>CM077881.1:33062102-38262102 GCA_039720435.1 Amazona ochrocephala
TTGTCTGGCCTTAAGTTTAGGTAGTCTGATAGGTAGTCCGATAGTTGATCTGGACTTGTCTTGACACCCACACACAGGGGGGTGATATCATCCTGGTTGTCTGAGAAGCATCTAGATATGATTTACCAACCTTGAAAGGAAAGACTTGAAAGGCAAAAAAGCACAATACAGTAAAATCTACCTATGTACCATGAAATCCAAAAGAAAAGATGAGTTAAGTGCATTGCTTGAGTAGAGGAGTGCCATTCTCATTGTAATGGCATAGCAGGAGTTGGTTTCATGTTCTAGTATCTACTTGTTATGGCCTCTGAGCTTTGCTGTGATGCTAACTCATTAAAGTAGGTTGAATCCTCGGTTATTTTTTCCTGATCTGTTTCACAGAAATGATATTTAAGATCTAGAGCCCTCCTGGGTTGAATAAATAATGCTGGCAGTTATGATAGGATAAGGCACGCGCTCAACTTATATACTGCTGTGGAATACAACCTGATTTTTAGTCTGCTAAAATTTAAAAAATGTGTTTAAACATTGTTTGGAGGCAAAGAGAATGTTTTGTTCAACACAAGGCATGTTTCTCATCTGGCGTCTTGAAAACATTTTTTAATATTGTTAGATTTTAAACTGCAGTATATTCTCAGAAGAAAAAGAAAGTGTCTTTAAGTTAAATTGAAGATATTTCATGCACCAGTCAAAATAATTCAGTCAAGTTAAGACATATTTATCAAATTTTTACTTGAATCTGCTTTTCCTGTGTTGGCAGAAAAATTGCCTACTGTAGTCACTTCAAATTGAAAGTAATCTCTGATTACAAACTGATGTACATATCAATCTCTGTATTTTGCAGGTCAATTATGAGAATGTTATGGCATCAAAGTGTTTCAATAATTGGATGCTATCCTGTCAATCAGCATCAGTTATGTTAACAAATTGATTTCACATGTAACAGTGACATCAGATTAATAAATTTTATTTCAAATTCTGGCTTATTTTTGCATTGTGTGTTCAAGTAGTTATAAGAGGCTTGCAATTTTAGAATCAGAATTATAGAATAGTTAGGGTTCCAAAGGACATGGAGATCATCATGTTCCACCCCCCCTGTCACGGGCAGGGTCACCTCACACTAAATCATGTCACCCAAGGCCCTGTCCAATCCGGCCTTGAACACCGCCGGCTATGGAGCATTCACAGCTTCCTTGGGCAGCCCATTCCAGTGCCTCAGCACCCTCATAGTAGAGAACTTCTTCTTTATATCTAACCTAAACTTCACCTGTTTAAACCCATTACCCCTTGTCCTATCACTACAGTCCCTAATGAAGAGTCCCTCCCCAGCATACTTGTAGGCTCCCTTCAGATACTGGAAGGCTGCTATGAGGTCTCCATGCAGCCTTCTCTTCTGCAGGCTGAATAGCCCCAACTTTTTCATCCTATCTTCATATGGGAGGTGCTCCAGCTCCCTGGTCATCCTTGTGGCCCTCCTCTTGACTTGCTCCAACAACTCCATGTCCTTTGTATGGGTTTTTTAACATAAAGATATAACTTAGTCTTTCAAAGAGCAAAAAGCATATCTGTTGCTTTGCAGGGAGATTCAGATAAAAAAAATAGAATCAGTTTCCACATTATTTTGAACTGCTCTATAATAATTTCATATGACTTCACAGTGAAATCGAAGATTATAATTTTGGAAATCTCTTCTGATGTCTGAAGTATTAGAAATATGATTTCCCTGTGAATGCCTGGTTCTGATTTCACTATAACATGTTGAAAACTGGAATTCATTCTGGCAATATCAGGGAAGTGTGTTCATGTAGTCCAGTAAAAACTGTGATCTGAATTTCGATTATATATTTCTTTGTCTCAGTATAGGTCTCTTCATCCTCAGGCTCCTCCATCATGGCAGTGGGGCTGCTACTGTACTACCTGCAGGTGAATTTAATTCTTGTGTGGAGCTTTACATCCTGTGTAGGAAGACGATATTAAGTAAAACGTTCTTACTGATACATAATGGTAACCTGTAGGATGCTAAGTGTCTTAGCAGCTGGTCCACTGGAGAAAGCCTGTCTACAGAGAGAAGCATGACCTTGTTTACTTGTTTCTGCTGCAGTAGGTACCCTGTGATGTTTTTGCATGATGTCCTTCTCATGAAGAAAAAAAAAATAAAAATTGCAGAACGGAAAGAAGAGTTTTTCCTACTTTATATACTATTTGCTCTGTTTGTAATGTCCTTGAACGCTGGGACCTAAATGATTCTTTCACTCTTGTCTATCCACTTTATGTGTGGCTAAGTTTACTGGTGTATGAATGCTTGGCTGACAGCTGTGATTGAAATATCAGTGGCTTTGTTGTTTACTGAAAAAGAAAAGAATAATGTGCCTTAAATGTGAGCACTACCACTATGCGAATTTATCTTTGAAATTAATAGGGATAATATGCTTTAGAAAAAATAGGAGTAATAATACTTTGAACTTATTAACCTTTTTCATCTCAAAGTTAGAAACATTAACTAATTAAGCACCACAATTCTTCCATGAATTAGAAACTTCGCAGTAACCACTATATTTGCTTGACGTTATTCACTGTAATTTTAAGAAAGATTTATACTGGCTATTAAATAATGTATGACATTGCAAAGCAAGTTGGGCTAGCAAGTGAAGAATACAGAAATGAAGCTTATCCAAGCGAGTGAACACAGGAAACTTAAACTGAATGTGCTTTAAAAGTCAATTAGTCAAACTTCAATAAAACCTATGAGGAAATTCTTATTCAGAAGTACAACAGTCACACCTGGAGCAGGCATGAACATGAGTATTGTGTAGAAAATATCTGCTATAACTTGTTCTGATTCACTTTCCTGACTGTGACCATGCAGATAATGTGATGATGGAAATGACTGGAAAGTATGAAACATATAAGAAACATTAAAATATTTTTCATATTCCAAAATGTGACATGAAAATTCTGAATATTTTTAAGCAAAATCGGATTTTACTTAAGCAGGCAGAGAAAAGCTTTTGTATGAAGTGAGAGAATGTTGCTTTGTTTCACTACTGCAATGAAACACTTTGAACATAACAATAGCCTTTGAATTTTTAGTTTAAAAAAGAAGTAGCAAATCAATAAATGTCACTGAAATTTTTTATTTTGCAGAAGCAACTTTTTGTGAGTTGCTTATTTTTATGAAAAAGAATTAAGAGCATTTCCTAGTCAAGACAGTCCACTGCATCTACCAAGTTTCTTGTATTTTTTTTTTTGTTCTTATTATTCTCACAATGGGATAGTCTTAGTTTTGCTGTTTATCAGATCTGAAGCACTGATCAATCATATTTTTTTTCCGAAGAGCTAAGAAACCATTGACAGGAAATAGTTTTACAAGAAAACCTGTCCGAAGAAGTCCTTTTGCAAAACACATTAATTAGATTTTGGCTTTTTTGCATAATGCTTGCTTGTTTCTAAAATTCTTTAAGGATCTGATATTATAAATTATGTAACTTTTTATTTTTGCACAAATCCAATAAATGA
Organism: Amazona ochrocephala; assembly: GCA_039720435.1. Taxonomy (NCBI): domain Eukaryota; kingdom Metazoa; phylum Chordata; class Aves; order Psittaciformes; family Psittacidae; genus Amazona; species Amazona ochrocephala. The sequence continues at coordinate 33,065,619 of CM077881.1, forward strand.
GCTAGACTTTTGTCCTCTGAAAAGAGCACTGCAAAGCTTTTGGTAATTGGATGAAATAACTAGTTCCTATTGAAAAATCTTGGTCCATTGGTCTCACTGGCCCCTTTGCTGCACTCTGTCCCATAAGCTGGTTGTATCAAGAAATACTTATTTTGACAGTTTACCCTGCAAAGCACTTTAGCCAAACCCAGGAAATGCAGAAAAGAACAAAACATGGCTTTCAGCAGTCTTTAAAGGGTTTTCTTCAAGCAAGATGATTCAACTCGAGGTTCGTGTTTGATTAAGCTAAAAATACATACAATGCAAGATATGTTTATCTTCACTGTATTTGGAAATAGGACATGTGAGGTATCCTTGTGTTTCAAGAAACAAGGCACTACAATATTCTAAAAGAGGTAAATAATTTTGCTACAGTCAGTAAAACAGCAAAGCGGAAGAGAAATTTTCCTCTCTATAGGGAAATAATGGGGAAGGTAGCAGAAATATTTTGCTTCAAATTTCTAAACACAGTATACTTTAACTGATTCTAGCAATGAACTGCTTCCTATTATTGTTGGTTTGGGGCAGTTTCTGCAATATTTTCTGTTACATGGAGAAAGACACACCTCCCAAGGACTGCGCAAATCCAATTTTAGCTCTAAAGGAACGAGTAAGCTGCAACAGACCACTGACAAGAGAGGATATGAAGCAAAGAAGGGCCAGTTTCACTGTGATTTAAACAGGAACAGTTGTAGTGCAAATGGATGAAAGGTGAATGGGACATACAATGAGTGATATAACAGCTTGAGGGTATAAAATGAGCACAGCACGGCAGCTCGTACTACATCTGGGCAGCGTCCCGAAGGCACTGCAGCCCCTGAGGCTGCTGTCCTCTCCTGCCTATTTGGAAATATTTCCGCAAGTCTCTCCAGTCCTGTGATAGTGTGAGTAATGCATTGGAGGAGAAATAATCATTCAGAACAGCTTCAGGCAGCTGTGATAAGGATGGCAGAGTTTTGTTATGAGACAGGCACTGGCATTTGCAGGCAGGCTGGGCTGCATACTAACATAGAAAAGAGCATTTCAGGGAGCTGTGAAGTGCTCTATCTGCAAAAGCCGGGCAGAGAGCAGATTGTGGTTGTGCCACAGAGGTGTAGTAAGTGCAAGGTTGTCAAGAGGTACCCAGAACAAGCATCTTTTTTCTGGGAGTGGACAGGAAACTGGATAGAAGAGCGGCGGAAGTGCACTAAAGGACCACTGCATTGGAAGGTACACTGGCATCATTATTGCATTTGTTATGTCCGACTGGGGAGATTCTGAGTGTCTGACTACATGTTGATCTCAGCTTTCAAAATTTCAGCCTAAGAAAATGTCAGTGTATACACTTTTTATGGTAAGGAAACTACAACAATTTGCCTTGCTATTCCCTTAGAAATGCTATGAGCAGCAGGATTGTTCTCTGTTGTGCACTGTGATCTTCCTAATCCACCAGGAGGTCAGACTCACTGGGACAGTACAAAGGTACCTACTGCCTCTAGCAATATGAGCAGCAAGCACAGGAGAGGTTATAATGTGGCTCTGGATTTTCAGAAGTGGAGTGTTTGGCTTCTGTTAATCTTGGCTTCACAGATAAGCAAGTAAGCAAGCAAACTGCTCTAGCTTTGCTTTGCTTTTCTTTTTGTCTCATACTCTGCTTCTGTTTCAAAGTCTAAGGAGACCAGAACTGTTCACTGGTGAAATACAGATAGCTGGTTTAGGGAGAGAAACCCACGGTTAGCTCTCAGTGAGGCCTTTCTGATGCATCACACACTGCATTCTTTGCTCCACACTTTTCTAAAGAAATGGGTGTAATCTAGGAAATTTTCATTTCCAACTGCTTGAATTATATTCTGTCTTCTTTCAGTAGATATGATTAACAGTCATAAAGAACTGCCTAGAGCTCAAAGGATGGTGTGTCAGCTTGCTTGTCCTTGAGATATCTAGTTGAAAAAGCCAAAACAGTCATTCCTCTGATTTCACAAGATTTGAAAAGAAGTGGGGGATGGGCATGGGGAGAACCCATAGAGGGGTTTGTAATAGTATTCATAATTAAGTATCCTGGTTGAAAAAAGAAGCAGGGTATTGAAAACATTTAAGGCCAGTCTGGATGTGATTCTGAGCAACCTGATTTTGTTCAAGTTGTCCCTGCTCATTGCAGGGGTGTTTGAACTAGATGGTCTTGGAAGATCTCTTCTAACCCAAACTATTCTATGATTCTATCTCTGAGGGACTGTATTAGGAAAGTATTGCTATTGGCTTTCTTTTTTCCTCCCTGTTTTCTGATTTTGGCTGCTGTTGAAGTCCAGTGGGTCAGATGATCCACTGAACTGCCCTGACACATCCATTCCTATCAGTAGTCTCTGCAAAAACCCACCTCTGAAGACCATGAGGCAACTGTGCTACAAAGTAGAGAAATTTCAAATATTAATGGATGTAAGAAAAATAAAAGGCTAGTAGGTTCTTTTCTATATGCTTTCTTAAGTGCTTGTAATATCATTATTCACTAGAAAACTACCTGCTTTCAAAGTCAACCATACATATGGTGGTAGAAGGCATTTTTCAAAGCAAGAGCTTGGGTTATGTCACTGAAATCTTAGCATGACCTTCCTCTAACCTCAGATTTATAGGTTAGAGCACTGGTGTGGTTTCAATGCTAATGATTCAAAAAGCTTTTCTTGTTTTGAATTCTACATCCAATTTATTGCCAAGTTAAGACCTAAGTTAGTAAGAAAGAAAAAAACCCATAAATTACTGGTTGATTGAGCATATTGGGCTGTACAAGTGACTTAAGTTTCATCACACTTTGCTAATGGTAAAATAATGTAAAAGGTACAAACAGCTAGGCAAAAAGGAGTGTGTTTTTTTCTAACATAGCTGTAAGAAAGTGTCCTGGGCTCAGCAATAGCAGTCATTTTTATCCTTGTTAGTAGCTGGTGCAGTGCTGTTTTTTTGACTTTCAGCCTGGGAACAATGCTGATAAGACCAATGTTTTTAGTTGCTGCTCAGTAATGTTTACTCTGATCAAGGACTTTCTGAGTCTCATGCTCTGCCAGGGAGGAGGGGAAGCCGGGAGGAAGCAGAGACAGGACACCTGACCCAAACTAACCAAAGAGGTATTCCATACCACAGCACGTCATGCCCACTATATAAACTGGGGGCACTTACCCGAAAGGGTTAGATCACTGCTCAGGTTGGGCTGGGTATTGGTTGGCAGGTGGTGAGTGGTTGTATTCTCTTCCCCTGTTTTTTCCCTTATCATTATTATTATTGATGTTAGCAGCAGTGGTTTTGTGTTCTACCTTAGTTACCGGACTGTTCTTACCTCAGCCTGTGGGAGTTACATTCTTTCGATTCTCCTTCCCATCCCTCTGAGAAGGGGGGGGGGAGGGGGGTGGAGAGGAAGAAGTGGGAGTGAGAGATTGACTGTGGTTTTTCTGAGTTACGGCTGGACTTAAACCACAATAGAAAGTTATTCTGAGACTCTCTGCACATTGAAAACTGATTACATTTAGCAATAGTACTGCAAGCTGTCCTGATTGCAAAGTCATACATTTCCCTAACACAAAATAAACAGACTGCTACTTTCGTAGCTATTGAGAATCTAGGCATGTTGCCCACCCTTTCTCCACTACAAAATGAAATGCTTTGACTATTTCATAGTGAAAGTTGCCAGGCCAATCTGTGTGTTTCAATGTTTTCTTTATCTATTTTTCCACCTGAGAAAGGTTTGTCAGGAAACCATTGAAACAGAATCCAGGAGACTTTGTTTGAAATTTTAGCTCTGTCACATACTTGTCATGGGATTTCTGGAGAAATTTTGAGTTCTGTGTTTGTCTCCTGACTCTTTGGTAGAGCTTCTGGAGGTTTGGACAAATTTTATTTTAAAACATTGTGTTATTAGTATCAACTTTTAATGGCATATATTAGTAGTTTTTGATATATATTTATATACTTAATGTATTTTCTAGGTTTTTAATACTGAAAAGAATGTGGTTTTTTAAATTCTTTGGGAAATTCTAAGAGCACTTATATTTATAAGTTGTAAGGGACCAGGGAATATCTCTGGTCACTGCAAATCTATTACCTGTTAAACTTTTACAATGTGGTCTTGTTCATGCTTTTGCACACTTTTAAACAAATTTTGGTAGCTGGCACATGCCTGAGCTCTTTATCACCAGGCAGTTTGCATGTAGTTACTCTGGTTTTGGAGGCTAAAAGTGCTTAAGAGCACGAATGGAATCCAGTCTGTGACAGCTGGCTTCAGTGGCGAAGAATAACTCTGGACACTTCTAATATACCATTGAAAATGTAGTCTTGTTCTTTATTTTTTTTTCTCTTGCTATAAAATAAGAAGAGTAGAATAGCAAATATAATTTCCTCTAAATATAATGAAGAGTTTCTGCTGGCCTAAATGACAATATTTTCAATTTTCAGCTCATAAAATTTGGAAGCATTTGACTTTCAAGTCCATTTTTTTTCCTTAAATTAAAACAACAATCAAAGTTGGGAAAAATGCTGATATTGTATTTATAGCAGTCTCCATACAGGCACCATGCAAATTAAGTTTGTTTACACCATAAATTGGATGAAATTTTAATTTGGCTTGACAAAATATTAATCTTCCTTGTGTTTCTGACCCGGCAGATGATACTGGCCAAGTCAACAAATCTATTTCCTCTATACACTTTTGGTTTTCTTTTTAATTTAGAGGGAAAGAAACTGTTTATTCACTATTTGTTTGTCAGTGCCCAGCACAATGAGACCAGGGTTTAAGATGTTAATGTAATATAACCATATGTATATGTATACCACTGTAATATTCAGTATATGAAGTTTGGGTGACTTAAACTGACAACTGGAACAACCTACCTACCCATATGCGGATTTTTCCTATATTTCTAGCAAGTCCTCCATATCCTGCCTTTCTTCTACCAGGTACCAACTGCCACAGAATATTAATTGGATCTTTCTTATTCCTAACAGATTGAATCAAGGAGTAAATCTTCAGCATCACTGTGCTGGCTACCACCTTGGAAAAGCATTTTAAGAAAATTACCACACCTCTGCACCTTTTCTCCGTCACTGTCAAACTGTATCACATACTATAATATTTAAAAGAGAAACTCACATAAATTCTTAATATGGAGAGCCTAAACAGAAAAGTCAACATTTTCTGACAGAGTTTCAGGAAATATTGTGAAGTGCTTTAAATTGCCAATAAACTGAGAGTTTTTTTTGTACCTTGGATCAGTGTTTGCTCAATGCTAACATAAGTCAAGTCACCAAATATACCATCAGATATCTGGTAATAAGATCTAAAATTTGGGACTTGAGTGCAGAAAGTACAGATTCATAACTTTTTCCTTACAAATATTTAATGCAATTGTGGGAGTCCAACTATATCTTCAAAATAAAAATAATGAATGATTGAATTTATTTTCATTGGTGTCCTTTTTAAAGTTCAAATTCTTCCAGTACTTAAGCTGAATTTTCCTGCTAGAATCTGGAATACTTCAGTGAAAACATCTCAGGATACCCACATGCATTTTAAGGCAAGCTGAGGACACTGTTACGAATATGAAAATATTCTGTTAATTTTTAAGAAGAACAAAATATTGAAAATGCACAAGCATGAGCAACAGGAATGATAAATAGAATCATAGAATAGTTAGGGCTGGAAAGGACCTTAGGATCATCGAGTTCCAACCCCCCTGCCATGGGCAGTGACACCTCCCACTAAACCATGCCATCCAAGGCTATGTCCAACCCCACCTTGAACGCCGCCAGAGATGAAGCATTCACAACTTCCCTGGGCAACCCATTCCAGGGCCTCACCACCCTTACAGTAAAGAATTTCTTCCTCATATCCAATCTAAACTTCCCCTGTTTAAGTTTGAACCCGTTACCCCTTGTCCTCTCACTACAGTCCCTAATGAAGAGTCCCTCCCCAGCATCCCTATAGGCCCCCTTCAGGTATTGGAAGGCTGCTATGAGGTCTCCACATTCGAGTAATAAATTCAGATTGAAATAAAAAAAAAATGCAGCAAATATTTGGAAGGATGTATCTTCTCAATAAAGCAGAAATATAATCACATAGTACTAAACCAAAAGGAATATTGATTAACTAGAAACCTCACAAATTATTCTAAATTTCTAAATATGCTCATTGCACATATATACTTTTTCTTATGCCAACTCTGTTCTAGGTAGCTCCCCTTCTTCATTGGTATCCTTCTAGATGATCACATTTTTGAACAGTTTTCCAGAATTTTGCTCAATCTCCTTGGAATTCTTTCAGTGACAAGGAGAAAAACCATATGGCAGGAGAAATCTCTTTCCTAGCAAGGGGTGACAGTAGTAAGCTGACATGTCTTACAGAATATCACGACAGGATCTTAATCTTGACTTTAAAGTGATAATTTAAAACAAAATTTTAAATACTATTTGAATAATCTAGCCCTTGATCCTTTAAATTAAATAACGATTATGAAATTTGGCATTTGAGTACTTGTCACATTACAGGGGCAAGTAACGAGCCCCTTATTCAACCTGAATGGCTGAATAGTCACAGCTCTAATTCTGCCTACTAGCTTCCAAGTACATTAATACTTCAGTTTCTCTTCTGCGAAACTTCTGCAGTTTAAGGGTTTTGGTAAAAATATAATTCACTGAATGTCAAAATATATCAGGAATAAGAAGAAAAAGAATATATAGAGCTGTAATATAATTTCACATTAAATCAATGAACAGAACAAAGCAAACGTGTTAGCTACATCTTAGAAATTGCACAAACCCGCAAGGGGCATCAGGGGTTGATGAAAATATATGCAATTAAAGTAAAGAGCCTGAGGCAATAGATGCCTGTGGAATAATTAGGAAATTTGGGATAATTGGGAATTAAATCTATATTAAAAATGCAGCATTGTCCACACATAAGAGAAAATGGACTTTCAGGGCCCCTCAGAGCGAGATGCAGCCGTACCTGGTATGCGAGGAATGTGCACTCCACAGCGGTTCCCGTAACAGGCGGAGGATACAGCGAGGTGGAGATGTTGCGGGTATGCTCTGTCCTAACTTCAGCAGATAAAACGGGAACTAGGTGGTACAAGAAACTGATAAGCTGCATACTTGCCATCCTGAGCCAGCGGCCTGTCATCTTTTGACAAAATGCCATCCTTAGTGTGAACTTTGCTTCATTATAATACTAAAATACACACCCCTCTCCAGTGCGACCCCCCCGCCGAAATAAGACCACCTCTCTCTGAGCATGCTCTCTGAATTTTTAGTCTCATATACCTTTAAATCAAGGCGAGAGAAACTTTCACCAATGGTAATAAAGGTATGTATGACTAGAGTCACTCAAGCTCCACCTTGAAGGTAAAAATAATATAAAATAGCCCAAGAGAAAGGGGGATTTTAGGGAAGATACCATCGTGGACGAGTTAAGGAAGATAACATCAACCGACTCCTGGGACCGGTCGACGGGCTGGACCTCTCTTCCCCCCCATAGGGACGCCTGTGGGTAAGACTCGCACTGTATCCAGTGCTTTCCTAGGAAAAACTTAGAATCTCTATAGAGTTATTCTTATTTGTCACCTGTATCTTTTAGAGCTAAGCTGTGTCAACTTTATCAAGCGCTTGTATTCATGTAACTATTATATGCACGTGCTTTTGCAGACAGTACTTATCACCGGCAATCCATAAGAACCTGTATCTATTGTATCAATAAATAATTTTCTCACTGAATACAACCCCATTTCTTGTTGTGGTGCACTATCGGTGAATCCGGATCAGTAAGGTTCGAAATAGCGAACGCGGCCGGACTGGTAGTTGCATATTGGAGAACAAGACAAGGGGTTTGTGTAAATAAACAAGAGACTTACCACCTCCCCCCACCCTTTTTAACGTAACATTGCCTAAGTACTATGAGGTTGTATGTTGAGATAGTTCAGAGGTTTGGGGCAAGTCTTTAATCAGAAAATGGCAGCTCATTGGGATTGAAACTTTTCACAAAAATGTATTCATCTTCATGAAACTTCCACTGGGAAAAGTATCTAAGCTCAAATACAGGCTTCTTTTGTAAAAAAAAGAATACATGAGCTACCTTAAACATTTGAATATTGCCAGAGTCTTGCCCAACTTCATATAATTAAAATATAACTGTAAATTCTGTTAGAGCTTACTTGGATGAATACACATTTAACTAAGTTGGTTTTATAATATTTTTTATTCACTCCACTCCTAATTTTGCTAAAAAAAAAAAAATAAATCGGATGTTTCATCAGAAAATGAGAAATTTAGCAAGCAGATCTGAATCACTTTAAACTTCTGAATATTAGGTAACTATGAAAATTTTGTGGACTAAATAAAAACAGACAGACAAGCAAACAAACAACAGATCTGCAGAGTCAAAAACAGGTCAAAAATTCTGGTTTCCTGCTCTACAAGAAAAAAATTACCAAGGAACCTCAGGGAGGCCGAAGGATTTTGTTTTTAGAGGCTTTTGCCTGGTTGCTGAAAACAATGATTTGGAAGAGTGGAGTGGAGGTAAAATTTGGGGATTTTTTCTTTGATTTGGTTTTCCTCTAGTTTCAATTTAATTTTTTTACAGGAAAAGATGACCACTAGCTTTAAGCACTTCCGTCTGTCAGAATAAAGCTGCAGTTTTTATGTCTTTTTTTTTGGTAAATGTGGTTTAATGATTCCAGTAGAAATGAACCAAACAGCCAGCAAAATGATTTCAACAGTTACTAGAGATGGTTGAAGACCTTCATCATAACAAATTTCCAAACTGACTTTGGAAAATTTTGGTTAACTATCTGAGGTATACTTCCCAGTTTTGGGTCTCTTTTTGTTCCCTTTGACTGGAAAAGGAAGTGTGAAAAGTTCTAGTCCCAAAGTTATCATTGATATCTGTTCTTTTAAAGTTTGTTCTTGGTGAGCTCTTAGGGAGAACTGAAAATAATTTAAGTAAACTATCAATCTGTGGGTTGCTTCACCAAATTGAAGCACATTCACACATTTGTGAATTAAGTTTCTATAAGCAACAATTGCAAAATGTCTTACTAATAATCCTTGCAGGGTAACTTGCACTTCAAAATAGAAATTCTTGAAGTAATTTTTACCAAAACCAATAGATTAAAAATAACTATTGAGGAAACTGACTGATATCTTGAAATTAAATGTTACAAAAAATAGACTTGTTGAGCACTGATGGCAAGGACAGAACTGGTAGATGGCAAAAAGAATGCAATGGCAGTTACAACTGGTACAAATTTAAGAGAAATACTAATGGTAACACAAAGATTGCATGAGTCTTCTGTTTGTGTTACTGATAGGAATTTTAAATAACATGTTTTAATTTCTGTTTAAAGTGAACAACTATTTATTTTTTCATTCATCCTCTCGTGTTGATGCCCTGTTAGGAAGCCTGTAATGCTTTTCTGGGCTCTGGGCACCTTTTACTTGTACTTTGGGTTTTGCCTGGCTGGGCAGCAGCCTTTTTTGCTATTGTGGGTAATCTTTACTCAGAATTCCCTGACGACCAGCTCTCACTGCTTAGCTGATTGCATTGATTTTGCTGGTTGTTCTACTGTATAGCTGGTAATATGGGAGTGAAACAACCCTGTTTTTTGAATATGTGTGAATCCTTGGATGTGTTTCCATGCACACCCATCCTCTCCTTCATTCACCCATTCGCATGTACTCACACACATCATTTATGATTAATTAGATGAGGCAGAGAGCTAATGCATTAATTTATAATGTCCTGTATCTGTTAATTACCTTTGGATAAGGTGTGCTTCATTTAGGTATTTATTTCAATAGTCTTATGAAGCCCAAGACTTCACATTTGCTACTCTTTACACCCAGAATGTTCTCCCAGGGCCCTACATTGGCAGGCAGTCTGCATTCAGCTGTTAGTAAAGGGCAGCATGTACTTGGTTTTTTCCCCAGAAGCAGAGCAGAGATCAAATTATAGCCACTTCTCAGTTACTCAGTTATTCCCTGGGGAAACCTAGCTGAGCTGTTCTTTCCCAGCAAAGCTCTACTTACTCCCTGCTCCTCCAGACAGGAGGCAGGGGTTTGGACAAATTTGCCTCTTGTGAAGCTTTCTATTCCTTAATTCCCCTATTTAGCTACACAGGTAGATTCACAACCGACCCCTTAATATTTCATACTCAATGTGTTGTGTTTTAGACCTTAAAAATACCAAGGCAGAGGGGATGTTGAAAAGGTGATTTCAGGATCTGTGTGAGTCACTGCAATTCTGTAGCTCAGTTGCATACAGAATCCACGGATCAAATTAATTTCTGGACCTCAGGAGGTAAGAAACATTTCTGGCACCCAGTCCCTGCAATTCCCATGGGACACAGAGCTGTTACTGGGTTGTGAGATTTTTATTTTAATGTCCATTTAATGAGCAAATATCAATTTAAATGAAGTCTCCCTTCCATCCTGCTGCTCACACTTAATTGGGGCTGCTTTCTTCCATTTTCTTAATTAGCTCTAACATACTCATATCTTTTAAAGTTTGCTGACATGCATAGAGTGGAATTCATTCACATTGAAGATGAGGGTTGTTCATTTTGCCTTTAGCTTATTTGCAAGAAGAAACCTTATTTATTTAATTTTTAGTATTATGTATGTGCTGCACATCATGTATCTTTTCCTTATTTTTCAAATTTTTTATCGAAGGATAATGAAACTGGAAAAAAGATTTATCTTCCTTTATTAACTTTAAAGCACGTTTGAGTTTATTTAAAGCAGTTTTTGAAAAAGCGCATCCACAATCTGTTCGTTAATACAATTTGTTTTCCTCTACTCTTGATTTGAACGATTTCGGTATAGTAAGGTTTCTGTAAATAGCAGCTCAGCTGTTGTTTGTTAGAAAATCAAACATTGAAGTATTTAATTTGGGAAAAAAGATCAATGCATAAAATTTCATAGGCTAAAAGAAAAAAAAAAATGGGAAAAGAATAGGCCAGACTTTGTTCTGACCGAGGTAGGAAAGTCCTTCAATTAAGTCCTTCCTTAGTTGAGCTTCTTTTAAGCTTCTATCTTAAACTATAATGAGTTTTGGAACATACATCCATTAAAGGCTGAATAGCATAAATTGTGCTCAATTCCATCAAGCTCTGAAGACCTGTTGTTTGTGTGAAACTTCTTTTTTTTTTTTTTTGAAGGGGTAGATACAGATACATCATTATGGGCTTTTCTGTGTACGCTTTTACTGGACTGGCAAAAATGTTTATGTGGGGCACAACTGCAACCAACAGCCTGAAAAAAAAAATATGTTCAGAGTTTTTCCACCCTAATTGTTTAAGATTTACCAAGTTCAGTCAGGTAAAAGTAATTTCCCTAATTTTTCAAGGTTTGACAAGTACTGTAAGGAACAAAGCTGTCTGAATAAAATTATGAGGCATGTAGCTGTTCATGTTCTCTGCTGATGGATTAGCGTTGTTGCAGGTTAAGGTGTACTAATTAATCCCAACCAAAGATTTGTCTTCTCACTTAGTAGCCCCTTAGATATGCTGTCTTGTAGACCTATGGCTGCCTTGTGAGAAATATCCGGGTTATATAAATTTTACGATTCTGACCCGGTAGGCAGTTACGAAGTTATTTCACGGAGAGGAGCTGATCTGTTTTGCAGGGTAATAGCTGCATGCCATGCTTCAGGGGAAATGCCCACCAGATAACTGCAATGGAAGGCTGAAGCTAACATCCAGAGTAAGAGAAGAAATGTGCCTTCAGCCTGACGTTGCATATTTCACCTTTAAACCATACAAAGCCCCTCTCAAAATGTCTGCATTTCTAGAAACCTGTAAAATGGCATTTATATTCCTGTGACTGCCAGAGCAAGTGTTTCTGTAGCTGTTATAAAATCCATTTGTATGAAAACATGTCTCTGGTTACTTCATAGAGGTGGCTCACACTCAGTATGAGTCAGAATTTTAGTAACCCTTTGGTATATATTATTTCCTGACATAAACGTACAACACACCTTACCTGCAAGGATTATAACAACATATCAATGGGGTGATAAGAAAGACACGTGTGAGAGGGGTCAGAATGCTAAACTTGAGTATCATTGTTGTGTCCGTGTGCCATCCATTTTCTTCTCCTTGGATTCAGTTTTCTTCTAGGCATTGTTATTATTCTTCTGTCAGTGGGTTCACAGAAGAGTAAAGTTAGCCCTGGGATACAACACACAGAGAAGCAGCCTATCTCCCCCATTTATTCAGGTTAAGACAAGTGGCTAAATCCTGTGCCTACTTAAATTAACCCTGTGGAAGCTGAAGATGAAGGTGAAATTAGCGCAATGCGATGGAGAATGCTACTCTACAACCTCAGTGATGACACTCTGTAAGGAAGATGTTTGTCCCTCCTCAGTACTCACAAGTGGATTTAGAGCTTATCGCTTCTTTTTTGCTCTTGGACCTGACTGCCATCAAGAGACCAAAGCATAAGAGCACTGGGATTGAACTGTGCACTTTAATACTTTAATACCATCCTAACAGTATGGTGCTTAGATATGCTGGGGAATTAAAGGATGATTCAAATTACACACTTAGAGAATTTTTAGCACTTAGGAAGAAAACAAAATTTTTGACTGATGGACCCCAATTCTTTTCTCAGCTGTACGTTTGCAACCTGCACATGCTGGTAACATAATGGAGGGGGCTGAAGAGCCTCCAAGGGATTTTTAATATCAAAAAGGATGGTGGATATCCGTTCACTAATAAATCACCTACAGCAGTTCTGCAGGAAAGAAAAAAGGCTCAAGGTATCTAATTTTGGTCTTGTGTACTTTTGCCTACCCTCTGGGTTCATAACAATTGTTTGACATAGGTGAGGGCAGGTGCCAGCCACATTAATAGTTGAGAATTATGGAATTATAAAATCATAGAATCATAGAATAGTTATGGTTAGAAAGTATCATAAGACCACTTAGTTCCACCCCCCCTGCCATGGGCAGGGACACCTCACACTAAACCATACCACCCAAAGCTCTGACCAAACCTGGCCTTGAAATCCGCCAGCAGTGCAGTATTCACAGCTTTTCTGGGCAACCTATTCCAGCGCCTCACCGCCCTTACAGTAAACAATTTCTTCCTCATATACAATCTAAACCTCCCCTGTTTAAGTCTGAACCCATTACCTCTTCTCCTGTCACTACAGTTCCCAATGAAGAGCCCCTCCCCAGCATCCCTATAGGCCCCCTTCAGATATTGGAAGGCTGCTATGAGGTCTCCACGCAGCCTTCTCTTCTCCAGGCTGAACAGCCTCAACTTTCTCAGCCTGTCTTCATATGGGAGGTGTTCCAGTCTGCTGATCATCCTCGTGGCCCTCCTTTGCACTTCTTCCAACAGTTTCATATCCTTTATATGCTGAGGACACCAGAACTGCACACAATACTCCAAGTGAGGTCTCATGAGAACAGAGTAGAGGGGCAGGATCACCTCCTTCAACCTCCTGGTCACGCTCCTTTTGATGCAGCCCAGGATACGGTTGGCTTTCTGGGCTGCAAGCGCACGCTGAAGCCAGCTCATGTTCTTTTTCTCATCAACCAACACCCCCAAGTCCTTCTCCGTGGGGCTCCTCTGGATCTCTTTGCCACCTGTAGCTGTACCTGGGATCGCTCCGACCCAGGTGTAGGACCTTGCACTTGGCATGGTAAAACTTCATGAGGTTGGCATCAGCCCACCTCACAAGCATGTCAAGGTCCCTCTGGATGGCATTCCTTCCCTCCAGCGTGACAACAGAACCATTCAGCTTGGTGTCATTGGCAAACTTGCTGGGGGTGCACTTAATCCCACTGTCCATGTCATGGAATCATAGTATCATAGAATGCCATCAACAAAGATGTTGAACAAGACTGGTCCCAAAAACAATCCCTGGGGGACACCACTCGTTACTGGTCTCCAGCTGGACATTGAGCCATTGACCACAACTCCTTGCATGTGGCCATCCAGCCAGTTCTTTATCCACTAAGTAGTCCACCTATCAAATTGATGTCTCTCCAACTTAGAGACAAGGATGTCATGTGGGACAGTGTCGAACGCTTTGCACAAGTTCAGGTAGATGACATCAACTGCTCTACCCCTGTACATCAGTTCTGTAACCCCATCATAGTAGGCCACCAGATTGGTCTGGCAGGATTTCCCCCTAGTGAAGCCATGCTGGCTGTCACCAACCACCTTGTTGTTTTTCATGTGCCTTAGAATACCTTCCAGGAGAATCTGCTCCATGATTTTGCCGGGCACAGAGGTGAGACTGACTGGTCTGCAATTCCCTGGATCATCCATTTTCCCCTTCTTGAAATGGCGTTATATTTCCCTTTTTCCAGTCATCGGGAACTTCACGTGACTGCCATGATTTTTCAACTATGATGGACAGTGGCTTAGCAATTTCATTTGCGAGCTCCTTCAGGACCCGTGGATGGATTTCATCAGGTCCCATGGACTTCTGCACGTTCAGGTTCTTAAGATGGTCTCGAACGAGATCCTCTCCTACAGTGGGCCCAAGGTCTTCATTCTCACAGTCCATGTATCTGCCTTCCAGACTTGCTGTTTATATAATTTTATCTTTAATTGAGTGCATAATGAGAGATGTACCAGTCAGTATGATTTTTCCCCAGGACCTTATTGTTCCACTTCTGTTTCATGGCAGTAGTTTCTTTTGGGCAAGAAAACTTATATAGATTTATTGCCTTTCTCTTGCCTGTGCAGCCTTGCCTAATAAGACTGTTGTGGTGGCTGTGACCTGTAAAATAATCTGTGAAATCTTTGTATCATTGTCTGTCCATCTCAATCTCTCTCATATCAGCCTAGTAAGAAGCCTTAAATGGCATATCTGGCTTGGTTTTGTTGTTGTTGTAGACTGGTTTTGGTTTAGGTGGCAGACTGATGAAATGTAGCTGGGGTTTCTGCTTCACATTGAAATTGCAGTGCATTTTTTTCTTTTTCTTTCCATTCAGTGGAGTATCTGCTAATATGCATAAAATCAACAATAATAATGTATATGTGGAGCACATAATTATGATGTGCCTGTGACATTTTGGATGGCACTGCCAGAGTAATTGTCTCATGGAGATAACATCCATTTGGACAAATTCCTATTTTATATCTACAGTTTGGTTTTTGCAGTAGAAACAAAAGAGAATTTATGGGTTTAAATCCAATACAGTGATAAATATTGGCAGTAAAGTGATTTATTGGTTATCTACTTAGGTTTTTAATTGACCTAAGGCTGGTTTACATAGTATACTTAGGTTTTTAATTGACCTAAGGCTGGTTTACATACTAATAGTTTGTTCTTCAGCTTAGATACTGAAGATAAGTTCATGGCTTCACCCTATTCTACATCATTCTCTCAGTTAGATACAGTGGAAAATATAAAGTGATACTTCTGTGCAAATGACAGGGATGCCAGGGCTTTATTAAATATTCAGATATCTTGAATCTGCATATGTGTATCAGCTTATGCCTTATTTAGTTCAAACAAATCCCTAATGTCTTCTTTTGTATGCATATAATTCTAGGAGATTTTTCTGTCTCTTAATTTCAATGCATGATTTGTACGAGACTCAATAGAACTTACATATACTTAGAGGCAAGGAGAATTAGTCTATTTTCCAAATCATGTAGCCTGTTATTTTCTGGAATTATAGAGTGAGTCCTGTGGCTCTTTTTTTTTTTTACCTGTAACTACAGTATTTTGGATAGTTTCTCTCACACTTTAATAAGTTACATAATGCCCATATGGAGAACTTGCTTTTGTAATGACTGTTTGGATGACATTTAGAATAACTTTTTGTTTTCAATTAACAGAATGAGGATGGATGCTTTGTGCTGCAGGCACTGGCCTGGTGTTGAAAAAAAATTGGAAATCAGTTCCTGTCTGTGTCACACAGTGTATGATGGTAAGCAAATCTTCCATTGCCAATTTTTTTACAATGCTTAAACTACCAAATGAATATCTACTGGCCATTTCAAAAGCAGCAAGGGATTTTTGTTTTTGTGGGGCTTTTCAGCATTTCTCTGGAAAGCACAGCCTGAGCCTGCAAACCTCTCAGGAGTCACCCTTACCACCTTTCTCTTCTTTCTTCTGATGACAGGGCAAGCACGGGGGCATCCCAAACACCTCTGGAGCTTCAGATTTAATTCTTAAAAAACAAAAGAAAAGGTAAGCAGAGAGGCCTTTAGTTTATAGGAATCCCAAAAGCAACCACAGTAAAGTTTGTTTTTTAAACCAGACTCAAGGTGAAGGCGTGGCCAACATCACATCCCGCACCTACATCACCGCTTTGAGCAGCTGGTGACAAAATAGTCCTTCATAGTGGAGGACTGCATTCCTAAAGACACCTAGGTAATGGGGTCATAGTGTACATTACAAAAGGCATCTGACACTGTTTTCCCTTACAATGTCTGATTTTTCACTCATGAGGCAGGAGTTATTAGAAGTATTTTTGTTGATTGAAACTGACGTGACAGGTGAAAACTATTTGAATTATTATTATCTATTATTATAGTTAAAATTGTTATTATTTTCTTGCACTAGTTTTGTCACTGGTAGAGTGCTAACAACAATAATAAAAAAATCCATTTTTATTCTAATGATAACAGTAGAATCAAATGATCTATTACCCTAAAGAGCTTGCAAGTAGCTGTTTTAACTTGAGGCAGAAGAAAGTTACTCCATGTACAGGACAGACAGAACACTTGTTTCCTGATAATCTTGCAATGATAGGGAATTCATTGTGCTTGAGTTATTGCAGCCTGTGTTTAGGTAGCATGTTTCACATCTGACTACGCTGTCAGGTACACTGAAGTGGTTGCTGAAATAAGATGCCTGAGAACCCACTCAGTCAAGACACGCCATCTGCTACCTGATGGCTGACAACAGCAAAACTCTCTTGTGCTTCTGCCAGCAGTATTTTCCCTTTCAAATAATATTGTGCAGTGCTGGCATCATCCTGTGCTGCGTCATTAAAGCTGGGAAAGACTCAGACTTTCCGTTTCAGTATCAATTTTGCAATTTCTAATCTTGTTCCTTTGGTCCAGAAAAATGTGTACAAGCAAAGTAGTACTTTCTCATTTTCTACATCTAAGATTTTTGTGATTCCCACCCCCCCCAAGAAAGAGTAATATTTTGAAAAATAATTTTAAAAAATGAAAAAGTTTCATGTTGATATAAGCACAATGTTTATTCTAATTAGTGTGGGAATTTTTTTTTAGTGCCTTCTTATGCAAAATATTTAAATGAAAATATTCACTCACTTCTGACACTGTATGTCTCTGCTTCAGTGCAATGGTAATGCATGCTATGGATTGTTCACATATCAAGAGTCAGTAGGTAAAAATTGTTGCAGATTGTATGGATCTTTAACAGAAAATGTGTAAGACAGAATAATCTTATGCTTGCAGAAATCATTTAACTTCTGTCAGTCTTCAGCACCCCAAGAGAGGGATTGCCCTGATGGAACTCACATCAACTTCCTATCCGATTTCTGGAAAAAAAAGTAAAAATAAAAAAGAGAGAAAATGCCAGCAGTCCTGAGTGAGAGTATAAGAGGCAGACCACAGAAACACCTAGCTTACTGGACCAGCATTTGCTCAACAACTTGGTGACATTCATTTAAATGAATACCAAATAGGGCATTTCAGCCGTGGCTGAGGAAAGTCAAATTGCAAGCAGCCACCGAAAGAGATGGTGTCACTCCCTCTGCATGTACATAAACAGAGAGCAATTTGTTTTGGTTTTGTTTTGGGTGGGGGGTTGTTTGTTTTTTTGTTGTGTTTCTTTTTTTTTTTGTTAGTTTGCTATAAATTGCTTACCCTATTTAGCAGGGAGAGAAATTGATCGCAAATGTTACCTGTTTCTTTTCTTTCACCACCTCCTCAGCTCTGCTAGCACAGATATTTTTGCATTGATGCCTTGAACTCTCTCAAGGGATTGGTACAGGTTTAAAATAACCTACCAAAAAATGGTTGTTATTATTATTATTATGGATCAGTTCTCCCCACAATGTCACAAACAATTGTAGCAGGATGGCTAAGGGGGAGATGATGGAAGAGAGCTAGGCAGTCAAGAGAGGGAGAGGAAAATGGCACAGGCTGCCAAAGTAAATGGATGTCAAATCTACCCTTAGCAAGCACTTGGTTATCCAACAGGGAAGTAAAGCGCATAGCTGGTATGATACTAATTCTCATCCTTTCTTGGCATGCATTTTTTCCCCAGTGCAGGTGAAGCCTTAGCTGTTGTGATAATAAAAAGTTTCAGTGATAATAAAAAGTTTGAGCTGCTGAGAAGTACTTGAAAGGGTTTGTCATTCTTACTGCATCTGAAGTAAGAAGCACAAAGGAAGCTACGCTAGTACACTGTTATGTGCTCTGTTCTTTGGGATTTGTTTAGTCTTCCATTCAAGACACATCTTGCAGCTGTGAGGAGCTGAAGTGTGGACTTAAGAATAGAAAGAGAATAAGTATATTACACAAAAGTTCCTCTACGTACATTAAACCATGTCTGGCTTGTTTTTTTGCAGTACACTGTGAGTCTAATAAAGCATCAAATATTTTGAATTCTACGTTCTACAGTTCAGAGCCTGAAGCTTCTATATATGTCCCATTATGGATCATGAGAGGGAATCCTTCCCAAGTTCTGAGTTTTATGGATACATAAAACTATAGAGAGAAAATGGCATGATTGAAAATAATGTGGATTTAAAGCTCTCAAGAACAGATATGGAGACCATATTACTAAGAGATGCTAAGCACTGGCAACAGTGCTCTTCGATTGCTTACTGATATCTCTTCCTTAAGAATTTTTTCATTTAAATCTTAAATGGCTTCTATCCCATGGGAAGCTGATGCAGGCAAAACACTTTATTCAACTCCATCAGCAAGATGCAGGAAAGCTGATTCATGCCTGAGATTTCTATTCCCCTCCTTACTAAGTGAATTTACTATTTTAACATGCTTTAAAAAATATTTTTCTTGATTTTTTTGTGCTGGCATATTTTGTACTTCTGCTCACTGAGACTTGCTCACAGCTAATGGTATTAAGTGGTTTTCACATTGTGTGGTCTTTTTGCTCTTTGCTGTACTCATACAGTTACACAAGCACCTGTGCCTCCAGCTTGAAATGCTAGGAGCTGTAATGCATGTCAGCTGCATCATCTGCAAATATGTCCTAATGAAATTTGGTTTAAGTGGTCAAAGTTGCTCCACACTGAATAAAACTGCCACAATGTTTTAACAGTTGAGATGACACAGCCCTTATAGCTCAGGATGGCATGCACCATTAGATTTACAAAATGTAGAAGAGGAGCATGTGCCAGAAGCTACTGTCCTTCAAGTTTTCACATTATTTTTCTACTTTCCTTGAAATTCAAAGTAGACATCTCAAAAGGTCAACCATGCACAGATATGGTTTGTCAGCTATTTAAAAACTAAAAGCAGAAAAAAAGGAAAAAATCCAAAATGCACCTGATCACAATTTGCTCTTTAAAGGAAATCCTGTTGTGTTTGGTTTGAGGGGAGTAGGAGGACTTGCAAAGGGAAAAAAAAAAGTCTTGGCACCAGGTGGCTTGTGTTAGTGTAATACCCAGATGAAAAGGTATTGAGGATTTTCCCCTTTTTGCATCTTTTCACACTCTTTTTCAGTCTTTAGGTGGCTGTCCACAGTGAAGCAAAATATTTGTCTAATTGAATATTCCAGAGTGTATTTTATAGGTGGAATTCTCCTGATGCAACAGCTTAGCTGGCCGGCCAGACATCACACAACTCCACTTCAGTCCTGGGTCAACATTTGAAGCCTTGGGGTAAGAGCAGTACAAGCGCAAGTCTTTGTTATGTCTTGTATGTCTTGTAAGTCTCTTTGTAGCCTCCAGAGCTCACAAGTCTATCATGACTATCAGCAATAATAAGGTGGAGAAAGAAATCTGCTTTCATATGGGAATTTTAATCATAGGGTAGTATGCACCTTACATTCAGTAGAGTACTGTGTAAGATGTAATTTTAGAAGTTATCTTTCTTATTCTACCATCACTCACATCCCCTTAATATTTGTGAGAAATATTTACAAATCCTAATTTCTCCTTTTTTTCTTTGAGATGACAAATGCATTATAAAGGAAGTGTGACAAAAACCTATTCACTTCTGCTAAGCAAATTATTGTGCAACGAACACACAAAACCTACAGAAATACAATTTTTGTGGCTTTAGTAAATGGATGTTTGCAGAAATGAGCAATAATACAATAATAAATCTCTCTCATCATGAGATGAGGTGGGGCAGACTCCCGAGGTGGAGCAAAGAGCCAGTCTCCATCCATGCCAAAGGATTTGGGCTAATTGACATCACCACAAGTGGGAAGGACCTGGGGATGTACATCAAATGTATTCTACAACAAAAACAGGAAGCAAAAATCAACCTCTGAAAAATTCCCTCCTGGTTAGAAATGTGCGCTGGTGAAAGCTGTTATAAATAATAAATCTTTAAGAATGGTGTTTTTCACTTAATTTTCTGCAAAGTAAAATGTTTCACTGTATTTCTTTAAGACCTTAATTCCACCTCCCCTATATGTTTTGCCCTTGAGGAAAGCTCATAGATATTTCTGTTATTTCACTCTTTCTTATGCTGGTCCTTGCGAAGAGCTTGTAGGACTTTGCTTATTCACTGTGAATCTTTTCTCTCATCTGTTTTGTTCCTTTGGTTATGAATGTGAAGCAGCAACACAGAGGTTTTTTATGCTGTTTGTTCTTTAATTTCCTCTTTTTCTTGTTCCTTTGTTATGTTTATTATTTCACCCTGTTCAAACTGAATCCTCAGCACAATGGCCACTGAAATTTAACATGTCATCTCCTGTGAAATCATTACATAGTTATTTGCCACCTGGTGACATTGATTTTAAAAGGCCTTTTTTTTTTTACTCCTTCTATTATTATAGAAGTATTTTCTCATCTCTATCAATCTACTCAATTTCTGTTTAGGATATGGCAGTGTTACTCCTTTGAGAAGCAACAGCACTTTCATGGCATTACTTCTCTCTCAGTTGGCTGTCAGAAGGGCTCTGATCAAAAGTTCTCTCTTTTTTTTTTTTTTTGTCTTTTTTTTTTTTTTTAATCCTGTAAAATTCAGTTTTGTTTGAGTTATAAAACAGTTAAAAATGTTGATTTTCCCCTTTGTTACCTTTTTACTGACTTTCTAAGGAACTTACAAAATGTCCGCTCAGTTGTGGGTGCTCCATGCCACCACCAAAGCATCGTGCAAAGGCTGAGACCAGAGACCATGTCCTGCTGCTGGCTGCATAGTTTTGTATTTGACTCTGGCTTGAAGCTTAGGCTTCCACCTGGAAAAAACAACCAGCTCAGCACTATTGGGCCCAAAGTCAGCTGAGGGCAGCAGGCTGACCAAGCAATAGTGATTCTCCACAATTATCCTGTCTCAGCCAAGGCCAGCCCTGAATGGCATATCCTCCTGCTCTGCTCCAGTAGTGAAGATGGCTAAATTGTCTGCAGATAATAATATCACCCAGGAGGGAGGCACCAGAAGTCCCAGCTGGTCTCGGCAGTAAGGATGCTCATCTTCGTCCTGGTGACATTGTAATTGAGAATTTGTAGAGACAAGCTTGGCTGTGGGAACTGACCATACTTGCCCCATGCAGGCAGAAAATAACTTCAATTTCTCTGCTAGCCTCTGGGGATGGCTGCAGGCAAGGTGAAGGGAAAGTACACTCAGCCTGTTGTTGTCTCAGCATTGGGACAACAACTAACACTTCTTCCTCTCAGAAACAGAGCAAATGAGGAACATGGGTGAAATTTGGGTTAATCTTGGACTAACGTGCTCATGGAGGCACCAGGAGCCAGCACTGGTGCAGCAGAGAGACGCAGTCCTATGAGGGGCTGGCGTGAGCCATTTCTGCACTTCAGCAGAAAAGCTGCATCTTTGCCTTATGTGTTTGGACTATCTTCACAAAGAGAGACATACATAAATTTAGCAGTAAATAGTGACAATTATGATTTCCTTTGGCAAAAGTAAGCAGTATTTTCAGAAATTAGTCTAATTTTTGATAGCATTACATTCCTCAGTTGTCCAAAGAAAACATAAAGTTACTAAAAAAACCCAGCAGCTCTTTAAAAGTACCCTAATCGTATTAAACAAATTAGAAATATTTGCCTTCCCCAAAGGACTATTGCATTCATGAACAGAAGTTATAAGTACTAATTCTTGAGCTTTAAAAACTTAGAGTATTTGCAAACAGGTGATTTAAATCAACCGTCTCTGGTAGGAAAACAATGCAGTTCTAGTTCCTAGTTATTAACGTTAATAAATCTTGTGTGTAAAGAGAGTTGCCTTCCTCAAAGAATCTAATCCTCTCTACAAAAATGATTCCTTTCTAAAATAATTTCCATAATCTTTATAATTCATTTTCTCTATGTATAAGGTACGGCTGATACGAACCTTTTTGCATCCTGGGAAAAGATCTAGTCCCATTGGAGCTGGAATAACTTCTTGAAGAGTTTGGCAGCATGAGTGCAGAAACACCCTTTTTGGTTTTATTCTAGGGCTTCTTAAAAATATTTTGCTTTCTACTGGAGTTTGCCTGCTCTGTAGTCCAAACATCCCATCTGTACACATATTAGCATCCAGGTTTTTTCTTTTTTTGGCTCCAGCTGCGTTGAGAGATTTTCCAATCAGTAGCTGGAAGTTAGTCTTGATTTCACTTTATACTTGACATTACTTCACCTCATTAAAACATAAAAAAAAAAATAAATCTTTGCATCCCATTTTTCATTAGCCAGTAGTATCTATAGAATAGTCCATATTTGCATGATAAGGGAACACAGATAAAGCAAACAATTATCTTCACCTTTGTTTTGGAAAATGAAGCAGGAAATACAGAATGGTGTGAAAATTCAAATGTCTTAAGTTGATTATAAAAACCAATCCGTTAGAAATTTTTTTTCAGGATAACTTTTTTCCTGTTTCCAAGTGGTTTTGATATTATTGCAGGATTTTGCTTCGTTGTAACCTTGCTCCTCCTCTTAAATTAAAAACGAAGCTAGACACCGAATATGTATTGCTACAGATAGTAGCTGCTGCTTGGAAAACTTAACACGGTTTCAGAGCTGCAAGCTTATCCACTTAAGGATATTAGTAAGGAACCAGATGGCAGATCGTTTTCTATCTAGGCCCTGCAATGTTACACTCTGCCCTAAGCATTACTGTGGGAATTGACTTCATTATGGGAAAAAGCAGAGCAAGAGACAAGAAGAGAAAGAAAGAACATAATATTTTATATTGCAGAATGTGCAGCCAAAGAGTCACCATTTTGTCACACATTGCCAATTACTCATTTCTGTTTGTGCTTGCAACCTGTGGGATAAAAGGGAGAGAAAATGAGAGTTTAATGATTAATGTAATATCACAGCCAGCTGTGAAGGAAATCAGAAGTGGTATATTGTTTCTAGTGGAACTTTGGTTTATTGGAGGTCAAAGTGTAAAGGAATATGAGGAAATCTATTCAGATAGGACTACTAATTGTTTACACAGATTTGCAATTTTAAGTCTGCTGGGTTAATTTTTGGAGTTCTGCACTTTAAGGTTTCCAGTCAGCTCTGCATCCACAGCTGAGAACTGTAGTGGTTTGCAGAGACCAGGGAAAAGTGAAAAATAAAGGATGTTCCACTAGGTTTGTGGAAACCACCAAATACCTGGTTGCTAAATGAGGTCGAAACAAAACCTAGAATAAGTGGATTTTCTGAGCAGTCGTGTTGTATAGTCTTAACATGAAATCTATACATGAAAGGTTTTTAAGTGTTAGACATACAATAGCAAAACCCAGAAGACCTAACAAAGGTCTTTTTCCTTTGCTGTTCATGAGGGTCTACAACCCTGTCTTGTTGACTGCAAACTTTAGCTGAAGATTTCCATGCTGTTCAGGCATTCTGTTTTTTCCTGCTCCGTTGATTTTCCAGTATCTAATATTATGTCATAGGATCTTTTCCATGTAGCTGTTCACCTGTTTTTGCAAGGCCTGTAGGAGACATCCTTTCCTTCTGTCACTTTTTGAATGACGTTTGACAATGGCTTTAGTTTCCTTAGTAAATTTGGCTGAAATTTTAGACTTAAAAAATAAAAAAAAAAAATAAAAGAAAAAAGATGGAAATAAACTAATAAATCTGGTTCACCTTGAAGTTCTGCTGAGATTTGAAATACCCAGATAATGCAGGTTAGCTCTAATGGACTCTTTCATAGTGCGAACCTGGATAACAGTTAATGAAAGACACTTAGCAAATGTCATCAGCCTCAATTGATTATGAGGACTGTGCATAGGATTTCCAGCTGTAGCTTACTTTTTTATGTGTATGACAGGTCAAGAGAAGTATTAAATAGTTATTAAAAAAACAGAGACCAGTCCATTCAGTACATTTCTAGATTGGATCCTTGGAAAGAAATAAAAGATTTAAACTTTTCATATCCTTTATCTAGATGAAACTGTCAGTTCTTCTTGATATATTTAAGTTGCAGGTGTTCTGTAAAGGGAGACAAAATTCCCTGTAATGTTTTAAGCCATTGTTTTATCTTACACTGTAAGAAAATACCACAACACTTCAACCTGCAATATCTCTGTGTGTTTATTGCATTGGGATATTCACAAGCAAACAAGAGAAGTGGGACTGAATGGCAGGTAATCGTAGTATATGAACAGATATTTTTATTTTGCCAAAAGAAAATCTATATTAGAAAATATATAATGATTCTTTTCTTGTTAGTGTGTGTCACTGCTGTGGAACAGGCTGCACGCTTTGTTTAATGTTGGGATTGGCTTCAGGTATTAATAGTATGAAACAGTTTATGTGGGAGCATAACACAAAGATAGCTGCTTATCTCATGGTTAAATTACTTTTGTATGAGATATGATTAAGAGAACTAATAATAAAAAGTCTAGCAGAACTTGCCTGATTCCACCCATCACCTCTTTTCTTAGTCACTGTATCACTGCAGAACTGAAAAGTGTGACTTGTGTGAAAAGCTTGGTTTGGCAACCATGATGTGTGGCTTGCAGGAGATGGGGAGTTCATGTAGATATATAGATCACTGTTTTGAAAAACATTTACTCCTCATTATTAGTACATTTCTTCTTCTGGAATTTAGTGGTTGATTGGAAGTTTGTGCAGCTAAGGCAAGTTGGAAAAGAGAGGAATTGCGCTCTTTTGACTGATACTCTTCCCAGCCATCTAGAGCAGAGCTTTCATTTGAACCTGTAGGGTTTCTTACTTGTTGGAAGTTGGTCTGTTGGTGATGAAGTAGTGAGCTCTGTTTCTTAATGAACAAAAAAATATATATTCTAATTTACACCTTAAAGCAAAGAACACTATGAAACTCATGAGGAATTTTATTCTGGCTATAAGAAGAAAAGCTGTTAGGTTGCAAAGGGAGATGGAAATCTACCCTAAACCAGGAGAAATGTCTGTTCTTGCTTTTTTAAGTGCGAGGCTTGAACTAAAAGACTGTGACAGTGCAAACAGCTGCTTTGAATCAGCCCAAAAGAAACACTGAAAAGTTGTATTTCTGTCTCAAAAGGTGTTATTTTCAGTAGCTTTACCCTAGAATTTTATTTGTCCAAAAGCCTGTTATTCTCCTATAGATCTGACTCTGCCCTATTCTACGCTATCGTGGTTTAAACCCATCTGGTAAGTCAGAACCACACAGCTTCTCACTCACTCTCCCACTTCCCCTACCACTCCTGGAGGGATGGGGAGGAGAATCAAAAGAATGTAAATCCCACAGGTTGAGATAAGAGCAGTCCAGTAACTAAGGCAGAACACAAGATCACTACTGCTACCACCAATGATAATAATGATAAGGGAAATAACAAGGGGAGAGAATATGAAAACTATAAGTGGAAAAGAGCACTATAAGCAAAAGTGATGCACAGTACAATTGCTCATCACCTGCCAATCAATACCCAGCCCAACCAGAGCAGCGATCTGCCCCCCAGCTTATATACTGGACATGACGTGCTGTGGTATGGAATATCCCTTTCGCTAGTTTGGCTCAGGTGTCCTGTCTCTGCTGCTTCTTGGCTTCTCATGTCCCTCCTCACTGTCAGAGCATGAAACTCAAAAAGTCCATGATCGGAGGAAGCATATCTTGGCAACAACTAAAAACATGGGTGTTACTAACATTTTTCTCAGACTGAAATCAAAATCACAGCACCACACCAGCTACTAAGGAGAAAAAACCTGTTACAGCTGAACCCAGCACATAGCTCACAAATTATAGCTCATAAAATTCATAACTGAGTTACTAAGGACATCATTCAGTAGGTATTTTTTCTAAAAGCTGTTTGTTTTGTGTACTCAAACTGCATTTGGCTATCAGTCAAAATCTGCTGAAAAGATCTGCTCTGCAAGAGCCCATCTGCAGATTTTCACCAGGGTCACATGAACCTTGGCCTGACGTTTCTCAGTCCTGCCGTGCACCATTACTGTAGCACTGGTCCTTTGGGAACATAGCTGAGATGAAAACCTCATTCAATATAAAGGGATGGTGATGCATAAATTGAAGTGGCAATAAAAAATCCAAATGAGACAGTGTCACGTATGAATATTTTGCTGAAAGAAGACCAAGCAAGGTGTTGAAGAATTTCTTTGAAAACATACCTCATGGCTCTTTTGTTTGCCTATTCCTGAAAACTGTGCTTTTCCTTGTACAAATAGCTCTGTTCAAGGGACAGTTCATGGTTTCAAGCCTTAAGGAATACCTCACAGATCGTACCTCAAGAGATAGCAACAGATTCTTGGTCTCTCTGGCTGACCCTGTTGTACACTTTTGCTGTACAAGCTCAAAGTCTACTGGTCTACACATCTCCTCATCTCACAAGGGCCAAACCATATGATATGGGATACAATATATAAGATATGATACATATGTGATACAAAAACATTGAATTCAGTGTTCAGCACAGCCCTTATTCTGTATCTTTTTATTTTTTATTTTTAATACAGTTCTCTGGCTGCAATCGGGCCCTAACACTTTCAGTTAAAAAAATAAACTCATTTAGAGAGATTTTTTGTGCACAGAGGGGACAAATTTTCTTAAGAAGAACTTTATGTAAGTTGCTTTTTTGCCATTCATGAATCTTCAGAAATGGTTACTGAATGCATGACATTGAAGAAATATAAGGCCTGCATTAGGTCAGCTTCAGCAATGTGCAATATGCTGCCCAGGGAGTGTGAGTGCTCAATGAGGTAAGTTCGATTTGCTTGGAGGGTCCGTTTTCACTAATGGGAAGTGGCATGAAATAATCATCATTAAGTGGTCAAAGATTTGAATCTATTCATAAATTGCATCTAGAATAATTGAGTTGCTGAGTGTGGGTGTCTCTATTTGTCTTACTGCAGTATTCCTCTGGCTCTGAAAAATGAGAAAAGCAACAAGTTTGGTGACCAGTCACTAGTGGTGTTCCTCAGCGCTTGTTGTTAGGCCCAGCACTGTTTCATGTCTTCACTGATGATCTGGATGAGGGGATCGAGTTCACCCTCAGTAAATTTGCAGACAACACCAAGTTGGCTGAGAATGTTGATCAACTGAAGGCAGTAACTCTCTGCAGAGGGATCTGGGCAAGCTGCGTCAATGGGCAGTGGTCAATGGGATGAGGTTCAACAAGGCAAAGTGTCAGGTCCTGCATCTGGGCCACAACAATGCCATGCAATGTTACAGGCTTGGGGAAGAGTGGCTGGAGAGCTGCTTGACAGAAAAAGACCTGGGGGTGCTGACTGACAGCCGTTGAACATGAGCCAGCTTGTGCCAGACAGCCAAGAAGGCCAATGCCATCCTGGCCTGTTACAGAAATAGTGTGGCCAGCAGGGCCAGGGCAGTGATCATCCGCCTATATGTTGGGGGACTGATTTGAGGCTGCACCTCAAATCCTGTATTCAGTTCTGGGCCCCTCTCTATAAGAAAGACACTGAGGTGCTGGAGTGGGTCCAGAAAAGGGCAACAAAGCTGGTGAAGGGTCTGGAGAATAAGTCTTATGAAGAATGGCTGAGGGAACTGGGGTTGTTTGGTGTGGAGAAGAGAAGGCTCAGGGGAGACCTTATCGCTCTCTACAAGTAGACTGTAGTAAGGTGGGGGTTGGTCTTTTCTCCCAAGTAATAAGCAATAGAACAAGAGGTAAAGGCCTCAATCTGCACCGGGGGAGGTTTAGACTGGATATTAGGAAAAATTTTTTCTTAGAGAGTGTGCTCAGACATTAGAACAGGCTGCTAAGGGCAGTGGTGGAATCACCATCCCTGGCAGTGCTCAAAAACCATGTCAATGAGCCTCTCAGTGATATGGTTTAGTGGCAGAGTTGGCAGTCTTGGGGTAAAGGTTGGACTTGATGGTCTTAAAGGTCTTTTTCAACCTAGCTGATTCTATGATTCCAAGTATAAAAAGTATAGTGTTAATACTTCGCTTTTATTCTTGGCCAAATTGCTCACCACGAGGTAGAGTGTAGTAGAGAATTGCTATACATAAAACAATGGCATTTTTATTGTGTTGTGATGGGAATATTTCACCTTGCTGATGACCTCAGGAAAGCAGACTGTTTCGCGCATGCAATTTTAGCTCATTGAAATTTCAAAGATCCTTTTTGAACATATATCATAAAAAGCCTGCTTTTAGCACATTGACTCTTTGTTCTTCTCTTCTATCATTGAGTTTAACATGCTGGTGAAGACCTGCAGAGAAGGCAATGCCAATATACTGAGCTTGGAGAGTAGCGGACTTTGAAAGAATGTAAAACAACTAAAGAGAAACTTGGCTGAAATTCAACAACACATAGAGGAAATAGGACAGGATTAAAATTTTCAGAGATCAACAGCAAGGATGTGGAACTGTTGGAACAAATCTAGAGAAGGGCCACAAGGATGATAAGGGAACTGGAGCAGCTCCCTTATGAAGATAGATAGGATGAGAAAGTTAGGGCTGTTCAGCCTGGAGAACAGAAGGCTGTGTGGAAACCTCATAGCAGCCTTCCAGTATCTGAAGGGCGCCTATAGGGATGCCGGGGATGGACTATACATTAGGGACTGTAGTGATAGGACAAGGGGTAACAGGTTCAAACTTAAAAAGGGGAAGTTTAGGTTGGATATAAGGAAGAAGTTCTTTATTGTAAGGGTGGTGAGGCACTGGAATGGGTTGCCCAAGGAGGTTATGAATGCTCCATCCGTGGTGTTGTGCAAGGTCAAGTTGGACAGAACCTTGGGTGGCCTGGTTTAGTTTGAGGTGTCCCTGCTCATGGCAGGGGGTTGGAACTTTATGATCTTAAGGTCCTTTCCAACCCTAACTATTCTATGATTCAGGCTGCCAAAAAAAAACCCGCAAACAGCTCAGAGCCAGATTATAGAACCTGTATTTTTGTTTGTGCATTCATATTGATCAAAGGGTATGTGCCATTCATTTCTGTGAGATTACTCAGTCATAGACATAAAAATTAAGTCTGTGCTCTCTGTATGGTTTATCAGTCTTATATCATCTGGAGGCTGGCACAGTGGGTGCCAGCAACATAAACAGAAGTTTATGTTAGCTTTCACAGAACCTATGAAATATTATTCACACAAGTGAGCACTCAATAACACAGATGAGAATGGCAGCTACAGAAAACAAGTTACTGTGGTATCCTAAGAATTAGAGACAAACATGACAAAACATGGACAAAGCAGAAGCGTATAACTTGCAAGATCTTTTGATGTTTCTACTCACAGCTGGGGAACACCTGTGAGGTTGTCTAAACTATGTTCTGGAATACATTCTTACAATGCGTCCTTGGCTTGTTTTTTTTCTAGCTTTGTTTTAGAAGTCCCCTTTGAGGAGAACAGCATTGTTTCCACTTTAAGACACTCACCCATGACTTAGTTTCTCAACTTTGATTCTGCCTTATCTTTCCAAAAGAAGGAGAAGGAATCAAATTCAATCTTGATGCCAAAGAAATGTGTATGAATCTTCCTTTCATGTAAATAGACAAGTGGTGTCATTGAAGTGTCAGGATCACATGGATCAGAATGGAGTTTTCCTTTCCGTTTTTTACACTGTACTCTTTTTAGTGGCTTCAACCCTCTTGTTTCGGAAACTGCTATTAACACAAAACTTCCAGGCAGTGTTCCTTCCCCACCACTAGAACAAAACTCTGAATTTCTTCAGAAATCAATTCTGTTCTCACAATGTCCAAGTTATCAATGAAGGGAAAAAAGAAAGAGAAGGTATATTGCTTATTTATAATGTCTTTTTTATGTCGAGACCCTGCATATAGTGTCTTTGCTCTGCCACATCTTAAGCATTTGTGCTTGAAGAGACAGATGTATGCAAATGCCATTGGAAAAAAGGGAGACACAAAGCACTGAAGGCAGCCAAGAGATTTTTAAGAAGTAGTAAAAAGAGATAAAAGTAAGCAAATGACAAATTGAAATTGAAATCTCAAAGGTAAGAAATATTCAAATCTGTAAAAAACAAAAGAGAAAGAAAACACTAACTTCTAAAATTTACAAAAAAATTTGCATCAACTATTAATTGATTGGTTAAACATCACTTTTTTTCTGATGAGTCAATCTTTCAAAGGCAGCAGGGAAAGCACAAAAGATAAAAGTAGTGGACAGAAGTGTGGACAAAGGAGTTGCTTACGGAGTGTCCAGGCAGGGTAAGCTAAAGCAACAGGCCCAGAGAGCACACACACGCATTAGTTTCAGGAAGAGAGCAAAGAAATCAGAGAACCTTTTAACTGACATTTAGAAAAGTTCGCCATTTCAGGAGGTATTCCTGGGAACTGCAAAGCAGAAAATAAATCTATATCTAGAGAATAGATACTGGTTTCTCCTTTAGATTCATTTCTTTCAAGCAATAAAAGAATTTAGGTTGGAAAACTAATCTGGCCATGACCCCTCATGCAATTAGTTAGACTGAGTGACTGCAGATTTACGTCCTTGCCTGTAGCACACATTTTCCTGTTCCACAGTATCTGACTTAAATAGTGAAGAATCAGCTCATCCACTTAGTCCCACTGAAGACAGGGGAAAAAAGTGTAGAGCTATAACCCATTTTTCATCTTCCTGATGGCAAATCGATCAATACACTTAATGTGACTGAGAGGCCTTAGTCAGAAACCAAGGAGCAAAGAGGTGTTTTAACTGTGTGTTGTTTCCCTCATGGTGAACACAGGACTGCCGCCATGAACTGCGTCAGTCGAAGAGACAGAACCACATTGTGGTCCAGGTTAAAGTCTCATTGCAGATAGTATGTGACCCCAGAACACATATTGCTAGCTTTTCAGAGGAAATGTAGGAGTGGTGACACCATGTGTTAGTCAGGTGGATGATGCACTGATTATTCCCTATAGCCAGAGAGGCATCTGAGGTACTTCCCAGGTTCAAGCTGCTGTGCATCAGTGATTCACATGGCTTTATTCTCAGCTGTAAGCTTCAGTGGAAACAGGAGCAGTCTGGCAACACCTGCTTCGGTAGGTGGTTCACATCACAGCACAAAGCAAATGAAATGGTTAGGATAAGCACACCTGGAAATGACAGATGTTTTGATACAAGCACAGGCAAAGGAAAACTGACACCCAGCCTGACAAGGTTAGTACAGGTATCAAGAACAGACCGGTGTTTACTGTCAGGCCATGCTCTGGTGATGTTCAGGGAAGATGTAAAAGCTAAACCTCAG
Organism: Amazona ochrocephala; assembly: GCA_039720435.1. Classification (NCBI taxonomy): domain Eukaryota; kingdom Metazoa; phylum Chordata; class Aves; order Psittaciformes; family Psittacidae; genus Amazona; species Amazona ochrocephala. The sequence continues at coordinate 33,097,349 of CM077881.1, forward strand.
TACATTTTATGAGGGATCCTAATGCTGGTAGAGTTTGTACACAGGCCAAAAATTGTGAAACTGCTGCCGCTAGTTTCCAGTGTTGAATGTTGGGGCACTCAAAAATTGAACATTTTGGAGTATTTGCATTTGTCCCAGACTTAGAAATGTGTTCCTAGACAGTGAATCCAGCACAGAGCCTTCTGTTACCACAGTTTCTTTGCACACATTAATAATTTGCCTCCAGTATAACCATTGTGAAACCAAATAAGCTAACGTGCTATATCCACACATTAATCTTACTGGAAGTTCAGGGGAAAGTGGAAGAAAAATACTTCAATGGGATATTAGTCTGGTTATTATCAATGGAAGATTAATCGAAGATCTATTCAGGAATAATGTCTACATTTTCTACTCATTTACACAGCACAAAAAATTATTAAGTAGTTCCTAAAACTGCAAGACTCAGGAAGCTTTCCTGTGACAGTTGTGACATACTTTATTCCTTTCCTGTTGTACTATTTTTCTGCTTTATATGGTCGCTTCACTGAAAAAAAGTTTAGTGTAGAAGACTTGGAAGGTTCATATTTTTCAGGAGACTTCAGAAAATAAAGATGAAAGAGACTTAATATTTTTGTTTTATTATTCTCACTGAGAAAATATCTTTTTTTTGTCTGAATCATTATTTTGCCTTGCTTAGAAAAATGTTAGTTATGTTAATATAAAAGTTAATATTATATATAATGTTATGTTAGTAAAAATATTAGTTAACATGATAGTTAAAAATGATAGTTAAAAATGTTAAAAATGTTAGGGAAGGATTTTTTTCATAAACTTATAAATTTTATAGGCTTTTAATAGAGCTGCAAAATTCTACAGAATGTGGCAGGAATTTCTTTTCCATATGGAAATGCATTTTAGACTTGTAGAAAATTTTACTTAATGTCCCATGAAAAAAATTAAGGAAATTTATTGTGCACTGATTCCCATAGATACTCACATGCTTTCAGATATTGTTTGTCATAAGGAGGTTCTAAGATGCTGTCACCATGGGGCAGGGAATTTGAGATACTGTACCACTGTGTAATTATTTTGTCTTGGAGCTGTGTACTTTCAAGACTAATTGGATAAATGTATTTCTTTTGCTGTTGACTGACTGGTGACTTAGCAGTCTGGAAACACCATTCCATTCATAGAAAAACTTTCTATTTTTTTGATCCCTTGGTATTATTGAGGTTGTGGCTAAAGAGTAAAGGGAAGACAAGATGCTCTGCTGATAAAACCCTGGACCTGCACGTGTGTATTTATTCACCTCATGTCAGTGTCATAGATATAGACCTACAAAGCGCGATCTGGAAGAGAGGTTTGGTCTTTTAGTATCCTTGGGATTCTCTTAATCGGTGCTTCTGAGAATAAAAGTACTTCCCTGACCCCATGTCAGTGTTACAAGAATAAACACATCTAGTGTTACAGAGAATTCAGGGATGAGACTATCTGTATACATGAGCAGAGAGTGAGAAAGATGGTTCGCATTTACCTTAAAAATGAATACTAACAACCTGCCATTTAACGATAAAGAGATAAACAACTGTGTGCTGTCATGGACAAGTATGCAGCGAATCACATTCTTATTTAAAAAATATCATCCCACTGATATCAACAAATAAATTGTCTCCAATTTTAAAGGGTGCAATATTTATCTCTCAGAATCAGAAATATTTTCATTTGGTGATTTTCCTGGCTACCATTTTTCTTAAGGTTGTTTTGCATTGTGCAAAATAAGCAGCCGTATAGATGGTTTTCTCTATGCATATAATTATTTTATTACAAAGTCATTAAGGACAGAGTTGTGTTTGAGCAGCCATGTGAACCTCATTACTCTTTGTAGTTGCTGTGTGCTCAAGCTACTGCTTACAGGGCTTTAAGGTGATTTAGGCAATATTTGAAATATCAGTGTGATAATACTCCCATACAAATTCAAGAAACTACCCTTAATTTACAGGCTCAAACTCAAAATCATCTTAAAATTAAAAAAAAAAAAAAAAAAAAAAAAAAAAAAAAGAGGGATAAAAGTGATGACAGTTTTCAGAATAGGAGATTGTCACCTTGGGAAAAGGACAAGAGGGACTTCACTTGCCCTTTGTAAAGAACAGGTGACCTGCACACCTTTTTGTACTTTTTTGAGTTCTGATGGCTGCAAAACAGAAACAGTTACAACCCTGGCCCAAAAGAGAGGAGTCAGATTGTGGATCTGTCTGTCTCTAGATTTCTTTTTGTACAGTTAAGTGATTTCCCCAAGGTACCCAGGGAGAGGTCCATAGCTTCTTATTGCCCCTTGGAGTAGGGTCTTCCACTCCAAGAAGTCCCTTCAATAAGTAGAAAAGCTCTTATATACACCTTTCAATTCCAACATACGACTGTGCGAGGAAGCCATACCAATGTACTATGCAGACAATCTTAAAATGGTATAATCTAATGTAGCCTGGACTTTGCTGTTCAGTATTCATTGCTGTAGAGGTGGCAGCTTGAGATGATACCAGCAAACCAGGAAAATGAAGGACTTTCTTACACACTACACCCACTCCTTTAAACATATTTGAGAAACACAATTTTTTTAGCATCTCATTTTTGTCTGTTCACAAATATTTATATAACTGGTGCTTGCACAGATTGGAAACCGTGCTTTTCTTCCTATGTAAAAATTCATTTGAAGATTCTCACTTATGTAAACACGTAAATGTAACTTGTGCAAAATAATACTTTTTCCTCAGGGCAGTTACTGGTTTTAATAGGTTTTGGTTTTCTTAGTGGCAGTTATCAGAAAGATGTTATGGTTCAGATGAACAGTTCACATTGCATTACATGTAATTAATAGCAAACACCTAAAAAAGCCCAGTTGTTAAATACGTTGTAACTTAAACCAGGCATGCATAAACTAGTAAATGTGGAAAAACCAAACATCTTTCACTTATTTGGGATGGCTAACTACAGAGAATTGTTTATTGAGTAATAACAGTTTGATGATTTACATTGCATATTTATTTCATGTTATAATTGATGGAGATATTTTTCCATTAAACATCTCCCTAAATCTTACAGATGATGGCTTAGCATATGAGCTTGCCAACAAAATGACTCAACTGAAAGCTTGCAAAGAGATTTAGAGGTGGATATTTAAAAGGAATTTAAACATGTAAAAGATGTTCAATATTGTCTGGTTTAAGTCTATAAACTCACACAGCCGCTCTCTCACTCACTCCCCACTCTTTCTTCCCTCCGCTCCTGGAGGGATGGGAAGGAGAATCGAAAGAATGCAACTCCCACAGGTTGAGATAAGAACAGTTTAGTAACTAAGGTATAACACAAATCACTACTGCTACCACCAATAATAATGACAAGAGAAAATACAAGGGAAGAGTCTTTCTTCCCCCCCACTCCAAAGGGGGGGGGGGGGGGAAGGGGAGAAGAATCAAAAGAATATAACTCCCACGGGTTGAGATAAGAACAGTTCAGTAACTAAGGTATAACACAAACCACTGCTGCTACCACCAATAACAATAATAACAAGAGAAATACAAGGGAAGAGGATACAACTGCTCACCACCCGACGACCGAGCTGTGAACTCCAACTCTTCCGGGTTCCAGCCTCCGTCTTCACATCCTGGACATGACGTGCTGTGGTATGGAATAACCTCTTTGGTTAGCCTGGGTCAGGTGTCCCGTCTCCCCTTCCTCCTGGCTTCCCCTCCTCCCTGGCAGAGCATGAGACTCACAAAGTCCTTGGCCAGCCTAAACATTACCAAGCAGTAACTGAAAACACTGGTGTTATCAGCACTGTTCCCAGGACCAAAATCAAAAACACAGCGCTGCACCAGCTACCGAGAAGGAGAAAAAATGACTGCTGCTGCTGAACTCATGACAAATATATTTGTTAGAATGTCTGTGTGCTACCTTGTAGTAAATAGCCATGTGTAGACACTTTTACCCATGATGTCTTTTCTTACAGTATTCTTTATTTCTTCACTGTGTCAGAAGGTTATTTAGATGCTCCATAATAGGAGTTCTTTGAGCACCTAACAAAATGTATGTTTTTCCATGAAACTTGTGTTTTACACAGGTGTAATCAAATACATAGAGTATAAGTAGCCTCTCATGCAATTATTCACAAGAAAAAGGAAATGTTTATTTTTCACGTTAAGGGTCTAAGAACATAATCCACAAAATTCATCAGCATTTCATTATGAGTAGATTTTAGTCTCAATCAACATTAAAGCTATGAATAAGGTGAGATATCACCAGGCCAAACATTAACAAAAGCACAGGTGTAAGCATCTGTTACCAGCATCATACTGATGTTTTGCCTTTTAAATAGCTAGATTAAATAACCTTGACTGGTAATGACAGATACCAATGATTATTGATTCAGTTTCCCAAACAACTAAAATACTTATCAAAAATGCTAGTATGCTCTTTAACTGGTAGTGTCACTAAAGTAATACACTGGAGATGTAGTAAGAGCATTAACAGTCAGCCTACAACCATTGTCAAGGTATTTTCTTCCTATGAATGAGCACTAGTTAAATATTTTAGTATTAAACTAATTGTTCCCATTTGTGCCATTTTATTGTGAATGTTATTGCAGCACTTTTTAGAAGTGAACAGAATAAAAATTTGAATATTTCATCAGGATGGGTAAGCTCTATGGGCAGTAAAACTAGATGTCACTCTTTATACTGGAATGTACAGTTTGAAATAGGAAATGTACATGACCAAAATGTTGTAACCTTCACACCTATCTTGTATAATAGTATTTGACAGATCCTAAATACTGAATTTTTAGTTAGATGTAACTCTTTTGTCTGCCACTGATAACAAGATTTGGGAACCTGTGCAGTTGTTTCAATGTCAGGTTAAGTCTGTTTAATTGTCTTATGTCCAAAATTCATCCTTCAATGCAGATAGTTAAGGCTGCTTATCATGGACAAGATTATTTTTTGTTTATTTCTTAAAGGACAAAGCTTTATATCACAGTTTAAGTAGTAAAGAATGGAATCTGTAGAAGGCTGCAGTAGGAGTAAAAGGAACTTAGTAGTGACTCTTTCGACATGTACACACACAAATGTGTCTGCAGACATTTCATAGACTTGCTATCTGCTAGAATAGCTTTGTAAGAGAAGGCAGTAGTTATGGATCTAGAATCAAGAGGCTCTGACATTTGTAGCAATGCCCTCCATGCAGTCCAAGAATGGCTCTTGCAGCAACATGTGCTACCATGCGGTTGTGGTTTAAGCTCAGCCCATGTACATCCTCATTGACCTTATCATTGTAAAAACAGAAAGCAGAATTAACTTCTGCATCCAAGAGATAAAGATGCTGGAGAGGGAATCCTGAGAGATAAACTCCTTGCAACCAACTTATAGCTCAACTGTGTGCCTTCAATGACAGGAATATTTTCTTTCCTTCTCCTTGAAATCATAGAATCATAGAATAGTTAGGGTTGGAAAGGACCTCAAGATCATCGAGTTCCAACCCCCCTGCCATGGCCAGGGACACCTCACACTAAACCATGCCATCCAAGGCTATGTCCAACCCCACCTTGAACGCCGCCAGGGATGAAGCATTCACAACCTCCCTGGGCAACCCATTCCAGTGCCTCACCACCCTCACAGTAAAGAATTTCTTCCTCATATCCAATCTAAACTTCCCCTGTTTAAGTTTGAACCCATTACCCCTTGTCCTCTCACCACAATCCCTAACGAAGAGTCCCTCCCCAGCATCCCTATAGGCCCCCTTCAGGTATTGGAAGGCTGCTATGAGGTCTCCACGCAGCCTTCTCTTCTCCAGGCTGAACAGCCCCAATTTTCTCAGCCTATCTTCATACGGAAGGTGCTCCAGTCCCCTGATCATCCTCATGGCCCTCCTCTGCACTTGTTCTCACAGTTCCATGTCCTTTTTATGTTGTGGACACCAGAACTGCACACAATACTTCAAGTGAGGTCTCACGAGAGCAGAGTAAAGGGGCAGGATCACCTCTGTCGACCTGCTGGTCACACTCCTTTTGATGCAGCCCAGGATACGGTTGGCTTTCTGGGCTGCAAGCGCACACTGCCGGCTCATGTTCATTTTTTCATCAACCCACACCCCCAAGTCCTTCTCCACAGGGCTGCTCTGAATCTCCTCCCCGCCCAATCTGTAGCTGTGCCTGGCATTGCTCCGACCCAGGTGGAGGATTTTACACTTAGCATGGTTAAACTTCATTAGGTTGGCATCAGCCCACCTCACAAGCATGTCAAGGTCCCTCTGGATGGCATTCCTTCCCTCCAACTTATCAACCGAACCACACAGCTTGGTGTCATCAGCAAACTTGCTGAGGGCGCACTCAATTCCACTGTGCATGTGACCCACAAAGATGTTGAGCAAGACCGGTCCCAACACCGATCCCTGGGGGACACCACTCGTTACTGGTCTCCAGCTGGACATTGAGCCACTGAGCACTACTCTTTGCGTGCGGCCATCCAGCCAGTTCTTTATCCACCGAGTGGTCCACCTATCAAATTGATGCCTCTTCAACTTAGAGAGAAGGATGTCATGGGAGACAGTGTCAAAGGCTTTGCACAAGTCCAGGTAGATGACATCAACTGCTCTGCCCCTGTCCATCAGTTCTGTAGCCCCTTCATAGAAGGTCACCAGATTGGTCAGGCATACCTTAGTGGATTTTTGGTAAGCACATATTGCCAGCTGCAATGGAGGAGCTGTCTAGCTGACAGTCACTTCCCTTTGGTGAGTGCTGTAGCAGTTGGTACAGTAGCCAAGACTTAATTTCCTTTTGTTTTATTTTGTGCAGGTGAGGTAGATGTTTCCTGCAGAAGTGAAATGTATTTAAAGGCTGGAAACAAGACCTTAAGTGCTTTCTGATATTTATGTGTCCTAGCACAGCGTTGCCCTGAGAAACATTTCTCTTTAGAGTGATTTTCATCTGTGACACTTGAATTTTCCTGAATATAAAGCATCATTTGGCAAAGAAACTGTGATTTTCTGGGGTGTGCATTATTTCTGCTGGTGAAAGAACAACCTCTTAGTTTATTTTGGCAAAGTGCTAAACCATATGTGTACTGCAATGTGCATTTTATTTCAGTTGTCAGAAGTCAGAAGGATTTAGGTCTTTATGTGGTGCTAACAGAAAAAAAACAAGTACAACAGAATGGCCCTGAGTCTTTTCAAGAGCCCATCACTACCTCCTAAGGTAAGAAAGATATGAAGCTTACATTTTAAAGGATAAACCTTATTGAACTCATGGAACCTTATTACTTTTTGTTCAGTTAAATGCAGGTCTGGTCCTATATATGTCAAGGTAGACTATCAGGGATACGCCAAAACTATTGGTGTTTCAATGTATACTGAAGAGAATTAGGAATTCTCATTAGTCAGATTTTGAGAGCTCATACCTCTGATAAATCTCTTTGCCTGATCATGCTTTATATCTGGCTTCCACATCTTTGTCCTGGGCTTTGTAAACTGCATTATTCTGAGGAGTAGAACAACCTTGTTCTCATTATACTGTATTGCTGTTCCTGAGTGAACAAAATAATTTAGCTCAAACATTAAAATTAAGAGCTATTGCCAGGCGGAGATAAAAACTGGAGGTGAGCACTTAGCAAACAAATGGGTTCTTAATTGATAAATATCACCCTTTTTTGTGATCCCAGAGTACTTGTGAGTGATTTTTCCTGATATATTTGACATTTGGCTTATTTGTTGAATTATACTACAGACTGCACATGAAGTATCAGATGCAAATCCACATTGTTTAGTTATGATATGTAGTTTGTACTGCAACATATATTATCCTTTCTCTAAATTAAAAAATACAAAACTGATAAATATGCATTTCTGCTCGGTTTCCGCATGTCAGTCCAACATGTTTTCCTGCACACTGCTATGACAGCTAAACTCCACTGCTCAAGATTCATTCAGATTAAACAAAAAGCAAGATTCTGTTTTCAACAAATGTTTTAAGCTATTGAAATAACCGCTTTGGAATTTTCACCCTGTTCTTAACCTGGTAAACTTTTGAGGCATTCAGTGACAGAACATACCAATTCCACATATTTCCAGTGATCCTATTTTACCTTTTTTTTTTTTTTTTTTTTTGATTTTACACCTTAGGACCAGTTTCACAAAAGATTATTTGCTCATTTAGGGAAAAGAGGCTATTAGAATTCTTACAGACCCTTATAAACAAATGTAAGATCTGAATTGAAGGTTTTGCTAAACTACATTGAAGCATAATCATATGCGTATAGTGAAAATCATAATTGCATTTCGTGTGGTGGAATTCTTGCACAATAACATCAGAGTATTTTTGCAATGAATGATAGAAAAGTCAGGATTTCACAAGATCAAAAAATCATTTACAGATTTGCCATATTCTTCTCATTCTTATAAATCACACTACTTTTTCTTTCTGGAATCCTGATAAGGACAAGCTATAGTATATGCACTGAGGGCAGATTTTGAGATGCACATGGCATTTAATAAACAAAGCTCCATGCATACAATGTTATGAGGCTGTTATGGTACCTTTCATATTCTAGATTTAGAATATTAAAGTCAACATTGAAAATGCAGTAAATACCTTTCCCTAACCAAGTACATATGAATTCTGAACACAAAACGAGGAGGAAAGTATTTTGGAAGTACATCAAGAATTAGTAAGTAAATCAAAGAACTCAATTAAATTTTGAACATAAAATAGATAATATGGGCATTTTATAACCTGAGGGGAGTTCCAAAAAGTACTGTGTGTCCCTGTACGTATACATTCTCTTCATTATCATGCAAATAAGTGAGTCTCTCAAATCAAAGTCCACGGCGAGCACTTATTCCCTCACTTTCCTGGAGACATCCTTCATGTGTGTTTTATGTTTATTTTCAGAAAATCCATGTGTTTTTTGGTTCAGTTTTGTTTTAATTAGACTGAATATAAACTCCCTCATACTTGCAAATAGAAGGTGTCTATTTAGTTGGTGAGGTATTTCATTTTGCATAATGTCAACAGAGTTTATCCCAAGTCTTATATATTTGCGTAATGCAGGGTAGAAAAAGAAAAGGAAAAAAAAAAGAAAAAGAGGCTTCACATAACCATTTTTTTGTCACTTAGCTGACACGGTCAGTCAGAATATACAGATTCCCTGTGTTGTCAGTTCAACCAGGAGAAGAAAAAGCACTCCTCAGAAATTAGAGACACATTCCTAGGTATCCTGTAACCATGTCTCCTTCCCACTTCCTGGCTGCTTGTCCCTTAGGTCAGTACAAGAAACAGAAATGTAAAATCCTTTGCTTTTTCTCTCCCTTCCTCTGTCACACACAGTATACCAGATTTTCCCGGCACATTTGCCCATATAGAACAACAGCAGCAGGCACCTGGGGAAAAGGACTGAGGCCTCATCACAAATGTCACCAGTCCCACAGCAAAGTCATAGACTGAGTTGCACTTTGATGAGTACCTCAAAGAGATATTCTGTGTTCATTATAGAATCATAGAATCATAGAATAGTTAGGGTCGGAAAGGACCTCAAGATCATCTAGTTCCAACCCCCCTGCCATGGCCAGGTACACCTCACACTAAACCATGCCATCCAAGGCTATGTCCAACCCCACCTTGAACGCCGCCAGGGATGAAGCATTCACAACCTCCCTGGGCAACCCATTCCAGGGCCCCACCACCCTTACAGGAAAGAATTTCTTCCTCAGATCCAATCTAAACTTCCCCTGTTTAAGTTTGAACCCGTTACCCCTTGTCCTCTCACCACAGTCCCTAATGAAGAGTCCCTCCCCAGCATTCCTATAGGCCCCCTTCAGGTATTGGAAGGCTGCTATGGAGTCTTCATGAAGTCTTCTCTTCTCCAGGCTGAACAGCCCCAACTTTCTCATCCTATCTTCATATGGGAGGTGCTCCAGCTCCCTGATCATCCTCGTGGCCCTCCTCTGGACTTGTTCCAACAGTTCCATGTCCTTTTTATGTTGTGGACACCAGAACTGCACACAGTACTCCAAGTGAGGTCTCACAAGAGCAGAATAGAGGGGCAGGATCACCTCGTTTGACCTGCTGGTGGTACTCCTTTTGATGCAGCCCAGGATACTGTTGGCCTTCTGGGCTGTAAGCTCGCACTGCCGACTTATATTAAGTTTTTCATCAACCAACACCCCCAAGTCCTTCTCTTCAGGGCTGCTCTGAACCTCTTCTCTGCCCAACCTGTAGCCGTGCTGGGATTGCTCTGACACAGGTTTCCAAGGAGGTCTCCTGGCCCTCCTGCTGCATTTCCTTCTAGTAGGGATGCATCGCTTCTGAGCTTGCAGCAGGTGAGCCTTGAATATCAACCAACAGTCTTGGGCCCCCCTGCCCTCTAGGGCTATATCCCATGGAACCTTACTGAGCAGGTTCCTGAAGAGGCCAAAGTCTGCTCTCTTGAAGCCCAGGGCAGTGAGCTTGCTGCGCACTCTTCTCACTGTCCTGATGATCTCGAATTCAACCATTTCATGATTGCTGCAACCAAGCCTGCCCTGGAGCACCACATTTCCAACCAACCCTTCCCTGTTGGTGAGCACAAGGTCAAGCATGGCACCTCTCCTTGTTGGTTCCTCTATTACTTGCAGAAGGAAGTTGTCTTCCACATAATCGAGGAACCTCCTGGATTGCTTGTGCCGGGCCGTACCGCCCCTCCAACGTGTATCAGGGTGGTTGAAGTCCCCCATGAAAACCAGGCCCTGCAAGCATGAGGCTGTTCCTATCTCTCTATAGAGTGCTTCATCCACAGAGTCCTCTTGATCAGGCAGTCATTGACTATAAAGAGAGCACAGGGATATTACCTGGGCACACTAAGTAGTTCAAATGAACTAATTTCAATGTGCATTTGCAAATGAACTACAAATTTGTCTTCCATTGGCTCAAAGTGTGTCAAAGGCATGGAAGTCACTAAGATTTCTGAATAGATGACCTGTGTTAGCTTACACACCTATCGCTTCCATTGATTGCAAGACAGCACCAAATCAGATGATTTAAATATGAAGAAATTATTAACTTCAGAATTTTGATCAGCAGTAATTTAGGGACAGATATTTTGAAGAAAATAACATTATTCTATGCACTCTATTTGTTGGTAAAACTAGTTTTGCTCACAAAATTTAATTTCATGAGTGCCATGGTTTAAGCTCAGCTGGTAACTCAGAACCATGCAGCTGCTCACTCACTCCCCCACTTCTTCCTTCCTCCGCTCCCAGGTGGATGGGGAGGAGAATTGAAAGAATGTAACTCCCACGGGTTGAGATAAGTACAGTCCAGTAACTAAGGTAGAACACAAATCACTACTGCTACCACCAGTAATAATAATGATACGAGAAGTAACAAGGGAAGAGAATACAACCACTCACCACCCGCTAACCAATACTCAGCCCTACCCAAGCAGCGATCTAGCCCTTCTGGGTAACTGCCCCCAGTTTATATAGTGGGTATGACATGCTGTGATATGGAATACCTCTTCGGTTAGTTTGGGTCAGGTGTCCTGTCTGTGCTTCTTGCTGGCTTCGCCTCCTCCCTGGCAGAGCATGAGACTGAGAAAGTCCTTGGTCAGAGGAAACATTACTTAGCAACAACTAAAAACATCTGTGTTATCAGCGCTGTTCCCAGGCTGAAAGTCACAGAATCACACAGAATCACAGAATAGTAAGGGCTGGAAAGGACCTCAAGATCATCGAGTTCCAACCCCCCCGCCATGGGCAGGGACACCTCACACTAAACCATGCCATCCAAGGCTATGTCCAACCCCACCTTGAACGCCACCAGGGATGAAGCATTCACAACTTCCCTGGGCAACCCATTCCAGGGCCCCACCACCCTCACAGTATAGAACTTCTTCCTCAGATCCAATCTAAACCTCCCCTGTTTAAGTTTAAACCCATTACCCCTTGTCCTCTCACCACAGTCCCTAATGAAGAGTCCCTCCCCAGCATCCCTATAGGCCCCCTTGAGGTATTGGAAGGCTGCTATGAGGTCTCCACGCAGCCTTCTCTTCTCCAGGCTGAACAACCTCAATTTTCTCAGCCTATCTTCATACGAGAGGTGCTCCAGTCCCCTGATCATCTTCGTGGCCCTCCTCTGGACTTGTTCTAACAGTTCCATGTCCTTTTTATGTTGAGGACACCAGAACTGCACACAATACTCCAAGTGAGGTCTCACGAGAGCAGAGTAGAGGGGCAGGATCACCTCTGTCGACCTGCTGGTCACACTCCTTTTGATGCAGCCCAGGATACGGTTGGCCTTCTTGGCTGCAAGCGCACACTGCCGGCTCATGTTCATTTTTTCATCAACCCACACCCCCAAGTCCTTCTCCGCAGGGCTGCTCTCAATCTCCTCCCCGCCCAATCTGTAGCTGTGCCTGGCATTGCTCCTACCCAGGTGGAGGACTTTGCACTTAGCATGGTTGAACTTCATCAGGTTGGCATCAGCCCACCTCACAAGCGTGTCAAGGTCCCTCTGGATGGCATTCCTTCCCTCCAATGTATCAACCGAACCACACAGCTTGGTGTCATCGGCAAACTTGCTGAGGGCGCACTCAATCCCACTGTCCATGTCACCCACAAAGATGTTGAACAAGACCGGTCCCAACACCGATCCCTGGGGGACACCACTCGTTACTGGTCTCCAGCTGGACACTGAGCCACTGAGCACTACTCTTTGCGTGCGGCCATCCAGCCAGTTCTTTATTCACCCAGTGGTCCACCTATCAAATTGATGTCTCTCCAACTTAGAGAGAAGGATGTCATGGGAGACAGTGTCAAAGGCTTTACACAAGTCCAGGTAGATGACATCAACTGCTCTGCCCCTGTCCATCAGTTCCGTAGCCCCTTCATAAAAGGTCACCAGATTGGTTAGGCAGGATTTCCCCTTAGTGAAGCCATGCTGGCTGTCACCAAGCACCTTATTGGTTTTCATGTGCCTTAGCATGGCTTCCAGGATAATCCGCTCCAAGATTTTGCCAGGCACAGAGGTGAGACTGACTGGTCTGTAATTCCCCGGCTCATCCATTTTCCCCTTCTTAAAAATGGGGGTTATATTTCCCTTTTTCCAGTCATCGGGAACTTCACCTGACTGCCATGATTTTTCAAATATGATGGACAGTGGCTTAGCAACTTCATTTGCCAGCTCCTTCAGGACCCTTGGATGGATTTCATCCGGTCCCATGGACTTGTATACATTCAGGTTCCTAAGGTGGTCCCGAACAATATCCTCCCCCACAGTGGGCCCAGGGTCCCCACCCTCACCGTCCCCGCATCTGCCTTCCAAGACTTGGGTGGTGTGGTCAGAGCATTTGCCCGTAAAGACTGAGGCAAAGAAGTCATTAAGAACCTCAGCCTTCTCCAAATCCAGGGTAGCCAATTCTCCCGATAGCTTCTGGAGAGGGCCCACGGTGTCCCTAACCTGTCTCTTATCAGCAATGTACCTATAAAATCCCTTCCTGTTATCCTTAACATCCCTAGCCAAGTTTAATTCTAAATGGGCCTTAGCTTTCCTAACCTGGTCCCTAGCTTCCCGGACAACATCCCTGTATTCTCCCCAGGCCGCCTGACCTTGCTTCCACCTTTTATAAGCCTCTTTTTTCTTTCGAATTTTGCTCAGCAGCTCCTTATCCATCCAAGGAGGTCTCCTGGCCCTCCTGCTGAACTTCCTTCTAGTTGGGATGCATCGCTCCTGAGCTTGCAGCAGGTGAGCCTTGAATATCAACCAACAGTCTTGGGCCCCCCTGCCCTCTAGGGCTGTATCCCATGGAACCTTACTGAGCAGGTTCCTGAAGAGGCCAAAGTCTGCTCTCTTGAAGTCCAGGGCAGTGAGCTTGCTGCACGCTCTTCTCACTGTCCTGAGGATCTCAAACTCAACCATCTCATGATCGCTGCAATCAAGGCTGCCCTGGAGCGTTACATTCCCAACCAGCCCTTCCCTGTTGGTGAGGACGAGGTCAAGCATGGCACCTCTCCTTGTCGGCTCCTCTATTACTTGCAGAAGGAAGTTGTCTTCCACACAATCGAGGAACCTTCTGGATTGCTTGTACCGGGCCGTACCATCCCTCCAACAGATATCAGGGTGGTTGAAGTCTCCCATGAGAACAAGGGCCTGCAAGCGTGAGGCTGCTCCTATCTGCCTATGGAGCGCTTCGTCCAGCAAGTCCCCTTGGTCAGGCGGTCTGTAACAGATCCCCACAATAATGTCACCCATCGCTGTTCTCCCTTTAACCCTGACCCACAAACTCTCTGTCGACTGTTCACCTGTCCCCAGACAGAGTTCCATACTCTCTAGCCTATCCCTAATATAAATAGCAACTCCCCCTCCCTGTCTGCCAGGCCTGTCTTTCCTAAAGAGCCGGTAACCTTCCATTCCAACACACCAGTCATAGGTGCCATCCCACCATGTTTCTGTGATGCCTATGATATCATACCCCCGTAGATGTGCACACATCTCTAATTCCTCTTGTTTGTTCCCCATACTACGGGCATTTGTGTAGAGGCATTTGAGCCGAGATCCAATTGAAGTTGGGTCATTGGCTGGAGCAGCTGGAATATCCCTACATTGCTCCAAATGTTTACTATAAGTGCTACCAACCGACTGGGTGTGTTGGGATGGAATGATGCCCCCCTCCCCCAACACATCTAGTTTAAAGCATCCTTGACCAGCCTGGCAAGCCTCCTACCAAATCCACTCTTCCCCTTGTTTGTCAGACCAGCTCCACCAGCCCCCAGGAGACCTGGCCTACTATATTGAGTCCCATGGTCAAGGTACCCAAAGTCAAAAACTCAGCACTGCGCCAGCTACTAAGAAGGAGAAAAATGGCTGCTACTGCTGAACCCAGGACAGTAAGCTTCATCTCTAAGCATATTTAGCATTAAGTAATGGTATCTGTCACTTGTTGAGGAGCAGACATTGTATGCAGTAGCTCCATGTGGTAAGGGCAGGGCCCACTTGTAGTAGCATGTCAATTCAGACCTTGAGTATATTCTTGAGCCTCCTGGTTATTGAATTTCCTGAGGGCTCTGTGAACAACACTTTGATTCATGTTGCAAAGGAGTCTCACCATAGAAACTTGACTATCTCTGGACCAAATCTAATTAAAAGATACACTCCATCGGTACACCCAATGTGTTCCATCTGTGCATCTCATGCCTTCCAGCTGTGCACCTGATATGTTCCAGCCTGAGTCAGTCCCAGAGCAAAGTCATGTAGACATATGCAGTGTGGATCTTGAGTTATCTTCTGCTTCCCAAATGATGCAGTCAGACGTGTGAAACCAATGCCATGTAGGGATGGTTTTCTAGAAAAAGCAGAAAAAATCTTGGAGGACCTGATTTACAAGGCAAATTGAAAGAACTGTTGCATTACAGTCTACCCAGAACAAATCTACATTGTAGCAGGAGGTGCTTTGAAGAGAATACCATGTAAATATGTTTAGTACCTTGGCAAGTAAATATATTGTTTTTAATACATTGTCTCCTACTATGTTGATATATATGTGCTGACACTTTTTAATGATATAGCACATGGATATACTTCCTGATTGTGTGCTACAATGTTAAGTTTCAGACTGACAAGCTCACAATTTATAATGCATCTTCAACTATCAAAGTATATGGGTGTATAAACTATGTTCTTAATGTCAGCATCTGCCTGATATGTATCCTCTGTATGAAAAGAAAGCCTGTAAAATGTGTCTAGTGAAACAATAAAAAAAGCAGCATTCAGTAAAAGAAATAAAACACAATGATAACAAAAACAGATCGTAGAAAATGAGATAGACAAGACTGCTGCCACAACAGAGCCCCACCCACCATTACCCACACGCTTTATAAATATGCAATTGGATATATAGCACAGACAATTTTTTTACTAAGAAGAATGAGCTACTTGTGCCCACACACTCTTATGTATATTTTCTAAGTGTGTGGATAATGATTGCTGAGAATCTGATCTGGTATCATTTCTAAATTTTTCCTGGGTAGGTTGAACTGTGAGTGAACTGAAGAAGCGATTTTAACTCATACATCACAGCTGTAGATTCCATTTGGACATGCTCACAGTAGCCACTGACAAGAGAAAAGGGTGGTGTTTAGTAGGAACCAACAAGGGAAGACAGAAGAGCTGAAAAGTGATACATTTTTCAGTTTAGTAATTCACAGGCAAAACACATGCAGCGTATATTGAACTGGAAAGGAAAGATTTCTAGGGTATTATTAAAGCAGAGAATCAGACACCAAAATAATCATTTGAATCACATCAAAATACTCTTTTTCAAAGCAATCTGCTTTCCTTCTTTTCAGCTGCTTAGTCCCCTGTTTTAATCTACCCCTCGACCCCCCTTCCTCTTTGGTATGTGTCACTTTTGGATGAAAAATGCCTTTTCTAAACTGAAATGCAGCTTCATTTAGAGATGTGGAAATAAAACATACTTTAACTTGGGTAATATTCCTAGCTAATGTTTTGCACCTTTTTGAGTCCTTCTTCCTTCTGCCTTATTTTTCTCAGGCAGAGTGCTAATCTGGGATTTTTTTTTTTATTTTTTTTATTTTTTTTTTTTTAAGGGCTAAAGTCCTCAGTTTCTGTGGAAGCTGTTCAGGTGCCCAAATGGGTGTGATAATGCCATTGGAGCCACATTCATATATGCAAGCCTTCCAGACGGACCCAGGTACTACGTATATATATCCAGATGTATCGAAAGTGGCATTAGAAGCTTACATTTAAGTGTCTTTTTTCTGCTGTTGAGTCAGGTCAAAATGATTGTTCTTAACAAAGATTTCCATTTCATCTGAGAAGCTGATGATTTAGTTTTTGTTTTCCTTTTAAATGTTATTGGGGGCCAGGAAGGGGAATGCTTCCTGCTTATTCCAACCAGCTTTGTCTATGCTCAGTTGCTTCTAACTTATTTACTCTGGAAAAGCCAATGACAGGGCAATTTAATGCTGGATGTTAAGTCTTATGATTTGAGAGGGATTTGTGAACAATGTGGGTAAGAAACACAGCAACATTTGTACCTTAGGAATAAACCAAAAATAGGGGAAAAGAAGTAAGTGAACAAAAATGTATGTACCTGAAAAGGCACCTATGTTATTCCATTTATTGGGCCAAATTTAAGCAGAGAACTGATAAATAAAGCTCTATTTCTAAAGGTCTACTTCTATTCATTCATCAACTGCTTTTTTCAACCCATGAAGTGTCAAAGTCAGCTTAGTGCTACTTAGTAACAGGACTTTGTATGGAGCACCTCACTTTTATACCATGATTTAGAAACAATCATCTGGTGAATGTCTGCATCTCCAGATCAGAGCATGAATATCCTTGCAGTACTCAGTGTGAATAGAGAGAAAGATGTAAAGATCTGAGACAGAAGCAGTGGAGATATCTCTGGAGGCTTTGAACAGCTGGAAGACATGTGAAGTTAAACAAAGTTTTGTATACTTGTGTGTTCAGGTATTTAACTTTTCATTCAATAAATTTTCTGTATATACAGAATATAAACAGTAGGCTATTTAGCAAATTCCTGCCTTTCAATATTAAGTTCTCCAAATGAAGTCCTTATTTTCAAAGAAATGTAGGTTCTGCATCCCTGTGCCACTTTAGAAGGAAGCCGTATCACTCCGAAGTGAATGGGGGGAGAGGCTGTAACTCAAACTCTCCTTTTAGAGATAGACAGAAGTCTCTTCTTTTAGAGTTAGATGGATGCAGTGAGGTGTCTGGGTACAACTGTATTCTGAAATAACACCAGGGACTGTTTTTCCTTTGTTTGCCTTCCAATACCAGGGATTTATGTGGTTTTTCCTTTCCCTTTGTTGCTAAGAAGGAAAACCCTGAGTACCCAAATGGAAAGCTTTTTGAGCCTTGTTTCTTGCTAGTTTTGCTCTCCCTAAATTGAATATACTGCTACAGTATAATCCGAGAGCATCCTTGCATTTCTGATGAGGAGCCAGAGCCCTCAGCTGGTTTTCAAATTGGCAAGCATTGAGTATCTTATAGAGTAAGTGAAGTGCTTGTTCTTGCTCACATGATTCATTATTATTTTTCCCAATCATTATGAATTGAAATAAGCCATCTGCTAAAATAACAGTGAGCCTTGCACTAAGAAGCCTGGCTTTAACTAGGAATAGAAACAAATGTCACATAAAAATGAGTTCGGGGATCCACATAGACATTCAAATTAGGCAGTACAATGATGGCAGCAATGGATATGTATATAAAGCTTGTTTTGTGAAAATATTTACTGTTATTTTCAAAGTGAGACACAGTAGGCTGATACCATTTTAAATTGATAAAAACTATTCACTTGAAAAGACTAAATTTTATTCACTTTCAATATTTAATCTACATATTGTTAGACTAATACGACAAGGAAATCTGAAACTGGATACTAAGTATGGTTTTGTTGACCATTTTAAACAAGTATTAAAGTCATTTCCAAATCATGTTTAAAACATTAAAATCTCTAAAGCCTTTTGAAATGAAAAAGTTTTTTAATTACACATTAGAAGTAATCTACAAAGCAGATTGTTGTGTCCGTGAAAGCAGATCTTAATTCTCCTGCACAGCTCAGTTGGATGATCTGTTACTTGGGTTTTTTGTTATTCTGCTTTGTCCGTTCTTTGGAAGGTTTATACTTGATCATAAAATAGCGTTAAGTATTTTATCACAGCCGTACATTTTCCTCAGTTTTTATGAATATTTGCATAATTGTATTTTATAAGAAAAAATCTAAAATTTGTTCTACAGATGTAGTTTTCATATTAGGTGTTGCAATGCTGCATCCTGTCTTTACAATTGCTGTTTTCGTATTGTTTCTTCATGTCTATCCTTGTCCTTATTCTTCCAACTTAAGTACAATTTCTTTTAGTCAGAATCAGCATTTCTTCTGCGTACATTAAGCATCCTATGTGGAGAGATTGCCAACAGTTTAAAGGTCTATTTCAATACAGTAGCAGAGAAGTACTGTGAGACCTCTTCCAACAAACATCTGTGATGCTTGTAAATTGAGCTGCCTGCCAACAAACTCTTTGGGTACCTGGCTTCTCAGAATGCATCTTTTAGCCCTGTGTGAGGCATCTACACACTCAATAGATGGCGTAGTGCATCTGGGTCAAAGCACAGAGCCCAACAGGCAGACAGTCCAACTCAGCTCAACAAGGTGTAACAGAAGAGACAAATGTGTACAACACAAATTTAAAATCTTATATTTAAGATACTGTAGTGAGGTTCAAGAAACTGGGTCCTATTGAGGACCAGAGAAAAGACATTTTTTTGTTGTTGTTGGGAGTAAGAGTTTGTTTTGGTTTGATTTTGTTTTTTTTATTTTTATTTTTTTTTTCGTTCTGAACATTGCTTTTAGTGCATTAGAAAAGGAGGTATGTGGTCAACTTCTTCCTCTGGCTAAGAGAATTTAAGTAATTATTGGATTTCTCTTAACAGTCCTGGTTTTATTCTTAGCAAGCACCTGATGACAAAACAATTTCAGTCTCAGGAGATTTGTAGTAGGCTTTGTCACAAGCTACGGCTGGAATCTGAATGCTGTACTCTGGGAGAGATTGTACTGAAAACTACAGAACAGCTCAGGATCCTTATAATAATATGCTAGATCTTGTTGTAAATTTCTGAAAAAAGAAAAATAAAATCAATATTTATGAAGTAACTGAGATTGCGGTTTGCATTCGACTGGGTGAAATTCCGCTAGTAAGCAGCTCACTTTAATCGCAATGCCCCTATAAGAAAGCAGACCACCTTGTCTCACCACACCTGGTGTGGTAGACCAATTTTTTTGTCTTCTAGATTAGCAACATATGTGTGCAACACACAGTGCTCTTACTATCAGCTGCTTTATGTGATTCATCCACATTATTTATTCCAAAGGAGTAACAGCCTCAGACAGGTTATTGTGAATTTTTCAAGCCTCACAGGTGGCAAACTTGACAGACAGTCATCCAAATGGCAGTACCAATTTTTGCAACTGTTGTCCCTGTTTGCTGTTTGTTATTTTGTTTGTTATATTTAACAAATCCATTAATTACATGGCCCCTAATTCAATTATACCAGCCTCATAATAAAGCAGCATGAAGCACACGTGCTGCTTTATGAAAGAGGGAAATAAATGTCTTTGATATCATGGGTTGTCTTGTTTTTTAGAAGGGATAGAAAAATTTTTAAAAACAATGTGCAACCAGACTAGATTTGGAGAAACTGGAAGATGATGGACATAGAAAATAATGGAAAAAATGTGGAAAGGAAGTGCTGGAGGTTATATGATGTGTCACCAGTGAAGAATAGCACTCTTTCTTTTTTGCCGGTCAAGGGATGTGTAGTCAGATTCAAAGAGACTGAAATTAGTCTAAAAGATTTCTTCCTTTCATGCCAGTTTGCAGCTGAGAGTTGAAATGGCCTTTCAGACAACACAACCTCCTCCTTAGGAAAGCCTTTTCTGGTAGGAGAGATGATGATGCATCCTACACATTGGCATTTGGAGTAAGAGGTCCCACTTTGAACAGTTTTCTTTCTTGAACATTGTTGCATCCAAATATAGTTTTATACATATTCCAACAGATGTAAAATCCTTCTGATCAGGCATATGGATATTCAAAGAGATACATGAACATAAGATTTGATGCAATACAAGGAAATTAGTCTCTCTTCTTATTTTTTTTTTAAGTATTCAAGATGAGGCAGCCAGTTAATTGAAAGTGGTAATTCTGACCTGAAAAGTTTACAGTATTAAGTGAATAAAAATTAGTAGACGTTAGCACAATGTGACTGGATTATTTCAGAACTTGGAAAATACAAAATATTGACGTGCTTGGAAAATACATTTTATTCATTATATAACATCTGCAGAGATTTGCTTCACAATTCTGATCAGCAGGTATTTCTTTCCTACTAAATTTTAGGTTGATAAATCAGCTAACAGCCTTCTTCCTCAAAGTTCTACTTGAGAATGGGAAGTAGTAGCTTACTGGAGTGGTGGAAAGATGAGCTATACAAGGCATTTGAGTATCTGTTGAAAAGAACTTATGAATATAGAGATAAATAGGTGACATTTTCCCTTAAAAACTGTTTCTTATCTGTATCTTGAGCACACACAGGTTGATTCAGCAAACACCCATATGCACATACATAAGCATATATGATTCCTTAAGGGAGAGATTGAAGACCACTTACACAGAGCATGCACAAAACCACAATGGTCTCAGAAAAGGTACCCTTTTAATAAATAACAATACAGCCTTTAAGACCCATAACCAAATTCTGGTCTTGAGATTGAAAGCAGACTATGGGGGTTACTGTTAATTGTAGGACTTCTCTTCAAATGCTGCTAAGATTTGTTAACCTCAAAATGTATGTCGATCATACCTCAAGTGTGCACAACTATCTGCATATACACACATTCAGAGTCCTCCAGACCACTAAATCAACTGAAATCTAGGGAATGGAAAGGGTACCTTAATAGCGCATTGCTGTTGTACCTCATTGTTACCTATCATGCTATTATATTAGATATTCATCTTTTATCATTGTTCAGCTCCAGTAATAATGTGTCATCTAAGACTCCTGACTCTTAATTAGAAATCGTACTGCTAACCTCACTCTGTTATGCCCTGCTGTGACTTTTCTGTCAGTCTGCTCTTCCTTGTGATAGAGTACAAGGTGGGGGAGCACAGGGGTTAATGCAACTATTTTCATATGGTAATACTGTGTATAGCAGTGAATTAATAGAACAGTTTCAGCATTTCAGAGTTAAAAAGCAATTAAACAACATCTCATCACTGATTTTCCAATTGAAGTATGCTACGTTTAACTTTTGAACTTTATGTTCCTTGCACAATTCCAATGTCACTTTTTTTTTTTCCTTTGTTTATCTGAGAACAATGTGCATTCAGGCTGTCTTTGGAGGGACTGGAAGATGGTAGGCACAAAAAAATATCCCTTTAGAGTTCTCTTTGTGAACTCATGGCTTGTTTATGAAATCAGGCATATAAAATTGTCTGCCCGTATACTTCCACTCCTTTTTGTACTTTGCATTTCTGCAAAGTGTTCACAGTTCAAAAACAAATAAACAATAATGTATGGTTACCCTTTTGAAAACAACTGCAAATATTAAGGGATGAGTGCTGTCTTTATGGAGAATCCAGACTTATTGAAGTAAGAGGGAAACTTGACATCACTTGTAGGCAGCCAGAATGCCACCCACAGAGGTGCCTACTTGCCAGACAAGAGTGGGTTCCTGCTGCCTGAAAATCACTGTCATCTGTCATAGCTAACACTGGTCAGTCGAAAGGAAAGACATTGAAATAACCAGTGCAGACTGAAAAAACACATATAGTGTCATTCGATAACAATTATACAATGATGATTTATACCAGCTGAGGAACTAGATGCACGATTTTGCATGTACATGCACATGTTATTTTCTTTATACTTACAGTTGTACCTTTGAGGAAATGTTGATGAAGAATATAAATATTTATGCACGATAATGTTTCAATAAGCAATTACACACATTATTTAAATATTTTCGTAACTGCTCAGTTCATAAAACTGAGCACTAAAAAAGAACATGTAATAATATTATATCATTATTCCCAGTAACATCTTATCCACAGACAAATTAATGTCCTTTCTGATACTGTTAATTTAAAATCTATCCGATTGTAACTGCAACCGTAGAGACACAGCATCTCACTGGAAATTGTAATGGAAAGGAATTAATCGCAGAGCTCAGAGCATGTTCTTATCAGTTACAAGCAACAGGCCATATAGACGCAGATAGGAGAGGCAGTCAGTAGTCTTTTAAGGCTGTTTTCAAAATGCAGGATCATATGTGGATAGAAACATATTATATGACAGAGTTTGGATTAATGGTAATTCTTTACGAAGTATTTAAGCAAAGAAAATGGGAAAAATATGTTCTGCTCGCTTTGTGAGTCTAAATGACAGTATCTCAGTGTGGCAAACCTGATTTAGGTTAGGATGAAATTTACTCTAACTTAGATATCATGAGAAAGCATTAGTAGCAATTCAATCCCCTGTTGTCTCCCGGCTGGCTATTTCTACTTCCAGATAAGTAAGAATCCCTGATAGTTTCTCACAGCAGCAAAAATGACAAGATCATAGTCTCAAGCCATTCTGGCTTGTCCCAGGTGTGAGATAGAATATGCCTCAAGCATTTGTTCAGGCTTGTGGTGGCATAGAATCATAGAATCACAAAATAATTTTTGGTTGGAAGGGACATATAAAGGTCATTTAACCCCTGCTGCCTCACAACGAGCAAGGACATCTTCAACTAGATGAGATTGTTCAGAGCCTCACCCAATCTGGCCTTGAATGTTTTCAGACATGGGGCATCTACCACCTCTTTGGGAAACCTGTTCCTCTCTTTCACCACTCTCATTGTAAAAAAATATCTTCCTTACCTCTGGTCTAAATCTCTGCTCCTTTTATCTATAACCACTACCCCTTGTCCTATTGCAACAAGCCCTACTAAAAAGTTTGTCTCCACCTTTCTCATAAGCCCCCTTTAAACACCAGAAAGCTATGAGGTCTCCCCTGAGCCTTCCCTTCTCCACACTGAACAACCCCAACCCTTTCAAGCCTTTCTTCATAGGAGAGGTGTTCCATCCCTCTGATCACATTTTTTTTCTCCTTTGGTCCTGCTCCAACAGGTCCATGTCTTTCCTGAGCTGAGGGTTCGGAGGTGCATGCAGTACTTCAAATGGGATCCCACAAGAGTGAAGAGGGAGAGAATCACCTCTTTTGACCTGCTGGTCATGATTCTTTTGACACAAGCCCAGGATACAGTTGGCTTTCTGGGCTATGAGCACACATCATTGGCTCATTTCCAGCTTTTAATTCACCAGTACCCCCAAGTCTTTCTCCTCAGGACTGCTCTCAATTCTTTCATCCCCCAGCCTGTATTGATACTGGGGGCTGCCCCAACCCAGGTGCAAGACCTTGCACTTTGACATTGTTGAACCTCATGAGGTTCACATGTGCCTATTAGTGCCAATAAAAGGAAGATCCATTAGAAAGCCTTGTCCCACTTTCATTGGCACTGCAAAGTGGAGTTGACTGGTGTGGCACTGACTTAACAGAGTGCAGGGCCACCTCTTTCTCAGATTTCAGAACCTGTCAAGAGTGCCCTGGCTGAGTACTCTTCAGCAACAAGTCGGTCTTTGCAACCAGAAAAGCTAAAAAGTGATGCTGCACCTGGGAAATGACTGAAGGGTGGTAGCAAAAAGGGAAACTTCTGTAACAAGATCTAATCTATTGGTTCACTATTTTTTTTTTGCACACTGGGACTTGAGTATATATTAATGGTAATGGATTTCCCTGGAAATATTATTTCCTCTTAAGCTTGATTGTTTCATGTCCTAGAATAATAAATATCAAAACTGTGGTAATGACAGAAATAACATTGCCAATTCAGATCAGAAAAAATATTGCCCTGAAAAGAGTCCAAAGCCAACAAATTTATGCCGTGTTCAGAAACCTGTCAGAAAGAGGTTGGAATGTGCATTACCCCTTAGTAGAATGACTGCAGCGTTTATTCATCATAGTCTAGTCCAGGGATGCTGAAGTCACATGAATTTATGGAAAGGGGAGAAGGGACCCATAGACACACATGAGCAGAGGCAGGGGTCCATTTTTCAGTGGAGGCAATACAGTCAATTAAACTAAGAAAACAACCAATAAACAGAACCAGGCAGAGATATATTAAAGTTCTGAATCATTACCTTTCTGAATGCAGAATAAATAAGGAGTATTATTTAGTATGTAGAATAAGCAATAGCTAAGTACTTCTGAGTTTTGTCAGAGACGGTGAAGCTGAGGAACAGCATTTTGGCTCTGAGCCATGCAAGATGTGACAAGAAACGGTGAAATCCCAGTCCAAATGAAATTAATACTTTCACATTGATTTCAGCTGGATGAGGATTTAATGCCTTGTTTTCACCAAGAAGCTTAACACTGTAAATTAATTTCTCAGAAGTCTAACACTGTCTCTCATTAGAATACATCTTGTCACATTTGAATAGGGTAGCCACTCTGTACTCACAGTAAAGTAAAATAGCATGTGCTTTGAAATATGTGAGGCATTCTTACACATTAAACAGCTCCTCAGGACTACAGAGCTAAAGCTGGGTTGGGGAATTTATCTGCAATCTGGCTTCACTGAAAAATTCCAGTCATCTGCTCTAAATTGTTGGCATAACCATGCATCTCCTCCTCCGTTTAGTTCAGATTTGTAAATGCAATGAAATCTTCCATGGTTTATTCAGAGAAAGGAGAATTACTATATTTTTATGGTGGTGTAATTGATCTATAATAGCTAATAATGATACATCTGCAGTATCATAAGCATAGTGTTATAAAATCCAGTGCAAACAATTAGATCCTCTGTTACATCTCAGAAAGTTATTTCAGAAATGCGATGAGGTTCAGTCATTTGTGTAGACAGATGCTATTTTACATTTTGTAATATAGTGAAGATAGCTTATCTAACGCTTTACAGTCACAATCAGTTGTTTTAGAAGATTTGTCAAAACAGAAATACTGTAAAAGCAACCTATGAATTTGAGATTAAAAAAAAAAAAGGCAAACAAAAAGATTGAGGAGACAACTGGATAGGGTGAAAGCAGGCCTCCTTGAAAAACAGATGGCACTTACGCATTTGTTCATGTCTTTTGTGCTAGCAACTCTGCTGCTTTAAGCCCCAGTACCGCAATTTAAGACTCACTGCCTTTTGAGGACTCAGTCAGTGATTAGCTCTTATGCAACTATGCAATATGCTTTGTGGTCAGACCCTACACTACACTAGTTTGGTTAAGGGAGAGCATCAAATAAAAGTTTTCATTAGGAAACTGAATAGAAATAGACTTTTTAAAGAAATAGACTTTAAAAAAGAGATTACTTATTTTGGGGAGGATGAGGTTTATGAAAAATGTCACATATTCTGTGCATTGCTAATGACTTCCCTGATAAAATCACTACAGACTGTTTTGCTAAAATGGATCCACCTCAGACTCCTGCTGGTAAAACCTTTGCACCACAGCAGTTTGGTTTGCAGTCCTTTTCCGCGTACACAGAATGTATAGCTGGCCCTTGCATATCCATATTACTTGGGACTGGGAAGGTTTGCATAAATGAATCTCCAGAAGCTCAATGCTCAACTCTTCCACAGGAAATCGATTCATCTCCATTACTGGTTTTCAGTTATACTTTTTCCTTTGTCTTTTGAGGGGCAGAGGAGCTCCTAGCAAACAGTCATAGGGAAAAGACAGATTTTATTTGAAAATATAATTGTATAGGTAGCATTGCTCAATTCGAACAAATTATGATCAGACTTATCCTGCAACAGTTAAAGTAGGGGATGGCATACAGAGCATGATGAGAAAGCATGCCTATGGAAAAAGAGACATATTCCTTTCAGTTTCTCTCCTGTTGCTGTTGTGCAGGTTTTTTAGCAAAAGGCTTGTGTTTTGTTTTCCTTTATTATCCTTTGCTGTCAGCCAAAAATAATGGTCAGACTTGAAACACAGTGAGAACTTAGAACAAAACATGCCAATGAATGAAAAAAAGATGGCAGAACAAAAGATGGAGGGGAATGTACTACATTAGTGAGCTTGAACAGGAGCGGTGGAAACAGAGCCTGGGCGAGGCTGCCCTGCAACAAGGACTGAAACGGGAAACATTGTGTTGGGTAAACTACCTAGCTCAGCCTCCGCTGACGCAGTGGGATTGGAAACACAGGGGCTATTACTGCAGTTTCAGGCCTATGGGAATGGCATTAAGAAAATGTTCTATACTGATTAAATTATGCCCTGCTTGCAAAATCCCTTACCCTTTGAAGATTTCTACAGAAAAATATGTTACAGACTTCACTGGCCTCAGGGGACAGCTGTAGGTTTAGGCTTTATTTTCTCTTTTGCCCTGAGAAAATAGGCAGTCAATAGACTGTGGATGACAGCTATACTACTGATCAAAACTTCTCATAAATCATGCTGTGAGTCAAGTGCATGCTTCTTCATTTGCAACCAGCTTCTAAAGCCATGCTTCCTTGGAGGACACTACTCTTCCCACAACAACAGCAAATGCTGAGCAGAAAGAAGCAAGGTGCCAAACGGGGCAAACAAAAACATGCTCCCTCTTAGGAAGATGGATGGGGAGCAGAAGCATATTTCACTAAAGATGATTCTTCCTTCTGTCAGAAAAGTCACATACTTAGAGGGCTGTTCCTCTTTCTGAACAGGTGTCCTGCCATCTCTAGAAAGAAACTGTCTTAATTTCATTGAATGATGAGCATCTAAAAATATTTCTTCTCTTCACAATGTGGGTAGCTTTGCTTATCACATACAAGCTAATTTCAGATAGACTATCTATTCACTGGCTCAAAATATTTATTTTGGGTTATATATTTATTTTTGTTTTATAAACTGCTTCCTCGAAGCTTTTTGTATATTCCATATCTGTTAGCATGAAGATAAAAATTCTGTCCACCAACAAAGTTTTCCATTGTGGACTTTCCTGTCTCCCACACAAGAAGATACCCCCTTTTTAAAAAATTTTTGCTACACAACCTTTCTGCATTGGTCTTCCAACACTGGGAGTGCTGTAAATTCAAGTGGAGCATTAACATTAGACATTACACATTAAATTCATTTAACCTGGCTGCTTTCAATAGACCCTGTCTGTAACCCCCACCTTGTCCACCAATCTGACATGCTCAGGTTCTCCTTGCTGTGTAGATGGACTTGACATAGGATTTGTCAGATGGGTTTCTTTTTTTCAGGGCAGTCTGAACTGCAGGTTGATATCGAGCTTAGCAGTTTGCACGTTATGCAGTGGAGTTGAAGAGCAAGATTTTGAAAACAGGCCATTTACGGTTCTGCAGGGTGTTTTGACTGGCCTTTACTTGCCATGAAAGGAGAATATAAAGCTCCTATACATCTCATGTCACTTCTGCCATGGCAGATGGCATGCTTTTCCAGTATGGTACCACACACTCTCTACTGAATCTAATCCTGACTGTCCAACACTTCAAATCACTGAAGCTAAATAGGAGTTTTTCGTTGCATGGCTTGAAAGACTTTGTACCTTACATAATGAATTAGCTATTGGTAACCACATTCTATTCACATATCTTCTATTTGCTTTGGCTAGTTATTCTACTTCATAAACTCAGAGCACTCCCAAACATTGGCAGCTGCACATCTTTAGGCTATGTATCTCTCAAGTGATATATTTATTCAAGTGATAAATTTATTCATTTACTCATTTGTACCACAACACCAAAGACATCTTGCAGAGTCTTTGACACAGAAAGTTCTGCTTGATGTGATGAGAGTGGTACTAACCGGTCACGCTCAAGTTCTTATTAAGATGGCCAATGGCAATAATTAGAACTGATATTCTTAAGGCTTTGTATTGCCTTGTTTAAGCCTGATGCTGATGTCCCTGTTTCTCTCCTCTCTTTTTTTTTTTCTTTTTTTTTTCTTTTGTATAAGCAGCTGTTGGTAATGACCAAATGCCCTTCCTATCCTAGCCTTCTATGTTTAAAAGGACTTTGCAACTTTCAGGTCAGATAAGAAGTTACTTGCTTTCCATACCTGCCCTCCTAAGTAAGAAAAAGATACTAAGGAGGGGAAAATTGAATAAAACCCAGAAAGAGCAAAAAATAGCAATATTGTATTCTTCAAGCAGTATCTCCAATTATTGATTCACTTTTAATTATTTCTTATCTTCATCTTTCCTGACAGCTTGTGAACTGAAATTCTTCAGATGATGTAGCTTTTATGTTTTTGCATTTACAATTTGTCTGCTTTAGAAAATTATGCATTGCAGAACATAATATTTGCTCCTTAGCAAAAATAATCATTTATCTCACCGTGATTTCATGTCATTACCAATTACCAGTCAGTAACAATGATTGGCAATTTTCTTTGCAGTAAAACAAATTAATATTCACTTTATCTGCTGTTCAGATTCTTCTAAAAGCAAAACTGAGACTTTTTTAGCAAGCGGGCTAGAAGGAAAAAAAGTCATATGATACATTAAGAATGGTATTTGAATGCATGAAAAATTTGAGTGAAGGCTTTAAAACAACTATTTCAACTAAGAAACAAATAAAAGCAACAGTGTTCCATTTTAGGTAGCCCTGGTTCATTTCTTCTGGAGAATTAGCAGACCATTTTAGCCAATCGTAATAGCATAATATGTCAGCAAAAGAAGGAGATAGGTTTATGACTTCTCAGCAAGTGCAAAACTTCACCTTTGAAATGGAGCACATTTTCTTAGTAATGTGTGTCAGTACTTTCTATATTACATCATCAAAATCAATTTTGTACAGAACTGTATGAGGAAGTTCTTTAAGGTTTTATGACTAATTCACTCTTGCTTCTAAAATAGAAACATCACAAATTTAATATTAGTAGTATCAGTTGACTGGATGCCAAGATATCTGACAAACTCCAGTTATTTTTCACTTTCTTACTCACCAGTTTGTTTCCTGATGATTTTGCAATATTTCAGACTTCAACAGAGCTCCAGAAAGCTGCAATAAAAACTTCATAGGCATGTACTTATTATAAATGGACTAACTTATCTCAACGGTAGTGAGAGGACAAGGGGTAACGGGCTCAAACAGGGGAAGTTTAGATTGGATATGAGGAAGAAATTCTTTACTGTAAGGGTGGTGAGGCCCTGCAATGGGTTGCCCAGGGAAGCTGTGAATGCTTCATCCCTGGCTGCGTTCAAGTTGGGGTTGGACATAGCCTTGGGTGACATGGTTTAGTGTGAGGTGTCCCTGCCCATGCAGGGGGTTGGAACTAGATGATCTTAAGGTCCTTTCCAACCCTAACTATTCTATGATTCTATGATTGTGACCCAATGCAAAATTTTGCAAACATTTGTTAGACAGTTGCAGCTAACAATTTCTAATAAAAAAATCTTCCTGAATTTTGTTCATTTTGAATGTTCACAAGGTATTTTTATATGAATTTGGCACCTGTAACATGGAGGAAATTCTGCTTTATGGCATTATTGAAACTTAAATAGATGAACAAAGGCTAACAGAAAAAAAAAAAGAGAGTGAAAAATAATGCAAGACGAAACACTATTCTTTGCCTGTATAGGTTTATACACAGCTCTTCAAATATTCCTGTGAACAAAACCCCCCAAACCACAAAGACTCATAAGAATGTTAATCACAGAATCATAGAATCATAGAATAGTAAGGGTTGGAAAGGACCTCAAGATCATCGAGTTCCAACCCCCCCGCCATGGGCAGGGACACCTCCCACTAAACCATGCCATCCAAGGCTATGTCCAACCCCACCTTGAACACCGCCAGGGATGAAGCATTCACAACCTCCCTGGGCAACCCATTCCAGGGCCCCACCACCCTCACAGTAAAGAATTTCTTCCTCAGATCCAATCTAAACCTCCCCTGTTTAAGTTTAAACCCATTACCCCTTGTCCTCTCACCACAGTCCCTAATGAAGAGTCCCTCCCCAGCATCCCTATAGGCCCCCTTCAGGTATTGGAAGGCTGCTATGAGGTCTCCACGCAGCCTTCTCTTCTCCAGGCTGAACAGCCCCAATTTTCTCATCCTATCTTCATACGAGAGGTGCTCCAGTCCCCTGATCATCTTCGTGGCCCTCCTCTGCACTTGTTCTAACACTTCCATGTCCTTTTTATGTTGAGGACACCAGAACTGCACGCAATACTCCAAGTGAGGTCTCACGAGAGCAGCGTAAAGGGGCAGCAGCACCTCCCTCGACCTGCTGGTCACACTCCTTTTGATGCAGCCCAGAATACGTGAATAAAAGGGCACAATTGTGGTCAAACCAGCTTCTCAAAATTCAAGTGCCCATTGCAAACATTACTTTGCAGAATTCAGGCAGCTATTCTATTTTGCCATATTGCAATCAAAGATATCCAATTCCCTCCTTGTGCTACACGCTTGAAAGGATACTGACCGATGATACTGAGGGTGGCTAGCAAAGGAGTTTAGAGAAGTGTCAACAGCACATTGGTATATTTATTAAAACCTTCCATGGTACTTGATGAAGAAAAAAAATCTGAACAATTTCCGGAAGGTTGCCTTTTTGAGGTGCTTGTTTAGAAAATTTACTTTATTAACTAATTGTATTGCTTTTCCATTTATTGTCTGACAAGGTTGATATTAATAAATGGCAGTCAACATTTCAGAATAATTTGGAAACTAGAATTTCATCTTCTGTCCAGGTGCCCAGTAACAGACGTCATCAGATCTTTATGCTCACTAGCACACCCTCCAAACAGGGATTTACTCTCTAAGGCAAGTTTATCATATACTGAATTTACCTCTAGCTTGTGATTTGTCAGTTTTATAACTTTATACCTCACCTGTAATTTTCTTGTTCTGTTGATTTTAGTGTATTTGCATACTAAATCCCAAAATTTCCCAAGCATAGCCCTGGAGTCTTAGAAAATGTACCAAGACCTCGCCTGTGAGTCCACATATTTTTTATTTTTTTTTTCTTCTAACAGTAAATGCAAGAAATCTGTTTCACTACAGATTGACTACAGCAAACACAGAGAAGTGCTGTGTTGCTGCATATTTAAATTGATTAAAATTAACTTTATGAATATTTATAAATTTAAGCATGAAGAGACACACATAAATGAAGTACTCTACAATGTCACTTATCTGCCAAGTTGTATTGCAACAAGTGGGTCAGTTGCCAGAATGACATTCTCGAAGGAATAAGCAGATGGCATGGTAGACAAAGCAGAAAGACAACGTTTGATCATGACTGTTTAATGTGTTATCCAGTGGAGATGTGATACTGTTTCCTTTATAGCAAAGGAAGCCATTATGTAATTTACTTAACTATTATGTTGTTGAAGTTGTTCCAGAGGCTGACAGCACATTGGAGCTTCTGGACTCTTGACTATTTATAGAGCTTTGTTAATTAAAATTACAGAAGGGCTTTCATTCTTTGTGTGTATTGTTCACCGTACTTGCTCTGTGTAGCTTCGTCGGTTTTGTTATGTAGAAACATAGTCCTGGCTTTAGGGATTTTATTGCTCAAGGCACATTGGAAACAATCCCTACCGTCACTTACACTACATGATCAGATTTCCTGAATTATGCACATGGATATTGCTCCTAAGGAATCTAGGAACCATAATGCTTTCATCTGAATGATGCCAGTGAAAAAAAATATCTTTTACTGGGTGTCAATGGACTGATAAAAGTTTTGCAGCCCCCTAAGGAAGTCAGCCAAAGGAGAGAATCTGATAATAATAGAGGATAACTTTAATTACTTAGCTATGGTGAAAGAAACACAGCAGACTTTGGAGTGCATTAGGTGTTCCTGAAATGTTTGAAGACAGATTTTCTGTTCAGAAGCTTGTGAATTATCTTCGAATGAGCTAGCTTTTAATTGGATTCTAACTGATGAGAAAGAAGTTGTTGCATTCAAATTGTGGGGCATAAGATTTTCAATTCTCATTGAAAAGCTATTTATATGAAAGTGGTCAACTAGAGACAGACTGATGAAAACGTAAAGACAGAAGGCTTTAAACTAAAAATCTCAAAAATATCAAAAAACAGATTAAAATATTCCTTTGGACAACAGTCTTAACAGACAAAGGAGAACAACTAGTTTTGTAATGACATTAATTCATTTCCAATACCTTCACTTACCAATCAGACTCTGCTGTATTCACTTCAACCTGAGTCCACTGTTCTGCAGCAGCTGTTGTAAGCAAGAAAAAACAGCACTTTCCAGGATGTGCGTGCCAATTTGTCCCCCTGAATTTCATCTTACTAATATTATGCTGTTCGCTACTCTGTATGTGAGCTTGTGCAGATGATGTGCTCCAAATAGAGAAATATATTGCAGAAATTAATGATGTGAGACGGGTTTCCAAAATGTTTCTTTTGCATGTATTCATTATAAATTTTTCTTTTTATTTAGTTCTATTTACATGGTTTCTTGGAACATCCTGTTCTGTAGATCTTTGTTTTAAAATACTGTTTTAACTAACATTTTATTTTAAGCAGTTACATAATTATTTTCCTTGCCATCTTTTTGAAATGAAAAGAATATATTTTCAAACTTACTTTTTGCTGTATTGCTTACTATTGCTTATACTGCTCTCTCACTCCCACCAACTTTAACAGTAAGCATATCTGAACAACTTTCCTTGTAAATCGGGCAGCCGAAGATTTTGTTAATTGGCCTCTGAAAGAAATAAAATGTTGATTTGTTGTTGTCCTTAACTTTTGAAAGTGAGGATGAAAATTCTAAGATAAAGAGGAAAGTGATATTATGTCAGACAAAAGATCTGTCAAAATACATTATTTATTTAACATGGGAAGAAGTTAACAGCCTTGGAAAGATTTTCTGTAAGGGGCTATTTCCCCAAGATAGCCTCCAAAAAGTTATGTTTCAGGTACCTCCTGAATGAGAGGTAATAGTATCTCTTTAACTTACCTTGATATATTACTTCCCCATGAACTTGTCTCCCTTTGGTTCCTATAGCTTTTAGCATCCACGGTGTATTTCAGCAGGGAGCTCTGCGGCTCAAACACAAGGTGTTAGAGAAGCTGCTTTTCTGCCTTTTTTTTTTTTTTAATCTGCTCACAGCTAATTGAATTTGATGCCTCCTAGTTCTTGTACTGGAAGAGACATTAGATAATCAATCTCTTTTTGCTTTCGCCAGGCATGATTTTCCAGGCTTCTGTCAAATTCTCCTTCAGCTGTCTGTCCTCCAGTAGGGTAAGTCATCGTCTGCTCCATCAAAGTAAGGAAAGTATTTGATATTGGGTTTTTTATCTTTGTTGCCCTTCTTGAGCCTTTTTGTAGAGAAGGAAGGAAACTATGTGGTACGGATTTACACAGAAGCGTAAATGTTTTCTGTTTGTTCTCTATTCTTTCTCTAATAACTTCTAACATGCTATTTTCAGGTTTCATTGGTTTTTTGTTTTCCTCTCTCTGAGCTGTGGAAGGTAACTGAACTCCACATTACAACCCCAAATCTTACTCCTCAGCTACATTATTCAATGTAGATCCCTTATTCTATATGCAAAATAAATTTTTTCACCCATATGTATTACAAAACATTTATATTAAATTATATTTGTCTATCTTTTTCATCAGATACAGTTCTGTATTATTCCCAGGCCAACCTTTGCAGCTACATCTTTTGTTTTCACATTATAACTCTTTTTTCAGCAAAATTTGTCATATGCATTAAGGACTTTCTCTTTAAAAAGTCAGATTGACTCCTGATTTTCTGGTTTTATTTTATATTTAAAGGCTTGTAGTTCCCTGGATCATTCATGGTATATATCTTGAAAAATTGTCATTTTTGCTGTGTCTGCTGCTTGTTTGTTCTCAGGTATGAAAATGGATTTAAGTGATACTTTATATACCACCGACAATTGTTCACCATTCTTATTCTTGAACTCCTTTTGAGTTCTTAGGGAAATGTTGATTTATTCAATTTGTTGGGTTTTTTTGTTTCTAACATTTATTGACACTTGAATTTGATTCAGATCTTCAGTGAATACCTCATAATGAAGGGTTCCAGTGTGGGAACCTCCTTAACCTCTTCCACAACGAATACAAGGGCAGAAAATA
This sequence comes from Amazona ochrocephala, assembly GCA_039720435.1. Taxonomy (NCBI): domain Eukaryota; kingdom Metazoa; phylum Chordata; class Aves; order Psittaciformes; family Psittacidae; genus Amazona; species Amazona ochrocephala. The sequence goes on from CM077881.1 coordinate 33,132,029, forward strand.
AATTTAGTTTTCTGGTTGGACCTTTTTTTTCTGAGTGCTCCTTTTATGCCTTTTTTACCTACTGACTCTAGACACCTTCTGGAAGGCTTTTTACTCCTAACGTGTTTGAGGAACAGTGCATTAAGTGTATGAAAAACACTGATGAATGCTTTTCAAGCAAAGCATTTTACTATGTCTCTTACATTCAGCTCACTAGCACCAGCATTCTGTTTTTCTCATTTGCTGAGAACCTTAGATTTTCTGAAAGCTACTACTCAGTTCAAATGCTTTACTTTCCCTAATAGTTTAACCATTCTTGCCTCTTTTTTCCCATTCTCAGGTTTTTTTTCTGAAGTGATGTGCATTTCCTTTATGCCTTAAACTGTCACTATATAGCCTATGTGAAGACTGCAAAGATTTAACCTCAGTTCCTTCCTCTTAGAAGAACTTTCAGCCAGAGATTATGAAAATCCTTAAAAATTTAAGAAAGTGTCTGTGATCGTCATATCTATATCAATTTATGGAAAACAGATTCATTATGTGCTTTTGTGGTTGCCTGGAATTCAGTAGTAAGTTAGTTTGATAAGTCAGGTTAGAACATCTGTATGCTTAAAACTGTGCTTATGTCAGTGGTACTTCATTGTGTACACATAGAAGAATAATTCTTTTCCTCCTCAGGTGGATTTTACATTGGAAGCGTCTCAATTATTTCAAAACATGAGGACTAGATCATGTACTATAACAACTTATTAACTTAGAGGTCCTTCTTCCCTATGTTATTTCATGGCAGTGCTGAGCCAGTTATGGAGAAGAGAAGGCTGTGTGGAGACCTCATAGCAGCCTTCCAGTACCTGAAGGGGGCCTATAGGGATGCTGGGGAGGGACTCTTCATTAGGGACTGTAGTAAGAGGACAAGGGGTAATGGGTTTAAACTTAAACAGGGGAAGTTTAGATGATTGGATATGAGGAAGAAATTCTTTACTGTAAGGGTGGTGAGGCCCTGGAATGGGTTGCCCAGGGAAGTTCTGAATGCTTCATCCCTGGCGGCGTTCAAGGCTGGGTTGGACATAGCCTTGGATGGCATGGTTTAGTGGGAGGTGTCCCTGGCCATGGCAGGGGGGTTGGAACTAGATGATCTTAAGATCCTTTCCAACCCTAACTATTCTATGATTCTATGATTCTATGTTAAATCATGAATGGGCAACAATCATGCATCCAGAATGTTGTGGTTGAAACTTCTCAGCCACGCACAGTTTTGCTCGCTCGCTCACCCCCCACTCTTTCTTCCCTCCGCTCCTGGAGGGATGGGAAGGAGAATCGAAAGAATGCAACTCGCACAAGTTGAGATAAGAACAGTTTAGTAACTAAGGTATAACACAAATCACTACTACTACCACCACTACTAATAATAATAATGACAAGGCAAATACAAGGAAAGAATACAATAGCTCACCACCCAGCTCAACCAAGCAGTGCACCCCCCACAGTGTACCCCCACACCCTTCCGGGTCTCTCCTGTCCATTTTTACATCCTGGACATGATGTGCTGTGGTATGGAATAACCTCTTTGGTCAGTTTGGGTCAGGTGTGCTGTTGCTCCTTCCTCCCAGCTTCCCCTCCTCCCTAGCAGAGCATGAGACTCACAAAGTCCTTGGCCAACCTAAACATCACCAAGCAGTAACTGAAAACACTGGTGTTATCAGCGCTGTTCCCAGGCCCCAAATCAAAAACACAGTGCTGCACCAGCTACCAAGAAGGAGAAAAATGACTGCTACTGCTGAACCCAGGACACAGAGCCTCCACAGATTTACATGAGATGAAAATCTGGTTTATATTATTTCCTAAAAAAAATGAAAATGGGCAAAATTATGTAGGCTTTTTTTCATGTTTGTTTTTATATTCCTGAGATCTTCCTTCCTGGCAAAGATTTTTTTTTTTTTTTTTTTGTAGCTGTAATGATGAAAATATGATGCTTGAGGTTTTGGTAAATTCCAAAAATTCAATACTTGAGGTTTTGGTAAATAAAAAAGTTACTATACAAGATGGAAAAACAAGAGATATGCAGTTAAGTAATATGGGAATGCCAATCTTGTATAACCAAAGCCAAAAGTGAATTAACTTTGAATTACTTTTTAAAATAAATATCTGGCAAAATTAGAGCTGTTCAAGATTTTGGAAACACCATTCATTGTAATTCACATTAGGGTCAAGAGGCTGATATTCAAGTTCCTGGTTCAATGCACTCAGGGAAAGGATTCTGGTAAATCACTACCCAGTGATCACCAGCATATTAGTTACTCAATAGGGCTCAGTTGGCTTAACAAAAGTCAGTTTCTGTACACACACACAGAGAATTATCTTTCTACATTTGTGCATAGCAGAGGGCAGTAAAATCTCGAAATTGTAGAGTGAGAAAAAAATATACCTCCTCCCAAACTTTATATAAAGCTCATGTTGTAGTTTGATGTTAGAATAAATACCACTCCATTCCCTGCCTTTCCCAAAACAAAAGAAAAAGGAAAGTGGAATCTTATATCTTTAAAAACAGTTCATAATAACATATCATAAATTAAATACAGTGACATAACATGATAATGAAAGTCTCTAGAGGAGAAATTTGTTTATGTCTTCACATATTTTATTTTCTCTTTTTTATTATTATTTTTTGTTTTCTTCCTTTTCATTTAATCTGGTTTATATCCATTCCCTCAGCTATCGTTTGCTTTTGAAATCATCGACTCACCACAGACTCCTAAGATCTTAGGAATTTGATTAGTCTGATTAGTTGAGCCAGAAAGTTATCTTAGTTTACAACAGGTTTTTTGGTTCAGATGCTTCATTTCAACTTTGGTGAAAAAAAAAATGTGGGGTTTTTTTTCATTTTTTTTTTTTTTTTTTTTTTGTTGTTGTTACTGTTTTTTATGCATTAATCTTGGTGCATTCCACATAACAGCTCAGATAAAAAAGATGGAGAACTTGGTTTCCAGAAATGCTCTTCCCAAGACTCTTGTGTTTCTGTCTTACAACGTGTCCAATTAAACAGATCATAAAAAGCAGTAACATTGTTAAGGGGAAATTAAAAAAAAATGCCAAAAATAGTCTCTGAGCTCTCTCAATCAAATGGAAAGACTGCAAATGTATTTCTGCCAGTGGAAGAAATGTGTTTCTAAGAAGGAAAGGAGACCATTCAAAACCTCCAGAGAGTCTTGTGGCTGTATCCCAACATTTTTCTTGGAAAATATATTCCATAGTAGACTAGCCATTTGTCTTAGCACCCCATGACTGCCTACAAAGTGTTCTGCCAATGACTGGCACAAACTTCAAGCTGCAGCCTGAAATCAAGCTGGTCCTTTTTTTTCTGTCCCTTTGTTTTTTTAATCTCTCAAGGGCATATCTCCTAGCCTGGATGAAAACACAGAGGAAAGCAGATGGCAACACCATTTGCAGCCTGACTGACAACAGAAGCCAAAATGCTAGATTAACACCTTGTCCCATCAGAAATCTTTGCTAACTCAACTTTACTTGATTACATAATGTTATTTGAGGACCCAGAACTGGGTAGGCACCTCACTAACAACTGAAGGCACAATCCCCAAAAGATGTGCAGGCTATGTTCAACATTATGCACCCTAAAAACATCATGTCAATTGGAAAACGCTGATGATGGTCATTGGCTACTGAGAAGCTTGGGAATTTAGAAGGTGGACAACACCTTCACACACGTCTACTGTAGAATGTAGCTTGTAAGGAGAGGATTTAAAGAGCTCATTTGTTTTGCTGTTCTAGGATTGCCTTTTTTTCCTAGACTGCGACACATTTCCAGACCAGGGGTATCTGTGCAAGAGGCTAACTATTCCAGAGCAGCCTAGATGCGACAGACAGCACTCCGTGGCAGTTGAACAGGCAGAGGAAGAGGGGGGATCTGGATAGAAACAAATGCAATCAAGTGAGCAGTGATGTCACAGAAAGACTGGTATCAGCAAAATATTGGATGAGATGTTGGAAACCTAGTGGTCACCATGGAGTTTGGCACACAGAGGGGAGGTTTCTTTCCCTGGTTTACAGACAGAGATATCTATTGCAAGACGTGCTTTTCTGCCTCAATTAATAACATAGATCCTCTGCCAATTTTTACATACTATCCAGAAGGGATGAAAATAACGAATAACTTCTGAGCCACTGTTTCAGCCCTGGTGCAGCGGGAAAACCAAACTGTAAGAGGTAATGTCACATAAGATAAGATTTTCATATAATGTGTGAGCCCAGAGTAAGACCAGATCTCCCGTGAGATAAAGGACATGGGATTTGCCAGGCTAGATTAGCCAATGCCACCTGTTTCAGAGGAAGTAGGGGAAATAAAAGTGAACAAGCAAGAAAACCTTTTGAGTCGTTGATTGCACAGAGTGGCACACTAGGAAGTTCCCTGAAGGGAAAGAGGGTTACACTACAATTTTTTTCTCTTGACTAGCATATGAATCTTGAGTGTTTTATGTACTGATAGGGCAGTGTTTATAGAAGCACCACACTATACCCAATGGTGATGGGCAAATACAGGAATGACTGCTCTTGTACAGCGCTAATAAGATCTTCCTTTCCAGGAGGTTCTGCATTGCTGTAGTCCAAAAGTAGTATTCTATCATAGGAGGGCACTAGCAAAGCGTCTAAGTACCAACCAGGAGATGGTGATCCCCACCTTTCAAAGCAATATTCCCTTTCTTCCAGAGAAAACCATGAAGACTGAGTGTTCATATTAAAAAGGCTTCCACTGATTGGCTTTGCATTATCTTTCTCCCTGAATGAAATAGTCTTAGTTTCTTGGGATAACACTTTGCCTCTTCACACTTTCTCTGTAAGGTACATATTAAGGAACAAAAGCAAAACCAAATACCCTACAAACTTTTTGTTCTGTGTAACAGTGTATTTGATATTCTTAATATTTTTACTTCTGCTCATAAAAAAACTACAAGCAGTGATTTTAATGATAATTTTCTGGAACACTTATTGTGAGTTGCATATTTGGAAAAATAGAACAAGTTGACATTTAAAATAGTCCCTCATATTTGACAGAAACTGCACTTTTGTGTCTTGTAACTACACAGAGGCTCAACGAAGTTCTAGTTATAAAATGACCCAGACACTTTGAGGTTGTTTACATTTGCTCCTACGTTTTCTCAGCACTGTACAAATGTCAGATGATTTCTCCCATTAGAATGAGGAAAAAAGATCAGAGTAGCCAGAGTAGTTGCATAGTTTCTGTCAGGTAAAATTCACAAATGAGGAAATTATAGGTACAAAAACCACATTCAGACATCTGAGGATGATCACTGAGGACCTACTGAGATCTTTGAACTTGCCAAAGCCACTGAAGCCCCAAGCTCCTTCTGGTTTATACAGGCACTGTGGACTTTGTCATCTTGGAATTAATTGGGTGAAATTTTCCCAGTTTTTCTAGGGGTTGGTGTATCTATGATGCTAGGTTTTCATGATGGTTTTCTCTTCTCACAGAGAGAATTTAATCAATTGATCTCTACTTTCTCCTACTCTCCCAGACCTTCTGGTTTTTGAATTTCCCCTCTACAATCCCAGTGCACTTTCTTTGATCTATCAGACCCTGTCACTTCGGCTTTCTGTTACCTGTAGTCTACCAACATCATAAATTCTTGATTGCTTCCATCCCACTCATGGCCAATTTTTATCATGTTTTGATCACAAGACACACTTAAATCTCTGCCATTCCTCTGCATCCTACCTGCTGTGTCTTCATGCATTCTTAATAGCTTCTTGGAAGATAAAATTAGCAAACGTAACATAACCTTATTCCTTTGCTTATTTTTCTTTTTTCCTTTCTTCCATCTTGATATTGATTCAAAAATGACATCCAACCTGTGCACTTTACTGAATCTCATCACATCTACTGACCATTTGTTCATTTACTGTCACATTAATTTTGTCCTAAGTTTTATATATTGCAAGGGTTTTTTTCCCCATAGAATCATAGAATAGTTAGGGTTTGAAAGGATCTTAAGATCGTCTAGTTTCAACTAGCCTGCCATGGGCAGGGACACCTCACATTAAACCATGCCACCCAAGGCTATGTCCAACCCAGCCTTCAACACCATCAGCGATGGAATATTCACAACTTCCCTCGGCAACCCATTCCAGGGCCTCACCACCCTTACAGCAAAGAATTTCTTCCTCATATCCAATCTAAACTTCCCCTGTTGAAGTTTGAACCCGTTACCCCTTGTCCTATCACGACAGTCCTTCATGAAGTGTCCATCCCTAGCATCCCTATAGGCCCCCTTCAGATATTGGAAGGCTGCTATGAGGTCTCCATGCAGCCTTCTCTTCTCAAGGCTGAACAGACCCAACTTTCTCAGCCTATCTTCATACGGGAGGTGCTCCAGCCTCCTCATCGTCCTCATAGCCCTCCTTTGGACTTGCCCCAACAGTTCTATGTCCTTTTTATGTTGTGGACACCAGAACTGCACACAGTACTCCAAGTGGCGTCTCACAAGAGCAGAGTAGAGGGGCAGGATCGCCTTCTTTGACCTGGTGGTCACACTCCTTTTGATGCAGGCCAGGATACGGTTGGCTTTCTGGGCTGCAAGCGCACACCGCCGCCTCATGTTCAATTTTTAATTAACCAATGCCCCCAAGTCCTTCTCTGCAGGGCTGCTCTGAATGTCTTCTCTGCCCAATCTGTAGCTGTGCCTGACATTGCTCCAACCCAGGTGTAGGACCTTGCACTTGCATGGTTAAACTTCATCAGGTTGGCATCAGCCCACCTCACAAGCGTGTCAAGGTCCCTCTGCAGGGCATTCCTCCCCTCCAATATATCAACCAAACCAAACAGCTTGGTATCATCAGCAAACTTGCTGAGGGCGCACTCAATCCCACTGTCCATGTCACCCACAAAGATGTTGAACAAGACCGGTCCCAATACCGATCTCTGAGGTGCACCACTTGTTACTGGTCTCCAGCTGGACATTGAGCCACTGACCACAACTCTTTGCATGTGGCCATCCAGCCAGTTCTTTATCCACCAAGTGGTCCACCAGTCAAATTGCTGTCTCTCCAACTTAGAGAGAAGGATGTCATGTGAGACAGTGTCAAAGGCTTTACACAAGTCCAGGTAGATGACATCAACTGCTCTACTCTTTTCCATCAGTTCCATAGCCCCATCATAGAAGGTCACCAAATTGGTCAGGCAGGATTTCCCCTTAGTGAAGCCATGCTGGCTGTCACCAACCACCTTGTTGGTTTTCATGTGCCTCAGCATGCCTTCCAGGAGAATCCGCTCCAAGATTTTGCCAGGCACAGAGGTGAGACTGACTGGTCTGTAGTGCCCCGGCTCATCCATTTTCCCCTTCTTGAAATGGGGGTTATATTTCCCTTTTTCCAGTCATCGGGAACTTCACCTGACTGCCAGGATTTTTCAACTATGATGGACAGTGGCTTAGCAACTTCATTTGCGAGCTCCCTCAGGACCCGTGGATGGATTTCATCAGGTCCCATGGACTTGTATACCTTCAGGTTACTAAGATGGTCTTGAACCAGATCTGTTCCTACAGTGGGCCCAGGGTCTTCGTTCTCGCTGTCCCTGCGTCTTCCTTCCAAGACTTGGGTGGTGTGGTCAGAGGATTTCTCAGTGAAGACTGAGGCAAAGAAGTCATTAAGGACCTCAGCCTTCTCTGAATCCAGGGTAACCAGTTCTCCTGATAGCTTCTGGAGAGGACCCACACTGTCCCTAGCCTGTCTTTTATTTGCAGTGTACCTGTAGAATACCTTCCTGTTATCCTTAACATCCCTAGCCAAATTTAATTCTAAGTGGGCCTTAGCTTTCCTAACCTGGTGCCTAGTTTCCCAGATAACATCCTTGTATTCTTCCCAGGCTGCCTGTCCTTGCTTCCACCTTTTATAAGCCTCTTTTTTCCTTCAAATTTTGCTCAGCAGCTCCTTATCCATCCAAGGAGGTCTCCTGGCCCTCCTGCTAAACTTCCTTCTAGTTGGGATGCATCGCTCCTGAGCTTGCAGCAGGTGAGCCTTGAATATCAACCAACAGTCTTGGGCCCCCCTGCCCTCTAGGGCTATATCCCATGGAATCTTACTGAGCATGTTCCTGAAGAGGCCAAAGTCTGCTCTCTTGAAGCCCAGGGCAGTGAGCTTGCTGCACGCCCTTCTCACTGTCCTGAGGATCTCGAACTCGACCATCTCATGATCGCTGCAATCAAGGCTGCCCTGGAGCATCACATTTCCAACCAGCCCTTCCCTGTTGGTGAGGACGAGGTCAAGCATGGCACCTCTCCTTGTCGGCTCCTCTATTACTTGCAGAAGGAAGTTGTCTTCCGCATAATCGAGGAACCTCCTGGATTGCTTGTGTTGGGCCGTACCATCCCTCCAACAGATATCAGGGTGGATGAAGTCCCCCATGAAAACCAGGCCCTGAAAGTGTGAGGCTGTTCCTATCTCTCTATAGAGCGCTTCATCCACTGAGTCCCAATCTTTATTATGCAATCCTACTTTTGTGTTTTCTATTAAGAAGAAACAACCTGATATGTTAGCCCATTTGCTTTCATACAGACCACTTCGCATTCCTGTCCCCATTTATCTTTATTCTTGTTTACTATGCTGTTTTCAATTCCCTCAATTCCATGTTCAGACCTCTTAGCTCTGCCCTTTATCTTTTGCACTTGATCAATTCCAAGTACTCATGCCAGAATTTTTAATGGCCTATTCTTAACCAAGTCCCAGAACCTATGCTGTCTTTATCTCTGTGACCTGACAGCTGCCTTCAATACTGCCCATCATTCTCTTTTTCATGAAATATTGCCCTTCCCCAATGATTCAATTTTCTCTTAGTTCTCCTCCAAGCTCATTCCCAAGCTTATATATTCCCTCACCCTTTCTCCACAATATTTTAATTCCATGAAGCAAGACACCTTTGTCTGTATGATTGCCTAATCTACATCTCAATTCCATCTGTCTCTCCTGTTAAAAAATGAAATTTCTACCAGTTTGTCTTGCAGCTTAAAGGTGTGTAGTCACCCGAGGTCAGCTTAAACTTGATTAAGCATAATTCTTCAATCCCAACCTCAGACAGCTCTCTTGCAAGGAACAGTGACATTATCCACTACTGACTAAGAAAGTCAACAGAAAATGCAATGCCATCTCACACCATAACCCTTTCATGTGACTTTCCAAATTTAGTTTGGTCATAAAACTTATAATTTCAGTAGCACTTAGGTCATGATACAAATTTTTATTTGGCTGAGTATGAGTAGCATCCATTTACACCCTTCCAGTATCTTCCTGTCACATCTTGTGTCACACACTCAGGCTGTAGAAGGTTTTGTGTGTGGACTCCTGATCTTTCTAGAGTGCTTTACTGCAAAGATTTTTAACCAAAAAGGTCACTGAGAAAGGTCTTGTCACCATTATTGCACACAATCTGGGTTTTTTGTGGTTAGCTCTATTTTACTATTGTCCTGATTACCATAATAGCACTCTAGAGTGATGTCACCAGAAATCATTTTAATGGAGCCTTGTCTTCACATCCTATTGATTTATCTGCTAAGTATGAAGGGAAATCAATAAGCAGAATCATTTTCACATCTTTTAAATACCTACCGTAGCCAAAACTATTGTTCAGCGCAGATTTGAATTGCTGGAAAGAAAACTTGTAGCCATTGACAGGCATGCAAACATTTATTTCTTTATATTAAGAAGGTGTTTTTTGTGCTTTGTCTACTATCTTTTGGTTGATGTGTTTGTACTAAAGGTGAATGCCACACAATGACAGCAGAAATTTCATTTTGTATGAAACAGACATAAAAATACTGAGATTTTCTGAATTAGAAGGTGAGATATACAGAGGGTAGAAGCAAGGACATGTCACCTGGAAGGAATACAGAGAAATTGTCTGAGCAGCCAGGAATCAAGTTAGCAAAGCTAAGGTCCTGATAGAATTAAAACTGGCCAGACATGTCAAGGGCAACACAAAAAGCTTCTATAGGTATGTCAGTTATAAAAGAGACTAGGAAAAATGTATTGCCTCTCCTGAAGGACAAATGAGACCTAGTTACCTGAGACATGGAGAAGGTGGAGGTATTCGATGACTTTTTTGCCTTGGTTTTCACTAGAAGTGCTTGAGCCAGACCACCCAAGCTACAGAAGGCAAAGTCAGGGACTGGGAGAATGAAGAACTGCCTGTTGTAGGAGCAGATCAGGTTTGGGGCCATCTATGGAACTTGAAGTTGCACAAGTCCGTGGGACCTGATGAGATATATCCATGGACTCTGAGGGAACTCGTTGATGAAGTTAACAAGCTATTATCCATCATATTTGAGAAATCGTAGTAGTCCAGTGAAGTTCCTGCTGACTGGAAAAGGAGAAATATAACCCTCATTTTTAAAAAGGGAAAAAAAAGAGACTCAAGGAACTACAGTCTGGTCAGTCTCACCTCTCTGCCTGGCAAGGTCATGGAGCAGATTCTCCTGAAACTATTATAAGTCACATGGAAAATAAGGAGGTGATTGGTGGGAGCCAACTTGGCTCTACTAAGGGCTAATCATTCCTGCCAAATGTGGTGGCGTTATACGACAGCGTTACAGCATTACGGGTTAAGGGAAGAGCAACCAATGTCACCTACCTGGACTTCTACAAAATATTTGACTCTGTCCTACACAACATCCTTGTCTAAACTGGAGAGGCAAGGATTTGATGGATGGACCATTCCATATCCTAGGAGATAACAAATTAGCTGGATGATCATACTCAAAGTCTTGAGGTCAACAGCTTGATGATCAAATGGAGACCAGTGACGAGTGATATTCTTCAGAAGTCAGTATGGGCACCAGCACTGTTCAACATCTTTGTCAGCATCATGGGCAGTGGGACTGAGTGCAGCCTCTACAAGTTTGCTAACGACATCAAGCTGTGTCTTGTGGTTGACACACTGAAGCGAACCTGAAAGTTCATTCCTGTTCATGACTGAGAGACATATCAAAGTATGGTTTTGTCAAAGTGTATTTGGTAAGGTGGATGTTTATGATCATTGTGACTGTCAGAAAGAGGCAGGAAAACATAAGTGTGCAGCTGCTGTTCATATTGGCCTTCACATTGGCCGCACTGGGGCAGCTGGCCAATACTCTTGGTGGGGACAACAGAGAGATAATGAGAAACTCCATGGCCCCATGAGTAAACAATAACAGAGCTGGCATAAAGCCAGTTGTTTTTCTGATTGTATAAAAGCAGGGCCCTCATATGGCCAAATCTGGTGCCTCACCTATGGGTGGACACACAACGTAGGAACTTTCCCTATTACCTGAGACTCCTGCTATGGGCTGCAGTGGAGCTTCCCAGCTTGAAGTGTGGACCTGGAGGATGATTTGTTATTGATTGGTGATGTATTTCTACTTAATCTCTGTTCTCTCTACAGTAATGGTTTGTTGCATTGGTAATTTTCCTCTGTGCTTTACTTATATCTCTCTCTGATTTGCTTCGTTATACTTATTCATTATATAAAGACATATACCCAATTCACATTAGCGTGCTTGTTTAATAAACTGTGCATGTTATACAGTGTGTGTGTGGTTGTTTTGTTGCATACTCTGCCTGTCAGCAGAACATGCATCCAGTACTGGGGCCTCCAACATAAGGACATGGACATGTTGGAGCAAGTCCAGAGGGGGCAACCAAGATGATCAGAGAGAGATGCAGCACCTTCCTGTGAAGATAGGCTGAGAGTTGGGCATGTTCAGATTGGGGAAGAGAAAGCTCTGGAGGGACCTTAGAACAGCCTTCCAATATCTAAAGGAGGTCTCCTATATGAAAGCTGGAGAGGGACTTTTTATAAAGCAGGTAGTGATAGTAATGGCTTTAAACTGAAAGAGGGTAGATTAAGATTACACATACATAAATTCTTCACTATAAGGGTGAAGAATCACCAGAACATATTGTCCACAGAAGTTGTGGATGCCTCATCCCTGGTGGTGTTCAAGACCAGGTTGGATAGGGCTTTGAACAACCTGGTCTGGTAAGGTGTTCCTGCCCACAGTGGTGGCGTTGGACCTAGATAAGTTTTAAGGTCCCTTCCCACTCAAACCATTCCATGATCTCAGATAAACCAATATTCATTGATGTTTGCTTGCTGCAACAGAAGACCTCAAATGGCTTATTCACTGCTTTCAGATTAGAAATCTTAATCCATAAACTACTAATAGAGAAGATAGCTCTGGAATATTAATTCAGAGAACCCAATTTAGAAGCGTACTTCTTACCACAGATTATTTAGGGAGAATAATATAAAGTATTTCAAATGTCAGATTTATTTCTCATTCACCTCCCCCTAGCCAATTTAGTGGCATTGAATTCACATTACAGAAGAGAATTTAAAAATAGAACAGATCATTAATTATCCCATAAACCTATTTAACTCTTAGAAAAAGGTTTGAATTAAAAGTTTGACATTTTTTATTTGCATTAAATGTGCTTCATATCTGCTGGTATTTCTTCTTTCTAGAGCTAATATTGGCATGGTAACTGGTGGGAGCAATGTTCCTGAGAAATAAGAGCCACTAGTTTTCCAGGTAAATTCAAATGCCTTAGAAGAAGAAATATATTATTTTGTACTGCATGGGAAATAGAAGCTCAGTATTTATGTTCTGCGTGGTGCTTTGTCTGATTATGTGTGAAGATTAAATTATTTTAGTCTGATTATTTACTGACCGTTATCACCCAAATTACAATAAATTAATGTTATTTATGCTATTTTTAGCTTTTTCTTTGTTTGTTTCCTGATTTTTCTAAGTATTCTTTACTAATAACCCTAAATATAGTTCTCAAAAAATCATATAAGAGACCAAATAAGAGACAGGTTTTTAAATGTTTTCAGATGATTCAGTTGCTGGGTCTGTAACTAACTTAATACTCATAGAGGCTGAGTTTAGCTGCTTATTACTTGACAAAAATCAGATCTGTTTAAGGTTCCTTAGGTAAGTGACAAGTTATTTTGTTATTATCAGTATCATTATTGAAAACCATGTGAAAACCATCAGAAAAAAAGGGTGATCTAACTGCAATGTTTGAACTCAGTCACTGACAAATTAATCGAATCATGCCACATAGAAGGGAGAAGTAATTTCTTGCCCACTGGCTTCCTTGGCTGCCCAGTTACTTTGTTTTCAATAGCCAGTTACTGGAAACTTATCTTCACCTCACACATCAGAGTTAAAATGAAAGGGAATAAAAACAAATATAGTTTGATTTGCATAGATTAAAACATTGACACTTTGGTTGCTTCATTCTAAATTCAATTTTTCTGCCCTTTCACAGTTCAACTGAACTGTCAGTTTGTCATCTCACATAACCAAATGTTACATGATCATCTACGAGGTTGACTATGAAGGTAGCAATCATCTTGCACAATAAAGCCATTAAACATTAGGCCAAAATATCTTAAAGGTATTTGATGTCTGACAATTCAAAGCAAATATGATGTTATGCTGTTATATCATTATTTGATAGAATTAATTTTATATGTATTACTATCTTGTGTGCTGTTAAAGGCATAGATGTATGAATAAGCATTAAAAAGATTTCTAAAATTAGCTGAGAAACACAATGGTTTCAAGAAATTCTAGAGCGTACTCTTTTCTGAGAGACTTTTTGCTGACAAAAATGTGTGTTTGAGTGTCATGTCTCCGTGAGTTTCTAATTGGACTTTCCATTTCTACAGCCTTTTCCATTCTCCATGCTTAGAGAATACTGGCTGTAAATTTCACCACCCATCTATACAAGCAGGCTCAGCTCCCGATAGTTTCTTTCCCTTTAGCCACTAGGCAGCTTAAAGTCACTCCATGTCTTCTCACAAACACTGAATGCCTCACCGGCTTCAAGCTGTGACTGCTTATGCTGAACGATAGCATGGCACCACAGCTAAGGAGTGCACTAAGGGTAAAGACAAGGCTTGCTCTTGTTCTGTCTGTGTAAACTCTTTCCTTCAAGTATGCCCATCTGGCAGATGAAACACCTTGCTAATTCAAAAAGAAATGTTTACATGAAAGACAGTTTCCTCAAGGCTTTCCAAACTAAATTAGTATTCAATTTAAATCTTTCTTCACCTTCTAATCTTCTAAAATCTAATCATGCATTTTTCCTTTCATTGAATTAACACATCAAAGCAAAACTTACTGTGGATACTTCTTATTCTAAATTCATTGCCTTTGCTTACAACAATACTTTCATGAGCAGACTTAACTTTTACTGAACTCATCTGCATCATCAATTTCTATATATTTATTCATTTATTGTGGTATAAGGTGAAACCTTTTCCAAAGAAACTACCTACCAACAGTGATTCTTTGGTCAATGTAAATTGTCCTAAGTAGATAGATTTCAAATGGTCTTTGGATATATTTACAACTTACCTGTTACCTAGATCAGCTTCATGCAATCTTAATTGTGCACTGACTTCTGAAAAATCTTCAGCAAGGTCAAACTCCAGCCAAACTGCTGAAGGGTATTTAAAGATATTAGTTATGTTTATCAATTTTATAAGGATTTTGTGATACTGTCTAATACATAGACTCAAGAGGTTTGATCTTAAAAAGGCATTCAGGAGATATGCAGCGAGTCAAAAATCCTATAAAATGATTGTTCTTACGATTAATACAGAAATTTGTGAAGATTTGCCTGTAACTGAACAAACTCCAAAATACTTTGCCTGGGACTGTGGAGTAGCCCTTTGAACAGAGAAGATGACAGACAATCTGAGTGAGGATCACCAAGGGCAGGAGGCTGAGGGCAACCCAGCTCCAAAAACCACCTCAGATCAGCTGATCTGTCTAAGCTTTGGGCAAAAAGAGAGACTCCAGCATGCACAGGAGCTTTCCTTTTCTTTTCTTCTTTTCTCAAACAGCTATGTTTCTACTGTTTCTATGGATGTATAATTGACAACTTGTTTTGATAGAAGGTGTTATTAATCACTGCATTTCCCATAATCATCCACACTTCTTCTAAGTACCAAAGCTACCTATAACAACAAAGACAACATGGGGGGGGGGGAGGGGGGAAGGGAGGGTTGGAAATCCTGTAGCTAACAATGGGCTATTTAGAGAAGAATATAGGTTCTGCCCTGAAATAAATGCTTTTACAGGAGTCTAAGGCGCTGCTAACTCTGTAATTGTAGCAGTATCTAGAGAAGCACTTGTTTAAGTGAGGCTTTTCATTTTCAGCACAACAGGATTACTGTTCAGGAGACCATGTGTTTCCACAGGTTTAGCAATGACTACCATTTATTTTCATAAGGACAGTGATTTAAAACTGGAAGGTCTTGTCAAAGCAGGGTAAACAGAAACCCTCTAATCTTTGAGAGTAGAGGGTGGAAACAAACACCACCTCTTTTTTTCGGGATTCCAAGAAAGCTACAAGGAATTTTGAGAATGGGCCAGAGCACATTGCAGAAAATGCTGCAGTTTGTCAAGTGAAGAAATAGATGTTTGCTAAAAACTGCATGTCTATTTTAGTCCTTATTTACCAAAGTCTATTAACATTCTTGACAAGTTACAGAACTTATATATTCTAGTTAAAAATCTTGTCAGTCCTATCTTGGTTGAATTTTAACAGGCTTAGCCCCAGAGATGGTCCTTTCTATGTCAGGCTCAGGGTCAGAGAAAGTTGAGCTGCCATGATCGCTGGATGAAACCCTAAAACTTTGAGTGGTCACCTTTTTTCTATCACTACTGTATCTGAGATCCCAGAGTACTTCCCTTCATACACAGTAGAATGTTTCTTGCAATGGAGTAGAGGCTTCCAGCAGCTCCTGTGCAAGACTGGTGACAAGGCAGGTCGGGAAGATTGGACATCACTGGAAAAGTCTGTCCATAATTTTCAGGAAGAAATAATTCTTATGCTGTCAGACATGAGTGAACTCATGATCATAAAGCAAAGGCAAAATTTTGCAACTTGGATCTTAGCTTGAAAGTATCTGAAGAAATAAACATCTTTCCCACAGACAGCTGTTTAAAATGTATTGGAGTACCCACCTGCATTATTTATCTCTGTTACATGGCTGATTGTCCCACGTAACTTCTTAAAGCAGGAGAGGAAGGTTTGATTAAATGCTGTTAAATGACTTTTTTGAACTCAATACCAACTACTGTGCAATCATGTCTACCTCTTTTCACCTCATCACTTATGACCTACAGTTTACTTCAATTTCCAATTCTATTTCAGTCAGTCAGTCTGTCTTGCACAAACACAGCCTATTTTCCCCTTTATATTTGAACACATTCACTATTTTATTACATTTCAATCTAGGTTTGTATTCTAAAAAGTTCTAAAAAGAAAATTATAAAAAGAAGTTTCAGATCTTGCATTTAGTTACAACTGACAAATTTTGAGGTAGATTACCATATATTCCAATGTGACAGAGATCAATTATATCTACTAATGTAAAATTAAAGATTTTTTTTCAAATAATTCATATTTAAAATAATCAAAACTTTTTATATTACAGTCACATTTACCGTTTTATTTTAAAAGGAGGTGTTTCTCAAGATCTATCTTGACTAGTAGGTCCTTTACATTACAGAATTACTGGTCTCAGCTTAAATATCAGTCTTGTTGAAATCATCATCTTGCCTTGACTCCAAGGAAGACAAGTCCCACCTGGATAAAGTCATGAACAATCTGGTTTTATCTCACAGCTGACCCTACCTGGGCAAGCAGATTGCACAATAGTTCCCCTCTTGAGTTTCCCTCCAAATGACCCTTTATGCACAATAATTCAGCCTTTCCTTAGACTGCATTTAGGGAAAAAAAAAAAAAAAAAAAAGAAAAATCCTAGCAAACTGAATAAATAATTAAATTCATTCCTCCATTCATACACTAAATAGCACTTTTCAAAAAAAAGTTCTTGTATCATTGTTTACTAAACAGAATTATCTTCGTGAGATCCCCAGGAATTTCTCAGTGCTTCCTTGCTCTTACGTGCTTATTTTCCAAATATAAATGAAATTAAGTACTCTTAACAGGTCTGAGATTGCTAAGAGTGCATGGAAGCACCTATTCAGAAAGTGCAGGTTAAGACTGATAAATAATTTCTCCCTGCAATTTGGTTAAGCCATTTCAAGTATTGGAATAAAGAGTTACTGTTTAGTAATACTTGTATGGTTTGTTCAGAAGTAATAGTGAATACATCCACTAATTGATTACAATATCATTGTTTTCATCCCGACTGTATTTCTTTCCACATTATAGAAGACAAAATTGTTTTTCAAAATATCTATTACTATTTAATTGCGTATGAAGGTCCCTGTTCATTATGTCATTGAATATCATTAGGAAAAGTAATCCTCTCAAAGACCAGACCAGTTTGGGCTAGCCAAATACTAACACATTTCCTTAAAGATATGTTTAGAAGTCTTCTGACTAATTGCATTTGGTTGAAGCATGAGAAGTAACAGGAAAAGCTAACCTCCTATTGGTAAGTATAAGTCTTCTATGATCATATCCCATGGAAAGCTTTTAGAGGTTCAAAAGGCAGACAGATTCTGCATTTCTGATTCATTGAATTAGTCAATAGGGCAAATCGGAGAACTCTTCTATGGCTTTTGTCCGTACAGGATCTCCCTGCAACCAGCATCCACTGAAGGCAGATGCACAGACAGCTTATTCTACAGAAGAGGCAAAGGAGTATAAAGACCATCTTAGAATTAGCATACATCTTCCTAAACAGTTCAGGAGTATGATACTGATTATGGAAGTTGGTCAAGTCAATTTTAGCCATTCTGGTCATCTGTGTTGTTAAGAATATATAATTGCATTGTGTGTGAAACTTACTTAGTAATAATATCAGAAACTGTTACTGGCAAGAAGAAAGAGTATTAAAAAATAAAATCGAATAAGCTGAGTGTCGCTTTGAGCTGCTGACTGAATTAATTATATTTCGCCCTGAGATGTTCTGCTGAGGAGAAAGTAAAGGCTCCTCTGTATTGGTCAAAATTGCCTATATTGTACCAAACCGCTGCCTGAGGTTAACCTTAGTCATTGCCAAACAAACATACTGTGAGATCATCCTCATGTACAGCCTCCTACTTGTACACCAAATAAAATAGAAAGGCTTTAAAGAAGCTCTGTGCTCTGGCTTGTATCAAAATTCGATCTGTCTGAGATAACATCAGTAAGAAGTCCTGCACTAAAAACTAGAGGTATTTCGTAAATTTAAAGGAAAGCTAATCAGGAAATCTACACTATTAGGCAAAAATGGATTACATAAAAATGTCAAAGCCTCAAGGATTTTTTTGCGTGACGCATGTTCAGGAGGTGCTTCTATTAAAGAATGGTTTCACATAGCCTGTACTTACAGTCTTTTAAGGATCCTAGTGAATTTATGCAGCCTGTAGTTAATGACAAAGTCAAATTTAACCCTGAATGAAATTACAAAATGGTTAGAGATTTGATAGTGACAGCCTTGGTAAAAGATATGTCATAAAAATAACTATTCTGAACATGAAAGTGTTATTATGTTATGGCTTAGATTCATATAGGAGCATATCAAGTGGTTTCTAATAAATCTGAATAGTCAAAGCCAAAGAAATAGATTTAAAATCCAGATTCATGTGAGAACCTCCTAGAAGCAAAAGTTTGCCCCATTTTGTCAACAATGAAAATGAAGGTGAGAAATTCTTGCATAAGGTAATAGTTAAGGTTTTGTGTGACGGATTACCAAGATAATCAAGCTTCAGATGTGAGATGTGATCAAACCTCCATTCAAATCAGTGGAACCCTGTTGATTCACTGTGGTTAAGCATTTGGCAGCAGATTTTAGGGTAGGCTTTTTTTTCCAATTAGTAGATGCAGGGAAGAATAACTGTTTATGCAATCTGCTGTTACAGGATGGTTTTTAAGTGATTTGCAGCAAGTGACCAAAAGAGTGACTAATGGCACTGTGTACTCTGTGGGGGAAGGTATGTGTCAGTGAGTTCTCAAGAAATAGATACACATGTGAAGGAGTTTGCTGTGGAGATGAGGGACACAACTAACCTAAGCAAGTGTGGAGAATGGTGCACAGGCCAAAAAGCAAAACTGAGCTTTCTCTCTTGCCCTTGGTAAAATGATAGCTAACACATATGTCTTGGTAGAAAAGCAGACAAGGGAATTCTGTTTGAAGGACATTTAGCTCTAGCCAAGAAAACATGCCACAGTATAAATAGGGCCACAGAGGAGATGAAACACTGCATAGTGTTGTGGTTTGGTTCAGGTGAAATGGAAATTAAGGTGTCTCCATGCTTGTCTGAGTAAATATTAACAGACACAGACTTAAGAGGCATATCAAAATGCTCTTCTTGATGTGCTTGCCACGACTGAGGTTCATGGACTTGGCAGTTCTCCATGCAAAGGTGCAGGACCCGTGAGACTGCAGACATTTAATATTCCATGGGGCAAAGGAAGAGTCAAAACGTGACCTGAAGAGAATAACTTTTCAGTAGTTATGTAGGAGGCCAGTGATGATCCTCAGGCTCTTACAGGGGGAAAAAATTGCCTTTATATCCTGCAATGGTTTTAGACAATAGGATATTTAGAATAATATATTATGAACATGTAGTGAGAGAAAGAGGGCAATACCATCGCGTTTGCTTATCAGCTGGGGTTCTGCCCAATATGCTCACACTAGCCATAAAAATTATTCGGCTGTGTTTCTGTGTTGGGAGCGATGCATCCCAACTAGAAGGAAGTTCAGCAGGAGGGCCAGGAGACCTCCTTGGATGGATAAGGAGCTGCTGAGCAAAATTTGAAGGAAAAAAGAGGCTTATAAAAGGTGGAAGCAAGGACAGGCGGCCTGGGAAGAATACAGGGATGTTGTCCGGGAAGCTAGGGACCAGGTTAGGAAAGCTAAGGCCCACTTAGAATTAAATTTGGCTAGGGATGTTAAGGATAACAGGAAGGGATTTTATAGGTACATTGCCAATAAGAGACAGGTTAGGGACACCGTGGGCCCTCTCCAGAAGCTATCGGGAAAACTGGCTACCCTGGATTTGGAGAAGGCTGAGGTTCTTAATGACTTCTTTGCCTCAGTCTTTACGGGCAAATGCTCTGACCACACCACCCAAGTCTTGGAAGGCAGATGCGGGGACGGTGAGGGTGGGGACCCTGGGCCCACTGTGGGGGAGGATATTGTTCGGGACCACCTTAGGAACCTGAATGTATACAAGTCCATGGGACCTGATGAAATCCATCCACGGGTCCTGAAGGAGCTGGCAAATGAAGTTGATAAGCCACTGTCCATCATATTTGAAAAATCATGGCAGTCAGGTGAAGTTCCCGATGATTGGAAAAAGGGAAATATAACCCCCATTTTTAAGAAGGGGAAAATGGATGATCCAGGGAATTACAGACCAGTCAGTCTCACCTCTGTGCCTGGCAAAATCTTGGAGCGGATTATCCTGGAAGCCATGCTAAGGCACATGAAAACCAACAAGGTGCTTGGTGACAGCCAGCATGGCTTCACTAAGGGGAAATCCTGCCTGACCAATCTGGTGACCTTCTATGAAGGGGCTACGGAACTGATGGACAGGGGCAGAGCGGTTGATGTCATCTACCTGGACTTGTGTAAAGCCTTTGACACTGTCTCCCATGACATCCTTCTCTCTAAGTTGGAGAGACATCAATTTGATAGGTGGACCACTCGGTGGATAAAGAACTGGCTGGATGGCCGCACGCAAAGAGTAGTGCTCAGTGGCTCAGTGTCCAGCTGGAGACCAGTAACGAGTGGTGTCCCCCAAGGATCGGTGTTGGGACCGGTCTTGTCCAACATCTTTGTGGGTGACATGGACAGTGGGATTGAGTGTGCCCTCAGCAAGTTTGCCGATGACACCAAGCTGTGTGGTTCGGTTGATACATTGGAGGGAAGGAATGCCATCCAGAGGGACCTTGACACGCTTGTGAGGTGGGCTGATGCCAACCTGATGAAGTTTAACCATGCTAAATGCAAAGTCCTCCACCTGGGTCGGAGCAATCCCAGGCACAGCTACAGATTGGGCGGGGAGGAGATTCAGAGCAGCCCTGTGGAGAAGGACTTGGGGGTGTGGGTTGATGAAAAAATGAACATGAGGCGGCAGTGTGCGCTTGCAGCCCAGAAGGCCAACTGTATTCTGGGCTGCATCAAAAGGAGTGTGACCAGCAGGTCGACAGAGGTGATCCTGCCCCTTTACTCTGCTCTCGTGAGACCTCACTTGGAGTATTGTGTGCAGTTCTGGTGTCCTCAACATAAAAAGGACATGGAACTGTTAGAACAAGTGCAGAGGAGGGCCACGAAGATGATCAGGGGACTGGAGCACCTCTCGTATGAAGATAGGCTGAGAAAATTGGGGCTGTTCAGCCTGGAGAAGAGAAGGCTGCATGGAGACCTCATAGCAGCCTTCCAATACCTGAAGGGGGCCTATAGGGATGCTGGGGAGGGACTCTTCATTAGGGACTGTGGTGAGAGGACAAGGGGTAATGGGTTTAAACTTAAACAGGGGAAGTTTAGATTGGATCTGAGGAAGAAATTCTTTACTGTGAGGGTGGTGGGGCCCTGGAATGGGTTGCCCAGGGAAGTTGTGAATGCTTCATCCCTGGCGGTGTTCAAGGTGGGGTTGGACATAGCCTTGGATGGCATGGTTTAGTGTGAGGTGTCCCTGGCCATGGCAGGGGGGTTGGAACTAGATGATCTTGAGGTCCTTTCCAACCCTTACTATTCTATGATTCTATGATTCTATGATTCTTTCCTAGCTGGAGTAGATGTGGGGAGTCTGACTGACAGCCCTTCTGTGCTGCTATCACAAGCAGATAGTTATCTGAAAGTCAGTCTTTTCCCAGCTTTGCAATGCGTCTCCAGGTTGTGATGGCACTGACATAAGGCATATTTTAAGCTGCCTGCAGATTCCAGAATGAATGAGAGATTCAATGTGGGGGCACATTTACTGATAAAAGTGACTTATTTACCATGCCCACTCTGTGTGCTCCATTCCAAAAGGAGCAGATAAAAATAAATAAATAAATAAATAAATAAATAAATAAATAAATAAATATAATAACAATAATAATAAATAATAATAATATAGATGGATTTGTTCAAATGTTATGTTGTCCACTACCAGAAAAATATTTGCCTCACTGCAGGACAGAAAACTAGAACTGGAAAAGGCATGTATCCTGTTAAGCAGAAGTTAGAGCAAGAAGAAATCATTTATAGAGAGAGCACGGGTATCCATGAAGATCATGAGAAAGCCAGAACATGTTAGGACATACCTGTAACCCAGTCTTCCCTGTGTTTGCAGCAAGGACAATCATTTATTAAGCCTTTTCAGCATCAGCAGATTGAACTATGAAGAACTATGCATCTTTTACGTGCTATTAAAGACATATGGAAAGCATCTCAAAATTCTTCTTTAAATTAAACACATACACCCAGAACTGGTTGTAGTCACTGACAAAGTAAGCAGCTGTTTAGAGCAACAGAGGTAGTTCCTGCTGCCCCTCCACCATGGCCCTGAGAAGCCAAGCACTGTAGTCATGCACAGGGGAGAGGCTGCCGGCATTTGCATTAGGGAGGTGACTTATTCCAGAAATAAGAAGATACATCACCACTTTCATCATCCTTCCAGTAATTGCAGAAAAAATTCCATGTTTGTCCAGGGCACTCTTTTGGACTATGTTCCTTCTCCACTCCTTCTTATATCAATGCTTATCAATGAAAACTAGAGCACTATTAGATTTGTGATGGAGAGTTTGGTGCCAGGGAATAGGGGAAGGTTATCTATTTTATATCTTGGAATATGTAATCACACATACAATAAGCTGAATTTACAACTGTGAGGATGGTACCAAAAAAGTAATGCAGATCACATAATCTTGTTTCCAGGCCAGACCACTTAGCAATGGACACAAAAATATCAAGTAAAAAGGAGTCTAATGCCTCAGATCTTTACAAATGTCAAACAAATAACAGTTTGAGAGCAGAAAAAACATTATGCATACAACATCATCAACATAAGTTGCTTTATTCAAAAAACATACTTACGTATTTTGAACATTTGCATTTTACAGTTTACTCTGAAGTACACTCTTTCCTGGGTTTCAGAGAAGAGGTGAACAGCTGGTGGAGTGTCCTGGGTTCAGCAGCAGCAGTCATTTTTCTCCTTCTTGGTAGCTGGTGCAGCACTGTGTTTTTGATTTTGGTCCTGGGAACAGTGCTGATAACACCAGTGTTTTCAGTTATTGCTTGGTAATGTTTAGGCTGGCCAAGGACTTTGTGAGTCTCATGCTCTGCTAGGGAGGAGGGGAAGCAGGGAGGAAGGAGAAACAGGACACCTGGCCCAGACTAACCAAAGAGGTTATTCCATACTACAGCACGTCATGTCCAGGAGGTAGAAACGGAGAGCAGAGACCCGGAAGGGTGGTGGGGGTGCACTGGTGGGGGTGCACTGCTTGTTCGGGCTTGATATTGGGTGGTGAGCAATTGTATTCTTTTCCCTTGTATTTCTCTTGTCATTATTATTATTGGTGGTAGCAGCAGTGGTTTGTGTTATACCTTAGTTACTAAATTGTTCTTATCTCAACCTGTGGGAGTTGCATTCTTTTGATTCTCCTTCCCATCCCTCCAGGAGCGGAGGGAAGAAAGAGTGGGGAGTGAGTGAGAGAGCGACTGTGTGATTTATGGAGTTAAACCACGACATGGAGTCACATATGTAAGAATGTTTTCCTATTTAAATGCCTTAAGTAATTGTTTTTCATGAGGACAGAGACCAGCTATGAGAGCAGCAAAGTTTATCTATGTTTGTCAGACTGTAGAAAATCACAGAATCACAGAATCACAGAATAGTAAGGGCTGGAAAGGACCTCAAGATCATCGAGTTCCAACCCCCCTGCCATGGGCAGGGACACCTCCCACTAAACCATGCCATCCAAGGCTATGTCCAACCCCACCTTGAACGCCGCCAGGGATGAAGCATTCACAACCTCCCTGGGCAACCCATTCCAGGGCCCCACCACCCTCACAGTAAAGAATTTCTTCCTCAGATCCAATCTAAACCTCCCCTGTTTAAGTTTAAACCCATTACCCCTTGAAAAAGGTGTATGTTCTTGGAAGCACTGCAATCTACAGAGGTATAGTATTAGACATATGCCAGAGATATACTTTGGACTAGGCAATATATTAAAAATGACTTTTCAGTATGATTCTCCTATTCATGTGTTTGGGTTATTTTTTCATTTGTTCGGGTTTGTTTTGTTTTGCTGTGAACTAACTTCAAATGAATCCTTAATATTGTCCTAACCATTCCATTGCGGGGCAGGAGAAGGAGGGAATGTTTGATTATAAAGCAGTGGTAATTTTTATTTCTACATTTAAATTATGAGTTTATATTTTAATTATATTTATAAATTTACTGTATAATTATATAAAATAAATATATAATTATATAAAATAAAAATAATCATACTGCCCAGGGAAGTTGTGAATGCTCCATCGCTGGCGGTGTTCAAGGCCGGGTAGGACAGAGCCTTGGGTGGCATGGTTTAGTGTGAGGTGTCCCTGCCCATGGCAGAGGGGTTGGAACTAGATGATCTTAAGGTCCTTTCCAACCCTAACTATTCTATGATTCTATGATTCTATATATTTAAATATTTATAAATTATAATTTTAAAGGTAGAAAAATGTCACATTGCACACTGCAATTCATTTTTGATGAATTAAAAATAAAACTAAGGCAAGTTAAAATGAAATTGCTTCGAAGAGAAAGATAAACATTATTATGAGCAAAGGGACTGCAACTGTCCACTTTTAAATGGAATCAAAGAATAGGATCATCATTTTTCCCTGTGGTAATTTAATTCACATTTTGCACTGTTCAGGTAGAAGCATATTAATGGCAAGTTACAGAGAGAATGTCATTGTGACGTAGTGAATAGCTAATTCCATTGTTAAAATGTATCAGTGATTCTCAGTCAACGATAAATGACGTTGCTGAACTTTCTGAGTCTCATGCTCTGTCAGGGAGAAGGGGAAGCTGGGAGGAAGCAGAGACAGGACACCTGGCCCAAACTAGCCAAAGAGGTATTCCATACCACAGAATGTCATGTGCAGGATGTAAAAACAGACAGCAGAGACACGGAAGTGTGGGGGTGTACTGCTTGGTCGTGCTGGGTATAGGTGGTGAGCAATTGTATTCTTTCCTTGTATTTGCCTTGTCATTATTATTATTGGTGGTGGCAGTAGTGGTTTTGTGTTATACTTTAGTTACTAAACTGTTCTTATCTCAATCTGTGGGAGTTGCATTCTTTCAATTCTCCTTCCCATCCCTCCAGGAGCAGGGGAAGAAAGAAGGGGAAGTGAGTGAGCGAAACTGAGTGGCTGAGAGGCTTAAACCACAACAACCATGTAGATGGAGTATTTGGTCTGCTGGCAGATTAAATGAAGTCTGAGAGTCAGGCTGAACACCTACGTACAGGACCAGACCCATCAACATCTGACAGTTCCCATTGAAGACAATCTTTGGAAAGTGCCTGAAAATAGAGACCCCTTTCCATGAGAATGAAGACCTGGTAGCCAGCCATTGTAGATGGATGAACCAGAGAATAGATATGAAAAAGAAAAGATAATGTTGTGAAAATTGTCCTATTTTTCTATTTTATGCACTTTGAAATCCAACCCAGTACTTTTTAAGGCCAACCAGTGTAACGGATGCAGCCAGACTATGGACATTCCTATTCTTTCTCTTGTTCAATTGGTGAAGACTTTTGTCAAAAGTATTTTTTCATAAAATATCTAGTTTTTGTTAAAAGAAACAATGCTATTTCACTGTATTTTACCTTCTGGTGTCACATCTCATTATATCTTGTTAAATATTATAGTCTTAAGTATACATCATTTAATGCAAATATTGCTACATAGGGGGTTGGGCATATTTTTAAGAAACCACATGTCAAGACGAAACACAATTTCTACAGCTATTACATTGCATTATCTTAAGAAATAGAACATGATGAGATTGCTTATTTTCCATAGATTCAAAATGTATTTTTTAAAGCCCTGACAATACTACAGTGTTGTGCTTTTTCTTTTGTTTTTTACAAGAACCAACCAGATTTTGCAAACACGCACACTCACAGTAAGAAGTTTTGTTCTGAACAGAAATACATTTTTATAGTCTTGTTGCAGTCAGCAGAATTGCGCTCATATACCCTTTGCTTTCCTACTTGTTTGTGTCAATGTTATAGTGTCGATCAATGCTCACAGTTACCTGCTTCTTGAACAGATCTCCATGCTTGACTTAACTTACCTATATTTCAGCAAATTCTCCTCTGAACAGAAAGGGCCATGTTTTGTGGAGAGAAAGGAGAGTTGGTACAAAAGCTATATCTGTACTTAAAAAGGTGACCTTGCCACCTGCACTGTGAAATACCAGGACTATAAATAAGTATTCCATGGAAGTTTTCAGTTTGTTGTTTATATTTCTATAGCATAGTTTTTGAATTTCTGGGCTAATATTCTCATAGATCAACAAACTTTTGGAACTATGCACACAGATAAAACATTACATTAATTCCCCTAGGAAGAAAATGACATCCACTCAGCATCTTCAGCACTGCTTATTCATCTTCTGGTATGCAAACTGGTCCACATTTATTTTATACCTGGTTATAACATAAAGGAGATGTCTACAAACAGCAGTTCAGGCATATTCCCCAGACTATTCTGGATTTTTTTTTTTTTTTAATAAAAAGAAAATGAAAACTGTTTCTGTCCTTAAAAGGCTGTTCTCTAATCTCAGCTACACGACAGGAAGTCCAGACCACCATTAAGTGAAAATTAAGGTCAGAATGCTGCAGTCCAGCAACCACCTATAGGTATGAAATCTCAGGGTGTTTTGGTAAAAATGCAATAAGTTTAGTAGGATATCATTGCAAATCAGGTACCTTTAAAGCAATTCAAACATATAAGTAGTTTGCCTGTCCTTTATTTCATGGCAAATGACTACTCTTATTGCATAATTTCTCATTTTAAATTTCATTATTCATTTCCTGTGCAAAATTACAACCTTTTTAAAAGCAGTAGAATTGCAGTTGCAAAATTAAATTTCAGATACTTATAAAAATGAAGAAACGTTTCAAATTTTTTTTTTTTCCTGAGAATGTTCTTTAAAATACTCTTTGTCTTAAAAAATAAACCCAGGAGATTTTCAAGTCAGATCATTTTTTGTAAACAAAGTTATTAGGATCTAGACATAAGGTTTACACTAAAATTTGGTTGAAGTGGGAAAAATTGATGCCCATAATTAATTAAGAAGGCTGCAAGATGACTCTATAGAAAAAAAGAAAAACAAAACGGCAAAAGAAGACAAAAACAAAAGCTTGTCTGATAAGCTGAAAATAACAGCATTGCCACCAAGTTAGGCAAGTAAGAAGGTTAAATATCACAGCAGGAAAAAGCTGTCTAAACTACCTGACAGTCTTATTTGAGAGTCCTTATGGAATATTCATAAAGGGTATGTCAAGCAGAAATAACTTCTTCACAGAGGAGGAAGTACTTCAGAGAAAACAATGGAGGGGAAGAAAGAAAGAAGGTACAAATGGCCTCTTCAGATTCTTCTAGCAAGTAGGGGAAACCCTGGGTTCAGTTCTTGCTTATTTTACTTTGTTGGATAGAGGGGGGTACTCACTTAGATGCATAGAAAGGAAAGTCAGATGTGCTTTCTCCTCTCACCCCAGAATATTAAATATTATTATATTCTCAGGTCCCTTTCAGACTAGGTACTCCAGCATGATAGCAAGGTAACAAGGAGTATAGAGAAAAAAAGTCAGAAAATAGAGAAGACATTGTCATAAAATAAAGAAGACATTGATGGACTGGGAAAGATTCCTTTTAGTGTGACATGGGATAAGGATGAATTAGTTGCATTTTTCAGTTGGCAGTTTATTAATACATGAAAATAAGAAAGAAAGGAAAAAAAAAAAAAAGAAGGAATCATATCAGTACTAGTTCTGGGGAAGTAATACCTTGGAAGAGACATTTTTGTAGGCAAAGCTGCTTTCATGTAATGGACTATGCAGATAATGTTATTACCCATATCACAGCAAGAAGAGTTCCCAGGTGACTTTTCAAACGATTGGACTGTATGACAGTGAATTACCAAAAAAAAAAAAAAAGTTTATTTTGTTCTGAGGGGTCTGAAGTATATTGCAAACATTATTCAAGCTTCACAAGCATGGTAGAAGCTTCATGTTTGTCAAAAATGCTGTCATGAGTGACACAGAGCTTTGGTGCCTAAAGACTTTACAAAACTCTCTGACACAAGCATTCAGCCCTGGGGTACCAATGTGAGAGCCCCCCTGTATGTGCTGACATGCTCTCTCAGGACACAGGTATGTACATGTCATTTGCCTTAGCCCATTTTAAGCCTTCAGATGAGTGTTTTGGAGCAGCATTCTCATGTGCCTCTAACAAGCGTTCACACTGTCTGCAGCAAAAGAGGCCTTTATCAATTTGAGCTGGAAAACTATTAGATTGAAATCACATGAAAATATCCAAAGAGATTTTTAGATGTTTTATGAGAAATTTGATTACCTCATGCTCGGCTGAGCTGAATATCACCTTTCAAGGTATGCCTCTAAGTTGCAGTTCCCATAGACAGTGAGTGGATAGCACTTTCAGTGCAGATGGCTTGCTGCAATAGAGGAAAACAGCAAAGAACAAATATGAAAAGCTCCATGAAGAGGAAAGCAGTGTTTGTGTTTCTGTCCTTGTAAGTATTCAGACTGTTTAACAGCTTTAGCACCTGGCAGAAAATGTTTAAGATTTACAAGACTGGCATTCAGAGTGTGGGGCTGTAGATGCAAATGCCACCCTCAATGTTCATAATTATATTCTGCTCTTTCTATTTTAAATTTTTGATTTCACTTGTGAACATGATTATGATGCTGCAATAGATGCCTTCATAACACATTTCAAACATTTTGTTGATGTCACTCTTCTTTTATCATTGTATTAAGGGAAGTAAGTATTTTGAAAACATTGCAATGTATAGATCTTAGTACCTACAGGACTTTCTCAACATTATTTACAAATATCACAATAAGATACAGCCAAACATTGCCTGCAAATCTGCAGTAATATCCTCAGCTTGCACATTCTGCCTTCGATGAAATAAGGTCATTTAATCATACTTGCTATCTATGCACTATTCTATACCAGCTCCTTGCAAGCTGGTCCTAAGAGATGTAACCTTGAGCCTTCCTCTGCCTCTGCGTTCTGGCTGGAAACAAACTGGTTTCGCAGCACCAGAGCATGCACCTGGCCTGCAGAAAAGGGCAACAGGTAAAGCCAGTCTGAGGAGTGAAGTCCTTTGCTTCAGAGGCAGCATAATGTCACCAGCTGCATAATCTAAGCAAACACTGTATAACTCTTCCAAAGACAGACCATGAAATATGGACCCTTGCAGATTAAAGAAATGAAATTACTTCTCCAAAGAAGACATTTTTACTTATGTTTTTTTAATACCTTTCTCACCAGCAGTTTCAACTCCCAGGAAAGAACTGTGCACATGCAGGCAGGGGATCATGCTTACAATGCCAAACTGAAATATCACAATAACATGCACCATTCTGATGCATCAAAATAGGCTCAATGACAAAATGCCAAAGGAAAGGTTTCACTGATTTCCAGTGAAGATTTTTAACAATTATTTCAGTGTAGCTGCAGTGAAGTCATAGAATAGTTAGGGGTGGAAAGGACCTTAAGATCATCTAGTTCCAACCCCCCTGACATGAGCAGGGACACCTCCCACTAAACCATGCCACCCAAGGCTCTGATTGACCTGGCCTTGAACACTGCCAGCGATGGAGCATTCACAGCTTCCCTGGGCAACCCATTCCAGTGCCTCACCACCCTCACAGTGAAGAACTTCTTCCTTATATCTAATCTAAACTTCCTCTGTTTAAGTTTCAACCCATTGTCCCTTGTCCTATCACTACAGTCCTTAATGAAGAGTCCAACTTCAGGAAATAGTTTCATGAAATGACATACTGAACAAAAGCACTTACAGGATGTTTAATGTGCATATTTTATGATAGAGAACATTCCAAAAACCTGAATAAATTACCATGAAGAATATTCAGTAATTTATTTAAAAATAATAGCAAACCTTTCTGAATACCATTTCTTCATACCTGATAAGCAAAACCTACACAAAATCTTTACAAAAAGCTGCCAGCATTCTGCAGTGTTCTTGAAAGCTAACTACTGAAGTATTACAGTTTAGATAACTATCAGATTTTCTTTTTTTTCTTCCATCACATACTCCTCTTCTCACTCAGTAGGTTTTTGTTCCATCCATATGCTGTGTTCATTTACATGAGAACACAATGGAATGTGCATTAAGATCAGTAAAACTATAGCTCTCTTATGAAGGAGGTTTATTAGTGAATTTATAGCCAACAAGAATGATGGCTTTTTCCATGAAATTACTTCCATGAACCCACCGAAAACATGTAGCATTTATAGCTAGTGGTATTCAGGAGCCAAAGAAGTCAACAGCTTTAGCTAATAATATAAGAGTC
The DNA here is from genome assembly GCA_039720435.1 of Amazona ochrocephala. NCBI lineage: Eukaryota > Metazoa > Chordata > Aves > Psittaciformes > Psittacidae > Amazona > Amazona ochrocephala. The sequence continues at coordinate 33,162,608 of CM077881.1, forward strand.
ATTCATCAACATACAAGCAGGCATGTTCACCGACAGGTAAAGGAAAAGCTACATGACAAGAAATTCATAATGGTTTCCTGTTATCAGGCAGATGCAGATTGTTTTGTTGGCATCAGGTGAAAGTCTACTTAGGAGCAGGCTACATGTCACTTCTTCATGGGACTTATTAAACATTTTGTCAGATGGTATTGTGCTGTAGCAGTATCCCAGGCTGATCCATTTCAAATTTCCAACTGCAAGTCACAGATGCAATAAAGAAGAGAAAATATTCTAGCACAGGCCCTAATGAAATGTGGCACATTAATATCTGAACTATGAAATTATGTAATCCCAGTGGATTTACATTTCCAATTCAAGGATTCTGAGGAGGACAAGAGACAATCACTTCTGAAAAATACCTGTTTACATATCACTTGTTGCTAGGTTTCTCTTCATGTAATTGTCTAGGAGCAAGCTCTTTCTTGAAAAACAAGTGTGCATGCATAATTGTGTACATTTGTCCAAGAAATATCAATCTTGTTGCTTTATGAAACAGGCCAAAGAACTGATAGGTAGGTAGGTAGGTAGGTAGGTAGGTAGGTAGGTAGATGATAGATAGATAGATAGATAGATAGATAGATAGATAGACAGATAGATAGATAGATAGATAAAAGATTGATTGATAGACAGCTTGCTATGCAGAACCCAAATAACTGTGATTATTATATCACTTAGAAATAACTTAGATCTGACAAAAAACCTTGGAAAAAAATATGAATAATTCATGCTTTGCGTTGTTCTTAAAATGATCAATGGTGGTGGGAAATAAATTCAATTTCATTTTATTGAGAATTAAATTCAAATTCCTCTGACTAAAATATCTCCACATTTTAAGCTGGATGTATCTGCAGCCTTGTTTGAGACAGATTCTGCCTTCAAGCTGTCAACTGCCCCAATTCATATCAGGTTTATTCCAATGTATGGCACACAATCATGACAAAAACTGATTAATTTCCATTTAAGATTGTAGGTACAATGAAGATGAATGGTATTATCATTTTTCACTGCGAGACTGGTGAGGCACCGGCACAGATTGCTCAGAGAAGCTGTGGCTGCCCCATCCCTGGCAGTGTTCAAGGCCAGGTTGGATGGTGCTTTGAGCAACCTGGCCTGGTGGAAGGTGTCCGTGCCTATTGCAGGGGAGTTGGAACTACATGATTCCTTCCAACCCAAGCCATTCTATATTTTTAGGATTCTGTGAATAAGCTTAGCTTTTTGTCTCTCTGTCCCAATCAAAGTGATGTCAATTGTTGAAGCAAGGACTTGGGTGAAGGGGGCCAGTGCAGCAACAGGTTGGATTAGCAGTGGCAGGATGTGAACAATGTGCACCTGGGACAATAAATGCAGAAACAAATTTCTATGATACGTGCGTGTGGAGTGGCATGATGCTACTCTGAGCTCATCTGGGGTGGGGATTGATTCACTTAAGCACAGTCAGCGCTAATGATTTATGAAATGCAGCTATTTTGGGGATGGCCAGCTTGGAGCAGAGACAGGGAGAGCTTGCAGTAGAAAAATATTCAAGCCATAATTTGTAGCAGGCCGAGATCTTCCTGCCAACTTGCCATAACTTCACTGATGTTTCCGGTAGGTTAAATTTACCCTGTAGCATCCTAAAGATACTTCACATTCTAGTAACACTGGAGTCTTTCATCAATTTGCACCATAGGATTTTTGCTCATATGCACCATATGTCACTAAACCAAGATAGTTATCATCTTTTTATGTCATTTTTTAAAAACGAGGAAACAGAATTAACTTTCACTTCACTCGAATTCTTCTTGTCTGAGCTGGTTATCACTATACTGAATGCGGCAGGTTTTCCTCAGGCAGTATAATTTCCACATTTACTTGCCTTTTCTTATTGGTTCACAGTGGATTATTGTGGTAGAAATGTAAGTACTCCACAAAAACAGCAGCTTCATCTAGGATATGACAATAAAGTAATGTTTCAAACTGACATACCAAATTACTTGGATTATGTATTTGTAATCATTTAGACTTAATGTTTTCCCAGCACCAATATGAAGCAGGATTTATAATTATGTGCAAGACTTCTAGGCAGCTATTACAGTATTGAGTTGTTAAGTGTCATTCCTTTAAAAAAAACCACCAAAACACTCTTTGCAGTTTGAGTTGGTTATGATACTTCAAACTCATTATGAAAACAGTTCTTATTTTCCTAGGTATTAGACTGGAAAAAATCTCAGTATTAAAAGCAATCTATTGTGCATAGCAATAAGAGCAAAATTATTCTGTTGACAGTGTGAGGTTCACTAAGTAATATAAGTAAAGGGGTTCTTCAGAAGATGCAATGTGAAAAAATAAATACAAAGTTCCCATGTAAATTGGCAGAAAAGATGATTAATGTAGCAACTTAAGTTATTTAAAACATGACTTTTAAATGTTGCTATTTGAGGTGCACTGATTTACTCTTCCTTATCCCTAGAAACACAAATTCCCCAATGCTCAGTTGAGGACTGAGTCCTTGTTGCTTTAAAAGAATTAACCATCCTTTGTTCACACTTTCCAGTCATTCCAACTTCCTAGTAAACTTCTTGTTTTTCTTTCTACTTGTTTTGGTTTACATCAGAAGCAAAAGGAGATATTTTAAAAACAACCCATTAATAAGGGCCTATTTTAAGCAGAATAATGGTGACTTAGCATTTTTTCCATAACATGTCAGGTAGCATTGACTGATTTTTAATGCAGAGAAAAACTCAGGAAATTATAGTGTCTATCAAGTGATTCTCAGTCAAAAATGAGAAAACATGGTAAGAGATTCACAATGAAAATAACAATTAATAAATACTAAACCTGATACATTAGAAATCTGGCATCTCTATAGCTTTCTTTTTACCAAGGCTTGATTTATAATGCAATATAAAGGTAAATATATGTATACCCACATATCAATCTATTGATAGATATGAGATATGAGATCATAGGATTCTTCTTGGCTGTTTCTAAAGAAATCCAGCTGAAGCTGGACCAACAGCATATTAATCATTCATGCACAAGTACAGATCAACATGCTGTGAAACACTTTCATCTCTTCCTTAAAAATACTGTTCAGATATGTCTGCAAAATCTCCAAAGATACTACTAAGGATTAGTCTTTTTATATCATGATGTACAATACAAAAATATTATCCACTGACAACCCTGTATGAAGTGTTTACTTATTAATTATGAATGGAAACATGATACCTGTGAAGTCAATGGTAAAACTCCAGCAGCTGAAGGTTAAAGTGCAGGAGAAAAATGTTACTCCTTTGGGACATATTGATCCACATGTCTGTAACTCAGATGAGGAGTCTGAAAATTTTAATATTGCTGAAAAATGTGGGAGGAACTTGAAATCTAAAATTAAAATTATCTGGTTTTTTTCCATGGGGACCCGGGGGGGGGGCGGGAATCTCCATGCTTAGTGTTGCATGTCTGCTTGTTCGATTCTATAATGCCATTTCAAATCAGAGCTATTTGCTGTGCCTGAAAATCAAATCCAAGGTATTGTTAATTTTCCAGTTATTTAGCAGACCCACCCCCCACTTCTTAACATACATAACTGTTTTCTTTGCCATTTAGTAGATGGATGAGTTGAAATATAAAGGAAACCAGATCCTGATAGAAATCTTTCTAAGTCGAAAGTAAAAGAAAAATCCGAAACACAACTATTCTCGTCTTATAAAATATAACTGTGTAAAAAAAATGTGTCATATATTTTTCTAGGTTCAGAACATTATTTCAGATCGAAATGAGAGTGAATGATGTAGTCTGGCTCAGAAGTGAGGGCTGAGAAAGTTTGTTTCACTTGTACTATCTTTAAACTCTGGCTGGATACACAGACAGAAATATCCCCTTTCCAAGAGAAGGAACTCTTTTTTTCTCTCAGGAGACTGAAATTTCAGTTGTTCGGCCATTTATTCTGCTTGGTTCTCCATAGAGATGAATATTCTTGTCTAGTCTTGCAATTTTGTGTCTTCTTGAAAAGGCACATGGCTTTGGTCTCTTCAAATACACTTTCTTTTTCCCTTCTCCCTTAGCTTCCTGGACAGTTATTGTGTTGGTCTCGATATGTCACCTCTTGCCAGGTGTGACCCTGCCAGATCCCCAGTCCTGATTGCTTCAAATATAACTCTACCTTTCAAAGACTTCACAAGTTATCTTTCCTTTACTCGTCATACCTGCTGGGGGAGGACACTTTCCCTGGCAGCATGATGTGATGATAGGGTCACTGCAACTACCATGGAACATCTTCCTGATATCTTCAGCATCACATCTTACCCCAGCAGGAGCAAACATCGCAAAGGTTCCTCTTTGAAACTGTCCTTTGCTGACAAGCCAAAGAAAAAGCTTTTGAGCTTTTGGGGTGGTAGAGCTGGCAAACTGATCAATAATGTGGCACATTTTTTCATTGTTCTCCAACTTTTTAATCCGTTCTGTACAGCACCAAGCAGCCCAAGGACTAGGCCATGTCTAAGGACCCCAGAAGTTTCAGTAATAAAATACTAAGAGATATTTATAGTAAACTGAACTTTTTTAAAGTACAGTAAGCCAGCCAGAAACAACTACTGAAGTGGACAGGTGGAAGGAGGGCAAGAAGACATGAGATTTCCAGATCTCTGCCCACCTTTCCAAACTTTTTTCACTTCAATGATTTATCCGTTGCAATACACTACCCATTAGAACAGCAATTTATCCAATATGAAATGGTTTCATCACACTTTCAAATTAAACAATTGAGAAATACTTTTGCATAAAATTTCTTTACTGTAAATACCTTAAGATAGGCAAATCCTGATGAGAAAATCCTGACTTCTTCAGTTTGTTACAACTACACTGTTAAAAAGACTTCTGTTGGTAATGTGTATTGATTTCAAAGCTCCGTCTGCAAGAAGATGAATTCAAAAGTATGCCAAAAAAGCCATATTTTCTAGACATAATGGAGAATGTTCTTTGACTAAAATTAGCTTTTTGCTGCTTTATCACAACTTCCTTTTATATATGTCCCATGGCACCTATTGTCAAACTAATATGGCCATTCAACATTTCATCATTTAATTGTAAATTTTTAAATGAGATCATTTATTTTTATTGCTGATCAATCAAGTAGAATTTATAGCTTGTATTCCTCTCAGCCTCCCCAAACCCACTTACCCCCAAAGGTAAGATAACTTGAAATGGGTATAAAAATTGAATTAAATCAATATGTTTTTATTCTGCTCCAGCTCTTTTCCCACTGTTCTACAATTAGAATTCTGTAAGGAACATAATATTGAAGAAATAAATCTTACAGTGTTTAATCAGACAAGATCCAAAGAAATAAATCACAAAGGAAATGATGAAACATCTTCCAACAAATGCATAAAGAAAATTATACCCCTTCAGAAGAACGGATAGTTCTGTAAAAATGTTTTTCTTATTTTAACAAGTAAAAATTAAATTTTAAGTCATATTAACCAGGTAATGAAGTAGTCAAGATGGTATACTTAATGTACCTTCAATATAGACAGCTGTTTATGTGTCTGAATTCCTTCTTGAGAAAATCCACAGAACTCATTGTCTTTGCTATTTACTTATCCCCTTCTACATTGGTAGTACAGCTTTCAGTCATGTATTCACATGATCTAGTACAGAAACACTCTCCTAAAATGTAATCTGTGCACAATTTACAGCTGCTGACTACCTGACTCTTGCTTATTCTGGTGCCAGTGCATGGGCTAGGGCTGTCTTTGTGTCCATTGGCTGCACAAGGAAGCTGAAGATCTGGAGGCAAAGGAAGTATCTGAGGTCATGGGGTGCTTGTGGTCGCAGAAGCACTTATGAGGGCTGTGAGAGCAGCATCTATAGTGAGGACATACAAAGATAACTTGTGACTTCCTTAGGCCATAGTCCAGAAAAGCACTTAATCCTCATTAACCTGTAGACACCTAAGTAACACTAAGTAACACTACTGAGATCAGAGGATTTTCCTTCAGGTTTGTACAGAACAGCAGAAGGTTGTACTGAGTTTCTGCTGAAATCCTCTCCACTTTGAGACTTTAATCACACAAGTGGCCAAGCAGATGAATGGTAAATGTGCAAAAAGGAAAGCTGGAGCAGCATGACATCTGCAGACTGAGGATAACATTCGTATTCCTGCCCAGGACTGGAGGACTGAGGGGAAAACAGGTCTGATATTGTTTCTATACTAGATGTAGGACAATGAAAGCAGCACAGCAGAAGTCAAAATCAGTAAGTAAAGTACCTGCATTTAAGAAGAGGGATGAGTGAGGAAAGCAGTTCAGGAAATCACTTCTGACCTTGGTCTATTAGTTTGACTGTGAGCCGTTACTCTGAAAGAATAATTGAAAACATGAAGGTAAATGACAAATAGAAGAAAAAGAAACAGGACCGGACAGAAAGCGATACAGTCTGATGAACTAAAACTTTTTTTCATTATGCTAACTTTATAAAGGAAATACAGTAACTCACCTGCACCTGAATTTCACGGAGTGTTTAATGTAATTCTACATGACAATTTATAAATGGGAGCTAGTTGAAAAATAAAAGGAATATAAGGAATAGCAAAAGATGAGGGATCAAAACAAAAGCATCAGATGAGAGGACAGGTTGAAAGTGAATTTTCCAAGGACTGGTTCCATAATGATCTGATTATACTGTGCCTTTCATTAACCTGCATTTACTTCATCAGCACGAAAACAGGAGTCTGATATTTGCTGATCATACAAAGGTGTAACACATCATCAATACTGATAATAATCACTGTACTGCAGCCTTCAAGAATAATATCATAGATTTGGGGATTAAAGTGGAAATTCAAGCATAGGGTGCTCAACAGTACACATATCAGTATACACATATAAACTGAACCTCATCAGTTGGAAGTGACAGCAGTGATAAAGATCGGGAAAGTTTGCAGCAGTAGCAGATTACAGAATGACTACAAACTTCAATTCCATCAGACATGAAAGTGTCATCTATCAGAAGGCGAGATGACCGAGAAACATGGGTGTTATGCATTCTGCAACACAGACTGAGAGTAAAGGTGAGTTTTCACTTGAAATTGTACCAAAAAGAGATACTAGAATGACCTGAGGTATGAAGAACTCATCTGAAAATGGAAGACAAAAGTGCTTCCTTCCAATGTTTACCTTAGGAAAATCCAGATTGAAAGAGGATACAATTATTGTCTACAAAAACCTAACATAAACATTAAGAAAAAAAAAAAAAAAAACACAACAATACTACTAACCTAAAAAAAAAAAAAACCCACAAAAAAAAACCAAACCTGCTGATGAATTAACATATTAATATTTTTTAATTAATATTATTTTTCCTATTACATTTACTCTGGAAATTAGTAAAAATCCCAAACACCTAGATAAAAGCAGCAATACTATGTCACAGTGCTTCTTTGGAGTAAAAATAAACAAGTTCTACTTTTAAGAAACAGCTTGAGCTGTTTATAAAAAGGATTATATTATGGGGTTGTCTGGATTTAGGGGTTTAAGAAGTCTTTGTTAGTCTTGTGTGTGTCTCAAAAAAGTACTGTGCTGCAATCCACCTGCTTATCAGACCACTGCATTTTTCCGAGTATTTAGTGGCCATGTGGTTTTTCACAAGGATATCACCACATGTGGAACATCCCAGGAAAATGCAAAGCGAACTAGTATTTGGAAAACACCAAGAAAATTATTTGTTTAATTATTCAAGAGTGAATGAAGCAAAGACTTTTGTCTATGAATTACAAATTACTCAGCTGTCTTCTGTCACAAATTTGCAGCGGTTTTCTTTAGAGAGGATTTTGTTATAGCAACAAAAGGAAAATTTGCATCACATTTTTTCTGTGTGTGTTTAAAGAGTTTTTCTGTTTGTGTGTGACTAGATTTAGAAGGCAAATTAAACAATAGGCATTATATATATAAAAATGCTTCATGAATAAGAGTGAAACAGTCAACATTTTTGTTTCAGTAACTGAATATAATAACAACTTATATTGCATGCTTTATTGGCATGATTAATATTAAATATTAATTGAAGTTTTATGTAGATATATGTACCTGCTCTTACAGTACAGAGGTAGAAATGATGAGCAACTGGAATGCTCATAGGCTTGATTCTTGCATTTTTATTTCTATAGTTGCAGGTTAACCCAACTTGTAGGACATCTGTTTATACACATGACATTACCAAGCATTTTACGGCTGAGAGGCAGCTGTTTGGGCCATGATGGGATGGGTGGTGCTTTGGAAATGTGATGGTTGGCTTTCTGTGAGCTTTGTTCAAATAAACTGAATTAATTTATTTTTTACCAATCAAATATTTTAACAATTTCAAGTAAAACCGGATTTACAGAATATTGAAGTCACAGAGAATTTAGGTGGTGATTCAAGGCCAAGCATCAGTACCTGGGGTTCCCAAACAGAACAGGCTTTTCTAGCACAGGTGCTTACCTTCTATTAGTGGGTGATAAAAAGCAGAATTGCTCTCATTTCTTACCTGTCGATGTACCCTAAATTCAAAAGGATTACTTAATCTCTTCAGTGTTTTGCTCTTTCTATAAGAATTCTTTATAATCATATAGCCATTAAGGAAATTCAGAAGGTATTATTTACTGTTGTTTAGCTGATCACATGAAGAGTGGTGTGAAAAAAAACACTAGAAATAGTCAGAAATTAAATAAGCAAATACTATTACATCAATAAAAAAAAAAAAGAAAATTTAATACATATTCCCTATTCATATTACACATAGAAGATAAGCAGGTTTAAAGCAAGTAATATCTTAGCAATTTTGAACAGGTATAGAAGGTCAGATCTGGTAGAGTTTTGGAATAAAAAGAATAAAATATTTGAAGTGGCAGCGTTGTATGTTTTTACAGAAAAAACAGTTCAGATGAATCCTAAACCATGGCAGCTGTAATAGTACACTTGGCAACTTTTCTATTTAAATCTAGCATTTTGGTGCATTATGTTATATGTTGAAAGTTGATAGAAACAGATGGAATGAAAAACAAAGAATATTTATCCTAAAACCTTGTATAACAGAACTTGAAGACTTTAAGAATTTGCATAATTTCAGTATTAAGTTTTCTTCGCAATTAAAGTATCTTGTACCTGTGGGAAATTACAAATTCATATTTCTGAGGGTTTTTTTTTAATGACTTCTGAGGCTTAGACTGATAAAGTACATGATATAATAGTTTAGAAGGAGGCAATCAGCTGTTGACTTCAAATCAGACTCCAACCTCAGGCTTGTTTTTATTCACAGATATTTTGAGCTATAGAAGCAGTATTTTCATCCAAGGGCAAGTCTTACAAGCTTAGTATTTCAGCCTTGAGCTCACTTGTTTCTCACATTGTACAATGCTACTGTTGCCCTTCCTCCAGTTACCTGCTGACATTCAATATCTCTTTGGACTGAGTCTGACTGCAGAATGAGTAAAGACTTTATTAGAACATGTCTTGGAAGATTTGATGGTATGTATGTCTTTGGTTGGAGCAGTATCCCTGTCAACAGTGAATTACAGAAGACATTTTGCTTCACCTTGGCAATTCCAAATCTTTAATGCTTTACTGTTTTTTAATTTCCCTATTTTAATAGCTGACAGTAATCTTGGATCTATAAAAGGAATGTTTTTCTCCTACTCATTGATCCTTTGTTCATAAACATACAACTTTTTCTGTTTCTGGGAATACAAGGTGCAATTGCTCAGTCTGCTGTAACGATTGAGTCTATTTTGTCCCAGAGTTAACAAAACAATTAAGTATGTACTGAAGCTTAATTGACTTGAGTGAAAACAAAGTGACTTTCACATTTTATTGAATAGTGAAGCTTAAGCACATCAGTGTTCATTTGATGTACATCTTAGGTTAAACTCTTGGCACATCACAGCAATGCCATCTATACAGCATTACTTGAGATAAAGTTTTTATGCATGTGCTTTTGCCAGAATTGATCAGGATTAGAAATATCGTGGGAAATTCCCTAATCCTCACATACATTCTGTTGTTTTATTATATGCAAAATTTGAATGAAATGAATTTCCTGTTAGCTTTTCTTTGTTCCTGTTTTTTGGTTTTTTGATTTTGGTTTTTGTTTTGTTTTGTTTTGATTTTTTGTTTTTGTCTATGCTATGAAAACCGGAGTCCACATTTGCTTCACACTCGGGAATAGAGGCATCTAGCAGCAGAATTTGGTCTATGCAAAATGATAAGATATCAATTGAGAAAATTAGTGTCAGGTTTGGTAAATTGTTATCATTAATACACATGCAAGTCCATATATTCTGATTTTTGAAAAATACCTTTCACATCACCTGAGACGAAATGCTCAAATTTCACATTAGAGAGCCTACTCCGATTTAGCTGCCAATAATGGAAAAAGTAACTGAATTTCAAGATTCAGTGAGAACATAAAAATAGTTAATTGATGAGTAATTTGGGTTAACTGGGTGTTTATATTAAATAGATTGGAATAGTGATAATCACAATTTGCACTTGTATTTCATTTTTCATCTAACCATTTCAAAGTCCTTTACAAACATTACAATAAATCTTTTCAAACAAGCTTCACAACACCTAATGTAGCAAGTAGGATATAGGAAGCAGCTGGAAAACAATGAGCAGAGGACTGTGAATGACTTGGTGATGTTCACAGTCAGATCAGTGAATTGTTACTTGCACACTCCTTCCTTACCATAAGCAAGAAAAGACTCTATAAAAAGACAATTCAAAAAGTGTCTTAGATCAACAATTTTAAAATATCCTGAAGTAAGAATAGCTTAAAGTGGAAATTTTTAACTTCTTTTCCCATCAGATATTTAACAGTGGACGTAAAAACCTGAAAGGCACAAGTGGGACTTGAACATTCATTTATTTGTTGATATGCAGCTACCTGCTTGTCTTTCAACCTTAGAAACTAGTTAAAATCAAAATAATTCACTAGACATCTGATTCAACAAAGTCAGTAAAGAGTACTTCACTTTAAAAGACTGGGAAAACTTAATTAGCTGTAATTCCTATTTCTACTCCTTTCTCAGCTGCAATTTTCATGAAGATTGAAGCCTGAAAAAAAGATGCATGAAAGAAAAACATGCTAAATAACATCTGACAAAAATAGAAGCTGACTAATCTAATGTAGCAGACACATTAATGAAGGATCATTAATTGCTCTCATTTCACGTTAATTACTGTAAGAGATATAGTCAAATGACCTTTGAATACTAAGTCTTTGTGGAGGAAGCTGAAAACTTACTCAAATTTTTCTCCTCCTTCCCACAAAAATTAACATATTTCTGAATGCAACCACAGCTTTTTCAAAGAATATTTTTGGAAAATACCTTCACATTTCCTCTCCTCAGCTAAGGATTAACACTCTTAAAGGACACATTCTTTCTTCCTCTATGTCACCTCAAATCTTCCTAAAAAGGTGATTTTTTTCCCCTTGTGTTTCCAGTATTTCATAGAAATTTCTCCAAAATTGAAAATTAAGATCTTTGTGATTTTTTTCATAAGTTATTTTGTTGTGCACCATTTTTATAGCAGTGTGCCTCAAACAAATCTGTCATACTTTTAGATTTTTTTTCTCCTTCATTTTCTGCCAATACTCTACTCTCATCAGCCAGAAGTGCCTTGACTACGCTATATCAAGGTCCTCTATTAAATTTACCTTTTCCTACACTCAAATCTTGTATTTGTTTCTGATTTTTCTGTTGTGTTCAGCCAAAAAAAGGCAACAGATTAACTTAGTTATTAATTCAGTACAGATCAGAAAATGAACTATTGTTTTTTTAGTGGTACAAAGCCTCTTGCCTTTAGTAGGCTGATTAAGCCTTAAATCTTTTTGCTTCTTATCCCTTTCTCATTTCTATTCCATGACTAACAATTCAGATCAATCAACTCCAAATTCATTTTCACCTTCACTGCTTGGTCTGAAATATTTGCATGGCTCACACATCCATCTGTTATATTTGTGGCATTTCCTATAGGTGATCACCTTAGTTACTCTCTTCTTATATGAGAGCAAGGAGTTCAGTTACATCAAACTCCAGTTATAAGCTGTAATACTAGCCTTGCTTCTTACAGGAAGGGGCCTTAAAACATACCATATACAAGTTCCATGGGATCATGATCTACATGGACTTGGCCCAGGCACGCAGAGCTGTTTGGTGGCACAATTTTGCAAAGCCTTGATGAAGCTCTGCTCTTGGTGCAGGAGCAGAGAAGAGCTTTCGTTGTGCTTTTGTGCCTTTGACACACAACTGTAGAAGAGCAAAAAATGTCTAGTGACAGCTGGGTTAACTTTTTATTTAATTTTCTTTGAGGTTTATGTTCTTTCTGAAGTGCCTTGTATTTATTTTATAGTTTTATGCTTGTATAACAATAACATAAAGTTACAGTGCTGAAGTTTATAGAAATGTGACACCTAAAAAGCCTGCAGAAAGAAAGAAAAAATCAATGCCTTTATCCACAAATGCAGAATACTTTCAATTTTTGAGACTTGAGTGATTAAAAAGCCTTCCTCCATATCTAGCTGGGGTCTTTCAACACATTTAGCATCCAATTTACTGGTGTAAAAGATAACTCACTTTCAGTAGAAATTGAATTTAACAGTTGCTCTATTATAGTTGTTTTAGGTGGGAAAGGTCCCACTAGAAAGTTTTAAGACATGCTACAAATAGTCTTTATATGCAGCTAAAATAAACAAAGCCTTTCGTTGCTGAAAGGAACAGCAAATGCACAATTGCTTCTGCCAGCATTATCACAATTGCACTGCAAAGTCTGCTCCACCCCAAGGTTATTGTTGAGGATGTTACAGAGGAAACACAGAAGGGAGGCAAGAGACAGGGATTATGCTTCTATTGTTAACGAGCAGCATTTCCAGGCATCGTTTAAAATAATTTATCTGTCTTTCTTTTTTCTCAGCAATTGCCAGATGAGATGAACATCTCATCTTTATGAGGGGCTCACTAGGAGTGCTGCCCTTACAATCTTGCCCAAGGCTGTTTCAATACCATATAAAGAATGATGTAACGCTAGGTATTCAACCCAGAAACATAAGTAATGAGTGTTTTATAAATTTTATTCATTTTATAGTTAAAAGAAATGAAAGAAATTGTTTCTTAAAAAAAAAACAAAGGCCCAGCAGTTTGGCTGAGCAGGACAAATCATGGGAAGTACCATTTCAGCTCTCTAATTAGGGGCCCAGGCCTGGAGACCGATGCAGAATTTAATTCCCATCATGCCCAAGAACTTGTACTTTATTGATGCTGTTATACATGTCAGGAAACTCAGTGGAGAAGGGTGAAATACTACCAAAACTAGGCTTTCAAACTTCAGGAATTTGGCCTCTAAACCTAGTTTTTATGCAATAGTAAATCAGAAGGCACTTATCTCAGCATTTTTGAGTTTATGGAGCAGACAGGTCAGATATATAAGCTCCCTTTCACCCACATGTATACAACATATCAGTAAAGTTAACTGAGGTTATTCATTCATTCAACTTAAGTCCATGTTTCATGGCCTGGAGAGGAATACTTGGTATCATAATAGCTGTTCACATCAAGTGCCGTCTGGTTCTTGTGCCCCTGAGATTCTCTGTAGAGCACAAAGAAATTTTACTCTCACAACTTACCTACCTCAGAGCAACATCTTCAAAATCTGTCCTGTGTATTCCATTTTCAAGGCACCATCATATTATGGAATCTGATGCAATGATACTGGGAAAGAAAATAAAATTAAAAAAAAAAAAAAAAGAAAAAAAAACCCAAGAAAAACCCTGCAAAAGCACTGATTAAAAAAAAATATTTTATTTGGGAATTTTAGTAAAAGATCATGGTGGAAAATCCAGTCCTTAGAACCTGTGTAAAGCCTTCTGCTAGAAAATAGTTATAATTGAACAGCTCAATGAGAACTGTTCAATGGGTTTGTGTGTGTTTGATTGACTGATTACAAACGAGATATTACCATCGTTAAGTCCTTGCCTCAAATTCATTTTCTCAGACTCCATAAGAAGCACCAAAAGTAGACACATTTTGCAAACTGAAGAAGCTCTCCTCTTTTCAGGATACAAAAATTTTAGTGGAAATGAGACAGCATGAAATTAAAACCCCAGAATGTAAGAACATGCTTTTCAACATCAGGAAAGGTATGGTATTTTACCCACAGAAGTAAGTTTATATGTTCTTTGTTTTGATTGTCCTATAGCTGGCAAAATCTGATTCTAACAGTTCTTGAGGTGCAGACTACCTGGACTGTAAAGAAATATTTGTGACTGTTTTTCTGATTGCTTAAAACAGAAGGAAGTGCAGAGGGTCATGGTAAGACTGACCTGCACTGACAGTGTTTTTACAGAATTCTCCCAAATGACAACATAAAATAATTTTGGTTTAACAGCTGGAAAAGTTATATGGTTGCTGTCAATTCTTTTTTTTTAGTTTTTTTAAGGATTTTTAAGAATTTCTTTACCATTAATGATTCTGCATCTGAAGACTGTGGTGGTTTAAGTCCAGCTGTAACTAATGTGCATCACTTCCCTTTGCCGCTCCCACAGCCTCACGAAGACGGAGGCGAGGATGCAGGCCAGGATGGTGAAGAGCAGCTGGATGGCCAGGTACAATTCCACGGCCACGCCCATCCTGCCCTGCTGCCAGAGCCCGCTCATATTACAGGTCATTACCATAAAGTACAATGAAACAAGAACCTTAGCCCAAGCCCCCCATCTGATAAAAGCTAAGCAAATAGCGTCTGTAAATAAGGTACAACATGCTGAAACTGTGAAATCAAGAGAATCAAGAGCAAAAACTTTGAGAGCCAAAAAATCAACATTGTAACAAGTGACTGTTAATCCTGTTGTTATCTCAACCCTTCATGCCCCATGTTGGGCGCCAAAAAGAACTGTAGTGGTTTAAGCCCAGCTGTAACTCACGTAGCTTGCTCACTCACTCCCCCTTCTTTCTTCTCCCCTGCTCCGCAGCAGATGGGGAGGAGAATAGAAAGAATGTAACTCCCACAGGTTGAGATAAGAACAGTCCAGTAGCTAAGGTATGGCACAAACCACTATTGCTACCACCAATGATAATAATGACAAGGGAAACAAGGGAAGATAATAAAATCGCTCACCACCCGCCAACCGATACCTAGCCCGACCCAGCAGTTAACCCCCCTCTTCTGGGTCCCTCACCCTAGTTTTTACATCCTGGGCATGACGTGCTGTGGTATGGAATATCTCCTTGGCTAGTTTGGGTCAGGTGTCCTGTCTCTGCTTCCTCCCGGCTTCCCCTCCTCCCTAGCAGAACATGAGACTCAGAAAGTCCTTGGACAGAGTAAATATTTGAGCAACAATTAAAAACATTGGTGTTATCAGTGCTGTTCCCAGGCCAAAAGTCAAAAACACAGCAGTGCACCAGCTACTAAGAAGGAGAAAAATGACTGCTACTGCTGAACCCAGGACAAAGACTTTTACCAATTATTTAGAAATCGCACATTTCTCCAAAATAGCAAAAACCATTCAAACCTTTTCAAGCTAAACCCTGTTCTGTGTGTTCAGTCCTTCTGCATATACTGTTTTCATACCTGCTTCTTAACTTACCCACAAAAATATCTTTCAAAGAAATGTCTACAGGAAGATCAAAGGGAAGCACAGACAAATCCCAGCAAGAGTCAAGTATCAAGGAGTGTTCTGTTGCATTTATTGCTCATTATAAATCTCTAGCTTTTAGTTCACAGCTTTCATTAATATCTCAAGGAACTCTTTAAAGGTTTGATCTTGGTTGGATAAGTAAGATTGTCAATATTAAGACTGTCTTGGGATGGCACAATATTTTCTGTTGTCAGGAGCTAGAGCTGAAGAGCTGGTTATTTCAGACCAGCAATCTGCCCTGCCTGTTTTGTGACAATGACTTTCATAGAGGTGTTGGAATAAAAAAGATTACCACTTCTAAGATTTTGCTCTTAAAGAATATGAGAATATTGTGTCTCTTCCAATATTCTCCATTAACACAGGATCTTTGCAACCTAGGAATAACATTGGACCATTAAAAAATGCCAACGTCAGAAAATTAGGGGGAAAAAAAAAAGAGAGATCTAATTTATAACAAAATGCAGTGTTCAGAGTAATTAATGCTACTTTCTGTTTACTCATAGAGACTGAAGCAGCTTTGTCAGAGCTCCCCACAAGGCCATAGTTTACCACAGTTTACAGCATATTTGATACTTCTTTAAAGCTGTATAAGTCCTGCAATGGTTTTTGGGTGGATTTCTAAACTAGGAAATGGAATTCTTGTGCCTATGCACATCTCAAGTATCTCTTTGATTATACCTGGGGACAAGGCTGGCCTCTTCAATATGCAGCTGGTTCAGCTCACTAGAAAAGCAAACATAAGTTCAGTTTAAGTGGGTTTGTTTGCTAGGAAAGATCAAAACCCAAATGTGCAATAACACTATCACAGTTGTTAATGCGGTTCCCATCCAGCGCCCTATCTTTCTGCAGCTATACTCTGTTCCAGAAATGAGACTATAGAAGAGTGAAAACCATGTCAGAAAAGCTGAAAAGAAGTGTAAGAAAGTAAACAGCTGCCAAGAATAAGTCCCTTCAGCAAACCACAGTAGTGTAAGATAATGCCTATACCCATTACACTTACTGTACAAGCTGAGTAGCGTTCCTTGCACTGAACTTGACCCTTTCTACAATGTGATCTGTCAAGCTACACAATAAGCTCAATGAGGTTTTTACTCTTGGCCACAGTGAAGCAGTTGATTATTTCTCTGGGGTGGTAACACACAAATTTCAAAAGTTTCAAATGCTGGGAAAGTTGCTTCTTGGTGAGACATCTCCCAGTAAATAAAATTTAATCAGAAACAAACAGTTAAGATTTGCCAGAGTTTAAACAAAGTTTCTACTTCTATGTGATAACACAGAGATAGATAGAAACTATAGCACTGAATGTGCTCCAAAATGCAGCCAGGTGAGTCAGGGCTTGAGGGATTTTTGTCTACATTCTGCAAAACTCACTATTGGCAGTTCAGAGTCAGAAAAGCTACTTTTATGTAACTATTCTCAAGCTCATTTAACATACACTTCTCACTCATTTTTCTTTTCATTTTATACATTGATTTTTTTAATAAAGCAATGCTTTTTATGGCTAAATGTAACTATGTACTAAGTCTGCACTATTTAGAATTACAGGGCTTTGCTGCTTTCTAAGTTGTGCTGTAAAGCTGCTTCAGAGGAGCTATAGAAACTAGACAATAATATACTACACACCTTTACAATATCCATATTTATTCATATTTTGAATTAAAAGTAAAGAATCCAATCTAACAGTCAAAGACAAGCAGACAAGCTTATGGATTCATTTCAGTAAGTTGTGATTTTTAGACAGAAAGGACATTTTGTAGTTCTTTGTAAGTAAGTATCAAATGCTAAAAAAAATTTCCGTCAGGCAGTGAATGCATGATTTGTATTTATATAATTTATAAAGAAAATAAGCCAAAGAAAAATGAATTTTATTATCTCGCTTTGCTTTGGCAGTGACATTACGAAAGGGGAGAACAGCTGCCATTTATTAAAAACACAACCTCCAATAACACATTTTATGGGTTTTTGATTTTAGACACTCATGCATGAGCATGCTTAATGTTTTGAGGTATCACATTTTTGCAACAATAAAAAATTTGATGTAAGATTTTATGTATGGCATTTTGTCACATGGATGGTGGAATGTTAAAATAAGATCAGTTGAAACATTTACCACATACTTCATTATCTCCTGTGAAATGAATATCTGGATAATTGGGAGAGCAAAAATCTTTGCTATAACATTTTATGAATTGAATAAAATTACCTTCTGCAACATGAATTTCTGTGAGATGGGGATTTTTGTTTCTGCTGAATAACACCAGGAGTTATCAAGTGTATCCTAACATGTTTCTTCCAACAAATGACATTTTTTTTCCTGTTTCACATTTAATACAGAAAATTCTTCTTCCCACTTCTTCTTGACTTTCAGTTTATTTATTAATTTTTAGTTTAAAATAATCTTAACATCTGAAATCCAAATTCTCTGTCAATTCTCAAATCAGCCTCCTTCATAAATCATTTATTAACTCAGTTTACCAACATCTTTGCCATGTGATAGTAAGCACAAAATACTCAAAGGGGACTGTACCTTCTAATGACTGCCCCTGTAACTAGTTGTTGCTTCAAAACCTTGGATGGTCTTTCATTGCCAGACTAAAATGGGCAGCAAAATTCTCATTAATTTAAGTGGGATTTAAATCTAGAGTTGTATCAGAGGATTGTCTTAGTTTTTTCAGTTTCTCTCCTCTAAGACATTATCTTATTTAGTCAGATTAACAATTTAATTTTTCCAAGGCATAATAGCTTTTATGGGTACCACTGACATCTGTGGATGGTGTCCTAAAAACTTGAAAATCAAGGTATATGTCAGTAAGTTTAAGTAATCAACAATGCATAAATGGAGTCTCTGGACTTTTCCCCATACTAGACACTTATTTTCCATAATTTTATATTTAATGTAAACATATATCACCTGCTGTATTTGCAGAATATGACAAAAGAAGCTCAATTATTCCTTTAATAGTATATGGTGCCACCCATCTGTGACTCAGACTGCTTTCTCTCCTATATACCTTGAATACAACAATTTCAGGCTGCAGGCAGCAGCCGTATTTTTGTATTTTTCAGTATATTCCATCAGAAGTTGCATCAATGGCACAAGAAGTTTTTACTTATGTGTGTTGCTGGTTTAGTACCTCTGCAGAAATTCCTTTTCCAACACAGAGGAGAGCCTTCTTGTGTAGCAAGCCAGACACAACAAGGGATAGAAAAAGCAGAAAACAAAACATTAGTGCCTAGCTCAATTTGACACATTTTCTGCACCTAGGTACTTGAGGGTTTTACTAGACCAGTTTTATAAAGTTTTTTACATGCCAATGGATGTGAGACCACAAGTTCTCTTGGAAAGACCTCATGGAACAGCTGAGCTTTCTTGCAGGGTCTCTTTGACGTTAGTGCCATTGTTTGCAGGGTCATTTTCAATGTGTTTATTATAGTAAATATGGCATCTTCAGATCTGTTGTGTTTCTTTCTGAAAAATGTATTTGGGCCAGGTCTACTGGCTCCTTCTAGTAGAAAGAATCAACAAGATGTAAAGTACATGCTGGAGTTTTTTACCATGCCAGGAGGCATCTGTGTTTCTAAAATCAAAAGAAAATTTTAATTTAGTGGGGCTTTTATTCTGATTGCTCCATTATATTTTATTGTGTAAAAATGTAGATAGTTTGGACTGGAAGTAATTTTGGAATTTAGCTCCTTGCAAACAGAACCAAAATATTACTTTTTTCTCCTGTACTAATTCTGGATCCCAAAATTTGCATTCTTTGCACAGGTTTCTTATCTTGCTAGAGCCAGAACAGCTATATGTGATGTTACTGCTCAAGTCAAACAGGCACTGAGTCTAAAAACTTTAAAAAAAATCCTATCAAACAAAACTTTTTCATGTTTACAGCTTCAAAACATTTCACTGAAAACTCTATTGGCCTTTTCATTATTAATTCTCTATATTAATGTGATTTGCTCACTTAGGATCAGAACAAGAATGCCTTTTCACTGTTTGTATGGTGCCTGTAAAATAGGATAAAATGGGCTCCAGGTGTATGTTTATTGTGCCAAATCACTGCGAAAACACAAATAAGAATTAAATTAGGATCTATGATTTCCTTATCAGTTTATGACACAGTTCACCTTTGTTATCACAGGCAATCTTTTTAAACATTACTATTTTTGAAATACAGCTAATAACATTTCAGCCTAGATGGAAGAGAAAAAAGAGTACTTAAATACCAAAATAGCATTGATCATTAACTATTCTTCATTATTCACTGGTGTATTTCTCACATAAAAATTCTGCATTTCAAAATGGAAATTAATTATGGCAGACAAAAAAATATTTAATTCATTGATGAATAATACTAGATTTTTTGACATACACCATTAGTTTCCCTGCTGCGATCATATCATTCTCTTATTAAAAACATAGTATATAATGCATTAAATAAGGACTAATGTCCAGTATTTGGAAAGACAACATCAGTGCTGATTATACAGCATGTTTACATATCACTTATGGAGCTACATCCCAACCTTCTCTTTATTGATATAAGCCGAGATTAACATGCCGCATGGGCAGAACTCACTAGAGTAGAATTAGCTCCCTGACAAGCTGATGAGCACCATTCTCCATTACCACATCTCTGCAGCTTCTCTAAAATCTGCCAGATATACTCTTTCAAAGGAGAAAGGGTCTTCTAGAGAATTCAGTGCTGTTATCAACCTCTTGCCCATGGAAAGCAATTGCTATCAGCCACTGGCAAAACTAGGAGATTGTGATGAGCAATATTCTGAAACATTGGATTTTTTGCACATTCTGCCCATATAATTTGAAAAACATACCTTTAATGACATCACCACTGACTTCTAAATTATGAGGAAGCAGTAGCTTAATTGGAAGCTAGCAATTACAAACTGAGCTGATCATTCTGTAGGTGTATAACCTTGGGTGAAAAGCTGATTATTCAGCAAGTATTCTGGAAGGATCTTCAGGGCAAAATAAATAAATAATTGATTCAGCTTGCATTACCAAGTCTTTATTGACATCATAGAGAGTTGTCTTTACTGGGCACAAGAAAAAAATATTATGAATAAATTTAATCTCCTGAATATAGTAAAAATCCAACTGCATACTTCAATTTTTAACTTTTGTAGCCAAAACCATCTTGGTTTAAGAAAGCTTCCTTTTTTAACACCAGGTTACATAGTACTACTTTTTAAATACCTAGGTTATGTAAAGCTGTAAATATCTGCAGAACAAGGAATAAAAATTGCTACATATCAAAACAAACTAACAAAAAGAAAAAAAGTCTGAGGTTGGGGTTAAGAAAAGAGTGAGATAATGGGAATGAGTCCTTGTGCCTTTCTTGTACAATGTATTCTTATCCAGAAAGAACACTCAGCAAGAAGAAAGCTTTTCCAAGCCTTCAGCAACAAGCATCTGGGGACATCACTACACTTTGTCTGACAGGCTGGACACAAGCACAACCTTCCTGAATAATACTAGATTTTTATTTTTTTTTTAACAATGTAGATTGTATGTTCCATTGTAAAACCAGAGTGAAGTGCACAGAAAACAACTGAAGAAGGAAAGGTTTTAAAAGGAAGGAGTCTTAAGGGGTATATAAAAGTATATAAAAATTTTATATATATAAAAGTAGAAAAATTAAGCTTATTCCAGAGAAATGTGGGGAAAATTAGCATGGATAATTCAGAGAAAATACATATGTGGGCAGGCATTGCAAAAAAGGAGAAAGGTTATTAAAAAGTACCCTGATTGCAGTTTAGTATGAAGCAATGACAAGAAATTAAGAGCAGGTGCATTACAAATACAGTGCACGTCATTAAATATTTCTAGTAGTGTAGCCAGGTTAGTAATGAAATAATTTGCCAAGAGAAAGTGTTCAGAAGTGGTGTAAAGAAGACTAAAGCAATTCCTGCATTAATCACATAGGAGGTGAAATAGGGGAAAAAGGAAGAGCATCTTTCCATTTACATCAGCTCTGTCTGTACAGATAAACAGCACAAAAGTGCTTAACCGCTTTATAGAATACATACACATCTATGTGAGATATATTAATAAAAGAAAAGAAGCAACTGAAAAACACAAAAGCTGATGACTCAGAGTTCTAGTCAAAACTCTGGGATACTGTTGGAAAAATTCACATTGCTTTAAGGAAGCAATTGGTCCAGAGTGTTTATGCAAGGATGACAAGCATTCGGCACTCATTTCGTTATATTCCGTACTCAAGCAGGCTGTTTCATTGCACAGAGTCTTAAAGCAATTCTGGAAGTGATGTCTCAGGAAAATCTGCTTTGCTGTTGATCAACTTCTGCAGACTTAAAAAGACTTCCCAAAGCAATATTGGATAAGCTGCAGGTTCTGGACAGGAGACAACTTTTTTACTGGGGTTTAGTGTACCAGCAGGGAATTGCAGATTTGAATCTGAGTACCAGATCTTCAGCTAATGCACTGGTGATCTTGTAAAAATCTTCTGCTCCTCAGCTCAATTTTCCATCAGCAAAAGGCAAGTAATGGAAGTAAAATTTAATTTTTCTCTGGCTAATACTTGGTCCAAGAGGAAATCTTATTCTAATAATGGGAGCACTAGAGATGCTCCGTCAAAGACTTGGGTCTGCTTACTCAGTCTGGAACAGCTGTAAAATTAAAATGATATTTTCTTTCTTTTAACATTTATTGAGAAACTCCGTACTAGTCCTTCATCATATCACAGAATCAGAATCATAAAATGGTTCGAGATGTAGGGATCCTTAAAAATGGTCTAGTTCCAACCCTCCTGCCATGGGCAGGGACACCATCCACTAGACTAGGTTGCTCAAAGCCCTGTCCAACCTGACCTTGAACACTTCCAGAGACGGGGCAGCAATAACTTCTCTGTGCAACCTGTTCCAGTGTCTCACCACCCTTATAGTGAAGAATTTCTTCCTAATATCTAATATAAATCTACCATCTTTCAGCATAAAGCCATAGCCCCTTGTCCTATTACTACATGCCCTTGCAGAAAGTGCCTCTCTAGCTTTCCTGTAGGCTCCCTTTAGGTATTGGAAGCCTGCTTTCAGGTCTCCCCAGAACCTTCTCATCTCCAGGCTGAACAAACCCAGCTCTCTCAACCTGCCTTCACAGAAGTGCTTCATCCCTCTGATCAGGTTCATGGCCCTCTCTGGACTTGGCTCCAATAGTTCCAACGTCCTTGTGTTGGGGGCCCCAGAGCTTAGTACTGCAGGTGAGGTCTCACAAGAGCATAGATGAAGGGGGAGAATCACCACCCTTCACCTGCTGGTCATGCTGTTTTTGGTGCTGGAAGAGACGTAAAGGTTGCTAATCTTGCTGAAATTCACAAACACAAATGAGTTGGGTCTCCTCAGTGAAGATGCAGAGCTGCACTCAAAATGTTGCAGAGGAACACGGGAAGCATAGCACACCTGCTGTGGGGGACAGGAAGAGCTTCTTTACTGCCCAGTGAAACCATTGCAAAATCACTATGCTGGCACCAGTGGCCTTTGGGGCAGGACCACAGATGGAGCTATTTAGATTACCAAAGTTCAAACCATAACTAGGGGGTTCTCAAAATGATCACTGTCAGTCTGTGGATTATGAATGTTGAATACAAAGTTTTACATACAGTCATATCATCTGACATTTTTAGTCTAAACCTTCAGGTAAGATATTTTAGCTCTGACCACTACAAGTACTCAGCATTCAATAACAAGAAAAGTCTAGGAAAACTGCTTACTTTTCATGTGTGTGACTGTCACTCTACTACTTCTCCTGCTTATCATATACTTTCCAATCCACGATGATAAAGGTCCTGATAGTCATATGTTATGGTCATGTCTATGCAGAGCACTCTGTTCTGAGTACCAGTCAACAGTACAGACTAACCACCCAGCTGTGAGTGATAATGAGCTCTGTTGCTTTATTCTCATCCTAAGAAGAACTTTTACACTACCCAAGGTTATGTCACATTCACTCTACAGATGGTCCTTATAGGCATTTTTCTCTGAATGTCACCAGGGCAGGTCACACAGTTGCATTTTTTTCACTGCATTTATACAAATACCCTTGTTTCACACTAGCATAAGAAAGATCGCCTTCAGCTTAGCGTAAATTCAGTTGAGATACAGGACATAACAGCAGCACACTAGAAACAGAAGTTTCATAGAGAGAAATGGAAGGGCGTTATTTACTCCTTGCAAGTTTTTCCTAACATAATACATCACTGAAACCCAGAGGTCATTTATTGCAAATGTAAGGAATACATCCATATCCACCAAGGGTAATAAATATTGCAAATTAAGTTGAATAATGACTACACTGTCTATTTCATTCCTACATGAGAGGCACACACAGGACTTAATGTAAGTCAGTATTTATAATGCAATATATGGTATGACTCTCATTCAAAGTTAAAATTGCAGAAATGTCACAAACACATTAATTTACTGTTACTGCCTGAGGAACAAGCAAAAAAAAAAAAAAAATCATTGCAAACAACCAATGTGTATGGAATTTATAATGAATATCTTAATCATGAACCTACTTTATTTCAAGTTATGACTTTTCTTTTTATAAGAAAATTTTGGTATTTGAAAGGCTAAAGGAGAAAGGTAACACAGTAGAGCAGATACAAGAAAAATACTACTGGCCATCTTTTTAACTGGATTGATTGTTGCAAATGCACTGTAGCTTACACAAACCTTACAAATATTTCTATAAATAACAACCAGGACATAAAAAATGGAATCACAATTTTTAGTGAACAATGGATGGTAGAAGGGAAAAATAAGCAGTCATTTCCATAAATAAGCATAAATAACTATAATCTAAAATGAGTTCTGGGCTGCTGGCATATATATAACCGAGTATACAATGTATACAACTGAGTTTCTAAGATTTTTTGTGACATAAATGGAGCATATAAAAATTATAGATCTACTGTTCCAACCAGCTTCTTATGTAAAGCGGATTTGTGACAGGCTGTTTGGCTTTAGCTTCTTGTGGGAGCTACAGGGAGGTGAAAGAGCAGGAACAAGCCACCACTGTGTTTAGCATAATAGTGAATTCAGTTAATTCTTGAGATAAGAATACAAAAATAAGGTATTAATAAAAAATAGAGGAAGTCAGACATACAACAAAGATCTAATGATCTTTTTTATCACATCAGACAAATCTCAAAGTCTTTGAATTTACTTCTGGAGTGAATTTTCATAGGCTACTAAGTCCACAAATGTATACTATAACTTTCAGGTATCCAACAAATTATGAAAGGGCAGTGAATGGGGACTAAATGTCCATTCTTCTAGCAAGTTATAGGAGGCTTCCCTTTCAAGGGGGACATTGAATGCCTTGGGATTTTTTTTAATGTAAACATACTCATGTATATGGGTACGCATATGTGTAGGCATATGTGTATGTGTGTATATACGTCATGGTTTAAGCTTCTATAAACCCATACAGTCACTCTCTCACTCACTCCCCACTCTTTCTTCCCTCTGCTCCTGGAGGGATGGGAAGGAGAATCAAAAGAATGCAACTCCCACAGGTTGAGATAAGAACAGTTTAGTAACTAAGGTATAACACAAATCACTACTGCTACCACCAATAATAATAATGACAAGAGAAAATACAAGGGAAAAGAATATAATTTCTCACCATCCAATATCAAGCCCGACCACGTAGTGCACCCCCACCAGTGCCCCCCACCGTGCACCCTCACCACCCTTCCGGGACTCTGCTCTCCGTCTTTACATCCTGGACATGACGTGCTGTGGTATGGAATAACCTCTTTGGTTAGTCTGGGTCAGGTGTCCTGTCTCTCCTTCCTCCCGGCTTCCCCTCCTCCCTAGCAGAGCATGAGACTCACAAAGTCCTTGGCCAGCCTAAAGATCACCAAGCAGTAACTGAAAACACTGGTGTTATCAGCACTGTTCCCAGGCCCAAAATCAAAAACACAGTGCTGCACCAGCTACCAAGGAGGAGAAAAAATGACTGCTGCTGCTGAACCCATGACAATATATAATATATATATTTAGCTATATATGTATCTATATATACCTCTATACATATAATTATATATTTTCTATGTATACACATATTTATAGCTTAGGATAATAGCTTTTACTTGAAGAAATCTGGCCATACAGAAAAGTGAGACAGATTATTATTAGTAGTATTAGTATCTCCAGAAACTTTGGTTATCAAGGCTTGTCAGAGTTTCAGTGGTTTCCCAACCATGAAGGCATGTACAGTCAATCTTCGTGGGACCCAGGGTGTGAGAGTCAATGAAATTTGACAACTGATTGATGTCAGATGCAACTTTGAATTTGAAAACCCAATTACCTCTTTTCCTTTCAAAGCAGAGGTCACTCCAGTCTACATAACTGTACTGCCACACTCAGAAATTCAATCTGTGAGGTTGTTGGAGATTCTGCTCTTCAGAAAAGCCTAACGCAAAGTAAGAAAAATTTTCAGATTAAGAAGACACATATTGGCTAACAACCAGTCACATGATCAGATGGAAATATGAATGTACCCTCTCCAATCAGACAATGGTTATTTCTATTAGTAAGTTGGTTGTCTATGGTTGAAGGTGCAATCACAATACTCTATCACAACATCCCAGTTTTTTAACTCCATGCCTTTTACCCACTGGTAAATCTTCTTGTCCAGAATTTCCATGGATCACACAGGTTTCTATGTTAAAGATTCAGGGGAATTACAGCTTTATACTTTATATAGATTACATTTATATTTATACTTTATATAGATTATGTTTATATTTATACTTTATATTTATACTTTATAATTTCTATTTCTATTTCTATTTCTATTTCTATTTCTATTTCTATTTCTATTATTTCTATTTATATAAAATGACATGCATATTTATATTTGTATTTATAGTTATATTTTATTTATATTTTATTTATATTTATACATTTATATAGATTACATATACTTGACTTGCAGCCCAGAAAGCCAACCATATCCTGGGCTGCATCAAAAGGAGTACCACCAGCAGGTCAAACGAGGTGATCCTGCCCCTCTACTCTGCTCTCGTGAGACCTCACTTGGAGTATTGTGTGCAGTTCTGGCTTCCTCAACATGAAAAGGACGTGGAACTGTTGGAGCAAGTCCAAAGGAGGGCCATGAGGATGATCAGGGGACTGAAGCACCTCCTGTATGAAGATAGGTTGAGAAAATTGGGGCTGCTCAGCCTGGAGAAGAGAAGACTTCATGAAGACCCCATAGCAACCTTCCAATACCTGAAGGGGGCCTATAGGGATGCTGGGGAGGGACTCTTCATGAGGGACTGTAGTGAGAGGAGAAGGGGTAATGGGTTCAAACTTAAACAGGGGAAGTTTAGATTGGATATGAGGAAGAAATTCTTTCCTGTAAGGGTGGTGAGGCACTGGAATGGGCTGTCCAGGGAAGTTGTGAATGCTTCATCGCTCGTGGCGTTCAAGGCTGGGTTGGACATAGCCTTGGATGGCATGGTTTAGTGTGAGGTGTCACTGCCCATGGCAGGAGGGCTGGAACTAGAAGATCTTAAGGTCCTTTCCAACCCTAACTATTCTATGATTCTAGATTCTATATAGATTATGCACTAAAGATTACATAAATTTGATAAGCAAAGGTACGAACTGCACCATCAGGAAAATCTAGCTAATTACTTACAAGCTTTAACAACCAGCTTTTCAATCTCAAATCAGTTCGCTAGGCTCTGCTTGTCTGAAAATGGAACTACTGCAACTTGTGCAGAAAGCTGCAAGTAGATATAGCTGCATTGCAATCAGACAGAGAGAAATGAAGATACAGTGATTTCTGTCCTTTATCCATTTCTTAACTTGTTAAAGTGAAATAAATGGACATTGTGCATATCTGTTTGGCAACTGCTCTGGGCTTAATTTTAGCAACTAAGCATTTTTTAAAGACACTATAATATTAACATTTGCAAAAACAATTTTGTTGGAAAATGCAGAATAGTTCTCAAAGCCTCTTGAGAGAAAAAATTGGAGATCGACTAGGCCTATGGAAGAGAAGGACCACAACCATTAAAATCATCATCTCAGGTTTCATCAGGATGCTTAGGGTAGTAAATCAGAACACTGATCTTGAAAAGGGAGCTGACTTTTTATTGTAAGTACTTTGAAGCACTCTTTAGATGAAACGAATGAAAGCAATGCAGCTCAAAAACCCAGTGCCAGGCTTGATTCTCCTTGCTCACCCTCCAGTATAAATCGGAATCGCTCCGGAGAAGGACTTGCACTGCAATTCTGTGCATGTAGCAAAAATGATACGTGCAAGGTAATGAGAATGCCATTATCTTTTGTCAGTTTTATTTCAGTTTCGAAAATGTAGATACCTCATCAGCCCTGAAAGAAACTAGACTGCCCCTAAAAGTGTGTCATCTCTCTGTTCATGTATGAAGTTGTTGCAAAACACTTGTTTATTTAATCCCATATATTTTAGGATTAGCATTTACCATAATATCTGTTTTTCCACACCGCAAATCTCTACATATCAAGACTCATGAATACCTTTCATAAGCATGATCCCCCACCCATGCAGAATTCTGCTCCGTGTGGCATGGCCCTACAGAAGCGCCACCCCATTGGTTATAAAGTGAGTGTGAAGGGAAGCAGCATCGGCAGACTCCTATACAACTCTACTGGGATGTATGACCCAGTTAAATGAAATGAATGTACAGACCAGAATTAAAAAGACTCACTGGCTGTTATGTCTTACAGAACAGCAATATCTCTATTACTATAACATTGTGGTAGCTGCCAGTGGTGAGTCAGGCTAAACCCTGTTGCATCAAATTCTGTTCATAATAAAAACAGCTTTTATCCTGAAAGTCTGGCTTTTAAAAAGGGAGGACATAAAAGCAGGTGGATGCCAAAGGTACAGAAAATAACAAAATCACAAGAATAATCCTTTCCAGGGAGTAACTGAGACATGTCCCACAGGTCCTGAGCAGTTTGCTCTACCCACAGCACAACTGATGTCCTCCAGCATTGTGGCAGAGAAGCTCTGCCCTTTTGCTGCAGTCTGGGGGGAGTGAATTCCCATCTTCAGCCCTTTAGAAACACCTCAGTACTGTGGCCATTCCTCTTGGTCCGAAGGCCAGGCTGTGACCCTCTGTGCTGCACAAAAACATGAGAGTCTTTCTTCCCCTACCATCAAAAAGCAAACTATTCCTTTCTGAAGTTCAGTGTTTAACCACATAATTGTCTCCAAAATCCACATCAAGCACCTTATATCTCAAATAATTACTACTGTACCTAGTAACAGCTTCCTTATCTAGAATATTTTATGGAAAAAACATTCAAGGAAAGAACAGAGAAAACTTAAAAAGTTAAACAGTTTTTAAGGTTTTGATCCAATATTAATTTGCACATCTGCACTGGATTTAGTGAAATGAGGAAATGTGTACAGCAAAAGATGACGAGGACAAATTTTTTTTTTCTTTCTGTTTTTCAGTGAGTGTAAAAACAGCACACAAGCCTTCCTGGAGACCCTGCAGCAATGCCGCTTGCTGCATCACCTAAGAATGACCCTTCAGAAAACAGCCAGATTTCATGCTTGGGAATTTACATGTTCTGAGGTCCAGATTTCTAATTTCAATCTCCCTTTGGCATGTGGCAGCAAATCTTTGGGTCTTCCACTCATTAGGAAGTTTTTACCTGGACTAACTTTGTCAAAGGAGGCAAATAAATAGGAGTAAGTCCTTGGAATGTGAACAGCTGGTCCAGGGCTCCCTTCCTCTGGAAGAACAGCAGATCCACAGCAGCTCTGGGGACATCTGGTCTGCTGCTTTTCCTTCCAGACACCTTTTGTGTGAAAAATGTAAGGAAATCGTGTTCAGGAAATCATCACCTATTAGCAAACAGTAACAGAATTTCATGAGTTGAGTGAACAGTCAGTTTCTTATGAACCTGCCTAAATTTTGGGTAAATGCTGATGAGTGTCCAGTCCTTCCCCGGAACTCCCCATCACCCACAGGCAAGATAGGCCCACTGTTAAACAAGCTGCAAAACGTTTCACCAGCCGCCTGATTTGAGAAATACACCTGTTTGCATGGAAGCCATGAGCACCTGGGAGCCCTGTTAAAAATAACTGCAGGCCCAGCAATGGGAGCATGGGCACCAACTGCTCACCCCTTGCTGCAGCACAGACCACAGGGAAACTGCTCTGCCAGCAGGGGAAGCCAAAGCATAAGATGGACTGGGGACCTTCCCACTGGAGGATATCTGCTAAGTGCCAGGCATCTCAGTTTAGAGAAAAAAGTATTTGATATAAGCTCAGGCAACTGAAAACCTGGAAGAAAGCGATCTAGCCCTATTATCTCATTTTTTTTTAATGGTGTTAAATTATTGGCAAAGGGTATGTATCTACTCATTCTTTGACAAATAAGTACTATAGCTAATTGACACAGATAAAACAGAGAGTATCCCACAGGCACCTGGCCTTCAACCTGATGCAGTAATCCTTTCACTCATTTAAAAACATAAAAAAATCCTAAGGTCCAGGTTATCTGTCTGGATTTAGGAGAAGTTCCACTATGAATAAGTGCTGAGCTAGATCAATGCACCATTTCAAGGGAGCTTGTTTTGAACTAGTCATGTTACCTAAGAAAATATAATTTCTGGAATTTCATAGAATCATAGAATAGTTAGGGTTGGAAAGGACCTTAAGATCATCAAGTTCCAAACCCTCTGCCATGGGCAGGGACACCTCACACTAAACCATGCCACCCAAGGCTCTGTCCAACCTGGCCTTGAACACCGCCAGCAATGGAACATTCACAGCTTCCCTGGGCAACCCATTCCAGGGTTTCATCTAATCGCTTACACTGGTATTAAAAGTTTAAGATCAGCAAAGTCTGTCTTTTGGAAAAATAAAATAAAGGAAACCATCAATGCCTTTCCTCTAGGCTTTTGGTAATATCGGCAGGTTTTTCAGGACAAAACACAATTTTAAGAAGTCAGAATTTTCTTTTACTAGGATTTTAAAATTTCACCCTATTCCAAAATGTCACTTTTCCATTTAAGTCACTAGCTTGAAGGTTTGCAAACCTGCAGATACAAATTTATTTCTTTTCAGTCAAAGTGTAGAATTTGAATATACTGCTTCACATTATAATATGTCAAGGTTTAATGCGTAAATGGCATAATCGACGCTTCTCCTATTTAAAAAAAAAAACAAACCGCAATTATATTACTCCAGTCCTCCTCTGTGCTCTACACATATTGCTGATACAATTTTCTGCCAGAGATAGTAATAATTTTGGGAAATTTATCTCTTGGAAAATGCCAGCTACAGCTGATCAAAGTGCATTTTCCAGGAGTAAACGAAGAGTAGCTTTTTCCATATTTAGCATGCATAATTTGCATGTAAATTGGGATCATTCTCATGATTTTAAAGTTACTCAGCTCATCTCAAGGAAGAAGTTTACTGCAGATGATATAAAAGTTTTACTTTTTCACAGTATGCATCATTTGAAGTAAGACAGTGAACGAACACTAACTGTAAAAACCCATCCCATGCAACTGTGATAAGCCTTCTGGTTGTTTGTTCAGCATGGCTCAGTCTTATAAAAGACTAACCTTGCATGGGATGAATTTTTATAACAAGTAAACATTCCTAGAGAGAATTTTCATTAACGTCACAGAAGTTGCTTTGTTGTAAATTGGAACCATGCCATACAGCTCAGTTTGCGTTTTCCTTCATTTACACCAGGTAGGGATGTATTGCCTTACAGTGATGCATGGCTTTGAAAATGGTCTCTATGGGGTTTCTTTTACCTTTGTTAGATTTTTCTCTAGTGGTGAAAAAATAAATAACATACATAACTTTTTCATTTTTCTTTTTCTCTCCCAGCTTGCTCAGACAAAGGCCTGGAAGTGGAATCAGAGCTTTAAAACAAAATCTGAAGGACTATAATAGCTATAGCCAGGTGGAGATTTTACAATGAAGAATTTTCTGAGCAACAAATGTCAGTTCATAAACAGAAACACTGTGCAACAGTTTGCCAGATTCAGTGGAGTTTTGTTTAGGGGAAAAAATAGCTCTTGCAGGGCTTCACTGACAAAGAACCCACAGACAGGGCTGTGCTGCTGTGAGCTGAGAAACATAGGCATGAAAGG
Source organism: Amazona ochrocephala (assembly GCA_039720435.1). NCBI lineage: Eukaryota > Metazoa > Chordata > Aves > Psittaciformes > Psittacidae > Amazona > Amazona ochrocephala. The sequence goes on from CM077881.1 coordinate 33,194,459, forward strand.
AGAAAAGGAAAAATCAGATAATTCAAAGAGAAAAATAATCATTAAAAAAAAGATTAATTTGTCTTTTGAAAAGCGACAATGAAGAGAGCATTGCTAAAAGCCTGCGAGAAATGGGCAAGATGATGTCTCTGTGGGAAACGTAAGCATTAGGACATATGTGCTCTTCTTCTGAGCCCCATTTCCAAGCAGAAAATGATCAAGAAACAGGGGCAGGGTTCATGCAGCCATACAGAAGCATCATTTGATCTGAAAAGAGCAGGATATTGGCAGGAGAGTGCCAGAATATCATGCACTGCTTTGCTGATGTACCTGACATTGCCACCAAGGTGGATCTGGCTGCACACCCCCCTCCCTTGCTTTCCCAGGGGGCTCACACAGAACTGAGAGAGGTCTCCACTACAGAAAAATCAAATAAATGTTGCCATTTTTTTGGCCTCTCATGTTTTGATTCTTCCTGCCTGTGTACTCCCAATGGAGAAAAAGCACAATAAAATACACAGAGAGATGGATTATGAGGCCTGTTTTGTCTAATGCAATCTATATTACTTTTACCAGTCTTGTTTCATATCATTCAAGTAATTCAATTACATCCATTTCCTCATGAACATACCCTTAATAACATAATTTTAGTATCTTTGTAGCTGAGGCTCTTTCAGGATCAAAAAAAATTTAAGCACAATTAGGGTAAATAGGACTGGAACACTGAAACACCACAACACCCAGTGAAAAAGCAAACAGACACAGGGCAAATGATGCAGTGGACCAGATCTGGATGTGCTTCTTTGAACTGAATCCAAACTTTGTACAACAAGATGCTGCTTATTATCACTGAATATTAGTACCTCAGACCCTCTTGGGCCTTGGAGAAGACTTATTCAGACTGATTTAGGTAGGATTCCTTTAATCGTTCTATTTTCTCATCAGCTACAAGGAATAAAAATTGCTTCTTAGCCTTCCCATATTAATAGCAAATGAGAAGCATTCTTGCAAATTAGAAACAGTCCTAATTACACTGGAAATTTATGTTAGCTAGTTAAAAATACAGTTCCGCAATTGTTTGGGCTTTGTTTTTTGTTTTGGGTTTGGTTTTTGATTTTTTTTTTATTTTTTTTTTACCCTGGATTAAAATTCTTATTTTAAAATATCCAGTTATGCTCTAACCATATTTTAAAAAGCTCTTAGCATTTCCTTTATTACCCACTTTGTGTATATATTGCCAGCAATACGGAAATCTGTCACTATAAACCCTTGAATGTTTCTGTGTGTTAATATAGCCATCTTGATATGTAGTGCTGGTACACTACAAGCCCTTGGATACTCTAGACTTAATCATAAATAGCTTATTTTTAGGGAAAGTATTTTGAAATAATTATTTTTTAATTTTTTTTTAAGAACATATGCTTTTTTGAAGTCTACATTACTTCTTGTGATAGATGCAGTATAATCCTATACTTAGAGGCTTCTAATATACTACAAGATATTTTGGAAGACATTTGGTGTTTTGAGTCCACTTCATAAAGAATTTGCATATCTTTTAAGTATCTGAGTTTCTTCTGGCCTAAACACAAAAGAATCTCTAGAGGCACAAATCTCAGAAAATGTATAATGAATAAATGGAAAGCACTTTGCATACTAATACAATCATATTCTTACATTTTGTCTTGTGAGAATGCAACTATTTATTGCAACCATTTTTGGCACATGTTGGTAACTGCAGTTAATAGATGCATTGCCAGTGCTGCACAAAAGAAATCTTATTAGGTGCTGGTTTTTTCCTGATTTACTTACATAATGCAAAACTCTAAAAGCTTTCAGAAAAGTGTCAACCACAATTTACCTAAGTGGAAATTCATCTTCCTTTTTTCCCCTTTTGCTTCTGTCCTATAACTACATCCTTAACACTATAATAGTACCCATTTAAGAGAACAGAAATGATAGGATACTCTATTACTTGTGAAAAACACTGCATGAGGAAAATGAGCATTGAGCAACCTAAAAAGCAATACTCTGAACATATGAGAGTTCTTTAATAATGTGTATGTGTTTAAGTTGCTGCATTATTCTTGAAGTACTCTCACTTTGAAGCTCTTGGTGTCAGTACAAAGTTCCTAAGTAAAAACAAGGTAAACTATAATAAGAGCAAAATGCTCGCTATAGTCTTTGCATATCACTGAGGTAAAGAGACTGAAACTCTCTATTAAAATAACATTTCTACGAAACATTTTTCACTAAGCAGGAGGACAACAGAAAATTTAGTCTCAAAATTCCCATATAAATTAAGCCAAAATAGCAGCTTCCCTGTTCTCAAGGATTTGCTCTAGTCATAAAAACGTGTTTTGAGAAAATGCTTAATAATATAAAAGCACAATAAACTTCCCTCAAACATCTTTAAAAAACAACTGTATGGAAGATGAAAACTACACTGAAAATTCAAAGTAAAAATAGAAAGGCACTGAACATGGAGAAAAAGGAATTTCTACACATATAAGGCGCCATCCCTTAAAGAGGAGCTGTGCTACACCTAAACTACTAATGACAGATTTTTGTCAAACCTGGTATCTCCAGTGATGGAGAGTGGTTTGTTGAACTTTTTTAACTGCTAACTATGCTCAATATTACAAAGTTCTTCTGAAATCTTACCTAAATCTCACTTGCTAAAAATTAAGCCCATTATTTCTTATACTGTTCTAAGTGGACATGGAGAATAATTTATTACCCTCTCTTTGCAATAACTCTTGAATGTTTCTAATCATGCTACATATGCTTTTTGATGATTATAATTTTAACTAAATCAGTTAATTGGAAGGTTAAGTACTGACTAAAAATTATCACAGCTTAAATAAAATATAGATAATGAGTCCCACTCCTAAAAATTATAAAGTATGAAGTCATGTTAAGAAACTCTTTGGTTTAACTAGCTATCAGGATAATCACAGTGAATTTACTTTGCAATCGCAGTATTATTGCCATATATTTACAGTTGGGGATTCAAAATTAGTGGGATACAAGGCAGCAACAAATTCAAAATTTAAAAAAACAGCCCACCAACATGTGGTTATGAAAAAAGACTGTAATAACAATTCCTGGATTTTAACTGCTCTCTTAATATTTAGTTTACATATGTCGATGGCTATTATGATTTTGAGTATGAAAGCTACTGAAATACATAGATTAAAATGAGGCTAGCGTTGAATTACTTCCCTGGACTGTGCATATCTGAAAAATTACATTCCCCTATTACTGATTGGAAAGCAGTAATAGATTCATAAAGCCTGAATACCGAGGGCCTTTGGGGACTAGAAGGTAATGAAATACCTTCCTCTAACACACTGCCTGGCTTCAGGGTGACTTCCCAGCCTCATCATTTGGCATCTTAGTCTCCACAAGTGACAGTGGCTCAGACCTCCTTCTGCACCTACGGGTCTAGTGACCAGGGTGATACCCTCATCATTGTGCCTTCACCCTCCATGGCACATACAGGACTGCTACCAACACCAGGATGCACAAAATTATGAATGCTCCTCTCAAACTGCCCAGCTTGAAAAAACCCAGGTAGCTGCTTACTCATCACCCTCGTACTTCCAGCATCCACCCCCAGGCGATGCACAGGCTCAGGTGGGTTTCAGCAGTCCAGGGGTCAGGCAAAGCTCCATGTATTACTAAATCAGCAGCACCACCATAGCCTGGAAAACTTCTTCCAAGTAAGTTTGTGCTACTGGAGAGTGGTGCTGAGGTGCAGATTCTTGTCCATTGGGTGCTTGCTCAGCCATATCTTGTGTGTACGACCACAACATCAAAATCTAGTGATTTATATGAAAGGATGCAAACAGCTGTAGCAACTACACGGGCACTTAGCTACCTTGTTTAGTGATCAAGTAACTTGTCTTTCCTGATGTCTCTGGGAGAGGAGGAATTATTCCTCTATGAAGCACACACTGCACAGTGGGAGGTACCCACAGCCTCCAAGTATGAGAGTTTGTTGTGCACCATGGCTGCTGCAGGACTGAAATCCTGCAAAGGGATCAAGTCTTACTTTTTCCCCTTCACACCGCTGTTTCCCACAGATCCCCGGGGAAAAAGTAGTGTTTGGAGCTCTAGGAAGAGCAACTGTTAAAATCTGCTCTGGAAAGTGGTGTGCATGATACCTACCTAAATCATGTCACAAAATCCAAACTATTCAAGATATATTGTCTTGTGAAAAAGCCACTCATTTATTACTCTCCCATTAGTGCATTAGTATAAACAAATTGAATTGACTTTGCAATTATCTTAGGTTTTTAAAGTAGGACAAACTAAACTGCATGATCTTTTCCAATCCTAATTATTCTATGATTCTATGATTCTGTAACAACGGGTTGTTTTCCATTGTCGTGGTTTAAACCCAGATGGTAACTCAGAACCACACAGCCTCTTGGTCAATCCCCCACTTCTTCCTTCCCCAGCTCCCCAGCGGATGGGGAGGAGAACTGAAAGAATGTAACTCCCAAGGGTTGAGACGAGAACAGTCCAGTAACTAAGGTATAACACAAACCACTACTGCTACCACCAATAATAATAATGATAAGGGAAATAACAAGGGAAGAAAATACAACCGCTCACCACCCACCAATCGATACCCAGCCCGACCCGAGCAGTGACCTAGCCCTTCCGGGTAACTGCCCCCAGTTTATATAGTGGGCATCACATGCTGTGGTATGGAATACCTCTCTGGTTAGTTTCGAGTCAGGTGTCCTGTCTCTTCTTCCTTCCAGTTTCCCCTCCACCCTGGCAGATCCTGAGACTGAGAAAGTCCTTGGTAGGAGTAAACATTGCTTAGCAACAACTAAAAACATCGGTGTTATCAACGCTGTTTCCAGGCTGAAAGTCAAAAACGCAACACTGCATCAGCTACTAAGAAGGGAAGGAACGACTGCTATTGCTGAACCCAAGATGTCCATTTAAGCAGCAAAAATGGAAAGGCACAATGGAGACAAAATTGCTCAAATTTCTCACTACCTGAAAGCAAAAAGTGGCACAGATTTTGTGTTGATAGAAGAGAAAGGTGTTACAAAGAATTAAAGAATCTGGACTAGACTCTAGTGAAAAGCTCTGACTCTCATGGACTTACAATATATATTTTGTGTAGTTCTGTCAAAACCAATGACAGATCAAAGAAAAACCTTTCAGGTTGCTATTCTCATGACAAAGGTTTGTAACTGGTTTTTAGCAGTACTGTCTTTAAATGCATTATCCTTATATATTTCTATTGCTACAGCACTTTAGTCAAATACCCAGAGTGTATTTTAATATAAGATATTATTTTAGAGGATTTTTGGCAGGATATTAGCAAATTAAGAGTTTTTTGTATAAATCTGAATAGGTACTTTATATATATATGTATATGTATGCATACATACCTATAGCTGAATAAAGATTATTTCAAGGCAAGTAAAGATGACATTATCATCCAAGCAGAGACTAGAAAGTTATATGAGAAGGATCCAAGGATTTGAGCAGACATGTACCCCAAGAAATTTAATTGCTATAAGGGATAAGTATTGCTTAAGTATTGGAAGGTGAGGGAGTAAGGCTTAGTCTGTCTTTTTTTTGATATTAAAATGCATTGAGTGCAGTAGTCCAGGATAATGGATATTAAAGGGTTTGAATCGACAGCAGTCAAATGGGACAACCACATTTAGAAAAACAGTGAATTTCCATACAACTCTAAACAGCAAGGCAAATAATTACACAAGCAAAAATCCTGATTTCATCCTATGTCCTGAAGAACTGATGCCCACCATCAATTTGCTGCCCCAACTGCATTCCTTCTTGGCCTGTTGACCCATCTTCTATGTATATCACCATATGCTTTATGTAAAAAGTCAATATTTAGTTTAAGGGCTTGTGTAGACCAAGTCAAAGAGATATAATAAACACTGACAGATTCTAATGTATAAAGTACAGTCTGTAGAAACACCAGGTGACAGATTTGATTATCTCTCTACAGACAAGTAAAATATTTATTCTGCTTAAGGCTTGTGCAACATCTTTGATGCCAGCTTCCTTTGTATTATATTCACTGACCTGGAGAGAATCTGATCTTACTAGAAGTCTGAATTGTCTTCTAGCTTAAAGACACAATAAGAATATTTCTTTTGACCTCCCTGGCCATAGAACAGGCTCAGAAGATTCTTTGCTGCAGTACAATAAAAAGTGACTCTCTAGGTTTTCCTGATGACTCAGGCTTGATGGTATTGGGCTGACTAGCATCAGTTTTTCCGTATTCAGTGTTGCAATAGAGCTGTATCGGACAGAGGAGAAAATACTGCTTGCCTCATGGACATAGTAAAAAGCCCAAACCCTGAAGCTCTTAAGCAGCTAAGGAGGGTAATTTTGCCTTGCACATCTGAAAAATAAGAAGAAAGTGAGGATGGAAGCTGTAAACTTCTGCATTCCCTTCCACTTGTCTCCCTCTTCTCTTTAGATCTGAGTGGAATCTAGTTGCAGTTACGGTAGTTACTTGCTTGCCATCTTTTCTCAGGGATATTTGGAAGTCGTACTTCCTCTTTCCTTTCAAGATCTGAACTCAGATGTCTGATGCCTATTCCTGATACACAGTGCTATGTCTTTAATACACAATTAATTAATTTTTGTCAATTACTATTTCTCACAGATTTGGCTTTATTTTGCATTTACTTTCACTGGAAGAAATCCTTGTACAGGGTCTTCAAGGCAGAAATTCTACTATGAGAAGAGACTGTGCTGGCAGAAGTAAGGGGGCACTTCTGCCAAAGAAGTAGTTGGGGAGTAGGCTGGAGCCAAAGCTTCTCAAAGATAAAAATATTTAAGTAATTTAAGGCCTGATACCACTATAAAATCACCAAAGATGACCTTTTCTGTGAGACTAAGCATTACATGCAAGCTATTTATTGAACACGGTAACTTGCTTTTGGCCAAAGTATAACCCATTCTTGGTTAATCCAGTTGTCATATGAAGAGATGGAGGGCTTTGGTACCCGCCATTGCCTGTAATAGCCTGTTCTGATGCTTAATTCCCTCTACAAACATAAAATGATTTGCCTCTTCTCTCCCTCCATCTATGCAAACACTCAAAAAAACCCAGGCTTATGCTTAATCTACGGTTTTTATCTTCGCCTAATGTCTAACATATATTTCTCCTATAAAAGTAAGGGGTTTTTTTTTTGCCTTTCACTACTGAGTTAAGGGTAGTCAGTACAATAGATTGGGTTCTTCTTGCCTCTTGCTGCCAGATATTGCAAATTATATTTTCGTGCTTTTTCTGTGCTACCTCTCATTTTTTCAGCAGCATTTAAAAAATGTGTGCTGTATGCAGAAGTGTGTGCAGCTTATACCAAAAATTGAACCTTTTTAGACAGAAAGGCTGTGACCAGGCCAGGTGTCAGATGGTGTGATTCACTGCAGTCTCCCAGCTGCCTTTAAAAATGTAAAGCCATCAAGGCTCTGCAGGAACAGGACGATAGCTTGGAGACACTCTCTTACATGGCATAGCATGGCATTGTACAGACATAATCAAGTATTACTTATATGTCTCTATAGTTCTGGAAATCAAGACATAAAACCTGGAAATGCTACTTCTTTTTCTTTTTTCTCATCCTGCGTATTTTATTATGGCACCATCAGTTTACACTGATGGCTCTGAAACCCATGATGATTTAGTCCCTCTCATGCACTACCCAGGGAAACAACTACTTAAGTGATTTCTGTGTTCAACTCTGAGAGGTAAATACTTAAAAAATGGATGATGCAACAGTCACTGAATCAGTAAGTAAATCTGTTGGGAACAAAGACCTAAATACAATGATAGAAAGTGATTTCTCATTTAGCAAAAGCTGAAAACAAAACTTTAAATCCTGATAGGTATTTAATTTTTCTGCAAGTAAAATCAATCATCTTAATAAATTATCTATTTATTAAGATTGGGCTCACCAAATGGTAAAAGTGTAGAGGAAATCTTATCACTTTCTAAAACTAAATGGTGCACCGGTACTAGTATAGTTTCTTTTCTAGGTAATTTCCGACATAGATTAAGCTTAACACAGTTTGTGAAGTATTTATTTTCATTCAATGTATCAAAACACATGAAGACAGAGATGAGTCTCTACACACCACACTGAATGAAGGGCTTAACTTTGCCATTGAACATCTGACTCCAAAAGCAACATGAGCAGTTGCTGCTTAGTTGTTGGATTTCATTTCATCAGAGTGGTTTTTGCCCAGAATTGCTTGATGCACAGCTACCTGCACATAGCCAATCATGTACACAGCTCAGGACCCAATCTAAGTCAATCATCATTACTGCATTCAGATAATACTGCCTTTACTCTGGATTTCAGCAACAGGCAGAAAAAAGACAAATCTTTCTGCATTTTGAGGAGATTTTATTGCCAATTCCCCTCAGATTTCTTCATCTACCTGAACTTCATTTTTAGTGCATCAAATGTTCTTTCAATTACAGACTTAGAAGATTACGTGCTGCATTTTAATGGTAATATCTTCTGCAGTTTGAGGAATAGGATCAAGAGGCTTTCTTCAGTTATACCTCAAGGGAATGAACTGCTGTCGGCTGAAAAAGAAAAAAAAAAATATAATTTTGATTTTATTAAAATTGCTTCTAAAGGGATATATTCTGCTTTCAGAGTAATTGAATTGATCTACAAAGAGACAGCATCTGGTTATTTTCTCAAGAGAACACTTCTGTCCACAAAACCAGACAAAACCCTTGAAAAACTGGATTTTCTTCCTCTTTACATCTTTCTTAAATGTAGTCTATAGTACCATACTCTTACCTATGTCTCAATTCTTTCACCATTCAGATGAATCAGCCTATTTAAATTTAGGGTTAAGCACTATAAGAAGAGCTTAAGCTATCCTTTGCTTTCTTGACTAACATTTCAGAGGCTTTTCTCAATAACACCAGTCCAATTAAAGTTTTACCTCAGAAACAGTTTAATTTTATGATCAAGCTTTTGAGCACTTAAAAGTGTCTGGGATGTCGTTTTGCACCCTTGAAGTCAGGCTCATGTAGAAGTCACAGCAGTACTCTTATTCATAATGAATTTCATCTCACTTCACAAACAGTCCCCAGGGGAACACAAGGGCTCTCCCAATTCACAGAGGAAGTGACTGTAATTCCGTCTTCCTCCTACTGAACCACCTCCAATCTCCTGTTGCCATTCATATATCCAAGATGACTTATTTGGGATTACAACTCATTTTTGTTATGAACAAATATTTTTCTCTGTCTTAATTTGGTACTCCATGCTATTAGGCAATTTATCACATCCCTTGTCGCATAGGGTGTTTCCCAATGCCTTGTATCAAACTGTCCAGGCAATGTTGATATAAATTTTGATAACTGTATACAGTTATCGAATTCAGTTAACTCTCAAAAAATCTCTTGGGATCTGAACAAGGAAATAACATAAACTAGAAAGACATATTATAAATTATTATCCCTCATGTTTTAAAATAATATTTTTTTATTATTATTATTGCAATTTCTGTAACCCTGGCTATAGAACAGAATTTCTGACTTGGAAATGTCTATTTCCCCATGTCTGCCACACCCTTTTCAAGCTCTGCCAAGTCTTTTTACTGTGAATGTATTAAAAAAAAGAAGAAGACAGTAAAAGACAGATTACATGTAAATAGAGTTTTCTCTGCAGAGGCAAAAGCACCAAATATCTGTAAATAAAAAAAAATTGCACATAAATAAATATAAATGGTGACTTGGGACTTCTCCAACTGGATGATTCATCATCTAGCTGCTTCTCTGAGATATATTTGATGCTAACAACATTTATGCAATATACCTTGGCTCAGGCATGACACAGTCTGCCACAAAAGAATATACAACCTCCTGCTCTACTTGAGAACTCTATCTAAGCTACATTATTATCTGCTATTACTACATTAAGCAGACAGAAAATGAGCCCTTTCCAATATGTTTATACATCAGCCTCAATAACTTATTTTTGCCTATGTAAAATTCTAGTGTCTCTTTTAACTACACCTGTACTAGGATGATTTCTTTTATTATTATTTATTCAATGCCTCAATTAAAAAAGTGTGATGTTAGGTCTTTAGGGAAGAAACCAGGAGAAAGAAGGAGAAAGAAGGAGAACAGTATCAAGTACTAGGAATATAATCTGAACTAATGTTTCCTCAGTTATGATGCTGATGAGTCAAACATAAAGTGCAGCTGACAAAGAAAGCATCCAAAATGTACACTAAAAGGTTTTGATCTAAAATATCCCACCAGTTACTAACACAGGTTTTAGTGTGTGTCTTGAGTGACATAAGATCATGTGCAAGGATGGTTCAAACTCATGCCATCTTGATCAGACTAGATAGCTAAAATGGAATTTTCATTAATGTATGTTTGGTACTAGGCATCTGCATCACTTTTCATGTCAATGATGTATAAAAATGGTCCTCCTGAGCTAGACCAGGAAGTCATATAGTCCAGCATCCTGCGGCTGAGAAATGTCATTTCACGTGTATTCCTTTAGTACACACAAAAAATTAAAATTAAATATACCACTTATTTAAGGTTGCTTGAGAATCACTTTGTGCCAAAGTATTCTTATGAAAAATGCCAAAATTAACTATTATTGCTGTGTAACTGCAGTAATAAGGAAACTTAGAGACAGAAAAACATTTTAAACACTAAGAACAAAATGTCAGAATCCACCATTATGCTAATGAAGGTTTATAGATGCAGAAGTGGTATTGTATGGAGGAGGATCCACAGATTGGGAAGCATGCAAATGCAGCATAATGGGTATTAAGCATGGCCTAAGGATGTGGCCAGAGCCATATGGAAAAAGAAATTGCCAACCCCAAAAGAATTATAAAAGGTAATAAGCAATATGAACAGATACGAAACAATATATAAGAAACTGGTTAAATCTATACGAAGTGAAATTCTATCTCGAAATCTTTACACTCGGCCACAGTCAGGCACACTATTTCAAGGGGTCAGTTGGACACTTGCCATATTTTGAGTGAGTATGTATTATACACATATATGTAGTACATTTGCCATGTAACACAGAGTTCTGAATAAAATAGCTTCCAGGTTTGTCTGGGTAAGAGTCTGAACCTGGGTCCTGAATGAAAAAATAATCTTGGAGCAGAAGATGGACCCTGCGGGGGCTGGTGAATATGGGTCAGGATCCCGCACTAGCTGCAGCCTCTGGCAGGTCTCAGCCTGCTATAGCCTCTGGGTGAACATGGCTTGCAGGCTTTTTGCAGCATGAAGGTGTCTGAGCAAGAACGGCTTCTACATACTGACCAACTGTTAACCTGAAAACTGGTTGATAACTGGGCCAGTACCAGGAGAGGACATGTGGATAGGCAATGAGGTGAATAGCAATTGCAAGCAAAAAATTAATAACCTGTTCAGTATTGTCGTGGTTTAAACACAGTCAGCAGCGAAGTATCACAGTTGGTCACTCACTCCCTTTTCCCCCCTCCCGAGGCAGGATGGGAAGGAGAATTGAAAGAATCTAAAACCCATGATTTGAGATAAGAACAGTTTAAATAATTGAAGTACAATATACTGCTATTACTAATAATAATGACAACAACGATAGAGAATATAAAACTAAAAGGGGAAAGAAAAAAAAAAAAAACAATAAGCCCAAGTGATGAACAGTGCAACTGTTCACCACTCGCTGACCAATACCCAGCTCGACCCTAGCAGTGATTAGTCCCTTCTGGGTAACACCCCCGGTCTATATACTGTGCATGACATTCTATTGTATGGAATACCCGTTTGGCTAGTTTGGATCAAGTGTCCTGTCTCTGCTCCCTTGGCTTCTTGTGCTCTCCTCACTGCAGAACATGAGAGACTGAAAAGTCATTGATCAAGGTCTTCACTACTTAGCAACAGCAAAAACATCGGTGTGTCATTAGCACTGTTCTCAGGCTAAAGCCAAAACTCAGCACTGCACCGGTTACTAGGGAGAAAATTAACTATATCCCAGCTGAAACCAGGACAAGTATGAAGATCCCAGTTACAGAACAATTTTCCCCACCCAGCAGAATAGAGACCAGTGAGAGCAGCAGCACCTTCATTTTCAGTTAACGTTAACCAACATGCAAACTGCAGCGCACTGTTGGAACGAAGTATTCCAACACATCTAATCAAGATGAAGAAAAATTGCTCAATTATTTCACCTCTGTAACAAAGTACAGCTGCTAATGCTGTGTAATTCAGTGCTTTGCTGTTACAAAATGGACTTTCCTATTTTGGTCTCCCATGCCACCTTTGAATTCTGGCAAATCTGCAGTCTCTCCAAATCTCTTCCCTGCCCAGGTGAGGTTTAGCCCAGGAACTGGATTAGAAAGTCATCCTTGTGCCCCACGCCTGGTCTTTAGTTATCATATAAATGCACACTCTATAATCTCTTTTCATACACAGACCAAAGTCTGCTTTTAAACTAGCTCCAGCTCTCCTCACTCATATTGGCTGTGCAAGAGCCTCACCTTCAATGGGCAGCAAGTTTGTTCTCATTTTGAGTTTGTACAGACTGAAACAGCTTGTTTTCTAGATAAAAGCGTCTCTGATTTTTGCACAATAAATTTGAAACTTTCACTTCATATTTTTTAAAAAATGAATTGCATATTTGACTGTTTTATTGTCATATTTGCTATACCATTGCAGCACGTACCAACAAATATAGGGTTTTTCCTGCCCAACTATTGAACCTAGCAGTATACAATTTATCTCCAGCCAAAAATCACATTTTCACTTTCCCCAGAGGTACATGTCTGGTCTCACTATCAGCCCCACAGAAACTGCAGTAATGCCCCACAGGAGCTTCTGTGGTGCTTTAAACTAGATCACAGACAATCTCTGAACACAACACTTAATAAAATACAGCAGCGTTTCCCAGGGAGTGGAAAAAGGTGGCACCTTTAATGGAAAGATGAATGGGCTTGAGTTAACATTGAACACATTGTAACTAAAAATCCTTGGCCTTAGAAGAAGCACACCTTTTGTCTCTTCAGCTTATAGAAATGATGTGTGCAGGTGGTGGCAAAGCACTGACCAGCCTGGGATGCTGTGGGACCTGGCCCCACACCTTCTCCCAGCCACCACCCTCCTCCTCAGACCAGGTACTCCAGGCAACAGAAACCATCGTGCACAACCTTGAGATCACTTCTGATGTCCCCTCATCTTCCCAGACTGTGTAGGGCTGAGAGACTTGCCGAGGAAATTCCTCCCTCCCCTTATGGCTTTGAGGTATGCAGAAGAAATCCCTTTAGAGGCAGAGTCCTGTTTCAGTCATCTTTCATCCGAGCTTGACTAGCAGCTCTGATTGAAGTTTGAGGAAGCATCAGGCTTTGTGTAAAACCACACTGGTTGTATGGTATTTCAAAGAATATTTTGTAGCTGCTCCAAGGCTTTATGCAAAAACCTTTTCAATACTAATGTTTTGAAACCTTTTCATAACAAACCTACTGAGGAATGCAACTCTTACTTGTTTAGGGACAGGAGACTCAGTCCTCAGAAGGTGTAGATAGGATCAGGCCTATCAATCAATATTCATATTTTTCAAAATTTGCCCAAAGAAGGGCATTATTTTACTTCCACTTATGGATAGAATATATAATTTCATTAAAAATACAGCATTTCCTGAAATATTTTGCTTTTAATAAGTTAATAAAGCCCACAAGGTGGTATCTCAAGTATTTGCTAGTTAAATATGTTCAAATCATATTACATTATGCTATTATTTCTCTTGCCAACTTTCTTATAATCTGTCTATAATTTTCACACCAACATGATTTATGTTTCTTTAAACTTGTTTGTTCTAAACAAATCTTCTTTTTGGCTTTTTAAAAAATATTTCTTCTGAATTTGGAAAAATATTCTTTGAGTCACAATTCCCAAAGCTTCTAAACCGCTTTATGATCGTTTTTCTTTCAGTTACTACTTCTGTCTTCATTTGGCTTGACTGAGTTTCCTGTTAAGGATGTCAATTCTAATGATCGCCCTTCCATCTCATTTTGTTGGGTATAAGCACATTCAAATTGAGCTCCCCATGAACAGCTGTGTTTTAACTCCTGTCTGTTTCAGTTGGCATCAAATCCTGAGCATTTCCTAGCCTCCATTAGCTCTGCTACTCAGTATTTTGTAGGATTTGCTCTGAAAGGCACATGTATATGTGACTACCCCCCAGCAGGACAATTTTCAGGGTCAATGCCTAATTTAAAAAGGGGCAAGAAAGAAGAGAAGGACAAAAGTAGCTGCAAGCAAATAGGTCTTCCAAAGCTTCAGTTCATTTCCTTTACTAGCCTAACAATGCACCACTCATTTGTTGCAAGAAGATACCAGAAATGTTTTGCAGCTGTCACAGCTTTGTCAGTTAAGTCACAGCCCAAGACTGAGATGCTGGAGTTACAGTTCCCTCTCGGCTGGGGAAACTCCTCAAAGAGCTGTACTCACATGTACCAACAGGTGGTTTCTCTCCCAGGTCTATCTCTTCCTCCTCTGAAATTAAAATATTTTGTTCAGCAGAGCTTGAAGAGTAGTGTTGCATCATAACAAACAAGTCTCTATTTCCAAATTAACAATTCAATACTACCCATTAATTCTCTAAAGGACATAAGCCCTCCAACAGCCATTTCTATAAAATGTAGCTAAGGCAGTCTGCTTGTGAGTCATTAGGGTATAAGCCAGCAGTCATTGAATTTCATGAGTGTTGACGCAGGTTCCAAGCCTTTCCATGTTTTATCATTAAAACTATCTCAAGTTTCTTATCCCAAAACAAGCTATTTCAGAAAGCAACCATTTCTGTTTAATTTTCCTTAACCTTGGGAATGAGAACAACATTTCTGATTTTCCCTAAATAATTAACTTTTTGACTGCAAGATCATTACTCTACTCTGTCTAAAACCTATGACTCCTCGTAGGTGCCCCTTAATGTTTTCTGAACCCAGCCTGCATGTGCATTAGACACTTGGGATTCATAGCTGCTGTTAATCTGCAGCCATTTAAAATGCGAGGTCATTTTGAAAATGGAAAAAATCAGGCAAGCATCTTTCAAATCTGTACCTAGTTCTTTTCACTCCTCATTAAATTTCAATTGGTGAAATCTATTGGTCTTCCTTGATCTTTAATCAGGGGGCACTATGCCATATGTAGACCATCTGGTGGTGAGTAACTGGTTAGCCACAGTGGGCTTTTAGGGGTTCATAACAAACTAGCCTAATATTGCTCAACAGCTGTCAGTTCTGTTTATGAAAGGCAAGCTTACATTCATGTGATCTCATTCTTTGGACTGACCCTTTCAAACAGGTCGCATAATAGTCCAAAAGTGGTAGGATAATTTTCTACAAGAATCAGTTATAAGCAGGAGCCCTGTGATAGCAAATGACTGTGGTTGTTCATATGGTAAATTATAAAACAGTTTCCCTGGCAAGCTCTGTTTTTCATCACATGAGCATCCATTGACTAATTCAGAAGCTCTAGGATGATAGAGCCTTCTGGGACAGACTCACCTCACTATCATAAGACACAAGTAGTTTAACCAAAGATACTGGGTGAGAACATGTTTAATGTTAATGAGCCAACCTTTGAAAAATATCATTCATCACATCTATCGACAAAAACACTAAAACATTACACCTCATTGATCAAATTAGCAATCAAAAAAAAAAAAAAAAGTGACAAATTTAATGCCATAAGTTTGGCATACCGGATGAATATCTTTCACAGCCTCATTTTATGTGGCCCTCCATTTTTCATTTGTAAGACATTATGTGAAAAACCCTTATTTTTGTCATCATATTTTATGGTTTGGAGAGATAAAAGTTTCACCACTACTTTACTTACTGTCTCCTAAGGACATACATTTTTATATGTAGTTTGTGAGGCAGAAAGACCTGGATACTCAGAGATGGAATTATGTTAGTTTAAAAAAATATTTATAGCATCCTTTCTTCTTCTAAATTACACCTGTCTGTCAAACACTGCACTCACCAGAGAAGCCTCAATTCAAAACCTGTGCAGTTTGAACTAATTTCTGTATTTCTGCAAAAGAACACAGATTGCTTGTTCTTCCTGCAGGCCAACCGATGACCTCATATTGATCACGTGTTTTCTTTCTTTGACTACGTTTTTTATTTGTCTTCTAGACACTAGCATTCCTTACAGATGGGCATAGGATATTACCCATCCCATTTCACACTAGAAAAGTTAAGGTCCTGGAGGCAGAAGTGACCCAAATCACTATCAATGCCAGTGGATCCATGAAGTTAAATCATTCTCAGACAGCAGCTTTTTGTCTCCTCTTGGAGAACAGCTTTGCAAAATTACCATAAACAACCTCTTTGCTGCGCCTTTGTTAAGTGTTCTCCGAGTCACAAATCATAGAATCATAGAATAGTTAGGGTTGGAAAGGACCTTCAGATTGTCTAGTTCCAACCCCCCTGAAATGGCCAGGGACACCTCACACTAAACCATGCCACCCAAGGCTCTGTCCAACCCCGCCTTGAACACCACCAGCGATGGAGCATTCACAACTTCCCTGTGCAGCCCATGCCAGGGCCTCACCACCCTTACAGGAAAGAATTTCTTCCTCATATCCAATCTAAACTTCCCCTGTTTAAGTTTGAACCTGTTACCCCTTGTCCTCTCACTACAGTCCCTCATGAAGAGTCCCTCCCCAGCATCCCTATAGGCCCCCTTCAGATATTGGAAGGCTGCTATGAGGTCTCCACGCAGCCTTCTCTTCCCCAGGCTGAACAGCCCCAACTTTCTCAGCCTATCTTCATACCGGAGGTGCTCCAGTCCCCTGATCATCCTCGTGGCCCTCCTCTGCACTTGTTCCAACAGTTCCATGTCCTTTTTATGTTGAGAACACCAGAACTGCACACAATACTCCAAGTGAGGTCTCACGAGAGCATGATAACCATTTTGTTTGCTCCTCCTCACAGTGAAATCAGAAAGAAGTGCTATCTTATTAGCAGTGGACTTGGGAGTAATTCATTAAATCACAGTGGAACTGCCACAGGATTTGTCTTGGTTTGTCATCTGTTGGCTCTAGATATACAGAGATGTTCAAGGGGATGAATGAAAAAAAAAATTAACACCTTCTTCACCTTCCACTTCTTAGATCTGACACAAGCACAAGCACAGAATAACTTTAGCTGTAAGTGACACCTGGAAGTTTGCCTGCTTGAAGCAGGACCAGTGGAGCAGTTTGTTTGAAGCCTTCTCCAATCAAGTCTGAAGCATCTCCAGGAACAGAGACTCCATCAGCTCTTTAGCATCCTGCTACTGTTTCCAACTACCTACCCCACATTTTCCAGTTAATATATTTTACCCATTAGTAAGTCAATTCAAAGAGCATAAAAACTGTCAATACTTGCATCAAGATTAACTGCTGGCTTATTGTCAGCAAGTGCATTTCAAAGGCTATATTAGAATTTCACATCTCTATTTTCAAACATATTTTAGGGCCTGGGGGCCAGCTAAGGCATTGGGGTTTTAGGGAGGCTGGTTAAGAAAGGCTTCAGTTGCTGACCTCCAACATTTCTGTTTTTAAAAAAGATGTAGGTCGGAAGGACCAAAAAATTGAATGGTATCTTTGAAAGTATAATCCTTGACTGGCTTATCAGAATGACCATTTATGATTACAGGTGTGGTTTCTGCATTTAGCCTAAATAAGCCAGATGCTGAGTGTGGCTGTATCTTTAAAACGGTAAAAGAAAGTCAGGTGAAGTGAGACAGAGAAAAACATCATGAACATTTGTTGTTGTTGTTGTTCAGAAAGAGTAAAAGAAAAGAGAGAAAGTAGCTGTGGGCTAATACTGTTTTCCTTTTTCTATTAAATTTCTTGGGTCAGTTTTATAGCAGAAAGTGATTTTCTGGGATCCTGTGCCACTGCAATAAATGACACAGTGGCAGAAGGTGATTCATTTTGAGCTACCAATAGTAAGGGTCTAAAAAAAACCACAAGCCCAGAACCAAAGTTGAACTCCTGATCTCCTGACATGACTTTCAACTTGAGAAGGATTCGCAGCAAACTGAGCAGCAGTAGCACTCACAGTCCTCCACTCCCAAGCATGGTATAACAGCAGAGGGTGTCGGCTTGTTAACTTAGTCTTATTTTCACCACTGCATAAATTACCTGACTTTGGAGGAACGGAAATAACAATGACTTTGTTATTACAATTTTAAGAGAGAGAGAGAGAATTTTATTCTGAACATAGAAAGCACAGGTTGAATTATGAAAAGAGGAGGGGTAGAGCTGTATACCAGTGAAGTCTGAATTCCTGTATATCCATCTCACATCACAGAAGCCTCAGCCTATTCACAGTTGCCACCCAGAGCACTTGCACTTTGCTTGACACAGAGCCCTGCACTCTTGCTCTCATGTAATGGATAGTGCTTTGAATTCACTAAGCACTACCCAGATTCAGCAATGACTTCACATAGGCTTGGGAGAAAGGCTGCATTGATCCAGCACATTCTTGCCTTTCCTATCATAATTCTACCATGAAGGCTAAAGAAGCTTGTGAAACAAGTCTTCGACTCTTGAACCTGGGTTTCCCCTATTTTCCTCTAGTGTGACTGGCATTATCACCACCAGAGAACACCACAGTCGCCTCACTACATCTTGCAGCCTACCCTTTGCACAAAACACGCTAAAATTAGTCCTTTTTGTCTCAGACGAGGATGGGTACCACAAACAAAGGAGGAGCACTGAGGAAGGGAAAAAAATATGAAAGAACCATTTTTAATGTTTCTTTGTTGCCTCGGTGTGGTTGAGGGGGTTCATCATTATCCCAAGGGAAGAAGATAACAGGGTATCATGCAGCCCCATCATAATTTCTTTTCTAACTGGAAAGAGAATGAGCACTACAGATCCAGGCTTGCTGACTGCATTCAGGTAAACAGGGTGTTGAGGGACATTTCAGGAAGAGAAGTGTAAGTGGCCTTGGTCACAGATAGAGTACTACACTAGACCCCCAGGGAATACAATTGGATCTCATTATAGAAGAATCTGGGTACAAGCGATGGCACTTACCTTTGTTACTGTCATTTATTGTAAGCAATATTGAAGAACACAAAGCTCCTGGCAGTTTCCTGGCTGTACGAAAGCTCTCAGATGAACTAGGCTATTTCAGGAGTGTACTCCTTGAGCTCAGACCCCTATCAGCAGAGGGGCTACAAGCTGCAAGCATTTGGGTCACTGAATGCAAGGACAGGCTTGGGTGCAGAGAGGGAGTGCTTGGATGGGGGATTCTTGCTCTGATGACAGAAATGGGGAAAGAATTCCATTCAGTTCATGTTGGCTGTGTTGGAAGCAATAATAGGTCTGCATAGAGCATTCTCTTACTTGTCAGGAGGGTCAGGAAGATGCACTGTGAATTTATGGGGTGAGAACCCGAGGTTTCAATTAAAGAAGGAGCTTTAACTTGCACACCCGCTGCTCCTGCCTTTGTCTTTACCCTTCCCCTTCCAGCCTGTTTTTTCTGGATGCCTTATGACAACATAATATTTTAATTTGTCTTATGCTCCTAGAGATTTGAACCATGCCCAGGCAACAGATGTGCTCTTATTTTCAGCATAAATAAATTTCCATAAAGTTAAGGCAGGAATTTTTATTTCTTTAACATATGCAAACCCCACTATATTTAGTTTTCAGGCAAGAGCCTGATGTTCTGTACAAACATCAGTAATCAGCCCCTTTTAGTCTCACTGTGCTCACCGTCAAGAAGGTAAGTAGCATAAGACATCTCCAACAGGACCTTGTGCACCACCCAAGCACAAGCAACCCAGAACTGTAGGTGGAATCTTCACCATGATCAGCTGAATTCCTTCCACCTCAAGCATCTCCTAATATCCCCCCACGTATCAGAAAGGCCACAGCACACCTCAGTTACACGTCTATCAATAATGCTGATCAGCGAGCATCGGTGGCTTGCTTTCATGCTGTTACAGGTCTAGTTCACTGATTGGATCCTTTTAGATACAGTGGGCAAAGGAAGGGTAGGTTCATGCTACCAGTAAGCCCAGCAGACCTGGGCAGTACTGTCCCTCACATGATATTATTGTCCTTGCAGCTTTTCAGCACCATTGTCCTAAGCCTGGATTTACCTACCCTGAAGTGTTTCTAGCATCTATCCTGTAGTCTGCCCCACAGGTTACCAGTGCCACCCCTTTTACAAACAACAAGATCTCCCACTTTTGTACTTGCCCAAATCCCTTCATCTGGTATGTTTGTATGTTCCTCTGGTCGGTGTTTGGGAATTTATTTCAGTGTTCACAGCTGAGCACTGTACATGGATTTTCTTTTATATCCATTAACCACTCACGGAGGGAAAAAAAAAAAACCCTGTTTAAAAAACTGATCTACATTTGCATCTTCCTAGGTACACAGACTTTATATTCTTCTGGGTCACTTTTTCCTGTATCTTATTCACTTACACAGTCCCCAACAGCTATTAGTCACCATTAGGTAAATTATAGACAATGTTACAAAATATGCATAGCTATAAAACTTACAGCAAGCACCAAGAAGAAGAAGAGACTTTATAATCTTTTTTCTTGCTTTTTTGAGAATCTTCTCCTCCTTTGTCTGCTTCGTGACCTAATATGATATAGGAATATTAAAAAAATAAATATCCCACTACATATCAGGCTTTAAGCAACATAACTCTAAGATATTCTAGGATAAACTAAAGATTAAGAAGTTTTCAGAAATCTGTGACCACTTCAAAAAAAACCAACAAAACTAAACAAACCCATGCACTGGTGTTTATGCAAAGCAAGCTACACCATATCCAAATTACACTGATAAATGCCAGCTGCATTAATATGTGCCAATTCCTGAAATTTCTTCTTAAGCAAACCCTAGTGCAGCAAATAAAACAGCAGATTTGCCTGTATTCTGATAAAAGAAACTTTGCAGCACTTGTGGGTCTACTAGAACCTGGAAGAGAATTACCCAGTAAAACCTACTGCTGAATCAAACCAGGAAGCCTGCACCCCAGGCCTTAATCTCACACCCTGAGACTCATCAGTCAATTTAGAAGCTCCCTGGGCAGCCAGAGATGCTCCTCTTCCCTCCCTGACTTCCTTGCAGTGCCCTGTGTGTCCAGCCACAGGGGCCATCCGTATGAACAAATCCCAGGTACTGCTATAAAGTTACACCAACAGACAAAAATAATTTAAGAGTCAATGGGAAAGGCAGGTGAATAAGGAGGAAGATGCCATATACCTGGTGAGGAGAGCTCCATCAGAAAGACAGAAATCACAGCTTTTGTTCCCTCATGCTGCTTGCTTGAAATTATTGTATGGTTGATTTAGATATTTAAACCAGCAAAATTAGAATTCAATTACTTTTAAAAAAGAAAAAAAAAGATTTCATAAGTATTCCTGCTAGAACTGGCACAAACCTCCACCAGAACTACCCTCTAGAAAGAGTAGAGGCACACAGAATTTATCTTGAATGTCTGTCTAAAATGCTGTCTTGGTTTAAGCCATGACAACTATAAAAGAACATAAAAGGAAGCATGATGCTGGGGAGTAAAACTGGAAAAAGACACCTTTTTTTACCCATGACATAGCCCCAGCACCACATTCTAGCAAGCCATTCAGCACACTAGCTGGATGCACATTTGTCCTTGCACATCTGATATATTAGTTAAGAAAAAAGGAAAGGACTAACATGAGTTCTGAATAATGAAAATAATGGACAAGAAGGATTGCTGGACTGATCACAGACTTATGAAATCCAAGCCATCCATCAAACTTACTCCTCCTGTTTGTGTTATGCACCACCCTTTCCTTTAGATAGGCTGTCAATTAATTTTGTGTCAGCACATCAGAACAGATAACAGAGTTCGTAAGACAGAGCAAAAATAAAGGCAAAGGACATCAGGGAAAGTATAAAATAGTTTGCTACATCCTTAGCTACAGTTGTCCACACTGATAATAATAAACACAGATAACACCACCAACTAGATAAAATAATATATGTAGATAGATATACTACATTTATATATAGGAGATGTCTTGTTCAACATCTTTGCCGGTGACATGGACAGTGGGATTGAGTGCGCCCTCAGCAAGTTTGCCAATGACACCAAGCTGTGTGGTTCGTTTGATACATTGGAAGGAACGAATGCCATCCAGATGGATCGTGACAAGCTTGTGAGGTGGCCAGATGCCAACCTGATGAAGTTCAAGGATGACAAGTGCAAGGTCCTACACCTGGGCTGGAGCAATCCCAGGCACAGCTACAGGTTGGGCAGAGAAGAGATTCAACCCTAACTATTCTATGATTCCATATACAGATAGAGAGAGATAGGTATATAAAGATATAAAAACCCCTAGGTAACCTGATAACACAATTAGCTCAAGCATGCCATTTATTTAATGAAGTAATTTTGGTTTGTAATTTTTAAGAAAATTTACTACATCACAATCCTCAGAGACACTTCAAACACCCAGAACTGTCTCAATCAAATTTAATGGAAATGTGAAGAAGCATATTTGTAGAGGATCCTGGGTAGGAATATAGTCCTAACAGTAGAATCTGGTGCAAAATAAAAGTAGAAGAGTCGAGCATGATGGGCCAGATAGTGAACTGCATCGCTTGCATATGTAAGAATCATGCAGTGAGGTATTCAGAAATTTGTATGAAATCAGCAAATAGATTGCAGTGCGACTTTATGAATTATATCAAAAATCCAGAGTAATTCCAGAGACAGCTGTATACAAATATATCAATGCAAAACAAAGTTAAATCAGCATCTGTCCCTGGACCTCTCCCTTTGACAATACCATTTCCCACTCAAACAAATGGTGTGCACTGCACACAGCACCTCTAACAAAGAAAAAAAATGGACTGTATGTGGTTTCCAAGATTGAATAAGACATTCTATCAACATGCAAAATGAACTAATTCAGCTATTGCAAATGAAGTATTTCATAAAACAAAAGACACTTTCCATATCTCACTTAATTTATGCTGTTTTCATTCTTCACTTCACTGAGAAAACAGCTTTACCCATTCTCTAAAGCATTAAAATGTTATAAACTTTAATAATCAAACCAAAACCAAATAAACATTTTTAATGGCTTGAGAGAATATTTTAAATGAGCATGAGAACAAAGAAAATATTCCAACTCACAAGCGTTTGCAATTTCTTCATTGGAAGCCTCCCTAAGGGTGCATATGAAAAAATGTGCAGGAACTGGATGTACTAGGGACCAGAGACATACTACTGAGGACAGAATTTGGTTTTTCACATGCAAACTTTATTCTTTCAAAAATTACTGAGGGTATCTAGAAACCGTTTAAAAATTAAAATCTTATTTACTGGGGTTTGATTTTGTTACTTGTGTTAGGTGCAGGCTGAGGCATAGATCTCTGAGGATAGTTTTATCTATACAGAAAACCATAGGTTTGAACAACTTATAGTATCTACATCATCTTTTTGAGGTTCAATTGCCTCTATTGCTCTCACTTTCTAATTTTGTTAGGCAAGCTCAGATTTATCCCTTGTCCAAATCCCTGAGTTACTCTTTACAAAATGCAATGTTTAATTTAGCTGAACATTCCTGAGTTCAACACAGAGCAAGTAGGTTGCAGAGTTTCCTTAACTGCCTTTTAAGGAGGGAGGGGATTTTTGAAGCACAAGCATTTCACTACATGTTACAAGTCTGCCTGATAAGAATCATCCTAAAATTTTACATAATCAAAGACTTTTATACTACATTGGGGTGGGAAGGATGCAACTGTCAATTATTTGTACAGATTTTGAGCTGTGGTGATATCCTCAGACAGCCTAATCTCAACCACCAAACTGTTGTTAGATAGGATGCCAATAATAAAACATGGTGATTTTCACTGCGTTTATCGCTAGGCCTTTACCTGATAAGCTGAGAAGAGGACAAAAGTCAAGAGTTTTGTAATCATGCCTTCAATTTCTGCAAGAAGCTGTAGAATATTCTCATGGCACAGACATGAAGAAACTAGAACAATTCTCCCATTGTTACAAAATGGTAAGGCTTCTTCATTTTATTTATTTGTCTTGATACAGTGCATATTTTTCACTTTTGATCCATTAATAAAAATTCTTGATCTACTATCATGCACCTAGTAGTAATAACACTATCTGGCATATTTCTGTCTTACATGCTACATAGAATCATAGAATCATAAAATGGTTTGGGTTGGAAGGGACCTTAAAGATCATCTAGATCCAACCTCCTGCCATAGGTGGGGACACCTTCCACTAGACCAAGCCTGGTTTTGAGCTTCACATTCCCCACCAGCCCTTTTCTCCCCGTGCTAGTCAGAACAAGGTCCAGCATAGCTCCTCTCCCCATTCTCCTTTCTATCACCTGGAAAAGGAAGTTATCATCAACATATTCCTGGGTTGCTTATGCCCTGGCTGTGCTGTTTCTCCAGGTATTAGGATGGTCGAAGTCCCGGATAAGGACCAATGCTTGTGAACATGCAACTGCTCCTACCTGTCTAGAGAGGGCCTCATGCACTCAATCTTTGCGCCTGGGCAACCTACAGACACCCACTATAATGTCAACAGTCCCTACCCCCCCTTTAATCCTGACCCATGAGCTCTCACCCACCTCCTCATGCATCCCCAGGCAAAGCTCCATGCACTCCAGCTTGTCATTGACACAGAGGGTAACACCTTCTGCCTGTTTCCCCTCCCTGCCTTTTCTGAAGAGCCTGTATCCTACCATTACAACACTACAGCCATAGCAGCCATCCCGCCATGTGTCCACAATGCCAGTAAGATATAGCCCTGCAGGCATGCATGTCTCCAACTCCTTTTATTTCCCATGCTATGTCCACATGCATAGAGGCATTTAAGTAGGGCTGTTAATGAAATTGAAGTAGGACAAATCAAGCATACACGATCTTGACCTTCTTGTTGCAAGCTGAACTTTTTAGATGGGCATCTACTTTCCTCTCAGATGAAACTGGGTTTTTTTTTACAGTTCAAAAAAAAAAAATATTAGACTGTACTGATTTGTTTGAAGGAATGAAAGAATGAAGGACATAATCTGTGAATTCTTAGTCTTAAGAATATGGCAAGGAGACTATAATTACTTATCTGCTGCAGAAAATAGTACCCTTGTTAGCCCTGTTCATTCCCTATCAGTTAAACAACAGTATAGTACTGTCCTCTTCAGGAAAAAAAGGTCATCAATTAAAACCTCCTAGTAAAACACTTCTGAATACCAAACTCCATTTTCCTTAAAGTACCTCTCATAAAATGCATTTCTTTCTTTCTTGTATAAATACATATCTAAAGGTAGTAATTTCACAGCATCTTTTCCTTTTTTTGTAGGCTTATTTAAGTTACCCACTCACCTAACGGAGTCTGTCTGTACTCTAATGCAGGTTTCAGTCCTGCCTTGTCATTCAGTACAAATCAGGAGAACACACATACAAGATGCATTTTCTCTGCAGCTTTAGCTTGTCATCTTTAATTAAGCAACCATGAGGGTATTTTCAGCAAAAAAAGAGGCTGGTTCTTTCCTGTGAAGCTCAGGTAAAGGACAAAATGCTAGGTATAGTGCAACTGTAAGTGCATTTCCTATGTCTTAAAATGTTCCAACAAACCAGTTTGACAGCTGAGACATGTTAGTTTAGGCCTGCTGCTGCTTCAGAGAGCATCATATGTACTGCTTGTCTCACAGTGGAGCTGTAAACCCATTTCAGAGTTGGCCAAAGTGCTCACAAGATAAGGCTAAGTGCACTTTGCCAGGACAGAATTATCCCCACAGCCTTCTGCTGCTACAAGCTGTCTCTGCTGTACAGTACCCACAATTTTACTTGGGTCTAAAGTACCTATGAATAACGATCTGTATTCCTGAGCACCTTCTTCCATCATTATTTCATTTAGAACAATTTTAGGAATATTTCTTTTGTAGAACTGCCTTCACCTGTGCCAAAGCTGAGCCCTTTTCTAAAAGCTTTCAAATAACACTTTCTTGATCAATTTAGTCTTCAGAAAAAGATCCAAGGCAAATATACTGTTACTTATTATCTCTGAAAAAACATAAGGTATGAGAAAAAAAAAGATATCTTTTTTCAAGAGCAAAGCCTTTCAGACCAATCCCCGGCACAGCTACAGGTTGGGCAGAGAAGAGATTCAGAGCAGCCTTGAGGAGAAGGACTTAGGAATGTTGGTCGATGAAAAAATGAACATGAGCCAGCAGTGTGTGCTCGCAGCCCAGAAAGCCAACCGTATCCTGGGCTGCATCAAAAGGAGCGTGACCAGCAGGTCGATGGAGGTGATCCTGCTCCTCTACTCTGCTCTTGTGAGACCTCACTTGGAGTATTGTGTGCAGTTCTGGTGTCCTCAACATAAAAAGGACAAGGAACTGTTAGAACATGTCCAGAGGAGGGCCACGAAGATGATCAGGGGACTGGAGCACCTCCCGTATGAAGATAGGCTGAGAAAGTTGGGGCTGTTCAGCCTGGGGAAGAGAAGGCTGAGTGGAGACCTCATAGCAGCCTTCCAATACCTGATGGGGGCCTATAGGGATGCTGGGGAGGGGCTCTTCATTAGGGACTGTAGTGATAGGACAAGTGGTAATGGGTTCAAACTTAAACGGGAAGTTTAGATTGGACATGCGGAAGAAATTCTTTACTGTGAGGGTGGTGAGGCACTGGAATGGGTTGCCCAGTGAAGTTGTGAATGCTCCATCGCTGGCGGTGTTCAAAGTGGGGTTGGACAGAGCCTAGGATGGCATGGTTTAGTGTGAGGTGTCCCTGCCCATGGCAGGGTAGTTGGAACTAGATGATCTGAAGGTCCTTTCCAACCCTAACTATTCTATGATTCAATGCTTAGTTATTTTTCAGCATACGTACAAATAAAACTCCGAAGTTGCCTTCTTTTTCTCTCATCTTCAGCAATTTTTTCAGCTTTCTCAGGATCCATGTAAAGGGTAAACTGGGCATCTCTCCCTCATTTCAGCAGCAATAAGAAATAAATTATGTGATACAGTGCTTTGTAGCCGAAGTCTTTCAAACTTATAAAAAATTTCAATTGGACAGAAATGCACAGTCACCTAAACAACTGTTTTCTTAATGAAAAACTGAATTCTGAACCATGTTGTACATCTACGTGAATACCATCTTGCTATACCTCTCCAATTCAAGTATCAGAGAGATATCACTAGAAAAAGAGACAAACTCCTGCACACTATATAAGCAGCAACTGAGCTGGAATGATAGAAATGCCTGTGGTGACTAGAAAACTTCAAGTAACTCATTACTTTAAGAGTTAACTAAATATATGTAAATATATACAATATACATAATATATATATAAAAATGTTTAAATACATTTAAGATACTCTGATCCTAAACTGTGGAATAGAAATAACCTCTTTGTCATGAGGATTTACTGAGCTGCTGAGGTTGAGAGTTGTACCCATGTCATCTAGCTTTGAGGGCACCTGGTTTGAGACATTTCCTCCGAGGATTTTAAGCAGCTTGGTTTATATTTTCTGAATAGAAATTCTTTCTTCTGTGTCAGCGTGGCTTCAGTTCAAGAGTCCTAACAAATTAATGACACTTCACATTTCTAGGTGTATATATTTCTTCCAAATGCCACAGACCATGTCTATTGTACTTCTACTTGCAGTATAAACTGACCTTTTCTTGTTCATTTGAAAAGTCTTTGCTTCTGTATCTCATTTTCCTCAATTCATATATTGCTCCATAACAGATAGGTGCTATTCAGTAATGTACTTGAAAGATTACCACTTTAATAATGTATTAACACTGTGTAACAGCATGATGAAAAGTTTAGAGTGTGCTTTAGCATTTTCCCATTCTATTTTTATGGAATGGAAAACATTTCCAATTATTTAATGTTGCATTAACTTCCACTTTGCCTCAACTAGCTGTGATTTATCATATGACTCCATGCCAGGACTGGGGATTCCTTACCCTGCCATGGGCAGGGACACCTCCCACTAAACCATGCCATCCAAGGCTATGTCCAACCCCACCTTGAACGCCGCCAGGGATGAAGCATCCACAACCTCCCTGGGCAACCCATTCCAGGGCCCCACCACCCTCACAGTAAGGAATTTCTTCCTCAGATCCAATCTAAACCTCCCCTGTTTAAGTTTAAACCCATTACCCCTTGTCCTCTCACCACAGTCCCTAATGAAGAGTCCCTCCCCAGCATCCCTATAGGCCCCCATCAGGTATTGGAAGGCTGCTATGAGGCCTCCACGCAGCCTTCTCTTCCCCAGGCTGAACAGCCCCAATTTTCTCAGCCTATCAATAAAATGAAGTCAAACAAATCATGGTATTAAACAATGTTTCATAACTTAGATTTTTATTGGCTACATAAACTTAAGTTTAATTAATTTTAGTTAGCTTATCTGCCATTGCATAGCAAAATAACTACTCTGTTGCTCTTCTATATTTTTGGTTTATATTTGATATTACAGTCAGACTTTTGCACAGTACAGTGCTGAAAGGTATGCAAATTACATGAGAATATAAAGCACTGGGAAAATCCTTAGATGTCACTGAAGTAGTTTGACATTTACTGTGATGTTACACAAGGGATTAGATCCTCTACCAGTGACACTCCAGGGAGCAGTATCATTGTATCACTTGGCATGTGCCTGACATAGCAGGAGTTGAAAGGCAGTATTTGTGGAAATAAACAGCAAGGAGAGCAGTGCCAGACCATTAAAAAGCAATGCAAAAACGCCACAGTCAGTAGGTTACAACATCTCTCAAAACGAGTCTTTCCTTTCATCATTACACAAATTTTTAGCTCTTCATGTAATGCCAGCTATGCCAGATCCCTCTATTTATCTATCATATATCACCTCTCACATAGCAGTTCCTTCACGCCTGTTTGGTATAAAATTTTGCATAAAAATACACAAACCAATATATTTTGGCCAAAAATGCATAAACTCTATCCGGAACAATAATCAACAATGTTAGATGAAATTTCCCCAAATTTCCACTTGGTTTAGTAACAGTCAGTTACTAAATTGTGGTTATTTTTTTTATTTACTTGCTGTGTTGGCCAATTCTGATGGCTATGCTCTCTGGGAAATATTTACTGACTGTGGTCTCATGATTCAGATGTTGACAACATATGCATTTATTTGCTTTGTGCATTATATTTATAAACTATTAAAAAATTCTAAGTGTCAGTGCTCTTTTCTACCACATCCTTTTTGAGGGAGGATAACAATATACATGGTATTCAAGATTTCTGGATGTCTTTTTCTAAAAGCCTGATTTCTACAACTGTATAATGTTTTCTTTCTTATTCTTTATGCTTTCTCTAGAATCCCCGGTGCTTTACTTGCCCTTCTTGCTGTTGCACTTCATGCAGTATCCAGAAAACAGTCTAGAATGGCTCCATGATCTCTATCTTGCATAGTAATAGTGCAGTTAGAGCCTACCATGAACAAAAATAGGACAATTTTCACCTTCTATGAATTAATTTGCATTATTGACATTGAATTTCATCTCCGATTTTATTGCCAAGTCATTCAGGACTTCGGGATCTTTCCATACATGTTGGCAGTCAGCTTTGGATTTGTCAGATCAAGCCAATTTTGTATCATCAGCCTAGTTGTTTTCTTGGCTACATTTTTCTGTCTCATTTTCTGATAATTTATGAATACCTTGAGTAGAACAGATCCAAACAGAGTTTTCTCCTGGGATAACTACAACCTGATATTTCATCCCCATCTTTGTTTCCCCTTTTTGGCTTGTTGTTTGTGTTTGTTTTTTGTGTTGTTTTTTTTTTTTTTTTTTTTTCCGCTAGCTTTATTACTCTTCTATGACATAAAACTTAAAGTCGGTAAGAAAAATTTGTTAAGGGCCTCATTAAAAACTATGCATGTGTTGCTAACCCAGCCCTGTGCACATACCTTGGCTCTTACTGTAGTACGGATTTCCTCAAAATTCATGACACCTCTTCCCCACTGTATCATCCCCATCTATGAGTCTTTCAATCCCTTTCTTTCTACAGCTCCTTTCTCCATGCTGGACACAGAAATCAGGCTTTCTGAAAGGCATCCACCAGTCCTTATGGGCTTTTAAATACTGGCATTGTTTGCCACTTTCCCCTCTGCCACCAAGATATATTTTAGCACTACATACTGCCAGTAATAGTTCGTCAGTTTTACACTTAAGATCCTCAGAGAACTTTAGTGCACAAGCATCTGGTCCTGGCAATTTGTAACTGTAAATTTTATAGATTTGCTTTAAAAACATTTATACTGAGGTCTTGACTTAGGGTGGTTCTTCAGACTCAGCCCAGCGTAGCCCCACCATGAACTCTTGTGCAGAGATTTCTTGCACGTGCCCAGAGCGTTCCCCTACACCCCTTCCTCCACCTCCACCCCAGCCCCACAGGCCCTCTGCATTGCCAGGTTTTGTGAAGTTTTCTATAATCGGTTTTTAGGCCCTCAGGAAGCCATACCTTGAAACCTTTTCTGATCCATCTGCTGTGGTTATGCATCTCAGATACCAGAATTTAGGTGTTTCTTTACTTTCCCTATTCTTACATATTATTCATGTTTTAAAGGATGTCTTTATTACTCCTAATAGCACCTTTTAGACTGCTGTTTTACCTGGACAGCTGGGTTTTTTTTCCTTTTAAACAAGTTTTTTTTTTTTGTTTTTGTTTTTGTTTTTGTTTTTGTTTTTGTTTTTGTTTTTGTTTTTTTTTTTAACACAGTATTTGCATTTACTCCTAGCATCTAATAAAGCAACTTTAAACAACCTCTAAGCCCCTAAAAGCTGCTCTTTTAATTTGTTTTCTTTGTTTAATGTTGTTCCCCTACATAAGATAAAAGCTACCACACTGGATTTTTTGTGTGTGTGTTTTCCATCGCTGAGTATGTTAAATGGAAAAGTAGTATGTTCACTGATACAGACTGGTTCCTCTACAGCTCAGTAATATGCAAGGATCAATAAACTACTCACAACTAAATCACAGGATGATTTTCCTCCTTCAGCTTCCCTGATTACTTGATGCAAGAAATAAGCATTAACATCTCTAAAAATGCCACCTCTTCACTGAATACTATATGGTATTTATCCTCTTTGCTTAGGGAAAAGTACCCAGAAAGTATCTCCTGATCCCTGCAAGGACTGATGTCCTTCCATAAGTATATTCTCTGCACAATCTTATTATTTAAATGACCACAAATTATTTGGATTAAAGTCCAGATGTAAGATAAGAAATGGGAACAAATAAAAAAAAATTAAAAAAAAGGCCAGATTAATACTTCCTCCTACATTAAGCCTTGAGAATCTATGTTGCTTGCTGAAGTGTGCTGCTGTGCTCTTGAAGACTTATTCAGGAAAGCAAAACCTGTTTTTCTGCAAAAATGCAGATCTGCATTTCATATACTAGGATGAAAGTCTTATTCAAGAAATCTAGCACCTAATTTACAAAGGATAATAATTTTGCATTATGTAAACAAAGAAAATAAGTGGAAAAATCACATTAGGCAAACTAGTAACAGAATCAGTATTTTACACATACATGTTAGTGTTCAGCAGCCTGAATTCTTAAATGCACCCTAAACCAGTGATTATCACGTGGTACTGGAAAGAATTCTGCTTTTGGGGGAGATTTCCTACGTATTCTATCTGAAGATAATTTAGATTCCTGCAGATTATAACACAGAAACACCAAAGCATTGTAGATGCTCTGGGTGAAGCAGTTTCTGTTTTCAGGATTTTGCATCCTGAAGTATCTACAGCAGATGGTAGAAAGCAGAGAATCCAACTCCGGGCCATAACATCCATGCTATTGACTGTGAGTAACAGGATTTATGTCACTTTCTCAACTAGTATAACTGAGCATACACATGGTTAGCCTTTTTACTTATGCAGTAATAACAAGCTATCTTCTCAAGACTCATACCATAACCAGATCTGCAAGCAGAATTTGGATAACTGCACCCTGTGAAACAGTTGTGGAGGGACTATTTCAGTGTACAGGACAGCATGTGTAGAAGCAGCTGGCCTGTGCATGTGAATATGCCTTACTTATTTGCTGGCTATAGTGCTGATTCATATCTATGCAAGACACTGAATGAGACTATGAGAAGAGGGAATCCAAAGAAATCCATAGGGCTGTTACTAATTTTCCTAGGAGCAAGCCTGTTATTCCCTTTTCTACCAAGCCCTTATCAACAAGATAGATAAGAAGAACCTGTGTATAAAGCATACAGTGCACAGCAGATGCAAAATGAAGGAGATATCAAAAGCTGATAAATGGATCATTCAAACAAGAGTGGGTGAATTTGCCCCCAAGAGCCTCTGTAACTTTTTTTATTAAAATAAATACTGACTCGTTATATTCTTTTTTTACCACACCTTTTACCAACCTGTAATTACCATCCCTGTTATACATAAGACCACATTCACTGTGAGTACCTGTGGCTCTGTGAGTACGAGGTTAAGCCATTAAAACAGTAGGCCAATTTTAGATTAACCTGCAAACTGGAGTGTCTGCAATTATCTCCTCTCAAAGCCATTTCACACAGAAGAAATCCTGTCACTGCCCTCCCTCTGCTGCCTCTCTGAGTATATCTCAGGACATAGAACCCTGGAGGGGCTCCCAGCATGGCTGATAATCAATGTGACCCCACTAATACTCTGGCTATTTTGCTTTCCTGGAGAGACCAGTGTCATAGACCAGCGAACGGAGATGGCTTACCCTGGGCCCCTGTAGCTCTGATAAGTCAATGCAGCTGATCCATCAAAGTTAAGCAGACTTTAGGACAAGACTGTGGTAGTGGACAGTACAAAATGGCCATAATTCCAACAGAATTTGGCTCATGGTATTGGTTGCTGGGAAGACTATGCATGAATACAGCAGGAGGATACAGGTTTCGAATGCCCATCAAATACAAGTGAGGGACCATCAGTGTATCTCATTAGTTTTCATAAAGATAAAGAGCTCAAAGTATTAGACAAATATGTTTTCTGAAAATAAAATTTTGTCAGGAAAGACAGCTATCAACATCAGCAGAAAAAAAATGTGCTCATCAAGAGATGCTTCCTGAAGAGACAGCAGGGGTGTTACTGAGAGAAGCTTAAGAATGAATGGGTCTTGAAAGCCATACTACATTTTTTATGCTACTGATTACTAGTGACAGAGGCCTTCAATCTCTTGAAGAAAAAGCATTTCAAACTCTTATACAAGCACAATTATTCACATAAGTACCAAGGAAGGGTTTTCTGGAGTTTGGAGATGAAGCACCAGTTTATCTTTATGAATCCAGAATGAATCCTGAAGAAATGTCCTCAGAAACACCAACTAAAGCCTCTGCTTACACAGAACATGAAAGGTACGTTACATAACCAAGATAAAACAGATTAACTCTGATAATTTGATAATTTCTCTTCCGGGTCAGGAACAACCTTTCTCTTTCTAGAGCAACTTGATACCAGATTCAATGTTCATTTTTTCAAGTTGGAAGCCTGATGCACAATGACAGCCACACTTCAAGTGCATTACAGAGGAAACATCCCACTCACAGGTGCTCCACCTCTGGATCCCAACACAACTTTCAGCACCAGCTGGGTGCCAGCAGTCCTACCATTCTCAAGGGGAGGATAGTTCAGTTCCACTGAGACTGTTTAAAAGTAGTCACTTGATTACACATGGCAGAAGGAGCCAAATTCTCCATTTACATTGCAGTGGTGCTGCCACAGGTAGCCTGCAAAATGGATTCATTTAAACAGCCCATGCAATTTGGCATTGGAGACACCACCTAGAAGTCATTTCTGTCTATGGGTAATAAGAGTGCAGAAGCAGGTTTTCCCACAGCATTCAGTCATTTTCCCTCCTGATTATTCTTCCTGGTCATCTCCCACCTATGACAGCTGGCAAGTACAGTCTGTCACAAAAAAAACTAAAGTGTTGGATGATGGAAAAATCAAAGCAGCTACACAGAAGCTTGCACTGTGAGTTAGCCAGGTCTTACCTCCCTCATTTGTTACAATAAGGGTGGTACAATACCAGAACAGGTTGCCCAGAGAAGTGGTAGACGCACCATCCCTGGAGACATACAAGGTCAGGCTGGATGTAGTTCTTGCCACCTGATCTACTTGAAGCGTCCCTGCTCATTGCAGGGAGGTTGGACTAGATAAGCTTTGAAGTTCCCTTCAAACCCAAATTATTCTGTGATTTCTCATCAGGATATAAAGATAAAAGCTAAAGAGAAATATAATGAACCTGACCTTACGCCTAGTAAACAGGAGGGGGGAAATGCAGACATCAGCAGGAAAGAAGGGTAACAGTTTTCTTTTCCAGTGAGCCTATGGTAAAATTTCAAAACTATGTTAAAATAAAGAGGAACAAAACAGGCAATAACCATGGGATGAGACACCACAGCCACTGAAGGAAAAGGATAATTTGTCTGGCAAGTTTTCTCTGGGCCACTTTACTACCATGATAGTTTTTTATTCTTCCTTCTCCCCTTCTGCTAAACATTTACTATTCCACACAGCACACAACTTTACCATCAGCGATGATGGCCATTGATCGGGAGAAACCCAAGTCACAGTGTGTTTAGCTTCCATCCCATATTCCAGTCTCACCAGGCACCCAGGAGGAGATGCTTACCTGGGTGTGGGAAGGCAGTGCTAAGTTTCTCTTGGTTTTTACTCTCACTTTCCAATAAAACAGAGTGCAATCAACAGTGGCAATGCACTGCACTTTTGCTGAACATAAATGCTAAGAATCAATACAAATAATTATTCAACTGCACTGTATAATACAGTTTATTTTGCTTAATCTCTTTGCCCTCACCCCTACAAAAACTCTGTTGATACAGAATAAGTAAGTAATGTGCCAATACATTAAGTATGAAAGGTAATAAATCTTTCATTTTTGTGCTTTTTCACACATCTGCTTCACATATGGGGAAACAGAAGTTCTAGTAGTTAGGTGTTCTAATTGTGTTACAATGTAAAATGTCAGAAGTAAACCTGTGATGCATTTGGAAATCTATGACATAAACTTAGCTTGGAAGAACAGAGTTATCTTTGGAGTTTTCACTGGATACTGGATAGTTTGGTCTTTCAGGTTGGAAGAGCTGTGCTTCGCTGTGGCCTGAAATGGATTAGGAAGACTGTCAAAAAAGATTGGCTCAAACTCTAGCAACCCTTATCATTCCTCTTTGGAGAGGTTGTTTACAAGTAGGTCAGCAAGACTTGGATTCCCGTGCTTTGTTATCTCCATTCTGGCAGAAAGAGCATGCCACAGGATACAGCAAAAGAGATCTCCCCTGGACAGAATAAGCCATGTAGGAAGTTATTGTCTCACATAAAGTATCTATAGTGAGAGAACAAGACTGTATCCTTCAATATGCAGAGTTTGCACTGGCTTCATTCAAGTGCAGCTCACAAATCCCAAACCTCTGGTCTCCTCTAGCACATTCAGATGCAGAGAAAAGTACCTTAGAAAATAATAGGTGATTTTATCCTCTCAAAGGAAACAAAAGAACTCTCTAGTATTTGCTCAGTATTTTGTAATAGGACCAATGTGGTTCCTTCTTCATTGTCCCTGTACAATCTGCACCAGGCTAGGTTAGAGAGATTAGAGTAAGAGAGCAGGACAGGTCTGATCCAAATCCACTGAAAGCAACTGAAAGATGCCTGATAACTTCATCGGGCTTTGCATGCAATCCTTTGCGAATCACTAATGATGTTACAGTACTTCTTATGAAGCCACATACCTCAAGCATACTAGAGTTTATGCTTCCTAAACCACCACGACAGAGCTCTCAGCTGCACAGCTGATGGTGCGGCGCAGTAAGGTTGACTGTCCTAGCAGAAAGCACAAGCACAGCAGTAAGTAATGTTAACAGAGGGGGAGCGAGAGGACAATTTCCATACTCCTGCCATTAGCTGCTTTAAATTTGTCATGCTGAATGACAGTCTTGGAACGGTAACCTGTCTATTATTAACATGCAGAAATCTGACTGCAAAGATGTCAAGACAGGCAGGATAATATTTTGCTTGAATGTGTTTTAAGCACAATAATATTGAGAAAAAAATTAAATGTTTTGTGTAATTTTTTTAACTAATTGCTATAGAAACAAATTACGTTGCAAGATTATGGTTTTCCTGAAGTATCCATCAAATGCCTTTGTGCTATATTTCATGCATTGTAACAGGATAAGGAGCTTA
Source organism: Amazona ochrocephala (assembly GCA_039720435.1). NCBI lineage: Eukaryota > Metazoa > Chordata > Aves > Psittaciformes > Psittacidae > Amazona > Amazona ochrocephala. Next base: position 33,230,701 of record CM077881.1, read on the forward strand.
TGTCAGAGCCATCTTGGTTCTGAAGGACAAAAGGAGTGCATATGTGCTGGGAGGGAGAAGGAACAGAGGAGGCAAATTCTCTCCATATTTTCCTTTGGGAACTGTACTTTGCCAGAAAAGTAGGGTGTTTACTGTTCATGATCTCCAGCGGAATTTTAGTTTCATGTTGCAGGCATTTTAAGTAAGAAAGCATTACCGCATTCACCTGGAGAGAATTAGAAGTTGTTTTAGCCACTTCTTTTGAGAAACTTTGTGAAAATGCTTTCATCCGTAAACATAACAGTTCGGCTTCTGTATTTCTGAAAAGGAATAGGATGCATGTGAAGGAAAAACACAAATGTCAAATAAAAGAATAATTAAAATAGAGAAAATAAAAAACACCTGAGAAGGGGAAGTGCCAGGGAGGTGGGTGGAACAAACAACTCCTAAGTATTTTTTCAGCTATTTAGCAAGAGATAATCCTGTTTCACAGCTCCAAAGCAAAAGCGCATGTGATCAAGAAAAAGACTAGTATTAGCACATTTTCACAGAGGAATTCAAGGGAGAGGCACCAGGGTGGTTTGGATAAACAGAACATCTGTGAAGAGTGCAGGAAACTGTCATATCTTTGGTCCTTACCCAATGGGCTGAAGTAGCATTTTTCTTGGTACAGAAAGGACTATCACAGGGTCTGTCCAAGTGCAATATGTAAAATTAAGGGGGCCAAGGGCAGGATGTAAGCTAGTCCTGTGGTACCAATGCTACTACAGAAACAAGCCTCTACACTGCACGTTTTAAGTGATGTAGAATCCAAGTCCCTCTGATTCTGTGGGCAACTTTTTTTTTTTTTTTTTTTGGTAGAAATGATACCAAATTGTAAGAAAAGCCTCTTGGCTTGCAGACTTGCTCCTAATTAGCTGAGATTTATGCTGCTTCCGGTCCCCTAGCTCAAGGCCCGCTTAAAATCAAGAAATCAAGATGTCTTGGGCACCCATGCTGCAGTTTCAAATGATTACAGCACTGAACAATGCCTTTGATTTCAGCTGACTTGCTGCTTTTCCTGCAGCTTTTCAACAGCTTGCCATCTGAAAGCTGAGCTACAAAATCTGAAAACAGGTGGCATAGCTGTATATTATTTGCATATTAGGTCTGGCCACATGGCTATTTCATCCAGGTATGAACACCAGATTTGGAATCCTTCTTTCTGATAGTCAAAGTATTGTAGGCCACCCAAAATGAGTTACATCACTTACCTTCAGTCCACAAACCCATTTTTAGTACCAGCATTTCAGCTCGACTTAGTGAGAGCATAGTCCTTCTCCTTTTCAGGCAGAAATGTAGTGGCTGGAAGCCTAAAAGAAACCCCTACTCTTTATTTTGGGGTTTGGTCCCTTGGCAGCAAATAAAAGGCAGGTCTTACCACTTCTCCTTCCTTTGCAAAGAGTGATTAGAGGTGCACAGAACTGAACACAGATGTGTCCCATGCTTTGAAAGAAGTGCTGATGTTGCCAGAGTCTCCTCCAGAAGCTTCGCTTTTTTTTTTTTTTTAACCCTTTTTGCACAAGAGGAGGCTTTAGTACGTCAAAAAAATGTATCTTTCCAGTTCCACTTCCTCTTATCATCCTGTCCCTGGTATCTGAACACATTATGTCCTGTACGTCTACATCACAGGGATATTTTATGCACAGAATTACCTGGAAAATCAAGACACAGAGGAGGCACGTGCATATACAGCAGATACTGTGACATGGGAATTTATCTATATTTTTATCTAAAGATATCACAAAACACTAGCAGAACTATATCTCCATGTATCTGGCTTCTTATCAATCAACTTTGCGACAAGATCATCCAACCTTTTGTACTGCAAATTAACAGTTCTTATAAGTGTATGATTACATCAAGTATAATCTTCCTCTCTGCACATAACTCTCTGCACCCTTAATTTGGGTTTAGATCCTCTAGTAATCTGGGTCCCACACAGATTTCCCACAGAGCAATAATCATACAAAACTTCACTCCTTTTCTTTTTCCTTCCTCATACATGTATCACCTCTGGATATATTTCTGCATTACCCAGTGGAGTTTATAATTCTCCACATCTCTTAAAATGGTCCTGCACACCAGTTCATATGTTACACAGCACAGCTAAAGATACTTAAATGACATATTAAGAATATGAATAATCAATTTACTTGGACAACCTGAGATCCCCCCTTCTCAAGTCGGATGTGTTCTTTTACTTTCATGACATTCATAGAATCATAGAATAGTAAGGGTTGGAAAGGACCTCAAGATCATCGAGTTCCAACCCCCCCGCCATGGGCAGGGACACCTCACACTAAACCATGCCATCCAAGGCTATGTCCAACCCCACCTTGAACACTGCCAGGGATGAAGCATTCACAACCTCCCTGGGCAACCCATTCCAGGGCCCCACCACCCTCACAGTAAAGAATTTCTTCCTCAGATCCAATCTAAACCTCCCCTGTTTAAGTTTAAACCCATTACCCCTTGTCCTCTCACCACAGTCCCTCATGAAGAGTCCCTCCCCAGCATCCCTATAGGCCCCCTTCAGGCATTGGAAGGCTGCTATGAGGTCTCCACGCAGCCTTCTCTTCTCCAGGCTGAACAGCCCCAATTTTCTCAGCCTATCTTCATACGAGAGGTGCTCCAGTCCCCTGATCATCCTCGTGGCCCTCCTCTGGACTTGTTCTAACACTTCCATGTCCTTTTTATGTTGAGGACACCAGAACTGCACACAATACTCCAAGTGAGGTCTCACGAGAGCAGAGTAAAGGGGCAGGAGCACCTCCCTCTACCTGCTGTCACACTTCTTTTGATGCAGCCCAGAATACAGTTGGCCTTCTGGGCTGCAAGCACACACTGCCGGCTCATGTTCATTTTTTCATCAACCCACACCCCCAAGTCCTTCTCTGCAGGGCTGCTCTCAATCTCCTCCCCGCCCAATCTGTAGCTGTGCCTGGCATTGCTCCGACCCAGGTGGAGGACTTTGCATTTAGCATGGTTAAACTTCATCAGGTTGGCATCAGCACACCTCACAAGCGTGTCAAGGTCCCTCTGGATGGCATTCCTTCCCTCCAATGTATCAACCGAACCACACAGCTTGGTGTCATCGGCAAACTTGCTGAGGGTGCACTCAATCCCACTGTCCATGTCACCCACAAAGATGTTGAACAAGACCGGTCCCAACACCGATCCCTGGGGGACACCACTCGTTACTGGTCTCCAGCTGGACACTGAGCCACTGAGCACTACTCTTTGCGTGCGGCCATCCAGCCAGTTCTTTATCCACCAAGTGGTCCACCTATCAAATTGATGCCTCTTCAACTTAGAGAGAAGGATGTCATGGGAGACAGTGTCAAAGGCTTTACACAAGTCCAGGTAGATGACATCAACTGCTCTGCCCCTGTCCATCAGTTCCGTAGCCCCTTCATAGAAGGTCACCAGATTGGTCAGGCAGGATTTCCTCTTAGTGAAGCCATGCTGGCTGTCACCAAGCACCTTGTTGGTTTTCATGTGCCTTAGCATGCCTTCCAGGAGAATCCGCTCCAAGATTTTGCCAGGCACAGAGGTGAGACTGACTGGTCTGTAATTCCCTGGGTCATCCATTTTTCCCTTCTTAAAAATGGGGGTTATATTTCCCTTTTTCCAGTCATCGGGAACTTCACCTGACTGCCAGGATTTTTCAAATATGATGGACAGTGGCTTAGCAACTTCATTTGCCAGCTCCTTCAGGACCCGCGGATGGATTTCATCCGGTCCCATTATGGTAATTGCCTACACCACTTTTGGTTGGGATTTTTTTTCCACCTTAATTACCTGGTCATTTACTACTAGGGATGTTAATATAGTCATTAAATGTCGCAAAGAGCTTTCAGTTTTTGCTCTCTGTCCAATTCACATTCTTGCAATTCAGAAATATTCAGCCATATACATATACTTTGACATCTCTTAAACTATGCTCAATACCAAGTTGATTACAGCATTAAATTGATCTTGCTCTAATAATTTATAAATAATCAATTTAATACTATAATAAAACATAAATCAGCTAACTCGAGTGTTGGAGAATGGTTAACAGCACAAGGTAACGGGTCACTGGTGGAGTTCTGTGAACAATCGCCTGTGTGAGTGTGATAACATCTGTTCTAGCTTGTTGCTGTGGTACATCAAGAAACCATTATCAGAAGATGTAACCATGGTAATAATGATCTAGAGAACCAATAATGGACAAGGACAGTTTCTCCCTGAGCCTTGGGGAAAGTACCTAGGAAGATGGTATCAGGTAGAAGAATGAAGAGAAGACTGATAAGCAGACCACCACTGGGAAGGACTTGGCAAGATTGTGTTGTATGGTAACCAATCATGTTATAGCACGTTGCAACATGTATCCAATCAATGCATACGACGTGTATTACAATCAGAGTAAAACATATATAAAGCGATGATTTTTGCTAATAAAGTAGAAGCTTGCTTTATCAACCATATTGGTTCGTCCGCTTGCTTCCCCCACGGTCGCAAGTGGCGCCCGAACAGGGACCCCCAATCCCTGTTTCCACCGGACCGTGGGATCGGAAAGGCACCGACAGCAGCGGTCGGGGGGCAAAAGACTGCACATGCTGGATCTGTGCCGTCCGTGCCTGAGCCCAAGAGAAGAAGATAATAAGGATAAGGCCAAAAGATAATAAGGATAAGGCCGAAACAAAATAAAGGAGGCTCGCCACGCCGATACTGTTGCTACCCAAGTGAGAAGGCTGCAATCAATAAGTCGCGCGCAATGGAGAAAGAGGTAGCAATATCTTTGTTACAACGCTTTTTAGAAAAGCGGGGGGTATGTCCTAAGGATATTAGTTCAAAGGAATTACTGGGTCTAGTCGACCTAGGAATATCAAAGGAATTTTTTAAACAGTCAGATTTATTGTTTGAGGTTAATGAATGGAGAGCGTATGGTGATTGTTTGTGGGACATGGTAATAGACGATGATAAATCTGCGAAAAAGTTAATGAAAACTTGGAGGGAAGTTATTAACTGTTTAAAGAAATATAAGAAAGAACAACATATAGCTGCTGTAGCACAAGAAAAATTAGATGATGTTAAAACAAATTCCCATGCTGACAATGACAGGGGAAATACCCTGCAACCAGCCAGCGACCTGCACCCAGTGACCAGAGGGTGCCTCAGTTTGGACTTGGCAACCGCAGTAGAAATTGTTTTAACCGATAATCATCCTCGAAAAATTCCTACCGGTGTCAAGGGTCCACTTATTATTAACAACCAACCTCAAGGAACTCTATTATTAGAACGTTCTTCGGCTAGCATAAAAGGACTATTTGTATTACCAGGACTGATTGATAGTGACTATACCGGGGAAATACAAATAATAGTTCAAACGCATTTTCCACCAATGGTTGTGAAAAAGGGAAGCAAAATTGCTCAATTAATACCCTTGTCACAACTAACAGCATCTATGACTGCAGAAACTACTCCTTTTCGGGGTAATTTTGGATTTGGATCCACAGGAGACATAGCTTTGTTAACTATGTCAATGAATCAACGACCAATTGTTTCTGTGACAATTATACATGAAGGTGAACAATTGCAACTGCTGGCTCTGTTAGACACTGGAGCAGACATCACCATTCTCTCTAGCACACAGTGGCCATCTCACTGGCCATTGCGAGCTATGATGAAAGGTGTAGAAGGTGTTGGTGGCGTGGCCTCAGTCCAACGCAGTCTAAACAGAGTTCAGATTGTTTTAAATCAACGAACTGTGTTCACCCATGTCACAGTAATGTCGTTACCTTCGGGTGTGAATATGTTGATTGGTCGGGATGTTTTGAATCACTTGGGACTAATCCTTACCGACAAACCTTTTTAATTATGGTCACTGCAAAATGGACTTTCCCGATCCAACTCACATGGACTGTTCAAGATCCTGTGTGGATCGAGCAGTGGCCGTTGAAAAAGTAAAGTCTAGAGCAGGCTCATCTATTAGTTATGGAACAGTTACAACAAGGACATATACAACCATCAACAAGTCTGTGGAATACCCTAATTTTTGTCATCAAAAAGAAATCAGGAAAGTTTCGCTTACTACATGATTTAAGAGCTGTAAATGCTCAAATGCAAACAATGGGAGCGCTTCAACCTGGACTTCCCAACCTGGCAATGTTACCACAAGACTGGCATTTACTGATAATTGACTTGAAAGATTGTTTTTTCACTATTAAGTTACACCCTAAAGATACTCAACGTTTTGCCTTTACCCTACCTGCAATCAATCGAGATGCTCCTGCACAACGCTTTGAATGGACAGTTTTACCACAAGGCATGAAAAATAGTCCAACACTGTGTCAACTCTTTGTGGACAATGCTTTGTTACCGATTCGCCAACAATGGCCTCACACAATCATATATCACTATATGGATGATATTTTGTTGGCACAAAAATCTGCCTTTACAAATCAACAAGAACAACATCTCGCAGTTACACTGTCAAACAAAGGCCTAATAATTGCACCAGAAAAGATTCAACAATCACGAGAAGTACACTTTTTTGTACAATATAAAGATCCAGCCACAGGTATTTGGAAAGGCCCAGCAGAAGTTAAATATTTAGGGCGAGGATACATGCGTGTACTTACACCTACAGGTCCCTAATGGATACCATCGAAATGGACCAAACCTGCTCCTGCTCCTGACGGCACTCACTCTACAGACAACTTTGAGTCAACATCTCCCCAAGGAACTGATTGATGGTCATAATATGGGGAATGTCTGGACAAAGTGGGCTCACGAAGCGGGGGTAGACGACTTTTGTTTATCTTTGCATCAAGTTGGTAATCCATTTAAAACCTGTTTGATAGGAAGCCCTGTTGTTAATCTTTCTGATTTCACTGATAAATGGGTAAAATTGTCGATCCCTTTAAATGCTATGGTTATTAGACAAGCCACTAACCTTACCTCTTGGAGTTTTATGTCTACTTTGAATGCTTTATTAATCAGAAACTTAACAAAAGTAATTTTACCTCCACAAGAATTAAGTTTATTAAGCTCAGAACCGGCAGAGGGATGTGTTAAATTTAGCCCTGTGTCCAACGGAAAAGGACCAGTTGAAACTATTGTATCACCTTTAAATGTAAAATATAATAATCAATCTTATTGTCCAATGCAAGAAATCAAATATCCAGAAACCAGGGCCAAGGCACTACCTCCAGGATATTTTTTGATATGTGGAGATAGGGCCTGGCCAGGTATTCCATGCAAACCTTTTGGTGGACCATGTTACATAGGGAAATTAACTTTGTTAACCCCAAAGAAACATCAACTGTTGCAGATCTCTCAGATTAATCAGGGACAACACTGATTAAAAAGAGCGTTACAAGTCTTAAATGAAAATTGCTCTGACGAAATAACCTTATGGGACACTGCAGCAACAGTTGCATCTGCTTTATTTTTACCGTCTCTTAGCTCAATACACAATGCTTTAGTGATTAAAGCCCTAACTTGGTGGGCAGGAAAACAAATCAGTATAACTTCTAAAATTTTGTATGATCTTGCTACAGAAGCTGATAGTATAAGGAAAGCTACCTTGCAAAATCGCGCCGCTATTGATTTTTTATTGCTTGCTCATGGTCATGGCTGTGAAGAATTTGATGGAATGTGTTGTTTTAACCTTACTGATAAATCCCAGTCCATTCATGACAAGATCAGACAGTTGAATGATAATATGAAAAAATTGCAAGAATGGCAGAGCCCACTAGACACCTTGTTAAACGGCTGGGGTCTATCAGGATGGTTAAGAGAGTTAGTCAAGCAAGGATTTATTATTTTAATTGTGCTTATAATAGGATTATTGATTATTGGGTGTATTATATCTTGTGTTAAATCTATGGCCACGAAGGCCATGAACAATATATTATTGGTGCAAAAAGAAAAAGGGGGAATTGTTGGAGAATGGTTAACAGCACAAGGTAACGGGTCACTGGTGGAGCTCTGTGAACAACCGCCTGTGTGAGTGTGATAACATCTGTTCTAGCTTGTTGCTGTGGTACATCAAGAAACCATTATCAGAAGATGTAACCATGGTAATAATGATCTAGAGAACCAATAATGGACAAGGACAGTTTCTCCCTGAGCCTTGGGGAAAGTACCTAGGAAGATGGTATCAGGTAGAAGAATGAAGAGAAGACTGATAAGCAGACCACCACTGGGAAGGACTTGGCAAGATTGTGTTGTATGGTAACCAATCATGTTATAGCACGTTGCAACATGTATCCAATCAATGTATACGACGTGTATTACAATCAGAGTAAAACATATATAAAGCGATGATTTTTGCTAATAAAGTAGAAGCTTGCTTTATCAACCATATTGGTTCATCCGCTTGCTTCCCCCACGGTCGCACTCGAGTGTGCTGAGCTGCAGTGACATTTGCTGGTCATGCACAGCAACATTTGTACAAGCTTCATTTAGAGGAGGTGGCAGGTTAATTGGTTCAAAACACAAATGCAGTGCAGCATCCATAATAAACAGCCTGTACCAGCATGAAGAAGGGAAAAAGAATGGGAAATCTGATTCGGCTCTTTTCAGACATCCCTTCTCAAACTAATATTCAGATTAAGCAGATATGCTGAATTAGTACCAAGATGCCTTTGTGCATTTATATGAAAATACACTAAGACATCTCAGCAGGCATCAAGTTGTTTTTCTTTCTTTACAAACCAAAAGTTTGTAGATCCAAACTCCTATTGCAGTAGCTGTATGAAGTGCAGGTTAATGATGTAGATTGCTTGGATTCAAAGTTGATTCAAGAAATATTTATACTAATGGAAGCTGAAACCAGTACTGGAAGGATACTACTTCACAGCATGACACATCGCAAGTGCTTGTTAGTCTTCCTTGGTTTCCAGTTAATGCATACTCATGTATTTCCACCACCCCAAAGTCTACCACAGGGCAAAAGCCAAAACATGAGTTGATGAAGAATTGAAGTCTTCCATGGCAATCACATCAATATTTACCTGTAGAAATTAAAAGCTTCAGCTAGGACTCCAGAAAAGTGGTCATATTTTATAATGCAGTTTGGACATTAGTATTTCTGAGGTATGCTCTCTTACCTTCCCAGGGTGCTGTACTCACTCCGTGACAGTTACGGAGGAGCCAAGACTGATATGATGAAAAATGCTAACTGGCAGTCAAACTTTGCTCTGCAGATGGATCAAACTATAACAAATATTGTTTTGACAAAAAGTATATACTTATCACCAAATTAATTTTTAAGATGCTCAGGTTTACTGCATTATTTTTTCATCAAAAACTTAATCCTAAATTGAGTTACCAGAAGAGGTTGGGTTTGCTTTTTATTTCCCATCTTTTATGGACTGAAGGGTCTAGATAATGGCAGATGCCCTTAATCCACCACTTCAGCAGAAGCAAAGCACATGAGGAGCTGTTCATCCTCTGCAGCATCAAGCAGATGACAAAGACAGGTTCTTACCAGCAGGATCTGAGGACTCTACTTTTTACCACTTCAGCTGGAAAGACCTCATGCACAGCACATGCAACAACCTGTCTGCAGGTCAACTGCCTATCTCGTGGGAACTCGCAATATTACAGTCTTCTCGAAACAAATTTACAATTTGCTTTCTCTGAAGGCACTAAAAATGAGTAAGAACTATGGGGTCTGTATCATGTCCAATAGTGGATAACTAGAACATGTGCAGAATATTTTCAAGCTCTGCACAAACACCATAGACATCATTGCCCACAGACAGCTAACTGCAGATTTACACTAATTATTAATATGCACGTCAGCAGCAGACTTGGCCCAATTCAGAGTGAGATGTAGCAACACCTCATGTTTGTGTGCAAACCACCCCAGAAGGTTTACAAATTCAATTCAGGGAAAATAAAATGAGCTGTGTCAGGGAAGATAAGTGTTATATAGACAGGAAAGCATTACTTATAGTGACTAATCTGCAGGCATAGCTCAAGTGTCTGCCTACAGAAGTAGAGAGATCAACAGCGATTCATCCTATGTATAGCAAAGACATCTCACAAGCTCATGGCAGGCATGCACATAGCATAAACCCTGGGTATTATACAGCCTGGGGCTTTGCTGAGCCTTTGAAAGTCCCAGCAGAGGCTTGGTCTCAGGAGCAGATCCCACAGCGCAGCACAAGAGGCAGGCATTGCACACAAGATTCAGGAGAGCAGAAAGTTTGTGTTTGGAGCAGGTGAGGAATGGGTAGAGGCTGTAGGACCCCAAGGAAGGAGAGGCAAGAGCACATTCTCCCTTTGGCTCCCTGCTCCTGGCAGCATCATCTGACCCAGCTCCAGCTCCATCATTGTACTCCCTTTTACCCGTGAGACGCTGTCCCTACAGGCAGGATTTGCTTCAGCTCTGCTTGCACCCAGGAGAGGATGCTGCAGTCCCAAATGCTTAAATATGTGTTGTGATCAGGAGGAAATATTATCGGCATACTAACAATAAATTTGTGTCACTGTGTACAGGGTGCTTCTTCCTCTCACATAGTATTTTCAGCACAGCAGCAATAGGGTTTCTTTGGGAAGATGGAGAGCCTAGCCATAACAGTATGTACATAGACTCTGAATATGATAAGAAACCAATCCTTAACAGAAAAGTTATCATTTATAAACCTGAAACATTTCTAAAATACACTATATTTATGAGGCTTATCCACAGCAATGTCAAAGCACCATATGCCATTTAAGCATGGAAGCTGTTTTTTCAAAACGTGTTTGGCTCGGACAGTTCTGCTGTCTTGAGTATGATGCAAAAAAGATGCTCCACACATTTCTCTGCCTTGACATTACCATACTTCAAAAATGGCTTATATAAATTTTTGAGCTGCTTATTGTCTACCATTGTGAGCCTGGTAGCAGCTTTTCTAGAAAAGAAAGGAGGCCTCCAGCCAGTATTTAAGTGATCTGCTCATCTCTACAGAAGACCATGGCATGGACCTTCATTGTCATATCCCCTCCCACCACCAGATACAGAATCCATTTGCATAATGCTTATACAAAGAAAAAAAATAATTTAAGAACTAGGTCACAACTCTGAAACTTGGCCTTCAGCACTTCATATGTCATCAGCTGCGGTTTGAACAGTAACATACAGGTGGTGGTACCCAAGGCTGCAATGCACCCGTTAGTTAGCAAGACCAAAAATACTGGCTGCCTCTATCCATTACCTGCTTTTGAGGGGCATAATAATATTAACAGTTAACTGTAGAATGTAGTGACCTGTAAACATCTTCCATGAGCAATCCTGACTCACAATTTAAGTCACAGAATCATAGAATCATAGAATAGTTAGGGTTGGAAAGGACCTCAAGATCGAGTTCCAACCCCCCTGCCATGGGCAGGGACACCTCCCACTAAACCATGCCATCCAAGGCTATGTCCAACCCCACCTTGAACACCGCCAGGGATGAAGCATCCACAACCTCCCTGGGCAACCCATTCCAGGGATCTAGTTGTCAAATACCCCAATCCAAGGTTTGCTTAGTTTTTTAAAGAAAGCAGATGGAAGCTTTTTGTTTAGGGATAGTTCAGTTCGGCTGTAGTTCTTTTACCACCCGCCAAGTAGCTTTTTTGATGTTTTAAACTTTTCAGATATTCCACACGAAAGCTCTTTATTGAGAATTCACTATTGCTTAGTCCATCCATGACATCTTTCATTTGACGACTGTGCTCCTTTCCTTACCAAAGCATTTCTTTGGTAATCTGTCAAAGCATAGCAGGTTGGATCTGTCATAAACCAGCTGGAGAGCAGATTGCTGCTCTCTTTCTGTTTTAAAACAACTGTTGGGAAAGTTCGGGGTAGAAACAACACATCCTGTCGTATGTGTCCGTGTCGTCCCGTCCCCCCCCCCCTTTTCTTTTTTCCAGGAGCATTTTTATTTTAGGCTAATTTTTTTGGTGTTGAAAATCTTATTCAAGTCAGACTTTGAAGGTTTCTGGAGTTTGTTTATTTATTCCCTCCTTCAGTTTTGCCATGTTTGGAATAAAAGGAAGATTCAAAATTTTCTTTGCTGGAAATTTGTAAGCTTCCTCCTTCCAATCAGCCCTATTTGTTCCTATACTGGGTAATGAACATCCTGTCCTACTTTACACAGCTTTCTGCGCCTGATGCACTCCTTTCAATCATGAAGCTCCCTTTCCCAAGGAGGCATTTAGGCTGCTCCTGGTCCCCACAGGTGCTCTTTAACTCTTCTCTAGTGGCATAGGAAAGCAATCCAACCATTATGAGAAGACTGACGTAGTCTTCTTGTCAGATATCTTGTGCATCTACATAGAACCAGATAGATTTAGCACTCAGCCTCAAAAGTCTGGTCTCTGCTGTAATTAATAAATACTCATTTGCATACCAAAGGAATTAAACCTCCTCATCCTATTCTCATTTCATCACAGTAAAACAGACTCATCCGAATGCTGTCTGTGAACCTCATTTCAATTTCTTCACTCAGGGTAAATAGCACCTTGCTCTGTTTTCCCACTGTGCCACTTGATGCAATTAGATCAATCTCCTGCTCTTCCAATTTGTTATTGCTAAGTTCTTTTTCTTCTTTCAGTAAAAAGAAAAAAACTTTTTTTCTTTTTTTATGAAAAGATGTACTAATAGTCCATTCAGGCTCTTATTGGAAAAATCTGATCTTAATCTTGCTGCCACCCCCATCTCAGAAACAAGTTGTTGAACTCAAAAATGCAGGACAAATTTAAGCTAAAAAAAATTGATACACTCTCTCACAGACCTCCTTTTAAGCCTGAAAGTTCTTTCCAAACTATTTTTCCACACTGCTTTTTCTTTTGATTTACTTAATTCTGATTACACTGTGATCTTACCTGTTCCTTCATTTGTGGCCCTCTGCTTCCTAGCGTAATGTATATTTTTGATATGATGTTATATAAAGCCTCCTTCAAGTATTTCCCTGGTACTCAGATGCACTGTATTTCAGCAGGCAATTCTTACAAGAACAGCTAAACTCCCCTGTCCAACTTTAGTACAATTTCCATTAAAATTAAAAAAACCCATAAAAATCTACCAAGCAGTCCAATAAATGTAGTGTCTACGGCAACCCAAAAGGAAGAACAGTTAACTTGCAAATGGAAATAGCTTTAAATTGTAATAATGTGCAATTTTGCAAAACAAAATATTTCACTCCAATTGCTTATTTCAAATGTGGAATTATATTCCTATAATGACTGACATGTACAATATAAATGAAACTTACATACAGGACTACAAATCTGTAAGAAACCATGTAATTCATCATTCTTTTGTGAAAATAACCAAATGTCCTGGCTCTCCTGCTTTAATTGAAAGTTTACTTAATCAAGCTTTAGCTGTATTTGTCTCTAAGGTTACCAAGTTCCATGGTACCTGCTACTAGACCTCTTTATTTTAGAGCAAAAGCTCTGAATAGAGCAACATATTGCAATAAAACATCTCCTCACAAGACTCTTCTTTCTTACCCCACCTAATGATGCTGAAAACCTCAAGAATGGATCCTACACATCATTTTATTTCTCAAACATGTACCAGGAAAAGCCTGGGAGGTGCTGCTGCTGGAATCAACCAGTGTGATTTTTTAGGCTTCTGCTCTTTGTTAAGATTTTGGAAGGATCTGCCCATTTTATTAATGAAACTCTTCCATAGCAGTAACAGAAACAAAATACTGAATCCATGCATACATACCTTTTCCTTTCCTCCACAGTGGTATTAGAGCATTTGTAGGCACTGTGGGAGTTGTTAATTTCTTACAGCTGGTCTCTAAGCTGGAGTGTGTATGAGTTGATTGCCGAGTGCCCTGCCGAAGCTCCCCACCCTCACCTCCGACTAACTGGGGAATAGCCAGATGACCATACTGATTAGACATTTTTAAAGTAAATTTTTGTTATTCCTGACGTAACCATTTCATGTCTTTGCCTATCAATTGCATCTTATCCCAGTGTCCCATCCCTGACTAATTGAGAAGGGACCTTGACAGACTAAGCTCACAAACTACAATTCTCCTTCACAGACAGCTGCAAACACTCTGCATTGGGTGGAGGATGGGGCTATCTGCCTGTATAGGTACCTGCTCCCTTGACATCAGCTGTATGTAAACATGTAAATCCTCTTAGAAGCACCCATGACAGTTGTACTCTGAGCTCACTTATGATACAAAATAGATTTTAACAGAAAAAATTTTTAGAAAACATTTTTCTAATCACTTTCCTTAGGGAAATATTTCCTGAATATCTTTCTCCCAATTATATTCCCTCTGCAGAGTCTTTGTCCACCCCTATTTTTTCCTTTGGTCAAGAAATGGGCTGTTAGCACTTTATGGGATATTTTAATGAAAAAGAATTGTACATATCATTCACTTCCTCATGGGATATAGCCATTATTAAATCAATTTTGTTGTTGTTGTGTTAGACTTACGTGAAGGTAGGATATTGGATTTCTGAACTAATTATGCAAGCAAGAACTCTGGTTTCAAGTTTAATGGTAACTTTGAACTCCATACACTCAGGTGGTGCAATTTCCTTAATTCTATCCAAATACCTGATCAACTTGATCTAACAATCATTGAAAAACAGTAATTTATTTTACTTACCACTGCACACTTCGGTACACTGTGGGAAGTGTGTTGCATTATGTCCCTGGTGACTGAATTACCAACATTTGTCATCCACCTACCTCCTCGAAGCCAGGCTCCTTCTTGACTTTCATATATGAAATGCAACAGATAGATAGATAGAAGTTTAACTAAATTCTTTCTTTTCTTTTCAAGGCTCCAGGCACCTCAGAAGTTGTGACTCTCCTTAGCCACATCCCATGAGCTCTCCATTCTCTGAAGCACTCTTGAAATCGTTCAAAGGAAAAAGGGATCTTAATGGTACTGAAAGATGTTTTGCAGAAGATGCATTGGTAATCAATACAGGCGAGCTTCTTCTTTCCCCAGAGGCAACCGACTTGACAGCAGGAGTTATGTGTCGTAAATATAAAATGCTAGGACCACCGCATCTTGCCTATGTGTTTTTAGGCTGTGCAAAAGAAACTGGTATTCAGTCTCTTTGGGCAAGTCTTCCTCTTGCTGCAATTTCTTCAGTAATATCTAATAAACCTGCAAAGAGGGATACTAGCTTACACCTTGTATCCTCTGCATTTTATTAAAAGGAACACTCAACGCTCCCAAGTTTCCATGGAAAATCTTTGGCTTCAGATCAAATACAAGCTCTCCTGTCTTAAAAGCATAATTTCTCAACTAAATGAATTTTACTGACTCCATACCCAAAGCAAGTGCCAGAGCTGAGAGAGCAGAGGCTGTCATCTTCATTTTCAGACATGGGTAGATCTACCTATCCCAGAAACATAGGAACAGTGAACAGTTGGTCACAGCAAATCACAGCAGACGTTGATCAAACCAGGTCATAAATAATTCTGTCTTCACTGCAAAAAGATTGAAAAAATGAATTTAAAAATAATCAGTCTTTCTTTGTACTCAACAATCTGGAAAAAAATTCCAACCGACATGCTGTTACTCCCGATTTTGTAATATAATTTCAATATGACCTACAGGTTTCATGGATTTTTCACCTCCTTATAGCAGAAAAAGAAGAGAGGAAATCAAGAAGGTAGAGATAAGCTCTAGCAAGCAGTAAACAGATATGCTGATGCCCTAGGTTTCCATAAATTAATAGGCCTAGTCTAGTAAATGAAATATTTTAATGACAGCTGAATCAAACACTAATTTTTCAGACCTATAACGCTGTGCTTAACAGTGCTTAACAATGGATAAGCTACAAAGAAACTACACTTTTCATGCCATTTCTGTGCAGTGTGTACTGACTCCTGATAAAACTATAGATCACAGACTAATTAATGAGTGATTGCCATTAGTTATGCATGTAGAATGATAGATAACAATATTAAGTTGTGCTGTAAATGGAAGAAATATCTGAACATGTTAGAAGAGCAGAGATACCCCTTGAACCAAATTCTTTAGTCTAACCAGAATCAGTGGTTGCATCTGTAATATTTGAGTTGGATGACTATATAAAAATTTCAGTAAAACAACTTAATCTGGGTCTGATGCTCACCCTTTTATACACATTTATATAAAAATACCTGTATTTGTAGCACAGTGTGAGAAATATTAAAAACATTAAAAGCATATCATATTTCCACACAGATAACCCACATTTCTGATAACTCTTTTTAAACATACTGGTCCTGGCAAAAAGCATTCTTATAGAAACCATGTCCTCATGTTACCTTCATATTCAGATAAATTGATCAAAATCGTAGGTGGAGGTGGGATGCTGTGGTAGAAAGAGTAGGGAACAGGGGCTTGAAAGAGAGAGATATGGGGAAAGGAGGAGACAGGGTGTGGGTTCCACAGATTTGGGATAATGTACTTCCTGAGCACATGCATAATCCTATTGGTGGGACACAAGAGTTTTTTGTTCTCTTTTGCAGGTAACTAAAAGCTATATATATGTGTGAAAAGTAGTAAATATAAGGACATAGTCTCTATCTTGCAGAGAAACAGCCAGTGCATATTGAGAAGAATTAGCCTTTTCACATCAAAGTGTGCACACAGCTTGCGGTTTTAAAATCACAATCTAGAAGTCCCAGTCACTAAATGACTTTAAAAGGTTGCTCCTCTACATAAACCAGGATTTTCAAAACCTTCCTTTAATTCTTCTCTTACATTCTTGTTGTTTTGTATTGTGTTATTTTAGTGCATCTAACATTCTCCGTACATACATAATGTACCTATACTAAATAAGTATATATACTCTATATGTACTATAAATACCACAAAGCAAAGCCATACTTTGTGGTGACACTGGGACCCAAACAAGATATCATTGCACGTTAAAATTGTATTAAAATAATTGAAAAAATAGTTAAACATTGCTAATAAAACAAGATAAATACTAAACATTAAGAGACAGACTTTCAAGTGTTCCATAAAACCACACCTTTCAGACAAATTAATTATTTGCATCATAAAAAATGCTAACTGTGAAATAAAATATTCCAAAAGAAGGTAATGAGTAAAAAGCTTCAGGTAATTTTTGATTACATTAAAACCAATTCCCATTTTTCATAAAATATGCAGAACTTTACATCTTAAATAGTATAGTTACCTTCAAAAAATTACTTTCTTTTTATTCTTGCAAGAAATGGAACCTTAACTGGGTAGGAAAGTATTTAGACTATATCCAGAAAGAAGAAAACCTACGCTATTGTCACGTAAGTGGTACAGCATATTTCACATACCTTCAGGAAGACACCTCAAATTAAGTCAACACTGTACTTGATTTCTTTGATCAGAGTTAACACGCTGCAAACCCAAACTGGCTGCCTTGTTTATTTCATAGTTTCAATTTTGATTGCTGCAATTCACCTCTGAATAAATAATAAAATTTATCTTGTCAGGAGCTTCCATTGCCTTGAAGGAAAAACATTTCATTTCTTTGTGATGCTGTTGAAGCAAAATCCAGCTGCAAGCGACTTAATGAGCAGCTCTGGAATAAAAACTACTGAGTGTGTTCCAGCTACATGGCCACCTTGATGAACATTAGAATTACATCTTAGACCAGAAGGAAGAAAAGGAAAATGCACTATACAAAATATGTCTTCATTTGAGGAGTGAAGTTATTACTCAGTGGCATTGTACACTGTTAATAAATTTTCTTTATCTGAAACTATAATTTAATATTTATGTATCTAATTTCCATCTGACAAAGTAGCATATTCTAAAATTAGAGTGTAATCAGAAAACTATTAACTACTATAAACAATGCCAAAACACAACTCAAACATATTTTAAGGAAACAACAGATACATTTTGGCCTGGGGAAATATTTCCATTGCAGATACTGTTTTAAATACAGCCGTTATTTACGTCTTGAAAAAAATTCTTCAAGCTCAAAAAGATTTTCTGCTTAGCGAGTCCTGGGTATATACATAAAGACCAAGAGTACATTACCAGAAAATCCCTTATTGGTTACTAGAAGGTACAGTAATAATAGTAAATGCTGAAATTTGGGGAAAAAATAATTTTCAGTATCACTGTTATATGATGCATTAGACAATATATCCCCTTTGAGCAGAAACTAGAGAAAATATCGTGCCCTTTATTATCTCTGTGGTTTCTTACGTGTAATAGACAGCAAAAAAATCGCACTTACTTTAACGTTACAGTAGAGTGTTAGATTGCAGCTCACCTTTTAAAATATTAGTGGCCATAATACTTATGATAGGTTGTGCATTATGCAGAGATGAATAAAGATGTGCATTTAAATTAAAAAACGAGCAACCACTTACAGAACCAACAGTGAGGCTTAACATAACAAACATGCACTAACCCTACACTTATGCAAAACTAAGTTCTTCCAGGAAACTGTAACCAACTGTTGACCTTCCACAAAGGTAAAGGTTGCGTCCCTTGGTAATATGTTTGGACTTTTTAGTCGAATTCCAGTTTATTAGCTCATTGTCTGTAAATGTGCTGTTCCACTGTGATATCCTTTAGCTGCCCTTGAGCTTTTCCAGAATCTGCAATCTTACAGTCACTTTTATTTAAGGTTTTATTGAGCCGAAAAGTATGTCCCCTTCTGTACTACACAAATAGGCTTTCTTATTCATCCTCTTCAGGTTCCTGTGGTAAAATTGGTGTCTCCTCCTTTAAACAAGCACTAAAAAACCCAAGGATTGTGCTGTAAAGGTGATATTTGCTTTTCTCAGAAGCAACGTTATGACCTTCATCTGGGTAGATCTAGCAGAGGAGAAAGGAAAAATGTAAATAGGTTTTTAAAGTCTTTTCAAATATTTAGGGCTCTTATTTTCTTTCTATTTTCTTTCTGGGGTCTTCAAAATGTTTTAAATGACACCAGGATGATAACACTAGTTTTATGGCATCAAGGAAAGCTAATAAAACTCTAAGTAAAACTCATTCTCTTTGAATTTGAACTTACATAAAACAACCATTGCAGTGGGATCTGCAGAAGAGAAAAAAATTATATTCTCAGTCATTGTGCTTACAACAGTTTACTTAGTTGGCATTTTCAATAGTGTTGAGGCATCCAAATCCCATTAGCGTCAATAAGGATTAATTACCTCATGCTTTTAGGAACCTCTCAGTAACTGAGCTTCTGAATGTTCAGTGAAAAACCTTTTTATACATATTTTTAACTATTTGCCTATCTTATCTAAAGCCCATCATCTCTCTCTCCTAGAGTGGATATGGGCATTTTAATCTCTTAAACCAAATTCCACGGGAAATTTCTCCCAAGTGAGGCTGAACAAAAATTTTGCAGGCTGAATGAAGAAATCCAGGCCACAAGGTTTAGGACAAGAGACTTGTAGTGGCCTGAGGCAAAAAGTTTCAACTGCTTCCTCAAACTCACGATATGTTGCATGAGAAGGGTTCAACAGGGCTCTTTTGAGAGTCCTGTCTTTCCTGCTTCTTCCTGTCTCCACAGGCCTTCACATCACCTCAGCTGAACCCACAGGGATAGCTGGAACAGATCCTACGTCACTCCAATTTTACACATAAAGTCCTTTTCCCTTTAGAAGTGATGCTAATTGCCTTGTTACCACCTCCTCCCTGATGTAAACTCTCACACTTCAGTGGAAACTACAGTTCAGTAAGGTTCAGTAAGGTCAAGGTTTGCAATGGGTAACATCAGAGATATTTGGAGGAGTGACCCAAACCCACATAATCTAAGATATTCAAGAAGGCTTAATGCAATCAGAGCCCTTGGCCAGTAACATCCACGTATGCTGTGGTGGGTCTCATGCATGTGTATACACCAGCACCATGCCCTGCCCTCTCCCCGGCCTGTCTCTTACAGCACCCTCATCCCCTGTATGGCTATAGAGAGAGGGATCAGCACTCTTCCCTTTTAGCTGCCTTTTAATGTTTTTTAATATTGAAACTAAGGGGAAATTAGTTTCATATGACCCAATTCTTTTTTAGGCAAAAGGGGACTAAAGTAGTGATATCCATATTACAAAAAGTGCATATGGACTCTAAAGCACTTTATAGAGCACTGTAGGATAAACAGGTGAGAAAAAGATGAGAGAGAGGAGAAAGAACCAGAAGAATGACAAGAAGATACAGATCTTGATAACCATACTAACAGTAAGGAAAATGGTATTAAATGAAGTTTTAACTGCAAATTAAGGCTATACTGGTTGCATTGTGGTAGAGACACTCCTATCCAGGTGTTGTGGTTTAAGCCTCTATTAACTCACGCAATCGCTCTCTCACTCACTTCCCCCTCTTTCTTCTCCCAGTCCCAGGGGCATGGGGAGGAGAATCAAAAGAATGCAACTCCCACGGGTTGAGATAAAAACAGTTTAGTAACTAAGGTATAACACAAACCACTGCTGCTACCACCAATAATACTAATGACAAGGCAAATACAAGGAAAGAATACAATTGCTCACCACCAATCCCCAGCCCGACCAAGCAGTGCACTTCCCCCCCCCCCCCTTCCGGGTCTCTGCCCCCGTTTTTACATCCTGGGCATGACGTGCTGTGGCACGGAATATTTCTTTGGTCAGTTTGGGTCAGGTGTCCTGTCTCTGCTTCCTCCCGGCTTCCCCTTCTCCCTGGCAGAGCATGAGACTCAGAAAGTCCTTGATCAAACCCAAACATTACGAAGCAGTAACTGAAAACATCGGTGTTGTCAGCGCAGTTCCCAGGCCCAAAATCAAAAACACAGTGCTGCATTAGCTACCAAGAAGGAGAAAAATGACTGCTACTGCTGAACCCATGACACCAGGGAAGAAAAGGCAATATGAGGCTAAATGCTGATCTGTGCTTATAGGAAATGTCACAGCTGCACATACCTGCATAGTGTAATTAAGTCCAGCTTTTATTAGATGTTCAATTAGTTCGGCTGAATGCTGGAAGTGGACTTTAGCTGCAAGATAACATTTGGATAGTATTAGAAAAAGATAGGCTAATATGAAATAGTTATTTCCATTAATTGAAAACATTTCCAACCTCTGTAATTATTGGATCTGAAGCTGACTGTCTTTCTGGTCAGAACTGCACAGCCCCACCAGTTACAGCAATGCAGGGTGTAACATTGGAGGTTTTGGAGAAGGAACTGGAAACCCCAGGGGAAGCCATGCCTTCCAGGCATTCTGTGAGGACTCCTCTCTACCCTTGATTTACACATGCTGGGAGAGTTTAGAGGTGTGTAAAACCATTCTGTTTGAACATCACAACAGTTTATAACTGCGTTAAAGGAAATAACATTGGATTTTCTACTGCTTGCTCAGTATTGTTAAAGCCCACCATTCTTTAGGCAATGGACTTTCTGCCTGCAACATAGCAAAAACTTAATCTTTGTGAGGTAAAACCAGACAACTTTATTACCATGTCCTAATGCTGCAGAGCTTAGGCTGCAAGTGAGCTGGGTATTGTCACTAGGTGTGATATTAAGCAAGGTAGAACAAGTCCAGAGGAGGGCCACGAAGATGATCAGGGGACTGGAGCACCTCTTGTATGAAGATAGGCTACGAAAATTGGGGCTGTTCAGCCTGGAGAAGAGAAGGCTGCGTGGAGACCTCATAGCAGCCTTCCAATACCTGAAGGGGGCCTATAGGGATGCTGGGGAGGGACTCTTCATTAGGGACTGTGGTGAGAGGACAAGGGGTAATGGGTTTAAACTTAAACAGGGGAGGTTTAGATTGGATATGAGAAAGAAATTCTTTACTGTGAGGGTGGTGGGGCCCTGGAATGGGTTGCCCAGGGAAGTTGTGAATGCTTCATCCCTGGCGGCGTTCAAGTTGGGGTTGGACATAGCCTTGGATGGCATGGTTTAGGGGGAGGTGTCCCTGCCCATGGCGGGGGGGTTGGAACTCGATGATCTTGAGGTCCTTTCCAACCCTTACTATTCTATGATTCTATGATCAGGCAATCAGAGTCCTTGTCCTGAACACACTGTATTGCTTAGACATCTATCAGGCTCCCAATTCCCTCTACCACCAAGTTCAGAGGAGTAGAAGTTGCTGCTGCCTTTTACGATCATCAAAGTCTGAGACCCTCATGGCTGTTTAGTCACCCAGTATATCTTCTCTGTCCCTCCCTTTGTGCCTGCACCAAAACTTGCTCTTTAGACCTGTATCAGTCAAGAAAGTTCAGAAAAATATACTACAGTCAAATTTAAATCTGTAATTACAAATTACCTCAAGTCATACATGATTCTGTTTAAAGTGATAGAGCTTTGTTTTACTCATCTTCTGCCTTAAACTGATGACAAAAGTATAAGTGCTATTAAAAAGTTCCCTGTAGCATCAGCTTCAGATGCTTTGGCACTATTGATTAATTGGATGAAAAGTTAAACTTCTCACTTGGTGCTGTGCTTTACCAACTGTCCTGATAATTCCTTCTTCAATTGCAGAATCTCTATGAATTTCTAATACCATTAAAAATGTATGTTTTTCTATTAGCAATTCATATAATACCTTTCACTAGCGGCACGGTAGTTCCGAAGTTTTAAATAAATTAGAACATACAGCACCTAAAAGGTAGAAAGACTCAGCAAAGAAAAGTGTCATCAGTTTAGAGTTAGAAGTGACAACTGAAATAAAAAATCCTACTGGAGAGATAATGAAACTTAAAAATGTACTTGCTAAGTGTATGACTAATCAGCCTTTGAATGCCCGCCTATTAGAACCTCTGACTCCAAATGTAATTGCATCTGTAAATACTTACCATCAGCTGTCCCATGAACTATTAGCAAATTTGCTTCCTTTAAACCATGAAGATTGTGTAATACACTGGATGCCTAGTAAACAAACACACACAGTGTGTAACTGAATTGCATTTTAAGAGTAAACCAGTAATTTTTAAGTTACTTGTTTATGCTAAGTTACCTGATAGGTATTTTCCTCTTTTGATGGAATACCAAGGTACCTTTCTGAAAAAGCTGATGCTGTGAAAGTAAAAACAAAAACTAGTGAATTCATCAAAATCGCTTCTATTTTAAAACTCATCAGCTCTGACCTAGGGTCGGAAGCTCTTTAAGCCATGAAGTCAACAAAGAGATGTTAATTTGAAACTAGAACATGCTATTTAAATGTATCACTTCACTTGAAACCATATTTAAATAGTCAAAAAGACCCAAACAAAAACATAACAACAACAAAAAATACCCAGCCCCCTCAAACCAGAAACCCCAAGCCCCAAAAAACAGAAACCCCCAAAACCCCCCAACAAACAAAAACAAACAACAAAACCCAAAGACTAACAGACCATTAAAGTAACCTGGTCTAATTTCCTGTGTATCACAGTCCACAGTCCATAGCCTGTGCCCAAAACTTCATATACAGAATAAAATATCCTGTGATTGAATGACAACATGATTGATATTGTAAGGAATTCACCACTAACCTTCAAAGACTCATTCTTAATATAAGGAAGTCTTGATTCAGGCTGATCTACCTAAAGGATTCTTAGGAAATGGGGTACCTGACTGAATTTCAGTGGGAAATGGGAAACACAACTCCTTTGCAAAAATCAGTGGTGTTAATAACCTTGTAACTGTTGTGCGTTTTGTTAAACTATCTCAGTGCTAGCTCTGCCCTTTCATTCCAAGAAGAGAACGAGATAGGTGAAATCTAATTGATATTGTTACGTTATCTGCCCTTAGTTAAAATAAGTACTACCTCCTTAAGTAAAAGATATTTTGAATTGACTGTCGTGCAGGTGTAGGGCAGGGAATACTCACCATACAACTTCATATCTGTAACCGGTGCCACCACAGCTCCACACTTGAAGAGCCGTTCACTGGATTTCAGGATCATTGATGTAATGTAGCCACCGTATCCCTAAGAATGGCAATTATCTTCAGATTTTTGTTTCATTTCTCTTGAGCAACAATAAAATTAAAAACCACTATGCTAACCTGATGGGATGGTTTTACAGTATGTATTTGTATCTGCAAGAACTGCTTTTAAAGGAAATGTAAACCTATAATTCAGAGTGAATAAACATTTCATTAGACCTGGTCATAATTTTTAAACTATGCAATTAATATTGAGTATATTTCAGTTTAAGCTCCAGAATTCCATCATGGCAGACTAGCCTATAATTAGTAAAAGATTTCAAAATCAGAAAACAAAAACAACCCCCAAACAAAAGAAAACACTAAAAGAAATACAGAATAAGAGCTGGATTTTCAAGGGAGTGTAAGGAACTGAGTTATTCCTTTCCCATAGAAATTCCAGCCAAGAAGGCCAAGAGCTGCCCAGAATTGTCAATGTGCAGTAGATTTCACCTAAGAAAGGTTTTCTGAGGGGGCACTGGTAACTTATATAATTAAAAGAGTTTAGGAGAATAGCAGCTGTCCTCTGCCACTGGGTTGTCTACTTTTGCTTTTGTTCAATATTCTCTTTGTGTCTTTCCCAGTAGCTCCACAGCAAATTTCAATCCTAGGACAACTATTGCCAGGTTATTTATTATTTATGCCATGTATTCATTAAGAGTTTAGTTTACTTCTCCTGGGAATTTCTTTCCTTTGTGTTTGTGCCCTTGCTTCCAGCCAGGCTTTCCAGGTCAAAAACATTACACAGTGAGATCACATTTTTAGAAACACTTCGCAATGGCAATGAAGAAAATACTTCGTATGTCCCAATGCAAGGTGCCTCACTCATCATCTGGATTTCTGTGGTTACAACCCAATTGTCATTATTTTCAAGAAGCTGCTTGGCTGTGAAGTTGCAACTAATTTTAAAGCTCTCTTTCTACCTCCATGAATAAAAATGCAAGCTACATGGAAACAATTTGCTGTCAAACAGTTCAAAAAGGCCCTCGGTGCATCACTTGGGCTTGTACCCCCACAGAGATGAGCAAGGTGGCATTGGCAGATTGCCCTTCTGGACAGTCTTGTTGCTCTTGTGCCTAGTTTACATTACTGACTGTGACAAGAATTTTATTTCTGTGTATCTCTAAACCTCTTAAAGAGCTCCCTGACAGTGTGCATGTGTCCAGGTTTATGAGATCAGCATGAAGCAATTCCAAAGTTACCTTATTTTCAAGCAAAGTGCATATTCCATTCCCATTAGTAAGCCAAATTTAATGCATAGAACGAAAAAAAAAAAAAAAAGGTTTTTCCTATCACACTGTACATAGTAAATGAGTTTTAAAGAAAATTTTTAATTGACTCTTAAATAAGCAGAGTGGAGGAAATAATTAACCCTAGGAAGCTTTTAAATAAATTGGTTTTCTTTTCTAACTTTAAAACTGAATTTCAAATTTTATGAATTTTTCTTTGACAGTAGGAAACAACCCTGAGAGGCTTACTTGGAAAGGGCAAATTTCCCTGAATTTAAAGCTTATCAAATTTCCCAGTTTTTGCTCTTTGCTTTCTCACATTTTCACTTCTCATTCCTCAGTCTCCATCTTCTAACGAAAGCAGATGTTCTTTTACCAAATACTTTCTCTTTGAAACACAAATACTGTGGTACCATAAAACTGATCTGATTGATCTCAAATACCCAGTCTGAGAAAAAAAAAAAAATATACAGAACATACAGTAAATTATGGAAGGTTTTTTTCCTCTTTTAATAACTGAAACTGTCTTAGGAAAATAGATAAATATATTTATGAATTGATAGCATTTTTTTAACAGATCATGATGATACATCCTGCTATTTTTGCGCATTACCTTTCCAAATACACTCAGTCTCTTAGGATCAACAAAGGGCTGTTTCAATAGCCATCTGAAAGAAAAAAAAGGGTTTTATTTTACACTGGTAAAATCATGAATTTTACTTGTGTCTAGTACATAAAGAAAATTATTTGTACAGTAGGGAACTGTCATAAGTGTAGATAAGGTAGAAGGACAAATTGCATCCATAAAAATATTAATGTAATTTGCTTTCTAATTCCTTCTCTATATGGCAAATGGTTGCTGTTGAGCTCAACTCACCTAATTTGGATATCTGAATTTGAACATCTCATCTAAATTGCCTAGTAAGATCTGCTTTTCAATTCAAGGATAGAAGAGAGGCACTCTCTTCCCACCCATCCTGAAAACCTCTCTCAGTCTGGGGAGAATCACCCTCCAGAAATGCCAAGGTTTCCCACCAACCAGAGACTGGCTTTGACCAGGTGCCCAGTTTTTTGACAGCTAAAGGAAAGTAAGATGAATGAAACTTCCTGAATTTAGATAAAATTCCAAATAATTAATTGTCTCAAGGCAATTAATTGGCAATGGTGAATTTTATACAGAAAAGACAGAATAATCTGAGGGCAAAATCCAGCTGCTTTTGAGGAGACCATGCCAGCTGCAGTCTCAACCAAGGTGACCCTCCACTTTTCCCATGCATTGCATCCAAAAGGAAGCCAGATGTAATTTAGCCTAAAACATCTTAGCATGATCGGAGAGCTCACTTTTCAGAGCACAGCGCATGGTCTGCTTCCAATGGCCCTTTCACAAGGGTTTTCTTGAATCGCCATGCTCAACACAGCTCATTCCTGACAGACATGAACACTAGGAGCTCTTCTGCTTAGCTATGTCATGTCAGACAAAGTTGGCTACTCATGCAATGGGCCTTTCAAAAGAAAAAAAAAAAAAATCTGTCTTAAAATCTGTATTTCCTTGAGAATCCCTAGAAAAAGTCCATCCAGACCTTGATATTAGCCTTTTTGACATGTGCACCCTGAGTAAAGAGTGTGTCAAAGCCATGTGTGATTACTACACAGAGATGACTCTTTTCTGCTGCTGATGGCTTCATGTTAGCCTGAGAATGATAACACAATGAGAAATAACAGTCCATTTGCCCAAATTTTGCCCTTATTTACACCATTATAACTCCATTTGCTTTGGATGAGCACTCCAGAAATCTGTGGTGGAAATGAGAGCAGTATCCTATTGTACAGGCCTAAAATATTGCAACACAAATACAGTTAAACTTCAACATGTGCACTGCAGGACATTTTCCTAAGATATATAGACAAATGCGAATTAGCTCAAATGCACTAGTTAAGATTGCACAGGGAAAGTCAGCTTTATCAAAAGAGAACCAGCAACGCAAAAAGCAAGCACCCCTTTAATCTTTTATTTGCTGTTTGTAATTAAAAGATTATTGTTTCAAAATTTGTAACTGCATTAAAAACAAACATTATCGGTATTCACTATGCAGAGAAAACATTCTGGGCAGTTTCAGTTAAATATGCTCATTCATCAAGGTGGAAGCAGGGTAAAAGAGAAGAAAAGTTTGCACATACGTACTCTACAGCTGCTATTTGGTCCTTCACTTCCACTGATCCTAAGCATCGGTGGACCTCCTGTAGAATCTTAAGGCCTTGAAATCCACTCCCTCTGCCATCAAATCGAGCTACGATGACATTATCAGAGTTGACAAGCACTGAGTCCCAGTCAATGTGAAACTTATCTGTAACCAACTGGCCGCCTGGAGCTTCATCACTGCAAATACCAACACACCAGAAACAAATGAGGACTATTGACAACGTGATGCAATTTGCCGTTCTCTGATATTTTATTTAGCCTAGCTGGCAGTGTTCAGCCAGTTATGCAATCCTGTTGAATTATTATCACTTCCATTGGTACTATCACATTAGCTAATGATGGTATCCCTGCAGCAGTAGTAAGCAAAACTTCTCTATCTTTAGAACCACTGTGTTGTAGTACCACCAATACCTGAATATAATGTATAGAAAGAAACAGAAAACTAAACCACATAGTGCTGCTTATGGGTTAATAAAGAGAAAAAAAAAAAAAACACACCTCCAAACTAACTTTTCAGTTCTAAGAAGCTTATGTAGAATTTTTTAAGTCACACTAAAAAGGAAAAGAAGGAAAAATCATTCAGTACCCTGATTATAATTTTATAGGATGTATAATACTATTAAGACAGATGCCACCTTAGAAAACAAAAACAATTGCATTATTGAATTGATATTTTGAAATGGAGTACAAAGAAGACTAAAGTACACATTGGAAAAAAAATTTATTTTCTCCATTCAAATTTATAGGAAGAAATGGATGAAGGCAGGAGTGGTAAATTTATTTTATGACTTTAAAAAAAGTGGTTTACAGCAGAAAAGGTGGAATAAAGTGGGAGAACGCAGTTTCTAGAAGAACCATAAGATTTTCCATTGAAGCCAAATATACTCTTTTCTGTGCAAAAAAAATAAAGTGTCGGTTTTAAAAGGGAAGCTTGTCATTATTTTTCCCCCAAGATAAACACAGAACAAGAGGGCAGGCTACCACGAAGTTGTACAAAATGCAAAACACTTCTATGTAGGCTGCATCTGCCATTTGAATGCAAATTAAAATGTAAAAGTGCCTGTGCTGGCTGTACAGAAATTAGATTGGACAGTGCCTGTGGGAATATCCTGTCTAAGGTGAAAGAAAGATGAAGACAGGAATTATTATTTTGCCAAAGAGACTTATATAAACCTGGGGGGAGGAAAGAGACATAAAAACCTCCTACAATAACTACAGTCTTACATGTACAGTAATGTGCTGATTCAGTATCTGGTTTTGGCTGTGGATAACATAGACCATCTTCAAGGTAACCGCTCAATTAACATGCATATGATGAATACATAAGTTCTCTAATTCAGTCAGAACTACCTATATAGTTGCTATATCAAGCACTGAAATCAGGAATACTTGGTTATAGACTCAGTCACAACATGTTATGTTTGATTTACCATTATCTTGTGCATCAACTTTATACTTCACTTTATAAAAAGGAAAGGCATTTTTTTTTGTTTGCTTAACCAATTCAGTTGTGATTACACTAACTGCTAACAATGCAGAGCAATGAATTTGGAAATACTGACTGTCAAGTATGCTCTGCAGAAAACACACAATTCAGAAGCACATTATTATTATCCACAGTAAGA
Source organism: Amazona ochrocephala (assembly GCA_039720435.1). NCBI lineage: Eukaryota > Metazoa > Chordata > Aves > Psittaciformes > Psittacidae > Amazona > Amazona ochrocephala. Next base: position 33,259,629 of record CM077881.1, read on the forward strand.
GCAGGACAGAATAATTCTTTCAATTTCTGCTTATTGTACAGAGCGAGGTTTTCAGAAGCATCTACATTGACATAGATGTCTTCACAGAGCTTTTACCACTACTTCCAATAGCCTCAGACCAGCAGTAATTCTTTTTTGAGTTCTCCCATATTTCCACAATAAGATGTCAGAAATATACTAGTTTAGCTAGGTATCTTCCCAAAAGTGTAATGCACTCCACATAAGTCAAAATATTATGTGTCAGCCTGCTTTCCTCCCACCTGATATAAGAACAAAACAATTATAGTGTTCGCATTTGTTTTATGCATGTTATATATCTAGGCGATATATATATATATATATATACTTGTGTGTGTGGCTATATATGTTATATATCTAGACATTTGGGAATAAGGGAAGAACCATTACATTTGGCAAGCATTTCTCTATACCAGAAAATGCTTAAAACCAAAAGAGGTTTTAAATGAAAGGTGTTGCCCCCAGATAATTTCTCCTATTAGAAAGGAAAAATAGAATCTCAGCAAGATTCTCTGTGGGACAGAACTGATAGTGATGTTTTCTCAAGCTTCTTCTCAGAGGGCATAGCTGGGCTACTTTTAGGCTCAGACTGTAAACACTATACATTTCTCGCTGCTGTATGATGGTTTGTTTGACATATTGCTTTTGGAAGCAATTTTCCAGTGGCCAATTTATTTCAAGAATGTCCATATAAGTAGTCTGTGACAGGCATTTAAAGTCATTTCCCAAAATTCCCATTACCATCAAAAGGTGTCTATACTCTTCAGTTGCTATTATAAAATGATACTGATTATCTGAGGTATGCTTCTGTCCTCCACAGACAGACAACATATATGATATTCACCATTTTAGCCCATTTTTAACCTTTTAAATAGGGCTTCTGCAAGGTATTAATCCTTTATGCAAATCTGAACATCATCCTGAGGGCTCTGTAACATAGCAAGTTTGCTACTACAGTGCAAAAATAGATGCAGAGCCTGATTTGTGAAGTTTGTCCTGGGATTACAGATACCTCAGAGGTCTGGTTTTGCTTTATGCTCATCACTACTTAAAGCCTAGTTATAATTAGCTACTGTTCAGCAGTACTCTCTTCACAGAATTATTTTTTGACCCCCACAAGTAAGCCTGGAAGCTTACAGGCTCTTCAGGGTCTTCAACATCTCTTGAAGATTCCTTCAGGAGCATGATGGCATGGTTTAGTGGAAGGTGTCCCTGCCCATGGCAGGGGGGTTGGAACTCGATGATCTTGAGATCCTTTCCAACCCTTACTATTCTATGATTCTATGATTCTATGATTCTCCAGACTCAAAGAAGAGCAGAATGATTCAGATGAAGACTATGCCTAATTTTTCCTGATTATATATATATATATTTTTTTTTTTTCTTGTGACAACACTTAAACTTCCATTTTTTAGTTTTGACCCTGACTTTCAAGGTTCATAGCTGCCTTGTGACTAGTGTCTTAGACAGTGACTACGCTTGGAGTCCACCATGGCAGACATACTGCTGAAGTTCACCACTGAGGTACATTTAAACAGACAGAAGCCATCAATAATATACCAATATCATTGACCTCCGTGCATAATTTGTATGCCTCTTGCAAGGCATACAAATATGTCTCAGACCATCTGGAAAAAGGGGCAGGTCATCTTAAGTTCATATATTGCTGAAAAGAGAAGAACCTGATCTTTCAGATTCTACAATCAAAAGCTTAAACTGAAGTCTCTGTTCATGACTTGAGTTACAGCATACAGGAAATAATATAGTGTTACCAGAGAGGCTGTGGCTGCTCTACTCTGAGAAATACTCCTCTGCTACTCTGCTATCATGACTGCAGCAAAATTCGTTCCAGGTTTTGTACCGCTGAAAAACTAAGATTTTAAACAGGAATTTCAGAACTTATAAGACTGACCAAGCACAGTAGGGGGAAAATAATTTTGAAAGATACGGCAAGTAATTGCTATCATCACTGTTCAATTTCCAATACATCTCTATTTCTTCAAAGCAGTGGATTTTACGCAACACATGGGAAAGTTAACTTGATAGCAAATATTTGAGAAAGACTACAACTCAGAGGATAAAGTCTATGCAAGAAATACCACTGATAAAAGTCATATTTTCCTTACGGTGAAACTGAGTGGGAAGGATTTTTTTTCAAAACTGGTGTAACAGAAAAATCCATTTTGTTTTCAGATTTCATGAGCATTCTTTTCACAAGCATCAACTTTCAAGCATGCTCATCATTACTGGTCAAAAAACAGGGAACCTGAATAGCCACAAACATAGAGGACAAAAATTCCCAAATATTTATTCTTTGTTCATTTACCCTGTTTAGATATAGCAGACTGCAACTACTAAAACCAGATAGTGTGTTTACAGATCCTCCCTGCAGATATGGCCAAAGAAAACATATCACTAGCAAGAAATAATTCCATTATTAGGGTAGAATCATGTGATAGACAGGACTGACGTAGATAGCATAGTACAAAAAAATAAAATTTGTTATTCTTTAAATATCTTTCTGAAACCTTTGAGGCTGAAGACTTTACATGCATTTTTGGGAAGAAGAGATGTAACACGTGTCATAAGAACACGTGCCACATGTCATAAGAACACATAACACGTGTCATACGAAAAAGAGGTGAAATTCCGAATCTCCTCATCTTTTTCTAAGGAAGATTAAATGAGCATTTTATTCACACAGTGACTGCTGTGAGGGAAGTGGGAGTAGAGGAGGCTGAGAGAGGATGTATCAACGATTCCTCAAGCCTTTTGTGGGGACAAGGCTGAAGAGAAAGGGAGTGAGCAGATCTGTCACTGCCCATAGCACTCGGACCGCTACTGCAAATAAAACAGCTGAAGTGAGCTTCTAATCTATCCCTTGCTTAGCCTAAGCTAAATGAATTCCATCTATGCCCTAAGAAATATTACAAAGTTCAAAGAATGGGGAAGAAAATCTAGAGTTAAAAAGAAAATCCTCTCTATCAAATACTTTGATGCAACAGAAACACAATAGAGCAGTGAAATACTGCCACACTTGGCAAAAGCAGGATGAATACAGACATGAAATGGATGGCTTGCAAGACAATTAGTGAATCATTCACAGGACTTAGAGATATGAGAAAAAGTAAACTTTGCAGCTGTTTTACAGATGAAGAATGGGCCAAACAAAACAGCCTTCAGGAGTTTTACTCCTGCAAACATACTACGACTGGAGTAGTGGAATCCAACACACATTTTTAGACTTCACCTTCACTTGAAACAGCTGCCAGGTAAAATGAGAAATATAATTTACAACAAATGAAAGGTACGCAAGATAGCTATTAAAATAGGCAAAGTGAGGTCTGATTCGACTTCAGATATCAAACATTTTCCAATACTTGCATTGTCTTCCTACATTACTTCTAGTCCTTTAATGAGTTATTCCCGAAGATGTAAATGTACTCTTCACTTTCAACCCTGCAGTCTTATCTTGCTATCAGTCCTAAGAGTGCATTAACTGGAGGCATAAACAGGTGTGATTGCCTGTGCAAGGCCTAAAACTTTCATCATTTCAGTAACAGGTAAAGTGATTCATGTTTATTACCAAACTATAAGAAAACAAGTAAACAAACAAAGAGAAACCTCTTGGAGACAATTCACTGTTGCTTTGGAGGATACCTGTTGTTTTCTCTCCCCTCAAAGAACAGAACAGTCTCTCCACTGACTTAGTTTTACAATATCCATTTAGGTATTGGACAATTTTAAATGGAGTTAAATAATAAATGCTGACATTTAAGATACATTATATACAGATTTTGAAGTAATGAGGTTAATTATGTCCAAGAAAAAATAAAGAATGATTATCACCTCACGTTTTATTACCCGGATGAAATGACAGTCTTTACTTAATCATTTCTTGTGTGTTACCAAGGAATGTATCTTCCAGCTTTTTTAATGAGTAAGGTGAAACATAATGAGAAAATCAAGGATCTGAAATTTAAGCTTTGGTCTTAATTATATAGAAAAGAGATGATAATCACTCTTTCAGGCAATTATTGTACAGCACTCTATAGTTACACTGTATGTATTATAACAGAAGGAAACTGAGTGTGAAATGTATTAGTGATATAGGAAAACAAATGGAAGAGAGTCTTATAATCTATATAGCATTTTATGGATTATGCATCACAATTCTGGAATGAAAAACAGTGCTAGCTGACATAACTAGTTTGTACATGAAACCTACCCGTTAAATGGTCCATCCATACAGATGGATGCAAATTTTAACACAGCAATACAATGATCTTCTATTTGAGCACTACAGCATGCTTTGCAACTGCTAATGGATAAATCTTCACAAAATCTTTATAGAATCATAGAATCATAGAATAGTTAGGGCTGTAAAGGACCTTAAGATCATATAGTTCCAACCTCCCTGCCATGGGCAGGGACACCACACACTAAATCATGTCACCCAAGACTCTGTACAACCTGGCCTTTCATTACGATGAAGATTACAGGATATCCAGGTCCTGGTCCTTAAGGTTTTGTCTACCTGGAGCTGTACTGAGTTCACACCCAGGTTTCACACCAGGACCAGAATCCACTTGTACAGGCTCCTTTCCAGGATTTAGCCTTAACATTCAGACACCTGGGTGCCAGGATTCTGTGATTCTATGTGCTGAAAATTTAAATTTATCTGCAGGCATCCTTGCATTCATACAGAAGCCTTATTACAGTCATGCACCTTTGAAATGGCTTTCTCCCCTTTTTCTATTTCCAAATTCTGTTATCATAATTGTAGTGTTATGGATCCAAAGAGCACGTTAACAACACACAGAAGCAGTTGATGCTGATGAAAATTTACAGGAAAATTATGAGCCTCAGTTATCAAAACCCCACTTTACTCTGAGTCAGTGAAACCAGCCACCAGCACAAAAATTCTACAGAGATGAGACCACACAGGAAAGCCAGAATCTGGCAAAATTTATGACACATGGAAGATGAATCTTCACCAGAGGCTTGGTGTGTTCCTGAAGCAATGACTGCAGCCAAACAGAGCCTCTTAGATCTTACACGCCATATTTATTCTCCATCTTAGGGGACAAAGCTTATATGCACTTAGAAGCATATATGCACTTAACTAGGCATTTAATTTGCACTACAGAGACACAGTAAGTGATTTCCTGCCTGCCTTCCTACCTGCGTGACTTCCTGCCTGCCTGCCTGCCTTCCTTCTTTCCTGCCTGCCTGCCTTCCTTCCTGCCTGCCTCTCTTTCTCTATTTTCCTTAAGCCCTTATTAAATTGCACTGCTACTGAGATGGAAAGCAAAAGCCACTTCAAAAGCCACTTTGGAGATCTGCTAATACTCCACTTTTCCAGATATATATCTTCTCTTTATATATATCTAAGTGTATGTTGCCTGGATCAATATATTGTTATATAGCATCTCCTTTCCAAAAAATGGATATACAATTAAAACCAAAATTCTTACCAAGGACATTGATAAGCATTCTTTTTCAAACTTCCAACAGCTGGAATACAATGATAATTGTGTCATGTCTGAGAATGTAAACAAGGAAGTAGCTGTAACTGAACAATATGAAAGGCAGTGCTTGTTATCAGCCATTAATACAATTCTTGTCTAACACTTTTAGCAGTAGAAAAAGGGTGTTCCTCAATCAGTCCCAACAGTACCACTCTGGGACTCAGGAAAGTTAGATATCTGGGAAATGATACTATATATAAAATTAATCAGTGTTTCCTGTAAAAGCTACATGTTCTTCTCAGACCTGATTTTTTCTTTTTTTTTTAAAGTAGTATTTCTGATAATTGAATGAACCTTAAGATGTCAATTCGGAGATGCGTGGGTCAAGAAATTATGCTCTGCATGTGCACACGTTTCCATTTTTTCTATCTGAAGAGCTAGACAGAATTTATTAGTCTCAAAAATCATCCCACAAGGGAACCTCCCGTAACTTTAGTGACAGTTTTCAGTTTTATATCTCATTTGGGGACACCTTTAACTAAAAAAAGAACTGCTAGAAACTGTAAAGTCTGTAAAAAGCTGCTGAAGAAATATAACTTCATTCTCTCCTAGGGAAGAGTGGGACCCAAAACATGCAACATTAAAACAGCCAGGATGGATTTTAAATTTTCAGTTACATGTTTTCATGAGAGTATAGGGTTTTCTAAAAATAACTCCTGTTAAACCTAACGTTAAGAATTTAGCATTTCAAAGATAAGGATTTGACTAAAAAGCAGCAAAGTCTCCATATTATAAATGTAGATACTACAACCAGTATTCAGAATTTGATGAATTTCCTTAAAAATCATAAAAAAAAAAGATGACTATGAAACATACCTATACATTATGACTTGCCCATATTATTTGCTCACTGCGTACTGACAACTTTGGTACGTTCAAATTCAAACCTTGCCTCAATACTGTTCTCAGTATTTCAACTCTTGATATGTGAAAACATTTCATAATAATTAGAATTTTTTTTCTTTTCCTGTCATTTCTGGCCTTGGTCTTCTCCATGTTTCTGATCCTTCCCTCCTGTCTTCTCTATGCTCTATATGAGTGCATAACCTGTATTCTACCATAACTGTATATGGCAGATAACATATTTACTGGGATATTTAAGAAGGAAAGTGTTACACTGACAACACATTAGTGTTTCACTGCTTTTAGAAAAAAACAGCACAAGCATTTGCAACTCCCCGTAATGCGGCTGGTGTCTATTCACAGACTCAGTTTGCCTTAGGCACACTCAAAAGAGCTGCTTAAAATATAATCATGCTTCCAAAATCAAGCTAGCAAATACTGCAAAGATAAAATAATGCAAAGATAAGATAATGTGTCCCGTTTCTCTACAAGAAAATAATTTTCATGAGCCACTTAAAGCACAGAGCTTCCATGACTGCAGATAAATACAACTGAAAAACCTGAGTTTTAAACACAAAATGGGCTTAGAAATAAGCAATTTTATGCTTCTCTTATTATCTAAGAACTGATATGAGTAGAGGAATTTGGGATCACTCAGCAGCTCAAGCTTGTTAATTTGACCTCACATGCAATAAGGATCCCTGCTGTCACTAAGGGGAGGTCTACTCCAGGTGATACAGCTCAGCTGACATGGTATTTTCATGAATTTAGCAGTACACCCTACACCTGTGTTAATTAAATTCTCATCAATTGCATCTAAATTGGACTGGAACAAGATCTGTATGAACATGAAAGCCCTCTACACCTATGGCAGACCCATGCTGAGGTAAGGTGGACAAATGGTAGCAACAAATGGTGCTCTGAGCTGGCCATCACTGGTTTTTCTAGGTAGGCTGCAGGCATGCACATGACTCCCCTCTCTTCCTCTGCTATACTTTCTGTAGATGTGCAACTTAAAGGCTGACTGTCTCTGAAAGACATACACACATATTTCTTTTTAAAAGAAAGCTAGGGAACACCTCCTTACTCCCATAGAAGTTTTCTACAAATGTCAACAGACTTTGGATCATGTCTAAAATGCCTTCAGTCACTGACGCTCAGAAATATTTTTTTCTACTTTCCAGTGTTCCTAAAAGCAGTTTTGCTTCACACATCTTAACTGAGCCCTTCTTAGAAGCTCTACTCATTTCTATCAAGGATAAAAAGAAGCACATGCTCTGAATGAGCTTCTCTGTGGGTAGGAATCAGTATGGGTTCAGGAAAGACTGAAGAACTACCCACAGCTACACTATCAGCAGGACCACTGCCTCATGTACATAAAAGTACAATGAAACAGAGCTAGGTTTGATAAGCTCAAAAAATCCCAGACATCTCTACCAGACAGCACTTATAACAAAATTTTCCTGAGAACAAGCCTTTTGATTTATCAACTCAAATCCATGAGGTAATTTACCTAAAGAAGGTAAAAAAAAAAAAAAAAAATCTAATTTCAGAGTTAAATATTTTCTATGAACTACTTTTTTATTATTTTGAGTGATTCTGCACAGATACTTACATTATTAATAGAAGGGCATACTGGTTTCGATCTGTGAAATCTTTTGGCAGTGACAACTCTAAAGGGAGTTCTTTTAAGAAAAGAGCAAAACATTAAAGGCTGGTAGTTACACAGATAAAAAACAGTAACACTGTAAGAAAGTTTTCTGTTTGGTAAAATAACATTTTGCTAAATTTACCGTAATCCTCAATGTGAAGCATTTTAATTTCAGTCCTGGAACTCTTTTTTTTTAAAACAGCTTCTTTCAATACAGCATTATTTTCCAAAATGTAGAACTCTGCAGAAAGCAGGAAGAAAAAGCAAGTTGGAAGGTGTGGAGAATCATCACATAAATTAAAATTCAAAACCAACCAACCAACCAAACAAAAAAGAAAAAGAAAAAGAAACAAATATGCAATGATAAATCTTGTAAATGAATTCCTTCTGTAAATACTTTCTTATAATGCAACTGCTTTGCAATTCAGGAACTGAGTAATCAGCTTAATTCAAAACATATACATCTATTCCATTTTCTGGCTTCAGTTGGCTTTGTTTTCATCTATCACTAACAATAAAATTGCTGATGACCAAAATGAATAGAAGTATCCCTGACAATTACTAACAGCAGCTCTTACAGCAAAAGGCTAGTCTGCTGGGCAGTATCTTAAGCCTCAAGCAGGCATCCTTTTCAAGCTACATATTCAGGTCAATATTTAACCAGCACAATTAAGTGCTTCATGTTCTTCTCTGTCTTCTGCACTTCAACCAAGATCAAGACTTCACTTTGGTTTAAAGCTGCAGACAGGTTCGAAGTAATCTTTTTGCACATGAAAGAATGATTAATTGGTTGTTTGTTTTTTTTTTTTCTTTTTTACTCAAATTACCAATGTTGCTTCCAAAATTTATATTCTTTTATTAAACAATAATCCCTCCACTTAGGGATAAAATGGATAACCTTAGGAGAATGTTTGTTCTGGGCAGTCAACCAAAATGGTATAATTACAGAATGAGGATCGAATAATTGAAGTAATCCTTAATCATTTTTTTTATGAATTGAAGAGGATAATCTAATCTTCCATGGAAACATTAATAGTAAATTATGTCTCCTATTAGGTGGTTTCTTGTTACAACAAACAACATCCCTCTATCCTGACTTGCTTGGTTTTCCTCTAAGAGCTTGTATGTGAATCTCTTTTACAATAACTCGCTATCAACAGCATTTTAGATTCAAAAAGAAGAGTGCAAGTCTATCTTCACAGCATTGAGTAACTCTACAGAAGTCAGTCAATGAATTTACTTTGAGCAGTAGCTATCCTTTGAGTTGGATAAAACTGCCTTGCCTTGGTGTGCTCTGGCCCTGAGCTTTGCAAATACTAACAGAGACATTAAAACAAGAAAAAAAGAAGCCAAAATACAGACATTAATTAACACTTCATAGGATACTATTGATCAGTATGCTACTTCAACATGCAAGATTAGGTCCACTGTTATGGTGAATAGTGGCTGGCCCATGGCAAATCAGATGCAGACAAGTACAGCTCAGGACTATTGGATTCTGGAAAAAATCCTGGGGATAATCTAATGAATGAAATGAGGATATGTAAGGATTAGTTTAGTGGTTTTGAATGAAAAGATGTTCCCTTTCCTCTAACCTACATCTTCATGCTATGTGGTATCACAGTGGAGCTGCAGGTAGCAGAGTGGTTACTTCTACTTCGTCAGAGAAACATCTAAGTGAGGAAAATTCTGCTGCTGAAAGACAGTCTTCCATTACAAAACACCTCAAGCAGCCAGACAACAGCAACAGATTTAGTGTCAATATACAGAAAATGGTGAGTAAAATTTGCAAAATACCCCTAAAAAGCCTCTACTCCTGGATTTTTCCATAATGGAAAATATGAGTGGAGTTGCTCTGATTCGAGAAATACTAGAAGGACTAAGTCATAGTTGTAGGCCAGATTTTATGATCAGTCATCAAAGGACAATACCTTATCTCAAAATAATTGGATCGTAACTTTAAAATCATCTCTAAAAATACAGGTCTATTGTAATGACAGCATAATTTACATAGAAAATGAAATGGATGCAGACCAATCTGCTATCTAATTAACTCAAGTGTAAACAGAAGATGAATGAGATGCACTTAGCATAAAACAGATTCAAAAAGCCTAGGAAAGTTTTAGTCATTTGATTAACTTATCTTTCCTTCTCATTTGCAGATGTGGATGTTGTTAAAAATTAATAGAACTTTATATGAGTGAGCTATATATTAGTTTTCATTTACTTATAGCTACCTTTCCCCTCCCAAACACTCCCTAAAACAATCAAGGACAATAATAGAATATACCTATTCCATAAGGAATACTCACTTGCATTATTACTTGTACTGTGCACGCTAACAACTGGAACACCTGGCCCTGTTTTAAGGAGAGAAGAGGAAGTATGAAGTAGCTAGTACTCGACATTTCAGTAACAAAGAATGAGAACACAGATTACCACATAGGGCTGGATCCTGGAAGCCCCATATACATGCTACCCTTCAAACACAGCAGTAACTCCACTGGTGTCCCTTGGAAAGGACACGGATTTGGCTGTGGTACCAACAAAGAGCAAAACAGATGCCTAGACTTGCCTGTTCAGCAAGCGGTCTAGACCCCTGCATCCAGAAGGAGATTTTTTTTTTTATAATCTCCATGTTTTAGTCGTAAGTGAAGAAGGAAAAAATTACAGAGGCACTTAATGGCACTGTCTAAAATATCACAGTCTGACATTCAGAAACTAGCTTGACTGGGAAGTGCATTAATGATAATATTCACATATATTTTATATGGAAAAGCTACACAGGTGTTGAAAAAGTTTCTGTTTAAGAAGCTCCTTTGGTATGCCTGCTCTGCAAAACTAACAGCATCATGGTTAAATCTAGGCATAATGTTATCTAACCTTACATGGTAATGTCAGGTACTATATTTTCCCTGTTCAACTAAGAAACTAAAAGCACCAGGAATAATTCTCTATGTCAACAGGTACTGTGCAAAAGCATAAGATAAGTGTGTGAAACTGTGGTGACCAAACAGTCATTATATGTATAGCAGGTTTGTTGTCCCTGCTCTGATGATCCCCCAGTGCAAACTTGCAAAAGAAAATGTTGCTTTCCCACCCCCAACAAGGAATTTGTGGGTGGGAAACTTAGTTTTATCTCAGTAGGATGAGTTTAAATTACATGCAGTCACTACTGGGCTAGGAAGGATGATGCAGAGCAGCTGAAGTCCCTGAGGATCCCATGGCAGATGAAGGCACATACCCTCTGAAATTAGGAGTTAAGACTCCTGTTTTTTGGAGAAGAAAAAAAGATTCCTTTGAGAGCAGCTCAGAGGCAGAGCTTAATTTATGTGTTTAGAGTCATCCTGAGAGGTTGTCTCTCTCAATTAATTATGGCATGAGCCTAGGGAAACTTAAATACCTGAAATAAATAGCACAAGGCCGTTCAAAGTCTCTGACAGCCTCCACTGAAGATTTTTATCAATTTCATTCTCTGCCTCAAGGGAGACTATTGACAAAAATCTTACAGGTATATTGCTGACAAATCAAAGCTTTCTGCCTTAGCTCTTCAAGAAGATAATTTATCCAGCTGTCTTTTTGTTTTGGTTCGGGGTTTTTTCCAGCTCTTTTTACTACTTCTGAATTTGTCATTTTGCACTGAATTTTGATTTAAGAAAGAGACCATTGTTTGAGGGGAAAGCAGTGGTGTTTTCCAGGCTAGCTCTACTTGTTTTATTACAAGATAGAAGGATGATGACAGATTTTGAAAAAGGGAGAATACAGTAGATTAAAAAGACAATAGGAAAAGACAGACTTGTGTTACATGTATTGAATTACAGCACATCAGAACTACACACAGCACTTGGATTTCCCATTGACCTCCTATAACTAACACTAAATCCACAACTTATTTCCTGCTGCATAAAATGGGAAAACAATTACTGTCTTTGTGAAATATCTTACTTGATTAGAGAGATTAACATCTGTTAATGTTTATGAAGCGCTAAAGGAAAAATCCACAAGCAACATGGAAAATAAGTGTAAAGTTCATGCTTGCCAAAACTGAGAAGCTACAGAGCCGGTCCTGCATCTACCAGCCTAGAAGTAACTCCTCACTCAGAGTCATCTCTGGAGGTGGATGCAATGGTCTACTGAGACAGATCTCTTAGCTGAGGGTAACTGAGACGGAAAAACCCCAATAAGGGTGCTCATGGGTTAACAGGAGGTGAAAGAATTTAAAATTGTACAGATCAAACCAGTCCAGAGTACCCAAACATTTATGGGCAAACTGCTTTTGTAACAATTCACTCAGGCTCTTTGTTGTGGGCAAACAAGTGTGTACGTACATAGATGTGGTGTCATTTGTCTCCTCAGAGCAGTTTACCTTTACTTTTACAAGCAGCTCCCCACAGAAGAGTTTTAATACCTGCTCTATGGTGATGTTGCTATCAACTTTGATACTGTCAAATACCCAACCCACCACAGGCACTTTGCAGAGCTGTGGCAGTACATGGGGGCCACAGTGCTACTGTAATTGTCAAGCTCTGACAAAACACAAGAGAAGACCTCTGAATGACCCCAGATTGACAACTATATATTAATGTTAGAGCTAGGAAAAATTTAATGACATTGTTTCATCATCTCTGCCCAACATCTGCAGCTTAGCACAGTCTACTGGTTTCATCTCAGCAGAGTGTAGGTTTAATCACAGAATCATAGAATCACAGAATTGTTAGGGTTGGAAAGGATTTTAACATCATCTAGTTCCAACCCCCCTGCCATGGGAAGGGACACCTCACACTAAACCATGTCACCCTAGGCTATGTCCAACTTGGCCTTGAACACCACCAGCGATGGAGCATTCACAACTTCCCTGGGCAACCCATTCCAGTGCCTCGCCACCCTTACACTAAAGAATTTCTTCCTCATATCCAATCTAAACTTCCCCTGTTTAAGTTTGAACCCATTACCCCTTGTCCTCTCACTACAGTCCCTAAGGAAGAGTCCCTCCCTAGCATCCCAATAGGCCCCCTTCAGATATTGGAAGGCTGCTAGGAGGTCTCCACGCAGCCTTCTCTTCTCCAGGCTTAACAGCCTCTGGGAGGATGATCTACAGTCTTACCAGCTCAAACAGAGAACTGCCATCTGCAAAGTCACTGAAAGTCATGAGCTTGTGAGAAATTTCATGTGCAACCTCCTACTGGTATCTATATTTTTATATCAAAGAAGCAGATTAAAAATTACAGGCTGAATATACTTTGCTAAAATAATAACAAGAAGCTGTGTCTTGGGGCCATAGAATATTGCTGATTCAGGCTAAAAAGCTCTTCCCAATTTACCAGCTCTTGCAGGAAATTGAAACTTTCCCCTTAAGGACTACGTCAAGCACAAGGGAAAACCCTGCTTAAACCATGTGGAGCTCATTAATATTGCAGTCTTTACTTAGATAATGAACTCAGGATTAACACCATAACTTCTGCCTCAGAATATATATAACCATGTATAAACCATACAGTTGATGTGCATTTTTTTTTCTATTCAGCTCTGCATTAATGGTACACTTACACACACACACACACACACACACAAAAACCCAAAGAAACTATTTTAGCCAATATATATTCATAGTTTGTTTGAATAGATTCAATTCTCAAGCCAGCAGATATTTCATTTTTGTGCAGAAAAAGAAAAAAACAACAACAAAAAAAGTACAGTTGCAAAAGAAATAGAAAAAATGCATGCAAATAGAATGGGCTATTCACATGTATTTCAGAAGAATTATGTTCTGCTCTTTTCAACCTGATGCTAGTTGAACAAATATACTGGAAGAATGCTGTCTACAAAATACTGCAAGTTTCAATCAAGGTCAGCAGGCCTAGCTATACATTTTATTGATTGTCTCATGTTTTTCTGTACCTGTTTTTGCAATCTTTCTTATCAGTATTTATTTGCTGAGTGTAGGTTATAAATTTCTCATTGTGAGATGATTCTAGTTTTCTGTTTGTATAGAAACTGAACCCAACTGGTGCTGGAATGCAGCTAACAATAAACAGCTGTTTAATGTTATTTATTGCAATTGCATTGATAAAGAGGATCTGCCTATGTGGATTAAACCATTTTGGTAAATAAACACATACACATACATATGTGGGTGAGTATGTGTAGATACACTGTACACACATATGTATACACACATAGAGACACTGTTACAGAAAGCAAGCCCTCATTTTTTAAGCAGGTATAGTTGCACAAGGTCAATCCCAATACATAATATAATGAAGCTGTTATGAACCACAGCACTGTCACTAGAAATTACACATTTTTTGGTGAAGGATTTTTATTTAGGGTAAATTTAAAAGTCAGCGTCGCTTTCCAGGACTGAGGGTTAGGACAGGAGCAGCTTTCTGATATCACTTGTTATTTACCTTTTACACAGAACATCTTTACTTACAGTCTTGCAATAAGCTCTGTACAGAACTTTGAGTAATCCACTACTGAACTAAATGTTAGACTCCTGCCTAATGCACTTCTCAAGGGAATACATTAATTCAGAAGCAAACACAGCACTATTACACACTGTGCATTTGACTCACCTTTACAGTGCAGTAAAAAATGCCTATTCATGGGGCTAAACTTTGCACTAAAGTATGTGCACTGGTCTTTCAAGAAGTTACATGAGAGACACTGACGATTCAATGATCCCACCGTTGATACACTGGGGAGAGAAAATTGATCAGAAACATTTCTGCTGGAATAATACAGAATAAACCAAGAATTAGCTCCTCAAAGTGATAAAATTTGTTTTACTCTCTAAACTTGCCAAAATATCACTCTCCTGTTTTGTGCCTAATGTAAACTGTTTTCAGATGCCTCAGAAAACTACTATTCTGTACACTGGGCAATGTGGACAGGATCCAAAATCTGCCCAAAGCAGGACTGGGGTTCCAATAACTGGCACTGCTGTGGGGTAACAGTGTTAGCAGGACACAATGAAAAGCCTCATTAACTTTGTGTAAGGATGAGGTGTTTTGCCCACACATTTTATATGATTGAATCCCATAAACATTATTTTTATTTAGAAGATTTTCATTACTTTCAAAAACAGTCATATTACATGCCTATAATTGATTTTTTAGATGCTTATAAAGGCCTAACAAATACATAAATGGCAAATGCATTTTGTGTTAAAATATTTTCTCTTTCTTTAAAAAATGTAAAATACCATCGGTATTCTTAGTTTTGAAAAACTGTTAGTCTTTTCTTGTTACAGTGCAAGTGTACTAACTTTTGCATGATATAAATGATTACCCAAACCTCAAAGCAGCAATTAAGCTCACAAAACATCATCATAGCACTTACAGCTTGGGATGAAGACGCTGTTAACACAGCCCCATGTACTTCTTACCTATGTAGCTGTCTTCCTCTTGGGGATTCTTCTGTGCTTAAGAAATAACTGTGCCCAAAGGAAGAACAAAGTTAAACTCAGTTTGGTAAACTGTTTGATTTGGGTGGTGTTTAGAGAAGTGCGAGACATTATAAATAACATTTTTTAAAAAGTAAAAATCCTCTAATATACATGAAAATCAAATACTTATATATAGACCTAAGATCCAAGATTAAACTTAGACCCAGTATACAGAGTAGCTATTTCAGATAATACATAATTTCGTATTAAAAAAATGATGAACACATTATTTCACGGTTTCTGTTTAATTCCGGTAATGCCTCGGAGCTCCAGTATCAGTCAGGACCCCTTTCTGCATATTGTAAACACAGAAGAGAAAGTTTTTCCTTCACTCTAGTAGTTTGCAATATAAACCCAAGGAGCAGAAAAAGGTCATAATGAAATTATAGCTTTATGATACCCAAAAGTCATTTTGAACTGTAGAACAACTTCTTCTTCTACTTAGGGATAGAAGCTAACACCCTAGGCTGGTTTTCAAGCAAGGTTTTGTGGGTATAAAGAGGCTTAGTAGAAGCTGCTGCAAGAAAATCAGGACAAATATTTGGTGTGTGCGAGTTGAAATACCAGTGTTTCTGCTTGAGAGACAGAAGGAGGGTAAGGAAGTTCTCTCAAGTGGCTGATATAACCCACATGCAGTCTGCACCACAGAAGTATCAAGAAATTCTCTATGGCAAAAACCATGGAAGGACTGGTCAGGAAGGTTGTTTCTCCAGTACCAGTGGAGATGATAGGCACTGTTGCAACCTCAAAAAGGTCCTTGCTGAAATATCATTTATTTTAAAGAAAATCAGTAGACACTGCTATTTATTTTTTGCCATGTGCATATATATATGAAGATTAACCAAGATCCACTAAAGTCACATGGAGGCTTCAGATGTTTTGTCAGTTCTGTACTCTCTAAAAAATCACCAAGTATGTGCTGAATTTCATTCCTGCTATAACACTAAGATGGGTTTCAGAAAGATTCCCCTCTGAGTAAACTGGGTAAGAATCAGGAGTTTGGATAACCTCTCTATATAATTAATTTATGAGGTTGAATCAGATTCCCAATGTCCAGAAACCTCATACATTAACAAAGTAAGCATAAACCCTGAAGATGTTGGGTTTTATCAAGTACTATGACTTTGTCACCAAAATGTTATTATTGCTGCACTGTGTGTGACTTCCTTTATTTTAAAAAATTCAATGAATCAACTGATGTCACGGTATGCTCCTTTCTCCTCTGCATAAAAACTGGCAGATGAATTGTCTTACAACTGCAGTTTGTGTACTCAGGAATGTCAAATTTATGGCAACAATCAAAAATGAAAGAAACATTGTTGGTTAATTTTATATATGCTATTTCCAGTTAAATGGATTCCACTTTATTAACTCAGATATTTTCATAAACAAAGAGAATAGTGCTTACATCTTTTGAGTATTTTCATCATATGCCAGGATTTTGATAACTTCCCAGTTTCCTGATGTCAGGTGTCTCACACTGATTTGTTCACTTTTAGCCTGGATAGAGATGGAAAACATTAACTTTCACCTTACTTGTTACACTTTTCTTTTCCCAGTGGGATTTTCTGCACATATCACTACTAATTACATCTTTTTAAACTTTAATATGCAACATAACATCTTTAAAGCACAAATCTGACATTTTGACAGGCCTGTATCCTTTCCCTTCCACATATAAACTTTTCAAATTCATTAAAACTATCTCAGTTTTCATCACATTTTTTTTGTCATATGCCAGCAAAAAGTAGAAGTCTCATACTTCAAGGTAAGGACCTTGTCATAACACATATTTTGTTTCTCTTAGTGTTTCTTTTCCTTCACAGTGGCACAGCAGGGAATCTGACTCAGACCCCTGCAACCAAAACTCTGCACCAGAGTGAGCTCACCAGGTTTTCACATTTATCATGCTTCTACTGAGCCCAGAATACTGCAAAGATGCTGTGACAAGACAGGTCATGAGCACCACACTCATCCAAGGAGGCACGCAAACCTCTATGAGAAGTGTACCACATAAACTCAGACACTGAAGTGTGCAGAATCGAAACCCAGTTGAAGTCCCTGCTCCACCGTGCATTCTGGAGAAGCCTCTCTTTATCCAGGGTCTATGAGGAGAGTCTAAGAGTAACTCTAAATTTTAGAAGCTGAACCAAATGCTTACAAGTTGGGGAGCACCCCTTGCTCCTTCTCATAAATTCTATCCCAGTGTGAATCTAGGAAAATAACTGCTACTAGATGAAATTCAAAACCTCTCTCAAAGAACATGATGGCAATTTTGTCCTCAACCAATGCACCAGGAGCTGAATTAGGAAACATTGGGATGCAGAGTATCTACCTCCTGGCAAAACCCTACTCTTTGTCTGTGAGTTGCAGTAGACTCCTCATCAGACACACATTAAAAACAATGGATACTGAAGAGAGAAGCTCATTTGAGAGTGCTTCCAAGTGCAAAAGTAAAATTGTGGCTTAGGCTATTGAAGATTAGAAGTTCAACCCTCTCTATAATACAGTGTGAACGTACTTAAACTGCTTTTTCTGTATACAAGGGCTATGATGCTTGGCCTCTATGTAAAAACTTGTAGTTTTCAAGTTTAAGACAAACTTTCTAAAGGAAAAAAGGTGATACTTTGGCTTATATTTCTGCTTTAGGGGTGAAACTGAGCAGCAGGAATACAAATTAGGTCTGATGGGGATGCAATGGTGCTTTCTGGCCTCACGCCCTGTAAATCCAAAACAACAGAGCACATCTAATCACAATGGTCTCAGTGGTTATGTGGCCCATGGAAAGCCATAAAGGCAAAAAGGTTTTTTTTAATCCCCGTATTTCCGAACTGCACTCTGAAAACTCTGAGCTCCACATCAAACCAGCAGTCACTAGAAAGCAGAAAATTGCTCAAGGATATCAATGAGACATATCTGGAAGAAACAAGTCTCTATGATAAGTCTTGCAAGTACCAGCTGAAATTGAAATGAAAGACATTGTGCTAGGTGCTGTACACGCGTTTCTGATGAGTATTCCCTTTTTTATGAGATTTTGATACTTAGTGCTGTCTCCAAGAATGATTAAAATAGAAATTAGTGATTTATTAGAAGCGACTATTTGTTATCCAGTGAGAGAGAAGCTGCAACTATTGAAAGAGATATTTAAGAAGAGGTCATGTAATCTAACAAGAAACAGAAATAAAAAGACCAGCCAAGCATTAATAAACATGGTTATTTTTCAAGGTTACAGCCATAATACATGATTTATAAAGCTTGCAGGAGCTTCTTGACTTGATCCATTAAAGTGCCTTTATAATTCTTATTTTGTGGTTGGAAAAAAGAGACTTTCTAGAGTTAAAAACCCCACGTAAGAAATTTCTAGATACATAATATGAGCCAATCCCATTTTGAGATCAGTTTCTTTTAAATATTTCAGAACTTATTAAAAGCATTTGAGAACAATAAAACACACATCTAGCTCTCTACATTCAGACAGTAAATAACACAGGATAGACAACAGACTTTTAAGCAGTAACCTCCCCTTGCAAAATTTAATTAGAGGGTTCTGCTAACCTGCTTCTGTTTTACCATTGACACATGCTTCTCTAAATAAAGTCAAAGAAATGCAGCCCAAGAAAGACCATCATTTGTCAGCACTTGCTCTAAGACTAACAAATAATCCTCAGTGACTAATCTAAAGCAGGCCCTTAAAATTTACTTGTTGCTCTATGTTCATGTTGGTTCTGCGTTTTAACTTTCCTGTACATGGAGGCTGATTTCTCTTAATGAGCTAATAACTATACTGAGTAGTACAGAGAAGTAATCAGAATCTGAATGCCAAATTCCATTGTTATTTGAGCTCCATCACGAGAAACTGTAATCATTTGGGTACCGGCGACCTACTGACTGCTTTGAATTCTGCAGGGCACTTGTTATGCTGCTGTGGCTCTCACAAGGTATAACAAGCATCTGATGGAACAAAAGACTTTATGTGATATGGTTAATATAATTTTTATGCCTCCATGTTTGCTTTAGAAATAATGGACAATCAGATTAATGTAGTGTATAAAACACATCATATAAACATATCTCCTGTCCTTTATTGCTCTGTATAAGCCACATTACCACACAGAATGTTGCCTATTGATGAATAATGGTTGATACATTGGATACCACATTTTCTCTTCTTCTCAGACTTAAAGTCAAATTTGCCATTGGTGATACCATTCAGATTTGTTTATTCATGGTGATGGTGGTTAAACTAGAAATATTTTTGCTTTTTGAAGCTGTACAGTACTCAGGGCTCTCTTGGCCTAAAAGGGATAGAACACTAAACTCTTACTCATAAGCTTGACTTTAAACATTATTCTGGAGGGATTAAAACATGTATTTAAAAGTAGGTATATATTTAACTGTCTTACTGAGTGAGCTTAATTTTTTGCTTAAATAGTTTCCTGAATTAGGATCAAGTTTTCTGGGCTCTTTAGTAAAGAATCTATGGGTTTAAGGCAAATTCAAGCGTATCTGCAACATCCTTTTGAATGCTGCAAGTTAATTTTCAGATCTACATCACTATAATTTCATGTGTTTTAAAGATACTTATTCATATTGGGAAAGAATCCAAAATAAGACTTGATTGAATGAATGTTTTTTTTTTCTCCAGGGTGAATTTTTGTGTGGTTATTATATTAATATACATTTACCAGCTTGTCATCTGAGTTACTGTTTTCATTAAAAAATAAACTTTGACATGTCTTTGATCCTTATTTTTTCTGATTCTTTCTTGATATATTTACTCTAGTGAATGAGTATCTTGTTCTTGCTTCTTCAGGTTAAGTTTTCATTAAAGTTCTTTTGCTCTTGCTCTGTCTGAAGATCACTGTGAATATATTTCAGACTTAATAATGTTCATACCAGAACACTGTCATAAAGGGAGATAACAGAATTGCCTGGTGGCAGGTCTGCTATTTTGATGTTTTGGGTACCTTAATAATCCCTCCTATATCATATGGCTCTGCTAAAGTACCTGGATTAATGCTCTGCTGATTTAAATAGATGCCTTGGAGTGTTCCGTTCCAGGGCATAATTTCCTTTATTAATTCATCACTACTTCATACTGGTCACCTTCAAAGTCATAGTGGAAATTTATCTTCTTTCAGATTCTTCTTTGGAAAAAGTAATGGCCCTGGAAAATGGAAGCCACTGGAAAATGTTGCAAAGGGTAATAAACAGTCCTAAGTTTCACAAAATTTTAAGTTTTGGGTATTGCCTCCTTTTACTGATGTGTGTAAGACTAGATTCTGAATATTCTGAATTGACATTTAAAATTATATGCATGCATATATAGTGCACATAAGAGGTTAAAATGGGTGGGTTTGCAGGTCACTTGAATTTCTGTGGCTATAAAACATTATTAACAGAAAAGTTCTACATGAAAACATCTCTACTTGACTACAGAGGTACAAAGTAAACATGAAATATTTCAGAGAGTACTTTGGAAGTACCTTTTATTTACAGGCCTTACATGCCACCACACCACAGGTCTAGGAAAGGAGAAGGAACACCTGTTCTGTAAGACATTATAAATATGCCTTTCTGCACCAAGAGACAACCTGGACAGGACAAATGACCACAACACAAATGTTCAGAATCTACTGAAGTGCAAGCCTTTGCTTGGCTCATGTGTCCTCAATTGAAGTCCTAGATGATGAGCAGGATATTAAAAATAGCCTGCAACAAAGTCTTACCTGAACAATAAACATGGCAATGTGGTGAAATTCACCCCGGCCTCCCTGTTTCACTGGGACAGTCATGAAGAACTTACGGCCATCCATGGAGAAAACTGGTTCTTCATTCTATAAATGTAAGATTGCGTGAGTATGTCACACTTTCATTAAACTTCTTAATAAAACATCAGCTTAGCTTTTTTGTCTTCTTGGTTCTGGTAGCTGCTGTGTTCATAAGAAAATTGGAGAAAAATCTTTAGCTTTTCAATATATTCTGTAAAGATTAACAAAAATGTGGTGGCTAAAGCTAAATAGAGTTTGTGCCAGTCATTACCATTGCACAATCTTGTCTGGAAGCATGGATTACAGCCCTTGCAAAACTCCCCCTCCCAGTGAAAGGTCTGGAAGTCTCATTCCTAATGCAGTAGGACTTTACAAGACACATTCATTTACAGACATACAACTAATGACAGAGGTAAGTCCTACTAGTGCCGAGTATAAATGTTTCCATGGCCTGGACTCAGCAAAACATTACTAAGTACATGCTCGATGCTCACTGATTTTTATAAAGTTGTATGGTGAAAATAAGTATATTGAAGTGGTATTCTGAATCATGGTCTTACCATAAAGTGTAGCCTGATGTGAGACTATCTCTCCATGTCTAACTTTATACAGAAGTATGAAAGAAAATGGGCTTGCTATAAAAGCATAGTGTTTTAAAAATGATTTCTCATTTGAATTATTAAAGGAAAATGGCTTGCTATAAAAGCATATTTAAGAAAAAAAAAAGATTTCTCATTTGCACATTGCAAAATGAAGCCTGAAACATATTTTAAAGAGAATGTGTTTCACTCATTTATTGCACAGCTCTTCTGAAACTATGGAAATGGAATTATTTACTGACAGATCAACATATTGTTTTGGGTATGAATTTAGAAATATTATTCATTCCAATTATAGAAGTTATAACCTCTAACCTTTAAACTCCTTGGGGTTTAATTTGGTGAGGTTATTTTTTTAATGAGAAAAGAATCAGCACAGTATATAGGAAATGCCTGAAATGGGATTTGTCTGATCTATCTTTAACCATCCAAGAGTTAGGTAGTCAGTTAATCAGCAGTCATCTAAGTGCTTACTTAGCTGAATGCAGAGAGATCAGAAAATGAAGGGAATATTGCCTGTGAAACCCAGACAGGTGTCTCAGTTCAAAGGGCTAAATTGCTCACTGGAAGTACATATCTCTTTCCACAGCTGACACGGTCAGCTAGATAGCAAAATGTCCTCCGAGTGATGCTAAGTGGTGGGATTCCCACTACTAGATAAACAAGCTGCCGTTTGAATGTTTAGACAGACATTGCTATACTCCTCAGCTGTTAAACTAATTTAGGATACTAGAAATTATTAAATTTTAAAAGGAATGGATTTAAATAGCTTATTAAATAACATATAATGAAACAGAATTTTTATAATAAATATAATAAGTAATATGGTTAAATAAAATTATTAAAATGTAATTAAATAAAGCAAATCACTGACTCATACACACAGAAATAACATTTATATTATACCTGTTTAGGAAGCCAGAGGTCTGACTGCATTTCATATTTCTTAAAAAAAAAAAAAAAAAAGAAAAAATTGGTTTTATGGAGCAACTATAGATACAAAGTATTTCCCATATTCTTAATAATAAAGATCTCTAGCTATTTCATGGGGTTTTCCTCTACTGTGTTACAATCTTCACATCTCTTCACTGACACATTGAAATAAATGATAATTTAATTACAAAGTCAGCTGCTTTATTCAGAACTTTGGGTAGAACACCATGGGGACCTAAGAATGCCTCTTTCACTCCTTTCTGATTAGCTATCAAGAAGCTTTACACAGGCAGTTCTACTAGTTTTCTACCTCTAGGCATCATCTGACAACTGGGTATTTTAGCTCTTTCATCAACACCGTGCAAACAGCCAGCATCAAGCTCAAATTGTGAGACCTTCTCAGATCACCATCCCTTGCTTTAATGGGCTGTACTGTGGCATAAGTGAAGAGAAAAAAAAAAATAAACTCCAATGATTGCTTTTTATTGGTCACACATTATATTTCACATCATGCCATATAAAAAACAAAACAAACAAACAAACAAAAAAACCCCAACCAACCAAATACTGTGTATGCATGCTGGAGAAAATACATCGACTGCTGTAAATTGTCACAGTCACACTAAAGTAATCAAAACTTATTAGCTTTAGAAGCATCTGTACATATGCAGCCTGAAAAATTAAAAGCCTGTAGCTACTAGAGCAGCCGGTTTTACACAGTACTTTTTGGAACTGAGAACAAAAATGCTATGGAAAGAAAAAAAGGTTTACAGTTGAAATCAAATGGTGTAATACAACATTAAATTCTCACAACAAAGCCCCTTTCCTCATCCATTAAGGAATTCAAGAACATCATCTTTTCTATTGGATGCTATGTAGGAACCATCACGGTTACAAGCACGAGCTGGGTCTGAGCTGCACCCACTACAGTGAAACTGTATTGCAACCCTCCCTCACACACTTAAAAATATCCTTCAGTGCACTTTAATTCTTCTGGAGCGGGACTTCTTATTCTCTCTCACTTATATTATGCCCTGGATTACAGCTCCCTGGATACCTACTTCAGAAAAGTCCAATTGACCTTGAAGCACATAATGGTTTCTTTCCAGAAGCGACTGCTCACAGTGGTTAGCGACTGACTTTCTTAGCAGAAGGGCACAAAGCTTAGAGGAGCCAGATAAAAAGCAAGCAAATCAACAAATCTCCATGTTCACAATCCTAACCTATGGTTTGGGGACTTACATGTAGTTTCTGCATCAGGAAAAGCAACTTGCACTATGCACCAAAAGAAGCAGACAAGCTCAGAAATAATCCCTAATACTTTAACATGACTGACTTCAGTAGCAGACACTGATAGGAGCCTTTTGACTCAGAGGCCAAACTTAGACCAACATTAATCACTCATAACCATTTCTACTGTCAAATTATACCCTCTACTTCGGAACATTTGCTGGTACTGATATTAGCATGTATAGAAAATATTTATACTTTTAGCTCATTCTGGGAAGAGATCGTGACTCAGAATGGGAAAGCGGCCAACCGCATTCAAGATGCAAGATTGACTGTGAAAACGGAGAGATGTAATGCAGAAGTGTCAGAAGTCAAAGTCTGGGTCAAGGGATGGGATGTGGCTGAATTAAAATTAAAAAAATGCATTTCAGCTTGGCTTACATTCAGAATATAATATCCCTGTTGCCTTTCATTTTTTTTTTTCAATAACTTTTTTTTCCTAAAGTTATTTAATTCTGCTATGAAGTTTGCAGGAATTACTGGAATTGTACAACTTTCCCTTAAACATATTTAGGCTGTTTGAGACAGAAAGATCTGAAATGAAAGTCTGTAGGGGGAGAGAGGAAAAACCAAGCAGCTGAAAATATCTAATGGAAGACAAACTTGTCACTGCACTAGCTATATCCAAAGTACATGATGTTCAGTAACCGCAGTTTCCATTGAAGTTAATGAATGAACAAAGCTTAGTAATTCTGGAAAGGTCACTCAAAGTCACTAATTACATGAAATAATTTCACCAGATTTGGAATTTTCTTACATTCACTTCCTCCCTGTTGACTAATTATATTTAGCTTGCAACTACTGCATTTGCAAACTGATTTCCAAAAATCTTTTTCTGAATATGAAGACAAAATGCAGGGAGAATCCTTGAAAAAAGAGCATAGAAAGCATACAAAAAATCCAACTTACCTTGCTGCAAGCCCCAGTTGTGGTTTCACAAACCGTAAGGATGGAGTGATTCTGAGGTCTGTTTAACCATCTCACCACAGCCTTAGTATTGCTTACCCATTTCACCATGGTAATGTAATATTCCCTAAGTAAACATTTGAAAACACGATGTTCAAATCATTCCTATTTAGATTAAACTTTTTGGAAAAAAAAAAAAAAAAATCACTCAGGAATGCCCATTTCATCAAATGTTGGCTTTGTGCAATATGACATTATCATTATTGAGGGATGGAGAAAATAACCCCAAATGCCCATCATTTCTGTTCCTACAAGTGAGAAGGATCAGTCCTAGTGTGCTGTCCCCCTGGAAAATTTGTACTGTTAGTTCCTCCTTCTCAGTTATATGGAATATATAAACTTTACCGACTATGAAACATAATACTTGTGAAGCATACATTTGCAAATACACATGAATCATGTATTTGCCTGCCAGCTTAAAAGCAAAAACTAAATTCCAACAAAGCCAGTATTTTCCTATACTAAATCCCTTCAGAAGACACATATTTTTGCAAAACAATCCACCCTACTGCCAAACAAAAAAACCCAGGTGGGTAAGTCTGTAATGTCAGAGTGCAGGCAAGACCACTTTAAAATGTCACTTGTTATAAAATAACAAGCATTTTATAATGGGACTTCTGCATAAAAGGGAAGTCACACTCAGTATCAGTGTGCGCCATCTTCTATGTTAACAAATAGCTCATAATATCGGTCAAATTGTCTCAAACCTGGCTGAGCAAGGGACACTTCCTAGGCACAGACTGGTATGGAGTATCTGCTTTCCTCTTCCTGGAATCCTACTAGACTGTCAGACTTGTGATGCTACAGAGGAAGACCTGTTGCAGCTTGTCATCCCCATCAGGCTATTTGCTTCACTTCTCTACTCAAGGCAGCTGGCAGCTTTCACAATCCAGCTGAGTTATGTGCAACAGTGGAGTGAATCTGTCTGGAAACTCACCCCCCCTTTAAAATAAGGGTCTTAGCTTGCATATAATTAGGCTTTTAATCTAATGCTGATGGAGATCTCATTCTTCTTTGACAACATATTTAGTTATACATTCAAAAGACTTTTTACTAGATAAAAGATGCTAAGCAGTGCCAAAACCAAAGTTGCATACAACTCTGATGCTGCACATAGGAGATGCAGCAATTCACTACAGCTTGATCCAGCCTCAGTCTGGTCATAGAATCATAGAATCATAGAATAGTTAGGGTTGGAAAGGATCTTAAGATCAATGTTTGAAGAACACAGCTGAACAACCCAATATGTTTCATGCTTGACTTTAAGTGAGGCAGAAATTTTCACATGTGGATATCAGAATGATGACTAGAAACGGTGACTTCAGGTATATGCTGAGTCTAATATTTATGATTTACAGTTTAAAAACCCTTTAACTTACTGAGGAGCAAATATGTATGAAAAGCAACAAAAGATCTAACACAACACCAGGTGAAACAATCAACAAAGCAATGATCCAACAAACCAACCAGAGTGCACCATCAAATCTCAGTTAACTGGTTTCCCACACCAGAACTCAAGAAACAAGATCTGAAAACTTCTCCCTCTGCAGTTCATAAGGCCATTCAAAATCATTGCAACTGTGCATACAGAAACCCGAAGATAGCCAAAAAAGAAATATTCAAAACATATACAAATCAAAGAATCACAGAATCATAGAATAGTTAGGGTTGGAAAGGACCTTAAGATCATCTACTTCCAATACCCCTGCCATGGGAAGGGACACCTCACACTAAACCATGTCACCCAAGGCTCTGTCCAGCCTGGCCTTGAACACTACCAGCGATGGAGCATTCACAACTTCCCTGGGCAACCCATTCCAGGGCCTCACCACCCTTACAGGAAAGAATTTCCTCTTTATATCCAATCTAAACTTCCCCTATAAAGTTTGAACCCATTACCCCTTGTCCTATCACTACAGTCCCTAATGAAGAGTCCCTCCCCAGCATCCCTATAGGCCCACTTCAGATATTGGAAGGCTGCTATGAGGTCTCCACGCAGCCTTCTCTTCTCCAGGCTGAACAGCCCCAACTTTCTCAGCCTATCTTCATACGGGAGGTGCTCCAGCCCCCTCATCATCCTCGTGACTCTCCTCTGGACTTGTTCCAACAGTTCCATGTCCTTTTTATCTTTACACCAGAACTGCACACAATACTCCAAGTGAGGTCTCATGAGAGCAGAGTAGAGGGGCAGGATCACCTCCCTCGACCTGCTGGTCACACTCCTTTTGATGCAGCCCAGGACACGGTTGGCTTTCTGGGCTGTGAGCGCACACTGCCGGGTCATGTTCATTTTCTCATCGACCAATGAGGACTGCCTTCCTCTACCAGTACTTGAACACCAAGGTAAGACACATCCACTGACAACAAAGCCTAATTTATCCTCAAAACAAATTCTAAAATCTGAAGAAGTCTTCAGTGAGGGATGAAAACAGAACATTTAGCCATTCAGAATCCAGCTGATATAGTAATTAATAGTCCAAAACAAACCACAACATCCTTTCCCATCACTGACATAAACTCCTTAATCACTGAAATGAAAGAAAAAGATAATTTTAAAATTCCATTTTTCCCCCCTTCCATCAACTATACATAAAAATATGCTCAAATTTCACTACATTATTACTTGTTCATCAAGACAGTAGTATAATGTGTATATATAAATACATATGTATATGCAGAAACACATACCCTTCTAAAGTTGAATACAGGTAATGTTCCTTTGTAAATCACAGTTTTGCAGTTTATCTAGTGTTTCAAATATACAGTGTGCACAGACACATACAGAGTAGTAATATTGTTGCAGGTCAACAGATATGACCAAGTCAAAGTTTGTAGAAGAAAAGTGCATGTTTTAGTAGATTGGCTGACACAGTTGAATAAAACTAGAGAAGCCTGCAGGGCAAAACCTGTTTCAATTCTGAGGAAGCTGCTATCAGGTTTTTTCTCCGGAATATCAGGCATTTTTTGCCATTAATCTATTGTAACAGTAGTGAAAATAAGTGCTCTCTCTTTCCCTCCAGAACCAAAACCACAAATGTACTGGGATCACCAGACCCTCTGCATCTGTTCATACAAGTTTCCTCACAACATCACTTTAAAGAGGAAAGACTATGATTGCTTTCTGGACAAAGGACTAAAGCAAGATATTATTTTAGATACTACCCATTTAATCAGAGGCTTTACAGCACTTTGCATGTTTAGAGAACAACTTCATTTTGTTTGGAAACATTTCTTAAATCAGACTATGGATTAATTTATTGCATGTCCAAAGAATAACAAAAACAACTACTGATTGCGTGAGTAACGTTAAACTCACTGTATCACACAGGGGTTGCATGGCATAGACTCAATCAAGTTTAGTATTCAACTGGCCTAACAATCAGACTTTTCTCCCTTGATACTGCTTGTTTTATTCAAGCTGCATCTCCTCACCCCACTCGTAGATTTTTTTCCTGCACTTTGTTTAGCCAGTTCCAAGATTTTTCTTATTGATCCCCTTTCTCACAGCAGGGCCACTATAAGATGATCATGGGAAACAAAATTTGTTGTTTGATACCCAGTTCTTCTATCTCCACCATCTCATCTGCTCTCAGGATTCCCATTCAAATCCCTGATTGTCAAGAAAATGTCATTCAATCACTGCCTCATAGACCTGCCATTTTTGTTTTTAGCCAGTCCACATTTCATGTTCTAGCCAAGTTTTCATCTCAGACTTTTTAGAGTCTCTCCCCTCACATTCTGTCCTAGGATTTTCTTTTTGAATTTCAAAGAGAGCTTTCCTCTTTACACACAGGCAGAAAAAACAGAAAAGGCAGTCTCCTTCCACAGTATTCCATGATCAGCTGATAGTAAAGGAGCTTGTACATGAGTCAGTTTATTCTAAGCTGGACTGAACTGGGCAATGCATAAAACCAAGAGCTTCAAGCTCCTTGTAGAGAGCTGATTCTGATTCCACATTTATTCCACATATATCTGATGCTTGGCTTCAAATTGGCCTAAGGCAGTTAGATAAGGTAATGAGTATAAAGGAGGTATAGCTTCCCCCTAGGTCAGTGAGCCAGGAACATGACATGTATGCAGTCAGCTGAACAGTAGGAGCTGGAACATCTCACGTATGCTGAGGAGGTGCTGTACACCAAGAAAGATCAGATTTTAGGGCCTGAGTCGGATGGAGGATATTCAGTGAGAAAAAAATTCCAACTGTAGGTATTAAGAAAGCAGTCTTTCTTGAGTATATAGCAATTCATTTTTTTCCAAAGACTTGTAACTTGATGAAATCTGTATTAATTTTTCACTGCTGATAAAAACATGTTAAATATCAAAGGTGCTATCATCCTCCACCAAGCTTGAAGGCACAATTTTTAAAACCTTTATTTCTTATAGAATGTTTTCCTTTTTTTTTTTTTATTATCTCAATTGATAGACAGTTCTATGGAGGTAGTTTAACAGTTTGCTAATACATTTATCATCATTTAAGAATGTCCAGCATGTCTTGTTTCACTTGTAAGTTTTGGGATGTTTGTGACTAGAAAGATATATATGTGTATCTTGCTGGCTGTTATTGTAAGTGCTTAGCAAAGTCAACAGAGACAGTAAACTGAATAAAGGAAAGGGATTTGCACTGCATTACACTGGAAGCATAGTTACAATAATAATTGAATTTGAACGTTCAATACTGAGATTTGAAATAGACAAACTAACATTATAGGAAAATAACTCACAATATTAAACTTGAAAATAAGAACCTGCTCAAAAAGTCAAACTTTGCAACTTCATACCATTCACTATAATGAAGAAATCTCAAACTTTGAATCAACGAGCTGATTATGAAAGAAATCTGCTCATAAGAATAGCTGAAAGACATTCAACATTTATGTCAATGGAAAAAGGAACCTTACTCTGGCTGATGGTTTTAATAGATTTGGATTTTGATAATAAATACAACAGGGTTCACCTAAAGAAAGCCAACCTATTATGTTCTACTAGTTTACTGGCAGGTTGTTATCTAAGAACCTAACAATAGAAACTTGACCCATGCATAATGCTATAGAATATTGACTATGTTTTTAAATTATTTATATTGTTGTGTACTGAAAAGTGTATGAGAATTTACAGATACTAACAGAAAATGTCATTGTCAGAAATGTGCATGGAAAAAAAAAAAACACAAATTGAGGTATGACAGTTGGACTTAATGATCTTAAAGGTCTTTTCCAACCTAGTTGATTCAATGATTCTAGTCGATTCTATGACCTGCAAGGCAGCCATAGTTTGTTAGTATTTTGGTATACTATACAACTTTGTCTACGCATACATTGATGGATGAACTGTGGTTTTCTTCTTTGAGTAAGCCACAGGCGTTTGGCTGGAAGGAGACTTGCTAGCTCCCCTCCCCATTAGAGGGGAGTTGGTGGACAGCATCACAGTCAGGCTAACAAGCTCTGCTCCCATTTCCTCGCAGCCATAGGACCTGGCCATGAGCACCTTGGTAGCCAACTGATGAACTGATTTTTCCCCTTGAACCAGATTGGCATGGGTGATTCTCTGCCTTTATGGGTGATGACAAAGAAATCTCCTTTAGTCTGTTGGCCACACTCCTCCTAGAGTGGTCCAGC
The DNA here is from genome assembly GCA_039720435.1 of Amazona ochrocephala. Lineage (NCBI taxonomy): Eukaryota > Metazoa > Chordata > Aves > Psittaciformes > Psittacidae > Amazona > Amazona ochrocephala. Next base: position 33,290,293 of record CM077881.1, read on the forward strand.
CTAGGTGACAAAAAGCGTGCACTTTTTGTCGCCTATTCAGCCCCAAGCACAGCTGCCTTGGCAGGATGGTTGGGCAGGCAGCTAGGTCCCAGCCCCAGCTGACCAGAAGCTTGTCCTGGCCAAGGTCAGAACTTGCATTTCTTTCCACTGAACATAGCAAGGAGTAATCAATAAATTCCTTGGCATTGTGTGTGAAAGCTTCAATAAAGTATGTGAATATATTTTCATCCTGTAGGCTGAATAGATTACAGTCATTTGCTATAAGGTATGATAATGAATTAATCCTTTACATTAACCTTGCGAGATAGCTATTAGTATTGCCAAGTTATAGAAGAGGGAAGGGGCAGAAGCTTGGAAGAAGAGAGTAGACATAGCGTAAGGAAAGGTGAAAGTAAATCCCAGTTTTCTTAATATCAAATTGCACTACCCCTCCCTCCATTTCCAGTTAGAATCAAGTAAGCTTTGTATTCCAAAGCAAGGCTCAGATAAATCGGCTGCCAGAGGCATAAAACTAAACTTTCTAGATTCAAGAGGTGAATAACTAGAAGCACATATATATCCAAATGATTCTGATGATTTGGATAATAAAAAAATTGGTGAGGCTTGTAAAAGCATTATCTGGATTTATGCAAACTCAATTTCTTAAGTGCTTCCAGTTCCATTACAAAAGATTAGTTAAAATCCTTAAAATAATCTAAATTTTCATACAAAGTCTGAAGGGTCTTACTGTGCATTTCAGTTTCTTTAAAAGCAGACATGTATGAAATGAGAATGTGGAGATCTAGCATTTTTTCAGGCATTTAAATACTACTGGAAAAAGTAAGAAAAAGTGCTCACTTATTTTCTTATAGCGCATTTTTAAACTATCTGGTCAGCAGCATCTGGGAATAGGGACGAGCCAATGCAGCCTGCTCACTATGGCTGAGAATGGGGAAAGCAAACAGTGGATGACCCTCACACTAAGACTTTCAAGAGCTGATACATTGTTCTAGAAGAAAAAATCTTTTCATCATGTATGGAACACAGCTCTAATAACTCAATTGCAACTTCTTTCATGCGTTATTTCACTTCTTCTCTATGGTAGAGATTTCCACTTTGGAAACACTATTTTTTTCTGACAGGTCTAAATTCAAGCATGGGGTTTGAAAAATCAGCCTATGGAATCTCTTAATATGATATTAATACCTTATATCTAAATATCACCAGTTACAAGAATTCTTCAGATGTCCTAAGGTATAGCAGTTTGAACTGACCACTTGTACACCATATTGCTTTTTTAAGGTTTGCAGCAGGAAGTATTAGCTTTCCAACTGGAACTTCAGCGGCTAGCAGTGAAGAATGAACACTTATCTTACATGCATATTCGTTTTCTGTGACTAATGAGAAGAAAATCCTGCAGTACAAAATCATGTTTGCCACTGAAGAAAACAGAATGTAACTGTACAAATAGAATGGAAACACCAATTTTTTTGGAATTATTTGGAAATTACAATAATTACATGGAATACAACAATATATTCAAAGAAAGACCATGAGCCCTTCTGTGGTATTAACAATAGTAGAAGGTAAATTTTTCCACATACTAAAACTTTCGGGAGTAAATTTATACATGTTATTGCTATCTTTATATCAGAACAATCTAAATGAGACTTGGGAAATACTACCAAGCACTTTTACAGAGTCACTGCAAGAAGTAAATGAAGGCAGAACATGTAATTTACACAATGTTACAACAAGTTCACAGATGCCTTAGAAATCAGAGAAAAGCTGGGGAGAGTAGAGAATCTGAATGTTACTTTCGGTGGCTAAAAGTAACAAAAGCCCACCTCACTACCTATTTGTGTGGTTTCTCTGTGTAGGAGTGAATCTGTCCCATAACAGCAGCTGGTTATGACTTGCGCAATTTGCATTTCTGAATATTTCTGCCCTGAAAGATCCATAAAACTGTATCTAATAGCATCCCATTCCACTTCATTCCGAAAGACTCCCATGACCTATTTACTAAATGACTCCATAATGAATGGATTAGAAAGGTACTGAAAAAAATGACAACTAAAAGCTACTACTTTTATTAAAAAATTAATACTTGAAAGCAAAAATTCCCAACCACCACAAACTCCACAGATTTCCCCTCTGGAAAGGCCTGCTAAAAACTCATTGTTCATACCTGTATGTGTATTGATATATGGAGTTGTATATGGATTGATGACCATTGTGATGACTGACTGCTGCTGAAATTCAGAGTCAGAATGCAAGATTTACAGTATACTTGGCTCAAAACCATATGATTTTACTAAATTTTGCAGCACAGACATAATTTAATGGCTAAAATTAAGATGAAACTAACTTTTTTCCCAGGTACAAATAGTTTTACTCAGTCTTCTGATACAGAAGCAATATAGAATTTTAAAAATGACTATTATTTCAATGCAACAATATCTTTATCAAGGACTCAAAAATCTGTAAAAGATACCTGTCAAGGCTCACAAAAGAAATTCCAGAAATTAAGCTACCGCTACCCTACAGCTTCAAGATGCAGTATTCATAATTCAATTCTACTTTTGTTTTCAGTCTGCTGGGGGTGAAGAATGAATCTGAAAAAACTAGAAGGAATCAATCTGAAAAATCTAGAGTGAAACCATAACATCTGAACAACATTTTCAAGGTTTTTGGTTTGTTTGTTTTTTGGTTTTTTTTTTTTTTTTTTTCCTGAGGGATTTACATATTTCTCGTTTAACATCTTCACACTTTCTGACATTCAAATGACAATTTTAATGCTGTGAGATGCTAATCATGATGGCAAGGAATCTCTTTCAGATCTTATACTGCTACTTAAATTAATGAAGGGTTAGCAAACAGCAGGAGAGCATATAGTTTTCAGTAGTGGTAAAGCAACAGAAAGAAAATAGTCCAAAAAAGTGCAACTCATTAAGAATAATTCCTTTCACTAACACAGTCAGTAAGCACTGCAGTTGACACAAATAATTGCAAGGCACAATTCACTATTAAATTATTCCTGCACTAAATTAGGGTACCTCAATTCATGCAGAGGAGAGCTACACCAGCTTGAAATTGGTTGCAATGGTTGTGAATCAGTGCCCACTGCTAACATCCTGACTGTTTTTGGAACAGTGACCATAAAATCTTTTGGGGTTTGTAGGAACTGCAAAACCAACAGTGGATTGATTTTGTTTTTCAGCTTTATGTTTGCCAATCCTTTTTCACACCATTCTCCATCTGAAAATACCATGAATGAAGTGGCACTTCCCTGGCCCTTAGACTGCAGCTACCTCTGCACTGTAGTAACTGTTGCTATTATTACTATTATTATTACCTCTATTATGTAACGCTTTAGGACTAGAAGATCACTAGTATATGCACTGAAACTACAATAGGAACTTAATCAAGATCACTGCAATACACATGAGAAAGGATGAAAATTTCTTTGCTCTTAAACAAAAGTTTCACAGCACCTCTAGCAAGCACAGGTAATTGGGAACTTTAGCAGGAAAGTCACCAGTTGCAGCCAGACCTTATTACTTCAGCTTCCAGGTCAAAGGGACTGTTAAATTAGCTCAGCAGTTCTGAAGCAGTTTCTCCTGAAAAACAAGCACTGTCCTTACTGTGTGATGTAGTTTTATGTGATCTGGTGGCACTGGCTCACACCTGTCACCTCACTGCATTTATCAGCTGTGATGAGAAATGACACTTTCTGTTACCTATGGAATTTGAAAAGTTCAAAACATTTCTCTCTAAATGAGGGAACACCCTGATTATGTGTTCTGTGCATTAGTAAGACACTTCTATGTTCTGCAATCCAATTTCAGAAACTGAAAGAACCAAGCTGGCATGCAGCAAGGGAAGTCTGAGAGTGACTGCAATAACCTCAGAAGCAGAACAGTGTTCAGCCCCTTGACCGTAGCTTACAATTCTTAATTTCACACATTTCAAGTAAATTGGAGCCTCTCAGGACATTGGCTATCAGCAGATCCTAGATCCCTGCGATTTTTAAGAGCAGCATGAATCTGGTAGAGCTGTATTTTATTTTATTATCATTATGTTCGGCCACAGGGACAGAGATCAAGTGCATTCCAGTCAAAGATAAGTGTTGTGCTGATGTAAAAAGGCAATTAGCCTAAGAGACAGACAGGTTAAATCAAACAAGAATTTCAAAACAATGAAATTATATACCTTGATTTAAAGCTGTCAGGTGGCATCAGTTCCAGTGTATGTGCTGGTCCATACAGATTAACTACAAACAGCTTTACTGTTGGGTTTGTTTGACCTGCCTTTGAAAAAAGAAAAAATAACAGGAGCTTTAGAAGCACTGAATCAGTTACAGCTAAATAGACTCACTCGTTCAGTATCTTTATAATAATGAGAAGCTATTAAAATTTTAAAATCTTAAATTTTAAAAATTAATTTCACAGGCATATGAATTACACAAATAAAAATATGAAGCATTAATTGAATAATTCTCCCATTGACCTTTACCTTCCATGACCTTTCTGTGCAGAGCAAGTGACCAATGCTAGGAGTGGCTTGGCCTATTTCAGTAAAGTCAGCTGCAATAAGTTGGTACCTAAACCAGCAGTTAAATACACCCTCCAGCAATGTGTTTTCCAGACACTATTATTCCTTCTTCTAAAAGCTGCGCTACCCATATCTGGGATAGCATTCCTCCTCTTCCTTCTCTTTCATTACCATTTTCTCCTGCTCTTCCTTCTCTGGTTTGCTGAGTTGGAAACCTGTATTTTAGTGTCTGTTTAGGACCCAGCTGCTTTGGCAGGCCAGGTCCAAGACAGATAATATACTTCTTGTTTCTAAAGGGTAATAAAATGGCAGTTTGATATATATCTACTCGGAAGAGTCTGATAAATCCTGAGGATCTACAGGGAGGTAGGAATTGTCCTTCTTCCTGTATCTTGGCTTGTTATTAAGTCATGCTCCTAAGATGAAAAGAAAGAACTGCCCATAGAAAGTAAGGCTCTGCAGGGCTGCAAGGAGATGCTGAGTCCCACATCCCTGTCCAAACCATATCACATCTAAGCTTCTTTTTCATGTAAGTCACAAGAGTCATCCAATGCTATACAGTGTCTTTGGGATATAGGGAATGAAAAGCAAGTCTCTCAGTGGGTTTGACTCCTGTTTGATATAGGGAGGACAAGGTAAAAACCTGTCAGCCTGGGCTGGTCTCCATTCAGGGCTGTACTGCCCCAACATACTGTCTGCTACAAAAATCTGTAGCTACGAATATCTGTGGCTACAAATATCTGTCGCTGAATGCAATTCAACACAAGGTCTCTAGAGCTGGGGAGGTGCTGGGGTCAGCGAGGTGAACACTGAGCGCTCCTTAAGCCTACAGTGTACTTGGGCAGCTGAAGGTGGTTTTTCTATCTGAGCAGAAAACTCTCACATCCACATCTCTCCCTCAACAGCAAATAGCCTCAACTCTTACCACTCAGGGTCTCCTCATGACAATTTAAATAGCATGAATTTTGTATAATTCTCACATTTGTTCAGTAGTGCAAGAACTCTTTACATTGAAATCTTACTTTGTTCTTAATATATTTAACAAAATTTAAACTTCCCTTTTCATATTTTTTAATACAGTGTGCATTAGGCATGTACACAGATACACATGTTCCAGTATTCACAAACACCTATGGGTTTCATTTAATTTTTAAATCATAAATATAATTTTCTCCAAAGGTTTCATTCTATGATAATTTGTTTTTCATCTCTTTTGCTATACCACGAGCTTCATTACCAATTAATGATGTTTAACGGTAGCTAAATCGGCATTAAATTGAGACATTAAAAAAAGATAATGTTTTCTTCATTAATGAGATTACTGAAGTACTATTATGTATCACTTTTATGCTGAATTGCTAATGAAGTGGAATTACTCATTTCTTGTTTACAAAGATGACTTTTAAAAATATTCTTTATTTTTTTCTTTGTTCTGTCACTCAAGCCTTTTGCCAATGCAAGTACATAAACTACCTCTGAAAATGTTGGTACTTCATTATTTTAGAGTATTATTTCATAGCAAAATACATTATATCGCACATAATATTATTTCATAGTACTTGGTACAGTCTAACTGTCCACCCCTCAAAAATAAAGGGTCATCACTAAACAAACAGTACCAGGAATAGGGTAACATTAATATTTTCTAAAGCTCTAAATGAACTTTACTCGAACTGTCAAAGGAGTACCACATATATGGATCTACACATCCTATACATCCTGTCAGAAAGGAACTCAGACACTTTGAAATTGCATGCAAGGGATGGATAAACCGGTAAGCTGGAAGATAATACCAGTGCTGGAGCTCACCAGAAAAATGACAGTTAGAGAGTCACCTAATCGGGAAATCCCCAGAAAATGAGTGATTTCAGACATTATCCCTGCCTGGGCTGTTCTTTAACTTTCCAACTTGAATCCAAACCCCCTTCTCTAGATCTTCCAAAACTCGGTGACAGTTCTAATATTTCCCCTTTCCCCTCCCTCCTCTTCCTGATTATGATGACCAGGGAAAGATTTTACCATGGTTTATCTTATTCAAGGCCAGTCTGTCACATTTATTAATAACAGCATCATTTCCTGAGATCTGGAATTCCATATCTGGATTACATTACTGAAATGGAACATGCTGCATGTAGGACTCCAATGCAGTTGTGACAGTATCTTATTTTTTGTGCAGTCCTTCAAACATATTACCCTTCTCTCAGAAGTGGTGAATTGATTTTATCAAGCTGTATCAATGATGAAATTACTACGAATTAGTTTGTCTGCTGTTCCCTCACCCAGTTTATTTCCAGCAAAAGGTGTTACAGTCTGCCAAAAAAAAAAGGTATTCCCTGAAAAGCAACATGAATAAAATTAGCCTCTGTTGCTGTCTAGAAACACTCCTTCCATATGATTGAATACTATCACTGAACAACGAAGGGGAGGTGGGTATTGCATCATATTCATCTTACCTTAGGATACGGATACTGCTTTCCTTTTGGATACAGACCACCAGTAAATCGGGGAATGACCATGTTCGGTACCAATGAGTCATTTATGGTCAGAAATGCCAGTCTTTCACCGTCTGGAGACCACCAGTGGGCAATGTGAGAATGAAGAAGTTCCTCTGCAAAACCAGATTTCCTCAGGGTCCATAAAAATAACTACCACATAGTTTCCATCTCATTCACTTGGCACTGGTTTGTTCTTTCTGTGCCTACTTCAAATGCATCTGTTGTAATTTCATTAATTCCACATTAACCTGGGTTGAATTTTTGGACAACAAGGTGTATTGAAAAAACAAACTTTAACCATTTTCCTCAAATGAATACTTCCATTGACATCAATAAAACATTTAAATGTGAAAGATGATTTTAACTGCCACATGTTTAGTTCTATTACATTCCATTAGATGTGTTTAATTAATTTTTCAATTATTTGCACCATTTTAATAGGAAGGTATTTTTAGATATTTTTTTTAATAAAAATCTTTAGCATACCTGATTTCTCTGAGCTGTGGCACCTGATAACATGCAGATCCTCACACAGTGATCCATCTTTGCTATCATTCTTGGAGTATAATATTTTGCTTTTTTTTGTCTCAGTCTAATACTCAATTTTAATTCTTAGAAAGTCACTTTTTCTGCAACGTAGTTTTTTTGAAAATCCAAACAAAACTTTTTCTCTTTAGTCAAATTTTACTTGATTTCCAAATTAAAATAATCCTCAAAAATGTCATGCAATATTTCATTACATTTATTGTCATTGTATTTCATATTCAAAAAAAACAAACCAGAAGCAACCATAGAAGCAGCACCTAAACCGGAATTGCAGTAAAGCAGCTCCAGACCAATTCCAAATTCACCTTGCACACGTCTTCTGCCTTCCACTTGTGAAAAGACTTTGAGTTTTTTCCATTATGTATTTGATTTGTTGACTCATATGCTGAGTATTTTGTATTTAAATTTGAAGAGTCTGGCTGCAGAACTAATTGACAATATATATTAACGAGAAGAAAGGCCTGACTGCTTATCTAAGACCCTACCTACAAAACTACTTAAAGTGTCAATGAAGACATTCCAAGATGCTAATCAGATTCTAAAAGTTCTGAAGTGGCTTAATAATTTGTATTATCTCAGATTAGGTGCAATGAAGATGGGACATATATTCAAAGTGATATGTTCCGTATATTCTGGGCCATGCTTCTCTCCCTGGCTGGATAAGTAAAACCTTTTACACAAGACAACAGCAGAGAATGAATGGTGAATATCAGATAGCAAAAATCACAGTTATGTTTGTTTGAAAATATGATTGTATACATGCGAATGAGGTTATTCACACAGAGAAAACGAGATTCTCAAATGCTTTGTAAGTTAAAATGCTAATAACAAATTTATGCAAACGATAAAAGTAAACAAATGAGGTCAAACGAAGAAACAGTTTCCAGTTCAATGGAAAATCTCTTAGTTTCATCTGGACAATATTCAGCCTTCTCAGCTTCTGATGCTATTAAAAACACTACAGAGGACTGCTCTAAGATAAACAATGGTTAATGGGGAAAAAGCAGTAAATTGATTCATGCCTTCAGACACGGACTGTGGTCCTCCTACATGTAAAGACGGAATTCCCTTTTATCCTTATTTTAATTACGTGTATTGTGGAGAAGAGCCCACTGCTTGCCTGCATCCTTGGCAACCCAAAGAGCTCTCCGTAAGCCAGGAAATGCAACAGATGTTTGGGCCCAGGATTAAATAACTTGGAGAAGAATGGGCAAAACTGCTTAAGGAAGACTTTAGGATATGCACTAGGAGAAATGATTGGAGATATATATCACCTCCCACACCATTTCAGAAAATTTCTAGCTCCAAAATAGATATATTTTGCTTTTCCTTCTCAAGATAAGGGTATGTGTATAGCTGTAGAGACAGGAAACAAGAACAAACTGGAGTGATAACTGATGAGGAGGCATAAGATATTTGGATGAATTCACCTGGCTTCCTTTTCAAAAAGGGAGAAGCAGGTGCATGACCTTTCTGAAAATCAGCCAGGTATGAGACTTCTGTATCCATGTGTTTACAGTAAAAAAAAAAACCACCAACAGCATATATGAAGACATCTGTGTTTTGTTGTCAGCTAAAGAAGTTCTGTGAAGCTTTAAAGCCTTTCACTCTTCAAATATTCATTAATAAAATGTGTCTGTAGGACTGATGGGAAGACACAGAGAAGCAGGAGCATACCCTCAGACAAGCATCATTGCCACTATTGTGCTAATGGCACTTGTTCTTTCCAAGTTACTCTATTCTCTTTTTCTGACCATTGTGAGATATTTACAGGTTAAAGGAACAATCATTTGTTCTATCAACAGTTTTGTTGATCTTTAAAACAAACGAAGATACAAAAAATCCATATAATACTCTTTCAGATACTGAAATAAATAGGTAAGCTGAAATATAAATTAAAAAACATACTGGCATGTTTCAAATAAAAGAGATTAGTTTTGATTCTCTTTAGTTTTTAAATGTAGCTCTCATGAACAGAGGTTCAAATTATATTAACCCTCCCAAATTTCTTCCATTAAAATATGTCTTAAACTTCTAACTTTATAATTCTTAGACGTACTACTCCATTCCTTCCAAACAGCTCAAATAAAATTCCTGGTAAATACCAGTTATATATCAGTTGCATTAGGTAACACCAGTTGCATTAGGTAACCTTTTGTGGTCCCTTCCAGCTTGAATTATCCTATGATATCCTTATGATCTTTAGCAGACTTTTAAAGAATTTTGTATTACATTTTGTTTTGCGCAGTAGGGATGTATAATAATCCTTGATTATATGCTAACTACAGCTCCATGTTGCACCCAGCTGTACCCCAAAGAGTCTTCTCTTGAAACGCAAACTGCCCTCTTCCAAACAGGTGTCCTCAAAATGCTTGCAGAAATGGAGCCAGAATTGCCTTGTTTCATCCATGACTGTGATTCTTATTAATTTCACTTTGTTTTAGCAGAAACTGGATACACTGTATCAACTTCAGTGAGCTATATATGCTTACATTCTTCAATTTGCTTGCAGTCATATTAGATTTGAAGAATATGGAATGCATATAAAAATATTCTATTCCAAAGATGTCCTTTGTCCTTCAGTTTTGAAATATGTTGCTACATTAAAGCAGTACAAAACATGATTAGAAACTTTGGAAGTGGGTAACTATCACACAGGCATTTATATGGCAAAGGGATGTAAATTATCATTCTAATTCCAGAGTTTACTTGGTCAGAGATCTTATGAATTCATGATGTGTGCTATCTGTTATTAACTAGTGAAATGCTCAAGTGGTATGAATAGACTATTTCCAAGGGCCACACTTAAGTTCCTTACTTTGTGATGTAACACCATTCCTAAAAAACACTCTGCCCTGCAAAACTCTACATAGGAGAAGTTACATACTTCAGGTAATGGAGTATTTAACACTGAGCTATTTACCTATAAACTTAATGAGTCCCATAGGAAATAACTGAAATGTGTATTAATTTTAAGCTCCTGTACCAAGCTGGGTAATCTACTCCCCTTTCTTTTTTTTTTTTTTTTGCTTTACTTATTATTATGTTAAAAGAAGAGAGAAACATTCTGTAGCACTATGCTGAAGATGGCTTCTGAAGCCAGATGATATCACAGATCGAGTTGTCCACTCCATTTTGGCACTGCTTGCAAGCAACACTTAGTTTTCCAAGAGCCTAACCCAGGCTGATGTAAGCAAAAGTAGCAGCCACTGTTGCAGCAGTATGACACTTTTAAAACTTGTCAAAATATGCAGATTGGATTGAAGCATGTTCTTAAAAGTCAAGCATGATGCTACTGACTGGCTTGAGGTGCTGAAGTCTCTTGTGAGTCATGCTGCCACACAGCACACTAACCACCACTGAGGATGAAGAAGACAAAGTGATAAAGAAGTGAGGTACCAGGCAGCATCATCTTTTGTCACTTTTCGCTGTGTATCCACCTAAAACCAATTCTGCTTCTATGATACAATTCTGTGACTTCTTCTATTAGAACGTTTTAACTGTAAACAGATCAGCACTGCTGTTCAGACAGGCAACAAACTGACTCCTTTCCCTCTTCACTTGTGTTGTAAAACCTGAACAGCTCCAAAGGTATGAATCGAGTTACTCTAGACAAGCAAAACACACAGGGTGTTTAGTTTTGTTTGAATACCTCTATTTGAAATGCCAGCCCGACTGAAATTAGTAGTAAAATTCCACATCAAGATTTCACTACTACAGCATTTCTACATACAACCTAGTGTTCATAATACATTTGATACATCTGGGTTGAAAATAAATTCCTCTTCCTGAGAAAACACTGTTACATGAAAAACAGCAGCCAACAGAAAGTATGAATAGATACAAACGCAATCTTGCAAGAAAATGAGAAGGCAAAGAAGCAAAAACAACCTTAGACAGCATTTTCTGAAATTAACAGATTTGTGCTGTTTGGTCTGTATAAGAACCTCTCATCTGTTTTAATAAACAGATATATTTGTCCGGCTTACCTTCGTATAACCAGTCTGCAATTCCATTAAAAATAATTCCTTCTTTTCCTGAAGATGTCAGGCGCAATGAGCTACTCTTTACATCAGGCTGATAGTAGATGTTATTTTCAAAAATATAAATCTGGATGTGGTAAGAGGGATGGAGAGAACAAAGAACATTTTGGTAGATATAAATGAATGTTCCGCAATGAATAATTTCCTCCTGCTCAGAACAGTGTACTGAATAATTCAGTATAAGTTTTCACCAACAATGGTTTCATATTTGCTTTTATTATCAATTTGGACAAACTAGAGCAAACTTTTAATACTTATGCCAAGACAAATTCTTTCAGATTGTATTCCCTGTTGAAATGTTTCTCTACACAGTAAGAAATATTATTACATTTCTCAGAATCATACAGGAGACAAGTTTTATAACAGTTGGATAGATAAATAAATTTTCCATTAATTCCATTCTATCTAATAAAATATTTTGTTTTTCTAGCAGTGAAATTAGACACACTTCTGCAAGTACATATGGCACAGTAAATACAGCATAAATGTAAGTCACAGCTTTGAGGGTGGTGAGGGACTGGAACAGGTTGCCCAAAGACATGGTAAATGCTCCATTCCTGGCACTGCTCAAGGCCAGGTTGGACAGAGCCACAGGCGACATGGTCTAGGGTGAGGCATCCCTGCCCATGGTAGGGGGCTTGGAACTAGACGATCTGAAAGCCCTTCCCATCCCTAACCATTCCATGATTCTAGCATTCTAACAATTCTATGATTTCATATCACGATGTGAGAACATACTGGAAAACCAAAAATAAATAGCGGACTCCTGTTAACTCTTCTCAGCTTGCTAACTCTATTTCTGTCTCTGACACACAAATATTTTACCTCAAGTGTGCTATATAAATTCCTTTTATTTTCAAGTCTAGACTCCTCTTCCTTTTCCTGTAAATAACAGACTAGACAGACAATCCTCTCCTCCTTCACTGCCACTTCTCAGCCTTGCCTATATTTTTTTTCTCGCTTGCTTTGTTGCAAAGGACTTCAGGTTCTCTGATTTCTGGAGACTGAGCTTCAGGCTCCATGACAAAGTCAATAAAAGAAAGATAAAGGCAAAAAAAACCCCAACAAACTATGGGACTGAGAGGATGGCAAAAAGTGCAGGAGACAAATACAGTGATGATGAGGAAGGTTTATGACATGATAATTCTTACGTACTCAGCCGTATGTCGCAACAGGCTGAATGTCTGCCTTTATTAGCCAGGAGACCTTCAAGCACTTCACTGCAGAACAATTTAGGTACATGTTTGTCCCTGACTTCTTCATTGTCCCTATCTTTTTCAGCCCTGGTTAATAAGAAACAAACATTTGAGATACTAACAAACCAAAAGCTACAGATGGATATAAAAAGGAGAACCACAGCTACTCACATTTCCTGTAACAGTACCCTCTGTCTTTTTTGTCCCTACTACTACATTCCTCGTTTTCCTGAGTGGTCAATGCCTCGTATTTCAGCTATAATCATCTCAGAGTTGTAGGCTTTTTCTTTACTTCTTTGTTAACAATAGCCACGTGTGTGCTTGCACAGTTTAACAATGGAATCAAACTAGTGTCACTATTGTGCACCACCTTGATACATGCTAAGAAAATGCAGCTAACAGCACTAGAGAACAACACAACAGAAATTTCTGTTACATTAGTACATCAATATACATTGATGTATGGAGTCTCTCGGTCTGCTAACAGTCAATAAATAAATTTCTAACCAAGACCTTTTTACAATCCTAGTCATTTATCATTCTCACACTTCTATGATAAACAACTTATGGGAAAATGCTAACCAGAGAGCAAAGTATTATTATCACTATTGCTTCTGATCTCTTTGGTTCTAAATTACCATCCGAAATACCCAATGAATCCCCAAACTAATAGCATTTCTCAATTTTAACAGTAGACACTTCAGATTTCTGCTCCAGAAAGCAATAAAACTGAGGGTTTTTTTCATACCGTGAGCAATGCAATGATTTTAGCCATAACTGGAAATCAAGGGTGACTTGGAACAAAATTCTTTACGGTCAGAAATTCAAGATTCAGCAGTGAGCTCAAAACTGAAGTAAAAATAGTTGATTCAGTTTGAATAATCCAACAATTACTGACCAGTAATTGCATTTATAGTTTTATAAATAATATCTGATACACTGAGAATTTATGGGAAGCTGACGTATGCTCCAGCATTAACACCAGAAGAAAAAAAGGATTAGAGAACGCTGGACATATCAAGCTTTTAAAAAATATTAACAAACACTTCTCGTAATACATATTTGCACAGGAAAAATGTACATTTTTTCCTAAGGTAAAATAAAAAAATACAATTAATAAGAAAAAGCATGGCTAATTGGTGAATCAAGAAAAACAATATAATTTAGCCAAGTAATTGCTACTTAAGTAAACTAAAAATATTTCTAACACACTAATTTACAGGTGAGAACCACTCTATTGCCTATTGCTTAGGAAGGAGTGATTTCTCACAGATGACTATCTTTTCTTATAAAGTCAGGTTAGACGGAGTCTTGGGTGACGTGGTTTAGTTGGAGCTGTCCCCTGCCCATGGCAGGGGTGTTGGAAACAGATGATCTTAAGGTCCTTTCCAACCCTAACTGTTCTATGATTCTACAATATAAACAACTGCTTACAGATTACCAAAAAATGCTTCCCTGATCAAATTATTCTATTTTGCTTAAGCTTCTTTAATTAAATGAGTTAAATCTAACTAATTTTTGAAGATCAGAAGTATAATTTTCGCTTCCCTCCCCCCTTTTCAGGCCATTTGCGCTTTTATTGGTAAAGATACCCTTAATGACTCGTCTCTGCAATGTTTGGAAATACTTTCATTAAAAGTCATCCCTGCCAATCCAAGTACAGGATTAAGTAATACTTGTTATATGACTGAACCATGAAAAGGTCTTTAATTCTGCTCTTACTAGTTAGCAGCATTGTTAATTTCATTTGACACATTTCAGATAAGTGAATATCTCTGAAGGAATACTCACTTTTGTGTCACTGATTGCAGGCTTTCTAAGCTTTATCCCCTATTTATTTCATAAAGCAGCTTTGTCTCCATCCTCAAACAGTTCTCAGTCCCCTCTGACCATCCCCACAATCCTCTCAGTCTACTCCGTCACCCAAAGTTTCTCTTTTCTTCCCATCTCTCATGACACATGTTATTTCAACTTTGGAATCTACCCCAAAGAACGCTTTTCTTGAACATATGGATTGGGACATTTTAAAGTTCCTGATAAACTCCAAAGCCACCCAGTGGCTCTCTCCCTAGCAAGCTTCAAGCACATCAATGTCTCAAGCTAGTTGCTTGAATAATGTTAATCATTAAAATGATCTATTTTATGTTTCTTTGCCAAATGTTTATGAAATACAGTAACTACTCATGTTCCTCTACATAACTAAACAGCATGTAAATGCACATTGATGATTTAGGGTTGGCACACTGTCAAATATTTCTCTGTATGGCCTGCAGCATTTTGAAAGATCAATATCCCCATGCTTGAGCCTCTAAAAACATCTTAGAAAGATTCACCATTATGGTTAGTCATTTAATGTCACTTGTAATTCTGAATATTTGCTGCATTTCAAGAGGTGCAATTTTCCACATGAAACCTGCAAACTGCTGTTTCTATCGACAGGAATGGCTTCATGCACACTTCCTACAATGATGCTGCCTACCCCCTGCAGACAGGACTGCATTCTCCTCCATTCCTGAATGTGCCAAAGTGCTCATCTGTAGTTATTTAAGGGAAATAAAGGCTTGGGGGCTAAAATGTTGATTTCCACAGCAAAACAGGAAGCAGAGTTTTAATAGGAGTGACAACTATATTTTGAAGGCTGCTAGTAGTGGCCTGAGAGGCTCTGCTTCACTCTCTTTCAAATCCAGGCATCGAAGTCAATTAAGCAGAAGTACTTCGTGTAGCCACAAAAACCAATCTCCCGACATCACTGCCAGAACAATGCAGCCAAGAAAGATGCTTCTAAAAGGCATACTCATTGAAAATTTTTCTTCCCAGTATAATGCTTATATGGTACAACTGTATCTCATATATAACTCTAAAAATACTGAAATTTTAACAGATCACAGTTTGAAATTAATTTTATTTACAATATTGCTTGGTTTTGTCTAGCCTTTGCACATACAACAATGATCAGCAACTAAGTTTCTGGGCTTCATGCCCCTCTGAAATAACTATGACTAGAGGAAGCCTGTGCACAAAAACTATGATTTACCAGCAAGCAGTGAAATGGGTTTTTCCTCCTGCTTATTCCTTGGCTCCTGTTTGCCTGCTGTGGCCACAACACCACTCCATACTCCATCTGCTGCAAAAAGCGGTATCAAATATGAAGTGACTGTAGTAGGAAAACTCATACTGGTTTTATTTTATGTGGATTATCACAAGTCCACCCATTCAGAGTAGAAAAGGAACTATTCCTCAGCTAAACGTGCAAAAAATCCTACACCAGGCCCCAGAAGCAGACAAATTTCTTAAACTGTCAAGCTCTCCCCTCACTGAAAAATTACCTAAGTTCCTTCTCTTTAGGTCATACATTTTTAGCCTTCTTGCTCAGATTAAGCATTGTCACCCATGCTTTCTGGTGAAAACAGTATCTGTAGAAAACTCCTCACGGTTCTACTTTATGCTGCACTAAAATACTTTCCCAAGCTTTTCTTTCAAAAACACAAAGACTAGGTGGGAATTTTTATATTTTAGGTGGCAGCTGCTGCTGCTGCTTAGCTGCAGTACAACAATACGTAGAAGCTGAATTTATGACCCACAATTTAGTCTTTAAAATTGAGTAAACAAGAAAGCATCTGGGAGAGAACTCAGGCTACTACTTTTCCTACAACTGAGACTCTCAAATACTCTCAAAAACTCTCAAATACTGCAAAGCAGATAGCAAATCATGACACTGGAATAAGAATTATTGAGCGAAACAACAATAACAAAGATTATTCTCAGAGCAGAATCTTGCAAATACCTGTGTGTAAAATCGTGACTCCTGCAAGTAAAACTAAACATGTGGTCAAAGGTTTCCAGAGTGGGGACTTCAACATACTTCATCACTTTGCATATTTTGTTTCGGGCAATGTCACATAAACCAAAAACATCCCTGGAGAGTCTGTCTCTACTCAGGTATTTGGGAACAAGTAAAAGGGCTTTTATTAGCATACACTTGTGTCGAATTACTACATCATGTCAGAAATGTTGACTGTAGCTACTGAATCTTAAAAAACTGTTAAAAGAGGAGTTGCTAACTGTGTATCAGACTGGCATTCTCATGAATACATCAGTGGCTTTGTGCCCAAAATGCTTTCACAGCTTTCAGGCATGATGATAAGAAAATAAATTGAAAAAGTCACAAAATGGAACAAGGCTCTGCTATCTTACATTAAAATTATTATTACATTTTTTTTAACCTCTTTACCATCTTTTACCACATTTCCCAATTATTTAAAATGATGCTTCAGCTAAGACCCTTACTTAA
This sequence comes from Amazona ochrocephala, assembly GCA_039720435.1. Taxonomy (NCBI): domain Eukaryota; kingdom Metazoa; phylum Chordata; class Aves; order Psittaciformes; family Psittacidae; genus Amazona; species Amazona ochrocephala. The sequence goes on from CM077881.1 coordinate 33,307,397, forward strand.
TGTTGTAAATGGGGATAAATATAAAAATCTATGGCCTTAAAAAGTTTTTTACTTTCTGTTTTCTTAGACATTTTGCACAGCGAATCACACCAAGCCTTAAACAAAGTGAAGAAAAATACACAGCATTTCTTTAATTATTTTTAAAGTATTTTTCTAATTAATGGAAGAAATCTGCAATACAGTTTAAATTAGTGAGAGATTAATTCTTGATAATGATCACATTTATTTCAACTAACTGTGAAGAATTTGAGGCTCTGCTTGGTTTAATGTTCTACCTACAGCACAATTCCTTCTCCTTCTTCCGCATCTGTCAGTCTTTCAACTATTTTTTTTCATAAACCTTCTTCTAAATTAACTTATTGCAAAACACTTTTTTTATTGTTTGCAACATGTTTCATAATTACATGATTTTATTTCAGGCAGAGGTCTTAAGCAGAGCACCCAGCCTGAGCAGTTAGTTCCAGATGGCAGACAGCTGTGAAAACATAGAGACACCTAATCCTGCAGATGAACGGCAAACCCAGTGCCAATAGCTGGAGAGCTCCCCTGTGTGTCTTTAATAATTTCCAGCATTACAGACAGAGAGAAGCTGTTAAATTACAGAAAAATACTCCACTTTTTCCCTTTAGGTACTCCACTGAAGCCTTCTGCATGGGCGTATCCACACTCGGTCACTCCTCTGATCGCAGGGCAGACTATCAGCGACAGGACAAGCTTTTTATTCACCAGTCAGACAGCAGTAGCACTTCGCCTGGAGCTGTGGAGGTCACCATGCGGTCACTTACCCCTGCACAGAAGCAGTGAGTTTGTCCAAAGGGGAGCTTTGAGCTGTCTATCAAAGCAGGGGGCTCTAGCAGAGGCTGCCAGCAGCCACTTAGCCCAGGCAGTTGGGTGAGTCACTATCAGATATTTGCATGTGTTCCAGAAATTCATCCAGACATCAAAGTTCAGACTTGTACTTATACCCGAAAGCTCAGTTCTCTTCAGGTGGAAGAGAAACAGAGATGCATCCCTTGCTGACAAAACCTCTGTCTTTCCACAGAAGCAATTATCAGTCTCACTTGCAAAGAAAACCGACCAAACTGAGAGGGAAATTTCTCTCAAACATGACATTAATGAGGTACACTTAACAATCTGGCATTACTCCTTTCTCTAATTTACTTGTGAATAAACATATATGAATATGATAAGGTAGCTTACCATGCAACGACTTCTTAAAATAGATTATACAAACACTAGCCGAGTAGGTATAACGTATTGCCACTGCTGCTCCCCAGTACGAGAGGGCATCATCTTGGGTCTAGAAACAGCATTACTCACTCATGTCATGCTTTGCGCAAGCTGAAGGTATATGGTTAATATACCTGGGACTTATTTTCCTTAACTTAATGAGAAAAATCTTTCTAATTAATCCTCCAGAGTTTGAGCATGGCACATTTGTTTGAGTTCCTGATTAACACCGTCAGCACAAATATATTTTGCCATCAATACTAGAAATATGTAATGCCAAAGGCAGCCATTATTTACCCTTATACCCTTTTACAGCTCTTGAAATTAACTTTTCAAGATAAAAACTTAATACCCAGTCCTTCCAGTACCTAAAGGGGGCTTTAAGCAACCTGGCGCAGTGGCACGTGTCCCTGCCCACAGCAGGTGGGCTGGAACTAGACAAACTGGACAGTCATCAATTTGATAAGTGGACCACTCGATGGATAAAGAACTGGCTGGATGGCCACATGCAAAGAGTTGTGCTCAATGGCTCAATGTCCAGCTGGAGACCAGTAACGAGTGGTGTCCCTCAGGGATCAGTGTTGGGACCAGTCTTGCTCGACATCTTTGTTGGTGACATGGACAGTGAGATTGAATGCACCCCCAGCAAGTTTGCCGATGACACCTAGCTGTGTGGCTTGGTTGATATGCTGGAGGGAAGAAATGCCATCCAGAGGGACTTCGACATGCTTGTGAGGTAGGCTGATGCCAACCTTATGAAGTTTAAGCATGACAAGTGCAAGATCCTACACCTGGGTCGGGGCAATCCCAGCCACAGCTACAGGTTGTGCAGAGAAGAGATTCAGAGCAGCCCAGCGGAAAAAGACTTGGGGGTGTTGGTCAATGAGAAAATGAACATGAGCCAGAAGCGTGCACTCGCAGCACACAAAGTCAACCATATCCTAGGCTGCATCAAAAGGAGTGTGACCAGCAGGTCATGGGAGGTGATCCTGCCCCTCTACTCTGCTCTCGTGAGAACTCACCTGGAGTACTGTGTGCAGTTCTGATGTCCTCAACATAAAGAGGACATGGAACTGTTGCAACAAGTCCAGAGGAGGACCACGAGGATAATGAGGGGACTGGAGCATCTCCCGTATGAAGATAGGCTGAGAAAGTTGGGGTGTTCAGCCTGGAGAAGAGAAGGCTGCGTGGAGACCTCATAGTAGCCTTCCAATATCTGAAGGGGGGCTATATGTATGCTGGGATGGACTCTTCATTAGGGACTGTAGTGATAGGACAAGGGGTAATGGATTAAAACTTAAACAGGAGAAGTTTAGATTGGATATAAGGAAGAAGTTTTTTACTGTAAGGCAGGTGAGGAACTGGAATAGGTTGCCCAGGGAAGTTGTGAAAGCTCCATCCCTGGCGGTGTTCAAGGCCAGGTTGGACAGAGCCTTGGGTGACATGGTTTTGTGGGAGGTGTCCCCGCCAATGGCAGTGGGGCTGGAACTAGATAATGTTAAGGTGCTTTCCAACCCTAACTATTCTATGATTCCATGATTCCATGACCTTTAAGGTCCCTTCCAACTCAAGCCATTGTGTGATTCATCTGATTCTCGGAATCCAGAATTTTTTCTTGAAGGAAAGAAATGGTAGAGTGTAACTAATGGCATGATTTGTTATTACAGGGATTCATCAGGACAAAGAACTATTTCAAGGAAGGTGCCAACCAAACTCTGAAGCTACTGAGCAGGTATAGCTGGAAAGGAAAGAAGGCATCTATATCTATATGCCTTTGGTTAAAAAAAAAATATCTGTACAACAAGTACTGGCCTCTTCCTGTACAGGTGAGTGTCCTACATCTGAACCAAGGAAAACATAAGAATCTTCCACAGATTCTCTGGCCAACAATCATATAAATAAATATTCCAACTTGGAATAACTTCAGCATTCCCACTGAATACTCCAGGGAACACAACAGTCTTCCTTAACTTTCACATAGACAATATGAAATATGACAAGAGTAAGCAATTTTTGATTATTCTCAGGAGACATTCAGACATTCAGGAAATGCTTCTGCTGCAGAAACCTGGCAGTTGCTAATGACAGTGCTAATAATATCAACCTAAAGCATCTTCAGGCAGCCCACCTCTGGCTATATTCCTGTGGCAAGGACATACGGTGCATTACTCTTTGGACTAGCAAAGGTGCCTTCAGAACCCAACGTTCTACTTAACAGACCACTCAACTGCACTTTTTGCGCTATGCAGAGGGGTAAGTATTTTCACTCATGCAGAAGAAAGTGTCGTCCTGTGCCTCACACAGTCTGGCTAACCTGCTAACTCCACCATTATCATGGCTGAAAGCTACATCTCAGCATAAGAACTATCAGACTTCTTCACTTCTTAAGCATACGGCAAAATTCCATCCCTTCTTGTGAGACTGCCAGCTAATTAGTTGGATAATTAATTCTTCAAAAGCTTCAAGATGTTTTTCCATCTGGGCTTGCCTCTTACCATTTGCTCTGTCTCCTGCCTTGCCATATATTAACCAGCACCAAATCCAACCAACCTTGGTTAGATCAGTCACTAAAACTTCCAGATGAAACGTGTTTTCTCGCTATTAATACAAATAATATCAGCTATTTATTAGACAGAACAAAGTCACATAAAGAATGTTTTCTTAGTGGCTCAGCAGACGTTGTACTTCGGTCTTCAGAGATCAAACCGTAAATTCTCCAGTTTCAGGTACAATACTAAGTCGGCACCACACTGTTTTGCAGTTTAACATCATACTGGGAAGACAAAGACCCCATGACATATGCAGTAGCTGCATCTCTCCCCATGATGGGGCATGTGGTGGAACAAACACACAGCAAAGCGGGAATCATAGAAGCACAAAATCACTTAGGTTGGAGAAGACCCTTAAGATCGTTGAGTCCAATCATTAACCAAACACTGCCAAGTCCACCACTAAACCATGTCCCTAAGAGTGAAAATAACTTCTTATGCTACCTAGACAGCAGCTTAAGGAGTGCAATATGTAAGCACAGTTTAAATAGCTTCCATATAGCCAGTTTAACCAGCAGTTGACTAGCAGTTAAAACCCAGAGTTGAAGAATAGTGGCACAGAGCCCTCACACTTAAATGTTATAAGGAAAAATTAGCTTGAAACTAAATAGATTGATCAAAACTTGATTGGCTATGCTTATACTGCATGATAATACATACGCATACATATGTATTTTATATACCTGAAGAATCAATGTTCTTTGCATCTTGACCAACATGCTGTTCCACAAGGAATGTTCAATACAAACAAGTGATCTTAAATAAACACACAAATAAGCAGTATCTTAAATGAAAAAAGTTTAAAATTATTTTAAAGTGATTTTTAGGAAAAAAAAAAAAGTATTTTTAATTCCTACCGCTGCTTTCATCACAATTATAGAAAATGCAGACATCTTTTGATTTGTAAATAATATCGGGACTAACTTTGGATTACAGGAAGAAATGAAATTCAAACCCCTGCATCCATATGGCAACTATTTGGTTGTGGTTTTTCAACATTTGTTGTCAAGATAAGAAGTTTGTTTTTTATTTACCTACTTAGCACATTTGTTACCACTTTCTGGTTCACAGATCTGAGAAAACATTCAACTAGGTCTGCTTCAGAAACTTACAATTAGTATTCGCCAATTTAAAAAATATTGCAAATCAGCCACAGTATTTGTCAATGCATTACCATTACAAATAAATAGCTGGTTGGCATCTCCTGCACCACTGTTCAGCGTCATCCAAAGCTCCAAAAAACACATTTTTTCTAACAGAGCTACCGATTATGCTATTCATAGTCACAGTGTAATAATATGTTCTCTTATTCTAGTCCAAATTGAAAAAATATTTTCTTGCCATCTGTGATTTTAATTACTATACCCCTGGGACTTATAGACTTACACTGAGATTGCCAGACCATTATTACACTCACTGCTACAGAAGATGAGTACCCCTTTTTGCCCTTTTCCCTTGCCAAAACCTCATTTAGTTGAAGCAGCTTCCCACTGAAGAACAAGGTATACTTAAGATTATGTGCTGTGTGCATTAATGCAACAAAAGTATAACTGCTATTTTCTTTTTTTTCCTCCTACAGGAAAAAGAAAAAATTGCTCCTTTTGTGAAGAAAGTGCTTTCTAATGTCATCCAGAAGAACTGGGCCTATGGCATTATATAGGAACAGCTGTTTATTATACCCAGTTAGAAGTTCCATGATGGCAATCCAAACCTCCTGGTCTGTATCAGTGCTCCTCTATGGCCAAGAGCCAGAGGGCACATGCTGCAGTGAGCTACAGATATCCTTCAGGTCTCTATTCGATGGCAGAAAAGAGGTGTTTTTTCCTGCATTCTGTGATGAACTGGTGTTTCTACCTACAGCTTGAGGCTCAATACCCATCTTCAACATAACTGTATTGAACAAGTCCTGGCACAGTCATCACTCAAACTGTTCACAGGCTGCATGCATGGTAAGGATGATGTGTACACCACCAATCTTCCTGTGACAATGCTCTATATGCTGGTGTTTCCAAGTTAGGTGTCAATTTACTATTCCATACATGTGAAAGTGAGATCTGTTGTATACAACATCACATGGGGCATCCAGGTTTCTAGGGGACATTCTACACATGTTGGAGAAGTAGCAAGATAAAGGGTCAGTATCTGCCATTCTTGCCCACAGTACTAAGCTGTGGAAGACATTCCATGGTAATGAAGTGGGACACTCACACATTGAGAGGCAAGTAAAATGCAAATGGCAAACTATTACCCAAACAGTTATAATGCATTTCACTGGTGCGACTGATCATTCTGCTGATGCCTTTCTTACAGGTCCTGCATCAACCTCCAGAACCAAACAGAATTACTAAATTTGGGTAATATAAACCAGAAAAGTTTTATATAAAACAGGAAAGGCTTATAAAATAAATAATATAAAACAAGAAAGGCTTATAAAGCCTTTATAGGTGTGAATTCTGAGTGGTTAGAGTATTCACTACTGACTGTCAGTTACAATTAGGCAGACTTTTTTCAAAGTCCTTTCCCCCCCGCCAATCTTACAATGTTCTATCTAGATCACGTACCTTACAGCATGACTATTTCAAGGAAAGTTTTATGGAACTGTATTACAAAGCAGATTCATATCCTCTACATTATATCTATAGTCTATTTATATTGTGAGCACCCGCGGACAGGGACTGCAGACTAAAATGTCTGACACAGCTTTGAATACAGCCACTTTGCAAGTTTCCAGTAGTGCAGACTGGCTCTGCTCTCCTCTGCAGATTTTTTTTTTTTCTTTGCAGGTCAGTCTATACTGCCATAAAATTTTCAGAGCTGTTCAGCTCTGAGTTGCACCAGCTCTTACCCCATAGTTCCACAGACCACTAAATTATGCAGCCATTGGGCACAGCTGGTACCATCAGCTACCAAAGCAAAGCATGACAGTAGACAAAAATCTACTCTTATATGATCTATGTTTCAAAATCATCAGACACATTGCAAATGAGGCAAGAAACAAATAATAGATAATAACAAAATTATTATAATTGTAAGCAATAATAACTGTATTCACTTTTAAAGGTACCAATTTTCTAAAGACTGTGATTGACCTAGACAAGCATTTTCTCAGAGGAAGCTTTCAAACCTTTTGATTATGCTGTAAACAAGGCAGAGAGGAAGTACCTGTTGATCAGTGTGAAACATGGAGACCTCAAAATGCATACATCCCGGTGTCATATTACTGCCTTTTTTTATCTCAGCTACAATATGTTAATTTTATTTTTGCAGTCAAGCTGCCAGACAGAGAATGAGCAAATGAAGCACCACTTTTCTGCTGTCTAGATTAATGTCACTGCATCACAGCAATGTGTTAGCACAATCGCTTCTGAACAACTGCAAACAATCTACAAGGCTATTATATTTAATTGTTATTTAGATAGTTTATAAATCTACTGTAAACAATAGTGAGGACACACTCATAATGCATCTGCAAGATTAGTTACTAATGTCATGAAATAAACCAGGCCATGAACAAACACAGTATCAGCAATTCCATGATAACTCTGATGTTTATGTCCTTGGTTTCCAATAAAAGTGAGGAGGTATTGCCATCTTTTGTTTAGACACACATTAATTATGTTGCCTTTCAAATGATATTGGATCATGACATTCACTGCATTTACACCCTTTCTAATCCTTTTACTCATCAGTGCAAATGTTGTGCTATATGCTGTGTAAACACAATCACTTTAATATCTGAACTATGACCCATACAAAAAGCTACTTCATTAACCTTTGTGATTGCACAGAAGATCACAGTAAGACTGCCAAGCTGATCATCTGGATCTACTGCTTCCTCTCTGTGGAGCTGCCTGAAGAACTGCACTGGCTGCAGCACTGTACAAAATGTCTTTGAAGGATTGGACTGCTCAGCCCTTTGGTCTTCACCTACGAAAGTGATGTGTATAAGAGACTTATCCATAAACAGCGTGTGCTCAGGAGCTCATGCTCCTTGTTCCTCACTTTTACTGATAGCTTCTGACTAATGAACCAGCATGGAAGACCGTGGACAGAAATGTCACTCTTACATGCCTGGGTTGCTCCCACAGACTAATAATAAAATCATAATCTGCCCTTATCATAGAATCTTTTAAAATGATTTCTGGTACTTCAAAGACTCATCTCCCACACATACAAAGCATTCAATTGTGTGCAGGCTGATAGATCCATAACAGAAGCTAAAACTAAAATTTTTCAACATAGTTCTGGAAGAAAAAAGACTACGCTGGGAGTTGGGAAAATATCTAAGATAACTACCTGGGCTGGGTGCTGGAGGAGGAATTTTCTCTATCTTCTTTGACAAAATGTAAGAAAGTAGCATCCTAACAGCAAGGACCAAAGGATAAAAAAGGCAGAATTAAAAATGCTGTGATATGAAGTCATATTTACATTTTCTACTATTCTTACAGTGGTAGATGATCCCTGAGGTCATTGTACATTATTCAAATGCTGAAGTAGCAGGATGTCTCTGAGTGCCTTCTACATGTGAAACCCAAGCAGAGTTTAACACAAAGCTTTGTCCTTTCAGCTACTATTGCTGATGCAGCCTATCTCCTCCTGTGCTATGGGCCTTTGCCTCACCACAGTGCAGTGTTCTGCTGTCTTAAGGGCCAACATTTTAGTGGATGACATCTGCCTGTACAGACTCCATGGCCATTTACCAATTCACACAGATAGGACATTCAATTCAAGAAAGCCAGTTTGTCTTAAAATATCTCATTAGGAATGAGACAAACAAGAATGAGCATATTCTGACTAAATCTTAAAATACCATTTCGTTTTGGGACTGTTCAGAGTCTGTGAAGCAATATTTGAAAATAACTATTTACTTTCTTCCCACACAAAACTTCTGTCTTCTATTTCTGCAAATGTATTGGCACCTGCCATAAATGGTGAAGTAAAAATGTGCAGTTTGGCAATACCATCTATATGACCAATACCTGTTAGTCACTACTGATCAAGCTCTGTTCATACGCATGACATGTTTACATAAGCACATGAACAGTATGAGTGTAGTATTATTTCACCATGCCCTAGACCACAACTAAAGTGATAAATATTTTGATCTGTACAAGTTTCTGTCTTCCTCATTAATGCTGCTTCCACAAGTTTAAAACAGATCTTTCTAATATCAGTTTGTTTCCACAGAAGTAAGAGTTTTAAGTGTTGGCTGATTGCTGGGTCCTTCAGCCTTCTTTCCTCCCTGCCAATCCATGCTTCGTTTTCTCTTGCAAACCAACAGTATATCTGACTTTTTAATCCTTGTTTTCTGGGACTGTCCTGGCCCTGAAGCTGCCAGTGAATATACAGTCCCCACAATCAGACATCCAGAAGCAGTCCTCTGCATTTCACTGTCTGGCTCAGGTTGAGTCAACATGAAAGCCTAAGTCACTTAAACACAGTGCAGCAGGAGTTTAATCTGCTGTGAACCTACAGTGTAAGCACAGTGGTGAAGCACTGCGGGGAAAAAAAACCATGCAAGGGCATTTATGGGTTGGTGATAATGGAATTTAATATCTCTCTTTCAAGAAGGATTTGGCTAAAACATAGAGAAAGAGCATATAAAAGCACTGAACATGCCCAAAGATGTGTGGTCATAACCTGGGGTTTTTTACTCATCACAGGGAGTCATGGCATCATTATCCATGAAGTATATACAGTTTTTGTGGTGTTTGTTTTCCCTCCCTCCCTGCTCCATTTAAAAAACAACAAGGACCATCTACCTTGATCTTTACCGTACAATGGGTAAAATCCTGGTTGACACATGTAAAGACAACATTGATCTAATCTGGGCCAGGATGTCCTATCTTGACCACTGGAACAACTGAAATAACTTTCAAGGACACATATCACAATGGAAAAGGGGGAGGCTTAACCCTGCTAAGAGGGGAGTTACTGCCACTTCCATTGACATAAACCTGTCTCTTTTTTTGATGGACAGTACGTATCAAATTAGAAAATAAATGTTAATATACAGCAACATAACCTGTCAATAGAAGAGCCAGAGAAACCTTGCCATACAGTCCATATAAAACTTGCTACCTAATCTTTCCCAACCCTGTTTTAGCAAAAAATTCAGATTTTGACCTCTCTTCTCATTAACTGTGTATTTAGTTTTTATGGGTGTCTATTTCCACAGAATTTTAGACTTTGTAACTAAAATTTTCCTGTATCTGCATTACATAAAGCTACACAATTTTCATGCAAGAAGCACAGCAGTCCTATTTTATGAGCCATTGGACTTGCAGTTAATATTAGCTAACAGACGGAAGTGTGAATATTCAGATATGCTTTGTTACACATACACATGTTGAACAACATGATAGTCTAAGGCATGTGTTATTATTTTCATCTTTCTCTGCATGCTGCTGCACAGAAAAGTCCCGCTGATTGCTCCTATTCAACATGTGTGTCTATGATTGCTTGCATGTGTCTTCGTGGGACTGTGTGTGTGTATATATATATATATATATATATATATATACAAATATCTATGAGAAAAAACAGTGCTCTCTAGCACAATGATATATCAAATTTTCAATATATTTGCTTACAAAATAGTTATTGATATGAGACTGGATAGCAAAACACACTACCTGTGTGTACTGCTGGTATACTGATTCAAACACTAGCTGCATGCTAGAGCAGTGATAATAGAATAAGAATCAGGGAAATAGGAAAGGAAACATCTTTTATCTCCCCTCTCAAATTATTCACTATAAAGCTGCAGGGCCTTTTATTGTTCCACATGAAAAACAGCAGTAGAGAAAAAATGCTACTATAAAACATGATTTTCTCATTATTTCTTCACATCTTTTAGGTACAGCCAAGTACCTCTTCTTACAAAGGGCTAGTAATAGCTAATCCTCAATAGTTAATATTTTTAAGTTACCTTTGATACCAGGAAACATTCATTGCATTTCACTAAGCAAAATGATGAAGCAACTTCTCTTTGGGTGACGTAGTTTAGTGTGTGGTGTCCCTGCCCATGGCAGGCGGGTTGGAACCAGATGACCTTAAGGTCCTTTCCAATCCTAACTATTCTGTGATTCTATGATTCTTCTGTACTCAACTTAGCCTTGCTTCTACTTACATAGGTTTCTGCTTTTTAGGGCTCACAAAACTGTTATTGAATATATCCAACCTTGATATGCAAAATTTATTTTTCTCTGTTTTCCAAAATCACCTATATTTTCTGGCTATGTTTTCCATTTCCCTTCTCTGAGATTAAGAAAGCTGCTTTTGTATTGAGTAGCATTTTTTGAAAACTACAAAAGGTCCATTTAATGCTTAACTTCTCCTCCAACTTCATCTATATTTAAGTGTAGTGGGCACCTAGAAATTAATAGTTGAAAATGAAAATTAGTTCAGTAGAAAACCTTCAGAGAAATTAATATTTTTTTTTTCTTTGAAGAATAGTTTCAATTTAATTATTTAGAGGGAAAGGCAAAAAATGTGTACGATTTACAATCCTAGTTTGAGACATCCAAGAGGAAATCCACAATGTAGTAGCAGCTTAGGAGGAACACAGTTTTATCTAAGACTTTTAGGTAACTCTAATTCTTATGCGAAGAAAAATATTATATTGCCCATGCTCACCATGACCCTGATAAAAAGCAGTTCTTGTATCAAAAATAAAGCAGCAGAAAGCCTTTGCAAGAATGCTAGGCCTTCATATAATTCATAAAAGGATTGATCACATAACACATTTCACCTAACACAAAAAAAAAAAACAAAACAACAACAAAAAAAACCACAACAAAAGCCAGAATGCCCAGTCTTGCAAAACAATCCATAATCTAACTTTAGCTGCTGGTCAAAAGGCATTATTGAAAAGGTTTATTTTTCTTTTTTTCGCTTTTTCATTCAAACCCTTAGGCTCTGACACAGTGAGTTTCCCAGCTGGAACCTAGAAACATAATAAAAAATTTTGGAAGTGAAAATAAAAAAGCTTTAGTAGCCTCCTTCATTCCTAATTCTCTTCAGAAAGATGTGACTTCAGCATTTGCTCAAATTGTGGTTCAAGCCCTTTAAGACTTAACTAGGTGGGCTATGCTTAACCATAGAGTTTTCCCTTTCTTCACAGAAACATCCTCGTGAAGGCAAAGGATCTCCAAATATGCTCTGACTTACAGAATCTGTAAGGAACCCCTCATACATTTAAAATAAGAAATCATACCTGAGATTTATATCACATTAAAATGTTCTTGTTTATTTCTGGTTTTCAGAATAAATTCAAGCAGACAATTTCCTCTCAGTTTTACTGCCATTTGCCACATTAGCATTATGATTAGAAGGAAGGCTCAAATGAAGCCTTGACATTTCCATATGTGATTTTAAGTTACTGAGAGATTGAAAAGAGCAAAAGACTTACAAAATAAAACCAGCAGATTAAATATATTTATTTAGGACTTACTTCATTAGCATTAATTAAGCTTTGACTTCGCTCATGAGCCCTGAGAGATCCCTTTTTTCTTCATTTGGAAATGGAAGTGATTTTGCCAGGAGAGGGTGCCAAGTACCCACACCATTAATTATGCAAAAAGAAAACTCATGGCAGATATTTTATAGAAAGATAAGTTACCAATTTTTATAGTAGTACTTTGAACCTTGATAGAAGCTTTCAGCAACTAATGGCTGTTAAAGCATCTGTTGAGCAAGGTATGTGTCAAGCACAGTCCCGATAATTTCTCATAAGTCTAGTGCTTATCTGGGTACTTGGCAAATAACAGCAAAGAACTCTTCTGCTGCAGTATTTCTATTATCCAAAACAGTACTCGAAAGCCTTAGATTAAAAAAAAAAAAAAAAAGAAAAGAAAAAATTCAACAGTCTGATTGATGTGTGCATTTCTGTGGGGCAATAGGTGTTGATGTTGGGGAGTAGGCAAAATTAACCTCCAAACAAGACAACCAGGATAAAGGTAACTGATCACTTAGCAGAGGGTCACATTTATTAATAACAATTAAAGCAGGTATCTCTGCTTTGTTTCTGGGGTTTCTGTTTGTATGCTTGGTTTTAGGTAGTTTTAATACAAGGTGAGGTCCTTTTCACTGGATTCCCTCCCCTTCTCCCCATTCTTTTTGAAAAAGCTTCAGGGCTTTTGTAAAGCCAGTATTATCTGTGGCTTTTTGTGCTTCATTTTGTGGAATAAGAGGGCAATTTCTTGTTTTCTAGTATTTAAAACATTTTCTAAACTTTGTTGAGAGCATCCTGAATCCACAATTCAGCTACATACAACAAACTGTTCCTCATGTACACAGGATAAGAGATAATTGTATACAATGATGACCTGAATGACATTAAAGCATAGTAAAAGCTCATCTTCAGTACTACCATTTGATAATGTTATGGTTTTTGATGGCACCAAATTTTGACAAGGAGAGTCATCAAACTTTTACAAAATTATCTTTTTTTATTATTTTCTTGATTTCTGGTGCGTTAAAATAGGCATTTACTTATGCATTAGCATTCATGCGTAAGTCAATGGATCATTATTTATGCTAATCCTCCAAATATATGACTCAAGTTCTCTTCAAAAGCACTTAATATATAAAAATAAAAATAAGCTCAATGCAATAAATAACATAAAATTGCATTTTATTATAAACACAAAGGTAAAGCGACTTGCATGGATATATGTTCACAGACTAAAGTGAAAACAAAAGTATTTCACACAAAATAAACATTTTACCGCCCAGGCAGAAGAAGCTTTATGTAAAACTTTTAAGAATTATCTATGTCAAACTGAACAACTTCTAGCCACACTTCACTGGGAGCTACCTGAAGTAAACCATCCAATAACTAATCAGAAAAACTATCTGTATCACAAGAACCACTGGGAAGCAACACTACATCTTTCATAGAAAACTCTGCATACACCAGAGGTCAGTTTTCATATTCAGGCTTCTACAGTGATACATCTCCATAGATAGATCCAAACAGAAAAGGGGACCTGTCCTATGAGACACACGCTAGGTCCAGCACAAACCCATGAAAACCTTTGCTACTAGTGGAGAAGATAAGGCCAAAGAAAAGAGAACACTGAATAAAAACTGGGTATTTCAACACCAGAGGTCCTTTGAAACGCTACAAGGCATTCTCCTCCTCAATAAAGCCTTTCTACAAGGTATGTGATAACTATGAAACATGCAATGAGGTCTCTAATCAAGCAAATGGGAGGCAGAAAAAATATGATAAAAGCAATTAGCTTTGCTGGTTTGTTTTCCCCAGAAAAACTTAATGCTCTGATAATGGATTCTATAGAAGTGAGGTAAAAAGATAAACAATCTCTTTTAAAATGTTAATCAAATACATGAGATATTTAGCAAATACATAAACATTTCCCTAACATACCAAGTCACACAGAAATGGTATTTTCGATCTGACACAGTTCTAACACAGTTAAAAGACAGCAATTTAAAACAATGTGACCTTGAAAACAGTTCTCAAAAATAACAGCTTTGTGACCTTAAAATACATTAATTCATTAGATAAAAGTTTCTTCCCCCAACAGCAAACATTTTCTATTTCACCACCAAAATGCCATGACTCAAACAGCAGATGTTTCTCTGAGCTTTTCACTTGATCTTTACAAAATCCTCTACTCTAGGTAAATAGCAAGAAACTCAAATAACTTGCAATCACTATGGTAGCTTCAAAACAACGGTATTACGGCTCAGTCATGTGGTGTATGATATAAACCTAATTCTGTTGTTCTTCACTAGCCACATGTGGCTTTCTGTCCCAGTAAACAGCCCTAGAAATTATTCATAAGAGTAGATAACTTACACTGATGCATGATTTTCACAAGGATGTAGAGAATTACTGTATGCTTGATTTCACTGCAGCCATATTCCGTCTGTGCAATAAGAAGTTCCCAGCTTGATACATATTTCCCTGCTCAAACACTTTATTTCTGGGTTTTTTTTCATCTTCTTACATTAACTATTTGGAACCCTTGACAATTATCCTTCATTTGAAGAACTCAAATTAAGAGTCCTGTGTAGGCTACATTGTTACTAGGTCTTCTGCAGAGCTAAGGATTGGAAACGTTTACACTATACCTCATTTATTGAAAATAGTTGATGCAAGTGCATGTGTTATTCCCCCACCACTTGGATTTAATCCAGGACCTTCCAAATAGTTGCAATGTAAAGTTAGGATCTTTGGCTCAGTCAGACATACTTGTGCCTTGCAGTTTACATGTTGTGCTATTTTTGCTGGCCATTTATGGCTGTAGTACTGCTATTTTCCTCTCCACTGCACCTGGAAGGGTGCTATTCCTCCTCATTTTAGAGATCTACATATGATTTTTTAATGTGATGGCCACAGGGTATGCGTCATGGATCTTTCTAGATGAAATCTTTCTATACAATTTGTTCTCCACTTATTCTTAAATTGTAATGAATAGACTACGATTATCTTGTTTGGAGCAATTGTTCCACTGCTTTTTTTGCTTATAGTAAGTTATTTCTATTTCCTTTTTCCACGGAAAAGACATCTTTTCTCTACCTAACCTATTCCGCTGGAATGATCTCTACTGTCTTGTTTCTGCTAGAGCCAGCTGTTCCTTTGGACAGTGGCAGCAACCATTATTCACAACAGCTTTTACACATTCATGCTTCTTCTACAGTTTGGATTGTTGCTGGTGTGGAAGGTAATGTGGCAAGGCACTTCTGTCACTTTAGAAACCTCCTTTTACCACACAAAAAGCTTCACGAGGACATCCTTCTTATTGGCAATTCTTATGGAAGTGACCTTCAGTATACTATCATTGCAGGTGTATATCTATATGGCAATATTTGGTATCATTTAGAGTGTACAGAAGATTTTATGTTTTAATCAAAGTTGTAATTGTGGTGAGGCACGGGAATGAGCTGTCCAGAGAGTCTGTGAATCCTTGGAGGTGTTCAAGGCCAGGTTGGACAGAGCCTTGGGTGACATGGTTTAGTGTGAGGTGTCCTTGTCCACGGCAGGGGCGTTGGAATTAGATGATGTTAAGGTCCTTTCCAACCCTAACTATTCTATGATTCTATGGTTATTTCCTAATTCTGCAGACCATATGGCACCATAAAGCAGTAGAGCACATATTTTTAAAGCATGGCATTAACTTTACTAGGAACATTAACATAGATGAGTAATGTTATCCTCACTGAGGTATGAATTATACAAACGTTTTGGATGAGTCAGGTTTTAACTAAAAAACTACCTATTTTTTTTGAGTTCTGAGACTTAATAGGAGTCCACCTGTGCCCATATCTGAAAGTATTCATACATAGTTCCAGACTGATAATCTAGGCAAGACTGATAAAGATAGCATTATTCTGATTTATTATTTTTCTGAAGGTTATGATTGGTAAGTCTGTCTCTCTTCTTATGATACACCTCAGGAAACCAAAAAATGCACTTGCATGTAATTTTAGTTGTACTTTAGATTACTAATAAGAGGTAGAGCACAGAAATCTTTTGAACTTAAATTTGATTTAAATTATTTTTAAATTCTATTCAATTTTGCAAATGCATCACCTTTCTGCTACAGCCTACATAGGTTGCCAGCTTCCATAATAATGCCTGGTAAATAACCTGTATTTGTTGCCATCAATCCTGTCACCATGCTCTCATTATTAATAAATAATGTAGTTAATTATTAAAACACATCAAGCATGTTCCAATTACTTTCCCCCTCCTGCCTTCACTTGCTAATGCAACACCTTCTAACCAGAAACATTTTTACATTCGCACCATCTTGACAAATGATATAAACAACAGGGTATGTTCTCTAAACATGTTCTCTGCATGAACAAGTCAGATATGCAAAGAGGCTTCTGGATCATGCCTGTGAACATTAATAAGCTTATTAGAACAATGTAACAAGGATTACCTGACTTATTCAGATAGCTGAAGCTTTTCCAAAGTCTCTTGCCTTTAACTACCAAGCCAGGTCAGTTTAAAATCATTGTTGTTCCAAACTCACAATTTTTTATTTCTCATACTGAGACTGGTCATGATACTTGGATGATTTATGGAAGATTTATGCTCATAACAAATGGTAAAACTTTTGGTACAAAACAATATATGAAGCATAGCATTTCTGGTTTTATTACTATGAGTTCAATGTAGCACAACTGGCCTTGGCAACAATTTTCATACTGAAATCAAACCACCACTTTCATTGAATGCATCACATCCACTTTTGGATGTCAAACTTTTTATTTTACCTACAGTTTTCACTGATCTTGCGTTTGAAAAATTCCTTCACCTTCAACTTTCCTTCTCTCATAGTAGTAGTCATCAGGATGGTTATTATGAAAATTACTTGAGTGCATATTTAGATGATGTTATTCCTTTAGCAACTGTACAATTTGCTTATTGGGATTAGACTGGAAAAGTGTGATTACATATTTTTAATAAAAATAAATAAATAGATCCCCAAAAGGGTGCAACAGGATCATACTAGCATCATGCAGAAATATATAACAGCCTTATTTTAAGGCTTTTTATTTATTTATTACTTCATACTGTCTGGAGCAAATACATTTTTAAGCCAAAGCATTTTTAATGTCTGTGCTTACCAGTTGTTGTCCTTGGATGCCCCAGGCTGCATACTGCAAAACTGAATCCTCTACTTCTGGAGGGTTTAACTCCCAAACTTCCCTTCAAAAAATGTACACATTTTTACTTGAACACACTGGCATCACCTTATGTATAGAACCACTGAGAATAAAATCATATTGAAAAGACAACATGACCTACCTTGTGTGTATGTTATAAATCACATATGAAGCTGTATATGAATAATGAAAAACCTGTGACAAAAAAAGAAAGAGTAAGAATTAAAAAAAACAAATTTTGGATTAAATACAGACTACCACTATTCTAGTCAGTCTTTCGATCCCTGTGATCACCAGTGTTGTTACTACTAAAAGATTTTACTGAATTATAACCAATAGACTTGAACCAGGGTTTGAATATTGTATGAGACACACATACTCATCTATTAAGTTAAGCAGATACTTAACCTGTACAGCAAATGCTCCCGTCAGAAAAATCTGTGCTTCTGTTTAAGAAAAGGATTTTAAAAAGCAGAGCAAAACTAAAAGAAAACTCCAGTAATGTACATTAGGAAAATAAATCACTTTTCCTGGTATTTCTTCATCAAGTTATGGTCCAAATGATTGTACAGGCATTGCAGTTATTTTACTTCAAATGCAGACAGATACAAGGTCATATGGTATTTTTCTGACTGCATGCTACACATAGGCTGAATGTCCTTCTGGGCTATGGCTCACAGAACAGAACAAACTGAGTGTTTCCTTTGGCTCTGCTGGGTGTGGTTTTCCTTAATCGTCTTTCAGTGTGATTTTGACTGACTTTCTTTGAAATTCAGGGAAAGTTGTTGGTTTTTAGGTGTTTCGGTTTTATTTTTTTTTTTTTAACCTGAGATTTTTCGTACGCAACAGTTCTGGTAAAAACAAAGCTATTTGTCAGTAAACCTAATTCATCAGAAGTCACAAATGATTTCTGGTCTCAGAAACCCCATGATTCATGGATGGGAAAGAAAAGTAAATCTAATGTACAGTCTTATGCTGCCGTCTTTATCTGTTGAAAAATTTGTTGAAGTCAACTGAACTCAACAGAATTGCCATTTAAGTGCAAAAATATCAAGGTCTGATGTATGTGGACCCAGAAGATCCATGGTGGGGAGCAGCATGATACAGTGTATAATGTGATGCACCACCACACCAAAAAGCTGAAATCAAATTAAACTGTTACACATTTTCTCTACAGTTAAATGTCAGTCTATATGCAGATAGTGAATAACACACATTTTGCTATCTTCCAGGCTTGGATGATTGGTTTTAACCTAGCTTGTTTCTTTATCACTATGTCTCACATTATGAAAATAGCATAATTCCATAATATTAATTAGGTTTATTATGAATTTAAATTAATTTGAGGTCTTGGAATATAAAATATATTGATAATTAATTATTACTGAACTAACAGAAGTTTTGTTTTGATTTTTTTTAATGTAAACTACTGACAGAAAGAAAGTCAGGGAGACACACACCAGAGTTGCTCTAGCTTCATGTCTATCGGGTTACAGTACCTCTGCCTGGCACATGAAGGACAGATATCTGGGCACTGTCAGGCTAGTTCCAGTTAGACGGAAAACAGATACAGCTGCAAAGCTTAAAGCCTGATATATGTATATGCATTCAGAACTCTTCAGTTTTTATGATCTGCACCAGGAATATTTCAGTATCTCTTCCAAAGAGAAGAGACAAAGGAGAATCACACATGAACAGGGGCATTGGAATTTGCTGCAATCACACATAAGAGGGGTTTCAGAGGTTATTATTTTGTGTGGACATCATTCAGTAACAGAACCACCTAAAACATCCTTCCACTGACTCTGTTTCCATTACTAGTTTCCTGTCAACATGCACCAAGTATTTAGCATGTCCTAAATCCTTGCTGGGTGATGCTGCGAGAAGCCTACAAATGTCTGTAAGATTAGTAACTGTACTTCGTGTAAATGTTGAATATCCCTTCTGTGAAATTTCCCTTTAAGACAAGAATCACTTCCAGCTTCTATGATGACTAACATCAAGTGTTGCTTCAATGAGAAGATCACAGATGTATTAATAAGAATGCATCAAACATCAGGGTTTTTTATGTTACAGGTTGTGATAAAATGTTTGGCCAGGTAAGGTATGAGCCTCTTCTGAGAAGTGCTGTGACAGAAAAAGAAACAAATTATAATAGTATTAGGATTGCTGTAGGAGGTACAAAGACACCAAGAAAAAACATTCTAAGTAATTTGATCTGTTTTCCCTAAATAATTATCATAAACATATCTACTACTATGTCTCTATACAATATATACATATACATCCAATCATATACACAACAGAAGTAGACTACTTGCTTACACACCATAATGTGTAAAGATCAGTGGGGTTTTTGGGAAAAAAAAGTAACTCGGTAAATAACGTGACTGAGAGCGTATCAAGACAGAGTTATTCAAGTACTGCTGGAAAGGCAGTGAGACAAACCATTGGCTTCTAAGCTCCTCCTTTCTTTTATAAGTTTTATATTGCTAGAGAGGTAAGAGATAGCAAAGCAAAGGAACACAAACAGTTAAATTATGGTGGTTCCTGTGCAGGGTCTACACAGCCAGAGGTTATCCAGAAAGGCACCTGCAAGAAGCTGTTAAAGGGCCAGTCTTATATAGCCAGTTACAGCATAGAGGAATGGGTCTCGCCTTTCGAGGAAAAGGGAAAAGGATATTACAAATAACATGTAGAGGACTGATAAGTATTTAGAAAAGAAATATTTAAAAAAATTAGAATATAATTCAACAAGAAAAGCTAAAATAAGTATTTTCTGCAGTTTTAATACAAAATATCATATAACAAGAAGAATACTGCATATTTTACATGGAAACTCTCTTCTTGTTTTGCGGCAAAATTGCCATTGAAATATTTATGTAGAAGAATTACTATCTTTGTGTTAAAAGTATTAATGACTTTGAAAGAGCTTCACAACCAGAGGAGACCAACATTAAAATCACTGTCTTTGCCATTCAAATCCAAAGTGGTATCATTACTATTCTGAAATGTTTTGAAACGTATTTCTTCTGAATACAGGCTTTTATCAATTTATAAACTGAAGAGAGGATCTGGTTCAAGACCATCTTAGGAACCTGAACGCATACAAGTCCATGGGACCGGATGAAATCCATCCGCAGGTCTTAAAGGAGCTGGCAAATGAAGTTGATAAGCCACTGTCCATCATATTTGAAAAATCATGGCAGTCAGGTGAAGTTCCCGATGATTGGAAAAAGGGAAATATAACCCCCATTTTCAAGAAGGGGAAAATGGATGACCCAGGGAATTACAGACCAGTCAGTCTCACCTCTGTGCCTCATAAAATCTTGGAGCAGATTCTCCTGGAAGGCATGCTAAGGCACATGAAAACCAACAAGGTGCTTGGTGACAGCCAGCATGGCTTCACTATGGGGAAATCCTGCCTGACCAATCTGGTGGCCTTCTATGATGGGGCCACGGAACTGATGGACAGGGGTAGAGAAGTTGGTGTCATCTACCTGAACTTGCGCAAAGCGTTTGACACTGTCTCACATGACATCCTTCTCTCCAAGTTGGAGAGACATCAATTTGATAAGTGACCACTTGGTGGATAAAGAACTGGCTGGATGGCCGCATGCAAAGAGGAGTGCTCAATAGCTCAATGTACAGCTGGAGACCAGTAATGAGTGGTGACCCTCAGGGATTGGTGTTGGGACCAGACTTGTTCAACATCTTTGTTGGTGACATGGACAATGAGATTGAATGCACCTCCAGCAAGTTTGCCGATGACACCTAGCTGTGTGGTTCTGTTGATATGCTGGACGGAAGGAATGCCATGCAGAGGGACCTTGACACACTTGTGAGGTGGACTGATGCCAACCTGATGAAGTTTAAGCATGACAAGTGCAAGATCCTACACCTGGGTTGGAGCAATCCCAGGCACAGCTACAGGTTGGGCAGAGAAGAGATTCAGAGCAGCCCTGCAGACAAAGACTTGGGGGTGTTGGTGGATGAAAAAATGAACATGAGCTGGCAGTGTGCACTCACAGCACAGAAAGCCAACCATATCCTGGGATGCATCAAAAGAAGTGTGACCAGCAGGTCGAAGGAGGTGATCCTGTCCCTCTACTCTGCTCTTGTGAGACCTCACTTGGAGTATTGTGTGCAGTTCTGGTGTCCTCAACATAAAAAGGACATGGAACTGCTGGAACAAATCCAAAGGAGGGCCACAAGGACAATCAGGGGACTGAAGCACCTCCTGTATGAAGATAGGCTGAGAAAGTTGGGGTTGTTCAGCCTGGAGAAGAGAAGGCTGCGTGGAGACCTCATAGCAGCCTTCCAGTTTCTGAAGGAGGGAGCATATAGGGATGCTGGGGAGGGACTCTTCATTAGGGACTGTAGTGAGAGGACAAGGGGTAACAGGTTCAAACTTAAACAGGGGAAGTTTAGATTGGATATGAGGAAGAAATTCTTTACTGTAAAGGAGGCGAGGCACTGGAATGGGTTGCTCAGGGAAGTTATGAATGCTCCATCCTTGGCGGTGTTCAAGGCTGGGTTGGACAGAGCCTTGGGTGGCATGGTTTAGTGTGATGTGTCTCTGCCCATGGCAGGGGGATTGGAGTTAGATGAGCTTGAGGTCCTTTCCAACCCTAACTATTCTATGATTCTATGACTAGCTTTCATGTGATGCTGCTTTCATGTGATGCTGTTCAACACTGGAAGAGTTACCTGCATTTGTATATGAAGAAAACCCAAAACACTATATTACAAAGAACCTAGAAGAAAAAGGTGAAACGGGTATTTCAAGACAAACTGTTCCAGTCAAAACTGACTGAAATAACAATCTATTATTAAGCTACCAGTCAACAGTAAAAAAACTCCACACTTATCAATCATGATCTGAACTTTTTGATGACATAGTGTTTTGGGTTTTATGTGTTTTTATTTTCTACCTTTCAAGGAATGTCTTCATCTTTCTAAGGTTTCTTAAAATAAAATACTATCATGGAACACGATGCATAGGCGAGCAAAATGCAGAAAAGCAAAATGCCCTATATAGTTAGCCAAATACACTCCACTAATTCTGCAATATACTCCAGGAAATATTCATCTGTCCTGGGTAATTTGGAAATCATCCCTCAGCAGAGTAATGTTTGTGCTAAAAAGCTGCCAAGAAAACCTCACTAGCAGGTTTTTTTTTACAGGATGAAAGCCCTCAGCTCCAGGGAAATAGAGCGGATATGATGGCATTAGAACCTCGCAGATATAATCACAAAATGCTCAGGCATCCTTTATCAAATTCCTATATCATTAACCAATTATATTCTTTTACATGTTACTTACTTTTAGAGCAATAATGATGCCTTCTGGCTGGCAAAGCTTTTCGGAAAGTAGTGAACTGACTGTCCTATATTTTCATTTTTACCCATGCTGACTCAAATACTCTGGGCTCATCTTTGCAGTTCTCAGTGATGCTGTAACTCTGTAAATTCTCCTTTCAGGTTCAATAAAGACTTCTCACAGGGCATAACAAAACTAAGTCTGAGCAAGAACAATAGAAGTGACTGTGTATGAAATATACTGAAAATTTTAAAATTTGAAGCAATATTTTCAGTTATTCCAAAGTTTACTAGCAATATGGGGTATATATCTCACACGCAATATCCCTAAGGCAGTTATCTACTTATTTGTATTGTACCTAGCAAATAACAGAGACTATTTAAAATATATGCCCTTCCCACTAATAATAATAATTAAAAAAAGCAGTAGAGTAACATAGAATCATATAATCATATAACAGGGTTGGAAAGGACCTTAACATCATCTACTTCCAGCCCCCCTGCCATGGGCAGGGACACCTCACACTAAACCATGCCATCCAAGGCTATGTCCAACCCAGCCTTGAGCACCACCAGGGATGGAGTATTCACAATTTCCCTGGACAACCCATTCCAGGGCCTCACTACCCTTACAGGAAAGAATTTTTTCCTCATATCCAATCTAAACTTCCCCTGTTTAAGTTTGAACCCATTACCCCTTGTTCTATCACTACAGTCCCCTATGAAGAGTCCCTCCCCAGCATCCCTATAGGCCCTTTCAGATATTGGAAGGCTGCTAGCAGGTTTCCAAGCAGCCTTCTCCAGGCTGAACAGACCCAACTTTCTCAGCCTATCTTCATACAGGAGGTGTTCCAGTCCCCTCATCATCCTCGTGGCCCTCCTCTGCACTTGTTCCAACAGTTCCATGTCCTTTTTATGTTGAGGACACCAGAACTCCTCACAGTACTCCAGGCAAGATCTCACGAGAGCAGAGTAGAGGGTAGGATCACCTCCTTTGATCTGCCGGTCACGCTCCTTTTGATGCATCCCAGGATATGGTTGGCTTTCTGGGCTGCAAGCGCACACTGCCGGCTCATGTTCATTTTCTCATCGACCAATACCCCAAGTCCTTCTCCGTAGGGCTGCTCTCAATCTCTTCTCTGTCCAACCTGTAGCTGTGCCTGGGATTGCTCTGACCCAGCGGTAGGACCTTGCACTTGTCATGGTTAAACTTCATTAGGTTGGCATCAGCCCACCTTACAAGCATGTCAAGGTCCCTCTGGATGGCATTCCTTCCCTCCAGCATATCAACCAAGCCACACAGCTAGGTGTCATCGGCAAACTTGCTGAGAGCGCACTCAATCCCACTATCTATGTCACCGACAAAGATGTTGAACAAGACCGGTCCCAACACCAATCCCTAAGGGACACCACTCATTACTGGTCTCCAGCTGGACACTGAGCAATTGAGCACAACTCTTTGCATGCAGCCATCCAGCCAGTTCTTTATCCACCAAGTGTTCCACCTATGAAATTGATGTCTCTCCAAATTAGAGAGAAGGATGTAATGCGGGACAGTGTCAAACGCTTTGCACAAGTCCAAGTAGATAACGTCAACAGCTCTACCCCTCTCCATCAGTTCTGTAGCCTCATCATAGAAGGCCACCAGATTGGTCAGGCAGGATTTCCCCTTAGTGAAACCATGCTGGCTGTCACCAAGCACCTTGTTGTTTTCATGTGCCTCAGCATGCCTTCCAGGAGAATCTGCTCCAAGATTTTGCCAGGCACAGAGGTGAGACTGACTGGTCTGTAGTTCCCTGGGTCATTCATTTTCCCCTTCCATACCCTACCATTCCCCTGCCATAAAATGACAAAAATTGCAGTCTATGCCATCATGCCCATCCCACTCATCTGAAAACACACACGTTGAACTGGAAGGAGAGGCAGTTTCTCAGATAAAGTTCATAGCCGTACAGATTGTTACGCTTCATCTGTAAGATATCAGATCTTTTATGTCTTAACTTACACTTCTGATCACATGGAAAACAAAACTTAATATTTTAAGAGACCACTAGTCTAAATGAAAAAATACTATATTCGCCTTCTACAAATTAAAGTATTTAATTAGAATTAAAGCAAGTGACGCAGCAGACAAAGCAGGCAGGGTTGGAATAAGATTATCATAACGTCCTTTCCAACCCAAACCATTCTATGATTCTATGATAATCAAACTTAGTTGTGGAAAGTTTTAATTACTGCAATACTGGATGCTTGTCCAGAAATGGATGACTGTCAGACAGTATTATGTATAAAAAGAGAAAGAAGCTGATTTTATTGTTTCATAGGCATGATTTAGTTATTATGCAGTTGAAAGCTTAGAGAACCTGACACAGAAAAGGTTTTGTGTGGTCGAAAGCTTTTCTATTTTTTCCAGCTACATCAATTGGTCTAATAAAAGATATTACCTCTTTCCACAAATCTTGTCTTACTTTTCTCTTCAGGCCATCACATCTGTAACAGCAATATTACTGAGAAGCAAACATTCCTGAGCCCAGCTGAAAAAAAGGCCTACCTAAAACTAAACTGATCCTTCCTATTTAATAACCTGTGTTACAGTTTATATCACAAAACACGTGTGAACAAAGAAATGAAAGGAGAGGTTACACTGAATTGTGGAAATAAACAGGACGACATCTTGCCAAGGACACTCACTTTTTCATTCACCCATGGCCCTTCTCACTTTTAAGATATTTCCTAATACATTGGTGAAATGATTCAGCATGTTTTTAAACTGCCTTGGTGAGTGGCAGACCCAGGAGCTACTGGCTGTTGTATGCAGTCTGAAAAACAGCAACATGAGTAGAATTTAGCCTTCATCCTCTTTTCTACAATTGAATTAAGCAGAATTAAGAACTACTGAAAAATCTGCTTATGCTTAAAACCAAAGCAAAAGACTTTGCATAGTAAAACGATTACAAGGCCGAGTTAAAACGTAACCAACCATTCATGCAAGAAAGTACTCTCACATGACGACACAGAATGAAATACAGATGCACAGAATGGTTACTGAGACTTTTTGAAGGATTACTGAAATTAATGCACTATGCTTGCAACATAGTCACGTCAAAAGCAAGTGATCAGCAGACAAAATAAGAATGGGCTGCTGACTTTGGGTAAGTCTATCCCACAGATGCACACAATCCATCTAACTCGACGTGATCAAACCCTAGTTAGTTGGGAGTGGAATGTAGTGCAATGCTGAGCTAGTTGTGCATGAGCTGACATTGCACACACATGGGCTTTGGCACAGCTCCTTAAGCACTGCATTGATCCAGCCACAGCATTTTCAGACAGCAATTAGCATCTACACAGAGTGTAACATAAAAATCAAGGCTGAAAGGAGGCTGGATGGCTCTATAATGTTCTGTTGTATGGCAGAGATCTGACTTTTGTTACTTAATTTTTAGCTAGCATGAAATGAGGCAGCTAAAATAATTAACTGTATTACTTATTTTTCTAAGTCGAGTCACTATACATTCAAGTTCAATCTCTATACAAAATCACAGCCTATACAAGTTACACAAAATTATACAAATTCTGATTTTCAGTAATGAAAATGGGAAGAGACTTTGAGAGGGTCATTAATGTCATATACAAACTCTGTATTCTGCTACACATTTGGAGAACACCAAATTATTTGTGGCCAAATTTTGTCCTTTGTCTTAGTCTGATGAAAGCAAATAAGTTACAGAGGGAGGGTGTTAGTCTTTGCCTTATGCCATCAGAATTCCAAGCAGCAACTTCTTGCTCACTAAAAAATGAGGATCAACATTCACATAACATTCTATTACTTATTTCCTTTTCATGAGACTTACATGTGATTTTGCCAGGGCTGCAGTGCAAAGAAGATCAGTATCTGATGTGCTAAGCCAGAACTTTCACAAAACAATAAAAATTATATATTCTTTTCTTCCCTTTAGATTGTGAGATTTGTGACATCAGTGTTAGTAAAACCTGGGATGAAGTTAAGAAGATAAAACTAGCAGGAGCATGCCTACTGACAAAGGCTGTAGCATGACTACAGCTGCTGGATGAATCTTCCATCTATTTTGCAATTTATGTGCTAAATAAATTACTAATGTCAATGTTATCAATAACATTATCAAGTTAAATCCATCTTTCCTTAAAACTCTATTATCATTCACTTCAAATGTTCTCCACTTGCCTGTCAAGGCTCTGTGTTCTCCAGCATAGGAACTGCTGCTAAAGGGGATTAAACAGCTAAATATGGCTCAGCCATGTTTGGGTTTCAGGTAATTCACTGCTTCGATGTTTTAAAAGTAAAGACAGATCTCTGCAGCATTAACTTCTGAGCCACAGACATATAAATCCATTATATAACACTAACACTACAAATGAAGAGTTTGAATAAAACACACATAATATGGACTGACTCTGCATATTTATGAAAATAATACTGGTTAAAGATTGGAATTCTGTTGGTTTCATGCCACAGCAACAAATACAGTGAAACCTCAGACTATGTATTGATACCAAAGTTCAACTCAGAGGTATACACCAAAAATGGTTCATACCATGCTCTAGTAATGTTGTACTTTTTGTTCTTGGGAGGTGCAGTTACTTTCCTGGTTCCAGATTCAGCAAGAATTTAACATGAGTTAATGACTACTTTCATATAGATTATATATGGAGCAGAGAGAGGCACAGAATTTAACTCCTTCATGAATTGCAAATTTGCATCACAATCCAGTAAAACTTTTCTGCTTACCTTAATTTTAAACTGAAGCTAAGGATATATTAATTCATAGTTCCTACAGCTAGGAAGGACTGCTATATTCATTGTAATTGAATAAAGTACTGTCTGGCCTCCTACATCTGAAACAAAGTTTATGGGACTTCTGATTTTAAATAATATCATACACAGAGATTCCCAATGTGTTCTTCAATGGATTTCAGAGTAAACTTGAGAAATGGTCAACCAAAGTGTCTATAATAATGAGATGACAAATTCCCACACATCTTTGAATCCCATTGCTTCTACCCGATTGTGGAACCAAAAAACTAGAGGCAAATTTGCCAATATTGATGTCTAAATCCCTATATAATTTTTTGCAGTGTTTGGCCTTCATAGGTGGAATATCTTATTTCTGAAAGCTCTGCATCTAATTGCAAAGAGTTAATCTAAGACAGCTGGATGCATTTGAGCACTGAAGTTAAATGACAAGGTTATAACTTTGCAAAGCATCATGTTTATTTGTTTCAATCAACATCAATTACTTGTCATGACTGATAGGAACCACTTCATATCATTGATAATAATTTATAGTTAGCATTAATACTTTGGGGTATGAAATATTGCCAGCTGTAACAACGATATGCTGCCAAATCAAAATAAATATAAAGGCAAGACATTTCTAGACATGTAATTTATCTATAAGAGAAAAGGCTGTCATGGAAGCCTAAACACAAAAGCACCTCTAGAAAATCTGCTAAAGATTCAACTGTTCCACATATGATTTCTCAATAAGATTAATTATCTCAAGAAAAAGACATCCACTGCAGACTGTTAATTAATTCACAGTCAGTTAAACTCAGTTCATCTAACAAATGGTAATGTGATACAAACCACTGTTCAGAATAATTGCTGAAACTTCTTTTTCTTCTACATCAACAGCTGAGATAGACCACCCTATATTTGGATATGCAACTCAATCATTTTTGAATATATAACAACTTCAGATGAGTAAATTATTCAAAAAAGAATGTTCTGCATTGCTACTTCAGAAAGCCTCATATATCACTGTCATTTGAAATTCTATTAGCCATACTATCATGTAAAATACGTTTCTTGAGTCTTGTATGAGACGACTTCCAACAAAAATGTATATGATTTTTTTTCTGGCTTATCCACTTTCAGCTTTAAAAACCAGGTATGACTTCACTGAAATCATTGTTACATGACAGCAAAACTGGTAAACCTCAAGCCTCAAGCCTAACATGTACATTTTTTATATTGATACACATGCACATGCACATCATTCTTAAGTGTATGCTCACACTCGTATTCAGTATGATTTAAATTTAGACATGAGGATTATTTCTGGATTTGTAGAAACTTGGTTTTTCCCGAACTGATTTGCAGGCAGCTTCACAATATTCGTGCATATTTTGATCTGGACTAGCATTAAGGGGAAACAGAATAAATCAATTTTAACACATCTAGAACTTTATCTCCATAAAAATACAAGGCTGCTGAGAGCTGCTCATCACTGCAGCTGAGGATACTAAATCTGTCTTTGAAAAGTATGCATTTTAGTAATACTGCTTGATCATTTAAACAGTCAGATCTCTTTACAGGGTCCTTCCAGTATAACCCAAATGCGGCACACAAGTCATCCCTTATGGGAAACTTGGACTGAGTACGTTCACACATATTAAAACTGTTAATTGAAACTAAAATATATTTTAAATCACAGATTCATGAAAGCAGAGCTTCAGCAAGTATCCTTAGTTTTTAGTGATAATTTAATTTAGTTTGCTCTTTGGGATACTGTAGAAGAAAGAATCTAGCCAAGACTTGGTTTTCTTCTCAGCTTTCCCATGGTAATATGATCCTCACGTATTGTGTTTATTCAAACGGATTGCTAAAGATAAAATTGGCTAATGCAGAAAACACCTGGTTTTGAAGAGACACACTTCAACATGTGGTGATATTTACAAAGATGTACATAAGGTGATTCAAGTGAAAAATTAGGTGTAAAGAAATGGATGAAAAGAGATGTTGAGAAAGTATATTTTCTAAAGTCACATTCTATGTAAAATGAAATGTCCAGGTTCTGAGCACAAAATTGAACTGAAGATGCTCCAAAAATTATGATGATAGAAAAGAAAATCAGGCTATACAATGGGCTGATTTTGAAGTAAAAACTAAGTCTCATTATGTCTTTTCTTCTCCTGACTTACTCAGGCAGCAGTAAGAAAGCAGATACCGGATGCTCCTCTGCTTTTTGCTCACAAATAACATGAGGAGATGAAAAGACCCGGTGGAGCTGGAGAACGGATAAGCAATGAGATAAATGGCTGTGGATCTGAAAAAATGCAAAGGGAAAATGGAAAATAAACTGGGCTGGGGAAAGCAGATGGGTAAACAAGCAAGCATGCCAGATTGGAGAAGGAAGACAAAAAGTTAGGGCTAAAAATATCGGGATAGGAAAAAGAGAAATAATAAAAAGACAGAACAAGTTCATAGAAAACCAGAACAGAGTCCATTACAGGGCTGAATATGAAGAGAATTGGGTCAAAAAGAGAACAGGCAGTAGGGAGGGAAAGCAGTAAGCAGATCTGCACTCCGTGGGCATGGTGGCTGGAAAACATAGGTTCTTGGGACTGATGAAGGAAATTGATGCAGGACAGAGTGGCATTTCGAGCTGCCTTCTTTTTCTCAGGAATTTGACATACAATCAAAGCACTCAAATACACAAACTTCCTGCCTTTCTCTACCTTGCTTACCATCATCATTAATTGCTTAGTGTGGATATGCCACATGGAAAAGCAAGAATGTAGTGGGTTCTCATGTGTAGGTCATCTTCTCTGGGATTCTCCCGCAGTGATATCAAGACATCTTTAATGGCATTTCTGGGTGCTAGACTGTCCAGGGGACTTCTTGTATGCTACTTTGTGGTAGGATTTTTATATTTTTTTTTTTTTTTAATAAGAAAATGACTGTCTGTCTATCTTGACTTTGAGTATTTATCTGCCTGTAAGTTGAGCTATGAACGGGTTTCCCAAATACTTTTGAGATTTATGTGGTTAAACTCTCTTGTACTGCAATCAAACCTTTATGACTCAGGCAGTCAACATGGCCAAGACTCCATCCCTCCAAACCATTCTCTAGATACCCTGTTTAAACTCTTCAAATCATATAAATGCTGCAATTTAGATTTCTCCCCTTTTTACATCAGTTCTGCACTGTTGTGTGAACTCCAGTACATTCAATAAACGACACCTGTGTCAAGACAGCATGAAAAGTATATCTTGTCCATAGGGGTGAGTTCCCGAAGTATCATTATGGCTAAATTTAATCTTTAGTTTTAAATTTCCTTTTTGGTCATGCCCGATTCATCTCCCTTATCTCTGTGATTTCTTTAGTGCTGCTGGTCCTGCTAGCTGGCTTATATTGTTCCCTTCTGTTCCACTACCTTGTTACAAAACCAAGCAAAATATCACTTCTATATGCAGTTTTCAACAATTGAGCTCACAGCTAGTTATCCACTCCAGCACTTCCCATTAGCAAGCCACGATGCTGCTTGTAGTCAACTAGGCTGACCTTCACTAATTTTCTCTTATTGTACCATATTTCTGTATTAGTTCCTGTTGTGGCCGTTTTATGATATTACAGTTCCTTTGACAGGGGTAACATGAAGTAGACTCTTGTAGCAAATAAAAGACCTCTTCATGATGAAGCGATTAAAAGGTCATGATAAGAGAGCTATTCATTTAGTACAGGGAACTACTTCACAGTGATCTCAAAGAAGCTATAACAAAGTGAATACCTCACACCAAACTCGTCTCTCCAGGAAACATCTAATCTGGTGCTACATTTTCAGACAATAAATAGAATTAAAAAGGTTAAATTTGTGCAGGTGGTTGACTGCCTTCATTGAAACATCAATTTATTGCCTAAGGCCCCAGGCTAACAACCTTTCATGCTCAAATACCCAAAAAGACTTGTCCTTACTTAAAAAGAAGACAAAAATTGGATAATAAAGGGACACATCTTAATACTTCACTAAAAAGTGGACCCAACCATTTGATCTGTTAGGTCTGCAACACTATCAGTGCTCCTCAGAGCATGAGACTGAAGCTTGGTTTAAAGCATGATGTGCAAAGACAGCTTTCCAAAGATGTGCTTAAAACATTTCTCTGGGACAGTTACATAAAGGTCTAGTCTTTGCCATTTACTTCAAGGTATTTCAACTCTGAATGTGTATGCAATTTAAAAGATCTCTCATTGTCTCTGTACCAAACTAACTCTCATTTTGTAGGAATTCACATATTCAACACTCCTTCTTTCAACACTGTTGAGAGATGCAAATGCCAGTAGATTTATCTGCTTTCCTGACCGACCTGTTGGCCTACTCAGACAAGAGACAGTCAGCCAATTTTTTTTGATCAAGGAGCCAGGAATGCAGCCAACGCTTCTTCTGAGAAAGATGGGATGAGCTCCTCCTGTATAATGTAGATGTAAGATACCCCTGCCATACAATGACCTACAAGAAGAGAATTCTGAGACAGGACAGTTAAAATGTTTGAAAACCACACAGACCTGTTTTGTCTTTGGGCATTGCTCTGGGACAAAGTATTCAATTACAGGATTATGTATTACTTCTTAAAGGCCAAAGCAGTGCCAACAATTCCCACTTATATCCACTTGCACCATGGAATCAATTATGTTGTTGCAATGGTGTTTCTAGTGAAAGGAAGCTCTGTCCTCAGCATTTTTTAAGCAATGACCCGGGTCAGGCTGACCCTTCTCCTTCAGCCTAAGTAACGCTGTATTACTAGACACAGGCTTTAAATGAAGGTTACTTGTCCTTGCTTCAATGAAGTAGCAAATTCCAGATTCTGATGATAAAGGAGCTAGCTTGATACTTCAGTGCCTTATTTCTTTAGGCTTTTTGTTCTTTGGGGAAGTGACTGGTTAAGTGGTGGTGGGTTTCTTTTTTTTTTTAAAAAATATCTATTTGCATCCTTTTCCTTCATAGAATGTTCTTACTACATTTTTTGTTCTATTTTAAAAATAACTACTTAGTTTGTTCTTGATGTTAAATATTTCCCAGAAAACTATTTTCTGCTCTAACTGCAGTCACAGAACTCATTAGACCACTTCCCAAATTGCATCAGATACTACCTCTTGTTAAGGAATACCAAAACAGATTTATTTATCAAGTACTCTCAGATGAGATCACCACTAATGGTGTACCTAGCAATGGCTACTGGCAAAATTTCTTCATTACTGCCACACATCATCCTTCCATTACCTCCATGTAAGAGGGCTTTGGTTCATCTTGTGTTAATATACCTGATACAATGCAGTACAGTTTGCTTCCTGCTTGAGACTGTGCTTTTGCCAAGACATTTAAAAGGGCACTGCAACTATGCCATTCATCATCTTCACCGACTGCCTTGTGAAAACATTGAAAGGCAACTTCAAGAATGAATTCAAGCAGAACAGAAAACCTCTCTATATTTTATTCACATATGCTGGCTAGTACAAAACATACCAAAAGTACAGGTCGCAGATGTTTCTGTATAACTGATACTACAGATGTTATTGTTTATATTAATATGGTTCCCCTGAGAATTAATTTTGTTGTGATGGTAGACCTTTCCTCCCTGTCTTTCAACATTTCGTAATTTTGTTGATCATGTTTATAGATTTCCCCATCTGTCAAGTCACTAGTATCCAGATTACCATCCAGAGACATCACTTCCAAGTATTTCACTAAGCCCCTTGTCCTGGGTTCAGCAGTAGCAGTCATTTTTTTCCCTTCTTAGTAGCTGTTGCAGCGCTGTGGTTTTGACTTTTGGCCTGGGAACAGTGCTGATAACACCAATGTTTTTAGTTGCTGCTCAGTAATGTTTACTCTGACCAAGGACTTTCTGAGCCTTATGCTCTGCCAGGGAGGAGGGGAAGCTGGGAGGAAGCAGAGACAGGACACCTGACCCAAACTAATCAAAGGGGTATTCCGTACCACAGCATGTCACGCCCAGGATGCAAAAATGAAGGGCAGAGACCAGGAAGAGGGGGGTTTGCTGCTGGGTCGGGCTTGGTATCGGGTGGTGAGCAGTTGTATTCTCTTCCCTTGTATTTCCCTTGTCATTATTATTGGCGGCAGCAGCAGTGGTTTGTGTTATACCTTAGTTACTGGACGGTTCTTATCTCAACCTGTGGGAGTTGCATTCTTTGATTCTCCTCCCCATCCCCCCCGTGAGCTGGGGGGAAGAAAGAGGGGGGAGTGAGTGAGCAAACTGCGTGATTTACGGCTTAAACCACAACACATAGGAACTGTGACCTTTGGATGAAAACTTGTATAAATAGAAATGTTAAATTATACATAAAACCTCTCCCAACCTCAAATAAAAGGAATACAGTTCAAGAAAGAAGTAAAAGTTCTGATGGGGTTGCTACAGTAAAGATTAACAAGCTCAACAGCCACTCTATGACAATTGAATTCAAATATGTTTGTTAAAACCAACATAAACGTTTCAGATTATATATTGAAGCAAATAATCTAAATTCAGATTTTGGTAGATCAACTGACAAAGAAAAGCAGAAGGAAAATATCCTTGACAGAAGAAATCCTACGTTAGGGAAGCCTATCCACAATATAGGTCTTTCAAATCTAGGTATTGATAAAAATAGTTTACTATTGGATCTTCTTAACCACTCCCACCCGTGATATGAACATACCTGATAAGAGATGGTTACAGGGATACTTGTATCTCTGACAAGAAATACTGTATTGATCTCCGTAAACTTTGCTTTGTTCATTAAATTGTGATTTGTATCCAGAAACAAATATGCACTAAATCGAGGTTTGCACTACTATTTAATTGACAGTAGTGTATATATATATATATATATATATAGAAAGAGAGAGAGAGATAGACAGATTTCTACAAAAGAATTTAGTGGGAGGTGTCCCTGACCATGGCAGGGGGGTTGGAACTATATGATCTTAAGGTCCTTTCCAACCCTAACTATTCTATGATTTTATGAATTGATAACTGGAGATTTTCAGTTATTTGCACAATGAAATCCTAAAGAGTCATTTGTTCATAGAGATTGACATGGTTTAAGCCCAGCTGGTAACTCAGTACCATGCAGCTTTTCGCTCACTCTCCCCCCCCCGCCCCGCCTTCTCCCACTCCCTGATGGATGGAGAGGAGAATCCGAGAGAATGTAACTTCCATGGGTTGAGATAAGAACCGTCCAGTAACTAGGTATAACACAACCACTACTGCTACCACCAATAATAATAATGATAAAGGAAATAACAAAGGAAGAGAATACAACCACTCACCACCTGCCGACCGATACCCAGCCCGACTGCGCAGTGAACTAACCTTTCTGTGTAACTGCCCCCAGTTTATGTAGTGGACATGACGTGCTGTGGTATGGAATATCTCTTTGTTAGTTTGGGTCAGGTGTCCTGTCTCTGCTTCCTCCCAGCTTCCCCTCCTCCCTGGCAGAGCATGAGAACTCAGAAAGCCCTTGGTCAGACTAACCATTCGAAGCTGTAGCTAAACATCAGTGTTATCAGCTCTGCTCCCAGGCCGAAAAGTCAAAACCACAGCACTGCAACAGCTACTAAGAAGGAGAAAAAATGACTGCCACTGCTGAACCAGGACAGAGATGAACAACAGCAACCCAGGGGGAAAGGTTTCAAACAATTATGCCATGTTGGAGCACTTTTGCAGGACAATAATAACAATTCTCTCATGGCCATATTTCACAGCATTTTCAATCCTGCATTAGGTGCCAGATGAAGTCAATGAAATGTCAATAAACCCTGAAATGCATACTTCTATCATGATTCTTAAATATCATATTTGGTGCTTATCTACGTTTTAGGCATTTAAACACCTCTGTAAATCTGACATGCAAGCCCTTGGAAATTGCTACCTTTACCATTCTACACATGCTAAAGCCACCATAAGATCACAGAATCATAGAATGGTTTGGGTTAGAAAGGACCTTAAGATCACCTAGTTCTATCCCCCTGATGGCACCGTCCAACTTGGCACTGAACACTGCCAGTGATGGGGTATCCACAACTTCCTTGGGCAGCCTGTTTCGATGCCTCACCCTCTCACAGTAAAGAAACATAATCAAACCAAACAAATCAAGGTGATTTTATATCAAAAACCTGGTGCAAAGTGCTTATATTCCTCTCACATACACAAGTGAAGCCAATTCTGTAATATAACTACTTATTTGACATTTATTCATCTTCCTTGTAATTCAATAGGCAGAATTAAATGATTAAACCTAAAGTGGTTACATAATGAGTAAAAACAGATCAATCCTTTTTTTAATTTCAGTAGTGGGAGATATAAAAATGTTTAAGAACCTTTAATATGAAGAACTACCTAGTAAAATTCACATTTGTGTCCTTTTAAAAATAATAATGGGACTTTAATCAAATTAAACCTTTTAAGATTTCAAAGTAAGCAGTGGCTATTTCAGTATAATCCGGTGGCCAAATTTAAAGTTGCTGTAGTGTTTTCTAAATCTCTGGATTATATTGAGCTGTGTCCATTCTGCACATCTATGCCCTCTTTCATACTATCTTATTTTGTTTTTTTGTTGGGTTGTGGGGTTTTTTGCTTGTTTTTAATGTGGTTTATTTGTCATAAGAGATGTGTGATACATAGGCCACATACTCAAAAGGGAGAACAACAATTTGTTTGGTTTGCACCTTGACCATCAAGTTACCTCAAGGCATCTCCTCCTTTACAGAATTTTATCATCAATTTAGCAAAGTCTGTAAAGAATCTCTGTTATTAATAATGTTGCAGCAGTTGGCATGGCTTTTACTTAACTCCCTTTAATTTTATTTTCCTTGTAAGATCTATACATTCAATATGGAAGTTGAGATTGAAAAGAAAAGGGGAAGGGGAAGGGGAAGGGGAGGAAAGGGAAGGGGAGGAAAGGGAAGGGGAGGAAAGGGAAGGGGAGGAAAGGGAAGGGGAGGAAAGGGAAGGGGAGGAAAGGGAAGGGGAGGAAAGGGAAGGGGAGGAAAGGGAAGGGGAGGAAAGGGAAGGGGAGGAAAGGGAAGGGGAGGAAAGGGAAGGGGAGGAAAGGGAAGGGGAGGAAAGGGAAGAGAGGAGAGGAGAGGAGAGGAGAGGAGAGGAGAGGAGAGGAGAGGAGAGGAGAGGAGAGGAGAGGAGAGGAGAGGAGAGGAGAGGAGAGGAAAAGAAAAGAAAAAGAAAAGAAAAGAAAAGAAAAGAAAAGAAAAGAAAAGAAAAGAAAAGAAAAGAAAAGAAAAGAAAAGAAAAGAAAAGAAAAGAAAAGAAAAGAAAAGAAAAGAAAAGAAAAGAAAAGAAAAGAAAAGAAAAGAAAAGAAAAGAAAAAGAAAAAAAGAAAAGAAAAGAAAAGAAAAGAAAAGAGAAAAGAAAAAAGGAAAGGAAGAAAGGAAAAGGAAAGGAAAAGGAAAGGAAAAGGAAAGGAAAAGGAAAGGAAAAGGAAAGGAAAAGGAAAGGAAAAGGAAAGGAAAAGGAAAGGAAAAGGAAAGGAAAAGGAAAGGAAAAGGAAAGGAAAAGGAAAGGAAAAGGAAAGGAAAGGAAAAGGAAAGGGAAAGGAAAGGGAAAGGAAAGGGAAAGGAAAGGGAAAGGAAAGGGAAAGGAAGAAAGGAAAGGGAAAAGGAAAGGAAAAGGAAAGGGAAAGGAAAGGGAAAGGAAAAGGAAAGGAAAAGGAAAGGAAAAGGAAAGGAAAAGGAAAGGAAAAGGAAAGGAAAGGAAAGGAAAAGGAAAGGAAAAGGAAAGGAAAAGGAAAGGAAAAGGAAAGGAAAAGGAAAGGAAAAGGAAAGGAAAAGGAAAGGAAAAGGAAAGGAAAAGGAAAGGAAAAGGAAAGGAAAAGGAAAGGAAAAGGAAAGGAAAAGGAAAGGAAAAGGAAAGGAAAAGGAAAGGAAAAGGAAAGGAAAAGGAAAGGAAAAGGAAAGGAAAAGGAAAGGAAAAGGAAAGGAAAAGGAAAGGAAAAGGAAAGGAAAAGGAAAGGAAAAGGAAAGGAAAAGGAAAGGAAAAGGAAAGGAAAAGGAAAGGAAAAGGAAAGGAAAAGGAAAAGGAAAGGAAAAGGAAAAGGAAAGGAAAAGGAAAGGAAAAGGAAAGGAAAAGGAAAGGAAAAAGGAAAGGAAAAGGAAAGGAAAAGGAAAGGAAAAGGAAAGGAAAAGGAAAGGAAAAGGAAAGGAAAGGAAAGGAAAAGGAAAAGAAAAGAAAAGGAAAAGGAAAAGGAAAAGGAAAAAAAGAAAGAAGAGAAGAGAAGAGAAGAGAAGAGAAGAGAAGAGAAGAGAAGAGAAGAGAAGAGAAGAGAAGAGAAGAGAAGAGAAGAAGAGAAGAGAAGAGACAAACACATATGATGATTCAGACTTAAAGAGAAGCGTTTGACACTGTCCCACATGACATCCTTGTCTCTAAGTTGGAGAGACATCAATTTGATAAGTGGACCACTCGGTGGATAAAGAACTGGCTGGATGGCCGCATGCAAAGAGGAGTGCTCAATAGCTCAATGTCCAGCTGGAGACCAGTAACGAGTGGTGTCCCCCAGGGATCGGTGTTGGGAATGGTCTTGTTCAACATCTTTGTTGGTGACATGGACAGTGGGATTGAGTTTGCCGATGACGCCTAGCTGTGTGGTTCGGTTGATACGTTGGAGGGAAGGAATGCCATCCAGAGGGACCTTGACACGCTTGTGAGGTGGGCTGATGCCAACCTAATGAAGTTTAAGCATGACAAGTGCAAGGTCCTGCACCTCGGTTGGAGCAATCCCAGGCACAGCTACAGGTTGGGCAGAGAAGAGATTCAGAGCAGCCCTGCGGAGAAGGACTTGGGGGTGTTGGTCAATGAAAAAATGAACATGAGCCGGCAGTGTGTGCTTGCAGTCCAGAAAGCCAACCATATCCTGGGCTGCATCAAAAGGAGCACGACCAGCAGGTTGAGGGAGGTGATCCTACCCTCTACTCTGCTCTTGTGAGATCTCACTTGGAATATTGTGTGCAGTTCTGGTGTCCTCAACATAAAAAGGACATGAAACTGCTGGAACAAGTCCAAAGGAGGGCCATGAGGATGATGAGGGGACTAGAACACCTTCCGTATGAAGATAGGCTGAGAAAGTTGGGTCTGTTCAGCCTGGAGAAGAGAAGGCTGCGTGGAGACCTCATAGCAGCCTTCCAGTTTCTGAAGGAGGGAGCATATAGGGATGCTGGGGAGGGACTCTTCATTAGGGACTGTAGTGAGAGGACAAGGGGTAACAGGTTCAAACTTAAACAGGGGAAGTTTAGATTGGATATGAGGAAGAAATTCTTTACTGTAAAGGAGGCGAGGCACTGGAATGTGTTGCCCAGGGAAGTTGTGAATACTCCATCCCGGGTGGTGTTCAAGGCTGGGTTGGACAGAGCCTTGGGTGGCATGGTTTAGTGTAAGATGTCCCTGCCCATGGCAGGGGGGTTGGAACTAGATGATCTTAAGGTGCTTTCCAACCCTAACTATTCTATGATTCTATAATAATCATGTGTGCAGACTAATCCAAGCAGCCATGCTTTAGACATGGTGATAAGGAAAGATATGATTCCACCCTCTCATAGTGTGCAGACATATTCTCCAGCCAGTTCTATGGCCCGAAACTGAGCAGTGTAACCGTTTTGGAACTCTTAGTCTGGAACTTCTGTGACTGAATTCAGTAACAAAATATCATGGTCCTCAGTGGTACAGAGCACATCTATCCTCATGAACATAAAGAGCCATTTCAGGCATCTATTTCATATGTAGACTTCAGTTTGCCATTAAACAAAGAAATGTTTAGTAAAAGTCTACAGAGTGACCTTATTATGCACCATTCCCATTCCAGCTAATATTAAACGAGCACAGACATCTATGGATTATACGTGAATGCTTTGGGAATGGGATTAAATGTGACCCTAACAGTCAGTACTTGTTAAAAAGTTCGTTGTTCTCTCAGCATTACCGAGAGATCTACCTATAGATACTTACAGATCTCTGTGGCCTACTGGGAGTTTATATATGGGTGCAAGCTATATGATTAATCACATATTCATTTAGGGGTTTAGGAATTTGTAAGGTTCTATTAAGAACTTATTCCTTATTAGAGATGTCTTATTTTTTTCTCTTTTTTATTTGTTCAAATTGGGTCAGGGATATCAGACAGCTAAGTTATATGTAACTAAATGCTACCAAGTTCTTTCTCTAGCAGACACTTTCCTACCAAAGTTAGTCAGGCAGCTAATGAACTGCTTTGATAGAAGAAATTTTAACTCTCTTATCATCCATTCCAGTTATTAACTGATGGGGCTTCCTACAGTAGACTGCTTTCTTTAAATATGCATTATTCTGGTAGAGCTGATCTAACTGAACTCTCACCCAGGAGCCCATTACTATTCTTATCTAGAAGAACCTGCATTTTCCAGTGGCCCCAAGCAGACCCTTTTAAAGTTTCATTTGCATTTTTGGCATAACTCCTACTTGAACGAATCTCTATTAGACCGCCATTAGTTGCAAAATGTAACTCTAGAATTCTCTAGTCTTCCCATTGTGGCCACTGCACCTAATCTGATCACAGGGCTTCTCAAATAATTTCCTTTCTGATGACTGCAACTCTGAAATACAAAGATGAGACAAAGACATTGCAATCCTGTGTACAGCAACACTGTATCTAGCAAGGTTATCGATTTTATTCCATACTAATAACACATTTACTTTTTTAACATCTTCTCAGAGATTTTTGCCACACAGCAAAGTGTTGTGTTATAGTCCATAAATACATTACAAGAAATGGTTTAAGTGTAGAGAGCTATGTCCACAGGATTTCAGCAGTAAGTTACAAGCTGTTATTAACTTTTTAACACTGACAGAGGATTCCTTGTCTAACTAAATTAGCATGAAATTACTTGAGTATTAAAGCA
Source organism: Amazona ochrocephala (assembly GCA_039720435.1). Lineage (NCBI taxonomy): Eukaryota > Metazoa > Chordata > Aves > Psittaciformes > Psittacidae > Amazona > Amazona ochrocephala. The sequence continues at coordinate 33,347,846 of CM077881.1, forward strand.
CTGTGCGCTAATTGAAAAAAAAATAAAAAAAAAATCATAGAATCATAGAACAGTTAGGGTTGGAAAGGTCCTTAAGATCATCAAGTTCCAACCCCCCTGACATGGGCAGGGACACCACACACTGAACCATGTCACCCAAGGCTGTGTCCAACCTGGCCTCTAACACTGCCAGGGATAGAACATTCCAAGCACCCTTGGGCAACCTGTTCCAGGGCCTCACCACCGTCACAGTAAAAAACTTCTTCCTTACATCTCACCTAAACTTCCCGTTTAAGCTTAAACCCATTCCCCCTTGTCCTGCCACTACAGTCCCAAATGAAGAGTTCAAAACTACATTTTCTTGGGGAAAAAAAAAAAATAAAAAATTATGATGTGGAACTTGACATTCTTTAGTGGATTTCCCACATGCAACTTCATTTTACTTTAACTATATATTTGCTAGTAATAAAAAATAAGAGCCACCTAAAACTGACATCACAATTCACAAATACAAATATTCTATCAACAGAGCAAACTACTTTATGTCCTGGCTTCAGCAGTAGCAGTCATTTTCTCCTTTGTAACAGCTGGTGTATTGCTGTGTTTTCGACTTTAGTCCGAGAACAGTGCTGATAACACCGATGTTTTTAGTTGTTACTAAGTAATGTTTACTCTGATCAAGGACTTTTGAGACTCATGCTCTGCCAGTGAAGAGGGGCATGGGAAGCCGTGAGACAGAACACCTGACCCAAACTAGCCAAAGGGGTATTCCATATCACAGCACGCATTGGTCAGTGGGCAGTGATCAATTGTATTGTGCATCATTTGTGGGTTTTGTTTTTTTTTTTTTTCTTTCCCCTTTGAGTTTTGTATTCACCCTCCCCGTTATTTCCTTTATCATTATCATTATTATTGGTGGTAGTAGTAGTAATTTTATACTTTAGTTACTGGACTATTGTCCAATATATGTATTATACTTTAGTTATTGGACTGTTCTTTTCTCAACCCGCGATATTTACATTCTTTCAGTTCTCCTCCACATCCCTCTGGGAGTGGGATGGAAGAAGAGAGGGAGTGCGCGAGTGGCTGCACGGTTCTCAGTTACTGGCAGGGCTTCAATCACATTACTTTTCAGTAGGATAGGCACCAATAAATTTAAGAACTGTTGTTACTGAATTTTAGCTCTAAACTCAGTTTTCCACTTATGGCGGAAGGAAAATAGAGTTTACTTCATGATCTGAATTACTTCTTTTGGCAATTTTTTTATCCCCCCTATTGAATTAATTTTCCCAATCATGATGTGGTTTTTCCTTCATGCTGTATCAGATAATTTAATATCTGTTTTTCTAACATGCTATTGTAAGAAGGGGGCTAAGTAAGGTAAAGAAACTGGAATCTCACAGCCCTATCTGCTAATGCAGGAGAGCTGATCAATATTCTGATCATACTTAAACAAGTTTTGCAATCAAAAAGGGAATTTGTTAAGTCTCAAATATGTGCATAGATAGACTTTCTCTGTTATTGGATTATCCTCTGCACTGAAACAGAGTGAGCAGGGGACTGCAATACTAAGCAGTATGAGATTAAGTATTCACAATATGAATGCTTAATACAAAAAATGATAGAAAAATCTGAGATGCAGCCATATCTCACCTCAAGAGAGAATGAGCTGCTCCTAAAGCATACAGAAGATATTGGTTTAACCAGGTTACAAAAAAAGGGGAAACTCTACAAGCCTTCTAAGGAATTTATTTCAGGTTTTGACTCCCTTTCCAATTAGAAAGGTTTCTCTTCATTTCAACCTAAACCTCCTCAGCTACAAGTTAATCCTATTACTTGTCCTACCACAAAGGCATATAAAAGAAAAAATGTTTATCATCTCACTATTTACAGGAACCATTTACATATTTGAAGACTTACATCTCCAGACTTCCCTTGTTGAGGCTAAGGAAATACAGTTCTTTATTAACTTAAATTATCATTTTCAAAATTCCATGCTTAAACCGAAGTGTGATATTTCTCCCCCCCTAAATATTAAGACATCATTTTTGTATGTTCAGCTTGTGACCTATCCCAAATCCCCACATTGTTTTCTACAATAATACTGTTTATCATTCACTTGCATATATATAATCTAGTAAACAAATATAGTATTTGTTTACTACAGTTATTCCCAACTAAGTGTAAGAGTTTGCCTTTGTAGCTACTGAATCATATTCCACATATTCAAAGTACTTCTCCAATTTTTTCATATAGCTTTCAATTTTAACCTTGCTGCCAGTAACCCAGTTTGATATAATCTGCCAACTTAAATAAATTTACTCCCTGTTCTAGTACAAATCATTAAGGAAAATCACTGGAATATCACTGGTCCCTGGTCAGAGTCTTATGAACCATAAATCCACCTTTTTTGACAGTGGACCATTTTTTGCCAGCATTCACTCCAAGTACTCCAAGTACTTTTACTTAGAGTGGTTCCATTTAGACCACATTGCCTCAGCTCCCTGATGGCAATGCCATGGCTGCTCCCTTTCTACTCACCAGGCTTTTCGTAGAATTGCAGAGAGAAATTTGACTGATCCCTGCCCATGGCATAGGGGTTAAACTAGGTGATGCTTGAAGGTCCCTTCCAACCCAAACCATTCTATAATATGACGATTTGTTACAATTTGAACTTTACAGATAGATGTTGGCAGTTACCTACTGCCTTGTTAACTTCTAAGTACTTTCAAGCAATTTAACTATAACTCCTCCCCAAAAATCAATCTGACTCTATCCCTCCATCAGATTTCCCCAGAACCTCCTGTTTGGTTTCTTTTGGGGGAAGATGACTGTTTGTCTTTCCCAGTTTTATGGATCTTCTCCATCATCCATATGTCTTCACAGATAAAAAAATAATCAAAATTACCTCAGTTACTTCCCTACAGCCATATTTATCAGGACCAAGACACAGTCCTAACCTTTTATTTCACTATCTTACGCTAAGTTCTTACCCATTTGCTGCTGACATTAAATGTGTTAACAAATCAGGTCATGGCTAATCTTGCTTGTGAACTCTGAAGAAAAAGAGACAACACTTTAGCCTTCACTGTTACTAGCAGTTCCTTCTCATTCTGAGATAAAGAATGATTTTTTCATTATTTTTCCTTTCATTATTGTGAATGACTCTTTACTATCACTCAGTCACCCTAGGGGACTTCACAGATGCTAGGAGCTGTATGTCCTGGCCATGCCATAACTACACACTGACATAAAATCAAAGTGAACAACTTCCTTGCTCCTTCTCTTCCTCCTCTCTTGTACATGAATTTGAACATGCACTGTGGAGAGATGGCCATGGTGCCAGGTGGGGAGGTAGGGTGATCTCCCAAGCACCCTTCACCCACAGTCTGCAGTGCAATTCATACACACCTTTCACACTGCTAGTTATGGCATTTGATTTTCTCTCCTTGCTTCCATGATTCTACTTCTGTACAAAGTTCAGCATAAGGCATTTGTTTCTTCCTTTGGGTCACACATTTTCTCCAAACTTCCAGCAAGGCCCATGCATAAGGAGGAAGTTCTTTACTGTGAGGGTGGTGAGGCACTGGAATGGGTTGCCCAGGGAAGTTGTGAATGCTCCATCCCCAGCGGTGTTCAAGGCCCGACTGGACAGAGCCCTGGGTGACACGGTTTAGTGGGAGGCATCCCTGCCCATGGCAGGGGGGTTGGAACGAGATGATCTTAAGGTCCTTTCCAACCCTAACTATTCTATGATTCTACGCAAGAGCAAACAAAGAAGGTGATATTTGAAAACAGGAAATAGACTGATTTCTAGCCACTGCTCAAAGAAACTGTAAATAAAAGAATAAGGGGACAAAAAGAACCAGATATTGCTCTGCAATTACAGATCTGGCAGCCTATAGCAACTGTGCCGCATGTGGCTCAGCTAAGCACCTATGCATCACAATTTTGATAGAACTTAAATGTTTAACTGCATCATGTGGTCAAATTTTATTAATTCTGGAATTTCATTAATAGCTGGAATCTTATGTGAATACAGCATGTCTTTTTTTCACTATCATTTAAGAGCCAGATGTAAAACAGCACTCAGGTTTGCAAAGTGGATCATAGGCAAAATGTAGGCTGCAACCCAATATGGAAGCCATGAGGGAAAAGGAATCACTGGAAGAAACTCAGTTATTGACTACTCCTAGAGGTGTCCTTTTTACAATAAATTTCTCATATGTAGGGGAAAAAAAAAATCACTGTTTTGAAACAGGTGCTAAATTGCTCTGCTATCACACACAACATACAGCTGATACCCCTAACAGCTGAACTTCTGCTCTCCTCTATTGAAGAAGCTCAGACCTATCGCGCCTGCACATGCCATGCCCCAACAAATGTGGCTGCCCTTTCAAATGCTGCTCAAAAGGCAGCAACCATGGTGCCATACCTGCCAGCTGCCACAAGCACCCAGTTGTCCAGGAAGGGGTGTTTTCTCCCTGCTTCTAGCAGACACTCTCCACACCCACTGAGATCTGAAGATGTGCTGCACCAGAGACCTGCCCACCCCAGAGACCACTGCTCATGCACCCCACAGGAAATAAAATTCAAGGATTCCCACTGTGGTTCACAGACAGCTGCAGGAAGAGACAGAGCATTCAGTGGGGTCCTCAGCTGGGGACTGCAGGTGGGAACAGCTCATGCAATGATCAGTCGGGGTACCAGAGATGTGGCTCAGATATGCCTCCTCTGGCCTGTTTTGAGTTTTGCTCTCCCTGGTTTCGAAGCCAATCTCAGTAGAGCTTCCTCAGTCACTTCAGAGACATTTCAAAGATCCAAGTAATTCTAAACTGGACTCAGAGGGACATCCTTCTGTACAAATTTACTTTCAAGCCAGGTGACTTACAATACTAAATGGGAAGGTTTTATATTAATAAATAACTAATTCTTGTTTTGTCAGTCTTACCAAAGAAGAAATTAGTCTTTTCTTGAAGAGGTATTTTTTGGCATAATGAATAACAGAGCATGGTATCCCACTGTTACATAAACACATACAATATCAATGCTTTGTGCAGCTCTGACCCTCATAGCTCTGCTTTTAAGGTTTTTTTCTACTGATTTTAAAGCATAGCAACTTACAAGAAAAAAAAAAAATCACAGACCTTTTCAGAAAGAGATACTCTGTCTTGTATAATGAAGTCAGATTTAAATATATATAACCTTGGGGTTATACAGTCTGAGTTCTTCTAAGTGTGCTGTGCTCTGATAATACCTGACATTTAGAGAAACATCTCCTACAATTACACAGTAAAGTTGATTGATAACTTTCCAGAATTAAGTCTACTCAATGTGTGAGTTTTTATACAAAGAGATGAAAGGGAAGTGGAGAAAACACTCTAAGAACAGGATAAGGTCTATGAGTTTGCCCATATTTGATTTTTTTTTAAAACTTTATGCTGACACAAGAAAAATCTGCTTCTGATTTCAAATTAAAAGACCTTTCAAACTTAAAAAATAAAGTAAAGCAGGTATGTTGAAATCTTATTCTATGACTATGAGAAAGAACTTTATTTCAAACATATTTTACAAAGGTATAGAACTTGTTTTATATAATATTTGCCCATAGGTACAGTCTCTTGGTACCTCTTGAAACATTGCTTTACATGCTTAGGACTGGCAGACCTCGAACATCAGTATTTTCATTTACCTTTTTTTCAGTACAGGGGGCTTCCAGCAAACACTGTATTTGCTTTTCCTTATTACTGGCTTCAAGAAAACCAGTTCTGTTATTTCTGAGAACAAATCTAGGAAACTTGCTGAGGCAGAGGGGGAAGACAGCTGACAGCATGTGGCACAGAAGCAGATGACTTCTCAAAGCATGAGCAGCAGCACTGGTTCCTTGGGATCAGCTGAATCACTATTAAAAGTGTGCACACTTCTATGAGCCCATGGCTCAGAGCCTAACAAAATGATCCTGAGATTTGTCTGGGTTGGAGTAAAGAACTCATCCTTTTTTCCACAGAGGAAAAAAGGAACTCTGCTTATGAATTCTCTTCTCAAGGACAGGACAATGTGGAGAGAGCAGAGCTCCCCACATATGTATATGCATACACTCAAGTCATCACATGTTCTGCAGTCCTTCAACAGACACAATCAGCTATAAACTGGTTAGACGATATTTACTGCAATAATTTCTTTTTAAAAGCTTTCATTTCATTTTGGGCACATCTGAAAATAATGATACAAAGTTATAAAAGAAGAAACAAAAAAAGGAAAACTGAGTACGTATATATATATATTTAATGTTCCATCTTCAAAGAGTGAAACATTAGTAGTTGCAGAGAAACTGAAATTGAAGGTTTATCTTTGATGACACCATACTCACTAAACCAACCATTATATAAAACAGTCTGCATATCCTCTTAGGATCTTAGGAAATCAAAGAGAAAGATGTGAAATTTCCATAGGTACTCGCAGTTACACAGCATACACACCATTTTGCTGAAGATGAAAGGACTATGCAAAAAATGCAAATGTCATTCTGAGTTTTCAAGGATTACTGTGGCAACCATGTTCAAGATGCTTGTTTGCCTTTCTTTTGAAATGAAATATCTTAAATGCAATAATGAATTCTTGGAAGAAGAGAATCTCGGGTATGGCCTGACTCTCCCCTGCAGCAGGAAGAGGGAAAAACAGTAGCATGTACCTGATACATCCTATGTTGTGCCAAATATGTCCCTTTACACATGCCACAGCTGCACATAACCTGTTGTCATAGTTTAAGCCCAGCTGTAACTCAGAGCCACGCAGCCACTCGCTCAATCCCCATCTTCTTCCTCCCCCTGTTCCCAGAGGGATGGGGAAGAGAATCGAAAGAATGTAACTCCCACGGGTTGAGATAAGAACAGCCCAGTAACTAAGGTATAACACAAATCACTACTGCTACCACCAATAATAGTAATGGTAAGGGAAATAACAAGGGAAGAGAATACAACCGCTCACCACCTGCCGACCGATACCCAGCCCGACCTGAGCAGCGATCTCACCCTTCTGGGTAACTCCCCCCAGTTTGTATAGTGGACATGACGTGCTGTGGTATGGAATACCTCTTTGGTTAGTTTGGGTGAGGTGTCCTGTCTCTGCTTCCTCCTGGCTTCCCCTCCTCCCTGGCAGAGCATGACTCAGAAAGTCCTTGGTCAGACTAAGCATTAGTGAGCAGCAAGTAAAAATATCAGTGTAATCAGCGCTGTTTTCAGGCTGAAAGTCAAAACCACAGCACTGCACAAGCTACTAAGAAGGAGAAAAATGGCTGCTACGGCTGAACCCAGGACACCTGTTCAATTCTTTTCAGTGGCAGACTTGGGATCAAAATGGAACCTGGGTTGAGGTTGTTTTGAAAAAAGTCTGCCTCCTGTGCCATCTGTGAGCTGCCTTAAAATACTTCTTTTTTGTTAAAATGTTTACCAATAGTCTACACATAATTGCCAATACCAGCAAGTTCATGGCAAAGTTTTCAGTGACGTGAACTAATTTGAAAATTAGGAAAATATTGGGCAATGTTACTTTAAAAACTTGTAGTTTTAATTAGGGTTGGATTACTAAAAATGCCTTACCTCATGAAAATTAGCATGAAATTATATTATTTAGCTGGAAAATTCAATCTACGACAAAAGAAAGAACAAGCTATTAAACACTGAAGTACTAGCCCTGGAAGTTCTAATGTTACATTTTCAACCAACATTTCTGTCTTTCATTTATTCTATTACAAGTTCAGGCTATAGCATCCTTACTCATATTTAGCAGAATCTTAACCAACTACTAATTCTGCTTATTTAGCTGGCATTGCCACAGAATAAATAGACTCCTCAAGATATACAGAACATGGAAGTAGCACTGGCCAATTTCAGTACACATTTTCTCTCCCAAGTGCTTTCTTCACAAATTGCAATGCCATTTTACAGAGCTGTGTCCTCCTGTATTCAGGAAAGCCACTTTCAGTGATTTTAGTTAGAGTGAGAGTGTAATTTAAGGATTAGAAGCAAAGATAAACTGTACAAACTGATTATTTGTGATCTCAAGATGCACTTGTAAGAAAACACACTTCTTCACAGGCCATAAATAGAACTTGAAAAGGTATCCAGTTTCTGGTATTTCAGAGTACTAAACAGAGCTCAGAAATTAGAGTTTCTGTACCAGAAATTAATTACGGAGAACAGTATTATACTTTTCTTTTTTCTAAGGCCAAAAGTGACCATTATAATCATAGACCTTGAGCTTGGCAACCTCGTGCTAATGGCAGTGATTGACACATCACATCCATAATTTCTGTATGTTTTGAACATCCCTTTAAGGAAACCATCAAGTCACTCACTCTAATAATCTAGAGTCAGCCCATCTTTTTTCTATTGCCAGAGATACAGCACCAGTAAATACTGTCCTGTTTAGACAATCATTAAAATAAAGCAAATAAGTTCACATCCATGTTTTGAATAGTTCTCTTCAGGATTTCCTTTCCTCCTAGTTAAGATGCTTTCCTCATCATTTGATTGTTTTACTAGTATCTAAACACACGCTGCAAATCGTGAACAGTGAGTGGGCTTAAAAAACCTAAATTGTACTAATTTTTAATCACTCATTAACAGTCTTTTTGGTAACACTCAAATGCCATTATCAGTTAAGGAGGAAAATTGTACTTGTGAATGTCTTTATAACTTCACATTTAGCTCTCCAGAAAGAAAGAACTGCTTTATTGGAATGTCTGACATGTAATGATCCTTGATGGAGAAGTGAAAGAACTTTAATTCCTCTTTCTTCACTCCTTGAACCAAAGCTCACAAAAGCAGAAGAGGCACTTCTCCGTGCCCCAGCCATCTGACTCTGGAACATGATGGAGCCTGTCTGCTCTGAAAGCAACTCTGCGTCTTCCTTTTTCTCCCCGCTGCTTTGCTGTATGCTAACATGAAGCCTTTCTTGGATTTTGTGAAAACGAATGTACAATTAAAAAGAAAACTAAATTTAAAAGAAACAAACAATAGTCTTATTTTTCAAGCCTACTTTTTCTGAGAGACTCTTCCAGACACTGCAGTATTGTAGTTCTGCAACCCCCTCATCAACTAGTAACTAGGTTATTAGTTACCCCAGGGTTTGCATCAGCTTTGTGGATGTAGCCTCCTGGAGAGGACCTGCAGGCCCTCTGCACCGCCACAGCACCACAGAGCATGCAGCCAGCTGTGGAGGGACTGAGTGGGTCATGCATCTTGCCTGAAATGCCTACCTCATTGGGGATTAGACTCATCAAACAATAATGCAGTTATGGCCATTCTGTTATGTTGAAATCACTGTTTTGAAGTTGTTAGGTAACCATAAGGAAAAACACTGAAGGCAGTCTTCTCTATCACCCTATGCACTCACATTCGTATTGCAGTTAGAACAAAACACACATCATGATGATAGCTCCAAGGTGCTGCAGTCTGATTGCCTCATTGTAAATTCTACTAAATTACATGACTTTGAAATTAAGTTCATTGATTACATTTTTTAGAGTCTCTGAATTTTTTCTGTGCCTTATCCTTTTTACTTCTATGCCTCACCCTTTCATAGTTCCACTGTTTGTACTTATCTTGGTTTCTCATGTATAGTTTCCTTTTGTCTTTTCTTTCTTTCTCTCTGTTTTGTCTCTTTTTTCTTAGTCACTGCCTACAGAAAGGTGATGCTTGCTGCACCTTTTCCCTCTTAATTTTCCTTCACTGCCTACAGAAAGATGATGCTTGCTGTACCTTTTCCCTCTTAATTTTCCTTCCTCCTAACTCCTTCCTTCCCTTTTCTTTCTTTAGCAGTTTCTAGAGAAGATAAGTCGCTTCTGCACTGAAACACAGGCCTGCTGAGAGTGGAGAACAATTTCTAGAAATTTCTGAGCTTACTCAACCTCCCTTCTGCACAAGCCTGTAGGTAACACCTTTCAGATTCAGGTACTCTGTTTTGCTCGCAGTAATCACAGCATGATTTCCCAGGAAATAAAATAAAATGTCCTGGTATCCTTGACTTGGCATCTTATCACCAAGACGATCCCACACAATATTTGGCCAATGCAGAAACTGTAGAAAATTAACCAGGATACAGCAGTGTGGGTGAGGATGAAAAATTTCCATTCTGTGTTAGAATTTCCTAGACCTTCACTCCAAATGTGTGGCAGGAAACAGGCATGAATCTCCCTACTTATAAGACCACAAAATGAAAATGCTTTATTAAAGATGAAGGATAGCTTAATATGATTTTCTCATTTAGTTTAGGTCCTTCAGTGAGTCCAAATCCCAGCAACAGGAGCAGGTTTTGCAATTATAAAACCAAGTAAAATAACATTTGGATTAGTTGATTATTTAGAATTCCCTCACTGGCTTTTGCTTTTTACAAATCCTACAGTCAATAAAATTTTTAATCTACACCTATGTTTATCCTGACAAACACTCTTGGCTCACTATAATCTGCAATCAGGCAAGCAAATTTAAGTAGTAAGGATCAATGTTTTTTTCTTAAATTTCTAATTATTATTTCCCTCCTTTTAATTTTGCTCACATCACAATAATATTGTGAGACATCAGGGCATTCACACTATGTGTTTGTCAATAATTCCATGGTAATCTTACTTGGAGTGGATCTGTTTTTCCATCTCATTTTTAAACCTCACTTTTATTCTGGTTCTCAACCTATTAGTTTCAGAAATGCTTCTTAGGAAACACAAGGCAGTTATAGACTACAAAGATCGCCAGCTGAAGAAGAGATGAAAATTAAAGTAATTGTTTTAAAGCAGAAAGTCTATGTGGCCAAATAAGATCCACTTAATACCTGCAAATTTTCTCACAAACTTGCATTGTCTCTTGGACCAAAAGCTAACTTTGAAATATGAATTAAATTAAATTTTGTAATTTACAGGATCCACTACTACTGTTGTAATATATATGCACTTTTGTTGAAGAAAATATTTAGACTGAATATCTTTCCTGCGCCAATGGATACAGCAACAGTTTGTAGATTTTAAGTTAAAACAATGAGATGCTGCCTACTAAGCTACAGGCTGTGCTACATCTAATTATAAAAAAGGTTTTTTTCCTTAACCCCACAAAAACAGAGTTTTCAGAAATACTGACAAAGCCATAATTACAGTGGCAGCAGTAGGTGATACTATAATAAAATATATTTCTTCTCCATGAAGATACTAATTTACTTTTTCTGAAATGTTCATTGCTAAGCCTAAGATGGAGCTTTTGAATTGTGTTGGGAGGCAATTTATGCATAAGTAAAAGTACACTCTACATTACATATACAGAACACTAATTTAAAATGATCTATTTGCTATAATATACATTCAATCCCCTACTGAAAAGTTCAGAAGCTTCTTCTCCTTCACATGCAGCACCATCAGGCTATTCTTATGCACTGAGAGTCTTGGCATACATTTCAGATGAATTATGAGGCTTCTATTTCAATTTTTACAGCAAAAAGGTATAGTGCAGATATGCTAGCAAGTCCAAGTTTCCTAAGGTGAAGACTGAAAAGCATCATCATGAGGGCAGTTTCATTTGTCAAAATATCAAACAGTGCTAATGCTCTACTAAATATGGTTATTTCCAGAAATACTTAAACTTTGTAAGTCAACTGGTATCCATTTACAAGCACCAGCCTGTGAAGCTGAATAATATTCCAAAAATCAAACCCAATTTTCTGCTGTGCCTCTTATGTCTTTTAGTGCTAGAAATTGGACCCCACTCATTTTTTGTTCCTAATGAGTCAGAAAAAAAAAAAAAAGAAAATCACATAGGACTATGCTGGGTATGAGATTATGATCCCATCATACCCCATCTACATTTGTAACTGTGTGACATGCTAGCCCCAAGTACTAACGTAATCTTTTGGACAGAAACTTCTAAGGAAAACTGAAGCACTTCTTTAAAGTGCTTTTGATTACGCATAAAGATTTTAATTATTGAAATGATACCCCACAACAACGTTGTAAACCACACCACTTTTTGGAGATCCACATCTTATACAACACAAAGTCTGACACTGATTACTTCCAGTTACAAGTTAGAGAGCACAGTTTTGTTAGAAGGTTTAAGTTTCTTGCTCAGTGAAGTAAATACTTAGCATATTTTGTCCATTAACACCCATTTGAATTTTCAGCAGTATTTTTTGCTTTAATTCCTATACATTGAATATTAGGTAAAATATCTTTACTGGTAAAAATGTCCTGTACATGCACTAAATGTGAGTGCTCAGGAACAACTTGCTGAGTGGTCCAATAATCATCTGGGAACTACATGCCAAAAACTGTCTGCCCAGAGAAAAGGATGTGTGCCTGGCATTGGAGATGTCACTGTGGCTGAAAGAACATGGTCAGATTTCAGTAATCTGTAATGACCAACAGGAAAAAAAAAATATGCCTTAAGTGCCTTTGATTTTAAACAAAGAAAGCTGAAAATCTGATATATTAAAAAAGAAAAAAAAAATCACAATTTTGCTCATCAGCTTGTTTCTTATTGGTGCTTCTTCATGGAGTGATTTTACTGAGCTCTCTGTCGTTATTTTGGATTCACATTATTTTTTATTAGATGTGAATTAGGCCCACTGATTTTGAACTTGCTGGGTCTTTTATTCTTCATGTAGCTTGAGGAAAGGACTGCATTCGGCCTTTTCACAATTTCAGTACGCTTTCACTTAGTTAAATAAAGCTGTTGTAGAGCTCCTTTAGGCAATAGTGTTACATTGACTAAACTGAAGATAGCATCTCGACAACCAACTGAGAGAATTTGTAGTAAAACCCTTGCAACCTATACCTTGTGTGACTTGGACTATGCTCTTAGTACCACATACAGCACAAATCAAAGCAGCAAGGTCACAGCTATGCACAGTCATGAGAAGCAGTGACAGAAAGCACGTCTTCACTTTGCACCACATTTAATTCACTGACAGCAGCATTTCAACATCCTTTACATGGCTTGTCTAAAATTAAATGTGATGTTCCTACTTCTTTATTATTAATCAAACAGAAATATTCAATTAAGTTTCCCCTTATAATTAAACTTTCACTTTATGTAATATGCCATTTATGCAGAATATGTAGTTGCAATCATTGCTAGAGAAAAGAAATGTCAACTTCAAAGTTAATACTTCCTACAAATTAGAAATTCTGTCTTTGTACATGATGGTTATAGCTTGTAGACTCTCAAAATAATTTAAATTTGGTTGAACTCTACTTCTAATTTGATGAAGCACATATTCTTTTCCCATACATTACAGATGATGATGAAACAGATTATTTGAAACATTTAAACCAGAAGACATTAAAAATACATAAACATACAGAAACACTGAAAAAAAAAAAGTCAGGTAGAAATGCCGTAAAAAAGCTCATAAAGAATGATGAGAACAGAACTTATACAAAATTACTATTAAAATTCACCCAGAGTTTCATTTTTAATTCACTCTGAGTATCACTGAAGTCAATTAATCCCAGTGCATTCTAACCTGCATTCAAGAAAACCAAGGTACATCGCTTTATTATACCAAATTATACCTATAACCAAGGTATAATTACTACTGGAGCAGAACATATATGTTTTATGATATGTCCTCAATGCCTCTAAAAATTTGAACCCAAAGGTCCTTGCTCTTGGACTTAGTATGTATTTTATAAAGTAGTGTGTATCTTAATAGAACCTTACAAATTAATGCAACTTTATCATTAGTTTGTGGATGCATTTACTATTAATAATATGAACTATTCACATCAGTCAAACAGGTCACAGTCTTTACTACAGGACATAACTTCTGACACACATCAAAGCCAACATCAACTGCTTAACACACACATGAACAGTTGAAGAATACTACAGTAGCACCAAAGATGATAAGCTTGTAGGGTTAGTTCAATGAACTATAAAATGAATGCACGAAGAAAAGGCAGGCATTTAGGAAACTGCAAACAGTCAGTTGCAACCACCCATAACCTAGGAAAAATAAATAAATATGCTCCCTGATTTAATAGGATACTGTCAACGTTGTTAGGTCAAATTCGTCTTAACAGAGACTCTTTTCTACCCTCTGGACTTCAAGGGCAAGGCAGGTCTGAAGGTTTCTAAGGCTGATTCATGCTAAGATAAAGTTTCAGTTAGCTAAAGAAATAATTAAAAAAATAACCTCTTCTGCCCACTGTGGGATTGCATATCTTCTGTATCTTGTCTATGCTGCAATTTATACCAGAGATACAATGTTAAATAGACTGGGTAAATAAACCCCATGTCCATTGTCTTATGATGAATCAATTCTGCATTACTAAATAACACCTGCCTTCAGCAGAGACAGCTTCCTAAGAAATACACAAGTAGAATTCAAATATGCTGATCAAGGTGGCAGGTGAACAAAACACAGGTAAGAAGCTAAAGTAAAAGAATAGATATTAAATACAGAAAAACAGGAAGAAAATATTTTGGCAACAGATGGTGAGAAAGCTGGGAGCCATTGTTATAAAACAGTGCTTGAAAAGAAACCCTGTGTGAAAACAAAAAAGGTTGAATTGGCAACTGCATTGCATGTAAAACCTGTAATCATATAATGGCCTCTCATAATGTCTGATGACGGTATTCATGAACCCATTATACTTAGTAATGGTGGCTTGCTAATTCCATAAAAAACCTAAAGTGCATCCTGGAAACAGTGTGAGAAAGTGAAGAGGCTGGAGAGGATGATCAAGCACAGACAATGGGAATCACATGAATCCTGCAAACTCTTGAAGATTAGGAAAGCAAAGAAAGTCAAATATAGGAAAGTGGTCAGTTTGTGACTCCCCAGAATTAGAAGAGACTCGCCACTTTCAAATTTTGATTTAACCTCTCAAAAAAATTTTTTCCACACAATTTCTCTCTGGGAAGATTTTCTATCACACACCATTTGAATTCCTTGGCAAAAATGAGAAGACAAGTAGAGGAAAACTTGAAGGATGTATGCAACCTTGACACTTCAACACTTCTTAATTTTATCTCATAAAAGCTGGGTAAGAAATGCTAAAGTTTAGATAAGAGATAGGAGGAGGAAAAATAACTGTCAACTCCCAGAAATATTATTATTTTATGAAACCAGTCTAAAAAAGTGAAATGTTGACCACTTTGATAAGCTTTTGCATTTTAGCAGGAAAAAATAAAACAGGTGAAGTGACTCTAAAACATTTCATAAAGATTGCAGTTGTCTTTAGTAACACTAGATAAGAAAAAAAAAGGATGGAAGGATGGAAAGAAATAACAGAACACAGTGCCATAGAAATAGTAAAAAAAAAAAAAGGAAGAAAAGACAACTGCCATATGATTACCAGCCATTGCCAAGAAAATAAGAACTATAATTATTTCTCAGGTGTATTGTTTCAAGTGTTCATGGAGTTGTACAGAACTACTAAGTCACTGCATGAAAACTGACCTCCCCTGAGGAATTTACAGAATAGTCCAAGTTAGTCAATTCATATTCAGCTTTAGTTACTACAATGAGGCATTTACAGCTAAAATGTTGCAAACTGTCTAATGCAGGATGAGGTATGCACCCAGGTAAAATTGTTAAAAAATCCCAGACAATTCCTGTTATATGAAATCCTTCAAGCATTTGAAATCCACTTGAATATTCAAACTGAGTGAACCCTGAAAATGTTCTGCAGTCCTTTAGGAGTTACATCATGCTGTTCAACTTGATCTTCAAAGCAATAGAGAAAAAAAAAAGGGGGGGGGGGAAATAAACAACAATAATTAAAAAAAAAAAAAAAAAAAAAAAACAAAAAAACAAAAAAAAAAAAAAAAACACAAAAAACAAAAAAACAAAAAAAAAACACAAAAAAAAAAACAAAAACAAGCAGTTTCCAAGTAAAAAACCTGTACCTGACATTTGCATTGTGTTAATCTCACATTAACCTGTTAATAATCAACACTCAATTTTCTACCATTCTAAGTTAAGCTTCTGCTCTGAATCACCCCTGGAGAAGATTTTCCTTCTCCAGGGAAAACAGTGAGGCACCAGAGAGGCAAATCTCCTAATTTATACACTGAACTGTGGGTTAAGATCTTTTCCACATTTCTACTGAAATGTCTTCCTCTTCTGCTGCTCATTTCCATTGATCAGTGTGATTTCTTTCCTTACACATTTTAGGGACAAAAAGGGACAGCATTTTGTTTTGCCTTTTTAGAAGTCCAGCTTTATAATCTGCAAAACACTTTCCTTCATTAAAACCCTCAAATCCCTTGAAATGAGAGTCTGAAGAATTTAAGTACAAGAAGGGAAGACTGAGCTTTCAGACTTCTCAGAAGGGAGAAAGATGCAAGCACGGCAGATATACCTTGACCTTTTACTTCAGAGCAACTCTGCAACAAGGATCTCGTGAAAGCCAATTTATATGAACTACTTGTTCATATTTAACAAGACCATGAGTGAAGTTCAGTGTAGTAAGATTTGTAATAATTTACACTTTACTCACCTTAGATATTTGTTGGAGAATGGCTCTCTGATCAAGGAAATGGCTCATTGCAGCAACTCTGCTTTGAGCAGGTAACAGTGTAACCAAGGCCTGTTGCTAAGGTTTGTCAAAAGATGTTGGCAAAGCACCACGACCGAGCTACAGGAGCCTATCACATGCAAGGACATCGTAACCTTGAGCTGAAGGGGAACCACCGAAACCCCCAAGGAGGAAGTAAGAAGCAGAAATAAGAACAATAACCAGGAAAAGAACTGTATAAAAATATAACCAATCATAAGAAAGCAATGATGTATTCAGCAACCAATCATGTTGTAACACGCTGTAGCATATATCCAATCAATGTATACGACGTGTATTACAATCAGAGTAAAACATATATAAAGCGATGATTTTTGCTAATAAAGGAGAAGCTTGCTTTATCAACCATATTGGTTCGTCTGCTTGCTTCCCCCACGGTCGCAAGTGGCGCCCGAACAGGGACCCCCAATCCCTGTTTCCACCGGACCGTGGGATCGGAAAGGCACCGACAGCAGCGGTCGGGGGGCAAAAGACTGCACATGCTGGATATGTGCCGTCCGTGCCTGAGCCCAAGAGAAGAAGATAATAAGGATAAGGCCAAAAGATAATAAGGATAAGGCCGAAACAAAATAAAGGAGGCTCGCCACGCCGATACTGTTGCTACCCAAGTGAGAAGGCTGCAATCAATAAGTCGCGCGCAATGGAGAAAGAGGTAGCAATATCTTTGTTACAACGCTTTTTAGAAAAGCGGGGGGTATGTCCTAAGGATGTTAGTTTAAAAGAATTATTGGGTCTAGTCGACCTAGGAATATCAAAGGGATTTTTTAAACAGTCAGACCTATTGTTTGAAATCACTGAATGGAGAGCGTACGGTGATTGCCTGTGGGACATGGTAATAGACGATGATAAATCTGCGAAAAAGTTAATGAAAACTTGGAGGGAAGTTATTAACTGTTTAAAGAAATATAAGGAAGAAAAACGTATAGCTGCTGTAGCACAGGAAAAACTAGATGATGTTAAACCAAAATCTCAAGTTGATGAAGATAGGGGAAAAATTTCAATAGGAGCTCCTTATGTTCCCCCAGCTCCTACGGGAGAAAAGGTTAAGGTTAAACCACTATCTTCCTTTTCAAAATCCCATGAAACTGCACCAACCACAGTGCAAGCGTCTGCACCACCCTTATCCGACTCTCACTCATCTGACTCGGATACAGGGCAAGAAAGTAATGATGATGAAAAACATCAGAATTCTAACACCACCTCAGCACCCTCTTTTAGACGAGTAAATTGGGGGGCTATAGCTAAAGATATGATAGCAACTCAAAGTTATGACGTTTTGGAAACTATCTCAGAACAACAGGCATTTCCAGTCCGATATGAGATAGAAGCAAATGGACAATTTGATGGAATACATGCCCCTTTGGATTGGAAACTGTTATCCCAATTAAGAAATACCGTTAATGAATCCGGTCTCCATAGTGAACCAGCTAAACAAATGCTCAACTATATATGGGGAGCAGTTTTATTATGTCCAGAGGATATTAAATGTATTATAAAAATGATTATGACACAGTCTCAACAACTTTTGTGGCAAGCACATTGGCAACGATTGTGTGAAATATCTGTTCACACTCAAAGGCCACAAGATGATCCGCTTAGAAATGTTACAGTTGAACAATTGATGGGTACAGGTCAATTTGCTATTATAAACAGGCAAATCGAAACAGGACCTCACGTTTTGATAGAGGCCATGCGCACAGCGAGAGAAGCCATAAATTCAGTAAAAACATCTCCCCCATCTCCATCTTATATGTCTATAAAACAGGGGCGGTCACAGTCATTTGCTGAGTTTGTTGATAAAGTGAGTGAAGCTATTGATCACTCAAACGCGCAAGAGTGGATGAAGGGTGCACTCTTGCGGCAATGTGTTTTAGAAAATCGCAATGCTGTGACAAAAAGTATTTTAATCACTCTGCCAGCAAACGCCACTATAGAACAAATGTTAGATCGTATGAGTAAGGTCCCTGTTGGACCCCAAGCTATGATAGTAGAAGTGATGAAAAACTTAGGAAAAAATATTGTAAAAGCCCAACAACAAGCGTTTGCAGCTCTCTCTCCATTGCGCACTAAAACCACAACTTTTCCTCGGACTAATAAACCAAAACAGCCGTTAAAATGTTATCGCTGTGGGCAAGGTGGACATTTTCGACAACAATGCCGTGTCTCTCAAGTGTGGTGCCAACATTGTAATATGAGTAACCACAGCTCAGAAGCATGCAAACGCCAAAGAAAACCGGGAAACTCGACAAAGAGCGTGAGGGGCCGCAACGCGCAGACACCAATCGCGACTCCAGTCACTGTAGCAGCAACAGCACCTTGCAACCAGCCAGCAACCTACATCCAGCGACCAGAGGAAGCCTCGGCTTGGACTTGGCAACCGCAGTAGAAATCATTTTAACTGATAATCATCCTCAAAAAATTCCTACTGGCATCAAAGGACCACTTATTATTAATGACCAACCACACGGAGCCCTATTATTAGGACGTTCTTCGGCTAGCATAAAAGGACTATTTGTATTACCAGGACTGATTGATAGTGACTATACCGGGGAAATACAAATAATAGTTCAAACGCATTTTCCACCAATGGTTGTGAAAAAGGGAAGCAAAATTGCTCAATTAATACCCTTGTCACAACTAACAGCATCTATGACTGCAGAAACTACTCCTTTTCGGGGTAATTTTGGATTTGGATCCACAGGAGACATAGCTTTGTTAACTATGTCAATGAATCAACGACCAATTGTTTCTGTGACAATTATACATGAAGGTGAACAATTGCAACTGCTGGCTCTGTTAGACACTGGAGCAGACATCACCATTCTCTCTAGCACACAGTGGCCATCTCACTGGCCATTGCGAGCTATGATGAAAGGTGTAGAAGGCGTTGGTGGCACGGCCTCAGTCCAACGCAGTCTAAACAGAGTTCAGATTGTTTTAGATCAACGAACTGTGTTCACCCATGTCACAGTAATGTCACTACCTGCAAATGTAAATATGCTTATTGGTCGAGACGTTTTGAACTGTTTGGGCTTGATTTTAACAGATAAACCTTTTTAATTACGGTCACTGCAGAATGGACTTTCCCGATCCAACTCACATGGACTGTTCAAGATCCCGTGTGGATCGAGCAGTGGCCGTTGAAAAAGGAAAGTCTAGAGCAGGCTCATCTATTAGTTATGGAACAGTTACAACAAGGACATGTACAACCATCAACAAGTCTGTGGAATACCCTAATTTTTGTCATCAAAAAGAAATCAGGAAAGTTTCACTTGCTGCATGATTTAAGAGCTGTAAACACTCAGATGCAAGCAATGGGAACACTTCAACCTGGGTTGCCCAACCCAGCAAGTTACCACAAGATTGGCATTTGTTAATAATTGACTTGAAAAACTGCTTTTTCGCTATTAAGTTACACCCTAAAGATACTCAACGTTTTGCCTTTACCCTACCTGCAATAAATCGAGACGCCCCAGCTCAGCATTTTGAATGGACAGTTTTACCACAAGGCATGAAAAATAGCCCAACGCTGTGCCAACTATTTGTCAACAATGCTTTGTTACCAATTCGCCAACAATGGCCTCACACAATTATATATCACTATATGGATGATATTTTGTTGGCACAAGAATCTGCCTTCACAAGTCAGCAAGAACAACATCTGACAACTACATTGTCAAACAAAGGCCTAATAATTGCACCAGAAAAGGTTCAACAATCACGAGAAATACCCTTTTTTGTACAATATAAAGATCCAGCCATGAGTATTTGGAGAGGTCCAGCAGAAGTTAAATATTTAGGACGAGGATATATATGTGTACTTACACCTACAGGTCCTCAGTGGATACCATCGAAATGGACAAAACCTACTCCTGCTCCTGATGATGTCCAATCTACAGACAATCATGAGCCAACATCTCCCCAAGGAACTGACTGATAGTCATTATATGGGAAATGTATGGACAAAATGGGCTCATGAAGCAGGGGTAAATGACTTTTGTTTATCTTTGCATCAAGTTGGTAATCCGTTTAAAACTTGTCTGATAGGAAGCCCTGTTGTTAATCTCTCTGATTTTACAGATAAATGGGTAAAGTTGTCAATCCCTTTAAATGTTACGGTTATTAGACAAGCCGCTAACCTTACCTCTTGGAATTTTATGTCTACTTTGAATGCTTTATTAATCAGAAACTCAACAAAGGTAATCTTACCTCCACAAGAATTAAGTTTGTTGAGTTCAGAACCAGCAGAAGGATGTGTTAAGTTTAGTCCTACATCCAGTGGAAAAGGACCAGTTGAAACTAGTGTATCGCCTTTAAATGTAAAATATAATAACCAATCTTATTGCCCAATGCAAGAAATTAAATATCCAGAAACCAGAGCTAAAGCACTACCCCCAGGCTATTTTTTAATATGTGGGGATAGAGCTTGGCCCGGTATCCCTTGTAAGCCATTTGGTGGACCATGTTATATTGGAAAATTAACATTGATAACACCAAAGAAACATCAACTGTTGCAACTTTCTCAGTTGAATCAAGAGCAACATCGATCAAAAAGAGCATTGCAAGTTTTGGATGATAATTGCTCTGATACAGTAACCTTATGGGACACTGCAGCAACAGTTGCATCTGCTATATTTTTGCCATCTCTTAGCTCAATACACAATGCTTTAGTGATTAAAGCCCTAACTTGTTGGGCAGGAAAACAAATCAATATAACTTCTAAAATTTTGTATGATCTTGCTACAGAAGCTGATAGTATAAGAAAAGCTACCTTGCAAAATCGCGCCGCTATTGATTTTTTATTGCTTGCTCATGGTCATGGCTGTGAAGAATTTGATGGAATGTGTTGTTTTAACCTTACTGATAAATCCCAGTCCATTCATGACAAGATCAGACAGTTGAATGATAATATGAAAAAACTGCAAGAATGGCAGAGCCCACTAGACACATTGTTAAACGGCTGGGGTCTATCAGGATGGTTAAGAGAGTTAGTCAAGCAAGGATTTATTATTTTAATTGTGCTTATAATAGGATTATTGATTATTGGATGTCTTATATCTTGTGTGAAAACTATGGCCATGAAGGCCATGAATAATGTGCTATTAGCACAAAAAGAAAAAGGGGGAATTGTTGGAGAATGGCTCTCTGATCAAGGAAATGGCTCATTGCAGCAACTCTGCTTTGAGCAGGTAACAGTGTAACCAAGGCCTGTTGCTAAGGTTTGTCAAAAGATGTTGGCAAAGCACCACGACCGAGCTACAGGAGCCTATCACATGCAAGGACATCGTAACCTTGAGCTGAAGGGGAACCACCGAAACCCCCAAGGAGGAAGTAAGAAGCAGAAATAAGAACAATAACCAGGAAAAGAACTGTATAAAAATATAACCAATCATAAGAAAGCAATGATGTATTCAGCAACCAATCATGTTGTAACACGCTGTAGCATATATCCAATCAATGTATACGACGTGTATTACAATCAGAGTAAAACATATATAAAGCGATGATTTTTGCTAATAAAGGAGAAGCTTGCTTTATCAACCATATTGGTTCGTCTGCTTGCTTCCCCCACGGTCGCAGATATTTGGATTTTGTTCAGTTATAAACTGCATATTTTTAAAGTACCATCAAAGTTTATTTATGCCACAAAGCACTGTTAATCAAAATGAAGAGTAACACCTAGACATCTTGATTAATTGTATTTATTTATTCCATTTTGTCAACACCTGCTTTTGGGAATCAGGACAGATCGCTCAAGGAACTTGATGAATCACGCTAACACAAGCCTTTCATTATAAAACCTCATCACGTTTTAAAGTTCTTACATATTGATCACAATATGCTGTATCTGTTGCACAGCTAACTTGAAAGAATTGTCTGTAGAAGTACCAGGATTTTAGCTTTCAGTTCTCAAAAAATATTTAAAATTTTAACTTTTATGACCTGCACTTATTCCTAGATGACAAACGGAGGTTCTGGCTTTTGAATTAAGATTTCATTCAAGATTCTTAGCTCTGTAAAAACATTCCAGAAATGAAAGCAACAGGTCCCAGGAGAACAAACTTGTGATGGGAACCATTTAATAAATTTTTACTTTTTTTCCCTACAATTACCCATGCTACTCTGGTACATACAATCTTCTATGCTCAGCCTTTACATTATCTCATTGTATCACACAATTCTACAATGCATAGGAAATGTGGATTCCCAAATTCTCTGAATGGCAACACTCACATCGTCTGCTCTTGCCAGGCTTTCCATGCAGTAGAAGACCACGTATGGTATTGGTTGGGTGTAATTTAGGAATCCAACAGCTCTTCAGAATTTGCTATTGCAGTGGAAGAAGACAGATTATAAGCAGTGACAGAACCACTTAAAATAAAATTACTTTCATCTCATATAGTAATTTATAACCTGCAAGCTGGCTTTGAAGCATTTTAGTAGCAGACTGGAGTATTAACAACATTTTCTAACTTGCTATATTAGCAGGTTTGTTAGTTATTCCTATTTGACTTTCTTCAGATTCTCACTTGTCTATCAAGCTTCCCCTCAAGAAATTTTAGTCTCAGAATGATCCCTATTAACTGAGTAGAAAAAATGGGTTTAAAGACCACTGAATCAAGTCAATAAAGACAATGGAATCAAGAGTCAGCTTTTAATCTTATTATTTCTTAAGAGTTTAGAAGCTAGGAAGTCAGGCGCCAAAACAATCCCAGATTTCAAGGACACCATCACAGTGTGGAACTGGACAAGGTACTGAGAAGAATAATCTCTGCTCAAGTCAAAGACATTTATATCATATTTTTCTCTGAAAGCCAGAGTCCACCATCCACAGCAGATTATGCAGGTACCAAATTAAAAAAGAAATAGCAAATGAACAGCAATTTTTGATGCCAAAAAAGAAAACCTGATTAGATGACCATTAAAGAAATACTGACAACTAGCTCACTGAAACGCACTGAAACAGATTTTCTTTGTGTCACCTTCATGCCCATCTCCCAGTACACACCAGTTTCATCCAACTGGGAGCCTTCAAAGAAGTTACAAACTTTAAAAGATTAGTACATTAATGTGTATAATATCCATAGCTTGTTGTGCTGTAGTCTACACTCAGCCTGCTCTTAATAAAGGTACTCTGTAAGCAAGAGTTGAGCTAGATGGAATAGTGTTTTGTGTTACAATGCACCCACCACACTTGCAGATATTGTGCATAAGAACGAATGCTACATATTAACAGGCTGGAAATATCCATGAGTTAGTTCAGAAGATAAATGTAAAAAGCTTTCCTGCATTGCTGTATTGGACTTCATGATCATTATTGGGAACAGTGGTGAAAGAAATAAAAGCTTTGCTAAGTGCAAGCTTGCAAGCTGTGTTCACACATAAACAGCTGAAACACACTGCACCCATTTTTTCACACAGACATCTTTCTTCTTTTCGCCTACATTTATTTGTGCACATATGTGCATTCAATTTCATCGCTAATAGCGCATCTGATAAAGCCTCCTGTATGACATGAAATTCTGCCAGTTACTTTAAGTACCAAACAAACCTGCAGTGTTACTGCAAAACAAAAACAAAACAAAACAAAACAATCTAAGAATAACAACCCCCCAAGTGAATACAATAATGCTGTTGGTTTAAATGTAACAGGGAGAAGAAAGCCCCATATGCAGTCTCTGTCAGTCTGTTATATCTGCTGTCTGCTGCACTACTCAGAGTAAACACATGCTGTCACAGTCATATTGCTGTTGCATGTTCAGATTAAAAGCAGGTCATGTGTTACCAGCCCATTTCCCTTCTATATATATCATGGTATAAACAGACATAAATAGGTTGGATGAAGAAAATCATTAAAAAATGGTCTAAGATGCATTTTCTAGTACCAAAAACAAGTTTACATGTTTATCATCAACATCTGAGGTTTTGGCAAGTACACTGCCAAGTCACATTTCCTAATGAACCTTTTTTTTTTTTCTCAACAGGTCTGCCTCGCTTGCATGTAACCGTGCTGTAGAAATTAGCCTGAAGTCTTTGGGCAAAAAAAGAAAAAAAAAAAAAAAAAAAAAGAGAAAAAAAAAGAAAAAAAGCAAAGAAAAAAAAAAAGGAAAATGAAGTTACATTTAAATTAAAAATTAGTCAGAAGCAATTCCAGTTCAGCATCTGAAGTAATGAAACTTTGAAGTTGCTGCAATATTTCTCGTGGCTGAAGGCAGCAGTTGGTCTGGACAGAGGGAGACAGTATTTCTTTTTGAAGTATAGCCACTGTATTCACTTGTTGTTTAGAAGCAGAGAGAGTGTTTTGAGGGGAGGAAAGGACAGTTCTTATAATGACGGTGTGCTTCTGATTTTTTTGTTCAATAAACCTTATGAAAAATGTGATTCCCAAAACATGCACCAAAGGCGGAGCCACCGACTTTCAGTAAAACACATACTACCATACCAACATTAAGGAACACTAAACATATGATTTTTTTTTATTTTTTTTTACTGTTGCTCTTATTCCCTGAGGAACTGAAAAGAGGATTTCAGTTGTTGTTTACAAAAGTTTCAGGCTCCCAAACTAAAATGATATTTATAAAGTGAATTATTAATGGATCAGAGAAATACATTTAATTCAAACTCTGACTGTCAACATACTGTATAGTCTTCCTGGCAGGATTTCTTGTAATGAAGGGGGAGAGGAGAGGTGAAGATGAAGGGCAACCATCTTCGAACTGCAGCAGACACAAGGTTTGACCTATCTACAGTTCACCTAGTCAACACTGCTGACGTGAGTAATAGAAAAGTTGCTCTGTACTTATTCCATTTTGGCAAGCCCAGAAGCTGCAGGTGATCTGCTAAGAACTATTTTTGCTTTCCATTGGATTTGCAAGTGTGATGCGACTACCTAGAGTGCCTTGGAACCTCAAATGCCTGCTTAATGTCATCAAATTCTTGAACTGCCTTTGCTTTGGTGCTGAAGGAATCTTGTTGTTAATCTTATTGAAGCCTAAATCAGAACTCTAAGAAACCAGCTACCATAAAAAGGTTCTTCTACCGCCCTGAGCAGCAGCCAGTCAACAACCGCTTCTCTCTCAAATGCAAACATGTCAGGTCTAGGCTGACAACAGAAAAAAGCAGTACTCATCTGTGACCATGAAAGCTAGGTAACAACCTCAGTTGCAATTCCATCCAGCATGATCTCCTTGGTAAAATGAATCCAAGAAGGCTTGACACCTGGGGTGGTTTTGGTTTGGTTTTTCCCCTCCACAAATTCTAGACACACATTAGACCAGCCTTTATATTCAAAGCTTTAGAAGTTAAATGATCACCTTGCTGAAATATATGGCATTTTGCTTGAGTGAGATTGAGATTTCAGTAGGTACAGGCCAAAAACTAGCTAAGCCCAGATAAAACAAAGCTCTCGCCTCTTCTGTTTTCTCTGATTTGCAGAAAATAGTGACATGATTGGAAATTATAGGGTTGAGAGTTTGCTAATTTTCACAATATATAAATCCAGTGAGGTTTCCTTTTCCGATCAAACTATCTGCATTTCTTCTTTAGAGGACAACACAGAACATACTTTTCCAAATTCATCTTCCTCAGGGAAGATTCAGGAAAACAGAGATAATTCCTATCTTGTTTGGTCAATACAATTTTCTTCACTTCTCATACATATGATGTAAATGCATTTAGCTTTTTTTCTTAACAACACATCAATTAAGTCTCCTTCAGTGCAACCTTTCCTATCCCAAGATATCCTCCTCTTAAAATTACATATTAAAGGAATCCTTATAATAAGCCTAAACTTCAAGATATTTGAATACGAATTCTTGAGCATACGACTCTAGCACCCATGAAAAACATACATCATTTTTGTCAGAGCTGGCAGGTCTGTTCCTGTTCTGTGTTTCTGCCCACCTCAATCACTATTCATCTCCATACAGTGAAGTTAAAACACAAATTGGAGTTGTGGAAGCCAAACATAGAAGATTTTCTACTTCTATTCTTTTTTGTGCCTTCCTGCCTTTCTATCTACCTCCTCTTTAGTCTTCCTGCAGTTTAAGAGCAATATGTGTCCTTGCGCTTAACCCTCACTTTCCTCAGCAGCTATTCCTGGCTATGAGCATCATCCCTTTCGGCTTCAGGCTGCACTCTCAGGTCTTGCAGGAAACCCAGCAAAGGTGGTATTTCACAGAGATGCAAGATCCAAGTAACAGCTGCTCTCTGCACAGTTCTGGCGGTCTGGAATAAGGACTGCAATCTTCAGGAGAAGAGGCAGGTATCTAAGTTATGCCTAAAGTAAGACATATGAACTCTTTTTGCAATTAATCTACTTCTTGGCAGGATCCTTCCTGTGTATGAGACAAAGCTTTCACCTCCCAAAGAATTTAGTCAGTTGTGACATTATGGGCACAGTCATGGAGACAGAAGTGTCAAAAATGGTGCTGTAATCAAGTAATTGTGGATGTGGCTGCTATTATTTTTAAGGGAGAAAAAGTAAAGAAGTGCTTTCCAGGTACTCATCAAATTAAGGAGGATTCTGGATATGACCCATTAAGGGCAGAATCAATATATGGGATTTATGTCACCACTTCCTACTTCTTCCTTCTTAAAATACTACCACAATCACACATCTGAAAACAGCTGTGATGCAGATGAAACAAAGAATAGTAAGCAAATGCATGAATTTGAAAAAGGCAAATATAGTTAACTGTGCTGTCATTTTTAAATGTCTACCAGAAGTTCTTACAAATAGGCAAAGTGTGTCTTGCTCTCAACTCTTGTCACAGGTTATAAAAGCATGCTGTTCACAGGTGAAAATTTAAGACAGCGCTCATAAAAATGGACTTGTAACATTTTGTCTGAAAAAGACTGTCCTTCCTATGGACAGCATTTATCAGTCTTGCAAACTGTTTATTATTTAGCAGTCTTGCAAACTGTTATGCTGGGTAGCAGGGGAAAAAAATCCATACCACATGGACAGCATTTATGAGTCTTGCAAACTGTTTATTATTTAGCAGTCTTGCAAACTGTTGCCCTGGATAGCAGGTTAAAAAAATCCGTACCACTAGTACTCACAGGTTCTGAGAAAATACCAGGCAAAGTGCAAAGCATTAGCTTTCGTCTCTTCCCACTGTAGTAGCTTCTCTGAGGAGAGATGATGTCAGTAATGGCTACAGGTGAGCAGCACTCATGGATTTTATCAGGGTTTCTCCACTCCTGGAGAGGAACGCAGGCAATACATCAACCTGAACACCCACCCTACTGTGTAAAGAGCTAAGCCAGGCAATAGGAGCTTCTCCAAAGAAATTACACTTTCATCTCTGAACCATAAATTCACAAAAGTACACTTTTTCTGTGGCTGTGTATGATGACAGACTAGAACATCCTTTTCATTGAGGCCATAAGGAGAATTATCCCACTGGGCTCTTAAAGGGATCTTGGGTATGTGGGGCCCTCGGAAATCAGGCAAGCAAGTGCTATGCAGCACGAGCAAGTTCTGCCTAACATGTGGCAAAACATTGTACAGCTACCCAGCAATGCAGAGATCACCTCTGACAGGAGTGATGCTACTTCCAGCTTAGAACATGAATCCTGTATTCTGAAGACTATTAGGTGTTTTAGAACAGCTGTGTGTGGGGTGGAGATACCAGTCACAGAAAACAACATAACAACGGCAACAAAAAAAAAAAACATACAGAAACAAACAAAACCAGAAACAAAATGACAACAAAAAAAGAAAACAAACAAACAAACAAAAAAAAAGGCAAAACACCACCAAAAAACATTTCAAGGTGTTCTTTTTTGTGTGTGCGTGGTTTTTCGTTTGCTCTTTTTTTTAGGTTTATTTAACATTTGACAAAAAAAAATGATTGCCATAACATGCGTATTCTGTTGAACAGATATCTGTGTAAGTACCACATACATAAATGTGTAATTAGCCTATCCTGGTTTACACTACTTTAAAAACAAATCAGTACATTTTACTGTGTACTCTTTTTCTTCTAATTTTTGTGTTTATCAAATACTTTTTAGCACTACTTTTTTTTTTTTTTTTTTTTGAGCTCCCTTCTCTGCCTCACATTTTTCTTTGGAGTTAGGGGCGAAGAGAAGCAGGGGACGCGAGACAATTATTTGCTGTGGTTATATTAACTGACAGCATCCTTACATGGTATGTGCACATAATTGAGTGGGGCCCTCCCTAGCCAATCAGTCTCAGTTTAGTAGTCAAAGGAAATATGAAAGCCACTGGAAACCCACTTTGAGTATTCCTTCAACCCACATCTTCATTCATTGTCCACTAGTACAACGAAACAAGGCTGGAGAGCTGCCACAATTTCTCATTTCAGTCTCATACTCAGAGTTGATGGTGCTCAGAGCTCCCAGGTTCCCACACTAAACCCCTCAATAAGGCCTCTCAACACCTTGAACACATACCCACTTCTGTTACCAGAACAACAAACCCAGAAAAGTTTGGCTGCCTGCCTTGATAGCTGTATTATGCGTCTAGAGCACTTTGAAGTATGAATGTCGTTGCAAGAATAAATGCAGGTCTCAAAAGCGCAAAATTGTCACAGCCCTGATAGCCCCTTTTTCCACTTCTGTGCAGCTTAATTCTTCCAATTTTCACCACCACCACTCCCCTGCTTGTCAATATTATAGCTCATTTTGTGGCAGGCACAAGAAGACTACAAGATTATTTTTAAATATATGATCTGGATTAATAGAAAAGACACAGAATAAAAGCACCACCTCCTCTTGAAAAAAAAAAAAAAAAGAAAAAAAAAAGGACACTTTGTGATACTTGAAAATTCTTATTACTTTGCAAACAATGGTAAAATGGGAAAAGTGGTGAAAAATATTTTAAAAGCAACCAAATAAACCTCAGGCACCTGAAAGCTCCTACCTATTCCATAGACAGAAGAGAGCCTAAATGCACCTTGGAAATAAACTCTGAATCTTCCTGAGGTTTACTTCTAATTAACATAATTTTCTTGCAGAGCTATGTGGAAGTGCATTCTGAAAATGAACATGCGACCATGGAGAACAGCCGTGTTCAAAAACAAAGTATGCTCTGTGTGAAAGTCTGATAATGCTCTGAATTTTAGAGAGCAGAGGGAAAATGAGATACATTCTTGGCACATCTATAAATTCGAAAATGAGAGTGACAGTTCCTGAAAGCTCTGCAGCCAGCAGAGATAGTGTGATTTCAGTTATAATTAAAGCAAATAAAAGTCTTTCTGGCATGGCAGATAACCTAAAATTAAAAATAAAAAAAGTATATAGCTTCTTGATTGGGTAAGAACTTGAGAATTTTTCAGCACTTTTTCCTCAAAAAGCTGTCCAGATTTTTGAACACAAGTCATGCAGATATTTGCACAGTTTTCCTTTGTTAAAATTTTATGTAAATGCACACAGACATACACATCCTTGCCACCTCTGTTGACCCAAGTTTGGATATTTCTAAAGATTATTTAATTTACTTATGGGAAAACAATTAACCCAACCAATTAACGACTTACTGAAATATTTATGTCCTCACAACTGCTTTCTATTCAAACAAGCACCACATTTTTTTCAAAAGGTCCTTCAATGGTAATTTGTATAAATCCGCCTGAGGTAGTTTCACCGATCCATTAATATAAAAATGTTGGTGCTCCACTTAAACTACCTGACTTCGGCTACGTAAGCAACATTAGTTGGTTTTATTTGTTCAGTCAGACCCATCTGGTTTATGCAGTGCAACCAAGAAGAATTTTAAAGAGTCCTTTCTATGTGAATCTCACTCCTGAAGGGGTTGGTAAGAAACGGTTTGGTAAGGATTAGTATGTTACAATTTTCAAATAAGAGGAAGGTGTTTTCCAACCACAGGCTAAGTTTGACTACTTGATCACAGATCAAATTTCAGAGGATACTCTTATTAGTTGATATTCCATATCAGACTTAAATTTAAAGGTTTTAAGTTCATAAGTTTTTTATTTAGAGAAAAGGAAAAACAAACCTCATTATATTCATAGAATCATAGAATCATAGAATAGTAAGGGTTGGAAAGGACCTTAAGATCATCTAGTTCCAACCCCCCTGCCATGGGCAGGGACACCTCCCACTAAACCATGCCATCCAAAGCTATGTCCAACCCCGCCTTGAACGCTGCCAGGGATGAAGCATTAAATCCAACTTACACTTTATTTACAAGTTCACTTAAAAAAGGCTCTTGTTCTTATTAAATGTACATTTAAACTGTTAGGACAACATTTTAAGTGAAAGATTGGAACAAAAGAGAAATTCATAGTCTTTTGTCTCGGCTTTTAATTTGCAAATCTTGGCATTTCTTTTTACATTTTGCATTTTTTTCTGATTGAATAAGCATTAGCAGGGTGTGCCTGGATGACTGTGCTCTTTGACAGCTTTGTACAATCACTATAAGCATGGTTAAGATCTCTGCGGATCTAATTATTGTGTTCGATATGTAGGGAATGCAATACAGTACCTAATATTGTGAAAAGTATAATGCTGAATTATTTAATTGTTCTTTATGTTTTCATCCCCTATTTGCCTGTTTCTGCATGCCTAGCCCTGCTCTTTTGATCCAGTTAGAAAAACACTTTGTAAAACTGGATGTGTGGACTCAGCATTGGAAGCTGCAATATTCCCACACTTCAGATATCTGCCACCCTCCCTTCCTCCCTGTCAAAATGGGTGGATTTTCAACGGCACGATTATTATGTGCAGGAAAACAATAAATTATTCCTCAATCAGGAATAAAATAGGAGCCCACATGAAGCATTTTCTTTATGCATACACCAGCCTGGTAACTTACATAAAGAAAGGAAGGGAAAACCACACTGCTTTTGTAACCAGTAAGCACGTTACAAATATTAGGGTTTATGTATGTTTGTTAGAGGTAAAAGAAAGTTAAATCATGTTGTGGACTACAGGAAAGGTCTTGGCAGTTTTTCCTGTTTTGCAATAAAACAATGAAAATTAGCCTCAAAATATGCTTGTAGATTTCTCATTTATTCACTCCGTGATTCGTTCTGAACTGACCTTATGGAGTAGTGGAGTGAGCTGCGCAGAAAGTAAAGTCTTTCACCGTCAAACCTTATTCAAAGCCCAGTTTTGAGTTTTGAAAGGGTTTTATTTTAGCTCTGTGCACCATTAGTGACTTTGAACTTCAGAAAAAACTAAACTAAATCAGGTCAATGATAAACTGATGCTACTCACATGAACTACTTTTGTTTTAACTACATAGTACTATTTTCATCAAAAAGGAGCTCTCAGGAAGCCTGACTGCAAAATCATGAAGATCTTAAGCTGAAAACTTCAGTACACCATGTAATCTTCAAGCAAATGCAAATTCCTTATTTATGTAATGTATTAACTGACTTAACTTTTTAAAAGAATGATAAGAGACATGCAATTTTAATCTTACAGGAACAATTTAGGGAGCATGAAACATGGGTATGCAAAGGAGATCCTAGCTCTTCATAGTATGTTCTCCTTAAATTCTTCCAACCTTTACATATGTTTATTGACCTTCCACACCTTCAGAGACAGAAGAACATTCAAAAGTAACAAGATCTTTCTGCTTCATCTGGAATACAGAAGTGAGAAGTGTGTTCTCCTCATTATGTAAGCAGTTATAATAAACACATCCTCAGTAATAACTGAGGGGTGAGGTTAAAAAATAAAAAAAAAGTCAAAATTCTGCAGGCAGTTTCCTGATTTCTGGTCCTCTACGTTGGACAAAAGAGCCCCCAGATGGCTTTACAGTGAGTCAGCTGTTCCAGCTGTAGTCTTCTTTATCAAATCTTACCTTCAATTATGCTAAACTAGATCTCTAGATCTTATTTTTTGCCAGAGTACTATGTAGAGTAGCTGGTTTAACTTATTTAATAGCGGCTTCACTCAAATCAAATACC
The DNA here is from genome assembly GCA_039720435.1 of Amazona ochrocephala. NCBI lineage: Eukaryota > Metazoa > Chordata > Aves > Psittaciformes > Psittacidae > Amazona > Amazona ochrocephala. Next base: position 33,380,300 of record CM077881.1, read on the forward strand.
ATAAACCGGCTCTAGAAAAACCTACTGCCAATTAGTTCAGTACAATAGTTTTTTCCTGCATCCACTGAATCAGAAAGAGCTGAGAAATATAATGAGTAGAAGACAAAGCTGAAGACAAGCTGAAGAGAAGATCATATTTTAGGACTTCACTGAAAGATTCTGACTTTCTCACACTTCTCTAAACAATACAGATCATTTCTATGTTCTATGCCCATGAGAAGAGGAAGAAAGTCACAAATAAAAATAGACCTTCAGTACTGAAAGTGTTTTATAACATAAGCTTGTCATTCGTAATAGTCAACACTGATTACTTATACATATTACTTCATTTTAAGGTTATATTATCTCTTCCAATGATTTCTATGAAGATTGCAACAGAATTCCCTCTTGTGCTGAGTTACTTTTATTTACTGATTTTGTAAGTAAAATCAATACAAAATATTGTCCTCTGGAATACTATATTTGCTACTCCAAAGCAAGTGAACAAAAGGCAAAACAAGCTCTGTGCATCAGTGCATTAAGAAACTCTTACATTGTTAAAATTACTATGCCACTACAAATTTTAGTCACCGTATATGGAACTACAGATACCACAGTTAAGCAATAAGCAGGAAATGAAAAGATGAAAAAAAAAAAAACCACCATAGCCTGATCAATCCAAAGACCTAAAGCACTTTGTAATATCACTTAATGAAGCCTGCAATTATGCCTAATAACACATGAGAGAGAAGCAGGGGAATTAGGCAGGTGCACAATGTACTGCAGCCCTTTGTGGAGACAGCCTTTAAGGCAGCCCACCTGCGCAAGACGCACACTGACCCCAGCGATTAATCCTTGTCTTTTCAGAACAAGAAATAGTTTGGCCATGACACTGGACATCCCTACTGCTTCCAGTGCTCAGTCAAGGGTCTCTGCCCAGCACGCCTTTGCACGGCAAGTCATGGCCCAAGTTGCAGAAGCACAGCTAATTACACACGTCAGCAGAATAACAGTAACTGCTAGAGAAATGGAAATTTTACAGATCACCCCTAACTTCAGCAAAGAGATCTAAAGTCTAGTAGTAATCCAGAGGGTTCACAATAACAATCACTACCTGCCAAGTAAGTTTTCATTGGTCACATCCACCCTAAATTTAAGCACCATGACATGCACTATCCTGCACACACAACTACCATTTCCCAGCAACCGATTTTTCTCACTTTATTCCAAAGCAGAGATGGGGTACATAATAGCATGAGAAAAGAGGGTATCAGAGAAACAGAACAGCTATCAAAGAGAACAAAAAAGGTATACCAAAATCATGACAAAAATACACTGCTGCATATTCATAAACCACTTTGAAATTCATGATTGGAAGACTATGGAAAATGTTTATAAGGGATTAATTATTTGCAGTAGAAGAGACTCCTCCTACTTCTATTCATATGTGTAAATGAATGTCTATTCTTATTCAAGATAAGATCTAGATGATAAAAAAATATTTAGATGATACGATCTAGATCTAGGTGGCAGCTTTCAGTGCCTTCTTATAGATATGGCATTTCACTGCTCTCCTAACAGGCAGGGCATGCCACAAAATGACCACATGCTAGCTGTATAATATGCAGTTTATTAAACGAGCACTCTAAAGCAAACAAGCACACTAACATGAATGAGGTATAGATCTCTCTATAGTAAATAAGTACAATAAAGCAAATTAGAGAAATATATGTATAAAGAACAGAGGAAAATTTGCAATGCATCAAATCATTACTGCATAGAGAGTAATGCAGTAATTTCTTCTTTAAGAATTAAGAAGAAATACATAACCAATCACCACCGAATCATCCAGGCCCACACTTGAAGCTGGGAAGCCCTACTGCAGCCAATGACAGGAGTCTTGGGCAATTGGGAAAACTCCAATGCAGTGCATCCACCCATAGGTGAGGCTCCAGATTTGGCCATAAGAGGGTCCTGCTTTTATACCCTTAGAAAAACAACCATCTTTATGGCAGCTCTGTAAATGTTTATTCGTGGAGCCCTGCAGTTTCTCATGATCTCACTGCTGCCCACGCTGAGAGCGTTGGCCAGACACCGCTGTGTGGCCAAGTGTGAAGGTCATAGAACAGCTGCACACCAGTGTTTTCCTGCCTCTTTCTGACAGTCATGATAAACATAAATATATATACTCTGCCAAATACACTTTGACAAAAATAAAAAGATATACGTTCCTGTGTCTCTCAGTCATGACAGGAAATCAACTCTCATCCATTACAACTGTGTACAGTAAAGTTTGTTACTAAGCTTTGATTTTAAACTTAATCTTCTTATCTTTGTGCGTTTTCAATACACTGACTGAATTCAATTCAACCTTGTATAGTCTCTTTCATCTACTGCCAAAACTTGACATGGAGGAAAAAATCCTTAGTAGACTTCACACTGCTATTTGACAGTAGATTTAGATTAGATATCAGGAAGAAGATCTTTACTGTGAGGGTGGTAAGGCACTGGAACAGATAGCTCAGAGGAGCTGTGGCTGCCCCATCCCTGGTAGTGTTCAAGGCCAGACTGGGTGGGGCTTTGAGCAATCTGGTCTTGCCAAAGGCATTCCTGCCCATGGCAGGGGGGTTGGAACGAGGTGATCATTAAAGTGTTTTCCAACCCATACCATTCCATGCTTCCATGATTTGTTACTTTTAACTTATTTGAGCTACTGAATACTTTCCCTTGATTAAGATGGTCAAGTTGAAAAGACCTGGGTAATTTTTATTTGTCTGAAATTCCCTTTAAGTGAGAGGTTCTGTTATATGTCAGTGATAACATTAGGATAGAGCAGGAGTTCACTAGACCAGAGCTCCAGAGGTTTGCTCACAAACTTTTCTTTGTTAACTCACTTTGACAGTGAATGGTTCTGGGTGAAGAAGATTATAGATGAGCGGTGTAGAGATGGGCAAGAGTGTTTTGTATAGGTCTGGAAATAAATGTATGCAAGTCAGTTGAAAGCAGGAAACCATCAGGGAGCTATATATCAGAGTTTGGAGATCAAAGGGATCAAATGCAATGAGACACGGAATATATCACATATATCACCCGTTCCACCTACTCTATAATACAGAATTGTACCGCCTTCATTGCAGGTTTTTTTTCCTTTGAATTATGTTCACTTTGGTTATGAAAGTATTTGACGATCAGCTTCTCCTATTTTTTTTTAATTCTACATTTTTTTATTTTTTTTTTTAAATGCTGGAACTGCTGGTTGTAAACTGCACTGTAGCTGCTGAGTAATGAGATTTAAAAAGACTTTGCCTCTGTCAAATAAATCCCCAGGGCTTTAATATGCAACACACTCCCACAATCTCTCACACAGACTGATAAAACTTCACCCCCAAAGTGAGTAGGTTTTTGCCTCTACTCTGCTATTGGAAAATCAGCCTTAGATCCTACTACTCTAGGGGTTAACATTTTTTACTTATTCTTCTACTTCACAGTTTACATTCATTTATTTGTTTTCATGGCAAAACTGTCCTTTAGTAATATACAGCACTTTTTTACTCCATCCTTTTATATAACAAGCATTTTTAGCTCTTCTTATGAGTTAGCACATCAATCTCCCTGGATTTTTTCACAATCTACCTTTTCACATCTTGAGCAAAGGTGAGCAAAATGGCTTAGAAAAAAAGAAAAATAAATCATGCAATGCATAAAATATGCAGTGGAGACTGTCAGGAGAAAGATACTGACACAACTAACCCTTTCTTTCAGGATCTTGACTATTACTTCTGCACCCTGCTGTGCAAGGCCACGCCAATTGACTTGCAAATCTTTGTGCCATTTTGATTTAGTGCAGATGAGTGCAAGGAACATAGAGTAATCCATCTCTTTCCACCCTTCTTAAGATACTTTACTATAATTTTTTGGTAATTCTGGATAAAGACTGATTTAACTTTTTCTATGATTGTTATCAGAACAAACTGCCTCTAGCACAGTGCTGTCATTTAATATGCTGCTCAAAAACAATGCAAGGGAAATCTTATTCAAGACAACTGTGTTGTTCTAATGTATGCAGAAAGCTAGCTGGCAAAGTATTTTATTCTAAAAATTAGAATATTAAGGATAACACTTTCTAACATGTGATGACACTTTCAAAATAAAAACTTCTCAGTGAACTATTTTTCCTTTGGCATATGGGAATTTGCACCTTGCAGGGATAACACAGAAAAGAAATTATAATGTAAATAAATAAGAAACATGTCAGAAACACAGATCTCTCAGAATCTATTGAAGTATGCTTTATGTATTTTCCTCAGTCAACAACAACAAAATATGTATAAACTATTTAAAAACATACAGAGGATTAGTGTGTCATTTCCAATAGCTTTCCTTTATTTTGGTAGTAATATCTAACACAAAATAGGTAAGCTTAATGAAGCCTGTTCAGTATGATATGAATAGGCTTCCTGAGACTAGTATGTGCTTTCCATGATCATTCACGATTAAAGACAAGGCAACTAAACAACTAGTTTTACTAAGCTCATCCACAGACAACTCTTTTGGAGATGTTGTGTGATGCTTTTAAACAATCCCTTTTAACATAATATTTTTTCCACAGTTTGACTGAATAATGATATGAAGTGCAACCTATTTATGTCCAGCAATACTTTCAAGAAATATATTCAGTTTAGAGCAATAAAGTTGCAAATACAATAGAGATGAAACTTGATATGCCATTTGTGAAGTAAACTACATCTCCAATTTACTCAATAGCTCTTTAATCAAGGTTGGGAACCAATTATCACTCATTATTCTTGATGAATTGCAAAAGAACACATGACCATATATCACTCACAGTGATCATAACATTTTATGCTAACTTAATATGCTACCACACATATCATCTCAAGGTTAAAAACGAAAATAAAAGATGTATCAAACATTTCTGAAAGAGATATAGGTCATGAATAGACCTTCATTTCATCATTTAAGATAAGTAAATGTATAGATTGTTAGATATGCTAGCCACTATTGGTAATACTTACCCATTTGTAGTACTTTATCATATACACAAAAGTGGAAATGAGGACTAAATTTAGCTGCCGAAATTTGTCACCTACTGTATTCATTTTTTATTATGCATATTATTTAAACTCATTTCTATATATGGGAACTTTTTGTAGTCTCAGATATTTTCAATAAATCATCACAACAGAGGCATTGTATAGGACTTTAAACAAACTGGGCTACCCTTGTAGTTCATGCCACCTAGCTGCACTTGGCAGCACTTGACCATCTGCCCAGTTCATCAGAAAATACATCCAATCTCAATCATAAAACACCTCTGAGCCCGAGATCAAACCAGCAAAATGTGCAAAGATGTTCTGGAATCAGGTATCTTCTCACATTTAATCACTTCCTAAGCTCCAGTCTCACAGTGCAGCCAAATTTTAAGAAATTGCAGACAGACTATTTTTCTGCTGGAACAAACTTACCTCACATTTACCAAGATTTACTGATTTATCTAATAAAGCTATCCAATGTAAGACAAGTAATAAGGACAGTAGATATTACTAATTGTGAGAAGAGGTAAACTAATAAAGTAGAATATGGATTAAGTGAGGATTTTTTGAGATCATGAAAAATATTTTTAAAATGGAAGTTTCTTTCTTAGGTAAAGACAGAAAGAAAAAGAAAATGAAGGGAGTAAGAGAGTGCATAATTATATTTGGGAGGGGATGGGGTTAAGAAACAGAAAGTTAAAGTCCCGTGAACACTGGACAAGGCAGAGGAAAGAGAGCCAAGAAGAGAAAAGCCAGAAGTGGAAAAGGGAAAAGAGAAGGAGGGGTGAGATTTCTCAAATAGCTTGGTATTAAAAGGTTCTGATTATGGAAGCATACACAGAAAACACAATAGGAATTTGGGAATGCTCCCTGGCAGGACAACAAATTACTAGGATAAATGCAAACACCTGGAAGTTTAAAACTATTCAGATATATAGTAAAAAGAAGTTAAGAATGACATATTATTGGATATCAGTAATAGTGCAATCTGTTCCTAATTGTGACCCTGGCTGGTTCTGTGTTTCTCCCCATTCATTCGCTTGTCACATTAACAAAAAGTTCCAAAATCCTATTTCACAGTAAGGCTGCAAAAATTACTGGAACATTAATATAAGCAAAGATCAAAACAGACAGCCTTTCCTGAATTCAGAACAGTTAATGTGGTTGTTCTATTTTTGGAATACTATGCAAATAGAACATAAATCGGGATGAGCTACAATAACTTTAATACCAAGCTCATATTTAGATTTTTTAGTTTCCTATCACTGCTTATTGTATCATGATTTTAACTTCATCTGAGATACTGAAAAAAGAAATTATGGGACTACCAAAGCAGATGGCTGCTGTAATGAATAGTGCAGCTGAGACTCACAGTGAAATTCCACTCATGAGAAATATTATTAATAAAAATTTCTTTTCTCAGCTTGATAGTCTGAGCTTTTGGAGAGTTCTAATTTTTACATGTCTCAGGATGTTGAAAACCAAATTTCAACTTATTTGCTATATTTTTATATGTCTATATATTAGATTAATTGCTTTTAAGCTTCCTATGTGGAAGCCTTACCAACCATCTACTCCAAATGCTCTTAACCTTTTAAAAAACTGAATAATTAGGCTTAAAAATGTATCATGAAGTAGACCAGTAGTTAATCATGTAAGTGTCCAACTGAGATTTTTTTAACATTAAAAAATAATATAGATATATTGATAAAACAGAACTTTCCTGCATGTCGTGTGTTCAGCAGTAGCAGTCATTTTTCTTTCTCAATAGCTGGTTCAGTACCGTGTTTTGACTTTCAGCCTGGGAACTACGCTGATAACGCTGATGGTTTTAGTTGCTGCTCAGTAATGTTTAGTCTCACCAAGGACTTTCTGAGTCTCATGCTCTGCCAGGGAGGAAGGAAAGCCACGAGGAAGCAGAGACAGGACACCTGACCCAAACTAACCAAAGAGATAGCCCATACCGCAGCATGTCATGGCCACTATATAAACTGGGGAGAGTTACCTGGAAGGGCAAGATCAGTGCTCGGGTCAGGCTGAGTATCGGTCAGCAGGTGGTGAGCGGTTGTGTTCTCTTCCCTTGTTATTTCCCTTATCATTATTATTATTGATGGTAGCAGCAGTGGTTTGTGTTATACCTTAGTTACTGGACTGCTCTTATCTCAACATGTGGGAGTTACATTCTTTCAATTCTCCTCCCTATCCCCCAGGGAGCAGGGGGAGAAAGAGTGAGGGAGTGAGCTAATGGCTGCGTGGTTCTGGTTTGACAGCTGGGCTTAAACCACAACACTGCATCATTTAAAGTATAAAAGATTTAAGTCTATAAATATATAACATATTCCAATTTAAAAACATCTTTGCAGGACTCTTATGACTCAAGAACTCTTTCATGTCACTTGGGGATCTCCAAACAAAAGCTACTATGCAAAGTATTTCTATGATTAGAGAAACACCTTTTTTTCATATTGAGACTTCAGAACCTTAAGTACAGCATTACGGGCTCACACGTGGGTTGAGACTGATGCACATGGAAAAAAGAATCATCACCTTAAAAATAAGACTGATCCAAGTTCACTAACATTCATACAAAAGCCTTATTTAACTTAAAAGATACAAGACGTGACATAACATGAGCCAGGAGTGTGCGCTCGCAGCCCACAAAGTCAACCGTATCCAGGGCTGCATCAAAAGGAGCGTGACCAGCAGGTTGAAGGAGGTGACTCAGTAAGACACCTTGCCACAAAAATAAAGTAGCACTGGCTACTACAAATTAACAGCACATCAGGGCCAAGTGAATTGCACCCAAAATGCTACAGAAAATAATGACAGTGAGCTGCCAGTACAGTCCCTAAGGAGAGGGAACACCATGGGAAGCAAGATGACTAATGTTCACAAAGGTGCAAACAACCTGCAGACCTAAAGGCTGACTTACAGCACAAATGAGCCTCTGAAAACATTGATAAATCTATCCTGTACAAGATCCTGCTGAAAATCCTGGTGGCACGCTGTGCCTTATTCATTGTTCACCTGGCTGATGCTGTCACACTATGGCGATGACTTTATCGCGTTTGTGCAATAGGTAAACAAAAGCTGATCCAGAAGTCCATTTTAAAGTTAATGGGAAATGTTCCACTGACTTTAATGGCATTTTCATCAAGTTCAGAAGTGATAGGCACTTCAGGTGTCTGCAAGATAAAGGCTGCTACCTAAATAAAGTTAATAATATTGCCTGCACAGTGAAAGAGTGTGGAAGAAAATTAAATTCTGATGCGTTTCTGTTCTTTAGTGTGTTCTTTACTGTGAGCGAGGGGGGTGAGGCACTGGAACAGGTTGTCCAAAGAAGTGGTAAATGATGCATCCCTGGCAGTGTTTGAGACCAGGTTGGACAGAGCCTTGGGTTACATGGTTTAGTGGGAGGTGTCCCTGCCCATGGCAGGGGGTTGGATGATCTTAAGGTCCTTTCCAAATTCTAAGATTTGCATTGGTTCTCCGAAATGTGACGAGCAACAGAACTCTCTCCAGTTGCAAGATCATTTTTGTGCAGGCACTTGAAAAGAGCAAATATCCTCTATAGGACAGCTTTTAAACATGTTTGTTCATGTCTTTGACAATTTGCCATTGTCATAGGTTGTCCTTACCACAGGAACTAACATCTGAACTTGTCTTTGAAGTGACTAATTTGTTCCAAAAACGTGTCAAAATTTTAAGATTTCAACCTACTATTTTTTTTTCCTCTTATGAAAAGATATAAACAAAAAAGCCACCCCCCCCAAGCAATATGACTGAATGCACAATACAAGAAGTAAGTTTCTCCTTCAAGTCTAAACCCACTTATTAAAATGTCACAGTCACACTTGCATTTTTTGCATCAAGATTCTTTTGATCAGGAACTTGCAAATTTAGAATTAAAAAGCAGCTGCAAGTCTTACCCACTGCTGTGATCTTTTTTTGTTTGTTTGTTTTAAGTCACTAGTTTTTTTTCCAACTTGTCTATTTTAAGGAAAAATTAATTATTATTCAATGTGTGCTGCACCTAGGGACAGAATTATGCAGAATAACTGAAAAAGCAGATTTCATTTTTTCCCCTTTCTCATTTTAGAATAATTAGTTTCTAGGTCTGGCCAGCCTGTTTGTCTATTTCATCATCATAAGAAGTAATCGTGAACAATTCAGCCAGAGCTTAGTTTTTTCCTCTATCTGATTTTCCTAATTTTGCAGAGCACAAACATTTCAGAACTTCTCCCAACCAAATCTGAGTGCTTTAGTTAGAATTGTATCCATTGATGTATATGGAGAGGCAGAGGATGAGATTTCTCATATACACACAGGTATAGAAACATGTGGAGATTAACAATCTAAGTGAATATAAAAGAAAAGGATGAATAAAACTATTGAGAATGGTTTAAGCAATATTTATGCATTATTTGGCCCTTAATGAAACTGAATATTTTGGTAGACATTTGACACTTTCTGTCTTGGGAACTGTTCCAAAATATAAATTTTAATTTTTTTTTTTAGTCTCAGGAATCTTTATCTCAAGGGCGAATACTGCTGACGTAATAATACTGACGCACAGAGTCACCCAGGCTGAACAGGTCTTAGGAAGTCATTAGTCCAACTATCTGCACAAAGCAGAATCAACACCGAATCAAGACTAGGTGTCCTGGGGTTTTGCCCAGCTGTGTCCTGAAAGTGCACAGCCTCTCTGGGCAAAGTTTAATTATGCTTGATTGCATTTAACAAATGAAATAAGATAGGTATATAATGCTTGGGGGTTTTAGTTTCAAGATAGCATCACTGACAGACTTCAGTCAAAAGATAAATGACAACACTGACAAATTTTTGTTTTGTACATGCTTCTATTTTTCCATATTGTTATTTAAATTCTAGGTTATTTTAGAATAAATATTTCAACCTATATTTATGTAAATATATGCATGTATAAATGTGAAAACTATCAGGGCTCCTCCACTCAAAGATTTGGTTTAGCTTTTTGAAAGATATTAACCACTCGTCCAATATCTCTGCTATTAATGTGACTTCAACCACACACTAGCACATCAGTCGATGCTGTGAAATAACTTCGCCTCTTAACTTCTATTTTAAAAACTATTTTTAGCAGTCAAAGAGAAAATATTTTGAAAGATGAAAGCTTTAGGCTTCTAAACTCTGCTTAAGCATTCTATTTCATATATCAAATGCATCTGAGAAGATTATTTTAACAAATGTTGTTGCATTTAGAAAAAACAGAAACTCACTAAGTTTTCCCTAGTTTGTAAATCTAATTCATAACACTGCAGCCAAAGAAAGATGTTAATTCTTTCTGGTATAAAATTCATGACACTAACAACATATAATTGTTTGGCTGCAAGACTAAAATCCTGAATGCACGATCAATGACTATTTTAAGATTAAGTGACCATTTGGGATTACATTCATCAATACTAATGGTATCTTATTTAAAAGTTTAATGAGAAAGATATAATGCATATCACATTTCTCAGTAAGATACATTATTATTGAATTTCAGATAGAAGATACAATGAAAAATGAAATAAAAGCAAAGAAAAACCCCATTGTTTAAAATGGATTTTCTAAGTGCATTGAACATATGAACTGGACTGTAGGCATTTCTTAAGATGGCTGTCCTTTAAGAAATTCAATCTTGTTTATTTTCAGTACATATGGAAAGGGTATGTCAAAGTTAGATCTCAAATAAGACATTATGGAACATGCTGATATCTATATCAAAAAACCATACATGGCATTTTCAGTAAAATATTTTAACATAATGGGTCAGTCAGATCCATGAAGTGATTTGCTTCTCAGAAGTCATTTATTCACTGTATTTGACGTGAGCCTGTATCTGAGAAATCAATAGGTGTAATGGTTGAACTAACAGTGAGCGATTCATGCTCAGGGTAATATCTGTCAAAACTCAGATGAGTAAAATATCCTTTTAGGACATATTCTCCAGGTAGCAAGGAAGCGAATTATTATTTCTTGGGAGCATGGAACAAAGAAGTTCTAAAACGGATGGGTGTATCAGATGACTCTAGCTGCTTGTGGTGAACTCTGACCGGTCTTAATCCAAATTAAAGCTCTGTTCAGCTTTCTCATCTTCTAACAGCCAACTAGTACAGTCTCTAATTAGGATTCCTAACATTTCTTGCCCTGTTGTTTATTCAGGTTGTCCTCTTTTTTATTAAAAAAAAAAAAAAACAACAACAAAAAAACCCAACAAAACCACAAAAAACAAACAATGAAACAAAACCCTGGGTTTGTTTTTTGGTTTGTTTTGTTCTTTTTTTTCTTTCAGCATTGCTGAGACAGACTTATTCTCACAGATATCTGATAAAAATATCACTAGAATCTCATTTTTTAAAGAACTACACACAGTACAATATAAATGGAAAACTAGCTTTCATTTGTAAACTATTTCTGATAACATCATTACTACACACAACAGACTGTATCGAGATAAGTGGAATATAAAAAAACCTCCACCTTTTAAACACAGTGCTTTTGTATCTACAGGCTGTGACGGGCAAACCTTTCACTTAAAATGGACATATCTGGGACATTTCTGTGTATTATCAATGCACAAAAGAGAAATAGGGGGGGATGTGACAGGGTTGACAATTTCACAGCGGAAGCCAAACCTTAACTATATAAAATAAATTGTTCATAGATGAAGAGAGCTGATGACAAACAGTGTAATATTGCCTATTTATATAACATTAGCACACAGAAAACCCAGTCCCCATGGATTATTATCTGATGTTGGAATACGACCACGTGAAAATTAGAGTTATATTAAGACTGAGTTTCTAAACTGCTGGATCTTCTAAACACAGCTGGACACTACCAAAGTCTTCCTGAAATAAGAGTATTCATACTTGATAAGAATGACAATATGTTGAAAATAAATACTCGTCTGTCAATAAACATGTTCTTTGAAAAGCTAAATGCCCTAGAATCCATTTTTACTGAACAATAGCAAAGCACAATGTTCTTTTTTCAATACTGTCTTTGAACAAGAAGTTGTATGCATGAATTATGATTTTTTCAACACTGGCAATTCTGAAGGAGAAAAAGAGATATCTTCTGCCTAAATTAAAATTACTTATTTTGTTTACTTATAAAACTTGAGATTTAACAACTATCCTGCAAGTACAAATGAAATACGGAGAGCTGGTAAGTTATTTGAAAAGCAGGAACACCTTGTCTCCTGTTTTTTCCTATGAAAATTTGAGTGTGATCTATTTTTTTGAACTGTTAATGAAGGCTGAACCCGCATATATGAATCAACATGTCAGCTGACGAAATCAAAAACTTTCTAGAAGAAATTAAAAAAAACCCTTCTTACAAATAGGTAAGTGGATGAATATGGACATGTATATGATACGATAGCTTTCATATTAGATTTCAAAACACACAGTGGGAGCATCCAAATTGTATTCTGGCTTCCTTATCTTTATGGTTCAGAATTTGTTTAAAGGCAGAAATTTTGACAGTTCACCTCCTGTTTTCTGGGTGGTCATAGTAATAGCTTGGCAGAGAGCAGCCACATCGTCCTATCACAAATATGCCAATAAAGTACATATAATAATGCATATATAAAGACAAATAAAACAAAAGATATGCAGATAGCCCAGGTACAACTCTGCTACTTCTAGGAAGTAGCAAGGTCATATGCTGTCCACACAGGACTACAATTCAACATGGATGAAATGTGAAAAGGCAGCTTATCAGACAAATGCCAAGCAAACACCAATGCCCACAACCCTCAGCATACAATACACTCTCTCTATTTTCCAAATCTTCTGTTTATGGAGACTGGTTATTATCATGTTTTGCCACATAATTTAGACAAAACCATGGAAAGAAGCGCAACATTATGTATTCATCATGCCAGTCAGATGAAGTTCCCGATGACTGGAAAAAGGGAAATATAACCTCCATTTTCAAGAAGGGGAAAATGGATGACCCAGGGGACTACAGATCAGTCAGTCTCACCTCTGTGCCCAGCAAACTCTTGGAGCAGATACTCCTGGAAGGCACATGAAAAACAGCAAGGAGGTTGGTGACAGCTAGCATGGCTTCACTAAGGGGAAATTCTGCCAGACCAATCTGGTGGCCTTCAATGATGGGGCTACAGAACTGATGGACAGGGGTAGAGCAGTTGATGTCATCTACCTGTACTTGTGCAAAGCGTTCGACACTGTCCTGCATGCCATCCTTGTCTCTAAATAGGAGAGGCATCAATTTGTTGGATGGATCACTCGGTGGATAAAGAACTGTCTGGCTGGCCGCACGCAAAGAGTTCCATTCAAGGATCACCTGCGACAAGCTCAGGAGTGTTGTATCCCAATTAGAAGGAAGTACAGCAGGACAGACAGAAGACCTCCTTGGATGGATAAAGAGTTGCTGAGGAAAATTCAAAGGAAAAAGAGCCTTATAAAAGGTGAAAGGACAGGTGCCCTGGGAAGAATACAGGGATGTTGTCCGGGAAGCCAGGGACCAGGTTAGGAAAGCTAAGGCCCAGTTAGAATTAAACTTGGCTAGGGATGTGAAAGATAACAGGAAGGGATCTTATAGGTTCATTGCAAATTAAAGACAGACTAGGGACAAGGTGGACACTCTCCGGAAGCTATCAGAACTGGCTATCCTGGATTTGGAGAAGCCTGAGATTCTTAATGACCTCTTTGCCTCAGTCTTCACTGGCAAATGCTCTGACCACACCACCCAAGTCTTGGAAGGCAGATGCAGGGCTGTGAGAAAGAAGTCCTTAGGCCCACTGTAGGAGAGGGTCTGGTTTGAGACCATCTTAAGAACCTGAATGTGTACAAGTCCATGGGACCTAGTGAAATCCATCCGCGGGTCCTGAAGGAGCTGGCAAATTAAGTTGCTAAGCCACTGTCCATCATATTTGAAAAACCATGGCAGTCAGGTGAAGTTCCCGATGACTGGAAAAAGGGAAATATAACCCTCATTTTCAAGAAGGGGAAAATGGATGAGCCGGGGGATTATAGACCAGTCAGTCTCACCTCTGTGCCTGGCAAAATCTTGGAGCAGGTTCACCTGGAAGGCATGCTAAGGCACATGAAAAACAACAAGGTGCTTGGTGACACCCAGCATGGCTTCACTAAGGGGAAATCCTGCCTGACCAATCTGGTGGCCTTCTATGATGGGGCTACGGAACTGATGGACAGGGGTAGAGCAGTTGATGTCATCTACCTGGATTTGTGCAAAGCCTTTGACACTGTCTCACATGACATCCTTCTCTCTAAGTTGGAGAGACATCAATTTGATAGGTGGACCACTTGGTGGATAAAGAACTGGTTGGATGGCTGCATGCAAAGTTGCAATGGCTCAATGTCCAGCTGGAGACCACTAATGAGTGGTGTCCCTCAGGGATCGGTGTTGGGACCGGTCTTGTTCAACATCTTTATGGGTGACATGGACAGTGGGATTGAATGCACCCCCAGCAAGTTTGCTGATGATGCCCAGCTGTGTGGTTCAGTTGATATGCTGGAGGGAAGTAATGCCATCCAAAGGAACCGTGACATGCTTGTGAGGTGGGCAGATACCAACCTGATGGAGTTTAAGCATGACAAGTGCAAGGTCCTACACCTGAGTTGGAGCAATCCCAGGCACAGCTACAGACTGGGCAGAGAAGAGGTTCAGAGCAGCCCTGCAGAGAAGGACTTGGGGTGTTGATTCATGAAAACATGAAAATGAGCCGGCAGTGTGCACTCACAGCCCACAGTGTCAACCATATCCTAGGCTGCATCAAAAGGAGCGTGACCAGCAGGTCGAGGGAGGTGATCCTGACCCTCTACTCTGCTCCCCTGAGACCTCACTTGGAGTACTGTGAACAGTTCTAGTGTCCTCAACATAAAAAGGACATGGAACTGTTGGAACAAGTCCAGAGGAGGGCCACAAGGCTGGCGCACCTCCCGTAGGAAGACAGGCTGAGAAAGTTGGGGCTGTTCAGCCTGGAGAAAAGAAGGCTGCATGGAGAACTCATAGCAGCCTTCCAGTACCTAAAGGGGGCCTATAAGGATGCTGGGGAGGGTCTCTTCATTAGGGACTGTAGTGATAGGACAAGGGATAATGGGTTAAAACTTAAATAGGGGAAGTTTAGATTGGATATAAGGAGCAAGTTCTTTACTGTAAGGGTGGTGAGGCCCTGGAATGGGTTGCCCAGGGAAGTTGTGAATGCTCCATCGCTTGTGGTGTTCAAGGCCAGGTTGGACATAGCCTTGGTTTAATGTGAGGTGTCCCTGCCCACGGCAAGGGGGTTGGAACTAGTTGATCTTAATGTCCTTTCCAACCCTAACTATTCTATGATTCTATGATTCTATATGAACATTCACTCCTATGGGACAATTCGTGATAGCACATAGTATCATCAAATTCATTTAAGCAGATTTTGCTACAAAGAACATTATCTCCTCAGGTAAAGACCTTGTTTTTTTATATCTTTAAAATGCCTTGCATATCTGTGGAACTCTATAAAATAAAGTCAAATACATGTAATAGATGAGTAGCATGCCAAGATCACCTACAGCCTAGCTATTATGTTAACAAATTCTAATCTGTTCAGCTAAACCTTCAATTCAAACAACAGCATTTAAAAGGGGAAAATTTGAGCAGCCCACTTCCATTAATTGTTCAGTATCTGACTTTTATGAATACCTAATTATGTTATACTTAAAGAGGAATAAAATATATCACAAAAATATTTTCAAAGAAAAAACTTCAAATTTTGGGGGTGGATCTGACTTATTTTTTTGTCGCTGCCCTGAAAATTATAAAAAAATTGTCATTTATGTGTTCTTGACAAGAGATAAAGATAAATGGGGAAGTTGTGTCATATTTCTATTTTTGATCTGATAAGTTCCAGAGTATGCACATGTATGATTTGCTTCTGGACTTATCTCAAAATGAACAAATTAAAGATGAAGGATCACTCTGAGGACCTAAGGAAATATACATGAAAAACAGGTTTATCTAAAGAAGGATGCATTTCTGGAGGAAAAATTTGATAGTATGATTTTCATATCAGATCTTTACTTCATATACAGCACTAGATAAAACGCTGTTCAGATCAGCGATGGTTTAAGAAGTCTTTTGTTATTCTTTTGTATGGAATAATCTAGTTGAGAAAATATTGTTTTCATGTGTTAAAAGAAATCTTTCATCTTTGTTGCATTTGATTCCAACCATTACCTGGTACTTCAGATAATGCTCTTCAAACTCAGATTTTCATAAGCACTGTATCAGCTACCTTGTTGAAAAGACCTGCAAAACTTAACACCAAAGACTGTCTTGATTAAAAATGAGACACAATGTAAGGTAATTTCTTTATCCTTTATTTTTTGCATTAAAAAAAATCCAATAATTAATTTCACTGACCAAGAAGATTACAGACAATTGAATATTTAGTTTCCACCTAATTGGAAGAAAGATAATCTCCTAATGAGGACAGATAATCATAATTCAAGACTTCATTGAGTTTTTCACCTCATGAATTCTTCTAATCTGCAGACAAACTCCTGAAGATCTTTTCAGTGCACTCAAGTACGGCAGGACCAAAGACAATCTCTAAAAGCTTGATGAACGTGTTACATGTTGCTGTTCACCCTCATTTGCTGTAGACTATGGTCAGTACTCCCTATCATTATCCTCCAAAAATAGATATAGCAGCAAAGTGATGACAGGCATCAGCTCTACGCAGCAGATAAGTAACTTCATTCTCTTGGGGTTTCTTTGCTTCAGACACTCTGCTGAACTTTCATCTTCAATACATTAAACTAGAAATATGCAGAAACGTTTTTGAAATATTTTTAATTTCTACTGAGTGATGTTTAGATCTGAAACTATTTTTCTCCTAAGTTTCTGAAGAGGATTTGATTATTCTTCATCCTGATCTTACCAGCAAAATTATTAAAAGCTATTTTCACGTGCCTTAAGCTAAATACATTGTTTCATTAAATGCTCCAGCTAAAAAAGACTGCATTTTGAAGTCCTAATTCAGGAAAACATTTCCTTTTTAGACAGTGTATAAATGCTTATGCTTCTAAACTAGAGCTAAACTTTAACATGTTTTTTAAGCACATTTCTGAACCAAGAGCTAAAAAAACCCTACATAACTCATCTTGCATTGAAAGCAGAAAACAATGAATTTGTAATAGTAGAGAATAAAGTAGGAAAAAATCCTGAAAGTTGGAATTCAAAAGGGATTTGAAAGCAGGCAGAACGAAAGGAGAATTTGTAGGAAGGGATTATTAAATCAAGTGAGGAAAAAAGAGAACTTGCAAAGAAAGTGATGAACTGATTACATATACTTCTCCTGTGGTATATTATATTCTAGCAAGAGTATGGGGAGAACATGACTATGATATCTTAGAAAAAAAACAACAGATATCCAGAATAAAACTTCTTTGCATTTCACATGGACTCCAGGAATAACTCTCAAGGCATAACCTTTTGCTGATAGACACTGAAGCTCCCCAATGGTAAAGAATTTCTTAAGCTCTCAGTGCACACTGCACTGCAAATTGCAAATTCACTGCCCCATTCTTTACCATTAGGAATAGAGTGTCTGATTTCCATTCTCTAATCAAAACTATAAATCAGGTTCTGGTAGTTGTGAACGCCACCACCAGCAGAGTGAGAAAAATTTTAAACGTCATTTTAACACCGTCCTTATTAAAAGCAATAGTGAAATAACCTTTCCTCTGGAAAGCTCAATTGGCTTAGATGCTCTGCCTCTCAGAGTGTCATATTCTTTACTCGTACCTTGACAATCTTCAAAGGAAAATCAAAAAGATGTAGCACTGCAAAACTGATCCCTCTCTTCATACAATACCTACAATGGTTTCCCTGCTGCTGTGCTCACACTGTCCCAGAAGAATCAGGATGGCAGGACATTCAGCAAGAATGTGTGCTCATTTCTCAAATTAGTTCCTACTTACTGATCTGCTGCCTTGCAAAATGAGACTTTTTCAGTAATGCCAACCAAATTACAGTGAGTGACAGAAAGAAAGCCTGAACTACACACAGTGGATCCATAAAGTTTTGGCAAAGTAAAAAACCTTGGAGAATTGATGAAAGCATTTCAGAAGTGTGGAGAGCTATGGAGTACCGCAGCAAAGAACACACAGAAAGCACCTCTGAAATTGCCACAGCATTCTGTCCAAAAAAAGCCAGACAGATGGAGGGAATCTGTTGTCCAGAAATCAATTTACAGCACTTTGAATTCCTTAGCAAAGGAATTTTCTTCCATATGAGTTTTATAGAGCTATACCAAAACAGCTGCTATGCCACATAAAATGGCTTTGTTCGTTCTATTAAGCATGATTTAAATGATTCATTTAATTATTACTTTTGTATTCAAAGATGGCTTATTTTCATGCAGATTTATGTCCTGTTCTGCATAGAGTACATTCTTAATTGTGCTGAAAGAACTGTAAATTTAATTAAAGTTTGCCATTCCAAGCATAAAATAGATTAAGGAAAATGCTGACAACAGAAAAATAAATATTCAACTATTTAACTCAACATTTATTTTTAATCCAAACATCAAAATAACCTCATTTCTAATTACAATTTCATGACAAAATGTCTTGAAGAAACATTTGCCTATTTTTCATCAATCTGTTCAGCTGAAACATACTAGCTGATTTATAAAACTGATTAATAAATCCGTTCCAGCTGTATGACTGTATGTTACAAAAATACAGATTAATGTATGTAAACAGCTATTATAATTTTAAAACCTCAAACAAATGACTGTCTGCAAAAGCAGAAATCCCATCAAATGTATTACAGTGCAATTATACACCTAAACCGTAACAAACAAGAAAAAAAAGGTGGCAAACAAAGGTACTAAAGTCCAAGGGTCTGTGACAATTTATAGAAGATGGTGAGATCAATTAAATGCTTACAGCAAGTTACTTGCAGTTCCTTGAACTGGGTATTGTTGAACACTCAATCATGCATTGTAATGTGACAATAGGCAGATCCTCACTTTCATAAAAAGTTACACTCATATGAGATATGAAGAAGGAATCTGGCTTGATTCTACTGACACTGGTTTTGAAAATCTACAATTAAGTTTGCTGTTTAATATTAATTTTCACTTTTTAGGAAACAAATTTAATAATTTCTAGTTAGCAGCAGGGGAAGGAGTTAGGAATACAGGTGGATTTTCTCTCATTCAGACACAATAAATCTGCCATTGACTGAGAGAGAGGAAAAAAAAAAAAAAGTAAATAAACCCCAGTGAACGCTATCTTAAACCTTAATGTTATTTGGAAGCACAAGTCATGCAGAAATAAAGAGGCTTTCCGAAGGATTGCATATCTTTTCCCCAACAAATCCTGAGAAAAGAGAAGTGCCTCACCAGCCTAACAAATACACCAAGAATCAGTAAATTTAGAGGGTAAAAATCCTTTTTACTAAATATTCACGGTAACATACTTTTGTAACTTCTGAAAAAAATTGGCTAAAACTCTTTTTGCTTTGGTTTGGTTTTTCTTCGCCTTCCACCCTAAGCAACATTCCCAGGAGGTAACAGACTTCCATGGCATTATTATTATTTATATCTGACTGACAACATCCAGCTATTACCCAATTTCAGCACCACCACCAGCACTTCTAGAGGATACAACAATTGCAGCATATTTCTGGTTTGAAAGCCATGAGCATTCAAGCATAAGCATCACAAACCTCATGCAAAGCCACCCATACTACCACCACAAATTGCCTGGTAAACCTCTTCATTTCTCATTTAATTACTTCTTGTTAATATACTTGAAAAAAAGGAAATGGCTAAGTGCAAAGCATAAATGCTGCAAGCCTCATCCCTCTAAGTAACTATCAGCAACTGTATTTTAAACAGAAGGACAAGTTTCTTTTTGCAGTGAAACCAAGATTTAAATATGGAAAAGAAGTGCTACCACAAAGGGTATATTCAGCATCCACTGAGAGCAATTTGTACGTCAATGGACCATCTATATTGTGGGGCAGGGATTCCTCCCTGATGTTACTACATTTAGATATAATAAAGGGTGACAGATACTTTCCTTACTTTTCTCTATCAGCTATATATGCTACTATTATGAAAACCAATCCAAAATGAAAACTTCAATAGATCAAATGAGAAAATTAAGTCAATATGAGTGATTATTCCTCTCTCATGCAATAAGAAGGAATCAAGAAGGAAAACAGCAAGGAGTACTTATTTTTCAGACAGGAATCAAACTGGAACACTTAATAAAAAAACAGTGAACTGAACAACGGCAGTTCATTTCTGGTTTATTGATACATGCATACTGTAAAAGGGCTTAATCCAGAATCCACTACATTTACTAAAGAAAACCCTACTTGGATTTAGTATCAAGTAAATGCATAATTTCACATCAACACCTTTAGAATATCTCAGATAAGCTTTCAGCACATTTTCCAGTTTGCGGACACAATTATTAAAGCTGCTGGTATACAGATCAATACAGCAATGTTACCAGGGGGACAGAAAAACTTGCATACTGACTTGGAAAGGATTTATTGTTCTAACAATTTAAAACCACAACACACAGCTATTGTGTTATCAGTTACCAATACGAAACAGTAAGTAAACTACTACATTGTAGCATAATGTGATAAACAACAGAAATCTTTGTGAAGGTCATGTGAAGGTGATAATAAGGTCATGAGTATTAACAGGTATTAGTAAATTTTTACTGTTCCAAAATTAAAAAATAAACCAAAACTAAACAACTCAAACTTGCTTGAATAATCACTGAATCTATCAATCCAGAACTATTCTGTAATGAAGAACAGTTAATATTTAAATAGTACTTTTTATACAAATACCAATATGCACAGAGGAAATTTATAAAAACACTTTCATTTTTGTTTGTGTTCAAAGATCTATTTTTGAAAACTCTATATAGTATTACCAATTGAAACACTTTTTTGACAACATAATAGCTCACAAAATCTCTGAATACTATGAGAAACAAAGAATACAGTGCATTATATAGTCCAAGAGACTTTCAGACCATCAGGTTTCAGACTACTGAAGACAACAATAAAACTTCCATTACATGAATCAGGCTAGATTATCGTTTTTTTCTAGTGAAATTCATAAGTGACATGTACAGCTGCCTAAAACAGAAGGGATATCAAAAGACAGGCTTTCACACAACCAATTGGTAACAGCTTAAGCGTTATTAAAACTCTACTACAAAAACCAGCATGACACTTCAGAGGAGCCACGGCAGTTTACCTCTACTGATAATCTTGCCGCATTTCTATACACACTTAAATACACACTTCACCATAATTGCATCAGAAGGTTTTGGGAAGAGAAATCAGGTACATGAATTATCTAATGTGTAATCACAAGAGAAATATACAAAACAAGGGTTTCAGAGTTTGGATGTAGAGGCTCTTCAATTACAAATAGTTGTCTTACCTGTTTAACATCATATGCAAGAAGAACAAATCTTAAGTCTGGTGAAACAGAGTATCTTGATGCTTTGAATGTCACCTAAAATGAAGCAACAATAAAAGTAAGTTTCCAATAGAAAGGATGATTTTTTTTTTTCCTCAATTCTTCTTATAGTTCATTTAAGAGCTTCCCGTTCATAAGACAGAGATCTGGTCTAGAACACCAGAGCAGTTTTCACCGAAGAAGGGCTCAAATAATTCTTAGTCTAATTTGCTGGTATGTGTACAATGACAACAGATCAATCTGGCTTCAGCTCTAAATATCAGTTAAGAAGCTGATGAGTTTTTTTATCACGATAGCAAGCACTGAGCTTGAGGATAACAACTATGACCAATTCATTTACAGAGGATGAAGGAACACACTTTGGCTGGTGTGTACTTCAGGGATGATTACAAGGAAGATTCATCACTAGGTTAGGTTTAAAGATACCATACAAGAAAAATAATAAGTGTGAGCTATATCTCTATTGCTTTTCCTTTAACACCACATACATAGCCATTTTGCAAGACAGCCTGCACTAAACAAAATCTTTTCCTAGAAGAAAGAAAATGCTTAGTGGAGAGCAAAGTGAAAATTAAGTTAGCATTATAAAACTAATAATTGCTTTACATCTATCCAAGACTAGTTTTCAGGACTGTAATTTAATCAAGGGTTAACATTATGCAAGAAAGAATTTAATGCATCTAATGTACATGGAAACTAAGAATGCGCTTTGAAAGACACTGGAGGAAAAAAAAATAAATTAATCTTGAGACATCTATTTGCAGGATTAAAGGAAAAGAGAGTAGTGAAAAATGAAGATAAGAATAAAAGTTGGACAGAAAAAATAACAGAACCACAAAGGTACAAGATGAAAGAAAATAAACAAATAGTTACATAGAACAAGAGCTATCCAATATTCAAAGGAAGGCTTTTGCCTTTTTTTTTTTTACCTTTTTTTTTTTTTTTTTTACTTCTAAAGCATCCTGTTCTATGTAGCCTAATCCCACTGCTAAACTCATGAACACAATAGGAGTTTAAGGTATACAAATCAGAAGTCACAAACTCATATAATCAGAACAGCTAAGCAGTTATCGTAATGAGAATTAAAAAGGCTAAATAAACTGAGAAGAGGCTGTGTTTTGATATACAGATTACGCTCAGGTTAACTAGATTTACTAGTTTACCTAGTAACTCAGGTTACTAGGCAGTATAGTTGGGCTCAAGCTATCCAAAGACAACAAAAGGAAAAAAAATAGTTTTGAAGTGAAAATGCATTAGTGTGATGCAAGAGCATGACAATACCAGAAGCTAGAAGATGAATCTGCAGCCTTGAGTAAAAAAGAGAAAAAACAAACAACAACAATAAAACTAACTAGGAACTTCCTTTTTTACTTACAAAGCATTCAGAACAGATTTCTACTCTGCTTAAACTAGCTTTTATGAGTTAACCACCTTTAAGCAGAGATTGTGTTAATGTTAATCTATGGTTATTTTCCCTTTTCTTGGCACACAATGAAAACAATTTTAGGTGTGAAATTTCCCTGCTTTCTAGCAGTTTATTAATTATTCCCCCACTACCTCAGTCTTCAGCAATATATAACACAGGCAGCTTTCCAAATTCATTCTCAGGGAGCCTGGTGCTTGTAATTTCATGCATTTAGTAAGAATCTCCAGTCACTGATTATGCCACCTCAAAAGTAATGATGCACTTAATGCAAACACCTGAGAACCTCAGCTGCAAACTACTGGCAGTTTGAGGCAACACCAGCAAGAGCTACTCACGTATTCTATATCCAAGTGTAGAGTCTTGTGGGTTTGGGATTTAAAATCATTTAAATCCTACTGAATATGACCTTGCTTATTCAGCTTGCATTCACCTGCAAAATTTGGTTTGCCTCCTGAAATGCCTCAGACACATGGTGTAAAAGCAATGACAATAAACTATAATCTCCTGTAGACCAAAAGATTATAGCTTTCCAAATAGATTTGCCAAAACCATTCTTGGTAACAAAACAGGTAATGTTTTGGCAAATAATTTCACTTTTGTTGTTGTAATGGCATTATTCTTGTTAAAAGGCGAGCAAAGTTGTTTCATAATTTTTAATGTCCTACTTGAGAAACAAGAAACTAAAAAATAGATCAGCAGAAATCATGCATTCATTGCCATCTGACTGCAATGTTAGTTTCTTTAAATTAAATATAAATATTTATCTATGAATATAAAATATGTATATTATTAAAAACATGGTTTTGAGTAGTAAAGAAAGTGTTGGGAAAATACCATATTGAAAATACTGGAAATGAAAAACACCTCGGGTGTCTTGTTATCAAAAATATGGAGAATGGTTGTTCTGCTATGTCTGCATATCTGTAACTTTTCAAGCTTCTTGGTTTGTCAGGCGCTAGTTAGCCTTCATTTACGAAGACAGCCATAAATGCTGCCTCTTATGACTATGACACTATGCTTGATCTCTAAGAAATGCAGCTCTGGACAAATAAACTCTGAAACAGGGAGAAATGCAGCTGGCTAATTAGACACAGTCCCTCAATGAAGAAGCAGAGCTAGTTTCCCTCTGCATCACTGCACAGGATCAACTAGTTAGGAGACTGAGGGTAATTCAACACAGTGCTGCACTGTCATTCCACGTATATCCTTATGCCCTTTCCAAACCACAACCGATGAAAGGGAGGAGAAAAAAGGAAGCTAATTTCCCTAATATTTGTCAGTTCTACTTAGCCACATCAAAGACTTAACAGCCTTACAAAAAACATGAGCTCTAGGACAAACAGAAAACACTTTGACTAGGTAAATTGCTGGAATCCCTATATTACTGACATTTCACAAAGTTGCGTAATTCTGAGGGGGGAAAAAAAAAAAAGAGAAAAGCTTTTTAATTACCCATACATTATCTTGCCTTCTTAATTCAGCAATCTGTCATCCATTTTTCCAATATTGCTGAATTTGACATGAGTCACTGACAGTGATGCATGATGTGACGATCCCATGGACAAGCAGTGACTGCTAGTCTCACTTTCACCCCAGACTGAAATGATAAAAGCCTAATGGAGGCAAAACGACACGGTGCCTCTAAAGAGCCTTTTGCCCTTCAGCTTTCCAGCTTCCTTCTCTCATCCACCTTCCAAATTTGGAACATATTTTGGCACAGAAAGAAAGACGAGAACAGCTTGAGACAGTAAAGAGTGAATGCAAAAGAAAAAAATGACTGCAACAAATAAATACAACGGACACCCCATTACCACCACCATCCCCACACAACTGGCTTTTCTTCCCCTTTCCATATGGACGATTAAAATGGAAAACAAATTTCCAATGAACAATATTCCCATGTTTGATTGACCTTTCCAATGGCAATATTTTGCATTTATGACATTTTTTTTTTTTAAGTTTACATTTTTGTGTGTTTTGCTCATAACAGAAACGCTTGTTATGGCTGCGTTTAAGAGAAGTTTTAGGCTGGGTTCTGCCAGTGCCCTTCAGTATAACCTCACTTTTATTTCTTCAGTTTTCTTATAGCCTGGTTCCGAGTTATTGATGTACTGCATCTTTGCTCCATTCTTCCACCTACTATAAAATGTTAGTTTTCCTATTTTTATGGATTTTAACTACTACAACATTTAAATCAATGCCTTATTCATGGTCTTTCAAAAATATGGATTTTAACTACTATAACATTTAAATCAATGCTTTATTCATGGTCTTTCAAAAAAATGCTATACAGCAGAGAGATGGAAGCTACTTATAATATAGTCCAGAACAGGGCTGTAAGAATGTAGCTTTTACATCTGTCAAACACTTTACAGTACTCCTTTGTCATCCTTTCAGTTGGATAGTTTTAGCTAAATAATATACCACACTTAAAACCAATTACAGGAAATTTTCAGTTCAGTGGAGTTTACTTCGCTGTTGCTGTTTTTCTCTAATTTTAGCCCTCCTTCTGTTTCAGTTTCTTGTACTCCTATTTTTCCCATCAATTTATGTCTTCCATACTCCTATTATTATCCTTCCCCAATCATTACTTAGTGCTCACTTTACACACATGTAGGCTTAATTATTATAATTTTTTTATGCATCCAGGATAAAATATTGCAAGCCTCTAGAATGTTACTTTAAAACCTGGTGGCAATACCACTACTTCATTCATATCTCTGTATCACATACCTACATCTGTATCAGAATTTTAACTTAATGATATAACTGAACATCAAGGTATGGGAGTTCATGAGCATTCATAGGTATTCAGCTCAACTTATCAGACAGGCATTGACCAAACGACAATGAACAAGAAGAATCAGATGGGATAGAATTACACTAGCTGCAAAATGAGACAGTATTTGGCATGTAGCTGTTTCCTCAGGTGGCACCAGCAATCAAGGAAACAATGGGATTGCTGTGACTGAAAGGAGAAGATGGACCACCCAGAGGTTAGATGAGAGAGCAGCTGAGAGTGGAGCCCAGCAGGAGAGCAAGCCTTGTAGCAGTAAAAGCAGGGTACCTCTGAGAAGAGAGTCAGATTGCAATTAGGAAAATGCACGGTAATTAGAATGTTGAAAAACTTGGGTTTCCAGGGTTACATTTCTTATTGCAGTATTTCTTGTGTCACCTGAGCACTTGATCTAGATCCAAAACCCCTGCAATACTACGTGTTGTATTTGTTAACACTTGGGTTTCCTATGCAGTGTAAAAGATTATTGTGCCTTAAAACATGATCTAAGATGAACTCTACCCTATGGATGGGGGCTATCCTGGATGAGTGGTTCTCAAAAACACAAACCAAATTCTCCAAACTTACCTGAAACTCCTCGTGTAGTCCCAAGATATTTTCACACACGTGTAGGACATAAAAAAGACATGAACAGAACTTTGCAGCTCACAGCAGCCTCACACCATGGCCTCTCTAGTAGAAAATCACCTCTAAATTGTAAACCACAGAATTTTGTTCCTTCTGGTCCTCATCTTTGGTATAACCGTTAACTATTTTCTGTACCAAGAAACGATCTCATCAGGACTATTATTTAGAGAGATCACCCACAAAGCTACCCTAACCTGACAGTTTGGAGTACTGTCCCCTTCATTTTGTATGTTGAAACCTACTTCACTTGGGTAAAAGACAACGGCCATCACCAAACCACAACTGCAAACCCTTCCATCTGTCAGGCTTTCCCATCTCTATGCACAGTGGTGCACTGCAACAATAAACTCTACCTCATAAAAACTCCTCTACTGAAAAGGTTTTGCTGAAGGGGTTATTTAACATTTAGAGGAGCATGACAGACCAGAGATAATTTTACAATGCTCATAACCATCTATTTACAACATGTGTGGGTCATTAAAATATCCAGTGTTGCAACAATTACTAATATTTATGTGGTTATATAATCTTGTTTAATGTATTTACCATTGTTCACCCTTTCATTAACCTCTTACACAAGGGTCTTAAAACATAAGCATGTAAACTATTCTTGCAATTAAATCTACGTTAATCACAGAATCACAGAATAGAATCACAGAATAGGTAGGGTTGGAAAGGACCTTAAGATCATCTAGTTCCAACCCCCCTGCCATGGGCAGGGACACCTCGCACTAAACCATGTCACCCAAGGATCTGACCAACCTGGCCTTGAACAAGGCCAGGGATGGAGCATTCACAACTTCCTTGGGCAACCCATTCCAGTGCCTCACCACCATTACAGTAAAGAACTTCCTCCTTATATCCAATCTAAACTTCCTCTGTTTAAGTTTTAACCCGTTACCCCTTGTCCTATCAACAAAGAAACTATAACAGCATTGAGATGCTGCACTGAGTTTCCCATCAAAAGAGGAAAGGGTTGTGGTAGGTGGTGAGAAACACAAAATAAACAAACAAAAACATGTCAAAAGGAAGACAATTATCAAAAAGAAGGGGTATTTATGAACAGTGCTCTATGAAACACCACAAAACAGTCCCTGCCAAAAGCTCTGCTCAGACTAAAACTTGCATTCTCCACTTTTGGCTGTAAGGCCTCCAGTGGGTTTTCACAGCTGGGCTGCCACAGTTTAATCATGATTCGTGAGCCAAGACTACTTCTGCTCTGCTCCACCCTTCTGACACCATCCTCTTAGCAAGCAGCAAGAAGTAATCCTTCTTTCTCTATCCTTGTGTAAAAAATGGTCCACAGTAATATGACATTACAACATACAATAGGGTATACTCCCCGCAAGCCCCTGGAAAAAAGATTTGCAGCTCAGTAATATTGGTTTGCTATGTACTAGGATGCAGTTTCCCCTTGAGATTGAAAAGAGTTGTGGGAAGGCATCAAAAACAAGGGTGAGAGCAAGTCAGAATTGCTGGGTTTTAGAAGAGTTGAAAGCATACAGCTGGGGGGAAGCTGTTGTAAATACAAGACCCTGTATTAGAGTTTCAAAACTGAAAACAATTCTACTTGTATCATTAAGCATTGCAAACAAATTGATAGCCTCATATTTGATGAGTCAAAATATACCCCATCATCTACACAGGCACACCAGATTCATTTCTGACCCAGAATCCTGGACTGAGTGTTTGTGAGGGTGTATGTATGGTATCTGAATAATTCAGCATACATCCACCACAAAAGTACTGGAACTGAGGGCCAACAAATAAGTATTACCACTTTTGAAATTATTGTGGCTTTTTTTTAAGAGGGAAAATTGAAGGCAAAATTTCTAAATATTTCTTTCAACGGACCCAAAACTTTTGGAAAGTACTATTATAGAACACACAGTCCCTACACGTGTTTTCTCTCACCTCTGCGTTCCCTTTTGTTCCTTCTGGTTTGGGTTTAAGAATTGTAACAGAAAAGAGCGGCTGAGCTAGAAACATGATAAGGGACCAGACAGACAACCTCCCCTAGGCAAAAGAACCCATGTGGTCATCCATGCTTTCCTCTCCAGCTTAGCCAGGTCCTGTGGCTGAGTTGTGTGTTAACTGGTAACCTGTTCTTAGTGACTTTGTGCAACAGCTGATGGCAAAGGAATAAATAAACTGCTTGTTAACTTCTGTTAACCAACTAGAATTCCTCAGATAAATGTGGCATCATGTTACTTACTTTGGAACTGTAACATGTAATAAGTATTGCTAAACACTGAAAAACTGGTAGGCATGTCATGATCATGGTGATAGGCACCTCAGATAGATGACAGAGAACATATTGTAACTGAATATAGAGGCAGCATCGCAAACATCAGGATGCCACACAATGATTCATGTCTAGGGCTTTTTTTGGCTCCATTTAATAAAAGACTTGCCTGGCCTCCAGCTGTTAACATTTATATGCTGCTGGCTCAGATTATTAACTGTTTATTAGACAGCTTAAACAGGATGCACTATATGCATACACTGAGAGGACAAGTATGTATTAGAAAATGCCTTTACGTTATGTCATCTAGAGAAAACAGATATTCTTTGTGCTTTACAAGTTACTCTTTTCACTTACATCACTGTATTTGTTATCCATAATATTGCTTTGCTGATAGTTTAATTAAATAAAGGCCAGATTTTTTACTCATAGATTGATTATAGGAAAGGATTCCATTTGAAAAGCATAAATGAAGTGCAATGATTTCTTCTGCTTCTGAATGAAACATAATGAAACTGGAAAAAAAAAAAAAAAAAACAGAACTTTAATTTAGGAACTGTGGACGGATACTTCCCTATGGAAGAGAAATGGGCATCTTAGAAAAATAAAAATTCTAGCCTTTCTTCTTTCCAGATGCATGACTATTTTTTATAGGTTTGTTGGTTTTTTTAATATTTTATACCTGTAAATAGTTAAAAAAAAAAAAAGGCAGTTTGCCTTTTTTGCTGATACACATGCATAGTAGGCATAGCAGCCCTTCAGTAGGGTTATCTGACTTTTAGACAATAAGGAACACAAAGAAGGATAAAAGAAATGTACTTTGCACAAAAATGGCAGTCTCATTGTAATCTGTGCACAACGGAAGACTGCTTCAGGGGATTAGGAATGAGGAAAACAGAAAGCCTCTTCTGGGCTGCCGGTTCATATACAGCCCTATCAGTGGTGACAAAGAGCCATTACCAGCCCCTTGCCTTCTCACAATGAGTTTATCATGGCAGTTCAATTTTCAATAGACAATTATGAACATTACTATGAAAAACCTGCTACTTCTGCAGGTTGCTTAAGCAGAGAGGCAAACAGGAGAGAGAATACAGATTGAAAGCAAACTAACTCCCATCAAAAGGTGACTCTTCCATGACTAAAACCCTTTGATA
Organism: Amazona ochrocephala; assembly: GCA_039720435.1. Classification (NCBI taxonomy): domain Eukaryota; kingdom Metazoa; phylum Chordata; class Aves; order Psittaciformes; family Psittacidae; genus Amazona; species Amazona ochrocephala. The sequence continues at coordinate 33,410,113 of CM077881.1, forward strand.
GCGAGGAATGAGGGAACTTGTACTGCCACTGCCTATGTTGGATTTGTGGTGTATTTTTTATTAATACAAGTCATCTCTGCAGAGTCATTAAACCAGCATCATTCTAATTATGCACCAGTGATTAAGCAGATGTGGCACTGAGCAAGGAAAATGTTGATCAATGATCAAGGTGTCTAACTTTGGAAGATTACATTTAGCAGTATGAATTTGGGGACAGTGGAGCTTAGAAGAATGGGACAGCTTTTGATTTCAGCCATACTGTCTCTGTAATGTTATGTTCTGTTAGGATCACTGGCCACCTTGTCAACAGACAACTCAGCACAGCAACATTTCCCATTGCTCTCTGCCAAACATCTATCAGGAAATTTGCAGAATCTTCTCCTCTGTGTTCAGCTTTTTATTCTACTTCCATATGAATAATCATTGCTGGAATTCACTTTTAACCCTAACTATCCTATGATTCTATGATTTGTCTCTGTTCAATACATAATTGTTGGATGCTTGCTTGAATATTAACCCTTTTTGCATCAGTTTCCCACATTTATAATTAAGAGTAGATATCGAGTGTCTAGAATTCTCTCAGCCTGCATGACTTCAGGATAAATCAATTCCATAAAAAGCACAGAGTAGAGCAACTTTGTGAAAAGCAGCGATGCTCACAGTGTGAAGCAGGCTGTCCATACTGATCCATCATTAGTTGGCAAGACTGGTTTAGCATAATGGCCTGAATAGCTTGTCATGCTGGCATTGCACTTGACATTATGAGCCAAATACTTGCATACAAAAGTGTATGAATTAAACCTGTGAGGAAACTCAAATCTTATCACTACAGTCAAGTTTTGCAGCCAGGGATGCCCAAGCAGCTGCTTGCGTTCAAGCTATATGCTAAAGGCAATATACACGTTTGACACAGTTTATCCTCTACTTAACCAGGCAAGTGCTCACGCACACACACAGATAACATGGAAAAATTCTTTTTCAATACTTTGTGGTTTGCACTTTACAGAAATTCACGTTTTCACCTACTTTTAATTGTGTCTGCTAGCCTTTTTGGCATTAAGTGGTACCCTGAGGAACATCCCAGCATATGGAAGGGTGCAGCTTACAGAAAGGGAGCCTCACATACACAAACCATTAAAGTACAATTCTCTCCTCCCTTCTCCTTCATCTTTACACTGACCTAGGAAGTCCGTGTCACGTTCTTTCTCCTGAACTTCTACTCTCCTCTTTCTAGTTTGAGGACTTAGAAGAAAAGGTCACTGGGGTTTTAAGCTTTGAAAGGAGGAATCTGAACCAGCAAAGGCAAGGAAAAGACCAGGAATAAAATCAGCCTTTGCCAAAGGTGATGAAAATCAGTCATCCTTTTGGGTCTGCAGGTGCAAAAGATTTTACTAAATTAAAAATAAAGGGATTAACACTAACAGCCAGTGGTCTGTATAGAGAATTTATAAGTAAAGATTGACAAGCCATGTGTTTCCGCTGCAAAAACTTGATAAACAAGAATTACAGGGTAGGATATAAGTAGTATCACTGAGAATATTCCACCAAGCAAAGCAAAAGAAAACATAGACTAAGGCATTAAAGCATTTCACAGCAATTACATCTAGTCAGAAACTTATATAAATCACTCAGGTATACACTATTTACTGGTCAAGAGGAGTAGTGCTCAATCATCTAGCTTGCCATTAAAGCAGAGGAACAAGTAAACCAGAGATTAACATGACTAGGAAATACATTTTTCTTTGCATATTTAAGTCCATAAAGGAATATCTTCACATGATTTTTGAACACTTTTCCCTTTTATAATAGTGAAAAGCTCTCAATATTTTGAGTAGCACTCCTCCATTTTATGAAATCTTTTATTATAATATACATCAGACAGATCCACTAGGACACACACCAGCCATGATCCTTCAAATGGCCTAAGCAAAGCATGGACTACAGCCAACAACATATCCTCCAAATTCTTGGTTATTTACACATAGGTTGAATAAAGTAACAAATAACTTCAGCCAGAAATTGTGTACTGACAGAGGAAAGTATTATACTTTCCATTTATATATAATCTAGTCTCGGTTATAAATATATTTTATTTCGCCTTTAAATATACTCCCCCACTCCTATTGCAGAAAAAGAATGTTAGCAGACTTCCACTAAGAAATCAGCAAATAATATATATTACTTACAAAAGTTGTATTTTCCAATAATAATGTCGTCATATTTGTATCTACATTCAGTTCAACAACATGTCCATTCCTATTTTTATACACCACTGCTGTATCTGCAACAACAAAGGTATTAACAGTTAGTAAACAAATTCAGTGCTTAATACATCTGTAGAGAAAACCAGCAAATTAAAGTCATCAGAATATCTTTATTACAATACACAAACAAGATTGAGAGAATTGCAGTCACAATACCTAGTTTTCTTGATTTGCCTTATGAGCTTCAAAACTAGCAGTTTGCACCCTACAGTATTTTCACCTCACTCAAAAATATTATTTGATTCAAATGGAAACATTTTATGTGGTAAAAACATATCCAATGGGATTGCTGTGAACAAAGCAACATCTCAAATGTAAAACTGCTCTCACTGTCAATCTGACAGGTTGATATCACTGTCATTTTGACACTTTAGTGTACACCCATATCCACTATGAAAAGCGCTATATACCAAAGTTACATTGTACAATGAAAAAAGCTTTTGCTGGACACCATATTCACATATCGACGTGACTCTTAACAAAACTTACGTACCTCTCCGTATCTCTGGTAACTGGTATGACAAAGACATGCACTATATCTCAAGACAGTCCATGTCCTGTGTGATTAGTGCTGGGCCATGGAATACCAGGCTGTCACATAAACTGAACGTTGTCAAAGAAGGGTTAAAGCTAGGTCCATTTGTAGAACATTTAGAATGCTGTGGGATGAGTTGTCATAATTTTTTCCTCCTACCACTTACTTTATTTGTAAGCTTCTATAAGAAAAATATTGAATCCACCTGAATTAAGGAAAAAAATATAATTACAAGCTGATTGTGGCTCCTGTTAAAACGTCTATCTGTTTGCATCAATACCTGCAAAATTACCAAGAAATAGGCAAGAACTGCACAAACCTTGATTCAAAAATAAAAAAAATTGGCTCCAAATTTCCTACTATTTCTAATATGAGATTGAATAGATTGAGTGCTGACTCTTTTTTGTTACTCTAAACCCATGTAATTAATATTTAATCAAATGAAACTATTTTGTTATAAAAATGTAAAAGGCATAAGGAAAGTTCTAAATTAAGCCTAAATGAAACACAAAAGAACTTTACTAATCCTTAGTAATATCTGAGAAATTCATTACAGATCCGTTAATTTTATGAAGTGGGAAGTAAACATGACTAGAGGAAAAGGTTATGCTATCATAAAAATGTGCTTTGCTTTTCCAGAAAAATGTATCTGTATTTTAATGGACTCCACAGAAACTCTAGATCTACAGCATTACTGAATGTCCTCTGGTATGTTCTCCAAAATTAATGAAGCGTAATTTGAAGAGCTTACTAAGCTATTTTAGGATCAGGGCTGAGAAATGGGGTGGGATTGATGGAGTTTAGGACAGTATTATCAAGGCTTTCGTTTAGGAAGAAAATTAGATGGTGAAGTGTGGACTTAATAGCAACTTCTTACAAAGAAAAAGATTTCAAATACTCATTCTGAATAAAAAGAAGTAACACTTAGTAGAAAGTTATTTTGGTTTCAGGTTACTTGTTAGTGCAGAACATTAAAGTTTTTGCAACTTCTTGTAGGGTTTTGTGCATGTATTCTTTTAGGTATCCTAACACTAATACCCTCAACAATGTTGTATCAGGGAGCTAAGCAGTACTATAGAAAAAATAAGGCTGTCTGGCCAAAGAGCTGTCCCCAGTTATGAGTAAACCATCATGTGAAAAAGCAGCACATAAAACTCAGAGACATTTAACTCCTGTCAACAACTAGCCATGTTCATCCCTCCTGCTTGGAAAGCGCTCTGAACAATGCATTTTTGATCCGTACGTGAGACTAATATGCCACCCAAATCCAAACGACAGTATTAGAATGTAACTCTTTCTCAGTTAGCTGTTTTTTTACATGCCCTGTACATTTGGCCAATAGGATCTATAGTATCATGCCTCATTAACTAATCCTACCAAGAACATTTCACTCAAATTAAGAACTGTCCCTTAAAATTGCTAAAAGGACCAAGAGTAAAACACACAGTCCTAGGGCTCTTCCTGCCAGCCATACACACAGGGTGAAATGGCATTTGGAATATGAAATACTATGAATGACATAAATTAAAGCCTGTGTTCTCAAGTTGTGTCATGGTTTAAGCCGTAACTCACGCAGTTTGCTAACTCAATGCCCCCTCTTTCTTCCCCCTGCTCTCAGGGGGATGGGAAGGAGAACTGAAAGAATGCAACTCCCACAGGTTGAGATAAGAACAGTTCAGTGACTAAGGTATAACACAAACCACTACTGCTACCACCAACAATAATAATGACAAGGGAAACAAGAAAGGAAGAGAATACAACTGCTCACCACCCGATAACCAGCCCAACCCAGCAGGGAACCCCCCTCTTCCAGGTCCCTGCCCTCAGTTTTTACATCCTGGGCATGGCATGCTGTGGTATGGAATACCTCTTTGGTCAGTTTGGGTCAGCTGTCCTGTCTCTGCTTCCTCCCAGCTTCCCCCCTTCCCTGGCAGAGCATGAGACTCAGAAAGTTCTTGGTCAGACCAAAACATTCTAAGCCGTAACTGAAAACACTGGTGTTATCAGCGCTGTTCCCAGGCCAAAAGTCAAAAACACAGCACTGCACCAGCTACCAAGATGGAGAAAAATGACTGCTACTGCTGAACCCATGACAATTTGGAAGAAAATTTATTCAATTATTAGACCAGAAAACTGAGTCAGTCCTCTTCAAAAGGCAGGTTTTACTGCCCAGTAATTATACTTCTCACCGAACTTAGACTTTCATCTCTGTATTGGACTCAGTAGTTAACTTCTGAAGTGCATAAATTAAATGAATGTTTGCAAAATACATGGATATTCTCAGATACAAAATTATATCAAAATATCATGCATGCATTGAGCAGGAACAGTCTTCACAAGTAATCATATTAATTGATATGGAAGTCTCATTTCAGTCCATAGATTGATAGTTGATGGGCACACAACATAATGATTTTTTTCACTGATGGCTCAAAAGTAAGTAAAGAGCCATAAACATAGATTTGTTTTGAAATTGTTGTTACCTAGAGTAAAAAAGTTCACAAAAGAAAGTAATACCAAGTCCTTAATACTTTCCATTTACACAACTAATTTATTTATTTTGTTTATTATCTTGGTCTCTTCAAAACAGAGAAGTTCAGGGATCCCTGACTCTTCACACCACCATTCAGATAAGTAGAGTTCCTACTTCAAAGAAATTGTTGTTTAATTTTAAACAAAGAGTGGTTTTACATAAAAAACTCTTGGCTGGGCACAAACTGCAGCACTGAAGAGCCACCCAGTTTACCTAAGGATCTCACTAAAGTAGGAAGCATTCTGTCTTAAGCAAAGGAGAATGTGAGGAAACCTCTGTAAAGAACATGTGGTATCAAGTCACCAGCCCTGGATGATGTACACAAAACAGCTTTTAAAACAACTAATTGAAAACCTGCACACATGAGACATTTTTTTCTTAAAGATATGCTTTAGATCTTTATTTCAAGAAATAGTTTAGTCTCAAATTGAGTAAAAAGCATAAAGGGTTGAGACTGGATGGCTGTAGCAATCTCTTCTGGCCTGTAATCTGTGGCTCTAACTCCCTCTGTTGATTTTCCCATCCCCTTCTGCAACAAATCTTTGGAAATACAGGATTGTCTGAACAATATAACTCATGCTTGTAGCTGTGTGCTAAGACGATTTTAATAAAAATCTCAAACCTTGGGATTTTTTTAGCTGACTGCCTATGGTATCAAGGGATATTTTTTTTTTTCTGATGTATAATTCGTCTCCTGCTTGTGTATTCTACTCCACTTTCCTACACATTATCAAATACCAATCTCAGCTGTAGATGGGATACTGGGGTTGGTTAGTGCCGCACGCCCGTTCAGAAAATCTGCATGGATGGATGGCTGATATGATGCTCTAAGGCACATCATGCAAATCTCACAAATCTCAGAAGAGACAATCTCCCCAGCAGGCAAAATGGATTACCACTCTTTCTCACTGCCCTTGCCTAACCCTGAAGCAGGTGGTTTAGTTTACCTGCTGAGATGGTTCTGGTTTGTCTTACCAAATTGATTTCCTCAATTTCTGCAGGGGTTTCAACAACGACTGTCATAAAGATTTTTCTTATTCTCTGTGTTGCATATGGAAGGTTTCTTGCCAGAACAGCAGCATTTAGTTTAATTAAATTCATTAGTTTTTTAGAAGACAAACTTGAGAATGAAGACCCTGGGCCCACTGTAGAAGAGGATCTGGTTTGAGACCATCTTAGGAACCAGAACGTATACAAGTCCATGCGACCTGATGAAATCCATCCACAGGTCCTGAAGGAGCTGGCAAATGAAGTCGCTAAGCCACTGTCCATCATATTTGAAAAACCATGGCAGTCAGGTGAAGTTCCTGATGACTGGAAAAAGGGAAATATAACCCCCATTTTTAAGAAGGGGAAAATGGATGAGCCGGGGAACTACAGACCAGTCAGTCTCACCTCTGTGCTGGCAAAATCTTGGAGCAGATTCTCCTGGAAGGCAGACAACAAGGTGCTTGGTGACAGCCAGCATGGCTTCACTAAGGGGAAATCCTGCCTGACCAATCTGGTGGCCTTCTATGATGGGGCTATGGAACTGACGGACAGGGGTGGAGCACTTGGTGTCATCTCCCTGGACTTGTGTAAAGCCTTTGACACTGTCTCACATGACATCCTTGTCTCTAAGTTGGAGAGACATCAATTTGATAGGTGGACCACTCGGTGGATAAAGAACTGGCTGGATGGCCGCATGCAAAGAGTAGTGCTCAATGGCTCAATGTCCAGCAGGAGACCAGTAACGAGTGGTGTCCCCCAGGGATCGGTGTTGGGACCGGTCTTGTTCAACATCTTTGTGAGTGACATGGACAGTGGGATTGAGTGCGCCCTCAGCAAGTTTGCCGATGACACCAAGCTGTGTGTCTCGGTTGATGCGTTGAAGGGAAGGAAAGCCATCCAGAGGGACCTTGACACTGTTGTGAGGTGGGCTGGTGCCAACCTGATGAAGTTCAAAAAAGCCAAGTGCAAGGTGCTACACCTGGGTCGGCGCAATCCCAGGCACAGCTACAGGTTGGGCAGAGAAGAGATTCAGAGCAGCCCTGGGGAGAAGGACTTGGGGGTGTTGGTCGATGAGAAAAAACATGAGCCAGCAGTGTGCGCTTGCAGCCCAGAAAGCCAACCGTATCCTGGGCTGCATCAAAAGGAGCGTGACCAGCAGGTGGAAGGAGGTGATCCTGCCCCTCTACTCTGCTCCTCGTGAGACTTCACTTGGAGTATTCTGTGCAGTTCTGGTGTCCTCAACATAAAAAGGACATGGAACTGTTGGAACAACTCCAAAGGAGGGCCACAAGGACAATCAGGAGATTGGAACAGCTCCTGAATGAAGGAGGCTGAGAAAATTGGGGATGTTCAGCCTGGAGAAGAGAAGGCTGCTTGGAGACCTCATAGCAGCCTTCCAATATCTCAAGGGGGCCTATAGGGATGCTAGGGAGGGACTCTTCATAGAATCATAGAATCATAGAATAGTTAGGGTTGGAAAGGACCTCAAGATCATCGAGTTCCAACCCCCCTGCCATGGGCAGGGACACCTCCCACTAAACCATGCCATCCAAGGCTATGTTCAACCCCACCTTGAACGCCGCCAGGGATGAAGCATTCACAACCTCCCTGGGCAACCCATTCCAGGGCCTCACCACCCTTACAGGAAAGAATTTCTTCCTCATATCCAATCTAAACTTCCCCTGTTTAAGTTTAAACCCATTACCCCTTGTCCTCTCACCACAGTCCCTAATGAAGAGTCCCTCCCCAGCATCCCTATAGGCCCCCTTCAGGTATTGGAAGGCTGCTATGAGGTCTCCATGCAGCCTTCTCTTCTCCAGGCTGAACAGCCCCAATTTTCTCAGCCTATCTTCATACGGGAGGTGCTCCAGTCCCCTGATCATCCTCGTGGCCCTCCTCTGCACTTGTTCTAACAGTTCCATGTCCTTTTTATGTTGAGGACACCAGAACTGCACACAATACTCCAAGTGAGGTCTCACGAGAGCAGAGTAAAGGGGCAGGAGCACCTCCCTCGACCTGCTGGTCACACTCCTTTTGATGCATCCCAGGATACGGTTGGCTTTCTGGGCTGCAAGTGCACACTGGTGGCTCATGTTCATTTTTTCATCAACCCACACCCCCAAGTCCTTCTCCACAGGGCTGCTCTGAATCTCTTCTCTGCCCAACCTGTAGCTGTGCCTGGGATTGCTCCGACCCAGGTGTAGGACCTTGCACTTGGCATGGTTAAACTGTAGTGATAGGACAAGGGGTAATGGGTTCAAACTTAAACACGGGAAGTTTAGATTGGATATGAGGAAGAAATTCTTTCCTGTAAGGGTGGTGCGGCACTGGAATGGGTTGCCCAGGGAAGTTGTGAAAGCTCCATCCCTGGTGGTGTTCAAGGCCAGGTTGGACAGAGCCTTGGGTGGCATGGTTTAGTGGGAGGCATCCCTGCCCATGGCAGGGCGTTGGAACTAGATGATCTTAAGGTCCTTTCCAACCCTAACTATTCTATGATTCTATGATTCTATGATGCTTGTCTGAATAAGGTAATATACTTGGTGATTCATCAGTCTCTCTGATAATATATATACAGAAAAAGGTGTGGTAGGCTCAGCTTTTTTTATAAATAAGTATCTTTGGGAAGAATTTATTCCACCTCTGATTCTGAGCTGATTTTTAAAGTGGATTGTGAGAGAGGCTGCCTAGTGGACATACACGTCTGTAAAACAAACCTGCTGCTGAACAGGTTATCTGCAACTTGTTTGGCTTTCATAAAGAATGCAATATTAAATAAAACATTAAATGAAAGCAAATTAATACCAAAACTCTTCTGTAATTATTGCAGAACAGTAATTTCACCTGAATCAGCAACATATTACTCTTCTCACAGAATTACACTAACTGCAGAACCAACAATCATTTATTTCATCATTGTGAGGTTAAATATCCAAACGCTTATGCCATTGTATGTTCTTGAAAGTATATCATTTCATTATGTGCTCTATCTCTAGGCAAAGAACATGGAAAACATTTTCTGCTGAAATGACTGATCCATACAATTTAAATAATAATTTGGAAATATATCCATACCATAAACATAGCCCTCATTGATGCAAATATTATGCAAATATGGTATCATCATAATCTCAGATATTTTTAAAGTGAATGAAAGCAGTATTTCATATAAATAGTTTTACTAAGGCTATTGTTCCTGGTTTAGGTTCAAATCTGGTAAAAGTTCTGCTCAAGATCAGGGTATTTGTTGTTGGCAGGAGATGCAGCTCTATACTCTACCTGGCTTAATATCTATTCTTTCAGGCAATGTCAAAGTACAGGCAAACTATCATAAAATGCAAAAAAATCAATACAAAACTTTTTTTATTTGATAAGCAGCTTCACTCCCATCAATTCTGCAATAATTTCTTTACCCTCATTTATTGAATTTGCCCTCATTTACTGAATTGACAATACTCTGCCATGTCTTAAATGCTATAAAATTCATTTTCAGCACTTACTGTTCCAACTTGCTTCACATAAATGTTCAAATTATTGGAAAAAAACCCAGGTGTTTTAAATTTGAATGGAAGCTTATGTATTACTGGGGGGAAAAAGTAGACTAACCACCATCCTGAAAATCAAGCCCTAGATTTTGCTAGTGCAAGAATTTGACTCAGGGTCCACATGGCATTTAATGATCTGACTTTGTGAAATTAGGACACTGAATGGTGGTGGTTTACTTGATGAATATCTACTCTGATTTCACATGTCAATGAAATTAAGCAACTCATCCTGTAATTTAAACTACACAGACTGGATTGAAAGGGCAAGTTACTGTATACTTTAAAGAAAACCTAAATTGTGACTAAACTTACACATTCCAAACACTAAAAAACTTACTATTTTTTAAGAGCTAGCCTCTATTACCTTTACTCAAAATTACAGTATCTGTAAGCAATGCTTTGGGAAGTGTATCAAGATTTGGCAACTGTTTCGCAAATAAATCACATAATTATTTCAAACAGTTGTTTAACATTAGTCTGTGGAGCTGTTTTCTTTACTGTCTTTCACCAACTTGAAAAACAAGATTTACTTACAGAGAGCCATTACACCTTACTTCACATGATTACAATTAAGTAGTGCAAGTATTTCCTCAGAAACCAACTTTTTCATTGTTTACAGATGCACAAGTCTGTCCTGTTAGAATCTTTATTACATATCATCAGTTTCCTGCTCCAAAGAATTAGAAAAGACAATACAAAAGACACTAGAAAAAGAAGATACACAAAGAGCCTAAGTGATTTGCCAAAGATCACACAGCCAATCAATAGCACGTTGAGGAACTTAAGTCTCTTGATTTTCAGTCCAGTGCCCTTTTCATTTTCACCTCAATACTGATCCAATTTTTTTAGAATTTGGAAGTTTTCTTCTTTCATTGGTGGTATCTGCATATTCAGACCTGTACTTGACACAAAAGCTCCAGGCTACCTATCACATAATTTTTTTTTCTACCAGAGTCTCTCCAAGAGACTCCCTGTGTGCCTTAAACTGTTGACACTTATTGACTGAGTATTTAAGCTGCGCAAGTCAAGAGAAAGCTAGTCATGTCCTACGTGTGAATGAACAAAGGTGATGTGAAATGCTTTTTTCATTTCTATAGGTATCTACATGCGGGATATATTACAAGAGATCACAGACCAACAGAGATATAAGGTACGATCAGTCAACTAAGTGTTAAGGGTCATCAGTGCTGGACTTCGAAAGATCCAGCATCTTCAGGAACAAGTGGTGTTTGCTGATAAAGCATAAAAGCAGAAACCCTGCCCTGCATGGACTCTTCAAGAATTTATGAAAATTTAACAAGGACCGTTAGTCTCACCAATAACACAGGAATAAGGAGGTTCCTGAATTTGAGCAACCAATATTCTTTAAGCTTCATCTTAGCCATGCTGGAGTCATGTTTCTACCCATGTATTTATTTTCTGGAGTATTATTCTAGTCTATCCACAGAGTTTTTAAGCTGTGAATGTTGAGGTGTGAACACAAATTGTGGTTTTCCTCTATCCTTTAATAGTCATCATAGCAATCCAAACTTATTATTAAAAGCTGCCTAGCTTGTAAATCTACTTTGTCATGTTCCTTAAGATGAACTTGAATAATCTCTGCAGATGCTAATAGATGCAAGAAGTAAGAGAATCAATAGTACACCTCTGGGAGGAAAAAAAATCTAATTCCTACTAAATTCACAGTGCTGTTAACGCATTTTTTGTTTGCGAAACAAAAGTACTTTCGTAGAATATTTTAATTGTTTTTTTATAATAAGGTTTATTTCACGGTAACTCGTGTGCTCAACTTGTGTGGATCCATCAATTTCAATGAGACATGCCAAGTTCAACTTGCTAGGACCTGGCTCAGTAGTGTTTTAGAATTTACTAATATTGAGTAGTTTGAAGAAAAACCTGATATATACAGAAGGCACACAGCGCATAGACAGCTAATTGCTTGCTAATACGTTCATAGCATTGTAAATCTTTCTTAGCCTAAGCTAGTTTCCCAAATGAGCCGAGAAGTACTACGCACTAACACTCCTTGAAGTATTCACATCCTAACCTCCCCTCACTTGCAAACAATGAGCACTACAGACACCTCATGGGCTTTTGTCCACTTTCATAGAGTCACAGATTCATAGAATGGTTTGTTTGGGTAGGAAGAGACCTTAAAGATTATCTAGTTCCAACCCCTCTTCCATAGGCAGAGACACCTTCCACCAGACCAGGTTGCTCAAAGCTCCGTCCAACCTGGCCTCAAACACTTCCAGGGATGGGGTAGCCACAGCTTCTCTGGTCAACCTGTTCCAGTGCCTCCCCACTCTCACAGAAAAAAAACTTCTCCCCAATATCTAATGTAAATCTAACCTCTTTCAGTTTCACTTTGTTTTCCCTGGTCTCATAAGAATACAGAACAGGGACTCAAATCTGGGTTTTTTCCCTATTTAGCAAGAGGAGCAGATTCATCATCCCACCCCTCTAGCAAAGCCTGCCTTCTGCTTGGCCAAAGAAGACTCAGCTGATGAGCCCTGGGTCTCATTTTTAAGGGCAGGGCCCAAGGAGTTTTCTGGGGATACAGCATCAGCAATACTTAGGCAGTTTTTTGCATAGAATCCATCAGATACTAAGGCAATCTATCAGTCTTGAGAGTGTAAACAGCACCCAAAAAGTCAAGGAAAGAGAAGAGTCATGCAAGCAACGCGGAAAATCTCCACAGTATCTAGAATAAAGAGTCTTCAGGGCAGGCTTCTCAAATACTGACAGTGTTAACCTGAAGATTTTAAATGCTTTTTTCCCATTGAAAATATTTACTAAATTTTATTTATTTAGATAAAATTCTGCTTTGCAGCACAAACAGTAGCATTAGCAAGTGTCCTCCTTTTCCTTATATTTCCCTTTTTTTAAAAAATACAAACATAAGGGAAGGTTGATACCTTGCTGTCAACACATATGTCAATCAGCCCCTGATGTACACAGTATTATTAGAACTGCAGATGGCATTTCATTAAATTGATTATAGAAAATGTCATGCTAATTAAAATAGAGAATGATTTCTGATTTAATGAACAGGAGGTGCTAGACAACTCTTTGTGTAATTAAGTGTTTGCTAATTAAATAAAATAGTCATTTACAAAGATATTACAGATACAGACCAAATTTCAATATGCCAGAGAAGTCACATGTCAGCTGAGCGTGATTTCCACTGGTTTTTTTTCTAAAAGTTTAGTCTCTTTAGTAGTACTTTCAAGAAAATATTTATTTTGCATTAGTTTTATAATGTAAACTATGACTCTTCTAGACAATATTTCATTATATAGAAGATTCCCCATTCAAAATGACTTGCAAAGTGTTAGATGCAGGTAATTCCTGTACTTTCTGACTTCTATAGGTCTTCTACTTCCTTTTCTATTCTATGCCCAACACAAACTAACCAAAAACCAGGTGGAGGTCTTACAGCACAGTAGCTACAGAAATGGAAGCAGCACAGTCATAGTAGCATCCCACTGGACGCAAGCAAATTAGCTCTGCTGAGGAGATAGACTTCTCAATTATTAAATAGAATTATATGAACGGGAAGATAGAACCCAAAACAGTATATCTTGACTATTATGCTGATATTGATGAATTAATCAGCCTAATGAAAAACAATCTGAATTTTATTTATTTTAATTATCTTTCTTGCACGTTGTATATTTGTGCAGAAAGAGGTAAGCAGCAGAAACTGGCAGTGCAGGCATTTGAAAAAAACCTATCCTCCTCTTTTCTTCTACTCCAGAATAAAGTAATCAGGCATGCTGGATTGGTCTTGAAAATTCAAGTCTTCATCCACAATCAATGTAGCTTCCTCTTTTCCTAATCTTGTCATGGCTATCATACCAAGTCATGCTCAACTTAGGCCAATTTTCAGTGGTTCCCATTACTTTAGCATATCAGCATATGAAAATCTTCAACTCTTCTCAACAGCCAATATTCATGTATAAAATTGCAGATTTCTTCCCTATCATGCAATTGCACAGGATCACGCCTCATTAATAAAACTCCTGATATCCACATGCCAGTACTTCAGATGGGACAGAGGAAATAGCTCTTGAATATTAAGAAAGCCACTGGGAGATTGACTTAAAAGAAAAAGTACAATAGTGACATACATATACCACAGTTAAACGAAGCCTTATTGAGTCTCAACTGAAGCAGTTGAATAAATATTCACTGCAGAGGTATTGGACGCAATAAGGTGAACAACGACCATCAGCCATGGGTAATAATGTTTGTCATGAGCTTGGCTGGAAGAACTCGACTGTCTGCTGCCCGAGCAAATCACTTCTGTACATGCTGGAAAGATGTAAATGCAAGAGAAGTTGCTGAATTACGTCACAAAGACAATAAAGATATAGCTAGATAGACTGAAATGCATGTAATCACAGAGAATGTAGCTGAATAAAGTTCTAGTGACTGTACTGGGGCTCAACCCAGAAATGCTGCGGAAACCAGGTATATTGTCAGCTTTGTTTTCTCAGCAAAACTTAACCTCACACCCCAGGTTTTGAAAGATACATTCGACTTCTGTGCACTGCCATGACAACACAAAGCTGTTAAAATTTAGACATTTCCAAGTTTTTCCTACAAGTTTACCAATTTATTAACTGGTAAGTTAAACTGCAACTCCTTGATGTCTTGGGTGCAGAGTCCAAGCAGTTTGCTCACCCCTGTAGGTCCACATGAAGGTGTCTCAGCAAGCTGATTCAACCAGAGCTGATGGCTCAATGCTTACGATCATGCTCAGGCTGCGGGCTTGCACTAAACAGATCACAAGTGCAACATTGATGTGACCACAGGGCTGTCCTTAACAAGATGTGCAATACAGCTCCAAAGAATGTGGCATTCCCAGCAGAGCACATCAAAGGCAAACAAAGTCATGGCGTAGTATTTCCAGGTTTACACTGGCAATGTTGCTGTTAATTATTTACCACTCTCCAGCTAATTTCTGTAGTAAATGGAAATTGTAAATTCAGAACAGGCTATAGTAGACTTCATCTTGAAGAAATGGCAATCAAAACAGAGGATATGGAGAACATGATTATGCAACGTAGTATCTAAACCCTCAGTGAGAGCAAGGATAGTCCAGATTATTTGCTGGTGAAAAAACATGCAGATAGTTCTGTGAAAAATTAGTACTCATAGGCACTTGAAAGGTGAAATAAACATCTGTACTATCAAATTAGCTTTACCCAGATCTTATAATAGGTTTCACTCAGGATGGTGATACCTTCTACTAACATATTCTAACTCTCCAACTTCAAACAATGCAATCAGAGGACAATGTATTACGTCCCAAAATAAAATATGCATATCATTCCTATTAAATACCTAAAGTGGCAAATAACAATCCCATTCAGTGCTCCATTTTCCTTAATTTTTAATGACTACTCACTTCTTCAGAATAAACTTTCAATTGTAATGAAAATGACAAGCACCAGATTTACCATGCCTGGCACTGCCATTACAAGACTGCATCACACACACAAAACAATTACCTCATTAACCACTAGAAAAGCAAACTCTCCTCTGTAATGAACAGTTTGTCTTGAACCTTGGCCCACAGTCAGTACCAGGAGAGAATAATCTAGCAATGAAAAGAATGTTGATTATTTAGAGCGTGTCTTGCTATTCAATGATCAAGAGAATATTTAATTCTATCTATCCTAATTTGAATGGCTCTCTACTGCCTTTTCCACGTCTAGTACATCACAGAGTGAATCCTTATTCACAAATGGTACTGAATCTTCAGTTTTCATCAAAACCAGGTAAATATTCAAAAGAAAAAAATAAATAAAATTATATTCATTTACCAATATGAAAAAATGTTAATAAAAAATAGGGATATTTCCTGTATGTACACATGGTCTCTTCCTTGAGGCTCTGCACAAGTGGATGCAAGCCTCCTCCAGTGCCACAAATACACTGCCACTTGGTGTAAATACATGTCAAAACAGCTGCTATTTTGGCTAGGAGTGAACAAGCTATGTCCACAACACAAAGTCTGAGCCTCTGCCTCTAAAAATAGCTATTTCATCATCAGCTGGACAGTGATAACGTGCATCATTTGAGTTGTGAAACATGTTAGAATGCTTGCTAATTATCTGCGAAAACCAATTCCCTCTATTTTTATTACTTTGTGTGTAGGTCTGGTAGTGAGTACCTGCTAACTACTGAGAGGCAACAGGTCAAATTTCGTGACCTTAAATATGTAGTTCAAATCTACTCTGAAATTCTGACTTGTAGATAGCAATGAGCCATTTTGCAGTGAACAATTTGTGGGCACTGAAAATGAAATTAAATTTAAAATTATGCTGAATAATAAAGTATCTGTGTGCAATAGAGATGCTTCCATTTTTAATAAATACTGTTCATTATGGCATTAGGTACAAAAACTTCAATAAGCCACTAGCGTATTTATTCTCAGCCCTTTTCAGCAAGATATTTACCATGTGCTTCAATTTCACTGCACTGAATCCAACAGCTTTGCTAGAATTTAGACATCTTTGTTAAAATCCTGACTGTATTGGAGTTTGTGAGAGCTTAGCTTCACAGTGCAGTGGACCCACAATTTAGCAGTTACAGCTAAATGTCACAGAACTGCATGATTGACAGGACTTTTTTTTTTTGTTTTATACTACTAAAAACTAAACAAAATATTCTAAGTTATATAAAAATAAAAAAGGTAGGCAATTTTCACAATTATTTAACCTGCTTTTCCAAAATACCAGGTGCCTCATGCAGATTTACAAGACAAACATGTTGATTAAATGAAGATCATTAGCTTACCATGCAACCAGTAGTATATAAATCACATCAAGGCACTGTTTTGTGATTTTGTTTGTATCCTTTTCTGAAGCTAAGATACTAGTCTATACTAAATTATTTCTATGGATCCATCATCTAGACTTTTAATAGAAATTAGACAGTCAAAAGTCACATGTCATTGGAATTTCTGCTAAGAAGTACTAAATCCTGTGTATCTAAATCTAACTTATGAAAGGAAAACTCTTAAGATGTCTTGCTGTCGTAGATGTTCATTACCTACCATACTTCTGCAGCTTTTGGAAATACCCATGCTAGCTAATTTGAAAATTAAATGGTGAGTGTGTAGGTATCTAATCAACATAGATAAGGAAACACAAATTTGGCACCTATGCTTGAAAACACTGGCGCATTTTCCTTTGCCATTCGTTTCCACTGCCCTGCTGAAGTATGGGGAATTAGACAGGCAGTTCCAGTAACCGCATAGGATCACCACAACAGTGCTTATCTTTATTCAGCGGATCCTGACCCACATGGCACACACAGTGCAAGCTCCATAAGAGCAGGAAGCAGGTCTAGAGGATGAAATAATTTAGGAAACAGTCTTAGCCAGGGTGCAAACAGAAAACTCAGATGTAAGCTCAAACTCATATCAGCAACCTTCTGATAGACCAACTAAAGTCCCTCATACTGGCCTGGAAAGGATTCTGATTGTATTTTGGAGCACTCACCAATAGATTTTATTTGGCTCAAAGATGAAGTCTGAGTTCCAAAGGGAAAGAGAAATAAGCAATTCAGTTTCTATCTGAACATCTTCATGTGCTTACTTTACTTAACGTGACACGTTACTTAGGGATATTTTGTGCAGCCCATCCATGCAATTAATTTAAAATAAAATGTAGCTGAATGGTAATATTAGAACAAGAAGATAATCAAGAAAAGGTTGAACAATGGCCCTCTTTGCAAGCCAACAACTGTTCTTTAATAGTGTGAACATCTAGTGATAATTTGAAGGTGTGTTACCCACAAAAGAAGGAGCTTCAGGTGTGATGTGCAAGTGAAACAATAGAACTTTCTCCATAAATTAGTCATACATTCATTACAAAGAATAAATGTTTAAATTATGGTTCCAAATTTATCCTATTGATTATTCCAAGGAATTACACTGTTTACCTACTTCTGATCGCATAATTCAAGGTATTCACCATTTATCTTCCATTGGATCTATCTTCCCCTTTCAGATTAAGATTGTCACTGAAGTTATAATTTTTTGTTTGCCCTAAGTGAAGGTGTAACTTTTACACTGAAATGCTAACTTCATTAGTAAATCTATACTTGCTCAGTAGCTGCTTTAGGCATCTAGAAATTATTCTACTAAAAGTTTAACACACCTGTTTGAAGATTTTTCACTTTTGCACTCAAAAAACCCCCCAGGAAAATAGCAGGAAGGATTGAATAAGATACAAGATGAATGGTGAAAAAGATACACCCAGCACTCATAATCTATAATTATTAAAATAAATACATCTAGAATAAGAACCATTATGTCATGAGAAGACCCTGAACAGAAACTTCCTTGCTTTTTCTCTTCTGCTCCATTAGAAAGGCTGTACTACAGGACATGTAAGAAGGACTGATCCGCAAATATTAACAGGAATGAAATTTGTTTTGGTGTAATTGTGTCTTTGGCAGACCATCCATATTTTCAAATCTAGGTATTTTGCTTTGGAAGAATATTAAATACCTCAGTAAATGAAAGATCTTAAATGTGTTTACATTTATTCATTTTTATCATCTTTATTAAACAATTTCCTGATTTGTCAAACAGATTTTGCTCTATGATTTTCATTTTCTGTGCAATTAAAAAAAAATATTCATGCACCAAAATGGGACAGAGACAGAAATGTCCCAACTTTTTTCCATATGCAGATCACATTTATTAGTTCTAAACACAATTTTATTCTGGTTTAGATGTTGAAATTGAAGTCACCGCAGGGAACCCACTTAGCAGTTCCATGTACTCATATGCAGTATATAAGGTGAATTTTGCCTACCAAATGGTACATTCCAACTACATAATGGCTGGACAGTCAGCCGATGCAAATAGAATAAACTGCATTCATTATACACAATTTCAAGGCCTAAAGGACCCATTATGGCCTTCTATTCTGAATTCTTTCAGACCAGAGATTACAGAATTTTGACCTGCAATTCTGGCACCAGGCCTATAATTTCTGTGCTTTTTTCTTCTATAAAAAGGATGCAGGCTTGCTTTAAACAATGCAAAGTCCACTGTATCTCTTGATATAATATTGTCCTGGGTTCAGCAGTAGCAGTCATTTTTCTCTCTCTTAGTAGCTGGTGCAGTGCTGTGGTTTTGACTTTCGGCCTGCGAACAGCATTAATAACACTGGTGTTTTCAGTTACTGCTTGGTAACATTTTGGTCTGACCAAGAACTTTCTGAGTCTCATGCTCTGCCAGGGAGGAGGGGAAGCCAGGAGGAAGCAGAGACAAGACACCCGAACCAAACTGACCAAAGAGGTATTCCATGCCACAGCACATCATGCTCAGGATGTAAAAACAGGGAGCAGAGACCCGGAAGTGGGGGGAGGGGGTGCACGGCGTGGTCGGGCTTGGTATCGGATGGTGAGCGATTGTATTCTTTTCCCTTGTATTTCTCTTGTAATTATTAGTATTGGTGGTAGCAGTAGTGATTTGTGTTATACCTTAGTTACTAAACTGCTCTTATCTCAACTTGTGGGAGTTGCATTCTTTCAATTCTCCTTCCCATCCCTCTGTGAGGTGGGGGAAGAAAGAGGGGGGAGTGAGTGAGCGAGAAAACTGCGTGGCTGAGAGGCTTAAACCATGACAAATATGAACTGACTAAGAAGAAAAACAAGTCCTACCATGATGCCACTAACACCTTACCCAAAGAAAGACCCTTCACTATAATATTGCTTGGGGGAACTATCAATTTCAGAGTTAAGCAAATGCCAGAATTTGGAGCCTATTCTGTTCTGTGGAATGTACCTCTTCTACTGTCTGATTCCAGTTTGATTCACAGAAACAATTCACTAAAATGGTAAAAATACAATGCCCTATCTAAACCTTTCCAGCATACTGCAAATATGCTTGTGGGGCCTGTGGGGACTAGCCCTACACTTCTGCTTCAGCGCTTTGCCATTCAAGGTCATAGCACAACTGCCTCAACGATCTACCCCGCAAATACTGACCTTTGATAATTATGGCTTTGGAAACATACTTCACAGAATCACAAAATGGTCTGGATTGGAAGGACCTTAAAGATCATCTGATTCCAATCCCCTGCCATGGGCAGGTACACCTTCCACTAGACCAGGTTGCTCAAAGTCCCATCCAGTTTCTCTTACATAGTACACATATGAAGAAGCAAATGGTTATATTTGTAAGTTCATCAGGATCTGTGCTTTCCAAAACAGTAAAGGGCTTAGAGGAATACAATCTGTGGAAGTGTTTCTTGTTCAGAATGGGCATGTGAGCAATCCAACCTTTGATTACCACAAAGCAAACCTGCTTGTTCAGCTGCAACCAATAATTAAGCTATTACTAACAGTTGGCTAAGAGGTGTTATCCAATCAGATGTTATCGAATGTTCCAGTACTCTGTAACTTTGCTATAAAAGGTGGTGATTGTGTTTAATAAATCGGCAATGTTTGATCACATTGGTTGTCTCTGCGTTGCCCGTGAGATCCCCCGCAACAACAATTAAAACAATTATGGAAGCAAGTTTTCTTTAGAAGTCCCCATCCAGCAATGACAACAGAGACATAAATGTTCTTCTGTCCCTACCCCTCCCAGAGCCATGGGAGGGTTTTGTAACCATCTCTAGGGCAGATTATGTCTCACAGCTGCACATCATAGAGCCGGGGAGCCTGCTTGGGATGGCATAAAAATATAAACTGCCTACAAATAAAAGGAAAGTTAAAAATAAAGAAAACCAGCACTTCTTTATTGCCTCATGTCTCACATCAAAACATCCTACAGGTACGATGGAGAGGCTTCCTCCACCACTGCAGGTCAGACTTCAAGAATATTTTGTATTCTATATCAAAATAATCACACTACACTTTTTTAATCGGACCTGTGCCAAAGGCATAAACATGCACAATGCCAAGAACAGGTTTTCGTAACATACTGGGAATTTTTCTCTATGTAGAGACAAAAAGATAAAGGGCAGCATAAGTTGGAAACTCATATTCAGTTTCTCAACATTCTTTTTTAGCCCTTCACATTTTTAGGGGCTGTACCTTTTAGTACGGCTCCATTTAATGACACTAAGTTTTCACGGCTAAACCTATTCACTTTTCATTACTTAATTCAATGAAGATGCGCATATAAATTTCTATGCCACATAAAAACACATACTCCAACAGTACGGAGCACCAACATGCCTTTTCCTACAGTGGGATTTTCCCTAAATATGAAACCCAATAAGCAGTGGCAACATCATTATTACTTATTTTCAGCTTAGACAAAAAAAACATTAGATCAGTTTTAAAGGCACAGCCCTGTGCTGCCAAGAGAGGTATTCCACTTTTTTCCTCCAAGAACCCACAAATGGAGTTTCCTAGGATGTAAACTACTTCCTAGGAAGAAAATAGCTACTACATTTGAGGATGAATTGCCCTGTTCCAAGCAGATGCCTAGTGTGGGCCAAGAACCCTTGGCCTGATACCAATTACTCTAAGAAAGACTTTTCACATCTAATACTCAGCAGAAGGGAAGAGGAAGGAAGTTTCCAAGCTCCCTGGAGTGAAATATGAGCACTATGAGTCTGTGCTCAATGACGAGGACATGCTTGGCATACTTGGTTTGGGGGAGATGAGAGAAGAGAGAAGTGCCTTAATTCTCAATAGAAAATAAAAATAAAAAAAAAAAAAGGAAGAAAAATGTAGCTGGCTCTTGGCAAGAGCAGGTTACTTATTCCGTACAGCATGGAAAGCAGATGGGAGAAAACTGTAACTTTCAAAATATTTAAAACTCGTCACTGACAAAGTTTGGCACAGCCTGGCTCTGGCTCTTACTTCAGGACTTATTCACTGTTCTTTCTGCCTCTAGGGAAAATATTGGGAGTACACACCAAATAATGGAAAGAAAAATATATTCATTATTTTCAGTAAATAAGCAAGAATTACAGGAGTACCTATAAAACATAATTTTTTTTTTAGCTATAAAAAAAAACAGGCAAAAAACTAATATCTGTGCTTCTGCAGTCTTGTAGCCAATTAAACATTCTTCTTCTGAAATAACACAAGGAAATGGAAAAATTTGCAATGCAATAAATAACCTGCAATTTGTGTTTTCTAAAATGCTAGCTTTTTAAGACAAAAAGCCTTCGAAGTCTGTCAGCACAGAGTTATCTCCAGGTACTGGGTTTCCAGGTATTACTTCTAATTAGTATCTGAGATTCTATCGCATTTATTTTTTGCTTGTAAAATAGATGGCAGGTTATACGTACACCTCGGGGGGGGGGGGGGGGGGGGGAGGGGGGGGGCACATCCTAACAGTTAAAGTGACACAGCACTTATCACTATATATTTTTTATATTTTTCATGAGACAATTTACACACAATTATAAATTCAACTAAAATGTCATAGAAATAATTATCAAATGATAAATATTAGCTACACTGTGCAGACCACACCAGGATTTCCTATGTTGTAGAGGAGGTAATATAATATTCATCCTCTTTAGGAGGTTACTCATGCTGTTGTGAAGTTCTTGTACTGTCCGCCTGTTAAGATAGTACCCATACACTTAACTACTCAATATGCCCAATTAACATCAATCACATCACAGTAATGCAAGGATACATCATATATCAAGAAAATAATACAAATTCCACAACTTCATACACAGGTTATTTAAAAAATACAGTTCACATAACATAAACGTGAAGTAAACACGAGGTGCCTTCCAACCTGGTCTTCTATGATTCTATGATTAATTCTAAATAATTCCCTTCTAAGTAGCAATTAAAAAATGCAATTCCGACTAAAATCATGATTCTCATGCAAAAGAAATCAGGGTCATGTTAAGCACCAGTCACTTGATCTAGATCATGAGTTCAGATGGATTTACTTGTGCACTAGAGTTGTTGGCCAAACTAACATGTAATTAATCTCTATAATTGACAAGATGCTTCAAAAAGTGCAAAAAATATAATTTTTTTTCTTTCATAATTATACTTGAGTGATTTTTTGGAAATGTTAAATGAAACATTTCAATAATCTGTGAGTTTGTAAAAATATTAAAATATTTAAAAGCTTACTACATCTGGGCAACTTCTGACTGATAAGTCATAGAAACAAAAACACTAAAGGTAAACCCCAACACAGACAATGCAGTACTTGCTATGTCACTTATACTCTGCTCACATACAGCATATTTTGCCTGTCACCCAGACCAACTTCAGCTATAGAAGCACGCTGCCAAGCTTTCTATTCTTTGAGTTACAAAAAAATTCCCATCCACAGCTTGGGTAGAGAAAGAGTGCTCTCTACATAGTACTTTATTCTATGATTGCTCGTGGTGCTATTGGCAGTGTTGGAAATGCACTCTTCACTAGATGGTAGTAAAATTTCTGGTGGGCAAAAGGATTAAAACAAGTCATGGTTTTCATCTGGACAGCAAATAAGATGACCAATATTTCTAATTCAATTATTATGATAGATTTATTTATGCCTCTACATCCCAACATTGGTAATGTACCTTAATAAAGATTGAACTGATACATACAAAATACTTTGAGCTCAGACAGCCAGCTGAGAGAGTCATTCATTCCTAAGAAAGGGGCACTAGAAGAGGGATTCTGCATTGCATTTCATGGGAACACTGTCAAGTCTAGAAGAATGCACAGGAAAACATTTCCTAGTTTTCCTTCCACAGACAGTTTTGCTCTAAGAGATGTGCATTTCAAGCAGAAAGTTAAAGCATGCAGTATTAGTCTAATCGTTGGATCACCTTTTTTAAATTCTTTTGGTTTGTTTGGGTTTTTTTTTTTTTCAGGTTTGCCTCTATTTACAGTGAACTTTTTCCAGCTAAGCTGAAGTCTAGAAGCTAAATGGGTAACAAAACATTTCTGAGTCAGTTACCTGAACCAAATCCAGGGCAAATCATACAGCCAGAGACCAGAGACACTGACACTGATGCCAAAACAGACTGTTAAAGTCACTTAGCCAGACCTTTTGCACATCATATTAATAAACTACCAAAAGACAGAAATTCTTCTAAAAAAGCGGTACCAACAAAGACGACATATATACGCAAAGCAGAAAGTACCTCAAAAGAACATTTTTAACAGTAATAAAAGATGTGTGCATTTCTATACCCAGCACCTCATTAATATTATGAAGGTATTAGTAGATACACGTATTTTTTTTTTTTTTGAGAAGTTCATGTGAACTCGTTAAAGATGACACAATACCCAACTGAGAAAAAAAAAGTCATGTTTTGCTAGGTATAGTAATAAAGGAAGAACCTGAGGAAGTTTTAAATTTATCTCTAAAGTTTATAGCTGGGAGGAAATAAATTGCAGACAAACAATAATAAAACAAAGAAACAAACAAAAAAAACCCCACAGTTGTCAGATACTCCCTATCTAAAGTAGAGAATCAGTAGCTGTGTCATGTTATACAACCATAAAATAGAAGAAGAAAAGGACATGCCTTTAAACTGAAGGACATTCAATGCACAAAAAGCATTTCTAAATGTGCTTTGTCTTGATGGGAAGCATATTCTACACACAGCAACAGATAAAATCTTATTTATATGGAGACTGGAAAAGATTGGGAACTACACTGCAGAAGATAAGTAGCATTGCCTACAACACAACCAGCATGGACTTTTACAATCTAGATTTAAAAAAATAAAATTTTGGTATTTACTTCATATTTACTTGCTTATATAAACATGTGGCAAAACTGTTGCACATATTTGGTTGCAAAGTTCACCAGTGAATTCCTTAAATAAATCTTCCCCCTTTCCCAGAAAACTACTAACACTAAAACAGAATTTTCGTCTCATTACAGAAGACGTAAGATTGCTTCAGTTCAACAACTGGTGTTTCCTGTAACACAGAGAGACATATGAATTCAAAATGTAACACTTAAATTTTTCATTCAGTCAATATTAAGAGTTATTGCTATTCATGGACGATCCATGCAGGTAATGTTTGAGAGTTACAGGAAACTCACCAACAGCAAACAGAAGGCACGAAAGTAAAAAGGCAGTTCAGTTTTCAAAAGCAAATACATACTTACAAGCAAACATCACCCCGTCTCTTCAAATCTAAAGGAGACAAAATGAGCTGACAAACCGTTCCTTTCTTGTACTGCTATTTTTCAACAGACAGAAAAGATACCCGAGTTGCTCCCCTAGACATTTGTCTGGAGAGATCCTGGAACAGATCCCAGCAAGCCTTCAGCAAAGTTCAAGGTGATGGAGTCTGCATGCAGAATCAAGGACTTAAGTCATAAGCACATTATAATGGGTGGCTGCACAAGGTCAGTGTTTGTATGTGGAGTATAAATAAATGGCGGGGAAGCGATGTTCTCTCTTAGATCATGTAACAGTCACTTTGACAGAATTACAGTGGCATATGACAGGAAAGGGGAGCCTGGGGACTTCTGTGCTGCTAAGGCTAGAAACTGAAAATGTGCTTTTCCCACAGAAACAACACCACATCAGTTGTGCGATTTTCATCACTGGCTCTGTAATCTTGCAATGACTTTAAACTCATTATTTTCTATATACAGTGGTTTAAATAGTGCCACATGTAATATCTCCATTGTATTTTCGACTTTTAAAGCTATATACTAATCAATTTAATATGGTGTATGATATCACCAGGCAGACTTCCTATTAAATAAAGCCATTTGAAGGGGTTTACTGCACGTCTTTATCACTTCGTGTTGACTTCTTAACTGACATGTATTTCTTAGCACAGATTACCCCAGCATTGATGCAAGGTAGCAACACAGAATTTAAGTAGAAGACACATCACCTGGAGATTAAACTTGTTTTGATACAAAATACTATATTCCAACTTAACTAAGTATCCATGTAACAACACCCGCAGGTAACAGCGGTGGTCCAAAAGAGACAAAGCGCTTACAGCTTGCAACTGAGCTTTAGCATTCCGAAACGCTGAGGACATTATCTGAAACCTTCCAGTGATCCACAGAATCAAGTTTTACTCTCTGCAGATTGCATATTGTGATTTGTGATTCACATGCTATCCAGTGAATATTTATTCAAAGTAACTAAAAGCCTCATTCACCCCAAATAAAGCTTTCCTGTGATGAAAACCCTCAAGCATCTTGATCTTTGAGTTGATCCATGATCAGCATTTTACATTCACACACACACATCCCTCTGTCCTTCTTCAGTTCAGCTGCTACAGCAGCACATTCATTCACTGCAGTCAGGTTTTCAGCTAAAAATGAGGAACTTTTGTACTAATATCAGAATGGACAAAACACAATCACTTCAGCACCCGCAACAATCAAACCTCGCTTTAACTGCAACATCTTATGAAAAAGAACTGAGAACTGCTATTATGCCTTGAGTCCATCAGTCCTGTGAAAAGAGAAGCTGAAAGGATTTCCAGATGGGTTCCAGTCATACAGGTGCTGGAGGAATCATACTTCTCACCCTAATTTTCTCAATTTTATTCAAGATGAATAATTAATTCATAGAGCTGGCATCACCATACATACAGTGAATATTAAAATACAAAGTATATGCTTCCATGGAGATGCACTGAAACAAAACCTACGATGAAGTCTAATATTAGGTTTAGGATAAAAACAGTGTGTCTCCCTAGGCATCAGAAATACATACGGTATTGTATATATACCTGATACTAATAAATTTCTGTTCATAGCAGCCTTCCAATATCTGAAGGGGGCCTATAGGGATGCTGGGAAGGGACTCTTCATGAGGGGCTGTAGTGGTAGGAGAAGGGGTAACGGGCTCAAACTTAAACAGGAGAAGTTTAGAGTGGATATGAGGAAGAAGTTCTTTACTGTAAGGGTGGTGAGGCACTGGAATAGGTTGCCCAGGGAAGCTGTGAATGCTCCATCGCTGGCGGTGTTCAAGGTGGGGTTGGACAGAGCCTTGGGTGGCATGGTTTAGTGGGAGGTGTCCCTGCCCATGGCAGGGGGTTGGAACTAGATGATCTTAAGGTCCTTTCGAACCCTAACTATTCTATGATTCTATGATTATATAGCTGATTACATTCCCTTGCTAATTTGGATGATTAAAAGCTTCAGTGACATTTGTCTTGAGAAGCATAAGGAAGAACAACTGCAAAAGCAGAAGAGAATGAAGTGCCACTCTTTCCTCATTGCTGTTGAGAGTCCTCATGGGAGAAATATCAATAGAAATTAATTACTGTTTAGATTTTTTCCATTCTCTCACTGGGATGCAGGGAATACAGGTCACTTCTTCTATTCTCCCCTTCCTATAAACCAAAATGATTGACTTGTCCTTACATGGGGTGCAAAAGTCTTGGCCACAAAGCAGAGAAAACCTACTCAGAAGAAAACTCCACTTGATTCATTAGTTACAATTTTATTTACAAATATGCAATTTCCAGCACCAAGAAGTCAGATTAATTATAAATATTATCAGACCTGTGCTACAAACAGGTAGATCATCTGACAATCACCAACAGAAGTTAGTTGTTGCATGTTTTTTATTAAATGTATACTTGAAAAGAGCAATATTACTGAAAAATCTGTCTTACCACCACAGCTTTTACAAGAAAATGCAATGTAAAGAAAAGATGCTGCAATGGTATCTCCTGGGCTGTGTGTTTTTCACAGGATGAGCTGTTCTGAAATCAGACTACCTCTAGATATATTCAAGTGTTTTTTCAGTGTGTGTCTTTTCATCTATACCATAGGTCCATAGGCAAGACTGAGGATGTCAGTATGAGCTACACTACCTCTCTGCCGCTCATGGCAAATAGAAGTCATAACTGTTCTTCAATCAGGGAGGAGGACTTTTAATGGAAATTGATGGCTATAATATATCTATTGTTTTTCTTCTTTTCCTCAAATTAAGCTATGATTCCTTTGTTTATATATATATTACCATATTTCCTTTAAAAGAGTATAACAAAAGAACCACTATTCATGTAAATGAAACAGCATCTTATTTTGATTCATAATCACAGTAAAACATTATGAGATAGGACATTATCTTAGCCTGCAGGCCTCATAGGCTCACATGTATAAAAGCAGGCATTGACAGTATATCTGGAAGTCATGGGGAAAAAGCACAGCCTTCAGAAGTACTTCCAGAGACCTTAGTGGTCTTAGATTCATTCCCATGGGCCCTCACTTACATCTCCTTAGTAAGGGAAGCCAGAGGCTGAATACCTGCTGGCACATACCTCTACAAACAACATTCCTGAAGGGAGCACTGATTTACAAGTAAAAGCCTGACCGCCCCAAGTGGCACCACATGAAGAATTGAGTGTTTTCACTGGGGTTCCAAAGCAACTCGTTGTTTTTCCTTTTCTTCTTACATCGCGTAACTTTCAGACTTTGAAACTATTAAGTATATAAAAGACCCAAATAGATTATTAGAAGTTCACATTTGAACTTTATCAAATCAACAGTAGCAGATGGATCTCCAAATGTTAACAGTGTAAATATTCACTTAAGAAAACAGATTTCTGCTCACACTAAGCAGTATATTTAATAAAATCTCCTGACAAGTAAGTAAACATTAGAGCAGTTTAGGGTTGTTTGATTTGCATTTTTTTTGTAATAATGACTGAGGACTAGCCTGCAACATTTTTCATGTCAGTAGTTCTAATGTCTTCATATATATAACAGTAGTGGTGTGAACATGGTTCTAAAAGTTTAATCTCGATTGTGTATAAATTAATGGAAAGACTCTTAGCTCTTGTTTGGAGACATGGATCAAGCTTCATCACTAAAATAAGATGTTTCACCACATGTTCTAAGAAGGTATTTATGCAGCCCAGGACATGCTATTTAGAAGAAAAGAGAACATCACTAGTCCTAAAATTTTATTGTCCTGAGTGTGCAATAGTCCTCATCCCTGTTTGGGATGACCTCTGGAATGGTCTGATAAAAGGAAAGACTGTTGACACAAATAGCTTTTCATTGTCACTGAAGGAGATGAGATAGGTTTTAAAGGGCTACATAAGTATTGTGTGCAGTTCTGGTGTCCTCAACATAAAAAGGACATGGAACTGTTGGAACAAGTCCAGAGGAGGGCCACGAGGATGATCAGGGGACTGGAGCACCTCCCGTATGAAGACAGGCTGAGAAAATTGGGGCTGTTCAGCCTGCAGAAGAGAAGGCTGCATGTAGAGACCTCATAGCAGCCTTCCAGTATCTGAAGGGGGCCTATAGGGATGCTGGGGAGGGACTCTTCATTAGGGACTGTAGTGAGAGGACAAGGGGTAATGGATTCAAACTTAAATAGGGGAAGTATAGATTGGATCTGAGGAAGAAATTCTTTACTGTAAGGGTGGTGAGGCACTGGAATTGGTTGCCCAGGGAAGTTGTGAATGCTTCATCCCTAGCGGCATCCAATGTGGGGTTGGACATAGCCTTGGATGGCATGGTTTAGTGGGAGGTGTCCCTGCCCATGGCAGGGGGGTTGGAACTAGATGATCTTAAGGTCCTTTCCAACCCTAACTATTCTATGATTCTATCATAATAAAATCCTTATACATAAATAGTAACTCTATTTTAAAATTGTGAAAAGAAAGCAGAGAAGACAATTACCTACTTGTGGGGGCTGCTGTACAAATCTCGGAGCTAAAGACCATACTATCCATGGATTAAGTTACTGGAGTGCCACAGCTTCCAGTACCCACTAAAAAGTTACAAGGTATATGATCAAACAGAAACTATAACACACCTCCTCTTCCTTTACCACACCATTTTGCCTCGTATCTCCTTGGTTGTGAAAAAAAAACCAAAAAAAAAAAAAAAAACAGACACTCAGGAGTCAATATTAAATTGTAAATTTACCAATCCGAAGTTCCTTAGAAGGCATTGAAAAAACCTACCTACTAATGAGCAGAATGAAACACACAGAAATATTCTAAAAGTTACAAAATACAATTCACTGGTTTGTAAAGACAAAAAGAAATCTGTCTTGAATAAAGCTTCATGAATGATTCACAAGGCCCAGAATTCCCTCTATTTCCAGCAGTGTTCTCAAGCCAGTTTAGTATTTCTAGGTAAATAATTCATACTACTTTTGTTTCTAGCAATAACGCATTCCCAGAAATGCTGGCTACATGGTAGGGTGGCCTCTTTCCCTGGATTTTCAGGCTGTGCTGTCTGAAAGTACGACCCTTAATTCCATTACCAGAAGTGATCATTACCTTTTTTTGAGTATGAACAAAAAGAATGAATAATGACAGAGCTTTTCAGACATAGTTTCAGCTATAATATATAAAAATGGCCATGAACATTGAAAAGTTGGCAACTCTATAGTAGATAAACAATCACCACAAATGATGGAATATGTCTTTGGGGGGAAAGTGAAAACTGAACACTCAGCATTTCTCAGGACAGTCCCACTATAATGAGGAAGAGCACATAAAGATTTGAACTGATGTCTGTGTTAAGAATGGCCTCCTATATATACACTTGCCTCTTATATTCTGCAAGGATACAGTTTAGAAGCACTGATGCTCTTCTCAAATATTAAGTAACTACTACTACCACCAATAATGATAAGTGAAATAACAATGGGAGAGAATATAAAACTAAAAGGGGAAAAAGAGAAGAAAACAATAAACACAAGTGATGCACAGTACAACTGTTCACCACCCACCGACTGATACCCAGCCCAACCTGAACACCGATCTGGGCCTTCTGGGTATCTCCCAGCAGTTTATCTACTGGGCATAATGTGCTGTGGTATGGAATACCCCTTTGGCTAGTTTGGGTCACATGTCCTGTCTCTGCTTCCTCCCAGCTTCCCATGCCCCTCCTCACTGGCAGAGCACGAGACTGAAAAGTCCTTGGTCAGAGTAAGCATTAGTTAGCAGTAAATAAAAACATTGGTGTGCTATCAGCATTGTTCTGACTAAAGTCGAAAACATAGCACTGCACCAGCTATGAAGAAGGAGAAAAATAACTGCTACAGCTGAACCCAGGACATACTTCAATCCTGAAAAAGATTTTCCTATATAAGATAATACAGTACTGTTGTATCCTACAGCATGCTAGCTGCAATAGAGCTGTAAAAAACAGTTACAAGCTCGTAGTTATTAAAACAGACAATTTTAGGACATTAAAAAGGTAACATGGTTTTATGCATGCATTCTTAAGTATAATTATCACAAGCAGGTTCAGCTACCGGAACAAGCAGGGAAGAATACCTTTTCTGAGTTATGTGCAGAATTATCTTTATCTTCCAAAACGCAGCAGGAGACTTGAAATCTCAGGTTCTTATAATGGGAGTAGGTTTGGCCATCATGAATACCAGCAATTATCCCAATCACTACAGTGATTTATTCTGGTGTTGTAACATGGAAGAGTAAGGAACCGTGGTGTTTCTTGCTATTTGTTTCCAGAAGAGCACAGCAGTGGCTCACAATGACTACTCTTGTTATGTTTCTCCCTACTAGTTTTATGTTACAAAACTAAGATACAAACCCATTATGATCCATCCATGACAATGCTTGCAGAATCACAGTGTGATTGCATAATGCAACTGTGTCACTCAAACGTGCATAAAATCCCAAACTGAGAGGAAATACAAGTATTCTGATCACAATTAAAATCCTCTTCACTCTGATCAGTAGGAATAAGTGGGCTGAGCTCAATTACACAATGCTCAGTATCAAGCAATAACATTAGTATTAGTGATCAAGTGTATATATAGAAATAGGAAAACTTGAGGTGGGAACTCAAGCTGAGGGCTAAGTTTTATTATTTGAGATGTAATCAAAGCAGAGACAAAGAAAATAGCAATTTTCAATAATGTTTAATACATATGAGCAGATGGGAATACTACCTAGGCATTATCTGTTTGCATAACTAATCTTCTAAAAGAACAGTCTATTAATCACATATTTTATTGCTGTCAGCTTTGTTTGCAGAATTGTCATGACTAATAAATAATTTTGTTATCAGCTCCAGAGGCTCAAAAAAAAGTACAGCAAATTCATTTCTTCTCAATATGTATCTCTCCCGTAATTTTATGCCTCATTTTGTTTCAGTTCCCCCTCAAATGATGTATTCCAAGCTTAAAAAGGGAAAAAGGACGAGTTATCAGAGCATGCTTCACTACTAAATATTAATCACTTGGTCTCTCACTGGCAGTGAAATCTACTTTATCATCAGTAGCGGTCATATTCTTTGATTCTGACAGGAGTCATTGAGACAGACTTACAACAGCAACCAACAGAAGAATGAAACAAGTTTTCAGCATTTGGAATTGGTTTCAGTGCTGTGGTAATTCTAATTAATCAACAAAGACTGATTCAAATTGAAGCTCAATGTAACTATTGATTTGACTGGATTTTTAAACATTAAGTCTGAACATCTTTGCTTCCAAGATTTCCATAACTGGCATGTTTAGAGCTCTAGATTCTGTCATATTTAAAAGCCTGTGATATTCTGAGATGATTATCTGATGTTATTAGCTCCAACGACATTTAAGAACTTTTCCAATCATAGTTAAAAAAAGATCCCTCTCTCTGACAACTTAAAAAAGGTACAAAGATAAAATAAATTACAGAATTAGAGCAGTGAGATAATTCATTATAATGCTATCATTAACTTGACATTATGCAAATTTACATTACCTCTGGATACACCTTTTATTTATAGGCTTTTTATTTCAAAGATACAAACAGCAACCATGCCAGAATAAATTTTGCAGTTTGAGAGGGCTCAATTTATCAAAACTACAAGATGTACTTTAAAAAAAGAACCTGGTGAAAAACTGCCAGTACTTTCTCCTTTGGATTACAGGTGATGTTTACCGGTATGCTAAATGCTGGCAGAAATGCTATGCAGAATTTATAAGTATCTTTCAAATATAGCTTAAGCAGTGCTTTTGTTGGCTGCCTAACTCCTCTAAAAGTGAATTTTACTCTTTAGAGAAGAACATTTTCTAAGCAGTGCTGCTTATTTCTCATATTCCTGTCTTAGCTTGGTCATACCTACCAGTATTTCTTGTCTTTGTTAATTCCTTCCAAGAGGCAAGTCTTTATAGCCCTGTCTATAGTTTTGCAACAAGGAAAATTTCCAATAATCAGATTTCAGCCTGGACTCTGTACATTGTAGACTGATATTAGAACTGAGTTCCAATTTTAAATAACTTATTATACCATCTGTGGGAATACTTGATCTCTGCTAAATTGTCCACTCTCATCTTTAAAGTCCAGCACTAGGGTTAGTTTGAAGGAAGATTTCTATTGCCAGTACAACACCACAATCTACTACAGATGTGTTTGGGTTTTTTTCCTAATTTCTGTAGAAACCTACAGTCTTCAAGAGAGTATCACTAAGTCATGCTGTGCTTCCAGCTCGCAGCAGTGCACTGGGTCTCAAGGTTAATTGACAAAATGAAGAGACCCAGGAGGAAAAACAATGTCTGCAAACATGCAAGACAAAAAAGGTAGTTTCCTCCAGGAGCATTAGCAGCAATCACATGATCTTTCAGCCAAGACAGAAGAGCTCCAGTGTATTCACTTGAAAGAGTTCCAGTGACCACATTTCTTTTTTTGTGGTTTCACTGGTGTCCACAGCCACCTTTAGACTGACTGCTTACTATCACTGCAATACTTCAGCACACAAATATACAGAGATTGGGCCTAAACAGAAATACACTCTATACGGCTCCTATAATTTAAGAAAAAAAAAAAAAAAAAAAAAAAGTCATTCTAGAAATATTAAAGAGAGAGAAAAACATTTGAGAGCGAAGCTTAAAGCTTTCCCCCCAGAAATGTCAAACTGCACCTTCAACTCCCTAAGAACATGTAATAGGATAAAAGCAAGCCTGACAGATGTTCAACAACACAAATCTTTCAATAACAAAAAAACAAGTTGCAATTTTCTGCTAAGAGTAGCCAAGGTTCAAAGAAAGTATAAACAACTCAATTGTCACTTGTCTTAAAAATGAAGTTCACAGGTGTGTTGGAACTAGATGATCTTAAGGTCCTTTCCAATCCTAACTATTCTATGATCCTATGAAGAACCTGAATATAAACTCACGTTACAAGCTTGTCTTCATTCTCCTTCATTCATTCAGGTGGACTCTTCAGAGAAGATACATTCACTGCATGAGGCTTGCGTAAGTGTGGGCACAGTAAATATGTAAAATGAATGGGACGTACTCTGACAACCACACAATGCACCTTGGTACTTACACATCCCATGCTAACCTATGATTCCTTTAGTGAATTTGAAGAAACAATCAGCATGTGAATGATAACAATAATGACCACACAATGCACATGCTCACGTGCTTGCTCTTTTTCTCCCCTGTCCCTCTCTTCAAGAATAGGAAGTCCATGACAGATCACATAGGCTAAGTATCTGAGATCCTGAACAGCTTGACTAGCTGCAAAGCGCATATAAGTCTCTGGCCTTTCACCACATTGAGCTACTGGCCAAACCCCTTGAATGAACCTTCCACATTCTGTTGATTGTGGAAAAATAATCTATCATTCTAAATATGCCCTGCAGTTACTAGATAGAGAGCTGCCAAACATTCTGAGATGCTTTCCTTTTTACTTCTCTGGGAGAACAGTGTTCACAATTATTTAGTTGTCAAAATGTGACACAATAGTGCAATAAAAAAGACAGATATGGATGAATTATCAGGAGCATATAATCAACTTGTTTGGGTCACCAGAATGAAGCACTGAGCTTTCAGATTTCCAAATAAACACGCTCTGTTCCTGAGGGCCTGAAGCCAAAATTGTGTTCCTGAAAGCCCTCAATTACTGCCTAAACACAAGGACTACTAGATGGCAAAGAACTTTACCTTTTAATGTCACCTTTCTCCAGGTGCTTTAACTTCCGCTTCTATGCATTCATTACACAACCACAGGTAAGCATCATGGTGCCTATCTGCATTCAAGCCCCGGTCCAAATCAATAGATTTGCTGTCCCACAACTGAAGTCCTCCATGGGGCTCAACTGAGACATTTGAAAACAAACAGGATCTGCACTGGGATCCTTCCAAATCGAGTAGCAGGCACTTTTGTTCACATCAATTTGGTGGAAACGTTTTTTATCTAGCAACTGAGTGATATTCAGCCAGGATATGGAAAAACCTTTTTTAATCCATCATCTAAAAATTCTTATGTTCCATCACCTATTTCCCTCAAAAATGTTGTCAATACATCAGGCTTTAGATTATTTTTATTTAAGAAGCACATTCCTTCTTCTTTACTGAAATCAGATAAAATAAATAATGATTCATCACATAAGTGAGCAGGACTAACAGAGGACCAGTTCTGCAGCTTAGTTCAGACTTTCACCTGAGAATGTGAGATTCCTCAGAGGACACACTGAAGCAAAGGTAATGTTTTTTAACCAAAAGCTGTCCAACACAAATACAGGTTCCTCTACATCCCTAACTACCCAAAGGCATTTTCTCACGTCTTTCAAATGTATGTGTGGCTGTCCTGGGTTCAGCAGTAGCAGTCATTTTTTCTTTTTTCCTCCCTTCATCACCTAAAATTTTGAAGTATGCTTTCAAAACTTGGGACCTCTAACCAGAAACAGTATTCCTGTACTGACTTTTCCAGTTCCACATCCTGAGCTAAAAGTCATCTCTGCTTCTACTCCTGCTTTAACAGTTGCAGGAACTCCGTGATGGTGCCACTTCCCCCAGACACATTTATACCAGAACATCACACTGGGAACTCACATGTCCTTGCTTATCATGACAGCTAAAAGCTTCTCAGGGTCCGCTTATTTAAAATACAATTGTAACACAACAGTGGTATGACTGTACCACAGTATTTTTTTTTTCTAGGAGTACATGCATTGGGATTTTTTTATTTCATTTATCTTGTTGTCTTAAAAGAAATATAAGTAATCTTGAGTTCATATAGGCCCATATTGTCACTGTATATGACATAAGGCATACAGCTTACTCTTGTGAGTATCTTAGCATCATTTAAAGCAAATTTTAGCAGCAGTGATTTACTTTGAGTTCGCTAATGAACATACCTGCTAGTGTGGAACCGACAGCTCACCCAACGGGAACTTGAATCAAACCAACCTTGTGACATCACAACTTTCCATTGACAACTACATTTTAAGATCTGTCAATCAGCCAATTCTTAATCCATTTAAAATGCACTCTACTGCTATTCTCTACTTTCATTCTATTTAATGTGGTAGGTAAAATAACTTGCACATTTCTAAACTACAATATTTTACTGAAAAGTAATCAGAGTCTCAAGTCTCCCATTTGCATCTTTTTCTACTACAGAACAGACTAGCATCCAGAAAATAAGCGGAATTGAAGTTTTCAAAAACATTCCTTAAGAGACAACAAGACTTTAAAGCTAATGAAAGTTTGTGTCTTCCTTCTTTGGAACTAAACTCTAAGAACTGTAGCCAAAATCCTCCACCTCAAGTACAAGGTTACAGAAATGTGTGAAACAGAGCAAAACAGGATGGTTGGAAAAGCTCTTTGAAATGAAAAATAACAGTATGTGGCCAAATGGCAGCCTGGAATTAGACATCCTTGATAGAGAGGCTGAGAAGAAACTGTGCTCCTGCAGGCTTCAATAGCCCTGAACATGAAATACTGGACACTCAAAAGCTCTATGGGGATAAGGCAGACTGATTTTCTCCTGACCTCTAAGGAGCTCCCTTGTGCACTATTGCATAAAAGATTTTATGTGGGGACTGGGAAGGCAGCACTTGGAATTTCTTAGAAAATGTATGCTCAGAAACAAATTAACCATAAAATATACCTCCAAATGCATGTAGTTTGTATTTTTTATTGTTACTGATGGGCTCCAAGCATATTTTTTAATTATTTTTTCTTTATGCTGGAGGGTTTTTTTTTTTTTTTTTGAAGCTTTCTTTATTTAGTTTAAATCACTTGTAATCTGGAAGAAAACTGAACAAGAAAAATGAAATTTAAAAATATCTGTTTGTGGTACTGTACTTTACTGAATCAGCAAACAGAAACAAAAAGAAAATCTACGTAACCGGCCTCCTCTCACACAAATGAAACAAAAAGTGACACTTCCCGGGGTGACCCTACTACTCCCTTAACTAATTCCCACCACCACTCCTCCAGATAGGCACAACTCAATAGATCAGTGCAGAGGAGCCATTTTCTTTCTAGGCAG
This sequence comes from Amazona ochrocephala, assembly GCA_039720435.1. NCBI lineage: Eukaryota > Metazoa > Chordata > Aves > Psittaciformes > Psittacidae > Amazona > Amazona ochrocephala. The sequence continues at coordinate 33,447,145 of CM077881.1, forward strand.
GGGGAATACACATGATAAAACTTCTGCTATGGTTCTCCCTGTGCAAGGCAAGATCTGGGGAAAGGGTAAAGCACAAAAAACCAGAACAGCCAGCCTGGTCCTTCACCCCTGGATGAAACATCCTCTATATCCAAGATATTCAATGCAATTACAGCCTACAGATGGCTCTTACGAACTTTTTAGTCCCTTCTGTCTGCCTAGGTTGCCTGCACATCTAAAAGTACTAAATAAACTCAATCACAGTGCTAAACTGACTGGGTGTGTAATCACGAAGGTGCTGGTAGCAAACATGCAGGCGAGCTGCTCATTCAACTTATTTTAAGACTGAAAAGACCCATAATGTTCACTGCCAAACTGAAAGTTTCTTTCTGTCTAAAGTAAGCTCTGCCAAGGGAATACACAGTCAACCGACCCTATTTATTTTTTTTTCTTCCCTAAAAAGAAATGGAAATAATATTGAGTGAAAAATACATTCCCAATTGCTTAAATCACCAAATTCTGAGGCAGTGTACTACACGACTTTATTAAGTAGTAAGGTAAGAAAAGATTATCATCTTTAATTAGAAAACAAATTTGAATTATTTTACTCTAGCTACTGGTTAGCAATTGCAAAGAACAATTTTCCTGCTAAAAAAAGGTAATAAAGCCAATCATAAACTTCAACAACTCAAAGAAGTACTACTTTACAACACTAAATACAATTATTTTTCATTATAAAATATTTTCTGAACTCTTCTTCAGCCATCACAGACTTCATGCACAGTCCTACCCATTTTAAACTATTTGCCACATTATTAAATTTCTGTATAGTCCTTACTGCAGCTACCTCTTAGACACATAGTGCATATGATACTATACCTTGGAAAGAAATAACTGATTTAAGGAAACATGTTTCGACATGTAGAAAGCAAATGTTTTTTTGTTGGTGGGGTTTGGGTTTTTTTTGGTTGGTTGGCTGGTTTTTTTTTGGCTTGGGGTTTTTTGGATGGGTTGCTTTTTGTTTTGTTTTGATTTGTTTTTTAAAAATCATATTCTTGTGAAAGGTCATGGCAATTGCAGAAGGTTCCTGAAAACTGGAAAAAAGCAAATGTGATTTCCATCTCCAAGAAGAGCAAGACACAGGTAACCATGGGCTGGTCAGCCTCACCTCAGGTTCCCAAGAAGGTGATGGAACAATTGATCTTGGCAGCTATTTCCAAAACTATGAAGGAGATTATGATAGGGAGCAACTGACATCAATTTACAAAGGGTATCACAGGACATCTTGAGTTGGAGGGGATCCATAAGGATCACCAACATGTTGCTTTGACAGCGGTCAAACAGTTGAACAGGTTTTTGAAACAGGCTGTAGACCCTCTACCTTCAGAGATGTTCAAAACCTGACTAAGCAACTCGCTGTAGATTAAACTGCTTTGCAAAAGGTGGTTGGACTAGACCATCTCCAGTGGCACCTTCCAATCTCAGCAATGCTGTGATACTGAATTTCAGTCTTATAGATTAATAGCACTAGTCCCTCTCTCTTCATCATTTCATAGTATGGGTTTGGCTTTCAACTGCTAGTACGCCACTTCGTCTGATAAATAAGTTAACATTTTAGAGATTGAGTGCTGAATATAAATACCTTGGCTGACGTAAATCAAGGCACAACCATTGACATCAATGAAAATAATTCAAAAACGGCAGCTGCAAGACCACTTTCTATTTCTTGTGATGCATCTTTTCAAGTTTTCACATTAGACATTTCATTGACTAGTATCTTAATGTATTCTAGCCATGCAAAAGAAGGCCTACTATGCTTTCTTCAAAATTTTACTTTTTGTGTTGAAGTCAGTGTCCTATAGCTGTAGGCATACTAGTGAAAGAGTATAAAAGAAACGATTTCTATACCAAGAAAGAGTATCTTTCATTAGACCTTTGTTACAGCTGAAAACACAAACAATACCAGAAAAAAAGAAAAAAAAGAAGAAAAAGACAAGCTTTACAAGAACAAAATCTCAATTACCATTCAGATGTTTCTTCTTTAATTTAACAAAAGTTCAATTTTCAGCTGCCTTGCTTGCAAAGAAGCCACATAATAAAATGCAGTAGTACAAAACACTACTTAATCATAAATGCTTGTTTCACTCAGAAAATAATCACTACTAGGCTGAAGAAGAACCTGAGAACAAAACATTTCATCATAGCCGCCCAAAATTCTCTCAATCTGTATGCCAATATTTTTCCACTGCTGTTAGGACATATGACCTTCAAGGTAACAGTCATGAAGCTCCCAACACATCAAGAAAGTCTACACCTCCAACCAAAGATTGAGTTGGCAATATTTATTAAGCATCCAGTATTTATAACTCATTGTCATTAGCACTCATAACCAAATACTATCTCTCAAAGAAAAAAAATTAATGAGATGCTAGCATCACACACTCAAATATTCAACCCGAAAATGTTTTCTTCAGTGAAGCAGTTATTTATTCTGGACCATTTTGGTGAGGGCAGCGTATAATTTAGAATCATAGAATCGTAGAGTAGTTAGGGTTGGAAAGGATCTTAAGATCATCTAGTTCTAACCCCCCTGCCATGGGCAGAGACACCTCGCACTAAACCATGTTACCCAAGTCTCTGTCCAGCTTCTTCTAAGAGCCACTGCACAAGCTACAGGAAGGAAGTCGTTGACATAATGCCACTTCAGCTAGGCTCACACTCCTCTAAACGTTCTTGTGTGGGGCAGAGGGAAGAAATTTTGTATTACAGATACTCAATGCAGAAAACTGTTCAGCAAATTATTCCTTTTGCTGGATTCTTCTGGATTTATGAACAGAGTTGGCTGTAAAATTTCTCCTCTTGGCCTGAATATTCTTCATCCATTTTCAATGCCATAGTGAATACTAAAAGGCTCAGAAAAGCTTAACAGCATGATGTAAGAAACAGTAGATTATTTCCCCCCTTTATGAACAGGGCTACATCACAATCACATTTCTTGAGCAAAATCCTGCCCTCCTGGAATGAACACAAACATGGTGCAGCAACAGAGTCACAAACACAACTGAACATAAGACTATATGGAAATTAGATATACAAGCACTGTCAGGTTAACCGTGTTAGATTATTAGAAAGGACAGTGTAAAACAAGCATTACTCTAGTTTCTGCAACAATTAATGCATCCCAAAGCCATTCTGTGTCTCTGATCCCACAGATACAGGTAAATTCCTTCCCTGTCACTCCTTCTTAGTCAAAATCCCAATGATGCAATGCTACACTGCCTGACGCTTCCTAGAATTCCTGTGGGATGAGGAAATTACCTGGATCCCATTAGATATAGACAAAGATAGCCTGATATAGAACACTCCAGTATTTGCTAAATAAACAAATTTATGGTGATTGTTAGAATCAGAGGGGGAAAATATAAAATTACTTTTTAATTTTTGCCATGATAATGTACATCAAGGACAAATTCAGGCTAGAAAAATACTTGGGGGGTGTGGAATTTGAAATGGTGAGGGCTTTTTAAAGCTAAACATGTTTAAATTTACAATGAATAATATCTTAAATGTCACCGAAAGGATGGGTCCTTTATACTTCTGTTCTGACCAAAAGGCTACATTTTTCTTTAAAAATGTGTACTATTTCCATGCTGGTGACCATGTGCAAATGTGCTATTTTACCAAAGGCAAACAAAAGGTTGCTAGTAAAAAGTGTAATATATGCTTAAAATCACAAAATGTGGGTTATTTCAGTCACATTTACTGGGACAGGGAAAAACTAAAAAAAAGAAAAGTGAAAAAGGTCAGAAAGGAAGGATGCTCATGAAGTATAATTTCTCTAAGTCATAATTGGTGAAAATACAATAGATCTAAAAGGAAGCAACTGGAGAACTCTGCAACCTTTTATTTTTTTTTTCAGGAAGGAAAATTGAACTTTTTATTTTCTTTTTCTTTTTTTTTTTTTACATTAAAAATAAGTTTATATTTGCAATAAATATTTCTTTGTTATGGTTAAATTTTTCTCTTAATCTTTGACGTTAAATTCCCGTATACTTCTATGGTACAGGTAACCATTATCGTAGATAAATACATAAATATTATTCATTTTCTCTCTTCAGGAATTTTCTTAAAAAAAAAAAAAAAATCAGTAGAGGACCATAAAAAAACCAAAAACCCAAGTACTATCAATAACTGTACATTTAATTCGGAATAAGGCAGCATGGGAATCAAATCAAGGTCAAACCAGAAAACTGGCTTGAATAATACATTTTATTCAAATAAGCAAATTAGTTAAATTGCTAGATTAATAGAAAGATAATAAATCCCTTTAAATCCTAAGAAATATCTAAGGAGGATTCTGTCACTTGAATTATAAGCCACAACTAAAGTTTTATAACACAACATAATCAAGTCTTTAATTCAGAGTCAAAAGAAACATTCTAATACCAAAACTCCTGTTTAAAGTCTGAACTGATGCCTTGGGACCATCACTTTTTTCCTAATAAATCTCACATGTTAGAGTGTCCTGGGTTCAGCAGCAGCAGTCATTTTTCTCCTTCCTAGTAGCTGGTGCACTGCTGTGTTTTCGACTTTAGTCTGAGAATAATGCTGATAACACACCAACGTTTTTAGCTGTTGCTAAGTAATGTTTACCCTGACCAAGGACTTTTCAGTCTCATGCTCTGCCAGGAAGGAGGGGCATGGGAAGCTTGGAGGAAGCAGAGACAGGACATGTGACCCAAACTAGCCAAAGGGGTATTCCATACCACAGCATGTCATGCCTAGCATATAAGCTGGGGAAGAGTTACCTGGAAGGCCCAGATCACTGCTCAGGTTGGCCTGTGTATCAGTCAGCAGGTGGTGACCAACTGTATTCTCTCCCCTTGTTATTTCCCTTATCACTATTATTATTGGTGGCAGTAGTAGTAGTTTCATATTATACCTTAGTTACTGGACTGCTCTTACCTCAACCCTAGGAATTTACATGCTTTCAATTCTCCTCCCATCCCTTTGGGAGCAGGGGGTAAGAACAGGGGTGAGTGAGCGAGCGGCTGTTTCTGAGTTACCAGCTGGCCTTAAACCATGACACAGAATCATTTCCTCTTCCAACTACTAAGAAATTGCCATGCAGCCTTAGAGAAAAACTCTGATGAACTAAAGTAATAAAATTTCTGTACATCAAAATCACAGAATCAGAAAACTGTTAGGGTTGGAAGGGTTCTCTGGAGATCATCTTGTACAACCCCCCTGCCAAGTTAGGGCTCCTCGAGCAGGTTCCACAAGAACACGTCCAGGTAGGTTTTGAACGTCTCCAGAGACAGAGACTCCACAGCCTCCCTGGGCAGCCTATTCCAGTGCTCTGCCATCCACAATATAAATAATTTCTTCCTCATGTTGAGGTGGAACCTCTTGTCTTTTAGTTTATGACCATTGCTCCTTGTCCTGTTGTTGGGCACCACTGAAGAGTCCAGCATCATCCCCTTTGCACCTGCCTTTGAGATATTTGTATGCGTTCATGAGATCCCCTCTCAGTCTTCTATTCTCTAGACTAAAAAACCCAGCTCCCACCATCTCTCCTCATAAGACAGATGCTCCAGATCCCTGATCATCTTTATGGCCCTCTGCTGGGCCCTTTCCAGTAGCTCCTTGCCTTTCTTGTACTGAGGAGCCCAGAGCTGGACACAGTACTCCAGAAGTGGTCTCACCAGGCTTAAGTAGAGGGGGAGAATCACCTTGCTTGACACACTAGCCACACTCCTCCAGATGCACCCCAGGATACTATTTGCTCTCCTGGCCACAAGGGCACACTGCTGGCTAGTAGTCCACTTACAATCCACCAATGGTCTCCAGTCCTCCTCAGCTGAACTGCTCTCTAGTAGGTCAGTCCCCAACCTGTACTGGTACTTGGGTTCTTCCTCCCCAGGTGCAGTACCCTACACTTGCCCTTAATTAACCTCATGAGGTTTCTCTCTAGCCAATTCTCCAGCCTATCAAGGTCCCACTGATGGCAGCACAGCCTTCACGTGTATCAGCCACTCCCCCAGCTTTGTATCATCAGCAAACTTGCTGAGGGTATGCTCTAGCCCTTCATCTAGGTCACTGATAAACAAGTTGAGTAAGACTAGACCCAGTATTGATCCCTGGTCTACACTACTGACCACTGGCTACAGGCTCCCCACTGGATTCTACTCCACTGTAAACAACCCTCTGAGCTCTGCCATTCAGCAAGGTTTATATGCACCTCATTGTCCATTCATCTAACCCACATTTCCTAAGCTTACCTATGAGGATGTTATGGGAGACAGTGTCAAAAGCTTTGCTGAAGACAAAGTAGATAACATACACTGCTCCCTGCTCATAGACCCATCTTGCCTGTACATTTTACTTGTACACCTTAATGTACAGTTGGTTAACATTTGACTACATTAGAGTCTTCAGAACTCAAACAGTACAGCAGACACTGAGGAACATATTCCCTAAGCCAAGTTTTAGAGGTGTTTCAACCTGTAGAATATTTTCCCCCACTGAATTCTTTTATTAATTTTACTGCTTCTCACATTGGCTTACACACAACCATTCAAAGAACGTAGCTGATAAAGGAATAAAATAAAAATACCAAATTAGACACAAAAAAAGTGTACAGACTGTCAGCTCTTGCACATAAGTAGATACCCAATGAAAAACAGTCCAGGACTAGGCTGATTGGGGTGCACAGCTTTTTTTTTGCCATTAGATACCCTGCAGGTGTGGAGATCTGACAAACGAAATCAAGACATTATACTCTGGCATTGCAACTTCCTCTCAAGGTTCACTCTTGGGATTCTGGTACATTAATGTTGCAAGTGGCCAGTTGAAAAACCGAAAGTAGATTGATCTCTCACAGATTCTCTCAGCTCTGCCTATATACAATAGAAATCAGGCACAAAGCCTCACTCCAAAGCACACTAACTCAGATTTGCTATGCCTCCTTTTCCTAGCATCAAACTGGAAAAGCTAAAAGCTTGAAACTTGTGATTATGAATTAGAGACACACCAAAGGATTTAAGACGCTATCTAAAACCATATTTTTAATGCATGAGTGTTTCTATCCCAAGACACCATGTGAAATGAAATCCAAATGAGCCCCTTCAGTAGCCAGCTCAGAGTAGCCAGATCATGAGTTCGACTAGCCTTCTCTTTCCATGTGAGCAGAAAGCACAAAGCTAAAGCAATTAATCACAACACTTTCAACATCAGTCTCTAAGACAATCCTTTCTCCCTTGTACAACTCCCTGACATCCCATACTGTGGTACTTTAACACTGAAAGCAAAAAAAGTCATCTCTTAAGACTATTTTGAAGGCATCCGGCACAACCTTGTCTAGATGAAGAAACCGAAAAGACATGCTTGTCATCAATTTACAAAACATGCAACCCATACCTTTATAGAAATAGCTAACTGAAAGGAACTAACAACTGCAGTTACTCACCATTCTTCTATCAACAACATTAAAAGTAAGTTTTAAGTCCTTATGACTAGATGTCGGCGTTTGCCTTGCAAAAAAAAAATGAATTCAGGGGAACTATGCAGTAAGCCAAGCAGCCCTCCTTTGAAACTTTTAGTCTGAAAACAGAACAGGTATTTAAGAGCTTTACAAAACAGAAGCCATTTTAGAAAAGAAATTAAGTTGTATGAAAGGACTGTATTATCACATACAGGGTATTTCACATACCTGCAATAACAGTGTGATTATACTATACAATAGTTCTGCAATCAAACATTCTGGCAAAAAAAACCTTGGAAGCTTTTTTTACTTCAGCACTGTACTACTGTCTTTTTTATTAAATTACATAAGAGCTTCTTACCTACCAGTTTCTATTCCAGCATGCAGGCACTTAGCTAACTAAAATCTAGCAAAACTAAAAAAAGCATTTTTCAGAACCGCAGTCACAAAGACTTCTCTTTTTTTCAATATTTTTGTATGATTTTTTTTTGTCTTGTTCTTCTTTCAGATCAACAGCATTTTGTTATGTCACTTGTCTGAAATGTGGAAACAAACAGGCACTTCGGCTCACCTTCAGTATCATTCTCAATATATTCAAAAACTCTTAAAGATCCCTTCTTATCCATTCTTACTGAATTGTTATTTCAGATGATCAAATAACTGGTCTTGGTATCCCTGCTGAAATTGCCTAGTTACATAATTGTGAGCTATCCAGCAGTAGATTGCATAAAATATACTGCATACTTTTGACATCCAATTTGGGAGTCAAATACCCTACTTCTAGCCAAGTACTTTGCCTACTATAATCTGTGCAACAGCCAGGATCAATGAATATTTAGTTATTCTATCCAAAATGAAGCCACTGCAGCATAAAGCACTGAAAAATCTCTGCTCCAGAACACACCAAAGGGTGGTACTTACCTGGTCAATTACCTGGGAAACAAAAGTCATTTTCAAATCCCAGGAGAAAAAGATGCTCCTTGGCTATCTGATTATTCAAAATAAACTGTATGAAATTGTAGAGGATGAAACATTCATTACATATTACATGCTGAGCAAGTGCTTCACCTCTGGACAGCGTAGCACTACATGCAGCTTTGAATCAAATTGATTTTACAGCCTCTAAAGAAGGGCAAGACATTGGGCCTATGCAAAGGTAATGAGGGTGAATGACTGTAAAACCTATCAATAAAACAAAAGAGGAGTCATCTGAACGTCAATCAAAAGCTCCTGCTACTTTCTCCTGCCAAATGGCTGGAGTAAGGGCTGAGAAAGCTTGGAAGAAATTCAGAGGTTTAATGTTAATGACAATGAATGGAAATTATTTGCATCATCTTGGACACAGGATGCTCAAAGATTCAGGACTCCCTGTTTTTTTTCTTGAATTCTGCAGCATAATAATTATTTATCCAAAGTATTTGGGAAAAGTTATAGATCTGACATTGCCAAAACAAAATAATGACGCAGATACAGTAGTATATAGAAAGACATAAAAGTTAATAAAATTAAAAAGATGGGACTGACCTTCACAACCATAGTAAGTGACCTTCACATATTTGTTAATTTGGGTCTTTTAGGACTACAACCTTTAGCAAACCATATTTATGCAGACTTAACCACTGACAACACTTCATTTTTAAAAGTCAAACTCCAAGGACTAATGATGGATGAACCAAGGTGATAGTCACTCATCACCACTATAGCACTTCATCATCTGTAATATTATTTTAGTAATTAAATAAAATCAGCATTAAGCTCAAGAGCAGAGCCTAATTTCTTGAATCTCATTTCTTTACACAGATATATAATTTGTAAAATTTTAATTCAGGTATTTATGAGTTTTGTGTCTCTGCTCATCACTGCAATGTTTAGTCTCAATCTGAATTAGTTTAACATAAGGAAAACCCTAGCAGGCTTTTAGAATTCCCACGTCTTTATTTACTTGGGAGTTAATACATTCAACAATACCCACAGGGTTGACTGCGTTTCATTTGGATTTTTTAAGAACAAAAGGTTTTCCTTCTTAGTGCCAGAGCATCTAAGTGTTATGCACAGGGGAAGTGGCTGCCTACAGATGGTGACTTGAAGGCTTACCTCACCTTACTCCTCTGTTTACTACCCTTATCTCAACCCCCATTTCTCAACTATTTCTTCTGCTATAACATAGAAAAGAGAAGTTGCCTGAATCCACTCCCAAAACTCCATCATAAGTGTGGTTCCTTCTCAGACAGTCAAAAGTGTATGCTTTGGAGACGATAAGCCTTTGTGATGCCTTAACTAAAGTTCATGTGTACCAATAAAAAATGTGCTTTGCCAAAAGCATCAGTGGCAGCAGAGTCAAGGAGGCAATATTAGATTGCTTATCGCCCCACCAGCAAGAGGCCCACCAGGAAAGCACCATGAAAATCAGAAGGGCATTTAGCATGAAAACAGTTCATTATTTAATTGACTACACTTGAGTAGGTCTCTTCCCCTAAGGTGACTGGAGGAACAGTTCAACAGCTTGGACAACAAAATGAGACAAAGAAGTATTGGTGTCTCTGAAAGACTGTTGGAACTAATCTATCATTGAAGGGAATGTATGAGAAAAGAAGTAGGTACAAGGCAGTAAGTAGACAAATTCAGTTCATAACTGCTGCTGCCTGCAATTCTTACAGCAGCTTTGGAAAAATCACTCATCTTTCTATTTTAAATGGGGACCATTCCAGAAGCTTTCATTGGGGTCAAGTAGCCAACCCAGCCTCTATTTGCATATGAAAGTGAGCTTGGCCTGGTCTTCAAGCAGAGCCACAGATATGAGTTCAAGTTTGTGTTAAGAAGACCACCTTCATACCCCACACCTGACACTTCTGTCCAGACCACAGAGTATGTTACAACATTCACAGCGCATTTCAACACTCCCCCTACTATTTTCCAGTAAAGTACAAAAGCCCACAAAAGGAGGAACAAAATGCTATCGGCAGAGACAAGCACAAGTAAGCATACACTTGCAAGAACATTTTAAAGAATTTCTTTAAAAAAGAGAGTTGTTAATTAACTGCATTTCTTAGGAAAAGGAAACAGAAGAAAACCAGATATATTGTGTTTTCAGTGTAGTACAGGATCTGACTGTAATAATCAATCACGTAAGGAAAAGGGATGTGCTAAAAAGACATGTTAAAAACATATCCATTTCATAAAGGTACATCTTCAATTAATTTTCTATACCTATGATGCAAAAGAATCCATGGAAAGCAGAAGAATACCATTAGAAATACAAATTTCCAATTCTAAAAATATTTACAAACAATATACTCAATTCAGAAAAAAAAAGTTGATAGAATAAGTACAATAATAAACAACATTTATATTGGTTTACTTCTCTGTAAGAGAAGTGTTTCCTTGATTACATTAAAATGGAGACATAATATGGATAGATTAAAGATTTTCTCAGAACATATCATGAACCTTTTGATCTTACTGTCACAGGAGATCTTGAGGCAACTGGTAATTAGGCTGAGCAAAGCTTTGACAGCACAAAGTCAGATTTTATGGTGGAAGCATAACCCCAAGTAAAATGGCAGAAGTCCTACCAATTGTAAACATAATAGCCTAATAGTCTAACAGACAGGATCAGAGTGAAACAGTATATCCCAGGAACGTGGGAAGCTTACCTAGTTTTGGATTTCTGGTAGATCAGACTACTAGACACCTATCTTCCTGCTCTCTATAAATTTAGTTATGGGGATTTTCAGTTTGTTCATTTGTTTGTTTGAAGCTGGCATGCACTTTGCATATTTTTTAAATATTTGTCTTATGGAAAGGCCATAATGCCAAAGATTACACTATCCAACTCTGGAAAAGCTCATCCTTCTGTTACATCTGTACTGTGAAATAAGGCAGGACACCCACTAGCTTCACTGTTACCGTCCTCTACTCAACTGTGAATAAATATAGTAAGTCTGTATCTAGAGGGGAAATGACAAAGGCCGCTGCTTTCCCTTCTTATAACTGTCAACCATTTGTATTGGAGTACCAGTGATGCAATTGAGTCCATTAACCTACTTATATGATGTATTAGATAATTTTTATTATATATTACACATGCATATATTACCTATTCCCATAAGCCATGTATACACATTTTTAACCAAATAAAATGCAGTCATTTAATAATGGCTTTTACAGTATTGACTGTTCACGCAAAACAATGTGCTTTGGGTGTCTAGAACTAAGCTCTCCTTAGGTTTCACTGAAGGTTTTAGTGTGGACTAAAATCAACAAATTTCAAGTCTGAGATATCCTGACAAAAGCTAGAAACACTTTTGTAGGACTCTGACTTATGAGTGGATTCTAACAAATGCCTTATAAGATAATCAACAGACTTTTAGAGGAAATATAAAAATGCTTGCCCAGAAGTCCTTCAACAACCTGTCCATGGAGAGCTGAAATACTAATTAAAAAATCCGCAAAGCAACACTATCAGTCATTTGCTGCACCTCACATCACAGAGGACCAGTTCTTAAAAAGGAAAGCTGCACTTCTACAGAAAACTGAGCAGTATGTTCAGAAAATCAACATGTACAACCTGTCACATTTCTGCCTATGCTCAGATTGATATAACTCACAAGTGGAGACTTGCTTACTGGTATTTTTCTTTGCACAGCCTAGTATTCCCTCTCCTAATTCCACCTGCCTAAGTAACCATGTGTCTTATTCATTAGCTCTCCTGAGATCAATCACATCTGACCTTCACCTAAATTTAGGCTGCAAAGCTTTTATGAAAAGTCTGGTTTTGTAGGTGTCCCTACAAGGCACTGCCCATTACAGGTCCCATAAAAATAAGCATGTTAGTTAATAACTGAATTTTCTTCCACTCTACATCCTCCTTAGTGTTAGACATTTTCCCTAAAATTACCCTGCAGGAAGAAAGGGTAATTTTTTTTTGAACCTCCTGATTGCTCACGTGCCTATTGGTTTTGGATTCTACCATGTAGTGGTGATAGTAGCACATGTGCATTCAAGTCCACCCATTCTCCAGTTTCATAAGGAGGTACTCTTCCTTTGTTCTCAGATTGTTACAAAACAAAGATTACACCCACCTCTTTTTACTTCACCTGATGGGGAAAAGTAAGATAATCAATATAAATAAGTTTTTGTAATCTGATTAACGATAATTTTTTTTTCCAGCTATGACCACCATCCTACAACACTGACACATAAATAAGATGGCTTACCTGAGTATCAGAGTCCAAAACCTCTACAGTGCCATGCCACATGCAGCACACATGAATTTCTGAATAAAAAAATTACTACTAACAGTTTTACTCTAGCCATTTAATTAATGACTTTTCTGACTTCTGTCAGAAAATGATATTACTTCCCCAGCAAAATAATATTTAAAGATTCCCATTGTAAAGAGTAAGACTAAAAACCAAATAACCTCTAGGAGAATCATCTACCATGAAAAACATCACTAATCCTTTATCTGAACAAGATACTCACCTAAGGGTTTTCCGCACTTATCCCTGCCACATTAAATATGATGAAGTGAGGCTGTCAATGCAGTACTTTTCAAGAGGCAAGCGTAACATGCCTTATTATGCTTTGAGGAAGAGATTCAAGATTCTCACAATGAGTCATAAGAGCTATAAGGGCTGACCTCTCTCATCTCTTTGACCCGCTTGCACTAAAACACAGTTCTTACACTGCAGCTATACACAACTAACAAGAATTTTCACCTACCACATTTTGGGTACACCTGAACAAACCGGAACAGGCTTTTTCCTACAGAAAACTTAACAAAAGCCAAAACTAAGGTAGAAGATTTATACTTATGTTTCAGTTAGATGTCACACAAACTTCCTAGAAGAAAAGAAATTGGATTCTCTTTGCTTGCAGAAAATAGGATTTCGGTCATTTCTGTAATTACTGTGTGCTTCAAGAAGTCAGTATTCATGAAACTGTGCTTTTCTTCCCATTTCATAAGACAGTTTCTAAGAATCTAAATTATTAACTCTTACGCCATTGGAGAAAGGAAATTCAACAGCATGGTGGAATAAAGGACTCCCTCTTGAATTTTTAACTTCTTCACATAGCTTTGTAATTAAAAAATGCTAGTCAGACTTGGTTAGGCTCCCTGTTACACCATCAGCAGGCAAGAAGGAGCCGGTAGACCAAGAGTATTTCATTCCAAGTTTACTGCTACATAAAACAACAAAGTAACACCTGAATCCCAGGAGATGTGCATAAACTAGCATGAGTGACTCAAAAATACACGTCCCAAAATCTGCCAACAGAGTTGTTTAACAGTGTTGTAAAATAGAAGAAACTCCAGTTTCAAATATTTTACCCCTGGGTTTCAAATTCGCATTTGTTTCTGTAAGCACTGTTATCTAAAATCAGACTGCTTCAAATTTGTGATCTCTTACCAGTTACAGAGTAAGGGGGTTTACTTCGTACTACTTCTCTGTGGGCAAGTGGCATTTTCTGCAGAGCAATTCTCTTGGAATTATTTCACAGAATCATTCAAATGTTTAACACATTTCACGGAAATAGTGCTAACCTTGGCAGGTACAGTAGGGAGCAGGGCACAGGGATTGAGCAATCTGACATGATTCTACATATTTTTGGTTTGTTCTAGCAGCTCTTCTCAAACACTGGGAGCTGATGTGTATGGAAACATCAATATTTTCTCAAAGAAACCCCATTTCTTGAATGATACACAAGGATTCCAAACTCCTGTGGCTTTTATTGATTTCCCAGCTTTGGCATATTTCTTTATGCTTGATCTAAACTTCACCATTCACTTACAAGGTGGCACACTGGGGCAGGGAAAAATATGGAGGCGCAAAGAATACAGGGATGTTCTCCGGGAAGCTAGGGACCAGGTTAGGAAAGCTAAGGCCCACTTAGAATTAAACTTGGCAAGGGATGTTAAGGATAACAGGAAGGGATTTTATAAGTACATTGCAAATAAAAGAAAGGTTAGGGACAATGTGGGTCATCTCCAGAAGCTATTGGGAGAACTGGCTACCCTGGATTTAGAGAAGACTGAGGTTCTTAATGACTTCTTTGCCTCAGTCTTTACCGGAAAACGCTCTGACCACATGTCGTGGTTTAAGCTTCTCAGCCACAAACAGTTTTGCTCACTCACTCACTTCCCCCTCTTTCTTCCCTCCGCTCCTGGAGAGATGGGAAGGAGAATCGAAAGAATGCAACTCCCACAGGTTGAGATAAGAACAGTCCAGCAACTAAGGTGTAACACAAACCACCACTGCTACCACCAATCATAATAATGACAAGAGAAAAAAACAAGGGAAGAGTTTTTTCTCCCTCCCCATCCCGGGGGGGGGGGGGGGGGGGGGGGGGGGAAGAAGAATCGAAAGAAAGCAACTCCCATGGGTCGGGACAAGAACAGCCCAGCAATCAAGGTACAACACAAACCACCGCCACCACCACCAATAATAACAATAACGAGAGAAACACAAGGGAAGAGGACAGAACTGCTCACCACTCGACAACCGAGTTGTGAACTAAACCCACCTCTCTTCCGGGTTCCGGCCCCCCAGTTCTTTTTCCTCCCGGACATGACGTGCTGTGGTATGGAATAACCTCTTTGGTCAGTTTGGATCAGGTGTCCTGCTTCTGCTTCCCCCCGGCTTCCACCCTTCCCTGGCAGAGCATGAGACTCAGCAAGTCCTTGGCCAGCCTAAACATCACCAAGCAGTAACTGAAAACACTGGTGTTATCAGCACTGTTCCGAGGCTCAAAATCAAAAACACAGCGCTACAGCAGCTACCAAGAAGGGAAAAAAGAAAAAATGACTGCAACTGCTGAACCCAGGACACCACACCACCCAAGTCTTGGAAGGCAGAAGCAGGGACAGTGAGAATGAAGACCCTGGGCCCACTGTAGGAGAGGATCTGGTTAGAAACCATCTTAAGAACCTGAATGTATACAAGTCCATGGGACCTGATGAAATCCATCCACGGGTCCTGAAGGAGCTGGCAAATGAAGTTGCTAAGCCACTGATCATCATATTTGAAAAATCGTGGCAGTCAGGTGAAGTTCCCAACAACTGGAAAAAGGGAAATATAACCCCTATTTTTAAGAAGGGGAAAATGGATGAGCCGGGGAATTACAGACCAGTCAGTCTCACCTCTGTGCCTGGCAAAATCTTGGAGTGGATTCTCCTGGAAGGCATTCAAAGGCACATGAAAAACAACAAGGTGCTTGGTGACAGCCAGCATGGCTTCACTAAGGGGAAATCCTGCCTGACCAATCTGGTGGCCTTCTATGATGGGGCTACGGAACTGATGGAGAGGGGTAGAGCAGTTGATGTCATCTACCTGGACTTGCGCAAAGTCTTTTACACTGTCTCACATGATATCCTTGTCTCTAAGTTGGTGAGACATCAATTTGATAGGTGGACCTCTCGGTGGATAAAGAACTGGCTGGATGGCCGCACGCAAAGAGTAGTGCTCAATGCCTCAATGTCCAGCTGGAGACCAGTAACAAGTGGTGTCCCCCAGGGATCGGTGTTGGGACCAGTCTTGTCCAACATCTTTGTGAGTGACAAGGACAGTGGGATTGAGTGTGCCCTCAGCAAGTTTGCCGATGACACCAAGTTGTGTGGTTCGGTTGATATGCTGGAGGGAAGGAATGCCATCCAGAGGGACCTTGACACGCTTGTGAGGTGGGCTGATGCCAACTTCAAGAAGTTTTACCATGCCAAGTGCAAGGTCCTACACCTGAGTTGGAGCAATCCCAGGCACAGCTACAGGTTGGGCAGAGAAGAGATTCAGAGCAGCCCTGCGGAGAAGGACTTGGGGGTGTTGGTTGATGAAAAAATGAACATGAGCCGGCAGTGTGCGCTTGCAGCCCAGAAAGCCAACCGTATCCTGGGATGCATCAAAAGGAGTGTGACCAGCAGGTCGAGGGAGGTGATTCTGACCCTCTACTCTGCCCTCGTGAGACCTCGCTTGGAGTATTGTGTGCAGTTCTGGTGCCCTCAACATAAAAAGGACATGAAACTGTTAGAACAAGTGCAGAGGGGGGCCATGAGGATGATCAGGGGACTGGAGCATCTCCCGTATGAAGACAGGCTGAGAAAATTGGGGCTGTTCAGCCTGCAGAAGAGAAGGCTGCATGTAGAGACCTCATAGCAGCCTTCCAATACCTGAAGGGGGCCTATAGGGATGCTGGGGAGGGACTCTTCATTAGGGACTGTGGTGAGAGGACAAGGGGTAATGGGTTTAAACTTAAACAGGGGAAGTTTAGACTGGATATGAGGAAGAAATTCTTTACTGTAAGGGTGGTGAGGCCCTGGAATGGGCTGCCCAGGGAAGTTGTGAATGCTTCATCCCTAGCGGCATTCAAGGTGGGGTTGAACATAGCCTTGGATGGCATGGTTTAGTGGGAGGTGCCCCTGCCCATGGCAGGGGGGTTGGAACTAGATGATCTTAAGGTCCTTTCCAACCCTAACTATTTTATGATTCTATTTTCTACAGCAACTTCCTTCAAGCAGCTTGATTTGAATTCCCTCAGGATTTTTGCCATTGGTTAGTGTACAGTCACATTTTTTTGCACCAAGTGCTAAATCATAGAATCATAGGATCATAGAATAGTTAGGGTTGGAAAAGACCTCAACATCATCTAGTTCCAACTCCCCTGCCATGGGCAGGGACACCTCCCACTAAACCATCCCATCCAAGGCTATGTCCAACCCCACCTTGAACACCGCCAGTGATGGAGCATTTACAACTTCACTGGGCAACCCATTCCAGTGCTTCACCACCCTTACAGTAAACAATATCTTCCTCATATCCAATCTAAACTTTCCCTGTTTATGTTTGAACCCATTACCCCTTGTCCCATCACTACAGTCCCTCATGAAGAGTCCCTCCCCAGCATCCCTATAGGCCCCCTTCAGATATTGAAATGCTGCTATGAGGTCTCCACGCAGCCTTCTCTTCTCCAGGATCACCTCCCTCGACCTGCTGGTCACACTCCTTTTGATGCAGCCCAGGATACGGTTGGCTTTCTGGGCTGCAAGCACACACTGCGGCCTCATGTTCATCCACTGACCAACACCCCCAAGTCCTTCTCCACAGGGCTGCTCTGAATCTCTTCTCTGCCCAACCTGCAGCTGTGCCTGGGATTGCTCCAACCCAGGTGGAGGACCTTGCACTTGGCATGCTTAAACTTCATCAGGTTGGCATCAGCCCACCTCACAAGCGTGTCAAGGTCCCTCTGAATGGCATTCCTTCCCTCCAGCATATCAACTGAACTACACAGTTTGGTGTCATCAGCAAACTCGCTGAGGGCGCACTCAATACTAGCATTTAGATGCTGACATGCATTTGAAAAGATATTTTGATACCAAAAAAGAACTGTAGGTCTAGTAAGGGTTGTGAACTATTATTATTCAAAGATGCCATGATTTTTATTTTTTTTTCCTTAATATTGACTTGAATTTTTTTTTTTTTTTTTTTTTGGTGGCATTGCTTATTTAAATATGCCATATAACAAAGAGATTATTATGTATTGAGGCTAGGGTAAGAGGTGGCTCCGTTCCAGTAACATGTATTTAATGTCAATAGAGACATGAGTGCATGTATACCTTCTTTGTAAAAGCATCATGATAATCAGCACTCTTCAAGAAATTCAAGTTAAAAATGTCTATTAATTACTATGTACTTTAAAAAATAACTTAATCGTTGGCTTAAATAAATAACCTTATTAAATAAAAATCAGTTTATGCAGTGTTGGGCATATGCATTAAAAAATTATATACAGTGTTTAATTCCTAAAAAACAAAACCTAAAAGCATACAATTGACATTAAGCTATTTGCATCCAAACCTGAATAAAACAGCTGAGAGTAATATGTTTTGCAGTATGCATTGTCGCTCAAAATATTTGGGCAGTATCAGGGAAGTTATGCAGTACAGATCTTTTTCATCTCACTTGATGAAAGTCATCCATCCTGAGTGACTGTGTGATTAACTTGCATGGCTGCAGATTATAGACCTTAGCACCGTGGAGCCACCATGAGATGACATGGGAGGAGACTATTCAGCACAAGTTCTCCTTTTCATTTCAATTAATTAAATAGCCATTACACTGAGTTAAGCACACAACTGTAGATGCTAGTCTAAACGTACCACAAACATTTGTGAGTTACTCTTGTTAATCAACTAAGTCCAATTAAAACAAACTGGCAGTGTAGGCATATCCTTTGGGATTTAATATACATATTATGCAAATTACATCAGCTTTTTTTTTTTTTTTTTTTTTTTTTTTTTTTAATTAAACTTTACCTTCAATTGCTACCCAAGAGCTTTAGGTAAAGTCATTCTATTATTTTGGGGGAAAGTTTTTAAACCATGGAATGCCGGAATATCAGGGTATCAGGAATCTCTCTCAGGGTTTGGTACTGCAAGTTTGTCATCACCATCATATGCAAGAGGTATGCCCCAAAATAATGAAAACACAGGAAAAAGAGTGAAGAAGGCTGCCTTCACTTCCCAGGAATGTTCTCTTGCCCTGTCATACTGGGAAAAACCTCTGAACTTAAAACCCAGTGAAGACAGACCAGAAAAGACATCAAGAAAGCATTTATTCCCCTCCCTCAAAGCTCATTCCCCTGATATCCAACTCCTGCAACTTCTCCTGTCCTGCTTAGAACCAGCTGGCAGACGCTTAGCACCTGATTTTTCTCCCTTCAACCACACTTTGTTTCACATCACAGAGTAATCTTGGGAGCACAAAAGAGCCCTGCACAGTTAAACAAAACATCTGCAGGAGAGTACCTGCTGCATTTCAGCAGCAGTTCCCTTCCATTTATGGGACCAGACTGCAGCTGGTCTGAAATAAAACATCCCTATTAGCATAGACAGTGGAAGCTGGTTCACTTTGAAAATCTTCCACAGGCTCAGGCTACGTACTAACACAAACACAGCCTAAATAGATCATCTCTTGCCATCTCAACCCTGGGAAGAAAGAGTTTATAATTTTCTTGTCTTCAACAACCATTTTCATTTCTTCAGTGCTATGCCCTAATTTCCTCATGTCAGACCAGGGATAGTGATTGTGCTTCTCATTGATAAAGCACATGAATATCATGAGTATCTATGGAGGAAAATGTGCTACTGAGATGATGCATATCTTCACTGAGGTCATTATTTCCATGGTTCCAGAAATAACAGACTCCTGCTCAATGGAAGCAGCTCTGTTTACACTGATGCACGGGCAGGAACTGCAGCCAACTACTAGGTAATACCTCAGTAGTTCACATAAATTTTGCTTTACAATTTTTTTTTTATGAAAACATGCACTGTAACACCCAAATGCTCTTTAAAGACTAGGGATTACAGTAGCACATAGCACTCAGTGAAGAGACAAAGGTTTACATCATGCTCCATTCTTTTAACATAAAGTGTCAGTTTATATGCACAGAAAAAAAAGCTGGCTTATCTCTAAACTCAGGTATGACAGTCGATTTTTCAGAAGAAAAGGTTATTTCTGTTTATGTTATAGCTCCAATAGACCCATAACCATAGGCAGCAATTTTGGATTCTGATACAAAAAATCAATAATATATGTTAAATAAATCAATCTCAATGCAGTTAGAAAATAAGCTTTGCCAACTTGTTCCTGTTTTAAATAAAAACATTTTAATCCATTCTCCAGTTCTGGTGAAGCAATATAAAGCAAGAAAATCACAGACCAAACTGTATCCTGTTACTGCAATTGGTAAGTCATAATCAAATACCAAGCCAGAAATTTGTAGTTAGGGCTGACAGCTCATCTGTTTCAGAACACATGCAACTGAGATGGTCACTTTCCATTTAACAGCTGCTTTAAAATAAGACAAACTGTCATCTTCAACTCTCAGTTTCTTCCCTTTGTCATTTCATATCACAGCGCTAATTTTATTTAAACATCCTCCTCTGTTGTGATCACATCTCTCAATTTGTTGTAATACAAATTAGAAAGGTATATGCCAGCTTTTACCATTATCAGCACAGTTTTCTCACTGTATCTTGATTAATTGCCCATTAGAATAGATGAAACAACAGAACTTACATTTTGAGAGTGTCTTTTGTTTGCATTATGCAAGGAAATCTAAATCCCCATAGAGACTTGCACTTCTACCATTATCAGAATCACATGTTTTCAAACTAAACTATCATATCAGCATATTCACACTGTGTGGTGAAGGATGTCAGGATTTTCACCAACTCTGTAGTCAAGCAATAGGCTGATATAAGCCAGGAAAAGAAAATATTTCTCTCATGAAACTCAATACACACATACAAAAGTAAAAGACATCTCTTCAAATATAAAAAATACATGTACTGGATAACACGAAACTAGAGACAAAAAGAAACAGTATCATAGAATCACAGAATGGTTATCCATAAATGGAGTTCAACATGCCAGGAAAAGACAAAATATCTAATACTAGATGTAGTCTTCATTCAATGTTAGAATAAACAACTGGAATTAATCTAACTATGAAGTGTCATGATTTCAGCCTAAACTCTCTTTAGAAAACTGGTATTGTAGAAGTATTAAGCATTAAAGTAAGCATAAACAACAGTCAACAGTGGCACATGCAAAATATTGTGGTTCTAGACATGTAACATGACTAAGACAAACCTCAGTCCTGCCAGTTTTGGCCAGAGGTTTGGTCAGACATGGAGATTACTCTGGTGGCTCCTTGCAATTGCATTTCAACTGGCTGAGGATTTTTGCCCTTGCAGCAAAAAATGCCTTTGCAGTCTGGCAGTTTCATAATCCTCGTTCTCAAGTCTGTCTCTGATGACTCCTCATTCACCTGCCGTGAGCTGCCATATTCAAAATGAAGAGCAGGTAGGAAACCATGCACAGACTAAATATCTCCTGTGCAACCAGCAACTTTCTTGTTTCACGTACTTCACTTAAAGAAAGAATGAAGTATGTGTCCCATGTAACCTTAGTGGTGCACTCTTTCCCCAAGGCTGCTATTAGGGGCTTCTGGAATGTGCGTTTTCTTCTGCTCTTTTCACATATCAGTGGAAGCAGTGACTGCTCCCTCTAGTAGCTGGCAAATAAGCTGAAATCTGACAGCCTTTGAGTAGTCTAGACCCATAAATTTTGTTTCACTGTTCAATGAAAGCTGCATTCAAACAACTACAACAACTAGAAGGTAGATGGTAATGTGTATTCTCCACCAAATGAAAGCCTGAGAAGTATGTGGGTTTTTCTGGTTCTGAACTTCCAGTTTCCTGCACATTTTAGAGTTGTGGGTTTGGGGTGGTTTGATTTGAAGCTGCTATGGCTTTGCCAACAAAGCCTTATCTCCCTCTCACCATAGCAGAAGGTCTTTCTTGTCTGTACCTCTTTGTAGAATCATAGAATCATAGAATAGTTGGGGTTGGAAAGGACCTTAAGATCACCTAGTTCCAACCCCCCTGCCATGGGCAGGGACACATCCTCTATTTTTATACTCTGGACTCAACAGTTAGTCTTCTGCTTTGCAGATACCATAAACCTTCTCCCTCTTTCTGGCAGATACTCTAGGTGATGCAACTGCCACCAACACAGTCTCTCAGGCCAAGAGGGAAAAGACTTCTGAGAACTCAACTCCAGCTTGTGACAAAGTTCAGCTGCAAATTTTACATTGTGGGTGAACAAGAATATATATGAAAGGTATCATTACATAGATCTTGCTCAGCTCTGAGATCCATGAATCAGAGTTTTAATTCAATTTTTATTCCTCCACCCCAAATAACTTCCGTGGTTCACAGGGAGATTTCAGTCTTACAGTGGATTTGTCAGATGCCTGGGTAGCTCTAAAAGTTTCTAAAAGTCTCACTTGGGAGAAGCAACAGAGAGTAATATTAATAGACTACTTTTGCAAAAAATAAATAATTAGGACTCTGAGGTCAAACTGACACATCTTCTTTCACTTTGTGCTAATCTCTTACATTTACCTATCTGTTTAAAGAGTAAACTGCTTAACTGCTTTAGTTTTCAGATGAACCTATTGCATCTGCATCACCTTCAATATGAGTGACTACTAGCAACAACTCACCCTTGTTTTCCTTAAAGCCATTCAGCTCTTCTCAAGTTCTGTTTCCTGTTTGCAATCAGATTCGAAGCACAGTCTGATGTAGGGACAATTTATCTGTTTTCTAATGCTCACTGGTTTCTGCTCACAACAGGAAAATTAAGGAAAGGCACAAGGAACGCTGCTCACTCATCACTCTCTCCTTCAGTTGACAAGAGGTAGGCTAGATATTTAAGAACTAGATGCAAGATGACTTTAACTGTTGATATGACACAATGTAATTTCAACTAAACACAATACTAGTATATACAAGATTTCATTACAATATATCAGCCAATGGCAAAGCATTCACAGGAGAAGGAACAGGATAGAAATTCAGAAAAAAAACTTTTCAACACCAAAGAATCTCTACTTTCAATAGCATCTCACATTTTCTCTAAAGTGTTATAATTAATTGGAGTGTAGACTCTTCAAAGCATAAATGCATAACTCCCATTAGCACTAATGGAAGTTAGACATACTCATCAAAGGAAGAATACACTTCTATCTTTACTAAAGTAATCAGTGTGTCACAAAGCTGTATTTTTCTTACGTTATCACTCGCATGCTATGCAAACTGGGTACAAAGGTTTGCATTCATTTAAATTCAAATTATGCACTTAGATTTTTTCTTCACTGGAAGGACTGAATGCAGGAAATCAGTTTGCAATTATGTTAAAAAAAATACATTGCAAATGCAATAAAAATAATTACCCTTATAATTAAAGGTTGTCATCGTAAAATGCTCTTAAAAATCCCATCATTGAAGCAACTTTTCACTGTTGCTCTGGTAAAGACGTAATCAGGTGATTTGTGTCTATGGTCCATTATTTAATATTCTCCCAAGAAATCGTTATGATTTTGTCCACCAGGAAACTGGTTTGGTATATCTAAATTATCTATTTGGAGACAGACTTTTTAGTAGAGCTTTTAGCAATAGGAGAGGGGATAATGACTTTACACTGAAAAAGGGTAGATTCAGTATACAGATAAGGAGACATTTTTTAGTGTAAGGCTGATGAGGCCCTGCCACAGCTTGCCCAGAGAGGTGGCAGAATCCCCATCCCTGGAAACATTTGTGGTCAGGCTGGACAGGGTTCTGAGCAACCTGATCTAACTGAAGATGCCCCTGCTCATTGCAGTGAGGTTGACCTGGATGACCTTTATAGGTCCCTTCCAACTGAAACCATGCTATGATTATATGAACATGCAGTTACTCATGTCTTCATAAAGATGGTTAACTCATGGCATTTCTAAAATAAAAAACAAGCTCTTTTTTTTTTTTTTTTTTTTCTATTCTGTAAATGCATTGATAAAACAGCAAACATTATCCCTTCTTGAGGAGTGAGGAAGAGGGACACCATGATATACTCTCAAGGAAAACACAGAAGTCATAGATGCCTGTCTCTCTTTCTTGATGCTATTTGTTCATTAAGATAAACCACCCTCAGAAAGATTAGAATCCAGTTCTTATTCCCACACAAGCTTCAACATTGTTTAAGAAAAAGAACACAACAAACCATAATAAGAAACCTTCCTGAAAAGGCATGCAACAAACCGTCTTTGCCTGCCATATCAAACCAGAGTCTCCCTGCGCTCAGCACTGTGCACTCAGTAGCACTGTCTGTCAGTGGCTGCTACTTTACTTTCTTCGTGTCAGATTGCCGATTTGCTAGAAGTCCTGAGCCCTGAACTCTTCACAGTTGTCTAAACATCATCTAACACATACTTAGGTAACTCCCAAACAAGGAGTTCCCCGATTTTTTTTATACCTGAAAAAGAATAAATGCTATTTTGCAAAGTCTTATGTTTAAATTAGCATACATGAGAGCATCACAGTAAGCTGGGGGTGCTCAGCAGTGCCAAAAAATCAACTTTTATATTACTATATAAGTATTTACTTTTTTCCATTCACAAATAAAACATGTACTGCTGTTCAGCAGAAGCATTAGATTAAACAGAAATACCAAAACTTCCAAGCCTTTTTGAAATATTAATACAAAACTAATACCCATATAATCCTACTTCATTTAAACTGAAATGTCCTTTTTTGAATCTGCATAATACTTTAAAAAAATTATTATAATGTATTGATGCACAATAACCCAGGTACTAAAAGAACAGGCATTCACGGAGCAGCTACAGTTCAAGTATTGACTACAATAGTTTCAGAAGTTTTGCTCTGAGCTTTCCGTTCTTATTAAACAAAAACAAGAAGCAGAGTAAAAGATACTAAGTCAACCTCCACAAATACCCTAGAACTAAATTAACAAATAACTTCCATCCAACATATTACCACTGCTGGGAATTAGGAAATTTCATGGTTTTCAATATGGTGTGCAAAAACTCCCACAAACCAGCCAGGAGTCAGGCTATTAATAATACTGTTTTCTTGCTCTCATCTCTGGAACATCACGCTCTCAGATACAAACAAGCTATATTTCAAATGTAATTTTATTTCCTCAGAGTTTAGACTTAGCTAATTTAAAAAAAAAAAAAAAAAAAAGCAAACCCACAACCAAAACCAAACACCAAGCAGTCACAACAACAAATGCAATTTATTGTAAACTTGGACCTGTTCATTTTCACAAGGAACAGAATAAAAGATACTGTTAATTCAGAGTATATTTTAAGCTAGTGACAAGGCATTTGATGGCTGTGTGTTGCAGTACATAGGACAGACACATCCTATACTAAAAAAAAAAAATGGTTGAAATTAGCGAAAGATCAGTCTGAGGATGATAACAAAACACAGAAAGCACTTAGTTCTGAAAAACATATTGTGTGCCTCTACTGCCATATACTATATACCAAACAGTGGGAGGAAGTGGAGATGACAGTATAATAGTGCCTGAAATAAAAAGATGTTGCATCTTCACTTTCACCAATTTTTCAATACTTTTTGCCCTCAGACATTAGCTAAGGAGTTAAAAATATAATTTAAGCTTATAACTTCTACTGGAATAATACAGTAGAACTATTGTTATTATTTCCATTATAGTAACAGGCATGGGCTAATCAAGGTCTTCAAAATTAGAGCTTTCAAGCCAAATAGTTTTCAACTAATAATTTACCACAATAGGAGCACAAGAAACAGCTGGAAAACAGAACAGAGTATTAAAACAGAGAGGAACATTTATGTAATGTTCTAACCTTCTATGATCATTTTAAATTGCTAGAAAAAAGAACTTTCAGGAACAAGTCCTTGCCTCTAGGAGGACAAGGTACAATGCTGCATATGAAAATGGAAAAAAAGATAAAAATTCATAACTTATATAAATTTCATTACATGTGCAGTTACCCAGAAAACAAGTAACTAGCATCCAGCATTGTAATATCTCATAAGAGGAGTCATTTCCACAACTCTATACATCTGGAATCCATCAGAAATCAATGGAAATGCTGCAGGTTGCAATTTTCACTCTGCTATTGATTTCCATGAATGGAACATGACATCAAAGTTGGGTAATATATATGGTGGTTTGGAGCTGTAATTGGTAATATGGCTTAGAGCCTCCTTCTCTACATTGCCAACACAGATTACCAGAAAACAAAATATTGGAGACTGCAAGCATTTTTATTCCAAATTAAAGTGAAAATCTTATCTGGAGTTGGTTTTGCTTGTTATGTGGGGAGTGGAGTGGGGCATGTGTTTTGTTTTTTCTTGTCATGTTATTTGTTTTGGGTTCTTTTGTTTTTAAGAAAAGATTCCTCAAAATTTCAAATAAAATACATTGAGATACTTGGTTTTAAATGCTGAACTGTTTACTCTGATAGCACCAAACTGTAGCATTTTCACAGGAATAGTGTTCACAACTAATATAGAACACATTAAAATAATAGCGAAATGTCAAAATGAAATTATTATCCTAAATATTTCAACATTGAAGCAAAAAAAAATAAAAATCAATTAAAAAAAAATTACATTGTCCAGAATGTGAAGGAGCTGAAGTAAACTATTTAAACCTTTCTCACAAAGCTTCTACAGAAACACTGCTTCATACAAAACTTGCAACTGAGGACTATATAAAAGAAATTGTCACATCTGACAAAAATATCTTCAGCCAACCATAACTGTCACTCTGAATCTCTGAATTTAACTTTTGCCCACAGTACCTGAAAAGTTAGCCATGACCTGAGAGCAGCTCAGTGACCATTACAGATGAGCTGTCTCAATTGAGATCCCAGGAATAAATACATAAATATCTGAATCATCATTACAGAATTAACATACCCCTTTTGGAAGACAAGACTTAAGACAAAACTCCAGGCCTAAGAATTAAAATAAAAGAAGCTGCTTTCTTATCCTAGAGGTGGGTGCTCTAGGATGGGGTCAGTAACTATTACTTTTGAAGCTATTACAACTAATTCTCATGTAGTGCCTGTCCTGCAATAAAAGAGATTTAATTACCTGCCTGATGTTTATTTTGCTATTACTTACAATGAGGACTGTAAACTCCTGGGTTTTCGTGGCCACATTTTTAAAGTTTTTCAAGAATTTTCAATATTTACTTTGAAATTGCAATTCACAGATCTGCAGGCTGAACAAAACAATCAATATTCCATATGAAGAAATTTTGTCAGTCATATGCCTAAAGCAGGCCGCAAGTACAGAAAGCACATTCCACACGTCCCTTTAAAGCACTTCTTAAATTAGATAGCCTTCATTCATAAGTTCTCAACTGTGTATAAAAAACCCTCTCAAAACTAAAGAGGTGATTTTTTTCTTTTCTTTCCCTGAGAAGAAAAATACCATTGAAAACCTCAGCAAAAACTGCATTAAAGTTAAATCACTCTCAACATGGGAGGCCAATATCTAAATTCTGTCAAAAAACTGATTGCTTCTCCCAGTCCTGTGTTTTAATAATCTTATTTTAACAAAGTGTCCTGAATTTAATTATCTCACTAGAGAGGCTATGGGTTTGTATAGCCTATTAATGGATCAAAATCAATCTACGTTTACAGACTTGGCAAAACAATACATGGTTGCTACGATGATTACTAGTTGGCAAATATCTCACATTAATTGCCTAGAAACTTCGTCAGATTGGATAAACAAGCAAGTATCAAGTTGCTTCTGGTTCATCTCAACTCTACAGTCTTGTATAGACAGTATGGGGGCCACATTTGATTTCTGCAATAATAAATTAAAATTGTAATTAAATCAGACTGACAAATATATACTAATTTAAAGTTACTAGCACTTTTGTTCTCACCACAGTTTACACATCAATGTGAGGAAAAAAAATTTTACAATTAGGGTCATAAAATACCGGAACAAGTTGCCCAGAGAGGTGGCAGACATGCCATTCCTTCCAGGATATTCCAGGACACATCAGGACCAGGCTGGATGTGGTCCTGAGCTACAAGATCTACCTGAAGATCTCCCTGATCATTGCAAGGAAGGCTGGGCTAAGACGACCTCTGAAAGTCCCTTCCAACCCAAACTATTCTATGATTCTAAAGACATAGGTAAAATTGTAAAGCACAACTTCTGGCCAGACAAAATGGTCAAAATGGCCAGGCAGGTCATGCCACCAGATGCTCTTCAACCACTGTATGAGCAAGGTTAGGGCAACAGTCTGGCTTTTGTCCAGTTCTGGGGCTAGCCACGTGAGTGACATCACATGAGTGCCTTTAGCACCAGCCTCACATCTCCTGCTCATCACTAAGGCCAGTTGTTGTCTCTCAAAGATCCAAAACACTACCACTAAGTGGAAATTCTCACTGCCCCTGCTTGTCCTCCCAGAAGCTACCTGGAGTTATAGAATAAAGACGTCCTTAATGGGAAACACATGTCTTGTGGCAGTGACAGAGCACTAACACAGGCCTCTGTGCTCGCTACTGGACTGTCCCTTCATTTCTCTTTCCTGCTTCTGCCTCTGCTTTCTCTGTACCCAATTGTTTTCTTTTTTCTTCTCATTACATTTTTGTTGTTACTTGTTTTATGCCTTTACTCTATAGACTTTTCCCTCCGCTGCCTTTCCCCTCTAATCCTGATGTACATAAAAAGAATAGGACCAAAAATCAACAGGTTGCCATCTGAATGAAAACTTTCTAATACCTGGGCCATCTCCTGCTTAACACAAACACTTCATGGGAGAATTTAACAGAACTGATACACTGAACAGAATTCTAAACATATGACCTAAGCATAGATAGAAATATCCACTTTCCCAAACATACTAAAACCAAAAGTCCCTTTGCATCACACTGAGAGAGATATCAAGCAGAATTGTTCAAGTACCAGTCACATTTTCACATGAAGAATAACCCTGGCCTGGTACTCATTTCTGCATGTCTGAACTGTCTTGACACTCCAGGGGTAGCAGATCAGTTCATAAGTTTAATAAAAATAACACATGGCACAGAAAACAAAATAAACCAGGGAAACAAATTAATGAATGGCAAGTAAGAATCAGTGTCTCTGAAATCTGCCATTTGAACAAGCAAAGAAAAATCAGAGAATACACAATGCAATCAATTCAAGAGAAAAAAAAAAGAGTAAAAGGGAAATAAACTTAAACGTATGTCCACAGATACATGTATGCTTTAAAAATGCAATTTTAATGGATCCATTACATAAGCATTTGAGCAATATAGAAAAAGTACTGCTTTTACTACCTCTTAATCCAGGATAAAAAAATATACCCAAACAGACAACAAAAGATAAGGAGCAGAACTATAAAGCTTTGAGGTTTAAAGATAACTGTTTTAAACACCATACAGCTTACTAATCTGCCACAAAACACAACCGAGCATTTGTTAAAGGACTGTGTATTTAGACAAATAAGCAAGAAAACTGAAGAAAATTAAAAGGATTTGGTTTAGGCAAATGGAAACTAGGCAGAATCATCCTACAGCACTGCTGCATGGAGATACAACTGAAAGTATATGCCCCTCCTGCACAGCATCCCTTTGAAGAGAATCAAATTGCTGATGAGGAAATCAGAGCTGACTTAAATAAGCCTGTAAGAAGGACTATAAAACCAGCTGCAAGTATAAACAGCTGCTTCCAAAGGAAAAGTTAACAGGTCTACAAATCCAACCCATGATGAAACGACTACAGCTCCAGCTGGGCAACAGGTACCCATCTGCTCAGGAGCAGTGCTGATAAGTAGGGAAAACAAAACGAGGAGGCACAGGATAAAAAGCATAGTCTTAATGCATATATAAACTTTGTGACACATGAACACTTACATCTTTGAAGTCTTTATGCATGACAGGAAAAAGTGTGGCATTCTGGAAGGGAACTCACAATCTGTTGTATAGCACCCACCATCCTATTCGCTCCAAAACTCACAATCCACTGTTCAGGTTTGCTCATGTAGTAGGGTAGCATCCTAAGAGTAATGATGTAGCACATGCAGTTTATACTTGTTCCTCATATTAAGTACTGCTTTCTTAGTCAAAAATGTATTACTGAGAAAAGGTCTCACTCTTTCATGGACATTGCTACGGCAACTGGCATAGTAACCTTAGTACATGCACTACACTCAGGAGACTTCTGCTTCAACAAACAGGGAGAACTAAGATTTATGAAGTCTCCGGTCCACTTTCCTAGAGGTTCACATACTGAATTGACGTACTTAACCCTTCAACATGAGGCTAGTATCTATAAATATGGCTTGGAAAATGCAAAACATTCTACCAACCTCTTTCAAAATACAATACACTATGCAACAGATACTTAGAAAATATTTACACAGGCATAGTGTAAGTATATTGCTATCTGTGTTAAATTCTTAATGCTTTGGGATGTGGAATAAGTGAAAAAAATCAATAGAGACATATTTTAAGAAGCATTGTAATAATTAGCTGTATTTTTGACTAAAGGTAGCAATAGGTAGTTCAATTTTCTACTACGTTAGAATACTTGATTTCATTTTTTCTTAGCTTGTATCCTAATCTGTGGATTTTGTCCCACACACACAAAAAAATAAATTCAGGAAAGTAAATTTCAGGTACTCTATGGAGGAAGCTCAAAATATCTAGTGAAAAACACCAGACCCAAAAGTTCTGCAATCAATAATGGTAATGCACAACTGAAGACAGCTACAAGACAGTGTAGAGGTCACAAGTAATGCAGTATTGTATTAATGTACAAAGAATATTGGTGAAGGTGCATTAAGAAGCAACTTACAAAATACACTGGTGACACAAGTTAATTTAGTGCTTGCTAAGAATCATTAACACTGGTACCAGTGTCGATGTAGCAATGGGGTGTAACATAGTTCATCTGAGCAGAAATTACCCAAGACTACATCTAAGCAAGTCATGTGACACCTTAGAGACATCAATATTAGAGCAGAAAGAACTACAGTGCAAGCAGCTTATCCTAATAGTGTGGTCAAGCAGGGGACATCAGTTAAAATAGCCATTAAGAAGCACTATTGAAAGGCTAGGCTGCATACAGTCTAGAGGAAAAAATAATTGAGGGAAAAATTCTACTGTGTTATGGATGATGAAACAAAGAATTTTAATGAGGAGAGCAAAACACCTTCCTGAGCAGTAGGCTATCCAATTGGTCATCCCACCAGGGTGAAGAATCAGAGGATCAAAGGAACAGTGATCCTCTGGCCTTCTGCTCACAGGGAGATTCTGCTCACTAGGATTGCTCTGCTGCAATCCTAGTGAGTGCCCCACAGCTGCTGGGACACGACATCTGTACTAGTGAGATCCACTCACCCGAACAAGTCTCTGAATCTGCGGCACTCTGAGGTACAACCTCTGCTTCATGGAAGAAAGTTAGTATTGCTTTGTGATAATGATTATTGATGAAAAGAGACCATCTTTTTTTCCTGATAAATCCTTAGAGAAATTGGATGAAATCTCCACTTTCATGCAGACAAAAAATACAGGCCTTTTCCCATCCTGATTTTTAAGGGTGTGTATACATTCACGCACAGCTGCAACCCAAATTATTTCATGCTTTTTTATTTGCAATCCTAGTTTAAATACTTGATAAAATAATTTGCTTCAGTTTCTCTTTCATGTTCAGTTTAACTCTTTTGTAGCTTTATGCACCTCACAGTATTTATCTTCTGCTTTACATGCATTCTTCATATGCAATACTTGAAAATAAATTCATTATTCAACAGGAGAAATGCAAAGAAAACAAAACCGGAGACCTACCATACCCAAACTTAACGCCCCCCCCCCCCCCCCTAAAAAAACCCAGCAAACCCAAAACCAACCAACCAATCAAAAAAAAAAAAAAAACAAAAAAAAAAACACACAGAAAAAAAAAAAAAAAACACAAAACAAAACAAACCAACCAAAAAGAAAATCAAAATTCTTCCCAAACCAAAAAGTTTGTTTGACCATTGTTTGATGTCATGGGTTCAGCAGCAGCAGCCATTTTTGTCCTTCTTGGTAGCTGGTGCAGCACTGTGTTTTTTACTTTCAGCCTGGGAACAGCGCTGATAACACTGATGTTTTCAGTTTCTGCTTAGAATATTTGGTCTGACCAAGGACTTTCTGAGCCTCATGCTCTGCCAGGGAGGAAGGGAAGCCAGGAGGGAGCAGAGACAGGACACCTGACCCGAACTAGTCAAAGAGGTATTCCATACCACAGCACATCATGCCCAGAATTTCAAACTAGGGGCAGTTACCTGGAAGGGTGGGTTCACTGCTCGGTCAGGCTGGGTATCGGTGGTGAGTGGTTGTATTCTCTTCCCTTGTTGCTTCCCTTGTCATTATTATTATTGGTGGTAGCAGCAGTGGTTTGTGTTATACCTTAGTTACTGGCCTGTTCCTATCTCAACCTGTAGGAGTTGCATTCTTTTGATTCTCCTCCCCATCCCCCCGGGAGTGGGGGGAAGAAACAGGGGGGAGTGAGTGAGCGAACTGCCTGAGAGGCTTAAACCACAACGTTTGAGAAGCCACAGTTCCTGCACAGAAAAACCCAAGAAGGCACATCGTGCGTGGTTTTCAAGCCTGGCTACCTCACAACCTTAGCCTGAATGACCAATTACCCATCAACAGCTGGCTTTTAGGGAAGTCTTCAGCATCAGTGCAGGTACAGCCCCAAACTCCTATACTTGCAAATTCCTAATAAGAGAATTAAATCATTCCATCCATTCCATAACATTAAATAATTTAACAATATCTTTAATAAATCAGTGGAACAGCACCAATCAAAAATTTTATTTCCCTTTTCAGCAGTTTCTGAGAGAAATTTCAGCCAGCCTAGAGACACTCTATATAGCTATCCAAATGTTCTGGGGATTTTCCAAAATGTAGTTTTCAGACTTGGCAAAAACTGGGTGTGTAATTCACACCACTGCTAGACTTTTACGATAGATGATTTTTAACTAAAAGCCTCCAAAGATTGAAGCACTATCTAGGATTTGTTTTTTCACTTGCTCTTCTATGTGCTGCTTTTCCCCGCACAGGGAATCAAAATCCAACCACCCTCAGCTGCCTTTCAGAGATGAACCCTTCACACTGAACCACAGGCAACAAAAATACTTCCTGGCCTGGCTTTCAGCTTCAGGCTCTGCAGAGCTACAGATTCAGATACATAATGAAAGCTATATGCAGAGCTGGCAAGAGCGCCACTGAATACACCTCTCTTCACTTCTGACCAAGTCCCTGACAGAGCATTAATGCATCTTATTACAACCTAAATATCTGAGCACCATACATACAGCTCCTGGTACACTGAAAAAGCACTTGTAGGCAATGTTCGCATCTCATTAAGAGATGGAGAAAAAAATATAAGACTTCACTCTTAATATCCACCATAAATGACACAAGTAATGCCAACATATATAGATACGCAATTCTAATAGCGATATTTGTCTGTTTATTGATTCTAACTCAGCAACAACTTTCCGGAGCAGAATCTGCCTTCTTTTATATCAATGATGGACTGACTTCTTGAACTTGGCCCATATCTATTGGCAAACATTATATGCCCAGATCTGACAAATAAAGTTCATATTTGCCCCATTTGCACAGGAAAAGCTTCCTTTAAAAACTGTCAAATGTTTTAAATGATGGTTTCATGCACAAAATTGGCACACGTGGTACTGTGTGCTGCACTTCCAAACCACTTGTGTTTTTATCATCCACAATTTTTAAACCAGCTTCTACCATCTTTAATCCAGGTTTCCCAAAATCATTTTTTTTTTATTTAATTTTCAGGATAGACAAGAGCCAACACAGACTCAAGGAAAACACCACCGCAAGAAAAGACCACTGTCTACACATTTCATCCCGAGGTGGTAAAGGCAGTGTACAGTGTGCGAAAGGTGCTAGGGAAAACCACAATTAAATCTACAAGAAGCCACTGTCTCTTTTTGTCTTAAAGAGCAAACTGTCTCATTTGCTCTTTAAGGAAACCAAACATGTCGTGAGAACTAATAATACTCTTTCAGCCAGGTAATATTTTCCATGCTAAAACACAGTCTATTGCAGTGAAGTGACTGACTGCTCAACTGTAAAGCAAAAATGGTTTAATATTTCCTTCTTAATAAAAAAAAAAAAAAAAACACACAAACAAAACAAAATAAAATAAAATCACAAATCACCACTACTCTACTAAACACAATAAATGTTTGCAAAATAAAATGTGAAGGGGGGAGAGGGATTCTCTCCATAAACCAGTGCCTTGGTTTCACCGATTTTCAAAAGGGCAGGCATCACCCATTCTTTAATCCTCCATGCTGATAAAACTGATGTGAAACTTAATATGAAATAAAGATGCCCACATCAGAACTAGTAAATATTACTCAGAAAACGAAAGCTGAAGCTAATACAGGAAATCTAGGAGCAATATAAAAACAAAGAGCTATGGTCAATGGCTCAATGTCCAGCTGGAGACCAGTAACGAGTGGTGCTCCTCAGGGACTGGTGTTGGGACCGGTCTTGTTCAATATCTTTGTCGGTAACACGGATAGCGGGATTGAGTGTGCCCTCAGCAAGTTTGCTGATGACACCTAGCTGTGTGGTTCAGTTGATATGCTGGAGGGAAGGAATGCCATCCAGAGGGACCTAGACACGCTTGTGAGGTGGGCTGATACCAGCCTGCTGAAGTTTAACCATGCCAAGTGCAAGGTCCTATACCTGGGTCGGAGCAATCCCAGGCACAGCTACAGGTTGGGCGGGGAGGAGATTGAGAGCAGCCCTGCAGACAAAGACTTGGGGGTGTTGGTTGATGAAAAAATGAGCATGAGTCAGCAGTGTGCGCTTGCAGCCCAGAAAGCCAACCGTATCCTGGGCTGCATCAAAAGGAGTGTGACCAGCAGGTCGAGGGAGGTGATCCTGCCCCTCTACTCTGCT
This sequence comes from Amazona ochrocephala, assembly GCA_039720435.1. Taxonomy (NCBI): domain Eukaryota; kingdom Metazoa; phylum Chordata; class Aves; order Psittaciformes; family Psittacidae; genus Amazona; species Amazona ochrocephala. The sequence goes on from CM077881.1 coordinate 33,481,973, forward strand.
CTCGTGAGACCTCACTTGGAGTATTGTGTGCAGTTCTGGTGTCCTCAACATAAAAAGGACATGGAACTGTTGGAACAAGTCCAGAGGAGGGCCACGAGGATGATCAGAGGACTGGAGCACCTCCCGTATGAAGACAGGATGAGAAAATTGGGGCTGTTCAGCCTGGAGAAGAGAAGGCTATGTAGAGACCTCATAGCAGCCTTCCAGTATCTGAAGGGGGGCTGTAAGGATGCTGGGGAGGACTCCATTAGGGACTGTAGTGATAGGACAAGGGGTAACGGGTTCAAACTTAAACAGGGGAAGTTTAGATTGGATATGAGGAAGAAATTCTTTCCTGTAAGGGTGGTGAGGCCCTGGAATGGGTTGCCCAGGGAAGTTGTGAATGCTCCATCCCTGGCAGTGTTCAAGGCCAGGTTGGACAGAGCTTTGGTTGGCATGGTTTAGTGGGAGGTGCCCCTGCCCATGGCAGGGGGTTGGAACTAGATGATCTTAAGGTCTTTTCCAACCCTAACTATTCTATGATTCTATGATTCTATGATGCTTATCTGAATAAGGTAATATACTTGGTGATTCATCAGTCTCTCTGATAATATACAGTAAAACGTGTGCTAGGCTCAGCTTTTATTATAGATAACTATCTTTGGGAAGACTTTATTCCACCTCTGATTCTGAGCTTATTTTTAAAGTGGATTGTGAGAGAGGCTGCCTAGCGGACATACACGTCTGTAAACCAGACCTGCTGCTGAACAGGTTATTACAGGTATTGAAGAGGTTTTGCCTTGAAAACATATTTGCATGAAAAATTATTTGCTTTTAGAAATTAAATCCTAAAATGTTACATCTGCTGAGATTGCCAGCACAATCTAGGATTTTTTGCTGGATTTTATAAACATGATTCAAAAAACAGGCTTTTACAAAAGAAGAAATAGGTACAAATGTACATTTTCTCCAGAAATCCCTCGTCAAAATGGTGCGTTTGTACTCACTCTGATTAGTTAAAGACTAGAACTGTGTTCACCAGGATGACTTCAAGGGACAAACCTACCTCAACTATTTTAGGGTTCTCTGTGCCATCTGCAGCAGAGGACGTGAGCACCAACTGCCTCCCTGCGTCTGCCTTCCCTCCACACACATACACAGTCCTGCTTTAGCAGGGAGCTGCAATTCCTCCATGGACAGGGCAGTGGCCGCCCACCTCCAGCAGCAGCCACCAGTTTGGCAGGCAGCAGGGTGGCAGTTTGCCAGGGACAGCATCCTGCCCCAGCAGCCTCCTGATTAAGACACAGAGTATGGATTAGCATCTCCTGTCTGACACGGCACAGGGAGGCAGGAAAATAATGATTGATATTTAGAGAAAATGCGGCTTCCGTATGAGGCAGAAAACTCTTCTCAAAACACAGGTTTCCACCTTATCCCCTCCAAGTCCTTTCCCTTGACACAAAGGTCAAAGTCTTCCTTCCCTACTGCTGCTGACATGCCAATGACTTCCTTATTTTCTCTCTTCCCAAAGGCAGACAAGGGTGCTGCTTGTGAGATAAGCTTGTTTTGTAGAATCCTACAGGATGAGGAAATCTCTTCTATCATCTCTTGCCCTCTCAAAGATCACTCCCCTCCCTGCAGTGCTGCTGAAAGCCCTTTCCCCTGCACTGGCACCTGCCACCTTCCCAGTCCTCTCCCTCACTGCTCCAAAATCTTTAACTATTGCATCAGCAGGACTGCGTTTGCCTGAAGAGATGTGATGCTGCCCAGCCATACATGTTACCCTACACTTTTCCTGAGACAGGGTGTCGCAAGGGTAACTGAATACAGTAACAAACAGGTGCTCCAGAGGCAGCAAAGACAGACAGAAATATTTAATTTCCTCACAGTCTCAGGAAAGCACTGTACAACCCTCAGCAGATGCCTACATCCTTCCTGGTTTTGTGAAGCACATATGTAACTACTCAGGTGATTTGCTGAGCTTTAGCACAAGACAGGATTCCAGGCCACAGCCTGCTGCAGTCCATCATTCAGACTTCAGGTCATTCTCCAGCACCTTTTCATTCAAATATATGAAAATTTTCATAATTGTGTTGACTATATATCCATCTAACAGAATACAAACAAGGAGTCAATGCACTCTATCACATACAGTAAAGGTTAGCAAAGATTATCCAAACAGTAACAGCCATATTCACAAAAGGAATATAGGCAAAGATTCTGAATTTCGTTGTCATTAACAGCCAGAGTCACAAGTAATAAGAGACACAAGCACACTACCAAAGATCTAGGGATTAGACTGCAAACCTTCTGAGCCCTCAGTATTTCTCACAGGCCAGCATACATATTTCTAAGTAATTTAATAGAAATTAAGAAAGCATCCTGAAAAAATGCTTCAGTATGGCTCAAAGATCCAGCTTCAGACTGCTCATATCATCATTATTTATGAACAACTAATATAACAATACACTTGTCATCCTTCATTAAATGCACTGTACTAGCATGCATGCAATGTGGTCCTAAAGCAAAGTGTGATCATGACATGAAATACTGTGCTCAACTTGAAGCAGAGACTGGTCCTTGTTGAAAAATGGTCAAGAATCTAAGGAACAATATGAGATACATTAAGTCTCTTAAAAAGATTTTTTGGCAAGGGAAAGCATACGGGAAGTTTAACTCAGTTAAACTTAATTACTCTGGATATGTTAAACTACGTTGCGGGTTTGTACTTATGTAAACCAAGCCATTTTGCCACCCCATGCAAAGCCCTCATCAGTAGTAATGTGCTGTCAGATTTAAGAGCTTCTATTGTTCACTAGCAGCATTTTAAATTCCCACCTCCTGTTAGAAAACCTGAAGATCAATAATGCTAAGGGAAGATGTTTTCTCATTTAACATCTTCGAAACTATGCCAAGCAACTGGAAGGCATCCTGAAACCAAACACTTTCAGACTGACATGGATTAAAATAATTGATGGCTGTGTATACTCTCCACCATGGCCTTTTAAATACAGTTGAAGTGATCAGATTTGTAATTGAAAAAGTTTCGCAAGCTACGAAGTTATTATTTGCAAGAAAAATACTAGCCATCATCTGCATTTTCTTTTTTTTTTGTAAATTTTACCAAAAAAAAAAAAAAAAAAGTAAAAAAAACAAGCAAGGTTTAAAAAAAACCACAAAAAAACACAACCAAACAAAAACAAACCCACAAACCTGTCTTTGAAATAAAACAAAAGACAAAACCAAAAAAAAACACAAAAAAAAAAAAAGAAAAAAGTGCAAAAGAAATCTGAAAGATACACGTGTAGATACATCCTCCAATCACATTAATTGTGAATACATTTTGTCACTTTTAAAACTAGCTCAAAATTTTTCTTTTATTTTCTTTGGCAACAGCTGATTATCTCAGATAAAGGACAACATTTCCCCTGCAGCTTCAAGCATTTACATAGTTGTTAACTTTGGTGGCAAGCACATAATATTGTGGACTCAGTTTCAAGCAGAAAAGGAAATGGACTGTGAAGACATCTGTATGTAAGAGCTTTTCTTAATAAAGAGTAGACTAGAAATAACTACGTGGGAACAATTTTTGTGGTGGAGGAACTTGCAAACAAGGAAGAAATAACATTATGTTTGAGAAATGTCTACGAAATTCAAACATCAGCATAGAAAGTTTAATTAAATGGCAGAGGTTAAATACCAGACCTTACCTAAGAACACAGGGATTCATCCAGCACTTGAAATCCTTAAATCAGTGATTTTTTCTACAAAGTATTCTCTAGACCCTGCAGAAACTGCTTACAGCATGAAACACTTTTTCAATCTCTATTCCCATCCCTTACCAGGAAGTCAAGATGGTAAAACTTTCAGCTGGATACAAATTATGCTATCCCAAGAGGAGCAAAAAGTAGCAGTAAGTAGCTACTTATTTTTGGCTAAAATCTTCCCGTACCGAGTCCACTTACTCTGCCAATATCCAAAGAAAGTGCCAAATGCTTCCCTGCAGCTCCACAGCATTGAATGCTGAATCCTAAGTTATATATTTCATTCTCCATGCATATAATGTCACCACTGCAATGTTACCATGACAGGAAAGAAAATACAATCTTAATCCTAAATCTTAAAAAAAAAAAAAAACCAAAAAAAAACTAGAGGCAGGAAGCAGAAATGTTGCTTGGCAAGCCTCCTCCTCATTTTGTTTATTATCCAAGATACTGATTTGATTGACCATATTGGGAATTTTCAAAATAAATGCAGAAAGAAAAAAAAAGAAAACAAAAAACACAAAACCTACCACCAAAATATTTACACATAATTTTCTACGTTTATCAAACACACTAAATGATTAGCAAAATCCTCCATAATCACCACTTTTTTCTGTTTCCACACTCACATTCTAATCAGAAAATGCCCATTCTTTCCCTTCTTTTTTTGTACCCCTGGACTTCATTGCTTCTTTCACAAATAAACACAGGAAAACACCTAACTGCAGGCTCAGGAGTGCTCATATTGGCTGAGAAAAACAGCTCTGCAGAGAGACTGGATATTAATACAACTGTACTGCCAATAAAACACAGCGCCTTTCTTTATTCAATAGCATTTCAAACATTATTTTCAATAAATTGAAAAGGTCATAACTGCACAATCTCACAGCTTTTAGAGTAGACTGCTTATGACCTCCATTTTTTGCATGATACTGGTAAAATTATCTTCCCCAATATGAGTTTCCTAACATGGATTTTGAAGAGCACAAAAGAAACCTGTACCCACGCAGCAGTTTAGCACCAAATTCTACATTTCTTTTTACCACATCTGGAAAACTCTTAAAGGAAGCTTTTATCTTATCACAAGCTGTAGAATAGAGTTTAAAACTACAATAAACTCCATGTTTTATTTACTTTTCTCCCTTTTAGCCTTTTTTTTTTTTTTTAAATGCACTTGTTAGAACCATTTCATTTTTTGAAATTCATTTCATAAAGCAACAACTGAATGAATCATATGGCTTCCTACAAATGAAAACCACCTTCCAGTTATCAATTAATACCATAGTTGATTAATATAATTGAATTCTTACTTCCTGTGCAAAATTATTCTGGATTTACATATGCAGTCACCAAACTTCCAAACTCCTACCTTCCATAGAGCACTCTTTAAAAATACTCTATTCTGCACAAAGCCTATTGTTTTTCCTTTTATTAACACCTGGAGTAATACAAAAATCTAACTATAAGGACAGAAAACAGATGATTGTTGTTGTGTTACTTCCGCATTTCTTGCAAACAGAAAGAATGTGAACAACCCATGTGATCAAGAGAAGAGCTCAATGAGTTGAAACAAGTAGTTCGAATTTGTTTTTTTTTTTACATTAAAACTGGTACACAAATTCTTTGGGAATCGCATACCATTTATAAATCGCCGAATAAAGTAGAATAGTAAATACAATTACATAAAGTAAATTAAATAAGCTGTACGAATACACATACATATTTAAGAATCCACATCAGATGTAAAGAACCACAAAGTTCTGATACTAGTAGAACAATTTTATTTTATGAATAGATCTTTTTGTGAATTCATAAAAAAGATTCAGTTCTTAAAAACAATTCAACTCTCCTTCAAAATGAGTTAGTAGCATAAACAGAAAACTTGAGTGAGTTTCTACTAGATGGAGCTTTAAAATTAGAAAGCCACTTCAAAAATTAATGAAGTAGACATGATTTAGAACTACAAGGAAAACTGGGACACTGGCCAATTTCAAGAGAGTTTGAAATCTTAATTGATTCTTTCTCAGAGACAGGATAGTCAACACCCAAAACTATTACCTGGTTTCAAGTTACATGAAAGATTATACACCTACCATTAATCCATTTGGCTTCTGGATTATGAACTATTAACTCTTTTCTGAAGAGATCTTCCAAGGACAATCGGGTTTCTGATGAATTTGCAAGTTCATCTAAAATAAACATAACAAGACCATTTTAGATAGTTATTAAAACAAATATATTCAGTGTAATTTGGAAAACATTGGAATTATAGAAACAGAACACAATGTCCTGATAAAATTAACAACCAACATCTTCCTCATTTTATTTTTTTTTTCACTTCAAGAAAACATTTCAATTTTCTTCAGTAGAGCTTCAGAGAACAAAGTATTGATACCTCAGGCTGGAACAACTGAAGAACATAGTGCTTGGCTATTTATTATACCAGGACTCTAAGTGGCAAAGGTCCTTCCTCCCACAGCCCTACACCCCAAGAGGAGTTTGATTACAAACCAGTACAAAAATTTCCCGACAGCCAAAGAATGTAGATGAATTGATCACCTTACATAGACAGAAACTAAGTAAGATACACCTTTAAGTAAATTTGGAACCAATTTCACCTATTCTATAAATTAGAATGTTTATATATTTATGTGCACATTTACTAATCTGCGCTTACTCTCTAGTGACAAGCACAACATAATATTGGCTAACAGCCTCGTGTTTTACCCAAACATGATAGAACCCAGTAGTATTGCGCTTCTGAACACTAGCCAACATTGATTTTCTAAACAAAATAATAAGTTTTCATTTCCTAAAACAATCTCCATGGTTCAAGAAAGGAAAAAGAAGCTCCACTAAATTCTATTTGTGCTATAGGTTAAAGAAATCATAAGTAACTGAGATCCAATAGTGAATTGTCACACTAACATGCAAAATCAGAAGTACTTCTAAAGCAAAAGTTCTGCTGTCAAAACAGAAGGTTTCCAATGAACATTCACTGATGGTAGCTATGCACATCACCTAAATGTTTTAGGCTATTTAGAACAGCAGCTGACAAATGCTGCATTACACGCGGCCTGTGCGCTAGCAAAAATATGCACCTATGCACTTCCTAACACAATGAGCCAGACAGATGCCCAGTCAGATCTTTTAATCATTTTATTGTTATTGGGCAGGTTTGCCATAGATTACTGCAGTATTTCTCTGCCTTATGAGCTTTCCCTTCCAATGTGCGAGGCATCCTCCTTCTCTACAAAAGGATCTTTTTGTTAGAGTTTGTCCTTACAGATTGCTGATGTTTAACAGTGCTGCTGATGACCTATAGAAAAAGACTATCTAGAATCACAGCAGTTAAGAAGCAATCTTGTTATCTTTATGTCAACCCAATAAGTTATGAGCATATTTTTAACAAAGAAATGTGCTTTGTAAAGGTCGTATCCTGTAATACATTTCAGGTGAAAATGTGACCCCTTCACAGTGAATAAAGTCCATCATAGTTTCATTATCGGTCTTTATTCAGCCAAATTTCTCAATTTCAGGCTCAGCTGAAAGCTTACTGGAATAAACAACAATATGATTTTTTTTTGCTTTCATATGTCAGCACTGCCTGGTGCAGCCACTTCAGCTCTTCAGCTAATATTAATAAGGTGCATCCTTGCTGTATTGAAGAGAAACTCCTTTTTAATGTACATCATAAATTTATGATAGACACAAGGCCCTCACAGCTGCTCAGTCCACAGAGCTGCTTATTTTTGCAGGCACCTGCCTTCCAGGTCTCAGCAGGGTCCCAGTAAGCATTTACTGACTGTAATCAACTCTCCCTTCACTTGATGTCTTATGAGGTTAAGCATGCAAAGTTGTTCAAATCTTCTCACATAGGACAAACGTTCTAATACTTAAACAATCTTCTTGCCCTTTTCCTACCATTCAGGGATCAAAATAACCTGTTTGAGTTGGGTTTTTTTAGTCTCCAAGTCCAGCATAGGACACAATATGCCAACTGCAGTCTTACTAGAGATTTACAGCAGAGTAACATTATCTCTCTTGATTTATACTTAATCCCTCTGTTTACACATCATAAGACCTTATTAGCTCTTGCTCCTGCCACACACTGAGTTTTTATCTTCAAAGATAACTACCAACTGCTAACTACCAACCCTCAACAAGCTGTTTGCCATCACCTATTTTGATTCAATGCACCCTGTTCCTGATGCTGTTTGTGATCCCAAAAAGATCCTGCTTCTAACTTTTACTGAGTCTAGATCTGTTTATTGTGACCCCTTATATTCTGTCAGTTTGCCAACTATCAATCAGGCTCACACAGCTATGTTGCCAAAACTTGTCTTATCAAAACCAGTTTAGTTTTCACAGGGTTTTGGTTTTGTTGTTTTTTTTTGTTTTTTTTTTTTTTTTTTTTAACTGTTTTAATAGAAATTACTAAATACATCAACTGGGTACAGTAAAGCTGTCAAAGTAGTAAGGTATACCAGCTCTGCTCTCTGCCTTTTATCTAATTCACAAGGAGCTCCTGGAGAAACTCCAGTAAAAAAAGAAGCCTATGGAGGGTGGCAGCAACGACAGGTCACCTGGGAGGAACACAGACAAATTGCCTGAGCAGCCAGGGATCAGGTTAGGAAAGCTATTGCCCTGATAAAATGAAATCTGGCCAGGATGTCAAGGGCAACAATTTAAACTTTTCTAGGTATGCTGTTCATGAAAGGTAGACTAAGGAAAAGTACAGGACCTCTCTGGAAGGAAACAGGAGACCTGGTTACTTTCATAAAGAAAAGGTTGAGTTTCTCAACAACTTTTTTGCCTCAATCTTCACCACCAAGTCCTCCAGCAACGCTGCCCAAGTTATGGCAGGGAAAGGCAGCCACTGGGAGAATGAAGAACTGTTGTAAGCGAAGACCAGGTTCAAGGCCATCTATGGAACCTGAAGTTGCACAAGACCATGAGCCCCAAGGGAACTGGCTAACGAAGTTGCCAAGCTATTATCCATCATATTTGTGAAGTTGTGGCAGTCCAGTGAAGTTTCTGCTGACTGGAAAAGCGGAAATATAACCCCATTCTTAAAAAAAAAAAAAAAAAAAAAAAAAAACAAAAAAAAAACAAAAACAAAACAAAACAAAAAAAAAAAAAAAAACAAGACCCAGGGAACTACAGGCCAGTCAGTCTCGCCTTGGTGCCTGGTAGTTAAGGGATGACTGCCATCAACTACCTGGACTTGTGCAAAGCATCTAACAACTGGAAAAAGGGAAATATAACCCCCATTTTCAAGAAGGGACCATGGAGCATATAATCCTGGAAAGGATACTAAGGCACATGAAAACCAACAAGGTGCTTGGTGACAGCCAGCATGGCTTCACTAAGGGGAAATCCTGCCTGACCAATTTGGTGGCCTTCTATAATGGGGCTACAGAACTGATGCATAGGGGCAAAGCAGTTGACATCATCTACCTGGACTTGGGCAAAGCATTCAACACTGTCCTGCATGACATCCTTGTCTGTAAATTGGAGAGACAGCAGTTTGATAGGTGGACCACTCAGTGGACAAAGAACCGGCTGGATGGCTGCACGCGAAGTGTTGTGGTCAATGGCTCAATGCGCAGCTGCAGACCAATAATAAGTGGTGACCCTCAGGGATCAGTGTTGGGACCGGTCTTGTTCAACATCTTTGTTGGTAACATGGACAGTGGGATTGAGCGTGCCCCCAGCAAGTCTGCTGATGACACCAAGCTGTGTGGCTTGGTTGATATGCTGGAGGGAAGGGATGGGATCCAGAGGGACCTTGACACACTTGAGATGGGCCAGTGCCAACCTCATGAAGTTCAACAGGGCAAAGTGAAAGGTCCTGCACCTGAGTTGGGGCAATCCCAGGCACAGCTGCAAGTTGGGCAAAGAAGTTATTAAAAGGAGCTCTGCAGAGAAGGACTTGTGGGTGCTGGTCAATGAGAAAATGAACATGAGCCAGCAATGTGTGCTTGCAGCCCAGAAAGGAACCATCTTTCTGGGGTTTCATCAAAAGGAGCATGACCAGCAGATTGAAGGAGGTGATCCTGCCCCTCTACTCTGCTCTTGTGAGACCTCACTTGGAATACTGTGTGCAGTTCTGGTGTCCTCAACATAAAAAGGACATGGAACTGTTGGAACAAGTCCAGAGGAGGGCACAAGGATAATAAGAAAGGCTTGATCATCTCCCATATGAAGGCAGGCTGAGAAAATTAGGGCCATTCAAGCTGGAGAAGAGAAGCATGGAGACCTCATAGCAGCCTTCCAATATCTGAAGGGAGCCTACAGTGATGCTGGAGAGGGACTCTTCATAGGGGACTGTAGTGATAGAACAAGGGATAATGGGTTTAAATTTAAGCAGGTACAGTTGTTAGATGAAAGGAAGAAGTTCCTTACTGTGAGGATGGTGAGGCACTGGAATGGGCTGCCCAAAGAAGTAGTAAATGATCCATACCTGGCAGTGTTCAAGACGAGGTTGGACAGAGTCTTGGGTGACATGGTCTAGTCTGAGGTGTCCCTGCCCATGGCAGGGGCTTGTAACTAGATGATCTTAAGGTCCTTTCCAACCCAAACCATTCTATGATTTGAAATTGTCCTTCATGACATCCTTGTCTGTAAAGTAGAGAGGCATAGATTTGACAGATGGATCATTCAGTATATAAGGAATTCACTGCACGCGAAGAGTTGTGGTGAGGAGCTCAATGTCCAAGTGGAGACCAGTGACAACCAGTGTTCCTCAGGGGTCAGTACTGGAACTGGCACTGTTTAACATCTTTGTCAGCAACATGGACAGTGGGGTTGAGTGCGCCTTCAGCAGGTTTGCTGATGACACCAAGCTGTGTGGGGTAGTCAACCTGCTGGAGGGAAGGAATGCCATCCAGATGGACCTTGACAGGCTGGAGAGGTGAGCCAACGCAAACCTCCTGAAGATCAACAAGACCAAGTGCAAGGTCTTGCATCTGGGTCAGCACAATCAGAAGCACAAATACAGGCTGGACAGAGAATGGAGTGAGACCAGTCCAGAGGGGAAAGGCTTGGATGTGTTGGTTGATGAGAAGCTCAAAATGACCCAGCAGTGTGAGCTTGCAGCCCAGAAAGCCAACCATATCGTGGGCTGAATCAAAAGGAGCATGACTAGCAGGTCAAGGGAAGTGACCCTGCTCCTCTGCTCTGCTCTTGTGAGATCTCACTTGGAGTACTGTATTCAAATCTAGGGCCCCCAGCGTAAAGACATGGACCTGTCAGAGCAAGTCCAGAGAAGGGCCACAAAGATGATCAGAGGGCTGGAGTACCTCTCATATGAAGACAGGCTGAGAGCTGGCCTTGTTCAGCCTGGAGAAGAGAAGGCTCCAGGAAGACCTTAGAGCAGCCTTCCAGTATCTAAAGGGGCCTACGAAAAAGCTGAAGAGGGATTCTTTACAGGGGCCTGTAGCAACAGGACAAGGGGGCATGGCTTTAAACTGGAAGATAATAGATTTAGATTAGACATTTGAAAGAAATTCTTTCCTGTAAGGGTGGTGAGGCACTGAACAGGTTGCCCAGGGAAGTTGCAACTGCCCAGGCCCTGGAAGTTTTCAAAGGCAGGCTGGATGGGGCTTTGAGCAACCTGATCTAGTGGAAGATACCCCTGCCCATAGCAAGGGAATTGAACCTATATGATCTTTAAGGTCCCTTCCAACCTAAAACATTCTATGATTCTATGAAGAACTCGTTTTACTCTAAAAATGCACTTTATTGACACATTACAAAATCGTCTATTATCTTTTTTTTTTTTCATTTTCATTTTAAATTACTGAATGTTTCCTTGAAGGAATCATATTTCCCCTTTCCTCACACTATTTCCCACAGATTTATAGACACTGGTCTGAAATTATATATATATATTATGTATAGAAAGTGAACACAGATAACAGAAGATACAAACAAAATCAAATACTAAAACCTAAATTGATACTTTTTAACTATACATGAAATTAACAACAGTTCAACAACTGGTGTGTATTTATTCAAAATGACAGACCTGTTTGTGCTTATGAAACTGTAAGACTGCAAAAGTAGAAATTAATACCCTCATTACCTTTCATGAGTTTATAGGATATTATTTTTTCAGGTTAAATGTAGTCTATACACCTCACAAACTTTACCTTCTACCTCAGCAAATACAACTAATAATGATGTAGTGTAGTATATTACAAACTCAAACTCCTTACTGGCTTTTCTGTGGAACAAAAAGGCTTAACACTAGAAAATACAATAAAGGCTTGATGTTGAATGCCATCTAATATGGCATTTAACAATGGGGAAATTAAATTAAATGGGGAAAAAACAAAACAAAACTGTAGTAAACTTTATGCAAGGTAACAGTTCTATCAGTACTTGGGAATTAGTATATGAACTATTAGTGTAGTTTGCATTATATTTGTATGGAAATAGAAAAACAACTTGCCATAAAGTAGTCAGATATCAAATCCTTTTTGCCATTTTACAGTAGGTATAGTGAGCCTATGCAGCATCCAACAAAACCCTGAATCTTCTGGCAATGAATCTCCACTTCAAAAATATTTTTTAGTTTGCTATGACTGAATAAGAATAGCATGAGAGACGTTGCGGAGGGGTCGGTCCCAACCCTGTTCTAAACAGAAGATTTATCTACTGGGTATGATCCAAATGGACCCACTTCCTCGAGCCTGATTTCACTCAAAACAATTTCGAAAAAGCAGTTTCCGTCAGTTTGGATGACCTAAATATTCCTTGAAGCACTTTTTTTCCGCAGAACTGTCTTTTTTTTTTTTTTTTTAGCAAACTCTGAATTTGCTCTGAGCCTATGATTAGAGTTACTTGCCATTTTGCTCAAAGGTAATTACCGTATATCAGCAAGCATGGTTTAAATGTTAATATCAACATCCCAGTAAAGGAGTTTCGCATAGAGCATTGGAGTCTGCCTCACTTTCAGAAACTAAGTTAACATGGAAGTATAACTGCTGTCATTCCAAAATGAAAAACAGCCTCAAGTCTTGCAGCAAAATACCTGTACAGGGGTGGAAACGTCTGTACAACTTTTAGGCTGTACTTAGGTGATTTTTCATATAAAGGGTTTCAGCTGCTAGTACTTCCAATTGAGCATTTCTCAGTTTTGAAATCCAGATCAACAATGTCAATCAGATAGGTCTTCAGGTAATTCCTACAATGTGGAATGCACTGTCATGATGCAAAGCACAAAACTATGCTGATTTAGAGGCAGGAGTGAGGCACTGATCCCAGAAAATCTACCTATGAATATTCCACTATGTGCTGTTATGTGATGAAATTTCAAAAACATGAAATAGAATAAAAGCAGAACAAGAAAGATACCCATGTTATACTGACATATAATCCAAATGATGGCATCTCAGAAATTTATATTTCCCAGTATAATGAAACTTTATAAATTCATTCCATGGTATTTTCTTCTTTTGTTTTCTCTTTAATACTTCTCCAGTAATCATCTATTATTACCCAAAAATCACTAGATGCATAATTAAACTTCCCAGAGAACAGACAGGCTCCTGAAGCTCCAAAGTTTTTCCATACTCTAGTCTATTTCATTAACAAGAGTAACCTCATTATTTGGTATCTTCATGCACTTTCTCTATCATTGCACAAAACTAGCAAGGATACTTGCCTGCAAACCTTCTACTCCTGGCCACAGAGCAGTGTAGTAATTTGTACTCAGTGGGTGCAATGTTTGCTTTTTTTAATTTATTCCTTAGTCCACAGAGGTTCACAGAGAGCTGTTGAGCCACAGTAAGAGGTTACAGGACTGGGAGCATATTGAGACTCTGCCACTAATCCCTTCCATTACTGAATGGTTTAGTCTTCCATTTTTCCATCTCTTTGTTCATAATACTAATACATTTACAAAGTTTCTGAATAAAAATCAAAATAAAGAGACCAAAATATTACTAATATTGTTGGTACAATTTACTAAACCCACAAAAAAATATCTGCCACACAGATATTCCATATTTTAACAGAAGCTAAAATACTAGTGGGTGAAAATACATTCCTTATTTCAAAACAGTTTCTGCTTAGTGTTGTATATTCATGTTGTATTTCATGTAATGAAGAACACTAAAAATGGAAATCAAGAATTTCTGTTTACTTTTAATATCACTTGTATCTTTACTAGAACCTAAAGCCTCTTTGACGCCTTCTGCATGTAACTTAGAAGATTTTATTTTAAAAGCTTATTTTATATGGAAGCCTTGTTCCCTTTATCGTAAAAAGCACGAAAGCTATTGCTCAAAGTTTAAGTAAGGTCAAATAACAATTGTTAAAGTGCACAGAGACCTGAGAGTTTCTTATATTGTGGACAATGTATAAATAATTGCAGGTAAAAGAGAGAATTTCCATTGAATTTGGCATATCAGTAAATACACTTTTGCCTCTGCAAAATTTTCAACAAAACAGACTTCTGTGCAACCACCATCTGAAATTCTTATCATCTTCATAAAAACAAACCACATGATGTACAGTCTTTAGGGGAATTTACATGAAATCTAAAAAGGACCCATCAGTACAGGCAGAACTAAACAGGAAAACAGTCTCTGATGCTCAAAACAGTATTAGAAATAGTAAGCAATGCACTCTGAACTATCCCAAGGTAGTATAGGACAATTCTCATTATTGCACTGAACATCCTAATTCACAAATATTATATTTTATGAGAAGAGTTTTCAAAACCAAGTATTTATAACAACAGATTGGTAGCACCTTAGAACTGAGCACTTCGCAACAGCCAGAACTGTGAGAAAGTTTTCCCACCCCTCGAATGCTAGACATCCCAAAGGGAACTTACGTATATTGAAAACCATATAACTTCAGCTACAGCGCTTAGTACCTGCCAGCAAACTGGCAGAGTACCAGAATATTTTTAAAATTAAAAAAAAAAAACAACTAACTAATCATGAAAAGTGAAGAGGAACAGCACTGATTAGAATCAGGACAGCTCCACACCTTTTTTTGGAAAGCATTTCCAAATTGCAAGAAACCCCAGTTTTACAGACCTAGACCATTTTAGGAAAAAGGTTTTTATTTATATCAAGCTTTAGAGTCTCTATGGGATATCTCAGAACATCTGAGCTGACAGAACTAGTTTTCACTTGCACGACTTGAACTGAAATGTAGGTCCCAGCTTACATCCAATTTTCAAGCATGCTGTCTGGATTTTGTGATATTGCAATTCTCTGAGCTTTTTTAATATAGAATTAAAAAAAATAAATTAAATCTCCCTAGGCTGTTTATTCTTTTTTCCACAAGTGCCTTCAAACACTTTGATTTATCTTTCTACATCATTAGTAATTATATACAGAAATTAGAGGCAGAACTGATGCTGCTTATTGTGATTCCAGCATAACACTTTTGAGATTTTACAAGCCTTAAAAAAAAAAGTTACCTCTCCCAGAAAAGAAAAACAGTTTTCTGTCATAAAGTGTACCAGGACCACAAGGCCACCATTTGCCCTCACCATCTGTTTTTTATGAGTCCTTGAAGAAACTCTGATACAATGAGACAACGCAGCAGTGCAATTTTGCTTTTGTTGTTCTCAAAATGTTCTAAGTAGAAATAAGCACAGTCATTTCTTTATCATTCCTTGGACAGCACCATGCATATGTAATAGATATTTACACAAAACAGGAAACAGAATATTCTATAGTATTCCTAAATACTCTGTCCAGCTGTCTCATTCCCTCTAACAAGCAAAGCTTTCTGATGCTTTTCTATTCAGTCTCACCACCTTCCTTTCAAGCAGCAGCAGTCTAATACTATACTTGCTCATTCACAGACCCACCCAGCTTCCCTTGATGATTTCATCCAGTGGTCAAATTATCTGGAACCATTATTTAACTAAAAACCACTTCATTAACCTTTTCAGTTATACAAACTGGGCACTTGCATGGCAGAACATCTGCACAGAAGTATTTACTATCTAGGCATCCAATCAAGTACTTTAAATAATAACTTGGATTTTTTTTTCTCAGATTTAAAGATATTTTTCTTTTAAACTTGTGTAGTTTTGACTTCACATAGGTTTCTTGACACAGTTAGATGATTGCTGCCCCAGCAGTAAAAAGAAAACCTTTAGAAAAATAACCTGGATCAAACCGGAACAACAACAACTAAAAAAAAAAAACAACCCCTCCCCCCCCCAAAAAAAAAACTTAACTATTTTATATGTTCAACTGCTTTTTTTGTCTCCTATTTGCCTTTCATCCTGCTTTTTTTCCTGTAACTGAACCATTAAGTAATTTCTCTTCTCTTTGTTTTTTGAGAGAAAGAAAAGGGAAGAAGCTTGCGCAAGTACATATGAAAGATGCATGCTGATTCTCAGCGTTAGTTTTCCATGACATACAGCTTTCTCTAAGATCATCTGTGAATTTGAAATTACACCAAGTGACAAAGACTCAAAGTTAGGTCACACCTGCTGAGGCTAATAAGGATTGCTTGTAGCCATCTCAAGACTGGCACAATCCTAAGGACCTACTTTCAAAGCCAAATGCTTCTGGTCCACAAGGCCTCTGGTAACTCGAGTCCCTGAAGACATGAAATTTTTAGTAGCCAGAATTTAAAAACGCTTAAGGGCAAGAGATCCTTTAACATTTATATGCAATTTAAATGACTGCATTATGAATCATACACCTTCAGTGAGATAAATAAAGAAGTAGGTTACCTGGGGTTAAAAGAATGACAGACATAGTGATGAGTGAACAAACAACTAGAATCACCAGGAGCGCAATAGCAATTCCCTTCCAGTTCCTCTGTGGAGGGCTGTTACTTCCAAGTTCCTACAGGAATGGAAAAAAAAAAAAAAAAAAGGAAAAGACCATGTTTCATAATCATATATTTCCAGAACTATTAGCAATAGCAAAATTACTCTGTGCATACTCGTAATCACTGCATGGGAGGTGATCGTGATCCCTCCCCTCTCAACCCTCTCAACAGTACACAGAGCTATCCAAAGGTGTTGAACTGTTATGCTTTTTTAATAGAGATCTCTTTTTTTTTTTAAGCACATATATGTACATATACCCATTAGAGATAATCAAAAGAGCTTATATAAACTGTCCCAAATACGACTCGTGTTAAAATGTGCTGAACATAGATTTCAGGACAATACCAACTAGCAATTTATAAGACAATTACAGAAATGAAATGTAGCAATTTAGTGTAATTCCACCTAACATGGTATGGACCATAAAGGTTTAAATACACTTGCTTTTTAATGCACACTATGAAATTTATTTGTAATAGAACACATTTACAAAACTGCCTGAAGCTCCAAGTATTCCATCTGATGCCATACAGTTCTTCTCGTCTATACAGTAGTTCAACTGTAAACTGCTCCCATATTACTTATAAAAAAAAACCCAGTGGTTTATAACAAATGTTAAATGAATGCTCCTGTAACTACTAGTTACATGCTCTGTGGTTACATGTTTAACTCCTATTGACTACAGCCAGATGCCATTCAGATTTGTCAGTAGTAGCAATACATCACCTGCGTTCATGGTACAGCTTGAGACCAAAGAGCACATTAATATCTAACAACAGAATTAGTATGACAATCCTAACTTTCACTCACAGAAAATATTTTTTTTTCTATCTATAGCTGGCAAGCATAAACATTTCTCTGCCAGAGTTACCCATGCCTTTACTATCTCAAAATTAAACTGCTGTGGTAAGACTCTCTGTGAAAAGAAATCCAGGAGGGACTTCTCAGAAGATCCCACTTCAGCTTGCTTACAAAACTGAGTTATGTTACACAAGTGCTTCACAATCTACACAAGCTCCCATTAAGCCCCAGCTAAATAGCAGGTGAGGCAAAAAACTTGCACTTGAAGACAATACCACGTAAACACTTCTCTTCCCCTCCCCAGGACCTGAGGCCACAACATGTTCCAGGCAGACCCCTGCAAAGCTGCTTCTCCACTGAATGAAAGAATGCCACAGAAGAGATCACTTGGAGTCTTTCCTATTTGATCTGAGATCCTGGGTTTGTTCATCTTGCATGTACACAGCAAGGATATTCTTTTATCTTTCCCCTTTCTGCCGGACAAAAAGGCAGAGAGACATGGCAGATCTGCCACCTCAGCAGGTGCAGGAAGGTACCTCCTGCTATGTTTTATAAGTTTCAAAAGGCATATTAGTATTCCTTCACATACACGTTACTTCATTTTAGTTTTTTGAATTACAAATGAGTACAAAATGGAGATGTCTTAACAGAAAATGACAGTGTTCTTGTGCCTAATTGGCTGGTGTACACCACCTCAATACCATACATTACCCAAACCAGCATGTCTAACAGTGCCTTTAATTTTTAACTTTTTTTGACCCCTCACTTGTCCATTTCTACCTGTGAAAGACAGTTTCTCTTCCCAGCACTCTTTTTCCAGGAAACATAAGAGGAATTCCACTACAGAGTCACTAAGCAATTCCACGAAAGAAGTCAGCCCATCACAGCCCCAGGAAGGACCCGCACTGCCCTAACATGGCTGCTGCCCACTGGGCCCCATCCTCCTGCCTGGCCTCGATCTGCCTGAGCTTCCTAATTTCAGAGGTTTTCAACCTCACCAGAGGGGAGAAGCACCCACTCTATTTACTCAGTTTAAACCCTAGACCATAGCTGGTCTTCACAGGATCAGCTCCCTCACCAGATCAATGTTAGCCTTCCCCTCCCCACAGCTGAAGCCAGCCATTAGTGGTAAATGGGCACCAGTCAGCCTGGGCTGCTCTCAGTTCTGCTGGCTGTTAAGAGTAATTGTACTTTTCTATTATTACACAAATCTCCTCTTTGGTGTTGATACTGATTGAACAGCAGATCATGAATGATGCTCAATTATAGCACACAGAAGGAAATTACTAAGGACAGCTGCAGCTCAGCATTAGCAGACAGCCCCTCTCAGACTGAAACCTGTACAGCTTTTCTAGGCATCACTATGCAGGAGAAGCCTGATTACCCTAACCAACAATACATCTTTGATGCCCATTATTTTTACTAAACTTCATGGCTCCTGTCTGTCACAGGCAGGGTGAAAAACATGGTCTAAGCAGAAACTCCTACATCCACCCTCCTTTTCCATCTCATCACCCATTCTTCCCAGCCCCTTGCAAACTTGCCTGCTCCCCTCATTTCCTCCAGCTCCTTGTGGTTGACTCCCACCTCATTAAATACTAATTACCATAGCAACTACCTGATTAGCCTTAAAGACAGTTGGTCTTCAAGGCCTGCATAACAGCTTCACAAGCCCCTTTGGTGTTCCCTAGGACGTGAGGATTGCATCGTTCAATCCTTTCTGGACAGCCCTGGCTACTGACATTGCAAGGATTCCCAGCCTTTTCACAGAAACATGAAACTTTGACATCCTCCATGTAAACTAAGATCCAAGCTATTATTTTCCCTTAAGTAAGAATTATTTTAATGTTAAAAGCACAGATTAGAAAATATAAACATATTCTAAACATAACAGTGTAAGTCTTACTCATATGACACTTGAGTTCAGTTGTAATAGAAGACCTAGCAGCTCATACAAGCAAGTGGCAGTGAGAAAACAGTTAGTTACCCTCAGAAAATCATGAAACCCTTATTTCAAAGAATTGACTTAAAATGACAAAAGCTGGATAACTTGACGAATATACTGAAGCCTCTAAAAAACTAGCAGGTTCTCATTATTCAGAAGGTTATTCTCTGCAGACATGAATATTGTTCAATTTCTAAAAATAAAATTCCATTTTAAACACTTCTGCAAATTTCTGCAAAAAGAATATCAAATGGATGAACCTAGTACTGAGCATACAGAGCTCAATGGCACCCATACTGAGAAAGAAGCAGGCTTCCAGCTAGCTGAAAATCTTGGGAGACTAGCATAAAAAGGAGGACTGATCTCTGACTTAGAATAAAGTATTTGGTTTTAATATTTTGATAAAATTTATGAGTTGTTCCAAAGTATTAGATTAGAAATTATTAAAAGGTCATTGTGAGGTTCTGATAGAGTGACAACATTCTGTTAAGACATTTGTGGAGTTAATATACACTAATGAAAAAGATTTGATGAAATATTAGAAAATTACTATAAGGTGAATTCATAGTACAATCAGTATTGTCTATGACATCTCAAATCAACTTTCTTGATGTTAATCAATCAACTCTTGGACTATAACTTACAAATTTTAAAATAGAGTAAGCTGCTGTTCATACACAATAACATTTTTAGTCTTGCACTGCTTTTCAAAATGGTCATAAGCAAAAGGCAGTTAAATAGGTTTTTAGACCATATATCACTGGCAAGACAGAAGCTGTCATTTTTGGGGCATTCCAGAGGAAACACCATAGACAGCAGTACAATGAGAAACTTTTGGCATCATATAGTTTCCCCATATGTAACTGCTAACTGGCATATAACAACAAGGAACATGCAGATAGAGATTTACGGATCTAATCTTCAAAATAGGTTCTTCTATTAATGTGGTTTGAAAAAATATAAACTTTTGAATATAGTGGTTTACATTTAATACCATCTATAATGTTATTTTAGATTTTACAGTGTAGCTTTAATGAATCAGAAAATGGCTGCTCAAAGCATAACACAATCACAAGTATTCTCATTATTTAAAGTATCTTTTCACAAATCATTTATCTGCATTGTTGCCAAAACCAAACCTTAAGTAATGGATATTTTTAAATGGAATTTGTGATTGAGTAATACCTAAAACACAGCTACAAAGAGAAAAATTCATTATATTGCATACACAAAAAGTGGTGCAACAATGTTATAGAACCTTAGGCTTTTGGCCTCTCCTGCTAAATGTTAAAGACCACATTTCACCATGAGCTTTTAATCACAACCATCAGTGAACACAACATATGGAACCGAAGGGAGGTTCTAGCTTAGAAGCCGAAACTTTCTGCTCTGTGATTGTCTGCATTTAATTTCTGTTGAAAAGTCATAGAATCATAGAATCATAGAATAGTAAGGGTTGGAAAGGACCTCAAGATCACCGAGTTCCAACCCCCCTGCCATGGGCACAGACACCTCCCACTAAACCATGCCATCCAAGGCTATGTCCAACCCCACCTTGAACGCCACCAGGGATGAAGCATTCACAACTTCCTTGGGCAACCCATTCCAGGGCCCCACCACCCTCACAGTAAAGAATTTCTTCCTCATATCCAATCTAAACTTCCCCTGTTCAAGTTTAAGCCCATTACCCCTTGTCCTCTCACCACAGTCCCTAATGAAGAGTCCCTCCTCAGCATCCCTATAGGCCCCCTTCAGGTATTGGAAGGCTGCTATGAGGTCTCCACGCAGCCTTCTCTTCTCCAGGCTGAACAGCCCCAATTTTCTCAGCCTATCTTCATACAGGAGGTGCTCCAGTCCCCTGATCATCTTCGTGGCCTTCCTCTGCACTTGTTCCAACAGTTCCATGTCCTTTTTATGTTGAGGACACCAGAACTGCACACAATACTCCAAGTGAGGTCTCACGAGAGCAGAGTAAAGGGGCAGGATCACCTCCCTCGACCTGCTGGTCACACTCCTTTTGATGCATCCCAGGATACGGTTGGCTTTCTGGGCTGCATGCGCACACTGCCGGCTCATGTTCATTTTTTCATCAATCCACACCCCCAAGTCCTTCTCCACAGGGCTGCTCTGAATCTCCTCCCCGCCCAATCTGCAGCTGTGCCTGGCATTGCTCCGACCCAGGTGGAGGACCTTGCACTTAGCATGGTTAAACTTCATTAGGTTGGCATCAGCCCACCTCACAAGCGTGTCAAGGTCCCTCTGGATGGCATTCCTTCCCTCCAACTTATCAACTGAACCACACAGTTTGGTGTCATCGGCAAATTTGCTGAGGGCGCACTCAATACCACTGTCCATGTCACCCACACAGATGTTGAACAAGACCGGTCCCAACACCGATCCTGGGGGGACACCACTCGTTACTGGTCTCCAGCTGGACACTGAGCCACTGAGCACTACTCTTTGCCTGAGGCCATCCAGCCAGTTCTTCATCCACCAAGTGGTCCACCTATCAAATTGATGTCTCTCCAACTTAGAGACAAGGATGTCACGTGAGACAGTGTCAAAGGCTTTACACAAGTCCAGGTAGATGACATCAACTGCTCTGCCCCTGTCCATCAGTTCCGTAGCCCCTTCATAGAAGGTCACCAGATTGGTCAGGCAGGATTTCCCCTTAGTGAAGCCATGCTGGCTGTCACCAAGCACCTTGTTGGTTTTCATGTGCCTTAGCATGCCTTCCAGGAGAATCCACTCCAAGATTTTGCCAGGCACAGAGGTGAAACTGACTGGTCTGTAATTCCCCGGCTCATCCACTTTCCCCTTCTTAAAAATGGGGGTTATATTTCCCTTTTTCCACTCATCAGGAACTTCACCTGACTGCCAGGAGTTTTCAAATATGATGGACAGTGGCTTAGCAACTTCATTTGCCAGCTCCTTCAGGACCCATGGATGGATTTCATCAGGTCCCATGGACTTGTATACATTCAGGTTCCTAAGGTGGTCCCGAACAAGATCCTCCCCCACAGTGGGCCCAGGGTCCCCACCCTCACCGTCCCCGCGTCTGCCTTCCAAGACTTGGATGATGTGGTCAGAGCATTTGCCGGTAAAGACTGAGGCAAAGAAGTCATTAAGAACCTCAGCCTTCTCCAAATCCAGGGTAGCCAGTTCTCCCGATAGCTTCTGGAGAGGGCCCACTGTGTCCCCAACCTGTCTTTTATTGGCAATGTACCTATAAAATCCCTTCCTGTTATCCTTAACATCCCTAGCCAAGTTTAATTCTAAGTGGGCCTTAGCTTTCCTAACCTGGTCCCTAGCTTCCCGGACAACATCCCTGTATTCTTCCCAGGCCGCCTGACCTTGCTTCCACCTTTTATAAGCCTCTTTTTTCCTTTGAATTTTGCTCAGCAGCTCCTTATCCATCCAAGGAGGTCTCCTGGCCCTCCTGCTGAACTTCCTTCTAGTTGGGATGCATCGCTCCTGAGCTTGCAGCAGGTGATCCTTGAATATCAACCAACAGTCTTGGGCCCCCCTGCCCTCTAGGGCTGTATCCCATGGTATCTTACTGAGCAGGTTCCTGAAGAGGCCAAAGTCTGCTGTCTTGAAGTCCAGGGCAGTGAGCTTGCTGCACGCTCTTCTCACTGTCCTGAGGATCTGAAACTCAACCATCTCATGATCGCTGCAATCAAGGCTGCCCTGGAGCGTCACATTCCCAACCAGCCCTTCCCTGTTGGTGAGGACGAGGTCAGGCATAACTTGCTGTCAAGTCTGGCTTTAATAGTTTTAGATGGTATTGTAAGGCATTATATGGTATTACAGGGGTTCCAAATAGGGTACTTAAGTGATCACACCAAAATTTTTCAATAGTAATGAAAAGAAAGGCTAAAACAAAAATCTGGAGAAACTGGACATAAAAAAAATTACAGGTTGTGGTTGTCCAAGGGGAACCTGAGTAATTTCCACTCTTCCACATCCCTCTATGCTAAATCTCACTCACAAATGCAAAACAAGAAATTTTAGAGGGAGATGCTGAATAACTATATCCAGCAAACATACAAAGCAAATATAAATCAAATATGCTGAAGCATTTTCCTCTGTCCTTTTCTAGGCTGATTTCTAAATATATACTCCCTCTCCAAGCACAATTTACAGAACTGATGATGAACTGATTCACTACAAGCATGAAAATTTTTAAAGCACTAGCAGGACATGGCCTTGAATTTCACAATCTATAGCATTTAACCTCATCCAGCAGTTCCGAGGAGCTTTTCTCTATTTTTGAACGAAATACAGGGTCTAACGTGGACGTTTCATTTTGAAAATAAAAAAAAAAAAAAAATACAAAATTACATCCATAATGGCTGTGTTATACCTGAATGTAACAAGATATAACCCAAGTTCCTATTACAATAGAAATAACAACATCAAACTGATTTCCATTACATTTATTTCATATAGAAATATCTTTTATCCCTTGACATTGAAGTGCAAGTGCTTATAATTTAAGAGTGATGTTTTTAAGTACTGTATTTCTTTTAAGTATTGTAATATTTAAGTATTGTATTGCTTTTATTTATTCTAATAGATAAGTATATATATTTAAGATATTGGTGATATCAATTTGCGAAAAAGAATCACTTAAAATTAATAGATGTAGTACCTTAACAGAAAAAAAATCTTAAATATTTCCATATTTTTACCTGAATAAACTTACAATCTTTCTTGTAAGCAGCATAACCAGGAAATAAAAAACAAAAACAAAAAAAAAAAAAAACCAACCAAACAAAAAAAAAAACAAACAAACAAAAAACCACAAAACAAACCCCACAGCTTCCTTCCTAAAACTTATCAAGTTGCACAGTTTTATCACATTTTTATTGTTAATCAATGAGGATAAAAAGCCCTTAAGGCATATTTATTTTAGCAAGTGTGTACAACTAAAGAGACAACCAAAGGTCAGAAAAAATACTGCTGTGATGTGCTGCATTCATAAGTCAGGGATCTGAATTATCTCAATAGCAGTTTCCTTATGTCTTGGAAAACCATTTACGTAAACAGCAATGCAATTTCTACCATGGAAATAATAACAGAAGCAGTAGAAGACTGCCTGGTGCAAGCAGGCACACTGAAGAACACTGGATAGAGCCTGAGGACTAAAAAGTGTCTCTGCCAGGCTTTTCTAGAAGAAGCAGGTTAGCTAAAATGTATCATTCCCTTCGGGACAAGAAATTAAAGCCAAACTTTTAAAGACAAACTAACCCTGAAAGCTGACATTTAATTACAACTGCTTTTCCTCATAGAAATACCTGCCCCTGCTGCAATCAACCTAGCTGATAAATGCTGCAATGAGCCAAATACAGAAAATATCCATTTATCTGTAAAAATTAAGAACACAAATTCCACTGGTTTCAACTCTTTCTGCGGTGTAAAGCTGGGTAAGGCAAAAGCAGAGATTCTGCCATTATTTCTGCCGTCCAGAGTGAACTTCACCAGGTTGACATGCTCAGTGCTACAAGCACGCAGATACACATTGGTGTTCATACCTAGACTGTGAGCATCTGAAACTGAAACTCATCAACACTGAGTCGCAGCAGCGTCTGTGGATTGCCTGTTTTTGTGCTGAGGCATTAAGGGCAGATGAAGGAATTTAGCCAGAGGAGCCATGATCTGTAGCAGTTTCTGCCAGCATCTTCTGAAGCCTTGAATGAATCACCTTTTTTCTTTTGGCTAGTTTTGGGGTTGTTTTGTTTTGCTTTTTTTAACTTTTCCTGTACTGTCACCAGGACAAAGCCTACAGGAGAGCTCTTTGAAGAATCACAGCCTGTCCTAATTTTGGCAAGAATTTCAGGGGCGAAGTGCATTTGAGTAGGAAAAGCAAATGTAATCTGCTTTGGAGTACGAATGAGAATGAGTCTCACTCTGTAGCTGAGATGTAATCAAGACAATATCACTTAATGACTCCTCCAGTGTCTACTTCATTAAACTCTATCATTTACATTCCCCAAACATGAAGAAAAGGTGATAAACGTAAAAAGACAAACAGTTTCATGTTGTATCTCAAGTGTTTTAAAAGACAGACCTAGAATACTTATAATAAAAACAATGCAGTCTTTCCAGAGTTCATTACACAGATCATCCTCCAACTAGTATTAAATACTAACTGCCTTGATTATGCTGTGTACTATTTGCAGGAAAATTACCGCAGCAAGTACTTACAATTTGTGATTAAATGACTGCGTCCATTCCTTCCCAGCTGTTTTTTGAGTAATCCCATGGCCTAGATAGCAGAGAGACTAAAAGACTGATCCATAAAGTGGCACAGGACAGTTATAATCCATTTGCATAAGTACCTATCATTTTCATCCCTCATACTCTCTTTAGAATATGCCATGTTATAAGATCCTATTGCTCCAGTTCTTGTCTGAATGATTATGGTCATACAATTACTTTTCCTGGTCAACATCTTCATTCATCAAAATGTTGGCACTTCTTTTCAGAGTCCTTATAAAATGCCACTTCCACAGAAATGCATGAATCTCAGTCAGTTTTGTGAATAACAGGCATTTTAAAAAGAGAGCAGCTTGTTAGCAATTACCCTGCTTAGAACAGGTGCGGGATTTGGATTTGGATATCGGAACAATCTGTCTTGGTGTTTTTATTTCCCTGGGCTGTGCTGGTAAGAGAAAGCCCTTCTTTTGAAGAGCCAAACTGGAAAACAAAAAAAAGAAAAAAAAAGAATCAAAAAAACCCAGCCCAATCCAAAACAAATAAACCAAAACCCACCCCCGTCTCAGTAAAAATAACTTAAAATAATAAATGTGCATATATAATAAGTCATTCTGAGAAGTGTTAATCACCCACACTGGTTATCTACTTTCTTAACCTTGTAAAACACACTGTGCTTTCCTTCAGCCTTGAGCATTTTTTCCTGTACCTGCAAGTGCCCATTCATGAACCGAATTTTGGTAATTCTTGGTATTTTAGAATAGTTTTGTCAACACCCTTAGCTCTAACTACTCACAAAAATAGATCAGATACATTTATGGACTCTATTTAATGTATTATGGCTATCATTAAGGATGCATTTCACATCTTCCAACTCCTTTTGCAGCGTACCTTATAACATTACTCAAACACAATGAGCCACCTATTACACTAGACAAACAAGTAAAAGCCTAACTACTAAAGCTTTCTACCAAAATTCCTGTCCAAGGTCTAACCACAGTAGATGAGTTTAATATTTTGGTCATTGGTTATACATATAGTAAACACAGAAGCAGCACAACAGATCAAAACAGCACGGCACATGCACAAGCCAAAATTTCCGGCCATCCACTTTTTTATGAACACAATAATATTCACATTTCCAGCATAGGAAAGCAAAGTGAAAAAAATCAGACTATCATGGTGCAAAATACTGAAAAAATATGTAAAATGCAGGTCATGGAAAATACTGCCATAAGGACAGTTGAGTAGCTGGGGCAGAGGGAGACTTGGATAAAATAACAATGAATGACAAAACTGGTTTAGATTTGAAATAAAAAACAGTAATGATGTAGAGACAAACTACAGCAGTCAAGGGAATTCCTTTGGCTTTGGGGACCTGAGTTGAAGAAGTATGCCATGGAGAACTTTTGCAGCAACTTCATTGAGACTCAGTATTTTGAAGCTGTGAAACCTTTTCATCCTATATTCACAATTTTTCACAGCTTGTTTCTAACAAAGTTTCAGAAGTAAAAATATTGTACTCTTTTTCCAGTCTAGCAGAAACACTAGGAGAATTAAGGAGAATATTGATGTTCTGGCAAGATGTGATTATCTTAAGACTCAAAAGTACTCATGTACACGAAAACTAAAGATAGCCACCTCTAGGGATTTTTCTAAGTTCCTGAGTAGAACAGCTACTGACCAGCTTCTTTATTAAATATCTCTGTTTGCAACACTCATCCAGTCTCCCCTGCAAATATCACCTCCAGACTGTTGTCAAGGAATCACACACCCTCTGGGGAGGGCTGAGGCTGAGAGCTAACCTGATGCGATTCCAGGTTATGTTCCCAATGTACCAAAGCTCCAATATTCACACTGTGCTACATATTCTCTTCCTCACACAAGTCTAATCTTGCAGCTAATGAGATTTTTGTCTGAATATGAAAAGCTATCTCTGTATCTTGAAGACTGCCTGCAAGATTACACGGAAATAAAGCAGGCGGCTCATTTCCACTGAGCTCATGCATCATTAGTATCTAGAGGAAATCAACAATTCATTTGCCATAATTAAAGAAAATTCTTAATGTATTTTACTAAACAAGTAATGCCAAGTACAGAAAAAGATGGCAAAGCAACAGGCACAAAAATGATTTTATTCGGGTTACTATGATGTAAAGGAAGAAGTCTATATGAATACTAACAGTCAATTATAGACAAAACCATATTTTCACATATCCCTATCGATCCAAACTTTAATCAAATGCCAAAAGATAGTAGCACATTTCTTCCATTCTTCTAATGCTGAAGAAAAATCCCCCAATCAAGCAAACTAATGTATGTCAAAAAAAAAAAGATATTAAAAAAATGGATGAATACAGGCTACACTTGTTGCATACCTATAGTTCTTTCTACAGATATAACAAATTTGTTTGCTTGAGTTTGTCCTTTTCAGTACTCAGAAACTAAATTATACTTTGTCTGATTTGCCTTTAAAAAAAAAAAAAAAAAAAAGGAAGCTTTTTAAAAGCATTTTTGTCTCTCAATATATTTGCAAAGTCCCATAACAGATCACTTTTAAAACTGACATAGTCATTTTTGGCATTAATAAGCAGATCTGTTTGACAACACAACATTACACTTCACTGAAGGTTAGAAAAACAGGAAAAGTTACTATGCTGTAGAAATAACACATAAGTTGAATTCAGGTTTATACCACATAATTTTACAATTTAAACTGAATACAGTGCCCCTGTATTTAGTGGTATAAGACCAAGCTCTGTGCTGGAGCATAACTTTGAAGTAAGACCACCATGAGATTAGAAGAACCAAAATCACTTTCTGGAGTTTCTCATTGTTCAGGTACTTGTACTTGCCTAATTTTATGCCATTGAAGAGTCCTGGAGAATGGATTTGGCAAGAGCTTTTTTTTTTTTAGATGAGTGATATTAAATCATGAGTTGCCAAAAGATGGAAAAAAATGCAAAGGTTATTTTGTAAATTTACATTGACATTTTTCTATTTGTTTTCAGATTTACACAGAAGTTACTTGCAAATAAGTAATACAAATCAAAATGTGGCTTAATAAACCTTTGCGTGCACATATATGTGTACACACATACACGTATCACTGAATATATATACAGCTAAATAGTATTCAAGGCAACATTCCTATAAATAAGTTAATTCTAAATAAGCCAGAGAGTATCAGTACCACTGTGATTCTGCATTTAGGGGGATCCAAGGTTGTAGAACGTTAGATGAGTTTCCCAAGGTCATGTAAGAATGGTAAACCAGCATCTCTTTATGTAAATATTTGTGAAGAAAACTGTAGCAAACAAAATTGTTTGGCCAGTATCACTGGGCTCTGATTGGGAATTTATAATTTAGTTTTTCAAAGTACTTTTCATGATGAAGTTTACCTACTTTACCAAAAAATTTTAATTTTATTTGAAACAGAGGAATGCTATGATTCATCAGAAGTAAAGACATGTTTTTCTCCTGCATTTTTTTAGCAGAAAACCACCAAAGAGGTGTTCAAGAAATCTGTAGATTAGACACAATATACTATGTTATATGAAGGCAATAGATACAATAACCCAGCAGAACCAAGATCACAGTTCACTTAAAAACAACGTGAGTCCTCACAGCAATAATGACATCACATTTTTCATACACATGCACAGAGCTTATAAAAAAGCACTTACAGAAAGACTATGGGTCACCAAATCATCTCCTTACACATATTCCACTCAATTTAAAAGCAAATCCAGTATTACGACAAGAAAAAAAAAAAAAAAAAAGAAAAGAGGAATTTCTTGGCTGTTTTACAGGATTCATTGATCTCAACAGTGTACATTAAGTTTATGCAAAAAATATATATATATATTATTTTTTTTTTTACCCCTGCAAACTTTTGTTACCATAATGGCCAACCCTATCTTCATACGACACTTTGAAGGCCCTTTATCCACTATGCTTCATGGGGAAATGTGAGCCATTCAACAATGTAGAAGCTCTTGACTTATCTGTGGAAAATGGGAATGCCTCTTGACGGGTTCCCTAGGCATTAAGAGAGTTCTGCATGCAGGCATTCCCATCAGCACCCACTCCAAGGCAAACTTAATCACAGTAACTGAGGGAAAAGACCCACAAACAAACCCAAAACATTAATAGCTTTAAACTGGAGGGGGAAGGGTGGATTGCCTCAACTGCAGTAAGTCAAAGTAGTCTATCACTTCAGATTTTGAGATTCTTTTCCGCAACACATTTTCCATCTGACTCCCACACTAATTCAGTATGGATGCAAATGTTATTTTCTTCAACTGAAAGCTTTTAAGTGCTCAACAGCGATCCTCTTAGGTTCACCTCTGCTGCCAGATCATTAACGCATGGAAAGGGACTTCCCGACTGGCTTACTGTACTGGGTCTGGCTGTAACGGATTTATCTTTCTCCATAGCAGCCCCTATGGTGCTGTGTTTAGGATCTGTGGCTAAAACAGCCTTGATAATAAAACCAATGTTTTGGACATTGCTAAACAGTGCTTGCAAAGCATCAAAGCTTCATCAAAGATTTCTCTCTCTCTTTTTTTTTTTTTTTTTTTAACCCAACAACAGGGAGGCGGAGGAGCTGGGACAGAAGCTGGGAAGTACCACAGCCTGATCAGCTGAAACAAACTGGCCAAAGAGATACTCTATACCATGTAATGCCACGTTCTGCCACCAAACTGGGGTACAGGGAAAAGGGAAGGTGCCTTCCAAATGGCCACTGCTCAGGACTGACTGGGTATGAGTCTGCTTGTAGGAGGTGGCGAGTGATTGCATTGTGGGTTTGTTTCTTTTTTGTTTTAACACTTTCGAACCATCTTTATTTGGACCTACAAATTTTCTTGTTTTTGCTATTCCTATTCTGTCCCTGGTCCCACTGTGGGGGGATGCTATGCCATGCTCGACTGCTGGGCAGATCAACCCACTATAGGCATATATGCCCACTTCTCACAACGTTCTCTTGGGTCTACATTTAATGACGGTACGACACATTATCTTTTATTTCCTTTCAATGAGATCATATCATAGCCATCCTCAGCATAGCAGGAAACTACAGTCTCTCTGAAACAGAGTGGAATAAAAGTCAAGATGCTCCTATTGGCACACTTTTCCAGATGCTGTTTTTATTGAAAACCAAATAAATGTGCAGATATACTAAGGTCTGCTTTAGCAAAGATTGGACATTCTGAGAAACACTCAAATGAACTTTTTACTGTGGGGATAAATAATCCCTTGTCACCTACTTTCTGACTCAGTTAAGGTTCCTATTGCTGGGAAGTTCCAGCCCTGTAAGGGACATAGAGAATTAAGCACAGAAGTTGCTTAGATCTGGTATTTGTGGAGTTAATAGAGATAAAACAGGATGGAGAGGAACACCAGAGAATGACCAAGAATCAGACACTTTCTAACTCTACATGGAGTTTCTACTTTATGTACAGCTCTTTGTTTAGCATGGCAGCATAAAGAATATAGAAAAGCAATAAACTGCATTACTGTTACAGTATGAGAATGACAAGCAGAAAGAACACAGGCCAGAGAAATCAGGTTTAGTGTATTTTTTGTAAAATAAACATAAACAGAAGATCACTGTGGTTAAAAGAGAGACTGAGCAGTACTAAAAGAGTAATATTTTTAGGGGCTCTGTCACACTTAACAAGAGAATAGGAGATAGTGCCATGAAAAGCAATGATATTGTCATGTACCACATGCATGCAGTAATATTTGTACTAACGAAAGTGAGAGCATATAACTGAATGCCATGGAAATTTTGGAGGAAATCCATCCAAACTAGGAGGTTTGACTTAGAGCAAGAAATGAATGACAGCTTTCCTTTTCTCCAGAGTGACTTCTTCTACCTAGCCGATTCTCATGAAAAATAAGGTAAAGATTTTTATAAAGCACATATTATCTATTGCTAGTTGGTTTCTTGCCATTTTGAGAGTTAGAAGAGTTAT
Source organism: Amazona ochrocephala (assembly GCA_039720435.1). Lineage (NCBI taxonomy): Eukaryota > Metazoa > Chordata > Aves > Psittaciformes > Psittacidae > Amazona > Amazona ochrocephala. The sequence goes on from CM077881.1 coordinate 33,513,485, forward strand.
AATTAGAAGTCAGTTGAACAAAGCCAGAGAAAGAAGACAAAGATCTCACTGATGTAGAGGTGAGTACCTGGCCATTGGCAGAGCTGCTACGCTCAATCAAACGAAAAGTTCAAAACAGCCTTGTCACCGAATTTTCCATTAATGCACTGAAGGTAATTTTCTGTCTACAGATCCAGTACTCACAACAGATACACAGTTCAATACCACTCCTTGGCTCTGAGCTTTAAGACAAGAGCCAAGTAATTCCTTCAGATCCACTTCAACAAGTACTACTGAAAGGCCTGGAGGCAGAGGACAGTACTTGATTCAAAAGGTGCTGGTTACAAGACATGCTATAATAACTGTGGCCTTCTTAGACATATACTTACAGACGTACCATAAGTTTTAAAAGAAATGGATTATTGGGATACTCTGTGATTCTCCAAGTTAATAATTAAAGAAATGAATGCTAACTTCCTTTTTCTAAATACTTGTCAACAGTTGTTTATTTTTCAGTGAGACTGACTGAGCATAATTCATTCTGTCCTCAAAAATGAGCTATTAGAAGTTAGAAACCAGACCTATATAGGCAACTAATCTGAATATTTTTTTAATAAGCTACAAAAGGAGAGTTTTTCCAGATTCATGCAATGCAAAAATGGGTTCATAGGTAATCTTGAACATTCATAAAATAGAAAACACTTTCAGGGCAAAGCCGGGGGAAAAAAACAAACTAAAACAAACAAACCACCCACAGATCATAAGTGTGGATTTCTTCACAGATAAGAGGCAATGATTAACAAATATCTTTTCAAATTTGTGGAAACCTGCCAAGAATTATATTTTTAGCTAATTCACAAAATGGAATGGCACCAAAAGTGCTGGTGTGGTTAATATCTGACTTTTGCAGGAAAATTTCCTTCTTCACATTTTCTGTTGATTTTCTGTTCATCTGTGGGGTTTCTTCCTGTTTTCTACAGCTCATAATACCATATGTTCCTTATTCCCCGTTGAATAACTGAATAATCCTTTATATCCTTGTCTCCCTTCTGTAAAAATTTATTAAATTTTCTGGGAGCAGCTATATTACAACAGCAACTAGGTTACAACTTAAGGCAGCTCTAGCCATTCCCACAGGATCAACATTTTTATTTCAAATCAAAGACTGCGGAGACATGCAGTCAAATCCCCATGCCTCACTGCTGGATACATGGTATTAAAAACACAAAAACCATCTACTAAAGTAGCTGGTGTGTACACACATTGAGTGGGAAAATGAAGCCGAGAAACTGAACTCCATCCTTTCTAACTTCCCCACCAACACAGTCAGAAAATGGACCAGCTAGTTCAAAATTTGAAATTTCTTCCCCACTGCCCATGGTTGTGTTGGTCATCACAAGCCTCACAAATAGGTCCATTGTACCTCTTAGCAAAAGAACGCCCCAAGACACTTCTCTGTGCACAGTATTCTCACCTAGACCTTCCTGAGGGTGAATGGAGACAATACACAGTGATTTTTTTTCATGAAAACTAGTGCCAGTAAAAATGCTCAGCTTCTAAAATCAAATCAGTCAGTAACCTAGAGTCCTGTTTCCTTTAATGTTTTCTGAAGAAGTCTTTGAGGACAAGTAGGCATGGCTTATCACACATTTGAAAGTGAAATAAAAGTATTAATCTCATCAATTCGTCAAAACTACTTTCTACAACAGAATCACTTGCAAAACAACATGACACTTTAACCACATTTCAGCACGATGCAGCAAAAGAAATTGTAGCAATACATCTAGGAAAAGTATTTGAAGTTTCTAATCCAGTGTACCCACATTGCTGATGTTATTCTTAAAATATATCAAAATGGCTGCCTATGTGATGTAGTTGGAATACAGTAAGATGGGGCAACTTTGAGAGTCGTATTTACGACCTAGCAAAAAAGATGCTGGTGATAATTATTCCATTTCCCCTGGGAGTACATATACATTATGTTATGTATACTTCATGTGATGCTAACACAATCTGAAAGCAAAAAAAAAAAAAAAGATTTTGCAAAAAAACAGATATGGGACATTTTAACTTGGTAATTTTATTACCTGAGTATTTTTATCCTGTGCATTTATGGGAAGCATTTACAACTTATTACAAGCAGAAAGATAGATTGCTCTTTAAGAAAGAATGGAAAAAGTGAATTTAAAACAAAAAACACGTGAAAACAAGAGAATAACGAAATGCTCTGCAAAGTACAACTGCAGCAACAGCTACTGTGCATGCCAGCTTCTGAAATAAAAAGCTACTAAAAATATATAAATTAATTCTTCTGGGTTCCTTTATCAGAAAGGCAATCAGAAATTGCAGTTTTCCCAAAATCTGTCCATTTATCACTCAGCATCTCCGAAGGAATGTACCTCCTCTCCCCTTAGCCTCCTCTCTCTGAATATATCTGAGTCAGTAGTCAACACACTGCAAGACACCGCAGTAAGAGTGGTTTATTTTCTGTTTTCTGTATATCCCCTGAGGTTACTAGTTGCATATTTAGGTAACCCTGCAAGGAAGCAATGAAAGAAACCCTTGGTGCTTTTGTCAAGGATTGATTTTAAGGCTGGAACTTCAAAATACTTAAGCATACCAAGCAAGAAAGGGGCATAAACCGTTCTATAATATGCCAGCCACCCAATACTTACTGTATTATTGCGAAGGTTACAATGAAAAGAAAAACATATGATTCAGATTACAAGTCAAGTTATTGTTATTGGACGAAGGAAAAGAATCGAATCAACGCCTTAACTACAGCCACCTAATCAGGAAGTGCCCACAAACAATACTCTGTAGTTTCCTTCATGATCATGCATTAAGGCTGCAAATCGTTGCTAGTCCTCCATTTGTGCTCTAAACTGAAGTTGTAATTACTTGTGCCCCACTGCAGCCAAGTTGATTTGCAGGCTCCATCAGGTAATTAGGCACATGAATGTAACAAATCACCAGCAAAACTAATTGTGGCTCATAAGTAGAGGACAGCTTCTGAAAATCTTAGTCAGACAGAAACTGATAGGCACAAGCAAAAGCAAGTGGAAATTCACTCAGCAAAACAGCGCAAGCAACCCTGTACAGCTCTACTTCCCCCGCTATTCTTTCCTCTGTGACTGGGTTTCCAAAACCTCACTCTTGTGAGAAAAATAAATTATAATAAGGCCACTCTCATGTCAGGAGAGAATATTTTCATGACACACATCTACCCTGCAACCTGCACCTGATTCGCCAGTTAATGATATCTAACTTAAAGGCAGATCTAGATATTGCCAGACAGCACTAACACGTAAATGTGTACTTACAGAAATAGTGATCACAGTTTCAATTATATATCTGATTTTCAATCATACATCTTTTATGGGTCACTATCTTCTGAGATTACAACCGTGATTCTTATACCTAGTCTAGATTGATAACCATAGGATGAGTAAAACCTCATTAAGTACTGTAAATAATTTTACATTCCAAAAAACACTAAAAAATGTTTTCCTTCTGCAAACTCAAACAGAAAAGCATTACTCGGAACATCAGCTATGATACTTTCTCTCTCAATATATTTTGCCTTCTATCAAAATCACTCCACAAAATTTTCCAGGTCTGAACTATTTTATTAATTATAAGGAATTCTGTGCCTGGATGCAGTTTAATATACCAAGTCACATGGATGATACAAGATCAAAGGGAAAGAAAATACTAGTCAGAATGAGTATGGAAATTTTCCATTACAGAAACACCATGATTACGTAAACCCGAAGAGATGCCTAAAATAGGACTATAAATTATAGAATCATAGAATAGTTACGGTTGGAAAGGACCTTAAGATCATCTAGCTGTAACCCCCCTGCCATGGGCCGGGACACCACACACTAAACCATGCCACCCAAGGCTATGTCCAACCCCGCCTTGAACACCGTGTCCTGGGTTCAGCAGTAGCAGTCATTTTTTCTCCTTGTAGCTGGTGCAGCACTGTGTTTTTGATTTTGGGCCTGGGAACAGTGCTGATAACACCAGTGTTTTCAGTCACTGCTTGGTGATGTTTAGGCTGGCCAAGGACTTGCTGAGTCTCATGCTCTGCCAGGGAAGGGTGGAAGCCGGGGGGAAGCAGAAACAGGACACCTGATCCAAACTGACCAAAGAGGTTATTCCATACCACAGCACGTCATGTCCAGGATGTAGGGAGGGAGAGCAGAGACCCGGAAGGGTGGTGAGGGTGCACGGTGGGGGGTGCACGGTGGGGGATGCACTGTGGGGGGGTGCAGTGCTTGATACTGGGTGGTGAGCAATGGTATCCTTCCCTTGTATTTGCCTTGTCATTATTGTTACTGGTGGGGGTGCACTGGGTGGTCGGGCTTGATATTTGATGGTGAGCTATTGTATTCTCCTTTTCCTTGTATCTGCCTTGTCATTCTTATTATTGGTGGTAGCAGTAGTAATTTGTGTTATACCTTAGTTACTAAACTGTTCTTATCTCAACCTGTGGGAGTTGTATTCTTTCGGTTCTCCTTCCCATCCCTCCAGCAGCGGAGGGAAGAAAGAGTGGGGAGTGAGTGAGAGAGCGACTGTGTGGGTTTAAGACTTAAACCACGACAACCGCCAGCGATGGAGCACTCACAACTTCCCTGGGCAGCCCATTCCGGGGCCTCACCACCCTTACAGGAAAGAATTTCTTCCTCATATCCAATCTAAACTTCCCCTGTTTAAGTTTGAACCCATTACCCCTTGTCCTCTCACCACAGTCCCTCATGAAGAGTCCCTCCCCAGCATCCTTATAAGCCCCCTTCAGATACTGGAAGGCTGCTATGAGGTCTCCACACAGACTTCTCTTCTGAAGGCTGAAAAGACCCAACTTCCTCATCCTATCTTCATACAGGAGCTGCTCCAGTCCCCTGATTATCCTCGTGGCCCTACTTTGGACTTGCTCCAACAGTTCCATGTCATTTTTATGTTGTGGACACCAGAACTGCACACAATACTCCAAGTGAGGTCTCACAAGAGCAGAGTAGAGGGGCAGGATCACCTCCCTTGGCCTGCTGGTCACGCTCCTTCTGATGGATCCCAGGATACAGTTGGCTTTCTGGGCTGCATGCGCACACAGTCAGCTCATGTTCATTTTCTCATCGACCAACACCCCCAAGTCCTTCTCCGCAGGGCTGCTCTGAATCTCTTCTCTGCCCAACCTGTAGCTGTGCCTGGGATTGTTCCGACCCAGGTATAGGACTTTGCACTTGTCATGGTTAAGCTTTATCAGGTTGGCATCAGCCCACCTCACAAGCGTGTCAAGGTCCCTCTGGATGGCATTCCTTCCCTCCAACGTATCAACCGAGCCACACAGCTTGACAGATAACATCACCTGCTCTACCCCTGTCCATCAGTTCAGTAGCCCCTTCATAGGAGGTCACCAGATTGGTCAGGCAGTATTTCCCCTTAGTGAAGCCATGCTGGCTGTCACCAAGCACCTTGTTGGTTTTCATCTGCCTCAGCATGCCTTCCAGGAGAATCCACTCCAAGATTTTGCCAGGCACAGAGGAGACACTGTGACTGGTCTGTAGTTCCCCGGCTCATCCATGTTCCCCTTCTTGAAAATGGAGGTTATATTTCCCTTTTTCCAGTCGTCAGGAACTTCACCTGACTGCCATGATTTTTCAAATATGATGGACAGTGGCTTAGCAACTTCATTTGCCAGCTCCTTCAGGACCCATGGATGGATTTCATCAAGTCCCATGGACTTGTATACATTCAGGTTCTTAAGATGGTCTCGAACCAGATCATCTCCTACAGTGGGCCCAGGGTCTTCATTCTCACTGTCCCTGCGTCTGCCTTCCAAGACTTGGGTGATGTGGTCAGAGCATTTTCCAGTGAAGACCAAGGCAAAGAAGTCACTAAGAACCTCAGCCTTCTCCAAATCCAGGGTAGCCAGTTCTCCCGATAGCTTCTGAAGAGAGCTCATGTTGTCCCTAGCCTGTCTTTTATTTTCAACGTACCTATAGTATCCTTTTCTGTTATCCTTAACATCCCTAGCCAAGTTTAATTCTAAGTGGGCCTTAGCTTTCCTAACCTGGTCCCTAGCTTCCAGACAAGATCCCTGTATTGTTCCCAGGCCACCTGTCCTTGCTTCCACCTCTTTTTTTCCTCAAATTTTCCTCAGCAGCTCCTTATCCATCCAAGGAGGTCTCCTGGCCCTCCTGCTAAACTTCCTTCTAGTTGGGATGCAACACTCCTGAGCTTGCAGCAGGTGATCCTTGAATATCAACCAACAGTCTTGGGTCCCCCTGCCCTCTAGGGCTATATCCCATGGAGTCTTACTGAGCAGGTTCCTGAAGAGGCTAAAGTCTGCTCTCTTGAAGTCCAGGGCAGTGAGTTTGCTGCACGCTCTTCTCACTGTCCTGAGGATCTCAAACTCGACCATCTCATGATCGCTGCAATCAAGGCTGCCCTGGAGTGTCACATTTCCAACCAGCCCTTCCCTGTTGGTGAGGACAAGGTCAAGCATGGCACCTCTCCTTGTCAGCTCCTCTATTACTTGCAGAAGGAAGCTGTAGGACAAAGACAGGAAAGAGTGGATTTGGTAGGAGGCTTGCCAGATTGGTCAAGGATGCTTTAAACTAGATGTGTTGGGGGAGGGGGGCATCATTCCATCCCAACACACCCAGTCACTTGCCAGCACCTATAGTAAACGTTCAGAGCAATGTAGAGATATTCCAGCTGCGCCAGCCAATGAGCCGGCTTTAATTGGAGCTCGGCTCAGATGCCTCTATACAAATGCCCATAGCATTGGGAACAAACAAGAGGAATTAGAGATGTGTGCACATCTACGGGGGTATGATATCATGGGCACCACGGAAACATGACTGGTGTGTTGGAATGGAAGGTTACAAGCTCTTTAGAAAAGACAGGCCCAGTAAGCAGGGAGGAGCAGTTGTTATTTATGTTAGGGATAGGCTGGTGAGTACGGAACTCTATCTGGGAACAGGTGTGCAGTCGACAGAGAGTTTGTGGGTAGGGTTAAAGGGAGAACAGCGATGGGAGACGTTACTACGGGGATCTGTTACAGACCGCCTGACCAAGAGGACTCTGTGGATGAAGTGCTCTATAGACAGAGAGGACCAGCCTCACGCTCACAGGCCCTTGTTCTCATGGCAGACTTCAGCCACCCTGATATCTGTTGGAGGGATGGTACGGCCCGGCACAAGAAATCCAGGATATTCCTTGATCGTGTGGAAGGCAGCTTCCTTCTGCAAGTAATAGAGGAGCCGACAAGGAGAGGTGTCATGCTTGAAGTGCATTTCTGCTTTTTTTTTCTTATTATTTACAAGTCTTCAATCTCGTGTGCCAGCTTTCCATCTAAGTCTATATTCAAACTGGTATCATGGGTTTACTATACCCAAATAATAGAAAATTCGAGGGGGTGGGGGGGGAGGAAAAACAAAACAAAAACCATAGAAGACAAAATGTGTAAATTCGGAAATTAAAAAAGTTATAACACTGGCAAGTCAGGTGGCTAAAGCTTCATAAAAGCACAGCATATAGCATAGCTATATTAATGTAATTAGAAAACCTTAGTAAACTTAAACAGAAAAAATAAATTAAACAAATATTTAACCATCAGTGAAGTTTTCAGTAGACTGAGAACAGCAACATCCTTGTAGTGCATTTAGAGTACTGTCAAATTTTATTTGAAGACTGAGTGCTTCTCCATTTCAGAAGAACAAAACCAATAGAATAAAACGCACTAGACGGCATTTTAAGTCCTTTTTTTTTTACTCATTTCTTCAGTTCTCATGTGGCTTTTCATTTTGTCATTGTGCCACAGAAAACATCATCCAGCTGACAGACTAATGAAAATCACAACCCTGGTCTACTAAGTCGTTCACAAAATGAGATTCAAAAAATTACTACCTGAGGTGCAATTACTTCCAGTAGTCTTTAATAACTCTTGGATTCATACCATCTCACTTGCCCCTTTACAATACATTAGCCAAACTCAGTCTCCATGTGTATCTACTCCAACCTTTTGAACTTTGCCACTACTATTTTTAGACTTCTCTTTAAATTACCAAAATCATCATTGACATTCGATTTATTTGGAATATCGTTTTCCTTATTCTGCTTGGTAAAGCTGGAAGCAGAGAGAACAGTTGTAGCAGGTGACAGAAATTTCATTCCCCTTCCCATTTACCTATCATTCTACTACACTTATTTTTTTTTTTTTTTTTTTTACCCCAAACACTGGGGGAGAGTTTAAATTATACCTGTTTCATCAAAAGACCTCCACTCCCTCTCAGTTTCACCTTTCCACATTTTACAGGCACCATACAACTCTCTTTTCCCTTCCACTGTTATAATTTTCTCTACATTGGAGTTTTACTATCTAGAGGTTTAAGTATTCCTGTTATCTATAGTGACCATTAAGAACATGAAAGGCAAAGCCAAATCACTCTGCTTTATCAAATGTTCATAGTTACAAGAATAACTTCTAACATTTTAATGAATATAAGCACATAGGGCTTTCTTTGAAAAGAACAATATTGTGTAAGATATAAGTAAAAACTATTTATGAACAATGTTGCATTGGTCAAGTAACCACATTTTATTAAAAGAAAACAATCTTTAGAAGTAAAATCTAAGCATCATTTTCATGATCTTCAAAGTTATAATGCCTCTGAATCTGGTAAGATTGATCCAACTACTCCAGCATAGAGGCAAGGCTGACTTTGACCTCTGCAATCCCTGTGAATGATAGCACACATGCAAAGGAACCCCACAGTTAATTCATTAGTGATGCACTTGCAGTGCTCACTGCGAAAATTAATAAGAGTTCTTACTTAGCCTTCAGTAGCTTCTGTATTTCCACAGTGCTTTGAGCATATAAGGCACAATGCAAAGAAAATTTACATTCCCTCCAAACACCTGGTAATCTCCAGGATTTAATGTGCAATATTTATTAGCTCACATCAAAAAGGATTTGTCAAAAATAAGAAGTACTGCCAATCCAATAAAATCCACGCAATTCATTGCTGTTGTAGACCAAAACCTTTTCTCTCAATTCTCTCTTGTGAGCTGTCACTATACCTTTTTCTGAAGGTAGCACATTATGTGTCTTTGTAGTATTTACAAGGAAATGCTACATTATACTAAAACTTCATGCATAACAACGATCAACTGCATAACTAAAATACAGCACAACAAACCTGGAAGGGCAACGGCACTCCCATGTCAACAAGCAAAACTTCAGAATGCTAGAAATGAAAATGAGGAGCTTAAAAAAAATGTATAGATAGTGGATTGACCTTGAGCAGATGCCATGGGTCCAAATCTAAGATATAAATTACATCTCAATACAAGTCGTTATTTTCTGAACTGAAGTGGATTTTTTATAACAGGTTTGTCTGTGGATTCTGCTTTAATCCACTAATGTAACTTTAAAAATTTGAGTTTCATTTTTGAGAGGTACATGAAAGGATTATATTCTTATGCTAAGTCTGAGTTAGAGCGTGAAAACTTATGCTTTGTCTTAAATTCAGTTTTAACACTTGACGTTTAAGAACTCAAAAAAAATCTTCCCCTAAAAAAGGAAAGATTCACAGAAACTTCAGAGATGCTTCATTTTATAATCACAAAAGATGAGGTAAAACAATTCATACACCTCATTTATTATAGACAATAAGCTCTATTTTAATGTGAATTACTAATTTTGAATATACACTCTGTATTTGGATTGTATATACTTTATGCTGGCTTATTCATTATGAAAGGATCACACAGAAGCATGGATGGACCTCATACCTGATCTAAAGTCCTCAGTAGTCTCTCAGGGTCAGGCTTTTAATAGTACCTAAATTAAATCTATTTATCTCAATGCAGATTACTTACTTTACCTTAGTACAAACAGTTTCACTGAAGTTCTAATAAGTACTATGAAAAACCCTACGTTTTTATTTCTCTGTACTTTAGTATGTACACATAGCAGCATGCAAACCTATCCTATACCACTTCGATGTTCTCCCTTCAAAAACAAAAAGAAAGCATAAAAGCAAACGTTAAGTATCTGCTGAGAATTGGTTTTCAGCAAACACACTAATTTCTGGGTTTATTATCCCAGTGTATCAACAGAGAAAATCTGTTTACCTGGCTAGAATAATTTCTTACTTACCAAGCTTAGCTGAGATACTAATGAGAATCAGCCATTCCACATTTCTGGGCATCAGAAATTAAATCACAGTGCAGAAAACGTAACTGAGGCAGGGATGGATGCAGCAATGGGAGATGACCTCTTTGGGGCCACAGGGCTCCAAAGCAGCCAGCAAGAGCTGTGTGCCCAAGTGGTGAAAAAATGCTTATTTGTCCTGAAAATGGGCTCATGTGAAGAACAGCAATCTCTCTGAGGATGAAAAATGCCTTCCCACAACAGAAGCATATCCTTTGATTTCACCAGAGGAATATTTTTTTATTTAGTGTATCAGAGTGCCAACCCCCTCTCAAACACACACACACAAGACAGAATAACTAAAAACAAACAAACCCACAACAAACTTAACACTAGGTGTAAAAGCATTAAAATGAAACTGAGTTTAGCAAAGATGTCATTTTGGCAGCATGTCTGCAAAATCATAGAATCATAGAGTGCTAGGGTTGGAAAGGACCTTAAGATCACCTAGTTCCAAGCCCCCTGCCATAGGCAGGGAAACCACACACTAAACCATGTCACCCAAGGCTATGTCCAACCCGGCCTTGAACACCACCAGGGATGGAGCATTCACAACTTCCCTGGGCAACCCATTCCAGGGCCTCACCACCCTTACAGTAAAGAACTTCTCGTTTATATCCAATCTAGACTTCCCCTGTTTAAGTTTGAACCCATTACCCCTTGTCCTCTCACTACAGTCCCTAATGAAGAGTCCCTCCCAAGCATCCTTATAAGCCCCCTTCAGATACTGGAAGGCTGCTATGAGGTCCCCAAGCAGCCTTCTTTTCTCCAGGCTCAACAGCCCCAACTTTCTCATCCTATCTTCATATGGGAGGTGCTCCAGTTCCCTGATCATCCTCGTGGTCCTCCTCTGGACTTGTTCCAACAGTTCCATGTCCTTTTTATGTTAAGGATACCAGAACTGCACACAATACTCCAAGTGAGTTCTAACGAGAGCAGAGTAGAGGATTAGGACCACTTCCTTCGACCTGCTGGTCACGCTCCTTTTGGTGCAGCTCAGGATATGGTTGGCTGATGCTTCTACTCCTCACATGTGAATTTCCAGCTTACAGGCATTCTGGGTTTAGGTATGACAATTTTACTTTAGCACTGTGGTTGGAGGGACTCTGAGCCTACTCAGCCAGAATTCTCTAATTCCAGAAGCTAGAAGTACCAACATTGCTTCCATCCATGCATGTACTCTAGCAAGGCCATTTTGAGGACAAAACCTAATTACCATTTTGACATAGTTTTACTTTCAAAACCAAACATGAAAGTAATAGTATAATATGCCTCATTTCCCTTGTCTATTTTTTCTTTCTTAATTTTCTAATTTTAATGAACAAAGGCACTCCAGAAGCAGATCCATTACACATAAAAATAGACTTCAATCTTCAAATACGATCTTTTAATTAAAATGTAACATATCATTTAAGAAAAATATTTCAGCAGTTGAGAATGTTGGAAATATAATTCTCTTACAACTCTACAGCAGAGAGAAGTAGCGGCCAGAGTTACAGACACCTTCATTTTCTAGAGAAAACTGATAGTATTTGCTAAGTGAGTGGAGGATACAGTATATCACAACTACATGATTCATTTTATGCTGAAATTGGGCTTGCAGGCAGAAGTGGAAGTGAAAGACAGCAAAACCTTCAGTTTTCATCTGCACAAACCCACACACATATGCAGTCTGAATTAATGAAACAGCTTTTAATAACTTTTGAAGGAAGGAAAACTACAGTTAGAAAACAGAGTGGTGGTGTTCTCACTATTACAGATGAAGCAACATCTTAAACATAGGACCATGGAGCATTCTCCATTCCCGACTCAGAGCAACAGCATGAAACACTGCTCAGAAAATATTCAAGTGAGGAGTCAAATCTACTTGAAAAGTAAGTTAGATAGAGTTCAGCAAATGTAGATAAGCCAGGAGGCAAATCTGCTAAGGCTCTATATTTTCACTCAAAGCAAAACTGTCGCAGCAACTTTTGTCAAAATCAGAACAGTCTGAGGTGCTGGGAAGAGATGTTAGTTAACAAGCAACAGATGGTATTATGAATAGAAACAAAGAGTTTTGGAGAACTACCTGTATGACAGAAAGAATAAGTGGGATAAAAAGGATACATAACAGGTCAGTGTCTGGCTTAAGAGGAGACATAACTAAATTACTATCAATATCTGTTCCTGAGAAAGCCTCTGAAGAGAGACTGCAACCACAGTGGAGGAGAATCTTGAAGACTCATCCCTCGCCTGTGGGTCTTGCACAAGCAGAGGCTATGTGGTCTTGACAAAACAAAGCCACATGCCTCTGTATGGATGTTGGATGCTTTCTAAATAACAGTTTGCTTCGGAAACTTCACTATTTCTGCGCTCTTCCAGACAGAAAGCCAAAATCAAAACAGCAGCAACTACAGAAATCTGAGATGAGCTCCGCCCCCTTTCAATCACTGAACGCCCACCCTGGGGAGCCAGACAACTGGCTAAAAAAGGGGGGAACACTGCTTTCCTAGCAGAGGGCGAGATGCGTGCACACTGTATCTCCTAAGCAGTCTTGCATGCTCTGACCACACCACCCAAGTCTTGGAAGGCAGGCACAGGGACTGTGGGAATGAAGACCTTAGGCCCACTGTAGGAGAGGTTATGGTTCGAGACTATCTGAGGAAACTGAATGTACACAAGTCCATGGGACCTGATGAAATCCATCCACGGCTCCTGAAGGAGCTGGCAAATGAAGTTGCTAAGCCACTGTCCATCATATTTGAAAAATCATGGCAGTCAGGTGAAGTTCCTGACGACTGGAAAAAGGGAAATATAACGCCCATTTTCAAGAAGGGGAAAATGGATGACCCAGGGAATTACAGACCAGTCACAGTGTCTCCTCTGTGCCTGGCAAAATCTTGGAGCGGATTCTCCTGGAAGGCATGCTGAGGCAGATGAAAAACCAACAAGGTGGCTGGTGACAGCCAGCATGGCTTCACTAAGGGGAAATCCTGCCTGACCAATCTGGTGGCCTTCTATGATGGGGCTACAGAACTGCTGGAGAGGGGTAGAGCAGTTGATGTCATCTACCTCGACTTGTGCAAAGCATCTGACACTGTCCCACATAACATCCTTGTCTCTAAGTTGGTCAGACATCAATTTGATAGGTGGACAACTCAGTGGATAAAGAACTGGCTGGATGGCCTCAGGCAAAGAGTTGCGCTCAATGGCTCAGTGTCCAGCTGGAGACCAGTAACTAGCGGTGTTCCTCAGGGATCGGTGCTGGGATCAGTCATGTTCAACATCATTGTAAGCGACACGGATAGTGGGATTGAGTACGCCCTCAGCAAGTTTGCTGATGACACCAAGCTGTGTGGCTCTTGGAGGGAAGAAATGCCATCCAGAGGAACCTTGACACGCTTGTGAGGTGGGCTGATGCCAATATTATGAAGTTTAACCATGACAAGTGCAAGGTCCTACACCTGGGTCGGAGCAATCCCAGGCACAGCTACAGGCTGGGCAGAGAAGAGATTCAGAGCAGCCCTGTGGAGAAGGACTTGGGGGTGTTGGTCGATGAGAAAATGAGCATGAGCCACCAGTGTGCGCTTGCAGCCCAGAAAGCCAACCATATCCTGGGCTGCATCAAAAGGAGTGTGACCAGCAGGTCAAAGGAGGTGATCCTGCCCCTCTACTCTGCTCTCGTGAGATCTCACTTGGAGTATTGTGTGCAGTTCTGGTGTCCTCAACATAAAAAGGACATGGAACTGTTGGAACAAGTCCAGAGGAGGGCCACGAGGATAATCGGGGGACTGGAGCAGTTCCTGTATGAAGATAGGATGAGAAAGTTGGGGTTGTTCAGCCTTCAGAAGAGAAGGCTGCATGGAGACCTCATAGCAGCCTTCCAGTACCTGAAGGGGGCCTATAGGGATGCTGGGGAGGGACTCTTCATTAGGGACTGTAGTGATAGGGCAAGGGGTAACGGGTTCAAACTTAAACAGGGGAAGTTTAGATTGGATATAAGGAAGAAATTCTTTACTGTAAGGGTGGTGAGGCACTGGAATGGTTTGCCCAGGGAAGTTGTGAATGCTCCATCGCTTGTGGTGTTCAAGGCCGGGTTGGATAGAGCCTTGGGTGGCATGGTTTAGTGTGAGATCTCCCTGCCTATGGCAGGGGAGTTAGAACTAGATAATCTTAAGGTCCTTTCCAACCCCAACTATTCTACGATTCTATGATTCTAAAGATGAGACAATTTCCATTTTCTCTACACAGATAGTGAGGCCACTTCCAGGGCTAAACCTGTTTATATACTAAGCAGTCTACCAGGAAGAATGACCCTTCATCTTCTCCAGAAGTTTCTACTGGAGGAAAGTCCTTTTTTTTTCTTCTGCTCTTGATGGAAGCAGCAGAAGACACAATTCATAACTACAAATGCTCTTCCTTTCTAAGCTAGCATAATTATCTAACTTACACCATGCTGTCTGCACATCACTGCACTGAAGACAGTGTAACAAAACTCAGCCTTCTCAAACCTTTCTGGCACTAAGAACACTCTTTTTATAAATTTATAAAATTTTTATACATTTCTTTAACGTCAGTTTAACAAGAGATACCATTACTCATCCGCGTCCATCATGACATATCTATCAGGAACAGATATTTTTATGAATGTTTTTCTCCATTAGTTCTTATCTAAAAGATACATTTTTCTTGGACTGTTGGTGACAGAGATAATTTCTAGGAGAATGGGTCATGAATTGCTTTCCAAACATTCTGAATTGGCAAGTTTCAGGAACACTTTCTGGGTTCTCACCATGACCATAGTTTCCAGCGCAAACAGGCGCCCAAGAGCACTGCCTTTGCTACAGTTTATAGCACATTTTTAAAAAGAAATACTTTCTGGTGGCTGCACACTCTCTCTTTAGCCTACCAAATCCATGGGGTTTAATATTAGGCAAAAGGTAATAATTCATATGGCATTTCAAGTTTCAGTAATTGTTTGGTGCCTCACACTATTACTCAGAAGAGTTCTGATCTCTTTACTTCAGATGCCAATATGGATCAGAGCCAGCCTTAAAAGTATGTAAATTTGAACTGCTGGAGAAGTAATGATTAATTAAAGAAACAGCAAGTAGATTCAAAAAATGTCTGAGGTAACATTAATTTAAAAGCTGTCTCAATTAGTATTCTTCACACATGCCTAAGATTTTCTATATTGCCAAACATGAAGAAGACGACAATTTTTGAGACAGATTATGAACAGTTTGAGTTTTCACAACAGTCTCTTTTCATTTTCTGACTGCAGAAAAATGAAAAAAAATGAGATAGGCAAGGGTTTGTTTTTGGTTTTGTTTTTGTTTTGTTGTTGTTGTTTTTCTGTCTTGTCTCCCATTTCAACATTTGCAAATGTTCTTGTAATTTCCTGGAGACAATTTTCTTTCTGCAGGTCACCATAAATCAGTCCCCTATTTCAGGGTGAACAGCCACATCCTGGCTGAAAATAGAGATAAAAAGACAGAGTTGAAGATTAGAGTTTATCCCACTTCAGAAAACTGTATGTTGAAGCATGTGTCTTCACAAGAACATTAACTGGGTTTAGGCTATTTTTTCATAGCTTCTTAAGCAACACAGTAGGCTAGGTTCTGATTTCAGCTACAACTCTGGAACAGCAGTTCCAAAGTCACAGGCGATGAGTCCAGCATAGATGAAACCCAAACTGAATTCATTGTTTTCTTAGGCAGAGCACTGCATCTTTCACCTGGTTAAGGTATGGGAGTCACCCAAACATAAATTTCCAAGACAATGACAAGTTCCCTTTCAGCAGCACACCTTAGAAACCCTATCAAAGATTTGCAGTCTGAAACCAGCACATTTTAAATAAAAGGTAGAACGGGTCCTACTGAAGGGATCATTACAAAAGAGACCCCTCCTAAACAAGGACTTTACTATAGTGAGGCACATCAACTACCTCAGGCAGGGATGATGGGGATTGAATCCTAAGGTAAGACTCTATCTAAGACTCTATATAAATCATCATTTGAAGCTCTGCCCTTGATGATCTCTCAAAGCTGCTATTGCTTTAGTGGAGTAAGCCCTGAAACCTTCTAGGAGTGAAGATCTTTACTTCTGTGAGCTCTTCTCCTACACTACTTGAACAAAGAAAGTTTTTGAAGCAGACAATTCTCTATCGACTTCACCACACATCCTGAAATGCCCTCTTAAACTTTGTGGATCCCTCAACATAAATGAGCCATTCTTCTGGAATTTAGACAATAGAAAATGCCTTATAATTTCTTTGATCCTTCTGAGAATTGAGGCATCCTTATTTGAACAAATAACTTATTGTGTGGTAAACCTGGGTCTGGATCTGGATGGTGTCGGACACAATAATGAGCCAAGCATTACTCAATACCAACAATCTATTTTCAAAACATAGCATTTTTTTTCTGATAGGTTTCAGTACTTCACCTGATCCTTCTGCATTCGAATTTTGCTTAGTGCATGAATACAGCTCCCAAGCCTCTTGTGAAATGCTTACTCAATGATGCTTTCCATGTATGTACCAAAAAGCTGCATTACTACCTTCAGTGTTCATACTCACCACATTTCAGTAATTTTAAGTGATAATCTGTTACACATCACCCTACAAAATTGCTTTGGTAATCATCTCTAGTGGTTTCTATGTCTATCTTTTTGGACCACAAAGGACTCTCCTTTCCAAAAAGAAATGTCTGCAGACACCATGCAGAGAAAGCTCTTCGACAGCAGTGTCTGCCTGCACTCCTTCCATGTTTCTTTATTCAAATCTCTCCCTGCTCTTTCCCTAACCTTACTAACTTTCTACTTTTTCCTGTATCTTAATACATTCTTCTGGCAAATTGTTGCTGTTCTTGTCCACCAGATATCCCTAAACCTGTCTTAACTGTCTAATCAAGTTATTTTTCTTAGGAACATACCATATTTGTCTAAATTTTTGAATATTCCCTTGTTTTCTATTCAGGTTTTACCTTTCCTACCTATTTGCAGGATTTTCTACTGCCTACGCTACCGCTATTTATAAATCTTAAGAAACATCTCCAGATATTCATGAATCACTGGTCCTTTGCTAAGGACTCTGCAGAGGAAAACAGGTATCACAGAAGTAAAATACAAATAAAAATTGTTAATGTTCTCTGCTTTACTCACCAAGCAAATGTGCACAAGCAACCTGCGTCTGTTCCAGTACAGACTCTACAGCATACTGAGTATAGCAAACCAAAAAATTTCGCCTTACCCCACTGAAGACATACAACACTTCATAGCATTGGTACTTCCAAGTGACAAGGATGTCTCTTGAACTCTTTTCTTCAGCTGTATTATTTGCCCATAATTTCTGTAATGAATGTTTACCTTTTCTCTACTATTTTAGTAATGTATTACTTACTGAAAAATATGTTTTATGTGGCATTCTTAGCCTTCAAACTAACAGAGAATACGTGTTTTCTAGAGAAGGTGAAGAGCCTTTGACCCTTCCTCTGTACTTCAGTGTCTGTACTGGGCATACTTGTTATGGAAGGCCCAGTTTAGATTTGAATACTCAGAACTGTATCTGCTAGTTTTATGAAGAATCCCAGCTTCCTGGTAAGAAATGCAAGACCAGAAAAGAGAGAAAATATTAAAAATAATTTAAAAAATAGCAATAAAAAAATACACACACATGCAAAAAAAAAAAAAAAAAACCAAAAAGAAAAAAAAACAGAAGGCACTAAAACCAACCAATCAAAATGAAAAAAAAAAAATCCCCTAATCCTGTTCTTTTAAAATCTATTAAAAACAACCACAGTAAAAACCAAGGGCAGTAACAGAGTAGTACCAACTGTGAAGTTAATAAAACTCCTTTCATAGTCATGAACAACAAACTGGGAAAAGTAGATATAGCTTTTTTCCCTCCCACTTATGTAATACACTAAATGATACGTGTTTAAAATGCACATTAAATCACCGATCATAACAACCTACTAGGGCATGAAAAAAACTTCCAGAGAAAGGCTTTGCCCACACTACTCAGAGTTATGCTAGCTGCACCTGTGCTGTACAGCACTTGAGGTACACCTCCTTTAGGCCCCATAAGGCATCTTTTTTGCTTTAAGGTATAGTTATTTTTCTGTGTGGGACTCTTCTGGTTCAAAAACGCCTGAAATAAAACAAAGCCTGTGTTGCTTGATTAAAAGCCTGTTTTAACAGCACACAGCACCAAGGAGATCCACAGCAAGTCCTGAAAGACTGTCCTTGTTGTGTTCACCAAGCTAGAATAGTATTGGAGAAATAAATGCAGGCTGGGGAAGGGGCGGGGAGGAAAGGGCCCTCGATGCAGTCTCAAAAATAGCACCTACAGTGAGCAGATCCTGTGTCAGACTAAATCCGTAACACACCTGGGTTTTGCCTTTGAAAGAGCAAACTAGGCGCTTCTAAACAGAAGCCAAAAATGACTATACATGAAGGGAGTTTGGGTGACTGACAACAGGACCTCAAAGTAGGGAATAAGGTATTTTTGCAGTGTACTCCATATCTCGTACTCATAACAAAAGGACACATACTCATCACCTATTTATTATTGCAAGTCTTACTTTTCATTGCTAAATATCTGTGTTTATCTACAAAAAAAATATTTACATACATTTTAAATACCAACCCTTAACTATATTTGCAGTCATATTTAGAGTGCCCTGGGGGAAAAAAAAAAAAAAAAAAAAAGAACAAAACACAAAAAACCACAATATATAACTATGGGTAGGTAGTACACTGCTTATAAAAATTATGTTGTGGTGATTATGGACATGCAGCCACTAAAATTAGAAAATAATACTAGTTTTTTTCATAGGAGTACAACACAGGACATAATTCGGTCAATTGCTGAGGTGAGCAGCTCAAGAGAGGACATCTTCGACATCTGATCGGGGGGAAGCTCAGCGTCCAGGAGCCTCAACTCAGAGTGGGGAGAGCCACCAAGGGAGTCTCAAGTCCTCAACTGGACTTGCCCAGGAGCCAGCAGCTCAGCCGACGCGAGCAGCTGACTCACAGGGGGGGCACCAGGAGGAGCGGCACCAGCCCTGACTGGGTAAAAACCTGCCCCAGGAAGAGCGGCGATCAGGGCAAGGCGACCAGGGTGGGCAAACAGGGCAGGCTGGCAGCAGTTTGCGAGGCAGTTCGCGCGGGCAGGCAAATTGGGATGGTGAGCGCTCAACGTATGACAAGGGCCAGGTCTTGGAGCTCAGCTCTGGCTGCCCTGGCTGTGGCCAGCATAGGCACCTAGACAGAGCTGATGAGAGGGGAGGCTGCAGTGCAGAGCTCCGGGTGTAGAGAGCACCTGCACTGCTCTCCTGAGAGGAGGGTGCAAAATGGGCAGGGGTGCACTCCGTGCTCCCTGGTGGAGGTCCTCCTGTAGCAGGTGGCTGAGCTGCGGGACGCTGTCAATAGGCTGAAAGATGTCAGGGAAGCTGAGAGGAAGCAGCACTGCTTGCTCCAGGACCAAGCTGTGCAGGGACCTCAAGCATCTACTGTTGCTCATGGAGGGAAGAAGGAAGCCGCTAACCCAGGAAGCTGGGAAACAGTAACAAAAAAAAAAAAAAAAAAAAAAAAAAGGAGGAAGAGGACAATTAAAAGCAAGGGGCTTCCTCCTACATCTGTTTTCCCCACCCACAACCGCTTTGCAGTTCTGCAGGGGGCTGATGAGGAAACACACTCACACCAGGAACAGTCGGCAGATGCACTGGTAAAGAAGATCACTACTGGTGCTGACAGGAAAAAGTGGTGGGTCATGGTACTAGGAGACTCTACTCTGAAAGGAACAGAGGCACCCATCTGTTGGCCTGACCAAGTCTTAAGGAAAGTGTGTTGCCTACCAGGGGCATGGATCAGGGATGTTCCAGAGAGGCTGCCTGCTCTAGTCAGTCCCACTGACTATTATCCACTTCTAGTGATCCATGTGGGTGCTACTGATAGAGATAGCAGTAGCCCCAAGAACATAAAGAAGGACTACAGAGCTCTGGGAGAGGTGGTTACGGGATCTGGAGCTCAGACTGTCTTTTTGTCAATTCTCCAGGATACAGGGAAGAACCTTATAAAGGCTAGGAGGATTGGGCACATTAATAAACGGTTCGAATGGTGATGCTGTAGTCAGGGGTTTGGGTATCTACAACATGGGAATCCTGGGGGCTGGTGGAGCTGGTCTGACAAGGAAGGTAAAAAGTGGTTTTGGTAGGAGGCTTGCCAGATTGGTCAAGGATGCTTTAAACTAGATGTGTTGGGGGAGGGGGGCATCATTCCATCCCAACACACCCAGTCACTTGCCAGCACCTATAATGACGTTCAGAGCAATGTAGAGATATTCCAGCCCCTCCAGACAATGAGCTGGCATCAACTGGAGCTTTGCTCAGATGCCTCCATACAAATGCCCGTAGCATAGGGAACAAACAAGAGGAATTAGAGATGTGTGCACACCTACAGGGGTATGATATCATAGGCATCACAGAAACATGGTGGGATGGCACCTATGACTGGTGTGTTGGAATGGAAGGTTACAGGCTCTTTAGAAAAGACAGGCCCGATCCGATAGGTGGGGAGGGGGACTTGCTATTTATGTTAGGTATAGGCTGGAGAGTATGGAACTCTGTCTGGGGACAGGTGAGCAGTCGACAGAGAGTTTGTGGATCAGGGTTAAAGGGAGAACAGTGATGGGAAACATTACTGTGGGGATCTGTTACAGACCGCCTGACCAAGGGGACTCGGTGGATGAAGCACTATATAGGCACATAGGAACAGTCTCGCACACAAAGGCCCTTGTTCTCATGGGGGACTTCAACCACTCTGATATCTGTTGGAGGGATGGTACTGCCCAGCACAAGCAATCCAGGAAGTTCCTTGATTGTGTGGAAGACAACTTCTTACTGCAAGTAATAGAGAAACCGACAAGGAGAGGTGCCATGCTTGACCTCAATGCTCACAAAAAGGGAAGGGCTGGTTGGAAAAGTGACACTCCAGGGTAGCTTTGGTTGCAGCGATCATGAGATGGTCGAATTCCAGATCCTCAGGACAGTGAGAAGAGCATGCAGCAAGCTCACTGCCCTGGACTTCAAGAGAGCAGACTTCGGCCTCTTCAGGAACCTGCTCAGTAAGATTCTATGGGATACAGCCCTAGAGGGCAGGGGGGCCCAAGACTGTTGGTTGATATTCAAGGATTGCCTGCTGCAAGCTCAAGAGCGATGCATCCCAACTAGAAGGAAGTGCAGCAGGAGGGCCAGGAGACCTCCTTGGATGGATAAGGAGCTGCTGAGGAAACTTCAAAGGAAAAAAGAGGCTTATAAAAGGTGGAAGCAAGGTCAGGCGGCCTGGGAAGAATACAGGGATGTTGTCCAGGAAGTTAGGCACCAGGTTAGGAAAGCTAAGGCCCAGTTAGAATTAAACTTGTCTAGGGATGTGAAAGATAAGAGTAAGGGATTCTACAGGTACATTGCAAATAAAAGACAGGCTAGGGACAACATGGACACTCTCCAGAAGTTATCGGGAGAACTGGCTGCCCTGTATTTGGAGAAGGCTGAGGATCTTAAAGACTTCTTTGCCTCAGTCTTCACCGGCAAATGCTCTGACCACACCACCAAAGTCCTGGAAGGCAGAAGCAGGGACTGTGGGAATGAAGACCTTAGGCCCACTGTAGGAGAGGTTATGGTTCGAGACCATCTTAAGAACCTGAACGTGCACAAGTCCATGGGACTTGATGAAATCCATCCACGGGTCCTGAAGGAGCTGGCAAATGAAGTTGCTAAGCCACTGTCCATCATATTTGAAAAATCATGGCAGTCAGGTGAAGTTCCCGATGACAGGAAAAAGGGAAATATAACGCCCATTTTCAAGAAGGGGAAAATGGATGAGCTGGGGAACTACAGACCAGTCACAGTGTCACCTCTGTGCCTGGCAAGATCTTGGAGTGGATTCTCCTGGAAGGCATGCTAAGGCACATGAAAACCAACAAGGTGCTTGGGGACAGCCAGCATGGCTTCACTAAGGGGAAATCTTGCCTGACCAATCTGGTGGCCTTCTATGATGGGGCTACTGAACTGATGGACAGGGGTAGAGCAGTTGATGTCATCTACCTGGACTTGTGCAAAGCGTCTGACACTGTCCCACACGACATCCTTGTCTCTAAGTTGGTGAGACATCAATTTGATAGGTGGACGACTCAGTGGATAAAGAACTGGCTGGATGGCCTCAGGCAAAATGTTGTGGTCAATGGCTCAGTGTCTAGCTGGAGATCAGTAACGAGCGGTGCTCCTCAGGGATCGGTGTTGGGACCGGTCTTGTTTAACATCTTTGTCAGAGACATGGACAGTGGGATTGAATGCGCCCTCAGCAAGTTTGCCGATGACACCAAGCTGTGTGTTGATATGCTGGAGGGGAGGAATGCCATGCAGAGGGACCTTGACACGCTTGTGAGGTGGGCTGATGCCAACCTGATGAAGTTTAAGCATGACAAGTACAAGGTCCTACACCTGGGCCAGAGCAATCCCAGGCACAGCTACAGGTTGGGCAGAGAAGAGATTCAGAGCAGCCCTGCAGAGAAGGACTTGGGGGTGTTGGTCGATGAGAAAATGCCAGCAGCGTGCGCGTGCAGCCCAGAAAGCCAACCGTATGCTGGGTTGCATCAAAAGGAGTGTGACCAGCAGGTCGAGGGAGGTGATCCTGCCCCTTTACTCTGCTCTTGTGAGACCTCACTTCGAGTATTGTGTGCAGTTCTGGTGTCCTCAACATAAAAATGACATGGAACTGTTGGAACAAGTCCAAAGGAGGGCCATGAGGATGACCGGGGACTGGAGCAGCTCCCATATGACGATAGGCTGAGAAAGTTGGGGCTGTTCAGCCTTCAGAAGAGAAGGCTGCATGGAGACCTCATAGCAGCCTTCCAGTATCTGAAAGGGGCTTATAAGGATGCTGGGGAGGGACCCTTCATTAGGGACAAGGGGTAACGAGTTCAAACTTAAACAGGGGAAGTTTAGATTGGATATGAGGAAGAAGTTCTTTACTGTAAGGGTAGTGAGGCACTGGAATGGGTTGCCCAGGGAAGTTTTGAATGCTCCATCCCTGGCGGTGTTCAAGGCGGGGCTGGACATAGCCTTGGGTGACATGATTTAGTGTGTGGTGTCCCTGCCCATAGCAGGGGGGTTGGAACTAGATGATCTTAAGGTCCTTTCCAACCCTAAGTATTCTATAATTCTTTGATTCTATATTTCATATGTCAAAGATGCAACTACCATTCCCTTAAGCAGATGATAAAAAAGCTGGTCAAAATGGCTTCAATTATATAAAAGCACTGAGTTTTTTTAAATTCAGGACAGTTAAGCAAATGATTTTATATGTCCTTTATAATGACAATTTGCATAGTTCACCATGGTTTAGAATCAGGAAATGACATCAGTAACAAGCAGCTCTGTTAAGGATTAAACACAAATACAGTGATATGGACAGCAGATATTGAATAAATAAGTGTTCAGTAGAAGTTCACCACGCTGCCATAGCAAACCAGGTAGCCTTGTCTTTGGGATGGATGTGTTTGCCCTCAGCTGCATGCTGTAGAGCAAATATCAGAGTTCAACCTATTTCACAGGAACCTGAATTCAGCACAGGTAATCTGCATACCAGCAGTTTCCAAAAGTATTTGCTATTAATTAATTATGTTAAGAAAAGTCGTGCTAGTAAACTCAATGAGATTTCAGTTACTCAAACAAACCCAGTAGTTGTCTGCCTTTCTTCAACCTTGAATGCTGCAAAAATCTTCTCAAATTTGCCAACAATGTGACACAAACCTACTAGTTCATCTATCCTATATATTTTAAACTGAAAGAGGAAAAGTACCAGTTTCACTAAACCAGTATCAGTATGCTGCATTGTTTCTGCGAATGGTTTCTAGGTAGTGAGGTTCAGATTATATACAGCCTTACAGCACATGCCACATAAATCTGTAATAAAATACATCACTGAACTAATCTGCTTCAGTCACTGTGGGCCTGCTTCTGTTCCTATCTCAGTACCAAAATTTGGTTCCCTGTAAGAGGAGTATAACATTATTCAAGCTGACGCAGTGCTCAATACGTTCACTGAGTTTGCAGAGATGAAAATAAGCACAGGCTTTGCTGGCAGCAGTTGAACAGTAAACGTCTTCCCACTGGCTGATGAAACCATCAAGAAGAGTGAGCTCTAGTAGGATAAATGAGGTCACTGTTTCCAATTCCCTGCCAGCTTTCTGGTTGAAAAAAACAACATTCGTCAGTAAAACTAAAGCAAAACACACTATACCACAAACCTGTTCCTGTCATTACAAATTCCTCCAAGAACAAACAAAAAAAATTGCTTTTCATTCTGAAACATATCCTGTACACCCCTTACTGTTGTAAACATGATATTCATTTAATCACTGAATAAAATGTAAAATGTAAAAGTAATTTAATCAGGACCTACCAGGAAAAACAAACAAAAAAAAAGCCCTAAAAAAAAATGCAAAGCAATGGCTGTAGCACTTCTTCCTAACCAGCTTCACCACACACATGCTACAAACTATTGGACGTCCAATATTTATAGGTGGGCATTAAATCATATGTAGTGCATTCATCATGTTAATCAGCCTTAATCAATAAGCCTACCCCAGGGCTTTGGGCAATCCTTTGATGCTCATGGCTGCATTGAAGAACTGCTCTCAGAAATTAATTTAAGACTTTCAAATAGAATACATAGGAAGAAGGCAACTGTGCTGAAGGACTTAGCAGTATTGTTCATGGAAAATGGCGTGTTCCAGCCCATGGTTCTTCTGAGTCCCCAGAGATCACAGATACTGGCATCAAAGCCTTCTACCAGCTCACGGTTTAAATCACCTTGTGCTACTGCAAAATGAGCAACTGCGTGGGACAGTTCATGCCAGGACATCTGACTAACAAAAACAACGATAACAACAAAACCACAAAAAAGGAAAAAAAAAAAAAAAAAAAAAAAAAAAAAGAATCTTTAGCTTTATTCATTTGTCGTGGTTTAATCCCAGCCGTAAATCAGCCACTCAGTTCACTCGCTCACTCTCCCCCTTTCTCCCCACCTCCTGCTCTTGGGGGGATGGGGAGGAGAATCGAAAGAATGTAACTCCCATGCGTTGAGATAAGAACAGTCCAGTAACTAAGGTATAACACAAATCACCAATAATAATAATGAGAAGGGAAATAACAAGGGAAGAGAATATAACCTCTCATCACCTGCCAACCGATACCCAGCCCGACCAAGCAGTGATCTAATCCTTCCGGATAACTGCCCCAGTTTATATAGTGGGCATGATGTGCTGTGGTATAGAATACCACTTTGGTTAGTTTGGGTCAGGTGTCCTGCCTCTGCTTCCTCCTGGCTTCCCCACCTCCCTGACAGAACATGAGACTCAGAAAGCCCTTGGTCAGACTAAACGTTACTAAGCAGTAGCTGAAAACATCGGTGTTATCAGCACTGTTCCCAGGCCAAAAGTCAAAAACACAGCACCGCACCAGCTACTAAGAAGGAGAAAAATGACTGCTACTGCTAAACCCAGGACACCATTTTTAATTAGTCCTTGTCAATAAGAAATCCTGGCTGAGCATTACACAGGTTGCCACTACTGCTGTATGTAACGTTGGCACTGTTTCTCCTCAGCAATTCTAATCCCACTTTGAAAAACAAAGTGTCAGCATCAGGAATTAAATACATAAAAAATGAACACAGGAATAATCACACAGGCCATTTGTTCTCTTTAAATACTTCTTATATATAAAGAGATAAAACTTTCGTAGGGATAACTTAAGATGCTTTGAGAAGCCCTTTTGGAAAAAAGCCTGTTACTGTCAACACAGTACAGAAGCACACCTCTTTTAGAAACATTAACAAGAGGAGGGCACAGCACACGGAAAACTTCTCACCCCTTCACAGACCAGAAGTCAGGGTGTGAAGGAAGCAGAAACACAGCTCCACCCTATAGCTTTGAAACAGACACCTCCAACGGGACACACAGGGACAGGGCCCTGCTGCTCACTTCCCACATTTGATCAGGACCAAAAGGTGCCGCGGGAGAACACGGACAACGCAGCAACGACCAATGTGATCAAACGTTGACAATTTATTAAAGGCAAGCACCACCTTTTATAGAAAAGTTACAAAGTACTGCAACAGTCGTTATCTGATTGGTTAACTTATGAAACATCCATAGCAACAGGCTCCTGCCTTGCAAGCAAGGCCTGCTCCGTGGTAACCTGATCTGGCTCTGATATCCTGCTCAGTGCCTTTGTGGTAACCTGAATGCAGGTGCTCAGTGCCTGATTGCGGGTGCTCAGTGCCTTTGTGGCAAGCCTGCTCAGTGCCTCCCCAAGGCAACTTCATGTCGGCACATAGGCATCCTTTGTTAACCCTTTCAGTAGCCTATGAAGCCCTCAGCTTACTACTCAAGTGAGGCTAAGTCAGAGGCTGGATTGCTCACATGTTCACTCTCAACAAGAAACACTCCAACAAAAAGGTGCTGTGTATTACTGGGAAGAACGTCTTCCTTCCTTGGAAAATTCCATGGGTATGGCATGCACCCCAGAGCTCCTTTCTGGGGGGCACAGCTTTGGGCTGCCTCCACTATGGGCACAGGGGGATTTCAGAGGTGAAGGATGCTGTAGTAGGGTGCAAAATCAACTATAGAAATGAACCTCATGAGTTAGATCCTGCCCCTCTGCTACCTGCAAGATATATCTGTGAGATAATGCTGTCTACTAGCAATACTTAGTTTTTCCAATAAACTAAGCAAGGTAATTACTTATTTAATATACAGTAACAATCCTATATCTTCTGTGATTTTACAATGAAAGCACAGCATGTGAGTACAGGTTGCGGTGTTATGGCACTGGGACCTGCCAGGAAGCAAGCAGCCTGTGGATGTAGCAACACCCTGCTCAAGACTTTAGCAGGCAAGAGAGTGCTCAAGGATTTCCTTCTTTAAGTAACTGAGTAACTTAAATCCAGGAGATCTTTAAAAAAGGATACACAAAAGACAATGCAATTATTTACAACTGCTAATTTAACAGTTTCTTAAAATGCCATTTCCCAGACAACTGCTCATGCTTCCCGACAGGGGCTGTGCTTAGCCAGTGAAGGGTCTGCATTTCTGGCATGGCTGTGCTTGCACACAACGACATCAGAAACACAGCTCCATATTCAATCTGCAAATACACCCCATAGCCAGATACCTAGGCTTGCCTAGGATCTCAGGCTCTCGCCCCACAGCTTGCTCACATCATCCAGGACTGCTGTGGCATAATGCCAGAGGGTTTTCCTGGGAAGCAAGGCTTGCCATAAACACTGCATGCAGGTGGTCCAGTCAAAGTCACTCCCAGGCGGTTTTTTACCACCAGTGCACAAAAGCATTTTCAAACAGCTCTTCTTCTCATTTACTCCTTGACAGAAAATTATATAGACACATATAAATGGACGCATATAGGATCCCTGTCTGCCTTCAGATATATGAAGATAGGCTGAGAAAATTGGGGCTGTTCAGCCTGGAGAAGAGAAGGCTGCGTGGAGACCTCATAGCAGCCTTCCAGTATCTGAAGGGGGCCTATAGGGATGCTGGGGAGGGACTCTTCATTAGGGACTGTGGTGAGAGGACAAGGGGTAATGGGTTTAAACTTAAACAGGGGAAGTTTAGATTGGATCTGAGGAAGAAATTCTTTACTGTAAGGGTAGTGAGGCCCTGGAATGGGGTGCCCAAGGAAGTTGTGAATGCTTCATCCCTGGCGGCGTTCAAGGTGGGGCTGGACATAGCCTTGGATGGCATGGTTTAGTGGAAGGTGTCCCTGCCCATGGCAGGGGGGTTGGAACTCGATAATCTTGAGGTCCTTTCCAACCCTAACTATTCTATGATTCTATGATTTGTGTACATTTTGAGATGCTGCAGGAAAATTTTACGGGTTTACAGGAACCGTGAGGCTCTCAGCCACGCACAAGGTGCCACAGCTGGCATGACTGACAGAGGTCTGATGTGTGGAGTGTGGAGGGGAAGCTGATCTGCACCACATCCAACAGCCCAGAGCTCAGAGCTTCCCATCTGCTTAACAAGATACCTCACAACTCCCTAAAACACATGGTAAGGGACAATCACACCAGCACCCATCCTGACACAGCTGGGCTTGCATTGACAAAGAACACTTTTCATTAAAAAATAGGACAAAGCAGCCAGGGACCATGCATGCTGTACTGGGTTCAGCAGCAGCAGTCATTTTGTCTCCTTCATAGTAGCTGGTGCAGCACTGTGTTTTTGATTTTGGGCCTGGGAACAGTGCTGATAACACCAGTGTTTTCAGTTACTGCTTGGTGATGTTTAGGCTGGCCAAGGACTTGCTGAGTCTCATGCTCTGCCACGGAGGAGGGGAAGCCAGGAGGAAGGAGAGACAGGACACCCGACCCAGACTAATCAAAGAGATTATTCCATACCACAGCACGTCATGTCCAGGATGTAAAAGACGAAGAGCAGAGACCCGGAAGGGTGGTGGGGGTGCATAGTGAGGGGTGCAGTGCTTGATACTGGGTGGTGAGCAATTGTATCCTTCCCTTGTATTTGCCTTGCCATTATTGTTACTGGTGGGGGTGCACTGGGTGGTCGGGCTTGATATTTGATGGTGAGCTATTGTATTCTCCTTTTCCTTGTATCTGCCTTGTCATTATTGTTATTGGTGGTAGCAGTAGTGGTTTGTGTTATACCTTAGTTACTAAACTGTTCTTATCTCAACCTGTGGGAGTTGCATTCTTTCGATTCCCCTTCCCATCCCTCCAGGAGCAGAGGGAAGAAAGAGTGGGGAGTGAGTGAGAGAGCGACTGTATGGGTTGATAAGCTTAAACCACGACACATGCAAATAGTCCTTTTCACTAGCGAGAACAAAGACTAACCCAGTCATGCACTGCCAATTATTCCCAAAATGTCCTGATTTTCAATAGGATGCTATCTGTGTTTCAGGTCCCTTGCCTTTATGAAAATGGCTACATATAGCATGAGAGCACACTAGCCAAGCCTGTCCTATGCTCCCTGTAATTCCTGAGTACTGGCTATGAATGAAGAAGTTGCTGCTGTCTGATTTCAAGAAAAAAAATAAATTAACAGGGAAACACAACCGGCACACAGAAAAGATGGAAATTTTTCCAGAGGCAAACCAAAAATAGCTAAAGCATAAGAGAACTTTCTATTTCCAAAATATGGTATCCGGAGCCTTTCATCTTCTTAACACACTAATCCAGGTGACAGACAGGTGGGGAGCAGTGCACAAATAGGACCTTAGAAAAAATGGTTGATGAAACAAGATCGACTTGAAAGTAGCTTTGTTCTGAAGCCTGACAACATGCTGTACCAGCCGAGAGCATCCTGCAGGCTCCACTGTTGAGAAAGGTTTTCAAAACCTACCTCTTACAAGTATCTTCCATCAGCACCTCCTTTATCTCACACAACAATAAAAGCACTATTGTGGTGAAATGATTTTGCTTTGACTAGCTGACATCTCAACTTCTCTGTGAGACATTTTTCAGAAAAGTCCCAACAACATTATAAAGCAAGACAGTGCATGATTATTACTGCTCTTTGTTAGAGAATCTTGTTCCATTAAAAGGGTGATAAGACTATACATCTTGGAAAGTAATCAAACATTTATCTGACATGAATCTTCTTTCTGTTCTTCATCTGTGGGATAAACACAGAGATTGTGTCTTGATGATGCAACAAGTGAACAAAGATAAAGCACATTGCTGGGAAGAAGAAATCCCTCCTTAAATCCTTCCTGCTGCCAACAGTATCTGACCTATGCTATCTGCCAGGTTTTATACCATGATGTTCCTGCTCGGTCCACAGACATTTATGTAGTAGAAATACACCATCCATATTCCTTCAAACAAATTTTCATCATGTGCTTGTATGTGGATGTGGGGCAGGCCCCACTGAGGCTGGAAAGCCACGTGTGGGCAGTAGCCTGTCTGCACTGGAGCAGCAGTGAAGCAGGGCACAAGCTGTCTTCCAGCATGGCAAAACACAGGGAGAAACAGTGTGGAAGGAAAGGGGAAACTGGGAGGACTCAGCAGTAAAGCCTGTTCACTTTGCTCTTCTTTTCCATTGAAAATACTGTCTATTTTATCACAGGTCAAAAATAATTCATCTCTGTCACCTCCTTCCTTTAAGGGCTGCCACAAATTGTCTGCAAAACCAGAAACAGCTAAGCAAAATGAAGCCTGCAAAGATCCAAACAGCTTCAGTCAGGCATAGAGCACTCTAATGCCAACAACCAAGGCCACTCTATATGAGTGAGAAACCAGCGCAATGGGGTCAGATATCTTCACTGACAAACAGTATTTTAATCCTCTTTTCTTCCTTGTTGGAATTATGCTTTGCCATGTGGACCACTTCTGATTTCAGCCGCCTGAGGGTAGACCTGGCTTTGAACCCCAATAGAAAGCACACAAATGTAACTGAGAAGAGCTTTCTACTACAAGCCAATCAAAACACTTGGAAAAAACACCTGTATTGTAGCTGATGCTTCAAGGAGAATGGTAACACTTTGGTCTTTCCCTTCTAAAGCCACAGAGCTGCTACAATGATGACTTCCACTCTCTTCATGCGACAGCAAAAACAAGACTGCTAACAGCTTGGGCAATATTGCAAGGAACAAATTATTCCTCTAAATTTCAGGGAGAAAAACATTTCAATAGTGAAAAATTGCATATTTGTAATATATATTTTAACTTTGGATCTCAAAGCATATTCAGCGACTTTGCGTAGGCCTCAGAAATGTCAGTGTGCTACATGTTCCCTGCACTCCTGATAGCAAAACGCTCTCATGAACAAGGCCAGTAAACATCTCAAAGCAAAGTGGCATTTTTACTCAACACTAACCAAGGCTCTTGTTACACGGAGAGTTAATTTTTATGCTGATACGCACATACAGTGTTCTGAACAGCTTGCTGGTTTGGGTTTTTGAAAAAAAATACACAGTACAGATCTCTTTAGCTTCCTCTTCTTGTTCACAATTACAAAACATTAATCGTTGTCAATCACCTTTATTTACTATTTACCCTTTTCGAACCAGAACACACTGACACAATGCCACTTTCTCTCTTGGGAACCACAGCTTGAGCCAACTCTGAAATCATGGCATAACTCTAATAAATCCCTAGAATTATGCCACCACTTCTTGGGTATAAATGATTCCTGAAGTAGATCCTGTGGTTTTCAGTCAGCAGTCTTACACCACCACAGCAGTGGTTCAAAGGTATTGCAAACCAAGCCCTCTCTCTTTGCTGGCTGTAACTGTCTTGCCTAGTTCCTCCTTATACTGAAGTTTCTTCTGCTTGTTCTCCATTTCAAAAGGAAATGCAGGGGAATGTGAAGAAAATCCATCTCAGACATTGCAACATCTTATGCATAGGAAATGTTCATAAAAATGAATGAGAATGCAATTTTAATAGCAGTGAGGAGAAGAAAAAAAAAAAAAGTTGTGTTTCAGATTTAACCCCCTGTACTGGTCCTGAAGTCATTTCGCCATGCTAAGGTCCAGACTTATTTCACCATCATTGCAGACATCTAATTTAACAGCAAATTCACCTAGGCTTCCCTGAATAATTAACAGCAAAAGACTGATGACCTGAATTGTTCCGCTCAAACACTAAAATTTGTCTCATCCTCCCTGCTTATTTAAGATCTTCATCTAAAGTCAGGTAAGAAATCAAAATGAAGAAAATAAATAAGAATTTTATTAATAAATAGATTTTTAAAAAATCAAAATAAACCCCAAAACCAAAAAACAGCCCTGAAACCTAGAATAGGAGATAAAGTCTGCTTTAAAAATATAAAGGCCAGATGGCTACTCAAATCTCAGAAAATATTTAATGCCTATGCATTAAAATATGCTAAAAAGTTAAAATTGGGTTTACAGTGTAATGAAGCAGATGGGAAGAGCATGTGCTGTTTTCTAAGCACAAGAGCCCAATCAAAGCAAAACAACATCCCTTCTAATGTCCTCATGTTGCTAAACTCAAGGGATTAATAACAATACCTCCAGAGTGGTAGTGTTTTGCTTCAAAAATTTTTTGAATTGATTAAATTTAACAACTTGATGCCTATCTGATAAAGAGCACTAGAAATACAGAAAATACATATTTCAAAGTTGCATTTTCAAGCAATTATTTGAAAAGGATTTGTCACAGTGGGTGAAAATTTGTTACTGTATACTGGTTTGTAATCGTTTCTGCCTTAGAGTAGTTTTCAGAAGCCCAAGTACTCCAGGCTGGATGTTGTGAGCATCTGACATTTCTGAATATTGATCAGTCATGTCTGCACTAAGGGGAAATCCTGCCTGACAAATCTGGTGGCCTTCTATGATGGGGCTATGGAACTGATGGACATGGGTAGAACAGTTGATGTCATCTACCTGGCCTTGTGCAAAGCGTTTGACAATAGATTTGATTAGATAAAAGGAAGAATTCTTTACTGTGAGGGCGGTGAGGTACTGGAATGGGTTGCCACGGGAAGCTGTGAATTCTCCATCCCTGTTGGTGTTCAAGGCCGGGCTGGACAGAGTCACGAGTGGCATGGTTTAGTGGGAGGTGTCCCTGCCCATGGCAGGGGGTTGGAACTAGATTATCTTAAGGTCCTTTCCAACCCTAACTATTCTGTGATTCTGTGATTCTATGATTCTATGTTCCACTCCAGATAAATGAGTTTGCAAAATCAGTCTGTGACTTTTTTCTCAGGTCTGCCATTGGCTGGGAGAGGTGAAGGCACACTTTTGCATCTGTAGCTCCAAACACTGGCAAATCATCCTGTTCATACCCAGAAACAGGCAGAGTGAGAAACTGCTGTACCAGCAGTATGCGGGTGACAGGCAACATGTTGACAACACCGCAGCATCCGACCTGCACACTGTACCTGATGATACCAAAATTACCGGGTGCTGAAGCTGCAGCATCTGACACTACACTCTGATTATACATGCTGCTGCCATGTGTGAGTCTCCTTCCCCAGCTCTTTCCATTACAACAGATCGAAATGTACATGGTCCAAAGGACAGCAGTACCATTGGGTGCTGGTACAACCACAGCTTCATAGGACCTCAGACAGTTTCTGCGTACACTGGACTCTGCCATGGTGCACAGAGGGTGGCCCACCCACACTGCACACCTCTTTCAGCATTTAAGTTATCAACACCTTGTCTGAAATCTGCAATTACAATAACATAAAAATGCCACGAACTGCTTCAATATTTTTTTTTTGATATCACAGTTGTATCATGATCCACTCCTATATGCTACTGCAGGAGCACTTCACAATGGCCAGCAGCAGAGGAGCAAGAGGCAGGTTACATCCAAATAACTGGTGGTTTTATTATGTAAGATTTCAAAACAGGAAAATGGAATTTGGAGCTTTAGCTCTGAATGTTCAGGGATTGGGTGAGTGGATTAAAGCTTTTTACTCACTGTTCTGTTACTCCTCTTACAATCGGTTTATACTTCAGAGGAGAAGGGGATATTGCTTAGAGGAAACGGTTATTTGCTCTAAGCTCTGTCACCTTAGAGTCAAGAGTTAACATGGATTACACCCAGCTTTACCAGCTGAGTATCTTGTAAGAACAGAGAAACTTCTGTAAGGCTGGTTTCTTCAAAGCTGTAGAACAGTGTTTTAGAATAGGGCTGTTCTCTGAGCACCAGGGCTACTTGTAGCTTCATTAATTTCTAAGAAAAATGCCACTAAAATCTCCAACTGAATTTACACTGCACATACCCCAGGATGAAGATTTAAGTAAATCTCAACAGCAACAGTTACATGTTTATGAACACTTCTAGTGGGAAGCCATGTGTTTTAGGGAATAATAGTAACATTTAGCATTTTCAAAGCACCTATCATTGTAGCATTTCAAACTGCTTCACAAATGTTAACTACTCAAAATATATACTGTCCTGGGAAGCAGGTATTATGTTCAATTACAGCTTGGTTTATTATCACAAACTACTTGGCGCCTCCAAACTTCCAACTCAGCTGTAAGCAGTAGGACATCTTCCAGGGACATGAGTACATTTTGAAAGAAAAAGAATAATAGGCAGGAGGGGAAGGGCAGACAATAACCTTTACACATCTTAGGTATCATAAATACAGGCACAAAAAGGCTCAACCTGATCAATAGCAAAACTATAAAACTCAGAATAAACTATACTGTTTCTTCCAGAAATAATGTTTAGACTCTTTGAAAGGACTGGTGAGGGTCACACACCCAAAAAAGAGGACAGAAAGTCAGTCTTACAGCTGTGAAATTGGATGAATACACTCACAATCCTTTTCAGAAGTGATAGCTGGTTTGTCTTTCAAATGACTGTTTCAGAGGCTTCTTGCAGCTTCCAGCCTCAGTGGCTCATGCTTAGCCACGCAACCCCCAAGTTTTTAAGGCACTACAGCAAAGCAGGACAAAAACAGCTCCACAATTGTCATGGCCCAAACAGTAGGAACTTATCTCATGGTTCAAGATACCAACAGAGGGTAGAGAGTGAACTCTCCAAGTCAGTATACGCAAATAATTATAACACAGATTGCAATAGATATATATTATCGCTATATGGTATGCTAAAGACACTCATTCAAATTCATTCCTTGCATAAAATCATTCATGTTCACCAGAAGCCCTTGAGCAAGAAATGTCACCATGAAAACAATCCTAAAGTTCTAGTTAAAGGTTTCCAACCAAGCCACACTGATAACCTGCAGCTACTTCCTTTCCCAGTATACAAGCTTACCACCTCTTCTTCCAATTTGATGGTACTGTCTGCAAATATTCTGTCTATGTAGTGATTCACTGAAATCTAATCACTTGAAGTGAATGAAATCTCTTCCCTCCATACTCTCCCTCTGTATGAGGGACACTGTTCCCAGGTCAGACACAGCCAGTGCAAGCTGCTGACAGGTTTGTCGGACCTCAGCAACTTGCTTCCATTTTAGAAAAACTGAAATAGAAAAACAGAAAATGGGGATAACAATATTATCTTTCATCCACTTGATATTTATCCCATCTATTTAGATTTAAGAAAATTGCTTTTGTTTCCCTTGATGTTTGAACAGCAATCCAATCTTGGATGAGGACTGAAGCCTTGTCACAGCCTAAATAAAACTTTCAGAAATGCTGATGAACCATCTGCTCTCTCAGAATTAAACTGGAAGTGTTGAAGTACAAAACCACACAAATAAAGTCTTTGGTGCCTCATAGCTTAAGAACAGAGCCCTCAAAAAAAAAAAAATAAAAACAGCAGCTGCTTTGAAGAGAAATAATGAAAGGTCCTACAGTCTTGCACACAAAAAAGATGGGATATTTCAGCAACTTTGACAGATTCAGACCTATGTGCCTCTGTACCAGAAGCCCTGGTTCAGAGATTGATAAAGGAACAGGCTTTTCTTGGTGAAAACAACACACCCTCACCCAGATTAACCTCCTGGCAGCCTCCAAATCCTGTTTTTACTTACAAGTTTTATACTCATGGTAAACTTCTGGAGACTCTTAAATTTCATGCTTCACCAGCATCAGAGAAGGCTGCATCCTGAATGCATTGCCTTTGGGCAACATCTTAAAAGCCAGCTAGCTTTTGATTTTTCCCAAATGATGCTAAATCTTGTTAACAAGAGACTTGTTTTCAAACACTTCAAGGTGAGGTACAGACACTTCCAAGTCTCAGAAGAGGACTGTAACATGATCAGAAAGTAGATGTATTTTTCATAAGTATTACTTAAAAACCTAATCCATAAATACATGAAGGGCTCAAATGACAACAGGCAAGAATTTTTTTTGGTAGCAAAGACAGTCACAGGGATAGGGACGGCATGAAATATAGCACACAACAGAAATAAAAAAAAGGCAAAAAAATAAACAGAAAGAGCTTTGTGGTGTCACTGGTTCATCGAGCTGGATTTGTAAGAGGCTTAATATTGAAAATATCTTCATAACATGAAAATATTATCTCCATTATGAACTTCATAGAATCATAGAATAGTTTGGGTTGCAAGAGACCTTCAAAGGTCACCTAGTCCAACCCCCCTGCAATGAGCAGGGACATCTTCAACTAGATCAGCTGATCTTCACCTTCTCTGATGTAACCTGATTTTAAAAAAACAAACAAACAAGCAAACAAATAAAAAAAACCAACTTTCTGCAAAGCAGGATAACAGCATTCAAAAGGCAGAATCTTTTCCCATGGGAAAAAGAAAAAAAAAAAAAAAACGACCCCATAAAAAGCCTGTTAATATTTTCTGGAAGTTTTCATCCCAGTGGAACAAAAATGTGAAACCTTGTTGGCTAAGAAACAGCTATTACAGTGTTTTCCACAGGGCTGTTGGAAACTGATGAGGGGTCACTCAGGATATTTCATACTGCTCACTGGTTTATCTGATGAGGTTTGCAAATCCCTCAAATGTCCATGAAATTTTAAGGAATTACACTCTTCACATGTCTCTCCCCAACAACTGGGGCTCTTACCTCTAGCCTGAAATGACACTGCACACGTTCTAAGCCTTGCACAGATACCTATGAGTGCAATGTCTCTGGTGACTCTGCTTTCTACAGAAATGATTAAGAGATGCACTGCACCTCACTGGATGCTGTGAAAGAGATAAACTGTGAGGGAATCATAGACAAAGGAATGAGCCGCTATAATGCATTATTTAAGTTGATGAGTACAGAAATGAAAACACAAGATATTGCAGGACAATGTTTTTGTGTGTTTGTGTGTGTGCGTTTATATAAAACATACAAAAAAAGATTAACAACTATAAATCAGACTTTTGAGTTATTAGAGGAACTGAAACAAGTCTGACCTCTCAGAAGAAAACTGTTTCAGGGCTTTATAGTGAAACTGAAGGCAACACAGGACCTCTGTTGGGATACTTCAAAATATAGCTCCCAAGAGTATAAAACCCCAGTGTTATTATGGCAAGTAGCTCTTACAAAAGCATCCAAGAAAGCAGACTCAGAATAATGATTTGGACAGAGAAGTTATCTCACGCTTGCACAGCATGTGGTGGATATTCCAAATTTGTGCACTGGGTGGTTCTCTGCTGTTTTTCTTTTTCCTGATAGAAAAGAGGATAAGGAGAGGAAACTGAAACATGAGAAGTTTCCACAGAAACACTGACAAATTCCACCATGATCCGCATGTGTGCACATGTATATATGATAACTCTCTAGACACCATAAGCATTCAGTAAAAATACAGCTACCCTATCGGGAGAGACAGAAGAGGAAAAAAGTTATTAGTATTGGAAGAACCCCAAATGAATGGGAGATAAAGCTTAAACAGGCACTCAAGGCTACAGAGCTCTACAAAGCCATCAGGCTCCCTTTCCAATCAGGCTTCTCAGTCCGGCACAGCCACTTCTTTCAGTTGGAAAAGCCAAGCCAGTTTTGGCTTACTGTCCTATTTCAGAAGTTCACAATGCAGTCAGTGTGGTGCCTCTCCCAGACAGACCTCACTTTCTGCCCACTCCCCATTCTGGCCAGTCTTTCCTGTCCTATGTGATCCGTCTTCAGAATATGTGCTAAACGTTTCCCCTCTACGGTTGCTCCATCACAAACTGTTCTCAATTTTATAATTTGGAGCTGAGACTGTAGTTTTGAAAATACAAGAACTTACTCCCTCCTCCTCCCCCTGCAAAAAAATGGTATATACATTGCACAGTCTGAGGTCCAACCAACCTTTGTGCTAAAACTAAGAATTCAGATTATTTTTAACCACAGTGTATGTGGAACAAGCCATAGAGGCTGTCATTTCAAGGCTACTCATTTGATCCCAGATTTAACTTGATCAGCCACCTAGAACTAAACTATCTCCCTTGAAAACCAAAAATAACTATCATTTTTTGTTTTGATGAACTGTTGGTGCTGTAAGCAAATATTTTGGAAAATTTAATTATAATCAACAGAAAGTTCCATTTATTGAACAGACACCTTACGTCCTCAATGAAACAGCAAAAAAGAAAAAAAAAAAACAAACCCACAGATGTATTAGAGCTATTGCACACTACTCAGGCCATAGCTATAGACACTGGGCATAAGAAGTATCTTCCCTAAATACCTGCCAAGCACACCAGTAGAGCATGAGGGTAATTCAGTCGCTGGTTATTTCTGCCATGATGCTGGGAACAGACTTGCCTGACCCTAGTTAAGGACATATGGTCTCTGTCAGATGAAGGCATTTCTTATCTCCGGGAACCACAAAACAAAACAGCCACGGGCAGCTTCCCCAACCCCGTGGGGAGATGAGATTTCTGGCTCTTCAGATAAAGGACAAATCCTCGTCCCTCCATTATATCAGAAGCTACACCCATTGGAGAGCACACACATCCTGCCAGGGAAATGACTGGGAAATCCAGAGAGTCACAAAACCTACAATACAATATTTTTATTCCATGTGACAATTTTAATGACTACCTCTTGAACATGAGCCGGCAGTGTGCGCTTGCAGCCCAGAAAGCCAACCGTATCCTGGGATGCATCAAAAGGAGTGTGACCAGCAGGTCAAGGGAGATGATCCTGCCCCTCTACTCTGCTCTCATGAGACCTCACTTGGAGTATTGTGCGCAATTCTGGTATCCTCAACAGAAAAAGGACATGGAGCTGCTGGAGCAAGTCCAAAGGAGGGCCACAAGGATGATCAGGGGACCGAAGCACCTCCCGTATGAAGATAGGCTGAGAAAATTGGGGCTGTTCAGCCTGCAGAAGAGAAGGCTGCGTGGAGACCTCATAGCAACCTTCCAATATCTGAAGGGGGCCTATAGGGATGCTGGGGAGGGACTCTTCATTAGAGACTGTGGTGAGAGGACATGGGGTAACAGGTTCAAACTTAAACAGGAGAAGTTTAGATTGGATATGAGGAAGAAATTCTTTACTGTAAGGGGTGGTGAGGCCCTGGAATGGGTTGCCCAGGGAAGCTGTGAATGCTTCATCGCTGGCGGTGGTCAAGGCGGGGTTGGACATAGCCTTGGATGGCATGGTTCAGTATGAGGTGCCCCTGCCTGTGGCAGGGGGGTTGGAACTAGATGATCTTAAGGTCCTTTGCAACCTTAGCTATTCTATGATTCTATGATTCTCTTCATTTTTATGTGATCACACATGTCCAGTTTCCTCAGGATAACAGAACAAAATTTCTTTGTGTAGCACCTTTGTGAACAATTTTCATCCATTATGAAAATATACCAGTCATCAGTGAGTCAATATGTTTCTCAGTGTGCACGTCATCCCCACAAGCACCTGCAGCAATGAGGTTTGATTTGTTGATAGATTTCAAAGATGACCATTCCCCAGTTCCTGAACAGCAAGTATGAGTACCTCATCCTTTGAATACATAATCTAGAAGAGGCAGCCAAGTAGTTCATGCATTGAAACTCTAAGTGATGGGGGGGGAGGGGGGGAGAGAGAAAAGAAAAAAGGCATGAAGGCATGAATGAGTTACTGTAACGCAGAACTTTGCAGAAACCAGAAATGTATGCACAGATAATTTATGCAACTTATGTGTTTCACATTCCTACTGTTCTGCAGCATGCTGTAAAACCTGCTGTTATTACATGCTATACTGGCATGTCTATTACTTTCCAACAAGAAAATCATTACTTTGGCCTGCCTCTTGATCTTGTTGAGTTTTGTATAAGCTCACCTGGCCACTTCAAAAACACAAGCTGAAAAAATATCTATAAATCAGATACTTGACAAAAAAAGTATTCTGTACTACTTAGCAAAGCCAAGGCTGTACGGCATCAAATTCTACTGCCCACTTTTTAACTACACCATCACTTAGAAAAAATTGCAGTAATATAACGGTTCACTATTCAATATAATGAAGTAGGTTCAACAATGTTCCACCAGTCACAAAAGAGACATTACTGTCTGCCGTTTGTGAATAAACTTTCCTTTGTTGGGATTTAATCAACCTTCATTTTTAATCTGCATACATAAAACATTAAATGCTAGAAGCTTTAATTACTTTGAAAAACATTTGTTGAATAATTTAATCTCCAAGCACAGTTTTTTTATACCAAGAACCTCAGGAATTTACTTACAGGCAAAATCCTTCAAATAATCTACCAGCTAAATCTGAGAGCCCTCACAGAAAGGTAACTCATTCTCAATGACTAAACACTAGTTCTGCAAATACTTTTAAATACAGGACTTGTCTACATATCATGTGCAATGTCAGGAAAAGAGAGACAGCACAACAAAACATTTTCGATTTGGCCCAGTCTCAAAATCAAGTTTGAATATACCAGATGTAAAACAAGACTTTTCTTGCTGGGAGGAAAATATTTCCCTGAGGTACAAAGTAGCTGATACACCAAACAGAATGGTGTCACTCTGCTAGAGCTTGGTGGACATTACTCATTTCTATAGTCAAACATGTATCCACTAAAGCCATGAAACAAGTGTTAATGTATTTCTGGACCTGCTTTAACTGTAAACACCACATTCCACATTCATAAGGAAGACACACCTTCAGCCTCCTTCACTGCAGTAGTCCATGCAATAAAAATCAGAAAATAAATAAGTATTTTCCTCAAAATTTATAAGGTAATTGAGATGCATTTTAATTAAAACTCTTGAGCTCTCAGGGAACAAAAAACCACAACAAACAAACAAGTATGTTTGTATAGTACTGACAGCCAGATCAGAGTCCTAGAACCAGAGCTAACACCAGGTCATGGATGAACACTGACCACATGCAGCAGAAGTGAAGACTGAAATCCTTTCCATAGTCACAGTTGCAGCTTTCAGACCCAAAAGTAAATATATATTAAGTTTTATCAACTGTTGTATAGAAACTTTCCCAACAGTAGGATTTCATATTCCAGACTGTAGCTCTTTAGGAAAACTTCCCTTTAACTCACAATATAAGACAACTTCTTATTGCTTTGCTATTACAAAAAAGATTTATAGTAACATATAAGAAGAAAAGGAGAAACTTTCTACCACTGTCAAGCAGCAGAGGGGGAAGAAAAAGATAATTGGTAAAAAAGGTTGGGTTTTTTTCCTTGTAGTTCATTTATAATGGCTATCAACAATGGTAAAACTGCTAATAATTCACCGATTCACCAAGGCATCAAAAGGGATCCCCATCATTTCATCTCCTGTAGACTGCAACCCATTACATTTCACTGGGATACTATCTCTGTCCAAGAGCCAAGAATTTTGCTTGGGCATCCTTCTAGAAACCACTTTTAGTTCAAATACATCAAAAGGCAGAGAGTTCAAAACTTACCTCAGCATTTCTATTCCAAGGGTTAAATTGCCTCACTTAAAAAATACACTCTTTATTTCACGTTCTTTTTTTTTTTTTTTTTTTTTTTTTAAATTTATGTACCTTTTGGTTCTTGTTACAATGTTTCAATGGGACACCATAATGTAACAAAGACTGGAACCTGGAAAGTGCTTCTTAACCATGTGTCTGTTTCCTTCTCTCTTAACTGGTGAAAGACAGGGACTTCAGTCTCATCCATCTCTCCTATTTACATACCTCGTTTCCACCAAGCATGGCTAGCACATGTTTTAAACAGTGTATGTGCAGGAGTTCCTGCTTTTAATAGAAATCCACTACATTAACATAGGTAACGCCATTCCCCTCATTAAGGGAAATAGCTTCCATGTAAATGTGACTACAGTCATTACTCTATACTCGAGCACACTTTCTAAGAGCAATGCAGATGGACAGACAAAAAAAAAATGGCTTTTTGTTGTGCTGCTCCTCTTGTCCTATTAGTAGTGCAAGTTCGAGTCTCTACAAATGATGGAAAGACTCATACTGATATTAAGGCAACACTCAGTACCAGTGCCTACAGATTGCCGAAAGGTAGGTGAGTGGTTAAGCTTCCATCCTGCTCAGCTGAGTCACACGGGATTGTGCTGGCAGCAGCAACAGACCGGGAATTTACAGCCCTAATCTGCTAGGGTTAGACAAACAGGGGATACTGATTTTATCAAAAAAACATAGAATTATTCACATAAAATGTTTCCTGAAAGTTATCCCTATTAACCACTTTATAACTACTCACTGAAAGGTATACTGGATCATACTTGTCATGGTTTAAACCTAGCTGGTAACTCAGAACCATGCAGCTACTCACTCACTCTCCCCCTTTTTCTCCCTCCTGCTCCAGGAAGGATGGAAAGGAGAATCAAAAGAATGTAAATCCCACAGGCTGAGATAAGAACAGTTCAGTAACTAAGATATAACACAATGTTCAAAATTATTTTCATTATTCACAATTTAAGAGTATTTTCAAAGATTTACGGATGGAGAATAGATAGTAAAACAAAAACAGACTAAACTCATTTTCCTACCCAGCAGTATACTTTAAATACAGCTGTTTTTTCAGGACTACACAAATTTTCTCATGTAAAACTCCATGCACAGAAGCAATTTGTAGTGAAATGAATGAAAAATCCTGAACATGGCATTTCCAGGATTTAGCCTACTTAGATGGTTTTGAGGATGGGTATTAACAAACTCTGAGATACTCCCTCAGCAGGAGCAGCACCCTTTATTACAGCCACCCTTGGAGCTGCCCTACTGACACAGCA
This sequence comes from Amazona ochrocephala, assembly GCA_039720435.1. Lineage (NCBI taxonomy): Eukaryota > Metazoa > Chordata > Aves > Psittaciformes > Psittacidae > Amazona > Amazona ochrocephala. The sequence goes on from CM077881.1 coordinate 33,556,286, forward strand.
AACACAGCCTTATGAAAGTGCAAGACTTTGGTAGCAGTAAGTGCACCTCGAACGACAACCACCATGAGCAGTACATTTAATAACATCTCAGGTTCCTGTCTTCAGGGTAGAAATCCAGAGCCTTAGCCAACTACCAATAACACAACTTTGACATTTCCAATTCGCAGAACACCACCGCTCCTCAAACCCCGCAGCCGCTTCTGAAATTGTATCCTTCAGGGACACACCGAAGTCATACAGAAATTCTGCAACCAGCCAAGAACAGGACAAAGGCTTTTAATCTCAGATTTCCTAATCTACATCCTCTTTCAAATTAGTGGCACTCTTCAGATACATTCACCTACACAGCACTGTAGATACATCTATTACAAAATATCATATGTCCTACAAACCTCCAGCAAGACATATTAACATTCTTTCCTTGTGTCTACTCTCTCTCCCATACCCTCATAGGCATCTCTTTAGCGAAACTGAGACTCTTCACTACCTGCAACCAATTAATTTGCACCATTGTATTTCCATCTTAACTGGGGAAGCAACAAATACTGGTATGTTTGAAAAACAGCAAACAAATACCTCCAAACACCTAAGAAAAATCTAGTGTTGCAATAAAAAAAGCCTTACAAGACAATTGCATCAGGACTACAACCAAGTGAAAAACAAAACAAAAGCATACAATTGCTTTTAGAGGTATGCATTTATGCATCACCCTCTGTATTTGCCAAAGCTACGCAGCAAAGAGAGAGGAGCAGAACTGGGGAGAGAAACCATTCATGTTAAGGATCAGATATTCACAACCTCTATGTTTCTGGGTGTTACATGGATTGGCTCTAGTCTGACCCCCATTAGCAGCTAGAGCACCCCAAGTGTGCTCCTGGAGCACATCAGCTTCCTTAATTTCATCCTGAAGGAATCCAGTTCAAGCTAGGAAACCACTCTGTGAGGCAAGCCAAAGTTCAGCAAGTAACAATCAGGATTTGTTTCACTGGCAAGTTTTTGATCCAAATTAAAATGCTACCATGGGCTTACCCAAGAGTTATTGTACTACAATACTGAAATTTACTGCAGATCAAAGAAATGTCAAAGAGCAAGCTTGCATACAAACACTCACAGAATGTTATTTCAGTACAAGTATTTCCTCATCTAGAGGTGAGCAGCGAACAAATGCATTCAGCATCTGCCCCACCCTACTGCTGGGGAGATGGGAGAAGGACACCTGACAAAAGGAAATGGAATAGTTAATTACGAATAAAGAGATTTGTACTTTTGTAAGCTATAGTAGTTTAAAAGATATTAACAGCAGCAGGCAAGGACATGCATTTATTTTACACTTTCAGTGTATTACTTCTTTCCTTTTAGAAACTGTTCTTTCCTTTTAGAAAGAAGTCCTTTACTGAAGCACCATTTCATCCCAGGAAAGAAGTGTTATTACATCCATTTCAGCTGGCAACTGAGAGGAACTAAAGCAAAAAAGCCAGCATTGCATTGCACCCACATTTTAGAAAGAAATCTTTACACACTCAGAAATGAGGCAAGATTTATGAAGAATATAACTGACAGTTTCCTAAATGTGAATATCACATTTAATAAAGTATAACCTGAATGAAACAGAAGATAAAGGGGAAAACATTCAAAGCTGTTTTTGAGGGGGAGAACTGTCCTGGGTTTGGGGTTTGTTGTTGTTACTGCAGGTTTGGTTGGCTGGTTTTTAGAACAGAAAGATCCAGCCTGATTTGGATCCTCAGCTGAGCTGGGTATTTTAGCCCCAGTGGAGAGGTGGCCAGAATAAGGGAGGTAAGCTTCGGGTTAAAAATTAAACAGGGAAAGTTTAGATTGGACATAAGGAAGAAGTTCTTTACTGTTAGGGTGGTAAGGAACTGGAATGGGTTGCCCAAGGAAGTTGTGAATGCTCCACCACTGATGGTGTTCAAGGCCAGGTCGGACAGAGCCTTGGGTGACATGGTTTAGTGGGAGGTGTCCCTGCCCATGGCAGGGGGGTTGGAACTCAATGATCTTAAGGTCCTTTCCAACCCTAACTATACTATGATTCTATGATTCTATAAGCAGACCTCAGGAAAAATACCTTTCCAGTGAAAAAGCTTACTTTTTCTTTACCCAAATATATCCTTTGCTGACATGCTACATGGCCCTGCATGTGCTTCTTTCAGAAGTTATCTATCATCTCTCTAGATGCATTACATGCAGTGAGACACCTATAGCATATTCTTGGGTTTGGTGTACAGGATATCCCTGAGCTGATACACAAGGCTGTGCTGCTTGAAAAGTTAGTCCACTAAAGCCTTTTCTCCTTAAGTTTTTCCTTTTCTTGAATAAGTAGGGGTTTTCTATGCTACAGCTAATTATACTATGAGGAAGAAAAGCAAGCCTTCTCCTCCTAAATTCTTGTAGAAGATATCATCTATAATGACCTCTGAAACATTCTGCTAATGTCTATGTTTTCACACAGCAGAGATCAGAAATAAGAATTCAGATTTCCTCTGACATTACTCAGTTTTCATCTGCTGGCCAGTATATTCTTTAAAATACAGGCTTACTGTATTAATGTCATTAATGTTAAGGGATGGGATATTCAAAATGTGGAGTTATTCTAACAGAATAAAACTCTATGAAATGTCTGTCTTCTATTGCTTCCACTAAATACATCAGTCTGGCAGCTGAGACAAAAGACCACAATGGCACTCATGGTTACCATGAGTCTATCCTCTTAAATGCCTGGATCACAGTATCAAAACACATAAATTCAATATATATTCATTATTATCCTCTCTTCTGAGACTCCTTTTATGCTGTGTGAAAGCTAGCAGTACATGTAAGTGAGGCAACATTCTTCAAGCGATTAGCAACGGGGAAATAAAAGTAAGGAAACAGATGACAAAGATGTTGCTTAGCTTACAAACAGAAATATGACACTGGAGAAAGCAGAAGGGCTGTTAGAAAAAAATTGTTAGAAAAACTGTGTGTGGAAGATTAAAGATGGGAAGCTGGTGGGGGGGAAGTATGATACAGGAGAGAATCACATGGATATGTAACAAAACTGAAGGGAAAAAGAAGCAAGAGAACACAGAACTGCTCACACAGAACACAGCATTTTACAGAATCAAAAATGTATCTAAACAGAGAGTGTAAAGGGACAAATTAAACAGCTAAGGATGAAGCCCAAACAGTCACCAAAAAAATAAAAATAAAACTTCACTGGAGTCTTCATGAGTCCATCCAGACCAGCTTTCACCCTCCCTCCTTCCGTTGTCACTTGTTGTGCCATAATGAAATCAGAAAAGTAGGGTACACTGCTACTTAGGACTCTAATACCAAGCACATTTCCACCTACGGTGACAAGACACAGAAGGGGGCAAACCCCTCTTCAGTACAAAATTGCGTGTAGAGACCCCAAAAGAAATACAAGGAAATATATATGCTATATATAGGTATGAGCCCTGTCTTTCTCTTAATGGGCGAGCAAACAACTTGCATGAACTGACAGCTCCCCTCAGGAACCTTTCCAGAGTCTGGTACATAATAATAGCATTGTAGTTTTGTCCTTTTGAATTTCAAAACATGTCAGGACACTGAACACTTGCTACCAATAACTTCAGAAAATGCCAGTGACAACAGCTGGATAACCACCTTTCATGAAGTTTGAGTACTGCAGCTCGATCCATTTTACTGTACACCAAAGGACATCTTTTCCCCAAGATATAATGAAAATTAGTACACTGCAAATACACTTTGTCCTGCAGATATTATTCACATAAGTAGTTCACTAACTTCAGTGAGGAAATCCATGTAAATAAGCACTTTAAGGATGGACAAGGATACAGAAATATTTTCAGCCATCTCAAGGACCAAAAGGTAACATTATCTTCAATGTGCCACAATACAATGAACCTTTGAACTAAAAATAAATAGGAATCTTTTCAACTAATTTCCTTGCATTGCAACTACTCACTCATTCCAAAGCCTTCGGACTTTGTGGGCTTATTAACTCAAGAAGATTTAAACTTACATTTATGCTTGATGACATCATGGCCCAACTCATACCATGTAGCCAAGGCCCTCAGTGCCATGGGTTAGTGGTGACCTTGGCAGTGCTGGGGTAAGGACTGGACTTGATGATCTTAAACATCTTTTCCAAACTTGCTGATTCTATGATACAATCATGAGTGCCCTAGAACAAGAAGGACCTTGACTAAATCTTTCATTAGCATCTTTGTTCTGTTACTATTTGTACCAGGATATTGATGAATTCATCACAAATAAGGTGGGAATTGCTAAAAGGAGATTTCCAGCAGGGACTTTCTGAACTGCACTTTTTCTGACTCAAGCTACCCAATTTTTATAGCCATTTTGTGTTTATTTAGAACCGTCATTAGACCATCCAATTCAAAGTTCTTCCATAAGATTCATAACTGCAGCACATCATTATTTCTAATTAAGTGTACTTATCTCAAATCCTTACTCTGAAAGACTCCCCAATATATACAAAATGCTCTGATTTAACCAGCCTCTGAAGACTTAGGATGGGTAAGGGGGAAAGGAAGTCAGCAACCTCTGTGCTGTCAGGAGCAGAAACAACAAACACAGGATGAATGATCAGGCACGCTGGCAGTGTTTGATTTAGTTTCTTGCACTCGCCCAGCATTTCAAACAAGTTCAGTGGTCTTCCCACTAGCACTTGAAATTCTCTCCATATTTCCAAAATGCAAACTCTAACATTTGCCTAGTTTATTTTCTGGAAAGCTACAAAATGTCTTTTTTTTCCTCCCCAAGGGAATGTAAACTGCAAATATTGCACCAGGTAGTCTTAAATAACCCCAAAGCTTTTAAAGAATCTTTATTTTCTTTAATTTATCACATTGTTTAATACTTCCTAATTGATTTTCTTAGACAACATCCTCCAAACACCAGAGGGCTTTTATCTTGGTTTAGAATCATTCAAAACTATTTACAGATTCTCTACATAAATAACACATAATGAGTTACCCGACTGTTGCCAGCAGCGTTAAGAAAGATTAGAAAAGGTCTCTTAGCTTCAGCCCCAGATCTGTAGGTCATCCAATGTCCTTTCTAATGGATAAATACAGTAATTTATCATCATCAGTCACCATAAGCATTGTTCTTTTTACTATCATATATTCATGAACATTATTCGATGCAGCTGAGCAGAGCGTAAAAGAAGTGTATGATTAAAGTGGAAAGGGACAGAGTTTAAGACATCCGAGATTTCGCAACTAATGCATACATTTGAAATATAACATGGGTCTTTTAAAAGTTACAAAGACAGCATCAACAAAATTACAGCTACCTGCTGGCAGGACGCAAGCACCTGGAGCAGCAGATGAGCCTGCTACGTCTTTCAGTGTGATGTTAAAGAAAGTATAACATGTGAAGTACAGTCTTGTACACCTACAAGTTTTCCATAGGTCAGACACATTTCAATTGGGGGGGGGGGGGGGGGGGAATAAAAACAAAAAACACACACACAAAAAAAAAAATGGCCAAACACAGCAACAACAACAAAGATACCCCTCCAGAGATCACATATTGCATTTATTCTTATTACCACTATGGGAAGAAGGTCTGTGTTCACATTTTTAACACATGTATGTGATCTCTGAATGCCCTCAAGTTATTAAAAATGCTGGGATGATGGCTTTCAAATTCTAGAATAACATCAAACAACAGCTCAGTTTCATTAAAGAGTTCCTCCTTCTTGTTAATTATCAGAAGTTACTTGAAGCAATACTTCCAGTTGGAAGATACTGGAAAGAAATATTGAAAGTATGTTTTAAGATGGGTAATACAATATGCATATTCAAATATCTGAGGCTACTATGTAACCTACAGCATGCCTGCAATTCTCTTTAACATTGAAGAGCCAAAAAGATTCACAGTTTCACAGGTCTTGATTCACTGCATTAAGTAACCCCTTTAATCCACCTGCAAAGTGGAAGACTCTAAATGCTGGAAATTCAGCTGCTGTGTTATGCTGCACAAATTCCCACATGCTGTTTTGAATGCAAGACACAGAGAACCTGCAAAAAGGCACTGGAACTATGAGGGGACTGCAAGATACCATTGGCATGATTGCCTTTCTCTGCATCCACCAAAGGAAATCTTCATGGTTGTAGTCCTGCTAGGTTTCCAGAGCAGAGAGTGGATAAAGCACTGGAAAGTTCTTGGTAAAGTTTTCTGCATTAGAAAAATGAGTTTCTGAAGAGACACCCATCACTTCTGAATTTGAGATGTACACTGAAACACACATACATGCTATACAGCCACGTAAAAATATTTGTGTCTGTTCTCTCAAGCTGCCTGAGATCCTCCTGTATGTACACAGACTGTCTACAAGACGTCATATAAAATGATGCTTTTCAATTAAAAGGAGAAGCACTTTACCAAAAAATGAGACCCTACTCTCCACTGCTACACAGAGCATAGAGCAGAAGACTAGAAATGCAATGAGAATGGAAAATAAGCTTCAGGCTTTTTGTGCTCATCATCACAATCAGGTACATGACTGAACTACATCAAAACAGCCACATGGCAAAGAGAAAGTGAACCAAGGCCACATACAGCATTTGAAAGATTCTGCTGGAACTTGAATGCTGAACAATATTCCAAACAACCACAGGCTTTTTACATTTTCACGTAAGCTTCTTGTGCTACTGGTCATATATTCAACAGATATTGCAAACCTGTAATATTGCTTTCTGGATCCAGCACAGTATGGCAAATATACAGTGTACAAGAGAGAATTCAGAAGCTAAAACCGAGATTCAGATGTTTAACTAAGATTCAGATGTTTACTCTTTATGAAATATTCTGCACATAATAATTCAACTTTATTTCCCCACTTTTATCGCCTGTTTTTACCTGATGTTCCTGACATTATGCTGAACCTCACAATCCAGTATGTTTGAGACAGTGCCACATCAAAACAAGTAGAAAGTTCCACTAGGTTGGTAAGAAGGAAAAATGCAAAGTCACTTTGGGTTACGCACTAGAACAGAGATTCTTATTTCAGCCTGAAGCCAACTCCGAACACAACAAATAGCAGGTGACATGGACTTGACTACCTAACTAAACCTTTCAAGTTACTGGAATGTACATACACAATTAAGAGTTCAAGTTTCTCCCTGACCCATCAAGCTCAAAATTGCTTAAGTAGGGCAGGGGAGAGCCCCTTTACCTTGATAAAACCCTGTTAAGGTGAATACTGCTCTGAACAGACACAGCTATCTATCAACATTTTTCCCATTGCCAGATCAGAGTCCATTTTCAGGAAAAAGCAGCAAGGCAATGAAGGAAGAGCTGTAAGTATAAACTATTTTGGCTTTAGTTACCAACAAATAAACCACAGATTGTTCTCTTTTTGTTCAGAGTATTTTTAGGATATAACCCTTGTTTGGTGACCACAGAAACTGGTTCTGAGACAGAAAATTCAACTCCCTAAATCAAGGCAATCAAGCAAACAACAGTCAGTTGTCCTTGTATGTATAATAAACATGTATTTTAAATGCTTATCAAATAACCTCCCTATTTAGTGCAACACAATACAGTCTGATTTCACTTCTCCTTATAAGTTTTAAGCAGAAAAATGCCATAGATTTTAAAATGACATATAGTAAAGGAAAAAAATGTTTCTTCTTTTTTTCTCCCCTTTTTCTATTTTAAAATCAGTTTTAGAAAGACCTTAAGTTGGAAAAGTAAAAGAGGCTCAGGAGAGAATGATTATAAATTTCAAAGGTCTGTCCTCTATACACACAAAGAACAGGAAGTAGCACCAGGTGGTGTAGATCATTTGTTTTTTGTAAACAGACTGAAGCCTCACAAAGGTAATACCTAGAGGAATTATCTTAGTTTTTCATCTGCAAAGACAGCAGCATTTATCAACCAGCAAGTCATACACGTACATTATATTTTTCAAATATGTTGTGTCCACTGACTATCAAATGGTTGTGCATTCTAAAAATGATCACTAAACATCATTGTCCAAGACCCCAGGACAGTTCTTAAAAGCTACAAGATGAAAAACCCTATTATTTGTACTCTGTAAGAGGAACTGAGGGAGCCACATTCATTCTCAACACAAGCGCTCAGGTGACAGAAGTCTGAGCACTTTGATAGAGCTTTCCAGAAATAAGCAGAAATACAAGTAATTTACAGCTATTTTCCTTTCTACAGATATATCATCTGAACATAAAGCTATAATTTTGGCAATAAATATAAGTCATCATTTAGCAAAGAGCTGAGAATAAATCTGACTAATTTATCAAACCAATTGCCGAAACATCGATAGCACTGCTAATGCAAGTTGTTATTAGATGCCTTGGCCCAGGGGAGGCTTGGTTTAAATATAGCATCAGGGAAAATACTGGATATGAAGTTGCGTCCAATTTATTTATAAGCTGGTGGCTATGGGTGCTTTATTCAATCAATCCAAGCTTTTATTTAAGTGGAAAGTCCCAGCATTAGCTTGCTGTAATTTGAAATTACAGCTCAGGTTGCAAGCCTATAAATTTACCACAAATGCATCAACTTCAATATGATTATTCTCAGTGGCATCTGTAAAACTGAATTTTGAAATCAGCAGATTTAAACTTAGAAAATGAGAAAATCTTGGTGTAATTCTTTGTTCCTTCTGGGACTTCCCACATGTCCAGCCACTTCTCTACCAGAAAAGATTTGCTGCTCCTATTGCCACAGGAAACCCTCTCAGCACAGATGTGGGTTCTTGTTAAAAATAAATAAACTACAGGTGTCACATGTAATGACATTACAGGTTTACACAAGATCAGGAAGCAAAATGCCATGTTAAACAAGAGCACCCCAACAGAGATTAATTTCTTGAAGGCCCCAAGAAGACCGCATTTCCCACATGGGCTAGCCCTTGACACTGCTATGGGGGTATGGAAAATCAGGGTGAACATATGAGCCCATTTGTTCTTCTCCCCACACTCACCACAGCACCCGTCTCAGCTGCAGCTCTGTAACTGCAACCACAAAAAAAAAAAAAAAAAAAAAAAAAAAAAAAAAAACAAACAAAAAAAAAAAAAAACAATAAAAAGCTTCAAATCCTTAATATCCCTCTGTTAAGATCCCAGCCACATCACATTGCTATACTAAGAACAGTTTCTATCATAAACCTAGAGTTTATGCACTTTGAATGCTGCCAAGGTGCACAAGTGGCCTTGGTGCTCACAGAGATCCACTAACCACAGCCTCACACTACTTGGAGCTTGCTGCAGGATTTAGGCCTGCATCCTTGTTATTAGCATTTAAAGCCATAAAAAGACTTCCCACCCATTAAAAGCAACATTTATATGTGATGCTGTTTTACACTGCAATACATCCTCAGCACCTAAGACAACAGGCAATTAAAAGTTGATTCAATATCAATTTTCATCAACAAAACCAAACTTGGCCTGGAAGAACATTCACACTTCATGCCACCAGGGACAGAAGATAGACCAGTGGACCCCCACCCAAAGCCATGAGAAGATGAGAACTCCAGAGCACTCAGGTAACAGTGTTTCTATATTTAGGAAAAATTCCTAATCTTTACCATATTTTAAACTGGAAAGTTACTGCTGTTCCTCATTACGACATAAACGTGCAGTCAAACTGGTAATTTTTGGCATATAATATTAAGCCTGCTTGGGAAAGATTTCCACCTCCAACAATAAAAAAGCCATTCTGGCAATTCAACATGTCTGAACTAAATATAAAGAAATAAAGATTGGTTAAGTTCAAGTACTTGTTAGTATATTATACATAAAAGTAGTAACCCTCTAAAGCAAAACAATGCCTCTGAAATGTGTGAACTCTGTGAACCTCTGAGACTCTTTAAAATGAATTTGACTTTTCCATAAATTCTCCTATTTGCATGAAATTTAGTACTGATGGAAGTTACCCACCTTTTTCAGATAATGTAACTCATGCAATTATTTTATTCAAGAAGGCTCCTCAAACTCAAATATATTATTTTATCAGTACTACACTGAAATGTGCCATAATGAATATACTTTTTAGCAACAACGATACATCTTTAAATTTATTTAAATGAATGGGTTCACTGATACTGGAAGGACTACCCAGAAGCTTAACATGCAGCCTGGCTGTGCAAGCAATACTAGATACTCGGGTAGGGACTTTCTAACCCATGGCTGTGCACAGCGTTGGGGTTTTTCACTCAATGTTAATATATCGGAGGAAAACTGAGATCTGTAGATGTACATAACAGAGAATGGAAATGTGAAAAGCGGGTGTCCATGTCCTGCAAACCCCGTTCAGACCGCCAGAGCTCAAAACAGAAGGCGATGCGTACTGACAACGTACAAAACAACCCCTCGGTCTCGGAATGCAGTGGGAGTTTGCACGTTTCGGGTTGTTTGCGGGCGAGGAAGGGGTGCGCCGTGGGGTCTCATGGCAGCGGCGCGGGCAGGTGTGCGGCTCCGATCCGGCCGGCGGCGGGGGTCTCGATGCGGACGCGCACAGCCCCATCCCTCCCGATGCGTTAACGCCATTGCCCCAGAGCAACGGTGGTCTGATACAGAAAACTTCGATTTTGTGGTGGTGACAGCTGCTCCAGCGGTACCCACCACACGCGGAAGATGCCTCAGGCTCGCCCGTTTCGACAGGGAGCCGGTACAGAGAGACACGGGTGGCTCGGTCGGCCTCCATCCCGCCATCCTGTGAGGAGGCACCCGTCGGACCAAGCGACACGACTGCCGCCCGGCGCTGCCAACAACCTCCGGGAAATCAATCCACGGGGCATCGTTGGGCCGCTCCCGCCCCGCCGCCGACCGGATGGCGATGCGGAGCACGGCTCAGCACCCTCGCCGGCAGCCCCGGCCCGCTCCGTGGCATCACCGGTCCCCACCGCGGGCAGCCCCTTAGCGGCGCCGCTGGCGCCTGCGATATGGCAGGAACCCTCACCCGTAGGTGTTACCCCCGGCACAACTCGCGGGGAAGCGCAGATCGAGCTCCTGCGGGACTAGCTACCGACGGGGGCCGGGGCCGACCGACACCCCAACCTCGAGGCGGGGCAGGACAAGGCTGGGTCTCCTCCGGGCGGCCCCACCGCTACTCTCGCATCCCCCGAGACAGCTCCACGGGAATCCCTCTTCCCCTAGCCGAGCCGCCCCGAGGGCGCCCGTCCTGTCCCCTCCAGACTTTTAACCAGCTCCGCACAACTTCTCCGGGACGGCGAATGTCGCCCCCCACCCCGACGACCCCCCGACGCCTCCCGCCGCGGGTCCCACCTGGTCGGGCGGCGGCGGCGGCGGGTTCCCCCTGCCGCCCGGGTGCGCCGGCTGCTCCTTCATAGCTGTCATCACAGGGGGCTCGACAAGACTCGGCTCGGCTCGGCGCCTCTCACTGCTGCTGAGGCCCCGGGCACCCCTCCCTCGGCACCATCCGCATGACACCAGCCTCCCCTGGAAGTGGCGCGGCGGAGGAGGAGGAGGAGGAGAAAAAGAAGGACGGGCAGGGGGCGCGGAGCCGTTGTTGCAGCGCCGCAACCGCAGTGCCCCGCAGCGCCGGTGCTCAGGAAGCGCCCGGCCCCGCGGTGCCCGCCACCGCCGAGCCCCGCACCATGGGACGGCTCCGCATCACTGCCGGGCACCGGCAGCAGAGCGCCCCGCAGCGAGCACACTCTGCCCGCCAGCCCCGTGCCGCTCCGCTCCCCTCCTCTTCCCTCCGCCCCGCCCGCCGCCGCCAGCAGGTGTCACAGCGGCTCCCGCCGGCCCGGGAGAGACCATCCGCGCCCCCGCGGCGGGGGAGCCGCTGCTGTCTGCGGCGGGGCCGTGCTGCCCGCTGCCGCTCCTCATGAACTGGCCCCGGCCCGGCGGGGACTTCTCCCGGTCCCCGGCCGCTGCTGCCCCGCCGTAGGCAGAGAGAAGCCTCGAGGGGGCAAAGGGAAAAAAGGGGGAAAAGGAAGCGCAGCTGCTGGGTTTATGTTAGAGTTCTGTCCCGCGGCTCCCCAGCCCCGCCACAGCGTTTCGGCAGCGAGCAGCCAAAGGTGCGGCTACCGAGCTCTGCGGGGATGGCCGCTAGCCTGGGGAGCTCAGCGTGGGTATCCCAACCCCTGTTTTCACGAAAGCGCTTCCCTTAGGAAGCCCATGGCTATAAAAGGGGTCCCAAGTACTTATTTTATCCTGTTTCGTGATGAACTCAGCGTAGGAGACTTTTAGGAAGCTATGAAAAAGCACTTCAGAGAAGACCTTCTGTGTGTCCCAAAGCATCAGCTGGTTTGAAGGGGTTTTTTATAAGGACCAATAAAGAAGACTGACTGAAATTTTTTTCTCACTGCAAGAAGGAAATAGTTGACAATGTGAAGGTAGATGCTAACTGGAGGAACCAAGAACATGAGTTTTTGCAAGGGAGAAGAACCTCAAATGCAATCAAGTGAAACACTTAGGCTTGGGCTAAACTGTTTGTTAATTCAGATGTGTTTCACGATCCCACTCACAGTAGGACTGCATAACACAGGATTGTCGCCTGGAGGTGACAGTGTACTGGGACAGGAGCACCTGCCTGACAGGAGCAGCCCTAGCCTGGGTCTCAAGATATGTCAAGGTAGAAGGAAAGCTGCCCGCAGACAATGAGAGAAGTGTTTGAACTTTTCATTTTTTGCACCCAGCCTCACAACAAATTTCAGTCCTGACCAGACAGTAAGTGTAATTAATAGCAGTGACAAAGATCTATGATTTCAGCCTATGGTGGTTAGAAAGGAACAAGAAGATGACAAGGTACTAAGGAATTACAGACCAGCCAGCCACAGAATAGCATTGGGTATTTCTATCATTCTGTATCACCCATCACTGTGCTGACTCCTCCACCAATTAACAGATGCAATTTCTGATGAAGTCCTGGTAAAAGTTCTAGAAATATAATCAAAGTAAACAAATGAACTTTGTAAGCACCTAGATGAAAACTAGATGACGACTAATGGCCACCATTAATTTGTCAAGGGCTGATCAAGTCAAACAAGTCTAATTTCTTTCTTTAATAGGGTAACAGGCTTTTGGGCAGGAGAACACTGAATGTCATTTATCTTGATTTGAAAGGGCTTCCAGCACTGTCTTCCAGGAGAGTTTCATGAGGCAGAAAGAAACATAATCTGAAATAGAACTAAAACAAGCATCTACAAAACTGCCTCTGCTATCATTTCGAGGGGCTCCTAGCCACAGCAAGGCTGCAGCGCAGGGGTCCTTCCGTGGTCCATCCGGATGGGCTTCACCTGTGATTCCACAAGCACCACAGTGGCTGAGCACACTATGCTCATCAGATCCACCAACAGCATGAAGCTGCAGAGGATGCTAGATATTGGAGGACATGGATGTAGAACAGGTAAGGTCATATTTTCAAATGAGAAATGGGACATTACAGAGAATCTCAAATCTGCACCTAAGGCTGAGTCCTGCTGCAGTGAACTGGCCAAGTAGTGTGCTATGGGAGACAACAGGACTACAGCTGTCACAGTGCATAGAGAAATCCTGCTCTTGCCAGTGCTGGCAGGCTGTGGGCTGAAGAAAGTGGCCGAGGCCAGGGAACGCACAGTAACATAGATGTGTGATGAAGAAAACCAAAGGAGTGGCAAGAACATGCTCTGAAAATCGCTGGGATCAGATAGTCTTAAGGAGAGAAAACAGACAGCAGATATGGAAACAACGTTCAAATGCTCAAAAGGTGCTACAAAAGAATAAAAATAGCCTTTGTGGGCATGGTGGATGAGTTGAACAGCAATAAATGTCTGCCTGGAGCGATACGAGTACACTCGGTGCTGCCCAGGATAGAATTGACTAAATTAGCTGACTCAATGTCTTTTAGTTGCTGACTTTGATTCCTTTCCAGCATCACACTAAGGACCACCTGCAGCCCCCTGCATGAGACCCAGCTGCAAGAGCCTGTGGTGAGGGCTTGCACTGTGGGCCCTGGGTGTCGGCACAGTTTCTTTCTCTCAGCTCAGAATCAGCCATTCCTGCACTTCTCATCACACCATCTCTGCCCTTACGTCTCCATTTCATATCCCTATTTTCTCTTTTGTAATTCATTATTTCCCTGCCTTCTGTAACCTCACTGCTGTATGCTTGTCCCTTTACCTTCTTGTCTTCTGCTACTGTTTCTTTTCATATAATTGTGCTATGCAAAGAAAAAGCAAGAAGGGCAAACAAGATGGCATCTGTACACCAATACCTATTGCTTTGCTTAATTTCTGCAGAGCAGCCTTCAGTGCCAATCCTTCTTTTGTCTTGGCTGCATTCTGTAGAACTAGGCGTCTTATTTTTCCTGAGCAATGCCTAACATGGGGAAACTTCGGTTTTGCCTGTGGCCTGTAGGTGCTACAGTAATACAAGCAATAAGTCTTAGAAATAGACACGTTCTAATTCATCCTGTTTATGGAACAGCAGGTATATTGCAACTCAACTAATTACTGAGCCCCCATGAGAGCTGAAGAATTCTAATGATTTAGGGTTTGAATGGACACGTTTCAATAGAGATTACTTTCAGCTTGTTTTTGATGAGACCCATTGTAAAGCAGTTCTGCTATTAATCAAGAAGGAAAAAGACATTAGCAGTCAGTTTAGCTGAAGCTTGATTATTCATTCACAGTATATTCACTGTGAGGATTTATCACTGTAATGGACTGAAATATGGACTGTCCGTTTCATAAAGGTTATGCATGCTTGTGGTTGGGTATTCATAAATCAATCAGAATTATTGGAAACATATTTTGGGGGTAGGACTTTGGGGATTGGCTCTACACACACTGAGTCTTATCTAAAGCTTCTTAAAATCAATACCAAAACTCTTATAAATGGCACTCGAGGATACCTTTTATCATCACTTTTGAATGCTTGTTAATTGGTTCATAGTATTGATGCTTTGGGGATATTAAATTAATTCACCATTTTTCACTACTGCCCACACCAAGTTTTATTTGGGTCTTTTTTAGTAAATCACTGTTCAAAATTCATTTGACCGGGTAGTTTGAAAGAACAGTTGTTTTACAGCTATTAAGTGGACACTTTGAAACTGAAGCCAGGCATTAAAATAGATGCCATATGGGTAAAAGCAGTTAAGCCATAGAGTGTTTATGGTAGTTTCTTGTACTATTTTCACCAAAACACCTCATAGTACCAGCAGGAAGAGCACTTAAGGCTTAGGCAAAAGAGCTGCAGAAAAAAATGGAATTACGCTCTTCAGTTCTTTGCAGAGTCATTACACTAATTCATCTGTGTTTCAACTGAAATGTTATGTTACAAACTCCTTGTAATTTCCTCCATCTTCCCTATCAAATGCAAGATCTGGGTGCATGAGTCAAGGTGTAACAATATTCTTTTATCTTCCGCATAAAATTAATATGAACTCCATCACAGTGTTATTTCATTGTTAAAACATGTATCACATGATGACTTAATAACATATATGTTTTGTTGATATAGCAGACTAATACAACACGCTGATTTTGGATAAACAGCAAGTAAGTGAGAAAACTGTTAAGGGAGTAAAAGGGATAGATGTATGTGCAAAAAGAATATAGAGGAGGATGCCACAAGTGAGAGGAATTCTCCCTTTTGTTTTTGAAGAAACCCTAATTGTTTACTACAGCTACCACTTCAGGATAGAGCAGTTACTGAGAGCACCCCTCAGTACCAAACGCTGTATGTGTGCCATGTGTTAATCATTCCAGTGCCCTTGCGAGGTGGCTGGGAGGTGCAGTATCTGAGCTGAAGTAAAAACATAAATCCTCGGTTTAAATAAAGCCCTAGTTATCAAGTGATTTGACTGTGTTGTGTCACGCAGATGCTATCACCATACAGATCACCATGAAGAGGCACAGCCATTACTAGAACAATGGAGATCTTGTCCCTTCCTTTGAGAGCAAGTTTTATGTTTGGTATGCTGCGCCAGGGGTGGAGTTTCAAAGAACAAAAACTGGAACATGTAGCTTTGTTTTCTGTATAGAATCAGAATCATAGAATAGTTAGGGTTGGAAAGTACCTTAAGATCATCTAGTTCCAATCCGCCTGCCATGGGCAGGGGCACCACACACTAAACCATGCCACCCAATGCTATGTCCAATCGTGCCTTGAACACCGCCAGGGATGGAGCATTCACAACTTCCCTGGGCAGCCAATTCCAGTGCCTCACCACCCTTAGAGAGTAAAGAACTTCTTCCTCAGATCCAATCTAAACTTCCCCTCTTTAGGTTTGAACATGTTACCCCTTGCCCTATCACTACAGTCCCTCATGAAGAGTCCCTCCCCAGCATCCCTATAGGCCCCCTTCAGATATTGGAAGGCTGCTATGAGGTCTCCATGCAGCCTTCACTTCTCCAGGCTGAACAGCCCCAATTTTCTCAGCCTATCTTCATACAGGAGGTGCTCCGGTCCCCTGATCATCCTCATGGCCCTCCTCTGCACTTGTTGCAACAGTTCCATGTCCTTCATATGTTGAGGACACCAGAACTGCACACAATACTCCAAGTGAGGTCTCATGAGAGCAGAGTAGAGGGGAAGGATCACCTCCCATGACCTGCTGGTCACACTCCTCTTGATGCAGCCCAGGATATGGATGGCTTTCTGGCCTGCAAGCGCACACTGCCAGCTCATGTCCATTTTTCATTGACCAACACCCCCAAGTCCTTCTCTGCAGGGCTGCTCTGAATCTCTTCTCTGCCCAATCTGTAGCTGTGCCTGGGATTGCACCAACCCAGGTGCAGGACCTTGCACTTGTCATGGTTAAACTTCATCAGGTTGGCATCAGCCCACCTCACAAGCGTGTCAAGGTCCCTCTGCATGGCATTCCTTCCCTCTAATGTATCAACCGAACCACACAGCTTGGTGTCATCAGCAAACTTGCTGAGGGCGTACTCAATCCCACTGTCCATGTCATTGACAAAGATGTTGAACAAGACCGGTCCCAACGCTGATACCTGAAGGACACCACTTCCTACTGGACTCCAGCTGGACATTGAGCCATTGACCACTACTCTTTGCGTGCGGCCATCCAGCCAGTTCTTCATCCACCGAGTGGTCCACCTATCAAATTGATGTCTCTCCAACTTAGAGAGAAGGATGTCATGCGAGACAGTGTCAAAGGCTTTACACAAGTCCAGGTAGATGACATCAACTGCTCTGCCCCTGTCCATCAGTTCCGTAGCCCCTTCATAGAAGGTCACCAGATTGGTCAGGCAGGATTTCCCCTTAGTGAAGCCATGCTGGCTGTCACCAAGCACCTTGTTGGTTTTCATCTGCCTTAGCATGCCTTCCAGGAGAATATGCTCCAAGATTTTGCCAGGCACAGAGGTGAAGCTAACTGGTCTGTAGTTCCCTGGGTCATCCATTTTCCTCTTCTCGAAAATGGGGATTATATTTCCCTTTTTCCAGTTGTTGGGAACTTCACCTGACTGCCATGATTTTTCAAATATGATGGACAGTGGCTTAGCAACCTCATTTGCCAGCTCCTTCAGGACCTGTGGATGGATTTCATCGGGTCCCATGGACTTGTGCACGTTCAGGTTCCTAAGATGGTCTCAAACCAGATCCTCTCCTACAGTGGGCCCAGGGTCCCCACCCTCACCGTCCCCGCGTCTGCCTTCCCATACTTGGATGATGTGGTCAGAGCATTTACCAGTGAAGACTGAGGCAAAGAAGTCATTAAGAACCTCAGCCTTCTCCTAATCCAGGGTAGTCAGTTCTCCGGATAGCTTCTGGAGAGGGCCCACATTGTCCCTAGCCCGTCTTTTATTTGCAATGTAGCTACAGAATCCCTTCCTGTTATCCTTAACACCCCTAGCCAAATTTAATTCTAACTGGGCCTTAGCTTTCCTAACCTGGTCCCTAGCTTCCTGGACAACATCCCTGTATTTTTCCCAGGCCGCCTGTCCTTGCTTCCACCTTTTATAAGCCTCTTTTTTCCTTTGAAGTTTCCTCAGCAGCTCCTTATCCATCCAAGAAGGTCTCCTGGCCCTCCTGCTGCACTTCCTTCTAGTTGGGATGCATCGCTCCTGAGCTTGCAGCAGGTGAGCCTTGAATATCAACCAACAGTCTTGGGCCCCCCTGCCCTCTAGGGCTGTATCCCATAGAATCTTACTGAGCAGGTTCCTGAAGAGGCCAAAGTCTGCTCTCTTGAAGTCCAGGGCTCTGAGCTTGCGCACGCTCTTCTCACTGTCCTGAGGATCTGGAATTCGACCATCTCATGATCACTGCAACCAAGGCTACCCTGGAGTGTCACTTTTCCAACCAGCCCTTTCCTGTTTGTGAACACTGAGGTCAAGCATGGCACCTCTCCTTGTCAGCTTCTCTATTACTTGCAGAAGGAAGTTGTCTTCCACACAATCGAGGAACCTCCTGGATTGCTTGTGCCTGGTCATACCATCCCTCCAACAGATACCAGAGTGGTTGAAGTCCCCCATGAGAACAAGGACCGGTGAGCGTGAGGGCTGTTCCTATCTCTCTATAGAGCGCTTCATCCACAGAGTCCTCCTGGTCAGACGGTCTGTAACAGATCCCCACAGTAATGTCCCCCAGCACTGTTCTCCCTTTTACCCTGACCCACAACTCTCTATTCACTGCTCACCCGTCACCGGACAGAGTTCCATACTCTGAAGCCTATCCCTAACATAAATAGCAACTCCCCTCCCCACCTATCGGACCTGTCTTTTCTAAGTAGCCTGTAACCTTCCATTCCAACACTCCAGTTATAGGAGCCATCCCACCATGTTTCTGTGATGCCTATTATATCATACTCCCGTA
This sequence comes from Amazona ochrocephala, assembly GCA_039720435.1. NCBI lineage: Eukaryota > Metazoa > Chordata > Aves > Psittaciformes > Psittacidae > Amazona > Amazona ochrocephala. The sequence goes on from CM077881.1 coordinate 33,575,071, forward strand.
AACGTGCACACATCTCTGATTCCTCTTGTTTGTTCCCCATGCTACGGGCGTTTGTATAGAGGCATCTGAGCCAAGATCCAATTGAAGCCAGCTCATTGGCTGGAGCAGCAGCTGGAATATCTCTACATTGCTCTGAACGTTTTCTATAGGTGCTGGCAAGTGACTGGGTGTGTTGGGATGGAATGATGCCTCCCCCCCCAACACATCTAGTTTAAAGCATCCTTGACCAGTCTGGCAAGCCTCCTACCAAATCCACTCTTCCCCTTCTTTGTCAGACCAGCTCCACCAGCCCCCAGTAGACCTGGCCTACTAAATTGAGTCCCATGTTCAAGGTACCCAAACCCCTGACTATAGCACCACCCTTCTAACCATTTATTAACCTGCCCAATCCTCCTAGCCTTTTTAAGGTCCTGCCCTGTATCCTGGGGAATTGATGAAAAGACAATCTGAGCTCCAGAGCCCCTAACCACCTCTCCCGGAGCTCTGTTGTCCTTCTTTATGCTCTCCGGGCTACTGCTACCTATATCAGTAGCACCCACATGGATTACTAGAAGTGGGTAATAGTCAGTGGGACCGACTAGAGCAGGCAGCTTCTCGGCCACATCCCTGATCCGTGCCCCTGGTAGGCAACACACCTTCCTTGAGCCTGGGTCAGGCCGACAGATGGGTGCCTCTGTGCCTTTCAGATTAGAGTCCCCTGCTACTACGGCCCGCCGCTTTTTCCTGGCAGCACCAGTAGTGATCTTCTTTACCAGTGCATCAGCCAGTTGCGCCTGGTGGGAGTACGGTTCCTCATCAGCCCCCTGCAGAACCGCAAAGCGGTTGTGGGTGGGGAAAACAGATGTAGGAGGAAGCCCCTTGCTTTTAATTGCCCTCTCCCTCCTTTTTTTGGTTTTTTTTTTTTTTTTTTTGTGTTTTTTTTTTTTTTTTTGTTTTGTTTTGTTTTGTTTTTTTTGTTACTGTTTCCCAGCTTCCTGGGCTAGCGGCCTCCTTTCCTGCATGAGGTACAGTAGACACCCGAGGCTTCTGCACAGTCTGGTCCTGGAGCAAGCAGCACTGCTTTCTCTCAGCTTCCCTGACACCTTTCAGCCTAGTAACAGCTTCCTGCAGCTCAGCCACCTGCTGCAGGAGGATCTCCACTAGGGAGTATTGAATACACCCCTGCCCATTGTGCACCCTCCTCTCAGGAGAGCAGTGCAGGTGCTCTCTACACCCCCAGCTCTGTACGGCATCCTCCCCTCTCATCGTCTCTGCATGCCTACACTGGCCATTGTTGGGGCAGCCAGAGCAGAACTCCCAGACTGGACCCTGGTCATACAGCATATGTTTGATGTGGTATTTATCCCTGTGTAATTAACAACTGTACAGCCCAGTGAAGATGTAAATACTACTTGATTGCTAATTAGCATTCCCATAAAAATAAGCAGCACGGTTCACCTTTTACGTTCAGCTCGCCCGTTCGCTTTGCTTCTGCCATGAAGTCAATTGACTGAGATCAAAAGATTCTCAATCAGCTCTCACCTAGAAATTGAGGTTTGTATTTCTCTTGCTAGCAACCTTACTGCTCAGACTCTTATAACCTCCAATCATACTACCCACAGCCTCTGTGCAGCCCAACACTGATGACCTCATGAAAGCGACAAGATAGTGGCTTGACAGCTTCTCAGTGGCTTTTAAAATCAAATTTTATGAATGTACTTTGATTATGGATTTCTGTTGCCTTTTAAAGCTCTGGCAACTGGGCTAGAAAAGTCCTTGAAATTATAAAGTCAAGGACTTCATAATTAAAATTTTTTGAATTTAAAGCTCAAGCTAATGTGACCAAAAAACAAGAAAAATTAAAATGATTGCTCTTCAGTGGTGTTTTAAGTGGCTTGCAAAAACTGAAGTTTCTGGTTTTGCAAAAACTAAAAAATACTTGTCCAGAGGACAAATAACTCAAAGTCACATAAACCTGAAAAACAGAATGTGGTTTTGTACAGACTACTCTTTAAATTATAGCTTTAAATGACAGAATATTTGAACTTTGCTTCTCAAGAAATTCTTTGAGAGAGGGAATGTTCTAGGCAACTTCTGCTTTCAGAAATACATTATATTCTAATACTTGCTTCAGTGAAATGCTATTTTCTTTGTGAATAAATTGTACTCATTTTTTCTCTCCTTGTCTTGTTTTAGAAAAACAACCAATGTAAACACTGAGTTAATACAAATAAATGCAAATATATTCCAGCAGGAAAGTTACAGGACTTATTAAAATATAAGTGCAAATATTTCATCAAAAGGAAGTATACTGAAAATAACATAATTTCCAAAAATACCTCTCATTAACCACTAAAATGCACAGCCAGCATTCCAGAGTGTTTGAAGGAATAGTTCATAACATAAGAACACAGGAACTGTGATTACTGATCTATGGCATCCCCTCCTGATTACCCAACAATGTATGGAGTCACAGATAACAACAGTTTCCAGGAGAAATAGAGATACACTAACATGTTTGTCCAACACTACAGCCTGGAAGTAGGATTCAGGGGTCACTGTAGATGTCCTGAGGTGTCCAAACTACGTGCATTCACCTGGCAGAGGGTCCTGCAGGACCTTCCTCCCCCACCTCTTTGTGAGCAGTAGCCAAGAGCTAGGTATGATGTCTTCATGCCTATAGGGAGGAATTTCACACGTTCAGAGGAAAGCTTTCCATTTGCTCCAATTCTGACCAGCTTGATTATATTTATAAGACTATTCTTCTTACCAATGTTGCACAGAGCAAATTTGCAAAACATAAGTATGAAGTGAAACCCAAGGTAATATGCATATTCTGACAATACCTTACCATATACAAAGTTCAAAGGGAAAGGCATGCCCTACTTCAGAAGTTCTCTACAAAGTAACTCTGTACAAATTTATTTGTGGATTTTAAGTCCTAATGGTAGCTCACAGCAAAAGACCCTGACTGATATTTATCAAGCAATTCACTAACATAAAACAGCACTACTTGTGATCATCACTAAAACTACTTTTTACTCAAGAAAAAAGTTATAAAAGTTATGTTTTAGGTAAGGAAGAGGCAAAACTAGATCTTAAGATTTTGAAACATGTATTTCCCCCTTCATAATCATTGCGTCATATCTCTAAGCTGGAAAAAGTTACTCTAGGAACCCCTCACCCATGAAGATCTGTTATAGCTGAGTTTACGTATAATAACTTTTGGCTTACTTTTTAATTCTTAAGAATACACACCTGAAATTGAGGGTGAAAACAGTGCAGTTTGTATTGAGGATTGACCTGCATAGCAGATAAAATTTAAGGTTCAGATCTTTAAAGTTCTCTTGATGCATATTGGTAGTAAAATACATGATTCAAGAAATATATTGTAATAGTTATTGACAAATCTGCCAGATATTTACAGATTAAATCAGGTTAAATTTGGTCAACAGCTGACTTGCCCAGGAAATCAGAAATCTTGTACTGACATAGGTATAAATCAGAAGTATTTCTAGAAAAAGCCGAAAGGTTACTAGTGCAACCTTATGGTTAAAAAAACACAAGTGGCAAAACTGATTTTTTTCTCCTCGATGGTTGCTACACAACTATTCTTCAAAGAGCTTCATACAGCTTGCATGTACAGAGACATTAAATGCTCGAGGACCTCCTATCAACGGTAAATGATTGGCAAAGAACTTAGACTAATATTCAAACCCATTTTATGACCTAGTCCACAGTTTACCAAAATGAAATTGCTATATTCAGGAATCTAAGATCTCCTTGTTACTCTTGGAAGACTTGTCAGATTCCTGGACATTTAACTATCCGGGATGCAACTAGGAAGTAAGTGGAATCTTAAAATGACCCTTAATAGATTAGGCTCTTCCTTATTACTAAAAATTACCCACAGTAAATGCTTAATTTAATTGAGCTATTTTGAAAATGTTGCTCTAATAGATTATATAAATCAATAGAGATGGATTTGGAAGACCAAATTTCATTTGCTAATTTGGGGGATGGGGAGGAAGAAGCATAGGATGAAAAAAAGAGAATAAGTGGAGTTAAAAATCAGACTAGAGTCATAAAATGCCATAATCTACAGTAAAATTAAATTTGGGAAAAAACCTAACTGAAATATTTTCTTACTACTGGAGCAAAAGGATATGTTTTCCTTATTATGTTATTTAATTTAGTGTCATAATTTCTATTACATAGAAGTAACACTATGCTAATTTTACTACATTGAGAAATTCACATTTAAGCCAGAAAGTTAAAGAAAACATTTCAATACTGAGCCAAACTATTCTATGCTCCTTTACTAAAATTTTGTTAAATCTGTATAATCCCCCACCCTTTTGATCAGACTCCATTCTTGCAGGATGATTGCCCTGTGAAATATTTTCCATCCAGCTCTAATTCACTCTATGACTAAATCAACAAGCCACATGATGCTAGCAACAATTAAAACTCAATTTTCTATTGAGAATGTTATTTTCCTTTGAAACGTAGTTATGACTATGTGCACTTACTTTATGATAAATATTATAAAAATCATCTAACACTTCACAGTTTGGTTTTAAAAATGGTAAACTCCATTGGCTACCATAATTCTAAACCACCTTAAAACATTGAGGAGAAAAAGAGAACAGCAGTTCCATTTTCTATTCAAAGCCTGTTTTCTGTTCAATACCCTTAATTCTGATTAGCAATCACTGGCTAGACTATGCCTTAGAATCCCAAAAGACTTATTCCTACATCAAAGGGAAGGAGAAAAGATTTTGTATAAAATTATACCACTGAGCTTTTTTTCTGTGGTATTATTACAATATGGAATGGAGCTGTCACAGAACTATATGATAAAAGCCTATTCATTCATAGTTGATGTCACATAATGAAAGGTATCAAACATTTGTATAAAAAACACATATATTATCCAAGATTTGTATAATACCTTTTCTTTCCCAAAGGATCTGAAAATGTTGTACAGATAGACAAATTATCCCATGCAGAAAGCTATTCAACCATCAAGGAATAACAACTACAGCCCAAGGCAAAGCAGAACAATACAAATACAAAAAAAAAAAAAAAACGTTTTAGAAATTAAGTATTCTCCAGTCAAGACTATGAGGAAGATGTTAAGTATACAGTATGTAAACATACAGGATTTAGGAAAAACCTTGTTTTTATAATCCTGATTCTTGAATAGAATAAAGTAGGATGTCTCTTGAACGCTGTCCATCACAACATTAACTCAAAGAAATAAATGCTTATGACTATTAAATATAGTAATAAGAATGATACGTTATGCTGATTTGGGCTGGGTTAACTTTCTTCATAGAAGTCCTGTATGGGGCTATGCTTTGGATTTGTGCTGCAGTGTCAATAACACAAGGATGTTTTTGTTACTTCTGAGCAGTGCTTACACAGTCAAGGCTTTTTCTGCTCCTTACACCACTCCACAAGTACAAGGCTGGGTGTGCACAAGGAGCTGGGAGGGGACACAGTCAGGACAGCTGACCCTGACTGACCCAAGGGATATCCCATACCATATGGCATCATATTCAGCATATACAGCTGGGGGAAGAAAGAAGTGAGGGGACATAGGAAGTAATGGTGTTTGTCATCCAAAGTAACCACGTGACAGAGCCCTGCTCTCTGGGAGATGACTCAACACCTGCCTGAGCATGGGAAGTGGTGAATGATTTCCTTGTTTTGTTTGCTTGCATGTGCAGATTCTGCTTTACCTGTTAACCTGTCTTTATCTCAACCCATGAGTTTCCTCTCATCACAGTATTAAATTATTAGTTATTAAAAAAACCCAAACGAAACAGCAAACAACAAAACCTCAAACTTCCTTCTGTTGATGCATTTTACCCCCAAAACAGGGGTGTCTAGAATACCTAGAAAGGAATAATTAAATGAATACAGCACTGTACTGAGCAACAGTCTACATAATTTCTACAGGAACAACTTTATATGATCGAGTGCTCACAACACTGCCATTTGGATTGCATATGGCTGAACTCTCAGTTCTGGTGGTGACCAGACATTTTATTTGGACAATACTCAGTAATTTCATCAGAGTATTTTTAATTTGGCAGTCATTGTAGCATTTCTGCCCAATAAAGAAGGTGGCAGAGACACTTGAGGGTACTTGAATAAGTCAAGAGAGTGTGATTTGAGGCAGAAGAGATCTCTTTCCATTTCAATATAATTATCAAGAATCCGTAATTAGAAGCAAAGTAAGTAAGAAATACGCAGACAGTGGGAAAGTTAATACAGTTGCAGACTTAGGAGGATGCATTAAAAAGCGTTACAGAAACTTTGGGACTATTTTTAACCTTGAGAATTGGACACAAACCTCAGACTTCCCAACTGTGTTGATAGTGTCCTCCCAGGAGACTTTCAGAGGACCACATATTGGCACGCCGGTACTTTGATTCTAAATAACTACCTAAAACCCGTCCTCAGCATCATTACTCATCTGGTAGCCACACTCAGAAACCCTCTTGAGAATTTTGACAGGCTATTGGGCAGGAGAGACAGATAAAGAATTGCTGATGCTTCTAACCCTGGAGAATCCAGTAGACTTGAGAAAAAAAAAATGGCTATTAAGGAGGAGAGCCATCCTTCACATCACTCCCCTTAAGCTAGGCTGATACAGTGAAAAAAATCACACAGATGAGCAAAAAAGTGGATATTATGAAAGTCTGAAACTCTCAGGCCAGCTATTTGGTTGGGAAATTGAAAAGGAATTATAGGAAAGGAAATAACGGAGCCCCTAATTAAGTATCTTGGTAGTGATATGTAAATGCCATGAAAATGAAAAACAGCTGCAGAAAGCTGAAGGTTTAGCCCACAGTCAACAATATAAGCAGCACTACAGCATTAATGGAATACGTTGCAGAATTGGGATTTTGCTGTAAATGGGTAATAAATTGTTCAAGAAGAGCAGGAAGAGAGAAAAAAGGCAGCCTTGCTCTGTATCAATAACATGTAACCTGGTTCTGAATCTTGCAATTCAACAAGTCAGAAGGAATTACTGTCGTCTTGAATGACTCTGCTTAAAGATAAAAGGGACCATGAATAAGGGTGCTATACTGTAGGGAGTCATTCGTTCCCTACTTAACCTTGAAGATCAAGCACAAGCCTTAGTCTTCACAAATATCCTGAGATTCACATCTTCGTATTGAAGGGAGCAATATTCAGAAATATCCTAGGGAAGGATGAGGCAGCAAGGAGGATTTTTATTCTACAAACGTCTGATGGAAAAGCAATACATGCTGACAAAGATATGTCACCTTTCTGAATACACTGGGAACAATATTTTCTTTTCCAAAATAAGGGAGAAACCACCAGGGAAATAGAAGGAAGATAAAAAAGTGGTTAGGAATCTAAAGTTAGAAAATTATTCCAATGAGATAATTATGAAAAAGAAGAAAAAGGTTGAAGCATTTTCAAAGAAATCTCTGAGAAATTCAAAAAGATTGGGTAATTCTGGTTGATTGGAGAATGGCAAAAACTGCATGCCTTTAACAAAGAAAAGGAGAATAAAATATACATAAACAGCTTAGTCCTTAGGTCTCTAAAAATATAAATATAGAACTTGATTTTATAGAAGATAAACTGATAAAAAGAACAGCCAGCATTAATTTATCCATACCAGGTAATAACCATCTAAAGTAGTTTTGCTCTTTAACAGACAAGCTGTGGATAATCAGGAAACAGTGGTGTAAGACTTCAAGAGTAACACTACCTAATTTTCTCAGAAGAAAATGAGGTTTAGATGAATATAGCATTGCACAGCTGGTTGACAAACTACGTGAAATGTCAGGTTTTAATATTTAATTGCCAAAAGTTTTTTCAATTATGAACTTTCATGGACTTTTGACCAAGTCCATTATTATTCATCATTATTTCACTTATTAGAGAGTATACTACAGGCATTTATAAGTACAAACCTCAAATTTGCGAATGTGCAGACAGGTAGATTACAAACAATATCAAGAACAGGATCAGAATTGAAAACAGGCTGGAGAGTGATCCAGGATGAACAATGTGAAATTCAATTTAAAAGTGTGTAAAGTGCAGCCCGTGCAGAGGTGAAATCAGATGGACAAAAGCAACAAGCTGACAAACTGCAGTCCAAAAGTAATGGAGAATCATTTTCCCATGCTACATGTTGCAGCAAGCCACGAGCTAAATACAAGTCAGCAGTCTGATGCTATTCTCCAAAAAGCACACAGCAGTCCTAGGATAGATAAAAAGCAAGGAAAAAAAAAAAAAAATTTGATCTGTTTAATAACCTTGAGGGTCTATGGCTAATTTTGGTCACTACACTACAAAAAACAAGATGGGGAGCAACAAAAAACAAGATGGCGAGCAACAAGCCAAGTAGAAAAGGAAATATGAGAACTGAGGAGCAGCTAAAGAAATGACATTTATTTAATCTAGAGAAAACATGATTAGATTTTATTTGCCTAGACTTGGCAAAACTTCCACTACGTGAAAAAGTGTTGTAAGATGGGGTACCTGTTTTTCAAAAAAGCCTGTTTTAGGTAAAGACAAGGATTTTCAGTATAGGAACTACAGAAATGGCTCAGAAGCATCTTTCTAATGCTATAGAATTTCCCTCATTAATGACTGTATCTTAATTGCCCAGGTACTGTCAGAGGTGGTTTATAGGCACTTCAACAATGGACAAGAGGAATTTGAGGAGTTCCTTCAAACCCTCAGTTTCCATGACTCCCAGCATTCCTTTTCCTCCTGCAATCCTCCTTGCATGGTAGCTGAATACTGTCCTGAATGAATGTTTTATCCATCCTTAGACTGCTGTATAAATAAATCCAATGACACTTTACCACATACCTGAAATTAAGCACATGCTTAAGTGCTTTGCTCAACAGCAATATACTTTAAGCACATACTTTACAACTCTGCAAACTGTGGCTTTATAGCTTTCCAAAGTCATTACAACATTGATGTGGGTCTAAATTATTGCTACATAAGAACGCAATTGCCTGCTATAAGAAAGAGACCTAGAAAAGGGAAGAAGAATGCAAAAGACAACTGCTAATCTTCATTTTATATGTTCACAATATTTTCAGAGGAAACTGATGAAAATTATAGTCTCTGCATAGTCTTCTTCTTAGACAGGTATTTTCTGAAATCAGTCGCCACGCAAATTTTAGGTTTAATAACATTGACCTAACATAGAGGTGACTGGGATCAAAGCAGCTTTACACAGTGCTGTGTAAATCAGGACACATAATAAACTCAAACATAACTTTAAGGCAGAAGGGAAGGGGTGGGGTGGTGTGTTCTGAATGTTTAAAAGTTTTCAACCTAAAAAACCCAAAAATAGTCAATGCTATCAAACATGACTGGTCTGTCTCATAATGACTTTTCTGGGAAAAATATTCTATGACAAACCTATCCATATGCTTTTCTCTTCTTTCTTTGTTTTCTAGCTCCCTCTTTCACGCCTACTAAACACTTATTTTGACCCTTAGGTTCAAACACTGACAGCTACTTTGGTTTAGTCGATATTTAGCTGCCTGATCAAAAGACATTCAACAGAAATCAGTATCTGGGTTTTCTTATATGGCATCAAGCAGAAGAAACTGCAGGATTGCAATTTACTATATTACCTATCAGGGTGCACAATCTCTTTTTCTAATTGCATATTTTATGGTATGCTTAAACTGTGCTTAATTACTTGCTGCAGAATGAAATCTTTACAAGGGTATCCTGTATCACCTCTTTCAACTTGATTTTATTTAAAGGATGAGATGTCTTAGAATCTTCCTAATCTTGAAGCACAGTCTGGCATGTAAAGAAAATCATATATAAACACAAAGATATAGACACTTTCTCAGAAAATCTGTCGCCATTGGACATTCATGGAAAAAAATGTAGGAAATAGAAAGGAGGACAAGAAACTTTTTATCTAAAAAACGGACCATCAGAAAATTATTAATAATTCTTAGTGTTCATAGAGTCACTGTTGAAAGTAGCATTATCAGTGATGTGGCATCAAGAAAAATTGCAAAGCCACAAAAATGACGAAGTAATTTGCAAAAGTACAGTAGGAAATCACAATGATGCCAAGATAGCTTTAAGTGATAGAAATTCTGTGTATGCCTATGTATTAAACACTCTAATATGGCATGTAACCACTGGGGTCAGGTCATAACTTTACATCTTTTTTAATGCATTAATGACATTTACTGATGAAAAATAACTTCTTTCCTACTGAGGACCTGTACTTGTTTGTCACTTCTGTCCCTTTCATTAAACAAACAAACAAACAAACAAACAAAACAAAACAAACAAACAAACAAAAAAACAAACCAACCACAACTCTGATTGAAGAAAACAGAAGTAACTATACACTGCTTCACTAAAAAATGACAACCTGAATGCACATTTTGGAGATGATTATTGAAACAGTTTCATTAGGGTTTACATTATCTTATCAAATAGCCACACTGTTCTGTAACATTTATCCCTTAACAGAGAAAGAAAATTGTGAATACTCTGACATTCAGGTATAACTTTGTTCCTCATGTCTGCTCTGGACTACATTCACCAAAGTTAAAGCTTTACCAAGACACCAGCATTTCTTCAGAGTAACTCAAATAGCTCTAGCCTCAGCCAGCACGAATCTGGAAGCGATAGGCAGGTAAATATTCAGACACAGACACCCAACGGGAATCTCTGAATCCTGCCAGCAATAGGTATTTTGCTGCATCAGGGCTGATTTTAGCTTCCAAATGCATAATAGGGTACTTTATTCCAACAGAAACTGTAAGGCAATGAATGTTAATTGGCTGAAACTATTCAGATTAAAGAGACCTCCAGCTCTCCACAGGTTTGGTTAAAGAATTCAGTATTTCTGAGAGTAAAGAATTCTGAAGTACTGAATTCTAAAGAATTCAGTATTTTGAGACCTCACTTGGACTACTGTGTGCAGTTCTGGTGTCCTCAACATAAAAATGACATGGAACTGTTGGAATAAGTCCAGAGGAGGGCCACGAGGATGATCGGGAGCGGGAGCATCTCCCGTATGAAGACAGGCTGAGAAAGTTTGGGCTGTTCAGGCTAGAGAAGAGAAGGCTGCATAGAAACCTCATGGCAGCCTTCCAGTATCTGAAGGGGGCTTATAAGGATTCTGGGGAGGGACTCTTCGTGAGGGACTGTAGTGATAGGACAAGGGGTAACGGGTTCAAACCTAAACAGGGAAAGTTTAGATTGGATATGAAGAAGAAATTCTTTCCTGTAAGAGTGGTGAGGCACTGGAACACATCGCCCCAGAAGTTGTGAACGTTCCATCCCTGGCAGTGTTTAAGGCCAGGTTAAACAGAGCCATGGGTGACATGGTTTAGTGTGAGGTGCCCCTGCCCATGGCAGGTGCTTGGATCTAGATGATCTTAAGTTCTTTTCCAACACTAACTATTCTATGATTGTATAATTTCAAAGTACATTCCTGAAGCATTAACTTACAGTGCTTAATCTGAAATCATTTGACATGAAGTAAACGGCAAATATGCACTATGTGGATTGTTTAAAGCAGAAAATAAGACTTCAGGCTCAGCCTTCAAGTCAAGCTCAGCACTCATTACGTGTGGGAGATGAAGCTGGCTTCAAGTCCTCATTGGCATTTCCAGGGTACTGAGAACATTTCACAGCTTTAACATACTGTCACTCTTATAAAACTATTGCATATCAACCACCTCTTTCCACCTAATCTTTGACTTTTTTACCTAGGGACAGAGTAGCTGTGAAGCTGTTTTGTCTTCTTAACATGAGACAATCCATCCTTCATAACAAGAGGAGAAAAGAGAGAGGGATAAACATTCTGAATTTCCACCTTTTCATAGAATCATAGAATCATAGAATAGTTAGGGTTGGAAAAGACCTTAAGATCATCTAGTTCCAACCCCCCTGCCATGGGCAGGGACACCTCACACTAAACCATGCCATCCAAGGCTACGTCCAACCCCACCTTGAACACCGCCAGGGATGAAGCATTCACAACTTCCCTGGGCAACCCATTCCAAGGCCTCACCACCCTTACAGTAAAGAATTTCTTCCTCATATCCAATCTAAACTTCCCCTGTTTAAGTTTTCCTATTGTTAGTGTTCTGAAAGAGCACTAACATTTCAAGCCATTCTTAAGACCTTGTCAACTAAAGCAATAATTAAGGAAGAAAAGGAAGCTGCACATTTCACGAGCAACTGTTCAAGTTTTAATCTAACATGACAAGTTGTCTGCTAGGTTTGCCTCTGTGGCAGCAGAAAGTAGCTTACTTTTCCTAAAATTCAATTATTTCATATTTGTAGAGAATTAAGAAAAGTTATATTAACTCTTCAAGCTATTTTTCTAGTGAATATTCCAGTGAATGAACACTTCTACTCATTCTGCAGTATTACAGATTCTAAATTATGAATCTACTTTGCTGTTCTTCTGTATTTTTTGCAATCATTTACATCTTTGTAAACCAAGCAACATAGACATTTGTGCTAACTCATTCTGCAAATTACAAAAGGTGAAAATCAGTGTATAATCAAACCCACAACCCATGGTTATTATTCTTTCCGAATTGCTCTGTTAACTCCTAACTTTTATTCTATCCTTGAAAATTATTGCTTGCTGGTAGAGAACGTCATTTCCAAATTGAAAAAGGAGAACAACAGAGAAGCAAGCCACTCTTTCAGTAGCATGTCAAAAAAGGTCAATCATATTATATTTCTATATAAAGAACTAATTAACATAGCTCAAGCTTTATGAAAGCATGCTTTCCTTGGAGAAACCAGTATCTACTGCAAAAAGAATAGCAAATCCTAATATTGAGTACAGCTAATAACTTGAACGAAGGACATACTATAGGGTGTACAAAAAGAAATATTTATTTTTCAAGAAATAGTCAAGCCAAAAGGCAACAAAAAGCAACATCAGGTGGATGAACCCCTTCCATATCACTGTAAAAATATCTTTTACCTGCTGATTGGCAGCAGCCCCACCGTATGGCCATATAGCAGTAATGACATGATCTCAGTAAATTTGGAAGGGTTGTCCATGAGAGATGCATGCTATGGATTTTTATCTACTGCAAAAGCAACATGCCAAACCTCTTTCAGAGTGATTCAGAGAAAACTCCAGGAACAAACTTGCCAACAAAGTTTTAAGTTGACAAGCAGGTATTCTTTATTGCGGCACTGGGAGACATGGGGGATAGCTCTTCCTAATGTGTGCCCCCCTATTGCTATGCAAGCAGTCCTTATATAGCTACAGAGCATACATACATATTCATGAGGCTATGTATGGATTACATTCTTTTCCAGAAAGTTCCCCACTTGCATTCAAAAATGTGGTGGGGGTCTTTGGGGTCGTTTAGTTCTTCCAACAATCTTCATCACTGCTGGCAGCCTCCGAAGCACACGCAGTAGATGCTTATACAAGCTTAATCTGTTTGTTAACACCACAGACATAACAATCATCCTGTCCTCTTGCTTATCAGTTAGTTTAACTGCAGCCCATCCTGGGCCCCTGCCATTCCAGATACTCCCTATCTTTACATCCTGTTCTTCTAGCCTGTTTTTTTACACTCATTTTGTAGTAAGGTCATAAAGGCCCAAACTACGTGAACTACAAAGTTTATTGTATACAAGAATTCTCTCAGTATGCTCTCTAGCTGTACTCTATATTTTTTCTCTGTATATCATGCATCTCAGTAATTTTCCATTACTACTGTTACAAAGCCATCAAACTTAACATTACTTAAAATTGATTCTAAAGGTTTCTATATTTCATTTTGTAATTGTGTAACCCCCTTTGTCTCAGAGACATATGAGTTCCCTTAAAAAAGTCATTGTTCCTTCTCCCTGGTCTCAGTGTTGACACTGCAAAATATACAAATACAGTAAATAAGACACCCTTTCTTCTCTGGGACTATTTCTAAATTATTTTTCCTACATATTCCTAAGAAAAAACTCTCCCAAGTGATAACTGTAATATTTGAAATCATGTTGACCCTCTAAAAAGAAAATCTGTGAATTTCAGTGAGCACTAATAACATCTTGTAATAGCAATACCCATCGGTCAGTAACTGATCACTTAAACCAAGTGAAACTAAGTAGACTATGGGATAAAAACCTCAAGTCTTTAAATATCTAATAACTTTGGATGTTAGACACACTTACTTTCAAAAGAGAAATCAGAAAACAGTCACATGTGCCTTTACTCCTGTACACAAACCTGGGTTCCACAAAATAGTAAAAAACTTCCGGCATTTTTTTTTAAAAAATGAAGCTATCCTAGAACCAGCTACAGGTGAAGAACCTGTTCTGAAGGACTGGCATAAAAGCCAGGGGTTTTTTCTGTCTAACAGTTCAATGTTTGCCATGTTACTAGAGAAAACCCTCCTCTGAATAAAAATATATTATTTGTTAGTACCAGTAAACAAGACTTTAGAAATTTGATTACATTGCAATAACTTTCCCCTTCGACCATTTTTAATTGATTCCATTACCTGCTTCATTTTTTATCATTAACATTAATAACCTAGTTCACATATTTTTCACATCCTTTACAGTAATCTTATACATTTTCTCATTACTCAAAAGCCAACTAGAAGTTTGTTCATCTCTGACTTCAGCCTGGGGCTTTGCAGTGTAGGTGTGCTTGCAGCAAGAAGCAGTATCCATGCTGACATGCTATCCTATTAAAAAAAAGGAGAGTTGTAATAAGCTGGCATTATTGAATTTGCCTGCTTAACTACTTTAATAATGTTAGGTCTCACCTTTAATGGATGAGTCTCACACATCTGTTCCCAGTCACATTAGCCCACCCAAGCACTAACAGCCAACACAGCTCCAGTCTTTTCTCCTGCTCCAGGAGAGATGCAGATGTCTGCCACCTGCAGCTGATGCATGGGATGCTGAAGCACAAGAAAAGCTGCTCCATGGCACTGCCAGTGTGTGAGCCTTTTCAAGGGCTCAAAGTGGTGTTGAAATAGACCTGTGGCCTTGCATTTGGTTCCTCCCTTCCTCTGACATAGGGTTTGCACAATGGTTGTTAAGACCCCTTATACCTAGCCTTAAATACTGAGTAAAATGGTTCTCATCCCTGAAGCAGCATCTCATAACCTGTGCTGCCACTGATGCCTGCTCATACTTTATCCTTCATAGCACAGCTTGTGTTTTCCTAAAGGTTTGTGCTTCTTGGTTCTGTCTTTATCAGCTAACTTGATTAATAATTAGTTCCTAAAATCATATTAACAGAGGAACTGATCCCTCCAAGAGGTGGTACAACCAAATTGAATGCATAAATCTCTAAAGACTGAACATTTGCAAAGCATCAGCAGAAGTAATGCGTAGAAGCAATGAGTCAATATGAGTCACTCATTACAACAGAACATCACAACACCATATAAATCCTAAGAGAGAATGACAGCACCAAAATACTTAATTTGAAAGCAATTCTAACTTCCTAGAGAAAAAATTTAATAAATGGGCATTTGGCAATGTAATTAAATGATTACTATGTACCACAACCATTAAATAAACATGCCAAAGAATCACAAAGTTCCAGTACCATTGCATGGTGCGGGTTTTAACCTTCCTTTCAGTTCTGGAAAGAGGTTAATATTCTCACGTTTTCATGCTAAGTCTCAACAGACTGCGGTAAAAAGAAAAAAGAGAAAATAGAAATTGAAAGCTAGAACACTAGATAACGTATCTGATGAGCCACTGTTTAATTTCAAAATACTGACAATAGTGGACTTCTGGATCAATGAAACTACTGCAGGAAATCAGCCTGTAACCACCACTGTTGGTTCAAAAAGCTAAGAGAGCTTGTCCATGGCCAAAATAAAGCAATTCTGCATTTAATCAGCTATTCAATGCTCAAATAATGAGAAAAGAAATAAAAAATTGCATTTGATTATCTTTCTCTAAGCCCTGAAGATATGGCATATCACACTGGATATATATGATGCCCATCATATAGATCTGCAAGTAGATTTTCATTTTATGAAAAAAAAAAAAAATACTCTATTTGATATGGTTAAACAGATATATTCCAAGGTTTTACAACAATGGGCAAAAGTCGCCATTAATAGAACTACTTACACCACGAATAACTTCTGAGCATTTTTTGGACTCAGGAAGAACAAAAAAAAATCACAACACATTGCATTTCTTCAGACACAACCAAAAATATTTGTTGCATTTATACTACATCATGTTCTCAGTGAAAAAGGCATCTTCATTTATAAGACAGATCACAGATGGCAAACTTCATTCCCCTCAGAAGAAATCTCAGCTAATCATAACAAAATACCAAAATCAAGCAGAAAAAGTCCATGCCTTAAACACTGCAGATCTGTGAATGATGCAAGTAGTTAAAGAGCCTGAGCAATGTACTGTGCACTTCTGTGCATGAATATGAAGTGACAGCTCCAAAGATACTTACTTTCTCTTTATTCCAGGGAAGCCCCTCCAGGACTCATGGCACTGGCTACTATTACATGTAGGGGCCATTTATTAAAAAGAAAACTTATTAATTAAATTCTAATTACTTATTAAAAGCTTATTAAAGAGAAAAGGTTTATTATAGAGAAAGCAAATATCTTCCCCCACGTTCTTACTATATAGGTTGGTCATAAACACACTGCAATTCTTCAGTATAATTTAATATATTTATTAAAGTTACAGGAAATAGCTACTTATGTATGTAATGATTTTAGTTTTGTTTCATTAAATAATGTTTAGTATTTATGTCCAGATGGATTACATAAGCATATAAATAAACCACAGTAATTTATATCATCCAATGTGAAAAGAAAGACAGCGAAGATAATTTAATAAGAAGTTAAACAGAATATCCCCATGAACCCAGCATCACAAATAAAACTACTTTCACATTCTGTTTATATCAGATAGAGTTCTGATGTCATATGTTCAAGACAAAGACTCAAAAGAAAGCCTGAAACACTCTATTCACAAAGTCATTTTGAGTAGCTATTAATGTTATATTTATTCACCTTTCCAGTGTAATAATCCTGATCCGCTGATTAAGGTTTCTCAGTTCAGAAAAAAATGGTTCATCCAAGGTGACACCATAAAAATGAATATGTCACAAATTTTATTTTTCAAGGAAAACATTTAGAGCAAAAGCGAACATAACAAATTTAAATTACCCAAAACCTAGTTTTCAAAAAATATTTCTGAAATCAAAACAGATGGCACAGCCCGGAAACCATGCAGATAGCCTTCAGAAACCAAATCCTAATTTGCACCTGTTTCTTTCCTGTTATCTCTCTTCTTTTCTTCTCTCTTAATTGATACAGCACAAGCCCTCAATCTAACACTTTGAGGGTGGAGGGGAGATTTCAGAAACAAGGTTTTAATTATTTTTATATAATGAAAATTCAGATCCAGCATTATAAAGAAGGGGATAACATGAGGTAACAGAGATGGACGTTAAGCTCACTGTCCTATCTGCGTCTTCCATGCTGACAGTATTTCAATCATATTTGCTGTAATGGGTTTCAAAATTCCTAAAATATTTACTAAAAACTGTTTTAGTTTTTGAAATCTAATTTACCACACACTCCTCTCCTATAAACATACTAATCCTCACTAATGTTTTTGTTAAACAGGAAAATGTACTGAACTGGGTGATAAGAGTCCTCTCATTACAAAATAATTTAAAAGAATGACAAAATGCAATATTACTACAAAGTTATAAAGTAAGAAATATAACTGGATTTTGTAAATGTAAAACCAAAACAGGAGCTAAGAAGTCAAAATAAAAAAAAAAAAATAGCAATTTCTTTTTTACTTAACTGAAATAATTAAAAAAAGATATCCCTCTAGTTTTGTTATTGAAATGGACGTATTCCTACTGAAATTATTCAGTTTCAACAAAATGGCATTTTCTGATTAAAAGCTGTCACTTGGAAACATCTCCATCAATCATCCTTAGCTCAAAATGAGTAGTTTCTACTTTATCTTCCAAATGTTTAGTCGACTTATTGAGTTAAAGAACTATTTTATTGAGCAAAGTTTATCCTGGCAATATCCCAAAGCAACAAAATGGGGAATTAATTTATCATGCCTATTATAATGACAAAGCATTAGAATTCATGCCAATGTCGCCTATATATTTCTAATTCTGGCAACTTAGCAATAGCTAATAGATACTGAAAATAAACAACTGATCAATTTTGGACATCTTCTATTAGTATAACTTTCTATTCTCTGATTTAAAATGTAATGTGTCAAAGTTTTACACTTATCAAAAGCAACTGCCTATTTAAACTATTGCTCAAAGTTATTTAATAGCTCTCATTATTAGGAACTCATTAAGGAAACTATTTAACAAAATTTAAAACCTCTTTAATGTTTAATTACTTTTTTGATTATTAATTACATCCGCAGATAGGCAAAACTTTAAATCTTAGTTTTTCCATTTACGTTTGAAATAGTGTTCGTTGCACAATAGATTTTATTTTAGTGCAAAGACAAAGACCATGTATTGATGAATCTTCTAAAAGAAGCCTACAGTTCAATCAGAATAAAACCTTTTATGATACGGTCTCTACCATATCATAATATGACAATGGAAAAGTCAACTTTGCAGCTGAAATTTTGAGATCCATGGAAACAGTCTTTAAGATTTATTATTTATATATTTTATAAGATAAGCTAAGACATGAAGGCTTTTTATTTATAAACATCTACTACAAAAAGTGAAGCCAACTGAACTTGTTAGTGAAATGAGAGAAGTTCTCATTCTCCTTGTCCACTACAGAAAACAAACAGTAAGGAGTCCAAAGCAAATATCTACATATCTAAGGATTTATCTGAGTTAGTATCCCTGGTGTGAAGCCCTTCCCACATCTCTGGTTTTGCAAGACATGGGCTCCTTTCCAGCTCTGGTGAAGTGAAGATTTATATGGCACATTATCTACTGGTAAAACACTGGCATTCTACATCTCCTAAATTGAAATAAACACACTTCTGGTTTAGATTATATCTGCTGTGCCTTCACAGACATGCTGTGACTGAAGAAAAATCATCCTGATGCTGTTAGGTCTTGGAAGGGTGAAATGCTGACTGATCTGACTGAGCGGCAGGACAAGCTCATGAACTATCTGTTTATGAATATATAACTCATTCTGCAATGGATTTTTTTTAAACCACAATGTTGGAATGTTTCTGAGATAACAAATAGTATTTTTCAATTCAGTAACATGGCAAACAAACAAAAAAAGGTTTTTCCTAAGGAAATAACATTTACAATAGACTTTTATTTATTTTTTTTACCAGTATCACTCATAACAAATAATCCTGTTTCATTTTCTTGCCTTTCTTATCTCTATCTTTTCCAACATAAGTAATTTGAATTTCATGTCTGCTACCTGATTACATTCTACTCCTTTGCTTTCAGAGCTGTCTTATTTTCCAGTACAGTTTTTTTAGGAAGTTCAGGCTTATAAATAACAGATATGAAAATATTAGGAGACCCACAACTGTACTTATTATCTTTTTAAAAATGCAATTAGCGAAAACTAGTTATTAAAGAGACTATTCTGTCTGTTAAACCTAGCTTTATGAATGTATGAAAAATTCAGATGTAAGAAGTTCAGCTAGAAGGAGAAGAAAAAAAGGAGACCTAGTTGCCCATGATATTTCTAGAGATGGAGATGAATAGGCAGCCGGCTGTGTATATCCCACTGCTGTCCAGTCTTCGAAACTTGTGGTTATGACAGCATTTTGGTTAAAGACTTAACTATTTGCATTATGCACCCCCAAGGAAAGAAAATAATAATATGACTGGGTGATAAATTAACATAATAATAATAATGAGGGATGCTCAGTATTAGATAGGCCCTATTTTGTGTACTTAGTTTTCATGTGCCTATTTAGGTGGCATAAAATGATGTAAGGCTTAACAATTGACATAATATTTACAATTGCACTTTTGAGCTTTTTTTTTTATTCTTATTTATACCAAGTTCCAGCAATATTTTCAGTATTCCTACTACAGTCATACTGGAAGATAGATTTTGGAATAATAAAAATACCCTTCACTAAATACTCCTCTGGCTGTTGCTTTATTTTTGTTTAAACAATGAAGATGCATATCCAGCTCCAATTCCTTTTTATTTATAAATACAAAAATCTTTTGCCTATTTTTACCAAAACATATTCGGGAAAACAGCTTCTTCAAGTCAGGCGAAAATAAAGCTTAATACTTCCGTTTTGACATGAATCAGTCTGAAGACAGACACTTTTTTTAGATAACAACTTCAAAAAAAATTCAGGGTTAGATAAAAATAAGATAAATATGACAGGCTCTTTTTGATGTATTCAAGATTACTTCTGTGAAAGATTTATTATTCCTTATTCGGGATACCAAAGCCTCCATGGCTAACAAGGAAATTAAAAGAGATCATGGACATCTCAGTCACAAGTTTTTTATCCTATTGTTAGGAGTACCTTTAAGAATTTTTTTTTATTACTTATCAAAAAGTTTTTAGGCAATTTCATGTATTTTGGCAAATCTGCTACTTCCAGATAGGTTTTTTTTGTAACTTCAAAACTCAGACAGCTCAAACTTACTGCATTTTAACAGAATAGTAAATGGTTAACTGAAAAACACAAAAATCTTTGCTGAATTATTTTAGTTGCTAAATCCCTGATGTTTTTGAAGATCTTACCACTCTTGAGTTAAAGCTCATCACTGCCCTTCTTTTATTCATTTATACCATATACCTGAGAACTCCACAGCACGGAGGCCATGATTTATGTACCCAGTCCTCCTCCTGTACTCTAATTTCACTGCTTTCATGAATCCCATGTATTGTTTTTCCCTTGACCTCACTTTTCAAATGAGAAAGACCACTTATCAGCAGCTTCCAAACTGCTGATTTATCTGCCTCTGATAGACAGCTTTATACCATTTGCACCATGTATCTGCAGGCATTAAAACATATAGCTTCCAGCTGGAGCAGAAGTGGTTTGTCCTGGAGAAATAAACAAGCTGTTTTCAAACCTAGCAATGACTGGGACCTGCCCTGACTAACAAACAGCATTTCCTTTGACGTGTCATCCTATAATTAAGCAGTGCTAGTTTTTTAAGATCTTGCATTGCTAAGGATTATTATGAGATTAACATTTAATCCATTCTAGTACATAAATGATGAGGGTGTGGATAAAATATTGAATCTCATTCTTCTGGGTACAATCCTCTTTCAGTACTTGGGGAAAATAAATTGCTGGTAAAAGGGATAGGTTAATGGTGCACCTGCTTATTTGTTTGGTTTAAGATATAAAACCCATCCAACTCATCTAAGGAATCTGGAGTCTGTAAACAGAAATAATCTTAAAGGTTCCCAATCTTTCTCATAACACAATGGTTATAGAGATCTTAAATCTTTAAATTAGCTTTTTGCTTTTATTTGGGAACATATCCTACACCAAATATAAGTAATGATTTGGCTATTTAGAGTCATCTTTGCTCACCTTTGAGTTTTAACATGATGTGATAGGCATTGGAAAATACATTGTTGAATGTACTTTGCTCTTTGCCCTATGAAAGCAAAAAGAAATACTGAAGTAGTGCTTATGCCCTTGATTCCTCCTGTTTTCAAAATGAGATTGTAAGGGAAGAATAATGATGTGAGTTGGATTTTTTATGATGGTCTTATTCAGCCTTTTGCCATACACATGTAATACTTTACAGAGATGAGACAATAGTAATGATTTAGTTTGCTACGGAATCTTAATGTTACTTGAAAACATGACTTCTGAATTTGTAAATGCACTCTGATCATGATTCTGTGCTCACATCCAGCACTTCTATAGTTATGCCCTGCTTTAATACTCCTTTTTAGAATTGTCCCACACTTTCCTTCCTATCAACACTTCTTATTTTAAATAACACACAATACTAGATGAATCTAACCCCTAACAACTATAATAAAACACAGCTGGATGCTAAATAGACATCTACCTTATATGCCAAGTTCTTTACTGCCAAGGGTGGTGAGATACTGGCACAAGTTGCCAAGAAAAGTTGTGGTTGCCCCATCAAGGCTAGGTTGGAAGGGGCCTTGAGTAACCTGGTCTAGTGGAAGGTGTCCCTGCCTATGGCAGTGGGTTGGAACTAGAGGGTCTTTAAGGTAGGAGATGATCTTAAAGGAAGGGACCTTAAACAGTGTTGTTTAGCCTGGAGAAAAGGAGGCTTGAGAAGGCCTTTTCACTCTCAACAGCTATCTGAAAGAAGGTTGTAGCGAGGTTGGGGTTAGTCTCTTCTCCCACATGACAAGTGATAGGACAAGTGGAAATGGCCTCAAGTTGTGCCAGGGAGGGTTTAGATTGGATATTACAAAACATTCATCACTGTAAGAGTTGTCAAGCACTGGAACAGGCTGCCCAGGGAGGCAGTGGAGTCACCATCCCTGGAGGCATTTAAAAGCCATGTAGATGTGCCACTTAGGGACATAGTTTAGTGGTGGACTTTGTAGCGCTAGATTAATGGTTGGACTTTATGATCTTAAAAGTATTTTCCAACCTAAGGAATTCTACGATTCTATTCTATGATACTATCAGGAAGAATCGCTCAGCCCAGAATAAGTACCTTCACAATTCAGTTTCTTGTTCTGTAGGGTTTTGGTTTATTTTTTTTTTTATATTTTTATCACAAGAATTCTCTTTTCCTTAATTCCTGTCCACCAGTAAGTATTACTGCTTAGTGTTTCACTAGAGATGGGTTTCAACCACAAAATTTCACTGGCTAATGTGCTCAACTCCTGAAAATTGGTAACCTGTTTAAAACTCATAGTCAAATGTTAAGCATGTGTAAAGCCTTTGACACTGTCTCACATGACATCCTTCTCTCTAAGTTGGAGAGACATCAGTTTGATAGGTGGACCACTCGGTGGATAAAGAACTGGTTGGATGGCCGCACGCAAAGAGTAGTGCTCAGTGGCTCAGTGTCCAGCTGGAGACCAGTAATGAGTGGTGTCCCCCAGGGATCGGTGTTGGGACCGGTCTTGTTCAACATCTTTGTGGGTGACATGGACAGTGGGATTGAGGGCGCCCTCAGCAAGTTTGCCGATGACACCAAGATGTGTGGTTTGGTTGATAAGTTGGAGGGAAGGAATGCCATCCAGAGGGACCTTGACACGCTTGTGAGGTGGGCTGATGCCGACCTAATGAAGTTTAACCATGCCAAGTGCAAGGTCCTACACCTGGGTCGGAGCAACGCCAGGCACAGCTACAGGTTGGGCGGGGAGGAGATTCAGAGCAGCCCTGCGGAGAAGGACTTGGGGGTGTGGGTTGATGAAAAAATGAACATGAGCCGGCAGTGTGCGCTTGCAGCCCAGAAGGCCAACTGTATCCTGGGCTGCAGGGGAAGTTTAGATTGGATATGAGGAAGAAATTCTTTACTGTAAGTGTGGTGAGGCCTTGGAATGGGTTGCCCGGGGAAGCTGTGAATGCTTCATCCCTGGCGGCGTTCAAGGTGGGGTTGGACATAGCCTTGGATGGCATGGTTTAGTGGGAGGTGTCCCTGCCCATGGCAGGTGGATTGGAACTCGATGATCTTGAGGTCCTTTCCAACCCTAACTATTCTATGATTCTATATTGCAAGTGGGCAATTGCCATCAGTTGATACCAAAGTATTTTGGACACAAACCAACTCAATACAATGTTACTTTGCTTAGTCTATAGCATCCAGATTTAGGAAGATTTTTAGTATCCTTTAATGTTTCTAATACAGGTGGCTTTTATCCATAACAGAAAACTCAGTAGAAAAGAGAGAAGATTAGCAGAAACCTAAGACAGAGGGAGGGAAAGCTTCCTTTCAAATTTAGAAGCAGAGAAGCTATTCCTGCTATTCTCCTTTACTGAAACCCCTAATACCACTTTCTCAATCTCCTGTCACCTGACAGGAAGCTTACATATCTCTGAACTTCCCAAGGTCCGACAGTTTTACACAAATGTACTGAAAAATCACAGAAAAATTATTTATGCATCAAACCTAATGCAAAATTCCTGTTTTCAAGATCATTTGCATTTTGAGTAAGCCAGTCAGGTTATTTCCCTTATATGATATAAAGAACATTGAGTAATAAAAATGTTCAGTTACATAATTTCAGCCAGAAATACAACGAAGCATTTGAAAGACAGTCACAAGAATACTGAGCAGAACATCTTCATACAAACATGCCTCTTGAGCTGCTGTATTTCAATGGAGAAAGAATACTACATATCTTCAAGTATTAGACAAGGTGTAGGAGTAGGAGAGCAAGAAGGAAAGAGATCTTTCAAATGAGAACACTCTTGGTGAGTCACTGCTATCATAAGAGATAGAGTAAATCCTACTCCTTTTCAGAGACTTCAGAAAGGCATCTGGGTGTTCTGGTACCATTTATCTGCTTGTAGGATGCAGGGACAGATGACAAGTGGTAGGGATAGAAAAACTGATAGACTTTCAGGACATTTTCCCATGACCCACTCTTGTACAGCTCCCAGTACTTACAACATTCTTTACTACATGCTCTTCCCATTTATTTTGCCAGCGCCTACTAATAAACTTCAGTCATCTTAGCTGACTAGCTAGCAAGACAACGAACAGTAAAAGCTTATACAGGCATTGACAAATTCTGACTGAACAAGTAGAAAAATGGTAATGTTTTTAAAAGAGCTGAATTTAAGCTTCTAGTAAATGTGACACCTCAGGTGAAATGCAGGGATCATTTTCTGAAGTCTTTTTTCTCCTAAATCCATAGCCCAATCAGCTGTACTGAACTGATAATAAAACCTCCATCAGCCTGCACCAGCTCCTGTAGCACTGCAATAGTTTTGCACATCCATGTGTAACTCCCTCATGCAAGACTAGACAGGAAAATAATTTTGCAATTCCACACTTTCGTAAGCCTGTTAATTACCTGTTTTGCTCTCCCTAGCTGAGAACTTCATCTTCCTCAAATAACTTATCTGGCATTATTTAGGCTTTTAAGTGAACAAATCAGGTTAAGGAAATGCAAGTCTCGTATCAGAAAATAAACAATGAAACTCCATCTGTTTGAAAGAGATTTTGTCTTGAAATTATCTGGTCAGAGTTACTCATGCCCTGAGTAAGCCCAAATTCATCCTCTAACTTGGAATTTACTATGCTTGTTACTAATACATATGGACCTCAGACAGGCTGTAATTCAATTTCAAACAGCTGCTGAAATTTTTCTCTTGAGACTGGCTGAAGCCCTTTTTAGTTCAAAGACACCAACATCCTTTCTATTTTAGACACATGTATTAGGTATCCTAAATCCTCCCACAGGAAGAAGGAGTTTGCCACAAAAAATAGTAGTTGATGCAAAGGCCAAGGCATCTAAAGCATTCAAACTCATGAGCAGATCATAATAACAACTCTCTTATCAACCAAAAAAAAAAAAAAAAGGAAGAAAAAAAAGAAAAAAGAAGTTCTCGTGCGTAAATGTATAAGAAAAATATTATGTTTCAAATGATAGATTGCTTTAAATCATTGTGTAAAGCCTTTGACACTGTCTCCCATGACATCCTTCTCTCTAAGTTGGAGAGACATCAATTTGATAGGTGGACCACTCGGTGGATAAAGAACTGGCTGGATGGCCGCACGCAAAGAGTAGTGCTCAATGGCTCAATGTCCAGCTGGAGACCAGTAACGAGTGGTGTCCCCCAGGGATCGGTGTTGGGACCGGTCTTGTTCAACATCTTTGTCAATGACATGGACAGTGGGATTGAGGGCGCCCTCAGCAAGTTTGCTGATGACACCAAGCTGTGTGGTTCGGTTGATACGTTGGAGGGAAGGAATGCCATCCAGAGGGACCTTGACACGCTTGTGAGGTGGGCTGATGCCAACCTAATGAAGTTTAACCATGCTAAATGCAAAGTCCTACACCTGGGTCGGAGCAATGCCAGGCACAGCTACAGGTTGGGCGGGGAGGAGATTCAGAGCAGCCCTGCAGAGAAGGACTTGGGGGTGTGGGTTGATGAAAAAATGAACATGAGCCGGCAGTGTGCGCTTGCAGCCCAGAAAGCCAACCGTATCCTGGGCTGCATCAAAAGGAGCGTGACCAGCAGGTCGACGGAGGTGCTCCTGCCCCTTTACTCTGCTCTCGTGAGACCTCACTTGGAGTATTGTGTGCAGTTCTGGTGTCCTCAACATAAAAATGACATGGAACTGTTAGAACAAGTGCAGAGGAGGGCCACGAGGATGATCAGGGGACTGGAGCACCTCTCGTATGAAGATAGGCTGAGAAAATTGGGGCTGTTCAGCCTGCAGAAGAGAAGGCTGCGTGGAGACCTCATAGCAGCCTTCCAATACCTGAAGGGGGCCTATAGGGATGCTGGGGAGGGACTCTTCATTAGGGGCTGTGGTGAGAGGACAAGGGGTAATGGGTTTAAACTTAAACAGGGGAAGTTTAGATTGGATCTGAGGAAGAAATTCTTTACTGTGAGGGTGGTGGGGCCCTGGAACGGGTTGCCCAGGGAGGTTGTGAATGCTTCATCCCTGGCGGTGTTCAAGGTGGGGTTGGACATAGCCTTGGATGGCATGGTTTAGTGGGAGGTGTCCGTGCCCATGGCAGGGGGGTTGGAACTCGATGATCTTGAGGTCCTTTCCAACCCTTACTATTCTATGATTCTATTCTATGATTCTATAAAATACTGAAATGTAAAGTAAACTACCATCGGGGTTGTGCTTTATTAAGATAGATAATTGTATCTCCATTTTAGCTGCCCCTTTTGACACAGATTACAGTGAGGTGTTAGCAAAGGACTACTACCTTACAAGGATTACACAAGCAGCATATTGCCATTGTAGAATGCTTCCCAAACAAAATGGGGTGTTAATTGAATGTTAAATTTCTGGATTTGACACTTGGAGGCTTTGATGGGACTGGAATGAATGGTAGCCTCCTGGGAAGTAGGAAAATAATAGCCATCGTAATGCTGCTAAGTGCACTGCAGACTGCTGATTCAAGGACACACGCAGCAGTCAGGTGAATTTAAAGCCACTATATCCACACCTGTACGCAGCAGGAATCATACAAGGCAACAGCATAGGGAATGTCTCTAAGAATAAAATATAATACAAGGCTGTTACTTAACAGGGAAAGAAAACTGTACTATGCTCTGAAATAGCCTGTGACTGGGCAAAGCCTACGTTCTGTGCTAGTTAACACATGCTTTTCTTTTAGTTGCTTACCTCTTGCTCCGTATGGTTACTGTGCAAATTAGGGATGCTTGAAGTATACTGCCTGTGTAGTGTAGCTGGAACTGCAGGATCACTGGATTTATAAAGCTCTGTTTCAAGAAGCAGACCCCCTCTCGAAGCAGGCTGGCAAAGTATGTACAAGAAGGATGGGTCCCATTGCATGCAATATTGCATGCAGCTTTCCAATGCCCCATAACATCACCGAAACCAGTCACATTGTCCCGTGTTACACCATCCCACTAATTTACCCCAAGAGTACGCATCGGTGTTTGCAGTGTTCTTCTATTTGTGGAGGAACAGACTGAAAGTACTCTGATCTGGAGATTTTGTATGCTGTGGAACAAACACCAAGCAATGCACTTGTTGAAAGCGGCTTTCAGCAGTGTAGCAGAGTTGCTGAAAGGCAGCTGAATGTGGCAGAGCCGGGGGACAGCTGTACAGCGAACACAGCAGTAGCACAGGAAGGTATGCAGTTAGCACCAGTAGAAGAGTCCTCACGAAGTCTGCTGATGACACAAATTTCGCAATGCCACTGATACACAGGTGAACTGGGATATCACACAAGAACGGTATGACTGAAAACAGCATCAGTGGGTACTCAAGGTAATTTGACAGTACTGAGTATAAGGGACTAACAAGAATCTCAGTTAAACTAAGTGTCCTGAACTTAGAAATTGCACAGGAGGTAAGGGATCAAGCATTTGTCAGCTGTGGAGGAAGTAGGGAAAAGGAAAAAAAGTAATTTCTTGTGTGAGCAGACAGATATTGCTAAGATATGGCAAGCACTAAGCAGAACTGTAAAAGGTGCTAGTTCTTGTCTTGAAGGCTCTGAACAATTCAATTTATCTGTGTTAAAATATAAAGAAGAATTAAAACCTGAAGAGAGCAAAGAGGCACCATTATCAGGGGAAAGTCTTCAATCCTAAGAGAAAAGGTTAAAACAGTCTGTCTTGTTTAGCCTAACTAAACAAGGGCTGAGAAGTATGACTGCTCTTAGAAAACACTTCAGGGACACACCAGAAAGGGAAAAGACATTGTTTTAAGCTAAAGGATAGTATTGGCATAGGAACAAATGAGTATTAATTGCCTCAAATATATTTAGGCAGGATATTCGAGCACGATTTTGATCAGAAGAGAGGCCCTATAATATTCTCCTCAGGGGAGTAGCTAGGGCATAAAAAAAAAAAAAAAACAGAGCAGTTTCTACATAGGATTAATTTAGTTTATTAAAAGGATTAGATGCTACATTTGCACACCACAATAGAAGACTGCTTTTGATGATCCAGAAGCTCCGAGAATCCTGCCTCCCTTGTATTTAAAATCAGGCAACTGTATTTAAAATCAGGACTTAAATTTTAGCAAGCTATATTAAGTCTTAAGAAAATTCATGTCTGATTATCTCCCAGAGCATACTTTCTAGCCATGTCAATTTTCATGTAAAAAGAATGGGACACCATGTATTTACTAAAGCTGAAAAATACTGTTAAAGGTTACCCTTGAATGCATTGTCTTCTTGAATCTCACTAAATGAAAGATGTCAATGTTAGGTCTTCCTCATGCCAATCTACAGGTACTTTAAGTCTCAGATATATTTGTGCTATTAATATGATCAATATGATAGACAACAATTTTGGAAATTACAAACCAACCCTATCATGCATTCTTATTCTAGTTTAAACCATTTTATATAATTTTGTAGAATCACAGAATGGTTTGGGTTGGGAAAGACCTTAAGATCATCTAGTTCCTACCCCCTGCCATAGGCAGGGACACCTTCCACTACACCATGTAACCCAAGGCCCTGTCCAACCTGGCCTTGAACACTGCCAGGGATGAAGCCTTCACAACTTTCCTGGGCAACCTGCTCCAGACATTAGCATACCAATTCCCACCTTAAAAAAGTACACTATAATTAAGGATTAATATTTTCCTTTTATTCAAAGCATTGATCGAAGACAATACTGTAGTCTATCTATTCTGTATTTTCAATGAAAAATGCTAAACCATAGCACTGAACGTCATGTTTCTTTATGTTGACTGAAGAGCAGACATTTTCAAAAAATGAGTATTTGCACAGCCGATGAACATCTCATAAGATGCTGTAAGATATGTAATGTCAAATTTGCATGAGCTATTATCTTTTACAAACAGCTAATGGCTCTCTCATTATCCCCTTTATGAGGCTGTTGTTGAAGGTGTTTTTTAAGAGCCTCATAATTTTCATTTGATAGGTTCTAACATAACAATGATCTGGATATTAGCTTAAAATGTTAATCACATTTCAGATTGCATAGGCTATAAATCAGTCCTGTCAGCATTTATACATACTACAATAAGGTGTGTCCCATTTTAAATTATTCATGACATAAATTTTGTGTTGTATGAAAAAGTTTGGTCTGAAATTGGAAATGTTAGGATGAGTAGATGCTACTGAGTCTATTTGAACCATAAAATTGCATCTGTGCTGCAGGGCTACTTTTGGATACCTACTCATAGTCAGGAGGTCTAAAAGGTGTCTAACCCTGCATCATCTTTACCTATATACTGAAAATTATTGTTAAAAACCACTATATAAAGGTTCAACTTTTAGCGAAACCTGCTGGTGTTTGGTACTCACACTTGTATCAGACAGATTGATTTGTCTGTGATTAATATTAATTAATGTCTGCTTAGTTTTTCCTGTAGAGCAATGAGCAGTTACGTTATTACTTGAATTCTCAGTCACATCACTG
Organism: Amazona ochrocephala; assembly: GCA_039720435.1. NCBI lineage: Eukaryota > Metazoa > Chordata > Aves > Psittaciformes > Psittacidae > Amazona > Amazona ochrocephala. Next base: position 33,605,059 of record CM077881.1, read on the forward strand.
GAGTTTTATCTCCTCTGATACTGCAAACAGAAACTGGCAGTGAACAGTATATTTTAATTTCCCTTTTCAAAACCAGAGCAGAATACTTGCTCACATTCACAAAGCATGAGTAAACAGAGAGGGCTCTATTCTGTCCACTGTCACCAGGTTCAGGCTGGTGTAACTTGGCACTCGTACAGTAACTTCTAACTTAACCTTTTGTACTGGAACTAGGTTACCAAGTTCTGGGATTTTTTTTTCAGCTGAAGCTGGATGAAGTATACACAAAACACTTTGCAATATAATGAATGGTTTCAGCAGTCAGCCTTCATTATTGCCTGGAAGACTAAATGAGCCCACAACAATTGTTTATTGTACTTCAGACATATCCTATAGTAGGTATAAAAGTTCAGATAGTGTTTCTACTGATTTAACCTTGTTTATTTATATATAGTAATCTAAGCAGCTGCTAAAAGCACACATTAAACTCATGCACGTTTACAGTAATAAGATGCAATAAAAGTATATTACTATGTATTACTATTAATTTTGAATGGATTTAAAGCTAAAACAATGCTTTCTTTCTAAGAATCCCACTTCTCACACTAGCTGCACACTGATGTAATTAAAATTATCTTCGTTCAGTCTGCCTCAGAATAAGTATGAGACAGCTGATTCAAGTCTGATGCAGAAAAAGAACATTCAAAATTAAAAAGGTTGTTCTTTGGGGATTTTTAGACTTGTTAGCTGAATCTCCAATCTTACAGGCTCAGCAAGCCAAGTTTGCAATTTTAGCAGTGATTGGTCAGCTTTGGGGTATTTGGAAATGAGACTGCTCATGCGCAGATTGACTCAGCGCTGAGTTTACTCATTTATCACACCTTGAACGATTCAGCTACAGCACTTGTACAGTTCAGCTGCACAGTGCCAGCAGAACAAGCTCTGTGCTTCCCAGACACTGTGGTTACAGGATGGGAATTTGCAGTAAAGTACATGCATCATTTTATGCCTCATTCCTAAAATGAGGCATTGAAGTACATGCATCTTTTTACCATTCCTAAAACAGATCTCCTAGTGCAAATTCTTGTTCAGAGATTAGTACTGACGCTTTATCTCTAGCCAACTATGAAACTTTCTGATAGAACCACATAAATATCCATTCATCCATTACTTCAGTAAAATATTATTTCCTATTAGGAATTCAGTAAATTATTTTTATCCGTTCATTTTCAATCTGCAGTTGAACAACTGGAAAGGAGAGACTGGTACAAGTCTCTAAGCTAACATAGTTATTTTGCCCCTGATTCCTATGTAAGTCATTTTACCTCACCGTTGCTGACCGAGGTTCATAGATCATTCAGGTACCATATCATCACAACAGCAACCAAAATGCATTTTATGAAGCCAGGAAGCCCTCAAGGATAGTACAGATGTTAAATCACTTTTTTCAGCTCATTGCTTCGATCACCTGGGAATCTTTCCTTGGGCTCTGGCAGCAGGTGATTCGCATCTTATAAAATGACTTACCTACTGATGTCACTGAGGTTACTGGTGAAGAAAGCAGCAACATCTCATACTGCATGGTGAAGTTTAACTTAGAAGGACAGACAGAAACTAAATACTAATAATGGCAAGAGAGGAGAAGAAATATCCACATTCTCCATCAGCCGAGCCTTTCTAATTGTTGACCCCAAATTTGAGAGTTAGAGCAGAGTGAAGGTTTGTGAGCTGCTGTAACAGCCGCACCAGAAGGAATCTGTTCTCTGCAGAAGTGCTTGTTTCTCCCCTTCCCAGTACAAGCTATGGTATGGATGATAAAAAAAAATATTTTGGAATTTGGCAGGCAGAACAGGTGTTTCTTGTGCAAAGAGGCCTGCCGGTGTTGCAGGCAACTAAAAGAAAGACTTCACTGAAGCTTGAAAGCTTTTGGCATCTGGTGCACAAGGAGGAATAACACCTTTTCACCACTTCCCTCCCCTACCGTGACCTCTCTGCCAAGTACTTGCATGTAAGGTGTTGTACACATCCTTGCAATGGAAACAGGTTACGCCAGAGAAAAAAGCAGGTGTTCAACAACAAAAAGCAGAATGATGGGGAAAAGACTGTTGACTCAGGCTGTGCAATTTAGTGTCAAATTATATTTCCAGGTAAACTGGTAAACTTGCCCTACCACACATCCCTGCTTTGTCTGCTCACAAGAAAACTGGCATGAACCATAGTCAGTCTGATTGCATGAGGCTGGAGGGCACAGCATCCTCTTTGCTTGTCGCCTTCTTCAGAGGATGGAGAAGTGGGAAATCCTGCCTGACCAATCTGGTGACCTTCTATGATGGGGCTATGGAACTGATGGACAGGGGCAGAGCAGTTGATGTCATCTACCTGGACTTGTGTAAAGCCTTTGACACTGTCTCCCATGACATCCTTCTCTCTAAGTTGGAGAGACATCAATTTGATAGGTGGACCACTCGGTGGATAAAGAACTGGCTGGATGGCCGCACGCAAAGAGTAGTGCTCAGTGGCTCAATGTCCAGCTGGAGACCAGTAACGAGTGGTGTCCCCCAGGGATCGGTGTTGGGACCGGTCTTGTTCAACATCTTTGTCAATGACATGGACAGTGGGATTGAGGGCGCCCTCAGCAAGTTTGCTGATGACACCAAGCTGTGTGGTTCGGTTGATACGTTGGAGGGAAGGAATGCCATCCAGAGGGACCTTGACACGCTTGTGAGGTGGGCTGATGCCAACCTAATGAAGTTTAACCATGCTAAATGCAAAGTCCTACACCTGGGTCGGAGCAATGCCAGGCACAGCTACAGGTTGGGCGGGGAGGAGATTCAGAGCAGCCCTGCAGAGAAGGACTTGGGGGTGTGGGTTGATGAAAAAATGAACATGAGCCGGCAGTGTGCGCTTGCAGCCCAGAAGGCCAACTGTATCCTGGGCTGCATCAAAAGGAGTGTGACCAGCAGGTCGACGGAGGTGCTCCTGCCCCTTTACTCTGCTCTCGTGAGACCTCACTTGGAGTATTGTGTGCAGTTCTGGTGTCCTCAACATAAAAATGACATGGAACTGTTAGAACAAGTGCAGAGGAGGGCCACGAGGATGATCAGGGGACTGGAGCACCTCTCGTATGAAGATAGGCTGAGAAAATTGGGGCTGTTCAGCCTGCAGAAGAGAAGGCTGCGTGGAGACCTCATAGCAGCCTTCCAATGCCTGAAGGGGGCCTATAGGGATGCTGGGGAGGGACTCTTCATTAGGGGCTGTGGTGAGAGGACAAGGGGTAATGGGTTTAAACTTAAATAGGGGAAGTTTAGATTGGATATGAGGAAGAAATTCTTTACTGTGAGGGTGGTGGGGCCCTGGAATGGGTTGCCCAGGGAGGTTGTGAATGCTTCATCCCTGGCGGTGTTCAAGGTGGGGTTGGACATAGCCTTGGATGGCACGATTTAGTGGGAGGTGTCCCTGCCCATGGCAGGTGGATTGGAACTCGATGATCTTGAGGTCCTTTCCAACCCTAACTATTCTATGATTCTATAAGTCAGATCTCTCTGTAGAGGTCACAGGTGTTTTCACAGGGGCTAAAGAACACCAGACACCATGTTGAGTATGGTTGGTGCAGTACACGCTCATGAGGAACACAGGTGGGACCCACCCGGGCAGAGTCAACAGAGATGACCCACGTGGCTTCATGATGTTGCTGAGTGGGGTACCAGGAGATGGAGGTGAAATTCCACAGCTTTTCCTTCTCACCCACTTCCTCTGATTTTTACAGCAAAACGCACATGATTTACATCCACACCTGCTAACAACTTAAAATAGTAAACCCTGTAATCCTTATTCTCATAGAATGGTAGAATACCTAGGGTTGCAAAGGACCTTAAGATCATCAAGTTCCAACCCGCCTGCCATGGGTAGGGATGCCTCCCACTAAACCATTCCATCCAAGGCTCTGTCCAACCTGGCATTGAACACAGCCAGCAATGGAGCATTCACAGCTTACCTGGGCAACCCATTCCAGGGCCTCACCACCCTTACAGGAAAGAATTTCTTACTCATATCCAATCTAAACATCCCCTGTTAAACTCTGAACATGTTACCCCCATGAGAACAAGGGCCTGCAAGCGTGAAGCTGTTCCTATCTGCCTATAGAGTGCTTCAACCCCAGAGTCCTCTTCACCAGGCAGGCCGTAACAGATCCCCAAAATAATGTCCCCCATCACTATTCTCCCTTTATCCCTGACCCACAAACTCTCTACCAACTGCTCACCTGTCCCCAGACAGAGCTCCATCCATTCCAGCCTACCCCTAACATACATAGCAACTCCCCCTCCCCATCTGCTAGGCCTGTCTTTTCTTAAGAGCCTGGAGGGAGGTGATCCTGCCCCTTTATTCTGCTCTTGTGAGACATCACTTGGAGTACTGTGTGCAGTTCTGGTGCTCTCAACATAAAAAGAGACATGGAACTGTGGGAACAAGTGCAGAGGAGGGCCACGAGGATGATCAGGGGACTGGAGCACCTCCTGTATGAAAATAGGATGAGAAAGTTGGGGCTGTTCAGCCTGGAGAAGAGAAGGCTGCGTGGAGACCTCATAGCAGCCTTCCAGTATCTGAAGTGGGCCTATAGGGATGCTGGTGAGGGGCTCTTCATTAGGGACTGTAGTTATAGGAGAAGGGGTAATGGGTTTAAACTTAAAAAGGGGAAGTTTAGATTGGATATGAGGAAGAAATTCTTTACTGTAAGTGTGGTGAGGTACTGGAATGGGTAGTTGTGAATGCTTCATCCTTGGCGGTGTTCAAGGCCAGGCTGGACAGAGCTTTGGGTGACATGGTTTAGTCTGCGGTGTCCCTGCCCATGGCAGGGGGGTTGGAGCTAGATGATCTGAAGGTCCTTTCCAACCCTAATTATTCTATAAGGATAACAGGAAGGGATTCTATAGGTACATTGCAAATGAAAGACAGGCTAGGGACAACGTGGGTCCTCTCCAGAAGCTGTCAGGAGAACTGACTACCCTGGATTTGGAGAAGGCTGAGGTTCTTAATGACTTCTTTGCCTCAGTCTTCACCGGAAAATGCTCTGACCACACCACCCAAGTCTTGGAAGGCAGATGCAGGGAGAGTGAGAATGAAGATCCTAGCCCTACTGTAGGAGAGGATCAGATTTGAGACCATCTTAAGAACCTAAACATGCACGAGTCCATGGGACCCGATGAAATCCATCCACGGGTCCTGAAGGAGCTGGCAAATGAAGTTGCTAAGCCACTGTCCATCATATTTGAAAAATCATGGCAGTCAGGTGAAATTCCCGATGACTGGAAAATGGGAAATATAGCCTCCATTTTCAAGAAGGGGAAAACGGATGACCCAGGGAACTACAGACCAGTCAGCCTCACTTCTGTGCCTGGCAAAATCTTGGAGCAGACTCTCCTGGAAGGCATCCAAAGGCACACGAAAAACAACAAGGTGCTTGGTGACAGCCAGCATGGTTTCACTAAGGGGAAATCCTGCCTGACCAATCTGGTGGCCTTCTATGATGGGGCTATGGACAGGAGCAGAGCTGTTGATGTCATCTACCTGGATTTGTGCAAAGTCTTTGACACTGTCTCACATGACATCCTTGTCTCTAAGCTGGAGAGACATCAATTTGATAGGTGGACCACTCGGTGGATAAAGAACTGGCTGGATGGCCGCACACAAACAGTAGTGCTCAATGGCTCAGTGTCCAGCTGGAGACCAGTAACGAGTGGTGTCCCCCAGGGATTGGTGTTGGGACCGGTCTTGTTCAACATCTTTGTCCATACCTTCAATGGCATGGTTTAGTGGTATTTGTCCCTGCCCATGGCAGGGGGGCTGGAACTAGATGATCTTAAGGTCCTTTCCAACCCTAACTATTCTATGATTCTATGTTTCTATAATTAGAAATTATCAGCTCAGTCTTTCACAGACATATACACGTGTGTAACTTCAGCTGCCTGCAGTTCAGTGTATCTCCTCACGTGCTCGCATATTGCAGACAGGCTGGACTCAAGATGCAGCACTTGACATCTTCAGCAGTGTAACTGCTTTGAAAATATAAACCTTACCTCAGCAAACATACTTTGATTTGTGTTCTAGATAAGCTCCTACTGAAACTTCTAATTGAACCTGACAGTGTCCAGATTAAGCTAAATCCTTATTCATCCTTATGTCACAGATCCTTATTCATCCTTATATCACAGCAGCACATCTTCAGGCTTCTTTTTTTTTTTTTTTAATTATGTAGGAGATTTTTTTTTTTACCATCAGTTTAAGCAAGGTCAGCCCAAATGCCTGTAATGATTGCTCTTGTAACTAGCCTCAGTTAACACATGAGGGGATGCAATCACATGACAAAGCTAATCGTTTTGGTACTCTGTTTGGAATTTTATACTCTTCATTTTTATTAAAAAATTTTTAAAGACATTTATTAACTACAGAGAGAAGGAAAAAAAAAAAAAAAAACCAGACAAAAAATACACCCCAAAAAAGAGAGAAAAAACAAAAAACCCACACAACCAAACAAGATTAGCAAGACACCACAATTACATCATTGCTGAGTTCACAATAAGCTGCTGTCAACTCTTCCAGTGCATGCAAAATAGAAAAGAGTTTTACAGGCTTTCATCATCTCTTGACAGGCAGGCAAGTCACTGCTAATAATTAAAACAAGGCTCCTTTCTGGGTCTAACTTCTCCCAGGGATACTCTGCAAGATGATAGTCCTTAGTTAATTCACAACTAGAACACGTTTTCCCTCCCAGTGTGAAAATTGCACTTCTTCTGAGAAACAATCAGAGAGGTTAGCTCTCTCCTTTGAACTCCTTTTTCTAAGCCTGGCAGGTAACTCAGGGGCACTTGGGCCCTGTTTGAAACAGCAAGCATTTGCATCGCTCATCCCTCAGGGATTTTTACCAGCAGTTGTTACTGGTAGTAGACACTGTACTGCTGTTTGTGTTATGAGAAACACCCACTAGATAACACTGCAGGGTCCTTTTAGGCTTTGTATTTGATAATTGGTTTTGAAGCAGTAACAGAAATTTGGAAGTATCACCATTCTTTACCCCCAGATTCTTATTCCAGAATAGCCAAGTGGTAATGAAAAATGAAGATGGAAGATGGGTGTAGGAGATGTTTGGAGCACACAATTAAACTGCTTGTAAACAACAGGTGAAAACAACAGACCACCTAACTACAGTCCTAAGGTAGCTAAATGAGGCAGATTGAAAGTGAGAGCTTCAGACACATTTAATGAGTGAATGTTGATGCTTCCAGACCTACAGGCCAGATGGTCCTATTTCTACAAAGCCCAAGGATGGAAAAAAGTAAAAGCCTCCAGGTGTCTACTGTACATTTCAATCTGTGATAATATTCAGGAAATGACAAGTCTGATAAATTAAAACCCCAGGAGGAAAAGCCAAAACCAAAGAAAATTTATAGAAAAGAAGCAATTTATGAATTGACTTACAGAAACAAAATAGCAATTAAAGCAGATTAAAGCAGCTTCCTACAAGAGAATTGTAGTCATTTTATTTAATCCAAAGAATGAAATGCTTTTTTTTAAAAAAAAAAAAAAAGTTAATCTGGAAGAAACCATTATTTGATGGCCTTCACCACTACTAAAGTTTTCTTTCTCCTTTGGATTTACACCACCTGGCTTGTCCAGTTCCACCATTAAAGCCTGTTATGTTGCATACTGATGTTTTATTTACACTAACATTATGTATGGCCTTGCTGCTACAGTATGTCTCAAGCAGATGGATCCTGTGCTTTTGCAAAACTCTATTGCAATAGAAAAGGGACATGACCTGCATGCCAGGCTGACTCAGAAAAAAACCTGTTGCAGAATGATGATCTGGGTGAACCATAATTTGGGCATATAACATTCTAAACACCACTTTAGACAGGTGTGATTTGCTAATTTCAGTTCAGCTGCACCACTTTTCATCTGGAATGCTTTTACATTAGGTTGGGGTTTGTTTTGGTTTTGATTTGTTGTTTGTTTTTTTGTGTGGGGGCTGTTTTGGTGGGTTTTTTTGTTGTTGTTGTGGTGGTGGGGTTTTTTGTTTGGTTTTTTGGTTTTGGTTTTTTAATTTAGAAGAAAAAAAAAAAAAGGCTATTGCTTCCTGATTGAAGATAATGTTGCTTGAGCTATAACATACCTTGTTCCAAGTAATATAAACAAGGTGTTCAGAAAGCAAGAGATTTATATTCTCAAACGGGCAGGAAAACACACTATAGAACTTATTAAAAATACCCATGTGGGTAATCTTATTCCAGCTTCAGTGCTCTCTAGTTTCAGTACAGCAAGGTTTTATGGCATATCGCTTTTGTACCATACAGTCTTTCATTAAAATTCCAAGTTCTCCTAAAACAGGAGGCTCATTATTTTTCAAATCTACCTATATTTCAATATGCTGAAATAATTTATCAAAAGGAAATAGTGGTGTTGCCATACAAGTAGCCATACAAATAGTAAGTAAGTAAGGCATTAGCTCATCCAGGTTAAGACATTTGAAACAGAAGCCTACTGAAATTGGTCAAGGCTGTTGCAAAGGTAAAGTACAAATCTTCTGATGCTCACTCAGCAGACGTGTAAATCAGAAGAATTGTGATATCTAGACATCAATTTGAAAGTTACCCATCACACATGCTATCAGGGAGAAAAAGGATTTTTTTTAATAAATTACATAAAGACCCAAAGGGGTAGAAAGAGAAGGTAAAAGAGTCCAACTATGATAAACAGGACCTTGTTTTGAGAAATAATCTCTAAATGAAAGGAACAAGACATTTTTGTGCACCCAGTGGTATATAAGCATGGTGGGAAAAGATTTGATGGTTTCAGGAGACAACAGCCAAAGGAAACAAATTTGCTTACAATAGAAAACATCCTACTTACTTCCCAAAGATCATTTATACGTTTTACTTATTTCCTCTGGACTGCTCCAGGTCATGGCCCCTAGGAGTGAGACTACCCCAAAAACCACAACCAATTGTGGAGACAGTGCCATGCCTGAGAAGCAGTGTGGGAGATGTGACACTGCCTCTCAAATCTCGCAGCTCCCTGACTACAGAGTGCAGTGGAAGTCTCTGTCGGCAGTTCAAAATGATCTGCAGGTCTGGATCTGCTAATAGCTCGTTCAGTGTTTTGTTTGATGGGGGTTGCTTCTTCTAAGGCATAGTAGAGGAATGGACTCTCCAATCCCAATGCCACAGAGACACTCACTCCAGAATGAGTTTAAGGAAAAGCATAAGACAAAGCCCACTCCCAACGCCAATTAGTGCTGATAAGCACACTCAGCTTGCTGATGGAAGCCAGGGAAACACAGCAGCTTCCCCCATCTCCTGCCTTTGCATCAAATAGGATGTCGCAACAGAGGAAAATAGAGCCATTCAAATATTATTGTTGCATTATATCTGGTGTCATTTACCTTTGGCCTCCCCCACACTGCTCTTCATCATCATGCTGTGAGTAAAGTAAGGTCATGTGACAACTAGCTGGGAGGAAAAATATGCACTGAAGAATCATATTTTTACAAACTGCTGTGTTTTCTGCGTTATCTATCAGAAATGCCAGATACTTCGGAGTTCAGCACACTCTCACAACATGTTCCTGAAAATTATGAAATTTGCATATTCAATCCGGAGGTGAGTTACAAAAGCAGCATCTATTTAATCTATAATGAACTCCAGTGAAAGTAGCTGTCACTGCAGAGAGGTCTTACATCAAAGGATCCTTGTAAACCAAGACTTGTATAGTAGAGGTGCAGTGTATCATTTACATAGCTGCATCCCACAGCTCTTTGGTGTTCTTTCTTTCGCCACTTGGAGATATTATATTTAGCCGCTACTCCTGCATTCCAGTTCAGTAGGTCTGTGTGCAATCTCTCACTTACTTTCCCTCTAGAGTTACAAAGTCTCTGAGGACAAAGGAAGAAACTTCTCTCCCAGTGTTGATCTCTACAGAACATTCAGTTATTACACCTTTCATTTTTCCTGTTTTCTCACAGTGTTGCCCACATGACAGCAAGTTCTGGGTCTTATTAGTGGTTATTGGCTTTTTTTTTCCTTTTTTTTTTTTTGCTTTTATACATTGCTTTCCAGTCACATCCCTCCTTTCCAGAGCAGAATTTTTCCTCTCTATAAACTGCTTTGATATGACAGCAATTGCTTTGACTGAGAATGCTAGCAGTGGTGGCAGTCCTCTTAAAATTCCACTAGTACCCATCCTGCAATGATTTATTATTCTTGAGCTCCCAATGCTTTAAAAAATATACTTAAATCATCATCTGGTTAAATAAGTATTATAAAATTATTAAGAAGATTAGATGAAATTATTAAAGGCTAGAAATTTCAGTTGTAAACCCATGAAAAAATTGAGGGGAAAAAAAAACCAAAGAAATCATAGATCAAAAGTAAAAAATGCTGATGTAGGACACACCTCAGACTTGCAGCATGAGCAACTACATGCATAATTCCTGCCTAATCTGTCTTTAAAGATCTCCAGTGAGGAATACTCCAGAGCCTCTTTAGGAAATCTTTCAGGGCTTAACCATCCTCATCATTAGAAGATTTCTCCTCATGTCTATAACATCACTGCTTTATACAGTGCTATATATAATGGCATTAACAGCCCCATAACCACAAAACCAACATGAGAATAATTAGGAGGAGAATATACAAACCCTATGATGTTCCCTACACTACTTCGTAAATAGCAACTGGAAAAAATGTCAGTGTGTAAGGAAAAGTACATGATTATGATTTTGTTTTCCCACGGTAATACTGAACTGTACAGTCAACCAACTAAAACTGGTGTTACTCTAGACCTGAACTGTACCAAAACTGGTATTCCCTGCTCAAAATCAAACCTAGTATTAGGACAAGAGCTGCTTTTGCTACTGCCTCAGCTGCAGCATGGTATCTGGGTGACTGTATTTCTGCAAGTCCTGTAAAAGTTGTAGGATGATTTAAAAGATGAGAAAAGGACCACGTAAATGTCTCGGACCTGCAAGAAATCTGATCAAGGCTCTGCCAGGGTAAAATGTAAAAAAAAAAGAGGTGTTGTTTAAAAATAACATACTGTTGCACACCTTTACTTGGATCACAAATTATCTTTCACTTGGATTATCCCAGAATCCACTTCTTCATTTCAGAAGTCTGGGCCTCATTTTGTTTGATATCAAGACATAAAATCCCTTGATTTTTGAGAACCATAAGCCCTTTCAAATTAAAAATGTTAACAGAATCTGTATGTCCATATTCTTGGAAAGTAACAGAGCTTGGCTATATACAATCAAATTCTTATTGCCTTATCTCTGCTGAAAAACATCTTAGAATTTACTTCACAGTTGCCAGATCAGTTACACTATTCACTAGCTCACTGCCTTCTTGAAACTAAATACTAAAAAAAAAAAAAGAAAGTCTCCATAAAAAAGATTTTATTTTTTTGACCTTCTTTCTTTCAAGGTCCCAAACACAGTGAGAAGTGGAAACTTGCATGTATTTTCAAGAGATTACGCAGACCGCAGATCTTCCCTGTTAACGCTTATATAAACCATCTCCTCCTTCTGGATGTATCTGCAACCTGTACAGACCAGTAAGATACAGAACTTCTATACGGCATTTCCTAATGAGCAGAAGCATGTATTTTAGAGTCTTGTAAACAAACTTCCCAAACGCTTTCTAAAACCTTAGTTTTCACTAAAACATTACTACTAATAATACAATTTTTTTAAGTTAGAACTCTGCTACGTTTGTCCTGGAAACTTTCCAATCTAAAGATAATCCCTTCAGATATATGTACATGCTTTCACTGAAAATTGTTAAACAGCTGATGCGACCTTTCAGTAGCAGCTATCTCAACTATCTCTGATGATTCTTTAAACAAAAACATCACCACCTACTCCAGTGCACATGAAAGCATAAAAACATCACTAAGCTCTTAGGTAATTAACCTAGTAGTCTGCTCACAGCCAGATCTACAAACCTTATCCTAAGCAGCATTCTAAGCTAGAAAGTGAGGCATCTAAGACCTTTTAGGAGTGTCCCAAAGGATTTGCAAGCTATCAACTAATTATATGACACCATACATGTATGTGTACAATGATCATAAAATCACAGAATAGTTAGGGTTAGAAGGGACCTTAAGATCATCTAGTTCCAACCCCCTTGCCATGGGCAGGGATTCCTCACACTAAATCATATCACCCAAGGCTCTGCCCAAGCTGGCCTTGAACACCGCCAGCGATGGAGCATTCACAGCTTCCCTGGGCAACCCATTCCAGTGCCTCACCACCCTTACAGGAAAGAATTTCTTCCTTATATCCAATCTAATCTTCCCCTGCTTAAGTTTGAACACGTTACCCCTTGCACTATCACTACAGTCCCGCATGAAGAGTCCATCCCCAGCATCCCTATAGGCCCCCCTTCAGACACTGGAAGGCTGCTATGAGGTCTCAATGCAGCCTTCTCTTCTCCAGGCTGAACAGCCCCAACTTTCCCAGCCTATCTTCATACGGGAGCTGCTCCAGTTCCCTGATTATCCTCGTGGCTCTCCTCTGGACTTGTTTCAACAGTTCTGCATATCTTTTCTGTTGAGGACATCAGAACTGTATGCAATGCTCCAAGTGAGGTCTCACGAGAGCAGAGCAGAGGGGCAGGATGACCTCCTTTGACCTGCTGGTCATGCTTCTATTGATGCAGCCCAGGATATGGTTGGCTTTCTGGGCTGCGAGCGCACACTGCCGGCTCATGCTAAGTTTCTCATCAACCAACACCCCCAAGTCCTTCTCTGCAGGGCTGCTCTGAATCTCTTCTCTTCCCAATCTGTTTCAGTGCCTGGGATTGCCCCGACCCAGGTGCAGGACCTTGCACCTGTCAGGATTAAACTTCATAAGTTTGGCATCAGCCCACCTCACAAGCATGTCAAAGTCCCTCTGGATGGCATTCCTTCCCTCCAGCGTTATCAACCCAGCCACATAGCTTGGTGTCATCAACAAACTCACTGAGGGTGCACTCAATCCCACTGTCCATGTCATTGACAGAGATGTTGAGCAAGACCGGTCCCAGCACCGATCCCTGAGGGACACCACTCGTTACTGGTCTCCAGCTGGACATTGACTGTGGTCAATGAGCACAACTCTTTGCGTGCAGCCATCCAGCCAGCTCTTTATCCACCGAGTGGTCCCTCTATCAAATTGATGTGTCTCCAGTTTAGAGACAAGGATGTCATGAGGGACAGTCTGACATAGTCCCTTAGTTTCATCTGCTATTAATCAAAAAAAAGTGAAGTACTGTTTAACTATACATCTCCTGTGTACATCTTGCAATTAAGTCAGGTAAGGGAAAAAGGAAAGAGCCTTTGGTGCTCCCAAGCATCTGAAATACACACAGGCAACTACTGAGTAGAAAAAAAAATATAAATACATTAGCCACAGGTGCTCAGGTAAGTTTTCCCAGATTTTCACATCTACCAAATCACTGGAATCGATTATTCAGGCCCATCAGGTCTAAACATGAGCTAACAAATCACTACAGCTTTTACGCAGTCCCCCTGTTATTGCAAATTTGACTATCTCAGGAGAGAAAGTTCAGAGGGAGAGCTCCTATGCTACTCAGACAGAGTGGCATAGGAGCTCTCTGACAGGGTAACCTTGGCTTTGCATGAGTTGAAGAAACTAAATGCTTAGCATATCTAAGTACATTTTATCAGCAGAACTTTAACATTTTTAATAAAGATATATAATTAACAATAGACAGAACTTTCTAAGAACAGAGCAAATTGGTAATGGCATTGTAAACTGTCTCCATTTGCAGCGGAAATAGAGAGAAAGGAGAACAGGGCTTGGCATCCCTCAACAATGAATAACTGGGCTATACAGCAATAAACTGAACACTTAGATTGTAAAAGAAACCATAAATAGAACCACAAGACCTTGATTTATGTACTAGATAGACCCTGGTTTGAGATCTATATTAATTCTTTAATAAAGATGCTATCCATCACTGAAAAAGACCTGCCTTGGTTGTTTATTTGCCTATAATGAACAAAGAGTGTTAATTATGTTGTTTCAAATATACTAGGTCTTCCCTAATACTTACATTCTTCCACACTGCAACATGTCTTATGCAGGAATGCATTATATTTTCAACTGAAAACGACTTAGCAAATTGAAAACATAATTTTTTTGTCATTGTAAGCCATATAATGTATTATAGCTTGCACTGATACAGGATAGCAATAAGAAAAAAATATCAAATCTGCACCTATTTTTACTGTAAAATATAAAGTTTTATATTATCAATTATCAGTAAAAGAAATGTCCCTAGGGATGAAATAAAGCTAACGAGTAGATTCAGGAATGTCAAAATGTCAGTACCTGTTCTGAAAACATTTCCACCTACAATAGTATAAATGTCCTAAATTCAGGCATTCTGGCCAGTTTTCTATCACCTTGAATAAAAATTTCACCAGGACAGCAGCTCTCACACAACCTCACCTTATATTTATTTTGGTTATAGGCCCTCCACTAGGACAAATCCAAACCTCAGCAAAAATACATGAAAGAATAAAGGATTTATATGATCACAGCCAAAATGAATGTTGAGCCCATCCTCGGTTGGCCCCAGCTGGCACTCTCAATTGCTAGCTTTGACTTTTCCCACATTGCAGCTGAATGCTGCAAAATAAAAATTTCCCCAAACCTGATGTATCCAGGTCAAACTGGCCAGTTTTAACAAAGCCTTCAGGAATTTACCAAATCAAATCTAGAGTGCATTTGTAAAACAATTATAATTGCCTCTCTATCACCCACTGGCATATCCATCGAGATCTATTATTGTTATGAAATGGAAATGCATGAAAATGTGGGTTAAAAACCATGACAATTTTACACAATGTTTTAATATCAAACTTGTACATGCATTTGATTTAAAAAAAAAAAAAAAACAACTAACAAAAAAAACAAGATAAAAACTCACCAGGTACTACAGTGCCATTCAGAAGTGGAAGAACAGGTTTTGATCCAAAAGAAAGGTATTCCTGGTTTGAAACGTAGAGTAAGTCTATTGCAATGGCATAATCTAGTTTTTAACTCAATGCTTTGTTTCAAATCTCTGGTTTGTTCCAACAATTAAATATAAGTACAATTTGCTGAGTTAAACAGCAGTCAGGAGCCTAATTATGTAACATTACCTCAAGCTCACATTGAGCATTACCCAAATATCACTGAAGTCAATGAGTAGCTTCCATTGATTTCAGTAAGTTTTGCATTAGATCCGTGCTCATTTACTTCCAACCAATAAAGTGTTGGCATTTTCACAATATCCTTTTGCAGGTTTACTTGTTTGCTTCCTCTGTGGTCACTAATGTCTCCAAAAAAAACCAATAGTGGATTCTACTTAATTTTTTAACTGAAAACAAAGGAAAGAAGGCAATACTTTTGCAATATATCTGTACGTTTTAATCCAGCTTCTGATGGTATCTACATGGCCACGCTATTCTTGCGTTGGATTTAAAGCAACCAGTCTTCAGGATTTCTTTATCTGAAGTCTCTGGATTAAAAATCCTGTGATGACAAAAATGCAAATTCTAGCAGTTCTTGAGTTGAAAAAAATAATGTGTGGAATATTTTCTTCTGTTTCCTCTGCAATTGCAAAATGCAAGCACTCAGCCTTATTAAAAAACACATATCAGAACCTGAGGTTTCTTGAGTCTCAGCAGCTCAGCTTCGGCTTAAAAAGTATTTTGGATGAATGCTCAGATAAGGTGGTTGTTGGTTTTTTTTTTTTTTCCTTGTTCTGTCTTGTAATCGTGAGAGTTACATTTCTTTATTACTGTATTGCTAGTTTCACCTAATTTTTATTCCTATTCCTTCCCAGGTTGTCAAGTTATCCTAATTACATTTTCATTCTTTAGGCTTCAAACCTATAGCACAAATTTGTGAATGATTTTTGATAAGCCAAGAAAGCAATATCTAGAAGTTACAGTAAATCCTACTTTAAAGAAAAATACTTATACTTTTGATTTACAGTTTAAAATCCATAAAAGCTTTTTTATTTTTTTCCTGAAATATATTGGAATGTCCATTATAATTTGTCTTCAAGAACTTCCATTCCCTTTAGTGTTTCCCTTTTTCTCTGAAAGAAATTCCAGTTAGTGGTCATGTAGTCCTGATTGAAACATGCAGCAGTTTGACCTTTTAATTTTGTTTTCATTTACTTTAGAGATAACAGAAGACCGACGTTAATGTTCTGTAGCTGGGACACCTGTACGTTGTCAAATCTCCTTTAATACATGGTGGTAAAAAGTGCTTATCTGATGCTCAACCTGTACTCACAACACCATCCAAAATGTTTTTTCTCCTGATTTACATGATTAACTTACTTAATGAGGCAGAAAGAAGGTCTCATCCATTGTAGTTAGTCACAAGCAATACAGTACTGAATAAACAGCAACAGCACATTAATCTCTCTGACTTTTCATTATTATCCACTAACAGGATTACATTTGTACCTGCTTTCTTCTCTGGTTTTAAGAAGGAAAGAAAAAAAGCCCCCCCAAAATTGTGACACAACATATTAAGAAATGCATTTCAGATACTGAAGAAAGTGCATTAGAGCCCAAAAGGCACAGTTTGTGCACAGCCATCTGTTAGAGGTCATGTGGGCATCTGACACCATTAATGAAGTTTAGGAAAGGAGAACATATGAAATAACTCATCTAGAGGATGAGGGGCAAATGCATCAGGGCTCTCCATCTTCTCCTTTGAGCAGGGGTAAAATAACCAGAGATTAATAAATCCTGGTCGTCCATGTACAAGACACGGAAATCCACAGTCCTACATGCACAGATGCATGGAGGCTTTCTGTCCCCTCCTACTGTTGGCCCATGATGGAGTCTTCCCACACTGCATTATTTACCATGTATAGCAATAGATACTATAACTGCATATATACATATATACACATGTTCACATATAGCGAACATATGGTTCAAGACCTAAGTCTGCAGGTGAAAATACCAAGGCAGGACCAAATGCCGGGCTTGCCTATGTCAATTGTTTTGGCAATTTGGCCTTTCATCTGAACTTCTGGAAAAATTTGCTTCCCGCTACATAATATGTTTGCTAGAGTATGACAGTTGACACAAACCTGATCTGAACATTAAGTCTCCTACCAGGCAACTGATAGCCATACTCACAAAGTGATAAAGGAAAAGATACTCCAGCCATGATCATAGCTTTTCCACAAAGGCTGCACCTCCACAGACCCTCAGACAGGGCCACATGCCAACACCAGTTTGCAGCAAATCCATGGACTGCATGCATAAAGCAGAAGAGAAGTAAGCTCTGAGCAGCAAACTTAAAGAAATGCATTCAAACATATTGCTGATAGCTATTTGATAAAACTTTGTAAATACTTTTACCACAACACTTCCACATCACTGTCACTGGGAAAAGAAACAACATATTCAAATATCACAGAAACTTAGTAAATCTTTTAAATTTAAAATGCTTTCTGGTTTGTTGTTGTTGTTTTTTTTTTTTTTTTTTTTCTTTTTTCTTTTTGGGTGGGGGGCTTTCTTTCTTTTTCTTTCTTTGTTTGGGTTTTTTTGTTGTTTTTTTCTCCTTGGCATATGCACACCAGAATATTAGGTCAGAAATTACTTTAACACAGTATGAAGAGACAAAGTGTAGTTTTAACTTTTTTTTTTCCCTGAAGATATTAGTATCATAAGCAATACATTTCTCTTGTCCATTATAAATAAAACTTTGAAACATAGGAATTAAATATTAGTTAGATCTACCTTTTGTGTGCATGAAAGGGCACTACTGTTGACTGGCAGTACTTTGAAGATGCCAACCAACTCTAGAATACAAGGGGGTTTTGCTGAGTTTTTTTATACTCTCTTTTTCATGAACCCATAGACAAACTTTGAAGGAAGGGAGTATAAAAGTAAGGAAGGGAAAAGAGCCAGTTTCCTTTCAATTTTCATCCTTGTGCAGGTTGAAAAAAAATCTGGCTGAGAATCAGATTTTGTACTGGGCTGAGCTATTTGTTCAGTCCCAATGCATAAGAGCAGGACCACAATCTTCAGTCCCAATGCATAAGAGCAGGACCACAATCTTCCTAATCCACTGGATTGATTTAAAGAAAGTAGCACATTTTGAGGATGGAAGAGCTGTTTAACACAAAAAGAAATAGCAGTCAATAGGAAATAGAAACTTCTATACGCAGAGAACCAGTAACAAAAGAGAAACTGAAGACATGGGGTGGGGGTGGGAAAGCATCAGTACAATGCAGGGAGAGAGACACTGGGACTTGCTTTTTACTTTCTAAACACATTGTAAGAACATAGGTCTATGACGAGGCAGGATGGTATCACTCTTAGTAGTACCAAAGACAGAGAATAGTTTAGTAGTTGTTTCCCATCTGTATCTGGAATTGGGAAAATGTGCATACAACTCCCATCACTAGCATTCAGTCTATAGAACACGACATCTACGTGGGATAACTTATAAACCACTTGTACCCAAGATTCATAGCTTAATAAATCTTGGGGATTCAAATATGCTCCAGAAGACTGGAAAATTGTGTAGTTGTAATAGTGTTGTAAAATATCCGACCTATACATTACTACTAGGAAATAACCCAAAGACAAAAAACTGGCTGGTTATCTGATAAAACTCAAAAAGAAGTTATCTACCAGGAGAAGACTTGGGTGGAATTGAAAAGAGGCTCTCTAACAGAATGCTAACCAAGATATTCTTAAATTATCTAGAAATAAACGCAAAGTCAATGCTGATAAATCCACACACGATGCAAAGAATGACTGGGTGATAAACATCAAGGACGCCAGAGTCATAGAAATAAATATAGAGTGCTTGATAAGCCAGCAGGATTTGAGAAAGATGTATCTCAACATAGCCAAATGCAAAATTGTGCCATATACATTGAAAATTCTCACAAAATGAGAGATTATGTCCCTGAAAGGGAAAGGGGTTATAGTGCATTAATGAGTGAGCTATCACTGGGACAATGGAGATTAAAATGCTGATTACTAAATGTAAATTAATAGATGGGCATTTTTCACTCTGGTGAAACTGGGTATAAATCTGCTGGTTTTCATTAAAAATATTAGGAACTATAGATTATATCACAAGCAAGAAAGAATGCCTTACAATTGAAGGCAGACCTTTTTAAGCTCATGAGAATGACGACTGGAGGAGACTTGAGAGCGTATGTACTGCTCAAGAAGAAAAACTGTAGGTACGAAAAGGGTGCTTAATCCAATTGTGAAGCCAGAGTAATAACCAGTGCTTGGAAGCTAAGCCAGGCAAATGGAAACAAAGCATAAATTTTACAAGTGAGAGATTAGCTAGCTGAGCAAACGGAGGATGACTGGTTCCCTGACTGTAACTATTGGACTGTCTGTTATTCTGGGAGGTTTTTGTCTCTCTGACCACAAATTCCACCCTGGAACTAGGAAATGACTTGATAAATCTTTATTTTCCAGTGGAAAGAGTTTATTCAAAAAGTCCCTAACCAGCATTAACCAAGTCAGGCATTGTGCTATCTACAAATTTCCCAAAAGTTGAACACAGAGCTGTTTATAAAAAAAAACAATGGAACCAAAAAATTTTCAAAAATAAATAAAAAAGGTGTGCCATATAGCCTAGACTTGGAAGAGAAAAACCAACTAGTATTACTGGCTTACACAGCTGCTCTTTTATTCAAGAAATCCAATATATGCCTCTGTTCTGAATGTCTAAATTCATTCTGTATGGATGACCTGAGGAAATCTGTATTCATGAAATGAACAAACCAAAGAACCACACACAGTGCACAATAACCCTAACTACATTACATAACAATACAGCTAAATAAACCTTAACTTCATGGTATTCCAAAAGAATCATGTATTAATTTCTGATTTGGAAGAGATCTACATGTCACTCTATATATTTCATCTATTCTTGCTCAACCATTCAAACCAAAGCTATTTTCCCACTCTAATATTTCATCATATTAGAACAGCATTAGAGACAGAAGAGATTTCATAGACTGGATTTTTTTTTATATATATTTTTGCAGCATTCAGAGGAGAGACTACAGTTAGAAAAAAATTACGGAATGATTTTCCATAAAAGAAAACAGTCTGATCAAATCAAAAACATCTCGTAGGGGAAATGTAGAAAATGAATAATTTTGATCTTGCAAACTGAAAAAGGCAAAAGATTCCACTTTAGCTTTCATTTTGAATAACTTAATTTCCATTCCATTTACATTTGTATTTACATATAAATAGAATAACTACACATGAAAGAAATTAACACAAAATTAGAACTACTTGACCCCAAAAAGCTTCACAGTGTCTTTTTGCTTTCAAAGAAATTTCAGGACTACAATGTCTGTTGTCTTCACAGGACTTCTCTAGATGCAGAGAAAAATATGCAAGATATTTGTAAAGAACATAGCACACATCATGTTAGTATCACAGATACGGATGCAGGTTTTCATCGTCGATTCGTATCTCCCATTCCGTCTATTCTGGTCTGACCAGGTGATGCCACTACAGTAATCTTACAGGTCTTCATTAATTAACAGCTCTTGTTGTGACTTGGTCAGATAAACAACTACAACTTCAGAGTATAAGAAAAAAAAAATACACCCTGGATCTTCCCAACTGAGAACCCACCCAACCTACAAGTCAAAAAGACAGTGTGATTTGCCTGTGTCTAAACACAGTTGCTTCCTTTGTCACTCTCATGTAAAAACATTCAGTCTCCCCCGACAATGACAAATAATCCACTACAACCAGATGTGCTACCATGCAATGTACATTCACACTACTAGGTTACACGTTTTCCCTGCTAAAATAATTGATTTTTTAGAAAATAAATAAATAGAAACAAACAAACAAACAAACAACACCATAATTGGAGGACAGAAATCCACTACTAAAAGACTCTTCATACCACCACTGAGTTTCAGCATGGTAATGCTGATCTCTGCATTTGTTATGTTTATGAAAAGATAATACCTAATGCTGGAAGGCAAGTTCAACAAATGATGTAAAACATATGAAGTTTCACCATTACTCCCTGCACCATAATTTCACAGGGAAGTTTTGGTGATTGTGTGCTACCATAATTGACAGCTACAGAGGCAAATCAGCCTATAGAAACTACTGCAATACAAGTGTGTACCAACTATTTAGTGCACAAAAATTCAGTGAAAATAAAGCCTTGCACATGTTCTCTGCTTTGTTCCAATATTCCAGTACAGAAAGACAAGAAGAGTTCATTTCAAAATCACTGGTGTCAATTGGAAAAAAAAGGAGACACAGGAAAGAAACAAAAAGCAGATAAAGGTAACACGACAAGGTAAAATACAAATAAGAATAAAGAGATAATATGATTTTTAAAAAAATCAAAGCTAAAAATAAAACAAACCTCAAGTCCAATTTGTTTAGACTACATCATCCATGAAGCAAGCTGATTTATTTGCTAATGCAAGCTGTGTTTACAGAAACCTGGGCACCGTGCAGCCTGATAAACTGCTGCGTCAGCCTGTAGCTCTACTGAGCTGGGGGAAAAAAAAACTTTTCCTCATTGCTCATGCTTGTGCTTAACAACTTTCTTCCTCTTTATATGGTCTAAAAAACTGGGATATAAGGATGGAAACAGAGATATGGATAAACAGGTAAAAATAGACACACAAACCCTACATTGTCACATAGTTGAATGAAGCTCATCTCTGCCTCTGCTTGCTCTGCCTGACATCAATTTCCCCGGTGTCAGGTCAGAGGGTTCCCTCTGCCCACAAATATCTGAAACACCTCAGTACAAGAGACCCCTGTAACTGAAGTTACAGGGACTGCTTATGTACCTTTAAGCTTTAGATTTAATTACAACCTTCCATTTCCCAGTACAGATCAAGGACCACCCAGCATAAACTATTTCCTTTAGATATTCATCACAGCTGCCACAAATCCATCTCAGCAGTCTTACATTTAGTATTTTGGAATAAATGTCTCAAGACTTGAAATAAAACAAAACAAAACTCTAAAAAATAACCCCAAAGCCAACCCAACAACAGGAACAGCAACAAAATTTTCTGACAATTATTGGAGGTATAATATTACACTTCTCCACAATTACCCTAGTGTTCAAGCAAAGAAGAAGAAATACACAGGAAATACCAAAATTGATTCCAACACTGCATTAAATACAGAGTACCCAGATATGATACCATTATTATGTGCAACCATTTCAATTACAAAGACTGCTAAAGCATGTAATTTGACACGCACTTCATGCAGTATTTCTTCAGCAGATCTGACAATAAAGATCACGGCTTGCAGATTAAGTGTCGACTTCCCAAATGCCTATGAGTGTTACCATTTACTTAAAAATTTATTTTCTCATTTTAATTGCATGTTGTAAATCTGAGTTTCTTCCGATGACAAATATCATGACCCAAACGTGCCATTTGAAAAAGAGCAGAGTTATTTAAGATATATCCTACCTGCAATGTGTTTCAAGCCTGTATTTATGTTTTTTTACCACACTAGATCATCTTTTTATGTTGCTACATGTTGTACATTGTTTAAAAATTAAAGAGTATTACGACAACAGAAGTGTTATCATGAGAAGTGTTTACTCTTTGAATTTTATGAGTATTCAATAGCCTGGTTAGCATTAGCATTAGTTTCTATATATTAATTTTGAAACCTGATAATAACAGTCAAGGTCTATGGCAGAAGAGCTTTCATGATGTGACATCTGATTATAATAAGATATTTACAATCAAGCATATAAAAACTGTGTCAGAGATCCCAACTAATTAAATGCCTTCAAAGGGGAAAATTGAATTCACTTGGTAGGGTAGGTTAATTTTATGCTATTCAAACAAAACAGAGATGTTTTCCCCCACAGTTTCACATATATTTCTTGCTTTGACATATATGGAGTATCTCAGTGAACAAACGGCAGCAGCAGCCTGAAATATCCACATATTGTCCCTAGAAATCACATTCCCAACAAGAAATTATACAATGCAACATTTTATTGTCCAAAATATGCATTTTGTCAAAAGACTTCACAGGATTTTCAACTGACAACTTTCGTTTGACAGGTACTTCATTTCAACAACCACCAAGCTATGTGGTTAGGTTGCTACGCTGGAGGGAAGGAATGCCATCCAGAGGGACCTTGACACGCTTGTGAGGTGGGCTGATGCCAAACTATTGAAGTTCAAAAAAGCCAAGTGCAAGGTCCTACACCTGGGTCGGAGCAATCTCAGGCACTGCTACAGGTTGGGCAGAGAAGAGATTCAGAGCAGCCTTGAGGAGAAGGACTTGGGGGTGTGTTGGTTGATGAGAAACTGAACATGAGCCAGCTTCAGTGTGCGCTCACAGCCGAGAAAGCCAACTATATCCTGGGCTGCATCAATAGAAGCATGACCAGCAAGTTGTAGGAGGCGATCCTGCCCTTCTACTCTGCTCTTGTGAGACCTCGCTTGGAATACTGTGTGCAGTCCTGGTATCCTCAACATAAAAAGGACATGGAACTGTTGGAACAAGTCCAGAGGAGGGCCATGAGGATGATCAGGGGACTGGAGCACCTCCCGTATGAAGACAGGCTGAGAAAGTTAGGGCTGTTCAGCCTGGAGAAGAGAAGGCTGCATTGAGACCTCATAGCAGCCTTCCAATATCTGAAGGGGGCCTATAAGATTGCTCTTCATGAGGGACTGTAGTGAGAGGACAAGGGGTAACAGGTTCAACTTAAACAGGGTAAGTTCAGATTAGGTAAAAGGAAGAAGTTCTTTACTGTGAGGCTGGTGAGGTACTGGAATGGGTTGCCCAGGGAAGCTGTGAATGCTCCATCGCTGGTAGTGTTCAAGGCCGGGTTGGACAGAGTCTTGGGTGGCATGGTTTAGTGTGAGGTGTCCCTGCCCACAGCAGGGGGGTTGGAACTTGATGATCTTAAGGTCCTTTCCAACCCTAACTATTCTATGATTCTATGATTTAATCTGCGCCTCAACAGAAAGGTTTTACACCATATGTATCATGAGAAAATAAAGCTGTTCACATTTCTTAAAATTAAGGTAACACTTAACAGGCAACACAGTATTTCTTGGCATAAGCAAGTCAAATTACTGTAGCAATAAACCACCCATTTCACCTCTCAGCCACTGGTATATTGCATTAGTCTTTATCTACTGCCCCTTGATTAGATTGCTGAAATTCGGGAAGATTTAAAGTCTATAAAAATAGATGGGAAGACCCATTCATTTTTATTTTATTTTTATTTTGCTGATTTTACAAAACAGTAAGAAAGCATTTACCAGAGGAATCGTTACAGGGACAAACTATCGAGATGCAAATTAAGCTATATCTTCACTTAATTACGACTATTAAGTGCTTTCTGCTTTAGTAACTGATGGGAATTTAAACATTAATCCAGTGAAATACATAGCTGAATCTTAGAACAAGCAACAAAGATGAAGCAGTAAATTGACCCTCTGATCATGTTTTGTGTGAAGAGAGCATGGAGCAGAGGCAGGAGCAGACAGAAGGCCTGCTCCTTTTCTGTGATTTCTTGAAAGCTATGTTAGGTTCCCAGAGACCCTCAATCAGAATACTGAGGAACTTTGTATCTGTGTTATGCAAGTACTGAAAAAGTACTGCAAGCTGTGCAATCATGCCTCATTCGCTAGAACTTGCAGTATCATTTGCCCACAATCTACTGGCCATAACTAGAGTTTGGTGCAATGAAATACTTTTCTTGGCTCATTCTTCATTGTGTCTCTTAAACTGACCTTTTTCTGGAGAGTCCTCATTAATAAAACTTCCCTTCGTCTGACTTTTACCTCACTGTCTATTCCTCTTCTCCTCCATCTCAACAGTCCTTCAATGCTTATTGCTGTCTCCCACCTTACCTGGAGTCTGTTCTAATAATCTTCAGTGCTCAGTTTTCAATACTTCACCTCTCTTCATTCACTTGATACTTTTATTCATACATTTTTATTTACAGTACTAGCTTAGTGTAGCATATGCACAAGTCCAACTCTTTACTCAGTCACTTTCCTTTCTGTCTGATCCCAGATATTCTCCAGTCTCAGCATCAGCCATCTCCAGCTTGTCATCAGCATGTCAAAACCTCAATATTTTCCAGTCTCTTCTTCTAAAAGCTTCCTTGTCTCTCCTTCATCACAACTGGAAATTATGCTATTTTCCCTGCTGTTCAAGTTTATAATTTCAAGTTTCTTCCTGATGTCCTGCTTTCCCTCCTTCCCTACATACCTTCTCTCCTTAGCTATGGTTGCTGCTAAGCACACATAGGTGCATATTTTCATGCTGCCAAGGTACTGAGTGAAGGTGCCCTTTTACCCAAACAAACAATGTCCAGAAGGGTTCAGCTGTTTTTACCTGATCCTCAGTCATGCAGCAACTAGAAAAAATGGGAGTTCCGGCAGGCACCTCCACCTGTTCTCTGCATTAGCCATCCGAAAGCTTCCTACTCCTGTTTCTGATCACTTCACGTCTTAGGGAACTAGAAGATAATTTCATTGCTCCTACCGCAAAGAACTCAGTTTAGAACTGCACAGGTTGACAGTCCACTCTGTAACTAAGGCACTGACCAGTTAAAAAGTACTGAGGTGCTGGTGTATACTATTCAGTAATCAGGATTTGGCTGCATTAACATTTGTCAAGGAACTGCAGGCACTATTTCCTGCCTTGTCCTGCAGAAGGCACCAGCTATTTCTATTATTGGGAAAAGAGAGAAACAGTAATAACTTTTCATCTCATATTTCACTAGTTATAAATACTGTCCAATTTAATAGGATTTCCAAGGATCATAGAGTATGAAAGGCCTCATTCTTTGGTTGGTTGGTTAATAGCTCTCAAGTCAAGTCTCTCTGATTCAGTGATTTTCACTTGTATTCAGTTATGATTCCTGAAAAGGATGATGAGATCTTTCAGCTCCAGCCTCCTACTTGGCTAAAGACAATAGATTTAGTAGCTTTCTTCTGTGTGGAATAACCATGCTAGTAAAGATGTTGTGATGGCTATGGGCTTTTTTTTTTCCCTTCATTGAATGGCATTCACTAAACACTTTCAAGCTGAAAACTTCTCACTTGGCCAATTACTTATCCAGGGTGTCACCTTTACAAAACAAAACAAAACTAAACCAAAACCCAAAATGTCCCTGTAGTCAGTAACATTTTATTTGCAATTGTTATTACAATTATTAATGTCTTTTCTAATTACTTTCAAAATCACACTATTGTCCATGATGCGCCACTATTTCAAAGCTAGCATGCTTTCCTATTGCATCTTCTCTCCCAGTTTGCTCTTGTAACACATAAAGCAATACATTATATCACTGTTAAATGCAGCCTTTTCATTTTAGTAAAGTAATGTGAAACTGATTGGTTTAATCTTTGACCTATTTATAAATCCCTTTAAAAAATAGTTTGAGGAATATAAGCTAACATTTTGTGGTACCTTCTCCCCTTTCCTTAACATCCCAACTAATATTGTACCTGACTACTCACAACTGCTTTATTTTCTTAAAGAAAGGATAGCTATAAACATTGCTTCTCACCCATTGTGTGTAAAACTAGAAAATGATGTTATAGACAGATGATCCACCATCTCTTACAGGCACATGCAGACTATTAATTTATATGTTATGGGTATTCATTTCTTACTGAATAGCGCCATAAAGACATTGCTTACCACACAGAGCAAATAGAATATTTTTTTCTAAAACCTGACCTTAGCCGACTGTATTGTAGACATTGAATCAAATACAGTTTGTGCAGTCAGGAAGAGAACAACACCTCTTATCAGCCTGTTTTTACCTCTGCTTCCCATGAACACCATTAAGTGTTTAATGGAGCTTGCTGTCCACGGAAGCAAAGCAGGGAGTGAGAAGTTGATGAGACTACGCATTGCATAATTTACTTGGAAATAGTGAAGTCTATGTTTTGGAATAAGTGCATAAAAAACCTTAATACATAAAAGTTATGCACCAAATACATAAATGGCTATTCTTAGAATAACAGAAAAGCTTGGGTTGGATGGGACCTTAGAGATCATCCAGTTCCAGCCCCTGCCATGGGCAGGAATGCCTTCCACTACACCAGGTTGCTCAAAGCCTCATCCAACCTAGCCTTGAACACTTCCAGGGATGGGGCATACACAACTTCTCTGGGCAATCTTTTATTTTCCAGTGTCTCACAACCCTCATAGTATATAATTTCTTCTTAATATCTAATCTAAACCTATCCTCTCTTAGTTTAAAGTCATGCATAAACCCTATTCTTTTCTATTTGTTGACCCCACTTGTTGCAGGTTGATAGTATAACTGAACAGACTAATCCTGTGGTGTAAATTATTATAAATTCAATTGAAATACTGAGAAGTCATAGCACATTACTGCTCTTAAAGAAAGATTTTCTGATGCCCATTTAAAGATATGTTGTTTCACTTCTACACATCATTAGCCCTGTGAAGCCTTTGTGCATTCTTTCCTACAAAATGCCTCCCTGGTGGCAGGTCCCCGGAAAGACCAAGGATGCAGAAAGTGTAAGTTTCTTTGGCAAAAATACTAGATTAGACTAGTGAGAGATGGGATTCACTGCAACTGGAGCACATAGAAACTCACCTCACCTGCATCTCTGTGGGCAAATCCAATATAGAAAAGTTTGCATTTTATAACGCCAGAATTATTACTGACTTTCCATGAAAATACTTGCAAACAAAAAGCCATTTTTAATATTTACATTCCTCCTAAAGAATAAAGTTTCTTTTTTTTTTTTAAATTTTTTTAATCATTGCAGCAGCAGTAATATCTTGTCAGCCATATTACCTTCTGAAAAGCATACGTTCCTAGAGAAAACTGCAGCCAAAATGCCTGTTAAGGCATAACGGTTATGTAAATAAATGTTGGCCTATAGCAGCTAATATTGGAAAGTTGAGACTGAACTTTCTATCACTGCTCCCAGGCACTCTCATGTCTTTTCAAAGTTGTTTATAAATCTTTAATATTACTATCAATTTTAAATAACAATGATGGAGAGGGACTATTCATCAGGGACTGTAAAGATAGGACAAGGGTAATGGGTTCAAACTTAAGCAGGGGAAGTTCAGGTTGGATATACGGAAGAAGTTCTTCACTGTGAGGGTGGTGAGGTACTGGAACAGGCTGCCCCAGGAACCTGTGAATGCTGCGTCCCTGACAGTGTTCAAGGACAGGTTGGATGAAGTCTTGGGTAACATGATCTAGGGTGAGGTGTCTTGGCCCATGGCAGGGGGGTTGGAACTACATGATCTTAAGGTCCTTTCCAACCCTGACCATTCTATGATTCTATGTATTTAGTCCTTAAATATTACTAGAGTAGTAAGCATGCGTTTCTAGAGAGCTCAGAGTAGTCCTTATATGCAGCAATCATATATATAGTTTATCATGCGTTTCAAATTTTTTTAAATGTAGCCCAGCTGAGCCAACTGTTTTCAAAACAGAAAGAAAAAAGGATCCAAACGTCTTCACTAAAATATTTCTTCTGAACTATTTGCACTAGACAAAAAACTCTACAGGCCTTATAAATAGTAAACATTATTTTTGCAGCCTCTCTTGACTCTCTGTGATTTCTTGAGATGGGGTTGAGAATAAAAGAAAAGGTAGCAAAAGTTTAAAAGTTTAAAAATGTTCTCCTTAGAAACAATGCCGAAACGATATATTCAAGAAAAAACAAAAATCAAATTTAATAAAAATTTTGAAAATCTCAGAAAATAAATCATTTCTGTAGAGCATGAACAGGAGAAATTCTAGTTCTGAGCAATTAATTGAAACATCTCAATTTTTAAAAAAATCCATACAATATATATTTTTGATAATTAGAATAGTTTAATTTTCAGATAACCTCTCCTAGTCTGCTCTAGTAAAGTATTTCAGGTTTTCTTCCTATTCAGTTTGAAAGGTAATGATCAGTAATCAAATACAAAATTCTTGTATTTTAAATGTATTTTAAATGAGATCAGTATCTTTCCAGTAATTACTGCCTGACTGAACTCTGATACCTTCTGAATATTTTCAATAAATCAAGGCTTAGATGAAAGATGGATTACGGTTACCAGCACTACTGCTGAGAAGACAAGAAGCAGTCTTAGAAGTTAGTGATATTACTCAGGTAGCAATTACAATAATTTATATTCATTTCCCTAGCCCCCAGCCCTGTTCCAGCACCCCTGATGTCCAGCAGCATGCAATCCCACAACAGAGAGTCCCTGTGTATTCTGCCTACTCAACATGGGTTGCAGTGCTGAAGAATGCACTGATTCTGTCAATTACATTAGAATAAAATTAAGACTAAATTACTTTCCTAAAAGTAAAACCTATTATCAAATTCCTCCATCATACAAGGTTACACTGTGATGCAATGCAACAGCTTCAGTCTCCAGATGACTCCTTCATGTGAGGATACACATTCTTAATTGATTTAAAGAGTAAAAATTGAAGAAACAAGAACATAAATAATAAATGTTAGTACAATCCATCTATGTTGTTATTTTCTAAATATTCTTCGTATTTCTGGATGTTACATTGTCTTTCAAATACCAACCAAATTACTAATCTCCTCACAAACTGGCTGATATTATAAAATGAATATTAACTGCATAGCCGCATCTTTTACCTCCTTGACTGCATTTCAGATGAATAACTAATTCCCTCTCTCTGAAAGAAAGAAAAAAACAAACCACACACACAAAAAAATAACCCCAAAAAATAAAACCTCAAGTGGTTACCAAACTTAGCAGGGTACTGCAAGGTACACGACATTCACATTTATATTCATCTGTGCAAATGGAAGGTATAATGCTGAGCGGCAGTGGCTGCTCTTTCCAGATAATTATATTTTGGAATTGCAATGAAGCAAACAAAATTTCTTCTACATGGTGCAGAATTTCTTACAGCTAAAGATACTGCATCTTACTGGTGTGAGCAGATAGCATAGTGTAGGGGTTAGAAAAGCTGCCTGCACTGTGGAAACCAGCCTTTGAGCTGCTTCCTCAGTGCTACTTTCTATGCATGAAATGATCATCTTGAAGGGATCCGTGATGCTGACTTTGAGACTCTCTGCAAAGAGCTTGTTTTCTTTCAAGACTCACTATCCTCATACCTATGGAAAAAAAAAAAAAAAAAAAAAAAAAAAAAAAAGGCAAACCAAAAGCATCCAGGAGGCTGTACATGCTGAAGACAAGGGTTTGGGTAATGTTTCCAAAGGATATTCTCTGGCTATTGTAAGACTCCTGACCAGATTCTCGTGAGCAGGCACTGCTCATCAGAGCCTGTCCTGCTAAACTTGCCTTGTCATTTATTTGTCTACCAGGCATGTCTCTCTATTTAGTGTCCGTAGCTCAGATATAGATACAGCCTAGAAAAATTGCCTGGAGGCCTTCATGAGCAGGAGGGAGAAGTTGAATGGCCCCTGTTCACTATCAAAGGCAAGGGGCAAGCTATAAACAAATAAAAGGAGATTTCTGTCCTTCACACAAACATAGGCTGTAGAAGCCCTTGCCACAGGATACTGTAGATGCAGATGGTTTATTGTGGCTCACAGAGAAGATGGCCAGGTCAGAAAGAGAAATCCACTGAGGTTTCTAAAAACATAAAAGCAAGCCTTGCCACAGGAAGCAACGAACATTAGAGATCTGGGATATCTGGGAAGGAATAGTCACTATTGTGTTTGATGGATTTTTAACACGTTGCTTTGTATTAAAAATCTACTTGTAAAAATACAAATAATAAAAAAAAGACATAGGGGTAAAAAAAAATATTTCATTTTTACAGCAAAGACTGACCTGGTTCTTGACCTTGTACAGACATTGCTTTTCAGTTGCTAGGTACTAAAAAATTATTTCACACCTCTGCCTCCAAAACAGTGTGTCTTAATTCAAAAGCAATCACACACAAACCTGTTTTTCCAATTCAAATTAATGTTAAAGATGTGTTAGCTTTATACAAACCCAGAAAGCAGGATATATGTGGATTAAAATCATTTATAGAAACAACAGTGGTTTAAACTGCTAAGATAATTTTATCTACTGGATATTCAAGGAGGATTGGGAGAAAGGAATACACAATTAGAGTGGATATTCAGATACTAGACTTCCTAGTACCTCCACTTTACAGATTAAACACATTTATGTTCTTAAAATTCTAAAGAAAATGTCAAGTTTCTTCATATTGTTTGAGTTTGGGCAAAAACACTGATGCAAGAAAGGAGGAGGGTAGAAAGTTTCATCTTGTCTACTGTTTAGAAGGTTAAAAAAAAAACAACTGGGCATGTACTTATTGCTTACATCAGAGGATGATGGAGATGACATTGTTACCTGAAAACTAGTTCTAAATATTTTGGGAAAAATAAAATATCTTCTTTTTTTCATTCTCCAGCTGCAATCATTCACTTTTGTGACACTCCTGTAATCAAAGTTCTGCTTATTTTCTATACTTTCTCAATGTTCTGTCAAGGCTCTTGGTCTAATTTTGAAGAAAAAACTAA
The DNA here is from genome assembly GCA_039720435.1 of Amazona ochrocephala. Taxonomy (NCBI): domain Eukaryota; kingdom Metazoa; phylum Chordata; class Aves; order Psittaciformes; family Psittacidae; genus Amazona; species Amazona ochrocephala. Next base: position 33,636,624 of record CM077881.1, read on the forward strand.
GTATGTCAAATATAAAGACTCAAACAACACTACAGACCCTACATTCGCTGCAGTGATTAGAACGCAATCATAAGAACAAAAAAAAAAAAAAAAGAGAATAGAGATAAAATAATCCCCAAATGTGCTTTGAAGAATAGACCAACCTTTGGTTCATTTCTTTACTGAAAAACATTACTGACTTTGTTACCAGAAGTCTTAATTTTGTATTGCATCTTGAGGGCATTTTACAAGATTTGCCTGTATGTGCAGTACAGTAATTATTTTTTGAAGTGCACTTGAAAAAGGACATGAAATCAGCAGGTTTATTATCTCAGAGCTTTTTTATTTAATTAAAACTCATCAACAGTAGCCGTTGATGTTCAGTTGCTGAACACAGAATCATAGAATCAACTAGGTTGGAAAAGACCTTTAAGATCATCACATGCCCAAATAGAGATCTTTAACAAAAACCTGTAAGACACAGGCTTTAGAGCTTGCTCTTGGATTTATGGCAAAATTCAAGGTTTTACGTTCACTATAGAAAGAACAGCAAACATGATAATAAAATTATTATCATTATTAAACATTAAATGTTGAGCTTATTGTGATTAAAGGTTAAACATAGTAGAAATATTCCAATGCGTATTATATTCCTTCATGAATGTGTTGTGTATTAAGTCTGTTCTTGATTTATGGCATTAGAAACTTTTGAGTCACACATTGTAATGTACACGCTCAGTCACAGCTGAATCACTCACTAATGTGCTATATTCCCTGATGAGCTGGCCAATTTAATACCCAGGCTGATGCCAGAAGCTCAACACAATGAAAGCCCCTTCATTGACATTCTGGTGTAATATCTAATAACAGTTAGATCCCTTTTCCTTGGTATTGTATCTTGCTATTGTCATTCCAACAACAGATGCTTTTCTTATAAACCCCTGAATTTACTCAAATGTAAATGTCAGGCAGACCAAGTGAATGCACAGTCCATGAACCTGCACTAGGGAAAATGAGCTCACATCTGTCTCATTATAATATATTGTATTTCCATGTCATTTACTTTCAATTTTTAGCATAGTTTCAAGCAATTTTTCAATTTCCAAACCAAGCAGCATCTTAGAAAAAGTTAGGTGACTTTTTTTTTCCCTGCTATGTCAGAAAATATATTGCCTGTTGGTATATTTTTACACTGTCACACGAGATCCCAGCACAATGCTGCTCTCACAAATACACTGTTTAACCAGACAGCAAAGCAATAAAAGAAACCACTATGCAAGAGTTACCAATGCAGAAATTCTAGTCAGGTTATCTGATGAACGCCAGTGCATAATTCCAGGTATCATGCACATAAATGAATATAATTTTTTTACACTGCATAATTAAGTGAATGAGATTTCACAGGGAAAAGTAAGAACACAGCCAGGCTTCAGCAATCTACAATTATATGGATTTAGTGCTGCAGATTTACAGATATTTAGTGATGCAGGTAATGTCTCAAGGAGTTTCTAAAGTACTTTAGTATTTAGGGAATTAGGTCCTCAGACGTTTTCTGCTACATCTAATTAGTTGCACCTTTAGGCATGTCAGTATAGAAAACAAATCTTATTACAGAATTCAGTACCTGCAGATTAAAATAATGACTTGTATGTGGGTAACAAGTTCCAGAACAGTTTTCATATAAATCATTTAATGTAAGCAATTTTAAATTTTATGAGCATTATGACAATTGGTTTGTTTGATATTCTTGAAGGCATTGGGGAAAACCATAAATTCTGAAAGTCCAAAATACACTAACATGGTGTGAAGGACAACTCCATTCGCCCTAAAATATTAAGCAATCTCAGTTGCTCCAGTTTTACTGTTATTTCAAAGTAACAGCCAGTTTCTTGTTTACTTGCAAGAAACTTCAGGCTGCTTCATCCAAAATTAGCGTGTTCCTTCCTAGTCTTTCAATATTTTCTTATTGTCAGGAATTTTAAATGAACATTTTATTGTCAAATTCCCTGGCAGCAGTCCATGTGAGTTGGGAGCAGAGTTAGAATATGAATGAGAAAATTAATTTGTTGGTGACAATTTGGAATATTAGTTTTCAGCTACAATTTTTTATTAGTTCTTTCTGGTTTTGGGTGTCTGTAAAGTGATAAACATCATACATGAGAAATACATAGGATGTTTAAAAAATCCACATGGACGGGGGATACAACACCAAAATGCTATACTGTACTTAAGTTGAATGAGTACACTGCATGGAAATGCAGGAGTTTACCTGCTGTTTCTTATGGGGTTTTTTTTGCCAGATTCCATCAGAAACTCCAAGTCTCACACACTATAAAAAGGTTTTGAGATGACAAAAGAATAAATTTATTGCTCTTTTTCTCAAAAGGCCAGTTGGTATATAGCTTTACTGTCCAAACACTGGTCTAAGGATGTATTTTGTATCTCAGCAGCACTGCTAGAACTCAATGGTTCTGTGAACCACTGTAAAATTTGCACAAAAAGTGGAGTTAATTACCTCAGGAATAAGAATTTTACCAAAAGAAAAAAATGTTAATTACTTCGAGAAAAATATTCAGCATAAAAATCATGTTTCTTGAAAAATAGATTTAATAAATTTAGTAGAACATTTGGACAAGATTAACATTTGAACCTTGTGGATCTTAGCACAAGTAAATTTAAGGTAAATATGACACAGCGATAGCTTTCTCACCACTGTGTTTCTATGTACTTTTTTAATTATTATTATTTAACCTTGGCATTTTAACTTTTTTATGTCATATATATTCTCCTGACATACAACAAAATAAATTTTTAGATCTTGATAGAGCATTTTTAGCTCTACTATAATACTGCAAAAATGAGAAGATGCAGATATCTTATTAAAATGTCACTGTTTCAGAGATGCCTTTGGTGCAAATGTTGTTATGTAGATGAAAAATGATTATCACAATAGTAACAGCTCTCATTCTGTAAAATTTCATTTTAGTCCAGCCTGCTTTAGAAGTCTATAGCTGTAAAGCCTCCTATCTTTCTCTTGGATCCCTCAAGCAGACACATTTAGTTTGTTCTTATAATAAAACACGTCTGTCCTTTAGCTGATTAGTGCATCAATGAGAACATAACAAGATATTCGCTGTTTCCAAAGGTCTGCACATCAGAAAGAACTTTAAGTAGCTTGGTGAAATGAACTTGTTTTGATAAAATCTCAAAACTGCAGGATGACAGAGCTGGAGGATGTTGTTGATGACTTGCATTTTGTATAATTAGTGTATATAAGTGGTCCAGACACACATCTTTGTATATAAAACTCTTATCATTTATGTATGTCAAAACTTTATCATCTGAGCTTTTCTAAATAATTTCTATTACTTTAAATAAGGTAATAGAAATTAATTGATGTTCATAAACAAACACTGAAAATTACAAATGTTATACTTAAAATTTAAAAACCCACAAGTCTTTCCAATAACCATATAAAGAAAATGGACATTAAGTCACATCTCTTCATAGGTCCTCGTTGGGCAGCACAGCACCCTGTTGTGCTCATGCCAGGGATTCTTCTCTGAAATGTATTGCTCAGAATAATCACTAACACAGTGCACTGGGTTTGGTACTCCTGGTGAACACTGAAAAAAACCACACAATTTCAAAAAGGCTTAAAAGTGTACTCCTGGTCTGCTTAGACTATCTGAATAGGTAGATTTACCTGTACTGTAAAAGAAGCATTACTGCTTGATCCTGAGGAAAGGCACAGACCTAAAACCTGCAAACTTCCCAGTCACCCAGGTTTCATCAAAAAAACCTCCCCTCATTCAATCTACTGTCAGAAAGGGAGAAGATAGCAGCTGCACACATTTACACATCATCTGCAGTTCAAAAAAGCAGCAGGGAAGTGGACAAGCAGTAAGCTCTGTAGGCATATCTCCCTAGTGAATTAGCAGCCGTCCCCCACAATCAGCAATCACATTTCACTGATTACTCATGAAATGCAAGGCAGTAGGCAAGGTAAAAAAAGAGAGACATATTGATACCTTTCCTGCTTTCTAGGTTTCTTTATTCAGACTGTGTACATAAATGTTAATGAATGTAAATGTCAGTTTAATGTATCTTTTGACATGATTTATCTTATTCCTATAGTGTTGAAGCAAATATATTGGAACAGCAGTAGGGTCCTGCCATCACTGGATCTAAGAAAGCTGGATTTAAATATTTCTTTAAAAGGATGCATAAATAGAAAAGAAAATATTTAGAACAGCAAGAAGCAAAACCAGAGGAACAGGCCAAACCGAGATGAGAAAACGTGTACCAATTTCAGCACACAGCAGCATCTTCAGTAACAGCCACTCAACCCATAATCTTGTAATAGACCAGAAGTTCAAGTCCTCATGGACTTTCCTCACTATGAAAACAAAGAGAATTATCTACTCAAAATAACCAGGAATAATAAAATGTAGATCTATACATGTGCCAATATTTAGAAGAAAATGCATTATGAAAATTAAAATTGGGAGTAGTCAGATATATTAAGCTGGTTCTTACAAAAATCTCCTTAAAACTTATCAGCGCTGTTTTGTCTACGCAGTCATATGATTACTGAACTGCATTAGGGACATACAGATACTCACTGCACACTCTGAACTCCTGTAGGGAACAGAGGGCTTACGTTAAAAGGTCAACTGTGTTAATTCTCTATAAATATCTTTTGCTTAAACACGAACCCTTAATGAGTTAACATTGTTAACTATCTTCTCCTTTTCCTAAAATTCTTGCCCCGCTTTTAAGATGAAATAAAAACACAGAATCACAGAATAATTCAGTTGGCATGATCCCCTGAAAATTCCTTCAGGACTTGGTAGGATGAGAAGACAACATAGAGAAAAAATAAAAAACACAAACCAAACCCTAATATAAACTTAGGTTTATGTATCTAGTCTCTGCATGTCCAAAATCACACCATAGCCAGCTACCTCTCATGTCACACGACCTGGTAAGGCATTGTCTAAGGGACTGTCAGAGCCTTGATTAGTAAACTAAGTCTTTAAATAAAAAAAGTCGTCTACATAGCACTTATTTCCTTCTGCAGAAAGAATAATTTGAAACTCTAAAAGACTATCCACATTTCTTTAAGTTTTTCTTCTCTTCCTTATTGATATTCTGCTGCATCACAGCACTGACCTCAAAGGTCAAAGGACTAACGGTTTTCGCTACAGCGATAATTCAACTTTAAATCAACTGCTAGGGAGTGTATGGGAGTACTGCCTCTCTACCCATCTAGATGAAAGCATGACCTCCACAAGTCTCAAATTTACACTGAATTGATGTGTTTAACCATTTTAATATTAAATCTGTTATACACTCCAATGGTCCCTGCTCCTTCAAAACTTCACCGTCTGATTACAGAAATAATAAATGCAAACTCTACACTCTGATTAACAAGTCATGAACGTCACAAGAAGGCAGCAAGTGACCTTTTTTGTTCATTTCTGCAAGCCTTTGTGTAATCAGCATCACAAATATTTTGGCAGGGCCTGTTTATTGATTCTGCACTGGAGCAAAATGCTGTTTTCTTCCTATTTTGGCTCTTCTACAGGAAATGCAATAATGGTATAGGTGTCTAGATTCTAATAGTTGTGTGTTCTGATTCAAACTGCATATGGCCATCTAACTCAAGCTAGTCCATCTAATCCAAATGGGGCAAAGATTGCAAACAAAAAAAAAACCTAAACAAACCAACCAACCAACCCCCACCCAAAAAAAAAAAAGAAAATTAAAAGCAAAACACAAAACCAAGAAAAACCCTACACCAAGATTCAAAGAATAGAGTGTACCAAAACACATAACTCAAGGTCTCTACACCTAAGGTTGACCTGGTGATTTTGTTATTGGGGAGTTTGAGCAGCTAGACACAACCCCTGTGGTGTCATTACTTAACATGCTGTGTATCAGCCACTATAAGTAAACTGCTAGTGTCAAAGGCAAACAGGTTTGTTTTGAGACTGGAAATGGGTAACTGGTTCTACCAACTCAGATTAAATCTCACTGTTCCTTCCATGGAAGTGTTCAAGGCCAGGCTGTACAGAGCTTTGAGGAATTTGCTTTAGTGAAAGGTACCCCTCTGCCCATGCAGAGGGATTAGAATGAGATGATCTTTAAGGTCCCTTCCAACCCAAACCACTCTCTGTTTTTCTCATTCTATGCTGGACTGGGAACATGCAGAGGAAAACAGCAGTACTTAGTGGCCAAGAGGTGACCTATACTTCCCTTGTAATACCAGGGACCAAGGAATATTATCAGTACCAAAATGCCAAACATATTAATTAACCTGAGGGAACTATCAAGAACACAGCAGAAGGACATACAGCAGAGAAATACAGTCAGAGCCACTGTTCCCCAGTCACTCCACAGGTGAATACTTAAGGCAAGGTGGGTACCCTAGAAGAGGCTGAAGAAAACTTAATATAGCATAGAGTAGCAAGCACCTTAGGAAGGAGACTCTGCATAATTTTTCTGATACTCCATGGAAATCATTATTGCAATTAGTTCTGGGAAGGGAGGAAACAGTGCTGAACTTAAAACCTAAGGACATCTGAGATGATATATTGAAACAAGTACCCTAACTGACCTTTCTAGAAACTAGAGAAAAGTCTGTCTTGAAGAACTATAATAGATTTTGATCTCAGGGAGGTCAAGATAAATCTGAGGCCAAGGTGGATATATACTTCTGTATACAAAAAAGAATGTGATCTATGATTTTTAAAAACAAGTGAAGCAGAACTGAGTGGAAACATCATGAAGTTTTATTTTAACTAGTCTCTTCAGAGATTTTGCTGGCTCTTTCTGATGATGATGGGATTTTGCTGTATTTACAATAGCCATGTAGCTACATATCCAAACAACAGTCATGCAAATCAGCTGCTCAGACAGAAACACACAAATTTAAATATTTAAGAGGCAAAATTCAGCCATGTACTAGACTTTTTCATGGTATATTAGAAGACCTAGAAACAAAATCTATTATCATTCTTCTGCACACAAAAGGTTGATTTAGGAGAGACTAGATGAATTAATAATCAAATACAGTAAGGCATATTAACTAAAGAAAAATATGCTATAGAAGGTAGAGACATGGTTGAGAAAGTTTGGTTAAAATGAAGACTCAAGTACTGATTGCTTCCAGCAGAAAGGAAGCATCCTTGCAAAATGTTATTTTTATCTTGATCCAGACCCTGTGATCTTTATTCACTTATTTTGTATTAAGACAAGGTAATATCTGGGGGCCTGTTTCCATCACTGCTAAATGTATGAATTAACCGGCTTTTTGCCTCAACTGACACTTTCTGAACGAATAAGGACATTAAGGAAGACACACTGCAGCAGCATGCTGCACAAGGCTCTTCATATGCCCTTCTGTGCCAGCAGAGAAAATCAGTTTCCTGATTTTGCCATTCATTTCTTTTCCTAGGGATCTGTTGCCTGTAAAATCTTGGCAATCCTAAAGAATATTGCATGCTGGATAGGAACAGTTGTGACTACCATCATTTGTGTGAGGAAGATATGGGAAGAGAAAGCACTGTATGGCTCCCCCTCTGTTTTTGCATGCTGTTACAGAGCCCTTTCTCACTCTTGCTCTCTGCTATCCAGTCTCTCCTGTGGTGGAATAGGTCACCTAGTCACTGCCAAGTAGGAAATCTGTTAATGGCAGGGGCAGTTCCCAGAAAAGGAGGGTCATCAAATGCATCAACAGGGCTGGCACCTTTCATCAGGCCTGCAGAGTTAATTGCTCTCTCCTCTCTAGCTCAGTATTTGATGTAAACTCTCGAGAGCTTAATGAAGTTTGATGGTAGAGGAATAAGGAGGCTGCACTCATTCAGTTATTACTGCCCAGCTGCACAGATTCTTTGACTAAAACACAACTTCAGTCACCAGTGATCTTAAGATGGCTTTTCTCTCAAATGTACCTTTTACAAAACGGTTCTAGATAGAAGTGTCTCCCAGCCCGAATTCAGGGTCAGCTCAGTATCACACTGCTATTAGTAGCATTTCAGAAAAACCGTACAACCCTGTATCATTATGAGATTCATATACAGAGATATAACTCTGCTCTTATGTATGGCTCTTATGTATTTCAGAGCCGGGATGGTGGGGAAGGGGGGAGATATTTGGACAGAGATGCTTTGTCTATTTCACAGGATTTACCTTCAGCCCTTCACATTGGCACCTGGAAACCAGGAAGTCCTCAGACTCAACAGACATAGCAAGATGTTGATGAATAATGTCCTCTTAAGAGGACTTCAGGATTATCTAAGACAGCAAATGATGTCTCAAAGTTTTGTTCCATCCAGCTGGCAAAGCAGTGGGCTGGCACTATCATCCATTCTATGTCCAGAAATGGAAGCCCCCTTCTGCGCCAGGGTCCTTGCCTTGTTAGGTTCAGAAGTCGTGCAAGGAACGATAAGTGGCTACGAGAGAAAAGCAGGCAGTGCACTGAGTAATACAGAAAAGCTACAAGTCTCAGATCAGACTGGTGAGAGAAAGGAGGAAGGTGGTTGGAAAAGAAAAGGTATTCAATGGAGTCGTAATTACTGAATCCCTGGAGAAAATGGTGAAATTATGTCAGTTTTCCGAAACAGAGGTTAAAACACTAAAAAAACTGAAGAGCAAGCAAACTGCTTGCGCGATTCCAATATCAACTTTACAAGCAACAAATGGGAGAGATTTTCAGTTACTTTGTGTACTGAATACAAAACAAAGTCGAGAGATTAAATGTCAACAAATGAAGGCAAAGCATTAATCTATTGTGCCATATCACCTCACTTCCAAATCACTAACAAGCTACTATCTATCTTATCTCCACTTCCCTTATCGACAACCTCCATTTGTTTCATCAAGAAAGGGACAATCCATTCAGGACTCGGCATACATCATCTTAAATGGAAAGACTATGCAATAAATGGCAGCAAAGTGATTGACTTTGTGCACTATAAGCAGAGCATGCCTTGCTTTGGCACAAAAGTATGTAGTAGAAAAGTAAGAAAAGCATTATTTTCTTCACTTTACGTATACCTCTCTCAAACATGAACACTCAACTTACTCTCTTTGGAGAACAGCAGGAACTGTTTTTTGTTCATGCCTCTAGAAAAGAGAACCAAGTCTGAAATCATTCTTTCACAGTCCATACCAACACACCCAACCCCTCACATCAGCTGTTGGGGGAGCTGGCTTCATTCTCTGTACCTTTAGGTAAAATCATGTAACCTCTTGGACAGCTCTCCTGACACACTATTTCTTGCAACAAGATTTTGTTTAATGGGACATGCCACTCAATGAGAACAGGCTTTCAAGCAGACCACAGTATCATATAGAGCTGTATTTAAGAGCTTCTCAAGAACCAAAGTATATTGAGGAACCCAGTACCTATACGAAGTTCCTCACAGGGGAACAGGAGACATTATTCTTTATAATCATTAAAAGGCTCAGAACAGCCTAGCCCAACTGTGAAATATTATGTGAGGTTTTCTGTTTGGGTTTCATTTTTTGAGATTCGAAATGGTGGAGAAGACAGTTTTGTATTTATTCATTCCATACCTGTAGCACATGTTGTTCAGAAAGGCTTTTTGGTGACTAAGCCATCTGCCTTCAACAGACAGAAGGTCATAAAATGAGCAATCTCAATAAAACTTACAAAATTCTCCAACTTTTGCTCCCCTTTAACCTGTGAGATCCAACACAACAAGCACGTAAAATAGGGAAGCAGACATTTTGTCAGCAAGAGCTTGCAAGGTATCTGCACGCAGATTATTTGCAGGTGAAATAAAAAAGTCAAGGGACTCCTGTGTCTTGGCTAATATCACTACAGTAGGCATGATAATTGAGTAGGAGAAATTAGGTATTAAAATTCAAAAGAAAAAGTTGGATGCTGTGGTTGTGGTGACATAATGTAACCATTAGGGAGGTTTGAAGATGATTTTATTGCTTTACAGTACCAGCAGACTCATGCATGCAGAGCTGCTACAATTCACCTTCAGTTTGTATTTAAAATAATTTCAAAATAAATGGAAGGTCCAATCCCCTGTTTTTTTAACTCAAAGCTAAGATTCCTCAACGCATCTGTGTAACAAGATGACTCTGGCAAACCTCAAGGCCAAAGCAAAACAAAAAAATCCCAAAGTACACAAGATCCGAGGTACAGGTCACCACCAGAGATGGATAGCAGACTTGATGGACCATTAGTCTAGTCCACTGTGCCTGTACTCAGTCAGAAGGGAAGTAGGCAGTAAGAGAAACACTGCAGTTTAGAAAGGAAAGGAGGAAAATTCTGTAGGGAAGTCAGCTAAAAAGAGAAGCTTCTCACTGAGTTTCCCACTAACATTTTATCACATTATGACTGAAAAGAAATACTTATGCCCTGCGAGGTTAACTACTCTGCAAATAAATATATTGCAAGCTGGGCTAAGGAGATGTAAAATCAATGCTATAAACATGTGTCAATGCTAATATTGGCTCATATTTCTACTGTTTACAGCATTTAACCTACACCTCGGAGAAGTTAATAATTATTATATCAATAATGAAGGTCATTGTGGCAACAGCAGCTAAGAAAATTTTGTAGTTTTGTCATGACAAAGTTTGAAACAGCATGACACTTTAAACCAAAACTGGACATTCAGGCAAAAATTCTGCCCTGCCTACCTGCACATTTATCAAGTATAATTTTTGCACTGCATTTATTGCTGTAACTAGAACTACAAGGTTACTGAATTCAAAAAGAAAAGCCAGAGAACAGCATGCTGGAAAGTTGACTAATAGTAAAGTTCTGATAAAAGCATTAGTCATAACAGAATAATCAGATAAAATCAGAAGGTGAATAAGTGCACTTGTAAATCTGAAGAAACATAACATTTCTGATGCTTAAGGAACAGCATAAATTATTTGCTAATGCAATATTCACTTTCTAATGCATGACTGTACTTTTGAATATAAATGTAGTGTAATTAGTTGAAATAATATAGCGACAAATCCTGTGTGTTTATCAGAAAATGTATATAAAGAAGCAGATAAAAGTGACTTTACCCGGTAATATTTCAAGATAGTTACAGTGTGTGCCAGACATCTGCAATAGTTTACATTTATGGTAAAAGGATGGACTGTGCTGATAAGCACAAAATCAGAATGACATGAGCCTTGGCTTAGATCATAATGCTAAACTCTCCGTGAATGTGAAAGCTGGGCTCTGGAGATAGTAGACAAAATGTCATATTTGAACAAATTATATTAGGCAAAACTAACTGGAGGTCCCAGAAATAGAATTACAGTGAGGGAGCAAAACCACAAGGGTAGTAACTTCTCAGATAGCATCTAGATTTCATTCAGAACAAGACAGAAGAACATATATTAGAGACATCTCTATATTGCTCAATTACAGAGAGAAAAACACTTTGTCCTGGGTTCAGCAAAAGCAGTCACTTTTTCTTAGTAGCTGGTGCAGTGCTGCGTTTTTGACTTTCAGTCTGGGAACAGCACTGATAACACCAATGTTTTCAGTTACTGCTCAGTAATGTTTACTCTGACGAAGGACTTTCTGAGCCTTATGCTCTGCCAGGGAGGAGGGGAAACCGGGAGGAAGCAGAGACAAGACACCTGACCCAAACTGTCCAAAGGGGTATTCTATACCACAGCACGTCATGCCCACTATATAAACTGGGGGCAGTTACCCAGAAGGGCTAGATCACCGCTTGGTTGGGCTGGGTATCAGTCAGCGGGTGGTGAGCAATTGTATTCTCTTCCCTTGTTATTTCCCTTACCATTATTATTATTGGTGGTAGCAGCAGTGGTTTGTGTTATACCTTAGTTACTGGACTGTTCTTATCTCAACCCATGTGAGTTACATTCTTTCGATTCTCCTCCCCATCCCTCTGGGAAAGGGGAGAGGAGGGGGGGGGTGAGTGAGCGAGGTATGTGGCTGACTGGACTTAAACCATGACACACTTTCAGTGGAATTATAAAAATTTGAGATGCAATATGCATTTTTAGGTCATCCAGGCCATCCTCCATCACTTCTGGGAACTGAACTAAGCCACCTGACTAGCATCTTAGTGCTTTGCCCACATTACTTTTAAATTACAAGAGGAGACTGGGAATATGCAAGAAGGCAACACTTGAATTCATTTCACTGGCTTACATGAAATAATGTTAGTATAGCCAGTAACATCTCTAGTAGCCAAGAGAATAGTTGAGTATTGCCAATATGATGTCATGCTTTTAGAATCTCAAATTAAAACTGTTTGTTCCTCATGGGTATATTTTTTCTACATTATTCCAGACCCTATTTTCTGACATGCATTTCACTATTTTAATATCTCCCAATTTTTAGAAACACAATTAAAAAGGAAAAAATAAATCAATAGCATAGCTAGGTAATTTACTACTGGGCCTTACCAATGATACGCTTTCATCACTGTTGTTATTATGTTTGCATGAAAAAATATGAAAACTGTTTCTCAGTTTTCTCACCATTTCCAAGGTTATCATTACTCCAGAATCACCAAACCCTTTCCTGCATTTTTGTTGCAATACATTCATACAGCTATTTGCAAACCACGTTAGTCTTATTTTCTTTATTAAAAGTCTGCTTCCCTTTGAGCAATGTTTGTTTCTCAGTACCACTGACAAGTGTACTAGAAAGTCATATATATATATATGCATGCACACAGACCAATCATTCATCTGTCTTCCTGCACAGTAAAAAACTATCCGATAGATTAGAATTCATTTGTTGTAATATTTTGCTGTTCGAACAATTCATTTTCAAGTCTTAACTTATAGCTTTAATACTTTCTTCTCTTATGAACAGTCAGATCTTAAGGGATGATTATTAAATATTTTGCAGATAGTCTTAAAACTCCCACAGGTTAAACACAAGCAAATCATGGCTTTCTTTGGAAACAGCTAAGAGCCAGAACATTCTCTAAAAATGTTTCCCAGTAAACCCTGGAAGTTCAAATCAGCTCTAGACAGCCATCATATCTTATACATTTCCTTAAATAACAATACTAAGAAACATGAACCCTGCACTCTTTTGGAAAGCCTGGCTTTTAGGAAAAGAAAAGAATTAAGACTTAGAAAACCTGGGAATGACAGGCAGTAGCAAGACTTGGCAGAAGACTCAGGAGGCAAAATAATGTTCATGCTTCCCTAAAATATTTAAAATACTGTTGAAGAGTGAAGTAGGATCTGTTCCTTGCTAGGGGTTATCTTAAAAACAAAAGTAGCTCAGTAAGTGGCAGACACAGAGAAACATTGCTACTGAGTACAAAAATGGCACAACACAGACTCAGAGAACTGAAACGAACTAAATTTAGAAAGATGGGGGGGACGGGGGTTGGGAAGGCTCTCATTTATTTCACACTTCTGAGTCATAATCACGTAAGGCATATCATACAGCTTTCCTGGGCAACCTATGCCCTACCCTCCACAAAACTTCAATATTGGGAAAGAACCTGTTAGTAATGAGCTGACATGCAATGTAAAATGTGACAAAGCAGTTTTTGTGGGAACCACCAGCAATCTCTGGCAGATGGAGATGTTATATAAAACCTGCTGCTTCACATAGTCTGGTGCTTACTACAATTTTGGAAGAGATATCTGAAGAACAAGCTGGTGCTAAAGTAAAGTAGTTGAACTTGCAGAAGTGAAGCTTTTAACACGAAAAACCCCACCCCAATTAGTTTGGCTCAAGCCTTTTTTTTTTTTTTCATACCTTTCTAAACACAATCCCTACACAGTGTAATCAGTTCAGGGTCACCCCTTGAGAAGAGAGCTTATAGCAGTTTCTTATATTTCACTGCTTTACAAAGGCCTGTAATACCTATTTTAGCCCAGCGCAAAGGATGATTTTGCTATTGTGAACACCTGAGCAGAACACATACAATATGATTTAGGATGTCTCCAGTACGTCAATGCTGGGTTTTGTTAACCGCATGTCACTATGTCTGTTTTCCGCTCCACCTGTTTAACTTGACTTCTTTAAATATTCGTAAAATAATTGGGACTGCAGTCGCCATGAAAAATTGATTTAAAGGACGAAAGCAAATAAATCTTTATTAGCAGATATAAACACCACCTCAGTAGGTACCCTTACATATACAGAGTCATAAATATGCAACCATTTCTTCAGTAGCAAGTATGAATGATGTAAGTTTGTCTTCCCATTTTCTATAACTATCATTAAATATTAAGGAGACAAAAACCTTGAAACCACAGCCCATGGAAGACTAAGATCCCAGAGGGGAAACAGCAGAGAAATGGAGTGTCATAGGAAATCTGTGAATGCTTTTGTTAGCAAACCACCACATCTTCAGCCTGCACAATCAGCTGCTAATGACATAACATCACACCCAACCGTGGTGACAACCACAGAAGGAAAAGCAAGAATGTGTTGTAATTGCTTTTTCCCAGACAAGGCTACAATCAGGACATTCCTCCCCACTGTGTTTTAAAGCAAAAATTCCTAAAAGTGACTGCATTCCAAAGTAAACCGGCTGACCCCAAAATTAATAAATTGGAGCTGCAGTTTTAGCTTGCATAGCAGATTAACAGAAATGGATATAGCTACACTAATCATTATGATCTTTGACAGCGACAAATATGATTTAGAAAATATTATTCCTTTATTCATGTTCCCAGCGTTGAACGTTGGTTTGCATTGCTGCAGAAGACTGAAATGACAGCAAAGCTTTACTTGGAACAATAACAGGAAAAGGATTTAGTTTAAAAATCACTACAAATTTTCTGAACTACTTCTCTTGCAGGTATATTTAGTCTCAGCCAACCCTGTAATTTAATGTTAAAAAATATCCCTGAAAAGGTGGAACAACATGCCAAAGTGGCAGCATGCTTTAGGATGCATCATGTGCAAACAAGCCACTGTAGTGATGCCAATCCCACTTTGCTTCCCACCTTCCTGATCATAGGTTCAGAAAAAGGGAGACTATTACAGACAGAGACAAAATGTTGCTGGTTTTCAGATAGTACCCATTTCTAAAAAAGCATTTGTACCTATGGGGAATTAAATGTTGATTACAGCAGCATTAAAATTGTTTTAACTTCAGCCAGGAGGCAGGCTCAAAGGCAAATGTGATTTAAACCATAGTTTTGCATCATCAATTTTAATATTAGATTTTTTTAACTACAACTATTCAACTCTGAAGGGGTAAAAGAGGATACCATGGTGGGGATTAATTTTACCTTCTTTCTTGTGCATCCCCTGGATCCTTTGGGTATGTAAATTAAAATAATAGTACTCATCTCCCACTTTCCTTCTTTCTCTTTGCAACTCCACAGCAACTGATAATTTTAAAATAATATTTCTAACTTCATTAGATTAATTTCTGATTTCTAGGTTAATGAAGGAAATGGAAAACCAGCAAAAGAAAAAAAAAAAAACAAACCCAGATGGTACTGTAGAAGGAAAACCAAAACCAAACTGTCCCTTTGCCTTTCCCACTGCCCAAGCCAAATCAAGCTGTTCACTATTGCCACATCTCACCAGCCTCTATTAGCATTTTTCAAGAGTCTCCAGGTACTTCCCTCCCAGGGCAGCTGTACCCTTCCCCAGCGGCTGACAGGTAACTGTGGTCATCCCTGCACTATGCTTCTCTCAATTTGAAGTGTTCTGTCATTCTGTGTTTTTGCCACAGAGTTCACCACAGAGGTATGGTATCCTGGAGCATCACATTTCTTTTTCTGAATTGGCAAAACCTCTAGCCCCTTTGAAGTCTTCCCTTCACTAATGGATAAAAAATGGATTTTTAGAGCTCGGGCTGTACTTTCTGTCTTCTTTTCTCTAATTAGCACAAGGAAAATGTACACTTTGTTCCCATGTTAAACCAACTGCTCATCACCTAACTGCTGAATCTATATCAGACCAACAGGGTTGATGAGGGGAACATGAACAAGGTCACCTAAATCAATGGAAGTGGATCAAAAGAAGATAAATTACTTTAAAAGGACATATTGTGTGATCAAAACCAACAAGACTTTGTAAGGATAATGCTTTGTTGCACTCAAGATGAAGCTCACAAGAAAAAACAAACAATATATGTACACATGTGTTCGCATGTCTCCAAGTTTATACCTTGACTCAGTAGAAACAGAATAGAGCTCTGAGTTTTCAAAGCTAAAATGTGATGGTCTTTTTCATTTTTAAATACTCAGGATTACTTTCAAATACACCCCAGAACCAGGGAGATTGTCTTAGTGCTTGTAATTACAAATATTCTGAGCTTTGGCATAGCTACAAAGTATTCATAGATTTCCATTCCTAACTGAAGAAAATTTTTTAAAGTTCTATTTATCATAGTTAGTAGAAATAATACAAAAGGGTGCCAGCAACCAACCATACCTTACAAATGGAGCAACAACAGACTACGGTATCAGTTTTCCTTTTACACCAAGGCCTTTTCGATACAGAACTTTAAAGCAAACATTCTGCAAACAGCTTGTAGTTTTTTATGTAATTAATGAGTTAGAATTTGAAACATAAGTACATAAAGAATATACGAAGAAACACCTAAATAAACTCAGACAAGATCCAAAATTAGCATAGAGGAATACTGCTTATTCCTCAAGCTTAAAAATTCCACAGAGCCAGGAAAACAAAAATATTGCGGAGGATGAAGTTTAGGCATGAAAAGGCACAGGCGGAGGTGAAAGCAATGCAAAAAGCCTATCACTGAGGGCCTTCTAATGCAGGCAAAGATTTTAGATAAGTTCAGAGTTTTCACCTAATAATGTCAAAAAATTCTGAAGGAATAACAGAAATAAAGATAGAAACCCCTTTTATTTTAAATGTATATGGTGTAACCATATTAGTGAATTTATGTTTTCTTTGCATTGTTTCCCCCCAGAGCAATACTATGCTGCGGAGAGACTCTTCATTAGGGACTTTAGTGAGAGGAAAGGGGGTAATGGGTTCAAACTTAAACAGGGGAAGTTTAGATTGGATATGAGGAAGAAATTCCTTACTGTAAGGGTGGTAAGGCACTGGAATGGGTTGCCGAGGGAAGCTGTGAATGCTCCATCGCTGGCGGTGTTCAAGGTCAGGTTGGACAGAGCCTTGGATGGCATGGTTTAGTGGGAGGTGTGCCTGCCCATGGCAGGGGGGTTGGAACTTGATGATCTTAAGGTCCTTTCCAACCCTAACTATTCTATGATTCTAGATAAAAATATATCTTTAAAATGAAGAAGACTACATTTCTTGAGGAAAGAATTTATCATCAGCGAACAATGAAAAGTATTTACTACTTTAATAAAAAATTACAGTTTGCTTTGTTTTGTTGTTTCCAAGATACTTATTTTCTTCCAAAGAAACATCTGCATCAGTCCTATCCAGCAGCCCACTGTTTTTATATTGCAGACAGCTAAACTTCCCTTATGCTTGATAGTGCTGAAATTATATATGACAGTGCTGATACAGCTATTCACTTGCATGTTCAAGCCCGCATCAGTAATGAATATTTCTCAAGCTCCTTTGAAGCTTTATGAAAATAGAATAAAATTGTGATTACTGTCACAGTAATACTGCCAGATTTCTTAATGAGAGAATATTCTTTATTTTCTCTCAGACAGAATTTTACAGATAATATAAAAACATGATTAACACTTAAATTAAGCTTTGCTGTGCTACATTCTAGATTAAATTTGTGCAGATGGGTCCTTTTCCCTCATCCTTCATAAAACCTTTCTTCAGATATTAAAATTTTGTTAATCTAGGTACAGATCTCAAAGACAAAATAAAAAAACAGACCGATACACTAATGACGCCCTGGATGGAAAATGTAGATTTTTCCTCTCTCAATCTCTACTCTTTCATTAAGCTTCCCTTCTTCTTGCTTCTTCCTCATCCTCTTTCCAGAAAACTAGTCAGATCTAACCCTTACTGTTCTATGATTCTATGATTCTATGATCTTGTAGCATCACAAGCAGAAACAAACCCGAAGTGAAACACAGGAACTGAACACCCATGATATTTCAGCAAATTCAGAATAGGATTTGATTAAATAATGTACTTCATTTATTATACCCAATACATAACTAAATAAGAGGCAATTGCCTTCTTCAGAAAGATTCAGATTGCAGTAAGGAACGTGGCACTCATCAGGAACCTGTCCATGGAGCTGATTGCATCCACCTCCATCACAGCAGGTTTAAGTCTTAAGCCTATGTCTCTCAATATCATAAGACCTAAATTCTTTCCTAATATTCTTTTACATGATACTATAGTATTCCAGAGGTTCAAAGGGCTTTCTCTATCTCCCTTTTAAAAAGGGAGAGAAAGCAGTACATATTGCCCTCCAAACTGGTTTCATATGAGTTAAAAATCCTTACAAATCCAATATAGGTTAATATCATATCTGTCATATATTCTTATATCACTTGTACACAATACTGCTATTTCACAGAAAAATGTACATTCACTAAATATGGGCCCACATTTTTGTGTGTTAATGCATACATGCATAAAGATAAGGTAATTCACTTCAATAGAGTATGATACGGAAAAATCCTCTAAACCACAACATATATCCAAATATCTGTCACATTTCTTTCTTTGTTAATCAATGTGGTTTTTTCCCCCCAAGCATTTTGACTGATTCATTTTAATTCATTTTTTTATTTTATAAAAAAAAAAAAAACAAACAACAATGTACATCATAAGTTACTTCATAACCCAATAAACACAAAATGACTTCAAAGACATGAAGGAGGTAAAAAAAAAAATGTTTCAGCACAGAGAGTCACATGTTCTCAATAAGCTGCTCTAGAAGTGCCAATGCAACACTTGAAAGTAGTATGTGGGTCTGAAAAAATATTCAAGTTACATTTTAATTATGCAATTACTATCAACACAATATTTATAGGAAAATTCATTTACTCAAACTAGTAAGAATAAAAATATTGTAGCATATCCAACCACTGTGTGAATGCATTTATTTCTTCTTTGTGTATATGTAATAATAGATTGGAATCACTCGTTACTGGTCTCCAGGGGGACATTGAGCCATTGAGCACAAACCTTTGCGTGCGGCCATCCAGCCAGTTCTTTATCCACTGAGTGATCCACCTATCAAATTGATGTCTCACCAACTTAGAGACAAGGATATCATGTGAGATAGTGTCAAACGCTTTGCACAAGTCCAGGTAGATGACATCATCTGCTTTACCCCTCTCCATCAGATCCGTAGCCCCATCATAGAAGGCCACCAAATTGGTCAGGCAGGATTTGCCCTTAGTGAAGCCATGCTGGCTGTCACCAAGCACCTTGTTGGTTTTCATGTGCCTCAGCATGCCTTCCAGGAGAATCCACTCCAAGATTTTGTCAGGCACAGAGGTAAGGCTGAATGCTCTGTAGTTCCCCAGCTCATCCACTTTCCCATTCTTGAAAATGGGGGCTATATTTCCCTTTTTCCAGTCATCAGGAACTTCACCTGACTGCCATGATTTCTCAAATATGATGGACAGTGGCTTAGCAACTTCATTTGCCAGCTCCTTCAGGACCCATGGATGGATTTCATCCGGTCCCATAGACTTGCATATGTTCAGGTTCCTAAGATGGTCTTGAACCAGATCCTCTCCTACAGTGGGCCTAGGGTCTTCATTCTCATAGCCCCTGCGTCTGCCTCCCCATACTTGGGTGGTATGGTCAGAGCATTTTCTGGTGAAGACTGAGGCAAAGAAGTCATTAAGAACCTCAGCCTTCTCTAAATCCAGGGTAGCCAGTTCTCCCTATAGCTTCTGGAAGGGGACCATGTTGTCCCTAGTCTGTCTTTTATTTGCAATGTACCTATAGAATCCCTTCCTGTTATCCTTAACATCCCTAGCCAAGTTTAATTCTAAGTGGGCCTTAGCTTTCCTAACCTGGTCCCTAGCTTCCCGGACAACATCCCTGTATTCTTCCCAGGCCGCTTGTCCTTGCTTCCACCTTTTATAAGCCTCTTTTTTCCTTCTAATTTTCCTCAGCAGCTCCTTATCCATCCAGAACAGAACTGAAATAAAGATCAAACCCCCTTTTATTTTAAATGTATATGGTGTAATCAAATTAGTGAATTTATGTTTTCTTTGCATTGTTTCCCCCCAGAGCAATACTATGCTGGGGAGGGACTCTTCATTAGGGACTGTAGTGATAGACAATGGGTAATGGGCTCAAACTTAAACAGGGGAAGTTTAGGTTGGATATGAGGAAGGAATTCTTTCCTGTAAGGGTGGTGAGGCACTGGAATGGGCTGCCGAGGGAAGTTGTGAATGCTCCATCCCTGGCGTTGTCCAAGGCTGGGTTGGACAGGGGCTTGGGTGACATGGTTTAATGCGAGGTGTCCCTGCCCACAGCAGGGGGGCTGGAACTAGATGATCTTAAGGTCTTTTCCAACCCTAACTGTTCTATGACTCTATGATTCTAAATTAAGTTCTTTCATTGTACTGAGAAACCTGCTGCCATTTTCTGCAAGCCTACCTTTGCATGTTTAGGGGTCTTCCAAAAGCTGGGTTCATGATTTGTTGAAATAAGCAGAGAGAGAACAAAAGGCCATCCTTCCCGAGTCTCCCAGTGTTAAGCACAGTTGCTGGTGCAGAAAGACGAAAGACTTGAAGCTTTTGTCTCTTACAACTCAGAAGACTAGCACTGATCAGTAATAAACTACACCTTCCATTAATAACTATCCAGATAAAGCTGGTGAGTACCACCTTTATCACTGGGATAGGACCATTTGACTTGCAAACCACCTTAGATGAGTTACAAGGAAAGACTGAAAGATCCTGCTCCACTGTTCAAGGTACAGTGACAAGAGGTCATCTGAGTTCTGATTAATTTTGTGGGTACAGCTATTTTTCAGGCTGATGCAGCACTTGTCACTTCACAGTACTTTTAAAATTCTCTGCATTCCCTTCACTTATTTGCAATATGTAAGTCAGAGAAGTAATAAATTCCTTTGTCACACTTTTGTGCTATTTGCTTGGCAAGGAATGTGGGAAGACAGAAGACAAGGTGAGCAATGACAAGGGCATTAGCAGAGCAGCCCAATAAGGCAAGCTCAAGTTACAGAGCTTGCATTATTCAGCCTGGTCTTGTGAATACTGATGATGTGTTAGAACCTTTTAAGGGCATTGATATGAGATTTAGAAACACTGCCTAAAATGTTTCCTTTTCCAAATATGAATCTGTTGGTTTTGTTGTTGGGCCTTTTTTCCAGCACTGTCACTTTCTTCATTTTTCTTTCATCAACTTGCTAATCTTAGGTTCAATTTTTTCCTTATTTGCCAGGTGTTAACGTATGCGTAAATCCTGTAACTTGTGGCTTTTCTTTAGTTTCATGAATCACTTTGCCATTTTTCAATAAGAACAGAGAAAATTCAACTTGATTATCTGCCTGAATTGTAATAAGAAGTTGATCCTAATGATATGGCTCAAATTGCCACCTTACTTACATTTTCCCTTAAACAATTTACAAAAAAAAAAAAAAAATCATTTGAAATTAAGGTAAGATTACTTTCTAAAGCTATGTCAGATTTCTGACAAGACAGGTAAAGGATGGACATTCAAGGCTCCCATATGTAAAACAAGCAAACAAAAACAAAACAAAAAAAACCCAACAAACCAAACCCCAAAACCAAACCAGAGAGAGAACAAGAAATAGGGAAAAAAAGAATTAAAGAACAAGAAATTACCACCATTTCTTCCATTAGCTTCCCAGAAATCAAATCAGGGATTGTTGGTTCACAGTTTTCAGAGGATGAGGGAATCATGACCATGTAGTCACTTGCTGGTATTTTTTTCTCCATAATAACAAGTGAGAGCAAGCATTACCTCCCCTTGTACTCAATCAGACCACTTGAATTACAGCCGCAGATTACGATCAATAGCTGCTGGCGACTGAGGTTACATGGGTGCCATCAGAACACATATCTGGATAAATCACTGTGACTGTCACCCCCTCTGCCTCCAAATAATACCAGCATATTTTAAGGCAGATTTCACTATTGTGGAAGAAGTTCAGTTTATCATGTGGCATTGAAAGATTGACAAAAAGACCAAAAATAAAAAACAACAGCAAAGGAGCAGTGAACGAAACCATCACATCCTATAAACTTTACCCAATATTTAAGAAAAATTGTGATAATTTTTTCTCAAAATGTTGATAAGTTCTTATTAAACTGCTTGATGGTGACTAGAGGCAAAGGGCTTATTATGTTAGTTGTTATTGTCTCACTGTTACCTTGTACTCTTTGCCATCTGCTGTTTCTATTCACTTATTGTCACATCTTAATCATAGAATCATAGAATGGTTAGGGTTGGAAAGGACCTTAAGATCATCTAATTCCAGGTCCCCTGTCATGGGCAGGGGGGGCCTCACATTAGACCATGTTGCCCAAAAACATAGACTGTAAGACGTTTCAAGAACAACATATGTTTCCGCAATGTGTACAGACTATGGCTAAAATAGCAAGGTCATGTTTTCTAACTGACCTGCAATTACCGCTGTGATACCAACATTAATAAAATCTTGGGAGGAAAAGAGCAACCTAACCAATTATGGGAACAAGCTCATCAAAGGAAAAAAGATTTTCCAGGAGAGAAAGACTGTTGTTAAAGCTGGTGTCAGCACTATTAGGAAACTGGGTGACCAAATGTTAGCTGGGACACTCCAAATGAATCCTGAACTATAAACCAAATGGTAATAAACAAAGCTATTTGTCAGTTGACCCCCTCTAGATGTTAACAGGCAAACAGCATGCCCATAGCCCGTGGCAACCCACAGACTCCCAGTGATAAAATCATGACAGCTAACAGATGAATCCTTTCTGAATTCTATTAAATAAATTAATAATCTCAGCAACATCATTACAGCAAAACATCCATCTTCTGCAACAGCTGTTCCTTCATTGCTTGTTGCATTTATTTTCTTTGCTCTTGCCATGCCTCATGCAGTAGAAATTAACTCACAAAGACTAAGCTTCAATGCATAAATGGCAGACCTATAAAAATAGATTATTTGTAATTTTTATGCAGTTCCATCAGTTTGTGCAAAACTCAAGCTCTTGCTTGAACAGAAAAAAAAGTAAAAAATTTAGCTATTTTGTCTCTAAAATAAGCAACCATAAAGCTTGGTACTGTCTGACAAGAATCAATTGCAAACCTTAAAAACCAGACAACTTCCATTTAAAACCCTTTCTGGATCCTTCAATTCAGCAACCAAGATATTAAATTTAATCTCATATGCTCTTGCCCCATCTTTAGCTAACTGCCTAATGCTGAACAAAACTTTTGGAAGTTAAGGTATGCTTTAAAATGTACCTACTGCTGCCAAATTGCTTCTGAGTTTTCATCTGTACCTCTGTAACCTGAAAACTAAAATGCTCCTAGCATTCGTAGGAGGTTATTTCCAGGAGAGCACAGTCAAGATATGCAATAAACAGTCAGCTTAGGAAAGAAAAATTACAAAAAGGAAAAATTTCATACTTCACGTTGAGTCCAATGATCACTTCTCCAAGTCACCACCTCTTTTTGAATGCACAGACCAGTATACTGCTACTGTTTGAGATACCTATGCCCTTATATCTAATTCTGGATGTGGGTAGTATTGATTTACATGCTCTTTCTAAAACTGAATGGGGAATTTAATCAAATATTTATATTTTTCTTTCTCAGATGAAATGATCATACACAGGAAACTTAGTAATTGTTCAATAACTAAATCACGTTTTACTTTTTGATAATACCTCCTATGCTATATGAAACCAAAATAATACTTTGCAGAAGTAGTTTCCCAAAAGAGTAAAAATGCACAAACCACAGGTGCTTTTTCTTCTAAAAGCTCTGACAATTCCTTTTGAGGTCCCTAGTTCAGACAAGTATTTACCATTAAACAAACATACTTAGCATCATACACATCTTCCCCTATTTCATCCCCTATATGGGAAATGCTTTTCTCACATTTATTTAATCTTGAAAATCAAAGGAGAGACACGTGAGTTCATTTGCTCTGCTAGTTCTTCTATGCTGTGATTTCCAATTGCTGTAGCAACAGTTCTTGTAATATTTTTTTAAATCCTGGTTTTGGGGGGAAAAAAAATCTTCTGATGGAGAGGCCCCTAAGTTGTAGGGCTCTCCATGTTTGATCTATCAAAAATTCTTGTGTAGTTTTGATTTCCACTTTCATGCTTACATACAAACATCCATTTAAGTACTTTATTCTAATGCAGAGCAGAATTTGCCTCAAATTTTTGTCCTATAGTTTTCATGTACTTCTCCCTCTCCCTGAACTAGCCTCAGCACATGCTTCAGAATCTACTTTTGTCAGACACAAAATTATTTTAAAACTAACTTTAAGTGCTTTGTTCCCTGCATATACATGGCAGTATTTCTATGGGACTTAAGATTTACAGAAATTTCCACATTTAGCAGATTTTTGTCCTATTTTAATTAATTTATTTAAACTTTTACTTCTCTACTGCAATGTTGCTATTCATTCAGCAGTAAAAGTACCTATGAAGTACAATATTCTGTACTGCAGAGATCATCTTGGCGGTACACTTGCAACAGCACTAATGGTAGAAACATCTCAGAGGTTAGGCAAATTTTCAGCAGCTGTATCTAAATGAGGAACCTAAATGCCCAAAAATCGTGTTCTTGATCTGGCCCTGCTACTGACCTGCTAAGATTATGTTCAGCTCCTCTCTTTAGGGCATGGGTATAAATTGACAATAACAGTACTTACCCACCAACCAGAGAACATACTAGAAAAGGTGGCTGACAATACACTAAGCTTAGATTTTGCAGTAAGACTGATTCAAATTCAGGTGAAAAAAGTATCCTTTTTCATGTCCTTGAAAAAACACACAATGCAATTGCTACAGCATTATTTTATTTATATTTTCACTGTCTTGCCTGAGTATCTCACACAGAAAGATAAAATGTAGAAATAACAGTTTCTGGAAGTAATTTTTACAAAGCTTACAGTCCCAAACATCAAGAAAAGATACGTTTAGTATGCTGTGAGTAGATTGCCTGCGCATATCTCTTTTCAATGATAGATGCTGTTCAGGATCTTCTACTATAGTATTAGGCACGTAACATACAGCAAGTGGCAAACAGTTTTCTCTGAGAATCCTACAAGAAAATTTAACAGATTTCCACTGCCTAATAGAACTGAAAGATAAAATTTACTATGCCTAATCATTTGAGATACTATACCTAATCATTTAAGATACTATGCCTACATAAGCACATTGTCATTAAAGAGCTTCAATGATCATACAACAACTAGAAAAATAATCTCAGTGGTTTATAATGTTAGGAGAATACAGTCAAGCTTAGTCAGCTCCACCTGCTCTAATTTATAACAGAGCATCTATTCTTGTCTTTCTTTCTCTAAGATGATGTTTGTCTCAGGCAAGGAAACATTCCCAAGGGCTTCTTTTCCTCCATTCAGTGCTCCAATGTAACATTGGCTGTCAGGAGGACTACTTAACAAAGCATTATCATATTTGGATGCTGAGCCTAAACCTCTTTCCATTAAGTCTGAAACAGCCCTCATCTACCCTTTTGGTTTCCTATCCACACCTGCAGTGGCATGGGAATTCCAATGAAAAAGGAAGCAAAGAATTGTGGACAATGGCTCAATGTCCAGCTGGAGACCAGTAACGAGTGGTGTCCCCCCGGAATCGGTGTTGGGACCGGTCATGTTCAACAACGTGGACAATGGGACTGAGTGAGCCCTCAGCAAGTTTGCGATGACAAGCTGTGTGGTTCGGTTGATACATTGGAGGGAAGGAATGCCATCCAGAGGGACCTTGACACGCTTGTGAGGTGGGTTGATGCCAACCTGATGAAGTTTAACCATGCCAAGTGCAAGATCCTACACCTGGGTTGGAGCAATGCCAGGCACAGCTGCAGATTGGGCGGGGAGGAGATTCAGAGCAGCCCTGCAGAGAAGGACTTGGGGTGCTGGTTAATAAGAAAATGAACATGAGCCACCAGTGTGCGCTTGCAGCCCAGAAAGCCAACCGTATCCTGGGCTGCATCAAAAGGAGCGTGACCAGCGGGTCAAAGGAGGTGATCCTGCCCCTCTACTCTGCTCTTGCAAGACCTCACTTGGAGTACTGTGTGCAGTTCTGGTGTCCTCAACATAAAAATGACATGGAACTGTTGGAACAAGTCCAGAGGAGGGCCATGAGGACGATCGGGGGACTGGAGCAGTTCCTGTATAAAGATAGGCTGAGAAAGTTGGTTCTGTTGAGCCTGGAGAAGAGAAGACTGCATGGAGACCTCATAGCAGCCTTCCAGTATCTAAAGGTGGGCTATAGGGATGCTGGGGAGGGACTCTTCATTAGGGACTTTACTGAGAGGAAAGGGGGTAATGGGTTCAAACTTAAACAGAGGAAGTTTAGATTGGATATAAGGAGGAAGTTCTTCCCTGTGAGGATGGTGAGGCACTGGAATGGGTTGCCCAGGGAAGTTGTGAATGCTTCAATGCTGGCGGTGTTCAAGGCCAGATTGGACAGAGCCTTGGATGGCATGGTTTAGTGTGAGGTGTCCCTGCCCATGGCTGGGGGGTTAGGACTTGATGATCTTAAGGTCCTTTCCAACCTTAATTATTCTATGATTCTATTATCATGAAGTTTTTCCTGATATTCACCATATCTATTTTAGTATGAGGAAGAGCACTTTATCTTCTTTCTCCACATAAAGCAAGAAGAAAGCCCTGCTTGACTTCAAGGGGCAGAGCCAGTTTCAGCGTCCCTTTTCTTTCTGCCCCTTCTGTGTTCAGGCCCATCACCACCTCACTGAGATGCAGGCACACAATGCCGCATAAAGCCACAGCATGGACCTGTCCAAGAGGTGACACAGATTATCAAAATCTGTGAACAGTATCAACAGGACTGCTTAACCCAGCACAACATTTGAAAGCAGTGCTCAAATTACGGCCCAGTACTTCCAAGCCTTTCTCATGACGTGCTTCAGGAGCCAAACTGCTTAACAAAGGGTCATGCAACCCATTTGAGGAGCCAGGGACTAAGGAGTCATTTGTTCTCATGCCCTTCTTGGATCATGGCCAGACTGTTTTACAGTGCAAGATAAAATTTAATTAATTTTCACAGGTTAAAAGCATTTCTTCACTGTTGTTGCTTGTCATAAGTTTTAGAAATGCATAATCAAGTTTCTTTTTCACTTTCATCCAAAAATTTGTTATTAGATTATTGCCCTTGCATGCTCACCTCTACAAATTTTTTTGTACTTTCATGTGACAATAGAAAATTTATTTGTAGATTCTTCCATTATTTCAGGTAGAAATAGACATACGGCACAAAAAAGTATGACATAAACGAAGAAAAAAAAAACCACTACACAAAATATGCAAAAAGATCTATGAAAACATAAGGCACCTCACATAACTGTGAAGGCATAATATAAGCATCCATTCATTCACTGGGAGGGAACACCATCCCTCACAATGAATTATCATCTCTTTATGAGCTCAGTCAATAATGGGACTAGCTCCTCTGGGCACGAGGGAGCATCAAGGCTCTATCCAAAACTAAACCTCTTCTTGGTTGAGAACATAGATGCTGAAAATTGGGTTTGAAAGGCGGAAATTTTGAGTTATCTCTCCAAAGCAGGATTGGATTATGAAGGGAAAGGGGTTGTCGCTGGTCTGACTTGTTTTAGGAAGAGGCATGGCTGTACAGGAATCAGAAGCATCAGCTGCTGTACAGCCACTGATTCATAACCTCAACCACAAAGCAGCTCCTTAGAACATGGTGAGACAGTTCCATGGGCTTAACTCTGCTTATTAACAAAGATAACACGCCATCTCAAGATAATGGCCAAGTTTGGGGTGCCAAATAGCTCCATTTACCCAACACAAGGCCTTCTCTAATCTTCGTATCAGTATGGCACCTAATATCTTGCAAGGGCGGTCGTGGTCATGCTCCAAACACAGCTGATAGCATGACAAATGACAGGTCAACGACAGAATGAACTGCAAGTATTGTCCTCCAAATACATACAAATACCCTTTCTAAAGATCCAACACAGCCATTTATTTGGGAGCACGAGGGCAGCCTTCTACTGCGTGAGACTTTAAAAGCAATACTGGTTACATGGGTTTGTGGCGTAGTGATTCTGGTGAGGAAGAAAATAATGATGAAGTAAGAGGACCTTAACTAACCTGGGAGGCCGTCATTCATTTCAGTCCATTCTTCTGTTCCCTACTGGAAAGTCTCAGCTGCATATGGAACAGAGAGCAGAAGTTCACCTTATTCCTCTCCGGATACAGGAACAAAAGCTAACGAATGGCACACTCCAGTAGTCATGCCCTCTGCTTTAGAGTTTACTCTCACCTGGCGTGTAGCTGCTCAAAAGGTAATTTCTGCCATCCCTCCCCCCATTATTATTGTATCAGGCTACAAAGTTTTCTGAAGTCCTTTCAATTCGCTGGTCTTTGGACCCAGCTTCTCATCCTGAAGAGATGAAAGTAGGGGAGTAAACCATTCAGCTCAGAAAGTGAGGTCTAAGTGGCCTTAACAGCAGGAGTTAATTAAATTCCAGATACATCCAACCCAATTTGAAGTTCTATTCTGTCTGACCTGTCCCAGTGATTAGGTCATACCGTACAAGAGCCAGCTATTCAGGCTGGAATGGGAAGCAGAAAAGAAACCTGACAGGAGTCTAACCTGGCATCCAAAGCTCTTACTCAAGAGACTCCTTAGTTCATATGGTACAATGTTAAAATGAAAGATATTGAGGGTAGATCAATGATTGTTACCTTACTTGTATCAGTGGGGCTCACTTATCAAACATACATGTGATAACATTTAGGAATGGGATTACTATTCATTGCAGTAAGAAGAGAAGATATTCAACTCGTTTTCATGTATCAGGCAAAAAGTGCCCCTAGCTGCCCTACTGCGCCATGTTCCAGCTAGGGCTGAGGTGTCTGAGCCAGGCACAAGAGAGAGATAACTCAGATTGACTGGCACTGGCCCTGGAATGGTCACTAGCCCAGAGCAGTCATAAAATTATGTTCCATGTATTCATGTTGTCCACCTAGGCAGTCTAAACACAGAGCATCAGACTGCTCATAAATTTCATTGTTCCTCATGACAGGTGATTTGGGAGCTCTTCTGGATCTACAAGAGCCTTGTAGTATCTCCTGCCCAATATTATTAACCTGCTATCATCACAAGACTGAGATGGGTTATCCAAGAGCTTGACCACACTGCAGAAAAACATGTTCTGAGGCAAGCTCTGAAGCACTAGCTTGTTTGCTCTGGAGCTGTGAGGACACCGTTAAGGATCCAGAATAGACAGTAAATTTGGCTACGAGTCTTGACTTCAAAGTCATTCTTGTACCATGGGTTAGATGCAGACCAAGCTCCCACACCCTGACTCCTTCTGCATCAGATGAATTTAAGTTAGAAGTGAAAAACCTTATACAGTGGTTCTAATTTTGAAAATTTAAACCTGATTTATGGTATCACTTGATTGAAAATCCCAGAATTAAAAAAAAAAAAAAAGAAAAAAATTTACATAATGATATTTTTGAAGAAAACTTTAAATTACAGACCTTAAAGTCCCTAAAAATAAGAACATACAATTTTTGATTTCTTGTTTTTCAGAAATCCAAATGTTTGACTATAAATTCTCTAACAACTGTCTGCTGTACAGGGTACAACAGCAAACATGTGCAGGTGCCCTTCCTAAAAGGCACAATTTGCCTTTTGGCTCCACAACTTTCCCAGGTATCTACCAGTGCTTCCAATGGCATCCAGGAAATAACCTCATTCCTAGTGGGAGCGGCTCTTTCTTAGAAAAACATGGTCTGAAGTGTCTGGATGTGTTGCCTCCCATGCAAAAAAAATCAGGTTTCTCAAAATCTAGTGCCTATCACTGTAGATTACAGCACAGAGATGCACTAAGGTTTTCTTTACTGTTGGTATAAAGTGATCCAAAAAATAAAGGAGAAATACTAAGCCACTGCTTATGTTCATTTGAAAATAAACGATGTTACCCCTTTTTGTTTAACATGTTGAAGTCTTCTCCACAATGTATTAGAATCCCCAGAATCAGACCAAAGGGATGTTTTTTTCCTGCAGCCTTAACTGCCCGCTTAGTAAACGCCAGAATACCTGGAAGTGGAACTATACTTAGAACTCCCTGGAATAAGATGAGAATAGTACAAGTACTGTTCTGGGTTCAGCAGTAGCAGTCATTTCTCTCCTTCTTAGTAGCTGGTGCAGTGCTGTGTTTTTGACTTTCAGCATGGGAACAGCACTGGTTACACTCATGTTTTAAGCTGCTGCTCAGTAATGTTTAGTCTGACCAAGGACTTTCTGAGTCTCATGTTCTGCCAGGGAGGAGGGAAAGCTGGGAGGAAGCAGAGACAGGATACCTGACCCAAACTAACTAAAGAGGAATTCCGTATCACAGCACGTCATCCACACTATATAAACTGGGGGCAGTTACCCAGAAGGGAGATCACTACTCGGTTGGGCTGGGCATCAGTAGGAGGGTGATGAGCGGTTGTACTCTCTTCCCCTGTCATTTCCCTTATCATTATTATTATTGGTGGCAGCAGTAATGGTTTGTGTTATACCTTAGTAACTGGACTGTTCTTATCTCAACCCATGGGAGTTACATTCTTTTGATTCTCCTCCCCTTCCCTCTGGGAGCAGGGGGAGAAAGAGTGGGAGTGAGCTAATGACTGCGTGGCTAATGTACGGCTGGGCTTAAACCATGACAGTACCAAATTATTCCAAACTTCCTTCAATTTCCCAAATATACATACTAAAGCAGAAAGGTGAAACATACTATTGGCATTTCCAAACCCTCACACAGCACTAATCCACCACAGAGGCAATATGACTGCCACACATCTCAGTTTCTTTTCCACGGTGACACCTGTAGCTAACAACTTTTCCACATTCCCCAACCTATTTTTCACTTAGTAACTGCAATACCATAAACGCACTCAGTTGCAGGTGTAAATTCTGATGGCATTTATGCCTGCAGATCTGATATTTGGTTTGTATGCCTGCAGTTCGCTACACTGACAAAATCTGGGCCATAATCAGATTGAGGCTCTTGGAAGTAAAAACTGTAATGGACAGTCAGACTTCTCAGAAAATTTATTAATATATGTTTTGTGTAAGCCACTCGTGCAATAAACTGCCATTTCTATTCTGGGCTAATTCATAGCAGATAGGTCACACCTATACATATTACACATTCAAGCCCCTGATTTCTTTGGTGCCACTGTATGTTTACAATTTTGTCCAATCATGACACAGAGTAAGGATATTTTGAACTTAGTAATGTGTATTTCCTATAGCTCCACAACTCTGTAAGAAGCTATGTGCCTCTCAACCATCATGAGAAATTCCTTATTACTAATTCTGGCAATATCCAGTCTTGCTACTATACTGCAACCCAAATTTTTCCCTCACTGTTCTTCAATAAGAAGTCGGTTTCTAGTACTTTTTATTAAAATGGTGAGAAAACATAGAGCCTTTGACTGTGAAGTTATTGTGCTTTCTTCAAAGTCTTTAATGACTGCATTCTCCTGACCAACAAAACTGTAAAGAGTTAAAATAAGCAGATAAAATCCCTGTATGAGGAATATATATACATTTTTCAGGTGAGAAACAGAAAATATTATCAGTCTTTATGATCAAAGCATAAAAAACAATAATTACAAGACTGTATTATTTCTGATTTTCATTCACAAAAAATGGCACCCTAAATCATCAACAAATAACATGAGATTTGGGGTTTTTTTAAGATGCCAAAGTATTTTACAGGAATTAGGAAAAAATCTCTCAGGAGAAGAGTTAATAGCTTCTTTCCAGTTTTGCTGGACAGGTGTCCAAATCATAAAAGCCCCTTACAGTTCAAGCACAGAAATAGGGCAACATATTACTGAATTAACCACTGCTTTAAATCAAAGATGTTTTCTTTTTTTCCCTCTGATTCTTTGCTCTTATGTTCATTACCATGTTACTTTAACCCACAGTTACAAAAAAGTATTTTTTCATGGATGGATCACAATGCAGTGATAAGTTTTTAAGGTAAAAATCAGATTTTTCAATGATTCTTGTTTATGTTATGTGTTATCTCATGCCTACTGATAAATACAGCTTTATGCTTATTGTGATCAGACTTGCAGAGCAATCTGCTGCTTTTTTCACTCAGATGAAAAAGTAATAAATGCCATGAATGTGATATATAATCTATCCTTCAGGCAATTCCAGTAGTTCAGTTAGGTAATTACACAAAGCAATTCCCATCCTTTCAGCTAGAGTCAATAACAAACTGTGAAGTAAAGTTCTAGAAACACAAAGGCATTAATGTGTGTCACAGTCTTTGACCCTCTACGCAGAGCAGAACAAAGGTGTGCCTGCACATCCATACGAATCTCCAAACCATTCAAAATGTTTGGAGCTTGAAAAATCAACCTTCAGATGTATGACTGATGCTATGAAGACCTGTGTACTCACTCCTGCACCATCCTAGTGCTTTCAGTGTGTCTAGCTGCACGTCAACAGCCTTAAGCCAGAAATTTGCCAAGTCTACGGTTAAAATCTCTGCAATTAATATGGTGGTACAAGTGCTGGACTTCTTGATCACATATATAAATATATGTAGCTAAATGCTTCATATTAAAGTAACACCTTTTTATTCATTTTATTTTCCAGGCAAATATTGAGATACAGAAGAAAGGGGGGGTGGGAGAGTAAGGAATAACAGGCAAGAAATTTTTCCTGAAATGCAAAATGGCTTATGCTTGAACCGACAGTAAAGGAGTACACAGAAATCAAACATTATAGTGCTTTATTTGCTTCTAGAAAACAGGAAAATGACATGGTCTCTGCAAAGGCTGAGATGTAATCAGATTTCTTTTTGGTTCCATTAGTTTCACAGATCGTGTACAACTTGCCCTATAACATAAGGCCTGTAGTGGGTAATCTACTTCTCATGCCAGAGACAAAAACATCAAAATTATCACATAAAAGAATTGAAAACAAAGCATGACACTGACTGTACTTTAATATATTGTCTACTTTAAATGTAGAATGTATACTTTAAAATATATTTCTTCATAGTATCAGATTCCTTTTCACACTCAATAATTTGTAATAAATTACTTTAATCACAGCAGCATTAACAATATACCTAGGGCAGACAGGTAGATACACATATCTAATGGACTAATTCATGTGGCAACTGATTGCACAGAAGAAGGGAAATTTCATCGGCTTAGATTCTAATCAAAGAAAAGGTCAAGTTTCCTGTAGCTGTAAGTCAATTGTAGGAATGATTAAGGGTGCATCCACCTGCCTGGTAGGCACTCCTACCCACCATCACAGCCCTCCCCACAGCCTGGCCTCTCTCCTTTTCCTCTCTGGAAATCAGGTGTCTGCCAGCAATTAGCCTTAATGAGCCAGTAGCATTTTCCTGAGAGAGATGTTGAGAACCCTAATTGCAGAAAGCAACTGTAGAGGCTTAGCCTGCTTGAAACAAAGCTGTAACTCCTAATTTGCCAGGTAGTCTGCAAAGGTCATGCACTGGACAAGTTTACCTTCAGACAGTAAAAGCAGCTGGGAATGCTGATCTTTACAGATTTCCTGGAAACAAGAGTTTTGGTTCAGTACTTGCAAAGTGCGTATTGGGACCGGTGTTGTTCAATATCTTTGTTGGTGACATGGACAGTGGGATTGAGTGCGCCCTCAGCAAGTTTGCTGATGACAACAAGCTGTGTGGTTCAGCTGATATGCTGGAGGGAAGGAATGCCATCCAGAGGGACCTTGACATGCTTGTGAGGTGGGTTGATGCCAACCTGATGAAGTTTAACCATGCCAAGTGCAAGATCCTACACCTGGGTTGGAGTAATCCCAGGCACAGCTACAGGTTGGGCAGAGAAGAGATTCAGAGCAGCCCTGCAGAGAAGGACTTGGGGTGTTGGTTAATGAGAAAATGAACATGAGCCACCAGTGTGCACTTGCAGCCCAGAAAGCCAACCATATCCTGGGCTGCATCAAAAGGAGCATGACCAGCAGGTCGAAGGAGGTGATCCTGCCCCTCTACTCTGCTCTTGCAAGACCTCACTTGGAGTACTGTGTGCAGTTCTGGTGTCCTCAACATAAAAAGGACATGGAACTGTTGGAGCAAGTCCAGAGGAGAGCCATGAGGATGATGAGGGGACTGAAGCACCTCCCATATGAAGACAGGCTGAGAAAGTTGGTCCTGTTGAGCCTGGAGAAGAGAAGACTGCATGGAGACCTCATAGCAGCCTTCCAGTATCTAAAGGTGGGCTATAGGGATGCTGGGGAGGGACTCTTCCTTAAGGACTGTAATGACAGGACAAGAGGTAATGGGTTCAAACTTAAACAGGGGAAGTCTAGGTTGGATATGAGGAAGAAATTCTTCCCTGTGAGGGTGGTGAGGCACTGGACTGGGTTGCCCAGGGAAGTTGTGAATGCTCCATCCCTGGCGGTGTTCAAGGCAGGATTAGACAAAGCCTTGGGTGGCATGGTTTAGTGTGAGGTGTCCTTGCCCATGGCAGGGGGGTTGGAACTAGATGATCTTGAGGTCCTTTCCAACCCTAACTATTCTATGATTCTATGATTCTATGATCTTAAGGTCTTTTCCAACCGTAACTATTCTATGATTCTATGATCCTCAGCACAGGCAGCTTGGTTCATAATTTGGGTACTGTTATCTGCTTCAAATTTTGACTGGCCTGCTCTCCACATAAACCAGCAATATTTTCTATGAAACCAACACCTTGTATTTTACTTCTGTAGATAACTTGTGGTGTAGGTGCATTCACTACACTGTAGTTATTCATATTACAATACGATTCTAATTTTGATGTCTGCAATACCCACCACTTTCTATAGCTAGCAGCTTAATTTAATGCCTGAATTACTTTTATGAACTCTAAAATCCCTTACTTTCATATTTGATACATGCACTTACTGAAAATTCCACTATCAGAAGATTCACTTAATTACCTTATTTTCAAGTGAACTTTAATTTTTGGGCAATTCCTAGTGATCTGTGCGCTCACATCTTTAATTAGACACCAGTACATTATGCATTTCTGTGTTGAGAATGCACTACTTTAGTTGCCTTCTTTATGTACCTGGTAATTGTGTACAGTTTCCAAGTTTCCTGGAGTTACATGTGTGACAGGGATGACAGTTTCAGTTTTAGATATAGTTCATTATATAACACAACCTGATTGAAAGCCATCGTAAAGCAGTGCAAAGATTTTATCAAGCTCCTATTTTCTGAGTTCTGTAAAGAGTATAGTCAAGAAATAAATCTCATGCACACAGTTTCACCAACAGGCTTTGTGATGCTGTGCAGTTTTCTCATAAATTTATAAATTCCATTAAAGCTCATTGGTCTTCAGTGTATGAGTGTATGGCTGTTATATCACAGAACCACTCCAATAACTTAAATGTAAAATAGATTTGCCACAACCTCAAGGAGCAAATCCATGTCTAATACACAGCATTGATTACTCCCACTCAGAGCTGAGTTTCAAAAACAACAGGGACACCAAGTATCAAATAAAAGTCCTTGCCACACCTGCAAAACAACAGATGGTTTTCTTCCATTACTACTACTACAGCGACAGCAACCCCAATAGGTATCCTTGCAAACTTGCATAATAATGTCATTCAGTCATACGAATTTTTTGAGCAGATAACAGAATAACTGGATTTGAAAGTCACTTATTGTTATCTTTCTGGCTAGAAAAAGGACTACTATATCATTTTTGACTGCACACAAAATAATTTCAAGAAATTAATGCACAACAGGTTAAAATACCTTGGAGCAATTAGAAGTGTTAGATCATATTTAGTGCAGTGAAATACTTTCCATTCATGGGACTTGGATTTACCTTGCAGTTTCTGAAAGCAGAATTTGACATCAAAAGACTAAAATGGGCTGCAAAATGATCCAGGCCCTTTCATGGTTAGGACTAGTGGATACTGTGCATTTTTACTGCCTATACTATAGCAAGTTCCTGCTTCTTAAGGGCCTAGAAAGAATTGTAAGACATATCAATATTTATCACACTGTGATTAAGTTGGAAAGCACAAAAATAGCTTTTTTTTTTTTTTTTAACTAGTAGATTTTCTGAGGTATACAATTTTACAGTAGATGTGAAAATGCTGAATAGCAATCAATGCATCTAATCTCATCAGTTAACTGTTGTAAGATCTGAGATGAGATGCGTTAGCCATCTTATGTGCATACCTACATAACAACTTCTACTCCCGAGAGAGCAAGTGACGCCATGCAGGCAGAGGTTTTCTGCACAAGTGTTCCATTGACTTTGGTAACACTGTTCAAATAGGTAAAGTTAAGCACCGTTTTTGAACTGAAGTTTCCTGATAACTACTACTAAGAGATATGATAATGTGCAATAGAAAGAGGAAATCAAATGTTATAAACCACTACAAAACCAAATGAGTTGAGCTTGTTTACATAGAGAATACCATCAATTCCAAATGAGGTCAAGAGGTACAGCAAGTACTTCTCCCTTCAGAAAACCTGCTTAAACTTTGGAGTCTGTAATATGCAGAACACATTTATGCCAACAGAATGGAAAAATCTCAGAAAAGCAACATTCTCAGTGCATTTGTTTCCTTTTCTGTTTGGCGAACAGCATAATATGAGGACAGTGATGAAATGTGTCCTATGACAAATTCTGTTCAGCTATTCAAATCCCTTACATGCAGTATTCTTGATAAGTTAAGGATCTAAAATTGTTTTACCAGTGTTAATGTGCAAGTTAATTGAAGATCTTATATGAATCCATATACACTACTAAAGATTGATTAAAACAGGTAGGTGTATGAAAGGTACTCTAAGCCAATGTTCTTTTACATTGTTGATTAGTTGCTTGATGAGATTCCAGAGACAAAAGAAAGAAATGAAGTTAAAGTGCAAAATGGCATTGAGAAGAAAAAATCCAGTGACGCAGTTTAAGCAGAAATGTTCTTCTTCACAGCACATACTGGCTCTTTCTTTGTATGTCGCTGTGTGTATATATACATACACTCAGATCATATATTTAGAAAAAGCCCTCGTGGCTCTTCTCTCATCCTTCACATTTCATTCCTCAGATACCACCAAAGCAAAGAAAGAGGGATAATGCAACAGGACACCGACTGCTATAACTTTCTTCTCTGTTGATCTTTTGATGTATAGATTTTTAGGCTGTTGATATTCAGAAAGAGTTATTTAGTGCTACTAATTCATCACATACAAAAAAATAGATGTGCTCCAGAAATGTGGGCATTTTCTAGGATTTGCAGGTTTTTTAAAAGTGTCCTGTTTCAGCAGGTGCCAACTACTTTTATTTTGTGGAAACTTTATAGTCAATAGGTGATGGAAACAGGGTAAAAAGGAGACAAAAAATTCACTGGCTGACTTTTCCAGTTTAACGTTAACAGCCTAAGCAACAGCTTGCATAACTCATAATCACATACAATTTTATGTTTCTAACACTTATTTTTTGGTAGTTCAAATAATAGCTTACATATTTGTAATTAAACTGTTGCCTAACAACCCTAATTTAATGGGGGATTACTGGCCACCTTGCCTATACGGAGCTTTTTGCATTTAAGACAGTCTGCTTCCTTATCAGAAAAAAGTATTAAAATATATATATGTGTGTACACATAAAACACACGCACATACGCTTTGCTTATCAGTTCTGAATAATAACTTTTGTGTGCTTTTATATGTAGAAACATTGTATAAATAAATAAAAAGTCATTGTCAAGACCTGTCCTTTTTTATCTTTTTTTTTAAACAGTGATAAATTTCAAGTATATTCACAGCTGATTCAGAGCATCTTTTCTACAGCTCTTTACTTCACAGCCTTCTAGGAAAAAAAAAAAATAAAATCAGTGCAGGACCTTAAAATACACACAGGATTAGGCTAAAAAGCAAAAGTCACAGAACTGCATATCCCAAATTATAACTTTCAGCATCTTATTAGCTTAACGGAGAACATTTAAACAAATAGTATTTGTGGAAAAGCTAATTTATTTGCAGGTGTACAGTTATCATGAAATCACTTCCCTCATTTTTACTGTAGTATGGTATTTTTAATTAGGTTTGAATCTTTAACTAGATTCTACAAATCCTTTTTACTTATGCAGCCCATGAAATTTTAAATTAGATTTTTTTTTTTTTTTTTGTTAACTACTTTCTGCAAGGCTTATTTATATTCAAATTTCAGTTCAGGAAATGAATAAACACACTGACTCAGAATTATGTATTTTCATTGATACGACCTTGCCAAACATTGCTTGGAAGATACATAACAATTTTTAAATCTCTAAACACCACAAAATGCTATTTGATAAATTCTTACAGAAGCAGATGAGAGATGGTTTTCCAACCCACTGAATACAAATTGAGACAAGCGCTGTACTGTCATTCCATACAGCACACCATTGTATTATTTTTTTGCAAAGTTTGCAGCTTAAATTCCAGAAATACTACAATGCTACTTGCTAAAAAGCCCAGATTCTTTACCTTTTCACATGGTGATTAGTACATTGACTATTGATCTTTCTAATGATTATTCATATGATTTATCTATGTCAAATGCTTTGAGTTATCAATGTTTACAAACAAGCAACTTTCTTCACCTTTTCAATGGATTTCAAACCACAGCAGCAGTGATTGTCTGGTAATTTGTACATACAAATAAAAGAATTTGAGTTAAACAAGTTGATAGGTTATAGCTACAGTTATGGTCAGAGTGACAGGTGAGGCATAACTATTTAGAATAGTTATGCTTTATCTAGAAAGTTAGACTTGTTTTCTTCACTGTGCTGAAGAAAGGTGCTCAGCCTTCAGAATGAAGTTTTCCCCTTGTAAATAGATCCACTGTAGGTAAGCCTTACTGAAACAAACTGTGTTTACCTCTCCAAGACCACACTGCTGTTTCCTATACTATGACAAATATTTCTGTGAAACCAATTAAACAGGGAAAAAAAAAAAAAAAAGTTGTTTCCAGTTGTAGGGAATAATATATTTCACCAGCAATCTGACTGAATCTAGTCCTGACTTTATTATGCTCCAACAGATTTATGCAAATAAAATATCATGGTTACTTTTGCTTATGGCCAATTCAAAACTGCTTCCTTACTTTACAAACTAATTAAAAGGGATTTTTTTTTTTCAAAACTTCTTCAGACAGATTTTTAAAGTAAAAAGTTTACATTTTGTTCTGATTGTAATCAACTATTTTATCTTTTGTCTCGTCAAAAATTGATGTGAGAATAAAAATTTCACTATTTCCCATAAAATTTAAAATCACCTTTCCTGAGAAAAATTACATTTTTCACTAGTGGGAAAAAAATTTTGCTTTTTATATTTAGATAAACAATCGGTTTTCTCTAAATACATGACTAAAAGTACTTGATTGTCCTTTGAATAGTTTTTCTGCCTGCAACTATTTCAATTAACTACTTTTTTAAAGTATACCTAATATTTTCTTAACTCAGTGACTGATGGATGCCATGGTTTAAGCCCACCCAGCAACCCAGAACCACGCAGCCCCCCTTGCCCCCCACTCCCAGAGGGATGGGGAGGAGAATCAAAAGAATGTAATTCCCATGGGTTGAGACAGGAGTAGTCCAGTAACTAAGGTATAACACAAACCACTGCTGCTACCACCAATAATAATAATAATGATAAGGGAAATAACAAGCGAAGAGAATACAACCGCTCACCACCCACCAACCGATACCCAGCCCAAACTGAGCAGTGATCGAGCCCTTCCGGGTAACTGCCCCCAGTTTATATAGTGGGCATGATGTGCTGTGGTATGGAATACCTCTTTGGCTAGTTTGGATCAGGTATCCTGTCTCTGCTTCCTCCTGGCTTCCCCTCCTCCCTGGCAGAGCATGAGACTCAGAAATTCCTTGTTCAGAGTAAACAAGACTACAAGTAAACAAAGTAAATGGCTTCTTGTGCCCCTTCTCACTGGCAAAGCATGAGACTGAAAAGTTCTTGACTAAGTGTGAGCAGTAAGCAACAGCTAAAACATCAGTTTGTTATCAGCATTATTGACACAATAAATCCAAAACACAGTACTGCACCAGCAACTCGGAAAACAATTGATTCTATCACAGCCAAAACCAAGACCCCTGGGCAGCTTGTTCAAGTGCCTGACAACCCTTTCAGTGAAGAAACTTTTCTTTATATTCAATCTAAACTTCTCCTGGTGCATGGGGCCAGGAGCTCTGTCTCTATTACCAAGTGGAATAGTGCTTAGACAGAAACCACCATAGCAAGACATACTCAGATTGATTCATCTTGGAAAATGAACACATAAGTTTAAAAGCCAAACAAGTGACCAAGAAAATATCCATTATGCCTGGGAATCTAAACAAAGTCTTTTAAGATATGCTTGGGGAGGAGATGGGGAAAGGATATTCCGTTTAAACGGGGTGAAATGTAATAGTTTGTGACATACAGAAGATTAGGTGGGATGATCAAAGAGGAGAGTTTGGACTTCATCACTATAAATCTGTAAGTTCTCAACTCTAAGTAAGGTCAGGATGAGTTAAGAAATCATGTGAAAGGCAGCATTAAGCCACTTTCTTCTCAGTTAAAAATAATCTAAGTATAGCCATGGACAAGGTGCCATGAGCAAAGAAAAAATCTGAAAGACAACAAGAACAGCAAATCGGTTTTGAGCATTTAATTGGAGAAAATAGGTTGAAAATTCCCATCCTAGCAGTAAGGGACAAGAAGTGAGAAGGTAGCATGGTTCATATCTTCTTCATGTTCTAGGAGAATTTGTATACACCTTTCATCTTGGTGACATATGTAGCTAGCCCCAATTAGAGTCAAGAAAATAAAATGTTGAAAAATGTTTTTAAACAAATGAAACACTAGCCATGTGCCTTTTTGAAGCTACTATTTTGAAATGTAAGGAGCCATATTACATTTTTGAAGTTACTATTTTACTTTAAAGGTAACTGCATAACTCAAATGATGACCTCCATGTTTTTATGCAACAGGTTCTTCCCTCTACCTTCATCAGAACCCAACCCGTGCCATGATTAGTCATGACCTAAGGTATGGTCCAATTCTGCTTTAAGTCAGTTCTTCACTGACAATCACACAAAAGGCACCCATGGTACTATCATCCTTTTCAATATATCTCTATTTGCTGCACTACATGCTGCTTCTGTTCTTCTCTGATGCTTTCCTTTCTTAATTTCCTCATCTTTTGTCTATTTTTTCCTTCTGTGACACATTCCATTATCACCATAATCTCATTTAACCAGATTCAAACACCAACTCAATGCAAAGTCCAGCACTTGCAAATTTAGGATATATTACAATATCTGACTTTACTTTTTATACTCTCTACATCAACTTTATTTCTCTAGTCTAATGTTGAAGATGACTCACAAACTTCTCTAATTCTGACCTCTTGTTTTTTCCCCAAAGGAAATTCAGTTTTCTAAGTCATGCAGTAACCTTCTGATGGGAAGACAAAACTGCATCATGTATTTGCAGAACTAAGTAAACAGGTCAAAGGAACAGATGAGCTTTGTAAAAAGGGGGGGCTCCCACACATGAAGGACTTCATGCCAGGTTACATCACTTGAGGTACCAGCTGATGGCAAACTTCCTGCCTCTCTGAGCTGACTAGGTATATCAAATAGCCCCATCTTTCAAAAGGATCTACAGGACTACGAAGGATTTGAAAATGTGAAAATTTAGTGCCTCTGACAGAGGAGATGAACACATTATAAAAACACAGTGGAACTGCACCACAGAAGGGAAGACTAATTTAAAAAGGACATAAGCCCTTAGGACGCAAAGAAAAGCCATTAAACCCAGTAAAGTTTATTTTTTTTTCTATGTTACACTATGAGTATCTCTATTTTCTGAATGATCCCACTGGTTTTGTCTGCAATCTTGCTGGCTAGAAAGTAGCACATTTGTAACTTTTAAAATAGTATCTCCATAAATGCTTCATTATCCTATTATCTGCATGAGGCTGGAAACACTAATTTGAAAAGACATTGCCTGTAACACTTAAAATGTCATATAATTTAACAGAGCTTTCCTAAACTGACTACATTTTGAAGCCTAACACACATTTTTTTTCTTTTTAAAACCTGGGATTGGTGTAATTACCACCCTTTCAATTTTTCAAGTACTACAAGATACTTTTGTAATATGCTGATATATTAAGTGAACTACTACCAGAGCCAGCTAATCCCATAATTAAACCTATGTTCTTCCCTTTCAATTGCATGTTCTAGAATTATACTTGCTTTGATCAAGTAGATCTGCTTTTCTGAGCTTTTAAATTTCCCATCCTTTGTTTTATACTAAATTTGCTTTCATTTTTTATATTAGTTTTCCAATAAACAGGCTAAAGTAACAACAGAATTACAATGACTTCACATAGTTATGAGAATGCTTACAATATTTAGAATAAGATACCCGTTCTTTACATAACCAAGTGTAGAAACAACTTCT
Source organism: Amazona ochrocephala (assembly GCA_039720435.1). Classification (NCBI taxonomy): domain Eukaryota; kingdom Metazoa; phylum Chordata; class Aves; order Psittaciformes; family Psittacidae; genus Amazona; species Amazona ochrocephala. The sequence continues at coordinate 33,679,201 of CM077881.1, forward strand.
ATTTTTAATACTATCCCAAGCAACATATTTCTTTTCCTTGAAAATGTAGAGTCCAGTACTGAAAAAAAATACTGACGTGCTTCACTTACACAGTATTATTAACAGTAGCTAGAAAAGATGCAATTAAAGTGTGGAATCTTCTGAAACGTTTTGATAAGACTGTTTTTACTAAAACCACAAGTTCCGCAGTTTTAACAAGATGACAACAGTGATGAGGCCAGAAGGCAAAATCAGTATCTACATAATATTGTTCTTGACCTACAAAACTGTTTTATCACTTGAATACTGCTACTGAATGGGTAAAATGTCCTTTTCTGATTCACTGTACAGGTGCACATATTTAATATAAATTAGTACTGACCAATGCTTAAAAATATATATAATGTTTTATTTATAAAAATGCCAGCTTAGTGTAAACATAAATGCATGTATACAAATGCACACACATTACATATAAAATATGTATATGTTAGATATACGTATACATGTATATGTATATATCTAAGCACATACCATTAGTTATTCACTGCAAAGGAAGTGATTCCCTTGGCTTTTGATTCCAGTGCCTGCTTGTGGCTAGACTGTAGCAACAGTGGTGTTAAAAGAGGACACAGGTGCATTTGTGAGAAAACTCATTAACTTCAATTGCTCTCCAAATTTCACAACACAGCTCTAGACAGCAACCTAATTAATGCAAAAAAATGTAATTTTATAGATTAAATCTAGAGAGCCAAAAAAATGAAAAGTTATCCAGGATAAAACTCCTACTTTCCTGATGTTTTCCAATATCACTTTATTTTCTTACACTGGGCTCCTGTCCTTATTTGACTGATCTCTTGATAGACAAGTAATTTTTCCACACTGAACAACATCACACATTACAAATGAAAGTAAAACAACGGTTTTTTTCAGTTAAGAATTAAATGCTAACTTAATTCTGTGATTTAGGTGAACATAAGCAATTAATGCAACCATGTAAAACTTATTTAAAATTAACCAGCTTTAATTGATTCAGGTGCAAATACTGTACTTTTGCAAATCTCTTCATACTCTACAACTGCTTAGGACAACATAAGCTTTTCGGATATGTATTTATTTTTATACAGGACAACAGCTGTGAGCACCAAGATTACACATTTATCACACCATGGCCACTTGGAATTTCACCAAGATGATTGAATGTAAATCCTCATCTCCAAATGCCAACATCAACCCCGTGAAATAAAGGGAATTTCCCAGAGAAAACTTGGCAACTGTCACCAAATCAAGTAGTTTCAGTTCCATGCAAGAAAAGGAATAAACGTTCATAGAGCAGCTGCCACAGAAATCCTGATCAATGCTGCCTTTTCCACAGTTGTGTGACTACTCATAAACCTGCACTGGGCAATTAAAGGTGTCTAACAAGGATATAAAGATGGAACATTTTGGATTAAAATTACTACATATTCCTTACTTTCCCAATTTAATGTTTGTTCTGCCCTTAATTCTGCACAGTGACAGCAGAGGCTCCTGAGAAGTGGAACAGGACGATATTGCTCAGTCCTGTCGCAGCAGCTGTGAGCAGGCAATAGCGCAACCCTTCCAGGCAAGGGCGTACGTAAAAGTGGCTTCGGAATTTTTCTGGCATGTTTTGCTATTCCTTTATGCTGTCAGGGTGACTTAAAGGTTGTGCAATGTTATGCAACTATAGGGCAGCCCTTTGGGGATGTGCAGTGTATCTGATGAGACCATAGAGAGTGATAGGAAAATTTATTTGCACCAACAGGAGAAAAATTAATTCTTATCTCTTGCCTAGGCAGGCAAATGGGCTCCAGTTCCTATAATGTCCAAGATATGGGTATCCTGGTGATATTCTGGATTTTTACACATCTTAATAACCAAATGAAAGTTTCTAAAACAATAAAAATTATAGTATTATTAAAAATTTAAAGAATGCTTTTAATTCCAGATGTTGTTCAAGGAATAGTATCACTAGGTCCTCAAGGGCTGACCCTCAAGTCACTGCTTATAAACAAACCAAGGCCTGATTATATTATTTCCACCAAGTCTGCATATCTCTCTACCTCAGCAGAATTTAGCAGAAATCCATCAATTAGTTCTTTGATATTTTTATCAAATGCTGTTTCCATCATTTATCACCAGCAGGACTACAAACAGCAGCTGTCTGAAAACATGTTTAATCAAAGCAATCTTCTGCCTTAACTAACATTTGCAAGCAATGTATTAAATACTTTGAAACACATGTGAACGTCTGGTCCCAAAAGTGACAAACGGGTTTTGGGGTTTGTTTATTTTAGTTCCTCTCCTCTGGATTTGTGCCATTAAAGAAAAACAGAAAAGCACACAAAAAAAAAAAAAAAAAAAAAGAAAAAAAAAAAGAAACAAACAACACCCCACACCAAAACCACACCACCTAAAACAAACAACAAAACTGCTTTTAAATCAAAGGGAAACAGGCTTACATGAGCTAACAGATTTCTTCCTGAGCCTCTAATGTTCTCCCAGATTCTCTGTTTTAATTTCAGCCAAGGAACTTTGGGAAGGTATGAAAAGGAGATCAGACTGACATGCTTCAACAAATCCTTCAAGTGTTTTCACAATACCTGAAAGACTGCTAGCACAAAGAAAGAAGCTAGTGAAACTCAGGACACTTTACAAACTGCAGGCTGATGCCATTCAAAAATGTGTTGCTGCGTACTACAAAGACATTTTGCTCCATTTACAGCTTTGTCCCACACTGCTTCTTCATATAGCTAATATTTTGTGTGGTATTTCTGAGTGAGTATTTTTAACTTGTGAAAATAATGACAATGATCAGTCAATGCTTGGGTATTTAAGTAGGCAGAAAAATATTCAATGCGCACCAAAAGACTATAGTAACTGTGGGGAAAACCTTATTAGGAAAGCACAGTTCTTCCACATAGGTGATTATTAGATCCCTGGCTTTGGAACCAGAAAGATTAATATATAAAAGAGATTAAACAGTTTAAATGTTCATACAGTAAGTCAGTATCCAAACCAGAGAAAATACCCAGGAGGGCGGATATCCTAATCTTTAAACTATTGTTAGATCACTCCCACCAAATATTGGTAATTTAAGCAGTAGCTTAAAATAGTAAATATTAAAACAGGAAGAGGAACATGAAAAAATCATGCTCAGCTGCACACCAAATTCATGTGTATTCCATTACATCAAAAGGGAGGTCCAGCACATGACCATGGCAAATACAAATTCATATTATAGTCATGGCATTGCACACCTTTCTTATTACTGATCACTAACAAAGTACATTAAAAATGGGACAGGAAGAATATGTTTAACTTGAAATGTTCTTTACACAAACATCTCATGGGATTTTAATGCTTGAAACTCAGAACAGACGCCATGTATTTCCTACTTATCAAACCTTAATCCCCAACTGGAATCAAACTTCCCCAAAAGAAGACTTCAAAACATAACCTTTGCATGAGGAGCAGGTGAGTACAGGTTTCATAATTATACATGTCCATATAAGAACATCACTACTGATTGGACCAGTGCATGATTGACTCTAGCAGAGTTCTGTGAAGAAATTTCACTGCCCTTATTCTCACTTAAGTTACCCAGGAACACAGTCACATGTCTCTACAGAATCATGACATTACCCAGGTCTGCAAATGTGGACAGAAAATGTACTTCTCAAAATCAATAACTCTGCATATCAACATTCAAGAAGCTAACACATTTCAATTAAATTATTCATTTCTTTCCATGCGGCCAATAGTGAAGGTCCCAGCACATCCTATAAAGTACATCTTTCTTAAATGTCATTGCTACCACATGTGACCTCAGTGCTATCTGTTACAAAGGGAGGAGTTTGGCATCATTAGATTTTAATTATTTACACTTAGCTCCTCCATCAAACTTCAAATGAAATAAAAGCAACATTAAGAGTACATCTCCCAATAAGGTTTATCCAATTAACTGTAACACTCAAAGCTATCTAAATGTACATGAGATACTTCAGTAGCCTTACCAGCACAGCATCTGCGCAAATGGCGGTCTCCACTCCCTCAAGTTACAGCCACTTCCTTTTTAGACATAAACCATGGGAGGAAAAGGCAGACTTTTTTCAATGCAACTCCACAAGGTAGTAATGAATTCTCCCAGATGGAAAGGATCATTTTCCTCACACCAGATACATGGCAGACATGCAACTGTCTTTTACACCTAAAGGGGGAAGGTCCATTCACATTGAAGAGATTTTCAAACTTTGATGGGAATTTTTTGTCTATCGGAAAAAAGATCTGGATGTCAAATAAGTAGTTTTCATGAAGGCTGACATAGAAAAGGATGTAAAAACACCCTCAACAGTCTTTCTTTAGCTCTGTACAACTTATTTTACTTGTATTACTTTTTTTTTTTATTAACATTGGAACTTTGTTCCTGCCAAAATCAATGACAATAAAAGACAGTCATCAATTCCAGAAAAAAGGAAATATTGGAAGCAAATCTCCTGTGACAGGTAAGGATCACCTAATGAGATACCTGGCTACTAATAGTTCCACCCAAGTCTGTTGGTTTGACTATATCTAAACCCCAAGGAAATCCCCTTCCCTAATGTGGACAAAAGAAAGAAGACAAACTCCTATAGATTTTGTCCTTACGGTTTTTCAGAAGAGGGTATATTTAGCAACAGGTAAGAATTCTGCCTGGGATACCTATTAATTCAGTAAAAAACTCTTAGTAGGAAAAGTCTAATCTTATTGTAAGGGTCACGCTATCACCAAGAGGAGATACTGTTGACTTTCTTACTGCCCTGTAATGATACATCATGAACATGTCAGTGGTCACACATGTTGAGATATACCTAACTATCCATGCATCTATGTCTCCAAAAATGTAGAATTAATGGATTGGCTGGTGAATTTGGAAGAAAGTCAGTGATCCACGTAACACTGGAAGAAGTACCATTGCATTACGTGCACTCAGGTGAGTCAGGAAAAGCAGTTTCTCAAACCTAGTGATGTGGCTCCTTTCAGTAAGCTCTAACAACTCCTCAGTGTTAGCTTCAGATGCAGAAAACCATGTTGCTAGGTGTGTATGCTCACTTCTTAATCTATTCTAATTTATATAGTACTGGGATTCCTACATGAGTCAGAATGCAGGATCTTCCCAAACAAGTGACTGTAGTCTTGTGCAGCAATCAGGACAGCGAGTCCTACAGGTCTGATTCTTTCCCTGGTGCTATACTGGGATCAGGTACAGTGATGTTACTGGCAGATAAAACAACAGAGCTACAATCTTTCTGGGACATAGGGAGGACTGTTATGCAAATAGACTGCTATCAGCTGAAGGGTTTGAAGGGGAAGGAAGGACCTGAAGTAGGAAGATGCTTCATCTTCTCTGAATATCCTGTCATATGGGTCTGAAATGCAATGACCATTAAGGAAGTTTTTAATGATATGGTGTATGGTAGCATCTGGATTTGTACTCCTGAGCTAAGAAAACCGAAGAAAACCCAGCATGTGTGAAGCTTATGGTCCATAAAAGGAAGGGAGCTCATCTAATCTAATTGAAATAATTAAAAAAGATAAAATTGATCCATTTAACTCTTAAAACATTCATAAGCTACCAAATCCAGAGGGTCTATGTGCAAATAGCAAATTAATTACCGCCCACATTTGTTAAAGCATAAGACAGCAAAGATTTTAAACTACAAAGGCATCTAAAATGAGTTTCTAACACAGCTTTTTAAAAAGTGGAAGAATCCAAAGATGCAATAGACAATGAGAGGTAAAGAAATCATCACAGGAAAAGCATAAAGGACACAGAACCCTCTTACTTAAGTTTTCTAAAAGACATGAACAACACATTATTCTAAAAAATTCTATATCTATCAAGATATATCATTAGCCCAATTTCAGACTTTTCTCTAATAAATAATTTGAAGCGTTATTTAGTATTTTAGTGTCTTTGTATTTCTCTGTAACTTAATTTCCTCCTTCATTAAGTAGCATTCCAATTTTATTCTTTGATGAAATCTTGTGTCTTCATGCTGCTGGAGAAAGCATATACAACATGTTTTCTGATTCTTCATAACCTTCTGTAGATTTCCCTCCAACTACAAAAATGCTGAAATGCTTTCAAATAACAGCAGTGCTGTTTCTGTCAGAAACACGGGCCCAACAATTAAATCTAAGTGTAGAAGAACTCTCTGAAAATGTGAAAAGTTGTACAGGATTCAAAGGAACACAGTTTCTTCACATTAGGTGCCTATTACATAAGTCTTATCAGTATTATGAAGTAGGGAAAACTAAGTGCAGTTTCAAAAATTTGACATGCTGGAATATTGTGTATATGACAAAGAATGGTATCTGTATTTGTGTTTATTACCTATTGTGCAGCCAATAAAATGTACTATAAATAGCTCCCTATGAGCAAAGATATGAAAGAAAATACGGGAAGCAGGTCAGTACTGGAGACCTTTCCAATAAACGAGGGAGGTGGTTCTCAACAGCAAACATCCTGAACCTACTGCAATTAAAAAAAACAGTAGTGATGACTTAATAGAATAAAATTTGCTAATTGTGCTTTTTTCTCTCTCTCCAGCATTATATGCTAAGAGCTTAGCACACCTCTTCAAAAGAGAAGAAGAGGGAGGGGAGAAGAGGAGAAAAGACAGTAGCAGTTTCTCACTTGTGAAAGCAGAATAGCATGAAGAGCAACAGGAAATTCAGAGAAACAAAACTTACATAACAGTTTACCATAATGACAATTTAAAGTATCAAGCCAGAAACAGGCTCCAAAGGATCACAATTACTTAAAATACTCCAGATTTAACACTAACTTGTAATTCTTTCACTGGTTTTTAAATTGAGTAAAACTTAGATTCAAATTTTGGAGTCTGTACAATCAGAAAGCACTTCATAAAAAGTACAAAATATCATAAAACGTATCCTAAAAGTGGTCACTGTGAATGTCATCTGTGAAGACATACCAAAGGCAATCTTTTGCCTGCTGATGCTATTTCTGTGTCACCACCATTAGGGCAGTGTACAGAATATCTTCATATTTCTTGTATTGCAGCAACACACGTCACACACATCCCTGGTGGATCCTCTACATCTGATCTATCAGGATGAGACAGCCCACAGGAAACAGAGTGTACACATATAGATGATGCTGTCTCAACATACACATTTGATGTAACACTCTCTGTGGAAAAAATTCCTCATTACAACTCACCTTGACAGCATTCTAGATTTCTGTCATTTAAATATTACCAGACCAATACTTCATTTCACTCTTGTAAACAAAAATGCAACTGATACAGCTTTACATGGAAACTGCACAAAACTACAATAAGCCTCAGAATAACCCTCAAATAGAACTGGCTTGCAATTACCATAACTCTGGTTCAGAGTCCCATCATTGTCCAAATGAGTATTGGTTCCTGCAAGTTAGATGCTCTTACTCTTTTTTATCTTTTCCTCACATAGAAAAAATACCTGAAGTCTGCCCAAACAAATCAGCATAATTCACATGTTTCTTAATTAAAGATTGCCAAAACCCAAGTCAAGTACATTTACCTATGTGCATTGACAAAGATGTGCCTCTGGTAAGCCACAGAGCACAAAAATTTCAGCACTGTAACAGATAAAACACAGTGGTACTGGTGATGGTAAACACTATAAGCATTTTATAATTCAGATTTCTTTTATGGGACAGGAGTAAGTCCATAATTACAGAAAAGTTATAAATATCAGAGTAAAATAACCCAGTTTCTTTACTTCTGTACAGTTTAAAATAGCAATGGAGATTTAAATAAATTTTTCTAAGGTCTCTGAATCGGAAAAAAAAAATCAGGAAGCACAGAAGTCTGTAAGAAGCCATTCTTGAAATACTATTTGAGCTACAAGGACAGATGCATTTCTTTACTCCAAATTTATCTGAAGTTTCTTTGAAATAAATATTTTTCTTTCTTTCACTGCAGGAAGTTCACTGCAATAACACATACAATTAACATCAATTTTACAGAATCCTCTGTGTGGAATATGTGTACCATCTAGTAGGCTCCATCAAGAGGAAGACCTTTTTTTTTAAAATGTTAGCTGCATTTTCCCTTAATCTTAAATCAAGAAAATCTTACATGTCTGTTTGCCAGAACACCAAAGGGAAACAATTGTGCGGGTTCAGGACTTCAAAATGCTCAGTAGGAGCTATCTGCACTAAATTACTTGACTAGTTGGTGAAAAAATACAGAACCAAAATTAAATTAAAAAAGGATTTATGCTGCAAATGTTTTGTGTTGGCTCTCAAAAACAAACAAGAGAAGCTCAACAGACATGCATAGAAAGCAAGATTCTTTAAACTTTCCCTTAGCCTTCATGGTAAATCAGTGAGATTCATCCTGCTATGACTTGTGCAATTTGACTGGCACAATAAAATGACTTTGCAAGTGAAAATAGCTTTCTATTTTACAAAATGGAAAGTTGCCTCATCAAAATGAGGAAAAAGAACTGAAGGTCAGAACAATGAGTCATCTTCCTAGGGCAGAGTCACATCAAAAAGACCTTGAAAGAGTCAAGTAGTTATTTATGGGCATTTGAAAGAGAAAAATAAAAAAAAAAAAAAAAAAAAGAAATCACATAAATGAAAATTGTCTGAAAATAAGCACCAATTGTCTGTCTGGTTTTGGAGCTATTGTGCCTTCTGCAGTGTATCACTAAGGTGGGCGATTATAGCAAATTATAGTAAAAGACAATCTTCTAGGGAAGTTTTGAGAGAGACATTGATTGGTTAGTAAGAATACAAAAGATAAAGAAAATGAATAGCAATAAAAAGAGGGAATGCATGAAAAAAAGAATAAAATAAAGTCAGACAAAGAAGCTCCCAAAGTTTCTTCTTTTGTTTAACATTAATCCTAAGAAGTGAATGAAACATCCTTCTAAGCCCAGGAGTACATTTTTTGTTTCCTGGTTACATATAAAAACCCAATCTTTCCCTCTCCTCTGATTTGGTCTCCACAAACAGTAGTGTTGAAAAAAATTTCCAGACAAATCAATGGAAAGAGTCCCAGTCATGGCAAGGAAAGTCCTTGTGTGTCCATCAAGAAGGTTGTCTCTTTTTCAAACCTATGTCTGTAACCAGCAAACCCATGGAAACATGGAATTATTATCTGTGTTCAGAGTGCAGAGGCACCAACGACTCATTGAAAGATGATCAATTCTCACAAAGCCAAGTCACAACATCTGTATGGTGCAACACATTTGGAAGCAGTGTGTAGGTAGCTCAGCCTTAGGCGGAGTTCCTACACAGCCTTTCAGCTTCCTTCGCATATTATAAATTGCAATACAAAATAAGGTTTGTAGATGTTCCAGCTTAGAGTCATGACTGCCATCCTAAGAGAAAAAAAATCAATTATTTTAGAGCGCCAGTGTATGTGGCCAACAGCGTCTCTGTAACCCTTGTTACTGTTTCTTTTCTGCAAAGGAATGCTACCAAAACATTTGTTGAAAAGTAGCTGAAAAACTTTTAAGTTTGGTAGGAAAAGTTAAGATAGGTGTTTTCTTATATTGTAAGCATTATCCTGCATTTATACTCCTTTAGGGGACTTCCCTTTCATTTTTACTGTCTTCGTCTCTTCTCTTCCCTCTTCTCATCATCACATATCGTACTTTGATTTACTAATGCATGCATAGCTCTGTCATGGTCTCTACGTCACAGGATCCCCACTAAAATTCAATGGGAGATCGATTTTAACCAACCTAGTACGAATATAACTGGATTCTGGCTCATAAACAGTACATGCAAGTTTCATTAGAGCAAGGAGAGTATGGCCAGAAGAACATAATCCCTTAAAACATAATGAATTTGGAAACAGAAGCTATATTTTAAACTCTCCTTAAAATCTAAAGCATATTTCTTGCAACTTACATTTTACCTGCTATCTAAAAATTAAATTCAGTAATTTAATCACATTTCCTTTTATTTTTACTTGAATATTTAATTTGCAAAATTTTCAGAGTTAGCAGTTACATTTTAACAAAAAGATGTGTATTACTTAGAATAATGAGGAGATCAATGCCTGGTAGAGCTTCAACAGAATCTGATGTTAATATGTTTAATCATGAACTGAACTATTAAATAAAACAGAAAAGATGTCAGATTTTGCATAATTAGCTACAAAAAAGTAACTAGTTTGTGATGCACATGACAGGATGTACGACTACATGCGCAATGTATTTGAACCCTATTGTGTCCCAAATACACTGTGATATAGTTGGAATTAAATTTGGCAAGGGATGTGAAAGACAACAGGAAGGAATTCTATAGTTACATTGCAAATAAAAGACAGACTAGGGACAACATGGACATTCTCCGGAAGCTATCAGGAGAACTGGCTACCCTGGATTTGGAGAAGCCTGAGGTTCTTAATGACTTCTTTGCCTCGGTCTTCACTGGCAAATGCTCCAACTATACCACCCAAGTCTTGGAAGGCAGACGCAGGGACAATGAGAAAGAAGACCTTAGGCCCACTGTAGGACAGGATCTGGTTCAAGACCATCCTAAGAACCTGAACATACACACATCCATGGGACCTGATGAAATCCACCCACGGGTCCTGAAGGAGCTGGCAAATGAAGTTGCTAAGCCACTGTTCATCATATTTGAAAAATTATGGCTGTCAGGTGAAGTTCCCGACGACTGGAAAAAGGGACATATAACCCCCATTTTCAAGAAGGGGAAAATGGATGAGCCGGGGAATGACAGACCAGTTAGTTTCACCAGTGTGCCTGGCAAAATCTTGGAGCAGATTCTCCTGGAAAGCATGCTGAGGCACATGAAAAACAATGAGGACAGTGGGATTGAGTGCGCCCTCAGAAAGTTTGCTGATGACACCAAGCTCTGTGGCTTGGTTGATACACTGGAGGGAAGGAATGCCATCCAGAGGGACCTTGACATGCTTGTGAGGTGGGCTGGTGCCAACCTGAGGACGTTTAAGCATGACAAGTGCAAGGTCCTACACCTGGGTCGGAGCAATCCCAGGCACAGCTACAGGTTGGGCAGAGAAGGGATACAGAGCAGCCCTGCGGAGAAGGACTTGGGGGTGTTGGTTAATGAGAAAATGAACATGAGCCAGCAGTGTGCACTTGCAGCCCAGAAAGCCAACCGTATCCTGGGCTGCATCAAAAGGAGCGTGACCAGCAGGTCGAAGGAGGTGATCCTGCCTCTCTACTCTGTTCTTGTGAGACCTCACTTAGAGTATTGTGTGCAGTTCTGGTGTCCTCAACATAAAAAGGACATGGAACTGCTGGAAGAAGTCCAGAGGAGGGCCATGAAGATGATCGGGGGACTGGAGCAGTTCCTGTATAAAGATAGGCTGAGAAAGTTGGTTCTGTTCAGCCTGTAGAAGAAAAGGCTGTGGAGACCTCATAGCAACCTTCCAGTATCTGAAGGAGGCGTATAAGAATGACAGTGAGGGACTTCATTAGGGACTGTAGTGATAGAACAAGGGGTAACGGGTTAAAACTGAAACAGGGGAAGTTTAGATTAGGTACAAGTAAGAAGTTTTTTACTGTGAGGATGGTGAGGCACTGGAATGGGTTGACCAGGGAAGCTGTGAATGCTCCATCCCTGTTGGTGCTCAAGGCCAGGTTGGACAGAGTCTTGAGTGACATGGTTTAGTGTGAGGTGTCCCTTCCCATGGCAGTGGGGTTGGAACTAAATGATCTTAAGGTCTTTTCCAACCCTAACTATTCTATGATTCTATATCAAACCTGTATTCACACATAAGTCTAAGTAAATTTTGACTAAATTAATCATATGTATTATGCTACAGACTAAAAGTACACCTGAATGAGAATCACTTTATGCCCTCTCATAGAAGAAAATACTGCGCTCCAAGGCTTCCAAGGTAAGAAAAAAATGAAACAAAGCACAAAGGGAAGAAAAAGCCTAGGGGGCGAGACCTTTCTAAAGTCACTCAGCCATGGATGTGAATAGGAGATGTTTCTCTGTATTATGAATATTTTTATTGCTGCTAATTAAAACCATCTGCTGTTCCAAAGCAGGATGAAGACTCAGAAATACATACCCAAGTTGTGAAATATCTTGGCTTAATTTCAATAGAATATACTATTACTATATATTTTCTTATGACCTAAAAGCTTTAAGTAATGAAAGCACTAACAGTGACTTCTCAACTTAGAATTTTGATTGAGTCAGCTCCACTGATAAACATTTATGTGCACCCTTCAAATAATTTGTACTCATAAACTGTTTCTGCCTTTCAAAACTAGTTTCTCCTTAGACATAACTGGTTCTCCTCTTCAAACTGTTTCAGAGTCATAGGAAATTCTATGATTTTCCTCAGATTCAGAGTTTACAGTGAGTTTACTAGCGATCATGTAACTTTTGTACAGTAAACAAGCTGGAGTACAGTAAACAAGATGAACAAACAAGGACAAAATACACCTAAAGCACCTCTGATACATGCCAGAAAACAAGTGTAGAGGCATGAAAGTAAAATTATTCACTCACATGATGAATCTTTAAACAAAAACAATGTGAAATCGAATCACTGTTCTTAGAATTTTAACACTTAGACCTCATTTTTCTACAGATGTGGCATTAATAACATTGTAAAATTATTTTTATATCCTTTCAAAATGAGATGTCTGGTGCTACCTCCCATTCATCATATCTTTTGTTACTATTATGGCATTAAGATGACAAGTGTACTATCTCCAGATCACAATGAGAACTGGTGAAAATTATTTCCTTTTGCACTTTGATATCACCTTTGTCATAGCACAGATTAATTCTGTGTCATCTGGGAACATATATAGTTATGCTATTTTGAGAAATATTTTACCTATGCAACAGTACTTTGACTTTCAGTATTCTATCATTCCTTCAAACCTCCTCTCTTTATAGCATTCCCTAATAAGGTTTCTTTCCTTTTAGATACTAATTAATGAACATGAAACCTGAGTAACAGCCCTGTAAAACAATGAAAAGCCTGAGAGTTGATGTCAAAATGAGGGTGGAGTGTATTCTGCTTGTCTGCCCAGTCTACACATTCCCTATGGGATAATAAAGCAGTTAAAAAGAGCAGTGGAATGGCTACTCAATCAAATTACAACATGTAAAAAAGGTCAAAGCAGTAGAGCACAATGATATAATTCGCAGATAATACAAGACATTAAAATTTTGCTATGACAGACTTTGAGAAAAAAGGATTATAACAAGGACAGAAAATGGCAGGACATTAATCCATTCCCATGACAACATTTGTATCCAAACTGGAAATGTGCAACTGCAACCTTTACACGCCTTTGCTAAGACTGGTTACCTGTCTTAATTCTGAACACTAAATATTGAATCCCTATCAACATGTTCTGCTTATATTTAATGAAAGTAGGCAAGGGGATGAAGTTGAAGGACGCAAGTTATATTTCTAAGGATATACATAATTTCATCATATCCATGAAAGAACAACGCATACTCCAGTAACTCAGATTACAGCACTAAACATATGAAATAGAGAAAAATCTAATATAACAACTTTAAATATCAAATCACAAAATCATAGGAAAGTTTAGACTGGAGGGACCTCTAGAGGTCATCTAGTCCAACCTCCTGCTTATAGCAGAGCTAACTTCAAAGATAGACGTAGTTGCTAAGGGCCTGAATGAAATATGCATAGGCAGTACCAGCACTTCACATTTTCAGGCAAATGTTAGACTATGGTCTTAAGATCCCTGTTATGTTCTCTCTGGCCCTGCGGATCTCTCATGGCTTTTTTCAGATGGTAAGTTAACCTCAAAAGCTACCTTAGCTGACTAAAAATGCTGGTCAGAGTCTGTTTCCTGTTTAACATAGTAACAGAGGCTGGAACTTGATTGACTTGACTGATTACACATTATTAAGATACTGATAAAGCAATGCTTTGTAACAAAACACTGTCTGAAATAACTAAGAGTTTTTACTTCAAAGCAGCTATACATACCCAAATAGTCCCATCAATAAACTCAGAAGCAAGAATGGTTCTCTGATGTATTTTCCCACATCCTTCTAAGAAAGTACATGATGCTGGTTAAAATCTCACCATTACGAGACAACGTCCTGAAGGACATTGATTTTTGCAGTATACTAACACAGATAAAAGAAATACTTATTGAGCTACCAAGACTGCCCAAGCAGTCTCATTAGAGGCCTCAAGAGATTTGGAAACTCTGCCCACTTAGACTCAGCTTGTAGAGTGTTGACACATGAACTCTTCTCACAGTGCTGAAGCACCTCTGAAATGGATGTGCAGAGACCACATGCCTTTGCATGCTTGTTATTAAAGGTGCCTAATAAAGTTATAAATGTTCTTACTGGCTAACTCTCATAGTAGGAACTACATTGTTCATGCAGGCAACTGTTTTCTCTTCCTGTTATTTGTAAGGAACACAAAGCTTCTTTCACCCCTGCCATTATTCTTTACATTTTTAAACCAGTACTCTACTGGAATGAAAAAGACCTGTCACGATATGCAATCCTTTCCTCCTGATAAATCAGAGCTTCGGTGCAAAATACATAAGACTATTAAAGTCAAAAGAGTTACACCATGGATAAACCACCCTGGTGATATTTTACAATTTCAAGTCATTACAACAGGAGCTTTACCTTGTCTCTGTGACATACAGTGCAATGTTCTTTTGGGAAGTAAATTCTGTTGCAAAATATTTGAGATGGGACTCTTTACTGCCTTTTCCCATTCCATTTTAAATGTTTGATACGTATGTCTTCAGGGAATGACTTTTCTATTTGCAGTGTCTTTGATTCAACGATATTGCCATCTTCTTCACTTCGGAAGTACTGAAAGCATGTAGTTTATTAGTAGGAAATTTGTGAGCTAGGATGTGTCATATTTCCCAGCTAATATGCTAGGCATAAGCAGTACATAGCGTTTGGTGTCTTTTACTAACTAAAAGAAGAGAGGATGACCTTGCACAATAGAAGAGGAATACACTTCCAGCACTAATGAAGCCAAAGCTCCTCGGAAGCATGTGGTAGCATCATAATTTCTTTTCTACCACTAGTACTGATGTGTGCACCGCTGCAGAGAAATGTAGAAAGAACAGAAAGGCTGGGATTAAGTGTAAATATACAAAAAGATAAGGACAAGTAATTAGACATGCACTGTATTTAACATTATATCACAAAATAGAAATGGATAACTGTATGCCATTCTGTGCAAATCACTGATTATGATCAATTTAAGTCTTGAGTATCCACATTACAAGTTCATAACACTAAATTTATGTCTACAACAAGATGAAAAGCTGATAGAAATAAAGGATATACTGTGATTTTCTTTTGGTATTTTGTAAGAGACCATAATACAGAGGTTAGGTCTTAGTAGGCCATATGACAATAAAACTATAATCTTTTTTTCAGTTTTACTAATCTTGCCACATATGAAGACAGAGTATAATTTAGGGTGTCTGATACAAAGCAACATACAAAGTATTTCATGCTTTACAAAAGCTCCTGAAGATTCCTATTACCTCCCATTCTAACACGCTTTAAATAGATCAGTTCCTTGCCACTGAGCTCCACCTACTTCTGAGACAAAACATAGCAATTGTATGAGGCTTTATTGATATCATAACTCAGGCTTGAACCCACTGGCTCAGTGCTGTCATATCGCAAATAAACTGGGTCTTCTGGTAAGTAACAGACTCATGGTATTCACTGAGCATTAGCAGCCACAGTTGGATATTGGGAAACAGCATGAGGCAGCCTCAAGTTGCAAGACCTTCTGACTTCTCGATTCCTTGCATAGAGGATTCTTTATGTTGAGGCCAATCAAGTGTGATGGAGACTACAGATTTCAAAGATAGACCAGCAGGAAATGTGGCATGCGTTCACACTGCATGTGGTCAGAGTCTTTCTACGCGATGGATTACATAGGCAACCAGCATCCGAATTCGCAAGAGAAATACAGACTGCATGCAAGTACTAAGCCCCAAGTCTTATAACGGATGCATCTCACACTGCATATGAGATTAGAAAAGAGATGAGATCAAATCAACACATGGAAAGCCATGCGGAGATGCTTGATTGTAACAAGCACCAAGAATGAAGATTTCTTCCTGTGCAAACAGAGAGCATAGGCAGAAGCTAAGGTTGAGTAGAGACTGAAGGGACAGCATCAGGTACCTCAACTGAACAACTCAGACAACACATACCCTGTATGTTGTTTGGCAACTTTTTCCTCAACATGTCCAGTAGGACTATTACACTATGAAAACACTGGAAAGTCAACTGAGATACTGAGGTAGCAGCTTCTTGAGGTACAAATGTTAAATTAGAGATTTACAGAGACTCACAACAGCAACACAGCACCCTTAAAATCAGTATTAGGAACTGACCCCAAAAGGAGCAAGTTTCATAACTGAGACTAATTTAGAGTGAAATAATCTACCTTTTTGAAGGAAAAGAAAAAGAAAGGGGGGAAAGAAAAAAAAAGGGGGGGAAAGAAAAAAAAAAGGGGGGAGAAAAAGAAAGGGGGGGGAAGAAAAAAAAAGGGGAGGAAGAAAAAAGGGGGGGGAAGAAAAAAGGGGGGGGAGAAAAAAGGGGGGGGAGAAAAAAGGGGGGGGAAGAAAAAAGGGGGGGAAGAAAAAAGGGGGGGGAAGAAAAAAAAAGGGGGAAAGAAAAAAAAGGGGGAAAGAAAAAAAAAGGGGGAAAGAAAAAAAAGGGGGAAAGAAAAAAAAGGGGGAAAGAAAAAAAAAGGGGGAAGAAAAAAAAAGGGGGAAAGAAAAAAAAGGGGGAAAGAAAAAAAAGGGGGAAAGAAAAAAAAGGGGGAAAGAAAAAAAAGGGAGAAAGAAAAAAAAGGGAGAAAGAAAAAAAAGGCGGAAAGAAAAAAAGGGGGAAAGAAAAAAAAGGAAAGAAAAAAAGGGGGAAAGAAAAAAAGGGGGAAAGAAAAAAAGGGGGAAAGAAAAAAAGGGGAAAGAAAAAAAGGGGAAAGAAAAAAAAGGGGAAAGAAAAAAAAGGGGGAAAGAAAAAAAAGGGGGAAAGAAAAAAAGGGGGAAAGAAAAAAAAGGGGGAAAGAAAACAAAGGGGGAAAGAAAACAAAGGGGGAAAGAAAAAACGAAAAACAGGAAAAGAAAAACAGGAAAAGAAAAACAGGAAAAAAGGAAAAGAAAAAAGGAAAAGACAAAAAAAAGGAAAAGAAAAAAAGGAAAAGAAAAAAGGAAAAGAAAAAAAAGAAATAAAAAGGAAAAGAAAAAATAGGAAAAGAAAAAAAAGGAAAAGAAAAAAAGGAAAAGAAAAAAAAGGAAAAGAAAAAAAAGGAAAAGAAATCATCTCCTATGTCACCTAGAAGATTTAAGGGTTTTTTGTTGTTGTTGTTAATTTTCAATTATGACTAATTATTAATAATTTCAGTAATGAGATCCTAAACTTATCCCAGCATCACTATACTTGCTATTATTATTAATACAGTTATTCTTAACATAGTGTCTAAATATCAGTCAGGTGACCTCATTCCGCCAAATGACAGTAATAAGTAATAAAGGAAACTGCTAATGGTCTATAATATCAGATGAAATGATACTGTGTTGCACATTTTTCCCTTGAAAATTTATGGCTGTCATTCTAGAGAAGAGCATCCACACAATGAGAGGTGTAGGAATGTCTACTTGTATATTATCCCATTCACACCTAAAACTCCATTTTTTTGGATTGTGGCCCAGTGAAGTTGTAGAAAGACTCAATACTAGATCAGGTAGTCCTAAAAATAGATGACAGAATTTTCCCTTTATTTTTTATTGAGTTTTATCATCACCCAGTTCCCTACATTTAACACACCTTGCCATGAAGTCCCTCAGATGTGACACTTGCAGCCTGTCACACTACCTGTTGTGCACAGCCCTTTCCCATTTGGTTGCACAATGACTCCTTCTAGCTTACCCTGACACATACAGGAAGACATTCAATTATTACACACAAAATAATTATTGACAATAGAACTGAAGGGAGGAAAACAATCCTATAATTTAGTTTACTTTGCATGATGAACATGTTAATAAAAATGCATTATAATTAATTAATTAAGCAAATGAGAAAAATTCAATTGTATGCTCTATATATACTAGAAGTCACAATTTTATTTTCTGTACCACTTGTGCCCTCAATTTGCAAAAGCTGAGCAATCAAAAACTCCTTGCCATCAGCTTTAATTGCTCCCATATCCAGTACGTGAAAGTGCTTACACTGTAATTCTTCAGATGCACATTTTAAAAGTGTCAGTTTTCTCATTTTTTAAAGTAGTTAACTTTAGACCTCACATAATCATCTTAAGCCATTATCAACACTGCATTGTTCTTTTTTAACACTTAAACCTTCTTTTATGGCATATATCTATGTAATTACTGAAGAGATCTGTTTTTCGATAACTAAATCTTTGTTTCTTTAACTTGTACCATTCAAATGTTTGGTGAACGGATAAATTCTGTGGAAACAACAAATTCTGTCTAAAAGGATTGGATACATTACTTAACACATAAAAATAGTTGGTGAAATATCAGAAAACTAAACTTGTCTGTATTTTCCCCAGTTTATGACCTTCTGTACAAAACAGTAGTCTGTTGCAAGAAGTTAAATGGTAACCATAAAAGTCACTTTTTATAGAAATATCAGCTATTTTAAACTGATTTGAAATCACAGAACACCCTTTTTTGATGCATCAATGATTTTTACTATGATGATGGTATGATAACCAGAGTTATTGGAAAAAGTAATTTCCCAGTTATTGTATTGAAAGGCAGTAATTACTTTTTCAATAAAGAGAGAACTATGGGGATGGCAAAAGAAAAATAAATTAGTTTTATACCCCACACTCAATTAAACTATCATAGCAAGAAGGTAATGAATTAAGGTAATTTGAGTGAAGGAATGGGATTTTACCTAACAAAGTGCTTAAACTTTTTGAAAACCCACTGAAATAAAATAAGAGCAATATAGCTAGGCTAAGAACTCCTTAGACCCTATGTAAAAATCGAGTTATAAAATATATTTATTTGTATAATTTAGCATGTGATTCTGGCACTAAGAGTACACAGTGGTGTTCACCAGAGACAGTCTTCTATCTTGGTGCACCACAAATTTCCATAATTTAAAAAACAACAGAAATATTTTAGAAACTAGCCATAAAGCTGAAATACTTTTTAAGAGGAGCAAAAACTTTTGCCATTGTATGTTTTGCACACACAAGAACACAGTTTCCAAGACATTCTTTTTTTAAACACAAATTCAGAATGAGAAGTCTGTTTATGAAATTCCTTTTTACATACTTCAAAGCAACCCAAGTATTTTGTGGCCATATAATTTTAATGCATTTTCTTACATCTTTAGGAGCATTAATTATTTTTTAATTGTTTTTCTACTATATTAAACATATGTCAAAGGTTGTTCATGGAAAATATTTGCCCATTTTACCCCAATAATCTCTAAAAAACAAGGCAAGTGAGAATTTTAAACTTCAGGCATAGAATCATTCTATGAATCACGTCACTACAGCAGTAAAAAAATTTAGGCAATTTAAGATCTGGAAACTGGGAGTGCTTCTTAGGTTTACATCTTGCATGCCAGCTCTGAATCAAGAGATCTACCAGAATGCTGTTTCCCTTTTACCAACAGCATGCCACAAACAAACAAAGCTACAGAACAAACAAAACATTAATACATGGAGAAGAACATAATGACTGCAGGTGTCCAGTGGGGTCTCACAGCTCAGGAAGTCCTCTGTAATCTAGTCCAAACACCCTTAGTCACCTTTGGTCACCCTTCTTTTTAGAATGACAGATATAAATAGTGAGATGCTCCTTTCGGTTTTGTTATCTAAGTCGAACAAGTGCTTACCCCTCTTTGGATTATAGAAGGGCTACTGTGAGTCTACACTCTTAACTTGGAGATCTCAGGTAAGTGTCTGCAGTAAGGTGAAATAAAAACAACGCTGTTTTAAAAATGAAAGAAAATTTAATTTTTATTCATTTGGTGTGCCTAACTTCATTCCACATCAATTCCCATAGCTTTTACTTATGACTTTCCTAATTTCTATGCTAAGGAGATTTTATTTAGTTTTGTTTTCCAAATTCTTTTGTTTTTTTAAAGATCAAAGTGTGAAAAATAGCTAAAGAAAATAAAATAATATAAGGCACACTTTTGTAATATCATTAAGTTAGCCAACACCTACCAAACACTGAAAAAGGATTGATCAATCATGAGTTTTGAACAAACTGACCAAGCTATAGCAAGATGACTGGTCACGTATGAACCGTGATCTTCCTAAATCTAAAACAGAGTATTCAGTCTCTCCTGACTTAGAGAACATTGTCCTAACTTAATAACTAAGGCAAAAAGGAAACTAAGTTCTAGCTATGTTTAGCTATTAATATGCAGGACAGCTACAAAAGATATAGGCAATATTTAATACCTTTAGGCTTTTAGTATCAGAATTTTTGCATGTAGGAACTTTAATGTACTCCAGTATCTATGGTCCATAGCTTGCATGTACTCATTTCATTTTATTGCTCAGCTCTTTCACCTAGCATAATGCAGCACTGAAGCAAGTTGCCACATTACCTCCTCAGGAGCTTTACGTAGCAGAGTATTTCATATTAGCGCACCACAGCTAAGCATGATATTTAATGCAAGCAAATATAATTTTTTAGTGAAACTGACGTAAGAATTGTCTTCAGATCTCCAGGTGATGTAGGAAAAATTAATTTTAACTTTAAGAATTGTTGGGTTCGTGTTGGGTTAGTGTAATCTGAGCAATTAAACAAACCTTCAATTTTCCTAGTGGAAAAGCCAGACAACAAAACTCTTTGGGTTAAAATTTTGTAATTTATCATATGCACTGTTTCAGAAGTTAATCTGAAGTATTCAAAAGGTAAATTTAAAGCTGATCTTTATTTTCACTAGATGAATGAATAAACAGAATATTTCCATTATAATTTAGTCTAATTTTTGCATTAGTTATCAGTACTGTTTTATTTAAAGCCTCAAAAGGAGTTTTATATCACAAAATATCCACCTCTTAAAGCATGAAGTTAGAAAAATTAACATGTCTCCCAGGGAAGATTCATGTGATTTTACCCTGTATCTTAAATGAACTAACCTTTCATTACATAATATTTTTCCTCAACAGTCTAGACATTAGTTCTCCATCACACAAATTTGCTGTTGATTATAAAAACAAGATTTTTTTTTTTCTCCTAAGGATTAGAAATCAGAATCAGATTAAAACCTTTTGGATTTTTTTCATAGTAAGTCCCACTTATTTACCTTGGCATATAAGATTATTAAAAGGATCAGTGATTCTAATCAAAATTCCTTAATATAGTCAGACACCTGAGATGGCGACAGCATTCTTTCATGAATCCTTTCAAATATTATTTTCCCTTTGTTAAACTTTCTGTGCTTATACTTAATCTGGAAATTCATACTGGACTACTCTGGTACTGGCACTGTACCCCTATTAATAACCAGCCATGCTTTTCCGGACTACAAGGTCTACCAGGCTTTGATCAGCTATTTTCATGGATATTAAATGAGGGAGATTTTTAATTCCATCTGTTTAGAAATAAAACATAAACCAAGTAGGTTTAATACAGACATGCATAGCGGTGACTTATTTCAGTATCTCATTTTTAATAATGCCTATAATTACTGTATAACTATATGACATAGGTTGAAGACAAAGCCTTAATGCAAAACAGACTTCAGTCTTAGAAGATCCAGGAGTTGCTATGATCAGAATCACACATTACACAGTATAGCAAACACACAGGAGGTAGGAAGACATTTTAGGCAAGGTGACTATATTCAGAAACAAAAAAGACACTGCAAGAGATGCTTGCTTCCCCATAATATTCAACAGCTCTGAAAAAACAAAGCCTGCTAGTGAGGCACAAATGCGTTCGAAATTCTGAAAAGCAAAATACTTCCACGTATTGTACTCCTATCTTTTTCAAAGGAAATATTACTGTTAGTACCAGAAATATTACCTCCTTATTTCTTTGACTACTATGCTTACAGCACACTCAAGCAGTTGAGCCAAGCTCTCTTGATTTACTGTGAATGTCACTGAAGGGCATATTTTACCTACTAGATATTAAAAATTCAGTATGGAAACTTCTCAGAAATTCAACATAAACTCATCTTACTGAAAAGAAAATTCAGTAACATTTCTGAAATGTTACATTACACAGCAAAATCTCTGTTCATTTGATATCGATAAGCCGGTTAACTATCTTAAGGCCTAACACAATGAAACTACGTTTTAAAATGTTGAATTTTATTCATCATCATAAAACTACTTGATCCATGAAAACCATGAAATACATTTTAAGTTGTAAATCAGTCTGTTTATATTTTTTTCTAACTGCCTTTTTTATATAATTATGAGTTATTTATTGATTGCAGTTATGCTTGTGCTGAATTACTCCGGCAGAAAAGGAATGCTTACAGACCTCTACTACTAGGACTATAAGAGCTAAAAGTTCACTCGTTTCCCACAATATGACTAGTCACATGGCTATTATAACTTCAGAATCCTGTGGTACCAAGAACAATAACAGATCCCTCTTCTGCATGGTTGAGGCGGTGCAGACTGGGCTATTTCATTCAAATTTTGATCATGACTGCAGACATTTCACCTGGCCCTACTTCAGGTAATCTACCTCCAGCTTCTTCTCCTTGTACATGCAAAGCAACTGAAAAGCGGACCCAACAGAAAGTTAATTCAGTATCTCCAGTGAAGGTAAACATCCATATTACAAAAGAAGATGGAATTGTCTTAAGTAGTCAATAGCTAGTTGTTTGCTGGTACTCTACCAAGCATCCAGACCTTTGCAAGTTTCATTCATAGGCTAACTGCTCTTGACAATATTACTGAAAATGTAGTCAGCTCAGATGAAAGACACCTGAGAGCTAAGAGAAAGCCACCCTGAGGTTCTACTAGCTTTCATACCTGAATCTTACTGAAGTAGCTAATAAATAATCTATACTTAGATCCTAAAATCCTCCAATCTAGTGAATAATTCACTTTATGAGCTTTCAATAGCTCATGAGACCAATAAAACAGAGGTGTTTAAATAATATTTATTTCATACATGTAACACTGAAAAGACAACAATCAAAATAAGACATTCACTACTAATGTTGCTGTAATATTTTGCCAAAGCGAGCTATTTTTCTTTTTATCTTTGAGGGATAAAACTAAATCAAGTTCAGATTTTTTAATATATATCACATGCTCATATACACACTGAGGTATAGGTGATACCACAACACAGCGTAATATAACGCTACTTCACTTACTGAATCAGCTCCTAAATCTTAAATCTTGTCTTCTGATACAGAATGAAGCTACAAATAGCCATCTTTATCAAGTCAACTGCTCACATGGGGATGGGCCATCCTGAGAGAATTCCTGCAGGTGTATCTGAAAGCAATGGTGGAGATCTGGGGAGTAAAACAAGCAGCTATAGTCAAACATAGAATCGTAGAATCATAGAATAGTTAGGGTTGGAAAGGACCTTCAGATCACCTAATTCCAACCCCCTGCAATGGGCAGGGACACCTCACACTAAACCATGCCATCCAAGGCTCTGTCCAACCTAGCCTTGAACACCACCAGCAATGGAGCATTCACAACTTCCCCGGGCAATCCAGTGCCTCACCACCCTCACAGTAAAGAATTTCTTCCTCATATCCAATCTAAACTTCCCCTGTTGAAGTTTGAACCCTTTACCCCTTGTCCCATCACTACAGTCCCTACTGAAGAGTCCCTCCCCAGCATCCCTATAGGACCCCTTCAGGTATTGGAAGGCTGCTATGAGGTCTCCACGCAGCCTTCTCTTCTCCAGGCTGAACAGCCCCAATTTTCTCAGCCTATCTTTATACAGGAACTGCTCCAGTCCCCTGATCACGCTCGTGGCCCTTCTCCGGACTTGTTCCAGCAGTTCCATGTCCTTTTTATGTTGAGGACACCAGAACTGCACACAATACTCCAAGTGAGATATCACGAGAGCACAGTAGAGGGGCAGGATCACCTCCTTCGACCTGCTGGTCACTTTCCTTTTGATGCAGCCCAGGATACGGTTGGCTTTCTGGGCTGCACGCGCACACTGACGGCTCATGTTCAGTTTCTCATCAACCAACACCCCCAAGTCCTTCTCCTCAAGGCTGCTCTGAATCTCTTCTCTGCCCAGCCTGTAGCTGTGCCTGGGATTGCTCAAACCCAGGTGTAGGACCTTGCATGTGGCATGGCTAAACTTCATCAGGTTGGCATAAGCCCACCTCACAAGCGTGTCAAGGTCCCTCTGCATGGCATTCCTTCCCTCCAGCATATCAACAGAACCACACAGCTTGGTGTCATCGGCAAACTTGGTGAGGACGCACTCAATCCCACTCTCTACGTAAACGACAAAGATGTTGAGCAAGACCGGTGCCAACACCAATCCCTGAGGGACACCACTAGTTACAGGAGTCCAGCTGGACATTGAGCCATTGAGCACTACTCTTTGTGTGCAGCCATCCAGCCAGTTCTTTCTCCACTGAGTGGTCCACCCATCAAATTGATGCATCTCCAATTTAGAGACAAGGATGGTGCTCAGGACAGTGTCAAATGCTTTACACAAGTCCAAGTAGATGACGTCAACTGCTCTACCCCTATCCATCAGTTCAGTAGCCCCATCATAGAAGGCCACCAGATTGGATCAGGCAGGATTTCCCCTTAGTGAAGCCATGCTGGCTGTCACCAAGCACCTTGTTGGTTTTCATGTGCTTTAGCATGCATTCCAGGAGAATCCGCTCCAAGATTTTGTCAGGCATAGAGGTAAGGCTGACTGCTCTGTAGTTCCCCGGCTCATCCATTTTCCCCTTCTTAAAAATGGGGGTTATATTTCCCTTTTTCCAGTCATCGGGAACTTCACCTGACTGCCATGACTTTTCAAATATAATGAACAGTGGTTTAGCAACTTCATTTGCCAGTTACTTCAGGACCCGCAGATGGATTTCACTAGGTCCCATGGACTCATGCATGTTCAGGTTCTTAAGATGGTCTCGAATCTGATCCTCTCCTGCAGTAGGGCTAGGGTCTTCATTCTCACTGTTCCTGCGTCTGCCTTCCAAGACTTAGGTGGTGTGGTCAGAGCATTTGCCAGTGAAAACTGAGGCAAAGGAGTCATTAAGAACCTCAGCCTTCTCCAAATCCAGGGTAGCCAGTTCTCCTGATAGCTTCCGGAAGGGGCTCACGTCATCCCTAGCCTGTCTTTTATTTCATATCTAATACAGGACGAAGTCCTATTGTGAAAAGACACATTTTTTAACAACTAATTCCACTATAATAAAGCATTCCAGTAAGCTTTATGTCTTCCCCGTCCATCCAAATCCGTAGTTTGTTTCAAATAGTAATCTTTGAGATTTCTTATGCCTTCATCTTTTTCAGCTTATGGTTTTCACTGAAACATCACTTAAATGCATGCCTTAGTTCATACTCATGGTAGCCCTTTCTCAACTGCAGGAAATCACTGGAGCCATAACTATTTAATCACCAAAGCCAACTTCAGTAAATTTTCATTTTGCTATGATACTTACCATTTATACATTACTCAGATATATTACTTATCGGTACTTAAATGACAAATTATTTGCTCTATAGCAACTTTACTTATATGGACTCAGTATAATAGGATATGCTAATTCATAGACTCTATCTTGCTTCATGTGGTCCTACGTGTACATTAGACATACTAGGCATTATAAAATAAACTGAGCATTGTGAAATAATGCAATTAGTAACAAAGGGTTTGCACTTATCAAGCCCACTTCGGGGCGGGGGGGGGGGGGGGAGAAAAGAAAAGAAGAAAAAGAAGATAAAAAACAACCACAAATTCAAGGACATAGCATCCATTCTTACTGCCAACAAAGTACATTTCCTACACAGCAGCTCCTTTGGGACTCTCCACTCCAACAAGTTCCAAAAAGCACAAACTGATTTTTTTCCCATTCAACCTAAAATGCTCTGCACATACTGGAATGCTAAGTAGTTCACCCTCATTCCCACAGTGTGTCCTGGGACAAACATGGTGAATTAGTGATTTATTATCTGATTGCCCAGGATGGGCATCAGGTAGCTGGACCCTGACTCACACAGCAAGATCGCTGAGAAATTAAAGTTAGAACATGCATCTGCATTTTATATAATAATGCATTTTTTTAAATTGGAATTTAGAAAAAGTTTCTTAATAAGAGATTAATTACATGGTATGTCAGGTAATAATTGAAAAATGGGTAATTAGACCCGAATAGCCCAACTAGAGGATTTTTTTAATTGAACATATAATTCTATACCACTGCCGATTACCACAAAGACAGGCAGTTTCCACTATATTCAACAACACTAGTAAAGTCTTATTCATGGAGTCTACTTTTCTAGATTACATCATGTGAATAAAGTAACTAAGAGAATAATCATTGCAATTTAAGGAGCAGAGGGGAACAATAACTACACCAAAACTGAATTGCAGTTACTATAGTGCAACTCCACAAAACTGAGGACAATTGGTTTAGATATTTGCCATTCTACTAGAGCAGAATCTAGTTACATTTGTTACAACAGGTGACGCAAGAAGAGTTTGCAGGCACTGGGGCTGTGTGCATTACTAAGTTCAAAACCAAAACGTACATGCACTACCCACAACGTAATTTCAAATTGAATTTACCGTGTAGTGGCAGGTATCTGTAATTTCAAACAATTTAAGGCACGCTTACCATTCATTCTGCTTCAAGAACTAGACTTCTAGCCTCCACTGAGTTAGCTTGTCACGGCGAACAAATGCAACTCATCAAGATTAAGGACATAGAAAACAACAAGAATGCAGGGAATTGCTTGAAATTCTCTTTCTTATCCTGGAAATACGCAACTCTAGAATTTTTATTCTATTTATATAATATTATTTCTATTATGACATATATATTATGCATACATTTATGAATATATATCATAGGATCATAGAATGGTTAGGGTTAGAAAGGACCTTGAGATCATCTAGTTCCAACCCCCTTGCCACAGGCAGGGACACCTCACACTAGACCGTTGCCCAACGCTCTGTCCAGCCTGGCCTTCAACACTGCCAAGGCTGGAGGATTTACTATTTCTTTGGGCAACCTGTTTCAGTGCCTCACCACCCTCACAGTAAAGAACTTCATCCTTTTATCTAACCTGAACTATAATGATTAAAGCTTAAAATAGACACTCAACTTCAGGCTTTTGATTAAGGTACCCAATTTAGGAGATTATTTACATGAGATGCAGAGACACAGATCTCAAAGACAATTCAGAAGTCCATCTCACTCATCCTCTTGTGGCACCTATTACCTAAGTGGTCTCATGGAAAGTATACTGTCCTGAGAGTTACAGGATTCCTAAATGCATGTTGCCGATGAAGTGATGGAAGTTGACTAATTTGGGGCCAGAATAACTAGGTTGCTTCTTGGGCTCATATACTGGACACATCTTTTTCATCTCTAATGAAGAAACACTGACTGCTGTATAATTCATTTTTTATTGCCTAATATGAAGATGAATTACTGAATTGGGGGCAAAAGTCAGCTGTTTGAAAAAAAAAAATAAAAGACCAATCCCAAATAATTCAAAGCTAATTAAATATATAATCTTGACCCCAGATATGCATATGCAGACATACAACAGTGAACGGGGTAATACGATTTTCAGTTACAAAAGTAGATAGAGGATTTTGCATTATATCCTTTTGTGCAGCATTCACACAGGCATAGCGGCACACCACGGAGTATATTGAGACATTCAAATTGATACAAATAAGGCTGAAAGTGAGTTGCTTGTGTTTGAGAGGTTATCTCCCTTTCTCTACGTAGCCAAAAAAAAAAAAAAAAAAAAAAAAAAATCTGTGTTTTTCAATAGAAAAATTCACAACGATAAGGTTGAAAAGGCTAGTGCAGCACTTAAGGCCATCTTAAAATCTGAAAACAACATGTTTAAGCGACACATGTATTTAACAGCATGGAGGGATATGAAAGCTAAAACCCACCACTCAGGTATTTCAAGCACTATAGTGACAGTTATCTCGAAATATAAATCTAAGTTAAATGAATTACCATTTGCAATTTATGTTTTCACTGCAAAAAGGCTTAATGAGACAGTTTATTCTGATAAAATAATTTCAAACGGCATTCAAGAGAAAAAAATCCATAAAATGCAGACCTGCACTTCTCACATAAAGCAGCAAATAAAGAACAGCCTTAGTAAACAGGAAAAATGCATCTTTCCTTCAGTTATTCAGCAAGGCCTGTTTTGCAGAGCCAATTTTAGGACAAAAATTCAAGTGTACAGGTGCCAGCGGTTATTGCAAACACTATTTTGTTCTGGAAAATACCTGATTTATACACATGCACCACCACCACCCCCAATCAAGTTAGTATTACAATTAGCATTACAAGTATTAGAACACCTGTTATTCCACTAGGGAAAAACCTGAACCCTCACAAACAAGGGTTCACAACATATAGCCTTTTAGAATCAATAATTACCATATTTTAGTGAAAAATTTTAGTGATGAATTTCACTGTTCTTTCCTAAAATGTACTGAAAGACTGATTGATTCCTGTCCCCTTCCCCTTTTTGTCTTGAAATAATTCCATTTAAAAAACATTCTGTTTGCACCCAATGGCAATGGTCACTATATACAAAAACTCCAGAATTTACTTTATTTGCAAGGTGTAGCACATTACTTATCAGTAGTGACCACTCCAATGCCAGATCTCACATTTCCTTAACATAATTCTAACTGCATTGAGGTGTTTGGGTAATTACACAGGGAGTCAACTGTTCTTATATGAGGCTATTTGCTTGAGATACACAACCTTTATTTACTGTAGGATTATCTCTGTTGATATACAAGCATGTTCTTAAGTAGAAGACCATATAGTATCTATCATTATCAATCTATCATCAGTCCCAAGCACCCCTGACTGATAATGTCAAGTACAGCAACCTATGTGGTGATACTTTGCGCTCTTGGTTCTTGAGAAGCCAGTTGTCTTTTTTACCCAAAATAC
Organism: Amazona ochrocephala; assembly: GCA_039720435.1. NCBI lineage: Eukaryota > Metazoa > Chordata > Aves > Psittaciformes > Psittacidae > Amazona > Amazona ochrocephala. The sequence goes on from CM077881.1 coordinate 33,708,347, forward strand.
CATCTCAAATCACTGTTGCACTCTGTGGTAAAAGTTGGGTTATTCAGGGGACTTTTAAACCTGGTCATTCCAGTACTGACCTATACTTCACCTTGAGACAGCTCTTTCAGAAAATAACTGGATATTATAAGCTCTGCACAGCACATTTTATAGATTTCTGGCAGGCATGTGATTCAGTATATTGAACAACTTAAGGCACCTGATCAGGTGTCCTTGAAAGGATAGCTTTATAGGCAGAAGAGATCTAAAATGGGCTGGAGATCAGTGTGCTGATAGCATGGTGGACTTCTCCAATCTCCAGTGTCCTGTTATAATTACACACACAAAGAGAAAGGTTCATTATAGTAGTAGGGAACTCTAATCTGAAAGGAACAGAGGCACCCATCTGCCAGCCTGACCCAGGCTCAAGGGAAGTGTGTTGCCTACCAGAGGCACGGATCAGGGATGTGGCCGAGAAGCTGCCTGCTCTAGTCGGTCCCACTGACTATTACCCACTCCTGGTAATACATGTGGGTGCTACTGATATAGATAGCAATAGCCTGGAGACCATAAAGAAGGACTACAGGGCTCTGGGAGAGGTGGTTAGGGGCTCTGGAGCTCAGATTGTCTTTTCCTCAATTCTCCAGGATACAGGGCAGGACCTTAAAAAGGCTAGGAGGATTGGCCAGGTTAATAAATAGTTAGAAGGGTGGTGCTATAGTCAGGGGTTTGGGTACCTTGAACATGGGACTCAATATAGTAGGCCAGGTCTACTGGGGGCTGGTGGAACTGGTCTCACAAAGAAGGGAAGAGCGGATTTGGTAGGAGGCTTGCCAGACTGGTCAAGGATGCTTTAAACTAGATATGTTGGGGGAGGGAGGCATCATTCCATCCCAACACACCCAGTCGGTTGGCAGCACCTACAGTAAACGTTCGGAGCAATGTAGAGATATTCCAGCTGCTCCAGCCGATGAGCCGGCTTCAACTGGATCTTGACTCAGATGCCTCTACACAAATGCCCGTAGTATGGGGAACAAACAAGAGGAATTAGAGATGTGTGCACGTCTATGGGGGTATGATATAATAGGCATCACAGAAACATGGTGGGATGGCACCTATGACTGGTGTGTTGGCATGGAAGGTTACCGGCTCTTTAGGAAAGACAGGCCCGGCAGGCAGGGAGCGGGAGTTGCTATTTATGTTAAGGACAGGCTGGAGAGTATGGAACTCTGTCTGGGGACAGGTGAGCAGTCGACAGAGAGTTTGTGGGTCAGGGTTAAAGGGAGAACAGCGATGGGTGACATTATTATGGGGATCTGTTACAGACTGCCTGACCAAGGGGACTTGCTGGACGAAGTGCTCCATAGGCAGATAGGAGCAGCCTCACGCTTGCAGGCCCTTGTTGTCATGGGGGACTTCAACCACCCTGATATCTGTTGGAGGGATGGTATGGCCAGGCACAAGCAATCCAGAAGGTTCCTCGATTGCGTGGAAGACAACTTCCTTCTGCAAGTAATAGAGGAGCCGACAAGGAGAGGTGCCATGCTTGACCTTGTCCTCACCAACAGGGAAGGGCTGGTTGGAAATGTGACACTCCAGGCAGCCTTGATTGCAGCGATCATGAGATGGTTGAGTTTCAGATCCTCAGGACAGTGAGAAGAGCGTGCAGCAAGCTCACTGCCCTGGACTTCAAGAGAGCAGACTTTGGCCCCTTCAGGAACCCGCTCAGTAAGGTTCCATGGGATACAGCCCTAGAGGGCAGGGGGACCCAAGACTGTTGGTTGATATTCAAGGCTCACCTGCTGCAAGCTCAGGAGCGATGCATCCCAACTAGAAGGAAGTTTAGCAGGAGGGCCAGGAGAACTCCTTGGATGGATAAGGAGCTGCTGAGGAAAATTTGAGGAAAAAAAGAGGTGGAAGCAAGGACAGGTGACCTGGGAAGAATACAGGGATCTTGTCTGGAAGCTGGGGACCAGGTTAGGAAAGCTAAGGCCCAGTTGGAATTAAACTTGGCTAGGGATGTTAAGGATAACAGGAAGGGATTTTATAGGTACATTGCAAATAGAAGACAGGTTAGGGACAACGTGGGCCCTCTCCAGAAGCTATTGGGAGAACTGGCTACCCTGGATTTGGAGAAGGCTGAGGTTCTTAATGACTTCTTTGCCTCAGTCTTCACTGAAAAATGCTCTGACCACACCACCCAAGTCTTGGAAGGCAGACGCAGGGACAGTGAGGGTGGGGACCCTGGGCCCACTGTGGGGGAGGATCTTGTTCGGGACCACCTTAGGAACCTGAATATATACAAGTCCATGGGACCGGATGAAATCCATCCATGGGTCCTGAAGGAGCTGACAAATGAGGTTGCTAAGCCACTGTCCATCATATTTGAAAAATCACAGCAGTCAGGTGAAGTTCCCGATAACTGGAAAAAGGGAAATATAACCCCCATTTTTAAGAAGGGGAAAATGGATGACCCAGGGAATTACAGACCAGTCAGTCTCACCTCTGTGCCTGGCAAAATCTTGGAGCGGATTCTCCTGGAAGGCATGCTAAGGCACATGAAAACCAGCAAGGTGCTTGGTGACAGCCAGCATGGCTTCACTAAGGGGAAATCCTGCCTGACCAATCTGGTGACCTTCTATGAAGGGGCTATGGAGCTGATGGACAGGGGCAGAGCAGTTGATGCCATCTACCCGGACTTGTGCAAAGGCTTTGACGCTGTCTCGCATGACATCCTTGTCTCTAAGTTAGAGAGACATCAATTTGATGGGTGTACCACTCGGTGGATAAAGAACTGGCTGGATGGCCGCACGCAAAGAGTAGTGCTCAATGGCTCAGTGTCCAGCTGGAGTCCAGTAGGAAGTGGTGTCCCCCCGGGATCGGTGTTGGGACCGGTCTTGTTCAACATCTTTGTGAGTGATATGGACAGTGGGATTGAGTGCGCCCTCAGCAAGTTTGCCGATGACATGGTTCCATTGATATGCTGGAGAGAAGGAATGCCATGCAGAGGGACCTTGACACGCTTGTGAGGTGGGCTGATGCCAACCTGATGAAGTTTAACCATGCTAAGTGCAAGGTCCTACACCTGGGTCAGAGCAACGCCAGGCACAGCTACAGGTTGGGCGGGGAGGAGATTGAGAGCAGCCCTGCAGAGAAGGACTTGGGGGTGTGGGTTGATGAAAAAATGAACATGAGCCGGCAGTGTGCGCTTGCAGCCCAGAAGGCCAACCGTATCCTGGGCTGCATCAAAAGGAGTGTGACCAGCAGGTCGACGGAGGTGCTCCTGCCCCTTTACTCTGCTCTCGTGAGACCTCACTTGGAGTATTGTGTGCAGTTCTGGTGTCCTCAACATAAAAAGGACATGGAACTGTTAGAACAAGTGCAGAGGAGGGCCACGAGGATGATCAGGGGACTGGAGCACCTCCTGTATGAAGATAGGCTGAGAAAATTGGGGCTGTTCAGCCTGGAGAAGAGAAGGCTGCATGGACACCTCATAGCAGCCTTCCAATACCTGAAGGGGGCCTATAGGGATGCTGGGGAGGGACTCTTCATTAGGGACTGTGGTGAGAGGACAAAGGGTAATGGGTTTAAACTTAAACAGGGGAAGTTTAGATTGGATCTGAGGAAGAAATTCTTTACTGTAAGGGTGGTGAGGCCCTGGAATGGGTTGCCCAGGGAAGTTGTGAATGCTTCATCCCTGGCGGCGTTCAAGGTGGGGTTGGACATAGCCTTGGATGGCATGGTTTAGTGGGAGGTGTCCCTGCCCATGGCAGGGGGTTGGAACTCGATGATCTTGATTTCCTTTCCAACCCTAACTATTCTATGATTCTATGATTATCAGCCAATTAAGAGACAAAGTAAGCCCTTGCCATAATGTTAAGCAGCCTATAATTCCAGCTCAGTAATAACTACTCTTCAAATGTAGATTATGAAAACATTACTATGGCTGCATTACTACATGATAAATAGAGGTTTCTGTCAAACTTAAAATGCTGGATATCTGATCATCCATACTGCTTAATTCTTAGCTTACTCCCCAATTCAGTTTTGACAGGTCCAGTTCTCTCTTTCCAATATAAAACTGCTCCAAAGAAAGATAGCCCTAACCAGTATGGGAATGATCAGGCCGTGCCATTCAGCTTCAGCAAACAATCCCCAGTCCTCTTCCATTTAGGAACAAAAATGCAGCAAAAGAGAACAGAGGAAACTTGTTAAAGGGAGTGGATCCTTATTCAGAAACTGCCAGTATTATGTTTGAGTCCCATCACTGTATATTCTGGGTAACATGATACTGAAAACATGACATCAAACCAGTCCCAAGCTACAGCTCTACATATCATTTTATTCCACATGCCTGAAACTGGGCTGTTCAGGAGCAATGAAGAACTGATACATTCTTGTTTCTGCCTGCCTGCTAAGGTTAAGATAAGCAGTGAGAATATTGATTGGCTTTATGGAGTAATGGCAGCTGATAATGGTTCTTGTTCAGTTTTGGTGACTCAGGTTCAGAAATATCATGCTCAAATACAACCTCACTAAGGAATAGCACTTCAGCAACCCACTGCTTTGCTCCTACAAGGCTTGGTGAAAAATAATATTAAGAATGATGTGTAGCCAAATTTCTCAAAAATTCTTACAAAATTCCAGTTGAGATTCCATTTATAACCATCAGTGTACATCATTTAACTATAACAATGACATTCTTATGGGTTGTGTCAGATTAGTTTTAGAGCTAAAACTCCAGTCTCTTACATATGTATTTTAATTCTGCTCATCATAAGTACCAAAATATGTTTAAAATCTACTTACTGGATTTTATAATATTAGACTAATTTATGCTGACTTTGAAGCACTAACTATACAGATACAGCAACATAATGCTCACCCTGTGACCAGGGAAAGAAGCAGACCAGAATACCAGCAGGTCAAAGGGGGCGATCCTGCCCCTCTACTCTGCTCTCATGAGACCTCACTTGGAATACTGTGTACAGTTCTGGTGTCCTCAACATAAGGACATGGAGCTGTTGGAACAAGTCCAAAAGAGGGCTGTGAGGATGGTCAGGACACTGGAGCACCTCCCATATGAAGATAGGCTGAGAAAGTTGGGGCTGTTCAGCCTGGAGAAGAGAAGGCTGTGTGGAGACCTCATAGCAGCCTTTCAGTTTCTGAAGGTGGCCTACAGGGATGCTGGAGAGGAACTCTTCATCAGTAACTGCAGTGATAGGACAAGGGGTAATAGGTTAAAACTTAAACAGGGGTTAGATATGAGGAAGAAGTTCTTTACTGTGAGGGTGGTGAGGCCCTGGAATGGGTTGCCCTGGGAAGTTGTGAATGCTCCATCCCTGGCAGTGTGCAAGGCTGGGTTGGACAGAGCCTTGGGTGGCATGGTTATTGTGAGGTGTTCCTGCCCATGTCAGTGGGGTTGGAACTAGACGATCTTAAGGTCCTTTCCAACCCTAACTATGATTCTATAGCCCCTACTTTTTGTTCCATTTTACCAAAATATTTGCAGTTTATCATATGCAATCTTACAAAGAAACTTCTCAGTTTTAAATATATTTTTACATCATGCTTAATGCACTTTAATGGCATATTTTCTGTTCTTTAGAAAATAGCTTATCTACACATACTCCATAAAATACCATTTGACTAGGCATACTTCTCACTGAATGCCTAAGTTCAAACAAAATTAAGACAAAATGTTACATAATTTATGTAAAATTGATAATTGAAATAATCATAACTGGAAAAAGCATTTTAAATTAACCTTTAGATAAAAATTAATGTACATTAAGGTAAGCAAAGACAATAGTAATTTAAACCTCTACTGTATTTTCAAATTATTACTGTTCTTCAATGGTTGATTAAATATGCCAATAAATGGGCCAAATTCTGAGATCATGATTCAGGAAACAATGAAGACTTCAAGCTTTGGCCAAATGATTTAATAACCCAACAATCCTGTTAGTAAAAAAAAATCTATGCGTGCATTTAGATTTATAAATTATCAATGGAATGGTGAAGTAATTTCTGTAGGTACTGCCTTGGCTGACACACCATAAAGCAAATCAGATAGCAGCAGCCCAAATGTGTGTGCTGGTATAGCCAAAGCTTTCTAATTAGAAAATGTTTATTTCAGTTGAGGGCAGGACATGATATTCAGCCTCAGTTAATAGGCCATACACTTTCTTTGTTCAAAGTGCGCCTGCACACAAGCATCACTGTGCCACAGTGATTCAAATTCTTCCCTAACTTTACATGTGACAGGCATCTTGTTGCCTGCAACAGTTACAGAAAAACCCACACTTTCTCAGTCAGAGATCCCTTATATTTTCTATTAATCAGGAAGACCTTCAGGGAGGTGGAAGAGAAAAGGGAGTCCCAAAATACTCTATTCTGTTCTGCATTAAGTAATAAACATTTTTAATGTTCTCATGGAAGGATAAAAAGCCATATCTTGGCAATTGAAACATTTTGTTTTACCAATAAACACTTCTGTCTCAGAGACCAAATTCTGATGCTTGAGACATAGCAGGAAAAAGCCTAAAACCTCTGATTTATGACCCTGGAGCAGTCTGACCCTAAAGGGAGGTGACCAAGCCAGTGGGAGGTACCAGAGACAAATGTTGCACAGGGAATAAGTACCTCAGTTAACAAAAGAGAAGGGCATGATCACACATTAGTTTGACTTTGTTAACACACAGAATTTAGAAAACATTTTTAAGGAATCACCAATAGAAGACAAGAAAGTAAATAGAAAATGAGATAAAAGCCCATGTAAATTTAGGAAATGTAGATCTGTCACATAAACTTACTATCTTTTTTGAAGGTTAATTGACTTGCTTGATAAACAGCATACAGTAGATATAATTTCCCTGGATTTCAGGACAGCATTTCATAAAGCATCACCTGGGAAATACTTTGAACTACAGAATGTAGTAATTAATATCGAATTTACAGTAGTATATACACAAGGACAGGGAGAAAGGCTAGAGCTCCTCTGCCTGCAGTCCAAAGCTGATAAGTAGCAAGACAGCAATGCATTAGGAGTATCATTGGTGCCGTGTTCTGAAAACACCACTATCAAGCTCATTTTACTGTGAGCTGTGCTGGATTTAATCAGTGGTACTATTCACATGGATAAATATATCTAAATATGCACAGAATACATGTAAATTCAGCAACACTAATACAACAGAAAAATGAAAGAAAAGAGAACAAGTTTCAAGCAGCTTTGCTGTTTGTGGTTTGGGCGTTGTTTTTTGGTGTTTGTTTTTTTTTTTTTTTTTTTTTTTTTTTCCTGGCAGATAAAGAAGCTAAACCTAAGGACCCCACCCGAAGTCCTGTAAAGTTAAAATCAAAGTTAAGTGATATTACTCACTCCAGCACTAGCAGTCCTTAGTGTTCCTCAAAAGAAAGCCTTAAAACCTAGCATTTATTCATGGGTTGCAAAACAAGCAGAGGACATGCACTTGACAGAAAAGGACATAGATTATGTTTTTTAATGTTGAGCAGCCTTGTCTACAGGGATGGGAAAAAAAAAAAAAATCTCAGTGGTCCCTGCTCAACTTTCAAGATTGCATCAGCCTTAAAAATCAGTACAGAATGTGTTGAAATCTACTGTAGAGTAACAGAAAGTAGCTAGTATTACTGCCTGAAATACTAACACTTTGATATGTTACACTACTAGGCTCTAACTGGTCTGACATAGAATCATAGAATAGTAAGGGTTGGAAAGGACCTTAAGATCATCGAGTTCCAACCCCCTGCCATGGGCAGGGACACCTCCCACTAAACCATGCCATCCAAGGCTATGTCCAACCCCACCTTGAACGCCGCCAGGGATGAAGCATTCACAACCTCCCTGGGCAACCCATTCCAGGGCCCCACCACCCTCACAGTAAAGAATTTCTTCCTCACATCCAATCTAAACCTCCCCTGTTTAAGTTTAAATCCATTACCCTTTGTCCTCTCACCACAGTCCCTAATGAAGAGTCCCTCCCCAGCATCCCTATAGGCCCCCTTCAGGTATTGGAAGGCTGCTATGAGGTTTCCATGCAGCCTTCTCTTCTCCAGGCTGAACAGCCCCAATTTTCTCAGCCTATCTTCATACGAGAGGTGCTCCAGTCCCCTGATCATCCTCGTGGCCCTCCTCTGCACTTGTTCTAACAGTTCCATGTCCTTTTTATGTTGAGGACACCAGAACTGCACACAATACTCCAAGTGAGGTCTCACGAGAGCAGAGTAAAGGGGCAGGAGCACCTCCGTCGACCTGCTGGTCACACTCCTTTTGATGCAGCCCAGGATACGGTTGGCCTTCTGGGCTGCAAGCGCACACTGCCGGCTCATGTTCATTTTTTCATCAACCCACACCCCCAAGTCCTTCTCTGCAGGGCTGCTCCCAATCTCCTCCCTGCCCAATCTGTAGCTGTGCCTGACATTGCTCCGACCCAGGTGGAGGACTTTGCACTTAGCATGGTTAAACTTCATTAGGTTGGCATCAGCACACCTCACAAGCGTGTCAAGGTCCCTCTGGATGGCATTCCTTCCCTCCAATGTATCAACCGAACCACACAGCTTGGTGTCATTGGCAAACTTGCTGAGGGCGCACTCAATCCCACTGTCCATGTCACCCACAAAGATGTTGAACAAGACCGGTCCCAACACCGATCCCGGGGGGACACCACTTGTTACTGGTCTCCAGCTGGACACTAAGCCATTGAGCACTACTCTTTGCGTGCGGCCATCCAGCCAGTTCTTTATCCACCGAGTGGTACACCCATCAAATTGATGTCTTCTCTCCAACTTAGAGAGAAGGATGTCATGCGAGACAGTGTCAAAGGCTTTACACAAGTCCGGGTAGATGACATCAACTGCTCTGCCCCTGTCCATCAGTTCCGTAGCCCCTTCATAGAAGGTCACCAGATTGGTCTGGCAGGATTTCCCCTTAGTGAAGCCATGCTGGCTGTCACCAAGCACCTTGCTGGTTTTCATGTGCCTTAGCATGCCTTCCAGGAGAATCCGCTCCAAGATTTTGCCAGGCACAGAGGTGAGACTGACTGGTCTGTAATTCCCTGGGTCATCCATTTTCCCCTTCTTAAAAATGGGGGTTATATTTCCCTTTTTCCATAGCAGTGTTAACTTTTTTTTTATGGAAAAGAACATGCATGAAAGTAAATTTGAAAGCTGTAAAACTTTATTAGCTCCATAAAAATAAAAATTAAGCCAAGAGCCAAGGCTTGCATTCTGAATGCGGTAACCATGGTTTTTGGTACCAAGTCTGTTGCAACAGGACACAACCTGGTGCTGCTGTAGAACACAAAAAAGATGGAATTTATGCCAAAAATCTTGTAACCCAATCAAGGTAAGAAGATTAAAGACCAGAAAAAATGCAAAAATGGAGAACCTACAATTGAAAAAGGATTCCTACAAAGATACTGATTACTGATAGTCTTCTACACCAAGAAGCAGCAGGTGTAGAAGATGAGGGACTTGGTGTCAGCTCTCCAGCACTCAGCTTACTACAGTTTCCAATCAAACTGAATATACAACTGTCCAGAAATGACACAGGAAAAATACAATTCCTTTCTCCTTCCATCACACACAAACACAATACAGCATGCATAGGAAAGAGATAAAGACAAGCATACTCAACCTGGCCGCCAAATTTGGAAATGCTTCTCCTTTAGACTGTTACAAAAGTTCTGGCAGCCCAGGAAGAACCAAACCAAGTCCTCTTTCATTTCTGAATGAAGAATATGAATGTGATGACCACTACTATGGCCAAACTCTAAGACCTCCATTGAACATAATTTAAAATCAGATCTCTGCATTGTGTTGTACAGCCATGCTGGAAGAAAGAGCACTAGCACTCACATGAGATATGAATCTGTACGTAGAAAATACAAAAAAGGTATTTATCTTTAAAAGGTAAATATTTCAATGGACTGAGAATAACTAGTTTAAGATACTGAAGCAAGGGCAGGCAGCAAGTATAAGCTCTGTAACTAGCAAGAGCGCAAGTATATATTTGGCATTTTATAGAACCTTCAGGCTTAGTTTGATTAGTTACTAAAATCATGACTAACCTAGAGGAAGAATCACAATAATTGGCATAGGTCATAGATAATCAAAAGTGTGCTTCCCAGTGGGATGGAACCTATTAAAATCAGATATTTAAATCTCTTTACACTTTCATATTCAACTCATGTGCAAAATTATTTGTCCCAAATCATAGTCTCCAAGGACCACTGCAGACATTTTTCACTGCTCTTTATTTGGTGCTAATTAGCATTTTCAAGAGGTTTGAGACAAAGCTCAGTATACACCAAAGAAATGATTCCTACTAAATGCCAGATCCTTGCTTTTTCTTCTTGAAAAAATCAACTTTAAAGCTCTTAATGTTTAGATTACTTCAACTGATATCTCAAAGACTAGTATCTAAAAAGGAATATTAAGTACAACCCATTATTTCTATTGTGATGATCTGAACTTAAAAGAAATGTTAATCAGATCAATTTTAATTACTTATTGAAAAGTCTAGCTTTGCTACTGAGACTACTATTGTACTTTTCCCCTCTTAATAATCATTATGAGAAAATAACCAGATTAAATCAATAATTATTTTGTCTAGCAAAGTTAAAAAAACCCAACCAAAACCAGACACACATTAAAAATAACCAGCCAATATGTATTGTGCCATGAAAGTTATTAATGTAAAGTTAAAATGTAACTGTAAGTGCCTGATAAAGTCCTATCAAAGCCAACTGGATGTTTAGATGATTGAAATAATCTACCTAGACTTGTGCAAAGCATTTCACACTGTCATAGAATCATAGAATCATAGAATAGTAAGGGTTGGAAAGGACCTTAAGATCATCGAGTTCCAACCCCCCTGCCATGGGCAGGGACACCTCCCACTAAACCATGCCATCCAAGGCTATGTCCAACCCCACCTTGAACGCCACCAGGGATGAAGCATTCACAACCTCCCTGGGCAACCCATTCCAGGGCCCCACCACCCTCACAGTAAAGAATTTCTTCCTCAGATTCAATCACTCACAACACCCTTGTCTCTGGAAACACACACATCTTATGGATGGACCAACTGGTGGATAAGGAATTGGCTGGGCAGTCACACCCAAAGAGCTGTGCTCTATAGCTTCATGTCCAGTTGGAGACCAGTGACAACTGGGGTTCAGTTCAGGGGTCAGTAATGGGACTGGAACTGTTTAACATATTAGCTGGAAACACGGACAGTGGGATTGAGTGCACCCTCAGCAAATTTGCCAACACCACCAAGCTGTGTGGTGTGATTGACCTGCTGGAGGGAAGGGATGCCATCCAGAGGGACCTTGACACACTGGAGGGGTGGGCCAATGACAACCTCATGAGGTTCAACAAGGCCAAGACCAAGGTCCCACACCTGTGTCAGGGCAACCCCAAGCACAGATGAAGGCTAGGCAAAGAATGGATTGAGAGAAACCCTGGAGAGAAGGACTTGGGTTGGATGACAAAAAGCTCAGTGTGACCTGGAAGTGTATGTTTACAGCCCAGAAAGCCAACTGTACGCTGAGCTACCTCAAAAGAAGTGTGACCAGCAGGTTGAAGGAGGTGATTCTCCTCTATGCCACTCTCATGAGGCCCCACCTGCAGTACTGCATCCAGTTCTGGGGCCCCCAGCATATGAAGGACATGGAACTGTTGAAGCGAGTCCAGAGAAGGGCTATGAAGAGGATCAGAGGCCTGGAGAACCCCTCTCATGAAGACAAACTGAGAGAGTTGGGCTTGTTCAGCCTGAAGAAGAGGAAGCTCTGGGGAGACCTTAGAGCAGCATTCCAGTACCTAAAGGGTGCCTACAGGAAAGCTAGAGAGAGACTTTTTACAGGTAGGTAGGATAAGGGGTAATGTTTTTCATCTGAAAGAGGGTAGATTTTTATTAGGTATTAGGAAGAAATTCTTCACTGTGAGGGTGGTGAGGCACTGAAACAGGCTGCCCAGAGAAGTTGTGGCAATGCTCCTGAAAGTGTTCAAGGCCAGGCTGGACGGGGCTTTGAACAGCCTGATCTAGTGGAAGGTGTCCCTGTCCATGGCAGGGGGCATGGGACTGGATGATCTTTAAGGTCCCTTCCCAAATCATTCTATATTCTGTGATTTCATCATTGACTTCAAAAGCTGTGGGACTGAATTCTGAAAACTGTGTGTACTTCAGAGCTTTAAAAGTTAGATTTTTTGTGTAATTTTATTTTTATTCTCATGTAAAATTAAGACTAATCAGATCTTTAGCTACACCTCAGGCAAAAAAGGAAAAACAGCACCTAGTAAGACAAAGCTTTACAAATTTTTTTGTTACTTAACAAAGATTCCTCAGATATGATTTATTGTAGAGATTCACTACTCAGATCACTGTATTTTTTCTGGTCTTATTTAGAAATCAGAAGTGAAACTTCTCTTTTTCACTAGCCACAATCCAGTAAGAGAATAGAAAGGAATTTCAAACAGTAGCTGCCTCTGGGGCATACATGAAGCCCTTGATAGTTGGCCTAAAGCTCAAGTTTAAGCATTAAAGCTTTAGTTCTCTGGCACTATCTTAATGACAGCCAACTCTGTGCTTGCCAGTCTTGTCATTGGTAATGTCATTCCAATCAGCTGTGACAAAAAAATCCTTTGAATAATTATTTTTTGCAGCTCTTTCATGATTCACATATCCCCTCAGTTTCTGGGGATGCTTTGCTTTGATAATCTTTCCTCAAAGTATAAAAACAATTTCTTTCCTGTAGTTCAGGGTATTTATCCGGTAAATGAAAGTATATGAATGGAGAGCAGGAAGAAGGCAGAAACCATGGTTACTTGCCAGTCAAGTCAATGTACTAAAACAGTTTTTCCTCACCTTTACAACATCCCTGCACAGCCAATTCAGTTGCACTTCTGTTCTTAATAGTTTCACTATTATTCATCAGTTGAAATGCATTCCACATTTTCATATTAATGAAAATTCTATGAGAAAGGTGTTAGATCTTTTAAGAATTCACTTAGTAGAGGCTGAACATGAATTCAGTGCCTGTACAGAAAAGGACACATGAGAAAGCATTCAGCATTCTTTATTAAACTATGACTAAGTGATGCAATTTTTCTTACCTGCCTATAGTGGCATACTGTATAATTTAGCATTTCTGTTCTTGCCCAGACTGTTCCCTTACGTACCAATGTAAGCTTTGTTACAGACTGTACAACAAATGGATTCATATCTACCAAGAGAGTGTCTCTTAATCAGGTCCGGACAGCAAAATGACCACTTAAAAGGCACTTGGAACTAATAGAAATTATGCAGCTCCTGATTTAGCTAATTATGTAAATGAAGTGCTCACTAATCACCATGACACTCAACACAAAAAATGTGTTGTCATGACCATCTACATTGTTTTTTAAGGAAATTAACGCTGATGTAAACAAGGTCTGGAGCAACAGCACATTACTGCTATCATGTTGCAAAACCACCAGCTAGTCTACAGAACAATCTATCATTGGCAATTCCTTCTTTACGGCTCAAGGAGGAAACAGCGGGATTAGAGCATGCAGCCAGACACTTATATGGTGGAACACGGCAGGTAAGGACCACAGGTTTAAGTACAGCAGATTGAGAAGTCTTATGGAAAAGGTACGCATTTAAAAAAACAACTTCTGTATATTTCTTTTTCTTTATTTAAGCCTCATCTTCCTTTTTAGATGCCCGTTCTCCCTGTTAGTTTGGGGGGAGGGGGCTGGTTCTCCACAGTATCAATTCCTACTTGAGACTTTCAACATGTCATCTATTGTGGTAATATAGAAAAGAAAGGAAAATTGTGATCTTCATTTATAGATCTCTGTTGAGAGCTTGCAAGTCTTGACATGGAGGAGAGAACCAAACTAATCCACTTAACTTTCTGTAACAAAATTCGCATCAGATACACAATGCTATGGGCTGAGGGAACAAGGGTGGCAAGAACCTCTGAGTTTCAAGAAATTGTAAAATGCGATCAGAAAAGAAGAAACAAAAGCCTTCTAAAGACATAATCTCTAGTCAGACACACTTCTAATTTTAATTCAGGTTTTAAGAATGTCCTAATACTTCAGTGAAAATAGTTTTTCAATATTTAGTTTACTGGATCGTAACTTAGTTGCAGAACAATCAGTTAATGATTGTGCTGTCAGAAGCCTTCCACATTAAGGTAGCATTATACTCAGTTTAACAGAGCAATATGTTTACTGGTAGGAGAACACATCCAATAACACTACTCAGCAGGAATATTCAACATTATCTGTCACTGCCCTGAGTATTAAGCAATGCAACGCTTAAATAGACCCAAATTTTGTTACGATCAAAAACTGGACTAAAATAGCGAAGATCCCAGGAAAAACAGATTTCTGTATAACATTTTACCATGATTTTTTCAAGTGTTGCCTACAAGAAAATAACAGACAAGACAGTATCTGACATTACCAGAATCATCAAGTAACATTACTTTTTTTTAGTTAGGAAGTAACAACAGTTCATTTCAAGGAATGAAATCTCAATTTCTACAAAATGCATTAAAAAAAAAAAAAAATAAAATAAAAAAATCTTACTCATCAACAGACTGATAAGATTGTCATGTACTTAACTTACAAAAGTGGAAGTTTTGCATTACCAGAGATAGTAGAATCATAGAATAGTTAGGGTTGGAAAGGACCTTAAAATCATGTAGTTCCAACCCCCCTGCCATAGGCAGGGACACCGCACACTAAACCATGCCATCCAAGGCTATGTCCAACCCCGCCTTGAACGCCGCCAGGGATGAAGCATTCACAACTTCCCTGGGCAACCCATTCCAGCGCCTCACCACCCTTACAGTAAAAAATTTCTTCCTCATATCCAATCTAAACTTCCCCTGTTTAAGTTTGAACCCGTTACCCCTTGTCCTCTCACTACAGCCCCTAATGAAGAGTCCCTCCCAAGCATCCCTATCTCCTTATAGCACTGAACTTGTCATTAGTGCAACTTGGCAGAATATATTCCTTCCCATTGTTAAAATCTGCTTCTAGAGAGCAGTCAAACTTGCTCAAAACTGAGCAGGCTATCCCATGAAGCAGGCAGAAAATTCTTTCTTTCCTGAAAGCTCTGAACCTGCTTCTCACAGCAAGATATGGTTTTATGGATACCTGGAGCATGAAAGAATTTTATTCCGTTCCTTTGTGGAGTGGATCTTCTTTGTCAGACTGACCTTATCCCTCTTTCTAACAGACCTTGATACTCAAAGGGGGGACAATGTTCATATAGACTTAATTCCTGTTGTTGACTTCAGCTGTGCAACTGTTTGTCGACCTGCAGAATCCACCCACTCCTCACGGGCAGGACTCAGGAGAAAAACAGATGGGCCCCTATGCTGTTGTACACCAACCCCAGAGCCAGTCAGTTTGTATACTGCAGGGCCCCTCTGGCAGTATCATTGGTGTCCACATGGAAGAATGGCAGGGGACAATAGTGTACAGGCCAAGAAAGTCTACACAGTCTTTCCACAACATCCCAAAACTAAGCCCCTGTGGCATGCTACAAACCACGTAAGTCAGCTAGCTAGGGCAACTGATGGACTTTCTGTATTGCATACAGCAGAAAAAATCTCGGAATAACAACTCTCCTCTTCCTCATTGATGTCCTGCGTGGCTCAGGCTAAGCCAGCATAGACACTGTGATGAACTGATGCCCTAGGCTCCCCACCTACTGTTTTGGCACTGAACGTATTCAGTAGTTATCAGCCTGCTCTGGCAGAGGAACAGACTTCCTCCTTGTGTAAGAAAGCACCAGCTTGCAGCCTGCATTGTCAAAAGACACAAAAGGAAAATTTTTCACAATGAGAGTAATCAGCCATTGGAATAACCTCCCTAGGGAGTGATGGACTCCCCAGCATTGGACACTTAAGATTCAGCTGGAGAGGGTGCTAAGACATCTAGTGTAAGTTATGCATTGGCAGGAAAGGTTGGACCAGATAATCCTTGAGGTCACTTCAAACCTGGTATTCTATGATTCTGTGATTATATAATTTCCTAGCTTTATAACCACAAGAGAAGGCCACCTCCCCCTGCTCCAAGTTCAGAGGCGGGCCCCAGGTACCCATCCACCTCCCCTGTGCTGCAGTACATCTATACTTTGTAGTCCCCACCAGTGTTGAACACTTGTACAATGTCCTTTGCCAACATTCTGACCTTGCTCTACATGCACAGCAAATTGCCATTCTGTTGGCTGCGTTCATTAGCTGTGTCGTCAAACACAGCCCAACACACATCACCTGCCATTCTCATGTCCTGCGTTCAGCAGTAGCAGTCATTTTTTCTCCTCCTTAGTAGCTAGTGCAGTGCTGTCTTTTTGACTTTCGGCCTGGGAACAGTGCTGGTTACACCGATTTTTTTAGATGTTGCTCAGTAACGTTTACTCTGACCAAGGACTTTCTGAGCCTCAAGCTCTGCCAGGTAGGAAGGGAAGCCGGGAGGAAGCAGAGATAGGACACCTGAACCAAAATGACCAAAGAGGTATTCCATACCACAGCACGTCATGCCCACTATATAAACTGGGGGCAGTTACCCAGAAGGGTTAGATCACTGCTCAGGTCAGGCTGGGTATTGGTCAGTGGGTGGTGAGCGATTGTATTCTGTTCCCTTGTTATTTCCCTTATCATTATTATTATTGGTGGCAGCAACAGTGGTTTGTGTTATACCTTAGTTACTTGCTCAACCAGTGGGAGTTACATTCTTTTGATTCTCCTACCCATCCCTCTGGGAGTACAGGGAGAAAGGGGGGGCAGTGAGCAAACTCCTGCGTGGTACTGAGTTACTAGCTGGGCTTAAACCATGACACTCTTCCAGCTGCACCTGCTGTAAAAATAAGTACTGAAAAAGGAAGAAATAAGCCGGGGTGGGGCAGGGGGAGGTGAGGAAATCCTTCTTGTCTTGTGTTTAATAGCAGGATTAAACATAGTAATATTTTGTCTTAGGGAAAAAAAAAAAATTAGAAGATACTAGTGTTATAAAGTTAGATGAAAACCTTTTTCCAGTTCCTCTGATAAGTCAATAAGCCCCTGACAGAGAGAAGCACAGAACAGACACATATAACAGCTATCAGGCACCACATGTATCTTCCCAAATGTTCAGTTATAAAGGGACATAATACTGATATCAGGTCTTCAAGCTACAAAATTAATAACCCTTTCAACAACTATATTACAATCTAATAACAAAAATGACACAAAATTGTTTTCTCTGAAAACAACTGGAACACTAATATTTCAAATCTGACTTGGTAGGAATGATGGAATTAGTTGTGCCAGAGTAGTGCCAAAAATAATAAATTCAGCATGCCAAGTACAGTAGAACTCCCATGGAGTTTTGTTACCTACATAAAGAAAAAAAGCACTGTGCAAGTAAAATACAACCAATTAATGCCCTGAGTGTGAAATGTTAAGTGAGATCATGGAAAAAAAAACAAACAAACAAACAAACAAAACACATTAAAGAGATACAGACTGATTCTTTCGAGTCAACTAGTCAGAAAATCCCAAGAGCTCTTGATTTAGACAAACTTTGTGCAACACCTGTCTCATGATGTAACCACCCTGAAACTCTGTTCTTGCATGGCATTCAGATGAAATTAAAAGAAAGGGGGAAGGGGGAAGCTACTTAAAAAAATTTACTTTCAAAAAGAGAAAGCATATGACAGTGTCAAAACTTAACCAAAAGAAAATAACAAATAGCCAAAAGACTAAAGTATTGCAAAACTGAAACACAACAGAGTAAGCAAACTACTTGGACAACTATAGCTTTTAAATTTTTTTTCCTACTTCGTTATGCCCACAAAAGCTGAAAGAGATAAACAACAGAGCTGTAGAGGAACAGCAGGAATAAAAGATGTTTCAAAACATGTAGGCCACATTCACAGCTTTGTAGAGGAACCTGTGCTATTTGAGACACACAAGTGCTTTGGAAAGGGGATGAAGAAAGAGGCAATAATATCCGATGATGATACAAAATTATTCAGGGTAGTAAAACCCAAAATAGACTGCAAAGAATTGCAAGAGAATTTCATAATACTGAGAGACTGGATGATCAAATACCAAATTAAATTTAGTCTTGACAAATACGTAACACTGTAAATGGAGAAAAAGTAGCCATCCTACACCCACACATTATTTGGCTCAGGACACGTATCTCATGGATAATTCCCGGAATACATTAGCACATCATTCAGAAGCCAGCAAGATGACAAGAAGAAATGCTAGGAATTCTTAGCAAAGCAACAGAAAAAAGGACGGAATTAGTATCATTATTCTACTACATAATTTCATATTTTTCCTGCATCCTGAACAGCATATGTAGTCCTGATTGCTTCATCCCAGGAAGAACATTATAAAAGTGAAGAACAACAAGGATCAGATATCTATCATCTCCTCCATATAATATGAGTTTAAATAGAGATGGACTCCTCAGCTGAGGAAAAATGCCACGCAAGGAAGGATGAATAGCGAATAATTAGTTACTACTTCTCACAAAATAAGAACTAATGGACACTAAATTAATTTTTTAATATAGAACAAAGAAGCAAACTAACAAAAATCTTTCACACACACGTAAATAAATTATTTGGTTTCTTGCTGCAGCCAACAATAAAGAAGGATTTAAAAATCGATTACACAAATTCAAAGCTGATTAACATAATAGGTTGAAAGCAATTTCGTCCAGTTTAGGAAGCCCCTGCACTGGAGCCTGCCAAAAGCTGCAAGATACTATAACAGCGTTTTGCCTGCTATTTTTTTCTGATATCCCTTTCTAACCTTTGAACTTGCCATAATACAGTTTCTGTAGTCTGTGCCTCAACAACTGAATCACCACAACTGGAAAAGCAGCCACCTTCAGTCCTAGGGCAAAATAACAGTACAAAGGGCTCAGCCCAAAAGTTTTAAGACCTGCCATAGCTGTGTAAGCCTTACTGATGGACTTAAACCAACTCAATTGCAGCGTGCCTCCAAAAGAGAAGGACCTACCCTTGTCTCCATAATCTCAAATGATCAATGTCTCTGGTCTGGACTCCTACGCAGACACAGGATCAAGCAGACAGGACTGACCTGACCATGTGGCAGCTTGAACAGTTTCTGCTTGTGGCACTGGACTGGTACACACTGTTTACAAAAAGGCTTCTTTCAGTATCCTGTCCTCCTGTTCAGAAATACCAGGGTGCATATTGTGGGGACTATTATTTAATAATGCTGATTTTTTAACATGTGGATGTGTTTTTCTTTAACATTCCAAGGCTACTCATGGCCTTGGATTTTAAGCATGGATTCACAGCATTAAAGATAGTATTTTTAGAATAATGACCAATTATAAACATGCTTTCTCCAAATGATCACAATGCCTCTGCATTTTGGAATTTTCTTATCCATAGGTGCAAAAACCCCACATAGCCTCATTTATTCATTAGCTATACATTATATGCTACTGTTCAACATTTACTGTTAAATTATATTTCACTAATAAAACATAACCCATTTCCTCTAAAATTTTCTTCCTTTAACTTCACAAAAAGATTTAGTTTTTTCCCTTTGGGGGAATTTTGAAGCATTTAAATCACGATTAGCCTCCAAAATAAATTTTAAGTATCAGGTACATGCTGAAGGAAACCAAAAGGTACTTTACAATGCAAAGATTACACTTTGAAACTCTGCACACAGAGGAGGTTCCCTTTCAATTATTTTATAGAATGAATCCTAGGACATATTTCTGAGTTGCACACATAGTAAAATTAAATGACTGTATATAAAGCAGTGCAGTTTTGCATCTAGGAAGCAGTGATTATTTCATGTAGTACTTGCTAAAAGCTGCTATTCTGAATAAGAGTGATGTTTTAACCTTCTGAGGGACACAAGTGATAAATTTCAAGGACAGAATCAGATATCGGCTCCAGAAATTCTTTCAAAATCCTAATATTAATGTTATCAACAACCATACATGGCAGCTTCCAATGCTTTTAAATGAAAAATAATAAATTCTAAATAAAGCATACCAAATAATCAATAAAATTTGTAATTAAAATAGGAAGATTATATACAGTTCTCAAATTAGAACACTGTTATCTGCTTTGGCAAACTTTCAAACTGGTTTAATTTCTAGGGTTTTCTCCCCAGTGTTCTTATTTTTGCAATTCAGCAAGCACTACTGCCATCTCCTGATATTCAGCTGTATATATCAAAATATATCTTTACATCCTGCAGAAATGTTGTTAAAGCTCTCTAGAACTTAATGTTCATCCATTTGCTGTTAACTTTTTGAAATCCATTTTTCTAGTATGTTGACTTTATTTCTGTGATTCTAGAAGGTTTCCTTTCTTCATGATCTAATTCCTTCCCATCCCCTATTTCTCATACCACTGATACTGATGTAATCCAAATCATATAATGAGGTTTATCTTCATCTGAAGTCATTTTACCACAAACACCCCTCCTTTGGCAAGGGTCAGCTTTTGGTCCTTAAAAAAACATCACTAACATTTCTCACCTAGACATGAACAGTATTCTTTAGTTATCAAAGCATTAAAAATATTCCATTTTGTATTGTAACAAGCAAAAAACCTTTCCAATTTGTAAAAGCAAAAAGGGGATTAACCAGAAGCTACATACTGTTCACAGATGGGGTCTTAACACTCACCAGAGCTCCCCAACAGGTAGTTCTGATCACAGATCTGAAGTCTGTTTTGCAGGTTCTTCTCCAGCTTAATTTATATACAAAGAAAAGCAGAGAGAATGAAGAGAAAGAAAAGAGACTCTTCATTGATGGGAATGTGGCAAATATGCATAACCAGGATTTAGGTCATTGCTTCAATAGAGTTTCAGTAAGCAAGACAGCTTATGTAGAAGAGGTTTATCAGGCTCTGCATCTCCTACTCATCTGACCTGTCAGCTTGCTGGCTAATACATGAGAATTGCACATTTTAACCAGAAAAGCCAGCCAAGGCCCAAAAAAGAACCTTTCTTGACAAAAGTATGCTAGGCTCTTTCACCATAACATTTTAACATATTGATGTATTTCAAGAAGCATCTAATTATAAATTTTCCAAGCAATTTTCATAACAGAGGCATAGGTCTGAAGCGAGAAAAAGTAAAAATGAATACTGGACTACAAAAGCATCTCACTTTTGCCAACCAGTAAAGAACAGACTTATAGAATCGTAGAATAGGGTTGGAAAGGACCTTAAGATCATCTAGTTCCAACCCCCCTGCCATGGGCAGGGACACCTCCCACAGGACTCTTAAAGCACTTTGGAGAGAGAGGAGTAAAGAGAAAAATCTAATGAAGGGAAAGACCATCAATAGTAAGAAGCATTGATGTCAGTGGAAGACAACTGTATCTACGTTCCTCTCTTGGCTTGTACTGGTTTCACTATCATGTTCCAAAGATTTAATAGCAGAACTGGTCCTGTAGTCTTCAGCACAATTCCTAATCTGATTTAAGACTGCAATTGTTTACCAGATCAGACCATATACCACAGTCTTCTTCAGGGTCACTTCTCTATAGAGCCCTACTAGGAAACCACAATATAGACTTCAGAAATTCCTGAACCAAACTTGGTTTTAACAAACAAATCATAAGCTCTGGTTTGCTTATAACAGTTTTACCTCAGCATGTTTGGTGAAATCTGCAGAGTGACTGCTAGTGTGCAAACAGGAATTAGACTTCAAAAACTATTATAATATTTAGCTCATCATATTGACAGCAGGGCACAGCTGCTATTTACTTTCCAAGGTTTGCTACTTTTATCATTGCCAACTTTTTTTTATTTCTTCCCCAAACTTCATTATCTTTAGACAAAATATACACTTCAACATAGCCATGCAGAAAGCAAACAACAGTTTCAGGTCTGGAACCACTAACTTGACCATTTCATCCTGTTGTGGATAACACCTCCCAGAAAGTCCTACTTAGCTTTAACAACTCTGAAGACTTTGTGCATAAACCAGAATATTAGCCAAGTACTGGTTTGGTACAACAACAAGGCTTTTAAACAGATTCCTTCTTTGGAGTAAGATTTCACTCATTCATGGAAAGACTTCACCAACCTGGGTAGATCATATTATGCAATCATACATATGCAGCATATAACAATACATATTTAATAATCTGTAATCAAATTATGTAATGCCACTTCTCAGTTTAGCCAGACTTCGCTTTAGATTTTTTCCTTCATCACAGGTATTCCTGAAGATAAGCTTTTAATAAATTAAACAGCAAGAACATTAATCAAAACATATTCGCAAATTAGTGGCAAAAAGCCTATTTAGAAACAAAGATGTATCAGAATCTACAAGCTGAACAAGTGTGACACTGAAGGCACATTTTTACTTAGTATCTCTAGCCTGATTTTTTGGCACAAAACCATATTTTTTTACTTTACTGTTGGCTGATATCCATGCTGAGGTTTTTCTATTAGCACAACCTATTTCCCCTAACGTTTCAGAGGGCTGCGTTCAATTTTCCCTCTGGGAATCTGAGCAGAAAAAGGGATTGGTTTGGCACTCTTAAATTTTGAAGCTAGTTTCAGCTAGCTATTTCATTATTTCCCCCCCCTTCCTTTGAACTGTGTGACTGCGCTTTTCTTATCCTCCTCCATGACTAAATTGTTTCATTTCCTCCCATAGTCTTCTAATTGGCAACCATATAATCTCAAAGGATTCTAACCTAAGGCATGTCACTCTGGTAATTAGATTCCTCAGTTTGCGAGTTAAAACACACCTTAGCTTTGTGTAGTAGCAAAAGAAAAGAAAAAGGAAAACCAAAGGTAACATAAGCCAAAGTCCCTTCACAACACTGAAAGTCTAAATATTTTTCCCCTCCCCTGATGTGAACATTTACTTACACTTAACCAAATAGAAAAAACAAATATCAGTGTAAGATTTCTTTGGCTGTTACAATGCTCCCTAACACCTACTCCTAAACAAGTTGGTGTAGATAAAAAAAATCACTCCCTCCCACATCTAGGCTAGAAAATGTAAGGTTTTACTAGTTAAAACAGATCAGTAATTTTTAGTCTTATACAAGCAATAAGGGTCCTTACAAATGATCAAAAATATGCTGAACTGATCACCTCATGGCCTGAGTATGCAAAAGGAGCACTGCCCCTTAGCAGGTGAAGCACAAGCATCCTTCATCACCCCACAGCACATTAAAAACATGCTCCAGATATAGAGCAGGCACAAATGCTAGGGAGATGTTGGGAATAGAGATAGGTGAAATTAACAGAGAGTGGTATAATTTTGTTGTCATGTCCTAAATAAATGCAACGCATTATTACACTAAGAATATGCTAGGTAAATAAAACCTGTCTTTCATGGTGACTACATGATGTAAATTAAACAGCTGTATAATTAATATTATGTACTACTCTGGTTCTTAAGACAGGCCCCTTCTTAAACCACATGCAGTCTCAGAACACAAAAACAGGTGATGCACCAGTACTTTTTAATAAGTAACTTTTGACCCACGATGATAACATAATTCCTTTTAAAGCACGGATTATTATATGAATGTGTTTTATCACATTTGAGGCACAACTTTCATAGAAATGTGTGCATATACCAGGAAGAGTCTCTCACCAATGGGTTGATAGTTAGCGCTGCTACTCTTAATCAAAATACTGTTTATCTATAACTAGCCAAGTCAGTCTTTCTGCCACTATTATGGAACTATTTAGATCTAATTACAGGAAGAAATGCAACGACGACCAGAAGTTGCATGAGAACAGAACAAATTAACATACACTTCCTGCCTATTACTCGTCACGTCTTAAGTTTCCTACCTCTATTCAACATGGAGCAGCAGATGAGGAGCAGCAACTCTTACATCTTTATGCAACTTGATGACTACAGAGTACTGCACAGTCATCATCTGTCATGTTGAGATTTATTCAGTGCTTTCGTTTAAAAAAAAGGTAAGAACTCTTAGTGAGTTAAAACATTTCTTTGCATTCACTGGGTCTCTATGTATTGCAGTATTATGGCAGCCAGTGAACTGAAAAGCAAGACACACTTCACTAAAATGGCTCATTTAAGCAGGAAGTAAACAGTTTGCCTCATTAAGTCCACTAGGTCTTTATCTCCAACAAAATTAAGAAGAGGTTGAATTTCAGAATTATTAATACTGAACCTGATTTTATGCTAAACACCTTAAAAACTCAAATTTCTGAATTGCAATGTCATATTTCATAAAATCAGAGAATAGTTAGGGTTGGAAAGGACCTCAAGATCATCGAGTTCCAACCCCCCTGCCATGGGCAGGGACACCGCACACTAAACCATGCCATCCAAGGCTATGCCCACCCCCACCTTGAACACCGCCAGGGATGAAGCATCCACAACCTCCCTGGGCAACCCATTCCAGGGCCTCACCACCCTTACAGTAAAGAATTTCTTCCTCATATCCAATCTAAACTTCCCCTGCTTAAGTTTGAACCCATTACCCCTTGTCCTCTCACTACAGTCCCTCATGGAGAGTCCCCAGCATCACTATAGGCACCCTTCAGTCACTGGAAGGCTGCTATGAGGTCTCCATGCAGCCTTCTCTTCTCCAGGCTGAACAGCCCCAACTTTCTCATTCATATACTGACTTTCATTCTCTACAAGAAATGCTGCAGCATTATCTACACCAGGCTGAACTAAATTATTTAGTATTATTCACAAGGGTGGTACTTCTTTTTTCAGCTACTAGGATTATTTTTGTGGTGAATTTGTCAACTAATAGTTCCTCATGATTTTAAATGAGCTCTTACCATCACTTATAAACTACAACAGGCATATTCTTTCTAAAGTAGGATAAAATATTTACAGCACTGCACATTTGCTAGCTACCAGGCATCTATATGTTTCTCAAGGGCTTAAATATTTTGTAGAAATGGATTGTAGAAATGTTGTAACATTAAATTCATAATTTTAAAACAGAGTAAAACTTTCGCAAAAAAAAATTCTCTCTTTGGGGATGTTACTACTATCAGAAATAAAGGATAACTGATAATGACAGTCATCTTAATCTTTTGGTGATATTTCCCCTTAATAGACTCACTCTCTCTTTAAAAGACATTTACATGATAGGAATTAAATTAAATTTCAGTGTTTGATAATCAAGCATAATGGGATTGAGCTAATACATAGCATGTTCTTTGCTTAATATTAGATTTTTTTATGCATATGATTTGGACTGAGTACTGCATGTTGATGAGGAGACTGCCCATGCCCGTATCTGACTTCTCCTGGGAACACTGGTCAAGTGTGTACTACGCACTTCAAATAAAATTGGACAATGCATTTGATCTTTAAAAAAAACACAGAACCGTTCAAGTGTATCTAATCTCTTGATGCAAAACTTGCTACAGTCAAGGAGAGGGATCTCAGAGGTCTCACTGTACTTCTGACTGGGGTCTTAAAACCCAGGCTGCCTATTTCTTCAAAAACTCCAAGCCCACATCCTTCACACACGCACACCACCCACACACATACACTTCCCCCCTACATAACTAGACTTAGCAACTACAACCTATTTTCTAGACAACATCTGTAAGTAGTTTCCAAATGACTGAACACATTCCCATTGCTCCTCAGCATGGGTGTGATCTTGCTCTAGTAAGACTCAAAACCCAAATATACTAACAACCCTGCCTTAAATGAGAGAGCCATTGCTCTTCCAGTGCTTTTGCCAAATTAATTTAGCACCATTAACTCCCACCTCAGCCAGCTGGGCTTTGCTTCTCCTGTGACACAACCAAACCATAATTTCTGGCTTTTTGCTAGACTCAATTTGCTACCATTCTTTTCCTAAAATAATTTATGAAAAATATGTGTTATCTATATGAGAATTTCTGAGCACCAACAAATAGTCTGAGAATTACTCTATCCATTTCAGAGAAGATGCTTCTATATGGCTGCCCTGGATTCAGCAGCAGCAGTCATTTTTCTCTTAGTAGCTGGTGCAGTTCTGTCTTTTTGACTTTCAGCCTAGGAACAGCGCTGGTTACACCGATGTTTTTAGTTGCTGCTCAGTAATGTTTACTCTGACCAAGGACTTTCTGAGCCTCAAGCTCTGCCAGGGAAGAGCGGAAACCAGAAGGAAGCAGAGACAGTGCACCTGACACAAACTGATCAAAGACATATTCCATACCACAGCACGTCATGCCCACTATATAAACTGGGGGCAGTTACCCGGAAGGGTTAGATCACTGTTCGGGTCAGGCTGGGTATTGGCCAGTGGGTGGGGAGTGGCTGTATTCTCTCCCCTTGTTATTTCCCTTATCATCATTATTATTGGTGGTAGCAGCAGTGGTCTGTGTTATGCCTCAGTTACTGGACTGCTCTTATCTCAACCTATGGGAGTTACATTCTTTCGATTCTCCTCCCCATCCCTCTGGGAGGGCAGGAGGATAAGAGAGGAGAGCGAGAGGGCAACTGCATGGCTGACTGGGCTTAAACCCCAACAATGGATTAGTTTAGGTTTTGGTTTTTTTGGGGCATGGGGTGGGTATTTTTTGGCTTTGGGGGAGTTGGTTTTGGAGTTTTTCTTTGGTTTGGGTTTTTTAAGGTTGCCCTGTCCTGCTTAATTTATGCATATTCATAGCTGTAAACCAACAATGCCATCCACTGTTTCTCAGAATGATCTTACTCAATGGACTTTTCCTACTGTTACATAAGATGCTTTGTTTTAGAGTCTCAGTGCTTGCAAACACTGGGTTCATGGTATAAGCAATAGCTTAATTCTTCTAAAAAAAAAAAAAAAAGAAACTAATTACAGAGATTTGCATGGATAAAATAAAAAAAAACCATTAAGTCCTACAAAAAACTTGATGAGCAATTTTTTTTTTTTCTGTGACTGTTGTCTTTTATTCATATGTACTGTATATAATTGATTTTTAAACTAACTTAACATCTGTCATGGTTTAACCTCAGCCAGCAACTAAATGTATCATGCAGCCACTCACTCCTCCACTCCCCTTTCTGCCCTTTGTAATGGAGAATAGCAAGAAGGTAATACCCATGGGTCAGGGTAAGAACAGTTTAATAACTGAAATGAAGTAAAATAATAATAAATAATGATGAAGAGGAAAATAAAAAGAGAGGAATAAAAGCCAAGAAAGATAAGTGATGCACACTACAACTGCTCATTACCCACTGACCGATACCCAGCCCACCCCGAGCAGCAATCAGCCCTTTTGGATAACTCCCGCCAGTTTGTACACTGGGCACAACATTTTCTGGTATGGAACAATCCTTGGGCTAGCTTGGATCAGCTGTCCTGACTGTGCTTCCTGGCTTCTTATGCCCTTGGCAGTGCATGACAGACTGAGAAGTCCTTCACCAGGGTAAGCAAGACTTAGCAACAACTAAAACAACTACGTTCTATCAACATTATCCTCAGACTAAAGCCAAAACACAGCACTGCACTAGCTACTACGAAGAAAATAAACTCTCTCCCAGCCAAAACCATGACAACATCCAAATCGCAAATGGGGCTATTCTGTTACAGCACTGAATAGCTGTCAGCACAATTGGAACTGATGCTTCCCCTAGAGTGGTTAAGCTGCATGCACAAGGAGGAAGCTGGGCACAACACCTGCACCTATACTCACTAAAGGTATTGCAGCAGCACAAAGCTATACCATTTTTCAATTATTTCTCCAATAATCTAAACGGAACTCTATTCCTGGATGCACAGATCTTCTACAGATAATTTTTACTGATCAAAGAGAGAACCACCAACATCTGACAGACATCATCAATTAGTCATAGAATCATAGAATAGGGTTGGAAAGGACCTTAAGATCATTGAGTTCCAACCCCCTGGCAATGGACAGGGACACCTCACATTAAACCATGCCACCCAAGGCTCTGTCCAATCTGGCCTTGAACACTGCCAGCGATGGAGCATTCACAACATCCCTGGGCAACACATTCCAGGGCCTCACCACCCTTACAGTAAAGAACTCCTCATATCCAATCTAAACTTCCCCTGTTTAAGTTTTAACCGTTACCCCTTGTCCTATCACTACAATCCCTAATGAAGAGTCCCTCCCCAGCATCCTTACAGACTCCCTTCAGATACTGGAATGCTGCTAGGTCTCCACGCAACCTTCTCTTCTTCTCCAGCCTGAACAGCCCCAACTTTCTCAGCCTATCTTCATATGGGAGGTGCTCCAGTCCCCTGATCATCCTCATGGCCCTCCTCTGGACATGTTCCAACAGCTCCATGTCATTTTCATGTTAAGGACACCAGAACTGCACACAATACTCCAAGTGAGGTCTCATGAGAGCAGAGCAGAGGAGCAGGATCACCTCCCTCCACCTGCTGGTCATGATCCTTTTGATGCAGCCCAGGATGTGGTTGGCTTTCTGGGCTGCAAGTGCACACTGCTGCCTCATGCTCATTTTCTCATCAACCAACACCCCCAAGTCCTTCTCTGCAGGGCTGCTCTGAATCATCTCTGCCCAACCTGTGGCTGTGCCTGGGATTGCTCTGACCCAGGTGTAGGACCTTGCACTTAGCATGGTTAAACTTCATAAGGTTGGCATCAGCCCACCTCACAAGCGTGTCAAGGTCCCTCTGGATGGCCTTCTTTCCCTCCAACATATCAACTGAAACACACAGCTTGTACAGCTTGGTGTCATTTAGATATCCAGTGGATAAAGAGCAGAGTGTTTCTTTTTTTTTCACTGAAGTGTTCTTCCCCACAGAACATGGAAACTTCATTCTTTTTAAAGGCAAAGAAAATGTTATCTAGATGTTACCTAGAAAAACTGGGCACTCCTCATATTATTCCTAAAACAAAGCATCTACTTCTGACAATACCTCCTGCTCAGATTACATCTGTAGGAGTTCTCCCCTTGAAGCTAAAGCAAAATACACAGGATTTTCTGCTGAAGAACAGAAATATTTCTATGGAATGTATATAATTTACTACTTATGCACCAAGACATCAAGACTTAACCTTTCACAGTTCATGCAGCTTTAAGTGATTTTCCTTTAACCAATAAAATTTTCCATACATTGGTTAGTATATTAATCATGTATTCTAGAATAGCTTGACCATCTGTAGTTTACCAGTATTTCTGTATTATTGAAATTTAACTTGATGATTAAACTAGCGCCTGTTTATATTTACTATCTTTTTAAATCAATGTAATGCTTTCCAGTATATATGTAAATTTATATGTTCTCAAACGATACTCAAGTATGACCTTTCAAAACAAACACAGGCCTAATTGTTAAGCAGGACAGACAATATGCTGATCTTTTTCAGATACATTGTTAAATTAGAGTAGCAGTCAAATTATCTGTATTATACCCAGATATTCTTTTGTTAAAAAAATAGTTGTAAATTGGGGAAAATTATTTCTCATAGTTTTCTTTGGCCAGAGATCAGCCTGAGTTTTCTAAACTACTCCTACAGGCTGTAATATAATTTCTATATCACTCCCTTAATGAAAAAAAGATTTTTATACTATTTCTATGATAAAATAAGCAAAGAATGAACACATCTCTCTAGCACCATAAATAAATTTCAGTTCCACAAGTGCTACTCTGAAGAAGAAAAATCTTTCCTGACCAAAGAGAAAGAAGCTTCAATTTTAGTTCCCCTATACAATATGCTTCACCTGCAGGAATGATTTTTCATTATCTCAAGAAATTTATATTTAGATTGACCTACACAAGGTTTTCCAGTAAACCTACACAAGGTTTTCCAGTAACGATAAAAACCATACATTATTTACATACTTCCCAGAGAGATAAAGACAACCTACATCGTCTGTAAGGCAGTTACAGATGCAAACTGACTAACTACAGCAGAGCCTCACCAAGCCTTCTTGTGAGGACAAGCAAATGAAGCAGACTGCATCAGTTAAGGATTCTGAGGAACTGCATACCCTGCACTCTCCTCTGGAGAGCAAAAAAGATGAGCCCGTTTCACTAGTTTCTCCTAAATACTCCAAAAAGCACACATACTTACAATCAGGTTTTCATGGTCAATTATTTAGGAAAAAAAAAACAAAAACAGGTAATGTAGTGAAATATGTACTACTGCAAAGCCATACTCAATTCAGCAAAAAGTGCATAAAAACAGAATACAACATTCACCTGCACTTACAAAGCTAGCTAGTAGCAGTTGTAAATTAATGTCTTTGCATTTTTATATTATATAGACACAAGTTAGCATCACAGGCATCACATTTTAGATAAGCAATGAATGTTGTCATTCAGTTTCAGTAAAAAAAAATTATGAATTTTGTGGTGTTTGTGTTAGAATATAGCTTCTCAAATATATTCCAATGAGGTCACAAAGCAGATATTAAAAGTAGTTAAATTAATGGCTGTTGTACTGTTTTTTGACATTCATAATAAGAAGATTAATAATCCTCAAAACATTTTCTTGTGATACACCATCAACACTAGCTGACAAAGTCAGTCTTGGACAGAATACTTTAATAAACTTTTTTTGAGCAGGGTTTCAATTCCCTGGTACAATTATGGAACTTGAAATGTAATTCTCTTTAAAACTGCAAAGGAATTAGGCCAGAGAAATTCTGTTAAGGGTAAAGCATGATAAAAAGCAACAGCTTCAAAGACCTCTTTTTATATTGCTGTTGCCTCATGTCATGTTGTATTCTAAGCCTGAGTTGTGTTAACGTCTGTGAAAGGACAATGAGGAAAAGAAAGAAAGGAAAGAAATCTGTGTTGCTTAGCATTTCAAATAGCCACAGAAAAACATTCATTGCTGTCCTATTGCAATTTTACATTCTACTTCGGGACATGCCTTTGAAACACAATAGTTACTTGGTAGGATGTTGACAGAATCATCAGTAATTATTGTTGAACTGAACAATGTAAGGAGGCAGACAGAAAACCTAGACTTTAGTTTGATGCCACACAGTGGGTAATGGAAATTTTTCTTTACATTTCTATTGTGAAAATTATATCTTATTTTGAACATGCCACATTAACAAAAACTCTAAGCCTTGAAGAGATACTGAAAAGCCAAACCACAGACACAAATACACACACACAAAAAAAAAAAAAAAAAAAAGGGCAAAAAACAAAGAAACAAACAAAAAAAATCAACTCTACACATCTATACATACATAGAAATGATCTGGAAAGACCTGCTTCTGTAGAAGAGCAGTGTACAGCACAATCAGATGTACAAAGGCAGCTTTGTCACATCTGTCCATGTGTTTCCTGTTTAACTCCAAACCATATCTCTAGTTAAATTTAAACCATGAAATGAAATATAGAGCAAACATTTTAGCCTAAGCTGAACAAACTACTCTTACAATTCATGGGCATTTATGATTACCTCGTTTCCCTTTTGCTCACTATATATGTGCCAGTTAATTTATATTATTGATTACCTCTGAGACAAATGGGATTCGGGATTGTAAATTTGGCCCTGGACATGAGGGTTTGAACCCAGCAAGACTGAATTGGGAAGGAGGACCTCAAATTTGAAACAACTTTTTTTTTTTTTGGCAAAACACTAAGTCTTTATCTGATTGATTACCTTATTTGAGGACCACTGCCCTGATTCTCAGAAGGTCCTCCTACACCAGTCTCAGTGCAGGATCAAAAGGGCAAATACCCAGGAAATTGAAGCAGCCCCAGCAACAACTGTGTTGCCCTGTTATTGCACACAGCTGCCAGGGCACAAGCTAAGTATGAAATTCCTAATGTTTGCTTTTCAGGAGCATAAGGAAGCACCCAAGTATCCGAAAAGTCGACAAGTCAGAACTCAAAAACTAACCACTGATCACTTTCTTTGGCAATTCCTACACTGTCTAAACACAACCAAATGCAGAGCATTTTGCCGCCGCCCCCCCCCCCCCCTTTTGATCTCTACTAGCCTCCAGTCTTCTATAAAAGGATGAGTCATGGTTTAACCCCAGCTGGCAACTAAATACCAGGCAGCCACACACTGCCCCAGTCAGGATGGGGAGAAGAACTAGAAAAAGGTCAAACCCATGGGTCAGGATAAGAACAGTTTAATAATTGAAATAAAGAAAAACTCAGGAAACCTAAGTGGTGCACAATACAACTGCTCACCACCCGCTCACCAATACCCAGCCTGACCCAAGCAGCAATCATCCCTTCTGGCTAACTGCCCCCAGTATGTACACTGGGCATGACGTGCTGCGGTATGGAATACCACTTTGGCTAGCTTAGGTCAGGTGCCCTGTTTCTGTTCCCTCCCAGCTTCTTGTGCCCCTCCTCACTGACACAGCATAAGAGACTGAAAAACCCTTGATCAGGGTAAGCACTACTTAGCAACAACTAAAACACTGGTGTGTTATCAGCATTATTCTCATACTAAATCCAACACACAACACTACACCAGCTACTAGAAAGAAAATTAACTCTCTCCCAGCCAAAACAAGGACAGGATGTTTCACAGAAATTTCACAGAAATCACACAAATGCAGCTTTTACCACCCTGGAATGTAGCTGTTTCATGCAAGGATCTGCAACTAAAAATTTGTCTTTAAAGTCCTGTTTTCTCTACTGTAAGATGAAGCAGCTTAAAATCAGATTAGTAGATACATCTTCCCTGATTATTTCCAAGTTAGGGAATGAAGGATGTTCCTGGCTAACTGACTTTGCAGCCATACTAAACTGCTCCTAAACAGAAGCAATTAATAACATTTTTGTTCTGGCATTCTGTATCTTGTTTATTACTCTCTGAATCAGCAGAAGAAGAAAACTATCAAGAACATTTTGATTCACTTAATCAGAAAATCTTCAGAAGCTAACTTTTATTGCATTTAAACACAAGAATGATGCAGCTGCACAAGAAAGTTTGTCTACATCACCTAAAAACTGCAATTCGTCTCCATGACTGTCTTCTGTAACCACTGATACCTTTCCAACTTAGGCTTGAGAAATGCTAAGGTTTAGTCTAGCTTGATTATTTTTAAAATCTGTACTGTGACAGTAAATATAAGTAAATCTTTATGAAATAATTTGTCTCAAAATCCCACATTTCTTACTTAAAAATTAGGAAGTATTTGGTAAAATCAATTTGTGAGATTATCCCATAATGTCTGATCCATTTAGGTAGATCATCTCCAATTTTAATAGTTGATTCTGAGAAAGAATGATATAAGTAGATATTTAGATAGTCTCTGAATATAACTGAGTAATTTAAAAAAAAAATAATCATAGAATCATAGAATAGTAAGGGTTGGAAAGGACCTCAAGATCATCGAGTTCCAACCCCCTGCCACGGGCAGGGACACCTCCCACTAAACCATGCCATCCAAGGCTATGTCCAACCCCACCTTGAATGCCGCCAGGGATGAAGCATCCACAACCTCCCTGGGCAACCCATTCCAGGGCCTCACCACCCTCACAATAAAGAATTTCTTCCTCATATCCAATCTAAACTTCCCCTGTTTAAGTTTTAACCCATTACCCCTTGTCCTCTCACCACAGTCCCTAATGAAGAGTCCCTCCCCAGCATCCCTATAGGCCCCCTTCAGGTATTGGAAGGCTGCTAGGAGGTCTCCACGCAGCCTTCTCTTCTCCAGGATGAACAGCCCCAACTTTCTCAGCCTATCTTCATACGGGAGGTGCTCCAGTCCCCTGATCATCTTCGTGGCCCTCCTCTGCACTTGTTCCAACAGTTCCATGTCCTTTTTATGTTGAGGACACCAGAACTGCACACAATACTCCAAGTGAGGTCTCACGAGAGCAGAGTAAAGGGGCAGGAGCACTTCCCTCGACCTGCTGGTCACACTCCTTTTGATGCAGCCCAGGATACGGTTGGCCTTCTGGGCTGCAAGCGCACACTGCCGGCTCATGTTCATTTTTTCATCAACCCACACCCCCAAGTCCTTCTCCACAGGGCTGCTCTGAATCTCTTCTCTGCCCAACCTGTAGCTGTGCCTGGCATTGCTCCAACCCAGGTGTAGGACTTTGCACTTAGCATGGTTAAACTTCATTAGGTTGGCATCAATCTTTAGATACACATTCCTCTAAAAATTCTTCTACAGATTTCCACTTGTGGTAAAAGAAAGAAAATTCTCAAACATGAGAGAAAGTAACTGGAAAGATTGTACTCTCAGTGACACAAACGCTGTCTCTCTTGAGGGATATAAAAAAGGAAATTTGCTTTCTCTTTCCAGGGTTTATACTACTCCTTCCTCTTTTGAAACTATTTCTAGAATTTTGCTATTGAAGACAGTCACACAGCAGTGAAAGCTATCCAAACCAAACAGCAGTGTTTGCATGTCTGCCTGGGAAGGTGTCTAGTCATTCTGCATTATTCACAGATTGCAGAATAACAGCAGAAAGCAACCCAAGATGCTCATGTGAGTAAAAAAAGAATGGTGCAGAGGAGATGCCAGTCCCATGTCAATGAGATAGAAAGGAGATGTATTTCCATGTTTTGCTTTGTTAGGATATGACACCTCAATTTTTTAAAAAAGCACTGTCTGAAAGTGTTACTTAAAAAGATGTCAAAGAAAGGGTATTCTTCAAACAAAAGACTTGGAAGGACAGAAATGAAGTGGCCAGAGTGACACATATTATCTTACAAGACTGCTTTATTTTCACCTTGGACGACTTTGAGTTTTGACGGAAATTAAGAATGGAATGTGTAAATCCACAATTATCAGTCCATTTTGTGTGGAAGAGAAAGGCAGAAAACACTTGGAGAGTATGTTTTTCACTACAGCTCACCATGAAAACTGGGAAATGTCAAATAAGACAAACTTAAAGTTTGCTAAAACTATGTACATTAACTGTCAGATTTTAAACTCAGTTAGAAAAAAATAAGTAGTGCACAACAAAAGCATATGTCAAGAACTGACAATGGAATTGAAATACCTATCTTAGCTACAAAGGAAAAACCATAGGAAAGGTTGAATATACTTTACTGGAACTGCAGTACTGGAGTTGAAGCAATGCAGGAGCTGGAAAACACAAGTGCGGTATGAGTCCCTAGTTCAGCCTGAAGGAGTTCTGCTGGACCCTATAACAGCATCATGGCTCTCTTCAAAGTGATACTCCTTCTACTGTCAAATCACTCAGTGACATTGATATATTTGGAGAAATACGTTATGAAAGTGAACAAGTGAAAGTGAAAGTGGGATTGAGTGTGCCTTCAGCAAGTTTGCCGATGACACCAAGCTGTGTGGTTCGGTTGATATGCTGGAGGGAAGGAGTGCCATACAGAGGGACCTTGACATGCTTGTGAGATGAGCTGATGCCAACCTGATGAAGTTTAAGCATGACAAGTGCAAGATCCTACACCTGGGTCAGAGCAATCCCAGGCGCAGCTGCAGGTCGGGCAGAGAAGAGATTCAGAGCAGCCCTGCAGAGAAGGACTTAGGGGTGTTGGTTGATGAGAAAATGGACATGAGCCGGCAGTGCGCGCTCACAGCCCAGAAAGCCAACCGTATCCTGGGCTGCATCAAAAGGAGCGTGACCAGCAGGTTGAGGGAGGTGATCCTGCTCCTCTATTCTGCTCTCATGAGACCTCACTTGGAGTATTGTGTGCAGTTCTGGTGTCCTCAACATAAAAAGGACATGGAACTGTTGGAACAAGTGCAGAGGAGAGCTGTGAGAATGATCAGGGGACTGGAACACCTCCCATATGAAGATAGGCTGAGAAAGATGGGTCTGTTCAGCCTGGAGAAGAGAAGGCTGCGTGGAGACCTCATAGCAGACTTCCAGTACCTGAAAGGGGCCTATAGGGATGCTGAGGAGTGATTCTTCATTAGGGACCATAGTGATAGGGCAAGGGGTAATGGGTTAAAACTTAAACAGGAGAAGTTTAGATTGGATATGAGGAAGAAGCTTTTTTACTGTGAGGGTGGTGAGGCCCTGGAATGGGCTGCCCAGGGAAACTGTGAATGCTCCATTGCTGGAAGTGTTCAAGGCCAGGCTGGACAGAGCCATGGGTGACATCATTTAGTGTGCAGTGTCCCTGCCCATGGCAGGGGGGGTGGAACTCAATGATCTTGAGGTCCTTTCCAACCTTAGCTATTCTATGATTCTATGTTACAGCCAGCACCCCAACTGCTTCACTTTTCAGATGTGCCCCTTTCCTGGAATTACAGATATCTATTAATCTGGACAAAATGTTTCATTATGCTGTGTTTCAGATAAAAACATTACCAACTGTTAGGCTTATGCTTCTGTAGGGCTTGTGCAATGTAACTGAAGGTGAACTGATTAGACTTACTATAGTTCCTGCAGTCCTCAAGTTTTGAGGTTTTGTAACCCTTCTAGAACTACTATGACCATCCCTTCACGGGCGTACATTTTCTTGAAATTAGCTCTCTGATAATACTACCAAGCAATGAAAATTACGTATATCAATTTTTGCATATTTTTGTTCAAAATTAAAACAACCAGGAGCAATTATCTCATCACCCCACAATTTCTTCATCGTCATCATCCACAGCAAATACAAGATGAACACAAAATTCTTTTTACTCTTACTCTGTCTTAGTTTTGGCTGAGATAGAGTTAATTTTCTTCCTAGTAGCTGGTACAGTGCTGTGTTTTGATTTTACTCTTAGAATAATGTTGACCACAACATCTCTCAGAACTTCATCTCACCTGAAAGAACCTTTGCCAAGATGAAAGACTGGACTACCTCCATTATAGACACAAATCATAACAGGTTTCAGCTGAACACTTTCACTTTGCCTCAGTGCTAAGCCAGACAGGTCAGAGAGAATCTAAACTACAAATCATTAAAGAAAAAAATATTATAATTATGATATTCCTAAACTGTCACCTAAAATATGAATAATGCTTGACATGCCAGAAATTAGAATTTCAGTTGTTTCTCGTATGAGAAAGTGTAATAAAATATTAGCTCAAGCAGTCAAAGTCAATATTCATCTACACAGACAGTAACAACGTCACAGTCTATTGATGTAATTTGAAGTTGTCTATGCAGCTATTAGCACATTGTATTCCTATTATTCTTTGGAGTTTTCATTCTTGTTTTCAGGCAATCGTTGCTTTTGCATAATCAAATCTACTGTTATTAATCCCTACTCACCTAGTGGATGTGAGACAGCTAAGAGGTTAAACAAGTTTAAAAAAAAAAGTGAGAAAGCAAAACAAAACAAAAAAATACCCCCAAGGGAAATCATTTAACTTTCTGCATCTCAATTTTCATAAGCGCGTTTTAGAAGTATGAAGGCTCACAACCCAGCAGCTCTAACGACTGCTTACTAGTAGCAGACTATTAAAACACACCACCTGCAACAGTATCCTATAAATTTGTAGCTGTAGAGTGATGTAGGAATGCTACTAGGAAAAATTTTTTACATGTTCATTTGTGTACAATACCCACTTATTTCACCTTTACACATAAACATATAAGAATATATGCCTACTTACCCTTTGGACAGTGGAATTCCTTCCCCCACTGCTGCTAAGGGAATCAATGTACCTTCTGTCTAGTGCTTCTTTGCAGATACCTTCTATACAATTCAAAGAGCATATGGCTATTGGAATACCTAAAAAATTTCACATATCCACAAGCAACCTGACAAAAGTATTGATTGCTATGCAGACTAGGTAACAAAAACTAGACTAGCGGTAATTTAAGATCAACTTCTCTTTTAAGACCAACTATTGGTTTACAATGCTTGTAACAGTCTGGTATGTTTGTTATTTCCTACTGCCTTCTAAACACCCTCCACCTTCTCACACATTTTACAGAGTTTTCATCTCAACAGTTCTTTTAGTAATGCCATATTATTACATCCTCAGCTGGTTTAGGTACTTTGATTTAACTAAATTTAAGTGGAGCAAGAACCCCTGTTCTTTGACTGAATAATCTTAACTCCTGCTGGGAGTCTAACCCACAGCGTAGAGCTGATGTATTCTATATGTGCAATTAAAAAACAAACAAAAAAAAACCCACCAAATAAAAAAAAAAAAAAAAAAACCACAACACAATAAAACAAACCAACAACCATCTCTGATCTTCAAATTATTTAGATTTAGTGCATATCAATAAACAACTGACATAACATGCATGTTACATGTTACAGAAATTTATACTGCAGAATCAAAGGAGTGTTACAGCTGGCGACAGACTTATCAATTGTGGTTATAAAAAACCTACTGATAAACCATAAAATGGTTACAGTAGTGTAAATAGGAGCTACAGCATTTCAGGGCTATTTTAATTGAATTTACTCACACTTTAATTATAGTCTCTCTAAAATATTACACTGCAAATAGTAGAAACCTTCCCAATCTTTTCTCTGCAGAAATTCAGCTTCTACACTCAATTTATTAGACAAGCAGAAAGGATGGCTACCAAAGAGTTAACCACCTTCCACTAGTTGCTAGGTAACATACTCTGCTATCCCTGCATCCTGTCCCAGGGCATTCAGCAAAGCCTACAGAAAATCACTATTGCTTCATCTCAAATTTCATTATTTGAGCATGTGTCCCTCTCTTCTCTTTTCCAACTATCCCCCCAGCATCTAGAACTGATGCTAAACAAGTGTCATCCTGGAGTACAATAGACCTAATCTTCTTGACTTCATCTTTCCTAAAGCTTTGCTGGTTTTCTCCTGTCCTTGTACCCCGAGTTGCAGCCCTGCCTCCTTAGCCTTGTTTCAGCAGCAACACTGCAGAGAGCTCTTGGGAGCAGGAGCTACAGGAGGTAGCTCCAACATGCACAACACAAAATAACCTCTGGCTGTCAGCAGCTAAACTTCTGCTCCCCTTGTGCTCTGCATTGAGTCTTAATTTCCACCTATAACTGAGAAAAGCATATTTCAATTGTATACTTCTGAATGCCCTGGCTTCCGTTAAATCACTTTCAATCCAATGTAATTTTTTTTTTTTTTTTTTTGGGGGGGGGGGGGGTAACAGAGGATTGGACTGTGTTGCGATTTTTTTAAAAAGAAAAATCATCAGCGCTATCAGACCAGAATGATCTCGAAGCACAGAAAGCCAATGTCATTTCAACAAAACCATAATGGGGGTATTAAACAGCTATTTCTGAATTCTATTACGGAAAAGAGCAAACAACCTGCTACTCATTTCTGTCACTGGGCGAGTTTTTCCACACCAAAAATTCAGCTATGTTTCACAGCTCTTTCTCTGTTAGAGTGACTTTCCCCTCCAACAAAAGGTCTTCAGGAAAAAAAAAGAACATGAAGAAGATGAGGTTAACCACAGCAGGCTAAATTTCTCTGCTGACCTTTTAATCAGCTCCAAGTTAAAATATGCTGATTCCAAAATAAAAACACTTTGAATCTCTCTTGAATTTGACTTGCAGGTGCTGCAGAGATAGATGATTGTGCATAAGGCAAATCCAGTGTCCCACCATGTGCACATCATTAGCACACACAGTAGAAGGCATTTCCTGTTTGCTAGGACATTAAAATCACCAGACCATACAAAACTAACACCATCAAATTATTTCAGCCCTATAACAAACACTGACTGTTGGAACTAAGTTTGACAGAAACATGTTTTTGTTATTCAACACCTCTACAGAAAAGCCAATAGTAAGAAAAAGTACTAGAAAGGACATATCATTATGGACATCCCATTAACTTCAAAAGATTCAAGCTGTGTTTTGGTTTGTTTTTTTCTGTAATAGCTTGAAGATACAGGAACATTAGATACAGGATGATCATGGAGATTACCAATACGAGATTTTTAGTTTGGAAATAATTTCTGTCATTGTATAGTACTAGATGTTCCAAATATTTGTTATAAACAAAATACTGAAAATTTAATTATAAGTCTTTAAAAACTGACCAATTCTTGAAAAATAGCAGGTAGATTAAACGCTATATTTAAACACTCTAACGGGGGGGGGGGAGGGGGAAGAGAAAGGAAAGCAGATTATGATTATTTTTTAAGGCCTGATGAAGAAACAAACACCACTATCTTTCATTACTTCCCACTTCCTTTAACAGTCATTGGGTCTTAACTGCTTAAAGCCTTTATGTTTATTGTTAGCAGATGCTGACTAAAGGGGATAGTTCTCCATGTTCTAATTGGAACATCTTTTAATTTCAACTCTGAAGGCATAAAAGCTTGAAAAACAGAATGATTACTGATTAGTACAGAAGTTCAATTGATACTGCCCAATTCATTCATCACAGAATCATGGAATAGTTAGGGTTGGAAAGGACCTTAAGACCATCATATGTTGCTTAATTCAAATAGAATACTTATTACAGAGCAAATAAAACAGCCAGTACACTACTGTCAGTCTACAATTGCAACAACACTAATTACTGTTAGTCTTGTCTGAGAAAGGAGAGAGGGTTTGGGGTTTTCTTTGTGCTTGTGTTTCCAAAATATTACATACAACTATGAACTAAGAGTTTCTCCACCAAAGAACGCCTCGATAACACCTTTTGATTTACTCAGAATGCCTACAAAAACTTAAATTTTGAAATTCAGGCTTTATGTGATCCATTGTTTTTTTGTTACTGGGATCTGTATTTCTGTTTAGAATTTATGTTCCAAGCTATCTGTGCACAAAAAGATGCCTTGGACTGTGGATTGCTGAGAGCAGGAAAATGAGGCCAGTGGCCCATTCCCTCTGTACCAGAGCACTGGGCTGAAGGGTGCCCCTTCCTCCCACTGACAAGGGGTGCCATGGAGGAGCTCGATGTGTCTGAAAGCATGTTGTACAACAGCTGTAAGTCAGAATTTCCAGTTCACCCCATCCATCCCCTCCTTACTGCCATTTTCTTGCTCTTACCATAACAGCTTAGCTCTCACCTCTCTGTCCAAGAAAAAGCAAACTGCTCCAACTCCAGTACAATGAAGCAGCTGAGAGAACAATCCAGGTAAGCATATACCTTAGATTGATCAAAAATAGGGCATATAAGCCTCTATAAAATTTTACCTCCTGAAGCTGCAACCAGATCTAACTATCCTAACAAGCAGCTGAGATGTACCTACATTCCACAGCACAGCAGGTAAGTTACATTTGAGGACACAGATATTACCTCAGATAAGATCATACCAAATCTAAGAGGATTAGAGAGTGATGTAAGATCCTCAAAGGGAAAATAAAAAACAAAAAATAGCAATTGGAGTGAACCTTCCCTGCTATTATTGCCCACACACCTTCACAATTGATAGCTGACTCAGGGCTGAGAAAGAAATACCTGCTTCTTTTCTCTCTTCTGAGGGCAGTCAAAAGGACTGTCCATATATTTAATATATGGTCTCTTTGGGAGGCAGAGAAGAAGATCGTGCACTTGCTAGATTAGCTTAGTGTCTGAGGGGTAGCAGCAGTTCATAAATGCTTATCTCTCTTACCAAGAGTCAGCACTGTGGATGTCAGTAACTCTTCAACGATCAGCCAGGGCTGAAGGTCAGTCCTAGTCATTTCCAAGGGGAAAGAGGATGGTTCCGGCAGGGTCCTGTTCTCAATCAAGCAGACCTGTCTGTGCACACAGGGTGGTGCTGATGGGAAGGGAACAGACACCTTTTCTATCTAAACTGACAATGGCTTAGAGTAAGGCTAGGTCAGGCAGGCTGGAAAAGACTAAGTGAGCAAGGTGCCTAATTAACATTAGGTCCCAAATAGTAGGTTTTAGAAATTACTCCAAAACAAAGCAAAACCTGCAATGTGTACTAGGAAAGCCTCATTTTTAATTCCATCTGCTGCTCTTCAGTGACTTCAGGACTCATTTTGACCCTCAAAGCAGAAATCCATATGCTAGTCCTAATACCAAAACATAAATGCAGACAGAAAAACAACTAGATGCAAGCTGGAAATAACAGATCCAAAGAGAAAGTCACAGTTTTGAGTTATAAAGTGATAATTACTTTATTTACAATTCTTGTTGAGAACCGTGCTGTATTGTTTCAGGCATTGTAAAAGCAGATAATGACAGTCATTGGTCTAAAATATTTGCAACCCAGGTAACCAAACAGGACACAGCATATCATTAGAGGAGTTCAGCCATTACTTCCACACCCTCCCTCCCCCACCATATTAAAATTGGAATGGAACATCCTAGTCCAGCTGGAAATCTCATTTAAATGAGTTCTGCAGGAATAAATAAAACTGACAAAGGCACCTATCTTGTTAACAAGTATTATAATTATTCTCCACAAAGGAAAAAAAGAAAATTATATTCAGTTTAGTATTTATTTTAGTTTGGCAATACTTGCACGCATTTAAAATATGTATATATCTATACCTATGCATAAAGATATATACACACATATATATTATGCATATATATGTATATTGAAGTCCCAATAGCTATTTGCAAGCCTGATCATTATTGGCCACCTAATTTCTTACGTACATCAAATGTAAAAGTCCCTTTCTACTAGGTAAGCTGGACTGGTTAAATGACCTCTCAAAGCTTGAAGTAACTCTAACGGGCCATTCTGTTTTACAAATCATATATATATATATATATATATATCAAGAAAGTTATATGACAAAGTGTTGCAATGAACAGCAACAAAAAAACTGCAGCATTCCATTTAAGAGACTGATTAGCTAATCAACTTCTGCCACTCATGGTTCGTTTTCATGGGTAATTTATTCTACTAGCAGTTTCAGTGTTTTTAGATAGTCAGAGACAGGTGTTGATTCCTCTGAACATGCTGATCATTCCCCTTGGAAAAACTTCATAATCTGAAGGAATCTCAGTTTAGACTTCAAGAAGCTGATGCATTCCTGTTTAAAAAAATCAGGACAGATAGTTTAAGGTTTTGGGTTGTTCGAATTTTTGAATATTTTTTTCTCATAGACAATCTTCATTATCAAATTTCAGGGTGCACAGAACTTCTGTCACAAGAAAATTTTAAAATATATCTAAACTAAAAACACAGATCTTTCTTCAGATTTATGCTAGGAAATAAAAACATGAGCATAAGCCAGCAAAGCATAAGCAAAAAGCCAAAAAACAAAAATTGCCACAACAAGCACTAAACTTAACAGGGTAGCAAAAAAAGCATTAGATGCCATGGACAGGGAGCAGACATTTAAATCACATACATGTCACAAACCAATTGTACAAGGGAAGAAAAATAAGAACTTAAGAGTTACAAGGTCAGCTGACAGGCTGCAGTACATCAATTAAGTTGGAGGCACAACACACTCAACAGAATGCAAATTTTTGGCTACATATGCATTCCTGTTGCAACACAATCTTGCAGATTTCTACGCTGCACGGAACAGGGTGATGTTAAGACAAGAGGTATTGCTATAGATGCTAAGGAAGTTTCAGTAATACTGAAATAAACATGGGAATATATTTGAGGGGTTTCCATCATTTTGTATCAGTTGAAAAGGCACTAATTACTGCTCATATAGCAGGTTCATGAAAACCTGCTGGTATATGTTTAGATTCTCTGAACTAGTCCCAGTACAAGCAGTAGTTAAATGTCTACAGTTTAAGATTGTCACAATTTAAACAGATGGATGACTCAGTTAATATTGTACACATACTTAACGGTTTCTCTGGATCAGGACTTACTGCAGAAAATACATATGTGGCAATCAGTTAATATATCAGCAGATATATCATCAGGGTTGGCCAGAAACCAAGAATTATATTTCACACAGAAAATGTTGAGTGTTTGACATGTTTTCACTTAATTAGGAAGAGAGATGTCAGACAGTTTAATTTGAGGGGGAAAAAAAAAAAAAAAAAAAAACAAACCACAACAAAGAATCAGATTAGAGACTGACCAAAGGAAGTACACTAAAAAGTACTCTTTCCAGATTATCCAGCTTGGACAACCATTGATGCAGAAAATCCACCCTCTGCTGAGAATGAAGACTTGAACCTTGACCTCCCTTGCCTTGTAATGTAGATCCCTAATGTTAAGCTCTTTTGATCACCAAGAACTTAATCGATATTAATTCCATAAATCACTTGTATTATGTGGTAAACACAAAGCCATTTCATATTTCTCTTGCAAGTTATTTATTCCAGTAATGTTTAAAGAAACATAGTTATGTTGATACTAAAAGCATAAGTACGCATCTGATACACATTCTTTATTGATCCCCACGTTTTACAAAACTTTGAATTTTACATACAGCTTCCACAGA
This sequence comes from Amazona ochrocephala, assembly GCA_039720435.1. Classification (NCBI taxonomy): domain Eukaryota; kingdom Metazoa; phylum Chordata; class Aves; order Psittaciformes; family Psittacidae; genus Amazona; species Amazona ochrocephala. Next base: position 33,752,448 of record CM077881.1, read on the forward strand.
GAAAGAGAAACCTTAAGCTATCAGCAGTCACTAACTCTAAAAAGTTACTAACAATACTACTCTGAGCAAACGGAGATTAGCTAAATTCAAGTGTGCTTACTGCTAACATACTGGGATATACCCAGACATTATCCAAGAATAAATAGTAATCTAGGCAATTTCTAAAATTAATGATATCACACAAAACAGTCCATTAAAACTACCTACAAACTTCTAAACCCCGGCAGTTATTCAATTCTGTACACAGAATCACAGAAGAGTTAGGGTTGGAAAGGACCTTAAGGATCATCCAGTTTCAACCCCCCTACCATGGGCAGGGACACCTCACACTAAATCATGTCACCAAAGGCTATGTCCAACCCCGCCTTGAACACTACCAGCGATGGAGCATTCACAACTTCCTGGGCAACACATTCCAGGGCCTCACCACCGTCACAGTAAAGAACTTCTTTCTCATATCCAATCTAAACTTCCCCTGTTTAAGTTTGAAACCTTTACCCATTGCCCTATCACTACAGTCCCCAATGAAGAGTCACTCCCCAGCATCCCTATAGCCCACCTCCAGATACTGGAAGGCTGCTATGAGGTCTCCACTCAGACTTCTCTTCTCCACACTGAACAGACCCAACTTTCTCAGCCTATCTTCATATAAGAGGTGGTCCAGTTCCCTGATTATCGTCATGGCTCTCCTCTGGACATATTCCAACACTTCCATGTCATTTTCATGTTGAGGACATCAGAACTGCACACAATACTCCCAGTGAGGTCTCATGAGACCAGAGTAGAGGGACACCATCACCTTCTTCGACCTGCTGGTCACACTCCTTTTGATGCAGCCCAGGATACAGTTGGCTTTCTGGGCTGCAAGCACACACTACCGCCTCATGCTCGTTTTCTCATCAAACAACACCCCCAAGTCCTTCTCTGCAGGGCTGCTCTGAATCTCTTCTCTGCCCAGTCTGTAGGTGCGCCTGGGATTGCTCTGACCCAGGTGTAGGATCTTGCTCTTGGCATGCTTAAACTTTATCAGGTTGGCATCAGCCCACCTCACAAGCGTGTCAGGGTCCCTCTGTGTGGCACTCCTTCCCTACAGCATATCAACCGAACCACAGAGCTGGGTGTCATCAGCAAACTTGGTGAGGGCGCACTCAATAACAAAGTCCAGGTCACCAACGAAGATGTTGAAAAAGACCGGTCCTAACACTCATCCCTTTGGGATGCCACTTGTTACTGGACTCCAGCTAGACACTGAGCCATTGAGCACTACTCTTTGCGTGCGGCCATCCAGCCAGTTCTTTATCCACCGAGTGGTACACCCATCAAATTGATGTCTCTCCAACTTAGAGACAAGGATGTCATGCAAGTGTCAAAGGCTTTGCACAAGTCCAGGTAGATGACATCAACAGCTCTACCCCTGTCCATCAGTTCCATAGCCCCTTCATAGAAGGCCACCAGATTGGTCAGGCAGGATTTCCCCTTAGTGAAGCCATGCTGGCTGTCACCAACCACCTTGTTGTTTTTCATGTGCCTCAGCATGCCTTCCAGGAGAATCCGCTCCAAGATTTTGCCAGGCACAGAGGTGAGACTGAAAGCTCTGTACTTCCCCAGCTCATCCATTTTCCCCTTCTTAAAAATGGGGGTTATATTTCCCTTTTTCCAGTCATCAGGAAATTCAACTGACTGCCAGGATTTTTCAAAAATTATGGACAGTGGTTTAGCAACTTCATTTGCCAGCTCCTTCAGGACCCACGGATGGATTTCATCCGGTCCCATGGACTTGTGCACCTTCAAGTTCTTAAGATGGTCTCGAATTTGATCCTCTCCTACAGTGGGCCCAGGGTCTTCATTCTCACAGTCCATGCATCTGCCTTCCAAGACTTGGGTGGTGTGGTCAGAGCATTTGCCAGTGAAGACTAAGGCAAAGAAGTCATTAAGAACCTCAGCCTTCTCCAAATCCATGGTAGCCAGTTCTCCTGATAGCTTCTGGAAAGAGCCCACGTTGTCCTTAGCCTGTCTTTTATTTGCAGTGTACCTATAGAATCCCATCCTGTTATCCTTAACATCCCTAGCCAAGTTTAATTCTAAGTGGGCCTTAGCTTTCCTAACCTGGTCCCTAGCTTCCTGGACAACATCCCTGTATTCTTCCCAGGCCGCCTGTCCTTGCTTCCACCTTTTATAAGCCTCTTTTTTTCCCCTCAAATTTCCTCAGCAGCTTCTTATCCATCCAAGAAGGTCTCCTGGCCCTCCTGCTGAACTTCCTTCTAGTTGGGATGCAACACTCCTGAGCTTGCAGCAGGTGATCCTTGAATATCAACCAACAGTCTTGGGCCCCCCTTCCCTCTAGGGCTATATCCCATGGAACCTTACTAAGCAGGTTCCTGAAGAGGCCAAAGTCTGCTCTCTTGAAGCCCAGGGCAGTGAGCTGGCTGCATGCTCTTCTCACTGTCCTGAGGATCACGAATTTGACCATCTCATGATCGCTGCAACCAAGGCTGCCCTGGAGCATCACATTTCCAACCAGTCCTTCCCTGTTGGTGAGGACGAGGTCAAGCATGGCACCTCTCCTTGTCAGCTCCTCTATTACGTGCAGAAGGAAGTTGTCTTCAACACAATCAAAGAACCTCCTGTATTTCTTGTGCCAGGCTGTACCATCCCTCCAACAGATATCAGGGTGGTTGAAGTCCCCTGTGAGAACAAGGGCATGCGAGCGTGAGGCTGTTCCTATCTGCCTATAGACTGCTTCATCCACAGAGTCCTCTTGATCAGGCAGTCTGTAACAGATCCCCACAATAATGTCTCCCATCACTGTTCTCCCTTAAACCCTGACCCACAAACTCTCTATTCACTGTTCACCTATCCCCATAAAGAGTTTCATACTCTCCAGCCTATCCCTAACATAAATAGCAACTCCCCCTCCCTGTCTGCCGGGCCTGTCTTTCCTAAAGAGCCGGTAACCTTCCATTCCAACACACCAGTCATAGGAGCCATCCCACCATGTTTCTGTAATGCCTATGATATCATACCCCCGTAGACGTGCACACATCTCTAATTCCTCTTGTTTGTTCCCCATACTACGGGCATTTGTATAGAGGCATTTGAGCCGAGATCCATTTGAAGCCGGCTCATCGGCTGGAGCAGCTGGAATATCTCTACATTACTCTGAACATTTATTATAGGTGTTGGCAGGTGACCGGGTGTGTTGGGATAGAATGATGCTCCCCTCCCCCAAAACATCTTGTTTAAAGCATCCTTGACCAGTCTGGCAAGCCTCCTACCAAATCCGCTCTTCCCCTTCTTTGTCAGACCAGCTCCACCAGCCCCCAGTAGACCTGGCCTACTATATTGAGTCCCATGTTCAAGGTACCCAAACCCCTGACTATAGCACCACTCTTCTAACCCTTTATTAACCTGGCCAATCCTCCTAGCCTTTTTAAGGTCCTGCCCTGTACCCTGGAGAACTGGCAAAAAGACAATCTGAGCTCCAGAGCCCCTAACCACCTCTCCCAGAGCCCTGTAGTCCTTCTTTATGGTCTCCAGGCTACTGCTATCTATATCAGTAGCACCCACATGGATTACTAGAAGTGGGTAATAGTCAGTGGGGCTGACTAGAGCAGGCAGCCTCTCTGAAACATCCCTGATCCGTGCCTCTGGTAGGCAACACACCTCCCTTGAGACTGGGTCTGGCCGACAGATGGGTGCCTCTGTTCCTTTCAGAGTAGAGTTCCCTACTACTATGACCCGTTGCTTTTTCCTGGGAGCACCAGTAGTGATCTTCTTTACCAGTGCATCAGCTGGTTGTTCCTGGCACAAGTGTGTTTCCTCAATCTTACATACAATTTCAGTCTGCACGTGCTGAATCAACCCCTTTTCCACAATATTTAAAAACTAATATCCGTTCATATTGCAATCATGATAGAGTGTCCACTTATATCTAAAAACAAATGGTAAAAAATTACATATTCATGCACAAAAATGATAGTATTAGACATATGTCATGCCACAGTTAGTGATCAGGTAAGTACAAATGTTGCTAATGTTCTTTCACAAGTACTTAGGCATGCGGTGCATATTTATAGAGGCTATCAAATACAAAGCATCTCCTCTCCAGATTAGCAATAAGAATAAAACGCATAGCACCATTTTAATACACAATGTAAGTAAGCCCTTTCAGGCTCCAGAAGAATGAATCCTACCACAGAACAGAAAAAGACAAAGTTACATTATTTTAGCAATGTGTTAGTAAGTTATAGCTCACACACCCTATTAATTTTTTTCTCATAACTTTTGCACTGGATCCTCAGAATTCATTTAGGCCATATCAAAAAGGCCTCTTACAAGGAAAATGTTGATTCCTTCCATGAGCCCCACTTTAGTGACTTCATCTTTCAGCTCTCACATTAGGTAACTTGACAACAAAACCAACAACAACATGCAAACAAATTGGGAGGTTGTCTATTAAGATTTGCTACAGTAATTACATCTGCTTTTTCTATACACCTTGGTGTGTACGTGGTACTTCACTGAAAATAATATTTTTTTCTGTTTGAGATTTTTGCACTTGGGAGCATTGGTTTTATGGGGTTTGTATGAGGTTTTTTGTGGGGTTTGGTGGTGCATAGGGGTTTTTTTGCTTCTTGTTTGTTTTTGAGGTTAAATACTTATTAAAAACTTCCATTTCAATTAAGCAAGCAAACTACCCTCCAGGTCTACAAATTGGCTATGAAGATCTTCCTTCTATAAGTTCTGTAGAAAAGGACTGCCCAGAGAAGTGGTGGATGGAAGTGTTCAAAGTTGGCATTTTTAACTTGAGACAACAAAAAAAAAAAAAAAACAGTTCCAGTTTGCACAAAAAATGCATTAAAGATTCAGAATCAAATAACAGAACTTTTACTTAATTACGCATTAAATAGTTACTTAGTTTGTTCATTGCCATGAAAGCTAATTTTAGGGGGAAAAAGAAAACTTAAGATTGAAATGTTAAAACTATGCTTCACAATATTTAGCAGGGTTTGCGCATAAGCAAGAGAACTCTGCAGCATGAAATTTTCACTGTTAAAATAATCACAAGGTATCAACAGCACTGACCTGTAACACCCATCTATTCAGACAGAAGAGCTCAAAGGTGATATTCAGCATCCACACCTCTGTATAGTAACACATATAGAGAAGCCAGCACACACATCATAGGTTTTTCAGGAACTTATTTTGGTCTACTGTTGATGGAAGTGCCATTCAGGAGGTTGAAACAACTCCTCTCAAGAAGAATTTGTATTGATGCCAGTTTATCAAAATTTGAGATCTTAAAGACACTCCACGCTTATAAGAGGGAACAATGGCATGACATGTCAGAACTAAAGACTAAAACATGACTGTTTTAGACTCTACGGAGGGATCAAGGAAACAGAAGCCCCAGATTTGGAGCAGTGGAATATTCTCTTCCACATTTTCTTTCCCAAGTAATTTGCAAATTCTTATTAGTTCTATAGCTTTCATCAAGATTTGTATTATTTATATTTCCATACTGAACTAAAGAGATAACTAAAACCAGACAGAAAAGACTAGCTTTTGTTAAGCCTGACTTCTGTTTTATCACATTTGCAGGTTTTGAGAAGTATCTGCATCATGAAGCCTTCTCTATCAGTCTATTCTTTTCAAGAGCCAACTTTTTCAAGGTTGTAAGTTGATTTTCAAGAAGTGAAACGACAATAAGAATTGTCAAGATCACAAATTTTACTTTACCTGGCATTCTAACAAAGCTAGTATGCGTTTTCACTGCATCTTCTAGCATACCGAAAAAGTGCATGAAGTATACCTTTTAAATGAAATTTCAGGCCCATTATCAGCTGCCTTTGTTGTCTTTTGAATCTACTGATACTTGCTTCTGACTTCAATAGACAGCATCACTTCTGATCAACGCTATTTCTGACATGTTCTGACATGTTATGGCTTGGAAAAAATTGAAAGAATCTGTCCAATAAAATAGAAATTGTGTTCACTCAGCTTTAGGTTAAACAGAAATTACTTAAACAGAGGATTACATGTAGAAAGGCTCTGTTACGTCATAAGGAGATGAATAAATAGAATAGATGTACAGCAAGGAAGGTCTTATCATGAGATTAAAAGACAGTACAAATATACTTGAAGTTCTAAGGAAGTGAAAACATACTGGTGAGGTAGGAAATAAAACTGATTCCTTTTTATGTAAAACCATACTCCTGTAGTTCTCTTGTTGGTCTTCACATGCTATGTGGTATTTGCATTAAAATTTCATGCATGCAAAATACAAACACTGTGTTACCAGTGGTCAGCAGTATTAATTCCAGTCACAGAAACCAAATCATAAAACTGATCTGAGACAGACAGTGCAGCCAATATAATTAGGGTTTGATCCTGTTGTTGAAAATCAATGAGATCTCAAAGCACCCCACAGACTTAAATAATGTCTAAAGTTTCATATGGGAAGGCATAATAATTACAATAGTGAATGTATTAACTTCAGTGACATCGAAAAAAGATTTTGCTAGATTAGGTGGGATTTAAGCTCAATGCCTAAATAGCACTCGGGACCTCAGACAAATATTATACTGCACTTTGTATAAGTTGTAACACAGTGGTTTCAATGTTGTAATTATCTGTGCTGCAAGATGAACTCTTATTTTGGTATGCTCATATACGCTGCATCAACACTTCCGCAACAGAACACATCCTTAAAATGGGAGAAAAGGTATACTAAGTGCATTGCATATGAAATGCTTTGTATTTTATCACCCACATAAGTAGGGGAGGAGTCAGATGTTTCAGAAACAGTCCCTTCACAGCAGCAATGAAAGCCCTCCATTTCCTGGTTTTCTTTCACTTACTGATTGCAGTAACTTAGAATCACATATAGAGGAAGAGACAAGAGAAGTGGGAAGCACAAATCTCTGTATGTATACTTTCACGTAAAGTACATGAAATATCTACCCAAACATGGAGAAGCTTTGTCATTTATTAGTAAGAGCTTGACCAGCATCATGTCTCTTTTTTTTAATCATTAAACTGTTCCTGTATATTTACTTTTCACTAACACCCAAAATCAATTTCCACTGCATTTCTGCCTATCTAGCAAGTTCTCCCCATTTTCTATTTGTTCATTTAAATTCACCTTTTCAGACATAGCATTCGATTGTGTTTACTTGTGTTTCCCATCTTCTTGCTTTCAGGCCATATCATTATTTTATCAAGGTTATTTTATATTCTGATTTGTCAGGAGATTCTTCCAACAAAAATTATTTGAGTTAAAATACTACCTGCAAATTTATCAGTGTATTCTCTATTCCACCAGCCAACTTCTGAAAGTTAGAACAGGGCTGGATCCAGAAATACCCAGGGAACCAAAACTCTTGGTCAGCAAACACATTTATAATGGCTCTTCATCCAAAATCTCCTTACAATGATCTAATCTTGATTATATCTGCCAAGTCAACTAATGGCATTGCCGTATAGGAAAGTATTAAAGTTGATATATCACAGACTAATTCCACCTTAACCACAAACGCAGTTACACAGGTTTGATGTACCACCTTCTTGAATCATCACTGGCAATTATTTTGTTTTTTAACCATCTTGTTATTCCCCATCTGCTTACATATTTTCAGTTTACTCCAGTCTTTCTAAAGATTGAATATAGGGGCTACCTTAGAGACAATTTCCTTAGCCTTTTGTGCTCCACTTCAGATGAATATTGTTTGCTTTCTTGAATCTTCAAAAACCTCCCTTACCTCCCTCCTCCGCCCCCACCCCACCCCAAATATAATCTGTAGATTAGAAAATAATGATTAGCAACTCTAAAACTCCTGCTTCCTTGCTTCTTCTATGGAAGCTTTCATCAAGAAATGTAAATTTGAAATTTCTGTTGCAGAAGTAGTTTAACAACCTCTTTTCACAGCTATGTTTTCTTGCCCTTTTTTGGAATTAAATGATACATATAATTCATCTTTTTTTTTTCTGCATAAAGACTCCTGCTTTGGTTTTACTAGGACAGAGGACCAAAAGTTTTAAATCAGATGCCCATATGAGTGTGTAATGACCTAGCCATCTTTTCCTTAGACTCATGAAAAAGATTATAGACAGGGATGATAGGATTTGTCTGCTAAGGCACTCCCTGTTACAAAGCCCTACTTTCAGTTGCTTGTAACTTTGCACTAAGTCTGTTTCAGGGTGTTTATAGTCTCCTTTGCAAATAATTGAACTGTTTCAAATGATGAAGAAATATGAATTGTGGTATTTGTTATTTTTCTTGAAAAATATAATATGCTTATTCTGGTCTCTCCTAGTCCCCATGCCTGAGCAGTCAGCACACACCTACAGCCCAAACTCCTGCAGAAATACTTTGCTACCCCCATTGGGGTTAGGAAGATGCATAGCATAAGCAGGAGAGTGCTTTTATCCCAAATTCCTCCAGTTAGTCAGTGCTCATACTGGTCCAAATGGAAAACTTGTAAAAAATTCAATTTGAAGGATTTCAGTTTGCTTTTATCTTCAACTATTTCTTTAAGTACAAAGAGCATAAAACACTGTTTACTAATACCTGTTCCAACGCTGTTTAACTAATACCTTTTCCTTTTTAACAATGCATTAAAGGAAGTCCAGGAACAGATCTGCAGAACCACAAACTCTTCCTCGCTGTACAAAGGACAACGTTCCTATGTCTTCACAGCAGATCACCAACAAATTCGGTGCAACAGAACAGCATGGAGCTCCCAGCCAGGACGTATATAAATACCTGCACCATGCTGTATTAACAGTATGTTGACCTGAGATACCTTGCTAATTTGTACCTCCTCAGACAGTTGTTGGGTAACATGATTTTACACATTTGTAAGCTAATTCAGAGACAAAACACAAAATGCTGCATTAGGGAAGAGTATGCATATTGTAACTCTCCCAGCAGGCACTCAAGATTGTCAGAAACATTGTTGCTACTTTCTTTAGGTAGAACTTCCCTGAAAATTATGTTTTATTGCAAGTTTTCCTTGTAATTCCTTTTCTAAAACAGACCACTTAAAAGGTTACATACAACGATTCCAGCCTAACAAAGTTAACACCAACAGAAAAGAAACAAAATTATTTTGCACACTGCCGTTATAACTCACCTGTGGGAACAGCCTAAAACCCTCTAAGGTAGTTTAACCCCACTAATCTTTCTTGCTTTATTCAGGCTGTTAGTCAGATGCTGCTGGCAACCAAAGTTTAACAAGCTTCTTTGCATCAACAGGATTATATCTTGTTCTCTGCAGAATCAGATATAATGAAGTTACTCATTAAAAATAATGAACTACTTTTGGAATGGGACCTGATCCACAGTTTCAGACAGTGGAGTATCTTATTTTCAATTGAAACATAATTAGATTCAGCTGAGGTCCCCAAGTTGGGGTATTTGAGGTAACCACAAAAATCATAATTATGAAAACCGAATACACTGAGACTTTTAAAGACGACTATGTAATACCCACAGTGTTGTAATACTGGTAAATATTAGTTTAATTTTTTTAAGTTTAATTTTTTTTATATTTTTTTAAATTAATGGTCCTTAATTGGTTATAGAGCTAGTGTTACAAAATTCAAGCCACTACATTTACACTCAATTGCCTGCTGACAATTGTTTACATATTTAAAGTTAATGACTTGAAATTCAGCATTGATTCAGCTCAAATGATTTCCACTGACACCAGTAGGAATTAACGAAGTCTGATGCTGATAAAATTCAGGCCATTAATTTATGCACAAAACTAAAAATTACTCTTGGAGACAAATACACAAAGTTAAAAAAATTCCAGCATAGGATAAAAGCAAAGATCCAGAGATAGTTATCAGTGCAAGGAGCCAATATCCAAAGATGACATCAACCAAGCCCATACCTGTGTCTGCCTGAGTTCAACCATTCAGCACAGCCAACAAATTACAGTAATGCATATCTGAGAGTCTCTAAACTGCTGTTTATCACCACCAGCATTGTGATGTCAAAAGGAATTTTCTGAGTGACAACAATATTTAAGAGCAGCTAGCTCTTAAAAGAAATGGCCCAGCCTGTCAAGTTACAGCTCCTGCTGACTTCCAAACACATCTCCACTGATATCCCCTCTGGCAGGATCTCTCTGACCAAGAGTCTCTTCCTTCCCTTTAGTAGCAGCTCCATTCACACAAGCACACTACACTTACTTGGCATCGAACATTTTTTTGCAATGCTGCAAAGAGTTTGGAGGTTGTTTAGGAGAGGTGTTTTTTTTTTTTTTTTTGTGTGCGTATCCATTGCTTCTTTAAATATCCTGTCTCTGTGTAAAGTGTCAGGGCCGAATATGGCCTTAAATGCCTTAATACGTTCTTTGAGCCTAACTAATATTTTTTTAATGCACAAGATAATGAATTAGCAAAACCAAAAACAGAAGCCTATGAAATAAAAACACATCACAATAGGCTACCTCTAACACCCAAGTATTTCTGTTGGGATCAGCTGTAGTGGTGCATCCCTCCCACCTCCCATCCTCTCAGCTACTCTACAGTCTAAGGAATTCTCAACAGGCCTTGGCCTCTGTGTAACAAGTTGAGTAGTGAAGCATCCCATACCAGGAGCTCTTACAGAGTTAAGGAGTGAGGCACTGATCATGCCAGGGACTCCTGTCACCTCACTAAAGTGGGACACACACACACACAAAGTAGCCATGAGATGTTCTTGAAATAACTCTTGACATGCAGACAACAGCAATGTAGAAATTAGAAATAGCTTCAGTCACTATTCTGTAGCCTTCTGCAGCCTCCTGATTTTAAGATAACCTGCCCAACTGCACAAAATAACGCGATGTAACTCCCCCAAACTGCCAACGGTTTTACAACGATTATTCCTCAGAGGTAAAAATAAAAAGGGAGAGATCTTATAGTCTGGGCCAATAAAATAATCTTCCTAAATATTCATATGAGCAATCAAAAAAAAAAAAAAAACATTCTGTCCTCAAATATACTGGTCATTCTTACATCCCACAGTGCCAGCATAATCCAGCTAAGGATATTTGGACAAAAAGCAGCAGAAAGGCAGGAAAGCTGAAACAGCTGCTTAAGACTCTTTCAATAATTTATTAATTTTTTTCCTATTTTGAAGATTCTCTTGCAAGTATTTTAAACCTTGTGAAGTTAGCAACACATAGGTAATTTGATATAGGGGCAAAAATGCGAGCAAACCCTACATACATTTGCACATTTTAAAAGGGTGTTTTTATTCTTTATGCAGTGGACTTTAATTATGACGTACAAAATGTACAGTAATAGAAAATGCAGTTTTACCCCTCCTTAATCTTCATTTTTCAATCTTCTGCTTTTTAATCATTTGCTTCATTGACCACTTACTTGGTTAATTTCACTGAATTATTATACTGAGCCACAGAATATTATACTTTTATTGGTGAGCTTATAAAGGTAGCTCATTACAGAACTTTAATAACTTTAAAATAGACTTTTGCTTAGCCAGGAAGCCTTATAAAAATGTTCTACAACATTTACCACTGATTGGGTGGCAGACCGTGCTTTTTTGTAGCAATTGAAATATTAAAAATTTTTGAAATAAAAATCAGTGCATTGTTACCATCACATATATATTCATTACAACACACAGAATGAAAGAGGCCTCAGACTGTGATCCTTCTGTACCCAAAGCCTTTATCTGTGCCTCAAGATTTTAACATTTTTATGTGTCTCCATTGCTTTTACATCAGGCTATGCCTACCTCAGCTACAGCCCAGAGTACATCAAGTTACATATACACTCACCCAAACCCCAGAAAAAGTGGTTGCAAAGAGTCTCCAAGGTGCCCATCAAGAGCAGAGGGAGGTGATGTCAGTAGATGGCTTGGGGTCCTTGCAGCAGCACTGCACAAGGAATACAGAGGCAAAGCAGAGAAGCAGAGGGAAGCAGAGATAGGTTCTCTGGGTTTTATGGCAGAAAGAGAAGATGTTAAAGGAACCTACAAGCATTGCAAAAGGAAAGAAACTTTGGACTACTGAAAGAAAAAGCAAAATCTGTGAGGAAAAAGACCAAGTGAAAGACCTTGGAAGAAGACAAAGATTGACTTCATTTAGGAAAGATTAGATAGAGTGATTCAGAAAGAGAAAGACAATTCTGTCTTCCCTTGCAAGGAAGTAAAGACAGCATCAGGCCACAGAAGCAAACAACTGTTTACACTACAGGCAGTACGGAAATATTGGGATCTGAAGGGGAAAAGAAACCAAAGGGAAAATAACCAGAAAAGTTCTTGGAGAGCAATGGAGAAGCCTTCATGGAGTTTCCAACTGAAAGACAAGAGAAGAGCAACACTCTGGGGGAGGAAAGCACAGGAGAGAAAATAAACTTAAGGAGATGTAGAACACATAACTTCTTTCCTTTTCCCACTCTTATCAATACAGGTGTTCGGCAAGAGGACAAAAATTAAGGATTCAGTCAGTATGTTCACTTCCGGTAGACAGATGTAGAATAAGCATGCACTGAGTTTACACAATCATAAACTCAAGAATTATATCTGTAGCTGAGCGAGGATACAAACCTGCACACCCACACTCTTCACTGCTCTCACAAATCAAGTCCAAGGCTCCAACTACAATTTATTTCTACTGCAGTCACCCTAAAGTACTGTATCACCAGCAAAATGGTAACCTGCCAAGAAACGTCTTGATATCTTAACTCCTTCCTTTCAGTAAATTGTTAGCCACCTCTAAATTGTTTGATACTCAAAGATTAAATACCTATCTACAAGTGAGCAACTTGCTCATCTCCAAATTCACCATCAGTTGAGTTTCTCATTATCCTCAATTCACAAACTGCAGTTCATGTTACTGCTTGAGGTCCATTTTACAATATTTCTTTTTTCTAATACAGCCATAAGGTTTTGCTATTACAAGAACATGAAGCTAATGATAACCAAATACAAGCACTACAGAATACCTGCAACATGAAATGCCTGTGTGTACATTTTAAAGTTTATATCATAACATACATCACACACTAGCTGCCTGTGATGAACAACTATTAAGAAAAATGGCGCCAGATGAGATTGTAAATCACAGTTACAGTTCACATTAAGACCAAATATTCCAAACATTACTGTTCATTAATACATTTTTCTCAGAAAAACATGACTAGTTGGTTTTTAATTTTGCACTTAGTGCTTCCTAGTCCAAAGAGAAATGAAGGAGCTGCAATTATGGTTTATTTTAAGGCTGCTTTTCTTTTTGGCAGACAAACTCCCCAGATATTAGAAAACAAAGTCCTAAAAATTTAGGACATCTTCAAATAGAAAATAATAAAGGGGAATTTACAAGATGCAATAGAGCACAGTGCAAAGATCCCAACACGAGTTCAACTTATTATGGTACAACAATGCAACTCAGTCCAGTACTGTGTTATTAGCTCAAGACCTGAAGGCTGCATAACTATGTTTTTTCTTAGTATTACACTTAACGTATTAGCCTACCTCCCAGCAGCTTTCAGCAGCTCAGTCACAGCCTCACTCAGACTGATTTCGTCTCCAAAGTTGTGTTAATAGCTAGCTCAGAAATCTAAGCACTGCACTCCAAAACACAGCTTGCACAAGCCTGAAGTTTGGTAGCTTTTGCAAAGCAGCAGCCCTGGGCAGCATCTTCAGTGAGAGCAGACTCAAGCCAATGCAGAACGGTGCCATGCTCCTAAACCTAAAACTTCAGGTCGGGCCTTTCGGGCGGGGGAGGGAAGAAAACCCACAGCACTACCCCAGCCAAAACCAGGACACCCTCCAACATGAGCATTTCATGGGAATCATGACTTGTTTCCAGATAGATTGAAGCACAAATTTTGCTTCATTAGTCACTTACCACGATTAGATTTAAATTCAGTTTCTCTTAAAAAAAAAAAAAAAAAAAAAATCTCTTGAGCAGGAAGAACTCTTACATTTATATAAATATGCAAGAATTGTCACAGACCTGGCAAAAGTAGTGCTAAGCCGGCAGCTTTCTTGTAATGAGGAAACAAAACGCCGAGGCATCCCTCAAAACTGTAGCATTTAGGTAGCTTTCAGGTTAAATCTTAAGGAGATGTAGCATCTCCTTTCCTGTGAAACCACAGCAAATCTCATCATTCACATGGAACTCATCTAACAATGTTAACAACTGTCAGAAGAACATTCAAACAGGTTTTTCACCGAAACTAATTCAGATTTGCCCATGTCTGTTCTATTCAGATTCTTTTATGGCTCATGGGTATCTTCATTAAAAGCACTCACTAGCAGTGGTGATCTTATACGTGCACAGTAATACCTACTAGTGGCAAGGCAGGTTTTAAAAAGGTGCTGCTAACAGTAGAGCACAGAAGATAAGAGCACTCAACCACCTGAAGGTTCGAGTGCATGTCATGATTCCTGACATGAGATACAGCCATCCTCTGAAGTGACACAGAACTGAGAGAAAAAAATCCTTGTATCTTTTGAATGGGTTGGCAATTCGTTGACTTTTCAAAAGCCCGACTCATTTGCGTGCACATTGTTTTATTAAAGTAGTCAGATCTCTGCAATCATTATACAAAACTTTATTCTGTTGCTCAGCTGCTTAGCAAATGTAAAAGCATTTTCAGCAGCAGCTCATTCTGACAGTGATAGTCTGTTCTTCCTAGAATTTTCTCACTAACACAGCTGGGATAGCTATGCACTGAACAGCAGAGACAGAATTTAGAAATTCAAAGGATACACTGAACAGTGGTGTATTCAGTGGCCCCTAACTCTGTATTGTCTGCTGAGACCATATCTGATCTACAGGATATTCCCTTGGCAATATAGCAATGTTCACAGTTCAAAATCTGCAATCAAAAAAAAAGAGAGAGGCCACTTAGTCCAAGCCCTGATGTCATACCCATGTGGTTTCTAAGAGTCCATAGTGGCAGATTTTACAGCCTTCCCATGTAACCTACTCATGCTTCACTATCCTCTTTGCTGACAAATCTTTTCAGGCCATCAAATCTAAGTCTCCCACACCTAAAATTAATCTCATTACCCTCTGTCTCATCCGCATACACAGTACGTATCTCTTTTTTTTTTTTCCCTGTTACATGTCTTAGGACCGGAGATGCGTCTTGCTTCACTTCCTTCATGGCTTACAAGACTTATAGTTGTTGGCCTCATCAAAATTCTCCATTTCCCTCTCTTTCAGGAAATGTGATGCTCAGAACTGGATGCAGTCTTCTATCACTGTTAAAAAAAGCAAGAATCCTCCATGCGTCTTATCTAGTGCATACCAACTTACATATTACATTAAGCAACATCCACATGGACTTAGCATTGAATTAATTAAATGCCTGTCTTCCAAAGCAGAGGCTCAAATCTATTCTCAAACAATGACAGCAAAATGTTATTAATGGCTTGTTGCACTAGTTCAGAGGTTCATTATTACAAAGGCTTACCCTATATTGCTATTAATTTGTGCC
The DNA here is from genome assembly GCA_039720435.1 of Amazona ochrocephala. Lineage (NCBI taxonomy): Eukaryota > Metazoa > Chordata > Aves > Psittaciformes > Psittacidae > Amazona > Amazona ochrocephala. The sequence continues at coordinate 33,767,919 of CM077881.1, forward strand.
TTCTGTCATTTTCAAGACTAGTAATTGTCAATCCACACTAAAAAATTAAAAAAAAAATAAATAAAAAAATAAAAAAATTCAGCATTTGAAGACAGGGCACATTTGGAGCAGCATGTAGATTTGTTAACCCAGCAAAGCATTACAAAAGAAATCTTTAAGGGAACCACTCATATTCTTAAAGTTAGGCATGGGCATCAAGCATTTGTTGGGATGATTGCAGAAAGTGTCAAGAGGCAGAGAGCATTCTGACACTTGTTAATGTCACTCTGTCTCTGTTGAGGCACTGAGGAACACCACCAGCTGAGTCACTGTACTTTCAGTGGCAGCATTCAACAGACATGGTGTGCCCATTTACAAACATTGCTAACTATGCTGCGCTAATTTGTCAAGCTACTACAGCCATTATAGGGGATTCCTTTATTGCCTGTCCAATTTTAACTAAAGAATGCAATTCTACATACTCATACTTCTTTATTAACATAACTTAAAATTTGTATATAAATACTGTGTCTAGCTATGTATCAAAACTGGTAATTCCATTAATAAAATAAGACCTAATTTTCAGGCATGTAATATTCTTAGCACAAGATCTATTTAGGTCATCTATTTTATGCTGACAAGAAATCCAGAAGTGCTTTATTACAATTTTTTTTTCTCCAATAAAATTAGCATCCCATGAATGCAATTAATATATCAATTAGGCAATGTTATTAAAAGCATTTAAACCAATTAAAAAAAAAATAATCAAACCCTGTATATTCTGACTTTTTGTACATAGACGTTAAGCGAGAACTTTGTAACAGTCTACAGAGGATAACCCTACCAGTATATTCCTGCTCTTTATGAAAAAGGTGAGTACAAAAAAAAAAAAAAAAAACAACCAAAACCACAAAAAGGTGCTTTGTACTAAAGCAAGATGATCAAGAACAACTTTAGCACAAGTGCAATTTGTGCAGTTCAACATAAGCTACATACACACTGGACCCACTTTTTGACTGCTCCCTTCCCACAGCCACACAGCCACAGCAGCAGGCTTTTCACATGCAGATCATTTTGTCACCCATTTAAACCTAATTTCCTTTTTAAGTAGTAATGGGACTAAGATAAAAAATGTTCTTTGGTATCTAGCTTAAAATTTATTTCTGAAAGCTTAATTTTTCAGTATTATAGTTCACATTTTTTTTTAAACCATTCATTTTTTTTTTTTCCAATTGAGCAAGTTCAATTAGATTCTGAGCACTGGCAATTTATTAAGCCTATTCACTGCTGAATTAACGAACATATTCCTTCGAGATACTGATACAAAAGTAGACATATTTCAACACCTGTTCTTTCAATTCAGAGCATAAGTTACATAGTACCAGGACAAAATGCTTATCATACGTAAATAAATCCACAAGACCATCTAGTTGGCACTGAAAGGGGCAACCCTGAAGGCAAAAGGTGATTTTCAATAAATCCTACTCCAGTTACAGCAAGATATAGCGTGTGGTCATTCTCAGCACAAAATAACACAACACAGGCACAGTGACACAGCAAATTCATAGATTTCTACTAGAAGAAAGTATATCCCATCCATTCACTGGAGCCACAGCTGCTCCCAGGATTCCCTGGGAAAATACAGCACATTGGGCATGGGGAGGGGAGACAAGCCATTTAAACCAGCACAAGGAAGCAAGAAGGCACCACTGTCATTAGCACAGGTACCTATTTGGAAACCGGTGATGATGCAAGTCACAGGTTGATGATGACGCAGAGCATCAATAAGCTGCAACTCATTTCCCAACAGCACCATGAGGAGAATGCTGGTGTTGAAGGGCATTCTGCAGATGGCCTTTAACTGCTATGGGACAAGGCCCAGACTTCTCCCACTTGTCACTGGGCTTATCTCTAAAGCAAGTGAATTAGGAAGCAAATTGCTTACAGTTTCTCCCCACATAGCACACAATGCACATTCAGAGAAAGTGGATCTCTGGGTATCAAACATACAGGAAAGCTGAGGGTCCTAACACAGTCACCCCAAATAGCTTCTTGAAATTAATCCAGGCTATACTGCGGCCATTCATATGGGCTAGTCAAACAGGGGTGGTGAGTTTTTAAACACGGTCCTTGAAGGATTCCAATTTCTTCCCAGTCTTGCACTATATTTGCAATCTAAGTTTCTCTGAGATGCTTTGTAAATCTGTGACAGCTTGTCCAGTTCATGAACTCTCAAAATATTTTATCTACTTGCTATCTATACAAAAGATTTCTTATCTTTTCCAAAACTTCACTCATTTGGTCAAGCCCTGTTCTGAGACCAGTGAGTATTTGCAAGTGCTGATACTCAGCAACACTTTGTAGACATACTTTTTAAAATATTAATAATTTTTTATTATTTTTTTTTTAATCACCAGAGCACCAGGGATCTCCCAAACAATTTTCCATTTCAGGACATTAGTAGAAAATACATTGCATCTTAAATTCTATCTGGCTGGACCTGTACTCAGATGTTATCTGCTGCCACAGAAACCTGGGGATGGGGCTAAGGACTTGAGGGCATGCTAATGTCCCAGGCAGGACCATGCCTCATGCAGTCACACTGTACACAACAGCATGAGAAAATCCATGTGCTGCATCTGTACCATGCTTCCATGCACTATTTGTCAGGAAAGGAGTTTTCTTGCTGTGATCCTTAGTCTTAAGCATATTTATCAATGCTGTAATGCTTATTCATTATTGGTGCTTAGCAATGAAATAACTTCTCATCCAAAATTTAAGTCTAAGAAAAATAATCAAAAAATATTTCTTGCTTGACCTGTTGGCAACAAAAATTAACCTGAAGCAGCTTTTTTTCTTTCGCTACTAGAATAAGTAGTAATAAAATGATATTCTCCTGATCATGCCCCCGGGGCTTCAAATTGCCTATTTCACAGGCAATAGCAAAAGAGAATGTATTTTTAGAGATATGATGAATTATACATCTGCAAAGGATGTATTTTACTAGTTTGATAAATCCAGAAACATCTTCTGAACAATCATTTCTCATACAAACTGCGAGGGCCACGAGGATGATCAGGGGACTGGATACCTCCCGTATGAAGATAGGCTGAGAAAATTGGGGCTGTTCAGCCTGCAGAAGAGAAGGCTGCGTGGAGACCTCATAGCAGCCTTCCAATACCTGAAGGGGGCCTATAGGGATGCTGGGGAGGGACTCTTCATTAGGGACTGTGGTGAGAGGACAAGGGGTAATGGGTTTAAACTTAAACAGGGGAAGTTTAGATTGGATATGAGGAAGAAATTCTTTACTGTAAGGGTGGTGAGGCCCCGGAATGGGTTGCCCAAGGAAGCTGTGAATGCTTCATCCCTGGCGGCGTTCAAGGTGGGGTTGGACATAGCCTTGGATGGCATGGTTTAGTGTGCGGTGTCCCTGCCCATGGCAGGGGGGTTGGAACTTGATGATCTTGAGGTCCTTTCCAACCCTTACTATTCTATGATTCTATGATTAGCTCTTTACATATGGTCAGACATTCTCAAAGCTCTCATGTTACACTTTCCTCTCATCCACAGTGTTTTTTTTAGCCCGACATCCTGCAAAAATTTGCCAAAAACTAACAACATAATCCACAGATCCTGGCCATGTTAACAACCAGAGCTAACACCTGCAACTCCGACATTCTGGCAGCAGACAGGAAATAAAGACATTCCTCTGGTAATTAATGTCATGACCTTATTTTTAGGCTCTTAACACCTTTGCTTACATTACAGTAAACATACAGGTTCAGGTATTGTTCTAAGCTGAAGAGAATTAATGAACTTAAGTAGAAAAAAATTAATATTAGAAACAATGCCATGATTATCTAAACAATAAATGAAACTACTTTTATGTATTTGGTATTTTAATGAATCGTGGTGTTATAATATGAATTCTGACATAATTAAACAAAAAAATGTATACATGACTTATTCATGCAATCTTACTGCTGCTTGCATATTGTGTGAGTAAAGAAAAGCAATCAGGAAACCACACCTGAGAACAATAGTCAAAAACACTATCATGAAAGGCAATTAAAGAAAAAGAGTAGAAGGCCACATTTGGAAACCATTACCAGGAAACTATCTTAAGAAAAAAAACAGGACTCTCCTAATAGGAGAGCAATCAGCCATTGTCAAGATGTCAACCTACGTACAGAATAGTACAAACCTCTTAAAGATGCCTGTAATAGCTTAGGCAGAGACATTTTTAAGATGTCAGAAAAAGGCTATCCCTTACATGAAAACAGACCAGTGCTTGAGAATCAGCAATGGAGACTTGATCACTTTGGTATCCTGTAATGTTAAATATTTTTGCATTATCTTGCCAATTCAGTGAAAGATAGTACAAGCCTGTTTACGGTCCACTACCTCACCCTCACTGCTAGTTGGTAATTCGGAATCAAGAATATTTGTGTAGGGAAGAAGAGTGAGCATAAGGGAAAAGTAGGGCAATAAATATGGCCTTTGAGACAGCTCATTCCACTGACAGATAAGACTCCTAATTAAGAAAAAAGCTGTTTAAGCTAAGGTTTACAGGTGATTTGAGAACCTGATAATGTTATGAATATTTAGTTAATGGCACTTTCCAGAAGTGGAAGGATAATTCTCATTTACAAGAATTTCTAGGCAAAGCTCCAAAAGTACTGAATTTTCCACACCTTTGAAATAACTAAGGAGTGCAAATATATCAAAATTCTCACTCCCTCCTAATATGACTAGAATATAAGCACATAATAAAAAAATTACCATGATGATACAAAGAAGTGCAGCCGCCTTAAGTTTAGGCACATAATAGAATTCAGCCATCAGAGAAATGGACTAAATTTCCTAACAAATCTCCAGTTTCTAATTCCTATTACTGTATTATATTGGAAAGCTTCTTGCAAGTGATACTGGGTATGCATTAGCCACCAGGAAAAAAAAAAAAATATTAAAAAAAAAAAAAAAAAAACAGCCTCCAAGAACGAGTTCTGTCTCTTGCAGATAACTCCTACATACATAAGCAAAAAACTAACATTATGTTCCATCATTGCAAGAAATACAACAGTAAGACACAGTGTTAGAACAACATATCCAGAACAATCAGCTTCTGTAAGTACTAGCACATAAAAGGAAGATGTTATTTGCTTAGATCAACCAGTGTCTGTATTCCCAGGTACTTGTTTTCAGCTAACTCAAATGGCTTTTTATTTGATTTTGGGCTATCTCAACTTCAGTCTTCCAGATTCACAGCAACAGTCCACAACCATCTACCATCACATCCCTGAAAGAAGCACAGCTACTCCACTTCATCACTCCTATGGAACTGACATTTTCTTGCCAATGTTGACTATGATAGTCATAGATGGACAGTATTGATCAAAAAATACATTACTGTGACACAAACTCTGCATACAAGCATACCTCAAAAAAGAAGAACACGGCAAATCTCCTAGTGTTCTGTTGAAAAAAAGAAACATCATACATGCACTCATGCATTCACAAGTAGAATGCACTACACACAGCTGCCTTCATGTTCAGTTGTAATTTAGTAATAAGCTGTATGCTACCAGAACTTGGAAATATTACCTTGAGAAAGAAGTGCAGAGTACATTTCATTTCTATATTTTACTATTTCAATATTTAAAATATTTTCAATATTTTAATATTTTACTTCCTAATATTTTACAATCTTCTATTTTCATTGAAGGGAAGCTTCAGCCTATTTCTCTATAAATTACATTTATAGAAAAAAGTATTGCTGGAAAAACAGAGCCTTTGATCTTACCCCAAATTTAGTCAAGACTTTCATGTTTGATTTCTTATGATGCACTGCAAAACCTCAGAACCACCTAAAGTCATAAAGATGGATTTGGAAGTTGTGAGGAAAACCATCTTGGTATCACAGGTCTTCTATGTCCCCCTAGAGTTGCTAGCATGATGCGCATATAAGCAAATTACCTATTTTTCTAAAACCCATGTATCTTCCCTATATCTATGTAAAACAATTCGCTGTGACCCATGTACTAAATCAGACTTCAGCTATGTATTTTAGCATAGAGAATTCAACAGCGATTGGTTTTTTTTCATGGGCCTACAAGAAAGCTGGAAATGGACTTTTTATAAGAGCAAGTAGTGATAGGACAAGCGGAAATGGCTTTAAACTGAAAGAGGGTAGATTTAAATTAGATATTCAGAAGAAATTCTTTCCTGTCAGGATGGTAAGGCACAGTAACAGGTTACTCGGAGAAGTTGTGGCTGCCTCTGGTTCAAGGTCAGGTTGGACAGGGCTTTGAGTAACCAGGTTCTAGCGAACGTGTCCCAGCTCATGGTTGGTGACTTCCAACCAAAACCATTCTATGAGTTTCTACAATACACTTAATGCTTTCCAGCTTAACAGCTATTACTCCCACCATTGATAAAGGCTCAGTAGACAGCCATGGAGATGGAGCAGCACCAGTACTCTGTTGCTGTCTCTCCCCAGCACAGCAATGGTGAAGAGAGCCAGAAAGGACTTGTGACATTGTGGACCAGTCTTCAGATGGAAAACTGAACCCATAATCGCCCAATATAACATGAAGTAATATATGTGTTGCTGTGTGTTAAGCCACCCTTGATATCTGTGAGAACATGTTTCTACAACAGCAGCCAAAGGCACTGTCCCAGAAGAGGAACCACTCTCTTGGTAGGGCTGAGCAATAAGGAAGCGTGTACTGAGAAAGTGACATGCTGTTTTTAACAGGTTTCATTTCACCCATCAGGTATATACTCATCACTGCTCAAGGAGCACTGCCCACCATAACCCAGGGCTATACACAGCCTCCCTCTCTGCCTGCCAACATTTTTCCTTGGTTGAAGAAAAAGTGCTGTCATGCTGAAGAAGACTATAAAAATCTGAAAGATACAATAAATTTGTTTCAATAATACATAAAACCCTGCATCATATCAGCTTCTCGGTCAGAGTCTGGAATGGAGCACAACAGTCTACTCTTGCCTGCGCTCCTTCCACTCCAAATTATTAACAAGCTCGTCAGCAGCACAGCCTAGCCTACATGTAAGTTTCCCGATAGCCCCAGCTGTATGCACAATGAAGGTACATCTGTTCTGGAAACATAATACTTGGATTCAAATAAAATATAATACTTCATCTTTTGTCCTCTCCAAGCAGCTTCCCAAAACATCACACCAAAAAAAAAAAAAAGTTTCAGAATTACTATTTCACTTCTTTCTCAACTCCTCTACCACTTTATTTAACCAATTGCTGTTCACCTTAGCTCTCCTCCAAGTAAGCACAAGCTATTTCTTTTAGCTGGGAAATAAAACAATGCTAATTGGTATTTGTCATAATTTTATTTATGCTCGTAGTATCCTCTTATCTTACGTTTTCAGCTGAAATATCTGTTAACAGCTTAAAATGAGCCAATAATGAATTCTGAAAGATGTGCAAACAGAACCATTACACTGCACTCTGAACTCCTATTCCTTCTCAAATCCTGAAGACCAGCCTTAATGTTCAAGTGTCTTCATGTAGCTAATTACAAATTTTCTAACAGAAAAGTAGATGCATTGTGTTTCAGTATTCTTGTCTCTAAATTGCTTTCAAGTGTTTTGGGCCACACACTGGTGTTGAATTAGAATGCACTGGAAAAGACAGATGCCCTTAGTTCACTAAAGTTCTCAGTCTAGATGCATAAAATGATACATCAGGAGAGGAAAAACAAAAAGCAAACCACACAATAAAATAATAAAATAAAAACAACAACCAAGAAAACACAGTGTATCTGGGCAAAGGGCACAGAAAATGCAGGTCCTTAGCACAAAAAAAAACATCCTCCAGACTCAAGCAGGCAAATGGCCTAAGGCTGAACTGATCAGCACTAAGCTGCACTCGCATTCCTACTCCAGCACACCAATCAGCTCATTCCCCACCCCATCTCCTTTCCTGAGTAACTGATAGCACACATCTTAATTTCTCTGCACAAGGCAGTCACACTTCACATGTAGTAAAGTACCATGATCTGGGCAATAAACAGAAGTAGTAAATCAGTTTTTCCAGCATAAGAAGGCTGTCTACAAGCTCCCAAGTAAAGTAAGCAAGTGTGAGAGCATGTGGAGGACAACCAGGAGGCACAGCTTCCCTGAATGAAGAATGGGAGAACTCAGCATGCAGCAGGTTACCATTTCCCTAGCATATGCTGAAGCAAATAGTGGTTCAAATCAAACTGTGAAATGAAGATCCTCTGGGAAATAAGCCTTTAAAGGTAGCTTAAGCTGGGGAAATAAAAAATCAAGTCATCAAATCAGCAGTCACTTGTGAGGACTTCACTTTTATGCACTCTAGCTACGGTCCCTGTTTATCACTAAAACTTTCAGGTTAACTCAGTGAAGGAATAAATGCTGCTACTCCTGTATGTATGGTAGGTATCTACCTTTTAAACATCCTACTCAACTTTAGAGGGTTCCATTCAAAATAGATTTGTATGAGATTTACTTGAATGATGCTCTCTGTTCTTTAATCTCACCATAATAGATGGTAGCTTTCAAGATATTTGAAATGCATGGTAGCATTTACAATAAGTTTCCAGGGGCTGTAGAGACTGATATATATGTTTTTACCTTACTCTGATATGTGATGTTTTCTAGATTTTTGTTTGAGCAATTCCTGCTTAAAAAAAAAAAAAAAAAAAAAAAAAAACCACAACAACAAAAACACACACCACCCACACAACAAATTTCCATTTGTTTGTTTGTTTTAGAGGATAATGATTAATTTTGTCTGGCTTGTTACTACTGAAATTTATTCAGAACTAAGATGCTGTTTATCCCACCTCCTCGAGTTGCACAGGCTGTTTGTACACCCTAGTGGAGAAAGAAAGAAGTGCACGCTTTGGAGAAGCCCTGCGGAATAGCTGCATTAAGATACGGAATATTTGGAGTATGATACAAGCCACAGAATGAAGCAAAATAACCACTGAGGTAGACCTGCAATATCAGACCTTTAACATTCAAAATCTGGTGAGCTTATTTATGTGAAATGAGGCCCAAAGTCTGAAGTTCAAAAGAAGCACTCAACTTGAGAAAAAGCAGCATTGAAGTCTACGATGACCTTAATTTACATTGAAAACACACATAATTGCCATCTTTAAAATCCCTCTTTCACATCTCCTACAAAGGCTGCAGAAAATACTTTCCTCAGTATGCAGCAAGCATGACATTTCTGATCATATTGCCAGTATAGCCATTTCTCTTTCATCATTGCAGTTTGTTGCTTCATTTCCTCAAAATTACAGAATATAGAGATAACATATTCATGTAAAATAATCTATGAGTATGTTCCCTGAAAACAGAAGTCCTACATAACTGAATTCCTGTAAAAATAGAAATTAATACTAACAAACTTCAGATTAGTCACTCAAATATGCTTCCAAACTAAGTCACAGAATATTTGTTATTCACTAAAAAACCTAATTTCAAAAAAAAAAAAGGAAACTCAAAAACATAGTCTGAAGTTGAAAAATTATTTTCTGTATTTCTCCATCAAAACATGCATCACATTAGCAAGTTCTGCAATGGCAATTTTCCCCAATTCTTAGTGAAGAATGGGGTTGATTGAAGAATAGGGTTGTAAATAAATAACCTCATGGATGATAGGCTTTGTTAGCAACTATAGAGAAAAGGAAATTACTAAGATAAGCTTTGCCAGAACTGCCTGGTGGTTACTGATATGACTACGATCCTAAAACAAAGTGATGAAGAAATAACCACCAGTGGTCCGAAAGCCCACTACCACATTTTAGTGTGCATACAGGAAGCATTCTCTAAAAGTATGATGTAACGTATGTAACCGAATGAATATGTATGTTTAAGGACAATATAATCACAGCCTGGTTGATGCTTGAGAAAGACAAGCTTGAAGGAGCGATCCCTGGTGTCTCCCAGTGCCACAATAAAGAATACCTGCTTGTCAACTTAAAACTTTGTTGGCGAATTCCTGGAGATTTCTCCAAATCATTACATTGCTCTTGAAAGAAGCGTAGTTATGGGGATTTTTTTCTGGGTTTTATGTAATTGTCATTTTTTAAACAAACTCTTGTCCTAATATGTATTTTCAACTGCCATAAGGTTTAAGTATGATATGCCTCATTTACTCAAACTGAAGTTTAACTAAATCCTTGTATTGAGAATTTTTACAGAAAACATCTTGGTTATGAAACATGTTTTTATAATTCCATATTGATATCGTATCTTTAAGCTTCACCTGCAGTACAAGAGATACAATACAGATATTGTAGTTGTTCTTTTTCTCCTGTAGTAGAATAGTTGTCATAGATTTCAGTTTACTGGAACATCACACCATAAGGCAACGAGCTCGTTTTCCACATTCCAGTGTGGAGCTTCCTGTTCCATCTATTTTTAAAATTAAAGTATAGGAGTAGCTTGAAAATCAGGCCTAAGTTCTGCACACAGACATATTACCTGTGGTGTACATTAGTCACTTTGTCCTTACCCCCAACCCGTTTTGGATGTATAGGAATCAAAACCAATCTGGCAACAAATTTCCCATCTTGTGTTGGAAGGAGCAGAGGAAATAGTCCTGCTGGAATGCTGCATCTTAGCTTCGCTCTTTACTACAGATGAAGAAATTGACACTGAAACTCATCCTCAGGCTATAAAATCCCAGGAGAACAGACCGCTGTGGTGTCATTTTTAATGGAAATGCTTGATTATCTCTACAGCCCAGATCTGAGGACTGCTAAATAAATATGATTATAAATAGTTATTCTGCTTATGGGTTTTTCTTGACCATCTACTGCTAATAAACTATAGGCAGTTCTGTGGTGCAAATCGCCAAGTTATCAAAGGTAGATATTTTTAAAACATGAAACTTTACTTTCAAGTCCCAAATGAAGATTTACTACATGACAACACAGCTGTTAATCCTGGAAAAAGAGAAGAAACTCCCCTGTAGCAGCTATGGCTCAGCCACCACATGTTAAACCTTCTTCCTTCACACATACAGAACTTACACGTAAGCCGACAGAAGTAATGAGTAAAGATTTTTGCTGTTTTTACATATCAGCCACTAAGTCAAGATAATTTCACATGCAATCTTAAACACTTCACCACTCATGTCTCCCTGTTTGCATAGATCTACACTCCACAGAATGGGTGGTCCTTTAAGCAAGCAGAATACTACCAAAGATATTTTATTTTCCAGGGGTTTTTTTCTATCTCCAAGCCTTAGAAAAATGAAAAGACAAACTGAAAAATGACATATTTCCCCTGCCCATGTGGTTGCTCCGATAATTCTAAGAAAAATTGAAAAGAAAAAACATGATTTTTGTGCTACTGGATTTGCTCTAAATATGCTTTAAAAGAACATGGAGACAAATTGAAAAGACAAATCATTTTTTAAACTGCAATAAAATCTGGAGGTAGCTCAAAATTAAGATCTATGGGGAAATGACTAGATAATGCCAAAGACACTGAGAGCCCACTCCCATTCACCATAGCCCAATTGGTGAAGCTCAGCACAGAACTTCTCAGTCCTCATAAATTGATAGATGAATACATTTTCCCAAAATTATTTTTATAGTACAGAATTTTGCCATATCTTAATTCACAAGATAACATTTGAAAAACTCTTCTTTACAAATATTATATTTCATCTGTCTTTTGTAATGGTTCTTAACATAGGAAAGGTGAGCATCAACACCGGTAAGTCTTGGCACAATTCTGCAGAAAATAAAACTTTTCCCTAAAGCACAGCAAGAGACAAACTGCTTATAACTAACAGGACTTATACCAAAAGGTGAAGTAAGCACTGGCAAAGCTGTTATCCGGTCTGCTATTTCTCCTGCTTTTAATGCAATATAATAACCAACTGACATTACAACACAAGTTATCTTGGAGACAAGCTGACAATTGGAAACGAGCTGAAAATTAGAAACATGAAGCTAAAATATAAAAACCATACATGACTTCCAAAACTGATCTAAAATATTAATTTTATTCTTTCTGAATTAATCCTCATTAACATTTCCTGATATTTCCTTCATACTTAGGAATGTCTCGCATTGAAGATAATACATTTTGCTATTGACAGAGGAAACTGTTCTTACTGCTCACAGTAAACTCAGCTCATGTGCTGTCATTAGACCTGCTACAGTAATAAAACCAGAGTGCCTGTAAGAAAAGTCAAGTTCTCCAAAATGTTTTCATTGTTATCCAAGCCCTTGCAAACAAACAAGTGACAAACACAAACTTTCATTGGCTGACTTTCATTTACAGACAGCAGACTGAGTCCTGGTATTCCCACTTGCTCCATTTGTACCATGTTTCCCCACAACCACCTCTCAAAATCTGGTAAAAACAATGTGTGTGCTCTTTAAAGCATACCATCTGCACATTCTGCATCAAACAACCCTGAAAGTAGCATCAGAGCAACTTCCGTGAGCAATGTGAGATCGCATAGATGATACCTTTACTCGTGAGAACCTAGACAGTAAAGATCCCCTCTGAAAGACACTGGGAGTCTCTTGTGCATCCCTCTAAAAGCCTACCCATTTCTTAACTGATGAGATCCCTCTTTTCTCTATGATCAAAAATGTAATGGCTGCCACTATATTTGGGTGCCTTTTATAAATCGCTAATCCTTTCCCTGCCAGACATGAATTAAACCCAGCTTTCTTAATCAGGTTTATCAAACATTGCATGTACATTTATTTGTCATTAGAATTTCTTTCACAATTTTATTTAGATAGACATTTTTTCAAATCCATCTTATCCTTGCAAACCGTTGTCTTCCCTCTGTTGACCTTGATCCACAGTAATATGTTGAAAATAAAGATCCATTTTTCTTGCCAGACGGGGTTGGTGGTTGTCTGAAGTGAAAAGTTTCATTTCCCAGCATCTTTCATTGAAACTATCGCCTGATAATTATACAGAATAGGAAGTAACTATTCATCAAACTCATATCAATTTATCATGGCAATTCCCTCCACATGAAACATGAGAACCAAAATGAATCAGCCAAACCAAGCTCCATCACAATGTTTAAAAAAAAAAAATCAAATGGATAAAAAGCATTTTCCTCATATATCAGAATGATTGAGGCCCTATAAATGTTAAGCTACCTTCTCTCATTATAGGAGATTAAAATAATCTCATATCCTTAAAATTCAAGCAAATATGATCTTACTGGCAATTTATTAAATGTTATCTGGCTCTTAAGTGTGGGTAACGAGCTTTCATTCCCATGCAATTTAGTTCAAGTACCATTTAAAGTAACATTGCCTTCCACAAACAAATCCATCTAAATGGATCCTATCAGCTAAAAATATGTATGTATACATATGCTTTAGCAATATCTAACCTTCAGCATCTCAACATAAAATCATCATAAATATGTTAGTGGATTTGTTGCTTTTGGCTGGTCTAACATTACTTGACTCCTACAATTACATCTTAGACCAGCTAAAAAAATTAAAACATATTTCCTAATGTCATGATTCTCTGCTATTGCCTTCTGGAATTGCGTTCACAGAGCATTTGTCATCCCATGCAGCAGGTGCCAAAGTGTGTGTAAAGACGTCATTTCTGAACAGAACACATTTTACTGAACAGTCAAAATAATTTAAGTAATTTTCCTTATAAGCATCTGGATAAATAAATACAAGATGGAGCCATTTGGCATTATCTGAAATAGAGGTCTACGGAGCACTTTGGTCTTCATGGGGCTGGATTTCTACTTAGGAAAGTACAGGAGAAGCAGTCAGAGGACAACAGCCATGCCTACTCTGACCCTGTTTGCTATCTAACAGGAAGGGTTTATACTGTTAAAGTTACACCCATTCCTCTGACCATACACACCTGTGAGCACGTTTTCCACTACTGCACAGGGACTGAGAATGTGGTAGGAGCACAGGGACACACGCATGCCTCGCTCAACATCCTTCCCAATCTGTTTTGCCAGAGGACTGTCCAGGATCTAGCAAAGCTCACCTTTCTCTGAAAAAATGGAGGTATGAAAGAGATTTTAAAACCATTTGGAATATAGAGGTACATAACCACAAATCCTGCCCAGATTTATAGCAAGCTGAGGAAACAGTCACAAGTTTTCTGTATGTCAAAACTATCTGAAATCATAAGAACAAGTTTAGTTCAATGAACTTATTGTCATGGGCTCAGCAGCAGCAGCAGCAGTCGTCATTTTTCTCCTTCGTAGTAGCTGGTGCAGTGCCGTGTTTTTGACTTTCAGCCTGGGAACAGCATTGATAACACCAATGTTTATAGTTACGGCTTAGAGTCTTTTGGTTTCACCAAGGACTTTCTGAGTCTCATGCTCTGCCAGGGAGGAGGGGAAGCCAGGAGGAAGGAGACAGGACACCTGACCCAAACTGACCAAAGAGGTATTCCACACCACAGAACATCATGCCCAGGATGAAAAAACTGGGGGCAGACACCCGGAAGCGTGGGGCTCGCTGCTGGGGGGTTTGCTACTGGGTCAGGCTTGGTATCAGGTGGTGAGCAGTTGTATTCTCTTTCCTTGTATTTGCCTTGTCATTATTATTATTGGTGGCAGCAGCAGTGGTTCATGTTATACCTTAGTTACTAAACTGTTCTCATCTCAACCTGTGGGAGTTGCATTCTTCCGATTCTCCTTCCCATCCCTCCGGAAGAGGGGGGAAGAAAGAGGGGGGAGTGAGCAAGCAAAACTGCACAGCTGAGAGGCTTAAACCACAACACTTACAATAGTTAATATTATATAGTATATATTATATAGCATATATTATATACTATCTTCTATATTAAATATTTATAATATTGAAGTACCACAGTTGTCAGATTTTCTTCATGTTTCAATAACCATTTATTTCTGAGAATACATGTTGAATGTCCAATGGGCAGCCAAGTGGAAGGGTGTGCAGAATCCCAATAATGAAATAAAGATATTTTATACCTTTGAGAAATAGTAACTAGTCTTTTATTCTTACTACTGGATAAGAAGCAATTCTTTCTATGCTGCTCCACAGTTTCTGTGATCATGCCACTCTCACATGAGAAGGGGCTTATCCCAAAGCCACCAAGCCTAGCAAAAATCTATCATGCATATACTTTGGTTTATACACTTCTACCATGTGCTTCTACAAGAAAATTCACTGAGGAAGAGGTGCTTCTGTATAGTACAGGTACAGGATGCTGCTGCACAACAAGCCACACTGGAGGGCCACCACCGCTCCCAAACATCAAGGCCAAACCTCCATGCCCTCTTCTCACTGTGAAGGTGGGGAATCTCTTTTTAGGTCTTACAGGCACTTTATTGAACTTCGAGCATTGTCTTAGATCAGGCCTTATTAATTTGACCTCCTACTTCCCTTTGGGTATATGTTCACTGTTATTGACAGTCCCTTACCCAACTTTTTTGTTGGCTTAATAAGCTATTTAGTGGTTTAACAAAGGCATGAGAGCAAGCTTCTTTCTCCAACTACCCCATTAGTGGCTCTAAACAAAGCAGCAGATTTCCGGTAGGGAGAAAATCTACGAGGTGAACCCACCTATAAGACAATGGGATAGAGATTCCTGATTTTCTGATATTACATCATTCAATTAAAATGCACGCCTTCCCATGGCTTCCCCCTCTTGAAGTCAAGACCTGGCTTATTATGACCTGAAACAGTTTGTATGTGAAGTAACATTCTACAGCAGGTTATGTACTTCTTTCCAAACTCCTGTCACTGAAGAACTCAAAAGAGTTTAGGAAGTCAGAATTAATCATAAGAGCTGCATTAGCAGTGGTTGTGCAGGACATCATCCAAAACTGATGTCAAATTCCTTTACTTACAAGGCTTTGTCATGCAGCTCTAATCCCTCAGCATAAGGCAAATGCTCAGGCACTAATTTTATGTAAGGTCAAAAATTAATTGCGAGAATAATATTTATGTTTGCCCAAGGACTTTTTAGTCAATTTATATTCTAAGAATGCAGTAAATTATTAGAATATACATTTTCATAGAGGTTCATCTTGTAAAAGCAATGATTATACAGCTTAATATAGTTCTTTCTATTAATACTTAATAATTCAGTACAGTAAATATTTACTGCAGTAAAATCTTAATATTACAAATCTACCTATATTCCACATACAGACATGCATATAAACTGTGTTCCTATACATCAGCAAACCATTACTCCACTGAGTACATCCTCTGATTGATTCACAAAGTGGAGAAACAAAAAACATTATTTCCTTACCCTGATCTTCTACAGCCACTGAAAAAGCCAAATTCCCAATTTCAACAGAGATGCAAGGGGGGGGAAAGGAGATGGAGAATGAGAGGAGGTCAAAAGGTAAACTTCCCATGTTACAGCTAATAGGTAAGTGTACACCAATGTTTCAGCTTGGGCTAGAAATTCTTTTTTGAGGGAATCCCACTGCTGCATGACTGGCTCACGAAGCTGGGGTTGCATCCCCAAGTAGTCACCCAAGCACACTCCCAGGGCACCCCAAAGGCACATATCAGGCTGCTGGTGGGTGCTCAGTCCCACAACCAGACCACAGCCATTGCTCACAAGTGTCCTGTACGGATGCCAGTTTCATCCTCTTCCCACTGTAAATACCCACCACTGCATCACTTCCTCAGGAAGGCACTACCAGAGGCATTAGCTACACCTGGACTTACTCCCACTCCTCCTTCACACATCTCATCTTGAATTGCATCTTGACTTTACAACTTCTAACCTCCTAAACATTGCCATTAAATTTACTGTTCAGTCACAAAAAAACCACTCTGGAAAACAGTACAAGATCCATGCTTTGAACCTATGTCCCCAGAGGATACTTTGGAGATAAGTCTATTACTGACAGGAACGCAGCAACTAAATCAGAGAAGTTCAAACACTATCACCTCCAATTTCCCATAGGCCTTTCCTTTTTAACCTAAGTCCTCCTCTCTGCCCTCTCTTTCAGCCTCTGGTTGTCCTTCATTTTTGCTGTTCATTAAATAATTTCCATTCTCACTGGCCTCCACCCAAAAATCCCTCAGACACAAGGTGAGGTATTTACTGTCACTTACATGGATGTGTTTGAGTCTCAGCAGCGCTATTGTCTGATGTGCTACTTCACTGCAGTGGTGCTGTCTTTAACAGCATCAAGATTTAAAAAGCTTAAGAACAGCAATTTCAATTTTTTGTTAGACTGGTTCTTTGTGTCCTTTTAAATACAACTCCTGCTTCAAAATATTAAACATTTCATTTGTATATTTGAGGTTGACAAAACTAGTATTCTTGTGAAAAAAACTGGTTTGCAATATGTGTGAAGGTAAGGCAGATGACTGATTGCTTTAGCACACAGTCCTGGCTTAGATACAGCCTTAGATCAGTTAAACCTGAAGTGCCAGGTGGCGTCTCCTCCACGTCTTGTCCTATGATTGTGTTTGCTCTGACAGACTCCCGAAACCTAAATGACACCTTCCTCCTTATGCTCCCCATCAGATCCACGGTTATGCTCAGCTAAGGGACCTGTTAAGCAACTGAAAAGCCTTTCAGTAGTGGACATTTTAGGTAACAGCTTCTCATGAAAAAGTAAAGTACTAGCATACATCTTTACTTGTCAAGACTGCTTTGAAAGCTGAAATGATAATTGCCATCAAGGGAGGTACAACTGCAAGATCTGGGCACAGTGACATCTTTGCTTGCCAGTGGATAGAACAAAAAGATTTACAATAGGAGCAAAAATAAAAGCAGCTAAAAATTCCATGAAGACTTTCCTTAAAGCAAAATAATTCATTACATATTTAAATACATTTGATCATTTATTCAAGACAAATTATGAGTCTATAAGCAAGAGAGCAGCAGGGTGAATTTCCCTTTACTTCAAAAGAACCCTGTAATGTCAACATTTGAAGTTATTCTTTTTTCATACTTAATGAGCAACTATACACTTATAGTCAAAAATAGCATACTTCACACTAAGCAAGCCTCCGAGAAGGAAAAAAGCAAAGTCTTCAAGAAAGTTGATTGTGAATGAACTTTTGTTTGAATGAATTCTCATTTCACCATGTACTTGCAGCTACAAGAATAAAAATTAATTTTAACTCTGAAGCTGCATTAATTTATTTTGCAATAAATTTTCAGAAACATAAAAAAAGGCATAAGCACCTCAGTACTGCAGCTGCACATAGCACAAAAAGCAGTTGAGCTTTCAGATTGTAGTGCTTTACTTTCTGCAGTAACATGAGGAGGAATGCCACAAGATATGTATAGCTGTTTTTTGCCTCTTAGCTGTATGAAGTCCTCCAAAAATCTCCCATTTCCCTCTGACTGAAGTCATCTTTCCAGATTTGGATACATTAAGCAAAATTATCAGCATCTACCTAAAAAACATACTATTCTTCTAGAAAGAAAGACAGTATGCAAAAAGAATATCTATCATATGTTTATACTATAGTGTACAACACTTACCAACAACAAAGCTTATTAAAAAAACAAAAACAAACAAACAGTGTTGCTTTGCTACATAGGTTTTCTTGCAGTTTTGTCTCAGACTCTAAAGCAACATTGGGTACCAGTACTAGCAGATGGCAGCAGAGCCAGAGCTGTCTTGCAGATCCAGGAGGACTTCACTGCCCTCCATCAGCTCTGAAATCCGGCTTCAGAACTACTAGAAAACAGCATGCACAGCCACAGATCTACACATCAGCTGGTTATGAAGACTGCAGATTGAGACAATCTATCAAGTTATTTACATGAAGAAATGTGAAGAAAATTTCCACAGCACTTTTTAACTGGACATTTAGAGTCAATATATTTATTCACAGTTTTAGTTTCTGCTCATGGTCATCATGGATAATCAAAAATTAAAATTATTGGTGCTTTGGCGTTCTAGAATAAATGCGATAGGTCAAAAAAATGCTTGAGAGAAAAACAAACTAACAGCTCCTGTAGTTTCACATTCAAAGGATTCTACTTTAGGTAGTATTTTCACTTTCCTAGATTAGGGAAGCATAGGACACTATTACATGGGTTGGATACTTCTGCTTAGAAATTGATGCTCTGAGCACTCAAACTGCAGAGCTGCATTGCCTTTAAATGACAGAAATTGTTAAATTGCAGCAATTTGAAGTCAAACAAATAACACTTATATCAAGGAACATTTAAGCACTTACTCTGCCTTGAGCCAAAGTGCTCTACTTATATTCAAATAAGCTCTCAAAGTGAACAAAGCACAAGTTCAAGTGACTTCCTGACCTGGAGCTTAAATGGTCACAAAACTTGGAAGACAACTTCTGTGCCGCTAACATCAATTCACACTGATTCAGCCACAAGTGGCGAAGTTCTGAACCGGAATGCAATGCACTACTAGAAGTTAATTTTGTTAAAGGTTGAGTAGAATCTGTTCTAGAGTCTGGTAAACTAATATAATTTCAACCAAAGTTTACTTTTCATTTGGGAAGAACCATGCAGTCATGAAAATATTCCATACAGACTATAATTAGGTGATATTCTGTAAATCAAGCTACTCATAGAATAATTTCGCAAAGCCCACAGATTTTATTTGGGCCTTATGTTTACTTATCACAATGCTTAATTAGCCAGAAGGTATGAAGTCTAATACCAGTTCAGTTTTGTACCCCTAACAATTCTTTGCAGTGAAAAAAACCCCAATGCATTTTTGTTTAATTAAATAAAAATCAACTGCAGATTCTCTAACTGTAATCTGTCTGTCCAATATTAGCAAGACTACAACTAGAACACTGTTTTCCAGAAGAGTCATCCTACATTTTTGTAAGTTTAAGTGTTTCAAACAACTTTATTCTTGTAAGTACTTATATGCTAAGTGAAAGTAGGAATTAAATAATTTCCAGTATGATGAATATAATTACTTGGATAAAGATGCAGCACATACCTCAATCATTTGCTTACAAACTCAGTAAGAACCAAACATTCTAAATAGACAATGAATCAAAGTCATTAATTCAAGACAGCTTGTCCTATTGTTGGAGATATACACATAAGATACATTTTAATGTATTATATTCATAGTGACTGATTTCCTATGCCTTTTAAATACAAGTTTTACTGTATTTAATAGAATATACATACCATCATTGATTAGAATACAGAAAAAATATGGAAATCAAAATAATTTGCATAGAGAGGTTGGGAGATTGCATTCATATCCAACCTGCTGAAAAGAATTTCCATCTGAATCTAAACTCCAATTCACAATGCATAAACTATGGCTATTTATTACTATTGTGTCATTTGTCACTTTTATAGAATCCACCACATTTTCTAGGCTATAAAAGGCCTTAAAATTATGCAGCTATGATTTATGTTATCATTATTTTTCTTTGCCAATGTTTGGATTACATTCAGCAACACAAAACAGGGCTGATTTATAAACTGAATAAATAACAGCATCCTTCAATAGTGCATATGTATGGAAGCTTCATTTACTTCCTGACTCTAACAAATATTTGATCAAATGAAATTCAGAACATCTCATTTCACTGGACTGGTAGAAGTAACTGCAGAGATTGCTGAAAGAGCATAACCTTCCTGCAAACATTTCAGTAGGGGTGCACTTCTGCCAGCAACTGGCTACCAAACCTCATTTATAAACAGATTCTCATTCAGAAGATAAAAATAGCCACCATTTAAAGTCTGTATACTAGGTTCTGAATCTGACTGTTTCTAAAGAAATTAATGTCTAAAGCAAACTATGCTTACAGTGACTGAACTGTAAATTTACTACTAAAGCAAAGACTGAACTTCAAAACTACTTTTATAGTTCAGTCATCTCAAACTTGTGAGCCCACTGTCACTTCATAATTATCCCAGATGGTGTCTCTTTTGTAGGAAAAATCCTTTGGATTGTAATAAGGATGAAACCTCTAGACAAATAATGAAAAGTTTATTAGGAAAAACTATGTTACCTACGGAGTTAAACAGAAACCTGTAATCATCTACAGAGATCTGGCAGGCCTACAACCCCACAGGAAAGGTATCAATCTACCTAATAGCACACTTCCTCCCCTTTACGAAGCCCTAACAAGGATATAATTACCTAGCATATATTCACCAGCATCACAAGCTAATGCTGCTGAATTTGGAGCTTTTTTTTTTTTTTGGTAGCAATACAGCAAGTTACTCCAACAAATTCCACATCGCAAGTGCCTAGGAAACACTTCATGATGCTCAGGACTGGGAGGCACCTGTGGGAGACAGCAAGCAACCAGTGTAATTGACTTTCTTGAGAGAAGAAAAAAATTAATAAAAAGTAAACCAAACAAACCCACAACTATTTCCCTTGGTTTTATTTGAAATAACACATTGCACATCAATAAAGTATCAGCAAACAGTAGAAATACCTAGAACTCCGAAGGGAACCATTCTGACACAAAAAAAAATTCATCTTCACATGCTAACAAGGATAATTACTAAATCACCTTGCTCAATTACCAAATTGAGAAAGGAAGAAGAAAGTGGCCCCATACAGATGAAGGTATAATGCAAACGCAATAGCACTGGGCACCTCCTGAGCAAGGAAAGATTAGCCCACAATTCCCTGGAGACGTCACACACTAGACAGACTTGCCAGCATGACTGAGAATAGAAGTATTTAGATGAGTTCAGAAAGGCACTCCAGAGGAAACGTATGTTGTTCTTGGCTATAATGGCTGCTCTGATAATTAACTTCCACAAGGACTAAATGTAGATCATTAAATATTACCTGCATCTTCAAACAGTTGCTTCTTAATATATTTTCGTAGATCAAGGTAAAGAGGAATTAAAATTAATTGCAGCACTCAAAAGCTTGTTTCTCCAAATCACTACTTGTTCTGCATTTCCACTTAAATGACCATGCCCTTGTTTTGCCCTTTGCCTTCTTGTTGATGTGAAGTTTTCAGAAATTATTAGGATATCTGAAACAGATTTCCATAGCATTACCTGCAACTTCCTGATGGTGCCATAGGGCAGGTGGGGAAAATGCACAAGGACATCACCTCATTAGACACTGCTTGCCAGAAGTGACAGGAAGATATTCGGCATTAGGAAGGAAGTGAGTGAACCACAGAATCAACTAGGTTGAAAAAGACCTTTAAGATCATCAAGTTCCAACCACTACCCCAGGTCTGCCAAGTCCACCACTAAGCCATGTCACTGAGGGCCCAGGGAAAGAAGAGAAAGAAGGAATATAAAGTTGAAACAAGCAAATAAACAGAAGAAAATGGGGGTGCAAGCATGGACTTCCATGGAGCAAAGATTGCCAAAGGAACAAAAATCAGTGCCAGCACATCTCCTGAAAGAATTACACAGGGCCATATGAGCACAAAATCAGAAGTGAAAAGCCAGGGAACAGTACCTTTAGGTTCAAGATGCTTTACATTTATCAGCTTCACAATGTAGTTCAGTCACCTCAGTTATTTAAGAATTTTGGCTAAGCTCCATAAACATCCCATTTTAAAAATGCCCAGATAACTTTTTTCGTTGTCATTAGTTCTCACAGCAATAACCGTCAGTCATTCTCTACAGATTCTGGTCTACTCCCAGGAAGACTACAAAATGCCAAAGCCCAAAGATGACTCATATGTGCCATCAGGAATGCTATTTTATGACTCCATTCACTAGAAATCTGTGATTTTCTTCTGCTGCATCTCCCCATGAACGGTGTGCTGATAACACCAAGATATTTTAGCTGCAGTCAAAGCTATAATTTCTATATACAAGATTTCGCCTGGAAGTGATCTATGACATCTACAGGGATAAGAAGAGTTAATGACTTCAGGTGAAAAAAAAAAAAAAAAAAAACACAACAAAATAGTGTGTACTGCAGAGAAGGAGTAGCCCTCCATCCCATCTAAAGCAGACAAAACATATCTGAAAGGTTGGAAGAAATGTCATTCTAGAAATGGAGGGCCATACAGTCATTCAAACCTCTGAAGAATTTAAGTAGCATATGAATACAGCAGATAAAATACTTCCAAGTGAAGACAAGATGACAAAGGATGTAATGATAAGACATGATGAAAAGTGTGTATGAGGACAGCTGATTGAGAGCTGGCAAGATACAGCCAGCAGGAACAGAAAATGTATAGTGAGAAGAAGCATTAAAAAAGCAAAAACGCTTTGCACAACAGAAAAGGAACTTTGATGTATGCTTCATAATCTTAGGTTATGGATACAGATCCTGATTTATAGCCACTGAAGTACAAATCCAACTCTAGATGTTAAAAGGAAAGACCCATCATGCTATGTAAGACTACTGCCATAGTATGAGATATACATGGAAGACTAGGATTATTTCTGATCATTCACAAAAAAAGCAACACTTTTAACTAGAGAATGCCACGGCTCTTCGACCCAAAATCCAGTAATATAAGTGGAAAGAAAAGACCCCTCAGGACTGTAAAAGCTATTGTATCAGACGTCAAAGGCAATACCTACATTCGCATTTTTCAAAACTGTTAATTGAAATGCGTTTGCTTTTTTTCTTTTTTCCTCCCCTCTTTCCAAGGTTTTTTTCGGCTGCTGCATGATCAGACAGGACTTCCAACAGGCTAGACCATTCCAACAGCCTTTCAAGGAAGGTGCATCAGCAATCACCTCTCAAGTGTTCCCCTCTCTGGGTAGTTCTGACAGCTTGTGACAAAACCATTGTGTCACAACAAGAAATGTGTATATACTTAACTTAAAACAGTAACTTCTGGATGATTTTTGCCTCCATGGGCAATATGTTTCATAATTTAACTGACAAAAATCAAATAGAGAACGAAAAAATCCATTTGGAATCTGACAAATACATAAATCAAACTAAGGCACGTAAGGACCACTTAACAAGGCGGACATTTGTGCCCCTTTACTTATGGATCCAAGAGGAGCCCCAGCGCCAAGTTTTAGAGATAGGCAAAAACACTCCTTAACAGCAGCTCATTACTGAACCTGGCTGAGCTCCTCTCACCCGAATGCATTGAACCATTTCTCCACAACACAACCATCTTACTGTCTGTATTAACTGCCACACTGAGAAACTCAGTGATGCACTCAAAAGAGAAAATACCTCTTTTCTTTTATCTACTTCCCTTGAAAAGAGGGTAAAGACATGGCTGAGTAGCCACAGTAATTCTACAAACATACAACATAACAAATTTGATCAGCTGAAGAGCAGCAAATACTTTCCACCCCCAGAGCATAATATACTTCAGATGTCGAAGGCTTCACTTTTTCAAATAGGAACTGCTTAAACATAATTGAAAACGTGCTCTGGAAGAAAACAAAAAGTTATTATAGGTGTAAAAATTACCATCTTCACCATCCCCAGTAACTGAAGTCACAATGAGAAAAGTCAAACTTCTACCGCATCAACAATGCCACACAAATAATTGCTGTTTTACAAAGCAAACCTGACAGATGAATACCTTAGTTCTTCTACCAGAAATGGTCTTGACTTCTCAGAAAGTACTGGATAGTTGAGAAAGTAAAATTTTAGTATTTTTAGAATCATAGAACACTTACGGTTGGAAAGGACCTTAAGATCATCTAGTTCCAACCCCCCTGCCATGGGCAAGGACACCACCCAATAAACCATGCCATCCAAGGCTATGTCCAACCTGGCCTTACACATCAACAGGGATGGAGCATTCACAACTTCCTGGGCAACACATTCCAGTGAATCACCACCCTTACAGGAAAGAATTTCTTCCTCATATCCAATCTAAACTTCCCCTGTTTAAGTTTGAACACGTTACCCCTTGTCCTCTCACCACAGTCCCTAATGAAGAGTCCCTCCCCAGCATCCCTATAGGCCCCCTTCAGGTATTGCAACGCTGCTATGAGGTCTCCACGCAGCCTTCTCTTCTGCAGGCTGAACAGCCCCAACTTCCTCAGCCTGTCTTCATGCAGGAGGTGCTCCAGTCTCCTAATCATCCTCGTGGCCCTCCTCTGCACTTGTTCCAACAGTTCCATGTCCTTTTTATATTGAGGACTCCAGATCTGCACACAATACTCCAAGTGAAGTCTCACGAGAGCAGAGTAGAGGGCAGGATCACCTCCTTCGACCTGCTGGTCACACTGCTTTTGATGCAGCCCAGGATGCGGTTGGCTTTCTGTGCTGTGACAGCACAGTGGAGCTGGCTCATGTTGAGTTTCTCATCGACCAACACCCCCAAGTCCTTCTCTGCAGGGCTGCTCTGAATCTCTTCTCTGCCCAGCCTGTAGCTGTGCCTGGGATTGCTCCGACCCAGGTGGAGGACCTTGCACTTGCCATGGTTAAAATTCATCAGGTTGGCATCAGCCCACCTCACAAGCGTGTCAAGGTCCATCTGGATGGCATTCCTTCCCTCCAACATATCAACCGAACAACACAGCTTGGTGTCATCGGCAAACTTGCTGAGGGCGCACTCAATCCCACTGTCCATGTCACCCACAAAGATGTTAAACAAGACCGGTCCCAACACCAATCCCTGAGGGACACCACTCGTTACTGGTCTCCAGTTGGAGATTGACTGTGGTCAGTGACCACAACTCTTTGTGTGCGGCCATCCAGCCAGTTCTTTATCCACCAAGTGGTCCACCCATCAAATTGATGTCTCTCCAATTTAGAGACAAGGATGTCATGTGAGACAGTGTCAAATGCTTTGCACAAGTCCAGGTAGATGACATCAACTGCTCTACCCCTGTCCATCAGCTCCGTAGAACCATCACAGAAGGCTGCCAAATTGGTCAGGTAGGATTTCCCCTTAGTGAAGCCATGTCTGGCTGTCACCAACCACCTTGTTGTTTTTCATGTGCCTCAGCATGCCTTCCAGGAGAATCTGCTCCAAGATTTTGTCAGGCACAGAGGTGAGACTGACTGGTCTGTAATTCCCTGGGTCATCCATTTTCCCTTTCTTGAAAATGGGGGTTATATTTCCCTTTTTCCAGTCATCAGGAACTTCGCTTGTCTGTAATCGGTCATTATCTGCCATAGAAGCACAAGTAGATGTCCATGTATTTCCATAGAGCAAAGTTTTCCTGTTGCTTTACTCGTAGCGTACCAGAAAAAGCTATGAGCAGACAGAAAACCTACCACCCAGTTCAAGAAAAGAAAAAAAAAAAAAAAAAAAAACAAAAACAAAACTCTCTTGCCAGTGCTTTCATGTTAAGATCCTGTGAATAAAATCAAATATCTACTAAATTAGTGGAAAAATCTTAATATTCAACAGGTATATTTTGGCTGCCCTCTTCATCTATGTATAGTTCATGTAGTTTGGCCCTAGAAACATGGCCTATTTTGTAAGAGGGGAAATAAAAATTGTGAAATGTTTCAGATTTGTAGATGAACAGCTACTTCAAACAACTTGGAGATCCCCAGAAAAGTAAGTTTTAGCCAATAGGGATGGAACAACAGTTTTCTATTCAGAGAAAGAAGAATAAATGAAAAAATGAAGTTTAGCTATTTAACACACCTCTACTACAGAAGTGAAATTCTAAACTTGAAGTACTTTCCAAAGCAAGCTCTCTGTGCATGCTTTTCCACAGTAGCTGTGAGCCTCCTAGCTGTTGCTCAGCACAGTCTTTTCACTCTGTAATTAAATATGAATCTCACCTCTTCATAAGCTACAGCCTATTCAATCATAAAAGAATTAAAGGGCATAAATCAGTAAGACCAGCACAGCAAAACAGTTCTTTGCATTGAAGGCTTCAACAGTTAAAGACCTTGCACTATACCAAGCTCCATTACTGAGCAAGAAACACTTCCATTACCTTGGAAATTACACTATGATGTTTATGGTAAATGTTAAACAACAGCGGCTATAACCCAGTCTTCCTACTTGTTTTAGAAATGCTCCAGGCAAACTAGAAGACAATAAAACACAACTCAAACCAGACTTATCCTAAAGAGGAGGTAGAAGCAGAGATCTGCACTTATCCCGGTAATCGCTCCTAGACTCTATTTTAATCATAGATGCTTTGAGGATAGAAAACAACCTACAGAAAGATGCACTGTCTTTGGATACCTTGCACAGAATTGTGTGAATGTGACATGGGAATAATGCCTCCTGAGGGCAGTGACCATTTCCCAACACCATCAGGGTCACCAGGTCCATGGCATAACCAGTGGCATCAGCCTTTCACCCCTTCAGTTTTTCAGAGAGAAGAACTCTACCACTGTTGTTAGGAGGTATCTCTCCGCTCTCCCTCTACCCCAGCAAAAATCTAGGCTTTTATGGAACATCAGTCTTTTGCCAAACCATGCCCTGGTCTTACTGAATGACTGCACTGAGTCACCCTACTTCTGGAAGAGGTGTGGGGCTGTTCTGGGCTGTGTCAGAGTAAGACAGAAACACAACT
Organism: Amazona ochrocephala; assembly: GCA_039720435.1. NCBI lineage: Eukaryota > Metazoa > Chordata > Aves > Psittaciformes > Psittacidae > Amazona > Amazona ochrocephala. The sequence goes on from CM077881.1 coordinate 33,795,249, forward strand.
GCAGCTAAATTATTTGTGACCATCCCTTTTCAGCATCATAGGCATTGATTTGCAGCAACATAGAGAGCCGAGACACATTTAATATATTACAATGTCACATGTGCATGCATGCATATCTAAAGGACAGAAGAATGAAGTGTTTGTCTTTAACAATCATGAAAATATTATTAAATATGAAAGCCACACGCAAAATGGAAAAGATGCTGATTTTCAAATCTACTGGAAGCAGTGCTGATTGCTTTCAGAGTCGAGAAAAACCTGAGTTCCTTGCAACAAAATCTACTCTCCATAATCTATTACTCACTTATGTTAGCCATATACGTTCCTGCAAACGGGAAAGCTGAATTACACCGTAGTGCCACCGGGAGGCACAGTTCGTTTTTACAGTTTGGATTTTAATGTCTACTTCGGAAATTGCCTGACTTAAGAATTTGGCTAATACATTCAGTTTTGCTCCACACATGCGAGTCATTCAATCATTTTTAAAAATTCCTTAATTCTATCCACATAAGACTATCAAAGCAATCCACTGCCAGGGCAGATTTTAGTTATTTCAAGTTGAAGGGTGACCTCAGTTCAATATGAAGTCACAAATTTTGCCCACAAAATTCCAAGTTGTTTTTTTTTTAATCACATCCTATAGATGGCTAAAAATCAAACACAGCATTAACTGCTTCCAGCAGCAGAGGAAAAAAAAAAAAAACTTCTTAGTAAAAAATACAAAACATATTTATTAACTGGAAAGTGGAAGATGACTAATTATTGCATTAAAAGAAAATGGGGTGGGTGGTAATCGCAATTTTAATGCTGTAGGCACAAATGCATATGAATTCAATGGCAGAAGTGTTGCTTGCTGCTATTGATTATTCTGACTTCAATCATGTTTGATTGAAGTCTTCCATCCACTTGGAAAATAAATTACTGCTTGATAGCATGACTAGTGCTTCTTTTAGCAGGTTACAATTCCCTTTAATACTAATCTTTCAATGCAAGTCATTTCCACAGTAGGATACAGAAGATGAAAAAAATTTGTACATGTTTGAATATGAGAACAACAAATCAGAGCACTTTGGAACCTTCCATTTTGTGAGATTTTTTACAAAAAGACACTACAATAGTAAACACAAGCAGGTAAATTTTAACTGCATTATCTTTGCAGTAGATGAGAAAGCCCCACTGAGTGTGCAGAGGCCAATATCTGGAGCAAAGGGGACAGGTGTAGCTGTCTGCTTCCAAGGCACCAACACTGAATGTTCAGTCTAAAGTAAAATTGCCATTAAGTTATACTGATGTAATACCTATAACTGCTTTTTAGCCTCTTAACCAGCCAGAGGTGAGGCCCTTACAGATGAAGATGTCCGATATGTGATACACTTAGTATTTTATAAACAGTAGTGTAGAAACCCAATCCAACAGTTTCTTGAGGGTAATTTGGAGAGAGCAAGTGCCAGTGCCATTTCCTGATCGCATCCCTTTTCTGCCCTGACCCCTCACCCAAGGCTCAGACAGCCCAGCCATGACTCGGGCACAGCTAAATGCCTCATTTTAGGATATCCCAGCCATGGCCAGAAGTCAGCTGGTCTTTGCCACATGCTTTCAACTGCTCTGAGAGACACCAGGGTGAATGCACACACTGGGGCAAGCAGGTCCAGCAGGATCTGACATCCACCTCCAAATGAGAGAAGAGACGTGCCCGGGGTCTGAGTCTGCTTCTCATTCCTGCTCTGCCTTAAGGCAGGAGGATGATGACAGAAGTAAGGAAAAGCCCTTTATGGAAGATGTCTGAAATGTGCATGGAGTAGCTGCTGGAGTACAGAAGTGCGCAGGGGATCCTGTCAGGAGCTTCACACAGCCCTGGTGTAAGTGTTGCACCTGTAACTCTGTGGAGGCTTCCAGAAACCTTGTGATAAAGATGCAATAATGTAGTGTCCCAGACTTAAGTGATTTAATTCAGGAGTGTAAAAGGCAGCTGTTATATTTTACCACTTTATCAAATACCATTAAAAACATGAAATATGAAACACAGTTTTTATACAGAAACTTAAGCGTCAGTACACAACCTACTTGCCACATACTCAGCTACTAACTGAAAAAGTACACTCTGCATTTAGACATAACAGCTTCAAAAATGCTTTGATAAATGCCATTAAGAAAATAGCTGATTTAGGAGCAATATAATCTGAACATGATTCAATCTAAGTGTGGTACTGTTGCTGAATTGCTAAGAAACTTGATAGCTAAAGTACCATGTTTATAATACTTCAGGATAAAGTATTATGAATTATCTTATAAGTAGAATAACCAATTGATATAAAACTGAAATGCTGAAGAAAAAAACGTTAATGTAATAGGTTACCAGTTGGGGGTCTCCCTGTGTCACACAGAGCAAGTAATTTTAGACTGGTATTTTCAAATATTTATCTAACTAAATATGAAGAGAGACAGATTGGCAGCCATCTGCACTTTTTGACAACATCCAGATGAGTTAGGTACTTAACTTCCATCACAGTCAGCAGGATTTAGATGCTTAATGTATTTGGATGCTTTAGAAAATCACATTAGGTGCTTTACATATTTTGGTGCCTAAATATCTTTCAGTTTATTGCTGTTAGTTTTCAAACATCTCAGTCCTGCACTCAAATGAGAATAACTGCATTTGCCTAATTCATATGGGAAATGGAAAAAACAATAAGGACTGTGAGGTGTTTAGATATTACAGTAATGGCATATAAATACCACAGAGGAAAACAGATTGAGGGCAAAATGCAACTGGATGTTATGGTGCTATCAATAATAAAATTCACTGCCATGTTTCTGCAAGTGGCAGCAAGAGAGAGAGAGAAGAGTCCATGAGGTAAACGCACAAGTACTTAACAGCTTATTCAGAACAGAAGGTGGTCTGTTCTGAATGTCATTCATACAAAATAAGCAAGTGAAAAAAACACCCTGAAAAAGTAGGATACTATGCCTAGGAGGCCACCTCCTGTCCCCTTTCATGAAAAGGAATACAGATACTTCAGTATCCTTCACACAGTAACAAATCTATTGTGAATCCCTCCTCATCTTTTTCTATGGAGTCAAGCATCTTGCCTTTTGCTTTAGCATGTATAATTCTTTTCCAACCTAATAACAAGGTCTCCATTCAACTAAGAGTAAAAACTGCCAGGGCCATCCCCCATCTGCTTTCCTCTCAGGGTACCTTAAAGGCAACAAACACTAAGAAACTTGAATCTGAGTATCAGGAAAGTTATCCTGACTAAAGATAAAATTTAGTCCCAAGGAAAACAAATACAGTTCCAGAGCAATTTTTCACTTACATGCCTGATATAGTCCACTTATTGGCACCTTCTGGAAAAAAAGAAAAAAGAAAAAAAAAAATAAAATCTACTGAGGGAAGTATCACATCCCTTGACAAGTCCAGGACTGGGGGGGGAAATAAACATATAACAGCAAAATTCTTATTCAGTCAGGAGAAAGACCAGAGGAGCTACCAGGCCTTCTCCATTTCTAGATTCTGTAATTGTCATGATAAATATGCCTAAAGCTTCAGCTAGCCACACTAAATCAAGCAAAGTATCTGAGAGATCAAAGTAACTTATACACTTAATTGTCCAATACTGTCTTAAGCATAAAATCAATCCAATCAGTAATTCACAAAAAAAAAAGAAAAAAATCAATTCTGCATACTCTAGAGAAAGCAGATATTCATTATTCAATAATTGTTACACAGCTGCTATAAATGTACAATAAAGAAAAATGACCTTGAAAGCCATCAGGTATGCTCCTACACTTAGCAAAGCACATCCGTCACACAGCATTGACTTTAGCCTTCTTTTGGTAAGACTTTCTTTAAGTTGAAATTCCATAAAAGCTATAATACTATTTTAGGGTGCTCTCTAAGTAGTGCTTATCGTGCAACCAACATGGGTCACTTCTGCTGATCCTGGAGCAGTCCAGCAAAACATATCCTGCTTGTTAGTCTGAGTGACTGCAGAGCCAGACGTATGCTGGAACTCAAACCCAGAGCCATCAAGTATGCTACAGTCTCAACCAGAGTTTCCACAGCATGCCCAGGATCACACTGGTAAGCACGCTTACAAAACACAAAACAAATTCAAGCAAACAGATCAACACCTCAGCATGAATACAAACGAACCTGCTATGGAGGTTACTTCTGAACCTCCCTGTCCTTTCCACCTCATTGCTCTCACATTTTTCTTTCCACTCCTTTGGGGTTTACATCTGCCCAGCTGATTACTACCTGCGGCCATGCCTGCAGTTGTCAAAACACTGCAAAAAGATCAAATACCTCACAGGGGTTTGATTACCTCCCAGAAGTGAACCCTTCCTTTCCCCACTGCCATTCATGACAAGATCTTCAAGATAATTTGGTGCTTTATTGTCCATCTACCATCTGTCTATTAATACATATTAATTCCTATTGTCCATCTGTCTAAGTGGCCATGTGGATCCTGAACTGCTAAACAAATCATACTCAAGAATGAACAGCAGCCCACACCGTCTAGAGACTACCCATCCCTGTACCAATTTTGGTACAAAATACTCTATCCAGGTGTTCTCTGATATCCATCCTTTAAACAAACAGTGAGGACAGAGCTTTAGCTTTAATTGCCACCCCTCCCCACACAGCCAGAACATCTGAGGTAAAGCTGGATAGTCACAGGTCACTGTTGGTGAAGAAAATCACAGTTTTACACATGAGTAACTTCAAAAATTCCACTGGATATCTGAAATTATTACAGCAACAACCATGTATGTTTTTAAAGACCTTGACAGAAACCTAAGAAATCTGACTTTTGTTCCTGAAGAAAATTCTCTACTGTGATAAATCAACATGGGGATACTTTAGCTAAATACATTATATTGTTTTCCCCATAGTGTTTACTCTTTACTAGCTTGAACGAGCTTTCTCCCCATTTGGTTTCTTTTGGTCTTATGCTTTCTTCCATAAATAGACAAACATTTGTGTTCATTTTTCCTCTCCACTCCTGCCAGCACTATATCAAAGGCAGGAAAGCACATCACAAATAAATGCTATTATTACTGGAACAGTAAGAAAAATAGAGTTTCAGTTCAGTGAACAAAAAAGATGAAAAATTCATTTCAGGTCATCCTAAACTGAACACGGCCTCCCAGGCCAGGGGCTTATTCCTTTAGAGCAACTTGGTTTTGCATTTTCAGCAAATTTTGTAAGTACATTCATAATGTTTATGTCAAGGCCATTAACGAACATATTAAACAAGTCTGAAGCACAACCAGTCCAATTTTTTCCTCATACATTCATTATCATAGAATGGTTTGGGGTGGAAATGACCCTTTCAAGATCATCTAGTTTCAACTTCCTAACCACATGCAGGGAAACGTTTCACTAGACCAGATTGCTCAAAGCCCCACACAACCTGGCCTTCAACACTTCCAGGGATGGGGAAGCCACAGCTTCTCTGGGCAACCTGCTTCAGTGCCTCACCACCCTCACAAGAAAGAACTTCTTCCTTATACCCAATTTAAATCTATGTTATTTCAGTTTAAAACCATTAGCCCTGGTCTCATCCCATTAAAGCATCTCTATGTTATTGGCTAGACTAGTCCACCAAATTAGCTCACCACGCAGCCAGAGGACCTTTACCAGCAGTGGAGGAAGAGGGTGGGGGCTTCCAAATATGTCCCATACTGGTAACACTACGCATATCACTGCAACTCTAGTTCTGTACTTATTTCATTAGTGTTTCCACTGAATGCAAGCTGGTCTTGCATTTGCTTTTTCCCCTTCCAGAAAGGTGAGAACAGGGATCCCTTGACAGGCTGTGAACCCACCATGCACTCCAGCCCTTTCCCGCCCCAAAGGTGAAGGGAGTACAGCGTTTCCCAAGTTACGGTCTGCTTTCAGTTTCTTCTGGTGCTTTGCCAAAACCGGTATAAGGCACGCAGCTCCGTACCATGACTTCCCGCATTCCCCACACAGGTACCACTTTCCCCGCAGTGCATGAGTGAGGCGAGGCAGGGCTGCCCCCTGCCGGACACAACCGGTTCTGCAGCGGCACCGCGGCAGGGTGCGGCTGAGCCCCCGCCGCGAAAAGGGATTTAAGGAAGGGGAAATCGCTGCCCAGCATGGAGGTAAAAAGCAGCCCTGCGGAACCGAGGTGGGGCGGGGGAAGCAGTAGGTGGAGGTTCCGGAACGCGCTGCAGCCCACGCGGAGCCCACGGTGGTGAGTTGAACCGTACGCCCAGGAGCCACAGTGGCTTTGCAGCACTGCCCATGTTTGGGCACATGAAGCGTTTGGGGACAGGAGCACTGAAACGAAGCTTCGAGGGTTTTCTCGAGCTCTTACAGGAACTCTCTGATCTTGAGGGGTAAAACCAAAATACATTCAGCTAATATAATATGTAAATGAGCTGCCGATCAAAATTGAGTATATGAATGCTGAATTTTCTTTCCTTGTTTCTTCCCCCTCCTTATCTCATGGGTAAATACAAGGAGATGGGTTCTTCGTGCCATTCACCTCAAGTTTCCACATACATATTCATCTCATGAATCAGGTAAGCCACACAGCTATCATAAGAAAAAACATTAAAAACAACATTATTAACTCTTTCAGAATCACAAACCTTGATTAAAAGACAACAACTGTACCATTTAAAAGGATTGGCAGTACCTGCTGCACATTAAAAGCCTATATTCCACAGAAGAATGAGCTCCCACCTGACACATAGCATTCTTACTATTAACCCCCAGGGGAAGGACATTTCACTTCATACTATTGAATTTCATTTCATTTCTATTACTATAATCAAGGTTATGCAATTCATCCTTTAGGGCATCTTAAGTCTTATTGACAATCTCTTAGCTTTGCATCCTCAGCAAATCATATAAGCATACTCATATCTGTGCCAAGGTCATTAATAAAAGTATTGAACATAATTAAACCCAAAACCAATCTATGGGAAGCTCCATCAAAACACTCACTTCTGCCAGTTGCTGTGCCCCTATAACCAGCTGTCCTAGCTCTGCCACATACTAAGAGCTCCTGAGGTCTCCAGCACTGCACCAACATTTGACTTTTTCAGCCACAGATGTTTCCAGTGGCTTCTTAGCTCACTGATCTTTGTTTACTATGCACCTGTAACATTATCAGGGCTGGCTACTATATTATTTACACTTTGAGTTTGGTTAGGTCTTCCAGCAATTGCTACCTCAGTCCATGTGGGAATTAAGCTTACTTTCCATGAACAAATCAAAACAAAAAAACCGTAGTCTCTGAAAATACTGAATTCCATTCTTTGAACTTTCCTAATCTTTATTGCACCTTTTCTCTGACATTTGTTCAATTTCACTTAAAGTAATGAATACTTTAGGGATTAAAAGAAAAAAGAATTCTATTCAATAATTTTTAACATACCTCCACTGAGCTGATTCTTTACAATCAACTCAGTTCTGAATAAGATAAATGCACACACAGTATATCAGCATAAATCTTCCTACAGAATTACATCGAAATTGTTGCAGACCATAGCTATTACTGCAGTGCTACAGAGGAACTTTGTCCTGGCAAGGACACTCATTAAAAAACCTTACAATTTTTAGCTTCAGACAGAAAAAGCAGCAGATAAATTTATTGCTATCTCGATTTGCCGAGTCAGGTCACAAACTATGCTAGCAGCTCAAACAGCAAGCACTTGCACCTGCTGAATGGGATCTCTCTTCCCTGTTTTCTTCAGCAATGAGGATATTCTCCTGCCCTTTAAGTTAGAGGTGACAAGAATATTCTGAAGATGGATTGTGTACATGCATTGAACCTTGTAGATAAAGCATATTTAACCAAAGTAGTAAAGAAAATGTCCAAGCTTTTTCAAATCAGGCCATCTTGATTTGGCTTTAGAGCTCTGAACTGCAGAAAAATATTTGATTTTTAGAAGATATTCCAGACCAGAAAAAAAGAATCTTAAAGAAAAAAAAAAATCTTAAGACCACCTCTCATAGTCAAAGTGGACATAAACTCACAGGCGGTTATATCACTTTGACACCATAAACATTTAGACAATGTCTTCCTATTTTAAGACTTCCTAAATTTCATTCTGAATTATCCCATACTTCAAAGTTAACATTACATTAAAGTTTAAAGCACACATTCTGTTGAGAAAGAACACTGAAATAGAAACTTTCAACTTCAAAACTAAAGCAAAAGTTAGTTTTCAGTAGAGCTAGTGCTCAATTCTGTCATCTTTTTATATAGCCCAAAACCAAAAAGCAGGCACCCTATCTCTTCAGCAGCTAGATGATCTTCGTTGGTTTTACAAGCATTTTTTCTGAGCTGAAAGCATCAAGTTCATAGTTGCCCTTCTTATCCTCCATATCATAGACCTCTATAAGATATCATGGATAACCAGATTTTTCCTATGGCTTCTTAAATGTATCAGTATTAGAGCCAGAAGCTTGGCTTAGCTACTGGAGACTATGTTTTGCAATCACTGCATTTTTAAGTAACACCCAACTTCCATAAGCTACATTTGCAGAATTGTAACCACATATACGCTAAAAGTTATTTGCACAGTTCCACTTAAATTGGTTACTTTTATCCCTTTTCTAGTGCAGTATCAAAAGCCAAGGAATACCAACCAACCCCTAAATTTCATAATTACAATCTCCTGCCTGCCTGGTTTGCACTACAGTAGCACTTACCACAAGCAGGTCCACACTATAAAATTTCACCCAAGCAGCTAGAGATCTTACAAGAAAAACTGGACTACCTAGGCTGCATTTTATTATCTTGCTTGAATGTAAATGAAAAATAAACATAGAATAACCATAGGAGAGCACAGACTGCAGGTTTAAAAAGTCTGAATCTGATCCTATATACAGTAGTATGAATCTGTTACTTTCAGTGGTACCAGCTAAACTACAGCAAAGTGTAACAGAATTTGAAAACCAAATTACATCTTACGTACTTTTGTTTTGTACCTTAGATAACAAGAGCTCACTCACAAGCAGGTCAAACCCAGGCAGCAGCAAGCATCAGCAGATTTCCAAGGAAGTTTTTGGTACTAAGACGGTGATGACAGAAGCTGGTTTCTTTACCACAAATTGTCTGCTTATTATCAGCTAGACAGTTGTAAGCAGTAGAGCCTGTATTAGTAAAGCTGCCTACTAGGAGAAAGTCCACCCTCATCAAACAGATTTAGAGAGGAATGACAAAATGTAGTACTCCTTTAGAAGAAGGTTATATTGCATGTTTTGCAAGGTGATCCTCATTACTAATTAAACTGATAATGTGAAACAACGCAGCAGATAATTTTCTGATGGGCACTTCCTGATTACATACAGATGGATACTGACTAGTAAAGCATGGTGCTAACACCTGAGTACTGCAAATGGTATGTAGTCAGAAGTTAACTATTATTTTTATTGGTATGTGAACAGGGTGGAAGATAAATGTTGTTATGAAGTACATAGGTATTCTTTGCAAAGTACTCTTTCAGTCACTTCTTAGCCTCTCATTTTACAAATCAGTATATTTTCCAAAACACAGTCAAGTCTCCTAAACCTTAAATCATACTTTTTCTGCCAATAATCAATCAATCATGGGTAACAGGTTTAACTAAAAACTCAACTATCAGACAGATCTTGTAGCCACATGCCTGAATTTTCCGTCACTGGTACTATTATCATTTGGCCACACATGGATTTTAACTATAATTTGTGGCCATCAGATTATTTTTAAGTGCTTAAACCAAAGCCTGTGCTATGCACTGAAAACTAACCTGAGAAAAGTGACCAAATTTAGCATGCTTATTTTGGCAGTTTTAGGCTAATTGATTTGACCTTAGTCTGTCATATTTATTCACTGTATAGCATAAAAGGGCAATGTTATTTTTCCATCTTTTAGAGCATTCCAGTGGAAGTTAATCAGGGAATCTCTCTAAATTACCAGGTAGAAATTACTTAGGAGCTTAAAGAGTAATTTGCTGAAAATAAACCATAGACTTACCATAGAATCACAGAATGGTTTGGGTTGGAAGAGACCTTAAAGATCATCCAATTCCAACTCCCCTGCCATGGGCAGGAGCACCTTCCACTAGACCAGGTTGCTCAAAGCCCCATCCAGCCTGGCCTTGAACACTGCCAGGGATGGGGCACCCACAACTTCTCTGTGCAACCTGTTCCAGTGCCTCACCACCCTCACACAGAAGAATTTCTTCCCAATACCTAAATTTACTCTCTTCCAGTTTAAAAACATTACCTCTTATCCTGTCACTACATGCCCTGTTGAAGAGTGTCTCTCCAGCTTTCAATTACACAATACAGAGAAAAAAAAATAAATTTTATATTTACATTTTCTCAATAAAATTCCAGAACTACTATTCCTTAAGAAAATATTGCACAAAGGTACTAGTTATAATGTGTTCCAATGCATTGAAACATTTTTAGCAGCTCTAAATCTGTTTGCACAACTTCCATAATTATATCAATAAAAAAACCTCACACTTTTATTAGAAGAAATTACTTCCTTTTTTTTTTAGTCTATATGAAAGCAAATAGCAAACATATCCCCTTGTTGCCACAGTTACCAGGCTACTAAATTACCCTTACAAACTTATCCTACAAAAATAAAATAGTTGCTTTTTCCCCCTTGAACTGCTGCTTTGATGTGTGTTCAAAGGTGGGTGAACAAGTGGTAGGACTATTAAATGGTCTTGCTTGCTCCTTCTTTTTAACAAGGGATTGAACTACAGACACATCTATAAAACAGCAAATGCTGTCCATCATGGGAAGAAAGAAATACTGCAGCTAACAGAGCAAAACCTTATCTTTCCAAGTGTTATTTCCGAAACTAACACATGTAAATCATTTCATGGATTTAAGAGGCACACCCAAATACATGAAAAATAATTGGGCAACAAAAGCAAAGGGGCATAGCTGCCATTAAAGATTAACACTCTCCTACAAGGGGAAAAATTGACTGCAGAGAAGCCCATTTAAGCAATCTCTGGCCTACTGAGACTCAAGCAGAGCCTGCTGCTCTTCTTAAGAAATATTAAACGTATTAATTTCATTGCTGGTGCTTCCCCTGGAGCTATCTGCCAGACAGGAACTGTTGCAGGGCCAGGGAGATGCTATGTGTTTCCCACATTACTCCACAACTGCCAGTAAGGAGACCTGATGCAACATGCCTGACATATGACAATCAATTTTTTTAGAAAATGTTGGAGTTTCTAATGAAAAATAAATTCTCATATGATTTCTGTTAACACAGCATCCATGCTGTAAGGCAGGGAGAACAGGAGTCCTATCATCTGTAATCTGGAGACAGAGTGAAGGCATTTCTCCAGGAAACATCTACCTGCTCTGACAGGCTGCCCAAGAACCAGCTAGCCTGGGAAGAGACTGGAAAGTCTGGCATTTCTGAGAGAGTGAAGTAAGCTTTCCAGAAACCTCCTCCCTACCTGTACAATTTATGGGCAGTAAGTCACACTTCTCAGCTAGAGATGTCTAATGCAATAGAGGAGTGCAAGTCTGTCAGGACACTCACAAATGAGTATCTGCAGCTCCAAAGTAGGTGGGTGGCCTGCAAGAACCTTCTCCTCCACACCCCTTCTTCCACCTCTCAGAGGCTTTGTTCTCGTCTGCCAGGTTCATCTTCTTGTTACACTGTTCTTTGTCCCATTCATATATACTAAAGAAACATAATAACTACCGCAAGTTATAATAAACTCTTCTTTTTAAAAGGGTATGTTTTTCTACCTAATGGAGAATAACCCTTTTTGTCATATAATGGTAAAATAGGTCAAAGAGTTATCTTAAAAAGTATGGTGAATCACACAATATTTAATTTTTTCAGCTCCTTCTGATTTAAAGCCCAGTCTTTCATGATGTCTCCTGACATACTCAAATCTCTCTATATACATTACAAACACCTAATTTACTTTTACTGATACCTCACTAAATCAAAATCTTCACAGCATTTGCAAGCTGGAAAGGGTCATTTACCAACTTAAGTCTAGTGGATGTTCTAAGTATTAACCAATAAGATAATTTATGCTAAAAATATCCATGTATCACTTTGATGTTGCCCAGTGACAGAGTTTGTCTCAACCCGAGAATGGCAAGACAACATGCTGGCATGCCAGACTTTTGGTATCAAACATTAGCCAGAAGCCCCCATAGCCGTGAGCAGCTTAAAAGAGCGACCATGAAAAACTGGCCAAAATTAGAATTTTCGATTTCTGCAACAAGGATATAATGTTATATATTAAAAGAGAAAGAAAGTGAGTCCACAGCTCTTCATTATGTTGGCTTTAAATCAAACCAAAACCTAGGAAGGACTATTATAATTTTACTAGAACAGGTGAATTCATGAGAGAATTTTGTCTTGGAAACTGGAATCCTTTCAGCCCAGAGATAAATTCCTTGATTTTTACTTGACTCATTAACTCTATTCCTCAACCAAAATTCAAACATTCCAAGAATACACCTACCCTCATCTCTTTCACTGAATGACTTGCCATTTCATTCTGTACTGACATCTGAACTTCTTAAAGTAAATTGAATTTGCATTTCCTATGTGCACTGCACAATGCAATGGAAGGTTTGGTACTGCAGTATCTAATATCACTAAATGTGTTTTAAAATACCGGAAAACAGACTGTGGCTCTGTAAATAACGACTACCTCTGTGATTCTGCTCTCTTTTGCCTTGAAAAAAAATAACCCTGATAGTCTGGCAGACTTGTCGGTGTTAGGTTTACAGTTGGACTTGATGACCTGAAAGGTCTTTTCCAACCTAAATGATTCTATGATTCTATGATTCATTAGCACATAGAAATTGGGTTTATAGAGATCTATCAAATGACACCTTGACCCTTATTTTGCCAGCAAGTTTTGAGCCCAAGTTGGTTCTTTTTCAGTATAACTTTATTTTAGTTTATTCAGCTTCCAAATATAGTACCATAAAGTTGAAGCCCACCAGATACAAAAGAGGCATCTCCCTGCCCTGAAAAGACATGCAGAGGTTAATACTGTAGCTTCACAGTAACAACACAGGATAACAGCAGAGGCCAAGACATAAGAGATTCTGTTGGCACCCTCTGTCAGCAACATAACACGTTGATTGTGGATAAATACACAACAACCTGTCAGAGAGTAATTTGAAGATTAGTAGAACTCAAGTCCCTCTTTATCCCCAGTATGAATTGACCTTATTTACAGGTGTTCAGAATATGCTTTAACCAGACCATTTTTATAGTTAATTAGGTAGTTCCCTGAGCAGCAAAACTGATGAAAGGGGTTTTCAGAGGTTTTTTGAGCCTGGTTGTATTGCTGGATCCTAGGGAACGGAGACCCAGTGTCACACTCCGCTCCATGGCATCATCGTCAATAAATTTTCTTCCTTGGGGACTCAATGTTGTTTAATGAGGCCTGAGCTCACTCTGACATTTTTCTTTCTCTGGAGGCATTTTCTGTCTGTTGGATTAAAACATGCTGACAGAAAAAAAAAAAAAAAAACAAAAAAACAAACAAACAAAAAAAAAAGACTGCAACCAGTGAGTAATTCCCAAAACATCAGAAGGTTTTGTTTATCGAGGTTTTAAATCATGACATTCCATCACAGCAGGTGATGGACACCAGTAGTTCATTAACTTTTTAGACAAATGCGCAATTGTTAGGCTACTTACAATACGTTTTAAATGTTAATGTATATTTAAAATTTTTGTACCCAGTTTAATGCTACAGTTTGTAAACCTGATGTGTGGTACATCTGGAAAACAAATTTCTAACTAAGCAAACTGCATTCTATTTAGTTTATTACCTACTTGTACAGCTTTCCTTCAAATGAAAATTTGTTCACCTAAAAGGGAACAAAACCTTCTCCACAATTTATCTTTTATAGTGCACAAACCACACTGTACACCATAATTTCAGCTGCTTCTTTTCAGAAGGGAAATAGAGATTTTGTTCAGTAAAGTGCAATAAATATCACAGGTTTGTCTTCTGGATATTTCCATCACAGAAGAGAAAAGCTCATTAACCTACGAGGAAAGGTTCCTGGAGAACCTGGGAAAATGAAATCCTTGTACGGTCATCTCTAAAAAATTACACTGTATTGCTGATTTAGTGACATAAGAGACTTGCGTGGGGTTCTTTGGCAGGAGAAGAAGAGTTGCTTATTTTAGGTCAACAGTATTTCTAGGAAATCCATATTCTGTTCTTGTTTTGTGGTAAGGCCTTATGTTTCTGCATATTGTAAGCTGACAGGCTCAAGTGCTTCCAAATAGAATCTACGTACTGAATTGCTCTCATTTTAAGAATTCTGGGAGAGGTGAGGGAAACAATTTTTTTCTCACCCTGAATCAATCGCGGTGAAAAGTTTTTAAAATACAAAACCAAAATTGCTAAATAGGCAAGTGTTTCTTCTCAATATTTTGTAACTGTTTTATTTTAATTGAGTTTATTTTTAGAAATATATTAATCATAGAATCATAGAATAGTTAGGGTTGGAAAAGACCTTAAGAGCATTGAGTTCCACCCCCCCTAACATGGGCAGGGACACCTCCCACTAAACCATGCCACCCAAGGCGCTGTCCAGCCTGGCCTTGAACACTGCCAGGAATGGAGCATTCACAACTTCCATGGGCAACACATTCCACTGCCTCACCACCATCACAGTAAAGAATTTCTTCCTTATACCCAATCTAAACTTCCTCTGTTTAAGTTCTAACCCGTTACCCCTTGTCCTATCACTACAGTCCCTAATGAAGAGTCCCTCCCCAGCATCCTTATAGGCCCCCTTCAGATACTGGAAGGCTGCTATGAGGCCTCCACACAGCCTTCTCTTCTCCAGGCTGAACAGCCCCAACTTTCTCATCCTATCTTCATACGGGAGGTGCTCCAGTCCCCTGATCATCCTCGTGGCCCTCCTCTGCACTTGTTCCAACAGTTCCATGTCCTTTTTATGTTGAGGACATCAGAACTGTACACAATACTCCAAGTGAGGTTTCACGAGAGCAGAGTAGAGGAGTAGGATCACCTCCTTCAACCTGCTGGTCACGCTCCTTTTGATGCAGCCCAGGATACGGTTGGCTTTCTGGGCTGCAAGCACACGCTGCCGGCTCATGTTGAGTTTCTCATTGACCAACACCCCCAAGTCCTTCTCAGCAGGACTGCTCTGAATCTCTTCTCTGCCCAACCTGTAGCTGTGCCTGGCATTGCTCCGACCCAGGTGTAGGACCTTGCACTTGGCATGCTTAAACTTCATAAGGTTGGCATCAGCTCACCTCACAGGCTTGTCAAGATCCCTCTGGATGGCATTCCTTCCCTCCAACTTATCAACCGAACCACACAGCTTGGTGTCATCGGCAAACTTGCTGAGGGTGCACTCAATCCCACTGTCCATGTCACTGACAAACATGTTGAACAAGATCGGTCCCAACACCCATCCCTGAGGGACACTACTCTTCACTGGTATCCAATTGGACATTGAGCCATTGAGCACAACTCTTTGCATGTGACCATCCAGCCAGTTCTTTATCCACCGAGTGGTCCACCTATCAAATTGATGTCTCTCCAATTTAGAGACAAGGATGTCATGTGAGACAGTGTCAAACACTTTGCACAAGTCCAGGTAGGTGACATCAACTGCTCTACCCCTGTCCGTCAGTTCCATAGCCCCGTCATAGAAGGCCACCAGATTGGATCAGGCAGGATTTCCCCTTAGTGAAGCCATGTCTGGCTGTCACCAAGCACCTTGTTGTTTTTCAAGTGCCTCAGCATGCCTTCCAGGAAAATCTGCTCCAAGATTTTGCCAGGCACAGTGGTGAGACTGACTGGTCTGTAGTTCCCCGGGTCATCTATTTTCCCCTTCTTGAAAATGCGGTTATATTACCCTTTTTCCAGTCATTGAGAAATCATGAAATTTAATTAGAAGAATACTAATTTTGTGACTATTTCACAAAATTGTTTAAGTAAAATATCCTCAGAATTTCAAAGGTCTTTTTCTCCCATTTCATGAGCAAGGCAACACACCAGAAAAAAAACTTTCCCATTTTGTCAAATCAGTATTTTCCAATGACAGTCTTGTTACAAATATTTTCTCTGATTTTTAGTAGCACCAAATGTTCTCGATTTTGACAGAAAATTTAAACAGTTAAAAGCAAGTCAAATTTGATTATCAGCTATTCAATTTTATTCCTGGAATGGCTTTAATAGTCATGCAAAGCTACCCAAGTTTTACAGTATTCTCTCCAGCAACCTTGGCCATATCACCTAACATAAAACTATGCTTGATAGAAAAGGCAAAACAGCCTCAGACTCCGTTGCAACACCAGACAGATGTAAGTGTAAGCAGCAGTCTGTCATGCCTTCAGATCTGCTGTGGGGATTGTCAAGCACAGATCAGATTTGGAAGTTTAGGTTAGATATAAGGAAGAAGTTCTTTACCGTGAGGGTAGGGAGGCACTGGAACAGGTTGCCCAAAGACGTGGTAAATGCTCCATCTCTGGCACTGTTCAAGGCTAGGTTGGACACTGCCTTCAGCAACATGGGCTAGTGTGAGGTGTCCCTGCCTGTGGCACAGGGATTGGAACTTGATCTTAGGATCCTTTCCAACCCTAAACATTCTATGATGCTATGCTGAAGCCATCTATGTGTTTCCTTTCCCATGAAGCAAGCAAAATACTCACCTCAAAATGATGTTGCTGTTCAAAGTACCTGAAGTAGTACTTTGACATCCTTGGAAGCCCACATCCTTGGTGGGATTTTAAAAAGCACAACAGTACTTTAAACCAGTATCCCACTGATTTTCAGTGGAGTGTAAATCACATCTTTGATTTTTGAAACACCACACAAGTAACTGTTTTGACAGCAGTCTTTCTGCACTACAAAAAAAGCCAACAAAAAATAATAAAAAAAAAAAAACCAAACAAAACAAAAAGCCAAACCCATATCTTAGGGTTAATGCATCATTGTAAACTAGAATTGTAGAATTTCACACTTGTCAGCAATAGACATTTACACCCAGCTTACTCTCCCAGAATTTCATCCTCTTCATTTCCTTTTTATTTAAAATGACACAGAAAAAATCTAAAAGAATGGTAAGAATAAACTGTCTGATCTACTCCTTTTATCTTTTTAAGGAAGAAAATAAATGCTAGTACAAAGCAGATGAGAAGGAATGAAGAAGCCATGAATACAGCTCAGTGACAGAGACCTGAGCACACCCTCACACATTAGCAGCACCAAAGCAAGGTGAGGGACTCTGTATTTAGGCCATTAAATGCTGCCACAAATCTTGACCACCAACACAACAAACTGCAAGAATGACCCTTCAGGATCTCCTTTAATATAGTGCTTCATTACCTTTCAAGCCTGATTGCCAGATCCAGAGGGAACATTGGATAGCACCAGAGGGGTGTAAAACTGCAGGTTTGTTTTCACAGTTTTCAGAGAATTGTTTGAAGTTACTCTGCAAGGAGGCCAAACTGAAAATGGCATGAGGGAATGAGGGGCTGCCTGCACCACAGCTCTGTGCTAGGAAGTGAAATAACTTCCATCTCTTTAGGGTCTGTGGTGCTGTCCATCCTCTCTTGGAAGAAACTGGGCATGCACTTTCATATTCAAGGCATGAACACTCGTCCTTAGCTCATCTGATCAGGAAGACAGGTTTGGGGCTAACTGCACAGCAGAGCCCCACTCTGAGGACAGACTAGTTCTCTGTGTGGATCAAAGCTGAGCAGTGTCATGTGCTGATCATTAAGGCCTGGGGATTTTGAAGACAAAGTTGTTTGCAAAACTAAAATGAATGTTTCAGTTCTATCACAGTTTCTAAAGAACTAGAGAAAGACAGCGCTGGCCCAATTAAGCTGTTGCTATCTGTACTTCCATTCTCCAAAGCCTCTCCCAAGTAGTATGTCTTTCATCTTCTCCTGTTTCTGAGATTACTATGTTCTGACAGGAGTCTTTGGAGTGATCTTTAGAGTGCTTTTAGGGGATTACATGTGGAAATAAATAATTCAAATTTTTCTTGAGTGTTCCTTAGTGTCTCAGCTTACATACAGAGAGTGCTTTTATGGAGCGCTCACCTGTATAATGGGTTGTACTTTCTGCTAAGTGTTATGCCTGAATGACTTTTGAATGCTCTTCTAACACAAAGATAGTAGGCTTTTATATCCCTACTGTGGTCACATTCTCACTAGGCAAGGGATCTATGCTCTAAGTACTGGACACAATTACTGGCACGATTTTCATCAAAACCACACATGCTTTAGGGTTTAACATGTAGTATGATATATATGACGTTTTAACAAACTGACAAAAACAGAAAAAGTATGAATATGGGAATAAAAAATGTTGGAGAATTTTTTAAACAACAAGGCAAGATTCAGTAATGCCAAAACAGAGGGTAACAGAATAACCATTAAGGACCTGAAATTACAGCTGCAAGCATATCCCACACCAGCAATAAGTAATGCCAACAAAGTGTGTTAAATTAGTCATATCTGATGAAAACTATTTATAGAACAATATATATATTGATTGTAGATGATACTTTCTGATTATGCTTCCTTGCTAACACATGATCCACATCAAAAGAAATATACATTTTTCTCCTGAAAATGCTAGATGTTCTGCTGCCAATTTCTCTTTTAAAATACTCATATTTTAACACTTGCATGTACACTCAGGATCATGCAGTAAGAGAAAGCCACAGTTAGCACATTATGTGATGTTTTTCTGACATTTCTGTAAAAAATACTCGTGACTAAAGATTTCAGTAGCTATGGATATGGTTTATAATCCCTTAAAGTTTCACAGGATAGCAGTCCTTAAAAAAAGTGATTTAAACCTCTCTTTCTTTCTCCCTCTCTTTTTCTTTACAGTCTAGGAACTCAGCCCTTAGGAGAGAAGCCTGGCTGGTGGCATCAAAATTAAAGCTTGCATGGTGTATTAACATGTCTTGGAGGGCAATGATTACTGCATAATGGAGATAAAATTAAACTTCTTGGTCCAGGGATGTTGAACAGTTTAATTTTTGAAGACATAAAGTCCAGGTACTATTTTTATCTCTCAGTTAACAAACAGCCTTCTCCTATATACTCCTTTTCTTTTGTTTTTCACCACACGCACTTATTCCCACCCAAAACAACGGGAGTGGACGGAAGTTGGACAGGTGAAGCATGTGGGCTAAAGCAGACAAAAATTTCAGTTGACTGATAGGATGTCAGAGGGACAGACACGTGGGGGTTCCTGAATCACTGTGGGTGCAGAGCAAACCAAGCATATACACTCCAAAGAACATTTGTGCTTCAGCCTGACCTAACTTACTAGATAAACACAAAAGTAATTAAACACATTTCAAAGCCTTCTATATATAGGAGTTGGGACTGGATGAGCCTCCCAGCATAAAATATACAACACTACCTAAGAAAAAAATCTTAATAATGTGAATATTTGGTTTTGAAAAGCTGAAAGCAGATAAAATAATGAAGGTTGTGCAAAACTTAGGTTGCGTAGTTTTACTCATCTCTTCTCAGAAAATACAAATAGTTGCCACAGATCAGAGAGGCAGCAAATCAGCCTCCCAGCACTGGTAGTGCAGATCTGTCCCAGCAAGAAACAGAAATGGTTGCATGGAAAATGCCTTGTAACACAGGGAAACTGGCCAACCTGCAATAGAAAACAGACATCTTTCCTCAAAAGTTTTCAAGTGATTTGAGTTTACTACACTGTTATCTTCTCCTCTGCCTTGTAAGCAGCAGTTATTTATAAACTGCATCTTCTCTTCTTCAGTGCAGTGCTGCTTTTGTCAATCTAAGACACATTCATTCAACCTTCCTAAATTTCACTGATAGATGTAGCAAGTGCAAACCAGTGATAAGATTAGTGGTTAGAGTCTATTAAATGTTTCTTGAAAACAACCTTTAACTGAGCTAATGAACTTCCAATTCCACTTAGATTTACAACTTATGTATTCCAAAATCTTATTTGACTATATGTTAGAGCATAGAGATTCATATTTCCTTTCCCAGCAGATTCTGGCATAATACCAGAACACATAAAAGATTCAAAAAATAAAACTATATTGTACCATATTATTTCTCCATTGCAGGATGAAAACAATGAATATGTAGATTTCTACAGAAAAATTTGTTAAGCATTTGAAAATGGTAACCTGCAATTTCTGCTTTCAGCAGAAGCAGCTGAGAACAGTAGATAAGTTATAGGCAGGAATGCTTTACAGTATGTTGTAGTGCTGGTCTGTCAGATGACCCTTGGAGAAATACCTTATCTACACCTGAGGTTTGGTGCCTCTTCTCCCACTTCATATATCCTCAAAAGGCTCACAGACCATGCTCTCCTGCTTTCTCTGCTCTTGCTGCTGACAGGAACAAAAAGATGCAGTGCCAGCCAGTTCTCTTAGTTTATAGTTTCAGAAAATGCTGTACTATTCCCTACTGACATATGAATGCAGAGGTTAGAAATCTTATATATTGATAATCCTGGTTAGTTATCATGAACCAGTAGTCACCAGTGATACACAATTATTCCCCATATGTGTTATGTGCTTATGTGTTACTTCATTCTTCAACTTTGGCTACTGAGAGACCTCAGAGGTACAAAAATGGCTAAATTGGGGCAAACCGAAAGCCTAAAGAAACAGACCAGTTTGAGGAGCAACCCAGGGCTCGGCAGAGATGTAGCCCTGTTGCTCCACACCACAGGGAATGGTCCTCATTTCATGAAGCACACCCAACATGGCACACCCAACATGGCTCATGATCCACAAAATAGGATTTCAGCCTCTGTGAAATGAAGTTATAGGTGTTTCCCCTTCAAAACTTGTTTGCTAAGAAAAAGCACTGATCTGGCTGGTCTTCCAGTCCCTGGGTGACAACTGAATGCTTCTTCCCACAAGCTCCAAAGGGATGGCAAAAGTTCAAGGAAAAGCTTTTTTCCTAATATATTGCATCAGTTGGCTGAAGGTACTCTCTCACTCCAAGCACAGTTTTGATTTCTCATTCTTCTCAAGTACCTGTGAAAGACCTGATTTTCCTCCTGAAGCAAGACCCTTGAAGGACACAGACAGAAATACCCTCATTAATTTGTATATCCATTTCGTGACATTTTTCAGCAAATCGCTTGACAAATTTCTTTGGGGAAAAAAAAAATCTTTGGAAAACAAAAAAGAAAAGCAGATTTCTTGACATTTTTCAGCAAACCCTCCATCGCTGTTTCTCCATTTTGCCTGGCAGGTGCAATAGGGGTGCAGAGCATATCTATCATTGCTGACTGTAGCAACATAAAGAATATTATGTTGTTGTAAAATTACTCTTATGCTATGATATGTTCTTTGCATTTCAGGGCAAAGCACCCATATTTTAAGTAAAATTAAGTACATTCTTCTAAAGGTTGCACTAAGGGCATATCTTTATGCAACTTACAGACAATTCCAGCTTTGACTCCAGATAAGCACCTTCTTCTTTCTTGAAATGCTTAACTAAGACGATGAGTTATACTAGTCACTTAACTCAGTGCTGTTCTTTATCTGGCTCCTACTTTCATGTTAGATCAATACTGAATGCCACGAGACAAAAGGAAGAAAATCAGATTGTTATTTTGCATTAGTTGGCCTACATGATAATGCCATTCAACTGCATTTAGGAAAATCTTTTTGCTTTTATGCATTACAACTCTGCACATAAATTAGTACTGGCTCCCTCGACAGACAGCTCCCTATAAACATTTGCACAGCTCTGTTGTAAGGACACATTGTTCTTTAAGATTTTACCCAGGAGTAACAACCAACTAATGGACAATATTTAAGCTACTTCTGTACTTAGAAGATGTCAGTTTTCTTGCAAACACCTCCCTCTGAGTGTATACATAGGACATCCCTAAAGTAAACCTGGTGCTTAAACATATGTCTGTAGGGTCATTTTATATGCTTCAGAGCTGGCCTCCAGCTGATGCCTTGAAGGACTTGGGTCTCCTGTAGACACCATATCATATGTGCCAACCAAAGAGCTATTTCAGCTATCCAGGGCTATGTTAACTGACACAGAATACCCATGGCCAGGCAGCTCAGTCCCATCCCCCTTCTTTGATGGCCAGCTCTCCAGGAACAGGGAACACCTTTCTTCATGTGCATGTTACTGTGGAGAGCTGTATCTAACTTGAATGGCATGTACATGTGTTTCTACAATAAGGCACACTAACCAGCAAGTCATATTTAAATTAAGACAGCTGTCAGTGTAATGCTGTTATATTACATATGTATTGATATATAATAAACATCAGCATTCCTTAAACCCATATGCGTCAAGACACAGCCAGGGTCAGTGAAGGCTTTGGACTGGAGGAGGCACAGAAGGAAAAAAAACTAATATATTGTAGCTCACTAGTATTTTTGGCCTCACCATTGCTCTTCAATATAATCTTCATAAATCACTTTCCTGTACATATGTATATTTTCCTTGCTGTTTAGCATCTAAATTCAACTGTCTATTTTGGAGGGCTCTTGTGGACAGAAGCAGTTACTGATTTGGGCTAAAATATAACAGTAGCCTAAAAAAATATAAGAAACTCCTCGAAACCTCAAATTTTCATGTGGTTCCCCAGAAAGTCATAAATTGTCATGGTGAAAACTGGTCCCAAACTCACTGACAGTTGGCAACTTCTAGAATGTTCACAATTAACTAAATTTGAGGCTCTGCTATGAAACCTTATTCAAAAAAAAAAAAAAAAAAAACAAAAACGAAAAAAAAACCACAAATAAGAATCCAGAGCCTTAAGTTCATTTTGTATCAGAGCCTTAAGTTCATTTTGTATCAGATTGAATTAAAGTATCTCAGTAATTAAAGGCATGAAACATAATGACTAATGACAGCCTTCCACAGAGCAGCATGAGGATGACAATGGTGCAAGCTACCTCTCTTCTCCATAAGCAGATCAGCCTGGGAGAAAAAAATGCAGTTTGGTGACCTAGACACTAATTCCACTACAAACTTCTTGTGGAAAGCTAATGCATTATTTACATATATTCAAATGCTGTGGGGATTTGTGCGCTCACAGTTTCCCTGTGCCGCTGGCTCAGCCTGTCTATGCTACTCATGCATAAGCAG
The DNA here is from genome assembly GCA_039720435.1 of Amazona ochrocephala. NCBI lineage: Eukaryota > Metazoa > Chordata > Aves > Psittaciformes > Psittacidae > Amazona > Amazona ochrocephala. The sequence goes on from CM077881.1 coordinate 33,818,378, forward strand.
GTATTACTGAGCACAGTTTTGCAGTATCTGTTGAGGCTGTAAATGCAGGCATCTTTCTAATTAATATCTTATTAAAGATTATGCATGTGTCATTCTTAATCAGCTTAAGAAATGTGCCTTCAATTTTGCCTCCCCGGCCAGCTATCAGAGTTAACATAGGACTGCCCAAACCCATGCCCATTACAGCCATGGGTATATTAGGTGCTTCTACACAAACTCTGTTGCCGCTGATAATTTTTGCTACTAGTGATGGAATATTGCACCATCTGAATTTCACTGTATATACTGATACAGTACTTGGCAGCAGAGAGGGTTCCTCCTTTTTCAAAACTAACTGACATTAATTTCTTACCACAGAAGAGCGAAATCCAGATCAATGCACAGGTGCTCATTTTTTTCAATTTCGCTTAGACTTCCTTTACTTCCCAAATTAACTAATTAATTTACTGTACATAAAAAATTAGACCAAGAATCTTCAACTTACACCAAACTGACTGAGACAACACATGGCAGCATGGGGCTGCTGCGTGATGTGGTGGGCTGGCTGAAGATGCAGCTGGAGCGGGCACACCAGCAACTGCTCCTGTCATAAACGTACTTGTGCCATCCTGAGTAGCCAGATGAAGGGAAAAATTAGACCAAGTTCATCCAATACTGATGTTAATTCCTCAGTTGAGGTGAGAAATTAGGTCATTTATAGAAGAGGAATTCTAAGTGTTGTTTCTAGCTTTTTAAGTCTCCCGTTTCCGACAAGAAACTAGCCAAAAATATCTTCGGGGCTTCCATGTGATTGAATCTAAAGAAAACATTTTTCTCTCCAAGAAAAATCCCCAGAGAGGCCCCCATGAGATGACTGTATTTGAGAACGCTGTGAGGCAATCACAAGAGTTTTAGAAGTCAGATTCAGAAACTTTTGACAGTCCCAGACAGAGGAAGGAAAACACCAGTATTCTAACACTTTGTAAAGCACTCCAATTTTATGGTATTTTGAATTTGGTTTGCATCTTTAATGTCAAAACTAGCTGCTTCTCACACTGCACATTAGGTGTTTTATCACCATTTCCAGTAAAAGAAAGTTTAATAAGACTTTTTTTAAAAAGTACTTGGCATTTTCAAAGCTCCAGAGTGGTTTTTGCTTGCAGCCCTTCTCTTCTGGAAAGGCCTGCAGGCCTTCTGCTGCTCACCTGCTTAATCCTACAAACTAACAAATTAGAGGAATGGAAAGAGAATGAATATTTATTTGTTTGCTCTTAAATGTCTCAATATCCCCCACTGCTTTAAACTGGGGGGCAGATTGTTAAGTTTAACTTACAAAAACAGCTTTGAGATTTCTTATTCCTTGTTGAGCAAAAAGTTTAATTTTTACAGCATTTTAATCTCTAAGCCATCAAAAACGTAAAGTTTGCTTTACATTTTGTTTACTTTAAAGTCTTACTGGAATAATCCATGCTGAAAACAAATGCTGGTTTTCTCCCCTGTGATTTTCTCCACATACCTATATTTTCATCATACTTAATCCTTCTCCTGGGTCAACAGATAAGTTTAAGTTTTTGGAGTTACATTATTCTGGAACATAGCAGTGAGAAGCACATGGGGAATCACTTATGAAGTAAATGCTCATCAGTCTTCCCTGAGTTTGTATCAATTTAAAGATTAGAATAGAAGGCAATATCAGACCTTTCAGTGGAGTCATGTAAAGTGTTCCAGAGTCAAGACAAATTCTGTTGCATTGAATTCCTATGTATTAGACTCTATACTAATGAATTCCTCACCAAATAATTCTTCATCTCTTGGAGCTTTTTTCCCAAGAATTGGTTAAATTATTCTTAAATGTGACCTGAAATTATCCTGAATTAATAAAATTTTCTAAAGTCTTCACTTGATTACCAAAACTAGCTGTTACTGATCATCAGCTTTACTGTACAACCTCAATATGATTATTAGTATGTGAAATTTGACCTAAGTTCAATGCAGAGCTTGCAAATTATGAGGGTATATGGTTATACAAAGCACGAGTATTTCTACTTAAAGATCCATTTGTGCTGTAGAGAAAATTTGCAGTTCTAAAGGTAAGATTAAATGCAAAATAAATAAATACTCTGACAATATTTTTCATTAAAATCTATCTTAAACTCCTCCCCCCTCAACCGCCCTCTCTCTCCCCTAAATATCTTTAAATGCAGATAAGTTGAGAAATACTTCTTATTCTTTGGACCTTCAAGAGCCTCGGATGAGCCAAAACCGGCAATTTTTTCTTTCAAGAGCTGCTCCTTGGGACAACGTGCATGGTAGAAGGCAGTGGAATAATACTTGCTCACATGCGGTATACAAGCTTGCATAATTTTTTAAATTTTTTATATTTTTTGGGCATATGCCCTGTCAGGAGAACGAAGCCACATGCTGACTCGACTGTTCCATCACGTTAGTTATGCCTTTTCATACCACAGCCAACAACCATGAATCTGAAAAGCTTTTCATCCACAGAGAAGATGGCCTTGTTATAAAATGCTACAGCTCCTTCTGGAAAATGTACAGAAATATACCAATTAAGTATATTTTTACACTGTTAATTTATAGGGAATTTTATATTGTAACATCCAGGTAAAAATGTTAGAAGGAAGGAGAAAGAAAGGAAGAGAGGGAAGGAGAGAGGGAAGGAAGGAAGCAGGGAAGGAGGGAAGGAAGGAAAGAAGGAAGGGAGGGAGAAAGGAGGGAAGGAGGGAAGGAAGGAAGGAAGGAAGGGAGGGGGGAGGGAGGGAGGGAGAAAGGAGGGAAGGAGGGAAGGAGGGAAGGAAGGAAGGAAGGAAGGGAGGGGGGAGGGAGGGAGGGAGAAAGGAGGGAAGGAGGGAGGGAAGGAGGGAAGGAGGGAGGGAAGGAGGGAAGGAAGGAAGGGAGGGAGAAAGGAGGGAAGGAAGGAAGGAAGGGAGGGAGAAAGGAGGGAAGGAAGGAAGGGAGGGAGGAGGGAGGGAGGGAGAAAGGAGGGAAGGAGGGAAGGAAGGAGGGAAGGAAGGAGGGAAGGAAGGAAGGGAGGGAGGGAGGGAGGGAGGAAGGAAGGAAGGAAGGAAGGAAGGAAGGAAGGAAGGAAGGAAGGAAGGAAGGAAGGAAGGAAGGAAGGAAGGAAGGAAGGAAGGAAGGAAGGAAGGAAGGAAGGAAGGAAGGAAGGAAGGAGAGGGAGGGAGGGAGGGAGGGAGGGAGGGAGGAAGGAGAGGGAGGGAGGGAGGGAGGGAGGGAGGAGAGGGAGGGTCTATTGCCACATTAGAGAGAACTCTCATAGCAATTTCTGCGTATGACCTCTTGAGCTGAAGGAGTTTTCATTTCTGAAGATATTTTATTCAGAAACAACAAAAAGCCAAAAGCAGAAGCCCCAGCTCTATACCAGCTTTGATATGACCTCTGTTTTTCAGGCTAATTTAGGCTTCTGTTAGACTGCCTAGAATTAGCATTGCAGAAGATTTAAATAACCCAAAGCATCGAAGAAACATCTTCTGTGTCTCAAAGAAACATCTGATGTAGAAACTTTATTTTGCTTATGAGTTGGCAAACCTAATTAAAGGATTTAGGATATAGTGACAGATTTGTACACTAACATGTATCCAAGAAACAGTCTGGCTTCAAAGTACCACACAGAAGTTTCTATTTATAAATACTTAAATATTAATACAAAAATGAGAAAAACTCCTTCCTTTTACTCCCTAAGGAATTTCTCTGGAACAAACTAGATGATTTCCAGAGGTCACTTCCACCCCTAACTATTCTGTGATTTTGTTTTTAAATCTAGCAACTTCTCAATTCTTACAGATATGGAGGGATTTGATATAAACACCTGTTTTAGAAAGGCTTCTGAAAAATTCTAGTTTAGCAGCAAATGACATAATGTGTAAAGCCAGTGGGTCCTTCCCAGAACTTGTGGCTATACCTTCAACTCTGCCCCATCAGTATCCCAGACAGCCTTTTCCAGCTGTGTAAGAAACATTCTCAGGGTCCAAGAGTCCACGGCATGGGTCCAGCTTTATCATTCCCTGTCCACTCAAAACACTGCTTCTAGCATTGCACTTTTAGCTGCAGGTGTAAATGCCTTTTCCAGCTCTCTCAAAAGACCTTTCTTGGGTCCCTTCCAGCCCTAGGAGATCTCCAGAGGATAGGTAAATCTCATCAGCTGCTCTTTAAGGAGCTCAAGGTCTTGATCGCTCATGGGAATTACCCTTCTCCTTAGACACCTCACTAGCTGCCTGTCTCACTGGCTGACAGACTTGGTTGCCCCCACAAATCTAGAGAAGCAAGATCTTCTCTCTTCCCCTGTCTGTGCTGGTCCTCCATTTTCATAGTCACTCTTAATTATAACAAAAGTGCCTGATCTTCTTTTAACCAATAAAACCTTCATCAAAATGACTGCTGCAGTACCATATGTCTGTTCGGTCACTGATTACTAAAATCTTATTAGATCAGAAACCTAAAGTGAATCTCACAGTAATTAAATAAAACTTAGAAGCTGGCATTAGAATTGACATAATCATTGGCAGGCTACTAGTCTTAATTGTCCAAGAGCCACCTACTCAGATTAAGGAGAAGATGGGGGGGGTTGCCTATAATCACACTAAATCATGATGTCACCCATTATTTTGTGTGAATTTAATGTATTCAAACATTCTAGCCTTTCTGCCACAGTAGAGACCATCTAAGCTTGCCCTCAGTGTAGAAACTGTCACTGCAATCACACATTTTCATATTGTTTTGAAACCAAGTAACAAAGAGTACAAACCCATAGTCAGATGCCATCCTGCTTCAGCAGCTGACAGTCATCACATGTCAGCTGAGCCAGTGTAACCTTCTGTGTGTTCCTACCCAGCCCTGCTTAACTGAGTACACCAGAGGGTAAAAAAGTTGCTCTGAAGCATGTCCCCCTTCACAGTATGGCTCCGTGAGCTGCCGTGCAGCAAAAAGGCAAAACAAAGCAACTGCAGCCTTGGTACTGAAACCTGAGAAAAATCCAGACATGCTTGAACTTCCCTTTGAAACATGAACTTCTGAGCATATGCATAACAAAACTGTTATTACCCTGGTTATTACTTGTTATTTATCAATTACACTCAGCATCTGCAGCAGATTTCAACAATTATTCTAGTCTTACTATTTGATTCCATCCACATTTCAACAGCAAGCTACTACAGCATGCATTATGCATGGTGTATATTCCTCCAGCATGTTCAGTATTCTACAGAGAAATGATGTATCCAATAAGCCCTAGAGTGAGCCTCAAGAAAGTCATACTATCAAGTTGTCTAATAAGATCATTTGATGCACGTTGATTACGCTCAACTAAACCAGTTTTCATTTGATCAGGCAACTTGGATCATATCTTGCCTTCAGGGAAAGGACAAAATCTTTGTAAGTTGCCACTAAATATAAAGCTACATTATTAAGAAACATAACTCAAACTCCTTCAGCAGAACCAGAGCAAGACAGATTTTCTAGCTCTATTGCATTTCTTGCTGAAAGACAAGCAAATCAATCAAATGCGGCTGGACAGGGAAGATTTTCATTACATGTCTTGCTAAATTTTTTTTTAATCCTCACTCTGTTATTAACACACACAATGAAGTTCATAACTACATCAGTTCATTACTTTGGCAACACAAAGGTAGTTCAAGTCCGAGTTGGACAGAGCCTTGAGTGGCATGGTTTAGTGGGAGGTGTCCCTGACCACGGCAGGGGGGTTGGAACTAGATGATCTTAAGGTCCTTTCCAACCCTAACTATTCTATGATTCTATGATAGTTAAAAATTATTCATACAAGTGTTCCTTATTTATAGAATGTACTTCCTCCAAATTTTATGTCCTTGTGTCTCTTCAGGAAAGGTGAATACAAATAATAGAAATCTTGGCTGAAAGACAAACAAATATTACTTTTTTTTTGTTCATCTTTAAGAAAACTAGGCATAAATGTTAAACATTATTCAATGGGATATTGTTTTTTAAAAAATGCAAGCCATAGAAAGTACCTAGTTAATAATAAAGTAAAATAGTCTGGATTGCCAAAACCATTATTGATGAAGGCCAAAAATAAATTAAAGTGAGAAATTAGAAGGAAGTGGTAATTTGAAAGTGGAATGTTTATAAGCAATTCTTGACACAGCAGGAAATGAAAAGTATGTGATCCCAAGGGGCATTTCTTCCAGCTTCTCCCATACACAAATAGTGCACTTCCATCACTGCCCAAGCAGAACTCTCTGCTCTTGCTAAGGGATGTAAAGAGGAGGAAACTGACCCAGGAGCACCTCTTCCCTCATGGGTGCTGTGCCACCAGCAAATGGACGTATCTGGTGATACTGTGGGAAACAGCAACAGGGAGAAATACATTAGCAGCATTATTCTATGCCTTGCCTGAGAGCCTACAGCTGATCTATAGCTCATGATACTGGAAAATTTGACAGCAAATAATAAATTCCAGCTGAAGATTTAGAAGCCATTCAAGTTCAGATATTGGAGTGCTTTTAAATACTTTGCCCACCACTGGTCCTTCCATGTTTAGGTATGATTTGTCTTAGAGGCAGCTGCATTACCTAAATAACATAATTGTATTTTAATGTGAGAATTCAGAACTCACCTATTAAGTGACTCTGCCCTCTTAAAAATCAATGGAACTTTAGACACTTTGTCTTACAGAGAAACAAGACTGGGGTTTTGAATAGTGATAATATGAAGACAGGCTGAGAAAGTTGGGTCTGTTCAGCCTGGAGAACAGAAGGCTGTGTTGGAGACCTCATAGCAGCGTTCCAGTATCTGAAGGGGGCCTATAGGGATGCTGGGAAGGGACTCTTCATGAGGGATTGTAGTGAGAGGACAAGGGGTAATGGGTTCAAACTTAAACAGGAGAAGTTTAGATTGGATATGAGGAAGAAATTCTTTACTGTAAGGGTGGTGAGGTACTGGAATGGGTTGCCCAGGGAAGTTGTGAATGCTCCATCGCTGGTGGTGTTCAAGGCCAGGTTCGACATAGCCTTGGGTGTTATGGTTTAGAGTGAGGTGTCCCTGCTCATGGCAGGGGGGTTGGAACTAGATGATCTTAAGGTCCTTTCCAACCCTAACTATTCTATGATTCTATGAAGATTGTGCAATGCTCCCTCTCTCTGCGTCGCATTGTTCAGGCAACTTTTATTGTGAGCAAGGAGGCTGTAAGTCAGATATGCACAGTGTAAGAGGACAAAGTAATTCTTTATTGGGTAATACGCACAATAGACAACTAGGATGAATGAGCAATTATGCTAAGGATTAAACTGCTGTCTACCCTGATGAAACATCTGATGAGTCTCTGCTGACCAGGAAATTCTCATTTGGTGGGAAGAATGGGGTGAAATGGGGGGCTCCTTCATTTTGCTCAGTTTCCAATTCTCTTTTTTTTTTTTTTTAGGGTTTTTACTAATTGTAGTGTTAGTACCTTTTCTGTCAAATATTGTTGTATTTCAGCTGGGTATAGAAAAGAGATGGGAATCCTCAAGGTCTCATCATCTTTAACACTAATTCTTCAGCAGCCTTGCACAAGACATTTAAGTTTCTTTAGCACGGCCCATCAAAAAAGGGAATTAATAGAGCTCAACTGTTCATCATGTTGGCATGCGGCAAGAATGTAACCATTACGTTGTGTGTTTTTTCAAATGTGAATTGTCACCAATGGGAAATTTTAAATATCACAGGCCTGATTCAGGAAAACACATGCAAAAAAAATTGAAAAGAAGAACTTTGATTAAATGATGATTGTGGGATTAGATATTAAAAAGACAAAAACAGTCTATTATCTAGCTTTTGTAGATTTATGTTCTCCATAAATCATAATTAATAATGTAATATAATATTGAAGTTAGAAGTTATCAGTGTAATTTCAATATTAATACTATCTTTGTTTTCTTAGAAACTTTTTAACATCTTTTTAGAAGTGTCATTTTGAGAAAATACCAAGAATCAGAAATCTAGTGTTTTCAAGATAAACCCCTTACTGAAAACAGTTACGAGTATTTTATCTCTTTTCCTCCCCTTTCTTCTGAAAGCTTCATCAGCTCTGCTTATTACCATTACCTTTGATCTACATGACAGTTCTCCTCTGGAAGCAAGATGAAAAATATGATAAAACCAGAAAAAGTTGGCACAAACTAAGGTACGATCCCACAAGAGACAAGTTCTTCCATTTCTTCCAGGCTGCCTTTCATCAGCTGAAAGGGAACAACTCTGCTGCCATTGCTAGTACTTTAAATTTTCACTTTTTTTCATATAATCACAGAATAGTTTGGGTTGGAAGGGACCTTAAAGGTCATCTAGTTGCCACAGGCAGGTACACCTTCCACTAGAGCAGATTGATGCTCATACAACACGACCTTGAAAACTTCCAGGGATGGGGCAGCCACAGGTGTGCCAGTGTCTCACCACCCTCACAGTAAAGAATTTCTTCCTAGTATCAAATCTAAGTCTACCCTCTTTCAGTTTTAAGCTATTCCCCTTGTCCTATCCCTACATGCCCTTGTAAAAAGTTCCTCTCCAGATTTCTTGCAGGCTTTCTTCGGTACTCGAAGCTGCTCTAAGCTCTCCCTGGAGCCTTCTCTTCTCCAGGCTGAACAAGCCCAACTCTCTCAGCCTGTCGCCATAGAAGTGCCCCAGCCCTCTGATCATCTTCATGGCCTTCCCTGGACTTGCTCCAACAGGCCCACATCTTTCCTGTGCTGGGAGCTGCAGAGCTGGACACAGTATTCCAGGTGTACTTTGTGAAGTAAGACTATTTTACGATGTAACTCTACCTTACCTACAACTTGAAACTCGCAGCTGACTGCTGCTGATAGCAGTTAGCCACTGTTTGAGAGACAAGAACTTTGATGCTTCCACAAATAGTTTTGGCATAAAACCATATATATATGACATCTTCAGTCTTAGAGGTAGAGGGTGATCAGTTCCAGCCTGGATATTTTCTTGGAAAATGAAACTATCAAAGATAATGATTAAATAAATCAATAGATAAAAGATTGCATTGTATACATTGAATTGGCATCAGTATTGTATTGGTATCATCACTGCATACAGTGAATTGGTACTCTGCAGGACTGGGCTCACTAATAAAACAAATATCTAGGGACTCTTGATTTCTTACTCCATTATGTATTATGATGGCTCATAATTGAGTACTGATGTATACAATCTCAGCATTTTCCTTTTACTGAACATTTTCATATTACAATTCCCAAAAATATTTCCATTATATGCTTTTAATGGCAGAAATATATTGTATCCATCTTATATCTACCATCATCTGCTATGCATTACTCCATGTCAGAGGGAGTAGTCATTACTGTTCAAGAACGTCAACTTTATTAGACAGAAGGGGGCCTATAGGGATGCTGGGGAGGGACTCTTCATTAGGGACTGTAGTGAGAGGACAAGGGGTAACGGGTTCAAACTTGAACAGGGGAAATTTAGATTGGATATGAGGAAGAAATTCTTTACTGTAAGGGTGGTGAGGCACTGGAATGGGTTGCCCAGGGATGTTGTGAATGCTCCATCCCTTGAGGTGTTCAAGGCTGAGTTGGACATAGCCTTGGATGGCATGGTTTAGTGAGAGATGTCCCTGCCCATGGCAGGGGGGTTGGAACTATATGATCTTAAGGTCCTTTCTAACCCTAACTATTCTACGATTCTATGATTATATAAACAAGAGAACTTACATAGTACATCTAAAAACTGCCATCCAGCTTTTTCCCTTTTTACATTTGCAATTTGCATTTATCTTTTCCCTCTTCCAATATGCTACTTCTCCAAGATATTTCTTCTAAGATATTTTATTGTTTGTTTACAGTAATTTAGCTACTTCATCAACCATTTAGATGATATATTTACTCAGCTACTTCATCCGGAACATGTTTCCTTTTATGTCTATTAATCTACATTGCACTTTCTGTAGTAGAATTGTAGCTATTCAATAATTTAAACTTTGACATTATGAGACTTTGCCAAACATTCACAGTACTATTCTGGAGAACTCTCACACTATCACATACTACTTGATATATTTTATACCTGTAGGTGTCCAACATTTTAATTTATAAAGTTAAAATATAAATGCTAATTGTGTAAGTGTGCATGATCACACAGGTCATCATTAGAAGCCAATTTTATTAAATTGAAGCCAAAATTTGTGGTAAACTGTAATGTTAGTCATTTCGTTCCTTCACTCTATATCTAGAAACTATTAAAGACTGATCTCTGAGGTTTCAGATACATACTGTTTTCTCCACAGTAACAATATAGATGAAGAATGAGCACTGCATTGCTCTTGAAATATTAATCATAGAATCATAGAATCATAGAATCATAGAATAGTTAGGGTTGGAAAGGACCTCAAGATCACCAACCCCCCTGCCATGGTCAGGGACACCACACTCTAAACCATGCCACCCAAGGCTCTGTCCAACCTGGCCTTGAACACCACCAGCGATGGAGCATTCGCAACTTCCTTGGGCAACCTGTTCCAGTGCCTCACCACCCTTACAAGAAACTTCCCCTGTTTAAGTTTGAACCCATTACCGCTTGTCCTCTCACTACGATCCCTAAGGAAGAGTCCCTCCCCAGCATCCCTATAGGCCCCCTTCAGATACTGGAAGGCTGCTATGAGGTCTCCAAGCAGCCTTCTCTTCTCCAGGCTGAACAGCCCCAACTTTCTCAGCCTACCTGAGCATCTTAAGGCAGCTTAAGAATTGTTAGTGTCTTTAAAAATACTGTACCATAAAAAACAAAATTCTGTCTAAAACCACGGCATCAGTCGCAGGTACCTTTCCAAGACCTTGGAATGCATTTTCTCTGCAGTGTGTGCAGCACACATCAAATTAGAGTATACAGTACTTTTCTGATCACAGTTTAAAAATTAAATATAAAAATCTTGGAGTCTCAAATGCAGGTTTTGTTTCATCCAAACTCATTCTATTTCCATTGCATGTAACCCATGTCATTCTTATTTTGTAGGGCTTTGTACAGAATGTACTCAGAGGGTGACACATGCAGAAAAAAAGCCTCTCTGTAAAACTTTCTCAAGCTGAGAAATAAGTTTTTTAAGATCATGCAATGATGATTTTTTTTCTTCATCAAAATTTGGTGCTAAATGATTCCAATCTGGAGCTATAAAAACATGTTTCAGGAGGAAAGAGGATAGATTTGTTGAAATTTTAAAGCTTTTTCAACTATTCCATGTAAAAATGCAAATATGCTCTATAAAAGCTGTTTTAATTACAGAAATCTTCTTAGGTATGGTGACCCAAATTCTCTATTGGCCCAGCTCTCATGCAGCATCATGAGAGTTACTTCAGTGAGCAATTTTATGCATGACACTCATTCTGAACACTGCCTGAGACTATAAATACATTTATTTTATGCAGCTCTAATCCAGTAGAAAAATTACAGAGCTGTGCAAGGAACACAAGGCCAGGTAGAAACTGTTGAAGCAGGTCCAGAGGAGGGCCACAAGGCTGCAGCACCTCCCATGTGAAGACAGGCTGAGAAAGCTGGGGCTGTTCATCCTGGAGAAGAGAAAGCTGCGTGGAGCCCCATAAGCAGCCTTCTAATATATGAAGGGGGCCTACAAGGATGCCGGAGAGGATGCTCTTCATCAGGGACTGCAGTGATAGGACAAGGGGTAATGGGTTCAAACTTGAACAGGGGAAGTTCAACTCATATATAAGGGAGAAGTTCTTTACTGTGAGGAAGGTGAGGCACTGGAACAGGTTGCCCAAAGTGGTGAATGCTCCATCTCTAGCAGTGTTCAATGCCAGGTTGGACGGAGCTTTGGGTGACATGGTTTAGTGTGAGGTGTCTCTGCCCATGGCAGGGGGCTGGAACTAGATGATCTTCAGGTCCTTTCCAACCCAAACCATTCTATGACTCTATGAGTCTAAATGGCATCAGATGCTTGATGGATTTCTCCGGTGACCTCATGTGACCTCACTTGGGATGCAACTAGTGTCACCAGAGACTTCTAAATAAGTGAAGGGGGAGAAGCAGCTAGAAAGTTTGGGAAATGTTTAGAGAGGAGCAAACACTATTTAAAAAAAAATAAATAAATAAAACGACCAACCAACCACAAACCAGAAAATCACTAATCTTTACTTAATTATTTTGTGGATTTGTTTTTTATGAGCTTTTGTTTGCCCTCTGCAAATATTTGCATAATCAAGTTTCAGAGATGTTAATGTTCCCAGCAAACGTATTACAGCTGTTGAATTATAAAACTGTGATTTTTTTCAAACTCCTGACTAAATCTATACAAAAAAATACGTACTCATGGATGTGGTTTTACTTAAGGCACTGTGGGGAATTCACAGCTCAAAAATTATCAAAGGAAGAGAGTGATGGGTGGCATATATTTGGTCTTTAAATAGACAAATCCTTGGTTGTATCAACTTCCAGAATTCAGCTATTATGTGAAAAATTAGTTGAAAATACTTCTCCCATGCAAACAACATACAAATACTCCCAAAGCCACCAACCCCTTCTCTGTAGCACAAAGGAAAAGAAAGTGAGAGGCCTCAGCTCTCTTCACCGCAGCGCTAAGGTTACTCTGACCTTCAGGGGAGCCGGGTCAGCATGGTAAATCAGCAGGTTTCCTCCCACCTCCGAAAGAGAAGTAGTTGGAAATAACATAAATCAGCAGATGCAGGATCTCTCCCCAGGTGAACATCATTACCCCCACAGGTAACAGACCTTGTGACCCCACCCTAAGCTCCAGCTTTCCAGGTTTTAGCTTCATTCATTAGATATTAAGTCCTATTAGGAAAAAAAAAAAAAAAAAAAAAAGTCATGTAAGTAATTACTGATATGTGTATAAGTTATAGCAAGAAAACCTTCAGTCAATCATTGCAGCCCTCCTACAATACTATCACAGATTTGGATTAGCAGGAGAGGGGGAGAAAGGTTCCTTACAAGCAGCAGAAACTAATACATCCCAGAAGGGGCCAATGCAGAAGCACAGCAGTTTTCTTCCAACCTCAAGGAAGAGCAAGGTTAGGACAGAGACTGAGCAAACAGACTATCACGCTGCTCAGTGCCATACACACTGGATTTGCTTGTACAGGTAAAAATGTGAGGGATGGGAAACTTCAAAAGCATTGTAGGATTGATTCCTTTCAGCGCTGTCCTGGGTTCAGCAGTAGCAGTCATTTTTTCTCCTTCTTGGTAGCTGGTGCAGCTCTGTGTTTTTGATTTTGGGCCTGGGAAGAGTGCTGATAACACCAGTGTTTTCAGTTACTGCTTGGTGATGTTTAGGCTGCCCAAGGACTTCGTGAGCCTCATGCTCTGCCAGGGAGGAGGGGAAGCCGGGAGGAAGGAGAGACAGGACGCCTGATCCAAACTGACCAAAGGGATTATTCCATACCACAGCACGTCATGTCCAGGATGTAGAAACGGGGAGCAGAGACCCGGAAGGGTGGTGAGGATGCACTGGGGGGGGCACTGGTGGGGGTGCACTGTGTGGTCGGGCTTGATATTGGATGGTGAGAAATTGTATTCTTTTTCCGTGTATTTTCTCTTATTGGTGGTAGCAGTAGTGGTTTGTGTTATACCTTAGTTACTAAACTGTTTTTATCTCAACCTGTGGGAGTTGCATTCTTTCGATTCTCCTTCCCATCCCTCCAGGAGCAGAGGGAAGAAAGAGTGGGGAGTGAGTGAGAGAGCGACTGTATGGGTTTATAGACTTAAACCACGACAAGTGCTCAGGAGCTGTGATGGTAATCCTGGAACATGTCCAGACTTATTTACACCAACAGTTTAAAGCGAAAAATCAGAAGTCTCCTCCCTTCCCTAGATTTACCCAAAAAGCTGAACTAAGCCCAAAGTCTTCTCTGCTGTTCAGGGGGACCAGCCTTCATTTAGGTTTTAGGACACCAGGTTGTGTGTGCAGACACCAGGTTGTGTGTGCTCATAAACAGCCCATCGAGCTGAATGTGAAGGGAACCGCATGTGCCGATGCTTCCACAGTGCATGCAGAGATGAGGACACGGCAAAGCCAGACCCACGGCAGCCAGAAAGCGATGTCAGCAACCACCCAAGCCCAAGGAGACAGCAGGACTGGGCGAGGGGATAGATGGGCCATCAGGGAGGGGGAAAACAGAGACAGATTTTGGCTCTCAGTTATCATGCACAAAGAATTATAAAAGCTATTTTTTAACATGATGCTTATGTCTGCAGGTCATCTCTGCAGCAAATATGTTTGAGGCATTAATCCCACACAGGCAGACTGATGCAGCTTCAAGCTGACTAAGTGTTTAATGCTGTAAAGGAAAGGGGGGGGGGGGAAGTATTTCTTTTAGATAAATTGCTTAATTGGGAAGTGAGAAATTCTCCTGCATAAGCAACTGATTGAAAAGAAGTTTATATCAATATGTAAACCTGCTATTCTTCTATAACATCCGGGGAAGAAGAGACAACAAGCCAGAACAGACACTTGCCTTTATATTGCTGAAACCACAACTTTAAATACATAAAAAAGGCTAATAAACTAATATGACTTAAATAAGGTTTCTTTGTGCCTCGATTGTTGCACTGAATAGTGATTTAGCACTGGGCACTCCAAGTTGCCAGATCACTCACTGAACATTTCCCACAACAGGGAAAACAGGGCTGAGGAACTGGGGTCCCCAGAGGGACACTCAACCCTCACCACTGACATCTAACAGTTTTGGAGATCAGCTTTCCTTAAGCTTAATGGAATTTGGTGTATTGAATCACATGGCACTGGAGACCTCAGGGCAAAATTCCAGTACCTTCCCCACTTACACAGGAATATGAATGGGGCATTTAGTGTGACCGCTGGGCACAGGCATCTGCCTGCCCTTTCTCCTTCCCCTATAAAAACCCTTCAGCAGGTCTCATCCACACAGAAAACATTTGCATCTCACTTAGACACAGGGTGAGAAAAATCTCTATCTGCCACACCTACACATGAAAAGCAGGGCTCTCTGGAGAACAGCCACAGGACACATTGCCAGCCAGGACCTCCCCTTGGGCCAAGCACAATCAGTACAGAAAATTAGGATCACTGACAGGGGTCAGACACAGCACTTGCGCAAGACTCAGCAGCAGGAGGAGGAATAGAATTACCACCTTAAAGAACAGGCCCACCTTTGAAGACAATGTTCATCTTTTTAATGATACAAACATTAAAGCAAATATTATAGTAAGTGCCATTATGTTGTAATTTTCTCAAGCTACAGGAAAATAGAAACCGAAATGTTGTCCTTTAATATAATACCATTAATTTTTCTGTGCTTAGCAACCCACTAAGCACCTCTGATGTTCACTACTGTAAATCACAGGAGCGTGCACATTTTTGATACACAAATAGCTTTAATTGTGATTTCTCCATAACTTTGTTAACATAAAAATTCTTAGAAATCTGTGAGTAGAAGTATCAGTGGATTACTATACTCAACATCTCTTAGAAAGGTAGCTCAGGTTTCACAAAAATTAATAGGTTCATTATTATTATCAGAATATTCATCTTTATAAGTAACATCAATTGAAACATTACAGTGTGAGTTTAAAACAACTTACAATTTTGAAAAGACTAAGAATTTAACACCTTTGCACTGTCATTGACTCCCATGGTGCTAAACTACCATTGCACACGAAGCTAAATTTGGACAAAGATTACCAAAATATTATCTTTGTATGCTTCCAAAACATTTTTTTAAAAAAAGGGAAAAAATTATAAAATTATTGTCTTAACTTTTCCAACAAACTCATGGTTTTGGCTTTTTTTTTTCTTTGTTACTGTTTCTATGTTACTACACAAATCAAGCGACCTAATCATAACTAACCCCATGTTTATATTTTTCTAGGTTTCTTCCCCCTATTGCCTAACCCTTCTAAAGATATATATATATATATAATATAACACACACATAAAGCAAATAAAACTGGGTGCAGAAAACCTATATAATGTGATCAAAACACTGGCTTCTTCCCCAGCATGATGTTTGTGGACACTATGCTATCTTAATTCTAGGGAGACAAGCTGAGATAACACTGCAAACCCCAACCTCAGACACTTCTCAATAAAAGCAGGATATCTCTGTCTCCTGGTTTCTCTTTAAGGCTCTGACTTTCTGTTACAATTTTAGCGTGACTGGCCAGATCTAGCAATGTAATCTAATCTAACAGCCAATATCCCTAGTAGCAGGTTTTTTTAGCTGAAGCTAGAATACAATACTCCATTCCAATCTTTCTTCAGTTGACAGCTGCTTTTTAACAGCCAGTCGCACTTGAGATCCCACCTTCTTGCCACTCGTGTGTCTCTGCCTTCTGTCAAGCTGCCGCCTCAGCCTTGAGGGTGCCCTTCCGCTATCATCTCTGTTTCCTTCTCAACTTTCTGTACAACTTCCACAGGGCTCACCCTCCACATGCTTTTCCCTCAGTAAGGTCACACACAGACTCAAACTGAACAGCTACCTCCTGTGTTGTGGAATCACAAATTGGTTCAGTTCCATTCTCCCTCTCTTTCCAAACTAAAATTTCACATTATTTTTCTGATATATCCCCAGGAAAGGGGTCAGCGCTTAAGACCAGCAACATCAACATTAAGGTTTAAACATCCTTGGACTTGATCCCGCTTACCTTGAGGCCCCTGGATGGCACCAGCATCTTCCCTCTGTCCGGCACTCCTAATGTGAGGATGAGCCCCATTACATGTTCACAGCACCTGCCCACTGTTGACCTTGTTGGCTGCTGCTGCCCCTGCCATCAATACTGAGAAAGTAGCATTTTAAAGCACAATTCCTTCAAACTATTTTACTGTTTATATTTACTATGAAATGAATCACACCCTCATCTGCAGCAGTTGCGTTAACTTCACAGCTCAGGATCGTGAAGAGTCTTTAATTAGTCTGATTCTAGATATTGCTTTCCCTTAGGTACCTTGGGTCAGTGTGTATTGCTGTGAATTGCTCTTAACTCCATTCGCAGTGTTATGAACCTGCAGTTCTAATTCTTTTTCTCTGAAACTAAAAGTCACTGAGGCATTCTGACACTATTAGGTGCCTCACTTTCAAAAATCATAGAAGTTAATTTTGCCTAACATGATTCTTTGCTTCTGCCACATACTGCTGGCAACATTGGTGCTGTCAACACATGAGAAGTCAGACACCAATCCAAAAATGTGATAAATGATTAACAGAGCACAATCACTAACCTGATGCTACATGACTCAACATTTATAATTCAAGTTGAGGACCTCAGATAAAAATCTGAAAACATTAAAAACATGAAAGGTCCTAAATAAATTCCAAAACAATGTTCAGGTGGTAGACATCATGCAGGTCTTACCATGCTAACTGTAAGAACGAAATACTGACCGAAATAAGCACAACAGTACCTTTACACATTCAGTAAAATAGTTTTGTATTACAGAATGAGAAAGATTAAATTCTTCATGATGCACTATCCTTTCAAGAAAGTGTTACCTAACACGCACAGACCCATATCTTAAGTGCCTTCAAAGAGAATAAACTTAATGCCCTACTTCTTAAAGTAATGATTTGCAGTAGGAAAATTTTTACATTATCACAATCTAGGAAAGTACTAATCTGTTATGAAATATAATTTATCATTATGTTCATGTATATTTGTGTATATTAGTTTTAAAGTGACCACCTTTTGAATTACTAGCATTGTCATTAAATTAGAAGCTATAAATTGTATATGTATTATATGTGCTGGTGTGCACAGCTATATATATTATATATATGAAATCTATACCACAGAATCAGGCTGTATATACTTAAACATATAGAAATATCCAACTTTTACACGCTTTGCTAATTGCTCTTAAGTTCTATGAAAACAGCAGGGAATTAACAATGGAAAGTTTTGAAAGCATACTAACGAGTACAGGCAAAGAAAAGCCAACAAACATAACCCAGCAGTGAGTTCACAGCAGGCAGTGGAACTGAATTCCCCTTCAAGGAGTGCCTCGATGCTTCCAGCCCTGCTGAGCACTGCTGGGCAATTGCTGCTTAGGTAAAGCACTGTCACATCTATGCTGACACTGTGGTACTCTTGACAGTATGAACTTGGGGTTGGATACCTTCTCTTCCCCCTTCCCTCTCATGTTTATTTTTTTAATAGTACTATGGGAGATTTTTGCCTAGTGCTAATTTTGTTCGAATAGTACCAATTGTAAGTCACAGAAATAAACTACTCTTGATGCTATCTCTGGCACAGAGCAATTGTTTCTTCATAGACTGGAAGGGGAAAATAGAAGTATTTAAAATGTTTGGGGCTTTTTTATCATTCCTCCAGCTTTTTATTTGTAACTGTGCATCTTCTTATGATAGAGGAAAGGTTATTTTTAAAAGGAAAAGGCACTGGTTATTCTCTGGTTGTGCAGATGTTGGCAAGCAGACAGAAAAAATACAGAACAGTAATAAGTGGAAATGGGAAGATTTACAAGTTGTGATTAGTTCTTCAAATTTCCATCTAGAGACCTCCAGCTTGTTTTCCCCATACATATACCTGTGTCATCATGGCTGTCTTTTTGGTCTGCAAAATATAGGTCCCTACGCACCTTCAGAGAGAGTATCAATAACAGGATAAACACAAGGGCATTGTACATCTTCTCAGCACTTATGAAAATAAAAATATTTACTTTGTTCTAACCCTGCATTTTGAAGCAGCCACATCCAGAGGTGTGACAGCAATATGCCCTCCCCATCGCCAGTCTGCTTCTAGCCTCCACTGCCACATCCATGCTGCATTTCCCCAGAGCTGCGGTTCCTCACGCGTCAATATTAACAAGTTTCCACATGGCACAGCAGTACTCTAATCACAGAATCAGATCACAGAAACATAACTGCTTTGGTTTGGAAGCAACCTTAAAGATCCTCTAGTTCCAAAGCCCCTGCCACAGGCAGGGCCACTTTCCACTAGGCCAAGTTGCTCAAAGCCCCATTCAGCCTGGCCTTGAACACTTCCAGGGGTGGGACAGCCACAACTTGTCTGGGCAACCTGTGCCAGTGCCTCACCACCCTCACAGGAAAGAATTTCTTCCTAATAGCTAATCTAAATTTACCCTCTTTCAGTTTAAAGCTATTCCTCCTTGTCCTATCACTACTTGCCCTTGTAGAAAGTCCCTCTCCAGATTTCCTGTAGGCTCCCTTTAGGTCTGCTATAGGTCTCCCTGGAGCCTTCTCTTCTCCAGGCTGAACAAACCCAGCTCTCTAAGCCTGTCTCCCCAGGAGAGGTGCTCCAGCCCTATGAGCATCTTGGTGGCCCTCCTCTGGATTAACTCCAACAGTTCCATGCCCTTAGCTGGGGGCCTCAGAGCTGGATGCAGTACTCCAGGTGGGGCCTCATGAGAGTGGAGTAGAGGGGGAGAATCACTGCTTTTGACACAGCCCAGAGTTCACCTAATCATCTAATGCCTTAAACAAAATACTACACAAACCCACTAGTTTTAAACGCATCACTTTTTCTGGAGTGTTTTGCATTATTATGATGCTGTAAACTGTCTTCCTACCAATGTCACAGCTGTGTAATAATATTTGTGCCCTTTGTTACATATTATCCTGGATAATTCATAATTGAACACTCACTGAGATTATCTGTTAGTGACTTGCTTTTTATGTAATGAATTTCAGAAACGCTGTTCTCGTTTTAAAGGATTTCCTAAACAGCTCGCAGATTTGGCTGATTCTCATACCTGCACAAAGCTTGCTCCTGCAGATCCTGTGGGCATTTAAAGATCTTTGTACCTGAACTTTCAACCTAAAGAGTATTACTGAGCAGTCTTTATGAACAGGACCAGCTACACAGTATGTCTCTACCTTTAGGAGGAGGTGTGTGTGTCTCAGTTTCCAGTAGCAGGCAGATGCTTCTTGCAAAGGTGCAGGTTTTGTATAAAAATGTTAGTTGCTGTAAATACATATATAAGCCCACCGGAACACAACAAATCCCGTTTATGTATGTGCTCCTCAACCTAATTGCAAATAGAAAGTATTAGTAAATCACTGTTCATTAATTAGTGAGTGTTAAAACACAATCATAATAAACCTGAAGTGTAAAAATTCCTGGTACTATCCCCAGATACTGATGAAACTTGCTGAAGAATTTTTGCTAAGGACATATCTGCTCTTGCCTTTTATAGTTTACACTCTAAAAGCTAATGAATAAATAAAAATGAAAGGAAAGCAGAGAAGAAGGAAGAGTAGAGTAAAAAGGTATAACACACATATTATATTACACAGTAATTATGTGCTTCTGAAATGCCAATTAGTAACTCTTTCCATAATGCAGCTCACAGTCAGATCAATATTAGGTTGATAACAGCTAAGAGTCATGATCTGGTAGAGAATGTTTTATTATTAAAGACTGTAATGAATATAGAAAGCCACAGAAATATTAGCTTAACTCCTCTTTTTTTTAAGTGCAAACTGTAGCCCCGACTGCTAAGAGCACAACATAAGGATTTCTCTTCTGTGGTCCCCATAATTTCAGTACAAATGTTTGGTTTGACAGAATTTATAATGGCAGACCCTAACCAGCCAAGAGAATAATTCTTTTCTACTTCTGGGGTTTGATTTTTTCATTTTTATTTTCCTCTTAACAGGGCAAACAATGTTTTACCACACTTTGTCCTCTGTCAGGGAAAAAAATAATAAAAAATTCAAAAAATCCTTTGGCTATCAGGGCAATATGAAAGTGCACAACAAGAGAGTGATTTCTCTGGAAGAGGTAATTTACTTGCCATGTTGGCAAGATGAGACAAGAGTGTGAAGAATAAAACCAGGTTCATTGCCCTGGAGGAGCTCCTGGAGTCAAGGCTGTAATGATACAGAAATAAGGCAGGGGTTTAGCATTCCCAGCTAGACCCTAAAAGTTTTTGTTACAGATCTCAGAGTGAAAGATCATTATTCGTACTAGTGTCAGCAAGGTGGCAAGATCTGCAATCGTTTCAGAAGAGCTGTAAAAAGGCTTACAGGTAAAAGGAGGCTTTATTAGGAGATTTTGCATGTTATCCAAGGAGTTTGGTATCTTTGAGCTTTTTTTCCTTGCCTTACATTAGATTTCCTCTGTCAACTTCTTTCTCCATAACCAAAGCTACTTGGATGCAGAACACTCAGTCCTCAGTGCTAATGGATGCAGAGTTGTACCCTTCCCTCAAGAAAGAATGATATGAGAAAGGGAAGGGATGTCTTTAAGTCTGGGCACCAGCCCTCCTGCCATCCCAGGCTGCTTCAGAGCAGGAATTGTCACAGATAAAGTTTGCATGATTCAATTTACAAGTAGTTTGTTCTACTTTTTGTTGTGTGGATTTGACACTTCATGCTGCATTCCAGAGCAGTGGGTAACTGATCCAATAAATGTTGAGAAGTAACATTACATTGATTGCAACACGCAGGAGCTGAGATGTCATGGCCTCGTGTGCTGGAGAGAAACAGAGAGAAAAGCAGTTTTATAGATCTCATTCCAGCAGGTATGAAGTTTTCCTGTAACCTTTCTTCTTAAATCTTCATAATTGCTAGAACTAACTGTTCCTTCGCAAGTTACGATTAATATGTAGTTTATATTTGTCTGGTCACTAATGATGTATTTTTAAAGTAATTCCAATACAAGGCCCTCATTATCATAGGGCACTTACTGCTTGTCTATGGTCACAAATCTTTCTCATGGCGTATCCATTTGCCTAGCACAGAAGTATGTGAAACTATTTATAAAGCACATTTTACACCTGACACATTGAATTAAGAGCAGAAAAATGAGAGAGTTTTCTAATGGCAGCAGTATTACTATGTCGGTTGTAAAATGGACTTGTGTCTAGAAGGCTCTGATTCATGTTTTCTCTTTTTTGAAGACTATTGACTTGTCTGGGTCTTTTTTTTTTTTTTCTTAATGGCATATTGATATTGGTTGTTGTTGTTTTGGCTTAGAAATCCAGTCAAACAAGTTTAATAAACATTGCTGTCAGTGAAAAAATAGCATTGGCTATTCCAGTGTAAGATGGAAATACTTCCCAAAGCAAATACCACACTGCTCTCAATTCTCTGGTACTTCCAGAGATAGACCTAGAGAGGATGAAATTATTTTAAGCAATTTAATATTATATATGCTGACACTTTGAAGTGGGCCAGGGCAATTGTAATTCATCACTTCCCATGACCTTGCCTATTTGAAAATGAACTAACCAGGCATTTATGGTGTGATGAATACGGTTACGAGTTACACAACAGGTCATTAGAGCCACAGGTCAATTTCCACCTCTTTCCCCAGCCTTACAGACATTCTGCATTACTGATTATACACTGCAAAGTATAATGCAGCCTATATAAACCCAACAGTGCCATTAGAAGATTTATACCTCTAATCCCCTCCTGTCTCAGCTCTAAGTCACAATTTTCATTCCCAGCACTAACTAGATAAAGGCCAACTGACAATTTGCTAACACCACATGCAGTTTAGCTGCTTCTTCTGAGAAGGCAAATTCCAAAGCCCCCAACTCTGCCTGCAAACGCAGCAAACCCCTAGCAGCTATCCTTGCCCCGCACGAACCTGGCACTGCCTCACACTGGGCGATCCTGAGTCAGCAACAGCAAAGTGAACTTTTCAGGCTCTCACATCATCCAGTGAAACAAAATAGCCAGTGTAAAATTTCTTGATGCTATTTTTTTAAAACTAAGAATCGATAATAAAATGCTATCTCTGATTGCATTGTTATTTCATTTCAAAAAAAAAAAAACAAAAAAAAAAAAACACTTATTTCTGCAGAGATACTCCCTACTGAATATAAATCTGTTTAGAGATTTCATTCTATCACTGTAGAAAGCAGTAACTCAGATAGGAAGTAGTTTCAGATCAATGCAAAGGCAGGATCGCGGCAGAAGCTGGGGAGGAAGGCAGGCAAGGAAAGAGCCCACTGTTGCCCTGGGGTCTTCCCCCACCATCATCCTCACCGACCAGCCACAGTACTCACACCCATTTCTCACCCTTGAGGACAGCACTACCAGGAAACACTCTTCCTCCTATCTTCCTGGATCGTTCGCACCAGGCGACGGCAAAATCAAGACTAACGAGTAGATTTTATGTTAAATTCCTCAACCACATCCTTTAACCATACCCCTACTACAGAGTAATGATGAGGAGGCAACACCAGCTCCATGCCCAGCAGCCACCTCCTCCACCGCAAACTTTCGGAAGGGGCCGGCGAAGGGGTGGCGCAGCCGAGAGCCCCGGAGCCCCGGCACAAGCGGGGAAACCAGCAGACGAAGGGGCTAGCAGCAGCCGCCGCCCGCCCCGGGCGCTGCTCGGCGCTTCTCCCTCACCTGGAGCGAACTTTCCCCGCGCCCGCCATGGTTCCTTTCACTACCCGGGCGGGTGAGCGCGCACAGAGGCGGCCGGGCGAGCCCCGCATCCGCTGTCGCCCACCCTGTTCCCGGGCGCCGGCCCTACCTTGACGGCTCTGGAGGACTGGCACTGGACGTGGTGGGATACCGTTGCCGTTTGGTTCATGTTGCCGCCGCGGCGCGCTCCGGCGGCGCTGCGGGCACAGGGCGCCCGCGGTCCCGGCGCCTCCGAGCTGCTTGTGGGGGTCCGGCTCCGGCTGCAGCTCTGGCGGCTCCGCAGCCAGGGGCGCCGCGGCAGCTCCGCCCGCCCGCTCCTCCCGGCACCGCCCCGCGCCGCCCTCCGGGATCGGGACTGAGCCGGGGTCGGGTCTCTCTCAGACAAAGCGCAGAGCCCTCACCCCCGAGCTGGGCAGCAGAGCTTGAGGGGATCAGCCTCTCTGAGAAACCCAAACTCCGCAGTGCTCTTGGCTGAAATTAGCAGGATTGCAGCAGAAAGTTTATGCTGGATGCTTCTTTCTTCTTGCTCCCCGGCATTTTTTCCCTCCTTCCCCTATTCCCATCTGCCTCCCGTTCCTTAGGTTCTAAAACCACTGCAGCCCTCTGCGGTATCGGCATACAGGCATTGTTCTGTAACACAGGTACGAGACGCAAGCATGAGCCTTGCGTCCACTGCCAGCGCACGCGGGATATCTGAAATCTCTGGGGTTTAACTACTGCAAGAGCTCCGCGTATCCCCATAGATCAAAAGAAATGCATCTCTGATTGAGACTTTCACCCAAATAACTTTCTGTGGGTTTGTTTGAGGTACAGTCTGAAAAACTATTCCCCCGAGACTCATGAGCAGGACTTGCCAGAAACATACGACATGCTCTTTCCACAGGTTCAGCCCAGACCTGATATCAAAGCCAGAGGATTTGTGGATGGAAGCTGATATGCTCCCTGAGCAGGTTGTGACACCTCAGGCTGATCATGAGCAAGCAATATTTTGTATATACATAACATTCCTAAATTATCTCTTCCACTAGAGAAACCTCTCAGTAAAACAAGAGACAGGGTGTCAAACAGCAAGGTGTTCCTGGAGCATCTTTGGGGGTGTGTGGAACTGCAGCCGAAGCAGGTAAAGTCAGTTCAGGAGGAAGCAAGGAAGAAAAAGGACAGACCAGAGCCAGAAGCCGTGGCACAAATATCCCAAAGAAACTGCTGATTTGGAGGCTCTCGCTGTGTGAGACTCCAGCTTCAGGCATCTCCAAAGCATCTGTTCTTTCAAGAGAGAGGTTGTTGAGCACTATTTGATACTGTATCAAAGCTTACACTCCCAGCACAGGAAGCTATGGCTCAAAAACAAAATGGTTTTTAAAAATTCAGGCCCAAGGTTGAGCTCATTCTGTAGTTCTGTCTCTCGCTTTTCTGCCCTACCCGACGCTTCTTTTTCTTTTCTTTTCTTTTCTTTTCTTTTCTTTTCTTTTCTTTTCTTTTCTTTTCTTTTCTTTTCTTTTCTTTTCTTTTCTTTTCTTTTCTTTTCTTTTCTTTTCTTTTCTTCTCTTTTCTTTTCTCTTTTCTTTTCTCTTTTCTCTTTTCTTTTCTTTTCTTTTCTTTTCTTTTCTTTTCTTTTCTTTTCTTTTCTTTTCTTTTCTTTTCTTTTCTTTTCTCTTTTCTTTTCTTTTCTTTCTTTTCTTTTCTCTTCTCTTCTCTTCTTTTCTTTTCTTTTCTTTTCTTTTCTTTTCTTTTCTTTTCTTTTCTTTTCTTTTCTTTTCTTTTCTTTTCTTTTCTTTTCTTTTCTTTTCTTTTCTCTTTTCTTTTCTTTTCTTTCTTTTTTCTTTCCTTTCCTTTTCTTTTCTTTTCTTTTTTCTTTTCTTTTTAGTTCGAAGGAACTGCACAAAGCGTGGGTCTAAAAGGTAGGGGTGCAAGAAAACAGTTTTGCTAAAAACTTCAAGCTGTTCTGAGAGCAGCGTGAAGAAGCATCAGGCAGGCACTCACCTCCTCCAAGGACCTGCCCAGAGCCTCCCGCATTCAGGCCTGAAGGTGCAAGCTGAAGGCCCGTCTCACTCTGCAGGACAGGGACAGGCAAAGGGAGAAGGCTGAGAGCTTACTGTACTCACAGCTCAGCACCTATTCCAGGAGGACTACAGGGACCTTGAGCTGTGCTTGTAAATCTTGTTGTGACTTCAGATGTCTGCCTGAGGTCTTTTAAGTAGGGTTCATTTTCAGAAGATTTTAATTTACTGGAAGCAAATCTGCTTCAAATCATCTAAAATCTGATATCTTCAAGGTCAAAATTCATTTTGCCCTTCTCAACTAAGACTTAGAGGCAGGTACTACTGCAAACAACTGGCAAAAGGGATTGAGCTGGTGAGGAAAAGACTGGTCTTCTGCTTGGTCTGCAGAAAGCTGCCGAGAAAGCCCTGTAGGGGAAAAGGCCCTGGGTACAAACATCCCCTTCAGAGAGGGGGAAGCACTCAGACTGCGCTTATTCCACTGGAAAATGTCGTTTCTGATGGAAGCCAAATATGGAGGAAAGGCACAGCAACAGGGTCCTTCCCAGCCCAGACATGGTACCTCTGGGCACCACAAGTTCAGCATCCAGCCTGGCCTTTAGCCCTCAGAGCTTGCTCACATTAGCCTCCTTCACCTTATTGGATTTATTGGATTTTGAGCAATAAAAAACACATTTAGCAAGCATATCAGGGGTTCAGCAGTGCTCTTTCACCCCTCTCCCTTGTATGCAGGCAGGAGTGAAATTTAATGGATACAGATGGGAAAAATCTCACAGAAAACTGAGACTTGTGATCTGACTTGAAGGTTCTTTGGTTGGCATTGAGGAGGAGGGAACAAGTAAATGGCTGTTTGGGAAAAGGGCTAACAGTCTCATTTTCACCATACTCAGCATGTCTTGTGCTCGAACGTTTGTTCTGAAAAGAAAATGATGGCTCTGAGTTATTGGCAGCAGGAACTCAAGCAAGCAGAGACAAACTGGAAGATTCAAAGACATCCTTCTTCTTCTTTTTCATCTTGAAATATATTTGTGTTTAAAATTTTCAGGTAGGAACTGCTTTAAGGCAAAAGAATGAACTTGCAATATTTTTAGTTGGACTAAGTATCTGTGGATTTTTATAAGCTCCTATGAGGACTTTGCATAAAGTTTTGGTCCTTGATTTTGTGCTTCACAGTAGCTGACCTTCCTGCAAGTTCCAAAAATGAATTTAAGCTAACACAAGAATCTCTTCCCTCTAATAACTAAGAAGCAGCAGCTTTGGTTACAAAGCTTTCAAAGACAGAAATAAGATCAATAATTTGCTGCCATTGTTTTTAAATGAACTTTTACAAATTTTAATATATCTATT
The DNA here is from genome assembly GCA_039720435.1 of Amazona ochrocephala. NCBI lineage: Eukaryota > Metazoa > Chordata > Aves > Psittaciformes > Psittacidae > Amazona > Amazona ochrocephala. The sequence goes on from CM077881.1 coordinate 33,845,073, forward strand.
CCTAGAAAGTAAAAATTTTGCTGATTAACCTCTCATTCTCACAAGGTGGAATCTAATTAGAGTATGAACCTGACAAGGGCGATCAGGAATTGTAATGACTCTGTAAGTGCATCATTTGTCACTATAAAGCATCTCAGAAACAAGTTAGATCAATAGAGTGGGATTCCACAACATGCCAGCTGAAATCCTCCAGAGCACAACTCTGTTGCTTACTTCTCTGGTAATGTCTTTCACTGCCATCCCTCTGGTTCCTCGATGCAGGCGTTAATCCCATGTCATGTGTAATCTTCTGTGGGAACTGGCTGCTTAGCAAAATGTAAGTATCCACATTAGACCTGCAAGGAGGTTTTCAAGATTTTCAGTGCCTTTAGGGTGCAATTAAATAACTGAGTGATTACCAAAATATGCTGGAGAATATTAAAGCTGTGAGCAGATGCCTCTGTTACACATTTCAATAGAGCAGGTTGTACCTTCTGGTGCTGGAGCAGCCCCTCAGTGCGCTGAATGAGCCTCCTTCCTGAAATATTTTAAATTAGTAAAAAATCAACATGATCATCCAGGAAAACTGATTAAGCCATCCAGAAAGTTTAAACAAAAAGAAAATCACTGTTCCTGGTGGAAAAACTCTTCCTGCCCCACTGGCCAAATGCGGTGAGTGGCTGTAGGCAGCTGGAACTGCTGCTGGAGGCAGATTTTTCCAAAGGTTCCTGATCACTATTCAGGTCCTGCAGCAACCTGCTGTTAGTAACACCCAATATATTTCCCCGGCCATACATTTTTCTGCCTCTTGCTTGCTTACTTGCTTTCTGAGCCTTATGTTCTTCATAAAAAGCCTCCACAACCCACAATCGTTTCTTCATTATTTTAAGTCACATTTCATTAATTACATTGTATAATCACTATATCAAGAAATAAGAAATTAGAGTGTGAATTGGTAGTTATATCATGACAACATGCTTTTCTATAGCTGTTCGTTTTCATTTCTGTTTTATGCAAGTACATAAAATTTACTCTTGCTGCTGCTCCACACGCCCAGGGCCTAATTCTTTGCTCACATATGTTGTCAGCTATTTGACATGAGAGAACTCAATTTCTAATTCACACCAGCTAATAATCAGATTACAGACTTCTCTGTTTATGGATGAAGAAGTTTTAATACTGCAAGGGAGGCTGACTTGGGATCGCTGCTAGGCTGCCAGGTTCCTTAGAATTATTAACCACAAGGAGCTGCACTGAGTGTCAGTGCAGGGCTTACACGAAACAAAGACGGGGCATAGCCTCCCTTCAGTCAGCTGTGAAAAATCCTCTATTTTTTTCCTCTTACCCGAACCAGCTGTCAATGGAAAAGCCAGCAGCTATCATACACTGCTGGTCATGGACAGCAAGTTCACATGCACCTCAAGGTATCCCACGAAAAGCGGTTCCTGGAAGATGGCAATGCAGCTATATGCACACACACGTACATACATGCACAATCCCATGGGCCCTGCAGCCATCAATCTGGCTGCAGCTGAAAAAGTGAATGTGAAGAAGAATTCCCTCAAGAAAAGCATAACTTCTGATAGACTCAATAAATCAGCAGGATGCCAGGCTTCAGTCTGATTGCAGTGCCAGGAACTGCTGCTGCTGTTAACCCACAAGTTAATGTTTGGTTACTGGAATGAGGGATTCCTCAGAGTGGACAGTTTTCTCATCGCAAGAGCACTGCATTCTCCCTGCAAGGTGTTGTCTTACTCACTTACTCAGGTATTTCCACTCCTTCTACCACCCCAAAATTCCCTCACTGCCTACTGCCTTCAGGTTTTGAAGGGGTGTTTTCTAAACCAGTGTTTAGGTAATTGATATTTTGAACCAAACCCAGGAGAATTCACACCATCACTGAAAACTTAAAATATTCAGTCCACTATATGGACTGAAGAAGTCCAGTATATGGAACTGATGAAGAAACAAATATAGATTTTCCACATTTGTGAAGGCCAATATCTGCAGAAACATACAAATATGTTTGTTATGATTACTTTCTGATCTTATTCTCTACATTCATTTTAAGAAAATGTTTGGATTAAATATTTGTACCTCTTTTTATAAACAAAAGGTGTACTAAAATATTCTGGTACATGCACAATGATTCCTTCAATTAACTTTCTATTAATGTGAAGGTGAGTAGTAGTAAATTACAGCAAGAAGATAAAAAAATACAATAATAATGAATTATTCTGACTAGATTTTGCCTGCAAACATGGGATGCCATGAAAATAGGATCAGTGATGTCTACATATCATTGACTCAATATGGGGAGTATGTTGTGAGAAATGATGGAAGTGAAAAACAGCCTGCATGCAACTGCCTTGTTACCAGGGAAGACAAGCAAGTGGTTTTTGATATGAAAAACTGTAAGCAGAGAGAAAATGGTCTGTGTCTGAACAAACTGAGCATCACCTGCAGAAACCTGCACATACAGTAGATGACTTTACGAGTGGCACTTAGTAGTGCACCTCTTAGCAGGTGTCTCCAGGCTGCTGAATGAATTCTGATGAATCATAAGCAGTGGCAGAGGCTAAGACTATCTTTAGGATCCCTTCAGTCTGTTCTGTGAATGTCTGTTACCAGACTCAAACAAGGAATGAGAAAAGAACAAACTTTGGTCCTTTTCATCTTCAAATGAGACTTCAAAGTAATAGCCAATACTACTTAAGAAAACAAAGCAAAGCAGAAAAAATTATTTATGGCCACAAAAAGTATATGAATTTGCTTTAGCGCACTAGTATCCAAAATTGACAGGTGTTTCCTTTTGATTCCCTAGTTAATATTGTGGGCATTCGTTAAGCACTAGGGATCAAAGTCATACTATGTGAATGTACCAGTCACACAGCATTCACAAACTGGCCAGAAAATGCACAGAAGTGTAGGAAATAACAGGAAAAAAAAATACAGATACATATACTTTACCTATGAGGAACTTCAGGAAATAAGAACAAATTCTTTCTCTTCAATCTCACCTGAAGCCCATAGTAGACCCCAGGAGCACTATGCTCCACCTGACTGCATTCATTTAGCCTTCTGTCTGCAGAAGCTACTGCGTTATAAAAAGAAAGAGGTGAACCTGACTGATCTGAGAAGTAGTTTTAATTGCATGCAAAACTATTACTCACACTGCTAACAGGATTCAATATTTCTACTGTGTGAGAGCTATGGGATGAGTAATGTTTTTGCACACATGAAGACTTAGAGGAGCACAGCTATCTCCCCACCTATAAGGGTAGCCATGTTCCCAGTCTTATTCCTCAACACTCTGGAACTGCCACAAGATACTGCAAACATGGCAAGTTGTAGTTTCTTTCTGTACAAGTTTGTATTTCTTTGAGCCTTAAAATCTTGCTTGCCATGGAAAATGTTGAACCCCATGCTGAACACTTGGGCTGCAGGATCAGCAGAGCCTTGTCCAGCGCTGATCCTCCATGGACTTTCTTGCACACTGAAGATAGGCCTGAACATTGTGTTTCTAATTTGAGACCATATCCAAAATCCACAGTCCAGAGGGTCTTTACTGAAGGTTCAAGATCAGAGCACAAGCTTGAACTAAATGTCTAGCAAGACTGAAGATATTTTGTATTCGATATACATAGCAAGACACCCAGAAGCAGCCTTCCTTTTTTAAAGATCAGATCTCAGCTAATAGCTAAACTTCTGAAACATTATAAAAATTCCCACAATGAGAGTCAGCCCAGCTTTCCAAGTATTTATGTACCTAATAGGTAGCTCTGCAAGCTTGTCAAGGCTTTGCCAAACTTACTATGACAGAACTTGATATGACCAATTTCTTTGTCCTCCCAGCATGAAGTTACTCCACACCACCTTCTGCATCTGGGATATCTGTACTAGACAACACATGCAAGCAAAATTCGTTTCAAGCCATTGTGTTGGGCTGAGGAATTTTACCTCAAGCTGTTTGTATATAGAGTTAGCATCCTACAGTTGGCAGTAAAGCTGGACTGAAGAACTGAAGACAAAAAAAAAAAAAAGGAAATTTCTCATATTTGAAGGGTTTGAAGTTTGAATTAATAGTTTCTGGCTATGGAAACTGAACTAGGGGAGTAGGGGGTTTATGCTAGATCTCGAAGGCTGCAGGAAAGAAAGATGCTTTCCAGTTTACGCAAAACAGAAAAGTTCAATGACAACAGCAAGAAAAAGAGAAAGCAAATCGGGTACTGTAGACACTTTTCCTTCACCTATCTGTATTAATACAAATCTAAGCAAAATTTTAGAGGTATGCTGGCGCCTCTGGGTGTAAGAAAAAAAAAAAAAAAGACAGCTTTAGAAGAATAATACTGAAACACGAATTATCCCCAGCATTACAGTTCAATGTTACTGAATAACAGACCAAAACTCTCCCTTACTTCACTCAGTGGAAATCTAATAGCACATAACATAATTGGGTTTTTACAAATGCAAGATAATCCACAATCAAATGAGTACTTTCCCTAAAACACTGCACAGTGGTTTGTTCAAGGAGCAACAAGAAATGGATGCCATCAGAAATGAAAAGATACTTTTTCTACTCCTCAAGCCAATCCAAAGACATGTATTCCCGTCTGCCCACGTTAAAGGTGATTTTACAAGGCTCCTGAAAGGCTGAAGAAGGATCTACTCATTGCCACATGTATAAAACAGCAGATGAGTGATTAATCTTCTGGGTTATTCTTTCCTTACGGTATTAATTTATTGGCTGAGCGTAGTTTGTGTACATGTTTCTTTGTCATGGTAAAAGCAGTTATTTTAATTAGCAGAATGAAAGATGGGGTAGCAAACAATCCTGTTAGAAGGACTGTAGCTCAGATTTCCAAGCTGGATGTTAGGAGAACACGACTTTGTCTCCGCACTTCTGGGGCAAGAGAAAGCAACCTGAGAATAGCAGCAGCTTCACGAAGGCTGCTAGCAGTTGTTTTGTCTTAGTTGACATCCAAGAGTGAACGTATCTGGTAAACTAAGCACCGGTAATGAAAGACACAATAAATCTCACATGTTAGGTATAATCAGTACCAACGGGCTATGAAGATGATGCAGTCCAGGACCAAACTTGGCCATGCTATGCCCTTGCCTGCTATTGCTTACAGACATAAATGGTGCTCTTTAGCAGTTCCTGGGAGACAGTCCTCTTCTTCCATGTGTAACTTTATTCAGTCTCTTCAGATTTCTGATGCCTTTTCAATAAGAAAACATCTGAAATCCCCCTTATCTCTCTCTTTTCAGTCACAAGTGTGTCAGTCACCAGCCCACGCTACTCAGCCAACATGATTGCTGCTGCACTTCAGCTGACAAGCTGTGAAAGTTTTGCCTGCCCAAAATCATTGTGAACATTTTTACTTCCCTTTGTTAGAATTATGAGATGTTTGCATCTCATTGCCACGTACTGATGTACCTCCATACATGTACATCAGTGAATTTTAGTGACATCAATCATCACATCCAACTAGTTAGGAAATACTACCTCGTTAACGAGACTCAATGTTACTGCCAGCTGCACATTCCAATACAACTTAAACATGCATAGAAATAATTTCTTTATGCTTTACCATCCTTTTTATATTCTGGTTATAAAAAAAGTAGAACACTATGTGGTGAAAAAGTCTGGATCATCCACTTCTGTATTTTGCAATGAACCAAAGACTGTTTGAATGGAAATTACATTCAATGTTGCAATGCTTAAACTAACCAAGGAAGAAGATGTGAGAATAAAATTGCTTCTTTTTTTTTTTTGTTGGGCAGTGAGCCTTTTAGTAAATCCTGGATAGCTGTTGAAGACCTGTGGGACTCACAGTGTTGGGAGGAATCAAGAACAACTGAGATTCCTGTGCAATTACATGTTCTCCAGCAATTGTGAAATCTTCTAACAACTAACTCCAGAAATTATATTATCCTGCTCTCATCTTAGGTAAAATACTACAATTTATGCTGATTTGGATGCTGATGGCCTCAAATACAGGCTTCACTGATAGCTGCAGTACCTGTAGGCAAGTGCTGCTCATTACATTTACTTGTAACTTCTGAGACAAATATAACATAGCCATCCTGCACACACAATAAAAGGACACTAGCTGCAAACACATAATGCAGCCATTATTTTGATTACAGTATATTTTCCAAATAATTTTGAAAATATGTTTTTATTAAAGTACATGATTTGTCAGAAGTGTTTCCAGCAGGTGTAGGAAAAAATGCAGAGAAATTGAAGCTTGCCTAACCAAGTTTATAAACCTGCTGTTTCAGTCTCAAAGATGAATTACACTGCAGGAGCACGTTCACTAAACGTTCATGCTCTCCTTCTTGCCCTCCTACTTATGTTCAAAGAGTAGAATAGAAAAACATAAATCAAAGTCTTAGAACATATTTCTTTTCCAATTCCAAAGCAGCCATATCTTTATACTAGAATCATAATCCCCCACAATACAAATGAAAAGCAAGGCCCAGCAATCACCACTTCAAAATAATTACAGGCAACACAGTAATTTACACTTATCTAAAGCCTTTCACCCCAAGGATCCCAAAGCAATTTATACACAATATAGATGTGGTTGATAGAAAAAGAATAATGCCAAGGAACTACTCGGAAACTGAGGGATTCTCTGAATTATGCAGCTATCTGTAGTCCAAAAATTTACATATTCATTATCCTGCTAGTAGTTTGAACAAATCTATTACAACCTTCTGTCCCAAATTTAAGAAAAGTTCTGAACCTTTCTTCAGTTTCAGTTGATTATTTTGAGAAATTAAGAAGGAACTTAATAATACAGCACTGCCCATCAGACATACCCAGGCTCAGGAGGTGCTTATCTGAAGCACTACCAGGATTAACGCATCCTTCTGGAGATAAAAATGGTCTCAATTTCTATGCTTACTTCCCATTTTCTTTCTAAAATTTTTTCCGATCCATGCAGGCCCTGAGTAAACACTGGCCTGCAGGCAGAGCTTTATTTCTTCTGTTCTAGCTCTGAAATATCATTATTTCCTACCAGCTGCTCAGCAAATTAAAGCAGACAGTCAATGGGTGCTTGCTGGGCTGCCAATGGTCAACAGCACCAGGCCATGGAGGTACACATCAGTCTTTAAACATAGCTGTGATATAGTTGCTAGTTCCCAATCTCAAACCACATACCTGGAGCACTGGGTGAAAGGACGCACAGGGAACTGTCTGGATACGTATTTCTAAAAATTAACTCGTAATCCACTTACATCAATTTTCACATAGGAAAGGGCTAATGGCTCTTTCTATATTATAAAACAAAGATTTTGTATTGGCTTTCCTCAGTTTTCAAAGTGCGAACACACAAACTTTGAAAGCATTCGCGGTGCAGTTTGCAGGATCCCCAAAGGGCAAATTTGGGGAAAACAAAATTTCTTTTGTAATGTGAGTTATAGATGCCAGTAGCAGCAAAACTCCCTGGCAGTCTTCAGATACAAAGAGATCACTGCAAACCCCAGCATTTTAGGGGAAGCTATGTATTATTATCCCATTTTAAAATTGGGAAATTGAATCAAAACACAGTAATGCCACAGAACACCTCAGTCTCAAGGGTAGGAAACTTACTTCTTTCCTTTATTCAGTCTGCTGGAACATATTTCTCTAGCAGTACATGTGCATAAGCCTGTCAGGGTAATACAGAACTTTTAATGGATTTAATGATAGTAGCACATACAACAGGACTGCAGCATCTGATCTGCATGGCGAATGCATCTGCAGTCAATCTGACCAGAGAAAAGGACTGGCCCCACTCCCTGTTATCAGGGGTGTTACTGGCTTAGGAAGGAGGAAAAGCTAACTGGTGTGTGTGTGGTTTGTTTTGTCTTTTTTAATAAAATAACATTTGGGAAATCTTACCATTTTTGCTACCCACATGGTACCACATTTCTGTTTCACTCCTGGGTGGCAGCTGCAGCATCTCTCAGCAGGGAAATAGAAGTTTTCTATATAAGCACAGAAAGAGAAGTGATTGGGTGGGAATTTTTTTGCTCTTCCTCACGATCCCTGATCCACTGAAGACACTCAAGTGAATTATTCAAGCAGTTTTCATAATGGGATGCTGGAGATGGTTGATTACATTGCCTTACAACATATTTCTTTTCCTTATTACTTTTTCAGGTGGCAAAAAGGCAATAAAATTAACATCTTTCTTTAATTAGAGACTCCTTAGAAATTATGAATATTCAGTGCTGTCTGTCAAGAAACAGATGCCAAATAAAAAAAAAGGTGAATAACTAGAAGACCTCATAATGAGACTGTTTCCAGCTAAACTTTGAAACTAAACCAGCAAATATATGGGGTTTATTTATTTTTCAATCTTCATACTGCTTCAGTTTGTGGTTCGCATCTTCAAGAGGAGAAAAACAATTTAGTATAAACGCTACCCATAGAAGCTATGCCAATTTATACCACCTGGGAATCTCACCATGTGCTAATCTGCTTCATTCATCCCCATTTCTTGACATATAACTGCCAAGGGACTAGCCTGGATCTGGAAATGTATTACCAGTAATGCTGTCTCTCTCTCTCCCATTCTCTCTGGACCATCTAAGCCAGAACAATCTTCAAAGCTGGATTTGCGAAAGTGAGTGGAGGCAAGGTCAAAAAAAAAAAATTGGACCGAAGAAGTAAGGCTCTGCTGTTGCCTTTGCTGCAGACAAGAGTTAATTCCATAGCTCATTTTTATCTTCTGTGTTCATATATTTATGAAAATTATTTGTAACAGGGAGCTTGTGATGCGAGGGAGTGTATTAGATGACCCTAGTGGTCCCATGAATCTTCATCTGTGGTTTCACTGCTTTCATGGAATGCAGCTGTTGTGAGAAGTTAGTCTGGAAACAGCAAGAATTTTGATTATCAGTGCAATAGGTCTTGCACTGACTTTGGAGTTCAATAAAGAATCCTTGCAGACACCTGATAACAGGGAGTACACATTTGCTGCTTCCTATGTTTCTAATTATAGTACACTAAACTGGAAAGACATTCTGGGATATTCAGTCCAGTTGTCTTACCATTAAAGTACAAACTTAGCTGTAAAAGTAGCTGGGCTGATAGAATAAAATTCTGCTTCTTATTAGATTTTTCTTCCAGAAAATGCTCTATCTGAAAAGAGCAGTATGAGACTACACAACAAAGTTCATTCTAAAAGGATTATAATTATAGAACTAATAGATCTTAAAGCATAAATTTTAATGTAAGTATCTGTATTAGTTCAGTGCTGCTGCATGCATTTAGAAGCAGATAGAAGTGATCATTAATAAAATACATAGTAACAATAAAAAATAGTGAGGTAGTCAATAATATTGGGAACTGCTGGATTATGTGAATCAATTGGCAGAGTAATGCAGATTTTAAAACTGCAAAATGTCAAGCATTAAAGTTTCTTAAAAGGTGAGAAATAGAATAGCTGGGCAGGCTGGCAAAGAGACTCATCATAGAAAAAACTCAACGAAATGTGACATACACAACTGAGAAGGTATGAGAGGTCAACCCAAATATTTGGCAACGTGAAGCAGAACCCAAAAGGCCTAAGAGGGGTGCTTTTCATATTTTTAAAGGAGCTGTTGAAAATGCTGGAGAAGGGGAGGTGAAGAAAAGGAGGGTGAAGGCAGAACAGGGCAGGACAGGGCATGAGTTGTGTGATGGACACGAAGATATTATCAGCACTGAATAACTCAGAGCTCACCTGGTACCACATAGGTTTATAATGAGGACATTAGAGGTTTCGCCACTGTCATGGCTCACACCATTCTCACACCAGATGATGTAAAAGTTTTCACTACACTCATGGCTGCAGTTGGAAAGAGACTTCTTCACCTCCAGCTTGTACGAATGCTAATATCTTAAAGCTTTTAAACTCTTTAATAGAATTATAGAATCATAGAATAGTTAGAGTTGGAAAGGACCTTAAGATTATCTAGTTCCAACCCCCCTGCCACAGGCAGGGACACCTCACACTAAACAATGTCACCCAAGGCTCTGTCCAACCTGGCCTTGAACACCGCCACCGGTGGAGCATTCACAACTTCTTTGGGCAACACATTCCAGTGCCTCATCACCCTCACAATAAAGAACTTCCACCTTATATCCAATCTAAACTTCCCCTGTTTAAGTTTGAACCCATTACCCCTTGTCCTATCACTACAGTCCCTAATGAAGAGTCCCTCACCAGCATCCTTAGAAGCCCCCTTCAGATACTGGAAGGCTTCTATAAGGTCTCCACGCAGCCTTCTCTTCTACAAGCTGAACAGACCCAAGTTTCTCAGCCTATCTTCATATGGGAGGTGCTCCAGTCGCCCGATTATCCTCGTGGCCCTCCTTTGGACTTGCTCCAACAGTTCCATGTCCTTTTTATGCTGAGGACGCCGGAACTGCACACAATACTCCAAGTGAGGTCTCACCAGAGGAGAGTAGAGGGGCAGGTTCGCATCCTTTGACTGCTGGTCATGCTCCTTTTGATGCAGCCCAGGATGCAGTTGGCTTTCTGGGCTGCGAATGCACACTGGAGCCGGCTCATGTGAAGTTTCTCACTGACCAGCATCCCCAAGTCCTTCTCCACAGGGCTGCCCTGAATCTCTTCTCTGCCCAGCCTGTAGCTGTGTCTGGGATTACTCTGACCCAGGTGTAGGACCTTGCACTTGACATGCTTAAACTTCATAAGGTTGGCATCAGCCCACCTTACAAGCGTGTCAAGGTCCCTCTGGATGGCATTCCTTCCCTCCAGCATATCAACAGAACCACACAGTTTGGTGTCATCGGCAAACTTGCTGAGGGCACACTCAATCCCACTGTCCATGTCACTGACAAAGATGTTGAACGAGACCGGTCCCAACACCAATCCCTGAGGGACACCACTCATTACTGGTCTCCAGCTGGACACTGAGCCGCTGACCACAACTCTTTGCGTGCAGCCATCCAGCCAGTTCTTTATCCACCAAGTAGTCCACCTATCAAATTGATGTCTCTCCAACTTAGAGACAAGGGTGGCGTTTGGGACAGTGTTGGACGCTTTGCACAAGTCCAGGTAGATGACATCAACAGCTCTACCCCTGTCCATCAATTTCGCAGCCCCATCATAGGGGGCCACCAAATTGGTCTGGCAGGATTTGCCCTTGGTGAAGCCATGCTGGCTGTCACCAACCACCTTGTTTTTCATGTGCTTTAGCATGCCTTCCAGGAGAATCTGCTCCAAGATTTTGCCAGGCACAGAAGTGAGACTGGCTGGTCTGTAGCTCCCTGGGTCATCCATTTTCCCCTTCTTGAAAATGGGGATTATATTTCCCTTTTTCCAGTCGTCAGGAGCTTCACGTGACTGCTATGATTTTTCAAATATGATGGACAGTGGCTTAGCAACTTAATTCACCAGCTCCTCCAGGACCCGTGGATCGATTTCATCATGTCCCATGTACTTGGTAGATATCCTGCTAGTTTATTGTAAAGGATTTCCCTGAAGTAATACTCTTTCATTCCCTGTTAACTTTGTATCCAGCTTTACACAATTAATTAGGGAAGTGTTCAAAGACATAGATTTTAAACCACTTAATTAATAAGGAATTGACCTTTAATGGCTATTCCTCTCAGACTATTTCATGTCATGAGAGAATTTGCAAGAAAATAAGAAGCAAGAAAAATCAATTTAGCATATAACAAATTGCAACAGAAAATAGAAATGTCTGCGGTGAATATCTGTAACTGTTTAGCATTCAACTGTATAACAGCATTCCTATCAGAGCTCAGGGTGTCGCACATTTTTAATCATGGTGATGCAACTCATTAGTTCCAAGGAACTTCCCAACTCAGTCAAACAAACTGGTATACCTGTCACATCCCAGGATGTCAAGGCTTCCATCCCACCTCCTGAAAACAAAATCCAGTAAAAAAAAAAAAATTTTTGTCATTTTCCCCAGATCCTAGAAAAGGCCGAAAAAAAAGCTAATGAGCTCCTGAGGTTCGAGACCCCTCCTGAACACAGGTTCCAGTGACTGGCATTCAGCTCAGCATTGCACTGGTCCAGGAGTTTGAAGGCACCCATCATGGTACTGCAGGAGAAAGGAGACCCTATTCAGAAGGAAACAGGGCACACATGACATCATGATGTCCCTGACTAGAAAAACTATTGAGTCCCCATCTTAACACCCAGCTGAGCAATGTGATTTCATGCAGGACACACTTACTTGAACTGAATCTTTCTATTATGGAAAAAAAGTCATGCAACAGCAGCAGCCCGTCAGGTTTTTTTGTAAGAGCTGTCATGCTGACATCTCCATCATCTAAAAGCAAAATAGCTTCTTATGTCAGTGGAAGGTTTAAATGCCAAATGATCGGAACATGCCTGTCTACGTTACTGAAACATTTTTAGTTGTTTCATTCCCTGAGGTATCTGCCACTAATAAGAAGAGCCAAACTGAAGGCAGGATAAGTTAGTAAAGAGCACTGAAATACTTCTTATAAGTAAGACCTAAGAAAATATCATAGCTGCTGTTACACTAAGCTTTGTAAAGACCATAAAAGAAACTGCCCTTCTTCTAAGACATTTCAAATTTAAGCTCTGCTTTTAAAATAAAATTACTCTGGCACATAAAAAACATCAGGCTTTGGGTTGAGGAGAAATGCTGTTTTGTTTTTTTACTTTAAGAAATTGGAGTCTGATAAGATGTAAGTAAAACCATTCAAAAAACATTTAATTTGAAGATAAGCTTTGTTCATCAGTACTGGCAAGACTGACTTCTGTGAAGATGAAATGAGATACAATGTATATAACATTTCAAAATAAATACCAGCTGGTAGCATTGCCATGATTTTGCCAGCCATCTCCATGATTCATCCCCATATGATGGTTTAGCCACATATATATTTTTGCCAAGGCATTTGGAATATAGGTTTGCTGTTACTAAGCATAATGTTTTTTTCCTTAAGTTATTGCTAATTAAGCCTACCACAGTAATTTGAATCAATACAATAAACCTAATTGAATGAGCAACAGGATTTAGATGAACTTTAAGGTGCCTTCCAACCCAAACCATCTCCACAGGATTGGGCCTTTTCTGCAGTTCATCTACAAAGGTATTTACAACAAATACTGCTATTCCACATTAGGAATTGTGGTTTTTTGTTTGTTGTTTTTTTTCTTAAAAAAAGATATAACCATTTGTCAAAAAGAAAGGGGAGGGGCAGAAATAATAAGGAAAACTTTTTGGCTTTCGGAGGGTAAATCTGAGCACAAAGCCTACAAAACTCTAAGGAGTAAGGAATAAATACCACATTGACCAAAAATCAGGAAAGCCTGGCTGCATAAGTGAGCAGATGGGGGTAAACAACAAAATGTTTCCTCAGCAAATCCCTGAGCCCATCCCAGTAAATTTTAGTCTGGCCAGCAGCAGTATCTCTGCCAAAGAGGCAGGATGCCTCTGCATTTTCTGTTCCTGCCATGATAGGATTTAACCCTAAACATGTAAAACAATCATTTGAACTCTTAAATTTATGTAACCACTTATATAATGAGGAGACTAACTCCTCATTATATCAGAAATCATAGTATATACAATTTTCTCTCTAGTTCGGGGTTTAAATTAATGTGAGTCATTCTCTTTCCATTTAAAACCTCATTTTCCACATGTACAACACTTCCAACCAGCTTTGGAAGAGGAGCATCGAAGGGGCTAATTCCCCCCTGTTTTAATTTAATGGAAAAAAACAGTTACAAAAAGAACAGATTTGAATCGTTACAGGGTGTCTGAGCTCTCATAAGGAAATCAGAAAGCAATGGCAAATCTACGGGTGCATAAAAAATTCAGTGTCTCTTACTGGATTTTAATGAGGCATTTTTGTTTTAACTAAGGAGAGGGCAGGAAAAGAGGAAAATATTTCTGCCACACCATACTAAACATACCATGGAACAAGACTTACTCTCTTCTCTGATCCCTATTATGCTCCTGAAATTGTTCACAAAATGAAGCATAATTGATGTGATTGTCAAAATCCCCTTTCTCCAAGCACCATAATAATTCCCTGCAGCTAAATACCAAGGGACTTCTGTCAGAAAAGAAACTCTCAGAACCTTCCAAAAAGCAGCAGTTTTCTTGGCACTGCCATTCTGTTTCAACAAAATTATCTAATCTATATGCTAAATTATTCCCACATTTAGAGCTGCAACATGCTGTGCTGTCACTCCGGCACTGCCCCAGCAGAGCTGGTTTTTGCTTTGGGACATTTTGTAAGGTGCCAGGCAGGGATGTGAGGGATGGTGTGTTCAAATCTTGGGTGTGCCTTCTGGATTTGACCCACCAGGTGTGTTTTGCCGCATCCGTTTACTGCATGGTTTACAGCCTCAGGTGGCTGCAGACAGAGCACTGTGATGCCTCCCATCAGCTGCACATGCCTCTAATTCTCTCCTAACCTGCACCACAAATATACTCCTTGGAAAATAGATCAATTAATTATTCAAATATTTCAATTGACCTTTACATACAGACATCTTGTCAGCTTCCTATGACTGCAAGAATGATTTCTCTTCCTCTGAAGTCCAGGCCATATCTGACCATACAGGAGATGCCAATACTTAGCAAACAGTTACCTTCACAGATGCCTTATAAGTTTTGATTTTGATTGGAAAATTATATAGTCAGATAAATAAATGAATTTTATTATGATGAACCTGAGAAAAACATCTCTCTTCTATTTATGTCTGCTTTGCTTACTTACATATTTTACTACATTCACTACATGTTCTAGACCACCTTTAGAAGTATGAATTCCCATGAATGAGAAATTTATAACTGGGTGTATTTTGGCTCCCTTTCTGTATTTCTGCTCCCATATTAGAAAAGCATAAGGATTTACAGTTAAGAATATGTGCATACACAAATGTCAAATCTTTTTTCTCAGTTTCAACTTAAAAATTCACTTCCCAGACAAAATTTGAATGCTCCAAAATGAGCCATGAAAATTATCAAAGTGAATTGTGAACAAATATTTGAGAATGTTTGAGAAATTTGAGACCAGGGATTTGTTATACTGGTTTGACTCTGTATTTGATGGGAATGATCTGAATGCATTGGAAGGCTATTAAAATGCCTCCCTCTTTTGCATGAAAAATAGAAATTCTCTGAAAAATTACTTGAAGTGGAATGTATTTGATTCCATCCCAAGAGATATTTTGTTTTGAGAAAAGCCAGATGCATAAGTACTTGTGATCTTTATGCACAGAAGTAGTTAAAGCTGTGTATAACATATAATTTAGAAGACACCTCCCTAAAAAAAGCACTGCTGAAAGATGACAATTGAGCAGAGAGCTCACTATACATCTGGTACCTTTTTGGTCCAGAATGGAAGGGAACCCCTAGCAAATCCCTGTTGCAGCAAGGCAGCTGATTTATGGGGAATCCAGGATGGCAGACTGCCAGCCAGCCAGAGGCCGGCACAGAGGCAAGCAATTACTGTCAAGAGCAACAGCAGCCACTGAATACAAACCTGTGCTAAAATAACAAGAACTAGTAAGAGACAGTTACTGGTGGTGCTGCCACTTCCAAAAATTTGTGCATAAAAATATTCCAGGTTTT
Source organism: Amazona ochrocephala (assembly GCA_039720435.1). NCBI lineage: Eukaryota > Metazoa > Chordata > Aves > Psittaciformes > Psittacidae > Amazona > Amazona ochrocephala. The sequence goes on from CM077881.1 coordinate 33,860,649, forward strand.
GGATTAAAAGTTTTAATTTTCAATGTTTTACATTTAAATTCTCGATTTAAACCAAGATAATTGCACACACTTCTCTCTCACACAAAAATCTCCAAAAATTTCCTTCAATTAAAAAAACAATTTGCTAATAAAAGACAATTCTGACAGAAAAAGTTGTCCTATCCCACCCTGGTTCATGCATAGTGAAAATGAATTTTTAAAATCCTACGACACCTACAGGATGAAACAATTTTCCCTCTGCCCTGTGCAATGCACGTTCAGTTTGGTACCTAGGATGTGGACACCAGCACTCTAAAAACTCCACCAGGTTTGAGCAGTGCAATGTACAACACTGATGTTACATTTGAAAACACAATGATCAGATGAACACATTGAATGAATGGCACTAACACATTGAAAAAATGACAGAAGTAAAAACTGCAGGAGAAGCGAACATCTACAAATGTTATATTTAGATCTAGCCGTGATTTGTAGTAGCTCGGCACATCTTCTCTGTGAAATTATTTTTGTCAGCATTCTTAAAATATTACTGCTAACCCATGAAAATATTCCTTATTGATTTTGACAGGTATATATATTTGAATCTTACCCAGAGATATCTGTCAGTGACTGATGTGTTAAACTTTTCCAAGCCATATTTTCCTGTGGGGGAAGCTCTCTGCATGGCTAATTCTCATTGTAGCTTGAAAGACCACATTGTCAAAGGTTTATTTCCTAAGAAATATTCACAAGTTTAATATCTAAAAAGGTAGCTAAGTAATCCTTGATTGACATTTATACACACACATTTATATGCAATATATTAACTCAGTGTTTATGGCTCTGCATGCAATTAAGAGTAGTGCAATTAAGTTCTGGCATAATACTACATTTCAAAAGGCCAACAAAAGGATGGATGTAAAATAAACCACCAGAAACCAGTCCTTTATTATTGCATTTCCCCTTAGTGCCTGCATCCTTGCGGAAGGACTCACAAGCACTGAGAATGGGCTGAGCCTGTGAGATGTTCAGGAATTAGGTACTTAATCACAGCCATGCTGGGGACATTCAGACTCAAAATTCAGTACTAAAACTTCAGTAACAAAAAGTAAGGCATGAATCATTTACCCCATTATCAAATATCATGCCCAAACTAGATGACAAAAATATGGTGATTTGCAAAGTGATCGGCTGTTTAATTCTGCATACTGCCGAATACAGTTTTATTTCTGGAGAAGAATCCAGTTACAGGTGCTGCTGTTGTCAGAAATATCTGTAATTAGAAATACTACCAAACATCACAGCAGCACGGATGACCTCTTCTTAGGAAGATGCTGGCAGGTCCATCTGTACAGTGCTTACCCCCCCAGTTACAGGGATGGCATATGCTTTTGAAAATATATTTCCCCTTAGTGCCCATGCAGGTTTAGTGACCTTGCAGCTCATCCGAACAGGCTAAAGGATTGCTGTTGCAGCTGGTCATAAAGTTTCCAACAAAATAGCTATCCAGAAAACAAAAAAAGCTGGTCTGTAGAAATTAATTCTTATCTTGCAGCTTGTCAGCTTCTATTTGCCACAGGAAAATTTTTGCTTTCCAGAGGGATTTCTGGCAAAAAGCACACAGCACATTTTACCACAGACCCCCTATGGGTGGGTGTACTCATACAGCACCATCCCCCTGACCCATTTCAGACCCCAGGTCTTCTCACATGTCTGGGTAGCTTTTAAAGCACTTGGGAAAGGAACACAGACTTTATGAGGTTGTTCATTTTCTCACTTTCTAAACATTTAAATATGGAACTAAGCCAGGCTGGACGTGGTTCTGGGCAACCTCATCTAGTTGAAGATGTCCCTGCTCATTGCAGGGGGTTGGACTAGGAGACCTTTGAAGAACCCTTCCAACCCAGACCATTCTATTATTCCAGTATTCTATGATTCTATGGTTGTTACTGACATTCCGTAATGAATTCAGTGTAGCTAACCAGGAGAAAGGCTGCATGCAGTATAGATGCCACCGCTGCAACAATTGAGCAAGGATTTTCAGAAATGCTGTTCTGAACTTAGGACTATACATAGTACTCTTTGACAGGTATTTTATTACATTGGTGTGTCTCACCACCCTCACAGGAAAGAATTTCTTCCTAATATCTAACCTAAATCTACCCTCTTTCAGCTTAAAGCCATTTCACCTTGTTCTATCCCTACAGGCCCTTGCAAAAAGTCCCTGTCCAGATTTCTTGTCAGCTCTTTTTGGTACTGGAAGGCTGCCCTAAGGTTTCCCCAGAGCCTTCACTTCTGCAGGCTGAACGAAACCAGCTCTTTGAGCCTGTCTTCACAGGAGAGGTGCTTCAGCCCTCTGATTTTCTTGGCAGCCCCCTCTGGACTCATTCCAACAGGTCCACATCCTTCTTAAGTTGGGGGTCGCAGAACTCAATGCAGTACTGCAGGAGGGGTCTCATGAGAGGAGAGTAGAGGGGGAGAATCACCTTCCTCCTCTTGCTGGTCATGCTCCTTTTGATGCAGCCCAGTACACAGTTGGCTTTCTGGTCTGCAAGTGCATACTGTGAGCTCATGCTGAGTTTAATAGTCCTGATCTTTTTACTCACTCACTCACTTAATGTAAACTGCAAAAGGCATGAGACAGATATCAGACTAAATAATACTAGCTGTTTGCAGTATCTTTATCTTGTATGACATTTTTTCTCAAATTACTTAATGAACATGCCACACATAACATAAGCATAGGAAAGGCCCTATGTCACTATCCATCACAGTACTCTGTTGCATAGGACTATCAGAAAGAAAAGTAAATGTGACTGTACAGAATGCTCTTCACTTTGGAAATATTGTTTCTCTAATAGCATCACTTCTCGAGTTGGCAAGTCTCCTAAACTGAGTCCTATTTTATTCATAAGCATTATACTGCACTTTCCGTAAAGCAGTTGTTAACTACCAGTCATTCTGCTTTTTAAAGTCAGTCATTCTGTTTTTTAATAAAACCATTCTGTTTTATTAATTAGTACAAGTTTTGTTAGTATCATCTGTAATACAAGTGATTCAATTCATTGCTTACCAGGGTGGCATGTGCTAATTAGCTAAATTATGCTTCAGAAAAAGACCACTCTGAATTCTCAAAGTTTTATGAGAGGTTGATTATCTGGCTTGTCAATCATTCAAGGACAGTGCATATCTGTTGTATTTTATCCTTGCAAAGTAATAGAATTATAGAATCATAGAATAGTTAGGGTTGGAAAGGACCTTAAGATCATCTAGTTCCAACCCCCTCTGCCACAGGCAGGGACACCTCACACTAAATGATGTCACCCAAGGCTCTGTCCAACCTGGCCTTGAGCACCGCCACCGGTGGAGCATTCACAGCTTCCTTGGGCAACACATTCCAGTGCCTCACCACCCTCACAATAAAGAACTTCCACCTTATATCCAATCTAAACTTCCCCTGTTTAAGTTTGAACCCATTACCCCTTGTCCTATCACTACAGTCCCTAATGAAGAGTCCCTCACCAGCACCCTTAGAAGCCCCCTTCAGATACTGGAAGGCTTCTACAAGGTCTCCACACAGCCTTCTCTTCTACAAGCTGAACAGACCCAAGTTTCTCAGCCTATCTTCATATGGGAGGTGCTCCAGTCGCCCGATCATCCTCATGGCCCTCCTCTGGACTTGCTCCAACAGTTCACGTCCTTTTTATCTTGAGGACACAAGAACTGCACACAATATTCTAAGTGAGGTCTCAAGAGAGCAAAGTAGAGGGGCAGGTTCACATCCTTTGACCTGCTGGTCATGTTCCTTTTGATGCAGCCCAGGATGCAGTTGGCTTTCTGGGCTGCGAATGCACACTGGAGCCGGTTCATGTTAAGTTTCTCACTGACCAGCACCCCCAAGTCCTTCTCCACAGGGCTGCTCTGAATCTCTTCTCTGCCCAGCCTGTAGCTGTGTCTGGGATTGCTCTGACCCAGGTGTAGGACCTTGCACTTGGCATGCTTAAACTTCATCAGGTTGGCATCAGCCCACCTCACAAGCTTGTCAAGGTCCCTCTGGATGGCATTCCTTCCCTCCAGCATATCAACAGAACCACACAGTTTGGTGTCATCGGCAAACTTGCTGAGGGCACACTCAATCCCACTGTCCATGTCACTGACAAAGATGTTGAACGAGACCGGTCCCAACACCGATCCCTGAGGGACACCACTCGTTACTGGTCCCTAGCAGGACATTGAGCTGCTGACCACAACTCTGCGTGCAGCCATCCAGCCAGTTCTTTGTCCACCAAGTAGTCCACCTATCAAATTGATGTCTCTCCAACTTAGAGACAAGGGTGGCGTTTGGGACAGTGTCGGACGCTTTGCACAAGTCCAGGTAGATGACATCAACAGCTCTACCCCTGTCCATCAGTTCCATAGCCCCATCATGGAAGGCCACCAGATTGGTCTGGCAGGATTTGCCCTTAGTGAAGCCATGCTGGCTGTCACCAAGTACATTGTTGTTTTTCATGTGCTTTAGCATGCCTTCCAGGAGAATTTGCTCCAAGATTTTGCCAGGCACAGTGGTGAGACTGACTGCTCTAGTTTCCTGGGCTCATCCATTTTCCCATTCTTGAAAATGGGGATTATATTTCCCTTTTTCCAGTCATCAGGAACTTCACCTGACTGCCATGATTTTTCAAATATGATGGACAGTGGCTTAGCAACTTCATTTGCCAGCTCCTTCAGGACCCGTGGATGGATTTCGTCAGGTCCCATGGACTTGTGCACATTCAGGTTCCTAAGATGGTCTCGAACAAGATCCTCTCCTACCGTGGGCCCAGGGTCTTCATTCTGACTGTCCCTGCGTCTGCCTTCCAAGACTTGGATGGTGTTGTCAGAACATTTGCCAGTGAAGACTAAGGCAAAGAAGTCATTAGGAACCTCAGCCTTCTCCAAATCCAGGGTAGCCAGTTCTCCCCATAGCTTCCGGAGAGGGCTTACGTTGTCCCTAGCCTGTCTTTTATTCGCTATGAACCTACAGAATCCTTCCTGTTATCCTTCACATGCCTAGCCAAGTTTAATTCTAAGTGGGCCTTAGCTTTCCTAACCTGGTCCCTAGCTTCCTGGACAACATCCCTGTATTCTTTCCAGGCCGCCGGTTCTTGCTTCCACCTTTTATAAGCCTCTTTTTTCTTCAAATTTCCTCAGCAGCTCCTTATCCATCCAAGGAGGTCTCCTGGCCCTCCTGCTGAACTTCCTTCTAGTTGGGATGCATCGCTGCTGAGCTTGCAGCAGGTGATCCTTGAATATCAACCAACAGTCTTGGGCCCCCCTGCCCTCTAGGGCTATATCCCATGGAACCTTACTAAGCAGGTTTCTTAAGAGGCCAAAGTCTGCTCTCTTGAAGTCCAGGGCAGTGAGCTTGCTGCACGCTCTTCTCACTGCCCTGAGGATCTGGAATTCGACCATCTCATGATTGCTGCAATCATGGCTGCTCTGGAGCATCACATTTCCAACCAGTCCTTCCCTGTTGGTGAGGACGAGGTCAAGCATAGCACCTCTCCTTGTCAGCTCCTCTATTACGTGCAGAAGGAAGTTGTCTTCAACACAATCAAAGAACCTCCTGTATTTCTTGTGCTGGGCCGTATCATCCCTCCAACAGATATCAGGGTGGTTGAAGATCTCCATGAGAATGAGGGCCTGTGAGCATGAGGCTGTTCCTATCTCTCTATAGACTGCTTCATCCACAGAGTCCTCTTGATCAGGCGGTCTGTAGCAGATCCCCACAATAATGTCTCCCATCACTGTTCTCCATTTAACCCTGACCCACAACTCTCTATTGACTGCTCACCTGTCCCCAGACAGAGTTCCATACTCTCCATCCTATCCCTAACATAAATAGCAACTCCCCCACCCTGCCTGCCAGGCCCGTCTTTTCTAAAGAGCCGGTAACCTTCCATTTCAACACTCCAGTCATAGGAGCCATCCCACCATGTTTCTGTGATGCCTATTATATCATACCCCCGTAGACGTGCACACATCTCTAATTCCTCTTGTTTATTCCCCATGCTACAAGCGTTTGTATCAAAGCATCTGAGCTGAGCTCCAAATGAAGCCATCTCATTGGCTGGAGCAGCTGGAATATCTCTACATTGCTCCAAGCATTTATTATAGGTGCTGGCAAGTGACTAGGTGTGTTGGGATTGAATGATGCCCCCTTCCTGCAACACATCTAGTTTAAAGCATCCTTGATCAGTCTGGCAAGCCTCCTACCAAAACTGCTCTTCCTCTTCTTTGTCAGACCAGTTCCACCAGCCCCCAGTAATCAGAATCCCGTTTCTGAAAAACTTCTAAGGAGCCTAGAGTCATTAAGGGTTAAAAGGCTGGGGTGTGATGCAGAAACACTTACAAATGAGCATAACACTTAATGCTTGCTATTTGCTTGTGGCAGTTTAGCATAGAGACTTGAAATGTGTTTGCTATCCAATTAATGTTTGTTTCTGTCTTTTGGTACTGCATTAAATCAGGTTAGTGAATGAGAATTGCTGATGGTTTACTATTATTCTGGCTATTTTTAAGCTAAGCAAATTTAGCATGGATTTATAGCATGTTTATTCAAACACAGTTTGTGTTTATATATACACACATATGCACATAAGGCATAATGATCTATGAAATGAGAGTTGAATAAGGCCATCTCTTGTATTACAATTTTACAGTCTCAAAAAATCGATTTGAAATTGCTTGCCTGAATCTATGCAGCACCCCTTTCACAAAACTGTATCCAAAGGTTGTATCTTACCATGTGGTAAGCCTGTGTAAATGGCAGGTGACAGTCTAGTGGTTCAAAGGCAGTTTCCTTGTCCTTTTCTATCTCCATGTTAAAATGGTGACATCTCCCTGTCAATATTAAAAAAGCAGAATACAGTTATATATAAAATATTTAAAATTAATTAAAAAAAATAAAATGTTATTTTTAACAAAATGCAGCTGGAAGCATCATTACGCTGCATGAATTGTGCTGCGTGCAGGTTAGCTGTTCTGCAGTTACTTTTCCCCACGCTAGTCATTGCGTGGGAGAGGCACCACTGCAGCACAGCTTAACTCCTTCCTGCAGGAAGCTGTGTGCAGCAAGGATTTGCTCATCTTGCTCAGCACAAACTCAGCAAGCCTTGAAGCTTGTGCTCTGGCTAATTATCCATCCAGCATTCAGGTAGCCCTATAGCAGGACCCTGGACCTTCAGCTGTGAATCTGACATGGTGCTTTGTAGAGCAGGAGCTTGTGTAGCATGTCCATGCCCTGGTTTGTTTTCACATGCTCAGACAAGGCAACCAAAGGCACTTCTCTGAGTTCAAGAGCACACTCAAGCTGCCCAGTGGCTTTGCTGGTGCTGCACAATGCCTCTAATACAGCAAGACTGTATCCCCTAATATTTTCCCGTAATATAGCAACACTGCTCTTCCAGACACACTCATGAACTCTTTCAGGATACAGAGGTAATTTATATTATCCCTAGTTGCATTTGAGACTGTTTCCAAACTGTATTTGTGGCTGGAGCATTATTGCCCCACTCTGTATGGTACTCTAAAATACCATACTCTGTATGGTATTCTAAGGCTTCTTTAACATTATCCTAACTATCTTTGATACATATACAGCAGTATTGGGCAGGAAGGCAAATCAGAGGATCTCGGCAGAGCCATTCTCTTTTTACTCCTCATCAGAGAACCCACTTAGCCTTGCTGGCAGTAAATTTGTTCAAAAAGAAAAAGGCCTATATATTTTTGATAATACTTGTTAAAAATACCACATATAACTCCAGTCACGTCTCAGTCACCCAGATGGTATAAATACTCTAAAAGAGTTATAAAATAAGCTAGTCCATTGCTAATGAAAAAACTGTTCTGGAGGCAATGGCTCTAAATCTAAGAAAAATGCTCTTTCTTTTGCTATTTCAGTATTTTAACTTTAAAAACCAAAAACAAGTGAATGCAATGTAAAAAGTCCTTTTGGAGATTAGCATTTGAGAAAAACCTGACTAATCCCTATACTGCGTTTCTGTGTGCTTTTGAGCTTGAAGTTTCATCAGCAGTGAATTTATTGTGCAGATTATGATCAGAAAAGGCTGGTTTGCATGGACTAAAACTATAAACTCAGAAGTGAAATCCTAATTTTTCCCATTTTGCTTGTCTCCTGTTTTCAGCTGGAATAGTTGGGTTTTTTTCTTAGTAGCTGGTACAATGCTATGCTTTGGCTTTAGTCTGAGAATAATTCTGATAATACACCTTTTTAGCCGGTGCTAAGTAGTGCTTATCCTAAGCCAAGGACTTTTCAGTCTCTCGTGCTCTGCCAGTGAAGAGAGGCACAAGAAGCCAGGAGGGAGCAGAGCCAGGACAGCTGATATGAACTCACCAAAGGGATATTCCATACCACAGCGTGTCATGAAACTGAGGGAGAGTCAGCTAGGAGGGACTGATCGCTGCTTGGGGATGGGCTGGTTCTCAGTCAGCAGACAGTGAGCAATTGCATTGTGCATCACGTCTCTTTCTTGGATTTTATTCCTTTTTCTCTTTTTGTTGTCTCCATGTTCATTACTATGATTATTATTATACTTTATTTCAGTTATTAAATAGTTCTTATTTCAACATCATGGGTTTTAGTTTTACACTTTTTTGGTTCTTCTCCACACAGTGACTGTGTGGTACTGAGTTGCTGGCTGGGGTTAAACTATGGCAGTTTGATCCAATCAGTTTGCACAGTGTTTGAATTCTACAAAACATAAGCAAACTTAACTTGAACAGAACTTTTATCGTTGAAAAATTGACATTGACTGTCATTACTGTTCCTACCGAGCTAAATAGTTTCTGGTCACATTTTCTTGTGATATCTTTGTTGAGTCGTGATTTACTTCATTTAGACATGATGCATAACTTATCTCTTTGCTATTACCTGAATTCTTCCTGTGTCCATTAAACACAAAAAAACAAACAAAGCTGTGTTACTTTCTATTGATTGTAATGATGAAAAAATGTTCTGTACAACAACTATCAACCTATCATAAACTTCAAAGAAACAGATGGTTTAAAGAGCTTATTTCACTATCTTCAGTTTCTGCAATATCTGACTAGGGTTAAAATATTAAAATGTGAGAAGATCAATTATTAAGCCATGTTCTTTATTCCCTGACACTCTTTGTCAGTTAAGCCAAGATTCAGCTTCTCAGGCTTCCTACAGTATATTTTATTGTAGCAATTTTTCTTTTCACATTTTTCCTCTGAGTTTGTCAGGTTTCTTAAAACTCCTAGATCCAGCCCTAACTATTCCATGATTCTGTGGTGACAGAGGTAGACTGCTTCATAAGGCTCTGTAATGTAATAACACCATTTTAAAAAAGCTCTGCAAGAAGGAGTTTTCTCCATGATCTTCTGCTTTGGGGATATACGGGATTTTCCTCAGGCAGACTTTTTTCTCTTTCCCTTCACAAGACAAGGCATTCATGCTATTTCTCCCAGCTAGACAAAAAAACCTTGTTAACTCTCTACTCTCATTGGAGGAGTCCCTTCCCACTGGTCAGTGCTATTTATACAAGTGTATACAAGATGCAGCAGGTGCAGGCAAATACTGAGAAAAATAATTAACAAATGGAAACTTTCTCACAAGAATTAGCACAGACTCTTTCTGTCACTTCTCTGGCAATATCCACATGGTGAAAGTGGCATTTGCCTTTCTGCACAGGTAACCTGCAGCAGAAATATGTTTGTATTCTGGGAAGTACCAACCCAGCTCTCGGTTAGCGATATGCACAGGCTTAGCTGAAAGGCTGAAGCGCCAGTTTTCAAAGCTGTTTAAGCATCCAGTTCTCACCCAAATCATAGTTTCTGGCCTGGGCTTAAATCATTTTAAAATGCTTGATACATTGTACAAACAGGTTATCTGTTTGCAGAAACCACTGTAAAAATTTCTCTTGTTAGAAGCTATAATCTATGGGCTCTTCATAATTCCTTGAATATGTTGTTTGTAAGCTGTTCAGTGTGATCTTAGAGAGAAACTACTTCAGGAAATTATTCTTCTTTTTCTTTTCTTTTTTTTTTTTTTTTTTTTAGGTGGCTTGCTAGCATATAATTCAACAAGGAATTGCAAACTACTAGCCAGGTAATTCAATAAATAAGAAATGGGTAGCTGCCATGCAGCCACTGTCTTCCAGGCTGAGTGATCACCCAATGCTGCAACACATTTCAGGGACATATTCATTTACTCTCCTGTACAAGTCCTTTTATCTGTCTGTTCTCTGCAGTGTCTGAACACTTTCCTATAACACATTAAACAATATGAATATTATACATCACCTCTATGGTTCTCTTTTTCATGTTCATGTGGGTGATGAGAGAAATATATTAATGTTAATGAACACTTTAAAGTTCCTTAGTACTTGCCCTGCTTCCAGCTTTTCAGAGCAGGGCTTCTTTTTCACTGGTTAGACCACTTGGGTTTAAAGCTCTTTCTGGTTTTAAAATGTATTACAGTGGCAATCTGTCATGGGTTCAGCAGCAGCAGTTATTTTTTCTCCTTCATAGTAGCTGGTGCAGTGTTGTGTTTTTGACTTTTGGCCTGGGAACAGCACTGATAACACCGATGTTTATAGTTACGGCTTAGAATGTTTTGGTCTGACCAAGGACTTTCTGAGTCTCATGCTCTGCCAGGGAGGAGGGGAAGCTGAGAGGAAGCAGAAACAGGACACGTGACCCAGACTGACCAAAGAGGTATTCCATACCACAGCACGTCATGCCTAGGATGCAAGAAAACAATGGAGGCCAGAACCCGGAAGAGTTTTTTTTTTTGGTTCACTGCTCGGTCGTCGGGTGGTGAGCAGTTGTATCCTCTTATCTTGTATTTCTCTTGTTATTATTATTATTATTGTAGCAGCAGTGGTTTGTGTTATACCTTAGTTACTGGACTGCTCTTATCTCAACCCATGGGAGTTACATTCTTTTGATTCTCCTCCCCACTCCCCCGGGACTGGGGTAAGAAAGAGGGGGGAGTGAGTGAGAGAGCGACTGCGTGAGTTTATAGAGACTTAAACCACGACACAATCCTTGAATTTTAAGGGACCATTATTAATGGATTTAGTAACCTCTCTAAAGCAGCATAAATATGGTGTGCCTGTATGGCCTGTGAGGCACTCATGGACTTTTCAAGCTGGTGGGCACCCCAAGGTGGGCTGTCACAGCATAGCTGCCTTGCTGACCCCAGCACTGTGCCAGGAATGGTCTCCAGAGCCTGTCTGTGCCCATCAGTGCCCCATCCTGTGGTGCTCACATGTGACCCTCCCAGATGATTTATTATCAATGCTAACAGTGCCAGCAGCAGCATGGGAGATTCAGTGACCATGGGTCTCTCCCATACAGTGTGCTGTATCCTGGCAGTTCCTTGAGGGGAATCAGTTTGTTATCTGATTTCTAGCAATTATCGCTGATTTCTCCTGACAGCGCACTGATTATTTCATCAGTCATTGCAGTTTATATTCAGTGTTACCATATATAAAGTAGCCCAATAACATTTTCATACAAAAGTGTTATGCACAGATGGTTCAGACAATTACGGTACATTCTGGTACAACTTGATCCAAGACAAAAAGTCTTAAGGCAGCTTTTCAAACCTAGTGACTTTTACAACATTCCCCAGTTTCTCTTGGTGCAAGGGGCAGCTGGAGCTCCTGCATCATCCTGTGCAAGCAGAGATGGCCCAGGGCCAGGGCTTGCCCAGCCACCCAGATGAGGGTCAGGACCACACAGTGCACACTGAAGTGCTCCTGCTCTGAAATCCCAGTGCATGAGAGCACAGCCAGCCCACAGGCACTCCTTTAACAGACAGCAGAGAAGCACTTGCTGAGACTCACCAACCCAATCTCTCTCTCCCTCTACTCAGCCTCCATTCAGCATTTCTCTTCCAGCTGTCCCAGAGCCTGAGGACATCTGCTTCTGTAAACCGCTATTCCTTCTTCAGAAATAATTTTTGAAAAGCTGCATCATGATGCAAAAAAAAAATATCCCATTAGTACTTATCTTCCTGCTAACATGATTTCCAGTTGTTTGTGGGCTTTGTTTAATATCATCTTTTCTATTTGAATGTTCTTACTCTGAGATAAGAAAAACAATTCACTGACTTGCATTTCTTTTATCTGGTCTAATTATTTTTCTAATTAATTCATAACTCCAAAAGCCTTCATTTATTTCATGTTTCAATTTAACTTCCAAGCTGCCATAATCAGATTAGCAACCAAACCCATTTTGAAAATATTTCTTCTCACAGGAAGCTGAGAAAACTCATACAAAATTGCCCCTGTGAATCTAATAAGCTTACGGTTTCTGCTTTGTTCTCCCCAGTCTAATTTTCAAGTTTGCAAGCATCCCACTCAAATCTGATGTGAACTTACCCATACAGGAATGATTCTTTCCCCCAGTAACAGCTCTGTTATTATTGTTTACTGGTGTTATAGTGCTTGGAAAGGAATCAAAGGTGTAGGGAACTGGGTTACACTGAACCACACACACAATACCTCCAGGGCATAGCTACACAGGGGCACTCAGACCTCCTGTTTCCTGCAATATTACTCCCCCTGCAGTGCCAACCCATACCACTGCACAGAAGTGACAAGTGACATTTCACCGGTGTATTTGGAAAAAAGCCCATTAAAAAGTATAGACAAAGAAGTGTAGATCAAAAAGGATGTGATCGAGCAGAAGCAGATAGCATGGGGTCGTATCCTTCTCCAAACAGTTCCACTGCATTGTTGCGATTCAGGAAAAAAAGAGCTTTAGGAAAGCACTTAAATATGTGCTTGTCTTTGAATATATGCTCAGTCCCACTGAAGACGCTGAAAGATAAGCATTCTCAGGAGTATCTTGAATAAAACCAGACTTAGTATGTGATTACACTCCTTAGCTGATATGGGATCTGGAAAATGTAACCGAAAAAGTAGAAAGTCATTGTCATGGCAGATTTACAGATCATGGCACTGTCTGTGCCTATCACACAGCAACACTAAGATTTCTTATTCAACTAATACTCTCATTCTTGCCAGTTTTGCCCTAGAACTGGAGAAATTGTACATTTCCTACAGTATCCCTTCTAATCTTTCTGCTATCAAACTTGGGAGAAAACCAGAATTCACCACAAAGGACTCATTCAAAACAACCCGAACAAAACAATTTTTCACACTGCATTCACAGATTCTATACCTTAGACTATTTCTTTCTTTAAATGAAATAGCATGCTATTTTCTTTCGTATGTATGTGAAGAGACAGGAAAATGTTAAGAAATGGCATAGAGAACATTTTTATTTACATAAACACACATGAAGAAGCAACTGAGGGAATCATGTTATAATTACGTTAACAAAGGCACTGCAGATGCAAATTTTTACATTCTTTGAACACATCAAAACCATGAAAGTTTTAAAATTTAACTAAACATTTACTTCCCTACCCACAGAAAGCCCCATAGTGTCTGGCCAAGGTTAATGCAATGATTAAAATATGGACACATATAGAAAGAAACAAGAATACTTATAGTGACATGTTTGACTGTGTTACACTAAGGACAAGTTTAGTTGCATAACAGCTATAATATGAGAGCTTTACCAAGGCTCAAAGGTTCCTGCATACAGATGAAGAAAGCTTGAAGAAGACAGCTACAAAAAATAATTTAAAGTAAATGTAAATAGCCATGTATTTGTGTAACTCTGAAGCTTCTCTTGCTTTAAAAATAATTCAGAAGAAATCTAAACTGCATGACACAACAATTCCGTTTAAATTAAGTCACACACATTAATCAATATTCACTTATTTTTATAACAAGTAATATAACAGTGTTGTCAACACTTCATCTTTAAAAAAGTATTAGCAACAGTAAAAACAGCTCTCATGATGATAGAAAATTAAATGTGTTCATTCTTGCTAAAGAATAAATGTATTGCTCCTGCCATGTTATTATATTAGCTGTCAGTGAATTCATAGTATTTGCATGTTTGCACATTAAACATTTATACTCATGGACTGCAGGTTCACTGCTGAAGCTGTTAATTGCGCAACTCTATAAAGATTGAAAATAAATAAATAAACTAACAGGAAGATATTCTTCTGCACATGCTGTCATGCAAAACACTGCAGCAGCTGACAGTACCCAGATTCGGATGTCTATGTGGGCTGAGTGGGAAATAATTTTCCATTAATTTCCAGATAACTCTGGGATGCCATGAGTGGCATGCACTTCAATGTCATGCTTTTCTTGTTCATTTTTTCTTTTTGACAAGTGAGACCTACTCAGAATTCATCTGCTTATAAATGCAACCTTAAGAACACGTCAGAGGAGGTGACAAAGCTGCACCTGGCATGCTGCAGTGCACAGGCATTGCAGAATGCTCTGTGTCTGTCCCCTCAAAAAGATGCGATTTGGCTGTACCAAAGGTGTGAATACATGCCAGCATCTCAGTTCTTCCCCAGCATCCAGTACCACCAGGCATGGGTACAAAAGTGAGGTCTTCTGGGCTTGGGCTCCAGAAATACTCTCACACTGCAACCTACAGTCCAGCTGGATTTGGATCCATTTCCAACAGCCCAAGAGGCCATTCAGAAAACCCCGGATATACCTATGTGCTACATATGCAACATGCAGGGACTGTACACTATCATATATCTATCCATCCACACAACCAATTTCTACTGCCATGAGGACAAAAGAAAAGACAGAAATCAAACAGGGAAGCAGGGCAGTTTGAGATCTTTAATCTATTTGCAGTTGTTTCCTACTGTGAAGTTTGTGCATCACTTGGGTGCAACAGCTGCAGATGTACCTTTGCAGAAGTTAGCTTTGGTCAATTTTTTTCTTCACAAGAGCTATTTATTATACAGCTCCTAAACTACCACTTTGCTTGAATTTCATGTTATACTAACATGCATAAAGTGAAAATAATGGAACAATGAAGGATCATTATCTGTAAAAGCTGTAATTTCTACCTTTCCTCCTCCTTCTCCCATGTCCCACTCAGTACTGCCAGCCCAACAGCAAGAGTGACCCTGTGTGGTAGCATTGCTGGACTTGAACCAACGCAGCGAAAGCAGAGGAGCAATGGAGCATTATAGGCCCAGACTGGGCACACTGGGTATGCAGTGCAATGCTATGCTCTGTAAAGCAATATTTTACACGTAAACCGTCATGGGACAAAAGACATGACAGTTTAGAGTATGTGACACTTTTTAACACCATGTCCGCACATACGTTATCCTCTCTTACAAACACTTTCTGCCTGCAGTGTGGGTGTAGGGACATTAACAGTGATGGTGCACTAAGGCTAGCACACAGCTGCCTTAATGCTTTCCTAAGCATCTTTCTCAAAGGATTTAATACTTCCCATCATCTCCTTTTGCTACACATCCTTCTGTCTGACACGTAAATAATGAAAGTGTACTCTTCCAATTTTGGCATCTTGTACTGACTGACAATCAGCTGCAGGGAAAACACAGTCAGTCAGTTTTTGACAGGAATGAAAGAGAAAGCAGACTGAATTTGACCCGTGCAATAAGTTTCAAAGGCAATCCCATAAACTCTCCTCAGCAAGGCTGAAGTCTAACAATACCAGCTGTTGGAGATGCTTGCCAGTTTGCAGAAGCCTCTAGCTCCAGCAGCAGTTCCTGTAGCCCACTAAATCATATCTTTATCAGAAGAAAACCAGAGCATATAACAGCTCTTATAAGCACATGACTGGCCATACATCCCTGTGTTTTAGGATTGTGAGTGAGCCTAAAGTGAAAACCAGAAACATTCAGGCACAAATAATGCCATGTGACTGAGTCATGCCACCGTTCTGACCACAGCAGTCCCATGCATGGTCACCGTGCCACCCACAGCCACACTGAAATACCTGGGTGCCTGGGACGAGAGTGACACCTGGGATGGTTGTGTCAGGGCTGGGAAACTCAGATGGCTGGGGAAAAAGCTTGAAGGGTTTGGCAGACTGGATAACATAGAGTGGAAATGCCCATTTGCCAAATCCACTGTGAAGCAACCAGTATTTCACTGTTTTTGTATTTCTGAAGCTCAGATTAAGCTGACTCCACAACTAGATTTTCTGAGCTATGAAGATGGTTTTAATATTGATCCTTTTTGTATTCTCTTACATCAACTACTATTTACAAGTGGATGGAAATCTTACAGTAATATTGCAAACAACAAATGTTTTGACAAACCTAAGCTATTTTATCCACAGAGATGCTCCTTACACTGGAGGAAATAAGAACCCTTCACTAAGAATTTGGGAAATATTCATTATTTATACAACCAAAACCCACTCTCAGATCTCTCTCTGTTTATGTAGTTCTCCATCAAAAGCTTTTACATTACTCCTGTAAGTATCACAGCCTGCTTTTTTGATAGTGAAATTTCACATCCTTATTGAACATTTAGGCTTCCAATATCTTGCAGCCCCTCTGCACTGAAGTTGATTCACCACTGCTATATCTCTTACTGAATATTAAACCTATGCCGAAGTCAAAAAGCATTTGGTCTCACTCTGAAGCATTTAAACCCTTTCTCCAGGTCCCTTGTGCAGTTATACACATAGCAGTAAAGAAGCGAGCTTGGCACTTTTTTTTCACTCCATGTACTTCTCACAGAATGGTTTCTCACCACATAGGAAAATTTTTGCCCCAGTGAAAATTTATACTGTGGAATTCCTGAAAGTGGGCGTTCAGGCTACAGCACCTAAGACCTCAGCTGCATCAGTTAAGGAGAGCATGTACCATCATAACATTATCAAGCTCCAAGAATTTACCCAGTTTTGGGCACTTTGAGTAGAAATGCAGTTGCTGATGACCCTATGTAATCCATGGAAAAAGAACATTCCTTTGGAAGCACCTCTGTGTCTTCACTGACTATGCAGACATCCCAGTGCAATTACTTTCTTAACCTGGATGCCTCAGGTGAGATAAATCCACACACTTTCAGTGTAGTCTTAGCACTAAAATGGCCTGAATTACTACCGTCTTACCTTCACGTTCATCCTCTTCCTTTGTTGCCATAGATATGCAGAAAACATCCCGTACTTCCCATTCAGTCAACTCTTTATTGATATTTCTTGTCTCTGACCTTCCGCGAGCAAAAAGGAAAGTGACACAGGTTTCAAAATAACAATGAATGGAATAAGTACCTACAAGTATTGTTCTTTATATATGAAAAATAATGACAGCATAGAACACCAAAATAAGTCTTTGAGACATTTCCTAACTGAAGGGAGAAATAAATTAAAATGTGCAATAAAAGTTTTATAGCAGTTAGTGATTTTACTTTGGAAAACCTGCTAGGAACAAAGTTCATGGCATAATAAATTCTTTTTTTTTTTTTTTTTTTTTTTTGTGAGAAATGATTATTTAGGGTTTTAAGGTTTGAAAATTTCTCGTAAATCTAATCAACCAGCTAGCAACTAATCACATTAAATTGCTTCATGGCTTTCTGCTTGAGCACTGTCCTGCTGTGTCAAAGTATACACCTTTGAACACCCAGATTTCACTTACAGGCTAGTTCACATCAGCTGCATGCACACAAAAGAAAGCATTTCTAAAAGTATTAAATAACTGTCAGCACAAGCTCAGGGGAAGGGATCAGAGGACATAAGATTTCTACCAGCATGGGTATTTTACTTTGGATTCTGCCTGGCTTATCTTATGCGTTTCATTTTAACTCTAAGAAAGAAGCAGGTAATTTGAGTCTGATGTGTCCTAAATCAACACTCAAACCCTCTGACTTACTCTGGTTTCATCTATTACACTTTTGATCCTTGAAGGTACGGAAATCTGTTTGAACAAATTATTTTTCACCTGTGTGGATGACGCTACAATTTTTAGCCACAGACCAAGTTCAGATGAGGAATGAGGGAGTGCCAAAATGTCAAAGACAGGGAGGTAGAGATGGCTTGGGTACTTTTGTTAGTTTGGATCCAAGATTATATACTGGATGACGGGGCACAAAAAAGAGTCTGTGGTTGAAATAAACATAAAAAGATAAGTGGAACAAGCAGAATTCAAATACAAAATTCAAGAGGTCCATCTCCTTTATAACCCCTGCTTCAGAGTTTTGCTCTAAAATTGAACTCACCCAGAGTTTAATGGCAAGAGATGATGTGAAGATGAATCAGTGGTTGGCAGCTTGAAGTGAAAATGCATAGCATCATTACACAGGAAAGGAGGCGGTGCAGTGCTGATTGAGGCTTAAAATCTATATTTGTCCATTATAATACTTTTTCTAAGTTATTACATATCCCTAAGAAAAATGAGTGTGTTACAGTGGCATTATTTAAACCTCAGTGGAGTTTGAAGTTATTTGGATTTTGTCTCTGCGCAATCTCATTTATTGCTCTTCTTGTCCCCCATTAGCAGGCATATAAGTCAAAATCCTGTTACAAAATCATAGCCTGGTAGTTCCTCAGGGCAGAGCCTGATTCTGTCTGTCCACATGAACTTGTACAATGAGCTCCATATCCTTGGCCAAGGCATTTCACATCTTATTGCTATGTAAATCCTGCTGCAAGCATAAAGTACATCACTTTTATCAGAAGTTTCTCACTTCAAACTGAAACTGCAGTGGAGCAGAGCATCAAACAGATCCACAGGGTTTGTAAGCATTTATAAACCTCCTAAGAGCAAAACTCCCGTGGTTCATCTTCTCAGCTAAAAAAAGCTGAAGCTTTCACTTATTTTTTTACACTGAAATACCATATTACCTGTGGGTTATCCAAAGCCACAGTGAAGATAACTCAGGTATCCTGGTCACTCCAGTGGAAGCAGCCTGTCCTGCTGGAAAGAAGCCTGCAGCAGCCCCCAGAGGACTAGCAGCGCCCACAGGTGGCAGCTCCCTTTGCCCAGCTCAGTGTTTTCGGCGCGATTGCCCCCTTGCAGCCCAAACCCCACTGCCCAACAAAGAGAGCAGCAAGTTACTCAGCCCTTAGCCTTGAGGCAACCAAATCACCTTCTGCCACCACTGCAGAGGCGTCATAAGGCAGCTCCAAAGGCAGATGACTAGGACCTGGGAAATTTGACTAATTGTGGGTTTACCATGTATGCTTGTTATTGGATAATTAATCATGAGCACTAATTCTCACCCTGCCACTGTTGCAAAATGCAACATGACTGTCCTATACAATGATGTTGCACACACATACTGTGAAAGGTGAGCTTTTCCAAGCGCAGCCAGGCCACCACAGCAGTGATGTGTCAGGGCCAAAATACACCAAAAACAGGCAGAACACATAGCCCAGCACAATGGATGCAGGGTGCAGCATCACATACTGCCTTATCAGCTGTTCCCTGGTTTTTGGTCTGGTCTTTCAAAAAATGAGTAAAATTGGACTTTTAAGAAGTCTTATTACAAGCGAGTAATTTGATAGCAAACATGGTTGCATGCAGAACTCAGGGTACCTATTCCTATAAAAGTGATGTGTGTAAGCATCTATTTAATTAGTCCTGCCAGTGCAAATTGTTTTTGCTGGTAATGATGTGATAAAATGTTAAACAGCAGGTGGAAGCTCCATTACTAAATGCCCAGGAGGAAACCAGATGATGTTTTTTTTGTCTGCTGAGAATTGACCATTATTATAATTGAATAACCTTTTTTAAAAAGAGGTACTAAGCTAAATTTTCATGACCTTAATTGCTTCATTGAACTTCACACGTCACATGCTGTTGTAGCTCTTATCCTAGGTGTCACCTGATATTCATGACAATCCATAAAGTTTATCATTTGTAATAATTGATGTCATTAACACACATTCTTTGAAGACCTTTCTGTAATCATTGGCTAACCATATGGGATGCAAAATCAATGATCTGAACAATGTCATTAATAATAAGTTAGGTGTGAATGAGTTTTTCCCAAAACATGAATTCTGCAGGTTATTTAATTTTGTTTAACACTGTAGAGAAACAATAACCTTGACATACACCAAAATTTCCATATGACCTGACACAGTTATTTAAAGTTGGCTCCTTTTTTAATTCAGCTAGAAAAAAGTTGACATTATTTCCTATACACCATACAAAATATTAGTCCCAGATAAAATGAAACTTTCTAGTGGAAACTCTGAGGACAAAATCTGCTCCAGGTCTGAGAGAGGAAAGCAGCAAAATTTTGCCACTAAATTAATGAATAGTGCAGTGTTTTCTTTATTTCCTCCTTCTCTCTATAAAAATCTGGGGGACTTTGAGTCCTGTAGGCTGCTTTTTGCAGAATGCACAAGCATCAAGTCACAGGGGAAACAATATAAAGAAAATCACATAATCTCCCCTTTTCTATACTGTCTGTTTTAATAACTTTTTTCTTATAAATCAAGTCATAGATAGGCTTTGCTTATTGTCCATACTCTCACTTGGCTGGAAGGGAAGAGATCACTGCAGTCACAAGGCTTAACTCCAGCTGCTGATGGTGCAAAGTAGATTCCTCCTGGGTCTCACAGTGCTGGGGACGGTGCAGACACTTCACAAAGCAGGACCAAAAGGCAGCCCTGAACATCGCACCTGCTAAACACCTGCTATGAACTGCCTGTCCTCCATTCTGAAGCTTTTTCAGAGCTGTTTCTAAAGGCTGGTTGGCTTTTTCAGCACTTGAAGACATGAAGACATCAGTAATTTTTCTCCAGCTGAGAGAATGGATAGACCCAGAAGACAGAGGTTTCCTGGCTAAATACTGCCCCAAGGCTTATAAAGCACCATAAGTCTATTTTCTCTTGTGAACTTTGAGCCAAAGACTACTGAGTCTTCCTGACTCTGTCACGCTGGTATTTTAGATTTAAGCTGATGAGGGCAGTGTATCATCAATGCAGTTGGAGCAAGCAGCATGCAGCAGATGCTCAAAGGCCAGCACAGCTCCCAGCTCCTTGGGAAACTCTACAGCGGAGTTACCTGAAGCTTCGCCCTGAGAAGCAGAAAGCAGTGGTTACAAAGCATAAGCCTGGCAGAGACCTTCTCCTGGAGACAAATTGTGAGGTGTGACCTGTCTAGAAGTGAGGCTCCTCTGGGTACCCTCATCCCCTGTCCCTGCCCTCCCAAGGCTGGCCTCAGACCTGGGATGGTGTGGGGAGGAGGGTAAATGGAAACCTGTGACTGTGCCTTATCTTAACAGGAGGTGCTAACACACCCCAGTCTTGGACGCTGAGCACTCCTGGTATCATTATATCCCCATCCATATACTACATGCAAATTCCAAGCTCTACCTGGTAGTGCCTCTTCTTGTCTTGACTAAAAACTCCACAAAATGACAACTTTATGACAGATGTTGCTGAAGACAAGATCTGACTGACAACATCGTTACAAATGAGGCGCTGTCAGGCAGAATGTATCTTGATTTGTGGATTTACAAAGAAAATGTTTTAAATGTTTACTCACAAGCTCAGCAGTTTTGCTACAAAGGAATTAAAAGATATTAACCTAGAAAATTTAATGCCATTTTATGAGAACTACTTTAAAGAACATTACCTCACTACATAAATAATACTTTGCTGTTTAAAACTGAATAATTACCAGTGGAGAAAGCAGCAATGTGGCACTGAATGCCTGAAAAATCAGTGATGCCAATAACACAGATAGAGAGTGTGTCTGCTTTTGCCTTAAAGGAACATACTCATAAGGCCCTTTTCTTTGTTGGTCCAGAATGCTGAAATGTGTCCTGGCAAACTTCTCCTGAAGAAACTTACTTTCTCAACAGAAAGTTTGCATTTCAAAACAGTTTCCAGTGAAAGAAATGGTTGCTCACAGAAGTTGTCTGTCTCTAGCCTCTTCTGCTCTGTTTATTAAATCATCACGGATACAAATTTGTTTTTGCAGTTTACGATCCATTGACAGTATTATTTCTAAGCAATTTGATGCAGAATGAAACAGTTTACTATGCTAAGTGTCCCCCACAGGAAGGCACCTCACTGCAGCTTCTTGTTTTTTATGTGCACACCCAGAGCCGGACACTCACCAGCATAGGGTAAGAGAGAGAGGCTGCAGCTGCCATCATTTCCTTCAGCATGGGGCAGAGTTTCTGTTTTCATCACAGATAAAGATAGCTTTGATCAGGCTCTTTGTATTTTGTATTACATTTTTTCACTGCTGCATGATCCCCTCTTCTTGCCTTGAACTGAACCACAGTGAGTTATCTCCCTGTTTTCAATCATCCATTCTTTGGGGAAAAAGAAAACGAGGCAATCACGCTACAGGGACTGCAGCATCTTCTTTTACGAAGGTATTTTGGATGCTTGTCAGTGAGACTGGGTTTTATTCTCATCTCTTAGTTAGAACCAGGGGCATATCTTCAAGAGGCTGAACTGGCATTTGGGCGCCTGTCAAATTTGGCTTTCACTAAAACTCGTTTCCTTGCAGTCTCTTTGAATTAATGCTGGTGATGGACACATGACTGTCCTTGCTCACTCTGAAGTTCATTTTAGACCTCACAGAAACTGTATTCCTTCTTGAAAATATTTTTGTTTTCACTGTAAATATATTTTAATTGCCAGCCACAAGAATTTGCTTTCATTACACTCACATAAAGCATAGCATTTTCCCCCTCCTACAATCACTAGCCAACTCGCATAAAAGAAAGTACATTAAATTGATTTTCTTCCATAGGAAATACATCAAGGAAAGGAAAGGATTGATTTCCCTCCATAGGAAACAGGACATAAATGTTTTTAATCCAGCTGCTTCATTCGATTATCATGTACAGTATGAAAAACTGTGCCATAAAAATGAAATTAAATGCATAATAGCATAGACATCTCTTCCCTTATGATAATTTAAAGTATCCAGTCTTTTGGCAGAGCACAACACCAACCTTTGAGCATTGCCTACACCCATCTATTTTCCAAAGTCTTACAGTATTTATGTATCTTTCTGGGATGCTTTTTGGAAAGCACCATGTTTCGTCATCTGTTTCTGATTTCAGTGAGCAGTCTCTGAATGCAATAGTACATAATAAATTTGAGTAAAAGTGGCAAATCTCACACTGTTCTATGGCAGACTATGCCTTTCCGTCATATATCAATCCTATGAGGATTTATAACCAAGGGTATAATTCACAGCCAGCTTTACAATCATCCACGCAGAATTTCATAGGTCAAAGATGTAATTACATCAAATTTTAATAAATTCTGTGGCCTGTGTAAGGCATAAAAAAGGCAAAGCTAGAAATACCAGATCCCAGCACTGCAAAGTTTGCTACTCAACTGCTACATTAAAGCATGGGCTAATCCCTAGTAAAAATACTTTAGTCACTATACCCTTCTGAGGTCATTACCATGGACAAGCTGCTGCTGAACAGAAGGATTCCCTCATATTTTGCATTTGAAAAATAATTTCCAACACCTTCTTTTTTCTGTGCCTCAGGCACAAGGGGAGAACACAGTTTTCTATGGTCCAAATGCTTGTAGAAGATACTTAGTGTTATACAGGGGACATTGACTGTTTTTCATGCAAAAAGAATCCAAGTCCCATCCCTCACTCTGGGTGGGTAACAGAACCCAGGAAAGTGCAGCAGGGAACTGTGCCACCAGTGTCCCCAGTAAAGGAAGGATATTCACTTGCTGCCAACTGATTAATTTCTGAGCCTTGTACTGACTTGAGCACAACATTTACATTTCTCTTTCTTTTCAATTCCATTTCCCAAGTTAACAAATGCTAGATCTTTGATCTGTATTCAGTTAAAGTCAGGCAGATGAAATTCTTTTGGATGGCATTTTCTATATCTGTAAACAAAACATCAGCAAAAGTTTGAATCTGTTCTATCTTTCAAACAGAGAGGGACACAGTTATTGATCTGGACATTAGACTGCCATTTTATTGAGAGAAAGATGGATTATCTTTGTATCTAAAATGGCAGAAGATACCAATAAGAAACTTCCTAAACTTAGCATAAATGCAGGCAGCTCCTATTTTAGGGATAGTGTGCTGGCCATTAGCAGAAACATGACTTTCCTCACTGTTCTATAACAGTTATCTGCTATTAAAAACAGATGATCTGTTTTAGATCAATATTTCTGAAATTGAATACATGGGCCCTGACATGAAAAAAGCCTCAAGCATCTGTGGAAAGCTGTCTTAAGTGGGTTCATTATGGCCAGTTAAAATCTGCAATAAAAGACAGTCTTAGCATGTACGAAAGTTGGACAGAGCCTTGGGTGGCATGGTTTAGTGGGAGGTGTCCCTGCCCATGGCAGGGGGGTTGGAACTAGATGATCTTAAGGTCCTTTCCAACCCTAACTATTCTATGATTCTATGAATGTCATAACTGAAACTGGAGATTAAATGCAGCTTCTAGGGTCTTATTTTTAATTGTTCAACAAAATATGCAACCCTAGTTTTTCTTATTGCCCTCTACCATCAGTGTACCAGAACCAGCCATCGCCCATATCTGATCTCTGTCTTTGGCTTTGATTTACCTGTGAAGCTCCTTTGAATGCCCTGAGTTGTGGACATTAAGATTAAAAACAAGCAGAAAAGAAAAAAATTCATAGTTGCTTTAGCAATTACGAATTGCTTAGCAATTCGTAATTTTGCAATTCATAATTAATTGCTTAGCCATTTAGAATTATGAATTGCTTTAGCAATTATGAATTTAGCATTCATCGTATCTAACTGTGCAGATGACATGAAGAAAAGGCCCCAGACAGGGCAAAACAAGCTAGTCTTCTAGCCACCTCTGCAAAGGCAATGAGAAGTGCAGTTTTTTATTTGCTGTATGCAGGAAACAATTTCTGTGTGCAGCTGGTTTGTGCTCACTGTGTGAATTTGCTCCTCACAGGTACCTGTGTAGGCCCTGCCAAGCTTTTCCTCACTCTTGTAGCTCCTACACTAGGTTTTCTACCTTTCTCAGAATTTCATTCATCTGCCATTCTAATATTTTTCTCAAAGGATTTGACTGTATTTTTTACCAAAGCTCAAACAGATTCCTTAACAGGCTTTATTAATAGTTACTCTAAGGAAGGGAAGTCAACAGCCTCCTGCAAGAGTACCATGCTGACTTGATGTTCATTTATAGACAGAAAAGTAAACAAATCCACAAAAGGTATTCATATAAATCCCTGTAAACTATAAGATTTCCGTTTATCAGATAGTGTCCTAGAACCAATCTGCATGCCTTTGTTAGGTGTGTTTCTGTCTGTACAACTGCGTGGCAATTTATCTGGATATGGAGCTATGGATATCCAGGAGAGGAGTGCAGGACACAACCACATAGCCTGTTACGAGCCATTCTAGATACCTTTCTTGAGGTCTTCGATGGCTTCCCAGAAAGTGTCTCCATCCTAACCCTCAAGTTATCAATGGCTTTACATAAATCAGAGATTTCCCATAGCTTCAGGATTAAAGTTATGGTCAAAATCTGTTTAGCAGGTGAGAAGGCATCCCTTGTCACAAGGGCTGCACAGGCAAGGGGCAGCACTCCCCCACTGACTCAAGAAAGATGTTGCAAGGAATAAAGCCTCTGTGACAAATAGAGGCCAAGAATGAGGTTTCAGCTGTCCTTTTAGTGTACATGATTCTAAAATATACTGGACAATACTTAAGGATTATAGCACAAAATTACATGCAAAACCTAAGAAAACAATGAGCTGTTTAATAGTGAAATGTCACTGCATATTTGAGAACAATTCATAGTAAAGATGTCATGAGCTGCTGCCAGCTTTTTTGTTTGATTCTATTAAGCTGTTACTGAGGCAAATGCCACCCTTATTAGCTTGCTTTTCACATGTGGCATTTTGTTACAAACTTTGACCAAACTCCCAGAAAAACAGATGAGGATCTCCAGCCACTGCTCATTTATAAATAAAAACAAATTCAAGCAACTTAAAACCATTAAGAAGAAAGATAAAGTTTGCTTATTCTGCCCTGGCTACTTATACTGCCTCTGTTAATTTCAAGAAATAACATTGCTACTTTATAGTTCAGAAGAGGTTGTAAATTAACTAGCACTGAACTGGATATATCCACAGTTACCATTTGCTATTGCCAACCACCTATAGATTTCCAATAAACAGGTCTCATTCATTGTGAAAATTAGATAATTGAAACTATCTATTTGCTTCAAGGCTGTGGTCTCAGGGGTTACGCTTGCATGTTGGCATGACAAGTAGGTGACAGCAGCTGCAAATCACTTCCGCAATAATCTTTGCTCATTTTGTTTGTCAGTACTAAGAGCACTTTATGCAATACTGCAGATTATCAGCGGGCTTTTGCTGACAGCTCTTCTGTCTGAGGAACACCTCTTTTTCCCTATTTCCAGGCCTACCTCAGTAAAGGCATTTAAAAAGGATAAGAGGAAGGAATCCTGTCAAAAACAGCAATCCCAATCCATTCCATTAATTCTTCCATCCTGCAGATTGCTAACTATTAATTATTATGCAGACTCCGAAGCAAATACATTGGAGCAAGAGTGAAATGTATAGCAAACACTGCCCAACAAATTTGCACACAGCCATTTCCAGTGAAGAATAATGTATCTACTTGTTGTGGTTTAAGACGTAAATCATGCAGTTTGCTCACTCACTCCCCCCTCTTTCTTCCCCCTGCTCCTGGGGGATGGGGAGGAGAATCAAAAGAATGCAACTCCCACAGATTGAGATACAAACAGTTTAGTAACTAAGGTATAACACAAACCACTACTGCTGCCACCAATAGTAATGACAAGGTAAATACAATGAGAGAGAATGCAACTGCTCACCACCCGATTCCAAGCCCAACCCAGCAGCAAACCCCCCACCCTTCTGGTCTCTGCCCTTCGTTTTTACATCCTGGGCAGGACGTGCTGTGGTATGGAATACCTCTTTGGTCAGTTTGGGTCAGGTGTCCTCTCTCTGCTTCCTCCCGGCTTCCCCTCCTCCCTGGCAGAGCATGAAACTCAGAAAGTCCTTGGCCAGACCAAAACATTACTAAGCAGCAACTGAAAACATCAGTGTTATCAGCTCTGTTCCCAGGCCAAAAGTCGAAAACACAGCACTGCACCAGCTACTAAGAAGGAGAAAAATGACTGCTACTGCTGAACCCAGGGCGCTACTGAAGTGTTAATTAAATGCTTCAACCAATATAAGACATTTGCATGACGTACAGTCAACTGAGTTATAAGTGTATACCTCCAGTTTAAAAAGAAAAAAAAAAAAAAAACAAAATAACCAGAAATTAGAAGTTTTGCACTGACAAAATCCCTCTTTATAATTTTCTTACCATTCTGTTTGGCCAACACTACAACAGGTTAAGTGATTCCTTGATACACTGGCAGTCCAATTAGTCATTGATCGTTTGAAACCTGTATTCACCTGTGCCATGAGGAAATGAGTCTCTCTGGGATGGATCTCTCATTTGGTGCCATGCTATTATTTTCCCACAGCAATCATGATCATCAGATCACTAACTGAAAATTACTCAAATATATGTAGCAGCAGATAACCCAGTAGTTCAGGGAGTTGGTGACTGGATGTTCCATCACCCAGTTCCCAGACACAGAGCTATTCTTGAGCCATTGTGCCTTGTCATCTGGCACACTACTGCTTGGATCCTTGTGGGGCACATTATAAAATCTTCAGTTATTACTGTTTGTGTATTAAGGCAGTTTTCTATTTCATGAAATAATGTGGGCATATCAGACATTACTTAAACTGTATACACTAATTTAAAAACTGATTCAAGAAGGTTTAGTACAAAGCTGGCTCCACAGAGGGAAGGTCTTGACTGATTTCTACAGAACCAGAACATACCAAAACTGTCTTATTTTAACTTCTGCCATCATTTTCTTATTCTTTGCAACAAAAATATATTTGCAGTTTTTCTACAGAATATTAAAAAAAAAAACTAGTCAGGAATTTTTAAAGGAAACTTCTTGTTTTGTTTTAATGCATGAACTGCTGGCGGCTGGATACGTCTTGCACTTGGAAACCAGGGGGCAGAAGAAACTGATTGGTGATCCTGCACTCCCAGGTCTCCCCTGTCACCAGCATCTTCACTGTTGCACTAGAGCAGGTCTCTCTTCTTGGAAAGGAGAACTCTGCACACTACCATTTGTTTGGATACAGGAAGAACTGATCATCTTTGAAAGAAATCTTAGCTGAAAACCTTCTTGGTGAATAACTCACCTATGCAAAGTGGAACACCATGTACAGAGATGTGGGGAGACCCTCAAGGCATCCCCAGTGTTGCAGACTCACAAGAGCTGTACAAGGGAGAGCTGAAGGCAGTACTCTCACCAGGGAACTGAGGGTATTTGGAGCCTTTTCTCACATCCTCTGCAAGCTCCATAAGCACACAGATAACAGACACATTGAACTGGATGTTTGCCTCAATTATTTTTCGTGTAAAGGAGAGTTTCAGCCCCATGCAAAAATGTTTCAAAAAGAATACAATTCTCCCAAATTTCTGTTCCTTAAAAAAAGTTTTCTCCTAATACAATGAGAAAGACAGTTTGAACTCCAGCATCTCTGTCTGGCTGTTGTTTAGGTAATTATCTAATGGGTTCCCAATATCATAGCCTTTGCTCACCTCTTGTGAGATAACCTGACCTCTGCAGGAAGAACATGCCAAAGCCAAAGTAGAAAGAAGCAGCAGCAAGCCTAGGGCAGGGTGATATTTTTCCCTTCTCATGTAGGACTTGCTGCAGAGGCATCTCAAAAAACAGACCATTTCCACTGCACTCAAAGATAACGGAATTTTGTGTAACTTGTGTTAATAAATATGGCTGCTCCAAAGGAATGCTTGACCCGTATTATCAATTCTTCTCCTAAAAGATGAGAATAAATGAGAGTAACACTGGCAACTCCTCAGGCTAAAAGGGCAATATTGCTCAAGAGAAGCCATCATCAGCTACAATGGGAACATTTGACTGAACAAGTAACTTGGAAGCATCAAGGCCTCTGCCTTTGAAATTACATTATTCTTCATACATAATTTCAAGCCATGTTCTGCATCATTCATTTCATGATCAAAAATGGTATTTTTACTCTTACTAACAACATTTAAACTATGATGTACCTGCAGGGAAATACATGATTGCTCTGCAAGAGAACACTTCAGATATTGAAATTGGCAAGTCCTTTATCCATAAGCCAAGAGATCCATTGCGCTTGTTAAAATTGAATTATGTGATACTGAAAAAGAAGGATATAATTATAATTTATGGAGAGGGTATTCAGTAAACAGTGTGATTCAAGTTGTTTGTGTGTGCTGCTTTAAATAACCATCTTTCTGCATGAAGAACTCTGTTTAAACAAAACAAATGAAGAACTGGAATTCAAGTTGGTGTTTTATTCCATGCAATGACCATTCAAATAGAAAAATCTCTACTGATTACATTCATTTGTGGGCTTTGGTAAAGATAAATTATTTTAGCTTATTTATGAAGATTAGAATAGTCATGACTTATAGGAAACAATTTATATAAGCAGTTTTAAAATACACTTTTAGGTCAAGAAAGAGCTAAAATTCTGGCTTTGGCTGCATTAGCAAAAAAAAAAAAACAAAAAACAAACAAACACAGAATAGCATTGATTAAAATTTGCGTAATATCTGCTTAATTAAAAAAGCAGTGTTATAGATTGCAGCCAATAGATTGATCCACTTTCCAACCACTTTTAAAAGAATAATGCAATTCTAGATCAGAAATATTTTTTTCCTCCAAGCAATTTGCCAAATAAGGGGCTAAAATGTAAAATATTTTTTCCATTATTTTTAGGTAATTGAAATGCAAAGTGCTAAGCACTTAATCTTTCCAGGCAGGAAAAGCTGTCTGCTGTCAGATTTTATTAAGTCTTTTTGCTGCTCTTTGTATAGTCAATAACAAGTGTCTAAACCCAGGAAATGATGTAGAGGTAGTGTTCAAAGGTAAGGATATGATAAGGTAGTGTTTGCATTCAGGATAATATGAAAAAGTCCAACATGTACACAGAAGATTTTTCTCCATATCAACTAATTAGCATGTTTATTAGAAGCATTAATTATTCTGACAGCCATAGAGATTACTAAGTGTGTTAACTCTTCACATGCTCCTTTCCTACATGCATTTCCAGGCAAGCAGTTTACATGCCAGCCATCGTAGGTAGATTTCCATATCTTAATAAAGATAAATGAAACTGTTCTTTCCAATTCTAGCATGTGTTAGGAAGTAAAGAATAAATTCTACCATAAACATATGAACTTCAAAACAAACCCAAGACAGATACAATTTTGATAAAAACTATAAAATCTTTGATATTTTCATGGAGGTAGCCTTCCACTAGAGCATACGGTGTTATCTAAACCTCAGAAAGATTGATCAGATTTATACCTACAGCTGGAAAAATCAAGTAATTTTTGATCCCAATATCAAAACAGTCACCAAAGATAGCAGACATCCATTACCTGATTGCTCTTGATTAAGAATTACTGTAAAAACAATGCAGCTTCCTGATGTGTCCAAACATGCATTTTCTGGAAGCCCAAAATAGAAAGTGCCTCTTGCAGCCTAATGTGTCTGGCTCCTGTTACTCTCTTACAGAAATGGGTTCCATCTTCTGTACTTTGGCCCTGGAGCTGGAACCTGCTTTATGCAAGAGCCTCCTGTCAAAAGCCTGCTCTGCCACATTGTGCAAAAAGGACTAGCAAAAGTGCTAAAGAGGGAGGTGATGCCTAACCAAAACTAAATCCTGAATAGATAAATATAAGCATTGGCATTCAATTCCATATGCAACACTAAATAACAGTTTGATGCTTTATCTGTTCATAAATTAAATTAATTTGTAGGTAACATGGCTACATAGAGAAACAACTGCATTACTAGGACCACCGCCTCCCACCTGCCTCTTTCACATGTCACTCCTGCTCAGGTCTAAATTTTTAGGGCCAAATAATCAAAAAAACAAACTTTCACTGTGCCCAGAATCACTGTTTGGAACAGCATTTCCCAGCCTCAGCCTTACAAAGTTGTTCCCTGCAGAAGAAAAAAGGATTTTTTTTAGATCTTTGTAGCGTGCCAGTGCACAGTTTTTTGGCAGCAACACAAATATGCCCTATTTTCTCCTATTATTCTTCTTTCCCATTATTTTCTTTCTACTTCCATTGCAATTTTTCTTTCTTTCATTTCCTCTAGTGTGATTTTCCTTGTCTACCTTTCTTGCACTGTAAGATTCGTATTCCCAGTTCTGCCTCTTTACACCCATACCTGAATCAATTTTTCTTTCTTGACTTCTCCTCACTATTTCTCTCATCTCCAGCTTTTCATTTCACCATCATGTTTGAATTGAGGCTATTCAGCATATGCTTCATGCACTTCCCTTCTGCTATATGCATGCGTAGAAGTATCTATTATTTACATGAATGCACATGCAAGGAAAATTGGGTGTTTATTAATATCCTGAAGTTGCTGACCTCTGACTGAGCCTTTTATTACATTCCACTAAATGTTTTTCTGAAGATTTCCTGTTACTGCTCTGTCTGCATTACAGACCAGCAAGATAAGGACCTTTGCCTATCTACATTTTGAAAAACTTCAAATCTAGAGCCACCACCTAGCCTTTTCTTTGTCTCAGATCAGCTTCTTCCAGTTTTCTCTTCCTCCGAAAAACTAAACAGACACAGACATAATTATCATATCTCAGACAAATCATTAGCAAAGTAGACATAGAGTGAATTGAATATCTCTTCAAGGAGGTCATTATTTGATCAAAGCCTTTTAATGTACCTTTCACTAAAACTGTACCCCCAAGCATTTTGCAAAAACTCAATAATCCACTTGTGAGGCTGAATAATTTGGGATAAGAAGAGAGAATTTAAGAATCTGCACACAAAGTAAAAAAGACTGAGTTGAAGTAAAATCCAAAGAGCAGTGAAGAGACTGTGGGTGAGCTGATAATGATGGTTGCTTGCAGATCTGAGCTCTCCCTGCTGATAGAGCCCTGATATAAGAAACATGTCTGCCACGACATGGAAGCAAGTCTGTCATGCATATACTGTTCCGTAGAAAGATATAGAGAAATCAAGTCTTGAAAACACGAAGCTTGCTTTACAACAGGGGTGTTTCAAGAAGCAAGTAAAAAGCAACGCTGTTTTTAGTCCTCCAACAAGGAGCAAATCTGCACCACTCATGGAAAACAACAAAACAGAGTAAGCAAAGGGAGCAAAAGACAGCTTGGGATACCCAGTACTTGTCTAGAAGAAATCTCAGCAAGCAAGCTGATACAGAAAAATTTGAGTATGCTGTACACTAATTGCACACCTTCACACTTCAGGGCAGCTCCTTGCCTGGTGTAATATGCACAGGACTCCAGTGACTTCAGTAATTTTCTGTAAATAGTTTACAACTCAAGGGTCACAATTTTGTAACTGTTTAGAGGTGTAGGGATGCAGATAACTAGAGTTCAGAAATCCACTATGGACTCATCTGCCTTTTTAGTGTACCAAAATCTGCAGCCCTGATATTAAATAAACTAGTGGCACATAATAAATACAGCAATAAGTGTGATGTTGTGTGGTTTCCAGACATCTTCCAGTCTCACTTTGATGTAGTAGAAAAAAACTGTAAAAAGGGGAAAAAAAAAAAATCTAAAAAAACTCTGATTAAAATAAGAGGAACAAAGTTAAAGAAGAAAAGAATGATGCTCATGGAATAATGAACTGAGCACTGATGATAGATTATTTATTATGATGATTATATTAATTTATTCTTAGCACTAAAATATACCTTTTGGATGAGATAAATGAAGTTGGCTGTAAAGCCAGTTCTTCGCATGGGAAGGAAGGGCAATCCGAGCTAACAATGAAGATCTTCAGCCAAATACTATTTCACGAAAGACTAGAATTGAAGGGTAAAATAAATTGCTGAAAAAATTATTGGCTTGGTATTTAAAACTGCTGAGCATCTGCAAGTCCTGTTTAAGTCACAGGAGCTGAAGGCAATGACAGCCTTTTTAAATTAGGCTAGATAAGTGGCAGGGCCAATAACTAACCAGGCTTACCAAAGAGATTTCGGAAGTTAATGATCTGAATGTAAGAATTCTCACTTAAGTTTAGTGGTTTAAAAAAAAAGAAAGGGGGGGGGGGGAAAGAAAGTTTAAGGAGAAAACTCTTAGAATTCGTAATGTAAACATTTACTATTTTTTTTGTGTGTTTTCTTTTAAAGAAGACTCATTTTCTCTGTCATGTTTCTGATAAGCAAAGTATTTCAGTAACAATACAGGAACAAATCTGTACTAACAAATTAGTATTCAAGACAAATTTTAGTAAGAATATATATGTGTCAAAGCTTGCTTCAGTGATCTTTTAGCTTTTTTTTATATATACCGAAAATCAAGAGGGAAATATTTTCAAAATCCTTTGACACTGACATGCTTAGGCTTACAAGCAGTACAGACAAAGAAGAAAAAACTGATCCTTTAGTCTCATCTTTCCCAAACCAGGAAACAATATCAAAGAATTCCATTTTTTTTTCAGGAATAAAGGACTGGAGGGTACTATCTGATACTTCCTTGTTTAAGTTCAGGATGTTTTAGTTGAAACCTTTATAAAAAGTATTTTAAACTGGAGAGGGAGGGGCCATATTAACTTTTTTACAAATTGTAAAGATCCATTGAGAGGCTGAGAGGGAAATTTTTATCATTGTGTAATATTGTTTGGCAGGGAGGAGAAAAGTATTTCTAATATGAAGCTTGAAACTAATGCACTAGCCTGGGAATGTATATATTCTCAAAACTAGTATTCTTTTACCCTCATGATTTTCCATTAGCTGCTCATCTGAGACCAGCAATTTCCTTTCCAGCAAATCTGTTCTTTTTAAAATTAACTTAATTGGATTGTGGTCATTCTATTTCCTCAAAATGAATCACAAAGCTTTGTCATACACTTTCTTCTCAGGAAAAAAAAAAAAAGCCAAGTGGTCTCACTAGAGTCAGGTCAAATCTCTGTTTGATCAGACCTTGGACCAGAGGAAGGTCCTATAACCTGAGATGGGCTCATGCGTGAACTGGAAGGGGTTAATCAGCCTGCCTGACTGTCAGTATTTCCTCCAAAAATCCTTCGCTCTTTGTCAACGCTTTCCTCCAAGTACTGACAGCAGCAGGAAAAGACCAGAAGAAATTTATTCATCCCCAGGAAAAATGTTTCCTCACCCAATTAATATTCTCTGTAGCATATCAGCTGGCCAATAGCTGAATAACAATTCTCCCCATTTGCAGGAGCTGAGGTCAACAGTGTGGCAAGCAGGGGAAAGTCCATTTTGTGCACGTTAGAGGAGGGACTTGCCCCACACAGCCCACAGGCTGATATCGACCCATCAGGATGATGGACTTTCCCAAAGTCAGATTCTCCTCAGGGATGCAGGCAAAGAGGAGGATGAAGGCCATTTTGGCCTTGCTTCTTGCTGTCGCCTTTGATGAGAGATCCAAGGCATCCTCACCATTCCTTGCGAATGACCCTGTAGGCATCCACCACATGACTCAAGCCTCCTGCCCCCTGGCTCAGCCTCATTGCTGACAGCGCAGGCAAGTAGGCTCTGCTCACACCACCTGAATCCTCTGTTCCTGTCATGCCCCAGTAGAAATCCACATCCCCTGCCCAACACACTGCCACACAGAGGACAAACGTAAATGTGCAGACTTCAGCAACTCCCGAAGTGGTTCCCCTTGTCCATCCTGATCAGAGAATAGGTAATGCAGGGATATAAGTAATCCTAGGTCTTGGGTCATGTAACAGATGAAAACTGTACTCCTAACACCACCTACAAAATCACATTTTCTCAAATGCATAAGTAAGAGCTTCCCAGAAGGACTTGGAACAGCCATGGCATCTCACCATAAGAGGTATCTCCAGCCTAAAGATGTTCAGAAGTCTGGAGAAATCATGGATGCTCTTCAAATAGAGCACCACAAAACTCAGTATGATTGCTGCAGTCCAGCAGCCACAGGCTGTTCCCCTGATGTCTTTTGGAATATCAGGTTTAACATAATTTTCTACTGGATGGTAGCATCCAAAGTGTTTGAACAGCTCTTTGCACTCAAACTATAATGTTTTTACTTCTATAGGCATCTCTCTGTGAGAACAGATTTGTGGGGAAGTCTGTAAACTGCTGAAATTTTTGGGCACATTGAAGTAACAGTGGAGAATTTAAGTGTTCTCTGAAATGACATCCTAGGTAACTGCTTTGAAAATTGTTGCAACATTAGGAACAGTGAAAAATTATTTTAGGAGCATTCATTAGGAAGACTAAACGTGTTCAATTTCTTTAACAATACATAGGCCACTGCAAATGGTTGTGTGTTTTGTAATGGCTTACACTGAAAAGATCTGACTACTGAAATGCCATTAAATTAGAACTACTCATGTTGAAAAGTGTCTCAGATTGCCCTATTTTTTAGTAAGAAGAAAAAGATGGTTTTGTTCCTCCCTGTAATTTGCCATAGCCACACAAATCTCTTACATGGCTTGACGCTTTATTGAAGAGTAATTTCTGAGAGAATTCTTATGAATCCACATTTCGAGATGCAAAGACACATCTCTGTGAAATAATGTGCAAATCATCACCAGCACCCACACAACTAAGTGGATGTTTTCTTTCCTTCTACACAAAGAATTTGTATCACTTTTGCACTCTTTTCCATTCCCAGAGATTTTGGAAGAAAACACATGGGAGCAGGATGATTTGCTGCTACCACCCCACAGGTTTTCCAGAAAGCCTGTCCTACCCTGCACATGTCAACCTACTCCCCAGTACTAAGGGAGCCAACCTGGGGAGGAAGAGCTTCTGCTACAAAATGCCACTTGTTTTCAGAAGTTACTCTCTAGCTGCAGAAAATCCCATGAAAATAAAGACTGAACAACTTACTGGCCAACAGACTAGAAATCTTCAACTACAGTGAAGTGATGTGGGACATCCAAGCTGATGATTTCACCCATTTCAGAGGGGAGTGATTCATCTAAACACATCCATTCAGTATTTTTCAAGTGATTAGTTAAAGGAGAAAAAAATACAATCCAGCAGATAATCACCCACAGTAGCCTGGCACCCAGGCACAAGGCAGCATGGGGAACATGTGCTGGTAAGACCATTTGAAAGTGTTACGTCTCCAGTACACATCAAACAAAACATGCAGGTGGACAACCTGTAAATTGGGAAAATATTAATTCATCTGGAAACTGATGATTTTTTTTCCTTTTTCTGTAGATTCACTGTCTGAAAAAAAAGGGTCGGGGAAGGAGCAGAGAGAAAATTTTTCATGTACTACAGTCACTATGTTTCTGTTACATTTTCTGAAGTGTGAATTTGGATTTATGAATCAGGTGTGGTCTAGGCCTCACCCTCTTTCTCTCCAGTATGCATGTCTTCAAGGATTTCAGTTTTTAAGTGAACCTGACCTTGGATGATACTTTTCAAGTCTAGAAATTCTGGCTGAGCTAGAAAACACCTTTTAGAGGAAAACACAAACAAGTGTGAGAAGGAAATGTCTACAATTTTGCTTATAAACAGCTTACCACAATGGGGCTGCTGATCTCAGATGAAGCCCTGAGTGCTTTGCCATGCAAAACAAGTTAATTTTCTTCATGAAGATGTAGTGGCTGCTGTTTTTCTTTTTAGGACACTAAGCCTTTCTCCAGTTGTGTGACAATTTCTCATTTCACATTACAATACTAATACCTTTGTGGATCTATATGCTTGTACAAAAAGAATTGCTTCAGTTTAAACACTTCAGTGGTGAAAATCACAAAAACCTACAGATGCATGACATTTTGCGTGTATTTCCAGTACTAGTCAGGTATTTGTTACATCTGTGAAAGCACAGACCAGGGGTAATGAAGAGCATTACCTTTGATCCTTTTATATTCTGTGGTGTGTCTTGTCTGATTTATTCACATATCAAATACCAGTCACTGCACTATAGAGAATCTGCTAAGCCTCAGAAACAGGCTGTGCTAAGCTTTTCAGGCACCTGGTATGGAAAAAAAAACAGAATAGGTGTTTATATACTCTGGGAAGCTTTACAAATATGGGTTAAACATGCGTAAGCCATAAGATGCAGAGCACTTTATTTTACACCAGCAGTAATAACTGTGTGAGAATTTTTACTTTATTTTGTATCGTAGCAACTAATGAAGTCATTACTTTTTCCTGAATCCATCTCACTAATAATTTCAGTGGAAGACTTGTTCAAAACATTTTGCCAGTGGCATCCCGCATCCCTAATGTTCCACCAGTAACCAACATATTTCATTTATAAACCTGTTTTCCGTCCCACTTGGCTGGTCTGTTAGGAAGCTGTCAATAGACCAGGGAAATCCAATTTTCAAACTCGGCTAAATTTCAGTTTCAAAAGTGACTTCAATGCTCAGAACTTGTCTTTATCTCAGTTAAAGATATGATTGTAATTCAGATAGTCTTCTCTACACTAGATAACTGTGTAAAGTACTGATGCTGATACTACTGCCACAACACAGATGCCAGCTGGGAAAACTTGCACTAAATCCTGGATGTTTTTTTGACCCCTGCTTGCACAGGTTATATTGATGCCAGATGTTTAATGCTGTCTTTGGTCTCACTATGCAACTGTAGTTTTGCCCTTCACAGACTGGGTTTACTTATGCATGATTTTAAATTTATATGCTTTACCTTACACTTGCAATGACATTAAAACTTATTACATAGCTCGGATCCTATGGAAAGTGAACAAAATCTGAATTCCAGGCCAGGCCCACTTTAAAAGCACTAAATGAAGATCTTTTGCACAATCATAATTTCTAAAACATTTTAAAATGTACAATATAAAACTTCAGGAGCTGATAGCAGTACCATTGTATAAAAGACACGAAGAGTTCAACTGATCAATCAAATATTGTTCAACGGAACACGTTACTAGCACATATGGAGATTTAATACCTTTTAGTGGCCAAGAGCCACCACAACAAAATGCAACCCCTTCACAGCAGGTAGGTTTAGTGTCTCTGGCTAAAGCTTACTCTAGTTCAGTAAGACTGGAATGTGAGTAGGTGTTTATACTTACAGCAATTTTTTGAACAGAAAATACAAATCCACTCCTTATTTTGTTCAATAAAACATCCAAGCCCCTTGAGGGTCTCATAGGAGTACTCCTGTGCTGAGAAGTACATTACTGAATTACAACATCACAGAAATGTACCAAGCTAAAAAAATAATCCAGAGCTTCTGCAGACAATATTTTGTCTCACAGCGAAATCTTATTGGGCACAGACAAACTAGGAAAGTCCAGATAACTGGTACACCTTAACTCATTATGCTGGTAAGAGACATTACAAATTCCTTGGAATGAAATTTTTTCCTTTAGCAGCTGAAAAAATTTAAGGAAAGTTGAAACATTGTATGAGGAGAAATACTAAGTTATGAGAAAAAGAGATCTGTAACCAATTGCATTACTTTATCTGGAGATGCAGGCAGTATGTTAGCAGTTCAGAAAGAGCTTGTTGCAGATACAAGACTACAAGAATGGGTAAATGCAACTCCATAGAAGAATTGCGCAAATAAATAGATCTCACAAAAAGCTTCCACATATCATTTTCTATACTTGGAAAAGAACATTCAGCCAGTTAAGTGATTGAAATTGATTTCTGATTTAATTACTTGAATTTCCAATTCTCAGAACATTAACTCTTACATACAGTAAAATGGCCTCATGACTGAGCATTAGAACCAAATGATATCACCTGAAAAAAAGCTGTAGCACTTTAGCTTGCTAGAGACCGCCTACTGAAATGAGAAAACAGTACATTTACTAAATTGTTTGGGAAGTACTCACTGATAACACATATAGTCAGCTTCTTTTCTCCTGCTAGGTTTTAAATGACACTGTCAAGGTGCTATGTATTTCCTAATTTTTAAAAACGTTTTCTTCCAGTCTTATTTCTAAAACCCTCTGGAAGTTAGTTGCTTCGCTAGTCTAAAGAAGCATGTATATAGTATTTCTTGTGTTTTATTATGTGCATGTGAATGATTTATTACTGTAAGATTGCTCTCAAGTACAGGTTGACACGCAGGAATGTCCCAGATTTATGAAATAACTTGATTGCAATCCCAGTATTTTCAATATACTGTGAATTTTTTCTCTAAGCAGTGTTTTACACACACAATCCTTTCTAGTACGTTCTTTTACAAATATAATCCATAAAGCAGTAAGGAATGTCACACTATTGAGTACTAAAGCTGCTACTTTTAAGAAATGTTATGTTAGGAACAAATGAG
The DNA here is from genome assembly GCA_039720435.1 of Amazona ochrocephala. Taxonomy (NCBI): domain Eukaryota; kingdom Metazoa; phylum Chordata; class Aves; order Psittaciformes; family Psittacidae; genus Amazona; species Amazona ochrocephala. Next base: position 33,899,846 of record CM077881.1, read on the forward strand.
GTTATTACATGATAATAGTCATACAAAACAAGCATTTCTCAAAAAAAATCTCTTTGATGAAAGAGAATTTACAATTTCAAAATAAGGGAAGATCAACCTCCTCATCAGTTTAGTGATTAAAAAATTCAACTGCTTTTATCTTCTCAGGAGGAAAGCTGTTACAACATAGTACATTCCTCTATATTCTGTTTGCCCAGGGAAGTTGTGAATGCTCCATCCCTGGCGGTGTCCAAGGCCAGGTTGGACAGAGCCTTGGGTGGCATGGTTTAGTGGAAGGTGTCCCTGCTCATGGCAGGGGCATTGGAACTAGATAATCTTAAGGTGCTTTCCAACTCTAACTATTCCATAATTCTATACCCTGAGCCTTAGGAGAAACTATTTTTTTTCTTGAAGTATCTGAAGATGCTGAAAATCTCTCTCTATGGAGGAAACTTTATCACAGTATCTCAAGAATAAATCAACATTCAGTACCATGAGGAGCCAAATGGAAATAAGAGAAAAATTTGTAGAAGCAGATGAAGTTTTAACAACTATTTTGTTTATGCTACTCATTCTGGTACTGAGCTAAGCAAAGCCGGACTTTCTTAATTTTTAGTGTCCTATTCTGTCAAATGTGAATGTCAGTCAATCTGGTTGGTTTTGCAGAATGATTTGTGTGTCAGTGTTTCAGAATGACGTAAGAAAATGGGACTTAAGACCTAGTTTTCTTTTTCTGATAACCGTCAATTTGTATTAGCTTCTAAGACAGCTGCAGACATACTATGTGGAGCTAATTACCTTTGAATCTGACAGTTACTTTCCAATAATTTTTTGAGTTCACTTGTAGAATGCTCAGAAGTCACCTAGCAGTTCTTTCACTGAGCTGACTTACTCTGACCTTAAAAACTGGAATTACCTTAAACCAAGAAAAACATCTACTTGAAAAGTAAATGTTTTTTTACTCATTCAAAGGGGACAGGAATGAGAATGGAGTGTCCAATGGGAACCACGGAAATTTCATATAAGACCTAATGGAACAAGATGGAGATAAAGAATTAACAGTTAATTTATGCTTTTAAGGTTTTCTGCATGCAGGAAGCAGAACAATTAGCATGGAAAGCCCAAAAGATTACTTATAATTTATTTGGAAGGTGAATGTATCTGAGGCAAAAAAGTAAAAGTCATTTTCATTGCACTTGTAAGCTGCCAACTCTTTTGCAACATCATCCAATAAATCTTGCCCTAGGCACACAAGGAAAAAAACCCTTTTTTTTCTTTTTTTTTAAAATTGTAATGTCAACCTCTTCCCTCAAATTTAATTCAAACAATTATGGAAACCATGAACTGAGAATTTTCATTTATGAAATATGTGTAGCGTAGCATAACAAAAGGTTTTGTGTTCCCCATTAATAATATGACATGCACTGCTACACACCTGGTCTTCTCTCAAAATCTAAATGAGATCAGACACTTAGATCATTTCAAATCACATCTTATGAGCCTAGTCCTATCTTCAGTTAGAGAAGAGCAAGGCAAAGAAATCAGCAAGGAGGAAGCAAGGGCTTCACCAAAGCTCATCCCAGAGCTCTGACAAGCTGCAAAATTCAGGTCCTGGCCAAGACAAAGATGTCTTGCCAAATTGTCAGTAAAATTAAGAGGTATCACAAGGAGCTGAACTGTTTCTGTCTTAGAGAAAAAGGACTTTGGAGCTTGGGGGAGGTGGTTGGTTTGGGTTGTTTTCTTCTTTATGGACTCTCTTCATTCTGTTCCCCTGTCCTTACTTCTCATTTATGGAATTTGTGTAGCCTATTTCACAGTGTTGCTGCTGTGGGCAGAGGTGGAAGCCTGGAAGGGGAATAGTACAGTTTGCTTCTGCTTGGCTATTTATTTTCACAAGATGGTAGTCTAAGGGTGGGCTGCAAAATACTGCTGAGCAAACTTTTCTAATAGTTAATTACTTATTGTTAGGATGACTGAAATCTGATATCCTGACTTTTTTTGTTTGTTTTTCTAAGAAAAAGATAATTGAAAATTCATATGATTTTATTTGTTTGCAATACTTACATTAGTATGGGGTCATTTTCGGGTTCAAATTGAACATATTTTAAAGATAAAGTGGCCATTTTGATGTTTAGAAAATAATACAAAAGATTAATCTGAAAAGCCAAAAGCCTTAACTTAGAGTGGAACACTGATTTCCTTTAACTCACAGCTAAGAACTCCAAGACCTCCAATTCTCTTATGATAGTGAAATTGTCATGAACAATATTTGCATCGTTTTACTCTATTTCACCCTGAAATAACTCCAGCTTTTTATTAACTGCAAGGCTGAGTCCTATTTATCAGTTAGGCAGGTGTATTACCTGATAATGCAATAAGCTTTCTTGGATGTACAACATTTTTTATTTCTTTTATACCAGTAATCAGTTCCAAGAGCATAATAAAAACAAAAGGTTTATTTTCTTTCTTAGTGGTAACAGAGTTGTAAATTATCACCCATCAGCAATAACTGTTGCCATTTAATAAAAAATATAAAATTTCCTTAATCTCACACTGAACGTAATAGATAAGAATAAACAATGATATTCAAGTTGGTGCCAAAATGAAGGACTGCTGCAACTGAGGATGTGCAGTGAAGTTATTTATGTAGATAACACAGTTTTGCAACAAAAAGGAACTAACTTAGTTGTAATAAAATAGATAATCCAAACTTTTCTGAAATAGAAATAGTTATAAATAGTAATAATTCTAACTCATTTTCCAAGTATTTCAAAGACAAAAAATTGGTCAGAAACACAAACTAAGTTAAAAAAAAAAAAATCAACAAGATCAAGGCTGAATGTTCTTAATACTTCACCTGCAAAGCAGTTATAAGCTGTTCACTCACAAACAGTAATATATCAGGATTCTACAAATATTTCATATTTTATCGCCACTTTTCTTTTTTGTGAAATAAGACAAAGTGTGTACAACTGCCCCAAAGCACTTCTTATATTAGCAGTAGAAAGCCCTTTACCAGCTACGCACCCTCTGCCTCACACTCAGAGCTACCACAGTCCAGGCAGCGAATAAATGTGGTCAGCAGCTCAATAGGCCAACAATAACATTGTCGCGGTTTAAGTCTATAAACTCACACAGCCGCTCTCTCACTCACTCCCCGCTTTCTTCCCTCCGCTCCTGGAGGGATGGGAAGGAGAATAGAAAGAATGCAACTCCCACAGGTTGAGATAAGAACAGTTTAGTAACTAAGGTATAACACAAATCACTACTGCTACCACCAATAATAATAATGACAAGGCAAATACAAGGAAAGAATACAATAGCTCACCATCAATCCCAAACAAGCAGTGCACCCCCCATGGTGCACCCCACACCGTGCACACCCACCACCCTTCTGGGTCTCTGTTCTCCATTTCTACCTCCTAGACATGACGTGCTGTGGTATGGAATAATCTCTTTGGTCAGTTTGGGTCAGGTGTCCTGTCTCTCCTTCCTCCCAGCTTCCCCTCCTCCCTAGCAGAGCATGAGACTCACAAAGTCCTTGGCCAGCCTAAACATCACCAAGCAGTAACTGAAAACACTGGTGTTATCAGCACTCTTCCCAGGCCCAAAATCAAAAACACAGCGCTGCACCAGCTACCAAGAAGGAGAAAAAAAACGACTGCTACTGCTGAACCCAGGACAAACATGCATGAGCAGATCATCTTCCCAGGAAAAGTGTCTGTGGTTGGACTGATTGTCTTACCACCTGTCGTCCTGGGAAAGTGACAGTTCATCCTCTATCTTTCAGCTAGATAAAAATACTCTTTTCCGTTTGCACAATGGACAGCTGGCAACTGGATTATTCCTTCCATCTTTCAGGAGACAGGGATCCAGTTCTTCACTTGCACAGGGTCAACAAGGGGAGCACAACCTTCACCTTAGGTTGGTAAGGTGATGGAGGAAGCAGAGCACAGGACCAGATTATGCTGAGCATCAGTCGCTGGATGAATGCTGCTTGCCCCAGAAGCCTCACACAGGCATGCATCTGCAGAGCATGAATCTGAGGTTGGAAGGACAGTGCCCATAGCTTCCTATAAATCCAGAAATTCAATACAGGCCTCTAAATGTAGAATTACATTAACTACAGGAAAGACGCATTATGACCCAGCAATAAAATTCATAGGGATGCCTTTTTTCTTTTTCTTTTTTTTTTCTTACTTAAGGTTAAAACAGAAATATCTTTCCATTATCTCTTTTCTTGATATATAAGCTTTATAAATCACTGGATCACTGGCACTTCAGTAGTTTACACTGGGAAACCAATTTATATGAGCAAATAAGAATGCTATTTCATTACTTTTTATTTCCTCATAGAGCTGACGAACTCGAGATCAAGCAAGATGCAGATGAGGGACTCTCAGAGCAGAAGATAAAGACGCATTGGACAGAGGGTACACCAGTGAGGATACACAGGACACTAAGCTGCAGTGTAGAGTACCCACAGGCAGCAGATTTTATTCACTCTTTGGTCACCGACCACAATGGACCATTTTAACAAGCCATCTGTGAGGAAGGATTGCACAAAAAAATGTTGATGAAAGAGATAAATATTTCCTATCCCTTGCCACTTGGTATGGATTAGGGATAGATTTTGGGAAGTTGCGCCTCACTTCACTAGCAAAAGTTCTTTTACACTGGCAAAAGTACTCATATTAACACAGCTGTTTCTTCCAGCCCTTTCCGTAATACTTCTTTTTTCTCCCATTCATCCCCTTTTTCACATTCTCCTTCCCTGCTCCCAGTCTCTGTCAGCCCATGTAAGCATCAGCTCTGCCCCTTTAGCCTTTAGGGTTCCCAAAAATGAAGTTCTGCTGGAGGCTGGATCTTGAGAATGTGTCAGAGGCTGGGGAAAGCCTAGGGTCCCACATAAACATCTCCAAATTCTTTGACGTGGATTTTCAAAGAAAAATTTGTAGAGGAAAAAAAAATCCTTACTGCAAACATGTTTTAAGGACCAAGTGTATAATTTTTCCTCTGCAAAGAGAAAAAGGCTTCAAAATTCTTTCTTACGGGTCTTCACATGAATAGTATAACATACAAAGGCATCAATTGATACTAAGAGGAGGGGAAATTAATTGCAAACATTTGCTAGAACAAGTTCAGCAAGACCCCCAGTGTAACATTATAGACTTTAGTATTTGGGCACAAGAAGCCACGCTCCATGAACTCACTCATTACATATCCTAATAAAATCATGATGCTCTTACTGAAGATGGAGAAGGGACAGAATTTGTTAGTCTCTGAAAATAATACTATATTCTTCAAAAATTAGCAGCATAAAACTTCTTTCATATTAATTGCAGCAATTCTTCAGTGCTATAATTTAACAAATATACCTAGGGTTTTTACAAAAAAGATAAAATGATAATTATTTACTACCCACCTATCTTCAAAAAGCTTTGAAACTATTCATTCAACATACTATCAAACTTCCACATTAGATTAGCAAATTGCAAATTATAATCCAGTGCAAACTTCAAACGGCAGCTTTTCAATCCCAGAGTGATAACATCATTTCCAGCTAAAAGAGAATAAAAACAAGTTATTTTTTCATTGTGACCATGAAAACTTTCCAGTTAGAATTCACATACAGTTCAGTATTTTATGCAGAAGTGAAGGAAGCAAGAAACATTTAAATAACAGAGTTATCAGTCTTTTTTGTATATTGCAGCTGTTTGGAAAGCCACAGGGCAAAGGCATTTATATATGAGATAAGTTCAGTCTGCAGAACAAATTAATGCTGGATAGTGAATTAAATGGCATGTCTTCGGACAGCTAATTAGCTCTGTGCTGCTCAATTAAGCTTTGAAAGGACATGCTGTGTTTCGTGATGGAAGAGAAAATATTTCCAGACTGTTTCACATTCTTGGTGCTTTCTGTTTCTTTGACTGAGAAGTCTAAGAAGAAAAAGAAAAATCCGACAGCCTTACCAAAAGGTATCAAAGTCTAAATTATAAAGTATGCAACAAAGTTATTTTCAATAGTCACAAAAATCTTTGATTTGATGTCAAATGGCTTAAAAATATAAGCCGGTTTTGGATAGGAAGGAACTACAAATCCATGATTTCAATGCTTTTTAAACTAGAAAAGCAGCAGGACCTCTTCAACAAGAGGATAGAAAAGCTGTATACAGCTTTCAGTGATTTGCTAAAATTGCATCTTTTTTCAGTTCACCAAAAAATTTCCACCTCTTTTCTTTCTGACTAGTATCCTAAACTTAGGTGTCAGGCAATAAACAAATGCCACTTGGTTTCCTCACTCAATAGTATGAAACAGACATAAAAGGTTCAAGTCTTGATTCACTAAGAATGATGTTTCTCTTGTTGTTATCCAAACCCTTTGAAACTTAAGCAGTAAGTGTAAACCCTCCAAAATCAGATTTCTCACAAGAACTTCAGTACTTCCATGTTTTTTCTCTAATGCTAGTAACTAGACAGCTGACTTCTAACTTCTCTTCTTCTGCTTTCCAACCTTAAAGTAGAAAAGTCTGGTTAAATTATTAAAGGGATAAAACTAAGTGAGATTTGTGGATAGAAGTTCAGGTTTTCAAATCTAAAAACATACTGAGGCTGCATTCACTGTATCCTCAAGCAAAGGAATCTCTCTTGTAAAATGAGAGATAAAATTCTCTTTCCTCATTAAATTTTCACTGCTCTGCACATTAATTTACCATTGAGCTGCAAACTGCACATGAACAATATTTACTCAATGTGAGTCAATAACCACCAAAAAGAAGAAACTTGTGATCAAATACTGCCCTTTGGCATTGTGGACTTCATGGATCAGCAGTCTCTTGTCAGGGTTCTGTACTGGGGTAATTTCTTCAGCCTGAATCTGAAAGTTAGGAGCATTTAGTAAGTATTATGGATTGTGAAATAAACAGACATCAGACATTTCTCTCATAGATCACTGAAGGTCACACTAACATGTAGAGTACAGAATCTGAGAAAATTCTGAAGCTATGAAATGGTTTTGCATCTTCAGTCACCAGTTTTACTTATTGTATTTTTATAAGCAAATTCTGAATTAGCAACTGCACCCCAGAGGCAGAGGTGGAAATCCAGCCTAAGGAAGGACTGTTATCTACCAACCTGCAGGTGTGAGTGTGAACTACATATATAGTAACCTGACTGTATACGTATGTACGCATGTGTATGTATTACATGTAACATTAAAGTGGGACAGTCTAAACCTGCATCTTCGGACAGATTCCCTTCGCAGAAAAAGAATAGCTGGATACCTGCAACTTTTCTATAACTGTGTTTTTAAAGACTTGTACTTCCAAAACCCCAGTTTAGTACTGTACAGTTTGCAGCAGGACACTCTGCTTAATTGTGGTTGAAACAGCTCAAATTTCACCCTACTTAAGTAAATTACAAACAAAGAAGTAGGGGACACTGTTTTTAGTGTTGACGAATGCCATGACCAGCCTGTCTCAACAACTCCATGAAATTAAACCTAAGAAATACCTGAAACTGATGTTTCCTGACAGAGGTGACAATGGCTTATCTTGCGAAACATAGTTAATCTTTGGATGAGTTACTGTTACTACTCATGTTTCTCTGGGCTAGTAAATCTAGCCTGATAACAAATGGCATACAGTCAATCACTTCATACTATAAAAGCTTAGTTGTACCTTTTGTTGCCAGGTATTGTAACACACCCCTCTTCCAGGAGTGTGTAGAAATGCCTCCTTGAATGGGGACACTTATCAAGGGTGCTCCTTGAGGCTGAGCAAAGGAGTTGCCACGGTCACCTGTATCAGTGAGTAACAACAATATCTCCTTAATTATTAAGTTAGCTCTGAATTATAGTAAATAGTAGTTAGGCATTTGTACTGTGTAGTAGACATTCTTACTAAAGTCCTTTAACCCAATCATAGTATTAGCATTATAAATTATTATTGCCATTATCACTATCAATTACAACAAAGTCTTTATTTCATATATGCATATACTTTGCCATCTTTAATCCAGTGAGATGAAGGGCTATAAATTTTGATTATACAAATAATCCTTTAGATATAAACCATTGACCAAGTCTGGGATTAAGTCTGGATCCAGCTGCACCTAAACTTTCCTCTGAGGGGTCTAGAAAGCAAAGTGATCCTTTCTGAACCTCGTAACTCAAAGGGAGGGTCTCCCTAAAACCTTTGTCCCAGGTGCATCTCCCACTCTGTCTGCAACATATCTACAAGTGTGTGTATAAATACATGTACGTGTTCCAAGTATAAAAATATGGCATGTACATTCATCTCTAAAGATGACAGAAAACCCCTTTTAAATACATGCAGGTTTTGTAGTTTACTTTCTTGCTTGAGTCTGTCTTGTCTTCCCACTCTTGAAACTTCCTCAGGGTTAAGCAGGAAAGTCCTTGAAATCAGGGGTTAAATTCACCAAGAAAGCAGTAGGTTTTATGAGCTCAAATGAAAACTCATCCAGAAGCCATCAGGAAACATTAATACTACCTTAAAAAGCATTTTCAAAGTGGTGCTGGAACTTGTTTTATGGCTGTTCAATCTGTTAGAGGTCTTCCAGTACAGTCAAACTTTAAAACTTAAGCTATACATGACATCAAAGGCTTCATTGTGGCTTTCCTGAAATATCTACATGAATTAGCTCTTGATGCTTCCCTACTAAACTTGGAAGAGGAAAATAAAATGGCAGCAGATGCTGCTGACAGGCATAAGTCCTCATGGTAATGGGCAAGTGTGCTGCCCCAAACAGTGCAAAAGAAGCCTGTTCTCCACACAGAGGTGTCTGAATACATTATCGCCTAGTGCTGAGAGTAGTTCTCCCATAAATATATGAAGATTTCCACTAAACCATATTTTCATTAAGAAACCTAATATGGGCTATTTATCAGATGTCAGCAGCAAAATCAAGCATTTCATTCTTTAAATATCAGAAAGAGAATAAAAAAAAAAATCACATTTTCAGTCACCTCTTCTTTGAGCCACACTTCTGTGAAAATCAAAGGCCTGAGATTCTTGAAACTAGACAGGATTAAGATTTGTGCTATCAATTGCCTGCACATGGTTAAAATGTTCAAATCCCACAAATGGCCTTGAAAATTCTAAGTCATAGTTACTAAGCAAATATTTTCAATTATTTGTTATCTTTTTCCCCCTTAATTTTTTTTTTTTTAAAAAAGCATCATTAGTTTTATTTCTGTCCGGATTCTCCCTCAACATTCATACTACAACATTTAATTGAGCAGACTCTGACAACACTGAACACACTTCAGCTATGCCAGGCATAATAATCCTGTACATAACACAGAAGTGCTTCATATAGGAAGCTGTCAGAATTGAGAAACAGCATTTGTCTGAGCTGTGTTTAGCATTCTCAGAGTGAATTTGATGTTGTGTCAAGAGTGAAGAATCAGCAAGAGCCAAACATGAAAGGAAAAGAGCTTGCTTTGTTCTGAGTCCAAGAAAATATTCAGCGTCACTACTTCCTAAACTGTGTATGAATCCTGCCCAACTTTGTTATTCAAAGCCCTTGACGTGGTGGATTTAAGGCTGGAATACTTCAAAATGCACCAGCAATAGATCTGCAACCATTAAATATTTTACTGTATCACTGCTGCAAACCCTGTAATGCCAGTTCTCAAAGTAATGATATGAAGCCAGCACAGAGGGGAACAGTAGCTGCTTGAGTGCTGATTTCTAAGACTTTGCATAAGCCAAGGTCACATGGAAAGAAACCAACATGCACAAAAAGGAAAAGCAGGGAAAGAATTAAACAGAAAACTCACAATAGCCAAAACCCAACAGTGTATATTGGCAGAAACAAGGAACAAAATTTTCTATCATGTAAGAAATAACACCATGTGAAATCTTCTTTTACAGGTATTATCAGTCTCCAATCATGCAGCCCATGTGTTTTGGTTCTGGCTACAGGGCACGTCTGGGGCAGCACACACTCTCCCGTGCCCTCCACTGTGTGCTATAGCACAGCCTCAGTGATTTCTGCAATTGCACCTGCAATAGTTTGGGCTGGTGAGCGAAAGTCCTGCTTTCCTTAGAGGTTTCCCATATGCTTCTTCCCAGCAAAGCCCCTTTCTAGCTCAGAAACCACCCTCTGTGGGAAATGCAGGGCTGCGGGTAAGTTCTGATAGACATTTCAACCTTAGCAGCTTGTGCACAAAGATTAATGTTAGCAGAAACCTAGATAAAAGCTTGACTGTGTCGAATGCCAGAAACATTTCTTATTTCCTCTTTCATTATGAAAAATTATATTATCTTGACTTTTCAGAAATACAGTATGATTGCCCTTTCAATTAGCTTGGTGTTCTGTTTTCCATTAGTACAGTTCAGAATAACTGTAATGCATTGTACCGTCCCAGGGCTTTTTTCAAAGATGCTGATTTACAGCAGAAAACGGATTTTGTTTCTTGCCAGTTGTACAATTGCTAAGGTAAAGCCAGGACGCAGACATGTTAGCATTCATTTCATCTACAGCTCCTTCTATTTCCCAAAGAAGGCTGCAGCAGGCAGTTCCACATAAAAGAAAGTTATTAAAAATTCCACACCCTTGAAGCAATCTTCATAAAAACGATAACAAATTCAATTTTCAAGTTGCTTAATACAGCTTTCTCTTGACTGACACAGTTATCCTAACTTAAGGACTTTTTAAACTAATGACCTGGAAGGAATAGGGAATATTTCATGTGAATCTGTGCAAAATTTGAAGAACTGCTTCACACTCTGATTTTCTGCATCTCTTAGTAGTAGTCCCTGAACATCCCTCTCTGCCATGGAAACTTCCAGGGAAAAACAGGGTGATTCATAATGCAACACAAGTGGTTAAGTACATTCAAACTCAGAAATATTAATAAGTTGCTTGTCACATACTTAAAACAAAGTCATGCATAAGTAATGCCTTACAACGACAATGCCCATTCAAATACTACAATAAGTATAATACTGAAAGTTTACTTAATGAAACCACCTAGGACCAGAATATGTAAGAAATAAATTTCAGAGTTTGGTTTTGAATTGGAGTTATGCTCATTTACATCTTGCGGCTCTTTCTCTTTTTCAAATACAATGCTGGATATATTTAAAAAAAAAAAAAAAAAAGACTTTACAGATAATAGTGGCATAAACTTAAATCAAAAAGTGGATTTACAGATTTGTCCAGCTTAGTGAATACCAGTTGCACCACTGAGAAGATAGTTTCTAAACATTTGCTTCCCTAGACAAGAAAACACACGTAAGTCAGTTTGCAATAAGTCTAAAAATCAAATGGAAGCTAAACATTAGTCTTTGTCAGCCCCACTGGAAGATAGTGACCTAGATTTCTAAAAAGCTTTGTGAAAAACAGCCACACAGAGGTACAGAGAGATGGATCACACATGGCCCCAGGTGATGACACTGCCCTCACTGCAGCCCCCTCACATTCCAGGCTAACTCACACCTGGCACAGCCCCACAGCAAACAGGGGTTCAGCCTCTGAGCTAAACCAGCATCTCGATTGGCGGCCAGCATATTTACATGATTTTTACTGCCACACACAGTCCATGAGAATAATTCACTCAGAGTAGACTTTCCCATAACAGAGAGCCACAAGCACTGGAGACGACTTTCAGGCAAGCATAAGTGACAGCCAAAGCTCCCAGCTGCATCTTAACAGAAAGCCTTCAAATTACCCAGTTTTGCCTAATATTCGAATTCCGCTGTGCTACTTGATGATAGAGTTAAAATGCCTGCACTCTGCCAGTGAGATGACCTGCTTAGTAAAGAAGCAAGAACAGTATTAAACAAACATGAGAAAAGGTAGTATTTTGCAGCAGAATGTTCCCACAGTCCCCATCAAAGCCTTTCAGCCTCTCAGAGGGATGAACCCTTCTACACACCATGGCTATTCCTTTTGAACTTCTACTGGAGTTTTAGTTCTGATTTTAGAACAAGCTTGTGTATTGATTAATGAGAGAAAGGGGAAAAATCCAGCTTTGAAACTGGTCTTTTGAAGATATTCCCTTCCTAGTTCATGTGGATATCTGATGAATTTTGGAAATATTTGCAACATCATTCAGGTGGACACAATTTTAGCACATATTAAAGTTTCTGATCTGGTTCTAGGGAGTGTTGCAGAGATTTGGATGAGCAAGCAGCCACTTGGACTCACATGCTATCTTTAAGAGATACTTTTTAAGCAAATTAACAGATAAAAATTAATTTTTATTTAAACTGCAGAAAATAGTTTCTTTCAAGTACTCACTTTCATAAATTGCATTTGCAACTTCATTATATGATTAAGCACAGTGCATGTTGTCAAACTCAGGAAGTAACATGTTCATTCATTAATCAAACATATCTAGGAATAGCTTTCATGACTCTTCACATTTTAATGTATACCATAGGGACATAGAGTAACATCTGGATATCTTTAATTCTAGAAATTTCTGAAGATTCTTTGATTAGTTGGGCTCAAGAGCAATGTTGTTACAACTAAGGCTCCATCCCACCTGGGAAAAAATATCAAGTAGCTCACAGACACAATAAGACCACTTTAGGGTTTGGTCTAAATAGAGACAAACAAACAAGAGGAAAAAGCCTTAACCCCACTTGACAGGGAACTGAATCTCTGAGCAAGGTCCAGAAGAGAAGTCTCCGCCGGAGCAGAGACCTGAGCCAATGGCTTCTCAAGCCCCACCCAAGGCCTTGGTAGTAAAACTGTCCGTACTCAAACCACCCTTGCTTGATATCACACAGAGTGCCACTTTTGAGAAGCATTTACTATTGAGCATTGTCTGCTCCCTTTAAAGTCAATGGCAAAGCTCCTCCTGACGGCAGTATGAGCACAGGCAAGACAACAGGAAGAGGCTTTAAGATCTTCCCCACAATATGTACAGCGAGAAAGCAATTTTACTTGCACTGTTGGTTTGAACAAAGCATTATCATGCATTGAGCACACCTATTTTTTAGTGAGCTACAGTGGCTGTTAGAGCAGAAGCACAATCTGCCATCACATAGTAAAGTCAACACATTACAGTTTAATTGGATGGAGTTATTTACACTGCAATAACAAGGATTAAGACACGGAACACAACAACTCACTTTCTTAAATCTGTAGGCAGCTGGTTTCGCTGCGGGAGTAAACAGTACATGCCTCACTCACCTCTTATTAGTCTACATGTTTTGCCACGTAATTTAAAAAATGTTTACCAAGCAATCCACTGTTTTCAGAGACTGAGGCATTCAGCAACGCAGCTTCTCACAAAGGAGTCAATCTACATGTGAGTACAGAAGGAGCTCCTGTAACTTTTACAAAGCTGCAATACTCGTGGATACAGAAAGGAACTGCCTAAAAGGCAAATGAACGCCTTTGCCAGAAGAAAAGTCCCAGTGATACAGCTGTTTTCTGAAAGTCTTTGCTCTCATGCAAAACCCTCAGATGAATGCTCCTAGAAAACTTTCAGACAACTACTTCAAGGCATAGGACCACATTCCGCATTTTCTGTAGGACATGACTGTCAGCCACAGACAAAGATAAATCTGTTTGGAGACACCCACCCTTAGTTTCACTTCCCAAGCAACGCCACAGCACCTGTGCGCACACTTATCACACATCGCATTGATACATCTCCAGTGCCACAGGCTTTGCACCACTTTATATTTCACGCATGGCAGCAGGGCAATTGAGGGGCATAACTCAAAATGCAGAAATAAGGTGATTCTAAGGCTCCTGAAGGCAAAGCTCTGCTCACTGCAATTTTCTGAAAGTTTCACATGGCCTCATTCCTAAAAACAACTAATCATAAACTTCTGGGGGGTAGTGAGTGACTTCTGAATCACTCCATGCATTTAAAAAACCCAAACTGAATCACAGAGTCATAGAATCATAGAATCATAGAATCATAGAATAGTTAGGGTTGGAAAGGACCTCAAGATCATCTAGTTCCAACCCCCCTGCCATGGGCAGGGACACCTCCCACTAAACCATGCCATCCAAGGCTATGTCCAACCCCACCTTGAACGCCACCAGGGATGAAGCATTCACAACTTCCCTGGGCAACCCATTCCAGGGCCTCACTACCCTTACAGTAAAGAATTTCTTCCTCATATCCAATCTAAACTTCCCCTGTTTAAGTTTAAACCCATTACCCCTTGTCCTCTCACTACAGTCCCTAATGAAGAGTCCCTCCCCAGCATCCTTATAGGCCCCCTTGAGGTATTGAAAGGCTGCTATGAGGTCTCCACGCAGCCTTCTGTTCTGCAGGCTGAACAGCCCCGACTTTCTCAGCCTATCTTCATATGGGAGGTGCTCCAGTCCCCTGATCATCCTCGTGGCCCTCCTTTGGACTCGTTCCAACAGTTTCATGTCCTTTTTATGTTGAGGACACAAGAACTGCACACAATACTCCAAGTGAGGTCTCACGAGAGCAAAGGGGCAGGAGCACCTCCCTCGACCTGCTGGTCACACTCCTTTTGATGCAGCCCAGGATACGGTTGGCTTTCTGGGCTGCAAGCACACACTGCCGGCTCATGTTCATTTTCTCATCGACCAACACCCCCAAGTCTTCCTCCACAGGGCTGCTCTGAATCTCTTCCCTGCCTAACCTGTAGCTGTGCCTGGGATTGCTCCGACCCAGGTGGAGGACCTTGCACTTGGCATGGTTAAACTTCATTAGCTTGGCATCAGCCTACCTCACAAGCTTGTCTAGGTCCCACTGGATGGCATTCCTTCCCTCCAGCATATCAACAGAACCACACAGCTTGGTGTCATCGGCAAACTTGCTGAGGGCACACTCAATCCCACTGTCCATGTCACCCACAAAGATGTTGAACAAGACCACCCCCAACACCGATCCCTGAGGGACACCACTCGTTACTGGTCTCCAGCTGGACATTGAGCCATTGAGCACTACTCTTTGCATGCGGCCATCCAGCCAGTTCTTCATCCACCGAGTGGTCCACTTATCAAATTGATGTCTCTCCAACTTAGAGAGAAGGATGTCATGTGAGACAGTGTCAAAAGTTGTACATAAGTCCGGATAGATGACATCAACTGCTCTACGTCTGTCCATCAGTTCCGTGGGCCCTTCATAGAAGGCCACCAGACTGGTCAGGCAGGATTTCCCCTTAGTGAAGCCATGCTGGCTGTCACCAACCACCTTGCTGGTTTTCATGTGCCTCAGCATGCCTTCCAGGAGAATTCGCTCCAAGATTTTGCCAGGCACAGAGGTAAGATTGACTGGTCTGTAATTCCCCGGCTCATCCATTTTCCCCTTCTTAAAAATGGGGGTTATATTTCCCTTTTTCCAGACATCGGGAACTTCACCTGACTGCCATGATTTTTCAAATATGATGGACAGTGGCTAGTAACTTCATTTGCCAGCTCCTTCAGGACCTGCAGATGGATTTCATCCGGGCCATGGACTTGTACACATTCAGGTTCCTAAGATGGTCTTGAACCAGATCCTCTCCTACAGTGGGCCCAGGGTCTTCATTCTCACTGTTCCTGTGTCTGCCTTCCAATACTTGGGTGGTGTGGTCTGAGCATTTGCTGCTGAAGACTGAGGCAAAGAAGTCATTAAGAACCTCAGCCTTCTCTAAGCCCAGGGTAGAATCCCTCATTTCTCTCTATTTTTTCCTAATCTTTCTGTTTCCGCACTTTGAAAGGGAAGAGGAGGCAAGAGTTTCACAGCACATCTGAGGCTGAGATGTGCTGCAAGCATCAGGCAGGTGACAGACACCTCCAGCAGCACTGGTGGGTGTCACACAGGTGCCCTTTTAGAGCTGCCCCCCTTTTGTTCTCTGAAGCATGGAAAAAAGGGAAAACATGGCTAAACTGATAAGCCAAACTAATGACCTGTTGGTCCAAACTATCATTCTCTGGGTGGAGTTTCGTATTCTTTGATATTCTTGCATTACCGAGCTGACTGGCGTGAGGTGGCATCAGATATGCAGTGTCACCAGCACATATGGTGACTAACAGATGACAGCCACAGGCTGGCAAGAGCCAAGCCTCCCACCAGCATGTCTGCAAGCAGCTACCAAGCAGAATGCAGAGATAACATGGCACTTATTTGCCAAAATACAGCTTAATTCAATAAGCTGACAGAGACAAGGATTGTCTGTAATAGAAAGAGAAAAAAATGGGACCATAAAAGATTAATTATTTGCTGCAAGCTATTTGCCAAATTAAATCTCAGTATTTATTTTAATGTATTCGCTAGTTACATTTTATTCTAAATGAAACTTTATAACCTTTTAACCACATCTTACTAATTCACTCTTGCTGGCTTGATTGTCACTAACCAGATGAAACATTTGACTGAATAAACGCATTAATGTTTTCTCTTCAGTTACAAACACACACTGTTGCCAGAATCAAACATACAACTTTGAAAACTAGAACTTCTGTCCATCTTGCCAAAAAGACCAAATGTTATGGATTATTTTAGAAAACAAATTCTATATTTATACAACCACTGACAAATCTGATTCATTGCCAAATGTAATGAGTATTTCCATAAGTTCTTTGGCATAATTCATCTGAATGTCATCATTATGTTTCTTCCCCTCCTTATGTTGGTGGGAGGGCTTGATTTTCAGCAATAGTAAATACTGCTCCACACTATAGGCAGTCAAAACTAATAAACCAATATGAGGATACCTATGTCCAGAGACAGCCTTTCTGGTCATCTGCTGCATGGGTCAAGACAAACAAGTTGAACTAATGGCCAAAAATTCATTTTCTCCAAGGAGCTTTATTAGAATTTTCTAGAAAATTAAACTGAGTTAAAGCCCCAAAAAATTCATTCGGTGATAATTCAGCATCTCCAGAAAGAAAATTGCATTTTTCAAAGAAAGAAAATATATTCCCAAGCAAATACCTTTCCAACTACAATGGATTACCAAGAACACCCTGTGCAGCCCAGGCCAGCCCAGGGCACTTGCCAGGTCCTGGCTCAGAGCTGTAGCCTGGTGCATATGCTGGCTGGACACTGGGGGGTTTCTAACAAAGCCCATGCTGCATCAAAAGGTTAATCCAGTTCAACATGTTTCCATGAAACACTTCCCTTATGAAAAATTGGCATATTCTGACCAAGAAAAGCACCTTCAAAACTTTCTGAATAGCTTATCTTGGTGTGATTTTGCTACAAATAGATCTTGACAGCATCTATTGCTGTCCACCAGGACTCCACAAGAAGAATGGAAATTCAGCATAAGATGCTTCTTATGAAAGATTGTCATCATTTAAAGTTTCATCTTCACATATATTTTTTTTTTCTTTGCTCCTCTCTCTTTTCAAGACGTATTTTACACATTATTCATTGTATTATATGTTGCTGAGTAACCTATTCAGTCAATTTTTGGGGTAGCAACTCAATGTATAGGGCAAGCTAAATGTAGGTTTTTAGTCTGTTCAGTGCTACCTACTTTGAAACATATGCATTTAAAAGCATTTTTTTTTTTAATAAATGTAGTTATAAGCAATAGAGGTACTTTTATCTGTATGGCTTATTTCCATAAACAGATTTGAACGATATTCTCCTACCTTCACTAAAACAATAGCTTCTAAATACATATTATTATGTAAAAGAAAAACCCCTACAAACTGACAGCTCACATGTTCTTATTTGGATATATGGCATAATATTGTCCATGCATATATTGTCCTTTAAAAGTCCTGTCAGGTCCCATGAAGCAAAGCTGCTCTTCCTCATTACACTAGGGTTCTTCAGCATCACCACCACAGCCCCCCAATCCCAGAAGCACCCACTTCCCCCTGTCAGGCTGGGTGCAAGCCTGGCACCCACGCCAATGGCATCAGGACAGAGCCTCAGCAAGAGTAAGGTGAGTGAGTGCTGAAAAAGGCATAGTAGGCAGCTCCACATAACCTAATAGTAACCGTTCCTCCCCATCACTCTTTTCTCACCCAGTCCAGATTTTAGCCCATTTTGGAAATGGTTTTCAAATTCAAGGAAAAATGGCACTGAAACTCTGCACAAAAATTTTTCTTTTATTTAGGATTCAGTTGGACCTGGGTAGGCTGGAGAACTGGGCAGAGAGAAACGCAGAGGTTCAGCAAGGGCAAGTGTAGGGTACTTCATCTGGGATGAAGAACCAAGTACCAGTACAGGACCTACTAGAGGGCAGTTCAGCTGCATTGGTAGATAATAAGTTGACTATGAGCTAGCAGTGTGCCATTGCGGCCAGGAGGGCCAATAATATCCTGGGGTACACTGGGAGGAGTGTGGTCAACACAACAAGTACGGTGATTCCCCCCTCTACTTGACCATGGTGAGGTCACATCTGGAGTACTGCATCCAGTTCTGGGCTCCTCAGTAGAAGTCAGACAAGGAGCTATGGAAAGGGTACAGCAGAGGGCCACAAAGATAGTCAGCAGTTTGGAATATGTTTCTTATGAGGACACATTGCATGAGCTGGGTCTGCTTAGTCTAGAGAAGAGAAGACTGAGAGGGGATCTCGTGAATGAGTATAAATATCTCAAATGCTGGGTGCCAAGAGGATGGTGCTGGGCTTTGCAGTGGTGCCCAGCTACAGGACAAGGAGCAATGGCCATAAACTAGAACAAAAGAGGTTCCACCTCAACATGAGGAAGAAGTTCTTTACGTTGAGGGTGGCAGAGCACTGGAAGAGGCTACCCAGGGAGGTTGTGGAGTCTCCCTCTCTGGAGACATTCAACGCCTTCCTGGACATGTTCCGGTGTAACCTGCTCTAGGAGCCCTGCCTTGGGCTGGACAAGATGATCTCCAGAGAGCCCTTCCAACCCTAATCATTCTCTGATTCTGAGATGTAGAAACAGCTGTTGCATACACAGCAGATCACTACATTAAACATTACTGAAACGTGATATTGGGTATGCAAACTAGGGGAACCTAAGGCCTACTTTTAAAACTGAGAACAGCTTTCTAACATGTCTAGCACTGATCATTCCAACAGCAAAATTAGGACACTTTATGGTTTTTTTTTGTGCTCTCACATGTAATACAAGGACTGAAATATGCTTAGCGTATCATGAAGCTTGTGCTTCTCCCCATTCGTTGCATATAAAAATGCATGAAATATTGCCTTTACAGGCACAGCAAATGCTGCAGTCTGGATTTAAGCTAAAACACCTCCAACTAACTTGAAAGATACCACAGAATTAAAATTAGAATGACCAGATCATATATTATTCATTGCCTTAATTTAAATTCACATACAAAAATTAATAGCTAGTTCAAAGAAAGAGCCTCTAAATTTGTGAAACACTTTTTCTCTAAATTGTTGGAAAAAAATCCATCAGTGTTCAGAATTAGCAGCTACCACAAACTCATTTAGGTTTCCCAGAGGTAATGGCAATGTGGTATTGCCTTCCAAACTAAGAAAAATAATGCAGATGGCTTTGATACCAATTACTGCTTTTACTACACAGTACCTGAGAAGGTTTTTTGTCATTGTGGAAAAGGCTCATGTAATGTTAGAGAGCAAATTAAAACCCCAGAGATGCCAGTGTAGTCACCCCAACCTCTCCTCCTTCTGGTCTTCAGTGGAAGAGTCATTGCCCATAGACATTTCAGATTTTCAACATTTACATTCAATGCCCAAAGTCCTGCAGTAGGACCAAAGCATTGAAGTAGCTTTTAATGAGTTAGAGTGCTTCTGTAAACCCCTCCTTGATCTCCGAGAGTTTCATGTGTTTAGGTGAAGGTACAACAAGAAATGGGGAACCTATTCCTCCAATTTCTCTCTCCTAAAAACCTCCTCCAACACAAGGACCACAATGAAATTAGAGTAAAATTTGCCAAAAATGTTATTTTTATAAGCAAGCCCATGTCCCCAGGACACAAGTAAGCCCCAGGTCCAATTTGTTTCTTTAAACACAAATGGGAGTAATGGGGTAGATGCTAGCTTGTAATTATATATGAAATACCTTCTTGAAAAATAGTGAGACAGTGCAACCCTACACAATCTGACAAAACCTTGTTCTTCAATGTTGCCTTTAATATTTACCAGGGAGAAGTCAGGAGTTATTTACTACCACTCATATTGTACAGAATTTTCCTCAGAGGAAGTGGAATATTTTTTAACTTCCCATATATTTGTGGACAGAGCCTTCATGGGAGCTTACCTGCAATAGCTTTACTTACTTTAAAAGGCAGGTTAAGAGAGAAGAAGCAGTTTTACATCTCTGCGGTTGGGAGAGTGGAAGCAATGGAGCAGCAGCACCAAAGCTTGTTCTCTACCCCTTCCCACTGCCTTACACAAGGGTAACACAGGAACTTGTACATTCTGCAGTGGTTTTCTGCTTGCTGTGCATATTGGGAGAGGAGAAATAGTCGAGGCCAACTTGTCTGTCCAGTGTTAACTGGACGTTACACCCATCAAGAGGCTGAGAGTGCACAGCAGCCTCCTTGGGCTGAACAAGCAGAGCTACTCTGTCTTCTGCAGGCTGCAAATGTGCAAAGTGCAAACTCAAGTTTTCTTTCTTCCAGCATTTTCTGAAAACAGTTTGGATGCTCAGCAAGTTTAGGCTCAAGCATTCAGACACAGTCAGAGACCAGAAAACTTTGTTCCCCTAGAGCATTCTCTGCCACTCAGTATGTTGTCCTCATTCCCTTCTATTCTCCCATGCTGTCATTGCTGTTATAACGCAAACCACTCCTCTTTGCAAACTAAATATTCCTGTGCATCTCTTTCATGATCTCTTCAAATGAAAGCACCAAAGTAAATATGAATTAAGATTAGGCTGAGTATACTCTGGGTTTGATTAAGAATATTGTAAAGGTTGTAGTGAGGTCCAGTGCTTCCCTCACTCCTGCTTATCCAGTTTATAGCCTTTCCATGGCACAGACAGGCTGCTAGATGGCCTTATCCTGGTAATAAGGGAAAATCAGACACTGCCATAGCTTGTTTCCCATTAGCTTGCAGCTAACTTCTGCCGTTGAACTGTCTACTACTTGCCTTTTTAGAAATAAATTACTAACCTTCTTTCCAGAAAGGTGATTGGAACAATATATTGAAGATGCAAGTTGTAGTGTCTTCAGGATATGCTGTTTCTGAAAAGGTCTTTGCTCAATTAGGCAGATATAAAGAATTTGGCAGTATGACCATCTGCATGTTGGTGTCAAGGACATCACCCATGTGTCACTCCTGTAATCAACCCAATTTGCTAAGCTCCCAGGTTCCTTGTCGCAGACTTCAGATGGAAATAGAGCCCAATTTGTGAATTATGAGGATAATGGATTTTGCTGTAATTGACAGTGACAGAAGTAAAACCAAATTGCCTTGGGTAAGCAATGAACCAGCAAAAGCCTCAGCAGCAGCCAGCTATGATCTACGTTTTTGAAATAACAAAAGCTGCACAACTGCTGCTGCAGAGATGCTGCTGAGTGGCAGTGAGAGATGTGAACACTTCCCAGTATTTCTTGAGCAATAAAATCCACTGGTAATTATACCCAAAGCAACAGAAGACTGAGATACCTCAGGGAAGTAAAAGCCTCAGAGTACAGGTAGAGTAAGAAACAGAGTAAACTCAGCCAAATCAGCTCAGAGTTGATCAAATTCTGCACCTCATCCCAACACCCAAGAATTCACCAGCTTCAAAACAAAGCTGGGCACGGGGTGACAGCAGCAAATACCTTCCCTGCAGCCACACCACTGACAACTTGCGGGTGAAAAGACCCAGTTACCCCAAGGTTAATCCAAACCACACAGATGGGGACAGTTTTCCTCTGTGCCACCAGAAGGGGAGCACAGCTGAAAACATCAGAGCTGGCACAGCCTGGATGTAACCAGGGCCAAGGCAGGCTTACCTGCCTGGGGACTGCACTGCCCCCAACCTGCTGAATCCAAAGCAACATAGCTGTGTTTGTGTGGGTAGGACCTAAAATACCAAATGGCCCTGGACCCTAAGTGCCACTGCACCACTCTGGTGTGTATCTAGATATATGGTATGGGCTGTATCTGTGCACATGGCTAGCCTGGAGAAACCATCCATGACTACCCCTTTAAGAGCTGCCCTCACCTTACAGTCTATATTCTACGTAAGCAAAGAAGAACATTACCTGGAAAACTGTGCACCTGCCTTAAACAAAGTAAAATATTTTACTGTTTATTTGTACCACAATTAGGCTCCAGCATCATAAGATACAATGTATCAGATGCACTATCAAGCAGGAGACAATTTCTGTCCTACAAGTTAAGAACAGGTAAGATCAGGTAGGAGGACCAAGGTGAAGAACAAGTTGTCCAGAACACCACTGCCAGAGTATCCTCAAAAGTCTGTATCTTCAGCTACACAATGCACTATCCTTTTATCATAACTTATGGTATTAAAACATCTACCTAAATGTAAAGGCGGAAAAGCCTTTTTTGTTAAGTTGCATTACTCGAAGGTATAACATCAACAGAAGTCAATGCTGTTTAATTTGTAAATGCTGAGAAGTATGAAACATCTAGTTCTTGTCATGCAGAAGCAAGCAATTCAAATGAAGTCCAGGATATACAAGCAAAACTTTACTAGAAAAAAGCTTAATAATTGTCATTTTTATTTGTACCCTGCTGTCACTCCAATGGGTGCAGTCCAACAACAGATGCCCATTTTGATATCAATCCATACTTAAGGATTATTAAAAGGAAAACCAATTCATCATCACATTTCAGAAAAACACAACCATTTCAGAGCTTCCAGCTTCCTGGTTGTGGATCACAGATTTAAAGGGCTGCCATGAGAATAAGATAGGGAAACTGTTACTTTGGAGGGCTCATACATTCAGACTTAGCAATGTAATACAATAATCGGAAAGCAGGATGTGCTTGGTAACAACTGTGCATCCAGCCTTATAGCTGGCCTGGGAGCTGGGGAAAGTGCTTTTTTTTTATGTTTCCAGACATAACTTTTCCCTTTGTCAACTTGCCATATAGCCTCGTTGTATTGTGAGAACAAGACTGCATTTGCACTGTAGTTATCTGGAAACTTCGCTTAGTTTAGCTTCTCTGGACACCCAGGCGGGGGAAAAGATTTCAACTTCATTCTGCAGGAGAACAAATTGAGTAACAATGAAATCAAGCAACTTGCTAATGGATGCTTTGTTTCACTTCAGCAAATAAGTGACCTTACAAGACCCTGTATGCCATATTAGAGCTTCTTAAGATACTGAGGGTGTAGTGAATGAAAAGCCCTAATACTCATGGAAAAAAGGATTCCGGACACTGCGCAGTTTCAGCAGCATGTGATATACAGCTAGACCTGACAAATCCATGGTTCTTTTGCTGGATCAGTCTGTGTGTTTTTGCCAACAGGTTTAATGTACAAAGCAGTATTAGCACATTGACAGACATCATTAACAGCGCCACTGTACTACTCATTAGTACTCATTACCTCTCATATTTCTGAATCTTCCATATTTAAAGATTCTCTGTGACAAATGTAGGAAGTTTAAGAGTTTCAACCCTTCCTAGGTTTCTTCTTTCCCTTGTAGCTTTTTCCACCAGAGGCATTGAGGGCACCCTGTTGGCAGCTCTGACACACTGTAAAGCACTTGTGCTCACCTTACAACACTCAGCACATATCATCGCTGATCCAGTGACTCACAAGCTGCTTTTATAAATGTTATGCATACAATATGAATACTAAAGACCTGCTGTCAAACAGCATTATAAAAATCTTTTAGAGCCAAGTTCTTTAAACATTTATGGCTAACTGCTATGTGAGTCAAGTGCCCTGTTTATATTAGCAAATGTCATATTTAATTCCCTGTTATGAACACTTGAAATAAAATCATGTGATAATTACACAATCTGTTCAAAACCTGACAAATATATTCCCAGAACAAATGATTTATGAAGATAATGTGTTGCTATAGCATAATGGTACTTCTTAATGGAAGCAGTAAAGCTGTTTTCTATGCTCCGATAACCACAGTGATTTCTTACACAACTACTGATTAAGCAATAGATAATGTAGGCATTTTGCAAACTATATACACTACAGATTTGTTCCAGGCTGTTCAAAAGTTATGGCCTGTCTACCTAACTGGCCTGTTAGCAAGCTATGAGCTTCATTTGGGCTGTTTCACTCGCTCTTATCCAATTTAGTGCCACTGCAATAGATTTATGTTTAAAGTAATGCACAGTTTAGCCTCTTTTTGTAAGAGCTGTTATTAATCAGAGAATTAATAACTTGGCTAGTATGGTGTGAGATTAGTAATGCCTACCCTAGTCTCCTGCAAGGGACTTTGAATAGTAACTGGTGAGCATTCGACTCCCACACCTGTGGAAGGCACTTGGCTGACGATTAGCTAGCTGTGACGAGCAAGCCCTGCTGCTCAGAGATCAGCACTAGTGACAGTAATTGAGGAACAGGCAGCAAAGCACAGAATAGTGGTATCGTTGGTGTGCTCTCCCTCCCACCAAAAGGGGAAAATGATGCTCCAGAAAGTGATTCAATGCACTTTTTCCAGGTTAACAGCAGCCCTACCAACTACATATTACCTTATTTTCCTACCTCCTTTTCACACCAAATGAGATGATAAGTCTCCTCACACTTGTTTGTCCCTGTACTACCTTGAAATGTCATTCAAAATGGCCTAAGCTCAGTAAAAGGACACTGAAAAATTTTAAGTGATAACTCTTCGTTTTACTCCAAATTATTACATGTAGAAGCAAAATTCTAACGTATACAGCCATATCCAAAA
The DNA here is from genome assembly GCA_039720435.1 of Amazona ochrocephala. Lineage (NCBI taxonomy): Eukaryota > Metazoa > Chordata > Aves > Psittaciformes > Psittacidae > Amazona > Amazona ochrocephala. The sequence continues at coordinate 33,924,527 of CM077881.1, forward strand.
ATCACATCCAGAAATGATGATGAGTGTTGTAAAATCACATCTGGTGTGAAGAAAGATGAAAAACCTCACTATGTCAATTTTTCTGAGGTTTAATTAACATAAACCTATCTTCGAGTGCATCAGTGTTCAAATTATAGTCAACTTAAGGATGGGTTATAATCTGGTTTGTTCTTGCCTTCACTCTCCTTTTTCAATAATACTAAATCTGTAAAGCATGAACATTAAATATTTCAGAACCAATGTTAAGCAGATATAGCATTCAGAAGTACAAAGGCCATGTTCACTTAGAAGGGACAGGACAAAGGGCATCTGACACATTTATCTCTGTGGCTAGAACACTTGCTTACAATAACAAAAAGAAGATCAGCATGGGGGAAACATACTGTGCTGTTCTCAAAATTTAGGCATCCTTTCAGACAGGCTAAGTTGCACCATTTTTTTCCTGCTAGCAATATAACAGTTACAGAGGTAGGAAGATTTTCAAGTAACAGCTTGGTCTCGCCCAAGAGATCACCTTTCCTGCAGATGTTATTATGTCCACTAGGGTTATTCTGTTACTTTAGTCTGAACACTCGCTATACAAAATTCACTGAACTAACGCTTTACAGAAGGAGATTAGAGCATTGGCACCTCGTGAAGTACATTAATAATACTTTGATATTTGCGAAGTATATTTGGTGAGTTGCAGAATTTAGGCATTTAAATACATCAAAGCGTTTGATCTTTAGAAGAAACAGGTGGTTGCAGACACATAGGAAAAAATAAAGCCTTACATATGGAAACATTTGGGCTGGCCTACTGAGAAGCGATCATACAGAGATCAACACCTTAGGGACTCTCCGCTAAAATGAGAAGCAAATTTGTGGAAGATGTTCATACTTGTAGAGGATTTGTAGAAGCTTTCTGGGACGTCTCCCCAACATCTTTGTCTACATTCTGTTTCCCTGTAGAAAACTTGTTTTACATATTGAAGTGTTTAAAGGGTGCACAACTTGCCTGTTTTCACTAACGTATCTTCACTGTAATAATTCCCATGTCGGTATTTCACAGAGCTCCTACCCATGGAACTGTTAGAACAAGTGCAGAGGAGGGCCACGAGGATGATCAGGGGACTGGAGCACCTCTCGTATGAAGATAGGCTGAGAAAATTGGGGCTGTTCAGCCTGCAGAAGAGAAGGCTGCGTGGAGACCTCATAGCAGCCTTCCAATACCTCAAGGGGGCCTATAGGGATGCTGGGGAGGGACTCTTCATTAGGGACTGTGGTGAGAGGACAAGGGGTAATGGGTTTAAACTTAAACAGGGGAGGTTTTGATTGGATCTGAGGAAGAAATTCTTTACTGTGAGGGTGGTGGGGCCCTGGAATGGGTTGCCCAGGGATGTTGTGAATGCTTCATCCCTGGCGGCGTTCAAGGTGGGGTTGGACATAGCCTTGGATGGCATGGTTTAGTGGGAGGTGTCCCTGCCCATGGCAGGGGGGTTGGAACTCGATGATCTTGAGGTCCTTTCCAACCCTAACTATTCTATGATTCTATGATTCATCTGATCGTTCATCCTTGTTGTGTGCATGTATATACTTTTTGCAAGAGGTAATATCGCCACCCTGTTCGTTCATAAATTTTGCCAAATTGGACACTTGGATTGACATTTTTTATGACAAGCATTTATTATGAACCAAATTTAAGTCTCTGCTCATCTTGGCTCATCTGAAAGCAAGACTGGAAAAATATATTATTTCTTCCTCAGTGATATTCAATATTTTTCTGCGCTTATCTGAGAACTTCTGTTGCTTCCATACTTTCAGGGGAGGCAGAAGAACAGAGGTTAAGGGAACAGAGTAGTATTACACAGGTTTCTTGCTATTTTGGTTGCAATGCACAGTGATACATTTTCACTTTCAGGTTCTTTTGTTATATGTTTATACATGCTCAGAACTTGACAGATAAATACTCCAACTGGGACAGCAGGAGGGGAGCAGGCATTCCACAGCTTTCCTTCCTGGCAGCTGGGGAGAAGAAAGGGCAGGATTAGAATTGGGAGATCGGTACTGTGGACTGGGACCCTGTCAGCTAAAAAAATCAGACAAGGGAACATTTATCTACACCATACAAATCAATTCACTGAGATTCTGGGAATGTTTATGATTGAACTGGGATTTGTTTCAATATTTCCCCTGCTACTGACTGAAGTAAGATCTCTTCATATAAAAAGTTCACTTTCAGTGCTGTGCAGATTACCAAGAAGCCTACTAGCTCTGCTGAAAATTGTTATAAGAACAGTTTTAGCATGAACAAAGTAAGATTTTTTTCCTTTAGCTTTGTTCTGATTCAATAATTTTAGTTGAAGCATTCTTAAGAACAGTATGTCTTGTGACAAGCTAAAGGACTGGTATAAGGACAAAATTATAAGCAATCGAAAGTGTGGTCCTAAGGAAAGACAAACATACAACCAGGCACTGTTACCTGTAGTGCCAAAGGAAGGATTAGCGCTAAGAGAAGGATCAACAAAATACTGTCCTCATGAATAATTTTAAGATGGTTATTTAAATTAGAAGTACAGCAGTTGTTAGATACCAATCAGGTGTGCAAAGTAATTACTAGTTCTATGCAATGCAATTGCAAATGAGTGTAACAAGCATCAAAGTTGGGAGGGGGGTGTGTGAGATGAAAGAGGCAAGGGTAAAAGCTTGCAAGTACACAAGTGAACTTCATGTGCTTATTTATGAGGTAGAAATGGGGACTTTTACGGGACACGTAACCATGCCGTGTCTAAGCAGAGTTACCAGGGTGCAGCAGAGTGGACAATGCTGACTATACAGCAGTTGTCTGTTCTCTGCCTCATTTAAAAGAGAAGCTTGAAAAATGTGAACAGATTTTGTTGACTGCTATGTAATATTTACATAAGGGAATAAAGTTCACTGGTATTTTGAGACATTGTCAGATGCAAGAAGGGAACCACAAGAAGCCTCACATAATTTTGATTCAACTGCTGACTGCCTGTTTTCTTTTCCACTGCCTTTCGTGCACACGCATGCCAGAGATCACCCTCTTCACACCAGCTTGTCTCGTTCATGGCAAGCTTGGACATTTCCCAAGAGAGAAGCTGACTCACCAGGAGGCCCCTCTGCAACCTCTCTGCATGACGAGGCAGGTCCACCAGCAATCCTCTGCCTGGGCAGATTAGAAGCATTTTGCCAGCAGTGGGTAGGACCTAGTAGCATCTTGAGCTTGTGGGATCCCTGCTTAGAGTGGAGTATAGGCAACAAGAAAGCATTTGTAAATGTGCAAGAATTTCCCTGGAAGAAATTGGTTGGTGGGAGGAAAGGGTTTGAGAAAGCCAAGACCAGTTTTACAAGAATGTAAAATATTTCCGAGTTGGGGAAACAGAAGGAGTTGGCTGGAGGCTGAGACAGGCCAGAAAGAAGAGGAGGAATGGGAGGAGATTTCCAAAAGATCCAACTTACTGTAGGATAGTGTCAGGCCGCCCTGTCGAAGACAGGGTGAAAACCATTGAAGACCACTGAAATTTAGCGATATGTATTAAGAAGAAACCTAACAGGTACGTCGTCCCTCCAGCTTGCCACCAGCAGGGGAGCCGTGTCATAATGACATTTGCTGCATTTTGAGGCGCTTCTCCACATCCAGACGCTTCTCCACATCCAGACGCTTCTCCTGGCCTCACTTTCACAAACATCTCCCAGTGACCTCCCACTCACAGAGTACTTCAGCAACAGTCACAGGTCCAGAGACTGAAACTAAGTCCTAGGGGTTCCCTGATCAACCCCTGTTTCAGAGCACAAATCAGCCTTCATGCTCTGAAATTCTGCATTCATCCAAGACAAGCCACTGTCTCATATTTGTTCTAGCTTCAGCTGGAAAATTGCATGGTTTCTATGATGGGATTTTTTTATCTAACTAGAAAAAATATATATATTCTACAGGTTGGAGGGCATAGCCTTATTCTAAGGAATAATGTTGTGGGCTTTTTTTCAAGTAGACAATTCACATGTAGACACATCTTAAAATCAGAGCAAGGGAAAAGATTTTTCTGCATATTTTGGAGTTATTGACCTCTATGAGTGTCCAGAAAGCAAAACATTTGACTTTTGAGGGGTTTTAGTAGCTGTTTGAATTCTCCAAGAATCCTGGAGTGACGATTAGATCAATTCCTGTCCATTAGAATTTGAAATTAATCTATTTTGCAACAAGTGAGTGCCCTTCTAGTATTTCACTGAGCATTTTGATGGATTAATTTAAATAGAACAAAAATGTATCTATTACCGAAGTCATTATGCTTGTTCTGATTTAATCAGGATATTTGTACCTTATATGCCCATTAGAATATAAATGAGAAGATGATTCATACCAGGTTTCTTCAAGGAAATAACAAACATTTTTTAAAATGTTGTGCTTCAGCACTGTAATTTGTTTCTCACAAGCACCTACATTGCATCAAGCCTTGGTATGTTAATTGTGCATCTCTGCACAATTTCAATGCTTTCTTAACAAAGGTGCCATAATTTATAAGATGCTGTATGAAGAACTGCATTTTACCTTTAAAAGGTATCCATAACTGAAATGAATATTTAGACACAAATGAGTGTGCAAACAAAGCTTCAGGGGAAAATCTAGTATCTGTTTCTCACTCACATGAGGAGAGCCAAGAGCAGGCAAGGACCAGGAATATGGCAGCATCAGTGCTGCAGGCCAACAAAGCATGTTATTATATATGATACTTTAAAGGTACATCTCATTAGGTAAGACACTTCAGGAAGGACTTAGAAACTTCAGCTCCAGCACATAAGAAATTTCAACACAATCCAGTCTGTAAACCATGACAAACCTGAGTATAAAAGTTCAATGAAACTTGAAAATGTTCCTTCAGAAAACAGATGAGAAAAAAATGCAGTTTCTGAAGTTATAAACTTCACAGACGGTTATTTTTAAATTAGAATTGCTTTTTAATTCTTTGTCAATGCAAGTAATGTCCACATATCTTATTCCACTATTTAAAGGGTGGCTACAAAGAAGACAGACACCCTTTTTACAAGGAGTCATATGGAAAAGACAAGGGGCAATGGGCACACGTTATTCCTGGGGAGATTCCAACTGGACACAAGTTGAAATTTTCACAATGAGAACAATCAGCCATTGGAATAATCTCCTCAGGGCAGTGGGGAACCCTTAGGTGGATTCCTCAATATTGGATACTTTGAAGATTCAGCAGGAAAGGGTGCTGGGGCATCTAGTCTAGGTCATGCTTGCCTAGAAAGGTTGGAACAGGTGATCCTTGGGGTCCCTTCCAACCTGGTATTCTGTGATTCTATGACTGAAGGTAATAAGGAAACAAGAATGTTTTCCTTGCCCCTCCATGTTATTCAGACCTGTTGTCTCATCCAGTAGGTGCTTAGCAAAGGTTTCACAGGAAGTAGAGCTCATTTAACTATTTATGACCCTAATACAGCAGAGCAACATTGTTTTCCACCCTGCCTCTGCTGCATGACAGTTGTGCAGATTCCCCCTCCTCCTCCCTTTGCCAGCTTCAGAGCTTCACTAGTTTAAATTAAGAGACCACAACCCACTTCCCTGTGTTGGTTTTGCATTTCTGCAGAAAGCAAATCAGAGAGGACCAGAGCAGGTACAAAGCTGGTGGGGAACGCACACAACCACAAGCCAAACTCCTCCTTCCTGCTTGTGTGGAGTCATTGCACCTCCTCATCTCTTGAATCTGTATCCTCAGGCTCAAGCAGCTGGCCCTTGCCGACCCTGAGCTAACCCAAGGTGCATTTTGCACCCAGGAAACCCAGAGCAGTGAAAGATTTTCCCTGTCACAAAAAAACACTCCTCTATTTCACATCTTTCCCTTCACATCTGAAGCAGCATCAGCCAATCTAGAGGTTCCAAGTGAATTCAAAAACAAATGTTTTCACAAAAGACCTATTTGACCTCTGATGAATATTTCCCTCCAATCATTCCCTTTATCCAACTGCAAATCAGCTGAGGCTGCATTTGGTCTATGTTATTATTTATTGCTCAACAACTCACTTGATAACAGGTGAGTTATTTACTATTGACTGACACCAAATGCAGTCTCATCCTCTTCTTTTAGTCATGCAGCCTGCATAAACCATTTCAAGAGTAACACAGAAAGGAGTGCAGAAAGGGGACTATTGCATGGCAGAGGATGCTGGCTTTCATTTATTTCATGTTTGGAAATGAAGCAATGATCAAACCAAGTCTCATAAGAAAGCAGTTCACAGCTAGGGCAATCATTCTTGCAGGACTGTTTCTGGAGGCTTGAAAAGCCCACTCAGTATTGAGGGACCTTTCCGAAAGAATTCCTGCTCTAAGCGCATTAAGATTTTAAACTGCTTTCAGGAAAAAGAAAACCAAGTACCACATGCAAAGTGTCATGAAGTCACCATTTTCTTTTCTGCCATGGATGGATCCACTGTAGTTGCAAGACAAAGTTCTCAAAAAGCAATAAGCTGTGGTGTCAGCAAGGTTAAGATTAGTTAAAATGCTCTAACTGTGTTTTATGAAGCATCAGCTTTTCTTACCCCTAACATATCTGAAAATCAATTCAGTGTTAGGAAGCTAGGTTTCAGGCTTTTAGATACACATTTTATTCACAGAGGGCAGATAAGTACCGGTGGTGACCAATTCAAGCAATACAGACTGCAAGAGCTAACCGTACCTGTCACACAACTCTAAACTCACAAAGCATTTTCCAAAGTAGCTGAGTAAAAATCTCTGCTTGAGGTAGAGCAATGGTCAAAAAAAAAAAAAAAAAATTCTACTTAAACAATTAGATGCTTAGAAAATCCGTCAGAAAATACTGAAATTAGAATAATGTCCTCAGATCAGTAGTACTCTTTCAGAATATAAAGAAAGACTGAACAGCCTCGCTGCAAAGAAAGGTGAAGTTTTGAGCTTCAGTTTTTACCCAGTCTATGGAAAGGCATAGAGCTTGCAGCAAAAAAAGTGCAACTTGATGGTGCCCTGGTTTTAAAATTGCTTGGTCCCCTCATTACAGTAATCATTGTGAACATACAAGAGGAGCACTCTGTCAGCATCCACAAGCCCTCCTCATGCTCTCAATCCTACAGGCAGAACATTTTATGTCTCAGGCTGTCTGAAACAGATACTGTGGACAGCATCACAAATACTGAATTTGTCAAGAGAGCTGACACTGTGTTCAGCACATCTGTAATTGCAATCTGGCCCCTACCAGAATTAATTCCAAGCAATCGCTTAGGAACAATATTTTTCTCCCCCTCCGTTTCTATTTTTAAAGACATTCAGTGACAGTCTCTTCAGATGACTCAGTACTCCTCGCTGCTGCTTCCAGCCAGACTGAGAGGACAACCCACGTGTGAAAGCACACCCACACAACTGGAAAATACAGCAGCTGCTGCCCAAGTTCCCGCTAGATAAGAGCGGTCCTCTCAATCTTTGCTTCAGCACTTGGTGAATAATTTCAGAAGGAAAAGTGTTTTGCTGAGTCATTGCAATCCTGTTAGTGTCCTGCCTTCCCAGGACTGCTGCACCACCAGGGAAATGGTGACTGCTTCACTAGCCAGGAGGAGCTGCAGAGCTTGTCAGAGTATAGACACCTAGGTCATCACTTTCATTAAAATCACAAAATAAAAGCACTTACAGCTACATTTATCAGCAGTCCCTGGAATCCCAGAGAGGAAATTTCAGGAGCTTTTCTTTCCAGAACTGCTTTTGGATGTATACAATGTTTTTATTGAAGGAAGAAGAATCTTACAGAAAGAAGTTCTTTTGCTACTGTACCCAGCTAGCACACAATACACATTTTTCTGTTAAGACATGGTCAAGAGGGAATTTTGGTATGGGTAACTTAATCACTGTCTTACTGATAGAAAGGCAATCCCAGGCTGTTAAAGGTCACAGCAGGTGCCAGATATGGCTAGCTACCAGTATGTGCTTAAATCTTGCGGTACTCAGTAGCAGGTAGAGGTGTTTGCTGAACTGAGGTCCTCAGTATGATGGCATTCAAATGGCAGCAGACCTTAAATACATCTACTAATTTAAGGATAACATATTAGAAAAAAAAAAACAAACAACCAAACCTCTGATACCTTAAACATAAAAGGTCTGCTTCCCTTCAACCAGGGAAATTGTAATTTATAGCTTGTACATCTAGATTCATGCATTCCGAAACTTGAATTTACTGCTATGCATCTTCACGTTGTTTTTTGTTGAAACTGCCTGCTTACACCCCATTGCATAAGATCACAACTGAATCTAAAGCAAATACTTGATCAAAACTAAAGTTCTTTTTTAGACAGTGATGAGAACACTTCAAAAATTATAACATTTAAGAAAGAACAAAGTTACCCAATTAAAGAAAACAAAAAAGAAAAGCTAGAAATTTGTTACCCATTATAGTATTTTCTATTGGAATAGCAACCTGTTTTTCCAGGATGCCTTTTTGGTTTTCTATTAAATGAATTGCTGCCCTGGCCTATGCAGAACTGGGGCCACACTGCTGACCCTCAGATCCGCAAGTTGTACCGTAACTGCTACACTATCATGGAAAAAAGAAAACAACTAATATTTTTCAGGTAAATTGTTTTTCCCCTGCTTCAATTTTTTAAACAAATACTACAAGTTTTTAAAAGATAGAAATCAATGACTGCTATAATGAGTTTCACTACAGCAGTTCCAATGCCAAGAAGTAATTATGGTTTATTAGATTTGCTATTTTACTGGAAATGCCTACACTTATGATAAATTGTTACACCAGTGGGTCTGTATGCTAGACCACATCCAACATTAGAAGAAATGACGAGTTTAATTAGACTACCTGTGACATCATGCTAGCTCCTTCCATTCAACAGTACACTCTTCCCCTTGGGAAAGAACAGGAAACATCTGAAAAATTTTGGTTCTGCACAGCTAATGAAATAAATTAAGGTTCCAATTTTCCAAAGAGAATTAATTAATGTAATTTTTAAGTTTAAGCATCTTAGTTGCTACTTTTCAACCATATTTGCTCCGCTATTATTTTAACTGGTTATCTTTTGTAATTGTGAACAATTGTATTTGATTTACAAAGATATTCTCTAATCATTTTGTAGCCTACTTTCATTGGGAATACAGCATTAGCATCAGTGAGAAACACTGCAGTGCATGCAAGTTTGAAACAAGTTGAAGTGGATGCCTTTTCCACAACTTGCAAGTTCTTTCCCTTTGCTATGATGCAGAGATCCGAGGGAAGGAAGGGGTATAAACGAAAGAGATCACTACTGGTAATTGGGCTTGCAGGTCCTGCTGAGACCAGTCACCTCCAGTCTCCCCACGCTTCTCCAGCTACCATGCTACGTGTTCCCACTGGTGTGCTGCTGGCTCCAATGCCCATGCCACCATCCCACATTGGCACCTGTGAGCAGAAATTTGGCAGTTGTCCACAACACAGGCAGCTACAGATTTATCTTTCCCTCTCCTATAATCTTACTAATACCAGAAGGCCACTGACCACTGCCAACAGAAACCTCAGGAGTGATATGATTCAATGTTTGTTCAGAGGCTTTTCAGGGGGAAAAGAGGCACACAAGTATACACACATACCTTTATCTCCCTGTATCTTTTCTATCTCTCCATTTTGAGGTAGCACTGCCTTTCCAAGCTTGTCTCAACCCCTACTACCATCATCCCAAATCTAAACTGCAAAAAGGTGCCTGAGGGGCTCATAAGTACCCTCACCTGTGCTACCCTGGCAAGTCCCAGTGCTGCTGGAGATGGGTAATGACCCAGCTGGGGTCAGCCCTCAGGGGCGGCCATAACCCATGAGGAGTGTTAGAAAGCAGCAGCCTTTTAGGGATAACCTGGGAAGAAGAGCCCTGAGCTAGTCATAACCACAGGCATTGCTGCAAAAGAAGTGTTGCTTTCCTAAATTCAGTCCCCAGGGAAAAGGGAGGTCTAAGAATCAAGGAACAAAATAAATAAATAAATAAATAAATAAATAAATAAATAAAAACAAGAAAAAGTCCCCCATAAATATGAACTTACAGCAGAAGATGGTGAGGTGGAGACCCACTCCCGGCAATACCCAGCCTGTTAGCTGTCTCTTGCTCAACTATAGGCTTTTCATTTTATACTTGTGACTGAAAGATTGAGTGGTTTTGTCAAGCCTTGAGGCGGGTGTTCATGGCCGGGTGCTGGCTCTGGGGGCTCCTCTCTGAGGAGAAGCTGGGGCTGCCGCATGCCAGACACAGCCAGTTCCAGCTGGCTGAGCCATGTCCCCACTGCAGGGCAAGACGAGCCCATCAGTGATGCTGGTGGCCCTTACAAAAGGGCAGTGAAAAGTGAGGAAAAAACTGTGAGGAAGAGCCCAGCAAGTGTCCAGGTCTGGAGAGGAGGCAGGGGGGAAGGCACTGGTGGGGGGTATTTTCCTGCAGTCCATGGAGGAACCATGGGGGAGCAAACACTTACACTGCAGCCCAAGGAGGACACCGCACCAGCGCAGGTAGAGCCCCTGAAGGAGCTATGGCTGTGTGGAGCCCACACTGGTGTTGGGAAAGCATGGGGAGCTAGGAGTGGCAGAGAGGAGCTTCCATGGATTGACAGCAAACCCCCTTATGTGTGCAAAGTACATCTCCAACATGCTGAAATTATGGATGCCTCACTGGAATTCATTGAATGAATTGTTTATAGTGCTGTTTGGTTCATACTTCCCCCTTCCCTGCCATTAGAGAAGCACTGTTTATGGTTATTGTCCCTTCTGTCTTTACAGCAGGCCTTTATTCACTGCAATTTAGGCTGCAATTTTGGCACAACTCAAAATGGACAGGAGCCAGCTCAGGATGTGCTTGTATGGCAGACGTTTGGGGAGCATGTGCATTGCAACACTTCAGGATTAGGAATCTTTCCTCATATCAAAACCCCAGCAGATTTCTAGAGAATTCAATGCTGTTAAATAATGTATTCCTGAGATCAGAGGCAAGAAGCAGCTCATACCATAAGCTGGTCAAATTTAATCAGAAGCATCCATCAGCAGATAGCTACGGCCATGGAGGCTGAAATATTTCTCTCTAAACATCTTGAGCTCAGCAGGTTTTTGCCAAATCTTCAGCCTGGCTCCCAGAGCAAGGCTGGTTTCCACGCAGACCTGGCCAGGATTCTTAGATCTAAGACAGATCTGCCACAAGGGAGATCTCCTCTGAAAAAGGATGTTATCTCCAAGTCCTGTCATCCTTTCCAAGACTTCTTCATTTCTGCTATACACTAGGGAAAATGGCCTTCCAGCTCTGTAAGCTAGAAAGCCCTATGAGTACTGAATGCAGTTGGGCACTGACGGCTTCCAAATTCTGGCTGCAGAGGTGGGACTGAGGCCAGAAAGGAGTTCCCTTCATTTGGGTGTTTGTATTTTTCCCTAGAATTTCCAGTTGGTGGGAAATTTTGAAAGTTTCCAGGTTTTCTTCACTTGGGATTGAAAACACATATCAAAATGTACCCGCACAGGCAGAACAGATCTTGGCAAATCTCTGCCTAATCCATCATTTAAACCTCAGCAGTGGAAATCCTACAGACTTCACTGCGGTTCAAATGAAAAAGAGACACTGAGGAAGAAGAAAATCCTTGCCCGCGGCCCCTTCACCAAGGGAGGGTTACAGGCTGGCCAGTTGCCAGCCTGAAAAGTGCTGATGTGGACTACATTGTAGCACACCATGACATGTTTTGAGCACCCTGGTAGAATCAGAGTGACCTCCTGCTAGCCCAGCAGTACAAACGTTTTCCCAATGCCTAGGTTCCCCTTTGCTGCAATTTAAGTACAGCAATTCTTCCTTTACCTCTCATATCCCTGCAAAAAGTTTCTTCCTCTTTGCAACATTTTCTTCAGCCATATTTCAGGGCTGAGATCTTCCACTGATCCTCTCTCCTCTGCAGGATGCCGTTACAGCACCTCGGTCTTTGCTCATAGATCTTACTTTCAGTAGCTCTGAACTCCCTTGGACACGTCCACTTTGTATTACTAAGGACAGCATCACATCCACCAGTAGGACCTTCCTAGAGCACTCTGTACACACTACTTCAACTATCTAAAAAGCCATACTCCTTTACATGTTGCAATAATTTTTATTTGGGGCAGAGGGGAGTGGAGGTGCAAGAGCATGGCGTTCATGATTTCCCTGACACAACAGAATTGCTGGAGGGTAAATCAGTGTGGCTCAAAGATCCTTTTTATAAGCAAAGTTTGTCACCTGGTTTCCATTTCCTGCAACAATTCCTTCTAAAATTTTCACTAAAAAGCTTACAGTTCCATTTTCTACCCCTTCTTCACAGCAGGATACTTTGTTTGCAAACTCCTTAAGGAGCAGCCAAGTCTCCTGAGTACCTTTTCTCTGTAGATTTTTTCCCATGCAGAAATCTTACCAATTATTGGAGGATGCCAAAGTGTCTTTAATTCACTCTCTTTATTATCTGTCTTTGTCTTCCCAAGAACACATTACAAAAGCACCTTTCACCATTGTATTCTCAGTAAGTCCCCTGGGCTGATAAGGAACAGCTCCCTGTTTTCTCTGCTTCTCTGACCGAGTATTGTCTGCATCTTATTTCTTGAACCTCAATCTGTGTCCCTGAGCAGTCTTTTACCTCCCATAAAGTGCCTATCAATGCCAGTCCTCTCTTTAGAAGATGCTGTTTGTTGCTGCTGAGGTCCTATCTGCCTGATGTCCTTACATTGGCCCCTACCACTGACACCCTTATCCTTCATTCCTTTCACATTTAACCAGGGACTTTAAATTACTTGACTGCTTACTACTTTCTGGACCTCAGAGTAGTTATACATCTCTTTCCTTGGTTTCTCCTCATTCCTCATCCACCAGAGTAGTATACATCTATCTAAGGTACTTCTAAAAAGAAGCCTGTTTGGAGTTTTTTTTGTCCTTCCAATGCTGACTATGCAAATTCCAAAACCTTCTCAATCCCTGACTATGCAAATTCATCACCCCTCTTCTTCACATGTCTATGTCCAAGGATCAGCTTGTCAGTCCCAAATCTCTTTCACTAGTTAGCAGTTTTACAACCAACACATTAAAATTTAGATTTTAGACCATCTGATTTTCACATCACCTTTTTTCCAGGGCTGAATCACTCTACACTAGATATTTGATGGAAGAGGGCAGGTTCTCACAAAAGTGTTGATTAGTGAGATGAAAATAATCACAGTGTTTTGGAATCAGAAGAAAATACTTTAATAATTCCTGGGTTTTGAACATTGATGGGGTAAAACCAGAAAACTTCTATCTATATGTATGTAGAAAGATTTATGTGCATATACAGACAGAGAGAGTTATAAATAAGAAAAATTGTTCATCTGCAGAGTCTCTTCTTTTTAGTGCACTTTCCTTTGGCTTTATTATAGATGAGCTTTCTTCGGATCAAAGCCTATCTTCCTGGAAGCACATTTTCATAATTTATTAGTATTTAAAAAATAATCCAAAAATACTGCAAAACTTCACATACATATTACATGACACTCACTTCGAATACAAAAGACCAAATGCTGCTTAACATGCAGCAGTAGAACACCCACTCAGTGAAGTTAAATTTTTGCTAGGGTAGAATAGCAGGTTTTGGTCCAGGATGTTATTTGGTTTAACTTTTAGAGACTGTTTTCTGCAGAATTTAACAGCGAAAAGGATTTCCACAGCACAAAGCTATGCAAACGTGTTAATCAGCTTACAGGTGGACACTTCTCTGTCACAGAAAATTTGTTCTCTCTTAAAGGTAAATAGGAAAAAAATTGTTTAACTAACATTAGGAAAGGATGATGCATCCACAAGAATGCTAACTGTTTTAAAGGAAATGGGACAGAAAAGAAAGAAAGAAAGAAAGAAAGAAAGAAAGAAAGAAAGAAAGAAAGAAAGAAAGAAAGAAAGAAAGAAAGAAAGAAAGAAAGAAAGAAAGAAAGAAAGAAAGAAAGAAAGAAAGAAAGAAAGAAAGAGAAAGAAAGAAGAAAGTAATATTCAGAATTTCACTTTTAGACCTCTGTAACACACCTTCTTCATCATCAGTTTTTATTCATCAATTCCACTACATAGAAAACAGTTCCATAAATTGCTTTTTGTAAGTGAAGTATGTATGTTCATCCTGTGTCCCACTCCTGATGCAGTCAACAGAGAAACTCTCGAAACCTACTGCTGTTGCTAAAACCTTACATAACTGAAGGCTACTTACATCAAATGACCCAAAAGCCAATGCTCAGTGTTGCTAATGGCGTCTGCATGAGTGAGACTTTACAGGAGCCCCACAGAGCTGCTCCCAGCTCTGCAGAACACTTGTGCACAGGCCTCTCTGGCACCTCACTTGGGACAGCTGCCATATCTCACATGGTTCATGGCAAATGATCTTACACAGCTTTCCTTGAAACTTTCATGAATTGCCAAGCTCTGAAGGGTTTGCAGGACCAGGATGAGCTCTGTAATTGCTATAGAAGTCAGCCAGATTGAACAGAGGATGTTTCTCTCATCATTCAATAGGAAATATCTCTGTGTATCTGCTCGGTAACCACAGGCATTACGTTGAGGGTTGGCAAACTGTCTACATCTTGGCCCAGACCAGAGAACAGAAAGCAGATCCTGGCAAGGATTACAGGGCAGCATCAGCACAAGCCACATCCATAGAGTTAATGAACTCAAGGAGTGAAGCTCTTAAAGGAATGAATATCCCAAAATTAATGAAATTTTTCATTTCATTAGGAAGTTCATTCTCTTTCTTTATATTCTACATCATTGAAACCATAAAGAAGGCCCCTATGGAAAGGGAAGACTCATCTGAAAAACTGGTTTCATCTTTATCTATTATCTTTCTAAAAGCAGCATCTTAGTGCCTGCGCTTTGAGTGTTCTCCAGAGAGCCAAAAGGGATTGCTTAATGGACTCTCTGTAGGGCTGTGGGAGGATGGCTCTGGCATTTATTTCCTTTCATAGCTTCACCTAACGTTATAAATGTAGCACTGCAGCTGAGGAAAGATGGAAGTTGTCAGTTATTGCCTTGCTGTGAGAACCTCTCTTTTTCAGTGCATTAGGGTGGGTTTCCTACCAGAGAGAGCTCCAGTCCAAATGTGTAATATTTAACACATAATTGTGTTTAACAGACCCAGCAAAAAGTGGCAAGCAATGCAACAGTGAGGTAAAGACCAGACTTGTTTCCAAACAAGCCCCGAGCTAGTTGAACCAGGCAGCTCTCAAGAGCTGTACCAGAGGACAAGTCCAGCAAGACAGGGTCTCACAGGGAGCCGTGGGGCAGCTGAATGAGACGCGTGGGGCCATGGCAGGGCCAAGGTCTGCAGAGATAAGATTTAAAGAGAGTTTTGGCAGTCTGTTTCCAGCACTGTTGGTCTCAGCACTACCTCCCATTCCTGGACCCCTTGCAGGAACAGGGAGGGCAGCCTGGTCACATTTTCCCCAGTCAGCTGTGCGGTTGGGTACATGGAGACTTCTCTGCTGAGAGGAAGGAGGGAGGCAAGAGTGGCCTCACATCTGATTACAGAATTCTGCGGGTCCAGCCTGGCCACTTATGCTGTGAGTAATTAAATACCACTCTGCTACTTCTCTGTTAAGCCCAATACTTTTGTTTAATCAAAGATGTCCACTCTGGGTTTAAGACAACTGGTTGTGATTTGAAAACATTGAGAGACTGTGAATCAGCTGCTTCAGTTGGTAATTTGATCCAGTGTTTAATCATCCTCACTGCTTAAAACTGCGCTGGGTTTCTCATTTGAATTTATTTGGCTTCAGATTTCAGCTATTCCTTCTTTTTAAACCTTTTTTTTTCCCTGAGCCACTTAACTCTATAGTAACAGTTAGTTTTTCCTTGTGGATTTCCACTTTAATCAGGTTCCCCCTCCATCTCCTTTTGATAACCTAAACAATTTAAACTCTTTAAGGCTGCTACTTTCAGATGGAGCCTAAACAGTTCTGCAGTCTGTAGTTCTGTGTACAGCTTTTTTTTCTGTGTCCCAAGTAATGTTTTTCAATATCCTTTTTAAACTATCAGCCTCATTAAAATCAGATTGAAATGCATTTTGCCCAAATAAACCCTGCCTCCCAAGTGATCTGCATGACTTCAATAGATTTCCCCTTCCTCATGTTAGCTCTCACTCTGCACCAGTCACATTATATTCCATGTTGTTACATTTGCTTTGATGAAGTGCCATAGTGCTGGGGGTGTTCTTCTCTGCTGACCCCAGAGCCACCTGGGGCAGGTGGCAGCTCTGCATGCAGCGTTGTAGCCTGCATGCTTAATGAGATCCCACGTGACATCTGCTTTTTTCCCAGTGTCCTGTGTTCAGCAGTAGCAGTCATTTTTCTCCTTTTAGTAGCTGTGGTTTTGACTTTATTCTGAGAACAATGCTGGTAACACCGATGTTTTTAGTTCTTGCTAAGTAATGTTTACTCTGATCAAGGACTTTTTAGTCTCATGCTCTGCCAGTGAGGCTTAAGCCAGGACACCCAGCCTGATTCTGAGAAGCTGTAACCTATCCCTGCTGTGACAGTAAGCTGAGGGACTGCCTAGAGTTGTACCTCATCCTGCAGTGTGGGAGGGCAGTGCAATCTGCAGCCTTTGCACCCTACTGGATCAGCTCCAGCCATCCCTACTGTCTCACAAGAGCCATTAGGTGTACAATGGTATTCACAATGGTATTTACACTACTCCACATTTTTTGAAGTATTCTCTATGCAGACAGCATCATAAATACAACAAGGCACACAACACAGGGGTTTTGTTGACATGTCCTCTGTGCAGTCACAGCTCCCATTGCTGTTTACCAATACCACTTTGCCCATGAGCAGATGAGAGATAAATTAGCAATTGGGCAGCTGAGACTCAACTTCAGCTGTTCAACATTTTAGAGTTCTCCTTTTATAGACCACCATAGGTACTTTTTCACCACAGTACTTCTACTGGTGCCTTATCTTTTTTAATTTCCAGTAGTGTTCATGTGTCCAGATCATTCAAGATATAAAGCCCAGAAATAGCCCCTTTATTCATTTTAATGGCTCAGTTAAATTGCTATTTATAGCACAAGAGTAACACCCAGAAAACAAAGGCTGGGGGATGGCAGAGGGGTGGCAGCAAAAGAATTGCTCTCTGCCTCTGCCATCTCTCCTTCACCCCCACCACCTCGTACAATCCCTTCCACTGCACCTGGAGCCAGTGTTTTGCAGACCCAGTGATGGTCATGGCTACAAGCCTGCCCTTTTGAACAGCTATGTAAAATTGGAAATGGTATTCCACACCCTGATATCTACAGGGCTTCAGACACAATCCCACTGTGGTTCGTATTTCTAATTCAATAGAGTTTTGATTGTCTCTGGAGGAATTAAGGAAAATGGGGTTGCAATGAAAGATCTGTTTGTATTTTCAGAATGTACCTTGTGAAATTTCTCCCAGGATTCACCTTTATGCATTCCTTGAGTCAGGAGTGAGTAATGTGATTTAGCTTCTATGTTTTATGGGATCTGCAGCTGCAGAATTAGAAACCAGAGCCAAAATAAATAATAAAAATAAAACAAGAGCCAGAAAGACACTATTGCCATTCTAAGCAGAAGGCAGCTCCTGTAAATAGAAATGCCATGTAGAGCCTACTGGCTTTCCTTGGGGAAATAACAGGACAGCATCTTTCCATCACTTAAATCAGCTGGGAAACAACCTCTGTAGCAAGTTCTCTGCAGCTCCTTGTTTCTTGTGTTGTCTTAGGTTAGGTCAGCCATTACTCAGGGACCTGCCATAGCTTATAATTTAGCAAACAAAGTATCGTGTGTGTGCAGAACCGAGTGGATGGCAGAGAAACAGATACCTGCAAGTGTGAAAATGGGCAGTGGTGTGCGGCAGTTTCTGGCCACACATATCCTCCTTCATAGTGCACAGGGATTGACACTAAGCAAACCTGAGTTAGTATTTATGTTTTCATAACTAAAGATAATAGAAGAGCCTGAGCCTCACCTGACCTTCTGGGAGGGAGGTAGTTAACCCTTTAGGAGTTATTTTCTTGAAGGCAAACCTAATATCAGAGAAACCCTGACTAATGCCAAGTTTCCTTCATTGCCTCTTTGCTGGTTAGTGTGATTGCTATGCAGCACAGTGCAGCGAGTGCAGAGTCCATGGCTCCCACCATGAGGGGAAAGCACTGGTAGAGTGCCAGAGGATACATGGTACAGCCAACTCAGCCGCCAGTGCAGCACGCAATTTTAAAGCAGATGGTCTGCATTTGTACAGTATTAGCACATTTTAACTCTCTTTCTTTTCCTCCCCCTTCAACCACACATCTGTAATAATTTTACTGTTTTATTTGCTAATGAAGTCAAAGGAACCAAGAGCAGCAGCTTTAATGTCTGATGAAACGCACCTTCCCCAGAGTGCTGAGTGCGTGAAACAGCATGGGGGAGCACTGGAAGTCAGGACAGTCTTTCTGTAAGGTACCTGTGCAGCGAACTTGACATCAACTAGAAACATGGGGGCTGACAGATAATTTATTTTCCTTTTCTCTATCACTTTGCAAGAAGTCTGAACAGTTATAGTCTTCCAAATAACACTGAAATACATTTTTTTAACAGTTTGAAATCTTCCTTCTTGTTTTATTCTTTTTCCTGGGCAAGGACTCTTCTTCTGTCTGGTACTTACTGGAATTGATATTTAATTCAAACTACTCCATGTCTAGGTCATCCTGTCATCTTGAGAGGTGCAGCCATTACATTTGTGCCTTCTCAAGTTTGGAACATATTTTTCATTTTGCAGCCATAGAAATTAGATCTCTTTTCTCCCAGAAGAGTAGCAGTTACAAGAAATGCACATCTTGAACAGCAGAAAAGCAAAATAGTGACACTAAGCAAAGCCCTAGCAGAAAGCCTGCAGAGTGCACCAGTGCCCACTGCCATATTTTGAGACAACTTCTTTGTTTGTAGGTAATCAGGACAAAATTCAGGGAGCTCCCTGGGATGGGGGAAGATGGCTGTAGTGAGTGGGAAACAGGTCTGTAAATGTACAGCCACATTGCAGTGACACTGATTTGCTGTGATTTCCTTTTAGATGCAATGATCATATCAATGCTCTGACATGTTCAGGCAGGTAGTTCCACTTCACTTTTCCACTTTTCCACTAAAAGTTCCACTTTTCCACTAAAAGATCCACTTTTATTTGTGCAAGTTTTATTGGGGGTTTCTGGGTTGCTTTGTTTTGTTTTGTTTTGTTTGTTTTGTTTTGTTTTTTAATGCATTTTCTATAAAATTTTCTGATTTCCATTTGGGATGAAAGTTTCCATTTTTCATCAGTTTTGCTGAACTGATGAACTCGGAGTTTCTCCCTTTTTTGTTCTTGAATGTGGCCAGAGCTCTGCCTCTCCAAATGCTGCACGCTTTCTCCTGTCTAGCTCCTATTTATTCTTCTGCCTCTGTGCATGCTGGTCACCTTTCACATTTTGGAAATTGCTTTAGATGGAAATAAATCTATTTGTGGCTCCACACTCAGGAATTTAAAAGTTACTAGAAAATTCAAAGTAACACATGACAGATCTGAGCCTTTGCTGTTGATTCACATTATTGTTTTTAGGGGTTTGTTTTTCTCATTTTCTTCTTTTGTTAACAGATGTTCTCTTCCATTTGAAAGGGCCTCAAAATGTTAATTGTTTAAAATACCAAGCCTGATCATTCTTTATCTTCTCTATGCTTCTCTTCATTTTCTTTCAGCAAGATCACCAACCAGTACATAGCACATTTAATTCACTCGGTAAACCTTGGTTATAGATTAGTAGACTGATTTCTTTCACACAGCATGCTGAGATTTGAAGAAATAGAAGTAAGCAGAAAATACTGGTCTTAAAACAGGGGTTCAGACAGAAAACCAAGTTGTCATGGCTTGGAAAGTTTACAAGAGGCAGCTGGGCTGCTGGAACTATCTATTTCCATGCTTTTATGTCCATCTTCAAATGGGAAGATATTGATTTAGTTTTGTCTGTAACATGGAGAGACAAGCAAAGTCCAAATATATGGTATTTCCAGTGGGCTTAGCCCAAGCACACAAACCAAAGGCACAGATAAGCTTTGGCATGGCAACTTCTCCATTTGTGTTCCTGTTTTGCTGCCCTTGAGCAATTGTCATTGACTCAGATGGAACATTTTGGATGGACTATAGGGCATATCGTCTTGTGTTTAGTCATTAAATACATGATTGTGCTTAGGCTTCTTGCAGGTTTCTAAGCAGGTGAGTATTTCCAGGCTGAAATAAAATGAGAGGCTCTGAATGATCACCTGGATGTTCCTTGCTTCAAAATGTGCCTCCAGCCACAAGCCCGAGAGACACAGGACCCTCTGCCTGATTGGAGCCATGGACAGGTATGTACACATGGAAAAGGTAAATATCTTAGGTCTTCCTGGAGCAAAGATTTCTCTTTCCGGATCACCTTGTCAATTAAGTGGGAAAGACCAACGAAACTGCTTAGAGGAAAACCTGGAGACAGAATAAGATTTATTAAAAATGCCACACACTGTCCATTGCTGGTACCTGCACTTGAGTCAGCACATGCCACAGCAATGATATCAAATGCCACAGTTACTTCTTGCGATTTTCTGGATGTTATTTCAGCTGGCTGTAGAGAGGGGAATTCAGAGACAACTTTTCCAAATTCTGCAGGTGATCGGGTGTGAAAAGTGAGTCTGTTTCGTAGTTAGGAGAGGGCAGAATAATATACCACTTTCTGTATAATTTCGCATAAGATGATTTTTCTCCTTCTGTCTGCTACGGCATCTCTCTTCATTATTACTGCTGCCCAAGAGATCCTCACTTTACATCTCCCCTCATCATTCTTCTCTGTCACGTCTATAACAGCCTACATGTTATTGTCTCTTTAAGTTTGCTAGGCAGGACTTCATCATGCCTTACACCGCCCTATGCATCTTTCTCATGCTATCCTCTCATTTCATTTCACATAATTTATTTTGTATTTCCAGGCAGTTGCAATTTCTGTCAGTCCTGCTGCTTTACATTATCCTCCTGATTTGACTATACGATCACCCTACTAATTACATTTCACATTCTTCTTTCCTCAGTTATTATGTTTTTCAACATTTTAATTTATTTTGCTGGCAAGTTTTTGGTGTCAATTCACCAAACAAATTCTTGCTGCCACCACCTGCTATTAACATGGGTTAGATGTCTATGTACCTTTGAGAACTTGAGCCCTATTTTTTACCAGTTTTAAGGGGAAACAGGTAGCTCAGGGCTATCCTGCCAATTTGGGAGCCCTGATGTCTTCAAAGGATGCCCGCACTGGATGGGCAGTAAAAATCTGTAGTATCTTGAACGAGGAAAAGAATGACACCTTCAGCACAGGAGCACGGGGAAAACACAACGGCAAAGTCACCAGGGGAGCCCCAGAGCCTTGCCCAGGAGCCGGCAGTGCTACTGACACAGCAGTTGTCTCACAGGGGGCAGTGCAGGAGGGACAGTTTGCACGGGCAGGGCCCAGTAGCTCATCAGGCTGCAGAGGTGAACTCGGTCCACAGCCATCAAGACAGTGCTCTAGGATGGCATCCTCTTGGCAGAAAGCAAAGAAAATTAAGGCCTCTCTGCTGGCCAGGAAGGACATCATGACCCTGACAGAGGTTCTTCAGAAACATGTAGTTGTCCAGGCGTCTGGCTGTAGTGAGTGCCAGAGCCTATTGGTGGTGTTAGATGGTGGCTGTGTAAGATGTCAGCAGGTTGATGATTTGCTCTGCATGGTGGCAGAGCTACAGGAAGAGGTCGAATGGCTAAGGAGCATAAAGGAATTCGAGGGGGAGACTGACAGGTGGACCTGCACTCTATCATCCCTGGGAGAAGCAAGCCAGCCACCCGAAACAAAAGAACTTCAGGATCACATACTTCTTGTAATCAGGCAGATGGAAGGGACCTAGGAGACAGCGGGGGCTGGAAACGGGTTACGCCTCGGAGTAGGCATATCACCTGCCCCCCTCCCCCCCCCCCGCAGCTGACATCACCTTCCCAAGTACCACTTTCCAACAGATTCAAGGCCCTGGTACTTCAGGATCAGGAAAGTGAGGAAGATGATGATAAGGGATCATCCAGGTCAGAAGAATGCCCACAGAAGGGTCAGATAATACCTCATATTGCAACCTGCTGTACTAGAAAAAAGGAGTGGTCGTGATTGGTGACTCCATCCTAAGTGAACAGGGGGCCCCGTATGTTGGTCTGATCAGATGCACAGGGAAGCCTGGTGCCTTCCTGGGGCCAGGGCAAGGGACTTCTTCAGAAAACTCAGTCTGGTACAGCCATGCAACTACTATCCTTTCTTAGTCTGGAGAATAAGTCTCATGAGCAACTGGGAGGGAGCTGGGGTTGTTTAGTCTGGAGAAGAGAAAGCTCAGGGGGAAGCTGATCACTCTCTACCTCCCCTGCAAGGAGGTTGTAGTAAGGTGGGGGTTGATCTCTTCTCCCAAGTAACAAGTAATAGGACAAGAGGTAGTGGCCTCAAGCTGCACCAAGGAAGGTTTAGGTTGGATATTAGGAAAAATTTCTTCACAGAGAGGGTGCTCAGGCATTGGAACAGGCTGCAAAGGGGAGTGGTGGAATCACCATCCCTGAAAGTGCTCAAAAAACATATAGATGTGGCCCTCAGTGATGTGGGTTAGTGGTGGTCTTGGCAGTCCTGGGATTGGGCTTGATGACCTTAAAGGTCTTTTCCATACTAGCTGGTTCTATGATTCTATGAAAAGAGCAAACATCATGTTTATTACAACAGTAACAATATCACAGTTTGTATGTGTTGCCTTATTCTGGATTTATAGCTGGGATCAGTGAATGCCCCAGGGCTCTGTATGCAATCCCAAACACACTCTCTTTGCATGTACTCTGCATTCTATAAATAAAAGATGAAAGTGTCAGAGAAGCATTTTAAAGCAGTCTGTTAGTAAGCAGTTACCAGCAGATCTTGTGCTTTTCGGTCATTAGTCTTCTACAAGCTTTCCCTGTATGTTGTGACAAGCCATAGATGTTTCTAACTTTGGTGCCAGACTGAAAACCAAAGCAAAAGAAAAAAAAAATAAAAAGAAAAAAGGAAAAAAAAAAACTTAAAAAGGAAAAAAAAAATAAAAAAAAAAAGAGGAGGAAAAAGTTATCTTTAAATCTGTGTGTCTTAGATAAAATCCTGCCTGCAGACAGACCCAGACTGGCAGAAGTAGTGATGGCTAAGCCCCATTTCCTTCTGTGACCAGCCACTTCACTGACAACCTTAGACATGCAGCCTTATGCACCCATAGATATTGATGGTCCATGAAATTTGAACCTGTATTGATGATACATTTAATTTCTCATCCTTCATTCCAGTTTCAGATAGACATAATGCGTAAAAAACAGATTTTGCAGCTATCAAACAAAAACAAAGCCAGTGTTAACATTAAAGGCCAATTTTTTACCCATTCACTCTTTTTCTACAACTATTCAGGACCTGAAAATTATTAAAGCAACACAAGATTATTACTTGGGCAAAAAGCATAAGCATATTCATTCCCTCTGAAGTGTAAAGCATGCAGAGGAAAGAATGAGACCTCCAAGGTCTTTTAACAGGGCCCTGTCTCACACTCCTGCAGCACGTCTCTGCTTCCCCAAAAGCCCATGTGAGTAGGCTGACAATCAGCTTTCCCTCCCTTTTTCCTGACAACAGCAAAGTTAAAACTTAACATCCCCTTTCACTGGGGCTGCCAGATTGGAGGGAAAAAACAAGTGGCCCAGAGGGAGTTCCCCATGTACTCACTGATGCTTTCCCCGTGGGTACCTGCCCCCTGAAGCTGTCTACCCTCAGGACCTGTCCTTTACTTTGCTGACCTTTATTCTGCTGATTTCTCCCTTACCAGGATCTTCTGATTTCACTTCTGGGCATCACATAGGTTCACATCAACTAGATAACTCAGGGATATAAGATGTATTTGAGCACTACGGTCAGCTCCCTTACTTTTCACCCTCTAGAACATAACTTTTATTTTTCCTTTTCGACAGAAGGCAGAGCATTGCTATGTGATGACCTCTCAGAGATGAGTAAATTATAGCTCTCCCACCCCTGCAAAGGCAAAAGCAAAAATTTAATTTGCTCTCCTAAATCAGGGCTCTCCCCATTCCATTGGGTTAGCACTTACCCTCTGTCAGGGCCACAGTGCATGGTGTGAAAGAAAGAAAAGCAATTCCACAGTCACAGGAAATACAACAATTTGTGCTGTAAAGTACCCCAGTCATTAGGTAATTTATCTGAATTATTTTTGTGTTTGAGCTGGAATGGAAGGATGAGTCCCACCTCAGTGAGAGCTTAATGTTTTTGTACCTCAGATTTGTTGCCTGTGACTGCAGACATTTCACCATTAAGGGTCATACCTAGCACCTACACCGGTAATAACAAACACAAGCCTGTGTGTCTAACTTCCCCCCCAGCTCTGCCAGGCTCGGTGACTTGGTCAAGATCTTACTATACCAAGTGCTTTGAAGCCATAACCCCCAAAGTTGAGGTGCCAAGAGGGAGATGGATGAGCAGAAGGAAATTCGCCCCTAAACACCTCTGGCAATCTCTCATTCGCCATGTCCCACCTTAGAGGGTTTCCGTGGTCTGATACCTTCACAGCCTCCACCTCTGGGGATGGGGCCGCATCTACCAGCTCTGCCCAACTAGGTGGATGGACAGGGCTCACAGCCCCAAGGAAAAGCACCTGAACCAGAAAGCCAGGGCTAGACAAGTCACCATGCACTGTAGCAAGCTAAGTGCCTTTTTGCAAGCATGCCTGCAACTGGGTAAACAGGCCAAATCCCATCCCTAAACCTAAGCTAATCTCTGGGTTTCCCAGAGCAGGTGATCATCAGGTGGGCAAGGCCATGGGGGTGGAGAACTCTGACTCCCTGTTTCCTCAAAATGAGAAAGCAAGAATTGCTCTTCATTTAAGCAGTTTCAGGAGCTGGTTTCCAAGGCAGCCCCACAAGCAGTTACGCAGAGAGGACTGCAGGATCACAGGCTGCATCAGCTATCTGGTGAGAGGTGAGAAGAGAGCAGTTTGCAAAGGGCCTTTGTGTTTCATATACACCTTCACGCCTTTTTTTCCTCACATCTGTAAAGGGTCCTGCCACACATGAGGTCACCCACCCCTCCATGACCATTTGCCTGATTTACTGTTGGGTCATCTCAGAAAAAAGCACCATTGCAGATGGAGCTGCAAGTTTGAAAATCGCTGGCTTGGGCTTTTTGATTATTATTCTGTTTCCTCTGTGACAGATGAGCCGCACCCCCCACTCTGTGTTCTTTATTTGCAGGTGATTTTTACGTAACTGCACTATTGATCCTGAGATGGATAGGAAGCCTGGTAGCTAAAGCACTGTCCCTGAAGGTGTGAAAGCTTCATTAGATTTATGAAATTCTCCAGGATACACTGAGACTCTGCAGTCCATCTAAAAAAAGGCTTTACATTTTCCTCATGCTCCCATGATTTGTGCTCCTTGTTGAATTACTATATTTTTATTATCATTGTTGTTTAAACTCAAAGTTTCTCCTCTAGCTCAATTGCATGTGAAATGTATTCAATTAATAGATGCAGAGAAGAGCTGTCCACCCCCCACGAGGCTCAGATATCCCATATCTTAACCTCACCCTAACACTACAATCTCTCCTTCACATTCTTCCTCTCCGGCAGGACAGATTTTGGCATTTTCTTCTAAGGGAATTAATGATGCTTCAGGAGCTTGCATTTTTTTCACCTGGGATTAATGAAAGCATCTTTAGAAATGGTCAGATAAAAGCAAGAAACAATGACATAGAGGTTAAAGATGTGTCCTGGTTTTGGCTGGGATAGAGTTAATATTCTCCATAGTAGCTAGTATGGGGATTTGTGTTGCAAACAGTGTTGATGACACAGACACGTTTTCATTACTGATGAGCAGTGCTCACACAGAGTCAAAGCCTTTTGTGCCTCTCACCCCACCTCATCAGTGAGCAGGCTGAGGGTGCACAAGAAGCTGGGAGGGGAGAGAGCTGGTATAGCTGACCCCAACTGACACAGCGATATTCCACAACATATAGTGTCATGCTCAGCATGTAAAGCTGGAAGAAGCAGGAAGGGGGAAACATTCAGTATGATGGCATTTGTGTTCCCAAGTAATGGTTATACATAATGGAGCCCATCTTTGCCGGGAATATTTGAACACCTGCCTGCCCATGGGAAGAGATGAATCAATTCCTTATTTTGCTTTGCTTGCATGTTCATCTTTTGTTTTAACTATTAAACTGTCTTTATCTCAATCTACAAGTTTTCTCATTTTTACTCTTCCAATTCCCTCCCCTATCCCACCCAGGGGGAGTGGGCAAGTGGATGTGTGGGTCTTAGCTGCCAGCTGGGATTAAACCACAACAAGATGCAAATAAGAATTGCCATTCCATTCTGGCAACAGCACTCAGAGAGAGAATCACTTGGCAGTGGGACAGAGCTGTAAGGCAGCACACTGCACACCAGATTTCATGAAGCAATGCTGTATACATAGTCCGGTGGCTCCCCCATGCCCTGATCCAGGTCTCTGAGCAGAGTGTAGGTTTAGGCTTCAGTTATCTATTTAAGAAAATGGAAAAGGACTGGATGAGTTATATCAATATGCTGCTTCCTCTCCCAGCCCCCCCAAAAAACAGTTGCTGCTGTCATCTCAACTCCAGCACCTGCCAAGTTCCCGTGGAGAGCAAGACATTCCAGAGTTGTTTCATTGCCTCTTATTTAATGCAATAATGCTGGCTAAAGTGTTAGCAGGGCACCAAAGTGACTGCTTAGGACCAGCACTGTTAATAAGTTCCCTGGCCATGTGGTTGGGGGTATTAGTGGCAGCCTCATGACATTTGTAGAAAACACTAATTCAGAGGCTGAGAAATCCACAGAGGATAATGAAGTTAGAGAACAGCTAAATTAGAGAGAAAAAAAGGCCACTTTATATATACACTAAATATAATAAAAAATGTGAATTTTTTACTCAAAATGAAAGTGAAGTTTGGAAAACAAGAACACAGTAGTCCAAGAGCAAGAATGGACAATAAATTAAGTAAGTCTAAGAAAAACCTGTCAGATGTCACCAAAACATGACCATGTCTAGGGGCTGTTCCCTGGAATAACCACAGGCTCTGCTGCCCCTCTAGGAATACAGGCAGGCAGCATGAACACTGGCTGGATACACTGGTAGGATCAGGGAGGAGGATGGCAAGTACTGTTGAGAGCAGCAAGACTGGCCTTGGAGGGGCTGTGCAGGAGACATGACAGCTACACGCTTGAAGGTTTTTCAAAATGGGAGTATCCAAAGACATGCAAGCAGGTTTCAATACAGCTGTGTGTGAAGGGAATATAAAATAGCCAGCTGGAAGAGCAGGAAAACTTTCCTGACAGCCAGATGTCTGTGAAGTCCTACAGCTTCCAAAAGGCAGTATAGAAGCATCATTCACTGTTGTGGTTCAAACCCAGATGGTAATTCAGCACCACACAGCCACTCACTCACCCCCCATTTTCCCACTCCCCAGACAGGATGGGGAGGAGAATCAAAGGAATGTAAAACCCATGGGCTGAGATAAGAACAGTTTAATAACTAAAATAAAATAGAGTGATTATAGAAATAATACCAACAATAAAGACAATAATAACAATAGTGAACTATAAAAAAAAATAAAAAGAAAAAATTCAGAAAACCCAGGTGACGCACAATACAACCACCTGCCAACCGATACCCAGCCCAACCCGAGCGCTGATCTAGCCCTTCCAGGTAACTGCCCCCAGTTTATATAGTGGGCATGACATGCTGTGGTATGGAATACCTCTTTGGCTAGTTTGGGTCAGGTGTCCTGTCTCTGCTTCCTCCCAACTTCTTGTGCCCCTCCTCACAGGCAAAGCATGAGAGACAGAAAAGCCCTTGATCAGAGTAAGTGCTACTTAGCAGCAACTGAAAACATCGGCACATTATCAGTGTTGTTCTCAGACTAAAGCCGAAACTCAGCACTGCACCAGTTACTAGGAAGAAAAATAACTCTATCCCAGCTGAAACTGGGATGTGCATCCATTTTGGAACAGTGCAAGTGACCTCCTTGTGGGCACTGGTACCCAGGCACAGCCACAAACCTGGCCCAGCTGCCTCAGAGATAACCTTCCACCCCTGCAAGCAACATGGCTCCAGCAGTTTCCCACTTAAATCAAGATAAAATGAAAACATTCCTGTTTGTCTTTTTCCACAGTTTTGGTGAAGCTTCAGTATGAAAAACACAGAAATGACATCCTTTTAGGCATTTCTAGGTTTTGTCAATAGCAGGAAAACATCTTTTTCTTCACAAGATATAGCGATTGTCCCCACTATTAAATGGCTGTTCAGATTTTCATTACATTTCCTACCTGAAAAAATCATTGGACATGGGCGTTTTTATTTAAGCTAGCTCTAGCAATGATAATGAAGTAGTAACAAAAATGGAGCTTTAAAAGGCCCTTTATAGCTCTTTGATTTTCCTCAGTTCTGCCCTTACAGCATCAAAGTATTTACTTGCTTGTTTTTTCAAGGCAGTATTTTTCAGGACTACTGGTATATTTTTGAGATATTTCACAAGCAACATTCCCAAACCATGGGCAGTATCCATTTTGTACAAGTACAGTACCTTACGTGCCCCAGAGCAGTCTGGGGTCACAGGGATCACAGGCTGGGGCAGTTGGATGCAAGTTGTAGGGTTCATGTGCATCATCATCTGCCCTTGGTGGGCTGCAGCCTTACAAACCAAGCCCCTTTTCCTCCCCGACAGTCACTTTGCAGGTGTAGTGTGAAATGGCTCCTTTCGGATCAGAAGAGTTCTGATCTATTTCTCTTCCTTGGCTGCAAAGGGAGCTGGCATGGGGCACCCCAGTGTCCCAGCCCTGCTGTAGAGAATGACACTGCAGCAGACAAAATCTCCCTGTTATATTGCCCTGATGTAACTGTACCCTCCTTCGTTATGCATGAGGTTACATGGGTCAGCCAGCCCAAGCATGACTTCAGTTAACCACCAGTAAATAGCGGCAATGCACTGACCTTTAGCAGGCAGCGAGTGGAAATGCTTCTTTAGGTGGAGAGTTCCTTGAGCTCCTCAGACAAAAAGCACTATCTGATGAGCAAAGCACTAATGTAATTAAAACCTTTGCTGAAAACAATTGCAATAAGCAGTCCTGTGCTAAATGACTACTTTCAGATGCGAACCTCCATGTCTAGTTCTGGCTGACCTTTAAAGAGCTTTTCTGCTGTGCCATTAATTTCCACTGGTCCCTTAGCTGGGCACTTCAGAGTGTCTTCACTGGCTTTGAATTCTGCAGTTCCATGGTTATGGCACTCCCATACAGCACAGCCAAAGACCCATGCAGGCTTATTTTCTTCAATGTTATTTTTATGCATCCTTTTAATCAAATATTTGGCTGCTGCAGTCATTCTGATTAATGAATGTGAGCAGGGCCCCTTCTTGTTCAATGGCTGGGTCCATCTCTTCATTTCACATCCAGCTCACACCATTCCCCCTTCAATACAGGACAGATGTATACAGCAACTTTCAGAATCTAATTTATTATATCTAAGAATTACTAGAATTTATTTCTTCCTCTTGAACTAAAATCTGAAATAGTGAATTATTTTCCTATAACGTAGGCTACTTTATGATTAAACCTGTGACCATGTTGGTTATTTAAATTTATTATTTTTAAAAGCTATTGGAAATGGTCCACATCTGCTCAAGAACATTTTTCAAGATCCTGCTTTATTTAAAAGCACAGCCCTCATAAAAACCTCTGAATGAAAACATTAAGCATATTTCAACGCTGTCCAAGAGTTATTTGGGATGATTAAACAATGTCCATGCACTACAACTAATAAAGGCAAATACTGCAGCAACAAAGAGAGACCAGTCGGGTTGAAGTCCTGCTTTGGCAGCAGTCACTGCCCCAGAAGAGCTCATGGTAATTACAGCACCACAAGAGGCATAATGGGATGTAATCTAGTGCAGTTTATGGAGTTCAAAGTACACCTGTGGTGCATCACATTCTACAAACAACTATGGCAAACATTATATAGCTTTCCTTTGGAGACTAGTGAAAATTATACACATGGTGACTCAAAATCTATGAAGTTATTCAGCAGATAATAATTCCTGCCAAAATCAGGCAGTTACGTTAGGTGCTTATTAGCTGTATCAGATACCTGCAGACAGAAGACAACTGACATTGTTCTGCGGCACAGCATTTTCCTTTGATTTGTTTCAAGCCACTTGTTTTTGTTACCCACCCTGCCTCAGGAAGCCACAGCCTGAAATAGGTTAGCTGTAGGCTTGGATCTGTAAATTGAACTTTGTGAATTATGCCCATAGAAGCTGTGGGCTGAATTACACCCAGCTGTCTACAGGGCTGTTTTAAGAGCAGACTGT
The DNA here is from genome assembly GCA_039720435.1 of Amazona ochrocephala. Classification (NCBI taxonomy): domain Eukaryota; kingdom Metazoa; phylum Chordata; class Aves; order Psittaciformes; family Psittacidae; genus Amazona; species Amazona ochrocephala. The sequence continues at coordinate 33,954,971 of CM077881.1, forward strand.
ACTTTAAACTCAGGTGAGCCAAGGAAGGGCTAAGGACGTTCTGCTGCTGCAGTATATTGTATTCTGAAAGCTTTCTGGTCTTCCCCAAAACACTGCCTCACAACGAACACATGCAGACTAACTGACTCAAGTGGTATTAGCGTCTGTCTCTGACATAAGGTTTAACAGATAAAATAGTCTGTGCCCCTGCAAGATAAGAGAGAAGATGCATCAGTCAACATTTTATAGACATAAAATGTAAATATTAGATTTCTGTTCACTATGTGGCTCCTTGACCAATTATTGTGTGATAATCTTGGGGAACGATCTAATTTCAATTTCCATTTGCTGTTACTATTTTATAGCCACTGAGAACAATGGCCAGTTCCCCTCCCCCCCTTCCTCCTTTCTCCTGATTGCCTTCACAATTTTACTGCGGAGCTGAAACTCCATCTTGAATTCAGCTGCCCCAGGAGTACTTTGGGCTCTTTTGGTACCTGGGGTACCAATGAGCAGCAAGCGCAGGGAGCTCTCCTTTGCCACTGGCACACATCACTGGCAATGTTCTACAGGTTTTTAACTAAAAATTTTGTCAAAAGCAACAATATGAAAACAGATGAAGTGCTGGTGCCAGCAATGAGTTCTCCTTGGATAGAACTGCTTTGTAAAAATCTAAAACCTGGTTTCAATGCAGCAGAAGAGATATTACAGAAATTTCCAGCAGTGCTGCTGGGACACAGGGAAATGTGCTGTTGTTATTGGAGAAATATGAATTTCTCAGTACCCCTGAAGATACACATAGGCATTATCCAACCTCTGCACTGAACTTTCAAAAAGTAAAACAGACAAAAAATGTCAACCAAAAATCCTACCAAAAAAACTCAGAAAGAACAGGTGACCTGGTTTGAGCTTTTCCTCAAATGCTGTCTTTTCTCAGTATTTCCTCCCAAAAGACCTTAAGGCACTGTTCAATACCAGGGCAAGCGCCAAATCCACCACTGTCACCTGCGTGAGATGAAGCTCCCATGAACCCCCTGGGTTTTTCCACTCACAGGTCCATATGTGGGGCAGCAAAGCAGCAGGTCATAGAATTACAGAATGGTTTGGGTTGGAAAGGACCTTAAAGATCACCTAGTTGCAAACCTCCTGCCATGGGCAGGGTCACCTTCGAAATTGCTCAAAGCCCATCCAGCCTTCCAGGGATGGAGCATTTGCAACTTCTGTGAGCGACCTGTACCAGTGTCTCACTACCCTCACAGTAAAAGAACTTCTTTCTCACCTCTACTACCTATATCAGGGCCTCAGGCAGTCCCTGCTATAGCTGCTGGTGGGTGAGGAGAGGAGAATGAAGGCATGCAGCCACCCATGATGGAAGCCCTCAGGCACATAGGTTTCAGACCCTGTGGTTAAGAGCCATCCATTCTGCAGGGTTTAGTGTCACTGACTGTGTGTAAAGAGCTCAGGCATGTTAGTGCCGTAAGTGAAGAGTCCTCTATTGTGTGACTTAATCAAAAACAAGACAAGATTTTAATTATCACCTTATTTTTATGTAATAACTAAAAAATCATGACAAAGGGGCACCATATAAATATATGTTATGCAGTAAGTAACAGAAGACTTGCACTCATCATGTAAAGCCCTGGCTGTTAAATGGTCTTTTCCATCACATCTGTAGTTTTAACTTAAAAGGGCAGATACAGAGTTATTAGAATCACTGTTACCTAAAGTCTAATATACATGATTAGCTTTGCGGTGTATGATCCAGCCACAAACGAGTAAAATCTCCTTTTACTTCAATACTGCCTGTACAGTTTTAGTTTCATATCAATATAAAGACAACATGGAAAAATCAGTTTTGTTTACCTAGTTAACATGTGCATTTTATATGCTCACTTAAGCCAGAGGCAAGCCAAAGCTGTTGTCAGGATGTATACAAGTACTATAGGAAAACATAATACAGTTTTTATACCTTTGCAGGTGCTTCTTATTTTATACTCTCCTGCTCCTTTTTTATTCCCCTTGTGAATGGGGGGCACCTTTCTTCTGCTGAAACACTAACCAATTACAGCCTCACTGCAGCAGAAAGAGTAAAAGCCCCAAGAGGGTGGCTCTGCATCTTGCTATCAAAGCGCTGGTGAGGGGGTGAGAGGTGATGAAAGTCACAGGGCTGGGCCAGTAGTGCCACATTAATGTGAAGTCTGAAAGCTCAAGGCGTGGAGTTTGAAGCAAGGAGTCTCCTGGCCATGCAGCCCCCACCTTCTTCTTCCTCAGCAGGTATTGATCTGATCACTTTTCAGGTATTAGAAAAGCGCCATTCTTGATCTATCATCCCAATTGGGTGAGCAGGAGCGCCCATATTGCAATTACCTCCTTCTTTATGTCTGGGCATTTGTTCCACCCTGCCTCAGGATCATCTCTGGGAGTTCCCACTCCCTCTCTTTTCTCCTCTGCTGCTCACACACACACAAAATAAGTGAAGTTATCCCTGAGATGAGCAAGAAAACACCACCACCACAAAACAAAAAACAAGCAAAAAAACCAAGCAAAAAAAACAAATTGAGAACTAGTACTCAATGTGAATCAGGGCTTAACGGCAAAGAGACAACCCCGGGAGCTCTCATCCACTCTTCTGAAAGACAGAGGAGCTATCTCTTCCCCAGATCAGGGTGTAAGTCACTTAACGTCTCCAGCTCCTGCTGCATGCTGCTGACCCTCCAACCAAACCCAAGATGATTACTCAGCTAGCTTCTTTAAAATGCTTGTAAGTGCCCTTTGCAGTTTGCACAGACACCACCCTTTGAGAGCTGTATATCTATGTGCAGGTGCATGCACACGTATAAGCATTGCTCCCAGAGAAGGAAATTCCCTGATTTCAAACATCAACCATCCCTAAATCAAAAAGTTTTCAAAATGGAGGAAAATCAATCCTTCATTTTCACTAATTCCTCTGAAGTTTCCCAAGTATGGAAACAAGACAATTTTTCCTCAGGGAAAAGAGAGCAAACAAATAAGCAAAGTGACTTTCATTAGTTCTTCACTTCAGCCACACTAGCAGGGAGGCATGGGTTACGCTTACGAGGGAGACTCACAGGAGCTGTATAGCCTGTGGTCCTGCTGCAGCAGCAGACATCAGCTTTGTCTCCATCAGGGCTGAGACTGCTGGGAACAACCAGCACTGTTCAGTAGAGAGAGAAAAGTCCTGCAGATACAGTCAGGCAGGTGCGAGTGTTTTCTACCAACAAAATGTCACATTTCCAGTGTGTTTTAAATTAAAATTTTAACAGGTTCCCCCCCCACCCCCCCACGCCCCCGGTGAATATTCCCTCAGCCTTTTATTTCAGCTGCTCTAACTCGCTTGAGTTCCTAGCAGCCGCCAGTCCTAAAGACTGAGAATTGCGTGAAAATTGTTACTTGGCTATATGTTTAACAAAATTAAATTCCACTTCCAAGGACCTACAGCCTGCAGACACTGCAGAAAGCACGCATTTGGTCAGGAAAGCTCAGGTGAGATGCTCGGGCTGGCTGGGGTGCAAGCAAATAAAGCTTCCCCTTCTCCCCAGGCTGGCTCTGGGCACCTGCCTGCACTGATCTGCAGGATTCAGCCCTGTGCAAGCACTCTGTGTAACTTCTTAACTATGCTCTGACTGCTGGGGCCAAACAGCTTTCTCATTTAAAGGAGGATTAGCCTCTCAAGTGAAAGCCAGGGCTCCAGGCTGCACACAGAGGCTGCAGTGGGAAAGCTGTGGGAACCCCAGCTGGCACACCTGTACACAGAGCACTGGAGCCGTGCAGTTGCGGGGCTGCCAACTCAGCTGCTACTTCACTGCATACCACCCCTCTGTCAGCACAAGCTCTAGGTGTGTTTTATCTGTCCTTCTAATGCACACATTTACAACATATTTAAACTTTCAGGGCGCTGGAAAAAAATGTGTCATTCGGTTTCTCTGTCCTTTAGAGTTTGGAAAAGCCCCTGCTGCATTTCTCCTTAGTGTTGGACTGGTTCATAACATGTGGTCTCTGACAGCCATTACCTGGAGAAACTACTTAAACATCCTGCTATCCAGTAGGGTTTTCAGCTGGGATAGGAGGTGGGGAGCAAGTGTGAAGGGGAAGCTGCACACAGTGAGCACGCCAGGCTGGTGACCATGGCCTGGACCCACCATAAATGGCACAGATCCTTCCAGTCCCCAGCACCATCTCTGGTTTCTCAGCCTGCTTCTCAGCTCTGGTGCCATTGCCAGAGGAAACCCACACCACTCATTAAGAGACTGATGGGAGCACAGGAAAAATTAGGAAAAAAACCCCACAGAGAAAGGCATTTGCAGAGTGCTACAAAATGAGACATCGACCCCACAGCTTGTGGAGCATCGTCTCCCTTCGATCATTAGTTTTGACCTATTTAGCTCTGTAGAGCAAAGAAGATAAATGAGAAGCCTTTTCCCTAAGTACAACGGGAGAAGGAGAGGGAGCAAGGGACTGTAGATATTTAACAGACAGTAATTTGTGCCAGCAGAGAGCTGCTGCCACCACAGTTTTCCAACACAGGGACTCAATCGCCTTTGCTGGTGCAGCACATCCATGCAGCACAGAGCTGAAGTACTGAGTGACCGAGTCTATCAGAGAAACCCCTGTGAGCACCCCAGACGCCAAACATCACCCAGGGAAACACACAGGCTGTGCAGTGGGATGCAGCCTTGTCAGCACCACATCCCTGCAGCTCCTGTTTGCCTGCTCCATAACCTGTGTTCAGCCCCTCCAGCTCAGCTCCCAAGAAAGCACACACTCTCTCACCCTTACCTTAGAGACAGGTCCCTCTTCATCTGACTTGGGCAGACTTCAGCAGCTTCTAGGGTGCTGCAGCAAGCTGTGGTCCTGCAGGAGGACCTGCAGGGTAAGCAGGGAAAAGAGGAGCGAAGGACCATGGCTTGGATGTGATTGCACACATAGCAGAATCATCCCTCACCTCAGGGTGCCTCATAGCTGAGGAAAAGCATATTCCGCACTTTCAAACCTTGCTGTCGGCTTGCACACTTTGGCAAATAAACTGTGTTTGATGTTTTGTAAGTCAGATGAGTTAATGGAGGTGAGAGGGGAGTAGAAGGTTGTCAGGTCACAATGCTGATAAAATCAAAGTGCATTAGGCAATAATTAGGGGAGTTCTAAAAATATTCAGAGGTCCATAAAAGGTGAGAAGCACACACGGCTGCTGCCCAGCTCAGGATGGGCATCTGCTCAGGATGAGCACTTTGACCACACCAAATCAGCCTGGTTATGCCTCAGCTCCCCAAAAGAGGGATGCAGGGTGAGGACTGACTGGGCATGTAGCTCCTTAATATCACATTACTTGTTGAGCAAACCCTAGCACATTTTTGGATGTATTTTGTCCCATTTCTGTTTAATATCTTTATCAACAATCTGCATTGTTGTCTGCAAACTCAGTAAGTTTGCAGACAGCACTGAACTGGGCAGAAGAGCTGATATGGTGGAGGATACAAAGGCTCTTTAAAGGGACCTGGACAGGCTGGATCAATGGCCTGAGATCAATTGTATGAGGCTCAACAAGACAAAGTGGCGGGTCTTGCGCTTGTACCATAACAACCCCATGCAATGCTACAGGCTTGGGAAGAGTGCCTGGAAAACTGTTTGGCTAAGAAGGACCTGGTCAACAGATGGCTGGATGAGCCAGCAGTGTGCCCAGGTGGCCAAGAAGGCCAAGAACATCCTGACTGTTACAAGAAATAGTGTGGCCAGCAAGACTAGGGCAGTGACCATCTCCTATACTCAGCACTTGTGAGGCTGCACCTTGAATCCTGTGTTCTGTTCTGGGCCTCTCGCTACAAGACACTGAGGTGCTGGAGCAGGCCCAGAGAAGGGCAACAAAGCTGGTAGATAATCTGGAGAGAGTCTTGTGAGGAATGGCTGAAGGAACAGGGGTTGTTTAGTCTGGACAAAAGTTGATTCGGGGCAAATATTATTGCTCTCCACAACTACCTGAAGGGAGGTTGGGGACCACTCTCTTCTCCCCAGTAACAACTGATAGGACAAAAGAAAATGATTCTATTATTTGTAGACCTTTCACCCTCCCGTCCTCCCCTGGGACCCTGGTGCCTTTGCTCTGAGTTAGCTCCCAGGCTTCTGCAACCACAGCCTGGCAAGCCCAGCTGTGCAGGGGCCACCAGCACCGGCTTCCACGCACTGTGTCTCCTCGTTGCACCCTCCAGGAACATGAGGTTTAGCTGTGGTTTTGCAGCAGCTACAGCAGCAGGAGAATAGAATGGGTTTCAAAAGCAATGGGAAGGAAGACACCTACCCACCCAACTCACAATATGTGTTCCAGCACATATAACTAAGCTGGTTTAGGCAGGCACAGTTTGGATACATTTATGCCACACCATGCTGTTTGCATATGGGGAAGGCTCAGCCCCATCTTCACTGCCCACCTGCCCCAGGGTTTGACCAACCCACCCTGCCTGCAGGACAAGTGTGCAGGCAGGCAGGCAGGCTGGCTGGTACGGCCCACCCCACAGGAGGCTCTCTGCAGCATGTGCAAGCCTGGAAAGCCCCACAGCTGCCCCACACAACTTCTTGGGCATTCAGAGAAGATATTTAGTCAGAAACAGAAGCAGAAATGACAGGTTCCCCACTGTTGCTGGTCAGCCTGAATTAAGAGCGTGGGGTCAGGATCTACACCCAGGAGTTCACAAGCCGCAGGCCAGGAGCTCTGCTGGGGATGGATGCTGGCAGGAAATCTGATCAAGCACCAGAAAAACGTCCCTGATGAAAATACCGTGCTTATGGTAAACTTCTGCCAAAACATTCCTCTCACAAACCAACTCAGGTAAAAGCATGTTTTGCTCAGAAACACCTGACAAGCTATACTGACAACACTGCTGTGATACCTGTGCAGTATCATCACATCTGGGTAGTATTGTTATCTATACTTTGTGGATGACAAGTGCAACACACTAATGGCATGCGGTTACAACAAATCTCTATCAAGACTCTGGCAGAGCTCTGCCTGGCTTTATCTCTGCTTGTGGGTACATCAGGTCTTACAAGACTTCGCATCACCCACAGCATCCCGAGGCTGTCTCCTGTGCACTCCCAATGACGGGGTGCAAGGAAGGTTGAATTAATTCAGAAGTTAACTGCAATAAGAGTACAAAAACCTCACAGTTATCTCCTGAAGTGGCTTCATGTACTGCATGCGAAATCTTCCCATACACTGATTCCTCTCCAAAGCACCTCTGTTACTCCCTGTGCTGAGGACTCAGCCCAGCTCAATATCCATAAGTAATCTCACACCACTTCTGTTGGCTGAAGGCATCTCAGCACTCACATCTGCAGGGAGACACTGATTTATTGAGCCCAAATAGGAAGACAAGGCTCTGATCTTCCTAGCGTCCATGTGACTTGAAGACATTAGCATTTCCATGAAGGTTTGCTGTCAGATGCTTTCAGTTAGATGCTTTTTTCATTGCAGGGTGTGTCAAATGTTTTTCCAGGTTGCAGCGATGAGGATTTCTTGTAGGAAAGTGCCATCTTGTGGCCAAGTGTGAAACCCTGACTGCATCGTACCTGCAAAGTTGTGCCAGGCAAAACATCCTCAGACAAATGTAATATGACCATATAAGCACAGTCGTGCTGCAATAAGACCAATTACCCACCTCCCATCTCCATGGTGTTTCAGCAGCAAATCCACATTATGACAGGCTATTGTGTCTTCCTGATTTTCTGGCTTCCTTGAAGTTTTACCACATACTTCATATTTGTTAGTTGCTATTATTCCCTGTGGCACAGCTTTTGTTATTTTTCACCATCAAGATGGTCTGGCTAATTCCCGGACTGTGGAAGTTGGAGAAAACAACAAAACCAAGCCAAAACTAAGCACCACCTTGCCAAATAAGGGGTTTCAGGGATTTTCATCTTGGACCAGAGCTGCCGCTGACAGACCTCTTACCACTCCATGGGCAGCACTGCCCAGCCTTGGGGCTCTGCCGCAAGGGACTGATGGGGAGGCAGCTGGTACATCTGCCTGGATATGCAAAGATGGACACAATTTTGCCTTCCCAACTCAAGCCAATTTAGAAACCCCTCCTCCCTGGGCACTGAGCATGGCTCAGGAAATACATTATCTTCAAAAGAGCCACTGTCATTGCCTTGAATCACTAAATTTTAGACATCAGTGCATCAAAAGTACCTCTAATATGACATCATACCACTACACTGCTGCAAAGTATCTACCCCATGTCTATGGGATTTCCATCTGAAAGAAGACCAAGAGGACATCTTTAATCTGACCTCTATATTTGTTCAAAACTTAAGCCTACCTAAGCTCAGAACATTTCAACAAGTAAAATGCACTAAACCACCCCAACAATGACAGAGGGTTCAGCAAAGCCTCTCTCTGAGGCTGCCAGGACTTGCTAAAGCTCCATTTCCATCATCACCCTACAGCAGAGAACAACATCCAGTGTATGTGACCAAAAGAGGGTGGCAGTTAGCTGGGAGGGCACTGGAGGAGCAGGGTCCAGCTGTGCAAGGAGGTCTACATAGAGCTCTGCAGCTCAGGGATGTGGGCTGAGGCTGAAGTACCAGCAGCAGATGCAGGCAGGGCTGCAGAGCTGCTCCTGCCATCCATGCACTTCACTCCTTGAGCAGAAGAGCAACGGCAGCAGTGAATGGAGCAGCCGTGGGTTGCTCCTGCTCTTGCACTCCCAAGCTTTTAGATTCTGCCCTGTGGAGAAAATTGGGTCCCCAAGGCTGTGCCCATGTTCATCCATCCCCTTTGGCAGTGCTGCACTAAGGCCAGCAAAGGCATCACGCAAAGCAGGAGCTGCTCACCCCAGCCAGACAGGGAAGGTAGAAGGGACAGCCGGTCCCCCAGCTCACTGGTGAAAGGGGATTAACCACCCAATTCAAAACCAAAGGAGATGCAAACCTGGGCTCCAAATCATGAGATGCAAGCTTCCTCCCAGGGTTAGTCACATAGACAACAGGACCACGGAGAATATTTACCATATAGCTTAGCAGCCAGACATTTAGCTGGGAAGGAGAGATGCATTTAAGCCCCTGCTCCAGTTAGTGTTTAGAAAACAACTGAACAACTTCAACAAGATGTTAAAAAAATTTTTGTCCTGCATGCCCTTAAAGCAGGGCATCTTCTTGACCTTGGGGAACTGAAAATGGCTTCTGTGCTGGTCTGACATTCTAACAATACACCTTTCCTGACCTTTCTTTAATTCATTAAAAGAACAACAAACAAAAACCCTTCTCTCAACCATCAGTCTCTGTATCAACCACATCTTCAGTTTCTACACTCATCACTGTTGTATTCTCTGGGTCTCTCCAGCAGAGGGAGGGTGCACTCAAACCCCTTGTCCAAGTTGTTGATAAAGATATCAAATAGAACTGGCCCCAACACTGAGTTCTCTTGGAATACCTCGTGATGGGCTGCCAACCGGATTTAACTCCATTCACCATCATGCTTTGGGCCCAGCCATCCAGACAAGCTTTTACCCAGCAAACAGTACACTCATCCAAGCCATGAGCTGTCAGCTCCCTTGCTACTCTTGGGTGGACCCCCACTGGCTCCATAGACTTGTGTGTGAATAAATGGTGCAGCATGTCACAGACCATTTCCTCTTGGATTATGGGGGCTTCATTCTGCTCCCTGGCCCTGTGTTCCAGCTCAGGGGGTCGCATACCCAAAGAACTGGCCCTACTACTGAAAACAGAGGCAAAGAAGGGTTTAAGTACCTCAGCCTTTTCCTCATCCTTTGTCACTCTTTCCCCCTCATCCAAAGAAAGATGGAGATTCTCCTTATCCCTTCTTCTGTTGCTTATGTATTTAGAGACACATTTTTGTCTTTCGGGCAGTAACTAGATCAAGATCTAACTGGGCACTGGCCCTTCTAATTTTATCTCTGCATAACCTCACAACATCCTCCCGAGTTGCCCCTTTTTCCAAAGGTCATAAACTCTCTTTTCCCAAGTTCCAGCCCAAGCTCTCTGTTCAGCCAGGCCAGTTGTCTTCCCTGGTGGCTCATCTTTCAGCACATGGAGATGGCCTTCTCCTGCACCTTTAATATTACCTTTTTGAAGAACATCCAGCCTCCCTGGATGCCTCTGCCCTTCAGGGCAGCCTCCCAAGGACTGCCAATCAGGCTCCTAAGAGGCTAAATGCTGCTGTGTAACATCAGTCCTATTAAATCCTCCATTATCCAATAAGCATATGACTTTGTGGTACATTTGACGATTAAGAAAAAAAGCCAACATTGCTTCTTTTGCCACCTCATGTTTCAATATGCATATTTGGATGGTTCCAGTTCAGTCACATAACACATCCCACAGGCACAGCTCTGTCCTGGCTGCACCCAGTTCAGCAGTTAGAGATGCATGCTGCATCCATCCCTGCCCAGGGTGTATCATAGAAACATAGAGAATCAGGTAAAGAATTTTACGTATTCTTGGGATGTTAGTTACCAACAGAGGAGGATTTTGAAACCAAGAAAGAAAAACAGCAAAATTTATACATGGGTGCAAATTGCAATTGCCGCCTCTATGTTATCTCCTAAAAACGAACCTTAGTAAAAGAAAAGCTGGGATTTTTTTTTTAAGCACTTACCTTTGCAATTAACCTTTTAGATGTGTTAAACCCAGCCCAGCACAGAGCAATACGAAGTACAAGTTTAAGGTCAGCAGAGGGTTTTTCTGAAATTGGTTTTTATTCACACTGTACAGTATCTGTTCTACATGATCCCTGGGATGACCTACCCACAGACTGCTCAGTCCCTCTACCACCTTACTAGTAACAGCAGCTCAGGTTCACATCTGGTGTTATAGGTGCAAAACGTGTATGTGAACCATTCCCAAAGAGTTACTCCCAGTGCATAAAACTGTAACTGCACATTGTATCTGGTGTGTCTAAGTATTTATGACCTCCATTCAGTCCAGGTCATTAGTGGGAGCTGCTCATAGAGTTTTCTACTTCTCTAACACACCAGAGATCAGCCATGGCTGTATACCCCCCTCTGAAATGATCTCTACTCCATATAAATGAAAAAAAAAATTAAAAAACAGAAAACACTGCGCAAAAGAACTCCCACTTATTTCATTCTATGAAAAACTTAATTTTAGGTTACAGATACAAGAAAGCAATTGTGGTGTGAGGGCGTGGGTTCTTTGCCCTCCTTTCTCTTCTACACAAATGACTAATAGAAGTTTAAAGCAACTTTCTTGGAGCCTGGGGAAGATTAACAGATATTGGAACAAACAAGCATAATGAAGGACTAAAGCTCCTACATCCCTGACTCTGAAATTAATGCGCAGCTAGCTAGATAAACTGTACATGTCTCACCTGAGCAAATCAGACCACACATGGGCTGCTCGGCAGCACTTCAGGCACATATGCCACCTTTCCTGAGAGCTGAGGTCCACCAGTGAGGCAACACTGAAACAACACGGCTTTTCTTCGGAGCATGAGATTTCTAGTTCTGTACACAGGATCAAGACCTCAGTGCAAAAGGTGTCTACAGCTACCCTCTGCTGCTTAGTTACCTATATTCAGTTTTGGCAGCATGGATCCCTCAACCTACGGAAAAACCTCCTGGCCTTATTGCTAAGCATAGCAAATTTATGATGAAAACCCCAGTACCTGCGCTTTCCCCACTCATTACAGCTGGAATGCTAAATCCATCTTATTTTACACTTGGCAGCAACTCCTGTTCTCAGCCTGACAGCTTTCACACTCAAATGTCAACTCTTCCTCCCAACAAAGAGCTCATAACTGAGCTGGCTTGTTTCCTTGACATACCAACTATTTTTGCTAATTCAACTACAGTTGTACCAGATACACAGTACAGCTCTAGATGGCTCCCCACCACTGGGCAGTGTGCATTTCTGTGAAACATCAACTTAACAGATGTGCCTGAAGCAGCCATCTCCTGCAAGAGCCCTACTGCTGAAACAGCACACGAGAATGGCCTCTCATTGCCTACCTAACCAAGAACAGCCAATTTTGAACATTTGCATGCCTGCCACCACTTTCCAACCCAGACACCTGTTTGCAGAGCAGATCCACCCAACAGCCAAGCCCAGGCCATCTCAACAACCTACAGCCTGTAAAGGATTTGTATGAAACCAGGTTTGCTTAAGAGTCTCACTCAGAGCATCTCTTGAAGCCTCCCCAAAGCACCTGTGACCACTTACTCGGCTCCTGCACCCCAACTCCCATCCCTTGGGCTCCTTGTACCTCAACTGAATTCTGCTGGTGCCTCTTTGCTGACTGCCTCAGCTCCTCCAAGATGCAGCAACAGTGGCCTAAACACAACAGCAAAAGGAAACGGGGGGATGGGTTCCAAAAGCTCTACAAAACAGAGCTACAATTAGATCTAGGGCTACATGCAGTACAGTCTTGTGCTAAAACACAACCACACCTGTCTCTCAGCTATGACCCTATCTTCATACCTACATATTCTATGCATCTTTGCACATAATCCTGGAGATCTACATGTACCTGTGTGTGACAGGAACCCATATTCACTCCTTTTCTTTATATTTCCTCACTACACTGTATATCTATGTGTCAGGAATAAAGAGGTTTTCACGTTAAATTTTCAGACTTTACTTTCTAGAGGGAAAACCCACCCTCTTGCATTATCTTCTGGCCACGGCAGTGTATCAAGAAATGCAGTCTCTAGAGCACGATACAGTTGCAGAACTAGATGACTGTTGGAAAGGCACAGCTTAAATTAACTTCTTTATTTTACACACGTTTGCCTATCAGCCTTTCTTATTACATGAATCAGTCAGCAGTTATAACTCAAGAAGTCACTATTTGAAAAACTCAAAAAAATAGTATCATTGATAGGGAGATGTTAATACAGTTTTGTAATACAATTATTAAACATTTTCTTGTTTGCACCCAGCTTGTATTCAATTCCAGCATGAGAAATTTCATCATGCAGTACTTTACTGTATTTACCCTCATTTATCATGCTTTGAAGCAAACAAAAGCTCTGGCAAGTGATAAGCTTCTCCAAAAAAGATCTGAGGTCTGAGGCATCTTTGCAACTCAGAAGAAAGCAAGAGATCCCCCCCTTGTGGTCTCCTGAATAAACAACCTTAACCACACAGTGAGTTCAGAAGTCTATAAAAGAAGAGTTTTCTTTCATCAAATATTATCAGAAATTGTAAGTAATTCCATTCAGTAAATGGAGAGTTCTTCCTAGAAAGAATGAGAAGGAGATTTTTTTCACTTTATTTTTATCTACATGGTATTTTCTTGCAGAAAAACCACAGAGATTTAGAATGCAGCGCTGTCTCCTGTATACCACCCCTTAAAAGAAAGTGGTGGGGAAAAAAGTTACAGAACAAAGTGGATGAACAGACCTAACAATGGAGGAGATGTTAGGTTTATATAGGCAAGTGCTATCTAGATGAACATATAAACTGCAGTTCCAAAATGTTCACACTTCGGTTTACACAATGCACACGATGATCTCTACCTTACAGACCAATCTTACTCTTCAAAAGCCATAGAGGATATGTAGGAACCCATGCTCATCACTTCCCAAGTAATGAGATTAATAAGTCTGACACAAACATAAAAAGAAATTTTGTGCCTTTATTGGAATGGTGTTAGGCTTTAAATACACCAATTTTGATAACCTGATTATTTGGTTTAATTAGAAATGACACTACAGAACTGCAATACTGGTCCAAAAGTCTTGTCTTTACTTTTTTCCTTTTTTTTTTTTTTTAAAGCAAGAAATAGTATGAAAATGCACCAAGTAATCAGAAAGCACTAGCAGGCATCGGTTAATCCAAGATACTAGCTTCTTAGTTCCAAAAGCACTCGCATTGTATGGAACCCAGGATTTAGACTGGTCATGATTTGCAAGAACTGGCTGCATGAGTCATGACTTTTCTGTTCGTTTTTTTTCCTTTAATTTACTTTCAAGTTGGTCACTGGTAATTTTTTTTCCTCAAATATTACAGTTTAATTCATATTTTTCCTCAAAGTATAAAAAAGTATGAAATATAAACAAGCTCCAGCATTGCACCCACGACCAGGTACAATGGAAGCATTAGAGAGCTGACTATCTACACACCATCAAATCCCACCAAATCTTGGATAGTTCATTAATATACAAAATATCAGGGCACAGAAAGAACTAAAATCCACTTTCTTTTTTGTTACGCACAGGTTTAAATAATCAATCTAAAGAAAAAACATGATCATTTTGGCTTTCCACTACATCCGCATGTTGAGACACTGATTAAAATAATCCTGCTTAATTGTGTTTGGTCTTTTTCTTATTGTCAAGTCATGTTTGTTATTTTAATACCAGCCATCAGACAAACAAGTAATCAGAAAGACCCCTCCTCCTCACCACCTCCCTACCCCTGACTCCTCCAAGGTCATTTTTAAGACATAACTCCAAACACAGGGTTGTGACGACAGATGCTAGGACCAATCTCTTCATAATCTTTTTTGGTATGGCATACTTGGTAGAATTCAGGCTGTAAAGGAAAGCAGAAAAAAAATTAATCCATGGTAAATATACCTTATTTAACAATACTAACATTCATGCAGCAAAACAAACCTCCCAGAGATAACTTGGAAGTGCTGAAATTAATATTACATCATGCATGGCTAAATACCAATGCAATCACTGTACTTTGCCTCAAATCTAAAATGCACTATTTAACAACTCACACAAAGCTGTAATTAAGCTTCCACATGTTCTTTCAAATCTTTACTGTCTAATACAAAAACTTCAAAGGGTGCAGGGAGGGCATATTTGCTACCTGCGGCCTATCGGAATCCAACTACATTTCATACAAAGTGAAAGAGAGATGAGAACTTCAAAAGTGTTTGCTTGGTTTTATAACTTACTGTGGAAGCCAGCATTGATCCTCCAAACCAAACAGCGTATCTTTGCATATGGTGCGTAATGACTTGTACATCAATGGGTTTAGGCTATAAAAGGGAAAAAAAAAAAACCAAACAAACAAACAAATAAAGGAACAAGGTCAATTTTGCTGGTAAAAATAAAACCTAAAACAGGTGTACATTCAAAGTTTACTTTTTCCAAATTAGTATTTCCTTAAATGCTGGGTAAGTAAATTACAATTACAGCATTAGATTTTCTCTTGCACAACCCAGACTAAGGAATAGCTTTTACTTGTAAATTGCCATTTACTAACTTCATCAGGCATTAAGAGATCCTTGCATTCACACCAATTTTCTCCCAAGAGTTCCACTACAGTGTTCCTTTCTAATTATCCACATTCTATTTTCTACTGAATTTCTTGAGGGACTGTTTGTTTACGCAGTTGTAAGAACAGATCCATACTACTTAGCACTTTCAAAAAAAACTACTTTAGAAAGCTAATTTTTAAGGTTTATGTCATTATTTTAGCTGCAGATTGAAAGTTTATTTAGGACCAATACTGCCAAATTCATGTTTTTCAAAACTACAACACTCACTGAAGTTAACCCCTTCTCCTCCATATCCCCACATTCCTTACTTGCGCTTATCAAAAATGGCAGCATATGTAAGTTTCAGAAAGTAGTAATTTGTTTGTTCCATTAAAATCTGCCAAAATCTGAGTGATTTGAAACAGTACCTAAAAATCAGTAGTAGTACGCCTACAAAATTCAAGACAGCAACTACCTGCAATGCCTAGTACTCCAAAGAAGGGAAAAATCACAATAGCTTTCCTTATTCATATCCTGCTTCCTTACTACTAAGTGGTAAAGGTCTAGTTAGGAGAATTGAGAATAACCTACATGACTTAAACCAGTGAACTGTACTTAACTAAAATTTCAGAGTTGTCTACATGGCATATGAGGAAGCCACATTGAGGGCTTTAAGGATTGTTTGAGCTCATCTAGCTAGATTACTACTAAAAAAATAAACGAGGAAAATCATTTAAACTTTGCCTTAAAGGACAAAAAAAAAAACAAACAAAACACAAAATAATCTCTCCTAATATCTTTTATGGATGCAGAGTCAACAAAAACAAAACTGTAAGATAAAATTTCTATGATAAATTTGTAATAGATCAGAGATCAGAAGTAGAAAGAACATAAATTAAGGATCATGAAGTTTAGTGAAAATGTGAAGTCATTTCTATAATAATTTAGGGTGGAAGGGACTTCAGTATATGTCTAGCTCAGCCTCCTGCTCAAAGCAGGGTCAGCTACAAGGTCAGAGGAAATTATTCAGAGTTCTATCCAGCTGAATCTCAAAAGCCTCCAAGGATGGAGACTGCACTCTCTGGCCAGCTTGTTCCAATGCCTGATTAGCCCCACAATGAAATTTTGTTTTGCTTTTATCCAAACTTCACCTCTTCTGCTTCAATTTATACCTGTTGTCTCCAAGCACACAAAAAAGCTGGGGAGTGAGCAGCTCCTTTTACATAACAGGCATAAGACCCATCCCTCCATCAGGTGTGACTGATTTGGTTCAATAATAAGGGTCAAGCAGCACAACCTCATACCTGGGGAAATAAGTACTGTAGCTTCCTACAATTAAAGGTTTATAGAAATACCTTCCAATAGCAGTCTACAATATATGAATCTCTGAGAAGCTTCTGTAAAAACTTTAAATGAAAATAAAGACATTTTAGCAAACAAGAACATCTTTGCTTTGTTTGTTATTGTCTCATTTTCCAGAGAAACAAGGGAGAGAGAAAGATGTTTGTTAAAAAAAAAAAAAAAAAAAAAAAAAAGGCATTAGCTGCAAGAACTAACCTTCAGTCTGCCACCACTAAGTTCTTCACTAAGTTTCAGTCTGGCATCAACAGTCCTTTTCAAGTCTCGCTGTAAACGACGACCAAAGTCCCTGAACATGGTTGAGCCTCCGGAGAGGACAATATTCTGTTTTGAGTAAAAAAACTTATTAACCATTTCTGAAAAACATAAGCCTCCAACTTTATCTAGTTCTTAAATTCTCAGTATCTAAATATAGTTTTTAAAACTACAGTTAGCAGGTATGCGTTTAAGTTTCAAATTATCTGACACTTAAGCATAACAGAATATGAATTCACAAAGAGTTGGTCACATTAAAATTGGCTGTGCTTTAAAATCCATTTGTATCTTAGTACACCTCACTTCTTTCGCTCAGTTTTATGTTTCCCTTATTTCTTTTAAGTAAGAGTTTGAGCAACGAAACATCACATTCCAAAGAAGCGTAGGTGGACTAAATGAAGCCTTCTGCATATCTAATTTCTAGACTAATTTCTAGACTAATTCCTAGAAAAAAACTGTTAATTTTGTTTATTGGGTTTTTGTAACTAGAATTTAAAATATGTTTTTCAATATAAAGCACAATCCTTCTAAAATGAGTATAAAAAAAAAATCATTATAGCTACTGACCTTATACAGAGGACGTCTAACATCAATGGGACAATTCTGAATTACTTCATCTACTACTTCTGAGATTGGTTGCGTAAAGTCAGGATTAGCAAACTACAATAAAGAAAACAATCAAGATAAGTCAGTATGTAGGACCACATATTGCAAAGGGAGTAAGGAGAAAACGGGAAAACCATCCTACTATAATAGAGATGTCATGAAAAGCAATAATCGAAATAATTATGTTGGCTAATTTTGCTGCCATTTATAAAAGGTTTGAAAGAATAGTAAACCTGAAGTATCTGTTTTGCCAGCTATTTTTTCAGATAGCTTTTGCTAACCAGCAAAATAGCGCAACATGAAAAAACCTGCAACACGAGAACATAGAGGGACTAGGACGGCAGCAGAAGGCTTTATTCCCCTTAAGTTTTTCCCAACACTGGAAGAGAGACTAAGGGTATAAAGGGAAGATGAGAGAACATTTAGAAATTTGATTTTTCAACAGACAGGTAAGAAAGCAGAGTACAACATGGTGAGACCTTGGAATTCTATTAAAAATTGCAAGAAGAAAGTATGGGGATAGCAATCGATTTATGTTAAAAGTTTTAAATATAGTGCTTTGTTTGGGCATGAACCTGAGTTTGCATAAAGATTAATAGCGATCAGGAATCAAAGTCATGTTGACTTACAACAAAACTGGTATCTATTTACAAATAAGGAGAAATGTAAGTTGGGATAACCATTTCTTCACAAGTTTGCAAATATTATTTATATGCTATCATCTAAAGTGCACCTAAAACAAAGAACAAACAATTCAAAACAACTTACCTCAGGATGGAAGAAAATCTCTGGCCCCAGGAATCTCTCATAGCCAACATCAATGGTAAATTCTTTCTTTGAGATAGCATTAATTCCAGTATATTGTTTAATCCACTTGGTACCATCTGTGTCATACTTGTTAAATTCTTTTACTAAGTCAGGACAAACATAACTAAAGCGTTCCTGGAAATTGAAAATGTATAGTTAGAAGCATCTTCTCATCTCCTTGTATAGCAGAGAAGATAGTATGAACTTTTAAAAAGTGTAGTAATTTAAACTTTTAGGAACAAGAGTTTTAAACTGGCAGATACAGAACAGGCCTTAAAAATGGCTGATCTGACATTTACTGTATAGAGTTAGATAATGGCTCTGCTACTAAAAATCGTTTCTGTGCAACACTGAAAGCAGCACATAGACGAAATTACTTTTCTTCTATTTCTCCTCTGAACTTCTACAATGGCGAGAAATGAGTTCCAAAGTATACTGAAGTACTGCAATAGAAACAAGGTTTAAGTGTACTTTAAGCTGCCTTTCAGAATAGCTTTGTACTACAAAAAAGAACATACCAACATTCAGAAAGAATAAGAAGTAATTAAAGCTCTTTACATTAGACATCCCACTAAGAACATTTCCTACTGAATAGTACAGTAACAATAAAGGAGGTGAGGAGAATGAGGAGACTACAAGTGAAGAGTGAAATTCTAGGCCAAACTGAGCATAACCCAACCATATACCCCAAGTTTAAGGCATTTCAGGTTATTATATTAGACATTTTTATATTACTTAGGAACAGAGCACCATTATTTGGAGGGACAAGGATTTTAAGACAATATTGTGTTTTTAAAATAGATATCAACCTCTGATTTAATATAACCTTAATGTCTGCAATGTTCACGTTACCTTCACTGCTTTAGCTGTTTCCAAGGATTGTTCAGGAGGAATTCCTACTTCTCGCTCCCTCAGCAACTGCTGGATGAAGTATGTTATATCTCGCCCGGCAATTGGAATGTGTTTGATACAGCTGCCAATCACATATCCTTCAGCCTATAAATAAAATTAATTGGGAGAAAGATACTGACAAGAACTCCTTTCAACAAAGCTTAGGAGAGAGAAAGACAGATATGGAGTCTAAACTCTATTAACTACCTGCATTGTTGAGATTGAAGCCCTTTAAGACTGGTTCATTTAATTACTAGAAATCCAGTTCTTCAGTAGTATTACTTTACACATTAATGTGTTTCACTTTGTATTGGTTCATAACTCTTACAAGGTTAAGAGGAACAGAAAGGTCACTAATACATAAGGCAGACAAACAGCTATACTCACTATTCCTTGGCCTTTATTTTCTCTTCAAAATGAGGTTACTCTTACCAAAAAGGTCAAATAACCTTGTATCATTAAATATTATTTTAGAATAAATGATGTGGCTCTGCAGTCACAGCCACTGATGTAAGACGTTACAATCACATGAACCAAAATTAATCTTCTGAAAGCAGGGAGAAAATGCATCATTTCAGCATATTAACTGAGACTGCTTAGAACATCAGACTGGCCCATACTCATCCATCAGTCTACACTTATTAAGTCACGCACATCATGAGGACCAGGTTTGGGGCATTAAAAATATCTGATCTAAATATAGAAACCAAAAGGGTTCAAGACTGGCCTTGACCTTGCCAGATCTGCTATGTCCAAACAGATGAATCCAGGTATCACACTAATACTAAATGCTCAAAGTTTCCTACATACATCTTACATCCACAGAATCACAGAATGGTTTGGTTGGAGAGGACCTTAAAGATCATCTAGTTCCAACTAGTTCATATCAAGAGTTCTTTCTAACTTAAAAATAATGGCTCAAAAAAGTGTACCACTACTGCAGCTTCCCTACAGAAAGAAGCATCTGTTAGCTCCTCTTATGTGTTTCATTGTAAAAGTTATATACTACTGCCAGTTTGTTTAATATGTTAAAAATTCCAGAAATTAAGCAAATGTCACTCTGCAAAGGCGCTTAATGTTTCCAGTGATACAGAATACCTACTCTTATTTCAATTAAAACAAACCCAGACACAAATCAGAAGAAGTTCAGCTGATTTAAACAGCAATCTGAAATAAGTCCAATTAAAAAAGTTTACATACACAAGGTTTGAAATGTCAATTGTTTCCTACATCTTACTAAAAATATCCCTACATCTAATTAAAAATATTAATGAACAATCTAAGCAAAGATTTAACCACTATATTCCACCAAGATTAATAAGAAATTGCTACATCACAACAAATGTTCAATCACCACCAATGCCACTATTTGGTATAATTAATAATTTTTTAAAAAGTCAAAGTTACTGTGACATGATAAAGCTTTGTACAGATTTTAATCCTGAAAAATGTAATCTAATTAATTTTGAAAGAAAAGATGCATCTGGTGTGTACACATGCATTTAACTTCCCAAGGAAAGAAGGGCAGAGACATATTGCCAGCCACTGAAATACAGAACTCTATTAAATATCCTAATTACAGCATTTCAAGTATGTAGCTTTGTAAGAGGAAATGCATACCTACAGCAAAACCAATAACTTTAGAGTTAGGAAACTGCAACTGGAAACGTTAATTATTTACTAAAATATTATTTGATCTAACTAGGTTTTGCATTTAGTAACTTGATATATTGGAACAGATATTCACTAACTAACCTTAGGGGTTGGTTTTTAACCGGTCAGGTAGGAACTTTTTTCTTTTTGCTTGTATCACTGATGCACGATAGCATACTACTAAACGCTGGTCAATAGATGGAAAAATTGTAAACAATACTGCCCTCACAGATTTTTGTTTTATTTTCATTTATATACAAATTGACTGAATTAAAAAAGTTTCCAAATTTTTATCGTAAAGACCATATTCACTCCTACCAGCAAAACAAACTGGAAATACGATAAAGCAATACAATTTCATTGACTACTTAGCACAGCCTTGGCAAATCACCTCTTAAGATTAAGTAACTGAAAGACAATACACCCTGACAACCTCAGGGTGCAGAGAAGTTCTTCAAGAGTTTCTGCACTACAAAATACGCAAAACCCCACACCCCTAGAGATCATCTTACATTTCTGAAGATTCTTAGCTACACTTCAGTCTGTGTAGGTGTAAACCTCAGAAGTTACAGGACAAACTGTTCCCTCCTGAATTTTTTCTATGGTTTTAATGTGTACTTACCACTGGAATAACATGAGTGACGCCATCACCACTGTCTATAACTGTGCCAGTCAGTGTTCGTTCTCCTACTTGTCTTGACGTCCAAGATGCAGCTAAGGCAAGTACAGCCTTGTAACAGAACACACACACACACAGACACACACACACACACACACACACACACACAAAAAGAACCCTATTAAAAGCACTGCATTACAGATCTCACCTCTCATTATCCCTCCCAGCAACACCCAGAGTGACACCCTCATGGCAATTTACAGCATAAAATTGATTTAATAATATTATGTGTACACAACAGCTTACAACAAAGAGGCTACATACATGGAGTTTCTGACTCCTGTCTGATGCTTTTTTAGCCATGTTCAAATATCTGTTTTGCTGCTTCATGCTGATAGGGATTCAAATCTTGGCCTAATACCACTATTATTATGTGGTGTGTTGGGGTTGCTTGTTGTTTTTTTGGGGTTTTTTATTTGTGATGCAACAGATATTATACTGTACTACTTAAGAGGCTTTCTTCTATACAGGTAACAAAAGAGCAGTACCTAGCTAACAGACCACAGGATCAACACATCACACATGTAGTAGTTAAACAGCTAACTAAAAGTACATAAAAGTATCCCAAACACCACTCACACAGTTTTCATAGCAAAATTAGCTTTAGTTTCAAGACAAATACTGTAGCTCTTAACTGTCAACAGCCTTGCCCTTACCTGAACAGCGATATATAGCCCTGGAACATTAAAAGACTCAAACATGATTTCAGCAGTATATTCTCTGTTTTCTGGAGTATTTAATGGAGGTTCAGTCTGTGAGAGAAGGGGGGGGGGAGGGGGGAAGAAGTTTTACTTACATTCAACGCAAACCACTCAACTTTCAAAAAAAAAAAAAAAAAAAAAAAAAAAGTCACCAAATCCTAAATTTGAAAGAAAGATGAGTCATTCCACTACAATAGCATGCAAAAATAGTAATGTGCTAAGGGTGCTTTTAAAGGCAAATAGTGCAATTAAGACAATCTAGTAACTCCTCTGACAATAACAGAATTTATGCAAATTACATTCCAAAAACGTGATGATTTCAGCAAGAACAGGAAAACAGAAGTGCAAGAAGATTATAGTAATTACTGCTTAGGAGTCTACACTGAAGGCCCCCTTTGTGGGTTGGTTAGCTCATTACAACTTTCCATTTCACTTGAAAGAATCAAGGACTATCAATCTAAATATATCAAAGGATGCAGTTTAGCATATTTCAAAAATGACGATTATTTTAAAAATTTCTCTGATTCATTAAAGAGAAAAGCTGGTTTTCTTCAGAAGGCAATCACTAAACCAAGTTGGTATGATCAACTGTGAAAATGTACTCAAATGAGAAAAGCTAGCAACAACATACAATATGCTATGATAGCATGCTATAATTTTCATTAAAATAGCAAACATACTTAAGTCACTCCTCTGAAAAAGCAATTTGGATAGCGCAACTGAATATTTGAGGAAAAAAGAGTATCACTCTTCCATTACATGAACTAGGAGGGTAAAAAGAGGAGGTAGCCAGCCTCTTCACAAAGGTGATAGGACAAGTGGACATGGAGACAAACTGCAATGTGGGAAATCTTAAATAGGAATTAGGAGGAAGAAAGATAATGTGAGGGTGGTCAAATATCGGAAAGGGCATCCCAGAGTTGTTATGGCATCTTGATCCTTGGAAATATTCAAAGCTTGGCTAGACCTAATTAGACCTGCTTTAAGAAGACCGCTGCTTGGATGTTCTTTAACATGCAAGGTCAACACCTCTAATTCCAAACTTGCTCTATAAGCATCATACTAAAACAGACTGCCTATTTCAATGGCTTTAAATATAATACTGAGGAATAGCAGATGCTGCAGTATAACACTGACATTAATTCAGATCTCATCTGCCCAAACACAACAATCAAACCTTCTGATTTAGGGAAAAAAAAAAAAAAAAAAAAAAAAAAAAAAAAAAAAAAAAAGACAAAATTTGACTCTCAAGACTCTCATCCAAGCGGCAACATTGCAAAACCAAAGTGACTGTAATTTACATGTAAAGTCAAAACACATGAGTACTTTTTTGTTTCAAAAATATACACTTATTCATTGAACTCAGTGGATAAAGGACAGAAATAAGTGACGAACCAGAGAACAGGAAAAAGTTTGCAGTTCAGACACTCTCACGTCTTTAGAAAATTAAAGAACCTGGATGGCATAAGCCAGGTCAGGCAAGTTCCAGGTAATTTTTATTTACTTCACTTTTCAAGACAAACATTCATATTTAAGATTACATAATTCAGCACAAATTTCTTACTAGTCATATGCAATTTCATAAGTAGGACACAATTTTACCTACCAAAAGAAAATAATGATCCTCAGGTTCTGCTCTTAGATACTTAAAGATTACTTGCTCCATAAACCTCTCCATCAAGTCCCAGTCTTCAACTATACCATGGCGGATGGGCCACTGTTGCAGAAGATTATCAAAATAAAATTGAAAACAAACAAAACCAATCAGTGTTTTCATCTCCAGTAGAAGCATAAGATCTACATACACAAGAAACCTTGCATTATATTTTCCCTGCTCCAATCTGACACATATTTGAAATTCAGATTCCAACCTTGAACAGGAGAGACAATAAATCAAGCTCTAAGTACAACAGAATGGAGGCACTAGGAAAAACTAAAAATTCCCCCTAGCTCAGCATTCTGACTTTGACACTGCTGACAGAAGATGCTAGGGAACATGAAAGAATGTGATATTTCCATTTAACACTCTCCCAGCCTCCCTTCACTTCAAAAGAAACAGACAATCACATACTGTTTTGCAAATTCCCACAGGCTCCTGAAGGTCAACAAAACTGATACCAAGCCTTATTTTCCACCAAAACAGAATTAATAAGAAAATAAGATTAAATTTAACCAAAAAGCATTCTTAAGCTGCTGCATACAGTTTATCTGCTGCTTCCTAAAGAGTACTGGAAAATCATTTAAAACATTTCTCTTAATACCTTGGTTGCATAAGTTGGTTTTTCTATTGCTTCATCCCCGATAAAGAAGTCTAAATCATCAACACCTTTCAAAACCCTCCTTTGTGCCTGGTCGACCACTTTTGCTGATTCTTTGATAGCAATACCTTTAACAGAGAAAACAGACAATACTGGAGATTATGTATCCTGCACAAAAAAAGAAAACCTCAACATTCAAAAATAGGAACACACCGTAATTGTATTCATCCTTTGTTTCAGGCACAAGCACAGAAAAGCTAAAGTAAACACAGGTAATTTGAATTCCAATCATACGAAAACATAGTTAGGATTTATAAAGTAAAACAATTACAGACTTAAAAACAGATTTAATTGTTAGACACTCAATGTGTATTATCTCCCTGACTGCATTAAATGAATCACTAAGATACAATAATCCTACAGGTTTTATTTTGTTCAAAAAGTGTGCTAATACTCTGCACACTGCTAATAACAATAATGTTGAAAAAAAAAAGGAATGAATTCATAGAAGTTGCATAAACAGCAAGAAAGAAAACATGCTGCCATTATATAAATGGATGGTTTGCCTCACTTGCACCAATTTGATTTCTGGACATACTATGAACTGAGATATGGCACACAAAAGAGGCTGAATAGCAACTAAATAAGCAAAAGATATACAAAAGAAGTCAGGAAGAAAGAAGCAGGAGAAAATGTAACACATACAGAAAACGAGTACTGGACAGAAAAAAAAGGAGTATTTTAGAAGAACAGAAACTTGTACGGCTACCTGATGTACCTTTAGGTACTTTGAAACAGATTTTCATAAAGCCTATGTTTAATTTCTCCCTTTAAATCCTACTCTTATCATTAAGAATAGGATGTAGAATTTCATTTAATACAGACTACCTCCTCTTCAGGGAATAACTGGAAAAAGTTAAGAGCATGCATCTTGGCAATTTATTCCTTCCAGGGTAATTACTCATCAAAAACAAAGAATAAAGGATTTATCAAAAAAATACTGGCTAAGGCTAAACACAGGATGCTGGAAAGATGAATCGGTGATTAGATACCACAGGAACACAGTGTTCCCTGTCTTCAACTTTTACATCAGCCCCTAGCTACCAAGGTTACAGTGCCAGCAACGCCTGCTCTATTTTTTAAAGTCTTACTAATTGTCTTTAAACACAATCCTTCACACAAATGAGGAAATTCGTATATATAAGAAGCATTAATATTATTCTCAATTATTCAAAGGTTGTGATCCAAAAGCTCTTCCAAAGGCAGAACTATTTTGCTAACTCTCACTTCCAGTAGGAATTTGTTTGCTCTCAAATTTAAAAAAGTTATGAAAACAGTTGCTGCAGCCTCCAGCCCACCAGGCACAGGGCAGCACAGCTACAGCATTTGGAAATCAACAGCACTGCTAGTTTACTGATGCTCCCCATCTGTCTCCCTTCACCTCCCATAAAAAGCAACAAAAGCAGAGCTGTGCAGCCAGAGAAACTGAAGCATTGAAAGTCGTGAAAGGCTGAATAGGATAAAGCAGAAGACATTATATTTTGAGATCTTCAGGAAGAAAACTGAATCATACGGTAACTTCTGAAGCAGCTTACAACAGAGCAGAGAGGAAGCAAAAGGCTGGAGGAAGCCGAGTATCATGGCCGAAGGGGATGAGGGAGGGAGGGTGTAGACAGGAAGTAGAAGCTAAAATTGTGTGGAAGGAGATGTCACAAGGTCAGTGTTCGCTGCAAGTCAAAAGAAGAACCTTGCCAAATATTTTTCAGGTCATCATTACAGAGCTTGCAAGCTTTGGGGAAGTTTTTCCGTCCAAATACATTTCAAGAACTTTCACATAAAATTCCACCACTCACCACAGGATTACAGAAACTTTCAAGTCAAAGTGGTTTCACCCTGTTACTAGACTAAAACAAGATGGGAACACTCAGTATTTTTCTGACCTTGAAAGGCAGACGCAGGGACAGTGAGAATGAAGACCTTGGGCCCACTGTAGGAGAGGATCTGGTTCGAGACCATCTTAGGAACCTGAACGTATACAAGTTCATGGGACCTGATGAAATCCATCCACGGGTCCTGAAGGAGCTGGCAAATGAAGTTGCTAAGCCACTATCCATCATATTTGAAAAATCATGGCAGTCAGGTGAAGTTCCCAATGACTGGAAAAACGGAAATATAACCTCCATTTTCAAGAAGGGGAAAATGGATGAGCTGGGGAATTACAGACCAGTCAGTCTCACCTCTGTGCCTGGCAAAATCTTGGAGCGGATTCTCCTGGAAGGCATGCTGAGGCACATGAAAACCAACAAGGTGCTTGGTGACAGCCAGCATGGCTTCACTAAGGGGAAATCCTGCCTGACCAACCTGGTGGCCTTCTATGATGGGGCTACGGAAGTTGATGTCATCTATCTGGACTTGTGCAAAGCCTTCTACACTGACCCTCACAACATCCTTGTCTCTAAATTGGAGAGACATCAATTTGATAGGTGGACCACTTGGTGGTCCACTGGTGGATAGGTGGACCACTGGCTGGATGGCAGCACGCAAAGAGTAGTGCTCAATGGTTCAATGTCCAGCCGGAGACCAGTAATGAGTGGTGTCCTCAGGGATCAGTGTTGGGATCGGTCTTGTTCAACATCTTTGTGGGTGACATGGACAGTGGATTGAGTGCGCCCTCAGCAATTTGGCGATGACACCAAGCTGTGTGGTTCGGTTGATACACTGGAGGGAATGAATGCCATCCAGAGGGCCTTGACATGCTTGTGAGGTGGGCTGATGCCAACCTGATGAAGTTTAAGCATGACAAATGCAAGGTCCTACACCTCGGTCGGAGCAATCCCAGGCACTGCTATGGGTTGGGCAGAGAAGAGATTCAGAGCAGCCCTGCAGAGAAGGACTTGGGGGTGTTGGTCGACGAGAAAATGAACATGAGCCGGCAGTGTGCGCTCGCAGCCCAGAAAGCCAACCGTATCCTGGGCTGCATCAAAAGGAGCGTGACCAGAAGGTCAAAGGAGGTGATCCTGCCCCTCTACTCTGCTCTTGTGAGACCTCACTTGGAGTATTGTGTGCAGTTCTGGTGTCCTCAACATAAAAAGGACATGGAACTGTTGGAACAAGTGCAGAGGAGGGCCACGAGGACGATCAGGGGACTGGAGCACCTCCCATATGAAGATAGGCTGAGAAAGTTGGGGCTGTTCAGCCTGCAGAAGAGAAGGCTGCGTGGAGACCTCATAGCAGCCTTCCAATATCTGAAGGGGGCCTATAGGGATGCTGAGGAGGGACTCTTCATTAGGGACTGTAGTGAGAGGACAAGGGGTAATGGGTTCAAACTTAAACAGGGGAAGTTTAGACTGGATATGAGGAAGAAATTCTTTACTGTAAGGGTGGTGAGGCCCTGGAATGGGTTGTGAATGCTCCACTGCTGGCGGTGTTTAAGGCCAAGTTGGATAGAGCCTTGGGTGACATGGTTTAGTGGGAGTTGTCCCTGCCCATAGCAGGGGGGTTGGAACTAGATGATCTTAAGGTCCTTTCCCACCCTAACTCTTCTATGATTCTATGACCTTGAGACTAGCCTGTTCAGCCCTGGTTTTTAAAGTCAGAAATCACAAGGAAACCTGAATCAAGAATCACATCTTGAAAATACAGAAAAATAAATCTTGCTGAAATCAGAGCTAGGCTACTGCAGTGCCTGAAGGTGGGCAGCACTCCAGCGGTGTATCAGAAGTTCTGTCTTTGGTTTGCTTGGCACAAGATTTAAGAGCTTTTAGAAAAAAAGACTACTTGCATCAAATCAGTTTCAGTGTTTAACCACTAGTCAAGTAATTTTTTTTTTCTTTTAAAGGTAAAGGGCCATCTAACATGTAAACTAGCACAGATAAACTGTAATAGATGACAGATCAAAAGAACTACCGGGTAATGGAAAGAAGTTGACTCCTATTTTAACATACAGCAGGAAAAAAAGGATTAAGTTAATAAAAATTGAGAAAAATTAACAACCTGCTACAATCTAAAAAGCAGTAAGAGAAGAAAGTAGTGAACCCAACTTTCTTCAAAAAAAAAAAACCAAAAAAAAAAAAAAAAAAAAAAAAAAAACACACGCTGGCCTAAAATATTCTCATTTACTTTGTTTTTCAAGCAAGCATTTATCATCACACAGAAGCATATTCACGATTAAATCAAGAACACAACATAAGGAGATAAGAATTTGTTAAGAGCAGGAGTGAGATAAGCAGCAAGCGAACAAGGCTGAAGGAATGCTGCTCAACCTGCTAAACAGAAAACATTTTTTAAAGAACCAAATTGTTAAAATGC
This sequence comes from Amazona ochrocephala, assembly GCA_039720435.1. Lineage (NCBI taxonomy): Eukaryota > Metazoa > Chordata > Aves > Psittaciformes > Psittacidae > Amazona > Amazona ochrocephala. The sequence goes on from CM077881.1 coordinate 33,983,675, forward strand.
AACCACCTTTCCTGGAAGTCAAAGGAGAAACCAAACCATTTTTCTGCTGGGGATAATATTAAGGAAATTAAAGACACCAAAGCTATTTGAAAAGATCCATTTATTATTATTTTTTTTTTTGTAATTTTACTTTGAAACTAGCTTCTGCTATCCTCCATTTTCATTTCTCATATGTGGATTACACCAGTGCTATTTTATTTCGTTTGAGGCAGAAAATTAATGCAAACTCGTGCAGCTAGTGTAATTATCTAACTTGTATTACAGTACAAATGAGAAAAATGCCTTTTTCATTAAGAGAACCGCAGTCAAGGACCATTTCGGCTGTAGGAGCCTCTAACGTAGAGCATTTTTTTAAAATACACTGCACTGTATCAAAAAGCTGTCCAAACATCTCATTGACCCCCTTTCTCTTGGACTCCAATAGCATCCTTGTTGCATAAATTTCTCTGCTTAATGATGTAGCAGGTCATTTTATTCCCAGAATTTGTTTAAAGAGTCATCATATCTCTTCTTTTTTGGAACAAGAAAGTGACTTCAAATTAAATAAACCAAATTTGAAGATGCAGAAAATGTATGGAAACTATTTATCTGAAATTTAGTGATCATTTGTCCATTTTTAATTTAAAAACTACTATGAAGTTTATGGAGCAACGTAAGTTTTCTTCCAATGGCTCAGTAACTTTTTTAATCTAATGTTAAAACTAGGTTTTGTATGATAAACAAAACTGCAGAGTATATTTGCTATGCCACTGAGACAAACCAAATGAAGTTCATCTGGAAACCAAAACAAATTAAGAACAACATATTAAAAGATAATTTGGAAGAGACTGAAAGAATTCCTCCATTTGTATGAAAAGAGAACACATTAAGGGAATTAACCTTAGTTTCCATGACAATCGTTTTTTGAAGCATGTTTTCCAGAAAAATTAACATAGATCCTCAACTACCAAGTTCTATTTCACTGTGACTATGCTGAAGTAGTATTAGTTCTAGCTCTCTTCCCGTTGCATTTACAAGGAAAACTGGGTGTACTAATTATTCCTTTTTACCAGGATGTAATATATGATTACTCTGGCACAGATGAATAATGACAAAATGCCAAATGGTGTAGGAGGTCAAAAGGTGAAGCATTTCTAAACAAAGCTGATAGAGTTCCACTTTCTAGAGTAGAGCCATACTACTTCAAGCAGGAGAAACAGTTCAAAAGACGGAGAAAATAAATAAGCAATTTTACAGGGTGGGGAGAAATGTTCGCTTGTTCTATTTGCAAAACATTAAACTAACAGAGCTGTAACACTGAAAAATCTTTGTCAAGTATAACATCTTAAACCCTGAAGATATTAAACTATACATTTGAAAAATATTTTTTCTAGTTATAATCAACAGAACTTTTACCTGATAAACCATGCACAGAGGAAGAGCCTTCTGAGAGCCATGTTACTCTATTTTAATATTATTTCAGTTTCCAAAAAAACTAATTTCACTTCATGCATACTATTTTAATGAATGTATCTTTCTAAACTGAGTATCCATAGCAAAACAGAACAGAGCCATGCTATCTACCCTGTGTCATCACTAAGAGGTCTTTTCAAATTGCTAATTTTTAACTGTCTTTTTTTTTCTTTAACACAGCAAGTCATAGAAACCCTAAGTGTAACTTCAGCATTCATACACAAGTAACAAATACTTACATGAAGGAATAATGAACTGGGGTTCAGTATTACCAGCATAGCCAAGCTTTGTATACCTATGGAGGCAAAAAAAGTTAGGTTTATTATTCAATACAACAAATACCAAAGACACCTTCAATACCTTCCTTTCTTAACAAACACACCCCTCGTCCCATATCAAAAAGACCCACTGACTTTCAAACTTCCTGTTTTTCTTTTTTAAAAGGTAAAACAATGCTCCCTACCACAAGTCAAGCATCCATGCCTTTACTCTAGTAAAATTTCATTACAGAACAGAAAGTATGTAATCCATTTTATCAGTGCTTAGAAGAATAATTTAGAGTCAAAGTAGTTCTTCCCTGCTCAGTAGTTAGCATTTCTATAGAAATATTTTCATATAATAAGTGTCAGTGGAAGAAGTGTTTTTGCAAGTGCTAACTATAGTCCACAGACTGCCAGCTGGGCACAGAGCAGGGTTGGCCATCATTCTTAACAAGCATTTCCCAAAAAGTCCTATTGTAGTACAGCTGATAATGACAGTGGTAGCAAAAGAAACTGCACTGAATAAGTGGAAAACACCCTTGAAAATGGGTTTAATAAGACTACGGAAAGTAAAAAGGAAAAGAATTACAAACCTCCACCCACCTGATTTCCAGAATATGCTACAGATACATACATCATTTTCATTGTTATGAAGAAATTACATTGCAATCATGAAAAATAACCACAAACTCAAGGTACCAAAACTATCCTGCTGCTAGACAGTTAACAGCAGCATAGGCAAATTCTAAAACACGCAGACCAAAATGCATACTACATTCAAGAACGCGGCCTACGCACAAGTTTTCAACACAGACATGATAAAGTTCTCAATTTTCTTTTTTTTTTTTTTTTTTTTTTTTACACAGACAGCTGTACTAACTAAATTAGCACCATCAGCAAAAGCATGAGACACTGTAGTAACACCTCTACAATTTTCAGCATTCTGACATATTCCGGGAAGACCTTAGGCAGTATAAGGCAGTTTTACCTTCAAGAATCCATACATTTATTTCAATAACACAGCAAAACGCCTGGCAAAAAGTACAGTAAGAGGTTGGTTCTTAAAAGCCAGAAAAGGAACGCTGCTGCAGTAGGCTTTCCAGTGATGCCACTCATGCAAATTCACAACTTGCTCTCATACGCACTAACCCCTACACAATTTCTGTTGCTGACATTAATTGCACACATTACCGCTGGGCCAAGAGAAACCTATCCTCAGAAGGAAGGTATATTTCTCTCTGAATAACAAAGTGCTTCAAAAAATGATTGTCATGGAAAGAATTCACATCTTACAAAGAGATCAACAGTATGCACTGTATGTGCTTGAACTCGGGACGTCCAACTCTGATTTTGCAGACTCCAGATACATTTTTAATTTTCTTCTTAAATTTCTAGTTCCTAAAAAAAAAAAAATCTTAAGAATTGCACAAACTGATGTTCCTATAACCCACCATGCAGAATAAAACTATTCACTGTATCTATATGGTTTTCAAAGGCTTTCAGTGCCAAAAGGAAATGAGTAAGAAAACCAGCAAATACTGACTCACTCCCTCTACCTTCCCCCTGCAAAGTATGAACTGTGTCACACAGATAATAAAGCTACATCTACACAGGAACTTTGGAGCCTGAAGGCTACGTAAACCTACAACTAGAAGTGCCTTAACAAGCTAAAATTTAAAGCCATTTGATTATTAAACTCAGTATTTCAAAGAAAACAAAAGCTAAACTGTTGCAGGTAACAGGCTGCTTAGCTGCTTGTGGTGTGGGAGCCTGCCCAGTGCACACACAGAGCCAGCAGACTGAAAGAAAAACAGTCAAATGAAAGATGCATTTTACATAAAAAGACCATATTCAGACATAAAATCAGCGTATCTAAAAATACTATGGCCTACTCAGCACAAAGTCTTCTGACTCATTTAAAGGAAAAAAAAAAAATTCAAACTTTTAGGCTTCCCAAAAAGGAAAAACTAAGGAAAGGCTAGGAGGATTGGGCAGGTTAATAAATGGTTAGAAGGGTGGTGCTATAGTCAGGGGTTTGGGTACCTTGACCATGGGACTCAATATAGTAGGCCAGGTCTCCTGGGGGCTGGTGGAGCTGGTCTGACAAACAAGGGGAAGAGTGGATTTGGTAGGAGGCTTGCCAGGCTGGTCAAGGATGCTTTAAACTAGATGTGTTGGGGGAGGGGGGCATCATTCCATCCCAACACACCCAGTCGGTTGGTAGCACTTATAGTAAACATTTGGAGCAATGTAGGGATATTCCAGCTGCTCCAGCCAATGACCCAACTTCAATTGGATCTCGGCTCAAATGCCTCTACACAAATGCCCGTAGTATGGGGAACAAACAAGAGGAATTAGAGATGTGTGCACATCTACGGGGGTATGATATCATAGGCATCACAGAAACATGGTGGGATGGCACCTATGACTGGTGTGTTGGAATGGAAGGTTACCGGCTCTTTAGGAAAGACAGGCCTGGCAGACGGGGAGGGGGAGTTGCTATTTATATTAGGGATAGGCTAGAGAGTATGGAACTCTGTCTGGGGACAGGTGAACAGTCGACAGAGAGTTTGTGGGTCAGGGTTAAAGGGAGAACAGCGATGGGTGACATTATTGTGGGGATCTGTTACAGACCGCCTGACCAAGGGGACTTGCTGGACGAAGCGCTCCATAGGCAGATAGGAGCAGCCTCACGCTTGCAGACCCTTGTTCTCATGGGAGACTTCAACCACCCTGATATCTGTTGGAGGGATGGTACGGCCCGGTACAAGCAATCCAGAAGGTTCCTCGATTGTGTGGAAGACAACTTCCTTCTGCAAGTAATAGAGGAGCCGACAAGGAGAGGTGCCATGCTTGACCTCGTCCTCACCAACAGGGAAGGGCTGGTTGGGAATGTAACGCTCCAGGGCAGCCTTGATTGCAGCGATCATGAGATGGTTGAGTTTGAGATCCTCAGGACAGTGAGAAGAGCGTGCAGCAAGCTCACTGCCCTGGACTTCAAGAGAGCAGACTTTGGCCTCTTCAGGAACCTGCTCAGTAAGGTTCCATGGGATACAGCCCTAGAGGGCAGGGGGGCCCAAGACTGTTGGTTGATATTCAAGGATCACCTGCTGCAAGCTCAGGAGCGATGCATCCCAACTAGAAGGAAGTTCAGCAGGAGGGCCAGGAGACCTCCTTGGATGGATAAGGAGCTGCTGAGCAAAATTCGAAAGAAAAAAGAGGCTTATAAAAGGTGGAAGCAAGGTCAGGCGGCCTGGGGAGAATACAGGGATGTTGTCCGGGAAGCTAGGGACCAGGTTAGGAAAGCTAAGGCCCATTTAGAATTAAACTTGGCTAGGGATGTTAAGGATAACAGGAAGGGATTTTATAGGTACATTGCTGATAAGAGACAGGTTAGGGACACCGTGGGCCCTCTCCAGAAGCTATCGGGAGAATTGGCTACCCTGGATTTGGAGAAGGCTGAGGTTCTTAATGACTTCTTTGCCTCAGTCTTTACTGGCAAATGCTCTGACCACACCACCCAAGTCTTGGAAGGCAGATGCGGGGACGGTGAGGGTGGGGACCCTGGGCCCACTGTGGGGGAGGATATTGTTCGGGACCACCTTAGGAACCTGAATGTATACAAGTCCATGGGACCGGATGAAATCCATCCAAGGGTCCTGAAGGAGCTGGCAAATGAAGTTGCTAAGCCACTGTCCATCATATTTGAAAAATCATGGCAGTCAGGTGAAGTTCCCGATGACTGGAAAAAGGGAAATATAACCCCCATTTTTAAGAAGGGGAAAATGGATGAGCCGGGGAATTACAGACCAGTCAGTCTCACCTCTGTGCCTGGCAAAATCTTGGAGCGGATTATCCTGGAAGCCATGCTAAGGCACATGAAAACCAACAAGGTTGTTGGTGACAGCCAGCATGGCTTCACTAAGGGGAAATCCTGCCTAACCAATCTGGTGACCTTTTATGAAGGGGCTACGGAACTGATGGACAGGGGCAGAGCAGTTGATGTCATCTACCTGGACTTGTGTAAAGCCTTTGACACTGTCTCCCATGACATCCTTCTCTCTAAGTTGGAGAGACATCAATTTGATAGGTGGACCACTCGGTGGATAAAGAACTGGCTGGATGGCCGCACGCAAAGAGTAGTGCTCAGTGGCTCAGTGTCCAGCTGGAGACCAGTAACGAGTGGTGTCCCCCAGGGATCGGTGTTGGGACCGGTCTTGTTCAACATCTTTGTGGGTGACATGGACAGTGGGATTGAGTGCGCCCTCAGCAAGTTTGCCGATGACACCAAGCTGTGTGGTTCGGTCGATACATTGGAGGGAAGGAATGCCATCCAGAGGGACCTTGACACGCTTGTGAGGTGGGCTGATGCCAACCTGATGAAGTTCAACCATGCTAAGTGCAAAGTCCTCCACCTGGGTCGGAGCAATGCCAGGCACAGCTACAGGTTGGGCGGGGAGGAGATTGAGAGCAGCCCTGCGGAGAAGGACTTGGGGGTGTGGGTTGATGAAAAAATGAACATGAGCCGGCAGTGTGCGCTTGCAGCCCAGAAGGCCAACCGTATCCTGGGCTGCATCAAAAGGAGTGTGACCAGCAGGTCGAGGGAGGTGATCCTGCCCCTCTACTCTGCTCTCGTGAGACCTCACTTGGAGTATTGTGTGCAGTTCTGGTGTCCTCAACATAAAAAGGACATGGAACTGTTAGAACAAGTCCAGAGGAGGGCCACGAAGATGATCAGGGGACTGGAGCACCTCTCGTATGAAGATAGGCTGAGAAAATTGGGGTTGTTCAGCCTGGAGAAGAGAAGGCTGCGTGGAGACCTCATAGCAGCCTTCCAATACCTCAAGGGGGCCTATAGGGATGCTGGGGAGGGACTCTTCATTAGGGACTGTGGTGAGAGGACAAGGGGTAATGGGTTTAAACTTAAACAGGGGAGGTTTAGATTGGATCTGAGGAAGAAGTTCTATACTGTGAGGGTGGTGGGGCCCTGGAATGGGTTGCCCAGGGAAGTTGTGAATGCTTCATCCCTGGCGGCGTTCAAGGTGGGGTTGGACATAGCCTTGGATGGCATGGTTTAGTGGGAGGTGTCCCTGCCCATGGCAGGGGGGTTGGAACTCGATGATCTTGAGGTCCTTTCCAGCCCTTACTATTCTGTGATTCTGTGATTCTGTGAAAAAACTCTATGGCTTCTGGTCTCTGAATATTAAAGCATTATATCAGCAAGCCTCCAATGTAGTCTCTAACACAATGCTTCACAACCCCAGTGTACCAACACTTTGTCGCCCCACTCTTCTTCCACTTGAGGAATAATGCTTGCCCATCGGTCAGGGAAGGGACCAGCTGCTCCTCCTGCACCTCAAGACCTGCCTGCCAGCTCCACGCTTGCAGGCACAGCCAGCCTTTTGCAGCAGTCATATGGTGACTGGTACTATGGGGCTCTGGATAGTAGCTAGGGCTGCCAGGGCCTATAGTAGTACACATAATAAACAGTAAACTTGATTTTCATAACACATAGAGACTCTTAAACTTGTATCTATGTTTAAAAATGTGACAGGCAAGACAAAAAATGGCAAGCTAAAAAATGAAGAGAAGTTGATAAAAATCTTCAGTTCTCCAAATACACAACAGTGGGGTGTTTTTTAAATTAACTTTTGCAAAGATGAGGCTTTATTCAGACTGATCAGATCTATTCTAACGCTGTCACCTGAAGTAAATCTTTAAATCACATGAAAGAAAGAATACCATGAACAAGCTAGATTTCACAAGTACACATGCAGTTTCCACAAACAGTTCATACAGGGCAAGGCATGTCTGACTAATGTATGATTCATGGGGGAACGACGCACACCTCACCTTCATCAGAGCAGCAATCACTGCCACTACAGAAGAAAAGATCCTGATATTAAAGATACTATAAGGCAGTACCAATACTGCATCGCAGTTTTCCAGTAAATCACAGCTTGTCTTGCCTGGTACATAGCAATGAAGAGTGGAAGGAGGGACTTCCATGGAAACAGGCAGACACATGTCATTTAATGAGACATGAACTCAGCTTTCCCACACCAAATTTGGGGGACTCAGCAATAAGAGATCAAGGCACTGCACAGGAGTATAAAAGTATAAGCAGATTTCTATCAAAATCTCTAACACAAAATCCCAAAAGTGAAAACCTGAATTCAATCCTGATCATTCAGATGTTTTCCTTTATTTCTCCACGTTCAGCTACCTAAAATGTTTCTGTAGGCCTATTGCTCATTTAAGTTGAAAATGAAGAGGAAAACAAAAAAAGGGAGGGGGGGGGAACGACACTAAAACACCAAATATGGCAAAAAATTTTGTTGGATAATCATAACCTTCAGATCTACTTCAGAAGATAAACCACAAAGTATCCAAAAACAGTCCATAAAGTCTTGATATATATGTACATATAGGTATATTTATAGAACCATTTACACACACACCTATCAAAATACATACATATGGTGCTGATACTCCCCAATAACTTCTCTGCAACATCTTCTCTAAAAGGCAGTGGGGTCTCACACACCATCCTCTGGCCTATGCAGATGTAATAATATGACAAACAAAATAGGGGTTGTTTTTTTTTTTTTTTTCTTTTTTTTTTTTTTTTTTTTTTTTGTAGGGGACATTCATACCACAAATGGGGTAGGGGTAGCAACTAATGAAGGTTCCTTCTGAGTTAACTCTACTAATCCACATCTCAATTATCAGTGGAGAAATATTTCTAGAGTTACATCCATCTCAAATTCATGCCCTGAAATTGCGAAGTAGCTGTGTAGCCATCTGCCTCAGATCTCTCGGGAAGGACAGCCAAAAGGCTCTCCACAACGTTCTCAACTGCACTAATGGGATTTCTTCTATGTGCTCTCTCACCTAGAATGGATGTTTCTGAAGCTATGATATGAAAGCAATATCACTTGAAGGTTACGCATGTATTAGTCATGCAATTTTAAAACCAAAAGGAAACAGCATTTAAGGCAAGCACTTGTAATGAGAATGCCATTAACAGAAACTCCATCTACAAACAACAAACCACGACCATGCACCTTTGCTCCACTTCTTTCCCATCCACAACAAATGGCATCCCGCATATATTCTCTCAGTTATACACCCTAATTATACCCCAACTGCAATTTTTACAAAAGGGTGGGGAAGAGGGGGACAACTGCTTTGTGGTCAATGCGTTTGTTCAGCTGCTCTGAGAAATACAACAGAAATGGAGTAGCCCAATGAGAGTTGTATCCTTGTACCATTTTGCCAAAAGCCCCATGCAAAGACACAGCTTAGCCAAGCACAAGCAGAAAAGAGCACTAAAGAACACATAACCTGATCTTCAACTTCTGTACAGCAAATCCAGGTTACAACCTACCCCTCAGCTACTACTAAGGACCTGAACTAAAAGCAATTTCATATATGACACCTTTTTTAAATGCACGCACAAACAGGAATAAGCTGTACCTCCAACTGCCATGCTGGCTGTCACCAAGCACCTTGTTGGTTTTCATGTGCCTCAGCATGCCTTCCAGGAGAATCCGCTCCAAGATTTTGCCAGGCACAGAGGTGAGGCTGACTGGTCTGTAATTCCCCAGCTCATCCATTTTTTCCTTCTTAAACATGAGGGTTATATTTCCCTTTTCCAGTCATCGGGAACTTCACCTGACTGCCATTTTTCAAATATGATGAACAGTGGCTTAGCAACTTCATTTGCCAGCTCCTTCGGGACCCATGGATAGATTTCATCAGGTCCCATGGACTTGTATACGTTCAAGTTCCTAAGATGGTCTCAAACCAGATCCTCTCCTACAGTGGGTCCAAGGTCTTCATTCTCACTGTCCCTGCATCTGCCTTCCAAGACTTGGGTGGTATGGTCAGAGCATTTGCTGGTGAAGACTGAGGCAAAGAAGTCATTAAGAACCTACGTAACAAATCTGAAACTCTCTGGAAATAAATTACTGTCCACGATCTGAGCCACAGCAACCCTTCTGTGCAAGCTCCCACTCAAAATGCAACACATTTCATTGCCTTGTATCTTACCTTGCAGATGCAATGGGTTTCCCAAGTGCTATAACCTGTACAACATACCTGTTAGCTTGTGTAAGTCCTAAAATTCCATTACTGTGTATATAATAGCCTGTGCACCAAGCCCAGCAAGGCATCTGTAACTAAATACACCTCTGTGAAGTCCTACGCAGAACCCATCCAAGGGGTCATGCTCTAAGCAAGTCGAACATTCACTGGCAAGATTTTATGCAAAGTTAAACTGCATTTATTCTTACAAGCAAGCTGACACTGCCTCTTGCAAGGTGCCACACTTGCTGAGGCAGCAGATGTGTACTCCATATCCTCTTCCATGCAAATGGGTTTAAAGCCAATTTCCCATTTCCCATAACAGCCTCTTGTAATTTGCTTATAAGCTCTCCTGAGACAAGAGCAATTTGCATTTCTTCCCCGGAAACACGTGGAAAAGGCTGCAAGAAATGAGGGCTGAAGTCAAAAAACAAGATGATTACACAGTAACCAGAACACACATCTTAGAAGTAACAATTCAGACCCCTACTCTAAAGACAAATATTTTATTCCACAGGCATGGATATAGATACCTTACATACATGCTATGTACTGCTTCCTGGAAGAAATCTTGAGTTTTCCAAGTGATACTATGCAATGGGAGTCAAAAATTATCACCACAAGTTAACAACTGCACATAACAGCATTCCAGATATTTAAAAGAAATAGAAACAGATGAGTGGTTTAAAAGAAGTAAACCCTGCTAATTTCTGAATACAATACAGATACCAGAGCCCAGGAGTTTCAGGACTGGAAATCATTATTTGATTAAACTATTTTCCTACAGTTTGAAATCAAAATCTGGAAATTTTCAATGGACCCCATCATGTCTGTTGTCCTGCTTAGACAATTCTTACTTATCATAGAATCATAGAACAGTTAGGGTTGGAAAGGACCTTAAGAACATCTAGTTACAACCCCCCTGCCATGGGCAGGGGCACCTCACACAAAACCATGTCACCCAAGGCTCTGTCCAACTTGGCCTTGAACGCTGCCAGGGATGGAGCATTCACAACTTCCCAGGGCAACCCATTCCAGTGCCTCACCACCCTTCCATGAAAGAACTTCCTCCTGATATCCAATTTAAACTTCCCCTGTTCAAGTTTGAACCCCTTGTCCTATTACTACAGTCCCTAATGAAGAGTCCCTCCTCAGCATCCCTATAGGCCCCCTTCAGATATTGGAAGGCTGCTATGAGGTCTCCATGCAGCTTTCTCTTCTCCAGGATGAACAGCCACAACTTTCCCAGCCTACCTTCATACAGGAGGTGCTCCAGTCCCCTGATCATTCTCGTGGCCCTCCTCTGCACTTGTTCCAACAGTTCCATGTCCTTTTTATGTTGAGAACACCAGAACTGCACGCAATACTCCAAGTGAGGTCTCACAAGAGCAGAGTAGAGGGGCAGGATCACCTCCTTCGACCTGCTGGTCACACTCCTTTTGATGCAGCCCAGCATACGGTTGGCTTTCTGGGCTGCAAGTGCACACTGCCGGCTCATGCTCATTCTCTCATCAGCCAACACCCTCAAGTCCTTCTCCGCAGGGCTGCTCTGAATCTCATCTCCGCCCAACCCATAGCAGTGCCTGGGATTGCTCCAACCCAGGTGGAGGACCTTGCACTTGGCACGGTTAAACTTCATAAGGTTGGCATCAGCCCACCTCACAAGCATGTCAAGGTCCCTCTGGATGGCATTCCTTCCCTCCAATTTATCAACCGAACCACACAGCTTTGTGTCATCAGCAAACTTGCTGAGGGCACACATGGACAAAGTTGTTGAACAAGACCGGTCCCAACACTGATCCCTGAGAGTCACCACTCATTACTGGTCTCCAGCTGGACATTGAGCCGTTGACCACAACTCTTTGCATGCTGCCATCCAGCCAGTTCTTTATCCACCGAGTGGTCCACCTGTCAAATTGATGTCTCTCGAATTTAGAGACAAGGCATATGCAAACCCAGTATTAAGCAGCTGAAGAGCCAAACTAGATTTCACTCCATGGCTTTCTGAAGCATCTTGTGGGTCTACTCCAAAGAATTTAACAGAGAAAAAGACTGCATAGGCCATTTCTTTGGGTCATCCAAGAAAGAAAAACTCTAAAAACAGAGGCTTCAATTACGTAAAACACAGAACAGCAAAGAATCTCAGTAAGACTGTTGCCTTTGCACATCAATTACCTTCATCAGCATGGTCTGCAAACTATCTTGCCATTTAATTCCAGTCTCATAACCTCACTTCTCTGAAGACACCACAGCAGTAAATTCTCCATATATACTACTTGAACACCAGCAAGAACCGTTATAATGTTTGTACATGAAGCTGCTTGATAAAATAAACTTTGTTTATGCAGATTTCTGCCATCACACCTTGACACTTTGCTGCATAACAGATTTTACAAACAGTTAATATGACTGGACAAGAGTACTTTAATATTTCCATTTATGACATTTCAAGCATCACTTATATCCCTAAATTAAGTAAATAACATTATTATGAATGGCTCAAAAAGATAAAACAAAAAAAACAAGTTACTTTACATTTCACTATTTTATACTTTCACATCAGGCCACCGCATGAAGGCATGCAAGACAGTGCAGGTGCAACGTGAATTCACTGAAGCTTGTAAAAATCCTTGTTGCAGGTGTGCACACAGCAGCAAAATTAATTGCTGGCTAAGTTACCTTAACTCTAGGAAAATTCTAATGAAGTGAGCAGGTTGTAGAATCATAGAATCATAGAACAGTTAGGGTTGGAAAGGACCTTAAGATCATCTAGTTCCAACACCCACTGCCATGGGCAGGGGCACCTCTCACTAAACCATGCTACCCAAGGCTCTGTCCAACCCGGACTTGAACACTGCCAGCGATGGAGCATTCACAACTTCCCTGGGCAACCCATTCCAGTCGCTACAGGAAAGCCCATAAAGTGGGGAGATTCTAAGGAGGCAGCACATACTATGCGTGCTTTGCAATATATTCAAAATGGCTTGAAATAAAGTAAATAGCAATAACTCCAATATTTAAACGGAACAGAAAGATTCTTCTCTTCAATTCCCAGCTCCTTAGAGATGGTCTGTCCATTAAAGACTTCATCAAAAAGGGCTTAATAGCCTTTCCCATTTTAACAGGGTAAATTCTACATAGACAGAATTTGTAAGACAGAAACTTTTGTTGTCTTTTAATAGCAAAGCTACACTAAAAAGTGGGATACTTCTCAAACACAGATGACCCCCTAGTCCTCATACATAAAGCCTCATATGACTAAAAAGCCTGAACAAGCCTTTATGCCTTTATTTGTTGCTTTTATCATCCTTCTTGTACACCACATAAGACTGAAAACTCTAGGGAGTGTTTACTTTTCAAATCCCCATAAACAGAAGTAGTAAGCAGATGACGGTAAAAAAGGAAAGCCATCTTGCCCCTTTAAAAAAAGGTCCCAGTTCTAGAATCAGGGGCGAATTGGTTAAGCAACAGCAGATTAGAAGTCCCTGAAGGAACAGATTATATTAGGAATATAGGACTTGTATTAGCATATTAGTTTACTGTCTCTTTTCAAATGTCCTTGATAAAATACAAGATAGCAAAAGGCTTTGAAATGAGTCATGCTTTACATATTTTTATATCTTTAACCAATATACATATATTACCTTTTACAGAACCAGTTTGCATTTTTAAATGGCAATCACTTCTGTCAACACTTGCTGATCAAAAAATGTTCATAAGTAATCAATAGTGAAAGCCAAACAATTAGCTCTATAAATGGAAAAACACACAAGATTAGAAGTGCTTTCTGATGAAGAATCTTGTTACACTGTAGACAAGACACAAAGTGTGGCTGGTAATATTTCAGTGACATATGGGACCCCTACACACCAGAGACATTATAAATCTGACAGTCTGCAACCCTGGCCTTGGCATTAATTGAATTCCTATGTACCTAAAATTATTTCCCCTGAAAAATACCAGTCCACTTGAACAACAGCTTTCACCCTGACAAGTACTACTTTGCCACATACTGTAACTGTCACAGTAAAACAAACCATAAGCAGATTGAAATGGTCTGCAACTTAAAAAGTGAGCTCAAAAGCAGCCTGAAAGATAAATGCTTCTAACATTTATTTCTAAATAGGAAAAAAACCCTCTAAAACAATTCAACTTCTCTTAAAGTATCTATATTTTTGTCTAGAATATTTATCCACAGCTGCTTTTTATCAGCCGCTACATCTACAATTCAAAGCATAAACATGACTGCAATGCTTGCTACTACAACCTAGCTAAAATGGATAGCAGAAACTAAGAAGTCATAGCCACAAACAGCCAGACCAGAACCCTCCAGGTACATGACTAAGGCAGACAAAGAGGCAAAAGCAGCATGTGCTACACAGCATTCAGAATAAATTCACATGCTTTGTTAAGAGTCTCCAGGTGACAGTTTTTACGCCAGTCTGGAAAACAGAGGAAGCCACCACAATGTCTGATTTTACTAACATTTGGATGGAGAAGAAGAGAATCAACTTTTAAATTTTCGCTCTATGCTTACTAGCAGCAAAACTTAAAAAAAAGCAAAACCGCATCAGCATCAGTAACTTGACTCTAGAAAGGTTTTCTTCTCCTAAAAACAAACAGGAGGGTTATAATAACACATTTATTACCAAAAAACCTCTAGTTTATGATTGAGTCATGGAAAGTGTGAAAAAAAAAAAAAAATAAAAATCAGCCCATATTTAAAAGTTTAAGACTAACAAAACACAAGTTCAGGCATTCTGATTATACTACGATCTCGACTTCTAATCCTAGTCAATTTTATATTTGTAAAATCCATTTTAAATATTTAATGCTGACATGTACTTTAACACAGAAAATAAAGTTAGCTTTCCTTTCACTACATTTTCCTCAAAGTAAGAGGAGCAAATGGCTTTGGATTTTATCTTTGTATAATGAAAAGTAGTTTGTGTTGGCAAAAGCAGAATGCTCTTTTTACTTAGTGCTTCCTTTGAGACTTCTAGGCTAATTCATTCTAACAAGTATCTTAACAGTGCCTCTGTGTTACACCACACCAACACAATACTAACCTCTACAGCTACAGGGTTTTTAGTATCTTTTTATTTAATTTAATGCAAGGTTTCTGAGCACTTTCCACACTACTCCATGGAATATTTCAGAATGATGAGGAAAGAATGTTCCAAAAGATTGGGAGTCTGCAAGACTAATTACTTAATAGCATAAACTGCTTATTATGAAGGAGAGAGTAATTTGGCAAGCTTGTATACCATTTGCCCAAAATAAGCTGAACATTATACAGGCATTTAGCAGCAAGAAAAAAAAAAAAAAAAAAGAGAATATATAAAACGTACACACTTTTCAACAGATAAAACAAGGAAGGATCAATTGAACCAAAAAAATATATAATTTCCAAGTAAACAAAATCTTGCACTTGAAGAAATTAAGTAAGTAAAATCTAAGTCAAGAGCCATAGCTGATATAAACTTGACCGGGAAGTTTTTCAAAACAAATGCAATACAGTGGCTAAAACTGTAAAGTTATTCCACATTTGGGAAAAAAAAAAAAAAAAAAAAAAAAATATTTTTTTGTTGCGCATTTGTGCTCGTTATTTGCACAATTTCAGCACTTGAGAGCTCCAGCTTTGAACCAATGGCTACTATGCTATCACCCCAATCACACCAATCTGAGCAGAGGGTAAAATGAAACCAAATGGAGAGATGGAACATGGACAGGAGAGAAGCAGCACACAGCCAGCGTACAAGAGACTGTCCCAGCACACTTCCAATCTGCCCAGTACGCCAGGCACCATTTCATCTGGGTAGGTAACCAAATGTTTTCCATCAAGAACAGGCTTGCATTAAAACACCAATTTACATATTTATCATGTTTCACCATGTTTCTAATAAAAAACAGCTTCCAATTAGAAACAGTTGTCTTGTAGAGAAAAAAAAAAAAAAAACAACAAACATGCCCCACTAAGCTATGGACAAAAACATACCACTGAGTTTTATTTAAAAAAAAAAAGCAGGTCTCATTTAATAAGATGACTGAGATTCTGAAGTCTGATTGCAAATATGCAAGCAGTCATGGTGTGAAAGCTCTTGCAGATGATAAACCAGCAGGATAAGTCTAAGACAAGTCATGATAAATAAAATGCTAACACTGCAAAAATAGATAAAAAATACTGCATCAACTGAAGAATTAAAATTTGGATTCATTCACTGATAGCAGCACAATCAAAGTATCAACAGACAACCTCCTGTCTGCATCTTGATCTCTGCAGACTGAGCAGGCCAAAACACATCCTGTGCACAGCTGCAAACACTTGCAATGGCAACAAGAGAATAATAAAGAGAAAAAGGAAATCCCAGAACAAGAAAAAAAAAAAAGTATCTAAATTTATCTGGAGATGTTTCTATGTCTAGTTTTAAAAACACAAATTCATGATCAGAGCAAAACAAATAAAACTGAATAATGTTATACCCTACATTAAGTCAGTGGATGAAATTATGACTTTTTCCAACTTTAAATATAATCCTCACGACTGATTTGGCAAAAAGGACAGCTGCTTCATTCTGATGGTTAAAATAATCCCACTAATAAGTGTGCAATCAAATTGCACATTTTAATAATCTACCCAAGGATTATTTTTGTTAGGTTTATACACCTGGATATAGGCGAGCTCAGTGACTAAAACAAACCAAAAATTAAAAATTAAAGCAACAGAGATTCCCTTTCTTATGCAGAGCAGAAAGAACTCATGAATTTCATTGGGGATAAACTATGGTTTTACTTATTTTACCTTTAAATTTAACATTGTCTCCTTAAAAGTCCTTAAATGAAGAATGTTTGTTCAAAATTAAAGTTTGATTAAAATTGTCAAAGCCTTTTTGCATTTCCCAAAGAAAGTCTGCAACGATGAAACAATGTTGAAATATTATGTTGAAACTTATAAATTGCATGAACTAAGAGACCAGCCGCAAAGATTCTCATATATGCCTATAAAAGGAGGATAGTTACTAGTCAGGAACTTGCACAATATTTTTCTGAACTCCTAGAAACTGTATTTTCAACTAATTTAGACAAGAACTGTCCATCAGATTCATGCAATCAACATACTTTCTGGGCAGAACACACAAGCCAAGCACTAACCAACCAAGAAACAAGAAGGGAACCTGCCCTGTCCCGTCCACACACACCTACAACCACACCCTCCCTCAAATCCTTCCTCACAACAAGGGCTGTACTCTGGTCTCAGCAGCTCAAAAGCTTCCTTGCATGCATAACCAGGAGCTCTGCTGTATAGAGAACACAGATCATTCATCATTAACTTTACAAATTCAGCCCGTGGACACAAGTGGGTTTGTCCTCTACTCAGAAACACCCCCACCAGCACCCCCTTTTATTTATATGTATGCATAAATATATCTCCAGTATCAGTGGGACACAGGAAGAGAAAAGCAGAAACAGAAGTTTTCTAAGGAACAGGGCTGGAAGGTGCATGCACCTTGGATGGCTTCTGACGCGCAATCAAATAAGATATAAACTGATTCCTCCAATGGGATTAAAAAACTCAATAGATATGTGTGTGTATAGGAATATATATATATATATATTTCCATATGAATTCCTATTATTCCTAATTATGCTCTGTGCATTTAGTGTTGCAACACAGACTGCGATGTATTTGAATAATTTAAAAGACACAAGTCATCATGGGTCTTCAGTCTCTTTGCAATTACTTAAAAAACAATTATTAAACCACAATTCTTAATCTAGCACAACTCCTTTTTCCACATTAAGGATGAAGCCTTTTCCCCTCCCTTCCCAACTACTTCAGCTACCGGCAAGGAAAAGATCCTCTTAAAATCCTGGAAGAGTACTTTTTCCATATTCCATCAAGGAATTATTTTATTCATGCTTTCCATAATGAAAAATTACTTCTGGAATAACACAACATAGAGAAAATTCATCCCAAAAGAGAACATAACCAGAACCCACAAAAGGTCATGACAAGATACCCAGTTGAAATATAAGCTGCAAGAACACCATAGTGCCGAAATATTTATACTAAATAGAAGTGATGATCTGAAAATCTGTGAAAATAACCCACGTCTGGAACATTAGGAAAGAAAAATCATTTCAAGGTTCAGTACAAGATACTAGAATTTACAGAGCAAACAATACAGGCTATTATTTCTCACCTTGTTTTTATAGCACTGGATTTCTCTTCTCATATATCTTGACTGTCTATTGAACACTATTAGCTTTTCATAGATCTTGTACTCATTCACACTACCAGTTCAAAACCCAGAAGAGAAATAGAACAATGTAATCTTGTCACAACTTCTCACATCAGAAGACACCCAACCCATAAATACTTTGCTTTACTTAGGAGCATAAAGCTCCTAACTTGAGTTGAGGTGTTGCATGAAGATTAACTAGAAGTAGTGTTTGTAGAGAAGAACCCCAACAGAAATCCTGCTTCACTGCGCACATCAGCACCAGCCAACTTCAGCTTCTCTGAGGTTTCACATACCCAAGTTTCTCCTTTCTTCATTTACCACAAAACTGACTAAAGAAATTAAACAGCCAAGAAACTCTCAGACATGTAAGTGACTCATTCCAAAGAACAGCTTGCAATTTCACAATGAGAAAGCTTGGAAATCCTGAGCCACCTCAATTTTCCAGGCTCTCAGCTCAGAGCAAACCCAGACTGCCTTGAGTTGCTGAGAGACTCTTGTACTCCCATAATGAACAACAAGTCTCTCTCCAGTCAACCCTGAAACCTTTAATTCTCCCCTAGTAGTCAGGAAAGAGAAGAGACAACAAAACAAAACAAAAAAACAAACAAACAAAAAAAAAAAAACACACACAAAAAAAAAAAAACACCAAACCACAAGCGCACACATTTTTGTAACCTGTGTAAGGGAAGTGGAAAAAGGGGCCCAGCTTAGCATATGAGAGATGTAAGAAGCCAAGATGTGAGACAACAGATTATTTTTTCCCCACACAATCACATGACCAATTTACTCAAGAGAAAGCTAACCAACACATATGACCCCACCAACAGGAGAGTCTTGGGTACATTACAGAAAATGGTCACCAATGACACTCAAGCATTTAATGGATCTACTTGCTAGCTACAGAGAAAAGGCACACAAGCCTATAGAAAACAGAAAGTACTGGTATATAAAATACAAGTTATTGTCTTTCAATCACCTTCACTGCTAACATTAAGTTCTCATTCTGGAATTGCAGTAGGCTACACAGCCACTTACTTGAGCTCAGCTGAAGAGGCATTAATTTGCACACCTGCAATTATCTGTCACCCCAAATGAGCTAATTCAATGTTATACAAGTTTATAATACCGGGGGGGGGGGGGGGGGGGGACGGGGACACAGGGACACAACAAAACACATTCACACAGAAAGACACAGCTAAAATCTACCTGTCAACCTAATCAAGCAAAATTCTGAAGTGGCGTAGGAAGAGCTTTTAATCGTGACTTGCAGGCTGTGTTGTGTTCGCCTGCAGAACACACAGCAAAGAAATATTCAAATACCCAAAAGGCACAAAGCAAAACAACACAACCTACTGAGATGATAAAAAATTATTAAAAGCCTTTTTCTTTCTTTGTTGTGTTGTTCATATACTTTATGGAAGTAATTTCATGTTATTTTTATTTTATTTTTAAATGCATGTAATCCTTAGACACGCCACAGTCTGAAGTGAGTCTCCTTCACAGCATGCATACCAAGTTAGTGAACATCATAAAAATCTGTGGAGGGTACGAACAGAACAGCCCACAGGTGCTACTTCATACCTCATTGTTGAGGGACACAGTGCCCGTGTTTTATGGAAAGAACAGGACTTAACAGAAGCCTAGTGAAATCAAATTCAGCACTGACATAGACAAGTACTTTCTGACAACAGGGTCTACAATGTTGTGGTATAAGTTCCCCAGCAAAACAACAATATACTTAAAACTAAACTAGACAATGCTATTAATTATAAAAAGAAATAATCCTGGTTTCAAACAACTGTGTTAACTAACTTAACTCTCCAGATTTTTCATTTCTATGCCTTTATTGTATAATATGGGGACACTGCTTCAGGCAAGTAGCTTTTTAAAACAATTAAGTATTTACCTGCTCTTACTAGGTATCAATTACCTTATTTTCTAGATATCAGGTTTACTTAAGTGAAGCAAGCATATATCAAGATAATGAATGTAACACCAGAAGAATTTTTGCTGTACTCATAATCTGACTGCCATATCATTAACTTCACCCATTTGCCTGTTCCAGCTACATGACATGTATTTGGATGATCCCTAAAAAGTTCAACTAATCCGCTAAAAAGTCCAACAACAAAAGTCAGATCATTTCCCCCAACTTTTTTGTGCTTTCACCTCTATGCTTCTAAAGGGGTTCTTAAAATCTGTCTAATCTGAGCAGGCTAATGCTGGAAAGCATAATTCTGCCACCTTTCTCATCCACTGTTTTCTCAATCTTAGCTGGCAAAAAAATTAACACATATATACACACAAAAAAAAACCCAACCAAACAAACTCACCTCATACGGCACAACCAACCTCTGGCTACAGGCACAAGACATATAGGAAGATACCCTTAATACCCCTCATATGTTTGCCCCTTTGCTGATTAACGTAAATTCTACTCGGACTGTAAATTATCATCCTCTCCCTCTAGAAAAAGCCTACTTATTGGAAAATCTGTGCACTTTTAAAGCCCTGCTTGTTCTAAACAAGGCAGCTCTTTTCAACGTTTCTGTTTTGGCTGTATTTTTGAAACCTCTTTCTCTTCCTGTTTTCAGGGGCCATCTTTAATTTGTTTTCTTTTTTAGTAGACAAGACAGTACCCTAGGTGAGACCCCGACTAATCTGCAGAGGGCACAAGGCTGATATAATTTATGTGTCATGTTCTCACGCACACTAAATGAGATGGGCTGGGTGGGCTTCACCAATTAAAAAACAAATAAATATATAAATAAAGCTATGAGCATGATTATAGTATCACATCCCACTGCACTACTACCCACCTGCTCCTTACTCATCTCAAGTATTACATTTTTCCTTTTTAAGCTCACCACTTCATATATTTGTCTACTGTAATCAATGTATTCCAACACTGTAATTTTTCCAACACCAAAAATCTTTGCCCCCAGTTTCCTGAAGCAGAACTTCAGCAAAGAAAAACTTCTGACTATGAAGTACATCAGAAAGGAAAAGCCTGAAGAGCAGAATAGGTTTGGTTGCATTAAGTCTGTGAAAAATACACAGAAAAAGAGCGAGGTGCACAATAACAGAGTATCTTAGCGAGATCTTTGAAGACTGGGGGAAAATAAACAAAACAGAAGCAAGAACTGGTTGACATCATATTATGAATGATTACAAAGTAATGTAACAAAGAATGTTACATTCTATGCACGAGGCTATGCCCCATGCACTGAAGCTGATTAATGTAATACTTGCAGATCTTCCCTGGGAACATTTGTTTTAACACTGTCCCTCAGTATACCGTTCACATTAAAAAGACAAAGTCATTTCTGATGCAGCTATACGTTAGCATGCTGTTTCTTCTTGGCATCACTGAAAGCTCTAAGTGAATCTCTCTACTCCAGTGGTCACAACCTGTACTTTGCAAACCCACAAATACATAATTAGTGACTTTAATGGGAGTACCTGCAATGCACAAACATGTGGGACAGGAAAAAGCCTCTAGTGGCATGTGGCAGAGTACATTACAGATCTTTTGTTCTGAAAGATAAACAGTGCATAGACGCATCACGTTAAACTTTCATAAACTTCTAGTACACTCAGCTACACACTGTCATTCCTGCTGTGCTAACCTTCCTTCATCCCACAAAATTCAAGGTTTTAGGTCTTGCTCTAACTACAGGTATAACTTCTTCATGCAGCTGTTAAACATGCATACATTACACACACATATGTACCTGCTATTCACAAAGACCAATTTATTGATGTCCTACACCAAATAGATTCTCTTGAAAGGAAGGTGACCGTGTGCTTTCAAAAAACAAGTAGCTGGATTTCAAAAGAACAGGCCTTTCAGAAGAGTATTGTAAATATCTGTGCCTATATTCATTGAGAAATTTGATTAGTTTTAGCAGGATGCATGAGAAGTGAAACAAAACAAAAAAAAAATATTTAAAGAATCAGTATGCCATCAGTGGTAGCTAAAGAGGAAGAACCTTGAAAATATACCGGTACTTTCCTTGCCAATGAAAAACTGATATGTAACTCCTAAAATGAAACATTTCAGCTTTAAAATCACATCGTAAGCGGCAGGTCACAGCACAGTTTTCACTTCCTGAGTGCACTCCTGCAAGCAGTGCTATGTAACCCTTCCAGGTCGGCTTCCTTACAGACACTTCTGAGGGCTTGCTCCCCAGCCCAACGCCTCTAGGAGTCACACCACAGCAGAAAACAGCCTGAATCCCAAGGGCCTTATCCCGAATCACTTTTTTTGCTATATACCACTGGCACCACATTCTCTTTATCATCTGGTAGCTGCTAAATAAAAAGAAGAATTTCTAAAACAGATCTGGTTCAGGTTTGACACTGAAAACTGCCTTATAAGGTATAAAAGCCCGAAAGCAGGAAGAGGCTTTGACAAAACTAAGGAAGTTCCTATGCGCTTGCTCGGTGGAAGGGGAGGGGTTTTTCTTCCACAGAGAGAAGTACCACAGAATAAATGACATTACCTACATATTACGATTAATAAATCAATACAGAAGAGTCCCGCAGACGGCACCCGACCAAGCGGTGACTCCCCTAAGCGAGACGTTCCGGGAGCTGGCAGACAGCTGCTCACGGCAGGCGAACGACCGCGGTCGCCGCTCGCCACCCCTGGCCCCGGCAGCCGTACAGGGTCCCCCGCTTCCCGGCGGGCACCGGCCGCGGAGCCGCAGGCGCCTGCTTTAAGCGGCCCCGGCCAGCCCGAGGGCTTCCGAAGAGCGAGCGGGAGGAAGGCGACCCCTGAGCAAGCCGACTGCCGGGGGCGCAGACTGACGGCGGGGCAGCGGGGCCGCGCCGGGACACCCCTCCCCGCGGCGGACGCGATGGGGAAAAGAGGGGAAAAGAAAGCACCCGGCTGCTCCCCGCAACTCGGCCCGGCGCTCCCGCTACCGGCATGGCAGCAACTCGGGCGCGTCTACCCAGCCCGGCTTGGCTTAGCTCGGCCCCGCCACAGGCAACGCGACCCTCGCCGCCATCTGCAGCAGCAGAACCCACCCAGCCCCGCCCCGGGCGGCACCGAGCTGTCAGCGGCCGGCCCGACCGTCGCTCACCCCGTCCCGCAGTCCACCACACAGGCCGGAAGCCGCCCTGCCATGCTCCTCGGTAGCAGCGGTGCTGGGGACGGCGGGCAGCCCTGGGCGCTCGGCGGCGGGACTGAGGACACTTCCGCAAGGCGGGCGCTCCCTCCCCCGCCCGCTCGCTCTCTCTCTCGCTCGCTCGCAGGCACGGCCCAGCGAGCCCAAGATGGCTGACCCGCCCCTCCCTGCGCGCGGCGGCGAGGGCGGGCGCGACAACCCCAGTCCTCGATGACGTCCTATCTCGCGGCCTCGCCCCTGCGAGGCGGTGCGGAGTGGAGCGGGCGGGAGGGTTTTCGCCCAACGCCGGCAGCCGGAAGGCAGCTTCTGGAGCTCGCGCCGGCGAGGGCGGTTGAAGTAGTGTTTTAATGCTGAAAACCCGAGAGAAGATGGGGTGAGGGGTTGTATGGTGTGAGGAGAGTGCTGACAATGATGAGGGGATCGCGTCTCGCAGGCCCTGCAACTGAAGGGCTGAAAGGTCTCTGCAGAGAAACTGTTCCTGAAGGGCGAATGCAGGAGGTCACACTCATCGTACTTGTTGGCACTGCCATATGCTGGCAGGGCTGACGAGTAAAACACGTGCTGGGGAAGGTACCAAATACCCTGCTGCACCAGCCTGCGAGGAAGGTCAGCCAAGACTCCCTGAAAACTTGATTCCTGTATCAAAAACTTGTATTCAAAGGAAACCCTTGAGCTCTTTTCACCTATTGCCATCATGTGTGTGCCATGCTCCCATGTTACTGCAGCAAACAAGCATGGCTCAGCCTTGACCAGCTATCCCAGCACCCCTGCTGATGGGATTGGTGGTGTCCACTGCTTCTTGAGTTTAGCCATAGGTTCCTGTCCTCCTGTTGAAGGACTTTTGTCCCAAGGGGTGCAAGGGCATGCACTGTTGGGGCTCTGGTGTTCAGGTGGACAAAACAAAAAAAAAAATCAGTTCAAGGGATTGCCCTTTTACTCTCTCACCTTTCACAGCCCTTCTAGGCTTTGAGGGGCAGACTGCTGTATCTACCAGGTCTGGCCTAGCTCTTGCCCCAGAGTGTAGCCAAATGCTATTTTTTGACTCTTTTAAAAGTATTTGAATGTTTTAACAGTTCTGGTAGTGGGGCTTTCACATGTTTACCAGTATTTTGCTTGCTGCTACCACCTAGGCAATGTAGGA
This sequence comes from Amazona ochrocephala, assembly GCA_039720435.1. Lineage (NCBI taxonomy): Eukaryota > Metazoa > Chordata > Aves > Psittaciformes > Psittacidae > Amazona > Amazona ochrocephala. Next base: position 34,007,997 of record CM077881.1, read on the forward strand.
ATGGGATCTTCATGGTTTAATGGAGTATCAAGCTGAGGAGAAACTTGGTAGTTTATCAGAAGGAGTAATTGTGGGGCTCAGTATGCACTGATGGGCCTTAATGGCTCTCATCAGCCTCACCTGGGACCTCCACCCCTCACTTCCTGCCCAAGAGCACAGGAGGCCCATTTTAGCTCAGCCATGGGCCCTCAGTTTTTGTCTGAGCTATGCTCTAGATGTGTGTTGTCTTAGCCTTGCTTTCTGTTTTTATATTAGACTTGTCTTGTCCATTTGGGCTTCCCTGGTTGCTATCACTGGCCCTAGTCCTGGTCTGCAGTCTGATATCTTGGCTTCACCTTGGACCTGTTTCATAGCCATGAACTTGTCTGGCAATCTGAGCTCTTGGTTGAATCTGGCCACTATCTTTGGGTCTGCCTATCTTGCCTCAACCATGTACTATGGGATGTGCCCAGGCTTGCTGGTTGTGTTACTGCAGCTGGCCGCATGTCCCTTAGCCCTCAAGGTGGTCTTGCTTCTTTCTTAAAGCATTAGTCCTCCTCACTTAGTTTAAGCTATCTCAAAAAAGCTCATTCCCTGAGTTCACTGTAAAGCAGACAAGAATCAGTGCCAGTGCAAAAGAAAAAATAAACTAGGTACATGTCCTTCACGTTCAGTTAGGAGGGAGCAAAATCATCCCTTTTTCTAGCAGCAGCTAGACAATTCAGTCTTGAAGTTCAAGCTACCATCTGGCTTCTGTGGGCTGCCAGATATTTCTGAGGAACATAAGCAAGGAAAGGAGATACTGAGAATATTAAATATTTTTCTTTAATGTCAAGGCAAATTATGACTGGAACATTATGAGGCTATTACAGATAATGAAAGGGATTTCTGCAGGATACTGTGTAGCCTGTGAGCTGTGCTGTGCTAGAATATGAAAGATCAGTATCTCTGAAATCTTTTCAGCGAAAGCAGAAATAACCCTGTTTTTAATGCACATGCATCTGCATGTGCATAGGTACTTACTTATCTAAAATAAATAGTTTATAAAGTAACATGTGGACTTTTCACTTTCCTCTTGGTTTTATTACCTGGTATTCAGGGTTATACATGCGGCAGGTTCAACTGCTGCATCTGGCAAATGGAGTCCTGGAACGAAAGAGCAGCTTAGTGCTCCAGTTGCAGGAGTTCAAGTAACCCCCCCTTGCAGCATGAGACAAGGGCCCAAAAACTGTGGCATGCAGAAAATGTGGAGCTGGCAGGTCTTGTCCTGGCTATACAGCTCAAAGAGGCAGCAGAGAGGGGATCCCATTCACCAAGTTAGCACGCCCAGCTGTAGGGAGTTTTGTACAGTGTAATCATCAGTGTACCATAGCTAGCTTTATTACTTAGTATCTCCAAATAATGCTCCTGATTAGTGTAGAAAAACTTTAATAGAAAAGTCAAAAGACAGATAGAAGACCTGATATAAAAGTAAATTGATGAGTTTCTGCTAACAGAACTGTCATTTCACTGTAACATATTAAATCACACACACAAGCACTTACTATAGTTCACTCTACATAAAATATCCCATAGCTGTATTTATTTCTATTTTCTCCTTGTGAGTGCAAGTGTTTTTTGTGAAATGGTAGGACACTGAGAGGAAAAAAAAAAAACAATCTGCAGTTTATATGGAAAGTGAAACAAATCTGTTGAGCAACTCCATTGTGATCTCGTGCTGTTTGTGTTCTTCCTGAGTCTGCATTACAAATGACATTGAAAGAGAGCAGTGCTGGTTCATTTTGTTTTTATTAATTACAGTGGAATTTACATTTAAGGACCAAGAAGCATAGGATTTCTCTCAATATTAAGGTGCCAAGTCGGTCACAGTTTTGCAAGGGTAGGAGTTGAAAGACTGAACTGCCTGGCAATACCTCGTTTCACTTTATTACTCTTGCCAGATGCAGTTCTTTAGGTGGCTATGGACCCAGGCACCTGTCCAGTAAGAAAGGTGTAGAGTCAGTGATTTAGTATATTTTCAGTCTTCCCAATGGAATAGTAGTGAATAAGATCTTAAATGGCCTTTATCTGATTCCATGCTACACAGCACACATAATCCAGCAATATCCTCATTCTGTGATGCATTAGAGTCCAGCACAATTATACAATTTATAAGCACAATTGGATTGCACGTGATCTTTTCCTGAATATCCATGATAGCAGAAGTAATTACCATTGCAGAGCATCCTCCTGTTACTGTCTGCCTCCTGGCAGGTTGCAACATAAATATAAAAGAAGAGAATGCATATGAATACAAATGCATAAGGAATTAGAAGATAAAAGTTCAAAAGGGAATTATTTCTATTAGTCAGCAAGTAAACACAGGAGCGGTGTAGCAGTTTGGTTTAGATGGAGGGAACTTCCAGACAACTTTTTACAATTTTTATACAAATAAATCTTGAGGTTCCAAATTTTTCCATGATGCAGGTATGATTTACTAGCTCTGTCAATACTACATGTTAAAATTTCACAAGTCTTTAACTAGACAAAAGCATTACAAATCACTTGCAAAGCTATATAGGAAGCTTTTCAGCATCCTGCTTATTCTGGATCATTTTAATACGGTTCATGGCCTGCTCTTGAGCATGAAGACAGAATAACTCTGTGAATCCATATATAGATTAAGGCCTGGGAAGCACAGTAAAGTGCAACGAACAAGAGAAAACAAAAGACAGTAAAAGTTGCAGGGGTAAAGGGATTTTGGAAATGCCCAGAAGAACTGAGAATCTAAACTTGCCCAGATCAGCATGTTGCCATATAGAATGTGTCGTGGTTTAAGCCTCTCAGGCAGTTCGCTCACTCACTCCCCCCTCTTTCTTCCCCCCCACTCTGAGGTTGGGGGGGAATGGGGGGAAGAATTGAAAGAATGTAATTCCCACAGGTTGAGATAAGAACAGTCCAGTAACTAAGGTATAACACAAATCACTACTACTACCACCAATAATAATAATGACCAGGGAAATACAAGGGAAGAGGATACAACTGGTCACCACCCAACGACCGAGCCGTGAAGTGAACTCTTCTGGTTCCTGCCCCCAGTTTTTCCATCCTGGGCATGACGTACTGTGCTATGGAATACCTCTTTGGTCAATTTGGGTCAGGTGTCCTGTTTCTGCTGCCTCCCGGCTTCCCCTCCTCCCTGGCAGAGCATGAGATTCAGAAAGTCCTTGGTCAGACCAAAACATTCTAAGCCGTAACTATAAACATCGGTGTTGTCAACGCTGTTCCCCAGCTGAAAGTCGAAAACACAACACTGCACCAGCTACTACGAGGAGAAAAATGACTGCTGCTGCTGAACCCATGACAGAATCCTATAAACTGAATTTAAAAGGCAAGTACATCCCACTGGACATACTTTAAGCCCAGGTAGAGCTGGCAATAGAAGCTAGAGGAACACTCAAGGAAAATTAGGTCTAGGTTATCCATTAACAATGTTCACTTTATTGTATTTATTACAAAGTACATTACCTAAGCATTTTAACATAAATAAGTTCTACCAATAGTTGGTGGAATACTACAGAGAGCTAAACTAGAAAACATTTTATCTGCCCCAATACAAGATGTATGTAGATTTCTCCCAGGAAGGGCCACAAGCAAAATTGTAGTGTTACTGGATGATTTTGGCATAGCTATAGCAACAGCCATATGGGAGGCATGTGGAGCTGCACATGGCGAAGTCATGGCAAATTACCAGTATCTCATTTGATGCGGCCACTTTCCAGGAGTTCTGACTTAGATCAACTAAAACCATTAATTTTCAAAATATAATCAGTGTGATCATAATTTTTTTTTTAAATAACAAATGGAAAAAACCCGACTGTGAATGTTTGTATGCTGAAACAAGGTATGTAAGGAGAGAAACTCATAAACTGGGGCTTGTTTATATTCTTGTACTATGATGATATTAGGACTATTGCCTAGAATATTTGCTAGGAATAACAGCAAAATGTGTGTCAGAAGATAAACTTAGAAAACATAGAGGAAGAATTTGACTGAAAATGTGATGACTTAAATAGGAACTTGATGTTCTGGGCAGAAGCAAAATCTGCAAAAGCCCTGCTGTCCATAGAATAACTGCATTCCTGTGTACAGCTTGCTTCACCAGTCAAAATTTACAGAATCAGAGAATTGTTAGGGTTGGAAGGGTCCTCTGGAGATCATCTTGTCCAACCTCCCTGCCAAGGCAGGACTCCTAGAGCAGGTTACACAAGAAACACATCCAGGTGGGTTTTGAATGTCTCCAGAGAGGGAGACTCCACAACCTCCCTGGGTAGCCTCTTCCAGTGGCTCTGTTACCCTCAACGTAAAGAACTTCTTCCTTATGTTGAGGTGGAACCTCTTTTGTTCTAGTTTGTGGCCATTGCTCCTCATCCTGTTGTTGGGCATCAGTGAAGAGAGTCTGGCACCATCCTCATAGCACCCACCTTTGAAATATTTATGTGCATTCATGAGATCCCCTCTTAGTCTTCTCTAAACTAAACAGGCCCCACTTCCACATTGCCTCCTCATAAGAAACATGCTCCAGACCCCTGATCACCTTTGTGGCCCTCTGCTGTACCCTTTCCATAGCTCCTTGTCTGTCTCATGCTGAGGAGACCAGCACTGGACAGAGTACTCCAGATGCGGCCTCACTATGGCTAAGTAGAGGGGGAGTATCACCTTGCATGACATGCTGGCCACACTCCTCCAGATGCACCCCAGGATACTATTGGCTGCTGGCTCATAGTCAACTTATAATCTACCAATATTCCCAGGTCCTTCTCAGCTGAACTGCTCTCTAGTAGGTCAGTCCCGAACTGTACTGGCACTTGGGTTCTTCCTCCCCAGGTGCAGTACCCTACACATGCTCTTAATGAACCTCATTGGGTTTCTCTCTGCCCAATTCTCCAGCCTATCAGGGTCCCGCTGGATGGTAGCACAGCCTTCAGATATATCAGCCACTCCACCAGCTTCTTATCAACAGCAAACCTGGTGAGGGTATGCTCTAGCCCTTCATCCAGGTCACTGATGTTGAGTAAGAGTAGACCCAGTATTGATCCTTGGAGAACACCACGGGCTACAGGCCTACAACTGGATTTTACTCTACTGATCATGACCCTGAGCTTGACATGCAGCCACTTTTTGATCCACCTCATTATCTGTTTATTTAACCCATATTTCCTAAGCTTACCTACAAGGATGTTATGGGAGACAGTGTCAAAAGGCTTGCTGATGTTGACGTAACATCCACTGCTCTCCCCTCATTGATCCATCCCGCAATGTCATCATAGAAGGCTATCAGATTGGTCAAGCATGAATTGTTTATCTTTCTGCTGCTATTCTGTGTTTTCTTATAACAAAGTCTTGTTCTTTAATAATGCTTCTGTAAGTGAATTTGTAGAATGATGACAGCAGGATTTCTAAAAGAGCAAAGCAGGATACAAACCTCTGTGCTACACCTATACTGCACAGGCTCCACACAGTCACACCTGGGAGCCAAGTAATAGCTTGGTCATGATGAGAAAATCTGTGCTTTCTCATGTAATAGAAACATTATTATGTGTTCTCAGTTGTACCTATTTATTTTCTTACCTGGAACAAATGTGTATTGCTACCTTTTAATATGACTTATACTCTTCAACAGAACTGAGAACCTAAATCAGTCACAGCTGTAAGTATCTGATCTGCCTTAGTGGTTTTCATTTAGGTGTCAACTTTCATGTTCACCGTGTTATAAATCATTGATTTGAGTGACAGCCATTATAACTTGCAAACATTTATAAACCTGCTATTTTTAATTTAGTGATATTTCATTTTTTATTCAAAGATGTCATCCCTGTGCTAAATCAAATCAGTATGTCACTAGTTTGCAGTTTAGCAGCCATTGCAGGTATCTGTAACCAGTGAGGCTTCCAGCAGAGCACAGAAGCTCACCATGGTAAAACCAAGCCTTAAAAAAGGTGGCATCTATAAGAACAAGAAAAGTGTCAGATCATCTGCGCTTAGAACAGAGGATAGAGCTCATCTAAGTGGGTCATTTCACAAAAGTAGTAGCATGAAGAGTCATTGAGCATGTCATGACACCATGGATTTTTAACCTATTTATTTGAAACTGCAAGCAATTGAATGTATGACAGGTAAAATCGATTTCTGTTCTGAGACACTTGTTCAGACTTTAACCACTGTTTACCAACTTTTGAGAGGGCTTTTCATAAGAGGATTATTTAGAAACACTTGCCTTTTACCTTTTTGTGTTTTTTCCTTGTTTTGTGACTTTTGAAAAAAATATAGTCTGTTTAGTTGATTCAAGCAGTTGACTCCTCAGAAAGCTTTTAAAAGACAATAGATGTTAAAGTCTACTATATCACAACTATGGTCATTGTGACACATTGCCCTTATTGTACTTGTTTCAAGATAATGTCAGGAGGAGAGGAGAACTAGGAGGAGAATTGGAAACTTGCATAGACAGATGTCCTTCTCTGGATGCAGCAGCATGCTGCTTGAAAATGGTACCAGCCTTTCCAGTCAGCTGGATATTCTAGCATTCACAGTTCTATTGGCAGAAACATAAATAAGCACTCCCTAATTGTCTCCAGATAAAAGGGGATATAACTAAAAATATTCTCTGATAAGTAATTTGGCTGCTTTCTTTCTAGCAGGATAAGGAATATTCTCTCCAGCAGAGCAAGGAACGGTTTCTCCAACAGAGCTGGGGGATAGCAGTGTACAGCTCATGCAGTGATTTATTTAGAAACAATGAACAATAATAATTGTTAGTCAACAGTGGAAACACTTGAAAAGTACTGCATTCCTAAATCAATCAGTCAATCAATCAGTCAAATTCTGGTGACAGTGCTGCACACATAAAAAAATGGAAACAATTCCAAAGCACTATTTCTAAATGCTGGGTACCTCCGTATGAGGTTTACTCAGACTAGTAATATATATACAAAGAAACCATTATCTTATTTCTGTAAAGTTTCTTGTTTGTCCTGCTGAAAGATTGTAGGAAATTCTACTGAAAAAATACCTTAATGGATCAAAAGAAAGTATAAATGCTGATTTGCAACTCTATAGTGCTGTGTCAGCCACTGTAAGGATTATATGGATGTCTTTGATGAATCATAGCATCATAGAATGGTTTGGGTTGAAAGGGACCTTAAACATCATCTAGTTCCAACCCCTGGCCATGGGCAGGGACACGTTCCACTAGACCAGGTTGCTCCAAGCCCCATCCAGCCTGGCCATGAACACTGCCAGGGATGGGCATCCACAGATTCTCTGGGCAGTCAGTGCCAGTGCCTCACCACTCTCACAGTAAAGAATTATTTCCTAATAGCTAAATCTACCTTATTTCATTTTAAAGCCATTCCCCCTTGTCCTATCCTTACCTGCCTTTGTTAAAAGCCCCCCTCCAGCTTTCCTGTAGGCCCCTTTTAGGTACTGGAAGCTGCTCAAAGGTCCTCTGGAGCCTTCTGTTCTCCAGGCTGAACAAGCCCAGCTCTCTCAGCCTGTCCGCATAAGAGAGGTGCTCAAGCCCTTTGATCATCTTGGTGGACTTCCTCAGGACTCACTCCCACAGGTCCAAAACTAATAGAAACATTGTATCCAAATCTTTCACTGACTCTATTGCTTTGAAAATTTGTACTAGAAAAAAAAAACTGCGGCAAATAATGCTAAGGAACATGTAAATTTCACAAAATCTCATAGACAGATTATGTTAGCCCTTATCGTAAGAATAGGGGCATTAAAATACCTGTGTTGGGTACTACATGCCTTTTCAAGTTGGTGTGCCATCTAACAAACCAACTTGATCTTTAAGGACAACAAATTTTGAGACCTCACTGTCTGAAAACTAGGCACTAGCAATGCCCAGCACCAGTAGCTCTGTCAGTGCAACGTCTCAATGCATTTTTGGTGCAGTTTAAGAGCATCTGCATTGAAAAGACCATGGGTACTTGTTAATGGTACAAGATGTGAAAACCAGAAACTTTCTCTCCTGTATTTTCCTGCAGAATAACTTCCCATTTAATCTACCTGTGCGCTATAGAATCTATATATATACAGCATGTCTCCCATGCTAATTCTGTTAAGAATAAATATTGGATGTTTGTTCCTTTGCTTTAGGCCCTTCTTATGAAAATACCTGACTTACCTGGAATATTACGCATGCCCAGCAAGGGATCAGTTAACTATTACTGTATTGGGCAATACTGCAATTCACTTTGAATAGTACCTTCTGTTGCAATGAGCCTCAGTGAATCACTGTGAATTATTCATACAGGAATGTGCAAAAGCACAAGTATAAAAATCTGTTCAGTGTTCTCCTGATCATGCAGGGTCAGATTATGTGCAGTTCCAATGTTTTAGCCTTGCTCTGGGAAAACTGCCTAACTTGACCTTTAGGAAGTTGCTGTTTTGGCAATATTCACTGCAAGTAAAAATCACATTTGACTCTCTGTTAAGGTCTGGGGTTTTTATGTTTTCTTTTTTTGTGGATTGCATCTCTAGACAGAGCAGGTACCCATGCTCACAAAAGCATTTCTGCTAGCTATGATATTCAAATGACTCTCTACTTGTCCAGTGTGTGTGAAGGTTACACGTGCATATGATTTTTCTCAGTGGCATGGTAATTCTGTAATTCGGAGCACTTCTGAACGGTTTACTTTCCATTTATGTTTTGTTTTGCTTGGATAGGCTTCCAAATGCTTTCTAAAATTGTCTTTTTAAAAGAAATTATGATTACAATTCCTCTACTGAAAATAATTAAGTGACAGCAATTTAGTAATTTTCAGTCTGGGAAATGCCATTGCCAATTAAGATTTGTGTTTTCTTTACTAATATAAATCAGCAGAGTAAAGAGACTGAAATAAGTGATGACAAGTTCCCCAAATGAGTTGTTTTACTAGCCTGTAATCCTAGTACTAATATTTGCAAATAATGTTCAGTAGGAAGCAGAAAAAGCTCTTGATTCTAGTTCATTTTCTACAGCTATTGAAAGTAATGGTTAATAAAAAGCTACATTGCAAAAATATTTATGTTTTTTATTTCAGCATCTCAAGAATTAGATCAGGAGGAGGGGAAGGAAGTGAAGATGGTTCAGCAGTTAGAACCGTTCTCTCTGCCACAAGTGGCTTCATGCAGAGTGGGACTTAGGTTGTGAGGGCAGGTGAGGACAACTGTAAGACACATTAAAAATGGTGCAAAGAAGGTGAAGTGGAACAACTATTGCAAATTATAAGATTATTAACCAGTGGCCTAACCCCAAAAACCTCAAAGCATTTTCTTCTGTCACACAAGACTCTACCTAAATAAATCCTATATAGCTAATGTTTTATAGTATAACTCAGTTCACAAAAGGAATTCGCCAATTTCATTGGTCTGCCAAGAGCTATTAAATATATTGGCTGAATTAAGGACTTCCAGATAAGGATGCTGTAAACCATTTATGTCTAAAAACTACAAGGATATGTCATGGAAACAACTACTTTGTAGTGTCTTGTTTCCAGTACCCTTTTCCCGGGCATCCATTACGAGTCATTGTGGAGACATGATTCTGAGTTAGACTGTTGGTCTAACTGAACAGAACAGGGTAAAATTCTGCTTTCATGCATCCTCTGCCACATCTAGTCCTGCACACTGAAAGTACATCCTTCTCCTAAGGACACAAATTGATCGAAACGACTTCGTCACTTTATATTTTAATACAGTTTCTTCTGCTGCTTTGTCATGTTCATTAAGATGGACATATTGTTCATAAAAGATCTGATCCAAATCCTTCTGAAGGAACATTTTTTTAAATAAGTTGCTTTAACCCTTTGTTGAGATCTATTTATGAGACCTACAGTGTTAAATTTCCTTCTTGGAATCTGATCTATTGCATCCAAATTGGCCATTATATTCTCATAAGTAGAGTGTATATGAATAGAAACTAAACACAAATTTTAAAGTGCAACTTAGCAGGTCTGTAAAATAGAGGGTGTTTTCTCTTATGAAAATATTACAGTGCTGCTGGGAAGTAGACATATCATTTTGTTTTGCCTATAAAAGAGCTATTTATGTAACCAAAATATTCACAGCAAGAAAAATAAATATGCAATGTGTGATATTTGCAAGATACATAGAGTTTTATTACATGTGATTACTGCAACTCTAATGCTAAAAAAAAGGAACAATAAAAAAAGGGGGGAGGAGAAATCGTAATAGTTTCTTTCAGAGAAGACACAAGATCATCATGTGAACTTTTATAACAGGAAGCAAATTATTTCAGAACTAAAAATACATAAGTTCTGTAATATTTCTAAGTGCAAAGTACAAACTTCTGGGCTTCTTGACAATGTTAACACATTTTTCTTCATATGCCTCAGAAACCACAGCGTTAAGTGCCTCATCCTGTGGCGAAGAGAAGCTTGGCACTCAATTGCAGTCTTCTCCTATTTGCATGCCTCTGACAAAATGTTTAAAATCAAAATGTTAAGAAGTTAGATTTAGCTGTGTTGCCACATCAAGATGCAACCTGAACAGCCTCATAAAAAATAAAGAAGAAATACAAGCATACAAGGAAGGATGTGAAGCTACACTCAGAGAGATGGTTTAAATTCACAGTTGGGATTTCATATGCTTTCCACTGTCAAAGAAGACTAAAGGAAAAAAAGATATAAAATCTGCACATCTCCAGATGTTTTGCCATCCCTAGCACCAGCTACTACCACTCACTGTGAGACAGCAGTTGCCAGGCACAGCAAACTAAGCTGAGCTTTATTATGCTAGTTCTCAAAGGTGAATTTCCCCTCTCCAGAGCTTTTCTATCCCTTTTGCTCAGGTGAGGCAGAACAGGCTGAGAACCTCTGTCTTCCCTGTTATCTTAGTTGTTCTCTCTGTTCACAAATGTAGCTTTTTAAACATAAACCATTCATTGTATATGTCTATAAAATGTCACTTTTATGCTGTTAAAAGTGTGTTCATAGTAAAGCAGACTGAGAATTTAATTAGTTGTCACTACTTTCCAGTCCTGTGAGATTTTGTATCACCAAGTAAAGACAATGATAACTATGAAATAAAGATTCCACCATCTCACTGCATTTTTAGGACATTTCTCAAGGCTCTTGCACACTTTGGTTTTTCTTTCTTCCCTTTTTCTGACAGACTAGTTTCAAGCTCCATCCCACTTCTCCATCTTTAGTTCTGCAGTTGGTGCTCTTGGTCTTCTCTGTTCCTCTGTTCCTGTTTATTTATTTGACGTGCTTATCTCACTGCTTTGGAAAAGACTGTATAAATGCTAGATAATGGTTCATCTAGCTGAAGAAAGCTCTCTTGGTTCAGAGCTATTCTACCTGATGAAATCCATCAGCGGGTCCTGAAGGAGCTGGCAAATGAAGTTGCTAAGCCACTGTCCATCATATTTGAAAAATCATGGCAGTCAGGTGAAGTTCCCGATGACTGGAAAAAGGGAAATATAACCCCATTTTTAAGAAGGGGAAAATGGATGAGCTGGGGAATTACAGACCAGTCAGTCTCACCTCTGTGCCTGGCAAAATCTTGGAGCAGATTCTCCTGGAAGGCATGCTAAGGCACATGAAAACCAACAAGGTGCTTGGGGACAGCCAGCATGGCTTCACTAAGGGGAAATCCTGCCTGACCAATCTGGTGGCCTTCTATGAAGGGGCTACGGAAGTGATGGACAGGGGTAGAGCAGTTGATGTCATCTACCTGGACTTGTGTAAAGCCTTTGACACTGTCTCACATGACATCCTTCTCTCTAAGTTGGAAAGACATCAATTTGATAGGTGGACCACTCGGTGGATAAAGAACTGGCTGGATGGCCGCACGCAAAGAGTAGTGCTCAGTGGCTCAGTGTCCAGCTGGAGACCAGTAACGAGTGGTGTCCCCCAGGGATCGGTGTTGGGACCGGCCTTGTTCAACATCTTTGTGGGTGACATGGACAGTGGGATTGAATGCGCCCTCAGCAAGTTTGCCGATGACACCAAGCTGTGTGGTTCGGTTGACACACTGGAGGGAAGGAATGCCATCCAGAGGGACCTTCACACGCCTGTGAAGTGGGCTGATGCCAACCTGATGAAGTTTGACCATGATAAGTGCAAGGTCCTACACCTGGGTCAGAGCAATCCCAGGCACAGCTACAAGTTGGGCAGGGAAGAGATTCAGAGCAGCCCTGCGGAGAAGGACTTGGGGGTGTTGGTCGATGAAAAAATGAACATGAGCTGGCAGTGTGCACTTGCAGCCCAGAAAGCCAACCGTATCCTGGGCTGCACCAAAAGGAGTGTGACCAGCAGGTCAAGGGAGGTGATCCTGCCCCCTACTCTGCTCTCGTGAGACCTCACTTGGAGTACTGTGTGCAGTTCTGGTGTCCTCAACATAAAAAGGACATGGAACTGTTGGAACAAGTGCAGAGGAGGGCCACGAGGACGATCAGGGGATTGGAGCACCTCCCATATGAAGATAGGCTGAGAAAGTTGGGGCTGTTCAGCCTGCAGAAGAGAAGGCTGCGTGGAGACCTCATAGCAGCCTTCCAATACCTGAAGGGGGCCTATAGGGATGCTGGGGAGGGACTCTTCATTAGGGACTGTAGTGAGAGGACAAGGGGTAATGGGTTCAAACTTAAACAGGGAAGTTTAGATTGGATATGAGGAAGAAATTCTTTTCTGTAAGGGTGGTGAGGCCCTGGAATGTGTTGCCCAGGGAAGTTGTGAATGCTCCATCCCTGGCAGTGTTCAAGCTGGGGTTGGACATAGTCTTGGATGGCATGGTTTAGTGGGAGGTGTCCCAGCCCATGGCAGGGGGGTTGGAACTAGATGATCTTTCAAGGTCCTTTCCAACCCAAACTATTCTATGATTCTATGATTCTATGATTCTATGATCAATGTAGTTGCGCAGCAGGGGCTGCTCCCCAGGTGTCAAGGCAGAATGACCCAGCTGCAGTGGATGACTCATGCTTCTGAGGAAATAAGCAAAATTATAGAATCATAGAACAGACTGGGTTGCAAGGGACTTTAAAACTCATCTAGTTCAAATTCCCCTGCTGCGGGCAGAGACACCTTCCACCAGACCATGTTGCTTAGGGCCCCATCCAACCTGGCCTTGGACACCTTCAGGGTTGGGAAATACACAACTTCTCTGGGCAACCTGTTCCAGTGCCTCACCACCCTCACAGGGAACAACTTCTTAATATCGAATCTAAATCTACCTTATTTCAGTTTAAAGCCATCCTCCCTTGCCCTATCACTACTTGAATTATAAAAAGTCCCTTACATACACTTGCTCTTATAAAAAGGCCGGGTTCACTACACTTCTCCTCCGATCAGTGGCGGCTTGCCGCCGTTGTGAGGAGCAGTGACTCCTGGTTCCCGCTGGTCAGGAAGGCCCCACCACCACCCGGCGGAGCCCTTTGCTGCCACCCTCCGGAGACGAGCCCAGCACCGGTAAGCGTTTTCAAAGAAGACATGAAGTAAAGCTCCATTCCGCCTCCTTGCGGCCCTGGCTCCTGCCCGTTTCTGATGGGGCGGAGGCCGTTACCAGCTATACGGCAATGGGAACCGTCACCTCAGACCTCCACGCAGCGAAACCTGGAAGTTCGTTGTCTGAGCCGACGGAGGGCATAGGAAAGGGTAGCTCCCCTTCACACCGCCCGCCGGTGCCAGGCCGAGGGGCGGGGACACCCTCCCGCCCGCTCGCTCGCTCGCAGGGGGACGGCAGCCGGCAGGGGTGGCGAGCGGCTGGCCGAGCGGCTCGATGAAGCCGGCCTGCGGGCGGGGCGGGGCCGCCGCTCGCTCCTGGCCTCGGAGATGGATTCTCGGCCGCTCGCGCAAGCCACCATCTTAGAGGGCGGGCAGTCAGTCGGGGAGGGAAGGAAAGCGAAGCAAAGCGGGTGGTGTCGTTGGAGGACGCAGCTCTGGGCCTTTCGCGGCCTCAGGTACCTCCGCTGTAGCTGGGACGGGGCTGCGGTGAGCCCCAAGCGGCTGTGCGCGGCAGGAGCCGGACCGTGGTTCCGCGGCTGCTGCTGTTTCTGCCGTGCCGTCCCTGTCAGCTGTCGCCGCCGGGGGTGTCGCAGGCAAGAGGCCTCGATCACCCCGTCTCCGGCCCGCGGGGCTCATGGGGGCGAAACCAGGCCCTGCCTCGCCTCGCCTCGGGAGGGGAACTTTGCCCCCTCACATCGCTCATGGGACGGGCCGGGCCAGGGAGTGTTGCGGCCGTGCGCTAGGGTGTGTGGCCCTTCTCCCACCGGCCGTTCCCGGTGTCCAGCGGTGATCGGAGGCGGCGTGTGTCGCCCTCTCGCCTCCAAGCTGCCGGACCTGGGCCCGGTCCCACGCTCGTCTGTGTCAGCGGCGTTAGAGAAGCACTTTCCTCGCCTCAGGCGAGGGTGTCCGCGGTACCCGGGGAAGGAGGAGATGTGTGTGGAGTGATCCCGCGTCCCCGGGGAGCTGGCGAGCGGGCAGGTGACGAGGTCTCAGTCGTGCCTTGCCTGAGGTGCAAGGAGGTTCGCGCTTCCCTTGCTTCCGCTGCGTCTCGTCCCCCCTGCGGTCTCCCGTGTTTGTGTTACGTGCTAGCGCAGGATGGATGCTCATACTTCCTCCTCTGAGATTTCCCGAGCTTGAGCCGTATTTATTTCTCCTCAGGCATACACTTTTTTCCCGCGTGTGTGAAGGAGTTTTACTCATTTCCTTTGTTCCTGCTACTTTTTTACCAGAGGTATCTGTCTGCAGGAAGGAAGGAAGGAAGAAGACCCCGTTTACTCTGAAAGCACTTACTTGAATGTGGTGCTTTTGCTTGTTTCTAGCATGCCTGGAAGGCTCAGCTTTCAGCTGCAAGTGTAGTTTTGAAAGCTGCTGTGCTTGCTCTTATCAGAGATCTGTGGCTGTTTATCCTGTGACAAAGCATGATATGTTTAGATCTTGCGCTACACAGGATTAGATGGGTAGCATGTGAAATGGATGTCACTTGTAATTCTTAGCTAATATTAAATGTATAGCTACAGTTGGCCAGGAGATTGTTCTGTGCGTGGTAACGCTTGAGGCCTCGGCAGCTTGACATTATGCTTTCTCTTCTGTTATTGAAAGCGGATAAGAAGGAAAGCACTATCAGTTCCGCTTGCAAACGTCCCCTTTGCTAACCTGAAACTAGTGTGTTTTTAACACAATGTGGTCATAGATGCTCATGTCCAACAGAGTTGTAGTCATGCTGGGATGCTATAGGAATGAATCTGAGAGGTACATGGTCAGATAGTGTGGTAGGTGGTAAAGACTCCAAAGTATGCGATAGGTTAATATTCTGCATTACTATTCTTTTTAGAAGAAAATTTATTTGAAACTTTGACCAATTTTGAGTAAGTGCTGAATATGAAACTTTTTTTTAAGTGTTCCTTGACCTGCTGTGCCAGAATAGTTTGGTGGTATGACTGCTACATTGTGCACTGCCAGATTGTTAAAACGTCTCATTACATTAAGCTAAATTATTTCATTTTAATACTGAGTTTTACATGGTTTTGTGCAAACTTTAGGCTTGTATAACTTTCTGTTTAGCTAGGAATGGTGACCTCTACTTGCAGTACTCAGTACTGGCATGAAAAACTTGGTTTCAGTTTCTCTTTTTGGGTCAATTGCTTCACTATATTCTACAAATTCTACAGGGAACTTTACTTGAGTAAAGATTAGAGGGCTGTAGTGAATATCTGTTGCATAGGGGTTTGCATGTTGCATAGGGTTTACCTTTCCATCTCTTCTGAAGATTATTGCTTTTGCTCTTGTTGTGTGATGCCCCTCGAAAGTTGAGTGAAGGTCAGTTGTGTTAAATTTGTGTTGCTTATTGTACCTTTCCAGATTTAGGAGATGGGTGTAGAATGCAGTTTACTTTCAGCTTTGTGCTGGTTAGACTCAAAGCAGTGTCTGTTTATCTTATCTCAAAAGTAATCCAATATAAAATGAAAATCACTTGATGACCATATATGTTAAGTGGGGGTGGGAGGGGTGGGGTTGTATCAGGGAACTTGTATTGTTGGAGCAGCTGGTATAACTGGAAAAACTAAAACCATTTCTTCTGCATGCAAACCTTATCTTGGTATGTTGTCTTTCAAATTGTGTATGAAATAATCTTGAGTAAACATGAGGAAGAATTTCAAGTTGACTTGCACCATGGTCTGTGACTGTTCTGCGCCTTGTTACTCTTGTTACTATTTACTTTTTTTTTTCTTTTAGTGGGATATGTGTGTTCTTCATAGAACAGCTATAAGCAATACTCATTTTTTGCAATGATTTGACAGTTCTTTTGCTTATAATGTTCTTTTCCTTATTTGTCAATACAGTAAAAGCTATTTCATATTTTGTGAACTTCCTATGATTTTGTTTTCTCCTTTGGGATGGAGCTTTTAATATGAAAAAAGTGATAATCTGCACAAAGGAACGTTTAGTGCTGTAGAAATAAGATTGCATGTTAAGTATCAATGGTGGTGTTATACATCCTGTCCTAGGAAGTCACTTACTGGATGTTTAGAACAGTAGGGCTGGACAGGCTATTGAGCCTGTTGGCTTTAGGATAATCAGCCGAGCAAGCATGCATTGTACATTACACAGTAAGACCATTTTAAATTTTTGTATGTGTATCATAAGTTAAAATGGTGACTCAGCTTAAGTGATCTAAGATACTGTAATATTTTAAAAACAAAATACAGTGTTATGACAAGGGAAGTTAAGTATATTTTTTGTCTTTTTGCAGAAGGTCTTGATGTAACTGGCTGAAAAATGGTTCTGCAAGATGACAGCATCAACTTTAACGCTGTTAAAATGGTAAATAGAATATTTAAAAATATCTCCATGCCATTTGCTGAAAAAATGATATTAAGAAATGTTTTTAAAATGAATATTCCTTCAAATGACAAATTTCAACTGGTATTTCAAAGTTGTACCATGTGGAAACCCTATTTATTTCCTAATAATGGAAATGAAAGACAGGCATGCTGAATTTTCTACTGTTTTGAATAGAGTGGAATATTGTAGTTGCTTTTAAGCATCAGTTGTATTTCAGCTTATATGTCTTCTGGTGGCTTAAATTTATTGTAACTCAGTGAACTTGATGAATTAAATATTTTGTAAAGGTAAAGCCGTGTTCTTAGAGAGAAGCCCATGGCAGGGGGGTTGGAACTAGATGATCTTAATGTCCTTTCCAACCCTAACTATTCTATGATTGTATGATTCTAAGTGTCTTGTTTTAGGTGTTAGATATTATATATGCTAAATTTTTATCCATATCCTGAAGTGGATTAATTCTTCGTAATAAGTATTGAACTGGGTTCTGTGTTACCAGCTCCAATTAGGACTGCAGCCCACAGCAGATCTTGCATGCTGATAGAGGGTAATATGTATGTCTTGCATAATAACTGAATGTAGGTACAACTTCTGTACCTTGTTACGTGAATATAAGTAATATAGATTAAGTATGGGTCAGAAGTAAGCGACTGAATAGTTTCTTTCCCTTAGTGATATTTGGTTTAGTGTGCATGTAAGGAAGAGGTTTTAAGCATCTTTATTGGTTTCTGTTTATTTTTATTTTTTTTTATATTCAGTTCTTTTATGTGCATAAACTAGGCATGCACAAACTGTTAGAGCTTTGTATGGATAAAAGTCTTCTGGTTTAAATTTGGTTATCTGAGATACTGATCTTAATCATTAATTAGGTTGATAGCATAAGAAAAATATGACCAGCAGCTGCTTTTTGTATGTGAGGGTACTGAACTAAACAGATAGTTAGGATTTACAGCGAGCGTAGGCTTTGTGGTACAGAAGGTAGATAACCGCATGCCTGTTTCTTAAAACTACATCTTCATTTTTATCTATTTATTTGTTTAAACCGGCTATGGTCATTTGATAAATTATGTGGTAAGGGGCTTGAACCTGCTGGATGCTAAGCAGTGTGCACATCTTGAATTCAGTGGGAGCTGAATCATAGGCTTGTGTGATCCATCTTTATAGTCTACATCTTTATCTTATTTGCAGTAGGTGAAAAGCATCAATGTAACTTTTGCGTCCTATTATAAGCTTTCCACCATGCTTGACAGGTAATCAAAGGCAAAATTTAGGGTAAGCATTTAGGTTTGCCCTCAACTGCTACCTCTGTTCTGCGCATTGATTTGTGACTCACTAGTATAGGGTATGACTCCTGTTGATACAGGATAACCCTAAACCAGAGTTTAGCAAAGTTTCACATGGACAATAAAGCAAAACAAAGCAAAGCAAAACAAAACAAAAAAAAATAATCCAGCACTTCCAGGCTGTAAAACTTACAGCTTTAGTATTCCTGGTTGCCAGTTACAGTTTTGTTGTGCCTTCTCTTGGAGTACCATATACTTGCCAACATTTTGATTTGCAAATTATTGCAGATTAGATGGCCTTCTGACTGGTGTAGTGTAATATTTTTTTCCTGAAGTCCCTTATATATAATGTTGCTTTCCCTATATAACAAATTTAAAGTGGAATTTGTTGAATGTCTTTATAGGATCTGAGTTTAAAAAAAAAATGTTTTAGATGAGCTTTGTTTGCAGATTTGTTTGATTTTTTTTGCTATGATTATAAATACTGTATTGAATTAAGGAAAGATACTGGGCTTCCACAAGAAATAACATGGAGTTGTCTTATCTTTGTAGATCATTTTAAGGCCAAAAACCTGTTATGCTCTTCCACTACCTTCATTATTGTAGTGTTTAAATTCTTTGCTTAGGAGTGTTAGCTTAAGAAATAGGGCCTTTCTGTGCATACCTTAAAAAATTAGACCTTAACATTATCAGTTTCTTGTTTCTCATGTGAACTTCTTATTTCAATGAATAAAGAGGGGATCATATTCACTGAAATATCAAAAATAGTAAATGATCCTGTTCTCTTGCAATTCGGTGCTGTCCTGCTAGCATTTTTGATGTGGCCCAGTTTTTAAGTTCTGTATCTGTTTGTTCCCAACATTTAGGACTTGAACTTGCAGCAGGCACTTGTGCAGCTTGAAATTTTAGATGTCTTGCAGGGGTAAGCGTATCACAGACACATGCACACCATTTTTCAAGCTTTGCCTGTTCTTCTTTTTTTCTTTTTAGGAGACTATCTTCACTTTGACGTGATGTGTGAAGTCTGTTAGCATTTTTTGTTTGTTTTTTTTTTACAGTTATTGTGGAAGGTATGTATAAGAAAAGTAAATCTTGTTCTGTCTGTGTTTATTTTAGTCAGAACATATTGCCATCAGTACAGAAGCCAAATAAGAGATATATGGAATTGTATTTTGTTACAAATTCATGAATACTGATATTTTGTCAATGAGTAGGGGTAATGTGTCTGTCTAAAGACTTCTCAAAGTAGTAGTTTCTATCTGTCTTTATGTTCTGTGTGAAGTTTTACAGGTTTTAATTCTGTCCTAAAACTTAGTTTGTAATTTCCAACAGGATTCCATTCTTCTGCTGAGCATTATAGGCATTTTAGTGTTGCTGATTAAGTAACTTTAAGTTGACTACTAGCTTCAGGGTGCATCGTGCTGCGTGAAGACTAAATTTATAGTCACCGTTTCTTGTTAAGCTTTTTTCCTTGTCATGGAAGAACCAAGCGGAGGGCTATATTAAGCACACAGAAATGTTAAACAGACACTTTGTACTCAGATGAGAAAGTAATAGCTGCTATTACTGTAGCATATAAAAGATTGCAAGACATAAGTATGGGCTCTTTAATTAGAACTTTAAAATTTATTTATGGGTAGAAAAGAAATGGTGCAACGTGTACTTATACTCTGAATAACTTTATATGTAACTTCTTATTTAAGAAGTATTAGGTATTCTGTCATCCTGCTAAGGAAAGGGATTTGTATGAGCCTAATGTAAACAAGTTTAGTACAGTATTAAGCAACTGCGCATGACCTCTAAGCACAGTGTATACGTACTATATGCTTTGAAGCAGTTTGTGGTGAGGGGTGTGAGCATCTGATGCAGAGACATCAAGTTGATCAGGCTTCAATGATTCCTTCCTGTCTTCAGCTACCTCTCGCCCTCCTACTTGCAGCATGTGACTGGTAGAAGGCTGGAGTGGTTTCCATTTCTGGTATGCCTTACCACTGTTAATGAGTTGTGCTGTAGCCTGACAAGGAATAAGATTTCTTCTTTTATCTCATTTGGAGCTCTTTATGCCCAGCTTCCATTTTTGATGCATGTTACTGAAAGACATGAGCAATTTATAGGCTATGTATAATATAACGGCTTGTAGGCTATTAGTCATAATAACATGAAGGCAAAGTTTGTACAGTGTAATACGTAGTATCTACTAGACCAATTAATAAAAACTGAAAAAACCTTTATAAGCTTTCAAGCATGAAAGCCTTTCTTTTGACTTACTCAGGTTTAACATAAAGTCCCTATTTATTCTCTCTTTGAGAGCAAATATTTTCTCCTCTGTTCCGTATCAAATAAAAACTGCAGTACCTTGCTGAGTCTTTCATAACTTTGCCCCTCCCTGCTTACAGACTTATGCTTTCTTTCATCAATCCCACCGTTTTATCAGAAAAGCAGAATAATTATCCAGAACTGATGCCCACACATGGAATATATCAGCATAGATCTAGTGGTATAATGATATTGCAGAAACTCCACCTGTTGATTTTTTCTTTGGAAAGAAGCCCTTTGAGAAATGGTGGAAAAAAGGTCAAAATTTGAAAATGGCAGAGAGTGTATTGCAAAGGAGATTCATGAGTCAAGGCTGGAAACAGTGTATTGATCTCAAATGCATTTGTGCATGTGTAGGCATTTAAATGATTAATCTGAAGAATAGGCTAGTCTGGAAAAAAAGACATATAGCTTCCTTACTGAAGACATTGTGGCACTGTCTCTGATAAATAATTTGTAAATAATGAAAAGACAGTATATGTTGACACATGCAAAAAAAGGTGTAATTTAAATTCACTGAACTTTATTAGCAAGGCAGATCACCTTTATTTACTGTGAGAGTCAGGAGCTGCTCTGTAAAGATGAATTGGATTTCAGTTCCTTGCGTTCTCTCAAAGATAGCTAGTGTTTTGAGTTCGTGATGATAAATAGAAATGTTTGCTATGTAATCTGTTGCAAAATAATAAATTGGTTTACTTTTAAATATTCTTTGGATTATTTTTTTTTTCTTGAATCACTTTATTCTTTGAGGGGTCATAATTTACCCAAATGGATTGCTATGTCTTTGGAAATGTTTCTTGAATGCTTAACTTTAAACATGTTTCTGACTACCTTTAGTAGAATTGTATTTGCCACAATGTATCAAACTAATTTCTAGTCAGCCTAGAGTATCAGAATTTACAAAAATGTAGTGGTCTCAAATAGTGTAGAGTTTGTAGCGTAGAAATTACAAAAAAGGTATTGAATGTTTTACCTACTTTTACTTACTTCAGTGGTAGGACAGCTGATAAATCCTTGAAAAGATGAGATTTACTTTCTGATTGCCTCTAATGTCTCTGAAAATGTCATGCCAGGTCTGTGAAAGATCTGATTTTTAAGAAATACAAACGTGTTTCCTGGCACAGTCGGTCTATTTCATATCTGTGAAACATAGCCCCCCCCACTGTTTTTGGGGTGTTTTGGAGTTTTTTTGGTGGGTTGTTTTTTTTTTTTTAGTCACTGTTTGTGATCCTTCTGGGTTTTATTCCTTTATCAATCTTGAATAGGTTACAAATGGTGTGGGTTTTTATCATGAATCGAATGAGCTCCCAGAGCAGTTCATCCACTCAACGTAGGCGAATGGCTCTAGGAATTGTCATTCTTCTCCTTGTCGATGTGATATGGGTCGCCTCTTCAGAACTCACTTCTGTAAGTATTATTCCATGCACCTGAAAAGGAAAATAAAAGCCTATTTAAGAAAAAGATGCAACAGAAGCATGATCACTCAGCCAGTCAGTGTTTCTAGTGTAATGTTTAATTACTTCTTCAGTACCACAAACACGATATCCTTGGGTTAGTGAACTATAAAAGGTACAGATTAGCTCAACTCTGTGATTGTTGCTTTCGAGATATAAGGAGTTACTGATGATTTTAAAATTAAAGAACATAGGCTTTTAACTGTGTAATTAGGGAATTCATTTTATTGCCTATTTGATTAAAATAATGCCCATATGTTTCTCAAGAAATAGTAAAAGAGCTGTAATACTGCAGGGTATGTGGTGTGCTAGATTATAGTTCAGAACATATGGAAGTCTAGGACCAAAGGACTCTGATCGTGGAGTTTAAACCCTATAATTGCAGACAAGTTTGTCATGACCTACTTCATATATTCCGCCCTAAAACTAATCTGGTATTTACTTCATGTTGAGTTTTAGGACTTAGAGCTTTAGCAGTGGGAAACAAGTTTTTAATAAGTTATTGTCAAATTCAGGTTTCTGAATGGTCATTAAGTTTTTACGTTTTATATCAGTTTTTAAACTAAGCATATAAAAATGTTTGTGCTTAACATGCTATTGTATTAGTAAAACATTTTTTTCCAGTCAGCTGGTGTCATCACTATTGATACTGAAAATTTACTTACTCAAAGTAATCTCTAATTTGTATTTACTGTGCTGCTGCTAATAGAAGTGATCTTTCATTGAGAGAATATTTGTATGTAAATGCATTTTCAGTACTATTTGAGTTCAGTGGCATATTGATCGATATATTGCTTGATTAGATACAAGCAATAAGTAGCTTTTCTCCAGTGGCATTGTATCTTACAAAATGGCTCAATGCCTTCTTGTTGGCATTTATGATAGCCTGGGGGAGGACACCAGAATAAGTACAACCCCTTTTGTCTTTTGGTCTCACATGCCAGTACTTGCAGCACTGACATTTTGGAAATCCGACTGTTTTGGACTAAAACCTGTTTGTTCATCTTGTGAATTCTCACATAATTGTTAATTTTGGATACTGCAATTATTTTCTTTCCACAGTATGTTTTTACAAAGTACAACAAACCTTTTTTCAGTACATTTGCAAAAACGTCTATGTTTGTTCTATACCTCTTGGGATTTATTGTTTGGAAACCATGGAGGCAACAGTGTACTCGTGGATTTCGTGGAAGGCATGCAGCTTTTGTAAGTATTTTAACTCTGTAAATGTTTTGATATTTGTTGAAGTTTGTATAGAAAAAAAAACCTTCATAGAGACTAGAGAAAAGCAAAGTTTACGTATTTGTGAAATAGCACTTTCAGAAAAGCCATTATAAACTGAATTATGGCGCAGGAAGACATGATAATCCTAATAGGAGTCTTGTAAGAAGAAGAGAAGAAAGGAAAAAGGGATATGAAACATTTCAGGAATCCTAAGAAATGCTTCACTGGGCCAGACCGTTGGCTCATCTAGCCTGGTATTTTGTCTTGGACAGTTGCAGTGGATAATTCTTTTAAAAAAGAGCTCGTGAGCCTCATAACTCATGTTGACTGTGGGTTCCCTTTTATTCCTCCAGCATCTGTAACCAGTGGAATCAGTATTTGAACTTTGCAGTTGGTTTTCATTCTGACTCTTTGTCTCTGGCAAAACTATGAAGTGTTTGATGAGAGGTTTTGAGGTTTTAAAAGTTACATTTAGGAAAAGTGGTAGAATTATGGGTTTGTTGTTGTTAATATTGTCACTTGTGCGTAAATGCAATAAAAATAGATTATGTTACTCATTCTACAACTAAGCATTATTTGTGTTAGAGTCTAAAGTTACTGACATATTACAGAAATACATACTCTTTTCCAAGGAAATTAAGAGTTGCTGAGAAGAGCGCACATGCTGTGCCAGTGTTTCAGAGTGCTGAACAGCAGGACTCAGGAAGCAGTGAGGCATTTGACCTGATATTAATCTCGCATTAAAATAACAGAAAATGTTATCCAAGGATACGTTGTTAATCAACATGTCTTTATAGGAAATAGCTTGTGTGAAAGGAGATTTGACTTCAGTTCTGGATATATTAGACTTCACTGGTGGTGACAGCTGTAGGTGTAGCAGACTTCAATTGAAGCATTACATGACATTAAGCCAAATTATAACCCCCCCCTCAAAAAAAAAAGGCAAAAAACCACACACACACACACACACACACACACAAAAAAACCCCAACAAACAAACAAAAAAACCAAACCAACAAAACCCCCACAAACCACCAACCAAAAAACAAACACACAAAAAGGCACCCCACCCAGAACAGCAAAGCACCGCTAAGAGGAAAAAAATCCAAAAAACATGCCCCTTAAACCTTTTGTTAAAATAAACAAAAAATCCTGTCAAGCATACAGAATATTTAGAGTTGGCTGATATCTTGAAATAATTTTTGGTAGTCAGCCTTTAATGTGAAGTATCTGTGTACAATATGGCAGATGCTAAATGTGATGCTATTCAGGATCTTCGTAAGATAATCAGGAAATAAGCAGAATTTACAGATTCTTTACTGGTATTAATGACAAATAATGGTGATGAAAGCACCATAGAATGATTAGTTGAACAGAACAATTACAGTGACCAAGTTTATTAATCTGAGCAGAATAAGGGGCTGTTGCCTAGTGTGAATTGTAGTCATTATCTTGACCAACTGAATCTTGTGCAGTGCTATGTCAAAGAAAGAAATAATATGAGCTGGACAGCCGTGACTAAAGAGTGCTCAATTGGTCACATTTGGTGTGTGTCACTCATGGCAGCACAACTGGGAACTCATTATTTTATCTTTCTAATCCTACAAAAAGTAATTTTTAAAGTAATTTGTGGGAAATAGCCATTACTTTCGATGTCAGCGTAATTCAGAAGAACAGGCAGAGACAGGACTGTAGGGTGTAGGTAGAAGATTTTATTTATTTCTATCCGCACACCCACCTCCTGAGTTTAGTTAAACATTTAACTGTGTAATTATTACAAGTGCCTGTGCAATGTCATATGTTTACTAATTTGGAACAAAAATACTACATTTACAGATTTCTTATTTCAATAATGATTTCTGAGTTCAACACTCATACCTTACTTTTATGCTGTCTTCTACGTTAGAGGATTTGTCTAATAGATTTCTTGCCAGCATGGTAGAACAGCAAGCTTCACATCGGGGAGCATGGGTAGTAGTGCTTGTTAATGTGAAGAAAGGAAGAGTAAAAATTACACTTGACCCTATCCTAGTTTAAGCCTTGTTAAAACTAAAGCAGAGTTCCAGGTTTTTATGCAAACAAACTTTGCCTCAGTAAAATGAAGAAGCAAGAGGCTTGTTATCAACACATGCACAATAATCCAGTGAAACATGTCTTGCTAAGACTAAACTTCTTGCTAAGTTCACAGTTTTGTCATTCTTACAGCCTGATCCTGTTTTGCTACCTGAGTTGTTGAGTTGAATGGGGTTTTCCGAGAGGTACAAGGAATTACTGAAGCCGCTTACTAGACTTGCAAACCCTCTTGGTTTTTTTGGGAGGAGGCCTAGAGGGAGAAATTGCAATAAAACTGTGGTAAAAGGCATTAAAAAACTTATTCTAAAAAACCCCCACAGTTATTAATAACTGTGCCTTGATATATTATTGATTGAAGGTTCTGTAATTAGTTTGCAGATGCTGAAGGTTATTTTGCTGCTTGTACAACAGATAACACTGTAAACAGTTCTCTGGTAAGTGCCTTAATTTGTGAAGGTCAATGCTTTATCGTAAGATGACACCATTATACAGACTTACTGCTTTTAAAATATGGCGGTCTTAAATGTAATAGTTTTTTGGCAAAGGGAATTGCCAACTTACATGTTATTAATAAGTGTTGCACATAATGGTGTTGCTTATTGTGAGAAATACAGGTTCTCAGCTCAATAAAACACTTGAATGTTTCTGTAGTAGTTTGTGAAGTAGATATTTGTCATGCTAAGGAAATGTTTACATATTCAGCTCAGTGGCTGACAAAGCAAAAAGTGGAGTGCCAGTGGTACAGCCAAACAGTTTTCTAGACCAAAATACACAATGGAATCAGCTGAGTGTCTTGTATATGAATTGGTTAGTTGAGTGTGTTGTACGATGTGAATCTGCATTACATTTTGAAAGAGAAACACAGTGGATTCCTTCCAGTGGATGGAGTGATTACTGTTTACTGAAATCAAATGTCAGTACTGGTATTCTGCTGACAACCTGCATTGCCAGATGGCATTTTTGTGGTGTTTTTTGTCATCAGTAGGTGAAATATGCCCCTGTGGATCACAGGTTGCTCTTTAAATCACATGCCTAAGTCAGAGGCCAAATTGGGAAAGTATCCAAAATACAGAACTTGCACTATCTCTGTAGTAGAGTAAGGGGAGGCAATTACGTGTTGACAAAACTACTTACAGGTATTTTATGCTGAATAGGGAGTTGAAGAGAGATTTTTCAGAATTATTCTTCATTTCATTCTCCCCCTCTCCCTCTCCCAACTCTATCTACATTTAGGAATAAAATCTTCTGAGGTTGCTCAATTCATTGAGGTCTTCTGACTCTAGAAGCAGGATTCATCATTAACCTTGGAGAATTTTGCATTAATTTAAACATTCACAAAAAACCTGATCCTAAAGAAGGGGCCTAACCAAAATGGAGCTACCAGATCATTCACATTACTTGACTCTTAGAGTTTATTAAGTTTTAAGCTGCTTGTTTAAACAAAATTATGTTGTTACAAGTATTTTAAGCAATTGAAACTCCTGCTAAGTGCCTGTGGCAGTGCATCCCTCTGCCCCCATCCCCTGGGCTACTCTGCTATCTTAAGGAATTCCTGTCAGGCCTTGGCCTTTGTTTAATGAGTTGGGTGGTGAAGCATCCCTTTAACTCTTGTATGGCTGAGGACAGAGGCACCGATCATACCAGGGACTCCTGTCACCTTGATAATGTGGGAAGCAGGAGTGAGGATAATCAGTCATTCCCTGTCAGCATTGGCACATTCCTTCGCTTGATTGTACCCCGAGTGGAGCAGTACCATGGTCCCTGGAAATTTGAAAAGTTTCTAGTAATTACCCACTCAGTTGTGGCCAGGGTGGAAATTTACTAATTACTAAAGCCGATCATCTTGTGACTTGATAGATACTGGTCCTGAGGCCCTTTGAGCTTTCCTGGACTGCAGTGGGCTATGAACAGCATCCCCTTCTGAGTGGGGTGCTTCTCGGAGCTCACAAACTTCCCAAATTTGCCATAATGAGAGGACCATTGCTGAAAGCTGATGATGAGACCTGGGCTCAAGTCCTCTGCCTCCTAAGGGAGTTTTAAAAATTTGACTTACTTTTCTAAAGTATTTTGGCTTTTAGTTCATGAGCATTTAGGGCCATGGGAGGAGAATGAGTATGTATTCATTTTTATATGTGAATTCTTATGGGTCTCATTTATCATTTGGACAAAATCTGATGAAATGTCCATGATTTTGATGAGCTATATTCTGGAGATGAGTTTTTGTTCCTGAGGATATACAAAAAAGTGCATAGTTATTTTTGAATACAACATGTTACCAATATGTTCGACATAAAATGTAATTTATGTATGAACATTTTTGGCAAGCCTGTCCACTGTGTGCAAAACCACTTTGTTAAATTCATCTCTTATAATATCCACAAAGTTTTTATTTAGTTTTCTAATTTACTAAATTAATTCTACTGCTTATAATTTAAATACCCTGCTTAACTGTATTTTTACTTATACTGATTTGTTTCAGAGTGAACCTTTGTATGTTCCTGTAAAGTTTCATGATTTGCCAACTGAAAAAAATGGCAGTAATAATGGTGATGCAGAGAAAAGTGAGTAAAGACTTTTGGAGTACTGAAATGCCAGTTCTTTGTGAAAGAATTACTTTCCTCTTTGGTATAAATGCTGTCATGTTGCAGGACTTCATTTTGGCTTTTTATTTTTTTTTTCTCTTCACCCCTGCCTTTTTGTTTCTTTTTTTTTGTTTGTTTGTTTTGGTTTTTGTTTTGTTTTTTTTCTCCTTACTTAAATCTCTTATTGCTTGAATTGCAGTCTCATATATTTACTTTCAGATAGAGAAAACATAGGCCTATCGTTCAGTTTACCTTTCTTGGTCACTACAGATCCAGCCTATGTTTATCTCAAGGGACCAGCTGGGTTCAGTACTTGTGATTCTTTCCTTCTGGGCTTGTATGAACAGCAGCAGTGAGTCAGCCTCTGGAAAAACAAGCTATTGTCCTTTTTAGAGCAGGAGCAAAGCAGTCAAAGTAAGAATTTTAATAGTCTATGTGCATTCTGATTTTATTTAAGCCTCACTATCGTGTGATAGTCGCTGAAACAGGCCTAACTGTCCCAGACAATTATAGATAAGGTGGCTGTCAGAGAATACGATTATCTGATCCTGGGCAAAAGAGTCCCTGCTTACAAAAGAGAAAGTCTCTTTGCTCATTTCTAGATGACGTGTTAGGAACTGCTTTCTTAGGCTCTACTGTGCTGTGTTAACATGCACTTCAGGGTTGCTTGAGTTGTAGCTTTTCCCTTTAGGTATTTTTTTTATATATATATATTTTTTTTTTTAGGATATCAGGTATTGTTTCATATTGAAACATGTAATGATACTTAAATAGTGATACTTGAAATACCCTTATTAATAAAATGTGGTCCTGGTTTACAAGATTAGTTAAAGGGTGGATTTCAGTTGAGCAAGTGGCCTTAGGATCTCTGCTAAGCTTTGAGGTCTGTTGGACACTCTCATCCTCTGAATGACTGTCCTTGCAGTTAGGTATACTTGTGTGCAATTTTTGGCCGTTTGACTATTAAAACAATTAAATACAATCTTATATGTAATATTTATCAATATAGAATAATTCCAACTTAAAAATGCGTTGTTACTTTGCATGGATTTTTTTGACTGTGAAGAAGGATGGTGCTTTACAGTGTGGTTTTTGTGGGTGAGCAGCTGTGCTGCTTGAAAACTGTAATTGTACTTTGTCTTATTACTGGCCTATCAAACAGCAAAATACTAGTTTAATAAATAAAAATAATGGCGTGTCTTCTATTTGTATATAAACCTGTTATTTGTCAAGTATTGTAATCAATGCTGTATTAGAATATGGTAGTTTTGTTTGCTTATTGTGTTGGCTTGAAAAGTTTAATGGTAACATGCAGCTTGGCTTTTTTTTTTTTTTTTTTCCTTTTCTTCCTAAGCTCCCAAAAAGCCTCGTGTAAGGTTCAGTAATATTATGGAGATTCGACAACTCCCATCAAGCCATGCATTGGAAGCAAAGTTGTCCCGCATGTCATATCCAACGGTTAAGGACCAGGAATCAATCTTAAAAACTGTAGGAAAACTCACTGCAACTCAAGTAGCAAAAATCAGCTTTTTCTTTTGTTTTGTGGTATGTGTTCCATTATTTCAGAAGACTTAAGTGTAGATGCAGTTAAAACTTGTATAATAATAGTGAAACAGTATTGAGATGACTTGTATTTTTTATGCTTCATTTTATAAATACACTATAAGCATTAAAACTTTCCTCATGCTGGACATGAAGGTGCAGCTTCTTAAAGGGAGGGTAGAGGAAACAGGTCCTGATTGTGTAGTTAACTGTAAGGGCAGTTATGCTTTTGTGCCATTTTGTCCGCTGTTGGGTATGTTTGGTACAGCAAAATCTAGGATTACGTGCACACTGTTAGTAGCTGCAGTGAAACTGCATGAAATGGGTAGATGTCACTGTGTCTTCTTTCTGCGCAATCACAGAAAAAGTATCGTCTCGTGGCTCACTGTGGCATCGTGCTCTCCAGTAGCATGAAGAGAAGATAATTGTCCTTTAGCTCCATGGATGGCTGAGAGATCTACTTATGAATCCATTGGTTGCTGCTGTTTCTGCATCATGCCTGACTTCTAGGGGGAGAGAGAGCTAATGGAAGCATGATTTTTGAGAGACAGTAAAAATGTTGATCGCAGATCAGTTATAGCTTTCCCAGAAGTAGCTTAACTGATCCTGCTGTATAGGTTATATGTAATGTGGACCCACCACTACTTTTCCTCAGGAAGTTGAATGTGGTTGGTTTGGGCCAGTTCCAATTTTGCTTCCGTCTTCTAATGTACCTGGCACTTTAATAGAACTTAGAAATCTCTTTGAGGTAAAAGTCTCATTCTGACTTTATTTTTGGATAAATAGTGGAATTATTTTTTTTCTTTAAGTAGGATTTTATTGCACTGAGAAACTTAAAACTCTCTTGTTGCTATCCATATAATCACAAAATAATATTCTTTTTTCCCCAGTGGTTCTTGGCAAATTTCTCTTACCAAGAAGCTCTGTCAGATACCCAGGTTGCTATAGTTAATATATTGTCATCAACCTCTGGTAAGTTTTATTACGCCACAGATGTGCATTATAAAGCTGTTTATAACATAAAAAATCTCTTCGGTTACAATGGACTTGTGTAATCATTTACCTGTGGTTTTGGGTGAATAGTAAGGCTTAAAGACATTGAATATGTGCATTTAAAAAATTTAGGCTATCCTCATGATTCCCCTGCTTTTTGATTTTCAAGTTTGTGTGCGTATTTCTGTGGTTGTCTGTGTATTAAAGGCATATATTAGAAATGTAATAGGTTTGAAGGAAAGGTGGTGTAACTATTAAAATAGATATAATTCAGAGTAGTCTTCTTGCTAATTATTATCTGTTTATTTGCTTAAATGGGTTTAGGGGTAAGGATCTTAAGCCACCTAAATACTATGTATATCACTTGCTTTACAGGTTTTATGCAAGGCCCTAATACAAGCTCTAAAGTATTTGAATTATGTGACAGTCCATGTTTTCAGGAGTAACTTTTGTTGTTTAAAAAACAGTTTTAAAAGCACAATTCTGTGATTTTTTTTATTTTTTTTTTTCAGTGACTTTTCAGGCTATTGCAGTTTATTTTGTTAGTATGGCTCGCCTTTCTCAGAGTTGAGCCTATGTTTGCTCATCTGATAATTCATATCACAAGGTGTTAGTTTCATAGTAGTTCCAATAAAAGTTAGGGATACTAAGATCAAGAAGTTAAAGTAGGTATATGTAAAAGAGAAGAAGAAAAATGTGCATTTTTCTGGACTAAATAGGAGCAAAACTTGGTTGTATAAACTCTTCTTAATTTCTGTTGCAGGGCTTTTCACTTTGATCTTAGCTGCAGTCTTTCCCAGTAACAGTGGAGACAGGTTTACCCTTTCCAAATTACTAGCTGTCATTTTAAGGTAAGATAATGGGCTGGAACATTTGGTCAAGAACTCCCTGATACCGTGAGAGAACTACTGTACCTGTGGTATCTGTGACAATGTATGATATGCTTCACTTTTTAAAAAGTCTTTGTTTCACAGATAAATTGAACAAGTGAATTAAGTCTGTTTAAATACTTCATATCATGAACAATTATTGAATCGCATGCTCCTGTAGGAAATTGGATTAATTAAGTTTCTGTTGGAAATATGTGGACTTACTTTCTTGTTTTTTAATTATGGTTTCTTTATTTTTGTGTAGATGTTGGGGGGGGGTGGTGGGGAAGGAAGAGGTTTGACATTCAGTGCTGTCAGCCTGTTTCATTAACTGCCCGGTGCGCTGCTCAAGGAAGTTAAAAGTGGGATTGGTGTGTTTGGTTTTTAGCTTATGATAAGGCCTTAGCAATACAGAATTCCCTTTGGCTTTTCCAGAAATGGATTTTGATTAACTAAAAATACCAAAAGAGGGAACTGTATTATTATATTTTTCTGCCTTCCCCCTCCCTTTTTTTTTTTTTTTTTTTTGAAAAACAAACTTCTTGGGTTTAAGTAACATTTTGCATTCCTTCTTTTTCACTAGCATTGGTGGTGTGGTACTTGTTAACCTTTCCGGATCTGAGAAATCTGCTGGAAAAGATACAATAGGTATTTACCTGGGTTTTTTTTAATCCTAGAACATGCAGTGATAAGTACCATCTTCTAACAATGCTCAGTAGGTCACATAGCAAGCTATAAATTTCTTACTTATATAACATTTGACAGTCTGGATTTTTAGTTTCAACTTCTGGAACTGGATATTTATGATGATTTTTTTCTGTAGGTATATAGCTTAAATGGGAGAGTATTTACATTTTTGAGTTTTCCGCAGTTTTCCATGCTTTTCATAATATAACGGCTTCTGTAATAAATTATTTACCTCTGACAGTTTTATAATAGGCGTGTGTTTAGGAGAGTTGATCTTAGTGGGTGTAATGTGTTTAGCATGTCTGAAATTACTGTTTTTTTCGTTTTACAGGTTCCCTTTGGTCTCTTGTAGGAGCAATGCTGTATGCTGTGTACATAGTAATGATCAAAAGGAAAGTAGATAGAGAAGATAAACTTGACATACCAATGTTCTTTGGTAAGACTAAAAATAACCCTATTGAAAGTTTTAATTCAGTATGTGATTAAATTGTTTGCTTTCATGCACTGAACTGTATAGGAGTGGTAAAGGGGCTCAGAAAAGCTGAGGGGGTGGAAAAAGCCTATTGTTCGCATGCTTATGAGTACTCCAGAGACTGGTTGAGTGAATCCTTTCTTCTTTACAGTCTTCACAATGAAAGATAACACTACCTGTCGGAATGCAGGCACTCCCTTTGATTCAGTGGTGTTTTGTTTTTGTTTTGTTTTTTTTTTTTTCTTTCTTTCTTTTTTCCCAAACCTGTAAATATCTGATGTAATTGTTGTTTGTGAATTTCAGGTTATGTTTCTTATATTCCTTTCCTTTTGATTTAAAATCATGCTTTGTTGCTGCTTTTATGTGTATATGCTGTCAAAGTAGTGTAATTTAGCTGAGGTTTTAGTTATATTTAAGGATATGTATTGTGATTTATTTAATATTGTCTTTATACTCAGGTTTTGTAGGGCTGTTCAATCTGTTGCTGCTGTGGCCAGGGTTTTTCCTGCTTCACTATACCGGGTTTGAAGCATTTGAATTTCCCAATAAGCTGATATGGATGTGCATTGTTATTAATGGCCTTATCGGAACAGTTCTGTCAGAATTCCTCTGGCTGTGGTACGTAATACATACTTTCTGTATGTTTCACAGACATTGTCTTACCTGTGTTCTCAATTGTTGAGATGTCAAATTGTCTAGGTAAGGTTTTCTGCCTTTTTAAATTTTTCTTCTGTCCATGTTGAGTTACAGGATGTCATCCATGTCATAGGGGCCTGCTTAAGAGCAACAGCTTGACTTCTAAAAGCAGGCCAGGTGATCTTGCAGTATTTCTTAAGATACTGTGTTGCTCAGCTCATTCTAAAATTAGCATTTTGAGAAAAAAAGACTTTGTGCTACAGAGTTGCAGTAGTAATGGCACAACATGATTTTCTGTGGGAACAATTCTTTAGTTTCCAAGGCCTTGTTCATGTTGGATATATCTATGAGCTAGAATCCAGTATTCTGTAGTTGACAAATTTGTTTAAATCTTCAAATACTGAATGAGAAAAATCTCATCAGAATGCATTAATCATGAAGGTATGGCAATTCTTAAATTAACGTAGCTTTTTTTAGTAATTTAATTATATGATAGTCTGGATAGGTCATCAACAGAGGATTAAACATCAGACTTCTAGATGAACTGCTCAAAAGCTATAGCAGACTTAAACCCTTGCATGGCTTCTAGAAGCACAGTGTTACTAGAGAACTGTTTGGTAAGTCAGGTTCTCAGCTTGAGAGAATTCAGGAAGTCTGAATTTCTTCTAGGCCAGCATTAAGTTAAAATAGGGATGTAGCAGAAAATTCTACAAGTTGTAAAGTCCTTTTTTTATTCTGGAAACCCTGGGGAAGAGTTTCCAAAGAGAGCCATGCTTCCAATGCTATACTCAGTGAACAATTACTCAGTGAACAATTGCTCAGTGAACAGTGTCAGTTTTAGTGCTAGTTTTGAAAAGGTGTGGCAGTTTGTGAGCTTTTGCCTGAGAACCCTTGATGTTTGGGCTCTCAGCTCAGCAGTAGAGAGACTGGAAAACCTCATGGGATAGCTACTCTGAAATGGAGACATCTGTTCTACGATCCTAAGTTGTGTGACAGTACGACAATAAAAGATCTAGGTGGAGTTCCTTGAAAGTTCCTTAAAAACTTTTTTGTGTGTGTGCATTGTTTTTGTCTTGTTTGGTTTTGTTTTCGGAATAAGTTTAAAGTTTAGAAAATTTAATCATGACGTTTTTTGTCATTGGTGAACTTTTACACCTGCCTTAGTGGTAAGTGAATTGCAGCATATGGTTCTTTGTAATTTAATTTGTTTATTGACAGAGTATTTTTGTGATGATAATGCCATCACAGAATCACAGAATCACAGAATAGTAAGGGCTGGAAAGGACCTCAAGATCATCGAGTTCCAACCCCCCCGCCATGGGCAGGGACACCTCCCACTAAACCATGCCATCCAAGGCTATGTCCAACCCCACCTTGAACGCCGCCAGGGATGAAGCATTCACAACTTCCCTGGGCAACCCATTCCAGGGCCCCACCACCCTCACAGTAAAGAATTTCTTCCTCAGATCCAATCTAAACTTCCCCTGTTTAAGTTTAAACCCATTACCCCTTGTCCTCTCACCACAGTCCCTAATGAAGAGTCCCTCCCCAGCATCCCTATAGGCCCCCTTCAGGTATTGGAAGGCTGCTATGAGGTCTCCACGCAGCCTTCTCTTCTCCAGGCTGAACAGCCCCAACTTTCTCATCCTATCTTCATACGAGAGGTGCTCCAGTCCCCTGATCATTTTCGTGGTCCTCCTCTGGACTTGTTCTAACACTTCCATGTCCTTTTTATGTTGAGGACACCAGAACTGCACGCAATACTCCAAGTGAGGTCTCACGAGAGCAGAGTAGAGGGGCAGGATCACCTCCCTCGACCTGCTGGTCACGCTCCTTTTGATGCAGCCCAGAATACGGTTGGCCTTCTGGGCTGCAAGCGCACGCTGCCGGCTCGTTCATTTTTTCATCAACCCACACCCCCAAGTCCTTCTCCGCAGGGCTGCTCTGAATCTCCTCCCCGCCCAACCTGTAGCTGTGCCTGGCATTGCTCCAACCCAGGTGGAGGACTTTGCATTTAGCATGGTTGAACTTCATTAGGTTGGCATCAGCCCACCTCACAAGCGTGTCAAGGTCCCTCTGGATGGCATTCCTTCCCTCCAATGTATCAACCGAACCACACAGCTTGGTGTCATCGGCAAACTTGCTGAGGGCGCACTCAATCCCACTGTCCATGTCACCCACAAAGATGTTGAACAAGACCGGTCCCAACACCGATCCCTGGGGGACACCACTCGTTACTGGTCTCCAGCTGGACACTGAGCCACTGAGCACTACTCTTTGTGTGCGGCCATCCAGCCAGTTCTTTATCCACCGAGTGGTCCACCTATCAAATTGATGTCTCTCCAACTTAGAGAGAAGGATGTCATGTGAGACAGTGTCAAAGGCTTTACACAAGTCCAGGTAGATGACATCAACTGCTCTGCCCCTGTCCATCAGTTCCGTAGCCCCTTCATAGAAGGTCACCAGATTGGTTAGGCAGGATTTCCCCTTAGTGAAGCCATGCTGGCTGTCACCAAGCACCTTGTTGGTTTTCATGTGCCTTAGCATGCCTTCCAGGAGAATCCGCTCCAAGATTTTTCCAGGCACAGAGGTGAGACTGACTGGTCTGTAATTCCCCAGCTCATCCATTTTTCCCTTCTTAAAAATGGGGGTTATATTTCCCTTTTTCCAGTCATTGGGAACTTCACCTGACTGCCATGATTTTTCAAATATGATGGACAGTGGCTTAGCAACTTCATTTGCCAGCTCCTTCAGGACCCGTGGATGGATTTCATCCGGTCCCATGGACTTGTATACATTCAGGTTCCTAAGGTGGTCCCGAACAAGATCCTCCCCCACAGTGGGCCCAGGGTCCCCACCCTCACCGTCCCCGCGTCTGCCTTCCAAGACTTGGGTGGTGTGGACAGAGCATTTGCTGGTAAAGACTGAGGCAAAGAAGTCATTAAGAACCTCAGCCTTCTCCAAATCCAGGGTAGCCAGTTCTCCCGATAGCTTCTGGAGAGGGCCCACGGTGTCCCTAACCTGTCTTTTATTGGCAATGTACCTATAAAATCCCTTCCTGTTATCCTTAACATCCCTAGCCAATTTAATTCATCCTATAAGATGAGACTGCACTTCAGCATCAGTTAGTAAAAAGGCTAAGTGTAATTTCAACATAGGCAAAAAATATGTAAATATTATCATTTAACCTATTTGTTTACTTCACCCAGTGACATACTGCCAGCATGGTGGTAGATGTGACGCTAATAATTTTTTTTCCGAACTTGCTGATAAGTTTCGTTGGATTCTGTGCTGTTTATTCATTTATGGTGTGCTGATGGACAGGATGGTTCTAACTCAGAAGCAGTCAGTGCAGAGATACAGAGGTATTCTCTTATGGTATGCAAGGAGATTTAGAATATTAGGAAGGAAGTTTGCAAAAATGCTGAGTATTTAAATTGCTTT
Source organism: Amazona ochrocephala (assembly GCA_039720435.1). NCBI lineage: Eukaryota > Metazoa > Chordata > Aves > Psittaciformes > Psittacidae > Amazona > Amazona ochrocephala. The sequence goes on from CM077881.1 coordinate 34,044,383, forward strand.
GTTTCTGTTCTGTTGCTTTCTCATCTGCATACATTTTTCTTTGCTTTAAGGACACAGAACATACAAAGTGATTTTAAATACCTGAACTGGAAAGTCAGTCTTATAGGGGACCTACTGGTTTGGTTTGCATGTATTTTTCTAATTAAACTGGAAGAGTTTAATTAGAGAAATAGATGCATGAAGTCATGTTCTAGAAAATGTTTTCCAAATATGTGTTCAAATCTTTGTGTTTAAAAGGTATTAACAAACTTCTGTGAGGTGAATGAAAATAGCGCAGCTATGATGCTGCATCTGTTTAATTTTTACAGTAATCAGAGTAAAGAATGAGAAGGTAAAAAAACAAATTCCAGAATTCTGCCAAAAATTGCAACTCTGAGAGTTTTTCCTTCTTTAAAAATCGCTGTATGCAGGACTGATTACAGTGCCACACAACAGCACAGCTGGTACTGTTTTCAGTACTTGCCAAAGATGAGAGTTGCCTTTATCTTATTAAATAAATAATTTTTGGGTGCCTTTGAAATAAGAGGCTGACTCCATAGTGGGTGTTACTGATTTGAATTGGGTGGATACCCCTTTGTATTTATTTTCTTCGTATGGTAGTCTATCTCATAGAGGAGTATTTGCTAACAAGTCTCGCTATGCTTGGTAACTTTTGACTTGGTCGGCCGTAAAATGGAAATTGCAGGTTTTTTGTGTTGCATGGTATGTTCTTCACTTGGTATTCAAATGGCTCAGACTATTCACGTTGTTTTTGTAGAGACTTATATATTTGTAAGGCTTGTATTATATATGTTGTATTATATATGTTGCATTTATAGGCTTATATCTAAATGCCAAAAATCTTGAGAGCTCTTGTGTGCTCTGAACCCTGTCCTACATAAGCTTTGAATTTTTTTTTTTTCTAATTCAAAAAAGCCTTCAGTAAATCAGTCATTTGCAAACTAAACAAGACTTGCAAAGGAATTTGGGACAGAGGGTCAGTATTCTGGGGCTGTTTGAGTACCACTCTGTCATGCATGTAGTTTTGTTGTTCTGTCATTTAAATAAATTAAAATGGCCTTGTGTGGCTCTGGTTTAGTGAAGTCTAAAGACTTTGTTCCTGCTTGAGAGATATTATGAGACCACTTGCAGAATGCAGAGACGTCTTACTGAGACTCTGAAGAATGAGTTCAAAGTTGTATTTTAGAGTGAGATTTGAAAAGCGCAGTTTGTTAAGAATTTGTCTGCTGTAAAAATTTTTTTTTTTGGGTAGGATTTCTAGACGTCAATAACCTTTCTTTTTTTAATTAACCAGACAGGGGCAAAATAGATTTAATCGCTGTAAGCTGGTATGAAACTATTTCAAAATGGAAACAAAATGCAGGTTTTTGTAGGTGGAGTCACTCCATGTGAAGTAGGGAATTTTCCATAATCTCAAAAGGTTTGTGAGGGAATCAAACCTCACTCCAGAAGACATCAATAGTCTAGTTAAGAATTCTAAGCAGTTTTACAGATTTATGATGGAATGTGGATATCTTTATTTTTGTTTATTAAAGCAAACAATATCTAACAGGCTTGAATAAATGTCTTCAGCAGTTTGTATTACTTCAGTTGTGTTTTAGCTTTTAAATAAGACCTCTTTATTAATATATTTTTTTAATTGTCTTTTAGGGGCTGCTTTCTTACCTCATCACTGATAGGCACACTTGCGCTAAGCCTTACAATACCTCTGTCCATAATAGCTGACATGTGCATGCAAAAGGTAATGTACTTAAGACCAAGTTCTGAGCATCATTAACTGAACTTCTTTGAATTAAATAGTGCTGTTATTTTCAACAATGTATACAATGAACAATAGTTTACTTCCATTTCTTTTTAATAATCTCTTGATATTGACAGTTACAGTAATCTTGCATTTACAGACGTGCACTTGTACACTTTGATATATGTGCTTAAGATGCAACTTGTATGAAAAGTACCCGGCGTCATCAGCAATGGCTTGCCAAATGTTTTACCTTGAGCAGGCACTTTTCAGCATTAAACAACTGCAAGTACACTACCACTTAATACCTTTACAATTACAGAATTATTATAGACTGCCTATCTTGAAGATACTCAATTAGTGACAAAAACAAAAACCTGCAGGTTTACCACAAAGGGATGTAGCAGCTACAAGGTTTAATTGCACTTTATTAGATTCATGCAAATGTTAGGCTTCCTAGTTTAACTGTCCTCCTTCAGGTTAGTCTAGTTTCCCTGGTATTAAGTTAAAGCTGTGGAAAGCCTTGCATGTAAAGAAAAGAAGCTGATACTATGAGTTCAGAATAGAAGCAGTATGAAGTCAGTTTAAAATACTTCTCAAGCTGTATAGATATTCTCATTTTCATGCTGGTGGGCTAGAATTCTCAGTTATAAATATTTAGTTATGAACTTCAACTCAAACTTTGAATACTTGAATTTAATATTAAATCAGTGGCAAGGAATGTAAAATTCATGATTTCATGTGAATAGTGATTATTTAGCATATACTTCAAGCAAGCAATTATTATGGTCTTTTTTTTTTTGTTTGTTTATGCTTTTGTTTGGCTGCTTCTTTTGTTTGTTTGGTTGGGGGTTTTGTTTGGGTTTTTTTCCCCTTTAAATTGGGGTCATTTACTTAATGTCAATGTGGATTTCAGAAAATAAATCTGAAAAATTAAAGGTTAAAAATAAAAGAAGGAAATTCAAATTGGAAAATAAAAGGAGACTCAGACCCTGAATAAATACTTGCGTGATGAACATGTGAGGTATGCTTTATTTCATATTAGTAGTAGCTGAATATTCAACATGGAAGTACAGCAAAACCTTGCAGTGATTCTAACAGTAATAAAACATTTGTTGGCAAGATAACTGTGTTTGTGTTGCTGTTTATCTGCAATATACACTTGGAACATAAATTAAATAGGAAAGTAAATAACTAATGATAGCCACTAAGGAAACAAGGCAAAGAAAAAGGTCCATAAACTTCTCCCCCCAAAAATTCACTTTAGTGAGGTGGAATAAGGTTTAGGTGTGAGCTAATGCTGGTAGCAAAACCCGAGAATTTTGTGTGTGCGTGTATGTATGTATGTGCATTAGTACATATTATATATGTATATACTTGTGTGCATGCAAATGCATTTTTAGAGATGTGTATATATATAGATACATATACCAATATATGAAAAGCTTAGCTTGTCTTCTGAAGTGATTACTCTAAACTTTCTTCTGGAATACATTTAAAAATTTAATATGCTTTTTTAATTCTCAGTAAGCAACTTAATGCCTAGGCTATTTAATCTGAGTAAGCACAGAGTCCAGATCTTTTAAAATTAATTTGTTCTTCGTGTACTCATGCAATATTGAGGCATTTTAAGTAGAAGAAAGATCTTTAAAGCTCTGCTGGATGACTTTCAGTGGACGTTGGTAATACAAGGACAAGTTACATTAGCTCATTTTTATAGTTGTTAGTGTTCCTCCAATTTTTATTTATATTATTGATATTTATAAGCAAACAGAAAACCCACACAAATGTAGCTAGCTATCAATCTAACTTTCTGTACACCTTATATTTACTCTTTTCCTATTTCTTGTTTTAAATCTTCCACTTCCTGAGTTGTCCCAGTTTATGTGCTTGCAACATCTTTCATGATCTGAATCTTCATGCCTGATCCATTTCATCCATGATTCTTTGCTATCACTTCTTTCCTTCTGGAGCTTGTATTCTGTGTACTTGCTCCCTTCTGTTTTTAATTTTTCTATCTGTGTTTGAAAAGGCTGCTTATTCTCTTTCTCTGGGCAAATACAGAGCCTGACTGGTGTTATGAAGCTGGCCATTAGCTGATGGTGCTTCCAACATCTTGCCATATGCAGGAGAGTAATCAGGGAGGGGTTGGGGGTTCCTTTTTTGTTCCTTTTCTGATTTGTGTATGCATTCCACATTTCTGTTGTCCTTCCTTCTTCCTGTGGCTGTTATGTACTTACTCTCCAAGTTTCTCCTTCCTATCTGTTTGATGCTTTTAGCTTGTGGCTGCTGCTTGTACTTTTTACGGGAATGGAAACTCTTTTTAAGAAATTGCTAGTAGTAAAAGCACAAATGAGTGACTCTAAAAGCAAATTCCTGTAGAATTTAAGGTTGTACAAGTGTATTTGTGCAGGTAGGTCTGTGTCTTACAATATGCATAATCATTAACTTTCTGGGTATTGATTATTCTGTAATAGTTTGACATAAATCAGAATCTTAAGAAATTGCATCCAAATTTTTAATAAATATTTAAATATTCCTTTTGGTAACTTATGTGTTTATGAATTTCTGTTAGAAATCAATAAGGATAACAAAGCTCTTTAAACTGCAGTTTATTAGATTTTTGAGAATGAGAATCAGTGCTAGATATCAAATCTGTACCCTTTTCCTCCAGTTTTCAACTTTGCAGATTTTTCCCACAAGGGGGAACTATATTCATGGTTCATTGCTCTGTTGGCCTCGGAGGTGTTTCAGAGGCTAGTTCTTGTGTTTTTCTGTCCTTGATTTAGAATCATAGAATCACAGAATAGTTTGCTTTGGAAGGGACCTTAAAGATCATGGCATCCCATGGGTAGAGACCTTCCACTAGACCAGGTTGCTGAAAGTTCCATCCAGCCTGGTTTTGGACACTGCCAGGGATGGCGCAGCCACCGCTTTTCTGGCCAACCTGTGCCAGTGCCTCACCACCTTCTACCTTTTTATAATTTTTAGTTTTAAACAGTGCCAGATAATCAGTTCTGGGTGTAGTAGTAGATAATATACTAGTATAGCTACACGTGGAGTTTAATTTAAATTGGGAAAATAATATGCCCAACCTTTTTTTAAATTTAAAAAGAGAATTTCCGGTAGCATAGTCTTTCTGTGTGCATTGATTTCAGCAGTTATCACTTAGTGACAGTATATTCATAGTGAATAAACAGACATACAAATCTTTCAGGTGAAAGAATTTTTGAAGTGTCTAAGGGACTTTCTCACTGGTACCAGTCAGACAGCTAAAACCTCAAATTGAGACAATTGGAAACGGCAGTCTTCATCCATGTCACAGTGCAAACAGTATGTTCCACTATAAAGCAGGGACTAGCAGAGAAAAGTTATTCATTTACTAGAAGTAACAGTGGTTATAGAAATTGTACCAAATAACTCACCCAATTTAAATGAACTGAAACTGCATCTCAAATTCACAATAATAATTATCCCAAATATACAGTATGTGATTTATTTATTTATTTTAAGACTATTGAGTGAATGATGTTTGTGTTTTAATTCCAGGTGCAGTTTTCCTGGTTATTTTTTGCAGGGGCAGTACCTGTATTTTTTTCTTTTTTCATTGCAACTCTCTTGTGTCACTACAACAACTGGGATCCAGTGATGGTGGGGATCAGAAGAATTTTTGCCTTTATTTGTAGAAAACATCGAATTCAGAGGTAGCACAGTCACAAAGTATAACCCTATCTCTTCTTTAGCCTTTCCAGTATGTCATCCTCTTTTCTAAGCCACATTACTCATGAAGTATTTATTTAAATTTAATTTTATATTCAGGTGTATTCAGGTGTACTAATTTCTTAATAGTAGTAGTTGCCAATCCATTTGTTAACCTATGTAATGCTCAAACAATGGGAAGAGGTGAAGTCTCTTGACATTTTAAAAGAAGTTTCCTAGTGGCTGTCAGTTTTTTTTTTTCTTTTAACCTTAAAGCCTCTGTGATAACTGTCGTACCCAGAACAAGCAGTTAAAATCGTCTAACTTGAGTCCACTTTAGGAAGTTGAGGAGTCTTTGTATGGTTTTAATGGTTGCAGTTTGAACAGCTAGCGTACTTAGCACTTATGTTGGTTTCATAACAACCAATTTAATATTACTGTATAACTTCAAGTACTTTCGTTTCTTTTAAGAATGTCAGAAGAAAACGAGCAATGTGAAAGTCTTATTCCTATGCATAGTGTTTCACAAGATGGAGACAGTTGCTGTTCATAGACAAAAGGTATGTTTAATAAACTTCGAACAATGCAGAGAAAGGTAATGACTGGTTTTCGTCACCGCATTTGTGTTATATAAGCACGCATTTTTGCAGAGCATACAGTTAATCTTGTGCCATATTGATAGATAAGAGTTTTGAAGGATATCATAAAAATTACTGTTATTCATCGCCAAGCATTATTCTCGCGTTGATGCAGCTCTTGGTCAGTGGTTTTGAAATGTAGAGTTTTTTACTTGAGAGTATTAGAGTGCTCATAGAAAATTGAACATGAATTGATAAACCGGAAGTGGCGTATAACTTTTTTGAATGGGTATTGTGTATGGAGGAGCTATGAAGTAATTATTTCACTCTCTTTAGTGCTGTTGGGGTCTCAGTTTGGGCTACTGCTGTTCACTGAAAACATCAATGTTTAAGAAAGTTTAGAAGACATTGCTGGACTTAATCATTATGGGTCTAGAAAATGTAAAGGAGTTTTTTTGTATGTGGTTGACAAGAATCGAGCTTTTAAATTGCATTAAATATTAGTTAAAATTATTTCTCATGAGAAAGATAGGGAAATTAGACTAGAATAGCTAGGGAGTTCACAAAATACCCCTCTCTGAGGCAGTTACACAAACCTCTAACAGGGATATTACATGGTTTGTTGATACTGTCTAGGACCATAAAGGTAGACATAATTTAGGGAACTCTCTTAGCCCTATGCGTCAGGGCTTTAGTTTTCAAATAACACATGCAGAATTACATGATGAGAAGTATATTTTCATTTTCCAATGTTGGTTAAATCTGATAATAAAATTAAAAATATCCTAACCAAAACAGTAATTGTGATGTCTTAAGGCACACAAATTATTTATTTTTACAAGTAAGTTTGAAACAAATACATATGGAGATTCCTTTTTTTTTTTTTTGGTGATCTTTAATTATGTAGCCCTGATAATTTTTTTGTATAATTTTTTTTTTTTTTTCAGTTTGAACATGGAATGATGCCCAGCGAAAAGACAATCTCATGGAAAAGTCCCTAAGGAATCATGTTCCAGTGCCTATTCTGATTTTGTAGTAAAAATAAGAAGTTTCAGTTCTTTGGGAGCTCTAAACTTTTCCTCTTTCTCGCTTTCATCTAGTTTTATAAATGAACAAATTTACTACATGCCTATCACCATAGGGAGTCAGTCTGTCAGAGCAACCAACCTGCCTTATCACACAGAGCTCATGAAGTTACTTGACAAAATCAAGAATCAAGAAAACAAATGCTGTTAAAGTGATTTCTTTCTTTCTTTAACTCACAATTTTGTTAAATGCTGGACAATGTTATTTTTAAAAAATACTTTCAAATGAGTTATATAAATAAGTTTGGAGGTCATCAAGTCTTACAGGCTTTCAGATGAAAAGCTAAATAGAGATGTTACCTGTAATAAGTACAAATTAACTTTTTTATGTTGTATAAAGTATTTGGATATTAATAGAAGAAAATAGAAAAATAATTTATTAAGTGCATTCTTGTAATTATTAAGTCAGGATCTTTGTACGGTCCTGGAACACTACACATATATTGTATTATGCCATTTTCAGAAGAATTGTAATGGCAATATGTGCCGATGTTTAAAAATCTTTTGCTACCTAACAATCTGGAATGTTTAAAATTTTAGTGAATGGTAAAATATTAGAAATGTACTACATTTGGATATACATTCTCAAAATCAGTGTTTGTTTTAAAGAGACTGATTCTGTAACCCATTCTTATTCCCACTTACCTTACATGGAAAACTAAATTTGAACATATTCATGTGTATAGCTGCCAAGTTCTAAAAGAGACCAAATTAATTGTGGAAGTTTTCAGTCAGTGGGTTGGCACTACAGTAATTTGTTAAACAATCTGGAAGAGAAAGGTGTCTGCATTGATCGCCCTCCCCCCCCCCCAGTTGCATTAATAAATTTACTCTAAACCTGATAATTTTCCTTATAAGCTGTTATCTTCCTTCCACTGCAGTGCTTTTGACCTATTTGATTCTGAAAAGTTATGAATAATTATATTCAGGAATATTTGAAATGACTCAATGCCATTTTTCTGCTTCTGGCCTATCAGACACATGCAGAAGTTAATTTTGGCTTTTGATGGATTTAATTTTTTTATAGTTGATGGAGGATGGATTTTCAGCCAACAGAATTCTCTTCCTGTAGCAAGATTATTAATAATGCAGGGTATCTCTAATGTCCTTCCACACAAATACAGAAGGATGATATGAAACAAATGCCTTTTCATATTCTGACACTCAGAAATTATCCTTCCAGAAGAAATTTTGGTGGTTTGGTGATACAACTGCCAGACGAGATGAAATGCTTGATTTAGAAAGACTGAGTAGCAGCAGCTGGAATTTAATGTAAAAATCTGCAAGTAGAGAGAGAAGGAAAAATTAACCTGGGGACTATTCTGGTAAAATATTGCACCTTTATAAAAATTTTTCTTCCAATTTTTAATATTGAATTGCCTTCAAATTTCAGTGATCTGAGGTGTCTCTTGAAGATAAGATAGTACAACTTTCTTTTGACGCCTGAAATAGGAAGTAAAAAACACCAACAAACCAACCAACCGAACAAGAAACAACCACAGAAAATCCTCCCAGTCTGCAAACAAACAGGATTTTATTGCATTTATGGAGGCGTTTTGAGAAATGTCACTCTTCAATTTCCAAACTCTATGAGTAGAAGGGTTGAAAATGCAACTAAGGGAGTTTCCTTAGTTGTTTGGTTTGGGGATTTTTTTTTGTTGTTGTTTTTAAGGATTTTTTTTTTTTTCTTCTAAATTATGGCAAATTAGAGAATGTTAGCTTCAACTTTTTTCTGAGAAGTAGTGTTAAGGCCTGCTTGCAATGAAAAGTTAATGCCTGTTTTTAATTAATGATATGTTTCAATGAAATCATACTCAATATATAATAGCAGGCATTAACTACAAATTAGAATCAATCAGGACTTGTGGCATCAGCAAACTAAGCCTGGGAAAACAGTTTGCTTTTACATGGGCAATTACAGTATTTTTAGTGGAATATTCTAGTACCATTTTTTGAAATTGGTCATACTGATAGAATTGGAGCAATGCGTAATGGGCAGTTGCTGTTCATATTTGTCCTTAGGTTCATGGCTTAAAGTGAAAGATCATCACAGCCTGCCATGTATGTGAGTTCTGTTAACTGCCACTATTCATTAGTTTGAGAGGTAATAAGTAGTGTAAGTACTAAGAAAATACTTGTCTGACGTCTCTAACCCCAGGTAGGTTGAAGAATGTTGAGTAAACTCAAAGTTAGGGCCTTTCCACTATTTTTGTTGTTAACAAAAATGTGGAGGGTTTAGTTGTTGGTTTTTTTGTTTGTTTGTTTGTTTTTTGTTTGTTTTTTTTTAATTTAGGGTATTAAATATTTTAATCATGGAATCATGGCACAAGATAGCTTGAGCTTTTGAATTAAATTACAGTTCTTAAAAGAGTAAGAAGCAAAGGAAACTGTTCTTCCAGAAAGGATTTTTAAACAGTGGTGCCCCTGTAGTTACACGAAATGTTACGGTTTTAATTACAGAAACTATGACATGTAACATTTATTCCTGCATTTAATGAATGTGGTGAGTTTTTTTCTATAAAATCTTGTGACTTTTAGTATGAGAATATTTTAGAAATATAATGTCTAATTTGAAATGTAAATTGTGTGGCTCTCTAATGGGTGCTTGGTAAATGCATAAAAGATTTAGCTTTGATTCTCAGGTACCTCTAACATAATGGAGGCATGCTGGGTTTTTCTTTCTTATGACACAGCTGGAATATGAAGGAGCTCTCTTATAAATGCTTTATATCTGTGTGCTAGCATAAATTATCAGTGCTCTTACTGTTTCAATTTGGCAATGTCTTTATTCTGATTAATTTCTTGTAGGAAGCACATACAGTTAAAAAAAATATAATACATTTTTATCTCCAGCATTTCTTGGAATGTCATTAGATGCTTAAGGAACAGTGATTTCCCATGCCTACAAAATGGAAAATGAATACTACTTGTGTTGCTCTGTCAAACAGTTGGACTAATTCCTGTAATCTTATGAGACAACCAACAATTTCTTCTGTGTGTGTGATTGAGGTTTTAGAACTGTTTGGGTTTTATATATGGAGGAAATGATGATAATTTGCCAAATGCCACATAGCATGCCTTTGCTTTTAGGATTCTGGTGAGTCTTACATCGTTGCATACGCTGTGTACTGCACTCCAGAACAAAAGGAAAACAGAATTTCGTTTTTTCTGGCCATTTTCTGTCAGGTTTCAGTCATGCTGAAGATGTGTTCACTACAAGGTGCTGCTGTAGGTGTAATACTAATTCAGGAAAGAACTGAAATACATGTTATATCAGTTATATCAGAATTAGTATCACAATGTTCAGTTATATGGCGAACTGTAGAATGGTACTTTTAATCAATTTTCTTTATTTAGGATAAGTTTTGAATTAGTTACCATTTCTGTTTTGGCTGTCATATGTAGAGTGTACAATTTAATAGTAGCATTTAAGTGTTGGTTCATAAATAGTTATTGCATGTTTGGTTGGTTTTGGTTTGGTGTTTTTGGTTTTTTTTTTTTGTTTTTGTTTTTTTTTTTCAAATTCTTATTATTTTTTTTATTTTTCTATAAAATCCAGGATTGCATTAATGCTGTATTTTGTTTTGCATGATCATTGCAGGGCATGATTTCTCAGGGAAATATGGATGATGCCATGTGTTGTGAGAGCTGATAACTAGTTCCTGCTTATAACACTGTTACAGACATTTTCATGTTTCACTCAAACATTTCCATCGTGTAACTTTCATGTTGAATTCCTTTGCACTTGCCAGATGTGATGAGAATGTTAGGAGCATTTAAAGGTGACAATAAAATACACTCTGCCTAATCCTTCATTATTTTTTTGGACAAAAATCCATTCTAAACTGATCCTGCAATTTGGGTGTAGTTTTTACTTTATGGTACTGTGCACCATATAAATTAATAGTTACACTGCTGATTTTGAAGCTGCACTTATGGCATGACAATGACAGGACATTAACTTTCAAAGTTAGGCAATACTAATACATAATATGATTCTGGGATAAAGTACCAGTATAAATATTATGACACAAATGTATTTGTAAAAATGTAATGATATAAATGAAGTCTGTTCACTTTGGGGATTTTTGTTTGTTTTTCCAGTAAAGCTACTTTGGCTAGACTGGGATTTGATCCAAAGCCCACAAGAGTCATAGACAGCATTAATAAAGTAAAACTTTATCAAAAAGAAACTCCGCAGTCAGGTTGACCTTTATGCCTTTGCAGTATTTCTGTCTGCAGAATACATTTGGAGTGGTTTGCTTTAAGACTTCAGTAATATAAATTTGAGGGATTTTAATGCTGGTAAAATGGTAAGAATACTACTGTAACTGGTGACAGAAATATTTCCCTATAGCCAACATACAGCTTAATTATTTAGAAGGCAAATTTGTTTTACTACATGACTTTTCTTTTAAGTCAGCAGTACAAGAAGTGTTATACACTTAGTTGTATACTTCTAGAAGAACTTTTTGTCACTAGAACATCTGGTCATAGTCCTAACCTTGAGGATCAGCTTCCTCGTAATGATTTCTGTTTTGACATTTCCGTTTACATTCAGTTGGCAAAGCATGCAATGGGGCATTTCCTTTCCTCTCTTGGTGTAAAGCTACTGTAATTGTATTTGGCAGCCCTAGTTCTCTATATTGTTAGAAATTTAACATAAAGCAGAGATCAAACACACAAATGTGCCTCTACTTGGTTACCTGTGTTCTCACTCTCCTCTGAAGTATTGCATTGTTAATCCAGTACTAGTAGCTTAGCAGACTTTTTCTGGAATGCCTCCTGTGATGTGGAATGCATCTACAATTTCATCTGGTTTCATATCCTACTTTTAAAAAGTATATGAGCCTTTTCTCTGAGGATTTTTGTAGAAAGCAGCTATTTAATTCTAGAAGTGCAGAGTTCTTTAGCTGAATCTCAGTTTAGAAAGTTGCATCTGATGTTCTTTTTTTAATGAACTTTTGAGTGTTTTGTCAGGGAAGGTGTACAAATTTTGTATATGTTCCACAGAAGAAATATGACTGGATACTGGAATGGCCTCAGAAATAAAAATTCAGGGATGTGTCTATACTTCCTCACATGTTCCTGAAGTTTATCTGCAAAAAAAAGTATTCTTTTTTTTTTTTTAAACCAACCAAACCCAAATTCCATACTTAGCTGAGGAAATCGGCCATTTAGCATAGAAATAATTTTATTATATGCAAATCATTGTGTTTTCATTAGGGATATCCTTCAATGTATTACTGATATTGCTAGCCCATAGGTCTTTTCTTCCTTTTCTGTGTTATAGGTGATGCTTCTACCTAAATCTCATCTTCTGCATGCCAATTGAATGAGTTCCTCTCCCTTTTTTCCCCTAGCTGAGGGAAGAGCAGGGGCTTTCCAGCCAAACAGTATCCCTTACCCATGGAGAAGAAAAAAACCTCAACACTTTAAACAAAACCAAAAATCTTTATGAGAATAAAGAATCTTACTGGGCAGCACATGGGATCAACTGTAAAATCATCAGGGTAATTTCTTACATGGCCCAGTTACATACAGGAAGTGCTCAGTCAATAGTGTATGGGATTGATCTCTCTGACCTTCAGCTAATACAGAAAGTAGGTGTTTTAAGTAATTTCATATTGAAGTGGAATGCTTAAATGAAGTCCTTTGATTTGGGGGAGGAGGGGGAAACCACATGGAAGAAAGTTCTATTTGGCAAGTGTACATACTGAGGAGTTTCTTGCCTGTATTTTGGGGGTTTTAGATAGAGGGTTTTTTTTGTGTGAAGTGTGAAAAAGCTCCACATACCATTCAGTTACAAGTGAGTTCTCTATTTGAAGACTGAGAGGCTGTTCACACAAAACTGTATTGAAAGCTTAGCCAGTTGTTCAGGTTGTTCTCTGAGCGGAATTAGGGAAATGCAATGAGCATGTGATGCAATGTCAGCACTGTACAGCTAAAGGGGTCCTTGTAATGTTTTAAAATCTGTATCAGTTCTCTTTGGAGTGGGTATTAGTAAAATAAAATTGTTCATGAAACTTTCCTTATTTATGCAGGTTGAGTTATGGAACTTCTAGAGCTAGTGTGCATTAAGAGATGCACAAAACCAGTTGTTAGTAGTTTTGATTGTGGTCTTGGCGTTACATTTTGTACTACATTTCAGTGAATTCTGAATAACACTTTTAAAGCAGAAGCTGCTTTGACTGAAGAACTTCCAACTGAAGGAAACTTTTGTTTGCATGAAGTCTGTACTGTTTGCTGTTAATTCAGATATTCTGAGAGCGTGGCTAGTTCCAGGTGTGTATTCTCTATGAAACGTCTTTTAAACATAGTGTTTTGACCATTTTCCTTAGTGAGACCAGGATGTGAATTGCTGATGTCTATTGCATTTGCACTCAAATACTCAATTTCGGAGTGTGTTAAGCTTTGATCTATTTTTGAGAAAAAAAAGAGAAGTAGCATTTTTATCTAATTTCCGTTTAATGATAAGTATATTCATGCAAGGAAAGACATATAATCATGGATTGATGCAGCAATTTTAAGCCAAGAAAACAGCAGGATGACACTAGTAAATCTGAAATGCAGATGCATGTCTCTTCAGAAATGCATTCTGTTTTTTTAACCCTCTTTATACCAAATCGGTTCTTTCCTTATGCCAGAATTACAGAGGTGAGGCAAGTACCAGAACTTTAGCCCTTTGTTTTTTAAAAATGAACATGGGCTTTTGCCCAGAGTGTCTTTGTCGTGTCACTTCATTTTCGGGGGGGGGGGAGGGGGAGAGAGGGGAGTGGTGGTGATGTCAGTTAAATGAGAAATACAGAATGAATATTTTTAATTAATATCAGATTTAAGCTATTATTTTTAAATTTTCTATATTAATAGAGATCTAATGAATGGAATTACGGGCCTATATTGCAAATATTGAATAGTGCTTATGTGTTTCTAACAAAACCAGTTTATATGTGAAATTTGAAATGCGTAAAGGTGAAAATTGGAAGATCGTTCTTGTGTTAATAGGTTTAGCAATTGAAATTCTTAATATCCAATACCAAAACCCTACAAAAGGGCTAATGAAAAGAAAATGTAGTATATTTTGATGAACAGCCTGTGTAATACAATCAATGGGTGTGACATTTTTGTTCTGTATTATATTTATTATATGTAAGTAAACAATAAAGATTATGAATCTTATTTTCTTAACAGGAATTGATATTCGGTTGGGGTTAACGTTTAATGTAGTTTATGCCTTCAGATAAGAAAAAATGAATGGTTAGGGTAGACTGCTGTGGGAGAATAACATAATGGTAAAAAGGTCTTGACCCACTTAATTCCCTTCTTCCACCCTAAAAAGTGAGTCTTGGGATGTCTTGGTTTTGGCTCAGATGCAAAAGGTTCTAATTTGGTCTCAGATTGGTAATTTAAGTCGTAAAATACCAATTTTTCATCTGTTTTCATGGCTGAAGGTGATATTTGCCAATACATGAATAATATACACGAAGACTGTTTCATCAGCAGGGGGAGCTACTGTAGTATTCATCTATCCGTCGCATTCCAGAACTCTAGTATAAGAAATTATTTAAGCATTAAAAAGACAACTTAGCTGGTTTATCATCCTTAATTCTAGGAGTTAACCAGGACTAGATACGGACCTTCCTTAATGGAGCTGAACTTTTAAATGTCTCTAACAATTAAAAATCTTTTGGGGATGATAGGCATTTACCTAAATACTTAATTGAAAAAGTAGAAAAGCTATTTTCCTGCCATTGGCTTTTCTGAGTTTTCTGGATCACCTGCAGCTGAATTCTGTTTACTGATACAATCAATGCTGCTGCACAGCTGTAGCAAGAAGCAGATTTTTTTTTTTACACCAGAACAAGGGAATATTTGCTGTGCCATATCTAAGATATGCAAAAATGCAGTATGATGTTACTGACAATGCAGGTACCAAATAGGTGAATCTTGAGGTTTAGACCAGAGTTTCTGTGAAAAAAATTACAAGCATAGGCATAAAGACATCATGCCAAATATAAATCACAATGTGGAGGAAAGCGAGTGTCTACGAAGCAAATGGCAATTTAGCTAAGGACTTGGGATCGTGCAAAGCAGGGAGGATTCCTTTCTGAGCCATCTTCCCCTTCAGAAATCCACTGGGAAGAGCCATGGGTTTTCTGCTGTGTCCTAATGTCTAAAATGAAAACTTGTAAAGAGCAAGCATGATGTAATCAAAACAGTTATTTTTTGGAAACGCGACTGTGCTGTCTTCTGAATGTTCCAAGACCGGGAAGAACTGTTAACATCAAAGAATAATAGGCTTGTGACTTTTTTTAGTAGACAAATAAATTGTGGTAAGAAACTTGCTTGCTTAACTGCTTTGAAAAACATTTCTACTCTAAAAAGGGTTTATAAAAACCTACTGAAATTGTCACTTATGCAACAATTTTTGCTTGATGCCAAATGGACAAGTATTGTGTCTTCTGTTGAATATGAAATTGTCTGTGTTGTATCTTACTTGGCAAGGAAGTTTGAGAGGTATTTAATGTAGAAAAAATTCTTAGTCAAGGCTGTAGCGCACTTCAAGTACTTAAAGTTTTGTGAGGATGTTTTAACTAGTTAACGTGGGGTTCATCTCATTGTGTTCCCTGACAAGCCACAGGAATTCTGGAACTCAAGAATTTGAAGTAAGTTGGCTTAAAAAATTTCTATTTACTTGTAAAAGTCACTTGACAACAACATGCCTGTTCTATTTTCTAGGGTTCTAACTGGTAGCTGGAATCCCAGTCATTGTGTGCTTCCTCCATTTTTAGTTATAGAGATGAGTAAAATGTGGAATAATTTTTAGCAAGTTCTGTCCTTAAAGCAGAAATTTAACCTAAAGTTTATCACTTTATTAGGCTATTTGAGTATTCATAAATTGTGTTGAGTGGACAACTGGCTGCATAAATGGCCAGGGAAGGTGGTCACAAAACCATATGAAGTAGGCTTTTCCATGGAAGTTCTGATGAAGATGGGTGCAGGCTCATAAAGGAATGCTGGGAGTTGGCAGTGGTTTGCCATTTTTTCACTTTCCCCAAGGGTGGAGTTGCTACTAGGTAAACAACTGAGATAAGAAGTTATTTTGTGATTTGTTTTTTTGGTTTGGGGGTGGTGGGTTGGTTTATTTCTTCTTCCTTATCCAAAACATCAATGAATGTATTTTTATTCTGTTGGGCTAGCAAGATCTAAAGTATTTTCTGTGATATCTTGACACCTAGTACTTTTCTGTATACAATAGGATAAGCTAGTGCAGGCTCACTAGATTGCTTTCAGTCTCTGTGATGTAATTTGTTGACTACCTTATCCTTATTCTGTTCTTCAGTTTTAGAAGATAGATTTCATAGATGAAACTGGCAAAATTTCAAGCTTCTGAGAAAGATAATTTCGACTTTGTTTTCAGTCTTTGTTCTTCCATCAGTAATATGTTTGTTGGAGACAGTATTGGGTTTTATTTGATCTGTAACCTAAGTGTATCCCCTTATATTGATTAAAATTAAAAAAAAAAAAAAAGCCAACCAACCAAAAAACAACAACAACAACAACAAAAACAACCAAAAAAACCACACAAAAAACCCCCACACAAAAAACCAAAACAAACCAAACCCAAACTTGGACAAAACTGAAGTTTTCCAAAGAAATGATGGGTTATTATCATCAATGGTTTATTACTGCATTCGGCTCTAGGACCTCAACATAAGAAAGACATGGTTCTGTGGAGCAAGTCCAGTGGAGGGCCCTGAAGATGATCGAAGGGCTGGAGCACCTCTCCTATGGAGACAGGCTGAGATACCTGGAGTTGTTCAGCCTGGAGGAGAGAAGGCTCCAGAGAGACCTTGAAGCAGCTTCCAATACCTGAAGGGGATTGACAGGAAAGCTGGAGAGGGACTTTCTGCACTGGCAGGTAGGGATAGGAAAAGGAGATGCTTTAAATTGAAAGAGAGTAGATTTAGGTTACCTATTCAGAAATTCTTCACTATGAGGGTGGTGAGACACTGGAAAAGGTTGCCCAGAGAAGCTGTGGGTGCCCGATCCCTGAAAGTGTTCAAGGCCGGGTTGGATAGGGCTTTGAGCATCCTGGTCTAGTTGAAGGTGTCCCTACACTTGGCAGGGTGGTTGGAACTAGACGATGTTTTAAGGTCCCTTCCAGCCCAAACCATTCTGTGATCTTACATCAATGTGTGCTCTTCAAACTTTCTTCCTCCTATTCCCACCCCATCTATTCCCAACTTCTAGTGCAAGCTTATGTGGAAGAAAACACCGTTCTAGTTTGCAGGTTTGCAAGCTTTCAGGACTTTTTTGGTAGTGTTACCTACTATCTTACAATTTGCTGTGACATGAAGATGTTCATACCATGAGCATTCCTTAATTATCTAAATAGGTTCTTTGTGCAAACCTTTCAGTGTTGTGTTATTTAGTAGGGTTCTTTAACTACTAGGATTATGCTGCTAACGATGATGGAAAACTCATGATTACACTGCAAGTGCACATTTTTACAATGTGAAGGAAGCTTCATAAACATAAAGGAGCATTCTGACTCTCTGTTCCCATTTAGAAAGAAGCTCAACTGGCAGTAAATATATTTTTTGAATTTTATCCCAATGGAAAGAAAAAATATCTGTCTTCTTTTTGAATTTTATTTTAAGCAGGTGGCTTTTATGGCTGTGGTGTTGCAGGCAAACAGGCAAGCAATGCCCTAAGAGAGGTTTCTGTTCATGGGGTGTGTGGTGATCAGAAAGGAATGGTTGATGAAGTCTGATGTAAGGACCACTGATGAATGGAGTTTGGTCTTACTCATACTTTTCTTGAGTTCTCCTTGCCTCTTTATGTATTTCCTTACAAAGGAATATACAGAAGATTCTTCAATAATTGACAGGACATCATTAGTTCATAGTATAAATTTTTAAAGACATTATGCAAGTGTGTTAGTAATTTAACAAATGTCTTTTGTTAAAAACACATTTTGACAAAACTGCTGGCACTGACTTCTACCTCCCCTCTTCACTGATCACAGGTGGAGCTATATCAGCTTCATAGGTAAAAGCTGATATGTCTCTATCTGTCACTCTTCTGGAGGTGACTTTTTTCCCCATAATTTGTATATGATCAACCACCAGTGATTGAAAATATGTCTTAAATAACTGGTGCTGTTTAACTGAAGTATCTCATTCTTGTATGCAAGTGCATAAAAATGAAGTGAGATTCATTACTCTTCATACAGGAGTGCGCTTGCCATAGTGCCACTTGCAAGTGTAGGAAGAGAAGCTCCGGAATAACGTGTTCCTAGAATAGGGTAAAAAAGAGTCTCAGCAAAGTATTTTTCTCAAGCAAATGGTTATGGACTAAGCCAGTGTCCTTTCTGAGATGCAAAGGGGCAAACAGGACCAGCCTAACCTAGAGAAGAAAAAGAACAATGCAATGATCTACCAGGAGCTGTTGGAGAGTCACAGTGAGGGAACGAATTGCCCTTCAGAACTAGGAGGAGATGCATAATGGATTTCTGGTAAGTGAGGTATACCTGAGCTCTTGCAGAATGAGTCAAGTGAATTTGAAATTATTTCTATCTGTGTCTGTTCCTTTTGTACTTGAGGGTAGGGTAAGAGAGGGAGCCCTTGATAAAGCTTCCAGGCAGAAAAATTTTGTGCGAATCTCAACTGTTCGGTGTATAACGAATGAATAAGCTTCAAAATTCTCATGGATTAAAAGTTTCAAAACAGTCAAAAATTTAAATGGTAGAAGTGTTACATTGTTTTAAAAAGCACTAATTTGCTTTTAGGGGTCTAACTGATAATAAAGGTTTGGTGACACAGAGTCTGTCATGGAATAATACTAATGTTGCGTTGGCTCTCTGTCAAAGTAATTCCTCAAAACACCTCGTTAAAGCTTTTAATCATGTGTCTCTGCTCTCTGGTTCTGGTCTGCCATTAAACCTGCCAATCTACCTCCTCTCTTCACAGATGGTTTCTGAAACTGACACATTTATGTTTCCCTTTATAAATTCTTCACTTTCCTTTTTTGTTTTTTTTCTTCTAAAGAAAGACTGTTCAATTCTAAATTGTTTGCGGAATTGGCAACTGAGGCATCCTAGCAGTATAATGAAGGGGCACAAGGGCAGAGGAGTTGAGAATACTGGCTTTGCATATTTCTCCTCGCACACCAGTCTGTTTAAATCTGGAAGTATACATGGTCCTTGAAATGTATCTTCAAGAAAGCTGCTCTGGAAGTATACATGGTCCTTGAAATGTATCTTCAAGAAAGCTGCTCTGGAAGTATACATTGTCCTTGAAATGTATCTTCAAGAAAGCTCCTAACAAAGCATCTTGCTCCACGTAATATTTGGGAGGTTGCTATTCTACATTTAGAGAACATTGTACTTTTTGTTTCATTTTGTTTTCAGTAGAGGATAATGGTTTCGGGGTAAAGGTTACTGTGTGTGGACTCACCACAAAATGGATTCTAAATTTACAGTCTTACAGTCAACTTGTAATGTTCTTTTTGAATTTCATCCGTATCAAGGACTGTGTCTTTTATGCGATGCTTTGAATGTTGAGAGTGGACACAATACTACCTCTTCTCTTTCCTTACCATTACTTGGGAAACTCCCTTCACCTTTCACTGGTTTGGGTTTTCCTCTTCCTAAAGTTATGGTAGTGGTTATAACTATATCTTTCATGAGGTAAAAAAGTCATAACATGGTTGGTAAGGCTGCTGTGGGGCTTGGGCAGAAAGCTGTAGTTAATATTTCCTAAAGAATGCCTTCTTCAGGAGATAATAACCACAGCTTTCTGCCCAAGCCCTGCTGCAACATTGCCA
Organism: Amazona ochrocephala; assembly: GCA_039720435.1. Lineage (NCBI taxonomy): Eukaryota > Metazoa > Chordata > Aves > Psittaciformes > Psittacidae > Amazona > Amazona ochrocephala. The sequence continues at coordinate 34,064,317 of CM077881.1, forward strand.
TTTTTTCTCTCTTACTCTCTTTAATCTCCCTAATTCCTCCTGCCCTGCCCAACCTATGCTACTTGGGCAGTCAGTCCACTTCTCAAAGTCCTTAATCAGTCCTCACTAGAGATGTCAGCACTAATAGATCAGTGTTATTGCCAGTGTGGGGCCAGGACCTTTAATACAGATGCTGTGAGAGACACCAATGAAGATGAACTGCTATTTGTTAGATTTCTAAAGGAAGTCTTTTAGCTGTTTAAAAAGAGAGTAGGGTTGTTCCAAACAGCTAAGACTTATTTCTTCAATGCAACAAATGTCAGTTTATCTCAACTGCTGCTACTACAGAAGCTGTGGGACCAGTGTAGCAGAGCCACAGTAACAGAGATGTGGAAAAGTTGGAAACTATGGCTGAGCTTTACAGTGCTTGAGGAACTGACCTAAGGTCTCAAATAACACACCTGTAAGATACTAGGAGTAAGCCAAGGAGGAGAGAGAGAGAGAGGAGATAAATAGAGTGGCACAAAAGCCAAGTGTAGCCTGTGCAAGTCCTTTACACCTGCCCATCTTTAATTCTGTTTCTTAAGGTATTTATCATGAACTCCCAAAGCTGGAAGAGATGGATCAGATCAAGCCCAAGTCTGAAAGCACCTTCATACAGGACATCTTTGTAGATTAACTTTACTTTGATGAGATGATCCCTGGAGATTCAAATACATAAAGAGAATATAACATTTACGCCAGATTCACACTCATCTAACAGGTCATGTTGCCATGGATAGGTGAAGTCAAGGCACTCAGTGGTATGCTGAACAGCAGTTCCCATGGAAGTGTAGTTTAGCAGTGCCTGATCTTCAGGTTTGGTAGTTAGCCAAACACCAGAATACCAGTTGGACCGTGTTGAATACATTGCTCTTGATTTTAAGTTTCTCTGTGCACAGAGATACATCTCATTCTGGACAGTCACCTCAGCATCCCCTTCTGCACAGCTATACCTTTAATGCTGCAACGCAGGATGTGTAGTAGATTTATCCTAGTATGAGTCCATCTACTTAGCTGCTGAGATAACTCACAGAGGACATGACAAAATCAGACCCAGTCTAGATGCAACATTTTCCATGTTTAGTTATTCTAGGAGGTATTGCTTTTTAAAGCTGTGAAATAATTTTTATGTTTAGTGTTCCCTTAGGCCAGATGCACCTTGCAGCATGAAAACACCCAAGAGATGTCTGCGTATTTACTTCGCTGTCTTAGAAAAATCTGCATATAGTAAAAAACATATTGAGAACATATCGGTAGCAGTAACATTTCATCACTCTCCACCCACAATCTACTGGGAGTGAGTGTTTGTTTCCTCTGAGCCACCTCATTGCCTCTAAACCTGTTCATGTGCCTCTAAAAATACTTTTGCTGCACTCCGCAAATCACCAAGCTCAGGTTAGGCAGGAAAAATCCCTCCATTGGTAAGCAGACTGATTATAATGGTACGCTGGTGTGGATTTTGTCTGGTTTTTAATCACATGACAGTCCCACAAACCTGCTGTGTTTTTGTTTTCCCCATCTTTGTATGCACAAACTCACTCCTTGGAGATAGTCTAACTTCCAAAAGTTGGGAGTCTGAAATGAGTGTCTTTACAGAACAGATAATTACATGTAAATTGTAGTTCTCTGAAGTTATATCTAAAAATTACCCCTTGCCCACATGCTCACCTTCCCACTGGGCTGATATTTCTCTGTGTTTTATGGGCTTTAAAAATAGGGTGCCGCTTTCCCACTTCTTAATTTGCTGCTCTAGTGGGAGGGGTTTTTGCCTTCTTTTTGGAGAATTCAGGATAGCTGAAACATATCAGCAGGTGTAGTGTGAAACTGCTTGCTGTGAACACTGACTTACAACTTTGAGCTGAGGCATCCCACTGAGTCTCTGTTCAGGTGAACAAAATCCCACTTCTTCCCAGAATGTCACGGGCTGGAAGAACTGGGACTAAAAAGGCATGGCCCCATTTCTTTGAATGGAACTCTGCTAATTTACATCAATTAAAAAAACTGATTTTAAAGGATAATCTGCACTTAATCCTTACAGTGGGTAACTGTATCTTATGTTACTTATTTTCTGTTAATTTGGTTTTTGTAACTTTTCTGCAGATTTTTTTTTACTGCAAATTAAAATTCATATGACTGGAAGGAGGAGATATACCTCGAGCTCATTGTTATAGTAAAATCGAAAGAGTAGGAGCGACAGAGATTGTCTTTTTCCTTGATGATTACATGAGGAGATGTGGATCACGTGAATTCTTTACATTTAGAGTGTTCTTGCCACCGCCCCAAAAGTAATACAGAGTTTTAAACGTTATCTTCCATTTATATTTTAATTACTGCCTCAGTTCTTCCCTGCAGTGTACTTGGAATTGTCTTTTATTTCTAAAATTAGTATTATGAATATTTGTGTTAACAACAATGATATTATTGCAAATTATTTAGTGACAAAAGTGCATAGCTTCTTGGTGTTAGTAATTTCATGTCTACATGCTTGTTACAAATTTCTATGTGTGGTTTAACGAAACATGCTAGGGGAACAGAAGAGCAGATTATCCTTTACCCCTGTTAATATTATTGTTGTTTTTCATGTAAGGACTAGTTCTTATGTCACCAGTCTTGATCCTTTTGTAAAGTAAGTAGGTACTTGCTGATACTTTAACTTTTCTGTCTACAGAACATCCTTTTAAGTGTCAGTTATGTAACGCTGGAATAATTATTTGCTCTTAACTAACATGTGAGGATATTCATGGTTATTTATGATCTTTTAATGGTCATCTGTTATTTTCAATGCAGGATTGTCAAAATTTCTTTGCCTGTAGTTCCTTGAGCAAAAGATACACACCTAATTGAACCCCTTGGCTCTTGTTAGCCTGTAGATGTCCATCTTGCTCAAACAGCAGTATAGAATTTTCCAGGCTAGCAGGCTGGGCTGGTATTTAGAGTCTAGCTTTATTCGTTCAGCTCAATTATCATTTGTCCCAAGTGAAAGGTAAAGAGACCTTGTAGTGAAGTATGCTGCAAGAATTAGGAAGCTGATTCATTCTTCTGATGTTTAGTTATCAACCAGGGATCATGTTATCAAATATACACTGTATGAGTTGATTTATCTAGATAGTGATATAGAATCATAGAATCAGAGAATCATAGAATCATAGAATCATAGAATAGTAAGGGTTGGAAAGGACCTCAAGATCATCGAGTTCCAACCCCCCTGCCATGGGCAGGGACACCTCCCACTAAACCATGCCATCCAAGGCTATGTCCAACCCCACCTTGAACGCCGCCAGGGATGAAGCATTCACAACCTCCCTGGGCAACCCATTCCAGGGCCCCACCACCCTCACAGTAAAGAATTTCTTCCTCAGATCCAATCTAAACCTCCCCTGTTTAAGTTTAAACCCATTACCCCTTGTCCTCTCACCACAGTCCCTAATGAAGAGTCCCTCCCCAGCATCCCTATAGGCCCCCTTCAGATACTGGAAGGCTGCTATGAGGTCTCCACGCAGCCTTCTCTTCTCCAGGCTGAACAGCCCCAATTTTCTCAGCCTATCTTCATACGAGAGGTGCTCCAGTCCCCTTATCATCCTCGTGACCCTCCTCTGCACTTGTTCCAACAGTACCATGTCCTTTTTATGTTGAGGACACCAGAACTGCACGCAATACTCCAAGTGAGGTCTCACGAGAGCAGAGTAAAGGGGCAGGATCACCTCCGTCGACCTGCTGGTCACACTCCTTTTGATGCAGCCCAGGATACGGTTGGCTTTCTGGGCTGCAAGCACACACTGCCGGCTCATGTTCATTTTTTCATCGACCAACACCCCCAAGTCCTTCTCTGCAGGGCTGCTCTCAATCTCCTCCCCGCCCAACCTGTAGCTGTGCCTGGCATTGCTCCGACCCAGGTGGAGGAATTTGCATTTAGCATGGTTAAACTTCATTAGGTTGGCATCAGCCCACCTCACAAGCGTGTCAAGGTCCCTCTGGATGGCATTCCTTCCCTCCAATGTATCAACCGAACCACACAGCTTGGTGTCATCGGCAAACTTGCTGAGGGTGCACTCAATCCCACTGTCCATGTCACCCACAAAGATGTTGAACAAGACCGGTCCCAACACCGATCCCTGGGGACACCACTCGTTACTGGTCTCCAGCTGGACACTGAGCCACTGAGCACTACTCTTTGCGTGCGGCCATCCAGCCAGTTCTTTATCCACCAAGTGGTCCACCTATCAAATTGATGTCTCTCCAACTTAGAGAGAAGGATGTCATGGGAGACAGTGTCAAAGGCTTTACACAAGTCCAGGTAGATGACATCAACTGCTCTACCCCTGTCCATCACTTCCGTAGCCCCTTCATAGAAGGTCACCAGATTGGTCAGGCAGGATTTCCCCTTAGTGAAGCCATGCTGGCTGTCACCAAGCACCTTGTTGGTTTTCATGTGCCTTAGCATGCCTTCCAGGAGAATCCGCTCCAAGATTTTTCCAGGCACAGAGGTGAGACTGACTGGTCTGTAATTCCCCAGCTCATCCATTTTTCCCTTCTTAAAAATGGGGGTTATATTTCCCTTTTTCCAGTCATCGGGAACTTCACCTGACTGCCATGATTTTTCAAATATGATGGACAGTGGCTTAGCAACTTCATTTGCCAGCTCCTTCGGGACCCACGGATGGATTTCATCCGGTCCCATGAACTTGTATACATTCAGGTTCCTAAGGTGGTCCCGAACAAGATCCTCCCCCACAGTGGGCCCAGGGTCCCCACCCTCACCGTCCCCACGTCTGCCTTCCAAGACTTGGGTGGTGTGGTCAGAGCATTTGCTGGTAAAGACTGAGGCAAAGAAGTCATTAAGAACCTCAGCCTTCTCCAAATCCAGGGTAGCCAGTTCTCCTGATAGCTTCTGGAGAGGGCCCACGGTGTCCCTAACCTGTCTTTTATTGGCAATGTACCTATAAAATCCCTTCGTGTTATCCTTAACATCCCTAGCCAAGTTTAATTCTAACTGGGCCTTAGCTTTCCTAACCTGGTCCCTAGCTTCCTGGACAACATCCCTGTATTCTCCCCAGGCCGCCTGACCTTGCTTCCACCTTTTATAAGCCTCTATTTTCCTTTGAATTTTCTTCAGCAGCTCCTTATCCATCCAAGAAGGTCTCCTGGCCCTCCTGCTGAACTTCCTTCTAGTTGGGATGCATCGCTCCTGAGCTTACAGCAGGTGAGCCTTGAATATCAACCAACAGTCTTGGGCCCCCCTGCCCTCTAGGGCTGTATCCCATGGAACCTTACTGAGCAGGTTCCTGAAGAGGCCAAAGTCTGCTCTCTTGAAGTCCAGGGCAGTGAGCTTGCTGCACGCTCTTCTCACTGTCCTGAGGATCTCAAACTCGACCATCTCATGATCGCTGCAATCAAGGCTGCATATAGTTAGGGTTGGAAAGGACCTTAAGATCATCTAGTTCCAAGCCCCCCTGCCATGGGCAGGGACACCTCACACTAAGCCATGCCACCAAAGGCTCTGTCCAACCTGGCCTTGAACACCGCCAGTGATGGAGCATTCACAACTTCCCTGGGCAATCCATTCCAGAGCCTCACCACCCTCACAGGAAAGAATTTCTCCCTCAGATCCAATCTAAACTTCCCCTGTTTAAGTTTGAACCCGTTACCCCTTGTGCTATCACTACAGTCCCTAATGAAGAGTCCCTCCCCAGCATCCCTATAGGCCCCCTTCAGGTATTGGAAGGCTGCTATGAGGTCTCCACGCAGCCTTCTCTTCTCCAGGCTGAACAGCCCCAACTTTCTCATCCTATATTCATATCATATTATGCACAATTATTAAAGTATTCAGGCAGTTACAAAATAAATACAGGAGGCTTAACCTGATAGCTGACACAATACCTGGTGTTCAGCTCCAGATTTCTCCCTGGCCTTATATACCAAGACATGGCCAGTGAAAAAGGGACAAGATGCATGTGTTGCATTAATGGAGCATCACACTGAAGTAATTAAAAATCACTTCAGGAAACAGAACCAGGTATGTAAGGTGCAATAGCAAATTAACCACATGTAACACAGACTGGCACTGAAGGGCTTAAATGCATAGAATTTGGAATTCTACATGGCATAATAGAAATTCAGCAAAAATACTATGACAAAGAATATATGTTTGTATAGGTATTCCACACAGCCCTGTCGTGGTTTAAGCCCAGTCGGCAAACCAGCCACATAGTCGCTCTCTCACTTCCCCCCCTTTTTCCTTCAAATTCCCGGGGGGATGGGGAGGAGAATCAGAAGAATGTAACTCACACGGGTTGAGATAAGAACAGTCCAGTAACTAAGATATAACACAAACCACTGCTGCTACCACCAATAATAATAATGACAAGGGAAATACAAGGAAAGAGTACACCCTCTCACCACCAGCTGACCGATACCCAGCCCGACCGAACAGTGATCTAACCGTTCCAGGTAACTGCCCCCAGTTCATACAGTGGGCATGACGTGCTGTGGTATGGAATACCTCTTTGGTCAGTTTTTTCAGGTGTGCTGTCTCTGCTTCCTCTCGGCTTCCCCTCCTCCCTCGCGGAACATGAGACTCAGAAAGTCCTTGGTCAGAGTAAACATTACTGAGCAGCAACTGAAAACATTGGTGTTATCAGCACTGTTCGCAGGCTGAAAGTCAAAACCACAGCACTGCACCAGCTACTAAGAAGGAGAAAAATGAGTGCTACTGCTGAACCCAGGACAAGCCCTCACAGTTTCCAGCCCTCAGAGTCTGTGCCAGTTTCACAGAGTTTATCACAAAGTGAGCTCACCCAGGCAGGAGTACTAACAACGTCTGAATCTTGTCGACCGGTGCAAGCCTAAGTAGTTCCACAAAATGTTGTTTCCATCAAGAAATGAGAAGAAAAGCCTTAACTGTTAGACCCTGTCATCCTCTCTAATCCCTTCAAGCACTTAGTGCAGAGGAGTGTTTTGCTAAATTTGCATAAATGTATCTTAGTCCCATTTTCATATCCGGTCTGACTTCTTTATTGTGTTCTCTGAGGTGGCAAGCAGCTTGCACACACTGGCAACCAGCTTTGCTGCACAGGGCCCTACGCAGAGTTGAGGAGAGAGCAAGATCCTAAAGGCTGTGATCAGCCTCTGAGGCTCAAACGTCAGAGGGAGATGAGTGAGTGAGAAGCTGCAGTTCATTGCCACTGACCTGTGTGAATGGAGGGGATTCTGGGAGTCCATAACCACTGTTCTAAGTGCTGCTCAATGAAGGGAAAATTTGTTGTCCCTGTGTAATGCCAGAGGTGCTTCCATGCAGCGTGAGGCAGATGTGGGGTTGGACTTATCTGAGGGACAGGGTCCCACTCAACTCTCTTGCTCCCCCTCGTTGGCAGGACCAGGGGACAAAATAGGAGATAAAAGCTCATGGGTCAAGATAGAGCATGTTTACAAATCACCCTCGTGGGCAAAACAGGCTCATCTCGGGGAAAATCTTACCCAATTCGTTGCTCAGGCAATGAGTGCCTCCTCCTTCCCAGACCTGGGCACTAGCTGGACTGTTCCTCATGCTTTTTCCTCACTGCCCCTGTGGTGTTTTGCCCTTCATCAACTACACTTCCCAGAGGTGCTGCTACCGGTGCTGATGGGCTCAGATGTGCTTCGCAGTGAGGCTGGGGTCAGCTGGAGCCGGCTGGAACTGGCTGTGTCAAGGCACCGCTGCTCTCACCCGACAGCCAGCTCCTGGACAGCTTACCTGGTGCAGCAGGATTTCTGGGCTCCACTCTTGATCCTGGTATACTTATGGAAGATTTGGTGTCAATGGCTCTGGAGGGGGAGCCCCAGCTGCTGTGCCACAGCTTCCTGATGCCATGAGAGCCAGGTAAACTCCAGAGGCTCCTTTCACAGTCCCACATGTGTGTGTATGAGGGGTTTATACTACAGTTTGGAATTAGGAAGCTGGCAAAGCCATCAAATCAGTATCTGGCTCTGTTAGTTTATTCTTTCCCAGTAAGGAAACATCTTCCCTATGCCTTTCCATAACCTTGTGCTTTGGTAGCCTTGTAGTCACTACGATACCCCCATGGGTTCTCATGGATAAAGTGTTTTGCCTCTTGCCTAAATGACATGAAGCGGTTCTCAAGGACCTGCCAGAATACAGTCTTGGAATCATAATCTTACTAACATAAGCTCATATTGGAGTTGTTTCATTTTGATCTACTTATGTGGTCTCTGCAGACTAGCTTTAACATTGTCTTTGTTTCATCTGGACATTATGCTGTGGCCTACATAAATGCTTCCTAAATTTATTTTTCTGCTGGCTTTAGCAGGACACCATCCCACATAGTTGTGTTCATCAACATGATTGTGTAAACAAGCTCAGAAAAGCACAACCGAAATTACTAGTTTGCTTACTTTAGTATGTGTGTTGTTGTGACTGTATCATAGACTAGGTGCTATATTCCTTCTGTATGCACTCAGTGGCTTTGGTTTCCTTGCACTGGGTAGTTTGCAGGCATGTGCTTTCTTTGAGAAGTCTGAGCATTCATCCCCAGCACCTATTACTCGGGTGATGGCAGCATGCGTTGGCTTGGCTTGATCAGATGGTTGATGGGCAGCAGGCTGCTGACAGAGTTCAGCTTGGCCCTGTGCTGGAAAGATTTTAAGGCTCAGGCTGAGAGTTGCAGGTAGATTGCTTCCTAAGTCTGAATGTGAGTTCAGTCAAGAGCACCTCACTGGGTTAAGCTCCTGTGCAGGGATGTTAGAGGAAGGGTGTTGCCAGGATGAGGTATGCCCTGTTCATTCCCTCACTAGCAATCCAGCCTGAAGTTCAATGGGCAGAGATAAATGGATGACAGATCTCTCTCCACTCTGTACAGTTGCTTCTGCTGTTCTCTGACTGGCTGGGTAGAGCTCAGTGTCTCAAAGCATGTCTTTTTATAACAGTGAACAATGTATTTTTGTCTGCTGCATTCACTGATTTGAAATTTAATGTACAAATGTGTATTGAGTTTTAAAATTCAAAACCTCATTCTTGTCCTTTCTTGCAGGACATTGTGTTGTTTTTTAAGCCAGGCCTGAGGTGACCGAATATGATAGCATTTTGTAATTTTTGATTGAACAAGGAGACTCTGAAAGTGAAACAAACCTAATGGCTCTAGCAGAAGGAGTCCATGATCTGTGAATCATAATTTTCTGAGGAATGGAGCTTGATTTCTTTGTCCAAACACAGCAACTTTTTACTTTAGTGGAGATTTTTGAAGATATAAAGGGGAGAGCTAAAGGACCTTAAAAATAAAGTATTAAAGACAAAATAATGTAGCAGTAGCATGCATCTTTGTGTAGTCTTTTTTTACCAACAAAGAATGTGTCCAACACAGATGATAGTCTTTCAGGTAGCATTAGCAGTAGTACGAACTGATCTTCTGCATAAAAAAGAAATTAATTCAAATGGCCAGAGTTGCTGTTGCTCCAAAAATTGTCTTTCTTAAAAAGTAGGGAAAATAAATATACAGAACAGCAAAATAAATGTTTCTTTTCTAGAGATACTTCTCTCTTGCAGCCTCACAGCTGAAGAATTACAGAGACAGCAGATCACCACTCAGAGACTGCAAGATTGCATGAGAGCCAGGCTGCTTTAAATTGTTGCTTTTCAAAGCTTCTCTCCTGGCCCACAGCTGGCAGAAACAGAGGCTTAGCAGCCTGAGCCAGATTCTCATTTGAGAAAAGGGATAACAGTAAGAAGAGTAGTTTACAGAAGGAAAAGGATACATGTCAGGGAGAGACCAATAGCAGAATTAAGAATCCATTTACCTGGTTATATGTGGGTTGATAAAGTTGATGGAGATAATATGGTATTATTTCACCTTTTGTGTCTGGTCAGGATTTCTTCAAATATCAGGTTGGTGAGGTCTGAATAGTGTCATGCTATCTCAAGTGCTCTTGAGGATGACATATCAGAAGAAGCAGCAATTTGTTTTAAATTCATCTCTATGGGTGCCTAACAAAAGACTTTTATAGCTTCTCCAAAGGGATTGGTAAATAACTAACTACCACCACTGTATTTTTGCAAGGATCTATTCTGATCTTGGTATATCATCCTTGTTCCACTGATTTTCTTGCTCATTCTCTTTTTGCTTTCTACTCACAGTCAGAACACAGTTCTTGGCACTATTAGCAGTATTTATTTGCATAAATTTAGAACTAAGAATCTTTCTGTGCTAAAAATTTGACAACATTCATCATCACTGGTAACTGATCCTTTATGAGCTTTTATCCATGCAAGAGCAGTGATGTTCAACGGTCACTTGGACCGCTGTTGTGAAAATGTACAAAGAATGAAATTACAATCTTACTGAAGCCAGTGGGAAAGCACCTTCTTAAAAGAAGGGGTTAAAAGAACACTGCTCTGTTAAATGCTGGACATCCAAAAATATAAGTGCATGTATTATGTCTCTTTCTATACATCACCTTGAGATCTAAGATGCTACCTATTAAATGAGGCTACAGTATCTGTTATTCTCATGGAATTTCTCCCTTCCCAGCTCCCATCACAGTGCCTTTTAGTAAGTTTTGGAATCTGTGTAAATTTCTGACTCTTAGAAGTATTTTCAATTTAAACCTTACTAGTCTTAAATTTGGTGCTTTTTGTAATGTATGCTGCAAAGGAGCCTTATTCTGGTGGCCTCCACAGTACTGTTATTCCAAGTAAATGTGTGGGCTAAATGAATTGTCAGGCATCAGATAACAAACATAAGCACGCACTTAAGCACTGTGAATTTCATACAAATAAATGAATATGCACTGCTCATTCTTATACAGTGTGAATGCAGCTTTCCTGTATGTCTAGGATTTTTTACAAAGCTTCATGATGGTCTTAATTATTCAGTACCTATTATAAGCCTCTGAGAGTGGAAAGAGAAGGGCATTTCCTAGAAATGAAACATGGAAGTGTTCTCTAAGCTATTTTAATGCAAATTCTTGTTCACTTTTTCAGAGCTTGAGCCTTAAACACAACTGTGGAAAGATCAGACCAAACTGGGACATGTACTTTGGATAGGGGTGAAATTGTGAATTGGCATTTAATCGTGGAAAGTGATTTTGTAGCAGGTACTTTTAGATTTTTCAATTGGTGTGAGTCAGTGAGCTTTTATGGTAACAAAATTGCACAGTAGGCTTTAATTGTGCATAATTGCTGCACTGCATGGCGCAGAGTACTATATTGTAGGCATTCAACTGCATTCTGTTGAATTTTTCTATTGAACTCTGTGAAGAAGTGTACCTGATGGTGTTTGATATATGCTTGTTTAATCTGCTTGTGCTTTTTTGTTTTAGGAAAAATTAAAATAATTATAATAGAATATTTTTTTCCTTTTCTCTCCCAGCTTCCAGATGACTAATTATGCTGTATGTCCTGCCTATGGCCATCTGCTAAAATTAACAGGAGTCTTATTTCTGATTTCAGCTGCAAAAATATTACAAAAGGTCTTTAGGTTTAGGGGTGTAACTTTAAATAATATAAGGTTCATGGGGTTTTATATTCATCTGTGCATTCTTAAGGCTGAATGATACTTGGTGGACTTTCATCTTGTCACTTCAGTAATCTCTAGCTGCTTCCACGTTGATTATTTTTCTTTCCTGAGTGTTTTATATCTGCTGGACTTGACCAGAGCATCCAGCTAGAGCACAGCCTGTGATTCAGGGTTAGGAAAACTTTATTTCCTCCTCTGTGAGTAAGTAGAGCGTTTTTATCACTGTGGACCTAGTGATTTGTGAAATCCTGTTGTACTTTGTTTTTTCTCCTGCTAAGCTTTCAAGTTGTCATGAGTGATCTGCTTTTTTCCCATCTTTTCACCAATATTGGAACCCAGGCCACCACTCTGTTGCTCTCAGAAATTCAGTATCAGAGCTTTCAGGCATCAAAAAGCCTTTATGATGTTTCTGAGATGTGACATTTCTGTGGAAAACCAGCTTTGGGTTCACGGCTTTGTTTTTTGGGGGGATGAAAAAATTCAGTCTGATATTATTGTAATTACCACAAGATTCTGTAGTTCTATTTTCCTGCCAGGGATAAAAGTACTGTATAACACACAGTAGCTCTAGCAGATCTTTCTCCTGCCTGTATTGATGAACTTGCCATTGTTATAACGTAGATAACAATCTTACAATAGTCCTCTTTCTTTTTCACATCTTCCAGCATAGCAGCTTCTGTAGGTGGCCTCAAAGAACAAACCCCAGGAAGAATGAATTTTGATTGCATCACTGCAAAGCCTTGTTTGTTCTTCCTGCTTTTTTAGTAAAAATGAAGTAGCGGGAAAAAGCTTCCAATTTTAATCATCTATTCTCTTATTCCAAGACATTCTGAAGAATACTGTTATAGGTGGGGTTAAGCCAGGCAGGCATTTTTTCCCACGTTCCGGTCTATTTACCTACTTTTATACCTGGAGGTCTATATAATGCAAAAGGAACATGTGAAAATTTCTTCAACAGCTTTACAGTTCTTTCCATAAGAATGTGTGCATTCAAGAGCAATGCAGGATCACTGGCATCGTGCCCTACTCTGAATTGCTGAATTTTACCAGGGAGGTGAACAGTGTCTCTAGCTCTTATTATTTCTGCTTCACTACTTATATCAATAGGATGTAACTCTGCAAACTCAAAGTCCTGTCTGACCCCTGCTTTCCTGCGGTGCTCTCAGCCAAAAGCGGAGAGAGAACAGATACCTCTGTGGGAGGGTGAGAGGTAACTGTTGATAGGAACTGTGAAAGGAAACATTTAAACACATTTTAAGACCCTTCTCTTCGTTACAGACATTAGCTGTTAAGTGGGGTCTGATCATCAGTTAAATAAGATCATTTTGCAGTATAGCAGGTTCAAACGTTTATTTACTTCAAGAGCCACTGTACTTCCAGAGATAATCAATCCTTTGATTATATGTCAGAGACCCGCATCAGCTGTCATGCTTCAGCCTGGGGTGTTTTTTTTTGTTTTGTTTTTTCTTTTTTTTTTTTCTTTTTTTTTTTTTGTTAAAAAAACATTGGTTTTGTTGCATTTATTTCCTTCTTTTCCCCTTGCTTTAGTTTTTAAGGAACAGGAGGAGGAGTGAGTAACAATAAAAAGGAGGAAACTTACTGATTATCTCATTGCCTTAGAAGACAATTTGGATGTAGTCCCAGATTATACATCTGCCCCTCTAATGTACATCCGAAATAATATTAATACCAATTCAGACATCTGTGTGCTAGATGTGCTCAGCTGCTTGTGAGTGTGCTGCTGCTGCGTCTACAGAGAACAGCCTGAGCTTCCTCATGTGCTTAGCAAGAAATTGCAAGGGGAAAGAGCAGCCTTCCTGTCTGGATTCACCACCTGGTTCAGAAAGGTCTGTTTGGCATTTCACCCTTTACTTTTCATCCTGCTTTCTCTAACACTCATAATGTTCTCTAGCTCACATCAGGTTATGCCTCAGAATTACAAGAGCAATTAAAACAAAAATGTTTTTTCAACATATTGTTAGCTGGACAGATGCCAGAGGTCCTGATGGGATGGGTCAGGGCAGGTTTTCCATGCAGGGCTGAAGCCTGAAATGGAGAAAATTGCAATGTCCTGGCTGTACCAGTTTCTCAGATATACTTCCTTAACTTTTCTTAGCCAGTGTAGGCAAAGTCATCAAGCACATGCAGCCTTTCAACAAGAGCTGAGGCTTTTTTGCAGCTCGGGTGAAGTTACAGGCTGGGGCAGGATAGTGAAAAGTTGACTATCTTTATTTATTCACATAAATGTATTTATATTTTTTGTGTTTTGCTAATACTTCTAACTATAAACTAGTCCCAGAGCAGAAAGACCCATTTATATTTGACATCTCTCATGAGATACCTTCATTTACAACATAGAAAGAAGACTGATGCTCAGTAGGTCTCTCCTTCCAAGCTATTTTTCCAAAGGCTTTATTTATAAGTTGCCAGGTAACCAGAAGACTTTGACTTTTAAATAATACTTCATACAGGTACAAAAAGTGAGATTTTTCCAGAACTGAAATGGCAAGAACTATCTGAAATGAACAGTAGTCTTAGCAAATGCCTATGGAACTGACCACATGCACACAAATGTGAAAGAAGCAATTTGCTAAACTCTTTAGCAGCTGTATGGATCCAATTTCAAGTACAGAGAGTACATATTTTTCCTAGCTGGTTATTAAATTGAATCTGCATATTCTTACTCAAGGTCATATTGCTGTTTAATAGGCAAACCTTATTATTCATCTTCTCAAGGAAAATCAGGTGTGTGTTGCTACACCCAGTCTGCTTTTGCTTCTCCATCGAGTTGGCTGGGGTTTCTGTAGTATGGAAGGGAAGGATAAAGAAGATAAGGGTAATTAAAATTGTCAGCATTAGCATGGCCAGCCAAATCTCTCCAGAAGACAGTGATAGCTCTTCCTTCCTCTTCTTCTACCTTGATCTTAGAAGAAGCAGCCCAATGCCTTGGATTGCACAGACTCACTCATGGAGGTGGAAGAAATGTTGAGTGCCTCAGAAAGTGTTTAGTAATGGGTCTGCCATTTTTTCAGCCATCTATAAGACTATGGCTCAGTTACTGTTTATGTAGCTACCTTATTCTAAGTATCTAGTTCAATGTAAGCCAAACTTAAACACGTGCTTATTGCTGTACTGTGCTAACTGGAATCAGTCAGAGGATGCAGTTGATTTTAGTTGTAATTCCATGTAACTAAAGCAACCCAGTCCTGACTATTGGTAGGGGCAGGAAAGCCCCAGCTAGACCTGGAGCCTGGGGAACAGGATCTTTATGGATCTCAAAAGTTGTTGATGCAGCCAAAGGTGGAATCAACTTTCATGGCAGTTAAAAGAAAGTTGTGACAGCATGGAGCTGGCCCTAGCAGCAAGACGCTCATGCAGCAGGATTGCCTGCAGACTCTTTGTTCCCTAGCTGGCTTTGTCGTGAATCTTGCACAAGAACAGCTTTTGGTCTGCATCTTGCTACAGTGAGTCCAAGGGGCTGTTCTGCCCCAGAGTGATTGCCTCTAGTTCTTGCCTCTCTCTGGTGTTTAGCAGCAGAGCAGGAACTGCGATGCAGGGGGTTGCCCTGAGACCAGAATCTTGTGTCATGCAGTTCCCTACTCCCAGTGTGGCAACAGATTTCAGTTCTTGCTTGACAAACTTTGATTTTAAGCTCTCCATGCAACGATGTCTTTCTTTTCCCTTTAAAGTCAGGCTTTTGAAAGTTTCCTTTTTCACAGTATTTTTACTATGGAGATACTCCTGAGGTCATTGTGAAACATCTTACTCAAACATTCAAACCTATTTCATTCTATTTCCAGAGCTTCATCATAGCAGCAGTGTATTAGAACAACTTAATAAAATGTTTATATCAGTGTCTTAAATTCACAGTAATCTGAGAGTGTGCAATGACATCTGTAGGATAAGTTACGTAGCTCAGCATTGAAACATGACCATAGGACAAAGTGTATTGTTTGGAAATCTACTGTTGGACATGAAATCCAGCTTTGCAATTTTTGCTTCAGGATTTACACTGACAACTTTTTTTTCATAAATGGGAGACACTTACATGCCATCCTTTGAGTTTTCCATTCCAATCTGTGCACTTCAGGATCAAAACTGTGCAGAAAACACAGCCTTTGTACCATTAAAACCAGCCAGGCTTTTCCTAGCGGTGTGCTTATGTTAGCTATTCACTATTCAGATAAGGTAAAACTGATAACATATTTATTATGTGTTTTGCTACGTCTGTCCTTCTGATAAAGAGCTCTGAAATTACAGCATAAAGACTGCAAATTTTATTTCAGCAGAACTCAAAAGTCTAAATCCTTTATCACAGTAAATGCAAACAACTGTCCTTATGAGCAGCCTAAAACAGAATAACAGAACACAGACAAGAATACTTCCCCACAAAGACACTGCAGTTCTTGAGTAGCAGGTTACACACTTATACCTCAGTATATATTTATTTACATATGTCAAACTTGGAGTAGTTTAGTAACATTAAGTAGAAATTTGGCATCCACGACCTGCATTTCTGTGTTAGCATTCCCACTAAAACCCAGTAAAACCCCACAGATACACCTCCCAAAGAACCAAAAATCCTACATCAAGGCTAATACATCAGTTTGCTAAAATTGCAAATAGAAGTGATTCATTTCTTCCAGATACTGGCTTCCTTCTGCTGCTTCAGGAATAGTAAGGAGATGCGGGGGAGCAGAAAAGTTAATTTCAAGAGATTTTCATTCATAATTCAGTTGGGGTTGGACCCAAACCTATTGAATTATTGCAGTTGATTGCAGTAGGACTGTCCTATCCAGTCCTTTACTATGCAGATAGAGAAGAGAAGAACTTAGAAATTAAATACTGCCTTGTGATGCAATAGAATATTCCAATGAAATCACAGCCAAATCCTGTACACCCTATTGAAGCATTAGGCCGCCTCCAGGCGAAGACAGCAAAATTGTTTGTAATGATTGAGACATGTTCAATGAAGTTTTTTGGTCCTTATCATGGAAGGAAGACTAAACCAAGTTAAAATCATCAGTCTTGGATGTCTTGCACTCTGTAAAACTGAAAAGAAGATTTTTAAAAGGGCATCTCTGGCTTAAAATCATGAAATGTGGGGTAAAATAGCTAATATAATAACATATTCCAGAGGCTTAAAAAACTTGACATGGGTAAGAAACTGTACACTTAGCCTGATGTCAGCCCTGGGAAAAATAATGGAAAAGTTAATAAGGGATTTAAATGATAGAGATTCAAAGACAGAAATACAATAAATGCTAATCAGCACAGTTTTTCTGGAAAATATAGCTTATGCAGCAAACCTGATTTTGAATGAGAATATAAATGCATTGATAATGGTGGTTATGTAGATTTTGATAGCATTTTCCTGATGAAAATTTTTGCATTCCACAGCTCTAGCGAAACATGCATTTAAAATGAGCTAATGGCTAGATCTCAAAAATGAGATATCATTGGCAATTATTACAGAACCCTTAAAGTGCTCTAGGGAGGTTGGTTCAGGCAACCTGAAAATGTGGCAATGACAGGCTGAGCAGCCAGGCCTAATCAAGGGTTGGAGCCTGGCATCCCCTCTGGGAATCACAAAAACTTTAATGTATTTCAAACTACATCCAAAACTACTGGACATTTTCATCAGTGATCCAGCTGCAAATACAGGAATTAAAGCTTGGGGCAGTATTCAGGGTGATGGTAGGGTATCCCAGTTTGTTGTAGAGGTTATTTGATAATCTGAGCCCATGCAAACAATGCAAAAAAATAAGCTATAAAGGTCACATCTGCAGAAGAGAGAATTTCCTGGAAAACAGCAGTTTTAAAGATGTTTTAGGAGATCATGTGAAATTCAATGCAAGTTGACAATGTGATACTGTGGCAGAAAGGAGGAGGAGGGAGAAGCACAAGCTGAGGAAGAGCTGATAGGACTAAGAAGTTGTCTGCTAGGTATACCATCCTGGTGAGACTAAATGCAGTAATGCTTTTTGATGTGAAACCCTGTGAAATTTAGCATTCATGTTATGCTCAGATCCCACATTTTTCAATATACCATCACTCTTGTCTCATATACACACACACATACACACACACAAAGAGAGAGAGAGATATCATTCCTTAGTGCATGGACCAATCCCAATAAAGCTGCTGAGTTCATCTGGTCCATGAGAGCTCCATCTCTTGTAACAGCCCTCTAGAGCAGGAGAGGCTGTGTGCAGTGTTGGATTGTTGCCTGCTGATGACACCGCGGAACTCTTCCAGTCACTGCTGATGTAAAAGATGTAAAAAGCTGGTTTCCATGTAGAAAACAAACAAATATGACTACAGGGCCAGAGGCAGCACCTTTATTTAAAGAAGAAATAATCAGAAAGACCACACATAGGTGAACTGGAATAGACTACACGTACTTTTTCATGGGCTGTTTAACCTAAATTAGAATCACAAGAACTAGTGTCTGGAGACAAAAATCAAACAAGTACAAATGAGAAACTGTACTGACATTTTTAAGGAGCTGCAGAAAGAGATGTTGGTGTCTTCATCTCTTGAGGTCTTCAGGTTAAGAAGGGTATAGATATTTTAGCCAAACAGACGCTAATATACTCACTGCAGAGGGACTGGCTGATTGCCATGGGATGCGACTAGCCTGTTGACTTCTGATTTAAACGTAATGAACCTAAGAATGAAAAAGCAGAGCTTTCATTGAAGATAGTTAAATTTTGCCTGGAGAAGTACTGCAACATAATTCCAGGTTTTTGAAAATTTAACAAAGTCCTTGGTTCTGAGTACAAATCCTGCCTTACAGTGTTGCTGTTTGCACACATCAGAGAATTCTTGAGCTATTTAATCCTCATTAGTGAAGCATTATTAATCCACAACATTGAAGGACAGGAGGTGTAATTTAGAGAAACCCTTATGGGAAGGATCTCATAGGAGATAAAAAGGAATTACAGTGTTTCTGTAGACTAGTAACATAAATCATGGCATTCTAGTGCAGGTTTGCGGGGTTTTTTAATGTTGCAGATTTAAAATTCTGTGCAAGAGTTTTGTTTTCCTGTGGGTGCTATAGGATTAAGGGGTAATTTTAATTTTTCACCTGTGTTATGTCTAACCTTGGTCTATGGAATTCCTGTCTTTTGTGTTCCATGAGGCTTTACAGAATTATCATGTGTTAAGAGAATCACTGAACTGTTCAACCTGCTATCTTGGGATTATTTTCATATACTCACTAGAAGTTTAACCTGTTGAAAACAATTATTAAACAATTTGTAACATAGCAGACATAAATGGTCTCAAAAAGCTTATGACTGAAAAAAAAAAGAGCAATGACTTGTCAGAGCTCCCATATTTGTAGAAATCCATAATAACTTGTTTCCCAAAAGTTAGAGTACTTAAAATAATTTAGTAGGTTAGAATATTTGAAAATAATCCATCTGCTTTTTTATAATCTCTTTAACAAGATAAACATTGACATCTTATGCAATTGTACCTCTTTGCTGTGGAGGAGGTGCAATTTTTCTCAGGCAGAGGCCTTGCAAAGACTGTAGTGTCTTCAGCTGTGTGAACTGGTATTGACTGGAGTTGTCCCTCTTGGTCAGCTCACTGCTGTATTAGACAGAAGGGCTTTTAAGAGAAACTCACGAGTTTGCACTTGCTGAGCCAGATTCACCATGAAAAATAATACAGCCATGTAAGTATGGCACTGCAGAGGCATGACTTTTTTCCCCCCACTTATCTCAGCATTTATAAACAGAGCTGACCCTCTGTCCACCCCATAACACATCCCAGGAGAAAGGGGGGGAATGCTTTATGGCCACCTGCTCAGGGAGAGAGAGAAATCTTTCTGCTCTTGGGAGTCGCTTCCTATGGTTTCTGGCAGGCACTGTGCAGAGGACTATTTCTCAGGGACTCATCCCAGGTGCCCTGGGAAGGATGTTCCTTCCCTCAGTTTGAGAAGCTGGAACTGTCATTTCTCACGGCTTAGAAGTAAGGGGCACAGTGCCTTGGAAACTGCAGTCTTTATGAGCAGTGTTCCAATCAAAGTGGAAATGAAACAATGGTGCTTTACACAGCACAATCACAGAAAGGGTACAGGTTTGATACCATATTCCAAAATGTTTCAGTGTGGGAGGCGTATTATCTCCGTCAATAACAGCAAAGTGAACAAATAAAAGAGCTTGTATTTTCAGTTAACAAAAGGAAATGGCTCTTTTGACCACATTTAGTGCTTCCTCAGCTCCTTCTCACTGGATTAATTGCATAGTTGTGGTAAAGACATAAAGCACTTATTTTTAATACTGACATTTATTTTTACTGCAGCACTGCATAACTTCTAGAGCAGCAACATCCAGTCTGGGGCTTCCTAGAACTCCTGCAGTCATACTTGACCTCAGCGCTGGTGATAGAAGGCTGCCATTCAGGACCAAACCAGAAGAGAGATCTCAGCATCTGAGAGTCTCTTACTGCAAGTCTGTTGAGTCTGGTCTAAATGAAAGATAACAATTATTCTTTGACACCCACCGAGCCTCAAGCCTGTCTCTTGATTTGCTCACTTCTTATTTCCTTTCCTTTTCTAAACTGTGTGTACATATACCTCACCTAAGAGAAGAGAATGTTCATGAAACTTCACTACCCTACTCCAGGTTTTCAGTGTGAAAAAGCAGTCTTTGGCTCTGCCTTTCTAAGCGTAGTCTTGGGTATGGTTACTCTACCAAACATTTCTTTTGGAGTTGGCTGAAAATTGGCGCACAGATTCTTGTAAGTCCTGAGCAACTTCCAGAGTTGTACTGTAGCTGCTGAGTCCCTGAGTCAATCATTCATTTGGAGACTTCTATATAAGTCTCACACGGGTTTTGCAGATGCATTTTTAAACCTAATTTACATGTAGGCGAAACTCAAGATTGGTGAAAACTTGCAACCACCAACACACGCAACATTTCCTAGGAGACCTTCCAGACTTAGCATCCTTTTAGGATATTGATTGATGTTTTGCAGTTCCTTTCTTCCTAGCCAGCCTTTTGTTCCTGTAGGTCGTACACCAGTCTGAGTTAAAACTTTGTATTTTTACAAATTCCAGTTCCTTCTTTCCAGGTAGTATCTGGAGGTAATATCTGGAGAGATCTTTCTAGGACAGCTTCTCCAAATAACATCTATTCCTTATCGAATGTTTATTTAGGAGCAAACCAGGCAAAGACAATCCTTGAAGACATAGTTTCTTTGGCCTAAAACCAAGTCTTCTATCTATTTAAATGGATGTCCTGTAAAGCTATTGACTCTTGAGCAGCCTGTATTGCTAGCTCTTTTCTCTGTGCAATGGTTCTTCCTAATAGCTCTTAAGTCAAAGAAAAGTTAAGACTGGAAGCTACAGTAACAAAGAAAAGTCACCCAACAACTGGGCAATCAAAGTAACATTCACAAAACATGTGGGATATCTCAGCTGATACGTATATAAAGATTGTATTTGTCTCACTTCCCTTTACATGCTGTCTCTACACCATAGATATTACAGCTGTTATTTGTGCTAGGAACCCTTTTTCTCAAGAGAGAAGTAGTTATTCCTGGGGCTGCAGGCATATTTTACATGTCTTGTTTAGAATGGCATCAATCAGGTCTTGGTTCCACGGAGGAAGATCTTCACAGACAGGAGCCAATCCTGGGGTGACAGTGTCAGATGTCAGAGTGGGTATTGTGGCAGCAGGTTAGCCTTTACAGTTGTTTAAAACACACATTTTCTTAGTAGGAATAGCATGCCATGGAATAAAGAAAAACTATTGTCAAGAAGGGAGGGAATGAGGGGGAGAGAATTAGAGATTCAGAGAGCAAAGAGAAAAAAGTGATAACTAAAATATTTTCACATGTACTTTATATAATTCATGCTTCAAAAATAAAATAATAGCTGTTGGTTTGTTCCAGACAAAGGAGTTTCTGTATTTTTCCAAAACAGAAGAGCTCTACTTACCCAGTATGGGAAGTCATAACAATTTATTGATTATATGTATATACTGATAGGTAGTCCTGTTTGTACTTTAACAACCACTTGGACAGAATATGGTACCACATAAACACAGGTGAAAACACTATTGAAAAAACAGTTTGGGATCCCATTTCTTATTTACTTCCATGTTCAGTTTCGTGATTTGGATGTGTAAGACAGTGACCAAAATTTCCTATGTTTAGTCGAAGAATTTCAGAAATAAAGGAAGTTGCACAGATAAAGTAAGCCTAACTGCATGCTCAAAGCAAATGAGGACCTCTCCCCTCCCCACGGCCCCCACCCCCACCCCGTACTGGCACTTCAGCAAAAAAAAGCATTACAAGCAAGACAAACATTTAACTCTGAGGTGAAGTGTGTGCTCTAAATCTAGATCAGCTCACTTTCACATTTGTTTGTTTTAGATTTTCTTTGCTTGACTTACATTTACCAATATAGTACTTAATTGCTAAGTACTCCCATTGCACTGTTAGTATTTACCTCTGCATTTCAAAGACATCTAAAATGAAGAGAAAATGCAGCTCTCTGATGAGTTAATACAGAGCTGGTGGGCAAGTATGCCACTGCCACAGACTTAATTCACAGCCCAGCATAATCAGAGGGAAGGAGACATGTGGAGCTGGTGGGGACTAGCGGGGAGCAGTTTCACTGTGCTCACAGGGCCCAGACCGGAGGCAGTGAGCTTTGATGTACCTTAACTGCTTGTCACTCCGCAGGCAGTGTTTCTTACCAGGGATGCTCCAGATGTCCACACCATCTCTTCAGGCTGTGATTCAAGGCTCTCCAACACAGATTGTCCTCCAGAGTTTTCTCAGTTTTCCCTGGCTATTGTGTGCTGGGGTGGAGGAGCAGCCTAGCATGCAGCAACCCAGAACACCTGCCACAAGAAGCCCTGGTGATATGCACCAGCATGAAGACAGCAGGGATGAGAAAACACTGAGCTGGTAATTGGAGTTCGGTGGTTCAGCTGAACAGTGACTAAAGGTTCTGTGCTTTATAGGTCCTGTGTTGATGGCATATCCAGGAGCCAAAATTCCTGAAATTCACCTAGTGTTTTTTTTTCCCTGAGAATGAGAACTGAAGCCCTACCTTCTGGTCAAGTTTCAGCTCAGACAGATTTTACATGTTTTACTTAGAAACCCAAATGTGGCATCCTATATACCCACAAATTACTATGTAATGTTAATTGTTCTGCTCTTCTCTGGAAGTATCTGTACCATTGCAACAACAGGTGAAGAACTTTGCCCTTATTTACAAGCTATTTAAGATTGAATTTGTGAAGTTACTGCAAGGTAAGGAACTACATAATGTCGAAATACAAGTTCCTCAAAGTGAGAAGTTGGATATTTTGAGTCTTGGCATCATGTACATATTATAAACTCAAAAAAACCAAGGTGACAGAAGTTCCCTTGCTGTGGTGACACGCTGCTAGGACTCCCTAGAAGCAGGTCAAAAAGCTGTCATTAGCTTGCTTCAGGCTAAACCCCATCAGCTGAGCTCTGAAGAGAGGCAAAATGATTCTGTAATAGCTCATCTGGGCACATGAGTGCAAGTCCTGAAGGCGATGAGATGCCAAGCACAAGAAAGAAGCAAGAAGCAAGGAAATACTTTTTTTGCTGCTCCTTGCAATAGTAAAGGTTGATATTGCTTGAAAGAGATTTTTCAGAAGACCAAGAATGAACCATCAACATCTTTTAGAAGATTCCTAGTTGGTTTGTTAGCAAAAGAAGAGTATCTATTCTGAACTGCAGCATTTTGTTGCCTGGATGTGACAGTCACTTCCATAGATTGATTTCACAGATTCATAACAAAAATTACGAAGAATTCAGGTTGTGAGAGGCATTGTTACAATTATTTCTATCTTGTAACTTTAAACAACTGACTACATTCAGAGAATGAAATCTGAAGTTTTTTCTAGGGCAGTAGCATAACATCCAGTAGTATGAACCTCTATTAAAAGCTGGGTTGGAAAAGTACACTGCATAGAAGAGTTTTACTTGACAGTTTAAAAATGCAGCAAACTAAATATGCTCTTAAACACGAGCTTTGAATGGTATTTTGAAGCCATTAACATCTATTTGGATAAGTCAGTTTAGAAATTATGCAGAGAAAAATGAGATTTGATTCATTGTGCCTGGGATTGTGCCCTGGGGTTCACAGTGGTAATTTCTTGAACCAGATGTTACGCTTTGGTGCCACTGTGCTTCAGACAAAAGGAACTCAGAATGAGCATTTCAGGAAATGTGTTCAATGCCATTGACTTATGATTATTCAGACCTGGACTTAGTGTATGCACTCATTTTGGTTTTAAGTTGTAGCTCGTTTGTCAGGCCTGTGACATAAATAAGCTCATTTCCTTTGGTGCCTCATTCTCAAAGGATGCAAAAAGGACTATCTTATTTCAGGACCTGCTTCACTTGCTTTTTCCAGCCTGTCTAATCAGCTCCTCTACATTTGGGGACTCTTTTTTTGCCTCTTAACAGCTACTGAAATGTCAAGGGACAGAGAGAAGTGCATCTCTTTCATTACTCCAGGAGTGGAACATTAACCCTTTCACTTTTTTTGCCAGGCAAAGTGCACTTCCACCTAATCACAGCAACCCACAGACCTCCTAGTGCATTTGGTTTACTGCAGACAACCACTGCAATTGAGTGAAGGCTTTGAACAGTTTTAATGTCTTTAATTTACTAAGGTGATCAGAAAGCAGGTGGTGTATTCAACAATTCCAGATATGACTAAGTACAATAATTATGTGTTTTGATGCTGTAAATGTGTTTTAATTATTAGGAATTAACACCAGTTAAAACCACCAGAGCAACTAGTGAAGAGCTGTATAAATGCATTCATGCTCTGTAGTATCTATGCTGCAGGTCATGTGAGAAAGTTAGCTGAAATCCAGAATATCAGTGAGGAAGCTCAGATGTTGCACAGATTGTCTGTATCTTGGATAAACCATTTAGTCTCACTGTCCCCAGCTTCTTTTCATGTTACTTGCCAATTTGTAAAACAAACTGGGAAGTAGTGAAGTGCTTTTATCTATTTATTTAGAGGTAATGATTTGGAGCACAGATCGCTTTTTTCTGCGTATTCTGGAAACATTTGAAACCCTCTTCTCTATTGGCCAGATAAGCAAACACTCACAATATGATATTCCAGGAAGATGGCACTACAACAGGTAACACTGCACATGGTTAAATAAAAGATGGCAGCTTTCCATATGGCACCTTTCTAGAGGTAATCTAATTAAATTAGAATTCATTATGGATATGTGGGTTACACAGCACATCCGTTGCCCAGATTGCATAACCCAGTCTCTCATATTGCCAGAAGAAAAGGAGCCAAGCAGTTAACAGCATGCTCGTTGTTAGGCTGTGTTGCCCAAATCCAAACTCTTAGGGAAATTAAGAAGAAATAAATGTCACAAATTATTTGTAGTTATTTATATTATTAACTATCATCATAATCTTCAAAAGAAGAAAAATACAGAAGGATACAAAGGCGTCTTAACACTAAAGAGGCTTTTTAGATTTCAAAAAAAAACAGAAAGAAGCCTTGTTATCTGAATGCAGTCTTGAATTATTTAAATGTTAACGAAAAATATTTTTAAAAGCCAACATGAGCTGTCTCACTCAAATTGATTTCTTAAAACATTTAAAATCATTTGGACACTTCACTTTTGTCTGTGTTGTTTCTTCCTTTTATTCCCACAGCACTTTCCCCTCTGCCTGTGCAGATCAGAGTAGCTGCCTTCTGCAGAACAGCAATCTCATTTTGTTTACCTTGTGTTTCAAAGAGAATTGAACAAGCCCAGGATTCACTTTCTCTAAACAAATACTGGCAAGACAAAGGTATCACAGCTATTCTAGGGACAAGAGGTTTTATGAGATGGAGAATGGTAAAGACTAGCAAGAAAAAAAGTCAATGTGTTTTTATCTGAAAAAAAGAGTTAATCCTTTCCACAACCTCATTTTCTTTGCTTTTGAGATAGCTCTCCTTTATCATTTAAGTTTTCAAGTTTTTCAGCCAAAGGAAACAAGAAACCAAAGCATTTTCTTTGTTCCTGTCAAGTAGCTTGAACAGTTTGAGAACAGAAACCAGTCAGAGCAGTGTGATTAGCGTAGCCAATTAGGGTGGATTTGCATATTCACAACACAGTTATCGAGAAATAATTCTGCAGAGATAATGCAAGTGTGACAATGTCTGTCTGCCAATCAGGGCACCCTGGCATCTGTGCAGTATGGTAATTGAGAAATAACCATCAAACGATTCTGCAGATTGGGCACCCCAAGCCAATCCATGTGCCAGCACTACACAGCTGGGGAAGAGACTGCATTTATAAGACAGCAGCCGTACAATACCTCTGCACACTGGAAAAGGTTAATCTACAGTCTATTTACCTAAAATGCAACAGCATCTCTCAAATGTGTTTGTTCTTCCAAGACTCATTCCAGCTACGGCTCGTGCTAACTGCCAGTTCTGGGGGCCAGCCTCATCAGGAATTCGGGGGTCATGGCTTCTAATGAGATGGCAGTTGTCTAAGGACTGAGTGCCTTGCAGCCCCTCCTGCCCTTTAGCTCAGCCAGTGGTACACAGGCATGGCGGGGTGCTAGATAGTGCACTGCGCAAGATGCGTGCAGAACGTAAGCTTTGTGCAATGGCTAAAGGATGTATGATAATGCTCTGCTTTCTTCTGTCCCAACAGGCCTCTCACCAATGTGTTATCCATGGAGTAGGCAAGAAAGCATAAAGCCTTTCAGGAAACCTTGTAGACTCTGTCAGATAACAGACTGCAGCAGGTGATCATAGCTGCTTTATTATCTTTGAAAGTGAAAAATCACCTTATACACTACAGTGACAGCAATCCATGCTCCTTCTCACCGTATCTCTGCCTCCCATCACTTACGATCTTTTACCAACAACTGCATTGCCGCAAGTGTTCAGGTGAGCATGACTGGCTGAGGAAGTAGCATGCAGAGCCAGCTGCGCCCATGTAATCTGCATCTTCAGGATTCTCTATTTTCTTAGAAAGTGGCTGACAAGTGATTGGCAATGTGCCACATCTGTGTGTGCTGATTTTAGAAAGAGAGACAGTGATCTCTATCCTTAGTGCTCTTGACTCCTCTTCAGTGCTAGGAGCTGAAGTCATGGTGCACAATTGCCACAAATTGGATCTAGAGGGGCTCCCTGAAGTGTTCTCCCAGGTACAACCACGCCAGCCACATTCACTTTCATAATGGCTAACGGAAAGGCAACAACACGAAAATTAATTTGTGGTACTCACTGCTACAAGATGTTGAGTAAAACTTAACAAAATCCCTGAAATTAGACCGTGACACAAATAATAAGTTTATAAGCTG
This sequence comes from Amazona ochrocephala, assembly GCA_039720435.1. Taxonomy (NCBI): domain Eukaryota; kingdom Metazoa; phylum Chordata; class Aves; order Psittaciformes; family Psittacidae; genus Amazona; species Amazona ochrocephala. The sequence goes on from CM077881.1 coordinate 34,091,184, forward strand.
GTATCATCCACCAGGGTAAAGACTATGAGCTCTCCCCCTTCATGCCACAAAGATGCATTAAAGTACATTTATCACAGAATCATAGAATGGTTTTGAGTTGGAAAGGAGCTTAAAGGTCATCTAGTTCCAATCTCACTGCCACGAGTAGGGACGTCTTCCATTAGACCAGGTTTCTCAAAGCCCTGTCCAATCTGTCCTTGGATACTTACAGGGATGGGGCATCAACAATTTCTTTCCCATCTAGTTGGGAAGAAATGTTTTCCTCCAGGAAAATATATATATTTTTTATAATCGTCTATGACAGGGATTTTATATGTATCTCTGGAATACTCACTGCTGGTTTATGTAGTCCAGTAACTTACGTAAGATTTTTTTTAATGGTCTCAGTCTATGAGTATCCACAATTGCCTGTTTCCTTCCTATTGCCTTTGTGGCATCAGCTCTTTATTAGAAAGTTAATAAACTTTGTGTATATTCTAAAGATAATATTGAAAACTGCAAAATTGTGTTTTGCATTTTATAATTGATGTGGAAAAAAGGGGGAAATCTAATCCTATTGGGCCTTCTCTCTCTTTTGCTCTCTCTCACTTTTTCCCTTTTGATAGTAAGCAGCAAATTTTAATTAGCTTCATTTCCACAATTCAGTCATGCATATGTAATCTTTGTTCACACTTTTATAAAGTAAAATTAAGTGAAAGAAATTGGGTAATAATACAAAGCTTGTCTGAGCAGAACAAATGTGAATTATCAAACATAAGGAAAAATGACAGGGACTACAGGCTTGAAGTTGTGCAAGGTTTGAGGTGATTCTTCTGAAACTGGAATGTATAAATAATGCGTAGAAACAGGTGCTGATTATCCTGTTTTGGGCATCTTTTGTTCATTATATGCTTGGGCTGCTGAGGTACAGTGATAACCACCGAATGTGAGGAGACTGCTTAATAACAGCTTGCTAATGTATCTCTTTTATCATGAGCTGAAGGTGTCACATGTGCTTGTCTAGTTAATAGAAATCACTTTGTGAACCCACTGTTCTTAGATTTGATATTGGAGCAGATCACTGTAATGGGCCTCTCTCTTGATTACAGCTGTAAAAGCTGTTCTGCCATTTTGCAGTGTAATGTAAAGGTTTCCTAATCCATATACACACCTTCTAATTAAAAGTTTGCAGGGGTTACCTTGGGAGCCTTCAGTGCTATGGTTTGAAACTAAAACTAAAAAGCACGTTAAATTCGTGGGTGAGACAGGAGCAGGAAGTCCATTTTCATCCCCTGCTACTCTGGATTACTTGAAAGCACAAACATGATCAGGATTACTAATTTTATTATTTTTGTTATCTGAGAAGATAGAAAATTAAAGGGAGACAATGGATGTGACTGAATCTAGAGTTCATCTTATTTTATAACTTATGAGAAGTCTCTTTAGACTCTAACCAGTTATTTTAAAAAGCTACCAGTTCATCAGCAGCAACTGAAAACCAGAAGCTCCTGATGATATAAATCAGTCCGTGACTGCACAAGCTGTGTAGCAAATAATGCTGTGGCAGATACTGAGGTCTTCATTAAAGGAAAGGTAAAGTAGGGGAGCATGTTGGCATATGGAAGTTTGAAGCCCAGTTAATATTCAGCCTGACCCCACCAACCTAATCTGCCCCTGACAAGGAGCTCTTATTACAGGAAGTGCATTTCAAACATGGGTGGCTTGTGCCAAGATTTAGTTTAATGGTTAACAGAGAAGCTATAACCACGCAGAAACTCTGACTTCCTCCTCCTGGGGCAGGGACCAAAAGCTGCCTTTACTTGCAGAGGAAGAGGCAAACATTGAAAGAAGAGCAGTTCATACTACAGAGGGCTGGAGAACGACAGCTTCATCTTAGTAGAGAAAGGAGAAAAATCCAGAAGGAGCAAGAGATGTTTGCCACTGAAATAGGTAAGATCTGAAACACTTTCGTGCTCGGCTCACTGACTCAGTGGCTGTCTCTAACAAAACCCACAGGTGTGGCTGGTTGAGACAGGTTTGTTGTGCCTGACTTGCTCTAACCTGTGCATTGCAGTGAGAGAGGCAAAGCAAGAAAGGATCCATTTGCTGTGAATCTGAACATCAGAGAGGGCAGAAGGCTTTTTCTTCCTCCTCTTCCCCCCAAGGGGCTTCTCATGGCAGGACAGACATCCTCTTCAGACTGTTCTGATCTCATTGACCACAGCCACATCCCTGAGTTCGAAGTGTCTCCTTGGATTAAGATCACTTTGGCCTCTGTGTATGTCTGCATCTTTGTTGCGGGCATCCTGGGCAACAGCATCACCATCAAGGCCACCAGGATCCTGCAGAAGAAGGGCTACCTGCAGAAAGAGGTCACAGACCACATGGTGAGCCTGGCCTGCTCTGATCTGCTGGTCATCCTGCTGGGTATGCCTATGGAGTTCTTCAGTGCCATCTGGAGCCCCTTTTCTACTCCCAATGGCAACGTGGCTTGCAAGCTCTACTACTTCCTTTTTGAAGCCTGCAGTTATGCCACTGTGCTGCATGTTGCCACCCTCAGCTTTGAGAGGTATGTGGCTATCTGCCATCCCTTTAAGTTCAAGGCTGTCTCTGGACCCTGCACAGTGAAGCTGCTCATCGCTTTTGTCTGGGGGATGTCTGTCATAGTGGCTCTGCCTCTGCTCTTTGCCATGGGCACAGAATACCCCTTGGAAGCCATTGAGGGCTACCAAGGTATGACTGCCTGTGAAAAGCCTATGCCTAGGCACCACCTTCCTGATCTGAAGCACAATATGACCATCTGTACCAGCCTCTCCTCCAAGTGGTCTGTCTTTCAGGCCAGCATCTTCAGTGCCTTTGCTGTGTACATCATAGTGCTGGGATCTGTTACATTCATGTGCCACAGCATGATGAAGACCCTGATGATCCACAAGAAAGGAACTGTGGCAGTGAAGGGTGGACTAAAAAACCAGGAAGAGTACCTAAGAAAAAGTGAGAGCTCGGAGGGGAAGAGCTCCAGGAGACAGATCACTTTATTCTTGGGTAAGAGCCTTGTGTTACTCTGCCTCCCCTCCCCTGCCCCCTTTCCACATGGGAAGGAAGCCCGGAAGCCTCTGTTTTAGCTCACTAGGTTCCCCCAAATGGGGGATATATGTTTTAAAACTGGGACAAAATGATGGAGAGGAATACTTTGGTTGCAATGACATATTTTTAAGAAACTGATTTTCCTGTGTGTTTTTGACTCACTCTTTTTGCTGCTGGAACAGGTGGGAGGGAATAAGAAGGAAAATTCCATTTGCTCTCAGCTATTTATGTTTGATTATCCTGCATGCCTGCATGCAGCAATATGGGTAACAGGGTGTGGCTGCTTGATCTTTGGGGTAGCAATAGGCAGTGGTTGCCTGGATATAAAGTAGCTCTACTTCCATGTTTTCCCATTAAATTACAAATACGTGCACATTTAGTAAGGCCCTTGATAGGAGGGAAGAGTGTCTTGCAAGATCTGAAGTTTGTCCCACCCACAGGGAATGCCCCTGTTAATTCAGGATGCTCCATGGAGGGTACTTACATAGTCTCAGCAATTGTGGCTGTGGATGTATTGCATCCAAGCATTAAGAAAGCTGGGCTGGAGAATTGATTTGGTCTTGCAAATTGCTGTTGCCCTCTTCGAATTTTTTTTTCCTGGTTTTATTTGGAGGCCTTGGAATTATGTTTGATTCTGATCTCTCTTGCCACATTTGTCAGACAAAAACTAATCAAGCTGTCATTTCACCAACTTGAATCTTTCTGGGCTGTGATCCATGCAGTCTTCACATTTGTTGATGCTCTTAGAAGTGCCCTTAATCATGCTCTGGCTGCATTACTGCTAGTTCTTGTTTTGTTGGGTTGCTTAATATGATACTGGTTATAATAAATGAACCATCTAGAGTGTGAATACAGAGTAGACCTAGTATTTCAGTGATGCTTTTTTAGTGTTCTTCTCGATATTGCAGAGGCAGAATTGAAACCTGTGGGTCTGTCCACTTCTAGCTGTATGTAGATAATATATTTTGAGACGTTGTTTGGTTTTTTTTTTTTTTTTTTTTTGAGCATTCTATGGGTCCTTGTCTAGTCTTGCTTTTGCATGGCTGTGATATGAAGCTGCAGGCTAAGGAGCCCAGGGTGCACCCACCTCCTTTTCTGCTCCACCTGTGCTAGAGCTGGGAACATGGTAAATACTTGTCATACAGACAAGGCCTATGACTTCAAGGTTTGGGGAAAAGGTGGAGCTGCTATTGAAAAAAGTTTCAAATGGCACATGTGATGATCCAGGCTGTACAGAGCTTTTCCTCATCCTCAGAATGTACCCCTAACAAAGAAAATGTCTTGTGCAATGCAGGAAATCATTTCTGTGGAGTGGGAGGTCCCATACCTGGATGATTAAAAGGGATTTCACTATCCTTACTCCACTGAAAGTACTGATTTCTGAGGTAGAAGCTTAGCAGCAAATGCTAAACACAGCATGTTACACAAAGTGAAAAAAGAGATAAGGTTCTGCTCTAAGTGCTGCTGTAGGATCCTTAAATGTCTGTGGATCTCTCTCCCCTTGTAAAATTATCATCCACATCTACGTTAAAGCTCAGTCTAAGATCCCAATCCTATAGCAAGCTCTAGCTTGGTTGAGAGGTGAAGGTAAATTGCCTTAGCTTTTCTTCCCCTTCTTGATTATTGTTCTTGCTTGGTGATGGTTTATCATGGAATAGGGCTGACCTAGTGCTGCTTGCAGGAGTGTTAAAAGCTAAGTGAAAGCAATTGGCTTGTGCTTTATCTTAAGGGAATTTGCTATCAATATGTGACACTTCCTCTTGTGCTCTCAGCTTTCTGGACCCAATAGATACTTCCGTGAATTCTCAAAAATCATTTCAGTGGCAAGATTCTTAATATAAGTCTTGCTAATTTACTTGGGTTGGGAAATAGTAAACTGAGGAGGAAGAAACTGTGGCCTGCATCCTTAAGAACAGTGCAAAGCAATTTAATTTGGAGAATTCATAAGAGTGATGCTTTAGGGAATTTTTAACCCAGAAGAAATGAACATATAGATTGGTTACAAATCGCTGAATTTATATATAGTGATTTAGAAGTCCTCTTTGTTTTTCATTTAACAGATGGGTCAAATTAAAACAAATACTTGCACATTCCCAATGTATTTCACTTTTAATGTGAAATGTAAATGTCAGTATGCAGCATGATGTCTTTGAACATCTAACAGAAATAATAACAATTTAGCATTTTCTTCTAGCTGTTAAAATTGTAAAGTTCTATAAAATGGAGATTAAATTCAGAAATCTGACAATGAGAAAAAGCTAAGTACAAGACACAAGAAGGAACTGTTTTTTTTTTAGTGTCACATTACTGTGTGGCATTTGAAATAATCATGAATATGAATTGTAAATGTTGAAAGACTATTTGCTATAGGTAGTATGTACACTTGCAGGATGGGCTCCAGATAGGGTGACGCCTCTACTATGATGGAGGAAGGTGACAAGGGGCCAAGGGAGAGAGCCCCACCGTGCTACGCTGGTTTAGGCCCATGTGGGGAAGAGCTTCTGTTCAACGAAGGTAGCTGCAAGATTCAAGTATTTCAGCTTAAAGCCCAGAGGGTCTGTTTGGGGATTTGAAGTCGTTGATGTAGAGATGTCAGTTCCTTCTGTTTCTGACTACCTTGCTACACTCACGGTGGAGAGGAGGATCTGGCCCAATGGCTGCAATAAAAGCTCTATGCCCAGTGCTGGTAGTGGGGGTACTTGCAGGGGCTGTTCAGCTCAAATTTTGGTCGATTTGCTCCAGTCTAGGAATGCAACTTTGTCTGAGTGTTTTGGAGAAAATCAGTTCTGTTTTTATAAGGTAGTTTGTGAAGTCCTGTTCCTTCCAACTTCTTTCCCACTTGATGTTGCCTTCAAGAAAAACGTGATAGTACATACAAGTCTGCTTAATGGTCCTGCTCCCGAAATGAGGCCTTTTGTGCTTTTGGATAGACTGGGTCATAATTCCTGCAATCTGGGTGTGTGTGAGATTTATTTAATCACCTTCTGGGTCACGTGGTAAAACTACACGTCCCCAGTGGGTCAGCCCATCCACACAAGCAGCATAGATCAGACTGGTTGACACTATGTGGGTTACCTATATGTGTATTGTTAAAGCAGATTTGCTGGTGCTGGAATAGCAGAGCTTTCTTCTAGTAAAGGTCTATGTGGGTCTCTCTGAGTATGACCTGTTATGAATAGCAGGAAAAATTTAGCTAAACTTAAGTTTTTGAGTGGTTCATAGCAGCACTTGTTAATAAAAATTTTCCCACCCCCAGCAGCAGAAACTGAACAGCTGTAGTGCCTATGAAAACACGTGGCTGATGGCACTTTGAAACACAAGCTTTTAACAGTATTTAAAATCTAATGTGCAGTCCATCCTGACAGGGATTGATTCAGTCTTTGTGGCTGAATAGATCTTGTCTTTCTCCTGTGTCTGTAATAGGCAGGGCAGTGATTAGATGGCTACCTAAACGGTCACAAGGTGCCACTGGGGACCTCGTGCTTCTCCAACAGCTGAGCTGAGGCCTTTGCCAACATAGTAATGAGCTTTTAAGAAAGGTGAGTTTGGAGGTTTATATGTATTAATATATATAAGTGGGTTATAGCAAACAAAGAAGGAGAATGTAATTCAAGATTATATAAAAGATATCAAACTCCAACTATTGCAGGAGTCGTAAATGTTACAAAAAGAAGGCACTTCTCATAGCTGAAGCTATGTAAGTTAAAAATCTTTAGGAAATGTCAACAGATGGCCTGCTCACTGGAAGAGGGGAGCAGTATGGGACAAGCATCCATGCAAGCTACTGGTGGGATGGGCCTCAGCACAAGTGGCTCCATGGCAGCAGTGGCTGCTCACTGGCCATGGCTGCGTCCTTCTTAATCTGGCCAATAATGTAAAGCAACACTTACACAAAAGCAGTTGTATGGTTTGTCATCACACTAGATGTAACTGAACTGAACTTGTATTCTAGAATGAAATGAGTTTTGACTACCCCAGCTGAAAAATGTATTGCTTCTACAGCTTCTGTTATTCCCCTTGACAGATTCAGTTTTGCGCTTCCACTAAAAAGCCTTAATTATTTTACATAAAACAATCTCAAGCCCCCCACAGTAAATATGTTGAAATAAAAAGTTCTTTAGTGTTGCTACATCCTCTGCTTTACTTTGTATACACTTCCATTTTGCCCTTTGGACCAATACTCTTCTGTTTACGCAGCAGGGGGTCCCACTGCATGGGGCTGCTGGGCACTGTGGGTGCTTTGCTGTTTGCCAGCTGGCATCTGGTCAGTGCTTTTTTGTCTCCTGGCCATGATGAAACATCCATCGATCCTGAGCTCTTCCTTCCAGGAAAGAGAAATATCAAAATATTCTGGCTGCTGTGAAAGTGTAGAGGTGGATGCACTAAAGCACTGCTGTAACTGCACCAGTTGGTGAGAGCCAGAGTTGCAGCTGGACTTACATAACTGGAGAGCCTGCTGATACCAGCGCAGCCTCGTCAGCTTCCCCATGCTGAGCAGGGCAGGTTATTCTCCCTGCTCTCTCTTTCCCATCATTACAGTACTGCAGCTTTTCTGCTGTAGGACCTTCTGATGTAAGATAAATGTTACCTGCATGCCTGGACAGCAAATATCCTACAACTTCTTTATTGAACAGGGAAGGGCTTATCAGAATCTATGGCGGTGCCTTCATCTTAAGAAAGATAGTGGTGTTTTTTCTTTTATTTTTCTTTGGTCTAACACTTAAGTATGTCAAATACACTGAGAGTTGGCCTGAAGAGAGTAGCAGTGATGGTTTCATGTGATGTGGTATGGTACATGTAGCTTCAGGTCTGGTCTGCTTTAGGGAACCATAGCTGCCAGAGGCTTTACTGAGACTCTGGTAAGTGCCATAGAAGGAGAGTTCCTGCCTCTAAATCCACATAAAAAGGGCAAAAGTAAGGTCTGGAAAAGCTAGACAGAAAGAGGTCAGTGACATGACCAAGGCCACAAATGTTATGGAGAGTCACAAATGCATCTGCTGAATCTTGTGCTAGTGCCCTGTCTTCTGATAAAACTTTGAGTTGGAAATTAAAAAGGCCCTTTAGAACTTAAGATAGAGTACCATTTTTTCCCTATGTACTAGTGCTGGCAGATTAGTGTTTTGGTCAGAATAAAGGTATTGTGTGTAGAAATAGCCTTTCCAAAGATCACTAAGGAAATGTATTTCATAAGGCACTTGGCAAATGCGTTTTCAGGAGGTAGATTACTTCAAGTAGTTGTGAAAAAATACGTGGTTGTCATCCTCAGATGACTCAGGCACAGTATAAGTTGACAATGGTAGGACTTGTGTTACAGGAAAATCAGATGCTTCTTCATAGGCTGTAAATTGGCTGGGTTTTTTCCTCACAGAAAAAGGTAAAGCTTAGGGACAGAACAAAAATTGAAAGAATAACCTAATTGATTAGATTCTAGAACACAGCTCCAACTCATGTTCTTTAAACTCGGTTTCATTGACTCCTCTTGGTTCATTGCTTTAATCATTCCACTCAGCCGCCTTTCTTCAGAGACTTTCTTGGAGAGGTGCCTGAAGACAAATACATTGTAGGCTGGATATCATTTTAATCTCTGTGTTTTATATGGTGTCTCCATCCATATATTTCCCTGAGCAGGACTTCAAATTATGCAAGACAAGTAGGAAACTGAATGTACTGAAATGGGTAGTGGGGGCTGAGCAAGTAAAATGAAATGTTTGGACAAAGAGACCAGGGTCTGGCCATTCAGCTAAATGGGACACCTACCCTCTCTCTAGTAAGATTTTGCTTTTAGGTGCTGCTTCCTGGAAAAAAGATAAAAGCAGAAGATTTACCTACTGGTGTTCACTAAAATTTGCTTTCCTTTTCTCTGCAAACGTACTAACCTGGTGTCAATGGCAAAACTGATCAATGCTACTGAATGCTGGTAGCACAAAACCGAAGCTCACCTATTCAACAGAAGACAATGGAAAGGCTGCGTTCAGGGATCATAGCTTCTCCAGGCAATTTTGTACAATCTCCTTCAAAGAACTGTGGGACTTCTGTTGTGCTAAAAAAAACCAAACCAACAATCAAAAATGTAGCCACAGTAAAATAGACTCAAGGCAAACTTCCAAAATCAAGATATCTCTATGTTCAGTTTTCCCACACTGTAATTTAAAAAAGAACACAAGCAGAAAACAGCATAATTTTTCTCCCTATTGTACAGAAAGCAATTTATCTACTTGTGCTTTAACTGGACTCATGTAATAGAAGATTGTGCTTTTGGCTTAAGCAGACAGTCTTCCTTTCCTCCTACGCCAAGGGATGGCACAATGGTACAGGGAGAAAAAGAATGGAAGAATAGGGACTAATTGAGGCCAGCACCCCCAGGGTATTTAAGACTTTTGTAGTTTTAATGGAAAAATCTATGTGTGATTACACTTTGCATTAGAGTACTTAAGAATTGCTTCAACATGAAAAGCCTGCAGCTTTAAAGACAACCTAACTGCAAATACTGTAGTCGGAGAACCAAATTCACCACTAGTGCAATCCACGTAATTCCCCTTATGTGATATCCTGACAAATATAGGTTCTGTGGACATATGACCACTGTCTTTGCTTCCATGTATGAGAAGCTCCTGAGGACAGTAAATGCTTTACTGGTGCTAAGTGAAAATCATGGCCATGCTTCTGTCTTTCACCTGATGCTTACAAGGCATTTCATGTAGTCTGATAGTAAGCTATAGGTGCTGGTGTGCTGCTTCAGCCTAGCTTTTCCTGCGGCACATGCAACACAAGTATCTTTCCTCTTCTTTATACTCTACTATCTGTGTTGTCCAGAGGCTAAGTGGATGGAAAAGATTTCTTAAGTATTTCTGCTCTGTATTTGCCTCTACCCAAGTTCTTTAAGCTTAATTGAAGACTGTTACCAGGATTGACCTTAAACTTAGTAATAATCTTTCCCCTCCCCTTCCCCCTCTCTTTAATAGCCCTGTTGGTCCTCGGTTCTTCTGACATCCCCAGGGTATGTTAAGAGAAGGAAGGAGGGAAGCGCAAGTAACATCCCGTGCTTTGGTAGCATAATCCAAGAAACAGGCAGGGAGCTGCTGTCTTTGGGGAGCTGAGGGCTGGCTGTGTCATCTTAGTTCTGAAAAACATGCTCTGTATCATGGCAAACCCTCATTAGCACATTCTTACAAGAAACAGCCTTGGAAGCTGTCTCTTTAATTCTTTGGTTAAGAGGTTATTGTCTCAAGCATTAATGTTCAGATTTCTCTCTGTTTTCTCGCTACCTCTTCTGAGCTTACTACCTCCTTTGAGACACCATCTCAAATGTAGATTGCTCTTCCAACTCCCCAGTTTCAGTAGATCATAGCCTCATTTGAATAGTAGATAAATGACTCATCTGTGGCAAGTTCACAGATGGTTTATTGAAGTCTTCACCTGTGAAAACTGAATGCATTATCTATTCCTCTATTGTTTCATATTGCAATTATATCACATTTCACAAAATTAAATCTTTTGTTTTCCTAGCTGATGTTAAGACCATTATCTTTAAACAATAATTGCTAACCTGTGAATTTTAATGGAAAAGAGCTTCAATATCTGCACATTTATTAGTAATGTGAAGCTTTCAATTTAGTCCTACATAACTTCTTGGTTTCCTGAAGGCAACATTTGTGTTAGAAACTGAGAACCAACCAACTGCCAACCAGCAGGTTAAAGATTATTTTCTTCCCTTTCGTTGTTGCGAGTTCCTAAACCTTCAGTTTTACTGGATAGGTAGTACATTTGAAAAACTGCAGTTTTTCCTGTAGTAGAAGGAATTTTAAAATCATGTTTCCTGCTAAAGATAAGCAGTTAAGATTTCAACTTAACATCTGGCACAATGTACTGTAGCACCTTTTTATCCTTTCTTGAGGGCATGATAAGTATGTTTATGCTGTTAGATGCCAACCCCTATACTTAACTGAGAAAGCAGTTATCTTTCTGACCTCTGTTGTGGATGCATGAGTAATATAAAGGTCAAAATATTATGGATTAAATGTGTCTACCAAGAACCACTTAATTGTGTAAATAGTAAGTTACAATGAAAGGTGAAACTGAGAAAACGGTCTGGTATTGTTATGAGCTAACTTTTCCTTGTTTCCCCTTAAGCTATTTTAAGCCTGTGGTGCTTGTATTTAATTCTCTCTTAAAAACACTTACTATGTTTGATCTTCTGAATTTTTTAAAAAGGTATTTAGATTGAAAGTGCAGCTTTTGGGGTTAGAGTTGGGGATCTCTCTGCAGCAAGTGTATGATTGTAACGGAAACGTGTAGAGAGTTCTGTGAGCACTCAAAAACCAGTTGACATCCACCTGCAAACAGGTGCACTGTAATACATGATAATCACCAGGAAGCTAAACTTTAGTCTTGAGTTTAAAGAAACCCAGACACAGAGGTGTTCTCAGTCAGCATAAATGGTTTTCTTTCCTCATGTTTTATTAGGTAGCATCTCTACAGATATTCAAGAAGCTGCCCTACTCCAATCTCTAGCTGAGCCCTGCAAAAGAGCTCAGATACAGCCCCTTTCACGGGGTAGTCTAAATATTCTGTCCCTGTTCATATAGTGTTTCTGCAAATCCACCCTGCTTTGCTTCTCAATTTAATATTGCCAGCATGCTTTTTGTTGAATGTAGTAATTGCCTTATATAGCTTAAAGAGGGGCTGCCTTGCACTCAGTGTTTTGTATTAGTGGTATATCTATGATGTTGGTGAAGGTGATTTTGATTTGAAGAAATACGAGAAGACTGTCCTGATTGCTCCTTCCTAGAAAAATCCCTGGAGTTCAGTATATATGTACCTCTTCCAGTAAATTGCAATAACCACAATTATTCTGGCACTTTTTCTATAAAGTGTAAAATTTAAATTCTGGAACTTAATATTGTGGAAGCCAAATCTGAAAGTGGGCTCCAAAAGAGATTAAATGTAACCTTGAAGGATAGTGCTGTCAAGAATAAGAGATAATTTCTACCTTAAGAAGTCCTGATATAACTGAGTGCCAAAAAACCAAGCGTGAATAGTACAGAAAAATCCCTCTACGATCTTTCTCCCACAGTTGTTCTGTGTGGGGTCATCACAGAGAGAAATGAATGGAGAGATGAGTCGTAGGTCTGTCCCAGTATGTCCGCTCTCAATCTCAAATTTTCTGTACATGCCAAAAGAGGCAAGTAATCAGTCTGCCTTCAGCCAGGTACAGAAACATAAGCTTTCTAAGATGGTACAAGATGGTGAACAAGAAAAAGAATAGATTAAAATGCTCTCCCTCAAGTTTTGGTTATTTTTCCCCCACACCCCTCTGCCCTCCCAAGCATAAACTTTCCAAGAGAAAAATGTACTCATTACTGGGTGTGATTTTATTTCTTTGTGGGTGCACCAAAATGTCTCATTTGATAAGCTCCAGTATTTGTTGATTTTTTTAAGTGCTTTTGCCTGTCATTGTCTTTCCAATAACGGCAACTTCTGAGCTTCCTGATTTTGAAAATGAAACTGAACTTGAATTTGTCCCTTAAATGCATTAAGGCTGAAGGTCCTCACCAACTGTGTCTCAGTAGTGCTTAAAGATATCTACAGAAGGGAAGTTCTAGAAAATGCTATAACTGAGCCAACAATCAGAATTAAACTTCTGAGGTAACTAAAAATTGCAGTACAACATCAATAAGGTACACAGAGAATCAAGTAGTCTTTACTGTGGACCTGACTTTAACGTGTCAGGTTTTCAACCATCAGATAAGAACTAACATGTTCTGGTGAAGGACAAACAGAAGTCAAAAGCAAGCATGCTGATTTGTTTGCCTTTGCTCTTCAGACAGTGAAATTGCTAAAAGCCTTACGGCTTTCTGACACAAGCTTGTTCAACAGATCATAGAATGGTTTGGGTTGGAAAGGACCTCACGATCATCTAGTTCTAACCCCCCTGCCAAGGGCAGGGATACCTCCCATTAGTCCAGGTTGCTCAAAGTCCTGTCCAACATGGCCTTGAACACTTACAAGGATGGAGCAGCCACAGTTTCTCTGGGTAACCTGTTCCAGTGTCTCACTACCCTCACAGTAATGAATTTTTTCCTAATATCTAATCTAAATCTACCCTCTTTCAGTTTAAAGCCATTCCACCTTGTCCTGTCACTACTTGTTCCTGTAAAAAGTCCCTCTCCAAATTTCCTGTAGTCCCCTTTAGCTACTGGAAGCTGCATTAATGTCTCCAAAGAGTCTTCTCTTCTCCAGGCTGAACAAGCCCAGCTCTCTCAGCCTGTCTCCATCAGAGAGGTGTTTCAGCCCTCTGATAATCTTCATAGCCCTCCCCTGGACTCGCTTCTGCAGGACCACATCCTTCTTGTGCTGGGGGCTTTTCTGATCTGTTTGGAATCATAGAATCATAGAATAGTTAGGGTTGGAAAGGACCTCAAGATCATCGAGTTCCAACCCCCCTCCCATGGGCAGGGACACCTCCCACTAAACCATGCCATCCAAGGCTCTGTCCAACCCCACCTTGAACGCCGCCAAGGATGAAGCATCCACAACCTCCCTGGGCAACCCATTCCACGGCCCCACCACCCTCACAGTAAAGAATTTCTTCCTCAGATCCAATCTAAACCTCCCCTGTTTAAGTTTAAACCCATTACCCCTTGTCCTCTCACCGCAGTCCCTAATGAAGAGTCCCTCCCCAGCATCCCTATAGGCCCCCTTCAGGTATTGGAAGGCTGCTATGAGCTCTCCACGCAGCCTTCTCTTTTCCAGGCTGAACAGCCCCAATTTTCTCATCCTATCTTCATACGGGAGGTGCTCCAGTCCCCTGATCATCCTCGTGACCCTCCTCTGCACTTGTTCCAACAGTTCCATGTCCTTTTTATGTTGAGGACACCAGAACTGCACACAATACTCCAAGTGAGGTCTCACGAGAGCAGAGTAAAGGGGCAGGATCACCTCCCTCGACCTGCTGGTCACACTCCTTTTGATGCAGCCCAGGATACGGTTGTCTTTCTGATCAATTGACAGAGGTGCAGATCTAAAATGGGTAGAATGAGTTTTGCCACGAGTGTTCAGAAGATGTCATTTAAGTGATATTTTTGTCTTGAAAGCCAAACCACTTAAATTCTAGTGGTAGTAATGATGACATTAACTCCTGCAATGATGACATTAACTCCTGCTGAAATGTGTAGAAGCATTTACTGGTACTTGCAAATGTACACATACCTTTGAAGGTCTTGGACAATGATTCTAGGAGGATAACTTAGATACTGAAGTATATGGGCTAAAGTATTCTTTTTTTAAACTTGAGCATTTGAAAAATGCAATTTATAACTATCCATGTTGAGGCTGTAGAAAAAGATGATCAGAGATCTGGAGATACACTTTTAACACAAGCTAAAATGAGGTTGTATTGTTTCATGTAGCAAAATGAAGAATATGGCTGCTTTGAGTTGTCATTATATACATTGGGGTAATGAGTACCAAGGAAAGAATAAAATCTAGTTTGTACCCTCGTTTGAAAATCTTGCAAAACTGGTTCAGTAATGGCCATATGCAGAGTGACTCTGGGTACAATTATTCTGATCTCATTGTGCAATGAGTTAAGTTTAGCAGTCTTGCTTGGCATCTTTAGAAACAGCCCAGGGAGCCCAGCCCGTAAATTGTCACTCCTTATGTAAAGGACTTTGCAATTGCCTTTGTTTAGTTGTAGAGCCGAGGACCTTCCCTCCAGTATGCACAAACCTTCCTCTTCAGCTTAGAGACTTGAGTCTGAAAGTTGTAGTACCCATGATTAACTCTGAGTTTACAGAGCTTTAAATCCATGTGAAGTGTAGATCTGCTAATTTGGTCTATTAAAAAAAAAAAAAAAAAGAAAAGAAAAAGAGTAATGAAAGAGCAAAACAAGAGAGTTCTTCTGAAACTGCAGTTTGCTGGTCTGGTGGATGCAAAGGACCATCATCCCTCCTTTGGAGCAGTCCCTGAGCAAAGCCAAAGCAGATCTGATCTCTCTGTGCCTGTGGGGGTTTATGAGTGCATACCTCTTCTGTCTTTCAGTGCTGCTCTTGTGCTGTTTCCTAAAAGATTTTCCCCACCTGAGGTACTTGTAGGCAGCCTCAGGAGTTCATTAATGAAAGCTAATGTGTGGCGTTTTAAACTTTCCATTGTCTTGATTCCCTTCCCTTTTTCTATTCTTGCTCATATGCACATCTACTGAATTCTAAAAAGCTTTTTGATAGCAACTTGAAATTCGAATATCCCCTTTGTCTTCTGATCCAAGCCAACATTTAAATGCATTCTTTTATATTATAAAAAGCATACTGACAATTTAGGAAACATTGTCCTGCAGTGCAAATGCTCTGATATTACAAAATATTGCCATGCTCTCTGCATTGATCTAAATGATGGCATTGGCACAAGAGCTAATGAGTCTACAGGGGCCATGAATGAGTACAGACAGATATCAGAAAATTTCTAATCATGAGAAGGACATGTTCAGGGACAGCCTTCCAAGTGCAGAGCTGGACCAAGTGAATTCAATTTCTGGGGTAGCAAATGCCATAATTTCTGCAAGTCCGTGATGTGGTTGCCTGTGCTGGGAGTGAAGGTGTGTCTCTGGTCATAAAGCCCAGGCCTCCGCTGGGTTGGAAGGAAGAGGTTGTGTTTATTGCTCCTTGGTGTGGCACTTTGTGACTCCATATGCTCCTTTGGGAGGGTACTGAACTTGTAAAGAAGGTCCAGCAAGCTTCCCCCATGCTGAACATTTCTGGCTGTTGTCAAAAGTACACTTTTAGAAAGCTGGCCTGGGACCATGCAGCTTGGTGCACACATGGTCTGTAAGTGAAGGATCAATTTCCTGCATGTTTTAGTATCTGAATTTAGGGCAAAATACCACCTGTGCTGTTCCGTCTCTTGCTGCTGCAGATCCACTCTGCCAGTCTGTCCTGACACCCTCCTTCACAACCTATGTGGCCATCAGTCTCTGTGCCAAATGGCTGGTGCTCAAAAGCCTGCCTCCAAGTCCTTATCTTGAAGACGGAATTACTTTAACCTTATCAAATGGAGGTGAAATTTAAAATGGCTTAATGTTTATTTGCTGACAGTCAAGATTGTCCTCTAAATTGACTGTCACAGCTCGAACACAATGCTGTAAGACCAAATCATATCCTCTTGTTGGCCTTCAACAAAACAATGTTAAGTTCAGGGAGTGGGGATATTTTTTAGCCTCCCTGGATGTATATATAGCATTCTCATTTTGAAGTTTTATACAGTGAAGTTACATTTTATATTTGCAAAATTCAAATAGATGAAATCCTCAAACAGGCACAGAGACGTGATTTCATTAACTTGGGATGCAGCCATTCCCATCTCTCATGCAAATGGCAAATACCTTTCCTGTAAGTATACTTTAAAGATGCATTTCTTTCTCTCATCAAGTGGTGCAATCCTACCCACAGGAAGCAGAATTGATTTCTGTTCCCTTCAGGCTGAATAGCACAGGCCTTATTTGGGTTAACTTCTGTCACGAAATTTAAAGTTAACCCTTCTGTGTGCTGTGAATCCACTGAATATGTTCCTGTTCACTGCTCTAACACACTGAAAATGCACACAGTGTAGTTTTCCTGCAAATGTAGCTGTCAGCTCAGGGAAGCTCTGCCCATTGTCATCAAGGATCTATTTCCACTGAAACCCTGACCTTGAAAGCTTGTTTTTAAATTTTCTCCTGGGCCTTGAATGCTGTAATTGATTATGGTTGTTTTGGGTTTAGTCTTTAACAATCAAGGTGAAGAATTGCTCCCAAGTCTGTTACGATGTTGAAGGAAGGCAGCTTTCCCACACGGCATAAGCAGTGTCAAAGAGCCGCAAAGGGCTCTTGCAGGCCTTCCACAAGGTACTGACGTTTCTGGTTGGAAGTGAAAATGAGACAAAAATGATCCTCTGTTGGAGCTGGCACCTGCTCCTTGCTTTTTTGGGAAATGAGAGTGCTCCACTGCATTAATGCAATTTTATAGCCCTCAATGGAGAATTAAAGGTATCTGCTGATGGTCCAAGTTGCCTTAGGGAATAGTTCCTCACACCATGTAGTCTCAGCCCATGGCTGGGACTCCCGTCCATAGCAGTGCTCAGGAGAATTTCACTCTACTCAGATATGTGGAATTGTCCACATATCTTTGCTATTTTCTGATTCATCTTCTATCTGGTTTTCTATTTCTGGTAATAAAGCTCTGCATCTCATTTTCTGTCTTTCACTTGTATCACTTTTCACTTCAGTTGTCTTACATTAGTTGAAAATGATAGCCTGACCCTTGGCCACTGTGACACTATGCTTCTCTGAAACATTTCCCAGTACTTTCATTGAAAGCAGGATTCTCTACTACATTCTAATGAAGAGCTGCTTTAAAAACAGCAACAACAACAAAAAGGGAAAAACCATATTTTTCTTGGTAATTTTTGATGCTTAGTTTTCCAGTTCTCTTTGTCATAGAACACAAAGTAGTGATTGGGGAGGATTTTTTTTCTCAGCACTGAAAGTGAATTTATGGTGTGCTCTCTGCCTCTTGTTCCTTCCAGCCTGTAGAAGGAAGCAGTAGGAAGACAGTTGCATTGAATGACTCAAGAAAACCCAAGATGTCCTGAGTTTTCCTCTTGTATTAAAGGAAGATTTTACTCTGTAACTGGCACTAATTAGTAAACGCTCCCTAAAGCGTATACATATTGTGGTTTTTGACCTCTGAAAGTACTGGTGTGGGGATGCACACTGAGTAGCCAGTAGTGAGATTGCTCCGGTGTTTTGGTTGCTACCCTAGATGTTAGCTGCCTTTCACAAAAGGCTTTAAAAGTTCAGCACTCTGGTTCCCAAGGGCTTTTGATCAGCCTGGCTTTACCGCTTCATTTAGTTAAACTTTGCACTTCCCCTTCGAACCCCTGAGTTGCCTAAGGCACCAGTGGAGAATGCAAGGCCCAACACCAGGTATTGCTCGAAAGAAGCAGTAGACTGGAATATAGCCTGTCTCTGCTTTTCTCAGGCTTCATGTGACATCAAAAAATGTGGTTTTTTGATACCAAGGAATGCTGAAACGATCTATATCAATATATACCCACAGATGTGTATATGCACACATACATATATAGCAGTATTGACTAATTAGGAGTAGCCATTAACACCAAACCATTTGCTGTATCTCAAGGCATGAGGAAGCGTGAGCAGCTTCTTCACACTTTGGACTTAACAGCAACCCAGAGCCTTCTTGGTTGGCAAAGTGCTGCATTTTACGAGAAAAGCAGCCCAAAAATAATAGGGCTTGAACCAATTGCTTTCTCTTCATCCACCTCAAGCTTTTGGAGGTTTCTTTTCAGTTTTGGGGTGGGTTTTTGGTTTGATGGTTTATTTGTTTTAATCTTTAAGAAGGCTCAGCTCTAGGGGTCCCAGCTCTCTTCCTGAGCAGCCACATTTTGGAAAAGCCTCACCAAGCAAAAGCCCAAGAGTACAAAGTGAGCAAATGCCATGCTTGTTGGGGTGAATTGGAGATCAGTACACTGAATTCAGTAGCAGTAGCATTTCTGACTTTTGGTGACAAAAATCTTAACGACTGAACTCTACTTTGAAGTCATTTCAGGTAAGGAATATTTGCCATCTTTACATCACCATTTTCAAATGTTTTATCCCTTGAAGCAACATTGAGAAAGTCAGTGTCCTTATGCTTCAAATGTTCTTTATTTAATTTTAAAAATATCGATGGCTCCAATCATTTTTACTCAATATGGTTTTGAGGTGAAAATACTGAGGTGTGAAAAAATCTGTTTAAAGTGAACACCATGCTTTTGATCCTAGGACTGATGTTCTGTAGAAGGAATAGAAACAAAAATCTCATGATAACCCCTCTGCTTTCCTAAAATAGAAAATCTGCCTAGTTAATGAATATAAATGAATGTACATTCACTTCCTCTTTTGAGGTTACTAAAGCTGATTAACATTAGGTACCACAATTTATTTTAAGCAGTTGCGTAATTATTCTGCTTCCTATCCCATGAACATGTAACTTATTTATTATTGAGGGCTTGGGGTTTTGTTTTAAAGTGTATCCTTTAAATCACATTAGGGGCATATCTTTGTCAACATCAGAGTTTTAAAATAAGTACTTTACAATAACTTATTCTGATATACATGCAAAGAAGAAAAATTGGGCAATTCTATAGATATTCGATAAATTGTGATGCATTATTTTACAGGAAAGGACCCAAAATCCTTAGGAGTGAAATAATGTATTGACAATTTGGGGTTACACAAGTAGAATTCAATATTCAGCATAATCAAATTAGAAATTGATAGCTTCAGCAACACAACATCTTTTCATACAAAATTTAAAACAGGTGAAGCTACTTTGCTTTGTTGTGACACTGGGTGGATCGAGGTGCTTTGGCTGACAGTTATTTTCTAGCAAAAGACTTCATCATGAAGTAACTTGTATGTGTCAGCCTTTCCTGTTATGTTGTTCTATTCAGAATTCATTCTCTGCTTGCTAGTAGAGGCTGCCATAGCTTCTGCCATGTCGATAGTTACACCAAGCAGGTTGAGTTACACAGTCCAGATCCATCTTCGCTAAAATTGCATCTTCCCTTCTCCCCAGCCATACGTCCGCAGGGCTCAGAAAGACAGAGAATTGAGCAGACACTGGCTGCAGCTGGAGGTGGCCAGGAGCTGTGCAAGTTGTGGCGGTTTTGCAGACTTGTTCCTTTTTGTCCCTTTTATTGACATTCATAAGGTTGCTGTTGACCAGATATTTCTTTAACTGAGTTAAAAGTTGTTCTCTAAGTTTGCATAGTTTGAGATATTGTCAGAGTCTTCTTTGGGCTGGGAGTACTTTAATTCCTCAAGATTGGTAATTGTCTGTAAGTGATGTAAAACTGTATGTGAAGGAAAAGAAACACTGAGATTTAAACAAAATTATTGTTTTAAATGTGGTAACACCATGTTATACTGTCACATCAGTATGAAAATTCTACTTCAGGATTAATGACTAAATAAAAGACATCTCTAGGCAATAAAAAAAAGAAGCTGTTGACATGAGCACGGTTAAGAAAGTAGAGGGTTTAAGTATTAGGTCTGCCTTCCCCCAGGGACACGTGCATAGCTCACATTAGTACTTGCAAGTTTTGCATATGTACCCATAGAGAAACATACACCACTTAAAAGCAGGGGAAAAATCAAAAGGAATGCGCTCTGGAAGTTTCCCAGCGAAAGCACTCGAACCTCATCTAAGGAGTATTATGGGACAGGAAGAAGTTCTGCAGCTGGTGAACTTTATGGCAAAGTTGCATTTCATCCTCAGACCAGTTGTAAAAAGACAAGTTGAAATAAATCTGCATTCTACAGATGTGCAGACAATTCATGAATAAAATGTAATTCTGCAAGCAACCTATTATAGCTGTCATAACGGGGAGGGGGGAAAGCAAAGCAGCTGGATGCTGCTCATTTTGAATCACCAGCTTCTGAAAACAGTAGCCTGTTCTGACTTAGAAGAAGTAGTATTGATTTGTGCAAATGTAGGTACTTCAGTGATGCAATTTATCTATTGCATGGTAGTATTTTGGAGCCCAATCTGAGACCAGGGGCACACTGTAAATGCACTGTACAGACAAGAAAAATCGCTGTGAAAACATATGCAATCTACATAGTTAGAAGTAGAAAGAATGGTAACCAGGAAGTTTGACATGTACAGTTGATCTTCTCTGGCTGTTATTAACACAGCTATTGCATATTAAGCGCATGTATTAAATATTTGAAACTAGATAAGTAATGTTTATTTACTGAAGAAAAGTGGCTCAGCTACTTTTGAGAACTATGGGCTATGTGACAACCATGTAGCATGTTTGAAGTAATTGAATTTTCCATTTCCTGAAAATGCACATGGAAGAATATTCATTGTACAAACAATTCTTTTTTTTTTAAGAGCTCATCATTACCAGCAGCTCCAGCATGCGTTGCATTTTTTAAGATAATCATCATGTGTTAGTAGATGAAAATTGGCTGCAATCAGCTGTCAAGGGGAGATGGATTTGAGCAGGAAGAAATGCTGCTAGTAGACTTTCACTGTCAGCCACCTCTGATGCTGGGGTTGGAAGATGAAGAGGATTATTTGCACCAGCTTGTAGCTGCTCAGAGGAAAAATAACTTCTGTGTATTTGTAGATTATGCTAGTCTTTGCTTCTCTAAAGAAAACTCCTTAATATAACTTGCATTGAGGCTCTGAAAAGCAGCCTGTTTGTATTTACCCCTTGGCGGTGAAAACCTCATCTCTCCCTGATCTGCATTTGAACAGTCTTCATTTTTATCTCTTTTAGATAAGGAGCACAATCTCTCTTTCTGTCTCATTTGAGCATTGGGAGGGGTTTTCTTTTTTTTTTTTTTAATCTTAAGCCTGTACAGTAGCCCAACTATTTGCTTTTCAGTGTCTCTGGTTTGTCATTGAAGGGCAGTCATATTTCCAAATTGACTGATTACAGCTCTCCTGGGTGAGTCTGTTTTGTCTGATTGTGTCTTGGAGTAATATAGGGACAGCCTGCAGGCTTGTTTGTTCGTAGTCCTGCACATTCAGACACATGGGTGCATTAAATGTCTGTGCTTTATGCATTTAAGATGGCAGGCTTCCTGTGATATGTAGGGTGTAGGCTTATAATTTCCAATATGCAGTTTCATGTACGAAAGAATTATTTAGAATATAGAAAAATTAAGAGAGCAATGAAACTGTATTGTTCAATTCAGGCACACATCACTCCACAGGAATAGCCATTTGTGTGAGTGATGGGGGTGTCCCTTTAACGCTTGCTGCACAACCAAATGTTTGGATATTTGAAAAGACAAGCATCTAATGCCAATAGTGCAGGTTTTCTGAGTCCATGACATCAAGATGTTAAGAAATGAAGCTGAAACCTCTCTTTCCTGTCCCCTTTTTCTACAACTTCCACCAATATGGCAGTTCCAGGTCAGTCAGCAATCAACAAACATGTGGGATCTCTGAACGGGATAAGTGCACAGAGTTTACTGCTAGCACTTGATTTGAGACCAAACATGAGCATTTAACTAGTTTTTGGAGACGGATCGTCCTTTTTGCCTTACCTGCAATCCTTTTCTCTTCAGCTGTCTGTGAGTATATACCTGTAGCTAATACAAGAAATTGTTCTAAAGTCTCATCTCCTGAGTGTCTTCTCTGCCATTAATTTGGTAGCCTATACGTAGAAAATATGATTATACAGGCTGTAATTTCATAGTATCATAGAATGGTTTGGGTTGTAAGGGACCTTTAAAGATCATCTAGTTCCAAAACCCCTGCCATGGACAGGGCCACTTTCCACTAGACCAGGTTGTGCAAAATTGGCCTTGAACACTTCCAATCTACCCCATAAAAAACCCAACCTGGCCTTGAACACTTGGAGTGATGGGGCAGCCACAGCTTTCCTGGGCAACCTGTTCCAGTGACTCACCATCCTCACAGGTGATCTAAATCTACCCTCTTTCAATTTAAAGCCATTTCCCCTCATCCTATACCTACAGGACCTTGTAGAAAGTCCCTCTCCAGCTTTCTTGTAGGCCCATTTAGGTACTTGAAGGCTGCTCTAAGGTCTCCCCTGAGCCTTCTCTTCTCCAAGTTAAACAACACCAACCCTCTCAGCCTGTCTCCGTAGGAGAGGTGCTTCAGCCCTTTGATCGTCTTCATGGCCCTTCACTGGACTTGCTCCAACAGATCTATGTCCTTCTTATGCTGGAGTCTCCAGAGCTGAACACAGTACTCCAGGTGGCATCTCACAAGAACAGAGTAGAGGGGAAGAATCACCTCCTTCAACCTGCTGATCATACTTCTGATGCAGCTCAGAATATGATTGGCTTTCTGGGCTGCAAGTGCAAGTTGATGGGTCATGTTGAGCTTCTCATCAACCATATTGAGCTGCTCATCAACCAGATGACAACCAATCCAATTTGAAACAGGATGTTTTCCCCTTGAATGTCTGTAAGACAAAAAGTGATTGCAATGTTTCACCATTTTATGCTTCAAAGATAGATTTGTCTTTGTAGGTTAAAAAATCCTAAAGCCAGGAATGTCTCATGTTCATAAAATATATGGCTCCCTCTTACATTCAAGCCATAATAGGTTTTTTTACAGCCCTTGTGCTTTTCCTTAAATGGGCAGGATAGTTGCTGGAAAACAAGCACCTAATCTGTTGACCAGAGATATATACGTTGTCTGAAGAAGAGATAATATTGCCTGCTCTCTTGTTTTAGAACCTAACCTAAGAAGACTTTCTAATTCCCTTACTGAAGAAAGAGGTGGCAGCTTCATAAAGCCACATTACTTGTTAACTGTTACAGATGAAGCTAATCTGAAACACAGCAACTCTTAGTAACAGAAAGGACTGGATAGAAGAAGATTTTCTATATGTGAAATTGCCCATCCATAGCATACTAAAGATTTCATTCCTTTCATAAGTCAGGATTCTGACTTCAACTAAAGTTTTTACAACTTCAGGTTTTTATCCTACTGTCCAGCTGCCTCTCTTTCTTTCAGAGAGCCAGTTAAGACTTTTCTTTTTAAATCACCTTTTCCATGCCCCAGCACCATACACCAAAGTATCATCTACACTGAGCAGGGTTATTTATTATTTATCCTGCTTGCAATTAGGGTTCTAAACTGGAAACTAGTTTTACCCCTTCATAATTATGGAGCAAACAGCTATTTTCTCAGTGTTCAGTAGCAGCAAACTCTCTCCCCAATCCTTCCCTTCTTTTCCTAAATCAATGAGTAATGAGATTTCATTTCATTCCCCCAGCCCCTACATTAAGATTTTCTTTCTTAATGGCACCACTACAGTGATTTTATTTAACAAGTTTCATTCTGTACAGTTTTGAAATAAACATGTTTACTAGCAGTACTTTGCTAAATTTGTAACCATTACACTTGGGGACTATGCCCTCAGGTTATCTGTGTATTGGTTACAGAAAGATTGGACAACGACTTCAAATGGTGTAGCTGGAAGAAGAGCCACCTTCCCAATATTTTTTTCTTTTCTTTTAAAAAGCAGCAGAAATTAATGACACACAAAAGTATTTGTGTTACAGAATAGCTGGAGAAAGGGTTTTCTTACATTTGTATTCATGACAGCTTCTACATATCCAACTATCAAAACCTATTATGAAGAGCTGTATTGCAGTGTAGATAGATTTTCTTTTTTTCTTATGCTTGTCATAATACAGATCTATAGGTAAATCTGTCAATGATAAGTCCACATGTCATATTGCCATATTTCTTACAGAAAATGTTCTTAATGATAACTACCAAGTTAAATATTTTTACTGTGAAAGTCTGAGTTTATTTGGTTGCTCGGTTTTAAGAAGAATTTTTAAATAGTGAGGATTTGTTCAGTTTGGAGCAAATTTAGAAACACAACATTGAAACCAAAAGTAATTTACTGGGTTAGTCCTACATCCTGATTTTTAATAAGGTATGCACAGTTGAATAAGCTGCCTTCTATGACTTCCAGTGCTAGATTTTTTCTTGCTTCCCATTTATACATGACTTGTGCAACCCATGTTAGCAGCTTATTCTGGAATGAATTTTGACAGGTTGATGAAAAACCAACCCTTCTTGATTCCCATTTTGAAGCTGGTTTGATTGAGCTCTAGGGCTGCCTTTAAAACCTAAAAAAAAAAGAAAAAGAGGAAAGTCCTCTGTGTGCTTTTGTTAGAAAATCTCCTGATGAAAGGAGTAACTTCCTCCATTTCTTCAGCGTTCCAGTTCTTATTCTGTCCGCCCTCTCCTGTTTCTCTGCTCCCTGTTACTAGCTGAAATGGGGCTGAGAGTGAGGTGACCATGCAGTAATAAAGAGTGTGAGGGAAAGGAAGGAGGGAGGGGGGATCTGGCAGCTGGTAGAAAAGGTCACCCATTTGCCTCAGAACTGAGGCTCAGGGGTTTTCTCATCAAACTGGAGATATTTAGAACAAAAATTGTGTTGTTTAATTTATTTTTTCCCTCACAAAGATTAAAAGAAATGTTCTTGGTCTCTTAAACTCAGCACTTAGGAATATGAAGCCCCTAATGTATCAAGAAGACAAAGCCAAAGGGCATTGTCATGATTTGCAAAATCAACAGTTGACATGTCCCCTGTTCCTCCCACCCCATCTGGGGAGAAGAAAGAATAAGGGCACAGCCTGGTTTGGGGCCCTCCGGGTTGCATCACATCCGTGGTGACCCCTCCTAATGCCCACTAATACACACTAATGTCATTTCTCACACACACAAGCTCAGAGGCGTACACCTCCTGTGGTACCAGAAATTACTCTGTTATCCTTGAACTCTGACTAATTTCCTTTTCAAACGTAAGAATGATATCAACCTGTCTGAAAGACAAACTAGATAATGCCAACAGGAAAAAGAAATCCAGGTTAGAAGATAGGCCTCCTTTGCCCCTGACAAGTCAGGGAGAGCACTGGGAGTGCCTTGACAGAGGTGCCCTGGAGAGTTGACCCGGCCCAGTCACACCCTGAAAGCTTGGTATGTGAGAATAGAATTGCTTAGCTGATGTAATTCAGCTACTGCATGTTGACTTGTCCTGTGGGTGGTTAGGGAGCCACCTAAAACATGCCTCTGTATGAGATGTGAGACATAGGACAACTCCTATTCCCCTCACATGCTGTTCTGCTCCCAACTCTGAGAAGCATTGTGACCTTTTCCTGCAGTGATTTGCATCTGTTTTTGGGTTCATTTGCCTCTTCTGATCAACCCCTGTCTTTGCAGGCTCCATCATAGCTTCTGGTTTGGGTTGTGAGCACATGTAAAAATCTGCAAATTAGCTGATTTTTGAGACAGAATGCTTAGCTGCCCTGCTGAAGGACTTGTGTTCTGAAGGAAAACATATAAATCTAGTCAGAGGAGCTTTTCTGACTCCATTTTACCAGGTTTCTATGTGTTTCTTTTCCCAAATTGCCCTGCAGATTAAGCTACTATTCCATGTTCCCTGTCATTCATCTCTAAGTACAGCACATACTATGGCAACAGCGTTCAAAATGAACCCAAATTAAGCCTGTGTCTGAAAAGGAGACAAAATAAAAATATCAAACTAGTTTAATTACTCCCCATTCAAATGTAATTCAGTTGCATTGCACTAAGAAAAATAAATACTACTGGGATGTTACGAGACAATTAGTAAGATAATGTAAAATAGTTAATACCCCTCATGTCTGTGAAAGAATGCTCTCCCCTCTGCTTCTAAGTAGTCTTGAAAGGGTTTTCTCCATTGTATTTCTAAGCAAGAATATCCTTTCCCTTGGAAATCCAACAAAATCCTGTCACAGTCCAAAATGGTTATTTCTGGTTTGGAAATCATACAGCTCAAACAAACCACCTTGGCGCTGAGCCAGGTACAGGGCGCAGGTCCAGGGGCTGTGAGAGTACTCCTCCCTTGGGAATGGAGGGTGATAGGTACACTTACTCACCCGTCAGTTTTAATTGCTCTCTGTGTTTCCTAGCAGGCACATGGAAATGCATCCTTGGGCCTCTCACAGTAGCCATTTGAAACATTCCACAAATAACCGAGACACTCAAAACGTGTCACAAGTATCTTCCATTTTCATGTTCAAGGTGGCGAACTTTTTCTTCTTCTACTGTGACAGCAAAGTTAGAACAGCAAATTTCCAAATTAGTTGTCAGTCTGTCTTCCCAGCACCCATTAGCCCTAAGTGTGTTTGCCCCTTAGCTATGGAGTCTGAGACTTCAGCTCTCTACAGTCCTCCTAAGTGACCTTGTTCAAGCAGTAAGCTCTCCCTGTGCCTTGGACACTTCTGCACCATAGGGATAATGATTTCTGACTCCTTTGTAAGTGTGTTTTATTTGCTACAGTAGAGTCCAATTATCCTGGCTTTTGCCACTGCATGAATTACCAGCTACCAGCACCCATGGGCAGAGCACGGCGAGCTTGAGCACATGCGTGGGCATTAATGCAGATTTCCTCATTTCTCTTGTTTTGAAGTTCTTCCCTTGGGTTAAGGAGTTGGGGAGTTTTTTGTCTGTGTGTTAGTCTCTCAGCTGTGCAACTCCCATTAAAAGTCAACCTCTCTGTGCAACTTGATAGAAAAAAAATAATCCTGTTTAATGTGAGATTAGTTTAGGTTTTTGTACTTGGTTTCCCTGGGACTCTAATGACAGTCTCAAAAAGAAAATCACCCCTGAGAATGTCTAGCACTTGGGTTTCACATAAATGTAATCCAATTACCCCAGTCTAGTCCATGCAGAACTATTTGGTCTGAGGTATACATCAATCTAGGAGAACTGCAATATACTGAACTGAAAAGAAGGCAGATTGGGCATATTTCTTAACAGCATAACACAATGCAATTGCCAAAGGAAAGGCATATGCTTCTGTCCTGAATTACGTAGTGCCTGAACTGAGTAATTTGGGGGGAGAGGGAGTGAAGTCCTTGCAGGAAGGAATTTTAGAGGTATCTTCCCTGGAGGCCAGCTTTGTAAAGGCATGCCATCTGGTGCATTCAAAATGCAAAAAGATTTGTTCTTCATAAGTCTGAGCCAGGGATAAAAGTCCATCCCTGCCAGGGATGGCTTAGCAGTATCCAGAGAGAAGGATGAGTTTTATCACAAACAGCGAAATTCTCCTCTTCCTCTGCCCTTAACCTCTAATTCAAACATCAAATAGACTGATCTTACTGTAGCTGCTGGTTTTTGTAATGAAAGTTTCTGATGTCCTTGCTTACTGTGAACTGAGCAATGAACTGTTTCATTACTATTTCTGCTTTGCTTCCAGGCACCTTCATTTTGCACGGAGGTCAGAAGGGGGTTAAAAACGAATGCTGACATTATCCCAGGCAAAGCCTATACTAGGGTTCAAACTGTCTGCTCCTCCCTTGCATGCCTTCAGCAGCAGTCAGACCACTACTGTGGTGCAGAAGCTTGTGGCTGCTGTCTGTATCAGCCTTAGCATTGACGTCTCTCAGGTCTGAGCTGTAATGATTGAGTCTCCTTGCAGAATTAAGTGGGTTTTGCCCTGTGCCTTGCAGGATAGATAGAATTATGGAATGGCTAGGTTTGGAAAGGACCTTAAGATCATCCAGTTCCAACCCCCCTGCCATGGGGAGAGGCACATTCCACTAGACCAGGTCGCTCAGAGCCCCATTCAACCTGGCCTTGAACACTGAGAGGGATGAGTCAGCCACAGCTTCTTTGGGCAACCAGTTCCAGTGCCTCACCACCCTCACAGTGAAGAATTTCTTCCTTTTTATCTAACCTGAACTTCCCCTGCTTAAGTTTAAACCCCTTACCCTTTATCTTATCACTACACATCTTGAATTGTCTTTTAGAGGAATGGTTGAATGTTTAGTTTGCCTTGGAGACACTGGCTTTTGTAATGGAATCCCTTAGTGCATCACTGTCACAACTGAAGCTCTCTCAGCCATTGGAATAATCTACCCAGGGAAATGGTGGATTCCCCAGCACTGGACGGTTCTAAAGTTAAGCTGGACAGGGTGCGGGGACATCTAGTCTAGGTCATGCTTGGCAAAGAAAGGCTGGGCCAGATGATCCTTGAGGTTCCTTTGAGCCTGCTCTTCTCTCAGCAGAGGCTGGAGGCCTGCAGGAGGCAGCCACTGGCTCATGCATTCTCCAAGTTCAAGCTTTTCAGGGCTTCCAGCTTACTGCTGTGCTTACTACTCCTATCAGATGGGCTCAGAATATTCACAAACTGACCAGTAGGATATGATGTCCAAGTAGAAGTTAAGATTTTACAACAAAAGGTGGTGTAACCACTGAATAAGAAGAAATTGTGCCTGAATACTGAGGACTGTGATCACAGCCCTGCAGCTCCTGCCATAGTTCATGGTGGGGTGAGTTTCCCTCTGGAAGCTGGGCCTGAGAGCTGTAAGACAGGAATCTTGAAATACTGAGCAACAATACTATCTAGTTATTAGTGCCATGTATACCTATGCCTGCACAAAAGCAGCAAAATAAGCCCACCATGTGGGCTCTGCCTGCTTCACCTCAGCAGAGCGTAATGCTCCCACAACTCCCTGGGTCTCAGGTGTGCTGTGTGCACAGTGATGTGGTCCCTGTGGACAACTGTCCTGTAGCTGTGTCCTAGCAGCCATGTTCTTCACTGTTCATGTACACAGAACTTCAAAGTTGTCTTTATTTTTTAACTTGAGCTTCTCCGTAACATGCAGCAAATTGATGTGCTAGTGAAATCTGGGTGTTGTTGAACCTATTCCAGATGTGTTTTTCTTTTTTCTAATCAGATATGAAAGAAACTAACCTTAACCAATTACCTGATTGAAAAACATGTCTGGCTTTTCTCATACTGGGAAAACACTGGGTTTTCTCATACTAGGAAAAAAATCCTGTCTGCCAAGTAGAAGATGCCTGTACAGCCTTGCACAGGTACTTGTGCAAGTGAGAAACTCATAGAAAATAACTTCTGATCTATTCAATTTAATTTCTTCTGCTCTTCCTTCTTTCTTTATCAAGCCCAATCTTGATAGCTTTAATCCGATTCCATACTTCCTTCAATTTGGGCACCTAATGTGCGATATCATGAACCTCACAAGGTAGTAATTCACTGAAAAGTTACTGGGCATGTTCCTGATGCCCTGTAACTAATGGATGCTTCAGCCTTGAAGAAGCATTCTAGGCCCTAGTGGTGATGCTTTGTGTTCCATTTATTTGTTCCTTATTGATTTCTGAAATCCATTTGCCACAATACTATTGAATTCTAACAACTCACACGTGAAATCTAGTTTTTGTCACTAATTTTGTGATGTTTGCATGGTTAAGCACTTACATAGGTGTAAGTATACTTTTTAATATTGGCCATAGCTTCCTCCCTGCCTATCTTCTGTCAGTTAAAGGAGAAGAGACAGCACAAGAGCAAAATCTGTTTTCTTGTTATGATAACTTACGTGGTCAGGCAAATTAATGCAAAGTAAATGGGTTACAGAGGAGCCGTGATAACAGAGTCCTTGCATGGTCCTTTGCTTGGCCATGGTAGGACTGGCTATTACAAATAAGTCTAATTATTTAAGCTAGGGATTTTTCCTGGTATGTCTTAATTTCCTGCATCATAGAATCATAGAAGAGTTTGTGTTGGAAAGGACCTAAAGATCATCTAGTTCCAACCCCACTGCCATGGGCAGGGAAACGTCACGCTAAACCGTGCCACCAAAGGCTCTGTCCAACCTGGCCTTGAACACCCCCAGGGATGGAGCATCACAACTTCCTTGGGCAACCCATTACAGTGCCTCACCACCCTTACAGGAAAGAATTTCTTCCTCATATCCAATCTAAACTTCCCCTGTTCAAGTTTTAACCTGTTACCCCTCATCGTATCACTACAGTCCCTAATGAAGAGTCCCTCCCCAACATCCCTATAGCCCACCTTCAGATACTGGAAGGCTCCTATGAGGTCTCCACGCAGCCTTCTCTTCTCCACGCTGAACAGCCCCAACTTTCTCAGCCTATCTTCATACTGGAGGTGCTCCAATCCCCTGATCATCCTCTTGGCCCTCCTCTGGACTTGTTCCAACAGCTCCATGTCCTTTTTATGTTGAGGACATTAGAACTGTACAGAGTACTCCAAGTGAGGTCTCACAAGAGCAGAGTAGAGGGGCAGGATCACCTCCCTCGACCCGCTGGTCACACTCCTTTTGATGCAGCCCAGGATATGGTTGGCTTTCTGGGCTGCAAGCGCACACTACTGGCTCATGTTAAGTTTCTTATAAATCAACACCCCCAAGTCCTTCTCCACAGGGCTGCTCTCAATCTCTTCTCTGCCCAACTTGTAGCTGTGCCTGGGATTGCCCCAACCCAGATGTAGGACCTTGCACTTGTCATGGTTAAACTTCTCAAAGTTGGCATCAGCTCGCCTCACAAGCATGTCAAGGTCCCTCTGGATGGCATTCCTTCCCTTCAGCGTATCACCCAAACCACACAGCTTGGTGTCATTGGAAACTTGCTGAGGGTACACTCAATCCCACTGTCCATGGTGCCGACAAAGATGTTGAACAGGATCAGTCCCAACACCGATCCCTGGGGGACACCACTCGTTACTGGTCTGCAGCTGGACATTGATCCATTGACCACAACTCTTTGCTTGCGGCCATCCAGCCAGTTCTTTCTCCACCGAGTGATCCACCTGTCAAATTGATGCCTCTCCAATTTAGAGACAACGATTCTCAGTGTGTTTTTTCTCTTGCTTGGAGGATCTTTGTGAACTTGACAGAGCTTGAGAGCTGAAGAAAACTCATTCAAATATAACTTGTACGGTAGGGTTAAACACTGCTCTTCTCTTTCCTTGTGTATGTTCCTCTTCACACCTACCTAAACTGATAAAGCACCACGTCAGTGAAGCCAAAGGAGTGTAGTCACTGTCAAACTTGGGAGAATGTATTGAAGCCTTCTGAAAACCTATTAAAGGTCAAGTTAGACGCAGTGTTATTCTTCACTCGCCTCTTCCTTTTAAGCTCTTTTCTAACTATCCATGTTGTAAATATTTCTGACCCTGAAGAGTGTTTAAAGTGGAAGCCAGAGCAAAAAAAAAAAAAAAAAGTGGCTTAATTTAAAAGTCTTCCTGAGTTAAAAAAAGGGTTGACCGTTAAAACAGAATGCCAAAGCATCGTTAAGTGCTATAGATATCCTATTAATAAAGCACATTTATTTAGAGTGGTTAACTCTAATTTCCCATGCTGTGCAAAGGATGCGTGATTTGAAACCTTTCCCCCCTGTTATCTCGAGCAAGGAGGACCGTGTAGATTGATGGTAAGATGATGAGGGGAAGGGGAGAACTGGTGAGAGAGGCTGTTGCTAGAATAAATTACCCTGAACTTCCCACTTTAAAAGTCAGTACTGCTGCTCTTCACTTGCTTTTGTGCACCCTTTCCTCCTTAGCACGAAGAAATTCCCCAGAGGCTCATTGAGGTCTCAGCCAGAAGGGTAGCCTGCTTTTTGCTCTTCATTTGCCTGGCCTCCTTTTGTGTGATAGGGGGCCTTAAGTCATCTCAGCTGTGAGGGTCAAATTTTCCTGCTGTCCCTGGGGGTATAACACTTCTAGAAGTCACTGAACTGTTGCTGGGAAAGGGCAGGAAAGGTATATGATGCTGATGTGAGTAAATGCCAAGGCTGTAATGATACAGCTTTCCTTCTGTTTTGTTCCTCCCTGGAACTGCTTGAGACAGGCAGGACACTTCAAATGTCTGTAATTGAAGGCATTAAGGTTTTACTCAGCTCTGCTTAAATCAGTGGTCTCAAGCATATATTTCACTGCAATTATATATTGCTCCATGTTTGATTTTATGGTTCTGCTCACATAAACTTCTGCTGGAGCTTTTTCAGGCATAAGTAAATCTGAAATGTACAGATCATTAGAGGAAGTATTGAAACATTTACTTGTAGAATAGACATAGATTAACTGGGAATGGATCAGTGCGCTTTTATCACATCAATAGTAAGACCGAAAATTTCTTTGGGATAAAAAAATAATTGTTTGCAGTTGCAAGGAGATCAGGGACAGCTTGACAGAGCATGGTGTGAGATGCACGGCAGCCTGCATTCTCTAAGTGGAAGCAAATATTTGTCAGCAGAATTCAGTCTTAGCTTACGTGAAATTTCAGAAGTAAAAAAGAACCACTGAGGGGGTACACAGGAAAAAGAGATTGCCACAGAGCTGCGCTTTCTCCCCTCATCTGCCTGGGTTCCGCTAACTTGCTCTCTGTCACCGAGTCTCTACACTCCAGTGTGGTGTGGAAAAGGAGTTGCTTTCCCCTCCTTCCTCTGTTCTGCGATGGCAGCAGAGATTGATTCAAAGGGGAGGGTCCTATGGCCCAGTTCAGACTAGGAGAGTATAGTGGTTTATAGTGCCTTTCTAATCTAATAACCTCCTTCTATCCAGTCACTCTCTGGACTTTAATTTTGGCTACTATTCGATCAGAGCTCAAACAAATGATAGAAAATCTCAATGACAGCATGCCAGAGGAAATACTACAGAACCGGAATTAATTGAAAATATATATTGCAAGAGTGAGATACAGACCCTTTCTCTAATAGACTTAGACTTGGATATTATTGCTGAAATACTGGCAAATTCACTCATCAATGTAAATCGTCTTGCTGCATCTGTCAACAGGCACCTAAAGCAGTAATAAAGGCAGAATAGCTCCTCATAAATATCCAATATCCTAATTATCAGAGCTTGACTTAACCAATGGCAGGGTAATAAAAAGATGTGATTTTTCTGATCTTTTGCCATGAAAAATGCACACTTTATTCTTTGAAGACTGACTGCAGTGTCACAACTTCTGTGGCAAATAGAGCATGAAGCATATTGTCAAAAATATGGTTAGGGAATATGAAGCCGCTAAATATTTTATCTTCCTGGCAATGTACTAGGAGAAAAGTATAAACCTTAAATCATCAGGTTCCTCCTCCCACCACCCAAACTGTTTTAATAACACAGAAATTCAAGGTCCTGAGAGAAAAGTAACACATCCACATTCCAGCGTGCTTTCATATAATGAGTATCATGAATTATGTAGTGTTTGCATTGGGGTTTAATATGTCATCAGTGTTTATCTCTAAGAATTGTTTAGCAGTTGTGTTACTAACATCCTTTTTTTTTTTCCTTTTTACTGATTAATCAAGGTGTGCTGGGTGGATGCAAACCTTTTCTGTCAGGGTGTCCTGGGGGTGGTGGGAGATGGAGGGGAAAAGTAGGGACCCCAGGGAAGGACAGATGGTCATTTTGCTGGCAGGGTGAGGCCTCTGCATGCTGTCCTTCTTACACAGCTGCTGCCAACCACTTTGTCACTGGATCTCCTTTCTGGCAACCTGGCAAGATGTCCTGCCTGCATAGCTGCAGCAGAGCGAGTGTTGGCCCAGTGGGATCAATGCTCCAGCTGCAGCATGCTGGTCTGGTCAGGCAACCCTACAGTATGATACTGGCTTGTGATGCTTCTCCTGGGGTTTTCACATGACGATTTCTGTGCCCCAAATT
This sequence comes from Amazona ochrocephala, assembly GCA_039720435.1. NCBI lineage: Eukaryota > Metazoa > Chordata > Aves > Psittaciformes > Psittacidae > Amazona > Amazona ochrocephala. Next base: position 34,125,264 of record CM077881.1, read on the forward strand.
GAATTTCAGCCATGAAATCAACTCTATGGCAAGGAACAAGCCATGTTCTCTGTAACTTGCACCTTTCAAAGAGTAAGCATGGCTAAATTAGCCTTCCTTCTTCTTCAACACTGCTATGAAAATCAAAGCTCTAAGATGTATTATTCCTGTTGTCTTTGTAGCATGGTGCAAGACTCCACTGTTAAGAGACCTTGTCACTGACTGCCAGCCTAGTCTTTGACTTTGAATGATCAAGGAGATGATCTGCTCTTCTTCATTCCTCATTAGCAACCCTGTCTTACCTTGTGCTGACCCCTGATTTTGTCATTAATGTGTATTTGTCTCCAGGTTCTGTTAGGGAGAGGGTAGGAACCGTGACACTGGCAGAAGCAGTAGTCTCCTGGATGTCTGCAAAACAGCTGCACAAATGGAGTTACACTGTGAAGGCAGATGGACAGAGAGGCTCCAGGAGTAACAGGATCCATCCCATCTTTTTCTTTCTGTGGCCATTGCTGTGGTTGGGAACACATGATTTGCTCAGTGAATTGGTGAAAATCAGTACCAAACCCATGAATCTATACTGAGCATCTGGAAATATGCTGTAGTTCAGATTTTAATTTATTGAAACAAAGACACTTTGTGCAGTGCAATTAGGATGAATTACTTACATGGCAAGGATGCGTAGGGCCCTTAGCTGTCTGCTGATGTTCACTTGACACTTGTATAAAAGATGTGCTGATGAGAAAGTGTCAGGGCCATTAAATAGTTTTCTGCTGTTCATTACTATGTGTGTGGAGCCAGGTGATATGGAGGCTTCAGTTACACAGCTGAAAACCCCAGCTTTCCACTTTCCAAGAGACTGGGTTTTCTGTTATGTCAGTGATTTGGGAACAGATGTTTTCAGGGTAAGAAGTCAATTCCTACTTTATAAGTAGGAATCTCTAGAGCTGAATGCTGCCTTTCCTGTTCTTTGTCTCCTTGAAAGAGCCATGTGGAGGTTTCCCAGCCTTGCCCCACACGTCGCTGTGGTCATAAGCCTATATCAGTGCTACGGGGAGGAGATCAGGCCTTTCCTCCCAGGAAAGATGTGTGGGGCTCACATTCCTCTTGCAGTCTCAGTGAAAACTCTGGTGTTTGATCAAAGTGCCAAAATCCTGTGCCTCAGATTGTTTCTTGAGGAGACGTGGAAACAGGAATGTGTTATATACAGATCATATTGGTGAACTCTTCTAGTTCAGGAATTTAAGTGCTTTGAAAATTGTGCTGGCGTAAAAATATTGCATTCACTATGTTCCATATGGTTTGAAATAAAAAGGACTTTGAGCACCTAGTAATGTTTTGACAATAGTGCTTTTTGGGAGGCTTTGTAACGGACTTGATGACAAACACATATAAATATGCGTAGAGGAATCCAATTTTTCACAACTGGGGGAAAAATACCACCTCTTTTCTGTAACACATCACTTATGCTCCAAATGTGTCCACCTCTCTATTTTAAAGCACAAGAATGTGTAACAGCCAGGACAGTGCTGAAAGTACATCCTTTAGGAAAGATAGTCTGTCATCTTGTCTCTGGCTTCATACACTCTATTGAACAAATCTGCCAACATGACGCTGGATATTGATGAGCAATTTGCATGGTTATAAAAACATTGGCAAAACTCCATTGTTTTGCCATTTAATTCTTAATTTACATTTTTAATGTGCTGTGTCCTAATTCATATTACATGTTTTACTCTTCTGTGTACATCTATAATAGGATGATTTTTTTTTCTCTAAAAAGTAATTATGAACACTAAAGAGCTGTTGCAGTTGTGCTGTGCTTGAATGAAAGACTGTGCCTGTCTTTTAAGATATGCTTCCTTACTAAGGGAGTATATTTGCAAGGGACAGGGAAAAATAGAATAGGTATATGGTATAGATTTGGTATATTTTTAGTGTTATGCCCGAGCTACAGATTGCCTTCAGTAATCAGACTGGAAAAAAAAAGTAATAAATGATGGGGGCTGGAGATCATGCCTCTGAACAGCCTGTTGCAGTGTATTTATTGCCTTCCCTCCTCCTCAAACCCGGAGAAGAATGACATAGGATTTTGCCAGGCCACGGAAATAAGGCCTTAGCAACAGTATCTTCACCCTCTGTATCCATGCTGTGTTTTAAAATTGCTGTGTCCAGTAAAACTTTTTTACTGGACTATGATATGTGCTAGGACTAAACTGCTGGTAATTGGCTTGGTTTTCATCCTCAGAACAACTCACCCACAGACAGCGTCCTAATAAAGAATCATAGAATCATGGAAGAGTTAGGGTTGGAAAGGACCTAAAGATCATCAAATTCCAACCCCCCTACCACAGGCAGGGACACCTCACACTAAACCATGCCACCAAAGGCTTTGTCCAACCTGGCCTTGAACACCCCCAGGGATGGAGCATTCACAACTTCCTTGGGCAACCCATTACAGTGCCTCACCACCCTTACAGTAAACAACTTCCTCCTTATATCCAGTCTAAACTTCCCCTGTTCAAGTTTTAACCTGTTACCCCTCATCATATTACTGCAGTCCCTAATGAAGAGTCCCTCCCCAACATCCCTATAGCCCACCTTCAGATACTGGAAGGCTGCTATGAGGTCTCCACGCAGCCTTCTCTTCTCCACGCTGAACAGCCCCAACTTTCTCAGCCTATCTTCATACAGGAGGTGCTCCAATCCCCTGATCATCCTCTTGGCCCTCCTCTGGACTTGTTCCAACAGTTCCATGCCCTTTTTATGTTGAGGACACCAGAACTGCACACAATACTCCAAGTGAGGTCTCACGAGAGCAGAGTAAAGGGGCAGGATCACCTCCCTCGACCCGCTGGTCACACTCCTTTTGATGCAGCCCAGGATATGGTTGGCTTTCTGGGCTGCGAGCGCACACTGCCGGCTCATATTTATTTTCTCATCGACCAACACCCTCAGGTCCTTCTCCACAGGGCTGCTCTCAATCTCTTCTCTGCCCAACCTGTAGCTGTGCCTGGCATTGCTCCAACCCAGATGTAGGACCTTGCACTTGTCATGGTTAAACTTCTCAAGGTTGGCATCAGCCCACCTCACAAGTGTGTCAAGGTCCCTCTGGATGGCAATCCTTCCCTCCAGTACATCACCCAAACCACACAGCTTGGTGTCATCAGCAAACGTGCTGAGGGCGCACTTAATCCCACTGTCCATGGTGCCGACAAAGATGTTGAACAAGATCGGTCCCAACACTGATCCCTGAGGGACACCACTCGTTTCTGGTCTGCAGCTGGACATTGAGCCACTGAGCACAACTCTTTGCGTGTGGCCATCCAGCCAGTTCTTTATCCACCGAGTGGTCCACCTATCAAATTGATATCTCTCCAATTTAGAGACAAGGATGTCATGCGGGACAGTGTGAAACACTTTGCACAAGTCCAGGCAGATGACATCAACTGCTCTATCCCTGTCCATCAGCTCCATAGCCCCTTCATAGAAGGCCACAGATTGGTCAGGAAGGATTTCCCCTTAGTGAAGCCATGCTGGCTGTCACCAACCACCTTGTTGGTTTTCATGTGCCTCAGCATGCGTTCCAGGACAATCTGCTCAAAGATTTTGCCAGGCACAGAGGTGAAGCTGACTGGTCTGTAGTTCCCCAGCTCATCCATTTTCCCCTTCTTGAAAATGGGGGTTATATTTCCCTTTTTCCAGTCATCGGGAACTTCACCTGACTGCCATGATTTTTCAAATATGATGGACAGTGGCTTAGTAACTTCATTTGCCAGCTCCTTCAGGACCCTTGGATGGATTTCATCCGGTCCCATGGACTTGTGCACATTCAGGTTCTTAAGATAGTCTCGAACCAGATCCTCTCCTACAGTGGGCCCAGGGTCTTCATTCTCACTGTTCCTGCGTCTGCCTTCCAAGACTTGGGTGGTGTGGTCAGAACACTTGCCATTGAAGACCGATGCAAAGAAGTCATTAAGGACCTCAACCTTCTCCAAATCCAGGGTAGCCAGTTCTCCTGATAGCTTCCGGAGAGGACCCACGTTGTCCCTAACCTGTCTTATTTGCAATGTACCTACAGAATCCTTCCTGTTATCCTTAACATCCCTAGCCAAGTTTAATTCTAAGTGGGCCTTAGCTTTCCTAACCTGGTCCCTAGCTTCCCGGACAACATCCCTGTATTCTTCCCAGGCCGCCTGTCCTTGCTTTCACCTTTTATAAGCCTCTTTTTTCCTTTGAATTTTCTTCAGCAGCTCCTTATCCATCCAAGGAGGTCTCCTGGCCCTCCTGCTAAACTTCCTTCGAGTAGGGATGTATCACTGCTGAGCTTGTGGTAGGTGATCCTTGAATATCAACCAACAGTCTTGGGCCCCCCTGCCCTCTAGGGCTATATCCTATGGAGCCTTACTAAGCAGGTTCCTGAAGAGGCCAAGTTCTGCTCTCTTGAAGTCCAGGGCAGTGAGCTTGCTGCACGCTCTTCTCACTGTCCTGAGGATCTCAAATTCAACCATCTCATGATTGCTGTAACCAAGGCTGCCCTGGAGCGTCACATTTCCAACCAGCCCTTCCCTGCTGGTGAGGAAGAGGTCAAGCATGGCACCTCTCTTTGTTGGCTCCTCTATTACTTGCAGAAGGAAGTTGTCTTTCATACAATTGAGGAACTTCCTGGACTGCTTGTGCCAGGCCGTACCATCCCTCCAACAGATATCAGGGTGGTTGAAGATCCCCATGAGAACAAGGGCCTGTGAGCATGAGGTTGTTCCTATCTGTCTATAGAGTGCTTCATCCATAAATTCATCTTGACCAGGCGGTCTGTAACAGATCCCCACAATAATGTTTCCCATCACTGTTCTCCCTTTTACCCTAACCCACAAACTTTCTATTGATTGCTCACCTGTCCAATGAGTGTATTATGAGTGTATTATTGCACTGTATTTACACAGCACTTGCACTGTTAGGGGAGGCAGAGGAATACCATATCCACCAGCTGAAAGAGGGGCGGAGCAGTAGGAGCAAGCTGCAGTTACTCATTTCCTGCTCGGTACTGCCTGTCCCACATGGGCAGCTGGGGGTGAGCAGCCCTGTATCAGACCCGCTGAGGCCATGAGCTGCAACAGATACCATCTTCTGTGTACAAAAACCAGTGGTGTAAGCTGCCATTGAGAGAACTCTCTGTGAGCATTTTATTCCATGAAACAGACCATGATTCTCAGTGATTTATGACTTACAGAATAGGAATACAGTGAAAATATTGACAGTGGATTTTAAGTAAAGATTAAGGACTCTGAACCTGAAGAAATAACAGCAAACAACTTTACGTGGCACATGCTAATAAGCTTCCTGCTGCGAGAAATTAGTGTAAAACACAAGAAGAGAAAATGGATGTGCTTCTGAGAGCAGTGTACATGCAGGACACCTCAGTGCCTCTATGCCAGTGCTGTGGTTCCTCTGTCCTGCAAATGCACTGGGGAAGACTTCTTATTTACAGTGCTTTGCTCCAGCAGAGATCTTTAAAGTTGCCATAAAACTTGGCAGTTTAGGGCCCATTTCATTACTGCACACTCTCTCCCAGTGGAGCCCATGTGTGGGCTGATGCTGAGATCCAGCTGCAGCCCGTGAGGGTGCATCAGGGGCAATTTTTGCTGTGTAATCACAGAAGGACTTGCAGGAAGACTTGGAGCAATTCACTGCGAGTAGGAATTAGACTGGAAACAAGTTTTTACATACACCTACAGACCCATGCATTTTTATGAGGACTCATTAAGTCATGGCGAGGTAAGAGAGCTATGGGGAATGGGAGACAAGTTGTTTAATGGAAGAAATAGGACATTGATTTGATTTGGTGCATATAATGAACAGTGTTGGACCAACCAACTCTTCTCTGGGAGGTGCTCCTGGGAGAGATTTCTGCAGGTTTAAAGCATGTATTTTGTTCAAGGAACCTGAGAAATATAGAAATACTTTTAGTAAGACTCTTCACTGTGCTGTTTAGGAGCTGGAGATCCACAGGGCGCAAGTGGAGGAAAGGGAAAGGGTGAGCAGAGGGGGATCATTAGGAGAGAAGCTCACAGCTTTGCAGTCTGGCTCAGCTCTTCCCGAATCCCAGGGTTACCTGTTCATATATATCCCGCTATTCCTTTTAAAACCTCTTAAAATATCTGTGTGCAGATCACAGTGTCCATGGGCCTGAAGAGGGTAGGGAGCTGAGAGCAGAAGTCCTCCCAGGTGTGGGCGGAGTAGGGGCAAACTGGCTGTGGGGTGGGTGTCACTTGCCTGTGCCCCAGTGAGAGAAGGGTGTCACAAAGGGGTGCTTTGAGGCAGGATTGAAAGGGGACACAGGTGCCCAAACAGACCCCAGGGCTTTTGTTCTTGTCCCTGTCAAAGAGCAGCCCCGAGGGCACGCTGAGCACTTGCAAGTACTGGAGAGAGACCTGCTCAGTGCAGCTTGGACATGTTGGAAAATAAGACAGATGTGATCAGCGCAGTTCCCTCGTTTGGCACTTGCACTCCAAGGGTAGGTTGAGCCATGCAGTGTATAGGAGACACGCAAATAAGTGTTTAAAATGAAAAAGGCATTCAAGAGAGTTCTACTGTGATTAATTCGTGCAGTCAACAAAGCTGCGTGGAGACCTCATAGCAGCCTTCCAATACCTCAAGGGGGCCTATAGGGATGCTGGGGAGGGACTCTTCATTAGGGACTGTGGTGAGAGGACAAGGGGTAATGGGTTTAAACTTAAACAGGGGAGGTTTAGATTGGATCTGAGGAAGAAGTTCTATACTGTGAGGGTGGTGGGGCCCTGGAATGGGTTGCCCAGGGAAGTTGTGAATGCTTCATCCCTGGCGGCGTTCAAGGTGGGGTTGGACATAGCCTTGGATGGCATGGTTTAGTGGGAGGTGTCCCTGCCCATGGCGGGGGGGTTGGAACTCGATGATCTTGAGGTCCTTTCCAGCCCTTACTATTCTGTGATTCTGTGATTCTGTGAAGAGAGTTCTACTGTGATTAATTCGTGCAGTCAACAAAGCACACCTGCCCCTTGTACATTAAACATATCTCTCACTGAGCTCTGCTGCAACTTGTTTGACCTGTGGCTTATTCTGTATTTGGATATAAAATTTTGTGGTTACGAAAATCTGTTATGAGCCAGTGTATTCTGTGAGCTTGTTTCATGAGCCTTTTTCTCAAACATGCTGAAGTTTGAAGAAAGTGTTACTGTGTCTTTTGGGGGCATTTTGCTGCTAAACGTTATGTATGTGAGAATTGTAAAGCAAAGCTCTAGGTAATTCTTGTTCTGAACAAAAATTGAAAGCTTAAGTATGATTTAGGAGCCCAAGCAACTGGTTTCTTTTACTGACAGATACTGATTCTGGGTATTTACAAACTGGAATAAAGCTTGCTCTTGCAAGTAGTCCCACTTATTGCCTAGTAGGAAGCTCCTTGTGGAGCACTAAACATTTTCTAAGATAAAGAAATAAGTTTTCCCTTCAAATTACCAAACAGCTCTCTGAAATGAGACCACTGTCTTAGGTCTGTCTCTAAGACATCTGCACTCTTTAAGCTGATGTATTTACTAAAGAGACATGTAAAAAAATTAGTCAATCTACTCTGGTTTAAATTCAGAAGACTCTGTGCACCCTCGATGACTTTGCTTGGATCAGCGGATACCTGTGATGTGTAACTTTGACCCTAGATGCTCATTGTATGGATTAATGTTCTTAACTAATCATGTAATGCTTAATTTGTTCTTGCAATAAGTAGTTACAATGCTACCAAAAATAAATGTGTGTGGTATATGCCCAGATTTGGACTTCTCTCAAATTTACCAGCCTTTCAAAGGCATTGATGGAGAAAGAACTGGGGCATCCTCTAACTCACAAGTGAGAGGAGTTTGCCATCTTGGCAGCACTTTATTTTTGTGTATTTGTTCTACTCATGTATTTATGAAAATAAATACCATTATCCAAGAGAAATACCCAGGCTCCAGTGAAAGTCTGCTCTCTCCTGGGTGATTTCACATAGTCGTGCTTTCTTCAGAAACACTTAGAGATTGGTTGGGAGCTTTTTAAAAGTGTCTTTTGCAATGGCTTTCCTCTTAAAAGCAGTATAAGCACACAGGGCAGTGCATGTGAGAACTACAAGTGGGGTACTGGAGGAGAGCTCTGTTCAGCTGTTTGAGAGCAGGACACTTGGTGGGTCCTCACCTGCCGTGGGACGCTTCCATCCAGCAGCGTGCCACATCCTGTCCTTCTACCCAGCATGAGAGTTTCTTGAGCATGGGGTAGGCAAGAAAGCACAGAGAGCACAGACCCTGCAAGGGACACTGCCACCTCTGCTCTGTTAGGTCAGCAGCACAGAGGGCCTCAGTGCCCACCAAGCAGCCGCCTGGAAGGTGTCCATGGTGAGATGGCTTTATACCTGCTGCCTTCTCCAAGGAAATACGTTGGAAATGCCACACTCAGCTCCTTGGACAACCACTTTTTTCTTCCTCAGAGCTGCATAGGGTGTAATGAACTGTTACTGCAGGGAGTCTACTGAGGGCTTTAGTTTTAATTCAAAAGATGTCTTTAATCTTCCTGTTGCTTTGTGTAAGTTGTAAATTACACAACCCTGCAGAAAATGATATGTAAAGTAGGATTATGATTCTCATTTTTATTATGAAAATGGCTCTGCATGGCAAAGAACGATTCTCACGGTCACTTAATTTTTCATTTACACTCCAATTTGCATTTCACATATTAAATGCCTTAAAATCTGGGTGGGTTATTGCAATTCGGATATTCAAAATTTATTTATAAACAAACTAGCTAAACAGATGTTATGGACATCAACTATAAACGACCATAATAGTTGGGGCTGACATGTGCATGTAGCAGAACTCAGTGTGCCAGAGGCTGTTCCAGGGCATGTGGCTGTACAGAGCAAGAGGTGCTGCAGGGCATCAGGGTGCTCAGTGCTACACCCGGACCCACCGCAAGTTGCGTCCCCACAGCACCTGCTGCCCAGCCCTCAGCAAGCTGGGATGGGGTTCAGGGAAAGTTAGAAGTCAGACTGTGTAGCAGCACTGCAGACTTTTATGGGAAGGCTGTACTGGGAGTGAGGAGGGCACTGCAAGAAAAGGAGTGTCTCGGAAACTGGAAATTGGCTGTAACGCTTGATGGTGGTGGCCGTGCTGAGGTAGGGCACTGGCTTGATAATGTTTAGACTTCTTATGAGTTCTGACTGACTTTCTCTTCATTCTCAGCCTTTACTGTTTTAGGGGTTGCAGTAGCACTGACAGGGGAAGGAGGTTGTGAGTGGTGAGTTGAGGGGCGGAGGGCTTTCCTGAGGGGTGAATTTGAGGTCGGGGTGGGAACAGTATCAGAGGGAGGGGACGGAAAATTAAAAGTCCTGACAGGACTTTCTATCCCTGATGCTTCAGATCCCTGCAGCCAACGACGGGTGGTTTGGGTGGCACAGGTGCTGCACTGGGCAGTAGCACTTCCCTCTAGTAAGCTCAGCCTCTCCCTGCTGATACTTTCCAGCTAGCAATGGAGTTATGGCACTAACTGGATATTTGGTTTAAAATAAAAGTAAGAAAACCACCTCCAGGTACTATGTAGTGCCATTTGATTGCCAGGTTTGTGGGACTGCAACTGGGGGCCATGGTGCTGCAAGGAATGAGGAAGTGGGAAGGGCTCAGTGAGGATGCAGGGAAAATTCACGCAGTGAGGGATAATTCCCAGCAGCACAGTGGAGGGTGAGGGTTGCCCTTCCCTGTAGAATGACCTGGATGGGACTCAGTGAATAACAGTGTGCTGCATCCACGGCTGCCTGCAACACCACCCTGTACCCAGCCTATGCTGTAGAGATCTATGCTGGATCCCCATCATTTCTCCATTGTACAGCATGCTTTCCTTCTATTCCTTTCAGTTCCTTGTCCTACATTGTAACATCCTCTCCTGTGCTCCAAGGCTTACAGCTCCTGCCTCTTAAAAGCATAGAAAGAAAGATCAGGTTTATGAGATGGAGGAAGTGTAGCTGCAAATCATGAGCAATGGTGAAGTCCTCAGCAGACTCTGAGTCAGAGGGTCCCAGACGGCATCTTCAAAATCTGCCAGAGACCAGTGTGCTGGGGATGGATGAGGGTCTATCTGCCTTCAGTGGCAGGGGGAGAGCTGACATCTATGTCTGTGTCCTGAGAACATAATTGTATGAATGGCAAGGGGGAATGGTGGAGCTCTAGAGAAGTAAAGAGGCTCAGTTAGGAGAAGTGGGGGAAATGAAGAGGAGATAACTAAATGCAAGAACAGAAGACTTAGTAGAGTACATTAAGCACTAGCTCAAGTAATGTGAAGATCTTCAATGACTTCATGAGATTTTAATCCTAAAATAAAATAATACAAAGTAGTGCATTATTTTACTGCTAATGTTGAGTGCACCTTGAATGTTTCCTGACTGTTGGGGATTTCTTCCCTTCCCCCCACCTCCCATAGGTAGAAGGTTTTATATTTAGCCTTTCCTTTCTTTTCTTTCTCTTTCTTCTTTCTTTCCTCTCTCTCTTTCTAATTTAAACAAAGTTGGTTCAGCTGTTTTTGATTTATGCAAGCATGGGGAAAATATGTTTTTCCCATATCTTCAGAATAAAATATGTGCACACTCGTAAGTCTAAGCTGACTGGAACTGGCAATGTCAAATTAGCTTGTTTATAGCCCTCACTGGGGAGTTCCAAGTTTTGGAGAAAATTGGTTCCGTGTTTTTAAGTTTTGAATGCACTAGAAGTCAGCGTTTTCATGTACACACATTAGGTGGGAGTTGTTTGGGTTTTTTCTCCTCCCCCTAATGCTTTTAACCTGAATCAGCTTTGAACATTTAAGGATGCATTGCTAGGAGACTCTTACATTCTGTTCAAGCTGTCTTGCTCAAGCACTTTGGTCATGCATGGGTGCAGAAGGTAGCACAAGTTCCTTCCTTCTAAATAAATGCGTATGAAAACTAAAATGCATGTGGTATCTTGCATAATGCAAGCCTAGTGTTTCTAATGCAATGTTCCCAAACTATGGGAAATACTTAGTTTTCAGAATGATTGGATTTGATCCAAAGACCTCTACCACAGTGTTATGACAGCTGCTAAATTATATGCTCTGTATCACTGGTATCAAACAGGTATACAGTAACCTGTAAGTGCTTTAAATGCCCTGATGTGGACCACCCCATTGTGCCTGCATTCTCTTGGTGAAACCGTGCAGGTACCAGCCTTGTACCACAGACTGGGCTTGAATTTGTCCCTTCGGTCACAGCCATGGCCTCAGCAACCTGGCCAGAGTTCAGACCTTGTTACTTACTCTGCTTCAAGACATGGACTCACTGTTGATACAGATCTTGCTTTGGACAAGTATTGGCTGATGTTAACTCTGGGAGGGCTAAATGTAACAAGCAAATTAACCTAACTGTAAAGTCCTCACCCAGCCTTTTAGCAGTTCCTGGCCTACTTGCTTAGAAAGAGCTTTGATGGACTTTCCTCCTGTGGCCATGCTGCCAGCATGGAGTTGCTGCTGCCTCCTTGCACCAGCCCTGCCTCTCTCCAGCTGGGGTGCTTGGACTTTCAACCCAACCTTTTGAATGTTAGCATTTCTCTTTGTTTGTTGTTTTTTTTTTTTTTGGAGGGGGTTGGCTTTTTGTCTTTGTTTTTGGTTGTTGGGGTTTTTTTGGGGGGGTGGGGGTGGGTCCTTTTGGTTTTTGGTTTGGTTTGGTTTGGTTTGTACACACTTTATTTTTTTTCTCCTGTTTAAGCTGATCCCTGCCTGCCTTCAAGTGCAAAGCAGGTGGTAGTAAAAAATTTTACTTGCACAAAATAATTCACGCCTCAGGCCTGTTTTCACTGGAGAGGAGGAAAGAAAAGGAGTTGAAGCTCTTTCTCTTCCTTACCTCACTGCTCATCTCCAGGCACAGACTGGAGCTTCTGATGCCTGCCCCTGCCCCTTCTCTTCCTGCAGTCACCCAGGAGAGATGAGGAAAGTGGGGAGGATCACTGCTGGCACAGGAAAGAAGTGTCAGGCTTGAAGTACCTGTTGAAAACCCATGTAAAAACAAAGACAAGTGCTGGGAATGAAGGGGTTCAGGATTTCGGGGGCACAGAGGGCATGAAGTGGATGCTGGGTAGTACAGTATGTCTCTGTCTATACACACCAGTGCCTGCTCCCAAGCCCTGGGGAAACACCTTTATGCTGCAGCGTTTAACTAAAGTGGCTGTATTTGCCTGTCTAGGAGAATGATCCAGATTTGTGCTATATTAATGTACTGCATCCCAAATGAGAAATTTGAGAGTTAGACTGTGGCATGGAAAGACAGTTCTTTAAGTCCTGGTGGATGTATTTGACTCTTTTACATAACAGTGGATATTGGTAGCCCTTCAGCATAATCTGCTTCTGTGAAAATGTATCCAAAATCCCTCTCTATCATTGTTAACATTTATCACTGTTAATGAAATTACTTACTTAATCATCTTAACCTTGATGCTACGCTGGATAAAAGACCTGTGATATATCTGTAGAGGAATAGCTAGACATTTGATACAGCTGAAAAGATAGCACTAATTTATTTTAGTCTGATTTATGATTAGTGCTGCCCAGCATGAAGCACTCTGCTGCTCTGTACATCACGTAGGGTCTATAGGGTAAATAATTGCTGTACTCATCATCCCAGAAGCTGCATGTGTGGTGCTGTGTATGGCATCGTGATCTTACTTTCAAAAAGATATGCGTGCATTTGAGTAATAAAAAGGCAGCTATGTTTGCAGCAACAGGTGTCTCTGTGTTATGTGTGTGTGTAATACCTGCTGTGAGTACTGGGGTGCTCCCACCCTGGAGAGACGCTGAGCCAGGATTGGTCTGAGGGGGTATGCAGCAGGGTGGGAGAGGAAACCAAGGGGCTTCCAGACTGCCAATTATCAACTCCATCAGAATGACGGAGTAGGCTTAATCAGGATTTTACACACCTCTTTTCTTTAAGAGACGTCACCTCCAAAATGAATGAATGTTCAGAGCCTGGATTTCCCCAGTAAAGATGCCCAGATTTAAAAGCTGCCTTTGTAAGTGTGCTGGGTAGTCTGACAGTAAAGCAAGATAACACTGTATTATTTTTGGTTCTTAATTTTAATTTAAGATTACTTTTTCAGCCGTACCTAAATCATGTAGTGCATCTCCAATCTACAGAGAGGACTGGATCATTAGGATAATTAGAAGCCATTAAGAGCATAGGAGAATATCACTATAAAGCTGTACAGATGTTCTATATTCTGCAGGTCTCTGTCAAAGGAGGAAATTTAACATATGTCAAATCCTATCAGTGATATCTACTTTATTCCTGTACTGTATAGGAAGCTTGGAGGGATTCATCATGGTAAACTCAGAATACATTTTCTTTCTGTATTTTGCAGTAAAAAAGTGATTTCTTTTTAAAATTGGCAAAGATACTTTTCTCTACCTCTATTACCACTCCCAGTATTTGGACTAAGAGGTATAAACCAGGGAGCTCTTTCTAGTTATTATTTCTCTCTGAATTCCAACCTGCCTTTTTGTCTCTTGCACTTATTCAGCCTGTGATCGTCAATTCTGTGTTACATGAACCTGTCTAACCTGTCACATTTTACTCTGGTAAATGGAAGGGATGGCTCTCCGTAAATGTTTCCATCTGCAATAGCTGGCACTGGGTCTGGACCTCGTACACCCACACTTCCAGCCTGGGACAACTGTCCCCACAATATGGTCACACTTCGAAAAAGACTTTAAGCTGGGTGACAGTTGATACGTCTGTGGATAAATCTGAGTCTTGGTGATTTGATACACCATTTTCATTGAAAGTTCTGATTGTTATTTTTGTAGAGAAACATGGTTGCTTTGCCACGTCATAATACATAATTTTAAACTGCACTGTTTAGATTTTGCTTCCTCTCAAATGCGTATTTTAAGATTGTCATTTTAGCTAGCATTTCTGAAATAGATTTCCAGATGATTTGAATGGATACCAAAAGGTATTTTAAGTCTTAATGTTAGATTGGTTCCTATCTTTCCCTCACTCTCTCTTGCTTGAAAGATGCTTTCAAAATGCAGAGCTCTGGTTCTATATCTGAATGATTGACACAAAGATTTAATAACATCTTTTGTCTTTATGGCAGTTCCATTTGTAGCAATTTTAGCATCAGTCTCCAGTGAGCCCAAGTAAAAAACTTTATTTAATATGAGCCAGCTAAATATAATTTCCCATTTCTTTGATCTCCCCTATTTTAATTTGCTTCTTATCAGGTACCTGTAGGGCTAATAGATACAGTTGATGGTTTGCTGCTAATGGAGAGATCTTGTTTAAGCTGCATGGATCATTGTTGGTGAGATATTGCAGTATTCTCATTACAGATGTGGTAGTATAAGTTGGAGATGTTGCTAACAAACACCCTGCAGCTGTTGTGCAAGAGAGTTTTGCTTCTGAATCTCCTTCCAGAAACTTCAGTAAAATATAGGGAAGGAATTTGATAAACAATATATGAAGTAAGTGCCTGTAGGTTAACACCAGGGTTCCTACCTCAGTCACCTTAATGTGGCCATGGATAGATGCTGAATAACCAGAGGCATGCCAAGCTGTCCCCATGATTAGGAAGGTGTGAACACAAGCCATGTGCCCTGCAGTAGCAGTTGGGGTTGCTGGGTCAGGATCAGGCTTCTCAGGCTCCCATGTGCCCTGCCCAGCCAAGATGTTGGTGTGCCACTTTGTGGTGCAGACTAATTCCCCCAGCCTTATGCTCTGGGGACATTTGTGGTATGTAGTCTTAGCTGCGAAGCTACAGAGAGAGGACCCCTTGCTAAATAGTGTCACATTTGGGTGTAAGCAAGGCAAGAATTAAAGACACAAAAAGGACCAAGTGTGGCTATCGGGTGTCCCAGCTGTCTTCACTCGCCTGCGTGACTCCTCAGCCAGGGACACGTTCTGCAAGCAGATTGCCTCCTGAAATGCCTTTCATAGCAGGCAGCTGGAGAAGAGACGACCATCTAAGCTCCCAATATTTCTTTTGCTGCATCACTTGTTAACTCAGAGCAGCAAGAAGCAAGTACTGCTTCGGAGTCCCTGGAGGAAAACATCTCAGGAACAAATGTGAAATGCAGGAGGGACAAGCCAGGCTCAAATGATGTTTTGTGCTATTCCCTGTGCCCACTGGAGATTTAACCTGCCGTTTGTATTTCCCTTTGCCTGAAGATGTGTTGAGAACTGGTGAGAGTATCTCAGTCCCTGTGTCCTCCTCATCTGTGGAGACCACCCGAGCATGTATTTGTAGAAGAAAAAAAAAGCAGTTGTTCTTTCATGTTGTGGATTTTGGTGCTTCTGTTCAGTAGTCTGGTAAGGACCTTGTGAAGTAGAGATCAGGTGTGCACAGGCACAAGTACATTATACTAATTAGAGGCAATTTAAAAAACAAACTCTTCTGCACTATTTAAAACACAATAAACAGCTTTGCTTCCTAAGTGTTAATCATCTCCTGCTGTTCAGTCTCTGAAGCTAAAACCTTCTACTCACTTCAAAACACACTCTCAGTAACCAAGTGTGACATCATAAAAAGGATTTTGAGGACTTCAGTCTGGGAAAAAGCAGATGTGTTTAGGAGAATAAAATCACCAAGCTCTTTGGATCTACAAAGAAACTCCAGGCAAGAGAAGGAGAAATGAAAAAACCCTAGTCAGCCTAAGTGGAAGTGCTCTAAAATTAGGTTTCTCAAGTCTCCCTGGCTGTGTGGCTGCCTGCACACCCAGGAGGAGTGCAGCAGAGGAGGTAGAGGAGATGCTGCTCTGTGTGTGCTTTCAGGAGCGCTAGCTGTGTACCACATGCACTTGGGGAAGGACTCAGTGAGAGGGTGGCTGTTGCTTTTCCTCAAAGTCCCAAAGTGAAGACAGGCACACAAATGCCCCGTGTCAATTATGTGAAAGCTGTGCACTACCAACATGCTTCATCATCGGGAGGCATTGAATTATCTACTGTACAGATGCAGGTACCCATTTCCCCACGAAGAGGAGTCATGCAGTTAGGGGTATAGAGTCCTGCTGAGGACCTTGAACCCACACTGGAGTGAGGCTTGTAGGTGGGCTCCTGCCAGGCGAAGGGAGCTGGTCCCTTCCAGCCGTGCTCTGTTCCTCCTGCATTCTCAACCACTCTGAAGATCAGGTCCTATCACACTGTCACCACTGTGAGATAGAGTGTGTTATTAAGCTGAACCTAGACATAAAGAAAGGCTTGAGAAACTGCTACAGTCGCTGACCTGTGCATTTATTATAATCGAGTCCATTAGCCTTGATTTGATAATTTCTAAATTAACTTTGCACATTTACAAATGGTCTTAATTGCTTCATGGAGGGGATTAGGTTTTAACAAAGCTAAAATGCATAAAAACTCTATCAGCTACATCAGTACCAGTAAGTTCCTTTGTAATATAATGCTGCAAATTTATATAGAGTGAATTGTTTAGAAAATGCATTGTTGAAGCATCAAAGCTACTCTAAGTTGTTCTAGCTAGTAAGAAAAATAAACAAACTTCAACTGGATATTTCCACATGCAGGTTCCTCCCTATGCTGAAGCCTTTGTGCATGTAAAGTACCTATTTTAAGCACTTTTTTAGTGCTTACAAAAGGTGTTAGTGTGCAAACATTGAGCTTGAAATTACTCCTCTGGACTAGCAGTAGCCTATCTATATCTATAAGTCCTCATCCAGAATCTGGAGTCATTTTCCGGTTTCAGAGGGTTTACGAGCTGTGGATCCTGGAGATAGTTGTAAGGTAGTAGATGATAAAAAGATAAAAATTCAGATACCTTTCAAATTGTTGTGTTGTTTGTTTTTAATTCATTTAAATACAAAACCCCTCCACCCCTCTTAAAAACCTTATTTCCTTTGGAGTATGATGCTGAGGCTTGAATTCAGTCTGACTGGCACATTACCCCAAAGAGCTGTTGCTCATGTCCATGTCCTGACATGAGTGTTTCAGACTGTTTTCCTCATTACTGAGAAATGCCAGGCTCTAGTATTGTAATGTATATACTTTCCCGAAGAAGAGGAAAATGGATGACCCAGGGATCTACAGACAAGTCAGTCTCACCTCTGTGCCTGGCAAAACCTTGGAGCAGATTTTCCTGGAAGGCATGCTAAGGCACATGAAAAACAACACGGTGCTTGCTGACAGCCAGCATGGCTTCACTAAGGGGAAATCCTGCCTGACCAATTTGGTGGCCTCCTATGAAGGGGCTACGGAACTGATGGACGGGGTAGAGCAGTTGATGTCCTCTACCTGGACTTGTGCAAAGCATTCAACACTGTCCCGCATGACATCCTTGTCTCTAAATTGGAGAGACATAAATTTGTGGGATGGACCACTTGGAGGATAAATGTGATAGATGAACCACTGGCTGGATGGCCAGACACAGAGTTGTGGTCAGTGGCTCAATGTCCAGCTGGAGACCAGTAACGAGCAGCGTCCCTCAGGGATAGGTGTCGGGACCAATCCTGTTCAACATCTTTGTCGGCAACATGGACAGTGGGATTGAGTGCATCCTCAGCAAGTTTGCTGATGACACCAAGCTGCGTGGTTCGGTTGATAAGTTGGAGGGAAGGAATGTCTCCAGAGGGACCTTGACATGCTTGTGAGGTGGGCAGACGCCAACATTGTGAAGTTCAAACAAGCCAAGTGCAAGGTCCTACACCTGGGTTGGGGCAATCCCAGGCACAGCTACAGGTTGGGCAGAGAAGAGATTCAGAACAGCCCTGCAGAGAAGGACCTGAGGGTGTTGGTCGATGAGAAAATGAACATGAGCTGGCAGTGTGCGCTCGCAGCCCAGAAAGCCAACCGTATCCTGGGCTGCATCAAAAGGAGCGTGACCAGCGGGTCGAGGGAGGTGGTCCTGCGCCTGTACTCTGTTCTTGTGAGACCTCACTTGGAGTATTGTGTGCAGTTCTGGTGTCCTCAACACAAGAAGGACATGGAACTGCTGGAACAAGTCCAGAGGAGGGCCACGAGGATGATCAAGCGGCTGGAGCACTTCCCCTATGAAGATAGGCTGAGAAAGTTGGGGCTGTTCAGCCTGGAGAAGAGAAGGCTGCGTGGAGACCTCATAGCAGCCTTCCAATATCTGAAGGGGGCCTATAGGGATGCTGGGGAGGGACTCCTCATTAGGGACTGTAGTGAGAGGACAAGGGGTAATGGGTTCAAACTTAAACAGGGGAAGTTAGATTGGATATAAGGAGGAAGTTGTTTACTGTAAGGGTGGTGAGGCACTGAAATGAGTTGCCCAAGGAAGTTGTGAATGCTCCATCCCTGGTGGTAGTCAAGGCCAGGTTGGACATAGCCTTGAGTGGCATGGTTTAGTGTGAGGTTTCCCTGACCATGGCAGGGGGGTTGGAACTTGATGGTCTTAAGGTCCTTTCCAACCCTAATTCTTCTATGATTCTATGATTCTAATGCCTTTGTTGTCAGTGACTGCAAGGTGAATATTTTAATGTTTTCCCTGAAACTTTGATGTTTGGCCTTCTTCATAGGTAACATTTCCTGAAGGCCCTGTGAATTCTAACCAACTATATGAAGGATCAGCTACTATGGTCTCAAAATTGCTTCTTTACTGAATTTCTTAGAGCAAGACGTTAAGGCTGAAATACTTTAGAATACTTTTATTCAAAGTAAGAAGGGATCTGAATTAGAAGTTGTAGTTTTTTCATCTTTATCTAGAGGAAGTAAATTGGAAGGAGTGAAAAAACAGGGATTGGAAAGTAATTTATTCAAAAGAAAAGAGAATTTCATATATTTGGGGTTATTAATATGCAGCTATTGCATCTGTGCTTGAGAAGAAAGTGAACAGATACTTCAGCAGACTGCTCTGCTACAATGTGTGACACTACGGTATGTTTGATTGTCAGTACTACACCACAACTGCCATCAAACTGGGACAGGTAAAACCAATATACACGTTTTTAGTTTGAAGATGGCAAACATTTCTTTGCAGATGTGGATGCTTTGATTGAAGCTTAGAAACAGAAGACTCTTAATAAAGTAGGCAGCAACAAGAGGTGTAGCTAGCTTAAATACCTTTTTTCCTTCCATCTCAAAATACCAGTGCTTTTCTCCCCTTCTGTACTAGGCTGAACTCCCTCAACCTTTCATCCTCTACTTCCTCAAAAGAAAACCTTCTGTGCCAGTAATTTGGTGATAGGGGTATTGTTGAAGGCAAACAGCAGAACGAGGGCTATGACATAGTCCCAGCTTTCATACTGGCTATTTTGAGGCTGTGTCTCTGTGGCTACATCAAAAGTCTCCCCTGCAACTGGATGATCTTTTCCTCAGGAAAGCTTTTTTTAAACTATACATGTATTTGTATAAAATACTTGGGTTTAATACAAATGTTTTTCAAGGTTGGGAGTGAAGAAAACAAACCCTGGATATAGAATCATCTGGAGTCCCAGTGGGACCTAGGTTATTTTCAGAAAATATGGACCTGTTTAATGTGATTTTTATTGTTATACTTTCAACAACTTATTTTATTGCTTACTCAGTTGGTTATGAATGTGAAATACCTCTGAGAAATGGCAGAAAAAATACCCCAACAAAACACCTCAAAGACCCAGTGTATGTGGAACAGTTAATATTTCAGATGGTGGTGATTTTAAAGTTGTCACCCACGAATTGTCGCGTTCAGGTGCAGGTGAGCTCTGGTGCCCTTCACATTTATGGTGCTACATTACTAATAACAGGAGTCAGAGAAAGAGTTGAGGAAATCTTTACAGAAGCAGCTCACTCTACTGTCACTGTACTAATTTCTACAGTCTAACCTTTCACCTCCATGGCCTCCACTAAATGTTACAGTCCCCTTAAGTGCAGAATAGCAAATATTTCTCAGTGTGCAGGGATGTATGCCAAACCATTAAATCTTTCATCTCAGTTTTTTTGTTGGAGTACCTGGCCTGGAGGTTATAACATAATTTTTTTCTAAGGCCACCTAAGGCCTCTTCAGTTACAAGTACTGGAAAGAGTCTTAAGAGTCTGTTTAAACTGTGCACAACCCTCTTGTCTTGATCACTGTCTGACTTCATTTCATCTGACTTGGGTTTTCCTTTATTTTTTTTGAAGACGGCAATGTTAAAGGCTACAAATAACTTGAAGTTTAGAGGAAGGGGAAAGTGGCAGGATGCAAAGGTCTTGCTGAGGGGCTGTAAAATCCAGAAAATCAGTTTCTTTTTTTTTTTTTTTCAGAGGTAAATAAGCAGTAAGAGATAACTTAGATGGAGTTCTTGAAGTTTTATCATATTCCTCCATTCAGTAAAAAGCACATGCAGAGTTGCAGGAATCTGGGCTCTCTGGACAAGACCTATGAAGACCTTTCATATGAAGACGGTGTAGAAGTGAATATAGCTGGTGGTCATGACCTAACTGAAAACTACCTTTGTGATTTGCAAGAGAATGCAGTACAGATGACAATGATGTTCAGATTGGAGGCTTTAATGGGATGATTTGTACTGCATCCTTTGATGTTTGATAACAATCAACATCTTTTTATGTTTAATAATACAGAAACAGCAGCCACAAGCTGTGACTGAATCTTGGTGAGGCCTGAGCCATGGGACTAAGCCTATCCTCCTTCTCCCTATAGTTCTGCCCTACTGAATCTCATCAGCTTGATGCCTGGTTTGTGCAGAGGCTTGTTAGCTCAGAAGAGCCCATAGATGTGTAAGTTTGGTATCCCCATGGCAGTGATGTGAGCTGGAAACCATACAGTTAAATGAGGGAATTTTGTACCCAAGCCAGTCCTGCACTACTATTCAGAGAAGAAATGCCTTTCTCTTTAAGTAGGCTTGGAAAAAGCTGACACTATGATTTGTGAAGCAGCAAAGGTGAGATGTCCTCTGGAATTCACCTCTTTAGGGTTTTTTTGGGGAAAGGAAATGCCCCTTCCTGGATTCCCAAGGGCCTGAATCCATGGATATGACCCCAGTTCATTTCAGACTGGGGAGTCAAGACACACCCCATGTTGCCCCATATACTCCCATGCCTGTGACATGCCACAATGGCCCACCACACTAGGCTTGGGCACCTGAGCATACAGGGGCTTCACAGCTGCTGTGTGACACTGGCACCAAATGTTCCAAGCTTGAAAAGCCTGCATGACTGTCACCTATTCTAGGTATTTTTGCATAAGAGTCTGCCAACCATAAACTTCGAAATTTAAAACATTGGATTTAAATTAATTTAAATACATTGGTTCTCATACCAAGAAATAGAGGGGTCCACATGACAAGTATGTTCACTATAAGCTCTTGACTTGTCGAGAGCGGCACTGCAGATGAGCTACCTACAGCTACAAGGGTTTTCTTCAGGTTTCTTAGCAAGGAGGCAAATGCGATCCGAGATGAGTGTTCCTGAGAAGTTGGGGAAATGGACAGTTTTTGTGGCAGTGGTGCTTTCTCTGGCATATGGTGGTGACTTTGGGGCATTCAAGAAAGGGACTCCAATGGAAATGATGTGGGGATGAACACAGGGATGGTGTGATTTGGTTGCCTCCTTATTTATCCCAGCATAATGAAAGTAGAGAGGGGATGTGAATTGCTGTCTATAAATATATCACAGAAGTAAACACCAGGGAAAGAAAGGAGCTAGTTCAGCTAGAGGACAGTGCTGGCACAAGAACAAATTGGTAATAAACTGGCTGTGAATAAATTTCAGATGGAAATTAGAAGCAGCTTTTTAATCAGTGAAAAGGTGAGGTTCTGGAAAAGCCTTTCACTGGGATTTTGGGGGCAAAAACCTAACTAGTATGCAGATGGATCTTAATCAGTGTATTAAAGGGATTGTGTGATGTGATTGTCTCCAGTATCGAGGGACTGGGCTTGACCTATACATCGCTTTAGTGCTACGTTCTTACATACTATGTTTAGTAATTCTCTCTGAATTGCTGAAGTGCACAGAGTACAGAGAAATGCTGTATTATTATGATGCAACGTTATTTTTCCAAAAGCATATCAATGTGTAAATGTGCAGGGATAAGGATGGTGCTGGGCATGTTTTTATTTAACCTGCTTTAAAATGAAAACTGGGGACTAAATGGCTTTAGTCACTCCGAGGACATTGACCATATCTCTCCCACTCCATAACCAATTTCATTTCTGAAACTTGTGCTTCCAAAAATATTGGCTGTTTAGAATTGAAAGTGTTAGAGGATGTATAATATTCAAGGTTACTGTATGATTAAGGACAGCAAGCTGCCATCACATACACTAGTCGTTAGCACAGTCTTGTCCACAAAAAGACCAGAAACTAATCACTACTGCTTGCTTCTTCCCATAGTGGTAGACACTTCAAGCAACAGAGAAAGCAATTTCTTACTTAGAAATTGTTTTACCCTTTTTCTTTTGAACATCTAGAACGATCACTCTCAGGTCCATCCTTTCTGATCAATTGATTGACAGTTGCAATGGAAAAAGCAGTTGGCTGCTAAAAAAAGCCCAAACCCCTCTCTCTAGTCTTGTACTTGGAAATGTGAGTTTTAAAATGAATCCTGTGAGACCAATTGAATGTGACTGGCACCTGCCACTGGTACAGTGAGGAGAGGAAAGACCTCCATTCCCAACTGGGAAAAAACAGACACTCTGTAAAAAGCTATTCTTTTTCCTTCATTTATCATTGCTCAGAGTTCACAACAATAGCTAAATAACAGAAAAAATCCCTAGATTCTGAGACTGCTTTTTGAAATGCTAAAAAGCAAATCAACAGCCTGGTTCTTCCCAGGCCAAGAGATCTCAGAAATTAAGTCAAACTATAATGGATGTACCATACCGCTGAAATTCCAGCAATGATTATTGTGTAAACATTATGAACAACTAGTCTGAAGGAATAATTTGTTTTGCATTGAACAACAAGCTCTAGTTGTGACTGTCAGCAGAATCTAATACTGGTCCAAACCCTCATTTTTATTTTAAAAAGGGTGTAATAAGCAGATCAAAGAATGTGAGAGAAGAAAGAAATCTAAATGCAACCACATATAAGCCCAGAAAATACCTTCTGCACAAAGGATGTGCAATCATAAAATGCAATTTTTTTAACGTAGGTTTTACAGAATGATAGAATGGTTAGGGTTGGAAAGGACCTTAAGTTCATCTGGTTCCAACCCCCCAGAATAGCAGAAATGCCTTACCCTAGACCATGCCACCAAAGGCTCTGCCCAGCCCGGCTTTGAACACTGCCAGGGATGGAGCATTTCCCACTTCTTGGACAGCCTGTTCCAGTGCCTCACCACCCTCGCAGGAAAGAACTTCTTATATCTAACCTGAACTTCCCCTGTTTTAGTTTAAACCCATTACCCCTTGTCCTCTCACTACAGTCCCTAATGAGGAGTCCCTCCCCAGCATCCCTATAGGTCCCCTTCAGATATTGGAAGGCTGCTATGAGGTCTCCATGCAGCCTTCTCTTCTCCACGCTGAACAGCCCCAACTTTCTCAGCCTATCTTCATACAGAAGGTGCTCCAGCCCCTTGATCATCCTCATGTTCCTCCTCTGGACTTGCTCAAACAGCTCCATGTCCTTATGTTGAGGACACCAGAACTGCACATAATACTCCAAGTGAGGTCTCACAAGAACAGAGTAGAGGGGCAGGAGCACCTCCCTCGACCCGCTGGTCACACTCCTTTTGATGCAGCCCAGGATACGGTTGGCTTTCTGGGCTGCAAGCGCACACTGCCAGCTCATGTTCCTTTTCTCATCGACCAACACCCTCAGGTCCTTCTCTGCAGGGCTGTCCTGGATCTCTTCTCTGCCCAACCTGTAGCTGTGCCTGGGATTGCCCCAACCCAGGTGTAGGACCTTGCACTTGGCTTGTTTGAACTTCACAATGTTGGCATCAGCCCACCTCACAAGCGTGTCAAGGTCCCTCTGGAGACATTCCTTCCCTCCAACTTATCAACCGAACCACGCAGCTTGGTGTCATCGGCAAACTTGCTGAGGGCGCACTCAATCCCACTGTCCATGTTGCCGACAAAGATGTTGAACAGGATCAGTTCCAACACTGAACCCTGAGGGACACCACTCGTTACTGGTCTCCAGCTGGATATTGAGCCATTGACCACAACTTTTTGTGTGCAGCCATCTAGCCAGTTCTTTATCCACTGTGTGGTCCATCCTGCAAATTTATGTCCCTCCAGTTTAGAGAGAAGGATGTCATGTAGGACAGTGTCAAACATTTTACACAAGTCCAGATAGATGACAATGTCCTGGGTTCAGCAGCGGCAGTCATTTTTTTCTCCTTCTTGGTGGCTGGTACGGCGCTGTGTTTTTGATTTTGGGCCTGGGAACAGTGCTGATAACACCAGTGTTTTCAGTTACTGCTTGGTGATGTTTAGGCTGGCCAAGGACTTTGTGACTCTCATGCTCTGCCAGGGAGGAGTGGAAGCTGGGAGGAAGGAGAGACAGGACACCTGACCCAGACTGACCAAAGACATTATTCCATACCACAGCACGTCATGTCCAGGACGTAGAAACGGAGAGCAGAGACCTGGAAGGGTGGTGAGGGTGCACGGTGGGGGGGTGCACTGGTGGGGGAGCACTGCATGGTCGGGCTTGATATTGGGTGGTGAGAAACTGTATTCTTTTCCCTTGTATTTTTTCTTGTCATTATTATTATTGGTGGTAGCAGCAGTGATTTGTGTTATACCTTAGTTACTAAACTGTTCTTATCTCAACCTGTGGGAGTTGCATTCTTTCAATTCTCCTTCCCATCCCTCCAGGAGCGGAGGGAAGAAAGAGTGGGGAGTGAGTGAGAGAGTGGCTGTGTGAGTTTGAGGGGTTTAAACCACGACAGACATCAACTGCTCTGCTTCTATCCATCTGCCTCTGTCCATCAGTTCTGTAGCCATCAGTTCTTTTAACAGATTTTGCACATCTTATTGATTGTTGTGTGTAACAAAGCTGTTTGCATTTGAGCACTGAATTCTGCTTTGCACCCCAGTGTGGTGGGAAGCATGGTGTGGTGCAGGGCTGCTCATGTTGGCAGGTGTTAAAGTGGATGGTCTCATTCACACCGGTCAGATCTCCTTTGTGTCCCCAGTCCATAATTGCCTCAAATTTGTATGGAGCTCTGATACATCAGATTCACACTACATCTGCCAGTTGCCTCTACAACATATACAGTGCAACTGCTCATCACATGCAGAAAGGTTGCTGGTTTGCAGCTGTATCTACAGTAGATGTTTGCTCAGAGCACCATGAATTAGTTCAATTACTAGGAAGAAAATGGTAATCTACTGTCAAAGTACATTGTATCGAGGGGTCTCCTGCAATGAGTGGAGATTAGCCCAAGATTTCCTTATGCTCTAATCACTTTAATCAAATTAGTATTTCTTGATGTTGGAGTCTGTTTTCCTTCTAGCCAAGGAGGAAGTATTAGGAGGGAAAGCCCCTATTAAATGGTGTTTTGCAGGGCTTGACTTTTGGACTGCCTTTCTATTTGATGCTCTTATTCTCTGAACTGAATCATAGAATCATAGAATTATAGAATCATAGAATAGTTTGGGTTGGAAGGGACCTTCAAAGGTCATCTAGTCCAGCCCCCCTGCAATGAGCAGTGGCTTGTTCAACTAGATCAGGTTGCCCAGAAACACATGCAGACTGGCCTAGAATTTCTCCAGGGATGATGCAGGTGACACCTCACTGGGCAACCTGTGCCACGATTTTACCATCCTCATGGTAAAGAATTAGCCTGAATCTCCCTTCTTTTAGTTTAAAACCATTAGTCCTTCTCCTTACCATTACCAACATCTCCTTCAAATCTGTTTGTTGAGCATGATATGCAAAGAAGGAATAAAATACTTTTTTAATCTCATTTTCTCCAGGGGAAGAAAGGAAATATGGCCTCATGCATGCTTAGGTCTCAGAGTAATCTCTCAAACCTTAAGCATTATTTTTTTAATGTAGGTAAAATTAATTTTATTTGCTACTAGACCAAAATGCTACATTTTAAGCATTTCTGGTGCTGCTTGTTAACACTCTTGGGTCTTTTAGTATCTACTCTATGCCCTTTGTAGCCTGACCATCCAGCAACAGTAAATTGAGCTTCTGTAAGAGCCCTGCTGGGGGATGTTGACACAAGAAGTTATTTCTGAAAAACATGATGTTGGACTAACCTTCCACAGGGCAATCTCCTGCTGCAATGGGTTTTCCCTGTCCCCTGGCACAGGCTTATCAGTAAAAAGGAGTGGGTTTTGAAGTGTTGCTCTGAAGGCGATATGGGAGAGGCACTGCTTCAGGAGGGGATGGAGAGAGGGTACTGCAGGGGCCACGGTTTCCACCATATCAGCTGCTCTCCCACACCTGTGTAAATTCCTAAACCAGGAGTTCATCCTGGAAAATCATGAATAATGATTGAGGCTCTATTTGGTGCTTGATTTTCAGAGTGAGAAGGAGCAGAGAGGAGGTGAGATTTCACCTGGGCACAAACCCCTGGAAATGAATGCTCAAAGATTGTCAGCAGATGCTGTGAAGTTCACTGCCCTAGGAGGCACTGTCCTCTAGGTTGCTGTTGCTCTAGTTAAATACCACTTCCTTGAAGTGTATTTATTCTGTTTTCATTTCAGTTTGTAATATTGCCATGTAAGAATGGCAATATTACAAACATGCACCACTGAAGCTCATAGCAGCCTTGGTCATGTAACAGGTGCTGTGTTGTAGATGCAACGATGAATTTTAAAATGAATGTAAGCAACCGAATACTGCAGAAATTTCTATAGGATTTGAAAGGTTTCTGGAGTAAGCTGAGTTCAGTTTTGCAGATGCTCCCAGTTTCAGGAGATGCCTGGGACAGAGTACAAATTGCTAATTAAACCCAATGAGAGTATAAGAAAGTCTGATGCTATGGGCAGAGGTGATGTGGACACCAATGTCTCATCTGCAAGTGAGGAGTCAATGTTGAGCAGGAACAGGCTGCAAACTCTGTCCCAGGTTGGCATCCCTTCTCTTATCTGACATAAGGGAGAAGTGGGAGGGAGAGTAGTGAGGTATTCATCTCAGCAGCCTGTGAAAAAGGTCTTTTGAACACTTTGAATGGATGCAAGGAAAGCAGAGCAGTGTTTTTTAAGACTGAAAAAGAAATGAGCAGTGTGTGCTGTATACTGAGAGCTCACATCAGTCCTAGGCATTCCATGAGGATGAAGTCCATGCTGGCCAGCTCTGCTGGAGACAGGATAAGAGGCTGAGCTGTGGGCCAGGGAGATGGGCAGTGAGGCTGCAGGGTCTGGAAAGGATCGGGAAAAGAGGTGGTGGTGAGAGGGGACTTCAGGTTCTGCTCTAGCCAAACTGCTTGCAAGCTGACAGCTGGACATCCAGGATTACTTCAGGGAGAGAGGCCTGAGCCTCTTGTTGGGACACACTGGGACAGGTCTGTAATGGAGAGGCAGATCTGAGTTGTCAGCATGGAAATGGCAGCTGAATTTGTGCTGGCAGCAGAGAAGGACCCAGCACCAGTCTGTGATTCCACAGGGAAGAGAGCGAGAAATTAATTGTTCTGGTGATTAAATGAGGTACGAAAAAAAACAAAGAGGCTGAGCTTCTTGGGGGTGTGCAGTATTTTTCATTTAGCAAAACTCTGTAAGATTGAAGTATTAATTTTGCATTTTAAACATTTTTTTTTAAATGCATGCTCCAGATAACCAACAGCCTCACACGTGCTACAAGGACACAGCAACCTAAAGGAGTGTCCTAACCTGAAAATCCACCCTGCAACCAGAGAGCTCTTTCCTGTCATCAGCAACACTATTATGGCAGAGCTAGAACTACTGTGGACAAAACTTCAAAACAGAACTGAAGAGCAAATGTGTTCAACATGCTGATTTGTTGGGACCAGCTCTGATCATTTATCTTCAGCTCACTTGTGTGATGCCCTTAGCAAGCTTGGTGGGCTCTTTATGCCTTTGCAATAATGGAGATTTTCTTTTCATTAGAGTGGGAGCTAGAAAAGTGAGCAGAGAAAAATAGCATGGCTGGTAAAACACCCAACCATCACTCTACTGTGAGTACCGTAGTCAAACATCAAAGCCAGTAGATGTATTAACGGGGAAGCAAAGATCAAGGAGTACTGGTAGAGCAAATAGCATGGTGGCAGCTGTACACAAGCAGGCAGGATGCTCCTCTCAAAGCTGTAATCTGAAAACTAGAGAAATGCCCCTGCACTGACAGGAGGTATATTTGTTACCCTTCAGTAGCATGACATGTCTTTTAGCGGTACCTTGTTGTGCTTGCAGCTCTTCAAAATCCCATGCGATGTCTTGCCTTAGGTTATCTCCCCCCATGCCTGTGCTCCCAGATCCCTGTCACATTTGGCAAGTGGAATAGTGGCCAGGACCTCATATGCACCTTTATGTGCTGTTTTGCATTGGATTTTTTTAAACGTTTTGAGTAACCTGCTATAGCTGTGTATTGTTAAAGCCAATTAATGCAGAAGGCTTGCTGGTGAGAAGGCAGCATGATGCTTTGCTTTGAGAAATGCATGAGTCTGGCAGTGGCCTTGGTGAGTTCATTAGCCATGCCCAATTGGAGGTGTGTGGTGTCAGTGACCTAGTAAGGGATTGTCCTGGGTTCAGTAGTTGCAGTCATTTTTTCCCCTTCTTAGTAGCTGGTGCAGTGCTGTGTTTTTGACTTTCAGCCTGGAAACAGCGCTGATAACACCAATGTTTTCGGTTGCTGCTCAGTAATGTTTACTCTGACCAAGGACTTTGTGAGTCTCATGCTCTGCCAGGGACGAGGGGAAGCTGGGAGGAAGCAGAGCCAGGACACCTGACCCAAACTGACCAAAGGGGTATTCAATACCACAGCACGTCATGCCAATTATATAAACTGGGCACAGTTACCCAGAAGGGTTAGATCACTGCTCAGGTCAGGCCGGGTATCGGCCGATGGGTGGTGAGCAGTTGTGTTCTCTTCCCTTGTTATTTCCCTTATCATTATTATTATTGGTCTTAGCAGCAGTGGTTTGTGTTATACCTCAGTTACTGGGCTGTTCTTATCTCAACCCGTGGGAGTTACGTTCTTTCGATTCTCCTCCCCATCCCTCCGGGAGCCGGGGGGGGAGGAAAGGGCGGGCTGGGGAGTGAGAAAGAGACTGCATGGTTTTTCTGAGTTATGGCTGGCTTAAACCATGACGTGAATTAAATGGGTGCTGCTGCCTCTCTCTCTTCTGGCACTAAGAGTCTCCTTTGACTTCAATACCTTGGTGTGCAGCAAACCACAGAGGAAGAACTGAGTACAGTCTGTTCCCTAAACCTGCTGGGTGAGACACTCCATCAAAGGTGGAGCAGTAGAGACACAGAGCAGCCAGAAACTGCAGTGGATTTTAAGACCAAATCTTAACATCTTTGGGAGAAACATTATCTTTCCAAAGCTAATTCTTAGAAGAAGGAATTCACAGAAACCCAGATGTTTGCATGCAAATCAGTCTGTCAATCAATGAGAAATAAGAGACTTGTTTAGCATTTTCCCCTCTGACCCTTTTCTTCTATCCTGCCATGATCACTTGGGAGGGCTTAGAGTGCTTAGGTCTCCCTTACCGCAAAACCCAGCACGGTTTTCCATAGAATTAAACAGAAGTGCAGCAAAAACATTGCCAAATTACCTTGCAGTCCTTTGGTTTACTGGGGAGGGAGCAGAGGAAAATCTGCGAAAAGCGGTGGCTTCAGCAGTGGCAAGAACCATGAGTAAGGAAAAGTGATAAAACAGTCATTATTAACCTAATGGTTGCACTGGTGAAAGACTGCAGGTTTTTTTGCTATACCAATGCCAAGTGCTGGTTTTATTTACACTATCTTAATTTTTTTATACCTCTTGTTATTTCTCTTTTAAAAAGACGCATGTGAGGCTCAGAGCAGCATTAGCTCAGGGACTGCCTTTTCCTGTTTACTATGTGCGGTTTCAGACTGCCTTGGAAACAATTCCTTGTCCAATTGGAAGACTGTGGGGGTTTTTTTAAATAACTTTCTCCTGGGTCCTCCGTTATTTTTATTTTTAAATATTTTGATATGTGAGAGAAATTTATATAAAAAGTAGCAGCAATTGACTTATGGAACATAGCTTTAATTAAGTCACAAACAGTATCTGCTACAGTACTGACAAACTCTGTTATTAAAGTAATAAAAGTGAAAGAAACAATTTATTGAGGACAAAGTAGAGGAAAGTGTGAGCAGAAAGATAGCTAATGAAAGGCAAGTAAAGGTTTGGCAGCCCTCTACAGGGCAAGTGGAGCTGGCAGAAGTCCAGCTGGACTATGTTTCCTAATTAACTTTAATTCTCCTCTTTTAAACCCAGAGTGGATTGCAGTCTTCTCATTTCTCTGTCATGTGCATTTCTCTTGCTGAATTCTTCTCCTGAGCAGGAATTTTACACTGAATGGTGAGAGAGTAAATAAATAAATAAAATCAACTGCCATGAACCATTTCAGTTTTCAGGACTACAGGGTATGCTTTTAATGCCCCTCTCAGAGCTCAGCGTTCAACTGCGGGAACTTCATTAACACACTCATTAGCAGTATCTGATTCACTGCCGCAGCCTCTCCCTAGGAGCTGCGAGCAGCAGCTGGGAGAGTGGATCAGCTTGAGCGAGCGCATATGTTAATAACACTAACGTTGTAGCATTTGGTGCTGCTGAGAGACAGTAAAATATCTGCGCTGTCTCCTGCTACACTTACAAAGAAAAAAATACAGATCAGTGCAACATAAAATAAAGCTATCTGCTAGGAATGTTTATAGTCAGTATTTATAGATTAGTGCAGTATGTTGGAAAATCAAACACTACAATGCACACATGAAGACCCATTCAATGAATTATTCAGAAAGATCTACTGTAAAAGTGCTTCACTGACAAGGAAAGCAAACTAATGTTTAAGCAACTTGAACTGAATCTGCCACCTCTGACCTGCCAGCCTTGCACCTTCAATAGACTTCCACTAGTGTACCTTCAATAGACCTCCACTAGTGTACCTTCAATAGACCTCCACTATTGTAAACTCAGATTCCCCCCTGCATTGCTGGTGGTGGCAAAAAGGAGGTGCAGCTGCACCTTGGGGGTGCAATGGAGGTCCTGCAAGGAGGCAAGCAAATTAGCAACATGTCTGAAGCCAGTGAGGAATGATCCAGGTTGCTCCAATCCAAAACACACGTGTGGCTCTGCATTTGTAGATCTGAGTACTATTTGGTCTAGCCCTGTGCATTTGCTGTGCTGAATGAAATGACCAACCTAGGCAGAAAAAGCAACCTGCTTATATTTCAGTAGCATTGTAGGCTTTCCGGAATTGCAGATGTGTGTTTGGCCTGTTTGAGTCTGGCTTGCTGTGGATTTCAGTGTTTCCACTATGAAAGGTGAAATTGGGATCAAAGGTGATGATGGGTTTTATTTATTTATTTATTTTTATTCATACCTGATAAGCTTCTTCACATATGTCATCTTTTTCCTGTGATTTTAGGAGGTTGACATGTGGGTCAGTAATGGCTGGCTGGTGTCAGGACAGTTTCTGCGCTCCTGTTTTCCACTCACT
Organism: Amazona ochrocephala; assembly: GCA_039720435.1. NCBI lineage: Eukaryota > Metazoa > Chordata > Aves > Psittaciformes > Psittacidae > Amazona > Amazona ochrocephala. The sequence continues at coordinate 34,156,796 of CM077881.1, forward strand.
AAAATCGTGTCAATGTTGCATTAACAAATTGTGCCTTTGGGCAGCGTAGGAGAGCTCTGTCTACAGTAAATGCTTATGAAGAGGACAGGATTAACTGTGATGAATAGTTTAAACAGCCAGGTTGACTTTCTAATAAAAAAATCTTGCACGTGCTGCCTTACAAATATAGCTTTATTCTACGTGGTCTGAGTGCCTCTGGACACTCACCAGGGCTGAGATACTGTGTAATATGCATCTCTCAACTCATAAATAAGTGAAACATTAATTTTGCATGAACTGTTTAAAGCTAAAATGGGTTTTCAGTCCTCTTCACCTGACTGCAGTGTTGCCACCTGGCTCCTCTTTTTCTCATGGGATAAATCTTCACTTCTGGCCTTCAGTGTATGCTTGAACTTGTGGATTTGTCATGCTATTTACTGTGGGTTTGTTTTCCTCCTCACAATCTCTGTTAAATACTGATACATTTTCAATTATTTTTTTAATCTGATAAAGCTTTCAGCTAATTTTATTTGAGCTAATAAGCAATTCACCCTTCCGAGCTGCGTTTTCAGATCTTTTATCTGGAGTCCCAATCTCCATTGCCAACGTTACTTTCAGCTCACCCGCTGAGGCTTTGCACATCAAGATGATGTACAGCACAATTGAGTGACTCCGTGATTGTAGACTTGAAAAGTATTTGGTCCAGCACTAGGCAATTTTTTTCCTCTCCATATCTTTATATTCCACATTTGAATGCACTATAGTGCTGTATTGATATTACAGTCATACTGTGTTTGTATCCACAAAGACTCTTATTGCTGTAAATGAAAGATGCCCTTCAAGCTGCTGTGTGGTGACAAAATCCAAGGTACTCTGTAGAGCTGCAGTATGTGAGGAGAACTGGAGTGACAGGGGGTGGAAAACCGCAGCTCCACCCTTCTAATAAATTCACGCCTAGTCTAAGCATCATTTTGGTTATAACCTGCCAGGGGGAGGCTTAGCCAGCTGCAACTCTGACTGAGTCAACAGAAAATTCCCCAGTGACATGGATACGCTTTTATTGGTATGGGGTGAATGAGTTGTGTTTAATGAAAATTAGGGGGATTTTCCTATTTACTTTACAAAGTTAAGTGCTCTGATCTTCCTCATTATTCTACTGTGGGCAGCAGGCTTCATGAAGTACCTTCAAGCCCAGGCTGTGTGCTGCAGGGTTGGATCTCTCTCTTACAAACGGTATTTTCAATTTTTGTTTCTTTGCTTTGAGGTTACCAAGTTAAAATAAGGGCCAGGATCCCCACTGTGCCCCTGGAACAGTGCATAGGGCTCTGGGTGCATGTTGTGTGCACTGACCTTTGCTGCCGAGAGGACCTGTATGGGAGGTCAGGGTTGCAAAGCTGGGTGCAGCCACTCCTATCCATCAGAAAGTCACTGCAGTGCCTGCTGCAAGCCATGCACCTATCTGCAGAACTGGAGTTTTTTCTCAGGGGCTTTTATAATGCCCCATACTACACATATAGCACTTCCATTAAAGCCAGCATGATTGCAGCATGTTATGAATTACCTACTGTTTCTGACACATATGGAGACCTTGCATACAAAGTATCATCACGGAGCCAGTTTTTACTGTCGAATCAAATCCCTTAGAAACTACTTTCTGATAGAAATGATAATGAAACTTTAATTATAACTGTGCTACTTGGTTCCCTGAGTGTACACATCTCACTAGATGGTTTCTGCTAAGATAGTGACTTCTTTCAAACTCATTTCCAAGCATATTAAAAAAAATAGGGGTGCTATTTTATCTGTGACATGTTACAACTGTTGGTATTTTTCTGGGTTTGTCAAAATCTCGTTAGCATTAATCAGAGATTTGACCAGAGAATAATATAGTTCCTTGGGTTATAGACTGAACAGAAATATTTGCATGAGCCAGAAACCTATTTTTTGGTGAAGTTTTAGAGTTTTAATTTTTAAATACATTTTCAGTACAGCAGAAGAGCCTGTACAGGTAGTGGTTGGAGCAACATGCAATACATGTTTTATTCAGGTGATTAAGAACATCGTTCCCATGTGACTAGTAAAAGAAAAATATGGTGTAGTCTTTCCTTTCTTCACTTGTATCTGTAGCATCATCCTAGGCAATAATTTTCAAAAAGCGATATTTAACTTGTTTTTAACAAGTGAGCCATTCCATTAACTTCAGCAGCATGATCTGTGGGTAGGACTAGACATTACTGTGATTCAGAAACGTGCAGCTAGAACTAGATCGACCTGTTTATTAATGAGATTATATGTAGAGTAGCTACCAAGCCCCAGATCTTTTCTACATGAGAAACATCGAGCAGTTTAATGGTTTGTGGATTAAGTGCAGATCACTGTGAGCCTTTGGTAAGAAATAATCCAGGATTATTCCAGGTGTTGGAGTGTCTTGGAATCTGATCCTTCCTGGCATGAACAGCTCATGCTTGGCTGGGGTTTCCCCTAGTGCTACTCTCTCCTTGGTGGCTTGGCATATTGAAGTGCTGTGTGCATGGAGGCGAAAACCAGCGCAAACATAAAGGGGTCTTGAAAGGGATTCATCTCTTCAGCCTCAGCACTCTGGGGGGTAACTCGTGTAGCATCACCAGCAACAATAAGCAGCTTTTAGGCAGGCAGCTCTGCACACTGGTGCTGGGATGCAAGCAGGCAGGTTAGCCCAAGGCGCTCTTTGCTTTCAATTGTTATGTGACTCAGCTTGTCCATCCATGGTGGGGGGTGGATGAGTCCAGGTTCTAGAAGCCAAATCTTCATTTTTTCTGTGTGGACTTGAAAAAGAATTTAAAAAAAAGGGAGTAAAAAAAAAAATAAGGCGCTGCAATCTGTTTGATAGCGCTAACCGGCCGGGATGGGAAAGGCCGCTGCAGCATTGCCACACTGGGAAGTTAGAAGAGATTTTTCACTGTTGATTTTTGAAGAGGGGAAGAAAAAAGGAGACTACTTTAGTGCAGTAGAGTGTAAGAAAGGCCAATGTTCTTACTTTAAAATAGCCCCAGAAAGCAATTACTCTTCCTGTGGAAAGTGCAGGATTCTTGGATACTTCTTAAGCTTATCCTACAGGTACAAATGTGCATTTTAAAGTTTAACCTGTTCTGTGAATCCTGCTGGGAACTGTTTTCTCTCCTTGGCTTTGTTGCTGTATCTCCAGCTTGTCTGTGTGAGCAGTGCCAGATTGCAGTAAAGAAAAGTTGACATTACAACTTGGAATAAAGCCTTCTTCCCTTTGCAACACAAGGGGCTTGCTTTTTAGAGATAATGTTAGCACCTTCAACTCCAGCAGTACCCTTGAGTTAATGATTATCATACCACAAATGCAGAAATAGGGGAATGAAGATGATGTTGGTAAAAGGAAAGATACTTGAGGGATGCACTGCCTTTGACATGACAGTGTCTATCAGCTGGGAGCTGAGGGCCTGATCTGTTTTTTCAGTGCCTATGGAAATTTCAGTGTTACTTTGAGTGCCTTCCCTCTGCTTTCATTTCAGCTTTGTATTCCAGGTACTAATTTGTATAAAATGCTGGGACTGGAGAAGCAAGGGAAGATAATTCAGCCCAAATACCTCACTATGGGGTCAGGCCTTTGCTACTTGCTGCTAAGCAAAGTGACTGAGGAGTTAATACAGGAGCTGCAGCACAAGGTAGATGCAACTTTCCCAGGTGTGTATTACCTGTTCTGTGCGTGCCGAACCCAGTGAGTGAACAGTTCAGTCATTCTGTATCTGGAAAAAAAGAAAAGAAGAAAAAAGAGAAAGAAAATACCTGTGTATGCTGCTCATGAGAATATTTTCACATCTGGAATAGCCAACCTGTGTAGATCTGGTTCATCTTCCTGATAGGTGCTTTCCTTAATGATCTAATTGTTGCAACATAAAGTAGCTATATGAAACTGGCATAGGAGGTTGCTGCGCAGTGGCTGCATGAACATCATGGCTGTAACTGCTAAAATCATCTCACTTCACAAATGATCCATCTTCTTGTGGTCTCAGAGCACCTGGTCCATTCCCCATCTGTCGTTATTTGTGTTGCTCCCTCCAGCTCTGTAAGGACTTCTCTCTCTCAAAGGGAGCACAGGGCGGCACTGTGGCCTTGCTCCTCACAACCCCAGGCTTGGAGACAGGCAGCTGTCCCCCCATAATGTCTCTCATTTGCACAGGCAATATAAAAGTCTATGTACAGTCCTTTTAGACAGAAAAGAATATCTCTGTGCCTGACGGCCCATGCACAATGACTTTTATGTCTGCAGCATCTCAGGAGTATGGAGTTTTGTCATCTCCATTGTTCCTCTGTAGAGAAGTGAGGTCAGTATGCAAAGACCAGGAGTTCAGGGAGAAGGGGCAGCTATGGGCTCACACTGGAGTGCAGGAAAAGATAGAGAGGTGCAAAGCAGATTTGCACACACCAAGTTTCTTCTTGCATTGCTCGTGCAGAGCCAAACCAGGGGCAAGAGATGTCTGAATTATACCAGGCAGGTCCAGAAGGTAGAGACACAAAATCAGAGGGGGGATCAAGAAGGGTGAGGTGCAAATTCCCCCTGTGTGCACAGTGGGTGCAGTGCAGCATGTGCCCAGGGTGGCTGGCACCTCACACAGTGTGACTGCTGTGCCAGGGAAGGTGGAGAAGCAGAAGCACTCCCAGAATTGGTGACCAACTGTTACCTTTCAGGGCCCTTGATTCTCCCCTACCACCTGATGTGGGGATGTCCCTTCACCAGTGGAGTGGTAGCCCATTGCAGCATGGATGTCCCTGTGCAACGCAGTTCTTGGTACAGAGCCTGTCCTGTGCTCTGTTGCCACAGAGACTTTCCTCTGGGAACACAGACTGATCCTTGAATGAAAGTGCTTCTTTATTTTATATATATTGGAGGATTTCCCATTTAATAATTTTGTCTTTAACATGGTACTCTTTATCTCTACCTCGTGATCTCCCAATTTCAAATCGACATGCCCTATGGAGCACCAATTTGCATGAAAATCCTTACAAATCTGGGGTTTGTGGGGGTTGTGTTCTTTGTGTCTGCACTTTGACATTCTACTCCAGAAACTTCCTTCAAACATAAATCTGTACAATTCCAGTAAAAATACCCCCAAAACAAAACATAACACCCATGAATTTTGTTTTAAATTAGACTCTAAAGCCCAAGATTTAGAACTGGGTCAGGCCAAGATCTTTAAAGTCTCAGTACCTGATGTTATGAGCCTAAATCCATGTTTATAGAATTACCCCTCCAGACTTCACCCAATGCACTTTCTTGCCCCACATGCAGATGTCAGCAGCTGAAAAGCCCAGATACCAGCAGCCTCCCTCCTTTTCAGGGAACAGTCTTGAATACAGAAAACCTTTGCAAAACACAGTGTATATTTTATTATACAACCTCTAAATTACACTTTGTAAATCAAAGTGAAGGCCAGCTTCTTTTCTGGCTCCCTAAAGCTACTGTGAAGAGAGACAGACTTTGTTTTACCAAAATACCTAATCTTATCTACAGTGTCTGTGTTTTTAATTGCTATGATAGTATGGGAATAATGGAGAATACCCACCTGTAGGTTAGGGGGCAACCAGGGCAAACCCACCTGGTTTTCCAGAGAGGCTCTACAGAAGCTGCAGGAGTTGATTTCAGAAGTAGTGCGAAAGTGAAACCTGATGAACTGGAAGGACAACCAGATTATAATGCAGACATGATCAAGATTTTGAATTAAAAGTGTATATTGGTGCACAAGCAGATACAAACAACCGAAGCCTCTTCATTTGCTGGCTTGCAGAGAAATATCTTTCTAAGGTATGCTTTTATATGCATTAAACAGTTTTTGGCACTTGTGATAATCACAAGGTCCAAAAAAACAAAGGTAGAAAATTGCCTTTTTCTGGGAAAGAGCACTGTTAATATTGAAATTATTAAAGCAGCAAAACTGTGTGAAGGGCATCTTTATTCCCCTTTGGCACATCATGACTACACTTCAATCAATGCAACCTACGTCTCCACGGTTTTCTTTGTCTAAACCAGTTTTGATCAACTCAATAGCACAGATTTCTTCAGGCTGCCTCAGTAGTAAAGATGTGTGTGCTAGGCTAGCTGCTGGTGACCTGTCCTTATCCATATGACCTTATGATGAAGAAATAAGATTCAGAAATGAGATTTTTAGATGAAGAGATAACATTTAGATCTCTGTGGAGTAAGCAAAAGGACACAGTTGTGAATTGCTGCCTGTCACTGGAGCCACAGGAGTTTATTCCAGGCCGCGTCACGAGGCACCCACTCCTTAACGTGATCACTGGCAAAATGTGGAAATGTTATCACTTTTCAGGAAGAGAGCCAAAACCAAAAGACTGTTGGTTAAATGGAAATGTTTCCTGTGCAGGCTGGGTCCAGTTGGATTTGGCAGCCTGGGGCAGGAGGAGAGGTTTCAGGGGCTGCTGGGTTGGTGGGAGCAACAGGTCCCTGCAGACCCACAAAGGGAGAGAGGGGTCTGTAATGGAGGGGAGGAGGATTTAGCAGGCAGAAAAAATCACCTGCTTTTAAGAGGTGGGTAGAGGGGAGGTTCAGCTGATAAAATGTTTTTGTTACTAATCTGGTTGAACTGATGGCTCTTCTTTTCTCTCCCTCCTTGCTCTCCCCAGCAAGAGCAGGGTGCTTTGTGGCCATGTGGCTAAGCCTTTCCATCTCACCTGCTCCAAGAAGAGCAGAGAAGAAGCAGGGAAGGACACAGGAGATGTACAAAAATCTGGCATGCACAGGGAGTAAATCAGGGTGTTAAACAAAACCTCTGCTCTCAGCTGGCTAATGTTTCAAAGGAAAACATTTCAAACGCTGAGAGAGATTGTGCAGTTAGCCGGTGATGCAATTACATGGCTGTAAGCTGTAGAAACTCTTTCAATGTGGCACATATTAAACCTTTCAGAGGTAGTGCTTTGATTTTTAATTTTATGCTGTTGGCAGGCAATCAGGGTCTTTAATAGTATGGGGGCCAGAGGGAAAATGTTTCAAAACAGCAAGGATCTTATCATAGTGTGCAATTAATGAATAATTATTAAAAACCAGAAATAGCTGGAAGAGCGGGCAAGAGCTGGCAATGCAATTCTCTGGTTTCAGGACTACAATGATATCTCAGGAGAGGGAAGTATGATATGCAGCTTTGTGCAATTAAAGCTGGGATTTTTTTCCCACTAGTCAAAAAATTAGTGATCTTGAAAAAAACATACCTGTCACTTGGCTTTGTTTTCAAGTCATTTAATTGTTGTGGTAAAGCACTTAACATCTAGCAAGCATGGAGACATTCTTCTATAAATGATGGAATTTTGGGGTTCTTTTTTCTTTAAAGTAATATTTTTAATTTTTATTTTTTTTTAAGATATTTGAAAAAAGACCTGTCTGCATAGTCAGACTATGTTGTCCATGGAAAAGGGCTGCAGTAATGCTTTCCCAGTGCTCTGGCTGCTAAGCTTGTCCAGAAAGCCACCAGAACTGAGAAGGAAAGTCTTCATGTGGACATCCAAGTCTGTCTGATGCTCTGCCACAGGACAGTGCTTTCTCTGTGATGTTGAGGAAAAATCTTATCACCTGCGGTGTCTTCCCATTTCCAACCTATTAAAAAAAGAACAAGAAAGAATACCCATTTTATTCTCTCACACCGGCTTCTGAAGATTACCTGGGCTTTCACCATTTTCATCTGGTTTTGTATGTTCAGGCACCTTTCTGCTTTGAGGCCGTATTGTACCCAGCAGCTCATTGTCCTTGGTGCCACAGCTAGGGAGGCCTAATTGTACATGTTTGGGTGTGAGACACTTGTTCACCTGGGGACAGATGCAGTCTTCACCCTGGTGCAATATCCTGGTCCTGACAGGTCAAACTGTATGGAATTAAGAGGTAAGAACTGGTGTCTTAAAGGGCTGTGGTGCTCCACCAAGCCAGGGAGTGCTGACGTGAATGGTGCTTAGCTTCAGCCTGATGTAAGAGTCCTTTAAGCCAAAACTAGCTTACAGTGTAATCAAAATAACAAGAAACGTTAAACTCCTCCACCAAGGAGGCCTATGGAAAGAGCAACCATAACCTTCAGATTCAAGGCTTTAAGTTTTTGGGTTTTTATAATGAAGTGCAGCTATTGCTGTGTGTTACCAATGGTCTTGTTCTTCTAATCAAAAGTGAACTTATGGTTTGCTTTTTCACTTGGAGAGAATAGGACTTCCCTGTTTGGAAGTGGGAACAACTGTTTTGCTTTTAAAACTGCATAAAATATCTAATAGTTAAAGGTGTAACATTAGCATCTTGTCACTGAAATCCATTAGTCTGTGGCACAGTGGAAGTGGCTCTGGCATGCAGGCTTGAAGATGCATTTGCTTCGCAGCCTCTTCTTTTGAGTACTGAACCACATTTGCTTACTGTTTTTTCATAGTATATGAACACCAGAAAAGTATTTACAACTATCAGACATTTCTACATGCAATATTAAGAGATGCTTTCCATTAGCTTCAGGATAGAATGGCTTAAATTTTGTGTGTATATGTGTGTCTGTCTTGGATGCTAGTGTCTTGCATTCACGTCTGTGGTGTTAATCCTGTTGTATTGTCACACTGCAAGAGCGTAATATGTGGTACCGCTCAGTACCAGTGCATGTGCCTGAGTGAATGACTGGTATTGACAAAAACAAACATGAACTACTTTGATCTGCACTGAACGGGGGAAAAAAAAAAATCTCTTGGTTCCTTGGAAGGCGTCTTGGCTCGAGCACAGTTCTGCATATTTATTTAGACACTTTTGATTGCCATAGAGCATGGCAGCTCTAAAGAATTTCTAGGGCTAGAAAGTGCTTCTTGAAACAATTAGATTTCCTAGACACATTGCACAGGAAACCAATGCAGCAGTGTAAGGGAGAATGCCAGCTTGGCTGGTCGGGCAAGCAAAACCCAGGGTAGATGAGCATAAACAAGCTGTGGCATTTTCTTGAAACTGTTTCTAGGAGACCGAAGTCAGTCTGCCCCACTGTGCCTCGTTTGTTTGTGCCCTGTGGGGTTTTTTCTGGCCTCAGGGTTTTTTCTATTTTCCTTTTGTCCCAACTCCAATACCCCCTCTTTGCTCCAGGGTGTTGGTAAGATGGCATGAATGTTTGCTGGCTTGTGAGAGAGTGTTCCTGGACCCCTGTGCTGGTGGCTGAGGGGCCAGGGACTTCTCAAGGAGATGTGGGAGGGGGGAGCATCACTGAGCTTCACCAGCCAGCGGTGCAGGGCAGCTACTCCTCTGAATGGAAAAATTCAGACTGAGAAAATGAACCTTTTTCTGGCAGAGATTTTGGTGTCCCTGACCCTATTCCCAGGTAGCACAGGTGGGTGCAGTAGAGTGGCAGCCAGTGTTGTACTTCCATGGCATCAAACAGGAGCCAGGTGTGCTCCTCTCTGCACATCACACTGGTTTTGGGGGCAGTCCCCATAACATTTGGCTACTGCTTTGGCTCAGCAGCCTGTCATCCTGGTGAAGTAATTGGAGCCTTGTTTGCAGTTCTCAGCAGCCCATGAGGGTGGAGGACATTGCCCTTCTCCATGGCTCTGTCTCAGGTCTGAGAGGTACCCGCAGCTTGCAGGCTCTCAGGTTTGCAGGAGATTTTCTTTATTTCAAGGCGTGCTTAGTGCTCCCGAGAAGCAGGTTACTGATCTTCATTTGTTCCTGTAACACCTTCTGAAGTCAGTAGCTTTTCTCTTTCTTTTCCCTTAAAAACATAGAGGCAGAGTGTGCACCAGTGGAGTTTGTTCCAGTGTCGTAACTGGCTTCAGCTCCTGTCATTAATTGATAATCTTGCCAGATCTGCTGAAATGCAGTGCCAGCTCAGCAAGCTCCAAGGAACTCTTGGGTAAAGTGCTCTCCATTTTGAGACTGTCGTTGGCAGCTTATCGCTTGATTTATCTCCTTTTTCCAGGTGTGGAATTAAAAGTAAACTGTCATTGTAAATCACTAATTCAAGCAGAGTGAGAGAACAGTGCATAGTTCGCATATTTCAATACCACTTAATCAGGAAAAAAAAATAAATCCCTTGTTCCATACAAATATACAATGGAAATCCTTTCTCTTAGCATTTCAGATGGGTAAAATGTCTTTTTCAGTCCCACATGTCTAATGCTGTTTCTCATCTTGTTACAACAGACTTTCAATTTTGCCCCTGGGACCAGATAGATAGGGAAGTAGCTTTAAAGCCCAACACTGTATGCATCTCTATCTGGGAAGGAGTCTCTGCCTGCTGCTGGCACGTACACCAGCGCTGACACCTCTTAATCCAATCCTGGGCCTGCCGACCTCACTCATTTATTTACTTATTTATTCATTAAAAAAGCCTTTTATGCTTGCTAATTGTGTAACTGTCATTTTATATTCTAATTGTCCTAGAGGAGGTTGAGGGATGTGTCTTCCCTAAAGGTGTTCTCATCTGACTCTTGTTCAAAATCAGCTTCCAGCTGCAAATTGTGTTTTTGCATGACTAGACCTTCTTCAGTGCCAGCCCCTTATTTCCTTGAACTCACCTTCATGGAAAACAGAATTATTTACTGGTTCAGTGGGAGTATCATTTTCTTGTGGTATGCTGCTTCTGAAAAATAAGTGATTCTTGATATGATCACTGCCTTCAAGCCTCATCTCTTACTGTCCCATCTCCCCTTCTTCCCTTACCTTTTATGTTCCTGCTGTGCTGCTGAATGACAGCACCTCCAGCATTTGCTTCTATCCCTCCCTCAGCTCTTTGTCTTGGCAGGATAAATTGCTCCAGCAATTTCATAATTTTGATCTGCAATCATTTTGCTCCACTAGCTTACGGCAGCGCACAAGCCAAACACTCGTTTTCTTTTTAGACCAGGAGGACTACTGGTGTACTGATCTCGGAGTAACTTCAGAGCTGAGAGGTTTCTGAGGTGCCATGTGCACCAAAATGTGGATTAAAACTTAAAGCCAGAAGAGAGAGCATCCCTTTCAAGAAAACATCCAGCATTTCAATTGTTTGGTTTTGGGTCTTTTTCCTCTCAGCACTTGCCAGTTTTATTTAAACACAAACTTATAAACTCACTATCCCATTACAAAATGAAATATCCTGCTTTAGAAAAATGAGCAAACAAACAATAACACCATCTTTTGATTTATTGGTGTGATTCTTTTTTTCCCCAAACATGATCTCTGACAGGCTTTTCTGTTCTTGCTAAAAACATTGCATTGTACAGAAGATTTTCTTGTTCAGATCAATTTGCTAAATTTTCATTTAGTTTCAAACTGGTTCATTTTGTTGAGGCTTCACTTTATTCAGGCTGCAACTCAAGAGGTTTCCTGTAGCTTAGAGAGATTGCTTTTGAATTGGTACATTATTCAGTCATGAATAGTTTCTTTAGTATATGAGCAGCTGAGTAGGGTTTTTATTACGAATATGAGTTTGAGTGCAGAACAACAACTATTTTGGGCAAATAAAGAATGCAAAATAAAGCATAAGCCTTCATAGTATGCTGTGATGCTTTTCTGCACTGTGTGCATTGGGGTTTTTCTTAAGTACTTAGCAAAAACCTCCTGTAGGGCATGGTAATATGATTGACTGCACACAGAATTTAAAAAATAATACAGTATATTGCAGAAACATGGCTGCACCACAAAGACCTGAAACCACTTTCCTTTTATCAGAAAGTACAAGTGAATGAATTTTGGTCTTTGTGATCAGCTGCTAATTAAATGGGTCTTCTGCTGCATTCAGCGTTGGATGCTATTGCCATGTTCCGAGTGGGTGTAGCAGGAATCCTGCAGTCACTGAGGTGATGAGGTGATGTAGGGCAGCAAGGCAAGCGCAGTTTCAGTGTTATGCACCAGCCTTTTAAAATATGTTTTTCCTCTGTGTTGATTCTTATTTACCAGTGTACACAGTTGCTTTTACTTACCTTGAATTAGATTCCACCTCTGCAGGACTGTTTTTGTCCAAAAAAAGTTAACTTGGGTAAACGGAAAGCAGTAGGAAGGAAGTATCTGTTTTTGAAGATGCTGTCTCTGGATTTAGGGAGGTTCTGTAGATGGAAGATTCTTGTAGCAAATGAGGTACTTTTATATGCTTAGTGTGTGGCAGCAAATTAGTTGACCTTGCGTGTTCCAGCTGCCTCAGTAAAGAGAGTGAGGATCCCAGTGTCCCAGAGCAGATCTCCTGCCATGTTTTGCTCTAATAGGCTTCACCAGTGCAGCCTCCAAAAATTGTTTTCCCTGACGTTAAAGGTGACAGACAGGGTTTGTGGGAGCATCCTACTGCCCGTAGCATGGCTGCCTGGGGTTCACTGTGGCACCACGTCTAGGCCCTTGGCTCTATGACTTCAAGGAGAAAAGAATTCCTTTTTGCTCAGGTAAATTAAGAGAGACCTGCCGGCCTTTTACTATGCTACCTACTGGTTAACGAAGTTTATTGCCACATGAGAAGATGATTCAGACTTTCTGTTCTAATCTCTTGAATATTTTAAGAAAAATTAGTTCTATTAGCTCTTGGGAATTAGAATTTCACTCATGAGTGGGTGAACACCTTACAAAGCTCAAGAAGAAGGTATCTAAACATGTCTCTTCCCAAGACATCTTAGTCAACAGGAATGATTAGAAAAACTTATTTCAAAGTAAGAGGCTGTTCTGGAAAGAGGATGAGAAATGAAGGTGAATAGTGGATATAGCTATGTTAATGGGGGCATAGCAGCTACTTAATTACATAGCAATATCAGAAGCAATAGGATTATCTATTTCTGTCATGGTACAGGTCAGACTGAAGGCCAGCAGTTGAACTTAAGGTGCTATATAAATGCATAGGAAAGTTCCCAAATGCTAATAATTGCCCTCTCAGTTGCTGGAAATACTGATATTTAGTGATCTTCTTTCTCCCTTTCATAGTCATATATTTATTAAATGTGAAAGGGTTACTGTAAAAGTCTTTTTTTCCATTACTGTGGTCTTGTGTGCCCGAAGTTGGAGCCAGCTGCATAAGCCCGGAAGAAGAAATGTATTTTGTAATTTATAGTAGGGTAGATTTAGTCCTTGCTAGAATCTCCTGTGTCTTCACTGTGCTCCAGAAAACACCATATTTCATAGAATCATAGAATCATAGAATAGTTAGGGTTGGAAAGGACCTTAAGATCATCGGGTTCCAACCCCCCTCCCATGGGCAGGGACACCTCCCACTAAACCATGCCATCCAAGGCTCTGTCCAACCCCACCTTGAACGCCGCCAGGGATGAAGCATCCACAACCTCCCTGGGCAACCCATTCCAGGGCCTCACCACCCTCACAGTAAAGAATTTCTTCCTCATATCCAATCAAAACTTCCCTTGTTTAAGTTTAAACCCATTACCCCTTGTCCTCTCACCACAGTCCCTAATGAAGAGTCCCTCCCCAGCATCCCTATAGGCCCCCTTCAGGTATTGGAAGGCTGCTATGAGGTCTCCACGCAGCCTTCTCTTCTCCAGGCTGAACAGCCCCAATTTTCTCAGCCTATCTTCATACGAGAGGTGCTCCAGTCCCCTGATCATCCTCGTGGCCCTTCTCTGCACTTGTTCTAACAGTTCCATGTCCTTTTTATGTTGAGGACACCAGAACTGCACACAATACTCCAAGTGAGGTCTCACGAGAGCAGAGTAAAGGGGCAGGAGCACCTCTCTCGACCTGCTGGTCACACTCCTCTTGATGCAGCCCAGGATACGGTTGGCTGTCTGGTCTGCAAGCGCACACTGCCAGCTCATGTTCATTTTCTCATCAACCCACACCCCCAAGTCCTTCTCCACAGGGCTGCTCTCAATCTCCTCCCCGCCCAACCTGTAGCTGTGCCTGGCATTGCTCCGACCCAGGGGTAGGACTTTGCACTTGGCATGATTAAACTTCATTAGCTTGGCATCAGCCCACCTCACAAGCGTGTCAAGGTCCCTCTGCATGGCATTCCTTCCCTCCAACTTATCAACCGAACCACACAGCTTGGTGTCATCGGCAAACTTGCTGAGGGCACACTCAATCCCACTGTCCATGTCACCCACAAAGATGTTGAAGAAGACCGGTCCCAACACCGATCCCTGGGGGACACCACTCGTTACTGGTCTCCAGCTGGACATTGAGCCACTGAGCACAACTCTTTGCGTGCGGCCATCCAGCCAGTTCTTTATCCACCAAGTGGTCCACCTATCAAATTGATGTCTCTCCAACTTAGAGAGAAGGATGTCATGTGAGACAGTGTCAAAGGCTTTACACAAGTCCAGTTAGATGACATCAACCGCTTTGCCCCTGTCCATCAGTTCCGTAGCCCCTTCATAAAAGGTCACCAGATTGGTCAGGCAGGATTTCCCCTTAGTGAAGCCATGCTGGCTGTCACCAAGCACCTTGTTGGTTTTCATGTGCCTTAGCATGCCTTCCAGGAGAATCCGCTCCAAGATTTTGCCAGGCACAGAGGTGAGACTGACTGCTCTGTAATTCCCTGGCTCATCCATTTTTCCCTTCTTAAAAATGGGGGTTATATTTCCTTTTTTCCAGTCATCAGGAACTTCACCTGACTGCCTTGATTTTTCAAATATGATGGACAGTGGCTTAGCAACTTCATTTGCCAGCTCCTTCAGGACCCGTGGATGGATTTCATCCAGTCCCATGGACTTGTATACATTCAGGTTCCTAAGGTGGTCCCGAACAAGATCCTCCCCCACAGTGGGCCCAGGGTCCCCACCCTCACCGTCCCCACGTCTGCCTTCCAAGACTTGGGTGGTGTGGTCAGAGCATTTGCCGGTAAAGACTGAGGCAAAGAAGTCATTAAGAACCTCAGCCTTCTCCAAATCCAGGGTAGCCAGTTCTCCCGATAGCTTCTGGAGAGGGCCCACGGTGTCCCTAACCTGTCTTTTATTGGCAATGTACCTATAAAATCCCTTCCTGTTATCCTTAACATCCCTAGCCAAGTTTAATTCTAAGTGGGCCTTAGCTTTCCTAACCTGGTCCCTAGCTTCCTTGACAACATCCCTGTATTCTTCCCAGGCCGCCTGACCTTGCTTCCACCTTTTATAAGCCTCTTTTTTCCTTTGAATTTTGCTCAGCAGCTCCTTATCCATCCAAGGAGGTCTCCTGGCCCTCCTGCTAAGCTTCCTTCTAGTTGGGATGCATCGCTCCTGAGCTTGCAGCAGGTGATCCTTGAATATCAACCAACAGTCTCGGGCCCTCCTGCCCTCTAGGGCTGTATCCCATGGAACCTTACTGAGCAGGTTCCTGAAGAGGCCAAAGTCTGCTCTCTTGAAGTCCAGGGCAGTGAGCTTGCTGCCCGCTCTTCTCACTGTCCTGAGGATCTCAAACTATTTATCACCAGATTCCAGAATTTACGTTAAAAATGGCATAATTGAATCAAATGCATTACCACATCTTGTTTCCTCTTCTTTGTTTATAGATTTCCTCTAAGAAGCTCTGTTTTGTTCCTGTATTTTCTAAGAGAGATGGAGAGAGCAAGCTGTCAGATAGTTGGAGCTTTGGCTTAATTAGTTTTCTCAGGTCTGCAGTAATATCTTATAGTTCTTATTGTTTCTTGGAAAGGTGCTACAAAAGATAGAGTGAGCTGCATGCTCTAATTCCACCTGGCGTACTCTAGTTAGCTGTGAATTCACTCAAGGAAATAAAAGAGAGTTAAAAGGCTAGCAAAAGTGTACCCTGTATGGCCTGTATAAAGAAAGGCACATGCACCAGGTTATTTTTGAAGTTAAAAGTCATTATTAGGGGGTTTGCTTCAAATAAATTATATAGAACAAAATGATGTGACATCTTTTACTAATACTAAGATACAAGACTGAGACTGCATGTGTGAAGGAGAGGAAGAAATGTGCCTGATGTTTGCTGTGAGGCATTGCTGCTTGCCGCCTAGCTGAGATATTTTGGAAGTCCCCAGCAGCTATCTGAAAGCGAAGTGCAAATATCACACAACAGACACAAGGCTCTAAACCAAATGGTGCCCGAGTGCTCAGCGAATCCATGTTCAGGTGTTTATTTGAATGCCATTTTGCAGAGCACGTTTGCCTTCTCACATGGTATGGGGAGACTGAGTCTCACAGATTTTGAATTAGACTGCTGCCAAGCTTGTGGCAAGGGGGAAGAACTCTTTATCTTATATATATATTCCTTGAAAAGGTTTAGAAAGGAGGTTTCGACATGTTTGTACTCATTACAACCTTCTGGACAGCTCTGAAATATAAATAAAAGGAGATTCAGGTGTTAGCAGAGAAGAGACTTCGCTGAGATGGAAATACTACTGCTCCCTGAACAGCCTTCTCAGAGAGAAGCTGCAAAGCAGTGTTTGGCCAGGACATTTTTCTTAGGGCAATTTTAAGTAGCTTTACCACTATTCAAGGGTTTGATCCAAATTATCAAAGGTAAGGCCTAACTTAAAGAATAACACTGCCTTGTGTAACAGTTAGTTTATGTTTCCCCCATTAACATGATGGCCAGGACACACTGAAGGAGTCGGACTGGAGTTTGGTCTTCACTCACTTGCAGTGTTGGAATGACCACTATAGCTGTACTGGAGATGGCTGAATCAGAGATTCCCCCTCTCCCACCCTTTCCATAAGATAGCCATCGGACACCCCAAAATACCTTATTTCATTTCTTATGCCAGTGTTTCCAGAAAAGAATGTTGTCTTCCCTCCAAAAATAACAGGAATCTGTTCAGAGCAGGAAAAGGCTCACTGCTGTCAAAAAGAGCAGGCTGCCAATGAGTTTAGAAGAAAGTGAGAGTCCTTCAGGCAGCCTTTCACCTGCCCATGACAGATTTGTAGTAGAAATATTTGGCCTGTGTAGGTTGTTTCCTCGATGATTTTACCTGAGGATGAGCTCCTGGGGATTAACGGCTCCCATGCGCTGGTGTGGGACCTCTTTGTACCCAGTTTGCTGCAGCAGCCCCATGGCCCTCTTACACCACTCTGCAGCATCTACCCACCTTTGCTTGGACAGAAAGGTACCTTCTGATCAAGACAGACAGCCTCACCCATATCAATATCTATATGAAATATGTCGTGTTATGATAGAGTTGCAAAGGCTATATGCAGTAGGGATTAGCTCCAGACACAGTTCGGGTAGTGCATGTAACTGTTGTGGCCAGATTATAAATTAGGGTGGAAGAAGGAATGGAAGGTTTGATCCAATGCAACACCATTTCCTCCCAGAAAAGGAAGCTGAGGCACCAGCCAGTATCTTACTGAACTGACACTGCCACCTTCCTCAGGGACAGAGGAGTGCAATAAATTGGCCATCAGTACCAAAGCACAGCCACTGTCAGCCTTCCTGCTACTGATGCCAAGTCTGCCTTGGTGCATTTCTGCTCTTCCACTGCCTGGATCCTGGTTCTTGTTGAGGGTCTTGTTGTAAAATTTGGGTAATTGCATGTAATTTTTATGGCAATTTGCTTTGGTTTGTCCTCTCACTTAAGCTGCTAAACATAAATGCCAATTGCACTTGTTCATTTAAAGCAGCTGGCAAGCATAATCTTGCTACCATTTGTGCATCAATAATTCCATTTTCTTCTCACTTGCTACAAAACAGCAAGTTTTCTTCATTTCAGGGGTATTGGTACAAAAATTTGACTTGGAGATTGATAATATCTCTCTTGTTTAGAAGAGCTTTTCTGACTCCCTGTGATGATCAGATCCATATAACATATAGCTAAAGCTTGTCTTTCTGGCAGAGCTCACAAGTGTCTTATGTATCTGCTGAGCTAATACATTGTCTTTCTGTATTTGTATTCTGCAGTTGATTGTTCAATGATTTCTCCTGCTGAATTGCAATAGATGAGCTGTTTAATGTTGCAATGGCTCATTTTGTAATGTAAAAACAAAAAACCTCTCAATTCCAAATTGTGTTTGCTAGTTAGAATGCAGAATTTAAATGAGATTTATATGGAAGACATATTTTTCCTACTGTTTTGCCAATGCAGAAAAAAAACAAGTATTCACTCTTCCTAAAAGAAAATCAAAGCAACCAGGGTAAGAATTTGTTTTGCAGGGGAGAAGCAGCAATAAAAAGTAAACCTGTTCCTCTCTACATACTTGTGTTCACATTAGTGTTTCTTAAATATACTTTCTCAATGCAGAAATAACAATTTTGAATAAGCAAGTCTTTTCTGACAGCTGGAATGTTAACGTTTCTAAAAATGAGCAGTTAATATGTATTTATTTTACCCTGGTATGTCTTCTCCTGCTCAGTCTATGAATATTTCCTCAATCTTCTTGATTTTTTACCCAAAGTAGCTCTGGTTTAAAATTTCAGTTATGTTTTTACTGGAGAATTGTTGCAGTGAATGGATATGAATGATTCAAAAGTAGATGCTGGATTTTGTGGCATTTATTGACAAACCACATGTGATTGGCACCTGAATGAAACAGTCAGTTGTTGCTTCAAATGCCAAGTTGGTATTTACTGTAAGGCATAACGATTTCATGACTGTTTACCCACCTATGTGAGGGAAAGCACCAAAGAGCACAAGGGAGTGTATGAAATTCTCCTGTTAGCTTTTGTGTTTTGCGGCAGCCTCGGCTGTGCAGTGACCAGATTGCTTCATCCACAGAGTTGGGGACCCCAGAAGGACACTGTGGTGTGTTGGTGTAGTGACCCGGCAGGGTCACCTGCGTGTGGGGGCTCACCATGCTGTGGGGATGCTGCTCTGGCACTCCAGTTTCAGAAGTATCCGGTTACAATACCAGAGACTGGTCCATCATTTCTCTGTACAGTTGTGCACATTTGAGACTGAATTATAGTAGATGAGTGCTAAGATGAAGTTTGAGATTGGAAGATTGAAGGTGAAGAGCAACAAAACCTCATATTTGAAGTACAATTTTTAACATAATGAACAGAAGAAATAAATGACCATTAAAGGCAGGAACTTGTGCGGGGAAGTTTTTCGAAGGTGCTGTTGTCACTGCATCACAGTGGCTATAAATGTGTTACCATCTCCATAATAGAATGTGGTGGGGTGACTCTGGCTGGATGCCAAGTGCCCACCAAAGCCGCTGTATCATTGCCGTCCTCAGCTGGACAGGGGAGGGAAAATATGAAAGGCTGTGGGTCAGGATAAGGGCAGGGAGAGGTCACTCACTAGTTACCATCACAGGCAAAACAGACTTGACTGGCGGAAATTATTTAATTTATTAGCAATCAAATCAGAGCAGGATAATAAGAAATAAAAATCAAACCTTAACTCACCTTCCCCCCACCCCTCCCTTCTTCCTGGGCTCAATTTCACTCCTGATTTTCTCTACCTCCTCCCCACAGTGGTGCAGAGAGACAGGGAATAGGGGTTGTGGTCAGTTCATCACACCTTGTCTCTGCCGCTCCTTCCTCCTCAGGGGAGGACTCTTCACACTCTTACCCTGCTTCAGCGTGGGGTCCCTACCACAGGAAACAGACCTCCATGGACTTCTCCAATGTGAGTCCTTCCACAGGCTGCAGTTCTTCATGAACTGCTCCAGCACTGGGTCTTCCCCAGGCTTCAGGTGGAGATCTGCTCCACCATGGACCTCCATGGGCTGCAGGGGACAGCTGCCTCACCATGGTCTGCACCAGGGGCTGCAGGGGAATGTCTGCCTTGGTGCCTGGAGCACCTCCTCCCTCCTTCTGCACTGACCTTGGTCTCTGCAGAGTTGTTTCTCTCACATGTTCTCACTCATCTCTCTGGCTGCAGTAATTGCAGTTTTTATCCCTTCTTAACTACGTTACCCTAGAAGCACTATCACCACTGCTGATGGCCTTAGGCTTGGCCGGCAGTGAGTCTGTCCTGGAGCAGGCTGGCATTGCTCCATCAGACGTGGGGGAAGCTTCTAGCAGCTTGTCACAGAACCCACCTCTGTAGTCCCAGACTACCAAAACCTTGTTGTACAAACCCCATACAAACTATTAAAACTGGCGTGATTTCCTCTGGCAATATATGAGCATGTATGGATTTTAAAAGCATATCATGTCTTTAATCATTGTTTTGCAAAAAGGCTGCTCGTGTTCAGTAACGATACTTCTGTCATAAAACTTCCTTGAGCATTTTTAGCTTTTTCTAGTGTTTGCACTGTGAAACGGCAGTATTTAAAAATATTTGAGAAGCAAAACTTGACCCTGCTAATAACTGAAGATAATTGTCAGATATTTTAAATTGCTAAGAAGTAGAACTGTTAACACTCGTGTCCTCACTAATTATATTCTGCATATCTATGTTCCCCTGACAACTTCTGATGCATCCTGTATCACTCTACATAATGGCTGAGGGCTGTTCAATGACAGTGCAAAGCAAAAATAGCTTATTCCTCTGAAGGACTGTTTTTGGCATTGCTTGTGGAGAAATGTGTGGTGGGATCCCTGGAAGCTGTTATGTTTTAGTGTTGCAGAGTCAGAAAAGATTTTACTGCAGTGTCCTGTAAGTCCCAGCTGGATGGATCTATGGTACATAGACTTGAAACTTTGGTTCAGCCCCATGTAAGCCTCTCGTAACCTTCTCCTTGTTTGATGGGAATGTTTGTGTTTCTCAACCTAATACGCTGTTTATCAGTTGTAGAGCACTGAAATACTACAGAGACTGAAACATCATCACTTTGCAAGGAAGTGCAGGCTCTGCTGGGCAGGTTCCTTCAGCATTAGTTTCAATTAGAGATGACATTGCTGGAAACACAAAAATCCCTTTGCCAACGTGTAACTGAGGTGATACTGCTGTGTTGCATCCAGCCTAGAGCAGTTCTTTATTGCCAGGCAAGAAGAAATATGTTCAGCAGAGCAGGGACGACCTGAACTGAGCAGCTTGTTGGGCGATGCAGGGGTTTCAACTTGAGCGTTGTGTGCATGCTGTTGTTCTGTAGTGTCATTGCTTTGGCCCAATGACACAATATGCAGCCAGAATTTCTGATAAGCCAGTTTGGTCTCAGTGATCCTGTAGCACCCTTAAGGGCACTTGTGTGGGGGAGAGTGCAGTCCAATCTAAGTGACAAGACATACACTTCAGATTCTGCTAACAACTCCTGGGTCTTCATAATGATTTACAGTGGCAATTAGTCACCTGTGAAATGAAGTACCAAAAGCAGCTGCAGGTGATTTTTCTGACTCCAAAGGTGACAAATGCTTATGTGAAATTATTCTCAATGTGCCTGACAACTCCAGTTACCTATGGAAGCTTTTAAAAAGGAAAGAAATAATTCCCTGTGTTGTCACGGCTCCACACTTGAACA
This sequence comes from Amazona ochrocephala, assembly GCA_039720435.1. NCBI lineage: Eukaryota > Metazoa > Chordata > Aves > Psittaciformes > Psittacidae > Amazona > Amazona ochrocephala. The sequence continues at coordinate 34,177,988 of CM077881.1, forward strand.
CATTGCTGCTTTGGGTGGGTATTTACGGGAGGAAAGCATGCATGGTTTTAGCATTTGTGATTTAGCAAGACCATTAATGGTGTCTTCAATTGGAAGAAACGTGATCTAGTGTGCAACAGAACAGCAACTTATTGATTAAAGCCTTGCAATTTTGGTTCATTTATTGCATCAACAGGCAGCTTGGTTCTTCTCTATGTCTTTCATTTATTGCACCATATTGTGGGACAGCACTGTCCTATCACCCAACTGTGCTTGCTAATGAGATATGGCCTCATTGCACAGTGCCATTGAGGCTGGGAGGAGCATAATAATCACTGGATGGACCCAGATTCTTCTGGGGTCTATGGGAATTGCAGGTCCATTGTTTTTTTGCTGGGAGCTGTTGACAGGATCAGATGTACATGGAGCTGGTTTTCAACTGTTTGCCCCAGGCCATATGCTTAATTGTTCAGCAGCATTTATAAAGATAACTAGTTTGTTACTGGCTTCTGTTCAGTCTAAACCCATTCTGAGAAGGGCTATGGTGTGCTTGCCAGGGCCTCTCTGTGAGCGCTTGGAGATTTGCCTGCTTGTGCTGGTGACAAAAGTGTTGTCTCAACAGCTCCTTTGTCCTTTATCCCTGCAGTGCCAGCCCAGGCAGGCGCAGGGTCTGGATTTTATCTCAGTTTGCTTTGCCAGAGGCACCCCTACGTGTGTTCTCTATACACAAAGTGGCTCCACAGCAAAAGCAGCAAGTCGCTGATGAAGAAACGCCTGTTCCCTGGGGAGTCTGCACACCTAGCAGCCAGCCCAGGTCCACTGTCAGATCCCAAAGTGAGCTGGTAGATCTCCCAGGTGGTTAGAAAAACTCCAATGGAGAAATCACTGGGAAATACACACTTGCCGTATCTCTTCTCTTCTTCCTGTAGCTACTGCCTGAGTAGGGATAGTTTACTTATTCCCTCCTTCTCTTCCAGAGAAACATTTTTGAAAGGCAAATCTGTGATTCTGAAAGTTGAGGGTAAAAGGAACAGAGTTGCTGAGTAATTTGAGCTTATACAAAATGCATGTAGCAATGCACATATTGACTTACTTCAGAGAATATAAAAATTTATTGTCCCTTGAACTAAATATTGACACAGACAAAGCAATATCAATATTTATCTCCCAGGTTAATACATTTTTATATTCACCTTAACATTCATCAATATGTGCTTATTATTATTCTAATGTTTGTCCTCCAGCAGAAGAAACTTGCATGCGGTGGAGAGGGAAAAGAGAGGTTTATATCAGTATTCTTTTCCTGTTTCAAACTTCATCAAACATTTTATCCTGCACATGGAGCACACTGCAGCCCTCATTCAAGCAAAACCCTTATTGATGGTTGTGACATTCTATGCACTGAATACAGGATTGAGTGTTTGATTTTGGGGAAATGTGAAGCTAACTGTCACAAGCAGAAGGGGCAGCAAACCCACCATGTCTGTTTTATAGACTAGTTGCTTGGTGGCACTTCCTGCAGCAGCTCTGTAAGCAAGACAGAGAGACCACTTAACAGTGCACAGACACAGAGGCATAGCAGGGCGTGCAGGACACAGATCGAACAGAATTTGATTCCGAGACCCAGTGGTCAGTCGCTGCCTACAAAATGATGCTGTTAATGTGGAACAGGAGGACAGCTGCAGATTTGTTAGGAGCCTTGTGGCAAGCTTACCTTATGCCTGTGTCACATGTGGCACTCTGCATCTGCATACCAGCTAGGACTTGATTTGTAGGCACTCTTGTACCATAGAGAATGCAGTGGCCTAATTGGGCCTTCTGCATTTGTTCCAAGAAGCAAGTGCGTGTGCGCAAGAAGAGGGTAGCCACTTCACTGCGCCTAAAGGATTATCATTCTGGTCTGTCCTAGTGCCTTTTTATCCTAATTCTAAATCGCAGATGATAGAGGCTTCCTATCTGGATGATGACAGCAGGCTGCACAAAATGGATGCAGACATGCAGCACTGGATGTCACAAGACTTGTCTGGGATCTACAAAGGCCTTTTAGCACATGATTTATGCTACAGATACCCATTTACGTGCAGATTCGAGCTCTGGCAGTTAGGCAGAAACATTGTGAGTTCCACAGAAGCACTGAAGAAATGCCATTGTTCTCCTTGCTTTTAAACCCAAGGGAGCTGCTGGAGTAGGCTGGGAGCAGTAGTAAAAGGTTGTGTTCCTCCCTCCCACCCCCTGCACATCCTTCTGTTCATCAACAGCCAATTGCTGTTGGTCAGAGACAGAGATGGTTTGAGTCCTGTGTTGATCTGGGTAGTGGCTGAACACCAGCTGCTCACGAGAAGCTGTTCAAAGCTGAAACTTGGGATCTGAAATTCTACTCAGCTGCTGGCAGACGAGAGAAACTTCTCCAAGCTCTTACCTGCCAGAAGCAGCACTGGCAGGAAATCCTTGAGGCTGGAGAGCAAAGGCAGTTCCCTCCTTGAGGTGCTCCAGTGTTCCTCAGTTGAATGCCAAGGAAGCACAGCCTGCCTGTCTCCTGCTGCTTGACAGCATTGCCAAGAAGTGCCAACAGCCATTTGCTATCACTTCAGTTGGTTTCTTCGCTGCACTTACAAGTCAGACTTGCAGCAATGAAAGTAACAGCTGTTTGTAATCTGACATTTCAATGACAATTGTCAGTAGACAATAAGCATATGGTGGCTGACTTCTCACTTGCAGACAACTGCAGCAGCAGAGGCACGGAGCAGCTGCAGCTGCTGGAAGCCAGCACTGCACTGGTCTGCAGTCGGGAAGGTCATCTCAGTGACTGAAGACAGCGGTGCGTGACTTCTGATGTTTTTCTCAAAAGCTAGAAAGACAACAGCTTAATGCCCAATGCCCCTATTTCTAATCAAAAGCAAGATTTTTGAGTCCTGGTTAAAATAGTAAACATAGCATAAATACATGCCAAATCCTCACCTCCTCAAAGTAACACTCTCAATTAGTCCTGGAGTCTCTGTTTTCTTCCTTGTGCTGAATTAGTAGTGACCGATACTGTGACCATCAAGCACCTGATTAGCTCTAAGATGTATTTGAGTGCAATTTCAAAGCAGTTTGTAGCAGAATCAGATCAGGAACAAGTGCTTTCCTTGTGATTAGTATTACTCTAGGACAGTAAACTTACTAATGAGGGGTGGTCTCAGTATTTTCCTCTTTTGGGAGCCAGTACCTTTGACACATGGTTGGAAGAATTTGTGATTTGGGCATAGGGCATTAATATCACATTATACCTTTGAGAATAGTTGGGCCGAGTGTGCAAATGTGAAATGTGCGCTAAGAAGTCTCCCTGTGACCCAACTGCATCACTGCCTGCGCTTGACTCGTAACTCAGCAACCATATGCTTATATTCCACTGACAATTGCCATTTAAATGTCAGTTTACAAGCAGACGTTGAGAACCCACCTTTTTGCCATCAATTAAATCACAGAAAAGCAAAATTTGAGGTTTAAGGCTGCTTAGGGTAACAATGACGAGAGGAGCAGCAGAAGCCAGCAGACCTTATTGTGCTGGGGTTAAGTTGTATGGACAAATGAGCATGTACATGAGTTGCTTCAACAGCCTTAGTTAACTGGCTGTGGCAGCCAAATACAGCATGTTGGCATGTCCTAGACACCATGATTATTTTGTAGACAATCCCAAGTTTTGTGGGATGGCTGGCAGAGGCCAGGGTAGAGGGGAGATGCTGGACTATAAAAGGAGACAGATTTAAGTGCTCAGGTGCAGAAAGGAAGACAAAAATCTATCTGAGAGCAGAACAAGCAATACCCGGAAGGGTAGAGAAGGCAGCCCTCTTTACTCTGCCAGACTTTAGCATGTATTTAAAATCCCTCCCAGTAAAGTTCATAATGAATTTAATTCAGTCCCCTATGGCCCAGAGGAATGTTCTGAGTAATAAAAAAGTATTGCTAAGGGATAGATGACTGCCAAACTCCCATTCGGTGCCAGAAATGCATAGTTATATTATTGATGCTTAAAAGCTAGGTTTATTTTGCTACACAGGTGATCCTTTGTCACACAGTAAGAATTAATACTGAAAGATACACTTCTGGGAAGTTACAGTAACAATCCCCAGACTCAAATCATTGTTAAATTGGTATGATTTGTTTTTAGAGTTTTGGGGTGGGTTTTTTTTTTCAGATTACAGTTGAATGTTGCAGTTCCTATTCTGGCTAAGGTATTTCGTGGCTGGTTTATGGCTTAGCTTTCTGAAGTGGTTTTAGTCAAGGATCTTTTCATGTCTGTCTTTTGTTACTTTGAAATACCTATATCAATGTTAAATGAATTGTAAGCTCAAACACTTACTTACTAGTTGAGATGTATTCACTTACACATAGTCAGCTAGGCTATGGTGTATGGGCTAATGCACTTTTGATGATTAGACCAAGAGATTCAAGTGTATGTTGGAAATTTCAAGCACCAGTGATGGAGGTCACTGGACCACAGCATTACTTTGTTTATAAACATCAGTATTCATGGAAGATAAATCTTTGCTCTCATCCAGTGTGTCACTCCAGTGCGGTGGTCAGGAAAATGGGGAAAAAAAAAAACCCAGAGCTGCTGATTTTTTTCACTTTAATGAGAACTAGCAGAAGGGAAGGGTGGATATGAGATGAAACATGAGAGTTTAGCTCCTAGCAGGCAGCAAGCTCATGGGAAAAATGCATCAGTCCTTGTGTAAGAGGCAGTTTGGCTTACTTTCAAGCTGATACAATGTAGTTTAAACACCTTCTGCACTTTACAGTACAGCACAGCACAAACTTCTATGGCCTGTGTACAAGTTCAAATTGATGGCAGCAGTAATTAGGTCAAAATATTTCATATGCTAAGGTCTGAACAGAAAGCTTTTCTGATGGGCTCTGCTGCTGCATTTCAGTTTACTTCATACCTCCATGTTGAGTGTGAACAGTTGAAAAAAATGCTGTGAATTTGCTAGTGTGTTTATTTACGGGGAGCATCTCCCCTGAATCCATAGGCATTTTTTCAAGCATAAAAATGAACAATTACTCATCCCTGGAAAACAACAAAGTTTTGCTGCCACCTTCTCCCACCCCCCAAAAGACTCACCTCACTGCACTGCCAACGGGCACAAGCAGCTCATTTTTCACTTGCTGTACACACAACAAATACACAGCTCCCCGGAACAAAAGTGACTGAAGAAGATAAGGGGGAATCTTAAGCATTTTGGCAGTTTGAACTAGAAAGAAAAGTCAATGGCAAAGAATTCAGACACAAGCAAAAAGTCAGAAATCTTAGAGCACTACATTTGAGATTTAAAACTGAATGCATACATTGTTTGCTTACAGTTTTTCACAGCAGTATTCACAATTTAGGAAACTATTAAACAGTGTGATGAAGTGTCCTGTTCCCTATTAAGAACCCAAAAGTTACACTGTAGAGCTTATTTTCTTTTCCCTTGAAAGAAACCATCTGGTAAAATTTGTCAAGAATCCTGCAGACCTTGGTTTATGGGCTTTGTGTTTCAGTTGCACAGGAGAAAAAGCCACAGCAAACCAGTACCATCGTTTTGCTGCCTTTTCAACAAGGTCTGTCACAAGCCACAGCTTGGGGCTCTTTATTTTCTGTTGGTCTGCACCAGGACTGTTATCAATGTATTGGTTACGCTGACAGCAGATTAAAAAACAAGCACTGAAGGCTAGGAAATTTGCAGACCTAATATAAAATTCAAATCAGCTTTTGACAGATACAACAGGCATTGACAACTGAGGCAAGAAGGCAGGTAACAGTCGGGCGGGGAAGCAAAGGGGCCTCGGATTGTATAGGAGTGGAATGAGAATAAAGACAAAGGTGAGTTATGGTAGTTAAAGAACAGAAAATGGCAAAGGGAGACACATTTGTCACTTGCCTACTGCAAACAGCCTTCCAGGGCTCTTACCTCATGCTGCAAATCTAAATATGCTACTTCCCATCCTACCAAAATTATTGTGACATGAAATGATTACAGAAGATGATCAAGAAGACAACTTTTATTTGGTAGCTTATTCAGTGAGATCATAAATTTGTTAATTATACATTTCATTAACAAAACTAATTAAAAAGAAGACATTTCATACCTTTTCTTTGCTCAGGGGTGATGGAGGAGAGAACTTGGACATACCTGTTTAAGCCCTGGCAGTTTTGAAGTTAGGAAAAATCTTTCTTCTCTTTTCTGCCTCCCTTCCCTGTAACGTTCACGTCTTCATACTTGTGAAGTATAATGCTCCTGGCTTGGAAGATCAGCATGCACTATTTCAAAATTGTGTTCCTACAGTGATCTGTTCAATGGTGCATTCTACAGCAAGCTCTCTGATGAGGGCAATCTGACTTGGTCTAGACAGGTAGGAATTAAGCGCTTCTGTGCTTCTATTGGGAGAAGAAATTAGATATTGGAGATTAACAATACCACCAAAGCCTACTGGAAATGACAACGGTGCACCATCAGGATACTCTCTACTACTTTGTGCTTTGCAGCAGGGAAGCCAACCTGCAACTTCTGCTCCCTCCCAGTGTTCATATAAGGCACGTTTCCTGCAACGAGAAAAACAAAGCGCAAACAGTAATCTGGTGGCGTGAGGTGTTTCAGAAGTAATGCTTGGTGGGGGAGCACTGAGAGGAATTGTTCTGTTACCTGTTATTTTATGCAAGATATCAGGATTTCCAGTGCTTAAGTGCACCAGAAGCAGCGGATACCAGTGCGGATTGGAGTGCCTCCCCCTGCTCTGTCTCCTGCCTGGGAACAGAGCCTGCTCAAGGTCACCCACGCCTTACTTCAGGGCTGCCCTTCTGAAGACAGCACCACCACTGAGCCATAGTGAAAGCCAGTTCACAGAGGCAGAGTTTTCAGACATCCAACACTCTAGTCACCCCCTTTTTAATGCCATTAGTGATGCAGCAACATGTATTTATACTTACATATAAATACAGAATGGTCAGATACCACATTTTAAAGCATAATTTATAATCTGAAACTGCTTACACTTTCATGACTAAGCTTGGTTTTTTCTCATTTACATTCATCATTTAATTCCACTGGAATTTGATTTTAAGAAAGCCCAACATATTTTAACTACCATAAAAAGATCCATACATATTTTGCTTAAAAATATCTTCTGTAAGAGGAAATTTACCAAAAATAACAGGAAATATATTATTATGCGTACATTTTCTTTTTTTTTTTTTTTTTTTTCAAAGTACAAACAAGACTCTGATCTCTTCTGGGTATTGCCTGATCTAATATGGCTATAGCTTCTATTTATTTTGTTTGTTTTTCAAAGTAAAGGGAAAGACATAAGAAATGTAAGAACACAGACTAAAATAAAAATGCATTCTTTTTGAAGATACAGGTATCAGTGAAAGAACACTAATAAATGGCCATAGGTACAAAGAACTGCCAGCCAAGCAGTATGCACTCTTCTGTCAGAGCATGTGCTGCAGCGACCTTGTAACAGTTATTAAAAACAACAAACAAAAAATGCTACTGGTAGAAAAAGCTGTCGAGTGAAACATTGAGAAATTGGTATCATTTCCTAATGAACAAGTGCAGAACTGATATTTAGTGTTTTATGTTTTTTTCTTTCCATATGTGCACACCTCTTCCTCTTTCTGTTTGCAGGACTGATTATTGCAACTCTGGCCATATGCTGGATGCCAAACCAGGTTAGAAGGATCATGGCTGCTGCTAAACCAAAGCAGGACTGGACCGTCCCCTACTTTAGAGCATACATCACTCTTCTCCCCATTGCCGACATCTTCTTCTATCTCAGCTCGGTGGTGAACCCCCTCCTGTACAATATCTCTTCTCAGCAGTTCCGCAGCGTGTTCCTGCAGGTCCTTCGCTGCCGCCTGACCATACAGCATGCCAACAAGGAGAAGTTTCTCAGAGCAAACCAGAGCTCCACAGCAAGGAGCAGCCGGTCTCTGCGCCCACTGCTCTTCATGTCGTCTAGGCACAATTCTTCTATGAGGAGCAATAACAAAGTTTTCTTAAGTACTTTTCAGAACGAGACCAAGCCTGACTTGAGCCTACAGGAACTGGGACCCGAACCACAGCAGTCCAGCTTGGAAATAGTGCCCCTAGAGACTAGCTCAGAGCCCAGCCCAGATGCACCAAACGGCCTCTGTGAACATCAAGTATGACTTCATAAGGCAAAGTTCATGATTAGCAATGAACTTAAAAACATGGAAATCAAAATGACCAAGGAATTAACTACATTTTAAAAGGAATAACATAGGTGGATTTGTTTCCAGTTATGCAACAAAAGCAGAGTTCTGTATCCTGCTGATGCGATTTTTAAGTGCACACTGGAAACTCAATCTGCTAACTGAATTCATTAGCTGCCGAAAACATCAGCCCCTTCATCCCCACAACCTCTGAATTTCTCTGTTTGTTGACATGGATTTGGAAACAAACAGAAAATAACTGCAGTGTTTTTGAAGAAAGGAGGAGACAGAACAAACTGTGTCAAGGCAAAAAGAAACTTGCTTGAAGTTTAGCAATACAAAACCCACAGAGCCAATGTAAGGAGCAGAACAGTGATTATTACATGTGCCCTTGGCACCACACCAGAATTCCCCCTCTTCTTCGGCCGGGGTCCATTGCAGAGCGGAGTGTTGCAGCAGCTGATACAAACAGAGTTCACCTTCCCTGGAGAACAAAAGGACTGGTACCCAGCAGAGGCTATCAGACACGCTGCTGAAGAGGCGCAGGATTTGCGATACATGATTCCTGTGACACAGAATAAAGGTTACTTAGTTTGATATGAACATGGTTTTGCGTTACAACATGATTCATGCTTGAAAACTGTTGCAAAACCTGTTTACATTTCTAAAGCCATGCTGGTGATTTGAGCCAGAGCCCTCAGCTGTGACACAGCTAATGGCTCTGCACTGCAGGAGAAGCACAGCTGCTTTGCTTTGGATTTTCCTTTTATTTGATTCTGGTTGGAATCAAAACTACTAGACTCATAAGCAGAATTCCCATCTTTTGGAACAAACTGCTGGAATAGCTGTAACTGAAATGCAGTTAGTTTCAAAATGGCTTTTGTTCCTGTTGCTGAGCATGTCTGAGTTGTTTAAGGTTCTAATTACAGTTTTCTGTGCTGTTAATTTGTCTTTTGAGCTTTTTTTTTCCTTTTCTTGTTCCTTTGCCTCACACAGACAAGTAACCAAGAGTAAAAGGGGAACGACTATCAGAGAAACTTCACACCCTCACCCCCTTTTATTCTTTTAAAGAAAAACTAGAAATACTTTTCCAGGTAATCTCAGTTCTTGCTGTCTTTGAAGCTTAATACTCTCAACAACGAAAATTTCCCTTTGTACAGAAATGGCTTTTCTGAGTTGAAAGTCTACCCTTTCAAAATGTAATTTAAATTAATCTAATTTTAATTCATAATCTAATTAAATTTATATTCTATCAAATTGTTTTTACCTGAAAAAAATACACTCTGGTGCACATAGCTGTTATTTTAAAATGGTTCATAAAGGTTTTAAAATACATAGTTGCATTTTCCCCTGACACTGGAAAATGGCTGTGGCAGTTCCACATCTCATTGCTCTAACACTTTCCTGCAAGTGATACAGTAGAAACTGTGTGTTGGATACATATACATATACATAACACATAAATAGATATTGGAGGTTTGTTCATATTGCCTTGTGGTTACAAAAGAGGTAAATATTTCTAAGTAATATTTCTAGTGATAATAAAATCACTATTTCTTTTGAATACACAATTCTCAGAAGTTTTCTTTTCTGGTGGATGAAGTGCCTAAGCCATTATCCATCATGTCTGAGAAGCTGGGGCAGTCCAGTGAAGCTCCCACTGAGTGGAAAAGGGGAAATATAACCCACATTTTAAAAAGGGAAAAAAAAAAGACCCAGGGAACTACAGGCCAGTCAGTCTCACCTCTGTGCCTGGCAAGATCATAGAGTAGATCCTGCTGGGAACTATGGTAAGGTACATAGATGTAAGAAGGTGATTGGTGACAGCCAACATGGCTTCACTAAGGGCAGTCAGTTCGTGATGAATTCAGTGGCCTTCTGCGATTGGGTTACAGCACTGGTAGCTAACGGAAGAGCAACTATCATCATCTACCGGGACTTGTGCAACGTGTTTGACGTTGTCCCACACATCATCCTTACCTCTGAATTGGAGAGACATGGATTTGACAGATGGACCACTCGGTGGATAAGGAATTGGCTGTATGGTCACAATCAAAGAGTTGAGGCCAACAGCTCAATGTCCAAGAGGATACCAGTGATGAGTGGTGCTCCTCAGGGGTTGATACTGGGACTGCCACTGTTTAACATCTTTGTCAGTGACATGGACAGTGCACCCTCAGCAAGCTTGCCAATGACATCAAACTGTGGTGCAGTTGACCTGCAGGAGGGAAGGGATGCAATCCAGAGGGGCCTTCACAGGCTCAAGAGGTGGGTCCATGCAAACCTCATGAAGTTCAATAAAGCCAAGTACAAGATCTTTACACCTGTGTGAGGGCAGTTCCAAGCACAAATACAGGCTGGGTGAAGACTGGATTGAGAGCAGCCCTGATGGGGCGCTGAATGACAAGAAGCTCAACATGACCCAGCCGTGTGTGCCTGCAGCAGAGGAAGCCAACCATATGCTGGTTGGCTGCATTAAAAGGAGCATGGCCAGCAGGTCGAGGGAGGTGATTCTCCCCCTCTATTCAGCTTTCATGAAACCCCACATGCAGTTCTGTGTCTAGCTCTGGGGTCCCCAACATGAGAAGGATATGGACCTGTTGGACCAAGTCAAAAGGAGGCCATGAAGATGATCAGAGAGCTGAAGCATCTCTGCTGTGAAGACAGGCTGAGAGGGTTGGGGTTGTTCAGCCTGGAAAAGAGGAAGTTCCAGGGATACCTTAGAGGAGCTTCCAGTACCTTACAGAGCCGACAAGAAAGCTGGAGAGAGAATTTTTACGAGGACATGTAGGGATAGGACAAGAGGGAATGGCTCTGAACTGAAGGAGGGGAGATTTGGATTAATGAAGAACTTCTTCCTACTATCTGTGAGGGTGACGAGGCACTGAACTGGTTTCCCAGAGAAGCTGGGGGTGCTCCATCCCTGACAGTGCTCAAGGCCAGGCTGGATGGGGCTTTGAGCAACCTGGTCTAGTGGAAGATGACCCTGCCTCTGGCAGGACTGGTTGGAACTAGATGATCTTTAAGGTCCCTCCTAACCCAAACCATTCTCTAATTCATCTGAAGAGCATCAGAGAGGATTCCCTTAGAGACTGGCGCCTTTGCATCCTGTAGTATGGTTCCAGAATGTTTTTTAAATGCACAGTGACTGAGACTTTTTTTAGCAGGAGTGAGGCAGAAATATGACCCGTAGGTACTGAACTCACAGTAACTGCAGATACTGGTTCAGTCCCTGGGGACTTCAGAAATAAGCACTACCGCACTGCACAGTCCAGTTGAGACCTCTGAAGTAGCAATAGCCACTGAACTACTGAGTGCTGTGTGTAACAGCAAAACACAGTTTGTTTGGGTTATGCTCAGGAAGAAGGATTTCTTGTCTTCAGAGAATTTTAATTAAAGCAATTCTTTTACACTGTCACCACATTGCCGCCATCCCAACAATGCAGGGGTTTCCCTGCTTCCTGTTCTCCCTCTGCAAATCTAAACTCTGAATCGTATTTTAAGGCTATCTATCTAAACTTACTGAGAAAAGCCCTCAAGTCAGTGTTAAATCTTTCTCTGTCTCCAGTGAACTTCAATCAATCAACGCAGCAGGTAGAGCCTTTTCTCAAGAAGGAAGAGGAGCTAGAGGCTGTTCTAGCTGTAACAACAAAGGCGCACAGATTGAGAGGTACAATCCTTTTTTTACCACAGTTTGCAGAAAGAAGGGAGCTGTACCGCTGTTGGCAAACCATTTCTGTCCATAAGCCTCAACTGTGCTGCCACCAATTGGTTTTCAACACTGAAATCTCAGCTGGTGCGTCCCACAAAGACCTGGCGCTTTGTCTGTGTTCCTCCTGCAGTCTTCAGGCGCTGAGGCACCTTTGACTCTTCCCATAGCTATGATTATTCTTTTTCCTTCCCCTTCCCTCTTGAGATAGGAATCCTGTATTCAATGAAACTATGCACAGAGATTGTTCTCACATCTGTAATCCTGCATCTCCTCATCACATACTCCTTCCTTGTACCTACCACTGCCCAAACTCAGCTGCTCCTCAGTCTTCCATATGAACAGCAGTGAATCGACTTTCCGCTCAAAGACCAAGCCTCTAAAAAGCTTCTGACATTGGCAATTTCCTATTCCTGTTGTTTTATAGGTCACTCCCTGCCATTTCCTTTTCACAGGATTCCCACAAAGCCCTGTTCTCAATTCAAGCTATCAAGTGATTTACTAGTTTAGGTCCCTGAAATATCATATTCTTTGCACTTTTCCCTTTTAGACGAGGAGACTAGAACGGTTCAGTGCTGTGAACAGTTAGATAATGCCCTCTGAGGCATGGTTTTCACCAGGCAACTCTAGAAGACCTCTCCGAAAAAAGAAAATCAAGTCCTGCAGCTTAACTGCATGTGTTTACAACAGCTGTTGTCCAGGATAAATTCCACAGAACAACCCAGAGCTCCTTTTGAAGGCAAAACACAGTATTCCTGCACAGATAGAAATTTTACAACTCAAAGTTTCTTGCACCACTGGACCATGTTCACACCTAAACACAGACAATAATCTAAGTAGGAGTAAAATTCCCACTGTAACACCCCTCCTGTGGCTCTGCTGTAAATATGTCTTACAGCAGGCAACTCCACTCCCAGATGATTGTTTATTCCCTTTCCCAGCTCTAGTAATCGGAATTGTAACAAGATTCTTTACATAATTAAAAAAGTCAGCACTTTGTTGGCTTTGCAGTACTTACTTGCCTGAAGACATGCCCTTCACATCCAAGTTTTTTTCTCAAATACCAATAAGATTCTTTTGAGCTCGCAAATAACCTGCTATCATACACTAACTGTGCTTTTTACAAAGCATCAGCTATGAACTAAACTCGATCACCACAGAAAAGCTGTGCTTTCCTTTAAATCTGCAGTATCCTTATAGCAAGATACAATGAAAACAGGCATAAGGATTGGTGGAAAAATGGAGAATGTTAGCACTACAGGAGTGACATTTAAAAAATGCTTCAGCCATGACTTCTCTTATTTTTTAACCATGAGTCTAAAAAACCAATGACACTTTAAATAGTACGGATTAAGCAAAGGCAGGAAAACGGCTTTTAACCTTTTTTTCTATTGTATTCTGATTCCAGTTTAATTGTGGTAGGAAACAAATTAGTACAACTGACTTCCCTGGTATGATGCCAGGGATACTACTGTCCTTGCTCCAGCAGACAGGTTAATGTACCCTAGTTCACCCACTGAGTTTGGACGGGACAACATCCTTTCCGGATTATCCCCAGAGACTTTTCCGTCAACTCCTCTCTTGCAGTGGCTTACTGTACTGTTAAGCCAGCTCTGAAACTATTTCTGAGATCTTTCTGAATCATTTGCCACCAATAGGCTGAACTGCAGACAGTTCTTTGACACGGTTATCTATCTGCCTCGTAAGACTCATACCACAGACATAACTGCTAATTACTGGATATTCTTGCTTGAGCAATCAGTTTGATACATTCATTAACACATCACCTGGAAATATTATTGCAAACCTTTCTGGGAGTTTTTTGCTACCTCAGATTGTTCTGTGTTGCTGGCTAGGCAAGGAGACTACATGTTTCACACTCTGCTTTTACTGGGATGGGGTCATTCCCAGTGACCTACCCTCAACAGTTCACACTAGTGCTCAATTAGTATATTTACTAAATATATAATTAGTACATTTACTGCCTGATCTCTTGATGGATAAGTACCAAATAATTTGTCCTTTCTCAGGGATTCAGCAGCCCCCAACAGCATTGTGGATTATGCATATGTGTAGGTACTATGATGTTTTACTACTACTACTGGCCAATTGATTTTCCTTCATTTTGGCTTTAAGGTTTGTAGGACTAGCTGAGGATATAGTTCAAGTACAAGTACTTTTAAGAAGAGAGGGGAATACACAAGGCTAGAACATATGTGTGATAATGCGGTAGTATTCCACACCCTCTCCTTTCACATATACCTATATGGTATACTGCTGCTTTAAAAAAATAGAGCTTTGGGCTTACATCAGTCATTTAATATTTACTCGAAGTTTGAGCAACTTGCTCATCATTACACCTCTCTCTGCCCCACACATGATCACATATGTAGACAGTGTCAAGGCCCAAACTACTATTTCTGCAGGATTTCTGCCTTACTCCATGCAATGAAGAGATGCTGCAAATCTCAAGGCTTTTCTATAGTTCCTGCTTGTAATACTGATTTTCTCACCTAGATCTGTTCTATCCACACTCTCCCCACAACTGCCAAGCTCAACCCCCCACACTTCACTGCAGTCTAGTCCTGTGCATCTGCAGCCTGGCACTGTTTTGGCCACATGCAGATGCATTCAAGTCAGCAACAAACAATTCTTGCTACAATTTATGCAAATTCAAAAGTGAGAGTTCTTCTACCTACAATGTCTGCAGAGCCCAGCACGTGTTCTCTTGAATAACAGCTTAACTTGTTACTAGGACAACCAAAAGAGGTGACATCACACCTGCTTCTTACACTGTGGGTAGTATGGAGATGGCACCAGAAGATCCAAGCTTTTTCTCTTACTGCTCAAAAAGGATCATATTAGGCACCTTCAATTCTTCTGTTATAGCAGGTACAGACGGAACAGAGCAAATGTAAGCATGACTCTCCAACTTAAGAGCCAACCGTAATCTAAGCAGTGTGGAACTTTTGTTTGCACCTGTACTCTCCAGACTGTCCTTCAGCAAAATACACAGAATCTCTGAAGCCAGATTTGGGAAGTAGAATAGCACCAGAGATCAGTGACCTAATTTCTAAAGAAAACCAGTAACCTTCCCACCCTATGACTCAATTACTGTGAAACTGCTGTCTGCAGTGGCACACCTCAGCAGGAAATTGCACCATCTGCTTCACCCTGGAACAGTTTATTGCCTCATGGCCACGAACTCTTAGCTAAAAGTTTGACTCTCGTCAAGTAGATGCTGCTGCTTTATCCAACACTAACTTTTCCAGGCCAGGTGCTCTATCCCATGGGCTAGACTGACACTCTCCATTTTTAAAGAAAGCTTTTGCTTACAGTGTTTTGTACATATCCAATGTCATAGGCATGCATAAAGCCGAATTTTCCTTCTGCAACTCATTCCAGAAATACTGTTTTAGCAAAATCTTCTGCACATACTCTGAGGTATGATGTGCTGCATCAAATCTTTTAGATTATTAAACAGCCTGTGCCCAACTAGGGCCCAAGAATGAGGCATCCTTGAGCAGTCACAAAACCACCTTTTCAAGATTAGAGAAGGAGTTACAGGCATACACACAGCCTTAGCTTCAGGTACATAGAAAAGTTTTGTATCTTAAGTAACACAGAAAGCTAGCAGGCAGATGAAGACAAGTTTTGAGGTGTGCTGTTGCAACTGTGGCAGTTTCTCTACTCAATGCTTTTAGATTTGGTGCTTAATCTTGCCCATCTCCTCCAAGCAAAAGGCCAAGAAAACTGGGCAACAGTGGACAGTTCATATTGTGGCACACACAACCCCTGGGAAGCCTGCAAAGGTTGTCCTAGCTCTAGAGTTAAACATTCTCTTAGAATCATAGAATATTTAGGGTTGAAAAGGACCTTAAGATCATCAAGTTCCAAGCCCCTGCCACTGGACACCTCACACTAAACCACGTCACCCAAGGCTCTGTCCAACCTGGCCTTGAACACCGCCAAGGAGGGAGCATTCACAACTTCCCTGGGCGACCCATTCCAGTGCCTCACCACCCTTACAGTAAAGAACTTCTTCCTTATATCCAATCTAAACTTCCCCTGTTCAAGTTTTAACCTGCTACCCCTTGTCCTATCACTACAGTCCCTAATGAAGAGTCCCTCCATAAAGATAAGCCCAAGAACTGTGTTGATGTATTGATACTCACACTTTGTTTCAGTATTCTGAATAGCTCCAATTCTCTTATTTCACTGAAACATTCAACTTTCTGGTCTCAGTGAACCTGCAAGTTTTCCTTCTTGTTGTGCTTAGACTTGATGTCTTGTCTGCCTACCCATGCTTGCTTTGTGATTTCAACTATATATTTCATCCTTTATTTTTTGCGCTAAACTGTCACTTGCTTACCCTCCTCTTGAGTGAAATTCAATACCCAGGAGGAGTTATTTTGTGCTGTCTGCTGAAAACTAAAATGAGAACTTATACTAGTGCAAGAACAACATGTAAACATTTAATATCGATTTCTGAGGAATATCAAATATACACATGTGACCATTTCTGGATTTTAGTATATCAGTAATGTTCAAAATTGGGTTCAGACTACACACAAATAAGTTTCTAAATTATGATTTTTAGTTTATATGGGTTTTGTGCACATCTTTTTATGACTTCAGTGGTTTTGTTGTGGTAATTTTCTATTCCTTAGCTAGTACCTGTTCACACACATCATACAGTGAGAGACTGAAGAAGGTCCTATTGAGATTTGCTCTGTTTTCTAGACAAAGTGATTGCAAATATTTTATCTGAAAAGGTCCTAAATATCTAAGAAGGTGACTCAATACTGAAAAGCAATAATTCTTCTGAAATTGTGCTTCCCCAGTGGTTGTGTAAGTTAGATCATGTATTTATTGGTTTAAAATACGAATTAAGCTTCCCCAACACAAATCCCTTCATCTGTGATTGTAAATGCACTGTTAAAAACTACAGTTAAAGCTGGTGTAAAGTATAACCACATCCAACCATACCCTCCATGTTTCATTTTACACTAACCTTTCCTATCCTCATCTTCTCAACTTTTTCTCTGGAGCTCATAACAGGTTTAAATAATTTGAACCTTACCAGAAGTTTCATAATAAAATTTACTTATTACCTTACAAAGAGCTACTTAAATACAGTTAGCAGCCATGGTCGGTGTTCTGCAGGTGAAAAAACACAAGGCACTGAAATCAAGAGACTTGAAATCTATTGCAAAGCTATGTCACAAACTTGCAGATTTTTAATGCTGTGTTTTAGGACTGCAATTATTTCACCCCCACCCCTCCCTTTGATGCATTCAGTAGAAGAGATAAAAGCATATTCATGCCATTAGGCTCTTCCAGAGTACACAACTGTAAAAAAAAAATAAAACCAAAATAAATCAAACCCCCCACACCATATCTGGCTGAATTAGCCTATTTTCATCATAATTTTCTATGAAAACGTACTCAGCATCATCACAGCTCCTCCATAGAGTTAGCACTTCTAAAAAGTTGCACTTTTTTGCAGAATGTAACAGGCTTTTGGCAATGAAAGACTGGCCTCCCCACTCTCCTTCTGACCCCAGCTGACAGGGACTGACACGCCATCTTGCAGAAATGAAACCATCTCAGAAGAAAAGTGGACAATTGTTGACTGACAGAGGACAAGGGTTTGGATTATGATGAAAGAAAGCCCTTTGTAAGTCACGCCTTCTAATTCCGGTATGGGAAAAATGATTCAAAACTGCATTGTTAATAGCATAAATAACAGCACAAAGTAGTCTCTCTCATTGCTTGCAGTATCATATAGCAGAAGCAACGCATTAAACTGCTTAAAAATGCAGAGGCTGATAAAGTCAAGTACAGGTATTATCAAATATTTTTTTTTAAGCCACAGGAGGCTACAAACCACAAGTCAAGGCTTAACTTTCACCTGCATAACTAATTCTTTTGTTTTCTACTGTTCTTACTCATTTTTCTGCTCACTAATGTGGACTTACAGTCAAGCACTAGCAATCTTTCAAACAAAGCTGGCTCACAGCACTCCGTCATCTGTGCTTTTCTGATACAAAGGTATCAAGAGCTAAATGGCCTTGGATATCAAGACCTAAATATACCTGATCTTCCAGCAAGAGAGGTGAACTTAATTTTCGGAATCCTGTTCTGAGCATTCTTCCTGACAATCCTTGTCTGCTGAAATGAACTGGGAAGGCACAGTCCTTGTGCCTTTGCAGATGCTAAAATGCTATATCCTTGTAGTAGGTTCCATAAATAATTTTACACATGAATAGGCTTGTATCCTACTCATTAACGTCCCTACCAGTTTCAACAGAAAGGTTCTCAGGTTTACACTTGCATGCCAACACCTTTGAAATCCATTCAGCTTTTAGATCTTTAGCTATTTTCATGCTTACAGTTTTATAGCCTGTTCAACTTCGGAGCAAGATTTGCTTGGATTTTGTGTTTTCTCTTCCAAAGACTCATTGGTAATTTTGGCAAAACAGGTTAGAGCAAGTTTTCAAAAAAAAAAAAAAAAAGTCTAGACTACAAAGGAAAAATGGAAATGGAAACAGTCCGGATTAATCAGAACACAATCGCTGATGTTTTGATGAGATCACTGCGAATTAAGATAAGTTAAGGTCTGTCCTGGGTTCAGCAACAGCAGTCATTTTTCTCCTTCTTAGTAGCTGGTGCAGCGCTGTGGTTTTGACTTTCAGCCTGGGAACACCGCTGATAACACCGATGGTTTTAGTTGCTGGTCAGCAATGTTTACTCTGACCAAGGACTTTCTGAGTCTCATGCTCTGCCAGGGAGGAGGGGAAGCCAGGAGGAAGCAGAGACAGGACACCTGACCTAAACTAACCAAAGAGGTATTCCATACCACAGCATCTCATGCCCACCATATAAACCGGGGACAGTTACCTGGAAGGGGCAGATCACTGCTCAGGTCAGGCTGGGCATCAGATGGTGGGTGGTGAGTGGTTGTATTCTCTCCCCTTGTTATTTCCCTTGTCATTATTATTACTGGTGGTGGCAGCAGTAGTTTGTGTTATATCTTAGTTACTGGACTGTTCTTATCTCAACCCATGGGAATTACATTCCTTCGATTCTCCTCCCCATCCCTCCAAGAGCAGTGGGAAGAAGGGGTGTGTAGTTCCGAGATCTGGGCTTAAATCATGACAAGGTCATGCAACAAGGTTTTGGAAATAGACTTTTTTGTGTGTGAAATGCAATAGGAAGCTCTTGAAGGAAGTGTAAAAGACACCAGGCCGTGGGCACTGTCTCATCAGAAAATTCATTTGTGTACCTTTTATACAAGTCTGAGAAATAAAATAACATAAAAAGCTATTGTCCATGTCCTGCAAAAAATGAAATTCAGTGGACCAGATACCACAACTTCCTTAAAATAATAGAGCCCTTCATAATCCCTGCACTGGGATCTTGGTCATGGCTTTCAAGTCGGGAAATGCTTGCACTGTTAACTCCACTGCTGCTTTTCTATATTTAAAGGCAGTCAGAGCAACAACCTACTATGTATGGGCTGTAACTTCTCCTTAGCTGACACACTTGGTTTGGTTCATTCCATACGTGGCTGCAAGTTTTCTGAGCAGCCCAAAGACTGGAATGAATTTACTGGTAAGAAAACAGCTTTGGCCTGTGAAAAAGTGTTTCTAAATGGTAATACACCCACAGCTCCAAGTTTTCAGCATACAGCACAAATTAATGACATCACTTCAAAGTCTTTTATTCAGAATTAAAAACAAACTGCATGTTTCCAATATTGGTTACTGTCTGTTCATTTCTTTGGGCACCTGGTAGTGTGAGACAATGTTACAGGTAACAACCCTCACATGCCACTTATTTATTAATTAACTTGTCAGTGAAGATTTATTATATTATGCTTTACTTACATTAAAAAAACATCAGAAGTTCTTTTATGTTGATACGCTTTGACCAAAAGAGACAGTGTAGAATAAAAATAAACAAATCTACTGACAGCTTAGTGGCTGTTTCTTACTGATTCCAAATGGATACTGGTGATGCAGCAATTTGCCTATAAAATTTTAATGCCTACAGTGATTCTGAAGACATTAAACTTTGTTTGCTGTTTTAATCATTTCGTCAATAAATGCACACCAGAGTATAATTTCCCCTTGATACAAGTGTGCGATTAGTATTAGTACTAATGGATGCTACACATGAAACCAGAGAAAAGTATGTGCTTCTGTAATCCTTAACAGCCATACATGAAGCAAATTCATCATGGCAACAACACAGCAAGATAAAAGTAGTAAGCAACCACAGGTAAAAAATTTACCATAGGTCAGCTCAACACACAACTTAAACTGTGTTTTTGTTTGCCTCATAAAACAAATGACGGGGAAACCCAAGGCTGAGGAGAGTTTAAATAAACAAACAAACTTAAAATTCAACAAGGAGATGATGATCTTGTTTATGACGTTCCATGCACTACTTTTAAGCACAAAATTACCACTATTGCTTTTGCTTTAATTACATTACAGGATTATATATTATGTAAATACATCAAAGGGACTGTTGTAAACCAGACAAATAAGAGAAGTTTCTTATTGCAGATTAATAGAAATAATGAGGTTGTTTTCCAACTGACTTGCAAAGAAAAATTCATAAATAGTCTTATTTTGATGCAGACATCTAAAAATATCAGTCTTGCTATTGCAGATTTTTTTTCCCCAATTGTGAAAGTAAAAGTTCATGCACATATGCTCACAACTACATTAAGCACAAGGGATATTGTTCAAAACATACACATGGGCAGGTTTCCTTACAGATAGTCCGAGGAATTCAGTCTGGCTGCCTTTCTGGGGTGTCTCATCCTTCATGCTTTACTGCTTTCTGATCTAGTCACATTGCAAGTTTCATTTTGCCTTAAGTAGGTTTTAGAATAGCCTTTATACTCAGATAGCTCTTCCCTTTAGTAGAAGATAAATTTCATTATCAGTATGTTCTCTATGATACATGTATAAAAGCCTATATATATTACATACTCATCTCCATATCATCAAAATGCTTTATCCGATCCCAATGTACTATGGGATTTCTTCGTCCCTATATATGCTAAAAATGAAGGAGCACTGACATTCCTAAAAGTCTGTAGATAGGAAGGAGGCAGGTGGGAGAGGGGAATCTGCCATGGGTATTTCCACAAAGTATCTGCAAGTGGAATTACTGTAAGCGAGAACTTTGATATTTTGTCAAACATTTCATTTACACAGTTTTCAAATACCTGCTTCGCCAGTTGAAGAATACACTACAAACGTATCCTCTATGTTAACTTCTGTGGGACAAAAATGCCTCGGTGTTGTCTTCAGTGCCACTTTCCATGCTCACCAGTGTTCCCTCTAATTCCCTTTAAAGGGGAAAAGCACTTCCCCGCCCCAGCCCCCACCCCCAAGGATTAAATGAACAAAATAATTTTTAGGATTTTGCATCCCAAGTGAAACACTGTCTTTCTGTATCTGCCACGGGAGCAGAGTGTTAACGGAACTGCATGAAGCTTGTTCTAATGCAAGTTTTAAAACAATTCAATTAACGTGAGAAAAATATTATGTCACTTAACGGACAAGGTGTCCAGTTCTGTGCACTGACAGATCCCCAAAGTACAGCTGAAATGTGAACTGCCATAGCAAAGAGCATGTTTGCAGGGGAGGCAGAGTTACACTAGTTCCACATAATCATTTAATCAGATAGATACACATGTATTGAATTGAGTGTACTTATCAGTGCTGCTCAATTCATTTTAGGTTGTGCAATGGAGCAAACACCCACCTGATGCTACAAACAGCTGAGATAACATGCCTGCTGATGTAATTCAAAACATCATACCTGCTTTCTTAGCTACTCGCATCAGAGGCTGCCACAGCCACAGCCACTTTTTAAGCTCTGGGTTAGGAACATGCCTATGCTGCTGTTATTTCTCATCTGAAGCCAAAAAGTACTTCTAGAATTGGTTCTCCAGAAACTGAGACAATGTTCTGAGAGGGCACAGTGACATTTAAAGCACTGTCCCTAAAGTTGCAGCAACTGAAGAGGAGTGGTTCGCTCAGCTGTGATCAGGCATGAGGAACTGTTTTACAACACAAATGAAAAAAGCTGCACAGAGCTGCAGCCCTCTGCAGAGTTGTTTACAGAAAGTTTAATGCAGAAATGAAACTGAACCACAGAACTGTCATCCCACAACTCGGTGAACACTAACAAATATGCAAGGAAAAAGGCCAGGTTGGACAGAGCTGCGGGCAACACCATCTAGTGTGAGGCGTGCCTGTCCATGGAAGGGGGTTGGAACTTGATGATCATAAGGTCCTTTCCAACCCAAACCATTCTATGATTCTATGAAAAAAGGCACAACCTATACACTGGGGACTATACTGTAGACATACCACAGAATATAAGTCAGTGACACCCTTGATAGCAAAACAAACACACAGGTTAACATCCTGCAAAGGAAGGGCGACTACATCAGTAGGTTATTAACTCAGACCATGAACTTTACCTCAAAATGTCGCACTTAACATTTAAATAATGTTTAGAACTTCTAACATTTTGCTCACTGACACAGCTATATTTTATTAAGGACAAAAATGGGTTAGTCTACAAAAATTAAATTATACTCATTTGACTGTATCTACTCAATAGGAAAAAGTCTTAATTATGAGATTGTGCTGTCAAACAAATGCAAATTCATGTCTTTCATATTCTGGTTTAAAAATTCAAACTCAAGCCTATTATAAATTAAAACCAATATTTGAAACATTTCAGCTTTCAATGATAAGCAACAACCAAAAGAACCAAGTTATGAAATATACTGATAGGAACAGAATGAATTGTTAAATAAACCTTGGGAGGAAAAAGAGATTTATATTACACACATTTAGATATCCATTAGGAAAATGAACAATAAAGGATCATGAACTGAATCATCTGTTTTACAACCAGTCCTCTCTAGAACTGACTGAGAACAACAGGGAAACCAAGCTTGCAATGTAAATTTCACTCAAATTGAAATAGTTAGGTAAAAAATTTAAATTCATTAACTAGCTGAGATTTGCAATCTCTAAGCTTAAAATGAGTAAGAACTGTATTTATAGAAGGAAATTACATAAAATAGAACAGTGGTACCTGCTATTGCACAGCATGCTAGTTACCTCCTAAAGGGAAAACAGCTGAGGGAACCGAGGCTGTTTATTCTGGAGAAGAGAAGGCTCAGGGGAGACCTTATCACTCTCTACAACTACCTGAAAGGAGGTTGTAGTGAGCTGTGGTCTGTCTCTTCTCCCAAGTAACAAGCAGAAGCACAGAGGTACCTCAAACTGCACCAGGGGAGGTTTAGATTGGATATTAGGAAAAATCTCTTCACCGAGAAAGGCATTGGAACAGGCTGCCCAGGGCAGTGGTGGAATCACTGTCCCTGGAGGTGTCCAAAAACCATGTAGATGAGGCCCTTAGTGACATGGTTTAGCAGTGGGCTTGGCAGTCCTGGGATAACGGTTGGACTTGATGATCTTAAAGGTCTTTTTCAACCTAATTGATTCTATGATTCTAAGAGGTATACCTGTGTAATCTAAAATCCAAGGATCTGCTCAGACACAAAGTAAAATTGCACAGAAAAAAACCCACACAGAAGGGCACCTTCTTTACTGTATTGCAAACCAATTTCTTCATAGGAATAAGAAGAAGGTATGCATTTGTGTATGTCTAAAGCCTACTAAACCAGTTCCAGTTCGCATTTTCAGTGTGAAACAGTCACCCTGGCCAGACTGCAGCTTTGCCTACTAGTCTGAGCCAAGACACAGGCCTGTCCCATCCTCACCCCAGCCTATGAGAGGCTGCCTCTGAACACAGCTGGGGGTGTGTGTACACATACATCCAAGCCCACTGATCTAAAGACTTGCACTTTGACCTGAGAAGGCCTTACTTGCCTGAGAACACTTCTCTAACATTCACCTGAAGAGCACAGATCATTTCTGGAAGGCTGCTACAGCCTGAGGTTGTACTGAAATAAAAGGATATCTTGAAAAACTCCCCAAATCAGCAAACACCAAACAATGTTAAGACTTCAGTGAGAACTGTCTCCATATCACGCTCACAGCCCTTCAAATCACCACAGCCTCCATTCAACCTACTAGAAGCTGGGGCATGCAGATTGAAAAGTCTTCAAACATTCACTGAGAGATACTTGGATTTTAAAAGCACTGTGTAACCCATAAGTACACCTCCCATCCCCACCACCCTTTCCAGGTAAACTTGAAATTAAATATTGCAATAATATCTATTTTGAAAGAGACTGATTTTCCTTTAAACATAGGGCTTTTCCCTCTGCATTGGAAGGCTTCTATATGTTTTACAGAAATACAATCACTGCGGATGGTGCTACCCAGGATGAAATAAAGTGCCAGTGGTTCAGCTACTTTCGATAGGTAACAATTGTGATTATTTACCTGTGATTCGTAACTCAGCGTTTTGAAACTACCAGCCCAAGTGGAACTAGCTGATTGATAAGCACTTTGAAAATGCTATTGAGTAGTCCCCTCATGCAAAGAGCCAATGTTACTGTTCAAGATGGGTGGCTGCACACATTTGCTAGATAGAGAAGGATCCTGCTGGTACTGAAGGACTCACTGAGAAAGGACAGACTACAGCGTGATTTATGTTAACAGGAGAACAGTCCTTTACATCAGTAAACGCCACGCTCTACAGCACTGCCCTCGCTTGTAAACTGTGCGGTCCCAGACAGCAGCTTCCCTTTAAATCAGGGTTCTGAAGCCCCAGCCTGTCCTCTGCTCCTTTCCCAACAATTTGGAACAGAGGTCACATCCACGCTGAAGGGACATCAGGGAGCTGCTGCTAGTTTGCCCTTTCTAATGCCCAAGCATCTGAATGGCTGGCTGCAGCAAGAACAGGATGCTCCATGAACTCCAGCTCCCACAAAAACACTTTTGTGCCGCCCAGCCCCGAATCCCCTAATCAAGCTGTAGTCTTCTACTCACATAGATGGCTACAGAGCAACGTGGTGGTCTGAAAAACAAGACTGCTCCCTCTAAACCTCAAATGCCTTCCATGACATTGAATTAAAAAAAAAAAGGCAATTCATAACACTGATCAAAAGGCAATAGAGGCAAGATGCAGAATCACAGCTAGCTCCCTCTTGAACACATTTATCTCCAACTATGCTAACTTTCATATTCATTACAGTAGGGGAAAAGCCTTCCTACACTTAGAAAATTGGTATGGCAAATATAACCATTTGTGCCTCCTCCCCCAAACTCTTTACTCCTCTCTCCTTCTGCTTGATGTTTTCTTTTATGGACAAAAGCGAAGATGACTACGCTTTCCTTCCCTTAAGATGAACCTTCAGAGTATATGAATTGCTAGAGTAAATAAAAGAAATGAGGGAATTACTAATTTAATGCTGTTCCATCTCTTGGGGAAAAAGCCCATGTAATTAACTGTAATGAGATTAAACTAACTTGTTGTTATTAATTTCCCAGTGCTGGGAAACTAAATCTGAGACCCATAAGACTGTGTATTAACATCTTTATCAACATTTGGCTTGCATCCTTCAGTGTTTACACCAGTTTTAAAGGAAAATTATTAACTTCACTGAGTTGCAAAGTCACTTAGAAGTATAAGAAATGGAACCTGATCCCTTTAGGCAGGGATGCCAGTTTTCTCTGTAGCTGAAGACTATGAATGGGTGGAGCCAAAAGCCACAATTGCTCTCCAACACAAACACAAGTATAATTATTAAATCCTTACCGAAGCTTTTTTCCATTACTTCCTTCTGACACATATCTTGAACATTCACTGTACAATTCACGATGAACTCTGGAGCAGAGCAGTCATTATTTAGCTGGAACTCCTCACACTGGTAGCACTGTATTTGCAAACCCAAACCTAGAACAGATCGACTTCGGTCAGGATAATAATAGTATTGAAAAAAACCCCAACAAAACAAACCAATAATCAACACGTGCCACAAATCCTCCTTACCCGTCCGTCTTCGCATTTCGCAGTGCCTATCTACCTAACAGCCCAGCAGAAGTGCGATTTCCACACAAACAACGCAAGATAAAAGCGTCACCCACTCAGCACTTGGTTTAGAAGCGCGCTCTCTTTCGCGGGGCTCCGTGGGGGACACCGGGCAGTACCGCCACTGGGTCGGTGCCGCCAGCAGGCGGCGGGGCACGGGCAGTGGCAGGGTCCCCGCAGCTCAGCCGCTGCCCATCCCCTACCGGCGACCCCCAGCGCGGCAGGATGAAACTGCCCGCGCTCCAGAGACAGCAGCCCAGCTAATAGGTGTGCTTCGGCTCTTATCTGTACAGACGGGTTTACTTAGCTACTAATTAATTACAAATGATTTAATTACTATTTTGCCATGCACAATTACAGCTGCGAAGCATCCTTCACTTCCCTCCTTTATCATGCAAACAAAGTGCTTCGTACGCCTCTCCGGGAGCTGCTCCTCCCAGCCCTCCGCTGAGGCCGCAGCGCGGCGACTCCCAGAACCCCGTCGGGGAGCACAGCCTTGTGCCGCGCATGGGACCCTGGCCCGCGACTCCCCTCCGCCGGGAGCTGACGGCGGCGGGACCGATCCTGCTCCCCACCGGGGCTGACGGCAAGCCCGGGGTAGGCGTGCGCCGCACCGGCGGTCAGCAGGCGGCATCCGCGGAATGCGGTACTGGGTGCTACGTGCGGAGCGACCCCCGCCTAGCCCCTCGGGTGGCCAGCGACGGGGACACTGGGCCGGGCTGTGCCCTCCCTCTCTCGCGGCAGGGAGCTCCACGGGGCGCGGGAAGGACGCCGGGCTCAGCTTTCCCGTTCCTGATGAGCTCCCGGCGCCAGCTTCGTCGAGGGGACGAAGCCTTCCAGCAGCCGCTGTGCCGGGCAGAGCGGGCTCGCTGCAGGTGCCTCCGGCGGAGCTGCGCGGAGCCCCTTACCTGGAGCCAGGCACAATCCCCAGAAAGTTGCAGCAAGGAAAGAGAGCCGCATTCTCCCGGAGCTGCGGCCGCCGGGCTGGCGTGCAGTCGCGAAGGGGCATCAGAAGGAGAGAGGCAGCGGAGGCGCCGCTCACTTGCGCTGCTTCCCCGCCGCCTTCGCTGCTGAGAGGCGCCCCGGGAGCAGGCAGCGGAGCCCGCCCGGCTCCCGCCCTGCTCAGCCCCGCGCCGCGTTCCAGCCTCGCTGGAGTTGAGCGCTGAGACTGGAAGAAACTGTACGAGGAGAGCCGGGGGGCGGCTCCCCCCTCCCTCCCCCCCCCAGCACCATGTGATGCCAACGGAGCGGGGCGGGGATCCCCGACAGCCGCCGCGCACCTCGCCTCGCCGGGCGCGCGTTGGAGACGGGCAAAGTTCAGCGAGGGAGAAGGGTCCCCGCTCCCGCACGCAGCCTAACGCGGCGCGCACCGCCACCTGCCGCGGCGGCGGCGGCGAGGACCGGACACAGAGCCCCATGCGGCGCCCCGCCCGCCCCGAGCACACAGGTGGCGGCCGGAGTGAGCCCTGGGGGAGTCACTGGCCGGGCCCCGCTGCGAGGCGTCCCTTGCCTCCCGCAGGCGCAGCCCGCTGTCTCCGGGAGGCGCTGAGGGAGCGCGCGGCCCCTCGCTCCGACCGGCGCCGTTTTCTCCCTTTGGCCCCCTGAGAGGGGATTCAACCGCAAGAAGATGGAAGCGGCAGCGCCGGCCGCGTACGTGCCGGCGCGGACGCCGCTGCCTCCCGCGCGCGCTGGCGCTCGGCACCGGCACCGAGCCGCTCGCTGCTCATGAGCGGGACGGGCTGAGGCGGCGGCGGGCGCGAGCGGCGCGGAGCCGTTGGCAGGTCGCGCTGAGGCGGCGGCGGCCGGTGGCAGGTCCCGGATAAGGCCGCCCGTACTGAGGGGAGGGGAGGAGAGGTGAGGTGAGGCAGCAGGCCGGCGTGTGCGGCCGGGTCTCCCGTGAAGGAGCGGCCTTTCCCGGCCTCTTTTGCTCCAGCCCAAGGGGTGACTCGCCTCCTCTCGCCGGCTAACCGCGCTGTCCTCGTGTCACAGCCTCATCTGCTAGCAACGAGCCCGAATTAAACTGCTTTTTAGTCCTGAATTTATCCGCATGAGTGAATCCTACCTGCACACACGTTGTTTGGGAGCAGGGAGGTTGGCTGAGCTGAACAGGGTACAGCCTGCACGCAGTTCCGTACGCATTCACTGCCTGGTGCCGATGCCCGTCCAGTGCACCCCCACTCAGCTGTACCTACTGCAAATACCCCTGCACTTAAGCACAGCATCATGAAGTGGTTTGGGTTGGAAAGGACCTTAAAGATCGTGTTTCATCTATTCACACCAACCCCTTCCAAAATCCCCTTTGCAGGCACACATATGCAAGTGAAATTTTATTCATGAAAGACTTCCCGATCAAAATTTCTTAAAAGTTGAAAAAGACAACGCAAGTTTACGGCAGAAATGACTTGAAATATAACAAATTGCACAAAATATCAACACTGATCAAACAGCTCTTCAAAGATAACAGACATGTGCTAAAGAAACTGTAGAGTCTAGAAATATCCCAAATATGTCTAGTTTACAGATCGCTGTACAAAAAGCAGTTATAAATACTTCACATCTAGAAAAAATACACAGAACCTTTGAAATAGACTTTCCCTTACATATAAACAACCTTTGTAGAAAAAACCAAACACAGCCGATACAGGCCAATCCCCCCGCTCCTAGATATGTTTAAACTAGTACAGGTTAGCATTGACATCTTGAAGTGTGACACAAACAGGAGTTGGGTTTCACATCCTAAAAATAATTTTAACACATACAATGTAATTATGACCAAACAGGGACTAGGAAACATCACATGGTATGGTCATTTGATGGGAAATGAGTACACAGCAGGTGGAAGTAGAGAAACTGTGTTGCAGTCAAAGTGAAGGGCAGTTTATGCAGCTCTCATTCATACAAGACTCACGTGTATGTCAGCAGTGAATTAGTCTGACCCTGGTCTTGCAGTTATGTGTATGACTGATGAAGTCAATACCAGCAGCATCAGGCCTTTTTATCTGTTCATTTTCTCGTCATGTCAGAAGTCAAAACCCTCGCAAAATAAGACACCTGTTGTAAAATTGTAATAACTGAAATGCACATTTCCCTAGAACACCTGTATGGAATTGCACTAAAAATAAACAATAAAACATGTTTTGTAAAAAGGAGTCCAAGAAAGGTCATTACAGACAATTTGGCAGGCTCAGGTCTATGGTAATGCAGTGTTTCTACATACAGTTTAAAGACTAGAACAATTATAAATCTTTCTTAAAAAATCTACCAACTTTTCCTGTTAATATTAACATCAGTTTCTTTAAGTTAGTAATCTGCCATTACAGAAGCATAGCACCAATTTAATATTTATTGCTGTCATTTATCCCTACAAATATATTTTCCCAAAATACTTACAACTGTACAAATATTCACAAAAGTGCAAAATTCAGACTTTATTCTGTGTCACTGCTGTGCTCAGGGTCGAGTCTCGTGCACCGCGATGACTTCTGTCTTGCCTTTCTTATTGCTGTGTGGTGGGAAGTCACAACACTCTGCCATGAGTGCAGGGTTTCGGAGGCAGAATTTTCAACGGCCGCCTCTTCTCCCCCCTCACTCCCCACTCGCCTTCAGCTGCGTTATGTGCTGCAGCCACAACCCACAGGGAGGTGTCTCTAGACATCGTTTGAGCCTTGGCTGGTGCAAGAGGAGAAGCTATCATATAGAGAATCGCTCAAGGATTCTAAATTGTCCACATCATGCCTTCCCGAGCTATTTAAGGAAGCTTCTTCTTTCTTCCCATTTTCTTCCTTTTGTCCTTCAACCTTGTTCAGACAGTTCTCTTTTTCTAATAAAAGTACATTATTGCTGTTAAATTTATTGAGAGACTCCAGGGAAATTTTAGATAATCCATTCTGGGAATCTTCTGTTTCTTCAGTTTGCTTCAATTTCTGTAATAAGTGAGGGAAACATTAGAAACGTATTTCTTATAAAGTTATCCTACTGTACACCATTAATTACCATCTTTCCTAAGTTCACAGGGTTAAAGGAAATAGATTGTTGGATGCTTAAATATCTGTTATAATTAAACAGAATGTTAACATCCATTTTTGGACAAATCATAGCTTTAATGATTCTTCTAAGACAAACAGGACTCCATTTACGCAACAGGAAAGTGCTATTAATGTCTGAAGTAGCAGATCCTGGATACGCAGATGTTAAGCGTCTCCTGCACTTTCACAGTAAGTTTCACCTTCTCCTTTACGAATACTTTGGGAGGCATGTTTGAATGGGTATTAGTTTGAGTTTGGAGTCTGCTAAAAAAACCAAGGTGCACAGACATGCTCAGAGGGGAAAACAGCATTTTTCATAAATTACAGACACAAATGAAACGTGCTAGAGGGTTACCTCACATTTTGCATGGAGCAAGCCTATTGATTTCCACAGACCCAAACTCTCTTTAACAGACAAGAAAGAAACAAGACAGGAAATTACACTGAACAGGGCCAGTCCTCCCTCACCAGAATCAATCAGATACCAGCCAAGCCTACTCGGAGAAGTGTTGTAATTCTGCAGGAACACCGGACGATGTATTAGCACATTATATTAAAAACGCACAGTAGGATTATACAAGAGTAATTTTATCCCTTTGGTAGCTACTGGTGTTCTCAATCAGCAATCTGCCCAAGGATTAGTTAGGGAACTGCGCAGGGAGCGGTTCAATAAAAATGACCTGCTGTTCATACACAAAGTTCGCCTAACTAACTCCTCTTACAGATAATATTATCACTGAAGTATGAGATAACATTCAACATTTTACATTCAACATTCAACAACCTCTCTGAGAGATAAGAGTCAAGAATTCCGAGATATGCTGTCAGAGTGCAAGCCATTCCTCATTTTTGGTATTACCGTCAGATAGTGAAGACTGAATCAGTAAAGTACTGTCAATCCAAGACAATATTTTGGTTTAGATAGAAAATGAAATGGCATTTTAAACACACTGAAAATACAGTGCAGCCAGATGTATGGATGATGTGGGTCATTACATATGCAGTTCTAAACGGTCGTTAGAATTTTTGGAAGAATTCAAGTTCCAGGTAAGTCCAATGTTGTGCACGCTGTGCTGCTTATCCTCAGAAATCTTGTGCTAGAGGAAGACAAACTGCTACATAGCTTGATTGCTTGTTTTTATGGCTAGTTAGATAAAAATCGAAATGCCAGTGCGATGACTGTTTATGTTGTGATCTTGTCATATTTCATCAGCTAACAATGCCTGGATGAGGTTAGTATTTTTATCAAATGTTTCAAACGTTAAGCAAAGCAACAGGAGATGCTAAAGTCTTAGTAAATGAAAATTTTCTGTTTGGTTCATTAATAATCTTCAGTCTAAAAGGTTTTAGGAGATGTTACGTTAGATTCTGATTTTAGATGACAAAACTCAAGACAGTTAAGGTCTTCAATATCTGTAATTAAAATGCTTCCTGAAAACACTTGGTAACAAAACAAAAGCAAATTTAGGACCCTTTCATAGAAATTCCCCACAATTTCAGCTTAGAATGTTCCTCCCTTTGCCCTCATTTAAAATACTATACACTGTTACTGAAACAGTTGTTTAACTTCTCTGTAGACCAGATGAGAAAATTCTCAGACACGGCATCAATACCATGTGTATTAGCACTTTTTTGCTCTTCAGAGTATTAAACCTGAAATACTTTATTATATGACAGACTAAACGATTTTTGTATATGTTTTTCCCACTTCACAGGCTTTTTTTAGATAAATTGAATATGGCTACTTAGCACAGACTTGGGTCTGCAAGAAGTCAATACTGGTGTTAGTAAGGTCTATGATAAAACTTTCATTGATTCAAATGGAACCAATTTCAACTATTGGGTAGGAGAAGCAGAGAGATCTAGAGTATTTCCTGCACAGAGCAGTCCAGATGTATCGAAATATGAGCAGGATCTTTGGCTGGCTGAAGAACAGATTTAAGCCAGTGGACAGACTGGAGTAAATTCAGCAGTTTATTCTGCATATACGTAGTATCAACAATTTATTATATCCTTACAAGTACAATCTAGACTACAATCCTACTTTAATCACACCCTAGTTTCTCATTTAATATAAGGCTAAGTTTATAAAATATATTAGGAAACTGCAGGGAACAGAAGTATTCTCTACAAATTTTAAGCAAGATCATTGAACTGAATCAAATGAAACTGAAGTGAACAGAAGCCTGTCAGTGAAGCTCATTGGCAAAAGGTACACAGAATATGGAACAGTACATTTACGATACATCAAGAATTAAAGAAAAAACTAATTCTAAAAGTTGTTGCAGCAATATTTATTACTGAAGTAGAAAAATTTCAGAAATAATTTCTGGATATGTCTTTGAAATACAGTTGTCCTTTTTAGATGTCTTCAATGCCCAGTTCCATTCTTTTGTGAAAAATAATACATCTTTTCTTTAACATATTACTGCAATAGTATGCAAGTATGCAAAAGTAATGCTTATGTGAGGTGGACAGTAATACTTCATGCTTTTTTCATTTGATGTAGGTGTAATGTATAATATATAATACAATACAAACTGTATTGTAATACAATACACTGGTTTAGGCCATTTATTGCTGATTTTATAGTCAGTTAAGAACGTGGGGTCACCTGGATGGGACTTCTGGTAGGGAATTAATATTCTAGAACTGTACTCAGATATCAGATATACAATGTGATCTTAGCTCATGATTTTATTAGTAGAGCTGCACTTAAATCTGTTATATCACATATGGAATAAAAATATATTTGTGGTTAGAAAGTTAAAATGTGATATTCTCATCCTTGACACACAGAAGAACACTCATTCACAGACTGAGCTCCATAAGCAAAAATCAAGAAAACTTCAAGCAGAGAAATTGATGTAAGAATCTGCATAATCAACAAATAATTTTCTCCAACAGTAACAAAATCATGTACCTTCCTAGAATTGAAAGGTCACTGATAATTTCCTTAAACTTGATGTGTCAGGATAAATGTTACCTGAATCCTTTAAGATTTTTTTTTTCTCAGGTTACTCTAGATACAATTCAGAAAATATTACCAAAGACTATTTATTTAAATTTATCCTTAAGTGTCTTATTTTTCATGGCAGTCACAACAGCTGCTAGATGAATCAAAAGACAAAACCAAACCAACTATTATTAGAATTTGTTTGATAAATTGTTTCTGTGGTTAAGTAATGCCTTTAGTTTTGTTCATGTACATTTGTTACTGACTTCAGCAGAGTCACAGATCTAACAAAGAACAAGGGTTTAGCCCAAAGATGTTAGTATTGTGCCTTTTAAAGTAATTAGTTCATCAATGCATTTGAGAGCCACCCTAATGTGAATCAGTAGCTCTTCCTGCAGATAGGAACATTTGGCAGCAGATCAGATGGGTTTTATATGCGTGAGAACTGGGTGAGATTTGGTAATAGTGTAGAGTGCACCTAACCTCCAAGTCGTGGGTTCCAGTCTAATCTTTCCTGTATTAGTAGTGACTTTCTGCATAATAAACTGGTGGGTTTATCACCACAGGGGAAAAAAAAAAAGACTTGGTGATGTTGTTTAGTGTTGCTGGAAGAGCCAAGATGGAAACAACAGTATGTGCTTGCTCTCAGACAGCATTCGTCTTAGAAGTATGCTCATAGCCATTTCAGGCGTTGACTTTGCTGCTGATTGTTTTGCTTCTGCTCTATGAATAAAGAAAGTGTTTGCTGTGTTCGGTGTGGTCAATATTAACTTAAGGGAAACGGTAAAAACGTCACAGATTTTGGTCTAAAGGAGAAAAAAAGGCTCAGTGCAGAAAAGGACTGTGATTTTCACAGTGCCTCTGTAAAAGCATTGGCCTATCACTGTAAAGCAGATCCATGAATAGCTTGTTTTACTTCTACTAACTATATTTTTTGTATAGAAAATACATACTGTTATAGCCTTAGGGTATACGAAGCATTTGTTGTTCTACTTTGTTGTAAGTGGAGAGCTTCTGACCACTGGAGTTTCTAAGCTAGTCAGTGTGGGGTGCTTTATACCACCTGATAGAAGGAACTATTCATTGGAAGAGTAGAAACTCTATCTGACAGAATATAGACATTCATCACGAGTCACATCACTCTGAAATAAATCCATGAGTCATGAATCAGAATAATGTTTCCTTGTTGGCAACATCCTAAAGGGAATAACTAAAACCCATTAGTGATATAATAAAATCTGGCATGTCACTTCAAGCACAGAAATTATTAAAACAAAACTAGCCTGCAGTTACACTGATACATTATAAATAGGTGTTATTTCTACATTCATACATCAAATTAGATTTTAAAAAAACCCTTTAAAAACGAGAGGTTACATGTGGGTAGAATGCATTTTCAGTGCTGTATGATCAAAGACCAGTGACAACTGTAGCTGTTGTGAATGGCAGAAGGGCTCTGCAGGTCTAATAGGAACGAGCAGGGAAGGATGGGCTGGTTCACAGTACAGAGGACTGCACAGCTGACATGCAGAAAGGGTGCAACAGCAAGTCCAGTTTTTCTGTATGGTAACCCCTGATTGCCTGGAGGTCAGGCTATGCTTATAAGGCATGTCAGAGCCCAGAATTAGCAATGAACCATTCTGCAGGATAAATGTATTTTCCAGCTGTCTAAATTTAGTTAACCAGCACTTTAAAGGGCTCAGAATCAGTTACACACAAGAATAAAATGAACTTTATTTATGTCTCTCATGCACTGGGCAATTTAGTTTTTGGACTAACACAAAAGCAGGAAGGGCATTGCTTCAAGTGAAGTATAACTGCAAAACACTATTGGATAAACCCAACTAAATTGCTATGAGAATTAAATATAGATCAACAGAATCGATACTTAATTGTATAACTCAAGGTCTTTCATTTCAGATCTGATCTCTAATAGGAGATACAAAGTATGTGCACTTTTTATTTTTTTAGTTATTATTTAAAACTTTACTGTGAAGGAAAACGATTTTCTAGATTTTTATCTTTTTAAAAACTGTTTGTTACTTTGTCTGCATATGTTCAAGGGAAACTTGATCCCACAGTGCCACTGTTTCTTATTTTAAATTCAGAGTTTTACCTATTTAGATATCCTCTAGTCCTATAATTGCTTTGTATTTATGACACAATAGGTCTAAGTGGGGTATGCAGTTGCAGCATTTCATAGGTTGCTCATATATAACCCATTTAGTAGAACATTTTTAATATGTTCACAGCTTCTTGTAAAATAGATACAGAGCAGTATTCTGATCAGACATATACCACTGTAATCAGAAATAACTTCTCACTGAATTCAGTGGTGTTACACAACCAGTTTGCAAGCAGAAAGGTGTAACATTAAAAGGGGGGGTTTTGAACTACCAAAGGTAGCAGCTTTCTAATAGCTAGTCAGAACAGAATGCAATGGTGGACTCTCAGTGGAAAGTGAGCACTCTCTAGATCTCATTTAACGTCAGGTGGACAGGTAACACTCTGCAGTAAAAATAGTTGTACAGTCACATCCAGGAAACTACAGAGGTGAAAGCTGTAACTGTGTGACCTTTGCTGTATTACAGCTGAGCTAAAAATGTGATGTTTGAACTTCTTTCTTTTTAAAGCATAACTTAAATAATAAGATAAGCGCTGCTCTCCCTTGTCATAAGCTTTCATCTATTTTCTGGACTGACAGTAAAATAATTTTTTAAATAATGAGCCCCTTTTCCTTTTTCTATTTGAGCAGAAATCCCATGAATATTTTGCTGTAGCAGACAATGACATACTCGAAGATGCACTATTAGTTTTTCAAAATAAACAGTAAGTGCCAGTTTCTTTTCTCGGAGAAAAAAATACATTGATATGAATTATTTTTAAGTTCATTAGTCTGTTCAGCAGTTTATACGAAGCCCATATATACCTAGGTGCATGTCATCCACTTCTGGCATTATGGGTGTCGTGGTTTAAACCCAGCTGGCAACTGAGCCACGCAGTTGTTAGCTCACTCCCCCCCTTCCTCCTCCCCGCTTCCGGAGGGATGGGGAGGAGAATCGAAAGAATGTAACTCCCACGGGTTGAGATAAGAACAGTCCAGTAACTAAGGTATAACACAAACCACTGCTGCTACCACCAATAATAATAATGATAAGGGTAATAACAAGGGAAGAGAATACAACCACTCACCACTCGCCGACTGACACCCAGCCCAACCCAAGCAGTGATCTAACCCTTTCGGGTAACTGTCCCCGGTTTATATGGTGGGCATGACGTGCTGTGGTATGGAATACCTCTTTGGTCAGTTTGGGTCAGGTGTCCTGTCTCTGCTTCCTCCTGGCTTCCCCTCCTCCTTGGCAAAGCATGAGACTCAGAAAGTCCTTGGTCAGAGTAAACATTGCTGAGCAGCAACTAAAACCATCGGTGTTATCAGTGCTGTTCCCAGGCTGAAAGTCAAAACCACAGCACTGCACCAGCTACTAAGAAGGAGAAAAGTTACTGCTACTGCTGAATCCAGGACAGTATCCACCCCTTATTCCATACCATTCATGTCATGCTCAGATCCCACATTCTCAATATACCATCACTCTTATCTCATATATATATATATAAATACATCCACAGAGAGAGAGAGAGAGAAAGAGAGAGAGAGATCATTCCTTAGTGCATGGACCAATCCCTATAAAGCTGCTGAGTCCATCCGGTCCATGATGTCAAGCTCCATCTCTTGTAACTGTCTTTCAGAGCAGGAGAGAGAGTGTGATGTAGTCAATCCACGAGGCCTCCCCATATTTGTACTTCAGCCATTGTCCTCCATACCAAAGAGGCTTTAACCGCTTCGCTTGCTTAATTACAGCATATGTTTCACACTTGTGAATAACCTGGACATTTGATTTCACCCCTCCATCATGAGCCCCATCTGTATTGCATCTCTGCCCTGATGGCCTGAAGCATCATGGGCCCACCGGGCCAAAAATAATTCACCCTTATGTTGCCAATCTAAGTCCATCTGAGCCACTTCAGTCTTAGCAGCTTTATCCACTTGTTGGTTTTTCTGGTGCTCCTCAGTGGCCTGACTCTTGGGCACTGAGCATCTACATGGCGTACCTTCACCACTAGGTTCTGCACCCAGGCAGTGATATCTTGCCACAGTGCAGCAGCCCAGATGGGTTTACCTCTACGTTTCCAGTTGCTCTGCTTCCACTGCTGCAACATCCCCCCCCCCCCCCCCCCCCGGGCATTTGTCACCATCCATGAGTCAGTATAGTGATAAAGTACTGACCACTTTTCTCATTCAACAATGTCCAAGGCCAGCTGGATGGCATTCACCTCAGCAAACTGGCTCGGTTCACCCTCTCCTTCAGCAGTTTCTGCAATTTGTTGTCGGGGGCTCCATACAGCTGCCTTCCATCTCCGATGCTTTCCCACAATACGGCAGGACCCATCAGTGAACAAGGCATACTGCTTTTCACTTTCTGACAGTTCATTTTATGGTGGGGCCTCTTCAGCACGCATAACCTTTTCCTCTGGTGACATTCCAAAATCTTTGCCCTCTGGCCAGTCCATGATGACTTCTAGAATTCCTGGACGACTGGGATTTTCCGTTCAAGTTTGTTGTGTAATTAGTGCAGCCCACTTACTCCATGTAGCATCTGTTGCATGATGTGTAGAAGAGACCCTGCCTTTGAACATCCAGCCCAGCACGGGCAACCGGGGTGGCTAGGAGGAGCTGTGCTTCAGTGCCAATCACTTCTGAAGCAGCTCAAACCCCTTCATAGGCTGCCAGTATCTCTTTTTCAGTTGAGGTATAGCTGGCCTCAGATCCTCTGTATCCCCGACTCCAAAAGCCGAGGGGGTAACCTCGAGTCTCCCCTGGAGCTTTCTGCCAGAGGCTCCAGGTAGGACCATTCTCCCCGGCTGCGGTGTACAGTACATTTTTAACAACTGGCCTGGTCTGGACTGGTCTGAGGGCTACAGCATGAACTATCTCTCGTTTAATTTGCTCAAAGGCTTGTTGTTGCTCAGGTCCCCATTTAAAATCATTCTTCTTCTGTGTCACATGATAGAGAGGGCTTACAATCAAACTGT
Source organism: Amazona ochrocephala (assembly GCA_039720435.1). Lineage (NCBI taxonomy): Eukaryota > Metazoa > Chordata > Aves > Psittaciformes > Psittacidae > Amazona > Amazona ochrocephala. The sequence goes on from CM077881.1 coordinate 34,215,994, forward strand.
AGTTCAGGATGTGCATTCTCCAGAACCCCACAACACACAAGAAAGCTTCTGTTTCGTTCTTATTAGTTGGTGGAGACATTGTTGTTATCTTGTTGATCACATCTGTGGGGATCTGGCAACGTCCATCTTGCCATTTTATTCCCAAAACTTGAATCTCCTGTGCAGGTCCCTTGACATTACTCCGTTTTATGGCAAAACCAGCTTTCATCAGGATTTGGATTGTTTTCCTCCCTTTCTCAAAGACTTCTTCCATTGTATCACCCCACACAATAATGTCATCAATGTATTGCAGGTGTTCTGGAGCTTGCCCCTGTTCCAGTGCAGTCTGGATCAGTCCATGGCAGATGGTAGGGCTGTGTTTCCACCTCTGGGGCAGTCAGTTCCAAGTGTACTGGACACCCCTCCAAGAAAAGCGAACTGTGGTCTGCACTCTGCTGCCAGAGGAATTGATAAAAATGCATTGGCAATATCAATAGTGGCATACCACTTGGCTGCCTTTGACTCCAGTTCATACTGAAGTTCTAGCATGTCCGATACGGCAGCACTCAAGGGTGGTGTGACTTCATTCAGGCCACGACAGTCTACTGTTAGTCTCCACTCTCTGTTAGACTTTCGCTCTGGCCATATGGGGCTATTAAAGGGTGAGCGGGTCCTACTGATCACTCCTTGTCTCTCCAGTGTATGGATCGGCTTATGGATGGGAATCAGGGAGTCTTAGTTCATGCGATATTGCCGCCGGTGCACTGTTGTGGTAGCGATTGGCCCTTGTTGTTCTTCGACCTTCAGCAACCCCACAACAGAAGGATCCTCTGAGAGATGAGGCAAGGTGGACAGCTGCTCAATTTCCTCTGTCTCCAAAGCAGCAATACCAAAAGCCCATCGGTACCCTTCTGGGTCTTTGAAGTACCCTCTCCTGAGGTAGTCTATGCCAAGGATGCATGGAGCCTCTGGACCAGTCACAATGGGGTGTTTTTGCTACTTCGTCCCAGTCAGGCTGATTTCAGCCTCCAGTACAGTCAACTCTTGGGATCCTCCTGTCGCTCCAGAAATATAAATGGGTTCCAACCCTTGAAAGCTTGATGGCATTAGGGTACACTGTGCACTGGTATCTATTAGAGCCTTACACTTCTGTGGGACTGATGTGCCAGGCCATCTGATCCATACAGTCCAGTAAATCCAACTGTCTCCCACCTCCACCTGGCTGGAGGCAGGGCCCCTCTAATAGTCATCACAACATTGGACACTTAAAGTCTTGTAAGAAAGGGATTATTCTTCTTTATCACAGGAGCTGGAGTAGAATCAGCTCTTCCACACCATCTGGGAATCTGCTCACCAGAGACTGAAGCCACAGCTTTCATGGGATGATCATCCTTGACCTTTGTTTTCCTCTTCAATTCACACATCCATTCCTCCAGAGCTGAGGTAGGTTTTCCATCCCACTTTGTCATGTTTTCTCTGTGATCCCGCAGGTAAAACCATAGGGTGGCCCATGGTGTATACTTTCTATATCTTCTCTCTCGAACAGTAGGGCGCCTTTTGTTAATAGCTGAGATGTGTGTTGGTACACATGGGTAGCTGGATAGATCAGATAGATCGTCTCTCAATTGTTTGAGCTCCTGGGACAGTTTTTCCACAGCTGAAATGATGGAAGGGGTGAGACTGTCTTCAAACTCTTGGAGTTTATGAATCATTTCATCCACTGTTAGTGGTACTATGTCATTCCAGGTTACTGTTGCCACTAAATGGGCATATGCTGACGGTGCATTCCATGTAAATTTCCGCCACATGGGTCGTGTACATTTGACTTCATCTGGATCTATGGGTACATCCCTGGCATTCGGCTTGATGTGATATATCATCTCTACAATGGCTGATTCCCTCAGAGACTGGATGCCTTCCTCTAGAGTAGTCCACTTGGCTGAACGACTCATAACATCATCCTTGTATGGAAACCTTTCTTTCATAGCTGCCAAGAGCCACTTCCAAAGGCTGAGGGACTTTTTCTCTCTTGCAATTGCTTTGTCAATTCCCCCCTCCCTAGCAAGTGATCCCAGCTGCTTGGCTTCCCTACCTTCTAGTTTGTGACCGTCAGCCCCATTGTTCCAGCACTGAAGCAACCAGGTGATGATGTGCTCCCCTGGTTGATGGGTAAAATCTTTTCACATATTCTGTAGCCCTATTGAGGTCCGGGGTCGAGACATCACCTCTTCTTCCTTTTCTTCCTCTGATTCACATACTAATAACTCCTGATCAGATGCTGTCCCAGGTGGTGAGTACATTGTTTCTTCACCTTGCTTCATCTTTCTTGCCTCTTTTTTTGCTTTTCCCCTTGTGTACAGGGACAACTGATATTGGCATGAATTGGTCCTCTGGTGTAGCCGCTGTACTTGGAGTTGGATTAGCTGCACTGTCTGTTGCAGTCGAAGTTTGAGTAGCTACTGTATTTGTTGCTGGGGCTGGCGTAGCTGCCGTGCTTGGAGCTGGAGTAGCTGCGCTGTCTGTTCACCCGAGGAGCAGAAAAAGATGTGTAATTGCTAAACACTTCTATTATATACCTCCCAAAGTATAGAGGTGGTGACCATACTGGGAACGCAAGCCAGATCAGTTTCATGATCAATGAGTCTATTGTATTCCAAGTCATTATCATAAGGTACAATGAAACAAGAACCTTAGCCCAAGGCCCCCAGCTGATAAACACTAACACTGCAAATACCAGCTGTAAGTAAGGTGCAACAGGCTGAAACTCTGTGATGAAGAGCAACAGCTTTGCGAGTCAATAAATCAGCATTGTGACGACTGACTATTAATCCGAAACAACGAATGCTTATCATAAATACGATTAGACACACTCTGGTCAGATCTGTCATTATCTCAACCCTTCGTGCCCCACACTGGGCGCGAGAACTGTCATGGTTTAAACCCAGCTGGCAATGCACCCGCGCAGTTGCTCGCTCATTCCCTCTCCTTCCTCCCCCTGCTCCTGAAGGAATGGGGAGGAGAATCGAAAGAATGTGACTCCCACGGGTTGAGATAAGAACAGTCCAGTAACTAAGGTATAACACAAACCACTTCTGCTACCACCAATAATGAGAATGAAAAGGGAAATAACAAGGGAAGAGAATATAACCGCTCACCACCCGCCGACCGATACCCAGCCCAACCGAGCACTGATCTAGCCCTTCCGGGTAACTGCCCCCAGTTTATATAATGGGCATGACATGCTGTGGTATGGAATACCTCTTTGGTTAGTTTGGGTCAGGTGTCCTGTCTCTGCTTCCTCCCGGCTTCCCCTCCTCCCTGGCAGAGCATGAGGCTCAGAAAGTCCTTGGTCAGAGTAAACATTACGGACCAGTAACTAAAAACATAGGTGTTATCAGCGCTGTTCTCAGGCCAAAAGTCAAAACCACAGCACTGCACCAACTACTAAGAAGGAGAAAAATGACTGCTACTGCTGAACCCAGGACAACGGGTAATACAGTAATGATGATAGAAAAAACACTTGTCTACTTGTCTACTGCATTTAAGAGTATAACAATCTACAAATATATTTTAGTATTGCAAGGACAGCATTTCTGAGGATCCTGAATTGTAAGTAAACTACCTTAGAGGAAATAAAGCTGATTAGCATGAACCGTGTATGCTTCATAGCTGCAGATCTGGACAAAACAGCCATTGCTTAATGAATAGGTGACTGAGCAATTGAGACTTACATTGTCTATTCCTTGAAATCTTATGTGGTTTAGGAGATAAAAGATAGTTCAGTGAATTAAGCCTTATGCTTTCAGAAGCATAATTTTAATAAAATGATTAAATGACTCCGTACATTCAGGATTCTAATGCTAAGAACATCATCCTCATAATTTACAAAGTATATGATTATTTATTTGATATGACTGGACTGTTTGACCTGAGTAGGTATATACCAACCCTTTTAGAAGTTTTCCTAATTTAAAAAAATAGTATTTTCATGCCCTAGTTTCAAGGTTTGGCAAATGTAGCTTTTTAGATTCAGCTCAGTTACGAACCGAATGCCACAAATGTGGTCGTTTTCTCATAGTGCCTGAGAATGGCCACTGGCTGCATTAACTCTGCATGGACAAAGTTTATTTAAAATGGAGTAAGAAAATACAATTCTGAGTAAGTGGCAACATCTTGGAAAATGGTCACAATGCAGATGCTCAGTCAAGTGTGTTGAGGGGATTTATTAAAAAGAAAAGAAATTAAACACCAGTACTTTCCCCAGAAGGTAAAGCAGCACCTTGCATTGGCAGAATCACCAGTTTTGCTTCTCACAGAGGGAATCTACCCACTACAAGCCATGCTTACTGCAATCAGAGGCTCACCAGAAGGCATTAAGGAAGAAATGTCTATGGTGAGACAGGAAGCAGATACTCAGTTTTTAGAACCTGACAGACAGAAAATGAACAAGACGCGCATAGGATACACTTGTTTTTCAGAGATCCTTTTAACTTTACTTGTAGAGGGAGTTAAATAACAAAATTGTTTCTAGTGACTGGAGAAAAATCACAGTAGAAAAAAAACTTATACTGAAAGGTAAAACTCCTGACAAAGTCATTGAACTTGACTTAACCATCCGAAGTTCAATACTATTCCTTGACAGAATTATGTTGAAGGTTACGATGCCAGTGATAAGTTACTGAATGGTACTGGAACTGTGCAGTCTTAAGTAATTTCACCATTTCAGTCTTCATCAGACTGTATTTCACCATGCAGCATTTAAATATACAGTATTTGTCCTACTGAATGAAAGTAGTTGTCCTTACCTTGATGGAAGTATGGCAGATAGTTCAATAAAGAAGACGCTTTATAAAAAAGTGGCTACAATTTTATCCTAGATTAGAGGTTTAGAGGACTTTTTTCTTTTTTTTTAATTGGCACACTTAGAACTGAATCAAGAAGGGGTAAAAAAAAGATTTTTTAAATGTAAAAAAAATACAGTCCTTAAAGAGACATATTTTATCCTACATTTTGACTGAAGCAAAAATTTCTCTCAAACTCAGTAAATGCAGGATCATACTCATATAGCATACAATCTCACTGACATTTTCAGTAATCGGGGTCATTTTCTGTATGGCTGAACTATTCCCAGACTACTGTTCCTAAGTATCAGCTATGTTCTTACCCCTCTTCATCTTCCACCTTTGGCTTTTTTTTATTTTGGTAATTACAAAAACACTTATCCTCTCACTCTCTAGTGATGTCTCAGTTCCTGGCCTGTAATGTCTGTATGTCAGTCACCCCGCATACTGATGGAAACGGAATTGCACTTCAAGAATGTACTGCAATTGGTAATTCGTAGTGGGTAATGATTTTCCACACTAGTAATCCTCTCTTTGGAGTACCAGACTAGAATCACTTCAGGTTAACCTGTGACTATCCAAGGTACATCAGCTGACCTAAGGGCAAAAAGATAGAAGGAGATGATATACAAGGAGCAACGTTATGTAGCTGCACCAAGAACAAATCAGCAGTATGAAGAAACCATGTAGAAACAATTCTCTGAGCTATGAAAACTGGCTTGTTGCATGCACTAAGAGGGCTGCGCTGTCTGCAGCCCTCTTGGTGCAGGCAACACTAAGGCTGTCCTGCAGGGGCATTCAAAGAGTATGAATCTTTGCTGGAAGACTTGCAGAGGAAAGAAAGGGAATGCCCCTTTTTACAAGCTTTAAAGATGATTCATAGAGGTAATTTAAACATCAGAGTAAGCTCCGCAACAAATGGTGTTCTCATTTTCAGCCTCTGGGGAGGAAAGTTGGGAAGACACAAAGAATGTTTCCAGACCCGTCAGTCCACCTCTGTGTGACTGCACATTTAGCTGCTATGGAGGGAGCCTCCATGTTTTGCATACATGGTGCACACACATAGAGTCATAGAATACTTAGGGTTGGAAAGGACCTTAAGATCATCTAGTTCCAACCCCCCTGCCATGGGCAGGGACACCTCCCACTAAACCATGCCATCCAAGGCTATGTCCAACCCCACCTTGAACGCCGCCAGGGATGAAGCATTCACAACTTTCCTGGGCAACCCATTCCAGGGCCTCACCACCCTTACAGTAAAGAATTTCTTCCTCAGATCCAATCTAAACTTCCCCTGTTTTAAGTTTGAACCCATTACCCCTTGTCCTCTTGCTACAGTCCCTCACATTGGAGGGAAGGAATGCTATCCAGAGGGACCTAGACACGCTTGTGAGGTGGGCTGATGACAACCTAATGAAGTTGAACCATGCCAAGTGCAAGGACCTACACCTGGGTCGGAGCAATCCCAGGCACAGCTACAGGTTGGGCAGGGAAGAGATTCAGAGCAGCCCTGTGGAGAAGGACTTGGGGGTGTTGGTCGATGAGAAAATGAACATGAGCCGGAAGTGTGCGCTTGCAGCCCAGAAAGCCAACCGTATCCTGGGCTGCATCAAAAGGAGCGTGACCAGCAGGTCGAGGGAGGTGATCCTGCCCCTTTACTCTGCTCTTGTGAGACCTCACTTGGAGTATTGTGTGCAGTTCTGGTGTCCTCAACATAAAAAGGACATGGTACTGTTAGAACAAGTCCAGAGGAGGACCATGAGGACAATCAGGGGACTGGAGCACCTCCCTTATGAAGACAGGCTGAGAAAATTGGGGCTGTTCAGCGTGGAGAAGAGAAGGCTGCGTGGAGACCTCATAGCAGCCTTCCAATACCTGAAGGGGGCCTATAGGGATGCTGGGGAGGGACTCTTCATCAGAATGATACCTCTTCCTAGCTCTCACCAAGCAGAAATTCAGAGGTGATAATGTTCACATCTGGAAGCAAGATCTTTATTCTAAAAAAAAAATCTGAATTAGCAATCTTAAACCCCACTCCAAGAAAACAGTTTAGTTTAGGAGCTTGAAGCAATTTTCCTTTCCACTCTGGATATGGATGTGGGGATGTGGATGAACAATCATACCACATATTGCACTGGTAGGGACTCCCGGAGGCAGCAGAGGAGGAGGCTGTAGCCCAAGCTTCCTTCCCAGTAAACCTTTTGCAGCCTGAACTATGTGCATACTGTTTTCTGACATTTCTGTGCAATGAGACTATGACAGCTCCTCTGTAATCAGAGAAGACTGGGACAGGATAGATGCAAATAATGATGCTGGTTACGTGACTGCACTTGCCACCTCTTCAGCTGACATTATGATCTGCACAGTTTTCAGTACTGATTCACGCAAAGCATGAACTGCAGAATGGAAACCTCTGTGTAAGTTCATCTGCATCAAATCCTATGTAACGGTACAGTTATTTACACGTACCTTCTAAATTTATGCAAACAATTTATCTTTGCTGTAGGGGAGAATATTTTGAGGGACAGAAGCACAACATGCACAAGAATCTGAGTGGGAATTTCAGATAATTTCAGGCTGCAGAACCAAATTAAAGCAGAAGGATAAATCCTCTCACAATTTTTAGTTCATTTCAGTACAACAAATTGTATCAATAAACAGCCTATAGTATAAGTCAGCTAGAAAATAAATGCTATGAAGGATGTCCCATTTTATGTCCTTTGAATTCGATTAGTGATTAGTCTTGGTGGTTAAGCCACATGGGAACAGTAATCAAGGTTTCTCTACAGCGGTTCTGTAACAACTGGAAAACACTGTTGGCTCATGTCCTACACCATGATGGGATAGTAACCTAAAATCTAATTAATCTATGAATGAATTATGGTTCTAGAAATGTACTGTATTATAATAAATTTTAAGTGAGTTCCTAACAGAAGATAAGATGAAGAAAAAGCTGTAAAATTACCAGAGGTTGATAAATTTTGTTTACTATGACTGATGATTTTTATGGAGGATAATTTTACAAACTATCAAACTTTTGTCAGTTCAAGAATCATGCTGCCAAACGTATGCAGTAAATTAATTTTTAAATTTACATACTTATTAAAAATCTTATTGAAAACAGCAGGAAGTAAGCCTTGCTTGAATAATAAAATATCTTGTTATTCTACTGGAAAGAAAACAAACAAAACCCAACCAACTTTCTATTAAGACGATTTTACAGTAAGGCAGTAATTAGAAACAGCTACATGAATTAGTTAACCAAACAATGTATTAAATAGCCAACCCCAAATTAATGAAGAATTAAAAAGAACCTTGGAAGATAATAAATTAAAAAATGTAATTTAAAAGCTGAGAAATTCATGGCTGACTTTGGGATGTGCTTGAGGACATGTTAACTCAGGCTCATTGGCATGAGCTCCTGGATTCCCTGTGGAAGCATGGGGAGCTGCAGGTGTTTGCTTATGTGGCTTCCCCACTCAGGGTGCTGAAGAGGAAAGGAGTGCTAGCAATCTTCCAGTGCACATGGCCACAAGAATGAGCCCAGTGTGATGTGCTGCTGGCTCAGAAAACCATTCTGTGACACAAGTCTGTTTATTCTCACAGAAGTCCACTGCAAAAAGGTGTTACAGATGCACCCTAGATACTCCTGCTAAAAGCTGAACATGAACCACAGAAACATCTGCTGAACAAGCAAATAAACAGAAACAAGAAAGGAGAAAAGACTATATCAGCACCAGTGTGGCAGCAGGGCCAGGGCAGTGACTGTCCCCCTGTGCTGGGCACTGGTGAGGCTGCACCTCGAATCCTGTGTTCAGTTCTGGGCCCCTCACAAAGAGAGACATTAAGGTGCTGGAGCGGGGCCAGAGAAGGGCAACGGAGCTGGTGCAGGGCCTGGAGCACAAGTGTGATGGGGAATGGCTGAGAGACCTGGCGGGTTTAGCCGGGAGAAGAGAAGGCTCAGGCGGGACCTTATTGCTCTCTACAACTGCCTGACAGGAGGTTGTAGTGAGGTGGGGGTCAGTCTCTGCTCCCAAGGAACAAGTGACAGGACAAGAGAAAACGGCCTCAAGCTGCAGCAGGGGAGGTTTAGACTGGAGATGAGGAACAATTCCTTCCCCAAAAGGTGCTCAGGCACTGGAACAGGCTGCCCAGGGCAGTGTTGGAGTCACCATCCCTGCAAGTGTTCATACACCGTGTAGACAAGGCTCTCAGTGACATGGGTTAGTGGTGGCCTTGGCAGTGAGGGGGAATGGTTGGACTGGATGATCTTAAAGGTTTTTTCCAACCTCGTTGATTCTGTGATATATACATATTTAAAGCATATCATATTATAAAACTACAGCACATGGTAGGAGGTGGCATATCACAAGGAAAGCAAGAACTACTTCCCCATCACTTATACATGGAAGGATGAAGAAGTGTGCCAAAATGGCAGCACTGGGAAGCATGGTGATATGACTTGAGGCAAGTAAGCACCTCAGAGACCAGCCCAGCAGAGTTCTTGGCTGTGTATACTTGCAAGGCCAAATTTCAATGTTACCCATCAGTTATATTAGAAAGATTTTTCTGCTTCACCTTTGACGTGTTACTCCATCACTGTGATTCCTGTACTGTCTATATGCCACAGACATGCTTCTGGTATCAATAAAGCAGTGGAGCCAGGCCTCATGTCCTCTTTGTTTCCTTCCCTGGTCTCACATTCCCAATTGCTGCAGTTTTCTTTGTCCCCTACCACAGCTGGGTCCAGCCATTCACACTCTTAAAATATGTACTTTAAATGAACATGAGCCGGCAGTGTGTGCTTGCAGCCCAGAAAGCCATCCGTATCCTGGGCTGCATCAAAAGCAGCGTGACCAGAAGGTCGAAGGAGGTGATCCTGCCCCTCTGCTCTGCTCTTGTGAGACCTCACTTGGAGTATTGTGTGCAGTTCTGGTGTCCTCAACATAAAAAGGACATGGAACTGTTAGAACAAGTCCAGAGGAGGGCCATGAGGATGATCAGGAGGCTGGAGCACATCCTGTATGAAGACAGGATGAGAAAGTTGGGGCTCTTCAGCCTGGAGAAGAGAAGGCTGCATGGAGACCTCATAGCAGCCTTCCAGTATCTGAAGGAGGCCTATAGGGATGCTGGGGAGGGACTCTTCATTATGGACTGTAGTGAGAGAAGGGGTAACGGGTTCAAACTTAAACAGGGGAAGTTTAGATTGGATATGAGGAAGAAATTCTTTACTGTAAGGGTGGTGAGGCCCTGGAATGGGTTGCCCAGGGAAGCTGTGAATGCTCCATCGCTGGCAATGTTCAAGGCCGGGTTGGACATAGCCTTGGATGGCATGGTTTAGTGTGAGGTGTCCCTGCCCATGGCAGGGGGGTTGGAACTAGATGATCTTAAGGTCCTTTCCAACCCTAACTATTCTATGATTCTATGATTCTATGTATATAAAATAGGCAACCCATCCTGCCTGCATCCATCAGAAACAAGACTTGCATAATAGTAACAATTTTGCTTCCTCCCTCAGCCCTCTCACTTGTCTCATGAGAGATCAGGGCCAAGGAACACGCCCTCTTGTTTCATTTATGGATTATGGAGTACCTAGTGTATGTTCAAGTACTGCATTATGCCTGTTATCAGAGAATCCATATGTTTCAGGGTGTCTGCCACTGTTTCGAGGAGAAAGCACTATGCCTGCGCTAGTGGTGACAATACCAAGCACAGAAACAGGACAACACTGGATTTAATAATTTAGTCAGTGGACTAAAATATATCTTGATGGAAATTAAGAAAAATAAAGGACATTGTAACTGATCTCATGTTTACCAGGCAACTCAAGAATACAGTCCTGGACTGTGGCTTGGTAACTATGTGAATTAATTCAAAAGGAAATGAGAGAGACAGGGCTACATGCAGGGAATAGGCAATTCATATCACAAATGCAGAGAGTAGATGATAGTCCTTTCCCAGCTCTAAAGGACAATCAAAAAGAAACATTGTGAATTAAGCAGAGTAATGCTGGGCACCAAGATGACCCCTGCTGAAGATGCATATGGAAGTTCCTAAAGCCGGGAGATTTATGAAGTGTTCAACTTGCTTCCTCACAAAATTAAATCAGTGATACACATCACATTCTGATTAACACACATATCATTTGGCTGTGATCCAAGGAGAATTTTAGTTAATTTATTGGTTTAGATTTGTTTGCTTCATCTTTTAGACACAAGTACATCTGTTCCTGGTCACGAGGACCTCTATTCTGCTTTGTGGTTCAGCCAGGCATACGGAACATCTCTCACTAAGATCTGACAGGAGGCATTAGGGGTTGCAAACTTTCTGTAAGGGGCACAGCCTTGAAACAGAAAGGGGTCAAGGACAAGTGTGCTGGACAGATGTTTGACTTTATATCTTTGCCTTTTCTGGGTACCGGCAAGGTTGAGGTTAAGCAGCTAACAAGACCTGAAAGGCTGGTAAACATTTGTGCTGAGTCCACCTGGGCTATAAAAGTAGCCGCTTTGAATATGAGGCATTATTTTGACAAGGCTTTGGAGGCTTTTTCAAAGAAAGGAAACACAGTGAAAATACATATTGGGAACCCCAGTTCTCTGGGGTCTATTTGGCTGTGAGAAAACCTTTGTTGGGAATGATCAAAGAAGGAATTTGGTGTGAGAAACCAGGACAGGCTCCTGTTCTCACTGTGGGATTCCTGCAGTGACACAATAATGCAGTATTTTTTGCACTGTTTTTGCTACAGTTAGGTATACATAAAGAAATGTGTACGTGAAGTGCTACCCAGCCACAGGAATGGATTTGTGGGCAAAGGCTTTAGAAGATTTATTGACCTTAGCAAGACAGAAGTGTTATTGCAGTATTAATGCTGCAAACTCTTGTGAGATACTAGTGATACAGAACATGTTCCTATGCCTGAAATACAGATTATAAGATTATTAATATAATAGGCCACTAGGAGGACTAAAATACAACTGGAATTCACGCAGACACATGAAACTCATGTAAAACTAATATGCGCTCATTTTCTGAATGACCAAAGGTGATACAAACAGGGTATCTGGATAAAAATACAGAATAAAGCAATTCCCAGGCCCCACTAGCAAATAATTTGAAAAGTGTTGCTGAAAATGAAGAGGCATTTGACATTTATTGGAATGTAAAAAAATTAAAATATTGGAAGTGTTGATTTCTTCAATATTTTAGATTATTCAGGATTCGAATACTTGCAAGAATGGACTAACAATTTCCTCTCTGCACAGACACTGTTAGGAGCCTTGTATGGACAGCAGGACTGCTGGAGGCAGTCGATATAGTTCTGCTTATGGAAAACTCTTTGCAGGATCCAGGTGTGAATTTGCTTCTGACATTCTGAAAACTTCTCAGCAAAGGGACGATGTGTTTGTGGTTTTAGCCTTTGTAATGCAAGATCCCATCTTGGGTAAGAATGCTTGATGAGAATATTAAGCGATAATGATTATTTGCCTAGCTTTGCTGTGGGGCCTTCAAAGCCCTCAAAGCAGCCTGCTAACAGTACTGGATTAAATTCCAAATGCAGCTGGAAGGTATTATTTATATTCTTTATTTAAAAATGGTGAATTTAATAGCAAAAGAGGTTTAGCAATTTGGACAGTCAGCCAGAACATCATCCTGATCTCCAGCCCTGCACTCCAAACTGTTAAGCTTTTTGTCACTATTTGAATTTTTTTTTTCTTTTTTCTCTTTGCAGCCAAAAAATTCTTCATGGAAAGACAGAGGCCTGCCTTGTTCTCTCTTGAGACCATCTGAAGTGCTCATCAACATATAGGACCTGGCATTTATCCAGTGTATGTGGTACTTAATCAAATGTTTTGCACTGACTTCAGTAGACTTTGGATCAGATTCCTGATGCATTAGAGAGATAAATTATTTAACTTACTGAGTTCCCCTAGAAACAAAATATTGAGCTGCAAACAAAGCTAACAAACACCAAATGGGATACCATCTGCTGCAATGAACAGAACATGACCAGTTTCCCCCATGCTTGAGATTCTTCCAAAATACAATCTGACATAGGTTTGTTAAACTCCCAACTGTCTTACAAAATTGGCTTAGCACAGGTTAGCAAATGCTAATGCCATCAGCAACAGCAAGCCAGACTCTGATACATCAATTTGAGTTCTCTATGATTTTATTTCTATTGGACTGCCTTGTGTAAAAGCTCAAGGGTTTTCTGCTATTCGGAGCCTATAGAGATGTGTCTGTTCATGCCCTGTGTCCTAGGGCTGGCGGACACTGGGTAGTTTCTGCCCCTGAGTAAATCTGAATGGTAATTATCTATATAATGATGCATTCATAAATTTGTATTCTATCTTTTGACATCCAGATGCCATGACTAACTGCCTTCTAGAGAGACAGGATATCGAAGCAAAAGAAGCTCTATCTCCCAGATGAATGACAGGAGATACCTGAAATCTCAAGTCCAGAGCATTCCCTACTTGGTGTTGAAGTTTTTAGCTGTGCTGGAGAATATATGGGTTCCCAAACACTTTCACAGGGACAGAAGGACACTGCTGAGCTAAATGCAGTGTGCGATACTAGTAGATGCCATCAGTATTAGCCCCCTTTCCACTTAAAAAACATACTGAGCAACCCAATAGCTTACATTGCAACGTGAGGAAAAAAACTAACGGCATTTGCCTTGTAAAACATGACAAGAAGGTGTCTTCATACCTAAATTTGCCACATAGGCAGGCACTTCATCTTCTAGTATTGCCACTACAAGTGATGAAACTATCATAAGCAAGCAGAACCTCCAAAGGCTATTTAGTCTTCAGCAGTTAACCAGAAAGGTTACAGCTTTCCATATCATGCAGCTTTTAGATGGTGGCTGCTGTTCTTTGGCTTGCTCTGCTGCCTCTGTTTTCATCACTGTGCTATTAATGATGTTGTATTACAGATTCCATGTTTTTCTAATGTATTTTATTTATAGAAATGCTATATTATAAATGTTGAACTCTCTGGTACCCTGGCTTGTTATAACAGTTCTCAGAAACATGAAAAAAAGTATGATGTTCCAGTAAGAGTAATAAAAATACTCTGTAAAATGATACAGATGGAAGTTTTAGCATTTTTTAGTAGCTCACACGCTAATGTTATGGAAAACACAATAAAGAAATGGGTTTAAAAACACAGAAAGTTTCATTATTATATGATCTTAATGTTGTAGGACCAAATGGAAAAATAAACATTATTTGGCCTTCCTTTTAACTTAGAGGAAAATGTCTGCTGATGTTCCATGATACTGCCCACAGAGCCAATGTGCAGAAGTAGGATGCTACAGATCAGAATTCTGCCAGATAAAGAAAGAATATCTAAACCAATTTTTAAGCACCTATATAAATACCATGATTTTCACAAGATCCAAATATATGTATCTGTTGGAGACACCAGCAAAAGCTGCAGATTTCTAGCACCTTTGAAAACTGGGCAGCTTAAGTGTCTAAATATGTATTTAGACACAGCCATTAGGAAATGAAGCTTGAAAAAACCTGGCCTATATTTTTAGTAACTGGGGGCCACAAACAAGACTCTCCAGTTAGGCTATGCAGGGCAACACAATACTTGCCACCATGATCAGGAAGCTGACTGCTCAGCTACTTCTATTTCTCGGTTTCAGCCATTGTCTGAAAAGCTCTTACATTTCAAGTCTGCTTTGTATCTTAGTACATGTGCTAACAACAAGTTTCCCAATCTGGTAACTTTTCTGCAGATACACTCCTGGTAAAGTTTAGACACTCCTGTTCTTAGAAATATCATAGGCTATTACTGCATGGTTAACATTTTAATTTCAGAACGCTCATCAGTATATTAATTCTTAATTTCTTCATTCCCACCCACTTCTGCTTTATTCTTCATCCACCCAAATCCATCTGAGGTCTTGTTTTACAGTATGCTTTACAAAACATTCATTCAATAACCCACAGATATGTGCATATGTAATAAGATATCAGAAAAATAACTTTTAAATGTTTAGCAATTATTCAGATAATTATTCAAATAATCACTTGGGGTTTTATTTGCTGAGAATAACACTAGAGTAGTTAAGGGAAGTTCTTAAGGCTTTTTATAGTATGCAAAAGTTTTAGTGACCTCTATTAATGATCAAAGAATGGAGAAATGTAGAGAAGGTGGCACTAATGGGAATGGGGCTATCAGGATATGTCTTGGTCATTGATGGATTGACAGGCAGTTCCAGCTGGGAGGACTCTCACATGTGCTATGAAAATTTATGTCACTCGTCTTAGCCTTTGTGAAAGGTACTTAGGCATTTAAATTACATAGTTATATCTTACAAACTTCCCAAACTTCCATGTGTCAATTCTTGCTGATAAGTCTGATATACCCCGTATTTGTTTCTTCTACCAAATACAAATATTATTTTCCATTAAAATAATATGAATTATGCACGAGGCATGGAATTCATGTACCAGGGCCTAAAAATACAGTAAGAAATGAAATATTTCACTTTGGGACTTGCTATAGAGTATTTCAGTTCCTAAAAAATGTTTAACTGATCTTTTTTCTTGAGGATTCAGACAATTTGTGTGTGACATTGCAGAAAATCCAGTCTAACTTCTCATTTAAATAAAAGGTGAATTGCTTTTTGGAGATGGAAACAGCTTGTGGAATAAACAATAAGCACCTGAAAATTATTTCAGTGTGTTTTTTGCCAATATTTGCCATAAAATTTGCCTTATTTTCAAAGACTATTTTGATTAAGATACTATCGTCTGTGTACACATGAAAACAAAAATCAGTCTTAAAAAAGGAAGAGTTTGGTAGCATATTTCCAGTATATGGCCACAGGTCCTGCTAGCACCAGCTGTGCAACTTACTCCTCATGTATTTTGCTCAGAATAGAATCTCATACTAAAAGATCAGTCATTTCCTACCCTTCCCTGCATGATGTTTGAGTGCTTTATGCAAAACATCACTGTTATAGACAGGAAAGGCAAGTTTCAGCTGGAAAAAATTAAAAAAACTATTACAGCATAATTCATCTCATTTAACTCGGCGAATCACATGCTCTTCTTGGAGTCAAAATATTTTTCAGCTTCAGAAAACAAAGAGCTCACTGAATACCTCTCTGCCCTACTGCTCTTATCTTGATTGAGTCAATCTAATGTTTATTGTATCCAATTTATTTTTTAGCTTTTTTTTATTACTAATGTAATTTCTACCATTACGACAATTACACTATCTCACAAACTTACTAATAGTTATCATTTGTTGCTGTTAATGTGCCCTGAATTCCATTTTGGCCTACAGTATTATTGTCATATTCCAATTTAACACAGAGAGAAATGAAACTGAAAGTTTTATTTCCAAAGATGGAGGACTGAAGAGTGTCTGGTTACAAATGGTAGCAACATTAAGTGCACTTTGGGCCATGCTGCAAATCACAGCAGCTCCATCTGTCAAACCTTTGAAAAATAAGCTCAGAACATTTTCCACTCAGGGGAATCACTAGCAAATGATACTTCTATTCAATGCGTACTTTTGGTTCTTATTAGACTAAAAGATCTGCCTACTTACAGCTAGGATCTACAGTGGCTATTAAGTCCTTACGTAATCTTCAGTTATATAGTCAAATAGATACTACAGTCCTCAGAGTGTATCTGCAAGGCACAGTGCAGTGTGATGTGAAGGTATTGATGAGCAAGCTGGGTGGGCTGGGACCAAATGCAGTGGGGTCTGATCAACACTGCTTATTGCAGCTACTCAGCCCTGCTGAGAAATGTCCCAGAGTAACCATGCCATAAAGGAGCTGTGCTAATACTGTGCTCAAGCAGGCTCACTGTAAATTAGCTCTGTATATCTCCGTGTTGCTCTGGGTATTTGTATGTAAGCAGTTTCGGCCCATTCCTCTGGAGACTCCAGGAAATGAGCTACACGACACTGTGACATCTGGGCCAGTGGGTAATGTGGTTATGCCGCTCTTACATGCTGAAAAGACAAGGTTCTCTCTGTAACTTGAAATTACTTGCTGAGATGGTGGAATATGGGGTTTCTGCTCCAGTAAGCAAGATTTTCAACTCAAAAGGAGCCACATTCTTCCCTCCTTACAGAGCCAAAGGGGTTATATTCAGTGAGCACAACACTGCAGCTGTGGTCACAGGACAGCTGTTGCCTTAAATCGGAAAAGCCCACACACCTGCATCTGGCACTCGACAAACTACATGGGCACACTTCACTTGGTGCTGTGAGTTATCTGGGGATTTAGCGTTGTATGACACTGTGCCATAGCCACTAGAACTGCACCTTCATGCCAGTGATGCTTCAAGCCCTTAACTTTCCTCTTGTAGCTGCAGCTTTTCACTTCCTCCGCATCTTCTCTCAGACTCACATCCAAACTATTCTCCTGCTAGCCTTGCACACCATGTGTTTTAAATGCCACCCAGCCTGCTGTACTATGCCAAAGACTTTCTGTCCCTCACCAATATCCAAATACTGTTTTAAAACTCTGTGTTAAAAGATATTTGAGTTAAAATGTCGCCACCTACCCATTCCCATAAATACACTAACCAAACACAAAATAGAACTTTTACACCAGCTGGAGGGCTAGTCAGAATGGGATTTGGTGCACAATACTAAAACTATTGAGTCCGTTAGTGCTAGAAGCAAAACCGTAACAGCAGATAACAGCTTCCGTTTTTTTTTAGGGTATGCTTTTCCTAAAAATATCCCTGGCATTACATTAAAAAAGCTACTTTCTCTGACGGACTCTGCCTTCCAAATGTCATTTTGCCTTGCCGCAGCCTTTTAAAGACTTTAAAAAGTTATGGAGAATGTTATCATCCTCCTTGCTGAGCCATTCTCCATTGCCTGATTTTTTACTAAAACTCTCAGCAGCGTAAGGAGCCTCAGTTGTTTCACCTAGAAGGCACAGGGAGAGAAATGAGTGTCTGTATAGCTGCAGCTTTTTATTGTTGCCAAGCTAGTTCCTCAGGCTAACTGTAAGAATGTTCTTCCACACTACACAACATTTCTTTTAAGTGATACACATCAAGTGAGACTTTGGTCCCAGGAGACTGCATAGCAGTCTTCAAATTGTTTGTTTTGCTGTCTCTTCACTTTACTTTTGAGGGCAACTTTGATGGCAAGATACAAGAAACAATGAGACCTGATTAGGAATATAAGGCTCAGTAGCAGGTCTAAGAATGTGAACTTGCCCTATGCAGGGGGAAAAAAAAGCCCATGCAGAGATGTGGGGCTTGTTGATGTCTGGAGAAATCATAGTTTATTTCTAATTTCACATTTCCCAACATGAGTTGAATTAGACTTGAGGCTAGTAAAAATATTTTAAATTCTGCACTACTCCCATGGGTGGTATGGTAAAATCTGTTTTCTTATCAGAGCATGCTCCTGTGGTTTTTGTCACTTATGTTGTCAAATACTCCTATAAAATTCCCCTGACAATGGATCTTACATCAACTTGGGTAATTACTCAGACAGTCTTTGCTATGATGGAACAAGTATTGCATCATTCATCTGAGAATCAAAAACCTTTGATTAAATACAAAGGAAGTCTCACAGCCTCAAGCCTGTCAGTGGGTAAATTCTATCGAGACAATCTGACAAATGGAAACGTGTAGCTTAAAGACCCCCATACATACCACATTTAGGGAATGTAGTGGGGGGGTGTGTGGTGCAGAGAGTGCCTGTTTCACTACTCCAGTCCGTGCCCAGGAAGGCCTCATGTGTGTGCTCTCGGTGACCTCCCTGCAGTGGCAGCAGAAAGGCTTGACCTCAGCTGGCAGAACCAGCTCTGGAAACAGAGGTCTAGGACGGCTCTGAGCAAGCATGCATGGATGCAGCAAGAGAGCTCGGGGGCAGTCCAGCTCCAGCTGGGCCACTTCAGGTCTGCCATGACTGGAGTGCGCTCTGAACCAAGCAGCTATGACTGCATGGCTCTACACCACCCGTGGCAGTTTTACACCACCTGTGGCTTGGGTGCTAACCAATCTGAGCATGGTGCTCGGCGCATGCTCCCTTTCTTTGGGCGAGGCAGTTTGCTCTGCTTTCAAAATAGAGGTGCTGAGTCCTAGATGGGACATACAAGTCTGCTGGGTAGTCTACCTTCCCTTTGTAATACTGTCCTTTACAAAACTGTTGTGGGATCTTTGATATACATTCTGTGCTGATGCAAGTTTTGAAGACAGAATACAAAAGCATAAATACAGCAAATGGTATTTTCAGGTTTTGTGACACGGAGGATGAACAGATATCAGATCCTGCCTGTATTAGAATGTCTGGTTCTAGGCTGGCATCAACTGATGTTTACATTAATAGACCACCTCCATAAACATATGCAATGATTTGATGTGCTAATTCCTTACACAGAAGGAAAGCATTGATCTTAAAACACAAAAGACAGGTGAATGGGTCTGCAGACTTATTCCCCATCTACAAGTTGTACAATGGCAGTATCCTCCTTAACATCTTGCATTCATCAAGGCTGGGGAAGGAAATACAACTGATTCCCTCCTCAACTCATCACCTTCCTCTCTCTTAAGCCACTTAAGGAAAATAGCAAAAAGAAGGTGAGGTTTCTGTGCTTGATACACAGTAGACTGAATTACATAGAAATCCATAATCAATTAATTCCTGGATTTGATCCAGCCCATCTAGAAACTTTCTATTATTGACAAGGGACACCTTGCATCTTCTATTACTTTCTAGTATAGTTTGTAGGAGTTGCTTCAAATTCTGTATTTGCAGTAACACACACATTGTACAAGACAAGCTAAGACCTAGGTCACCTAGAGCATTTACTGTTTATTTTCTGGTTGCAACATGAGATAGGTATTGATGTCCTGAGTTTCCAGGCAGTGAAACTGAGATCCTGAGACCAAGCAACTAGCCTGATACCCAGTGCTGCCCCAGCTGCAGGAACTCTCATTATTATGAAAGTATAAGCAAGGTAATTATTTAGTGCTCACTTGAGGGTGCACTGAGGTGCAGTTTCACTCTAAGATACAAATGGTAGTGACAACAGCTACTTTTTACTAGTTCCCCACAGAGGAAAGCTTGGGGCAATGTTAATCTTGCTAACTGAGTTGAAAGTTTGGTATCCAGTACAAGCTAACTGCATAGGCTCCTTTTTGCTGGTCAAGGCAAGGAAGCAAGTAGTTCCACAGGTCAATACACCTTCCCACTTTGAACAGCAGCTCTTCCAACTGTTAACTGGACTAAACTTATTCTCTTAGGTTTTTTCATATTTGATAAGCAGAATCCCTCCTTCAACATATCTGAGAATGTGAAAAAAAATAGTTCTCTGTGAAAACAGAGTGTACACTGTCTCCCTGGAACTACTTCAGACATATAAATATGGAGAGTGTCTTTTAAGAGGGGCTCTATTTTTAAGAGCCTAAGAGTATCTTTCAAGAGGGCTTTATTTAAGACGTAAGAGCTTCTCTCTTTCAGAGAGAGTAAGGCACCTCCAGAAAGTGACTCAGAGAACCCAAATCAGGCACATAAACTTTGCTGGCACGTTTTGCAAGATCTGCCTAAATAGCCGAATGTGCCCAGTATGCTGCTAATTCATACCCTAGCTCAAGACCTACTGATCTCTGTGAGAGATGAGACACAAACAGAAGCAGCTCATGCCTGCCTTTTGTTTTCCCCTTATTCTTGTTTGGTGTAGCCTACAGAGGTGTCTACGCTGTTTTAATTATTGCTGTAATTCAGGAATGCTGGAACATCCTCTATAGAATCAGCTGAGTGCTCTGGAAGCCTTGAGGATGGCAAGTGTTGTGCAATTACCAAACTTTCTTATTCTTGCTTCAAGTCCTTTTGTGGATATTCCCTTCTGTTAATACAATGCATTAGAAGCCTTGTGAGCACAATGAGTCAATCATATAGCATGAACTCCCAATCAGCTTACTCAGCTGTAAAAGACCTTGAGTTTATCTGGGAATGCCGCCACATCAGTCTCATTTCTAAGTGCAGTCAAACCAGCAGCAACATCTCTAATTCTTCCTTTTCCTCTATTTGCCAGTGAGTTCTAATATATACTTAAATTGTGAGACACGGTGATTTGAGCATTTGATCTCCTTCATGAATCATCTCTACAACACATACAAACTCTGCTGCGTTGAATATGACCATAACTTCACATTGCATATACAACCTCTTTCGTCAAATGAGCCTCCTAGTTAAACTGCTGATGCAGTTAACATTGTAGCTGTGCCAGAAATGTCACATTTGTTATGTATGTTATCATAACTGAGGGAAAACAAGAGGATTTAGAAACCTGCAATGAGCACCAGCCTCTTCCACAAAGGGTCTTTTCTTTAAAGTACTCAAGTCATGACTTGAAATACAAGCATGCCTTAATGGTGACAAAAATTGAATAATACATAGGGACAAAGGAAAGCAAGAAGGGCTGTATTACAAAAAATAATTATGTGGTGGCTGGTTAAGAATAGAGAAGAAAATATATTTTCATGATGCTTTGGGATCATAAGGATGATTAAGTAATAAAATCTTTGACCATCTCAGTTACTTCTCCAAGGGAACAAAGAAGACAAGAAATCTTGTATTAGTTCTCATTGTTCATAAACAATGGGCCTGGGTGAGGGAAATTTATCTTGTTTTCTGAATTCTTATAAGGAAAAATAAACCACTGAGCTTTTAAAGTCTAAACAGTAAGTTCATTGAACCATCAAAAGGAGCGTGACCAGCAGGTCGAGGGAGGTGATCCTGCCCCTCTACTCTGCTCTCGTGAGACCTCACTTGGAGTATTGTGTGCAGTTCTGGTGTCCTCAACATAAAAAGGCCATGGAACTGTTGGAACAAGTCCAGAGGAGGGCCACGAGGACGATCAGGGGACTGGAGCACCTCCCGTATGAAGATAGGATGAGAAAGTTGGGGCTGTTCAGCCTGGAGAAGAGAAGGCTGCGTGGAGACCTCATAGCAGCCTTCCAATACCTGAAGGGGGCCTACAGGGATGCTGGGGAGGGACTCTTCATGAGGGACTGTGGTGAGAGGACAAGGGGTAACGGGTTCAAACTTAAACAGGGGAAGTTTAGATTAGATATGAGGAAGAAATTCTTTACTGTAAGGGTGGTGAGGCCCTGGAATGGGTTGCCCAGGGAGGCTGTGAACGCTCCATTGCTGGTGGTGCTCAAGACCGGGTTGGACATAGCCTTGGGGTGGCATGGTTTAGTGTGAGGTGTCCCTGCCCATGGCAGGGGGGTTGGAACTCGATGATCTTAAGGTCCTTTCTAACCCTAACTATTGTATGATTCTATGATTCTATAAAATGTGAAAGAATTTCTTCCTTGCAAAAATATAGTAGCAATCATGATGTCAGCAAACTGCTCAAGGTACAGCCAGTGATGCAAGGAAGAGGAACAGCTGTTTAATGCAGGCCACACCGAAGTTGCACTGGATAGGTATCTGCCATGGGCTGACTGCAGTAGACTTTGGATCAGGTGCTACGTATGTTTTACTAAATCAGAGAAGTTACTGTTCAATTAAAATTAATTCGATATACATAAAAATTAGTGTTTCTTGTTTTGAAAATCTTACATGAGGCAAATAGACCATGACTTTTTATTTAAGTGAAAGTTCTATGCCCAGCATTCAATGCATCTTATTACTTTCTTTGAAATTGTTGTTTGTTTTTTTTTTCTTGTCCAAAATTCTGCAGTGAAATGATGACATTATTTCAGAATAAGTTTGCCAGGTCAAAATAAATGCAAAATAAAATTGGTCTTAGTGCCAAGTGAATTTAACCAGGATGCTTTTTAAGACTTGGCAGATAAGAAACTGGAACAATAAATATTTCTCCTTTCAATGTGTAAAAGCCTTTTTTGATTCCTCTAGCTGCCCATACAGTGTCCCTTTATCACAGCAATTGCCCACTGGTTGCTTCCCTTCTGAAACTCCTCCCATGCAATACTTCTTTGCTGATAAAACTTGTTGTGTATATACTTTGGTGGAATGCTGGTGAATATGTTCAGTGGGAGACAATTCATAAGACAGTAAGTGGGTTAACAGAGCTTCCTGCCAGAACGTCTCATTAGAGCACCCAGTCTGAAGCCACTATTGTACCAGTGCTGTACAGTCCAATTTAGCTGAGCTGAGGAACTGATACAGCAGCCTGCTCTTTCAACAAGCAGCGGAAACTCCTCATTCTGCCCATCAGGACAATTTTTTTTTCTTTTAGTTTTAAAGGCTTCACACACTATTTGGGAATGAAATTCAAAGCACGCAGCATTTCCTTTTTCAAAATGCCAACTAATCTGCATGAAAGCTTCATTTCCCCTCCCCCCAATTTATGTTGGTTTTTTCTTTTTTATTCAGTTCTTGGCCGTAAGTGCCTCAGTTTTTGGTGTAATGTTCCAGATAACACAGTTCTAATTTAAACAGACTGTGGATCTTCTTGGGTTGAACAAATCACAGCTTAGAAAAATTTGCTGTGCTAGTTCAAATAAGAAGTTCAGGGCAACTTGTTTTTCATGGTTACTGGCTCTCATTTGTCATTCTGAAAAGTTTAATACTAATAGGCAAATCTCTAGTGCTTTACTGAGCTTTCACTGTTCACCGAGAGGCAATATTGTTTTGAGAGCTATTTCATATCCTCAAAGAGTAATCTCAAAAGCCCTCCAACACAATGCAGGAAAAATGCTAGTGCTGAGCTCTACCTGTTGCCTTCTAGTTTAATGGTGGATTTTTACAAGGATCCTAAGGCTACTTTAATGAGTTTTGTTTAAGTTTTGATGCTGATTGGGCACATTGCAGAGATGTCATATGCAAGAATTGCACAAGAAGAATTAATTAAAAGCAGAAGCAACTCTGAGCCACTTCTCTGTAGCGGAACCAAATCTTAACTGCTCTGTTAATCGTAAAAGCCTTCAGAAGGCAGAACTGATTTTTATATATTTTTATATAAATACATACATACATACATAATTAATCTCATCTACAGAATTAAGCTGTGAATTTCTAGATGTTCAAGATGAGGAATTTAGTGTATGTTCAAAGCATTTTCCTTCATCTATCCTTTTTAATACTCTTCTGCTACCTTCTTTTTTTTTTCTTTTTCAAATTCTTTTATTCCTGGCTATGAAGCCAGATTCTTTAAAAATTGCTCTTTCTAATATGACCCAAATATGTTCAAATTGAATCATATTCTGGGTACTAGTGAAATTTGGTTGATCAGGAAATGAGGCAGATAAGTTTCAGGATTTTTCTTTTGAAGTTTGTGTGTCAATTTATATTCAGTTAAGCTGGGCTTTAATGAAAGCAGAGCTGGAGCAAACTGGACATTGCCAGTTTGTTCCACACACTCCTTGTGCACATTTGGCTCAGGTTCTTGAAATCCTCTAACTTTGGTTAATCACCTCTGAAGTTACAATGCACAGTGATTTTATGAAGCTGTAAACAGGTATTTGTGAAGAGATAAATATTCTTTTTCACTTACGAACTACACCAGTATGCTACAAAAGCAGCAGCTCATTCATCATTTTCTGGTACCACCATTGTTTATAATGTAACATACCCAAAATGTACTGAGTGCTACACAGAAACAAAAGAGCTTCTATTTAAAAAGAAGAGCTGGGGAAAAAGCCTGAACATGGAGGCAAAATGCTTAAACTGGATCATGACTGTGTGGCTCCATTTTTAAACAAATTGGCTTGTTAGAGTATACAAGAGAAAAAAGTCAGAAAGTGTTAGGATGAGAGGAGAAAGCATGAGAAAAGGAGAGGAAAAAAGCAGGTTGAGAAGTTGCCATTCAGGGTTGTTGATACTGCATGATGCCGGGTTCAATGTTTTTACAGACAGAAATAGTTAAGTGGATTCACATGAAGTAAGCATCAAGATCCATCAATCAGATCAGAACTGGTCTTCAAAATAACGTTTAAAACCCTCAAATCAGCAGTTCCAGAGCTAACTCCAAAAGTTATTTCAAAAGAGACCAGAAGATAGCTGACTTCCATAGCACGATTTCATTTGAATTTTCAGGATACTACTTCAGATGTTTAGATGATTTACTACATGTTCTGTTATGCAGATTACCCAACTACATAAAGAAGCAGTCTTAAAAGATAAATTCTCTGTTTTCTTGCTATCCTTTTATTTAAACTCTAGTGGTAGAGTGCTAGTGCTAGTGCTAGCTGTCTCTCCTTGTCAATTTTGTAAGTCTGATTCTATGACAGGTGAACATCAGCATGTAACTAACACTGTTCCAAAAATATTTACATCTTCACTCTTCTGCAGGTCACATTGGTTTTTGTTATCAATCAACACACTGAGGAAAAAACAAGAGACAAACAAAAAAATCATTAAGAAAAGGATAAGTAATATAAAAATCATAGTAACTCACACTTGGGCTCTCCTTGCCCTTGCTGTCTTTACTGGAAGCTCCACTCAGCTGCTCAATTAAACTGTAATGTGTTAATTGTTCAGGTCCATCCTCTCCAAAATGGCCATAGAGACTGTGTTGGTATAAATCCAAGATTGACATTGGGTTCCCCAGAAATGACTTTCTCTGACTTTGTTTTTTCTGCTCAGCTGTAAGAGATGGTAAAAATAATACTACTATGGCATATTTAATTGCTGAACTGCAGTCTATATACATTACAATATAACGCTACAATTTTAAAATGCATTTTAGATGTTTCAAGGTATCTGTGATTCCATGTAATAACAGCATTTAAATACTGGCTCCTAACTCTCAAATCAATACATATAAATAGAACTGTTCATATTCAATATTCAATGTGAAAGAGATGGCATGAAACAGCCAGAATTAATTCTCTTTCTTTGTTAATTATAAAAGGGACAGTTAATTTGGGGTGATCATCACACTTACTTATTTGCCGTAAGTTTTTGTTCTTCTCTCTTAATAGTCTTAACATGGCAGATGTGCGAAGTTCCTTTAGCATGACTTTCAGTTTTACTATATTTGATAATTCTTTCCTTTTCACCACATTTTTAGCTAATGAATACAGCAGTATAAAAAATACACTGGTACAGTAAGAGACAGGTCCTACCCTGTTACAGTTCCTACTGTAATACACGAATATTAGGAATAAAACCTCAGTTTTCAAAGTCCAAGGCTGAAAACCTATTCAGAAGATCAAAACAAAACCAAAGAAATTTTCTGCAGCTTCATGAAAATGCACGGGAGACAGAGGCTCACATGATCATTAGTTTCTTTCCTCACACTTCTTGTTACACAAACTTAAACTCTACTTGTGACTTACAGCATTAGAAGAACCTCTGCCTCTAGTGCCTCCAACAGAACTGCATCAGGATAAAACCTCCATGAAATTTGAAGCAAAACATTTACATGGTTGAAAGAGAAGAACCTGGAATATTTGGCTTACTCCCTGCTATTCTACTGACCTTCTCTGTAACATTAGGCAATGTACTGGGACCCTCATCCAAAGCTCACTAAATTAATGAAGGTCTTATCAGTGACTTAATAGCCTCTGCATCGGACACTCAGTCTTTTCAGTCTTTCTGTTCCCTGCTCATAAATGGAAAATTAAAACCTCTCCAACATTATAACTGTTCAACCAATGAAATTTCATCAATATTTTGGGGATTCATCTAATAAATACAATTAACTATACATATAAAAATATTCT
Source organism: Amazona ochrocephala (assembly GCA_039720435.1). Taxonomy (NCBI): domain Eukaryota; kingdom Metazoa; phylum Chordata; class Aves; order Psittaciformes; family Psittacidae; genus Amazona; species Amazona ochrocephala. The sequence goes on from CM077881.1 coordinate 34,242,461, forward strand.
TTATGAATTGGTTTTCTGCAGCCTATGCCTCAGCCTCACGTGGATATTCTGAGTTGTGGGCATAAGAAAGCTAAGATCGTTAAACACAGAATAAAGTATTGTTCTTTATACAATGTGAGAACTGCATTTATAGAGCATAAAACAGAAATCCTGACCATAAGGAATGACCACAGCAGAAACAGCTTTGCAATAATGTTTTATAATTTTCTACTTGTCTTAGTAATAATTATGATGTTTAGTTGTTACTAGCCCAAAATATTAGGCATACACACAAAATTAATGATTTTCTATGTAAAACTGTGACTTCAAATCATCCTTAGGAATTACTAAATTTGGAATCTGCTGCCATTTAATGCAACTGCTTACACACTATAAAACCCTTTTTTTTTTGCAAATTGTGATCAATACAGAAAGAAGGTGCCTGCATATCTCTTTAACAAAACACATCTTTCTTGTATTAGAACATGATGTGTAAATAGCAAAACCTGTAAAAAGAAGTGCTTATGGGCTGACTTCAGTGATTTGCAACATTTCATACAGATTAAAAATAGAAAGCTATAGGAGTAATGTAAATAAACATCCTTGTTTCCTACTCTGCTCTCTCTCCGGTGGAATCACAAAAAAAGAATTAGCTCTGAAAAAGCCAAATGTTTTAAATCCACCTCCCAGCAGACACTAAACAGCACGGTTTGTTTGTCAACAGTATCTAGCCATCCATGGCATTTTTAATACTTCTTCATTGCAGCATCTACTGTAAGTGCTAATGTCTGCTAGGTTGAGCTCACTGCTGTGCAGAGGATTCAGCACAAATCCTATGAACCACTGAAGTACTGCTTAAGCTGTGAGAGTTTCAGTGGTGGTGAGACCCTGCACTGGCCTTTGCACTTGCCAGAATTTATCTCCTGCAGGGAAGCCATTGGCTGCGTAGACAACGATATGAGCTCCACTCTCCTCCCCCTCTCGGACGGCTCACATCTGCGTTGAAAGGAAGCTTCCACCACAGCAAGCCAGTGGTCAAAACGACAGCAATTTCTTGGGTTATTAAGCACACAAAACTATTATCTCAAGAACTTCACTTACTGTGTTTTTATCTACTGGAATTCAGTAAATTCCAAATTGCCATCAATTCTTGCAAAAAGGTTTGATACTTGAAAATGGCAATATTTACATGGAGGACAATGGGAGACACTCCACTTTGGCACTTTGATACAGAGACTGGAAAACCGTGGCCTTGATCATTGCTTTATTTCAACTGGCTAATACAATTAAAAAGAAAGGAAGCTATCTTTATAGTCACCTTTTTATTTTGTAATAATGTAACAGAAGACTTCTTTTTACTTACACTGCAGGGATTTATGCATAAAAACCTACAAATAAACCCCTGCTAGCAAAAACTCCGGAAGAAAGGAAAAAAAGATATGTACATAAGAAAAAGCAAAAAGTAATAAAAAGCTAATGGAAAATTAGACTGAAGTAAGATCTGGGGGTAGAAAGCGAAAACTGGACAGAAAGTTCAATACAGGACACTATCTGCTGCTGAGTCAGAGTGGAGATGATACACATTTTTACGTACAGATTTTCAATTACCTTGTTTGCTGTTCTTTGTTAACTCTACAAAAGTCTCCTCTGCAGTTCTAAAATAACTTGTTTCATACTCTGGTTCCAGTTCAGTGTCACTGCTGCTTGCAGAGTAAGTACACACTCTGAGAGCTCTGTCCTGTACAAATAAGGGTATTGCAATTATTTAGATGATGCATATATATAAAAAAAATGCTGAAGATGGTATTAAGAGTGGAGCATTTTATATTCATCATGAAGTACACATGGATATTTCAACTGGAAAAAAGTCTGCAATACCCATTTAACTAACCACTTCTCCTTCAACTAAGTAATCATCAATCTGACATGGGGGAAACAACACATTCTTGTCCTGGTAAGTCTCATCAGTTAGTTTCGCAGAAACAGCCCAGATTTTACGATTGTAATATTTTACCACTGTAACATTGTTTTCAAATTCACCAACATCCTCAGATAATTTCACCCAGCAAGTTCAATTTTAAACTTCTCAAATATGTTTAATAGAGTGTATTTGTAACGTGCAAAATTATCCCACACAAATGGTTTGCTGTTAGCAATTCTAGAGACAATTAGGAGGGCCAGTAGACAATATTCATGTTTTCTATACCAGTAAATCCTAAATTCTTCCTAAATTCACACTCCTTGTGCCTAACATTAACCTGGCTGTAGTCCTGAAGCCATTTAGACATATTCATATACCAGCTATACGCACACTGACCTCACTCTTAGGCAGACTAATTAGCAGTAACACATGTATTGTGTTAAGATGGTTTTGGGACTAGAAGTGGTCATTCATGACTGGTTCATGGTGAAGACCACACCGATGTGGTTGTTACTTGGAGGCCAATACTACTGCACTACAGAGGATTCACCACTGGTTTCTCAATGACATACAAGTAATTTTATCTCCCTGTTTCTGTTCTAAATATTCTGAGCATGAGTCGCATAAATATAGGCACATCAGATCCACAGGAGTATAAGGCTGTAGTAGATAGGTTCACAGTGTATCCTAATGCCAGTAAGCTATAAAGGGCAGAACCCATTTCTGAAGTGGCAAGGGGATCTTAACAGCCAATTGTATTGGAGGCTGACATGAGCCTGACTTGGAATGAGCAGAAAACCACTCCATTGTGATTGGCCCAGAGGGTCTGTGCATCCTTGGCATAGACTGCCTCAGGAGAGGGTATCTGAAGGAAACTAGGGCTCCCACCTGGTAAATACGTGGATAAAGCAGACATGCAAAAAAGCTCTACAACAAAATATTTTTAGCCTCTTGTAATGTAAGACTTACTAGCTAGCAGACTGACAGTTTCCCTGCTTAACACCCACTTTCTTGATAAATTTTTTTCTCTTTGCTAACCTGCGGACCCTATAGTTCTCATGGGGCTTGACAGCCCAGCATTCCTAAATATGAATAACTTGACAAGCATCAGAAGTAGCTTTTACACAGGTATTTGTTTGCCTGTTTATTCTTCCTGCAGTTTTCATGACAGGATTGAAAGAGAGATCATTGCAGGGACTAACCAAAACCACACAGAAACATGTAAGAATTTTCATGTTCACAATACTGTCATAGCACATCTGCTCAAACACTCATACACATGGCCGTACAGACATGGAAACCTCGACACGGAGGAGAAAAAAAAAAGCTATATGAATCTCATGGAAAGAGAACAAATGAAATCAAGTTTCTTGAAGAGAAAAACAGGAGAAAAGGTCTCCATTGCTTTGTCTATAAAATGCCTGTGAGGATTTTAATTGAAACATGTTTTGTAAACCATGAGGGCAAAGTACCCTTAGGAGCTATATTATTAATAAATAATGGATTGCAAATGAAGGGCAAGAAAGTAAATGTAGCTGTTATGATTGCTAGTTACTCTTCCCACTATATTAAAACCATTCACCATTTCTGCTTCTTTACACCATAATACATATCTCATTTAGTAAATGACACTTCTTAACTTATACCTTTGTTTTAGTAGTTTTCTTGGTGGTCCACTCTGGAAGAACTTTTTTATTTTCCACAGTTTCTTCCGTATGCTTTAATGAAGCAGAGGTCATAGAACTTGGTTCTTGTTCACTTTGCTTTCCAAGATTAATTATTCCTGAATTAAGAGAGGCATTACCTAAATTGTAGGTCTCATCAGCATCTTCCTGACTGTTTCAATTATAATACAGTAAGAACTGAGGGAAAATCATTATGCCAAATAACATTTTACTACTCCAAGGAACAACTTACATACTGGACTAATTCTAGCAAGTACAATGGCAGAATTTTATCCAAAGCCTTTTCCTATTAACAAGAGAAGAGGAAAGCATGAATTTAAATCCCTCTATTAGTTTTAAAATTTATACTCTTTCAAATAAGAAACAACATTCAATAACTACTTCTAGGCATTGTAGGATCTGCTTTGCTATTTTATGTTCTCAGAGAGAGAACAGTCTTTTACTGTAATTATAACTACAAGTACCTTTCTAGCAGAAAGCTAGCCTTTTTATTTGCTATATTTGCACTATGCAAAATCAGAACATCAGAGAAGATATATGGTGCATATGAAATAAAGTGGTAAATGTAATTTGGATGAGAAAGTGAGGGAGAGAATAATCAAATGAAAATATTCTAGTAAAGAATGAGCTGACCCCACCATCTGATGTATACTACTTTTTTTTAACATCTTTTCATGACAATTTAATTAAGATACAAACCTTACAAGGTTGGTGCAGTGAATATTAGCACTGAGATCAGAACAATGTTACTGCTACTGATTTCTTCAGAAGCAATTCAATGCTTGCAGTTTCTGTTCAATTTGTTATAATGACAGTGTTTAATCATGGTCTCTATAGCACACTGCTGAATTGAGGTCACACATGTGGCTATTGAAGCATGTAGCATATAATCTATAACTAAGATTTCACTTCTGAATCTGTCTTAGCTGTACCATTAATTAACAGTACATTTTAAAAAACTAAGTATTAAAATATAGTTTATTTAGATTTTATTTGAAACAAGTAGGGGAGTCTGCAATGAAGCATATGATGCATGTTTGCAGTCTATTATACCATTACAATACCACACTGGGAATATTGCTAAATCAACTAAGTTCTAAGATGTTTAATTAGAATTCTTCTATTATGCATTTTGTGAACACATAAAAGAGGTTTTTTTTCCGCCTAGACTCAATATACATCAGCTCATTAGCGGAACACATATTTGATGGCCTTAAACTAAGCTTAAAGTTGATATTTAACCTTACATGCTAATTACATGGAAACTCCTTAGAGTGATGCAGATTTATGCAAGTTAAATACTCACAACTTTCACAGAAGCAATAAATGCCTTCCAATATCTGAAGGGGACCTATAGGGATGCTAGGGAGGGACTTCATTATGGACTGTAGTGAGAGGACAAGGGGTAACGGGTTCAAACTTAAACAGGGGAAGTTTAGATTAGATATGAGGAAGAAATTCTTTACTGTAAGGGTGGTGAGGCCCTGGAATGGGTTGCCCAGGGAAGTTGTGAATGCTCCATCCCTGGCAGTGTTCAAGGCTGGGTGGGACAGAGCCTTGGGTGGCATGGTTTAGTGTGAGGTGTCCCTGCCCATGGCAGGGGGGTTGGAACTAGATGATCTTAAGGTCCTTTCCAACCCTAACTATTCTATGATTCTATGAAATACACTGACAAAGTGCTAACAACCATAACCCCAATAAATACACGATATTGCATTGGATAAAAAAATAAAAGATAAAAAAATACTCTTCCCCATTAAACTAATTACTTTTACTGCTTTTTGTACCATATCTATCATGCGATGAAAAATTCCTTGTTACAAACACTTTATGTAATGGTTTCTATCATTATTGACATACATATTGATAATTCAAAACCCTTCAAAAACATGTATAAATGGTCGTGTGTTTATGAAAAAATGCAGATTTCAATGGAACCATTTATTATAACTAATATCAAGTTATTTGTTGGTGCTTTCCTGTATACCTTTTATTCCTTTGTCAGCTTTTGTTTTATAGTTTAAATATAAAGTTTGCATGCAGATGATCAGTGAAAGTAAGGTATTTTATGTTCGTCTATAGAAATGTATTTGTATAATGTAGTAAAGTAATGAGAGTCTTGTTTGAGGTCATATATTTGTTAGCATTGAGGCCAAATGAGTTTTTAGACCAAGTCTGGTTTCAAAAGCAAGTCTTTATGAATGCATCTTTTCTACGTCACAACATGACTATGCATTGTACTTTGCTGAGAAGTATGATCCTGAATATTGCTGATCATCTGCATTTTTTCTGAAGTCAAATTTCAAGGCTGGGATATTTTTTTTCTTCAAGTACTGTGTCTTGAGAAAAGGATTTAAGTACTTAACACATTTTTCTTTCTCTGACAAGCATTATGTGTAACAAAATTTCCATACAGTTCAGGTCACAAACTTCTTAACCATATGCATTCATAAAAAGAACATCTTCTGCTCTGCATTTAACATTTCTGTTATTAATTGTCATTATTATAGGACTTCTGCTAATCAAAACAGACATCAGGGCAGAAATAATGTGATTTTCAGTGTAATTGACATTTTACCTGAGGAAGCTGGTTTCGGAAGGCGACTTTGAAAAGGTCGTATACCTTTGGCAGTCATGGCCGGATCAGATGTTGAGTGACTAATTATACTTTCCACAGACTCCTGGCTCTTAGCTGTTGAAGGCACTTCTCGCTCAAGAGTTTTGGCTTTTACTGAAGAAGCTGAAAGAACTTGCTCAGACTGTGCAAGGACTTCTATTTGCAAAGTTGAATCTTGCTTAGAAACATGTCGCCCTGCAGATCGGTTCCCTGAGTCAGGCAGGGGGAAAGTTCCAATCCCGCTGTCCAGCGTCCTCATCTGGCAGCAAGACTCTAAGAATACAGGAAAATTGTGTGACAGGGTGGAGCTAAAGGTGTCACCAGTATTTAAAGACAGTGAAGGGGCCTATGGAAAAATATGCATTTTCAAGAGGTTTCAAGGAAACAATGAAAAAACATTTTTCATTTTGTGAGTATGCCATTACCTGTCATTTGTGTTAAACAGATGCCAAAATACTGAAATTGCCCGGGTCCACAGTTACGGTGTGATAATGAATAAGAAGGGCATGTTTTAGAAAGTGATTACAGCTGGAATTTGTAAATTATTTACTTTGAAGGCCCACAGAAAGTCTGGAGAGTACCAGAGTGAGGCATTGAGTAATGTAATGTAACATATTTTTTCCTACATAAACCCACACTCCACAAAAGCTTGACCTCTTCATACCTCTGCTTAATTGTTTCTCTTACAAGAAGGTGTTTATCAAAATGTACCATTTTTTCTTACACAAAATTAAGATCTACCTGAGATACCTGTCTCTCAAAGTGTCCTGAAAAACTTAGATAGCAACAGTCATGACATGTTACGCTTCAGTTTTGCATATCCCATTTGGGTTAAGGGTACACTTCCTAACACAATGCCAGACAGAGGTACATTACATACTTGGTTTGGAAGCAGTATGGTCACCCATAGCCCTCCAGCTTATTCATCCTACTGGAAAGGTGCTCTACGAACCATGGAACAGAGAAAGATGAAAGTGTAGATACATGCCCATTGCTATTCTAGCAAGTAGGATCTAAGAGCACCACCCTACCCTGTCATTATCTATTGATTTCCAGAGACTTGCCTTTTGTTTGCATAACTAGCAAACAATATAAAAGAGACTATGATGGCAAAGTCCTTCTGAAAGGTATAAGCACCAAGGAGGGAACTTCAGCACTAACGGTTGGAAAATGAGCATAATTTAGGTTAAATGTCTGGAAACATCCCTTGACAGTGAGATCTTCAGTCTGTGGCAGACACTCCCAAAGGAAGTAGAGGAATTTCCTTTGCTTTAAGCAATTTAAGGTTACACACTAGATAAAAGATATACCACAGTGAACAATTACACTCCAGCAGGAGATGCAGAATATGACCTAATATATCTTTTCCATCTCTATCTTCTGTGTCCTTGAGTATTGATTTTTTTATGATATGCCTATTTGTTGTTAAAGTCTGTTGTAGTTAGCAGTCCTCTGTCAAATAAATTTCATTTTTTTTCCACTGCAGTGTTTCTAACAGTCTCAGAAATTCAGAAATATTTCTCCTCTACAGGTTTTGCCTATTTGTTTTTGAAATAAGAACATTAATGTGGTCATTTTCCATTAATATCTTAATCTCAATGGGCCTTATTTGATTGCAAATTAAAGATAAATTAAATCTCTATTTAAAAAATCTTCTGGTTCTTGTCAAAAGAGAAGCAGTCTATATTCACATGGTCCTCATTACCTTATTCTCCTCACTCAGGATCAAAGAAAAATTTAAAGTCATACTAAGGACATTTGCAACAGCAAAACAAACTAGCTATCTTGTAAAATGGCAACAAGTGGCTCTGATTTCCTCCACACAGTTACTGCATCCCAATTCTTTCCACAGGTAAAAGGAGATGAGGTTGGAAGCCATGGCTAGCTAGCAACTACGTTTTCCATCACATTTTTGGCCTGATGTGCCATAACCGTTTTAGAAGTTGCTGAAGGTTATCCAGGAAATGTGAAAAAGAAGAGAATTTATATTTGGTTCTGTTGCATCAAAGGGAGGTATCCCAGCCACTGAACCCTCACTCTAGTTATTCATCCCTCAAGATATTTTTGTTCTGTTTTTGAATAGTGAACTGTTCCTCTCAGGATATAACAGAGTGCAGAAAAGTAAGTTAAAATGCTAGGCGTCTGACCTTGCCATTTATTCTCTACATAACCAAGCTTACAGTGTGTTAGCTCATGCACAGGTAATGCGTCAGCTAATGACCATCACTGACAGTAAACAAAAGAAAATAGAGAATAAGAAAGGACTTCCATTAGTTGCTTCTTGACCAGAAGACTAGTTCAGCACTAGTTATGTTGAAGAGGCAGAGCTCTTCAACAGAGACATGGAGTAAACTGGAAGCACCACAGAAAAGAACATCCTGAAAATAAAAATTCAGAGTCTCCCCTCTACTGCCCACACAGTTAACACTGGATCTGATTTTGCAACCCAGTTCCACAGGGAGTCTGAATGATTTTGTAGTGTTATTTCCTTTCTGAGCATTCTGTAAGAAACTAAAAACTCATTCTCTCCTCATTGTTACAAGAAAATTAAGTAGACTCGAAACGTACACCGAACAGCAAAACTACATCTTTTGCTCAGGGATAACTGGAAGATGAATCCCACTTTATCTTCTAAGGTCCTGTTTCTTAAAATGACATAAGAATTTGTCTTGCCACTGTTACCTTGCATATGCCTAGGAATTGTCCATAGAAGCAATGGCATAAAATAAAGATAAATTAATACTGAGAGTCATACTTGCAAGAAAATAGTCTCATGATGTTCCCAGCAGCTGGGAGAGTGATGAAGGAGCAGACTAGCAATGTCACACTTAATTGAAAGGAAAAAGAGTTTTAATCGATTATAGTCTTCCTTCATAGAGACTTTACTCATGTTAAAGTAAATGCACCAGGTTGAAAACAGATGTTTGAAACAGATCACTAATTTTAAATTCTGAATAAGCGCAAAAGGGCATGCTCAAAGCTCAGCAGCTCCCACTGTGACACAAGACATTTCTGAAAAATGCTGTGACTCAACTATGTTGAGTAATCCTCAAAAACCTAGTTTAAATCCAGACAGTGTACCACAAAATTCTTCATTCATGTTAATTTTTCACTAACAAAAGTAACTAATTCCCCCTAAAGCTATATTATACAGATAAAAAACAATCTTGGAACAATCTGTATTACTGAATTAATGAATATAGATTATTTTGTGTTGTTTATAAACTTTCATGAAGCAACTGCAAAATAAAAGTATAGTTATACATCTCAGTGACAGCTTTCAAAACCAACGGTTCATGGCCCATCTGATTTCATCAGTTGCACTGACACTTCAAATGACTGTTATCAGCAAGAGCTGCACAAGACTACATAACGAAAATACGCAAAAGTTAAATTTCTGATGCTGCGACAGTACTACTCAATAGATGAAAAATGGTTCTGCAAAACATTAAAGTCTGAAAAGAGTTACATATGAGCTTAATTCCTTTTGCTTGCAAATTTTTCCTGGCACGCAAGCCAAATTCTCTAATTCATTCAGGGGGTTTTATCCCCACGTTCCCTGCCAGGGAAGAAAGCATCTCAACAATGGCATTAGTTTTTATAGTGGACACAGATAGACACAGAATCAGCCATTTCACTGAACAATCAACTAGAACAAAAAATCTGAAATACTGAAATAACCCCTTCTTTCCCTCCTGTCATGTGGATTTGAGTTTGGGCAGAAAACAAAGATCCTACAAATCCTACAGTAGAGAAGCATTTCTCAAAACTGAAAGCAGAAATAAGCAAGAATTTAGATAAATTTCTTGCAGATCAAGAAACTCCTGACTGCACAAGAAACTTCCGGTGACTGGGAGTTGTAAGAGCTTTAGGGACAATTTGAGGAAGACCTTTAACGTTGCAAAGCTTCTCAGCCACTAAACAAAACGAGTAAACACTGCATAGCGTTTTCTGAAAGTCTGTTGAACTCCCCAGTTCTCAAAATTTTTAGGTTTAACATTTTTCACAGGCAAGATAAATGAGCAGTTCATGTCCTACATCATCTGCACACCATGGTAATTTGAACAGTTTGACAGGCACTGGCACATTCCAACATCCCTGGTGCTTTACCAGAGTTTTCTGGTATCAGCAAACCATAAAGACCTCCTCAACATGGAGAGAGCACCCAAATTAGAGTGAATAAAAAGGATCTTTGAAAACTGTGCACCATTCTGACGGCATGGACAAGGGAGCACAGAAAAGTGACATACACACAGGCTGGTAGGTATAAGGAATTCTAAAAACGAGATCACTGGCAAAAATTACAATAGCAGCTCCTTCTGTGTTTTTTTTTACATCTTCCTTGGACATGCAATGTTAGAAGTAAACAGAGGCCACTGACAACATCAAATCCTCTAAAGTCTGTCAGGGCATTCTCCTGAGCATAGATCATTTAAAAACGCACCCTGCATACCAGCAACAGATTGTTAAACCTTTTTTCAACTTTTATTTCGTCTGAAACATTTGCCACAAAGATACCACAAACAGACCACCTCTAGCTCAGAAACTACTTTTGGTACAAATCTTTGGAGACTGGGAGACAATACCCGGGAAAGCTGACTGCTGACCTTGCTTTTGTGTTCCTTCAGAGGCACTGGTATCGGCCATTCTGAGAGTTCTCAGTCTGAGCTGGTACCATGCTGTTTTATGTTGTCATATGGCACCCTTCTCTGTTCCTCTTTTTGTACAATGCTTATGAAAGAAAAATCTTTTTTTCTTTTAAAAAAAAGCCCACAGGTCAGCTACTATGAAGGAATTGCTTCCAGCCCAACACAAGAAACATGCGTTCAGCATTCCCCAGTCCAAGTTCTACACTGATGGTTGCAAAATAGGGTATTACTCAAAATAAGCAACGGAGCAAAATGTGTCCCACTTTTAGATTATGTACATGTTAGTCTTTCTGATGTTGAACTTCTGAAAACCTATGCTGAGCACTAGCACTAGCACATATCCAAGAGATTTAATGAATTTTATATAGTAGAAGCCATAAGGTGATGACATAGCTTTTAAACAGAGACACTGATACACATTTCTTTAACAATGTGAAAAGATGGTTTTACTAAGGGGGATAGAATGCCACATATTATTGCAAATGAACTTTAAACAGAAGAACTGGAGAGTGTTTCAAAACGTTTCCTCAGGTAAACACACATTCTAATAAAGTCTTATAATGTTGTATCTTAAAAAGCATTTCACAGAGGCTTAGTCTATTCACAAATCACATACCAGGTCTTTCTTTACATAGGGACTGTTATACTTCAAAGAAGTCTACATATTCAATCACAGTTATGTTGATCATCCAGGTAAAACAATACATGATTTTTATTATGATGCTTAAATCATCCGTAAATCTTTATGGAAACTACAAGATCCAAAGTTTTACTCACAAAGCTACAAAATCAGGCATCAATCAACAATTCTATTAAGCAGGTATATTGTCTAATTTGCATACACAATGTCATTCAAAATGGTCAGGCAATTCACACACTTTGAATTAAATATTGTAAGAGGAGACATTTCTGGGTGTTAGCACACAGGGTCCTGAGACTCACAGGTCCTGGGAAGAAGTAACTATAGCCCCTACTGTGTTGAAAGTGAAGTTCTGCTTCTCTACCAACTCTCTACTGTGACTGACAAAAGGCAGACACCTCTCAGTGCTGCTTGAGGGGTTTCAGGGTTTCCAGAATCAGTCCAATAACCTCAGTCATTCCCCATCACGTAGAACCACAATATTACTAATGAAACATACTGGTGGACACCAGATGCACTTACTACAAGCAGACATTATCTATATTTTCAAATGACTGACACAAACTAACCGTTTCTATTTGGAGATGGAAAAGTTACAGAAGTGCTTATGTTACTTTGATGGCCAATCTATCTTAACGTTGAAAACAAACAGCAACAAAGAGGACAATAATATTTTAGGTCAAAAACACGCATCAAGCTTTCTATGTAAAATGCCAGTAGCATAGGGACATATTTTCTTTCAAAGAAGCATCCCATCTCATGAAAAATGTGGAATTTTCCCCTGTCCTTACCACTACAGTTGGTTTGAGATCTTCCTCACATAAATTTTCAAGTTCTGGCCTACAAAACTGCACATGATTGACACAAATTTCAGCTGAAACGTTGAGCAACCACCAGAATTTTCCACAGAAAACAGACATTTTCAGGAAAAAAAATAGTCAAAAATAGCTCTGTATCAAGAACAGTTTCACTGGGAAATTTCCAGCAAGCTGTTTTCAGAAGTACAGACACAAGCCTTGAAAGAAGGATTTGAGAAATATGTAACACTGAATGGGCTTTCTTCAGCAAGTATCTGGGATACTGAAGATGAAAGGGCACAATTCCCATCAGTAACAGAATACACAAATTCTAACAGATTACCTTTCTTTGCATTAGAAAGTTCAACACAATCTACTAAGCTGACACAGGGAACCAGAGAACATGTAGTTGTTTTCTTCTGAAACACACAGGCGGTATAATTTTTCTGGTATTTTGAAACATGCCAAATTATTATGAATTTTTCTTCTTTTTTTTCAGAATAATATTTCAAATGTAAATAGGTCTCTGCAAAGTTGCATTATCATTTAATAAACATCTTTAAGCTACATGTGGCATTGGCAGGAAGAACTTAAACTACAGATGGCAAACCAGATCTCTTTATTTGCACATCCTTCTCTTCATCTGCAATGCTAAACCAACCACGAAAAACTGAATGTATTTCTACCACATCAATGTAGTTTTTAAGTGGATTATTCCTTCTGGGTTTATACCATAACTTGATCCAATTAGTCAAAGATGAATGCATTATTGTTTTCTATCTAGATCTGAAGTGCAACCAGTATGCAAAATTAAAAAACCCTGAAGGCTATCCCCAGGTACAACTAGAAAAGACACAAGTTTTCACAGCTCTGATACTCTTATGAGTAACTGCACTGGTGAAATGGAATTACTTCAAATGGATACTAAGGAAGGGTAAATGGGAGGAGGACTGTGCAGTGTATTTCCAAACAATGGATCTACAAGTGAATTTCATTCACGGCTGCATCAATCTTGTGTTAGAATTTAAGCTTATTTATAATAACAATAATAATAATAATAATCAACACACTAAATGCAGACTCTACCAATGTACTCAGTATTCTTTCTATTGCTTCTTCCTTGTTAAGCTTTTTTCTTTTTGCAAAACCCATCAACATCAATGCCATTTGTCCAACAAATTGACAGTTGTCTTCACAGTCTTCCATGGCCAAAATCCCATCTTTGAAATGTATCTTCTGAGCTGAAACAGATAACTGCCACTTCATTTTAATTCCAGTCCCACTTTAAAATATAATTCTATAAGTAAGTCATAGAATCATCATAGAATCATAGAATAGTTAGGGTTGGAAAGGACCTTAAGATCATCCAGTTCCAACCCCCTGCCACGGGCAGGGACACCTCCCACTAAACCATGCCATCCAAGGCTATGTCCAACCCCACCTTGAACGCCGCCAGGGATGGAGCATCCACAACTTCCCTGGGCAACCCATTCCAGGGCCTCACCACCCTTACAGGAAAGAATTTCTTCCTCAGATCCAATCTAAACTTCCCCTGTGTAAGTTTGAACCCATTACCCCTTGTCCTCTCACTACAGTCCCTAATGAAGAGTCCCTCCCCAGCACCCCTATAGGCCCCCTTCAGGTATTGGAAGGCTGCTATGAGGTCTCCACGCAGCCTTCTCTTCTCCAGGCTGAACAGCCCCCACTTTCTCAGCCTATCATCATATGGGAGGTGCTCCAGTCCCCTGATCGTCCTCGTGGCCCTCCTCTGCACTTGTTCTAACAGTTCCATGTCCTTTTTATGTTGAGGACACCAGAACTGCACACAATACTCCAAGTGAGGTCTCACGAGAGTAGAGGGGCAGGATCAAGTTTTAATTATTAGTGAATACTAACAATCTTGTACTCCAATTTGGCAGCTATCTATGACTTTTTTTTTCTTGCAATAAGTGCTTCCCATTCTCTCCCTCCAGGCATTTAGGTTCCTTCTTTGCATGCTCGGAAAGAATGGTGGCCAGCTACTTGGAACAAGGTTGTTACAAGGAACAAAACTTTAAATGAGTTGGAAAAAGAATTCTGATAATTTTTAGAATTTTCTACTTCACATCTCTCAGTGTGTATTAAAGTCTACATGCAGCCTCCAGTCAGAGAACTCCCACAACTGATGACACCTGGACTGATCTCTCCATATTACACTGTTATACTTTCTAAAAATCTACTCACTGTTCTCAGGAGACAGGATATTAGAAATAGATAAAATTTCAGTCCTACTAGGAAAGAAATACTGAGACTTGTAATTCATTTGAAGAGCAACCTTAAGCTCTATGTGAAAGGTAACTGAATGCAGTCCAGCTGAAGCCTGGCTATCAATGAGGCCAGCCTAGAAATACTTTGGGGAGCTATCCCTCTTTTTTGGCTCTGTGTCCTCCTTTGTTTTTACCCCTGCACTTGCCAATCAGCCTTACAGATCTGCAGCTATCTTTTAAAAAATCCTTATAGATGAGTAATAGCTGAGAAGAAAGAAAGTCTTCACATCTGATGCAAGGTGTGAATCCAAGGGAAGCAACAGGTCTGTCGCAATGCAGAAATGTGGCTCTTCCACGCCTTTTCACTGCAAATAGCCTTCTGTTTCCCTTAGAACCCTGGAATATAAAGGCTGAGAGCCAACAATTGCACACTCTCTAAGGAATATCCTACTGGGGATTGCTCATTCAAGGGATGGATTGATGCTTCCCTTTGTTTGTTATTCTCTAACAGAAAAGGCATTATCCCAACTTAGAGAAATTGTACCTGAAAGTAGCAAAACAGAAGAAAGGATGGTTTACTGTTTACCCAGGTGTTATCTAAGGGCTGCCTCAACCGTGCCTTTTCTATGTAACCACAGGCCTATCTCTCTCTCTTTATGCCTCAGTTCTTCATATTAAAACACAAAGCTAATCACACCTCCCCATTACACAGTGATAGCATAAAGAATGTAGGAGTTTGGCAACCAGTATTTAATCAACCTGCAATCACTTGAATGAATAATGCTTGTGTAGAGAAATACTTTAGCTTCCTTGGAGGCTGTTCAGGAATGAATAGCAAGCTGCAAAATACTTGTAAGAAGCATTGATATTTTTGCTAATATTATTAGAGGAAGCTGGTTTAACTTTGGTTTGTGAATAACTGCATTAGACCACAGTTACAAAAGAGAAGAGGTCACACTTAGTATCTCAGATACACAGGCTAAACACAGTGCCCAAAGGAGCATTTGCTGCCGGAATCTGGTTGTTCCATTCAGGGTTTCTGTTCAGAGACTAGTGTGTTTGAAGCACTGAAGGATAACAGGATGGAACCACTGATTTACCTGCTCTTAAACAACTCTCTTATAAATTGGAGTTTGGTTTCACTTACACTGAGATACTATTTTCTATTCCCAGCAGACAGGACTAGGGACAGTGCTTTAGGCATACATGCTGTCTCTGGTAAACACACACCAATTAGTAAAGTGCATAGGAAGTTCTGGGCCTTGCAAAAGCACAGAAGAACATACGATATTTATTTTAGTAACATCACTGCTTTTTGTTTATTAGTACAAAATTAAAGCCACATGAATATTAAATGAGGCTTTAAATAATTTATTTTTAGTTCTGCCCTGCAGGCAGCTTTACTTAAGGGCACTACTAATAAACAGTTACAAATATACATACACACCTGAAACAGACTGATTTTATTTCTTAATTAAAGAAGTGAAAACTCATTAACAGAGTGAGCACAGAGACCTTTGAGAAACTGTTAGGTGAACTCTAATCTTTCCATTTTGGTACTCATATTCAACTCCTCCAAACCAGCTGAATCACTGTGAAGCTAACTGTGTGCAAGCAAGATCTGATTAGAAACCATCACAGTTTTAAAGCCAGAAGAATGAACAGAGATTTTACTCAGGAAGCCTATTTTTTGGGAGGAAAAAAAAAAAAAAAAAGCAATGTTATATGGTGCTACAAAAATTGTTACAATGTCCATTCTGAAACAAAATACTAGACACCTCTTTGCATGTTAAAGACAGGAAGTAGGGAAATTATTCACTATAAATATATTTGATTTCTTTTTCTTTTCATAATAGTGGATTGTCCAAACACTGAGAAATTCTCAGGTTCACCTAGTAATAAAAAGAAGCATGAATTCTACGGGTATTATTTCTCTACTGTAGTAATTACTTTTTTTTTGAAAAGCCTGTTTTTCTATGATCTGCTATCATGTTTAATTGCATAATCAAATGTCAACAATTCAGGTCTTTGACTGAAGATATGAATCAAAGATCCTTAAACTCAATTAAAAATTTGCTAAGACAACAGCAAAACTAGGAAAAGGCATACTAACATTACAGTGAGAATTCGGAAAGGCAGATGCTGGTACAGCTCAAATATAATTGATAATTCATGTAAAAATGCATTTTTCATAAAAATTCTACGAAGTCCATGTGAACACACTTGAAACAAATGTTTAAAATAATTCAACACATCCTTATTGAAAATGCTTTTTAATTTGCTCAGTTTTTCTTCAGGTACATGAATTAGAGTTAAAAGGAAATGCATGACTGAAGCTACAGATGGTCTCAGCCAGAAGCAAAAAACATGTAAAGTAGGAAAGTTTCAAACAGAAGGACTTATACTGCTACAGAGAATACTGGCATGTACTATCCTCTGATAAGTATGATAACCAGCCACAGTCTTGATTTGAGTGATAAAAATTAATATAGACTGGGCCAGACTGTAAAGTAGTGTGTAAATCAACATAGAAGCATTAACTTCAGAGCTGAAGATTCCAACAATCCTGTTTAATTGACATTTTAAGCCTGAATGAGACCAGCAGATTCTCAGTATCTTGAATAATAATTAGACTGTATCCTATATATAATGTATGAAAAGCCACACTTCTCGTTCTACTGATAAAATTTGGTATTTCTGGGTGAATAAATGTAATGATAAAGAAGAAAATTAACAGCAATTCATTGTGGCTAATAAGGAGGTGTTGATCCAAAATACTAATTCTCTTCACAGAAGGAAGACAAGCTAGACAGTAGGCTGCGGCGGTGCTGCAGAATTGGCAATTAGACAGGTGCTATGTGTACTATCTTTTAAAGTACAAAGAAATGATTTGTCTTTGCCAGACTGTGAAGAACGTAAGCTGACATAAATTGGAAGACACTAATAGATGTTAGTTTCTTATTATTCACATTGGCAAGGTTCTCCATCATCGTCACGGAATGCAAGCAATAGCTTGAAAATGACACAGAAAGTTTCACACTATTATCATAGGCTCCTTTAGACCATCATTGCAAAATTATTCCCCAATAAATACCCAAATGCCAAATGAGAGTCAAGAACACAGGACAGTCAAGAACTGCTCACCCCATTTCTAGTGGCCCAAGCCCACATAATGCTGCTTCTCTCACAGCTCTCTCCATTCTGCAGAGTAGCCTGCTCACCTTCTCATACATACAGAAAACACACATTAATAAAATTCCACTGAAAAGATGCAGAGCAACACAGTAAAAGGAGAGGATATTTAATTAGCTGTATGCACCAGTGTGAGCTGTATCTGTTGAACAAGCCCTGGGATGGTAAACACTGAATGCTGCTCCACACCATCCTGGAAGGCCACTCAATAGCATGACCACAGCAAATCTCCAGTAACATGAATATTGGGGCATAAGAACACAGGACTGCTAAGTGCTGTGTAAAGCCTCACGAAGTGGTGCATTGGTCATGGACAGATTTAGAACAATATCTTTGAAGATATTCAAAACTCAACTAATGAAGTCCCTGAGCAAAAGGACCTCCAACCTATGTGGTTCCAGGGGTATATTTCTACACACAAGACTGTCAGTTGGTTTTGCAATGCCTACTGGTTACTAAACAAGATTTCCCCTCAGTGATGCCTCATTTTAGCTACTCTGGCTCAGAAAAGTAAGTTAATAACAGACACAGGCAATTTCAATAGTATTGAAGGATCAGAAAATGAAGATCAGAAAAAGGGAAGAACAGTGCTTGATAATTACATTAAAATGTAAATGCTTTTGGACATTAGATGGAAGCATGAAATGGCATAAACTTTGAGGAACGTAAAGTAAAAATTTAACTGCTTTTTACCCAGCCAAGTTCAGTTTTGTTTGTGCACTTTCACACATGCCTCCTATCTGAATTATTCTAACAACAGTGAGACCATGACAGATAAGGAAATGTGAGGGTCTCTCCCATATCTTTCAGATTCCTTGTGGCACTAGGGTTTGAGGCTTCTTTGTTTGGTTGGTTTGGGCTTTTTTTTTTGTGTGTGCATGTGTTTGTTTTTGTTTGGTGTTTTTTTAATGAAGTTTGGATCCTGACATTGCTAGAATCAAGCACATTATTTTAGTATTTATTAATTCATCATTGTTTTAGCAATTGGGAACCTAGTCCTTTGGATTAACATCCAAGCCAGTTACATATGGCAAATGAGCATGTTAAATTGCCTGCTACACTTAAGTCCTATCTCAAAGCTCCAGCCCAAGAAACACACACATACTAACGCAATACAGTCTACAGATTTAGCACCTACCTGTCAGCTTCCACATGCACAAAGGGCTTTAGAAAATGGCTTTTTACTGATGTACAAACTGCACGCGTATTTGTACTGCTATTCATGTAAAGAGCATTAATGAAGAATAGAGTACCTTATACAGTTTGCACCAAAACATAACATTTTTGAGCATGCAGATTCAAAATAAGAACAGACCCAGGCTGGAAACAGATTTGGTGGTAACTGGTTTTGTTTGATGGCTTTTACAGACAGCAGCCTCACACGTAGAGACTTCTAAGTATTCCACAGCTTCACTTGGTGGCGATGTGGAAGATAAGCCAAACATTTTTCCTTTATTTGATCATGTGTAATTGAATGATTCAACTGGTGTATCAGTGATGATTGCTAAATGCTTCTTCTCAACTTCTATCAATGGCCTGGTGAAAGGCACCAACAGCGACAGCGATAAGTTGTTTTTTCTGAGACTTCATGATAAGAGAGGATTTCTTTTGTGGTCAAAATACATTTTATCAGTCGAATATTGTTCTTCATTAAATGCCAAGGTGTCCAAGGAATTGCCTGACATTTAAGCAACTTCTGGATTATACTTTCACTTCTCCAAAGTGATGTGCATCACCTACTTTACTGAATGCACAGCCTGTAATACAGACCATTTTATTCACCGTCTTTCCTCTGTCACTTATTCTGTTACATTTATCTCAGTAATTCATTACAGACCTCATATAATCTGTCTCAAGGTTTTGAGGGTTCTTTAATGTAAATGTATTTGCTCAAATACGTCAGGCTTAATGGACATGTTTTTGGATGATGCATGTCAGACAATGTACTTAGCACATTAATCAGACTTGTTTCCTTCACATTCCCCAACAAAGAGAAAACATTAATTCAATAGCTGCTTACGTAGTACTCCAGTAAAAACACCCAAAGTTCTAGTATTTTACATGATGGTGGACAAATCCAAGTCTTTTGTTTAGTAAAAGTATTTTTTCTTGTCTTACTGGAAGCTTGGTGCAAGCGCATTTATATGAGGGTGGTGAGACATTGGAACAGGATGCTCAGAGAAGCTGTGGCTGCCTCATCCCTGGAAATCATAGAATCATAGAATAGTTAGGGTTGGAAAGGACCTCAAGATCATCTAGTTCCAACCCCACTGCCATGGGCAGGGACCCTCACACTAACCATGTCACTCAAGGCTCTGTCCAACCCTGCCTTGAACACCACTAGGGATGGAACATTCACAGCTTCCTTGGGTAACCCATTCCAGGGCCTCACCACCCTTACAGGAAAGAATTTCTTCCTCACATCCAATCTAAACTTCCGCTGTTTAAGTTTGAACCCGTTACCCCTTGTCCTCTCACTACAGTCCCTAATGAAGAGTCCCTCCCCAGCATCCCTATAGCCCTCCTTCAGATATTGGAAGGCTGCTATGAGGTCTCCATGCAGCCTTCTCTTCTCCAGGCTGAACAGCCCCAACTTCCTCAGCCTATCTTCATATGGGAGGTGCTCCAGTCCCCTGATCATCCTCACGGCCCTCCTCTGCACTTGCTCCAACACTTCCATGTTGAACACTTTTTTATGTTGAGGACACCAGAACTGCACACAATACTCCAAGTGAGGTATCGCAAGAGCAGAGTAGAAAGGCAGGATCACCTCCCTCGACCTGCTGGTCATGCTCCTTTTGATGCAGCCCAGGATACGGATAGCTTTCTGGGCTGCAAGCGCACACTGCTGGCTCATGTTCATTTTCTTATAGACCAACACCCCCAAGTCTTTCTCCACAGGGCTGCTCTCAATCTCTTCTCTGCCCAACCTGTAGCTGTGCCTGGGATTGCTCCGACCCAGGTGTAAGACCTTGCACTTGGCAGGGTTAAACTTCTCATGGTTGGCATCAGCCCATCTCACAAGCATGTCAAGGTCCCTCTGGATGGTATTCTTTCCCTCCAGCGTTATCAACCGATCCACACAGCTTGGTGTCATCAGCAAACTTGCTGAGAGCACACTCAATCCCACTGTCCAAGTCACCAACAAAGACGTGCAACAAGACCGGTCCCAACACCGATCCCTGAGGGACACCACTCATTACTGGTCTCCAGCTGGACATGGAGTCATTGACCACAACTCTTTGCGTGCAGCCATCCAGCCAGTTCTTTGTCCACCGAGTGGTCCACCTATCAAATTGATGTCTCTCCAACTTAGAGAGAAGGATGTCATGTGGGACAGTGTCAAAGGCTTTGCAGAAGTCCAGGTAGATGACGTCAACTGCTTTACCACATCCATCAGTTCCTTAGCCGCATCATGGAAGGCCACCAGACTGATTAGGCAGGTTTTCCCCTTAGTGAAGCCATGCTGGCTGTCACCAAGCACCTTGTTGGTTTTCATGTGCCTCAGCATGCCTTCCAGGAGAATCTGCTCCAGGATTTTGCCAGGCACAGAGGTGAGACTGACTGCTCTGTAGTTCCCCAGCTCATCCATTTTCCCCTCCTTGAAAATGGGGGTTATATTTCCCTTTTTCCAGTCGTCGGGAACTTCACCTGACTGCCATGAGTTTTCAAATATGATGAACAGTGGCTTAGCAACTTCATTTGCCAGCTCCTTCAGGACCCGTGGATGGATTTCTTCAGGTCCCATGGACTTGGGCATGTTCAGGTTGTTAAGATGGTTTCAAACCAGATCCTCTCCTACAGTGGGCCCAGGGTCTTCATTCTGACTGTCCCTGCGCCTGCCTTCCAAGACTTGGGTGGTGTGGTCAGAGCATTTGCCGGTGAAGACTGAGGCAAAGAAGTCATTAAGAACCTCAGCCTTCTCCAAATCTAGGGTAGCCAGTTCTCCTGATAGCTTCTAGAGAGGGCCCGTGTTGTCCCTAGCCTGCCTTTTATTGGCAATGTACCTATAGAATCCCTTCCTGTTATCTTTCACATCCCTAGCCAGGTTTAATTCTAACTGGGCCTAACGTTCTAAGGCTGGGTTGTAACGGGCTTTGTGGATGGTCTAGTGGAAGGTGCTCCTGCCCATGATGGGGGTTTGGAAATAGCTGATCTTTAAGGTCTCTTCCAACCCAAACCACTCTAGGATTTTACAATTCTATGATTATTAAACAAGCAGATGAACTGCTATTGTTTTCACCAGGCTTTTGAACAGGCCAGTAGACAACTCACATAATTAAGCATTATGAATGGGTAAATTTTAGAAACAGATTTTGAAACACACTTTTTCAGTTCCAGTGTTCATCAGATCCAGATTCGGAATCGATACAGGAAAAAAAAAAAAAGAGGCATGCTCTGTATTGTGGTCTGGATTTTTGGGGAGTCAGATAATGAGCAATACTGGGGCACCTCACAAACAGCAAAGAGTGACCACTGCTTTTAAACGATGTTGGTGAACAAATATGACAGCAAAGGTGAGAAAAGAATATCTCAGCAGTAAATGGGTAAAACCATATAAAAGAATTTGAATGAAAAGAGGAGTCAGAGACCAGCAAATTTACCTGAACTACTCAAAAGAATGCAAGTCCTTCTCCTCATAGAAAAGCCTGCTTATGTAGTGTGCTTTTTAATTATCATATATATAGTTTCATATTGTGGTTACTAAAACAATATCAGAATACACAGATAAGGCTATGATCTTTATTATTGATACCTCAATGCAAATAAATTATAATCTGACATTACATTCTAAGTGAAACCCACCCAGATCTATTTATGCCCTTTGTTTGCTATTGGTGTACCCATAAAATTGCTATCAAGTTGCTAGCAACTTATCTATAATACTTGGTATGAAGGACATTCCTCGTTTCTACTGAAAATGTAATTTTGTCACTTTGCTGCACATAAATCTTAACTGGGTGGACTTTAAAACACAATGCAACAAATAAAATACCAACAGTGCTTTCTGGAACATCAGGCAACTAACGGATTGTCGTGTTTTAAGTCTCTATAAACTCACACAGCCTCTCTCTCAACTCACTCCCCTCTCTTTCTTCCCTCCACTCCTGGAGGGATGGGAAGGAGAATTGAAAGAATGCAACTCCCACAGGTTGAGATAAGAACAGTTTAGTAACTAAGGTATAACACAAACCACTACTGCTACCACCAATAATAATAATGACAAGAGAAAATACAAAGGAAGAGTCTTTCTGCCCCTCCACTCCAAGGGTGGGGGGGAGAATCGAAAGAATGTAACTCCCACGGGTTGAGATAAGAACAATCCAGTAACTAAGGTATAACACAAACCACTGCTGCTACCACCAATAATAACAATAACAAGAGAAATACAAGGGAAGAGAATACAACTGCTCACCATCCAATGACCGAGCTGTGAACTAAAAAACTCTTCCGGGTTCCGGCCCCGTTTTTTTTTTTTACATCCTGGACATGACGTGCTGTGGTATGGAATACCTCTTTGGTCAGTCTGGGTCACGTGTCCTGTTTCTGCTTCCTCTCCCCCCCCCCTCCTCCCTGGCAGAGCATGAGACTCAGAACGTCCTTGGTCAGACCAAAACATTCTAAGCTGTAACTATAAACACTGGTGTTACCAGTGCTGTTCCCAGGCAGAAAGTCAAAAACACAGCACTGCACCAGCTACTATGAAGGAGAAAAAATGACTGCTGCTGCTGAACCCATGACAGGGACTCAACCAAATGCTCTGTAAAGAAGCCAAATTTCAAAAAGTGGTTTAAAAGACAGATCTTCCCTTTTCTGACCAGACTGCCTTAAATTAAACTGTAAAAACCTTCTGCAAGGTTGTTCTTGGGAAGTAGAAAAAATTATAAAGCCTGCTATAAAGCAGATGATTATCAAGAACTTCTTTAATGGAATTGAGTGCTGGGCTACAGCAGAGCTACAAAAGAATCCCTTGACCTCAGTGTGTGCTTTAGGTCTAGCACAAAGGAGCAAAGTCTACAACGCACTTTTAATGTCGCTTTGATAGTGTGTAAGCCCAACCCTCTATCCAGCTTCTCAAAATCCTTTTAAGTAGCTGCAGGCATTTTCTCTGTATTATAGAAATGGCAGTATCTACAAGGCTCCCATTTAATGTCGGATGAATCAATTCTGAGCAACTGACCTGAACCTCTACTGAAAATTTAATAAAAATTAGACCAAACTGTTTCTTCAAAGTTTCAAAAATTCTGACTATATTTATCTTCATAATCTTCGCCTGGCTCTGAATTTGACTTGGAACACTCCAAACAAACAACAGCGTTCAATGCCACACCTAATTTTTTTCCAACAACTGTGAATCTTTCTACTGTGGATTCTAGCCCCAGACTGCCTCTGGGAATTGACTCCCAATACAACTTCAGTAGGTAGTATCTTGTGCTTCCAACAGAGCAGGTATTAACAACAACACCCTGATATATTTTGGATTGCTCTTGCCAATTCTTGCATTATCAAGCATTTCCTCTCTGGAGTACCCACAATGCTCAAGTGAAATGCAGATATATTCAGATTATTCTTTTACTTTCATTTTTACCAGTGATGTCATTCTGAGGAGAAAGTCTACCTACAGTGATAGCCCTGATGTCAAAGTTCAACAGGCTTTCATTAAAGAATGATTCTGTCCCTTTAGTTCAAGTGACATATTAAAGATCCTGTCTGAAAACAAAAAACTCTCCAGTTCAATAAAATAACTCCTTTAGATGAACTGTCCATGCTTTCCTGTACTCCCTGAAGTTTTGTGCTTTAGACCAGAAGCACTTGTTTGATTAATTTAGGAATTGCTAAGGATAGAATGATCACTGGAAATCCAGTACGGTGAATAAACATATTCACACATAGAAATATCTGTGACAAAAAAATATAAATAAATAAATAAATTAATCTTCTTTCTTTTTATTGAAACCTGAGTAAAAATTTAAGAACTTGAGACCTTCTCAGACACCTCTTATTAGCCTATGTAGGCTGGTGAATATACGCTGAGAATGTATTTTGTGTGAAGCTGGAGTATACCATTAGCAAAAGGCACATTGAATATTAACTCATTTCTCTAGCAAACTTGTCATCCATCTGGAATGACAAACAGAAAAGAAAACTGGACCCAGAGAAATTATAGTCATACAGCTTTCATACATGGGGCTTTGAAAACCACCAAAGCATTGATGTCTGAGAAAACGGCACACTCAGTCTTTCCTTCTTCAGCCTTGGCATAGGTTTATATCAACACTGACAGATAATATGATTAATTATGACTAAGCTTCCTCTTCTTTACAGATACCTATTCCTAAAAAAAAAAACAAACCCAAGGTCAGGAACGTTTTATTTTGTGTAGGCAACTGTATAGCCAAAAATACTTCTGTTCCTTCAAGGTACCTGTATTTTAGCCATAAGAAATGAATATTATAATCAATAAAACTATCTTTGGCATGACTGCTACTGTATAACATAGTATTTTTGTGTGAAATTGTCTGCCAGAGTGAATCCTACAGTAATTAGCATTCGTTTGCTTGTGTCATGGATTTCTGGCTTTTCCCTTGAAGCTGTTTGTCATGGTTTAAGCCGAACCAGTAACTCAAAACCATGCAGTCACTCACTCACTCACTCTCCTCCCTTTCTTCTCCCCCCCTCCCAGAGGGATGGGGAGGAGAACTGAAGGAATATAAATCCCATGGGTTGAGGTAAGAACAGTCCAGTGACTAAGGTACAGTACAAAACCACTACTACTACCACAAATAATAATAATGATGGTAAGGGAAATAACAAGGGAAGAGAATATAAAACTAAAAGGAGAAAGTAACAAAAGGAAAACAATAAACACAAGCGATGCACAATACAATTGCTCACCACTCGCTGACCAATACCCAGCCTGATCTAAGCAGCTATCTGGGCCTTCTGGGTAACTACTCCCAGTTTATATATACTGGGCATGACGTGCTGTGTTACGGAGTACCCCTTTGGCTAGTTTGGGTCAGGTGTCCTGTCTCTGCTTCCTTCCAGCTTCCCGTGCCCCTCCTCACTGGTAGAGCATGAGACTGAAAAGTCCTTGATCAGGGTAAGCAATACTTATCAACAATTAAAAACACTGGTGTGTTATCAGCATTATTCTCAGACTGAAGTCAAAAACACAGCACTGCACCAGCTACTAAGGAGAAAAATAATTCTTACAGCCCAACCCAGGACACTGTTTATCACTGAAAACTCTTAATACATTATAATTAATGCACTCACACTTTCCCAGGAGTGGCTGCTAATTTGAAACAGTAGCTGAATTTTAGTTACAAGAATATTTGAAGACCCTGCTGTACCTGTCTGAGCTGGGGAGTCCCACATGACAGGAAGGGAAAGTTAACCTTGTTATGATGTCCTTCCTCATACTCAGTACTTTAGGATTTCCCACTTGATCACTCTTTCAAAATCCAGCTACTTTATTGCAATGGGCTTGAGGAAGGAGCTCTGGACCTGAAAGTGATACTCAGGGATTCTTAGGTCTCCTGTCTGTGGGAAGTGGCAGCACACATCTGTACTGCCAGGCCCACATCTGGTATTCACACTGACAATACAGCAAAAGCATCCTGGGCATAATGTATTTTTGTTTTACATTTAAAAAAATGTTTAAAATATATGTTTAACTACAATATAGACTGCTTCATATGGAAATGATCATGTGTTCCTGAGATGCAGGTATACTAGAAGAGAAATTTTACATCACACTCCATTCTTTCAATTTAGCAAATCCAAAAAGTTGGCTAAATACTTGAATTTGTTTATAATAACTAACAATGAACTGAAAACCTAGCAACTGGCATTTTACATGGTTTTTATATAACATACGAAGGAGTATCTTATTACTAGAATGTGATGAACCAGCATTGTTTTACATGATATCAAGCTTGAAGACTGTTCAGTTATATGTATATGTTTATTAGCTAACTGGGCAGAACTGATGTTGATTTAGGTATTTTACAGTGATAACTCCAGCAACATACTTTTCCTATTATGTAGAGAACATCTTCCCTGCTTAATCATAGCCCTTGTACATCTTCTAGACTTTCAGCAATGTTTTGTTTAGATCAAAACCAGTAGAACAAACTCATTAATGTACAGTTACAAAACCACACTGACCTTTGTTTTTTGGTCTCTTTTGTTAATTACTGCTTACAATAGTGAAAAATGCAGTAAGAAATTTACAGTCCACTGAAATTTTCAAGATTTCAAAGATGTTCCTGTTCTGGAAGACACCCCCCGTCCCCCGTGAAACCGTTCCATGAAAAAGACAGACCACAAGCCTCCACCAGGCCCTCTTTGACCAGATTAAGGACCTGGCTCATGTGCTTGATGGCAGCAAGGCTCAGCATTTACAGAACCATCCTTTCTATATTATTCCATTCTGCTTCTGACAACCAGAAGCCTAGGAGCTGATAACAAAGCAAGCCATATTTGTCTCTCTCTCATCTCAGGTAATTCTCCATACCGATAAGTTCTTTATAATCTTCCCAAGTTATTCCATGTGTATGGCTTTGACTAAAAACTGCAAGGTGACATTGGAAATGATCCAAACGAATGTTTCTTAAAGCTGAATAGAGTTTCCATCCTGAAAAAAATGCAGTATCTTTCTATGCAATTCTCTGCATTAGAAAAAAGCCAGAACCTCTGTCAAAGAATTTGGTAAAAGAATCTGAGTAAGATGGACAGGGGTAGAGCAGTTGATGTCATCTACCTGGACTTGTGCAAAGCGTTTCACACTGTCCCACATGACACCCTTGTCTCCAAATTGGAGAGGCACCAATTTGATAGGTGGACCACTTGGTGGATAAAGAACTGGCTGGATGCATGCAAACAGTTGTGGTCAATGGCTCAATGTCCAGCTGGAGACCAGTAACGAGTGGTGTCCCTCAGGGATCAGTGTTGGGACCGGTCTAGTTCAACATCTTTGTTGGTGACATGGACAGTGGGATTGAGTGTGCCCTCAGCAAGTTTGCCAATGACACCAAGCTGTGTGGATCGGTTGATACATTGGAGGGAAGGAATGCCATCCAGAGGGACCTTGACATGCTTGTGAGGTGGGCTGATGACAACCTTGAGAAGTTTAATCCTGCCATGTGCAAGGTCCTACACCTGGGTCGGAGCAACCCTAGGCACAGCTACAGGTTGAGCAGGGAAGAGATTCAGAGGAGCCCCGCAGAGAAGGACTTGGGGGTGTTGGTCGATGAGAAAATGAACATGAGCTGGTAGTGTGCACCTGCAGCCCAGAAAGCCAACCGTATCCTGGGCTGCATCAAAAGGAGTGTGACCAGCAGGTCGAGGGAAGTGATCCTGCCCCTCTACTCTGCTCTCGTGAGACCTCACTTGGAGTATTGTGTGCAGTTCTGGTGTCCTCAACATAAAAAGGACATGGAACTGTTGGAACAAGTCCAGAGGAGGGCCATGAAGATGATCAGGGGACTGGAGCACCTCCCGTATGAAGACAGGCTGAGAAAGAAGGCTGCGTGGAGACCTGATAGCGGACTTCCAGTAACTCAAGGGGGCCTATACGGATGCTGGGGAGGGACTCTTCATTAGGGACTGTAGTGAGAGGACAAGGGGTAATGGGTTCAAACTTAAACAGGGGAAGTTTAGATTGGATATGAGGAAGAAATTCTTTACTGTAAGGGTGGTGAGGCCCTGGAATGGGTTGCCCAGGGAAGTTGTGAATGCTCCATCCCTGGCGGTGTTCAAGGCCAGGTTGGACATAGCCTTGGATGGCATGGTTTAGTGGGAGGTGTTCCTGCCCATAGCAGGGGTGTTGGAACTAGATGATCTTAAGGTCCTTTCCAACCCTAAGTATTCTATGATTCTATGACCTAGGAAATCTTGCTATCCACAAAGAGCAATGCAACATGCAGCATAAAAAATACAAATGTAAGATAAAATATTGCCTGATGAGAGAGGACCAAAACATAGCATGATACTGATATAGGAGTATTCAGAAAGTGCACTTAGATCCATGCTTCTAATTTCCCAGGCTTGAGCTTGTCCTGTTCAAGTTAGTAATCACTGGTATACCCTGCATTAGGACTCACTGTGCTGATGTTACCAAATTTGCCTAGATTTGTGTTATTTTTACTGTGCCAATACAACCTATTGCATATAATGTCTCCCATCATCATAACTTCCTGACATTACCAACTAGATCCTCAGAGCAACTTCCTTGAGTTACTCTAGATGGTTTGATGAAGCAGAACAGGGATAGCTGGCATCCTGTGTTGAGCATTTAAGAGATGGCATTGTCTAAGGAAAAGAAGATGATTTTGCAATTGGCATAATTCAGACGATAAAAAAGTCTTCGTACAAGCTATAGAAATTTCCCAAGGGTAGCACTGCCTGTAGCACTTCTCTGTAGCATTACTTACTGTGGACCTGGACAGACCTGGGCCACAGACCTACCTGTCACTTTATTGATGTCATCAGCCCTGAAAAAAGTGAAGAAAAAGCTCCTGTCTTTCCAAAAAAGGACTCTGGTGCACAGGAGAACCGGACCCACAGATATGACCTCTCCAAACTGAGGGCCTCATGAACCTAAGGCACAACTGAACTCTGACTTTGGGGAATGCCAACCAACCTGCTCCAAACCCACTATATCCTGTCAGAGACTCAGATTCAGTCCCTGTAGGAGAAACAAAACATTAACACTCTCAAAAGCCACCTGCATGACATATTACAGGATGTGTACTACCAAAGTAATATGTTGAAATATAGAGCAATTAGGTCTCAGCCACAACCACCAATTAGACTGATGAACACCAACGAAGCACTAGAGTCTGAAAAAAAAAAAGCTCTGCAAATAGCTGTTTTTAATTGTTCAGTATCCGGATTAAAAAATTAAACCCAAACATTTCACATCAATTCAAAGTAGAAGTTTTGAGAACTTTGGGATGGAGACAAAATAATTCTGAGGGAAAATAATTCTGAACAATCTTTAGTTATTCTCTTTTCGACAATTCTGAGTAACAGAAAGTAAGTCTTCAACTCACAGAGTGAGAAGTATGTATTTCTCTTTTCAGGGCTAGTGCCTACCCACTCACAGAATCCCTTCACAGCATTGGTCGAACTTCTTGTTATTTGGTTGCTGTAATAGAGCTAAGTTATGGCTGAGTTCTTAGAGAGAAGAGTTTTACGGATCTTTTTGGCAAGTAAGATAACCAGAGTTAATTTGCCTGAATTTGGGACTGAGAAGGATGTTAAAGTCAATACAGTATGCAAACATTTTCCTACTACCCCAAAGAGAAATATATTTCAACATGATACCTCCGTTCAGCCACACTTGCTAGGTTGACAATACTAGTGAAATAAAAGAGCTTCTGGCAAACCAAATCACTTACAGTGACCTGAAAACACCGAATCAGATTCTAACTATCGCTGCAGTTTCTGCCTACAAAGGTCTTTAGAAAAGCTTTAGGGTCAAGCTTTCAAAGACCAAAGCTTTAAGGTCTTTTGAACAGACACCTGTTTTCCTACTTCTTCTGGTTTAGTTTATTACAGAAATTATTTTGCTATTCAGAATTTTTTTCTGAATTTGATTAATTCAAAGCCAGATGACAGAGTTACAGCATATCAGTAATATTCCCACTGAAAGTACCATGTACAACTACCCTTGAGTTAAGCCACTACATGTAATCAACTAGTTTTGGAGGCTGAAATGATCTTTCTTAGCCAGATTCCAAAGCCCTTCTGTCAGCACTGAACTGACCCACAACTGCTAATGGTATGTACCCATTTTTTTGTATAGTTGGTGAACTCAGGTTTTCCAGGAACAGAGCTAAATGAATGCTAAAGCTAACAGTAGGTGAGCAAACAAATAAAGTAATGAGAATTAAACATGTTGGTTTTTGTTTTGTTTTGTTTTGTTTTTTTTTCCTAAGAACTGACAGCAAAAAAATCCAGTGTAAAACATAATTTTGTACCTATCACATGACTCTGACATGTAGTCCTTGTCATGGTGTCCTCCTCTTCTTCTTGCAGGTTTTCTGTGACTACTTTAGCCTGTACATAGTACAACAACAAAAGCGAAGAAAATCTGTGACTCAATTATGTTGCTTCAGGATAACTATAGAATATCTTTTCAGAAATAAACCAGAATAAAGTTACAGGGCAGCTAAGAGTGGAGCAGTTCATTCTATGAACAGTATCTGAGGATAACAACTTTAACTTTATTCAAACTCAAAATACGCAGCAATCAAAAAATACCCTTGGAAGATGCAATTCCTCAAATGGAAAACTCTCTTCTGCAGTTGTTCTGACCCATTTGTTTCTCTCTAGAAATACCACGTTTCACATTCTAAACCAAAAAAATGTGAACTTAATACATGATATGGTATCTCTCTAGTTCAGTTTGCAAACAGAGAATCTTGGCATTTCTGTTTCCACTCCTATTTAAAAGCTAAACAGCGAGAAAAACTTAAGAATGCAGGGCACACTAAGAGCCTGCATGTGTTATTCAAGTAAAACGGGTTAAAACTTAAACAGGGGAAGTTTAGACTGGATATAAGGAAGAAGTTCTTTACTGTAGGGGTGGTGAGGCACTGGAATGGGTTGCCCAGGGAAGTTGTGAATGCTTCATCCCTGGTGGTGTTCAGTGCCAGGTTGGACAGAGCCATGGTGACAGTGACATGGTTTAGTGGGAGGTGCCCCTCCCCATGGCAGGGGGCCTGGAACTAGATGATCTTAAGGTCTTTTCCAACCCTAACTATTCTATGATTCTATGATTTTCAGGTATGTGTTAAGCAAATCCCCTAGATACTCTATTTTTCAGCTGAAGGCATATTTTTTGCTGTTCTTCTGCACTATTTCCCAAGAGTATATATAATCTGGGCATCTTCCTAGCATACAGTGAAAACCCCTTCCATTACATGCCATCAGCAACCATAATTCAGATCCAGGGACATATTTTTCTGCCATGATAGATAAACAGTAATGAAGATACTTTCAGGGTGATGAGAGGAGGAAGGCCAGCACTGCAGAAAAAAAAAAAATATTTTCAATATCTATCTCAAACTGATAGAATTTATCATCATTTGCATGCCATATCTTTGACCATAGTATATATTCTGCTTGTTTGGCTTACACTAGTAGCCTTATTGACCTCTTGTGACTAGCCTCAGTAAGACATGAAAGACTCACTCTCCATCTAAATAGAGTGCATTTATGATCTCCTAATCCCAGAGATCTGATTACATCCTTTCTTTTTTTTTTTTCTGAAGTAAGGCTCTTCAGGCTATGGAAAATCAAGACACGAATATGTGATCATGCAAAGAATGGGTAGAACAATTTCTCAGATTTGCAAACTGCACGGCAGTCTGTGGCTTACTGCTGATGTGACATTTCACAGTATTAGGATAGATCTCTGGGTATTCCCCAAACACACAGACTGCAGACAGACAGTGCTATACAAAGCTCCTGGTGTCTCCATTTTGGTGCCACACTTCCACCTCACAAAGTAAAGTTCATGGCTTTTCTAAATTACAATGGGTTGTAATAAAATCACATAGATGAAATGAAGCAGTGCAGCACGAAAATGATTGTATCTCACCTTAAGCTCCAGCCAAGGACATGAAAAAGTATTGGACAATGTGGAATATCCTTGGTGTGGGTTAAAGGATTATGTATTTCTGTTGGCTGGCCTTTAGAACAAAGTGCTTTTTTGATGAACACTAACGGGAAGCATATCCCTCTGAAGGTGAAAGCACAAGGCCGCCATTGGTGGAACATTGTTTTTTCCATAAATTCAGTGGCAGTCAAGCAATAACATGCTTTGCATGAACAGAATCAGACGTAATTGGTACATATGTTATGGTGTACTAGTGCCCCAAGTCTTTACCTGGCACATCATAAGGGAAGACATTTAATCGTCAAAAATTACATAGGCTTTAAAGGAAAAATTTGCTAGCAAATTAATGTTAAAAAATGCTATGGCCAGGATTTAAAGAAGCAGTATATATGATATGCAGTTTTGATATACAGCAGATTCGACGCTAAACCTGTATGGTTGAATGCACTTTGCATTGTTCAAAAAAGAAATCTTCATAGTTTAGGGCTTTTCAAAAGATTTATGCTGCTTTCTCTGAAAGAATTTGTTTTGTCTGTTTTACAAGTGAAAAAATGCACAACAGGCCATTCTACTGCATGCGACTTTTCAGTCCCAGCTGTCTCGCAGTCCTTTGAAATCTCCTTCAAAGTAAGCAGACACCAAAGAATAACTGGAAATTATAGTAATAAGATGCATGAACTCTGAATTAAAGACTTTCCATGTTTTTCTTGTAGAAGTTTGGAGGACAAGATGAAATATCACATACTGTGGAATCTTAAGGTGTATCTTTTTCACAGGTTAGCATTAAGAACCGTAAGCATGTTTTTAGTACTGTTATTCTAAATGTCCCCAGTCTTTTGGCACTAGGTATTTCTTTCAGGAATTAAGTGACACAAAAAAACATAATGCGAAACTTGAAAAGATAAAGCATATTATGTAACTTAATCTTAAAAAACAATATAAAAATACTCCGATTCCCCATGAACAAAGCAGTATATTGTATATGACAGGTAATGCCTTTTCCCTGTGACTAACATGCCCTCAATAATGAAATCGTATAATTAGCAGTTCTCCATTATTTTTGTATATTAAGAACAATCTTTGTAGCTATGTGATAAAACAAAGCATGTTTCTTGAAGATATACTAGAGTTCTAAGTGACTATTATTGCTGTTTAGAAAGACTTCACAGAATGACAGACAAAAAGCACAACAAATTATTCCAGCATTAGAAAATAATGAGTCAGAAAGAAACTGCAGAAGCAGTGTGCACAGTTTTTTGTACTTCTGTACAGTGAAGATATACCCTAAGCTGTCAGGACCATATTAAATGGGGTATAGTTAAAACTGAGTGGCTCTGATAAGGGACTCTGCTTTGCTATCAAAGTTCTAGATCAGTTGGATTGAATTTCCTGCATATTGCACATTTCCAGACTTACATTCTCTCTCTTTCCTTTCAGTGACACTACAAGGACAGCCTTAGATATGCTTATAATTTGTGGCTTTATAATGCAGGAGACATCAACATTTTGAAAGAAGAGATGATACCACAGGAGTCAGGAGGAAAAAGTTTTCAAACACATTCATTCTGCATATGTTCACTGTTAAGTTTTAAAAATGACCTTGCAAATCTTAGAAAAGACATCTGCATTAAAGTAAACCACACTTGCCTGAAGTTGAAACTATGCATGGGATATTTTAACCTTAAGCATCTTAAATGTCAGTACTAAGCTAAGAGTTTTTCAGTTCCCATGATGAAGCTTTTTGAAATCTGTTTTACCCTTGAAACACATCCCAAAGAATTTGTGTTTCAAATTCCCTTAGACTAAATAGTTGCATGTGCTGTACTTCAGTAACTCAGCTTTATCAGAACAACAGTGATAGCCTTAACTTCATGATCAGTATTGCATCTGGCACAGGTTTTCAGTCTATTTGGTGGAAATTGTGATTATTAACAATAATCACCATAATAATGTGGTCAAGACAGATATCGGGAATGAGAAGAGAATGCTCATCAAGTTAAAGCATCTCTGTTTTCCTGGTGCTTGGACTTTAAAATATCATAGGAAAGGACCCTTCTAGGCAAGAAATTGCTTACTAAATTCTATGTTAATAGAAGCTTCACAAGGAAGTGCACCCATTCAGTCTGACTTTGGGTTACAGTCCTTGACTGCATGTATACTTCTCGATGCAGAAAAGTTAGCCACTCACAGAACCAGAATCTAGTGGCTAACAAAAAATACATTTGTTTTTCTTCTAAATTGCATCATCTCTACTTTCTCAGTAAATTGGTGTATCAGATATACCTATTACCTTTTTGAAGCATAAAACTAACCAGAGGGCATTAAATGTAGATCTTCCATGGTATAGAGACATGGGTCAAAAGTATGGTTTTGCTTTTGAAAGACTCCCTCTTAAGTAACAAATATTCTCAAACATGGTCAAATACTTTGCCTCTGGGCACCTTTTAGGTTAAATGCTTTCTATAATGTTCAGAAGAATGTTAACACTGGCATGCAATTTTCAGGGAAAGGGGAAAAAATGAGAAAAAAAAAAAAGAAAATGGTCCTATTATTTCACTCTACTAGAGTATGATTCTAGCACCGTTGTGCATGTATCACCATTGGAATTGAATGCAGAAGCAGTACGATCTTCATGACTAGCCATACAACCCGGCCTGTATTTAAACTGCCAACTTTAGTATTAATTCACGGTTCTCTAGCTACACAAAATCCTTCTATCATATATAAACAGCTATTGTCCTGTTTGTCTGTACTGACAATCAGGAGCACCTCCAGAAGTTAAAAAAGAACATAATAATGTTTTCATATACCAAAGCACTTACCAGGGTCTGATTCTGCATTTCCATATCAGCTTTTGTGTTGTTGTTTTTCTTGTGGTTTCCTTGAGAGCTAATAGAGTTGCCATGAAGAGAGGAGCCCTGGGAGCTGCCCTTCGACACACTCCTGTAGGAAACATTATTTGATCCACTTTCTGTCTGCTGAGCTGCTTTCTTATCAACTCTGCAGGCAGAGAGTGATTCCTCTGATAAATTACATTGCCCTTCTTCAATCACTCTACTTTCCCATTCCTTTAATGTTTAAAGTAACCTCTCTGTATCTTCCTGTTTCTAAACCTTTAAGTGATAAATGTTTCTAACTAGCCTTGATCAAACCTGTCACTTACAATTTCAGGTAGTATATCAATTTAGCCTTTCACATATAATGATTTATATTATATTTGGGACTGCTGTGGGGCAAACTTGAAAACACAGTATAGCATTTGTTAAGTTCTGTGAGTGAAGGTTGTGGTAGCTAGAAATGTAATTAATTCTGACTAGTTACCAAATATATGTCTGATGGTTGCAATACATGAAGATGGAACACATTAAAAGATGTACCTAAATATTCTCAATCTTTACACACCATCTGCTTAGATTTTTGATTTCTGGAATCATTTGAATTTCTACCAACTTGGATGTAACTTGCCATTCTTTAATTTCAAAGACCACTGGTTTGGTTAACAAAGTAACATGAACAACATTATCATCTCATTCTTAATGTTTTGGGGGCCTTTTTTGTGCAGAGATTAACATCCTGATTGTCTCCCTACTAATTACTACTACATTCTTAGCCTATGAGAAACACACTGAACTTAGCATTTGATCAGCTGTAAAGCTACAAAGTACAACAACACATCCCAAACTGTGTTCCAGACTTTTACCTGTTTAAAAGCTCTTTCATAAAACTGTCTTTTGGTGAGAACGTAGATGTGCTGGAACCTTTGCCTTGCTCACACTCAATCTCACCAGGACTGTCTTGTGAAGGTTTCAGAATTTTGCTCTCCATGGCACCAGCTAAAATATCACCATTGTCTGCTTTCCTGTTAATTTCATTTTCTATTTCACAGTGTTGTTCAGTTTTCTTTTTTTCTTTTTTTCTCTCTAATTTTGCCTGCTTAATTCCAAATCCTGAAATTCTTGCATCTCTTCTTCCTGCCTTTGTTTTAGGATCATCAGCCTTCCGGCTACTCAGTGCCGGGAGCTTACTTTTTCGAAAGCCAAACCAACTAGCTAAAGAGGGCCCAGTCTTTTGTTTAGTCTCTGCCACGGGTGATTTAGTTTGTCCCTGACCCTTCTGCACATTTTCTTGGATGCATAACATGACTTTTTCCTCTATTGTAGGTTGCAGAGCTGGGGAACTCAAAATATTGGCACGCTTCTCAGAGGCTTCTGCTAACTGTAAACACATTTGCTGTTTTCGTGACTTTGTTGCTTCCAGTTTCTGAGAACACTTTATTCCATCTGAGCTTTGAAATGATGAAGATTGTTTGGAAGATACAGAAACTGATGCTTCTAGTTCTAGTTCCAGTTCTGCAGGTAGAACACTTTTTTTACTATGAGCTTCATGTTGAGAACTTTCAGTGCTTTTCTCACTCTGGACAGACAAGCTGCATGCACCTTTCTGAGAAAACAGTTTGCTTCCATTGCATTTTGAAGTGTTGTGAAACAGGTCTAGTTTTGGAGATGATCTGAAGGGCAGTTTGCTTGGGCTTCCATGCTGGCTATTACAACTATTTGTATTTCCATGAGAGCCTTGTCTAGAATAGGAATTTTCTGTGGTTTCAGGAGTATATGAAAGAGTCTCTGGTGTCACAGCTGACCCAGGAATGGGCTTGATTTTAAGTCCTTCCATGGATGAGTTCTGTCTTGTTAGAGAATTTCCTCTATCAGAAGTGTTTGTAATAATCTGAGTCCGTACTTTTCCAAGACCTTCTGCTGCAGGGGCAGGCGGCTTTTCCCCTGTATGAACGCTGAAGCTCTGACTGCGAGCTTTTGCTCCATTCATGCCTAGAGCTGGCTTCAAGTGTGACTTGTTACTAGAAGAAACAGATCTCTTAACTAATTTGTTTTCTAATCCATCTACTCTGTCTACCACCAAGTTGCAGTTTTCATGTGAATGAGGTGATGCTGCATCCATACTAAGTCCCACAGTAAAATTGTGTTTTACTTCAGTATCAGACTTAGAGTCTTTTAATTCAGCATCCGCTGCACTTCCACTGGTTACACATACAGATTCATTTTGCTTGTACTTACTTGAACTCACATTACTTTTGGAAGCTGCATTTATACTGTCTTTTTCCTGTTTCCCTGGTACAGTGGAACTCTTGCAAAGTTGGGGAGATTTGACAAATAACTTCAGTCCTACAGGGAGACGGGTTTTCATTCCTGTCTCATTAGAGTTTTGGGTAGTATGTGCAGTGTCACTACCATGAAACCGTGTTGACAATGGGGAATTGTTTACCTGAGATAGTAAAGGCTCACTTGCGCTTGCAGTATGACATTGAGGAGTTGCAGGGAGAATGTTTGGCATCTTTTGTGGCTGATCTACCCCACTGTCACAGGAAATATTTTTTTTGCTGGAATATGCGTCTTGTGAAGAAGTTGTTTCTAATGATGGAAAACCTAGAGAAAAGGACCTTGCTGTTTGAAAATTTGTGTTAGGAAATTCACAATTCCTGTGGAGACCCTGCTGATTAGGGCTTTTTGGGCAGACTTGCTTTGTGGAAACATTGGGAAGTTCTTGGCATGCACTATGGGGTTGCTGAGATATGCTCTTATTTTGCATAATTGCTTCTGCATTTTCTTGAAGGTAAGATAATTCAATTTTGGCCCCAGAAGATGCATTTTTTGTTTGTAGTTCATGACTAGACTGATTATGAAAGCCAGAGTTCACAGTTCCTTTTGATGGTGATGATTTCAGTATATTTCTTGCTGTTCCACTGGGACCAACTCCTCCTAACTTTGCCAGTACAGGTGGTGAATAAGCATAATCAGGCCGAACCAACAAGGATGTTGACCTGCCTGGAGGAAGGGGTGGGGATGGTGACTGGGTTTCTACAGTTGCTAAATCACAATGAAAGTCTCTGGTTGGAGGTTCTCCATAGTCACTGGGCTCTATAAGGTGCTGAGGCAAGAGTGGTGATGCTGGATTCTGACTCTTTGGATACTTCGAATGGTCCCTTCTGCCTGGATGTTTCAAGCTAGGCAGAGGGTGTACAGGGGTCTTTGGAACCTGAAAGCTGGCCTTTGAGTCAAAATTATGAGATGGACTTTGTGCCTTTTTAAATCTTGAAAGCTTTACAGGTGGCAGAGCAGGTGATTTTTCAAGGGCTGCAGGGCCTACTGCTTCAGCTACAGGTGTGTCCCCATTCTCTGTCATCGCAGTTTTTTGTGGAGAAAATTTACCTCTGCTGGGTATTTTAGTCAAGTTTGGCTTTTGATTGATTCCTGATTGCACAGTGGAGCTTGAATTGGCCTTGTATATTGCATCATACACTGGCTTCGCTAGTTTTTGTAGTGGAGTATTTTGCAGCATCATTCTTCCACAGTGTGAAGATTCATTGCAGGTCATGGGGACAACTGTGTTTTTATTCCCTGTATTATCTTCAAGAGTCTTTTTCTCAGTTTCATCTTCAGGTCTTTCTAAAAAAGTGTAGTTTTGAGCACTGGTTCCTGTCTGCAGACCAGTTATTCCCTGAGGTATAAATTCAGTATATTCTGCACTGGATGTAGTTTGTGGCTGGTTGATTGAAATTTCATTTCTTGTTACAGTGACAACTCCAGTTTGATGTGAGCTGAATTCAATAGGCTCACCATCCTCGGCATCAAATATTACTGTAATGCACTCTTCAGAAGAGGTTTTTTTTATAACCTTTTGTTGTTTAATGAAATTACATGTCTTTGGCCTAATGTCTGAGGGAGCAGATATCTTTTTTTCCTCTTCGTCAGTAGATACAAACTGAGAATTCTCCATGTCTTTGAGCATGTCAGAGGTCTTCACATACTTCTCAGTAAAAGGAGTTGCTAAAAAATCTGATGGACTTTTCTCATCACTGCTTTCTATATGCAATTCATCCAAGACTTCATTGTCATCAGTATCTGAAAGCTGAAAATTAAGGTCCTTCCAGCCTATATTAGCATGGCTTTGACATAACTGTAACTCAGGCAGCTTTGCTCTGGTGCATGATTTTACTTCTGCCTGAAATCCACTGACAAAACTAGTCAATTTTTCGGGTCTTTCCTTTGCATTGAAGTATGAACTTCTTTCTGGCAAGTGTTTCCTATTAGGACCCCATTCAAAGAGACTGTCAGAAATGCTGTGAGTTAATTTGTTAGAATAGGTCCTGCAGTCTTTGGTTGGTACTTCCTGCAGCAACAGTAAGGATGAAGAGTCGTCATCTGCATCATCATGTGAATCTGAATCATAAGAGAATGTTTTGTTATGTTCAATGCAAATACTTCCTATTTCTGTTGGCTTACAGTAAGTCTGTTCACTATGGCCCCCACATTTAACTCCAGGAGAATATATTCCTTCATTAGAGTTCATGCAATCTTTGTAACCCCATTTTGATATTACTGAAGGTGATTCAAGTAATATTTTTTTCTTCTGTAATTTCTTCAGCCCTTCTAAGATATGGTTTTCCTTGATACGAGTTGGAGGTAGATCATCTGCAGGACTTGAGAGGTTGCTTGGGAGCAAAGAGCCAGCACTTGCTCTTTTATCCCAGCTCACAGATGACTGTTAAAACAAAATAAAATTCACATATTACTCACACGTGTTGTTAATAAAAAGTGTTACCATTTTAGAAAACAGATATAGGAGTTGCTTAGGGTATTAGTGCTCAGTGGCTCAATGTCCAGCTGGAGACCAGTAACGAGTGGTGTCCCCCAGGGATCGGTGTTGGGACCGGTCTTGTTCAACATCTTTGTGAGTGACATGGACAGTGGGATTGAGTGCGCCCTCAGCAAGTTTGCCGATGACACCAAGCTGTGTGGTTCGGTTGATAAGTTGGAGGGAAGGAATGCCATCCAGAGGGACCTCGACATGCTTGTGAGGTGGGCTGATGCCCATCTGATGAAGTTTAACCATGCTAAGTGCAAGGTCCTACACCTGGGTCGGAGCAATCCCAGGCACAGCTACAGGTTGGGCGGGGAGGAGATTCAGAGCAGCCCTGCAGAGAAGGACTTGGGCGTGTGGGTTGATGAAAAAATGAACATGAGCCGGCAGTGTGCGCTTGCAGACCAGAAAGCCAACTGTATCCTGGGCTGCATCAAAAGGAGTGTGACCAGCAGGTCGATGGAGGTGCTCCTGCCCCTTTGCTCTCGTGAGACCTCACTTGGAGTATTGTGTGCAGTTCTGGTGTCCTCAACATAAAAAGGACATGGAACTGTTAGAACAAGTGCAGAGGAGGCCCACGAGGATGATCAGGGGACTGGAGCACCTCCCATATGAAGATAGGCTGAGAAAATTGGGGCTGTTCAGCCTGGAGAAGAGAAGGCTGCATGGAGACCTCATAGCAGCCTTCCAATACCTGAAGGGGGCCTATAGGGATGCTGGGGAGGGACTCTTCATTAGGGACTGTGGTGAGAGGACAAGGGGTAATGGGTTTAAACTTAAACAGAGGAAGTTTAGATTGGATATGAGGAAGAAATTCTTTACTGTAAGGGTGGTGAGGCCCTGGAATGGGTTGCCCAGGGAAGTTGTGAATGCTCCATCCCTGGCGGTGTTCAAGGCCAGGTTGGACATAGCCTTGGATGGCATGGTTTAGTGGGAGGTGTCCCTGCCCATGGCAGGGGGGTTGGAACTCGATGATCTTGAGGTCCTTTCCAACCCTAACTATTCTATGATTCTATTACATTTCCTCCATAGCTATTGATAGCAATGTTCTTTTTTAATAAATGATTTCATAGTGGTGTGAAGGCTACAGCACATTTAAAACCTGTAGGAAGAACAATATGAATGGAAGGATTAAGATAAAGAAAAGAGCAATTTGGACTGTGAAAGACAGAATAAATGTCAGAATAAATGAGGAAACTGTGAGCAAACTGGAATGATAAAGGAATTGTTAAAGAAGAATTAAAAGGGGGAGAGTGAAAGGGAGGGAGACATTTGGGACAGAATCCTTACTGAGTTCAGTGACAACTGTTTTAAATATAAAAGAGAGAGGAAAGTAAAAAAAAATCTCTGAAATAGGCAGCTTTTCAATTTATCTTGTTTCAGATTAATTTACGCTAATAATTGAAGAAAATTAATTTGATTTACCCTTTTGCTGCATGTCTTTCCATCATTCCATGTGTAGGAGGAACCACTGGAATATTCACTGCAAGCACTTGAGAGGGAGAGTTCACTGCTACTGCAGCTGCCCCGGGGATACAGGCGGCTAGGACCTGTCATATTTAATTGACTCTGGCATTTGAAAACAGGTATGCTGGATTTCACATTCTGCTGGCATTCCTAAAATATGAGAAGAAATAGAAATATCTTATGGGTGGAAAAAGATCATTTAACTTCCTCTTGATTAAGAAGGACGAAGAAAAAGCAAGTAAGCTACTTATGCATTCCTGTTATGCCATTAGCACCTGGTGAATTTAATACAGAGGACTATATTATAAATTGCTAGAATTTGCCAGGGCGAAAATCCACAACCCTCCACATTTTCTTCTTTATTCTCAAACCAATATTCTGCTATTCTTTTGCTAATGATTATTCTGAGTCTATTTGAATTATGCTTTGTATATAAGCAGTGTGCCGGAGTAAGATACAGAAAACAAAGTTATAAGAATACAAGTACATCTTGACAACCACATTATAGCCCTACAATGTAACTGATGAGGCTGTGCACCCTGGACAAGGTAAATTAATTTAGTATCCCAGCCAGAATGTCCACTGAGAATGGAATCTCTCCATTACAGTCTAATTTTGGTTTCCTATCTAGTTCAAAGCTTTGTCTAAGAAACTCTCTGACGTAGGACAATCCATCTTTGTGTCACTCCCAGACAGCTGAAGCCTCTTGCTTATGCAATTTATTGACACTTTATGGCTGCCTTTAGTACTTGTGTAGTTATCGCCCTTCTCCAAATGCAATTTCAGCTGACTGTGACTAAGTGCCAGCTTTGAGGAAGAGAGTAATGAAGAGCAGATAGCACTTTAGGTAAAATATTAAACCTCTGTAGGAGTATCTCGGATGCCTTTAATTCGTTTTCAAACTAATACTCTTGTGCCTAACAGTGTTAGAGCTTCTTTAACGTTAAGTGCTTGCACCATTGTTATGCTATTCTCCAGCTCCCTTACAGAATCAGACATCTTTTTAATTACCAGGAAGGCCAGACAGAGAATCATGGCTACCTGAAAGCAGGTTGTAGTGAGGTGGGGGTTGGTCTCTTCTCCCAAATATCAGGCAATAGGATGAGAAGAAACAGCCTCAAGTTGTTCCAGGGGATGTTTACATTGGGTGTTGTGAAAAATTTTTTCACTGAAAGGATTGTTAAGCATTGGAACAGGACGCCCACGGAAGTGGTGGAGTCACCATCCCTGGAAGTATTTAAAAGATGTGCACAGGTGGCACCTAGTGATATGGTTTAGTGGTGGACATGGCAGCATTAGGTTAATAGTTGGACGTGATGATTTTAAGGGTTTTTTCCAACCTAAATGATTCTATGATTCTATACGACTCTGTTTCATAAAACTTTGCCTCAGATTTCACTAAAGCAAGCTCAAAAAATATTTATTGATTTTGCATGTAGATATACCCCAAACTAATTTTGCTTAGATGAAAATTTTACCTTTATATTCAAGAAGACACAAGAAATATGAAGTTACTGAATATACAAAACAATTATTGAAACTGTATATGTAGAAGACACAGCTTCTTCACACTAATCTCCGGAAAAATGCTGCTAGTAGGCGCTTCTCATACACTAATATGTTTGTTGCCCTTCTGCTAATTTCTTCCATTTATTCCCCCATGTCCACCCATTTATTACTACAAGGGTTGAACCTTTTTTCAGTTAAATGGGAGAGAGCAGAATTTTTACTGCCGAGGAGTTCATCAGTACAGCTGCTCATTGCTCAATTGACATAATAATGTTCTGGTTCTGACAAACATAACTACAGGGCTGTCCTGGGTTCAGCAGTAGCAGCCATTTTTCTCCTTTGTAGCTGGTACAGTGCTGTGTTTTTGACTTTCAGCCTGGGAACAGCGCTGATAACATCATTGTTTGCAGTTGCTGCTCAGTAATGTTTACTCTGACCAAGGACTTTCTGAGTCTCATGCTCTGCCAGGGAGGAGGGGAAGCCGGGAGGAAGCAGAGACAGGACACCTGACCCAAACTAACCAAAGGGGTATTCCATACCGCAGCACATCATGCGCACTATATAAACTGGGGGCAGTTACCCAGAAGGGCTAGATCACCGCTTGGGTTGGGCTGGGTATCGATCGGCGG
The DNA here is from genome assembly GCA_039720435.1 of Amazona ochrocephala. Taxonomy (NCBI): domain Eukaryota; kingdom Metazoa; phylum Chordata; class Aves; order Psittaciformes; family Psittacidae; genus Amazona; species Amazona ochrocephala. The sequence continues at coordinate 34,286,083 of CM077881.1, forward strand.
GTGGTGAGCGGTTGTATTCTCTTCCCTTGTTATTTCCCTTATCATTATTACTATTGGTGGTAGCAGCAGTGGTTTGTGTTATATCTTAGTAACTGGACTGTTCTTATCTCAACCATGGGAGTTACACTCTTTCAATTCTCCTCCCCACCCTCTGGGAGTGGGGGGAGAAAGGGGGGGGGTAGTGAGCGAACGGCTGCGTGGTTCTGAGTTACTGGCAGGGCTTAAACCACGACAAGGGCAAACCATTATTCTCTGTCACAGGCAAAACCTATGAATGGGAAAATCATTTAGAGGTAGCAAGAGAACATTTCACCTCTGGGAATTATTGCTACATGTCCTATGAAGTCAAATGGATGTAAGAGGAGCAGCCTTTAAATCCACAGGATCTGGGAAGAATACATCTTCCAGTGTGAGACAGGCTGATGCCTGTGTTTTGGGCTCTGAAGCAGATTTTCTTGCTTTGTTGAGACAAATTACTCTTTATTTATGACATCATGGTTCACATGGGAGACCCTCTCTTACCAGCTTCCCCAGCTATGACAGTGTCATTCCCTGTAAGGCTGTCTATAGAGAGGCCATTGGCAGCATCTGCTTCTTTTGGCTATTTTGTTGCCTTTCAGCTATGGCACTGGGAAAACATGCCATGTCAAATTTCTGCCCTTTATACTCGGCTATGTCCCAGTCATCACAGCATGCAAGGGAAGGATGCCTGCAAAAGCCTTTCCTATGAGAGTCTCCTGTCAGAGAAAAGAGGAGATCACAGTGTACTGGCAAGTATTGACTTCCTCTCCTGTCATCTTCAGCTAATCTGAGAGCCTTTCCATCCCCTCACTGTTTCCTTTTCACCTAAAGAGAGGAGAAAGACCTTTGGTCCTACAGTCTTAGCAGTGGGAAAAATGGAGATATCCAAGCAAAGTGAAAGCACAGTGGATTACTGTAATCATCTGTATTGTTTAAGAAAGGAGAAGATGTGCAAAAATTATCACACCATTACATACGCTGAAGTAGGATACCCACCCAATTTCTACACTGCATTAAGATCACTGAGGGTGGAATTTTCCCATGCAATTTGCCTTTATTCTTATAATTATCCAAGAAAGTACTTTGAATAATGTGTTTATGATGCAGTCATTAAATATATTTAACTCGCATACATGTCTATAACTGACATGGTAAAATTTTAATTTTTTCTAATTAAGACTCTTAAGTCATTACCTTTAATGAAATTAAAAAGGCCTGAATGTAGTATTACAATTTAAACACATAATTTTCGCTAGAAGTCACAGAAAATGGAATCAGACTGTTAGACAAAAAACTATGTTAGAGAAACCTAACCTGAAGGCTTAATTACATATCATGCAAAGCTGGTTAGCATTTTTGTGAACCTTTGAAACAATGCCTCTTCATTAAAGCAGGTATTACAAAGGAGATTACATTTTTGTTGACACTACTATACTTCAAAGTCACACACAGGTTCAATGCTCTGTTCTTGTCTTCTTTCCCCCTATGTGACTTTTGTTTTCTAAGCTACTTTTCTCTTTGACAATGAAACATGAAAGCCACACTGGCTAACGTTTTGCCAAATAAGCACAAAGCTAACCCCATCTGAAAAAAAAATTGCAGAGGCCATGAATTTTTAAAAGTTCATACATAATATATCATAAAAGTGGGATGAATAATACGGTGTACGGGCTTTAATAAAAAGCTCCTTGACCATTTCTCAGAGATTCTGAGATGTAATCAATACCCAAAAAGGTATACTGGGGACATTGCTAAGATTTACACTTTTTTTGCGCAGAGTGACACTATCTGCTTACTATATCAACTGAGGACACAATATTGAATTTCAGAGAACAGAAGAAAGAAGTATTGTTATCTGCCTCAACAGTGATTCAATTCAGAGCTCTGCTTTATGGCTCCTCCCTGGCATCAGACTTCAGAGGCAAAAAGCAGGGTCCCAAATAAGGGGGTACAAGGACAGCACAAAAACTCACGTGAATTTGAGCATCAGCAGTTTGAAACTGCACCAGGCTTCTGTTTCGTTCTACTTCTGAAAGCAAATCCCCAGATGAGAGGTCTAAGATGCATGAATGGAGTTTCTGGGGGAGCAGAAGGGAATAAGCAAAACATAAGCATTTGTCAAATATGCAGCAGATCAGCATTTCTAAAATTCCAAACTCTGCTGTTAAATTTTAAGGGAAAAGAAGACCCCAAGGTAAAAGAGGATTTGTTCTAATTTGAAACATTGCTCTTTGTGCTTACTTTGTCCAAGACTTCCTGTCCGCAGAACAGATCTTTCTTTATCCAAAAGAAACTCTACTTTTTCTTCTAGTCACTGTTTTACAACTTATCATTACTTCACATGCAACAATGACAAATGAATACAAGCCTCACCATTATCAACAGAGTTTGACAGGTTTCAGGAAAAAAGGCATAAAAATGAACTACAAAATTAACATTTATAAATCAATCAACACGTTAATGTTGTTTTATTTTTGAGCTGTTACACATTGAATGAATGATTGCAAAAGTGACCCTATTTTTAAACAGCATTGATCTGCTGAAGGCCTCCTTTGCACACATTTTTACTCAAAGTCATTACTGTCATCTGTTAGGAACAATTAATGTGAATAGAAAATAATTGCATCGGGGAACTAGGGGACTCAGAGGAATTTGTGCGTTAATATTCACATGCTGTTCAATTATAAACACAGCTCTTTTTTTCAGTTTTGCTTGGAAGGATGGCTAAGCTTGTGCCTTTTCCTCCACGTCCACCTGTATGCTAATTACTAAGGCTTTCAGTGTGCATTAAGCCTGATTTGCTTTAATTGCAGTTTCAATAAAATCTGTGGTTTATATGAATGCCTTGGCCAATGACTTCAAAAGAATAAGCATCTCCAGCCCTGTCAGTCATTGGACCAACATATCATGTAACAGGCAGTATGGATCTGACTCACAGCCCACTGCAATCAATAAAAAAGGACTTAAAAAAACCCAACCAAACAAAAGGACTTTGGATCAGGCTCTTTTTATTTCCCATTAATTCTCCAGGGTTGCAACATGAGAGACTACATCTAAGCCCTCCACAGCACCAGGACACTCAATTTGGAGGAACAAATGGAGCAGACCTGGCCAGGGTGCTTTGCTAGGTGGACCCTGTGAAGGATGCAAACCATGGAGACTTGTTGAGGCTGCATGAGCAGTCCATCACCCTGTACATCCAAAAGGCTTGGTCAAAGAAGAAAAAGAAATTGTAGTGCAAAAGCCCTTCCATGCTGTGCAGTAGCAGTAACAAGAAGACACTTCTTTGCAGAGCCCCGAAACATCAGTCACACACAATCTTATGCCCAGCTAATCCCCAGCCTGCTCCCTTGGTACCCACTGCAGGAATTTATCTGCTAGAGAAGAAAGCAAGCACCATTCCTACAGCCTCTGCTATTTGCATGCTGCGCTTCATGCATCTATTTCAGGAAAACTAGCTTCTTTTTCTTTTTTTTTTTTTAATTTGGGAAATTTGGGAGCAATTTCTCAATATTTCCATATTCACTCAGGAGGTACTACCTGTTGCAGACAGATTACAGAAAATATTTTCAATGATCAATATCCTGTATAAACATATTTTGTCCAATATATTGTTGAAGGGATTGAAATGCTACAAGCACTGAGTATCCAAGATACTTTTCATTATACTATTTCCTATATCCAGGCCCTGTATTTTTTAACATCAGTGATGCCTATCCCCTAGTTATTCAGTGTGCACCTTTTAAAGTGTTATTACTAGATTTACTGTCACGTATTTGTTCAAGATTAAAGCTCCAGGTAAAATGCCTTCCCAAACTCACAGATTTAATGACTTAGTACACGTGTTATTCTTGACAATAACTCCAACTGCATCACTGAACCACCAGAAAATTCCACTGTTTTCAGAATCAGGACTCACTGATGCTCTGAACAAGCAGCAAACTTGCTGTTTGCAAAGGAATTATCTACTTTTCCCAGTGAAACCAGTCATCTGATTTTTGCTTCCAGAGATATTTTAGCAGAAGTTACTATAGCCAAATCTACGCATTAGAGATGATGACAGCAGACATGTGAAATGGATGAACATTTATACTTTAACATTTATTTTCCCAGAAAAAGAGTGTCCTAGAAATATTGCCATAGGAGTTTTACAGCTGTAAAACTGCCTTCTCATTTTTTTCAGCATGGCATTTTAAACACTTCATTACTTAAATGGGAACATATATGCATCTCAATAAGGGAAACTAAATATACCCCTATAGCATCATCCAATGGAATTTACCAAGCTGCTGTTACTGCCCATATCAGACATAAGAGGAGAGATCAGCTCAACTGGAACAGGCAGAAAACAGAAACAATTTTTTGGCCAGTGATAAGACATTGCCTAGCAAAGTGATCTGTAAATGGCTCAGAATTCTGGGGGTCCCCCCCACTGGCTCAGTGACCAAAAGGGATGGGATGCACACAGGTCATGCTGTTTTCAAATCACTGCCAGTGTTAAACTCTTTGACTCTATAAAACTGTCATAACAAAGATGAATCAGCAGAATAAAATGATTAACAAGGAAAATGCATTCTCAAGATGTATAATGTGATTACATTTCTGTATCAAACAACAGATCATCACATTGGGAATATTCCCACATACATATGCAAATAAACTAACAGACACACAGCCAGCACAATGACTGACATTAACAAACAGCATAAGAAAGTTTGAGATAATTAATTATAGTCACACAGCACTGAAGCAAGTCATTCAATTACAAAAGAAAAATGATAAGAAAATTGTTTTTCTTTCACTTATATTTTTCTTTCCCCCACTCAATTTTCTAACTAAAAAAATGGGAAAAACTCCACTATTTGTTAAAAACCTCATTAATGATCCATTTAAAATGAAGTAACAGATTGTGCTAACTATGCATCTTGCTTCTGATTTCTTCTCAGATATGCAAAATGTACTTTGTCCTTTATGGTTATTTTCAGATGACAGTCACATAACTAGATCAAGGAGCTTGAAAATTGTACAATATTAAAATCACTGTTGATGCTATTATGATGCAACGCAATGAAAGGAGAACAGCACAGAATGACTTCCACAGAAAACATCACATCAATTTAAATGAATACTTATACATAAAACTGAGGAGTTACAACTATAAATCCAAGCTATCTGCCCCATTTTTTGGTGCCCTATATAACAATGGGAAACTAGGCAGTATTTGTACCTGGTGGGAAACGTCTGGGACGCCCTGAACACAGGAAGCACTGGGCTGCACAACAAAAACCATTATGGAAGTTAACACAGCATGCCCAGACCAACTTACGTGGTCTGTACTGAGTACTGCCAGGGCAGCCATGAAGTAAAACATTCTTAGCATGTTAGCTAGGCTGGACCCATGCCTCTACAGAAAGTGGGTGCTGAGAGGTACAGAAGCCTGGGCAGAGCAGGCCTCTCTGGCTGCTGGTGACCAGCAGCAAAAAGCTCCTCCTTCCCCGGTGAGACTGACACATGCCTTTTATGGCTCAATGTCAAGACTAACTCCTGAAATCCACATAAAAACAAACAAACAAACAAACAAACAAAACCCAAACCAAACCAAAACAAACAAAGTAACTGATGATTTAGGTGCGAAACTATTATATCAAGTGCAATAGGAAATACAATTATCTGGCAGGCAGATTACCAATCCATCAAACAGTAGGCCAGTTCCCCTCCCCCCCAGCAGCATCCTTATTAAGGCTTTCTAGGAAGATAAAAGAAGGCTACTACCTGCTGGCATGAGGCAATATTACAGAGAAACTCCCCTAACTATTGTGCCTCTTGACTGTATCTGTGCAGAATATCTATCAGTTCCAATCTCCTTTTTGAAACATCTAATGGCCTGCAGCATTGCCAGAACAATTTTCAATGAATTATGCCCAACTGTAACGGCTCTCCAATACTGGATGAGTTAATTGCTATTAAATCAATTGGCTTTGCTTTTCTCACATGAACCAAAGTCCATCACTCACAAAGAAGAAATCCTATTTTGATTCTAAGGATGTATTTTAATCCTAGTGCTCTGTGACAGAGCTGCAAATGTTTGTTTTGTGCATGTGACCTCCTCCCATCTTTGCTGTTATCTGGGGCATCACACACCTGTACAGACTGCTCTCCTACATGACCTGACCACTGTAATTGGACTGCCAGGGAATAGCTTTTCTGCAGCCTTCACACCACTCATTTTTAATAATTCTCTGCACAAAGAAGATTTCCCTGAAGTCCACGACAACAGCAACACCACTGCTCCAATTCCACCATTGTTGTATCAAATGAGCTACATCTTAGTAACTCCACCAAAACCACGCAAAATAATGTGCCACATAAGAAGAGTGCTGATATGGTCATCTCTGTACAGGTGTGATAGAAGATCATGAAAGAAAAAAGATCTTTCTAGCTGACATTTTTTTCCCAGTCATCTGACCTGTCTCACTTTCCTGTTCCCTTGTTCATCTTTAACTTTTATATCCATCACAAGCAGACTGCAGCTATGAATTAATCACATCTAGGATGAGCTTTAGTTTCAAAGGTCTTACAGAAATAGTACTCTGCACTACATTTCCATTACACCATGGAAGACAACAGACCAAAAAAGAAAAAAAAATATGATTAGGTATGCTATTTAGGTAGTATTAGTTTATACAGAAATACAATCTTTCATGAAACTAAATCTTGATTTTTTTTTAGCCTTTAGATACACTGCAGAGGGATGTTTAGCTGGAGGTGACAGAACATCCTTCACTTATTCCATCAGAACTTACTTAGATTAAGAACATGCACTCTTCAAAGTATGAAATGAGAACTTCTCACACACTAAAAACTCTGAAATAAGGAGAAAGTTACGTATTTTTAAGAAAACAATGATTTTTGCATTTCTGCACAGAAGTAAACAGTTAATGTGATTTTTTTGGGTGCCAGTTCTGGGAATAAAATATGGCCTTACAGGCTTCATAGTAACACCATATAGGTTTATGTCTCTACATTTTCACAAGTGTGTTAAAAATAGACCAAGCTTTAAAGGACAAAGAAATAAGAAAACAACTGTCAGTTTGGGGAAGGGGGGAGAATTTCAGCATTTTTAAAGGAAGAAACACTAAATTAAGATACTAACTTTTCTTGCTCTCAGCATTCGGGTAGCATTCTGAGTCCATGTTCAGCTTCCCTTGTAGTAACAGGACAACTCAACAATACTTCTGGATTTATACATTTTGTTTATAAAATGTTACATGTTTACAGGTTTGTCTATTTGAGATTATTCTGCAAACAAATATTTAGACTTGTATTTTCACTTGTACATAGAGCAACCACGATCAACCAATCTGTACTTGTGCATTTCCTTAAGCACCAAAATATTGCATCAAGCAGTCAAGGAAAAGAAAATGGCAAAGTATCAGTAAAGCATGGGAGTAAACAGAGGCTCACTACAGCTCTCTTCCTGCCCTGTTCTGTTGCTTCAGAACATCCCCTAGAAAAAGTGAATAAAGATCTGCAGTATAGGTAACAGGATTTAGTCAGAAGAGACATCTAGGAGAACATGCAATGTGCAGTCTACTTGTTAGATAACTCCTTTCTCTGACTGTTGGAGCTAAAATTTGAGCGAGGAACTAACAGCCTTTGACCATTTAAAATACACCTTCCTTACCCAAAACAAATATATGCTCATCACTTCTTAGACCTCTAGAAACTACTAATAGACGTCTGTGCAGATGAAACATGTAACTTATGATTGTAAAGCTCAAGCGTCACACTAAGCTATTTTTTTCTACTTCTCTGTTGCTACGGACCAAGCAGTTAACAAAGATACTTGATATTTGGCAAAAGTGTGTAACATGCAATGTCATACACCTCAGTCTGGAACAGGCAAAACAGCTCAGAAGTTTCATATGCCACTGTATTTATTACCAACATGCATGTTGTCTTTCATATTTAATATCTGCTTATATACAAAGGTTTGTCTGACAGGTTAACTAAAACTAATTTGCGCTGTATATCGCTGCTAGGGTTCTCAACAGCTGTATCACAGGAGATTTACCATTACAGCTGGGTGTATTTATTTTTGGTGGAAGGAGGTGGTTAACACACAGTAAGTGAACCCCAGAGTAACTCTTACAGTGGTATGAGCAGGCAGTTGGAGACTGCTATTTATTGGTCTTAACTACAGCTATGTCAAATATAGGAAACAATCACAAACATGCAGTATTGCTCAGTGGTAAAAGAGGAAGAGTTATACGTAAAATGAATAGTAAAGGATTAACTGTATAATACATTTCAGTAAGCTAAATCAGTTCTTAGTACAAAACCAAGAAAGCTTCCAGCTATTCCAGGAATTTCAAGTCAAGTGGATTTTGATTTTCCATTAATCTAATATAAATACTTCCGTGAAACTTCCAATTTGATATTTTCCATTTGTTTTTGTTGGTTTTCACTCCTACTAGGCTGACTTTGCCAAAAAAACCTAGAAGCCTTGTGATACAGAAGATGCTAGACTTCAAATTCAAAACCAGTATTAGCAGTGGTTTGGCAAGTTCTACTGGCAAACGCTCCAGGCGAGTTTCCTGAGACTTAACCGACAACATCCAAGACAAAGTACATGGGTATGACATTACAAACATTTGTATGGAAGATTAGGGTGCAAAAAATACATCAGCAAATCCTGTTAACAAGGCAAATCCAGCACAAAAAAATTAAAAAAGGTTTCATTCGCATCTGCCTCAGATTTTCCAGGCTTGCTGCTCTCCATTATTATCAAGCCATCCAGAGATGGCAAAAAAAACAGTGAATTAGATTCCAGAGTAACTCAGAAGGTTAGAAACTTACATCCTAGGGTATAAAGCACATATTTGATGCATAAACATAAATAACATAATCTCTCTGTATTCTTCAGAGAGTTGACAACATTAATGTAAGCCTAAAATTATGCCTGTTCCAAATCACAGTTTCATTAATTTTTATAAACTGTTGTAAATAAAAGTTATATTGAAAGACATAAAGTAATATTCCCTGATCTTACTTTTCATTTTATAACTCTATCAGTGTTTTCAAGCTCTGAGACTCCGAAGTGTTAGTTCTCATTTTAATAACACTATGGTAGGAGTCTGTAAATACTGCAGTAATACTAAAATGAGCTAATTTAATTTCTTAGGAAAATGTCTGTATAAAGTTCCCTGTGGTTTGTAATTACTGTAAAGTCAACAGTTTACATCAATGATCCGGTAATCAGCTAGTCAGAGTGTAAATAATTAATGAAATAAATGTTTTCAGTGATCTTGCTCATGGAAGACTCCTTGGAGTATGGTAAAACAGCAGTTTTATGAGAATAATATTGCAGAAGAGTTAAGCCTTTTCTTGAGTACATATTTGTATTTTGTTTCTTAAGTACATATTTGTATTTTGTTTATTAATAATTTGGGTCAAACCAGTAAATGCTTTTAGTAAACACCCTTCTATTGATCTAATACCAATTAATATGTTAATTCCACTTTGCTAAATGAGTGCCAACATCATGCAGGTGCTAGGAAGTATTTGGAACATCAGAGAGTGTATTCACAAACATTTCAGCATGGTCAGAATCAGTTTAGGAAACAACTTTATACTGAACATCTGTGACAAGGAAGAACTATACCATTAATCTTCTAAGGCATGCCTTACACATGCTATCTATGCATTAGCAGCAAAAAGGTGGGCTGTTTTTTATTATTTCACTGTTTTAAGAAATGCTTTAACATGAAAACACAGATGAAATGTATTGATGTTTCAGTCTTGCTTATACAACAGACATTGCATTATCAATCATTATCTGCCTGAATACTACTCATTAATTTCAACATGGTGCTAAACTGGCGATGCTAAGACAGTCAGTGATAATCCGGGTAGCACAACACAATTTTGGTCTGTCTTTGTGATTCCTGCAGTTTAAAATCCATTTTCACATTCACTTTCTGACTATAGCCCAAAATCATCTAAAGGAACGAGGCAGAACTCAGTACGATCTTGTTATTGACGTTTATGTTGATCGATGTTGTCTCTTACAGAATTGGAATCTACAGATCAATTCCCTTATTAGATTCGTTCTCAGTGCTGCCATGATCATTTTATCACAGAAGCTGCTGCCGTCAAATGCTGCTTTATCACTTTATAATGGGATAAGCTGAAGCTTTCCTCTAGCATATAGTTGGAAATGAAAGCTGTCTGAGCTCTAAGTATTTCTTTCACAGATTTTCAAAATACCTTTATATTAACTGCATATGCCTATTTTAAAAGCTATTTTAAACTCAAATTCACCTAAACAGCAATAATTTTGTCCCACAACAAAATTCCAATTCTCAGGGTGGTAAATAAAAAGGCTAACACTGGAGACTACCTTGGATCTGCTAATAACCTTCTTCCTGCAGAGCCTGTGTGTCAGATGATAGAAAAAAAAGAAGAGACTAAGAATGAAGAAACAGAAGAACTAAAATGGTCTCAGGAATGGTAAATAGTACTATACGAACACACAAACACGTGCAAACACTCAGCAAGCACACAGAACAAATACATACACAAGGGTCACTGTAAGTACTTTGGTTTTGAAAATATGAACAGCTGTGGTATTTTTTAGGAGTGGTATTACAGCTCCTATTGAGAGAGGAGTTCATCACATAAATTTAAATCTCCGATAAAATAAATTAGCTTTTTTATTGCCAGGTTGAACTATGGGGCTATGATTGTTATGTATTGCTACAATATAAGTCTTAATGGCATTTTAGCCCTGTGGTGGTCAAACAGAAACCATTTCAAACATTCTAAAGGCTATTAAAACATGTGCAGATGTCTGGAAAATTAATCCTGTTATCTAATTCTAACCTTTTGCCTGTAGGAGGAAAAGGAGAGAGAAAGCTCAGGGAAGATGCTTTAGATCAATACACGGCAACCAAGAAGGATAAGCACTTTTTCACATGGAAGTTCATTGGCTGTGAACAGGTGATTCAAGTGAACAGATTCATCCTTATTTGGATTTCACTGACATAATTCATTTACTCAGAAGAATAATTTAAGAAAGATGAGCATCATTTTCACAGTCCTTCCTCACTGCTGTTTCCCAAGGTCCAGCAAGCTAGACATGGGAAAGGTTCATTCATTTAAATGACAAGAGCAGGAATTTGTCAAGGTTAATGTTGAGTAAGCCATATTTTCCTTCCCCCAGTATTACGCATTTAAAGGGCATCATCATCCCTCCACCTTCTTTTTCTGTTTGTTTTTTTTTTTTGTTTTTTTTTTTTTGTTTGGTTGGTTTTTTGTTTTTTTTTTTTTAAATATTGCTGAAATATCAGATGGACTGAAAGGAGTTTAAAAGTAGAATGATTTAAAGAAATACTTTTACCATTAGTTTACGGCTATTCTCTTCAACTCTAATGCATTGTTTTTGGCTCTAACAGAATAATTTCAAATAAGGAATGACTTTTTTGGAAGGTTTTCTTCAATAGCTGGAGCACATTACTTTATTCTACCCTTTTTTCCTCAAAGCACCTACCTGAGGTATTGTTTAGAAAGAGTAAGTGGGCAGATTCCCAGATGGTAAGAATTACTGGCTTCACTTCTTTTACTGAAATTGAAAGAATTTTTGCCAAGTCAAGAACTGTATCATACACCTCCCTAACTTTTGCTGCTTCTCAGAAATAAAGCTTCTAGAAGGTCACTGTGTACATGCGCTGTCGTATTTCATTCTTGAAAGTCTCAAATCTGAATACAAGATGTCCAAATGGCAGTCCAAGTTCTGCGACATTTATTCTGGTAGACAAAAATCACAAGGCTTGTGTGCAAGACAAAGTATGACCCAGTAGACTTGACGATCTGAACTAGCATCTCCAGTCCTGGCTTCAGTCCTCTGTAATTCCACTGGCCTTTTCTGAAGTGAGAAACCACAGAAGGAACTTGCAATCAGCCTGGCCATGCAAGTACAGCTGAAACACAGGTGAGGTGGGAGAGCCAGCACTGGTGCTAACAAGGAGGATGCACCATATTGTATGGTACAAAGATACAGACCTGCACTCCCCATGTTCATTTGCACCTCACTCCTACTGTGATAGCCAGGCAGAAAACACCACAAAAAGGAAAATGAGAAATGTCAGTCATTGCTCCTGGGCCAAACTGTGCTCCTAGAATCATAGAATAGTTAGGGTTGGAAAGGACCTTAAGATCATCTAGTTCCAACCACCTGCCATGGGCAGAGACACCTCACACTAAACCATGCCATCCAACGCTATGTCCAACCCGGCCTTGAACACCGCCAGTGATGGAGCATTCACAACTTCCCTGGGCAACCCATTCCAGGGCCTCACCACCCTCACAGTAAAGAGCTTCCACCTTATATCAAATCTAAACTTCCCCTGTTTAAGTTTGAACCCATTACCCCTTGTCCTCTCACTACAGTCCCTAATGAACACTCCATCCCCAGCATCCCTATAGGGCCCCTTCAGATACTGGAAGGCTGCTATGAGGTCTCCACGCAGCCTTCTCTTCTCCACGCTGAACAGCCCCCACTTTCTCAGCCTATCTTCATATGGGAGGTGCTCCAGTCCCCTCATCATCCTCATGGCGCTCCTTTGGACTTGTTCCAACAGTTCCATGTCCTTTTTATGTTGAGGACACCAGAACTGCACACAATACTCCAAGTGAGGTCTCATGAGAGCAGAGTAGAGGGGCAGGATCACCTCCCTCGACCTGCTGGTCATGCTCCTTTTGATGCAGCCCAGGATATGGATGGCTTTCTGGGTTGCAAGAGCACACTGCCGACTCATGTTCATTTTCTTACAGACCAACACCCCCAAGTCCTTCTCCGTAGGGCTGCTCTCAATCTCTTCTCTGCCCAACCTGTAGCTGTGCCTGGGATTGCTCCGACCCAGGTGTAAGACCTTGCACTTGGCATGGTTAAATTTCATAATGTTGGCATCAGCCCACCTCACAAGCGTGCCAAGGTCCCTCTGGATGGCATTCCTTCCCTCCAGCGTATCAACCGAAACACACAGCTTGGTGTCATTGGCAAACTTACTGAGGGCGCACTCAATCCCACTGTCCCTGTCACCAAAAAAGATGTTGAACAAGATCAGTCCCAACACCGATCCCTGAGGGACACCACTCGTTACTGGTCTCCAGCTGGACATTGAGCCATTGACCACAACTCTTTGCGTGCGGCCATCCAGCCAGTTCTTTACCCACCGAGTGGTCCACCTATCACATTGATGTCTCTCCAACTTAGAGAGAAGGATGTCATGTGGACAGTGTCAAAGGCTTTGCACAAGTCCAGGTAGATGACATCAACTGCTCTGCCCCTGTCCGTCAGTTCTGTAGCCCCATCATAGAAGGCCACCACATCGGTCAGGCAGGATTTCCCCTTAGTGAAGCCATGCTGGCTGTCACCAACCACCTTGTTGGTTTTCATGTGCCTTAGCATGCCTTCCAGGAGAATGTGCTCAAAGATTTTGCCAGGCACAGAGATGACACAGACTGGTCTGTAGCTCCCCAACTCATCCATTTTCCCCTTCTTGAGAATAGGGGTTATATTTCCCTTTTTCCAGGCATCAGGAACTTCACCTGACTGCCATGATTTTTCAAATATGATGGATAGTGGCTTAGCAACTTCATTTGCCAGCTCCTTCAGGACTCGCAGATGGATAGATGGATTTCATCAGGTCCCATGGACTTGCGCACATTCAGGTTTTTAAGACGGTCTCGAACCAGATCCTCTCCTACAGTGGGTCCAGGGTCTTCATTCTGACTGTCCCTGCGCCTGCCTTCGCACACTTGTATGGTGTGATCAGAGCATTTGCCAGTGAAGATTGAGGCAAAGAAGTCATTAAGAATCTCAGCCTTCTCCAAATCCAGAGTAGCCATTTCTCCTGATAGCTTCCGGAGGGAGCCACATTGTCCCTAGCCTGTCTTTAATTCGCTATGTACCTATAGAATCCCTTCCTGTTATTCTTAACATCCCTAGCCAAGTTTAATTCTAACTGGACCTTAGCTTTCCTAACCTGCTCCCTAGCTTCCCGGACAACGTCCCTTTATTCTTCCCAGGCTGCTTGTCCTTGCTTTTGCCTTTTATAAGCCTCTTCTTTCCCTCAGTTTTCTCAGCAGCTCCTTATCCATCCAAGGAGGTCTCCTGGCCCTCCTGCTAAACTTCCTTCCAGTTGGGATGCAACACTCCTGAGCTTGTAGTAGGTGATCCTTGAATATCAACCAACAGTCTTGGGCCCCCCTGCCCTCTAGGGCTGTATCCCATGGAACCTTACTGAGCAGGCTCCTGAAGAGGCCAAAGTCTGCTCTCTTGAAGTCCAGGGCACTGAGCTTGCTGCACGTTCTTCTCACTGTCCTGAGGATCTCGAATTTGACCATCTCACGATCGCTGCAATCAAGGCTGCCCGGGAGTATCACGTTTCCAACCAGCCCTTCCCTGTTGGTGAGCAAGGGAAGGGTATCTTCCCTCTTGCAAGTGAAGATACAGTGCCTCGTGTCAGCATGTAGAACGTGGACTGTTCTCGGGAGTACTAGGCCCTGGCAAACTGACATTGAACAGCGTCCCCTCTCCCACCCTGCAGCCAGTACCTGGGGCAGTCTGCCCCCAGGCTCAAAGCAGCTGTGAGCTTTACCTCTATCACAGATGGGTGATAGCTGCTGTAAACACTTTCTGCAGCTGTCTCTGCTCAGAAGAAGCTGTGCCAATTTTTGATTAGGAATTTGTGCCCTTGTGAATCCATAATTTTTTCATGGTAGATAAAAGCAGGGCTTAGGAGGTATTATGCAGGAATTTGAAAAGGGGTCAGCTCCCATTTTGGCACCATGTAAGTAGTCAAATTTTAAGAACACTTGAAAGTCTGGTCCCATGTACATGAAGGACCAAAAGATCTAATTTAAAGGTGAATTTCACTTGTTATTCTGCCATGAATTGGTGTACAGCTGAGAGAAACCATATTTCTAATTATTGTCAAGATTTCCTAAGGACCATTTAGGGGAATAATTTTAAGTACACCTTTAAAATACAGTGCTAATCTCAGATTCATGTTCACATGTGCAATATCTATAATGCATAGTAATTGAGCCTAGACCTGTGTCTGTATCTGCTGTACAGGAAAAAGCATACAAGGTTTGTTTAGAGAAAAAAAATTGAATACATTGTAAGTAATGGAAACTTAAAAAAAAAAAGAAAAAAGTGATTGAGCATTTCTGCTTTTAACATATGACTGAATAAATAAAATTACGATCAAAACACTGTAAAATTAAGTAGTTCATCTCTGAAACTGTATACCAGAAAGATGAACTGAAGAGTGGGTGTATATTTAAGAATTTTAAAGCACTGATATTAATTCAAGATGCCATGACTTTGGCAGTCTAGTTTCCATATTTCTAATGCAGTAAGATGGAGTTTAATTCTTAATGCTGAAGATGCCCTTGTAATGCACACAGGACACAGACAAATCACTGCTCCTCCCTGCGCCCAGACATCGGATAGTGAGTAATGAAACATGGCTTGCTCACATCCACAGGAAGAAATGAGCATGAATGCAATCTAAAAATGCTAAAAGTACAAAGAGACTCAAGTCTGTCAATATCACATTGTTAAAGATTTAATGACAATGGAAACTTTTCCTTTTAGCTTGTCCTTATCAAGAAAGATACCCAGATGGTAATTCAAGAGTTAAGGCACTAATGGACTCTTCAGTTTCACTGAGCACCTATGTGCTGATTTTATCTTGCAATACAGTATTTCACGTTCTCAGCGAAGTCAACAGAGATCTAGTCAATAGTGTCACGGCCTTTGGATGAGGATTTGAATCTTACCAGTATCCAAACCATCATTAAAGAAGACAGGTCATTTGGGAAACAAAGGAGAGCATTAGTAAAATTCAATAGTAAAAGATGGGATCGGTTCAGTAGGTATTTTATGATTCATTATGAATAACATTTTATTCTAATTACATCCCCCTTCTTTGTGCAGTATCCATAGGAGTATACAAAACATAAAGTGTATCACAGGAAAATGAATTTTTTCACAACAGAAAATACCTAATGAGTAATCTTAAGTGCTAAAACCCACTTAGCGCAATGTTAGTTTGATTGATTTGATGGAATGTGTAATTTAAAATTACTAGGAACTTACACTGACATGATATAATCTGAGCAGCTAAAACGTTACTAAGTAGATTACTTACTGGCACACCAATTTTAAGTAAAAGAGTTGTAATGCCATATTGCTTCATGTTTGAAGTGCCACTAAAATAACAGTATAACCCACAGTTATAAAGTAAAATGTAAAGGAAGTCTTATATGTATTGAATGCAATAAAAGATGAAATTGATCCTTTATCCATTTTTGTTTCATATACATACTTTTTCACAGTTATCTTTCACTTAAGTTTCAAAGTCATAAGAAAACAAAAGTTAACTATATACTTAGCTCCATTAGTACAATAAGAAAATGACATATCTGTAATAATAATGGTTATATTTCTACACCGCTTTGGAATTTCAATAGATTCCCACTTTACTGCAACAAGAAGCAGTCCTCTAAATCTCTGAATCATTCTATTATATGCATTTTTTGGTATTTCATTTGGGAGTTACAGAGTGTGAAATATGCACCATGATGAGAAATCAATTATCTAGCACACCTGTGGTCTGTGCATATTGTATTTAAGCAGGGCGTGCAGTGGCTACTATTTTATTCCACTGTGAAATCCAAACTGGGAAGGCTTTAAAAGTTGACCTGATGAGATGAACTTGCCCTTTACATGTAGCACATGGCTTGTACTTACTACATCACATACTGTGATAACATTAGAACAAATCTATGCTAATTTTCGCTATCCAAATGTCAATGAGAAAGATTTTTCTATCTAGAAAGGAAACCTCAACAAATGACCCTTGACATGCTGTGGTACAGAATATCCCTTTGGCTAGTTTGGGTGAGGCGTTCTGGCTCTACTTGCTCCCGGCTTCCCGTTCCCCTTTTCACTAGCAGAGCATGAATCTGAAAAATCTTTGATTGGGGTAAGCATTACTTAGCAACAACTAAAAACATCAGTGTGTTATCAGCGTTGTTCTCTGACTAAAGTCAAAAACACAGCACTGCACCAGCTACTAAGAAGAAGAAAAATAACTGCTACAGCTGAACCCAGGACACTTAAATATACCAAATAAATATGTATCTATAAAAATGTTTTAACTTCAAACCTAGAAACACACCAGACAAAAAAATGGACCTGTTGGTCACACAGAATAAAAACAGAGCAGGCTGAAATAGCATCCAACAGGTTAAGCATTGTTACAGGCTAAATTTAACTTCATGGAATAGAAAAACATATCTTTCTAACACTTTCTGTAAGTTTGAAGCACAGGGCAATTTTGGAAAGGAATATAGCAATACTATTTTGTATTGTGGAATTCCTTCCTTTTTTCTTTCATTTATTTTGATACTGAATGTACACAATAATAGGAAAAACCATGAAAAACATTCTTGTACTTAATGACTCTGCCCCTATACTTGCTTAGGGCTTCAAATATCATATTGGATTCCTCCCATCATGTGTATCACCACTGAAAATAAAAATCCATGCACAAAATAAAGAGAAATCTATGGTTCACCCAGTGTCAGTTGCATATTTTTCTTTGTCTAAAAACAAAAAGGCAGTAAAATCTTACTTTTGTTGTTAAGGCCTGTCACATCAATATAGCCTCAAGGTTTTCTTGACACATGATTACTTTGAAAAACTGTCTTTGCTCTTCAGAAAAAAAATCTATATATTTCTTCAAAACTTAAAAAAATACTGCTGTCCTCAGTCAAAATCATTCATAAAAGCTTCACCAAAGATCACGTGTGGCTTTCCTAAAGATTATTTGCTCATTTGATTTACTGTTTCTGGTATCACTTTAGCAATTTATCCTGTGGATAATGGAAAAAGCTCATTTTAAATTTGCTAACTAAAAATTATATATTCAAATTGTGTCACAAAGTGGTCAAGGCTAGGTTGGAAGGGGCTTTGAGCAACCTGGTCTAGTGGGAGATGTCCCTGTCCATGTCAGTGGGTGGGAACTAAATGATCTCCATCCCTGGCGGTGTTCAAGGTGGGGTTGGACAGAGCTTTGGATGGCATGGTTTAGTGTGAGGTGTCCCTGCCCACGGCAGGGGGGTTGGAACTAGATGATCTTAAGGTCCTTTCCAATCCTAACTATTCTATGATTCTATGATCTCTATGGTCCATTCCAACATAAACCATTCAACAATTCTATGATTCTGATATGGAAAGCCTTTCAGTGTTCTTCTTGGGAACCTCTCAAGACTAGTTGAAGTACTTGGACATTAGAAATTCCAGCAGTTGGGAGTAAATTTCTTTTAAAAGCATTATCATTCTCATCAGATCTATATTTTTAGAGAGCTTTAGTTAAAGTTTTCTTTTTGTTTGAGAGCAAATTGGTAAGAAATTAGATAGTGAAATAAGGGACAACAGTCCGATAAGAAAGGAAACAAAACACAAATTGTAGATGGAGGAGACCTATCAGGTCAGTTGATATAACTCCCTCATAATAAAATACTGTTCTCCGCTGAACCTCTAGCTGTTCTGACTGTTCCTTGTTTTTCTTTAGTTTTAAATGTTGTGAAGGATACTGCCCTACCTCTCCTCCATATATCACACCACAGTATAGAACAAAATTCTTTGTGATGTTATTTTGTCAGCCTGGATTAGATTTAGATCCAGCAAATAATTTCAGCAAATGTTTTATTTCAAGAATGAAAGTTTTACAGTTTCCTTAGTGAGAAAAGAGCATGCCTGGATTTTCTGTGCTAGAGAAAGGAGTCCTTCAAGGACATGAAAAGCCATCTTAGCTATTTCACTCAAGGGATCTCACAAAGCTTCTTGGACATCTACACACCACGGCTGTGATTTACACATAGGTATAAGACCCTGTGACTAGAGATGGCCTGTAGAGAGCCACTGTGGCGGATGATATTCAATGATTCTCAGTGCTCTTCCAAACATCTGCCTATCTCAGGTCCTCCTTCCAGAGCTGGCTGGGTATCGGATATCCAGCCTGATTCCTTCAGGTATTATGTCATTGGTGTTCATTCAGAACTAGGTCATATGGCTTAGGGAGATTAGATGAAGTTTCTTCGGAGGGGGGATGTTTCCTTTCCTTCTCTCATCACTGACTTTGGTCACCCATTCATCTAATTAGTAGGCTTTCATGATTACTTGAATTCTGTATTGTTTTCTCAGCACATAATAGGAACCGCAAACACAGCAATTAAAAAATATGGCTTATAATGTATCATTACACATTGACGATGTAAACTGAGATGAAATACAGAGATTCAAAGCTTTGTATTTCTGTCTTCTCAGATATTATTGGTGAGTGAGGACATGACAGAAACAGAAACCAGGTACCAGTACACTGGGATAATGCAAGACTGAAAATTATGACACCAGCACCTTCACATGAAGAAATATTCCCGTAATTCGTCCTTGAAACACTCAAAAAATCTCTAAGTGTTCTTTACAAGGCCACTATCTAACCATAGAATCATAGAATCATAGAATAGTTAGGGTTGGAAAGGACCTTAAGATCATCAAATTCCAACCCTCCTGCCATGGGTAGGGAAACCTCAAACTAAACCATGCCACCCAAGGCTATGTCCAACCTGGGCTAGAACACCGCCAGTGATGGAGCATTCACAACTTCCCTGGGCAACCCATTCCAGTGCCTCACCACCCTCACAGTAAAGAGCTTCCACCTTATATCAAATCTAAACTTCCCCTGTTTAAGTTTGAACCCATTACCCCTTGTCCTCTCACTACAGTCCCTAATGAACACTCCATCCCCAGCATCCCTATAGGGCCCCTTCAGATACTGGAAGGCTGCTATGAGGTCTCCACGCAGCCTTCTCTTCTCCACGCTGAACAGCCCCCACTTTCTCAGCCTATCTTCATATGGGAGGTGCTCCAGTCCCCTGATCATCCTCATGGCGCTCCTTTGGACTTGTTCCAACAGTTCCATGTCCTTTTTATGTTGAGGACACCAGAACTGCACACAATACTCCAAGTGAGGTCTCACGAGAGCAGAGTAGAGGGGCAGGATCACCTCCCTCGACCTGCTGGTCATGCTCCTTTTGATGCAGCCCAGGATATGGTTGGCTTTCTGGGTTGCAAGAGCACACTGCTGGCTCATGTTCATTTTCTTATAAACCAACACCCCCAAGTCCTTCTCCGTAGGGCTCCTCTGAATCTCTTCTCTGCCCAACCTGTAGCTGTGCCTGGGATTGCTCCGACCCAGGTGTAAGACCTTGCACTTGGCATGGTTAAATTTCATTAGGTTGGCATCAGCCCACCTCACAAGCGTGTCAAGGTCCCTCTGGATGGCATTCCTTCCCTCCAGCGTATCAACCGAAACACACAGCTTGGTGTCAATGGCAAACTTGCTGAGGGCACACTCAATCCCACACTCCAAGTCAGCAACAAAGATGTTGAACAAGACCGGTCCCAACACTGATCCCTGGGGGACACTCTCGCTACTGGTCTCCAGCTGGACATGGAGCCATTAAGCACTACTCTTTGCGTGCAGCCATCCAGCCAGTTCTTTACCCACCGAGTGGTCCACCTATCAAATTGATGTCTCTCCAACTTAGAGAGAAGGATGTCATGTGGGACAGTGTCAAACGCTTTGCACAAGTCCACGTAGATGACATCAACTGCTCTACCCCTGTCCATCACTTCCGTAGCCCCATCATAGAAGGCCACCACATTGGTCAGGCAGGATTTCCCCTTAGTGAAGCCATGCTGGCTGTCACCAAACACCTTGTTGGTTTTCATGTGCCTTAGCATGCCTTCCAGGATAATCCGCTCCAAGATTTTGCCAGGCACAGAGGTGAGACTGACTGGTCTGTAATTCCCCGGCTCATCCATTTTCCCCTTCTTGAAAATGGGGGTTATATTTCCCTTTTTCCAGTCATCGGGAACTTCACCTGACTGCCATGAGTTTTGAAATATGATGGACAGTGGCTTAGCAACTTCATTTGCCAGCTCCTTCAGGACCCGCGGATGGATTTCATCTGGTCCCATGGACTTGTATACATTCAGGTTCCTAAGATGGTCTCGAACCAGATCCTCTCCTACAGTGGGCCCAGGGTCTTCATTCCCACAGTCCCTGCGTCTGCCTTCCAAGACTTGGGTGGTGTGGTCAGAGCATTTGCCGGTAAAGACTGAGGCAAAGAAGTCATTAAGAACCTCAGCCTTCTCCAAATCCAGGGTAGCCAGTTCTCCCGATAGCTTCTGGGGAGGGCCCACGCTGTCCCTAGCCTGCCTTTTATTGGCAATGTACCTATAGAATCCCTTCCTGTTATTCTTAACATCCCTAGCCAAGTTTAATTCTAACTGGGCCTTAGCTTTCCTAACCTGGTCCCTAGCTTCCTGGACAACATCCCTGTATTCTTCCCAGGCTGCCTGACCTTGCTTCCACCTTTTATAAGCCTCTTTTTTCCTTCGAATTTTGCTCAGCAGCTCCTTATCCATCCAAGGGGGTCTCCTGGACCTCCTGCAGCACTTCCTTCTAGTTGGGATGCATCGCTCCTGAGCTTGCAGCAGGTGATCCTTGAATATCAATCAACAGTCTTGGGCCCCCCTGCCCTCTAGGGCTGTATCCCATGGAATCTTCTGTGTATCTCCTTAGATACACAGAAGTATTCTTATCATTTCACACTGTTACAAGACTGGATGCTCTTTCCTGAGACAGGATCTTCATGACAGTAATTGTGCACCTTTGGTAACCTTGAGCCCCTGCAGCAGGGCTGTGGTCTGAAATATTTTGAGAACTGCAAACAGTGTAAAAACAACCACCTCACTCCTTAGTAGGTGCTCTACTGGCAACGCAATTCTTGGATAAAGTTTAATGTACTAGTTTAAACTTAATATATGTCAAACCTGCTTTAGATTTATGTGACTACCTTTTTGTCTGTTGATAAAGTCCTTGAGATTGAGGTAGCTTTTAAGAAGTTTTCCACTACTGCTTAAGCAATTAGCAGATCTGAGATTAATTTCTCCTTCAAGCCACCAGTCCTGATTTCTGAGAAAGTAAATATCACTACACATACTGCCACATCTGATTTATATGTTTACTGAGAAGGAAAAGACAGTTTGTTCTGAAACTGGAACTTTTCAGAAGCTTTGCAGATGAGAGTACCCTGACAATCTGATGGATACAAAAGAACAAATGTGAAGTAAGAAAATAAGCAGGTCAAATGCAGGAGTTTCAAAACTTTAAATACAATTTGCTGATCTTGGTCTTGTCTGCCTGCTCTCTGAAGAGCCTGGAGGCACAAGGCAGGAGTAGTAGCTGGATTCTGAGAGACAGAAATAATATTGCTGCTCAGCGTATAATGATCCAGTTATTGAAATATACTTCGGACTGCTGACAAACTGCTTCCTAACAGTGTGCGAAGATCTTCAGCTTTAATTTCAAACCCTCAAATACTTACTTTCTGAAATACTTAAATATTTAATCTATCTGATTGCTGTAAATACAACTTCACTTTTAACCTCTGCATTCAGCCATCATCATGCCTAATGATGTTTGAACCAGAGGTCAGACCCAGAATCTGAGGCTAGATACTCCATCTGCTTTTATCAGATTTTAGGGCAATTAATTGCCTTTTTTTTCTTCCCATATATCATAATGTCGCTGGTGCAATTCAGCTCTTCCTGCTAAGTTGTACAATAATTTCCATCGAAGAACATACAGCTGCACTCTGTCTCATATGTCAGGACATAGTTGTCAGGTTATTAAAAAAGCTAACATCAATGCAGTCATAACAAAGTAGTTATTATTTAAATTGACCTGAGAATTCAGTGGACTGTGCTGTAGCATTCTAGAAAAAATTTTAGACATAAAATTAAACAATGTGGATGGTCCATGAGTACTAAATGAAACTAATCTAGCCAGAGAAACACACGAGAAAATAGATGCCTGAAGAGTCCTACCTGCTTTATTCGGGGATTGATAAAGTAGAATTTTTATGACGGAAATAAAATGGCAATGAAAATATAGTTTAGGATCAGAGGTATTGTAAATCTTATGACTAGAAATATTATTTTATACTTTCTCAACTAGGAAAATTTTATTACTTATTTAATGAAATAAATTAACTTAATAAATGTTGCTACTTAGAATAATAGAATCATAGAATAGTTAGGGTTGGAAAGGACCTTAAGATCATCAAATTCCAACCCTCCTGCCATGGGCAGGGAAACCTCACACTAAACCATGCCATCCAAGGCTATGTCCAACTTGGGCTAGAACACCGCCAGCAATGGAGCACTCACAACTTCCCTGGGCAACCCATTCCAGTGCCTCACCACCCTCACAGTAAAGAATTTCTGGACACAAGTCCAGGTAGATGACGTCAACTGCTCTACCCCTGTCTATCACTTCCGTAGCCCCATCATAGAAGGCCACCACATTGGTCAGGCAGCATTTCCCCTTAGTGAAGCCATGCTGGCTGTCACCAAACACCTTGCTGGTTTTCATGTGCCTTAGCATGCCTTCCAGGAGAATGTGCTCCAAGATTTTGCCAGGCAAAAAGGTGAGGCTGACTGGTCTGTAGTTCCCCGACTCATCCATTTTCCCCTTCTTAAAAATGGGGGTTATATTTCCCTTTTTCCAGTCGTCGGGAACTCCACCTGACTGCCATGATTTTTCAAATATCATGGACAGTGGTTTAGCAACTTCATTTGCCAGCTCCTTCAAGACCTGTGCATGGATTTCATCAAGTGGACTTGTGCACGTTCAGGTTCTCAAGACGGTCTCGAACCAGATCCTCTCCTACAGTGGGCCTAAGGTCTTCTTTACTTGCCACTTTTTAACGCCTTTCACTAATGGTTCCCCACATGCTTTATAAAAAGCCTGCAACAACAACTTTCTGGGTAAAAAGTTACAGCAAGACATCATCCATGGGAACAATTCAGCTATGAATTCAGCTACAAACATATTGAATTTATGTAAACAGAGATACAAAATATAAACAAATTATGGTGATATCTATGAGAAGGCAAACCCTGACCCCTGTTTTCATTAGTTACTTTATACATGTCATCATTGTTGCAATAGGAGGATTTGTAACATCAGAATCAGGTTCAATGCCATTAGTTATATATTCAAATATGAGTAAAAAGAGGACTAACTAGGAGAAAGATCTGGGAAAAGATCTGTCTCAAGACTGCGCAGTTCATACCCAGTAACAAAACAAGTGTGCAACACACCAGAGCTATGAAACTGAAGAGCACTGTAATTTGGTGATTTCAATAAAGTTTCTCTGAAGAAAAGAGTACACCATTAAGAAAAAAAACGAGGCAAAGACAGAAATGTAGTGATATTGATATTTTCATTTAAAAATAATTCATAGCTGCTGTACATGGGCAAAGCAGAAGTGCTAAGTTTCATTTAAGACTTCTTACTCCTACTCTTGTATCTTCTCTTTGGATTTTCTTATCCCTTCAGGAACCGTCTGTATATCACCTCCACAGATTTCTCTCTTCACTTCCAATCAGTTCTGCTATTCTCAATTTTAAATCTTAGTCTGTCTATTATTCCCAACTATTTCTCCCACTTGCAGATGAAATACAAGGTGGCTCACTAAAATGGAGCTCCCAGTTTTCTTTCTCAAACTCCTCTTGCTATGACAGGCAGAATTTAATCCATTTTTAGCAACCACATTCGAAAATGAAGACTGCTTGGACAGAAGCTACTCTTCTGTGCTAGCTTTTAACTAGGACTATTGCTCTTCCCCAGATGGTGCTGAGACAGAAACACTTTTCCTGGGCTTCAACATTTTAAGAAAGCTGCTTCAGAGAGAAGATTGCCTGAATAAAATCTTTTTTTTTTTTTTAAAAAAAAGAGGTGATCAGGGTCCTTCTTATTTATCTTTCCTAATACTGGCTCTGTAAAACACATACTTCAGCTAGAAAGGATGTCCCCAGAAAGACAGGGTAGCTCTTAAAACTGTCTACAATATCAAAGAGGTGACAAAAAAAAGCCCGAGTTATCTCTTTCTCCACCTTACAGTTTGCAAAGACTGCATTACTTAATCTTCTCACGACAGAAGTGACATATATCCTCTGTTTCACTCCCTACAGGCAGTAAGCACACCAAAATTTCTAGCAGTAAAGAACTTACATAGAATCATAGAATCACAGAATGGTTTGGGTTGGAAAGGACCTTAGGATCATCTAGTTCCAACCTCCCTGCCATGGGCAGGGACACCTCACTCTATACCACGTCACCCAAGGCTTTGTCCAACCTGGTCTTGAACACTGCAAGGTACGGAGCATTATCACTTCGGGGAAGCAGTCCCAGTGCCTCACCACCTTCAGTGAAGAACTTCTTCCTTATATCTAACCACAGCAATATACATAATCACATGTCTCAAGAAAACACACATATTTCATTTAAGACATTATTAGACCCTTCAATTTCCTGAGTAATTAAACTTCTTGTAAATGCATGAAAATGTAATACTTTTAGTAACATTTTCACACCAGCAGTCATGAACACCTTACTACATGTGCTTCCTTTGTTATTGTTTTTGGTTTTAAATTGGTAGTAATTAGTTTTTCATTTGAATTGTGTGAGAAGCATGAGTTAATTCAGTGATATTGGTCTGGTATACAGGCCATTACCCTCCAGTGAAATTCAAAACACTGGTATCAATCTTTTCATTGAAAAAAATGTGAATAACTTGATTCCCAAGAAGACAAATGAATCATGTCGTATTTGCTCAAAATCAAATATACAAAAAAACACAAGTCTTCTAATGTCAATTACAGAATAACCCAATGCTAACAGACAACCAAATCACAGAGTCGATATGCAGAAAAAGTAACTGGTATTATCTTTTTTTTTTTTTAGCTTGTACCCTCTTCTACAGCATTCTTCAAAATCTGTAGTTGTATTGAGTGTGAATGCTCCTAGGATGAAATCAGCATTAAATAAAATTGAATTGACAGTAGCAGAAAGGTGAAATTAACACCACGTGTTATGCCTGTCTCTCCTCCCACTTAGCAGTATTTACCCATTCACTTTGATTAGGGTCATGCTTCAACAGGAAAGCCCTTAACCACATATTTAGTACTCTTCTGTAGAGCAGCAGATTTTAAGAAAGTATTTAGCTATTGCTCTAAATCTGGTATGTATGCATTTCCAAGAAAACGTAATACAAACAGTGCTCCAAATCTGTGCAGGTACACAATAGTATTTGCTTAATTTCAGCCCTAAGTGACAAACACTGCTCTGGAAACACAGATTTACCAGGGCTTTTTGTTTGTCTGGTTTTTGCTGGTTTGGTTTGTGTGTTTTTTTTTTTTTTTTTTTTTTTTTTTTTCTTTTTTCTTTTTTTAGTTACATATAAAGTATTTTAATAGCTAGGGCAAGGGAGAAGCAATTAGAAGAGAGGAGGTCCTGATCTAGCAATACCCAAATCAACACAAGAGACAGAACAAGAACCTGAGGATACCACAAGAATCCAGATCCCTACGATGGTAACCTGGCCTCACTCTGCTCAAGCTTCAGTTCTGCAGTATGTTAGTATAGCTGCTTGCCATCACAGGGATTCCCTTGCTTAAAGGGGAATTAAAGCACCAGTTGCTGAGCAGACCATGTTTCCTCAATACACAGAATAAGGTGATGAGAGTCAACAGCCCTCAGCTGTTTAGCAACAGTGCAAGGGTTAAATTTTACCTTGAGATACACATGCTCAGCATCTGAGAATTTAGGTAAGGTATACCCGCTTATTTCACATCACTTACCTATCTGACTCCTCCAAAATGAATGTTTTGGTGGTTTTTGGTTGGGCTTTTTTTTTTTTGTGTTTTACTTTTTTTTAATAAGAAATAACATAGATTGCTAAACCCAGAGTTTGTCATATTGTTAGAAATTTGCAAAGTTTTTAAAAAAATTCTCATTTACTATTCTAGCTCATGGTCAGGTTTGCTGGAACTTCTGCAAAGCAATTCTACTTCTACAAAAGGATGACAAAGAGATGGATGCATTCACAATAATGGACTTTGCCAAACGAAAAGAGATACTGAAATGTCTCTTATTCCAGAAAGGCAAAGGAGTGGGAGATGGGTCAATTGGTTTCTCAGCTATACCCTTCCATAAAACATTTGGAAAAAAAAAATCACTCTGGGTCTGTGAAGATGTACTTAAGTCCTTGTAAGTAAGCTGAAACCAGGACAGTAATACATATGGCAGAAGTTAAATAAATGGGCTGTCTTCTCACAGGAAATTACACTGTTCAACATCATGCTGAATGTTAAAGAATCAGAGCTTCTCCCCTGCAGAGGGATAATGAACACATATAATTCCATTTATCATAGTGAAAAAACACCTAAAAAGTAAGTTACTTTGCAGGTGAGCTCCTCTCCACATTTGCATCTAATATGTAGTCATAGCTTATTGGTGTACACTTTCAGTTTCAGCGGTATCAGATTACAGATAACAGATATTCTTCTAAAATATGAAATCTATCAACTGTCATTTCCTGCTTACTGACATAACCTTAAAATGAAGAAAAATATTTTATAATTGTAAGAAATACAAAGCTCATAGCTTCCTTTCTGCAAATTGTCATCTCCTACCTGAAGAAGGAGGTCAGAAGCTGGTTTGACTTTCTGCTGGAAAAGCACACTTAATGTTTGATTCTGTTGTTCCAAATCAAAAACTCTCATTTTCAGCTTTATACATTCCTCCCTCAAATCCTGTGGCAGAAGGGAAAATAGGATTTTAGAAAGCAGGTAACAGAAGCACTTAGAAAGCTCTAAGTAATGTCAGATGCTAAGCAGAAATACACATACAACTTTTAAAACAGTACAAATCAGAAAAATGTCCTACTTCATTTTCTCTGGTTGGTTGATCATCATGGGATAAGATTAAAAAAAATCTTGCCATGAGAAACAGTAGTTACCTGATGCATCCATTTGGAGTTTTCTGCTAGTATAAAAGTGACTTTGCTAGCAATATGTTTCATTTTGCAGCCAACGCAAAGCAGAAAGCAGCAATTAAGATATGAATATTGTAATAAAGCACAAGCTAAGGAAAAAAAGTGTAAACTATACCAAACCAGGAAGAAGTTCTAAGTGGTACTGTGCCTTCAAGGTATTCTTTTGAAGTCTGATCACCTGGAATAACCATGTCAGCATTGCTGGATGGCAAATTGTGTATAGTCTGTTTCTTCCCCACTGTAACTTGCCACAGTAGAGCTACACTGTAGGCCATAGTAAGATGTTTACGCACCAGACGTGTGGCAATATCCTGTCTGAGATTTCCAACATGAGGTACCAAAAAAATCTTAAAATAGGCCATTAGCGAGTCTCTGAATCTTAAGGCACAGGATATTACTGTCAAAACTGAAAGATGCAGGTCTTTTAGCATCATCATGAACAAGCCACTAATGGTTCCTGGGTACAGCAAATTATCTATCTATCTATCTATCTATCTATCTATCTATCTATCTATCTATCTACCTACCTACCTACCTACCTACCTACCTACCTACCTACCTACCTACCTGCGTACCTTCAATGTAAGACCTGCTTTTCCTGGCCAGTTGAAGGAATATACACTTCTATCAGAAAGATGATTTTGGAGAGAGGATTTTAGTCAATTTCCGCAGTTGTCCATTTTGAGGTGTGAGCTTCGTAAATCAGAAAAAGCAATCTCCTTAGCGAGTTTACATACAAAAGTAAAAAAAGGTGTGGCCATACCCAGCTTTATTAAAAAAAAAAAAAAAAAAAAAAAATCTTCCAAATACTTCTCCCTATTCATTTAAATTTAGGGTAGTTGCTGCCTTTTGGTATTGCCTCGCTGGTAATACTTTCCACCATATGAAGGTGGAGAAACAAGCCTCTGGATCCCCACATGTTGTTCTGTCAATGCCACTATCAACATCAAGACCTGGCTTTATGAGAAAACAACTCAGAGGAGGAAATTATAGTCAGATGTAGCTTAAATTCTTGCCTACAGTTGCTCTGGTCTCCGCTATAACCAGCACTGAGGTTGTAAGAGGTGAACACACAACAAATTAAGTTTGAGACTTTCAGAAAATTATAAACATCTTTTTATGCATATAGTATGTATCAGATTTTATGATGCTACTGGATGAATGCAATTCTGTTCCCTTGATAGTTTCTTAATATTTATTTTAGGTATCAGCCAAGTGGCTATTCAGGTAAAATTGCTAGAGCCTTCCAAAATGACCCCCCAAAAAACATGGGTTTAATGTTTTGTAAAGCCCTAAAGCTTTGATATCTGTTATTGAGACCTCTTATCTCTGGCCTTGTGCTAGGTAATCTCTTAGGAAACTGCAAGCATCAAGACCCAGCATTATCTCCCTTTCACAAATAATCAGGGAATTTAAAACATAGCCTTAGCTGTTACAACCATGTTTAACATTTAAACACTACCAAGTGCACTGAGAAGGAAAAATTATTCACAGAAACTAAAAATGAATAAAAAAAATAAATCTTAGCGGTGCCTCTGCTCAAAACTTTCCCATCTTGCAGTTTTAGAACCCTAAGGTCTATGTTTCAAACTTTCGACTTTCTGTAAAAAGTGAAACATAAGATAGTAGATTACCCACTCAGATGCTATAAACTGTGCCAATGGTAATGCCACATATAGCCCAGAGGAGAAATGAGGCACATAAAGGTAGCAGCATTCTGGTAGAATAACGTCTGAGTTTAGAATTCTGAAGTCCTAAAATTACCAATTAATGCAATTACCAAATGCTGAAGCACAGAATTCCTCCCCGTGGGCAAAACAACTACCTATTTGAGATAGTAATCTCCCAAATATCTAAGGTATTCCTATGGTCTCACTATAGTAATATCCAAGCATCTCTCTACCCTTCCTTTTTCTGTTGAGTATGAGACTCACTTTTCTCCAAATTGGGATTCAGTGCCCTCATTAGAGGTTCCAGCAACACACTGCTTTTCCTCTGAAGTTGCTTCTTCTAAGACTTAATTAATATCTTCTTTATTTCATTAATGAAAATGAAGAAGAAATAACTGTCATACAGAAACCAGAATAAAAAAGTATTCTCTGGAATATACTCCTGTGAAGGAGGGTAATATGCAAAGAACAGATACACAGATCACAAAACGAATTCATTAAGTGAAATAACTCAAATTTCGAACTGCTGATCCAGGTCTTACAGGGGGGGAGAGAGGAAATTAAAAATTCATTTCCAGGACTCCCAACATCTCATGACGTAAGAAGTCTCTGGGTGGAAGGAGAAAGAATGGATACTTCCAGTGAGTATCAGAGCATACAGGTTTCTCTGAAATAATTTTATTGTGTTTCTGACTTCTTCAACTTCCTAGAGATAAAATTTTCTATTAGTAAGTGGCAGAAAATCTATATAATTTTGCTATGTAGAATTGTGCAATTTTGCTCTATGGCCAATTCAGTGCAAATCTCAATTAAATATAGTTTTTTCCATAGCCACCACGGTTTAAAAAAAAATAAAAAGCCTCTCACACTACAGAAATTTTGTATCTTTTGTAACAAATTATATACTTGAAGAGTGCACATTTAAGAATGTAATTCCATTTCAAGGTTTCAGTGACATTGATAAATCATTCAAGCTTTGCTCACTCAATTTGTGTCACCAGAATCTCTCAGTGGAATCACAATCTTTCCGCATACCAGCGAGTACACAGTGCTTTATTTGTTACATTACAGCATTTACTTAATTTAAACAAAAATTAGTCCTTGAGGGACACTTTCAAATTCACAGCAAAGCCTACGCAGTACCCGTTACTGTACAAAATCACTCTTCTCCCTTTTCTGAAAGCTCTCAGCTTTTCTTCATGTCTCACTAAGCCCCAGAGGTGTGTTATCTCACTGTGGCATGACTGGCTCTGTCTTACTGCTTAGCTGTGCAACAGTAGGTTTATCTGTTTACTACTTGGATTCTGGTATCTACCTATTTGTGACTGGTGTGAGGAGTCCAATTTCCTTTTTATTGTATGCTATTGTTTCTGTCTTTTCTTATAAAAAGACTTGTATGAATGGTATCAGGAGCACGCTAACAGTTAATATTCATTCGCATTTAGAAGAATACCCTCTTTCCTCTTTCTATGGATATTAAATTAGCTGTTATTACCCAGTAATGGGTAAGCAGCTGTTAAATCCCATCAATACTAAGTAAATCACTTTATTAAATGTATTCAAATCTGTTTTTATTGTATCCGTATGAACTCCTTGGTTCCTATGGGTTTGGGAAGATTCACTACTGAGAAACTACGTAGTCATCAAAATGTCTGACGTCTTTGTGAAGGGACTCAGGAAGCTCCTCTCTTCATTTGGAAAACAACCATAATACTCCCAAACTAGAGATTACTATATTGAGATTGACCCTCTGGTAAATATTTAATCATGTATGGTTTTACATTACATCACGTATGGTTTACAAAACAAGGATGAAGTTTTTGTTTATATTAACATGAGAAAACACTTCCACTTCAGCTGAACTGAAACACAGATCTAGGAGGTTTAAGAAATAGCTGAAGTTACATTTCTAAAAGGTGTTACAGCAATAGCTCTGCAGAATGCAGTCCTCTGATGATACACAGACCATACAGCATGTGTGTATACAGCACAGACAGCAACAGTGAAAGCTTCCCCATTTGTTGTGGTTTGCACAAACCACCTCCAAGCTACAGTACTTCCAATTCCTGTAAGGCAGTATCCCTCCTCCAGACTAAAAGGTTTTGTTGTGCAGCAAACGAACCCCGTGGGACCGAAAAATGATACTTTCAATACTAACCTGTGGTAACAGCTGTGTGGCTGTTTTGTGGCCACAGCTGTGAGGTGAAGAGATTTAGAGAACATTATAACTTCTGGATTCCTGATGCTAGCTTGGGCCATAGGAATTTATTACCTATACAGGTTGGGCAGAGAAGAGATTCAGAGCAGTCCTGCAGAGAAGGACTTGGGGGTGTTGGTCGATGAGAAAATGAACATGAGCCGGCAGTGTGCACTCGCAGCCCAGAAAGCCAACCATATCCTGGGCTGCATCAAAAGGAGCGTGACCAGCAGGTCGAGGGAGGTGATCCTGCCCCTCTGCTCTTGTGAGACCTCACTTGGAGTATTGCGTGCAATTCTGGTGTCCTCAACATAAAAAGGACATGGAACTGTTGGAACAAGTCCAAAGGAGGGCCACGAGGATGATCAGGGGACTGGAGCACCTTCCATATGAAGACAGGCTGAGAAAATTGGGGCTGTTCAGCCTGGAGAAGAGAAGGCTGCGTGGAGACCTCATAGCAGCCTTCCAGTACCAGAAGGGGGCCTATAGGGATGCTGGGGAGGGACTCTTCATTAGGGACTGTAGTGAGAGGACAAGGGGTAACAGGTTCAAACTTAAACAGGGGAAGTTTAGACTGGATATGAGAAAGAAATTCTTTACTGTAAGGGTGGTGAGGCACTGGAATGGGTTGCCCAGGGAAGTTGTGAATGCTTCATCCCTGGCGGTGTTCAAGGCCAGGTTGGACAGAGCCTTGGGTGGCATGGTTTAGTGGGAGGTGCCCCTGCCCATGGCAGGGGGGTTGGAACTAGATGATCTTAAGGTCCTTTCCAACTCTAACTATTCTATGATTCTATAATGGGCAACTACACCCTCCAGAGTCTTGCATCACTCACTTGAAGGTCACTTAGTCACCTCCGTCTTCAGGGCAGGATACCTAAGAGCAGACCTAACAGAGACAGAACATCTCCCTGATCATCTTTTAATCTATCCAGAATGTCAGAAAATTGATTCACAAAAAATCTGCCCAGTAAAGGCTTTAGAAGGGCCTTCTCCCTGATCTGTAGATGGCCCAATGCAACCTTCTGCACCTATTTACCATTCAGTCAGGTGCAGATGGTTATGGATGCAGATGTTTGTCTATTCTACTGTCAGTGCACACTCCCCAAATTTAAGAGTTTAGTTGGCACAGTTCAAGGTCATCTTGTTCAGGTCTGTGCCATTCAGCAGACCTTGCAGCTACACCTGCACCCAGCCTCCTGTACGCTTGATCCTCAGCTGCATCTTGACCCCAGGGATTGGCTTTGCTCATCAGACCTGCCTCCTCCCTATGGACTTGCCCGGCAAACACAGAATGGAGACTGATCCTGATCACTGCCTCCAGGCCTGACCCTGACAGTTGGTGCTTGCCTTCCTGCCTGTCCTGCTGTCACCCTCAGTTCCTGCTCGTCCCTTTTGTGGGAGGCATTCTGAATGATGCTCCTCTGTTCTAAATGGTGTCCACAGTGGAGGCTTTCGAGCCCATCCTCAAAATCTATTTGCATCTAGAAGGCTTTTGGGCATATAGCAGATGTTTTTTATTATCTTGACTTGGTGTTTCTTGCTGCATTTTAAGAACATTATTTCTTGTCCTGTCATTCAGCGTAGACAAAACAATTTACACTCTTCTTTGCACTATCTGTACTAAAAGATTGCATTTATGTCTTTTTAAGACTTGTATTTTTAAAGCTAAATGATCCAAAACATTATTAAGAATGCTATATTCATCAAGTGGTCTAGATCTCACAAAGGATGTTTCATGAATATTGCAAGGTTCATAGCTTATTATTACAGATCTTTATAAGATTTTGTTTGTCTCCCCCACCTCCTCCTCCCAAATGAAATCACAGACGCATGTTTAACTCAAAGAGCACTTTTTTGTAGAATTGTCCTACCAGTTACTCCCTCCCCTCTGTGGGCAGCTGATTATTTGTTTTACTTGCTTTGCTCCCTGTTTAATTTCATCTTACTTTTTTTTTTTTCCAGATCACTTCTTCATTTTAGGAAGTTAATTTTTAATTTTACTCCTCCCACTAGGTTTTAGGTGAAACAACCATACTTCAACATCCAATCATTTGGTGTGTGAACGGAAACTTCAGACATGACTTGATTCAGAACAGACCTTTAGAGAAGCCATAGTGGCATCTTTTCATTCGGCCAGGTTTGCAATCACCCTACAAGAGTTTTGCCTGTGTAGTACTTCCTTTGCTTTGCCAGGAGAATGGAGCAGGAGGACATCAAAAGGTTTTCTAAGACTAAATGCACATTCTCTATTACTGGTCATCAGCCCACAAAGTAGAGTAGCTGAATCCCCATTCTATACACAGAGCCTTCTCTTTTACTCAGGGAAGCACAGGCCCACACTGGTAAGTCTTGCTTTCCACTGAATGTAAGTGAGCATGCCAGCTATTGACATGCACTGTAATTTGTTTGTTGGACATTCCACAGGAATAGACTGTGGGAGTGACATAACTCATTATGGATAAGGAATGGAAAAATCACCACCTGGAGGAAGGATTTTCAGATGCTATTGTGTCAATGTAGATAAACAATAGCTAAGATTGTAAGATATACAGTCTTACTGATTTTTATTCACTTGGATTACAAAAAACTTTACTTTGTGTCTGACATGTGGCAGCCTTGGTAATTAAATGTGTGAACATAGTAAAATGTATGCTATACAAGAATATATCTCTCAAATGAAAAATGAACATCTGCGAGCTTTAAGTTATACCAAAATACCCACACCACAACTTACCTTTTGAGTAAGTAGAGCCTGAACAACCTGATTAGCTACCTGAAATAAATAAATAAAATGGTTTAAGTATGCTATTGTGTGTGTTTATGCACAGCAATACCTTCTTTTGTGGCTTTACACTCTGCTTTCTATCTACAACCACGACCACTATATAAACCATATTGTTATTTACTAGTATTTTCATCAGATAATACTAGTAAGAATACATGAAATACACTTTAACTACTTCTGTGCTAGTCCTCATTATAAACAAACATGTATCAATTGCAGTATGACATGATGGACATTGGCTAACTTCTCTCATCTCATCTTTGGACTTTCACAGTTCAATATGCAGCTGGTGTGCATCAGCATGGATTGACTGTATCCACTAGAGCTGATTTTTACCAGCCGAGGATGGAGTCCTGAATGTTTTCATGAAGTTTAATTGTTTCTTGATTCAGTATTGACAAAATGGTACATCTACCATGACAAGCCGAAACCATGAAGTGCTACTGAAAATTAAAGTACCTACTGTCACCAGAAAGTGGTTGGAAGGAATTCACACCACACAGAATAATTGACTTGAATGAAATTACATACCATTGATTAGTACAACTATATATTCAACAGGGAATTCTGAAGTTATTTTATACATCCTTTCTAATTTATATTTACAAGCAAGCACGGGGACAGGGAAGAGGAAGAAGGAAGGACAGAAACAGGGACTGAGACAAGATTTTCTGTTGATGATGTCTAACTTGTATCTTACCTTTCTAAAGTAATTTAAAACTATATATGCATGTTATCAGACAACATGCTTGCCTATATTTATGACCTTGTATTTAGGCAGGGTAACTGGAGTTCTTACTATGTGCAAAAATAGAGCATATTTATGATTTATGGTTTCGTTTTGGCTTTCAGAAATTAAACTAAAGCATACGCAGATGTCACCAAACCTGCATTGATTCTTCTTACTCTTGGCAAGTTAAAGAAAAAAACCCACACCACTGATGTGAACTGAGTTCTGAGGAAAGAACTGAAGCTAATTCATTTCTGTAAATAATTCAATTCTGTTAGATCCCAAAGGTAAACTTGATTCATACTCTCATAAAATTGCCTGGTATCAATTTTTTTCTCTAAACTGGTCCCTAACTTAAGGCAGCCTGTGGAACAATGGTCCCATAAAATAGCTCTATACATGATTTAACAGAAGACACAGACCAATATTCGAACAGTAATAACCAACAGAAGTAAACATGTTACAGTTTTGAAAAACCATATGCCTTGCCCTATAGGCTTTCAGGATCTACATCTGACAGTATTCCTTCTGGCATGTACTTTTAATGTCTGTTTGCTCTACCTGAAAATTGAACAGAACATACTGAATACATTATTTTTTTACTTTCTGACATGGAGCTACTTTATCAAGGAAGAACTAAAAGGTTCTTTGAAGTGTGTACTAGTCACTCACAACAGAATAGCTTACAAAATTACTCCTAGAGCTTTATATATTGCACAGAGGAGTGTAAATGTCATACTCTTGCAAATGGGAAAATCTGAACTTGCTGATGCATATGTGACCAATTTTCCAGCTTTAAGTGTGTGAAGTTATATGTCTAAATGAAAGTACATGCCAGTGATCCATAGCTCCCATAGATCTCAATAGGAGAGATATGCAACTAGTTTCTTTATAAAATGAGGATGTTTAATTCTAGCTCCTAGCAACTTTGGAAACTGCGTTGCTATTACCATTCAACTACATTTTCAGGTCTGTATTCTTGGTTTTCAGCAAGAACAGAGGTGGGAAGCCTTCAGTGAAATGCTCTGTAGTTACTAAGATTAATTTAGCAGTTAGACAGTGGAATAATATCTACTTCATTTTTACTTACACATATTAAGAGACACCACAGATATACGGGAACAACATAAACCAGCACCACAAAACTGATAGTCACAACTACCAAAAACTGAGGGAACCGAGACCACTGATGGCAGAGGGACTGAGTTCTGAGATGCAGAGTATGTGAAACTCCCACTGATATAAGGCAGAAGTGTAGCTCAATCCCTGTAAAAAGAAGGCTGCAAAACGACTTGACCTGTGACTCATGCAGTTAAGGCAAAACAAGGAACAGGATGGAGATGGATGGTTCTTTAGTCTGCTGTTATGTAGGAGATGGCACTGCTTGCCTTCACATTGCCTGCCTTTCTTTCCTAATAGCCAAGATCTTAAAGTGAGGTTTCCTTTTGTGTATTGCAATAAATGAGTTAAAAGAACCACCTTTACTTTTTCCTTACACAGCTATGTTTACATATGCATGTTATAAAGTGGTCTTAATAGCAAAGGTATAGAAGAATGAATCAAAGAGACCCTAGTGTATCATCTATCACACTTTTAACAAGTACTGACATTTTACATAGCTGCCTTTGATGTATTGTTTTATATGCACAAATACATTTCAAGTGTACTAAAATGAAAAGTTTTATATTTTATTCAAATCTCAAATCTTAAAAATACAATGCCTTTATTTTTTTAATAGCTGATTCTTAAAATATCATAAAAAAAAATCACCTACCCTAAGTGGCATAATTTCCTGCATGTAAGTATGGTGAAGCTTGACAGAAACCTCAGCTGGAACAGTGATGTGAATAAATATGGCGTTATCACGTACCAGTAAACTGACAGCTGAATTCCGCGGTAGAAAACTAGGATTAAGCATGTTAACCTGAAACCCCAAAGGTACAAGAAGACAATCCTGGGGTTTGTATTAAATTTTCCAGAGACAGAGAGATACATTTATGAAGTACTTCTGAAATTAAATGAGCTCTTTTCTTATTTATCAAGTACTAGAACATTTCAATGACACCTTCCTCCAAATACTGCTCTGAAGTTGTTTATATGTACATCTCAGAGATGAACAATTACTTTAAAAATCAGTGAATACTTATTAAAATTCATAAAGGACTCACTTCAGCTTGGCCCATATTCTTCTCAGATTTAACCTCTACGAACAGTTGAATTTCATTGAATTTTACCAAGAAAATTATTACAGAGCATGCATTTTTAAGTCTCAGGTGCAAGCATTCATACAATATTAAATGTAGGACATAATATGAATGAAAAGAACTGCGTACAATAACTGGTGATTAAAAAAAAAAAAGAAAACTAGGAAAAAATAATGGCAGGCATAGCTTTAAAGGCTCAGTTGTGGTATCTTTTTGCCACACATAGACAGAAAAACCATGATGGTTATTTATACTTCCTTCATATATAGCTTAATGGCCACCAACACCTCAGCAGAAAGCACACTGTGCACAGCAACTTCCTTATTGCATTGCTGTAGAGGCCTGAGGGACCAAGCAGGATCACTTACTGGCAAGGTGAGCAGGTTAAATGATGCTTGCAATGCCCTGAGCAGAGTTTGCCTGTGCTTGGGGAGAGAAGCTGCAATCTGAGGATGCTGAATGATGAGTGAAAGATGGCAGCATTCTTTCAGTAGTTATCAAATGATGTTTCCAGCCTTCATTACCTCAAGGGTCTGCCAAGCACCCCAAATATGTAACCAGCCAGAACAGCTGGGCATGAGCTTTGTAGCTCCTTGTGTATCAGTCTGGAAGAAGTTCAATGCACTTAAAACCAAGACTTCAAAGGCAAAATTAAAATAATTATTGTAATCTTCTGGTGGCAGGCTTAACTGTCTCAGGTTTGGGTGTGATCAGAGCCTTGTGTTCTCAGTAACATCTGTGTTCCTCCACTTACATGCATCAGGTCTCCCTGGGACAAAATGGTGCTGTAGTACAAACAGATATGTAGCTGTAGAGAACACATACGCTCCTAAACCTGCTGAAGTCCTGAAGCACAAACCAGAGAAGGCCTGAACAGATTTTCACCTTCAAGAAGTAGGGTTTGTGTAAGGTGACTTATGAACATAGGAAGCATCAGACTTAAGAGTCTTAAAGGAAAGAAAATTTTAAGCGTCTTTTTTTTTTTTTTTTTTTCCATGAAAATATTTATGGAAAGCATTTTATCTGCTTAAGATCTCCAGTAAGAATCCCTGTTTGGAAAGGACTTTGTCATACACAGCCTATCCTGAGAAGGCTCTGGTTGAAAGTGAAGGTTCTCACAATCACTGATTGGGTTATTCACTAATTACATCTACTCTCCTATTCTCCTTATTGTTAGTATAATGAAGCAGGATGAGAATGTGTGATTTCTTGTAATGTTCCACCAAAGGAAGGTGCTCAGATGGGTGCTAACCTGGGACTCCTGCAGAACTTGCAATTATCAAATATGATTTTGTTGCGTGAGTCACTGGCAACACCTCAGTCACCAGAAAGGATTAGGTTCAAGTTTGTGTCAGCTAAAACAATCTTGATTACAGTGCCACTGCCAAAGCATTGTGGCGGCTGAGTGGGGAAAGAGAAGAAAAAAGTGACACCGAGCCATGGAGAAGGACAAAAGGGGTCACTGCAAAAAAGATGGCAGACAAAAAAAAAAAAAAAAAAAAAAAGGAAGAAAATAAGTAAACAAAAAATAAAGCAGGGAAGAACAAAACCACAGGTGATTCAAAGCACTTTGTCAAGTTGACACAGTATAAGATGGATACAGCTGTGATAATATGCAAGAACTGAAAACAGCCAACCTAACAGTGAAGATAATAAAGTTCAGAGCACAGTCCAATATAATTATTTGCAAAAAATAATTAACATAACCCTGGTTCAGAAATCCACCACGTTACTGCAAACACAATTACCCCTCATATTTTCTGTCTTTATAATGTGTTTTGCTGAATGGACACTTACGGCTCTTTACTAATTTCCAAAGTTAATTATGTAGGCAGATTTTGTCCTGGACAATCAGAAAATAATTTTAAGTTAAACTCTGTAATTTAAACTAAAGTTAGCAATTATATGGTAATTTTATCCTTATCACCAAGATACCCAAATATCATTCACTGAATGCACTGAATGCAGTGACTTAGGCCAATGCAGACCAAGGCTCTGCTGGCATCCCAATGCCACAGAACACACAGGGCATAACCTCATGGGCAAGTCTATCTGCAAGTCTTTTACTGCAGCTCCCTCAAAAAAATATGTTATAGTGGCAAAAGTGTACATCTGTTGATGAAAATCTGCACTAAACTGAAGGCTTCTTATACCAGGGCTGTATTGCTCATCATGCCAGTAACACTTCATCAAATGCTAATTAAAAATTTAGAAAGCTGGTATGCAGACATGAATTGTCATCTGCTATGTGTGGTTTGCACGCTCATGCACCCTTTTGAGAAATGTACAGGTGAGAAATTGGTGTAGTTTTTTGTTTGTGGTTATTTCGGGGTTTTTTTGCATGCTAGCTAGCTCCTTATGCTACCACGCATTCTCAGTACGGAATGGGTAAATGATATCTACTAAGCAACTCTTGGAACTACTAGAAGTCTTAAAACTATCTTAAGATGTTGCGTATGCTCAAGAGCCTTTTTCAGGATAAATGAGAGGAATAAGTAAACATCAATATATATGTGGAGAAAGCTGCATGGAATAAGAGATACTAGACGTTTCTGGAATCGTAAGCATTACTGGAGTGCATGGACAGTAACTGATGGCTGAATTATATTGTAGCCGTAACTGGAAGGTCTGCTGAGAAGCTGAGATGTGTAGCAGAAATAAGCCAATGGCTAGAAAAAAATAAACCAACCTAACACAGAAAGCTGTATATGTAACCCTAACGGGGAGCTGAGAGACTTAATCCCCTGGTTACAAAATACATTATGTAGGAAAGGTGGAGGAATTTTAATGGAAGCAGCCACTGCACTTGTCTTCTGCTCTACAGGAAAGAAGTACACAACACTTAGTAGTCAAATAAACATTTTCTCCTCCTAATAAAAATAAACCAGTTTCAAATATTGGTCACAGTGATTCACCTTTTCAGTGAGGATGCGTGGTCAAACCAGGATTTACAGCAGAGGCCATGGGAGAACAATATCTACAACTGCCAGACACGTTATTGGAATTAATTAGAATGAGGTAATAGTAGACAATTGCAGAACAATGTCAACCTTGTAAGAGAGGGCGAGATTCATTTCTATTCATTTAATTATAGCACCATGTAAGAACAATCTTTTTATCTACCTTACCTCATCAAGGCATCTTTCATACTGTTCTCTCTGATTTTCATTTTCCAGAGCCAGTGCTGAATTCTCTGCCTACAGTAAAATGGAATAAATAAATAAAGATGCAAACTAATCAAAGGGTATCCTGTACTACATGACAATACATAAAAATTCTAAGGGTGCTTACTTTGTGTATTTCTTCCACATGCAGAATAAAAAGCACCATACAATTCAGTTTGCTACAAGTTGGTATTTTGAGTGAAAACAGAAGTGACATTCGTTTATGAGATTATTCACACCATGTATTACCATTTAGAACAATATCAGAGCAGATATTCCACATATGTCCACAATCTCACCTTGTCGGGTACAATAGAGTTGGCAATGAAACATTATAAAAGTTATTGGTACATCTTTTCTCCCTCCCCCTTTCTGTTCAAAGTGAACTTGCTACCTGAGAAAGCCACTTGGAAACAAACAGAGGTAGCTACTACCAAAAAGAAACAAAAGGCAGTATGAAAGATGTCTTTATGTAAACTTTTAACTGTGGTATCTCTTTATAAACCTGTTTTCTGCAGTTGGTAACTCCAGAGGCACTGCTCATGCTACAAATAATTGGCAAATTACATCTTTTAAGTGAACCAGATAAATTCATTAATCTTTCTTAAAAAGCTATTCCTGTCATTTCAAGAGAGAGGTATTTTACTATGTCTAAATGCAATCTTAAAGTCAGTCACATATGTCAGTTTAAATATGACAGTTTCCTGTATAGTAGTGCCTTTCATCTATCTTTGATTTCCATTGCACTCATTTTGCATAGTGCAAATCTCAAAATGGCACAATCTGGTATATGAATTTCAGTAAATCAACGTACTCTTCTACATATTATGACTTTAGGAATTCTTACAGTATTGGAAAAGAAAAATCTCTAAAGTGAGCTGTATACAGTTGCATTAGGGCAAGTTTCAACTAGTCTCTTAAAGACTGAGAAACTAAAATAATATATAAAAACCTATGAGCTAAAACTGGCTCTAGAAACCTCTCTGCCTCCCATGCACAACTTTGCATCACGTAACCATAACACCAAAATCAATGCGTTCACATAATTACGGCTATTATACAATTTATATTACTTGCTTCACCTTAACCTTCTGTCAATCTATAAAAGTTAAATAAATGCTGCTTCAAAAGAATTGTGGTTATACAAGCAACAGTCATAAACACAGTTAATATTTGTAATTTTAGAGAAAAACTTAATGTAATGTACTGTATGGGAAGATTCTATGGAAAGATGCACAGTTCTCTTCCTTGCTAAGAACAGCCAGTGATTCAACAAAATGAAAGTCCCAAAGTCCCATAAATGGATTCATTAATAACAATTTCAAATTCAGCTAAATCCTAAAAGCAAGAGTAGGAAGAAAAAGTAAACATACATAATTATCCAGCATACAGAAAGAGAGTAAAGAATTAAAACATGGTAAGAAACAAGGGCATACAGAGCTTACTTATTTACAAGTCTAAATAAACAACTGTAGGGAATCGGTGCTTTATCTTGAGGGTACAATTAAAGCCAGCAAAGGTGGCAAAATGTTCTGCATCATACTCTCACAGTGTCACCTACCAATGGATTCAACATATGGCTATAAAATGTCTATGGGTGATTCTGTAGGGAGCACTGTGAGATGAGGCAGCAAAAAGCATAGATGCAGAAGTAGCAAAGTAGAAGCAGAAGCCACAAAAGCAGCAGTAAGAAATCAGAAGCTGGAGCGTAAATAGTCCTCCATAGCAAAGAGGCTATAACATACAGTTATCTGTTTGCTTTTACAGACACATTCTTGCAGACTGATTGATAAAAATAGACGATTGCTACATAAAAAAATATTTCTGAGTTATAATGCCATCCAAAATAAATTCTTCTTACTGCTTTGAAGCAATCATTAAAGGATTAGTCTGCACAGACTTCAACTCGTGTTTTGGCAAACCTATGGGTTTAATTTTTTAATTTTAATTTTCACTAACATAAAAATAATTCGTACGATTCTATCCTAAAATAGTTAGAGCAGACTGATCCCATAGAGAGATGTCTAAAAGAACTACAACACATAGTTGTACTATGCAAAATACCCAGAGAGCTCCCCATATTTCTCTTACTCCTTTTAGTCTTAACACTGTAAGGCTATAAAATGGAAGCTAAGCCTTCTTAGATCTGTTAGCTGCACCTCTGATTTCAGTGAGCTATTCCTCTACAAATAAGCTACCAAAATTAGGAGATCTGAACTTGACAGCATTATAAATAAATGCAACATTTCCCCTCTTATCAAGCCACAGTGGAAACATCTGTATAATAAAATCCTTTTTCACACCACTGGCTTCAAAAGTGTAGTGAAAGGATATAATGCAGTCAATGTTAGGTTGACTTCTGTGCTTCTTGATCGCCAAGCAAATCATGCCTATTTATTTGGCATTTTTGTAACAAGGACTGCACTAGAAGGAAACGCTTGACTGACTTTGCTTAAGATCCTGTGCCAGTTCCCACAACATGGGAAAATCACTACCTGATATACTAAATCACTCTATACTGCATCTGAAAAATAATAATACTCATATCCCCTATTCATTTGGAAAACCTGTAATAGCACCTGTGGTCTCAAAACCCTGCCTCCTAATCCAAACCTTCATTCATTTAACAGAAACTACAGGGTTTTGATGGTATTGTAAGTCTGCTCAGTTTTTGCTCAGAGGAATCTGCTTATGTCCAGTATTGCATATTCTAGGCATCTTCTGCCAGTTAAGCAAAGTAGGTCTCCTTGAAGGAAACCACTACTACATTTTATTTTGCCTTTATTTTCAAGCTGTACTTACAGAAGGCTAAGCCGCAGTAAGAAGCCCATGCTTCTCACAGCTTGAAAGCTATTGCACACTTGCAGGCACCCAAAGGCAGTGGTAAGGAAGTACTGACCCCTAATGCAGTCATTTTGCCCATACGTAACCTAGCAGGGGACCATGCAAGAGAAAAGTAGCTTACTGAGAACTCTCCGAGATACCAACTGATTTCTATAGTGATTTCTAGTTTTAGATATAGCTGTCTTCTAGGAATTTATGTATATTTACTTTACACAAAAGCGAAGCACCTCTGTCCCTCAGCTCCAGAAACACTAAAAGTGATGCAGCCTAGCAAAGTTCCGCAGCCAAGCAACATTCAGTGCCTGCCACCAGTGCCTACAGGCAAGCATGTCTTTTCTTGAGGGGTCAGCTCTCAAAGCACAGTATCATTCAGACAAAAGTAACTCTGTGGCGTAACTTAACATTAAATAAAGCATTACATGTTGCTTTTGGATCATTATATATTCAGGATCCTAAAATGTCAAAACAGAGGTACTTCAGAGTTCCCATTTGGAAGAAAGCATTTTGCACAGAAGTATCTCCAAACACTGGAAAATTTAAAGATTTCAGTCATGATTTGGACAATGCTAACCAACTTTCAATTGCCTAAATTAGAGACTTTGTTATGAATTATGAGACTAAGTTTATGGAAAATCAATTTGAAAATGAAAACTTCAGACTATTTTATATAAAACAGAGGTTGCCTCGTATTGATACCATTGCAAAGATACAGTCATTTGTCAACTCTGATATTAATCCCCTTGTCAGGATGGAAAACATAGCCCTAGTAATGATGAAAATCATCTTTCAGTCAGCTAAGAGCTTTTTCCCTCCACAGATGAAGAACACCACTGTATTTTCTCTTTCAGGGTAGCTGTTTGCACAGTTTCATTCAAGGCGAGCAATTTAGTTCCCATGAATGTAGACACAAGGCAGGTGCAACAAAATAAACTGTACTTGTTCCACAATATACAATGTTTCCTTAAAATTTCTTGGGGGGAAGGGGATGTTCCTTGGTTCACAATGATTTGTTGTTCATTATGCTATAGAAGAAACAAGGAGACAGACAGCAGCCTTAGCCTTCCTCATGTTTCTATAAACATGTTCTAGACTTGGTGAGTAAAGGCAGGCTAATTAATGACAATTCTAAAAAAAAAAAAAAAATTCTAACATAGTCACAATAATTAACTCCAGTGTATACCCTTACACT
Source organism: Amazona ochrocephala (assembly GCA_039720435.1). Taxonomy (NCBI): domain Eukaryota; kingdom Metazoa; phylum Chordata; class Aves; order Psittaciformes; family Psittacidae; genus Amazona; species Amazona ochrocephala. The sequence continues at coordinate 34,330,940 of CM077881.1, forward strand.
GAAAAACAGGAAGCATCCATTCAAGCAGTACAACCACCTGAACTTCAAATTCTTGCAAAAATCAATCTGCACCCGAACTCTCAAATGCATCTCAATTATATTCTTAACATGGTCATATTTACTTTTCTGGTAATGAACAGCATAACACACTGTATCTCTTTGCATCACAGGAAAAAAAATCCCAAATAAAAGCCCCCGATTCCTCCTACCCCAAAACAGAGGGAAATTTTGTCTCCCCAAAAGTATTCAGTACCAGTAGGCTCTGAGCAAAAAAAAAAATGCTCTGCTCCTTTCCAGGTCATGGTCTTTTTCGTCTGGGTTTACATGGTCAGAAAACGAGATCTCCCACCAGCCTCACTATGCCAAATCTGAGATGTTTTCGGTCTTACGTACAGTCCTCACCTACAGTCATAGATCATGGCACCTTTAAGCTGAGTAAGAGCACCAGACTGACCATATATAGCTAAAACGAATGCACACTTAATAAATATATTCTTACATTGATACAGACATTTAGGATGATTTCTTCATTCTCTTCCTTTTTAGTGACTTCAGAGAGGATTATTACAACAGGTTAAGGATTGTCTACTAACTATACTTAGTTCAACACTCACCTGTGTTTGGCAGAAGCGACAAGCACATGCCTGAGAATGTCATGAAATACTAATTTCTCCTCCAGATCTGCATCTCTCAAATGGCACCTGAGAGGACATCTTTCACTTAACATCCTGCAAAAGCCATTTCTGTGTGCTTCTTGAAAGAGCAAACTGAAGTGCTTAAATCATGTTTGAAAATAAGATTTGGATTTAAGTCCCTAAAGTGTTTTTCAAAAAGTTTAAACTTTACCTTTCTGTACCTTGATTTTTTTAAGTCAAGAGAACAGGACCAAAAACATTTCATCATCTGGCTAGCCTGTTCCAGTGATTTATGAATTAGGACATACGTGGAATTAAAAACAAGGAATTATTTCATGTACCGATTAGAAAGTCTTCAACAGGCAATCCTCTACACTTTTATAACCATGATGAAATGAATTAAACCACTGAATTTTCTACTAGAAGGCATGAATAAAAGAGAAGCACATACAAGACAGTTTTCCTTACTCAACCAATCCAGAGTTGAGAAAAAAGGATGGGAGAAGGAAGAGAGAAGAAAGCAGAGAATAGTATGTATTCTGCAATAAAGGAATCATAGAGTAGTTTGGATCAGAAGGGACCTTTAAAGATCATCTATTCCACCCCTCCCTGGCATGGGCAGGAAATGAAGGTCTAAAGGTTGTACGTCAAGTTAGCAGCTCAACACACTTTGAAGGTATCATCAATAAAGGTCAAGAGGAACAAAGTTATGACAGTGAACTTTAAAATCCTTGACAGAATGCTACAACACTGGTTACCATGTGTACTGCATTGTTATTCATACTAAACCATTTGTTCATTTATAGAAAGCTTTATTGATTTACACAGACACTCATTTGTAATGCCCTGTGCAGTGTATTAATAGCTGTCCAAGCACTTAAAATGTGCTTAGCAATTTTTTCCTGCTTTCAGCCTCTTATTTTGTGTATTTTTGTGGTCACAGCTTCACACAGCACACGTGCGAGGTCAAAGCCTATTGTTGGTAAAGTACAAAGTAATGTTGTACTCTTTCAACTTAAAGCATTTATTTTGTAAGCTGCTGCTCTAGGAAGAGTTTACTACTTAAATGCATTTTTGGTCACCGGAAAACCTTTGTATTATTCTGTCCATGTTACAAAGAAAATTTGTCCTTTGAAAGACTAACCCAATAAATTGTCAGAGGAAACTTCAAAAGCATAGTTATGATGCTTAGAAGTACTGAAAATTATATTTGTGTTTTTAAATCAACATAATTCTAGGGGAAAAAAGACTTAATTCTAGCACTACAAAATCATTTCCACTGGCCACTTCCCAGTGTCTTTTATATTGCTATAGACAGCTCTTTGCTAGGGGTAAAACAGAAACTGCACCTCATGACCTGCATGTCAACATTTGGATGTTTCCAACTTCTGATTGTGCCTTCCATAACAGAGCAACACTGGAGCACCCATGAAGCGTCTCCCTGCTGAACTGCAGCCCACATGCTACCACCCTGCTCCCCAGCCCCTACCTCCAGGACAGCAAAACTAGGACTAGAGAATGCCAGCTAGTGATGAAATAAGCAGTGAATTTAGTGGACTGGTATGTTAGAAAATATTACTGTATGCTTTTTCAAGTATCTTAGTCTTACCTATTTCTTCCAGCTTATGGAGATGGGGAAAAAAACCTCAAAAGGACAGATCAGTGATCTGATGGCTGCTAGGCTTCTCAACCTTGCTTCAAAACACATGGGCCCTTAGCCTTCTCAGTTGCATCATTTTACGATTTTTTTTTAGCATGATAAAATCTCCTCTTCTCTTTAATGACACTTAAAACATATGATATATTTTATCTGAAATACTCAACCACTGTTCAGTTCACATTCAGGTAAAACATGGCATGTATGTGTTGTTAAACGATAAAACAGAGAACCGCCATAAAGGTATTAATTATAATTCTGTCCATTAAAAGCACATTAAACCTTACTGGGCAGTACTGTTAGGGATTGCTCTTGCAATTCGAAATTTCAATAATACATTTTTAAATTCTTTAATGACACAAAATCACACTGATATTAGAACAAGCCACTGAAGTAATCTCAAAAGCAATCTCACACGCCATGCTATGCCATAGCTGTGCTACCAACAAAATAGGTTTGTGGCCTATTTTACAGGTTACACTTTAGAGAGCAGTGTAACCTTCTTCTTCCAATGTATGCTAGAAATCAGAAGATATTAATTCAACATCTGAAAGCTAACCACTTGTGATTACATAAAAAACTTGAGTTTAAACGTTCCCAAGAAAAAGCAGCCCAAGGTCTGCACAGCTGCATATGATGTTTTGCCAATTATTGATGACCTGATTCATGTATTTAAACCAGAATTTTTACTGGAAATTATATAACAACTTTAAAAAATGTATGGATTTCATGCTACCAGCGATCAGAAAACAGAACTTGTTCATTTACCTGCAGATTCCCAACAGATTGAAAGGAGGGACCCTCACCCAGGGCTCATAACCACAGAGCAAATTTCCTGTCTATGCCAATTGTTTACCAGTTTCCACAAGAAGAAAAAATGATTGTTCGACCTAAACAATCAAGCCTCCTTTTGAAAGAAGGGGATAACTAGAATTTAATCCTTCAAATCTACTTATACTGGATAAAAATATTAACTTCAGGAGTTTAATCAAACAAATTAAAGCCAAATGAGAGTCATACACTGCTGATGAGACTGTCTCCTAAAAATGACTGAAAGTAAACCTCATGTACCTGGGAATTCCTCTGTGAAGTACCTTTACCTTTTTTAAAGAAACACTTTTCAGAGTCTGGAACTTTGTAACCGGTTGAAGAATATTTCTCTTTTTTACTTTGGTTAATTCTGAAATAGTTAAGAATGACGAACCTTTAAACCCTTCAACATTTCCCTTCTGACACGACAGAAACGTCTGGAGTTGACATTTTAAAGAGAAGGTTAGGAATAGACCTAGCAAAACAGACTGCATTATAAGCCTAGGCTTATCTTTCAGCAAACAAATACACAGGCTACTAAAAAGATATATCAATAATAGCTTTGCATGTTTACCTGCACACAAATTGTAGAAAACAGCAAATGCTACCATTATTTACAGAGAGTATAATAGACTTGCAATATGCTAACAGGTAAAGCAATGTCAATATAAGCATTGAACAAATCGGTTAAAATGATGAAGGATGCCTTTTTTTTTTTTTCTGAAAAAGACTTCCAAATGATCACATATAAAACAAGTTTTGAGGCTGAGGAGTAAAACAGATGTAAATAAGCAGAGACAGGGAGTATACAGCTCTATTTCCTTAAGTTGAAGACACATACTACATCTGATTTATATAATGCATATAGACTTGATAAAGTATAGAAGTACATGCATGGAAAACCAGAATCCCAGCAAGACTCATACTTTTTATCACTCATTCCCTGAATAAAATACTGAACTGCATGCATGAGTGTGACACACTGCTCTGCACAGAGACCAAGGCATTCGCCTTCCATAAACAATATTGCTAGGCTTCCTAGGAATTCCCTGTTCCTAGCAGCTGCTATTAATGAGGGGTAAAAATGTCAGACCAGAGAAAGCCCTCCCACTCACAGTCAGACAGCCTCATGAAGCTATTCATCCAGCATCCCTGATGGGGCAGTCAGCAAGGAAGAATGCTGAAACTCAGTCACCTTTCTCCAGATGGCCATCATTCTCACAGCACAGCCTGTCTGCCCAGAAGCACTGCACCCAGGCACTGCATTACAGGCCACGATGCCATCGCACAAAAGTAAGACATATGACTGAATTTTTATGAAAGAAACAGTGTGTGCATGTCACAAAATTTATTTTCTGATTTTTCAGCATTTACATTCAGTGATCCTTACCCTTGCAAACTGTGAACCAGAGGCAGATGTTCCATGCCATTCTTCCCTCCACGTCTCATTTTAAGTGATTTGTTCCATTATGAAACTGTTCTCCATTAAGAACTGAGAGCATTTCACTCTGACAGACTTACTGTGCTTCCCCATGTAATATTAACAGGCAGTTATTTTCTCTATCAAAGAACTAAAAATAAATTCCCTGGTCCATGACAAAAGTATAAGATCCTGAAATTCTAAGGGAGACTAAGATTCTTACAATTAATGCAAGCAGATAAAGGCAAGTGGCCTGGATCTGATTAATCTTAAAGGGCTTGTTGCATTCAACATCTACTTGTATTTAACAAATACATAGGCATCTTTGCATTGAAAACTTACATATGAATTAATCATATCGCATTTGGTTTGTTGCATTTGTTTCAATATTTCTTTCAAAAAGACCAAACTGTTCAGGGAAAATACTAATTGAAATAATATTTTCTTTTAAATTAGCAAAGACTTTTTTGAAAAGCCACTGATTGCCTATGCATCCGATGTGGAAGCTTCAACAAAACTTCCAGTGTAGCCATTTTCAAAGAAAATATTTGCTTTGATTTCAAAGGAAACATTTTGCAGAAGATTTTGATCAAATTTAAAAGTGAGACTGAAATCAGTACAAGTATTTCCAGGGCTTTGGGTTCTTCTGAAATGATCCACATAGTAACCATTTTTAAAAAACTTCACTTGCCTAATCACAAAACAGAAGGGTGGGTGGTTTTGGCTTGGTTTGGTTTGGTTTTTTAAATCCTAACCTTGAGGAAAACTCATATACTTCCAGGAAAGTTTTACAAGCAATAAGAAAGGCAACTTTAGAATTCATTTTAAATGAGTTATCCTTCAAACCTTTGCAATTTTGACTGCGAGGTTACTGACACAGTGACAGTTTTCTACTTTCCGTGATTCCATTATCTACACCTTCCCAAGTAGCATACTCAACTTCAAGGTTAATCTAATGTAGAGTTTGAAAAGAACAAGACACTGCAGATGCACGTAAGAAACTTAATCTTTGAGCAACTTTATTCCAACAGAACCCATTTATTTTTTTTTTTCCCCTACTTGCCTATCTGAGATGTTCACAGTAAATAGAGCCAATACTACTACTGATTGATGGCAATGGGAAGCAGGCACGGAAAAAGAAGCCCAAGAAACAGCTTGTCTTTACAGGTCACATCTCAATATCCAAGTATAGGAAAAAGCCATAAAGGCCTTAAGCTCGTTTTCTTCAAAAGTGGAAATTCAAGAATTCAGCTATTCCTTTTAGCAAATTTAATTTACCTTTTCTAATTTGGGCAGGTCACACTAAAATATTCAATTCAGAAATAGAACATAATTTTTAATCTAATTAATTAAAAAAAAAGTAACTTATTTTTCTTTAAAAACAAAGATAAAATGAAAATGACAGTTAATGAAATTGGCAGAAAACCTTAAAATTACATACCAGGAAACCAAGGATTACACATATGCAAATATATTTTAGAATTTCTAGAAATTCTATCTATCAAGAGCAGCTCTGCTCCTTTAAAGCAGAGTTCACATATTGGAGTGAACTTGAAATATAATTTCATAGTTCAATGCAAAAAATGGCCTGGCTGCTGTAACTGGTACTTCTGTGCTGCTCCATGCCCCTGAATTGAAGGGCCGTTATTAAATAATAGTAGACAGTTTAAATTTGGAGCTAAATTTGGCACAATCTTCAAGGAACACCAACACCAACCTCCTCCCTACTCACCCACTGGCCTCCCTCAGGAAACTAAGCAATGGAATGCACTTGGGGTCGATGAGAGAAAGAGAAGATTGAAACCGTAAGCAAATTCCTGCCTTTCTTCTGTGTCTTTTCATGTATAATCAACACCATCATTAACTGTCTCCCATAATCAGTTATTCTGGCTCGCACTGGAAGGTGAAACAATAGATGTTTTGCTCTGTCTTCAAGAGAAAGTGGATGCTGAATTTCTATCAAGAAATATTTTTTTCCCAATTATGTATGCTAAGTTTCTTTCACTTAGTTAAAACAAAAAATTTATAAAATAAAGTGATTTATACTAACAGCCTGGAAAGCACTGATCCCATATGCTTAAATGTCACACACACTGTGCTGTACTATGCAATAAGATTTAAAGTACTGCATGATGTTATAATTGATATTGTCAAAAATATTTTTAAACATAATAAAATATAAACCATGCTATTTTCCCTCTCCTTTCATGAATCATTTTATTCTATTCCTTTAAAGACTTGGAGTTAAAAGGTTTTCACCACAATAACCTATTAATGTCAGCTGTTTCACAATTTGTAACATAAATTCATAACAAGTTTCTCTTTTTTTAACTACACGGGAACATCAAGTTGTTTCTGAAGGCAATGTTTCCTGCGATTTCACTTTCTTCATCAGAAGTCACCCATAAGTCAATGGCTCCAGGTATTTCAAAATGAACTTTGTTTGATGGCTTCAGTTATTTCTCTCCCTTCTGGCTAAGCATTTGCAAAGCAAAGCAAAGCAAACAGGTATTGGTGCACTGTATTACAGATAGGATCAAATGCCATATAACACATAGCAATTGTTTTGTAGCCAACAGCTAACTTCTAATAACTGAATCACAAAATTACTGTTCATTTCTTGCTAACTGAAATAAGACTTTCTTTGCAAACATCACCTTGCTGAAAGCTTTGAACATTTTTCTCTTTTGTTTTTACAGACAGAGTAAAAGCAACAAACAATGCCCTTCACTCCACTCTGCAATACACAGTAGGTTGATTTCTGCACTGCCATTTGTTAAATTAAAACTTCTGATTCATTTTCATCTTTTAGAGTGGAATAGTGAATTTGCAGAGTAACTGTATTTTGCCCAAGAGAACAACAACTCAGACACTAAATGCTGTCTGTTTTAAAGCTTCAACGGTTTGGAGCTGAGTCTGGTTTTTCTGCTCTGCAGACAGTGCTCACTTCAGAGATGATGGATGTAGAGGGATAAGGATCCTTTAGAAACTGATGTTGCAGCACCTGAATGTTATCCTAACTAGTCATATGAAATTTCTTCTATGCTGCTGGCTGACATAAGGTGCATCTACATTGGCTTTTTGGCTTGGATGAGCAGTTAGTGTTCTCAAGTGATTTTTCTGATTATTGCACTGACCAGACTACAACTGACACCACAATGTGGCCTCAGAGCCAACAGACTGGGCTTCTTTCGCATAAAATTGAAACAGGAACTAAATTGCTGGTGGCCTTAACTATACCTCAGCTAAAGTGAATTCCCCCAAATGCATACAATATGGATGTCAGGTCCTTAGCACAAGCACCTTGCCTCTGAGGATCTGCTCCTGTTATACCGCACTGCTTGCTAAGGTGGACATATAATTATAACAGGCCATCTTCAGGTCCTAAATTAATAGTGACAGACCTAAGGAAGTCAACTGCCAGGTTAAGAGCATACCCCATAACACCAAAGCAAAAGATAGGCCTGTTTGGAAGGCTTTTTCCTACATATGACAGAGGTACTAGAGGAATTTTTTACTCGGATAGTTTTACAGCTCTGTACTTTTGAAAATAGAAAATATGTAACTGTACAGAAACATACACATTAAAGCCAGCTTCATGGAAGGCAAATTCTATTTTAATTACAATTAATTAATTGTTACTGTGCAGTACTAAATACAATCCAATTATTTACCTAAACTTGATCTTCAGCATATAAATTTTATCTGATTTTGTTCTCTGTACTTAAATTTGTTGGTAAACTACATCTGCAGGAGGTCCAAAAAAAGCCTTAGACTACACACCTTGTTGAGAAAGCAGCAAACTGTAGAAGTTCTTAAAAGAACAGGCTTTGGATGACGATAACAGTCCCATGTGAAACACACATTAAGTCAAAGTTGACGATTCAGTGGTGCTCCTGTAAGAAGCTCAGGCGTGAAAAGCACAGCAGCAGTAACGAGCCAAATTTGACTCACACTAAGTTAACACAACGCAAGTGCAGCCAACAGAACTGCACCACCTTCATATGTCCAAATTTGATAGCCAAATACACTAAGGCTAGTATGAAATATGAGAAAATGCTGTTGTTATCTTATTCCAAGCTGCTGTTCAACAGCAGAATCAACGATTAATCGATTGGCCTAAAGGGAAAATGCAGAGAAAAGAACAAAAATAAATAAATGTATGAAATACTATGCAATGTAATAAATACCTAGGATCGACCACACTACTGCTCTGTCAGATTGGCCTGCAATTGGGAAATATTCCTGACTGGCAGAGGTCACTAGCAGGGTAAATCAGCTGCTTAAAACCATGAGAAGTTCTAATCTCTTATTTCTATTCAATTTGAATACATTATAGTTGTTGGCTAATACTACAAGTTCTTTTTCACAAAAAAAACTAAGAATACCTGTTTTCGCCCATCTAACTAGGTAAAATTTTGCATAGTTAACATATGGACACTGTGAAGGACAAAATATTTGACAAAAAAGGTACAAGGAAGATCACCACTGAAACAGAAAAAAAAAATATATATATATTCTACCACACCAAGAGAAAGACACAAGCTGTTTCCTTAGCAGCAATGTCCCCACTACACGAAGCAGCCCTGCAAAGATCTGCTAAATCTGCCTCAATTTGCTAACACATTATTCTACTGGGGCTAATACCCTGGTTTTCAAGAACAGTTAATGAGTTCGAATGAAAACCAGGCCACCCAGCTACACTGCCTCTGCTTCTTGGATTACCTTGCATGAAGGGCACTATACAAAAAGCCTATATTGTTTATAAAGCTTGTAATAAAGCCTCTTTTTCTGTTTCACTCATCCTACCTTAATTTAATCAAATTAATGTATGCATTTATGTAACAGCTATCTCTGCATGGCACTGGGGAGACACTGCGATGTCTTATAAAATTGGTTTTGTCATGATACAGATCAGATTTAAGGTTACAGAAAGAACATCCATTGCTTATTTAAGAAAAAGAATATTACAGCTGTCATTATTGGCATTAGCAGCTGAAGTATAATGACATTAAACGTAATACAGGACTAGAGGATATTATCAAGGAGGAGGCAACAGACTTTTCTCTGGCATGTCTAAGGTCTAAAGAAGCAAACTCCATAAGGTTTAAAAGAAGAAAAAGAAGGAGCTACTAGGAGACACTTAAGAAGAAACTTCAGTGCTTTCAGCCATATGACCTCTCCACTGAAATGCCTGTCTCCACTTATTTCCAGCTTGCCAAAAACTGATAGAAATGCTAAACAAGTATTTCAGTGGAAAAGATGCAATACACAAAAAGAAGATTCAAATTCTTCTGCCTAAATGCACAACAGACTTACATAAAGCGCAACCCTCAGACCCATTTCTTCAGCTGACCTGAAAATGTTGCTGCAGTAACTTTAAAAAGGGCTTTGTCTAGCAAAGTAACCAATTTGTATGTATTCTTTTTCTTACAGTTTACCAAAAAGCTGAATGACAAACCTAGGTCTTACTTTCATCCTCTTTTTCAAAGAACTTCTTCCTAAAGAACTTAAGCATTAAGACCCAGAGCATTTAAAATCAGAGGATTTTTTCTGGAGAAACAGCCCATTTGACTGATTGAAGACAGCAAGGAAACCTGCAAGCTTATTAAAGGGAAACAGCTGTAATTACTAATTGACTACTCTTCTTCTAAATAATTTCCATGTCTTGGTCTTCTATGAGAACATACTAATGAGAAGAAGACAAGGAAAATGCATGAATCACAAAGATGAATGAGCACTGTCATGAGGTGTGATGGAGAGCCAGCAGTTACCACAGGTATTTCTGTAGGAAGGGAAGAAACTCTGCCCTCTAGATGGCATTATGTGCCTATGTATCCCAGATGCAACTGGAGAGCCCTGCCAGGCAGTCTAATCCTTTTCCCACCTGCACAGGAAACACGGGCAAACACGTCAAAAAAGATCAGAAGGCAGTTCTTGGTCTCAGGGGAAGGTGACTGCTGCACAGTGCTGAACAGCACAACAGAGGCTGTCCTGGGGCAAAGAACCTGTTTTAGCTGTTTGATGTGGGAAGCAGAGGAAGGGTGCTCAGCCTGAGACAAAACAGAATGGAGGATCTTCCTCACCCCATATGGGGAAAGGCAGCTTACAACTGGCAGGAATGGGCAATATGTGAAAACATATAAAAGATTGTCTTTATGAAAAAACAAACCTCTTCTTCTACTTGGCATTTAGTAGTAATGCAGATCTTAACCAGGCAAATGCTCATTACAACATGTATGTATGTAATGTAGGTATCCAAGTCCATGCAAATGAGGTTATACTGTACCCATGTATAGCTGTTCTAGAATCATAGAATAGTTAGGGTTGGAAAGGACCTTAAGATCATCTAGTTCCAACCCCCCTGCCATGGGCAGGGACACCTCACACTAAACCATGCCACCCAAGGCTCTGTAACCTTTTGATGATACACTGGAATTAGAGAATTAGTGAGTTATCACATATCTACAGAACCATCAGAGAAAATCAGAGTCAAACATAAGGGACTGAGGTCAGACTATTCCACATTTGATTTATCTATTCTCTTTATATATTTATAACTAATCTTAAAATCTGTGCTTGTCACCATGACAGATTAAACAGAGTTAAAAATAATTGGTTTAGTATTTTCTGCTGTGGACTATTAAAGTGGCTGCATAATAAAGCTAGTGAATATTGAATTTCAGGACTATGTTAATCACATAGATTTCACATGTATAGTTAAACATATGGTCAACACAGGAGCTAAGAACCTTATATGCTAGAAGTCAGCACAGCTCCAGTAATTCTAGTAATATGAGTGTAATTATACCTGCCCAGAATCCCAGCTACAATCTCCAATTCTGTATTTCTACAAAACAAACAAAAGGGATATAACTACTGAATTAAGAAAAAGCACATCACCATGCAGACCTCATTACCGTTTCTTTATTTTTCAAGGCAGTAAAGAGAAATGAAAAAAAAAAAAAGAATTATCTTGCTAGTTGCCAGAGTTGTAAGGGATTCAGCTCCAACAGATGAGGTAAATTGATTGAGATTTTCTATGCAGCCAGTAGAGAATGTCCATAGAATACTGGGTTTTCTTAATAATGTTAGTTTGATATGAACTGCAGCTATTTATTTAGTTTATGAACCACACAGCTGGCATTACTGCCAAATCATATGCATTAGTATGTAAATCAAAAATATAAGGTGTGACTCCACAATCTCTGTCACACAATCTTTCCTCTGAAAGAGGTGCCACTATGAGGAATGAGCAAGCTCACAGAAAGTACTTGTGCAGAAGTGGGCCCGGAGTGCATACCTGATAGAAACCATTTAAAAAAACTACTGAGTCTCACTCTTTGAAATGATAGATGTGTTGGGATAAACACAGTTACCTGGATCTATAACACAGTGTTGGACAATCTCATTTCATTCAGCAGGGAGAGTGAATTTTCAATTGTACCACATGCCTGATTGCTAAAAAAGGTAAGTTACCTTATCTACTGATTACTTGCAAGAACGCACTACACATGGAGAGAAGGGCACTGAAAACCATCATTATTTAAATTATAAAAGTCGGACTGAAATATCAGATTCCTTCACTGCAACCTAGCAAGGACTCTTTGCAGAACACAGTTAACATTAATTTCAGTAGAGGAAATCTGACAGGTTTAATAAAACCAAGACGATTTGCCTTGACTTCTGTGACTTACCTTTTCTTCCCTGATTACGACTATTCCTCAGACTTTCTGGCACCAAATCATTATTCTTGTAGCTGTATTCAATACTTTCAACTATTTAAAGAGTGTTTGTTGTATCAGCCAAGTAAGTACTGGTACTTAACTGCAAGAGAAGAGCCACTGTACTAGAATTTTGAATATCATAGAAAAAATGAATTTATAATCTGCTTTTACAATGAATATATGCAATTACACTTTGTTGTGCTAAAATTAATGCTCAATGTTTCTCCAAGTTCTTCTTTTTCTTGGCAGAGGGGGAAATTACAGAGCTTAATATACTATCTTGACAATATTATAGCTTACCTATAATTTTCACAACTGCATTAACACAATAGGTAAACTAAAGGATCTTCTAAACAGTATCCTGACTAAAATATTAAAGTGAATTAAAAATTGCATGTAAGAACATTTCTTTCATGTGGAAGTTGTTAGATTCACTGCCTTGGAAAAGAATATTTTATGTCATTCTAACTTGAGAAGTTACAAGTTAAGAACAGCTTAAGTTACTTACCTCGGCCTTTCCAATGTTCCTTGCACCTCACTTGGATAGACTGATGCATGTGATAAGATCACTGAAATATCTGATGCTACAAAGCCAGTAACTTTTATTAAAACCTAAATTGATTGCATGAGCAGGCTAAGGGAGAAAAATTCTGATATGCAGCAAAATTCCCTTTATGTAAGTAGTTGATGGGGCATGACATGATGTCACACTTAAAACTATTAAACGCAGTTTTAATCTCAACAGCATAGGAACAGTAGTTGGAGAATATTCTGTTGACCACTTCACTGAATTAGCAAATTCCGACAGATTACTGCTTCATGGGTACCTCGTATTACAAAGCAGAGTCAATCTGGAAGTTTTCACCTTTCCAGCATGTGACAAAAATTCAGAAGCTCTGCATGTTGTGACCCAAAACATTTAACTGCTGAACCACTGCTGTGGTGCTTTATAGAAGATGAGATTCAGTATCTTTTTTTTCCCCAGACTTACTTAGGAAAGAAAACAATACCATCTGTTCAAACTAAAATTCCCAGGAGGCACCATGGTTGGTTTTAGAAACTAAGTATTTTAAGCTTTCATTGAACTGAACAGTCAGAAAAATGCAGATATGCATGGCCTCCTCCATGCCTCTTCACTAGTCAAGGAGGCACTTTCTTAATGTACAGCCTTATTTATATTAAGGCACTTTCCCATGGACGTTTTTGGTGGAACAGTAGATCAGCATTCTCTCTCTAATGATAGCAGCAAATGGTTACAGCAATAAAAAAACAGAGCAAATCTGAACAGCTCTTCCTACATCCAGTGGGCACAGCTATTTTCAACATCCCTGTGTAAATTCATATCCCTGCTAGATCATCTTAATTTCTGCATGCCAAAAAAGAAATTGCCAAGAATTTCTACCGGTTTAGGAAAAAACGTGTAAAAGAAGAGAGAAAAAAAGAAGTCCTTTTAGATCCTCAGTATTTTACATGTCTGCAAGCACATTCTCTTCTCTTAAATACTCTTCACATACTAACTGGATTTAATGCCCTGCCCAGAAGAGGTTTCTATTAATCTACAGCTTCTGTATGAAGATATTATTTCTATTAACATCCCAACTGATAAGGTGCATTGACCACTGAAAGCTATTCAGCTTCTGTGCTGACTATGGTAAATGCAGCTTCATGCACTCACGGGCAGCATGTAGGACAGATAGAAAAGCCTCAATGGAAGATATGAACAGAAGCAGAGCATGCACTGGGAGGGGGATGGGTAAAAACATCTGGGAGGGAGATGCATTTAAAGACTGCAGCATGAGTGGGTGAGGACAGATGGCAAAAAGGAAAGTACCTCATAGTACATAGATAGGGAGAAAGGTAGCAGCCATGAAATTTGCTTCCCAAAGACTAGGATCAACAAAGCTACTGACCCACAGTAGCAGAGTTCAAGCATCAACGTATTATAGAACACATTCAGCTTGATAGCACTTGTTCGGTTTTAATTTAAAATTTACTCAGTTAACAGGAAGCTAGAACGGTTTCCCAATACGATCACCAGCAAAAAGCTGGAATAAACTGGACTGGTTTTGAAACCAGTGATGCAGGTGAGTGCTGATTCATTATCAGCCATTGGACAAGTTTGGAAATAAGACCTTCCCTGCTGTATTGTCTGATCACTGGCTATAAAAAAAAAAAAAAAAAAAAAAAGAGTTCTTCAACACAATTCAGAAAAGTAATTATAAAAATCTCCTACTGAAATGATTTAAAAGTAAAATAATCCAATAATAAGGATTAAGTAAGTTGGCCTTTGGTGACTGATGAGCATAATGAATCTAGTTATGTGGATGGTCAAGGCACTGGGCTAAGAGGAGGCTGGCTGAATCAGATTAAATACATTGGTTGAAACAAGACTGGTTGCTACAAAGTATTTAGAACACTGCTACAAAATATAGAATAGTTTCATGATTTTTCTATTCATCTCAGGAAAGTGATACAAATCTCTTATAAACCCAAGTGAAGCAAGTAACGTTCAATAAACAAGAAGTTTTCCCTCACAGTTATTTTCAGAAACTCAGGCTCTTTGCCCCTGCATATGGCATGATTCTTTCCATGGAAAATAAAATAATTATTAAATTTTTTACCATTTTACATTGTAGTACATGGAAAATGAGCGGGGTTACAAAAAAAAAAAAAAGAAGGAAAATCATGTAAGAGCAAAACAAAAACCTCCAGCACCCCACTCAAAGTTATCTTCTCAATCCACTCAAAGGAAATATGTACCCTTCTCATACTTCTTTTTTATCTTCCTTATAGTTCATTGATATCATGCCTTTCTTCCTCTGCACGGTAGTAAAAACATAATATCGGAAATACTTGACATACTTCCTCATTTGTTTAATGGTGATGATACAAGGGAAATTACCCCTCTAATATATTTGAACATTTAGCTTATTATCCTGAATGAGTTTTCTCCCAAAGCTCAATTTATTAAAACAAAACACATCTTTCTATGATGAACTGCAAAGGGCAAGAGGGCAAAATTCTATAATTAAAATTAGAGTGGTTTCATGACTCTTCCCTAGCAGATACTGCTTCTACTGCAGCGTAGTTTACTGAAACTTCCATTGAATCTCACTCACCCGCAAGCAATGAGATTTTCACACATGAATTAGGCTTTTCATTTGATAACTTCAAGGTTACGATTTAATGCTACCCCACTGGCTTGCTATCTGGTGAAAAACACAAGGTTGTGAGCAGCCTTCAGTTGTTACTTTTTGAGGCCAATAGAACTCCTGCCAATTGCAGAACTTCTGGGAGGGAAGGACACTCACCAAACCATGGGAACCACTTCCTTGTTAACAATGTTTATTTTAATTTGAACATAAATACTGTGATTTTAGCAAGGCATTAGTTGTGGTAGTCATAGGCTCAGGTAGGTACATCATCTCTTTCGAAGAGCTGAGACTGCTCCCACATAACTAAAACTCATTAATTCCCCATAACAAGGTGAGGGTAAGCTGCTCATCTAACAGGGGAGCATGAGGCATGCTCATTCAGCCATGAAACAAGGCAAGTGCCAGCAAAAATATGATGTCCTATCCTAAACACAGGCACTACTTATCCTGTAACAGATGGACACACACACACTCTGCACGTCCTTCCAATTTCTCAAAAAGAAAGGGGAGTGTGAATACACATTGGAAAGGACATAACACCACCAACAGAATTTCTGTATCCTGCAGATCCCTTTTTTACTGGCAAAGCAGAACATTGTCCAAAACAACCTCTATTAAGTACTCTTGGCCCATTTAGTTTTGTGCGATCCCAGGCAGCTTACTTTCTTCACAATCAACCAAAAGCAAGTAACTTCCTAAGAAAATTGCAGTGCTGTAGTTGCAAAGAAGGAAGTTTGGAAGAGCCGGAACATTTCATACAGTTAGACAAAGTTAATTCATACTGAATTATCCTCACTGCATAAATGTCTGTGCAAATGAGAGACTTTAATAAGCCTTCAAATCTGACACAGTATTTATCACTGATTAAATTTTAAAAATCAAAGTAACTATGGCTTTTACAGACATGTTTAGATTAAGACTGACACTAGCTCAGTAGATCAGTTTAATTCACTTGCAATTATGCAGGTGCTCGGGCAGCCTGTATTTCAGTCATTTAAGGCTAAATTGGGGCAGAGAGCCCATAACTCCGTATTGGATAACAAAGGTCTGGGACAGTCTTAAGGCCTTTACAGACAGCAATTTTCAAATACAGAATATTCTTAAAGCTTTCCTCTGTGCTAAACTGCTGCTGAAAGCAAGAAATAGTATGCAATTTTGCTATGAGAGGCCATATAATACCTAACATACCCAAGAGGGCAAATTAAGGTTTTGTGAAAAAATTCCAACCTACATGCACATGACTTTGGAAATATAACATTATTGTTTTACTGTAATTGTTTATATATGCCCACATACACCTGAAATTGCTGCATGGGGGCTGGTGCATGTCCAGAATAAATGATATTTTTTATACATTTCTGTCTGCCATTAAAAAAAAAAAAAAATCTTCAGGTGATAAAAGCAGATTAAAAAAAAATTACATCCCAACAAGGAGTTGCTGTGCTACTCACTCTACTTCATTAATATTTCAGTTTTGCAGCACTACAAATACACAGAGAAGTTATCACAGATTTTTTTTTTTGTAAGAGAAGGCATTTGATCATAACTGTTGAAGTAAATTAAGTGGCATTTCAAGAGCTGCCAACTAAAAATGCTGAAGGCACAAAGGAGTTTATGATATCCAACAAATAACAATTAATTTCAACCACATAAAATGGGATATAAGATGGTATGAACCATTTATTTGTCATCTGTTTCATTTGATTAGAAATGTATGGTATTTATCAGTCAGTAGAGTGGAAATAGAATTGGCTGTAAATGATAAAGGATGTAAAAGGAGCAAGGTCAGAATATGTATATATGTTTCTTACCAAAGTATGTAATAGCTTTCACTTGGGCTGACTGCAAAGATACTTTGTTATACTGATTTGTATTGTTCGGTGAGAAAATTTTTAGGTTAAACAGAAGTTCACAGAACGCGAAAGGTATTACAGAAATTTATTTGGCAATAAATTTGACAGCACCAAAGGAAAAAAAAATTAGACACAATTCCTCTGATATCGAAGTCATTTAAAGAATGTTTTCAGTGAAAGTGAAGCCTCACCCCTTTTTCACACTTAGGTTTGACAATTTCCTGATCCACATCCAACAGCTCAAGATGACTACAGTTTTCCTTGCACTGAAATTCCTGAAGAAAACCACCATGTACCTCATATCTACCGTGCCAACACTCCAGGAAGGGAACAAACAATTTATTTCAGGTATGGAAAATCAACTGTTTTCCATATACATACCCAAAAGAAAAGAAACTAAATAACCTAGTATATGTACCAGCTAAACTACCCACTTATCCGTGTGCTGGTAGATAGCTTTTCTCTTTTGGTACTTCGTTCACCCAAAACTTAGCTTGGACTTATCCAATTTTTCCTTAGAAGTACACTGTTATATACATTTACATACATGTTTATACACACATACATGTAGTCTTCCATTTCAACAGAAGCTCACTCTAGCAATAGGACAATGAATATAGACAGGGAGAATGAAATACTTTTACAATGCTTTAACAGATTAAGCTACATCTTTCCATGAGCTACACTTGAGCAACAAGCAAATACAAAGAAGTATTAAAAGATTTCTTAAAAGTGCTGATACCCATGAAATGATGCTACTAGACATTAATGGATTTAGTCCCATGTTTTGACTATTCCTATTATTACTAGGGCTTATTTATAGTCACTCTTCAGATTTTATAGTGCACAGATGGAGGATCAACTTTAATAAGTACTTTATTAGCCCTGCTGATTTTATTAATTGTTTATGATATGGTAACATCTAATCATGTAAAGTACTATTTAAAACTGACACCCACAGCATGAAAACTAACAAACAGTAGTTTTTCATTCGTTTTTATATAGACTAATAAATATTTAGAATAATTACTCTGCAAATAGGAAAGAATTTGAACTAATTTCATATAACTTCAAAAAAGTATGTCTCTTAATAAACTGTAGAGTCTTTGACATTACAATTTATATTCTTCAAGATAAAATTCAAGCTCAAGAATATGCAACATTAAACAACACATAATTAGCAACACTTTGTTTTAATTATCTTGGGTCACAATTAATGTTGGCCCTGCAGTTCATCTTTCTCTTTGATAGCTCCTCAGACTATTTATGTAGATTAATTCTTGAAGTACTGGCATTCACTAATACGTGTTTTTGAACAAGCCACTGCACAATGCTGACATCAGTGAGGAAACCTATTCACTGACCTTCCAGAACTAGACTCTGTCTGTCCACAACAGTACATTATATATCTGAGCAATCTGACGCAACTGATAAAGGCTGTGACGTTATTGAATAACTTTCTATCAACTGAGGACATAAAGAACTGCAACTGTCAAGCAGACTAATTAAGGCAAAGCAAACACAAACAGTGCATATTTGGAAACAAAAGATTATAAGGAAACTACAATCATTCCCCATCGACAGATAAAGCAAGACTATAGTGAACTGTACATTTATCAGAGTTTTACAGGCCATAAAATTAAGTATCATGTATTTTTTCCCAAATCAAAATTAGAGTTAATATTAAATACGTTTGTTTTACAGTCTAAGATTTTATGAGAAAGAAAAATTGCAGACTGCCTTTTAGATTCCATATTTACATACAAACATGATTATAATTGTTCATATTTTACTTCTAATAAAGTCCTCAAGCACAAAGATCCAGAGTTTTCATTTGATTAGAGTATAACTCAAAATAAAAATTATGATTCAAAAGAGCCACTTAAGCAAAAACATAGAGGCTAAGTGATGAAGTCTTTTTTTACAAGATAAGATCATTCTAAGGCATTTATTTATCCATATCTGTAACACTACATAGACCCTTGAACAGAAGAGAATAAAGGAAACACTTGGTAAGTTAAAAATATGCCTTTGTACTAGTTCAAAGTTATATTAAAGTATGCATAGTCTCATCTTTTTAAACACATCGAAACCTGTGCTTCTATCAAAGAGCACAAAATAAGTTCATACATATAGTGGTTACAGTCTTACCTGCACCTTCTCCATGGCTGCCTCAGAAAACTTTAAAACTTTTCCTTTAGTTAAGAATCACCATAAGGTGCACCATTTTGCATCTTAATTTTCCAGAAATGCACTCAAAACACAGAGTGTGCAATTCTCCATGTAGTCTACAAGGACATATACTTTCTGCAATCTAGCAGTAATAAGATCCGAGATCTCCCAAGCAAGCAATCAAGCAATTAGAAGTTGAGCAATAAGCTACAATGAAGCAACACTGGTTTTATGACAGTTCTTAAACCACGCATACCAGTCTTACAATATTAATAATTATAGAATCACGGAAACTTTTAGGTTGGAAAAGACCTGTAAGATTGATTCCAATTGTTTGATTTATTAGCATGAATATGTAACTTCATACTCAGTTTCTGATAATGTACTAGTACATTTGACAATTTGGACAACTCAAGCAAACACCTTTGAAATCAAGACATAATCAGTAAAAAAAAAATTATTATTACATGGTGCCAATTAAATTAAGAGCAATGTATGAATTTGTTTTTAAAGATATCTGATACTCAACATTAGAGAGGGAGCCTTTCAGTGGTTCTAAGACTTAGCTTCTCGTCCATCCGTGGGAAACGAATCATTAAAAATCCCCACCACATAACATGACTACAGGTGAACTGTGAAAGACCAGATTTATACTCCAGGGTGATTCAGTGCCAATAAACAAATGAGGCAGGGAGGCAGTGTGGTTTTTTCTGTGTGAAACCGTTGTACTTCTTACCTCCAAAGCTTTCAAACGCTCCAACAGCAATTTCGTCTTTTCTTTTTCCTCTTCAGTGCTGCTGCTTTCACTTCTTGAATCTTCATCTGCTGCTGCGTGATTTTTTTCCATGCCTTCTTTACATTTCCTACTGTCTTCTGACAGCTTTTCCTGAAATGTTTTTTTTAAATGTCATTACTCATAGGTGCAAATTAAGTTAACTATGCAAATATCTTCAATTCTCCCTTGTAGGTAAATGAAAAAGAGCAAGTTGCTAGTTACAATTACAGTACTAAATAAGTGGAGTCATGAAGGGTCTATGAAACACGTTCCTATGCCAATTCTGCTAAAGTGTATGCACAATTTAACTGCTACCTTTACTGAAGACTTCTTAAAAGTGGAAAGCATCATCTTTTTAATAAATTAACTTGCATTTTCTTCTTTAGAAGTTGCAGTGAAAACTGAGCATGCCGGCTTTCAATGAAAACCTTTTGCCACTGAGATATAAAGGAGTTCATGGAGTAAAAGCTAACATATATTCATGCCTAATGTATTTCACCTCTCTTCATCTAGAGCTAATATTTGAATTACTAAATAATGGGCTGAGAACCAAGCTACCACATACTGATTTAAGATGCGCACTAATATATAACTGGAGAGAATCAAACTGACAGTAAAATTTTCAGAAGTGCCTGAGTCTATTACAAGTCAGTCAGATTGGGTTATTATTAGATGCTGCTGCTGCTGAGTGGACTATGGCTGCTGAGTTTTACAAGAGGTCTATAAAAATTATAGGACTGAACAGTGAATCTTACTGACTCCATTAATTATGTGTCCAAGTTTTGTGCTGAGAGAATGAGACAGAGCAAGCAAAACATTAAGACTACAAGCAGGCTGTGTAAAATACTGCCCAAAACAACAATGCAAACACACAGGGAAAAAAAAAGAGAACTGCACAGATGTACAGAGTGAATTATCTTCTGAGTGCAACACAAAGTGGACAGTCTCTACCTTGTAAACCATGTTCTCTAACTACATAAGCAGATGCACTGTGACAACTATTGAGAAGATTAAGGATAGAAAATGTGAGGTAAATCAACATGAAATAATGAGTGCGAACACAAATCTGGAGAAGTCCTTTAATGAGCTTTTAGCTTTCTTCATGTGCCTTCTTGATGAGTCTTATGAGCAAAAGCACGTACTTTCACTATCTCTGGGTTAGTCTGTAAGTGAGATGAATTCCCCATAATTACTACAGAACACAAAGTCTGTCTAAGCATAAAAATACATATTTTCATGAAGAGCTGGCCCAGCTTGAATAACTGAGCAAATACAACTCTTCAAGAGTTAAGAGTAAGACATTTCCCTAACAAAACCCCATAAACACAACTGAATGAAAAATCAGCATTATGGATCACATTTCTAACAATATCTTTTTTAAATATTAACTAGCTTAGAAATTGACCATTACTATGCTAAAAATTTAATCAAGAATCAATTTTATAAGCAATGGGCTTAATCATGGAATACTCTTACACAAACCATAGGCACAGATCTCATTCTGAGCCTCAAAACACAGATGTCAAAGAGTCATTCCATCAGGTCTCCAGCATTACCACTATCCCCATCACAAAGTAATCAA
Source organism: Amazona ochrocephala (assembly GCA_039720435.1). Lineage (NCBI taxonomy): Eukaryota > Metazoa > Chordata > Aves > Psittaciformes > Psittacidae > Amazona > Amazona ochrocephala. The sequence goes on from CM077881.1 coordinate 34,352,726, forward strand.
AAATATAGTAGTTGGGTTTATTTTTGTCCTGCTTGCTACTCATTGGTTCAATGATCAAGCACCTGCAAAAGAGCCATTAAAATACTTCCCCTTAAGCTGCCCCAATGAATGCATTGACATAAAACACTGATGAACTCTGGGGAAAAAAAAAAAAATTGACAAAAATATCTCTTTGTTATAATTTAAACATGAGCAGTCATTTTTTGAAAAGAATGTGACATGAATTCAACGTGGCTAACAACGGAAGACAACAGAAACATCTGCACAGGAACACTCTTCCTACTCAAACTAAAGGGCAGCAATTTCAAAGGAAAGGTAGAAGAAAGCATAGGTTATGACATTTCACCACAGAAAGGGGAGTAATGCAACTTCGTACAGAGCAACTCCCAGTCACCTAAAGTAACCCATTCATCTTCTAGTTACAAAATCTGATGAACTTTGCCACTAGTGGCGTAATCAAGAATACATATCCTGTTTTATTACAGTGCACAGAATACCTCAAAGATACTTACTATTGTTACTCCTGCTCCAGTGTTTAAGTTCATGTAATTTCAAAACCATTTTATTACTCAGTCATAATAAATAAGTTTCATGGTCTGGAAGAAGTCCCTGATATGTCACCTACCTTACCTAGAAAAGCTGCAAGAGAGGAAAACATTACTAACCTTAAAAATCATGCTTAATCATGCAATTTGCTGAGGGCACTGTCCTGTCACTTTAACCAGTTCTACATGGGTGACACACACTAGGGGTAGAGTGGAAAATCCACACTCAAGAAAGCAAGCAGATGCTTCTTAAACACCCTCTCTGCTTAAAGTCAATTGGGGCTGTTCAGCCTGGAGAAGAGAAGGCTGCATGGAGACCTCATAGCAGCCTTCCAATACCTGAAGGGGGCCTATAGGGATGCTGGGGAGGGACTCTTCGTTAGGGACTGTGGTGAGAGGACAAGGGGTAATGGGTTTAAACTTAAACAGGGGAGGTTTAGATTGGATCTGAGGAAGAAATTCTTTACTGTGAGGGTGGTGGGGCCCTGGAATGGGTTGCCCAGGGAGGTTGTGAATGCTTCATCCCTGGCAGCGTTCAAGGTGGGGTTGGACATAGCCTTGGATGGCATGGTTTAGTGGGAGGTGTCCCTGCCCATGGCAGGGGGGTTGGAACTCGATGATCTTGAGGTCCTCTCCAACCCTTACTATTCTATGATTCTATGATTCTATAAGTAAGGAGGAGGATGACAAAGGCTTTTGGAATGACAAAATGCTAATATAAAACACAGCTGCCAGCTAGGGGGAGGCAGGAAGGAGCAGAGAGAGATTTGGAAGAGGAAATGTGTATCTCCTGTATGATGTTGACCAAATCCTGCAGAAAGCTCTGGCATGAGCATGCTGAAGGCAACGAATGATGGCATAGAGCAGCTTATTCCTTTTTCCCCTCTAAATTCCTTTACTTGTGTTACCTCAAATAAAGACCATTTTTTTAATCTTCTGAACAGTCTGCTGTTGTATGACTCATATATTGCATAATTAAAGGCAGGCTAGGTTTTCAAGAAAACAGCAAAATACTCTCCAGGTCAGAAGTCCAGCAACGGCAGAGTTTGTGCTATTCTGCTGCTCAATGCACTTTATTTTATGTGAAAACGTAACAGATGGAAATGGTGCTCTGGAAGCAAGCTGCAGGCAAAAGAAACCCAACTAACAACCCACCTCTTGGTCTCCCCAGAACCAATAAAATTTTAAGATACATGCCTGTACCACAGGAGGTACAGCAGCCCAATGAGAATTCCACAGTAACGTCTTATCTACATCTCTAATGTTCTGTATGAACAAAGAGACAATAAAAATATTAAACATTCAAATCTCACTAGATGGAAACTAGCATTATGCTGCACACTGTAGACCAGTTCCCACAGAAATTAATGAGAAACTTACAATCAGCTCCCACATCGTGTAAGCTTCTCAAGCTGATTTAAACTGTCACTGCTTTTCTGAAACCAACAGTATTTTGTAGATCTTAAATGACATCCTGCCATGACCATTATTTCAAAGTATTCAGTGCGTTCTATACATGAAAAAAATAATACATGGGAGCTGACCCATTGGATCAAACACTATGGGCCCTACAGCCAGGAGAAAAAGAGATGAAAACAGACCATGCAGTATGGAAATGGCAAGTTTCCAGAATCAATGGGAAGATATAAATCACTACAGACATTGATCTATGAAGCTATACAACGCAGAAGCCTGACTGAGAGCTACCAGAAAGCTGGTTTTCAGTTAGTTAGGAAGAATAAGTATAATATTCCCTCTTTCCACTAACAAATATGAACAGTAAGAACAGTACATGAAGAGAGTAGGAAATCCACTTGAAATCACAAATGATAATTTACTGGATTTGTAGAATATAAATAAATATGCAGAATATACACCAAATCTTCACCCTTTTACCTACCTTTCAGAGTACTGAACAAGAAAGTGTTTTCACTGTTTGTAAACAGAAGGAGCAAGTATAATGATAGAAAATATCGGATTGAAGCTTTTAAAAGATAAGAGACCAAACTGCCTATTTCAGAAATTACTTTCTCCTTCATTCCAAGAAAGGCAAAAGGCTGCTGATCCTCTGGACACAGCATTAGTCATTGGGATGCCTTTCCCCTAAGGCTTGTCACCTTTTCAAGGAATGGCCAAATATCAATGGGACACCTACCCAGCTATTTCTTAACTGTTATTATCTCAGAAATTATTGTACTTCTGAAGTTTTATTGCTAGCACCATCAGTTGTCTGTTTGCCCTTTCTTCTTTCTTAAGATGCTCTCTAGGTATTACGCTACACACACAGAGGGGGGAAAAAAAAAAAAACCTAGAAAAAAATCAGCTCACTTTAAAATATTTCAATTTTTAACTAAGAAATTTCAAACCAAGAAGAGAAAATGTCAGATGACGTAAGGGGAGACAGGGGAGTGGAGGAAAAGAAGCCAGAAAATATCTACTCCAGATTTTCTTTTTACAGTGAAAACCATGAGTAGGCACTAATTGGAATAAGGGCTCTTCTCTGGTAGTAACAATAAATACATGATACAAAATGATCATACAGCTCCCCAGGGAACTGATGTTCCAGTTGTTCCTGATTTAAGATTTTACAATGCAGGAACTACCTACCAACGAAGAGGCCTTTACGAAAAAAGCAATCATGAACACTGTCAACCAACAGATGGCCCTCCACATGAGGAGGTCAAAGAGAACCAGCAGCAGCACAGCACCTGCCACAGTTCTGGACACTGGGAAATTCAAAGTCCTGCACTGGGGCAGGAATAAACCCCAGCACCAGCAGAGACTGGGAGGCAACTGCATAGGAAGGTATCTGCTGCAGACGAAAGAGGAGATGGAGCCAGACTCTTCCTGGAAACGGCATGATGAAAAAGATGCCAGGATACAGTGGACACAGTTTGGAACATGAGAAGCTGAAATTAGATATTAGAAAAACTTCTTTCTTTTTCTTCCTCCCCACCACCTCCCATGAGGTCATACAGTTGCTCAAACAAGTTACCCAGGGAGGTTCCCAAAACACAGATATTGCAAAGTTCAGTATTAGAGCCACTGGGCAAGTGGCTATAATAATAAAACATAACATAATCCAATCCTGATATAAGTGGATTTAGAGTCTACAGTACTGATTCTGAAAAGCAGCATTTCACAAGGACATGTGACAAAATTCTGACTGAACCAAACAGGAATTAAATAAAGATCAAGATATTTGAAATGCTGATTTTCCCGGCGAGCATTAAATGCTTGTCTGAAAACTGATTACTGTTGATTAGAGATGACATCTTTGCTTACAGAAGCTAAAAATCATTTTCATGGGATAAACACAATTTCTTCAGAGATGTGAAATGTTTCAGATGCAATGCGGTAAAGATCCCTCAGACACAAATGATCTCTACTTCAGTTTTGGGTGTGACTGTGATGCCTGAACATATTGGCATTTTTTCTGAATTCCTTTAAATTCTTCAGTTTCTGACGCTTATTAGAGAAAATGTTTTTAAATGGTTGCCAACTCTTCTGAGAGTCATGCCTGTAATTTTGCAAAGAACACACTTCAATCACACTTTTAACCCAAGAATAAAATACATGTAAGATACACAATTAAATAGTTGTTAAGACTGGTCATAAGCACTTACTTGAAGAAAAACCAAACCAATTTAATCATCCACAATGCAGTTATTAACAGATTATACATAGAAACAATGGTAACAGGAATGCTTTGTTACCTGCCATCCCAGAATCCAAAGAATATGGAATCCAAGCTAGGTGTTATCTCAGCATCTCAAAACACTTAGCACTTTCCGTGGTATCTCAGAAGCTTCCACAGGACTTTCTAACTAAGATATTTACTAAATAGTTATCTTAGATTTCAACGACTGAATTTGGTGAACCAGGTACACTACACTACACTTCTAAATAACTCTTTCCTACTATAATTTAGGCACTCTTAACCTCGAAACCCAAACTGCAATGTACAAATTTATATGCAGAATTGTTGATGTATGCACTGTTTTTGGCTGGGACAGCTAATTTTCTTCATGGTAGCTGGTACAGGGCTATGCACTGTATTTGTGCTGCAGTGCTGATAATACAGGGATGTTTCAAGTACTGCTGAGCAGAGCTTACAGAGGGTCAAGGCCTTTTCTGCCTCTCACCCTGCCAGTGAGCAGGCAGGGTGTGCACAAGAAGCTGGGAGGGGACACAGCCAAGATAGCTGACTCAGACTGACCAAAGGGATATTCAACACCACATGGCATCATACTCAGCAATAAACTAGCCGGAAAGTTGGTGCAGGCCTGCTGCTCAGGGACCGGCTGGACATCAGTCACTTGGTGGCAAGCAATTCAGTTGCATCACTAAAACAACTGATCACAAAAAATGCTTTTTTCTCTCTCTCCTTGTTCTTTTGGTTCTCATTAAAATTTGCTATTATTATAATCATTAATTTTATTTCAATTATTAAACTGTTCCTATCTCAGCCCATGAGTTTTCTTACTTTTACCCTTACAATTTCCCCCCAACATGCTGGAGTGGGAAGTGAGCAAGTGGCCCTATGGTATTCAGTTGCTGGGTAGGGTTACACCATGAAAAAATAAAAATAAACTGCAAGTGTTTTTTTTTTTCTTGCAAGGCCATTCTACAGTCTTGATGTATTCTTAGATGATGTACTTTGAGTGTTATTTTCACTGCAGACCTCCTAGTGTTCAGCACTGTTCTTCACTGTGAGTGATATGAAATGAAAATTTCCAGATTGTTGATGTAGACAGAAAATGTAGATGAGGGTTTCTTTGTGCTTTCAGGGGAAACCCAGATTCAAGTTATGCAAAAGTAGTTCAGTCTGACCGCAGAAGCTGAAGAAAGGCAGCAAGTGCTCCAAGAACTGCTGACTTATAATTCCAACAAGGTTAAAAATGTTTTCCAGTGGCACCTTGCTCCCCTTTCACCCTCACCATGAACTTTTTTGCTTAATCACAGAATAGTTATGGTTGGAAAGGACCTTAAGATCATCTAGTTCCAACCCCCATGCCATAGGCAAGGACACCTCCCACTAAACCATGCCACCCAAGGCTCTGTCCAACCTGGCCTTGAACACTGCCAGCGATGGAACATTCACAACTTCCCTGGGTAACCAATCCCAGTGCCTCACCACCCTCACAGTAAAGAACTTCTTCCTTACATACAATCTAAACTTCCCCTGTTTAAATTCTAACCTAACACCCCTTGTCCTATCACTGCAGTTCCCTAATGAAGAGTCCCTCCCCAGCATCCCTATAGGCCCCCTTCAGGTACTGGAAGGCTGCTATGAGGTCTCCACACAGCCTTCTCTTCTCCAGGATGAACAGCCCCAACTTCCTCAGCCTATCTTCACACAGGAGGTGCTCCAGTTCCCTGATCATCCTCGTGGCCCTCCTCTGCACTTGTTGCAATAGTTTCATGTCTTTTATGTTGAGGACACCGGAACTGCACACAGTACTCCAAGTGAGGTCTCACGAGAGCAGAGTAGAGGGGCAGGAGCACCTCCCTCGACCTGCTGGTCACGCTCCTTTTGATGCAGCCCAGGATACGGTTGGCTTTCTGGTCTGCAAGCGCACACTGCCGGCTCATGTTCATTTTTTCATTGACCAATACCCCCAAGTCCTTCTCCACAGGGCTGCTCTCAACCTCTTCTCTGCCCAACCTGTAGCTGTGCCTGGCATTGCTCCAACCCAGGTGTACGACATTTCACTTGGCATGGTTAAACTTCATCAGGTTGGCATCAGCCCACCTCACAAGCTTCTCAAGGTCCCTCTGGATGGCATTCCTTCCCTCCAATGTATCAACCGAACCACACAGCTTGGTGTCATCGACAAACTTGCTGAGGGCGCACTCAATCCCACTGTCCATGTCACCAACAAAGATGTTGAACAAGACCGGTCCCAACACCGATCCCTGAGGGACACCACTCATTGCTGGTCTCCAGCTGGACACTGAGCCACTGAGCACTACTCTTTGCGTGCAGCCATCCAGCCAGTTCTTTATCCACCGAGTGGTCCACCTATCAAACTGATGTCTCTCCAATTTAGAGAGAAGGATGTCATGTGGGACAGCGTCAAATGCTTTGCAGAAGTCCAGGTAGATGACATCAACTGCTCTACCCCTGTCCATCAGTTCTGTAGCCCCTTCATAGAAGGCCACCAGATTGGTCAGGAAGGATTTCCCCTTAGTGAAGCCATGCTGGCTGTCACCAAACACCTTGTTGCTTTTCATGTGCCTCATCATGCCTTCCAGGACAATCTGCTCCAAGATTTTGCCAGGCACAGAGGTGAGATTGACTGGTCTGTAGTTCCCCGGCTCATCCATTTTCCCCTTCTTGAAAATGGGGGTTATATTTCCCTTTTTCCAGTCATCGGGAACTTCACCTGACTGCCATGATTTTTCAAATATGATGGATAGTGGCTTAGCAACTTCATTTGCCAGCTCCTTCAGGACCTGCGGATGGATTTCATCTGGTCCCATGGACTTGTGCACATTCAGGTTCCTAAGATGGGCTCCAACCAGATCCTCTCCTACAGTGGGCCCAGGGTCTTCATTCTGACTGTCCCTGCGCCTGCCTTCCAAGACTTGGGTGGTGTGGTCTGAGCATTTGCCAGTGAAGACCGAGGCAAAGAAGTCATTAAGAACCTCAGCCTTCTCCAAATCCAGGGTAGCCAGTTCTCCTGATAGCTTCCCAAAAGGGCCTATGTTGTCCCTAGTCTGTCTTTTATGCGCTACGTACCTATAGAATCTCTTCCTGTTATCTTTCACACCCCAAGCCAAGTTTAATTCTAACTGGGCCTTAGCTTTCCTAACCTGGTCCTAGCTTCCCAGACAACATCCCTGTATTCTTCCCTGGCTGCCTGACCTTGCTTCCACCTTTTATAAGACTCTTTTTTCCTTCGAATTTTGCTCAGCAGCTCCTTATCCATCCAAGGAGGTCTCCTGGCCCTCCTGCAGCACTTCCTTCTAGTCGGGATGCAACACTCTTGAGCTTGCAGCAGGAGATCCTCGAATATCAACCAACAGTCTTGGGCCCCCCTGCCCTCTAAGGCTGTACCCCATGGGACCTTACTAAGCAGGTTCCTGAAGAGGCCAAAGTCTGCTCTCTTGAAGTCCAGGGCAGTGAGCTTGCTGCACGCTCTTCTCACTGTCCTGAGGACCTCGAATTCGACCATCTCATGATCGCTGCAATCAAGGCTGCCCTGGAGCGTCACATTCCCAACCAGCCCTTCCCTGTTGGTGAGGACGAGGTCAAGCATGGCACCTCTCTTTGTTGGCTCCTCTATTACTTGCAGAACGAAGTTGTCTTCCACACAATCGAGGAACTTCCTGGATTGCTTGTGCCGGGCCGTACCATCCCTCCAACAGATATCAGGGTGGTTGAAGTTCTCCATGAGAACAAGGGCCCATGAGAGTGTGGCTGTTCCTATCTGTCTATAGAGTGCTTCATCCACAGTCCCCTTGATCAGGCGGTCTGTAACAGATCCCCACAATAATGTCTCCCATCACTGTTCTCCCTTTAACCCTGACCCACAAACTCTCTATTGACTGCTCACCTGTCCCCAGACAGAGTTCCATACTCTCTAGCCTATCCCTAACATAAATAGCAACTCTCCCTCCCCGTCTGCCAGGCCTGTCTTTCCTAAAGAGCCGGTAACCTTCCATTCCAACACACCAGTCACAGGAGCCATCCACCATGTTTCTGTGATGTCTATGATATCACACCCCCGTAGACATGAACACATCTCTAATTCCTCTTGTTTGCTCCCCGTGCTACGGGTGTTTGTATAGAGGTATCTGAGCTGAGCTCCAAATGAAGCCGGTTCATTGGCTGGAGTGGCTGGAATATATCCACATTGCTCCGAGCATTTATTATACGTGCTGGCAACTGACTGGGTGTGTTGGGATGGAATGGTGCCCCCCTCCCCCAACACACCTAGTTTAAAGCATCCTTGACCAGTCTGGCAAGCCTCCTACCAAGTCCACTCTTCCCCTTCTTTGTCAGACCAGCTCCACCAGCCCCCAGTAGACCTGGCCTACTAAATTGTGTTCCATGTTCAACGTACCCAAACCCCTGACTATGGCACCACCCTTCTAATCATTTATTGACCTGGCCAATCCTCCTAGCCTTTTTAAGGTCCTGCCCTGTATCCTGGAGAATTGACGAAAAGACGATCTGCACTCCAGAGCCCCTAACCACCTCTCCCAGAGATCTGTAGTCCTTCTTTATGTTCTCCAGGCTACTGCTATCTATATCAGTAGCACCCACATGGATCACTAGAAGTGGGTAATAGTCAGTGGGACCGACTAGAGCAGGCAGCTTCTCTGCAACATCCCTGATCCGAGCCCCTGGTAGGCAACACACCTCCCCTGAGCCTGGGTCAGGCCGACAGATGGGTGCCTCTGCTCCTTTCAGCGTAGAGCCCCCTACTACTATGATCCACCACTTTTTCCTGGCAGCACCTGATGCACTTTACCAGTGCATCAGGCAGCTGCTCATGTTGCAAGGTGTGTGTTTCCTCATTAGCCCCCTGCAGAACCGCAAAGCCGTTCTGGGTGGGGACAACAGATTCAGGAGGAAGTCCCTTGCTTTTAATTGCCCTCTTCCTCCTTCTTTTTTTTTTTTTTTTTTTTGTTTGTTTGTTTTTGTTTTGTTTTGTTACTGTTTCCCAACTTCTTGGGTTAGCAGCCTCCTTTCTTTCCTCCATGAGCTAGAGGGGATGCTTGGGGCCCCTGCAGAGTTTGAGCCTGAAGTAAGCAGCCCTGCTTCCTCTCAGCATCCCTGACATCCTTTAGCCTATTGACAGCGTCCCGCAGCTCAGCCACCTGCTGCACGAGGACCTGCACCAGGGAGCACCGAGTGCAGCCCTGCCCATTGCTCACCCTCCCCTCAGGACAGCAGTGCAGGCGCTCTCTACACCCTGAGCTCTGCACTGCAGCCTCCCCTCTCATCGGCTCTGTCTGGGTGCCTATGCTGGCCACTCCGGGGCAGGCAGAGCAGAGCTCCCAGACCGGGCCCTGCTCATAAGGCGAGAGCTCACAATTCCGCTCGCCTGCCCGCGGGAACTGCCGCGCCCTGATCGCCGCTCTCCCTGGGGCAGGTTTTTACCCAGTCAGGGCGCAGCCGCTCCTCCTGATGCCCCCCCTGTGAGTCAGCTGCTCGCGTCGGTTGAGCTGCCGGCTCCTGGGCAAGTCCAGTCGAGGACTTAAGACTCCCTCGGTGGCTCTCCCAGCTCTGAGTTGAGGCTCCTGGACGCTGAGCTTCCCCCCGATCAGGCGTCGAAGGAAGCCTCTCTCGAGCTACTCACCTCAGCAATTTACTCAAATAGTAATTAACAATTAATCATAATTAACATTTGTTTACTGTGGCTCAATCCCTCTTGAACATACCCTCTGAAATTTTGCAGTATCTTCTAATATGCTTTATAATTTATTTCATGCAGTGAAACCTAAGATGCATAAAACACACTTGTATGCTGAGTGAGAACAATGAAGTAAGAGTGATGAATTCAGAGCATTTCCTGCAAGATGTGGCACAGGGGTAGTCACTGATATCACTGTGACCTGAACATGTCTGTTCCATTTACAATATTCTTTTTTAAATTTTTATTTACTATTGAGAATCCCATTAAACACAATGATTCAAAAAAAGTAGGTGAGCAAGCAAGTTAGAATGTACAAAAACCAAAATAATTCCATGCAACTAGACAGTGCAATCTAAATGCCCTCTGAGTATAAGGCTGCAAAAATATGACCTTTAGTTTTATCTTGCTTACTTCTATCTATGTATTTTCCTGCTTTCTCTTGCTTTATTTTCTTCCAGTGAAAGGACAGACTAAAATACAGCTTTGTTTTAGATAGTACATCAGCAAGTGTAGTAATAATATATTTTTGTTTAGCTAAGAGCTTTTGTTCAGAACACGCTGATCAAAACTGAAAGAAAAGAATGCACCTGTCACAGAAATTTTACAGAAACATCCTAAATTGTTCACAGTTTAACATTAACATTGTCAGGAAAAGTACCTGAAACTCTTCTTTTGAATCTTTGGATTTTACTTACAAAGTGAATGGAGTGAGCAGTAACATTCCCCAGATTAAGTGTATGTGACGGGTAAGAGTACAAAGTACTTCCTTTATATTTTTGCTATGAGCCTCTGACCACTGGCATATAAATCTAAATATACTACATATTATTCTTCACTCAAAACACTCCTCACTAGTACAAGCTATCACCCCTATTGAACAGGTCTGCAGTAACACTAATAAATTTCCTGATGATGCTTTTATTGGCTGTTCCATGCATCAGAAATATCTATTTTTCTTAAAAAAGTTCAGATTAAAAGGACTGTAAAAGAAGAAAACCTTCCCAGTGAAGCTCACTTTTCAGTGTACTTATCAGATCAGTAAGAGCAGATGGGAGATTCCTGTCTTCAGGTCCACAGCTGAATGCCAGTCCTGAGTGTCAAAGTGAACTATGCTAACTAACCTTGCGACCAAATATTGCTGTTGACACCATCCTGCCTTTAGTAAATGGATATTCACATTATCAACAGCACCCTGGCCTCTGGCACTTCATGTGTCAGAAGTGAAATGAAAGACTGCCCATTCTGGAGGTGACTCTTTCGAGCCAGGTTTCAGGCGCAGTGGTGGCAGGGCAGTGTGGCGATACTTCATCGTGTTTGTTGTTCCTTTTCAAAATGGAAGACTTAAGCTACACTGAATAGTGAAGCCAGCAGTAAAAAAAAACCTGTTCTAGAAGCTAAGCTGTTCCTTTTTCACATGTGTATATATGGTATTATGAGAAGAACATGCAGTGTGATTTTTCATGCAGATATTCTCTTACAAATTGGTTCATTATAGTACCATACGTAATCACCTTTCCTCCTAGGAAACCTGTATGCAGCATTTAAACTTTCCTGACAGAGTCGGTATTAAAATAACTACACTTGGCTACACCGACACTATTGAAGTATCTACCTTTGACTGAAGTACAAACAAGCCAAACTATTCTGAAAATAAAATTCAGTAAATTTTATGTAACAAACATTTTATGTTTAAATATTTTTCAAAGAGAATGTGAATACAGCATAATCTCCTTTTTTTTTTACTCAGCAAATAAAATTTTACCTTTTTTTTTTCAACTTTCAATGTTTAGAAAGTAACACTTCTTTATGATGGTTGAATCGCCGTTCAGAACGCAGAGTGAGCAATAACTTTTATGGAGATGTAGAAACAGGGAGAGAGCAAGTGACTTGGCCACACACAAGACCCAACCTTGGAATACCAAGGAATAAAACCTGTTTTTTCTATTTTTCTGTCCAAACACCTCTGTCACTAGACAGCTGATTGCATAAAATTGTCTCTATTTCTTATTTCATATTCATTATCCTTACTCAGAGAACAGAAAGGGATCTATAGCTAAAAATATTTCTTATTTACTTGCCTGACCCTCCTGCCCAGCCTGAACCTCTCCAATACCAAACCAGGATGAGCAATGCTGTGTCAGCTCAAGAAAGCACTTCTGGATCCTCACATGGATCGGGATAGGCTACAGATAGGTAAGACCCCCTTATTAAAATTTTATTTTGCTAAAGAGCCAGGAGACATGCTACAGACCTGGGAGCACTAAAACCAGTTGCCAGATAGCACATGGCAACTCCCTGGGGATCTCTCTACACTGGGAAACAGAGCAAGTCCTAAAAAGGTGCTGGGCTCAACAGCAAGTGTGCCATAGCAGCCCTGTGGACCAGCTTTCTCACACAGCCAAAAAACAGGCTGCCCTCCGCCTGCATGCCAGGACAGCCCAGCTGCTGCTGGTAGACCTGATTTTATCTGTCTGAGAAACAAATCCACATAAACAGCCCCAGGTTGGCCGTCACATGCAGATATACCGACACCTTTCCAAGCAGCAGGTAGATTATCTTAAAACTGGCATTTGCTATAAACTCCAGGAGGTTATCCCAGTCTCTTAGGATTACCAGAGGCATATTAGAGTCATATTCATTTCTCTCGAATACATTCCTGAATTAGAAACAAGGCAACCAGAACACCACCATTAAGAGCAAGATTAAGGCTGCAGACAACCTGCTGTCTGGAAATGGGAAGCCCCTGTATGCATTATGATGACCTGTGCCAGTCAGGCTGTGAACCGCATCATCACATTGTTTTCCAAATAGTGTCTCTGAAATTCTGTTTTGCTTGTTTCATATGTATAGGCTTCAGGCAATGTATATGGGCTGATTTTTGTGGATTCACCCCACAAGAACTAGAAGGAAGATATAGCACAAGACAGAAACACTACATTGTAGAGGAAAATGGAAATGTAGAATTACAATAAGTATAAAACATAACAGTACCAGTCAAATCACCTCTTGTTACTCTAGATACATAGAGGATTCTGGGAAGGAAAGAATAGCTTGTTTTCTGAGAAACAGGCACATAAATGGCACATTTCAGTTATGAGACTTTATGTTAAATGCAATGCCATTGCTTTGTTACTGTATTCCAAACAAATAAAAAGGGAAAACTATTTGCACATATGTTCCTTTCAACAAGACTGTCATTTAGAACAGTGAGTGAGAAGCACCCCCACTCTCCTTTGGGGGCAAGAATTCAACCTCATTTTAGTTAAATAGAAGAACAAACATTTATCAGAATCTTTGCACAGTGGTGGAAATCCACCAGAAGAAAAGCCATGAGGAATTAGTTGTTACTGAACTAACTCTGAATTTCTCTGTACAGAAAAGCCGTCCAACAGCAAATGCTTTTCTCCTTTACAGCCTTAGATTTTCAGCAGAGCTCCCAAGGATGCAGGTGGCTCCTCTTCTGCTTTCTCTGGGAGATACAAAACTGGTAAGTGCTGCCTAATAATATTCTCCTTAGCAGCTTAGGAAATGGTTGATGCATCCTGTGGGCACTTCCAGTCCAGAGATAAAAGTTTAATTTTAAGGATATATTTCCTCTTTCTGCAGTAGAAGTTAGTATTAAAAATCCTATGTGAATTTCAGCTAGGGAATTCAAGTAGCGCTGTTTTTATAATTCATGGCCATGCCCCATCCATAAAATGTTACATATCAATATCCTGAACATTAAGCTTGTATAATTTTGTCTTAAAATAAAATTATATTCCCAATAGATACCATTTTTCTTCTCATGAAAGAGCTGTTGACACCAACGGCTGCGCAAATTGGAAGTGACAGTCACAACAACTGTTCCACACTTGAGTCTCACAAAGCATGCAGACAAAAAATTGGGTTGATCTGGCCAACAATGCCACCTGAAATGTGCCTGTATCACTCACACAGTCACACCTCTCTGACACCTGCTTCAGAAAGCAACTGGCAAAACCCTCCAGACTACATAACGAAGAGCTACAAGTCTTGTAGGGCTAGAATTATTTCTACTGAAACTATCTGTACTATTTATAGGTAAATACTGTTTCTTAGCTTTGGATAAGGCAGGCACATGTACACATCTTTATATTCAGCAAGACGGCAGAAAATGGAACTGAACTTTCTTATATTCAAAGCCACTCCTCCTGTGAAGCTGCAGCGTGAGTTAATGATTGAACTGGTGGTGATGCCCTGAAAATGGGACAGATATCCCCCATGGAGCTGTATGCCATTATTCTCATGATGCACACTACAGCCTGAGAAATCTCTTCAGAAGTCATTACTTATCAAAATCTTGTCATCCCTCCACAGTGAGAAAATAAAACAGCTGAAACAGAGTCACAGCTCTTACTCAGTGAGAAGAGCCCATCCAAATACATAGGCTGCAATTGCTCAAACTGTCTGCAGCCACTTTGATACCAGTGTAGTCACATGGGAGCCAAAATGAGAAGTGGAGCAAAAATGAGACAGGGGACACACCACTTACAGAAAGAAACAGAAGGAATCAAGCTGCTGTCCTTTGCACCAAGGGCCAAAGAAACCTGAAAATGTGCCCTGCTATTAGGGCTACCTGTAATCCCCATCAGGTCTTCGAGCCAGGCTTCTCTTGGTGTAGACTCAGCAGCACTGACCTCAGTACAGGGATCATTCTCCATGACCAACCCCCCCGACCATTACTCTTACCTTTCTCCTCTTGAATTTCTGTAGTCATTCTCTGAAGACCTACACTGTCCAGCAGAAAATCCCCTCTAGTACTCTAGACCGTATCAGCTGGTCAAAGACACCGTGTACTAGCAAAGAGGTTGAGGGATGACAGGGCCAGTGACACTGCATGGGTGGCTTCATGCTATCTACAACTCAGGATTTCAGTTCCTGCTGATCAAAAGAATGTGCCTGGTCCCCACAGCAGTATTTGAGTGCAAATCTCAAAGAAGCACAGTGGGGTTCTGAAAAGGTTACAACCCCTGCAAGTCACAAGTTGTTATTTCCCTAAATTTTCAATTCATGTATCAAAATCCCCGATCTCTCAACAGCAAACCCCACTTCCATATTTTCTGATTCAAGACAGGCTGGCCCTGCTTGAAGACCATCAAAGCTCCGCTTTGAAATTGATTCCTTTTGTATTAGAAGTATTTGTGTGTTAAACAAACTCCTTAGGGGAAGTAAGCTTTTTTCAAAGTTTACAAGGAAATATGAAAAGCCTTTTTTCTTTTTTTTAATCTCTTCATTATCTGGCTCAGTACTTTCAACAGTTCCTGTTACCACAGAAGTTCATACATATGAGGAGATATTAAATATATTTGAGATTAAATGATACGGGTTTTGCCTCTTTGTACAGACAAAGGTTAAAGATGGAGAGATAATGTGAATTTGCCCAAGGAAATGGAGAGATTTGTAGCAAATGAAAGAATTAAAATCCAGTCTCCCAAACACAGGGCTTTAAACAGCAGATCATCCTTCCTCTCCGATGTGACTGCACCATGTCTGTCCTGAGCTTTAGTGCACACATTGACAAGTCCAGAATTATAACAAGCTGGAACTCACAACAAACTCTCTTCACCATTTAGCTCACTGCACACTGATATAAATTCAAATGAAATAAAAAAAAAAAAAAAAAACACAAAAAAAACCCCAAAAAAACCCACTTTAAAGTCTTTGAGTGATCTGTAATCAGGTAAAACTCTACCTAGATATCCAGTATTGTGATCAAACAGGAAAGAGAATTTAGTTCTTATATCTAAATCACAAGGACAAATTTAGGAAGGGAGGTCTGTGCAGTGCTTGTTTTAATATCTTGGGTTCAAGTACTGCACACAATAGTTTCTAGGGATAATTCTTCATCTTAAAGTACTTGTGTCCTTGTCATGGGTTCAGCAGCAGCAGTCATTTTTTCTCCTTCTTGGTAGCTGATGCAGCACTGTGTTTTTGATTTTGGGCCTGAGAAGAGCGCTGATAACACCAGTGTTTTCAGTTACTGCTTGGTGATGTTTAGGCTGGCCGAAGACTTTGTGAGTCTCATGCTCTGCCAGGGAGGAGGGGAAGCCGGGAGGAAGTAGAGACAGGACAACCGACCCAGACAAACCAAAGGGGTTATTCCATACCACAGCACGTCATGTCCAGGATGTAGAGACGGAGAGCAGAGACCCGGAAGGGTGGTGTGGGTGCATGGTGGGGGGGGTGCACTGCTGGATACTGGGTGATGAGCAATTGTATCCTTCCCTTGTATTTGCCTTGTCATTATTGTTACTGGTGGGGGTGCACTGGGTGGTCGGGCTTAATATTGGGTGGTGAGATATTGTATTCTTTTCCCTTGCATTTTCTCTTGTCATTATTATTATTGGTGGTAGCAGTAGCGATTTGTGTTATACCTTAGTTGCTAAACTGTTCTTATCTCAACCTGTGGGAGTCGCGTTCTTTCGATTCTCCTTCCCATCCCTCCAGGAGCAGAGGGAAGAAAGAGGGGTAAGTGAGTGAGTGAGCGACTGCATGGGTTTATGGAAGCTTAAACCACGACAGTCCTGAATGAGAATAATATTAATGTATGGGACACTGGTTTGTTCTTTCATAGTCTTACTTTCAGATGAGCAACGCTCTTGGAAACATCATAAAGCTCTTACTTGCTAGACCCTTTTACTCAAGTAAACTTTTAAGCAAGAAATACAATGGTTCAAGGCAATTCTAATCACACATGTTCTTGTCTACATTTACATGAGCATTCATTATCTTCCCTCAGTTATTATTATGTAAAGTGGTAACAGTGGAGAATTTTATGTACAATCCTGCTTCTAAATTCTTTCACCCTAATCTCATCATCCATCTGTAAGTCCAGCAAATTTAATTCCCACAGGGCAACTAGCTCTATGAAAAGGGTTAGAATATTTTACTTCAAGTAAGAATCCCAGCAAGACCTAACATAATATTGCAGTAATACTGCATGGTCTAAGCTCCATCTTATTATCATTCTTCTAACGTGATCACTATGCAACATTTAATGTTCATTAGCATGAATATTTATTCTGGAGTCAGGCATATTGGTATTATAATAAGAACTCAATTTCATACATCCCAGAACAATAATTAGATTTGCAAAAAACAAATATGTAGACAATGGTCAATAGATCAAAAGTGTTTACTGCACAGAGGTATCTTTTATGACTACTCAGATATTAATTTTAACAGACTTCTCACACTAAAACTAACTTACCATGGTGTCAGAGAATATAGGACATGTGTTGATAAGTCACACTGGAGATCACCTAGGTCATGTCCTCATTTGTTGTGAAATCTATGGTTGCATAACTGCAGTAAAATCTGATACTCTATTGTACTGAGTACTGATCATATTGTTCCAATCATACCATAGTTATCACAGAGAACAGGTATATACGTTTCACAGTATGTTCTATAAGGTACCTGATTGTAGGGGATGGCTTTCAAAATATCATTACTATTTATACGTTCAGTAAATGTTGTGTATGAAGATATATGTATGTCACCTGGAATTCAGATCATAAAAATCTTTTTTGCATGTTAGCTCACATCTGTACTTCATTTACAAACACAGGACAACAATATGGTTATCAGGTTTCCCAAGACCTGACTACATTAGTGTTTCTAAGAAACATTACCTAGGTTGTACACTCAAACTATTCCCATTTATTAATTACTCTTATAAATATAGCAAAAAACTGTCCGAATGCACTTGGAAAGATAAAAATAAAATTGTTCTATTGCAGTATTGACGCCTCTTGCCAAACCTAGACACTGTGTTTGCAATAAAACTTATTACATATTTAGACATGTTCATCCATGACTTCCACACAGTTGGTTTCAATAACATATTAATGTTTCATATAATGCTTTATTAGTATATTTTCCAATATTAAAATACTTCATAAACTTTTCAGATCACAGATTCTTTGACAACAATTTGTTCTGAGGAGCCTTTCAGGTATTAGCTTTTCTTATTACATGCAGTTGTTCCCTAAATCAGACCGCATACTTTTTACCATTTGACTGAATAACAAACACATCCCCAGTGAACCCATTTCTGACCTACATATAGCCATATGAGGGCAGGAATATGCTGTTTTGCATGAGAATAGAGCCACTTCTTGAAATTCCCAGAAAAAAAAAGTTGTTCAGAAGTTTGTCATAAAAGTGAACAAAAGGGATGTGAGGCTGAAGAAGGCAGAGACATTCAGAAAAAGAAAAAAAGTTCATGAAATGGTCTGCATTATTTTATTTATTTTACTAATCACAGACTAATATATGATGCCATATATGTATGGCATTAATATGGTGCAGTATCTTAGCTATTCCTCCAGGAAAGGAAAAAACATTGCTTCTGAGTCATGAATTAGGAAAAGAAATTCATAAGCAAATAAAATTGCATACTGACAATATGGAAGAAATGAAATTGCTAAAAAAGAAGATGACTTTGATATCATGACTGAAAACATTCACAAGAACAAGAACAGGAAGAGAAGGAAGGTGTTATACAATGTGGAGATTTAAAATAATCCCAGAGTAACAGGTATGTGGGTGCTTTAAGCTCCTGGGAGAGAGATGGCTTCACTCTGTAAGATAGCTAGGCTAAGGTTCGGGGAATCATCTCAGCTACGACCTTGCAGATTCAAACAAAACCCCATGTCCAGAAGAAGGGGAAAAAGGGGGTTAGACAGCACTTTGTTAGGTGGAGGGGGCTGTTTGCCAAAGCTGAAGGAAAACAAAGAATTGTTCTTGCTATGATTTAGCTGGGCAGAACTGCCTTGTTTTGTTGATCAGAATATAAGCCCAGGAGATTTTACATAAAACACACCACAGTGCCCATTCTCCTGGCTGTCAAAAGGCAACAAATGCCTACATCAGTATGGCCCCAAAGCAGGCAAAAGCAAAACCCTAACCAAATTATCTTTTTTTTTCAAGAATTAATAAAAAAATAAAAGATGAAGAATACACAAGCACCGAAATTAGAATGACTAGTTTATCTCCCCTCTAGGAAAGCTGCACACACAATTTCAAACTTCAAAAGACCACATAGCTAATGTTTTTCCAGTTTAGTGCCCAAAAGGAAAATAAACCCTCAGTTTGATGGAAAGAAATTGAAGTATTTTTTTGCTTTCCTTGTTGAGAGTGCAAACCCAAAGAAGCTAAAACGTAATTACGGTACCACCCTACTGTGGCTTCCATGGTAAGACAGTATATAGACAAGCAGGTAATAAAACCATTCCAGCTTTTCTGTTACAGACAGACAAGTAATCCACTCAAAGGAGAGACTGATACTGAGCCCATTTCAGAAGACCCACTGTGCAGGAAGTATGAATTTAAAGTTCAAACCAAGAGGAGAGAACTGAGTTTTATTTTTGAATCCCAAAAGGGTATTAAGTAAACTACAGATGCTTTAACACCAGTTTCTAAAAGCACTATCTTCAACAAAAAGCTTAATTTGTCCTGAAATTAAATTTTAAAGGGTATTATTTTAAGAAGAAAAAGTGATTATTTTGGAAGGTTAATCTAAAAGATTTTTTCCCTTCAATCCAAGCTTAAAATGAAAATTTAATTACAGTCATAAATACCCTTTAATATACGTTTTGTTTAGCTATATTGCTGTATTTTTGAGCCATCAGTTGTAGGAATGGACTGATACAACTAGAACTGTGGAAGTGTTTTATCTGAAGGATCACTACCCAGTATAGATTTGAATATATTATGTCAGCATTTTATGTCTTTAAAAGGAATGCTTATTATGTTTAAAAAGATACAGGATAGCACTACTTCATTAAGTGCTTTTTTTTAAGAATTCATGTGCCGAATATCTGGTTAACTGGGATGTACCTCATTCCTTTTTCCAGACACTTACAAAGGCTTTCCACCACTTCAGGTTCACCACTTTCAGAATACATGAGTACATTAGAAAAACATAAAACTTTCCTTTCTGGTCCCCTCTGAAAAACCTCTAAAATATTTGCTCTCTTCAATTCTGTTCAGAGACACTCTCTACCCCAAGTGAACCTCATAAAATGCACCTGCCAAAAGTAGCAATAAGAAACTATGAAGCTTAATATGGAAATCTCATGGCAATAAAAACACGAATGGATGAAATTAAGCATCACAATCTGAAGGTCAAGATGTTAAAAGCATCTGCGTTTTCTAAAGATGCTGGAATATATCAATTAAAATATGAAGTGCTTTAATGACATCTTCAAAACTAGTTTCTCTGTCCCTTGTGAACTGTGAGGAGCAACAACTGCAGATAACACAATGAGGAAGAAATTCTTTACTGTGAGGGTGGTGGGGCCCTGGAATGGGTTGCCCAGGGAGGTTGTGAATGCTTCATCCCTGGCGGCGTTCAAGGTGGGGTTGGACATAGCCTTGGATGGCATGGTTTAGTGGGAGGTGTCCCTGCCCATGGCAGGGGGGTTGGAACT
Source organism: Amazona ochrocephala (assembly GCA_039720435.1). Lineage (NCBI taxonomy): Eukaryota > Metazoa > Chordata > Aves > Psittaciformes > Psittacidae > Amazona > Amazona ochrocephala. Next base: position 34,373,099 of record CM077881.1, read on the forward strand.
CGATGATCTTGAGGTCCTTTCCAACCCTTACTATTCTATGATTCTATGATTCTATGACAATAATAATGAAAAAAACCTTAGAACTCTGGTGAGAGAACACCTGGGAAAATGTAGATGGTACCAACCACCACTTACAAGTATTCATAAGTAATAAACAAATAGAAGAAGCACTGCCAGACCCATTTATTTCAGCAGTGCGATTTTTGTTTTAAGGAACTTTTCTATCACAAGAAAACAGGCACTAAGTCACTAATACCTGATAGACCTTCACGATATTGACAGTTCCCTCTCCATGCTGGCCTGGGGATCCTTGGCTCTGCAGCAGATTTCTCACTGTCTCCTCCATTCTAAAGAATGAAAATATTTATAAAAGTCAACTGTGTGGAAAAAAAAATTAAGAGTTGTATTCAGTGTCTTTGCTCTTTACAAGAGCCTAATGCATCCATGGCTACCATGAAATTAATATTTAAAGACAATACTGGCCTTATAATGTTCTCATACTCCATGTTATAAATAACACATTAAGGGCACTCTTTTATCTTTTGAATATGCACAGCAATTAGTTGCATTGTTAAAATCCTACTGGAGCTCAGTAACAAAAATTTAAAACAAATGTGTGCAAAAGACATCACCTTGTCAACAGTGTATCCAAACACCATGATAAAATTACTGTCAGTTAGGAACAGAATGAGTCACATTAACACCACCACCACCCCCCCCCCCAAAATGCTGTACTTCTAGCCAATTGTCTGGTTTGTGCAATTTAGACAGACTGTCAAATACATTACCAGTATTTACTTTCTGTGTTATATAGGTGCAGCAGTGTGTACCAGTACATTTGTTTATAGAGGCACAGCTGCGGAACACATTCACCCTTCTCTGCCCTTTCAAAGGGATGTTAAAAGGAAGTGTAGGCTACAATCTGGTACTATCATCTCATGAAAACATAATCAACTTCTGTTCCATCAGTGAAAGCAGGAAGGTTTGCATACCATTTTGCAAGGTGTTAATAGACACCATCAAAAGTTGTCTTTGATCTACATGCATTCATCAAGCATGTAAAAAATGATTATAACACTAACCCTCCTGAATGGAGGCTGGAGAGAAGAGAGTTCTGCTCCTTCACACAGTAAGACTGCTGAGAATAACAGAAGCCAGCTACAAAACACTGGTCCCATTTAAGATGGCTCAGAAATTAAATCCCATGGGTTTAGGAGATGTAACTGAGGCTGACCACAGATAAAGGTTCTGGTTTCAGCTGGTAAGGGGAGGAAATGGATCAAAAACTGGAGAAACAGTGATGAATGCAGCAAAAAAGATGCTGCGTTTCACAACAAAAAGTGCTATGTGCCAATTCCAGCCAAAGGTCCTCATGTTTTGCCCCACTCCTCACCTCCTCACCTGAAACCTGACCACTGTACAGCTCCTCCTGTGGACACAGCAATTATCCTCACCGTCCCTTTCATATTCTCTGTACTTTTCAAGCTATCTCAATCCCTTGACTTAGTTGGAAAAACAGCCCAGCTGAAACAGGGGCTGGAGAAGGGAAAACTGCGGCACAGGTGTGTGGGTGACATGAAGACGGGACAGAGAGAGGAATACTTCAAGCCATATTGACAGATACACAGTATATTAAAACTGACCCTAAAGAAAGAGACAGTATTCCTAGGCATATCAGACCAGAAACTGCCTGCTGTTGTTTATTTCTACTGTGTTTAGGGAAATATGACTTCTGTGTACCATTCGTAGCAAATACAATTGAGCAGAAGAATTATTCATAGTGTATCTTTTTTTTTTGTTTTGTTTTATTTCTAAAGTAACAATCCAGTAAGACAGCAAATATTAGCTAACTCCTCTGGCCAGAGGCAAATAGCATTAGCTTTTATACAAGCCTCATAGTCTTTCTGTTCTTTCAGTCTTATCAGAATGAATGGTATGGGCTAATTTAGCAATGATATGATGTTTTGCTAGCTTTTCTCCTTTCAAGTCAGCCAGCTACACTACTTTTCTAGATGCTGACACTGGGTATTCATTCTAATCAGATGAACACTGACATTTACTTATTCATATGATGGGTTTTTGTCATTGATGTGCAGACTTCTACATTGCCAGAATGCCCACAGAATACTTGGACCATCTGTTGACCAAATGTGCATAAACACAAGCCAGCTCTAATCTCTAGCGCAGACAGTGGTGCAGTTTTTCAGTTGCAGATTGGAACCATTTCTGCTCATATGCTGACCTTAATCACATGCATTTTACACAAAAGAACAAATCCTTTTGGTTCATAGCACAAATTCCTGTGTAGTCCTCACAGAAAGATTTCATTTCTTAACATGGTTATCATTTCCTTTTTAAATAACGATGCAATAGGATTCTTCATTACTGTGTTTATATATGCATACTCAGTTCCAGCTCTAGTCCTCCATAATGTTCTTACAAATTAATAAGCAAGAAAAAATGGGGAGAAGGAATAGATACAACTATCACCAAAAGCAAGAGTTTTTCAATTTAGGCCTAATAGTATTAGGAGAAAATATAGTCGAGTTGCATACTAGTATCACCAGTTAAAGCAGCTCAGAAAAATTGTGAAGAATTCTTGAATTCAATAGGTCATTTCATCTTCAGTCAAATTTAGATGGTCTCTTTTGGACAAAAGGCCCAGCCAAAGAGTCAAACAGCTTGTCAAACAGGGACTGGCAAGCACACAGTGTCACATGGCAACTAGATATACCTCCCATAAGCACTTCCATTTCTATGCAACAGAATAATCTTCACAACATCACAAAGAGCTCAGTTAAACACAGTTGAGACTTGTTTTCTTGCTTGCACCTATTATAAAAAAGTTTGCAAGAGTTGACAGCCATAAATCTGAACCGGCGGCATACCAGAGACACTGTGTGGTCATGTCACTATGAAACCAGCACTGAGAGGATCTTACAAGCCTTAGTTACCCATGGAATATCTGAAAGAGGGAAGAGAAAACTATTTTCTGTCACAGAAGGAGATGAAATATGCTTACAGTCAAATTTACTGTAAAGCTCTGATGGCCCCTGCTCTTGGAGTTTATAAACTGCTTTTCAGTAGCACCCCAGTTGTTCATTTGCAGGAAGAACTGCTTAAATAAACATGGTGCAGGATAATAATCAAGGCTTGTTTCTTATAAATTAGAATCTTTGAAGCATGAATTAATGGCACCTTAATTGAAAAGTAATTGTTATATTATGATCTATAATACTCTCCACAGTGACAGTACATGCCAGAAGGATTTAGTATTAATTCTTTTAAAGAACACAATAATAGTTCAGCCTCTGTAAATTTAACTTGAAATCCCATGTTCTGCACCCCAAACAAAGCTTCCAAAGGACGTGTAAATTTTGGAAGTGAACCAGAAACATTAGGAGCTTTATGAAAGGCTATTTCTGCACATTAACTTATTATTTTTTTTCCCTTCTGATAACCCCCTTTTGGTAACCATGAAAAGTCATCTTCTCTGGGTCATTATTCTAACATCCTACATGGACCCACCCCAACAGCAAGCACTTGCTGATTACAGCTAGAATAGCTATTCTCCACATGTGCATTCTGCCTGCTTGTTGGACTATGCTAAAAAACCTGTTTTGCCAAAGATTCTGTGTACCTTATGCAACTACCAAACTGTCACAAGCTGCAGAAACGATCTCCAAAGCTCACCATCACTGAGTCTATATTATTCAATCACTATTTAAGAACATCTATTTTCCCCTTCCATTAGTGTTCTATTTACTATGTCTGAAGCTTCTCAGTACCATTTTTTTTGTTACATCTATTATTTGAATAGAAAATTAAATTTTTCTCAAAACCGAAGTGCTCCTTTCAATCTTTCTTTTTATAAAAAAGTGTTATTTTTAGGGGAAAAATAAATGAAACCCATGTTTGATAGAAGCTTCTGAAGTTTCTTGGCAAAACATCACTTTAGAGTAGGGAAACAGCCCTTTGCCAGTCCTAACCAAAGGACAGATTTCTTGAAGCATAAAACAGAAGTGGGGCATTCTAAAACTAGAATCTGTTCATAGAATATAAAAGTCTAAGGAATATAAAATATTAATGCTACTGTGGAAAGCACTGAGAAGATTTCATCTGGAATACTATCTGGAATTACGATTACCAGTGTTCAGGAGTGGCTCATTCAGAGAGGATTAGTGAAGAGACAGCTCTGAAGTTATTTAGAGAAATTGAGAGCCTGTTTCATTGCCCTGGGTTCAGCTTCAAAAGTCATTTTTCTCCTTAGTAGCTAGTGCAGTTCTGTGTTTTCAACTTTAGACTGAGAACAGTGCTGATAACACACTGATGTCTTTAGCAAGCTCGAATAGGAAATCCTAGTTGTGCAGGAATTTTAGAAGTCATCGTGGACTGGCCAGAGGGCAAAGATTTTGGATTGTCACCAGAGGAGAAGGTGATGCGTGCTGAAGAGGCCCCACCATATAATAAACTGTCAGAAAGTGAAAAGCAGTATGCCTTGTTTACTGATGGGTCCTGCCACATTGTGAGAAAGCATCGGAGATGGAAGGCCTCGACAACAAGTTGCAGAAACTGCTGAAGGAGAGGGTGAATGGAGTCAGCTTGCCGAGGTGAAAGCCATCCAGCTGGCCTTGGACATTGCTGAACTAGAAAAGTGGCCAGTACTTTATACTGACTCATGGATGGTGACAAATGCCCTGGGGGGGTGGTTGCAGCAATGGAAGCAGAGCAACTGGCAAGGTAGAGGTAAACCCATGTGGGCTGCTGCACTGTGATGAGGTATCACTGCCTGGGTGCAGAACCTGGTGGTGAAGGTACGTCATGCAGATGCTAATGTACCCAAGAGTGGGGCCATTAACACCAGACCAACCAACAAGTGGATAAAGCTGCTAAGATTGAAGTGGCTCAGATGGATTTAAATTGGCAAGATAAGAATGAATTAGTTTTAGCCTGGTGGGCCCATGACACCTCAGGCCATCAAGGCAGAGATGCAACAGACAGATGAACTCATGATCCAGGGGTGAACTTAACAATGGACACTATTGCCCAGGTTATTCACACCTCTTTGGTATGAAGGACAATGGCTGAAGTACACAGGCCTGACAGATTGACTATATCAGACTCCCACCAACCTGCCAAGGCAAGCGCCATGTGCTTACCATAGTGCAGGCAACCACAGGGTGGCTGGAAACATATGCTGTGCCCCATGCCACTGCCCGGAACACTATCCTGGGTCTTGAGAAACAAATCTTGTGGTGACACAGCACCCCAGAGAGAATTGAGTCAGACAATGGGACTCATTTCTGGAATAAACTTATAGATAGTTGGGCCAAAGAGCATGGCATTGAATGGCTATATCACATCCCCTACCATGCACCAGCCTCTGGGAAAATCAAATGGTACAATGGGCTCTTAAAAATCACACTGAGAGCAATGGGTAATGGGACTTTCAAACACTGGGGGGTTGGAACTCGATGATCTTGAGGTCCTTTCCAACCCTATTCTATGATTCTATGACACACATTTACCAAAAGCCACCTGGTTGGTCAACACCAGAGGATCTGTCAACAGGGCTGGCCCAGACCAGTCAGAACTTCTACATACTGTAGAAGGGGACAAAGTTCCTGTGGTGCACATAGAGAATTTGCTGGCAAAGACAGTCTGGGTTATTCCTGCTTCAGGTAAAGGCAAACCCACTTACGGGATTGCTTTTGCTCAGGGACCCAAATATACTTGGTGGATAACGCTGGAAGATGGGGAAGTCCGATGTGTACCTCCAGGGGATTTAATTTTTGGGGAAAAGAGCCAAAGAACTCAATTATATGCTGTTGCCTGCTACCTAACACATCACCTAGACACCCATCTCCACCACTCCGGGCTTTGAAAAAAAGATCTGTGCTGTCACGATCATCAGCAGAGAATAAAGAAAAGCCAGCAGCAGCAGAACTGTCCTCAGGTCGCATCACCTGACCCTGACTTCCCTCTGATCATCACCCCAACAAAGAATGAACATTGACAAAACCAGATGAGCTCAGCAGTGACCAGAAGAGTTCCGCAGTGTCATCAGCAGGCAACAATCCAACACTGCACTCCGTCTCTCCTGCTCTGAAAGACTGTTACAAGCAATGGAGCCTGACATCATGGACTGAATGAATTCAGCAACTTTATAGGGATTGGTCCATGGATTAAGGAATGATATATCTCTTTTTGTGTGGGTGTATATATACATGTGTGTATATATATATATATACACGAGACAAAAAGCGATGGTACATTTTATAATACGGGATCTGAGCATGAAGTGAATGGTATGGAATAAGTGGTGGATACCATCCTGGGTTAAGCAGTAGCAGTCATTTTTCTCCTTCTTAGTAGCTGGTGCAGTGCTGTGTTTTCGACTTTAGTCTGAGAATGATGCTGATAACACCAATGTTTTGCTTGTTGCTAAGTAGTGCTTACTCTGACCAAGGACTTTTCAGTCTCATGCTCTGCCAGTGAAGAGGGGCATGGGAAGTCAGAAGGAAGCAGAGACAGAACACCTGACCCAAATTAACCAAAGGGGTATTCCATACCACAGCATGTCATGCCCACTATATAAAATGGGGGGAGTTACCCAGAAGGCCCAGATAACTGCTTGGGTCAGGCTGGGTATAGCTTGGCAAGTGGCGGGCAACTGTACTGTGCATCACTTGCGTTTGTTTTCCTTTTCCCTTTTTAGTTTGATATTCCCTTGTTATTATTATTATTGGTGGTAGCAGCAGTGGTTTGTGTTATACCTTAGTTACTGGACTGTTTTTATCTCAACCCATGCAATTTACATTCTTTCAATTCTCCTCCCCATCCCTCCAGGAGCTGGGGGGGAAGAAGAGGCGGAGTGAGCGAGTGGCTGCATGGTTCTGAGTTACCCACTGGGCTTAAACCACGACAGTCATGAGAAGAGACTAAACAACTTATCTTGCTAAACTTAAGACACCAAGGACTTACACAGCTATGACTTCCCCAACAGAACCAGTGAGAGAAATTAAAATGGGAAAGAAAACTACACTAATCTAAGGCAAGTGACTGACAAAATAAGATGGGAATACAGCGGTTACAACCATGCTTAGGCTGGAATTAGGATGGTTTTAATCACTGAAAAAGCGAGACTCTGAACCAGCCTGCCAAGTGGAAAACAGGATGAGAAACCTAAACCATTTTAAGCCAGAGTTGAACAGTTTATGAAATTAATTACATATCAGGGTCAAGAGCTGAGGACTTGAATTTATGATCCGTGGGTCCTTGCTGCTATTCCTCATGAAACAAAATCACTAATTTCTACATTAAAAAATCTATTTTGCCCTGTGCTGTTGAGAGAATACCAGGAAACAAATCCAACTGCAACATACAGTTATTTATACTGGCTTTGTTTCTCTGTGTGTTTCTGGGCAAGGGAGGGCAGAGGAATCTCTGGAAAGAAGGAAAGAGTGTTCCCTGCCCAGGGAGCAGCACATCAGGCACAGGTGCTCAGGCGTCCAAGATGGCAGAAGGAAGTGTCCTCTGTGCACTTTTTTTGCCGCAACTCAAATCTTGCCTGGAAGCCAGGACCTGCCTGCAAGGACCCACTGAGCTGGAGGAGACTTGCTGTTTAAGCTTCTTGATGCTACATTTCTGACAGCTCTGCTGCCTCCATCTCTTGCCTGGCCTCACTGCTGCAACTCAGGGTGTGCACCAGAGAAGTTTCAACCAGACCAGGCGAGACAGACCCTGCTGGGGTTGATCCTTGACTGCTGGGCAGTTACATTCCTGACTTTCAATTTTCTCAAAGGCCATCACCTTCCTAAACGGGCACATCCTCTGTGCTGTCCCCCAACAATGCTGGGAAATGATCAGAAAACCTGCCTGCTTTGTGCCTCTCCCAGTTCTGTCATTTCAAGTGGACCAAAGACATAGTCTAGTATGTTGGGGTCCCACCCTCAAGCACAGATTTTAAGACCATACAGGAATTATCTTCCCTCAAATACACTGACTCAAGGAGGCATGAGAGTTCTTTCAGCCACCTAACTCTGCAGAACCTTCATATAATTCCCACTTCTCAGAAAGGCACTTCAGGCCCCTCTCACCTAGGTTTATGGATTCCCTTCCTTGAGAGGGGTGTCTGTCACAGCTCACCACAGCAATTTCACATGTGAAGAGGATTTTCTCTGACCAACCTCTCTGCTGGGTATGACATGCCTTTATGCCCTGTCTCACTGCAGAGGAAACCCATTCTCTTCTTCAGTTCTTTCTAGCATATCCCTTAGAAGGGTTTGATCTCCCCCGACATAAAATTCTCCCTTGACAGAGCAAGTTTTCCTTGAAAAAAAAATCCTTCCCATATACCCTGATCTTTGATTCCCCTTCTAGCACAGGGAATAAATACTCTCTATAACCCATGCTCTGTTCAGCAACATCCCACACAGCCCTTTTACAATTCTCCCTCCAAGGGACAGGTAGCATGTAGCTTCCAGCTCCAGAAGGTGCATGACAGATTCAACCCCTTCTCCCTTGACCTATTTCCTTCAAGATTTCCACAGGTTGGCAGCTACCTTTTGCCAGACACTATCACCTTTCCTTTTTATCACCTTCAAGCTGAGGTGACAGCATTCAGTGGTTATTTCAAATGCTTGTCACAAGAATTCCTTCAACTTGATACTGACTTAGGAGTCTCACAGAGAGCTGTCCAAAGCTTTCTATAGTACCTTTCTTCTGCAGCAGCTGATGTCTGCATTTCAACTTTTTCCTTCTCCTCATGCCAGGCAGCAGGGGCAGGACTCTTTTCAAAGTCTTAGAGAAAAGTATTAGTAACAGATCTTTCTCCATCTTTAGCTTAACTTACTTCAGCGTTACTAGAATTCTCAGGTGGGTATTTTCTTCCAGCTTCTATCTGTGACACAGTGAAGCTTCCTTCCTCTCTTCTGGGCAGTCTCTGGCTTAAGTCTCTTGACTTATATTTGCAGTTACAGCCTCCCTAGAGATGCAGTCCGGGTACCAGCTCCTTGAGCTGTCTGACCCCTCCCTACCACCTGTTCACAGACGAAGGACCAGGGCCCCATGTGGTATCTCAGTTCCTCCAGCTCTTGGTTCACCTGTGAACTAGCTGGTATTTTACCAGCTGGAGTTCAGTTACCTCTCTGGGGACTGCAATCTGGTTTTGGTGGCAGACTTCAGTGCCTCTGCCCAATGCTTCCAGCAGTCTCTCCAAACCCACAACCCAATCAAATAAAAAGCTTCTTTGACTCAGCTCTCAGAGATTAGTTTACTTACTCATACTTAGTTCTGAACTTGAGGTTTGGGGTTATCTGTGTCCGACTTCCCTCAGCACACCATTCAAGCTATGCAATGGATGGAGTTAGACTTTCTCCTTACAGTGAGTTCCAAAAACTACCAAAAGGTTTCAAAGTAAACAAACACACACAACTCTTCCTCCCAAACAAATAAAAAAATCCAGATTTTAGATCAAGCACCAGATTTTTTTAAACAGGAAAAATATCAAAGTGGCTTTAAAAGACATAACTGAATCAAAAAAACCCACATCGAACAGCAGTTCCTATTCACTGCATCTTTGCAGGAGTCCTTCCTTCTACCTCATTTCAATTAAATTAGTGGCTCTCTGAACCGCAGGCTCTACTTACCCCCACTGGCCCCAAGGACTTCTATTAGCTCTAGACATGACTGCCTGCTCTCCTCAGCTCTCCCCCTGATCTGCAGGCTCATCTGTCATCAGACTGTGCAGTGACCTTCAGCCACAGACACAGCCTCGACACCCGCTGCTCTCCACCATGAGCCACGGTGATCCCCAGGACAAAGTGGTCCCTCCTTCCCAGGGCTGTGTCCAAGCCTGCTGTTCTCAGGGTACCTTCCATGGAGACCTTGTAGCACACTGTTGGGCCGAAGCTCCAGGTGAGTAGGTAGTCAGGAGACAGACACAAGCTTCTCCAAAGAATTTAGATATTAAAAATGGATTAAACAAAAAGCAAAGAAAGGAGTGAAAACAGGTATGTGATAAAATTAAAAGAGAACTGACAGATGGGAAATGCTGGGCTTTAAACCCCAAGGGGTTTCCTCTGCATTTTCAGTTCTGATTAGGATATGACATTGGCATATGCCTTACAGCAGTGTGCTCAGTAAACCCTACAGAAGGCACAATATCCATCCTTAATATTTCAGTTGGAAAATAAAGTAATAATATCTTTCATAATAGCAACAGAAAGACACATATATCATGTATAATTTCTGTTTATTCTTTCTGTTTATTGGTACAGGTGCTTATCAATGCATAAATACCAAGGCAAATTCTCCTGCTGTAGCATTATCATGACCCTTTCCCCGATACAGGCTCTAAGCAGCGAGTTCAAGCCTGTAGCATTTGCTAGGGGCAAATCCAAACCGCCCAAGCCATGCTCCTTTCACATACTCATGCTAAACACTCCTTATAAAAACATACTCAAATCACATTCAAACTACTACCCAAAGGGCAAACTATCTAAGGAAGAGCAGCACATAAAAGAAAGTATTGTGTGAGTGATTAGGGCAACTATCACAAGGCCGTGCTGGAATGAAGCAAGTCTCAAACTCTATTGACATGACTGAAGAAGGATCCTTCTTTTGAGCACCTAATAAGGTGCTCTGTCAGCTAGACCATACCATCACTTGAAAATTACACAGAATTTAAAGATTGAGCACAACCTTTACTTAGTTGAACCACTGATCATTGAACCCACTGGAAATTTTCAATTAAAATAATATGAATATGTGCCTTGAGCCTCAGATAAACAGGGTAGGATTTTGAAAGACCTCAGCACTGGCATATCACTGCTCCCATACAAGTCTGAATACTGTTATCATACAATGGCAGACCTGACATTTCTCTGAAACTTCTCTAATTACCATCTGAGCCAGGAAAAGTTGGAAATGTTTCCATTGTCTCTTTCAGGTACACAGATTTTACTCATCAAACTTCTACCTACAGCAAAAAGTTTCTGAACTGCAACAAAAACCAGTGGTAATGTTTATTTCTGTGCTGATAGATAGATAGACAAATGCCATATGGACTGTATATGTGACTTCCATCACCAGCCTTGTACATGTATATGTAAGTTACAGGCATGGAGGATTAAAGAAAAAACACTCCAAGACTAAACCTTACAGAAAAGCTTCTCCCAGGCAATTGAAAGGATTTATCAAGTGGAAAGACTGTCCCTCCTGCAATTCCCCAGTAACATATTTGGGACCTTAGGAGAGGAGATATTTTCATTAACTATAAGTGGATAGATCCAGACATGTACAGAAAGCTAATTCTCATGTCAGCTTAAACATATGCTTGTAAATTCAAACTCTATTCATGCTGGAGGCACTAGAAATAGTCACAGTGTTTCAGCACCAGAAAAATCACAGGCAACTATAAAATCAGAATGCAAATATGTCCTATTTCAAATAATGTGGTTTTTTCTTTTTTATTTTTTCTTGTTTTCTACATATATAACAGAAATATTTGCATTGCCATATTTGCAAATATATATAAAAATGGACAAATATATCTGTCAGCTCCTACAAATACAGATATTTAATTCTACATATAAGCACACTGATACAGACAAGCCACTATTGCTTTAAGCTACTTATGGGAATGTAAAGTGACTCAAAACTAAAAAGCTGTTATTCAATTCTGAGTCCCAGCTCCAAGATGGTATCAAGACCACCCTGACATAGCTATGTAAATTTCTATGTGTTCCCAAGAATAGCAAAGATGCTATGTGGAGGGAAGCGGCTTTTGTGGGGTTGAGGTAGGTACATGAGAAATGCAAGATGAAAATGAAGTCTGTCAACAGCGAGCATTTGCAGAACCCTCCACAATGCAAACAAGCTTTTCTTACACATTTTCACACTACACAGCCCACCGTGAAGCTTTCAGGCTCAGACTGCGAAGTGCTGTGGTAGACAGTCACCTGTGCTGTCAAGAGTACAGACAGCAGCTGTAAGGAAGCTGGAAAGAGGAGGGACTTTCTTTTCTCCTTTTTCTCCTGTTTTCAACCTTTCTGACTCCTCAGTCACACGCGTAACACTTAAAACATAAAATTCTTTTGATTAAGTGGCTAGTGAGCATGCGCATTATTGCTGTACAGGACAAGATATAATTGATTCAGTCTACTGAGTAAGCATACCATTAAAATTAAGAAAGTTTCATTATACTGAACACCATTCAACGTGCCCTGACATTTTCAGAAGCAAAGACTGTAAAGCTTATTAAATCCTTGCATTCTTTTTGCCTTTAAAGTGTTATTTGTGAATGTAATGCTTTTAAAAACCTAACTCTTGATAGAGCTAATGGGACTGTAAGTAAACATTCAAGAAACCACTCCTGGTTTCATTCAATAACCTAAATCTCACATCAAAAATCAAATTCACAAGCCAGTACCATCCCTTACCTGACACTGTAACACCAACTGTAAAGGCCTGAAAGCAAAACTCCTGCAAACCTTAACTACACAGGACTCAAGCATGATAGGAAAGTTTTCCACTTTGAATTTAGATTCCTCCCTCTCTCCCCCTTCACACCTCCACCCCCACCCCCCCAAAAAAAATGGGTCACCTCAGATATTCACAAATACAGAGAACAGCAAGAACCAACAGAACACTGAGAAACAATGAGTCCAGTTCCCAATCACGATTCACTTTAAAAACGAAAAAGAAAAGGGAATAAAGAAAAAGAAAAGGAAAAGGAAATGTGAATGGAAAAGGAAGAGGAAGAGGAAAAGGAAAAGGAATAAGGCAGGGACACTTTCATGCCTCTGTGTTAAGCATCTTAAAGTATTCCCCAGTTCTTTCCAAACATTACTGTATCACAGCCATTATCTATTGTATGAAGTAACAGCAGGAAGAACCATACCAGAATATACACATTTAAAATGCCAAACTTGTCACTATTGAAGTCCATCTCTTTAAATTGAATTATCCTGCAGACTAACTGAATAAAAGCAAGGGAATATTGCTGTATGTAGGATTTGTACTGAAAACTGTCTCTTTGCTGCATTATATGTGCTTCCACTACTCCCTGCTCCCATTTTCCCCTAGCTGAAGTAATGCAGAATGTTGCCCTTTTATCAGATGCAGTGTCTAAAACCTCACCCACAGGTTCAGAAGGTAAGTTGTGTGATGCCAGAAATCTGGTGAGAAAAGGAAAGGACATTTTGGAGAGATGGTCAGCTATCAACATGAAAAATAAAAGGAACCGAGGGAAGAGTAAAGGGATCTGGACAGGCATACCCCATTACTTTGGCCTACAAAGTACAGAAACTGGACAAACTAAGAATTTGATGAGAGGAAGACAGAAGGAAATATTTACAGAGAAGGAAAGTAGAGGAAAAAGTAATTTGAGAAAGGAGAGACTGGAGAGGAAGAGAACAGCACAAGAAATGAAGATCAGAAATAAAGGCAACAGTAACATAGATATAAAAGAACTCTGAGAAAAAAAAAGACATGAACTACACAAGATTTAAGAAAACAAACAAAAAAAAAAGTGGAACGGCAATAAAAGAGGTAAAAGAGAAGTGAAGGGACATCAAGACATCTCTAAGGTGCAAATGTTAATTATTTGCAATGTATCCACATTCCTTTTGCAGAAACAGAAGAGCTGTTATCTAGGACTTCCAGCAGAAGATCATTTAAGCAGGATTTCAAGAAGGATATTTAGTCTAACAAAAGCCCTAAATGGAGAATCATCACTCCCTCCTTCCTGTTCAAGTACTCATTCTTTAATCATCTATCTTCAGCACAGCACGGGATACATTTTCAAGCCACTCTGCAGGATTTTAGCCACGAGGCTCCCATTGTGTTTAATGGGAATCCTGCGGACAGAGCTCTGCATGCAGCTTTCAAAATGTACTCCAAAAATCTCTAAATAATTCACTAGCTGAACATTACTCTGTTTACTTCTCATAGGACATGACTAAAATGAAACAAAGGCTAGGTAATTTATAAAAGTACTACTTATTTGGGAAGCTCATCAGTGTTTCCTACAGGGATATTTTTTTGTCTGTAAAAATATTTAAGATGACTATCTGGGACTTTTTTTCCCATAATATCTAAAAAAGAGAACAAAATCATCTCAAACCACATTTGCTCAGAAAGGAAGATCCAGCAGTTAACATATCGGCCTAAGACCCAAGAAACTACTCTTTCAAGACTTCACATTGTCACAGGATACTTTTGTCCCTTTGTTTCAGATTTTCCACTGAAAATTGACTTAACAGTTTCTATTTCATAACAGCTTTATGATGATAATAAATACCAGTGAAGCACTAATCAAAGATTCAGCAGATATAGAAGAAATGCTCCAATATGAACTCCCTCTCTCCCTTCAATAGGAAAGCTGTTTGCTTGATGACGCCTAAAGCAACATGAAAGGGAAATGTAAATCCTTGCTACCCATGCTTGACAGAAGACCGTTATTTCTGCGCTTCCGCTTTTTAGAAGCAGGATTCAGAATAAATCCATGAAGATGCAATTTTAATCAGTTTTCATGCACCCAAACAGAAGATTATAACTTGAAGATAGGCTGAGAAAGTTGGGGCTGTTCAGCCTGGAGAAGAGAAGGCTACGTGGAGACCTCATAGCAGCCTTCCAATACCTGAAGGGGGCCTATAGGGATGCTGGGGAGGGACTCTTCATTAGGGACTGTGGTGAGAGGACAAGGGGTAATGGGTTTAAACTTAAACAGGGGAGGTTTAGATTGGATCTGAGGAAGAAATTCTTTACTGTGAGGGTGGTGGGGCCCTGGAATGGGTTGCCCAGGGAAGTTGTGAATGCTTCATCCCTGGCGGCGTTCAAGGTGGGGTTGGACATAGCCTTGGATGGCATGGTTTAGTGGGAGGTGTCCCTGCCCATGGCGGGGGGGTTGGAACTCGATGATCTTGAGGTCCTTTCCAGCCCTTACTATTCTGTGATTCTGTGATTCTGTGATTATATTCCATCATCCTTTGGAATATGAACCAAATAGGCCTGGTTACATGAAAAGTTTCAGGGAATAGATTCTCAACCTTTTCAACCTGGGCAAAGCAGAGCAGTATTACCGCAGAGAACAGAAGGCGGGTACATTCATTAGGCAAAAGTTTAGCCAAACAGCAGCAAATATAACATACAGAGTCTAGTTTCAAAAATGAACATTAGATGTAATATTAATATCACCAGTTTATTGTAAACTGTTACTGTATCCATGCAGATACTTTGTACTACCATGAAAGAGGAAGATTGCCTTAGGAATATATACATTTATGTTAAGATACCTGAAAATTGGGCTTGGCAAATAAAATTCTTCAGTTGTGAAGCAGTTAAGCACTTTTTTCCTGGACTTACAGAACAGACAGTGGACATAAAGGTCTACTATGAAAACCTCGGTAAATACCTGTAACATGACAAGTTCAGCATTTTGCAAGATTCTGAATTTATGTCAGTGGAATTCAGAAGAATTAGACTCCAGAAATTACTCTTTCTAACAGGTTCAAACTGTACCCACATGAATTACTGCAAAATGGAGTAACTTTGGGCAGAAGTCATTCCACTGAATTTAACAGTTCATTTCATACAGTCAGGGCCTTTGTGACTTAAGTGAACAGGCAGTATGTATTTTAGCTAATCTGGTGGAAACAAAGCCTCACAAGCTTGCCTTACTAAGAAATAATTTAGTAGTTCTCCTGAGGGACTTCTTTTCCCTCTAAGCAAGAATCAACACAATGAAAAAGATCCTTTTGAATCCTTAATTAAATATTATAAGAAGTTTAAAGAAAACAATCATTATCTTATAATACACCATTACAATGCAAGAGACTGATTTCTGAAAAACCAATTTAGATACCCATGTCCAGGAGGGGAAAAGGGCAGTAACAACAAAAAAAACAACTGGAAAGAGAGGCTGGGCTGGACATGCTGGGACTGCAGGATAAGTGCTTAACAGCAGCATCTCACAGCACCAAAGCTTTAAGAACTCCATTTGTTCTTTAGAAAGGAAGGACAGTTTACCTTCGTCATGAGCAAAAATGCTACACCGGGCAGGAAATCTTGTGCATGACAGGGGATTGTATGAATGTGATAAGAAGCCAAGTCAGGTCCTTTTATATCCACTGCTAGGCAGGTGGACTCTCAGACAGACACACAAAGGAAGTATAACCTGTGGTATAAGAGACATCCAAGATCCCTGCTTGCTTGGTTACAAAGTTAAGCTATGTTTCATGACACAATTATAATAATTCACTCAGGTTTTAATGTGCTGTAGTTAGAAGGGAGAAAGATCATGGTTATTACAGATATGACCCAGAAAGCCGAAGTCAGCATTTTGCCCTCCTACTGCCACAGACAATCTGGGCAGAGGCACGCACAGTGCACTCTGGCTGTAAGAAACCAGCCAAACCGCCCACTATGGAGCTGGAAGTACTTTGGAAAAACACAGTTCTTGCCAGCCTAGCTAGCTTTAGCTAGATGATGAGCAACAGAAGGCAGAAGGAAGAATAAAGCAACCAGGAAAAGTCATACCCTGCTAAAAATTGCATCTGACCCAACACTGGCTCTGCATGTCTACCAGTGCAGCACTTATAGAGGAGATCTATCTGGTAGTACTTATCTTCACAGCAAACACAATCCTACTTGATGCAAATGCAAACAATGTAATCTTGCAGAAAATGTAATACTGGCAGTGACTGTAAAATGAAACTGAATTTAGATCATCCACATTCACTTTATTTTTTAAAATAACTGCTATAATGGTAATGCGTAAATTATTCATATTTGCCTCCTTTCTTAGTGTCTTCTAAAGAGCACTTTTATTTCTAGATTATTATAAAATAAAGATGCTGACAGTCTTTTTATTAGCACAATCCTAGCACAATATTTTTATACCTTTGTTAAACTCATTGCTAATTATTCATTTCAAAGTAATTTCAGATTACTAAAAGGAAGTGTGATAGATTTCTTTAATCTTCATCATCTTAAACCCTCATTTGCTGTTCATGCCACTAAGCACATCACATGTTTTGAAAAATCACTTGGCCTGCAAACAGTGTAAACAAACCTGCTAAAAAATAAATGTATTGTTTGGAAATGTAAAAATTATAAATCCAACAACAACTGCAATTGCCAAAGGAATACTGTAACTCATTTTAAAGTAAAGGCCACATTCTTGTGTTAAGATGAGGCTTTTTTCTGTTTTGACATTTACACTAGTGCATTGTCAAATAAAAATAGTCTAGAGGGAGGGAAAAGAGACAAATCTGTATCTGGTGGGGTGATCAATTCCAGCGTTTGACTCCTAACACTGTTTGCTGAAGACAAATATTTTAAAATTTGAGCAAATACATCTGGCTTCTATAGATTATATCCACACCTCTGAGCAAGTGGAAAGCTTCTGAATTTTGAACTCATTTGGGAGCAAATCTTTCAATCTATCACTGATGAAAAATTACAGCGAGAAAAAAAGCTATTGTTAACTTAAAATGTAAGCAATCATCCACTCATTTTATTATGATTATTTATTATGTATCCGAGGTCACTATTTACATCTCACTCCTTTACGTAGACAAAATATGAAGTCTATGGTTTAGCTTCATCTTTGCTTTGCAATCCCAGTATTTAAACAGTAATGTAAAGATGAATTATAAGGTAATTTTGTCGAAGCATTATTGTTTTTTGTGACCTTCCCTAGCACATGATCTGTACATGCAGAACTGAACAGAAACAAAAATAATAAACAAAAAAGAGTTAATTGTTTGTACTGACTAAGTACAATGACAGTACAACAAAAAAAAATCAAACAGGCTTCTTCTAAAGTTTGGAGAATTTTTTTTTTTGCCAATTGCATTTGCAAGCAAGTGTGACAATAGTAATAAAGTCAGAGGCATGCATGATGATATTTGCCAAGTTGACTAAGATTTACCTCAGTCGGAGCAACCAGCCAGTCATTACACAGACAGAGAAATAGCTATGGATGGATACCAGCTGCACCAACAGATTTAACTGCTAGAATATTCACAGACCTATTACATTTGTCATGCTCAGCATTTAACATGTCTGCCTGCGTATTACTCCTGAGAGTTTGTTTTCAGTTGAGAAAGCACTCAGATTCCATGAAGAACAGCAGTATAAAACCAGGACAGGTAGGTAATATCCTGTAAGGTTGCCTGTCTTTTTACATTAAGTCAGACAGATAGCATCATTCCTTCCACTGTGCTACTCATGGTGTCTAACTTAAATATAAGTTCAGAGCACTTAACACTTGTGTATGTCTCTACATTGCTGCTGGATTACTGCAAACTGCAGTCCAGCGCAGCAGCACTGGATGTGTAATATCAGTAATCACCTTCCCTCTGCACTCCTCAGCAATGCCAGATACAGTCATCACCAGCGCAGCGTGACTGTGCTTTACATGCTTCAGGTACACCTTGGCGACATCCGTACAAGACACAACTGGATTAAGACAGCAGCTGGCATCATGAGTTCAGGCTCCTTGGTGAACAGGGATTTTTCAAAGGCTGCACTATTTACAGCAGGTCAAAACCATAAGGCAGGCTTATGGATGACAGTCAGTGAAGAGTAAGCCCCGCTCTACCCAGCAAGGTGTGAAACAGCCCGTTTCGGAGCTTTAAAATTAAAAATTAAAACCTCAAGCTTGTGAGGATACATGATCTACATGGCACCTGGTTGGAAAAAAATGTTTCAATTCATTTGAAATTTTACAGGATTACTACGTACAAATAGGCTATCCGAAAGGCTTTTCTGTTCAAAGAGCCAGAACCACAGTTTACACACCCCTCTCCGACAGGTACTTAAGGAAGAACAAGAAGAAATCTTGACTTGAAATTTGCTTTGATAGTAGCAGCCTGCTTGGATAGGATTTTTATATAAATTGTGGCAGAATGCCAAGTACTTTCTTAATAGAAACAGTTTAGAGAAGTGAGGCAAACTTACTTAGATTAATCACACTTAAATATGATTTTTCAAAAACTTCAGAAGTGGAAGGAAAACTGAAACAGCTCACCTAACATAAATCAGTGTGTGCAAGCCTCTCTTCTAGTATTGCTGAAGAGAAAAACATCATCTACAGTATCCATATAAATTAATGTCGAATCCCCAACTACAATCGTTTTGCGAAAAATGAAGTATCTCCTTTTAAACTGGATTTTGAAAACACATATTCAGTGTAGATCTAGGATACTGAATATTTTATGACATAATACTGCACTGGCTTAAAAACACTGCCTGCTTAAATATATGGAAAAAAATAATCCATTTTTTAACAATTAAAAGGGTATTGCCAGTAGAATGAACAGGTCTCATTCAGAGAGATGAACGAGACTCAGAGTCCAAACATGCATAAACACTGGGAATCCATATACAAAACCTGATTTGAAAAAAATATTACCAGCGCTATATGAATGTGCAAGTATTGTAAATGTGAAAAGCTGATTTTGAAGAAAAACATTTTTAAAACGGGCCTTTATTCAAGTTAAGGAAGCTGAACTTAAACCTTGCTAGAGAACAGCCAGCTCCAAACATTATTTACTTTTAAAATAACATGGGAAAAATTTTATCAATGTCTATTTTTTCACTCATGTTTATTTTGTGATGCAAAATTTTGCTTGAGGTTTTCAAGCCATGTAGACTGCACAGATTATACTGAAGTACAGCACTCATGCTTTACTAAAACTCACCAGTATGTGTACTAATGAATGGTTACCTCATATAAAATTTATATATTTCTGCCCACACATTGCACAGAATTAAGATAAATTGCCATATATATAAATGAATGATAGCTAAAGTTTTATGAAGGATAAACACAAGGTCAGTAGCGCTTCACTTCTGCAAGATAAATTTGACATTTGGGCAGCGTTGTGAATTGCATCCAGAAATGCAATAACGAGAGCATATAAGCTGCGTATTAAAATAATAAACAAAAAAACCAGCAAATCACTTTCACATGGACTTTTAAAACACCAAACCACCAAACGCTAATGCTTCTTTCAGCTACAGCTGACAGTGTACCATCCTCTGGAGAATCATGAAATCATCTTCTGAGGCAAGGTCTTTTGATAGATTTTCAATACCATTTTATAAAGACTTTCAATATAACCTAGCAATACGAACAAGAATTCTTTACTCTAGTGGTGCCCATTTTTGTCACTTTTCTTTTCTCAGGAGGTACCTGTGCCCACCACCATGAGAAGGCATGCCTTCCTGTAGCAGTATATCACAATTCTGCCATACATTCTACGTATAAATATTGACAGGAAAATGCTTTCAGAAAAACTGTTGTACTTTTAATAAAAAACCATTCACATTAAAAGTGTATTTAATCACACTAAATACATCTTTCTTTTTTTGTTTGAGGGTTATTCGGTGAGTGTGCCTGCATTTAGGTCTTTGTACTTCACAGTGTTACAGGAATGACAGATAAAAGGAAGCCACTCATGTATGTTTTTAAAATAATTGCCTAATTCAGGCAATCTCCTAGAACACAAGCCTTAGTAAAGCTCAAAACAGGTCCTCAAACAGGTCCTCAGCTTTCCTCCATGAGAAGCTGTTCAACGCTAGAGTTGGACAACTGAACAGCTAGATTCACACAGTGACTACCGAAAAAAAGGACAACATTCACCTATATGCAGCATCTGCAATGTTAAAGATCTGCATCACTCTACACATTGTCATACATATGTACGTTATCAACCTGGGTACTGGGCTTGGTGTCCTATTTTTAAATCTCTATAGAAGCTCAGTCCCTGTGCTAGATTAAATGCCTAGTCCTGGTACTGCTTCAGACATGAAAGGCAGATTTAATTTACTCAAATCCCAAGCTACACTGAATTTTCAGCTGAACTTCATGTTTAATTAAAGGAAAAAATGGCAAAGAAGAGATAATTCCCATGAATGTAATTTTTAAAATTCAGCTGGACAGTTTTCCTTAAATATTTTGACTGCTCAGGCCAGGTGTTTTAAGAAGTCCATGTGAAAGTTAAGAAAACAGTATCTCAGAGAACTAGCATTACTTTCACAAGAATTTATGATTGTACTTTCTTTTTATCTAAGAGTTACTGACCAAGTATATCCACCACTATGAAAAGCAAGCTCGGGGATTTTAATGCAATATTTTTCTGATTTCTGAACTAGATAATACATGCATAATTTACTTAGGAACACTTAACAAAATCTATTCATAAACTTCAATACCTTATTCAGAAGATGCTTTGACAGTCTATTCTGCATTATCCTAAAGATTTACTTTGATTATCACCTTGTTAATCAATCTATTATTATGGGTGGAGTCAAATAAACAGGGGAGTACGAATTTTCAAAGTTTACCCATTCACACTAATTTAACCAACAATTCACAGTAATTTACAGCTTTTTTCTTTTTAAACAGAGAACCTTCTTTTATTGCTGACTTGGTTTGTTCTATACATTCCACTATGAACAGAAACACTCAGATGTTACCCTTAAGAAGGACCATGGAAGTGTTCACCAATACAAAAACGCTCTAGGAGGCTGCTACCTTTTTCCACACGTTCAGCTTTCACTTTCATAAGAAAATATTGATTACTTGAATGTTAAGAAAAAAAATTTATTAACAATGTTTTAAGAGCTTGAATGCAAGAAGAAAGCACTGCTCCATTTTTGGTCCATCCCCTTTCCACAGTCACAGGGTCACACAACCTTCCCCAAGTCCACTGCTCACAAAAGAAAAGGATAAAAGATAGATGGAATCAAGTGGATATTGATAAAAACTATGACAAAAGATGATAAAAGATGACATAAGTGCTCCAGAAATACTTCCAATGTCATTAATTTTTCAAAACTGACAATTAATAGAGAAGTAACATCTACAAACTTCAAGAAGCTCTAAAATTACTGAAAACTTTTGTATCTACCCTCCTTGCGGGGAATATAATCAAATAAATTCAGATGTAATTACATGCGACTCATATTCAATTTATCGTTAATTATTTGAAACGTGCACACACTCCAGGAAAACCTCATTAAGATGGCTCAGTCAGTTTGTTTTCAAATGGGACCGGTAAGTCAACATTACAATTATCCATCACAACAGCCAACCATTCCCTCTAATGGTTCAGAATAATCAGTTATTACAGTCAATTCAAACCAGCAAGTAATAATGAAGAAAATTGCTCTTTAGTCATGTAAGGAAGACCTGATCTTCCAAGGGAGAGAAAGACAGTGCTGGAAATTTTTGTTTCCCTTGCTGCCTCCTATTTTTCATTTAGGATAGCACATTATGTTGTGCGGATGCTATCCCCGCTGTTCTCAAAAAAAAAAAAAAAAATTAAAAAATTGGACTTCAAGTTCCGTGGATTCCTACTGGAAGCAGAGTATTGCAATAAAAAAGAAAAAGACATTCTGACCTCAACATCAACAGCAATAGGTTGATTTTAGTACACTGCCTATCTGCAATACATAAAACAGCAATGTCTTTCTATTTTGCCCTAAGCAAGAGTACAATCAAATGTTGTTCTGAAAAAAAATCCTTCATGCATGGCTGTTATATTTTTCCTTTTCTTGCCTTCTGTGTCTCCCTCTCCCCATCTTAAACACTCTGTTTCTCTCCTGTAACACAACATTAAACTGCTTCAGAATAAGTTAGTGTTAAGGGAAACTTCTGAACAATGAAATACATTTTTCGTTTAACCTAGGCATCTGGAGATCCAAAATATACTTCTTTTCCCACTACCTGGGATATTTTTGTAACATCAAAATCATTAGCATATTAAATCTGCTGGATGAAGACAACAAATTCAACAAGACTTCAGGCATGAACAGGAGCCTATTGCACAAAAGCACTTCACTGAAGTCACACAAAGCTAAATCCTGGGGTTCAGCGCTAGGTCACTACACAGATTTTTCCAGTCCAAGTAAACAATTAAAAAAGAAATCAGCAATATCTGAAAACCTTGTTTAAAATCCTTATTTAAAATACACTGTTAGTAAAGCCAGCTTTTTCACAGAACCCCTCTCTCAGAAGTATCACCAGTCATACTGCCAATGTATTACATTTTCTTATGAGAGTTGCAACAGACACTTCCAAAAAATTATTCATAATTAATTTCCCCAATTATAATGAAATTTCATGTTAAAAAGTAGTTATTTTAATTTAAGACTAAAATTCACTTTGCATTAAGACAAAACAGTCACAGAGCACTTCACTCTTATTAGCTGGTCATGAGCTGTATAGCCCAGTTCCTAAATCTCATTTTGGCCAGTTCTTGTATGGAAGCTCTCAGCAAAGTTTTCTGTCCTCAGTTTTCACTTTGCATTAATAAGTCATTGGCTGGTGGCCATTACAAAAGATCTTTTTTTTTTGCCAATCCCTGCCAAGTGTCAGGGAGGACATTTAGTTTCTGCAAGAGGGGCTGTCCTGAATGGGAATAGTGCTGCTAACAGGTGAAGAAGCTGTGGAGGGTCTGACTGAGTTCAGTGGAATGCAACCAGATTGAGGCTGATGTTTTGGGTGATACAAGTTTTCTACCAAGGCAAGTATCTTGCAATAGCTGTAACTTTAATTTAAAAGAAGAGAAAAACAATATGGGTTTATGTTTTTCAACCTACAAGAACAAAAAAAAAAATATTTCAAAAAGGCAAAATAGCTATAGGAATTTTTTCAGTGCTTATATATCTAAATTCAAACATTGCATCTTCCCCAATGACATGGGAGTTGTGACAAATAATAGCAGACTGTAAATTCAGTAACTGTTCATACATCTGCATCACTGCTAAACATGAAAAATTTTTAATACTTTTAGAAACCAACATACTGTTAATTAGGTACAGAATAGCTTTAATTTTATTCCATGACTAAGTGTGACCGAGCAATGTTTTTGTGAAGCACTAACATTACCCCACAGTAATGAACTGCTATAAAATAAATAAACCAAGTACTTAAACCAAATATACTGCAACATATACAGTTAATAAGGCTCAGTAGCTAAGTAAGAATACTTATTTCTTCACTGCACCTATCATCTCTTGTTACTATTCATGTCATTACATAGCCATAGGTCACTCAAATTCACTTTCCCAGGGTAATTTTGTAACCTTGCAGGTATCTGAAGCAGGCATAATAAAACAAAAAGGTTAATTGTGCATTCTGCCAGGACCATGTGGCATCAGGCCATGACCATCAATTGCCTGGTAAACCTTATCTCGGGTTTTTTTGCTATTTAAACTCCCTCTGCTGAATGATAATTTTTCATTGTCTAACCTGCCTAAAGGTGGGTATTAAAATAAAGTTTTCGGTTCTTTTGCTTATACCTTTGTTTATTTAACTTTCTAAAATCCCAAACTTTGGCAATGCTGAATATACTCGTACAGCTCTCTTGCCTCCTAATTGTTTAATACTATTTCCTTTTGTAATTTAAATGTATTTTGAGACTAGTCTCCTTAGTACATGGCTACAAGTGAATGCACAAATCAACTCAATACTATATACTTGACGAATTATATTCCTTGCTATCAGCAGTCAAGACAGAATGAGGTTAATGCACAATATGAAGCAGGTAGCAAATTTTGATTACTTTGGTCAAATTCAACTCATATAGAAGAAGGCCCAGCCATGCAAAGGACAATTCAAGGCTTCATCACTAAAATCACTAGGAGTTGGATAGGTAAAGTGAGCTCGTGCATTTGAGACAGAGTTGAGTTTTGAAGAATCAGAATTGAGGAGTGCAGCACAAGAGCTGTCAAAGAGCAGTGGATGTGGTACACACACTTAGTGTACAGACAATGACTTTTGCCAAGGACTGAAACTGTCTTAAAATATAGTCACAACAAGCATATTTTGGGTGGACACAAAGGTGATGTAAGCCTTTTAAGTTATAGCACTGGAGTTGGAATATACATTCAACAACAGGCCATGGACAGTGTAAAGAATGGCATGAAGCGCCTCTAAGTTACTGGTTGGGCTCTCACTGAGAAGACATATGAGCAATTTTTATCCAGTGACTGCACAGTTATATGGATCTATGTAAAATTAAGTAATTCCAAAAGGAGCCCAGCTTTAGGGAAAAAGAGAAGACTATTTCCATGAGGAGGCCATCCATGTGCCAGTTAGGGGACACCCTCCTGAAAGACAGGACAAAACAGCTGGAGTCCCTCAGACTGAGCCATCCATAGATACTATGTTTTCTAAATCTGTCTCATATGCTGCCTTTATTAAGTGGTCAGAAAATACTACTATTTCTGGAGACATTATTTCTTCTTCCAACCAGTTTAAAGACAAATTCTGAACAGTTCACCTGTAACACTGGTTTAGGTGCATGAGCTCTATGAAGGGACACAATCTTTTCAGCCCTAGCTGGTCTCTCAGCACAAAGACTTCATGAACCACCCTTCAGAAACACCTTACCCTAAGCTTTATAAGGGCACCTGAGTACTCAATTTTGGCTTTTTTTTTTTTTTTTTTCATTATCTCTGCAAGTCTGTTTTTATTTCATTTGAAAGTCCTTTACTTTTTCAAATTATATCCTAACTACACCACAGGGAGACAAAGTCCAGAGAAAGTGGAACTAATTTGTGCCTGTGTTCTTTAAAAACAGCAAATGCTTTCTTATTCCATTTAATACTCTGCATATAGGAGCAGCCAGGCAAGGATATTATCAGTCTGTTGCAGTAATTAATAGCAACTCCCCTCATAGCTCTGATAAGCTAGGAAACACATTTCATTTCTTGTCCTTTCCTGCTTGTGAAAAACTAATGGAAGAGAAACGGGTATAAGGCTATTGCAGTGACCTTGTGTTGGGATTGCAACTCCCTTAAACTAGCTTTAAGAATCAGTATGGAGCCATTAAAAGTCTCCATAAGTAAATGATATGGGACACCAACTAAAAATTTAGGGAACATGCAGCTCAATGAGGCATTTCAGCTCTATCACATTATTAATGTCAATTATAGCATGAAAGATGCTAATGCAAGGTTCTCTGGAGAATAAGGAAAATACCATTTGATTTTGAGGATAAGGTTTGTCTTAGTTGCCAGTTTCACTCTCAAGGAAAGATTTATCTGTTGAAATTTTGCACCCTGTCACTTTCAGAGGGACCTAGCGCTGTAGAAAAGGAAAGCTAGGTACAAGCTTCCCTCTCCAGAAGAAGAAACAAATAATAAATAGGGTAAAGGCTTAACATTACTATCGTAGACATATTTTTGTGATAATTTCCATAAAATTTCCTCTTCTCCTGTTACTCCCTATGGAAAAGTAACACATACGTCCATGTGTAGGGAGGGGTGTGGGACAGAAAAGACAGACATTGCCTCAGTTACATTTCTTCAGTGAGTCATGCTTAGACACTGCTGGCTGAAGAGATACTAATAGTTTCATAAAGCAGAAAGACAGCTCAAGCTGGGAGCAAGGTGTATCTATGACAGCAAAAGGCATAAAACTCTCTTTAGATGCTGTCAAAGCTTATGGAAAGCAATATACATGCCAAATGCTTTACCTTAAGGTCCTCAGAAGATAGTACATGAAATTTTGAGGTATTTTAAGAACTAATGTTTCATATATATATAGATAGATATAAGAAATAAAGCCATATAGATGCTGATCACCAGCATGCAACATATAGGAGTCCTTGGATAAAATTCAGGATTTTAAAAGAAAATGCTAAATAAGACTTTTAAGAAACAAATTAGGATATCACCAAAGGACATGCTGAGTGAAAACTTGTTCGACTGCCGCATGTTGTCTAGGTATATGCCTGCTGTATGAGAGCCATCAAATAAATTAGATCAGATTTCTAAAGCAAATAAAGTGGCCTCTTCAATAAAAGCACAGAAGTTCTCACTGAAAAGCAAGACAAGACAATAGGGTTTGAGTTTCTCTATACAGCTCCCTTACCCAGTGCTTTCCATTCCACAAAACTGTTTAATATCACAGGCATTGGGCTGGGGCTACACTGAGCAAATCCAGGTAACTTGAAGAGATCTTACTTGTCATCAATATTGTGGCAGTCATCAGGCACATGACATCAGGAAGCTGCTGAAAACTATTCAAATGGTCAATGAGGCGCGAGTAAAATGATTGTTAAGTATAACAGTATCTATGCTACAAGTATACTAGCTTTGTGAAGAACGTGCACCATGAAAATATGAAGCTCTGCTGAAATCAGTGGAAATTTTACCCAACAGAAAAAAAGTTAGTAAGAATATCAGAAATTTAGTACAGATATCAGGCTCATATGCAAATTCAAAAGAAGCATTTGAGATATGATTTTCTTGTACATGACAAAGCTTTTGCTTAAGGACTTCAAACAAAGATGACAGTGGGCAGCAAATGAAATGCTAACCATTTAGTAACGTAACTTACTCCAACAGCAGCTGCCACATTTATCCTCAGCTGGAAGACATTTACTTTCCTCACTTCCAACTTCCTCTCTTCACCGATAGCCACAGGGATTGATACAATCCACATTGACATACATATTTCAGTACAAAGACAGGATTCTGAAGCATTATGAAGGGCTGGTTTATGTGCATGTTAACGTATGCCTATTACTTATATAAGTTCAAGGACAGCCAAAAAATATTTCACAGAACACCTAGTTACCTCTATTCACATACTGTCAAACAGTATGGCTTCACAGTAAAAAGATGACAACCGGACTTCAAGAGAGCAGACTTCGGCCTCTTCAGGAACCTGCTCAGTAAGGTTCCATGGGATACAGCCCTAGAGAGCAGGGGGGCCCAAGACTGTTGGTTGATATTCAAGGATCACCTGCTGCAAGCTCAGGAGTGATGCATCACAACTAGAAGGAAGTGCTGCAGGAGGGCCAGGAGACCTCCTTGGATGGATAAGGAGCTGCTGAGGAAAATTCAAAGGAAAAAAGAGACTTATAAAAGGTGGAAGCAAGGACAGGCGGCCTGGGAAGAATACAGGGATGTTGTCCAGGAAGCTAGGGACTAGGTTAGGAAAGCTAAGGCCCACTTAGAATTAAAACTGGCTTGGGATGTTAAGGATAACAGGAAGGGATTTTATAGGTACATTGCAAATAAAAGACAGGTTAGGGACAACGTGGGCCCTCTCCAGAAGCTATCAGGAGAACTGGCTACCCTGGATTTGGAGAAGGCAGAGGTTCTTAATGACTTCTTTGCCTCAGTCTTTACGGGCAAATGCTCAGACCACATCACCCAAGTCTTGGAAGGCAGATGCAGAGACAGTCAGAATGAAGACCTTGGGCCCACTGTAGGAGAGGATCTTGTTCGGGACCACCTTAGGAACCTGAATGTATACAAGTCCATGGGACCGGATGAAATCCATCCACGGGTCCTGAAGGAGCTGGCAAATGAAGTTGCTAAGCCACTCACTGTCCATCGTATTTGAGAAATCATGGCAGTCAGGTGAAGTTCCCAATGACTGAAAAAAGGGAAATATAACCCCCATTTTTAAGAAGGGAAAAATGGATGAGCCAGGGAATTACAGAGCAGTCAGTCTCACCTCTGTGCCTGGCAAAATCTTGGAGTGGAGTCTCCTGGAAGGCATGCTAAGGCACATGAAAACCAACAAGGTGTTTGGGGACAGCCAGCATGGCTTCACTAAGGGGAAATCCTGCCTGACCAATCTGGTGACCTTCTATGAAGGGGCTACGGAACTGATGGACAGGGGTAGAGCAGTTGATGTCATCTACCTGGACTTGTGCAAAGACTTTGACACTGTCTCACATGACATCCTTGTTTCTAAGTTGGAGAGACAACAATTTCATAGGTGGACCACTCGGTGGATAAAGAACTGGCTAGATGGCCGCATGCAAAGAGTAGTGCTTAATGGCTCACTGTCCAGCTGGAGACCAGTAACGAGTGGTGTCCCCCAGGGATCGGTGTTGGGACCGGTCTTGTTCAACATCTTTGTGGGTGACATGGACAGTGGGATTGAGTGTGCCCTCAGCAAGTTTGCCAATGACACCAAGCTGTGTGGTTTGGTTGATACACTGGAGGGAAGGAATGCCATCCAGAGGAACCATGACGTGCTTGTGAGGTGGGCTGATGCCAACCTGATGAAGTTTAACCATGCCAAGTACAAGGTCCTACACCTGTGTTGGAGAAATTCCAGGAACAGATACAGGTTGGGCAGAGAAGAGACTCAGAGCAGCCCTGCGGAGAAGGACTTGGGGGTGTTGGTCAATGAAAAAATGAACATGAGCCAGCAGTGTGCGCTTGCAGACCAGAAAGCCAACCGTATCCTGGGCTGCATCAAAAGGAGCGTGACAAGCAGGTCAAGCGAGGTGATCCTGCCCCTCTACTCTGCTCTTGTGAGACCTCACTTGGAGTATTGTGTACAGTTCTGGTGTCCTCAACATAAAAAGGACATGGAACTGTTAGAACAAGTGCAGAGGAGGCCCACAAGGATGATCAGGGGACTGGAGCACCTCTCGTATGAAGATAGGCTGAGGAAGTTGGGGCTGTTCAGCCTGGAGAAGAGAAGGCTGTGTGGAGACCTCATAGCAGCCTTCCAATACCTGAAGGGGGCCTATACGGATGCTGGGGAGGGACTCTTCATTAGGGACTGTAGTGAGAGGACAAGGGGTAACGGGTTCAAACTTAAACAGGGGAAGTTTAGATTGGATATGAGCAAGAAGTTCTTTACTGTAAGGGTGGTGAAGCCCTGGAATAGGTTGCCCAGGGAAGTTGTGAATTCCTCATCCCTGGCTGCATTCAAGTTGGTGTTGGACATAGCCTTGGATGGCATGGTTTAGTGGGAGGTGTCCCTGCCCATGGCAGGGGGGTTGGAACTAGATGATCTTAAGGTCCTTTCCAACCCTAACTATTCTATGATTCTATGATTCTATGATCTACTGAGATGATTTCTCAAAGATATAAATAAAACAAATTCCATTTCTACTCTCATATAGTTTTACTAACAGATGCAGGCATGTATGTGTCTTTGGACATGTTGATAATTTCCACCAACCCTAAGCATGTTAGGACCTTGCTCATCCATACCGTACCTCAATGCTTAGAATTACCACGAGAATATCTGCAGAACATTGCAGCAAAGACTTTTTCTTGCTTTTTACTACATTTCTAAGACATTTAACAAAATGAACAAACTTCATAGCTGTTACATAAAATATTTTTACTCTATTCACCTGCAACTTGGAGTATTGTGTGCAGTTCTGCTGTCCTCAACATAAAAAGGACATGGAACTGTTGGAACAAGTCCAGAGGAGGGCCATGAGGATGATCAGGGGACTGGAGCACCTTCCGTATGAAGATAGGCTGAGAAAGTTGGGGCTGTTCAGCCTGGAGAAGAGAAGGCTACGTGGAGACCTCATAGCAGCCTTCCAATACCTGAAGGGGGCCTATACGGATGCTGGGGAGGGACTCTTCATTAGGGACTGTAGTGAGAGGACAAGGGGTAATGGGTTCAAACTTAAACAGGGGAAGTTTAGATTGGATATGAGCAAGAAATTCTTTACTGTAAGGGTGGTGAGGCACTGGAATGGGTTGCCCAGGGAAGCTGTGAATGCTCCATCGCTGGCAGTGCTCAAGACCAGGCTGGACATAGCCTTAGATGGCATGGTTTAGTGGGAGGTGTCCCTGCCCATGGCAGGGGGCTGGAACTAGATGATCTTAAGGTCCTTTCCAACCCTAACTATTCTATGATTCTATGAAGTTGGGAATTATACGAACAAAAGATGTTGTCATGCTCTTCCGTTCTTCATGTGTATATTTCAGCAATTAACAAACTACAGGTGTCATATACCCAGCTATGGAAAAAATATCTGGAATTTTCTTTTGGTTTGTGGGTTTTACCCTGCGAATTAAAACAGCTCTCTAAAATTGTCTCAGCTTGCTACGTCCCTTACAGACATAGAAGCCGACTTCCTGATTAACTGGAAAAGATTTTGTATGACTAATTGGATAAATTTGGATTTCCCCTATATAGTCTCTTCATTTTTGGAGCCAAGCACTATCAGTTATGTTTTGACAGGGGCCTATGGCCAATGAAGTATATCCTGAGCACAGCACTGCAGTATGGAACACTTTAACACCAGATTTCATACCAGGTAACATCCCTTCAAGAACAAAAGATATTCATGCTATTTTCAGTACATGAGAATTCGTCATTGATAGAATTTGGTTTAACAAATGAATACCTTTATCACAGGCTCAAATTATGATTCAGAAGACAGATAAAAACTGAAATGCAACCTTAACTCACCAAGGAACAGAAAATTCATAAAATAATCTTAGAATGGCGTTATCAAAAACAGTACTACTTATAATTCTCTGAGTTGTAAATACAGATAAGTTCTTGTAAGCTCGACATGTGAAAGCTTAACACATGAGAGCTCAGACTGAGAAAAACAAGCCTCCATAGTGATTCCTGTCAGAAAGCATTAACATCACCTGCCAAAAAAGACAGTGTTATAGCTGAAACAATCCCCCAGAATACAGTTCACCAGTTAGAAAGAAAGGCTGCACACTTGTCACAGAATTCCTCTGCTAGGATTTTATGCAGTGCTGAGACATACAGAAATGCCTATAGATAAATTTTCCCATTTTACTGCTGAATTACACTAAGTGGATGGAACATACCTGTGCAAGCAGTAAGAGCTGCTGTTTGATCAAAATTGCCTTTTGTATTACTAAGGAAGTTGAACTTGAAGGGACTGAAAGGGAAGGATATAATTCCTGGAATTAGGATATCTTATATTTTGTACATCAAAAACATTTCTAGCAAAAGGAAAGAAAATCCTAGCTGCAAGAGCTTGTAGTCTAAACAAACCTCTCACCATCTCACCTCAACTATTTTTGCATAGGGTAACACTGTGGATAAAAGACGTAGGCTATTTTCAATATTACATATGGGCACAGTTTTTTAAGATTATTTTTATTGACAGAATTCTCTCTGAAAGGCACCTATCCTAAGGAGATAAAGAAAGGAAATACTGCAAACCTCTGTATCAGTCTTGTCCTCCAGAGCACTGGCAACAGACTGAAAGGAGAATAGAGACACTGTTTTCCCACAAATCTGAGGAAAACAGACTCTTAATGCTATCACCAGGAAACACATACATCTGTTTATATATTGATAGGTGCCTTCAGCTAGCTGATCTAACCTGAAAGAAACTTCATAGTTCAAGGCTCACTGCAATCAAGCTGATCTATAACACACGCAGTCTACAAAATATTAGATTGGGCTAAAAATGAATTACATCCAGCAGGAAGAATTTGATTCACGCAGATTGGTTACTAAAATGCCTTGCAGGAGCTAGATATAATCTGTCCTTAGAAATGAAATAGATATATGATTATAAGTGTCATGCTTGGAACATATAATAGATATTCCCATTACCAAAATTTCCATAATGAACTTCCCTAAAATAATACCAACCAGTATAATTCTGTGAGGTATCAAGAAGAAGAGTTGACAAGAAGAAAACCTACTTTCACATGTGACAAAGATATTCAGTTAACATGTATGGGTATGACTAATTTCATTACAGTATGCACACATTTTCCAATGACTCATTAGAAGTTATATGGTATGAAAACACACTAAAACACCCACAAGCTTAGCAAGATTTATCACCTCCAAATAAGAACAATTATACTTGATGGACACAATGTTCTACAGCAAAAAAGGCCCACAATAAGTCTTCAAAAATGTTTAAGCTACTGCTTTTATAACAACAGTATCAAGGCACTACTTGGTTGATCAGCAAAGTGACAACACAAAATTCACCACTCTTAATTTTTACATCTGTTTGAACTTCAGCCACTGCTGTCTTTTTCATGAGGCATCTATCCAAAAGACAGTAGAGAAGTCAAATAAGAAAATTGCAATGATGATTTCTTTATCAGATCCTGACTACGGTTCAATTCATCTTGAAATTGAAGACTTCCAGTATACTGGGGCTGGAAATATAAGTTTCTGATACTTGAAAAAATAAAAAAGTTGCAAACTGACAGATTTTCTGCTTCTTACAAAGACTGAAAAGTATTGTATCAAGAACTTCTAATTTTCTAGCAATCCTTCCATACAATTTACAAAACCCTGCATGGTCTGTTCCTATATACCAAGGGTCTTTCTTGCTGTCAAAGCTTAAAACCTCAGGGACTTTACAGCATTAAAACAATCCTCCATTTTTATTCTATTCCTTTGATGACTAAACTGAGCAACTTCAGACAGTGGAAGGAAGAAACAAAAAAGATGCCTAGTGTTGGGTTTGCTAGTTTAAATGTTAACTGCAGAGTGGAAACATCTAAAAGAGATGCAAATGAGACTTAGCTGGTCTATGTGCTGTCAGTTCTCAGAAGTCACTGTCATGACAGGTTTTTAAATAATAGGAATTTAAAAATTCAAAGTAAAAACAGAGAGGAAGGAGAAGACAGAAGATGACTAAAATTGGGAAATTCATTTCTAAGTCAATAGCATTATCACAACTTGCAAATGAGATGAAGAAAGTCTCTGGAACATTTTTGCTGCAGTGGAACTAGCCCATGATAAATCTATGAAACTATTACAAATATAATAAAAGTACCTAAACCATGGGCAAATGACACTTAAATCTGTGGCTTGTATATATCACAGACTGCTACCCATGAGAGATACATGCTTCCCATGGAATGAAAAATTATGAGATTTCACATAAAACACTGAAAGAAGAAACAGTTCTTCAGACCAACATGTAAAGTGCTCTAAAAGAGAGCTTAAGATGTCTTCAAATCAATTGCACACAAGTGTGAACTCTATTAGTATACAATCAACTTTATGAATTTCACTGTATCATTCATCTTAAATTCTTTTAGGCTTGCCACAATCAATAAGAAAAGTTTCTCCAGAAAGATGCAGTACCTGCAAACAGCCTCCCTTAGCATGAAATTAAAGTCAGGCTCCTGTGAATAGGCTCTTCCAGGGACACTCCTCTTGTGCATGTTCCAGGACATTGCCAGTTCCTCTTTCTGATCTGGACAACGACTTCTCACAAAAGACTACTCAGGAACTGATCTGTTTATTTTTTTTAAAAAAGCATTAATGTGGCCCCACACTGTGCAGTCAGAGGCTCTTCTGCGTGGAGCCTTCATTATTCATACTTTTCAGATCTGTTGCATAGCACACAGGACATCAAAGCTAACCATTCTGTCTGGTCTTCTAAGTCCGCAGAGCTACTACTGTTTTCACTTGCTACTGAGGAAGAGAATGTTTTTCTTTACCACATGTTTGCTAGTGTCTGACCTACATCATGAAGAAGAATGAATCTTCCACTAATCCACATCCTAATAGCCAGACTTTCTTAAACCCCCAATAGGAAAGCCAAGCATGTGACAAGAAGCATTATTCCTGCCCCCACCTTTTATTTAATATTCTTGCTCCTCAACTCCTTTTCTGTATTCTTTTGTTCTCTTTGCAAAACTGTATCAGAGTGAATTAATGACATTTGTAATATCTACTATGTTCATAAATTACAGAGATATGATCTGCCAGTACTCTGTTTACCAGAAAGCTAGGTATCTCTGTTGTAGTTTTTAATACAATAAACCTTTTAAATCAGCTTTAACAGAACTCAATCAGAATGTGCTTACAGTAAGTAATATTCTGTACTGGACCTGCAACTTCTTTATTGAAATACCATCATCTATGCCACATTGAATTTTGAAAACCCAAATTATACAGTGCATTTTTTTTCTTTCCCAAGATTTTCTTCTTAAGCCGATTTGAGAACCTACAGAGTTGGAGCACCAGGTAACTGCAGTTTTCATCTTCTCAATTAGTGAGGAGACTAGTTCTGACTGAAAACGTCATTACACTGGACAAGCATCTTCTGAAATTTAGGGTTTTTAGAAAATGTGGCTGTAAAAGGTCTTGTATTTTCAGTAGCAAACTGGTAGGTAGACCATGCAGTTTGGAAACTCAGATAGGAAAACAGTTTCCTGACATCTTACAACACTGTTCTCTCCCACTTACCCCATTTTTCATGTGCAATTTTAATCTTCTCAGATTTTATCAATTCAGTGCTGCCTAATAGGCTTGATCAACTATTACCTCACTATGCTTTTCAGGTAAGCATTCCGTGCCTGATGAAAAACTCAATCCTACTGTGTACCCTATGAAGTTCATCAGATTCAAGACTGGGATTTTAAGTCTCAGGTATGACATTGTTTTATTGAATAAAGAAAGATTTACTTTGCAAAATGCTATGAAGTCTACAGATCAGAAATCCTATGTATGAAAATTTATATTTATGTATGCAAGCAACTTTAACCTTTTTTTTTTGCTTTAATAGTATTTTCTTCTGCTGTCTCCACAGAATCAACCCCAATCTCAAAGATCTACTGGGTTGTCTCAACTCCCACAGCTGTACTACCCTGAACAGCTCCTGATGATGCCCCATGCACACCTGCTGCATCAGAAACCCACGCAAGTGAGGCCCATGGTGAACACTGTAATGAAATCAAGACTTTTCCTTCTTAACTCTTCACTCCACTCCTAAAAAAAACATGGCTCTGACAGCCCCACACCTCCCCCAAAAACCCACATAATTTATCAGGTGGCAAGTGTAGCTTGTTTATGAAGTTATTTTCTCAAAGGAGAGGTGACTTAGCTTTAAGACCTTTTCTACACACATCTGTCATGGTTTAAGTCCAGCCATAACTCAGAACCACGCAACCACTCTCTCACTCTTCCCCTTCTCCCCCCCGGCTCCCAGGGGGATGGGGAGGAGAATCAAAATAATGTGACTCCCATGGGTTGAGATAAGAACAGTCCGGTAATTAAGGTAGAACACAAAACCACTGCTGCTACTGGCAATAATAATATTGATAAGGAAAAATCAAGGGAAGAGAATACAACTGTTCACCACCCACCGACCGATACCCAGCCAGACCTAGCAGTGATCTAACCCTTCCAGGTGACTGCCCCAGTTTATATATTGGGCATGACGTGCTGTGGTATGGAATACCCCTTAGGTCAGTTTGGGTCAGGTGTCCTGTTTCTGCTTCCTCCTGGCTTCCCCTCCTCCCTGGCAGAGCATAGAATCATAGAATCATAGAATAGTAAGGGTTGGAAAGGACCTCAAGATCATCTAGTTCCAACCCCCCTGCCATGGGCAGGGACACCTCCCACTAAACCACGTCTCCCAAGGCTATGTCCAACCCCACCTTGAACGCCACCAGGGATGAAGCATTCACAACTTCCTTGGGCAACCCATTCCAGGGCCTCACCACCCTTACAGTAAAGAATCCAATCTAAACTTCCCCTGTTTAAGTTTAAACCCATTACCCCTTGTCCTCTCACCACAGTCCCCAATGAAGAGTCCCTCCCCAGCATCCCTATAGGCCCCCTTCAGGTATTGGAAGGCTGCTATGAGGTCTCCATGCAGCCTTCTCTTCTCCAGGCTGAACAGCCCCAATTTTCTCAGCCTATCTTCATAAGGAAGGTGCTCCAGTCCCCTGATCATCCTCGTGGCCCTCCTCTGCACTTGTTCTAACAGTTCCATTGAGACTCAGAAAGTCCTTGGTCATACTAAACGTTACTGAGCAGCAACTAAAAACATCAGTGTTATCAGCACTGTTCCCAGGCTGAAAGCCAAAACCACAGCACTGTACCAGCTACTAAGAAGGAGAAAAAATGACTGCTACTGTGGAACCCATGGCAACATCCCACCAGGGAATCTAGTTTTGCCACTGTACAATACAATGTATAATTTCACAGCAATATTCGTTAATAAATTGTTTAGAATTTCTCTGCTTGCTTTGCTATAAAATGTCATTATTTTCTTTTAGCGGCCAACTGAGAAAACAAATCCTAAGAGACTTTGAATGATTTTCATAATCTTTTTCTAAAGGCAACTGATTTAGGTACAGAAAAAAACAAAGCAAAACATGCTTATACAAGTGTTTCTTCAGGACAGAAACGTAAAATTTCAAGCTAAGTACAGACTGAATTATTAGGAAGAGATCGTACTGTTTATTAGACTTGTATTAGCTTCTGTAACAAGAGATAATACCAACCTCTACAAATCTTTCCTATTTCCATGGACCAGGAAGGCAATGACACGATTACTACCATTTTTTAAATTAATGTATTTTTCAAATGTAGATTTTAAATTTCTGAAAGTGTGATTATTTCTCCACTAAAGCACTGCTTATCTTCCTAACATAATTTGTGGAATGTTATTTCTGCACGAGATGCATGCTCTTCATTAAAACTATTGCTGCAGCTCCAATAACCAAGCTAACTTTAAATGAGCTGGCTTAGATCCTGCCCAATAGCACTGCATCAAGGAGCTCAGTGAAAGGCAGTCAACAGCATAGTCATCTGGGGAACAGGCAGACTTAGAGAATATACTGATAAAGACACAATTTCTGCTGCTGCTACTCACTGAATGCTAGCTCAGATATTTGCATGTTAGCTACCATCACAATTTGGACATACCTCTAAATATTCTGGTGGAAGGAGGAGCGCTATTTTCCTTTTTAATTTGTCTCTGTAGCTTTACAGGTTATTTAACTGTAAAACCAACACTTTGAATACCGTAACAGAGCAGGGGAATCAAGTATGCTCTCAGAAGGGCCAAAATTTGCTCTTGTGCATTCTCACTAGCTTTAGCAATAGTATGTACACACAACACATAACAGCAGAGGAATTTCGAGGTTTTACTGAAAATTGTTATAATAAAACAATAAGAAATAAAAGGTGGAGAATATGGTACTCATCTTTTTTTATTTAATCCCAAGGCATTTATGAAATTTACAGCAATACCATTTACAGGAAAATCAGCAATGTTTTGGGTTTTCCTATATAGCAGAAATAAACACAATTAGCATAAGGACTGGCTAGCACTTTTAAAATGTTAAATTAATCTCAATATTGCAGACATAAATTTCTGTTAGAATTGCATAAGAATATATTGACACTAAACAAGATGCTTAAAATAAAATATATTCTCATGCACTATATTTATGAGATCACAAAACCACTGGTCCACTTCATTTTAAGCAAGATAGAACGAAATCACATCCGCAGTTCTAATCCTTCATCTTCTAAATCCAGCCCCACCTCTCAGCCTTCATATTGTTTAATCTGGAGAATAAAGAGGACTGTCATCTAGTTCTCTGAACTCCGCAATGATTAACCCTTCAAAATAGGAACATAAGGCACAGTCTCAAGATTCAAAATTATTAAGATTCCACATCCAACTCAATATTCTAACTAGAAATGTGCCTTACTATATAAACTTTGCTGAACAATAGTAAATACACCGCAAATATCAGTTTTTGCTGAACGCAATAATTATAATATTGGTCATTCAGAAACTGAGCTGGTGTTTCAAGTGAAAGAAAATCTGGATACTGAAGGAAGAATAGGTAAGAGAAGATAGATAAGAAAGTGTTCAGGACAACAGCAAGAGAAGACATGGAACAGATAAGACCTATGGAGGCAGTGTGAACATCAAGGGTGTTGGGAACTTAGTCTGTGTTTCCACTACCTGTAAGGGGATTGTTAAAGTAAGACTGTGCAGTCAGTCTCAAACAAGTCTTGCATAGATGCCTATAGGCATCTTACTGGGTGCAAGCTATATTTCTCGGCAAGATTCTCCTCCCATCACCAGCGAGAAACTGATTCAATGTGAAGAAAAGCACCTGCTCTAGGAAGATGGCAGTAGCAGATATAAAATATTGTGAAATTGGTAAGACTCATCCGAAACACATTTAGATCATCTACCTTTAAGAAAAAATAACTTACATTGCAAAAGGCACAGGAAAGAGTCAGGCTCAAAAAAAAAAAAAAAAAAAGTGCAAGTTTAGTCTTAGAACTTTAGCAAAGGTTCAGTGGGGACAGGATTAATCAATGTGTATTAATAAAATGAACCTGATGTAAGAACAAATATGCATAAACTGAGCAGTACTGTATGTACTGCAAACAAGAGCATTTCAGTACAGAACAGGCATGCAATAGCAAAAGTTGGACAGAACAACTATTCTGCAGTGGGCATGATCAGATCAGGGAAGGATTATGTGCCATGATTACTTCTGACAAGGTGGGGGATGAAGTCTCTTGGCCCAGTTTTAGACCCTAAAATTTATGGCCAACAAATACCTGTCAAATAAGTAGAGCAAGTCAAGAAAATAGAGTGAGCTAAATTACATGACTCTAGAATGAATTACAAATAATTCTCTACCACATGCATGTTGTTTTGAATTTATAAGTTTAATATGAGATTAATACTCATATTAAAATAACAGATTATTGCAAATATAGACTCTGTGTCTTTTAGATTTAAAACACTATTAACTGCTCAATAATCTTCATAAATTGGAAGGGAGGGTTCTGAAGAACCTAGCCAAAATAATAAAGCAGTAAGATTTTCTCACTGCTTAGTATTTCATTACATTAGAACTTCCTCAATGCCAATACTGCTCCAGTACCATGTGCCAACCTAATGATAAAAGGTTATTTCACATTTTTATATACTCCAGATGGCAATGATTGAGAAAGAATCTCACTCCTTAGTTCAGCAGGATTAGGAAACCTCTTACAACAACCTCAATTGACATTTCTCTTCCTGCCAGCACTACAATGAATCATGATGCATGCGCTTTACGTTGCAGTTGCCAGCATAATTGTCTTACTACAAACACACTGATTGAGAAAACACATAGAGCACTGCAATAAACACTAAATCTGTCACACAATATGCAACAGAGGGCTCACAATGAAGTGCAGGCAAGTCAGGAATGGGAAAATATTGTTATTTTGCAATGCGATAAATTTCACCAATTCAGTACATGACTACAAAAGCTGAATGAACCCCAGAATACTGGAAGTATTTTTACAAGAACGCTCACTGAAGTATGAAACCAGTGAAACCAGTGAGCAATTATTCTTCCGTGTATACACTAAAATTGTCTTCAACAAATATTTCAGAAACGTATCCAAATGGCCTCTGTGAAACTCAAATACTTTTTAAAAAATGTCCCTTATTCTTTAACAGGCTTGATAGTAAATTCATGTCAATACAACATACTCTCCCACTATTTATTACTGCATAGACTTAGACAAAATATGCTTTTCTGTCTGTGAAGGGTTGAAACTAAGATTTAAGAACTGAATTTGGTAGACATTTGCCTTTTAAGGAAGATACTGACAGACTGGTCTCGGGCTTTTTTTTTCCTCTTCAGTTTGAGAATACAAGCATAGTAGCAGCAGACGTTTAAAGTACTTGAAAAGATTAAGAAATACTTTGCCTTGAACAGAATTCTTATTCTGAGATACACTTGCTTTCAGCAAGCCAAGGGGATGAATCTCCACTTTAGACCACTCTAACACAGATCCAATTTAATACACCATAATTTTAACCAATTCTGAAGTCAGTCAACTCTCTGGCTTTTTAATCTACTTATTACCTTGCTCTGCCTTACTTGCCTTTCAGAAAGTAGTACAGGTGGTCAGAATTCTCCAGTTTCTTACTGATTTTTCCAGTAAAAAAGAACATATACAAAGGCTTACTGTCACTTGCTTATCATCTATACATGATACATACATGATTAGGTTTCTCATGGTTAGTAGATAAAAGCTGGAAGGAATCTGCCAGCTGGAGACAAATGGAACACAGCAATAAACCCACAATCAATGCAGTACCTCTAAAAAGGCTTGGGGATGAAGGATGAAACCTATAGTTAAAGACAGCGAAAGGTTACCTTCTGATCAGGTGAGACAGTATATCAACCCATGCCACATTCATTCAATTAATAGCCTCTGCAGCTTGCAAACACCGATAAGGGCACTACAGCTTAATGATCTAATCTGTATTCCTATAGAATGAAAACTTTGTTCAAAAGACAGAGTTTGCTGGGATTTCCAATGCAGGCACAATGTACTGCAGGATGTACTTTCTCTGCTATATACCAGCACGACAAAATGGACAATTAAATCCCACAAGCATAGAGGAATAAAAACGAGGATTAACAACGCTTGCTGAAAAAGGTATGCCAAGTTCTAAAACGCAGCACAACCTCCTGTGCCAAAACAAGAGACTATGGAAATCTCTTTTCCCCTGCAGAACTAAGCCTCATCGTCTCACATCTCCTCCTAATCACTTTTCTCATAACAAATGCAACTCTTCCTCAGCATGGCACTTCTTCCTTCCTATCTGGAATGGTGGTAAAATCCCTCATCTTGAAGAAAGCAATTGAACTGGGATTCAGTTATCACGCAACAGAATGATGCAAAAGAAAAATCTTCTCCAAGGTGAATGTAAACAAAGAATGTGTATCAACACCCTAAAATATTCAGTGTTCTCTACTATGTAACTTGTTCTGAACAGGATTTGTAGTTTCTCTGCGTCCTTCTGCAGCATATCCAAAGTTATCTGATTGTCGTAAGAGGAGCTCATTGGATTATGCAGCACAGTACTCTATTGACATTCTTCAGACAATGCTTTCAGAATAACCTATCCATAGTTATTATACTGCATGCTTGGAAGATAATAGATACTTTCTGAAATATATATTTAATTAATGTTACTTAATGAACAATTCAACTGAAGGATAGCAATGCCCAAAATTTGAGATTATGAGGTAGGCACTACACATAGAATTAAACCCATATTACACTGAAACAATCATTCCAATCAATCTACACTTTCTTATAGTAGCTGCAAACTAAAGCACATATTAAGACCAAAGATAATCACATGAAGATTTTTTGGAAATGCTTTACAATAAAAGCTATCTAAAATAGTTGTCAGTAACTGTTACTAAATTCTAACAGAATCCCTGTGTAGTTAGGAATTACAACCATATTAGTCATATAAGTTCAGCATGATTAATGATACTGAAAAATATCAAGATTTTAAGTAATAAGCACCTTACAGGCAAAGCCCCCCATAATTACTTCGGTCCATTCCTCTCATAAGCTACTTAAGTCGACTCATGACTGCTGCATTTTTAGTGCAGTCATCTAGTATGTTTCGGGAGCTGGTGAGGATGTGGTCCACCAATTTTCCTTGTTTATTCGAATAGCCTGAATCATGTCAGAGAATCTAAAACTGCAGCGTTTGTCCTTCAATGCTTTTTTCGGCCTTAAGAAGGGAAATGGTTCATTCTTTCCCAGGACATTCTCTCTGCTAGGTCTAGATCCAAACTCAGTAAGAAACCTAAGCCTTGCATTCAAGCAGAAGTGAAGAAAGACCTCACATCTGTCTTTAACCTAAGTGGTTTTTCTTTTTTTAAATCCCATTTTTCCTCTATGCAAGTTCCATTACATATACCAAGAAAAAGCACGAGCAGCATCCATGCCGCTGAAACAAACTTCTTATGCAGAGCATAAATCCCCGAGATTGCACCTGTAGAGTATCCAGCAAAATGCAGTATCAGAGGAAGGGATGAATAATTAGAAAAAATGGGTGTGTAAGCCTGTAAAAAAAAAAAAAAAACAAAACCCATCCTGCTCTCTTAATGTTTACCATATATTCTGAGAAGCAAAACTCCAAAACAGTTTGTACCTAATAGAATAGTTTTTCAGCTTTAAATCTACTCACTGCAACTTCTAATAATCTTATTTGAAATGGGCTCAGAGAGGGAAACACACCCCAAAACAATTTGATGAAAGAAAAAGCTTAAAACTGAATTTTTAAGTTGCCCTGTACAATTAAAAAAACAAATGAGCTGCTGCATGGCCTGTTACATTAGTACAATATTGTGGAATAATTATAAGTTCTAAGGTAAAATTAAAATCACTATAATAATTCTCCTATGAAACAATCCAATCTATGCAGACTACAAATTGCTACTAGGTTTAAAAAAAATTATTACTACCTCAAGTCAGGCAGATAAACTATTCTATTTCCATTAGTTAGTCGAGGTACTTAAGAGGTTACACAGAGAAGGATAACAAACTGATTTATATTTACAAATTATGCACTGGTCACATTTAAAGACCAGGTCTTTACTTGCACACCAGCATTAGAAAGCCAGCTACGCAAA
This sequence comes from Amazona ochrocephala, assembly GCA_039720435.1. NCBI lineage: Eukaryota > Metazoa > Chordata > Aves > Psittaciformes > Psittacidae > Amazona > Amazona ochrocephala. The sequence continues at coordinate 34,416,089 of CM077881.1, forward strand.
CTGTGAGAAAGGATATGATTCTACAATATTTTCCCACTGATGAGAACAAATGTCCCAATCTATAGGGCCCACCTTTGGATGCAACAGGCAATACCAAGTTGAGAGCAGTTTTGTGCCTGTTTGCCTATATTGCTGTCTGTGCCATTTCCTTTAGAGCACTTTAGAGAAAGCCTTTTTTTCTTCCCTGCCTCACACCTACATGAAAACCAGAAAACCTTGCTTCAAAGTCTAGGTAAGACAAAGGATTCTCCTATTATTCTACTCAGAGAGGTGACATTCAGAATTTCATGTTCGTACCCTCTGTACTGCAAATTTGTACATCTGTACTACTTAATGCACCAAAGTCCTCAAAGGTACCTGAAACTCTCCTTTCTTTCTGCCCTTAATGAGAGTAGAAGGCACAACAGTATCTTAAAAAGGCTGAGCACTTCTCTGGATAAGATTTTATCTGCCTGCAATTAGAACGTGAGTGTAGTCTCCCCATTTTAGTTTGCTGTAAAATTGTAAAGGTAAAACTTAGACTCAGTCAACCAATGAGCCTTTGCAGATTCCAATCATGCTCATAAAACAAAGTATCACTATCAAGATCATTTGGTTTTATGTCAGCTTTATAATCATAGTATTCCCTCACAGTTTAATTTCCTCTGTACCTACAGCTATCAACCTGAATACACACCACTGCCCATTAATGATACATTTACAGTTTATACCACAAGTTTTATAGTACAAGAAAATTATTAATACAAGCCACCTCAAGCATCTAACAGAGAAACAACCACAAAAATAATGATCATAAACTCACATTTCTCTCTGATCCATTAGTAAAGAGAAACATTCTATAATCTGATGTGGCTTTTAAGTATAGGTTTACAATCCAATGACAAAAGGACCCACAAGTGTGATGGGATCAGTAAACTAAAATGGAATACATCCATGTTATCTGGGTAGTGACTTAAATCTAATCATAGACTCAGGGGATCAGTCTTAACTAACATTATATACACTGTTTTTAAAAATACATGTCTTTTTGATTCTCCAAGAGAACTGCTCACTTTGAAGACATATGTCTTAAAGAGTGGACAGCACATGTATGCCTCGCATGATCATACATAAAAATGCCAGTTGTGAAAGGCACATACAATGAGGTTTCAAAACCTCGCTGTCATTGCCATTCCATACACCTTCCCTTCCCAGGAAGGGGTAATTAACAAAAGGTGCCGTTGTACATCACTACAGGGAAAAACCAAGACTTTAATGAGAGGCTGAGTCATTGTGTTGGTGTAGAAAACAACTCTGGCAGACAACCCTGTAGCTCTAACAGATTGATGCTTTTAAAATAAGTCTTTAAATTTACAACAATCATTCATGATAGACCCTCAGGTAACATCTGTTCTTAGCCAGCTTTCTTCTTGCCTGTTCTCCTTACCTAGTTTAACTTCCTTAAGCATTTACTGGGACTTAATTTCCATTTACAGAGATCTCTTTGAATTACTGGTTTTAAAAATGTAAATGACAATGGTGTTTCAAAGGTGACTGCAGTATATTCTACAGTGAGGATTCCAGATATTTTACACCACCTTGTCCTTTTCTCACAGGTAACTCCTCCATTTCCTTTTTAGTATTCTTTTGTTATATAGATATTCTGAAATGAAAATAATATTTTTTAAAAACAAAGGTACATATAGAATCACAGAATCATAGAATAGTTAGGGTTGGAAAGGACCTTAAGATCATCTAGCTCCAACCCCCCTCCCATGGGCAGGGACACCTCACACTAAACCATGCCACCCAAGACTCTGTCCAACCCAGCCTTGAACACCACCAGTGATGGAGCATTCACAACTTCCCGGGGCAAACCCATTCCAGTGCCTCACCACCCTCACAATAAGTAAAGAATTTCTTCCCTATATCCAATCTAAACTTCCCATGTTCAGGTTTGAACCCGTTACCCCCTGTCCTCTCACTACCATCCCTAATGAAGAGTCCCTCCCCAGCATCCCTATAGGCCCCCTTCAGGTATTGGAAGGCTGCTATGAGGTCTCCACGCAGCCTTCCCTTCTCCAGGCTGAACAGCCCCAACTTCCTCAGCCTGTCTTCATACGAGAGGTGCTCCAGTTCCCTGATCATCCTCGTGGCCCTCCTCTGCACTTGTTCCAACAGTTCCATGTCCTTTTTATGTTGAGGACACCAGAACTGCACACAATACTCCAAGTGAGGTCTCACAAGAGCAGAGTAGAGGGGCAGGACCACCTCCCTCGACCTGCTGGTCACGCTCGTTTTGATGCAGCCCAGGATACGGTTGGCTACCATCTGAAGTAGGCAATTTTTCCATGTTCGGGTTCAGAAGGACTGATCTAGCTATTACATGAATAAACTAAACTTTGAAGACTTCTATCCCACCAAAATTAAAAATAAAACTCTCTCTTATTTGTTTTGGTAGGAAACATGGCAGAAAGAGTTACTAATTTTTAAAAGCATTTAGTTATATGAAAGGCCTTCCTTTTTAAAACAACAGGCTTCCATCCTGGTGTCCCTGGCAGAATTTGTTTGGGTTTGGTTTTTTTTTAATACAGTAAAAAATGTTTCTCTAATAGATTAGCAACAAAAGGAGAATCTCCATCCTTTACTGAATGTGTGGGGAAGCACAGTGACAAAGGATGACGAAAAGGCTGAGACACCTAATGCTGCTTTGCCTCAGTCTTTAATAGGAAGACCAGATGCTCCCTGGGTACGCAGTCCCCTGAGTCAGAACACAGGGACAGGATGCAGAATGAAATCCCCATAATCCAAGGGGATCTAGTGCTTCTGATCCCGCAGGTTAAGGGATCAGAAGCACAAGTAGCATTCTCCTCTATCATTCCAGTCACAGGGAATGATAAGGAAAGAAACAGGAAGAGCCCGCAGATTAATACCTGGCTCCAAGCCTTGTGTCACTGTAGAATTTGGGGTTCTTTGATCATGGGTCAGTTTACATGAATCAGTTTCACCAGGCCTGATGGCAACAGACAGGGTACACCTGTACCAATGGTGACCTAAGTATGAAGGAATTTGGTCTTTCATATGGCTAGCTTCATCATGGCAAGCTATGACAAAAAAGTGAGAGCAGCCTTACAATGCAAGGATAGGTTCTTTCCTGCAAAAATTACTCAGAATTAAGGATAAAATGTTAAAAGAAGGCATTTAAAAATATGTTCTTTCAGGTCACAGCTAATTAATATCAAATGGCTTGACACAAGAGAAAATACAAGCTAAAGGAAAATAAATTCTTTTCTGCACATCTTTGTAGGCCCTTTTTCTGGCCTTCTGCTGGTCCTTGGAATTAAGGCATCTATCATGTCTAGCAAAGGAATCTATTTATTGAATATGTGAAGGAATGTGTGGGTTTTGAATAGTCTCTTTACCTCATATGGCATCAAGGAATTGCGGAATAGCACATGGCACATCTATGACTTTCCCACTTTCCCAGGCTCAAAAGAAACCAAACTATGGCAATTTCGGTCAGCGCTTTAGCTTTGCATGTTCCAATGCAATTTTAAAAATGCATCTATAAGAATGGCAAACCAGCAATAAGTAACAGAAATCCTTCTGATAACCAAAGGTCTTACTGACCTTGGAAATATCTTACCATGAAGGACTGCACAGCTCTTAGGCAGCAGCTTACTCAGTAACAGAACTTAGCTCCTAAATTGACATTGTCCTTTCATAAATCTAAACATATTTTACAACAGTGAATATCTGTAGCTAGAAATACCTGCAAAAATGTGCCTAGTATTGTGTAAAATAAAATGCACAGAGCTGTGAACTTCAATAGGTAGATGTTTTCACAGCACATAAACATCAAACATGAACCTCAATCTCTTTAAATAGCAGTAGCAAGGGAGTCTGAAATCTCACCAATATGAGGTTTTCACTGTCCTCCAACATAAAAGGGTCTGTAAAACACCTGCACAGGAACCCCCGCTCTTAAGCACAATACTATTTGGCACTTGATTCCAGAAGCTTCCTTGAATATCAGCGGGGTTTTCTCACTTTGGGAATGAAACAGACATGTAACGAAATGAGGGATACATGCCCCATGCTACCTAATATAGATAGGGTCTGCTTGGTCAGGATCATGGTATGGGAGTGCAGATAATATTCAAACTACCTTTCTACTACAAAAATTAATGCATGGAGGGGAATATATGCTGAGTGTGCACCTGTGTATGGGCATTGGCAACCTACTGTTAAATTGTGGTGAAAACGTTGATAGATTGTTTTTATGTTAATCTCCGTCTTGTATGTTTTGAAAGACAGGATAAACCGAAGGATTACGCTGTAACCTATCAGTACTTCAGTGCTAATCTATCACATTATGCAAAGGGAAAAAAACACTATATTCTGTTAAATTGTAGTGCTAGCTAGAACAGAGGAAACTGGGTATCATTTCATGCTCTGATAAATCAGTAAAGGCAAAAGATGCAACCTTCCAGAAGTACAAGTATGACGCATACTATCAGCATATAAATAAATACAAACCAAATCCAGGATTTTCTGAGCAGAGAGATAGCTGTGTTTTGGTTTGTGGAAGATGAAAATTATCTATTTCCCTGGATCCCTTGAAAGAAGCTTTCAGCAACTAATAGCTGCCATGTAACACAACCACATGATTTACTAATCCATCAGGGTACTAAAACAGGGCTAGCTCTTAATGCAGCTTCAGTGCCTGAAGAGTCCACAGAAAATTGGGAACCGCATGTACCTCTACATGCATCTTTAATAATGCCTGGAGCAAAGCAATCCATTGCTCTCTAAACATGTTACACAAGTCAATATATGTCATGCAACATCACCTACTTTACCTTCCGGTCCTTGCATGACTTCTGTGTTTTGAGTTTACACCGGTTCTTCAGTCCTCTGCAGTTACTCTACCCCATTGCTTTTGTTCTTTCTCAACTTCTGTAGGAAAATGTGTATTTCAACCTGATGGTTTTTAACATGAAAATAACAACTGTCATTTTTGAAGAAAACTGAGATATTCCTCATGTGTATGGACTTTCAAAACCACTGTATTCATGCACAGAACAGCAATTAAGCCTGGTATGAAAAATTATAAAATTCCTTTTTTTTTCTTCCTGTGGGTCAAACAACAGGAAACCAGCATGTTTAGTTTAAAGTAGGCCGGGAACTGAGTGGTGCCAAACTCTGCATACAACTTGGGGCAACCTCCTCTTTGGGCTTAATTTCATGGGTTTACTAAAACCATTCCTTTATTTTCTGTCAGATGAAAACTATTCACACAAAAGCTCCTTGATCTTACTTAAAATAGTGCTTGACAGTTCTGAGCAACACTTAACAGATGAAATATGTACCTGAGTGCCATACATGTCCATAAATAAAAATACTAATATACTCACCCCATCAGTGTTAATCTAAAAGAAACACCATTCTTTTACTCTGTCAATTCTAATCAAAAGACAAAATCAATACCTTAAGCATTAGGTCAAAGCACTAGTGGGATGGTATTCACACCATGTCCTGAGGATCAGTGAGTCCAGTCAAGAGCTAAGCAGTCCTCCAGTGAAAGCACTCTGCCCAGCACACTGAGAGCAGCAGCTCCAGAACTGGTGCCTGTGAAGCAGACATCAGCCCCACCCTCTTGCGCCATGCACCACAGAAGCCACCCAGCACTCGAAGACCCCACATTGGAGCAGAGGGAAAGTGTGAGGAGGAAGAAGCGGTAAAGATGAAGTGTTTTGAACTGAATGCAGCAGCCTGCCCCCAACCTTGCCATTCACCATGCTGCTCCAGGGAGGACGTTGAAGAGTCAGGAAAGAAGTAATGAAGTTGAGTCTGGGAAGAAGAGAGGGGTGGGAGGTGTTACTTGTTTTGTCTTTGTTCTCACTATCCTATGCTATTTTTAATTGGCAGTACATTAATCTTCCCTTAGTGGAGTCTGCTATCCCCCTTATGATAATTGGCGAGTGATTCCCCTGTCCTTATCTCAGCCCGTGAAGGTTTTATCTTATTATTTTCTCTCCCAGTCCTGACAAGGAGGATGAATGAAAGATTTGCTGGGTGGACACCTGCTAGCTAGCCAAGTCAACCTACCACAACATGTCTAACAGTGGACATCTTGAAGTCAGCAGCAATGCAGTTAAGTGTACAAGTGAGATACCCATAATACATGAAGCACTTTCAAGTCAGCAAGTTGTGTTTTATGCTTGTTCACTAGTTCTCTTTGTAACATTTCTCACAGTCACATCTAATAAAATCTGGTAGTATCTAAAAACAGTGCAGGATGACAAGGTCAGCCTTTGATATAAACCGTATCTTTGTAACAATCTGCCTCCCGCAATAACCCTACACACAGGCTATGTAGGAAAGATGATAGGAGATTACTGCAGAACTACACAGAACTGTAGACAGCTCCTTCTGTAATCTTCATCTTAGACAAGAAGTGAATTCCCACATAGTACTGTACTCGTACCTGCTGTGACAGAATCAAAGGAATACCATCAATGGCTGCCAGGAGAGCATTTTAATCTCACCAGAAACTAGATTAAAATGTTGTTAATGGTTTAAATTGGCATTCAGTGGACCTACAAAAACTGACCAACCAAAGAGGCTACTAAGTGTCCTACTGGTTTATACTTTTCAGGCATGGTCTCTGTTGTACATGTATTACCAGTCATGGCAGTAAGGCCAGTGAAATGCAAGCAGGTGGTGACCTCTAGATCAAGCATATGTGATAGTGCTAGAAATTACAATGTTATGATGCAACATCAACATGCTGATGCAATGCAAAAAAATCTCAATATCACAGCTGCTAGGAAAACAGTTATCATTTCCATTCACCTGCTTACAAGCCAGAATGGAGCAAGGGGAATTAACAGTAACTGGAGAACACCCAGGATGGGCTTAAGCCAACAGCCACACAACACTTACATGTGAAGAGTTAGCAGATTTGTAGTAGTAATTTTTCCCCTTGTCAGAAGTGACAGGCTTAATCCTACGGTCAATATTAATGTGAGGGGAATGCTGAAATACAATCTGATGAGAATTGCACTCATCCCATTCACAAGGACCCTGGCAGATTAAACAAGGATCATTTCCTACTTTTCCAATAACATCCATTCTTAAAAGCCCGAGGCAGTTTTCCAGTCACAGACACTGATACCTGTAAACAACATCTTTTTAACTGAAAGAATTTTTGAAATTTACCCAGAAGGGATTTCAAGGTTTGATACTAGTCTCTTCAATTACTGTTTACAGCTGTATTTCACAATAGTGTGTTTATTGAACATGTTTCATTTAGACCAAATCAGTAATCAAAATAACTTAAGTAAAGCTACCTCTTTTACTGCTTTAACATTTAATCCCAAGTTGGAATTGCATGTACTGTATACACTAAATAGACAACAACTTCTATTTCTTACTGATGTACAGCAGAGAAATGTAATCAATTCATACTGTGTGTATTAGTGTGCTTTTTAGAGTAACGCTATAAATCACACCTACTGCTTCAGGCAGGATTGTTACATTTCTGTAACAACAGAAGATGCTGAAAGTAGGAAAATCACAGCTGAAACCAAGAACTAGGAGGTACATCAGACACAGTGTATTTTTTTTCTCTGATGTCCAAGATAGAGACTCAAGGAGGAACTAATGTTAAACTGTGATCAAGAAAAAAAACAACAAAAGGACCAAAAAACAACACAACAAAACCAACCAAACAAAAAATATAATTTCCTCCAGACGCAGTAGGCATAATACTAACCTAAACGGTGACCCACCATGACAGTTGCCAACAATCAAAATGGGCAAGTCACGCTGCTTGACACTGTCTTGGAAGAAACTGGGCTGATAGGTCTTTATAGGATTAGTCTCCGTGTGTTTGAGCAACATTCACCTATAAATGGCTGTGCAAAAAAGGGCCTTATAGAATTTAACAGTACACCTGCAGCAAAGCAACAGATCTCAGAAGCTCTGAGAAAAAAAACTTCAAGGATTTCAACTCAAGGTCAGATTATATGAAGGCAATCCAAAAGTAAGTGCACACAACTTCAGTGTAAAACTGTAGCTTTACCAGTAAATATTTTTCCTGAAGAAGACCACACCTTAGATATATTCACATCCAATAAAGTTAGAAAATAGATTTAAAACTACATGGATACACCACTGTACAATTCTGGAAAATGAATTTGTTGGTTTTAATCTTTCTCCTTCTACAGCAACTGCCACATATTTATCAAACTAAACACTGTGTCACTTTAAGGCTCTGGCAGATTTTTACAGATGTTAAGAAAGAAAACTTTGATTTATTTCAGACTCCAAGCCTGGAATATTGCTTACTCAGTAAGAACAGAAATGCCAATCAGTAAATAAACCCTTGCCTTCTGAAGTCCTCAATCTCAAACCACATGCTTATATGACAGATTAAAGTTTTCATACCATTTCAGATAGGAATAGGCAGCTTCCCTCCCTGATTGCAAAGGTCAGCTTACAGCTTTCCACAAACTATCATGTTTCATTCTTTCAAAGATGCAAAGAAACTATTTTGAGATGCAAAGAAACATCATCCAAATCACGGTTTAACCTACTGCTCTGCATGTATACGTAGGAATGCCTATGGAAATCCACTCAGTTCAGGAATTACATGTGTTTAAAAGATTTATCCTGTAAACATAGTCTTGTTTTAGTCTACCTACACCTGAAAGCCAGAAGGCTTGGGCTCAAAGTACTTCCTCTTTGCTTGATTTTAACATCTCCTTCCACCAACACCTCTCTTGTCCCATCTAGTTGCTCTCAAATTGAGAAAAAAGTCCCAAACCTTCAAATAATACAGAATCTCTAAGCAACACAAGATCATCCAGTTGCCAGTTTCATTATTTGCTCAAGCAGGGTAAAACTCATTTAGTGAGAAAGTCTGTGTAAACATGTATCTTAATAGTCTACTAAACATAAGAAAAAATAACCTCTAATATTCATTGTAACAAACATAAGGTTTTAAAAGCAAATAAGTATTTAAGTGATACCTTCTCTTTCTTGCATCTGGTCTACACTAAAATAAAATCATAGCCCAATGAAGCCAATGGCAGTTTTCATCCCTGGCAATAACAGGGCCAACCAAGGTGCTATTACTGAAAAGCGACACTTAAGCTTGCCTTAAAAAAGGTATACCTAACATAAAGGCAGCCTTAAAGAGAACATAATACTGATTTAGACAGCATTCACCTTTATCTAAATCAGAGGTATAAAAATAAAGAGACCAACAACTTTAATCCTGAGCTTGCATCCCTCTCCTTCATTACAGATCAGAGCAAGTTAAACTAAAAATAGTAATGGAAGAAAAAGAATGGATTAATTTGAAGATAGTGGACTATTCGAAAATAACTAATAAAACAGTTATTATTTTCAGAAACACTGTAGAAGTGAATCGGACTACTGCGATTTCGCAGGAATAATGAAAGTTTAACCTGAGAAGATCTGAATGTGCAACAGTTTCAATTTTACCAAGTTACAGGCACTGTACTCTGGAGACTGGCTTCCCCTCACCCCTTCTTTTTTTAACCATGGCTCCATCATCTTCAAAGTTTATTTCAAAGGCTTCTAGTTAGTGTAACTACAATACTGTTCTAAAATCAGCACCTCAGGAAATTCTTCCATAAACAAAGATTAATATATAATAGAGCAAGATATTCTAACCAAGAATACTCATAATAGAGTGGATTTATTTTCTGTGTACTACTCAGGGAGTCTCATCAGAATAAGAAAAAATTGAAACCAAAGATCATAGAACAAGAACAGCAGAAAACTAAAAAAGAAATATCATTTTTCGTGGAAGAATTTCAGTCTTATCAGAACACTTAGACTGTTTTTTAAAATCTGAAGAGCATTAATGGAAATTTTCCAAGAACAATGCAACAGATCAGAACAAATTTTATTATTGCTATTAATGGCTTTTGCAGTGTTGCCTAGTAACCCAATTTCAGATCACAGGAGCAGCAAGGCAGATACTGAGGAAAAAAGCCCACAGAAAATGCCCAGCACAGAAAACTCAAAAAAAACCCAACAAAAATTACAAAAGGAAAAACCCACCCCACAGTTGTTTTCACCATATTAAACTAAACTTTAACTTTTCAATGAGTCAGAGGCCTAAGCGAATCAATTAATCTGTTACTCAGATTGAGCCAACCTATTATTGCTGGTTAACAGAAACCAACCAAACATTGACTTAGCAATGGCATTCACTTTTTGAGAAGTGAGGACCTGTACTTAAAAAAATAATGTGAATTCTAACAAAAATTTAACAAAAATGCAAAATCTCTAGAAATGAAAATTTTCATCATTACATAGAATGATGTTATAAGCCTTTTAAGTTTTACAGGATGCAGACAATCATTTAGCCAAAAGCCTGTCATGTTTACAGAATTTCAGAGGGAGAGCAGTTTTTGCTTTAGTTTCATTCCATCAACAGGTTTCATCAATCTTTTTGCACCAAAGTATGTTCCTCCAATATTCTGAACATAGTTTACTTATGTAACATACCTGGAAAACTGTTCTTGCAGCCCACGCATCTGAGCTCTGCTGCGCTCCGACTCCAGTGTCACCTCCCGCAATCTTTTTTCACTCTCAAGTCTTAAATGTCTCTCTTCCTCCAACTCATGTATCAGCTTCTCACGCTGAAAGACCATAAAACATATTTATTAATTGCATACATAAAACACGCTTTTACCAAAAATTTAAATTCCAATTTGGAAAAAATCACTGAACAATCAAAATAATTACCCTAACTCTCCAATCCCATCATTTTTTGTATAGCAATGTTACACAGAATGACAAGCTAGAGATGGAAAGCCTTTCAGAATATCCCCATCATGCTAAACTATCTTACTTGGCTCAGACTCACTGAAATCAGTATATATAAAAATAAACACCCACCCTCTCCTGAAAAGCTCTTTTTCTTCCACTCAAAATAAATATAAAACATGGTATTTGAGATATGTGATCTGTCTTGCTCGAATGCAGACATGGGAAGCATGAAACAAGCCAAAGAGGACAACCTGTTACCCACCCCTTAATGTTTCAAGCTCACAAGCAGATAAGGACCTGAATCTGAAGCCAAAGGTTTTCTTGGTTTGGCTGAGAGGCGGATCCCTATCAGAATCCATTGGAACCTATTTACTGAAATACTATGACAAAGAATATATCTTTAAAAACTGAGTATCAATCAAACAAATATGAGAGAAATAAAAATGCCATTAATTTTACTAATAGTTCTAAAAAGCAAATTAGCATACAGTTTTTGATAATTCTTAAAACATAGGACCAAAAACCTCAAGCCGCAATATACAACACAACCTGCACAAATCACATGTCACAGTTAAATGCAATTTAAGAAGAGGAGGAGAATGAACTGAAAGGTTATAAAAAATGCTACTGGAATTTAAAAAATGTATATACAGTCTTTTCTATGCGCCCCTGTTGAATGGACATGAAATGAAATTAACCTTCTCCTTGTGCATTTAAATGAGAAAACAAATCAATAAAGCACCCCAAGCAATTTATGTGGTACTACATTATATTCCATCAGTGGAGAGGCTCCAATGGCAATTGTCTAAGAAAAGGTTAAGTAACTGTAAAGCTACAGTGGGTTAGTGGGTTCAACACCCATACGATTTGAAAAATCTGCGCCCATGGCGCATTACGATTTGTAGCCTGTCAGACAGTCTGATATAGTTCCACTGCTGACCTAAATTTTCATGACACACCTGCAAAAATTCATCTCAAAATTATACATACAGTTTCATTAGAAAATAACAAACGTATCTTAGTGTCAAGCCATTAAATGGGTGAGACAGATCATTTGTACATGTCTCACTGCTATAAATCTTACTGGATAATAATTTACAATAGCGGTAACCAAGGGACCAAAAATATGAACATTACCAAGTGGAAAAGGGATTCTAGAGACAGTGATAAATAAGCAGACACCACAAAGGGAGGCTGCAAAGGATTAAATGAAATGTATATATGCTTGTGAAAAAAACAGGGGGGAATGACTCAAGAGAGAAGAGGGCTTCTCTCTAGTTGATCATATGCAATATCTGGAAAATGGCAAAACAAGAAACAGGCTACTGGAAAATAAATGTATTGCTCTAACTAAATTACCTTATTACTGTCCTTGCTGTAACATAACCACATCCTGCCAGGTGATTGGCTTCTGCCACATGAAAAAGAGCAGAGTGCTTAGCACCAGCAGAAGATGCACAGTGAATGCACAGAAAGTACGGCTCATGAACGATAACTTGGGATAATGAGATAGGAAGAATATTCAAAGCAGTTAGTATTTCTCCAGCTTAGATCCCGTCAACACTAGCTTCAAAATTATACTGCTCCTGAGGCCCTTGCTGAATACGGTTGGCATCTTCTGTTATAGAAGCATTTCACTGCTGCTAGAGACTAGAGCTTCCAGAGTCAGAGTAGCAGGCAAAATTACATAAAAAAAAAATATAGTTACCACCCAGGGCTGAAGACAAGCTTTCAGTAGACACTGATGTCTACAGAAATTGGGTTTAAAACCGAATATGCAACTGTACCTACAGAAACTGATAAGCCACCTTGGAGGAAATTCAGGTACTGTTATGAACCCCTGAGTACCCAAGTTGACTCAAAGCACCAGGCTGTGACTGAGCTATCTGATGCACTAACAGCTTAATGATAACGAACTGAAGACTAGAGACTAAGCCATGATGACTTCAATGCTCATTCAGCACCATTACTGCCACAACGATCTTACTCTGATACAGCACCTCAACATGTCTGCTACACTGACAGTGCTCTGGTCCTCAAGTAACTCTTCTTTCTACATTAAGTACAAAGCCAGATCTCCACAGGGGGGGAGAGACAAAACGTGACACTTCAGAGCACAGATGAGTATCCAGTCCTCCACCTCACTGACAGGATATTTTGCAGGTTGCACACAGCTCCACTGACTCTCCTGAAGAATGAATGTGCTGTATCTACGTGCACGGCCATGGTGCTGCTAATGACAAAACCACATTTTCTAGTAGAGCACTGAATATACAGCAGAGATTCACAAATCCAAACTGTCTCCTACAAGAGCTGCATAAGCTATTTCCAGGTTTCATTAACCTCTTGCTGCTAGGTCAGAGAATGCTGTTGCTAACCATTTACTCTTTCCATGGCTCACCAACAGGGAAGGGCTGGCTGGGAATTAGTTAAATGTCCAGTTCCACCTCATGGCCAAGCACTATGACACAGTATTAGTTACGTGAGCACATACTGTTGCTGTACAAAAGCTATGCTCCTTTCAGGATAAGGGATGAACAATGAACAAGTCACAAGGCTATGTGACCAGAAACAAAATTACTAACCTATGCCCCTGAAAATCTGGGTTCTCTTCCCAGTAACGAAAAATTTCCTGTATGAATGGAAAGAAGACTGCCCATGAGACAGCTGCATAGCAATACCACCACCAGCCTTCAATTTGTGCTTCTCACACGAAATTATTAGCAAGTTTGAGGCACTTCTGCATTTTTTGCAGGCAGAAAGATCTGCTTTCAGCCAGATCACAGACACTAAATACAGGGGCGGGGGAAAGGAGCAAGAGACCACCCACCCACACTCAGAAAGTTTTCAGACTCCAGGACACAAAACATTCATGTATTCCACACACAGAAAGTAGCTCCCAGCAGTAGTGATCGTACCTATAAGAGAAGAGAACTAAATTTTTATCCAAACCCAGAAAAGCCATAAGGAAGTCGGAAGAGAAAAGTGAGCCGAATGTACAGAAATTCTAGAATTAAACAGAGAGGTTTTGGGTTGTTTGGGGTTTTTTTATCTCCCTGAAGCAGACAGCACACCCCTCAATCCTCCAGAAATTCTGCACTGTCATAATCCTCTTTACAAGCTCCTCTGTGGTAACCTCATTTTATTCCTGTGCAAAATAAAGGTGTGTGTGAGGACATGAACTAGCCAGAAACAGTTCAAGGTTTTATAGTGAACATAAGCTTACTGGAAAGAGAGACTATTAACACGCCATGTGAAGAAAAGGTTAAATAAAAAAAGAAAGTATGTGAAATGTATCAGTATGTTTTAACACCAGAAAAATCACTGCTATCTTCCAATGAAGTTCCCACTTGCCAATTCCTCTTTAATTGTAGCTCCTTCTCTACATGAGCTCTGCTCAAACTATTTTTCCATGCTTCCTCTCCTTGCCTTCTGCAGCACAGCTATAACCTTCTCCTCTTACAAGTACAATCCTTACTTTACTATTGCTTCCCTTCGTCAGCCTCTCCAGATAGCCTGACTTTCCTCACATCACCCTGTCAAATTTCTGATAACTTTTCAAATATGCAAAAATTTTGTGTGAACAGACTAGAACGAAAGACAGGGTTAGCAAACTCCACCAGTACTTTCATGCAAGTACTGGAATATTTTAACACTTGAACAAATACTGTTTGCAATTACTTCTTCATGAACATTTCAGCAATCAAGTTTCACTAGCTGCTCATTATCCTCGTGAGCCAGCATTTGCACTTCAGCGAGTTCCTTTTTGTGTAGCTGTAGAAATGTTCGTGTCAAAATGTTTCATTTCTCATCTAGTCAGGGACATGTACCACACATTAACTTGTCTTCTCAAAGTTAAGGAAGGAATCCAATTTGAGGCATTCATGATCAAAACAAAACGCATGAAAACTATTTATGGCTAGACTGAAAATAGTGCATATATTTGACAGAAAATTCCAAACCGCTCCTCAGCACTCCATGAAGAGACCAAGAGACAATGCTTATTTTCAGAGTTACTCGTTAATAGCCGCACTCTCAGTCTAGGGACTGACCCAGAGCAGCCATGTGACAAGCGTCTCCTAAGAAGTGCTCAACTATTTTTGTCTCCTTTAATTCCCTTGGGATGTCATAAATGCTAGCACCTGGTTCTTTCACTTCTACCACACTGCAACCGTTTCCTCTCAAGTGATCCCTGACACTGTGACAGCCAACAGAAAATGCAGAAGTGACAAAACATGAAAGTGGATGTCGCGGGCAGCAGCCACAGGAGGCAGACGGCAGTGCATGGCGCAATAGGCCCATCATTGCTGGCCAGTTTGACACCTAGCATGCAGAGTGAACATGCAGTACCTCAAGGTTTTGAACAGAAAGGCTCCCTTCTTACCTCTTTTTCCTTTCTGAGCTATTTTGCTGTCAACTTTAAAATTAGACATGCATGACACTCAAGCCTTCCAAGTCAGGGACGTGCAGTTTTAACTCCTTTACCTGTCATCGCAAATAAAATCAGCAGATGTCTTGTTTGAATGACACGAGCGACTCCATGACAAAACCTTCTCAGAGAAGTACTCGGCTTCTCTCCATGAGGGCCAAGCATTCAACTAACACAAGCAGATTTCTTACTTCAAAACCCTCTACTCCCACCCCATCTTTTTTGCTGGTCCTGCTTCTCTCTCCCCTCCTCAGTGCTGATGATCCTGTCCTCCACTGCTTAACTGACAACTCATTCCTCCTTCTCTTCCACCTAAAACATTTTCCACTGCCCCCCCCCAACAATGTGCCACCCTAATAATCTTACTTTTTCTTAATGTCAGCGGATCAGATGTGTCTGTGACCATCTGTTGGCAGTGGAGGGCTGCGAGAGCTCCTCTGTGAGGAGAAGCCAGGGCTGCCTTGTGCTGGATGCAGCCGGTTCCAGCCAGTTACAGCTGGCTGAGTGATGCCCCACCTCAGGGCACAGCTGAGCCCACCACGGATGCTGGTGGCACCTCTGGGAAATGTATGTAATGAAGAACAAAACTCCTTGTTGAGGAGTGAGGTAAAGAGTGTGAGAAACAGCCCTGTGAGTGCCCAGGTCTGGGGGGAAGGTGCTCCTGGTGCTGGGGTGGGTATTTACCTGCAGCCCGTGGAGAGACCACATGGGACATCTCCTGCAGCCTGTGGAGAGCCCATGCTGGAGCTGGGGAAACCTGTGAGGAGGAAGGTCCAGCAGCGAGGGACTGTCATGGACCTCATCCTCACTCCCCTGCGCCACTCAGCAGGGGAAGCAGAGGCATCAAACTCCACAGACTACACTTTGGAAAGTGCTGTTCTAAATTTATCTTTGTTTTACATGATCCAAATCTATTTTACTTGGCAATAAATTAAATTAATCTTCCCTAAGCCACCTGTTTTGCCTGTAAGGGTAAATGGTAAGCAATCTCCCCGTCTTTATCTTCACCCACGAGCTTTTTCATCTTATTTTCTCCCCCAGTCCTGTTGAGGAGGAGGAGCAAAAGAGCAGATGGGTGGGTGCTCAGCAGTCAATGCACTACACCAGTGTTTTATTTTTAGCTTTTCAATGTATCTTTCACATAAAAATCATACTATTCCTTTGATCAATAATGTTATCTGTATGTTAAACAAAAATGTGGCTGTGCATCAAAATTTCAACTATAGATAACTGCAAGTGCAAAAGTAAAGGGATTCAGTATACACATGCCATGCATTCTATATGGGGTGTTGCTCTTCATAAGGGAGCCAGCCCAACAGCTGCATAGGAACTGGTGCCTCCTTTTTCTGTTTAGCTTATGTTTGAGTCTTATGAAAATCAATTCTCAAGAACAGCTAGGTATAACTAGGCTGATTAGTTCAAATATCAAAAATGTATTCTTGAAGATGTTCTTTGCTTCCCCAGTGCATCATCAGAAGGGTTTTACTATGGTACTACTAATTATGCTAACACGGGAGCACTATTTTGCAAAAAAAAAAAAAGTCTAGTTGAGAATATTTAACATAGGCTTAATGTTGCTCAAAATCAGGCTAATAAGCTTCATATTTTTCTAACAACTATTTTAAAGCATTTGCTAAAGAGGGTCACAATTTCTGTGTAATTAATATTGATTTCAAACAGATACTTTGCAATGAATTTAAACGATGGCAAGAAAAGAATACAAAATTTTTTGTTTGAAGCGCCATTAAGTCATTGCTAACCTGAGTATTTATATGTTTATTTTTAATGCATTTTCTGACACTGTATCTGATAGCTTACTGTAAAACTCATATTTAATAGAATCATCACCTATTCTGTAACACACGAGATCTTATGAGCCAGAGAGAATCAACTGGCCACAAAAGTAGACAACACCAGTACCACCAAAGTAGACAACAATTGCAACAGAATTAAGAAAATAAACAGCAACTACTAGAAGCATGTTAAAATCAGTTTCTCAAGCAAGTCAATGCCCAATACTGCTATGAATAAATATGCATATTCAAAGTACTCAAACCCACTATTTTATCACCTCTGTATGCCACTTTTGAAAGACTGCTGCAGACAGGAGCCACAAAGCAGCCTGGGATAAGGGATGAGAGAGGAATGGTGAAACAGCTCTAATTTTCAATAATTAATTACGATACATTAATTAAATAGAAACTGTAATTTGCAACTTGATGTCCCAGTTGGTTACTTTAACAAAGTAACTCATTTTTTCCGATGCAATGAATATTTAATTCCCCCAACATGTTGATCAAATGGTATTTGTTCAAGTGCCACAGAATACATCCAAGCCCCAGTTGCCCACAACCTAAGCTGTTGGTTAAAGAGAAGTACAAGAGTTCTCTATGTTACAGATATTTTATGAGCGCTCATGTCTGGGTCCTGCAAAAAAACAGGTCAAGGAATCCAAAGTGGTTTGCCCTCATCTGTCTTATGCAGAAGGCAGGTGAAGTCTCTTGACATGGTCACCTCCAGAGGCAAAGGGACTTGCTTGATGCCCTGCTGCAAAGCCGAGGGCTACCACACGAGGCAGAATCTCCCCCTTCAAATTCCCCTTGTGCAACCTGGGGATCAGCAGACAGGAGACTACAGCCCTCTCTCTGTCTAATTGTATTTCACTCAGAGATGACAGGAATGTGATTACAAGAGCAAAAAGCAGATATCATTTTTTATTTCACCACAAATTGCACCAGGTACTGTATTTTTGTTCAAATTCAAATGATTCAAACTTCAGAGTGTCCTTTGTTTGCTCCTCATTGATCCCTGTTAAACCAAATGTTTCTCATTCTGTAATCAATACTGCTCTGCAAAAATAAACCAAGGCACTGACAAACAACTTTGCAGAACATTGCAGCATTCCTTGTGGTGGACTCTGACTGCATGAAAGAACACTGCTCCAAAGAGTGGGGAAAAAAACAAGTGCATTGCTTACTGTGCTTATTACAATTTTTACAGGCTGCTTATACCTGAATCATTTTACTGTAACAAGACTTTATTAAATTGGCCAGCTATTGAAACCAGAGCTTTCCAACAGTGGCAGTTAATATGCCTTTGTCCCTTGCTACTGTTTCCAGCTATACTGGGAATACTGACAAATACCATTAAACACAGCTTTCCCAGGGACGAAGTTATAGGTGTATTTAAACCAAAGAGAAACATTAACGCAGAAACAGTAATAACGTAAGCACTTGGAGGGTTCATGGAAGGAGAGGTACCTTTATTTCCATTTCTCTTCAAAATAAAGAAGTTAAGGGTGAAGTTGTGTGGCTGCTTTGAAATCAAAATGAATTACCCTTTCACCTGATACAGATTTGTACTACAGAGGCTAAGGAAGACATTTCCGTAATTTATATAAGGCCTCTATTTTTTCCCCCAATTATTTTATGATGTAATCATTTTCCTAAAGTTATTCCTGCTAAAGCTCTGCAACTTCAAGATATAAATAGCATAAAAAAACAGTATCCTAATTTTAGGCTGGTATCTTCTAGCTTTTTCATTTCAGTAAGAAAAAACTATGTATTTTTAGAACAGGATCCTGCTTCCAAAATGACAGACTACCCAAATAACCCAGTGAAACCTGACACTAATTTGTACTAGCCTTTTCTAAAACTGCCTTGAAAACAGCTAAAGTAAATATTTTTAGGAAAATAATTAATTTTCCACTACGAAATTTTTCACGTCAATACATCTCTCTCTTCGGCTTCATATCAGACTAGCACATGTATCCCGTGCCTGCCAGATGCAAACTTCAAGCTTTGCTTGGCTCTGAGATGAAGAGCAAAATAGGAAAGTTTTATTATTATTAGTGATATTTTAGTGACAGTAGTTTACACACTTCATATTCTTGGGT
The DNA here is from genome assembly GCA_039720435.1 of Amazona ochrocephala. Taxonomy (NCBI): domain Eukaryota; kingdom Metazoa; phylum Chordata; class Aves; order Psittaciformes; family Psittacidae; genus Amazona; species Amazona ochrocephala. The sequence continues at coordinate 34,435,207 of CM077881.1, forward strand.
GATAACACTGCTCCAGAGCAATTCAAGTAAATTGGAAACTCTTTCTTGATGTAGTTACTCCTTATTAATAAGATGCTAGCTTTCATTGTGCACTAGCTCAAAATTGCCACCATGTGGAAGGACAGCAACTTAATTTAGCATTATTTATACTGCACTGATATAGTTTTAATTGCATCTGTACGACAGAATAACTGCTGTGCTGAAGCTCCTTTATCATTGCAAGCCTACAATTAATCTGAATTAGGCAGGCTATTACATGAGCAGTACTGTATATATAGTTGGAGTTGTGACAACATTTATTTCACAGGGGGAAAAAATAATTAAATAACTCATAAACCCTTTCAGCACAGAACTAGCTAGCTAGCAGCAGCCCTCCCATCGCTTTCAACAGCTATGCTGTATGCCCGCCCCCTGAAAGGGAGCTCTCACTGCCCAACAGATCTTTAATTGTGAAACACACCATGACAGGCCACACAAAATTGGAGATACCTTTAAAAAAACCTCAACAGCACAGTAACAACCAAAAAATCCCGCTCAGAGTCTTCCAGAAACAAGTGGAAGTGGACCTCTTAGCACCCTTCCTGGAGACACACTGATAGATCCAGCAGTGACACACAGTCTGTGACAGGGAAATGCGTACTTTATGCAGATGAAACATTCCCACCTGCAGATCCTCAGCTCCTTAAAGGACATCTCTGTGTCGTATTTTCGATGTTGAATGAAGACAAGCAATGCATATTTTGATAATTCTCTCTCCCTAATAGAACAGTTGCTATTAATCCCAATTCACAATTGACAGCCCAATTTCAAAGACCTGTAATGATCTGCAGTTCCTAGCAGAGGTAATATTGCCATTTCAGACACTATTTCCTTCTAAGGGGAGGGGTCTAGAAAGAATACTCTTAGTGAATTTGAAAGCCCCAAATACTCAGTTCATGGACTTCTAAAATTATTAATCTTAAAATGATAACACTTCGAAAAAATGAACTTGCAAATGCAACTGAGCTTCTAGTAGCTTCTACAGACAGTAATTAAAGAAATCTTATTTCTCTAAATTAAGCATAATGAAATGGTTTTCAAGATCAAATAACAACTTGTAAACAATAATAAGACAAACATAATTCATACGAGTACCTAGTATTCAGAAGTGTGGGAGAAAAACTGTCAATATCAAAAAGAGAAACTGGAATGAATAATTAATATAATGTAAACCAAAACTAAATTCCCTGAAACATCTTACATTATAATGGCTAATTATAATTCTAAGCCATTTGCTTACACATTTTATTTTTTTTAAGACATGTAACCATGCATAAAGGTGTCTGGTTTTTACACCAGGAATATACAATCTTTTCTTAGTAGAAACAAAGCTTTATAACCAATGTCACCTGTTTACAATGAGTCTTTATTAATTCAGCTGCAAACAAGCAAAAATCCCCAGTCTGTGCTAGTTTATGTTTCCCACTTGTTTGATTCAAGAAAATTTATAATAAGAGTGATTGAACCATAAAACAGCACAGAAGGATGTGTGTACAGAACAGCTTGTAGAAGCCAACCTACATGGGCCAGCAAAGCATCAATTGTTTGATTCACCTACAATTTTTTGTCAGATTTGCAATTCCTGAACACCTCCTAAAGGGGTATCAGTGTAGCAATGTATGAAACATGTATGAAACACAGACGGTAAGGTTGACTGGCAAAACAGAAGCTCCCAGTCACAGAAATAAAACTCAGGTTTTGCAATTTCATCAGAACAAAACTACATCTCTGAATAAATAAAACTGACACCAAAACATTAGGTATTAACATAGTTACAGTCTGCAAGTACACCTAAGGCTCCAAGAGCTGCATCCACAGAGTTGAATGCTTTGCTGATGATGGCCTGCAAGTCTCTTGTCATTCTCTACTCAATTTATTTAAATAAACAGGGCATGGGACTGAACTGCCCACTCACACAACAAAGATTAGGAATAAATGAACCCAGGTGATTTAGAAAAGGATCCAGGTTCAAGAAAGTGTTCTTCCCCATAGGGTCATTGCCTATATTTAGTAATCAGGAACTCCTTCTAGATCAAAAGAGAAGTCTTGCAGTGAGGGCCAGAAGATTTGCCTGAAGTTCTCTCAAGCGCATTACGTGTTCTTTGGACTTTTTGTGACCTACAGCAACACTTCCAAAACAATCATATACTGTATTGGTGCATGAGATGAGCTCTAGGCCATATGATTTAGGGTGGTTTCCACATTCGCACTTGCTGAGATTACATTTAATTTTTTATATGTCATGGGTTTATTTTATAGTTGAACAACAGACATTTGCTGTCAGTTTGGATGAAGTTCCAGCCTAGGAAAAGACTTGAAGAGGAAAGAGGGAAGAGAGACCTTAAGCTCTGTAAACCAGTGTAGTCCTACAGCTGATACTTTTAAAATGCAAGAAAGATTTTTCAAAGGGGGTTTTAAAAGGCAGGCAGTTTTCAGATCTTGTCTGCATTGTTTGGAGAGTCTATAAAAGATAATTGCATGAACTATGACAGCCAGTGCTCAGTTCAGACTCAGAAGATTTATTCAAGTTCCTTTTAAGCAGGTAACAATATTTTGATAAGCCACTATGTAAACATTACTGGAAAACAGTATTTGTGGCATACTTGCAAAGGGCTATGAAGTCTAGCCTGAGTGGGGAGAAAGAAGCCATGCATTTGTAGTCATGCTGGACTTTGATTTCTGAAACATTGATGCCTGTCCATTTAAGGGGACTTGCTACAGTGAATAGTGTCCCACCTGCAACACAATAGTCTAGAAAAGGTAGAAGACAAAGAACAGGTAAAAAGACAGTTAAACGTGACAGGTCACTCAAGCTATACTGTTTATATCTGGTATTGATTTTGACCTATGGAATTCATATAAAGCAATACAGTATCTGAAGTATTTACTCCTATGCTTTCTAATGTGTGCAATGAAGGGGCACTGTCCCAGAGCACAAGTAACAAGGAGGGACCAGCCACCAAGTTTCTTCCAGATCCCACCACAATGGTAGAAGAGGTCACTGCCTCAGTGTGATCACTCCTCATCACTAGCTGGAGGTCACCAGCCTTTCAAGTCAGCAGAGAATTGCTTAAGGCTTGGGATAGGGTACAAGGCAAAGGGCTTAACTGAACTCACCACCAGACACACTTTGAAGTAACTTGGCAGGCTGTGTAATGACGAAGCACTGGCATAATCCCCACCCGCTCTGCTGGGGTAACTGTAACCCACAGCAGGGAGACAGTAACATCTTAAATGACTCCTGCTTATCTGCAATGCCTGCGCGCCTGCATGCAAACGGAATGGGTTTTCTCCTCTGCAACTGACCAACATGTTCTTTAGATGATAGAAATGGCTTCCTTTCTAAAGAACTGAATGCTCACAGAACAAATGGGCATGCAGCTGAATAAAGCATTTCCCGCTTGGATCTGTATTAGTAAGATAGGAGTTACGCAGCAGGATACGCACAGGATAAGCATTAGAAAAAAAACTACTCTTCTAAGAATTTTATTTGGCTTTAATGGATCAGTCAGTGGAATTCCACTTTGCTGCTCCAGGGCGCTCTGGGAGTTGCTCACAAACTAGGAGTAGCATGTGTTTTTTTGTCCTGATGGTGGGGAGAATTAGGGCTTCTTCACTTTCTGGACTTCTCAAGAATATATCTGTATTTTCTGCTAATAAATAGGATATTAAGAAGTTAAATAGATGTAAGGCTAACGAAAAATTGCAAGGATGGGAGGAGTCGAACTTCACCATGCCAGGCATGAGAAATGGCTCAGAACGGTTTGCAGTGCCACCAGACCCCACAGATCTGGGATATGCCGATGTTTCAAATTTTCATGCACATGCTTCTATTTGCTTTTCTCAGCTGACACACTCAACACCTCCAGCACCACTACTTTGCTGCTAGCTACCTTGCCACACAGCATTCTTTTTTCCCAGGCTCATCACAGCACTGCTCATGAACATGTCAGATCTTATTACAATTTTTCTGTAGTCACTTATAGAGTCCATTTAATGGTCAGTAAGTAACTGTAAAAAAGATAGCTTATTTACTCAGCTGTTCCTTGAATGTATTCCAGAGTCCCGTCACTTTAGTTGTCTGACAAATGTACCCCTTTTTTCGTATTCACACCTTTAGCACTTCGGGCACTACTATAAGCAACAGGGAAACGTGGTGGATTTTTTGTTGGCTGGTGCTTCTTCAGTGGCATTTTTAACAGAGCTGCCACTGCAAGTTCTTTATTAGCACCGACAATGCACACATGCAGAAGAAATGACTTGACTTTCAGGGGCCAGACTGAGTTTGCAAAGCAGGTACCCAAGAAAATTTGAAAAAAATAAAGTAACACGTTTTCATGCTGTTTTTTATTTAGTCACTGGTTAAACAGGGCTAATTAATTAAATTAATTAGTTTAATAATAAATAATTACTGTGTCTAAATGGGGGTGAAAAGAAGCACTGACCATGCAAGCAAAGCCAAGCTGAGCTAGGTTCAGGGGAATCAGGGTGTTTAGCTCAACTTTTCAGCTGTTGTAGGGTTAGGGGGACAAACTGCTATCATCAAGCAAAGTCAGTAGCTACATGAAAAGAGCAAAACTAAGAAAAGTTCCTCCTTCCTGTATCTGTTGGTTTAAACTTATTTCCAGAAGCTGATACTCGTGTTTCCTGGGGGTTCATTGGGGTATTTCTGCTAACTTGCTTACACCCCTTCTAAAGCTTTTCCTTTTGAAAAGTGTTAAACTGCATGCATTCTTCACACCCTGGCTTCTCCTTGCCTCCTCCTCCATGTTTCAGTTTGTGAACAGGTTTCCCTTATCAGCTGATGGAAGATACGACTGCTGGAAACCTGCCTTTAGACTATCACAGCCAACAACTCTCGAAGTTTAGTTTTAGTGTGAAATTACTTTTCAGCTTCTCATTTAATGCATGTATTTCCTTGCAGTATATCCTACATCACAAGTTTTCCCTTCTGGGGTGGTTTATTATCAATGACATTGGGAAATCATACATAATGCAAGATTTCCAACAACAACCTGGGAATTCTGACCCACTCCTCAAGCAACATCCATGGAAAAAGTTTCTTACATGCAAAACCATGCCAGTCACTGCCACAGAGTATTTTTTAATAGATACTACCAGGAACAGGATGTTCCCAAGAGATAATAGTTTTTCTTCCACACTCAGAAATAATTTCTAAATAAGCAGCGTCACCATGGATGCTGATCACAAATGTGCAGCGTAAAGATGTAATTACAAAATGACAATTTGGTGGACTGCACACACTGAGCCAAATCCCCTCTCGGTATTCATCCCAAATTGCTGGGCTGTAATTATTCATGGCAGATCAGCACCCCAGGCTCCAAGTAGCAATCAGCACTATTTAGACGTGTGGTAAGATCCCACCTCTTCCCCAAAGAGTTCAATACCTACACAGGCAAGGAGATGAACAACACTCAGAATAAAGACTGCTTTACAAATGAGCAATTTAGATAAGAAATTAAATATAATTATAAATGATTTAGGTGTCAAAGGTTGCAACAGGACCTACAGGACACCAAAGTTAAAGAATATGATCCTTAATGAATATAGCAAAGAGGTGTTTTAAGCACCAGGTTATTTAAAGTCACACAGTAGGGTACTGTGCAGAAAGCACAACTTATCACCACAGTTTGGAGAATGAAGGAAAGCCACTTCCCAGCCAAGTAACATCCTGCATTAAGCCTGGTACTTTCATTAGTTTCCTGTAGCATAACTACAGAGCGCATCATGCCAAGTGGTATGGAAATAACACTGTCCAAACATCACAGTCATTCCCACAGTCTAGACAGTCTCCTCTTGCAGGACACGCAAGCAAGTCTGAGCACTAGCTCCAGACTTGGAAAACTATGTCATGAGATCTTCATTATGAAAGATCCCATAAAATATCAAAAGATGCCTTATCACAATGCAACAGATACAGACCCAAAACAAACAAAGCATGTAAAAGAAAATTCCTGACAAATCAAAAACTGAATTAAAGTTTATGAACTGGAGCCGGGAGGGAAAAGAAAGGAAGACTCACAGTTGCCAGCTCAAGCTATATGAATCTATACAAAGATATGTAAGTTTAGTACAGGAAAACATTTCCTTACTATGTTTTAATATTTCTTTTAAATCTTTAACTGAAGTTGCAGAGAAGGGGTGATTATGCTCTGCCAAGACAAAAGAACAGCAAAGCTAATAGAGCTTAATGATACAAAGAATACTGACAAGTTCAAACCTTGCCCAGATAAGCTGTGACTACTTTTTATGTCTATCTGCAAAGTGTTCATTGGTTGGAAATGGCCAACATTTTTTCACAGTTTCTGCTGTCTCTCTTATAGTCACCTCCAACAGACTACTTTCTGTATATATGTACATATGTATATATACATATGTAAGTTTTGTCTCTACCCAGAGGGACCTGGACAAGACAACAGCACTTTACCATGCTGCCTTGGTGTGTGGAGCAATTATGGATCAGGGCTCCACTGTGCTTGATGCTGACCAAAGACTTGTTGCAGTAAAGAGCTTTTACTCTAACAGAAGGCAATCTAAAGTGCTGCTTGAGATCACTCGCTTCAAGGGTCAGCACCGACTTCATGGTACAAGCTCCGAGAGCACTGTATTCATTTAAATAAATGGGCATTTAATGGAAGCAGCGCAACTGAGAGAAACTCTTGGTACATAAATTTTGTCCTTCCTTACATAAAAACTTTCTTTCCCTCCCAGTAACCTCTCTGTCCCATTTGCGGGAAAAGGAGGAGTATTCTGAACCCAGACAAAAACCTCCTTGGTTTGTGCAGGGACTGATGCCACATATCACAAAAAAAATAAAAATCACTGAGTGACAATGAAGTTCACCTTCAGGTGACAACAGCAATGAAGAAGTCAAAGACCCTACTCCTGGTCCAGCTGGCCACAAAAAAAGAAAACAACCAAATAAAAATAACAAAACAAAAAAAAAAAAAAACACAAAACAAACAAACAAACAAACAAAAACAAACAAACAGAAAAAAAATCTGGTGATTTCTATTACTTGTAATATGATAATTTCCCTAGCTACAAGAAAAAAATTGCAATGCCACATATATCACAGCAGTTTCACCACTATTAATCTGTATAGATTTACCTTCCCAGTTGCATAATATACAAATTGTTGGCCCAGTGCATACATTCACAACTTATTTCCTCTTCAGAGACTCAGATGTTGTGACTAATTCCATCCTAGCTGAGATACCTTTCTTGCATGAGATAAAAACCGACTGTAAATGTCCTGCCTCTTCAGCCTGCAAATCCGTGGCTCTATTCAAGTCATCCCAGCAAAAATATTAATCCAGTGAGTATGTGGCTTCCTCAGCTCAACTCCTGCCATTGCCTGGAGGAGCTGGGGATTGCAGAGCTTAACCTTTGATATGAAAATGGGCGCAATCCACTGTTGTTAGTGCATGGGCACATAACTCCTACCAGGCAATGAGGTATTGCCTAGAGCAAGATACATCTGCTTCCAGTCATAAAGCAGGATTTGCTTCATGCTGAAGCAAACTGCCACTCTGATATCACATACACCCCTAGATGCTATGAAGCTGCATAAGCCCTTTCTGTACTCCAATATCCTCTGCCTTTGTTACCTAATGTAAAAATGGCAATTTCTACTTGAGGGCAACTTAGTTTATATGACATACTTTCTACAGCTTGCCTCTGGTTTACTTTCAGACCTTATATAAATGCATTTTTTATGTGTTGGGTTCTTTTTTTCTATGTTCAGTGATTTTACATAATTCCATTTGACTCATTTTTATGTCAACTAAATACTCACAGAAACTTGTTGGAGAGACAGACCATTTTGGTGCATTCCAGCTGAGGGGCACAACTTATTTCTGCTGCTCCGAATATAGTACCGGTCTTCAAAGTGCTGGTCTCTACAACAACATCCTTGGAAAGCTGAGCAAGTAAACACCAAAAGCGAGGATGGATTATCGCTGCCTCTGCAATGGCAAGTACTAAGAGTCCCTTCGAAGTCCCGTGTAATTTAGAATACTATGACAATGCTTTCCAGCTTCACAAACCTAAATGCCAGTGAAGGCTGAAAGGCCGGCACTTCCAGCACGCCGCAGGTTTGCTTTTCACCGGGGATGCGGAGGTGCGTGCTCTTCGCAATGGCTGCAGCTCCCTCTCCTGGTGGAATGCCAGAGTCAGGGAGGCCGTCAGCCTCCACCACCTTCCCACACCCTCTCTCACCATTTCTGCTACGCTTTGAACAGAGTAATGTAAGTGAATGGATTTTAACAATTTACTGTGGAATTTGGTGCATAAACCGGACTCTGGAATTAATAAACCAGGAAAAAGTAGCACAGCCTTTGAAAATGCAGACAATTCCGAGCAGAGGCAACCAGGCTCTCAGTACTTCTGTTTCAGGAAGAGTGAGCAACCACGCTAATTTTTTTAATTGGAAAATGCCTGTTGAAAGGTGTCAGAAATTTCAAGTCATAAGGACATCTCAGATTCATAAAAGCCTCAAAACACAGAACCTGGAAATACCTACATGTTTGCAAATTTGAAGCAAGCAACAAAATGTACTCAGGACACCAGGTTTTATTTTAAAACCATTGAAGATAAAACTGCAAAATTGGGAATGAGAACATTTGGCCTAATGAAGTATGAACAACTGATCAGGTCCAGGAGCATTAAACTAGGCTTGTAAAGAATCATTACTGACGCCAACTACTGCTGATGTCACTGAGTTTCTGTGAGGGCTGTATGAGGAAGTTTCTAAGGAAAAGGAGCTAGGCAACATTGCTAGCTGTGTATAAATACACAGCTGCACAGAGAAGAAAGCACAAGGGTCACATTGCCTCTGTTCCAGTTTAGGACATTTAATATACAAAGAAACATTTTAGAACAGTTACCTTACCTCTCTCTCTGCTTCCTTCTAATTGAAGCACATATAGATGTTTTCATAGACAGAAGCTGGGAAAGACAATTTAGCCTTTTGCATCTCATCCTTTAACACTTCATTTATTACTAAATATCATCCATTTTTGAGTGACCCGGGTGTTTCTGCAACAACGGCATTCCCAGCTGCTGGAGGCAATTGCAGAGATTCATCATGCCAGTGACAGAAAGCGCCTCCACACTAGTGGCAGTACATTGTGCTGCCATCTGTAAGACCCCAGCCCACGAGCAACCTCAGGATTCCCCCTCCTCCGTAAAAACAACGTAGGTAGTGCAGATGTTAGGAGCTGGGCCTCTGAACATGCTGACCGAGCTCCTTTCAGAGCTGATTAATGGGGCAGTATTAATATCAGCTGCAGTGCTGACCACAGAGCCAGGATGGTGGCCTGAAACTGAGTGCCCTGGCAGTGTTGAGAGCCAGGAGAGGCTGGGGAAAAGCAGTTTCCTGCAATCATGGGCTGCCATTATAACCATGCATTTTCAGCTTCCTGAAGAAAAAAAAAAAAAAAAAAAATAGAAATTTGGATTTCTACTTTCAACTTCATTTCACGCAGCTCAACAAAACATTGTCAAGACAGAGTCTGATCTTCTTCTCACTGCAAAACCAGCACCCACATGAAAAGTCTAAATCTGAGTGGAAGAGCAAACAACTAAAATTACATACAAAACACCCGGGAGTTTGGGAAAATAGATAATACGGTCAGACTAATTTTTATATGATTTCAATCAAGACCTTTTCTGCACTTCAACATGTCCATCTCCATGTGAACGCTCCAGTTCAGCACCGCATGATGAGGAAAAGAAGCAGAGATCTTTTCAAAGCTGATTACAGTACAACTTCTGTTTCAACATGGAAAAAAGACTGGTTTGCACTTCCCGTGGTTCTTTAAGAGGCTGTTACATATATTGAAACACATTACACTTAAGAAAGTTGTAACAAGCAGAAGTGATTCAGTTCCCAGTGCTAATGGGATATCTTACTGACGCTGCAATTTTTTTCTGCCTTTCCTTTTTACTTCTTCCACTCTTTATTTAAAAACCTGCAGTTTCTACTGTTTTACAGCAAAAACTGTTTGTAAAGCAAGAATTGTGCTGATTACATCAAAACTCATTAATATAACTTGCTTTTCCATTATTAGCACCATCTGAGCCTGTTGAAAGCCTTAACTGGGGCTTTAATTTTTCCACAGAGAGCTTTAAATTAATTAGTGGTTTACATGCTAACAAAGAATCTGATACATTCATAAATCAATCTAATGCAGAAGGATTACCAGAGGGTGGAAACCTATTCAGTGGGGACCTCACATTCACTTAACATGGTTGGTTTTTAACAAAAGGGTGCAGGTGTGGGATAGACGGGTACCAGGAAGAGCCCCTGATAATCACTTTGCATCACTTAAAGACGCAGCAGGACACATGGTAAATCAGAGCCTAGGGCCCACCCTAAGCAAAACCCATGTAGATATAAAAAGCAATATCATCTCACTTTAACCTTCACAGTTAAATTGCCAGAGTGGTACAATTTCTTTTGTGTAGGTTACAGGCCACTGAACTAATGGAAAATCGAGTAGAATTAAAGGACTTGGATGCAGAAGTACAAAGAAAGCTGTGTAACATATACGCAAATAAAGGCACCAAATAAAAAAAAAAAATACATTCTTCCATGTATTATTAAATGAATCCAAGTTATTAACACATGATATAATTGTTCATACTTTCCGTTCATTTTAGGCTTTTAATCTAGTTCCTGCTAACACAACACTTATTCTTGCCACAAGAGCTCTACTCACATATTTTTCCTAACCCGGCACTGCTCACCATTAAGACAATGTCACAAAAATGAACTTTTCATTTTTCCCAGTCTCATTCTGTGTCGTAAAGGTCCAAAGTGATGGACTTACAAAAACCCAAAACTTTGGTGACTAAAGCAGTTCTCAATCTTTGCTATGTTTTGAAATAAACCTGTGATGTGTTCTGAGAGCTGCTCATTTTAATAATGGAGTCTCTGTCACCACAGACACCTTCACACTCTCCATCAAATGCAGTAAGAACTGTACACCTAAGAAGTGATCATCCTCTTTTCCTTTACAAAAAGGTAAAATATCCTTGATGAGTCAAAAGAAAAATGACTGAGAATATTGTGAACATGCCCATTAAGGAATTAAAGGCTGTAAGTGACAGGAAGAGCCAAACAGCAATTTAGACTCAACGCTGCTGAAATATTCATGGATTGGCAGTAAGTAATTGTGCATTTTGATAATGGATAATCGATATTTACTGACGGTGGTTCATAAAATAAAGAAACCAAAGCAACTATCTGGTATTCATACCCTGAATTTGTTCAGTTCTCCTAATTCAAGTAATTATAAATTCATACTCACTCAATCCTACACAGGAGGTATCAGATTCTCCATACAATCATATGGAAAAAACATATCACAGGCAATTTGTATTCTTGGTGATAAACATTTATTTTGAAATTAAGAACCTTCATTTTATCTTCTAAAGTACCATCCAGTAATTCGCTACTTCCAACAATAAATCAGTCATGAGAAACGTAACTGTGGGACATATTAAAAAACCCATTTCCTATGGGGGCTGACATGAAGCAGACACACTGGTATTGCATATGGCACATAGCGCCTGACCTTCAACCTCGGCTGAGGTCTCCTCAGGAAAACATCTCATCATAAACATGCATTTCATCATCGCTCACATATATTATTTATGCAGATGTACAAACCCATTTCTTAAGCAAAGATACCACAGTGTAAGTAATTTCTACAGCACATTCTTTGTATTTATTTGTTGTGGATTTTACGTAAGTGTCCACCTTGCTGCAGCAGTTCCTGAGATGCTGGGTGAACCCGAGCACTGGGAGCCTTTCCTACCCATCGCTTCCAAGCACCACTGGCAAAAAGGCAACAGCTGGTTGCAGGTTACAGCAAATGCTAAGTGATGTGACCTCCCACGTAGGGAATCAAATCCTAAAGAATATTTTCTCCCCTTGACTTGTGCTGGCAAGGTAATAGGGAAGAGTATCCACAGCGCTCTCACACTGTGATCACATAGGTATCAAATGGGAACCAGGAAGGTCAGGGCAAACCCACCACACCATGTGTCCCTCCAGCACGCCAGCGGCATGGCAGCACACGCAGGGATAGGGCACCCACTCCCTGCTCACCCTAAAAATGAGCCTGGGTTGACATAACGTGGTCACTCTTGCCCTCATGACCTATCTCTGACTGCAAAACCCAAACAATTTTCTTTTTTTTTATTTCAGAAGCAAGAAATGAGAGCAGGCATTACATGAGGTGCCGCCTGCAAAAGGCTTGCGTGATGCTTTGCACAGTTCCTGGGAGGCAGGGCAGCAGCAGGGCAGCAGCAGGGCAGCACATCTCCTCGTGCTGTCTGCCCCACTTCACGCCTGGTATGAGAAATGCTCTCTATGGGACATGGAAGGAGCAGACATGGGGTTTGGTACCCTGCAGGTACGCTCTACAGAGGAAGCCTCGCTGTTTGACAAAGGCCAAGCTGGGCTGTTTGCCCTCACCAAGATTTCACTGTGGATCTTTCTAAAAGTATTTTCTCCAAAACTATGGATCTGATATATGCTGCAGGCTCCTTGCTGCACATCCTGAGAATGCAGACTAGGAAGTTACTTCATCCCCGGCCTCCCCTGTGTTCAAACACTCCAGCTCCTGGACCCTTACTGCTCTCAAACTGCTCACAGTCAAGCAAGTTCATTAATGTTAATTAATGACTGCTGTGTTTCACATTAAAATCACCAGTTCTGAGCTCTGAGACACAAAGAAGGTTCCATACATCAACAGCTTCAAAGCAATTGTCTCTACGGGTGCACTTATCCTTGTCTGTAGTAGCAGGATACTTGTGGAAATTACCCCACAGGGGAGAGGGGAAAAACTACCCAGTATTTACCTTGGGGGAAGATTGCACCCCTGGAGAGCTACCTATCAGCTCCTAATGGGCTACAACACTACAACACTACAACTCTCAACAAATTATACAAAATTACACTCTGGTTAGCAGGGCTAGGGGATTAATGGGGCATGGAAAAGGCACAAGAAGTGTCTGACTCTCTGGAGATGAGACCTCAAGAACAGTGCATATACCAAAAGCCTTACCAGCTCTGGAAGAAGGTTAATCAATATTGCTCATTTCATAAAGTCCTGGATTATCCCACTAAATATATTTTACACTCAATATATTATTTCTATGCCTCCAAGGGAAAGCTAATTTAAAAAAAAAATAAAGGAAACATTTCAAACAAACAGCTCTTCACAGATTTTGAATTTATTTACACTGAAAACTAAAATGCAATTGCAAATCCAGTGTCTGATCTCTGCCCTTCCTCCTCCACCAAAATTCCTCCTGGAGGCAGCAAGATTTTTATCTCAGTCACAGACTCTTGTAACTTAACCTGATAAAAGTCTGCTTCTCAATTCCTCCAGGCCTTCTGCCCCAATACACACACATTACCCAGTGGCCAGTCTTCCCGACTCCTCAAGTCCCATCTCAAAGTCTTCCTGTGGCCAACCCAGCCATGATGCAGACCCAAGGGGCAGGTACACAGGGGTGGTGTCGGGATGGAAGAGGGCAGCAGCTCCCACAGCTATGCTGGGCATGCAGCAGAGGGGCTTGGGGCAAGTTAGCAATACCTGCCTGGAACATGCTGCTCATTTCTTCCCTTTCTCTACAAGGCATGCAGAGCCCAAAGGCCACTGTCCCAGAAAAGCCCTCAGCGAGGCACCACCAAGCTCTGCTGGAGCCACCTGCGGCCACGGTGGGAGCAATAGCTTCAGAGCTGATTGCTCCTACCTTTCACTCAGGTCCCCCCAAATCTCACTCCATTTTATTGATAGCTAACAATGATTTATAAAATGCATTCACTGGAGGCAGGTGAGATTTTAAGGACCTTGCAACACACAGCTAACAGTGTCCACCTCCCAGAGACCCTCTACAGCTTCTCTCCACCAAGTCAAACAAACTTTGGACCAGATTCGTTCACAGCCAACTATGTAACTCACTCAAATGAGCAGCAGTTTCATGAGTATGTTCAAGGGGACTGGTTTGGGTTTTCAGGCTTGTGAACTCATCTGCGAACTCGTTTCCTCTGGAAACCTAAGACATTTTATCTGAAGACAGGGACAGCTCCATAACAGATGGGAAGAGTTCCTTAGATATTAAGTAATTAAGCACACCCAGCACACATTGGCTCCTGAAAAAAAATTGTTGTGAAGAGATCAGGCACTTTATACATTAAGGTTTGAAGTTAACCAAAAATCTCCCTTTTCAACTTTTGCTCACAAGCCTAATCTCATAAATTGCTACAAGAAAAATGAGGCTATAAGGAGCATTACATGATTTACAAATTTATCAGATGGATGGGGATTTTTTTAAGCTTCCATGCCTGTATTCCTCCATTTTTCTGTGGTTGGGTAAGATTTAACAGGCAACTTAATCTACTGCATTTTGATCTGAAATTGCCTTTCCGTGCCTGCCTTGCTTTCAATTCCAGTAAGCAGCAGCAGAAGGGAAAAGAAAACAGCTTTTCCCTACCGCAGCTTTCCCAAGGAAGCCAAGATAGAACCTTGAGTTTCCTCAGATTAATGAATACATCACTGGCAACCCATCATTGTGTCCAAGACGGCCTTACTGCCTCAGTGACCACCTTCAGCAATCAAAACATACCTACGGCCTGAAGTAGTCAAGACAAGAATTGCAAAGCAGCGAGTTGCTTCAGCTTACCATTGCTCCTTCGCTCTTGCTTCGTGCAACTTCTCGCTGCAGCCGAGCCACAGACAGCTTCTCCCTACAGAAAGAAAAGCATGTGAATAGCAGTTCATTTTTCACTGGCAGAGAGAATGCACCATATCCTTATCAGGGTGGCATTCTTGCACACCACTCAGACAACCCTCCCAGCAGACCCTCTTCTCCTCACCATGTTTCTCTGCAATATTTAGCTGCTCTGTTACTCTTTCATTTTGTGACAGTCTGACAGAACTGTCAATAAATCAACTGGACGCAAGTATCATTTGCTCCATTCAAAAACAAAGTAGCTCATCACGCTGGCAATATGGAACCAGACTGTGCAAATCAGATTGTGTGATTTATTTTTCAACAGCTTTGCACATCAGCTTTATCTGACTGCACTAACACCAGCTATAGAAGGCCGTTAGATCATCAATAAATGCATGCATAAAAATGAAATTTAAAAAATCTATTCTATTCCCAAACATAGTGCTGCATTTTGCAACTACTGAATATTTCTTTAATTAGCCTTTCTTCATAAGAGATCCATGACCAAATGTTTGGCTTGATTTAAGTCACAATTAACTTCCTTAATTAACGATTTGACAATCACAACACACTTTTGCCTGAAAAGTTGTAAGATATTAATGAAAGCAGGGCTTAATATACATACAAAGGAAAGAGATTTTCAGTGCATGGAGCGGGAAAACGTAGCAGTACCAAGTCTGTGAACTGCAAGACCTAGACAGGGGAAGGTGGTGCAAGAACCAACCACTGCAGGAAGGGTACAGGAAGAAGGGAATTTGCTCTGGAAGCTCAGCAAAGCAGAAAATACCTTACAGAACAAGCAAGACTTAAGCAACCCACCATATTTAGAAAGGATTTAAGAAAAACAAACACACTTTTTCAAGCAGGCTATTTTTAAAGAAGAATAAGTATTTTTAAAAGAAAAGCACCCTGCAGAAACATCAGAGGCATTTGTCAGCACACAATGAAACATAAATCTGCAGATGAACAAATTATTTACAGAAGATGATCAGCTTTGAAAACTTCCAACACAAGGGGTTTTAAATCAGAATATATCCATTATCAAGTTTGAAATGTTCCATTTTTTGTTTGCCCAGAAATTCTAGATGGTCTAATTGGAAAGAAAGACCTGAACCATCCCAGTGCAGCATCCTGGCACTTACCTGGGATATGTAAAATCTCTGCCCCAGTGACTACTCAGTATAAGGTAAATGTAAGCATGCCAATGGCTCAGGCCTGCTGAGACATGGCTGTGGGCAAGCACCGGCTGCCCTTTTGCAGCTGTGCTGTTCGAGGGCCAGCAGGACCAGCCTCGCACTGCTCACCATTGCTCCAGCCATGATTCCACTGGCCATGCTACCTGGCCTTCCTGAGGCATTGTGAGGTCAGGAAAAAAACCCTTCCTGCTGTGCACTGCAGGGATGTACAGTCTTGAAAATGCACAGACACATCTTCCAGCTCCTACAGCAGAAAAAGGGCTGGAAAATCACAGCCCCCAGACACCTACAAAGGTCCCCAGCTGTGGCTGAAGGACAACCTGGTGGCCAATGATCTCCACAGGCTCCATAACCACTCCAGTCACTGACAGGGTTACTCTCATCCAGCATGAAAAGCTAAATGCTCTATAATAGTTTATTCCTGATCTTGCAAGAAAAGTAGCCCTTAAACCATTTCCTGCACACATCTGACTAATTGATGCAGGAATGACAGCATTCATGTCACTCTGCCATAGCTCAACATATGCTTGGGTCATTAAATCAGACCTCCCCCTCCATTTCAGTAGATGTGGTATTTAAGTTAAGTCTCCTTAACAGTCACCTGCCCTCACATGCTTGGTGCACCCCCACAATACTCCCCAAGCAGCTGGCTGGTGGCACCCTGCAAATACGGTTATCACACAATACCAGGCATTACTAATATTGTGATCTGTAAATATACACAATGATGAAACCACTCAATACTGGCAAAACCTAAAGACAATACAGCCACAGCCCTGTAGAAGTGGTATTTGTGTTACTCCAGCATTATACCAAGACCTCTTTTGCGCATTTGAAAAATTACTGAATATTGAGAAGTGGCATTAGCACAGCCTTAACCCAAGTATCCTAAAACAGCTTCTGAAAGACACATACCTCTCTCCCCCTTCCTTGCTCAGATACTATCACAGGCAAATTATAAAATTGGTTAATCCTATTTTAAGCATATAGTTCATCTGCTTGAAATAGCCCATTGCATTTTTGTACCGCTTCAGTGCCCTAATATGTTTTAGTGGAAAAACCGAGCATACCCTTTGAGGGGGGTTTTGACTTTTTAATTGCAAAACAAATGCCTAAAGATATTTTAGGAGAAAGTATGGAAGGGGGGAGAGAGGGAGCAATAAACAAAAATAAACCCTGCAAACCATTCCCCCATGCACTTCCTGCCAGTGGTCAGGAGAGATTTATTTATTCCTCCTACAAGAGGAATACTCCTACTTTCCTCTCTTTATGTTACCTCCAATACAGAATCAGTTCCATGTTTCTAGAATCCTGGAATTTTATCAGAGTAAATCCCATTTGAGCTCCATTCACAAAGACGACTCTCCCTGATGACAACGCCAGGCCTTCCCTCTCCAGGTGAGGATCCTGGAAGATTTCTGAGGTTCGGAAAGGGCTTCCTTAGCAATCTCCCCAACGAAGGAGAGCAAAAACTGGGATTCTCATACTGTGTTTATAACACTGCTGCAATTAGGAAAAGAACCACTTTTCAATAGCAGAAAATGAAAAAGAAACCTATCACATCGGAGAAAAAAACTCTGCAATAGAGGACACAGAAGAGCCATCTGTTCCAACAGTGTCTAAAAATAAGTCACCTTTGAGGCAAGCAAACCCTGTGCTCCCACTTGAAATAGGTCCCAGCACGTCTTCTCCCTCCTGCCTCCATTCCCCAGGTGAAGGAGCGAAGGAGCTGCGCACTCACAGTCAGACCCATGCAGATGGTTACGTTCAGCTAGGCAGGATGCAGGCCAGAGACTCGGCATGCCTGTGGACCACAGTCATCCTTAAACCCATTCCAGGGAGCTTCATTTGTGATGCACTTGGCCCATTGCCCGCAGTGAGCCATTCCCACTACCTCTGTACAAACATATGCTGGTATAATGGGTGAGAAATGTGGTCAGGATCCTGTTATGAGCCAACAGCATTTAACACCAATTTACAGCGTTGGAAGTTTTCATATAAGATACATGACAAGAGAGAACAAGCGCCTTCATGTCTAAGCACAACCAAATAAACCCGCTGGTTACTATCCACCATCTCTGTCAGTTTTGATTAAGACAGCACCTTCAGCAACTATTCTCAGCTCTCAGATTTTAATATGGTGTTACAACTGAATAAGCATTTTACTATGACTGAGTTGCAAAAATAATAAGCTTTTAGCTGCTTTAGCCTTTCAGATGTTTCGAATGCAAAGAACATTTGACATGCAGCTTCAAAGTTAATCGTGTTTTTTTAATCTTTCCTTTTAAATAGGAAAAATCAGTAGCATTACTTTGTTGCTATACAGCTTTATTTTTAATCAAGCATGTTTCATCCCTATAACATGATTAATTAACAAAGTTAATTAGCAACAACAACCTCCAAGAAAACAAATTCTTCTCTGAGGATTTAAAAAATTAAACCATGTTCATTGAGGAGTTCTCATGTTCACTTCTGAAAAAACACCAAATGATAAAAGATTTACAAAAACGCTCTTTGAAAGCACAGTTTATGCTCTTACGTTTGAATATTTGCATTGTAAGTGGCAAAATTCCCAGCCAAGGACTTTGCGAAGAGATAATTAAAGGAGCCAAACAAGGATTCAATTATATCCTTTCCAGATGGAACCGAGCACACAAGTAGTCACTGTGTGGATGGAAGAAAGATGCATTTCAAGTCTCAGTATCACCAGCAGATCTTGCAGTAGCCTGCTATAAAAAACAACAGTTTGAGGAAAACCCATTTAGTCCAAGGAAAACAGAAGTGTGCTGAATAATGCTGCAAATTCTGAACTGTCCTTAAAGTAAAATTTATCCTTCATCCTCCCCATCAGTTCGACTCAGTCAACTACCACACAAAAAAAAACCCTGTATCACATGACAGTGACAGCTAACACACACAGCTTAGGGCTTCACTGTGAAACTGCGCTACTTGGACTTCTCCCAGTCCATGGGGATAAAGGCAGGTAAGTTGATGCAATCA
Organism: Amazona ochrocephala; assembly: GCA_039720435.1. NCBI lineage: Eukaryota > Metazoa > Chordata > Aves > Psittaciformes > Psittacidae > Amazona > Amazona ochrocephala. The sequence goes on from CM077881.1 coordinate 34,454,217, forward strand.
CAAGCCTGCACCTACCACATAATATCGAACAAATGCTGGTACTGTGCCTGGGATGGTAAGAGATACCCTCAGATCAAGCAACACAATAAAAGCTACACTGGATGAGTGAAAGACTCCCTTTTTTTTGGTTCTCATTTTCATAATGTTATTTTACATCAATACAACAAAACAAAAAAACTCTGTCAGCAAACTTCAACTTCCCAATATTTGAAATAAGATTTTAATTTTTATTTTGGATTATCAGATTCCACAGCTCTGAGATACAGGCCTTTGCTTCCCCATCTAACATAGAAAGATATTACTTAAAATAGCTTGTGGATAAAGTTATGAAATAAAGATTCCTGAATCATATCCAGTTGCCAAGACCTCAGCCATACAGAATCAGGATATACTTTCAGGATTAAATAATAATTTCACAGTTTTAATCAAGAAAAATAATTGTTTTAATGAAGAGCGGAAACAGGACTCGAACAGAAAATGTCTTTGTAACATCATCCAAAACTTAACTTAATGGTTCACCGAACCTTAATCCCCATGATCTACAGGGAAGACAAAGGGTCTATCAAGCTCTGACATTGCCCTTTCCTTTCCTGACCATACACAGCAGCCCCATGACCTGGCAGTGTGCATTGACAGCTCTTGCATTTTCAACATTGACACAAGAAGATTTCAAACTTTTCCTGTTTCCCTTTTCCTAAGTTAATTATTACTTTCCTACACAAGGACTGAACGTGGACAATATTTAACAGGTATGACAGCTCCCAAGTTACTAATTTGTTTCTCCACTTGCCTCTTCTTTGATGAATGGGATCAGAGAAATTCAGACTATGTTTCCCACTCTACACTGCTGCTGTGAGATTCAGAAGGTGAATAAATACTTCGTTCACACATGGAAAAAGCAAACAGAAAAATGACAGACTCAGAATGTGAATTTGCAGCGTCCCTAACCACTGGGCCTTGGAACCACTCCTGATTTATTACCTACCAAAATTATCTCTTCTTCATTTCCCCACTTCCCACCCCGCCCATACCATCACTTGTAGCTATGGCATTGTTTTTCAAATGAACCAGAAAAAAACATCATTGAAGGCCATTAAACATGGATTAAACATAGCATGGTGCTAAGAACTGATCTAGGGGTAGGGCACTAGTCAGTGTGGAAAGACACAAGCCTGGCTTCCTTCAACTCCTGGTTTCCCGGGGAGGTTTCCCATCCGAATGCTGACCAGGCCTGACCCTGTCGAGGCTATGAGAACTGACAGGGGAAAAGCCAAGGGTGGAATGGCTGTAGTGAACTAATTGGCCTCCTCCAGCTCCTACTGCGATTGCAGTGGTCAGTAACGCTGCAACCTTCCTTCCCACTGAAGATCACATACAACAGAGGCATTTGGTGCTTTATACATGTCAGCGTCATGTTCCTCTTGGAACGGGTCTTTTAGAGTCACAATGGTTTAACTAAGATCTGCCAATAAAAGAGCCATCTGGCAAAAAATACACATTCCAAATTTAAAGCTGAGCAAAGTACAAGCTTCATTTGTTTTTACAATAACTGCAAAGACTGGAGTTACTTGTAATGGAAATACTAACGCAGAAGCAGAATAGATAGGATGAGCCACCAGTGAGGCACAGGCTCCTACGTATTGCTAATTTATTTGTAATAAAAGATAAGCATACAGAAAATATAATTTACATTAAACTTCTATAAGACATGAGACTTTCAAATCCAGACAAGCAAAACAGGTAGCAACTTACTTAAACTCTGTTTTCTTTAGGTGACACTAACAGCAAGGAAAAAAAAACCCACAGAATTATAAGCATACTCTAAAATAGGTATGAGCAATCCCCAGAGGCTCCTCACCAGTTTCCAATGGATTTTAATGTATATGTAATCTGAAGCAGAAGTTCAAAAAAGAGCATCTAGTTACTTTCCAGAAGCAACTGAACAAGACACCAAACACAAAAGAAATACCATGGAAGAAAGCATAGGGTGAACACTGGACTGAGTCATACATCCTGGTGAGAAAGGAGGCCAAGAGAGAAACATAGTGGAGACAGAGCCTTCATTATAAAAGCAAAAAGCTACCTTTGTTTAACGGCAGAGCTATAGCAAAGAACTTAGAAAAGGAAAGGTGTCCATGAGGAGTCCATGGCAATGATCACAGGATTGTTTCCATGACAAATCACTCTCAGCACCAGCACAGCAGGTGAAGTCAGCTGAGCACTTGAGCATGGTAACTTTCCTATCATAAGCACCTGCATGTGGACAGGTGGCAATGCAAAAACATCTTTTCTCACACTGGCAATCTTTTTTACCTACTTGACATTTACTGTTCTCAACACTGAAATTATGGCTGAAAGTCTGCACATTTTAATGATTTACTGCTACTTCAGACAACATTTCAAATATATCTATTTTATTTTTTTTAATGTTAACCCAACACTAAAAAGGAAGGAATAGCCTCCTTCCACTATTACCACTGACTCTACAACACAGCCCACCACTCAAATTCTGTATATATTTGGGCTCACTGTATCAGGCATAGGGAGGCCTAGACACAAAGTTTAAAATCCTGGTCTCTTGAACTCTCTGGAGATTTGAGATTATTTTTAACCTTGGTAATGTAGAATAGCCAGCAAATGAAGAGCAAAAGCTTTTAAAATAGAGACCTTTAAACAGCGTTCATCAGAAACTGCTAACGACTAGAATGACAATAAATAGAGCCATCAACCCCCCTTTCAGTTACTTGACATGACACAGAGACAGCATCAACCAGCATAATCAATGCAGCTTCTTCAAAAAGACAAAAAAACAGGCAAAAAAGTGATTTCCTCCCCACAACACACACATGCAGTTGCAGGATAAAAGATTAATGTCTGTATGACACAATGCCAAATCATCAGGATAATTATGAATTATACCAAGCAATCATTTAACAAATCTCCTGGAACATCTCACCATTATTCATGAGATAATGCATTTGGCTGCAATTTTTTTTTTTCAGATATACTCCTCTGAAGGCTTTCTTTTGGCTGAGATTCCAGGTGGAAGAAGAAACTGAGGGAGGGCTCGGGGAATGGGGTAAAGGTTGGGTATTTTTTATGAAACACGAAACTGAGGGGGAAAAAAATAACATTTTCCTAATAATTTCGAGTGTCTGCAGAGAGTAGTGAGAGACACTTTATTTCCAAAATCAGCCCAAACACAAAACAGTAAACTGCAAGAGGCAAGGGAGTTACACCTGGCTATCAACTTTAATGCAACATCAAGTATAGAATCATAGAATCATAGAATAGTTAGGGTTGGAAAGGACCTCAAGATCATCGAGTTCCAACCCCCCTGCCATGGGCAGGGACACCTCCCACTAAACCATGTCACCCAAGGCTCTGTCCAACCCCACCTTGAACGCCGCCAGGGATGAAGCATTCACAACTTCCCTGGGCAACCCATTCCAGGGCCTCACCACCCTTACAGGAAAGAATTTCTTCCTCATATCCAATCTAAACTTCCCCTGTTTAAGTTTGAGCCTGTTACCCCTTGTCCTCTCACCACAGTCACAGAATCACAGAATCACAGAATAGTAAGGGCTGGAAAGGACCTCAAGATCATCGAGTTCCAACCCCCCCGCCATGGGCAGGGACACCTCCCACTAAACCATGCCATCCAAGGCTATGTCCAACCCCACCTTGAACGCCGCCAGGGATGAAGCATTCACAACTTCCCTGGGCAACCCATTCCAGGGCCCCACCACCCTCACAGTAAAGAATTTCTTCCTCAGATCCAATCTAAACCTCCCCTGTTTAAGTTTAAACCCATTACCCCTTGTCCTCTCACCACAGTCCCTAATGAAGAGTCCCTCCCCACCATCCCTATAGGCCCCCTTCAGGTATTGGAAGGCTGCTATCAGGTCTCCACGCAGCCTTCTCTTCTCCAGGCTGAACAGCCCCAATTTTCCCAGCCTATCTTCACATGGGAGGTGCTCCAGTCCCCTGATCATCCTCGTGGCCCTCCTCTGCACTTGTTCTAACAGCTCTATGTCCTTAGGAAACATCAAACACCAGTGTCAAAAACCACCAAGTAAACAGCACTACAGTACTGAACTCTGAAATACATTTAAAGTACAGGGTTTTGCATTATAAATTAAAGAGTTCATGCATTATGTAAAGCTTGTACTTATCAAAAAGCATAGTTCAGGTTTTAGCAGGTCCAAACTCTGCACAGATTTGTCCCATTTAAACACTTTGATTGAATCTATCCCAGAAACTACTAAAACGCACTACTACACATAAATGAGCACAGGATCTATCTCACAGAATTCGTTATTAGAAGTGGTACATTAACCATAAACCTCATTGTCTCTGCTCTGCTATCCACACCACAAAATACCTAGCAAAAGCAATTTGACAAATTCACACTGTTGTAGCTTGGAATTTCTTGACGTAAGTGACTGAGTTATCAATTTTAATGTTATATTAACAGTAATATTTGTGATAATGCTGCATTATTTCTGCCAATAAGCAAGTGGGAATTTCCACAATTAGGCAAGCTGCCAAGTTCTCAAAGACTTATCATCATCGAAAATCTCAGTGTTCAAACAGGAAAAATAGAAGAAAAAGACTAATAGAAGGCAATTTGGAATATTAATTCAGCAAAAGAAGCTTTAAAATATAACATAGACAGCTCTTGCAAACAGATCCCCATCCTTTACTATGAGAATGACTGCTTGCTCTTCTTTTCAAGTGCTACTTTAAGACATCTTACACATATGAAAGCATCTGCTTAATGAAAGCCCTAAATGATCAAAAATGGTACCAAATTTATTTTTGAGAATTCTCTCACAGTACCAGGCCTACATGTTGCATTTTTCTAATCAAACCAAAATATTGGTGTTTATCTGCTTTTTGACAGCATCCTCAGAGCCGCTACATCACTCTTCTGACCTTCCCCAGTACAGGTGAGTGTGGAAAGCAAATCTGACACTATCACCTTTCCCTTCCTGTACACCACTAGCTCACGTGATTCTCTGGTCAGAGTATATTGTCCAGGAGCTCCACTTCTTGAAATGGGACAACAAGACAGTAAGACATGTTGCTAAAAGCCTCCCAGTTTAGCTTGAAAGCACAGCTGGGGTCAAAATGGATAATGAGAGAGGCACAGGATCATTGCCACATGACAGTTTGGCCCATGGGAGAAAGACAACAGTCTAAGTCAACAGCTTTTACCTCCTCTTATTTCCAATACACACAACTACCACTCCTCATTTCACATGCCGACAAGATGTTTTTTTTTGGTCCTCATCCCCAAATACACCTCTTCTCATTGCTGGAAGTACCAAAGACAGTGACATTTGGCTGTTCAGAGGAGCTGACAGGTGCCTGGCAACGCATCAGTCCCAGCACATGGAAGTCATTGCTAAAGCAGACGCCACTTTCAAAAGAGTCAGATTTTTATCTGTGACTTGGTGAACTTGAAAGCAACAGCAGAGACGGAAACCGCCACTCTGTCTAAACAGCCACCTGAAGATTTTATTTTTTTTAAGCAAATTCAAGAAAGAAGAGACAGAGCAAGGACTAAAAAGAAACCACTGTGCGTAAGGGTACCTTCCACCTCTTGCACATTATTCAGCACTTCTACTCTACTCTAGATTTAAAACCAGTCTACTGTTGTAGGTTGTGCACTGCACTGCCGTTAGGGCAAGCATACTTGTTGCTCCCCAGTTTAACTGCTGATAGCAGGGTCTTTCAGCTTGTGAGTGTTTAACTTCTTGGTGTTTTCTTGCTTATTTTTGAACTGGGTCAAGCCATCCTCTTGACTAGATGAAGTCTCGGTTCTTGCATTTCTGTTTGGGGTATTCTGTATGGTTTCAAGTACCAAATCCTTACAGCATACAAATTCATACTATTATTATTGCATTGTTTACTAGTGTTAGTTTTGAGGTTGTTTTTTTAAATAAATATTTGGAACCCAGAAGATACCTCCTGATACATGAAGAATTCTCTGGATTGTGACCCAAATAGAACTAGCTGTGAATCCTGAACCCATTCAGCCATTTATACCAAATGTTAATTCCGTATTTCTTTTTCAGTAAGCCTGGACTTAAGATGACCTTGAAAAATGAAAAACAAAAGAAGAAATAAGCAAACAAGGTCTTCTTTTTGTACAGGACTTGGCAGTTGAGCTAACAAATCCCCAGTCACTGGTAGCTCATATATATTTTTTCTCTGGAGATATGTCACATGGAGATGATGTGCTCTGGAAATTCTTTTGAAAGGATATGCATTTCCCTAAAGGATTTTTAATGAGAATTTATTGCATATGAAAGATTCAGGATTGGCAGCACTTCAGTCTTCAGTTAAAGATCTTTGTTTATTAACATGAAATGCATCACCCTTAACAGGAGTGTAACTTTCCCAACCAGTGCATCTAAGCACAAAAGAATTCTCACTCCTTCAATCTTATCCCCTGAGGCTGCCTGAGAAGGGACCCAGTTGAAATTCATATTGTTGTCCTCTACGAAAATTAAGTCAGAACCCTTGTTTCACATAAGGCTGAAAATCATGACAATATTTTTTCATAACCGAAATTACTTAGACATAAACTAACAGCAAGAAATGGTAGCAGACTGCTACTGCTATTACTTTTTACAGTGTCTATTCCTTCCACCAGTATCAGAAGATTTTTCCTTAATCCTAATCCTAATTGCTCTTAAATCCCATGGGTAACATTCATGCAAAGTGCTGATTCCACATCCTGTTAGAAAATTACCACCTTCTGAAACTCCACAAATATGCAAGAGTGATGAAGGATATAGTCAATTGGATCTGTAAACCAGAAATCCCAGAAACACACCACTAAGCCATCTCTTGTATTTCTATAGAAATAAAAAGGTAGATTTCTTCAGAAAACAAAAACAAAATCAAAGACCAAATGTACAATCCAACTAAAATGGGATGTAAGGCAAAACCCAAACCCTAAGCCCAACACTATATGGACACTAAGCTCAAACAAACTCTTAGATCCCACTGCTGTCTTTACGACTAGCTTTCCTTCTGCTCTGCCCGATATATTCATCTCTTGGCTGGTTGTGAGAATACATAGGTAGATTTTTCTCCCTCTTCTCTACAAAGCTTTTCAGTTTTGCTCTTACAATTCAAAGAAGATACCTGATTTTGCTTCATTACCAGTTGATCTCTTACCTCTGTTTTCCACTTCTCTGTTCCCAGATCATCATGACACATTCCTGGTATTACCTGTAATCTCAGTTTTTGGATGGGATGTTACACACTGTGATATGTTTTTATCCATCCAATAAAACCACAGCATGAGGACTTCTGTTCTTAACAGGCTGCACTTACTCTACCTTTTCTCTCTCCAAGCTGCGTTAATTGCACACTCTGTAACCTTCCAGTTGTCACTCATTTCCTGCTCTAACTGAACATTAAAATACCTTGGAGAAAGCATCCCTTTTTTGCAGCCAAGGATCAAAGTCAAACTGATTTTATCCTGCTTCACTCCCTGGACTACTCTCTCCCTTATTTTATTTTATGCAATTGTTCAATACCTAACTATCCTGGCACAAATCGCTAGCAAATCTGCAATGATCTTCCATGCAAACAGAAAATACAGAAGAGAATCAAAGTTGTTCAGAAAGAGTCCTTTTCTTCACTGCTTAAACTTCTTCTGTTGTGGTTTCTTGTAATTTCATTTTGCACCCTCAAGAATACTACTAATATATGAAGACTCAGAAATACTGTTCCGCTGGGGACTGTCTCCATTTTAAGGCCAGAGGCAGATGAAACCTGGATCAGGTCCCTGAAGCAGCATTTTGTGTTCCAACCCGTCTTTGTTTTCATCTGCCAGCTCACCTGAGAGAATTTCTTTTCACATCATTTTATGGGAAATCAAATAAACTGAACAGTGAAATCCTATATATACCTTTGGGTTACAGCAGAACAGTAGCACTGATTTCCATGGATATTATTACCTGTGCACCTCCAGACTGAGCATTCATTGGATACTAGGATTACAGATCAGTAACGCAGAGTACTTTATACTCAAGAAATCTTTAGAATGGGTCAAAGTACAGGTGAAACTAGTTTATCAACCTTTCCAACTCTAACTATTCTATGATTCTACGATTCTATATATATGTATATATACACGTTTCCTATAAAAGGGAAAACACCCACATATAAACCATATAGCTTCTGCATTTGTACTTCTAAATTTCCAATCTGTGAGACAGGGTTTAGACGCCACACACAGGAGGCTATGGGTGCCCAACAAGAAAACAGCAAACGGAGTGGAGTTAAAAACTAAATCAATGCACACAAGAGAAATAAGATTTTTTTTTAATATACTTCGAAACAACCAATACAAGGGGGAATAAATTTTACTAAAATGTCAGAAATATGGTTTGCAGCATACAACTGAATAATTAATACTGAGCATATATGCTGAAAGACATTAAATATTTGTCAAATTTATAACATAGCTATTTTACATGTGCATATCCATAATCTCAATTATTAAAAGTATTAGTGCATCAATTCAATCATTTTAATTTATAGTTGTGCTGAAAAATATTAAACCAATTATGAAAATAATTTCAGACATCCATCCATTTTCACAATTCTGAAAGTACAGAACATCTGAGATAAATTGCCAAGATCACCTCTTGTAAAATTATTTGCTTCTGGTATAAATGTAAAATGGATGATTTGTACTTTAATGAGCCACAGGTCATTCAATGATGTGCAACAGCTGGTTCTTGGGCCACCTTCAAACAGTCACTGGCACGAACACGCCACTCACAGCAACACAGGCCCTGGAGGTGCCTTCCAATTGGACTCCCAGCAAGTGACAGATAAAACAAATGAAATAATTATTTCCCAAGAGCATTTCTCAAATGTCTACATAAAACATATTTTGGATGTACCAATTGGCAAGAACTGCCACTTCGTTTTCAGATTCAGGAAGGTGATCCTGATCATTGACTGCAAAGATTTGGAAAGAGAAGGTAACTGAGACTTTTCTATAAAGCTCTTTGTAAGCTTCGGTAACCTACTAGATTTGTGAAGAGAAAAAAAGAGGAAGGCTAGTAACGAGGATTTCTTTATTATTTATTTATTTTATTTACAGCGGTATCATAACAGATTTCCTTGGAAATGTTTCCTGGGCTTCCCTCAATCCTCCCCCAGGCTAGGGAACATGCTTCAGTATGCCTTAAACAAAATAAGGTTCTCTAAGCACATCTCTCTATGCCAGACAGAAAAAAAAAAAAAACAAACAAGCCAAATCAAACCAAACCTGCTTGTTGAAAGCCACTTTGAAGTATCCCTCAGTAACTCAACAAACAAATTCATACTCATGAAGCTCTGGAACAATAAAATTAATTCTATCATTAAAATGGAACTGTTTCTTCTATCACTCCATCTACAAAAACGACTAGGAAAAGTCAAAGGCAGTGTCCTCTGGCTGATGACAAGCTTTGACAAGTTAGATGATTAAGGTGGGGTTGGACATAGCCTTGGATGGCATGGTTTAGTGGGAGGTGTCCCTGCCCATGGCAGGGGGGTTGGAACTCGAAGATCTTGAGGTCCTTTCCAACCCTTACTATTCTATGATTCTATGATTCTATAACTGGAACCTCAAACTCAAGCTTCCTTGTCTTAACAGACCTAATAGAGAAGAAAACACTTGCTTTTGAAAGGACGTGGATCTACAGGGACCCCAGCCCAGGCTGAGACAGCTACTCAGAGCATTATTTGTACTGAACCAAACAATGCCTGGCATGCATGGATTAATTTTGATACAGAAATTATAGTTGTCACTTTAAACAATGGATGGTGCATATGGTAATACATGCAAAATGTTTTCCAACATGTTCAAGCAGAGGTGGAGAAACTAAGCTATCAATGACAGCTTTACCATGTATTTTACCAGTCTAACACTTAACAACACTGACAATGTAATCCAGAGCACATCACACATATTAGTGGAGGAATGACACTATTTTCATGTGTATTTATGAAGCCATTTAAGTTCAGATACAGTCAAATCACAACCTCAGTGGTTGCCTAGGAATGAAACACAGAAGACTGAATAACAATAGGCACAAGATTCACCTGTGCTGTTGGGAAGTTGCTTTACTGATCTCGGTTAAAAAAACCTCACACATGGTGACTTAAACTTGCTTCAGTACAACACCTGTAAAACCAGCTCTCTGACTATTAAATGGAAAAAATTTATCAGATGAAACTTAGGTACAGCTAGTACAGATCAACAAAGTGGGGCCAGAAATGTTACTTAATAGTTTTCCAACTATTAGTGCTGTGACTGAGAATCCTGTCACAGAATCATACAAAAAAGTGTGCTTCCATCTTTTTATAAGTAAACACAATCAAAAAAAACAGCTGTTTTTTTGTTTAAAACCTAAATCAAGGAAACAACACCTTCAAGAAACCCCAGTCAAACTAAACCCTCTTGGTGCATCTTGAATTATTTTCCCGAAAGACATCAGCCAGATCTGCTTCTCAAAGTTCAAATAGCATCAGCTTCAATGGAAGTTCAACTTTAGCAAACAAACCAAGTAATTTAAAAGATACAGCTGAGTAAGGATTATGATGTATTGGCATTCAGGCACTGCCGAACATATTAAATGTATATTAATAAATACTTAAAATATTAACTGTCTGAAGTATTAACATAGAAGGATTTTCAGCATTTCTAATTTCAACAAGACGCTTAGGCAAACATGCATTTTTCCAGCTTCCACTACAAATAGCATGTTTTGAATCCCATCTGATGTTTGAATAAAGCCACTTGCCATTTTTCACAGCACAGAGAATCCGGGTAATGAACTGTGCTCTGAAATGACTTACGATAGTCATCACCTGAGTCAGCTACATCACCTTTGGTGAGAAGCAAAATAAAACTCACGCACAGTGCTCATGCAGCATCACCACAAGTATTATTACCTCGTTTACAGAATCAGGAAAAAGTCCCTTTCAAATCAAGGTATTGACTATTTCAAAATTTAATTCCAGTCAAAAGCTGTAACAAGACAACAAATCCAGTAAAGCACAATTGCCAATTAAGTGATCCAAATTTTGATTTTAAGTTACCTTGATATTAGAGATCTTAAAACTAGAACCACACTTAAGTACCCATGTTAACAGAGTAAGAAAAATCGCCATATACAAAACTGGTGATAAACTTTGCAGGTAAATCTCCTGTGTCATTATATGGCCATACTTTAGTTCCTATGAGATCAAAACAGCTGACAGAAAACACACACATGGGCATTTTGAATTTTTGCTGCTCAAATCTACGATACATATTTGCCTTAAATTCAAAGGATCAGAATGGGTCTGCAATAAGCACCAACTTAAACATCCACCAGTAATTTACAGCTTTCTTAGACAAAGCCAACAGAAGCAATCTCCTCCACACCCAGGGCTTATTAGCAAAATTGTAACAGTGGCTCTTAACAGCATTTTACAAGAGTGCAAAAAGAACTGAAAGTACTTTTATACACAGAATATATGCTATTAATTGTCTCAATTGCTATAGGGGTGTTCAGAGCTTTTCCAAACTCAGAGGATCAACATTTAAGAGACATTTGCACTGTTCACTTTCCATTCTGAAAGTCCCCAAAGCAGAACAGCATAGCTTCTCTCTTTCCATCATACTGCAAGAACAAGCGTATTTTGACACTCCAAGATACTTCCATGTTGACATATTTTTCTTAACAAGATATTGTCTTAATTAGTTTTGTCTGTCATCTGGAGGTTTCCTAGAAGACACGTTACGGATTTTTTCCAGTGAAGCAGAAAAAACCCATATGTTTCCGGATTGTGCATTATTCTGTACTGCAAAACCAGTACCTCCTCATTACTGCACATCACGTAAAAACAGTTTTCACAGTTGACACTGAAAGCTGTTATCTAATTTTACATGGAAATTAAAAGCTAGGATTTTAGTCTGCACAAAATACCCACATATTCATTCCTTCATTAAACTCATTCTCACTCTGTCAGTGAGAACGCATGACCAAGACACAAAGGTCTTGTTTTGCCCTGCTGATGGCTCTGGCCATGAAGATGAGGCTTCGCACTAGCAGTTCTTTGCTGGCTTCAGCTGACAAAGTTCTCAACTCGGCATCAATACAACGCCCTAGTGCATTAGATGATTACACAGCTACTTGCTTAATTTAGCATTACTTTAGTTATCATGCTCGTGCTTTTGTCACAGTCTCAGATGTAGGAAAAGATAAACTCACAAGGTACATACGGTCTAGCAACAGGCACTTCCCCCAGTACTGTCTTGTGAAAACATTATGAAAGACTTTACCTACTGACAGACAGTACTTCTGTATGCACCTATAAAAACTAAACTTGAAAAATACAAAGCTTCCAATCTCTCAGAATTGCAAGTGACAGAGAAAACTATTTTCTAGATATATACTGAGTAATTTCCATTTTCCCTTATAATATAAAGATCATGGTCTATAAGGCTTCCCAAAGAAGCATTCTCTTAAAAAACAGTGGTATCTTTTAAAGCATTCCCCACAATAACATCAGTCAACTTTCCTTTTATGAGGAAAATGTTACGTAAACAAGTACCTCATACTGTCAAACACATTAATGAAGAAAAGTACTTAAAAAACACCAGAAAATTATGCCCATCATACCAGGCAGTAATTTAATGCTTCAAACAGGCAGCCAGATGGCTGGTTTCAGTCGGCCCATATCCACTGACATGTATTTAATCTGCTGAGTTACCCCAGACAAATAACTCGCCCAGATGTTTAAGAGAAAGACAGTGATGGTGTGGGATAACCACAGCTAGAGATAGCAGGGTGTAGAAACTACTTCAGGCTGGGGTTGGCCAGCCCTTGGCAGATTGGCTGTGGCAGGGCTCAGCCATGCTTCCTATGCCCCTGGGACCATTGGGGCATCCACTGGAGGCTGCAGAGGATCTACAGGACATTCCTGCAGCCTTAGCCACAATCCTCCAGCTGGGCTCTTAATGCCTGTCCCAACACTCTGATGCCTCCTAAGAGCCTGCAACCCTTGCAGCGATAATGCAGGTAGTCTCAGACACACACAATGTCTTGTGAATGCTTAGCTGGCCAGCCAGAAAATCAGACAGGTAGAGTTTTACTACAGAGGAAGAAAGTGCTCTCAACTGCCACAAAGCAAAATACCCCTCTGGTCCTTCAGAGTTTTATCTCATCTTAGGTAGAGGCCTCCAGTCACCATCATGCTCAGGCTGGAGTTTTTCAATTTGAGCCTGTAAGTCTGCTCCTTCCTCGATGGTCAGAGGATTTTCCCAGGAGTTCACTGGTTAACCATCAAATGGCTACACTAAAGGGCAGAGCCATGTTTTCACCTATTTAACTGTACCCCCTAATGCCCATCCTCTCTACACCTCTATTTTATTCCCTCCACATCCTTTCTTTCTGCTACTTGCTAAATTTAGCATTATTTTAGTTATCATAGAATCACAGAATCATAGAATCATAGAATAGTTAGGGTTGGAAAGGACCTCAAGATCATCTAGTTCCAACCCCTCTGCCATGGGCAGGGACACCTCCCACTAAACCATGCCACCCAAGGCTATGTCCAACCCAGCCTTGAACACCGCCAGGGATGAAGCACTCACAACTTCCTTGGGCAACCCATTCCAGGGCCTCACCACCCTTACAGTAAAAAATTTCTTCCTCAGATCCAATCTAAACTTCCCCTGTTTAAGTTTGAACCCATTACCCCTTGTCCTATCACTACAGTCCCTCATGAAGAGTCCCTCCCCAGCATCTCTATAGGCCCCCTTCAGATATTGGAAGGTTGCTATGAGGTCTCCACACAGCCTTCTCTTCTCCAGGCTGAACAGCCCCAATTTTCTCAGCCTATCATGCTCATGCTTTTGTCACAAGCTCAGATTGTGACAGTCTAGTTCACCAAAGCACACTGCTTTTTCACTGGTATTTTTACACTGCTGAAGCCAACAAGTTTTCATCAATTCTAACACACGTGTTCTGGTGATGACTCTCCTAAGCAAACTTGGTTTGACCCCCCAAGTCAATGACTAGATCAAAGCCACTTGGTAATGTCTGTACACTGTCCCCTGACATCACAGAAGAGGACAAAACTGGGGAATGAGAGATGACATAAAAATCTGTGAAGAGGTTAGAGAATGGAGGCTGGCTGTGAGTGCAGTAACAGCATCTGGATCAGTAACTACACAGAGCAGACACAGCCCCTTCCATTATTTTACATAGAGAGAATGAGAAAAGGTGTCATAAATTTACACAGATTGCTCAAATATTATGATCTGAGTACTCAAATACTTATTTCTGCCTCAGCAATCTACAGGAAATGTGCAGTTTGGGCTGGCAATACAACCACATGTTAATGACTCCCAGAACCAGACACACCTTCAAAACGGCATAATGTGAAACCTTACTGCAGGGTGAAATGAAGACATTACCCATGCCAACCTCCAGAAATCATCTCATACTCAATGCTTGTTTATACACAACATACTGCTGTGGTATTTACTGCCCTTTTATTCTCTTCTATGCAAAAGACACACAAAAAAATCATTTTTATTGTAAACCAGTGAAAGTTTGAGAGCTTTTTTGACAGGTAGGGATTTTTTTTTATTATTTTTTTTATTTTTTAAAGGAATTAGAAATGTAGATCGAAACATCCTGTGTGAAGCAACACTGAAAGGCAATGCCAGGCTCGCTTATTCTCAGAAATACAGTTGTGCGGTTTCAGGACCCTGTCTTTTAGACATAGATTGCATTCTAGTATATCAGATGCTGCAGTAATGAGATTTTATAAATCTCAAATGCATTCATATTATGTACATAAAGAAATCTCTTGATGTTTTATTTAGTTTAATGCTCTTTTTCATCATACAGACCCACCCATGCTCCCCTACTTTCACCAGCTAATAACCAACACATCTGACGAAAATTAATTGTCTTGACAGCTTGCATAAAAACTATAAAGGTCCAAAGGAAAAATGCTGTGGCAGCATTTTCTTTCTCTGTGGGACAGTAGCTATGGAAACTATCTTTAGAGGCCAACTGGCCTTCATCCCAGTACAACACAAAAAGAAAATCAAAATGCTATTTTCACTGGGTTAGTCAGTGGCAGCAGTCTTAACCTGTACAACATTGGCTCATGTTAGCTAGAGCAAAATATTCATTGATTTTGTTGGAAGCAAAGCTGATATGACATTATAGTACTGTCACAGACTTAGGTAATACAGAGTCTTATGAACTGTACTCATATTGATAATTATTATGATGTCTGTAACAAAGAAAATATAAAATTCAAAACTAGACAGATATCTAAAATATCAATGTGCAGACCCATTTTCTTTATAGAAAATACTCTAATAATCATTGACGGAAATAGTTTAGTCATACTTGCAGCCAAAGAAGAAATTCCTGATCTTATTTAACTGTCACATTTCACTAACTGAAACTTGTATCCTTTTGGAAGAGTTTTATCCCATATAGTTAGCCTGAACAAAAGCTGTGATTTCTAATACAGTCTGAAAAAGTCATCATTTTTTATGAATGCCAAGAGATTATGAAGGGGTTTTCTCTCAAAAAGTAAGACACAAATGAGCCGTTGGTTGACTATTGCAAAAGTGACAACTTCCTCTGCCAACCACACAAAAGTTCCTGAAGAACAGCAATTACACGTCAATAATGAGGCTCTTGAGCTTTTGAAGAAATATGTATTTCATCCAGAACGGTATTCAAAAAGATTTCAGATCTTTCCAAAGTGAAGAATTTCAGTCGTTAAGAAACCTACCTACAAGGAAGGAAGCTGAAGCATACATACACCCCACATATAGGTACATTTCCATCTCTGCAGAGGTTGGTATTTCACCCAAGCATACGATTTTTGCAACATTGTGGTACTCTGATACCTTTCTTTTTTTCAGGAAAACTTGTTCTGTCTACACCAGAAATTCTTACATAAATGGCTTATGGGGACTACCCAGGCAGGACAGAATCACACTGACCAGCTTAATGTTCAGCCAAGAATCAATTTTTCCCCAGTGCCATGTGACAATAGCTGGGTGTGGGTCTACTGGGAGCTATGGAAATACAACATCTGAAAGGATCTGGCTTTACACATTGGTATTTCCAAGCACACTGCAAAAACCAAACATCAGTATATGATTCCCAGGCCAATGCACCAAAAGAAGCACTGGGCTGGCAATTATCCAGGTAACCACTGAGCATCCACAAATCAGCTACTGTTGCATTCAAAAAAGTCCATGCCTACTGGCAGAACATAACTAAAAAACAGGGCATGTGCCTAAAACACAGGATACATACAAAACTTTAAAATTTAACTTAGCTCCCAGATTACAACCACCTTTACTCACAGAAGTCTAGATCTCCATCCTGCTACTTCCACTGAGAAGTTATGTTTTATCCCCTCCTCACCTCAAGATGATCTGCTTGCAAGAGCTTAGGCACAAGCAGGCAGGTTGGATTTGCAGTGTTGGTGTAGCTCCATTTTGCCTACTGGAGATAACGCTTCTGCAAACCAAGTTCTATGCTGGCCAACTCATCTTAAATTGAAGGCCAGCATGCTATTTTCAGGCCATTAAACCAATATGGTTTATTATAAATATCAAGCAGCCCAAGACCACGTTCTCTGCTGCATTTTTTCGCACTCATAACTAAGGATAAAATTATGACCTTTGTAGGTCCCTCATCAGGGCAGTACAGTCACCCCTTTGGGGTGGACAGGCAGAGGCGCCGCAGCTTCACAGGGCCAGCCCCAGGGAAAGTCCACACAGTGTTTTCTGGACATCCCCAGTCTGTCTCCTTTTAACCGCTAGCCAGGATGTTCACCAATCTTTCAGGCATTATATCACCTTCCACAGATTGAAGCTTCTTTATCTTACTAGGGGAAGGAAGATCTTCGGTCTGCATTTATTAAAGATCAAGCAATTACTGTCTGTTCTTTCTTTTTAATAAATCAGCACCATGCCAAGCAGCTTTTTCTATAAAGCAGCAGACGTAGTCTCTCAAAAATATGTATTTAGTTGCACTGCACACTAGTCAAAGCAAATTAAGACCTTTAATGCAGCCTTAATCCAAACTGTTTTACTGGCTGAATGCAGCGTTTGGGAAAGGAGCTTGCACATCTCCTACCCAGACCTCACTGACGGGATATTTTGCAGTATCACTGTAAAAAAAAAAAAAAAAAAAAAAAAGGAAAAGGAAAAGGCAAGTTTTCTGCAGGCTGACAGAAATTCACTACTGATCCAAATGGGAAGAGGGCGCAGCCAGCCAGCTGTAGAGCTGTGATTTCATTCTGTCATGCAGGAGCTCTGCATCTGAAATA
The DNA here is from genome assembly GCA_039720435.1 of Amazona ochrocephala. Lineage (NCBI taxonomy): Eukaryota > Metazoa > Chordata > Aves > Psittaciformes > Psittacidae > Amazona > Amazona ochrocephala. Next base: position 34,471,608 of record CM077881.1, read on the forward strand.
TTGATTGGGGGGACTGGAGGAAAGAGGGCCATGCCGTGCTTAGATCCCCTTCTGCATCAATAAATCCATGCCTGACTGGAACTAAAGGTTATATTTTAGCTCTAACAATAGTTCCTGTTAATTTACCTGCTGCCTTTTCCTAGATTTATCAGTGTAAGATTGCAGCAAAACACACCAGAACTATTTATTAGGTGCCAGCTACTATGAAATAAACCAGGTTATGCTTCAACTAACTTGGATCTGAATCAAAAACATGCTGCCATCATGAAAAAGAGGAGATTAACAGAACTGACAATAGAGTTCATGCGCCTAAAGCCTGACTTCTTTTCCTATGTTAATCTCAAGAGTCACCCACGACTGAAAACTTTGTCTTGCTTACCATCCCTAAGACTATCACAGCTACACCACTGCTGAGTGAAGATGGTAAGGAGATTAATCCAGACTTTAATAATATTTATTTAAGTATTGCTATAAATCTCTTTCTTACAAAAGCCTTTAAATGACAAGGGAGAGACAAACTCACATACTGATACATCCCAACCTTTCCAACTTTCACCCTAGCACAAAACCCACAATCGGTCAACAAAATGAACAATACCCAAGCATGTTTTCCTTCCTCTATGAAGTAAATCCACCAGGGACCACTGTCATCATTTGCCTCATATTAAGTGCATGCTACACCAATGAGTTACAACATTAGCTTTTATAAAAAATATTTTTAACTGGCTATGAAAAATTTGATCCTTCTTTGACGCATGTATCTCCACCCCAGAAAACAAGTCCCAGTAAAGCAAAAGATGTCTAACATCTGTTAGTACCACACTTACTCTCCTCCAGTTTTACAACTTTGGTTTCCTCCCTCACCGAGACAAATGCTGTTGCAGATTCCAGTACCTTTCTCCACTCCTGCCTTCACACTTCATAACACCTGTATCACAAATCCCAAGAGCTGACAGCCTGTTCCACTGCAATTTCTTTTATTTCTTTGGTTCTGACACTTTCCTAGCACATCTTTTCAAACAGAAGAGAATACCCCTTTGCAGTTTAAGTATTTTCTACCTTTGATTAATTCCTGCACACCTGCAGTTCTCTCCCCGAACACAACTGCACTGTTTTCTTCCAAAAGGAAGTAAATCAAAATCCAACAAGACCAGTTTCTTCCTTCTCACCTGCCAAGATGGCGTCGATCTCCCAGTCCCTCCTCTCACCCATACACGTCAGCCCTTATTCTTCCTTAGAGCTCTGCTGCCCCTGGTTCCTGTTCCTTGCCATACATGTCTATTACAGTCTTTCCTGGCTTAAAACAACAACAGTCACCCTTGGTCCTACTTCATTCTCTGGGATCACTGAACAGGGTCTAGACTGCCACTCATCCTTGCCCTTTGTTGCCTATGTCTCTCCTAACAAAATACCAGAACCAGTGTTCAACCCGCTATGAGGCTGGACTCTTCATGACCCAACTTCTAGCTCGTCAAGGAACCATGAAGCCCCAGGTATCCTAGCTCAAACCAGGAGCTCCTTTACAAGGAGTCCAGAGCTGGAAACCCTGGGATGTTCTGGGACTTTCTGGTTTTCAGATATGGAGTCTGGTCTGAGGCAGTCCATGTTTACAAGTTACAAGACATTGGTGTTTGTAGGCTCCTGTTACCTAGTAGTCAGATACAGACCTACAAGACAGAATGCCAGCCATGGATAGTCTTAGCAGTTCTGAAGGAGCTATTCAGATATCTAATACTGTGAGAATGTCAGATTTCGAGAACAAATAGAAGTCTTGATTCTTGATTTCAAAAGAAATCTGCTCCTGCTGTCTGACCAATGTTTCCCCATTTTTCCTTGTACTCTGTAGTCTACTTCTCTGATCATTTGCTGTCCTTTGTTTCACACATCTATCGTGTTTTGGGCCAGACATTCTTTCTGATCATATTTTAATTCACTAAGTGTATTTGCACTAGCAATTCCATGTGCTGATGGCACTTGTTAGGTGAAAACTTGTCTGGCATCAACATTTAAGGCCTTGAGCTCACAATTCATGATCTTGTAGATTCTCTCCTGCAGTTGTGCACCAGGACAACAACCAGAGTACCCCAGATAAAATGTAGATGCAAGGTCCCCAGCAGCTGACTCCTTGGTGTGTGCCCAGGACCAGCAGCTACTGCAACCTCTTGGGCCAACTGGAAGACAAAGTGAAGGTGTGGCCCTGGACCCACAAAGGACCCCAGTGATTCTTTTCTTATTTGTGCCATGTCAGTTGACAATACCAATGCACCTACTGAGCCCTCAGATAGGCTGCTACTATAGTGACAATGCAAATGTAAATACACTTGTTCTAACAAGGGTGAACATTTAAAAAACTAAAAATCAAACCATAGAAGCATACTACAATACTGTAATTATTCATTTACGTTAAGTAACTCTGAAAATGATGACTGTATACTAACTTACTCAGCTACAAGATACAAGTTCTAGCAGCAGTAGTGAAGTCAATGTTACATGGGAGAGAATCCTGCAGTAAAACATACAGCAAATTATTCCTTCTTCATGAACAACAAATACCCATCTAGAATGCAGATACCAGCACCACTCCCAGCAGCGCCCTGCATTACCATACGTGCTATTTGCATGAAAAAATACTTTTATATACTTGAAAGTTGACATGTCAGATTCCCATTAACACCAACAGGAATGATTGTCACTCAATCTTATTTTTGGTAGCCACACAGAATCACATTACTGCAGATGTCAAGAACGCCAAGATGTACCACATGTTGAGTAGCTTTGGGCTTCTCTCAGGCTCAACAGGAAGATGTGTTTATTGCACTGGGTTTGGCCTACATTCTCCTGTTCGGATATTTCATGCAGCTATGTTCTCATTTAGGATCCAGAAGTAAGTCACCAGGATCATCACAAATTCCAAGGTGGCTTTTATACCTGAGACCCGGAATATACACTGGAACACATATACACAGTGGGAATGGAGAAGAGGTACATATGCAATTAATTCAAAGACAGAGAAAGAAATAGAGGAAAGGTTCTGTAAAGATCAACATCAACTGCCACTGAAGTGACTGTACTTAAAGCAACGAAACCCATAATCAGAATTCTAAAGGTTTAAAGCATATAGTGCATCTTCAGAAAAAAAGAACCACTCAGAATAAGGAAGCAGTATACTCAGTCACAAGTAACTTTATTACTATCAAATATACAATGGGATAAGGATTTTAGCTTCCTGTAGTGGCCTAGACAAACAACATGGGCATAACCTTGGCACAGAGAAGAACTGAAAAGTCTGAAGGATTCAAGCGAACATAATGAGAGAGCAGCTGCATTGTCTATTTAGAACAACACAGGCCACCAAGAGCCAAGAGTCTATTTAAAGGGCTTTATACACAATGCAAGGGAAGTCATTAGAAGATGCAACAAAGATGTACATGAAAAGCAACTGGTAAATGTTTGGCTCAAATACTCAGAACCATACAGATTTAAGAGAAATCCTAAGAAAGAAAGACGGGGAAAAGAATGTTTCTTTTTGTTCTTTGACAGCATACAGCAGTGTTGAAAACTGTTTCTGTGATATGCCAAACTTCTATTTCCACGTCCTGTTTTTTCTTTTTTTTTCCTGATCTTACTCGTATTCTGATTATTCTGAGGAATAATTTATCTTTCAGATGTGAACTGCCAGTGCACACACCACAGTGTAAGAAGCAGAAGTACCTGACTCTCCTTTATGAGCCATTAATTTCTGTACCTTAAAGATTCTCCCCTTCTGAAAACTTCCCATCCTCATTTCAAGGGATAAGTATAGAAAAAAAAGAAAGTCTCAAAGAACTAGAGAACTCCAGGGTCTCTAACTTTTAGAGGAATTCTGCACATATGAGTCTGGCTGGCAGAACACCCAGAAGTCTTTCTCTTAATGCTTAAATCATTTGAATATATTAAAAAAGTCAGCCACATCAGCTCGGAACTGTACCCACTGTATCCACCATCCAACATCTTAACAGTATGAACTCTTTGCTCCTTCTTAGGAACTCCCTTTACACAACAAAAATAAGATCTAAATGTCGACAAGTTAGAAACAATATATTTTGCTACAGTAATCCCTCCACTCCTTCAGTATGGAAGCAATACATAAATCCAAAACCTACCAGGCTTCTGGTTGGTGTTTTTCACAAATACTATTAAAATTGCCTTTTCACCATCTGATTTCTCAGCAGCGGCAATTCTGTGTTAGTGCTCTGGCAATCTCAACTTCACACTGCTCAGTTTCAGGCGGAAAAAGAAGCCTCAAACCTCGACGGAAACATAAGCCAAAAGCAGAAACACAATTCCCACATTTTAAATACCAGTCCCAAGCCAGCTCCATCACACTATGCAATTACATTTTAACTAAACAACCAAACTAATAGCAAGTACCTACCATAATTCTTAAGGATAGGAGACAAGCAAAAGGAGTTTAGGTTGTTTTGATCTGGCTTTTTCTTTTTTGTTCAGCATGCCTAACTTTTCAGGAAGAGCAGCTATCTATTTCAATGCTGTAACTCTAAGGTTAAGCAGGTGCCTAACTGCTTGCAAAATCAGGATCTTATATGGAAAATTAATCAGTGTAAAAAGTGGATTTATGCACAACACCTGTCTGCTGCTGCTGCTGAGCTTATCTGTGTAGGAATTTATCTGTCAAAGTCAAGCAGTAGTGTAGCAGTAACGCTCTACAACAGTTGTGATTAACCCTACACAGCATATAAGTGTGAATGTTAAGCAGTAATAATTACTACAGAACAATTCTTTGCTTAAGAAAGAAGGCGACACCACATACCTATGAAGCCATACATTCATACTCCACACCAGCAAGAAAAACTCATGCGTGCTACATACAAGTAACAGCAAAAATGCAGATGTGAAAAAGCTGAAGTGCTGATAACTTTCCTAGGAAACACTCCAAACCACCAAGGTACTGACAGACCAGACTGGAAAAGCCAAAACGTACCACATATACTATTTCAGAGCTAAAGGATACAATGTTCCTGCCCAAAATGATCAGTGAAAGAGGAAAGCATATGACAGACGCCGAAATCATCCTGGATTTTTGATCTTTTTCATTTTTCTATCAGAGCTCTGCACTGAACCTCCAATTCATCCTTAATGATCAGCACACCACCGCGCTGTGGGGAATGCACCATATGGCTCACTTTAACCGCGTAAATTGTATGCTGTGACATGAATGGAACTGCTCCATCTACACAGTCAATCACCAGTTTCAAGGATTTGCTGGAATGGGGATTACGCTGTGCACTGCAGCTACCCCAAGAACAAGCAGGGCTCCAGGCAGGGCCAGCACAGCCAGGCGATGGCTTCTGTTCTGCACGTCTGAAATCCTCTGGGTCACAACAGGTTCTGGGAGCACTCTAACCTGTATGACTCAAGATTTGATTAGAGTCTTTTTAGTGCACCAGCAATTTAATAATGTACTTTTTCATACTGCTTCCCTGCCCAACACACCAAATTTCAAGTTTTAAAAGAAGCACGTAAATCGACAGCAGAAGAGACCTGATGATGTTTTTATTCTCACTATTGGCCAGCCTCATATAACACCAGAGCCAGTAATCCCAGTGCTCACCAGCCAAAGGAGCTAAGTCTTGGGAAACTCAACTAAGGGTACTGATGACTTTATTCCAAAAGGGAATGCTTACATGATTTATTTCATTTTTTAACAAGAAATGAAGAAATATTTGTGGTATTCAAAGAAGAAAGAAAAATTTAATTATTTCTGGTCCACCACCGAAGACCAGCACCAAAATCCCCTGAAAAAAAACTCTTCAGCATTCTGATTATTGCCTAGTTATTCCCCAAACACATTTAAAAATCCACCATGCCCATTCCAGCATTTCAGTGCAATTTTTATTGACCTACTAACCTGTAACTCTGCGAAGCCCAGAGCTAAGAATGCAATAATGGCCAGCAAATACAAGTCTCCAAAACGAGTGTAATAACCTTAAGTAAACTACTTCCAAGCAAAAGTCCTGCAGATCAAACAGTTCCCATGCAGCCTTATTCTATTAACCAGCAAAAAAGTCCCATGATATCTCCATAGTCATGCACAATACCAGAGCACTGCATTTCTGTTTACTTACATAGCTTATCTGCAATCCAGTAATGTATACAGTCAATCCCTCGGATGTAAATCACTTGTCTATTTGATGTTACTTCACTTGTTAAAAACTTTGTTAGCTTTTTAATGATAAACAAGGGGGTTAGCTGGAATAACAGGTTTTAAGGAATGTACAGTGGACATTCATAAACCATTTCTATTAGGGAGCCAATTCGATGTTGTTACATGGAGAAAAAGAACTGCATGTGTACAAAATAGTTAGCAACAACATGGAGCATACGTGGCTCTGCTATTTTCCTACAGGAAACCGCAAAGCCAACTCACGCTTACTCTACGTTATTTCAGTCACTTCCCAGGTAAACCCACCTCAGAAGATGGAGTGGATCTAAAGCAAACGGAATCAACTGAAAGCCCCATCGGACAGCAATGGGTCATTCAGCACTCCGCATCTGCTTTACACACTATTGCTTTGTGTATTTCAGAAACACCGCTTTTCTGCCTAATGTACTTCTACCGTCAGTAAAATTTCCTTCCAGTGATTTATGCAGTGTGAAGGACTCAGTCTTTAAACAGACAGGAATAAAAACAATAAATAAAGCTCGTCAGGATGCTCCTGCCAGAGTCACAGAACAAGAAAGCCCTCTGGCTCTGAAGCAACAGGGCTCTCTCAAACGTAGACACCGCCGGCTTCCCCCCTGCGGCTCCAGCACGGAAAAAGAAGGAAAAAACCGTATTGCACGCTCCCCGCTGGCTAAGGAGGGGCAGAGCTAAGCGGCAGAGCCGGCCACGCACAGGCACGGTGCGGGGCTCCCGGCCGGGAAGAGGCCGCGGGGCGGCGCGGGGAGCCGGCGCTGGAAGCCCGGTCTCCGCGGCAGCGGGCTTTCGGGGCTTCCCCGGCCAGCGGCCGCGAGACCCAGCCCGCCCCCCGCGCGATGCTGCAGCGGCGCGGCTGCCGCGGGCTGAGCGGCCGGCGGGGCGGGGAGGAGGCCGGGCCGGCGGCGCGGAGCTGCGGCAGGTGCCTCCCCCAGCCCGGCGCCGCGCCCGTCCCCGCGCAGCCCGGCGTCCCCCGGGCCGGCGCGGGGGAGCCGGGGAAGGGGAGGAGACGGCGGGAGCAGTGGGGGGGGCGGGAGGCGGCGGCGCGGTGGGCAGGTGAGGGAGGGGAGGCGCTGCGCGGCCGGTTCTTACCTGCTCGGCGGTGGGGCATACTGCGCCGCGCGGCGGCTGGGCGTCCCGACGGGCCGCGGAGTCCGCTGCCTCCCCCCGCCTGGGCACAGCGGCTGCCGCCCCCCGAGCCGGCCGCCCCGCCACCGCCGCTCGCCTCTTCCGCTTTGTTCCGCCGCAGCGGCTTCTCCCGCTCCCGCCGCAGCCGCGGGACGCGTAACATGTGCCTGGGGAGGGCGGGCGGGCGCCCGGGGTGGCACTTTCGGCGGGGCGGGGAGCGCGGTGGCCGGGCCCCTCCGCACCCGGCCCCGTGGAGGAGCCGAGCTGTCAGATCCAGCCCATCTGCCGCGATCGCAGTCGATCGCAACTAAATGGCTCCGGCAGCAGGGGCTCGCCGCAGCGGGCGGGGGCTGTGGGGGGGGTGAACGGGCCAGGCGGGAGGGGGGCCGGCCATTGTCTGAGGTGGCGAGGCCCGGAGTGCCCCGGGCGGGGGGCGGCGGGCGGGAGCTGCCCGGGGACTTGGTGCCCGGGCGCCGCTCCTTATAGTCCCTGCGGCATCGGGGCAGCGCCCGTCTGCGCGCCTTCGGGGGCTGTGATCCCCACGTGCGGGGCGGCTGACCCGGTGGTTCGCGCGGGAGAGGAGAGTACGGCCCCGGGCGAGAGGTTGGGCCCAACGCCTCTCTTCGAAGCTCGGGGCGTCGGGAGGGCCTGGGAGCGGCAGTGCCTATGGCGTGGCCCAGGGCATCCGTGCTGGTAAGGGTGCGAGGCCTGGCTGCACAGCACGGAGGTACAAGGCTTCAGGTGGACAGACTTCTGCAGGTGTGCACGGCACACCTTTGAAAACCTTGTGTTGTATGAAAAGAATAAAGAATTGCTGAAAGCTTTTCATCTGGTAGTCAAAAAAATGGCAAATGAAAAAAATTGCCTTGTTACAATAGATCACACTGGTATATGATCTGGTTATTTGTAGATAAAATGCATTTAAGAGAACCTGTGTGTAGAGTGAGGAAAAACTCAGGTTTGGGTTTATCTAGAGAAAGTGTGAGGTGGAGGTCTTGGACACAAAGTGAGAAAAAATGGCATGATGCAAATGATTGAGCTGGGTATGCTATAGTCAGTAAACTGCAGGAATCCCAGGGTGCAAAGTAAATCCTTATCATGCTGAGACAAGACACTTCCCCATCCCTGGAAACATTCAAGGTGAGACTGGACAGGGCTTTGAGCAACCTGGTCGAAGGGAAGGTGCTCCTGCCCATGGCGGGGGGTTGGAACTAGATGATCCTTAAGGTCCCTTCCTACCCAAACCATTCCATGATTAGGTAAGGTGAAGGGTTGAGCCACATCTCAGAATCAGAGACAAGAAGAAGTACTGTAGAAATAAAGCTTCAAAAATGCAAGTGGTAGGGGTTTTTCTGGATTTTGAATTTAGAGGTTTCTAAGCAGAGAATGATACACTCTCAAGAATAGAAAAAGGCACTGGAATTAAATATACCACCAGAAAAAATGCTCAGATTTTACTTAACAGATTGGCTGTAGCTGGAGACAGTGCATTATGCAAAAGGAACCTCTTCCTGCGACAGTACAGAGAACTCTCTACGGAGTAGATGGTACAGCAATTTCTTAAATATTATAAAACTTTGACAGCTGCAAAGAATCATGAGATGGGACCTAGGCATAATGGCAGCTAAAGGGTCAGGGTCTCCAAATCTGGAGGTCTCAGGTGGATTCTTATACACCATTCAAACAAGGGCTCATTCAAACCATGATCCTGTAGAACTCACGTAGTACTGAAGTAATGTCGACTGATGTATTTAGTTGCTTTGTTGTGCAGGGAAACACCTTCAGAACTCTCCTAAGAGCTATTTTAAATTACCGAGTTTAAAGTATGTTCACTTTCTGTTTAAATAAATAATACCCCAATAAAATGTAATTACATTATAATGCCTGTTGCTTGCACAGTCAACCTAAATCACCTCTACAGATTCCTTTAAAAGTAGTGATGGAAACTGTAAAGGCTAAATGTTTTTTGAGACTTGGGTGACAGACTGCATTGGTTTTCCCTAGAAGGTCTGTGTAGCTGTGTTGTTTCTTTTCAGTGGCAAAGCCCAAATATCCAGAGAAAGATACAACATATTTCCACTATCCAGCCCCCTGGGAGCTCAGAGGCATCCTGAGGCAAGCTTGCACCATCTCACTAGATTTCTTCCATGACTTTGTCCAGTCTTCAGCTGAACCCACATGCACTTCTGAAATCTGTGATACCCTGTTGCAGATGCTCTGAGCCTTGCTTACCTGAAAAATCTCTTCATTTGTTTTTTGATGTGCCACCGTTAGTTTCATCCAATACCCTTTATTTCTTGCATTAAAAGCAGCAGTGGACAGTCTGCTCTTTCCGTGTTACTTAAGTTTTTAGCTTTTCATTCCTCTGCATAAATTACCACTTTTTCAGACTCAAGAGTTTTAGTTGTTCCAAAAATGAAAACCATCTTGTGCTTCTGATTACCCTTTCCTGCCCTCCTTTGAATTCTTCCAGTTCTGTTACAGCTTTTCTGAAATGGGGGACCAGAACTGCAACTGGTTTCCAAGCTGCAGTAAAATCACCAACATATGGATGATCCTTTCCTAGGCGTGGTACTGCAGATCTTAACATGCTGTTCTAGTCTACTCAACACTAAGTCTATAAACCAGTTTGTATAGACTATCAGTCTGTAAATTACTGCATAAAAGGCTTTTTTTTTAAAGACCACATCTATCTTTCTGCAATTCCCCTTTCCCAAATTCCTAGTGAAATCATTGAATGATTTCACGAGATGATACACTAGATCAACCAGGACTACAGAAATGAAAAAAATTATTGCCAGTTCTTTAATCATTTTGAGGCCTGAGCTTGCATCCTCTGAAATCAAGAGCAATGGAAGTGGTCTCCTACTCTGTAACTTAAAGTGATTTAGAATTAAAAAGAACCAGTATTTATCTACAATTTAAAGCTGTAATTACAACTTGAGTCTTTTTTATGTACATTGAGCTGTACTGTTCCTGACAGCTGAGATACTGTTCTTCTGTGTCTCTTTAATTTTATCTCGGTTTCATACACATCAATAAGTACATGTTCCAAACCATTATTTGTTGTCCCTAGGCTTGTGCAATTTTATCTAGCATAGACATGTACAAGATGATACACTAGTCTTCAAACAAAATTTGTGATTTTGCTGGCCATTGCTTTGGAAACATAATAAAAATGCAATGCTCATACTTCAAAATACTAAAATGAAGTAGATGATAGCATTAGCTTGATATGTTGAATGGAGCCATAGCTTTAAATACAGAAACCTAACAGCTGGCACTGACAAATGCAATAATTGCCCAGTTACAGGAATTTTGTTATTTTCTCAGAGACACCAAGCTAGTGTTGAAGGGACAAGATGCTTCTTAAACTGACTTCTGATTCTCCACTGGCATAACGTACCTGTGGAGGTGATTTATCTCTGCTTGCTGTTGCATTCTTCAGCTCTTTCAAATGGGAGATACTTGGGAAAGAACAGGTATATTGACATGTTGGAAGTGATCAATTCACACAATAATCAATAATGCTGAAATAACCATGCAATCCTGAAGAGGATCTGTGCTTCACAGAGAAGCTTCATATTTAAAAATGTGGGAGGAAAAAACCCTTAGAATTCAGTTAAGTTTCACTTCTTGTCCTTTATTTTAGTAGTGATTTATTTACCTACATAGGACTGTAGCTAGGCAAAGGTGATGCAATACTAGATTTTGAGGTGCTGTAGCTAAAGCACATAACACTAGCGGTGTTCCAAAACTCTTATTAAACATGAGTAGGGTAGAAATTGCATGTACTGACATCATTTTAGGAGCAGTTGCTCTTTCAGCCTGACTGAGGATACTGTTCAGCGAGACCTGAGGCAGTACTTTCCTTTAGGGGACTTCAGTTCAAGTATCAGGACAACCGCCTGCACATCTGGGAAAACTGCCAGGCCAGGCTATTACACAAAAAGCTGCACAATAATAGCTGATGGGCAAACTCATGGAGTGCCCTGCACTGCCAGAAGAAAACACAGATCAGTCGCTCGAGGAGAGGTTCCAGAACAAACTGGACCCAAATAAGCACGTTGGTATTTCCCAGTACAGACTGGTAAGCAGGACTGCAGGAAGATAATGGAAATGCAGAATCTAGATCCATTACAGGAATTCTGAGTATCTTTGGAGCTAGCTGAAGAAAGGGTCAAGGGCTGCCATTTGCACATTTCCAAATTGCTGAACAGCAAAAAAATGAAATCCTGACATTACTGTTAGTGGGAGAACAGCATTTGGCCATTTTTATAAGCATTTGTAATGGTGTTATTAGAGAAAAGGAGAAGAGGGATTGAGAGTGCTTACAACTTTTGATCTGTGTTTCTGGACCGATCTCTCTCAGGGCCCTGCAGGAAGATAGGTACTTCCTTTGCATTTGATCTTTCTTCCCCAGCTGGGAAGAGTGGAAGATCATAAAAATACAGGAAGCCTTACTGGAACCACATCGTATGTACTTGTTTCTCTCAAAAGGACTTAAGAGGCTCTTGACTTGCTTGGTGGAGGACTAAGAATCTGCTGAATGAAAAACAATACTGCATTTATTAAAGCATTATGAGGAATTGAACGGGGAAGAATTGAGAGGTAGCATCAAACCTCAGGTGCTGAACAGCACAAGTATGTGCCAATTCTGGCGGCATGTGGAAGCAGATAGGCTTATTCCTCTGCTGTCTGTAAAGGTGCTACATAAATTACAGCAAACTAAATATCCCGCAAAAAGCTGGTATCTCCTTCCTTCTAGGCATTTGCTGGAGATTAATCTAGTTTTCTATTTTCTGCTTATTTAAGTTACACATTCTAGACTCTGCTTAGCTTATCAGGTGGTAATAAAACCAAGAGGTCTGTATGTTGCAGGGTTTATTAATTTTTGAATATCTCAGGGGAATACTTACATAAGCAAGAGTTTGCAAATTCTGAGCTATGCTGATTTAAATAAGGAAAAAAATATGCTCAGGTCTTTCATATCTGATGAATGCTGCCTTATATTTGAAACCTTGTCCCTCGTGGAACTCATTACAATAATGTTTATACAGGTTTATGCTATAAATGCACGATATTTTCTCTACAGCAGACTATGCTGGAATTTACTCCTGATTAAAAAAAATAATGTGTGAATGGTCTATATCCCAGAATATGGATTTCTATAGTTATGCCCATTTATTAACAAATAAAGCAATATAATTTTCCAATATAATTATATTGGAAGTGCACCCTGGATCTCCTGCAACGTGTGTTAACAAGAAGCCAGCCAAATCCTACAGAATTAAAGCAAACTTTCAGAAAGCTGTGAAGTACCTCCCTGAGCTCTTCCAGCCTGATTACAGTCAGCACTGGAGCTAAGCAGGAGATCAGGTGATCCTCCTAGATAATGCTGGCAACAGAGCTAAACTCTGCTTCTGCAAAAATAAACTCTAGCACATCTGGATCTTTAGCTGCCAAGTGTACCCAAAGCCTGGCGAGAGATGCTGTCTGTTGCAGTACAAAGGAGGAGGGTGGCAGTGATGGCTCAGTGCACACTTCGCATTAAATAGCAGGAAGAGGTGACATCACAGCAATATTTTGTTTGCACAGGTGTCCTGCTTTCAACTCAAGCAGTATTTATCCGTGATGCACCCAGCCAGATGACACACGTATCTGCATCCATGGTTGTCTCTATATTAAAAAACATTTGCACCAGCACAGCAACACCAATATACTTTAAAAAAAAATGCTTTGAGAGAACAGGCTAGAGGTCTTTTCTCCTTCTCCCCTTGCCACTACCCATCTCCTAACAGACGAGATCATTTACACAAACTTTTGTTCTGTGGAGTGACAAGGGCCAAGGACACGAGTTGGAGAGAACACTTCCAAAGATGGTTTCGTCTTCCACACCTCATCATGCTGTGAAGTGTAGACACAAGAAAACGCTCTCCTATCCAAAGCACAGGGTAAGACTGTCAATATGCTTGCTTTAAGCCATAAAACCTCTTAAAGATTCAAGTGGTGATGTGGGCACTTCATCCTCCAGATTGGAGTGAACACGCTGACAACACACAGTGCTTTGACATGAGAAATGCAACCTTATTATTGATACACTGAACTGGAACACAGAAAAATTCTGGCTTAGACACAGATCTCTTGTATAACCTCCATTACTCAGTGTACTCATAGATATAGAAAGCGTTGGGATGAAAGGGACCTTAAAGATCATCTAGTTCCAACCCCTATTCACAACTTTGTTTTTCTCTGTAAGAAGGGAATTATGTTATTTCTTGTTTCATCCTTGGGGCTGAGGAGATTAAAACCATTTCTCACTTTATGTGGAACAACGAGGCCCTGTTCTCACTTGGGGTCTTAAAGTCTTAACTTTAACGTAATTTAGAAAAAATAAAAATGGTTGAGCATTACAGAATGAAATAGAAATGCTAAACTTGATTATTTAACTTATCTTTCAAGAGTGAAACTCATCTACAGGGAAGAGTGATAACCCAGTGTGTGTGGCTTCAATACACATTTTCCCAGTGGCCTCTTCTCCATCTGCCATCACCACTGGCCTGCTTGTGGACTTCATTAGTTAAACAGAACAGTGACATACCATTCCTTTAAAAATACTTCATAAATTCATAAATTCTCCATTTCTCCTTCCTTAAAACGCAACGCCCAATCTAAAACCCTGCCTGACAGCCTGTGTCTGTACACGAATCATTTTTATGATACATTTTGACATCCTCTTTTTAAAAGAGCCCAAATTCTTATTTCTTGCCTTGATGTAAATCCATGGATTTTCCTCTGCCAACTAGGAAACAGAGGCTCCACGTAAAGATAGGGCTGTTCAGCCTTGGAGAAGACTTGAGGGCAATGTCAGTATTACTCATAGGAATTATTCTTTGCTCTGTGAATAATTCCAGTGAAATAATTGGAATTATCTGAGGAGTGAAATGTAATTCAACATAAATAAGCATGGCTGTGCCTAGGCATTAGTGGAAGACAAAATAGAACACCAAATAATAAAAACAGACTACAGATGGTTCCTGTTCAGGAATGCTTGATTTTCTAAAAAAGGGCTAGATAAGCTCAGAGCACCAACAACAGATAAGTGCATATTCATTCCTTGTAGATTCTTACATTGGTCTGTTATTTGGTTTCATATCAGAAAACTGGGATACCACTTCAGATGAATGGGTGGTCTAATGTTTCCCCCCACAGCCGATCCTTTCGAGTGGGCCCGTGCTGCCCCATGCAGTTGTGCAGTGTGTCTGTGGTGTGCCCAAAGCCTGCTACCTGAACCAAGCAGGAGACAGAGACAAAAAACCTGCCACTTAGCCACAGATAAAATGAGCTCAAAGCATATTTTCTTCCCAAACCTAAATAGCCACTACAGTAATACGTGTATCTGCCTACACAAAAGCATTTGTTCTTATAAGAAATGTAAAACAAACGGAGAACCATGCCAACATTATACATTTCATTTCCCGGCATACAAATGAGGATCTAATTTACTCTGGGCTGTTCATGCATTTTGCTTTTAACAAACATCCATATGTCAAATAGACCTTCCACATACTTCCCTGCTGGAGTTTTTTTCCTTTCAACTTGGTAGGGAACATTTGTGATCCCTATTCTACCAAATATATCTAAAGAATATATTTTGCTCAAGGCCTTCTATTTTTTCATGTAAGAGAAATCAATTCATAGCTCTAGCAGTCTTACTATTATGACAAGCATACATCTGTGCAAAAATAGCCCAATCCCTAATTAATTACAGAATGTTATTAACATTTTTACACTTAACATCGGCTAATTTATTTATTTTTATACACATGACTATATGAAGTCACTTCTTAAGCACCCTTTTCATATTTTGCCCGCAGTTTTAAAATCTGGGTAGTTTAGCATAGATACAGAGATTTGCTTGTATCAAAATTATTTTCTATTCAGATAGTTCCAAATCCTTTATGTAATGACTTCACTATCTGAGGCTTGACACTTCACTCCTGACTCATGTAGTACTGATGGGGAGTGTTAATGGGAGTTTTCCCCAATTAAAGAAAACAGGCTGAGGCTCATACTCTTTAAAATCAATAGTTGTTATGAATGTATATTGGCAAAATCATTTCAGATCATATTTCTCATCTACCACAGCACATCAACTTGAGCTTAATTTTAAGTCAGTTTAGTAAATACTACACAAAATACGTACTATGAGAGTTAAAATGACTCGTTGAAGAAGATTTATTGATAAGGTACAGAGTTACACAAAAAAAGACTATCAATCGACTTTAATCAGTTGAAGACAATTGTTTTGTATGAATAATTAGTGGACCTGATCATAAAAAAATTGAACTTCTGTAAGGCATCTATTTTTATTTGTTTGAAAGACAGTGATCAGTCTTGATTTGAACACTGAGATAAATTACACCCACTTAAATAAGCACCATTTTTACTGCAATTGCAACAAGTGCTCTAACAGTTATCCAGTGTTTTACCTTGGTTGCAAGTTTAGTATTTATAGTGGGCTTACATAGTCTATACAGCTAATTTGCAATCTTTAACCTCTTCTCTCTTGCTTTTCTGTGATCCCATTAAAAATATTACTTATAAGGCCAACAGCAAAACACTTGCTTTTCTCTAGACTCGTTACTTTACCCCCACTCAGTTCAGTCATGAAGAAGTATCTTCAGAAACTGTGGTGTGAGACAGGCATTGTACCGGGGAGTCAAAGGAAGAGAGCAGTTTTTATTCGCAGATAATACAATGGCAGTGCTTTTTGTGGCCTGTAACTACATCTGCACTGCTCACTGAACCATCCAAATTTACACTCAGCTAAAGAAAAGCACATTTGGCCAAAAATCAGATACATTTTTAATTGGTATCCTAATGCGCATATTCAAATACTAATCCTTGGTAGAAATGCAGATCTGAAGCAGTATTGTGAACGCTGTTACACAACTTGATAGCCTTATATGGGTTTTATCTACATTTTTATGGGATTTTTTTTCACACATAAAGTCACAAACCAGAAGCCTCAACTTTAGAGAGACATATGTGATGTTATAATGTTTGCTGGAAACACTCGAATACCTGTGATGGCTGAACGGCTCCTGAATGTCAAACTCAGCTCTGCTCTGCCTCGGCCAGCCCCACCTCGAAACACTAGGGAAACTGAGAGGAATGCGCCAGTGTTTTGACAGCTTTTACAAATTTATCATATATATCCACTGCTTTACCTATCAATGTTATAGAGATGTAGTGGGGAAAAAAACCAAAACCAAAACAAACCAAACAAAAAAACCCAAAACACAAACCAGAAAAGCACCACCACCTCCTCAAAAAAACAAAAAACAAACAAAAAAAAAAACCAGCAAAACAAAACACTGAGAAAAAGATAAGAGGAGAGTGTTAACGGCTAATAGCACAAACCACCTTTTCTTCTGGCTTTATCCATTGCCAGATGGTGTGACAAGACGTGGATAAAGAAGTAAAAAAGGAAGAAGCCTTGTGGTCTTACAAACCAAACCAAAGCAAACCACACCAAAGCAATCTGCCTGCTGATCATGGGCTACAGCAATTTTGAAAGAGAATTAATTCCAAATAAAGCCTATAACTCAAGTTAGCAACATGGACCAGAGGCAAGTTTTGTTATCAGAAAAGTTTAAAATGGGGTTTCAGCCACAAGACCTGGCTGCTTTGACCTTAATTCCCCTCAGGCCAAATTACTAAGCTGTCCTGGGTTCAGCAGTAGCAGTCATTTTTCTTCTTCTTAGTAGCTGGTGCAGTGCTGTGGTTTTGACTTTCAGCCTGGGAACAGTGCTGATAACACCGATGGTTTTAGTTGCTGCTCAGTAATGTTTAGTCTGACCAAGGACTTTCTGAGTCTCATGCTCTGCCCGGGAGGAGAGGAAGCCGGGAGGAAGCAGAGACAGGACACCTGACCCAAACGAACCAAAGGGGTATTCCATACCACAGCACGTCATGCCCACTATATAAACTGGGGGCAGTCACCTGGAAGGGTTAGATCACTGCTCAGGTTGGGCTGGGTATCAGTCAGCGGGTGGTGAGCGGTTGTGTTTTCTTCCCTTGTTATTTTCCTTATCATTGTTACTATTGATGGTAGCGGCAGTGGTTTGTGTTATGCCTTATTACTGGACTGTTCTTATCTCAACTCATGGGAGTTACATTCTTTCGATTCTCCTCCCCATCCCTCTGGGAGTGGGGGGGGAGAAAAAGGAGGGGGGGGGGGTGCATGAGAGAGCGGCTGCGTGGCTGACTGAGCTTAAACCACAACATAAGCCCATGACAAGAAAAATACTAGAGCAGAGCATGACCTTATTTAGCTGAGGTAGCATTTGTTTTTTTGGTTTTTTTTTTTTTCACAGCCTTCATTACTGTAATATCATACATAGGGTTTTTCATTTGTTTGCCATGCAACTTATTCCCCTAAGATTAGTCCTTTTCTAGTCAAGCAGTCTAAAGCTAATCACAGTTGTTATTTTAATCTGTGCTCACCATTAAGAATTCTTGCAGAGCTATTTTGCTTGTTAGCAATTATGGTCTCCCAATGGAAGTTCATGATTGCAGCAAAAACAACCTGTTTAATACTTGGCACCTCTTTAGTATACAAGCATTAAACCCAGAAGCATAGAAGTATGCTAATGCTGGTGATGAGAGTATAGCAAATCAATTTAACAAACTCTGGTTTTAAAATACAGTGTTGGAGAAATGCCACATGGTCCTCATGCACATTTGTAGTCCTCCCCCTCTGTGTTTTTCGTACCTGTAACAAGGTAATAAGGTGCTGCTGATCATTCATTTACTATATGATTGTCATGTCTGAAATGCATATATCCTCGTGCTTTCACCAAGACAGACCAAAGGTTTGGTCCTGCTTCCAGTAGTACTAATAATAAAATTCCCTTCAAATGTCTTAAGAACAGGGCCTGACCTTTGCATAGTTAGGTAAGCATCCTACACTGAAATATGAATTCTTTCTTCTATTAAGGGAACTAGTAATTGCTCTCAGTGACCTATGTGTCAGGACTTAAAAATTACGATCTACTGTCAAAGTCAATTAGCAAAGACCACAGGAGCAAATTTCTGCTTCTCATGTTGATTGTCCGCAAAAAATTATACACAGTAATCCACTTTAGCTGAACTGGACAGAGCATTAACTGACTTTGTGGGAAACAACACTGCAGGGGATCACCCCAACCAATTCTGTCCTATTTAAAGTTATTTCCAGAACGGGCAGGGCAGAAAGATCTAAAATAACCCAATGTTCTGGTTCAAGCTGATACACTGAATGAACAATCACTATTGTGCATCATCTCCGGTGATAAATATTGTCGATTTACATTGATGGGGGTCAAGTTTGTCTCACATTGGGTAAATTAATTTTGTTCAAACTTGAGAAATGGGGGAACCACTGACAAGTCAAATATGCTATCATTTTCATCATTCTTCATGTGAAAATAATTATTGCAAAGTTTTCAGCATAAGAAAACCTATGTTTAAAAAAGTCTGCATCTCCACATACTAGTGAGGTACCTTCACTTGTTGTAAAGGTTTTAAAGAACAAAACAACTGAAGCTGGGCTAGAGGTCTATTTTAGTAGAAAGCTATAAAATGTGACCTAACCATAGCCAGTTATCTTGGGACAGCAATTACAGCAATAAATGTTCCACAGCAGATGCTAATGCCGTGTATAAACAGTCCTCCGCTAAAATGAAAAGAAATTTTTGTCCCCACATGTCTTTTAGGGTCCCATTGTACGTGTGGAAATGTAAAGGAAATGTAAAATTGATATGCGCACCATGACATTGGCTTTAGTCTCCTCTGCCTTAGCCTGGCCGCTATAAATCTGTCCTGGCTGTAAGTAATGGTGAAGGAGCTAAATGGTCAGAATTTGTGTCTGTCTTTTTTTATTAGCTCACCTAGAGTAAAGTAGGGGTTGTCGGTCAATGTCAGGTTCAGCGCCCAGTGACCCAGTGGGTTAAAATCATGGTAGTCACAAATCAAGAGCATAATGAAGTCTGAGAAGAGGGCTATGCTGATTTATTAGGACATCTGTCTGGCTATAGACAGCCTAGTACTGCCCCTGTGTACTGCGAACTATTAGCATAATCCCCACCATGAAACATCTTTGAGATTTAAAAGAGAAAAATAAAGTGTTCAAAGAAGAGTGGTGAAACCAGAAGGGTTTATCTTGTAGTGCTCATTGTAAGTCTTGTTTTTTTATGTTGACACGCCATAAAAATAGTATAAAATATAAGTTAATACTAAAAATAAATTAGTCTTCAGTTTTCCAAACCCACTGAATTTTCAGAACACATCTGAATGTCTGTTCATAATGAAATAAACTCACTATGCCTGCTACTTTTCAGTGACTTTTTCATATTTTAATTTCTTATTATTCATTTATATTTAACCATGGTGGTGTCATCCACATGTAAAGTTATCACCTTTATTCTTACAAAAATAATTTCCTGAATTCTGTAATCTTAGATGTAAACTTCAGTTTCTTGTGCCAATTATTCTGACTACCATTAAAAGAAAGCAGGGATTAAACACAAACTTTCTGAATTTTCCCTGTAAATAAGACTAAGTCCGTATCATAAATGCCGTATGCTGTAAATGCTGTAATATTACTTTATATCCTATAGGTCAAGGAGTTGCTGAGCTGGACACCAACTAGTACTGCCATGTGCAAAACTACATTTTTTTGTACATAAGAGGTATCTAACTGAAAAATCAGACAGATCATTATTTCTTCCTTCATCAGGACTAAGGTGAAATAGGTTTCAATCTCTGAAG
The DNA here is from genome assembly GCA_039720435.1 of Amazona ochrocephala. NCBI lineage: Eukaryota > Metazoa > Chordata > Aves > Psittaciformes > Psittacidae > Amazona > Amazona ochrocephala. The sequence goes on from CM077881.1 coordinate 34,491,748, forward strand.
ATTAAATTATTCCCTGAAGATTACTTTACATTTGACTCTATATTAATAAAGACTGCCACTGCTCATGTGCCTTCAGAAAAAAAAATAGTTAAATATTGCATTTAGAAAAAATATATGGCTGTGAATGTTCAATGAGTTTCAGCACGGGTATTAGTCCATTTTCATTATATTATATGGTATCTCAGGTAGGAATTTAGCTGGTAACTATAAAAATATGAGATAGTGCTAGTTAATAGGTACTGAATACTTTGAAAATGCCAAGTACAAGCAAGTACTGCAAAGTGCTGTCATGTAGATCTTTTTAGACCAGCTGTGATAATAATAATTGTATACAAGTGGAAAGACTGGAAGAGTTAATGTAGAAATTATCACGAGATAATTAATTCATTAAGGGTGTGACACTTCTGAGCTTCCTAAAGATTAGGTAATTCCATCACCACCTTTACCATTTCGTATTAGAACAGCCCTAACACAACAGCTAGAGAACAGTACTGCTGAAATACAAGAAAAAAGAATGTACAGGTTTAGACATTTTTGCCATCAGATCACAGTTTAGTGATGCTTGATAAATTTTGGAAAGACGCAAACAACGCACAAGCTCTCATCCTACCAAAGGAAGGCATCAACAATACACAGCAGCAAAACCACTTAAGCGCAATATGCAATAAACTTATTACTGTAAAGAGGGAACTTTGGAATGAAGTGAGCACCTTTGTGTGAGAGCTGACCACCTCCACCTGTGAGTAGATGATATTTACTAGACCAGACAAATGCATGAAGTTTTGCAAGGTCCTACAGCAATCTTATTGTTTGAGGAGCTCTTCAGAAGTGCTCGTGCAGTTACCACATCTGCTGCACAGTCAAGTAGAAACGCCCAGTAGGTGCACAGTAGCATGTGGAAATCACTGCTTTGTTTAAACCAGAGCTAAGTCTGGGCAGCCTGCACTGAGCAACAAAACCAAAGGAGAAACAGAAAATCTGGATGATCAAAAGTACTACAAAATTTTAAAACCATGTTTATTTCAGTCTCAAAACTCTCAATTTCTCATGCTGCTGTGCTGTTCTTTTGGCTATAATTTGTATGCCATTTGGTGAAAACACATTCAAGAATATGAGACCATTTCTTAAATTGAGTCCAATTAGAAGAATCGGAAGTAGAGTTAGCATCCACTGCTTAGCAAATTCAACATGGGGAAACCTGTGCATGTGTGTAACTGCCTGATTAGCAAAGGCAAGATTCAACTTGTGTGTGATGCCCTACTTATTCCACTTAGGTAAGATTTTCTAGTCCTCAAAGAATTAAATAGTGGAGAAACTGAATACCCAATCATTTATTTGAACTCAAGAATGAAAACTATGCATTGCAGTATTTTTTCCAAAATAGCAACATAAACACGTGTGTGCACAGTACTTGCCTCCATAAATTCCAGCGTTGTTCTTCCAGCTGAGTCACTAGATGCTCGATGTACTTGTTTGAGTCCATATATTCCTAAATGAAAGATGATGAAAAGGTTATTTTTTTTCAATGTTCAAAGCATTTGTAAAATTTTGAGTGAAAGACAATCAGAGCCAGTTTGTGGAGTGCACTTCTATTTTGCACCCAAGGTTATCCCATGTACACAGAAATCATCACAGTGATGTAAAATTTCAGATTAAAACTAAATTTGGGTGCATACCAAGTGAACAGGGCAGTAGTCCAATACACTTCTTAGAGACTTTTTGAAGGGAAGACAAAAGGTGGTGAGGCTACGCAAGCAGCACAAATAAATTAGAGAAAAATAAACACGTATCTGTATTCTAAGCCCAGAATTGTCTTCCCTGGATCCAGACTGAAAAATAACTTCTGAACAGTGCAGTCACTCTTCTGGGGCACATTTTGTTTATTTTAGGTATAAATCAAAGTGAAAGGAATATTTGACTTAAATATTATAGTCTGCGGGGTGGTGAGCGGGATGGTGAACACTCGCCGTACGGGCAAGGCTCGGTCTGGGAGCTCTGCTCTGGCTGCGCCGGTGGTGGCCAGCGTAGGCACCCAGACGGAGCCGACGGGAAGGGAGGCTGCAGTGCAGAGCTCGGGGTGTAGAGAGCACCTGCACGGCTGTCCTGAGGGGAGGGTGAGCAATGGGCAGGGCTGCACTCAGTGCTCCCTGGTGCAGGTCCTCCTGCAGCAGGTGGCTGAACTGCAGGAAGCTGTCACCAGGCTGAAAGGTGTCAGGGAAGCTGAGAGGAAGCAGCACTGCTTGCTCCAGGACCAGACTGTTCCGGGGCCTCGAGTGTCTACTGTTGCTCATGCAGGAAAGGAGGCCGCTAACCCAGGAAGCTGGGAAAAGGTAACAGAAAAAAACAACAAAAAAAGGAGGAAGAGGGCAATTAAAAGCAAGGGGCTTCCTCCTACGTCTGTTGTCCCCACCCAGAACCGCTTTGCTGTCCTGCAGGGGGCTGATGAGCAACAGCGCTCCCACCAGGCGCAACCAGCTGGTGCACTGGTAAAGAAGGTCACTGCTGGTGCTGCCAGGAAAAAGCGGCGGGCCATAGTAGTTGGGGACTCTAATCTGAAAGGCACAGAGGCACCCATCTGTCGGCCTGACCCAGCCTCAAGGGAGGTGTGTTGCCTACCAGGGGCTCGGATCAGGGATGTGGCCGAGAAGCTGCCTGCTCTAGTCGGTCCCACTGACTATTACCCACTCCTGGTAATACATGTGGGTGCTACTGATATAGATAGCAGTAGCCCGGAGACCATAAAGAAGGACTACAGAGATCTGGGAGAGGTGGTTAGGGGCTCTGGAGCTCAGATCGTCTTTTCGTCAATTCTCCAGGATACAGGGCAGGACCTTGAAAAGGCTAGGAGGATTGGGCACGTTAATAAATGGTTAGAAGGGTGGTGCTATAGTCAGGGGTTTGGGTACCTTGAACATGGAACTCAATACAGTAGGCCAGGTCTACTGGGGGCTGGTGGCGCTCGTCTGACAAAGAAGTGGAAGAGTGGATTTGGTAGGAGGCTTGCCAGACTGGTCAAGGATGCTTTAAACAAGATGTGTTGGGGGAGGGGGGCATCATTCCATCCCAACACATCCAGTCGGTTGGCAGCACCTATAGTAAACATTTGGAGCAATGTAGAGATATTCTAGCTGCTCCAGCCAATGAGCCGGCTTCAATTGGATCTCGGCTCAAATGCCTCTACACAAATGCCCGTAGCATGGGGAACAAACAAGAGGTATTAGAGATGTGTGCACATCTACGGGGGTATGATATCATAGGCATCACAGAAACATGGTGGGATGGCTCCTATGACTGGTGTGTTGGAATGGAAGGTTACCGGCTCTTTAGGAAAGACAGGCCCGGCAGATGGGGAGGGGGAGTTGCTATTTATGTTAGGGATAGGCTGGAGAGTATGGAACTCTGTCTGGGGACAGGTGAGCAGTCGACAGAGAGTTTGTGGGTCAGGGTTAAAGGGAGAACAGCGATGGGTGATATTATTGTGGGGATCTGTTACAGACCGCCTGACCAAGGGGACTTGCTGGACGAAGCGCTCCATAGGCAGATAGGAACAGCCTCACGCTTGCAGGCCCTTGTTCTCATGGGAGACTTCAACCACCCTGATATCTGTTGGAGGGATGGTACGGCCCGGCACAAGCAATCCAGAAGGTTCCTCGATTGCGTGGAAGACAACTTCGTTCTGCAAGTAATAGAGGAGCCGACAAGGAGAGGTGCCATGCTTGACCTCGTCCTCACCAACAGGGAAGGGCTGGTTGGGAATGTGACACTCCAGGGCAGCCTTGATTGCAGCGATCATGAGATGGTTGAGTTTGAGATCCTCAGGACAGTGAGAAGAGCGTGCAGCAAGCTCACTGCCCTGGACTTCAAGAGAGCAGACTTTGGCCCCTTCAGGAACCTGCTCAGTAAGGTTCCATGGGATACAGCCCTAGAGGGCAGGGGGGCCCAAGACTGTTGGTTGATATTCAGGGATCACCTGCTGCAAGCTCAGGAGCGATGCATCCCAACTAGAAGGAAGTTCAGCAGGAGGGCCAGGAGACCTCCTTGGATGGATAAGAAGCTGCTGAGCAAAATTCGAAGGAAAAAAGAGGCTTATAAAAGGTGGAAGCAAGGTCAGGCGGCCTGGGAAGAATACAGGGATGTTGTCCAGGAAGCTAGGGACCAGGTTAGGAAAGCTAAGGCCCACTTAGAATTAAACTTGGCTAGGGATGTTAAGGATAACAGGAAGGGATTTTATAGGTACATTGCCAATAAAAGACAGGTTAGGGACACCGTGGGCCCTCTCCAGAAGCTATCGGGAGAACTGGCTACCCTGGATTTGGAGAAGGCTGAGGTTCTTAATGACTTCTTTGCCTCAGTCTTTACCGGCAAATGCTCTGACCACACCACCCAAGTCTTGGAAGGCAGACGCGGGGACGGTGAGGGTGGGGACCCTGGGCCCACTGTGGGGGAGGATCTTGTTCGGGACCACCTTAGGAACCTGAATGTATACAAGTCCATGGGACTGGATGAAATCCATCCACGGGTCCTGAAGGAGCTGGCAAATGAAGTTGCTAAGCCACTGTCCATCATATTTGAAAAATCATGGCAGTCAGGTGAAGTTCCCGACGACTGGAAAAAGGGAAATATAACCCCCATTTTCAAGAAGGGGAAAATGGATGAGCCGGGGAATTACAGACCAGTCAGTCTCACCTCTGTGCCTGGCAAAATCTTGGAGTGGATTCCCCTGGAAGGCATGCTAAGGCACATGAAAACCAACAAGGTGCTTGGGGACGGCCAGCATGGCTTCACTAAGGGGAAATCCTGCCTGACCAATCTGGTGACCTTCTATGAAGGGGCTACGGAACTGATGGACAGGGGTAGAGCAGTTGATGTCATCTACCTGGACTTGTGTAAAGCCTTTGACACTGTCTCACATGACATCCTTCTCTCTAAGTTGGAGAGACATCAATTTGATAGGTGGACCACTCGGTGGATAAAGAACTGGCTGGATGGCCGCACACAAAGAGTAGTGCTCAGTGGCTCAGTGTCCAGCTGGAGACCAGTAACGAGTGGTGTCCCCCAGGGATCGGTGTTGGGACCGGTCTTGTTCAACATCTTTGTGGGTGACATGGACAGCAGGATTGAGTGCGCCCTCAGCAAGTTTGCCGATGACACCAAGCTGTGTGGTTCGGTTGATACGTTGGAGGGAAGGAATGCCATCCAGAGGGACCTTGATACGCTTGTGAGGTGGGCTGATGCCAACCTGATGAAGTTTAACCATGCTAAATGCAAAGTCCTCCACCTGGGTCGGAGCAATGCCAGGCACAGCTACAGGTTGGGCAGGGAGGAGATTCAGAGCAGCCCTGCGGAGAAGGACTTGGGGGTGTGGGTTGATGAAAAAATGAACATGAGCCGGCAGTGTGCGCTTGCAGCCCAGAAAGCCAACTGTATCCTGGGCTGCATCAAAAGGAGTGTGACCAGCAGGTCGAGGGAGGTGCTCCTGCCCCTTTACTCTGCTCTCGTAAGACCTCACTTGGAGTATTGTGTGCAGTTGTGGTGTCCTCAACATAAAAAGGACATGGAACTGTTAGAACAAGTGCAGAGGAGGGCCACGAGGATGATCAGGGGACTGGAGCACCTCTCGTATGAAGATAGGCTGAGAAAATTGGGGCTGTTCAGCCTGGAAAAGAGAAGGCTGCGTGGAGACCTCATAGCAGCCTTCCAATACCTGAAGGGGGCCTATACAGATGCTGGGGAGGGACTCTTCATTAGGGACTGTGGTGAGAGGACAAGGGGTAATGGGTTTAAACTTAAACAGGGGAGGTTTAGATTGGATCTGAGGAAGAAATTCTTTACTGTGAGGGTCGTGGGGCCCTGGAATGGGCTGCCCAGGGAGGTTGTGGATGCTTCATCCCTGGTGGCGTTCAAGGTGGGGTTGGACATAGCGTTGGATGGCATGGTTTAGTGGGAGGTGTCCCTGCCCATGGCAGGGGGGTTGGAACTCGATGATCTTGAGGTCCTTTCCAACCCTTACTATTCTATGATTCTATGATTCTATTTGAAAATGCAATTATAACTCAGCTCCTGTATCATTTCCAGTTCAACTTTTGCAGGTGCCATAACCTGCAGTATCCGCTATATGCATTTGATTTTGGACAGAATTTCTGATAAATAATCATTTGCAGATGAACAATTTGGATTTTTTTCTTACGGAAGACTGTCTTTTAAACTCAGTGCAAAGAGATGCTTCTTCTCAGCAGAGAAATATATTGGCAATAGAAATACACCACTTTACTTCCAGGGGGAAGGCAACTTCAGTGTTATTTATATAAAGTATTTCAGAATATACCCACACAATAATGTGATATAATATGATATATTTGTATGACTGCAGTACCAACACTTTACTATTATTCTATACCAGCCACATTACTATCATTCTGAAAGCCTATCAGTAATAATAAAACTCTCTTGAAATACCTCACCAAAACATAAATATGTTTCAAACCTCATACTTCAGGAAATAACAAGTATTGGAGTAATATATGGAAAAGAATCCATCTTCACTTTCTGGAGACAAAAGCTCCATTTTTATAGCTCCAGTGTTTTACCTGTGGACTAATCATGTTGGTTTTTCTTTGTATTAGGAATTGTTTCTTCTCTGATTTGGTGTACAAATATACATTTTTGTTGCAAAGTAGTTGGTTCTTCTGAGCTATTTATCTTCATGGCCAGGAATATGAGATAGCTACAACAGGGACAGCAAGTCATCATGTCTTCTCAAGGGGAAGATGAATGGTAGCTGATTTTAATGACCGTAACGTATATATAAATGTACTTTTTTTTGTTTTTCAGGACTGGAATTATTCTGAGTGAGTCTATGTTTTTGCCCACAGTAATTATTTTCTTATTTTGTTTTAGGGAGAGAGTGGTTCTTTAAAGGCTGTTGTGATGCAAAGAAATGGTCCCTGGCATAGATGGAGAGGAAGAGTGAGATGTTGCTCCCGAGGAGACTGTGCAAATGCACCTCAGCCATGTCCTGTTCAAACTGTGTTGCTTGAAAACCTTTGGGAATTGTGAAACTGTCCATTAAAATCTGTGGTAGCACCAAGCTTAAATTTAAATCTAACTGCTGTAGGTAGATGTGTCTTGTGGATGTTACTTTCAGAAAACATTAAATAATGCAAATCCTGAAAAATGCCATGAACTTCAGTGGCATTAATATAGCTGTTTTACAAGTGCTGTTTAGATTAAACCCTCCTACTTTCCTTGCTACTCAACTGAGTTGAATTTCACTTGGAGTACAGTGCGTCAACTAAGCAGCAAGCTGCTTCTAAGGCAATGCAAGTGAAGTATTCTGTATGACACATATATTGCAGTATAAAAAAAAATAAACTGTACAAATGTATAATAACGATTAGTTGCAGTACCGACTTCTTTAAAACAAGCTGCCTTTTTTACTATTTTTTACTACAATGAGCCTAGTATAAATTAGTATTAATACCTTTACATCTTTTTAATGCAATATTAAACAATAGTCCTGATTTATTCATCAGTGCACTTTGCCCTAAGGGCAAGGATAGGATCAGCAGTTTTATTCTGCATAATTCTACCATGATAATATAAAAAAACTCACTTTGAAGCAATTTTCTTAAAAATATTGTCTAGAAATAAAGACAGTGGGGAAAAAGAAAGCCATGTGTTAATCCTGTATGACTGCTGCCTTAATGTTAGGTTTTCCCTGTGGTAAATCAGAAATATTACTGTATTTCTCTTGAAGACCTGCAGCTCTGTATGTAATCTGTCAGTGTGCCAAAGTGATTTGAAAAAATCAACCATGATTTGATAGAAACATGATTAGAAGTACCTCCTTCCTTTGATGCTGCTATGGCACATTCACGTGCCAGCCATGTCCGAAGCAAGCCACCTACTTCAGACAAGGTCTCTGTTCGCAAGCCCAGGTTTCTGCTCTTGTCTATTACCTGCTATCACAAATTCCCCAAACCCTGGATCAGAAGCCAGCAATATTTTGTCAACATGAAGGAAATAGCAGTCATTTGAGACTTAGAGCAACTCTGTGATTTTGAATAATATGGCACATTCAGTGAAAGCATAAAATGTGAGAAATAATCTCACAGTAATCACACTTATTTATGGCTGGACTCAATAATCTTTAAACTCTTTTCCAACTTAAATGATTCTACAACTTTATATTCACAAAGACTGAATATACAATTCAGTAAAGTACCGACATTTATCAGTACCCAATAGATCACATTGAAAGGAGTAATACAAATATTTTGCAGCTTCCTTGGAACTGTCATACGATTGCTTGGACCATATAGGCTTTGAGTAGCATGAGTAACTGTTGAGACTGAAAAATTACACGGTGTCATTTTACAATGCAAATGTATGACTTTGGAAGTTTGTGTTATTGGAAGGAGGATACAAGTGACTCACACGTATGTCAGAAAAAATGATGAAAACAGAAACAAGGTCCAATAACTGAAAAGGATAAGAAATATTTAGGTAGACAAGACTGATACTTATATTAGATAGTAGTAAGACAGATCAGTCAAACAGAGGAGAAAGCACAGTAGTCCCAGGGTTTCCAAAGTGGCTTACAATTCTACCTGTTCCCACTAGCAGAAGGCTAAACAGTGACCCCCTGTAAAGTAGGAGGGGCTAAGGCAGTGTAAGGCCAAGTCAACATTTCCCAAATTATGCCGCATTTTTAATCTGAAGTTGCAGGCTCCAAATTAGTGCATTTTTATAAAGCTGACGATATTATATAGCAGCTCTGCTGGTTGTGGAATTGCCATCCATGCTGTTATTCACTATTGGACTAGAGCTCAGCAGCCTGAGCTGCACTTGCTCTGCTTCAAGTCCCAATTCAACCTCCAGCAATTCTTCTCAATTTGCAGGAATACTGAGGAGTCCATGATTAAAACAAAAAACAAAAAAAAAGGAAGCATTTTTTAATCCCTTGCAGAGTAGTGGGTGAAACCTGTCTGCTTTCTTCTCAATCAGTTAGCTTCCAGCCAGGAAGATTTCACTCCTCCACCTATGCTCCTGTGATGGCAGATAACTGCATTGGTTTAAAGAAGAAAACCTTCTGTAATATGTGTAAATGCAGTAAAAGAAATTTCTAACAACAGCTGTGTTGATTCTGGCATCCAGGAGGAGTTGGTGTGCAAATGTCACATACCAGCTCATCTAATTTAGAGAGCATTAGAGAATTGCTTTACCAAAATAGTCACTAGTTTGGGCACAAACCTACAACTATACCTGTTTTCTGACAGAACGAAGGGTCTAGCTTTGCAATGCTTGTTTTGCCATTTTGTATTTTTCTTTTCTTTGTTAGTTGGACAGCTGTCAGATAAAGAAAAAAGGGGGGGAGGGAAAGGAAATGAAGTGCCTCCACTGCGGCCTGGGATCCACTGCTCGGTATTTTGGTTGGTTACGTGGGTATTTGTTCTGGCATATCCATGTTATTATCCTGGGCAGGGTATCAAAAATTATAGAGCACATAGAACATTTTCCCATCCATTGTTACAGAGCAAACCCTTAGAGCAACCTTAGGTTTATAGCATAGGAGTCCCTCACTGGAAGATGGAGGTGATAAATTAAAGCTAAAAAATAGCACATAGTCTCTGCCTCTCTTAAGGAACTTGCACAGCTTGGTATCAAAGAGAGTTTAATGAGCTTAGCGATATGTGGAAAGGATTAAGGGTACAGTCGCTGATCCAGCAAATCACTTGATCGCATACTTAATTCAATAGGGCTTCTCATGTGCTGAAAGTTAAGTGTGTGCTTCTGCGCTTTTACTGGGCAGTGGGCACTCGGAGATGGTGGCATTGTGGTGGGATGGGGCTGTCCTGCAGCAGTGATGCCCAAAGTCTCCCAAACCCACCTGCCTCAACCAGGCATGCAGGGACACGGCAGCTGCCCTGCCTGCCGCTGCCTTCCCTGTCCTTGAACAAGTCCCCAGCGCAGGGCCTGCCTGCACAGTGGAAATGCCCTAGTTGTATAGAAATCAGGGAAACTGGGATAGAGACAAGGCCAGCACTCATCTTCCTACAGACCAGGTGTGAGGTAAAAGTCACATTCAGCCCTGCAGAGCCCAAAGCTTCCCATCGTCCCTGTGGCACATCTAACTCCTCTTGTGGTTCAGTTGTGACAGACGCTCAGCAGACAGCCCTGACACAGTCCTCTGCAACACTACTCCTTGACTCCACTGATATTTGTATTTGAAACCAGACAGGAAAGAACAGCATGGATTTAGGCTCTTAGGCTTCACAGAGGAGGATGTTTGTCACTGGGGAGAAAAACACTGAATGAACAAGCTGATAAATGCACAGACAAGCTCACGCGAGTATCTCAAGCCGTCCAGCCCTGGAGACAGGGAACTGCATAGAGAGCACACAATCATCTGTTACAATGCAGAAAGTCGTATTTTCACAGGGAAAGTTTACCAGAAATCAAACAACAACAAAGCTTTCTGCAGCCAAACAGCAGACTGTTGCTGTTGGGAAATGCTGTTGGAAAAGCAACAAGGGGGACATTGAGGCTGTTTCACTAAGTGTGGAGACACAAGTCATCACTGAAGGATCTTGGAGGAGTGCCCTAGGGGAAAGCTTTAGATCTAGAGAGAGTGGCTTTAGAGAAGATTATAACTTCTATAAAATATTTATTTTTGTTATCACCCTGCTGCACAAACCTTTGATAGAAAATAGGCTGTTTTCCAGCAGCCTAAGAGGACTTATATATGTATGTATTCTTGCCTGGACTATGTTTTTCGAACGTCTGAAAGTGTTATAATTAAGGATTTGGGTGAGCTGCATGTTACACAACATCACTCAGATGCATACTAAAAATAAATCAGTGTAAAAAAAAGATAAAACCTCTTTGGATTAGGCATTTTCATTATTCCCTTCAATACCACACCTGGCTAGATTGCTTACCTTTGGTGCTAAATACCAATAAAACCTAAACCATGTGCCTTAAGAAAAGATATTTTAAAACTGCCGTTATTGCTGATTTATTCTTTTCCTACCTGATTGCAAAACGTTATTTTAGTTGACAGTTTTATTAACAACTGGCATGAAAGTGTATATTTAGAGCCTCTGCAATAGAGCAGAAGGCTGGCAAGAGCCCTTGTGCACATTACACCATTACGGTAAAAACAGTAATGATTATTTTAATAAATACGTTGAGTAAATTTTTTAATTGTTCAGAATCACTTAAGCCTCAGTGAACAGCTCACACTGCATCTCAGCTGCGGTGATTAAAACTGATTTACCGACTCCTCTGAAGCCAGTTGTTTTCATAAAAAATCAGCTGGGTTTTCCTCCTGCTGCTGCTTGGCTTCTGCTTTGCGCCCTATTAAATGGCACTATCCACAGATGACAGCATGAAATAGCACAAGCTCATTAGCTAACGGACAGATTCTGCACCCTGTGCATGCTGAATACAGGGATGCAGAGAGAGTTGGCAAAGGAGTACTGTCCAGATTCACAGCTGGCATGCAGACCCCCGCTGCATTTGAACCTTTGCCAGTTTGTCTCCAAAGAAGTAGAAGCTCTGGGATAATACCATGGGTACTCTGCTACTCACTGACACCGGATTTCACATTCTTCCCACACGGAGCCATGGAGAACAGTTTTATGTTACCTTCCACCAGCTTATAAAAACTTCTGTTTTCCAGCAAGACATCCTGTACAAGCATATCTCACAGCTCAGGCAGGCATGTGCAGGAGATACATATGGACCCGTATTCTGTGGGGGCTCTTCCCTGGCTTAGTAGACCGCAGCGGGAAGATGAAGAACAGATTTGGCAAGAACCACCGCCGCCATTCAGATCTCCAGATGCTTGGCTGCTTTGGGTTGCTCACCCTTAAAGGGTTACAGTGGTTTTACAAGTGAGTTACACAACCTACATGGGCCTTGATATGGTAACGAAATCATAGCAGATAGGAGGAAAGGAATGATGCTAGACTTAAATCCTGGAAGAGGAAAAGCTAAAAAATTTATTTAATTGAGGTTAATTACATTAAAGTAGATTCGAAGTAAATCAATTAAATATCTTGGTACTGGGAATGAAGGAAAGAATCCCAGAGCTTTCCAGATCCCCCGTGATGCTACGGAGTGAAACTAAAAAGACAAAAATATATGTTTCAGCTTTCCAAAGGGAAGCCTCATGACAGATTCAGGCAGAAAAATAGCAGAGCAGTTTTCAGCTGGACTGGATTGTGAAAAATTCACAGTAATACAGTACTGCCCATTGAAAATAGGCACTTGGACAGACAATTTCAAACTGGGATACACTAAAAAAAAAAGAGGCTTATTTGACAGGCTGGAATATTTTTCAAACTAAGGACATAAAGTAAGATAGTGCTGAGTAAAGTCAGAACTAAAACCAGGAAGAAGGCCAGCAAAAGTGAGTAAGTACAGTGACCATGTCTAGAACTTGACAGACTTTTTTTTATAAAAATACCTTTTACTCCAAAAATTCAGCATTTCTTTGGCCTAAATGTCCTTATGCAAATAACAGGATATGGAAGTCCTGTCATTTCTACTAAATACTGAGCAAATTATTCTGTTTGGCTGTGTAAGTAAAGGAAACTGGACATTCTGTCCAACAGGCAAATCCATGCTATTTTTAGCTGACTTCCTTTCCTTGAAAGAAGGATAAATCAGTAAAAGCAAATACAAAGCATTACCTGGAATTTACTAAAATTATCTTGAAATGGAAAAGGATGATATCATACCAGAAAAGTTTCCATTTATTAGACATCCTCTAAGTCATGGAGCTTTTAACATCAGTTAGCGGCTTCAATGAATAATACATCAGAGGTACACATTGTTACTGCCAGAACAAAACCCAAGATCTTATAGAAGTGTTTCCTACGGCATCGACAGGTAGATGCCCTTGGTTTGTATTTGGGGCCAAATCAGAAGATCCTTTTGGTAACCAGACTTCATAAAGGCAGGTGTCCATGGGTACCCATATATCCTGAGTATTGCTCACTGTGAATGAAGTTCAGGCAGGCTGGTTAGGGCCTGATCCTGAGCAGCAGGCAGTGAGCAGGAACTGCAGCAGATGCAGGTGATAGTGCAGATTATGGGCTGTGCTCACCTGCACTAGTCCCAGGGAAGGAAAAGCACTAAGAACTCTCTGAACTTCTAAACTACTAAAAATATCAACAAGGCCATTGCAGCAGCCAAGGATTTCAGTGGGAAATGGGGAAAACCTGCCTTCTGCCAGGAAGAACAATGGATACGGATGAGCAGGTTGCACCACAGCACCCTTACTATGCCTCGTGTGGAGGTTTGGGGCTGCCCTCCCAGTTACTTCAGCATATGGAACGTTCTTGTCCTCAGTCAGTGTAAAACCTCTCTATATAGTGAAATACAAAATGAACATACAAAGTAAAGCTTAGCTTAGTGGTATCTGTGAGAGTTCCTGGTTGTTCAAATTTACTGATGACTTTGTGTAAGTTAAGGAGGTGTCAGAGTGTCAGAAATGTTTATACCCCTGCAATTCCACAAATGAAAAGGCATCAGTGTTATTTAGGGCAACAGGAATTTTCTGTATACCTAAAACAGATATTCAGAGCTTAAAAAAAGTAAATAAATAAAGGCAAGAAGGTAAGACATGCAGATGTGCAGATTCTATGAGTTTGCTGCTACACGGTGTGTATATTTACCAGAAATAATTAGCTGTAGTCTTGTTTACGTCAAATCCAATTTACATTAATAAACTTCTCCAAGCAAAGACACCGATGCTGTAAAAAAGTGCCCAGAAATGTTAGCAGCCATAAAGATGTAGAGTAAACACTGGAACATTTAATTAATCAGTTTCTGACATTACCAGGTAATTAAAATTTCTGAATCATTTCTTGCATGGTTTTTATGAATATAAATCAACACAACACACAGAGGCACTGCTGGTTGGAGGCATTTGGCTTAGGTAGACATATGGCCCTTGCATGTGCCTCACACAGACTAAAGAAGACAAGGAGTTACAGCAAGGATAGAAAAACATTCATGGGATCTATTGCACAGTTGGGGAAATCTAATTCTAAGGTTATTATACATGTTTGGGATTCACAGATAAAGATGCTTAATTCTCAGAATGTATCAACCTGTTAACTCACTTGGAATAACCACTGTCATCCATCCTAACAACAAATACCTAGAGAGACCTGAAGTTTTCTACCATCTTCTTTCACTGCTTCATTATCACTTGTCCTCACATTTATTCTGGCAACTTCTGACAAGGAACAAGGTACACACACATAAATCCAAGTGTATCTTCCTGTGGGTTTATTTGTACTTAAAAAACAAACTACATAAAAAAGCAGTAGATGTTCATTAGTTCAGTCATTCTGTTATTAAAAGGCCATTGTAAAAAATGTAAAATATATCTGCACATATATAAATATAAGGTAAAAATCCAACACAATGCTATAGACATATCAATCTGATAATCCCATAATATGTTCAAGGATCAGCGGGCAAAACAAGGTGAGAATAAGTTCTGAGGATTTCCAGCTTCCGTCCCCTGCTCTAAGTAACCCAGGGTTCAGCAATACCCAAATATCGACTCTTGGATGGAAAAGAGAGAAACTGGAGAAGAGCAGAGAGAAGGCGGTGTGCAGAACCAGAGGCCGAGACTTCCATTCCAGGCAGGTTCTGCTTGCTTTCTGCTGCCATCCTTTTTTGCCCTCCTGCTACCATGCTCTGCTCTAGCCACAGACTTTTTCAAAGAGGGGAGGGAACTTGTTGTAGCACATTTTGAATATTAATCAGCTGTGTCGAGGGCTCTGCTTGCAATGCCTCATATGTACATATCTAGAGTCAAGAAAAATGTGTCTCAGTGTTAAAAATATAGTAATGCTCAGGAAACCTCAGAAGCTGCTTCCAGCACCCTGCCCCTTCCTGGTACACTGAATTCAGTGCAACTACTCTGACTTACATCCATCCATCTCATCAATATGCTACACAAACATGTAACACGGGAAAATGATGGAACATGCAAATAAATATACTCCTAAACATCCCCTGCTCATGGGCTTGCTTTTTCACTTTGTGTTTGTATAAAGAAAAAATGATTACTCAGAAGCTAATACATGAATATACCTATGCATTTTCATAGCTTTATTATAAATGAAGCAGCAGCCATGCTCCCAGGGAGTGCTGTCAGCTCATGTTCTACCTGAAGCACATTTAATGTCAGCTGTCATTGCCAGGGCTTGCACCTGGTTCAGCATAGGATACTGACTGATTGTAGGACACAGTGGAATCTAAGACATGAATTAGTACAAACTGTTCCCCAAATCACCCTCTTTCTTCAGCCAAAATTCCCACTAATCTCCATGAGACATTCAAGAAAATAAAAGCATCCATAAATGCAACAGGATCAGCCCTGCTTGTGCAAATGAAAAAAAAATCTCTAAAACTTTCAATGTATTTTCTTGCTGGTAACAATTGAATTCAATGTGTGTGAGGAAGCTAACCTTCCCTGGCAGTTTTGCAAAGCAGGTTTCCTATACGGAGCTCTGATTCCAACTGCTGCAGCTCTCCGACAACCACCATCACTGCTTCTAAGACAAGCTCATGGTCCCAGCATAGGACAGGCAACAGCACTGCTGAACCTGACTTTCTGGGGTCAGCGGATTAATCATAAGAAGTGTGGCATTTCCTAAATGGTGTGTAGGCTAGACAGCATCATGTGATAATGGCTGGAATAAACTTTAAGTACATTGGGGATTTAGTGAAAGTAGATTTAGTGGGAGGAAAATGTTTCACTGTAATGGTAAGCTATAAGCAGAAAGTTCAGTAAAGGCCCAGAAAGCAAATAAGAACTGGAGCATTTGCGTCAGCAAACAGCATACAAGCATGCATTTATGTGCGTAGGCCTGTTAAATACTTAAGCCAAAGCAGTGCCTTTACTTACATCAGCTAATTCGCAGTAAATTCTGGATGGAGGATAAAGCACAAAGGCACTGAAAGCACAATTTCTTGCTAGGCTGCAACTCCAACCCCGCCATCCCTACTGATGCTGTAAACAGATACACACACATCAGTCTGGTACAGTAGTGCCAATTAGCTGCACTGTCAAGATTAGAGCATACAGGGACTAAATGGGCTACAAAATGACACAGCAGAGTGCTGCTTGGCTGCAGTTCTCTGCAGGCATGGAGTTTTACATGAGCATGATGCTCTAGCTCTTGTCTGCCCCAGTGACAGGCACATTGCAAGTGACCATGCAGCAGCCTCTGTGTCCTTTTGGAAGGCCGAGCAAGCTGTGCACCAGCCAAGGAAGGTGAGTATAAAAGGTTGCTTTGATGGAAAGTCAAGAGCTAGAGCCATGCTCCCAGAATAGCTGCAGTGTATGAAGAAGGGATCTTGGGGATGGCCTTTACTGACCTGTAGTCAGAGCTGGAGCATGGAGAAGATGCACTTCAGTGAATATGGATGCACACTGCTGAGTTTAATGTGTAGAAATAACTGAGCCTAATGTAAAGGTTTTCATAAAGTAGAAATAGGCAGTTTTAACTCCTCTCTTGTGTTCCACACAAAGCAAAATTCCCTCTTCAATTCCTGCGTATAACAATTGTATTAATAATCATTATTATCTTGTGCTTTTATAAGTGGCCTAACACATTATGGTTTTGCCTTCTGAACACTGGTAACTTCACTATGCCATATACAGAAGGTGCTAAGCAAATATAATGACACTACTCAATTTAAAGAGCATCTATTTCCTTTTCACAAAAATTAAAGTGAACCTTTAATTTCATTCAGCATTTTAGAATTCACAGGTGTAATGCAGTACAAGTGAAATCAAAGCTGTAATTTAGCTCCTGGTTAACGCCAATAATTTTTCTGCAGTTGAATATTGCTGCACTGAATTGCAGATCCATCTCAAACTTTATGTGTCTAGAGATATTAGTCACAGTTATTGCAAAACATTCTGTTTATTCAAATTAGACTGAAAAACTGTAGCATGAAAGGCTTGAAAATACTTGTTTGTTGATTAATATTCATTGTTGGCTGCTATGCAGGATGTATAGTGACAATTCAGATTACATGATGGCTTTCTGTTTTATATACTAGCTTGCCAGTTAGCATTCAAAAACACAACTTTCAAAATGTCCTTAATTTTATGTCTGAAGTAGCAAGTGATAAACTTTGCTGTCAGCGTTTCTTCAACAGGAATCTTTCAATCCACAGAAAACTTAATATGAATTAACAGTGAGAATATAAACATAAACCTTTATTTTTCTGCTAATCTAATTTTTTGTCACTAACTGTGGCTCACTGGAAAAGTTCTTTACAGTATTTAACTGAATTGCATTTTAAAGATCTTAGCATCACCACCTGGAAAATCTACAGCAACAAGTGATGATTAACTTGCTCATCAGTTACCGTACCTGCTGCTCTACTACCGACTTCGTGATGTTTAGATACTGCGTCTCTCTCGGGGAAACAAAGAAATATACAAAATTTCCTGCAGAAGCCTTGGTTTTCACTGACCCGAGACACAAATTTGTATCAATCCTGTACCTAAAAGCATTTTATTGTATTTTTTCACATGAAGGTGATGTCCCGTTCCCTGTGTGTAAGGTCAGCTTTAGCTGGAAGTGTGCCATCCTTGATGGAATCAACTGAGGGCATGTCAGTCCAAGCCAAAGACAGCCAAGAGATACACAAAGTAATGAGGTTTTCCTCTCTACTCTTAATGGGTGATTTTTAGAGTAATTGGATAGAAAGATTTTTAAACACTGTATTTTTTTTTTTAAAGTGTCATTTGGGGACACTAATTATTTCACATAAATACTCTGATACATTCTGACCCCTTGCTGTCATCTAGCACTTGTTAAGCATCTCATGTTTTGGAGTATTCAAAACTAGTGGCAATAATTTATATACAACAGAAGGGTTGAAATACTGCATCTGAACTGTGCAGGCACTCCACTCATAAATCACAGACAATTTCGTGTATGATCCTCACAAGGGCTGATGAATTAGGTTAATTTCTATAAGCCTTAAGATGTTTGCATGCATACTCTGGATCAGAAATACAAAGTTTCTATTAAATCACAGGAGAAAAAAAATACCAGCTTTAAGAAACTTTAACAATTGAGATTCCAACCCAGAAGGTGACAGAGAATAAGGTATGCATTTCCTTTCAAATCTTGATTGCCTATACTGACATGCATTTCATATGTATGATTATGGAAAAGGTTGATTCATCTATAAGGCTCTGCCCTGTCTCACAGCTTGGGTAGTGGCAGTATTCACAGCAGTGGTGGGGCAGGTCTTGCAGGAGTCCAGCTCGCATGGGAAGTCTGCAGGAATGGTAGGAGCTTCTCAGATCTCACTTCTGACATAAAGAGAAGCCTGCCACATAAATATGTTTTCAAGGTGTTACAGATGTCAAGGTAGCCATAAAACTGAACCATTGTAACCACTCAGCCATACTCATGTAATCTTGTGTGGCTTCACTGTGAAAAGTGCTGCACATATGCAAGTCTCCATGATACTGCAGAATTCAACTTAGTCAGGGGAGGAAAAGCAATTTTCAATCTCTAGATACAGTCCTTAGTCATTCATTTAAAAAGGATTTCCACAGCCATCAACTTGGCAGTATTTGAATTAAAAGACTTTGAAAATCTCTTGTTTTCCAACAGGAAACGTTTCTAGGGATTGGCATTTCACATGTATAGAGAAATTTACAGTGATCATACACTGACGACAAGTCTAAGAGAGGATTTACATCTAATGGGAAAGATCCAATTTACTTTTCATACAGTAATACCAAGTGGCTATTGTGAACATTTCATTATCAATGAAATTAAAGACAACACAAGAAAATTAATGTTTTAAGGGAAAGTCGTATGGTCCATTTAATTCCTCTTTTCACTGCCCACAAAGTGTAGTAAGATAATTTGCTTCTTTTATATGCCCGAATAATAGAAATAACACTTTCCATAAATCATCTAGAAAAGCTTTAAGAACAAAAGCAGCTATTCAGTATAAAGCTTTCAAATTTCTTCTGTATAAACAAATGTATATCTGCATACTTCAGCAAAACCCCTCTCTAAGAAAAAATCCTTACATGGAATAACAACCTTCCTCCTCTTCTTGCCAACATTTTTCTGTTTGGATATCAAACATTCTCACTGCACAACAGTGGTGTCCTCTTGTTGTATGGGACTCAATGGAAATTTTGTCACTGACTCAAGTCTCACACACTATTTGGGTGTGGAGATGGTGGTATGCTATGAAAGCACAGCAAACACTCCTAGCAGGAAGATATCTCAATGCTTTATGGCTAGAGACTCGTAGGGAAGCTCTCAAAAGTTTTGCTGGTGAGGAAAATCAATTCTCCTGTCTCACCTCCCCTTCTTCCAAGCATCCTCTATAATTCTGAGTCTTGTGAAAAAAAATGTTAGACCAAAAGTGAAGTAATAGGACCTTAGAATGCCTTCTCCATGCGCGTGGGATGTGGCTGAACAGCCTCACTGCAGAAAAGGTCCTCAACCTAGCATCCCAACGAGTCCTCCTGCTGTAGTCCCTCCCAGTGAGGACTCTCAGAGTAGGATTTCAGAATATGCCTAGCCCTGTACTGCTTACTTAAATGAGTGCATTTCAGAGCTCAGGATGGCCTGGGACTGTAAGTCCAGTCACTTGTGCCTGTGTCACTCCAGTTGGTGAAGTGAAAAGCAAAAAGCACAAAGGAATCAAAAGAGCACAGGGTTAGATGGGGCATTTAAACATTTGAAGACGCAGATAAACACCTAATGAGATTTTAATGGGAATGTGCTCATTCTGCTCCCTTGGAGATTCCTGAAATGCCTCTAGACTTTTGGCAAATTTTCAGGTCTGTCTCCCCACTCCTTCCTATGTATCCAACAGCTTTGCTTTTCTCTTTCTGAGAGGGGGAGGGCAAGGAAGCCCAGCATATAAATTCCTTTCCTTTAATACTTGCATTCATACCGGTAAGATAAAAAAAAACACCCTTCTCTGTACATATTTGAATGACACAGTCATTTATGTGGATAGCTGAATTCCCCCTTATATTACTTTGGATTCATGCATCAGATGCCTGGGGCCGGAAGGACATGCTGAATATGAGTCTCTGTCTAGCCACAAAGTAAATATGGTGCAAGGGGAGGATTAAGATGAGGCAAAGGACTCTGCCGCTTCAGACTGCAGAACACTGCAGGCTCTCCTGAAATGCCAAAAGAGGGAAATAGTTCACAGTGATGATTTGACTGATCTCTCTGCCGGGGGAAACTGAGTCACTGAACAAGTTCTGTTCTCTGAGTCATACTGGCAAGACCATGGCGGAAAGGAAGATGTCCTCAGTCCTTCCAGTCCTTTAGTCTGATGACATCCATCTCTGTAACCTGGCATCAAAAACATACCAAGTATGTATGTGTGTTATACATACTCACACGCACATGTACAAAAATAAAGCTAATTCAAAAAGTGTGTGTTTAGTTAGGATCCAGTGACTTCATCTTACGGTCTCAAAAATTGGAGAGGCTCTTTCCAAAACAGAGTTACACAGTCAGCCATAGCGACATCTTAGGGACAAGTGTTTTTTTGCTGCTTTAAGAGATTGTACTGCCTACGCAAATACATATCAGCTAATAGATCTTAAGCCATATTGATTTGTCTTATCTTTTAAATTTTGATTAAAAATACCTTTAGATTATTTGTCTCCTAAAACTGTCCAGATTAGATATTCCTCTTTCAAACCGAGTACTAAGTTATTAATCAAGCCAGAGATTTCTGATTTCCACAAATCAGTAATTATTCATTTAACTATGATTAGTGCTACATGGGGAAACCCTTTGTTTTAAAGAAGACAGCATTCAACTCTTAACAGACAGAGTACCTCATAAATGTAGCTTGGAGTTGGAATAACGTGGAGATGTACTATTCTCCCAGGAGATCTGAGGATTTCCTCCTTTTCTAATTTTAATTTATAGCACTGATATGCTATAATTGATCTATCTGAAAATAGTTTTGCACACAGAAGACAGGAGACATACTAATATCTACCAACAGGAAATTCTTAAACATGATTTCAAACTCCAGAAGTATTTCCTAAATGGAAACACTAATTAGTTCCACAATGATTATTCACATCCCCTCAAAGCTTTGGGAAAGTTTGCAAAACAGGCTGCTTTCCAGTGGATAGCACTGCAATTCCAGTGACACAGGAGTACAGTATGAGGCTGGATTTCACCACTTCTATCACCAATCTACATTATTATTTTCATCAGCATGTATCAGCTCCCAGAGAGACAGACATGGAGCCCAGCTCATGCCTGCAAACAGCTTTTCCAAGACACAACTGGTGACATTTCCCACTTCCTTGACTATTTTTCTCCTGTTGTTCCTGTTATGACTAAAACCAGAGGGATTATATTTTTCTCAGTGGGAAATGTGTCACCTGCTGTTGCAAGGAAAGCAACTATTGTGTCCTCGCTGAATCTTGGGCCTTTCTGTGTAGAGCTTGAGAGCTTAAAAATATAAACATCCCGCTCTGTGCCAGCATAAGTGGTTAGGCACTGCGGAACCCCAGCTGGGATCCCCTGGATGTCACCTTCAGCGCCTGTTAAGCACAGGGAAAGATGCCAAACCCAAGTGCTTTTCCCGTAACTGCGTCTAATCAGTGGTAAGTAAAAGTGAATGATGTGCTCTTAGTTCCTGCACAGGACACCTCAAAATATCACGTTCTTCCTCTCCCCCCTTACTCCAGGAGTCAGAGTATACTTTTCAGCTTTACTCAAACAAGATTTATGTCTGCCCTGCATTTCTGGAGTTGTTTTCACTCCTTTTGTGTGGTTTTATGTGACTGTAAACCTGTCTAACAAAGGGACAGGTATTTTATTTGCACAGTGTCAGATGCTATTTCTCTGTGCAATCTCCTTATCAAACAGAAATAGTCTTTTAAACATAATGGGAAATAAAGCAACTGGACATTTACATTTGCATCTGGCCAGAAGCAGTAGAAGAATCAAACTCACAAAATGCACGTATTTTTATATATATATAAAAATGTGTATATGTACGCACACACAAAAGGGATGTATAGCTGCATGCTAAAGGGCAGCAGTTTTTAATACACAAAGTTAGTTTCTCATGAGTCTGTTGCTATTTAGAAATTATTTTTTTACCATGAAACTGAAGAAAATGCACACAAGTACTAGAAAAGGAAAGAACACAACTATGACTAAATTTAAGAAAAAATATTCTTACACTAATTACAAAAGGAAGTTTCTAACAATATTGATCACTGTCCTAGAATCTAGGGAATTGTATCTAGAATGGCTTCTAGGGAAAGGATCAGCAGCTTCAATACCGGGCATCATTTCAGAAACAGAATAATTGAGGTTGAAATGGACCTCTGAGTTATCTGGTGGAACCCCCATGCAAAGCAGGGTCAACTTCAAAGTTAGATTATGTTAAAGAACATCATATCCAGCCAAGTTTTGAACGTCTCTAAGAGTCCACAGCCTCTCTGGGCAATCTGTTTCAGTGTTCAGTCACCCTGATTGTAAATATCAAACCAGAACTTCCCTTAAAGCAACTGTTGTCCATCACTCATTCTCTCACTGTGCACCTCCAAGAAGAGATTAGCTCCACCTTTCCCTTTACCTTTCCCTTAAGTAGATGTAGACAACAACAAAATATCTTCTTAGCGTTCTGTCATGGTTTAAGCCCAGCTGGCAACTCAGAACCATGCAGCCATTCCCTCACTCCCCCCCTTTTTCCCCCCACTCCTGGAGGGATGGGGAGGAGAATCAAAAGAATGTAACTCCCATGGGTTGAGATAAGAACAGTCCAGTAACTGAGGCATAACACAAACCACTGCTGCTACCACCAATAATAATAATGATAAGAGAAATACAAGGGGAGATAATACAACAGCTCATCACCCACCAACGGATACCCAGCCCGACCCAAGCAGTGATCTAACCCTTCCAGGTGACTGCCCCAGTTCATATACTGGACATGACATGCTGTGGTATGGAATACCTCTTTGGCTAGTTTAGGTCAGGTGTCCTGCCTCTGCTTCCTCGTGGCTTCCTCTCCTCCCTGGCAGAGCATGAGACTCAGAAAGTCCTTGGTCAGAGTAAACATTACTGAGCAGCAACTAAAACCATCGGTGTTATCAGCGCTGTTCCCAGCTGAAAGTCAAAACCACAGCACTGCACCAGTTACGAAGAAGGAGAAAAAATGACTGCTACTGCTGAACCCAGGACACCTTCTCTTCATACTCCTGAACAATCCAGTTCTCCCACCCCTTACATCTGCTGTCCCAGGCCCATCTTAGTAGGGAGCTCTGGACCAGCTCCAGCATATCCAGAATGGACCAGTAAGGAAACACTGTGCAAGACGCATTCCTCTGGCTTCCCATCCACAAGGTAGCTCCTGCTCTGAAACATACAGCTTCCTATTTATTCTTCAAAATGCCTATTTTATGTTACATAGTTGTGGATATACTTAGAGACATATGAATGTCTAAATCCTAAATGTCACAGATAGTTTATTAAAATCTATAGTGTTTACAATATATTTTCTATCACATTTCTATACATTTTGGATAAAGCCAGTTGAGATCAAACGTACAAATTTTCAATGAATACACATTAGGGAGATTTTACCACTATGGAAGCTAGCACCGAATAAAGAGATTCAGAGAACAGTATTTACATAATAAATGAAACATCTTCCCCAGTTCAGGTACATCATGTAGGCTGATCCTCCAACAGCAACTGAGAACTGGTCACTGAGAACTTTGCCGTTGAAGTTCTATTGGCTGTGGAGATAGAAACACTGTTTACTTGCTGATAGTGTTTGGCAGGATTCGGAAAGGCTGTGGAGTGCTCGAATCTTTCGCTAATTCAGAAGGCTGCAGGTGGCATGAATTACTCAGTGTACAGCATACATAGTAAGAACACTGTATAGAATCATAACACAGTATATGAAATATTCCTCCAGCTTTTCTCTTTCTGTACCACAAAACACTTTTCTAAGAGAATTCTTTTATCACAAAATTAAATATTGTGTTTTAATATAGTTTACTACTAGGAATGACAGAGTAAAGTTGCCATGCTGAAAGCAACTTTCTGTTCACCTTTGATGATCCTTATCTGGTTTTCTATAGAATTTCTGGTCAGATGTTCAGATGCCTAGAAACAGATCAGTAAAAACCAGAGGGTACACTCTTAGCATTTGGCTAAATTCAAATACTCTGGCATGTACATAGGTAACTGTTCAAAACTGCAGCCTATGGACTAAAATGGTATTTAACAGCTTGAGCTATGTCATGGGTTCAGCAGCAGCAGTCATTTTTTCTCATTCTTGGTAGCTGGTGCAGCGCTGTGTTTTTGATTTGGGGCCTGGGAACAGCGCTGATAACACCAGTGTTTTCAGTTACTGCTTGGTGATGTTTAGGCTGGCCAAGGACTTTGTGAGTCTCATGCTCCACTAGGGACGAGGGGAAGCCGGGAAGAAGGAGAGACAGGACACCTGACCCAGACTGACCAAAGAGGTTATTCCATACCACAGCACGTCATGTCCAGGATGTAAAAACCAGAAGGGTGGTGGGGTGTGCACGGGTGGGGGATGCACGATGGGGGGTGCACTACTTGGTCGAGCTGGGTGGTGAGCTATTGTATTCTTTCCTTGTATTTGCCTTGTCATTATTATTAGTAGTAGTGGTGGTAGTAGTAGTGATCTATGTTATACCTGAGTTACTAAACTGTTCTTATCTCAACCTGTGGGAGTCGCATTCTTTCGATTCTCCTTCCCATCCCTCCAGGAGCGGAGGGAAGAAAGAGTGGGGAGTGAGTGAGTGAGCAAAACTGTGCGTGGCTGAGAAGCTTAAACCACGACAACCTATAATATCTTTCCTAAGCTGTGACTCTGAAAATAAATACAGCATTTGGTCTTTGCTGAGACATATCAAAAGATTCAGTGATAATATAAACACAAGGCCGGGTACTTCCTTTCCAGATCACTTTGTATATGAATTGCCAAGATCTGTAACATATGGATATTTTATTTTATTTCTTCTTTTTATTTAATTTTTAGTTTTCATTTAATTCTTCTCTGTTTCTCTTTTCTTAAAACACTTTGGAAAAACTAACTTTTAATTCCATATTCATTATTACACCCACTTTAATTAGGGAATCTCACTATGCCCTGTGAAAGTTCATGAGGTTCCCTATGACTCTTGAAATAGCGCTTTGTATCCTCTGCTTTCTAACTTCATATGGCTTTCTAATATTGAGACACAACTAGTATCATGATCATATCTACAAGAGGTTTGTACTGGAGACTACAGAAGAGAAATACTATATTTCTCATCTTTTCTCAGCTGTGGATAAAAATGGTACCAGACCACTAATCCTTTCTATATGGGCAGATGGCCATTTGGTGTATGTACTCATCTACAAACAAAACTCAGAAATTCATTTGGTTTTATAACCACTCATTATGTATTACTGGTCTCTCTTCATTTAACATCAAAAGTGCAAGTAAGAGGCCTGCCTTTCTTTATATTAATTGTTCAGTTGATTACTCACTAATAGTAACACTTAGCATTCATATAGTTCTTTACATCTCTAAATTACTTTATAAATCTTGGTTCATCGAAAAGTCAGACTTCGTACCAGAACTTACCTTCTAGGAATTCTGTCTAACCAGAAGGGAAAAAAGAAAAGTGCCACAGTGTTCTCTGTTAAATATTTAGTTGTTAGAGGCACCAAAGCGTGAACTTTGACAAGGTTGTGCATTTCAGTCTTATGTCATAAATTCTCTTCTGCATACACAGTAACAAGAAGGCTACAAAGGGGATGAGAAATGAGAGAAAGAGGAGGAAAACATTATGCCACTGAAGATTAACTTACTGAAGGATTTTATAACACACCTAGTGTTACCTGACTGCCTAGTACAGGTCAAATGTCAGAACAAACTTACCCTGCATGGTGGTCCTACCTAAGGCTAACTTAACTAACTTTTGAGGGTGAAGACTAGTCATGGGTAAATTGCATGACTGTGGCTCTCCATACTGCTTGCTAAAACCTGCTGCAGATTTTTGTTAACAGATTTAGGGTAATATTTTTCCAAATCAATGCCCTCCGTACCCTCACCAACTTAAAAAGCTTCTTGCACCACTTTTCTTTGTATACGGCTGCTAAATTACCCAACATAATGACTATAAGTAACAAAACTAGGACTCCAGTGAGTAACTCACAAAGTTATAGATGTCAACAGAATGTCTTTGTAATAAGAAGGGGACAAAATTAAGCAGAACCCTGATGCAATGTTACTCAGTGTCCACGTAATTCAATGCAAGTATTCCTTGCCAGATACAGGCAGGCAGATGATGGCCTGGATGCACGTTATGCCTGACACAGGCTGTCAAGAACTTTCCCTTTGCATTATTTCAAGTAAATTAAATTAAATACACATCAGTGTATCTTGTTAAGAAGTATTTTGTATATAAGAAAGAAGAACAACAAAGTATATTTTTTCCCAGTATTTAAAAAGTGGCTACAAAGAAGACTGAGACTCCCTTTTTACAAGGAGTCACATGGAAAAGATGAGAGGTAATGGACACAAGTTATTCTTAGGCACATTACAACCAGACACAAGAGGAAAATTTTTTACAATGAGAACAATCAGCCATTGGAATAATCTCCCTAGTGAAGTGGTGGATTCCCCAGCACTGGACACTTTTAAGATTCAGCTGTACAGGGTGCTGGGAGATTTAGTCTAGGTCATACTTTGCCAAGAAAGGTGGGACCAGATGATCCCTGAGGTCCCTTCCAACCTGGTTTTCTATGATTCTATGACTGTAAGAAGTTTTAAGCACGGAGTTTATCCAAGATGCTGCAAATCAACTTTTATCTAAAAGAACCTATTCTTCTCTAGGCAGAGCAAAATAAATACAGGTGTGTGTATAAATGGAAGACAGTTTATGTCTAGATTTGTATGAGAATAGATTAGTTTCAGGGCTATCCTGGATGTGGTCACTATGCCACAGATAGTACATGGAAATATATTTATGAAAGAATCC
The DNA here is from genome assembly GCA_039720435.1 of Amazona ochrocephala. NCBI lineage: Eukaryota > Metazoa > Chordata > Aves > Psittaciformes > Psittacidae > Amazona > Amazona ochrocephala. Next base: position 34,518,842 of record CM077881.1, read on the forward strand.
TAGTTCTTTCTGTAGGGAATTAAGCACACCTTTCTGCCAAGAACAGATGCACAAACAGACACATAAAGGGGACAATGACTTTTTAGGTTGTTGGACCACCATAATTGCTACGGCTGCCTTAAGTATATGGTGCTGGGTCTATGTGTTGTGACACAAGTCAGGACCAGATGTGCTCCCGCCAGCTCACACAAAATACTAGGTGACTGCAGCTATTCCCTACCTCAGTGCTGCATAAGAAAACTGACTATTAAAATTTATCTTCCGTGGAACAGCTCACTTGAATGTTACTTATTGTTCAGGCATTTGCCAGGCTAAAAATTCAAGTTTAAAATAAGTAATAATTTCTTGATATTAGTTGTACAACCAATGTTTTAACAATCGTAAAACAAATAAAGAACTGCAGGCTTCAAAATGTGCTATTTAAGTGAGGCAATTAAAAGCAATGGTCCGGTGTCAATAACAGCTTCTAGGGGTTGAACAAAATAAATAAACCTATTAAAATAAGTGGATGCTTAACCTCAAATCTTCACACTATGTTGGATATTATTTAGAACATTTCTGCTAGTTTGTAAATGATAATGCCATTGCAGTATAATTTTCATCATTAACTGTCCAGAAGTCAAGAAGACTCCAGCAGTTACAGTTACACAACCTTTCAACCAAATGAATCTACTTAGAATTTGAGTTAAATGCAGATGCCAGTATGCCATCATACTACAACTTTCAGATGGTGACAAGCACAGATATCATGTGTTATTACTAAGAGTTAAATGAAAACTGGAGGGGCAAATACAAACACACTTCCTTACCTAACCTTCTTCCAACAGCTGTGAGATCATTTATGTTATTCAAATATGTAATACAAACCCATGGCTAGTTGGTTGGTTGGCTTTTTTTTTTTTTTTACTGGGGAACAGCTTTGGGAGTGTAAACAACTGATTTCAGACATCCTTACATTGTAGTAAGTGATGCAGTTGAGTATGTGCAAATACCTGAATTCGCCTACATCCGTTGAAGAATTTGTTCACGCACGCAATTTTACAGCACCTCCCAAAACTGTGCAGGAAGAAAAGCCAACAACTGAATTTTGCATAAGCAGTGAGTAATGCTGAAGTTTTCAGTCTGAGAATGGCAACTTGGAACATTTTAAATGAACCTCATTTTCTGTTTCCTTTATATGTTGCAAAAGTCAGGGCTCATAAGGGGATCTCAAGTCAGATACTTAAACTTTGGAATTATGGAATGGTCACTTAAGGTTCCTTGAGATTAAAGCCTCATTTCTTTCACAGCAATGACTGAATAAGGAGGAAGGAGTTAGGGGACCACAGCAACTGGAGATGCATTTTTAGTCTGTGTAGGCAGATTCTTGTCCCATGCTGGCAGAAAACTGCAGAAACAGAAACACAAGTATGTGCAATCATTTGTAAGATTAGGACTCTCAATAAAGTTTTCTAAAGGAATGCTTGATTTCCTAAAACTTTAAGTATTTCAGTTTTGGATATATTTCTGATCTTCTTTGTTTTAAGCAGGTTTCATTGCCACAGTAGAGATACAAGTCTTCTTGTGAGGTTCTGAAGCCCATTAGCCAAATCTGAGTACTGTGAGTATTTAATTTCCTGATGGCTGTTAGTGTTAGGTTAAATATTAATGTGCAATAAACCACTATGCTTCCAACAAATAATAATTTAATTGACAAAAAGTAATTCAAGTGTCTCATTTTTGTTTTGCTCAAAGGAAAATTTAGCCATTGACACCACTAGCAGTGAAGTGGTTGAAACAGAGAGAACAGTAGCAATAGTTATGCAATCCAGATGGACCATAAACACTTCAAAAAATCTACTTTACCAAAAATGTTTTGATTAAAGTGTTTTCCTCTTTTAAATAAAGGATGTAAATGAATTAACAGCACATTTTAGCCATCTTGACATGATTAGTTTGTAGGACAAATTGTGCAATGTACCACTTGCATTAGAACTTGATGGAGAGTCTTGTATTTTACAAAAATGACAGATATTTAGGCTCCCGTGCATTGTTTTGTTTCATTTTAAAACTGGTCTCATGGGCTTTTGCTTAATAAAAGTACATTGCTCTAGTTGCAAGTCATAAATACGCCCAGGCTTGGGTCAGGGCTAGCAGAGGAATCCTGGACTCCAGAGGCAATGAAGAAATGCCAACAACATTTGACATCCTGCAATTTTTGTGCATGACTTCATTGGGATGGGCGGGCGGGTTGGTGTGGTTGCAAGCAGTTCAACAGATCTCACTGGGAGCCATGGGAGCTTCATAGGAGGGAATAAAGTGCAGGCATTCAGAAAAAAAACACTGAAGGCGGATTGTTAAGAACTCAGGAGGAACTCTAAATTACTCCAGAACCCCATTATAAGTGAGCACATCCTTCAAAACTGACTTCTTCTGAAAGGCTTTTAGTCTCAGGCTGTCTCCAGACTTCCAAGTGGAATAATCTGACAGCTTTCCATCTTCCTATTTTCCCTAAATATTATGTGCTATTTCCCTAAATACTATGCTCCCATTTCTTTGAATCAAAATGCCTAGGAGATTGTGCTGAAGAGAGGACAGAGCTGGAGAAGTTTGGGTGCTTCATTTTCGGTAGTTCCTTGCAGGGCTTATGGTAATTAAAAGGTATTACTGAACCCAGCTGAATTTTATCATTTGTTCAAGCATGTCAAACATTTCTGTTCATTAGAAGTCACCAGTATGTACTGCATTGCTCTCTCCTTCCACCAGAACAAGAACAGAGCAAGCAGTAATACATGTACTAGGACTACAGAAACTAGACCTGCCAATTCTGTTGTCATCAAGGGAACTGAGGCTGGCAAAGAGTAGTGGCTCGTTCTGTTAAGCTCCCACTTCTATAAGCCCTGTTTCTGTGGGGCAGGAGTGGGTTTAGACTTCAGGTGGGAGGTGTCAGCACTCCTGAGCACAGGTTCATGTAGCCCTTTCACCGAAGGGTCAAGTTTTCAACAAGCTCAAAAAGGCCTCAGGTTTCATGGTTTTATGACCTTTCATAAAACAGGGGGGGGGAAATGCGGGGACCAGCGTTTGCCTGAGGATTACCTCAATCTCCTGCTGTCAGTTCCAGAAGCAAAGTCCATTATTATACCTCTGCTGCTGCCTTGAACAAGTTTCTACAGTGTAAATGAAACTATTCTTATTATCTGCCCACAATGGTGATTGATAAGTTTGCACTTTACAGAACAGGTCCCTGCTCTCAGTTGCTTCCTCATTGATTTTCTCTAGGCCATGCCTCTCCTGTCATACCACAGACAGAAAGCCTCCTTCCACGAGGTCAGTCCAGATGCAATGAATTTTACTGCTGCTGAAACTCACTTCATCCCAGTGGAAATTTGCAGAGATGGAGCTAACGGAAAAATCTTGTTACTTTCTTCTTGCTAGCTCTGCTATTTGCTTCCTGAAATCCACCCCACTGTGTTCCCACTGAGGGCTCAATTTTTCATCAGGAAGAGAAAAACCCATCACAGAGGACAGAGCAGAGAGAGGACTGAAACAGTGTGAGTCCCTCCACTGACTGGAGATTGGCCATATGATAACTGTATACCTGCTCACTTAGAGGCACAGAGCGTGCATCGTCCTGTGCTGTATGAGATAGGTGTCCATAGGAAATTCAGAGTGAGAGAACCTGAAGAGCTCACAGGATAAATGTGATTACATTTTTAAAAGCCACTAAAACTCAAGATCCTGAATCCTATATATAAGAAAAGTAAAACACTTCATTCCACTTAGGCTCAGAATTTCTTTCCCACTGATATGCCAAAATTAGAAACGCATTTTCAGAGAAGGCTTAAGTCCCAAATAGATATGTAGCCTTCAGAAGGGCAGCTCTTCTCATTTTCCTCTGAGCAGCCATCTGTTTGGCCAATTAGATGTCTGGCTATTAAAAATCCAATCACAAGGAAAAATAGTATGATTTATACAGAACGGCTATATGCTTTTTCTCCCTCACACAGAGCAAAATGCACACGCTAACACACCAGTCCATCTGCCTTATGACACAGATATACAGCCATCAGTTCCTCTGTCTATCAAGCTCCAACCACACTGTGCTTCCCTCCAAGTTGAAGTGTGGTGATAATAAGAGCATGACAAATCAATCTTCTGCTGTGGCAAGTCCTTTGACGCTGCTCTAAGAGCAGCTTGAATTTGTTGGGAGCATGAGATTAAAGGAAATCTGGAATTTAAAGATCAGACTGAATCATTTGCTGCACCTGAAATAACTGGGTGTTTCTGGACCAGTGAATGTGGGCCACTGTTGTCTTCAGCTACATCCACAAAATATCTAAAATAGATTATGAAGATGATAAACTCACATAATTAGTTACAGTTAATCAACATATGAAAGGTTTGCATCGTACTGGGATCAGTAAGGGTTTATCTGTGAAATTCTCAAAGATCACTCAGAGTGAGTGGCAGCAGACTGTACTGAACTTTGGGAGACCTCCTCGCAAGAACACATGGTTGGACCCTTGTTCTCATGTCTGTTAGAAACTACAAGCAGAAGAGAGAGGATGTGCTCAGCCTGCAAAGGGAGAGAGAGCTGACTTCCAGTTCAGAGAACAAGTGCACTGGGTGAACTACAGATATTCTGACCTTTCTTCCTGGAATATGAATTGGTTTATGACTAGAAAGTGTGGGGCTGGAGTTATGAAATGGGCCAGAAGGTTTAAATCAGATTGCAGTGCAAAACCCTGCTCTCCAGAGCAAATGTGGCAACTGAAGTATGGGAAAAATTAAACAGATTTGGATCTACGGTCTATGCAAATCTACCTCTACATACTGACTCCCTCTGTGCAGAATTTGCAATCAGTATGAACCGTCCTTGCACCTGAAGCTAATACACTCACTGAAGAGGAAAGGAGAACCCTGCATGGTGCTACAAAGGGGGGAAATACTGCAGCAGACCACTATTCCCTTACACACTGTCCAATTCCCTCCTCTCCTCCTCCTCTTCAAACTATGTAATGTTAATAAATACAGAAATAGTTAAAAGTTGATAAAATTGTGTCAAGACCCCCACAAAGTACCATGAAAATGTGTTCAGAAAATCCCTTTTTTATTATTTTTCCAGACCTGCTGAAAATCTTCAATTATAATTAGAACTGCTAAGTAGCTTTGTTAACTTTGTTCCATAGCAGGTGGTCATAATATTGCAAAAAATAGCAAAAATCCTGTATGCATTTTGAGCTCTGACAAAATGATGGGAAATACCATACATACAACACCTAAGAACACCATGGAACAGAATGGAGCATGAATACAAATATAAAAAATACAGAGGAATTTTTTGCTAAAGTAATTCTCAAAAAGCTGTATAACACAAACATCAATATTTCTTGGTACAAAATTACAACATTTTGTCTATCCTCAGCTTGGCCAGTTCATTCTGAAGTATTTCAGTAATGTACATGAATGATTATGAAGGTTGCCTTTGATGGTTGCCCGTTGCCCTGAAGAAAATGTTTATGACCTGAATAGATTAATCATATTCTCCTCTTAAATATCATTCCTCCAGGACTAGTTATTGTTGAGTGAAAATGTGCCACTTTATATGCAAATAAAATGGACTGAGAGTGGAATAAAAAGTTCGGCATATAACTGCTGTCAAATCATCTTATTATGTTTTATATTAGCAGATGGAACATCTTGTGGTATTAAATTTTAATAGACTTCAATGGGATGCACTACTTGCTTCCTTGTTTCTAGGAAATCTTAGTCAAACTTTCAATCACTTTCTGTTAGTCACCTTTGCTTCAGTGGGAAAGGATTTTAACTAAATAGTAAGAAAAAGCAATACATCAAATGCAAGAAAAATATCTAAAACTCATTAATACTTGATATTAGCAAGCCTTTTTGATAGATGTGACATAAATTAAAAATAGAAGCTAATGTAATCTTGAATGCTCTATAAATGAAGATTCAAAGCAAATAATTCATATTAGTGCAAGTCAATAAAACCAAAACCCAGAGAAACCAGGGATAAACTTCCAGTTAGCATAGCTCATTGTTAGACAGCCAGAGCTATTCCACTTTAGCACTGCACACTTCAGTCATGCAAATGCTTAGATATTCATGAGAAGAAGGAATCACAAGACATGGACTTTTGTCCTTAGTCTCTAGTTGCATGTCTGAAGATTGACTATCTGGTTACATGGCAACAGACGGTTGGTGATAGTTTTCAGAGATTCAACTCTTTTAACACTACCTGCCTACAGTATCAGAATCAGTTCTTGGTTTAACTTTTTCCATCTGTGAACAAAACTGAGGGTCTTCAATAAGACAAATGAGCACTGTGAACGTGTTAATGGGGTGACACACTAAACCCACCTCTGCTATCCCTGGGATCTGCTTTTCAAGGAAGACAAACTTGAAATGAAGTTGCATTGTTGCATAAAATATTAAATGTAAGAAGTTATCAATTCTTATGGCTTAAATTTGTTCTGGATTGAAATAAATACTTGAATTTAAATAAAGCATATAACATTAGTTGAATGGAAATAGTTGAATGAAATTTTATGGATTGGTTTAGGTTATCTATCTTCTTCTCCCATATTTTTAGCCAAAAGTTTAATTAACATGATTATACAATTCTTTATATGGCAATAGTCAAAATCTGATGAAGTCAATGTCAGAGTACGTGACTGATTCAGCAGAGCCAAGTCAGATGTAGGACTCTGGAACAGGCCAGGATAATTAAAAGAAAATCACCATCAAAATACTTTAACCATTGATGTGTCTTGACACAGCATTACTGCCCTTGAAGAATGAACTTCCTCTAATCTGCTGCTAGGAATCCCCAAATACTGCTGAGGCTGAAACTATTTAGGGCCTCTGAGATGCTCCCACTTCTGAGAGGGACCTGATCCAACAATGGGATCATTGGGTTCATCAGCACAGGAATACATAAGCAGAATATATAACCTCTACGTTACATTTACACTGCTAATGTGTTCATTAATGATACAGAATGATTACGTTCACAAGTGGGTTGGTTATTCGTTTTGGATGCCCTGCAAAGTACCACGAGCATAGTAAGAAATTAAAAAAAACAAACCACTGCAGAAAAAACACTGCAGTATGCATAGAAAAGTACTGAAACTTGTTCTCCCATCCTCTCCCTAAATCCACGTGAAGAAAACAAAAACTGGGAAAGGCCCTTCAGTCACTAGCACTCTGCTCATGTGGAAGGTATCGGCAATCTTTGAATTCCAAAGAACAGATAAACAAACAAATAGATATTGATAAAAAAATACGGGTGATGACAATACTCCCCATAATACTTTAAGCTCCTCTTAATCAATCTGTCCAAAGAGACTGAAACAAAATTAAAAAAAACCCAACAAAACCCCAAACCAAACAACCCCCCCCCAAGAAAACAAAACAAAAGAACCCCTCTCTGCCAAAAAAAACCCACAACCCCCCAAAAAACCACCATCAACAACAACAAAAAAAAACAAACTCAAAAAAAAGACCCAAATCCTGCTGCATTTACATTTTGCATGCCAAGTTACAACCCAGAGATCATTTTTATAGCTGTAATAGTCCTATGAAAGTGGGGTGAAACTGCTGCTGGCATTTCTCAAACTGTTGCAGCACTATCAGGAACCTCTGTATTATGAGGAAACTTCACCCCATCATCTCCAATTTCCAGATAATGTACTGACTTAATCACCACTCTCGACAATACAAAGCAGACAATCTTTCTGTCTTTTGTTCATTTTTTACATCTTAGAACAGTCGAGTTTCAGTCTTCTATACACCGTCTACTCCCACATCTGTCTCCCACTATATAGCTATTCTTTACAATTCCTGCCATGCTTATTTTTGTTGCTACATTGAAATCTTGTGCATAATTATGTGAGGTTGCTATGGAGATTATGGGTGATTTGTCATGAGGAAAATCTATTGTGTTTGAGATAATTCGGCATGGTAATGACCAACCAGTCTTTCTTCTCCCCACCCCAGGGATTAGGAGGAACTACCTGCCTAGATGTTCACAGCTACAAGCTGAACAGATTTTACAAACAGAAAAGTTTGTGTCCTGCACAGACAACAAGAATTTTGCTTCTTTTAAGCAGATGGATATGAACTGGTAGGAGGTGATGGTTTTCCAAGATGTTGATGTCCATGTTTCTGAAGAATGCACCAGTGGTAGTTTCAAAGTGTCTATAAAGTTTATTTTTTATTTTGGTGAAACTGTCTTTTGCCAATGCTCATGACTTCCCATGAAGAAGATACGGCGCAGTATAAATTCAAACTAAGTAAAACTGAGGGGACAGAACTTTGAAAATTAAGTAGGCAACAGTACTTTGAAACATTATCTCCTTCATCCCCAGCTCTGCATCTTTTTCAGAGCTGGGAAAGCTTACAGCGTGATTGATTACTGCACATCAGTCACAAGCAATTCATACCATCCAGCCTGGGCTGAACAATAGCTAGAGGCTTATGCACAGCTTTCAGCCAAGGTCATGGGTTAGTCCTTCCTCACCCCAGCTAGCAACTTCACTCCTTCGTCAGGCGGCAACTATCTTAGAAAGCACACACATTTGCATAGCAAGCGGACAGGAACACAGAAACATGCTAAACTTTTCCATCACAGAAGATTCAACTAAAGAACTCTCAGGTATCTGGCAGGAAAATCCTTCCCACTTCAGGCAGAGGAGGTAGAGCACAAAGACAGCAAATTTGTGGGAGCAAAGAAATATAGAAACAGGGCTTCATGAGGAAAGCACAATTCGAGGATCTGTTTAAAAAGAAAAGAAAACAAAACAAAACAAAAACTTGTTCATTTGACACATCCAAAGTAAAATCTAAAGCCCAGACAATCACGAACTCTGCAGTTCAGGTCACCATCATGCAGCTGCCATTAAGGTATGTGCAGGTGTGATATCCTTTACTACCCTGGCAATGCTGGATGGAAGGGAAGGGGCAAAAAGTATAGATGCAGAAAAATAATATGATCTTTAAAAAATTCAAAACATTCATCATCTTCTGCCATTCTTCCATTCCTCACGTGTGACCCTCATCATTTTACTGCTTTCCTACAGATCATCTTGCCATTTTTATTTTTATGCAATTAGTGCTAGCCTAAGCACTTCTTAAATCCCCAGTAACAGAAAAAAAACCATTAAGATGCAGCTTGTAACAGAAGGACAAACACACCCTGAGGTGGATGCATCTTTATGCAGAGCAACTGCTGTCTTCCCCACATAATCTTATATTAACCTACTGCTAAGGACTGCCGACTGTGAGCACAGCACCACATCTGAAATTGAGAGAGCCCTTAATTAAAACCTGACTTTTGATAAAAAATATAACTACTACAGCCAAGTCTTTGGGAAAAAAAAAATAATCCATATGACACCCTTACACTCAGTCGTTTAGACTTCAGAAGCAACAGGACGTTGAATAATTCTTTCGTATCTGCTATCCCCTATGTTGCACACTCACCATACAGCCTGGCTGATGTTTGCAATACTTTGATTGCTGCCCTACCATGCTCCGAAGGGGTAGCCTGCTTCAAAAGCTGCATGAATTGATTCGCCTGACTTTGGTGACATTAAGAGAATTGGAGTTTGCTCTGGTGGTTCATAATGTTGCCAGAATCCTCGAAGGAATTTACAACCTCATTATGCACAAATGGGAATATATTATTCCATATATTGCTAATGTTAAAAGGGTGTTGAATAATAGAGCTTTTTAGTATTTGAAAAGCTCTCTTACAGCACCTTCTGAAGGTAGTTGATAAAATACAGTCAGGTAAAACCAATTACTGACTTGAACAAAGCTGTTATACTACTGTATGCATTTTAAGCACATTTTTCTGCACTTGGAATTAACATAGAAGTCTGAAAGAGTTCTTTTAAAATAAGAATAAATGAGAGAAATGGTGTTAAACACGCAACTGCATGTATGCCTTACACAGCTCAGGCACACTGGTTTTGAAATGCTGCATACAAGAAAATTGTGCAATTCACTGTGTCCCAGATACATGCCAAAGATGTTCTCCAGAAGAAAGGGTGAGTAGAGGTGATCTGGAAAAGGCTTTTAATCTCCATGATAAATTGCCAAATGCCATTACATTTAATGAGTCCCATCATTGTGGTGGAGGAGTAGCATAAATAAATAAATAAATCGCTATCAAAAAACTAGTATAAATAATTACATGAATTAATAATGAGAATCTTATTAATGTCTGCATAATATAGAGAAGTTAATGAAAACAATTTAAAATTTTGGTAATGTGTATTTGGTGTTTTTAAGTTTAATTTTCTACAGAGGTCTTAATGCTCCTTTTCCCTATTTATTCCCCTTGCCCACCTCAATTTAAGGAATGAGCTCTTCTGAAAGAACATGAATCTAATGGAAAATTGTATTTTATGCAGGATTTTAGAACTGTATTGTGAATCTTTCTTTCCTGTAGAATACCAATGCCTTAAATAAATAAACCTATGAGAAGAACAGAGCCATCATTTACATCTGTAACAATAGAGATAAATGTCCATATGACCCTTTGAAGTCCAGTAGAAGATTCCAGTTTTGGAAACATCCAGAAGATGCTTCCAGTATTCAGATCCTATTACTTTCATTTTATTAAAAAACAAACAAACAAACAAAAAACCCCACAAAACCCCACCTACGGTTCTATGGTAGAGAGGTGAGAAAAACGTGTTGTTTGGCATCAACATCTCTGAAAAAAAACATCTGTTGTGATTTTCAGGTACTGGCTGTAGTAAATTCACTTTTGCCCCAGCAGTAGAGATAGCCTCTGCAGTCAGCAACTGTGAGCTACTGGCACTAACGTACTCAGCAGTGTCTGCAATGAAATCTTAATCCCTGCATAGATCAGTAGCTAAATCTCTCACTGGACTCAGCAAGATCACAATGTTCTCTTTCCTCGCCTCCCACAATCAGGGTTTATTTGGTTGATCATAAGTTTCCCTATAAAGTTTATTTGGTGAAGCAGTTTCCAGATGACAGTGAAAAGGCAGATTCTCACCCTCTGCTTTACCTAGCTAAACTGCAATCCAGGCACCTACATTAGTTCCACATCTAGTGAGGACAGAAAGGCAGACAGCTCCAGGCTAAAACAGAAATCTGCAGGTAGGCAATGTGCAGTTAGGGATTGTGAGGACCTTGCAGAACACCGTTTGTGCTGCAGCTCTGTGTCTACCCCACTGTCTGTAAGTAATTCTTTAAACTCAGTTGTTTACAGCTGACATCAAGGCTGTCAGAAACTAGAGGATGACTTCAATTTTAGAACCAAGTGGGCTTTTTATTTAGTGTTTGCACGGAGGCAGTGTTGAGTCCATCTGGGAAATGTTCCTGCACATCACCTTTAATCATCCTGGTACTTCCCTGTGTATTTACAATGTATTTACAACATCAGGTTTTCACCTCATCTCTGAACAGGGGGATTCAAGTTTTCTGGGCCATCCTTGCCAGGCAGCACATTTGCAGTAGGTAACTTTTGTTTTGCACAGTTCATTTTGGGCACTTTTACCTGAGACAATTCTTGCATATGGCACACAATCCTTTTATTTACTTTTTCTCAAGTAGGCTATGGTCTGAAGAAAAGAAATATTAATTTGAACTGCCAAAGACTTATGACAGCTCCACTGGAAGAGTGCCAGAGACAAAAGAGGAGGGCAACATGTTATCTTGTAAGGCACTGGGCTTCATGATCTGACTATACATAAATAAAATTACATTTAAAAACTACTGGTGATGTCTGTTGCAGTGTAACTGACAGTAATGTTACCAGCTGACATCAAGTACAGAACCACACTTTAACAGGGAAAGAAACCACAGATATGTATTCTCCTAAAAGCACAGTGCCGTGACATTGTTTGCTGCTCTTTTCTCCTCCTCAACTGGTATACTCGGTTATGTTTTGAAATTTTAATTTTCCATCCAGTAAGTGTATTAGATTCCTTCTGTTGCCATGCAGCAAATGGTAATTATCTGTTATGAGAATGTATTTAAGAAAATGTAAGAGATGAGAAATTGCTGGTGAGCATCCCATCTAAGGTAAGCACTGTTTACTTACATCTACATATATAGTTCAAGCTCAACTAACGAAAATAAGTAAATAAAATACAGGAAGAACCTGGTTTATGTGCTCAATACACTGAACGCAACAACACACCTAACATGCTATGCATAGAGTTCAGTCCAATCATGCAATTGACAGAGTAAACATTTTAGGTTTAAGTGATTTGCACAAAGATAGTAAGTACTATAGGGAAATATCTGAGAAAGATTTAAATTAAACTTGTTTTTAAATCAGGTATTTCAACTTCCTGCTCTGTGAGGCCAATGGAGAGAAAGCCTGACCATGAAACCTTCTATAAGAGAGTAGTGAGCACCTAAGAAGTAGTGAGCCTTACGAAGTTGACTGCAGCTGGATACTAGCCACTCCTTTGTATTTCTGTCTGGAGTCAGAAATCTCAAGTCTATCTTCCAGTATCCAGCGCTTCCAATAGCTACATTTGTGGAGGTGTTCAGCCAGAAGAGTTTACATTGCACTTATGGCCCTATGCTTACCTCAGTCTGAGCTCTGGTGCAGCACACTACTTCAAGTATTGTTTGAAGTCTAAAAAAACTACTCCTGACCATCTCTATTCAACCCCAGTTTCTTAAAATCTGAATATACCCTTCCAGAGAATCACAACACTATTTACCTTTTGTAACTGCAAACCAGATGCTAGAGCTCTATATATCCTCTATAATTCTATATATGAAATTTAATTCAAAAGGATTCAGACTCATCCCAATTCTCCTCCTTCATTTCAGCAGTATTTTTCTCACTCAGTTGCTTGCTAAAGCGTAAGCTCATTACGCACTGTCCAACACTCATCAGAAGATTATCATCTATTAATTTTCAAACCTATTATTGCATTTCTTCCTTGTGATAAAGTTTCTCAGAAAAGAGAGCCAGAAATTACTTTGGAGTGGCAATTTGTAAAGAAGATTAATCTGGCAAAGTGGATCTGAAAAGTTTGTTTCTAATTATTTCCATAAATGAGCTTTACAGGAAATTTGAAAAGGAAGTTCCAATAATCAAGCAATTTATGTTAAAATAGGCTCTGGTATTCTCCACCTTCAGATACTGCATTTATTACATTAAGATCTATAGACATTTGTGAATAACACTCAGAGTCCTAACATAACAAGTAACATTTATTTTATTACCCAATTTCTGAAGTACACACATTGTGTGCTTGCATTTGGATTTTATGCAATTTTGCCTTTGTCATGGTTTAAGCCCAGCTGTAAATCAGCCATGCAGTTGTTAGCTCTCCCACTTGCCTTCCCCGGCCCCCCCTTCCCCCCCCCCCCCCCCCCCGCTCCCAGAGGGATGGTGAGGAGAATTGAAAGAATATAACTCCCATGAGTTGAGATAAGAACAGTCCAGCAACTAAGGTATAACACAAACCACTGCTGCTAACACCAATAATAATAAGGGAAATAAGAAGGGAAGAGAATACAACCGCTCACCACGCGCCAACTGATACCCAGCCCGACCAAGCAGTGATCTAACCCTTCTGAGTAACTGTCCCCAGTTTATATACTGGGCATGACGTGCTGTGGTATGGAATACCTCTTTGGTCAGTTTGGGTCGGGTGTCCTGTCTCTGCTTCCTCGTGGCTTCCCCGCCTCCCTGGCAGAGCATGAGACTCACAAAGTCCTTGGTCAGACTAAACATTACTGAGCAGCAACTAAAACCATCGGTGTTATCGGTGCTGTTCCCAGGCTTAAAGTCAAAACCACAGCACTGCACCAGCTACTAAGAAGGAGGAAAATGACTGCAACTGCTGAACCCAGGACAGCCTTATACCAAAAGGAGTTTTATCATATTAGGTAAACTCTGTCATGCATCTGTGATGAATTCTAAGCATTATTTCACAACTCAGTGTTTTAAGCACAATAAGGAGAAGCTAAAGGCTTTGGCTATCATTTTGCATATGCATTGAAGTTGACTTGGAAAAGAGCGCAGCCTTTAATGATGCCTTGCAACTTCTAGGTTGCTTACAAGCGATCAAACAATCATTCTGGGATGTCTCATCTTCTGTCAATATCAGCTTTCAAAACTCAGAATTACAAGATCAAAGTGACAGCAAAGAAAACCTTGCATGTGCCACACAGGCTCAGCCAGGACCCTGCACCACACATGCACCCTACTTTCAAAATGTACAGGCATTCACTACCTCCATTTGGATCTAAATTATGCAAAGCTCTAACACAGCAAACCAAAAATGGACATTCAAACACTGATGAACTCATCACATGCCTCCTATTAAGGCACCAATATTGGGCTTTTGAGATCACCGTTTTTTATTCTTACCTTATTAGCTATATATATATATACCAAATAGAAAGATCTCTGTGAACAGCCACTGTGGCCGTCTTTGACTACCCCTTATCCCAAAACAGAAGAGCTGTAGGACTGACATTTTCAAAGCAAGGTTCATGTTGAAATGCCAGCTGCAATGTAGCACTAAGCACCCGGTGATAGGCAGCGCTGTTATTCTGGAGGTGACAGCACTGTTGATGCTGCTTAGTGCTTGCCGGATGTGAGGATCTGAGGGGACTGATCTCACTGATGACAGCATGTTAAATATTTTCTAACTAAACACGAGATTCTTTGCCAGTCAGGACTGCAACGATACTCTTAGATCAATGTCACCAGGACAGAAAGTCTTTCCACAGTTCAGTCTCTTCGGTTAATTAAAACAAATTAATATATCTATTATTCACTTGCAAGATAATATTTTTGTCGTTAGTGATACAGCTCAGATAGCTTCAAACAAAGCAAGCATGAAAGAAAGAGAGAAAAAGAGAAAGCAAGAGAGGGAGGAAGGTAGGAATTGGAAATAATGGAAAATGATCCAATTGCAGCTTATTCTGGCCTATTTCAGACATCTCCCCTAAGCTGCAACTGGCATGGTCCCCTTCACCAACTTATCCAAGAAACTCAGGCCATCTAAAGGAGAAATAATAAACCATCCACTTTACTGTTCCCTTCTCATTCTACAGGAGAAATAGACTAATTTACTGTGCGTCCATTCATGTACTCAACTGAGCCAGCTTGAGTAGGCTATATGTGGGATGAAATCATTGATGTAAAACTAAAACTGAAGAAACAAATTTGACCTTTAATTCTGTGAAGAGTTGATACTATCTTTAGTTTAGATGCCTTCTAGAAAAAAATTTCCTACAGTCTTGAATTCCCAGAGTAAGAAGTAGCTTCTCTGCTTATTGGGATGCAGCTGTTTGGAAGATGTTAGTCATGAAAGAAGAAGCGATCTCAAAGGTCGCACAAGCCAGTCAGTAGATGGCATTCAAAGATGAGAGGCTGAGACCTTGGACCGATCTGTCTACTCAACGGAGAGCCTGCACAGGGAATGGAGAACCAGGGTGATGTCCATGACACACACTGCTATATGGACTGGCACACCACTTACTGATTTTTCAAGCTATTTGGCTTCACTCCTATATAAAATGTTCTGTAATAACCAGCAGTATGATCATGAATGTGGACATTGTGTTGGCCCGGTGTACATCCAACAGCTTTAGATTCAACCTATCATCTGGTTGCATATGAAGCTTAAAAATAGCTGCCAGAGAGAACTTCCCACCAGTGCACAAAGCAGCTCCACTCAGTAGAGTGCAATTAAAAGAAGAGGCTGTCATGCTGTTGTAGAAAGCATCAATTGTGCATTCATCAGTACTGCAGCAGAGTCCCCTCATTCCTGCCAAGGCTCCCTGTGTGCTTGTCTGTTTTCTTGGACTGAAGGAATGTAAGTCAGCATACAAACCATGACTTTAAGGGCTAACGAGTAGTACTTTGTTGAATGCTCTTTTTGATGTAAGTTCAACCATGGTCACATTTGCTCACAAACAAAGCTGAAGGGCTAGGTAGCACACTGGAGAGAAAAAGGATATTGTAGTGACCTATAACATCAGGACACATGGAAACTTGCAATTATTTCATGCTTTCGAGTGAATTAGGAGATAAAATTAGTGTAAAGGTGTACTGAGGAGATTTTGATAGATTTTGCAGGAGTCTAGTGATATTGTTCTTGTATTTCACAAAAACATGACATAACTGTGCTGCCACTGCCAGGAAGTGCTTTGTGGGATTTTATGACAAACAAAACAAACATCCCCTCCAAAAAAAGCCAAACCAAAACTTCTAGCAAAACCAGCAAGGACTTGAGTAGGACACTTCAACTGCTGCTGCCTATAGACTGACACCTGATCTGCAAAGAGGAAATAGTCCACATTTGAGAAGTTACTTTATTTTAAAGCTATATGGCAACCATCACCCCAACTGGTAGGTGCAATACGTAACCCAAACTTTCAAAAAACTGGAAGGAGCTGAAATACAGAACCTTGCCTACTGCTTCCTGAAGAGCAGCAATAACTGTGTAAGAAGTTGAGAAACTGACAATTTCCATTTTCTGTAGCTCACAGGAAAGTTTGGTTGGTTGGTTTTGGTTGGTTTGTTTTATCAAGGAGTTCTGTTGTAATAAATTCAAGCTTACACTGCTGCAAGGGTGTTAAATCTTGGTTTTCAGCAGGAACTGAAGAACTAGCTACTGACCACGTTTTATTTATTTAACCTTCATAGGAGACATGTAGGGCTGAAGCTATCACAGCTGTGCCTACAAAGGTACATCATTCATGAGTATTCTCTATCTGACACTAGTACAAAGGGCATGGAGTATCATGGATGTTAGAAACAGTGAGAAAAGGACTAGGCCAAATTTAAAATTGCTTCTTTTCATCATGAAGACAGAGTAATCATTTTCTTTTCCTTTCACATACTGAAAACAAAGTTTCATATGAGTTTTTAGCATCTAATCCACATTTTATTACTCTCTTCACTAACTCTGAGGAAATATGTAGCTTATTTTAGTGAAAGTTCACTGTAGATTATGGTAGCTTGAAAGTTATGTGATGAAACCCAAAACCACTCTCGGTGCTGGAGGTTTTCCACTTCGTTTCAAAGGAAAGGTGAGCCAAGCTCACAAATATTCCTATAAAGTCAGGCAAGGAAGGCAGGATAACACATCTCAGTTTTGGTTGTCACAAATAACTAAAACCCCAAGCCAAAAAAAATTTTGTTCATGTGAAAATCCAAACATCAGTTGGGAAAAAGCTCACAAAACCTCTGTTACACTTCTGACTTTACCTCCTTTCCCAGAGCTTCTTCCAGGGTACAAAGAACAGACAAAGTAATGTACCTCCTCTATCTTACACAGAAATGAATTGGACAAAATGGGTATAGAGCATTTTTAAAAGTATTAAATGAGATTAAGTGTAACTGCATACTTGGTCACATTTATTTAGATTAAATAAGAAATATGTAAACTAAGTAAAGAAACTGTGCTGCTCTGGAGATCTCATGTTTTGTGCAGACTGCAACACACTTCAGGAGACACTTGTAGCTTTTGCTTATGGCTGGCCTCACTACAACAATTCATCTACACAGTCTGATTTATTTACTCTAGAAAATAATCTACCAAATCTGACCCAGTAATACAGATTACAGCTGATTACATATGTTTGAAATAGTGCTTTAGAAGGTGAGACTTAGTCTCTCTAGAGCATGAAATGAGAAGAGTATGTACTGATGTACTCTGAAGATACTCTGCTGATACCCATCATAGAATCATAGAATTACAGAACAGTTAGGGTTGTAAAGCACCTAAGATCATCTAGTTCCAGCCCCCCTGCCATCTACAGCATGAGAAGAGAGAATCCGTTCATCATGAGTAGATTTTTTTTTAATATAAAACAATCTGTTTCTGTAAACTCTCATTATCTGGGTTAGAACAGATCAGTGAACCGATAAACACGTCTGTGCAAGCCAGATGTGCTTTTCTTTACCAGAGCAAAGCCTGCCTGCTCTCTACCCTCAGATGTGCAGTTAGCCCTCTCTTGAATAAAGACAAGTTCCCTAGATGTAGTGAAGCTACCGTCCATGTGTTAGAGCCTTTGGTAGTATGTAAAGGTACAGACTTCTAAAGTTAGTTTGATACTTGCCTTGCAATAATAAAAAAGTGTTATAATGAATTAATATAGTAATCACATAAATGCACCTTATAAACAGTCTGTGGTATGAAAGAGTTCCTTAATCAATACCTAACTATTCTATCAAATGAAGATTTTTATACGTAATCTGAATCCCATGGTATGTATTATTCACCATTACAGTCACATACTGCTTGGTATTTAATTCCTTCACTGCGTGAGTGTAGCACTGTTAGTATTGGTGATGCACTGAGGAGGATCTATGGCTATTCAACCAAGGCAACACATGGTACTGGTGAGATGATTTAAATACTTGACAGTAGGTACTTGGACATCCAAACCCTCCGGTCTAACCAATCTGAAGCCAGAAGCTGTGCTAAAGTAAAAGGCAGAATCCCAGGTGAGAGATCCAGTCCCCAGTAGGCGGACAGGACACTTCCTCACTACATAACTTCTAAGGTATTGCTTGTCTTACTCTGGTTCTTCATACAGAAAAAACCTGCAACTTATTTTAGGCTAGAAAATATTCAAGCACTGCAAAGTACTTGAGAAGTGTAATAGAAGCTATGAAGAGAAATATGACAAGCACTAACTGTTTTTCTGTGGACATGCTCACATCATGGCATGATATAACAATTTTGTTAGGTAAGACTTAGAAGACGGCCAAATTTCATCATATTTTGTATTTACAAAGAAAGCACACAGAGGTCCTCACAGTGAGGTCCTTGACCACAGCTGAGGTAAAACCTCTCCCCAGCCTTCAAGAGGCTGATGAATCCAAACTGAGGAACAGCAAACTGAAAACAGAAATAATTTTTCAGTTGTCATTTTAGTCTGATATCCTTTGTGAGCTTGATACTACTCGAGTTTCATTCCACATGCTTTTAAAATGTAAGGGTTCTTTTGGTAAAAACCCAACAACTTTCTCTAAAGCATTCAGGAACACAGACTTCCAGGACTGTTCCATATGCAGAGCTTCTCTGCACTGGGGCAGGCAGGGAAGAAGGGTCAGACTCAGGGCTCCTATCCCACCCTCACCCTTCTCCCCACAGACACTCGCGTCCACTGACACATTGAACTCATCTGTGCCCTCTTCATCTCCTTCCTCTCCCAATGCTCTTTATAAATACTGTTATTTCCTGGTAACTCACAGTGCTATTTGTGCTTGTTATACTATTTTGTTTATATTTAAACTTCCTCTTCTTTATAATTCCCCGGATATATTTATGTTCACATCGAAGAGTAACCCCCTGGGTGCAGAGCAGCACACTGGGAAGCTCTGGAGAGCTTCCTGACTGGGGGGAGCAGCTCATTCCCATTCTATTTAAAACTCTATGTTTGTTAGTTATCTCCAAGATAACATCAGATGCTGACTTACATGGATCAAGGAGAAAAATCCAGTTCTCCTTCATTAAAAGCATTCGACCTATTCTGCCTGAAGCCACTATACAGTAGACATAAATTTCAGAGCTAATGAATGGTATCTCAAGGAGCCGAGCTGTAGTGGGGAGCATACTAGATTTCTGTCATGAAACTAATTTCTGTCTTTGCTGAATCCTGGATAAACAGAGATTTCAAATGCTGGAACAGTGTGAAGGGTTTTATAAAGCCGCCACCATTTATTTAGTCATACAGCAGAGTCTGAAAGAGTCTAAAGAAGCATGTGCTTGTAAATTACGCTGCAGAGTGGTGGAGGACCAGAAGATGTGTGACTGTTTTGTGTAATTAAGAGGGAACCAAGGAAACTATTAATAACAACTGAGACCTGGGTTATTAATAGTCCATGTTATTTCTGGTGTTAAACAGGCAGTTATCTTCAACTTCACATCCTTAGCTTCACAGATCCATTTGTGGCTTTGGCTCTGCTCACCGGAGGTACCTCTGCGTAGATCACACGGCTTCATGCACAGCACAGAAAGAGTAACCAGTGCATCTGTCTGCCAGAATGAATTCTGGTTTCTAAACATGGTTTGTCTCATTGAATTCCAACTTGTGAGCACAAAAAGTAACTGAAAACTGGTAACTGGAGTGTAAAGAAAGCACAGATTAATGTCAGGCAAGAACAAAAAACCCTAGTAGTGATGCAAGTGAGATTTTCTATTCCTGGTCTGTCTTTGTACCGTATATATCCAACAGTGTAAGATGTCTAAAACAGAGCTTTGGCAACTAAAAGACTTTCCACTTATAATTTTCCCACTCTCCCTTCTCCTTGTAGTTATATATCCTACAAAAGGAAGATTTATTGAGGCATGTTCCAATAAATGCTGTGCATTAGCTACAGCTATATATATATCCCTAATGCATCAATCCTTGAAGTTCTGTACTTCACACAAATTTTTATTACAGGAGCCCAACTCTATAGTTCTTACACTAACTGCTTCCTCACTACAGTCCATGAAGCCTTTGCCAGGGTTAAAACTCAGAGGTAAAACTATAAATTCCCAATCTTGAAAGCTTCAGTCAGACAACAGACAGAAAATTTGCTATGCAACATGGTCCTCTTGGCAGAATCCAAGCTAGAGGATGCTCTGCTACAAAGGATGACGCAGACTCTTTGCTTTAGATAACCACTGAATTAAAAAAAACACCTCTCAAGCAGAAAGGGAATGTACCCATCTATTACACACTGGCAATGCTTTGCAAATATTTTGCAAAACATGTTTGTTTATTATTGTAGAGGGAATAGCTGTCCAAAGAGAGCTCTGGACTCCTCATTATAAGGGTCTGGATGGTGTTTGCCTGCAGCCTCTAAATCAGGCACTAGCACACAGTGAGCAGAGCGAGGCACCTCTGCACTCAGCCCACTGTCTGCTGTTCAGCCCCATTTGAGGCCGCTCCCCTCCTTGTTCCGTGAAAGCTCCATATGCACCAGAAATGCAGCATTCCACAGCTCATGCTGGGCTCCATAGACATGGAGGTCAGATATTGCAACACCCCAGACTTTTATGGGCCCCATTCTTAAATGCCGTTCTTGGAGAATGGAGCAGAGTTCACACAACAGAATTTTCCCTTTCCCTCATGAAGCTCCATGTGAGCTGATCCTTGTGTTGCAGTCTCTGCTCAGACAGCAACAGCAGCTGAATGAGGTATTTCCCTGCCTAAGACATGAGCCTTTACTGATGCTTGAGGGGAAGGTTTTGAGTCCAGGAACCGAGAAAGCATCTGTATACCATCCCTTGAATGGTGGCAGAAAGATGATGTTAAGTGCTGAGGGCCAGCTGAAAGGTATGGCTGTAGCTCAGCCTTTGATTCATCCTGGCCCAGCAGATGCACTGGGGAGCGCTGCATGGCACAGCAACACACTTAACTTTTCTCATGGGCTGGTGAGTTCAGGGAACTTAAGGGGAAAAAAAACAGCCACCTGATAGATTTTCCTCAGGATTATAAACTTAGAATTAAGATTTTAAATGAAGTAATTAAAAGTATGGGTTAAGCTGAAGACCTTGTCACCAAATATGAGAGTATTAAAGCATTATACAATGAAGCATAAACAACAATATGCTTCATTTGTCCATTTACTTTACAGTCAGCTGAAAAAGTATTTAGGTCATTACATTTGAAATGCCATTGCATTAACTCATCTCTCAACACAATATCCAGATGTTAGCAGATCTGCTAGGTTTGCTAGTGCCTCCCTGAAAAGATGACGTTCTGATTACCATGAAACTATTTCATAGGTATTTTGGTGGCTTCTAAGTAGATGTCAAATGTCAAGCCACAGTTGAACTCAGTGACGCAGAGAATTGATGTAAATTGATACACGTTAAGAAAGAGGTGGACTGATGCTGGGAGTACAGCTGTCCGTGTTGGTGACTGATAGTGAGGATAGTGATGAGGGGCAAAGAGGTTTGGCTGATGCCAGAAATGTGATTTCAGAATGTCAGATTTGAAAAACGATCCCACAGAAACACAGCCAAGACCTAGAATAAGAGAGGAAAGATTACAGAAGAACAGACAAGAGATAAATGATAACAAATGCCAAGCATGAAAGAGGGAGAGGTGCCTGCACAGAGCCTCTTATGCATGAGCTGGAAGTGCAGTGCTGGGAGCTACACCCAGGAACCCCACAGTGTGCATGTACACTGTAAGCATTGACAACACTCCGAAATTTATACCACAAGGGGAAAAAAAGCCATAAAAATAACAAAGTTCTCGAAGACACATTTTCTAAAACCCAGACAAATCCAGGATTTACATGTATGTCAGAACTGGAGTGGAAAATAATACAAGAGAGATTTCCTGGTCTGCATTATACTTGTCTCATTTTCTGTATTGCTCCATCAAGCATGCCAGCAAAGACTCTTACTCCTAGTTAAAAAATGTTTCAGATTGGGGGATTTTGCTACCCAGATCAGGTCTCTCTACCTGACCCATTTCCTCAGGACTTTCAAGCTTGCACTACTTCAGTTTACAACATACACAAGTGAAAACCACTGCTACTGGTAAATGGAGCGAGAAAATTAATAGTACCAGTACTGACCTCCACCAATACATGTACACATAGTATGTGAAGCAAAATTTCAGTTTTGAGAAAAGAGATGTAACACACTTAATGCAAGTAAAGCTGAGTATACATGGGGCATGGAGCACCACTGTCCTTGAGTTCCACCAGCACCTGATGCCTCATGCAGCGCAGTACACCAGCAGTCTAGCAAAGCTACGTTAATGTTTGCCAGCTACCAAAACTTTGTAAAATCATGTCCCCAGTCAGTAGCAGTTACAGGGAATACCCACCTTTTAGAAGTCGCATTCACTGAGTGTCATTTTTCATCCTGTTTTTCCTTTAGTTCCTTCAATCAGTGTTTTCTTGTATGTGCCAGATTAGGTACTGGCATTGAATAGTAAATATTTTGCCAAACAGATGTTTATTTGATCAAAATTATTGGGGAACTAGATTGATTTTTGTACCTGTGACTGCATACTGTAAATAACTTCTCATCTTTTGAATACCTATTAATTAAAAATAGGAGATATGCAGTAATGAGTCCATAAGGCCAGAAATGTCTGCAGTGACTCACCTGACACATTCAAATGTGATTATGGAGAAAAACAAACCCTTTGAGCCAACCGGACCTTACTGCAGAATATCTGAAGGCTTTAGCTGGCCTGCCAATGTATGTGCAATCCAAGCTTTTCCTTTCCCATATGTCTGGCAGTCTGCAGATAGACCATATGGAATCACAGCAAACTGCAGTAATGAAGGACCATCGCTGTCTAGGGTGAATACACTGAAGTATTGACAGGCTTCGCCTGCTATTTGTGACAGCAGTTTTACCTGTAAGGTGCTATTTGATTGCTTTCCATAAAATGGACAATTCACAAAGCCTTACTTTAACTCTTATATATGACATAAGGAGTACTTAGTACAAGTTAAGATTTATTTACAAATAATAAATTCTTCCATCCTTTCTATTTTTTGAAGTTAATTGCTTTTACCATACACTGCTGACACACTGCATTTCTGCTCTGGCTTCTAAAAACACATAGCTAGTTATGAGCTTATTTTCCCATTAAGCTTTGAAGATATTCAACATATTCCATATAATACATCTTTTAAAATACCATTTTATGTCATATTTTGGAGCCTGAGGAGCGGATTACACAGGAGAAATGAACACAGTAAATGAAGAAGTCTGAGAAGGACTCAAGCCACATTTCAAACTAAAATCCTCAAATTGGATTTTAAAGCCCCAACCTCAGGGAGGAGTTGCCATGCAATTTTATTTCTGTCCTAGGCAGGGCCAACAATCAAAATACAATCCAAAGAATATACAGGCTACAAAATTCTTGCCCCAAAACTCAGTCTGAGTTGAAGCTATATCCTATGCAGAGATATCATCATTAGGAAGGACTACATACATAGGACTGGAATATCAAGAAAGTGCAGGAAATGGGTCAGTGTTCTATTATTGCCACAGAAGCAGTGGCACCTGTTTATTTACAGAAAGGTGGCTGATTCTACATGAGGACAACATACGGCATTAATGGACACGTTCGTGTTTCTTTCCATGGCAACATTCCTTTTGATGCTAGAGGAAACTGTACCATAAATACAAAATGTAGCCAAAGAAAATTGTTTTCTGCAGCATTCACAGGGACATCCTATTGAAACCCGTTGTGTCTTACATAAAATATGTTTGCATTATATTGCCTGCTTACGCTGAGTGGTTGTTAATCACTTTTAAAGGCAATTTGTGAACTTGGCTTAGAAATCTGTTCTTACATTTTGCTGTTCTCCTTGGCTTTGTTTAAACTGATAAAAAACAAACATGAAAAACATTGCCAAACAGATGTTGCATTCTTTTTCTAACTAGCATGAAACCTCAAACTCCTTGCTTCATATAGGAGACTTTACATGCAATTTTTATTTTCATTTCATCACAAAGTGAAATTCTGTTCCTCGTAAGCTTCTGTTTCCACAGTTAAACAAAACCAGACACCAAAAGGAGCATCTTCTCATTTTGAAAATCCCCATTTTCCTGCCAAACATTTGGTTTAGTTCAACTGCACAGAACAGCTCTAGGGCTTTCACTGCTTAAATAGCAGCATGACATTAAATGACAACTGCCTAAAAAATAGTATGTTAATTGTTATATTAACATTAATGATCATTCAACATTAAGTTTCCCCCAAACTACAATACTTTTTTACAAGTTTCTGAGATACAGGTTGAAAGCGTTTCTGGATTTGTTCAAAATGTTCCATATGCCTCCATAAGGAAACATTTTCTCCAACTACAGTGACACGAACAGGAGAATCGAATTAACTTCATTATTTTATTTCATAACCTCTGAGCCAGATTTAACAATAGCTCTATCTGATTTTAGTCTGTGTGACAGAACATTAAAAAAACATGGTATTTATTTAATTTAGCACTCACTACTTTTTGAGCAACAAATGATAACTTCCTGCTCAAGGACTCTTATTTACTATAAGCTATTCATGGGAATTATGCTTTAAATAGCTCAAGTCCATAGGATGTCAAAATCTGGAGCTTGGACTGGAATGCACACAGATCTTATTAATTAACCAGGCCTGGGAAAATAAATGGAATAAAGAAAATATATGTGGGCTCTGGATTCAGCATGAGAACAGAGTCTGAATTCAGGTTCAAAGCCAAATCAGAGCTAACATTCCAGTATGCATGGAATGAGGTCCCTAGCAGTGGTTATTGTAAGATTCCTACTCTGATAGATATCTCTTGATACTTCCTCCATTTCTAGCCAACTCAGAGCAACTTTCTTGATTCCTTTGTCTCTTTATTCACCTGGTTTTAAACCCAGGGATTGATATCCCAGTCCTGCAAATTTGAACCGTTCACTTAAGATGATCAGGCTCTCTTGGGGAATGATGTTACCAAGAAGAGGTGTTATTGCAAGCTGTCTGTGCATCGCTAAATGCTGTGCTTGTTTTGGAGCTAAGCACAAAGCAAGGAGTTTGTACCATGACAAGTAGCTCTCTGCTACTTGAGCTTTTATTTTCATATGAGAGGTAAAAGTGAGAACACTGTCCGCTCGCAGCAATGAAAAATGATAAAGCCTTGAATCTTGCCCCAGCTTCATCTTAAACTGTATTTTGTCCACCTGTGTATGTCTGTCCTCCTGGTTAATGCTTATTGCACATTTTGCAAGAACTGCAAATGAACGAACAGAGGATATCTTACAGTCACGATATGGCTGGGCTTCATTTGCAAAAGAAATGGTTATTCCTTCAATAACAGCCAAAAGAAAATGTAACTGCTCATTGCACTGACTGTCCTGCTAGGCCTTCATGACTCTTCCCTGTGGAATGGACTGATAATCTCTGGGGTTTTTAACCAGATTTCCTAAGTATTTGCACAGCTTTGATGCACAGGAACATCTGCTCAGTACATCTCTTCCAGCAGAAAGTCCTCTATATCCATACTTCTCCCAGTAATTTATTTATCTGCCTTTTTGTTTTGTGCTCTGGCAAAGAACAAGCCTGAGAACACGCATTTCTGCTTCAACCCCTGCGTACAGACTTTCTGTTCTAGTTTTGCCCATACCCCAGATTTGAGGGATATTTCTTTTCTTTGCTCTTCTACATGAAGTTTTTGTTTAAAGGAAGTCACTGTCCTTTGGAAAGCTTGAGGGCACATAAAAACAGTCTCTCCATGTTAAGGATCCCTGCTGGGAAAATCATAGTTGCATTTCCTGCATCAGCACCAGGAAAGCAGGAACATGAGGTCACCACCAGCAGCACAGAACACATATAACCCACGGTCAGACACTTGCCCAAAAGGATCAAATTCAACCCATATGATCACAACAACCACTCTGAATGCAAAAGTTACATGATTTTTTTTATAGCATGTCAGAGTATTTTCCTTTAAGTAGATGAGAAATTAAAGATCTCAAAAAAAGTCTTAAAAGATGTCTCTGGAGTTCTCAAAAATATTGTGACTTGAATTCATCAATGTCTGCCCTGCCCCACGCCCATGTATATTGTTGCATCTCTCTGTTTAAGTATTCCTTTATATTCTTAAGCATAGTTTGAAGTAGGTTGTTTGAATTGTATTTGCTGTAGATAATGAGTTCCATATATTGGATTTGATTCCTAGCTCCATTTTTTCTTTCTGAAAAACCATATTCCATTTGGAAGCCTTTCTATGTGCAGAATTCCCTCCTGGATTAACAAGGCTGATGTCACCACTGTGCAATTCTGGGTTAAGCCGCAGTAATACCCCTGATCTCAATAAAGCTGTACCAGCAGAAAACTCCAGTAACACAACAGTGAGTCACACCCAGGCAGCTCTACATGTGGAAGGGTTCTGGATGTGTCCAACGAGTAATCATCAAATGCTTTTCATTTTTTACCAAGTGCTGGCTGCATTACACGGCTAAACATAGATTCAATATGTCGATGTACACCTAGAAAACTCACACAAAACAAAAAAACAAAGAACTGATTTTTATATTAGTGATCTGCACACAGCAGTGACTTGAAGTTACTCTGAGATACCAAAGGTTATCATATTAAAGGCAGCAAAATAGATTAAATATTCCTGATTAGATGAAGTCATGGCATATTAAACCTTAATCAAATAGTGTCTCATATGGCTTTCTTTTCAGTTTGGTACCTTGGCTATGGCACTATGGGACACGCTCAAGTTTTTTATCAAGAATGCACTTGTGATTTCTGCCAAAGAACAAAACGAATTCTGTGTTGTGCCCAGTGTTTGCAGAACCAGACAATGCTGATTGTGCATCAGTTTGTGTATATATATTAGCCTTTCCTCTTTCCATAACCCTCTTCTTTTCCTGTAACAATTCATACGGAGAGACTGCTAGCCAAAAAGAGTGCAGGGAATTTCCCAGCTTTAGAAGCAAAGCCACCGAATTCAGCATGCCCTGCACTGTTCTATTTAAAGCACTGGTAAATGAGCAAAAAAACTACTGTCCATGAGCATTACATCACGTTGCCACATTTCTCCAAGGCTATATAAAGCTGTAACATGTTCACTAATGAATTGTGTGGTATGTTCAGTCCATATGGCATGCTGGAATTGTACAGTACAGTGCTGGAGTTATGAGGGTACATAACAACCACTGTTGGACATGTATATCATCACACGTTTATGAAACGTCTCCCAAGGAGACTGCATGTTAAAATAAACAGTGAATATTTAATTGCTCGCTCTCTTGTGTGCTTGTTACAATTTGGTTTATATATCATTTGTTTATAAAATCATTTGTGCTAATAACCCAAAATGCCAACATATTTTTTATTTTCCACTGTGCCCTAATTTCACTGCTGCTGTGGGAATACAGAGAAGGTGATTGGCTCCTGTTATTTTGTTTCAAAAGTTCCAGCTGTTGACTAATTACTCTGTTGGGAAAGCAAACACGGCTGTTTCCCATATCTACACGACATTTTCATATTTCCAAATATGAAACTACAGGAATCCAAGGCAGTTAATATGTCAGGTTTTATTTACATAGCTCTTCAGTTATCATGTGGGGCAGCATCTCTGCCCAAACTTTTGATTATAGAAGGATTTTGTGGAAAGACAAAATGCTAGGGAATGGGTTAAAGTACGCGAATAAATTTAAACAAACACATAAACAAAAAGCAGAACACTTGGGCTATCTCTGCATATTACAGTAAATGAACCCGTAATCTCCTAATGCCTCTGACAAGGAGGTCTCTCCATTAGCTAATAGCTGGTTTTAAACATAGTCTTATAATAATTCTACCAATTAAATAAACATTTTAAAATGAACACAAACACATGTGCATAATCGTTCTGATTTACAAGGTAGAAAATGTACAACATTATGTTTCACTGCCTATTTTTCAGTCATTAAATTTTGAACAGTATAAGCCTGCATGCAACTGTGTGACCCATGATAAAAATACCCCCTTGGAGTTAAACCAGCTGTGAGTTATCCACCCAGCTTCCTCACAAGATGCTGCACCTACAGGAGTAGACAGACCTACCTTTAACAACTGAAGAAATGATAAGCCGCACAGGTCATTGTACTGGGCTGGATCATTCAGGCTCCCGCAGCCATTCATTCTGGCTATGAAAGTCCAGGATGTGCTCAATCAGAAAAGCAAGACTGTGCTTTTCTCTTCAGCCTGAGTGCTGCTGTCTTTCCTCTTTCTGTCAATATTTAACTGGTTTGTCAAGATGGATTATATTGCCTGTCCTAAATCCTACTCCTTTAATTCCAACTAAGTGGGTGTGCTTCCAACGCAGCCTCTTAGTCAAATATTGATAGCTTATCAAAGTCATTTGTTTGATCTGAAAGGTTTCTTCCTGAGAGCATTATCATATATAGGTGATACGGTGTCCAGACCATTGTAGCAGAGAAGCCAACATGGTAAACAAAGCCACAATTTCCGTGTTCCATTGCAACACACACAGAAAACACGGACTCTGTTGGATTTTCAGCATTTTTGGATTGCAGATTATTTGCCACAATGAATGAATGAAGACTATATAAAAAACATCAGTCACAGCAACAGGAAGAATTCCAATATATACATACTTTTCAACCGATTAGTGTAAAATAACATGCTTTTTCAGACTTTTTTTTAAGAGGCTGAAGGAAGCGCCTCTTCAGAGCTGGTCCCACCCTGAAATGTGGCCTGCAGCTGCCCTTTCCCTGCAGCAACCCTGCCATGAGCAGAGCTATTTCTGCTGACTGAAAACAAACTGTTTCTGTTTGGCCTGCTGAAGATGCAACTACAAACTACTAGGAACAGACTTGCATGAATTCATGTTTTGTTCTACTTATGTACATTTATTTAGAGGCTGTGTGTGTCTCTTAGGCACAGGCAATTTGCCAACATCATCCTCAATGGAACAAGATTTTGCTCTCCAAATTTAAAGGCACTAATAATATCAGGCAGCAAAAACAATGATACAAAGCCCATATGGTGCTCCAAGCTACAGCAGTTAACACTAAACCAAAATGAATTATTACCAGCCCACTGCAATATTTTGTCTCAGAAAGAACAATGTTTTAAAGAAATGTTACAATGCCTCAGGTTCTTTTTTTTTTTGCTTTTTTTTTGGGGGGGGGTGTTGTTGTTTGGTTTTTTTTAGGGGGGTGGTAGTGGGGTGGAAATACTGACTTTTAACAACAAACTTTGCTTATTCCAGAAAGAGACAGGATGCAAAAAGGCTAAGGGTTTCAGAATAATATATGCAATTATTCCCCACACAGTTCTTCCTTGTGCTCCCTCTAAGCTTCTTCACAAAAAACGGATATTTGAGCCAAAGACCTTAGTTGAACCAAATCATGGGAGAAATGAGATTCACAGTACTTGCAAGGAGCAGGGAAGGAACAAGAAGGTGCAGTCTACCTAGTCATATTCCCCAGCTTAATTCTCAAAATTTATGTCTTCTGGGCATTTTCCCATGTCTTTGATAATACAGCACATTCATATCCCTGTAAAGTTATGTAAAGTTATCTAGTCATTATTAATAACTAAATCCGATCTGAAAATGTCTGTCTACACCTGGATGTACACGCTGAGTTCTCAACTTATCAGGTCAAGATCATTATAACTGTGCCTGACCCAAAGGCTGCTGAAGCAAATGGAAGTTTTCCTGCCCATTCTCCAGGCTTTGGGCTGGGCCAGGCTTTGCACATACACCTATACCAGAGACACTCAGGGCTCTTTAATTCCATTCTCATGCCTCTGACTCCAAGAGGCAAACTCTGCGTGTCCAAAAACATCACAAGACGGTTCAGGGTTGATGCATGGATGCTGCAGTCTTGTCCAGCATGATATGTTTTCAGATCACCAAAACCTGCTAGAAGCTCAAATCTACCATTCAGATAGATGACCGCTACCATTCAGGTTACAGTTATCAGCCAGTGAAATCGTATATGCAATTCAAATGATTATTTTAGATATAAAGGGATTCTTAACCTATATGCAATATCTTGAGCAACTTAATTCCCCAGCCCCCTCCACCAGTGCTTCTCTGAAACACACAGCCTGCACTGAAATAGATGCTGAGCCTCAGTCAAAAGCAATTCTGTAGTTCTAAATGCAAAGCATGCACATTTGGTCTCTGAAACTAGTGGAACAAATGCTACTCTCTTGCAGCAAGGTATTTTAGTCTTCGGTAAATATTAACTAACATGCAATAGTCGTAGCCAAAGCAGCTGACCCATATTTCATAACTTGTGGAGCTCTGCAATGGGGAAGTTTTCTTTGACACTGTCATTAGAAGCATTCAGCTGTCAGGGGGTTGCGAGCCAGATCCCAGTGCAAAACTCCTCATCACCATATGCAGCCTCAACAGGAAGAAGTACACTGGGCCTTACTTGACAGAAGATTTTAATGTAGTTCTTTATATCTTTTATTTGGTTAAAATGGGGAACAGTACAGACATCCAATTATAGCCCTCAGTGCCATGGGTTAGTGGTGGCCTTGGCAGGCTGGGGTAAGGGTTGGACAGGATGATCTTAAAGGTCTTTTCCAACCTGGCTGATTCTATGATTCTATGTCTTATTAAATGTTGTTTTTTACTGGGGAAACTGTTGTGGACTTATCACTAGCAGCACATACAATTGCAGGGAGGAAGCAGATACTGGCGAGAGGGAGGAGGTTGTCACAAGGATATTGAATGATTCACCTTGCTGCTGGGATTACAAGATAACATACATCAATTTGTCATGAGGTCATCTACAGTGTAATTGAATTGCTATTTTCAAAAAACCATAACTGAATGTAACTTTAGTGAAAATTACTTAATACCTGAAATCTGCAGATCTGAACAAGAATGCTAGATATCAAAAAGTCTTTAGAAAAGATTACAATCTTGAGCCCAGAATGGTTTTCTATTATGAAGCTGAAACACTGCTAAATGTTCCAGGGTCGTGTTGAAGTTTGGGTGTTTCTTGCTTTTCTGGAAATAAATAATTAGACTCAAAGTTTGCAAACAAAAAGAGGAGCGCAGAAAATATGAAAATAGTCGAATTCTGCCTAATATTCTAAATAGTACAATATACTGTGGACTTCAGAAGAAAACACTACAGATCTGGTAGAGGAAAATCTTTGTTTACTTACTGCAGTTCTGACCCCTTCATTATTATTTATTTATTTAAGTATTGCACGAAATTCCTCAGCCAAGCTGTTCAGGTTGCCAACATGAATAGCTTTCCACAGCTGCTGCCAACTGATGTCTCCCTTGACAGTATTCAGAGCTGAAGACCAAAAATTTCACATAGAGTAGAATTAGCTCTTTAATAAATGGGTCTGTGGAGCAGTTCAGCCTAGTATAAGGCAGCTGTTTCAGTGCTGTTTCATGGCTCCTGCAATTGCCTCCAAAACTTGCCATTGCCACAGCATCCACATCAAAGAGTCACCCATTACAGTGAGTTACTTCCATTGCAAGTCCCCATTTTTGCAGTCTTAAAAAATATTTTAAGTGAAATGGGGACCTCGAAGGCTATATTCATGTTGTTCACCATTCTGTGTTGTTTGGGGAATAAGAGTAAATTCTGACCTTTCAATCTCACTGAAGATTTTTCATCCTTTTCCTTAAACACATTTATGCATGTTAATGGTTTTGCACACGCATAGAGGCAACATTTCGTGGTATACACTGCAGCAAATGTAACTCACAGATTCACTTATGCATCTTAGACATATCAATTGAGGCCTTAGCATCTTACAGTGACTGCTGAGCTAATTCTGTCAAACTTCTATTGCCCCTAATGGAAAATCGTCCAAAATTAAATGAAAAAAGCCTGGACCATGCTCTGTGTTTGGGAGAAAAATGAACTGTCTTGGTAGCTGCCACATTTGTGTGCCAGAAATTGTTGTGTGGGACTTTAAAAGGTGCTTACTTTTGGCCTCTGTTCCCAGTGAAATCAGTCAGTGATTAAACTTCCATTGACCTCAGTGGGAACAGATTTAAACTCACATTAGGCATTTTAAAATCCAAGCATGCAGGTTTTACATATCAGACAACATGCCTTTCTGAGCACTATTATAAACCTTATTCTCCCATCAGAATCTATTGGCAATGCATCTTTTGCAGTAAATGTTGGAAAAGACTGAATAAGTGCAATTGTTTTTCAATGTCACTTAAATAAATTGTATACAGTGCCACAGGCTGAGTAAGAAGAGTCTATTTTTGATAGGCTCATAACGTTTTTGTCTTAGAATGTGCTCATTAAACTTTGAACAGCGTACAACATGCAGCATCCAACATAACTGCCGTTCTAACACTGCCATGTCTGCCCCATCACACAACAAACTGACCATGACTTTTTCATGAGAAACAAAAAAATGTTCATCAATTATTAAAGTTTTCTTTTCATTATGTATGGTTGAAAAACATGTAACTGAAAATAAAATATCTCTTCCTACATATCACTTATGCACCTACTAACTATTCTGGGTTTCTTATGGTAGGCCCAGCCACCTTACTACCTTGTTTACAGCATTGTCTGATACCTATAGTTCATTTTTTTAGGCATGAAGGAATTCAAGACCCTCATTGCTGTCCTACACACACAGCTATGGCCTTGGGCTAAAAAATAAATACCTGCCTTTCACAGAATGCAGCAGGCAGTTCAGCATTTCCAGAAATAATACTTTCTCCATATCCTCTATTCTGATCAGTTTGGAAATAAGCAATTAGGGAAAAAAAAATAAATCTCTGAACCATTAGCTATTTTTGAAGGTGGCAATGTCAATGAAACTGCTGACACACACAGTGTGTAGAAGGCAATCAGTCCTGCAGTCCAGTGCTCCCGCACCAGTGGGAACACTCTGCCTGTGCAGCTTTCAGTGACCTCAAGGTCATTCTTCTGTATAAGGACATTTGCTACAAGGAGGCCACTGAGCTTTTTTTAAACCAACAGAGGAAATGAGGAAAGTGCTTTCCTCCACTGCCAACTTCTCTGCAGATCATCACCACGTCCCTTCCAAATTTCTGCTGCCTTCTGACCCATACTATTATCTGAGCAGTGGACACTTCTTTTATTCTTTGTCATTCACTGCCAGCCATCAAGAAAGCACCTTAACTTTCTCAAAGCAGAAGAGATACTCCTTTGACCTCACTCCTCTCAGTTTTTCTGTATTCCTGGATGCCAAGGGAGAATAATGAGGAAACTGGTTGTTTCCCCCTTCCCCCTATTTCCACTCATGTCTCCCTTTTTCCCAAGAGCGGTCATAGCAGTGCTTGTAAAAGCTTATCTCCTCAGTGCCTCACTGCACATCCTAAACTTTCTCTTATCTCATCCAAGAGATAGCACCACAGCTAGTATTGTGAGTATTGGCTCATTCTGGGGCTCTGTAGCAGATCTGAGGTGTGTCACCCAAGAGCTACAAACACCCATGGTGTCCATATATTGAAATGCTTGGAAATCTAACATCCAAATACTGGCCAGCCAAACTTGGCTTAATGTAAGACTGAAAGAGATCACAGTCCAGGGAAGGATGGCTGCAGGCCATAAGTGCAAATAGCTGTGCAATTAACAACATGTTATACCCATAAAATTTAAATCAAATGTTGGTCATCTGAAGGTCATTAAAGAAAGTCCCTTAGTTCTCCTTTACTCTGCTCTGAAAGGCTAATACTCACCAGTGGGAGGTACAGCAGACTAAAAGGAAAACCACACAGATTTAAAATGATTTTGTTTCAAAAAAAGAAAATGGATTTTCTGGATATTATATATATGTGCAAGGAAAGGAGAAATAAACTATGAATTACCAGGAACAACAGCAACAAAAATCCTTGTTCATTTAAGTGACTGGTGTCAATACATATCACTTTTCTAGTGCCCGGAGGGAGAACTCACAGCAACATTATAAATAGGCCAAACTTTCTAGAATGCTCTGGATACTTTGCCAGCTTTTGTAAGCAGAGTTCAAGAAATGTGAAACTACTTACTGTCAAATGGCTGCCTGCTGACTGTAAATAGTCACCTTTTACCAGAGCAAGAGGGGATTTGAATGCTGCTTCTACAACACTTCAATTCAGAGCTCCTCAAAGCAAAAGGAGGAGACTTCGCAAAGTGCATGTTCTGTCAGCCGTGCTACACATCAAGTCCCTGTAGCATGAACAACTTCTGAGTATAGATCTCCTTAATTTGACCACTACCTCCTGTATGAATCAAACTATGCCTGCTTGCAGGACAAATGCCAGCCTTTTCTTCATCTCCACTGCTAGACTGAGTAGAAAATTGCTGGATTTAAACCAAATGGAGAAAAAGACACTTAATCCTTAATGAAGATGTCTATGACCAAGGTATGCTTTCCATATATATAGTTAGATAAAAGATTATAAATGTTTAACTAGTTTATAAACATTTAACTAGTAAGTTCATATAAGAATTCAGGCTAGTGAAACAAACTTGGGGAAGTTGACCCTTTTGGTCAGAACTGCACATCACCATGACAGCTACAGAAAATGAAATGCTGATGCACGCTCAAGTAGCTGGGAAACAAATTAGTTTCTTTGGGAGGTGTTTGAGCTTGTGACTCTTTCAAACTTTATCAAGGGATTTATTTTCCTTAGTGGCTACCAAACAATAGGAAAGATCAGTAACAGTTCCAAACTGGCCAGCTGAGACGCATCTATTACACCTGCCCCAGGATGTGATGGCAGAATGTGTGGAAAAAGTCTGAAAAGCAACAAGCCTCTAGACTGAAATTACCAAATTCAGAACATTTACAAAAATGCTGATTCAAGTGTGCTTACAGTGGTTTATATTTATGAACATACAACTATTGCATTATCTTCCTTGTCTTCTTTGTAAAGTTAGAAGGAAAACAAAATCATTCTGGTCTTCATCTGGGAAGTCTTTCTGATGCTGACTTTATTTATTTGCTTACTGCCAAGTAGAAGCCTTAAGCATGTGTAAGGTATCTGTTGTGACACACAGGCCTTCTTACTAAATCAAATCTAGGTCTCCATAGACAGCTGATAATAGCACAAAAGGGAAAGTGTGAGATGAACTCACACTAGAATTAGAAAAAGAAAGGATTTAAAGCTGAAGAATTTGAGGGAAAACATCCATTATGATATACTTCACATTCACCATTAGTCTGCCCTTGGGAGGGAGAGAATCAAGAAGCTGCAAAACAGGCTTTAAAATGGACTTCCCAGGACTTGAGGAACTGGTAGACCTCCATTAGACAGACTTTTGACAGGTCTCTAAGTTAAGCTACCCTGTATATAAAAATAAATATGAATCTAGCTAACAGACTATTGTTTCTACAGCAGTGTAGATCAAGACCAGTCAGAACTCTTCAAAGACTTTGAAACCAAACTATTTTCTAAAATCACATTAAGCACACGCTACAGATACAGCATTATTCATAACTTGGAGTTGGTTAGTGACAACTGCCTTCTTCCTTACTGCCTGCATCCTGGGACTGAAGCAGCATGGGTGAGCTGCTCTCTGCTTTCCTGAGGAGGCATGTGAGTATGGGACTCAGTACTCAGCAAACGTGAAAGTATCCACGCACAAACCAAAAGCTCTGAGCCAACAAGGCAAACATGACAAATCTCAAATATGTTTTCATTCTCCTGGTTTGCAAATCAGTTTTATCATGTTTTTGGCATGGCAATGCTAACTGTTGATTTTTCTCATTTTGTCCATGCAGATACAGAGTAGAAAACTGATAAATCCACTCAATTCTGCTGAATTTGAACCCTGTTTTCTCAGCTACTTCAGCTTCTATCATTCTCTTCCCTTATGGGAAGACTCTACTCTGGTATTTTGCAAATCTCTAGAGAACATTTGCAGCTGGACAGCTTCCACCATGTAAATAAATGTTGGAATATTGCTTTGTAAAGGTAAAGAAAAGGGCTGATTTGAAAGTGATTAAAAGACTGAGAGTTAGAGAAGGAATAGACTGTTTTATACAGGAAAGTTTTTTGTTCAGGCTCTCTTGTTGCTTTAACAGATTACTAAGTGTTTTTACCAATGGGAAACAGAAGCAGAAAGGGCATGTTGAGGGGTGGTTTTAAAGGAGGCTCTATTCTCTTAATATCTCGTGTCTAGAAGAAAATCCAGCAGAAAAGAAATAAATCCATGGCAGTGGAAATACACGCATTATAACAGTTATCAGTAAAGTATGTACTGATTTTGGAATGCCCTCAGCAAGCTTAATATGAACTTAAATATTAATATGAATTTAATATAGGAAATATTTGCTTTCTTGTTGATCATTCATGCATGGATTTTTTTTTTCTTTCCATGTTTCAGCCTCAGAAGCTAAGCAGAAACACTGACTTCTCCTCTGCATTGCTTTTAAACAGAAAGTTATTTGCAACACCCAAGTTACGCAGCAGAACGCAGCCACATGAGGCAAAGAAGGATAATGCATCATTTTTGCCAGTGCATCCTACCAGTAACTAATAAATATGTAAAAGCAAACATAGCACCTTAGGTCAGAAGCAAACTGTTGATTACTGAAGCACCCAGGTCTCCAGCAGGGAGTCCACAGAACTGCCTTGAGCAAATATTTTCACTATAGGTCGCTGAACACACACAAGTTGGAAGAGGGTTGCATAAGGGAATGGGAATTGAGTAGAGCATTTCAAGAGCAGTGAAAAGCAGGGATTCAGTTAACTGTCTGCCTCCCGGACTGTCAGTCATACAAATCTTCAAGAGCATCCTCTGAGTTCAATGAAAACATGTCAGTGCATTCACAATTCGTCAGGATGGTAACACAGGGAGATTTGTTTGTAAGTAAATTCTTCTCCCACTACTACAGCTGTGTCTAGGCTTATGCCAATTGGCACTTGAAGCTCTTTTACTGCCAAAATTTGCTGTCTCCAAAGCAAATGGGAATGAGCCAGCATCCCGTGGATCTCAACTGTAAGTAGCCATCTAAGACAATATAAGATGAGCTTGTAGAAGAGACCGGCTATCTCCATAGGAACAGGCAACTCAGAGGCACTGAAGAATGAGAAAGAGGGAAGGACGTTATGTATATTGAATAAACAGAGTTCATTTTTGTCTCCTGACTGATATTTAGAATCAGATTCTCCACTGGGATAAAATGGAGCATCTTTAGCCTTTTTGCAAACATTTATTTTTGCAAAAATCTTGACATCGCTGCATAAATATAGTATTTGAGATGATAAATCTGGGGTCTGTTTTGTCTTATACTTTCAGGGCCTCCAGGCTATTGTTTTCAAGGCTCTTTCCAACACTGAAAAGCAAAACACTAAGTCACACTTCATCTTCACACAAATAGAGACTGTGTGTAGTTCCCTGAGTCGAGGTTTCAGGGAATGAAAGGAAAACCTGAAAGCAGACAAGGACAACGCAAGTAACAAAACCATGACAGCTAGTGGCTGCAAAATTTGTCCAGCTTCAGCTCACATGAGTGGAAGTATGTGATTTTGTGCCAGTTGAGGACCCAGCCTTTAGTCTAAATATTGACTCAGTGTTTGGTCTCGAAC
The DNA here is from genome assembly GCA_039720435.1 of Amazona ochrocephala. Lineage (NCBI taxonomy): Eukaryota > Metazoa > Chordata > Aves > Psittaciformes > Psittacidae > Amazona > Amazona ochrocephala. Next base: position 34,556,835 of record CM077881.1, read on the forward strand.
TAAACAAGAAGTTTCATGAGGCATTTCCCAACCTCGGATTTGGGAACCAATGGGTTTGGGGAGACTGAAAACCTCCACTTCAGCCTTTATGTGATCAAAGTTGAGAGCTCTATTTGAGTTTGCTCCCAAATACAGTCAAAATATTTTCCAGGTGCTTTAAGATTTGGATTTCATATATGTTTGCTGCAGCACTTACAATCTAATAGGTATTCTCCACAAACAAGAAAAAAAGAAATTCCTGCCCCTGTAGTCATACTTAAAGCTGAACAAAATACTTAAGAATTATTTATCCCCTAAAAAAATAAGTGATTTATCTGATTCAGGAAATCAGTCTTCACTGCAATGCCCAAAGTGGAAATTATCTTTCACCCTACTGAGAGCGTTGTGTTTTATTTGGCCAACACAGTATGTTCCATAGAAACTGAGGGAAAAAAGGCAAATTACAAGCAGTTGAATATTTATCAAATTCTTTCAGGAATATGACAGCATTTGCAAGATTTGTATTTTTAAAACATTAAAACGATAAAAGGATTTTCTGTAACCGAGGAGAAGGCATCAACTATCAGCTTTTGCATTAGATGTGTAAGATCAGTCTTACCCCAGGACCACAAGCAGAGTACATGTCTTTGCTTGAGAATTTCATGTCTTCAATCCATTTTCATTTCTACAGCTACTAGAAATGTGAATTTTCTTTGACACTTGCTCTCTCTTGAGTTTGGTCCTCCATTCTCAGCATACCAACTGTACTGCAAATTTTGGAAAAGAATGAATCCTCACCCTGAGCAACTGCCTTTTACCCTCTGATATTGAGTTCTTTTGCTCTGAATATCTATAAATTGCTTCTCTAGATTGGACTGTGCTCTTTTACAGGCTGTCAACTATATGCTCCCACATACACAAAAGTAGATCTCATCAAAGTACCATTCTCTGTCATCACACTTGGTAACTGCTGTAATCAAGGTAAAAGGTCTTAGTTAATTATTTGCTTCCTTAAAGGTTTATTGGAAGATTACAGAAAGAAGACAGGTATGTTATTGTTAGCTACAATGCCACTGCCTCACTTCAAAGCCATCATAACCTCTCTCAGCTAAGTTCCTTACTGACAATTTACACTGTGCCATATCCTAATGAGTATAGACTGGGATCATGAGCCCTCAGGGCTCCGAAAAGAAAATTGGCTCCTTTTATCTGTAACCTTTTATTGTTGCTGTTTTCCTTGACTATTTTGGCCTTAAGTGCTCTTGTGCAGCAGATTCCAGCTCCATTTACAAAGGGGGTTACCCTATCAAAGGGACAAAAGCTACATTACCCCCAGCCTCGAGAGCTGACACATATGCTGGGATTTTTTTCCAACAGAAAACAGAAACGCTTTTTGCTACTCACAATTTCAAGCACACGCCCATCCCCCATTCACTGCCCAGCCTCCTGACGCAGTGTAATGGACATCACTGGTAGACACACTCGGCTGAGTGCCATCTGTGCTGAGGGAAATTGCCTACGTACAAATGGGGCAAAATGCACATCATGAAGAAGAGAACAAAATCTTATCTGTTTTGGAAGGCTATCAAGGATTTCAATAAAGGGCAATAGATGTATTGCCTTTGATTGGCTTTTAAACCTCTGTATTACCATTCTGGGGAAATAAAGCTCTATTTAACAATCTCTGCTCTTTCTCATAGAGGTGGGTGGAATTCATCTCTGGTGGCTCTTTAACGAAAACAAGTCATCCTTTATATCCCAAGAAATGGTAGAATAATGAAAACTGCCATGTACAGCGCAGATACTTCCCCCAGTTTCTTTTTGGAACCTTATTAACTACCAGGACTTTCTGAGAGGTTTGTAAATCAGGACAGAATCTGGTTAAATGATCTATGAATGTGTGATAATGCTCATTATTTTCAGAGTTTGGCAAAATAAGTTGATTACTACCCCAAAACCCGGTAAACCAGTCAATTCTATCACCACAGCAGTACACTTGTTCAGCCTCTTAAGTGTGTGAGGATCCCCAATCAGTAAATACAGGACACCTTTTCTGCATTTCCTATTTTTTGTATCATTCCTGTGAATGAAACAAAGCAGCAGTAATATTTTATCATGGATTCAGATAAAGGTCTGTATTAAAAACACACAGTGGCAACAGATACCCGGAGAAGATCCACATTACAAGATAACGCTGAAGTCTTTATTGGAAAGCGGATCAGACAGGCACACCCTTAAAAAGAAAAAACTCTGCAGCCCAGCCCCAATCCACTGCCTTCCCACAGCTCCTCCTTCCCGCAGTTCCTCCAGTCCGAGAGCCCATGCTCCACCACTGCAGGGGAAGGAGCAGCTTTACATGGCCATCACCACCTTTCCCTCTTCACCCAAGTGTGGCTGGGGACATGAGGTAACCCACGAGATGCAATTCATAGACTCATGAACTAGTTTGAAAGAATACAGTCCAGTAATTCCATAAGGAGTTCAGTATGAAAGAACACAGTCCAGTAATTCCATAAGGAGTTCAGTCAGAGGAGGCCCACTGGACTCATTCACTTAGGAAAAAAAACAAACAAACAAAAAGAGCAGGACAGACTTCTCCCATGCAAGCATTTACACAGGCAGATCACATATCCAGTGGTCTTAGCTGATCAGTCAAGGGGAATGACTTGCTAAGGCCAGAACAAAAAACAACGCTTGAGACGAGCTGAACTTCACTGTCTGAAGGTTTCTCTGCTGAGTTTAACCAGCCCTTGCCCTCTGCTTGTTTAGGCAGCTTTTCTTAGTAACAAAAGACTTTCACACTCCAGCATGCATGAGAGATACAATTTTCAGATGCACTGATGTGATGCAGGCTTGGCACTGGCCTTGCTTTGCACAGACTGAATGTAATTAGGTCCTGGTCACTGGTCTGTGGGCAAACACCAGCTTCCAGTCCACCGATTAATTAATCTTTAGCCAGCACAGTGACATCCAAAATTGACACACTTCACACTGGGGAAGGGAGATATTTGGAAGTTAGAAAACTATATTTTATGATTTTTTACAAAATACTGTGGTACGATAGTGGATGCCACAAATACCCTGAATGCGCATCCCCAACTGAAGTCCAGCAGAAATGCACAATACTGCTATCTGAATGGTACCAACAAGTGTATAGAGAGTTACTTACCCTATTTTTAGGTTTGTCAGACATTCATCTCTCACTTCCCTCTATCCCTATCTCTGCTGGCATCACTTCCTGAGCTTTGCTAATTAGTGCATTGAGCCACACATATGGATATACAAATATAGATTAAAGACCTTGTGTTTCTGAGTTTTAAGAATACCCCTAAAAATAGATGGTAATTGTGTCTAATACAGAGCACTGTTCTCCATATTTCCTTCCTTGCCTCCATTTTGTGAGTACAATATAAACAATGATTTTACCATCATAAATAAGTCATTTCACAAGGTATCAGTAATATCAATTAAACATATATCTTCCCATCAATGAGAATTTCCTGTTTTCTGCTACGCTTTGGGAAAAACACTCTCAGCCTTGATGCATAAGGAATTGAAAAAATGTCTTTAGTTTCTCATTCACATCATTCAGAGTTCACCTTGTACACTGTGAGCCCAGATTCACAGGTTTGTGCTTTCTGAAGCTTGCAACCTCATCTCAAAGTGCCGTCCTGCAATTCATGCGGGGCCGGACAACTTATGGTACTTATTATGAAAGCACCATAATGCAAATTTATTGGGCCCATAAGGGACATATGTCCTCACATGAAGAAGGAAAAATATATAATCCATATTAAATAAAACCCTGAGCTATTTGCAGTAATGTTTGCTCAGTTTTAAAAGGTCACTGGAAGGTAAGCAAAGGTTGAGGGAGAACTTTAAGCAATGGATAATAACACAGCACAGATGTAACGTTTCTGATGGATCGTCCACCAGGTCTTTACAAACATTAATTAAGCCTCACATTTTCCATATGAGATAGGTAAACACTGTCACTCCCTTGTGCTCAGATCTGTAAAACCAGGCCAGTAAGACTTGTGACTCATAAGACATCAGAAGAGCCAAGAGCAGAATTATAAAACACTTAGCAGCCAGCCCACATTCATTCTAGCAATTTGAATGAATTCAGTCAGCAACGGATCCCATCACTGGGATGGGATTCCCATTTTCTTTGCCAATGACAGCGAATTCCTGGCTGTATTTGACTTCCAGTTTAACATAACTATAAATAATCTGTTGTATCTCGCTCTTCCAGAGTCCAGACATTTATAATTTCCAACATGACTTCTTTTCTCCTCCTCTACTCCACTGCTTTGATGCTTAACCCCTCAGTTCTTTTCTTTGCAGCATGGTATTACGAGAAACCTCTGCAGAAACAGAAGCTGTGAATCAAATTATGAACATGTTCAGTGCAGGGTCCACAGCTGTGAGAAATTCAATGTTAACAAAAGCCAGCAGGAAAGCGTTTAAATTCTCCCTTCTGTCCTCAGACCTAGATATCAGCAGGGTGTAAGTGGTTCACAGACATTGTACTTCTCATCTTCACCACGAGATGAATTTCACTTTAACACTGCAGTCATATCTCACAGCTTTGGTCTCCATTCTTACCTATTTTCAGTTCTCAGATATATCCAACAGAATCTATATCTAATAATAATAACAAAACACACTTGTGATAACTTTCAAACACAGCTGTGTACCTGTAAACCCTAAGTGCTGCACTAGGCACATGGGATCAGAGATGCCACAATGCTCAAGATGAATGCATAAGCAAAAGAAGTAAGTTCAGTATACCTTAACTCCAAGTCTTCTGCATTGCTGGGCTTTATATATTATATAAAAGAGATAACCAAGTTTTCTCTTTCTGTATTTGGTCAATTATTTTCTTGAGGACTCTGTCCTCAAGAAGACTTTTGAAATCGATACAGTAGCAAGTTGTTTAGGACAGAAGTTTCAACTAAAAAGTGCAGGCTCGTAATCAGAATTTCTGTAAGGGTAAATGCATATCCAGTTATTTAATCTGAGCTCAAATTTGCTTAAGTTATTGAGGAAAACGTATTTTATTACGTTTTTTTTTCCTTGAGCCAACAATCCTGCAGGGAAGAACTCCACTCTGTTCTTTTCCAAACACCAACAAAAGAATTGCTGGAAAATTTTTAACTGTAGCACTTGTCCCTGATGCAAACACATATATATTTGTCAGCTCTGAAATTAGATTTATTGTGCTGGTAGTCAAAGGATGAAAAATTATAGTTGAGAATGGTGATGAAATAGATATGAATCCTTTACCTGAGCACCGGGACACAATGAGCTCTAGAAGCACCTCTATCTTCTTTTCAGAAGCAGATGCATTAAAATTAGCAGTATTTGTGTCATTTTCAGAATAATATATTAATACCTAGATTCTGCCATGGAGCTCCCATTTGATTCTAAAATTTGTACATTTTGAGACAATACAATACAAATTCAGTATGCACTGCTAAGGGCATAAGAATGTCTCCTCTTGACTCGTGCATGCAAGTCCTGTGTCATTAATGAGATGAAAAAGGAAGGACAACATCTAGGCAGGTGATCTAGCAGAACAAGTCTTTTGAGCTGGAACCACACAGTTAATTCTACTTCATCAATATTTCAAATGCATCAGGTTCAGAGGAAAATACACTTGCCAAAAACAACAGTTTGGCTTAAAATCAAACTGTGTAACCTGCAATGTATTAAGTGCCAATGTTCTTGAAATGCTTCCTGTTTTTATGAATACAACCTGCAATTCAACTGCTATCATGTAACCAGGATGAGAAGACATTTAAAAAAATAAAGGTATAAATGGAGCATACCAGATGGATTGTGGCTTAAGAACATAAATAAAGTCAAGCCATTGCTCAGACAATAACATTTCAATAATCTGAGTGAATGAACTAGACAAAGAGATGGCTTGTATGAAGCAGTAAATACTATTTTAAAAGCTCACAGGCTCCTTTAAGACTCCTGGCATTGGAAATCTTGAGTTCTACAATGCCAAACAGCACTCAGTTTATTCAGATATAACATGTTCTGGGATCAGAAAAGGTGTGTTCAGTCTTTTAGTACAGCACTGACCAAGCCTAACTTATTTTTCACTTAAATATTCACTGAATATTACATTTTACTCTGTCCTTCTGCACCAGTGTGACAGTGCATTGCAGCTGCCTACCACTGTCTGCAGCTCATCTTTCTGGGCAGTGAGGCCAGAAATTCCCTTCAACACCCCAAGAAAAAAATAATAGAAAGCATAATGCTGGAGACATCAATGCTTGGGACCAAAGCGTGGTTTGGACAAAATGGTGCAGATGCCACTGGAACTGATAAGTTGAGTAAGCCTAAAATAGGTGATTCTTAAATGAGTTTCCCCCCCTTTGTATTCAAGCTTCCCCACTTTACACAGAATACTTAATTAGCCAAAAAGATTTTCTTATTCTGTGGTGGGAAATTTAAATTCCTATTCCTGCACCAGTGGACAGTCAATTATTTATACAAAGCAGAAGAGAGTCAACAGAAGGGAATATGAATGCCCTGCGTAACACAATGACCTATTGCTCAGACGTATGATGCTCTCGAGGCACTGTGGAGAACTGAGCCTTATAAAACCAGGACAAATCATCTCCTTCTTCTGGATAACAAAGCTTTTTCCCATTTTGCCCCCCCCTTTTTTTTTTTCTGAAATGAGAAGGAAAATTTGACCCAAATTCACAAGCAGCTCCCAGGCAGCTGAGCTTTGCCACAACATGTAACAAAGTTCTGAAATGCTATTTGCCATCCTGCTGCAAAAACTTAATGGAATGCAGACATACCATGAGGTAAACTAACAACAGCCAGCTACTTCTGAAAGGTAGGGAGAATTTTCTGTCACTGAGAAAACACTAAATACTTATCACCACGATATATTTTCATTACACAGGATAATGATCCAGATCTTGAAAATGGTTGAAATCCTTCCCCCTCCCCCCTCCCTCCTCCCCCCGAAAGAAATGTGCTTCTATATCTGCTGCATGGAATTGCCACCCATTCCTTATGCTATCCTGGGAATTAGAAAACCCATTTACTATCCAGAACTGTTTTGATGCTGGGTAAACTGTGAATTTCGGCAACAGACTAAGCAGGAATTTTAGAATAAGAGCCTCCCAAACCATTTTTTTTTTTTTTTTAAATGCATAGGGCAGTAAAGATGTTTTTTCAAGGCTTTTGAAGGAGAGCAGTGAAGTATTTGGGGGCCGGAGCATCTCCTGTATGAAAACAGGCTGAGAAAATTAGGGCTGTTCAGCCTGGAGACAGAAGGCTGCGTGGAGACCTCATAGCAGCCTTCCAGTATCTGAAGAGGGACTACAAGGATGCTGGAGGGAGACTCTTCATCAGGGACTGTAGCAATAGGACAAGGGGCAATGGGTTCAAACTTACACAGGGGAAGTTCACGTTAGATATAAGGAAGAAGTCCTTTACTGTGAGGGTGGTGAGGCACTGGAGCAGGCTGTTCCATGCTTGGCAGTGTTCAAGGCCGGTTGGACAGAGCCTCAGTCCACATGGTCTAGTGTGAGGCGCCCCTGCTCAAGGCAGGGGGTTGGAACTTGATGATCTTAAGGGCCCTTACAATCCTAACTATTCTATTATATTCTACTCTATTCTATTCAATTCTAGTCTGGTCTAGTCTAGTCTAGTCTGTCTTTTGGCCATTGATGGAGTACTTTCCTGAAGCATGAGGAAGACCTGGAAAGTAGTATGAATGCCTTTCAATACCCCTCAAGCAGAGTGGGGAGTTGAGCTTTACACTAGTGGTGGCTCAGAGAGCCAAGTCTTCACAAGAGGCCTTGAGAGGTGGATTTCCGTAAAATACATTTAGGGAAAGGTGAGCTAATGAAGAACTACAAAGAGATGATCTGAGTGAGCAATAGAAAAATGCAATAGAAAAATGAGTCTCTCCCTTTGATGGACTTAAATAGTGGGGTTTACCTCTAACCTGGCTAGTAGATTCTGTGGTTCTATAATAGATTACTGAAGAAAAAAGTTGATCTCTGTTGCACTCTGCGACCAGCTTAGAGAAAAGTGTGTTCCAGTCAAGTTCACTTGTTTCACTCTCTCAAGTTGGGTTACCATCATCATATATGCCAACAGTCTGCTATGACAGCTCAGCCTTGAGTACTGACAAAGATCCTTGGGACTTCCAGTGAGGCTGCTCCTGTTGGAAGGAAGACTCTCAGACTGCTGACAAGCTAATACTGAGATTTTCTTCTTCAGGCAAGCCATGCAGTTTTAGCACAAGACTGAATGTGACAGCAGAAAGTAAAAGCCTGAAATCTTTTAATATCTTAAAATTTAACCAATTTAGTTATTAACAGAATTCTATCTATTTCTAATTCTGGATAAAGCCACGTTAATCAGTCCTTGAGTTAAATGATATGCCAACTACTACCAGCTGTCTTTTCCCTATTCTTCCTAGATACATGTGTATGAAAACAGAGACACTTAGATAATTGCACCCCAGCTCTTTGTTCACAGAAGAAATTCCCTGTTTGAGCTTGTGCTTCCTTTTTGCACTCAGAAACCCAGCAGGGCAGCTCATTGCAGAACCGGGTAGGAACATAAATAATCTGTGCAATTTATTTTTATTTTGTTTGCCTCCTTGTGTTTTTAATTACTGCTATCAGTCCACTCCCTAAACTGTATTCTTTGTCTTGGATTACCATACATTTAGACAGATGCACTAATCAGTACATACCTACTTTGTAACTGTGCACATTGATGAGATACTTTAATGACTCAAGTAACCTACCATACTATTCCAATCATAAATCAAATCAAGGCTGGGGAAAATAAAGAAATGCAAATGCTGCTCAAAGTCAGGCACAAGAATGACAGTTTGTTGCTCAATTTGGCCAATAAGTACAGATTATATTGTTCCATAAAATATATATATATATATATATATATGATAGACTGGTTTGGATAAAAACACCTCCGAAAAGTATTTCCTTCAACAACTTTTTATTTTGCGGTTTGGATGATCATCTTCCACATTAATATAAGTTTACAGGCATTTTCATTTTTGTTATTCTACTGACACTGGTAAAGTACACCACTGTTAAGATGAGTATTGTTTAACACTATGTCAGTTCTGTCATTTTCTTGCCCCCTGCCATTCAGGATGTGGGCAGAGATGAGGAGAATATCTTTCTTTAAATATATGGATATTTATTTCTTTTGTGGTCAGTATTTTTCTTTATGGTCTCTTTGAACAAGATGTGGGAAATGGTTTGTGTCCAGATTTGCAAGGCAAAACAAAACACGGTATGACTACTGTCAAGTATTTTATTATTCTGCATGTCACAGTGAGTGAACTTAATTACGGTTCATTAACCCCAAATCCAGTTTCTCATTCATGTACCCAGCAGTGTGGTATCAAGTCATGTCTCATAACTTCAACATGATGTTCTTAAATCAATATGGATTTTTTTTATATCAACATACCCTTTAGTCCTTGCATTTTTCATGATATTTATAAATGGAAACATGGCACATCATAATTAACGATTTCAGAAGCTACTTGTGAAGCGATGTAAATTGGGATTACCTAATCTCTTCCCTGAGGACAGAGATAGTGTGGTTAAGTGCTTAAAAAAGTTCCTCTTAGATATTTTTTTTGCAGAAAATGCCCCTGCTGTGTCTGCCCTCTGGTTATTAGTTTCACCTGTAAACAGTTCACTGCCACTGCTGACTCCACTAAACATCTTCTTTGTACTTCAATCTGCATTTTATGTGAACTCTGGAGCTATTAGCCACTAATATCAACAGCACGGCACAGTCTAGGAACATTTATTGCTCCCCTGCTTAGTTTAATGTTTCTGCCTTAGTACCGTAATATTATTAATAGTCACAAAGTACAATAAAAGAAAATTAAGTGTTTATTTTGTTTAGGCTTTCGCCACTTTACCTGCAGCTTTTTTCCATTACATTTGCACATAAATGAGCATACACTACATTTTTTAGTGCATCTAAAAATCAGGGTTTAACTCCCCTAATCATATTGTTCTATTTTCAGTCATCTTCCAGGCCCCTTACTTTATTTGTTATTGCAAATGCAAGTATATTATGGTAAATTATACATATATGTAATTTATATAAATGCTTAGCATGCATTTTGCAGCTATTTGCCTTGCCAATAGACTTTATTTGTATATTTTTCCTTCTTTTAAAACAAATATTTTGCAAAAAAGATGGTCTTCAGTAGAGGCATGTCATAGTTTGCAGAATATGCTCACAATCATGTGCATGCCAAAATAGCCTATTTGCTGCTTATGGTGCTGCTTCATTTGCCCCTTCAGTTCCATAGATATAAAACCAAAATTAAGGTTTTCAGGCCTATTAAGATTAGTATTGATTCAGACATATTTCAGACTGGTGTGCGTGAGATCTGGAGACATTCACCTTCAAATAGACAATAAAATTCTGAAGTGTCCACATTCTCAAGAAACATTGGCCTCCAAAGACAATGTGCTGATAAAAAGTGAGCCAACTCATATCTGGCCACAAGAATATAAACTAAATTTCTTCCCACGGATACACACAATTATGTGTAAGAATAGCATTAACCGCATTCTTTCCAAAGACCAGCTCAAGTACATATTCCTATTAAAGAAACCAGACAGTGGATAAAATTAAAGATTACATGGTTAATGAGTATGTAAAATTGCAGCTGCAAAAGCCTCTCTCTGTGTGGCACGGGCTTTGTGTGGCACCGCAGTGGGCACAGCCCAGGCTGCTCCTCTCCCACTGCGGGGCAGAGGCTGCCGGTGTCTGAACAGCCAGTCTGAGAGGTGCCTGTAGGGAAATGGGATATAAAATAATGCCTTTCAGGGCCTGCATACTATCAGAGTTAAAATTTAACCAGGCGCATAATCTCTTTAGTAGGGAGAAGTTAGTAATTTTCCCTGTCTAGGTAATTTAACTGTGCAAAATGTCCCAGCCAGCTCTGCAGAACTTGCACAACCTTGGACAATGGCAGCATGATTTACCTAAACCACAAGCAATTTTGGTTGTGAAACTGCAGGTCCAGGGAAGCCTGATGCGTCCTGATTTCCAGATGGTCCTTGGAGTGGCCTCCTGCCAGCCTGGCACAAGTACCCAGTATTACTGGACTCTGTGTCTCAGATTCAGCTCTCCATGGTTAAAGCTTCACACTTCCAAGCAGCTTAATGAAAGACTGCAGGTTGCCTACATTTTTTCTGAACTATCTCGAACTTGACAGTATTTTCCGGTATTCAGGGACTTAGAAACTGTGCCAAGAGTCCTGGCACCACAGGAAAAGTATTAGGTTCTCTATTATATCACTATGAATCTAGATTAAAAGCACTGAATTCCTGCTCCCAGTGGACTGAAAAGAGATGCTTGGAAATGTATGCATTTGTTGGACTATATTAGTTTGTACACATAACTAATTATAAAGTAATTAGTATTATCTCAATACATCTAAACTGGCAAGCAAGAGAAGACAGAACCATTTATTACAGTGACAAAGGGAATCAGCATTTTCTTATCATAAAAATCCAAGTTATCTAGCTTTCTTCCATGTCAGTGTAATTAATCACTGTATTTAGCATTCATAGATAATAACACCCAGTATCTGCTTTGATGAGATACAAACAAGTGTATTATGAATCACTTCACATCCAGACTATCTTAATTGCTAAAATTACTGTCTTCACGTCTGCTGCTTCTGTAATAGCAGTTAAGCCAGTGAAACGCCTGGAACACCCATGTGCTTCAGCGACCAGTTTAGCTACTGAACTAATAATGGCATTTGTCATTCTTATTATGAAGCCATATTCTTATTTCATTTACAATAGCATAAAACCAAACAAGTCCATGGGATGATGCAGGGCATAAACAAGGACATAATCAGATTTCCTATAGTGGATGACTGAGGGAGTGACAAAACACTGCCAAATTCACTAATTCACTAATCCCTAAATACACCTCTTAAGTGGATGGAACACAAAGTGAAATCTTACTTTTATCTTTAAGTGAGTAATAAAATAAAATTAAAAAATAAAAGAGCCTTTATCAGTTAATTGAGATTGTCTCCAACTATATAAATACAACTGACTAACCTTTAGGGCTTTTCATTAACCAAGGTTCATCAAGTCTAATCATCTGACACTCAAATGCTCTAATGGCCATGCCAATGTAATTAAAGTTGCCAATTCTGCTGACAAAGTTCTTAGGTGACAAGCACAGTTAGCAATGTAGAATAAGTAATGTTTTACCAAACTGTTTTCACAGATACTGTCCTATCCTATTAATGTCTTAACTGGTAACAGATTTTATTAATGAAATTAATCTTCAAATATGTACTCAGTCATTAATTTCTGTTCAGAACCGGAAGTAGCCACCGGTTTGTAATCCTGCATGATATTTTATCACAGTTATGAAACACAATAGCAAACCTGGTATAATTAATCATCATCTCTTAATCAAAATAATTAAGGTTTTAATCTTCCAAGGGTAATTTGTTTGACCCCTCCTACCAAATACATTCTCAAATATTCTGCTGTATGGGTTGTGACTGAGGGCAGGATGAGAGTTAAGGTGTGAGAAACCAATTCAGCAGCTGCCTTAGAGGGTCCTTCACATTGTACCAACGCCCACATGCAAGGTACAAATATTTCTTGTCACTACAAGATACCTTTCCAGTTATATCACACATGCTGCCTACAAACTGTGCATACATTCATTTAAACCACACATATTGCTATCTATTAGAATAACTGAAAAGCATTCTACAAGCTACTTTGCAGCTGCAGACATCCAAGCAACTATCAGACATGACATGCTGGAAAAGTTTAATTGATGTCCATTGGGCTGATCACACAAGTAAAATTACCTTCTAGTTCAGCTGTGTTTTTTTCTCTTCCAGAATTGTTACAGGATATTTAAGTATTGTACAAGAGGTATCCTCTTTCTTCCTAACATTCAGCATTGTTTGATTTATCTTTTTCTTTTTTTAGTAAATCAAGAAGAAAAGAATCAGAGGAAAACTTATACCATATGATAAAACACCTCACAGCAATGTGATTTATGACAAAACACAGCCTGAGTTTCAAGTATGAGCAAAGAAAAGGACAACCAAACTGCGTCAGTTTGAAAGTGGACAGCAGATGACGGCAGAGGGAGAATGTAAGAGGATGACAAGTATATTGTTGTACATTCATCGGACACTTTCAGACAGTTCTGGTCTCAATTTCTTCTCTAATAATTCCTGATTTCAATTTTCTTTCTTGACTGCTACTGAATATTAAACTGACATTTTCATTAAATTCTGTATAGTAACTATAATGCCACATTTGTGAACAGTGGTACTTAGCTCCCATCAGAATATATGGAATGCATCAAATACTTTTACCTAATCACTGATCCCTACAGCAAAAAATTAAGACATGACTTGCTGACTGTTGTTGCCCATGAGCCACTGAAAGTTACAGGTTGTCGTCTCCCTACTCTGCTTGAAGAATTTCTTCTGATAGAATAACAGGATTGTGACCATGCTGAAACAAAGAAGAATAAAACTAATTTACTTATATCTTGTAAGAGTTGCTAAGAAAACTTGTGCTGAAAATTTACATCAGCACTCAATCTAACCAAGAGTAAACACAGAGCCAAAAGCATGCAAGGGTTTGGGTTTTTTATTTTCACAAATAAATTACTTCAGTACCTACACAGGCATCCACCTACACACTAGCCTGGGGCTGCATCAGTTCAGGTCTTAGATTACAATGAATTACTTTGTGTATTCTTTGACCTAGAGCCAATCCTGTTCAGAATATTGTCTGTGTAACTACGCTGGAGTCAGTAAAGCCTTCAACTTGTCGACTGAAGCACATGCTTCTTTATGTACTGCAAATACATCGTAGCAATAGAACAAGGGGTAATGGGTTTAACCTTAAACAGGGGAAGTTCAGGTTAGACATAAGGAAGAAGTTCTTCACTGTGAGGGTGGTGAGGCACTAGAACAGGCTGCCCAAGAAAGTGGTAAATGCCCCAACACCGGCAGTGTTCAAGGCCAGGTTGGACAGCGCCTTGGGCGACATGGTCTACGGTGAGGTGTCCACAGCTGTCCATACTAGGGGGGGTTGGAACAGATCATCTTAAAGTTCTTTTCAACCCTAACCATTCTATGATTCTAAATAGGCTGGTGGATGCCTGTGAGAAAAGGACAATGAATAAGAAATTAAACGCATATAAGAGTCAGTAGGAGAGTGCACAGAAACAGCATTCAACTCAGATTTTTGATATTTGCTATATAAATGTCCATTCAAGACATTTTAAGACATTTCAAGAACATTTGACACTTTGTAAACCACACTGCTCAGAAATAACCTGCAAAAGCTACAGAAACAGCTTCATGGCACAACTGCATTACTTTGTTAGCTACATGCCATTGCCCACATACACCATAGAAGGTTTGAAGTCATACACTCACACAAGGGCTGTCTCTATTCAATCTGAACAGTGGGACAAGAGGAGACAGCGAAGTGCAGTGTTGTCTCAGAGAAGTGACTGAGAGATTCATCAAGCTCCCTGAAAAAGTATATGGCAAACTCAAGAATGCAAGCCTGCCCTCAAAACACAGGCTCACTTTTTCTCACATGACCACCAAGTTGATGCACATGTCAAACACATCAAAAAAACCTACAGAGTCATATAATTTCCTTGATGTTCCATCGTTCGCAGTTGAGCTGTCAGAAGATGCATGAAGGCATGGAATTTCTCAGCAGAGGAAAGAAAATCATAAGCAATTAGAGATTAATTTAATTGATTATTGGTTAAAATATTGATTAAAATTATCCTAATTTTTAGAACCATTTCTTCACACAACCCATATTTGAGGGAGAGCTCTAGTCAATGCTTATTCAGCTTGACAGGCATTCACCCTCTGAAGTGCCTGGGAATTGTTTTTGAAAGGGGGCTGAACAACAACTTCAACTTTTGGCCCAAAGTCAGCTGGAAACAAGCCATAACCTAGACGCAGTTGGCCCTCAGGATATGCTTCCAAAGACCTTGACAAACTTAAAATTAAATTTTAATTATCCCTGTTCAGCTTGATTTATAATAATTGTCAATATCTTTGGTTTGAAATAACACATTTTACAACATGATCAGTTAGAGAAAATATTTTCCTAATGACTAAAGGGATGAAGAGTCTGCAGTGAGTCCAAGAATTATATTATCAATCTTATTTATTATTATTTTAAACCATAACACACAAACATTTAGGAGACATTGATCTGGAATTGGGGTGAAAGCCTGAAGAATACTGTGTTTTCCTGGTTTTGCAGCAGTGAGATTTAGAAGTCTAATCCTGCAGACAAGAGACCAGCTGAGGTCCCAGGAGTTCACAGAGAAAATTAATGGTGTTTGCAAGGCTCACAAATTTGAAGAGTCCATAGAACCACAGAATCTTTAACTTGCCAATTATTTTTTTTAAATAATTATGATGTGCCAGGAGGTGACAATTTATTCCTCTGGACAAAAATTCTTGTGAAGTTCTTCATAGCAGTAAACCCACAACCATTTTGTACTCACAAATCCCATTAAATTATTCAGCTCTTTTCGTTCCCATGGAGTTTTACGGGAAAGGTCACTTTTAACACTGGGCTTCAAGCTTATCAGCATCCAGGCAATATTTCTGAAATAAACTGCCATGACTTTAAGAACACCAGGCAGAACAACAAACAAATTCTTTTTCCCGACTGGTGTTAGTATCTTTAAGCAATGGCCACTTGCAGAACCACAGGCTCAGGCTGTTTTCTTAATCAATACTTCAAGTTGCTCAGAAAGCATCTTCTTTCCTTTTTGAACCTATTTACAAAGAAATTATTGCACACGGTTTCTAACAGAGGAGTGAAAGGGTAGATCACAAAAAAGATTAAAGGCAACTTAATTCATTTTAAATAAAACCTGCTAAACTAGACTGAAATTCAGATCCCAATAATGTCAGCAGAGGACTCTTCAGAGTTCATAAACCACATAAATATTGTGGTTACTGCCCCTACCCCAAGAAAATGGCTTACCAGAAGCAAACCCCATCATTTGAAACTATTGCATTGGTAGGTCAGTGTAACAGGCGATGTAGGTATCCCTCAATGATTTCTTTCTTTTTTTCCCTGTATAAAACGGATAAAACTAATATACATTGCAATTTTGGTATTTTTGCAACTCTCTGAAATTGCTTCTGCCATGGGTCTGTGAACTCCCGGCCATTGCTTGATTCATTCTACCAGCACTCCTCCAGCTGAAAAGACATAAGCTTTTGCAATTTTGTTTTCTTTTTAAGGGTAGTCTCCTGTAACAACTTCTGCCTAATAAGCTATTTGTTTTTCATAACACCAACTGAATGAAACATTTCGCTACATGCCTCAAATCTTGCCTCATTTACAATACTCATCCATTTGGGCTGTAAATAAAATTATTACTGCCTCTCTTTTAGGTAACTAATGTGGGTAAAACTTGCTGATCCTGAACCTCATACACAACGGAAAAAAAAAGAGGACTTCCCAGCTTTTCTGCATCTTACCCCTCAAACATGCAATTGCCAAACAAACAGGCTTCCTCACACAAGCTGTTTGCTTATTTACAAACACAAGCCCAGAAACTCTGCAAATCATCTGGAAGACTGTAATATTAACTCTAATGATTATCTCATGCCCTGTCCTAAAGCAACATTTCTCCTTGAAGAATTACAGAGTATTATTCTACAACAATATTTTTCCTCTCCTCTCACCCAGGCAGCAGAAACATGAGAAGGTGATGAAAACTTCAGTGGGAGCTCACTGAAAGCCACAGGAGGGTGAAGTCTATGGCTCAGCTCAGCTCAGGACTTCTAGCTGAAGTCTGATTCACCACCTCTGGGAGTAATACAGCTTTAAAATGGTTTTTTGATAGCCTCTTCCAAAGTTAGAACATTAGTTACTGTCCATATGCATGTAACACTGCAATGGGCTGCCAGATAGCAGGAAGAAAACACAGAATCATGGAATTGTTTGGTTGGAAGGGACCTTAAAGATCATCCAGTTCCAATTCTGCTGCAGGCAGGGACACCTTCCACTACAGCAAGTTGCTCAAAGCCCCATCCAACCTGGCCAGTCATGCCCATGATTACTAATTTTCAGCACACGCCATTCTACAGCCTCACAAACCATGAAAATCCTCCTGGTTTCTAGGCTGCTAGCCAAATTAATGTTTAGGAGGGCAAGCAGGCAAGATTTAAAGGGCAATTCAAGGAAACAGAAACAACTGTTACTCCAGAGGAAGAAATCTTTAATAGCAAAAGTATAATAATATTATCAAATATTGAAATACTATTAATTATTCTGGGGGAAGGGATCAGTCGGACTTTAGAGGAACCTAGGCAGTCAAAGACAAAGTTTGTGTTCACTAGCCTGTGTGATCTTAGGATAGGATAGGAAGACAGGGTACTACCCCTGAATATATTTTCCCTGTGCTGGAAGTCACAGATTTGCCATAGGTCACCTGAACACCCCTTCATTGCCTCTTCCAGAACTGACCCATCTCATTCCTGCCAGAGTGCTGCCTTGCTGCAGTGTCAGGGTGTAAGAGGAAAAGGGAAAGCACAACCTTTCTGTGATGAAGTAGGCGCACAGCCAGCAGCCCCCAGTCTTGAGGACAAGGTCATTTGTGCAGGTCTGGATTACCAGGTCTGCAAACCTGGTAATGCAGATATCACAATACCATGATGGTACCAACACCTAACAATTTTTCTATCGCTGGATACTGCGTATTTCTAGAACCATGAGAATACCATGAAACCTGCACATCACCCATTAATACACGAAAGCTTTGTGACAATTATCTTTCAAAGTGGGAGGTTTCTGTAGAATGCTATCTTTAACTGCTCTCACAGTCAAAGGTTCATTAATTTAACAAAGAATTTGTTCTTTTGCAAAAATGATACTCCATTTAAATAGAAATTTAAATAGAAATATTTAAATAGAAATAACATTTCATAAGAAGCAAACTCCACAGGAAAGAGAGGAACGAGCAGATTGTATTCTTTGACAAAATTATGAAATTGTAGGCTTGATTGAAAAGAAATCTAAGAGAGAAAAATCTGTCTGGAAAACAAATTTTGCTTTCTTATAGCTGTTTATCAATACCAAGAAGACAGCTATACAATACAGAGTTTACATCTTCAACTGCTTAACACCTTCCAAGCAAAGACTGTGTTGTAACAGAGCAATGATCTTAGGATCTGTATTCAGAATTGAAAACAAATTCTTAAAAACTAAGGGGTTTTCAACTACATGTTAAATTAGAAGTTTTTAAACTGCAAATCAAAGGCCTCTTTCCAGTCAAACATTTATTATTTTTCCAGGGGCAATAATGAGCTTTTTCCTAATTTCCTAATGAGACAGTAAGAGGTAGATTTACTGCATTTAAGTTTCAATTCTGTACAAAAAAACATAACATTATGAAAATTATCAGATACAGAAAAGTCAACAGGACAACTGCCTTCTCAGGAACATGGGAGGGATCTTCAGTGAGGAACCTTAACCACAGCTTGGAGTAGCCTCCCCTGCCACAGTATTCACACAAATTGGTTCTGAAATGCAGGATCTTTCAATAGAATGGGACAAAAAATTTTCAGGCTGATATATTTCCTGAGAAAATAAGATCTAAAAGCAATCAAGTCTAAAAGAGAGGAATGACTTAGGATCATTTGAATGGCAAAGGTGAGCTGTGTCTTGTGGAAGTCAGTGTGACGGGTGCTGTGCTGGCACCATATTTATTAATACAGAGATCAAATGCCACAGGAGCTGCGGTGCAGGGGCAGCTTCATTCTAACATGCAGCATCCTTGCTCCATTCATTTCCTTTTCATCATGACAGTACCCCGCTATGGGATACTTAACTACAGAGAAGAAACTGAAGAGTTCTGACAGGCCTCACTGCAGAGCCTTCAAGGCTTGGTAAGGACTTCTGTGGGGTTTGGCAGGACTGAATTTATCAGTCAAAGAATCTCAACATCATGACTTCTGCCCTAAGCTTGTGAATCACCCAGATGACTTCTTACGCACAGAGAAAGGCAGCACACCATTGCAACAGCATGTACATAGCACACACATGCATGAACAAGATTTCTTTTGGCCTTGAAGTATCTAGTCCAGATCTGAACTCCCAGGCTACTGGCTTGGCATCAGGCTGTCAGTTGTACAGCCTCAGATGGTAGCCTACATTTTTCTGCTAACTCAGTGACTTCTGTTCCCAAGCAATGGATGTTGGATCTTTATGGGAGTCATGAATTATTGGATGCACATCAGGAAGTTTTTTAAAAGACCTTCAGGAGACGGTGGGAGGTAATTATAAAGTAGAAAAAGAAATGAGGCTGATTTAAGTTTGATTCAAAACTCATCTCTCTCAACTAGACTTTCTGCTGTTTTCAATGGATTTACATCCTATAAATACATCAAATGCAACTGCAGACATCTATAGCACAAATATTAAGTGATCCAAGTAATGTTAAATTAGTTTTTAAAGTTCTGTTAAATAAGTAGGACAGGTCAAGATACACACATAAGATTTCACACTCCATTCCAGGGCCACAGTAAGAACTTTTCACTACTCTTATATGTGCTTTCACCTGTCTTTCATAAAGCTACACTGATAAGTTCCAGAGGTATCTGGAGCATATCCAGGAGAGAAAAGCATGCAGGGAACAGCATCCCTGAGTCCCTGGCATCCTCTCCCACTGGGAGTTGAATCCCACTTAACAAAATAAGATTACTTAATGCCAAAATGGCTTTTCTGAGTCCCAGCAGCTCTTGACTCATTGTTCTAGCCTGCATAAAGATAAAAGGAAGCACACCCAAACACAGACAGGGTACTCTAAACAACATTGAGACTGTACCTAGCACATGAGGATGACAGCTGAAGCTATCCAGTCCCAGAGAGACCAAGATTTCCTTTGGTTTGCTTCCTTTCCCCCATCCTCTATCTTTTCCATCCTTGCAGCTAGAAGTGGGAAACACATAGGGATGTGGGTAATGTAGCATCCACACAGATACATGCCCATGATCTTGGGATTATATCCCTACAAGAGCACTGAGATTGTGAAATGCAAGAAGATTTTCCAGTCTGTCATTTCTAAAACCTTTTACTCCACACTGTAATATATGGCACATGAAGGATACCAGAAATGACACTGATGCGTATTTTCTTCGGTATGTGGAGTATCACACTTCTAGAACACAGGAACAGATCTGTAGAGTCACTTTCCATACTGCACTTTCATTCTATCTTCATTTCACCCTTAAATACACCATATATAAGCATTACCAGTCTGACACATACTTCTTGAGCAACAGGATCTCTTTAAATCATACAGTGTCGAGGATTTGGTGCCAAAACTACTATTTTTATACTACTATCACTATTATTGTACTAATTGAGAGCAATCCTGAGGAGAAGAAACTTGGGAGTGTTGGTGATGGGAAGTTCAAATGAGCCAGTAGTGTGCGCTTGCAGCCCAGAAAGCCAACCGTATGCTGGGCTGCATCAAAAGAAGCATGATCAGCAGGTCGAGGGAGGTGATTATCACCTTCTGCTCTGCTCTTGTGAGATCCCACCTGCTGTGGGGACTCTGTGTCCAGCTCTGAGGTCCCCAACATAAGAAGGATGTGGACCTGTTGGAGCGCATCCAGAGAAGGGCCATGAAGATGACCAGAGGGCTGGAGCACCTCTCCTATGGAAACAAGCTGAGAGAGTTGGGGTTTTCAGTCTGGAGGAGGCTTCAGGACACCTTAGAGCAGCTTCCAGTGCCTAAAAAGGGCCTACAAGAAAGCTGGAGAGGGACTTTTCATGCAGGCATGTGACAGGAAAAGGGAGAATGGCTTTAAACTTTAAATTAGGTATTGGGAAGAAATTCTCTACTGTGAGCATGGTGAGGCATTGGAAGAGGTTTCCCAGAGAAGCTGTGGATGCCCCATCCCTGGAATTGTTAAAGGCCAGGCTGGATGGGGCTTTGAGCAACCTGGTCTAGTGGAAGGTGCCTCTGCCCATGGCAGAGGGGTTGGAACTAGATGATCTTGCTTCCAACCTATACCATTCTTTGATCCTATGATTCTAAGATTTTTGACAGTAAAATTAAGTCCTTTGCCACTTTAATGCACACCTTGTATATATACAAGGTCTTCAATGAATATATATGCCTTTTCTTTTGCAGAGTGCTTTTGTCTTTTGTCAACAGTACATGCACTGACTGCTGACTGGAGGTTAATCTAAAGATTTTAACTTCAGTTTTCAGTTTTCCTAACTTTATACAATCGACAGTCAGGTACCACTTGATACCAGTTGACTATAAATGTTTTTGCTTACCTAGAGGGTAAAGAAACCCCAAAAAACAGAAGACAGAATACAGCTTTTCAAAAGAAATATTATAGCCATTAGCTTCACAAACACACTGTATCTAACTCAGAACCAAATTCTTCCCTCAAAAAAAGATTTGTCGTTTACGTGTATGTGTGCACAGACAGAAAGTGGGCAGACTGAGAGGACAGTGTAGCCCCTGAATTTTATAAAGAAATGCCTGTCTTAGGTGCTGGAATGCAGTGGAGATCTACATAGCCTTGGATGGCATGGTTTAGTGGGAGGTGTCCCTGCCTATGGCAGGGGTGTTGGAACTAGATGATCTTAAGGTCCTTTCCAACCCTAACTATTCTATGATTCTATGATTCGATATTGTTATCTTTGTTTAAAAGACTTAAGAGTATATTGCAAATAGAGTCCATCAATAAAATGAACTAATTATTTTACAGAAAAAGTTAGGGTTTATTTTTGCACTGACTTCTCATTTTAATTCAGAATGCTTCTACCAGCTGTAGCTGTCAACATTGGTTAAAATGAAACAGGCCAGCAGGAGATCTGGATCAAGTTCAGCATACTTTATATGATAAAAAATGTGTAACTTCAAAAGAGCTAATAGAAATATTGCACAATATTCATACATTGCAATTTCATTTTAATATGATTCACAAATCCTGGGGGTTTAAGTAGTACTATTTTTATGATATGGAAAGACTAGCTAGAAAAGTCAGTGTCAAAATAAACACCTTGATTGTGTTTCTGTGCTCACCCCACTCATGTCATAGAATCACAGAATCATAGAATAGTTAGGGTTGGAAAGGACCTTAAGATCATCTACCTCCAACCCCCCTGCCACGGGCAGGGACACCTCCCACTAAACCATGCCACCCAAGGCTCTGTCCAACTGGCCTTGAACACCACCAGGGATGGAGCATTCACAACTTCCCCTCTATAAAGAAATCTCCCATTTCAGCATATGTTCACACCATTTATGCCAGTTCTAGGAAAAGGTAATTTTCAAGTGATGCGTCACTAGCACAACCTAAGATATCCCACAGTGGATCCAAATATCACAGACTTTGACAATAAATGTCTCAGCAGACATTTTAGAATTTTCCTATGGTGAACTGGGAAATGACAGAGACATAAATAAAATCTGATGCATTTCAGAAGAAATTACACAATTTTTAAACTGTTACTTTACAATAGAAAGGAAAAAAAAAAAGAATTATATTCTTCTTATTCTACTGGATACAAAACAAAGTGATGAAGGCATCTTGTTAGATTCATCACATGTTCTGCATTTTTTGGTCTGGTTGTCTTTGGAATGGTTCTCTGAAATGGAAAATTCATAGTTAAAAATCAAACTGTGGATTTTCCCCATCTTCCTCTCTTGACTTTTGTCCCTAATGTGAAGAATATGGTGCAACAAGCTGGGATGATTTAAACACCCCCCTTCTCTTCTTAATTTTTCTCTTTCTCTTTTATTCATATCAAACCACCTTGGTCTTCGATGGATCAGTTTGAAAATCTTATTGGGATTCTAAAAGCAAAAGCAAAGCACATGCAATAGATGGCAAAGATAAAACAAATACCTCTGAAAATTGCTGGAGGATCAGCAGCACAGTGCTGATAGAGTAGTGAATCAAAAGACACACATTCTTTAAGGTTTCACTGTGACAGTCCTGTGCTGAAGGCATGAGAAAACTCAGATGAGTCACACTGTGTTATAACATTTATCATAAACCAACGCTATTAATGCAAGCAGACAATACAAGTCACAATCTGATGCATTAGCCCAGAGACAACAGGAACAGATAGATTTTCTACACACCAGCTTAACACAAAATAAATACAAAAGCATCTTTGTTTTTTGACACAACCCTCTCATTGGTGAAAAAAAAATTACCAAAAGGTCAAAGGAATTGCAAAGCTGATACATTCTATTAAAAGTACTGTGGCTGTTTTGTCTGTCCCCAGAGTCAGGGAACAGAGAAGAGCTCAAGGCAACTGGCTGCTGCATAAGATGGTGAAACAATTCTGCCTTGGCTCTTCTCTTAACTACCCTTTCTTCCCTTCACACGACTTTTCTCTTTTCATGCACTGCTTCCAGCTACTCTTCATGCACTGCTTCCACTGGGGATGATGAAAGTATGTCCATGTGTCAAATTATTGGTAACCATAAAATAAAAGTGACATATCATACTGATACCCTGTCCTCCAGAGCACTCTCACAAGATTGCAAAGCACTTTAGAAAAGGTATAAACTATAAGCCTCAAGTTACTGGTGATGAAACTGAGACAGCATTAGGCACAGTAAAAGGACAGCCATTATTGGGAGCAGCCACTAATTAACAGTTTCCCTTACTCACCACCATTTTGCTCATCTTCGAAAAGTTACGCCAGATCTTGCTTTCCCTGGTTGTTTGCTTATAAGGAATAATAAACTCTGCAAATCTTTTTCCCTCTGAGAATCGCACTAGTGATATTGTGGCTTCACAGCATTAGAGAGCTAAAAAACAGAAAGGTAATACCAGGGCATGACACTGAAATCCAGTTCCTGATCTTAACCCTCTAGAACTGCACAACTACTGGATTTCATAGGCAGCAAGACCATCATTATCTGACCTCCTGCATAATGAAAGCCACAGAATTTCATTTATTAATTCAGTCAGTAGAGGGAACTAATAAGAGATGCTTGATTCTGCCTGCTGAAGCAGCTCTTGAGACTACTGAGGTAGCAGTAAGGTTAGAAGGAGGGTAAGGTTTTCTGTTGGGTGCTCCATTCCAGACAATAAAAGCTAGGTTAACTGTACTGTCTAAATATAAAAATTGGTATTTTTTTAAAAAAGCCTTTATTGCCAATTACCTGCTCATTTATCAACTCTTTCAGGCTGTATGTACAAGGACAGAACCATCACTCTGAAGCCATGAGCTACTAGCCAGCTACAGAGCAGATTTGCTTAAACCTAATGACAGCCCAGCCCAATCCTGAAGCCTTCAAAAAGGAGATGAGGCAATCCCTTTCACTGTCTCCCTCCTAACATACATTTGGCTGTGGTCTATTTTATATTTGTCTGAACAAACATGCATCTGTTAGCAATTCGCAGATGGCCACAATCATATAAGCAGCTTTGGTCTACAAGGTCTGACTCAAGATGTTAAGGCACTTCTAATATGCCTTGGAACATCTCAGTTTGGTAATGTTGAATCAGGGTTAGCCTTGTGCAGAGACAAAGGCCAGCTACCCCATGAATTCAGCTTTATATTCTAAATTACTTTAACCCCAGACATTGTTTGGGAATCTGGGACTGATAGAACACACAAGAATGGTGTCTGAAAGTTACATTTGAATTTAATGGTGTCACTATGTCTAACAGAAAATGGAACTTAAACGGGAGTGTTTATCAAAGACAGAGCTCTGAGGCTAGACCCAACAACTGTCGGTTTTCCAGGGTAGCTTACGTTGCCTGTTTCTCATGAACTAAAAGCAAACTGTGTGTTATTCACAGTTACAGAAAGAGCAAAAGATCAAAACATTTCTGGGGATGCACCTCACACTGCCTTCTCTTACTGCTCTTCTCCAGTCCTGTACTGCCTAGAAACCTCAGTAGGGAAGGGAAAGAAAATGGAGGAAACCAAACTCTGGACAGAAGCTTGGCAAACTTTTGAATCTTGATTACCAGAAAACCATCTTCCTAGAAAAACACTGTATAAACCTTGCTTTGAGGATTACGTTCATCCTTATTTTATAGGGACAAAACAACAGCAGATGAGCAGAATGAAACACAACAGTACCCTAATAACATCAAATTTGCAGGAGAGAAATCACAGTAGAAAACACCCACAATATGAGACCTCTCTTGCAAAGCTTTCCTAATTCCCACTTGGGGAGTTTCTTCTGAATCACTTCATCACGACCATTTGCTGGCTACAGGAACAGCCGGAGAGTCCATTTCCCAAACCCCATGTGTCCCAAGGCTGCAGTAAGGACATCCACAAGTCCCTCCCACAACTGACCTTTCCGTTTCTGCCAAGGCAGCAAAACCCATGCCTCCATCTATATCAAGGCATCCCATAACCACCACCATCCTGCAGCAGCTTGTGATGGTAGTTGTGGTTCCTTTGACAGCTCTACTTTTTCAGGGGATTCCTGCGAATAGCTAATTTCACTTCTTTTCAGAGAGGGCTTGATGATAACTGGTTATGCCTCAGGCTCCCTAATTTGAACAAATGTTACATTCAACCATATCAAATGTGCTTCCTGTGTAACTCACAGGCTTGTACTTGTCAGTAAAACTCCAACTTAGTGATACTTAGAATTCTGCAGTTACTTCCTTCTTTATATGGATAGAAATGCTTCAGCTTTACAAAAGTAGCTTTCCTCTCATCGTGGTATGTTGGATGCACTCCCTATATGCCCATTTGGCAGGAATCAGTTTGGGTCAATGGGCTATGAGCCATTTGTTTGCTGTTTGCAAGCCCACACACAGATGCTGGATGTTTTGTTTTCTTTTCCTGATTGCTTTAACACATGAAGCTGTAAGGACATGTTGATCGATCAAATGAAACTACTGCACACTTCAATTCACATCAAGCATACCAGGTAAGGAGTCCATGTAATTGCCTGCTTTGGTCAGTGGTGCTTGTGGTAACCTGTCACCTCTGTGGCTTCCTCCACTTGCAAAATAGTTCCAGTGTTCAAAAGCTCCAGACAAAAACCCCACAATAAAGCTCACCCTCCAAATAACCCCACCCCCCCCATATTTATATGCTGTAAACTGTCAAGAAGACAGGCAAAATTTGCAATACAATATGTCTTCTGTCATGAAACAGTAGTGAACCTACTGGCAAATAAGCATCATTGTCTCTACTAGATGGATTTAGACCCAATTTTAACCACTTTGCACTCCAGTGGCTCTTACCGACAACATGGCAGAAGTGCCTCCTAACCAGCTCAGTTCTGGTTTATTCATAGGCACTTTGAATCCAAAGGCTAATTTCCATCAAGCATTCCATTGTTTCAGCTATAACACATTAAACTGTTAAATGAATACATTAAATCAATTCAGAAAAGTTTCCCATTTTTAAACTATGCTCATTTATGATATCATTAGAGAAAAAATATTGTAAAGTATTGTATTTGTTACACACACTTTGTCAGAACTTAGCTTTAAAATACAAGTGCTTACAGGATCATATTATGAGTGCAATTTCTCTTTCTGCAGTTTCATCTTTTCTGAAGCTGAACATACAGCTTTTGCAGCAAGGACAGTCATATTTTTGAACAGTATTCATTCAGTGACAGGTTTATTGCTTGTTTATCTCAGAAATATTTGCTACAAAGGACATCGTAGAAAATTGCAAGAAACCAAAATATTGAAGGTGTTTTGAATTGCATTATATGGAATTCTACAGCTGGAATGGCATCTGATAAAACAATTTTCTTAACTCACATCATCCCATCCAAGAAGGATGCTTGGGTTCACAACAAAAAGATACTTGAGTTCACTAGAAAAAAAATGTTTTACTTGTTTTCTGTCAATATTTTTGACTGACTAAAGCAGAGCTTGAATCTTCTTGACATCATAATTTCATTGTATCCCAGGATTTGCACAGAACTGAACAACTCTGCTTGTTTCAACTACCAATATTATTGCTTTTAAAGCTTACAGAAGCAGGGAGTGAACTGTAAATTTGACAGTGCCTTAGGATACAGATATGTCGTACTTAAAAATATCTCTCAAAATGTTTTTTCAAAATGTCAGGATTAGGGACAAAGGTCACATTTTTGACATTATTTATAGGCAAATTGCTCAGATTACTTCTGGAAAAAGCAGCCATGAGACCTATTATACCCACAACCACCCATTATTGTAATATATGTTACGGTGAAAAGATAAGACCAGCTCCAGCGGGGGGGAATGACTGAGATGAGAAATGCTGGGTACTACATGTGGGAGCATTTCAACCTGTAAACTCTCCAAACATAAAGAGTTAAGAGTCAATCTACAGTCTCTCCTTAAATACTATATTCTCCTCCCTACAGCAAGACAAGAACTGCAGCTTTTGGGAGCACTAAATCAGGGAAGATACAATACGAACTTTAAATGAACACAAGATTTCAAGAGGTCTTAGAGAAGTTAATTCTGTTTCCCACTAGAAAATGAAGTTTCTTACCTGAGTGGAATATTAAAAAGCACACTCCGAATGCTCTGTCCTTGTACTTTAACTGAACATAATTCACCTTATAATTTCTCTGTCGTTCCTTAAAACTGACTTTAATGCGTACCTAAGCAGCACTGCCACACAAGCTCTTGAGAAGTATCAACAAAGCATGCTAATACAATGCTACACTAACCACTGTAATGCCAAAGCTTTTGGCTCAAATTTAAGTATCTGTTCCCTGCCTTGGATTCTTCCTTACCTCTCCCCACCCCCGCCATCAAAGATGAGCAGCAGTAAATGAATGTGCTACGTGAATTCCTCAATCACCTGCATTTCAAAGCTACAGATTACCTAATTCTCTCCCCATCCACTCTGAAGTGTCTTGAAAAACTCAAATTTCGTGGCAGCAGGAGGGTCCTAAAAGAGAGCCACATACTCAAAGACAGCACAGGGTACCTATCAGCAGTTTGAAGGAAGAGCTGAAGGCAGTGCTTAAGTAGAAAAAAAGCCAAAGCTGAGCTGGGGTGTTTCAGTGGTGTAAGTCAAATCTCACATTCAAAGTCCCAGAATAACAAATTCTAACATTATCTGACTTGAAAGGAAATTTTTAATTATTAGTATTTTATTTTATTTTGTTCTGGAATTTGTAATAACCTGACATTTCTTAAAATATAAAAACTGAAGTACAAGGAGTCCAATTAAGTAATCCTGAGACTATGAAACAAGCCAGGTGCGGCAAGAAAATTCAAATTAACACTTATCTCAAGCTTCAAAACAAGTGTCAGTTTATTTTTTTATTTTAATTTATTGTAGTCAACATTAGCTAAAGCTGAAGACATTTGTTCACTTGCTAATGATATACACATAACTCCCGCTTACATCCCCTTGCTCCTTCCAATTAAGAGTAACTTCTGAACATTTCAGCTAGAAGGCTTATCTGGCGCAGATTATTCACTGTATCATATGGATTCAGGTTCTTACGTCTGTGAGCTCTTTAGAGCAGCAATTTGTTCTTTGTTTAGCATATTCTGCAGTGCACAATGCTAAATAAGCTTAGGGAGTGCTATTCACTGAGGCATGTTTGTGCTCAGTGGGAACAGCATTGCCTTGTGCTTTGTTGTTTCAATCTGTGCAAACCTCCTCTCCAATGCAGTGTATAAAATTCCAGGTCGCCTGTAAGTCAGTCTGATTCGGAGGGAAATCTTCAGGCTAAACACACAAAAATTAGTGGGCCTGAGAAGCACTATAGGTGGAAATGTAGCACACCTTATATTAGCTTGCCATTCCTTAAGTGTACAAAATGAGCACCAGCTCACTGCTTATCTTCTCTGCACAACTAATTGCTTTCCTTACCACACGGTTCTGACACATCTCGCATGCATGCTGGGAATATTTAACTCCAACTGAGCAACAAAACACCACCAGTTCCTTGATTTGATCAATTCAACACAGCTTGTTCAAGTTAACCATGTCATTGTTGCATTATGTCTTTACTTTTCAGTCTTACTGAAATGAAGTTTGGAAAGCATAAAGACAGGGTATCATTCCTCTGAGAATCACAGAACAGGGTCCCCCCACTATCAAAGCAGAACACATGGTATTTTGTGAAAGCATCGTATCTGTTTAGCTCCCAGCTCCACCCTGTGAACTCCCTGGACAAGCAAAACAGGACAAGCTGCTGCAGAGTCCATGGGATGACAAAGAGCCACAGAGCTGCCTCTTTTCCCCTTCACGATTCTGAGAAGGCCTTACTAGCAAAATGCAGGTGAACAAGGCTTTGTCAGGTCAAGCTTATGGTCAAATAAAACAGCACCATCTCACACGGTAGGTGTCCTCCCAACACAAAGTATCAGGTAGCAACATAGCAAATTCTATTACACTTAGCACCATTAATCTTGACACCTTTTACTTTCTCCTGTGTCAAGCTAGCAAGTAGCATCATGGCTCTGGACTGGACAGGGTACTGATGTTCCGGGATGGTCAAACTCAGTGGCTGCAACACACCTTCTTGGAATTCATTTCCTATAAAGAGGTGCAAAATTTTTTCTCTTTGAAAATTTTATGCCCTCCGTGACAAAGAAATGCTTTCCTCCAATAAAGAACAGGTCATCTCTTCAGGTTTATTTAAATTAAGCTTTCTAATCATTACTGCTCTTAAAGGAATTGGAAATTGGTAACTACTAATTTTCACTCTTTATGGGTTTTCCATGAAGGAAAAGGAAATTTAATGCAACACATTTTAAATCCTGTGTGACACTTGTCCTTCTGACTCATACATCAGAGACTGAGCAAAGGACGTTCAGATAAGCCACCATAATTGTTACAGAAACTGTGTAGCCAAGGGGTGAAAATACTCATGGCTCTCAGTTGACTGATACAGGAGAAGACTTATAATACCCACAGGTTATAAGACATGTTTATCCAGACTGAATCCCTAGGATGACTGAAAGTATACTTATACTGAACACTTGAATTTTGAAGTTGCTATACAAGCCAAGCAACCTGTTCAAAACACCAAAAATGGCTTAAGTGCTTAAGCTATCAACACTTCTTCTCTGATAGACATCCATGAGAACCAGAGACAAGAGTACGCTGACGAAATCTCCACTGAGGGAAGAAAGCAGTTTCACAGAGCTACAGGGCCAGGCTTGTCTTCACTGAGACCAGCATCAATCTGTAGAAATTTCACCAGCCTGCCCTTCACAGAACAGTATCAAACCTGTTCTTAAGTGGCTTTAGCAAAAGGAAATATTTCAGGTTTCTAGCCTGTTGACCTAATTTTAGTCACACTTACTTGACTGCTAAGCTCGTAATTGCAACTGATTCTAACTTAGTATAAACTGAAAGCTTGATTGTCAGTGCCGATTTGCATCACCTAACAGTTTGGTCCACTGACTTTCTTAATATGATTCTTGCATTACTCCAAAGCTCATCAGGGTAAAATCAGGCCTTGTCTCTTCTTTACATTGAAGCTTCAAGCTGCAAGCCTAATTTTTAAATCATAGAAACAAAGAATAGTTAGGGTTGGAAAGGACCTCAAGATCATCGAGTTCCAAGCCCCCTGCCATGGCCAGGGACACCTCCCACTAAACCGTGTCTCCCAAGGCTCTGTCCAACCCGGCCTTGAACACCGCCAGCGATGGAGCATTCAAAACTTCCCTGGGCAACCCATTCCAGTGCCTCACCACCCTTACAGTAAAGAATTTCTTCCTCATATCCAATCTAAACTTCCCCTGTTTAAGTCTGAACCCGTTACCCCTTGTCCTATCACTACAGTCCCTAATGAAGAGTCCCTCCCCCACATCCCTATAGGCCCCCTTCAGATACTGGAAGGCTGCTATGAGGTCTCCACGCAGCCTTCTCTTCTCCAGGCTGAACAACCCCAACTTTCTCAGCCTATCTTCATACAGGAGGTGCTCCAGTCCCCTGATCGTCCTCGTGGCCCTCCTCTGCACTTGTTCTAACAGTTCCATGTCCTTTTTATGTTGAGGACACCAGAACTGCACACAATACTTCAAGTGAGGTCTCACGAGAGCAGAGTAGAGGGGCAGGAGATTAACAAAAAAGTTCTCTGCAATATGTAGATTAGCGAGGCAGAAAGTGTGACAGCATTAAGCTTAACTACCCCTCCTCTCCTTCTGCTGGTCATAACCTACTATGGAATTTAACCCGCTCTTCAAATAAACAAGAATCGGTTTAGCTTGCATATTTTATCTCAAAATTGCTTTTGGTGCTCCAAGATCACGTTATTTTAAACATATGTATTGTATATAAACTCAGAATCATTTAGCTTGGAAAAGGGACCA
The DNA here is from genome assembly GCA_039720435.1 of Amazona ochrocephala. Taxonomy (NCBI): domain Eukaryota; kingdom Metazoa; phylum Chordata; class Aves; order Psittaciformes; family Psittacidae; genus Amazona; species Amazona ochrocephala. The sequence continues at coordinate 34,588,189 of CM077881.1, forward strand.
TTCTCAGGTGCTTCCATGGTTTCTAACACACGATAAGCCTTGCATCTTTACTGCCCCATGGATCTCCATTCCCTATCTCACTGAAATGGCAGACTGAAGGACCTCACTAACATACTGCCCCTCAATCACTGGCGTGCCACCCCCAGGCTTATCTCTAAACATGTTTATAGTTCTCTGTCCTGCCTATAGGGATTGATACTTTCCTAAAATTTTACATATGATTGCATAAGAATGAAAAGAAGAGTAAGTTCAAAGTCCAAGTAGTGTGCTTAGGACTTTGTATTTCAATAAGCATTACAGGCAATGATATTAATACCTGTCAGTCTCCAGTCCTAAAGGAAGAAAAGGACTGAAATTACAAACTCAAACAGTCAAAACAAGGTAAACAAGAGTTAGAAGGTTTTCTCTTCTTTACTTGCAACAAAATTGGATTTTTTTTTCTGCTACTTTCAAATATGGTACAACTCTGTTTTGAAATTAGAAATCTGTATCTCTAAACTTCTATGTATTAAGATACCTCGCAAAATACATCCTAAGTTTTAATCTTAATGTGAGAAAAAGGAACTTAACATTGGTTGTAGTATTAAACTTAGTTCTATTTCATACACACTGAAACACATGAATCTCTCTCTTGAATGTTTATCTTTTAATCCTATAGGGACACACATGAGAAAACATAGATACAACCAGCGGCCTAGTGAGTTAGGTACCTGCAGTACCTGATCTTAGGGAACAGCAAGTACCAGGAAAGGATAAATTCTCTCCTGACTTTACAGGAGACCATGTTATACTCTGCAGCAAGAGACCCAATTACGGTTACCACCATTATCCAAAGTCAGAAAATTACTGAATACTACTAAAAGTTCATCCACAGTATTTACCTCAGCAACCTCCAGCAATCTTGAATTGCAATGGGGGACAATATATTGGCTTAGTTACTGCTTCTTATCTGAGATGGCCCTAAGCTAAACATACTAAGAAATGTTTAGATCCAAGGATTTGGGTTAACACAGCTTTCATTCTCAGTAGTTCTTTCATTTCAGAAAGCATCTCATTTCTTTCTCTTGGGCATCTGTCTGAGTACATGTAAAGCACCATGAGCACATTTGACTAAAAGCCCTCCAAACAGTATCATTAACCTTAGCTGATTATACTTACAGCCTCAGGACTGCAGACCATCACAGAACTAAATACCAGAGACTAGTTTTACAAAAGGATTGGGTACATTTATAGAATCATAGAATAGTTAGGGTTGGAAAGGACCTCAAGATCATCTAGTTCCAACCCCCCTGACATGGGCAGGGACACCTCACACTAAACCACGCTACCTAATGCTCTGTTCAACCTGGCCTTGAACACTGCCAGCGATGGAACATTCACAGCTTCCCTGGGCAGCCCATTCCAGTGCCTCACCACCCTCACAGTAAAGAATTTCTTCCTTATATCCAATCTAAACTTCCCCTATTTAAGTTTGAACCCATTACCTCTTGTCCTATCACTACAGTCCCTAATGAAGAGTCCCTCCCCCGCATCCCTATAGGCCCCCTTCAGATACAGGAAGGCTGCTATGAGGTCTATTGTTGTTAAAGATACATGTATCTCTCTGCAAGGTAGGTTGAAGCTAACAGGCAGGAGTTTCAAATGCACCTCACTGAATCAAGCGCAAAAAGCATGTTAAATCAGCACATTTACCCAGCACCGGTTTATGGGCATGCCATCTCCATCCCTCCCTGCATCAGCTGAGCTTTCTGTGTGAGGACCTGACATCATGTCTGCACGAAGCCACAGAACTGTACTAAATGAACAGTGCAGAAGGGCTAAAACTAGAGTTGACACCATCAGCAGAATGCTAGAAGCAAAAGCATTGAAAGCATATTTTAATTATCTTGAAAAGCAAGCATTACTAATGTAGAATCAAAGATTTAAGGAGGTATATGCATGTGAGGGTATAAAATGCAGGCACAGAGGTTAGCTCTGGTAATGAAAAGCATTTGGCATATAATTGTGATTTGCAATACTGCTGTCTACAGCTCTGTATTTGGTGATTTTACTTTTTAAAACTTTATTATTTTTCTTTGGCTGCATTGCATTACAAAGTACATGGTATTACGATTGCTTCAGGACTATCTTGAATTCAGACTCCCAGTGGTAAAACTCTTTTTCAACAGAAGCCCGCATCCATGAATGCTGCTGGGGACATGGTGGCTAAGAAAGCTGCCGTCTGGGCTGTGTTGGACTTCCCTTTCAATGGCCTAAAACTGGTCCTGACCAGCAGTATGGAGTTGTGAAGGACAGTGTCCTTGGCCCAAATACCAGCAACACACATACATACTGTCGTGGTCTAAGTCCAGTCATTCACGCAGTTTGCTCAGTCACTCCGCCTTCTTTCCTTCCCCCTCTCCCAGAGGGATGGGGAGGAGAATCGAAAGAACGTAACTCCCATGGGTTGAGATAATAACAATCCGGTAACTAAGGTATAACACAAACCACTGCTGCTACCACCAATAATTATAATGATAAGGGAAATAACAAGGGCAGAGAATACAACTGCTCACCACCTGATACCAAGCCCGACCCAGCACCGAACCCCCTCTCTTCCAGGTCTCCGCCCCTCCATTTTTTTACATCCTGGGCATGATGTGATGTGGTATGGAATACCTCTTTGGTTAGTTTGGGTCAGGTGTCCTGTCTATGCTTCCTCCCAGCTTCCCCTCCTCAAGGGCAGAACATGAGACACAGAAAGTCCTTGGTCAAACCAAACATTACTGCAACAACTAAAAACATCAGTGTTATCAGCACTGTTCCCAGGCCGAAAGTCAAAAACACAGCGTTGCACCAGCTACCAAGAAGGAGAAAAACGACTGCTACGGCTGAACCCAGGACACATATCAACACATATCAACAAATACAGTCAATAGCAGGCAGAGAAGTCAGTCACAGCATCCTTCTTAGAAAGGCCTGATGTTGCTACATATGAGATGGGCAAACATTATGCACATTTATGCCTTAACTCAGTCTGCCCTTACATCACTGTGAGCTCCAGTAGTGCTGGAATTGCCTTTCTGCCTTGCCCATCCTCTGCAAGTAGCAGAGATACAGCACACATGAATGAACAGCAAGCATCTTTCTAGTCCCAACATGATGTAACAGTTATTCTGAATAGTATATTTTTCCAGAAAGCACCTATGCTCTCTGCTTTATGCAAATGAAAGAACAAGGAATATGTATTTACCATTTGAATGGAAGAAGAATAGCGCACATGAATCTGCTGAAGAAGAAACTTACAGCTAAGAAGAATAGTCTGAAAAAAATTCAAATATACTTACTGTAAGCCTGACTTTCTTGAAAGTTTGAAGACTCGGTACTGTTCCTCTATTAATATAATTTTAACAATTATCTCTCAGACCTGAGATACTTAAAGGATTTATTTTTAAATTAATCTTAACGCATTAATGAATTAACTAATTTAACTGCTCATTTCAGAAAGTTAATTCTGTACTCAAAAGAGTAGATACTGTAATTTTGGTGCCACATAAACTACTCTTATAGATAATAAAGTAGTTTTAATCGTCAAATCCACATTAGCACAATTTTGGCAGATGAAGAACACTTTGATCTGCGCATAATAACAAATCTTTACCTTAGCATGGTAGGTAAGGCTTGCATTTCTGCTGCTAGCAACCGCCTGTCAAACACGTTTTTGTAAATGTGATTTCTGGAGAGGTGAAGGCTCAGTGGTTAAGATTTTCAAAGGAACTGGTGACTTATGGTGTCTGAAAGTTTCCAGTGTCCCACTTAATGAGACCTGTGCTTCAAGATTTCCAACATTTCTGTTGAAAGTACCCAAAGTTGAACGCCCAAAGCAGTACACCTGCAGTCACTAGTTGATTGACAATCACCAGAACTAAGCAATTATAAACCAAAAAGCTTAATTTAGTTACTAAGCAGTAGTCATAAAACTGCTGAATGCAAAAACAACTTTATTTTTTCCAAACATACATAGCCTCCGTTAAAAGAGATTCCCCGGTCACTTCGGACTGACTCTGAAAGGAAACAGTTTCTGCCCCAGAGGGAAACAGCAACACAACACCATCAGGGTCTGACTCTCTCAAGGACAGTAAGCGAGCACAGGCTGGGAGACAATTCTCTTCAATGATGTATGTTATGCTCATAAAATTCATTCATCTGTCATATAAATGCTCAGACAGTCCAAGACACAGACATGTGGGGAGGGAAGCATACTTAAAACTTCCTAGGTTTAAACCAATGCCACATTCAAAGACAATTCAGTGCTTCATATAGGTGTGGCATGCACATATTTCTGTACACATTTAACTATGCCTTTTATAACGTATAATGAAGTTTGCACAAACTTCAGAATGCCATGTAGAAGGCAGCCTGGCAGGCTGTGAACCAGCTACTGCAATAATTCAATTTGTGCTGTTACCCAGACATAAATCAAACCCTCCACATCCTGCTGAGACAGCAAGACCTGAGCGTTTGCTCAATTCCTACACAGATAAAAAAGAAAGAGGAAAAAAAAAAAAAAAAAAGAAAAAGCCTTGACAATGTAGTTGATGGGGTACTCAAAGGGAAGCTTGAAGTCACAGATGAAACTGAGATTACAAGGTGGTGGGAAAGTAAATAACAATTCCATCAAACATAACCATACATGGAAGAGGGTTAGGAGGAACACGCTGCTCAGCTGGTGACAACCAGCATGATTCAGTATTACACGACAATCCAATTTACAAAGACACAACATGAGAGAAAACTCCTATCTAGCCCTCAGTAACGGCAGGAGAATTAGGCATGAGATACTAGTTGACGGCTAAAAAATGTTTGAATAAAAACAGCTATAGAATAAACAGCAGCTGTTCAGAGCATGTTAGCTTGATTCTTGTCTAACTTGGAGAGATGTACAACAGGAAGAAGTCCACTGAGGTTCCTGGAGTTTAACGGATGTAAAAGACACAAATAAAATGCAAACACTTGCAATGGCAGGTTTTGTCACCAAAACTTACATGGAGTATATACTTTTCTGTCTGAGATAACTATCTAACCAGTGCCACTGAAGTTTCTACTTAGTTGAATAAGACCATAGCTATATTGGCTAAAGGTAAAAGCAGCATCCTGTATAGCTTTAGTAAAGCTGCTTAGGAATTTTCTAATGACTAGTCTAGAGCAGACTGCAGTTTCCACAAGAAAAATCAGATTTTTTGAAGGAAAATGCCAATATCATTCTTAAAAAACGAGATTTCCTTTATGATAACAGAAAGTGATTCTTTTCTGGGGACAACTTACACAAATTTAATGTACACACGTGTACTCACACCCCCCTTATTACTACGAGGCAGATATTTTTTGTAGGTCACCTGCTCAGCATTGCCATCTCCTCTATCTCACGTACCAGGTGGAGCCTGGAGTTGCTTCCCCTCCAGAGACAGCCCTTCAGAGGATGACAGCTGTGCAACCTGGTGCTCCTCATGTGCCATGGGTAGCAGGGCAGCAGGGGAATGCAAGGCAAACAAATGATGCCTCTCTGGAGGCATTGCAGCACAACAGGAAGAAAGTAAATTCAATTTAAAAAGAGATATTTTCAACATTTCAAAGTAAAAAAAAAAAAAATAAACAGTTTTAGCAGAAAACAAGATGTCAAAATAATGAATCTAATTTCCCAGGATGGAAATAGCCATTCCATCCCAGTCTAATGCTTAAATCTAGGGGAATTCTGCCTCGCCAAGTCACATGATTCAAGCATTTGACTTTCAGAAAAGTTCTTTAATGAACAGGTATATTTGAACCTACTTAGTAATACAAACAAAATAATTGCCTTTAAGAGTCAAAGATTTGATTCTTTCTCTTTTTGTCTAGGACTGCACTTTATGCTGTAAAAGCCTTGAAAAAGTTGGGAAGTAAACAGTACTTCAGAAAACTGTTTCAATACACTATGCAGTGAATAAATTCACTGGAGGCAAAAACAGACTAGTAGGATCTTGGAGAGCCATGTCCCATATGTGTACATCACCAAAGACACATAGGAGCCTTGTGAACAGTTACACATTTGTTTGGGATTCAGAGTAAGAAACCACTACCCTGAAACACGATCATATTGCGAGTTATCTTTGCCAGGACTCATAAATTCAAGCAAAGGGAAAACATATTGGGTGTCTGGAAACAGTAGAGGTAATTTTTCCCTTTAGACCTGCTAGAGATTTTCACTATGATGAAAAACTCTAAGGTATTATTACAGCAATAAGTTGGGAAACTGTTTCCCAGCCAAAACTACTTGGATCCACTTTATATGCTAGGAAAAATACCCATTGAAATCATAAAAACTCTCTGGATTTACATTGTTAGCTTCCCATAAAGCCAGCTGTTGATACCCAATTATTTTAAATGCTTCACAATGATCCCAGCTCATTTCCTATCTGGGTCAAGTGATGCCCTAAAAGCAAAACCAGACAGGCAAGCTCAGAGGTGCAAGAACAGAAGTAAGTAGAAAGGAACTGATAGCAGAGCCATCCACAGCAATTAGAGCTCGACAAGCACTTACAGACTCCCTAGAAAAGAAAAATGACTGGTATTGGAATATCTACCCTTGAATGTCCCTGCCTCCAGGGGTGCTGAGCAAAAGACATATTTACACTGCAGTTTTGCCTAGCTCTGTTGACAGTGTGAAGCAAAAGATTGTCCATGTGAAAGACTTAGCCAGTTCTTTGGCAGCCTGGTTTTTAACCAGAAAATACTTTTTCTATAAAGGCAAAATATATATACTGATTTAACTGAAATTTTCAGTAAGAAACACTTTATCTAAAGATCAAATTTCAAACTCATGGAGTGGAACAATGTACATCATCTCTTAGTGTACATTATCTATTACAGCTATAGAGCAAGAGGGACAAAAGTATATATATATATATATATATTTAGGAAAAAAATAGGATTTTCCAGCTGGTACTACCCCAAATACCAAAATCTCAGATTTTTTTTTAACAAAGGCTGGAAATTCTGATTTGCAGACAAAGCTATAGCTTTGATTTGAGGCTATCCAACATTCCACTTGTAAGTGGACAAAATGAGCAAAACTCAAGAACACCAGGGAAAGATGACCATACCTATTTGCAAAATAAATCTATCTGGATATGCATATACATACCTTTTTGCAAAGATATTTTTTCCCTTTGTACAGTTACATGCACAGAAGTCCATGAGAGAAATGTATATTCTTCTAGGGAGGCAACAATATTCAAAATAGGACATTTGAGAGTATGCCGTGACTGAACTATTAGGAGGCAGGTTGACGATTCATTCTTAGTCTTGCAGGGCAGAGAATTATGTCAACACTATAAAACAGCATAGGACATAATTTCTCTCTTCTGCCCAGGATTGTATTCCAGAAGAATCAGGCAATTGTGGGAGACAGAGGAGACCTGCTCTTCTCAGGGCATGTGCTATGTTTAATTGCTGAAGGCATGGAGCATTTTAAAAGGTTTGTCAATAAAATCCCTATTTAGTTAACCCCAATCTCCTCACATCTCTTGTTACAGGCAGCCTTCTGCTCCTAACATCTGGCCAGGCAAAGCCTCCAATTACACTGCTGCATTTGGTAGCTTAATAGACCTAGATAAAGGTCTCTGGTATATTCATTTCCCTTAGTAACTGCTTATCTCTGGCTAGTCCAATGATATGCAGCCTCATGTAGCAGCAAGGCACACAATCATGTGCCAGGCCACACAGCACGTGTGCATATTCACATTAATTCCAAAGCTTTCCATGACCTTTCCTTTTCTGTGGCCAGATTTACATATGTCACAGCTACACTTTGTAATTGGTGAGGAAGGGGCAGGGAGAAAGGGAGACAGCAGCCCAAGACTGCAGGCAGGCGCACCACTCTATCTGTTCCACTGTCTTCACTGTACTTGATGCTTTCCAGGCCACACCTGGAATATTGTGTTCAGCTTTGGTCCCCGCTACAAAAAAAGATGTGGGCAGCTCTAAAGGATTCAGAGAAGGGCCACAAAGATGATCAAAGGGCTGGGAAGCTATGTGAGGAAAGGCTGAGAGAGCTGGATATGTTCAGCCTAGAGAAAAGGGCTCAGGGGAAGAGCCATCACCATGGTCTGGTATTCAAAGGGTGGCTACAAAAAAGACTCAGAACCTGTTTTTACAAGGAGTCACATGGAAAAGACAAGGGGCATGGGCACAAATTATTCCTGGGGAGATTCCAGCTGACAAAAGCGTAAAATTTTTTACAATGAAAACAATCAGCCATTAGAATAATCTCCAATGGTAGATTCCTCAACATAGGATACTTTCAAGATTCACCTGGATAGGGTGATGGGACATCTAGTCTATGTCATGCTTTGACAAGAAAGGTTGGACCAGATGATCCCTGAGGTCCCTTCCAACCTGGTATTGTACGATTCTCCTCAGGATGCAGTCTACTTCTTGCTGGCATCTTCAGTGAGGAGGGCAGGAGTGGCAGGAAGCTGCTGAGCTGGCTATGGACCAGATGGCCAGCATCCGCCAGCTACTGCCAATGCCCTGACGAACAAAGCTTGACATGCACATTGCAAATCACCAAAACCCCTCTGAATGTTGATGTTGAGGCTCAATCCAAAATAAGTATCTACTGTCAAATAGTTCCACAGCAAGATTTCTCCTTAATGTTTCCCTAACTGGATGATACTGAAGAAAAACTATAAAAATCAGCTCTCGGCACACAGTTGTATCCTCCACACTAAAATGAATCTATGACTGATTTCTTCTAGACCTTGCTATCTGCAACTGTAAAGTACCACAAACTTATAGTTCAGTCTCTGGAATTTGTCAACTCGAACACTTGACAGCCATTTATTTTTGTTGCATCCGAATTTTTTGTGAAACCACACTGAGGTTTCCTTCCTGAATCACTTTAAAAATACATGCAGATATTTGTCTTTTTCCTTAATTTTATTTTTAGTTCCCCCTCTGCAGTCAAATCAGCATCTTTAAAAGCTTTTTAGAAATTGTTTGGGATTTAATATTTTCATGTTGAAAGCCAGACATGGAATTTGCCGAAATTCTGTAGCAACAAAGACTGGTTTTCCCCCTTTTTTTAAAAGGACACAGAGTATCATTGCCCTCCTTTTTTCAGTCCATCTGCCACACAATTTGCAGACACTAGTAAAATCATCTTTCCTATTCTCTGTACTTCTTAGCTTTCCTCTGCTTTTGCATCAAGTCCTGTGACAATGAACAAGGTAGATCAGCTACAGAAATTTCTCTTAAACATTTATTTTAACCTTCAAGTCTCATGTTTGTCACTTTGTGTGCCAAAGACAGGAGAAAACAAAAGCCAGTAGTTTGTCAAAGCATGCTCTCTAGGGACCTGGGATTTGTTTCAGTTGTCACCAGGTTGCCGTATCTACCTATTGATGCAACTTCTGATGTGCAGCAACGAATGGTAAATAATTCCTCTCTCAGAGCGCACTTCTCCCTGTGTTGTTATCAGTGCTTTTGATCAATAAAACATTGAGGCATCTTCCAGCGTGAATATTGTTCCAACTGTTGCTCAGGAACAACGTGCTTTATGCGCTATGTCTCTGTTTTCAATACTATATATGAGCTTTTCATTTGTTTCTTCAAGCAGTATCTTCTCCAGCTTGCTATGCAACTGTTTATCCACATCTCCAGTGCTTGAAAAGGCTCACTGGTTTCTACAGGCATAAACCAGCTTTCAGCTGCAGGTCACCATCTATATCACTCCAAGCAAGGATTTCAGTTCTTTCTGTGCCTTGTACATAATAGAGCCATTTCTTCACATTAGGCCTGACACTTACTTCTTCTAATGTAATTCCCTGGGTTCACCAATTCCTTTTGAACTCACAGCCTCTGTATTTTTTTAGTTATTATGTCAGCTTTTACGAGGCTGCTCTGGAGTCCAAGAATGGTACTTACAGTAACTGACTGCTGCCAGGACATCTAGCACTTTACACACTTTATTTTCAGATATCTCTTCTGCAAATGAAATTCAAACCAGACATCTTGGCCACTGCTACATGGAAGTGCCACCATCCGTCTTACTTGCTGACTGGTGACTTTATCCTCTTTTTATCTAAGCTAATGTAGATTCTATGTCTAGTATCGTAGGCATACTGCCATGCTGCTAAATGATGTCCTTAAACCAACTCAGACCTCAGTGTTTCCCACGTTATTAGCATTAGTAATATGTTAATACCAGTAAAACCTAAACACTGCTATCTCCACACCAGTGACTTCTATTTTTCTCATCATCTCTCCCCAGTTTCTGCTGTGAACTGACCCGTTCAGTTGGGTTTTCCTGTGTGTTTTCTCAAGCTTACATACCAGAGCCCTTAGTCCAATTTCCACTTAACTAAAAATGCAAATACAGACAAGTATGTGCTATTGGCAATACATTTATAGATATCTCCATTTTTACAAAGTTTTAGAGTTTAAAGACACAGGGGATGCAAAACAATCTGTTGTTGTTCTGTATAGATTCTGCCCACACGGGGATTTCCTTTTTCCACAAAGTTTCAAGCGGATTTCAGGGCTGTCTATTATATAGACAGATGATAGCACTTCATTCACATAGTCTGTGAATAAGGAATAGATGTCCTTACTCTCAGATTTGCAAAATAGTGCAAGCAATACTAACATTGACATAAGGAACAGACTTTTCTCATATTGCCTTGGTAATTCAGTTTACTAAGCCCTTATGTCAATTCTATATCTTAAGGTTTTCCCTACAAATATACAAACTTTAACCTATTAAGTTGGCAACCCCTACGTATACTCCATTGCTGTTCTTTCCTATATTTGGTTTTCTACCTCCATACAACACACTTGTCACCTTTATTAAACCATTTTCCTTGACTTATTCTCCTACTGTATGCACTGAATATTATGCATGCTTTAGCTTGCCTCTAGAACACACTGTGAAAACTGTTTGAGGCTCACATTCCGCATGTCTTTTCCAGGGCTTCACCATGCTTTTGCAGTGCTTGATTACACCCTTGGCACATGCTTTTCTTCTGATATGTATCCAGCTGAACAAAATTCTGAATTATAAATACACAAAAATAAGAATTCAAATTTTGAGAGGACTGGAAATATTTGCAGATTCATAAGGAATTTGGCAGCAGTTTTAGGTGGAAAAAATAGTCAGAACATTAGTCAATATCTGACTAGGCAGTATGTTTCATGCCACCTTTCAAGTCAAAATGCTGGATTATGTGATGTTACACACCGATGTTAGACACATTGTGAATGTCACAGTCAACTAGCAAAAAATCAGGGCTATTCCCTTCACCCAATTTAATTCCCACATACAAAGAGTTCTTCCCCCACCGTGCTGGTGCAGCACTCTTCGCAGCTTTGCTATAATCACAGAATCATAGAATAGTTAGGGTTGGAAAGGACCTCAAGATCATCGAGTTCCAACCCCCCTGCCATGGGCAGGGACACCTCACACTAAACCATGCCACCCAAGACTATGTCCAACCCCACCTTGAACGCCGCCAGGGATGGAGCATTCACAACTTCCCAGGGCAACCCATTCCAGGGCCTCACCACCCTTACAGTAAAGAACTTCTTCCTCATATCCAATCCAAACTTCCCCTGTTTAAGTTTGAACCCGTTACCCCTTGTCCTCTCACCACAGTCTCTAATGAAGAGCCCCTCCCCAGCATCCCTATAGGCCCCCTTCAGATATTGGAAGGCTGCTATGAGGTCTCCATGCAGCCTTCTCTTCTCCAGGCTGAACAGCCCCAACTATCCCAGCCTGTCTTCATACGGGAGGTGCTCCAGTCCCCTCATCATCCTCGTGGCCCTCCTCTGCACTTGTTGCAACAGTTCCATGTCCTTTTTATGTTGAGGACACCAGAACTGCATACAATACTCCAAGTGAGGTCTCACGAGAGCAGAGTAAAAGGGCAGGAGCACCTCCCTCGACCTGCTGGTCACACTCCTTTTGATGCATCCCAGGATACGGTTGGCTTTCTGGGCTGCAAGCGCACACTGCCGGCTCATGTTCATTTTTTCATCAACCCACACCCCCAAGTCCTTCTCCACAGGGCTGCTCTCAATCTCCTCCCCGCCCAACCTGTAGCTGTTCCTGGCATTGCTCCGACCCAGGTGGAGGACCTTGCACTTGGCATGGTTAAACTTCATTAGGTTGGCACCAGACCACCTCACAAGTGTGTCAAGGTCCCTCTGGATGGCATTCCTTCCCTCCAATGTATCAACCAAACCACACAGCTTGGTGTCATCGGCAAACTTGCTGAGGACACACTCAATCCCACTGTCCATGTCACCCACAAAGATGTTGAACAAGACCAGTCCCAACACCGATCCCTGGGGGACACCACTCATTACTGGTCTCCAGCTGGACACTGAGCCACTGAGCACTACTCTTTGCGTGCAGCCATCCAGCCAGTTCTTTATCCACCGAGTGATCCACCTATCAAATTGATGTCTCTCCAACTTCAAGAGAATGTCACTTTCTCTGTGGCACCTTTCACCTGAAGATATCAAAGCAAGCTACAGACACATGCTAATAACAGACCCTTCTTAGAATACTTATGAGGTAAGAAATTATTATGATAAGCAATATTTTGATGAGAAAACTGAATTAGAAAATTATTAAACTGAGTTAGAAATTAATTAAAGGCCACAGATGTTGGACTTAACCCCTAATTGTGTGGCTCCCAGCCCCATGCATTACTCACAGATAACACATGCACACCTCTCAACAAAGGTCTCTAGTTCAACTTCGGTTTTGCACATGATGCCAACACAACCACAGGTAGACTAGATGAAGGTATTACTCCCACGCCCCAGTACAATTCATTATATTACTGTTACCCTTATTACAACAAAGTGGTGTCATTAAAGCTAATTCTACAGAGCCCCATAAGAGCGTGTGACCAGAATGAAAGCAGCAGGGCACAGTTCATGAGCCAGAGCAGCGCTTTACCGCAGCTTGCTTTCAGAAGTAATAGCAGTGTTCTAAATAAAACAAAAAACTTCTACTTTGATAAATGCTGGCTGCTTAAAAAAGATACTCTGTTCTCAAATCTCTCCAGCTAAATGCCACCACAGCTGTAAGGGCCAACCACGTGTGCAGTTAGGCTGGGAATTATCCACACAAACAAAGAGCACAGCTTGAAACATTGACTTTTTCCTGATCAAAAGGGCCTTGGAGACAACTGGACACTTTGGATCAGGCAAAGGATAGGGTTTTTATTATTTTCAAAGAGCACCCCAGTGAATGAAGTAGCCAATACGGTCCTGGTGGCAGTGATAGGTTCTAACGCTCTCCTCATCCCACACAAGTTGCTTAGAAGTTTGGCTTTGGGTCTGTTTAGGGTTTGCTGTTTTCCATTTTTATTTCTGTTAAAGAACTTCTTTAGGGAAAACCTGAAATACAATCAATCCTTTCATTAGCTTTCTTTAATAGCATTCTTTGTGTAAGCTGCTTTGCCACATACCAAATCATAAATTGCAAATATTACCAAAGAAACCTATCACATGAAAAACATCTTCATTATACCCATCATAAGGAAATATGAGCTTTAATTCCATTAAAGTACAATTTTTATTTTTCTATGTATTTTCATATTAATGTTTATCTGCAGAGAAAAAAAGAGAAAGCCTTTTCCATCTTGTTTTTACCTAGTTTCATTCACCAGTTTTCAGCTACATATGCTGAAAGATTTAACATAAAAGAATTATTCATGAAAAAATTTTCAATCATGAAATATTCACAATATTTCACTTTGTAGAGATGTTCTTTTTAACAAAATCTAAAGGTTTTCAGCCAAATGATAAGGCAGAATATTCCTCTGAAATATCTGTTCCTCTTAATAGCCATATATCGCAGTGTAAACATAAAACAATCTGACATGGAGGTATGTCACCACTAAGCTATGTGTTTCAAATACTTGTATTCCATCAACATTACAAATTTTGCAGTGTATGTTTAATCTAAATAGAGGTACTGTGGCAACAACAGCAATGACTTTGGTCTTGATTTCTTATGCAGCAATCCAGAAGGACATAGAGTTCTACCTTATTCTCTAACTGTTGTCTATCTTATCATCATACAACCACACATATTATAAAATATCTTTACTAATATCGTAACATGATGGGACAGATATCTGTTATTTAGAACCAAATAAGAACTAGAGGCCTTCTTTAGTCCTTGCGTCTCAAACCAGTTTGATTGTCAGAGTTGTGGTGTTCTGATTGTAATTAATTTGCAGAAGAAAACTTTCTAAACCCAAAATACAGTAGCATCCCTTGTACAACAGATGAAACAATAAAGGTACTATAAAATTACATTGAAACTGTAAAAAGTATATCCTTCTTGGGTGGTATGTTTTGGGTTTTAAGTATCAGACAGAAATTACAAAAACATTTTTTTTAACTGATCATATACGATTATCTGTAGAAATTGTTAGAAAGTTAGTATTTTGTAATTTTTTCACCTGAATATAAAGCTATAAGGCATCATTGTCACTACAGGCTTACCTGCTTTGCCTGCAAATGTAAATGAGCATCTGGGTGTAAAATAGCTCTCTAACCAGTTGCCAGTATTGGAAATCTAGAGAGCAGTAACAGCCTTTGGCTATATCAGACATTTCTGGAATAATACTTATGATATTATGACTAAGAGCTGATGGGGATCTAATTTCATTTAAGTGAACAGCAAGGCTCCTCTTTAACCTTGTCATGGGTTCAGCAGCAGCAGTCAATATTTTCTCCTTCATAGTAGCTGGTGCAATGCTGTGTTTTTGACTTTCGGTCTGGGAACAGCGCTGATAACACCGATGTTTATAGTTACGGCTTAGAATGTTTTGGTCTGACCAAGGACCTTCTGAGTCTCATGCTCTGCCAGGGAGGGAGGGAAGCCGGGGGGAAGCAGAGACAGGACACCTGATCCAAACTGACCAAAGAGGTTATTCCATGCCACAACACGTCATGTCCAGGATGTACAAACAGAGCAGAGACCAAGAAGAGTGGTGAGGGTGCACAGTGGGGAGCACTGATGGGGGTGCACTGTGTGGTCGGGCTTGATATTGGATGGTGAGAAACTGTATTCTTTTCCCTTGTATTTTCTCTTGTCATTATTATTATTGGTGGTAGCAGTAGTGATTTGTGTTATACTTTAGTTACTAAACAGTTCTTATCTCAACCTGTGGGAGTTGCATTCTTTCGATTGTCCTTCCCATCCCTCCAGGAGCGGAGGGAAGAAAGAGTGGGGAGTGAGTGAGAGAGCGACTATGTGAGTTTATAGACTTAAACCATGACAGACCTGGACAGCATTTGTAATGATTCCTCTGTTGCATTATCTGTCATTTCTTAACAATGGTACGATTCTGAATTTAGTTAAAATGCATGGCTTCAAACTACTAACTTCCAGTAAAGCATTAATTCAGATATTCATAAGGCCCATAATCACTCAAAAAGTATGCCCCGTGAAGCACATTCTATGAATATATTTGTGCATTTATATTTTTTTTAATTTTAAAAAGGTTTACTTATCCTCATCATAAAGCTTTGTCCTGGCCTCAGCAGTAGCAGTCATTTTTCTCCTTCTTAGTAGCTGGTGCAGTGCTGTGGTTTTGACTTTAAGCCTGGGAACAGCACTGATAACACCAATGTTTTTAGTCGTTGCTCCGTAATGTTTACTCTGACCAAGGACTTTCTGAGTCTCATGCTCTGCTAGGGAGGAGGGGAAGCTAGGAGGAAGCTGAGTCAGGACACTTGACCCAAACTAACCAAAGAGGTATTCCATACCACAGCATGTCATGCCCAGTATATAAACTGGGGACAGTTACTCAGAAGGGTTAGATCACTGCTTGGTCGGGCTGGGTATCAGTCGGTGGGTGGTGAGCAGTTGTATTCTCTTCCCTTGTTGTTTCCCTTGTCATTATTATTATTGGTGGTAGCAGCAGTGGTTTGTGTTATACCTTAGTTACTGGACTGTTCTTATCTCAACCCGTGGGAGTTACATTCTTTCCATTCTCCTGCCCATCCCTCTGGGAGTGGAGGGAGGAAGGAGGGGGAGTGAGCGAACGGCTGCATGGTTTCTGGGTTGCCGCCTGGGCTTAAACCATGACAAGCTTATACCCCCAAGACCCTGGCTGGAAGGGTATACAGTAGTGTATGAGAGAACACTGAACTTTTCTTTACCTGAGCTGATGAAGAAGTACTGTGTCTGTGGTGCAAGGAAGAGTGTTTTAACACATATGAAATTTCTCACTGGCATGTTGTTTGAAGGATGTTTCTGAAATGGATCCTCCTCATCTCAAGCCTGAATCTCGCTGTTTGATGGGATAGGCCTGAATAAAAAACAGTGATGAAATTTATGTTCATATCTTTAAGGCCCAGATCCATATTCTAAGGAATTTGAAGCCATGCCTTTTTTTCTTTCAGAAACAACTTCTTCCTTTTCTTCCTCTTCCACCAAGTATCATTGTACCCTATATATTCAGAGTCTGAGATGAGAAAGGAAGAGAGGGGTTTTTTGGGGGGTTGGTTTGTAGGTATTTTTTGGTGTTTGCTTTGTTTTGTTTTAAACTTCACTACGCAATACTCATAGACTAAATCATGGAAAAAAAAAGAAAAACACCACTCCAGAAGATGACTACAATCTGATGCAGATGGGAAAAGCAACACAGCCAGGCAGGGTGAGGAATGTTATCAGAAACGCTTATTTGTATGTCACGGTCCAGAGTACAAAAGTAGAAACCAGTTTCTTTTAAACATACAGAAATCAGAATTTTTTATGAGATACAATAATGCTGGAAGACTCAACCAAGCAACAAGTGCTCTTGAGCAAATCAGGGTCAAATTTTCCAAGCAGAGTGTCTAGCCCTGAATGCCTGAGAGGTTAAATGCAAAACCCTTGGGAAGAGATAGAAGAATTAAGGACTTGCACAGGCAGGGGACTTGCCTAAGTCATTGCACTTGGATAGAGTTTGGTAACAGAATGGATACAAGTGTAATGAAGATGCATATATAACATGAAGGCATCAATTAAGAAAAGGTATGATAGAAAAGGAATTTGGAGAAAATAAGAGGAATACAAAGTACTTTGTTCTGCCCAGCTGAATTTCATGGAATCACAAGGCATCTGGTGTTACTTACTAACAGGCAGCTGAAGGCACTTGAATCTCAAAACATCTCTTCTAATTTGTTGTGAAATAATAGCTTGCAGCAAACAATATTGGTGCTCACATGTTTCAAATTAAATGCATGCATGACACTGTAGCTACACATACCCTACTTAATATAAAGATTCGATACACACTGACCTGTGGTATACAAGTACTGAAAAAGGATGTATGCACCAAGAAACACTACAGGCAAGCATAACCTGCAAATGCCACGTGCAGCAGAAGACACTGTTTTAAAACTGAGTGTGTCAGCCTGATGGTATGATGGGTTTATATGTTCAAAATATTGAAATACTGCAATATTTCTTATCCTCACAGGTTTCCTTAAAAACTTTTGTAACAATATTGGCTAATCAGCCACAGAGCTTCTGCTGGCACATACTAGCATAAAATGATTGACTTCAAACCAGTGCCTGAAGACTATTTTCCAGCTGCATACAATAACCCACCCTACTTACCACTTGCTGAAGAGCAGATAGAAAGCATCGCCTTCTCATACAGCCAGTTTCTATTGCTCCTCTAATTATGTCCTTGTGGGCATTTTAATATGTAGGTACAATTATTACACAAAGTACTTTGGATAGCATCACACCCCCAATATTCCCTATGACACTGGTAAATTCCTCTCTCTGCTACCCACCCACAGGGGAAAAATTAAGCATAGTGCACTGTCTCAGCTATAAATCAAGTCCAAAGTAGCAGTAGGTGGGACTGGAAGCCAGAAATACTTAGCATTTTTTTCCCATCCACACAGCAGACCACGTTGTCACTTCAGGGAAAAGAAAATTTCTATCTTAATGCATTAAGTAAAGGCTCAATCTAGTCCATTGCATCAGTGAAAATATTTAGGGAAAAACAGTTCTGATTTGAAATACTACACAACATGTTTGTGCAAAAGTCACAATTGCTAGCATTTCCATTACCCCGTTTCTGTGAGCATTCTTTTTTCCTCCAGATAAATATTGATAGGTCATGGCAAATTATTTGGAACACAGCACTCCATTTTAGCTGCAGGATTTAGGCTGGAGTCTGTTTCAGTGGTGAGCATGCCTAGAACTAATAGCAGAGGTTGGCCCTGGGAATAAACACACAACTGAGCATTCAAAACCTCCTGGATTTTATTTGTGTATTAGATAAAACTGTGATTTCATACTAAACCTACCTTGTCTGCACACAAGCTAGAAGATAACTGAAAGTTTTAATAGTGCATGGCCTGGTGAGCGTGTGGAAGTTGAGAAGGCAGTTTTTGTTGCAAGCTGAACAACCTGAAAACAGCTACCTCTCACTATTAGAGCACAGAGCTGCATGGTCTGAACAGGAGGGAGCTTAGACAACATCTCATTAGGGTCCCAAGATCAGCTCAGAGTCTGGGGGAGGACTTGCTACTCTTCACTACTATTACTTCTCTCTAAATATTTTTATTTTTCAAAATAGAGAGATGTCATTCATTATTATAAGTTCCATTCCAAAGCTACGGAAAAGGACAGACCCCTTTTGAAACATGCTCTGCACATTTCTTCACTGGCCAGCTAACACTATCCCAGAAGCACAAACATGCTAGCTAAGACCTAAGGGAGAATAGCAGAGTCCTCAAGGGAGAGCAGTAGAAACCTGGGAGAGAGGGCCTGCTCTGCTGCCGCCTGCTGAAGAGCACAGCAGATGAAAGGCATCAGTAGACAGACAAACCTGCTCACTCCATACTCATTGCTTTATGCATGTCATTGGGGTTTTTACTTTGGAGGTGAGGGATGGGACAGGACACCAAAACACAAAACCAAAACCACCCTACAAGTATAGCATAAGATAAAGGAAATTAAATAGTTGTAATATGTGTGAAATTCAAGGCAGACTAGTGATCTTACACTTGCCTGAGACAAATGGTCAGCACAAATTAAAGCAACACATTACAGCATGGGGATACAGAAGTCAGATCAAAGAGATGGGACACAAGAGTTTCTATTTTCTAGGTTGTCTTTGTAGCCTTTTTGGTGAAGCAAATCTCAACAGCAAACCACAGTGCAGATAAGGCAGGAGCGGCTGCCTGGAGTGGGCTATGGGCAGCTCACATAACTGGGACTACCACAGACGTGGATGAGACCTTGCTATCCAATGTAATAGGCAAATGGCACTCTGGGGTCCCACTACCTGTGTGTATGTAATGTTAAAGAAGAGGAGAAATATCTGCTCAAGAAGTCATCAGAAATGAGGACTTCAAATGACTGTTGGTACATCCTGGGATGCTTGCTTATTGTCTAGTGTTGTTACCTTGTTGTAGTTCTTTTCTCCCTCTAATCAAGCATTGCATCATGAATAAGTTGACTTGTTATTTATGAGTGGCATTGGGCACAGTTTAATATTTTGTGGCTTTCGTCTGAGGTGCCAAACTGGGGTTCATTAGTGACTCCTGGAACCTGAACCCAGCCTTTGCAGCTACGAACGCCAAATCCATTTGTTTCCAGCACTTCCCAGCATCAGCCACATGAACACTCAAAGAGGCAACTCTAATATCAACCACCAGGAACAAACTTGTCCCTCAGAAGACAACCTCTATGAATGTCAAAGATGGCATGGGTTTCCCTGACTCTCCAAGCTTTCATTGCTTCAGTATTTGCTAAACTAGCATGCTGAATACTTGACACTGGAATGCTTATCCTCTTGTCTGTTCCAACATCTATGAGCATTTTCCAGTCGTGTATCCATAGTACAGCTGTGAAATGCCTTTGTTAATCTCAGTCATCATTTGAAAATATTAACTAAAAATAAATTCAAAATACAACCTCAATGAATCCAAATCCTATGTATATACAAACCAGTTATTTTACAGCACTTGGCATTTACGTTTCTCTTTCAGGTGACATTAGAACAATTTATACATTCACTACAGTGAAAGTTTTTCCTAGTATCCTCAGCAGCAAAACAAGCATTTCTGATTAGATGACCTCAGCTACCTGCAGCTCTCATATGCTAAATATAAAGCAATACAGAGTGATCCCACAGAGGCTGAGTAGGATTTTAATTGCAAGTTTGGTATATTTGTCTGGATTCCTTTCTTGTGTAAATCCAGTGAATTCAGGGCCATGCTTCCATATGATGACAAGTTTCTATTTAGGATGCAGTAAAATTCCTCCTGCACTTTTGCTCTGGAGAATCTTAAAAATCACAAAAGGTTGTGATACTGTGATGAATAAACATCTTTAAAATGTACACCATTATGAGTATTGCCTCTTAACAACTATATTTTAATGACAGAAGATATATTCAGTAAATTCAGTAAATTTTCATTCTTACCACAAGACTGCTGTCCAGAGAAAGTCTTTTCCCAAATTCCCTTTTCTGTAGCTGTCTCTTTCTCTCCATAGCTGAGGTTATTTGTTTTCCTTTTGATCAGCTAGAAATGTCAGACTGTTTCCAGCATCACTACAAAAAATAAAATTAAAAAAACACCAAAAATTAAATGCACATTTCAGTATCCTACTAACAGTTTCTGTCTTTCATCATTAACTTTGTAATAACCCAGCAGCTAATGACTTTGTGTCTATAGTAGGCTGTGTTCCAGGAACAAATTTTCTGTGCCAGAAAAGCTAAACTCTCCAGACAGAAATATTACCAATATGTTTGGGTCACTTCTCAAAGAAAAAAATAATTTGCTCCTACTGTCCTTATCAAGACACCCCATGTTTTCATAGTCTCTTTTGAATTGGGCTGGGATCTGGATTTGCAGAGCCAACAAACTACCTGGGGCTGGGGAGTGGGAGGCAAAGAGGGAAACAGTTCACGTCACATTAATTGCACTCCTCAGTAAGCCCTGCTTGTTGGCACATCTGTGCTGCTGCTATGATGTACATATTTTGGACCTAATCCTGAAGAGTTCTAAAAGCTTTCAACTCCCATTATCCTTAATGAGACACGAATGCCCTTAGCATGTTTAAGTTTTTAAGGTCAAAGATTCTGCTGTGTTAATCAGGCAGCCCAACTGCCTGTACAGAATGGCTGGGGAACTTCACCCTGTAAAGCTATCACAGAGGGAGTGAGTCTTTCCAGTTTTGTAGGATTTGGTTGTTCCTGGCTGGTGGTTTCTACTAAAACCAAGCTACAGTTTACCAGTAACTACAGCTCTCTCTTTTCCCAAGTGTTTCTGATAATACATGTGTATGAAAGTTTTAGCTTGTATTTTAAGGTAATATTTATTGTGTGTGATTCAGGAACATGGGCAAAGCTGATGAATTTATTCAGGACTCAGCAAGTAGGAGCAGAACAACAGAAATCAGAATCTAGCCTAAATTAAAGCAGACAGATATGCTCTTAAATGCAGAACCAAGTATACGAAACTCATACTGACTACGTTTACTGTATCAGAGGGCATGATGCTCTCTCAATCTGGGCTAACTCCCGTTAAATACAAAGAGCTTTCACTACACGAATTTGTCCACATTTTTTTTAGTCAAGAGTTGATACGAAAGCCTATTTAAAAACAATTTTAGTAAGACTGAGACATTCATACAGCACTGCTTAATGCTGAACCTATAGAAATTCACTGTGTTTGACTGAAAAACAATACTAAGCAAAAGACATATCTGTCTTTCTGATCCTTTTTACTTATTGTGAACAAAACCTTCAGTCACAAACAGCTAGGTGATGCATGAATACCACTGGGTTTAGCTGTAGAGTAACACAGCTGGCATTCCCAAAAGAAGCATGTGCCCTGCAGATACATTTGCATGGGTATGGATAAATGTGATTTCTCAAGCACCTATCTGTCACTGTGGGGATACTAAGCAGATAAAACCACCACAACTCATTCCTCAAGTTGTCCCTAAATGCTCTATCATGAGGGCACAAAGGAGTCTGACTATGAGTCAAGCAGAGGCCACCTACATGGAAAACGGGATGCCCAGGCTAAGCCTCCAAAGACAGATGGAATTTGGAAAGCTCCCAGAGGCATGCAACCCAGGATCATCAGGTCCACTGTGGGCATCACAACTGGGACTTCTCCTGTAGAATATTTCCCATGGGGAAGTCACAACTGGTCTGGTACCAAGCCATTCAATGAGAAATTCAGCCTTCTATTAAACAGTACTTGTTTCATACTTCTGGTTTACACTTACGCAAGACCAGAATTCAAGCCATTTTCACCAAAATGGATAAATTACCCACTATACACATTCATCTAAGGAATGCATGCAGTGAGAACATGTACACACAATGATAGGAAAACCAGTTATTGCACTGTGTTCGTTCCTGCCTTGTGGTTTTTTTGTAAGCCCTTGCTTCCTTTTTGTAGTACCAATCCTAAAGGTACACACACTATTTCATTCAGCTTATAAGGAATCTCAGTGGTATGCTATCACATTTACACAATTTACACAATTACTATACACATTATCACAACTACCACTGTTTGCTGATTAGCAACCATGCCTCCAAAGAAATACCAAAACAGATTTGTACAAACACAGAGGCAATGTATTACACCATTTTTGTGATTACACAAGAAACTGGCAAGAGAAAGTCCTCATGCAATATTTGTATCATTCTTCTCTGCATTCATCATGCCTGGAGAGCAAGACTTCCACCCGGGGAGTCTTCATTGATCAGCAAGCACACAACCACTTAGGAGCAAACCAGTTGGAGAGCTACAGTTGGAGACCATTATTGCTGCAGAAGGTCAAGCATTACTATTAATTATTCCTACAGGTTACATGCTACACTGCCTTGGGCACCTCAAGGAGTGGATTTATTGTAACACATACCTGGCACAGCACATGAACCTGCCCATGTACTGGTGAAGCAGCCTCAGACCTGCACACTCCACTCCCTACCCCCCACACACACACCATGGAAACAAATCTCTAGGCATGTTACCATTAGAAGGCTGTCACAGATCTCTCCTAAAGAGTTAACAACCTAAGGTTGAACCCACTTAAAGGTCTGAATCCAAGGCAATTGTCAGAGAAGATACATCACTTGTACCAACATATCCTGGTGCCTCAAAGTACCCAACTCAGGAGGCCTTTAAGGAAACCTGATCATCAGAGTGAACTACATAAAACCAGAACAAGTTTTCATCTTAGAATGGTCATTTTTGTACATCATACTATTTGTCACAGACAAAAAACGACCCTCCCAGGTAAATCTCTCTTCCTCTGAGACTAACAACAATCTGAAATACAGTACTGCATCCACTGGGAAGCTCAGCAGAGAATGGTTGTCCAGATGTAACAGTTCTGAAATGTAAAAGCACTCAGAATCAGTTTGGTCCAGTCATCAGAAATACTATTTGTGTTGCCAAGAAAACAGCCTGTAGAAATTTATCCGCCTTCCCTGACCAATTTGCTTGTCAGTATCTTTATAGCAGCAACCCCAGTGATCAACATTCAGAGCTTGACTGTCCCATTTAGCTCGGCTGAACTGTGAACTATTGCAAAGCCACTTCTGATTTATGGTGTCTTCACTTACACTGCAATCATATATGTACATTGCCAAACCTTTGGGGGCACATCATACGGTTCTTTGTGCTGCAGGAAATTTTTCCACTGTAGGACTGTTCTCTAAGGGACTATGGAGTTCATCTATGCTGAGCATGCTGGGGAAAGCACTGAAGTTAGAAGCACTTGGCGGTTATCCTCATATCCTCCTTGTATCGTCAAGGAGTGTACGGGGATCAGTCTAAGAGAATGCAGGTCCCAGATGTTTGCCTACTGTCTTAGTTTTTCATTGAGCTCAGGGAAGAAGGTTTTATATGGACATAGAAAAAACTCTCAAGGGAAGACCTAAGTGGAATCTTGCTTCAGTGCGGTATACCCTCACTGTTCGGAAAGCCAGCAACCCAGAGGCAGAGCCAGAGCTTGATTATACATCCTAAAGTGCAGTATTTTTAGCACTCGATACAAAAAATCTTCATTACTTGAGGAAATGGCTCCAAAACTACGCCCTGGAGAAACGGTGTGATTAACAGAGAAAAGCACTCTCTAAAATCTATGCAAGAAGTTTCTTGGATTACAATACCTTCATTTCTAGTAGTAACAAAGGGTGATTGATGTATATTGCTTTAGCTGATGAAAACTCATAACATTATATTCTGTAGATAAGCATCCAACATATTTTCAGACAGTTTGAAACTGCAGTTACACTGCAACAAAGCTATGCCAACATATGCCAGCTGGGAGCTAGCACACAGTATATCTCTTTGGTAACTGGAAATACACTGTATTTATTTTTCTCTTACAAATTAGTATAAATTTAGAAGTTACAACACATAAAAATGACAGCTCTGTAAACTAGTGTCCTTTCATTTAAATTCAGAACAGATGTAACTTAGCCTCCCCACCCTCTGCTTTGCACACCTTAACACTGCCAGAAGGCAAAACACCCATAGGGCAGCAAGGCATTCCCTCTCAGCAGGCTGCTTGTCTTTCTGAGGTGCCAATGAGAGGACAAGTTTTGTGATGTGGACATCAAAATGCTGGGTAACAGAATGAAGCCAAAATTATACAGTTATCACCCTCAAGCACTTTTTTCTACTCTGATAGTTCTGATTGTTTGACAGCCATACTTTAAGACTGAGAGTAACAAGAACTGGTATTGTCCTCAGCAATGAAAGGAGAAGGAAAATAATATCACTAGCATAGGTCAGGAAGAAGCTATGAGAAAGTAAAGATTGTCATCAGTGAAAATGTGAGCTAGAATGAACACGTGACCTAAAGGTGAGAGATTTTATATCTCATTAGCAATCTCTGGATTGATTCAGTTTCCCAAAAATCAAATTAAATGTAATGTCTTTGTCCACCTCTGTTTCTTTTGTGTGATGCCAATGTGCATTTTCTCTTGTGGTCTTTGTACAAAAACAGAAGAAAAAGCGTAAATAAGTAGGGTACGGTTTGTATGGGCCTTTTAGAACTGGAAAAAAAAAAAATAAATCCCAAATTAAGGAGTTGGTGTGTATTCAAGAGATCAAAGATTGTTTGGCATAGGTCAGTTGAAAATGACAGCTAGCTTCATACTAAGCGTTTCACTATTTCCTTTGTGTTGTGTTGTGTTTTGTTTGGGTTTTCTGGGGGGTTTTGGTTTCTTTGTTGTATTTTTGTTTGTTTTGTGTTAATGGTAGAGTGTTCAAACCATCAGAGCAGTAACAGCAGAAGACCCCACCTTCACAGAAGATGAGAAAATTCTGCCCAGTGCTTATAAGTGAGCCATGAAAATGGTTTCATTACCACACCCCTATCTCTCCCCATCACGGTATTTAGTCTGGTCAGGACTTGGAGTGATAAAGTGGAAAAATAATTCCTTCCACTTGGAAAACAGAAAACTACAGTGACATTGGCACTTCTGCAACCTGAAACTAAGCTAAATGTTTCTTGTTTCGCCCACAATGTATTTCATAGCAATGCCATAAACAGGGCCCACCTGCCTAATCCCAGTACTCCCAGGTATTTGCTTAGGCTCGCCAGCAGTTTGTTAGCACTAGCGTATACGTTGTACATCCACACCCACTGGGTTAGGTTACTACTTAGATAAGCAAGTTGCACTTTTGCAGAGAGGGAAGGAGAAGGTTCTATGTGCCAGCAGTAATGAGTTAATGAAATCAGAAAAATTCCAGTGCAGGAGCCTAAAATGCTTAGGTAAGTAGAATACTATGGGAATTACAAGGCAGCAAACACAGCACTGCTGTCTGATTCTGCCTACACATCTAAATATCCTGAATGGCTTTGGAAAATACTAAAAAAGATGTCAAGTCAAAAAGTATCTAGATAGAAGACTCTTTCCTAATTCTCTTCATTTTCCTGTGGGGTAATTAATTTTGATGCACCCTGAACTTCTTACTATCTCTAAAGCTGTTCCAAAGGACATTGGAGCTGCAGGGGCAGTGCACAGAGCTAGCTATACCCTGCAAATTATTTTGTGATCCAAAACACTTCCTAACCCAATGCTCCTCTAGTTCTGGTTGAAAACTGTCCAGCAGTCATCCACAAGGCCATGATAAAGCACTGCCAAGGAAGAGTGGGGAAGGCCAGAGCTAGACAAGGAACCTTCACATCCTTGTGATTGAGCACAATGACAATGTCACATGACAGAAACTGAACGTTGACAAATTTGAGAGCCAAATACTGTGGGGATCTATCCTGCCCTTACCCCATCTCCTGAAAGGGAATCAACAGAGCACGAAGGACAGTCTGATACAATTTTTGACTGGTGACCACTTGCCAGCAAAGAACAGACTCCCAGTAAAACGTTCTGGAAAAAAAAGCATTTAAAATAAAGCATCTCAGCTACTAATTTCCACTCTGTTTCAACCACAGTTTTCAAAATACATTTATGCTTCCTTCATGCAAGATAATCTTCCATTTATTCAGCAAACTAAACAACCAGTAAAGCTTTCTTTAGCGTTGCTTCTAGGATTTAAACAATTTAAGATTAAGGGCTTAAATCTAGCAAACCTATCAGTGTGCTCAAAATAATACCAGGAATTTCAATAAATCAAAAAATAAAGAATATAGCATTAAAGATGTTATTACTACGACAGCTGTCAAGATGAATTGCATGAGAAGCATTTAAAAGATTTATATCTCAGTATCTCACCAGGTTAATTAAATGGATGCATGCATTCATTTCAGAGGATAAGGTGGGCTGCAACGACATAAAATGAGAGGGCACAAGATTACATTCTTTCAGCACTAACAAGAAAGGGTTGAGCAGATATCATTTCCGTATTCTGTAATAAGCATGATTCATCCATTGCCATTTTCAGCTCTCATTTTCTTTCTGGCCAAGAAAAGACTATGACCATTTATAGACTAACATAATCAAAGCTTTAACCTTTTCAGCATTTTCTGTTTGGATTGGCTGTCCATTTTTATCATGGGGTTCCAGGGCCATGCCACAGGGAGAAGAACCACCAGTAAGTTACACCAAAGAATACTGGAAAGGTCAAAGAATTACTCTCCCCTGTTTGCTTTTATGGGACATATGAAGCATTCATACCATACAATAAAATTACTGAGGAAAAAAATGATGAAAGATAAGCAGACAGAAAGCATGAATCTGTTGTCAGGACAGCATGGAAGAAAAGGCTATATTACAGAGTTATCATCAATAAAAAACAGATTATGCCAATAGTGTTTGTGTATCCTTAGTTCCTGCCCTGAAATCAAATCCTTCTGAACATTTTAAGACCTATATCCAAGAAAGAGATAGCCAAGCAAGACTGAGGTGATTCAGGCTGAAGGAAACATTAGATCCAAAGCTCCTATTTCCTGGGTAAGTTTCTAATCACTTGTCATTAGATATTATTATTACATACTATTATAAATTACATGATATAGATTATGTGTCCCTGCTCATGGCAGGGGGGTTGGAACTTGATGATCTTAAGGTCCTTTCCAACCCCAACTATTCTATGATTCTATGATTATATGGTAAAGATGGGTTCCCTTAGCCACTAAGCCTTTTTCAGCAATGTTTTGCTACCTAGGCTGTTAATCAGCAAAAGGTATGCTTTGAGCACAGCAACAGCATCAGCTATATCTGAGGGACACATTTCTGCCCCTTGGGAACCACAGCTAAGCGTAGGTCAGCAACAGGCAGTTCCAAGCATCCAGAGAAGCTGAACTCCAGGACCTGTGGAAATTTCATTGTTACTATTCACAGACCTAAAGGGTTATGTGGAGATTTTGAGGTTCAAAAACAAAGTCCCATTTATATTCCAATAAAGATGCCTCTGGCATCAACTACATGGAACTTCTGTAACCTAGTACATCATTATTAGAGCTAGGTGTTTCTCGTGGTAAAATGGCTAGCTGGCAGCAAAAACCCAAACTGGAATTTCATTAGGTTTCAAACACTGAATTACAAATCTTCATCAGAGGCAGCAGCATCTGGTTTAAGAGGCCAATAAAGATAGCATACCAAACTCATATGTATTCATTTAATACATTGCAATGTTCAGAAAAATGCACACAATGAAACCCAGCATCTGAATAAGTCTGACAGAAAACTAACTGAAGGGAAGAATTTAATATACACAACCAAGTTTCCTACATTTTGCTCAGTTTGATTTGTGGGGTTTTTTAATTTTTCTTTCATTGGTGTCAATAAAGGCACTGTTCAAGTAAGTTAAAGAATTTCAAGCCTATGTGTAAGACCTATATCAGGATCTCTGCTGTAAACAAAGGTGGAATGCCAACTCAGTTTTTGAAAGTAGAACTAGGAGCTTGTGAAATGTGCCTAAAGATCCCTTCCTCTCTGAGACCAGTGCATTTCAGTCAGCATCTCTGCTGTTTGCCCATCTGTCCTAATCACAGTCCAGAGGGATCACTAAAAATCATCGGGTTTGTGCATGCTCCACCCCTTCCACCTGCACTTCTGAGACGGATGATGGCTGTACACACAGGATGGCTCTGTGATCGGAACACAAGCCCATCAGGCACAGAGAATGAATATACTTATGAGGTTTTTATTACAATCACCCCTCATTTCTCATTCACTCATTCTGCAGTCTATGCACAATGAAGTATTTTGCTAGAAACATTTTCTAACAGAACATCTTGGTGAATGAAAGCAGTTTTGTGAGATGAAGTGTCCCAAGCGAACGCTACTCCGTTTGGTCCTCCCTGGCATCATAGATGAAAGGAATGAAAGATCATTTATTTACTGATGTATTCCAGCTCATGGATATAAGGAATTATTAAAATCATCTTAAGTTAGTGACAGCATTCAGACATCTAGGTTTACTCCACAGAGCACTGGTAACGCTTCAAAATGTTCACGTGGCTCAAAGGAAAACTCTCAAGACAAAGTATTGTAAAAATGTTCCTCTGTCACTAGCAACATCCTCAGCACCCAGCGCTGCACACTGTCCTATAATGAAAGTCATCTGCATTAGAGAGAATATTTCAATGTCTGGGCTGCAGAATTTATTTCTAATGAATCTGGGGCTTTGTGGATTGTAACATAGTGTCTCAAGGTTCACCTTGTTGTACAGACACTCCTAGTGGGTCAGGGCCTATCCTTACATTACATGCAATAACTTTATAATGAAGATATTAGTTGAAGAACAGCCCAGACAAGAAACTGAACCAAGCTCATAATCCCTTTCTGTCCTATGGGGAAAAAAGAAAAAAAAAAAAAGGAAGATAACATACAGTGAAATAAATGTCATTGCTCCGTGACCTGGGAAGAGGGTAACTGGGAAAGGGTTCAACTTCATCTGTCTGCATAATCTGAAAATAGCTCCTCCACCCTATCATGACTAAACTCTCCCCTGGGAAACAAGAGGGGAAAGACAGTCCTGATCTCTTCCAGCACCAGCTAAACCAGAACTGAGCCCCCGGTTTGAAAGAACAGACTGTAGCATGGAAACAAAGCAAGAACATGCAGTCTCATTAAACTGGGCAGCTCCACCTGCTACCTGCACAGGCCTCCATGCATATTTTTATCAAAAATTCTTCACATATCACTTACTTTGATGTGCAAGTACCTTCACTGAGTCCTTGTACAGTCAGGCCAGCTATGACTGCAGCTATAGTTCTTTGGACTCTCTTGTCCACTGCTACAGAGAAGACACATAAAAGAGATGTGGTACCAGAGCTGAATTTGGAGGTACCACAACTAACTATTGCTCCTGTGGGTGGGCACTGAAATCCTTCAGCTCGTCTCTGGCTGTCCAGCCTTTTGAGAAGTTAGAAGTCTACTCTCATTTCAACCAACCTAACATCAGCCAAGGATGACACCCAACAGAATTCAGCTTCAGTATTCCCAAACACACTTCAGTAACATCTCTCCTTCATGCTCACAGCAGAAAGGTGACAGGGTACAATTCAGCTCTACCTCCTTCAGGTTCACTGAGATGTATCCCCTGGATACCAATAAGTATATATAAATTAAAATTCCAGGGGATTTCCCCAGCCAATTCAAATTCACTTTATTCTGACACAACAGAGCATGTAGGACTGTGGGATATCAAGACTGTAAAATTAAGAGGAACAGATACACACAGATTAAACTCCATCTTCATTTTATGGCCAAGAAAACTATTATGAAAACATTAAAAATGAAAGATGTTCTGTCTTCATCCATATTTCTTTAGATGGTGACAGAACACTGAACAGTGTCAGCATACCAAACAGCCATTCACCTCTTTTTCCTCTGCAATTCTAGAGTAAGCTCATCTCAAATACTGAATTCAGTTGTGGGCAAAAAGGATAGAGATAAAATTGATGGAATTCAGACAACAGCAGCAAAGATGATTAAAGTATTGACTTAGAGGGAAACGATTAACAAGGCCCTTCATAGTAGTTTCAAATAGTGACAAAGAGACTAAAATGAGAAGGAATGACCACCTATGCAAGTTTGAGGGATGTATACAAACACTAGGGACAGTGAGGAATTGATTAGGTTATCAACAACAGGCTGAAAAGAAATAAAGAAGGGGAAATGATGCTGAGTATCTGAAGAAATTACCTGAAGTGAAATCCAATACAGATTGATTTCCAGATTTATATGACACTTGTCATATAAAAAAATTAGGCGGGATGAAGTAGAGTAAAATACACTGAAAGTGAGTGATGACTTATTGGAAGACTCTGATGGGGAGGAAAAGACCTTTCTCTCCCTTTCAGCATCCCTCTTTATAAATTGTGGTGGTTGATCCACATTAGACACAATAAGAGTGGAAGTTTTTTGCTTTGGCTGGGGGAAGAGCCACTCCATCCTTCCTCCCATGGTCGGCTGCCAGCAGCGCTTACTCCCCTTTCAGAGTGAAGACTCGCTGTCACACACCCATTTCTAATTTTTTCTTGAATTCATGAATTTCCTACTTAAAAGGTTCCTAATTCTCCTATGTTTTATGTCATTCTGCCAGTCTCTAACTCATCTGCGCTCAGTTCTACCAAGTGAAATGGGAAAGAATATATAGTCTGCCATCACAGATAATAATTCGACACCTTGGGATTATGGATACACTACTGTCCAGAAAATATTAGAGAAGGGCATACTATTTAAATTCTCTAGTCTCTCCCCCTCACATCTGTGCATTTAATATGCAAAGAAAAAATCATGAAACTACCGAAAGTGGCACAAAAGAAAAAAAATAAATACAGACCTTTCAAAAGTTCATCATCCACTAAAAACAGAAAGATGCTTTTGCTATCAGTAGCCAGCAAAGCAAGTTGGGTTGGCACAAGATTACTCATCTACTTTTTCTTAAGGAGTTCATGTTAACACCTCAAATAGGATTTTTTTCCCCTAGATTATTTCTTAGACATAATGCCGTGCAGATTTAGGTAAACCTTTTAAGATTACAGTTTATGCACCTCTGGTCTTGGAATAACCAAAGTTATCCAATGCTACTGTTCGGTTTGAATTTCAGCTTAAAATAAGTATTTTTAGTGAGGAAAGGGAAAGCGGAAAGTTTAGGACACACATTTGAGTGTCCTAAAGTATCCTCTTAGAATTTAAAAGTGCATTTTGCTACTAAATATAGCCTTTTAAAGTATTTTGTTTTGCATAAGATTTACGGGGTGTGTGTGCGAGGGGGGAACAGTTTCGGACATAAGCAAGCAAGAATGTACTTGGTTCATTTCAGATAAGCCTTAAGTGTTTGCCCACACTTTGAGTTGAATCCCTGCTCTTGAGTGGGCGGTTTTGGTTGATTCACGAACTTCTGCTGTCTCAGTTTCTCCACTATACTGTGAAGGTAATAATATATAGTACATATAAGTTCCATTTACAGAATAATTCCTTTTTGTCAAAGACTCGAATAGTGAAACTTCCTATTGGCACTGCTGCTCTATCATTACTCTATCTAACAGATGTGTATATCACTATGTTCCTAAAGTGGGGCATGATTCTCTCTCCAAATTCTGCACAGTACAGCAGAAGATACTCAGTTCTAATTCACCTCTTGGCTATTCTGTCAAGATTAATCTGATTGTGGAAATGCAACTAGAACAGAGTTAAACCCAACAAAGGGCCAGAGATGATTCTGCCACCAACCAACCAAAAAGCAGGTACACAGGCAACGAGCCAGATATCTTCTACTCCCCCCACAGATCCAAACCTCATTCCCCTGCAGGTCAAAGCAGAAAGCATTAAAGCAGCTCACTTTTTTTTTTTTTAATCATTTTTTTAGAACAGGACCCTTTTGTCTGTAATAGTGGGGGTCTTGAGCAGGATGCTGGCTGCAGCCAACAGAAAGCTTCTGTTCACCTTTGATTTGCCCTGTTGGCTCACTGTGATGTCACAGGGAGCTATCAGCGACAAGAGAACCTCTGAGTGGGACTTCGAGAAGAGAGAGAGGAACAAAAGTGGAAAGCAAGCTGGCGTCTTCATGGGACTTCTTGCCCAAGGGTGTGACCTAAAGCCACAAGACATGTCTTATCCTTCCTGTTGTCTTGGGTGAAGATCCTCTGAGCTAAATCTTAACCTCCTGTTTGCCTCACACCTGGGTAAGCCAACCCATCTCAGCTGAGTAAGATAGCAGCTAAGGGGATGTAGCCTCCCATTGCTACTGGTTAAGTAAGACACGTCAGCAAGGGAGGTCTCAGATATGCTCCACAGACTTGAACTGTGCACCCAAGCTCAGGATCCCCCTGTAACACACAGGATCCCAACCTGGAGTTCGGGTATAGAAGAATAAGTAAACAGGTAAAGGACAATTTGCTTCCACAACAGGCAATAGCCAGTGGGTGAAAGTGAGACTTTAGTGCTTTACTAGGGAGACAGGATCCATTAATGCCTGCCACGGGTAAGGAAAATATTACTTAGTGTTTGTGGTATATGTCTGTCTCTGCATTGCCACGCTGCCCATGGCTGTGTACCTCAGGGACCATTCGTTTCTCAGGGCTGTGCCAAAAATTATCATCT
The DNA here is from genome assembly GCA_039720435.1 of Amazona ochrocephala. NCBI lineage: Eukaryota > Metazoa > Chordata > Aves > Psittaciformes > Psittacidae > Amazona > Amazona ochrocephala. The sequence continues at coordinate 34,621,239 of CM077881.1, forward strand.
CACTGATAAATTTTTATGAATGTCTGTTTAAAGCATCTTCTTGTGATAGGGGAATTTTGTAGTGAAGGAGAAGAAAAGCAATTCACCTAAAGATCTGTAAATAGAAATGACAGAAACAGTTTCCTACAAACACCATCATGTATTTCCAATCAATAACACTATGACAGAATTGCAGCTTAATGGAAGGAAGTTACTAGTTTTAGGAAAGGCACATAATTAAATACAAGTGTATAGATTCTCAAGCAGACAATGGCCAACCCAAACTTTGTGCTACCATTGTCTCTTCTGTTCATTTGGTGCTGTCTTTCATTTAAATGCACAATCTCAAAATAAAAATGAAGCTCTTAGTCTCAAATGTTAGGGCTAACAACCAGTGATACAACACATAACAGAGCTGATTATTAAAAATAGGCCAGGTTTTACTTTAATACTTTCGTGCAGTTTCAGCAGATGTTAAAAATCCTTAATGATTTAGCTGAACTTTTAGTAATTTCTAAATGTTTCTCATGTTTAACTGCAAAGAGCATCTATGCCTTTTGCCACCAGCATAATATGGAGATTAGATAGATCTAATTATTAGTAATTGGGATTTTAGCCTTTCACCTCTGGATCAGTGTTTCAAACTCAGACCAAGTTGATATTCCATGAAAGTAATTTCCATCAGCTGCCTGTTCATTGACCTCTATGAAATACTACAAGGTGGTAGTGGACAGGTGTCTATATAATTAAAATACACTTCAGAAGCACAGTTGGCACCCTGGAATTTCCCTACTACAAATCTATAATCTACTACCCCCAGCTCATAAATGGAAAGTATTCAGGAGCACTGAGATGTCATTTAAAAATCATGAGGAATACAGTGTTCTTTGTTAATTCCACAAACAAAGTACCTGTATTTCTAGAGCAGTTTTGAATTCCCAGACAAATGCTTTTGTGCACTGCAAAGATGATTATTCAGCCTAATAAAACTCATGAATAAGAGAAATACCAATATCAAAAAACCCAGAGCCCTGTAGGTTATATTGTAAACTCACACAGTCGGCACTATGCATAGTGCTCACAGAAGAGAGAATATGTATCCAGAAAGTATCAGCAAAGCAGAATCACACAGGACGTTCCACATGTCCATGAATTTGCATTAATTGAGTCAATATTCCCCAAAGATCCACACAGAATTTCAGTATTTTTGTTAACCAAAAATACAAAAAAGGGTTTTGATACCTAACTATTCTATGATTCTATGATACTATGATAAGAGAAGGTATGCCCAACCTCAACATGAGGTGGTTTCTCTGACTTAGGAATCCAGGCAACAGTTTAATGTTTGAGTAGGATTTGGGGGATGAGCAGGGGGAATAGCACAATATTTTATGGCTTTTGAATAACCAAGCCCGTAATTCAAGCCTTTAATCAGTTTCTCCTCTTTAAGCCATTCAGAGGTTTTGTCAGAGAATGTGTGAGAAAATGCTCTCCACTGACTTTGCTTTCTTCTTATACTAATTTTGAACTAAGCAAGGCAGAGCACTTCAGGCTGAAGCCCTATGACAGATGCAGATTCATAGAACTGTGGGACATTCAGAGACTACCATGGAAATCTTTGTGGACTTGCAAGCAACTCACATCTGTGTCAGCGAAAGAAGAAAAGTTACATGGAACCCAAACAACAGGGAAGGACATTTAAGTACAAGTAAATCCCCAGTAGTGATAATACATGTGCAAGATGTGAAAAGAAACATTGTTTTGTCTGACCTAGTTCAAGATGCTAAAAGATTTATAAGAACATAAAACAATAGTTAAGCTTGGCACTGTTGTGCTGTAGAAGGACTATGGATCCACCTGAGAAAAGAGCCCTCATCTCAGCGTGGGAACACAATAGAGGAGAGTTTAGTTAGCTCAAACATCAAGTAACCTTGATTTTGTGAGGTGAAAAAAAGAACCACATCAAGAAAAGCCCCAAGGAAAGCCAAAGTCTTCTAATTGTTGTTTCAGATCTTACTAGGAAAGTCCTATTAGATATTTTCTTCTACTAGGAATTTTCTTCTTAAACTGGTTTTCTCAGCCACTAATTCCGTCTGCAAGGGACAACTGAAATATATGGACAAAAATCACTGCTAGATAAGTCTCAGCATTTACCCCTCCAGTCTCTAACTTACATACATTAAAATTAGTCTGCTTTTACATACATTTCAGACAGTATGGTTAAAAGGAAGAGGAAAAACAGGAACATGTGGAACTAAAGCAACTATTAACACACCTATTAACACTTTCTGTCACACTGTCCAGAAGAACATCTATAACCTGCTCAAACTGAACCACAAAAACATAAAGTTAAAACCTGAAGACCGTCTCTGTTAACAAATTGCAGATGCAGGAGGCTCATCCAAAAAGACCTCACAAATCAGCAATGAGGGGAAGAGAGAGCAAATCATGCAGAAACTATTTAATCAATGAGTTAAGACAATTATAACATCTGTTAATCTTTTGTGTCGGTTATAATTAGATGCTGCAGAGGAGTAGCCTTTAAGGGGGAGGCAGGGAATCCTTTAACATCTGCTAGGAGGGCAAACACTGTGCGATAAATGACTTTAAATGCAATCAGCAAAGTGAGAGCTGCGCAGAGTTCACAAAAGGCCTGTATAAAACATTGAGGATAACAAAATATTTTGCCAAAGGTCAACTCCTGCAGCATCAGAGCCTGAATAATGACTGCTAGTTTTGAGGCCACAACAAAACAAAACATGATCATACCTCTGAAAACAGTCCTTTTCTCACTTGTTTCATTATAGCAAAACTACATGCTGTTGCTGCGTATCACGTCAGTTTAATGACTTATTAGGGCTGTAGCTATCAACCTTGAACAGTTTAGAATAAACAGGAAGGTGTGATGCATTTTAAAGACCAAAATTCAGTCTAATTAGACTGACAGAACTGTGTTGTACTGTAAAAGTGATGTGATTCCGATTTTAAATAATTAATCATTTAGTAGGTTCTAAAAAAAAGTCCAATAATTTACTCACTTTGCCCTTGAAAACAACCATATGCTTTCAGCTGTTAGTGAAAATTTGAGAACAAGGAGGAGTTATTTTATCCAGTTTAACACAGCCCTCTACTGGCAAAATAACCCCCCAAAATCTTCTCACTATGAACCATTTTGCCAGATCATTTCAGATCAGCTGAAAAGATCCTACATTTTACAGCAAAGTTACACAAAATCTTAGAAGATAGCAGCGTAGATGAGAGCTTTAGGAATCTAAATAAATCAAACCACCACTTAATCTCCATGGAGTTCCCTTGCTGACAGCACTACTTCCTTCTACCCAGCAGATGCAGATCTGAACATCACCAGAGCACTGAAGGAAAAAAGCCAAGCGCTCATATCTGGTGGAGTAAGTCATTTTAGACACAAATGCAGTCCTTTTACTTGGACAAGTTGTGCTGTATTCCTAAAGGAGTGCCACACTGATTCCCAACAGGATCAATGCACACATGATTTTAGTTTGCACTATTAGGTAATACTACCGGCAAAGCAAGCACAGTACAGCCCAGCTGAAAAAAGAATACTACTGAAAACAAAAATGCTAACTACCACCAAAAAGCAACTTCATTGCAAAAGAATTCCTGCTTCCTTTTCTCCACCATTACTGAAACTCCACAGCTGTGATTCAACACAGCTTCAATCAAGTGAAGCAGACAATGAAATTCGCCTCTGCTGTTACATGCAGTAATTAACTCTTCCTATTTGTATTATGTCCCAGCAACAAAGAAACAAAAGGATATGGTAAACTGTTGAATTTAACAATTTAGAAAACGATGAATTATAATAATCAATTAGCACTGTCAAAGAAAATAAATTGTGACATGCATTTGATTCTGCACAGACCTATTATGTGCACACACCATCCAAAGCTAGTTTGGCTGTGGAAAAGTGCTGTCCTGTGGAAAGCTTATCAAACATGCAGCTTAATCGTAGCATTTGTTCTTGCTGTGTGTCATTACTAATAGTCCGTATTTCAGCAACATAATTTTTAGCCATTCCTTTATAATTCAACCTGCTTTTCAGGGCCTGCATCATTCATAGCCCATAGACAATGTTACTGCCAGCTTCCAGAAGCCATTGCTGCTGAACAAACCATGTTTATCTGGTTCACCTGAATGCAAGTCAGTGGAGTCATAAAAAATTTCCGAGTATTTTTCATGTAATAGATACCTAAATTTTCATTCCCCAAACATCATGACTAATTTATGTAACCATCAGGGAATACCTAACGTAATTCAGGTTTCTGCATGCTACATGAGTGGCATCATTAGCCAGCACAGAACAAAGCATAACAAGGGTTAATGGTTCATGTCGTGTTTACATTATACATTTATCCTATTTTAGTAATAAACCTTTATATGACATGTTATAACTTCTGGTGGCATTCTGACAGCTTTGGCATAGATTGCTCTTAAGCGCAGCTCCAATCCTGCCAGGAGCTGAACAAGTGCAGAACTACACAGGAGCTGCAGAGCATCACACCGTATTTGGCCCTGGCTGAACCACGCTAAGCTACTCAGCCAACTGTGCTTCCCTTCGGCACCTTTGTTTTGGGGCTTTTATCCTACCCTCAGTCCCACTTGTCAGATGCTGACAGGCTGGAGTCTGCACTTATGCCATTTCTTTTCAGATGGTGAGAAAGCCGAAAGAATTGACATTCTGTTGGCAATTGTCCCCTTTAATGCCATCCCAGAATGTTATCAGATTATATGCAGTATCCTCGGGCAGATTTCTCAGATCCAGCGAAAATCCAGCCAGGGGATCCCTCTGCTGAGAAGTGAACTCACTCTGTATCCTAATTTGCTACATTGGAATATAAGGAAGAAAATGTAAATGTGAGAAGGGAAATATAAGAGAGGAAAATGAAAAAAAAAAAAAAAAAAAAAAAAATGCCCCCAGGCTCATAAGGTTTTGAGAGTCTGTTTCTGCTCTGAAGGTAATTAGCTGAAGATTTGCTCTTGACTGAAGTGGAATTGTACTTTACATTTACTGGGGCAGGACTTCTGATTGTTTAAATCTAAGCTTCTAAACACTCGTACACAACTCATGCACAAGAACAATAGCAGAGAAGTTCATGAGGATTTCTCAAATTCACATCTGTAAGTTTAGGACTCGCCTTTAAAATTAATTCAAATGAGAAAGATTAGTGGGACATGAGCTTTTTTTAAATTTTAACTTATGATTTTTTAGGTATTTGCCAACACAATACCCAAGTATTTTGCAAGTGTAAATACTTGCAAAGTATTTACATAAATACTTGATTTATGTAAATAAATCAGTTTAGTAAATAAATCAATTCACTGCCACAAGGTGACAGAGGAAAGGAAGGACTGGCCCACAGGAGTCATCATGGAAGGGATAAAACCGCCTAACCTTAAACCTATTCCTTCTCCTCAGGGAAAGGCTCCATCACAATTCTCTGTTTTTCCCTCTTGTATTTAATGGAAGTTTCCAAGCTACAAAAAGGTCTTTTAAAGAACAGAAATATTTGTTCATACTATTTCTGAAGAAGAAGGATGAACAACTAAAGAATAAAACTCTATGCTCTTATTTAAGACCCCAAAACCTTTGCCATTTGCATGGCATTAATGCAGAGCCAAATTTAGGGTTGTTTTGGTTTTTTTATTTCCCAGGAGAATATGGTTTAATTCCAAAGACAGAACAACAGCTCCCAAATTGCACAATATCTTGACATGCCAAGCTACATTAGAGCGTAAAAGAAGAGACAGGTTTTGATCTCCTGTAGAAACAGGGTCACTTGAGAGGGGCATCCACAGTTGTAGCCACTCAAACCTTAACAGCAAGCCCCAAAAATCTGTTCCTGTGTAGGACTGAGAGGCCCTGTAAACAAAGTCAGTAGCAAGAAAAGCAAACCAAAATCAATAGTGCTAACAACTCAAGAGGAATCCCCCAATTCCTATCTGATCGATTTATACTGACTTACTCTCATATAAGTGCCAATCAGTTTTCTGATTTCATTCTTCAGAAATGCGCTTTATCTCCACAAAGACAGATCATTAAATAGAGGTAAACAGTAATAAAAGAGTTCCTCATACACAGTACTGCGATCAGGTTACTCCCTGGAAAAGACTACAACTGAAATTGCAGTAATTTAGAATGGGCTTCTGGTGAACGATTGAAATAAGAAGCAGGAGATATGGGGTTTGTTATCAGCTTTTGAAGTGGGTAACCCAAGTTTTAATAAATCAAATCTATGGCCTGTTTGCCCTGTGTAAAATGGGAATAAGTCTATGACAATCACAGCTAGTTGTCCTGGAAATTAGTTCATCAGTGGTCAGAAACATAGTTCTGCCCCACAAGCAGCCAGCAGTATAGGAAGTTTTTTCAAAGCACTTCCCAGTGTAATAGTGTTTCTGCACTGATGTTTCAGAATTTGTCGTACTTCTAACAAACACTCAAACAAAAAAAATACTGTTTCTCACATAACTGACAACTCATTTTATCCAAAACACATCAGATTTCAAAGCACTGTATGATTCATTCTTTTAAACTTACATACCTCCAGAATTTGAACAGGGGCTAAAAGTAAAAATAGTCAAGTTTTGATTTAAATCAATTCCTGCATAAGGAACAAACCACTTTTTAATGAAAACTGTATTAAAACATAGAAGGAAAATATATTAAAAATACAAATTAACTTTGAATATTCAGATAAATACCATGAAATGATAAAAGAACAATCTTAAGACAGACTAGTTTTTGCTCAGTGAATGACAGTGCTCAAGAGATTTTTAAGAATCTTAGAGTTTCATCACTTAAATTAAGAGAGAGCCCCTTCAGTGCAGTCTCATGCAAACAAAAGCCAGAATTAAGTTTTCATTTGTCCTTTACTCTGCTGCTGAACCACACTTAGATGCATGGCTGCAATTACTCCTAACAACTACATACTTGCTGCTGTAATTAAAGCAAAACTACAAATAGCAATGCTGACACACTCCTAGAGAAAATAAGCTTTACAGAGATGACAAAAACAGCAAAAGTCTTACTTGCAGCAGTTCAGTCAAAACATGCCAGCTCTGGAGAACTCAGAACCGTAAGAAGTCTTTGCAGTCCAGAAATTCTCTTGAGTTTATCCAGTGTTTATTTAACGAGCTTTAAAAGTCTGTGGCTAGAAGAACAGAGTTAGCTTTCTACACCATCCACAGCACTACTGAAGTCCTTCAGTAACAGCAGACATGAAGTTTGCTGATAGTTGGGTTTGCTGCTGCTATGTAGTTGCTCAGTACTTGTAAATACAAGCTCTGTGGACAAAGTCCCAAATGACATCACAGGCAGCTGCTTATTGTTGAGTCTTTATTAACTGACTGTTAAAAAAGAAAAGCAAAGAGGAAAGAAAAGCCCAAACTATCTTCCCTGCAGCACAATTTGCATCTTAGTAGGAGTTTCAGTGCTACACATATAAATACTTCTGTTTACCCAACTGATGTTTTCTTAGAATGAATAAACAGTGCTTGCAGGGAAAGCAGAAAAAGAAGAACAACTTAAACAGCTTCAACACAGAAAGATCACAGGGAGAAAAAGAAAAAATAAAAATGCCATCGGTGCCTTTTCCAAAATTTACCCCTCAATTCTCCTAATTTGTCTGTTCATTTAAATACACATAACTAGGGGTGAAAATCTGCATGGATTTTAAAGCAGAGAACAGAGACCTTTAGTAAACAGAAAGTTGCAACTCACTCCTAATTTTAAAACCTACAAAATTACAAACTTTTGTAACTTAAATTTGTAAGATTTAAGACAGCTCTATTTCAGTTAAAATGTGTTTTGAAGACAACTCTCTTACTTCCAAAAAATAAAAATACAAGAAAGCAAGAAACAGCATCAAACATAGTTATTCACTAGGTGCTAAGGGCATTTACTGACCTTTCCTTCTCAGACATGGAGGTCCAAGACCAAGTAGTGCTTTGGAGCCAAAACAGGCACTTGGCTCCCAGCCAGGCACTGAATACTCACTTGAGAACTAGTCCAGCTGCTAATCTGAATCTATCAGTCACTGAGAGTTCCTGCTGAAAGAGAGGGGCTGAGACTCTGTGTCTTGATTTCTCAGAAGTCAGACCCTTCAAATAAGAACTTCAGATGCTGTAGGGGTACCACCAAGAGCTGGGACAGGTTGAGCTCTGTTATCTGTGCACACTTCCACATGAACAGCTTCAGTATTGAGAAACACCTGGCTACTCACATCCAAATACCCTAGACTGTGTGTCCCACAAACACCAAAACCACCAAAACTCAGTGATGAGCTGAAGCCAAGTCTTTACCACAATTAAATTGCAGCATAGAAAAGCAACAACCCCCCCTCTGTCTGTATTTATAGACAGCAAATCAATTTTGGGTCAGAATCTCAGCTGATGTAAATTAAGCTAGATGCAATGACACACCAGAACAATATCAGTCAGCATCAACTAAAATCTTACTTTTGCCTGCAACAGTGCCATTAAAAACACCTGTGTGACCTAAATGACAGATCTTGGTGCTTGCCCTGAGTGGCAGCAATACCATGCTGACATAGTGCTACTGAACTTGCTGGAACTGCTTACATACGCAATCGCTACTTCTGCTGCTTGCTGCGTCTAAAACATAAGTTGGTGCTTTTGAAGGAGATCTGTTATAAATCCCCCTACATTTATTCCTGTGGCTAATCAGCTTGTAGCACACAAGAAACATCATGCTGTTTAACAATAAGTTATATTTATCACCCCAACTCATACAGGGTTGTGTTCCTCTTCCATTGCAAGATATAAACCCAAGGGTTTATATCTTGCTCATTGAGAGCTTACTAGTTTGATCCAGGAAGTCTTCAAAATACTTTGAAGATGAAGTGGGCTATGGGAGCAATAAGTACAAACACATAACATTCAATAACATGAATTTCAAAACATACAGCTTTCGCTCCAGCTTTGCAAGTGCCATAGTGTAGCTATTCTATTTAAGCAAATGCAAAAGTGACTGTGTGCTCACACATACAGCTCCATAAAGTTTCAGCTCATCCCAGCAGGAACAAGCCCATGCATAAGACCTGCAGAAGAGTTAGATTTTGTTTAAACTTGATGCTGATTTACAGTGTGCTTCCTCCGACCAAGGTGTCGTGGACACAAGGATAAGATTCATTTTTTCACCTGCCTTCAGAAGTATTTATAAAATTGCAAAACACAGGTTACACTCCAGCTCTGTTGAAAACAAAACTGGTTTGTTCCATGACAGTAATGCAGACACACACGTAGAAGAAACAAGAGTGTATAGATTCATAAAATAAGAAAAAAAAATGATTTAAGTGAAAAAGCAAAATGTTTAATGAAACAAAAAAGGACAAGCCGTAAGGCTTGAGGGTGGTGAGGTGCTGGGACAGGTTGCCCAGAGAGGCTGTGGCTTCCCCATCCCTGGAAGTGTTCAAGGCCAGGTTGGACAGGGCTTTGAGCAACCCGGTCTAGTGGAAGGTGTCCCTGCCCATGGCAGGGGCTTGGAACTGGATGATCTTTAAAGTACCTTCCAACCCAAACCGTTCTATGATTCTACAGTGATTCTATGAAAAATGCAGTCTGTTCCCAGGAAGAATTTGTATTACTTAGTCAAATTTAGCACTCACTAAACTTTCTAGAGAATGTTAATGCATGTCCAGGCTAAGCACACCTAGGTGAGCAAGAGCAGGATAGCAGACACACTGCTCACATCTCTCTGGTCAGGCAGCACTGTAGAAGAAGTGATTTCAATTGGCCAAAAGCAATTTTTTGTAGAGTTCCATCTAAGCAAGCTCTACCTCGATCCTTTTAGAACTGGTGGATCTTGTAGAAATAAACATGCAATGAAATAAACATTGAGATTCGCAGGTTTAACCAGCAAGTTTTTCTTCCCAAGGGGAGAATTCCCATTAGACAAACAGAGGGTAGACAAATAGATTCTGCATTCTTCAAATTACAGCCCTTATTGAGGGAGTGCCCATTAGCTCACCCTGTCAGTGCATTTATCCATTTAATTTCTATTCTAAGTCATCATACGATATAGCTACTGGCTGTGCAGATACAGCTTATTTCTGGAAGGAACGTCACAGCTTTTGTTAAAGCAAAATTCATGACAGAATTCAGTCATTGCCTAGCTATAGGTTGAGTGAAAAGATAAAAGATGTTCAAGTCATGAGCTGCAGTAGTTGCTCCCAGACTGGTGCATAGTAGGCTGACCTGAGTTACCCATCCAAAAAAATAAATTCAGCATCATACCGCTTCATCTCCAGTGGGAAGACAGGTAAGATGAGACATAACAAACTGATCTAAGTACAGAAAGATATTAGTAAAGCATGTCAATTAACCTACTGCAGTATAGCCAGGGTCAGTTAAAGACCCCATGTCTCATACTAACACAAAATCCATACTATCTTGAGGTTCACTGGCCACGTTTGATTTTTCTTTATTATTAACTTAGAAAGTTCTTCCTCATTGAAGAAGCAAAAACAAAGGTCTGATCTTCTCAGAAAACATATAACTGGATAGAATTAAGTCACCTAAACTGCACAGAACTTTTCCTGAAGCACTGCAGAAGTCCCTGCAATCACACATGCTCTATGTGTGTGTTCACTTCTTCCCAGTACAAGACCCAAGGGCCTCTGGGTCCACTGTCTCATTACAGACCCATAAAGCTTTGGCACAAGGTGATCAGCCTAACAGCCCTACAAGTTGAAAGGGAAGTGGTAAGGGGTAAGAGTATTTGCCCTGAGGAATGTCTAATTCTTCTGCAAGTCCAGTGTGATTCAGCACAGCTTCAGATGGTGAACCTGCAGGCCACATAAAAGCTTTGTTTTACCCTCTGATACTACTCCTGGGACAAGGACAGACGAGCTGGCAGGGTGAAGAGCAGTTTAGTCTAGAAGGACTAAATTACAGGACATTAAAATACCAAAATATTTATTTGAATAGAATAGCAGAGCACAGCATAGAGTAGAGCAGAGCAGAGCGGAGTAGAATAGAATCCTCACCTGTTATATCTGTAGCCCACAATAAATACTCAGATCAATGAAGGGTAGATTTAAAAAATAGTAAAATAAATCGTAGACTGCAGAATTCACTCTCCTTGGAGCTGCACGTGGCTAGAGGTCTTGAACTGGTTCCTAAAATATCACAGAAATTTCTCCTGAATGACACCAGGGTACTAAAGAGCAAAATGCTATTTGAAAATTACTATTATTCTCATTTTTACCAACACAGATAAGTATGCCTTACAAAACAAATTCCTACAAGCATGTGGGATAATCACAAGGTAGCACAGTAAACTCCTGAGACTGGGATAGCTGGCAGAGAGGATATACAAGTTAAAATATGTGGAGAAAATAGAAGGAAGCATGTGGGGGCAGTGTATGAATCTCCTAAGATACTCACTGTCAAAAAGGGCTTTAGTTGAAGTGGTTTGATCAGGCTGGTAAGCTTTTGATCATGAAGACAGTTTGGTTTTTAACCTTACTAGGGGATTTCTCAAAGCTTTTTACCTCCCCTGCATGTAAAGAATAGGGTAAAGGACTTTAGCAAAGGCAGGTTTCACTGCTTGAACAAACAATAGCTCTTTCCTCTGACACATTTATAAATCTACACTTCAGAGAAAACAGCAAACAATGCATAACAACAATAACTGCGTTCAGATCGGCCATTCCGCTACATGCGGGGTCATAGGTTATTATCAGTCTGGTTTGTCCTTCTGACTCATGCTCGATGCCTGGCACTGCCATGCTTCCCCTTCCATGACCTCCTGGGCAGCTTTCTGTAATGACCTGTGCGCTCTCTGGTACCTGTCACTAAAATGATTATATTCTACCTCCTGAAAGAGGACATTTATACAGAAATATTTACTTTAACTCATATCCTACACTGTGGGAAACCCTGTCTTTAAGCATGAGGATGAAGTCTCAATACTCTATTCTGACATGTAAGAAAAAGAATGGCTAAAATGAAACGCTGTATCTAGCCTTTTAGATGCACTAAGAACTAAAATGAGCATATATGATTTTTCCAGCCACAGCAGTGATTTGCATTCTGTTTCTAAATCTTTTTCAGTTCCATAATTTTTGCTTCAGTAGCATTTATGAAAAGCATTCTTTGGAGAAAATTGATGGGATGTCTTTAAAAGACAATGGTTTTCACTATATATTGCCTCATTGTAAAATACAATATAAAGCAAATCATACAAAGTCTGTTTTGAGGGTTGCCACTTGAAACTGGAAGAGATAGGCAGAAGCTGTGTTTCTGACTTACAAGAGAACGCAGAAACATTTTAAATGTGATTACTAAATGTAAGTACATAGAACTGGCTCTCATTAATTCCATGGATTTAGCCACTATTCCTTCTTTCCCTTTTCTGTTGTTTCTGGAATCAAGCAATTGATTCAGCCACTAGTGACCTTATCCAGAGTTAATTGAAATCAATGGCACCAGTGGATTCTGGAGCAGGCCCAAAACCAATGTACGTTCAAGGGCTTTTGTATATCCTTAATCACATGGGTAAGCCTCTGCAAATTTAGATTCCAATGGATCCAATCATTAAATCAGTTATGCAGTGTTTAACTTCACATACGGTCAGTGGTCCCCAGCTGGTTATTGAAAGTGGTCTCTATTAAGAAGAGAAGGTTATTTCCATAACCTATTTCCGATGAAAACATGTATTTCTACAGGTGTCAGTGTTCTGGCAAGGTTAGCACCTAATGGGAGGGATAACTAATTTGCACTCTCCTCCTGCCTTTTTGGACATGTTGCTGTGTGTCAGAAAGCAGAGGTATCTGCTTGTGAAACACACATTCCTCTGATGCAAGCATCTGGCTTCTTGGCAGCCAAGTCGTGGCAGGTTCTGCAGCAGCTGTGATGGCTCCGTGCTCTTTCAGATGGTTAAACAGTCTTGTTTTTTAGCCTAGCTGTTTGTTTTCTGCTGCCCTCCTGGATGAAAGCCCATTTTCCCTTTTAATCAATGAACTGGCCTTTGGATTGGGGCAATCGGTTACACTTTTGCACATGTCAGAGCAGAGATTCTTGCCCAGAGACAGCCATCAATACAGCCTTGCACTCTTGACTCAATTCTTCACCTTGTCCTGCTCCATCCTGACACCTTTATGCACCAAACGAAGATGCATCTTCCCAAAGTGAGAGCAAGCACTAAAATAGCTTTCCTCATCCCTCATTCATAGTATTTCGTATCTCCTGCATTGTTACAGGAGACAACAATCAGACCAAACAGAACAAATAATGAATGCAATTTATTTATTTCATATGGCTTTATAAACTGTCCTCCCATGTGTAGGCACCACATGGAGATAAGAATCTGGCTGGAAGCTTTAGCCTTACTCTGTGTGGCACAGAGGTAACAGCACATCAGCTTATTAAGAGAAAAAATTCTTCAGAGAAGATTACATAAATCTGAATTGTATTTAAATTGCTTTTAAACATATTATGCAAATCCACAACATAACAAGCAGTTCCCTCAAACAAGTGAGCCCACAGCTCTCCTAACACCAAATGTGATAACACAATATTAAATGGATACCACAAAGATGAAAAGCTGCCATCTAGCTCTCAGCCATTTGTAAGCCCATCCCCACCTTCCCACTCCAGAAGATCATCTGTGTCTCTCTGTGATAGATATCCTTCCTCCTTTTTTCTGATGTATTGCTGCTTGTGGAGAAAAAACAAAAAATGCACTGACTCAGGCAAGCTACATTCTCCCTTGCTAGACTTTTACTCCTTGTTTTTACCATGCTTGCTGTACGAAGCTCTTTTTGTGGGGTACAACTACTGTTATTTCTGCCTTCACTAGACTAGGGAAATGCATAAACAGGCCAATTCTTTTTCCTGACTCAAGAGATCCTGAGGAGAGAATAAACCCTCCCCATTATTTACCTTTACATGTTTCATTAATCCCTTGATGAGGACTTAGTAACAACTTCATCGGTCCCATCATCCACTCTACTTGCCAAAGCACACACAGGTGCAGTTAATCAGTACCCATAAATAGCTCTGGTCTCTGGCCAAAATGCTGCCTGTGAAACCAATACAGCTGACTACAACCAGGTCATGTGTAGCCAATCAGTGACCAAAATTAGCACTCAGGACCACCCAGTCCCAAAGGCTGTAAGACAACAATCCTAAAATTGTTTGAGATATTTTAGTATCATTTCAAGTTCTCTTTGGGTCTTTCAATTCCACTTCAAAGCAGGACAGGAAGGAACCAGCAAATAACTTATTAAATAAAAGCTGCAAAAACATGCATCATTTTAATACCATGTAATTCCATATTGTGACATACAACACAAGTTCATAAAAGCATCCCATTTTTCTGACTATTATCAGCAGGAGTCTACCTGAAATGCATTGCCAGTATTCTGGCTATTTAACACCCCTAAGATCCACCAAAAGTTGATCCATGTCACAGGTTAAATAATCAGGGGGTAAGCTTAAAACCCAAATGGCTTACCACCAACAAATTACAGTCTAGGAATTACTGCTCCCAATACTCTCAAAGCCCTGGACAATACCACGAAGTCTCAGCTGAAAGCATAGCAATGCAAGTCCTCAGGCCTCTCTCTGCCATCCTCTTGAAAAATCCCAGGTTGTGGTAGAAAGCAGTAATAAACTGTACACACGCTAGGATTTCAACAATATGATTAATTTAAAACCATGAAATATAACAACTCATAACAGCTAGCTCCACACCTTCCAGGGAAGGAGACCGAAGTGTGTCTTTGCAAAAAGGATGATGAAACAGACCAAAACTATTTTTGTGAGGAGAAAGTTTTCTTAGTCTTCCTGCAAGGAAAAAAACCCTCCATTCTGTTAGTCCAGATAGAAAAGGGCAGGTGTATCAAAGAAAGGCTGTTCTGCTTTATCACACTGCTTCTCTACTACAGTACTGACGATTTTATCGCAGCTATAAAGAGGAAAAACTCATCTTGTAATCATATAAACACTGTGAACAACAGAATAAGTATCAATTAATTTTGCAAGTTTCAGTGATAGCCTCAACCCCTGAGGATAATTTCAAACGGTATGATAAAGACTTCTGTTAGATTAAAAGCATGAAAACCAAACTAGCATTCAAAACCAAATAATTCTGTCTCTGATATGTAAGTTACAATAAATTTTCCGAACTGGCAGATTTTCCTCCTAGCTGTTCAGCTGTTCCTTCCCCACAGGTAAAACAAGCCAATCTGTTCAAGAAGACAATTTGCCACCCAGCTTACTTAACACCACACATTAAAATAAAATGACTGAATAATTTTGTTGTCAAACACTGTTTTAATGGGAATCTATGGCTAAGAGAAACAACTGCAAGAGAGAAATGCAATCAGATGCTGCTGACTTCCATGTGAATTAGATCTGCAGAAAACAACTGTCCAACTTTTGGTCTCATATTTTGCATGGAACTTTTCTCAAGTCCTTGCAAATTTTGCTCAGTGATGTTATTATAAACACAAACATGACTAACAGAGAACAGCAGAACTGTGATAAAGTTTTATTCATCTGGAATTAAATGTGATAAAATCCTGTAGCATACTAGCAAGTTAATTTAGCTGCATTTTCCATTCCCTTTGTGCCAGCATATGTGACTATGGAAAGTGCACAGAAGTGCAGGAGACTGTTTCTAGGTGACACTCACACAGTGTGGTGCAATGACTTGCAGGGATGTTTGAAGTAGCTTTGAATAAGTTACTTTCGTCTGGGAAAAAATATGGGCATGTTAGCTCCTCTGTGTGGAGCACAACGCAGGAAATACCCTCAAGCAGAGCCCTATGCAAATGTGGTTACAGTCCCGCTCCAGCCCAGCAAGCAGGTTCAGAGTCAGCTCAGTTATCTCTGCACGACACTGATGTATGACCACCAGAAGTATCGGAAGTGTTTTTTTTGCTTTCAGAAAGAGAAAGCAGGAAAATGCTTTATCTCCACAATGTAAGTCCCAAACTGAAAAGGCTTTTCCAGTCATGGCGTGAACTCATTGATTCATCCTAAACCACCATTCTTAGCTGAAAGAATAAAAGCAGCTCTGAGGTTGAACACCAACTTTTAAATGGTCTGTGATAACATGAAGCAAGATTCACCGTCGCTTTTTGATCAAACAAATGGCCAGGGCTCAGGCCAGTTAACTATCTTTTTATACCTGCTAAAGATGAAGAAACTTAAGTGCACACTAACCATCACTGCTAGGACTGCTCCACGTTCCTTTGATTTCAAACACAATCTTAGCAATTCAGATGAGCGACTCCAACATGCTTTCAAAGGCCGAGTGCCACGCACTTAGCTTTCATACGGTCGTGGTTATATGTATTAATTAAAGGGATTAGCTGTCACTAGCCATAACCACTTAGTATATTTAGTACATCCTGAAAATATAAAACCTTTACAGTTTTAACCCAGATATTCTTGCCCTACTTCATGTTCTAGAGTGCTTTGCTGAGCGACTTGGACCAAGTCTTGTGTGTTGACCAAGAGGTCAGCTGTCGCAGACACCTGGAACAGCTTCTCTGATGTCTCCCCTGCCCCGTTGCCGCTTTTTCACCCTTCTGTTACAGACTCAGTAGTTTCCAGCATGCAGAACTGTATCTTACTCTCTGAGTGGGTACTATTAGTATTGTTTGCATGACGCCACAGCTAAATGTATATTTTCTAAGAATTTTAAGTAAGGCCCATTCTGCTCATTGTCTACAATATCAGCAACTTCCCTTCAGAGCTCTTTGAAACATTCCAGAAGCTTGGACATGAGTGATTTCTATAGTGCTGTAACTTTGGCACATGTCTTTAAACAGATGGAAATTATTGTTATACAGCCTTAGGACAAATCAAAATCTCTTTTTGTTTCTGTAATGAGGCCCAATTAATACCTAGGACTTTCTGCCACTCAAAGGATTTCAAAATATCCAGATTTCAGCGAGAACTGTAATTCTGATGTGAACTTTCATGATATAATCTAACTATAATTACCTAAACCAATATCAATATAAGCAATGAAAGTCATTTTTATCCTATAGGAAACTTACGTATTCCATTGTATTAAAAATCCTATCTACTATAAAAGACATTTTCTCATTGCAGGGTCAGCACTACACTTTAGCGTAATGACTCAAATTAGAGCAATTTTATTGAGCTAGACAGTCTTTGGGCTAGTCTCCATGACAGTTTTGCTGCAAAGATAGGACAGCACAGTTGTCACTGTGTAATCTTACCATGTAGAGGGCATTAGAAATACCTGCACAGAGAATTGGTGTAGAATAACTATACTGTCGTGATTTACTGTTATGCATTTCAGAAGCTTTTACATAAAATGATACTAATGAAAAATAGTATTTATAAAGCATCACAGATTAAGAACTTAATTATAGTTATTCACCTAGCCAGACCTCCAGGGTTACCACTCTTCCCTGAAAAAAGTCGGTTTATGAATGCTTGAAATGCCTACAGTGATTTCTGAACTTCATCTTGTTCATGAGAAGTCTGCTCTGATTATTTAGAATTCTGGGCAAGTGATAAGATAATACTTAACTTTACAGTTCATTTTTTTCTTTTTTTTTTTTCCCCCGCTCCATGTGCAGCACTAGGAACCCCCTGAATTAAATGTCAGCATCTTCGCTGGATCCAATAGGACTGTCCACTACCTGTGGTTTCTTGCTGCTGCTGCCTAACATAGCTGAAGGTTTCCACCAAACTTAGAATCCTGGCCATCACACTCTGAGCAGGTTCAGGCTGGGTTAAAATACCCAGACAAATTACCAAACAGATATTTACAACCAGGACTAAGCTGAAATACTGTTATTAAAATATAGTGAAAATGAATGCAAGCGAGTGTGGTATCTTTTCTCCTCTCCCTATCTCCTCTCCTCGGAAAGATCCAGTGACCAGATAGGTGGCAAGATAAACAGTAAATGCCACTGTAGCTTAATGGGGACAGTGTACTACAAATTGTAAGTACGATGGCAGGATTTGTTTTAATGTTACATGTTATGATTTTTTTAAATATATTTAATTACTACTATCAGAAACTGTGCTAAAAATAGGTTGTTGAATTGCATTTTTCTAAATGAGAGATAACTGTAGGAATGCAGCATTCAGAAGGAACTGTTTGTACTAGGCACTGTATTTCTTCTCCACCCATCAGAACTTCCAGAAGAACACCAAATGAATTTTGCAAATATATCAAGGAGGGAATAGACACCACAGGCTGTAAAAACTAGATCACAGACATGCAAGTATATGCAGGTGCTATAGGCAAACTACATTTTCTACCTGCCAAAGAGGCCTCTCTAATCTCCAAGTTAGTGAAAATGTCCTCATTGCTCCAATATTTTCCCCGCAGCCACAACAATTTTTTAAATACATAAGCAGCCATTTGATTTTATCACTTAGAATGACAAACTCAGCCAGTGACAGTGCCCATCAAGTCCCTTGAAGGCTTCATACGTTTTATACACATCTCGCAAATTATTCCGCATATTCAGGCTCTCAGTACAGTTACTAAAATAATCACTAAAATACTATCATCAGTTTTCAAGAAAGAGAAGGAAGAATTTTGAGTTTAGCTATTCCTACGGCCCTGACTCAGCCATAATTCCTCCTTAATTGAGTGGAGAGTCAAACCTTATGGGGAGATTAACTGACTTCAGCTCACTGCTTCACTAGATCATTCCTGCAGCGTTGGTTTTGTTCAGTAATGTCTGGCCTCAGAAGCTGAAATCATAACTGCTTGTTACACAAGCAGCTGCTTGGGATGAGATCTCCCAAGCTGCATGAGGCTGTGGGTAAAGCAGGGCAGCGTGCTGGAGCGGGGCTGCCTCACATCAGGCACTTGTGACCCCTTCACAACAAAGGCCTGTCTCTCAAACTACTCAAGCCAGCACAATATTAATTTACACAAAATAAAGGTATGATCATGCCTTATGTAATTACAGGAATGTCTCTGCTTCCACAGGGAATAGTAGTGTTGTCTGGTGCTATGAACTAGAAAACCATCTGCTTGAAACACCACCAAAAGAGAGGAGAAACAGCATAGCTCCTGTGCCAGCCCTCCTACACCTGCCTCTGCTATTCCACAGCTCCTGTCCTGGCTGGGTAGCAGGTAGTTCCTGGCTTCTCCACAAAATGCCAAGAAGACGCCTTGAAATGCTTAACGGCACTTCTTCCGACTATGAAGTATTAATTTTCAAGGTCCCTTCCAACTCCAACCATTCTATGATTCTATGATTTTCTATGGATACCTATGGAAAATAGTTGCCCTCAAGATGCCATATTCAGGAAATATTTTTGAGGAAAACAACTCAGGTGCTGGGATGAAGGCAGCAGCAGAGACACTTTTCAGAGACAGATGTTCACCTGAAATATCTTCCATCTGAGTATGCGTGAGTGCTCGAACTGTCTAACCAGCCATCTCAGCTGCGTACCAACTTTATGGCAACCTTTGCTTCCTTCCTGGGAATTACACAATGACCAAGTATCTGCATCTTAGCAGGACACTTACCCCTTGCTCTAGAACTTAAGCTTTAATTAAAAGTTTCTATGCCTTATGCCTGGAAGGAAGATTAGACAAAAATCAAGCAGAACACAAACCTTCAGCCTGCATAAAGCTTGAGACAACAGCTCAGAAATTCTGTTAAGCTTAGTACAACACTGGAATGAAATAACAGCATTTCCTAGAGGCAGCTTCACTGAAAACACCAGCTTTTTAATAAATATTTAACTGCAGTTCTTGGGGTTTTTTACCACTCTTCCCAAAGTGGCCTAAAAGATTTTGCCTTCAGCCCTACTACTTCGCCTTCAGCAATCCCAAATGGAAAGCTATACTTCTTTCCTATCTATCTAAAACATATTTAAAAATGAGATATTAACAGACTGCAGTAAATTTAACTGAAAAACAGAATAATGGATTTATTTAGTAGAGCTTCCTTAAGGGCATGTATTTGCACATCTGCCTAGGTGAAATCTCCCTCCTTTCAAAAACACTTGAGCTGCAACTGAGAGTTTCAGAAGATGCCATGAGACATCACAGCTAGGCAAGGTCGCTCCATGGGGCAACAGAGCTTGCTTCATTATTGTATGTTCCACAGCCATTCAGAAACTGCCCCATGCCTATATATTTAAGACCCTGATTAAAAGCCTGATCTAAAGCCCATTCATGCCAATGGGAACCCATTACCTTTTGCAGGATTTGGGTACCTGTACCTCAAGCTGCACCATACCCAGCACTGCCAAAGGAGGAGCGCTCCACACAGAGGATTCCACAACAAGGCCCAAACCCACAGGTGCAAGTCATATCCTGCTTGTGGCTGATCCATACAGTGCAGTCCCATCTCAGATGGCAAATCTCCCAGCTTCCAGGGAACAGGAGGCAAACATTTTAATTGTGGCACCCTAAACAAATGGAGGGCATAGAAACCCAGGTTTACTTCAGGACAAAACCACAGCACCAGTGATGCATGGCAGTGGTTTCACGTATCTGCAGTCACTCATGTCACATTTTGGCACTACACTGGGCCTGACGCTGCATGGGGAGCTGCCAGTGGTGATGGCTCCTCTCCCTAAGCCCTCATGTGTCTCCTCTCATGTGTCCTGTCACACAGCTGAAAGGTGACTCAGCTCAGGTCCCAGATGCAAATCATCCCTGCTGCTCATGCACACAAAATCGCTCTCTTTATAGATATATACACACTTAACACTGAGCGAAATCACCCTGTGGCCACACTGTCACAGGACACTGTGAAAAGAAGATAAGGAAGAGAACCCCACAGGGAATGAAGGCGTAGAGATGGACTGGCACATTCAGCCACAGCTATCCTGTATTAAAATGAAGTTACATTCAGGTGGGTTACCAGGAAAAAGGCTGCTGTGTGATCTTCCACTGCACATCATTCAGCACAGTGAGGTGTGCTGTGTTTGCACAAAACACCCCAAACTCTCCTGTATTGGTTTTATTATTTTTATTCCCTACTGCAATGAAAGAGGTAAAGCTATTAAACTTTTCCATACAAAAATCAAAGTTTATCTTCTGTACTGGGCCAAGTGCATTGGCATTACAACCCCACCAGTATTCACCGAAGAGGGTTATAGTAGGCAATCCTTTTGCACAGATGTGCTTTAAACTCTTGTACACCTGAGTACTGTCACAGATCTATCCAATACTTACAGCATCCAGTCACTCACCTAATCACTATAAAAGTGCTTTCATGGGATTATATGGGAGAAGAGAGGAAAACATGGGGCAACCCAATGTATCATCCTCTCTCCTTCCTTAACTGAATGCCAGAGATTGCCCCTTATTCCCATTTCTCTTTCTTCATCCCTGCTTAAGTATGAATGATCGCACCCAGCAGACATACTCCTAGGAAGAATGGAACCTCCCTCACTGTAGAAATGCTGCACTTTTAAAATGCTTCAAGGTGCTAAGTATCCTTATAAGGATAAGTATATTATACAAGTCTATAAATAACCTTATAACACACAGGTTTTAGTTCAAGGGATAGGTCCTCTGCCTCCATAGCACTCAGTGCTCGTACTGGTGCTAGAAAGATGAATTAAGCCCATCTCTACCTCTACACTATGCCAGAGGCAAAAAAAAAAAAAGCAAACCCAAAAACCCCCCCAGTGATCCTCACTCCTTTCAGTGTGAATACGTTACGCTCCCAAGCACACATTCATAGGCTGTTTGTATGCACTGGCTCATATATACTGAGCTGGTTCAAGATTAATATATGCAGCTAAAAGATCAGTTTACAGAAGTGAAAGATTTGGACAAGTGGGAACAACTTCAGTTTGCTTTAGGGCACTGCTTTGTTGTACCATATAGACCTGAGCAGCTCTGGAACCGCGGCTGGTACAAAGATGGGAATTCAGCTGAAACTTGAGGAAGCTTTTCCCATTGCTACTGGCACTTACTCACGCAGCTGCAATCAAAGACTGCCTCTCACCTGAATTTTGTCAAGACACAAAAATAAATTACCATCTGAGTCACCATTTACATGAGCACTTGGGAGTACTGTGTGCAGTTCTGGTATCCTCAACATAAGAAGGACATGGAGCCATTGGAGTGAGTCCAGAGGAGGGTCATGAAGAAGATGAGGAGGCTGGAGCACCTCCTCTATGAAGACAGGCTGAGAAAGTTGAGGCTGTTCAGCCTGGAGAAGAGAAGGCTGCGTGGAGACCTCACAGCAGCCTTCCAGTATCTGAAGGGGGCCTACAGGGATGCTGGAGAGGGACTCTTCAACAGGGACTGCAGCAATAGGACAAGGGGGAATAGGTTTAAACTTAAACAGGGGAAGTTTGGGTAAATATAAGGAAGAAGTTCTTTACTGTGAGGGAGGTGAGGCACTGGAACAGACTGCCCAGAGAAGTGGTAAATGCTCCATCCCTGGCAGTGTTCAAGGCCAGGCTGGACAGAGCCTTGGGTGACATGATCTAAAGGGAGGTGTCCCTGTCCATGGCAGAAGGATTGGAACTAGATGACCTTAAGGACCCTTCCAACCCAAACCATTCTATGATTCTACGATTCATAAGTTTCTGACTGAACAAGAGCATAAGCAGAAATTTTACAAACCACTTATGCAACACAATTTCCAGTACGTTGCCCAAGACCCAAATTACTAAAAAAACCCATAGGCCCAAGCGAAATTGCATGGCAGGGAAACATTTGTGTTTTGAGCTCCAGCAATTCTATTCATCAAGTTATACTACTGCAACTGAGCACCTCCAGGGATTAAAGAGTTAATAAAAAAAAAAAAAATACACAATTACATAAAATACAATCTGTCAATCAGATATTGGAAATGGACTATGAAGATGACATTTTAAGTGCATGTACTTATACCCAGAGAACACTTTAAGCAGATGACCGTGATTTATACATGCTGCAACTGTCACACACACTATTTCTGACATTCAAGAGCCTATGTGAACTGCCAGTCGAAAAAATTTCTAGTTATTTGCTATTTTGTAGATCTGTAAATCACATAAATGCTCATATTATTTCCATGTGCTCTGACAGTTTGCATCAACAGACCATCTTGGAAGAACTACAGTGATGAATTATTGATGGTATCTCACATAGCTGGCAAACATTTATTTGCAGTGCTGTGATACAGAGCCTGCCTCTTTCCAGTCTTGAGATTGACCCTAATGTAAACTACGGCATACAACAGATCAAAAAATATATAGCCTAGCTTTGAATTCATGATCTCATTCTTATAATTCAATGGTTTATTATTGATGGGAAATGCTGGAAGCAAAATATCCTGTAGCTGAAAGCTGGAAGTCCCAGTAACTGACTCAGTCTGACTCTTCTGGCCTCCTCTCAATATGCTTTATTTCTTCTATTGAATAAACAAACAGTCCCATTCTGTACTGACAAAGCAAACCAGGATTTTCCCATATTGTTTTGACAGATGTTGTCAAGGATTGATTACAAAAAACTGTGTACCTAGTAAGATATTTACTGCTGTGATTTTCCTTAATGTAACTGAACTACATGCAGAATAAACTAATGTCATAGGAAGCTGTGCTAACGAAGAGCCTCTGACTATGCAAATTAAACTGCAAAATAACTTCTCCAACTGCAGCAAAATCTATTTTTAAAGGCACTGGAGGAAAAAATATGTTATTTGTTACATTGTACTAACAGGGCACAGAGTGTATGATGGAGGTGAAAGGACTGATTAACGAAACATCTCAATGTCTGGTTCAGGCACCCTGCAGGAAAAGATCAGATCCTTTTTCAAAGGTCTCATTACTCAATGCAACCTTCAGCTGACTGCTACTTCACCCAGTACAATCAGTCAGCATTTAAGGTATTAATAATGGGTTTGTTCTCTGTTTTCACAGGCAGTTGGAAAATGCACCAAAGCTGATGGGGTTCAATTACAAAAAATTATTTTAAAGGGCTTTCTGGGGTTTGTGTTGCAGGAGAGTTGGGAGAAGATGCTGTTTAACTAACTGATCACACCCATGCATCATTTTAAAAAACAACAAATAAAAGTAGACTGATGCACCATTACAATTATATGCAGAACTGTGAAACAGAATGATTTTCTATTGCCAGGTGTTAATGTGCCCATTGTAACTGGCAAAAGGAAGACACTAGACATTGCAACATCATGGGCCTTCCTTTGGAATATTATTTTTCAGGTCTGTAGCCGCCCTGGCTCTGACATTTACTTGTTAGATAGATAGGAAATTACAAGTGGGTACCAAGAAGTCAATATTCTTTTGAAGCTATGGGAAAATGAGACTGACGGAATAGGGGGCATCACAGCACAAGTACTTTCATTGCAACAAGGGAATTTTCATTGCAGTGAGGGTATTTGGACCAGCAGGTTTACACAGCCAAATGGTGGTTTTGCAAGCCCAGGTGACTAATAATTCTGCAAACTAAAAAGCTGCAGCTCTGTATGACTGACAAAAGAAATATTTCATTACATTGTTTTGTCTGTGCAAAATGAAGCACTACACAAGTCACATGTAAAAGTTTATCTCTCCGCTATTTCTCTAGATTCTGTACAACCATAAAAATAGGATGTGTGCCGAAGTGACTGAGGCTTTCCTGGATATTAAGGATGAGATCTAAAGCCCATTTAAAAATCTCTAATGTTTTCCAGTGATTTACACTGCAATTAGACTGCAGACCTGATTTAACAGAAATCTCACAGAAGTGGAAGTAAACTTCTTAGTTATTGTATCTCTTTCCTCAAAATCTTAACTTACTTCATATTAAATATATATAAAAAGCATTTGTTCAGTAAACACTGCACCAGCAAGCTGAAAGCAATACAGCTGCCTGTTCAGGCCAGATTCGTATCTGGTGCCATGCTCTGGGAAGGATTATAAACTGTCTATCATCCCTCTGTGGCAGAAGTATGGTCAATACGTCATTCTTTCTATGCAGAATATTACATACAAAATTACAGAGGGGCCCTATTTAGATGATATTCCTTTTTATTTCACATTCTAATTGCCTAGGAATGGCAAGGTAAAAAGAACATCTTGTCCCAGCAGAAACTCTAGGAAGTGTACCAAGCAAGATGCACAGTCACACTTTACACATGCGCTCTGACTGCTCCTGACACTACAGATTGTCTTCCAATTTCCAAGAGGAAGCAAAGGGAATCATCTCTGTCTGTCTGATGTCTCGATGACATTTCACTGAGATAACTGTTCACCAGGATTTGCACATCTGAAACTCTCTCCAAGAAAGTTTGTGAAAAATAGTCTAACCTACTTTTGGGACTCAGGAGAAACTCCGTTTTAAGCACCAATGGCCACTGATGTCAATGGGAAGATGTGAGTGAGTGCAAAGGGACCTGGTTCTGCTCAGCCCCGCAGGGCCTGCTAAGGCCTAAAAAGACATTCATGGAAATGAAATACCTGCATGAAGTTACTGAAAATCAAGATCTGATTTAAGGAAAAAAGTAAATTCTTTTGGGAATAATATTATTGAACTAACAGAAAAACAAGAACTATGGCAAATATGCCTAGATGAGAATCAAGCAAAACCTTTCTTAACAAAACCAAACGAACTTGAAATAATACATTCATCCTCCAATAACTTTGAAATCAGTTATGCTTCCAGCTAAAAAAAGCGTCACTGTGAAAGATATGTGATGATACTCTTAATATTTCTAGCTATAGGTTGCATTAGATATTTGGAAAACCAGAATCAGACTAAATCTAGCTTGCTCTTCGTGACCTGAATTCCAGATCTGAAGCAGTCGTGGCAGGGCAGAGAGCTCTTCTGACCCATTCAGGGACCCCCACACTGAACTCTTGTTGGTGACAGCCAGCATGGCTTCACTAAGGGGAAATCCTGCCTAACCAATCTGGTGACCTTTTATGAAGGGGCTACGGAACTGATGGACAGGGGCAGAGCAGTTGATGTCATCTACCTGGACTTGTGCAAAGCCTTTGACACTGTCCCACATGACATCCTTCTCTCTAAGTTGGAGAGACATCAATTTGATAGGTGGACCACTCAGTGGATAAAGAACTGGCTGGATGGCCGCACGCAAAGAGTAGTGCTCAGTGGCTCAGTGTCCAGCTGGAGACCAGTAACGAGTGGTGTCCCCCAGGGATCAGTGTTGGGACCGGTCTTGTTCAACATCTTTGTGGGTGACATGGACAGTGGGATTGAGTGCGCCCTCAGCAAGTTTGCCGATGACACCAAGCTGTGTGGTTCGGTTGATACATTGGAGGGAAGGAATGCCATCCAGAGGGACCTTGACACGCTTGTGAGGTGGGCTGATGCCAACCTGATGAAGTTCAACCATGCTAAGTGCAAAGTCCTCCACCTGGGTCGGAGCAATGCCAGGCACAGCTACAGGTTGGGCGGGGAGGAGATTGAGAGCAGCCCTGCGGAGAAGGACTTGGGGGTGTGGGTTGATGAAAAAATGAACATGAGCCGGCAGTGTGCGCTTGCAGCCCAGAAGGCCAACCGTATCCTGGGCTGCATCAAAAGGAGTGTGACCAGCAGGTCGAGGGAGGTGATCCTGCCCCTCTACTCTGCTCTCGTGAGACCTCACTTGGAGTATTGTGTGCAGTTCTGGTGTCCTCAACATAAAAAGGACATGGAAGTGTTAGAACAAGTCCAGAGGAGGGCCACGAAGATGATCAGGGGACTGGAGCACCTCTCGTATGAAGATAGGCTGAGAAAATTGGGGCTCTTCAGCCTGGAGAAGAGAAGGCTGCGTGGAGACCTCATAGCAGCCTTCCAATACCTCAAGGGGGCCTATAGGGATGCTGGGGAGGGACTCTTCATTAGGGACTGTGGTGAGAGGACAAGGGGTAATGGGTTTAAACTTAAACAGGGGAGGTTTAGATTGGATCTGAGGAAGAAGTTCTATACTGTGAGGGTGGTGGGGCCCTGGAATGGGTTGCCCAGGGAAGTTGTGAATGCTTCATCCCTGGCGGCGTTCAAGGTGGGGTTGGACATAGCCTTGGATGGCATGGTTTAGTGGGAGGTGTCCCTGCCCATGGCGGGGGGGTTGGAACTCGATGATCTTGAGGTCCTTTCCAGCCCTTACTATTCTGTGATTCTGTGATTCTGTGATGCTCCCACAGACAGCAGAAGTTGTGGGCATTTTCTCCTCCCTCTGATGTGTTTCACACAGAGAATCTCCAAGACTATCTAATATGCTACTTTTAAAAGACATCAACTTACTACAGGCCTTCTGAACCCAATTCAAGCTTTATTTGATTAAGGTGGATGAAATTTAGCACTTCTGTGAAAGCAAATAAGACTGTTAAATCAATCAGCATTTGATTCATTTTTCAGACAAAATAAGCACCACTACAAAACAGTGGAATACAACAGATCCCAAAAACCAAAATGGGCAGGCACCCTCTAATTTAAGTGCTGTCATCTATACTGCTTGGGTCACCTTCAGCAATTATTACTTATTGCATGCAACAACAGCAATGGAAACCACAAGCAGTATGTGAAGGCAAGACATCAAGGAAATAAAGTAATTCAAAAAGGAAGGAGAACTTCAGCTAGAGTGACATGCAACGGCACCTTTCTTGAGTGATACTGTTGTGGTTTAAGCCCAGCTGGTAACTAAACTAGAGTGAGAGACAGCATGAGCTCTGATTGGATTCCCTGTGATTGTATGAGTGAAGTGGCAGTAGTTGCACGTGGATGACAAGAGGGTGATCAGGAGTAGTCAGCGTGGATTCACTACAAGGAAATCATACTTAACAAACCTGACTGCATTCTATGATGGACAACTGGATGGATAGATGAGGAGACAGCAGTGGATAATGTCCACCTGTACTTCTGCAAGGCTTTGGACACTGTTTCCCATGCCATCCTCATAGGCAAGCTCAGGAAGTACAGGCTGGATGAGTAGACGATGAGGTGGATTGAAAACTGTCTGAATGGCAAATCTCAGAGGGTTGTGTTGTGGTCAGTTGCACAGGGTCTAGTTGGACATCAGTACTAGTGGCGCTGGTACCTAGCAGACACCAGTAACTAGTGGTGTCCCCCAAGGGTCAACACTGGGTCCACTATTGTTTGATTTATTCATCAATGTCTTGGATGGAGGGATAGAGTGTCTCCTCCGCAAGTTTGCTGACAATACAAAACTGAGAGGAGTGGCTGATACCCCAGAGAGCTGTGAGAGATTCAGAAGAATCTAGGCAGGCTGGAGAGAAGGACAGAGAGGAACCTTTTAGAACTCAACGAAAGAAAGCACAAGGTCCTGCAACTTGGAAGGAATAACCCCATGAATCAGTACAGGCCAGGGGCTGACCTTCTGGAAAGTATCTCTGTGGAGAAGGATGTGAGGGTCCTGGTGGACGGCAAGCTGCCCATGAGCCAGCAATGTGCCTTCCCTTGTGGCCAGTGGTATCCCAGGATGCATTAGGAAGTGCACCGTCAGCAGATCAAGGGAAGTGATCCTCGCTCTCTACTCAGCCCTCTTGGGGCCTCACCTGGAGTACTGTATCCAGTTCAGGGCTCCCCAGTACAGGAGAGATGTGGAGCTCCTGAAGCAAGTCCAGCAAAGGCTGCTAGAGTGATTAAGGGTCTGGAGCATCTCTCATGTGAGGAAAGGCTGAGGGAGCTGGGCCTGTTCAGCCTAAAGAAGAGAAGGCTCAGAGGGGATCTGATCAATGCGTCTAAGTATCTAAAGGGAAGATGTCAAGAGGATGGGGCCAGACTCTTTTCAGTGGTGCCAGGCAAAAGGACAAGAGGCAACAGGCATAAACTAAAACACAGAAAGTTCCACTTGAACATGAGGCAGAACTTTACTGTGAGGCTGGCTGAGCACTGAAATAGGTTGCCCAGGGAGGCTGTGGAGTCTCCTTCCCTGGAGATACTGAGGAGCT
Organism: Amazona ochrocephala; assembly: GCA_039720435.1. Lineage (NCBI taxonomy): Eukaryota > Metazoa > Chordata > Aves > Psittaciformes > Psittacidae > Amazona > Amazona ochrocephala. The sequence continues at coordinate 34,650,105 of CM077881.1, forward strand.
GTCTGGACATGATCCTAAGCAATGTGCTCTAGGTCACCTGGCTTGAGCAGGGGGGTTGGATTAGATTACCTTGGTTGGTCCCTTCCAGCCTCAACCATTCTGTGATTCTGTGAAAGACAAGAGGGCATAACATTACCCATTATACAACCATCTTCCCAGTGGGTTATATAGAACTGAGGACTAGTAAGGCCAAGTTAAAGTACCCTTGTAAACAGCAATTACAGCAGATATACGCAAACTGGATCACATGTGCTTCACCCAAAGGCTGGCTGTGTAACCACTGATTCCAACTCAAAAGATGTCAGTCTTGCTAGTATCAGACCCTTCAGCTTTATGTTACACAGCACAATCCATTTTACACAATAAGTCAAGCTGCATCTCTTCCTCTCTTTCCCATACTTACCAAACCATAGGAGAGGAACAGTCCCCTCAAATACATTTCCATTATGCCTTAACTAATAGCACTAACCACAGGGCTACAGGAAAATGCCATTTCCCTCCTGCTCTGGGAGCTCCTACAACCAGCACTGCCCACCAGCTATGCCTGACATGCAGCTGAGACATTGCACAGAAGCCACGCTCACGGATAACCACAAGTTACAACACCAAAAGATGTGCAAGTCCATGCATAAAGAGGAAGATTTCACACAGCTGCTGTTCTTATGATCTCTTTAGATAAATGAGCCTGCCCTGCTGCTTCTTCTTGGCTGGTAAATTCAGGCGTGGGTTTGCCTCACAGCAGTCCAGGAAGACTTTTCAGAAATATGAATCCTCATTCTGTGGGAAGAGAAACTCTTGAGACGCTACAAATATAAAGCAAAAAAGTGCCGCTGGCCACAACTACTGCACTCTAATTGATCCAAATAAGAAATACCTGTAACTATCCAAGGCTGTCAATAATTCTAAGAGAAAGTTTTGCTTAGCTGAATCTACACAGCTGAAGCCTCTCCCATTAATATTTCTTCTGCCTTATACACAGAGGTCTGCAGATTTATTTCATATCCATGTTACATGACTTATATGAATATGTCATTTGAAATTATTTTAGACATAATATTTACAAAATTAATTCAGTAAGAAAGCTTACTGCAGGGGGATTCCAGTTTCGACTGCTGAAACCACTTGGTCTAATAATTTGTTGTAGTAAATAAACGTTATGAAATTTGATGGAGAAACTATTATCCAAATTACTGAACAACAACAGAAGAGCCTTTATTTTGTTCCAGGAATGCATTTCTGGCGGAGAAAATAACAGTCGTATACAATGTCTTTTTATAGATTAGTCAGGGGAAAAATGACTGCATTGATGTACTGCAAACTGAGGGTTTTTTTCTTTCCTGAGGAATTACAAGTGACATCAGTTTTCATAATATCTGAGAAGAAGAGAATATACTTTGTTGAAAGAATTCCGGCTTTTTTATTCTGCTTAGTTGTGTTACTGAAACAAACTTTCCCATTGTTTATTGTTTGCCAAGCTGTGGCTCTGGTGTACAAAAAAAAAGTGTTTCAAGCTCTCAAATATTTTCCTGAATAATTATTTTATTGTTTTCTCTTGATCAAAGCGGCAGAATGACCCTACTGAGATCTGTAACAGCATTTGCAAGGGGCTTGAAACCCCCACCTCCAGTAAGTAAAACAAAATTGCCCATGAAGTCTCAGAAGACTGTTCTCACGATAGCTATTCCTGGAACATGTTGGTTCAAGCAATCTTCTTCAGTGGTCAAAAATGTCATTCAAAAACCTATGCAGTAAGTACTGGGGTTCTGCAGAGGAAAACAGCTTACAAGATCTTCCCCAAAGTGATAAGCAAAATACAGTGGAGGGAGGAAGGGGCCAGAAAGAGACAAGACTGTGGGATTTTATAGTAAATCTCTAAGGAAGTCCGCCTGTCCTCTCCTTCATCACTATCTAACAGGCAGAGCGCTTTGGGAAACACTACTGAATCTCTCTGATCTGTCAAACAAATCTTTGCTCTAAAAAAAAGCTGAAGATCTATCAGACACATGGGATGTATTGTCTATCCCAGAGTAAGACTTATGTAACTTTTCTTCCCATGCAGAAATAACAATGATCTTCAACTCTGCAGCTTAAACCTTTTGTACAAATGATTCTGAATTGACAGATTGACTATGCTGTTGACTCAAACTTCAGCAGTTCAAGACTTCTTTTGGCCATTTCAGTGGGAAAAGGATAAAAATCATGTGTTTGACATTGGTGAGATACCGCGAATTGCTACATTGTCACCAGTTGCTACTAATTGCTACCATCATCAGCATCTGCATCACAAAACCTTTCTTAATACAAACAGACTCATATGAAGAACGGACAGCCCTGTACTCCTACCCCTCACTCTGCATGAAGGAAGTTACATTTTACTGATAAGGAAATGAAAATATTCTTGATACGTAATCCTATCACGGGCCAAGAAAAATCACATTTGATAACTGTGGTCACAAAGAGTTTCTTAACATACATATTTCATTGTGAAAAAAAAAAAAAAAAAAAGGTTTTATTTTTAAACCACTTCTATTAAATATACTGTCTTCAGCAAGTGTTTTTTTAAAAAGACCACCAAAAATGGATATATATATATATACATAACATAGGTGCCATCTTTCTCATCTTAATTGGCTCCCCTGACACAAGAGGACTGCAAAAGTTTATGCCTGTATAATTTGTCCACTATTTCTTAACTGCATCCACGTTTCATCCAAGAGTACTTTCCCTTTTTTTTTCCCCACTGATAATACCTCATATTTTGTGTTTGCAGAATTAATTCTGGTATGGCATACTCTCCCTCATGAATGACCCCAAAATATTTGTTGTGTCAATTATTTTTCGAGTTCCAGGATGTCTTAGCATCTCTATTCTGCAAAAGACATAGCATGGTGTAGTAACTCTCACATATATTGAAAGCAGGAGCTCTTGCCCTGGGCTTGGTTCAAGGACCAGGGGTAGAAATTAGGCCAAGCATTGGGAGACATCTGATTTTGTGCAGCCACCTTTTGAGATTATGTTGGTCTTTCTCTTGTAGTGGAATCCTGGTTTTACGAAAGTTAGCAGAAGTATTTTCTCACCCCATGCTGGACATCCTCACTGTTATCATCTAAAATCAAACCCAGTTAAATCTTTGATGAATTTAATCCAACTGCAGAGGGTCATTTTTAGGCTCTTAAGACCAAATGCATAACCTAAGTTCTTACTGTGGAGTATCAGCAGGATTTCACAGCAGAATGTGTTATGCGGCTGTGTGCCTACTGAGCAATGCCACACAAAGTGACTTTTTATTCCCTTTTCTTTGTTAAGAGGAACACTTGACGTAAGACAAATTATGCTGTTGACCCAGACTTCAGCAGATGTTCCATAAGCCACGGCTCTATGGGAGGCCCAGAGCAGCAGCTCATTGCAATCAGCAATCATTTCTGGAAGTTCTTCTTCTGCAAAGCAAAGATTATAACAGTTCTCAGAAAATAACCTGTGTAACAGTCAAAAGGCAAGCCCATACTCATCTTTTGAAGAAGATCTATGAGATAGGTCTTCACTATGACAGTGAAGATCTCTCACTGTTATGAATAAAATTAGTTAAAAGCTTCATAATCAGAGGACAGGTGATGCTGTGGTTGTTGAAGCACAAACACTTAATTAAGATGACTTGGGTCTGCCCTTTTTTTGTAAACTTTGCCACTGTCATCTGTGTGAGTTTCGGCCAACCACTTGTCTACATTTCTGTCTTACTCTGTATCTCTCTCATTTTGAAACAGCCTTATTTCCAACTTTGTTGATTCTGACTGTCAAAATCTTGGTGCAGGAAGCACCAGGAGCAGCAGCAAGGCTAGGATGAATGAAATGCTCTGGGGAGTAAGACATTAACCAAGCACCTGGAGTACCACCACATGAGTTCTTCTGCTGTCCAGCACCTGCTGCATGAAGCTGCATACTTTCAGTATTAACGAAGTCCAGATGAAGCTGTACTTGCATTCTGATGTCTGAAGTCATACTGAAGAATAAATTACTCTCTAAAGCCATTTCAGTCTGTCAATAAAGCATATTCTTGGATGACACCAATTGTCATGGCTGCACTGAGTCACAGCAGTGACAATAAATCCCACCATAGGATCCATTCCAATGATAAAAAATTAAACATTTCCTCATGTTTGCTCTGCTTTCTTCTCGCCCCCTCCTTCCCTCCCCCCACCCCCTTCTTATTTTTTCCAGTGTATGAAGCCAATAGCTTCACAGCAAAAAAAAAATCCCTGCAGTTAAATGTCCTGGCACATAGATCAGCCTGCTGCCTTGCAGAAAGATCAACAGTTTCACTATTAAAGAAAACAAGTCTTGGCTCACAATACAACCTGTGTGAAACTCTAAGTAATCAATGACAGAAACATCTCATTAACAGACCTTCCATGATGGAGGAAAGTGTTAGCTCAGAAGAAGAGATGGAAGGCAATCTCAAAGAGCTAATACAAACTTCAGGGTTATAAACTGGGTTCTAGAAAAACTGTAGTGCACGCCTTATATTGCTAGAAAACATCTTGTTAGAAGTACCTACACCTTGATTCAAACATAGTCTTTGTGTTGCACAACAAAGCCATGACATTCCCCAGAGAAACCTCCATACTCATCCCTTTATCTCCTTTAAATGAACAAAGAATCCATTTACAGATATTTAGTTTCAAAATTACTCAGTTCTGGCACTCCGTCACAGTCTCCTGAGGGGCCCAACAGCAGTACAGGGAATTTGATTTCTGTTCTCATAAAACTCTGTTATTGAGAGCTAGTCAATAAAATATTGTTTCAGTTTTTACTGCCAATAGTGACACGCCATGCTTGCATCATGTGTGTCAAGCCAGGCAATCACAAAGCACTTTACAATACTTTATTTTACAGAACAGGGTTAAATGCACATCCACCCATACCCTGGAACACTAAGTTATGGGGCATGCACTGTCTGATCACTGTGTTCGTTACCTGTGCAGCCCAAGTAATCCTTCAAACCTCCGGGTTAAGTACTTTACTCAGCTTAACTGGATTTAGGTTGCAAAAGAAAGCAGGAATCCATTATTCTCTGCAGGATTTTGTGAACTATGAAATTTTATACTTAAATATTCCTTGTAACATGTATTCCTATGTTACAAGAGTACATAACAATTCATGCATTTGTGAATAGCTAAATACACATTGCAATATTGAAAGTAAGAAGTTAGCAACAAAAATGGCAAAATGGAAACAAAAGAAAATCAGCTCTGTTTTCCTCCACAGGAGCATGAAGGAGGCATAAAACATTTTTTTAAATTAACCTGCACTAACAAGCACAGCAATAGTCATTCCTTGCATGTTGCAATGTCAGAGAATGTTGCCGAAGTATAGCATTGCTTCGAATGTGAACATGGTTCCAGGAACGCATTTTGTCCCCCACACAGTGGGTCAGTTTCTTCTTTAGCTGGACATAGCCTTTCTAGACTGAAAAAAGAGGAAGACTATAAATACAGGTATTACTTTACAGCGTCTCTGCCTGTATCCCCTATGGGCATAGAGAGGATGGAGTGGAAAGAGCAGGCGCTACACAGCTACTGTTATTTTCTCTGGAAGGCTGATTTGGAAAGAATAAAGAATAAGTTTTTCCTTTAGGACCAGCCACAAAACTGAACCAATGTGGGTGAGAGGCTGGAAAGTAGAAGTAAATTACTTTCCTTCCAATAAACAAAGGAAATAAAGGCAGTTCCTTGCTTGGAGCAATCACATTTATACAAATTGGTGTTTAGAGACACAGCCTGCCCTACAGAAACAAAGCCCACAGTAATGAGTCCAGCTGCCTATCCAGGCAAAGTTCTCCTGGGTTGATATGACAGACAACATTCATGTGGGCTACCACAGAAGAAGTCATATAAAAATTACGCTGAATTCCTGCTTAAAGAAGACAGGAAGGGGACAACTCCTTGACTCTGGACAGGAAAATTACTTAGGTCCTATAAGCAGAGTGTATGCCTGAAATAATCATTTCATTAAGGCTCGGGATCCATTTTATGAACCACAGCCACCTGCAGTGATCACCAACGCCTTCAAATCTCATTTAAGAGCAGTGTGTTCATTCATCAACTTTAGTTACCACTACAAGATAAAGGTTCCAGACTACTACCCTGAACTATGCAACTCTAGATAACTAAAATACTGTTTTCATTAGAACTGCTTTCTGGAGAGGAAATGATTGTCAGCAATTTCACTGTATGCATAATTTTATTGTTCAGGTGAGAGGCTGGAGAGTTATTCTACTACCAACGAACTGCATAAGTGACTTTGAGAAGGTTAAACTCAGTTTATCCATAGGCTCTCAGATGGATAGTATGAGATTTGAAATGATCACTTTGATGATTATAAATTAAGAGATCAAGTTTCACCATTGTGGTGAAGTTCTGCAGAGAGAGGGCTGCCAGAGCTATCTCTGCTTCCAGATCTTGAGGGACAACCTGAACCAGTATTGCCAATCCCATAATTCGGTTAATTAAAGGATAGCTCTAAGCTTCTGCTTTGACATTGACTGTTGATGATTTCTCACTGACTGGTGAATGACTATTGATCATCCCCCTTACCCTTATTATATAAAACCATAACATAAAGAAGTTTACCAAAGACCTAGCTCCACAAACACTAACAAGTGCTCACAGAGCTCTGCCAGAAAGAGATCCTCCTGCAATACATTCTGGCTTGCACTGCTTACCATCTACTATTTCCTACTGGAAATCATTCCTACCAAAATTATACTCCTTGTGATACACACATCTGGTGTACATTACTCTTTCAGTTAGGTTTTCCACTAACCATGTTAGAGAGTGTAACCATTTATACTACTTCAGTATTTCTTCTCTTCTTTTACATATTACACAACTTTTATGTTTGGTAATAATTATCTGTTCTACCAAGAACTTGTCCCCCTACTTTCCTACATGTGATGCATAGAAAATATTAAACAAAACAATGACTGACCAAGCAAAATAAAAACATAATTTTTAAAAATCCCACAAAACCAAAAATCCCAGAACTGAATGCCCAGCAGGCTTTATTTTGCAATAGCAAACAAGTCCAAAGTGCAACAGCAATCCATGGTGTGGCTTCACAATACCACCAGAAGGGGACATGGAATGTGCTTTTGTTGTCCTTTTCAAGTAAAAAACTGCTAAGAGAAGAATGAGGAAAGAACTGGTCACCTCACTGAGGACCAAAATTTACTGTTTGATGAAGCTCAAGAAGCATGAGCACTATTCTACTTTCTTCCAGCAATCTCTCTATAAATACAGAGTGCAGTTGTTGCACCTGCTTTCAGTTCACAGGTCTTATTATGAGCAAACTATCAGACACAACTTTAGTATAAATGATAAATGCTACTTCGCAATTAGCATCAGCTATTTTCACTTTCAATCTGAAAACAACCACTATCCTTTTGGTTTTTTGTTCCAAGTTGCTCATGCTGTGATCATCACCCTCAACTCATTCATAACTCACAAATCTCAAATGACGTCTCCACTACTACGCTGCACATTGCTGCAATGATATTTATCTAGCTAGCACTTGCCTAGGGAAGACTGCTAACAACACAGGGCTTTGCACGGCAGGGGAGTTGGAATTAGATGATCTTAGAAGTCCCTTCCAACCCAAACCATTCTATATTCTCCAAATTAACATACTCATCCCACAGTCTCCCACTGTATACAGCTTCTTTCTGTCCCTGTATTCCAGTGCCAAGAGGACTGTGGACCTCAGGACCAGCTTCAGTGACCATGGTGGAAGACAGAGCAGTGGTGGGGAAGCACGGGCCATGCAGCTCTCTTCACAATACCAAACATCAAAGTTATCAGGGCTGACAAAGGGCAACAGCTTCCTTACAGCAACACTTTCACTTGTACCTGAACATCATACATGAGTCATTGTCACGGATTTGAAGGCAGCACAACATAAAAAGCAGAGGCCTCTATCCTCATAGTTGCTGGAAAATATTACACGCTTAGGAAAAATCTTCCTTCTGCCAGGAAGAAGGAGGTGTGCTACTAGCTAGGCTTCAGCTTGGGTGAGACTTTCATCTTTATCCACTAATTAGCTTGACATCCCTCTGCTGCTGTACCACTTCCCTCAATTATACAGCTAGGTTCTGTCCTCCAGAGTTCTCCAGAGCACCAGGAAAATCATGATAGAAGAAAAAGTAAATCCTACCTAAAATTAATAAATGCTTTTAATGTAGAAGCCAAAGAGCACCTTGCTTTTCAGGAAACGAGCAGAATAGCCATCCTCTAGTCCTATGGGCAGTATAACCATTAGAGACCCCATGTGAGTCTCTCAATAAAGGAGGGTATACATTCAGATACCCAAAGATTTCAGAGTTTAACCTGCCAAAGACATGAAGTAGTAGTGGCTTTTACTGTAGCAGAATCACTGAGTAATACCACCCAGGGGAAATCCCCAGGAAAGTTCTCATCTGTTTGCCATTATAAATTATGCCGACTCATCAGATGGACTTATGTAATTTTCCCTGTGGAGATGCACCAAAGTTGTGCAACTTTTCAGCAAGTCATTCTGGGGAAAAGCCCAATAGAATTCTGTGTTTTGGCAGAATTTAAGTGCTAATATCCAAGGAAACAATCCAGCAAGCCAGCTTTCCAAAGGATATTTAACCTCAGGGACACCTAAACATTCTTAAGTGTTCTCCAACTATCTCCTCAGCACCTGCGCAGAAGTGCATTGCAGTTTGGGAAGTTTCATCCGTAGCTCTGCTTAAGCGCCACCAAGCTCCAGAGACTAGACAGCCTACAGGTCAGTGAGTTCCCTGAAGAGACAATTGCTCACTGTTTAATTGTGCAGCAAAGTAGGCTCCCATTTGCAAAGAGCTAAACCCTGGCCAAACACTGGTACAACAAAATCAAGAAGGAAATGCAGAAATGCTAATACATCCTCTTCACCTGTTTGCTTGTGTACTTTCTAAGCACCAATCTTGCTTTCCTTAAGGTAACTAGTATATTAGATGAATCACTGGACCTGGAGGATACATCCATCACTGTACATGTGCATAAAGGAAAAGTAAATTATATTTAAAATGTTATTTCGCAGGATGACCTAGATTCATCTTTTGATTTATACTGAGTCAAGCCTGTTTAAGACAGAGACATAGTCTAAAACAAATTTTGTCATTGTTAGCCCTGAGGTTCCATCAAAAGAAGGTGACCAAGAACCCATTTTTTGGTGACGCTACACTCTGTGATCAGCTTCCTCATTTACCAGCTTTAGAAAGGGGCTATTCTGTGTCTTGCAATAAAAATTTACTTATATTGCACTGTTCATCTTCAGATCTCTAAAACATCCTAAACCAGCAGTTTATTAAAAGTATACAAAAGCATACAAAAATAATTTCTATTAGTATTAGCAAACTATTACAGTCTTAACTATTTGGGTCTATTCCACTTTCTTATGATCAGACAACTACTCTTTGAACCCTTCTGTACTGCTGCTGCCTTTGGGCTTGTATCAAATCTTTAATGCTACTATAGACCAGGGGCTGCTAAAATTTATGCACAATACTTTTTATTATTTTATGTATACTATGCATTTCATAAACATATGGACATGTCTATTTCCATAAAACTTATTGCAATTAAATGCATATTGATCCTAATTTTCTAACAGTGGCTGGTGATGAGTAGGTCTTACCTAAACAAAGTAGTTTCAATCTACTCAATAGAATGCAAGCTGTGAATAATTGCCAACAAATAAGGGTATTGGAAAAAGAAAACAACCCCTCAATTTAGAGATTTGTGTTGATTCTCTTGAATTTTCTTGGGCTTAACTGCACTACAGTTATTTTTATTGTATATGTGTACTCATGTTTATGTTTCTTGACAAATGCCTTTACAACTTGATTTTATAATTTAACTGACATTTATTTTGGCAATAAGCTTTTTTGTTACAAGCCTCCCTTTGACAATATGCTCTGTGCTACTTACACACGGACAATTAACAAGGCACATTTAACTGAACCCCAACTGCTGCAATATGATCTGTCACTATGAAATTTGCAGGAGTCTTTACTCACAGTTAACAAAAGTAAAGCCAAAACAGTCTGACATGCTGGAATAGGAGGCAAACAGGAATTTAAAATAATTTCATGTGAATTTTATATGATAATATATCACAACAGGTAGAAACCAGTACTTGTTAGTTCTGGAAGACATTTTTTGGATTTCATTTATTACTTCCTGATACAATTAAGAAAAACTTTAGATAACAAAGGAAACACTTTTCATTCACCTAATTTCAACTGTTTGTTTAATACCAAATGGATAAAGACAGTATTCTCAGATAAACCTCTCTGAACTGTCTATAAAAATATTTGTTCACATTTCTAAAATCAGCACAATCTACTAAACAGAATAAGACTGCATTTTACAAAGGCATATTAAAAAATAGAAAAATCTGAAATCTCACTTTCAGGCAGATGCAGGCGTGACCGTGACATTAATGGAAAGTACCGGCTGTCAAATATAGTTGCGTTTTAGAAAGTCTGTAACAGTTTGTGAATCTATCAGACACAGTCTACAGTGACTGCACACAACTACTTCCTAATGTCTTTCACCTCTTCGCATGGTCTGTTATATCGGCTGAGCTTTTTCCTGAAACATGAGGTTAAATCAAAAGTGTTAATGGCATCTTTCAGTGCTACTAACCGTAAACCTCTTTTATAATAACATTTAAAGCATTAAACAAAAAATCTGTCCTTACTTACAAGGCAAAGCAGAAAAGGTAGGTCATTCATTACACCCCATTCACTATTTTCTGTTTCACTCTGTAAATATTATAGTCTTACTGAGAGAAAATATAATGTCTGAGGTTCTCAGATCTTCCTTCAGAGTTTTAATCATTCACTTCCCAAGAAGGGGTTTAACAAATACCACACTGTTCTGTCACTATTTGTATGCAGCACCACATAGGGCAAGCTGCCAAACTTGCATGGTTTAAAGAGCCAAGGGTAGAAAACTGACACCCTAACAAACACACTCCCCACTTTGTCTCTTTTAAGGTGGTGTAAAAGTGTCATCCTTGCTTCTGACTGCAGTTTCAGAAGGCTCTTTGTTGGATTGCTTTACTTCTCCAGAAATGCAGTATTTAATAATTGCCATTCACCAAACTTCAGGGATTTGTTTCATGCCTGAACGTTTCTTATGCGATTATAAGCCTTTTGCTCCCCACCAGCTGCACTTTAAATGTATTTTAATTGGCTGGAATTCAGAAGGAATCCATTTGGCAGTCATTTACATTTGAAGCACGCCCCTAGCAGCTGAAACGGACCCCAGAAGCAGCCCGATTACTTCATCAAAAGAAACTGCTTGAATACCATTGACTCCTACATAACTACAGTGAACTCTATTCTATAGGTGTGGTGATGTAATTAATAATTCTCTGCTACATTTTGGCTTATACTGGGAGCAGAACGTATTACCAACTGATACATTTACAGAGTGTTTTGCAGATTTACAGCGCTCAGCATTACTTTTCAAACCTCACTGCAGTGCCAGAGAGAGGCCTTTCTTGTGCACTTCCTCTATCCGATCTAAACAACAGCATGGCACTAACACTGGTATCCTTGTTTCTATGCAGCACATAAGAATGTTTCCAGCTGGATTTTTGTATATAGCATTATTTTAAAAGCTTCTAATGTGCTAGTTATTCAAGGATCAAAGTATCAACTAAGTTTAGCACATTACATTAGGAATGTCTCAGTTTTCCATTTCTCTTTATTTTTGGGCTCCTAATGCATAACGTAAGCCAACTTTACAAAGCCTTAATTTAATGTAGTAAGTTCACCCTACTCTGCAGTTTATAATGCAGAGGTTTAACAGATGACAGCAGTAGGGAGAGCTACCAATAGCTGCTTAAAAAAAAAGAATGAGAAGACATTACAGAAAGAACCACAAGAATTCACACTTTAAAATGCAGTATTTAGGATGAATGTAGTGACATTAACAAGTCAGATTTAAAAACAGAGACATTCCAACTGATGCTGATTGAATGCATGGTATCTGAAAAACCCAGAGCTCTGCAATCCATGAAAGCTCCTGTGAAATTGTAACTGCTTGAGAGTTCACTTATCATCAGTGTAAAACAGAGGATGAGGGAGTGAAAGAAAAGGGATTATTCTCTAGCTGAAGTACAATGAGAACTGTTTTCTACATTTAAAAGGTGAATAGTTCTTGAAGTGAAGTTATGACAATACATGCCGCCTACAGAGAAAAGCAGTGTTTCAAGTGTATTGTATGAAAAGGAGAAGGATTAATGCCACAGAGAGAGACCATTATACTATAGAAGAGCTGCATAGTTTAATAATTTGACTCCAACCACCTCTGGTAATTTCCATAGTTAACTGGCTTGTACTCGTAAAAAGTGGAAACAGTGCCCTGAGGCCTTAAGGGAACTTACTGGACTTACCGCGTTACAAAAAAACAAACCCCACACCAAAAAACAATTGTTATGGTAACCCAGTGTACCACACTCAATGTATTTCACCTTCAGATACAGTCATGACACACAGGAATACTCTTGAATTCCCCCTTTTGAAGTCACAACACCAAGCTGTGACATGAACCCAGATCCTCAAAGCCTTCTTTCCTCTATTAGGTCATGCAATTATAACTGTCCCACGTACAGACACTTCCGGCTACAACCCAGATCCAAGCTGACTCAGGTTACCAGCTGAAAAGCACAAGGAAGCATCTTAGATCTTTGAAAGCCAAAGGAAACAGAAGGTGGAGGCTTAAATACAGACTTCGTTCACCCTCATTCAAGCAGAAGAGGAAGATGAGAGAGCCACTCACCTTTCTCTTATCTACAACCTACCGAAACAGATGACAAAACTCCCACCAAGTTCAAAAGGTGATACAATGGAAGAAGAAAAGGATAAGACCTCACTTGGAGTACTGTGTGCGGGTCTGGTGTCCTCAACATAAAAAGGACATGGAACTGTTGGAACAAGTGCAGAGGAGGGCCACGAGGACGATCAGGGGACTGGAGCACCTCCCATATGAAGACAGGATGAGAAAGTTGGGGCTGTCCAGCCTGGAGAAGAGAAGGCTGTGTAGAGACCTCATAGCAGCCTTCCAGTTTCTGAAGGGGGCCTATAGGGATGCTGGGGAGGGACTCTTCATTAGGGACTGTAGTGATAGGACAAGGGGTAACGGGTTCAAACTTAAACAGGGGAAGTTTAGATTGGATCTGAGGAAGAAATTCTTTCCTGTAAGGGTGGTGAGGCCCTGGAATGGGGTGCCCAGGGAAGTTGTGAATGCTCCATTGCTGGCGGTGTTCAAGGCCGGGTTGGACAGAGCCTTGGGTGGCATGGTTTAGTGGGAGATGTCCCTGCCCATGGCAGGGGGTTGGAACTCGATGATCTTAAGGTCCTTTCCAACCCTAACTATTCTATGATTCTATGATTCTATTTGTGACCTTATGTCCTGGGCTCAGCAGTAGCAGTCATTTTTATTCCTTCTTGGTAGCTGGTGCAGTGCTGTGTTTTTGATTTTGGGCCTGGGACAGTGCTGATAACACCAGTGTTTTCAGTTACTGCTTGGTGATGTTTAGGCTGGCCAAGGACTTTGTGAGTCTCATGCTCTGCCAGGGAGGAGGGGAAGCTGGGAGGAAGGAGAGACAGGACACCTGACCCAAACTGACCAAAGAGGTTATTCCATACCACAGCACGTCATGTCCAGGATGTAGAAATGGAGAGCAGAGACCTGGAAGGGTGGTGGGCGTGCACAGTGGGGGGTGCACGGCTTGGTCGGGCTGGGTTTGATGGTGAGCTATTGTGTTCTTTCCTTGTATTTGCCTTGTCATTATTATTAGTAAAGTAGTGTTAGCAGTAGTGATTTGTGCTATACCTTAGTTACTAAACTGTTCTTATCTCAACCTGTGGGAGTTGCGTTCTTTCGATTCTCCTTCCCATCCCTCCAGGAGCGGAGGGAAGAAAGAGTGGGGAGTGAGTGAGAGAGCGACTGCATGGGTTTATAGAAGCTTAAACCACGACACCTTAGCAATAAATGAAAAGAAAATCATACATCATTACAAGCAACCAAAATATGTCATATTTGAATCCTCACTCATGCACCATTGAACACTTTACACTTTTGCCCACATGACTTTGTGTGTTTGTTTAAAAAAATTAAAAATCTTCCTGATAGAAGTCCTGCAATATAAAACAACAATATGAACTGTGTGGTGGATGAAGGGGAGCTCTAGACAGGAAGGCAAACGGCAGCATGCGTGACAGCCTGCCTCTGTCCTCCTGCCTCTCCCAAGGAGCAAGAGGCTTTGGAAAGAGAAAGGTCAGTGCTCTATTCATGCTGTCACTCTGGGAATCCCCTGCATTGTCATGGGCTGCATGATGACAGCCATGAAGTCTTGATGTGCCATTGATTGTTATTGGACATTGAAGACAGTTGGCCATTATTTAGCTTCAATATCTATCTTCACTATTATTTGAATGTGAGACACTGGCAAGCGTTTCCAAAGAAATGGTACCGGTAAGATTTGCAAACGAAGGGGACTGATTTATTTTCAAGCCTCATGTGAGATGCGAGTCACAACAATAAGCCTCAGAAAAGCTGTACACTAAACTGATTTTCTGGTAGCAGCTCTGCAAGAAAACCCTTGCATTGACAAAACTTAAGCATATGAAACATTTACTATTAAGGCAGTTAATAGCCCTAAGCATAGTGAGATGGAAAAGCATTACTTTGAAATTTCAGAAACCATTAAAGGAAGAAGGCAGAGAGAGAAATATGGGTGCTATCAAAGGAAAGATAATCCTTCAAAAGCAGAGACATCAAGCAGTAAAGAATACTTCCACCATGCCTAATGGAAATTCTTTGCTGCCTTCCTTTCGTAACTGCTGTTGGTACTCAGCTGGAAGACAGGAAAAAAAACATGTTACAGTACTACACACAAGCAAAAATGAACTATGGCAAAGGAGAAACCACACAATGAATGAGAAGCTGGTTTTCTCTTATGTGAATGGTATGCATCAATGAGCCAGTTCCCAATCTAACAGAACCATCTTCAGGAGATTTATAAGGTTATTAGTGCAACTGATACCTGGTTAAAAATGGAGGTGAGAGGATGAGAATGCGAGCATGCAGAATTTATTAAAACAGCAGCCCAGCAGAGTCCTAGTAACATGACAAAAGACAAGAAGAATTATGTCTGTGAAGAGGATACTAGAAAGAATATGTAATCTAGCCAGTATGCCAGAAACGAGGAGGTGGAATTATTAAAATAAGGCTTATTGCAGGCTTCTAAAACTAGGTGAGAATACTGGACACTCAATTACTTTCTTTTAACCCAGAGATTGCCCATGTGAAATGTTGTGAAGGCAAGTAATCAAACTATCAGTCCTGGTACTAACTGAGGTGGGCAGGAAGAAGGAAAGCAGAGGACAAATTGCAGCCTTTGTGCTCACCAAGCAGGATTACCTGTGTACATTTTCCATCACTTTCTGCCTCCCCATATTCCTTCTCACATGTCCAGACTTCCAGATCTGGGCAGGTGAGCGTAGGATACTTAAGCTGCACTGGCCTATAAAATATTTTGAAGCATCACCCAAAAGGTGTCATGGCACACACAACTCCACCACGCTCTGGTACATGGGAAAGGATGTGTAGTTATGAAAATACATTTCATCCTCTAATCTTCTTCTGAAATCTGGTTCTGCATCCTTGCTCTCTTCCTTGACGGAACTACATCAAATTCAGCCCTACATATATACAAGGCATAGCTTCATGAGGACCGTATAAAAAAGACTCACAAGCATGGGTGCCAGGTCCCTGGCACAGTTCTACTCCACAATGACACTCCTCATGTTGACCTATCCCCAGTGGAAAAAGGGCTTAAAAAAAGCAAGATGCCCAGTTATTAATGCATCTTTTGCTTCTGAATCGCATAGTTGAGGCCTTGTAAACAGAAGAAAGTATACAAAAGATAACAGGGTTGTTTTTTTTTTTCTTTTGATGGCAGTAACTTGATTACAAGATCTTGACACTGTGCAGTAGAGGAATAGGTGAGGAAAACAATCACCTTCCTTGTGCATTAACACTTTCACCTTCTTGAGAGCAACAGCAAGGGACTTGGGGATGTTAGAAACCAACATCCTCCCTTGCATACTGAGAAATGCTTCCATGTCATCAGTCCACTGGGAGTTCAAATGTCATCTGTCTGTACCTCCACTGAAGGAACAAAATCTCTGATACTGGAACACAGGGCATATTACAGAAATATCAAGAGCTGAGATGACAGACACCCTTTGACAGATCAATTCTCTGAAGCTGAGATGAAGCGTTGTTGATATATTATTTGCTACACATACTCCGGCAACAAGGTACTATTTGCAGCAGTATTACATTCCCCTAAGTAGGCCCCAAAAAGTGCTAAATACAGAAAATATATTTTCCAAAAAAGAAAAATTACTTTGTGTGCAATGCAGAATTCATACCCACTGCAAACCTGGCTGGACACAAAAACATGTTACTCAGCATGTAACATCAGTTCGGAAGCTTATTATAATATCAGTGTCCATGGACTTCTGACCATTACCTCTCAATTTTTCCCCGCAAAACATTATCACTTTTTTGTTGCCTGATATCGTTTGAAAAGGGAAAAGATATTTTTAAATATGAGCTTGTACCAGAATTGCTGGAAACATATGCCTGCAAATGACTGCTGTTAAAGAACCATACAATCATAGAAACATAGAATAGCTAGGGTTGAAAAGGACCTTAAGATCATCTAGTTCCAACACCCCTCCCATGGGCAGGGACACCTCACACTAAAACATGTAACCCAAGGCTCTGTCCAACCCGGCCTTGAACACCGCCAGCAATGGAGCATTCACAACTTCCCTGGGCAACCCATTCCAGTGCCTCACCACCCTTACAGGAAAGAATTTCTTCCTCATATCCAATCTAAACTTCCCCTGTTTAAGTTTGAACCCATTACCCCTTGTCCTATCACTACAGTCCCTCATGAAGAGTCCCTCCCCAGCATCCCTATAGGCCCCCTTCAGATATTGGAAGGCTGCTATGAGGTCTCTACACAGCCTTCTCTTCTCCAGGCTGAACAGCCCCAACTTTCTCAGCCTATCTTCATACAGGAGGTGCTCCAGTCCCCTGATCATCCTCGTGGCCCTCCTCTGCACTTGTTCCAACAGTTCCATGTCCTTTTTATGTTGAGGACACCAGAACTGCACACAATACTCCAAGTGAGGTCTCACGAGAGCAGAGTAGAGGGGCAGGATCACCTCCTTCGACCTGCTGGTCACACTCCTTTTGATGCAGCCCAGGATATGGTTGGCTTTCTGGGCTATGAGTGCACACTGTTTGCTCACGTTCATTTTTTCATCGACCCACACCCCCAAGTCCTTCTCAGCAGGGCTGCTCTGAATCTCTTCTCTGCCCAACCTGGAGCTGTGCCTGGCATTGCTCTGACCCAGCTGTAGGACATTGCATTTGCCATGGTTAAACTTCATCAGGTTGGCATCAGCTCACCTCACAAGCGTGTCAAGGTCCCTCTGGATGGCATTCCTTCCCTTCAACGCATCAACCGAAACACACACCTTGGTGTCATCGGCAAACTTGCCGTGGGCGCACTCAATCCCACTGTCCATGTCACCAACAAAGATGTTGAACAAGACCGGTCCCAACACCGATCCCTGGGGGACACCACTCGTTACTGGTCTCCAGCTGGACATCGGGCCATTGAGCACAACTCTTTGCGTGCGGCCATCCAGCCAGTTATTTATCCACTGAGTGGTCCACCTATCAAATTGACGTCACTCCAACTTAGAGAGAAGGATGTCATGTGAGACAGTGTCAAACACTTTGCACAAGTCCAGGTAGATGACATCAACTGCTCTACCCCTGTCCATCACTTCCATAGCCCCATCATGGAATGCCACCAAATTGGTCAGGCAGGATTTCCCCTTAGTGAAGCCATGCTGGCTGTCACCAACCACCTTGTTGTTTTCCCTGTGCCTTAGCATGCCTTCCAGGAGAATTCGCTCCAGGATTTTGCCAGGCACAGAGGTGAGACTGAGTGCTCTGTAGTTCCCCAGCTCATCCATTTTCCCCTTCTTGAAAATGGGGGTTATATTTCCCTTTTTCCAGTTGTTGGGAGCTTCACCTGACTGCCATGATTTTTCAAATATGACGGACAGTGGCTTAGCAACTTCATTTGCCAGCTCCTTCAGGACCCACGGATGGATTTCATCAGGTCCCACGGACTTGCTTACATTCAGGTTCCTAAGATGGTCTCGAACCAGATCCTCTCCTACAGTGGGCCCAGGGTCTTCATTCTCTCTGTCCCTTTGTCTGCCTTCCAAGACTTGGGTGGTGGGGTCAGAGCATTTGCTGGTGAAGACCGAGGCAAAGAAGTCATTAAGAACCTCAGCCTTCTCCAAATCCAGGGTAGCCAGTTCTCCCAATAGCTTCTCGAGAGGGCCCACATTGTCCCTAATCTGTCTTTTATTTACAGTGTACCTATAGAGTCACTTCCTGTTATCTTTAACATTCCTAGCTAAGTTTAATTCTAAGTGGGCCTTAGCTTTCCTAACCTGGTCCCTAGCTTCCTGGACTACATCCCTGTATTCTTCCCAGGCTGCCGGTCATAGAATCATAGAATCATAGAATAGTAAGGGTTGGAAAGGACCTCAAGATCATCGAGTTCCAACCCTCCTGCCATGGGCAGGGACACCTCACACTAAACCATGCCATCCAAGGCTATGTCCAACCCCACCTTGAACGCCGCCAGGGATGAAGCATTCACAACCTCCCTCGGCAACCCATTCCAGGGCCCCACCACCCTCACAGTAAAGAATTTCTTCCTCATATCCAATCTAAACCTCCCCTGTTTAAGTTTAAACCCATTACCCCTTGTCCTCTCACCACAGTCCCTTATGAAGAGTCCCTCCCCAGCATCCCTATAGGCCCCCTTCAGGTATTGGAAGGCTGCTATGAGGTCTCCACGCAGCCTTCTCTTCTCCAGGCTGAAGAGCCCCAATTTTCTCAGCCTATCTTCATACGAGAGGTGCTCCAGCCCCCTGATCATCCTCGTGGCCCTCCTCTGCACTTGTTCTAACAGTTCCATGTCCTTTCACCTTTTCTAAGCCTCTTCTTTCCTTTGAATTTTCCTCAGCAGCTCCTTATCCATCCAAGGAGGTCTCCTGCCCTCTTGCAGCACTTCCTTCTAGTTGGGATGCATTGCTCCTGAGCTTGCAGCAGGTGATCCTTGAATATCAACCAACAGTCTTGGGCCCCCCTGCCCTCTAGGGCTATATGCTATGGAATCTTACTGAGCAGGTTCCTGAAGAGGCCAAAGTCTGCTCTCTTGAAGTCCAGGGCAGTGAGCTTGCTGCACGCTCTTCTCACTGTCCTGAAGATGTCGAATTCAACCATCTCATGATCGCTCCAATCAAGTCTGCCCTGGAGCGTCACATTTCCAACCAGCCCTTCCCTGTTGGTGAGGACGAGGTCAAGCATGTACCACTCTACTCATTAAGAGGAGAATAAGACCAAACATGATTGATACAAAAACCCTCAGACCATGCCTTTGCAAGGGAATGGCCTGAGAGCTCAAGTTTTCAAGTCATAATACAGGCATCTGCAGAAGACAGCAAAGGCTGTGGGATAATGCAACAGACTACAAACAGGTCTGGACAACATAACTGACTGGAGGGCAAAAGTAAACAGGGGTGGAGCAAAAACAATTCAAATTATGCATCCTGCGTGGATGCACATTCACCTTCAGGGGAGTCAGTCTGCTGCCCTGGGGAGTTGTGTCATCTTCAAGTGAATAATATTTACTTTAATGCATGAAGACAAATATATTTTCAGTTGCTGCATGCTGGCTTCCCTTAATAACCAAGCAGATTCACACGTCAAGCTGTGATAACTTGAAAAGAACAGAATACATAAAAACTACATATATTTAAAAAATATAATTTTTATATTCTTCCCCCATAGATAACATGTAACAGCCCAGTGCAGATGTTTAAAAATATCTCAAACACCTACCACTATCCTAGGCCGTCTTAGTGAGAACTGAGACAGGAAAGACACAGAGAAGTCCACGGCTACTCATTCTTGTTACCTTTATAAGCTTAAATTTCCATTAAGCAAACAGGTTGAGAAAGACTAATGGATACACAGCATAGAAGATTAAGGACCCCTCAAAATGCTGAATGTTTTGTTTATGTACATTCCTACCAATCTCTTGGCCATCAGCACTCACGGCTTGTAATAAAATAATGCCTGAAAGTCCATTTCAAAGACATTATTTTCAATAAATATTAGAAACTCTGACATTCTCATTATCATAATTAAGGTAAGACAACCTGGAAAAACTGGGTTTTTTTTAATTAAACTATGTATTGGCACAGCACATTATGGTAATGCAGTGTTACCAGAGACTGGTAAAACTCTGACTCCTGTGAAATGAGGCTCTGATCCAGGACACCAGCCATACCAGCAGACCATCAGGACCACCAGTGTTGGGGAATTTCTGTGTGAGCACAGAATTCTATTATTTCAGAAGAAAGTTCCAGATCGTACTTTAATCACTCAGGTTTTCACCACTACTTAGCAATTATTATAACAATGCATATTCTTTCACATGTTCTTTTAATAATAGCACTTGGAACTTTCTACAGCATGAGAGGATTCAGTATCCAAACCTTCCCAGAAGGCAGGCAAATAGCAAATGTCATACTCTCATAATGCATTTAGGTACTGTACAGATGGGACATAATTAAAGTAAGACTTAATTAAAGCTTTTCTTCTCCAGAGACGGACAGTCAAAACATAACTTACTGTATTCTCGAGTACAAAGGAGTCTAAAATTGTCTTCACAATTACACAACTGCAGACTCTCAGCACAGCAAAGGAGAAATACAGTAACAGTTGGGAATAAGATTTGCTTCCACCTGTTCCCATTTTACTCCGAACTAATTTTTAATCCCTTGAAACAAAGCCAGCAGGATCTATTCTCTTTAGTATAGAAAACTTAAATTTGCAGCACTCTGCTAAAAGATTCTATAGGTGATCCATTCTGCTCGTGCTAAACTGTACTGCTTTCAGTGGTGCACCACAAAAATCCACCTGGAACCAGCCACTTCAAAGTGTGTCCTTGGGCAAGTTACTTAACTTTGTTGTTTAACAACTGGGTTTCTTTATGGCAGTACTCACCACTTACTATCTGCAGGTATAGAAAGTACATCCAAAAAGGGAGTGTCAGCCACCACATTACTGAGCATTATATAAACTTAGTGTTGGTTACTTTGTGTTTGGAGTGAGATCTCTGAGGCCATGTCCGGCCTCAGTACTCAGTATGATGCATGGAGAGAGACTGAAAAGGAAAACAAAACTACCCAAAACAGCAGCACGTGCTGAAGTCAGGACTCTAACATGAAGTCACATATTAAACCTCAGCCCCTCTTGTACCTGAAGCACAGATTCAGGGTTGTATAGAAATCTTTCTGCCTACTTTGATTCTAATTTGTGGTTCCATCTCTTAAAAGTATTTGGCGGTAACAGTTCTCTGAAAAGCCTTTACGCATAAAGCTACCAGAGGAAGTCATCTATTACTGTATGTGTTCCAAAGAGCACCTAATAGTAAAGTGTGTTGAGGAAAGGTGCCACGAGTCAGTATTTTCTACAGGAGCAGCAAGCCAGCAACAGATCCCTATCCCAGTAACGCAGTGCCTGCCACAGAGACCCTCATGGTTAGCTCTGATGAAAGAGATGCCTGTGCTTCAGCTACAGGTCCCTCTTAAACACTAAATTTCTGCTTAGTTGCCAAGACGAAGCTCTGCAAGGGGTAAACAGACCCTCATTCTGAAGAGCCTTCCCTCCACTGCAGGCGGCAATGGAAGGGCAGACTGCCTGCTCAGTGCCCTCACCAGGTAAAACTCACTGCCAGTAATGGGCTTTACCAAGGGTATATAACCAAGAAGGCTGAACTGCATTAATTTGAAGAGCTGATAAGTTTACATCCACTTTAGGCCTACTGTGGCATTATTTCTTTGTACTAAAGCAAGGTGGGAAAACTCCGTTTGAAAACTAGCCTGCATGTGTTAAAGTATGAACTTAAATAGTGAAGTTACAGGTGGCCTTAGGCTTGGCTGAAAAGGTCTGAATGGCCGTAATGGGTATTGCACAAATTTGGGCGGCTGGACCTTTGTTCAGAAGACTTACGCTCTCAGCAGCTGCTGGTGTGGCTGTTGGTTTGAGTTCCAGGGTGATGCAGAGGCAAAAAACGGCTAGGAAAGGCACAGCTGGGCCAGGAATCACAGCCATGGGGTAGAAACAAGAGAATTGATATCTGCCAGTCAGCCTCAGATTTACTGTCATTGTCTCCTCTTTCAATTCCTCACTCTGCAGAAAGGGGATAACCTTCTCAAATGACTGCAGTAGCAAGAGACAAGGAATTTATCCATGAAATCCCCTGCTGGAAGTAGATACAGGAGCTGAACATTGTATTATTACATGAGAAATAGCATTCTTTAAAAAATCTATTCTAGTCACAATGCTAAACTAGATTTTCCTGAGAATAGGTGATATTTTAGCAGAATTGTCTTCGCTCATAGGGGCATGCAAAAGAGTGGGACAGAGTTACAGCATGACTAGTAAACAAATCCAAACTATCTAATGTCATAAAAACAAAGCAGGACACAGAGCTCTACATATTATTTGTAAGATCTTCCAATTGCTTCATTTCTCCTCCAAAAGCCAATGAAGCTTTCTGAACACAGCAGAGAATGATACGGTCAATCCTCCTGCACCAAGTAATTGCATGGCTGAATTCTGAACAAACAGAGCACTGTAGGACAGTAGTATTTACAATTACTCAAATTAGTGGACATGATACATGAACACTCCAAGCAGAACGAGAGCATTTTGGTCAATGAACCAGCAAACAATAGAAAGAAAAAGGCAAAAGGGGTGACAAAAGGTATGAAAATAAAACAGCCGCAGTCTGGGAAAAAGCAGAAGTTTGGTATTTCAGTCTGCCATACCACAAATTCAGGTTTAAGGCATTTTTCCTTCTTCACATCACCCTTCCATTTTCTGAGGGCTTTAGGAACTACAGTATGGGCAGCTGGATTTTCTGTTCTGTTTCTTTTTCCAAGATGACAATAAGCATTCACTAGACCAAATGAGATTTGTGCCAGGACAGTTTTTGCCCTGTGCCTTCTTCACCACACAGCCCACAGATGGGTTTTATCTAAGTTCAAAATAATGTAAGGGATTACTTAAAGCATCTCCTTAAGACAAAGCACTTTTAAGCATATTCATAGTGCAGGCCTGAGAGAGGACAGCTGGCTGTCTGCAGGAACAAATGTGGGGTTTGTTTACAGTTGTAGTTTCCAGAGCCTCAGCAGTGATGCTCTGAGTCAGTACATCCTCTAGCTACCCAGGTCAGGGCCATGTATGTTGAAGCCACGTTAACCCTTCTCCACTTGCAAAGGAGATTTAAACACACTGTTCCTGCAAATGATTGCTTACGCTAGTTTTCTACTCCAGAAATCCTATTCAAGGGTCTCATGTTGATAGGCACTGACAGTGAATCAGGCCCTGAGTATTTTGACAGTAGAACAGCACTTTTAAATATACTGTCCAGCTGTAGACATATTAAATCCAAATGAACTGCATTTCTAAGGTAATGTTGTTCCTTGCATGACAAACCTAGATTGCTCTTACACTGATCCCTAAATAGACCTCTCCTGTCTGTATTTAGCCAAATATTTTGCTGTAAAACTTCAACAAGGCGAATGATGATTCACTTGAATTATAGCTATAGGTCCGGAGTAACTCCTTGCAAGGATGCTTGTATGCTTAACACACCCATGGGACAGCTTGCAAAAAAATCCACAGGAATGTACTTTATAAAAAAGCAGTCATAAACACACCAAGATGGAGGCTTCACTGGGATTTAGTCAGTTAAATATTTTGTGCTGAGCAATTAGAATCACAATTAAAAGGTGTCATCTTGACTATGTAGTACATGCATATGGTTCACATAAAAGGAATTGTTAGCTCTTAGGTCAGCAAGTGCATTCTTAACAATTGCAAGCAGAAGGGGCAGATAAAGAGCCCAAGATGAGGTTGGCCTTGTATCACACATGAAGATTGATTGAGCCAGAGCAATTGCAATAACAAGCACTTCAATCATGCTCTAGGCCTCACTAGAAAAGTGCTTTTAAAAGGCAACAATAGAGACACTACTGCTGATACAGGAAAACTTCAATGTGTATCATGGATCTCGCAGATGCTAGGCTGTGCACTCATGATGGATTGACTTGTCTATACCATGGGAGCACGTGGGGAGCACTTCATTGTTCTATTCTTTTGCCACTGTTCTCTGGACTTAGTCCCCACAGTAACTGGGCACTAGGCTGCATGGGGCCTCAATGGCATCGCATTACTTCTTTACCAAAATATGACTGCTATGATCTGGTTATTACTTTTCTTTAAATAAATAAATAAATAAAATTGTACAAGTTCTGCATTTTATTGCACAAAAAGTAGGTGAAAATTAAGACCCAGATGATAAGCCTTAACAACCATAGCAAATATATTTGATATCCTATTTTTATTCTACTGTCATGTTGCAATTAAAATGAAAGACTTGCCACTTCCCAATTAAAAATCTCCAGATGGATGTTGACTGGGCATGCCAGATAGCATTCAAAAAAAAAAAAAAAAAAATAGAGGGAATTTATCTTGATATTGTCAACAAGTCAAGTCGTAGGGGAGTGTAAGGGAATAAAGAGTTACATTCATCCAGGAAAATAGCACTACTTTTTGTCTACAGCAGTCTGCAGCTGCACAGTGAGGAATTTACAGGAATTCAACAACCTTTTGATATGGGAAAGGTACACACTGGATGGAAAATATAATAGGAGGATACATTCATTTTGTCAAAGATCAGGACTATGAATCCCTGTACAAGTGATGCCACCACTCTGCAGCACAGGAGCTATAGTGGTCTTCAAGGATCTCCAGATTGTCTGAGTTGTTTCTATTCTGTTTTGTGGGATGGATTCTATCTGCCATGGAGTTACTGTCATAACTCCTATTTATTCTGATTGTACAAGAAGAAATCACTGGACATTAGTGGGACTCAGTGTCACTTCACAGAAGAAAAAGACGCAGAAAACCTGACCAAGACGTAGAGTATTAAAGTTAATCTGGGAGAGGAGAGGGTTAAAAAAGCAATATTTTATAGAGAAATATCTTGGAGCACTGGAAGACCATTATAGCAAAAAAACAATGACCTGAGTGGAACTTAGGCCTTTGATATATTAATAAGAGGGAGGATGGGCTCCTCATTGCTGCATGAAGAGTTCTGCTCCCTCTGCTCCATCACCCACTCATGTCATCTCTCAGTGCAGAAAGCTGAGTCTCAGGGTCACTGGAGATTTAAAGATAGATGTGCTAGTCTGTGGTTTGATAATTATAAGCAAAGAGTTTACAATTTTTTAAGTTTCAAGCCAAGTTTAGTCATATTTCCCCAGCACAGCAAATACACCTACCCCTCTGGCAAGTAAATGAAAGACGTAAGAATCAAGAACAAACATGTACTGCTGGAGGAAGCACATTGCATTTTTAAGTTCAGAGGCTTAAAAGTTTTCACTATAAAGCACTTAATGATGGGCCAAAACCCCAAAGGTTTTTTATTCTCCTTCACCAGCTGTCAGCTTCAGCTGCAGATAAAACAGGATCCTGATTCAAGCTTGGTAGATAAAACCAGCAAAGCATGTGAAGTTCATATCATTCCCACAAATACTAGTCAATACCTTATACACAAGACCATGCTTCTCAGTGTGCTTTTTTCTTTTCTTCTATTTTGCAGATAGCAAAACCATCAAATTTCTATTTTTGTGTATGGAAAATCAGTTGTCTCCATAAACCTGTGAACTTGGCCCAAGAGAAAAAGACCTTAAAGAAGTTAAGGCAAACTGAGACAAGAGTAAGTGTTGTAGTGCATGTCTGATGGATGTAAAGCAGCCCGAAATGCACAGAGAAGTGCCACTGGGGATTCTTCCATTAAATGGATGGATATTGCTTTGTTCCATTGACTTCGTTACCCACTTGATTTCAAACAACGTACTGTAATACAGATCTGTAAGCAAAATGCTTGTATTCAGATTGACAGAGCCTGTGAAATCTGTTGAAACAATGATTTTTATTGAAAAGCAGAAGTACGAAAACAAGACTCCTGACTCCCTCAAATCACGAATGCACCAAAACCAAGATGATAAAATTAATCTACATTATTTTATGGGTTTCTAAATAAGGTCTGATAGCTGATTTACTAATTAGCACTGAGGGAGCATAAAGAAGAAAATCGCTTCACAGAAATAACCTGAAGAATTTCAGACAATGGGAAGTGTATCATCAGTCAAATATTTCTCTGAAATAACTGTCGTTCATCTTAATATACCTTCCTGTCCTCCTGCTTTATTTGAGTTGGAAAAAAATCTGATAAAACTTGGTACATTATTTGATGTATTACTTAGGCTGGTGCATTTTTTTCCCATTTTGCACGTATCAGACCTATAGAGGAAATATAACTTTAGATGTCCAATGAAACCACAGTGTACTTTTTAAAATCTACATCTACATGAATGCCGTGTTCTTCATATTTTAAAAAGAAATATTACCAAAAAAAAAAAAAAGGAAAAAAGACAGGATATTAAGTGATTGAAATCACAGTAGAGCCTATGCAACTGACTCAACAAGCAGCTGTGAAAAGAGCCAGATTCTAGATGAAATGGACTGTAACATATTTACAAAAGAAAGGAAGGAACATAACCTTCGACTTTCCCCTAGGCCTCATAAAAGAGATTCAGCTGTGATTTAAGAGACCTGAGGCAGGAAGGTACCACAGAGCATGGCAGACTTATTTGGTGGGGGGAAAAAAACCAACAAACTAAACCAAATTTAGTTACTTAAAACATTATTGACAAGATTATTTGCAATTAATTATATACTTTTCATCCTCTCTTTTCTCTCATTCCAAACAGTATAAAAATTGATCACTACATTGATGTGACTCAATGCAAAGTATTTTTAAGGAAGAAAATAAAATTCAAAATTTAGAAGCACTTTTTGCAGCACAGTGAGACTAAAGCATGAGAAGCTAAACAGCAGCAAATCCTGCTCTATGCCTCTGCCAATGATTTGATGTTCAGACCTGCACCAAAACCCTAACCTTCCCTCAGTAAAGTCTGAAAAACTGGGTAAACTGGAAGCAAATTCAGAATTTGCGTAATTATTTAACTACTTCATTTTACCATAGCTTTCACTACCTTCCTAGTGCCTCGCACATATGGCAGGAAGCCATTGACCTGAGGCACTAGAAGCTGAGGCTACTAATGCACAGGCTTCAGTCAGGTTTCACCGAAGACCAGCCTTGCAGCCTTTCCTTTACGGTGAAAAAGGTGCTGCTTACCTTCCCATCTCACCCTACGTTTTCATTTCAGGTGGACCTGTTGTAGCTGTGTTCAGTTTCTCTTAACTGAATGTCACCAGCTCCATTTCTCCACTTACTTACACAACATTTGAGCACACGTGCTACCCAAGGAATCCTTCCCTGTGTTTCCAATTTACCAGACAGCAACACAAGCCTTCAGGTAAACCTGTGGTATAGCATCAGTCAGATCCATAATTAGAGGATATACACCCATAAGATATTTTCATATTTAGTGAAGAAGAAAAAAGAAATTGAGCAGCAGAAAATATCAATCAGGTGCTCTATGAATCATGATGTGATTTGAAGTCTGAATTCCTTAATAATGTTTTTGCTGACACATGCTGTTTGCATTTGTCTTCAGAACTGTGTTAATAATGAGTAATTCCACTTGGAAAATATTTACATAGAATTATTTATTCTTATATCACAGGCATAGATGGTGCCTTCTTTAAGTGGAAAGAGCAGCCAGGAAATTACTAATACTGCAGCCAATTTTAATGTGCTGCCCTGGTATATCTCACCAGAAATCCATACACACACAAAGGCTGTGACTCCAACCTCAGTTACCACCACTTGGAAGAAACAAGGCTGTGCCGGCCCTTGGTTTTGGATGCTATGCTGCATTCTGCCAGCCAGACAAAACTTCACAAGTCCCCACCACTGGGGTGCTTTTCAAAGCCACTCCAGTGTGGCTTGCAACCACCATTTAGGTACATGCGTATAACATTTACAAGATGAATTAATACGTCGGGTAGAGAGCAATTTGTCATATTTCACTAGAACCACACCATTTTCCTATACTAATACTGAATTCATTTGGAGATAGAGGAAATGCAGTGCACTGTAAAGGGGGTCAAGGGGATTATTGCTGTCTTCTGGAAAGACTGTGGAGAACAAAAAGAAAATTCAGGGCTATGCTGATAGATTTTAGGTGCAAGGCAATAAGGACCATGGTGATTCTGAACTCAGACACACAAAGACAGCGAAACTCAGAAAAAAGCTGAACTGGACATCAGCCACTAATAATTCAAATATCATTCTCCTCCAGGAACAGTTAAGTTTGGAATCCAAAATCAAGTTTTTAGACTACCTTTAACACCCAGTAGGAAACCCATCTGAGAGAGCAGGACAAGGAAGGTAAAACAGAAAAATCCTTCCAGACTGCAATGCTCATCAATTATTGTCTGTAATTACTACTAACCAATTAATACCTAATCATGCATTTTAAATAATAGCTTGCATTTGCACTAATGAGTTTGTAAATTATGGAGTAAGGATAAGATTAGAAAGACATTTACTGATGCTTTTGTTTATCAAAGCATCAAAGATGTTTTTGCTTTTACTTCGCATCATTTTTAAAGATACTCAATTGTAGGTAAGAAATTAAACAGCTTGTGTTTGTGTTAGGTTTAACAGCTAAATTTAAATGGTCTACCATGCTTTCAAAGCTGCCAACTCCAATTGAATATACCCTGCTGAAAACAAAGACATTACCTCTGTAAAAAATCTTGCCCAGGAAAATTTTTCCACTTGGTGTTTGCTGTAAAAGGGCTGTCCAGTTCGGGCAGAAACAAGATCTTTTGAGAAGCTAGGAAGTCATAGTTAAATAATATATAAAGTAGACTGCAAGGAAACATCCCATTGATGAAAACAGGGAGTAAAAGTGCAAAGTGCTGCTGAGCACTGAGATCAAAAGGTTTCCCAGGGTTATCAAAGTAGACTAAAGGTCTATTATAGACCTATATATAGACTATATATATAGTCTCTCTCTATATAGACTATATAGACTACATATATATAGTTTCTATATATAGACCTATATATAGACTACATACTATATATAACCCAGACTGAGATGTAGAATGTGTCTGTGCCTCTAATACTCATTTGAAAATGAGGACAGAGAAATAACACTAAAAAGGAACACAATAAAACATTTCCCAACATCACGTGTTTTTCTTCGTAGCCATATCCAAAACTGAGCATCCCAGGAATTTTGCAGATGTCTCCCTTAAATTCCCAGCAGCAGATAAACATCTGCTGGGGCTGAAATAGAACCAAGTGGATAAATATCTCAGGTTGAAAATACCCAAAGGACTTTGCATGTCTTCAATATCTTTTTGGACTCTTTGACACTGGGAGGCAGTGGTGAAATACAGTGTGAAGCAAAGTCATTTAAGAGACAAGTAAGATACACCCTAGTCTCTAAAAATTCTAGCTTCCAAACACAGCAGGATCTCTGTTTGCTTTGTCTGACTGAAGGGGAAAATCCAAACATGATACATTACTTTTCCTTTTGAACTTGCACTTTAAAACATTTCCAACAGCCTGTGCAGGAGGCAATCGAGAAACTAATGAGATCACTACATATGGCCTTTGGATGTTGCAGCCATTGTGAGCCCGACAAGCCACACTGCCTGCTGTATATCATTCGTTTATGACATCTGCCTCTTCAGAGGACAACCCACCCCAGCAGTACCTATCGTGGGAGAGCCAGTTGTCTCTGTTGTGGTCAGGGACAAAAGGCTGACACTGGCACTATTCATGCAGTTCAGTGACAGATTGTGCACCACAGCATGGCTCTTTGCAGTGTCTTCTGCTTAGAGTATCATACTGAATGGAGGAGGTCATAAGCAAAGTATTTTCAAAAAAAACTATCATTATTTCTAAATTCTGAATGGATAAACAGTGCAAAAGGCTGGCAGACATTTTGTCAGTGTTCCAACCCACAAGCCATCCTAAATTTTCCAGATTGCTTTGGAGATACAGAGCCAGGTGGCGATTGTGCAGAACCTGTACAATGGACGAATACCTGGTTATCTGGCAGGTTGTGTATTCGATGACTGATCCATGGTTACAAATCACACCATTATATTGTGCTATTTTTATCTAAGTTTCTAGACCTGCTTTTTAAAAATGACCATCATTTCCAAAAGTGAGCAGCGCACAGTCGTCCCAGGTGAACCAGAGCTAACAGAAACACAGCTCTGGCTCTCTAAATCTCTGTCAGTTTGCTCAAGAGATGAATGAATTTAGCAAAGCAGGAAAGTATTGCTTCCAAGAATGGTGACATGAGACAGATGCTAGTCATATCCCTTATTTTTTTTTCCCAAGACACACAAATAAGAGATTAAATTTACCTCTGCCATGAAATAAAAGGCAAACCCTTGTTTCTTTGCCTTGGTGTGGGGGGAAAAAAAAAAAAAAAAAAAAAAAGAAAGCTATTTTTTCAGGGAAAAATATACAAAGACACGCCTGAATATTGCCACAGGCACCTTTAATGAAGATTTAAAAGGCATTTCAACTGAAAACCTTGGCGAACCTGCCCTCCTCCCCAAAAAATCAACTGCCAACAGCAAATATTTCTGCTGGCAAACACTTTTCTGCTCTATAAAATTCTTCCCCATTAGGAACCTCCTTCCCCAAAGGCCTGGTAAAAAGGGTTTGAGAGAGCTCAATGAATATTGTCAAGTAGAGGCTGCACTTTGCCTCAGGGTCAGAAGGGACCATTAGATCATCTCATCTAACACCTGCGTTTAAAAAATAAATAAATAAAACCCCCAAACACCACCACAAAACAACAAAAAAACAACAATCAGAATTTCACCCACTCACTTCTGTATACAGTCAGCAAAATGTGTTTAGTTAGCAAGTATCTTCCAGAAAGCCATCCTTCACCCTTCTTCATCAAGAAATGGAGGGTCCACTTAGCAGATCCCATATTTTTATATCTATGGAAAGACTACATGATACTTCCTTGTAAAAAGCTACCCCTGTTCTGGTACTAGTATCCATGCTTGTATTTCTCAAATGCCTCTCTCTGAATGCAGCGTCTGCACCTCTCTGGGATGTATTTGAACGGTAGGTGAATGTGCTTGTACAATACTGAACGTATTAGTAATTTAGGACTCAACTTGTAAAGTTCACACTATGCCCATTAGCAACTGTATCATGATGAATGTATAAGGCAAATATAAGTTCTAGGGGTACAGAGCCTAGGAGGGAATTTGGAGACAGATCTTGATTGATGCTGAGCTACACTGAACTACTTACGTATCTGTAAAGTAAAAGGAACTCACCTGTTAGAGTTTCTGGGTATGGTTCCTACATGAGCCCATTAATAAACCTGCTTATGCAGAAGTCTTGCATTTTTGCTCACACACAAAAGTCTTAAAACACAAAACCAGACAGAAGACATGTTTCACTGCATTTTTGTTTAAAAGTTATAAAATATTTTAAATTCTAATCAATTGGCATCTTACTGTTTCCATATTAAAAATCATGGCACTGGCATATAACTTTCAAAGAATTTATGTTAATTAATATCTTATATATTTAACACTATAACATATTGCTGAACAGTTTGTTAGCACTTCACATTTATAATTCATTACAGTATTTTTGCCTACCCTCACTTGCTGGAACATTTTCCAGTTGGCAGAAAAAAATTCTGATTGGAATTATTTGTCCATAAGTTAGTTTAGGTCTCTGTTTATCAGCATATGATTACCTTGGCTCTGTGTTTGTATAACTACGTTAATTTCCCACAGTATAAAGAAGAGACATATCTGCCTTGATGTAATGATGACACAAAATGACATCCAGTGTCCTTATAAAAAGATAAAAGATAATGAAGTAGAAAACAAAAGGAGAAGCCTAAGTTTAACCAGGAATAAATCCAACAAATATGGAAGGCTGAGCTTTGAAATGGTAGGTATTGTGTCACAGATTTTGAAATCACTACAACTAAAGCTTGTGTTTGGGTATACACGTGATATAGTATGGCATCATTGTCCAGCAAGTGTTACTGGGAAGCATCATGCTCGACAGCAAACATTTGTGGAATTAGCCTTCGTTTGGTCAGAACTGACACCTACAAAACAACATTACTATGCAAAATCTGTTTAGCCTTCTGTGAGTGGTTTCAGCAAGAGAAGAACTAAATAATTACATAATCTGCAAAAATCTTCCCAAATTACATTTGTACCTAAACGACAGTCCCACACACTGGTTTTTGTTGTTTGCATACAATAGCTGTCAGTAAGTGTTTCACAGCAATCATTGCCAGTGCTCTTAAATTTGCATTCTTGCCCATCCAAAGATAATGAAGTGCTTTACAAACACTGGCTCTTAATCATTTGAGGAAATACATTTATCCTCAAACGCTATCCTTCTATGGCTCATAGGGAAATTGCTTTCCCCAACACTGATGCATGCCAGATTTGTTAAGGAGAAATATAGAAGAAGTTTTATGCCACACAGCCCTCTTATCTCTGCATTGCATCATTACAAGCTTTCTCCTGTGTCAAAACCTATGCAAACCATCTGCAAAAGGCAGATGGTTTTTTCTCTGGGAGAAAAAATCTAACCCTTTCTCTGGGAGAAAAAACAAGGGAAAAAAAGAGATTTACTAGTTTACTACAATTCATGGAAGAAACTTTACCATCATAGAAAAGACTTCATCATTCACAGCTAGAAAGAAAAAGCATCATGCCCTGTTTTCAGATGCCTCCACTGGGACGCATCCCTCAAACACTAGATAACACTGGCAACTCTGTTCTCCTCCAGAAGCAGAAATAGAATTAAAGCTCAGACTTTAGGATTTATAGAGTTGCTTGAAGAAAGCAACTGCAATTCGAAGTAAGGGTGGTGAGGCCCTGGAATGGGT
Source organism: Amazona ochrocephala (assembly GCA_039720435.1). Taxonomy (NCBI): domain Eukaryota; kingdom Metazoa; phylum Chordata; class Aves; order Psittaciformes; family Psittacidae; genus Amazona; species Amazona ochrocephala. Next base: position 34,683,322 of record CM077881.1, read on the forward strand.
TGCCCAGGGAGGTTGTGAATGCTTCATCCCTGGCGGCGTTCAAGGTGGGGCTGGACATAGCCTTGGATGGCATGGTTTAGTGTGAGGTGTCCCTGCCCATGGCAGGGGGGTTGGAACTCGATGATCTTGAGGTCCTTTCCAGCCATAACTATTCTATGATTCTATGATTTAAAACAAATCTTGGAATTTGTGAAAATTATCAGGACTGAGGCACCTACCTAAGGCTAAATATATGCCCAAGTACTTTACTGATTTAGGACTACAGCTGGGAGGGAAGAGGGGTGTCAGCTCAGGCTCTGAAATACCTATCAATGGGGAATTAGAAAGCAGATACCTTTGCTCCCATTCAGTATCTATGCTAAATAATCTGCATGGATAAGGTTTACTTGCTCATAATTATGTGCTAGCTGGGGAAAGCAAGAAGCCACTAGTACAAAATCAGAGAATCAACATTATGAATGTATCTGTGAAAACCTACATGAAGACACTGCTTTCTCACTGCTTTAATTTCTGTAGCTCCTATGTAAGAACTCTGTACAGGCATTTCAGTGCTTTGCACACAGCATAATAATAATTCCCTACAAACAGCTACAAGATGACATAAATCACGCTAACTCATTTGCATGCACAGAAATTTAAATCTCAGTGGATATCAAGGCATTTAATAAATTACAGCATGTGGTAAGAAGAGAGAATAGATGGTGAACTGTGTTGTAGGTTCCTGTACACTGCAGAAAATCTCCTGCAGCCTCTTCCAGAAACACATAATAGCAGGCAAGTGATTAGAGTTAATTCCCTGTAGCACAGTATCAGCTACTTATCAAAATTAATTAATAACTTAATGTTAATTTCAGCCCTGTTGCAAACATACATATGCGAATCAACAATATGAAATTGTTTCCAGGTTGCAGAATAGTATATGTATATGCTATAAGAGCAGAATCATTTCCTCAGCTACATAACTTCCTCCCCTCTGGCTGGACATTTGTGGGTTACGTGAGATTATATTTCCTCTGAGATACAGCCACAGTAGGATTTTGTTATTATTGGGGACACAAGAAGCACTTTTTAGGATCCTGACATAGGTGGGGAAAGTAGTCTGTTCTGAAGTTCAAGTCATGACAAAATGTCCCTATACATGAAGGGCTGTATTCAGCCAAAGAATTAAGATCATACTGTCTTCATTTTGTCCCAACTTGTTACATTTTCTTATACTTCCTTCTTAGAAATATTACAGTTCAATTGAAGTTACCAGAGCCCACTGAGCACAGATCAGCTGTGGATTAAAGATGAATTAAAGTCTTAATTTAATTAAAGGCTAATTAAAGACTGTGCACAAAGAAACCTCCACACCAAGTGCCTGTCGTCTTATCTGAGCATGGCTATTAAAGTAATTTCTCCAGCTGCAATTGCAAATCTTTGCACAGAACATAGATGTTGCAATTATTCTTCATGTCTGTTTGAACTGCCAATCCACTGTCTCATTTTTTACTGCTCTTCTCCATTTCCAGAGTTGCCAGAAACAATTTATTCCTTATGAATCAGAAATAGCTACCTTATGTCAGCTGGTATTTCTCCAGATGTTTTGTGATCTCACATCTTATTAATGGCTCCAGGATATTGCCTGCCAGTAAGGTTAGGAACATAAACCTGTAATTGTTTGTCTCTTGCCCATCCAAAAGGCTCCCATGCTGACTAACAGGTCTCATCAGCAAGGTCAGCCAGAGAAAGCATGGGTATAGCCCTTCACAAGTCACACAGTGTATTTTTCATTCATTCAGTGACCACGGTATTTTCGATTGTATATATCTAAAATATAGATCTACTGGCACAAAGCCTGCTAATCCAATGGTGAAATGGGAATGGAACAGTTATAAATAAAAAGAGGAAAGATAAAGAGGGAGAGATGTTTCCCACACCTATCATTTGAAATCTCATCATCGAAAGAAAATCCCTCTCTGTCTTACAAATAGTCTTTTGTGTCTGGTGTATTTCAAGTTGCTACTAGTCTTCAGGTTATGCCCTGAAAAGAGCCGAAACAGTAAAAAGAGCAAGATGCGCCAAGAGAGCTGGCAGGAATCCAGAAGACATTATTTGCACAGTACAGATTTGAGACACCCTTAATATTGGAGATAACCTACTGGTGGTTTTGAGGTTCAAATCTTAAGACATTCAAATTTGATTTATGCTAAGATCTAATGAGTATTTCTGTAAGGGTGGTGTCATTGCCACCTTTGCAATTGAGTAACACCAGGTAATGGTGTAACAACAATAATGTTAACTATGCAACATTAGTTAATCCTGTTGTCCTTTGAACTAAAAGACCTCAAGTACATTTAGAAACAGCATGGATGTAGCAGAACATTAAGCATGAATGATCACCTTATAAAAACACATTCAAGTTTGCCTCCATGTCATTAAATAGTTTTCTTTCAAAATCCAAGTCTTTGCATAGTTTTGGAATACAAAACAGCGTGTCTGTGCTTGTGCGGCCACTTCCCTCACCTCCTCTTCTTCCTTAACAGAAAAAGAGGAGGAGATGCCTGTGTTCACTTATATAAGCACTGTAAAGCTCATATAAACTCTCACATACAGGAATTTGCTGGTTTGTACTACTTGCTGGATTTCCAGTGAACAGTCTGTTGTGGTTTTGAAGCCCTCTTACTCTGACAGCTCCTCAGTAAATAAAATCTGTGACCACAAGCAGAAAAGAGGTGCCAAGCCTGTCAGCAAAGAAGTCTCTTGTAATGTACCCCGGAGAAGGACTCCACTGACAACCAACTGCTACAGGCTGATGGTACCATGCAACATAAAAAGTATACTCCACAGACAGCCTTTGTGCAAATCCTCCCTCCTAATGCTCTGCTCCCTGTTTTCCACTGGCCAGTTGCTCTGAAACATCTTTCTGTTCCTCCTGTTAAAAGATGCTTGGGAAGGATCATGATCCAAGGTGAAACCCTGACACCAGTCAAGCCAAGTGGCCATTAACATCAGAGGAGACAAGACTTTGCCCAAGGGTTTCAGTGCCCAAAGGAACCAGCACAGTCATCTCGCCATGTTTCTGCACGCAGAGCTGGATTAACTCCGCAGATTAAGGTTCTCTATCATCTGAGAATTTACACTTTATTTCATCTAATACCAAGCATGAATTTTGTAACTAGCTGTTGCATATTGGGCTGTTTCATTTTCATGATTTAGGTTGCTAGTCTCTTGGCGCCTCAGAATATAAATCAAACTACATATAAAAATCACGGCCAAAAAGAAGTAAGATTTATGTACACCTCACAGTGGTCATGCAGCACCTCTAACTGTAAAAGATGTTCTCTAATCAATTTGAGATACATCTTTCTCATCTTAGAGCTTTAAAAATATACATTATATTGAAAACCTATTCACGGCACTCCACAAAGGCTGCACGTTTCTGCAGCCAAATAATGCAGTAATACATCTTACAGGATTACATTGTACACACTCAAATGGAAACTTGAGACTGCTAGTATCAAGAGCAGAATCACTTTTATCCTAATTTTTAGCAAAGAATTAATACTAATGAAATTCAGTGTTCTTGAGGCCCAAATGAAAGGTAAAACCTAGTGATAACTTCTTCCATCATCCCTTACGTAATTCACAATGTTTTTTTCTGTTGCTATTGTTGTCATTATGTGAATGCAATTACCTTTAGAATTACAGTGGTTAGCAAAATCTGCAAAGACAAAGAGAGCCATATCTACCATAGAGATTATTACTAAGAAGGCAATGTTGCTGTTCTTTAAAACTTTTCGCAGAACGGCTGCATATCATAAAGGGTAAAATTGCCTTCACTAAGAGTTTTGAAGTATGAAAACATTTTTTTTTTCAGATTTCCAAACCAGGTAATTGCATTTTTAACTTTTTGACAAGCTTTTTTCTGTAGCTTTTCTTTCAAAGCTTCTTTAAAAGAGTTCTAAAACCAAGTAAAATTCTATGTAAAATCTGTAAAAAAATTAAAACTTTAAAAATTGTACTCATGATGTTTACGGAAATGTAACAGAAGCACATTTTTCATGCTCAGAAACTAGAATGAAGTCACAGATATACACGATCAACTTATTTCAGCAAAACCATCTTTCTTGTAAAAAAATTATCCCCCACTAAAGAAATGTAACTTTAAATATTTTCTCAGTCCTATCAACTAATACATTGATGGAAATTCATTTCACTCCTCCCCTAAATACTTCAATTCTATTAGAAATATAATTCAAGAAGCATAAAAGCACAAAGAAAATTATCAATACAGACCTCCCATTTATCATAATCATTAAGTAAAATAAAAATAATTGCATTTATATAGATCTTAAGCTATTGGATGAAAGACACACACACAATTTTCACCCAAATCATTAAGAGTTCCCTTCCAGGGACGGAGAATAGATGATTGCCATCCCCCCTGCATAACACATTCTCTATTTAGTAGAATGCTACTACATATGATTACAGATCTCTTTGCGAATTTTGTCTGCATCATTTTCAGTTCACAAACTTTTACTACCTTGGATCAAATTATCAGAGAGATCTATTTTCCTTAGTCTTGACTGGTCTTCCTGGACCCAAATCCAGAGTGAGCAGCACTTCTCTGTAGGCAGAGACCAAGACACAGCTGCACCCACAGAACTACAGAACCCCATCCGGAAAATAACTCCAGCTCCAATACAGCAACAACCCTGGCTACACTAAGCCCAGATTTCCCACTTGGGGAAGCCAACAAAACCCCAGTCCCTGAGCTCGGAGAATTAACATGTCTTCACCTACATGAGCTGACCTCTCCCTCTCAGAGGAGAGTTTAAAGGCACGCATTTCAGTCTAACCTGGACACCTTAAAAGCCCAGCCGTCCAGTTCAGCCCAAACACCTTGCAAGTCTGTTCCCCATATATTCCTTTGTGCACCTCACTGAAAGACTGCAGGGTTGAGGATTGAATGGGGATCTCTCTCCAGCTGATTTCCAGCTCTCGTTCCCAAGCAAATGTCTGGTGGTTCTAAAAATAAGACACTTCTGGTTTATGGCCCTGACCACGCATTTGATTTTCACAAGGGAAATACTGCAGAAACAATGATGAATTGTCCAATAATTCCTACAGTAGGAATCCAGAGAGAAAAGGCATTGAAGAATTTAAAACCAAAAGTAGAAAATGCCATTTATCTGCACATTGAGATTTTTTGTTGTTCAGAAAAGTGTACAAAATGATACTTCTGGCCGTTTGGTTTTACTGTTTGGTTTTTTTTTGTTTGTTTAACAAGGTTAATTCTGCTGAGAACATTTGTTCAAAGTTGACCATGACAAGTGAAACTCTCTGCAAATATTGCTGTAGTCTTCTGTAGCTTAGTGTGCCATGCCCTTGAGAGCAGGGATTACAGTCTTGCAGTGCAACTGCAGAAATAAACATTTGCTTATTTAGTATGTCCTTTAATCACCAAGTGAATTTCTGCAGTCTGCTGCAGTACTTGCTAATGAATGCTCTATGCTCTTCAGTTTTCTCATTCAGGGTACAAGAATTATCCCAGCTCCCGGGGACCTCACTAACAATTTACACAGGTGGTAAAGCTGTCTGTGTGTATGCATACAGCAGCATATGCATAGCACCATAGACTCATGTCTTTCCTTGTAGAGGAAACAAATAGGGAACCCTCACAACTGCAACATTATCATCCTTCTCAATTTGAAAATATGCTACTAAACTCCAGCAGAACTAAACCTTTTTCACTGAGATCTGGCTGTGCCTCATGACATTTAGGTGTAAAGAGAGAAGGACACATAAACCATGTGAACACCTCGGATACATCAACATCAGTGCCAAACCTCCCCTTTAACTTCTGAATGGCCAGAATTTTAGCTTCAGATGCTGACATAAAGTCAAGGTCAATCCCAAAAAATCAACTAAGAGTAGCTGATTTACAGCACTAAAAAGTATTATGATCCAGATGAAAGCAGAATGAATCATATAAAAAAAAACAATCCAGACAAGACACAGATGTCAGGAAAGCTCCAGAAAAGTTTAACAAGAATCTTTGCAGCATTGCTTTTCATTCATGTCACTTCATAATTGTCAAAATCATTTCAATTCATTCATTCATAGCCAGCTTGAAACGCATTCCAGCAACAGCTCTTTGCCATGGTTCTGCATAATGCAGGGAAAGGAGAACTAATTAAAAGAAATACTGTAAATGGTTTAACTTATTAGACAAGATGGGCATTATTTTCAACCGCTGGTATATGTGCTCTCAACAAAGCACAACCAAATAAAACTCAAAAACCTAGAAAGACTGAAGATATGATCTGCCTTCAAGAAAAGACATTTCAGGATTCAGGGAGTAAAGTACTGTAACATTAGGAGAAAGACCCCTCATCCTTTTTAGTCACCCAAGCATTTAATTCCTTACATTCTCAACCACCTTAACAGAGGGCATAAAACAGATGCAGATGACATTTTTTATAAACTCTCCCATTTGCACATTGAAAAGTTCCCTGAAATACTTTTTTGTGTTAAGCCTGCTTTTGCATCATCATACAAGGCAATGGGGCTGGGACACTTGCATCCCATTGTCGAAGAGAAACATGCGCACCCTTTGTAAGCCTTTTGGCAAAAACTGTCCCTGATCTTTTATATTTTTATATTGATGCAAATTCTCTAGGAATACTCTAAATTGTTACTCATGCTTAATGTCTTCATGCAATTCAGTACCAAATATACTTCCATTATGTATTCAGAGCCCATCATTCATTCCTGAATGTTATTTACCCCAGAATTAAAGACACTAGAAAGACATATTACCTGGTGTAAGCTTTTTTGCAAGGTACTTATCTATGTGCATGTACACAAGCAGACATTTTTTAGTGTTTTTCATATGTATCACTGACACTGTGTAGCCTATTTAGGCTTTTGTTGGTGGAGTGGTATGCCTCTGTGTCAGGTTTCACATGCATATTATAAGACTAACCACTGTAGTGATGTCAGGATGCCAGGAATAAGAAACTATTACTGACTTCTCAGCTCTTGCTTTTGTCTTGGGTTGAAGAGATAGCACTCTTAGCAACAATCCTATCATTTCATATTGACAGTTTAAAATGATTTATCAGTTTTTCCATATTCAGCCATTAACATACGATATCTTTTGACTATAAATTATGTTTATAAAAGACACCAAAATCAAGGCACTGCTAGAAATACCTATTAAGTGACATGTTCTTGCTAGTTTCTCAGGTCCATTGCATGATGTTTTGGTGCACTGCAGATATATCATTTCTGACTCAAAAGCTCTGTGTAGGGGTTTTAGGAAGACAAGATACACTGAAGACCCTGAGAAATGTGGGACAACTTCATTGTGAACAAACTTCTATTCATCCACTGAGTCTGATACAGTGACTGACAGCTTATACAGAACTTGGCAGGCTTCACAAAAAGAGAAATAAAAAAAAACTTTTAGCCTGTGATAAGCCTTATGACAGGACAGTAAAATCCTGAGATGAACTAAATAATACAAAGAAGTTTCTATACTGTATTACAGGTTTAAATGAATAGACGTAGTCAGAAGAAGATGAAATAAACCTCCTTTCATGATAGATCCCCTGATTTTTTTAGAGTATTAACTTTCAAAATTCTCGCATTTGCTTATTTTCTTACCTATTCTTGTCATTTATATTATGCATAAGCAGATAAATTCTCATATTTTTTATCATTATTGTAATTATTTTGACAAGCTTAAATTGCAGTAGTAATTTTTTATTCACTCTTTCATAGGAATACATAGCACGGCCTCAAAACTTGCTCCATCTTGCCTTAAAAATTGTGTTAACCCGAACACAATTCTAAACCTGCTGAAAACCAACAGATGTTTAGCTCATTACTACGTATGGAGTGTGGGAATAGCCTTTACCATAGTGCTATTTTAATCACTCTCACTACATGATTTGGGACGGCAGGACGAATTTTATAGAAATTAAGTCAGCTGTAGCTATAGAACTGGAGATACTCAAGCGGAAATCAACAGACTTCAGGACAGGTCAGCTGTTCATGTAGCTGAAACAGTCAAATTGCAATTAAAGGATTCATAAAGGAAACAAAAATAAATACCTGATGGCAGAAATGTATTTTAAATCCTTTTTTCCAACATCATGACATGGCACCTTTAAGGACATGAATGATCAGTTGAACTTCAGTCTCTCTCAAAATGTCATGATCTAGTCTGCAGGAAATAACGTCCACATAAAAGACTGCCCAAGTTAAAGATTTGTAACTCAGACTAGCAGCCTTTCTGAACATTGGAACAACCCTAGCTCCAATCCCAAAAGCAGCCCAAGCTTTGCCTTTATCTACCTCAGCAATTCTTTCCCACCCAAACCCAAACCTGTGGTCCAGACAAAACAAGAAACAGCCCTAAAATCAGACCAGATGACATCCCTACCCCTACAGCAATGCATGTCACAGCCCAAGAACCCTAAAAGTCCTATGTCCCTTTCAGATCTATCAATAAATCTATCTCATTCATAGAATCATAGAATCATAGAATCATAGAATCACAGAATCATAGAATCACAGAATCATAGAATCATAGAATCACAGAATCATAGAATCATAGAATGGTCACAGTTGGAAAGGACCTTAAGATCATCTAGTTCCAACACACCTCCCATGGGCAGGGACACCTCACACTAAACCATGCCACCCAAGGCTATGTCCAACCCAGCCTTGAGCACCGCCAGGGATGGAGTATTCACAACTTCCCTGGGCAACCCATTCCAGTGCCTCACCACCCTTACAGTAAAGAATTTCTTCCTCAGATCCAGTCTGAACTTCCCCTGTTTAAGTTTGAACCTGTTACCCCTTGTCCTATCACCACAGTCCCTCATGAAGAGTCCCTCCCCAGCATCCCTATAGGCACCCCCCTTTAGAAACTGGAAGGCTGCTATGAGGTCTCTACACAGCCTTCCCTTCTCCAGGCTGAACGGCCCCAACTTGCTCAGCCTATCTTCATACGAGAGGTGCTCCAGTCCCCTGATCATCCTCGTGGCCCTCCTCTGCACTTGTTCCAACAGTTCCATGTCTTTTTTATGTTGAGGACACCAGAACTGCACACAATACTCCAAGTGAGGTCTCACGAGAGCAGAGTAGAAGGGCAGAAGCACCTCCTTTGACCTCCTGGTCACACTCCTTTTGATGCAGCCCAGGATACAGTTGGCTTTCTGGGCTATGAGTGCACACTGCTTGCTCACATTCATTTTTTCATCGACCCACACGCCCAAGTCCTTCTCTGCAGGGCTGCTCTGAATCTCTTCTCTGCCCAACCTGTAGCTGTACCTGGCATTGCTCTGACCCAGCTGTAGGACATTGCATTTGCCATGGTTAAACTTCATCAGGTTGGCATCAGCTCACCTCACAAGCGTGTCAAGGTCCCTCTGCATGGCATTCCTTCCCTTCAACGCATCAACCGAAACACACAGCTTGGTGTCATCGGCAAACTTGCTGAGGGCACACTCAATCCCACTGTCCATGTCACCCACAAAGATGTTGAACAAGACCGGTCCCAACACCGATCCCTGGGGGACACCACTCGTTACTGGCCTCCAGCTGGACACTGAGCCATTGAGCACAACTCTTTGCCTGCAGCCATCCAGCCAGTTCTTTATCCACCGAGTGGTCCACCTATCAAATTGATGTCTCTCCAACTTAGAGACAAGGATGTCATGTGGGACAGTGTCAAAGGCTTTGCACAAGTCCAGGTAGATGACATCAACTGCTCTACCCCTGTCCATCAGTTCCGCAGCTCCATCATAGAATGCCACCAGATTGGTCAGGCAGAATTTCCCCTTAGTGAAGCCATGCTGGCCGTCACCAAGCACCTTGTTGTTTTTCATGCGCCTTTCGATGCCTTCCAGGAGAATTCACTCCAAGATTTTGCCAGGCACAGAGGTGAGACTGACTGCTCTGTAGTTCCCCAGCTCATCCATTTTCCCCTTCTTGAAAATGGGGGTTATATTTCCCTTTTTCCAGTCATCGGGAACTTCACCTGACTGCCATGATTTTTCAAATATGATGGACAGTGGCTGAGCAACTTCATTTGCCAGCTCCTTCAGGACCTGCGGATGGATTTCATCAGGTCCCACGGACTTGTGTGCATTCAGGTTCCTAAGATGGTCTCGAACCAGATCCTCTCCTACAGTGAGCCCACAGTCTTCATTCTCACTGTCCCTGCGTTTGCCTTCCAAGACTTGAGTGGTGTGGTCAGAGCATTTGCCAGTGAAGACCAAGGCAAAGAAGTCATTAAGAACCTCAGCCTTCTCCAAATCCAGGGTAGCCAGTTCTCCCGATAGCTTCTGGAGGGGGCCCACATTGCCCCTAGTCTGTCTTTTATTTGCAATGTAGCTATAGAATCCCTTCCTGTTATCTTTAACATCCCTAGCCAAGTTTAATCCTAACTGGGTCTTAGCTTTCCTAACCTGGTCCCTAGCTTCCTGGACAACATCCCTGTATTCTTCCCAGGCTGCCTGTCCTTGCTTCCACCTTTTATAAGCCTCGTTTTTCCTTCAAATTTTCCTCAGCAGCTCCTTATTCAACTGTCAATTCGTATTCTTTCCTTAACACTATCCCAGTGCAAACTGGTGACTCTTGAAGGCATCTGCCCTATGTCTATCCCAACAACCCCTCCTTCATCAAGTTCATCAGTCCTGACCTTCAGCTCTGCCCCCTACTCTTGCTTCAGATTTGTTCTACACATACTCTAGACCATGTTCTGTGCTCTGAGCATAATATATTTGTACCAACCACCCATCTTTCAGTGTGCTAGAAAATTATTTCTGAAATAAAAGGGAATTCAGTTGAGGTTGCTTGTGATGTCTCTACTTTCTGTTAAGCCATGTAGTAGCTGCATAGAATACTATTTTAGAGTCATGATGATACAGTACCTGCTGCTATTACATCCACTTGAAACAAACAGGGCAATCATTGCATTCCAAAAATGAACTACAGTGCCACCACTGCCAGATCAGAAAACACAAGGCAACTGTCCTCCTGAGGCCGCGGACAGACTGAACTAATGGCTGCCATTTTCGTCTTGGTTACCTTGATTACAGTTCCTTTCTGTCAAACAGTCCTTCAAGTTAGGTGTTCACTTTGCAAACATATAATCCTAACCTTTTGTTGGGGTATTGCTGAGCCTCTTTCATCAGATGCTGATAAAAGTTTTCTTCCAAAATAAAAGATTGCATGAATACAGGCTTTCTTGAGTCTTTCATTTTAGCTCCCATTTCCCTATTGAAATCTGAGCTTTAAGGATGAGATAAACCACTTCCCCCTCAATGTATTTTGCTCTGTATGATTGCTTTGATGTTTACAAAGTATAAACCCACGTTTCTGACACATTTTTCAATTTAGTGAGTGACCTTCATAGCTGGTTGCCATGTGGAGTTCATGCACATATGCCAGTACATAAATCCTATCCGAGTGGAATAACTTCCTTTTTAAGACTTCATTGAAAACTCTTCAAAATTTAAAATCATTAACTCTTTCTGTCAGTTACGTTTGCATACACCATTGCCATTACTCAGGAACAGCAACTGGATGAAGAATATGTACCCACAACAGCTGAAAAGAGCCCTTTCATGGCTCAAAAAACTTCTCCCATACAAATACCTGGCTTTGACCTCAAAGCAGTTTAATTTTAGAGAAAAAGAGGAGAGGAAGGGTTGAAAATCCAGGGACAGGTTCTCACTTTGTCGTTTAACACAGCTTCACTGATTTCAACAAATTTATTGCTCAGTATCACCTGGTGAGGTAAGTCTCAGTATTTTATTATTAGCATTTTACTTCCATTTTAGCAGGGCCACAGTTTTAAAAAGACAGACACTGTCTGACAGAAACAGACTGAAAAGGAAGGAAAGTGTTAAACATTTCCATGGCAACTATTGAGATAACAGTAACAGCCTACCTAGCCTAGAGGGACAGGTAAGTGAGACTAACATATGGATGTAAGAGAAATAGTTTCTTCAAGGTCCTTTTTCAGTTTAAATACATAAATTTGAATTTAGGTACTGTCTAAATATAGATATTATGAGTCCTATATGTTTAATACAAACAGTAAAAGGACATGTGGTTTACACTGCACAGAATGTTTTATGTGAAAAAACCTTTCCTGAGAAAAGCTTAGGATCTTTGAATGGGAAAAAAATCAAGACATAACTATATTTTCCCGAGGGAAGTTGCACAGCCTTTGTGTCATTTAAAAGTCCCACCAAAGAGGCAATTAAATTGACCTATCTTATACTTTGTTTCAGCATGTAAGTGGTTGACTTAGAAGGTCTAAGCAATTATTTTGTTACCATTTGTAATAAAACAGATGTTGTCTTCCCAACACCCTTTGCACTAGCACCACCAGAAAGCCCCGTGGTTCTGAGAAATTGAACAGCAAGAAGAAGCCAGCGGCATGGCCAGCAAAACCACAGCAAGCAAAAAAGCTTGAACATTTTGGCGGAAAGAAAGGTATTACTGGAGTCAGATGGCATTAGAAGTGTATTTTTAAAAATTGAGAATGCTTTGGGAAAAAAAAAAAAAGCTCAGAATAGCTTTGGATAATAATCCATGAATATCATGGATAACACCAAGATAATCCTATTCCAACACTGGAGGCCTCATTCCACATGGCTTACACTCAGAGGCAGGAAGTGTGGAGGTGAGACCCTTCAAGCTGATTACGCCAGGCACACTGCAGGATGACTTACAAAGCAGATTCTGGGCTGCAGAAACTTGAGTCCATTACATTTGGACAAACTACCAATCATAATTTTCTCAAAAGCATGTTGAAAATTACTCCATGAGGGTTTTCGCAGTTCTGCATTGAGGCTGTGGCTACACTTCACTGCCTCGCTTCTGCCTAAAAATGCCACTCTCCTCAGACAGCAATTAGAAATCCAATTAGAAACCTCAGATCCTGTGCAAATCTTTGTTTCAACTCCAGTGATTCTGTTTTTCTTTGAGGGAGATGAAATAATCATCATTTATCTCCAATCTCAGGTCTTCTAAACCACCTGCTGTTCTCATTACTCTCCTCTCAGCTCTTGCTAATTCTCTGGAAGTGTGGCGCTCCGAGCTGAAGGCAGGATTCCAGCTGAGCTTTCACCAACACTGAGGTGAGCAGAGTAATTACATCTGACACTCCGCCTACAACATTCTGGAATTGTATTTGCCTTTTTATAACTTCATCATGTGGCTGGCACACGGCTGAGTAGCCAAAGCCTTGTGGTACATAATGTATTTCATTTCCAAAAAACAGAACTATACTTTATTTCCAGTTTAACCTCTGTTCTGATGCCATCCTTCAGAATGTTCCATGCCCCTGTTCTCCATTTTGAGTCATAACAAATTTTGCAACTGCATCTGTTCCTTCATTATCTAAGTTGTTAAAGGAAAATGCTGACCAGAACTGAGTATACATCAGATCTGATCTGCCCCAACTCCAGAAGCCTTCCAGTTCCATACTAAGCCACTGCTCACCACTCTGACAGGTAAACAGTTGGCTTTAAGGTTTTTTGAAAAATCTGTTTTGTTATGGCAATGGCCTCTAAGGCACCTTACCTAACTGGCTTATAAGAAATGGCTTTTGGGACTGTCAAAGAGATCTTTGCCTAAAAAGTACCTAAAAACTCTCAGATATATCAAAGATACTGCTTCCACCCTGTCAGTAGTTCAGTTATTCTACCATAATTATATTATTTGTGAAGATAAAAGTCTTCTTGATTGTCTTATCCTAGAATCCATAAGGAATCAGTATTTGATCAGACTGCTCTAGTATCCACTAGGTCTTCCACATTTTTCACTGTAAAGGTAATTGCTATGCTTATTTTTCTCCTCTTTCTTGGGCTATAATTAATGAAATCTTACAGAGAGCCACTAATAGCTGAGAAACCACTCCAGCAAACTTCTTAAGCACTCTAGATCAAGCCTGATGTTCACTGGACCCTTTAACTAGAAAATGCAAAACTTAATCTTTCCTTACATTGGTCTGCACACCTACCCCCATATTAAAATTAATTTCATTAAGCATGTGACCACAATTAACTGATTGCTGAAGAGTGAAACAAAAAAGCACTGACCACTCCTGTCCTGTTTGCTTCACCCTTTACTTCCTCTCTTTTGCTGCTTTTTCTTTTTTCCTTATTCCTAATATATTCATAGTACCCCCGATTATCTTTTATACCTTTTCCAAGCAAAATTTCCAGAACTCACCTCACCAAATAAGCATAACACGACTCACATAAAGCCATAAAAACTTTTTTGAGACATTTCCCCAAAAAAGTTTGCTTGCTCTCTTGCTACTGATAAATACACACTGTGGATCAACTCGATTCAAGTAGATTCCACAGGAAGAGCAGTTCATTGGCTATCAAATATAATTCTCCTCACACAGAATCCACTGCAGAAAGCTTGATGGAGAGATTTGCACTGTGTATCATGTCACTCTAATCTGTATGTTGTTGTTAAAAGGTCAAAGCTCAGACTTAACCATTCCCTTCCTTGCACTTTGAAACACACCACATTCTCTAGAATCCATTCGATGAGTGATTTCTACCACAGACCTGCAGGGACTGTAAAAGTATTTCAACCACATTTCAGGGTTAGTCTTTTTTAAGTTCCTTCCTTCTAGCATCATTATGAACTTCCCTCAATTTTTTCCAATATTCAACTACTACCAAGGGGCTTCTCACTTGTACCCAGCTCTCTCTTCATAAATAAGTCAAGTAACTGCTTAAACAGTTTCTTAAATATCATAAATTCTCTGCAAAGTTTTACATTATTTATCATTGGCAGGTATCTGGAAATCAGCCTACATATATTTGTCCAAGAAATAAAGAGACAGACATGCTACTGACTGCTAGGGAAAGGCTGGCAGTACTGAAGAGGGAGCTGTCAGTAGTAATGACAACAGGGAAAAAATAAAAAAAAAAAAAAAAAAAAAGGAAGAAAATTCTACTCTTTTCCTCCTCCTCCTTCCTTCCTCCCCTTACTCCTTTGGTGATCTGAGTACAATTTGCTAACAGCCTATCTTCTCCAACCCAGCTGCAGATTCACTGCCCTTTTGAACCCAGCCAACAATCTTATTTGAAGCACCTACATCACCAAGCATGAAAAACAACACAAAGCAGGAGAATGGTAACAGCATTTATCACATACTTACAACTCCCTTTGTAAACTTCTATAGTCGATATTCTACATTCTGTGTCTGTTCAAATGCAGAACCCAAAAGAGTAATGCTATTCCTCATAAAAAATGCTCGTACCAGTACTTCCTGCAGGTGAGGTTAAAAGGCTAGGAACTGAAATACGAATGTACTCAAAGATTATTCCTCTATTCTTCACTCTTGAGGTAGGTTTTAAAATGGAAAAGGAAAAATAAGAAATGCTACTAGGTAAGAATACATAAATTCATACAGTTTTGATAGATTTTATCATACTAACATATGCTTAGAAATTCTTTAGCAATTAAGTATTGTGCTGTGAAGAATACAAGCACTGCCATTTCTTCAGGAGGTCTCATTTTGCCTCATCTTGTGTCTCACTCTTTCCTGACTCTGCCATGCTTAACAAGCAGTAATTACTTTACTACAGAAGAATTACATTTGAAAGCTTTATTCTAGAAACACGAAGTCTGATTTAGCATTTCAGAAACAGAAACCAATATCAAAATGAATGAAAAAGTAGGTAGGACATTAAAATTTTTCACCAGTAAATAGTAACTGAATGCAAAGTGTTATGAGAAGTCTTAAGGAAGTTCTGTGTAATGAAATGCAGTGTTACATTGTGTCACATTATATCAGCGTATATACCTGCACTACCTCTGAATCATCTCACACAAGCCTAAGTTGGCAATGCATCTATGTCAGCACAATACCCTGCCTTATCCTATTTAACCCAATCCAAACCATCGTGCCCAACTGCAGTTAATGCAGCTATATTTCTTTTGGGACAAAGCTAGCCCAAAAACTACACTGTGACATGTAAACACACACAGAACAGTTGCAAAAGTACAGTGTGAATGGATAAACTGTGCCATTTTTCAATTAAGTGTCTTAATGGATGCAGCACTTCAAATCTGTTCCCATGGCAATGGAGAAATAGCAATGGAAATACAGGCAGTTTCCTCTTCCACTTGCAGTACATGGAGGAGAACAAAAACCTTTTCTTCATTTGAATGAGCAAAAGCAGATGCATTTTCCAGTGCAAACATGTAAAGCCAAAATCTTTCCCATGTCCTGACCACAGTAAAATTCATGAATAAACAGAAAAGACTTGCCAACAAGGTCAAAAAACTTAGGTTTTGCTTTGTCAGACCAACAGGGGTTAGGTCTGATTCACAGAAACATCCTGCTCCCATTGCTCCTGAGCTAAAAATCAAAGCGCTGTTGGAAGAAGAGTCCCAGATGTTCTTTCAAGAAGGTAAATAAAGGGAGAGACAGCCTGTAAGGTAGACTCAGCTTTGCTGACTAGTCATGACTTTCCGTTGTGTTTGGAAACAGAAAAGCTAGCACAGTAAAGGAAGCAGAGAGATGCACCACACTAAAAGTGATTCCCCAGAATATCTTCAATACTGAGATCAAACAAAACATAGGCAGCTACCACATGGTCTGCATCAAAATAACAGCAAATTCCAAGACAAACAACATTCGAATCAATTATTCTAGTTGCCTCTGCACCCATCTCTACCTTAGGAGTCTGCACCCTCCCGTCACTCCCAAACAGAAAGTACCTCCAAACCTCATTAACCAAGGAGACTTCCTCCGGAAAAAATATGTCCCTTCTACCACATTGTGCTACTGTTGAGTTGTCTCAGCCTAGCCTGACTCAGTCTTTGGAAAAGCTTGCTTTTAGTCAGGCCCCTAAATCAGGTGCTGAGAAAGCACCAAGACTGATTCATTGTGCTGTGATTGAAGGGAGCATTATGGATCACCGAACCTGACTGTCTGGATACATATCACATTGTCTATTGTAGCAGCCTGCTACTAATCTCTTTGCATTCTGGTTGTATCTAAAACCACCACTCGGAAACAAGAACTCCATTCTGCCAGACTTGCACTGTAGATAGATATATCTATAACTCTCATGCACACGCAGTGCACACACTAAAGTATAACAGGCTGTCCTGCTTACCGAGGAACTGAATTAGAATGTAGTCAGTCCTTTTGCTAACTTTCTAAGCTCAAACACCTGAAAAATTAATGCAAAGATTATCTTGCTAAAGTACCTGCAGTAGTAGTGGAAAGTTCATAGGCAGACTTCTTAGTTGCTTCAAATGAAGCTGCAGATACTAAATTTAATCGGAAACCCAACCAAAGAACACTGACATTTTGCAACATTTTCCGTAAGAAAATTCAAAGATTCAAAAATATACCGATGAAGTCTCAGAATAATCATCCTTTTAATGCTTATGTAAAACATCATTATCATGCCACATGCCATCCATCACCCATTGTCAATCTTTAGAGGCCTAGGTCAAGTTCTTCTGTTTCTCTTGCAGAGCACAGATAACCAGTTTCCTCTTATTTTCCCCTAATGTATTTATCATTAAGAGCTAAATTTAGGCCTTGCTGCAGCCACCATTTCAGATCTAGCGCTGGCAGTAAATCTGGATCAAGGCACAGCCTAAGCCTAGGAAAGGAAAATGAGAGCAGAGATATTTGAAAGCAGCCCCCATGACAAATACCGTTCTGATTACATTGTCTGCCCACCTTACTGAAAAGCCCTTTCTCAGCCTTCCTTGTTTTCACCTCCTGAGCATCAGTCATGAAACAACATGACGCAATAATATACATCCTTTCAATAAACACACAGTAGTGTCACTGTGTCCTGAAATCCAGGACTCTGCTTTCCACCTCATACCACATGACACAAAGCTGCGCACTAAAAAATGAAGGG
Source organism: Amazona ochrocephala (assembly GCA_039720435.1). NCBI lineage: Eukaryota > Metazoa > Chordata > Aves > Psittaciformes > Psittacidae > Amazona > Amazona ochrocephala. Next base: position 34,701,255 of record CM077881.1, read on the forward strand.
CTCTGACCCAAGAGACACAGGTCTCCCACTTCCCTTCCTTTTAATTAAAAAATAAACAGGATTAAATGGAACTTAATTTAATTTCATGGGAAACTCACGCTCACTCCATGGTAGTGCATCTCTTGCTATCCTTCAGCACTGTATGGGCATCTCTTTTTATTAATAAATGCTCCTCCATCCCAGCCGCTGTCTTTGCGTGTCTGTCTCCTTGTCTCTCGACATGTGGTTTTTCTAATCTCTTGCCTATAAATCCTCAAAAAACCATCATCAGGATATTCTGAAAGAATTAGTACTGGATGTCTTTGCCCATGTAAACTGCAATATATGCAAACATTTACAAAACATTGTTGAGTTGAACCCAACAAATGCAGCTGGGTATTTTTTATTAATGAGACAATTCTTGTCTTTATAAAGGACACAGAGGCAGGTTCTCTTTGCTGGCTGTACTGTGACAGCCCATGCTCCTCATCTGCAAGTAATGGTCTTTATAGCCATCATGAAGCCCAGGGGATGAGAACTTGGGTTGTTCACTTTTGCAATGGTTTTGTGTGCAAGATGAGCATGGTTTAGAGACACATTGTATTTGGTTTCTCACAGAAAGCACTGATACCTTATGCCACTTCATCCCTGGTAGCTGAGTCAGTGGAACTTGGCTGGCCCAGATATGATTTATGTATGTGCTGTACAGACTACTGCAGTAATTTCAGAACAAGAATATCACAACGACCTTGACATGCCTTCTGTTCTCTGTTGGTTTTAGCAGTTTTAATGAATATGTCTTTCTTAACCAAAGTATCAAGATGTGGCCCCTTAGATTACCCACACAGATGATAGCTTCTAAATTCATTTTAAAATTGCAGTGAATGGATTTAAGAGTTATTATGAACAGTTCAGAAACAGTGCCTGCCAAAAGCCTGATTAGGCTCCCAGCCATCATTTTTCAGACATGGGAAAAACTGTGAAAGCAAATCTCCAATTAGGATGCTTGTGTTCTTTCAAATTAATGTTTCATTTCAACTTTGTTTCCTAGTTCATGTCATTTTCTGAGGAATTCATGTGCTGAAATCACCCCTTTGATGAGGCACAGACAAGCAGCTTAGTGTGCTTTGATGTGGAAAAGGAAAATGTGCCCTCTTTGTTTCTGTGGAACCAACTTGCAAATCAAGGCATGATCACGATCACTGCAGTTAATGCAGGGTAAGCCCCAATTTATTTTTTTTTTCAGTCAATAAAGAAGGCCGGAAGAAGCAGCTTGTTCAAAGAGTTACGAGCAACCAAGTAAGGACGAGAGGTTCCATAATTACCTAAGCTTCCCTCTTCCTTTTTCTTCAAAGCATCATGAAGCAGTGGACTGGGAAATCAACCTGTGTTTGGGCAGGGAGCTGTGCAGGACAAAGCCATGCCAGCTAGACATCAAAGAACTACAAACCCCTAGTGTATCACTCCATACATGTGCAACCTTTGCATCTATTAAACAGCAAATAGCAAGACTGAATCACAGTAACAAGTCCATCTTTGGCCCTATACTTTCCAAAGGCAGGAGTAAATGACAAGCATATCCAGAGCACTCGTAACTGACACATTCCAACTATGGAGACAGAGAGAACTGGCTTTGAGTACAGATGAAATACAATTACAAATGTACTCTGGTGTGTGAAAAGGAGAGGTCCAAATGTACAATATTCCCCTATAAATACACATCCCTTGATTTCATCTTTCAGAAAAATCAGGGGCAAGGTTCAAAACTGCCCCGGCAAAGTCAAGAACAAAAGCATTTTTAAATCAGTGCAAGAAGGGTCAAGTACACTCTATGCTAATGGGGAAGACATCCTGGTATTCAAAACTGGAAATTTCAATATTTCAAACATTAACATGCTGAAAACTGTGAAACAATTTTGTCTATCTTGCTAACTTCTATAGCTATCAATCTAGAATCAAAGAGGTAGCTGCGGTAAGAATTTGTACTTTCTGACCTCACTGCATTTAGAAACATTAGCAATTACATCACATTTCTGTATCTGGCTTTCATATACAGCATGGTGCTTCAAAGTGAAAGTCACATTAAAAATGGATTTGATTAGATGTGTTAAGTGCCTACTGCAAAGTGCAGCATGCCTTCAACTCCTGTGGACTTCTGTGAGAAAGGAAAGCACCAAGCACTTTGCAAGACTTGGTCAGTTATGACAGGCATGTCTCCTCTTACTGTTTCAGCAGTTTCCCATAAGCATTCTGTATCAGTAAAAGGGATGACTTCTCCTGTAGTTATTACAAGCTGGATCACATATGACACATAAAAAGTTTATTCCTCACATACCTTATTCAGTAAAACCTACACTGTTAATTTTAGAATTAGAAATACACAGTTTCGCTGAGTTTTACAGCCCCTTTGCACCGATTGTACACCACAGAGAGAAAGCTGTTACTGCACTTCATGCTGCTAGGGAATTTTTGATGCTTTTTTGAACATCAGTTCCACGTACAAAGTAGGTTGAGAATTAATAATGTTAATAGGAATGTGTATTAATCACCCAATTCATTTTTAAAAGACACTTTCAGCCAGCAATCAGTGTCATAATGAATGATATATAGTCACCCTGATTCCACAAGCCATCTGCAGCTCCTCATGAAGCTAAAAAGTAAACTCTTCAAAGAAAACTAACTATCTTCAGATCTAAAAATACAGAAAGAATGAAAGGAAAAAACATATTCCCTCCATTATGAGTCAGCTCCCCTGCAAAAAAAGAAACCCGGAGAAGTTACATTTGGGAAGCTGTCATGTTTCTACTTCTATATTCTTTTCCATTCCTTTGATCTAAAAAATCTCAGCCACTGGGGACTGAACCAATCCAGGAGATTCACATGGCTTCTCAGTTCACTCTCAGGTGCTTATCACATTCTCTACTGCAGGCGCTTTTCAACAATTAATTTTAATTTCAGTCTGGAAAACACAGGCGCTAATATAAAAAAGACATGAACAGGGAAGACCACTCCTCTTAAACCCCCACTGACCTCCGTATTAAGAAATTGATATTCTGTTTCTGACTGTGCCATGGATCCATGCAAATTACTTCAGCGGTGGTTCCTCACTCTTCTCACAAGCACATAACTTTCTCTAACACTACATTTCATTGCTGGAAAGGCCCAAATTAGTAATACTGCCCTATGACCAGCCAAACTTTTTTTATGAAGACAAGTCCTTTTCTCAGAGGAAGCGTCACTACCTCTAGCCAAAAACAGGTACACTGTTATTGTAACACCCACAAGTGCTCTGCAGCGGGAAGGATATAAAGACCTGAAGAAAGAGCGAGCTTACACCACTAGCAGAGGACTAAAATCTGAGCTCTTTGTCTTCCATTAAATGACACTTTCTGGTAAAACACTCCTATGCAAAGTAGCAACAGAGGCTAGTAGCTGTTGTTGGCAGTCATACAACAAACTCGATTATACAGCCATACCCAGTCCTTCCTTGCCAGGCTACCCATGAAGGAACACCTTAAATCCCAGAGAAGCCAATGAAAACCATGCCTGTGTCTATCATTTCTGCGCTGGATGTCCTCACAAAGGAAAGGTGTGAGCAGGATTAAGTCTAAGTGTACATGCTACAAAAACAGAAAGCCTGTATTTTACCTATCTGGAATCAGAAAATCCCCCAATAGACAGCTTCTGAGAGTGACATGAACTCTGATATGCATTTTAGCCTGCCATTCTGCTGCCTCCAACATGTACACAGAGACACCTAGCTGCAATTTTGCTCAGGACAAAGCATTTGCCTGAGAGTACCATTTAATATAATTTTAATTGAACAGTCAGGTTTCATTTTTAGCAACCACCACATGAAGCTGCAAGACTGTATACTACCATTGTCCTTTACAGAATACCTGTCAGTGACTTACAAATTTTCAGTGGCACAAGTTTGTCACTCATCTGTGCAGTTTTCCACTGAACATTTTCCACTTGGTGGAAGGGTAGCTAAAATGTACATTATTCCCTACAAAAGTAATCAGAACAGTCTGTCTCTGAGCAGTGTGATATCTACCTCAAAACCCTGTGAAAACTTATGTATCATCAGGCATTATTTGATTCTTATGAGAGAAACACTGGGAAGCCCTTTAAAAGTCAGTTACACAACCTTTTATGCTTAGACAAAGCGCTGACTTCCCATTGCTTTCAAGTCACTCAGCTCACAGGCAGTCCCAAAGATGGGATGCACATAGCTCTGGAAGCACAACAGGAACAGAACCGAGATGGACTGCACAAGGCAGACTGCTGAACAGCTGTAGGCATGCCTGCCCTCGGAGCCAATCGCCAGCATATAGAGCTGCCAGACAAGCCTAGCTGTGCTGGGGTCTAACCAGATGTGCCAGATGCTTACCACAATGTCAGATGTGCCCAGACATACAGGTCCCTAAATGTTTTGACCACCCTCTCCTGAGGGCTGCCCTGAGGCCAAACACAACAAATAATAGATGTGGCCAGAGCCAGGCATAAGCTGGGCTAGGTCTGTTTTGAGGGCAATTTAATTGCCCGCTTGTTCCCGATTAATTCTGTGTTCATACCTCACAGTACTCCTACTACTAAGATTCCCCCTTTTCTCCAGGGTCTTGGAACAGTATTTGGTTTTGTTTCTCTTATCCTCTCTTGACAAAAACAGGTATCATGACTGATTCAGCAGGGAAGTGAAGGTCAGACTTGCCCTTACACTTCCTTTTGTAACCTGATTTGTGTGAACCCCAGGAAACACACCATCCTGCAGAAGTGATACATGAATCCTTATTTCTCCGACTAAAACAGAAGATTTAAAATCACTTATAGCTTCATAGGACCAGCATGTTCAGCAGGAGAGCTGCTTTTATCAGCTAACTCACTTAACACAGTAATGAGCTTTTGGCCAAGAAACAGGTTATGTTGAATCCTACTGGATCAATGTGAAGGGGAAAAAGCTCAGCTTATTTAAGTACTCCATCCTCTAAATGTACACAGCAGGATGCCAAGATGGCCCACATATGCTATTTGAAGGAAATTCAGCCCAATTCTACAACATGATAGTGCCTTTTCCTATCCATCTTGCTTTGTTTCACTTACACTCAAGATATCAGGATTTTAGCAAATAAAACGGGGAGAAAAAAGGCTGAGCCCTCTTAACATCTTGCTACCAAATCATCTGCCACTTCAGTTAAATTCAATCAATTTTCACTGGTAAAATATCTTTTGGAGAAGATCAATAGAAAAATCAGCTGAAGTAGTAACTATCTGAATTAAAATATTGATGAGCAAAGCTCTTAAACAAAAAACACTGAAAAATATGCACAAAATGCAAATGAGATTGTGCTTGAGCATGCTACTGAAGTAGAAGAGATATGTAAGCTAGACAGGGAAAGAGGAGACTACAGTCCTGTTCCTGTTGCTCACATAAAGATGATCACACTGTGGTTTTGCTCTAATTTAGGGCAAAATCTCAGTATCAAAGCAACTTTGGACATGTTCCCCATGGTAAATAAGTTCTGCAGGGAGGACAGGTGTACCTGGACAAGGGAAGCACATCAGCAGGTCTATATTTATCCCAGGTGCCTGCTTTCACCTGCAGTAATCACAGGGGCGCTCTCTAAGCAACCTCCTGTTTAGAGACACACATTTGTGTACCACACTGTGACACACTGACCCATATACAAAGCTAACTGAGCAAGCAGGAAGAGAAGAATAGTGCATTGTAAGGCCCAAGACCGTGCTGGATTCTTCCCCATCACTCTAGTTATGATAAGAAGAATATCTGCCTTTCACAAGTCAGCTCTGAGGTAATCCTAAACAAACTAGTGCTGAGACATGCAGATCTGCAGCTGGCTCATGCTCAGGCTGATGAGCAGACCCTGCTCCTACAGCCACACAGCTCCAGGTGCCTGCCCAGTAACTCCGCACAGGGACTGCCTGGGCAATGTAGGTGTGCTAACCCAATCCAACTCATACGCATTTTATAGGCGTATCTGATACAACATTGCCATGTATTGCTTCACTAAAATATTTAGAGACATGTTACAATACAATATAAAAGAGCACTGGTTTGGACATCTATGGCTGGGAAACACTCTTTTGAAAACAAACAAGCAAACACCATAGTGAAGACTGACCCACTCAATTGGTTCACCCCCATCCCAAAGACATTTTTCTGGCCCACAGTTTGTCATACAGGACTTCAGGCTGAAAAAACACCCTATGCCACTACTAAGGCATAGTGTGCCTTAGGAACAACCTAATCCAATGACCTCCAATAAAGGTTTCTAGCTATGTCAATGAGCAAGCAGCTAACTCCTCCCTCTGTTTATTGAAAATAAATTAATTTACTATAAGTGAACATATTCAAAGAAGAACTGTCCTATTAAGAATAATGGTAAGATGCATTTCATTTCAAAGGAGAGGGATCTGTCTTCCTAAACCCCATGAGGAGGATTTCCTGTTAGCTCTGCCAATTACTAACAAGTCACTCATTTGACACTACTGTCTATAAAAGAGATGGATCATGAAAGTGCCTGAGTTGCTGAAAAGAACGGATTTTGAGACCTGTGAATGAAAAGTGCTATGGCACAAAAGCAGATATGCAGGACAGTGGTTATTCATCATCCTTGTCTTCTAATAAGAGCTTTCCAGACACCTAAGCAATTTCTGAAAATAGTTTCATCAGTTTTGATTAATATCTACACAGTGGCATTATTTCTTTCCTTGTAAGGGGGAAAAGGGAAAAAAAAAACAAAAAAACAAGTATATTTTAAAACCATCTCTAAAGTGTGATTGAGATGTATGTTGGAAAACCCCTTAAAACAAATAATTTGTTATTTTCAGACCAGCCTCCAAAAATGCTCTCATCATATTTAGGTTAATACATAGCTATCTATGCATCTTTTGAAAAGCATGGACTGATATATAAGGATTAAAGGGCTGTGAGGCAGCGCATCTTCACCCATGGTTAACTGAGGGAGATTCAGAACTCTCATAAATTCTTTAATGTAGAAGTATAAAAATCACATGTAAGTAGTGTGACATGAGGTCTTGAGAAGCAGCTGGCAGTAGCTAGAAATTCATTGTCAAGCATATGAATTTTGACCTTCCCTTTACAACCAAGTTATCAGCAAAGGCTGAGTATTCACCATTCTACTCTTTCCTGCTTGAGGCTACAAACCTTAATGTTATCTCAATATGCATTATGAATTCATACACTTCATTAGGAATTACTAGGCAGAGAAACATGAAGTAGGCACTTTACTTAATTTCTCACACTGTGATAAAGAATGCTGGGGAATTGCAGAGAGCTCGTGTACAGTGGGTACAGAAGTATGAAGCAAGGGTCACCCCAGAAATGAAATTTACTAACTCCTGATCGATAGAATATCAAAATGTGTTTGAAGGAATGTTTTGGTTTTTTAAAATAAAGACCACAGTTATTGATGCCACTGCAATTATTCAGTGTCACACTGATTGAGCATTCCTTTTAACTCCCGCAGAACCAAACAGAGCCCACCTGAGGAACATCAGCCTCCTGCACGCCCACGCAAGCCCTCCGGACCTCCCAAGATGTCAGAAGGGCGCTTCAGTCACAACGGCGGCCCGCCGATGCCGGCCGGCCCCGGCCCCTCACGGGCCGCCTCGGACCACGACGCTGCTCCCTCAGCGGGCGCAGAGCCGGCGGAGTTCCTAACCCTTTGCCGCCATCTGGCGGACAGCGGCCGCCACGGCCCGCGCCCCGTGCTTGAGGCGGGGTCTTCTGTCACGGCTGAGACACAACGGCCTCAATCCGGGTCGGTCGTGCCTGTCCGACGGCGTGACCGTGAGCAGAGTGGGGAGGGGGCACGGTGCACTTTACAGTCGAGAAGCCGCGGGGCCTAATCCAGCTGGGAGACTGGCACCAAAATCTCTCGGGTACGACTATGCCAACAATGAATCTCTCTCTTTAGCCTTTGTCTAGATTATTTAACAAGTGAAGGATTGGCACTTTAGGCTATTTCTCACCCAGTCAGCCTCTTTTCTCATGCATGCAAATCTGCACACGGGATTTTGTGCCCATTTTTCATTTAGAAGGGAGCTAGAAGAGTATAAATTCATCTCGGTCCTTCATGCTTCTCCTGTTCTCAACCGGTCATCATTTTCATTTATTGTTTGTGCTATCCTTTAAAACTAATCACACTTTGCTTTTCTAGCTTTCCATTCTGCTGTCTTTCGCTATTTCATGAGAAATAGTAGTGCTTTTCCAAGAAGTGACTCAGGAAGCAGCTTGGAGGAATAACGCAGTGAGGGTACCCCCCTGGCTGACTGATGCACCTCTTTATGAACCCCATGTAAGCAAACAGCAGCTCCAACACTGCTAGTGCAAGGGAAAGGAGTTATGACTTCCTCTTCTGTTATCTTCAGGTGTTTAAACGAAACCAAAGATGTAAAGAATTATTCTAAATGATCAAAGAATAAGAAAGAAATGTAATAATCTACTACTGTGGGTTTGGTAGTGAAAGGGTTAAAATAATTGAAAGCAATAAAAGGTGGCAAATTAATAATGCCAGCAAAACACTGAGAATTTTCTACTGGACTAATTTTGTGGTTTCTAAGAGATTTTTATTTCATTAAAACTGCTCCAAATCTTCAGGTCTTTTTCTTCTTTTTTTTCTAGATCATCCCTAACTGTGTTGTGTCAGATTAGGTGATCATCACAGGGAGCTGCCCCAGCAGTGCCAGGATTAGTATCCTGCTCGCCAGGGTTGGTACCCTTCAGCCTCTCTCCCTCCTCTCTAGGCCAGATTCCCACAAAACTGCAATTCCCATAGTTCGTCTGAGGAAAAAAAAAAAAAAACACAACATCTCCTGCATACAATAGCTGGGAGTTTGGTGGAAGACAAATGTACTCCCTCCTTCTGGAACCCCAGACTAGGTGGGTATACAGAAAGTGACACCAGACCACAGCTCCAATCGGTCTGGCCTTGCACTCCTGCCACGTGGCAGATGTACTCCAGTGTCCCACAAACCTGACAGTGCCATGGCTGACACCCTCATCTAAGGTATCTTTGATGTTATAGGAATCTGTTGAGTAACTTTTTGTAGACTGACCCACTAGGCCAAAGGGCAGCAGTAAGCTCTTAATGGCACTTTTGCTAAGGCAAGGCACAAAGCAGGGCTGAAACAAAGCATTCTGCAACATTCAAAACAGGGAAAAAAAACCCCAAACACAACAACAAAAACCAAACCAAAACAAAAAACAACCACAAACAAACAGCAAATCCACCACAGAATCATGGAATCATAAAATGGTTTGGGTTGGAAAGGACCTTAGAGTTTACCAAGTTCCAAACTCCCAGCCACCTTTCACTAGACCACATTGCTCAAAGCCCCATCCAACCTGACCTTGAACACTTCCAGGGATGTGGCAGCCATAACTTCTTCGGGCAACCTGCTCCAGTGCCTCACCACCCTCACAGGGAAGAATTTCTTCCTGATAGCTAATCTAAATCTACCCTCTTCTGGTTTAAAGCCATTCCCCCTTGTAGTGTCCTATCACTGCCTGGCCTTTGTCAAAAGGCCCCTCTGCAGCTTTCTTGTAGGTCCATTTAGTAACCAGAAGGCTGATCTAAGTTCTCCCCAGAGCCTTCTCTCCTCCAGGCTGAACAAGCCCAGCTCTCTCAGCCTGTCTTCACAGGAGAGGTGCTCCAGCTGTTTGATCATCTTCATGGCCTCCTCTGGACTCACTCCAGCAGGTGCATGTCCTTCCTATGTTGGGGGCCCCAGAGATATTACTAATATATATTACATGAATTATGCATTATCCCAGACATCTTATAACATGCTACGTTCAAGAAAAATCCAATGCTGTTCAGGTGCACAAAAGGGACAAACAAGGAGTTTCAAGTTTTCCAAAACCATTTTACAGAAACAAGAATGAGTTAAAATAAGAGGTTCTTTCCCATGAATCTCACTGGGGTAAAAGGGATCTTGAACAAAGTGAATATTCTCTGGGAAGATTTTTAAAAGACATTTTCTGTCAAAATAAAATGCTTGTGTCAACACAGCAATGCCAGAACAAAAGAAGGGCTCTCTGCAGAAGATATAAATAGCACCTGCAGCGTTAAGTTTTTTATCTAGACTTATTATTTACAGATGCTTCTGCTGTGGAGCAAGTGGCCAATCAGCCTGAAAGGTGGCATCATATCACTACCCAAGAAGGCAACAATCAACGTCAACTAAATGGCTCAGCTGAGGTTTCCAGTTAGAGGTGAAAACAGCCACCTTGGTCTGAGTTCAGGTGGCTTTATAACCAAGAAACAAAAAGATGAAGAGAGTCCTCTTGCAGTAAAGTCTGTGTTTATTTTTGGCACTTTATCAGAGACACCTTCAAAATTTGTCAAAACAAGCTTATGAAGAATTACCAGTCTTATATAGCTGGGCAGCTGGTCATGTTTCACTATGAAGTGTATTGCTCATTTTAGGACTGTAGCTCCCACTGCTGCCACATAAATTTTGTGCTCTTCTTACTTGTTGTGAAAATCCTTTACATAAAAAAACAGACACAGAAGTGCTGGAAGACAAGTACAAGACAGCTGCTAAGAGCAGAGACACATTCAAGAGGATGTGAGCTTCCACGTGTTAGTGTTCTGTGCATCTCGAGTCAGAAAAGCCAACCGCAAAGTCTGAAGTTACGTGCTGATTTCCCTGCCAGAGGAAGTGGTGATTGCTTCAAATGTCAGATTTGTCAAATATTAGGTAATTTCTGAAACCTCATCTGAAAGGAATAAATAGAGCTGAGCCAGATCATGCTGAGAGGATCCCAGTAATTCACTGTAAGGAACAGCATTCATCACCAGCCTTTAATCATGCAATTCCATGTGTTAGCAGAAGGTTAAGCAGAAAGACATCTGGACTTAACTGATCTGTTTTTCACTTACTTTGCCCACACCGCCCCTTGCTGTATCTCAGCTCTCTACATACTGGAAGAGTACAGCCTTTAAGAAGTGCCCACATCCTCATTGGAGCACACAGAAACAATCTTTGTCATGATGTCTTAGACAGCTTTGGTTCTTTCATATGGCTTGCAAAAAGATGCACTTGTTTCTATAATCTGTCTGACCATACATAGTTCATTTTTACTTTATGGCTTCTTGGAGAAAAGATCTTAGATGAAAGTTAAGTCCATTAGAGTTATTGTTAAGTTTTTCTATGGATGTCAGTCAGCCAAAAAAGTTCCCCTGTTTTTGCAACATTTCTATACTGGGACTAGTCCCTTCTGCTCAGCCAACAGGGTTTCTTGTGGCAGGCTGGTGAGCCTAAGGAAGGAAGGGAGCCTTGTAACTATGTGTAATAAAAGGGTTTGCAGTTAAGGCAGGGAACCTCAGCCTGATTTGCAACAAAATGCCCCCCCCCCTTTTTTTTTTTTAAATTTAAACCCACCTGCTTGGTGTCATCTAGCAAGGTTTTTCTGCTGTGGAGTTATTGCACAGAGACCTATCTTAGAATCTATTCTCTAGGTAAGAAACCTAGGCCAGCTATTTACTCTCTGGAGTATTGACACTCCTTACACTTCATTTAGCTAGAAGAAAACAAGACATGATGAGAAAAGGTTTCAGAATAACTAAAGAAACCCTAAAATCATCATTCAGAGGCTAAATGGTGACTCACATTATTTTAAATGAGTGACCAGTGTTGATCCTGCTAAGAATTAAACATTCAAATCTAAGGAGCATGGTTTTAATTAAGCCTAGCCCAGTCCACAAGTGAACAGGAGGCACTGCTCTTTTACATGCTTCTTTCAAGCTAGATAGCAAATGACTTCAAGCTTCTCCAAAAACTCCTTAACCTTGGATGAAGTCTCCTGAGAGTAAGGAAGTACTTTTCAAAAGCAGCAAAGCATCTGAGAGGAAAGAAAGCTGTTTAGGCATTGATGTGGCTTCGTAACATTTATATTGAATCACTACAGCAATTAGGTGGAGGTGGATTGACATTTCATTGGGAAAGGCACCCACAAACGCCTGTTGTTTGCTCTCACAGCTGAACTATACAGAGGAAGACAATCAGTTGGTGAGAGGCAGAAAGTGACAGCAAGAAGGGCATGACTAATGCAACAGACAGCACTTGCAGCGGCACTAGCACTCAGAAGGGCTCCAGCTTTCCAGATAACATAGTTAGAAACTCTTTAGAAAGCACAGAGGTACTGAGCACTGAATGAGAATGCCTGTACTGGTGAGATGGCTCTAAACCACCTGCCTCCATCCCAAAATTGTCCATTTTTAATAGCCACAAAGCAAGTGACTTTGTATAATGTGTTCTCCTCTTCTGCTTTAGTACAAATGGTTAAAAGCAACCAGCCTTTCTTTGAACTGGAAGAGAACAGAGTGGCTCACAGATGCAGACGCAACTGAAAGGTATTTAAAGAAATTACAGATTTTGATCTGAGACCACTTCCTGACTAATACTGCAGACACAGTAATATGCCTTATCATCATGCTGCTAAGTATTTGTGACAGAGCTTCCAATCACTGCACCTTTTGTGTAATCATGCCAGCATACCCTAGTGCTATGCTACAGATTTTAAATATAGGAAATGCAGACTAATGATGTATGTTTGGAATACAGAGAAGGTAGATCAAAGCTGGGTGTCAAAGCAGAAGGCTTTTCATGATTGGAGGGAGGAAATGTCAGGACAACTTGAACAGTGCAGAATTTTGAGTCATATACATCCTCCTACTCTGAAGCCAGATAGGCAGTGAGTCCTGTGAGGCAAGGTAAAATGGACTTTCTTGCTGCAAAACAAACCTGATATCCAAAAACTTTCATCTAACTCTGAGGAGCCTGTCAACACATCAACATTACACACAACCAACACCTGGAGTAGGATAGGAAAAAACTGATATTCTCCATTATCATTTTCTTATTAGAGAGTTGACAGAGTGATTATCATCTCAGGGGAGGCTCTCAGTGCAGAACTTAACATCTGTGGAGAAACTGCAACTGGCAGGATATAATTTCATCACAGACAAGGTAAGCAAAAATTTCAGAATTCTGAGCTAAATGTTTTTTTTTAGTTTTGTTGAGACAAGTACTTTCAGAATTCCAAATATTCCACAGAAATTATCTGTGTTCAAATGGCTGAATAACTTAATTTTTGCATGTTTCCAATCTTACCAAAATGAGTAATGTCAAAAGAATTTCACAGACAAGTTTATAAGCAGGGACATACCTTGACTATTGAAATCAACATTTTTCAGTGACAAAACGTTACAACCAGATGAATGTTACACCAGCCCTAGGTCACAGCAATTATAAGAACATTACAGCACAGGAATTCTCCAAGTTGCTATGAATGTTTTAGAAAAGCTTTCCTTCATCGCTTGTTTGTTGCCACCTTTGGCAATCCAGGAAACATGTCCAAATTATGCATATGCAACCTTCCTAGCATTCATTTACTCTGAAGCAACAACATGCTCTACCTGTCCCCGCACATCACAACACATTCTTCCAATGCAAAGCAATGACAGTGCTGCAGGATGAAGTTCACTGTGACAGCTGTGCGATCATAGCTAATTTTTTGATTCACAGCACTTCTCAGCCCATTATTATCATAGAAAAAGACCAATGGAAAAACCTGTAGGTATTCTGTTGTCTTACCTGTTGCAGGTAAGAGCTGCAGCAGTGCAGAAAACAGTGAGCCTTCAGTGCAGATCAGTATACTGCCAGCAACTCACACTCTGCAAGGAATGCTTGATTTGAGGAAATTAATTCTCTGATTTGAATCAGCACCAGTTACAGAGGTGCTAATCTTCTGGGTGCACCTTCCCCAGAAGCTATTGCGGGAGATACCTACAGGATACTTTCCTTCTACAGAGGTAGCACAGGGCACCAGTCAGAACACAAGAAATTTAGGCTCAACTAGCTGTTCAATCACAGGTTCTTGTCTGACCTTGTACAATTCCTTCAGTTTCTCAGCACTTTGGTTCCTTTACTGGAAAATGTTCCTTTTGTGGTAGAAGAGGTGTTTAGGTACTCAGAACATATGCATGTTGGAATAGAAATGGATGAGATGGACATACAATGCAAGGAGTGATAAACTTCTGACATGCATTTCTGCATAAAACAACTGCTTTTTTTCCTCTCAGATTTTATCAACAATAAAACCTTCTACCACATCTAGCACTTCCCAGTATTGCATGTAAAGTAAGTCACATGGCAGTGAAAAAAACACCCCTGGCCTGGCAGCCCACCCTTCATCCGCTCCGCAATAACTTCCAGCCCTGTCTGCAAACATACCTCCCCCCCAGCTGCTGGCTAATCTGGTTTAGCAAAGAAACGGTTCTCCTCCATTAGCTTTCACACCCATGCACTGTTTTGTTCTAATACTATTGTAAGTGGGAAATAAACAGGCATTTTTTAAGTCAGCCATGTCTGCTGCAATGTGTTGCTAATAGCCTCAGCCAAACTAGCTTCAATTTCTGAATCGTATTTGCTACCCAACTCTCCAAACACTCCAGCTCTGCCACACTCCAGTGCAGACTAGTCAGGAGAAGCCAGGGCATCCTTCTTCATTGGTTTTTCCATTGTTCTAATGCCACAGTCACAACCATACTGAAGCTATAAGGCTTGATCTGCCACCACATATCTGCGTATACTGGTTTCAACGTTTCGGCTGAAAAAACATGTCCAAAAGTGCCATACACTGTGTAGAAAATCACAGCTTCTCCTTCTTGTTATCTAATGTACCCACCCAAGACAGAGTCTGATTCTGGTGCACTGAAAAACAGGCATAATAGCTATCAGATTTTCTTAGTAGGGGTAATTTACTCTTCCAATCATTTTAAAGTATGCGAATGCAAAGCAAACAAGAATCTTTCCTCAGAAAGAAAACTTTACAGCAACACTGTTAGAAAGAGGGGTACCCAAGCAAGCTCATTTCCTCCTTTCTCTCACTCACAAGTGGTTCCTAAAATAGATTTTCCTTCCCATAAAAAAAATCAACATTTTTTAATGGAAGCTGCTTTAACAGAAGGCTGCCCTTTCATTAATGTGCTACAGGGAGACTGTAAACCCAGGAAAATTTGCTACATGCTTCAAATACCACCATCCCACTTCAGAAAATGGAAAACAGGAACAAGGAGATCAAACTTTTGTCTCTTTGACCGCCAAAATCAATGGATACTTGCCCACAACATTTAGGATTTTCTGCTCCTGGACACAAAGCAACAGTTTTCGCTATTAAAAAAACAGAAAGCTTCCAAATACAATAGTATTAAAGAACTCATATAGAAACAAAATATCCCCACCATTATAAACAGATCTCCTCAAAAGACTATAGATAAAGACAGAACTTCTGTTTTCCCAACACCTAAAGCTAAAGAATTCATCTAGAAAGTCCAGCTTGTCCCTGGCTGGCTTTTGACTGGTTACTTCAAAAAGCAGTGGCTGACAGAAGAATCTCAATCCTGTAAATTGCCAATTCTGGAGCACATTCTGCTTGTTTCAAATTCCACATATTGCAATTATAAGTGAAACACACATCATAAGCTTATATACATATTAAAGTGTTCATTTCAACAATAAGCACATTCCATTCTCTTGCATGACAAGTAGCATTTTTCTTTTAATCTGCTTTAATTAATATCTTTCAGCTTATTTTTAAGTCACCTGTACATTATGACCAATGGGCAGATGATTCATAAACTGATACAGCATTTCAAAAACTCTTTAATCAGTAGTTTGCATTCTTTATTATTTTGAAACTTCTGTATTTGTCAAAGCCCACAGTGCATTATCTTCATTTGTCTTATGCCTCAAGGTTTCCACGAAGAGTCCATAGTAAGTAAATAAAGTTTTGATGGTGCCTGAGTTGTGAATACGTCCTTCTCTTTTGCTTGCTATGTACTTTTATGTTTCACAAACATAGCTGTCTAAAGAAACATGGACTTGGCATGATGCGTATGGACTGAACTGCTGTGGTTAAAAATCTAATTTTATTAGTGGTTGAAATTGTGGTTAAAAATTTAGGTGGTTAAAAATGTAATTGTATAGAATCTGAATATACCTTAAATATACCTAAAATAAAGCAAGTGGTGAGATTTTACTCTAGAAAAGAGGGATTTTACCTGCTCAAATACAGAACAGCTTACTCAACAATCAGAAACACAAAATACCTTTTTCTCAAGCAATAACTTGTTGATTGTCCAGGGTTCTGTAAACAGCAAATGTTCAGGACAGACCTGCCCTATGCATCTCAGCATTGACCCTGAAGACTGAGCAAAGAGCAAGGGAGAAGGAAGCAACTTCCGTTTGATTCTTGTTTCAACCCTCAGTACTGCCCACACAATTTACATCAAAAAATCTTTAGATAAAAACACAAATAAGCCTGGGAACAGAATCTGCTCACAGAAGCTTCACATTCCAGCAAGCACTTCAACACTAGGCACCACAATGATTTTCATTTCTGTTTGATCTCATTTTGGCCCCAGGAATACTGCACAGTGACCCACTTTTTAAAATGTGGAAAATCAGACTGGGCATGAGATTTTTCTCTCCATTTGTAGCCTAATGCTGAGAAACTCTGGTGAAAAAGAAATGGGAAATTACAGCCATTTAAGTCACTGGCAGCTACACTTGGGAGCAGGTTGTGAACTTGTGAAGCAGCAGCTCTCTTCAGATGCCATAATCTCCCTAAACAAGGGGAAAGATCTCAGATATGGATAGCAATTAGTATTTCCTACGGGCTAGTTAAAGTCTCTCTGCATTCAACATGCATCTGAGAATTACATTTACCATTCTGAATTACATTTTTATTTTGTTTTGGCCATTGTTCCTACTACCATTTTCTTCCTTAACACTTCTCACTCCTGAACAGTATGCCTTCTGATTACTACGCTGCTTCCATAGCTTTGAAAGTTTGTAAGCCAGTCCTTGTGAGCTGTGTTACCCACAATGCATGATATCTAAGAGGAGGAGGACTGAGCAGATCTGTATGTTGCCTCTGACCTGAAAATCCAAAATTTAAACTCTAGTTCTGATTAGGAATGAATTATCAAAGCAACATCGTAAAGCACTTCCAGGACAATGGTTCTGTTTTTGGAACAGAATACATATTCCTTTAAAATGGAGCAACCATAAGCTGCTTCAGTTCATCTTAACATTTCAATATACCCAAAAGTTAGTTCTATTATATTTTTCCTCTGACATGCAAACTTTGGCAAACTGAGAAAACAAGTTAGCAAGATTGTCTAGAGTGACTCAAGTATGTAAATAATGAAACAGAACCCTGGCTCCTAATTTCATGAGTAGGGGAGGGCGAAACAGGGAAGAAGTGACACCGTTATCCACTCACAGTGCAGTGGAGTCAGAGGATAATTTAGATTTGGCCTAGCAATTAAATAAAGCTTTTCTTTTGTTTTCAGTAGGGGTGGTTAATTTCCTCCATGAGAAGAAGAGTAGGGCATCTCACGGGAGTGAAGCATTTATCACATCCTATCAATTACGAAAATTTGGACAATCACAGCAAAACTGAAACTAAAGGGATAAACAGTCTCCATCCAAAGGTGTAAAAAAAATCACAGGAGACAGGACATTTGTTCCTATAATTTCACAGCAATACTCTATAACCCAGAGCAAAAAAAAACCCAACCAACCCATGCTATGCTGATTTTTAAAAGGAGCAAGCAAGGAGATAGAACTGACATTTTGCAAGACTGTGGTATCATTACTGTAGAATGAGTAAATCTAGGACAGAAAGAGAAATGAAAACTGTGATAAAATGCCACATGGTTTTATCAGGTTAGACTGCGGCAGACTATAGTGTCTCTCTTCAGTAAGATAACTGTTTTTTTTTAGGCAAATTCAATCCATTGGAACTAATCTCTATAGACTTAAACCACAAATTGCTTTCACTGCTTCAAGGGAGATTAATTATTAAAGCATAAAGAAATGGAGATTATAAAATAACTATTAGGTAGGTAAGAGATTACAACTGTTTATAGTATTGGGAAGAAAAGGGGTGTCTTTCTGAAATCATTACCGGTCCCAGTTCTGCTTAGGATTTAAATACAACCATTGGTCCAAGGAGAAGATAGTCCAAGAAGGTACATAGTACTGAAGCTTCAGGTAACACAAAGTAGGAAGGCAATGCCAATTACTACGAACAACTTTACTTGCAAAAAGAATTTTATAGCCCTATGGCACAGAATCACAAAGGCAGACAGCAATTCAACAACACAAAGGCCTGCATTCATAAGCAAGCATTTTGTTGCTGGAGTCTGGGCCGTAATACATGAAGGTGCCAGGAAAGGAAAAAAGCAAAATCCTTATGCTTAATAACAAGATAATAACACGGCGCCAAACCAGTTTGCTCCAGGGATCACCAAGGCTGATCATGGGCAACACTCCACTGTTTATTTACTTCTACAAAAGTCAAAATGTACACAAAGTTGCTGGGTTTAGGCCCTCAGCCCTCTCTCTGTTAAAGTGCAAAAGACAGAATCATAGAATCATAGAATAGTTAGGGTTGGAAAGGACCTTAAGATCATCTAGTTCCAACACCCCTGCCATGGGCAGGGACACCTCCCACTAAACCATGCCACCCGAGGCTATGTCCAACCTGGTCTTGAACACCGCCAGCAATAGAGCATTCACAACTTCCCTGGGCAACCCATTCCAGGGCCCCACCACCCTTACAGTAAAGAATTTCTTCCTCATATCCAATCCAAACTTCCCCTGTTTAAGTTTAAACCCATTACCCCTTGTCCTCTCACCACAGCCCCTAATGAAGAATCCCTCCCCAGCATCCCTATAGGCCCCCTTCAGGTATTGGAAGGCTGCTATGAGGCCTCCACGCAGCCTTCTCTTCTCCAGGCTGAACAGCCCCAACTTTCTCAGCCTATCTTCATATGGAAGGTGCTCCAGTCCCCTGATCATCCTCGTGGCCCTCCTCTGCACTTGTTCCAACAGTTCCATGTCCTTTTTATGTTGAGGACACCAGAACTGCACACAATACTCCAAGTGAGGTCTCACGAGAGCAGAGTAGAAGGGCAGGATCACCTCCCTCGACCTGCTGGTCACGCTCCTTTTGATGCAGCCCAGGATACGGTTGGCTTTCTGGGCTGCGAGTGAACACTGCCGGCTCATGTTCATTTTCTCATCGACCCACACCCCCAAGTCCTTCTCCGCAGGGCTGCTCTGAATCTCTTCTCTGCCCAACCTGTAGCTGTGCCTGGGATTGCTCCAATTCAGGCATAGGACCTTGCACTTAGCATGGTTAAACTTCATCAGGTTGGCATCAGCCCACCTCACAAGTGTGTCAAGGTCCCTCTGGATGGCATTCCTTCCCTTCAACGCATCAACCGAAACACACACCTTGGTGTCATCGGCAAACTTGCTGAGGGCGCACTCAATCCCACTGTCCTTGTCACTCACAAAGATGTGGAACAAGACCGGTCCCAACACCGATCCCTGAGGGATACCACTCGTTACTGGTCTCCAGCTGGACATTGAGCCATTGAGCTCTTTGCCTGCAGCCATCCAGCCAGTTCTTTATCCACCAACTGGTACACCCATCAAATTGATGTCTCTCCAACTTAGAGACAAGGATGTCATGTGAGACAGTGTCAAAGGCTTTGCACAAGTCCAGGTAGATGACATCAACTGCTTTACCCCTGTCCATCACTTTCATAGCCCCATCATGGAATGCCACCAGATTGGTCAGGCAGGATTTCCCCTTAGTGAAGCCATGCTGGTTGTCACGAAGCACCTCGTTGTTTTTCCTGTGCCTTAGCATGCATTCCAGGAGAATCCACTCCAAGATTTTGCCAGGCACAGAGGTGAGACTGACTGGTCTGTAATTCCCCGGCTCATCCATTTTCCCCTTCTTGAAAATGGGGGTTATATTTCCCTTTTTCCAGTCATCGGGAACTTCACCTGAGCGCCATGCGTTTTCAAATGTGATGGACAGTGGCTTAGCAACTTCATTTGCCAGCTCCTTCAGGACCCACGGATGGGTTTCATCAGGTCCCATGGACTTCTGTACATTCAGGTTCTTAAGATGGTCTCAAACCAGATCCTCTCCTACAGTGGGCCCTGGGTCTTCATTCTGACTGTCCCTTTGTCTGCCTTCCAAGACTTGGGTGGTGTGGTCAGATAATTTGCCAGTGAAGACCGAGGCAAAGAAGCCAGTGAGAACCTCAGCCTTCTCCAAACTCAGGGTAGCCAGTTCTCTGGATAGCTTCTCAAGAGGGCCCATGTTGTCCCTACTCTGTCTTTTATTTGCAATGTACCTATGGAATCCCTTCCTGTTATCTTTAACATCCCCAGCCAAGTTTAATTCTAACTGGGCCTTAGCTTTCCTAGCCTGGTCCCTAGCTTCCTTGACAACATCCCTGTATTCCTCCCAGGCCACCTGTCCTTGCTTCCACCCTTTATAAGCCTCTTTTTTCCTTTGAATTTTCCTCAGCAGCTCCTTATCCATCCAAGGAGGTCTCCTGGCCCTCCTGCAGCACTTCCTTCTAGTTGGGATGCATTGCTCCTGAGCCTGAAGCAGGTGATCCTTGAATATCAGCCAACAGCCTTAGGCCCCCCTGCCCTCTAGGGCTATATCCCATGGAACCTTACTGAGCAGGTTCCTGAAGAGGCCAAAGTCTGCTCTCTTGCAGTCCATGGCAGTGAGCTTGCTGCACGCTCTTCTCACTGTCCTGAGAATCTCAAACTCGACCATCTCATGATCGCTGCAATCAAGGCTGCCCTGGAGCGTCACATTCCCAACCAGCCCTTCCCTGTTGGTGAGGACGAGGTCAAGCATGGCACCTCTCCTTGTCGGCTCCTCAATTACTTGCAGAAGGAAGTTGTCTTCCACACAATCGAGGAACCTCCTGGATTTCTTGTGCCAGGCTGTACCATCCCTCCAACAGATATCAGGGTGGTTGAAGTTCTCCATGAGAACAAGGGCCTGCAAGCGTGAGGCTGCTCCTATCTGCCTATGGAGCGCTTCATCCACAGAGTCCTCTTGATCTGGTGGTCTGTATCAGATCCCCACAATAATGTCTCCCATCTCTGTTCTCCCTTTAACCCTGACTCACAAACTCTCTGTTGACTGCTCACCTGTCCCCAGACAGAGTTCCATACTCTCCAGCCTATCCCTAACATAAATAGCAACTCCCCTGTCCCTGCCTGCCGGGCCTGTCTTTCCTAAAGAGCCTGTAACCTTCCATTCCAACACACCAGTCATAGGAGCCATCCCACCATGTTTCTGTGATGCCTATGATACCATACCCCCTTAGACATGAACACATCTCTAATTCCTTGTTTGTTCCCCATGCTACAGGCATTTGTATAGAGGCATCTGAGCCGAGATCCAATTGAGGCCGGCTCATTGGCTGGAGCAGCTGGAATATCTCTACATTGCTCCAAACGTTTACTATAGGTGCTGGCAACCGACTGGGTGTGTTGGGATGGAATGATCCCCCTCCCCCAACACATCTAGTTTAAAGCATCCTTGACCAGCCTGGCAAGCCTCCTACCAAATCCACTCTTCCACTTCTTTGTCAGATCAGCTCCACCAGCCCCCAGTAGACCTGGCCTACTGTATTGAGTTCCATGTTCAAGGTACCCAAACCCCTGACTATAGCACCACCCTTCTAACCATTTATTAACCTGCGCAATCCTCCTAGCCTTTCTGAGGTCCTGCCCTGTATCCTGGAGAATTGACGAAAAGACAATCTGAGCTCCAGAGCCCCTAACCATCTCTCCCAGAGCTCTGTAGTCCTTCTTTATGTTCTCCGGGCTACTGCTATCTGTATCAGTAGCACCCACGTGGATCACTAGGAGTGGGTAATAGTCAGTGGGACCGACTAGAGCAGGCAGCTTCTCTGCAACATCCCTGATCCGAGCCCCTGGTAGGCAACACACCTCCCCTGAGCCTGGGTCAGGCCGGCAGATGGGTGCCTCTGTGCCTTTCAGATTAGAGGCCCCTACTACTACGGCCCGCCGCTTTTTCCTGGCAGCACCAGCAGTGACCTTCTTTACCAGTGCACCAGCTGGTTGAGCCTGGTGGGAGCGCTGTTGCTCATCAGCCCCCTGCAGGACAGCAAAGCGGTTCTGGGTGGGGACAACAGACGTAGGAGGAAGCCCCTTGCTTTTAATTGCCCTCTTCCTCCTTTTCTTGTTGTTTTTTTTCTGTTACTTTTCCCAGCTTCCTGGGTTAGCGGCCTCCTTTCCTGCATGAGCAACAGTAGACACTTGAGGACCCCGCACAGTCTGGTCCCGGAGCAAGCAGTGCTGCTTCCTCTCAGCTTCCCTGACACCTTTCAGCCTGGTAACAGCGTCCCGCAGCTCAGCCACCTGCTGCAGGAGGACCTCCACCAGGGAGCACAGAGTGCAGCCCTGCCCATTGCTCACCCTTCCTTCAGGACAGCAGTGCAGGTGCTCTCTACACCCCGAGCTCTGCACTGCAGCCTCCCCTCTCAACGGCTCTGTCTGGGTGCCTACGCTGGCCACCGCCGGGGCAGCCAGAGCAGAGCTCCCAGACCGAGCCCTGGTCATACGGTGAGTGTTCACCATCCCGCTCCTGCCCGCGCAAACTGCCTCGAACCCCCCGTGCTCGCCGCGCTCCCTGGGGCAGGTTTTTAACCAGTCAGGGTGGTGCCGCTCCTCCTGGCGCCGCCCCCTCTGAGTCAACTCCTCGCGTCCGCTGAGCTGCTGGCTCCTGGGCAAGTCCTGTCGAGGACTTGAGATTCCCTCGGTGCAAGTTGCTGCTCTGAGTTGAAGCTCCTGGACGCCGAGCCTCCCCCCGATCAGGCGCTGCAGGCGTCCCCTCTCGAGACAGTCACCTCAGGAATTCAGAAGTAGTATCAAATTTAAAGTTTACAAACTAGAGTACGAGTTGACAAGGACAGACATGGACTAAAGATTTGAAAAATAAACTCATCTACATATTGTGATGAATTAAAATTTTAGGAATGCCTCAGTTTAAACCTGGATTTCAAACTCAGGAACATTCAGATCTGATGCTGTGGTCCTGGCTTGTATCTCTGACACTGTTTCACCTCATAAAATGGGAAACAATATAAAACAGGCTACAAAGGGCATGCTGCTCCACTCCTTCAGAGTGTGAACACTTTATTGATTAGGCTTCTACAAAGGCAAGATTCCTCTCCCACCCTTACCTGAGGAACAGGCAAGATGATGCAGTAAGGAGGAGAGGAGTCCAGGCAGCTAACCTGTACAGGCTCTGGACAGTCTGGGATGTCCACTCCTCATTGAATGAGACAGTTGCTTATAACCTAGCTGTGTGTTGATCCCCATTCTTCTTGGCCTGTTAAAAGCCTTTCTAGAAGAAACATCTGTCTATCAAATAGTAATGCTGGAATACTGTTCCCTGTACTCACTCTAGTTTTCTTAATCCTTTTCATGAGATTTGAATTTCAGTTTTAAAATTAGGAATAGTTGCCCCTGTCATGCTTACTAGAACAAGAGATGAGCAGGTTCCTACTTCCACACATCCTAGTATAAACAAAAAGTGAGCAGGAGGATTATTACAAGTGCTCAGGGATTTTCCTCTGCTCCTTACATGTATTTACACTAGACAGGTACTACAAGTAATGAATGGTGAACGTAGAGACTTCAGTCAAAACTATGAAAAACCTGAAGCAGCTCCAGCCCAATTTGCTACATCTGTTTCACAAGGCATTCAGCTGGGACAGTGAAAGGAGGAAAAAGGCACCAAGAGGACAGAGGTCAAGAAACCACAGTGCCTTTGCAAAGGCCTTGGCTTCAGATTATGGAATTTTTACCACAGTTGATGGTAAAGTAGCACTGCGAATGACGGAAACAAGTGCATACTTGCATTTAACTAAACTAGTCACTAGATGTCACTGTAAAATGCGTCCAACAAAACGGAGGAAAACATAATACCTGTCAGCATGGTCAACATCACTCAGGACCTCCCACCTACTGTCCTGGGTTCAGCAGCAGCAGTCATTTTTTCTCCTTCTTGGTAGCTGGTGCAGCTCTGTGTTTTTGATTTTGGGCCTGGGAACAGTGCTGATAACACCAGTGTTTTCAGTTACTGCTTGGTGATGTTTAGGCTGGCCAAGGACTTTGTGAGCCTCATGCTCTGCTAGGGAGGAGGGGAAGCCGGGAGGAAGGAGAGACAGGACACCTGACCCAGACTATCCAAAGAGATTATTCCATACCACAGCACGTCATGTCCAGGATGTAGAAACAGAGCAGAGACCCGGAAGGGTGGTGAGGGTGCACAGTGGGGGGCACTGGTGGGGGTGCACTGCGTGGTCGGGCTTGATATTGGATGGTGAGAAATTGTATTCTTTTCCCTTGTATTTTCTCTTGTCATTATTATTATTGGTGGTAGCAGCAGTGATTTGCGTTATACCTTAGTTACTAAACTGTTCTTATCTCAACCTGTGGGAGTTGCGTTCTTTCGATTCTCCTTCCCATCACTCCAGGAGCAGAGGGAAGAAAGAGGAGTGAGTGAGAGAGCAACTGTATGGGTTTATAAGCTTAAACCACGACACCTACGAGAGTGCATTCTTCCTAAAGAACCAGGAAACCTCAAAGCCCTAGTTGAAACGCTAAATAATTTTCAGTATCAGGTAACCATTAAAAAGTTTGGACACTGAATGTCCCAGGCACTGAACGAAGATCTCAGACTTGCTGGAATTTCAGCATTCTCAATGCCAAGCATTAATTGGAAACAAAGCAGTCAGTCAAAGGCAGCTTAGACGCAATGTACTAAGATGTTTGAGTTTCAT
The DNA here is from genome assembly GCA_039720435.1 of Amazona ochrocephala. Taxonomy (NCBI): domain Eukaryota; kingdom Metazoa; phylum Chordata; class Aves; order Psittaciformes; family Psittacidae; genus Amazona; species Amazona ochrocephala. The sequence continues at coordinate 34,726,001 of CM077881.1, forward strand.
TCTACACCTATAAAATGTCTACACTGACCTTCTGGTAAGGTTATCTCATTCTAAGCACCACAAAAGCCACTGCTGAAACTGGATCTTTTGAAATTGTTGAACTTTCCTAAGGAATGCTCAGTAGCAGCTACAACATAACCATTTGGGTCCTATTCACTTCATAAGAAGTTAAGGCAATTCTAGACAGCCATCTTGCAAAAGTGAATTTTTAATGCCATCATGTTTACAGTTCTAGTTAATGCTTTGTACTCTGCATTACTAGCTGGAAATTTTAGTTTCTTGATCTAGAATGTGATTGTCATGGTACTCCCTTTCTAGCAACAGATTTATGTGGGCCTGATCCAACTAAAGTAATAATTGTGGTTTTTTTCACTTCAATAAACCAAACAAGGAGCTTCTTGCAGGTTTGAGGTTTTTTTTTCCCTAATAAACGAAAGATCAAATCTTCATTCCTCATTTTATATGAAACAGTCTTTGATGGCTTGCTGATGGAAATACATAACAGACAGAAATGCAGCCTTCTGTAGCAATGTTCCCTGCAGAACATTTAACCACTCTCTATGGAACACTGGAGCTCCCTTTTTTCTCTCCGCTCACCCCGCCCACCCCCCACTTCTAATTAATTTACTGTCCCATCCTCTATTTCTCTCTCCACGCTTTTACTTCTCCCCTGTGAATTACTGTTTGTTCTTCTTTTTCACAAACCTGTTCTTCTCATTTTCCTATCTATAATGGAAGAGACTCAGTTCTTCTGAAAATATATTTGTTCCTCCATCCCATCTCAGGCATGTTACCTACTCAATGTAACAGCTGCTAGATTCTATGCCTGTCTTTCCTCCTTGTTGAGTGCTTATCCAACTACTCACTTTCCAGCATTTCTCTACCAGTCACTGCTGTCTAGGCAGTTCCAGCACCTGGACTCAGCAGTACTGATACTCCTTTTGTAAGAGCAAGAATCAGGGGTAAATACACAACCTTGCTGAATTCAACAGTAAAATTCCCACTGGTCTGAAGATGATTAGGATTTTTTACACGCTTATACCACTAGAGAAGAACAGATGTAAGGTTTCCATTTCTGGATTCATCTGTCAAAATTATTAAAGAAAATCATCCACTCTAATTTTGGGTTAACTGTGATTTAGCAGCTTATTCATAATGGATTTGATGAATGAATGATTTTGTGATTCCTGCCCTGTGGCTGTATTTTTTAAGAGGTCTCATGGTGTTACAAAAACCACACTATTTATTTCCACAATTAGAGATCATCATTCTCTGCACAAATTAAAATACACCATTTAATGATATGATTTGTACTTGAAGTACTGTCATGTGCTTTTAGGTTTTAATATACATTTCAATTTTCTTTTTCCTGCTCTTTCCTAAGTCACTTCAAAGTACCATTAAAAGTTACGTGAGCTCGCAGCAGCTGTACCAGGCAGAACAGTGGGAAAGATGGCATCAGAAAAAAATGAATTAAATTGATACTGTAGGACCATTTGACCTTTGGTGAACTTAAATTCTTACCTACGAACAAAAACTGCTAGAAGTATGCCTGCATGAAGGTTTCAGGACTGATCCCAGAACATTAAAATTAAACGACAATTCACAGAGTATTTCTTAGTTCTTGTGTCTACATTATGCATGCAAAAAAATGCTTAAAACTAGATTTTAGAAGACTTGATGAATAATCTGAATTGCAGACCTTTCTACTGAGTTCAGCAGGTTGTGCCTTTGCAACTTATATGCATCAAGAGATAAAGTCTTCAAAACACAAAATCTCCGGGAAATATATTTGTCACCATAAGTTGGGAGCTCAGCTGAAAGACTGATGGAGTACCTAATTTAAGCACCATGGCTGGCTGGCTTAGTTTGGATGTCAGGACTGTTTCTCACCACAGATTGTATGGAAAGTCTGACTGAGAGCTGAGGAAAACTGGCAGACTAAACCACTTGCTGCACTTTTGAACTATGTGTCATAACACCCATTGCAACCATGTATATTAAGCAGACAGAATTCCACCTTGCAGTGTTGTATCTCCACAGAAGCCTGTGAACAGACAGCTTTAAGGCAAAGACCCTAACTTGTTACCAGCAATCTTTGTCAGACCTTCAGGGCTAGTGCAGAACCTGTATTAAGTTTTGGGTTACGCATTTTTAGTAGAATCACTGATGATGTATGAGTTAGGAACAAACAGACAGGCTGACAGTCTGGTTCTGGGGTGAGTATACAAGGATGAGTTGTCAAGGAGGAGGGTAGAAAAGACAAGACATAATTTCAACATTTTTTAGCATAAAGAGGAGGACCTTGAAAAGGCTAGGAGTATTGGGCAGGTTAATAAATGGTTAGAAGGGTGGTGCTATAGTCAGGGGTTTGGGTACCTTGGAACATGGGACTCAATTTAGTAGGCCAGGTCTACTGGAGCCTGGTGGAACTGGTCTGACAAAGAAAGGGAAGAGTGGATTTGGTAGGAGGCTTGCCAGACTGGTCAAGGATGCTTTAAACAAGATGTGTTGGGGGAGGGAGGCATCATTCCATCCCAACACACCCAGTCGGTTGGCAGCACGTATAATAAATGCTTGGAGAAATGCAGATATATTCCAGCTGCTCCAGCCAATGAGCCAGCTTCATTTGGAGCTCTGCTCAGACACCTGCATACAAACACCCATAGCATGGGGAACAAAAGACAGGAATTAGAGATGTGTTCACGTCTAAGGGGGTATGATATCATAGGCATCACAGAAACATGGTGGGATGGCTCCTATGACTGGTGTGTTGGAATGGAAGGTTACCGGCTCTTTAGGAAAGACAGGCCTGGCAGGCAGGGACGGGGGAGTTGCTATTTATGTTAGGGATAGGCTGGAGAGTATGGAACTCTGTCTGGGGACAGGTGAGCAGTCAACAGAGAGTTTGTGAGTCAGGGTTAAAGGGAGAACAGAGATGGGAGACATTATTGAGGGGATCTGTTACAGACCGCCAGATCAAGAGGACTCTGTGGATGAAGCACTCTATAGGCAGATAGGAGCAGCCTCACGCTCACAGGCCCTTGTTCTCATGGAGAACTTCAACCACCCTGATATCTGTTGGAGGGATGGTATGGCCTGGCACAAGAAGTCCAGGAGGTTCCTTGACTATGTGGAAGACAACTTCCTTCTGCAAGTAACAGAGGAGCCGACAAGGAGAGGTGCCATGCTTGACCTCGTCCTCACCAACAGGGAAGGGCTGGTTGGGAATGTGACGCTCCAGGGCAGCCTTGATTGCAGCGATCATGAGATGGTTGAGTTTGAGATCCTCAGGACAGTGAGAAGAGCGTGCAGCAAGCTCACTGCCATGGACTGCAAGAGAGCAGACTTTGGCCTCTTCAGGAACCTGCTCAGTAAGGTTCCATGGGATATAGCCCTAGAGGGCAGAGGGGGCCCAAGACTGTTGGTCTATATTCGAGGATCACCTGCTGCAGGCTCAGGAGCAATGCATCCCAACTAGAAGGAAGTGCTGCAGGAGGGCCAGGAGACCTCCTTGGATGGATAAGGAGCTGCTGAGGAAAATTCAAAGGAAAAAAGAGGCTTATAAAAAGTGGAAGCAAGGACAGGCAGCCTGGGAAGAATACAGGGATGTTGTCCAGGAAGCTAGGGACCAGGTTAGGAAAGCTAAGGCCCAGTTAGAATTAAACTTGGCTGGGGATGTGAAAGATAACAGGAAGGGATTCTACAGCTACACTTGAAATAAAAGACAGAGTAGGGACAAAGTGGGCCCTCTTGAGAAGCTATCCGGAGAACTGGCTACCCTGAGTTTGGAGAAGGCTGAGGTTCTCATTGACTTCTTTGCCTCGGTCTTCACTGGCAAATTATCTGACCACACCACCCAAATCTTGGAAGGCAGACGCAGGGACAGTCAGAATGAAGACCCAGGGCCCACTGTAGGAGAGGATCTGGTTCGAGACCATCTTAGGAACGTGAACATATACAAGTCCATGGGACCTGATGAAATCCATCCACGGGTCCTGAAGGAGCTGGCAAATGAAGTTGCTAAGCCGCTGTCCATCATATTTGAAAACGCATGGCAGTCAGGTGAAGTTCCCGACGACTGGAAAAAGGGAAATATAACCCCCATTTTCAAGAAGGGGAAAATTGATGAGCCGGGGAATTACAGACCAGTCAGTCTCACCTCTGTGCCTGGCAAAATCTTGGAGTGGATCCTCCTGGAAGGCATGCTAAGGCACAGGGAAAACAAGAAGGTGGTTGGTGACAGCCAGCATGGCTTCACTAAGGGGAAATCCTGCCAGACCAATCTGGTGGCATTCCATGATGGGGCTATGAAAGTGATGGACAGGGGTAAAGCAGTTGATGTCATCTACCTGGACTTGTGCAAAGCCTTTGACACTGTCTCACATGACATCCTTGTTTCTAAGTTGGAGAGACATCGATTTGATAGGTGGACCACTCAGTGGATAAAGAACTGGCTGGATGGCTGCAGGCAAAGAGTTGTGCTCAATGGCTCAATGTCCAGCTGGAGACCAGTAATAAGTGGTGTCCCTCAGGGATCGGTGTTGGGACCAGTCTTGTTCAACATCTTTGTGGGTGACATGGACAGTGGGATTGAGTGCGCCCTCAGCAAGTTTGCCGATGACACCAAGGTGTGTGTTTCGGTTGATGCGTTGAAGGGAAGGAATGCCATCTAGAGGGACCTTGACACACTTGTGAGGTGGGCTGATGCCAACCTGATGAAGTTTAACCATGACAAATGCAAGGTCCTATGCCTGAATTGGAGCAATCCCAGGCACAGCTACAGGTTGGGCAGAGAAGAGATTCAGAGCAGCCCTGCGGAGAAGGACTTGGGGGTGTGGGTCGATGAGAAAATGAACATGAGCCGGCAGTGTTCACTCGCAGCCCAGAAAGCCAAACGTATCCTGGGCTGCATCAAAAGGAGCGTGACCAGCAGGTCGAGGGAGGTGATCCTGCCCCTCTACTCTGCTCTCGTGAGACCTCACTTGGAGTATTGTGTGCAGTTGTGGTGTCCTCAACATAAAAAGGACATGGAACTGTTGGAACAAGTGCAGAGGAGGGCCACGAGGATGATCAGGGGACTGGAGCACCTCCCGTATGAAGATAGGCTGAGAAAGTTGGGGCTGTTCAGCCTGGAGAAGAGAAGGCTGCGTGGAGACCTCATAGCAGCCTTCCAATACCTGAAGGGGGCCTATAGGGATGCTGGGGAGGGACTCTTCATTAGGGACTGTAGTGAGAGGACAAGGGGTAACGGGTTCAAACTGAAACAGGGGAAGTTTAGATTGGATATGAGGAAGAAATTCTTTCCTGTAAGGGTGGTGAGGCACTGGAATGGGTTGCCCAGGGAAGTTGTGAATGCTCCATTGCTGGTGGTGCTCAAGGCTGGGTTGGACATAGCCTTGGATGGCATGGTTTAGTGTGAGGTGTCCCTGCCCATGGGAGGGGTGTTGGAACTCGATGATCTTAAGGTCTTTTCCAACCCTAACTATTCTATGATTCTATGATTCTATAATTGTTCGCAAGAGAAAGCTACAGATTTTAAAACAAAGGGATCTTAAAGTGCCCACTTTCATGAGGTCACTTAGCCCTCTGGTACTAAATTAAATGGATTGTTTAAATGTAAGCATTGTAAGATACTGGGAAAAAAAAAAATCAGCAAGCATTTAACAAAAACTCCGAAAAAAGAAACGTATGTCTTGCTTAGATGATGCAACTGATTTAGTGACAGATTTTAGACTTAAGCAACACAGCTGTATTTTCTTCCAAAGCATAAACAGAGGAGTCTGAAAAGGATGTTTCTGTTATGCAGAAAGTTTTAGGATGAGTTTGGTTCCTGCAACAAGATTTCAGTCCACTGGAACCCAATCCAAGAATCTCCAAGGATGGGAATTTGACAGTAATTTTGTTTCAGAAATAATATAAACCACATTTCAGATATGAAATAAGCTCTCTGCTCCCACCTGTGTTATGCTACTGGCTACTTAGAACTGGGCTCTTGAACTTTCTAATGCAAATCCTGAGATCTCTGGAAAAACTGCCTGCTTGGATTCTCAGGGTTGCCAAGCCTGAAGCAGTTTAGCTGGCAGGTCTGTCTTAGAGCTACCGACCTTGGAAAATTCGGGTTTCACTGCCAGTGTTCCAGTAAACTTTGTTTTGGTTTTGTGGAATGAAAAATCTTGCCCTATATTGCCGCAGCAGCAGAAGAGATAAATAGCAATCTTCAAATGTGTGTTACATGCATTGTTAATGCATAGGAAAATGAACACTGTGAAATTATTCAGTAAGACTTAAGTCTTACTGAAGTCTTCTTATTCTGTAAGAATTAAGTCTGTTGGCCATATAAAAGTTACAGGGAACAACTACTTACTCTTACTGCCTTGGCGACCAAGATCTTAAAAGAAGACACATTACTTCTATTTAAATCATCAGATAAAACTTTCCCTTTGGAAGTAGGAGAGATAGATGACTATCTTTGGATCCTAGAACAATGTGACACAGTTGTGTATATCTTTATTACGTAACATATATCTATAGCCTACATGACCTAAAATAGGTTTTTGACATAGCCACAAAAGGATTGTTTTCTTTTCAGTCATTGATATATAAACAATCTTGGGAAACACTAGAAGAAGCTTTCAGTATGTGGCAGCTGGTTAAAAGTAAAAGACCATTTTTTGTTACGGAATTACAAGCACTGATAAACTTTTAGGAAATATTCCCAAAGGCAGTTTAAAGAAATTTTGTTATTTGCAGAAGGCACTATTACTGTTTAATTTATAGAGTTAATACAATAATTCTGAATTATTTAATAAAGTAGGGAATAATCACAAAGTTAATAGCTGTCTGCTCTGATAGTGGTATGAATCATGTGCCAGAATAAAACACGTTGTTAATGAAATAAACAACTATAACAATTTTAGTTTATATAAAAAATAATTACAAAGCAAAAGGACTTAGCTGTACTGTTTTTCAAAAAGGGAAGTGGGTGTTGTGCAAGGGCAATGGCTTTTACTAGATCTAAGAACTTCTTACTGTATTTTAATACATGCATTTTTACATCCCTTTATTATCATAATGTATCACCAATTTATATCACTATTGAATGCGAGCACTTTATCTCATTCTTTTGTGAGTTACCACAGTATTTCTAAAGCACAGTAGTATTTCTAAACCACATGTAGTTTCAATCTGAATATAAATCCTTGGAAAGAGGCAGATAGAGGGGAAAAAAGAGGGGAGAAACAACAGATAATTTTAATTCCTTCCTCTCTCAGCTTAAAGTTCAGGCCTTTCCAATCCCCTATAATACACTTTCAAAATGACTGAAGTTGCTACAAGTGGTTTGAGCTAGCAGATAGACAAAACATCATACAATCCGTGTACATCTGCATACACAGTGAAGAATTAGATCTGAGCATGTAAATAAGACTGTGTAAGCCTAAAATAGATGGAGAAATTTGTAGGTTTTGTTTGACTATTGCCCAGTGTTGCTGTTCATAACATGCAGAGCTATTATCGAACCTTACCTGCAATAAAACCCTTTGTTCAAAGCTTTAGAAATATCTGGGGAATATTAAGAAAACAAACAAACAAACAAAAATGTGTCAAACAGCCAAGTCCTGAATTAAGAAAAAAAGAAGCATAATTTCATCCTGATGTGAAGTAGAATACAATGAATATCTTCCCCTTTTCAGCATTTTTAGTTTCCCAATCAATACTGTAAATGGAAGAGAAGTTTTCATTTGTGTCTTGGATTCATATTTTTAATTAACAACAGCTGTTATTATCTGCCTCAGTGCATAGCTTCAGGATGGGCACAGCTTCTACAAGAACTTCTTAGTAAATCCACAGTGAATCACTCAAATTCCTATCTCAGTGTAATAGCTTTCTATTTCAGTTACAGTCTAGCATCTAGCAAGTACAAGAGGAGCAAAGCAGAGCAAAAACGACTCAGAAACCAAGGGAGAGAAGTCTTTAAGTGTATGGGCTCTTCCTTCGAGAAACCATTATGGCAGGCAAGTCTTCTAGCCTGGCCACGTTACAGTGAAGTAGTAAGCCTGGAAAATCAAATCCTTGATTCCCACTGATTTCATATTGATTGTGCACAGAGAAGCAGTAACTATTGCCTTTACTTAACCAGTGGTCATATGAAGTCAAGACTTACCTCCTGGAGCTTCTTTTTACTTGTGAGGATTGTTGGTCTGGCAGGCCCACGTGAAGTAAGAAGAGGGGGAAAATGACACTGTCTTCTCAGGCACATTTGGCAGAATACTGCAGAGCGCATACCAGCCTTCAGCTCTGCTGTGGCCAGGTTATGGTTTTCGGGAGGAAGACTCTCTTCTTCCTACCTACCATCTCAGTCTCTCAGCTCCACCAAACCCACTCCCTACCTCCAATACACTACCTTCTCAGACCCCCTAGCAGCCATTGCCAAATACACTCCTCCTGTTCCTGCCACAGCTTTGCCCACCTTTAGCAAAAACAAGTCTCCCTGTGGCAGCACCGGAGAGCGGATTCAGCCATGTGGACTACCTTCATGCGTTGAACAGCTGCTCTCTCTCTCCTCCAAGGAAGCATCAGTAAACCAGATTAAAGCATTGCACAGGCCACAAGCTGAGCCACACTCACCTAGAAGCATTCTAAGGGCCTTAGCTCTGATCCTAGCGATGAAACTTCTCAGGGAATTTATATCCCACAGCCAATCACCTTGCTTTGCTACCAATATACACTGGAGATAATCTCACAGAATCACAGAATAACAGAATAGTAAGGGCTGGAAAGGACCTCAAGATCATCGAGTTCCAACCCCCCCGCCATGGGCAGGGACACCTCCCACTAAACCATGCCATCCAAGGCTATGTCCAACCCCACCTTGAACGCCGCCAGGGATGAAGCATTCACAACTTCCCTGGGCAACCCATTCCAGGGCCCCACCACCCTCACAGTAAAGAATTTCTTCCTCAGATCCAATCTAAACCTCCCCTGTTTAAGTTTAAACCCATTACCCCTTGTCCTCTCACCACAGTCCCTCATGAAGAGTCCCTCCCCAGCATCCCTATAGGCCCCCTTCAGGTATTGGAAGGCTGCTATGAGGTCTCCACGCAGCCTTCTCTTCTCCAGGCTGAACAGCCCCAACTTTCTCAGCCTATCTTCATACGAGAGGTGCTCCAGTCCCCTGATCATTTTCGTGGCCCTCCTCTGGACTTGTTCTAACACTTCCATGTCCTTTTTATGTTGAGGACACCAGAACTGCACACAATACTCCAAGTGAGGTCTCACGAGAGCAGAGTAGAGGGGCAGGATCACCTCCCTCGACCTGCTGGTCACACTCCTTTTGATGTGTACACCAGAAGAGCAGATGTTAATGGCTTGTAGACATAAAAGTATAAGCCACATGTTTTCTTCCCAACCTGTTTTTTTCCTGCTTCAGTTAATCCATTTGTCAGTCACTACAGTAAACTGCATATACCAACTCCTGCAACAGACTCATACATAGCCCGGATGAAGCTGCTATAAGGATTGTTGTTACTGTGTTAGTGCTAAAAAAAAAACAAAACAGAATAGAATCTTATGCCAATGTTTGTTTTTATAAAGGAACTGTAATATGAAGCTGCCATTTAAACTAGGAATATGGAGAAGGCTAGAAGGTAGCTCCCGAGTCATGCAGAGCTTGCTTTTTGTGATAGGGGACTGGATATCACTCAATTCCTTTGATCCATATCTCCTATGACACATACATGCACATACATACATACTCTTACCTTACTCCTTCTTCTATTAAAAACTTTCCTTTAAAGATATTACACTTGGCTGACTATAATACAGATTTCAGAAGCCAGGGTGACATACATGAGAGCTAAGGATATACCACAGTTTGTCAGAAGGATCTAGCTATGAATACTGCAGAGGAGATTAGAGGATTTCGGAGTCCAGGCATCTTTAAAGAAGATGGCAAGCCAAGCTTTACTTTAAATAAGTCCACCCATGACACGAACGACTCCCACAATACTCACCAGTCCCTGCTTCCCAGACACATATCTATAGCAATGGGCAGTGAAGCAGGGAGTGGGGGGAAAGGGAATAAATACATTTTCAATGGAAACCTTAGAACATTGCAGTATAGCACATACACTAAATGAAATTATTAAAAGCTGAAAGTAAAATTATATGCCACATTAATGTCTCAAGCAGAGCTTTGGCCCCAGAAAGGGAACAAATTGGAAGATATCATACAGCCCTCTTAAAGAGTTCTTGTGCTGGGTAAAGTACAAGATATTATTCAGAAATTAGCATTCAGGGGCAACTTGGAACTCCAGGGTATGCAGCTAAATATTACTTACCCTGATTTATTCTGAAGATGTAGCGATGTAAGCACACTGTTTGCTGGCAACTTCAGCCACAGGCAAGGATTGTACTAGGAGGTGTGTACTAATTTTAGTTACATGTATCTTCCCCAAGAACTTCTGACAGGTAATTTATCACCACTGAATGTCACGAAGGCATGCTGCAGCTCTCTGAATCAATCCTCATAACTAAGTCTTGATAAGCCAGCTGAAAAATGTGTTTTGTACTATCAGTTTCTAGTAATTGGTTCTCAAAGCTTGCATTTTCAGACTGCTTCTTTGATATTCTGTAATGCCATAGACTGTCTTTGAAAAGTGAATAATAATGGAGAGCTTTAAAGAGACTTGTAGAAGTTCTGAAGTCATAAAACTCTATTTGATTCCTCCTTTGGTCCGTATTATGAAAGCATGCTGAATTCTAATAGCAAAGAGATCTTACAGGCTTTGAATGAAAGATTCTTTCTCTTCTCAAGCCACGGTTTCCACTGCACTATCCTCATTGACATTTCATTGCCTTCAGGATGATGGGATGTATATAGGAGTTTTTTTCCAAGTCTCTTATTAACAGTGTTCTGGGACACTTGGCCAAAAAATGTATGCCTACTCTTTATGATTTCCTGTTCAAACGTATGGTGTTGCATGGAGCTACAGTCATTGAGACACAGAAGGTCTGCCAAAAGTCACTTTGCAAATAGGGGTTGTACTTGTTTTCCTTGCCCATCTTGTTCCTAGCAACTCTGTATAGCAGCTTCCGATAAATCGAGTCCATTTCTCTTCCTCTTCTTCTAAGGTATGACTATGTTGTGCACAATTGATGCTTCTGCAAAGAAAAATAGTTTTATCTTGTTGCACAGTTTAGAATTCCACCAGCCCATTAACTCAAAATAAACTAGGAGGCATTCTAACTGTCTGCTCACTGTCTACACAGTGACATTTACCACGAGAGAGGCAGACAAGAAATACTCAGTGACTGGAGATTTTTACAGACCAGAATAGTGACACTGTAATCTTGCTCTTTCCCTTCCTGCGCCCCCTTTTCCAATCACTCATGTCCCTCCTAGACACAGCTAAAATGACTGTTAGAAGTACCCTTTAAAGTGTGCTCAAATCCAAAATACAGATATTATTATTCACTTGAAATTAAAAAAAAAAATAAAAAATAGACAGAAAAAGAAAAGTGAAAGCAATTTAAGCATCCTTTGGTTCCAGGACATATAGCAGAAAAGACATTACTGTTACTAAGCTCTTTTCTGAAGTCAACAGATGGTCTTGCTACATTTAAAGCACTTTGAAGTTGTTTGCTGTGTTCCTTCTTTGTTACAGGAAAAACCTTGGAAGCAGTTTCAAAAGACTATATGCAGGCAACTTTATGCCAAACATACTTACACCAGCATTTCTGATATAGCTGAAAACAACTTTTTTTTTTTTTTTTTGGTAAGTATAAACGTCACAGGACATTTGTGAGTACACATGAGCCAAATTAGAAACAACAAAAGAAAGTCTGATTTTACCACCCCAGTATATTTCATGCAGCCAGTCAGCAACAGCAGCCCATAGATGCTAAGGCCAGAAATGCTTTGGTAAACAGAACAATTTGACGCATTGTGTGAGCCATCAGCATAGCAAAATAAACTTCTTGGAGCCGTGTGGCTATGCCTCTTCCTGTGAACAAAAATGTGAAAAGCACAAAATAACTTATCTGCAAAAGTTGATTAACAATTGCCAGCTATGTATCATACAAGCTGCAGCAAAAGCTCTTTAAATGGGCACTTACAGAGGAACTATAGGAACTCAACTATCACTTGCGTCATTAATATCATGCCCTTTTATCAACTATCTTTGTGTCTTATTTTAAGAAAAAAAAAGCCACGCCTTTTTCTTGCCATGGTCTTATACTGCCATCAAACACCTGGTAGACAAATGGTCAGCATTTAACATTGGTCCCTACCCTGGTCACATTCAGTCATATCTAGCTGATGATTCATTCACAGTTAACTCCTTGCAATTATCATGTCAAACATTTGCAATAGATAGGCATACATGGTACTAAAACTGAATAACCACGAAGTATTTCATCTACACATTATCCCCATGGCAGGGGGGTTGGAACTAGATGATCTTAAGGTCCTTTCCAACCCTAACTATTCTATGATTCTATGATTCTATGATTTTTGCAGATAACAGCAGCAAAACTTTTCTCCACAGATGTATTTATACCCCTCTATTTCTTGGATTATGGTTTGTATTTTCTTGTGTAATAAGTGTCCCAGAGAAACAAGGAAGTGCAGCAATCAAGAGAAGAGTTAATTTTCCTGCCCAATAATCCTGGCATACTAAACCATTCAACAGGAATGCATTAATGCTATGCTGTACTGTAAACTGCATTCACCCTTCCCCAGCCTCCACTACTACTAACAGAGAGCAGAGGGACTGCAGTCTTGCTTACTCAAATGTAAATAATTAAGTAATTCACCTGAACCATGGCCACAGGTCGGTGGAAGGGAGGATATAGCTTTTGTCTTTTAGTTGGGTTTATATTTTCAAATTATGATGCAAAGCTATTGCTAAAGTCCACTAACAGAAAGAGATGGTGGGTGAAAGATTAGGTTATTGACATGCCTTTCCAGTTAAATACCTGAGGTAAAGCCAAAATAGTGGTTCACTTGTATTTTTTTCTGTGCTAATTAGTACAGATATAATGTATTCTCATTGATGCCCTGTGATTCTTATGTAGATTATCTACCAGCTATTGTCATGTGCCCTAAATTACAAGTCCCTACCGCTGAGGCTGAATAATAAGGTACTTGTAACAGCAGCTGAAAGGAATAAAATCAAGCAACCAAAACCAGAGCTTTTACCTCCTTTCATTATTTTCCCCCATCCTTTTAATATCTAGCAGGCCACAAAAGGAATGACAAGGATTAAATAATTTGGCTGCCAGATTATTTTAGTAGCTGTTCTTAGCAGAACATCTATGCAAATCATTGAGAAAGCAGGATATGAGTGGGTGAATCAGACTCTGCAGGGTCACTGCACATCTGACACTCGCTGTATTTGTTGCTCCCAGGCATTAGAAAGACATATTAAAATAAAAGAAGATAACCCACCTAAATGAACGCTAAATATTGAATTAAATCAAAGCCAATGGATGTGGACTTTTATTGTCTAACAAATCTGCCCTAAAAGGAACAGGAATTCTGTAGATGACCTACCTGAAAATTTCCATCATTCTTGCACCTGCCCATCCTTTGAGGTACATTTTGTTTAGTAACATAAAGGACTAATAGAACATATGAAATGATAAAGTGTAGAAACTAAAATTCCAAAACTAGCATCATGTCTTCAGAAACCTTAAACTATGATTTCAACGCTCTCATAGTTATGGTACAGTCCCATTGTTTCTTTGTTCATACATTTTCTCATTACATTGAAAGGTGGTTGGGAAAGAGGACACCCCCCGCTGTATTTTACCTGTGCCTTGCACAATGAAATATTTATCTCCAAATGGAGATTCCAGGCTTTATTACTACATGAATAATATATGTAACTTGAGTTATAACCTCCCAAAGACCTATTTACAAGTCAATTTTTCTGTCTGTTCAGCATGGTGCTTCCTGACTACAGCCACTGACGATATTTTCTTACTTTACAATAAAGCTTGTATTTTAAATAATCTCACTGATCTGTGTCTATTAATTATTCTTTATCCCCTTACCTAAAGTACATCACTTATTTAAACTACTTATTTAAAAAATAAATTCCCTCCCTTGACTCCAGAAAAGCTGCAGTTAGCAACTTAACCTAATGAACAAGTTACCTGAATGAATGAGAGATCCAAATGTTCAACTTAAATAAAGAGCAAAAGAATTTGCTCTGATCACAGGGGATTGGCAAAAATGGCAGATAAAAAGATGATTGATTCTCATGGCAAGCACCTACAAAGACAATACTTTCTGTATTCCTCAGATACACGCTCCACTTTTTATAAACCTCTTTAGGACAGTGGACTGTGCTTCCACTCAGATCATCTTAATAGAAAACTGCTCTATTATAAATCTGTCTTGCTAATTTTTTCCAGAGAGGAGAATGAACTGAGATAACACAATTTGCCACTCATAAGTTTTCCCTGATTCCTCTACATAAGTGAAGATAATTTCTAAGGATATTCAAAGTGCTACCTGACTACAGACATACTGTCAGCTCTAGAACATTCTCTCTCTGCTGCCCTCTAAAAGGCATTCAGTAAAAATAACTGAATTTAGTAACAGAGGTAGTAGACTAAGTCAAGAGCATTTGTGTTTAGTCACCTTGGATTTTCAGGTATTCTAGGTGAACCCCTCTCTGTCTATTTAAGAGGATATTGCTTTGGGAACATTATTAAGCAGTGATGCCACAGTGAAGAGTTTACATAAAAAGGAAAAAAAAGTTCCTCAGCCATTGTGCAGTTATCTAGGACTTTCTAAGATGGAGTGCACTAGAACAATAAATGGAAAAGTCTCACTGGAACACTACATGGAAAAGCTTCAGTTGCCTTCTTGGTTATATGGTCTTCACTTTCCCATTGTGTCTCTCAGACTCTTAGAGGCAAAATGTCCAATGGGGCAGGAAAATGGAAAAGCTGAAAAAGAAGTGACACTTTACTTAAGTTTGTTGATTAGACTAAAAGCTTCCAAATGCTAAGCACTAAAGAGAAGGCACACTTCACCACAGTGGAAAACTGAATATTGAGTTATAACAATTACAGTTGCCATCTCTGAGTCTTCTAAGTGATGAGTGGTTTCATTACAGATCATGTTGACAGCATGACAGGTCTCTGTAAGACAGTATAAATACCTGCCATAAAGTGAATACAGTGTGCTTACTTGCTTCTGGCAGCCAGAAGAAACTATCACTACATATGACAAGTTACTAGAGTGGACTTCCTAAATTTATAAATTCAGCCCCCAATATCAAACAGCTATGTCACACAATCCCCTTCGCAAGCTGATTAAAGGACATCCATAAAGCTAGCTGGGGAGAGAGGGATTTTTTACTCCTATTACTTTTCCTGGAAGGACACTGCAGAACCTCAAACATCTGACATTGAGAAACTTCTGATTTCCTGCCTAAATGTAATTATGACCCAATTTGTTCTTATGACAAATTTTCCTTTTGGGTAAATGGTTGTTTTCCCTCTCTGGTGTTTTTCAACCAATACATCTATATGCCGCAACTGCATTTCCTCTAAGCCTTTGCTTTGTTAAGCTAAACAAACCGAGTTACCTTATTCCGTCTCTTTCAGGATAAAAAGACTTCATCCTTTTTGCCTATTTGCCTTTGCAGGCTTTTTATGGTTTATGTTCCAGTATTAATTAATCCTTTTCAAACAGGAGCACCTGCACATAGTGAGAACAGTAGATAGCATTTTATCTAGGTCTTACAGGATGGATCCATGCCTTCTCATCTCTACCCATTCAACCCATCAAAGATAATTATTTTTTTAATGGCTGCATCATACAGTCAGGTCTGTCGCATTGTTACTAATATTTGAGTCATCTCTGCTACTGCCTTTTTGAACAGGTAACCTCCCAGTTGATAGCAAATATTCTTCTTTTGATCTACCTAAATCAGGACTTTGCATTTCATATCACCAAATTGAAAGACATTTCTACGAGCGAGGTATTTTGGCTCTTCTCATGCATTTGCAAGTCCCTTTGGGGAATTCAAGCTTTTCCATTTTGGGGCATCATTTTATTCCTTAGTTCTTAGCAAAACAATGAAATAAAACTGGTTACTATCTCAACTAAGGAGCTTCATTATTCCTTATCCAGTATTATATATTTCTCCTTTCAGCACTTTTGATACTAATTGTGGTGCTTTAGACCATTCCCAAGTTTGTTTATAATTCCTACCAATTTTAAAGTTATCTAATAGGTAATTTTATGTAAATATAACATGCTCTATCTCAAGCCTCTTCCTGGTCTGCAACTATCGTGTCATATACTTTTTTTACTATATTATTGCTTTTTGCAGGAGATACTGCCAAAACCCAGACCACAAACATGGTGGTTTCCTGCACATTAAGAAAATTTCTTAAGAAGTTCTGGGAAACAATACAGTAATAGAGACAAGAGCTTCTAGTGCTTTGTCATGGCAGACTATCCAGATATTCCCACACAATAGATGGCTACTAAAGTACTTTAACATTGAAGGCTCTCCTTTTCTTCCCAAGTCCATCCTTTTCTTCCCCATTTCCACCATTCCTTCTTGTAGCGGGTTTGTCCCAACCAGCAGCTGCACCACACAGCCGCTTGCTCACTCATCCCAGCAGCAGCATTGGGGAACAGATTAAGAAGAGCAGAAGTGAGAAAACTCCCAGGTCCAGATAAACTCAGTTTAATAAGTGAAAGGATTTGGAGGAAAAAAACCCAAACAAGTGTTACACTCATCACTCACCACTTCCCTCAAATACACCAAAGCCCATCCAGTCTCTGAACAATAGCCACCTCCTCAAAGCCCTGGAATGGAATATCCCTCTGGTCATTTTGAGTCAGCTGTCCAGGTTGTGTCCCCTCCCAACTTCTTGCCCACTCCCAGCCTGTTTACTGAGGAAGCACAGTGGAAAAAAGAAAACGCCTTGCCACTGTGCAAGCACTGCTTAGCAGTAGCTAGACACTGGTGTGTTACTAACCCTGCTTTAGTCCCAGATCCAAAACACAGCACCATAGGGGCCGCTATGGAGAAAATTAACTCTGCCTCAGGCAGACCCAGCACACCTCCAAAGCCACAGCCAAATCTTTCAAACTGCAAACAGAGCAGGAGCCACATGCACTACAGGTTGTTTAAAAGAATCTTGCTTTTCAGAGGAGTTATACAAAATTTACATGTGTATGTTTTCAAGGACAGCACGCCAATGCTGCCAGCATGTCAAGGAAAAATATGAAAGTTGTCAGGTTTTAATTAATTGAAGGATTTTCATAAATCAAAAGTGCACTCTGGAAAATTCGACATTTGGAAAATGGTCAGGATTAGCCTCAGAAACCTAAAGCAAAAGAAATTTGGACTCTCAGCAAGACTTAATATTCTGTATTTGAAAGATACACTGCTTGGTTAAAAACTAGACAGACAGTGACTAGTAGGGACACAGTCCTCCATAAATGCAGGGCCTGACTGAACCAGTAACCCATGGAATAGTACCCTGCAGATTGAGCAGTACTTCTCAGATTGATCGTGACTTGGGGGAATCATTCACAAGACAAAGAATACCTTTCTTTGAATGGCCAACAAGGCTACTCAGTTAAAAGACCCTAATGACAATAATATGATTTTATAGCATCCCTATAAGCTCAGGATGTTGCATGTGTGTAAGTGTATGAACAATTTTTACTACAGAGCACTTCTAACTGGAGTAAGCTCTCGCTACAGAATCTGACTGCACCAAACTCAGGCATGTTCTTAGATGCTTTTAGTGTAAGTGGTTGAAAAACATAGAAGCCATTCACAGAATTCAGATTTGTAAACATGAGTTGTGAAAATTTCATTGACAATTTGGACCACCTCTCATTTTAACTGAGATTTAAGATGGTTTGTAGTGCTTGATTTTCCCCTGGTTTTATATTTATAAAAATATTTCATAGCACATCTACACCATTTCATGGTACATTCTCAAATAGCATATTCACTCATTCTTTACTAACTGACACTTAAAGGTTTACAGAGGTCTGAACTGCGCATACATCCATAACATAAAAAAGCACTAAACCAATGTATTTGTTGAGATAATGAGGCAGGAAAAACAAACAAAAAAGACACCAGTGCTGCAGCTGATTTTACTTTTAAAATAGTCCATTGTATGTCTTTTGACAAATTACTTGCACACTTATTTATGCCAATGGACAGCTTAGGGAATTGTTTCTGTGTCTTTATTTCACTTCTTTTATTGCCATTGGTTGCATGAGGCATCTGGGAACAAGTTAAAGAAAACCCAATAGCAAAAGAAGCTTTTTGATACTGAGGTCAGAGAATAAAAAGCTACACTGAGAGATCAAACCTACCACAATGAAGAAGGTGTATCCGGCAAGGAAAGGAGGACCCAGTCTTTTTTCCCAAGGCAATACTATTTTTCTATGTGAGTATATATAAAGAGCTCAAATTATTCATGCAAACATTTCCATGAAGGTCAACTGGAGTGCAGTGAGTAGGATATGTAATAGCATTTGCTTGAAATCAGCAGGGACCAGGAACTCTGTTGTGCTAGATATAGTTCACACATGCTGAAAGGTCTTTTGGGCTTTTACTGTCTAAACTACAAAAAATTAAGAGGAAGAGAAAAACAGAGGCACAATGCAATTAACACCTTGATGTACCTTCAAGAATATAAATGCTAGTGTTGCATTGCATGGATGTTTAACTTTTTTTGCTGGACAAGGGACAAACTGAGTTGACAGAGGTTACATACGTTATTTCTGTGAAAGAGTTAAGCACTGAATTCTATTATTCTAAAGTCCAAGGTACGTCAGTATCCGCCCCAAAATAATTAATCCCGTTATGCCAAATCCAGGCAATAACATGATCTGAACATTTACTTCTGCGACAACAGTTTTACTGTATCTTTGTAAAGTGGTAAAAAATGTTCTAACAATATATGAAAAGATGTTTCTTAATTTAAATTATGTAAAAAATTTAGAGAGAATAAAAGCAATCAGGTAAGATTCCTCAATAGCACTTGCTATATATTATTTATGAACCTAAAGCATTTAAAATGTGTAAAACCATTCATTTTAAAAGAAATATTGTAAAACTACCTCATTTATTATCATTTTTAATGTACTTGCCCGTAAGGAATATGATAATATTCTCTGTGACAGAGCTATCTTTTTTTTTTTTCCCCTTAATCAAGCCAAATATCTGCCAGAACAAATTAAAATCAAATTCTCTTCTTAAGCAGTATTTTCAGTACATAGACTTCCCAAAACAGGCAACTGCATGTTGCATTTCTGAAGTCTCTGAAGTCGTGGTTGGACAACATGACAGGATATAACATCAACTGTTGGACTGAAGCGATTGCAATGCAAAAGGAAATAACAGCTGGTCACATCAAACAGGAGGCATCTGATGGAAACCTCCTGTGACAAATTAGAGCCTCTGATAGGTGGATAGCAAAGCAATGCCCTAAATAAGATTCACTGCTCATCAGTCCTTATATTTTCAATGTTTTCCAGGCATTTATTTTTGTTGTTTCTTCATTCCTTCTCTAATCATGTATTTAGCAGGAGCTGCCAGTCTTTAAGGAATGTGGTATCTGATACAGTAACTGATGCCGGATTTATTGTGTTCTGTTTATACAAAAAATGGATCACTTCAGAAGTAAAATCCGCTACAACAGTGATGTCTTTTGTTTAACATTTAGAGCCCTTGTAAAAGTAAGAGCTGACAGGACCTTACAGCACTCAACATCTCACAGAGCTGAGCTTTTCAAATAGGCGAGTCATCTACGCATACATTTATGGAATTACATTCTAATTACAAAGACCCTTAACAGTTCTTTAGAGAAAAGCAGCGATGTCCACCGGACACCACCTACATGACCAACTTTCAGACATATCTATATGTATTTGCCTCAGGAAATGCACTATTAATGACCTGACAATCACTTCTGGGTTCTCAATATTTTCCTATGAAGTACTGAGAAATTTTTACCAATTGCATAACTGCAGCTAATATGTGAATTACTTCAATCCCAAGCAGTTTCCCAGTGTAAGTTTGGCTTCCCTAAAAGAGCTGCCTTAGGTTTACTTCATATAGCAGTGCTTTCTCATATAACTAAGTTCCTAAAATCAGTAATTGAACTCTAGTGGGTATGTTAAATTGTTCTATGTAGACTGCTGCCATGTATTGCTTCATTTCCACAATGGTGGTTTTCACTGCATACTGACAACTGATTCCACATGCCTTAGTCTTTACTCACTAATAGCTTACCTTTTTGTCTTTTCAGTATAGACACTGACAGGTCACATGTATGAGAACATAAAGAGCTGTCATGGCAGATCATACTACTGGTCCATCAAAAACCTGTTAGTCTGTCTTTATTGTATCTCAGAGGAAGGTGCAAATCCTCAAAATGCGATAAGCAATTATGCAACAGTAACCATAAAGGCAACATTTCTTTTCCACTTTGACAACCAGAAGCAAAAAAGGCTATCATCCTTTAAATAGTTTCCTATGCTGTGCATGACAGACTCCTTTCCCTTACGATTGATACTGAACAGGATGCTGTTGCAGCTAATAGACTCAAAATCTAAATTGGCCAAATAAGAACAAGACTAAAAAGCAGAGTTAGCAGTAAAACTGTTCTTCAAAGCAAAGACTGAAACATAGAGAAAAAGCTAGATTCTGTGTCATTAACTTTGTCATTTTATGTGCAAGCTGTCCAATGATTTCAGATTCACACATGACTAATGAAGACAAAGCAGATTTTAAGATCATATGTTAAGAGCTATTTTGAACAGTCATGGAGTCCACAACCTGGACTTATCAGCTGTCTTATGGGAAATTCTAGTAATACTAGCCTTTAATGGCAACAATTGCTCATATGAAGGTACTGCTTTTATTCGTATTTCCTGGTGGAATTTTGCATGTGGACTCCCCTGGAAAGGACTGTCCAAAAGAGCAGCAATGTTGTTTCACCAAAATTGATCAAAGTTTATAATCCCACTATCCTGTGATTCTAGCATTCCTGGATCTACTGCTCAACAATCTGCTGAGCTTGAAATAACTCAATTGACGTGATTTCCAGTCTACTTAGTAATTATTTTCCATAATTTATAGCAGATTATGCAGGATGTCCCGCAGAGATCAGCAAACCATCTGACTCTCTCTAGTCATGTGATGCCATGGAGCTGTCAGATGACTGAGTTCAGATTTCCTTTTATTTATGGGTAGTCATATTTCCATTCTTTGAACCCTTACTTTTATCCAAAATCTGTCATCTTTTCCCTGAAGGGAGTCAACTATTAATCCCTGATGGCGTTTGGAACTTTATAGGGGAAGAAAGAGCAGCAGAAATAGAAAAATGGAATATCCAGACAACAGTTAGGAACAAGTAATTTGTACAGAAATTTGTAATAGCAAGAAGAAACAAGTATGTTTTCAGGGACAAATTAGCAACCTAGTGAAGGCTACTAGCTATGTATTTTAGACTAAAATATGTTATTTCCTAAAACATTTGAAAGATCAAAAAATAGAGGAGTGGAATTTTTCTGAGTTGTCTAAATGGAGACAACAGCAAGTAGTTACCTTGAATTGAAAATGAAGTAATTAATAAGAGATATGAGAGATGAGCAAAGAGCGAGCTGTTAGTTTTCAGAATATCAGTTAAACATGGTATGTCAAGCTAAATAAAGTGTAAGAATTTGGAAAATTCTTAAAAACAGATAAAACAAAGCATTAGCAAATACACTGTTTGAGAGAAGGGGATTCTACATTTGCAGCAGGATAGACATGCCTTGACTGGTCTTTCCTATTTATAACAGTTGTAAATCTGTACATGTAAGTAACAGCTGGAAAATGGAAAAGGTCCTGATTTTTTTAAATAAGTCCATATAAATGAATTTATGATTAATTTCCATGAAAGAAAACGTAAAATAAACATTTTAAATACTGTGTGCATTGGGTTCTGTGCAGTAGATACATATTTCTAAACCAAATATGCTGTCTAAAAGGGAAATGCCCACAGGCTTCTAAGTGTACAGGAGTCAATATTGTTTGTCCAGTTTGCTGTTAGATTAGTCTCAATTTTAGCAGCTATTTTAATACAGGACATTGTCACTGGAAAGGGTTGCAGGTGGAGGGTTTCAGTGATGAACATCTAGGAATGTTGATATAAAACAGACAACTAAATTTGCATGGATGTTTTCAGAAGGGACTTTTCTGGTTTTAAACACCTTTACAGTAAATGATCAAAATAGAACTCTCCAGAAAATTGCTGAAGACCCACTGATGTATCACAGAGCATCTAAGCCTATGGGCTAGACCTGCAGTCACTTAACAAGTTCTTTCTGAAGGAAGAACAGTTTGAACCTCGCTTTATTTCTGCTGTAGTCATCTGCAGTTATACCCATCTGAGATGAATAGATGGGTCTGGTAATCACCACACTTTTGGTACATCCTTACTTTTAATCTTTCCTTGTATCTCATGCTTGTTAGGCATATATGTCTAAGAATATACAGTTGTCTATAAGAAATATATTCCAAAATGTCTAAAGGAACCAAGGAGAAAAATAACTGGAAGCCAAGGACCTAATTATGAATACAATAAAATTCCAGGCTCTCAGTTGTATTGGAAAAGTCAAAAGTTTGACTGCATCTGCTTAACAACGGGATGTATCTCCAGGGACAAACAAGTATTTCTAAATAGTTCCTATCCACAGGAACTGGAGTGACATGAGAACTGGATTCAGAGACTGTCCTCTTGAATATTGCTTCAGATAATTCTTTTTCTGGTTTTTTTTTGTTTGTTTGTTTTGTTTTGTTTTGTAACAATGAAAAAAAAAAAGTACACTCTTACTTCAGTGTTTGGACAATCCACAGAACACCTGAATTCCAGAAGAAAAAGTATCTGCCCATTTTCTAGTAGATCTAACATGGATTAATTGCACAAGCCGCTGTAAGTTCATTGCATCATGTTCCACGTTTGGTCTCAACTCCTTTCTGGCTGCAATTCAAGTTGGTTTTTGTCACGTCTGCAAAGCCTTGGTAGCCTGGGATCTCAGTACATTAGAAAGTGATTTCCTTAAGCTTCACTGTAGAATCTTCCATTGATGATTAGTTTTATTTGCCATCTATAATACAGAATTATTCCAAAGGTAGCAGATCCTAGTAACAGCTGAAGAGATGGCAGAAGACAGAAAGAAACTTAGTTTTTTAAATTACTTAATAAAGGCAAAGAAAAAAAAACAAAAACAATTTTAGAAAAAATAATGGGTGTTTTTCATATTAAGTCTAGTTCTTGGATGAAGAAGTCAGTATTCATTACTTAAATCAAAACTTCCCTGAATTCATATGTGTTGATTCATACTCCCCAGAGATCTTTTCTGTTAATACTTATCCGATAAGAGAGATATGCAATTCACACTCTCTAGTGCTGAAGAATTTGAATTTTACAGTTGCAGAAAGCAAATATAACTGATCCAGCTTTGACTTTTCATCTGTATCTCACAACGTCTATACATTGCCAAAGAGCAGACCTGGGTGAAGATGTATTCAATATACACAAATAAATAGGAAAAAGCTACAATAAAGTAAAAAATATAGAATAAAGATGTATTGTTATTTTTCATATCTGCAGGTTTAGGTTGGGGTTTTTGTTTTATAAAAGGACTACATTTCTGAACCAGGAAAAACTTGCCGATGTTCCAGTTAGCCTACTTTCCATTTAAATGGGTTGTCTGGCAAAGGAAATATTTTTCCCTCAGGAAACCTACGCTTTCTGACTTTTCAGGTCAAGACTTCTCCCATAGCACATGCAAATGCTTCTACTATGTCTTTTGCTCCAGTAATGTAGGCTGGCATACACATAAGGTCACATGACTCAGCACATGTCCAGTGGCTACATTTACTATGTAGCTTATTATTTTAAGAGATTTGTACAGAATTTTTCCTTTCTTGTAAGAATTGATTTTCAAATATTTTTTGTCATGTATAACATGTCCCTGTTCAAGAAAAGCATCTTGGAGAAAGCAGACTGTCTGGTAAGTTTAAGATACTTTACAGTCAGTGTAGTCCATTTCCATAAAGCCCATTGTATTACATATCCAAAAAAAAAAACAACAAAACAAAAAAAAAGCCACACACATACACAAAAAAAAAAAAAAAAAAAAAAAAAACAAACAAAAAACACACAAGGGAAAAAAAGAAAAAGAAGAGGTCCTTTGTTAAAAGATCTTCAGCCCCGTGGAGTAACAATACATTAAAATAACAAGAGATTTGGAGGAGAATGTAAAAGATGGAAGGCAATGGTAGGAGAAGATGTGATAATTTTTCTAGTAGGTAATAAAGACATTTGAGTTGATAAATTTTAGTAAGAGTCAATTTAGGAACTCAAAGTTTTTTGTTAATTCTAAATATGTGAAGTGAATATTGACTTTGGGCTATTCTTTGCATAGTCAAGCATCAAACTCAAAAAAAAAAACAACCAAACCAAACAAAAAAACTCCATGAAAGTAAATGTGCTTTTCCTCTTTTTGCAACAGCAATCCTACTAACAAATACCCTGTTTCCAGAAGTGTCCAGTAACAAGATGAGAAAACTTCAGAGGCCACTGAAATTCCAGACGGATGAGCATTCCTCCGAGACTTCTGCAGTGCTTGAAAGACTGCACATATAGTCTTTGTTATATAAACGTGGTGGGAATACAGATTGCAAAATGTCAGCAGTTCCAGACAACTGCAAGCACCTAAAAGATTCTCACCAAAGTCAGACTAAAATTTTCCAGATGACACTTTAAATCACTGTAAAGGAGACATCATTTAGGGTAATCTACAAAATCCAGTTATTATTTAGCAACTACAATTCCACTAAAACGTTCATTTACCACCAAACAATGCAAATATATGCTCAGTATTGTTCACACCTTAGCCAACCCTTTTTTTTCTTTATTAATAAACAGAATAACTATATAAACACACATCAGACTGCAATTCATTGATCACAGGACTCTTAACCTTTTAGATTTTCAAATTAGACCAAAGGGGACCTACTAGATCTGCCTAAGCAGCAGAAAGCCTACAAGTAAGCTCTCATATGTGTGGCAATTCTAGAGTCAAAACCCCTGTCTTCATTGCCTATCTCATAAATAACAGACATAAATATTCTAGGATTTCAGACATGGGGTACAGTACAGTGACCCAGTATCCTACACAAAATTTTCTTCACTTGAGGGGCTGAGTGGAAAGGGTGTTCAAAGCTGATGATCTAGATCTCACAGTTTGAGTTTGTCTCTAATAATAATAGAAGCTTCACCTACCTGCTGTTGAAGCAAGAGACTCTTTTGTCACAGCTCACCAACTGCTGAAAACAGTCTGTTATTTTGTCAAGTTTTATAGTCAGTTCTTTTTAACTTTATAAAGCAGTTCCAGTTTAGTGTCTTCTATAAATCAAGTGCCTCCCTCTTTCAAACTTTAATTGCCAAAATAGTGAGAACAGCTCTCTTTTAAGTAGATGGAAAGTAAATTAAATGTTTTTAACAGCCTAGTTTAACGGTTCCCATAAGTGAAATGTCACCTGGCTACTTGAGAGGGAAAAAGATACCAATTTCAGCGACTGCCTGCATCATGTGCTTTCTTCACCCTTTTTTGATAATATAGTTAGTATTACTGAAGAGTACATTTCAGGTCTTTATATCTTTTTGAGTTTCAAAGAAACAAGTTAATAAAATATTCTAAAGAAAAAAATACAATTCAGGGTTACTTAAGAACAGTTACAAGTATGTACAACAGTACTACCCAGATTGTGAAGACTGTCAAAAGTTCTGAAGCCTTACAGGAAATAGGGTATTTCCTACATGTGCTGTTGCTTAAAGCAGTAGGCCTGATGCTGAAATCACAATTAATATCCTAGATCAAACTGTAAAACCAGACTTAAAAGTAAAGATTATTTGGCTCCTAGTGTTTATTTGGGGTATCAAATAACGACAGAAATACAGACACATTTAATTAAGGCTGAAAAAGAATGTCATTAGCATTGACATGGAGTCCTTTGTTACATTAGCGATAATGTAGCAGAGATCCACTCTCTATTCCAAAATCTATTGTACTGGCCAGAACCACATTATAACGCTAAGGGCAAATATTAGTTAAAAATTAGGAATTAATTCTTCATTACCAAGATTTTCCAGATTTTGTCCACAGGACACAGTTCTATGAGATGCAGTACAAGAGCAGGAAATGGTGGGGCTTATACTGGGGGCAAAGAGGCATGGAGATATATATGAAAAGTTCATCTGGGATACTGCAGAGTAAGATTTCCAAATATTTTTTAAAAGTGTTGTTTTGAAATCATTTCAGTTCACTGTTCAAAATATGCCAGAAGCTGCATGGAAACCCATGAAAGCCCAAAAGAGGAACTGAATCTACAAGCCTTGTTGAATTGGAGCTATTCTGTGCCTTGAAGAGGTTGAATTACACTGTAAAGGAAAGGCATTATGTCCTGTTCAGGTAATGTCTGTTAGGATGAGGGAGTCGGACCTTAGAAAAGAAGCACATCCCCAGACGAGTTAGCATGTAAAAGGAAGGAATAAGGACATAACAACATCTTCACTGAGTCAGCTGAAGGACCAGCTGCTCAGTATCTCGAAGAAAGAATATGAAGAGACGCTTTGATGAGCAGTGCAAGAAACAGGAATTATGCCTTCCAGGGAATATTTTCCCAGCTTCCTAATAGTCTCAGAGGTTTATACGTAGACTTGGAAGCTTCTTTAAAGTTGTTCCCTATTTAACAGCCACTGAAGCACCTCTTATCCTTGAACTATGTAACTCTTTTTTTAAACCATTTCTATTTTTGGCCTCCAAGAAAACCCTGCAGATTCTACAATTTAACTTATATTTTTACAACTATTTATTTGTTTGAAATCCACTATTCAAAAAATTCATTGTGTGCCACAAGTTGTTTTGCTGTGACAAATACTGAACAATTCTGCCCTATTCATCTGATCTGTGCAATCCATGACTTCAATATCTTGTTTTAGTCAGTCTTAATCACCTCTTTCCCAAGTTCTTCTCTAATTTCAAGTCAGCTTTGTCTCTTCTCATATGATGTAATTCAAAGTCTCTGATCACTCTTATCATCCTTTATTGCTTTTCTACACCTTTTTTGAAGTAGAGAAAGACAACTGCCAGATTCAAATCTGAGTGTACCATGGATCTCTACATGCATAGGGATGTTTGGGGGGTTTTTGTTCA
This sequence comes from Amazona ochrocephala, assembly GCA_039720435.1. Lineage (NCBI taxonomy): Eukaryota > Metazoa > Chordata > Aves > Psittaciformes > Psittacidae > Amazona > Amazona ochrocephala. The sequence goes on from CM077881.1 coordinate 34,753,278, forward strand.
CAAATCCTTTCTTAATGTTCCCCAACATTCTGGGATTTTGGTCACTGTTGAACATTGAGTTGATATTTTCAGAGATCCTACAAAGTAATTTCACAATCTCATTCCTGATTAGTAATATCAAAAGTACATTTGGTTATACAGGTAGTCACTTCTTATTTTTAATGTAATTTTGCATTAATCATGTAAAGTAATATGAACATGAAATTATATCTGCTAGTTTATTTTCCTGTCATGTAGTATCACTGTAACCTTCTGCAACAGTCTGCAATCAGGTTTAGATTGTATTATCCTCAGCAATTTTATATCACCTGCAATTGTCACCTCAAGTACACTGAAAAGCAGATGGCAAAACAAGGTGCTGAGAGATTCCAAAGATAAACTCCCTCCACAGTGACAAATGATCCCAATCCCTCTTTCTGTGCCTACCTTTTAAGTGTCTTATCAGATATCCCATGATGATCTCATTTCGTTAATGACAGTAAGTGTTTGGCTCAGGCATCTGTGAAAAAGTTTATGGATATCTGAATAGAGACTACTGTCCAGATCAGAGAGATGATTACTGACTCTTTCAAATAACGAACCAGCTCCCTGTTTACCTCTACAGAAGAGAATCATGTATAGATATTAAACTATTACACATATGCTATCTATACGTATACTAAGCATATTTCCTGCTGAGTCATTGGGGCAGAAGTCAGACTAGCCATCCATTTCCAATTTTCAGAATTACCAGTACAGACTATCTGAAATTTGTGCTTCTGATAGTTATGAAAAGAGGCTGATTAGATAAACGTAGCAGAGACAACCACTCCTATCCAAGTTCCTTCAAAACTCTTGAATGAATATCATCAAGCCTGGGTACTGTAAATTTTATTGATTCAATCTGAAAACTCTTCTACTCACAGAATCACAGGATGGTTTGGGTTGGAAGGAACCTGAGAGATCATCAGTTCCAACCCCCCTGCCATGGTCAGGGACACCCTCTACTAGACCAGGCTGCTCAAAGCCCTGTCTAACCTGGCCTATTGCATCTTCAGTTTGACATGATAGCTCCACAAAGTTCATACTGGAGGGGAAACTTGCAAAAATTACTTCCTCAGTAGTGAACACTGAGGAAATTCACTACTTCTTCCTAATAAAATAAGCCATTCAGATTTTCTTCTATGTCCTTACTGCTGTGCTTACTGTTATTTCTCAGTCTTTCTCCTTTTATACCTTAATCATTTATCTGTTGCACAGTCTCTCTGGCAAATCTCCATGAGTGGCTAGTGACTTGTTTCCTCAGGAAAGTCTTTAATTCCCCAAGGTCCAACGAGATCTCTAAAATAACTCATGATGCAATTTCAGTTTGCATTCAAATGAAAACACAGAGTATCTCTTACACCTTGAACAGTAATTCACACCTTTGCAAGGTGAATGTAAAATATGACCGCCCTTACTAATTACTACAAAGGGAGGAAGACAGTGGAGAATGAGCTCCATGAGATTCGTACTGTACCTATGAAATTTTACAATCATATACCATTTTGCACTGAAACGCTACTGTGATGTCCAAAGAGAATTCTCAAATAATTTCTTGCAAATGGGGAGCTCCTTAGTATAAGTTAATGGAAATTTTGGTACAATTTATGTTTACAATGTCTGTGGTAATTGGGTGATCTGCTGGGATATAGGACAATGTTTTCTGGTGATGAAAAATTTTATAACCCAGTTGTTTCATCTATGAACAGGGAACAGAATAAAACCTTCAAAGGCAAGAGTCAAATAACAATTTATAGATTTGATCTTTTGCACTAGGCAGTCTAAAATGCCTCTTTAAAAGGTGACTTTTTCATATCCATAAATATTTGGTGGGAAGGATACAGTTAAAGTCTAACTGCAAAGTCTTACTTATGTTAAAAATCAGGGGGGTTACCTGAATATGGGGGAAAGGACAGAACATTTTCTATTTTCTACTTTTCTGATATTTAATCAGAGTTAAACCAAGGTTATCCTATAGCAACTGTGAATTGTGAATAAGGAGAAAAAGAGAGGGAGAGGATGATTCTTCAAGATTTCACTTTGTGATCAGAATATTATTAGAGCTGAATACGACAGCTCTCCAGAATTATATTATACTGTAGTTCAAAAAACATAGATGAGATCCTGACAAATCAGAGGAATCAAACAAAAAAGCAAGATACATTCTTGAACAAGAATGCATAACTCTTCTGATCTCCAGTACAGAGGTTGGATTCAGTTATCATTTTGCAATAAATTAGTTTCTATCAATGAAGCTGAGGAAGACATCAAACAGAAAGCTTTAAAAGCATACATTGGAAGACTCAAGACGCAGTTATTGTGCTTGGCAATGAAGAGACAACAAAGATACTTTTCAGGAATGTCTTTTTTATCTTATCTCTGGTTCAAATTTCAGTTTTTTCTTTCTTCTTTTTTCCTCTTCTCCTTTTCCATTTTACTGAAGTCATGTTCAACATTCATAATACAATACTCAACTTACCACTAAAGACTCCACTTAGTATCTCAAAGCTAACAAGTAACCTTTATTCAGAGGAACATGCAGGGCATTTATAAAAGAAGGTAAAAAAACCTGCACAGAGGGATGGAGATTTTCCAGAGATCAAACAATATGGCTTTGAAGGAGATGCAGATTATAACGCAGATGCTCTCTAGTTCCTATCTCAAGTGCTTTACTGCTGTGGTGATCCAAGAAGTATAATTTGACGTAATACTATGTCTGTCTACCATGAGACAAGAGAGGGCTAACAATTGGAACAAAGGCAGGAATGCAGGATAAAGTCCAGAAGAAAGATATTTCTATATTAAAATTATTTGCTGTATGTGTATTCTCTAACAATATATATTTCATAAAAAACAGATTTTGCTATAAGTGTGCTGTAATTGCTAGACAGTATCACAAGTCAAAGGGGAACATAGCTTACACAGAAGGTTTATGTAGGAATTGTCTGTTAATAATCATCAAATTCTTCTATGTTTTAAGCACATTTCTCCATGCTACAATAATTTATTTTCTGAACAGAGATGGAAAGTTCAACGAGTATGTTTAGAGTAGTGACATTAAGCATTTCTAAAGTTAGCATTGCTGACCTCTGTGCTTTTACATTTTAGGTTATCATCCACTGCTGGTCCATAATCAGAATTATCCAAAACTCAGTACAGAGAAGTGCAAAAGAATTGGTCTCGCAACATAAACAGTGCTCAAACAATCCCACTGTATTCAGTGTCTTCTAAGAATTATTTCTGCCCTTTTATGTTGAATTTCTAGTAAGCAAGCACAAGTTAATATAGATGAGACTTCTTAACCTAGCCTAGCTGAGTTCTGTACTTATCTGAAGCTGTGACTGGCACACAGTCACACATGGGAGCTTTTGTTACCCAATCAGTCAGTAAATTTTCCATTAACCACAAGTATAGCCAAGATCCTGTCCTAGTCTGACATAAGGTTTAGGTGTTTTCACACATCCAACAGACCTACAACTGTTGAATGTTGCCTCACATGTGTATGTAGCATGGCTACACATGTGGTGACACTCAGGAAACACACATGGTGCTAAATTGCAGCCATTCCTCCCTGTATCTGAGGGTGATTAGTACACAGACTCCTAGAGCTGGAGAGAAGCTGTGGCTCTGGGATGCAAACAGGCAAGATGAGATGCCAGCATCAGGGCCCTGATTGCATTAACAGGCCTTAATGGTCCTAATCAGCCTCACCTGGGGCCTTTACACACAATTTCTTCCCACAGCACAGAATGAGTAAGCAGACAGGTGAAGCTGTAACTGTGAGCTTCATGCTGAAGGTCAGACAGGCCTGAGATAGCTAAATCTGATTAACTGGTGGCCTATTTGTTATGCACTAAAATGAGGACTAAACCTGTAAGTGCCAGGTTGCTCTCAGATTCTAATACTTTCATGCTGCAAGGGTTTATGTTCTCCCTTCTTTCAGTCTCTTGCTCCTTATGCTCCAAGAACCCAACCCTTCCTCAAGGAGCCCACTCTACTATGCAGTTCTTGCTTCCTTAATGCACAGTTTGTTCATCTCTCTCACCTTTTCTCCTTCAGCTATGTCAGATATACATACTGTAAAACATTTAGTGTAACTTCCTGTTCCTGAATGAAGAATCTAGTTGTTACGCTTCAGTTTGAAAACCATTAGATAATAAGGTCTACTGCTCCCTGAAGTAAGAGCTCTGCTAGGAGACCCCTGTTGTTGTTTTCTGATATACAGAATTTCTACAACAGAACACATGAAACTCAAAAGTGACCACAATGTTAGGACAGCTCTCACATGTGAGCTTCCTAAATTAAAACTATAATAAATTGAAAGGATGGAAGTGCTGTAGATGCTGTTATTTCACTTCCTTCTTTTCTCTGTGACAAGAGCCTGTTCCAAAAATCATATTAGATCTTTTAACTATTACCCATCTTACATAGAAAGATGTCCAAGTCTTTGATCCTCCAGTGCCTTGTAAAATTTTCAAATCCCTAACCTCTCATTAAATGCCAGTGAGCATTTCCAACTGGGAACACAGCTCAATGCTGGGGAAAAAGTGAAAGCCATAGCATTACTGCGGACGCTTGTGGGTACAAGTGTCCTTCAGCATCCATTGTGTGCACCACCACTTTCTGACTCGTCTGGAGAAACCCAAAATGAATAGCACTGAACACTAGCAGATATTTCTGAGAACTCTGGCCAAAACTACATCCATTATTTTGAGTCTGGGTTTTTGTGTGTGTAACCACCTCCTAGTGATGCATGGTGTGTGAAGACTATTGTAACAGGTATTGACCTGAGTCCTGCAGCTTATTACAAGCTATACCTGTTCGACCTTTAGCCTATAGTAGGTTGCAGAAGTAACCAGAAACCTATTTTCTTACTTTGATCTTGATTTACTCTTGATGAAAAAAAGCCTCTATCAACATCAGACTAGGATTGGCCACCAGATGTCACCCATCTCACATTAGCATCCTCTAAATCTGTGTATGCAGGCTTGGGAAAACACTATTCTCCAGAAGCTGTGCTAAATAAAGACTGTCTCGCCACTATAAAAATACAGTCATCTCGTTACAAAACTATATTATCTTCCTCTGCTCTAATGGCTCCTAAACACTGAAGCTCTAGTAGCCTATAGAGTCTGTTTTAGAGACAACCTAAGAAGTACATGAACACCCAACAACTCCTGGCACAAATACCTGCCTCTAACACTCAGAAAAATGTTAGCTGATGTAATGCGTCCACCCAGTGCAGCCAAAACCACAACTGCTACCAAAGACAAGATCTGTGCCTAACCTTGTGCAATGTCAAGGCTGTGGGCAAGCCCGGGAAAGGCAGAAGAGAGTTCTTAGGAACTTGTTTCAGGTCAGCCAGCGCTCTTCAAGCCATACCTATCTAGCTCTGTTTCCCTGACCTCTGCCTGACAAGCCCCTCAGCACTGCGAGGCGGCAGCGTCGGCTCCCTGGCCGCTCCCCAGCGAGCTCCTCAAGGCCTGAGCAGGGCCCACCGCTTCGCTGGAACGCCAACCCTTCGCCAGACACCGGCCAGCGTGATAGGAAAACGCCCCGCTCGCTGGAGGGCGAGACCGTGGCTGAGGAGAGCCAGGACGTCGCCTCACCGGCGCGCCCTGAGAACTTCGCTCCGCACACTTACCACACCACGCAGCGGCTGCGCACGAGCAGCTATGCACATGCCCGCTTACGGGCGCATTCTCCTCACACCCGCGGCGACAACCACCGCGCCCGTCCCCCGACCCCCCCCGTCCGCCGTGCGCGCGCTCCGCCGCAGGGCAGGCACTTTGCACACGCTCCCTCGCTCTGCGCACCCTGTGACCGGTGCTTCCGGCCGGGCGGCCTGCGGGGCTGGCTGTTCCCGCGTGCTCCCCCTCCCGCGCGGCCGCCAGTTGCCGCCGCCTGTACTCGGGCCGGCGCTGTTGCGCCGTGCTGCGGCCCTGCTCGCGGCTGGCAGTTCGCAGACGCTCCCTTGCGCCCGCCCGCCCGCCTCCAGGTGGCCCGGCCCCCACAGCGGGCGGGGTGGCCGCCCCTCGGCCCGCGCCGGCCTCCGCCGAGGACCATGGGCGGTGCGCTCCTCCCGGCGCGGGGTGCTGCGCACGGGCGGCGCCGGAGAAGGTGAGGCAGAGCGGGGCTGTGGGTGGTGGGGGAGTGGTGCCATGCCCAGCCCAGCCGTGGGGGGTCGCAGCTGCTGCTGCCCCCCCCCCCCCCCCCCAGGCCGCTGCGGCTCCGCAGGCCGTGAGGGAGAGCGGTCTCCTCAGCCCGTCGCGTCTGCCGCATCTGTGCGGGGCGGAGGTCGCCCCTCATCTCCTGGCCGCATCGCTGTCTCTGGGGACCGACCCGGAGTGGGGGAGTCGCCTGTCCAGGGCCGCAGGGAGCCGCGAGGCAGGGCCGGCTGTGGGCGCGGGTGCGGAACGGGAGAGAGGCAGGAAGAGGGGTCGCCGAGGCAGCCGCTTCGGTGCGGCCGGGCCCGTGCTTGCCGCGGCCGTTCGCCCCCGTCACCTTGCGTAACGACCTTCCGTGCCCGGCGCGGTGGGGGGCGAGTCCGCGGGCGGCTGCCTCCCGAATGGAGCAGGGGCCCGGGAGGCGTCTGCGGAGGGGGCGCGGCCCCGGGAGCCCGGCGGTGGCCGCCCGCAGCTTGAGAGGGCGGGCGAGCCTCTGAGGAAAGCGCGGGTGGCAAGCGCTGCCGTGGATGGGAGGATGAATCTCCGGCGAAAGTATGTTGAAATTTTCCCCTTACGATACGATTTACAAGCTCTCGGTTCTACCCGATGCTGGTTTTGTTTCCTCTTCAGACTTTGTAAGCGTCTAGGAAGCGAATTCATAAAAAGATTACTGAAAACTGGCATGTCTGTGCCAGTTGTGCTTTGGTCTGCCATGTCTCCTACTTTTCTTTTTGCTAAAGGTGTGTTGAGCTTTAGATTGGAAAAAACCGCTCTTCATTTGTCAGGTTCAGTATTTTTTGCGTGTCAACATCATCTTGTGGTTTATTGTAGGGGTTTATCGTTCTGTGAAGAGCAGTGACTGATCTGATGTGATTGCATAGGTGTGTGGACCTACATTAAAGAGGAATTTTGGGGGCCTGTTTCGTTGTCTCCCTTGAGTTTTAGCAACTATTTAAGGTAAACTTACTTTTAAGTATATCTAGGAGGAAAATTAATGTCACTCAGTTTTGAGAGACTGAATCTACTTGGAGGCTTTCCTTACTGTTAACATAGGGAGTGTAGGTTCCATCTTTTTCCAGATACAGTATAATACCAATCTCATCTTTTGAGTGCATATTTTTCTTTCTGCCATTGTGGTCAGTAAACTTGAGAGAATTTATTCTTAATTCTTATATTAGGTCTTGATACATCGATGTCTCTTGATAACTACAGCAACAATAGAATATTCTTTAAATGAAGACACACTCTTGAGATTCATGTTGTTCTAGTATATTTGTCTAAAAAAATCTTTGTCACCTTGTCCCCACGAAATAGTATGATAGCTTTTTCAACAGCATGACTCATAATCCTAAATACAGGAATGAATTTTTGATTTAGTGCAGAGCAAGTGCTTTATCTCAGCTAACAGCCTTGTGTGTAGAAAATGCAAGTAGGGAGGTGGGAGTGTCTGGTACTGTGTCTGTTAATCTTTGTCCTCAGGAGGACAGAATTCAGAGTTGTTTGCAGGCTAGGGTTATATATATCTTTACGCCCAAATCAACGGGGTGATCCCAGTTCTTTGAAAATACTTTTGCTGTTTCGTGGAAGACTGAAGAGCTTTCAATAAAGGAGGAACCAGTTAGTTCTTGTTATTTATTATTGAAACCATTTTGCCTGGGGACGCTGAGTCCAGTTTAGTCTGGGTGGGTGATTTACCCTTTTCTTTCTTCATTTCTGTGTGAAATGACTTGACTGTTCTTCATGAGAAACTCTGCTTACTGCAACACCCACAGTTGACATAATTATTGGTGGCTGTACCAAGCCTAATAGTAGGAAAAAAACCCCTTCACTTGTTCTTTTCTTTCTTTCTTTTTTTTTTTTCTTGCCTGGTGGTTTTCTTACATATAAGGTGATTTTCATCACTGCTTTCAGCTCTTTGCCTCTGTGATGATGTAGGGAGCAGTTTACTCCTAAATTTGCTCATGGAGCAGTATTTTAGCAAAACAAATGTCTCTTTTTCTTTTTCTGTTGCTCTTATGTAGAATATGGATTTATTTTGTACAAGCTGTATAAGGTTTAAATAAGAACACATGCTTCCTCTTTTCTGGGTGACAAATTTATCTTGCTGTCCAGGAAGAAGGCAGCTTATACAGCCTGGACTGAAAAGATGCTAAAAGACAAAGTGACTGAATATAAGAAGATCAGGTTCTTTAAGCTCCCAAAACTAAACTGCCTAAGCAGCCAGCAACACTGGGTGCAAAGCATCTAAAATCCTTTAATCTGTTTCGTGAAGTAGAATCTGGTAAAATAATGAAGTATTCTGAATTCCTGAAATGACTTTGAATAAAGGCAGTTGCTCTCCAATTTGAAGTAATCTCTTTCCAACTAGAAAATTCCTTTCCTCTCCCTTGCTTAAAAAAAAAAAAAAAAACAACTTTATGCCATTAACTTTATGCTTGAGATAATATGTAGAATTTTACTAACACTATTCATTTCCCTTCAATTTTATTTTTTTTTTGTCAGTTTTGATCATAATGGTTTTGGCATTGTATGCCACTGTTATCTAACAAGTTCACTCTGCTTTTGCTTCTGTTTAATAAAATAGCTTAGTATGCTGCTTTATTCCTCAACTTGGCTCTAAAATTTTAATAGAAATTCAAGAACATTTGGCATTCACAGCCCTTCACTGATATAGTAACTTGATTATTAGTTATGTGGTAGGTGTTTTGAAGTTTATTTGAGTGCAGTGTTCGTGTTTTGAGCAGATTGAGATTCAGAGAAGAATGAAAATCAAAGAATGGGAGAATTAGTTCAGTTTTATTGATAAGTGATAAGGGAGACTTGGTGGCAAATATTTGCCAACAGATTGTCTGACTCTGTCTATGCTTAGTCTCTTAAATAGATGGTGGAAAGGAATACAGTATGATAAATATCAAAAAAGCTAGGTTCTGATAGTGTTTTCATTTGTATCACATTATTCCCCGAAGTGTCTGCAAAACTCTTCTGCTTAGCCTGGTTTGGAACCAGAGCACTACTCCAGCAGCAACTCTTGATAATGAACATCGGAAGCATCTGCTGAAGGAAATGAACATGCTGCACTAATCAGCTGGGAATCTGATGAGTGGAAACTCTTTCAGGAATCAAGCAGTTTAGCTATTACTGCATCTTCAGTTTAAAAAATTCTCAACTGATTGGAGTAGAATAAGGTCATCCTTTATTCCACTTTACTTTTGCTGAGATAGTATTTATGCGTCTCTGTGTTTCATATACCACATACACACATGAACTTAAACAAAAAAAACCTAAAATAACCTTAAAAAAACTTTTGTCTTCCATACTTGAGAATAAAAAGTGGAATTTTGTATTTGTCTCTCTGCGTATATGTGGACACTCAAACCCTCTTGCTTTCCCTCTTAGCCTCCTGTTTCTGGCAAACATGTAAGAAGTTGTAAAGGCTTTATTATCTCTTTCACTTTAATTTCTTGAAAAGCCCAGACCTGTAATATAGGGAAGTATAACTTATGTGAGGAATAAGTCTCTTTCAAATTGTGTTTTGATAGTGGTTTAATTTCCGTAACTTCTGACTCATCTTCTACCAATACTTCTTCTATATGTGAGTCAATAACTCACGTACTGTAGTTCATGGCTACAAAGAGAAGATAATTAGAGTTTTATACAAATTTATGTTAGTTCACTGAAGGGTTTTGACATGGGTTCTATTTAATTGGGTGGTATTTGAGGAGGAGCCATCTCAGTGGTAGAGAATTTGTAACAAATAAATGCTGACACAGCCTCCTAGAGGTGAGGCAGCAGCTTTTTGTGACAATGCTAGCATTTATCGGAGAGAATGGGCTTCTTCTTCTATTCAAGCTGGAATAGTTCATCTGTCTAGAGATGAATTTGTGGGCTTTTGTTCATGCTGTCCAACAAGGAAAAGTCTTATAGAATCATAGAATAGTTAGGGTTGGAAAGGACCTTAAGATCATAAAGTTCCAGCACACCTCCCATGGGCAGGGACACCTCACACTAAACCATGCCACCCAAGACTATGTCCAACCCTGCCTTGAACACCACCAGTGACAGAGCATTCACAACTTCCCTGGGCAACCCATTCCAGTGCCTCACCACCCTTACAGTAAAGAATTTCTTCCTCATATCCAGTCTAAACTTCCCCTGTTCAAGTTTGAACCCGTTACCCCTTGTTCTCTCACTACAGTGCTTAATGAAGAGTCCCTACCCAGCATCCTTGTAGGTGACCTTCAGATACTGGAAGGCTGCTATGAGGTCTCCACGCAGCCTTCTCTTCTCCAGGCTGAACAGCCCCAACTTTCTCAGCCTATCTTCATATGGGAGGTGCTCCAGTCCCTGATCGTCCTCGTGGCCCTCCTCTGCACCTGCTCCAACAGTTCCATATCCTTTTTATGTTGAGGACACCAGAACTGCACACAATACTCCAAGTGAGGTCTCACGAGAGCAGAGTAGAAGGGCAGGATCACCTCCTTTGACCTGCTGGTCACACTCCTCTTGATGCAGCCCAGGATATGGTTGGCTTTCTGGGCTGCGAGTGCACACTGCCAGCTCATGTTCATTTTCTCATCGACCCACACCCCCAAGTCCTTCTCCGCAGGGCTGCTCTGAATCTCTTCTCTGCCCAACCTGTAGCTGTGCCTGGGATTGCGCCAATTCAGGCATAGGACCTTGTACTTGGCATGGTTAAACTTCATCAGGTTGGCATCAGCCCACCTCACAAGCATGTCAAGGTCCCTCTGGATGGCATCCCTTCCCTCCAGCATATCAACCGAGCCACACAGCTTGGTGTCATCAGCAAACTTGCTGAGGGCACACTCAGTCTCACAGTCCATGTCACTGACAGAGATGTTGAACAAGATGGGTCCCAACACCGATCCCTGAGGGACACCACTCGTTACTGGTCTCCAGCTGGACATTAAGCCATTGACCACAACTCTTTGCATGCGGCTATCCAGCCAGTTCTTTATCCACCGAGTGGTCCACCTATCAAATTGATGTCTCTCCAGCTTAGAAACAAGGATGTCATGTGTCAAATGCTTTGCACAAGTCCAGGTAAATGACATCAACTACTCTACCCCTGTCCATCAGTTCCGCAGCTCCATCATAGAAGGCCACCAGGTTGGTCAGGCAGGATTTCCCCTTAGTGAAGCCATGCTGGCTGTCACCAACCACCTTGTTGTTTTCCCTGTGCCTCAGCATGCCTTCCAGGAGAATCCACTCCAAGATTTTGCCAGGCACAGAGGTGAGGCTGACTGCTCTGTAGTTCCCGGGTCATCCATTTTCCCCTTCTTGAAAATGGGGGTTATATTTCCCTTTTTCCCGTCATCGGGAACTTCACGTGACTGCCATGATTTTTCAAATATGATGGACAGTGGCTTAGCAATTTCATTTGCCAGCTCCTTCAGGACCCGCAGATGGATTTCATCAGGTCCCATGGACTTGTGTGCATTCAGGTTCCTAAGATGGTCTCGAACCAGATCCTCTCCTACAGTGGGCCTAGGGTCTTCATTCTGACTGTCCCTGCGTCTGCCTTCCGAGACTTGGGTGGTGTGGGCAGAGCATTTGCCAGTGAAGACTGTGGCAAAGAAGTCAATGAGAACCTCAGCCTTCTCCAAATCCAGGGTAGCCAGTTCTCCGGATAGCTTCTGGAGGGGGCCCACGTTGTCCCTTGTCTGTCTTTTATTTACAGTGTACCTATAGAATCCCTTCCTGTTATCTTTAACACTCCTAGCCAAGTTTAATTCTAAGTGGGCCTTAGCTTTCCTAACCTGGTCCCTAGCTTCCCCGACAACATACCTGTATTCTTCCCAGGCTGCCTGTCCTTGCTTCCACCTTTTATAAGCCTCTTTTTTCCTTTGAATTTTCCTCAGCAGGTCCTTATCCATCCAAGGAGGTCTTCTGGCCCTCCTGCTGCAATTCCTTCTAGTTGGGATGCAACGCTCCTGAGCTTGTTCTTGCCTGCTTTAATCAGGTGAATCCTGCAAGCCCAAGGTCTATGCATGCTCTCAGGCCAGGTCGTAGCTCCTTTGGGGAACTTCTGTTAAAATTAATGGCATTTTTGTATGTCTGTTGCAGCTTGTGTAAAAGGGAAGCACTGCAGTGGAAAAACGGAGGGGAGAAAATTAACTTGGGGTACAGGGATTCCCTCTTATAGTACTCTAAGCAGCGAAGTCCTTTTCATGAGGAGAGCTGAAGTCATTGCTGTGGTTCATTTGATTTATTATTTATGGTTTGTAAGAGTTAAGAATCCTGTGATCCTGGCCCTTTAAGTCTCACAAGGTCTTCTTATTCCTGTTAGCCAACTATATATTTCTTCATACATCCCACAGGCATTTCAAACTATTTAACCTTGATTATTAGTCTAATGTACTGGTGTTTGTCTTACTGTTTTTTATATCCCGATAAAAGCCTGTAGCCTTTGAAAACTATCAGCCACCTCTTTTGACCTTATTGTTCTCTAGACAAAAGGATTTAAGGATATTTGTCAGTTGCAAGTAGCTGGCATAACATGATTTTACTTTTAGGGGCTGTTGGTAGTGGGTCCGGTAGTTTGTATATACATTGTTGCCATATAATGTATTACTTCTGGTTACTTTTTCCTAGAATAGTTTTATAACTAGAACCTTTTCTTCACTTTTGTTAGGGTTAGGTAATGAAGTTTTCTGCTGTTTCCTGTCCATTGCATGTTAATGTTGTGTTCCTCCCTTCCCTAGGAAACAGCGAGTATACATGACTAGTTCAGCATTTTATATAACCTGTACTGAGGTCCTGGCAAAGCATTTTGAGATAGCTACTAATCAAGTAATAGATTACATATTAGAAAAAATTCCTTCCCCCAAAGGGTTGTTGAGCACTGGAACAGGTTGCCCAGGGAAGTGGTGGAGTCACTGTCCCTGGAGGTATTTGAAAGAATCAGTGATCTTAAAGATCTTTTCCAACAGAAATGATTCTATGATCTGAAATTGTCATAAAAGGTACAAGCTGCAGTGAATTACTGTTCTTGCCAAAGGTTATATTTTAGGATCTTGATGGTTTTTGGGCGTGTGACATCTCAAGATGCTGAACCTTTGGACTCTGCTGCATTATGTGATTGTCTTTTTGTGTGCAATAAGTGTGACTAAAGTGGGTTAATGCATTCTTACAGAAGATCATTGTTAATACAAAGGTATCTTCATATATTCACGGAGGCAGCAGTTCTCTTGGATTTAAAATGCTGTGTCATATCCCTCTCCTCTTTTTTTCTTCTTTTGGTCCCCTCCCTCGTGCTCTATCTGTGTTTGTTTCTTTCCTGCAGAGAACTAATACTGTTCAATTTACTGTGTAAATGCAATTTTTGGAAGTTTCCCTTGAGCTCTGCAGAGCATGACCATAGTATGCATGTGATATACCTGGAAGATAATTTCAAGTATTAAGGGCGCATGTAACTAAACTTTCTCTGCTATTATGACATTTTTTTTTTGTTGTTAAAGGAAGTGTAAAATGGATTTTGTTTGAAGATGGTTTATCTGAAATGTTTCATTAGTTGCATAAAACTTGCCTGCATAGGAGAATGAGTTAAGAAAAATATACGTAGCTCCTGCATTCAGTGAATTTAAATGCTGATATGGTATTCATAGCAAAAATCTTTGAACAAATCATCTACCTCCTCACAAGCTTTTGAGTAACTTCCCTGAGACTTTCTTGATAGGTCCTGTTCAAGTACAGCTTGTGCAGCAATTTAGTTTTTAATTTTGTAGATTAAGGAAAGTGAAAACGCTAGCTTTAAGTTGCTCTGAGAAAGTTTTATGCCATACTGTTAGACCTCTGTATCAGAAATCAGTCCTTTTTCTGAAGAGCTTGTTGTTTTTCAAAAAAAAACAAAACCCAAAAAACAACCCAAACCCCGTCAGCAAACCCCCCCCAAAAGCCCCTCAAAATCTAGAATGAGTGTGAGGAATGTTTCTAATATGGTAGTTATCCAGGTTTGACATGATTTATTCATTCTATACCAAGACATTGTAGCATGATTGTTTTGAATGCTGAATGACACTGGTTGCATGACCTAACTGTAGAATGAAAGTCCTGCACTGTTTCAGTGCACTGTAGTGTGAAGGCTATTTCTGCCTAAAAAGAAATGCTTCCAGTACTAATGCCTTTAAAATCCTGCTCCAGGTAACATGAACCGTGAAATAGTTTGCCTTTCCGATGTTGGCTTGAATTGCCCATTTCTCTCTGAATGTAATTAAAGCTTGCTGGTTTTAATAATTAAAATAGCGATAAATACAGAAAACATAGGATCTGTCTAGAAGCATTCAGCAAACAGTGGCAACCAGATCACCATCACCTTTAGATTCTCAGGCTGAATTTTCTTTCTTTCTTGCTTATGGTATGAATTGTACTTTAAAATAGGCTCCCTTTTTCTGAAGGGAATATGGAGTATTACCTTGCTATGTCTGTCTTTGTTTACCTGGAGAGTATGAGCCACCTGGCAAAGGAGCTTTCACACTGAAAATAAGAGAAACTAAGCAGAGAGATATATTTCATGCTTAGGAAAAACCTGGAGTATTCTTAGCATGGAAGTTTTCGCACCTGTTTGGCAAACTCCTGCTGTAAAGAAGCTTGCCCATGGTGTTCTCTGTAGGTACTCATAGATTGTATGTGGATACAAACTTTCCTACCTACTTCATACACTCACACATAGAGTACATACACGCACACAAACACCAAAAAAACCCAACAAAACATAATCAAGATACAGCTCCAAAACCCTCTAGCATCTTGGCTTTCAAAACACTCTTAACAATCCTGACAAAAATGCATTTGGCTAATGATAGATATATGGTGGATTCAGAGATGATTTGGGCAGGATGAGAGGCTGCAAAATGAATGGCTATTTCTTGGGTAGTAATAAGATGCTTAAAAACACAAGTGGGAAAGCAGTCTAAGGCACCAATTTGATGCTCGGGTTTGAGAAGATCTTATAGGCATACTTGCAAGCAGTGAGGAGGAGTGTGTTGATGGAATTTAAGTAGGAAATGTTAAAATACGTGCCTCTATTGCAGGGATCATGAAGATTCCAGAGAGATCAGGAAAAAACCTGAAAACAATTTGGAAGCCTGAGCAAAATTAATTGTTTGAGAGAGGCTTTTGAAGAATTCAAACTGGTTGTCTGGAAGTCAAACTACATTTAGAAATTGGGCATCAAATTTAAATAGACATATACTCAAATTAGAATATGTAATGGTTTTCTTTCTCCTTATATGTAAGATTTGTCACTCCTGTATTTCAGAAGGAGTTTGTCAGTGAACTCAATATTTGTATTTCCTGATTTGACAGAACAGGAAAGGGATGTGGAACAGTGGGGCGGGAGAGAAAAGACACAAATATTTCTCAATCTTTACCACTCAGACTTCAACCTAGGTTGCACAGGATATGTAACCAGATTACTAAAGCTATATTATTGCAATCAGTTCTTTAGCACATTGATTTGTTTTTGTAAGTTCTTGTAAAATTGAACAGTTTTCTTCCCTCTGTTTCTGTCCATGAAATGCAGTTTCTCAGTCAGTACTATTGATTCTCCGAGAACATGGTGAAATGCAGTATCATTCTGTTTACGCTTAATGTCGTTTCGTGTTATGCAGCTACTTTTCTTTTACTAGATTGGAAAAAAACATGCAGGATGAGAACGTTGCAAATGTTTCCAGTGTTTTTTCTACTCAAGCTAACAGCTACTTTACTATTGATAATATCAACCAGTTCTGAATATTCAGTCTGATTTTAAGAGCCTGTAATCGAGCTAAATGGATATGTTATGGTTGTATCTTAAAATGAAATAGTAGATTGTTATTCCTAATAGATATTTTCTTAGCTACCAGTTGAGTTTGTTTATAAATCAGTTCTAGAAAACAGCATTTTTCTTTGTTTTAATATCATATCTTCTCTTGAAAGAGAAATATAAACTATACTCCTTATAGATAATAATCTGTAGATCTTGTTGAAATACTCTCCCAGATTTTTTCAGTAGCTTGGCATTCAAGTTCAAGAAATTGGATAGTCAGTAAAATCAAAACTTATGACTTTTTTAATGATGTGAGAAATGAAACAGTTGCATGAGTGTTTGGCAAGGCGATTTGACAAAACAATTTCACATATGTCTAAATCTGGATCTCAGTAGTTTGAGGCTTCTGGGGAAGCTTATCGATTTCACTTTATGGCCCCAGTTGTCAATCTTTGTGAGGTCTCTATTTATTCTTCTTGGGTTTTGGACTGATAACCTTATAGGACTACACATGATTCCTTTGAAGAAAAGACTACAATAACTTTCAGCTAACCTATGTCCCCAGAATTTTCACCAAGGTAAGTTAAAGAATATTTTGAGCAAGGAAAAACTTCAGGCTGGAAGATGATTAAGGATTTGGCCTCTTTGCTGGAGTCCATTGCAAATTGCTGCTTACTAGCAGCTGAGAGGAAGTTCTGTGAAAACTGTTCTTGCCCACTGGAAGTTTGGAATTTTAGTTCACCGATTGATTCATGCTGGCTGCTGAATGTCCAGGGAGTGAGCAGTGGTCACAATGCTGTTTATATGTTACCAGCAGCAATTCAGTGTGCCAGCGGCCTTTACTGAAAGCAGTGGATTGTTGTCATGATGTAATAAGAGTTTAACTGCAGTGGGTAAAGCTCTGTACTGGTGTAAAAGGCATGTTGTAGTTTATTTAAGCTGGTTTTAGGTTGATGCTGTTTAAGTCTTTGGCTCTGCATATTGCAACTAGTCCAATGAGGCTCAAGTGTGCATTTAAACTTTCCTTTGAGAGCTGTACTGGCTGATACAGAGCAAAAGCTTCTAACAGGTTTAGCTTCTGTTCAGCTTCTAATGAAGTCCTTGCACCTTGCTTCATTTCCTGATATAGTTTCTGTATGTACCAGTTGCATAGCTTGTGCACTGTCTAATGTTACAGAAGAATATCAGTATTGATTGAGCTACTTAAAACATGTTGAAGAACAGTGTCTTACATACTGGGATACTGGCATGCATGTGGCCACATCTAGAGCAAAAAAACCAGTGAGTCTTATAATTAAAAAAAATACTCTTTTTAATAAAGCTGTACTTGAAAAATAGTATTATATTTTAAATACATGGAGAAAACTTCTGCATAAATTTTGCATTTCTTAGACCTAAGAAGGAGGGGGTAGATGGAGAGCTGAAGAATCCAACTTCTCATTATTTGGGGTTAAAAAAAAGTAAATTAGCAGGGGCTTTTATCCCTGCATTGGAAGCATGAGTTTTCTACATCCCATGTACTTGAATAATAGATTTTTTTTCCCATCCACCTGTAGTACTGTTCTGTTCAAATTGCCTTCATCTCTATTTTGACTGTTGTTTTTGCCTCAAGTCTTGTTCTATACCCTTGAGTGTTGTTCCCATTGGTTATAGCAATCTTGAATTCTATTGCTCAACTGATAATCTGGTACTTCAGGATATGGTGTTCAGAATACTCTGTGTAACTAGGTAGTCTTCTAACGTGGTTTTATAATTTGTAGTAGAATCATAGAATAGTTAGGGTTGGAAAGGACCTTAAGATCATAAAGTTCCAATCCCCCTGCCATGGGCAGGGACACCTCCCACTAAACCATGCCACCCAAGGCTATGTCCAACCTTGAACACCACCAGGGATGAAGCATTCATAACTTCCTTGGGCAAACCATTCCAGTGCCTCACCACCCTTACAGTAAAGAACTTCCTCCTTATATCCAATCTAAACTTCCCCTGTTTAAGTTTGAACCCATTACCCCTTGTCCTCTCACTACAGTCCCTAATGAAGAATCCTTCCCCAGCATCATTATAGGCTCCCTTCAGATATTGGAAGGCTGCTATGAGGTGTCCACACAGCCTTTTCTTCTCCAGGCTGAACAGCCCCAACTTTCTCAGCCTATCTTCATACGGAAGGTGCTCCAGTCCCCTGATCATCCTCGTGGCCCTCCTCTGCACTTGTTCCAACAGTTCCATGTCCTTTTTATGTTGAGGACACCAGAACTGCACACAATACTCCAAGTGAGGTCTCATGAGAGAAGAGTAGAGGGGCAGGAGCACCTCCCTCGACCTGCTGGTCACACTCCTTTTGATGCAGCCCAGGATATGGTTGGCCTTCTGGGCTGCTGTCGGCTGCGAGTGAACCCTGCTGGTTCATGTTCGTTTTTTCATCGACCCACACCCCCAAGTCCTTCTCCGCAGGGCTGCTCTGAATCTCTTCTCTGCCCAGCCTGTAGCTGCGCCTGGGATTGCTCCAACCCAGGTGTAGGACCTTGCACTTGGCATGATTGAACTTCATCAGGTTGGCATCAGCCCCCCTCACAAGTGTGTCAGGGTCCCTCTGGATGGCATTCCTTCCCTCCAGAGTATCAACTGAACCACACAGCTTGGTGTCATCGGCAAACTTGCTGAGGGCGCACTCAATCCCACTGTCCATGTTACCCACAAAGATGTTGAACACGATCAGTTCCAACACTGATCCCAGAAGGAGATCACTCATTATTGGTCTCCAACTAGATATTCAGCTGTTGACCACAACTCTTTTCATGCAGCTCTCCAGCCAGTTCCTTGTCCAACGAGTGCTTCATCCATCAAATTGATGTCTGTCCAATTTAGAGACAAGGATGTCATGTGGGACAGTGTCGGATGCTTTGCACAAGTCCAGGTAGATGCCATCAGCTGCTCTACCCCTGTCCATCAGTTCTGTAGCCCCATCATAGAAGGCCACCAAATTGGTCAGGCAGGATTTCCCCTTAGTGAAGCCGTGCGGGCTGTCACCAACCACCTTGTTGTTTTTCATATGCCTTAGCATGCCTTCCAGGAGAATCTGCTCCAAGATTTTGCCAGGCACAGAGGTGAGGCTGACTGCTCTGTAGTTCCCGGGTCATCCATTTTCCCCTTCTTGAAAATGGGGGTTATATTTCCCTTTTTCCAGTTGTCGGGAACTTCACCTGACTACCAGCATATTAGTAATATGCTAATAAAATGTTCTGTGCTCTTACTGAGGAGAGCACCAACATTTGGTGGTGCTTTTATATGAAAATGTTATTAGTATTCCTGGTCTTCACCAAGACTACAGTTAGTTGAAATTTGTGCCCTCATACCAATCTCTCCCCATTTCCTTTCAGTGCATTTTGTGGTAGTGCATAGAAGTGGCTGACAAACTCCTGTGGCTGTAAATGGCTTTATGGCATTTGGCCGTTCATTTTTTCAGCATGACAGCATTCCCTACATCTCTTCAACTTTTAGCCATATAGGCTGGACAGGGAGGTTGGAGAGGGATAAAGATGCTGCTTTCAGTGATAGTACTGGCTTGGGGTGTTTGAACATCAGCCTAATCTAGAAGATTGTGTTCTTATTACATCTTAAAATGTTAGGTTAACAGAGGGTTAATATGCTAATACTCTATCCAGTAGGTCAAGTGGCCCTACTTTTATCTAGCAAATTAATGTTTAATTTGGTTTGTTTCCTAAAAGAGTCTATGTAAGTACTATCAATATATATTTTTGTTTGTTTATCCAAATTAGGGGAAAAATGTCTTTCTCGCTGTATAATTTTCTGATCTACAGCTCTGATTTTGCACTATTGATTTTTGCTTTGTATTACGAAGAGTTTTTTGATGGTGTATTCTTGCCCTTTCACAAGCTACAGAGTATTTTTAAACATGTCAGCCACCTCATTCTTTAAATAACTAAAATTTGCCATTTCATTAAAAAGGTTGCTGATGCAGCATTGTAGTTTGGCAGAAATTACTGTAGGAATCTTACAGTGCTCAATATGTCCACCTGCGTACTATGGGCATCAAGCTTATTGCTCAGTATAAAAATGTTGTTTTAAAACATTCTTGTTGTTTATTTTGTACTGACCAGCTCTGTTATCCTTGTGTTTGACAAATGGAGGAAGAAATCTCTCAAATGTTACTACTTTTTTCCTATTTTTCGCTATTTATCGTCTCTTGGCTTGTGTGCTGAGTGCACTGCTGACTGATGTCTGTTTCATTAGTGTTAAGGTCTTTATTTCCATATGAAAATTATTTGTGATATCACGTAAAGTAAACCAGTGTTTGAGTTGTAAAACTGATTAAAAAATGTATATATAAAAAGGTGGAAAAAAAAAAAAGAGAGAAGTGTTAAAAATTCTCCCGAATACTGTGTCACAGGTTTCAGGGGCTTGGTCATGCTTTTCTTTCCGTCTTGGCTTCTGTCTGTCTCCTTCCTTCCCTATTCTGTGTAATTTGAAGCATGTTTTCTTTGTCACAGCTACTCAATTATTGCTATTACCACTGCTTCTGCGGTACCACATCCTAAAAGACTGAAGGACTAATCATGTTGTGCTCTCTTTTCACTTGGCCTTCAGGAGCTATGCAGGCAATATATGCGTTTTCTGTTCTGCTCAGCACTGGAAACAGCCTTCCACTAGACTGCAGATTTCAGTGAATGTAATATCTTATTCAGCATATGTATTAAAATTCAGCTATGTCTCAATTCTAAGTAGGCTTATTTTAGGCAATTTTTTTTTTTTGTTTCTGTTGGTCAAGCTGAATTTCAGTTATTTGTGGGAAGTGTTCTGGGTGTTCTCTGCTGTGCTTGGAAAAAAGCAAAATCTCCTTTTTAATCCAGTCTTCTGAATGGCTTCTGCCTTTTTTTCTCCAAATATCTCATCTTCAGTTACGAGATTTCGTCATATACGCTTGAAATTTTTTCACACACGTTCCACTTAAGCTTTACCTCATGCATTCTTTCCCATCCCTGAAAGTGTACTTCTGAAGTTCTCTCCTCTTTGTGTAACCTGTTTCTTTATTAAATAATTTAGGAAATATCCTTATTTACTGAACTCATTGACTTCTAGAATTGGACTAAACCAGAACGCCTCATCCTGCCCTGCCCAGCAAACCTGGGTGGACTTTTCTGTACCATTAAGATTAAGTTGATGAAGCTTCTTAATGGCATATGTGCAGTTGTGCTAAGTCTTTGTTGTAATCGGCTAGTAATAGACTCAAGGTGAACTAGAACCTTACTCTTGGATTGCTCACCACCTAATTATCAAAACAGATGATTTCAGGCAAGGATTGCATGCCTTCAGTTAATCTTGCATCTTTTTCTTTTTCACATCAGTAGCTCACACAGATCCTCATTTTTGTCTTTTGTTTGGCTTTTTCAACTGACCTCAAACAGCTGTTATCATTGAGGCCATTCTTACTGAATGTCTGACTCTTTGCCCATGTTGCCAAAGCTTTGAATCTACAGAAAATGAAAGTAGTATGTTGAAGAGGTGAGTAATCGCTGAGTGTTCTGTAGTTTGTCTGGAAATGCAGATTTTTTCCCCTGTGGGTTATTTGCATCAGAACTGACTTCCATATTTTTGCTAATATATTCAGTATGTTATTGCAATAACAGATATGGCTTGATTATTCTCAGTATTTGTGTAGGAATCTCTCCAAAAGCTGTCATTATATCCCCCCCAAAAAAACCCAGTCAGGATGAACAAATGAAAATATTATGGAGAAAATGTAAGTTTGCTACTTTAAATTGTCTCAGTGGTCTGCTAGAATGTAGGAAAGCTGATCAGACCAGGGCATCAAATAAACCTATTTAAATACTATCTTCTGAAATTTCTGGTAAATCCATGCTAGCTATTGTCTTTTTGTAATTAAGCTGCTGCTTCTGTGAGCTGGCTTTTTTGAGTCCCTCTTTGAATTTTCGTTTTATATAGATTTTAAGTGTCTAACATGCAACTGTGAATGTCATAGAACCTAGATTCTTACAGTCATGAAGCAGTAGTTGGCTTTATCGGTTTGTTTTTTGGATTGTTTTTTTGTTTTGGTTTGGTTTTTAATTTTTTTTTTTTTTTTGAAGTAAATTAGAGAGAAATCCTTCCAATTCTAAAGAATCGCACAGAATGATAGGTAGAAGAAGATCTGGTGGTAGTGGTGGTGAAGTTCTTAAGGAGTCATTAAATTATCTGATCAGGTAATGCTTTCTTCAAGGTAAAGCAGACTTACAGCACCCTTACGGTAAAGAATTTCTTCCTCATATCCAATCTAAACTTCCCCTGTTTAAGTTTGAACCTATTACCCCATGTCCTATCACTGCAGTCCCTAATGAAAAGCCTCTCCCCAGCATCCTATATTATATATAGATAAATTTCCAAAGCAGTCTTCAGGTTTAAACCTCAAGTCATGTGTTGAGTCCTAACTGTAGGGTCCTAACTGTAAGATGCATCTTTTCTCAGTATTAAAACAACAGCCTAAGTTGGAGTAAAGCCTGGAAGCTATTGAGTGATACAAAGCTTTAGAAAGAAATGTCATATCCCTCTGAAATACAGAGGGAACTGCTGAAAAAAATACGTTCTTTCTTTTGTCAGGCTATTAGCATAAACAGTTCTTCTCTTTAAGACCAGGTCGAATGAATTTGAGTGACTGACTATGGTTGGGTTTTGTTTCCTCCCCATTCTATTTAGAGGTACTGTTATACTCTGCATGCATGTGGCTCCAATACAGATTTATTTACTTTTTGCAGTGGAACAGAGGTGTAAGCCAGTAGGCTAAAATATGATACAGTGGTAGATGTTGGATCCTCATGGTCATAGCTTACAAAGCAAATGGACTGCTCTGGGTGTTGAAATGTGCCAAGTTAATGCCATATGTAGTTATATGCAGGTAATCTGTCAAATCCTGGCTGTTATAAATAAACATAGCCCAGTGACAGAGTTTAAAAGAGAAAGGCTTTTTATACTGACTTATCTTTTACAGATGCGTTTGCTAGAAAATTTCCCCATTGAGTAGAAAGGAATGAATATTTTCATAATACTGGAAAATCTGTTCCTCTGTCTCTTTGCCTATCTTTTTCTCTTCATTAGCTATGACTAAACAGTAAAGAAATCCATTCAGCTGTGGTAGTATCAGTATAGTGGTCTTCCTTCTTCTCTCTGCTAGTATTACAGTACTGTTTCAAGAACATTTAAATTCTGCTCAGAGCTCTAAGTGATCTTTTTGACAGCCTTATGTGCATTTACATTAACTGCTGGGTTGTAATAATTTTCAAATGGATTGTCTGAAAGTGAATTTCTTTTTTTGGTGCCTATTTTAGATGACTATTTGTGTCTTAGAGTTGTGGCTTTATTTCAATTCTTGTGCTTTTACCTAGCTAACATTAACTTGGTTCTAGGAAGATACTTCCTGGTGTGAGCTTGGAGAATGCATGCTGAACCTGGCCTGGAGGTTCAAAAGAAAATGAGCAGGTAGAAATAATGCCACTGGGCTTGTACCTTTAATGCAAAGTGTTTCATCTGATTAAACATAAACATCTACCTAGAGCGTGCAGTATACTGCAACTGAATGTCAGCCTTGCTGCTAATGAAAGTTCCTTTTGATGCAAGACTTTGCTGTATTTTACCTGAAAACTCTCCTGACTTTCTCTGTTAGCTCAAAATATGGTTTTTCACTGTGACCATTCTAGAGGTGGAC
This sequence comes from Amazona ochrocephala, assembly GCA_039720435.1. NCBI lineage: Eukaryota > Metazoa > Chordata > Aves > Psittaciformes > Psittacidae > Amazona > Amazona ochrocephala. The sequence goes on from CM077881.1 coordinate 34,776,946, forward strand.
AATATTGCCTATTGAATTTTCTTTCTGTTACTGCAAGCCATTTGAATTTAGGATGCTAAAGAGGTTTGCAGTAGGATGTGTCCTTTGTAGATGTTGGCTGTATTTTAGGATATGCTTACATTTGTATTGCTTATAAAGCATTTTTATTATTGAAACACTAGCGAAATAGCCTAATAACTGTGCTCTTTTAGAGAATACTTACTAAAGTGGATCAGCTTCTGCTTGGTTTGGAAAACCATTTTACTTAATGACACTGCTTTAATTTGTAGATGTTGTCTAAGAACTGAGTTGTGTTTCCAGCACTGGAGGGAGGAAAGCTCAATGTGCATGCTTGAGAACATGCTGAAAAGCATGCATGGTAGAATTCTGGGAGAGGTGAAAATTTAAGAGGGTGACAGGCATTACATAGCTATGCAGCTTCAGATCATATAGTCTTATACAGTTCAGCCAAGTGCAAATTTACCCCACCAGATTTGTCTCTTCCCCCACCCCCCCTTTTTTTTTAATTGCTTTGAGGTTGTTTGAGAAGATGGACAGAATTACTTCAAGTGAGAAAGTTCAGAAAACTGTGATGGGCAGCTGAGGTAAATAACCCTCTGATGTGGTTCAAACTGAAAAAAACGTACAGATTAAATCCATGGCAAGGCAAATATAATCTAGTTTTATAGTTATGTAAGACTGTTTAAAGTGGGTCATCAGTGTTGGGGAAAAACATGCCTTCGTTTCCAGGCCTTTTTTTTTCTTTTTGTTTTTAATATACCAAATAAGGATTTTTCTCTCCTCCCCTTCCCACACTAGAAGGAACACTTTCCTCTAGGGAGAAAGATAAGATGAAGCTAAATATATCACTTGTCTTTATTCTCCATTATGTTGTTCAGTGGTAATCACTTGTTTGAGATTTACCTTCAGATATTCTGCCTGGCATGTGGTGACATGCATAATGACTGTATGCAAACATATAGTAATTCAAAATTCATTCTTTACTGCAGTTTGGTTCTAGTTTACAAATTACTATTAACAATGGAAGAGATTTTGTAAGCATTAGTCTACACACTTAGGGAAAATTTCACCTTAATTCTTTATTATGTGTGTGAGATGGGGAAGCAGCAGCTTAAGATCCTGCTTGAGAGTTGGGGTTGTTTTGTTTTCTAGTTTCAGATGATATATAGCGAAGTTAAATTTCTCTTCTTTGAATGTGCCACCCTTTTCAGGGAAGGAGGTGAAGTTGCTAGAGTTTGAGAGCCATGACCTATATGGCTTAGTTATGGATTTTTGGTTGATGTTCATTGTTTGTTTTTTTTTTTCTGAAGCACCAGCCAGAAGAATCGGAGGAAAGAACAGTTGGATGCTTTTGTAGGAGAAGGAGGCCTGAGAGAGAACAGCTACAGAGGGATTTTAAGTAGGAAGGGAAGGGCTTCTTTAGGAGCCCTTTAGAACTGAGGTACAAGGGAAGTGCACAGAGGTGTCCTCTAGACATCTGAAAATGTCAACATAAAAAATCAGTTATCTCACAAACTTTTGTTATACTGTGTTTAAGGTGACTGGGGAAAGGACTGAAATATCTACTTGCCCATTCATAATGGGAACCACACAATGATGAGTAAAAATTACATACTGCTGTAAATAATGTTCAAACTGTAGCTCTTCCTTTGATATTCCTGACTATGTTGGAATTGGCATAATTGGTTGCCAGCAATGTGAGTTGTGTCCAAAAAATCCAGCTTGCAACTTCTGATGATTGAGATAATTTATCTTGATTTTCCATTCAGCATCTAAGTCCTATTAAGCCTGCTTCTAGTTCATCCTGTATTTAAATTATTTGCAGGAGTTGAGAGTAAAATTTTTTAGTTCATGTTGAAAACTGCATATTGACAAATAAACAGGTAACCATCATAATACACATCAAATGAGCATCTATTCAAGCTTTATGCGGAGCCTTTGAGCAAGTACTTGATCATAAGTCATGATGTCAGTATGCTGAACCAGAAGAGGACAACAGAACATTGGTGGAAAAGATTCCTGCAATCTTGATGGAAGGGCTAATTCACACTATCTGAACCTGGTTAATCAAAATGGCCTGATCAGCTTTGTAGTTGAAATAGCAAATTACTTCTTGCCCAACTTATTTTGACTGAAGTGTCTATGGAACACTCGGATTAATTCCATGGGCAGATGTGAGGCGGCAGTGAGTCCTGGTTGGAGAAGTCTGCTGGCACAGTTGTATCCAGAATAGCTCATGTCTTCCTGGCCTCAGCCTGTCACACTCAGGAATTTAAGCCGTGCATACTGAATTACATGTTCTGCATGATTTACATTTATCACATCACAAAACCATTTCCCCCTTCACACTCTCCACTATTTTGACTCTACTGCAATGGCTTCTCTTACCAAAAATGGCTGATGGTAAGCACAAACACTTTTTTTTTTTTTCTAAATTATTATTCTTCATGATCAGGAAGAGACTGAAAATTTGCTCATACTATATTGGGAAGCACTGCTGGGTTGAAAAAGATGTAGCTTTGAACTTTGCTATGGAATACTGTGGAGTGTGGAAAAAGGGAAAAGTAGCAATAAAAGCACACACTAATTTGAGCTTAGGAAAGTCAGATCTTACCATAGTCAATACAGAAGATGAAGCTCTTGGGGTTGCTGATTTGAATCACTCCACAAAAGGGGAAGAAGAGCTAAGCTACACAGGTCCTTGCTGCCAAAACATACAATTTCTCCTTTTCAGTTTCACTAGCTCCGATATGCACCTGACCCATCTGTTAGACAGCTTGGTTTGCAAAGCAAGCAGAAAGCTAATGTAAGAAAAAGGCTTCTTTTGTTTTCATGATCTGAATCAGCTCATAGAGAGATCTGTTGATTTGGCACATGTAGTGCAAAGGAGGGTGTGAGACTGAGTGGCTTGAAGCAGTAGGATGTAAAGTGTGGAGTGAGATTAGCCTGGTTTCCAGTAGGACCCTTGCATGTGGGTCTTAAGGCCTTCAAGGGCCCCAGCTGTCTTCACTGCCTATAGAGGGACAAAGTGACCCACAACTTCCCCTTGAGCTGTGGTGACAACAGTGGCTGCTGTTGTCATACTTGAGCATTACCTTTTTCTTCCCCTTCTTTCACCCCCATATCATCTTGTTGTTTTTTTTTTTTTTTTTTTGTTTGTTTGTTTGTTTGTTTTGTTTGTTTTTGTTGCTGTTTGAAAACAGGAGATACTGTAGTCTTAGTAAATCTTTGTACCTTAGTGAGTATAAAGTCAGTAACTAAATGATGGAAGGGTTTCTGTGGCAAAAAAAGGCCAAGTCTAACTTCTCAGTTGTTTCAGTGGTGTCACTGCTATCTGCGCTGCTAATGCCACAAAATGTTTTTGTTTATAAACAATTCCTCAAAAATAGGGAGTACCCAGAGTTTTTGCTTTAAGGCTATGTTCAAGAATGCGCTTAAAATATACTGCAGAATGAAGAGTGTCCTACCACACCTGTAGAAATGTTCAGTGCCAAGCCTAGTGAAGCTTCCTCACTTGTATCACATCTGTGTTCTTTGCATTTTGGCAAGCAGTCAAAAACACATTTAGCCCTTTACAGGTATTAAGCATTGCCCTCAGACATCGTAACTCAAAAGACCATGTCCAGTGTATGGTGTGAAATTAATCAAAAGGAAAGAAAATTAATGACCTGCTGTGGTGCCATCCATCAGGATATCGCTCAGCAGGTGTGAAATTAACTTGCCTTCACTGTGGATTAAATTTAACAGCATGACGTAAAACTACGGAAACTGTTTCTGTTATTACTAGGGAGCAAGCATTTTTAAAGATTCCAGCCTAATGAACTGCTTACGCCATACACTGGATGGTCCTATGATCATTTAACAGCACGAGTTTAGATTATGTTCCTTAAGAAGATCAAGTATTACTGTATCAGTAAAAATTGATCAAGGCAAGCCACAGAAATGCGCTTTTAATTTCTATAATTACTATGCACCAGATGGTGGGTGTATACTTTTTTTCAAGCTCAAGTACTTCAGCTCAGATATAAGCAGTTGTGATATTTATTTAAAATTCATCAAATTTTAACCTACGTGAGTAAAGTTCTCTTGTTATGACCCGTTATGATGACCTTCAAAGAAATACATAGGCAAAGCCTCACTGTTGTTATAGTTACAAAAAAGCCTTGTTTCTTTCTCTTCATATCTGAATTATGAGGCTGGTAAAATTACCCACTAATGTTAACTACCCACAAAACACTAACTCGATTTTGCAATAAGTATCTAATATTAGATTATGTACTTAAAGCATTTGGTAAATCCTAGTTAATTTAAACATTGGTTCTTAAAGAGCAGTACTACAGAGTTTCAGAATACATTACAGGTTATTAATAGCTCAAGAGAAATGAGGAAAATGAAGGAAATGTATTTCGCAGTTTAAATCTAAAGATCTTGATATTCTGCCAACTATTTTTTTCTGTCCCATCCCATTTCCTTTTGTGTATGCACTCTTTCCTGTACAGTTGCCCTGATTTTATTTTATTTTTATTTTTAAATGGAGCATATATCACTGTTGTGGAAGCTCCCTTGGACTTGTGAGTTCTTAGTGGGTTTTTGCTGAACAGGCCTTGGAACATCCTCCTCTAAAATGTTCAGAGTCATCTCAGTTCTTGTTAGAAGTCCTGATGTTTTTGCTCTTGGCAGAAAATAGTCATGCATGGTTTTTTTGTGTGTGTGGTTTTTTGTTTGTTTGTTTGTTTGGGTTTTTTGTTTGTTTTGTTTTGCGTTTTGTTTTGTTTTTCCTTTTCTCCTCTCCACCCCACCCCAAATTCTGAATACACATTTCCAAGAGTTACGGAAGTTGTGTATTTGTGATTAGGACAAAGGCTTAGTTATGACTTGCAGGGTTGCTTTCTTTGTGATAGAGCTGGCATGTGGCCATTAATATATTTTCAGAATAGGGTTTCCACAGTATGTTGACACGTACTTGATTAGCTGCTCTTCAGGAGTTGACTCATTCAACCTCTTATTAAGGAGCTTCTGTGCTTTGCGAAAGCAGTACTTTTTTGTTTAAATATTGCTGATCAGAAAGCTGTTAGAGCAGTGAAGGTCTAATTAATGCGTCACAGCTGCGGTAACAAACTTGAGGGATTTTGTGTCAAAACATAATTCTGATGCTAGCATTAGGAAAATGGTTTTTATTTGTAACAAGTATGATGCAACTACCAAGAAATGTTAGGATTGCTTTTAGAGTTATCCTGCTCAGTTGCTGTGTCACTGGCAGTATTTCCGTCAAGGATAAATCCATAAGTAGTAGCTCAAGGATCACAAGATCTGTACTGTTCTGGAACTTAAAGGAAGAGCTCTGTAGTCCTTTGGAAGAATATTTATTTGGGTAGAGCTGACAAGATATTTTTGGCATTTCTTCTCTTCTTTGGAGAGAAACATCAGTCTTTATCCATAAAATGAAGGAGTGAGCAAGTACGAAGGTCTAGTGCTTTGTAGCATTATAAACGTTAGCAATGTGGGTCAAGCTTTTAACAGCGAGCAAAGGTTAGATGATTACTAGAACACTCATGTTTCATCTGGAGCTTTGGGCTGCTTTGTTTTCCTGCATTAGAAAATTGATAGTTTAACATGAGTGTCTAAAGAAACTTGCTTTTAAGGCTTAGATTGTACCATGATGCTCTTGCAACTTTGCTTATATTGAAGTCAGCCCTGGGATACCATGTTCAGTTGCCTGCCTGCAATTTGGGCTTTATATTACTGAGTTTATTTAATTGTACTATTGTCTGTCTCTTGTTGATGGCTTTTGTAGTCTCCTAAGCTTTTATGATTAATTTATAGCCTCAAGGGAGGTAGGGAGAGAAGAGGAAAAGAGATAAGTTGAACTCTTTCTCTGAAACTTTTCTAGGTTTTAAGACAAGTGAAAGGCCAAGCAAGGGTGGTCTGGCAGCAAGAACATTTATCTGTCCTGGCAAACCTTTTTTGTCAGTCCATTTTTCTAGGAAAAGAGCTTCACACATCTGTTTTCCATGACAGCCTATGTAAGCTGGGTCACACAGGTCTTTGTGGTGTCTTGCATTCAAACTGAGTTTATGTTGGCTGTTTTTGCCATTTGCTTTATCCTCTTGTGTCTGTAATATGCTGTCATGAGGGAGCATGAAACTAATTATGGTGTCTTCACTGCAGTGTTTGATAGGTTTTTATGCAGCATTCCTAGGTCGCATTATGAAGAGAACTCTGATTTCTGTGCATTGCCTGTAACAAGGATATGGAAAATTGGTCTGTCAGCATGCTCGCAGTTAAGCAGTGTGATGTTATATGCCTGTGAGTATGGGTTCATGAGAAGATATTTGGATTCTTTTGATACAGAATGACTGAGGACTGCAGCTTACCTTAGCAGAGATGGTCTGTTGCAAGCAAATTGATCCAAGGGAGGGAAAAAAAACCAAAACCATAAAAAAGTCAAACAAAAGCCTTAGTGGTTCAGTGTGATTTGCACAGCTGGTATTGACCCATATAGGAGCATTTGTTCATGTTCCATGCTTACATGCTTTAGTTTCTGATGGGCTCAGAGCACATGAGAGAAGAGCGCTTGTGTCTGCTAGCAAAGATGACGCAGTAGTCACTGGTTAAAATCATTGAGTAGGGTCGGTGTTTTTTTTGTTCGGGTTTTATTTTGGTGTTGTGGTTCTTTTTTGGGGAGGAGTTTTCTTTTTTGCTTCCATATGAGGAATGAAGATTGTGTTTGGCTTTTCTCATGTCATTTTCTGTATTTTCTCAAACTGCACTTAATAAATGCTCCTTCCCAAAGGAATTGTCAGTCTGTATACTTGAGATTGTTAATGTAAGTCAGCCAGGGATAGACAGAAACTTATTTTATAACAAGTCAAAAATGATGCTATTTAGTAAGAATTTTTTTCTGCATGGCAAAAAAATTGTTTCATTAGCAGTCAAACCACTTATTTTGCCCTCTAGTTCATTATGTGTTAAGTAGGTTTATGCCACTGATTCATATAGCTCATTACAACTTGTAAATGTCACCATAAAATTAGTCAAAATGAGTGTTAAAGTGTCTTGCTGTCATTAGTCACCCAGTTGGTTGGTTTTGGTGACAAGTTTGTAGATAAAGTGTGAATTTTATAATTGAAGATGTCACAGGACTTGGATAGCATTCTACTTCTCAATGTGAAAAAAGCCTATATCTAAGGCTGTAGCTGAAACTTTTTTCCTGGCCATGGGTACTACTTGCCTTTCCCACGGCATCAGTCGCACTCTGTACCAGGCTTAAAAGCATAGATGCAATGGTGGTAATTGTCATCAAGTGAGTGATGCCACTTCTGGGAACGCAGTACCAGTAAGACACTTTCATTGAATCTCTGTGTTCTTTGCTCAAATGGCAGTCAGTCAAGATCTGGAGCGTAAGCTCAGCGTGAGTTGAAGTAGCTACCTCCTTAATAGTGCAGCTGATGATTTCCAGATGCCAATTGCTGTAATAATCTCAAATACCTTACATGTAGTTACTTTACTATATGGAGGTAGGATCCTGGAGTCTGCCTTTTAGAAGGCTGATGGCATTATAAAAAGGAAACTAGAGTATAGTACAGAAAGTGATTTGCATCAGTCATTTGACCGCTTGATCAACCACTATCACTTGATATTATAGTAAGATTTTATCACTTGGTAGTATAATAATAAGTCTCAGTACTTTACAATAACAAGTTGTAATGAAAAGCAGATGATGTCTGATGGTAAGTGACTCTAGAAGATTTTGTACAGGGTGTATGTTTTGGTAGATTCCAGTTAAGTTGAACAGAACTCTGAGGCTGAAACTTCAGACTGATTTATTTTAACAGATCTAGAATCCAAATCTTTTGATAACTACAGTAGTGTCAGCTGCTGTTGCCACAGCCCTAGAGGTATCAGTGATGTTTGTATGGTTTACATTAATCTATTTCTAAGATTTTGGAGGTATTATATGCTTTTAATTTTTTTAATATATGCTATATATTTTATATATAGTAAATAAAGTATGGGAATGTACAGGGATAAATAGGCCAGTGGCAGAGTTACATAATACATCTCTAAAGGTCTAGCGTGCAGCTCAGCTGTGAGACAGGACTATAAATGTGCAGAATTTAGATGGCAACAATTTCTCTGGTTTTATTGGGATTGATGTGGTCAGGGTATATGGAAATTAGGCATGGAATCTGGTCAAGAAAGAGATTGCAGTGTTGCCACCTAATCCCAGATCATTTTAAGGAACCTCTAAGGCAGTCTTATAGATAGCTTTTGTTTGCTTTACGGGGGGTACATTTAGAGAAGTCATAAGTGACTGAAAAGAAACATGTCTTTTTTTTAAACTTTAACTTCAGACTGGAATGTCACTTTTGGTTAGTCTCTGTTTTAAGACAGATTTCCTCTGTTTTTAATAATTTATGTGGAAACTGTATGAAAGATTTGATGTGTGGCAGCTCTGAAGTAAGAAGATTGATGCTACTGTAGATTTGTGATCTGATTTGGATTCTGACCTAATTTCTTTTAGTTAGTGATTGGTATAGGACTTTGTGGGGTATATGAGTTTATGACTTCTGGAGATTTCTGGCTTATATTTTTGGGTTACTAGCTAATGCTATTTAGGAGTGGGATTTTGATCTGAAAACTGACAGGCCTTTAAATTCTTCCTGTTTTGCTTAGAATGACAACTGTAAAGTGTGCAGAAAAAAAATTAAAAAAAAAAAAATTGATTGCTTATTTCAAACTGTGCTGTGGCTTTCTTTACACAATGATTTTCTGCATGGGTCTAAAACATGCTATTTTCCTTTAATGCTTAAGCAAAAGGAAAATTTTCCATTGAAGTTGTTAATTTTGTACATGCTCTAAAAGCGATATGGAAAAACATTGTGTGCACATTGCCCCCAAAATGTTTTGAGCCTTTCCTTCTGGCTTTTTCACATGTTGCCTTGTAGCTGTTTGAAAAGCAGCCAGACTATAGATAAATTAACAAATGCAAGATCACTGTTCCATTTGCTTACTCAACAACTGTGTTGATATAGAAATACTATCTTCCAGATGTTTTTTTCTTGTCAGCAGTTGCTTTCATGTGTTTGTAATGTATGGCAGAGAGAACCTTGTTCTTCAATTCCACACTTAGTGTGGGGTTGCCATCTGCTTTGTGTGCTAATTTGGAAGGTAAGCATTTTGTCACCTGTTTCCACAGATTGAGTACAAAATGCTTACCAGTGCTATGTATGAGGTCACCTTTGTGAATTTTTAATGAACTTTATACAAAGTGTACAGAAGCAGAAAAATAAAGGTTATTTGCAGCTTGAATGTTTGAGTGCTGTATGTAGGATTGTACCTCCTGCAGCTGTTTAGTTTCTTTTTTGTTATATGCATGTTGATGGGACAGGATGCTGAAACGAGGTAGAGAAATGAGAATTTGCACTCGAAATGTAATGTGTATGAGTAATACTATGTTGTATTGAAAATATTGCTCAGACTGTGTGGGTTTTGTTGCTGGTTCGGCATGCTCATATTAATAGGTTTTTCCATTTTTAGTGAAAGGCATATATAATCTGGTCTAGTGAAAGGTGTCCCTGCCCATGGCAAGGGGGTTGGAACTAGGTGAACTTAAAGGTCCCCTCCAACCCAAACCATTATATGATTCTATAATATTGGACTGAGCTTGATGTAAATTACTGTGCCTCCCCACCCCAAAATTTACTGCTTCAGAAGAGCCCTTGTGATACATTTGTGTACTGAAACCTCTTCTATTGACGTTACACAGAAAATTCCCATGACAGCTTGGTGACGTCTTCATCTTACTGGTAATTGGGGCTGAAGTGAAAGTGAGGGGAGTAGGAGGATGTCACATTAACATGAGCAGTGTCATGCCTTGTGTGACATCCCTGCATCCTAGCACACAGAGTGAGAATCATGCTCTTGTCTCCTGAAAGCATAAGAGGCTGCAGTTCTGTGGGCAGTGTTAACAGTGAAGCAGAGCAGCTAACTCCCAAGAGATCTCCCACACAAGTCAAGACAAATTTTGCAGTTCTGCAGATCAGTGTGGGTTTTATCCCCCCCCTTTTTTTTTTTCTTTCCTCCCTGTTACCTTCCACACCAACTCTTGAGAGTTATTTATGGTGCTTTCAAGGAAGATGCTAATTCAGCTACCACTCATCGTACAGCTGCTGGGGTAGATGGAGCATTATCTCTCACTGAGGCTTTCTGTGACTCCTTCAGAACTGCTTTAACTATCCATGTCTACCTCCTTATCATAGAATCACAGAATGGTTTGGGTTGGAAGAGATCTTAAAGATCATCTAGTCTCAACCTCCCTGCTGTGGGCAGGGACACCTTCCACTAGACCAGGTTACTCAAAGCCCTGTCCAGCTTGGCCTTGAACACTTCCAGGGAAAGGGAGCCACAGTTTTTCTGGGCAACTGTTCCACTGTCTCACCACCCTCACAGTAAAGAATTTATTCGTTATACCTCATCTAAATCTACCTTCTTCCAGTTTAAAGCCATTTCCCCTTGTCCTGTCCTTATATGCACTTGTCAAAAGTCCCTCTTCAGCTTTCCTGTTGGCTGCTTTAGGTACTAGAAGCTTCTCTGAGGAGTCCCTGGAGCTTTCCGTTCTCCAGACTGAACAACCCCAGCTTGCTCAGCCTGTCTTTACAGGAGAGGTCCTCCACCCTTTGATCATCTTCATGGCCCTTCTCTGGACTCACCTCTTAGGGAAGGATGTTCCATGTCCTTCTTATGTTTGGGGTCCTGGAGCTGGATGCAGCGCTCCAGGTGGGGTATTAGGAGAGCAGAGGGGCAGGATCACCTCCCTCGACCTGCTGGTCACACTTCTTTTGATGCAGCCCAGCATATGGTTGGCTTTCTGGGCTTGAGTGCACGTTGCTGGGTCACATTGAGGTTCTCATCATCCAACACCCCCAAGTCTTTCTCCTGAAGGCTACTCAATCAATTCTCTGCCCAGCCTGTATTTGTGCTTGGGATTGCCTCGACCTAAGTGCAGAAATTTTGCACTTTGTGTTGTTGAGTCCACCTCTCCAGCCTGTCAAGTTCCCTCTGAATGGCATCCGTTTCCTTCTGCATGTCAACCGAACCACACAGTTTGATGTTGTCGGTATTCCGTCCCACTGTCCTTGTCGTTGACAAAGATGTTGAACAGTGTCAGTCCCAGTGCTGACCCCTGAGGACACTGGTCTCCACTTGGACATTGAGCTGTTGACTGCCACTCTTTGAGTGTGACCATCCAGCCAATTCTTTATCCCCCAAGTGGTCCATCTGTCAATTCCATGCCTCTCCAGCTTAGAGACAAGGATGATGTGTGGGACAGTGTCAGGTGCTTTGCACATGCGCAGGTAAATGACCTGAGCTGCTTTTCCCTTATCCACTAATGTTGTAGCCCCAGTGTGTAAAAGTGTATAAAGCCACCAAATGTCAGGCACGATTTGCCCTTAGTGAAGCCATGTTGACTGCCACCAACCACATTCTTATTTTCCATGTGGCTTAGCAGTTTCCAGTAGAATCTGCTCTATGATCTCGCCAGGCAGCAATGCGAGACTGACCAGACTGTAGTTCCCCAAGTAATTTTTTTTTACTTTTTCTTTTTTTTTTCCTTTTTAAAAATGGGGGTTATGTTTCCCCTTTTCCAGTCAGTGGAACTTCACTTGACTGCCATAACTTACCAGATATGGTGGCTAGTGACTCAACTGCTTCATCCACCAGTTCCCAGGACTCACGGATGCATCTCATCAGGTCCCATAGAATTGTGCACTTTCACATTCCTTAGATGGTCTCAAACCTCATCGTCTCCTACAGTGGCCTATTCTTCATTCTCCCAGTCCCTGACTTTGCCATCTGCAGTTTGGGCAGTGTGGCTCAAGAACTTTCTGGTGAAGGCGTTGAGTACCTTGGCCTTCCCCATATTCCGGATAACCAGGTCTCCCATTTCCTTCCAGAGAGTGCCTACATTTTCCCTCGTCTTTTTTTTTTATCACTGACATATCTATGGAAGCTTTTCTTCTAGTCCTTGATGTCCCTGGCCAGATTTAATTCTATCAGGGCATTAGCTTTTCTAACCTGATCCCTGGTTGCTCAGAAAATATAGAAATAAATAATATCAAATATTTGCAGAACTTGATTAATTTGTAAAAGTTTTTCCAAATCTGGAAAAGTTCAATCTATAGAAATTTAGCAGACTTCTGTATGCAGCTGATCTGAATATTGCATAAATCGGATAGAGGTTCAGTTTTCCACTCTGTACTTACCTGGTTTAGATATGCTGACAGTATTCACATGGAAACAGGCTATGCTGCCTTGGTGCCCAAACTGTTTGGATGTTTTATATTGTTTGTAATCACACAGCTCAGATTGTGAGGCATGAAAAGGAGGCTGTTTGTGAGAATGGTTTGTATTATGTCATATTATATATATTATATTATATTATATTATATTATATTATATTATATTATATTATATTATATGAAGTATATACATGGAATTAAGCACATTTGTTGCACTAGGGTAGAGTTCTATCTGTTTTAAGAGCTGCTAGTCAAGTTCTCCTCATTTCCAGCATATTCCTGAAAAGCATATGGGGAGCGGACATTTTGAAGCAGAATTTTTAAATCTTATTCACAAGGCCCAACACAGGAAAACCAGAATCCTTCTCTGGGTGTGAAGGTACTATTGGAAAAAGTCAGTGGGAAGATTGCTGTTTAGAAAGGAGCCTGAAATAAGGCAACAACAGCATACAGTGCACCTAAACTTAAATATGAGAAGTGACGAAACTTGTCTGTAATTGCTTACGGTGAAAGTAGATTCTTTTCACACACTTGCTTAATGATACTGTGCCGTGTATTCTGGGACTGTATGGGCTTTGTAGTAACCTGCATAAAATTTCATTGACAAAATACTGTAATTATGGAAAGCTGTTGAGTGGAATAATGTCTATAACTACCCTTTCTTTCATGCTGGAGATGCAGTTCTTTCAAAGCAATTTCAGAAGACTTGTGTCATTTATTTGGCTAAATGCAGCCAAGGTTTGTAGCCAAAATACATTTACCTGTGTTTGACACTTAGTCGAAATTCTGTTGATGAAGGGATGCTTGTTGCCTGCAAAAAATACTAATAAAAAGGTTTTGCAAGATTTTAATGGCCCTTTTTTGGTAAATGGTTGCAAGAATTGTGCTACTGGCTCCAAAATTCTTTATCTGTATGGGTTGTTAATAAAAGCCAATGACGTGTAAACTAAATAAGATGCTTGGAATAGATACATGAAACGAGAAAGTTATTCATTTATTCTTTTAAGTTTTGGTGAGCATTTAAAAGTTCTTAAAATATGCCAGCTTGGTACCTTAAGCTGTGTCTTTAATGTGTATATTCTTGCTTACTTGATGCTGACTGCTGCTGGTATTACTGTGAAGTCCGGTTACATATAGACTAATATTGACACTGTTCTTTGTTTTTTACAATTATGTGTAAAAAGGGAATGCTTCTGAGATGAGCACATGTAGGCTTCTGGCAGTAACTATAACTCTTCAAATTAGCGTGATCAGCATTAAAATACCTTGAAATAATTTGAAGATAAAAGCTATCATAAAGAACATTAGTCCCCTTAAGTGGTTTTTGTGTATTCCAAATACGTACCAGCATGTCTGAGTCTATAAGTAGTCATGAACCTTGTAGTCTTGATGTGAATTGTTTGACAGACTTCAAAAATAACTTAATTATCCCTCACAAAGCCAAATTAAAACTTTACAGGAGTGGAGAAAAATATGTGATCTGAGTCTAAAATCAGAACACAGATGAAACTTCTTGTTAATTTTAATACGAAATCTTAGATGTAATGAATGTGTTGTGTGGGACTTACGTAATGATTCTTAAGTGGTTAAGTGTATTAGTGGACTAAGGCTGTTAAAATGGGCAAGGGGAGACAAAGGCCAACTGCCGTTTTAAAAATGGGACATAGAATCATAGAATCATAGAATAGTAAGGGTTGGAAAGGACCTCAAGATCATTGAGTTCCAACCCTCCTGCCATGGGCAGGGACACCTCCCACTAAACCATGCCATCCAAGGCTATGTCCATCCCCACCTTGAACGCCGCCAGGGATGAAGCATTCACAACCTCCCTGGGCAACCCATTCCAGGACCCCACCACCCTCACAGTAAAGAATTTCTTCCTCATATCCAGTCTAAACCTCCCCTGTTTAAGTTTAAACCCATTACCCCTTGTCCTCTCACCACAGTCCCTATGAAATCATTCAGTGTCAAATTTTGTCTTGCTTTTATGTGAATTACCATTTAACAGCTTTTTGAAATAAAGCAGCTTTTGTGGTGAGAAACTTTGTTGCTGTTTAGCCGTGCAAATGAATTTTGAACAAGTTGAAAAGGGTTATTTTTTTTCCTTTTTTTTTTTTTTTTTTTTTAAAAGCACATTTGAAGACTTAATGTAACAAAGGGTCATTACCAGGCATTGCAGAAGGAGTTAAAGGGTAGTGGAGAGATCATCAGGCATAATGCTGGAAACCTAAATGTAAAGAGAGAGCAGGCACTGTTTTTGGGTTATACTTTTTCTTCTACTGCTGCAAAGTAGTACATTGCTAATGATCTCTCATAAAAGAGGCTGAAGTGCATTTAGCGATGGATTCTTCTTCTCAAGTGTTATCAGTGTAATCACTCAGTGTATTGTGTTTTATTTCCTAAATGAAACTCTTTGCTCTCTTCATTACTTAAAAAACAAACAAACAAACAAACAAAAACATGAGTGGAGGTGATTTGTATAGTAGTCTTTATTTTCTCAGTACTGTAAACAAACGTACTTTAAAATCAAGTAGATCATTAAGGTGGGTTTCTGAATGATGAAGATTATTCCTTCTTAAGTTTCTGAAAGTCATGATGACTTTTTATTTTATTTTTTTTTTAATGGTGTAAACCTTTTGTTTAGACCAGCTTCTAACTGTTTTGGACTGAATCTGTTACCTGGTACTGGTTGTACTTCTTTTTCTTTCTTCCTGTCCCTGAGCTCCCAGCATTGACAATTCCCTATTAAAGATCAAGTGAATTATTAGAAAAAGAACGGTTTAATTTTTCATGCTCCAGAAATCAACTGTGCATATACATAATTCTTTGTAAGTAATCCAACAATAAGTCTGTGTACCTTCAAAATAATGTTTTACATTTCCGGATAGCTTTCTAGTTTGATTTTTATATCCTCTGATAGAATGTACCAAAGCCATTAAGGATAGCTGTTGTATTTGTGAATTACAGAAAGCCAGTCTGCTAATTTCATGAACCACAAGAGTAAGACTGGTCTACTGTAGTCACAGCATGTATTGGTTGCAGCGCAACAGAAAGCACTCATGGGCTCCGACTCCTCATGCTAACCTTCAAGTCTGTGACTGCCATATTTATCAGGACTGACGGCAGTAAGGGTTAATAGTATTTTGTGATTACTTATGTGAGCATATTGCTAACTAATGCTCTGAGCACAGAGACTAGAATTCATATCTAAACACGGTGGGTAGCACTGTTTTCTCTTGAAGTAATCAGGAGTTCTTGAAACTTTTTCAAAATTAAAATAGCCTCCTTCACCTGACATGCAAGTAGTCAAGCCATTTCTTCACTTCTAATTCCCTGGCATCTCTAAAAGAAAGCTAATCGTGAGGCTCACGGTAACATGCACTCAAACCTCAGAAGTAGACCTGTGTCATCGGGACAACTTGTGAGACAACTCATCAGGAAAATCACAGAATCACTTAGGTTGGTAAAGACCTTTAAGATCATTGAGTCCAACCATTAACCTAGCACTGCCAAGTCCGCCATGAAATCGCATCTCTAAGCACCACAGGTCTTCTTGGATCCTTCTGGGGTGGTAACTTACTTACTTTCCTGAGCAGCTTGTTCCAGTGCTTGAGAACCCATTTGGTGATAACCCATTCACCTGCTTCTACTCTTAATTAAATCTCCTTCAGTTTGCAAAGGGTAAAACTTTTTTTAAAGTTTATCTTCTAATCTTTTTTTTCTTACCTTGACTGCAACCTGTGTCAGATCCACTGGGGCTGTCATGCCTGTGGCGTAAGCTGTGCAATGCTAAGGAGTTTCAAGAAAACACACCACCAGTCTCTGCCTGATGCAGCCCTTGCAGGACCTTTGTCAGTCTTGTCCTGTTTTCAAGAAGGCCATGTCTCAATAATGTTAACTGTAGAAATAGCAACAAGTTCTCCTGCAGGGGCAGATTCCTAGCATTTTGGTAAAGAAGTCCTGGCTGCAATATCTATATATTATTGAATATATTAAGAGTCTGCAGAACTTGAGGAAGTTGTAACACTGTTAGGTCTTCAGGTTTGAGTGACTGACCCAGCCAAACTTTTTTTGAACTAACTGGTGATGGAAATTTGCCGTGTTCCTAAAGTATGCTGTCCCGTCTGCCATGGGTTAAATGAATCCTGTCCTAAAAGGTCAGTGTGTCCTACCTATGAGCCACATTTTTATTCCATCGGTTAATATGAATGTTCTCGAGATGATGCCAAGAAGCATTTACTAAATATATACACATTTTTGGGAATAGATAGTCCTTGAACTGATCAAGTTTTCCCAAATACTAAAATTCACAGCTTTTGACTGCCCTCTCAGAAGGCAAGTGATGGAAAATGACTTCCTGTGACTTTCATCACATGTATATTTCTTCTCAAATTCTTCTTAATTTGTTTGGGATTTTATTCTGTATTAGAACTATATTTGCATTTGTTTGTATTCATGTATATTCTATATATAACAAGTGTATTTGTTATATATTTTCAACATGCAGTCATATAAAATATGACTGTAGAAATATCCTAAATTCAGGTAGAAAACTGGTACAACATAAAAAGCAGAGCAGTAAAATATGATTTCTTGTTTTGAGGATAATTGGGAATATGTAAACCTTAAAATTGGGGTCACCTCAGTTTTTCAGGGTTTAAGCAAAGCATGAGAAGTAGTTGAAAAGATTACTTTCAGTAACCGTTCTTAACTCTCAAGAAAAGTTTGCTTATCCATATGAATTCTTGATATACAGCTGTGATTTAAATTGACTTTCCAAATGTAGCAAGTATAATACTCCAGATCCTGCAGAATTTTTTTTTCCCCTTTTAGCACATTAAGGATGGGGGGGGGGAGTGGGAAAGAAGGGGGAATAAAAAGCTGGTGTTGAAAATTCAGACCTCACTCCTACTCTTATAAGCTGCTGTTAGTATTCCTGTCATCATGTGTGAGCCCAAGGTCCAGGCTTCTGGTTTAAACTGTAAACAGATATGAGATACTTCTATATAAGAATAAATGTGCACAGATGGAGATAACCAGAAGTGACTTAAATGTGTACGCTTTTTTAGAAGTGCCGAGAGCCCACAATACCAAGTTGATGTTGATGAGGACTGCAGGTGCAAAGTATGCTCAGACAAATCCTTAGTGTCTGATTTGTAGAAGGTGTTCAGACACCTATAGTCAGGAGTGTCTCATTAAGTGCCATGAGAGTTGTATATTTGGGCGTGCTCACAAATCTCTTGGACACTTCTTTGCATTGGGATTTTTTTTTAATTCTATATTTTTGCTGTGCTGTTCACAGTTGCCATAATTAAAGGCTTTGGGTTGTTTTTTTTTTTTAGGGCTTGCCTTACAGTTCTCAGTTAATTATGAGAAATTCTAATGTTGTGGGCTAAAGGATAGAAACAACAAAAATTTTCAAGGACAGCGCTTTGCATAACATGAAGGATTTCTGTGGGGGTTTTTAACCTATTTCATATATTAAAATTAAGAAAAGGGACCTCCTGTGCTTTGAAAGTTTTTAATAATAAATTAAAAAAAGAAAACTTTTTTTTTATTTTTTAAAAAAGAACACTTCCGTGGTTACACCTCCAAGACCTCTATTCTTTAAAACTTAGAAGAAAAATAATTTAGAATCTGTTAACAAATTCTGAGCATTCTTTTATTGGCAGTCATCTGACAAGACTGACAAAAAACCTCCTTATTTTTCTTTGTGTGCTACTTCCATTTAAGGCACGCTTCTGTAGTAAAGGAAAATGTTAGTGTTGGCAGAGATTCAGAATTTGTTCTCATCCCTTAATAGTCACAGTGATTAAACGTGGATAGTAACATAACCTTTTATTTAATAATAAATCGTAAATGAGGTTTTTTGGTTGTTTCTTTCTTTTTTTTTTAATGACATATTCTTGCATGTATGCCCTACGTTGCACAATAAGCCTCCATTAAGGTGGTAAATCAAACTTCATGTTCTTGAAACTGTTTTCACCTCTGTCCACTTCCTAGCCTCAATATCAGCCTTTCCTTCCAAAATGTGGATATTAAGACATGAAAAAAGAAAAAAAGCCAACAACCAACCAAGAAACCCACATTTTCAGAGTTTTGGCCTACTTTCTGTGGTGTATGGCCATTTTTGTCCTGTCATATAGCATAAATATCTTAACAGGCAAACGTCCCACCCCCCTTTCTGACCTCATTGTAACATGATTTTTCTCTGACTTTCACAAGTGTGGCCTTGCTGTGCTGACAGCTCTCTTACATTCTGCATTTTCCTGTACATACTAGTTTGACTGTGTTTCCCTTGCCCATTTTTCCTTCCACTCCTGTTCTCTCCACTGAAATATAATCTCTTTGTCTTCACTTCCACGCTCTGCCCATCCTGTTCAGCAGTGAGGGATACTTCCTACCTCCACCTGGGCCATGTGCAGCCCATGTTAGACTTTCCAGTCCTGTGGAGACTCTGGAGAAAGTGTCTTTTTGCTTTCTCTCGTGCTCCTCCCTAACAGGTAGGAATTCTCCCTTTAATGTTGGCAAAACTACTTCTCTGTTCTCCTCATCTCTTCTGAAAACTCTACTCTGCAGTGATGTCTACAGATAAAAAAGGAAATGAGACTCCCAGTTTTATTAGTACTACTTCCTAAGGTATATTTCTTTGTGTTTCCAGTCCATCCACTCCTTACCACCTGTTTTTGCATGGCTTTGCTGCTGGGCACAAGATGTATCTTTGTCCTTGGTACTGTCCGATGACAAGCCAAAGTCTTCTAATCTATGTGTAGGATTTACTGTAATGCAAATACGAATCTGGAAGGGTAGGTCTAATGCTCAAAATCCGGTGTTTACAGTATGACACGTTTACTTGTGTACTCCAGTGAAATCTAACCACTACCGGGCTAGCAGATGGCAATTGTAATATTTTTCTTTCTTTCTTTCTTCTTCCCCCCCCACCTTGTTCTACAGACTGTACTGTATTGTACAATTTGATACTTTTAGGTACCCAAATTTAACTTTCAAGACAGAAAAGTACATATAGAAATTGCAACTTGATTTGTGAAAAATGTGATCAGGGTTGGGGGGCTTTTGTGATTCACAGGAATCGCATTTTTTTAATTTTTTTTTTTTTTTATATAGATATGTCACCTGAGTTTTGTAGTGTGACCTTTCATCTTGTATATTGACTCAGAACTTCTTAACTATTTAGCCTTTAGCAATACTGTTAAATGAGCTATTTTTTCCCTCCTTCTTCTTTAACTGGAAGCTTAGGGGAGATGAATGGATTATCTATTTCACTGGAATATGTAACCAGCCTTACCTTCTCACAAGTTTTATTATTCCTTCCATTTCTTTTAATTGTTTCCGTTGTAGGTAGTACATAAGATTATATGATATGTTGAAACCTAGGGGTGGCTGCTTTTCTTCCTTGCCTCAATTCACTCTTGCTTTGGGTTTGATTTGATTTAGCCAGTCCCATTTAAATGCTTTTCTTGAAAAAATCAACAACAGGTATTTAATTTAATAGTCTTCCCAAACCTGATCTTCTGAAAATTTCTTGCCATGTTGACATAAAAAACAAACAAACAAAACCTCAAACACACACCAAAAAAAAAAAAAAAAAAACAAACAACCAAAAACTAGTGAGGAGGAAGAAGAGGAAATGTTAGTGAATATATTTTTATTTTAAATAAATTGAATTCAGTGGATGACTTACTTTTTGTAGTTATGCAACGATAAGTTTCCAAATGAAATCTTCTCAAGGTTCTCAAATTAAAATTGTGGGATGTCTTGGCATCTTTCCCTATTTGAAAAGGAAGAACTATCTACTTTTCTTTGAAAATGAGTTTCTTGGAGCTGGCTATAATGTGGGAAAGGTTTTTGTTAGTGGTTTTGCTGACATTTCTCTAAGGCTTGCTGGTTTGCATTTTTAATTTTCTTCATGTTTATGTGCTTGCAGTATTTGCAATGTCACTTCAGTTTTGCTCATGAAACATTCTAGCGTTTATCTTTTACCCACTGCTAATGTTAGATCTTTGTTATTCTTGGTTCCTACTTTGTCCTTCAAACTTCTCCTTTCTCCCTGTCCCCTAAAAAGATTGAAATGTTGACTAAAGTGGGGAAAAATGCAGAAAAATGCCAGTCTACCAGGTTATCTTTTCACCATCATGCTGTCTTAAAGTTGGTTTTCTCCTGTATTTTTTGTGAAGCGTATTTTACCAAACATACTATGTGTTGTTCTTTGGTTTGTTTGGTGTTTTTTTTTTTTTTCATGGCGGTTGTTGTGAGGGTTTTTTTAAATCTCTATGTACACATGTGCAAATTGTTTGCCTTGGGTTGTGCATGCTTGCTCTTCTCCCCACTAAACTACTTACCCTAACAATGATGAAAACATTCCTGTTTGGTCATTGGGAGTTGCCTCAGAGATGGCTGGCCTTCAGTGGAGAATGAAACGGGGTTTTTATGAAGTTTTACGTCTAAGGCATTATAATATTCAAAAGCTAAAGAATTAACATTATTCTTTTTAGAGACTGGTGCTATATTAGATTTTTTTTGTCCTTTGGTTTGAGAGAAAGTATAAAAAATCTCAATAATTCTTTCTATCCCCTCAAAAGACTAAGATGTCACCTGAAGTGGGGAAAATACCTGTCTATCTTTTTATTACCACACAGAGAAAAAAAAACTTTTTTGAAAAGTGGGGTTTTACCTTGTTTGATTTGGAAAATATCAAAGGCCATAATATGATGGAGGCATAGCGCATTTAGTAGTGTAAAATAATTTAAGGGGTGCTGTGTAGCAACTAGTACTTAGAGGACATTCGTAGGAGGAGACATCAAAGCATCAAGGACAAGTGTTTCTATTTGTAGTGTTTACTTTTAGTGCTTTACATGCTTCCCCCTCCCTTCTGTAGCACTTTTCTCCTGTGGAAGTGGGTGTATAGTAGAAAGGTGGTCCAATAACTGAGGGACTTCCTGCCTGTGGACTAGCCAGGAAGAGATCATGAGAAGGCATGGGGGCACGATAGGAAAATGCAGATGATACATGCTGGTCAGTGGTGGCACCGTGTAACATGAAGATTCTTGATATGAAGGATGAAAGAGCACTTTGCCCCCACTTCCATCACAAAAGCTGAGGGAGACTTTTCTGCATTTTTTCCCTAGCAATGGAGCCTGGATGGACTTGAGGACTATTGTGTTCTTTTGCCATTTAAAACTACCACGTATGGTCTTCCTTCTAGTACTGGGAAATAGAAGCCAATCAGACTTGTCAGTCCCTGTTTTTCTGCTGTACCGCAAACTGAGTGAGGCTAGTAATGGACATTTTGGATTTTTTACATTACCTAGATTGAGAATTAGGTACAAATCCATTTATTTGGACACGCATGCAGTCAATTGCTCTGTCATCAACTGGGACAACTATTGCAAATGAAACTACCTGCAGTAGAGCCTAACAAGCCATACCTTCTTAACTTTGGTGACCTCTGGTTTGCAGTCATCAGTCACAACGAGCTACTGAAGTCAGTGGATTGAGTATTGTGCAGGTTGCAAGCCAGGTGACAGCACTGTGTCTGGAAAAGCTTTTGTTTAATGACACAGGTATGTTTGGCTGGTATCTTTTCTCTTGGTCAAGCTGATAGAAGCTTTCTCTGGTTTTGGCTTTGTAAGCCAAAGCAGAGCTCTGGTTGAGGCTTCGCAAGTAGCAGATGTGACGAATTGGAACCTTGTGCTGTCAGCCAAACTCACAAAACATGTTGCATATATAAAACAAGTATTTGGTAGGCTGTTCATTTGTTGGATTTGGAGTTTGAAGTTTAGATGACATATAAGCATGCAAGGGGAAGAGGGAATGGATGAGATATTAAAATCATACTTGATCAAGCAATCTGAAAAATTTGATATATGCACCAAAATCATTCTGTTCTCTAGCAGTATGTGCTTCTTGGTTTGTGCTTATATAAAAATGCAGAAAGGATGTTATGCAAGTAAGTGTTTCTTTGCTTGACACTCACTACGCAGCCACCTGTTAAAACATAACAGTATAGATGGTTCTCAGTGTGAGATACGGGAGGTATCACAAGCTTTGCTGCTTGTGAGGAGGTATGTTTACTAACCTTCAGAAAACAGATTTTGTTGCTAGGAAAGTAGAATTTGAAAGCCTTATCAAGTGAATGCACATAAATTTTGAAAGTAGTACATAGGCTGGAATATAATGTTGTGCTAGTAACAGAAACTGAGCAGTCAGCTGGCTGGTTCTATACAAAACTTTTCTGTACTTACTCTGTACTTTCTAAACTACAACTGGGGACAAGGGTAGATTTAAAAGCATTTTTTTTTTTTTTTTGCGATCTTCAGATTTCACAATTTGAAACATTAAAAAAAAACAAACAAACAAACAAACAAAAAACCAAAAAAACCAAAAACAAACCCAACACCCTTCTTGACACTTAATAGAAAAACACCTGACTAAACCTAACCTAAACTCAGTATCGATAAACAGCATTAATTATGCAATGTCAGACCATTGAGGGGAATTTATTCTCCAAATAAAAATGAAGACACTAATGGAAATCGACAAAGTCTATAAGGCATGGTTAGTTCTGTCTCTGCTGTCACCTGTGGTTAGATATGTGGGCGTGCAGTGCTTCCAAGTATTTCTGCCTGTGTGACTTTATGTGTAAAACAGGTTGAAGAAGGTGGCTGGTTTGGAACATATTGAAGTATTAATTGCAGTATTGACAAGTGTTAAGTTTTAATGAACTCTGAATGGTCACTGACCACATTGAAGGAGGTAATGTTCACCATTTGATGCATGTAATTAATGTGACCCTAGACCTTGGAGTTCCTCAGCTGCAAATGCTTAATATGTAATTTATATCAAATATTTTCATTATCTTGCATGTAAATCTTGAATATATTCTTTCAGTGTCTGTAGTTTTATTTCCTGTTATTGTCTGCAGCATTCTTTTACTGGCTGTGTAGCAGCCTTAATGTAGATCCATAGTGTCTTATACAAAGATAATGCTATGTTTTGCCCCTGCTGACTACTGAGAGCTGTAGAAAGGATTACACTTGTGAATGTAACTCAGATCCATTCCACTACACATATGCACACTAAGGACTGATCCTTAGGGTGTAAATCACTGCAGGTGTTTGGAAGTTAAATTGCATAAAGATCTGAACTTATAAGAATTTAAGTTTTTTATGAAGTTGATATATTGATATAAATTAACAATAATATTAAGAAACAGTAATTCTGAAGGACGTTCTTGTTATCTTGGGTACTTTTCTTAAGGAAAGTCTTGAAATGGGAAGTTCTAGTCACTGACTGTGGCTTTCTCTTAAATGAAAAACTACCTATTCCTTGCTCAAGGTGAAAGCTCTAGCAGCTTAAGTGTATCAGGAAATACTGATAACAGTTTCCTTTATCAATAGTTACAGTCCTATTGGTATGTGGAAACTTACTAGTTATGCCTTACCAGTGGCAGTTGTAATCTCCTTTGTGTCTGTTGGCATAACGCTCCTAATGTTGATTTAGGTTTTTTTTACGTTCTTTTTCCTTGGTGTTTCATGACCTAGTATATTCAACCATTGAGTTTGTTTAGCCCTTGTCTATCAGGCTGCTGTTCCTGGTACCTTTTAATCTGCTTAACATTTGTTTGCTCTCTCTTATACCGTCATTGAAATATTTTCTTACCTCATCTCTGGACTCAGGACATTTGTTATTCTTCTCCCTGCCTCACCTTTCAGTTTCTTAACCAGCTTAATACTTTAGTCATTCTTATAAAGATTTCCATGCAAGCCCTCAGATTTTTCTCTAGAACTTTCTTCTCATGCCTACTATTCTGCAACTGCATCAGTTATAGTGTCAATGAAATGCTGATAAAATTTTTAATTATGAAGAATTTGCAAGTAAGACCTGAGGTTTATTTTCCTATTAATATTATTTTCTTGTAATCTGTTACACCTGAAATGTATGAATACAAAATGTCTGGGGGTTTTGGTTTGTTGTTTTGTGTTTTTTTGTGCTTTTTTTTTTTCCCCAGTCTAATTTCCCAATTAAATGAGGCTCTTTCAGTCATCCAGTTTTGACCCTCATAACTTCCAATTCCCGCTGGCATTTCAGTCAAACCAATAGTGAAATTTCTTCAAGCTTTCTTTAAATTAGTAACTGGCTCAAAGCCCCCTTTTTGATGTAGTTACAGCTCATTCAAGCATAAGCTGAACTCTGATTTCCAAATGTGTTCTGTCATTGTAAATTTGCAGTCATGTGCCAGTCTATAACGAAAATATGTGTAAAGGTAGGGATACATTTTTTCTATGTAACTTTGTGGCCCATTAACATTACAAGTCATGTTAAGTTACTTGCCAGAATAACTGCAGGTAGTTGATGAGAGTTTATTTCCTTGGCAATTTCAGTGATGAGTATCTATGCTATGAGTAAGTTTGGTTCAGAGTGGTTGAGCATGTTTTCAAACATAGATTTGAATGAGACATGCTTTTTAAGTGAATTGAATATAATGAATATGCTGGAGTGCTCTTGGAGATCACAAACTGATTTCCTCTAATGAAAATATTCTAGGAATGGAAGTAATGTCCTCGAACTGCTGATATTTAGTCCTTAGGATCAGGCTAGATACAATCCATAGCACTGCTGAGCTGGAATTCTGATAATATGAATGTCAGGTCCTCAAAACCTGTAATTTTGTTTCGCAGATAATGCTTCTGGTTTGCTGTGGTACTTGCTAACATAAATAGAGATTTCACGTGCTAAGGTGTGATTTTATGTCTGTTAAAGACAGACTTCAGGCTTCGTTTACTGATTTCAGGATAACTTTCTTGTGCAAGTTCTAACTAAAACCTTTGAGAAGGAAGAGGAAATCCATGACCACTCAAGCATTCAATATTGTAAATAATTAAGTTTGCTAAAATGTTAACATTTGCATTTACTTTGGAACTGCACTACAGGAGGAATGAAAGTTTGCTTTCAGCACTGAAAATGAAGCTACTTTGGCTAACAAACCTTGAATGAGAATATTGACAATAGCCTCAACAGAACATGCTTTGAAAAGGAGGCCTTCGTAGTAGTTTGGCTAATTTATAAAAAGCATTGAGACGTTAAAGAAAGTTCATTATCCAAACCATTTTGCACTGTGGACCAGAACCAGCAGATGAGATAGCTTTCTCCTGTAGTAGATTGTAGGTGTCTAGAGGGCCTGAAAACTTCAGAGATGCTAAAAAAAGAAATGCTTTGTTAATGATGGGATATAAGCAGTGAAGGGAACTTCCAGGTTTCTTCATCCATCCTTTAGTATGATGTTAGGCAGCACATCAAGTCAGAAGCCTTTGTTGCTTCTAGGACTTTTTCATATTATTTCTTAAATTGTGTGTGGGTTTTCTGTGTGTCCACCCTGCCTAGCAGTACTCTAGAGAGAAACTACGAAGTGCTAGTACTGATTCACTTTCCTTCCCCCCTCTCCTCCCTTTAGCTTTGTAACAGCTACAGCTGAAACAGAACTATTCCTCAGAGCGTGCGAGTACAAGTTGTTCTGCAGCTGCTTAGGGATGGCAAAAGAGTAGAGGCTGTTTTTAACCTACCCAAATAGTTTATAAGTTGTGCCCTATGTTAAAGTACAGTTCATATGTTTGCAAAGAAAGCTTCTATAGTTTAATAGATGTTGCAGATAACTGGAAAGCTAATGGCCTTTCAGCAGAATAGTGGTTAAAATGTCATAGGTGACAGGTTATAATGTGGTCATGTTTGTCCTGGTACTGGCTCTCCCTTGTAAATACTGTAGTGGTAATTGCCCAGCTGTTCAATATTTGTCATAGTTTATGGAAAGGCTATAAAATTCATAGCAACATTTTGTGAATCATGTGCAGAGAGGTTTTATATGAAGACTCTTATTACTGCTATTTGCTTATGGGTGACTGGATCAGACCTGTAGGTGTCAAAACTTTTCTCTAATGCTTCCTCCAAGAGTTGCTCAGTGGCTCCCTTCCATTCGGATAACTGGTCCTGTGCTTTTGGAGGAAAAAAAATTACTTTCAAGCCCTACTAGTGCTTTAAAGTTCTGACTTGTGTGACTGTAGGTTTCTGACTGGGCTCCATTGAATACTGGAACAGGTTGCCCAAAGAAGTGGTAAATGCTCCATCCCTGGCAGTGTTCAAGGCCAGGTTGGACAGAGCCTTGGGCAAAATGGTATAGGGTGAGGCTTCTCTGCTTATGGCAGAGGGCTTGGAACTTGGATGATCTGAAGGTGCTTTCCAACCCTAATCATTCTATGATTCTATGTACAAAACTGTATGCATGTCCCTTTAAACAATTTGACAGTGGGAATGCTATGTTTGTGATAAGTTATTATTACAGTTTAACAACAAAGTGAGCTGTGTAGCTTTAGTGCTGTTGTTGACACAGTAACACTAGAATCAGTCAGGATGGGATAGACAGACTTTTTTCGTACTATGTGAAGCTGATTTCTGTGTGACAAATTGTTGCTACTTACAAAGAGAAATAATAAACATTAACAGCTTTCATTTCAGTTAAAGTGCTCTTCTAATCTTTGGTGGTATCAGCTGCTGATAAATACCAATGTTGATCAACAGGGTATATACAGGTGATGCAGGAAATTGGTTAGAATATTTTGCTGCTCTACTAACTTTAACATTAGATATGAAGTAAATTGCAATTTCATCCTTTTTAGTAAGATGAAATGCAGAAACCAGAGCAATAGGATAATCAGCAGCACTATTGGTTCCAAACAGGTGACTGTGTTGGAATTTTAATTCCATTAAATTTTGTGCTTTGGAGAGGCAGCTTGTATTTTCAGCCATTTGTCTAGCCACATAAGCTGGACTGTGTTCAAAAAGCTTGCCAAGAACAAATCCGTTGGAAGAAGTGTTATACTTTGACCCAGGTTCAAGACATTCTAAAGCAACAAGAAATAAATAATATTTCTGAAGACTAATTCAATGTTCAGTTTGTTTTGTTGTTTTGGCTTTTTCCTTCCCTATGATCTGCTATATGCTTTTGTAGTAGCATGCACTGTTATACTATTTTTCTGTGTATTTATTTCTACTTTTTCTGTATTTTATGTTGACTCCTCTATATTTTTCTATTGGCATTTGTCCGTTATAGAAAGTTTGGACTTGGAATCCTGTAGCAACAATTTATTTAAACCCAATGTAATGAGAATTTATTTTTGATTATCCAGTGTCCCCAGCAAATTATAAGAAATTCAAGAAAGTTAATTTTCTTACAAAGATGTATTTATTTTTTATCTTCTAATTTTGAATTTTTTTTCAGTAAGATGTTGTGGGTATTTTAAGCATGAATATGTTTGGATCTTTCCTTAAATCTTCTACTTTATTTTCAGCTGTCTGTCTGGAGTCCAGCATAATTGCCAAGAACTGTTTAGTGTGTTGACCACCACATTGACAAGGGATGGTAGTTGGGCATCCACAATGATGAGGGCTTTCTTGCTGAATACAAAGAACTTTTTGACTTTCCTTTGTGAGTTGGACAGGGCTGCTCTGGAGAGTTACTTGGTCTTTCTTTTGGACAAACTGCAAGACGTGATGTAACAGGCTGATTTGTGGCTAACAGCAGTGTGTGAGACTGGATCCTGGAGTATCTGCTTAACGCAAATGAGCTAATGGATCCAATTTCTAAATAATAAACTTATTTTTTCTTGGAGTGCTAAGTAATTTGGGTGCTTTGATTATAAGCTGAAGTTAATTTTATTATTCATTAAAAATGAAGTTTTCTGAAGGAGTTCATAATGATGCTTGTAACTCCTGATACCAGTTATGCTGTGTCCTGAAGAGATGGGAGAGAATTACCAGAAACCAAATTGCACACATGGGACTGCTCTGTGAGAACCAAGGACATTTCGTTCGTCACTTTGGAGAACTTCCAGGTGATCTAAAAAGTAGGAGACCATGCTTCTTAGTGGGTGCCATATTTATGCCTTTCAGAGGAAAAACGCCATATGTAAACGCAAGAATGATATAGGAGGATGTCATATAGCCTTTGACTGAGGGTAGCTGGGAAGAGGGGAAGCGAAAAAGGTATGTACTTGTATCCAAAGTGGAAATATGGTAAAACTGATTGGCCATGAGACCTATTTTTAAAGCACATTAAAATTAAGAAGTAACTTAAGGTTGGTTTGTTCAGTTATACGAGACTCTTGAAGGCCTGACAACATGACTCATGCACACTTTTTTCACTGGCTTTAGGGATGTTGTAGATTATGACTATTCCTCTCAGCCTCTGTAAGAGACTTTCTTGCAAAATAATATGAAATTTAATAAAAACCCAAACCAAAACAAACCAAGAAACCAAACAAAAAAACAACAACAAAACAAAACACAAAAAGACCCTAAACCTATTTCCTAATCTCTTGATCAATATGCTGACATCCCAAAATGTTCTTTTTTAGTGGGAAAATGCTACTTTGGACATCTTGTTTAAATGCAGTAACAAGACAACTGTCATTAATATACCCTATACCTTGGCTATTGGCATGTTTAAACCCAGCTGGTAACTGAAAACCACACAGCCGCTTGCTGTGCCCCTCTTCTTTTCCCACCTGCTCCCGGAGGGTGGGGAGGAGAATTGAAAGAATGTAAATCCCATGGGTTGAGATAACAGTCCGGTAACTAACATATAACACAAACCACTGCTGCTACCACCAATAATAATAATGATAAGGGAAATAACAAAGGGAGAGAATATAAAACTAAAAGGGGAAAAGGAGAAAAAAGCAGTAAACACAAGTGATGCACAATACAACTGCTCACCACCCACCGACCGATACCCAGCCCAACCAAAGCAGTGGTCTGGGCCTTTCGCATAACTCCTTCCAGTTTGTATACTGAGCATGACGTGCTGTGGTGTGGAATACCCCTTTGGCTAGTTTGGGTCAGGTGTCCTGTCTCTGCTTCCTCCTGGCTTCCCCTGCCCCTCCTCACTGGCAGAGCATGAGGCTGAAAAGTCCTTGATCAAAGTAAGCATTACTGAGCAGCAACTGAAAACATGGGTGTTATCAGCATTGTTCCCAGGCTGAAAGTCAAAAACACAGCACTGCACCAGCTACTAAGGAGAAAAATGACTGCTACTGCTGAACCCAGGACAACAATAAATGACTGTAAAAATGTAAATTTCTTTTATTTGTTCAAGGTCAGGAATGTTTCTGGTTTTCTGAGGTTCAGGGATGTCCTATTCCTAAAATTTGTTGGGTTTTGTCTTGGGTTTGGGTGTGGTGTTTTTTGTTCTTTGTTTTTTGGTTTAGGGGGGGGTTGGTTTGTTTTTTTTTTTTAATCTCTAAGCCCTTCATTAAAGGAAGATCAGATTAGTTTATAATTATGGTGTTACATGTATTGCCTGGAGTGCTTTTAATTGATTAACAGTATCTGAACCATAAGGATTTCAATCCATAAGGATTTTTCGTGTAATCTTTTTTCCTTTGTCTTCTGTGTAAACCTTCCTTCCTTTTTCACTCTTTCTTCACTGAAATACCAGAGTAAGCAAACAACATGATAGGAAGAACATGTGATGGTTTCATTTCTGTGGGACTAAACTGTAGAAAATGATGTGCTAGGTGGAAAACTGGAAACGTGTTGGAGTACTCTCTCAAGCCACAGACCCACATAGGGAAATTAAGGTGGGGTTGCCACCCAAACTGTGTCTAGGTGGAGAGTTTATTTTTGAAAGTGAAGGCAAGCTGCTTGCTCAAGCTGAAAATTTACTTTGTTTCATGGCATCTTATCAAGGCTGCTTTTTTTCTCCTTCAGCTTTCATCCCATCCCCTCCTGCCAATTTCTACTACATGCACACACACACACAAAATCAAACATGTCATCTTCCCTTCAGCCTGAAAAAAACCCCAAACCCAGAGTATTTATACTCTTGTTCTCCCTCAGTCCATCTGTCCTGCTTCTACTGTTGTGGCCCAGTGTTGTTCTGCTTTTCTCACTTCATAGGATTGCATCCGAACTGCCGCTTTAGGCACAGTATGTGGTGCCATTTTAACTGTAGATGAGTGATGAGAGAGATGTAGTGACATCTGTCAGCTGGGAGAAAAGAATGGGTTGGCAGAAGCATTGCTGAAAATAAAATTTAGCAGCAGAAGAAAAAGCAAAACTTAAGACTTCCCATGAATCTAAGGAAGTGGTTTTATGCATTTATTTTATATGCTAAGGAACTTAAATTATAAAACATGTAGTTAGCAAAAGCATGCATAAACACGAGTCTGCGATAGTTCTGTGATTTTTCAGCTACCTCTTCTTTCTCAGGTGCTGGGAATGGAGACTGCCTGTGTGAGCACACATCATTTTGAAATGCAAGTGTACTTATCAGGAATCAGGCATCTTTTTTCTTCTTTGATACAGTTTATCCTTTCTTGTACTGGCACAGCATAGGACTGTTCTTTGATTTCTCTTGACTGTTTTAAGGGGTTAGTTGCATCTTATCCAATTGTTAATGCTGTATATTGGAAGAAGGAAAGGTATATTCAGCCTCCATAAAGGCTAAAGAGAGCCAAGATCTTGCAATAAGTAAAAAAAGGGGCAGGGTGGGTTCAGCATGGATTGCAGTATTTCAGAACACAGATTGGCCAGCTGGGGTGGGACATCTGCTGAGATACTCCTGCAGGAATAAAGAACAGCAGT
The DNA here is from genome assembly GCA_039720435.1 of Amazona ochrocephala. NCBI lineage: Eukaryota > Metazoa > Chordata > Aves > Psittaciformes > Psittacidae > Amazona > Amazona ochrocephala. The sequence continues at coordinate 34,807,902 of CM077881.1, forward strand.
ACCAGGAAATGGATTAATTTGCATTCAGTTGGAGTGTAGTGCACATGTGTTCAGGCAGTGCAGCTGCAGGAGGAGACAGTGAACATCAGCCTGGAATTCCAGGTTTTGTATATGTTGAAGCATGTCTTGTTTAAACTGTTAAAACCTAGCAGTCCCAGTTTGGACTCATTGCTCCTGATAAGGAGGTTTTAGAGGATTGCTATCCCTTTTAAGATGCATTACATCAGCTTCTGCATGAAGCGTGACTCCTGGCATCCCTTAGCAGAGAAGTGCTAGGATATGGCAGGTGTTTTTACTCACCACTGTGTTTTCTGGCTGTAGACCGGGTGTGTTGGCAGATTGGGACTTGAATTATTGTTAGCTTTTAGGTTTACACAGCCTTCATAAGAACAGAGGAAATTTATGTGTAGATGTCCTTGGTTGGTCTGTAGCAAGTTGTTCTTTGTATTCAGACGGTTGCAAACAAGTATAGCATGCTCTCTTCAGAGAAGAATCTAGGAAATTGATCGGTATTTGCATTAGGATCCTGGTGTGGGGGTTTTTAAGAGCACCTCTTCAGGCTGATTGTGGTACAGTAATTACACAGCATCAAGCATGGCCGTACAGTGCTGCAACTGAATTTGTGTCATTTGTGTATGGATATATATGTAAGAAGAGAAGGAGAGATTCCTGTGACTGAAGGTCCAGAAGGCTGCTACAACACTTGTTTAAACCAGCTTTAAATTTTGTAACAAAACCTCAATAGATTGATACTCATTAGCAGTATACATTGCTAATGGCTAGTTCTTACTCATTCCTAATCATTACCACTGCATATTCAAAGTAATTAGTTTGTAACAATCTCACTATCAATTAATTGTGAGCACACAGTACCATAGAGCTGGTGCCATGTGTTTAGCACAGATAGCTATGGTCCTTGAGGTTCCAGGCTGTTACAGGTGCCTTTTCTTGTTGCTTAGCAGTTTTATTCCTTTTCAGTTTTTGCTGCTATTGAAAGAAAAGCAGGGTTTTTTCCAAATCTCAAGGTTGCACTTCAGCAGTGACTAATAATTGACCTTCACGGAGTTGCTTATGGTTCTGGGGCCTCTGATTTTAACCTATGCCCGTATTTTCAAGGCCTGTGTTGTTATCTCATATCTAAGCTGTATGCTGTAACAAGAGGCACCTGGTACCCAGCTCTAGTTCTAATTCACACAGCAAGTTCTCCTAATAATTTCATAAGCATAAGAGGCCAGAATTTGGGCCTTGCACATTTGCAATAGGAACACAGCATAGGGCCTGAGGCCTGTTCATAGCAGTAGCAGTGCTATTTTTGCTGAGCTGCTTCGTACAAAACTGCATATACATCGTTTGCTTGTCATGCTCTGTAAGTTTACTAATGTTTGAGTTCATAACAAATAAATAATTAAGTACTACTTAATCTCCAGTTACTTTTATGGGTGGAACAGCTTCTGCTTTGGCTACAGAAAGCTAAGGTTGTAATAACTGTAGAGGTAGTGATGAACAACACTGCATTAAACTGATGAACAGTTGAATCCTGACTATCCTGAGAGTAGTGCTGTTCCAAGGTTGCCCTGAATAAGTACTATTTCTTATATAGGTGCAGATTAGACAGTGAGCGTCAGGCTTTTTATATGTCCATATGTACAAAGAAACATTGTTTCGTATCTTGAAGATGATTAATTCTCCTTTTTAATTGTGAAGACGAATACGTGGATACGTGTCATCAAAATCTGTTCACATGAAGGTTGGACTCCGTTTTAAGCAGTTAAAAAAAAATAGAAAAAAAATAAAAAAGGAAAGATTATAAAGGCTTAAGATGCCGAGAACTGTGGTTTGCATCCCTGAAGTACACATCACTTTAGCATTGGAGTCCTTTCCTGATATAATTATGAATAGCATGAGGGTTTTTTTGTTCGATGACACAGACCTGCTAATGTTATCCTCCATAATCAGTGAATTGACCAGCTGTTGAACAGGATTTTATTAAATACAAAATGGGGAAAAACGTGGTTTTAATGAATGATTTAATAGTTTAATGGTTTAATAGTCTTAGTTCTTTAGTATTTCAGAATTCTTACACTTGTTTAAAGGGTACAAAGTTGGCCTTTTAAAAAAAAATGTGCTAATCATTTTTGTTAAGGGTAGACGTAGTTCTGTTTTAAATCGTGCTGTTTTTCACAAGGGGTGTAACTTGTCTGTTTGAAACATAACAAAACACAACAAAACACCAGTGTATTGGTTTAACTGTGGGGAGATTTTTGGTGGTTAGAGTTAAATTTAAGGAATAATGTAACAAAACTGTTCTTTGTTAAAGTTTTTCTTGCCCTATATATCTTTTCACTTTCACCCTGTTTTTCACACTTGGCATTTAGTTTTGGTACATTAGCTACTGTCAGTAAATCAGGAGGAATTATCTTCTTAACGGTTTTACGAACAACCTCACAAGTATGGCATACCCAGTTTACAGAGGAGCTCTGGAATTATTTCAAGAGTTGTCTTAGAGTGAGACAGCCTCTTTCCAGAGCTTAAAAAAAAACCCCAAACTCCAACCGAACAAAAAAGTCTGTCATTCCTTAAAGGCATATGCAAATGTATGTTTCCATATTCTCTTTAGATATGACTCCTATTGTGTATTTTGAAGACTAGACCAGGAAAAGGCCTTAATAGTTAACAGGATCAGCTCCTTTGCCAACATTTTAAAGGGAAGGGGGAGAATAAGGAGAATATTCTACCACTTTACATGTGGGAATGGCTTACTTGGTAGTCGTAACTGACATAAACTATCAGTATAACTGTTGATAACTAGTTAGTAAGCATGATGAAAGTCATCGATTACAGTAGAAAAAATGTATATTTATTGCTTCAACTGTTGCTCATTGCAGTTATTAATTCCCTGTTAAAACAGAAATACAGAGATACTTCTGTGCTGCTGTCATAATGCATTCCACGTAACTCGTTGATATCTTGTGACCATTGTCCACTTAGATACCACATAATGAGTCATTATAGGTATGTGGTAATCATTAACTGGCAATAGTTGTACTGCAGTCCGTGACATCTGCAAATTTAGGATTAAACATATACCAAAGTCATTATGGGTGTGTGTCCAGGCGCAGAGGTGGTGGAAAGCAGAGAGATTCTTCTCTTGCACACTTTACAAGCCTCCATGGCCACCAGCAGCGCTGTAAAGCTAATCAGTTAAGTATATATTGTTGGGCATTCATCAAGTTGCTAGCCACTGGAACTGCTTAAGTGGCAGTAAAAATGAGGTTGGTTTGTGGGGTTTGGGGTTTTATTTTTATTGCTTTTAGTACTTGAAATAATGGGGGCCATTCGTCCACCTGTCAGTGAATTTTAATCCTTTCTAATGGCGAAACTTTAATGTTTGCTGTCTACCTTGCTACAGTTTTTGAGGGGATTGAAGGCTTTTTTTTTTGCTGTGTTGAGAAACAGAATGGCAAAGTCAACAGTTGCATTTAAGTAGATCATTCTCATATGTTAAACATGCACTGGTTTTGTAATCTTTGTTTCTGTTCTAGAAATTTAAAAATAAAATCATGAAATACTTGCATTTTTCTATTACTGTTTTTAATGTTTATTCTGTTCGGTTGGTTTTCTTCCTAAACAACTAGTGAAAAAAAATTATTTATACTTGTCTGTTAAAACGTGGCGGTCATAGGTTTACTTTCTTATTCAGTTTTTTCCACTTCACAAACAATGGATAATTGGGGAAGAAATATTGACTGTTATTATTGTAAATCTTATTGCTGTAGAGGACGCTGTCAATTCTCACTTGAAATTAAGCCACTGAAGGGTTTTATGCAGAAAATTTCTAATTTCTTTTTGTGACATTGTTTTAAACTATGATTTTTTTCTATATTTTATCAGGCCAGATATTGCAAAGAATAGTAAAACATTCAGGTTTTAATGAAATAATAATACTTTTTTGTCAGTCCAGGAGTGTCCCAAGGCTATAGTTATATAAACTCAGAGAAGTAAAACTTCCCTCTGCCCTTTCTTAGAAAACTTAACTTCTATGGAGAGCAGCATTAAACAGAGTACTTCATTTTCTCTATTGATACTAATAATTTTCTTTATTGAGACATTTTAAGTGTGGAAAAGGTCAGCTTGAGGGCTTTGTAATCTTTTTCACAGTACTTGCAATTCATTTTTCTGCATCATTCCTCCTTAAGTAAACAATGGCTACAAATCGTCCTTTTAGCAATGTACATGCATGGTACAGTTGTTGCCTTATCTGATGTTAGTGTACTATGTAATGCAGGTTCGCTTCTACAGTCGATAATAGTCATTAATGCTAAACTCACAAGACATTTTGGAAGATACGTGGTCCAAAGGTATTTCTGTCCCTCTGCAGAACTGCTGGTTCAACTGAAAGCAGAAAATCTAAAGGCAATTTTAACAAACAGGGAGCACTGCTAGCAGGCATCTGTGTAATTATCCTATTAAAAAAAAAGAGTAACATCTGCATTATCTGTACCAGAGCAGAATGGAAGGGAACATTATGTTCTCTAATCCTGTCTGGAAGCATTATGAAGCTAAAAGGATAACATTTTACCAAATCATGTGTTTAACATGATAGGTTACACTTAATTACCTTTCTTCTTGTTGGGCTTTATGCTAAGGACCCTGCCTGCAGCCCTCATCACAGAGCTTTTCTTGCCTTTGGATTCTTTATGCCAGGTTTTGTCTCTGAGTTTACCATGAAAAGGTGGTCCTACAGTGTCTTGAAAGCCATTATCACAATATTTTTTCCCTAGTGTGTCAAAAGCTCTGAGAACATTATTTTTATATACAGAAGAATTGTAACATTTAGTTGTATGTGGTTTGAATTTGATTGTAAAGGGCAAACTCATTGGACTATGTTTTATGAATAAGGAGTACTGTGCATGGCGGAGGCCACGCAGGAGCAAGAGAGTATTTCAGCCTCCTGACTGCTTGCAGTGTAAGCCAGAATAGTGTGTTGGCTTAAATAATGTAGATTTCTTTTTTCTTCTTTACCCCTGGGGGAGTCTGATTTCCTGATCACCTATCTAGCCATATGCCGTAGCTCTTGCCAGGAACTCAAGCAGTGTCACTGCCAGCTAAAATTACTTTTTTTCTGTGAGCTGACTTATGCTGAGAGTTGTCTTAAATTGCCACACTGGCAACATCACCACGTTTTGTGTATGCACATAAAAAAAATATGTAAAAGCAGCCTTACCTTGAAGTTCAGCTTAGAAACCGCTTCAAGCATTGAGTTTTATCCATATACTTAGAGGTGATCTACACCTGCTCAGGCTCATTGCTCCCTCTTCGTTGTCTTTCGGTGCTTTTCTCAGCTTCTTTGTGCTCTGGCTAGTACAGTACAATGTTGATACAGACAAATTAAACTTTTAAAAAGAAAGCATATTGTCTACTCCTGTATTAGTGAGGGTGAAGTCCTACTACAGCTAATAAAACCTTCTAATATGTTGTGGTAACAGTGCTTCTTTTCTTTCCTTTTACAACAGGATGGAACTGAAATATGGATGCACGTTGACGAAGGAGTTGGAATAAGACTGAGTTCTGCTCTGTGATACTATGACCATGAACTTGCTGTTTGGCTTCATGCTTTAGGAACTTTTGTAGTAACTGCGTGAAGCTGTTGGGAATCATGGCATTCTCTCCATGGAAGCTGTCCTCTCAGAAACTTGGCTTTTTTCTGGTGACTTTTGGTTTCATTTGGGGAATGATGCTTCTGCATTTTACTATTCAGCAGCAAACACAACATGAAAGCAGTTCAGTCCTGCGTGAGCAAATTTTGGATCTCAGCAAAAGATATATCAAAGCATTAGCTGAAGAAAATAAAAATGTGGTTGATGGGCCTTATGTTGGGACAGTGACGGCGTACGGTAAGTGTGTGCTCTGGATTACATGGTGATCTGATTAAAGTTTCTTCTAAATTGTCCAAACATTTTACTTCAGAATGCTGCTCAATTGACCGTACTTTACACTGTGGATTTTCTGCACAGATGGAGAAAAGAGCCTTCACTTTTAAATATGAAATGTGAAAAATTTTACGTTTCCAGTCACTTGGAAATGAAATTGTCTGCTGATTTTTATTACATCTGTCTAGTAGCTGTATCTAGTATGCCTCAGGTTATTTGTTAGAACTTGCTCTAAAATAAACTATTTTTGCTGTTTTTGTGAAACATGGGAGGCTTTTTAGTTTGTGTATCAGTGATCTGAGAAATTCCTTGTGGAAGAAGAACTTGCCTTACTGGTAAAGACCTATGTTTATTTCTTCTTCTTTCCTCTTTCACTTGTTTTGTTCAGTCAGTTTGTCAGTTTACTTAACATTTAAGTTTACTTATAGGGCATAATCTTAAATTAAGATCAAATGTATTATTTTTACCTCAGGGTAGAGAACTCTCTGTGACTTTCAGTGCCTTGTTTGACAGGAAGTCTTAATGCTTACTCTTTTCCCCTAAAAGAAGATTTTTTGAGTGTGTGAAGCTGCTTGCCTTTAAGCCCGAGGTTATCATCTTAAGCGTAGCTAACAGTTATATTGCTTTATTGCTTAAGCAAAGCTGTTGTTATTCTGTTACTTCTGATTTCTTGAACTATACTGGTATTGTAATCTTACAGAGCAATACAAACTAAATAGCATTTACTCGGTTGATAAGTTGGAGGGAAGGAATGCCATCCAGAGGGACCTTGACACCCTGGTGAGGTGGGCTGATGCCAACCTGATGAAGTTTAACCGTGACAAGTGCAAAGTCCTACACCTGGGTCAGAGCAATGCCAGGCACAGCTACAGGTTGGACGGGGAGGAGATTCAGAGCAGCCCTGTGGAGAAGGACTTGGGGGTGTGGGTTGATGAAAAAATGAACATGAGCCGGCAGTGTGTGCTTGCAGCCCAGAAAGCCAACCGTATCCTGGGCTGCATCAAAAGGAGTGTGACCAGCAGGTCGAGGGAGGTGCTCCTGCCCCTTTACTGTGCCCTCGTGAGACCTCACTTGGAGTATTGTGTGCAGTTCTGGTGTCCTCAACATAAAAAGGACATGGAACTGTTAGAACAAGTGCAGAGGAGGGCCACGAGGATGATCAGGGGACTGGAGCACCTCCCGTATGACGATAGGCTGAGAAAATTGGGGCTGTTCAGCCTGGAGAAGAGAAGGCTGCGTGGAGGCCTCATAGCAGCCTTCCAATACCTGAAGGGGGCCTATAGGGATGCTGGGGAGGGACTCTTCATTAGGGACTGTAGTGAGAGGACAAGGGGTAATGGGTTTAAACTTAAACAGGGGAAGTTTAGATTGGATCTGAGGAAGAAAGTCTTTACTGTGAGGGTGGTGGGGCCCTGGAATGGGTTGCCCAAGGAGGTTGTGGATGCTTCATCCCTGATGGCGTTCAAGGTGGGGTTGGACATAGCCTTGGATGGCATGGTTTAGTGTGAGGTGTCCCTGCCCATGGCAGGAGGGTTGGAACTAGATGATCTTGAGGTCCTTTCCAACCCTAACTATTCTATGATTCTACTCTATCAGTCAATACTAGAATCAGTCATTACTAGATCAGTCTTTAGATTGAAGACCTCCAAACAAGTAGAGGTCCCTAAAGAATTGTGTGTGTAGGCTTAAAAAAGACCCTATCTGCCATATATCTTGTAAGGGTACTTGATGGTAGGAGAATCAAAGAAAATAAACAAAACAAAGGACAAAATAAAACAGGTTGTCTCCAGAAATTGAAGGGTAGCTATGTTAATATGTGTCCTAGCTAGGTCTAAGGGTAGAGGATACACTTAAACGAAGTTCCCCCTGCAGCTTGTTGCCTGTGTTATCAATTTCCTCTTTCAAATTCCAGTGAGGAATAAGTTGAATTGCCACCAAGCAGTGGTCACGTTCCCTAGAAGTTAGAGAATATTTGAAAATGGGTGAAATAACTTTGTAACTCTGCTGTGAAAGTAAAGCTAAATTTTGTGTAGAAATTTCAACTTCCACTGCTAAGAATTGTAAGGATAAATTTGGGCAGGTGTTTTTAAATGAGGAGTTTAGAAAGATGCAAAATATTGGTAACGAATTTAGTTAAAGTATTAGAAACAAAGATGCTATGGTGAGTGAGTAACATCATATTAAATAATGCTTTATGAAACTGAGCAAGATAATTACTTAATAAATTTGTCCTGTTTGGCATCAAATGAGTTGTTGATAGCAAACGATCAGGTTAACTATTCATGACTAAACACATTAATGACTAATATTAATAATTGGTAGAAGTTGGTTCACTAGTCTATGAAAATTAATACCCTTGCTATTTAGCCTCCTTATTGCTTTTGTTCTTATCCTCTGATTTATATTAGTGAGCACAATCATGATTTCCATGCTCAATGAGAAGTTTTAAGTTTGCTTGATTTGGCTGCTTTCACCCACCCAAAATATTTTCAATTATTCCTTAATTGTGATTGCACAGCTTGTTCGCTTTGCCACTTTTACATTATTCACCTGTAGGGCAGTTGGATCTAACACTTTACTTTTGAAAGTTGTAGTCCAAATATACACAGAGTATTATATTTTTGTAGCAGTAAACAGTTGGTTTACAAAAATTATTATGAATCTGTGCTTCTGCCCTCCCCTTCTCAAACAAGGCTTCAATCGTTTGGTTTTGTGGTGTTTGTTTTTTTTGGTTTTGTTTTTTTTGTTCTGGTGAGCAGTCTCTCATACCTTTTCTTCTGTACACTATACCATTAAGTGACTTCTGGACCCTTTTAAAGTAGTCCAGATCATTATTAGTGCTTAAGAGTCCTATCTTCTGACCTTTAAAGGTCAAAGGAAAATGCAGCTATAAAAAAAAAAAAAAACAAATCCAGGTTATAGCTCTATGGAGTAAACATAGCTCTCCTTTTATTTGGAAAAAAGGAATATAAGCTTTCTAAAAGTAATAGCACTTTCTTATTTACTGTCTCATTTGCACAAGAATTGGATTAGTCATAAAGAAAAAAGAGACAGCACAAAGTAGGTGTGGCAAAAATGCAGCTGGTGTAGGGGCAGAGGAATCTTCAGATGTATGGAGATATTTTCTATTACAGGTCAGAAAGTTATGTGATTCTAAAGTTGTGGAAAGCAGAAAATATATTAAGCATATGCACATGTAATAATTATATGTAATTAAATGGGAAAATAATCACACTGAATTCTTTGATCTTGAAACAAGTGTAAATAAGCAAAGAAAAATATTTTATTTCATCTTCTTTGGCTTGTTGCCACTATAATTACACAGTTTAGTCTGATAGTGGTCCATTTTTTCCCTGTTGCCCACAGTTCTGTAAGTTTGCCCAACTGTCTGGGTCACTTCAAGAAATCCGAACGAAAGCAAAGGGGAAGAAAAATTATTAGAGATTTTTTCCTGGGTTGCCATTTGGTGGGCAAACTTCTGTTATTGTTTATTGCTTTCCATATGAAGCAAAGGCTGTTTCAGACCAAAGAGATAGGTAAAGGCAATCACCAACAGACTGAAGAAAAGAAACACGTGATTCATGGTGTTTTGTGTATCTATCAGAAAGGTTGAACTTCACATTTATGCTTCTCTTTTGTTTTTTTTTTTGGTCAGTGCAGAGCCTGGCTGTGGTGGAGGAGACGCAGGTGAAGGTTTTTGTACTGGCCATACCTGTCCCTCTTGGGAAGGGGATTTTTGTTTCCAAGTGACTGAGCACAGACTGTTTGTTCCTCTAGTAGTGCTTGAACATGGATTTAGATTCAGACTCATTATTATTTAAGCAGCTTCTTATTACTTGAGGTATTACAAAGCATGCACTTTTTTTGTTCCCATGTGCATACCCATAAAAGCTCACACTTCACCTTGAATATAGGATATGTATAGGAGTTGCAGTGTGCTTTATAAAATACATCTAGGGAAATTTGTATCTGTGACTGAACAAAGTAGGGAATGTTAGTGCATAGAGCTGCTAATGACAAAGGTTTGCACTGATGAAGTGTCTTTATATATTCCAGTCTTATCCTTATATCTTTTTTTGATTCTGTCTGACAGTGTGCATCTCATTGTTAAGCAATTTAACTTTTCATTTTCATTTGTAGATTTGAAGAAGACACTTGCTGTCTTGTTGGATAATATCTTGCAGCGCATTGGGAAGCTAGAGTCCAAGGTGGAAAACCTTGTGCTTAATGGAACAGGAGCAAATTCTACCAACAATACTACCACTCCTGCTCCTAGCTTAGGAGCAGCTGAAAAGCTTAATGTAGCAGGTGGGTATGGCAATTGGTTAAAATATTTATGGACTTTTTAATCTGTATTTATTTCTTTCTTCACCATAACATGATTTTTCAGTGTTGGTAAACAAAATTCAAAGTCAAAATCTAGCCTATGTCAATCTTAAGTCCAGTGGTTGTTTACAAGCACAGAGGAAGACTTTGTTCTATGGTAACTTGAACACATTGAAGAAAATAAAATTCTCTGCCAAAGGGGTGTAGTCTACCTTGTTTATAGTCACTTTCATACTTTAAAAGGTTGCACTTTAGAACAAAGAAACTGGGCAAGCATTTTTTCTCTAAGCCTGATTGCTCAGGTTGGTGCGAACTGCATTTCCACTGTATGCAATTTGTTGGTTATTAGCTGAAAGAAAACATTTAGTATGTTTGTTAATGATTATGATTTTAAATGTCTTTCCCTGCTCTGCTTAACAGCTCTTCCAGTTTGACACAGAGAGAATGACCTACCTGGTACCTTCAGCTTAAGTAAATATATGTTTCAAAACATCATTTGAAGTCATTAATTTTTTTCTTCAGTGAATGGACTGTTTGCTACCCTTACAACTTCTCAAAACATTTGAGTTGTCCTGTAGCAGTAGAATGCATTTGCTGGCCTCTTCACCTGCATATCTCAGTTCCTTTAGTGTTCCCAGCTGTGAATGTGGTTGGTAAACTGGGTAAATCTTGTTTATGCTACCTGGTGTATTGCCCTGCATTTTGCTCTGCCACTAGTCTAAATAGATACAGGCTGTCCTGATACATAGGGAGTCCTCTGGGCTTGCTCTTGCAGGTCCATGTTTCTCTGGGGGCACCAGAGCTGAACGCAGTACTGCAGTCAAGGTCGCACCAGAGCAGAGTAGAGGAGGAGAAACACCCCCTTTAACCTGCTGGTCATGCTCGTTTGGATGCAGCCCAGCATATGGTTAGCTTTCTGGGCTGCAAGTGCAGATTGCTGGGTCACATTGAGCTTCTTGTCAGTCAGCACCACCAAGTCCTTCTCATCAGGGCTTCTCTCAATCCTGTCTCTGCCCAGTGTGGGTGTTTGTTGGTTTTTTTTTTTTTTTATAAAATGAAAAAACATCCCTGTATATTTTCTTTCTGTATCTGGACAAAAGAGAGACTTGATGCTGTGATTTCTATAGATTTGAAGATAATTGGAAGGAAACGCGTGCTGTTGCTTATGCATTTATAGGCAAAAGGTCATTGTTCTTATCTGATTTGGAAACATTTCTCATCAGTTCTTAGGATGAATTGAATTTTGTTATTCTTGGAGTTTTCTAGACTCACAGTTTTAGTACTCATGAGCAGCGTTTAAGGAGCTTGCTAGGAGTTTTCGGTTTGCAGTGTTTACATAGCTTTTTTGCTGCCTAGGGCTTGCATAGTGGCAAAGAACACTGCTGGTGTTATTAGAGCTTCAGCTTTTTTACTTTTGACTCTTAGTACACTAATTTAAAATATCTGAAGTAACTGTATTAAGCAGCAGCAACAGAAAACTTTAGGAAAGCAATTTCTTAAGGTTTTTTTACTGTTATTCTGGAGACTGGACAGTGTTACCTTTTTGGGTATCTCCAGGCTGGATAATAAAATGGAGCTTGAAGCTAATCCCTGTATTAAAGTGCCAGCTATTCATCTATTTGAGGCAGTTGGTGGAAATTCATCTGATCAGAGGCAACCAAACGGAAAAGAAAAACTTGTTTCTATTTCCGTCTTCCTAGCAGTTTCCTGACAGTAAACTCTGGAAGCCCTATGATTCCAGTAAAATCATAACATGAATATCTCCTCTGTTAGGAAGGAATTGTTCAGAAAATAATCTAGGTGTGTAAACATTGTGATTACAGTACCGGCTGCAGTGTTGGTTTTGCCAGTAATATTTCAGCAGCATCTTTTCTATTGTGCTAGAGCAATTGAGATAATCTGAAAATTGTTGTAGAAGAGGGCATTTTGTTACGCAACAGTTTGTCATTTTACTGGAGCTGAAACATGTATGTATACAAATACACATGATGCTTTCATGGTTTTCTTTATATTCAGCCATTACACTATGAAATGATCACAGAGAGCAAACATGTTAAGATTATTGTTCCTCTCCATCATCTGTAAAATTTTAATGCTTACTTTAGATAGATTCATGTTAGATGTTGTTAGTAATTTCAGTCTTTCTGTCTGGACAACTCTAGTATTTATGGAGCATCCTGACAACAGTAAGTTTAATATTTTTAGTATTTTTTTGTAAAGACTTCTTGAGTTTATTTTTTTCAAATCTTTTTTGACTTGGAGGTGCTACTTAAAAGTCTGAATGAAATTAAGCATTTTATAGCCTTATTGATCAGTGCAACCAAGCAGTGTCATTAGCACACATTCTTAGAAGAGACCTGCTTCCAGTGGAGCTACTTCATGCATTTATTATTTTTCGATTGAGCAGTCACAGTGCACAGAAACCTGATTCTATGATCTCTATAACCATGTCCCTTTATCTATGGAAAGCCTTTCTGAAATAAATGAAGCTTCATGCAGGCTTAAGCTGCACTTTAGCACTGCTCATAAACCCTGGTAGTAAATAGTGGAGTCACTACTCATCCTGAAATCTGCATTTTGTTCTCACTGACCTTGTGTAGTTTACTGTGTGTTATGTACTACCTGACTGGATATAAGTCATAAAATAAGACATATTAGAGTGACAGGAAGGTGATTGTACTGTAAATATTTGTCCTCACTGCTGTTTATGACTGGACAAACTCAAGAGCAAAGCATTATATTTTTCTTGTAATTTAAAACTGACTACTGTGGCAGGCTAGACTTCTCACTCCAAATGTGCTATTAGCTTGTTTTTTTTTTATTGTGTATTTTAAGTATTAATAATGCTTTCATGGAAAAAAACATAGTACTCTTTTATCTGCAAACTAGGAAGAACAGGGTGATAATGATTATTCAACATTGCTCCACACAAAGCTTTTCTGCAATTTCGGTTTTCTTTTAATAGGTACATTGCTGTATTCAGAAAGTAGTCCTAAGAACAGTATTCATATGCTACATGCAGAGGATTGTGATAATCATAGAATCCTGATTTAGTTCAGGGTAAAGTTACTGAAATCAGTCCAGGTTCTGGTTTTATCTGACTTCAATAAACACAACTGATATGTGACCATGAGTCAGATTTATGGATTGCAAAGTTCTTTTCTGTGACATTAAGGATAGTGGCAATTGGAGCAGATACGAATTTTCAGAAAAAAAAAATCCATTCATATCCACCTTTTCTGTATAAACAACTAGGATAAATAGAATAAAAAGGGAGTATTTTTAGTATTAGAATGTGTGGATATTTTCTTCAGTTCAGATATGCATTGCTTTTAGCTTAGCTCAGATACCAGTTTGAATGCAACTGTGGAAGTAATCAGTAACAATGAAAGACTGTATGTTGAGAAACATTTGTCAATTCAAAAGTGTTTGAAAAATCAATTTGTTTAAAATGCTGACACTTCTTAGTATTTGAGTTTTGCCCACTCTTTGCCATCTTGATGGCAAAATGTCTGTTGGTCCAGGAAAATTCTCACGGTTAATAAACTTGTAAAGTTACTTCTAATGCACTGCACTTGAGCTAAACCCACCTTCAGTTTCCACAGTATCTTGATATTGCAACATGGAATCTATCATCCATCTTTCAAATGAAGAAAAAATAATCTTCTGTGTACCTTTTGATATTCTTTATATTATTTTTTGGGATGTAGCTCTTCAGATTTTGAGAGTGGTCACTACAGCTGCCTGGGCAAATAAATTTGAGTTGTTCATGTTCCCCTAAGGAACAGATCTGCTTGTGGGCAGATGCCTGTAACTCAATGATAGTGTTAATAAAGGAATACACAGGCTTTTCAGCCTTACAGCTGTAAAAGAAAATTAAAAATTTCCTCTGAACTGTATGGATGAGAGAAGACCTAATAATGATGATATTAGTAACTCCTTTTCAAACAACTGTAACTACTGTTTCTAGTCGGGATATCACAAGAGATACCAGATGCTTTCTAAAACTTTGATCAGCAAAAGTGACAGGCTGAGAGAGTTGGGCTTGTGCAGCTTGGAGAAGAGAAAGTTCTGGGGAGACCTTAGAGCAGCCTTCCAGTGGCTTCCAGGGTTTTCTGCTGGTTTGGCGTGCTAATATTAATGGGTTTTTCCCTTTTTAGTGAAAGGCATATATAACCAGGTCTAGTGGAAGTTGCCCCGGCCCATGGCACTGAGCTTGAAACTACATGATCTCGAAGGTCCCTTCCATGATTCTGTGAACTTCTGTAGGTACCATCAGTAACAGAAAGATGAAGTAGGACAGTTTCTTCAGGAAAAGCAAAATCATTAAGGAAGTACCTGGCTATCAAAGATATTTAAAAAAAAAAAAAAAAAAAAAAGCACCAACAAACAAAAAAATCCACAACCAAACAGTATCAACAAAACAAACAAGCAAACAAAAAAACCCTCAAACAACCAAACATGTGTTCAACAAAACCAAAAATGTGTTCAACAAAACAGAATGTAGTCTTGACTGTGTGAAGTGTTAGGCAGTGTGAGCCACAAAGTCCAGATAAGCATTGGACTGGAAGTGTCGTAACTTGGAGTATTATGCTGAGATAATCCATTATAAATCACTTCATGAAGGAATAAGCAATACCTCCTCTGAAAGAGCCTGGCTGCAAAGGGAAAAGGAGGCACTGGCATGGGAAATGATCAAACTGTTTAGCAGTTTGGAAAAAATACCTGTCTTTGCTTTAGGGGTATTAATACAGCCCGAAGCTGAATAATCTTTGCCCAAACAGTAGCCATCATGGCTATTTATTTCTTGTAATAGCCAAATAGAAGTGTTTGTGGCTTCCAAAATACTGTTTTGATCATGGTAGCCTGAACAAGCAATTTTTGTGACAGGTATGGAGTGCATGACTTTTTCAGTACAGCAGCCTCTTCGCTACCATACAGAAACATGAGATAATGCCGGTATATTACATAGTGTAAGTAAAACATGATTTATATTTGTACTTCAGGCAAACACTCAAGCATATTAAGAGCATGACTTAGTGTTCAAAATTTCAGGGCCGTTTGGAAATCAAGTTATTCATCACTTTACAAAGGTGTCTTCGTCAGTTATGTGTCTCATTTGGCAAGAGCTGGATAAAAGTGGTGGTAAGGGTTTTGGTGAGGTTTTTTATTTCTTTTGGATTTTTGGTTTGTTGTTTTTAAACTTTTCCACCTCTGGCTGACAAGCATGGTATTGAACTGATGTGGCAGTGATGAAATCTGAAATGGAAAATACTGCTTTGTGGTGATGTGTAGAGTTTTTGGCAGATAAAAGGATCTGAAGAAAATCCATCTGGATTATGCTTGCTCATAATAAGAAGGTGATAACAGTTGGTAGGAGGAAATATTGAGGATTTAACAAGGACTGTAATTCAGCTGTCTGCGAAGTAGGTGAACTCAAACTTTTATTTGATTGATTTTTGAGTTACCATTTAGAGACCAGAAATCTCCCTTTTCAGACTCTCAGACAACTAGCATGATTAACATACACATAGACTGTGCTATGTTTTCATATTGTTACTGTGTTTAGGCTTAACGTTAGCAGTGTGATACTACACCTGGTTTCTTCCTCTGAAGTTAGTTTTGCAGAATCCTTTATTGAAGGAAGCCCAAAACCAAAACAACTTCTGTTGTCTTTTGAATTGAGTGAAAGTATAATAGAGCATGAGCTCTTAGCATCACAAATATCTTTGATACTAATCCCAAAAGAGCTGAGAATAGGACTTCTGCTAGTGAGTGAAACTGCAGAGATTATGTTAAAAAGCAAAGCTGTGGAGCATCTTGGGTAGCTTGCGTGGGAGGTTAGGTGTTAGGGCTTTTTTTTCCCTCTTTAGGTCCATCCATGTGTAAAATCACAAGTATTGTGAGCATAAAGACTCTAGGCCCACTGTAGGAGAGGATCAAGTTCGAGATTATTTTAAGAACCTGAATGAGCGCAAGTCCATGGGACCTGATGAAATCCATCCGTGGGTCCTGAAGGAGCTGGCAAATGAAGTTGTTAAGCCACTGTCCGTCATATTTGAAATATCATGGCAGTCAGGCGAAGTTCCCGACGACTGGAAAAAGGGAAATATAACCCCCATTTTCAAGAAGGGGAAAATGAATGAGCTGGGGAATTACAGACCAGTCAGTCTCACCTCTGTGCCTGGCAAAATCTTGTAGTGGATTCTCCTGGAAGGCATGCTAAGGCACAGAAAAACCAACAAGGTGGTTGGTGACAGCCAGCATGGCTTCACTAAGGGGAAATCCTGCCTGACCAATCTGGTGGCCTTCTATGATGGGGCTATGGAAGTGATGGACAGAGGTAGAGCAGTTGATGTCATCTACCTGGACTTGTGCAAAGTGCTTGGCGCTGTCCCACATGACATCCTTGTCTCTAAACTGGCAAGACATTAATTTGATGGATGAAGCACTCGTTGGACAAGGAATTGGCTGGACAGCTGCATGCAAAGAGTTGTGGTCAACAGCTGAATATCTAGTTGGAGACCAGTAACGAGTGGTCTCCTTCTGGCATCAGTGTTGAAATCGATCTTGTTCAACATCTTTGTTGGTGACATGGACAGTGGGATTGAGTACGCCCTCAGTAAGTTTGCCAATGACACCAAGCTGTGTGGTTCGGTTGATACTCTGGAGGGAAGGAATGCCATCCAGAGGGACCTAGACATGCTTTTGAGGTGGGCCAGAGCCAACCTTATGAAGTTTAACCAAGCCAAATCCTGCACCCAGGTCGGAGCAATCCCAGGCACAGCTCCAGGTTGGGCAGAGGAAAGATTCAGAGCAGCCCTGCTGAGGAGGACTTGGGGGTGTTGGTCGGTGAGAAAATGAACATGAGCAGGCAGTGTGCACTTGCAGCCCAGAAAGCCAACTGTATCCTGGGCTGCATCAAAAGGACTATGACCAACAGGTCGAAGATCCTGCCCCTCTACTGTGCTCTGGTGAGACCTCACTTGGAGTATTGTGTGCAGTTCTGGTGTCCTCAACATGAGAAGAACATGGAGCATGGCCAAAAAGACAATAAAGGGGCAAGAGCATCTCCCATACAAAGGCTGAGAAAGTTGGGGCTGTTCAGCCTGGAGAAGAGAAGGCTGCATGGAGACCTCACAGAAGCCTTCCAGTGTCTGAAGGGGGCCTACAAGGATGCTGGGGAGGGACTCTTCATTAGGAACTGTAGTGATAGGACAAGGGGTAATGTGTTCAAACTGAAACAGGGGAAGTTCAGGTTAGATATGAGGAAGAAATTCTTTAAGCGTGGTGAGGCACTGGAACAGGTTGCCCCAGGAATTTGTGAATGCTCCATTGCTAGCAGTGTTCAAGGCCAGGTTGGACGGAATCTTGGTTGACATGATTTAGTGGGAGGTGTCCCTGCCTATGGCAGGGCGGTTGGAACTATATGATCTTAATATCCTTTCCAACCCTAACTATTCTATGATTCTATACTTTTTCTTCTTCCCTCCTCAAAGACCCTGAACAATCTGGTGGATTTTATGCTGACAGTTTTCAACTGCTTTTTCAGAACCTCCATTTCATTTATGAAAGTGTAAATTGTTAGTAGTGATGCTTATAAGACCTCATCTGATTGGTTTCAGAAGCAATGAAGTCTTCCTTCCTTTGTTTGCTTGCTTGCTTCCTTCCTTTCTTCCTTTCACACTTTCCTTCCTTTCTTCCTTTCACACTTTCCTTCCTCTCTTTCTCCCTCCCTCTGTCTTCTCTCTTTATTTATCAAACTTGTATTGGAAACGCTTTAAAGTAGGTAGTCATCCTTTCTGCATTTGTGGGAACTAATGTATTCCTGTACACACAAGAAAGTATCAGTCTAAACCATGGGTGCCTTAAGACTTTTCATCTGCCTGTAGGACAGGAAGCTTTGAGCCACCACCACAGATAACACGCTGGTTAAATTTGAAGTTGCTGGCTTGGATGTGATTAAACAGAAATGGGGAAATACGAAACCATGGCACTTTCAGGCAGAGCTTGTCTACATTGCTGCTTCTGATGTATCTGAATCCATGGTTCCATGGTGACATGCCCAAGATCAGCTTGGTTTAGGCAACTTGGTTTTTAACACTTGTGCTTTTCTAAGATATCTATGGAAGAAATCCTTGATTTGTGGGACTGCACTAAGCATATTCCATCAGATAGGGCAATCTGCTTGCACAAACATGATCAGAGAGTCAGTCCTTTGCTTTCTTTCTTCATGTGATTTTGGTTTGGGGTTAGGTTTTTTGGTTGCTGTTTATTTTTATAAGCAAGGGGTGTGGGGTTTATGTATTGCGGGTTGAGTTTGCTTTGGGCTTTGTTAGGAGGTGTTTTTTTTTCCAAATTGTGAACTCTCTCTGTGTTCTTGGCAGGTATGGAAAAAACTTGATCTAAGCAAACTAAAAGAAACTGTTTCAATTCCTCAGGCTTGAATAATGGTGGGGTTAATTCTAAATATGTGTGTTGCAAAACATTTTTTTTTTAAATAAAGGGCCAAGGTGCTCTGAGGCCATCATCATCCCTCTACTGTGCTAGTTCGGTGGAAAGCTAAGTTTTTGCTGTGTATAACTATGTAACACCTCGGATAGTGTAATTGCCCCAGAACTATGCCAGACTGGTTGTTCAAAAAATATTCTTTTGCCTTGAAAAGTGCACTTCAGAATATTTTGTGTTTCTTTGATCCCATAAAAATGAGCAAGGGAAGGCTCACCTTAAATCCTCCTCCACACTCTCCTTATATGTGGCTGGTACTTGGAGAGCTCAGACTAAGAACAGTTAAGTGTCAGCTGTATGCATCACTGCTCAGCAAGGGAGAATATTTTTCTGTGTCTGCTCAAAGTTCCTATGGCTTTTCTGCCTTACGCATTAACTTATTCTGCTGTATTGGCTGTTGAGCTCTCTTTTAACAACTTTAGTGTTAACATCTTTGAAGTCACTCATTAGGATGCAGACTTCAGTATTTACTTGTCATTTAAGACTTGATGGCTTGGAAGCCTGTCAGATATCTGGCATGCTCTGTGAATATGTAGTGAGGCAGGCTGACAAGTCAGCTTTAGCTATGCTGCAAGCAGGCTTTTCTTTTTAAAACGTTACTGCGGTGAGAAGGACCTTTGTCATGGTATTTCTGTGTCCTCCTTCTTAAAGACTTGGGGCTGATACACGATACACTGAAGCCTTTTAGGAGGGGAGGAAGACTCAGGTAACTTCATGATCAGTTGTTTTTCTTCCATGGCTATCTTTCTGATTAACTTTGTTACACAGCCTTATTAGTTTTAACAGTCTGCAACTGTGGTTCGCCCCATAGTTCTGTACTTGAAGAGACAAACTGGATTAAAAAAAAGCTAAAATGTTGCATATTATTTTGAATCTCCAAAGCTGTCTTCCTGTCTTAAGAGGACTGCAGTAGGCTTTTCTTTAGTTAACTTAGCATGTAGAATGTTCCATATGGTAATATATGCTTGTTTCTTCCTAGTAGCTGGTACAGGGCTATGTTTTGGCATTAGTCTGGGAATAACGTTGAAAACACACCAATGTTTTAGTTGTTGCTAAGTAATACATACTCTAAATCAAGGACTTTTCAGTTTCTCATGCTCTGCCTGTGAGGAGGGGCGCAAAAAGCTGAGAAGGATCACAGCCAGAACAGATGACCTAAACTAGCCAAAGGGGTATTCTATACCACAGCATGTTGCGCCCAGTGTGTAAACTCGGGGGAGTTACCCAGAAGGGCAGATAGCTGCTTGGGTCGGGCTGGGTATTGGTCAGTGGGTGGTCGTGTTGTGCATCACTTGGGTTTTTTAGACTGGTTTATGCCACTCTCCCTTTTATTACTCTTATTGTTGCTGTTGTTGTTATTATTTTACTCAATTTCAATTATTAAACTCCTCTTATTTCAGCTGGTGGGGTTTACCTTTTTTTCCTGATTCTTCTCCCCATGGGGCAGGGGAAATGAGCAAGCCATTGCATGCATGATAACTCAGTTGCCAGCTGGGGTTAAACCACATCATGCTTAAAAAACAAACTAGTTGTCCCAACTGAACGTCAGTGTGTACTGGATGTAATAGGATGTGGGCTGCACTGGTTCTAATAGCTAAGATTACAGTTTTCCCAGGGTGATGCTTTGCTTTGAATTATATCTATTGTGCCTTATTAATTGTATTACTTTTCCACACTGTATATAATATTAAGAAGTTTTTCCCATTTTGCTGTCCATTTTCCTCCCACAAAGGGAGTAGCATGGAGCTTGGGAGAACTGTGTTTTTTCAAGCCTTGCTGTTGCAACACAGTGTAATAACTGTGCAGAAGACCACACATGAATATTTTCTGCTGCAGTGCTAAACTGTATTAGTAGTGCTGAAGGGGGCTGTTAGTGGTCCCCTGGGCTGCATTTTGATTAGCCACTTTACTACTACTTGAACTCTCCTAACCTCGCATTGATGTCAGTAGCGTTAATGGGACACAGCAGTACAGCTGGTGTGAGATGGGCTAGCAGTAGAAAAGCTAATTTTCTTTAAATCATACCAATGCTTTGCTACTGAAGTTTCTAAAATGTTAATAGAAAGTGTTCTGTGCTCTGCATTTAAAATCTTGAAACCTTTAGCTTGTTTCATTGAATATGTTGATAGTGCTTTCAGCTCACATTGCAAATTCTCTCTTTAAATAAAATCTTATCAGCTGGAGATTAAAAATGTGAATTAAATTAAGTATGTGTTAATTAGTAGGAGACGGGAAAGAAGACCTTACACAAACTGAACCAGTCCTAACTACAGTGTTGTGTCTAACTGTAGATACCAAATTTCTGAACTGAAATAGAAAGAGGGGTTCCATGAATTTAAGTAAGAATAGTGCTTTATTTAATGATCAAAACCAGAAAGAAAACCAATAGGGATAAAGCTGATGAATAGATTTGATCGGATATGATTACTCTGTCCTTTTAAGACTAAGGAGGTTCCTGATTTTTGAGTGATCTGCTGATGAGAAGCAGTTTGAGTTGAGGTGTTATCTGTGCTGTATGTCATCAAAAGATATTCTAATATGCTTTTTTTGCACTAGTCTAAAAATCTGGGGTTTAGCCTCAAGGTTCCCAAGTATATAAAATTTGTGTAATTTTAAATTCTCAAGATATTTCCATTCTCTGAAAAATTAAGAGTTGATCCTTAGCAGACTAGATAGGCTGCTGGTGTCACAGTTTGCAATCTCAGCAGTATTGTAGGTTTTTAATTTGCTTTAACCAGTATTGCTATTTTAAAACTTGTAAGACAAATAGAATAGCTATCAAACAATAATCTGCTGAGTAATTGTAGTTGTTATGCAGCTTACTGTTTTAGTGGATTATTTCTAGACTTCCTAACTGTCTGGTGGAGAGAATTCATTTTCACCCATTACAAAGCGTATTATCTGAAGGATGTGCAATACAGGAAAAGGACATTATGTAGCACTTACTCTTGCTTATTTTTACTGTTTTGCTAAAGAGTGACTAGGAAACAAAAAAAAAAAAAAAAAAAATCAATTCTGTATCCCAGACTGTGTGCTTTTAACCACCTAATTCTCTCTTGGGTGTTTTAAGACCTTCACTAAAGCAAACAAAACCTGTGGACACAGAGTTTAATTGAAGGAGGCAATGAAGACCTGCACCTGTGAGCTGGTGTTTAAAGAAAGTGATGTCAAAGGCCTGAGTCTTTAGCCAGTATAGTTGCTCATATAGAGCAGCAAGGGAGAAGTATCTTTTCCACTGCAAGGTTAGGTGGCTTAGCCTAAATCTGTTCATTTGCTCATTCAGGCTAACATGCCAGACTTTGCACTGAAATAACTGATGATTGTTCACAAGTTTGGTTTCACCTACTGTGCACTAACGATGTCTGATGTAGAGCTCTATATCTTTAAACAACCACAGGCATTTGCAAAGTGAACATATGGCTCCTTTCTAAACATGTGGATTGAGCTTGTTAGTTATATTTTGAATGTCCTTATCTGTTGAGTGTCCCAGAATGTCACAAACAGAACACTGTATTTAAAAAGGTTTTTAAATCTAGATTTTTTTTGTGTTTTATCAATATTTTCCATATTTTTCCAGGATAATCTGTAAGTGTGGGCTCTTAGGTTTATAATATGCTCAGATTCATATTTTCATTTTGTCAATGCATTGACCTTTAATGTAACAACATGAGAGATAAATGTTTAATAATTATGCCTTTACATAACAGCAGTCAAGAGGAGATAAGCTGTGCATAACTTCAAAAAAACTTAGGTGCCTGTAGAACTGAAATTAGTATCATGGCTCACAAAAAGCTTAAGATTAAAGAAAGTGTGTATTTACTACTGTTGCTTTGTACTGACTTGACAATTGCTGTATTTCTGACGTTTTTGGCTGGAAGTTCTAAGGTTTGGCTGGGAAAAAAGATCTTAGAACTTGCATTTTAAATTACATAAATCCTAATTAAGGATAAAAATCTCTGTGGCTTTTCAAATACTGTTTTCCAACAAAAGTAATTTTAATGTCTGGCTTAATAATGTATTTTTCCCCTTCAGGAAAGAACTATCCAATGTGAATTTGGTAACAGCATAGAACTTCTATCCAGACCTTTTTAACTAGAATCTTCAGAAGATATTAGGGTGTGGGTTTTTTCATCACCTCCAAATGATGAAAACACTGAAGTCTTGACTTGCTTTTTAATACTTGCTTTTCATGTTTTGGAGAATCCAGATGTGTAGGTCAGCATTCCCAGGGTTCCACCTGCTTCATCTCCCTTGACTTTGTGAAAAATTCAAAAGTGTAAATTGCTGGTATCTGGTTGAGGTAGGTCCCACCTGTCCGTGGGATGTGCAAGATTTGTTCACCTCTGGATTCCTCTTTAAGAAGACACAGATTCTAGCTGGCATGGATGGTCAAACTGCTGCTGCTGGCAAGGGAGAAGAAAGATGTCAGGTACTCTGGAAAATACTGCTAGAGACATTAATACTTCACCAAGCATTTCAACATGGTGAGAGGTGATAAAAGTGGGTGTTAGTGTTCTGTGTTCCTTATCCATACAGATTATCCTGGAGAGATCAGTATGCTGTTTGTATGAGCAACAGTGATACTGCTCTGGAAAAGCCCTAGTGCAGCTGGCCACAGGGGAGACCAGAAGCCTGAGAAAATCCATAGCTTGTGCTGACATAAATGTCTGGCTCTTGCTTTTAACTTCTTGGTATGGACAGGAGCAGTGAGAGCTGGGAGGGTCAACTTTTCACTTGGAAGGTATTTGTATGCAAGCCTGCAACAGCTCATGCAAGCTGTTGAAGTGTGTGGCTGGTGTAATATGTTATTGTTGGAAGAAATAGATCTTGCAAACACAGGGATCCTGTAAAACCTTGTGAACAATGAACAGTAGCAAAGATCACTGCCCATCTACGAAAACACACTTGCATGCAGAAATTGTGTTTATGCATGACAAAAGCAAACAGTTTTCCTGCAGCTGCACCCCCCGAAGGACTGTCATTCCCACCTCCACTTTGCTTTCTCTGTAGTGCCAATCAAAAAATTGGGTTTGGTTTCAAGTAATACTTTTGGGCAAGAACTGTTTTTAATTGATTCCGTATCAGTGGTCCAACCGAGAGTCAAGTGAGTGGTAGTGTTGGCATGGTGATTGATGGGAGTGATTGAGGAAGAATACTTCTTAATAAAGTACTGTTGTGGAGGAAAAGGCATATGGAAATAGATGTTGAATACCATTAATAATATCTCCACTTTAAGGGTTTAGTAATTGTCTCTTACCTTTCTGAATATTGCTAAGTAGAGTTGTTTGAATCTATATATGGCAGCCATGTTTGAATCTATATATGGCAGCCATGTTTGAGTCTATATATGGCAGCCATATTTGAGTCTATATATGGCAGGCGGGGGGGGGGGGGGGGGGGGCAAAAACCTCTTTGAGCATGACAAGTATAACTTGTTCAAATGCAGCTGAAAGTGATAAGAAGACTTGTTTGAATAGAATTGGCCAGACATTCAGAATTTTCATCCCTAAGTTCAGTGTGATGCTGAAAGTTGAACTTTCCCTGGGGTTGAACTGCATCTCTGATGTTATATCATAGATTTCAGATGTCTTTTATGTTTTAGGAAGGTCTGAATTTGACATGCCTTATGAAAAGCTCCCTACTTATTTTGTAGTCAGGCTTATGAGTTTGTATAAAAAATACTAAACGAAAAAGAAAACCCAGCCAAAATAACAAACAAAGAAATCCAGCCCAGCAACAACAAAAAAACCCCAATCAAACAAGAAAACAAAAACACAACAAAACCAAAAAAAAAAAAAGCCACAGTTTAGATCATAAAGCTCTTCTCATGGTATTATATTGATTCCTGAAAATTGACATCATTTTAACCTGTTCGGTTTAACATAGGTTTTTTACTGTTTGATCTCAAGCGCTGATTTCAGTGTGATTAAAGTGAAAGGTCTAATTTCTGGACTCCAGTCCCAGAAAACAAGAAGTCCCACTGTTATTTAGCTGTACTGACTGAACTTGGAACATACTTCTAAACCCTTATGTGCTATGTATTTTCTTACTTGGAGCAGCAATCAGAGTTGTTGATGTCAGGGGTCTAGTCTGCAAGAATCATATAAAGATAAGAAGATAGGGAGAAAATTTTGAAAGTGCTTATTGATTTGAAATTATAAAGTCATGGTACAAACTGCTTCACTTCAGTGTTATTGTCCCTGGCAGTACAACTCAGTCTGTCAAATTACTCTGCTGCTGCAGAGACTGCCAAATTGGTGTCTTCTTTCTGGCATGATTCTTCTTTTCCCCATCCGCTTCATTTTGCAGTGCTTCACTCACATTTCAAGCTTTATCTTTAAAAGAAACTTTTTGCAAAAAATTTGAAAATATTCAGGTAGATCAGGTAGGTTTTGTATATAATACAATGTTCAAATGTTTATATACTGATCTTATCACTACTCTGTTCTAAAACTGCAACCTTCCTCCCCCCCTCCCTGAGACCTGCAATTAGCATATTCTGGGTGAAGTTCTGCAGTATAACTTCCAAAGCATGAAGTGTTCCTAGGTTGATGGATGGCTGGCTTTAATGATCTTGATTCTTGACTGTGTGAAAAGACAGAAATAGTGTAGGTGTAATTTAGATAAAACTCTGCAATGAACTACCTACATTGAAAACCTTATACTCCATGGACTTTGGCAAGAATCTCTCCACCATCTTAATTTTTCTTGTCTTCAAGGCCTGTGTCAGAGGACTCTTCTATGTTAGAAGAAGATCCCATACTGGAGTTGATGTGGCAGTGTTCTTTAACACTGCTCCTTTTTCCTTGGCTCATGGGCTAGAAGTGTTGCTCTGTATTACATTCTTTAATTTTTTTGCAAAAATCTGGAATGATAAAATACTAAAATAGGCAAAAAAGAAAAAGAATCTTGGAAGACCATATGAAATATTTCTCATGGAAATGATACAGTGTTAGTTGTAAAATTAGATCGTATGGCAACATTTATTAATTGGGTCATATATCTCATGCCAAGTTTCAGATCATGGATAGTATTTGATAAAATGATAACAGAACTTGGAAAACTGGTTTTTGTGTTTAAGAGCAATACACATCTCAAACATTTGACAGAACCAAATTGTTGCAATTTAGTAGCTTTAAGCACACTTTGATTAGGAAGATATTTTGCTTTTTATTGTTCTTAGTATGGATTACTTTGATTTTTAAGTCTTTGTAGAAGAGTTTTTGTAAATCAGCACCTTTACTGCAAGTCAAAATTGAAATATATGCAACCATTTTCTTCTGTAGTCAAAAAGGACACGCTGAGTTTTAATGTTGTAGCAGATACAACACAGTAGGACTCTTCAGTAAGTCTGGATTGTGGATTCATGAAACTAAAAAGGAAGGGTTCATTAGGCCGCCTCTCAGAACTGTAAAAGGAAATTCAGTTATGGTTTATGTGTCTCTTTAGATCTCATAAATGGAGCCCAAGAACAGTGTGAATTGCCTCCTATGGATGGTTTTCCTCACTGTGAAGGGAAAATAAAGGTAAGTGAACTGGTTTTAATCTTATTCTGTGTGTTCTTCTAAAATCCGAACCTATGTTGTAAGAGGTCACTGCTCAGACAACGGTGTAGAGCAAGAACAACCCTGTCAAAAAGG
The DNA here is from genome assembly GCA_039720435.1 of Amazona ochrocephala. Taxonomy (NCBI): domain Eukaryota; kingdom Metazoa; phylum Chordata; class Aves; order Psittaciformes; family Psittacidae; genus Amazona; species Amazona ochrocephala. Next base: position 34,834,306 of record CM077881.1, read on the forward strand.
AAATGTTTAGGAGTGTCGCTACAGTATTAGTTACCTCAGGCCTCTGATACAATTGCTGCAGAAAAGTGAAGTGGCATTCTACTAAGACAGGAATAAAATGCCAAGTTATATTAAATGTGTAGTATTATTATTGTGTATTTATGTTATTTATTATTATATTATCTGTTTTATGTATTTATGATACTTAATAAAAGGCCTTATTATTTGCATGATGTCTTGTTATTCAGAAAACCCTGTTTTCTTCCTCATTATGAGTCATTTGGCATTCTCCTACCCCAGGACTTGGATTCTGTGTGTACCTCTGTCCAACCCTTTTTCTGTTTCAGCAAAACATTTGTTTATGCTTCTCTCCCCTCTTTGCCAGCAGTACTGTTGGGTTCCTCCCTCCCCCTTTACTAGGAAAAGCATTCTGCCTCTTCATGATCACAAGCTAAAGCAGCCAGAACTTTGGGGTTCACAGTTAATTCTACATAAATCCTATATTTTACTAATAATGCAGTTTGAAAAGCAAAATATGGGAAGCCATCAGACTTTAGTTGGAAAGGAAAAAAGCAAAACAAAACACTTCTTCCCTTTTTCTCCTCCCACCCCCCAAACCAATAAACCCCCCACAAAACAAACAAGACAAAAAAATCCAAAACAACAAACTTGCTAAATGGAGGGTTTGGAGGTTGTGGTTTTTTTCCACCAGGGTATATTTCAAATGTAAGGGCACTGTTTTAGTAGTAGGGCACAAACGTAAAAAGGCTGAACGCTTTAATATCATTATCAAGTAATGCAATTTATTTCTGATAGTGAAAAGAAATAACTGCCAAAATATATGTGAAATCATGTTGCCTTTTTCCTCTAAATAAAATTTGTAGGCAATAGTATTTAAAAATCCCAAACCTGTGTTTTAAATCTCTGGTCTGTGTTTTGATCTACTTTGACAAGCTGGCTGCATAGTGACTATGTAACACATTATTTGAATATTAAAATATGAATTTAAATTAATAACTTCCTTCTGCAGAAATGACAAATTCTTGGCAGAAACAGGCAGATTTCAATCTTAGTAACTGAAATGGTCTGTTAAATTCCAGAGCAAGTGTAACATGGAGGAGGGGAAACAATGCAGTCAACTCCAGCCACACCCATATGTCTGCACCCTGGTTATATTCTCCTTTATATTTGTCCCTGCTTGCCTGGTTACCAGTTTGCATAAACTGTTCTCACATCTGGTATGTAGTTACTTTCCCAACATAGCTGAATGCAGAGATGCAGTATACTGCAAAATGTTAATATAAAATTCCTTTTTTGCTATTTGTGTTTTTCATCAAGATGGATATGGTTGCTTGCAGCTTTCCTCATTATGTCTGAGTTCAGTGTGAAATAGTAGAGTTATTATGTGGTACTTCAATCTAACGGACTGTGGTTTTGTTTCTGTTTCAGTGGATGAAAGATATGTGGCGATCGGATCCCTGTTATGCAAGTTATGGTGTAGATGGGTCCACATGCTCCTTTTTTATTTACCTCAGTGAGGTTAGTAATCTGTTAATCTGCAGAGCGGGAACATCATGTTTTTGGTAACTGTTTGCAAACTTTTCTCAAAAGAAATGATAACTTTCTTTGGAAAAAAAAATATAAGGAGGAGAAAGCTATTAAAACAGAATTATTATGAAGTGTTTTGCTATTAATCATAAGTCCTCCAGGGGTTTCTAGCCTGGAGAATTCTAATGTTTATAACTGAAATGATGTAAGCAGCAACTCTCCAGGGAGTCCACACTGGGTATCCTGTTAAACCTAAGTATGAAGCTCAATCATAGATCCTTGCCTCTGCACATTTTTTCTGTTGCTTTCAGTGCAGCTCCTCGGGTAGTAGTAGGGGAAGGCATTTTAGGGGGGGCATTTGGAATTTAAAAATTTGAAATTAGAACTAAATGAACAGTAGAACATTCCCCAAAGCAGCATGGCCACTTCCTGCTTGGAGACTGTTCATGAATTGCAGAGTCTGTTAACAGAAAACAAAAACCCCATGAAAATCCCACTTTTTAATGAAGTAGCACATATATTGGCTAAAGCTTTTGGTACCTGTTAGAACCAAAAGCTCAGTTTCGTGCACAGCTGAATAAAGTTCATGCCCTGGTGGGTTTTTGTACGGACTCTGTTTCCTGCTTAACACTTTTTTTCCAAGAATGAATTTTGTCAATCAGTTATTACGAGCTCCATTTCTGGCTTGTAGTGTTTGTGCCAGAAAGTCAGGTGTATTTGATCACTTGACCTCTTATTTCTTATTACTAAAATTTTGATAAATTATGGCAGCTGATCTTGGAAGTAGCATTGATATCTAGTAGCTTACTATTTGTAAAGAACTGCAGGAGCCAGTATGGCTGCTGATTTGCAAACTGATATTAATTTTGCAGTTTCTGCAGGATTGGGGGGCGGGGCTGGGATTTTAAATTACATATCTGAGATTAAAACTATAGGTCTACTATATAAGTAACTCTGTTGTGATGAAAGCAGTTTCTGTTAATTTACTCAGTTGACTGTCACGAACTTTTGGGGTCACTGCTTGAAGCAGCAATAATAGTTAAATGCATATCCAAAACACGTATCTGAAGAAATAAAAAAGACTGGGTTGAATCACAGATTTGCCTACCTCCAATGCTAGTGCCAAGTGTCAATCTATTTATGGGCTATAAAGCTGAGGAAGGAAAAGATACAGCATGACTTTATTATTTATCCTGTTATTTATCATAAAAGCTAGAGATATGGTTTTGAGATAATCTGAAGTTGATCTGAGTTTCAGCTGAAAGATTATGTTTTAGCATTAGTGGAGTTACATTTGTGCATTAGTATTCTGTCAGCCAGCAGGTGCTTTGTGGTTTTAATGCAGATGTATTTTAGAGATGAAGATACATGTTAACTGAATGTGAGAATCTAAAATTCTTAAATGACATTTGTTATTTTGTGTTTCTGTACTAAAATCACAGCATTTTCTGTAACAATCTTCTCTGATTGTCAGTTTTGAAAACTCAATTGATGCTCTGTTCAGCCCATCCTCATGGCAAAATTGAAGCAGATTTATAGAGGCCAAATGGTTGTTTTTTTCGAAGAGTCTAGGGATTTAAAATTTTTCTTTAAGCAGGAATGCTGAATTTGGGCAAATTCTCATTTCATGCTGGAGCAACAGAACAGTTAGTCTGGGTGTATATTTACAAACTTCAAACAAGAGTCTTGTACTTTTTTAAAGTGTTTTCCCATGACAGAATGTTAAAGTAATATTGGATGAGCATGTTATTAACCTTGACTTTAAATTTGGCATTCTTAATCCTATGATTAATGCCCAGCAGCAGAGGTTGAAAGCTTAAATGTTTGCGAATACAAGCATGAAATGAAATTCTAATAACACTACAACGACGTGGATTTATGAGGTGTGTTGGCTGCTAAGGATAACTTGGAAATGCTGTTGCGAGAGTAATTTGTCAAAGTGGACAATCATGAAGAGTTGACAGTTTATATTATGGTTGCACAGCTGAATGATAAATGCATCTACAGAGCTCTCAAGTTGAAACTGCTGATTTAAAATATTAGAATGCATTAGGGTGCTGGGAGGATATTACGGTTAAGATTTTTCTACTTTAAGGTTACAGTGTAAGAGTAAGATGGTTGTGTACACATTCTTTGTTTGAAAAGGCAATATATACATCAAATTATGCACAACCTGTGTTTGAAAAGACAGAATATGCATCAAATTGTGCGTGTGTCTACTTTTGTTCTTAAAACTGCCTCAGTGATCTAGTCTGACAAGCACCTGTGCTCTTTCATACTCTTTTGGGATCTACTTTTTTCTTCAGAAGCAGTTCAGTGAGGATATTATGTTACATTCGTCTAGCACTCTTTGTAATACAGTTTTAAACTTGTAAAGAAAGCAGCCTGAAATAATATATCTTGGTATGTAATATGGGTCAGGACCACAGAGATACAAAATAACTTGTCCACAGTTTAATCAAAGGTTGAGAAATAAAACCCAGTCTTTGGGTATCTGTTGTGTGCCTGTTTTGTTTCCACCCTGTGTGTCTGCAAGATAGAACAGCACAGTCAAAATCCATGCTTCCCCAAGTAATCTCTTCTGAAGAGCCTGCACAAGTGCAAGTGTTAACAGTTCTGCCTCTGATTTGCTTTGGATGGCACTCCTACAAGAACACAAGACCAACCAGCTGAACAGCTCTTCTCCACTTCTCCTCTTGTGTCTTGGCTGCTTGAGCAGAATGGGAGGCAAGGTTAGCAGTAGAAGGAAAGTGAGAAGCAATCCAGCAATTCAGGCTTACGTTTTTTTTTCATTTAAAGCTACCCCCTCTACAAACTTGCAGATAAAGCTGCAAGAATTTTCACACTTCCATCTTGAAGTTTTGCTGAAGGTGCTGGCTCACTCCTGGTGCATGGTACGCAGCTGTGCAGTCCTCATAATGCTAATTGTGCTGGAACCTTCGAAGACTGGAGGAGACAGAAATGGCCTGAATTGTAAAACCAAACTTATATTCTTTTAAATAACAGGGCAAGACAGGAATTAGAAGTCGCAAAAATTGAAAAGCAAATTAAGCTAAGGTTTCTGGGTAGTTGGGACTTGTTTCCTTTTAACTGTGATACAAACTTGCCTGTTGAAAAGAGTTACTTGCTATAAACTCAGCATTTAGTTATGAAAAAGACAGTTGTTTAACACTGTAATGTCACTGGCACAGTTATAATTTTCACAGATGGCATTGCCTCTGGGGAGAGAAAAAATTAATTTCTAGACAGTACAGAAATATATTTCACTGCAAAATGTCAGTTTGCAGCTGAAGAATTAAGCCTTTAAAAATATCTTCTAGCAAATGAATTTTTCACAGTTTCCCAGCTTAAGGAAAAAAGAAAAAAAAAAGTGTCGGGGTCTCATTGTTCCTCTTCTTTATCTAGACATGTGCTTTCCCTGAGGTCTTTCACTGCCCGCCATACAGGGGTGGAACTACTGCTGTGCTTGCTGGTCAGCCAGCAGCTGTGATGCAAGTTACCACTGCACAGAGGTCACTACATGGATGCTTACCTGCTGGAGCTGGGTAGATCTTACTAAAAGCCTTTGGATCTCCAGTTTGCCTTTCAGGTGCAAGGACAATTTTTGGTACCCATCTTGGAAGTGGATCCAACATTTCAAAAGACTGAAACAATTTCAAAGACCAATCTCTGAAGCTCCTGTAGCTTCTGAGTGTGTGCTAGTATGCCGTTAGAGAGAATTCTTGTTTTGAGTCCTTCAGACTTGATGGAAACGGAATCTATGGTTTCATTGTAGGAATATTTTTCTTTATGCTGTTTCTTTTGCTTTGAGGGATAAAGCAGAAAAATACAAAGTGAAGGTGATTTTGATTGTGGGTTTGTTTCTAGAAGGCAAGCTGTAGTCTGTGGCATACTTCAGTGAAAACACCTGGGAATCATATTTGTACAGATTCCCCAAATCCTTGTGGGTTTGCTAGTTTAGTGCCATTTGCTCAGATCTGTGTGGAAGTCCCTTTTCCACAACTTCTGCTGCTTGTGTAAGCTATTTTCTGATATTGAGGTGAGTTAACGATTTGCATTTCTTCAGGGTAATGTAGCATTAAACCAGCTTCTTTGAATTCTACTTAGAAAATTTACAAAAATAGTATTGTCTGTAAAGTAGCAATGGCTTGAACTTCTTCAGTCATCTTATGTAAGTCCCTAAGGAATTTAAATGCTAATGATAGCCAGCACGTTGTCCCCAAATCATCCATTAGTGTATTGGCCTGGATTTGGGTGACTTGGGCTTAGTTATCTTTTCTACATCTGTCACTTTAAACTGTGATTAGTCTTTTTTCTGTCTTTTTGGAAAAGGCATAGATGCCAGTGTAAGAGAGGAATCAAATTTCATGCACATTACTGAAGTTAGACAAGAGACCATTTGTTGATTGATGATTATGTATAAAATTTCATATTCTGATGTCACTGGGACTGCAGGTACCTAACACCCAATGTTTGATATTGCCTTTGGAAACAACCAAATCCAAAATTACCTGTACACTCCTCCATTTCACTAAACAGGCAGGCAGCCATCTTGCATGCTGCAGATTTTGTAGCACCTTCAAATGACTATCACTGAGGAAATGCTAAATAAAATGTAGGTAATACAGTTTCCAGAGAATTTGAGAAAGTCACCTGGGAGCAGTCCTTTCACATCAAATTCTCAAATGCATTTCCTAGGTGAACATTCTGACTTCTCTACCTGCCTTCATACTGCCTAATAAATTTAAACATGCACCTTCTTTCATTAGATATTACAGCACTGTTGTTTTTTTCTTGCCCATTCTGGGACTACCATAAGATCCTTAGCGGCAGTACTTCACCATGGATAGAAGTACACTGAGCAATAACGCTGTTCACCTGATGTGGTAAGAAAGTTGCTTTGGTTTCTCTATAGATATGTTGCACCTGCCCTTTGGGTGAGTCCAAAATTAAGATTATCTCAGGTATTTAGAGAAAGTGCCTTTTCACTTTCTGCTTTATTAAATTCCCACTATGACTTTTTAAAAGCATAAAGGATTTCCTGAAATTTTGGGTGCAGGGAGCTCCTGACAAACTATACTTCCATTCAGTTTGGAAGATGCTCAACTACCCTATTGCTACATGTTTAACATGCCAGGTTCTTAGAAGTGTGCTTGAAGTACTTGCTCTGTAGTGTAGTTGAGTGCTGCAGTCTTGACTTCAGTTTCAGTGTTTCTGAGGAAGTTACTGGAACAGATACCTGCAAAGCTTTTATAAAAATATGCTCTTCAAATTTCTTAGGTTTGTTTGGTTTGGGTTTTCTGTGTTAACTCACCAGTAAGCTACATGAAGTCACTGTGAGAGTGGCTTGTCTATCATAAGGGATTAGACAAACTCTTGAGTTCAGTTTAAGCAGAACCTAGTCATTCACACCCCAAATAGCAGCCTTGCAGTATCTGAAGGGGGCCTATAGGGTTGCTGGGGAGTGACTCTTCATTAGGGACTGTAGTGAGAGGACAAGGGGTAATGGGTTCAAACTTAAACAGGGGAAGTTTAGATTGGATCTGAGGAAGAAATTCTTTACTGTAAGGGTGGTGAGGCTCTGGAATGGGTTGTCCAGGGAAGTTGTGAATGCTCCATCACTGGCAGTGTTCAAGGCCGGGCTGGACATAGCCTTGGGTGGCATGGTTTAGTGGGAGGTGTCCCTGCCCATGGCAGGGGGGTTGGAACTAGATGATCTTGAGGTCCTTTCCAGCCCTAACTATTCTATGATTCTATGATAAAGCAGTTCAGAACACCAACTTTTCACTAATATCTGAAATTGTGTAGCACTTAAATTTTTAACTTCTAAAGTATCATGCAACCTAAACTTATGGAGCTAGCTACATGTACTCTAGCCAGGACTCTGTCTACTGCAATTTAAAAACAGAGAACTTTTAATTTCTCAGGTGGACCTCATTTCTTGAGCATGATCAAGGACTACCTAATGCATTTGATTGGCAATGAATGCACCATTAGGTACAAGAGGCACAGCTGGTCTTGTTCAAAATATGACAGCAGAGATAAATATAGTGCATTCTGAATAATAGTTTAACATTTACATCACTCATCCAAAAAATGGTCAGTCTTTAAATCTGCAGTTGCTGCTTCCCAACAACTTTTCTTAACTACTAATCTGTAGTCTGATCCCACATCCTTCCTATTAAATCATGCATGTGACTGTGTAGCAGTTGCTATGGTGAGATTAAGCTCGGGAAAGATCTGATGCTAACCGGGTGAGAGGAAGGTTGTCCCTGGAAAGGGAGAAAAAGAGTCTTGGTTCCTTCTTTGGAGACAACTTCTGTGTTTTGTCTTCAATGATCAGAAGAAATGCATAAACAAGTTAAGAGCAGGATCCAAACGAACACTGCTGCCCTTCTTCACCTTGCTCAGACTTATGGCTGATTGCACATGGCTGTTCTGTACCAAAACACAGAGCTGAGGTATTTGTGTATTTCTGATGGAGATTTCATCTAGACTCACTTTAGTGATATCATAATCCTTTCTGTCATCATTGCCAGTGACAGAGGAAAGGTGTGTATTAATGGAACAATACCAGATTTGTAACTGCATGCTGCAGCCTTAGCACATGCTGTATTGTCCTGTTTATAATCAGATGTATCAGATCTGTACACACACACATATAAATATATGCAGACGCACGCATTTTTCCCCATTGTACATGTTATTTACTATGACAGATATTCCTGACCTGGGACAAGTTATGCTTTAATGCTGTTGCATTTTCTGCAAACTTTTTCGTTATGAGTTATCAACCAAGGCAGGCTTTCTTCCCCATCATTCAGTTTTTTGTATTAGGAGCTTCCAGAAAATGTGCTGCAAAATGAATTCTCTAATTCTTCCCCTCACATTCCCTGCCCTATCTCTGTCTGATCCCTGGTTATGTCAGTTAAAGCTGATAGGCTTTCTTTAGGCAATCTGGGATAAAGGTGTGAAATCAAGTTCCAGGCACAAGATGTTTTCAGAGATCTTGCATAATTGTTGGTGCTTATTTGTCACACAAGACAAAGGAAATTGAATGCCTCCACTCAAGTCATCTGAGCAGGCTTAGACATTTCTTACCATTTTTTCTCCCACATCTGCAGTTGTAAGTTAGTACTCATTGAAATAAAACTTGACTTGTACTTATCTTACCTCAATGAGTCTGTGAAAATGGATCCAAGTTTTCACTGGTATTTGCTGGTAAAAATTCCATTACCATCCTCTTGCATTTTTCAATAACTTCCTGGTTTTGGTTGGAATAGAGTTAATTTTCTTCCTAGTAGCTGGTACAGTGCTGTGTTTTGGCTTTAGTCTGAGAATAATGTCAATAACAAACTGATGGTTTAGTTGTTGCTAAGTAGCACTTAGTCTAAATCAAGGACTTTTCAGTTTCCCATGCTCTGCAAGTGAGAAGGGGCACAAGAAGGGAATACAGCCAGGACAACTGACCTGAGCTAGCCAAAAGGATATTCCATACCAGAGAATGTCATGTTCAGTATAGAAATGGGGGGAGTTGGCGGGGAGGGGCTGGTTGCTGCTTGGGGATGGGATGGGCATTGGTTAGCTGGTGGTAAACAATTGTATTTGTGCATCACTTGGGTTTCTTGGGTTTTATTCCTCTCTGTTTCTTTTATTATTACTATTGTTGGTTTTGTTATTAATATTATTATATTTCACCTTATTTCAATTATTACACTGTTCTTATCTCAACCCATGGGTTTTACTTTTTATCAATTCTACTCCCCATCCCACTGGGGCATGGAGGGGGGAGTGAGTAAGTTGCTGCAAGGTGCTTGGTTGCCAGCTGTTGTTTAAAGCATGACAAATAACTATAGCACCTACCTTTGCTTTTAAAGAAGTTCCCATGGCAGTAGTTAATAGACTGGGTCAGAGAACACCTGCAAGATTTGTTCAGAAATGGATGAGCACAACTAGAATTGTTGTTGTGGGCCATGTTTGGGTCATGCAAGGCAACCAAATTACTTACCCACTGAAGTTTCATATTGAGTTATAGGCATCCCTGTGGTATTCCGTATGAGAAGTCCTGAAGCCTTTAGCTGAAGTGGCAATACTTGGTTCTTTAAAAGCTAACCAACCAAAAAACCCTCCTACCCACTTTCTAGATGATATGGAGGTCCCACGAAAGTGTAAATCCTGCTGAGAGCTGTAGTTAAAAGTAGTTCCTAGGCTCGAAAGTGAGCAGTTCCATGTTCTGGACAGGAAATGTTTGAGTGCTCAGTTTGAATTGAATACTGGTACACTGGGCAGGGGAAGAGAGGAAAGGCAAGGAATGAAAGAGCAAGGAAGGAGCAGAAAGTGATTGTCTTGAAAAAGACCAGTAGCGTGGTTGTTTGAATTATTTGCAAGAGAAGTGGTATGTATTCTGTTCTACTGTGTATCATTACATGGGGCTAAATTGAGGAACACAAAGTTCATTTTGCTACTCATCCATGTTAGTGCAAACTGTTCCTTTTAATTCTTACACAAAACAGTGATCTCTATTTCTCTACAGGATTTTTAAGCAATCTTTACTGAGGCTTTGTACTGCTGTAGACTTTAATTTTACATAATGCAATGGAAAAGCACAGTTAGCTGGAATCTTTTTAGTTGTAATACATGTAAAAATGTAACTGCTATGGTTTTGGGGGAAAGCTGCAATAAAACTTAGGAGCCTGCTAGATATTATGTGTAAGTAACATCAAATCAGCAGGTTTTTAATCCTGTAGTAGAAGCCTGTCAATGCTGTCATTTCCAGTAGTTCTACAAAGGCTGCCTCTGAAGTCTTCAGTAGCTTGTGTAGTTGCGTAGGTTGACACCACTCTCCTTTTCACCAAGCGTATGTAGACTGTTGATTATCTGTGCTCTCACTGAACAGGGAAGGAAGAACTGGAGATGGAGTGTGAATCTATTCCCTTTGAAAACCTTGTTTTTATTGGAAATGTGATATTTCTTGAGTACTAGGCACCTCTAAACACATATGTTATGACTTGTGTAGACTTCCCTGCTGTAGTTTTTCACTTCTGCTTTCTTCGCTCTATATCTTTACTGTGAAGGTGGTGAGGCACTGGAACAAGTTGCTGAAAGAAGGGGTAAATACTCCGTGCCTGGCAGTGTTCAAGGCCAGGTTGGACAGAGCCTTGGGCTACATGTTCTAGTGTGAGGTGTCCCTGCCCATGGCAGGAGGGTTAGAACCAAATGATTTTAAGGTCCTTTCCAGCCCTAACCATTCTATGAGTCTATGATGCTATCAACCTGGTAATATCTACTATGATCTAAAAGTGTCTTCTGGTGCATGAGCGTCAGTGTTAAGTGCTTGCATGTTCTGCCCTCTGCCAGCAATCAAGTAATATCCTGATTTTCCTCTCGGTTTCTTTTGGAACCATGACTCATTAATTCCAGTTGATTCTTTAATTACCTGAAAAATTGACTCATGTTCTGAACAGCAGAAATTATATTAACATTTTAGCTGGTTATTCTATCATAATGTTTCCATTTTAGGGGCATATACGCTTGATCTTTTTTGCCCAAGAATACCTGAAATTTGCTATTGAACTAATCCTAGTTTGGCTAGTTTGTCAGTTAGTATTTTGCCTCTCCAACCCCACTTTACCTTGTGTCAATACAGTAAATTAATAAGGTTTTTTTATTTCTTTGCCATTCCCCTGCTGTGTCAGACTTGTTTGCCTCATCTTTGCTTTCTTGGTGCTCTTGCTGATTCTTTTCATAAGAGAATGCCTATGCATTCTTCCCAGTATATTTTTCAGTCCTGAAGTGCCAAATTTTGAAGAATATGCATTTAAAAAAATCCTGTGGTAAGTTAAGCTGGTCTTTCCAATGAAAAGAGGAACTGATTGAATATCAGTAAGGAAAAATGAGTGCTAGACCAACTGTGTACGCTGAGTCTACTCCTTAAGTGTTTATGTGGTAGGAATTACTGTAATTTAATTTAGACTAGAGGGAATATTTCTAAAAGCACAAATGAAGTATATTTGTTTTTCAGTCAGTGAGGCACGCAACTGAATGTCCTTGTCAGCTCTGCAAAATCTTCAGTTCCTTTAGGATGCCTGATGGTGCAATCTGATATACATGAAGCCAGAAAAGGGGCACATACAGTAGTCCTTGAAATGTCATATCTTACTTTCAATCTGTTTTAATGCTAGGAATAATTCTAAACTGTTTGTACTGTTAAAAAAAAGTAAAGGGAAGAGAGATTGGGACTGTGAGTGATTTGTAATGTGGGTTTTGCAACCTTCTGTATTTCTTTTGCACTGATTGTGTTTCTCTAATAATTACAGCTATTAGTACTTGTGGATGTTGTTACATAATTATGTTACTTTTACCCTTCAGAAAAGGTAGTTTAGGTTTTATTCTTCTTTCACCTCTTTGTCTAGATTTCTACAAGGTATAACTTTGATCGTTGGTTTTCATCAGACTCTGCTTTCCATAAGGCTATTCTAGGGAGATGGGATATGTTCAAAAATATGCAGGTTTTTTTTTAAGGTCTAGAAACATAAAAAACTTAGTGCTTTTTTAAAACATTTAGGAACTGCTCAGAGAGAGTGTATTTAGAGTGTTTAACGGCTGACCTCTGTCTTGAAATCATTTTATCTCCTGTATTCATTATCATTGAATGAATATCTAAATGTGACTTTTGGTTGCAAATTTGCAAGGTTAAAATAGTATTGAATTGCAAAAAGTCTCAGGCTTTTCTTGCAAAAAGCGATTTTAACTTGCAATGACTTACTAATCAGCTGATGCCTTATTTAAGCCATAAAAAGATGTAATATAAGGGTAGTGAGAGGCTTTGGTAGACCAGCTGGAATGGAATGGAACAGAACAGAATTATTTATTTTCATGTGACTGTTTTGCAGGTTGAAAATTGGTGTCCTCGTTTACCTTGGAGAGCAAAAAATCCTAATGAAGAAACTGATCAAAAAACAGTGGTAAGGATAATGTTAATATATGAAAAATAAATCAGTAATTGTGATTCATGCTAAAGATCCTGGAATCCTGTGCCGCATAAATGCTGATAATACTAAAATTTACCATTTTTATTCCTCAGCTCCTCAAAACTGAAGGGAACATCCTTAACTATATGTATGTAGCTCATCATGTGTTTTCTCCAGTCATTGTGTCACATTGCAGTCTTGGTGGTAGATTTCCTTTAAAAACAATTTAGTGTTTTAATTTGTGAAATAACGTATCTGAGATACTGAGAAAAATTCCAAAAATTAACAAACCTGTTCACCAGTGTTAAGTGACCATATGTGAAACTGCCCAATTTTATGGTCCTATGAATATATATAATATATAATACATATAAAAATGCCTTAATGGAAGAGATATGCATACATTTCAGTTCTGTAGTAACATTTTCATTACTCCTTTTTTTTTCCTTTAAAAACTCTACAGCATGCAGGTTGTTTCTAAATGCTATAGCCTAAAACCAATTGTTCTTAGATCAGTCTAGCTATAAAAGGAGTATTCCTTTAAAATGTGTAATCTAGTAATGTTTCTTCCTACGAGGCTTCCTCATAGTTTTTAAAAGATTCAAGATATACACAAATCTTCATCTTACTGAATCTTCAGCATACTGTTCTGATTTTGTATTATGTTTTAGAGATCCTTTAACCTCATTTTGAAGGACATGAACAAAACCAAATCTTATACTGCAGAAATGAATACATTGTGAAACATTACAAACATACTGCATTTAAGGCCAGATTAAATGAGGTTTTAAACAACATGGTCTAGCAGAAGGATGGTTGGAACCAGATAATCTTTAAGGTCCTTTCCAATCCAAACTATTCTATGATACTCTGGGACTACCAAATACTACCAATAAAAATAACAGTAATTTATGTGGTTTATAAATGTCTGTTTAAAGCTATCTTAAGTGTTTGAACTAAAATCTCAACTTGACTTTAGTGTTAGGAGTGTATCTTATTTTCTTTTTTTTCCATCTTCTTTTTGAACGAGGGATAAAGAGCACACAGTTCACATTTGGCAAGTTTTTCCCTTCTGGAAAGTACACTGTTTGAAGACTAACAAATGTTTTGGGGTTTTCTTAATGTTTTAATTAAAGGCTGAAATTCGTATCAACTTTGATAATCTCTACAAAATGATGTCAAGACATGAGGAATTCAGGTGGATGATGTTACGCATCAGACGAATGGCTGATACCTGGATTGAAGCAATTAAATCACTTGCAGAAAAACAGAGTTTGGAAAAGAGAAAACGAAAAAAGGTAAATAAAAAGATTTTTCATTCCTGCCACTTGCAGTTGTATAAGCTCTTTTAAAGCTTCTTGTTCCGGAAGTAACTTCAGAGTGGAAATACCAAATATATCCAAAAGGCTCATATTTGTATGTGTGCCTCTTTTCAAGAAGTATTTTGCTGTTTGAAGTTACTGTTACAATGGGTATTTGCTTTAACAAATAGTTTCACACACTTTCCATGAGTCACTCTTTGAGTAAGTTTTTAACCTCTTTAATTTTGGATAAAATAGAGACTATGTAGAGGATGCTAAAAGGAAAAACCGTGAATTTGCATTAGGCTGTTGAAAATTGAGTGGTTTATGTAATGGTGCAAAACAGTTGTGCATCTTCTTTGTCCAAAATTGAGACTTTAAATAGCGTAATTCTGTTTTGGATTTGAGTAGACTTAAAGTTGACAACAGCTTTAGATTGGATAAGTTTGATTACCTCAACTAGTTAAATAGAGCTCAAAGTCATGAACACCACAATGGGTTTCCCTTCCAGCTTTGTTCTTAATGGAGCTAGTCCTAAGTGACAGCAGGCCATGCACAGTCATGTTTCTACCCTCTCTTTTAAGCCTGGCTGGCTGCAGCGCAGCTCCTTGCCTGAGAGTCTCAGTCCTTGCATGACATCTGGGTGCCATGTTGCAGCTCTAATATTTGTCACCTACTGCAGTCCCGGAGTTGGCTCACCCTTTGTAGGGGAGCAGCCCGTCTGTTTCAAGCAGCCCTCCAGCCTGTTTTATTAAAGAAATCTAACATCTGAGAATGCTAAACTCAAGAATAAACAGAAACAGTATTGTCCTGCACGGGCGGTTTTGATGGGATGCTCTAGTGCTTATTCTTTGCTTTTAAAAGTCCTTTGAGGTTGGACTTTAAAAAAATAATGATGATTTCATTTTAATATGTCCAGCTCAGTTCTGGGAGCTGCTAGAGATTAGAATAAAATGGTTTTTTGAATGGTGCTTCTTTATAAAGAGTGACAGATCTTTATAAAATCTTCACAAAGATTTATGGTGTTCATAAGGTTTTAGGCTTGCCACTGTATGTACCCACACTCAACAACCAGCTATTTAGCAAAGTATTTGGAACTCGGTTCCTGTGCTTTGCTTGAAATGCAATCAGGGATTTCAGAGTAATACAGAGAAAACTCTCCTCTGGTGGCAATGGAGAGGAAAGGTTTGGAAAGCATCCTGCTACTGTTATGCAGTCTTTTAAAGTTCTTGTTGGCTTGACCCATCCTTAATTATACTGTCTTGCCTAAGCAAGTGTATCCTACTTGAGAATCTAAGTGGTTATTCTATCAAAGTAGTTTGCCAACCGTGTCCTGGGCTACATCGAAAGAAGTGCAACCAGCAGGTCAGAAGAAGCACAACCAGCAGGTCAAAAGAGCTGTTTCTGCCCCTCTGCTTCTGTGGAACCCCATTTGGAGTACTATGTACAGTCCTGGTATCCCCAACATAAGGAGGACATGGAGCTGTTGGAACAAGTCCAGAAGAGGGCCATGAGGATGATAAGGGGGCTAGAGCACCTCCCATGCAAACACAGGCTAAGAAAATCAGAATTCTGGAGAAGAGATGGTGCATGGAGACCCCATAGCAGCCTTTCAGTATCTGAAGGGGACCTACAATGTTGCCTGAGAGGCACTCTTCATCAGGGACTGTAGTGGATTTGTAGGGACAAGGGGTAATGGGTTCAATCTTAAACAGCGGAGATTTAGGTTGGATATAAAGAAGAAATTCTTTACTTTGAGGGTGATGAGGCACTGGAATGGGTTGCCCAAGGAAGCTGTGAATGTTCCATGCTTGGCAGTGTTCAAGGCCAGGTTGGACAGGGCCCTGACTAATCTGGTCCCAGTGTGAGGTGTCCTTACCCATGGCAGGGGGTAGATACTGGATGATCTTAAGGTCCTTTCCAACCCAAACTATTCTAAGATTCTATAATGTGATCCACAACTTTCTGTGCAGAATTGCAGATTATTTTGTGAATAACACCATTCTGATGGATGTTTTTAATTACTGATCTGGTGGCAGATAATAGTGCAAAGCAGTGCAGTAGCATTCTTATAACTATTGTTCTGGAGATCCATTACAGAATTAAGTAAGTCATTATGGTGGGAGTATTGGATTTTTGGATTGATATTTTGGCCATAGTTGGAATTTAATAGGAAGAAAACATGCCATGGGGTATAATGGTTGCATATTCAATGCTGATAACTTAGCATATGACTTTCCTTTTCAGATTCTTGTTCATCTGGGGCTCTTGACAAAAGAATCTGGATTCAAGATTGCAGAAAATGCGTTTAGCGGTGGCCCACTTGGTGAATTAGTCCAGTGGAGTGATTTAATTACATCTCTCTACTTACTGGGCCATGATATCAGGATTTCAGCTTCACTGGCAGAGCTCAAGGAGTAAGAAGATTACTTTCACTTTTGAAACTGGAATACAAAAAAGGAATTGTAAACTCTTAAATCTTCTATTAACAGTATATAATTTCTTGAAGCATAAAATGAAAGCAGTAATTCACTAAACATATGATAGATTATTCTCATGAGCTGAATGTATGCACTATGAAAAGGATAATGTGTTTCTTTGTGGCTTCAAGCTCCTGAGACTTCATAAATGAATGTTGTAAGATTCAAACTAAGCAGCTTATCTTTAACATTGCAGGTGCTTTAACCAGCTGCAATAGGAAAAGTTACAGACTAGCCTAATTCTGTGTCCTTTTCCTCAGTTTTTGCTATCCTTCACACAGTATCTCATTTTAAAATAAAAGTTTAGATCCTTTAAACACATTACTTTTGATTTATATAATTTTATATAAATATATATATTTTTATATAATTCCTAATATTAGGTCAAATTGCTGCCTTGCTCATCTTTTTCTTTCTCTGCATACTAGTTCAGCATTAGGCATTAAGCATCTGTTTTAAGCTTGAGCACATACACTTTTTCTGTAGCTTTTTGGTTTTTTTATAACAAACATGACAGCATCATTTTATAGGAAGCACTTACACTATGAAGCTGTCAATAGAAGTCTGAAATAATTTAAAATAATTTCTAAGCACACTATTTGTAAACATTACAGCCACATTACTCTTGTTTAAACTAGATGGGGTTTTTAGTGCAAATTAGTGCTTTACTGATGTATAAACGTTTCTTAATAAATGATGAGCATCTTTAGAATTTGAATGTTCTTACATGTTTTCTGGTTTGGAAAAGATAAGAGTAAAGCTTTTTCGGAAAGGGAAATTATTGGTATAAATAGTATTAGGGGTGTTGGAACTAGATGATCTTAAGGTCCTTTCCAACCCTAACTATTCTGTGATTCTATGATTACAGCGTCTATTCAATGTATTTGGAAAGTAATGCTTTTCCATATTCCTTCTTTCTTTGTTTAGGATTATGAAGAAGGTTGTAGGTAACAGATCTGGCTGCCCTACCCAGGGGGATAAAGTTGTAGAACTCATTTACATTGATATAGTGGGACTCACACAGTTTAAGAAAACGCTTGGTCCATCATGGGTACATTACCAGTAAGTGTAACACTTATTTGACCTCTTAACTGCTTTGTTAAAGAGCTTTTTTTTGAGTAACACATGTCAAAATATTGAGGTGAGTACATTCACATAAATTTGAATTTATTTAAAGGTGAAAATGCGGTGCTCTGTTGACTTTCATTCTTAGGAGTAAAGGGGCTAGGACCTGTTTGTTGCATACCATCTTTATGCCCCCCAGCAAGTTTGGGGTTCTTGGATTCAAGCATTTTTAATCTGAATGAATTGTATTATCTTTTTGAGGCATTACCTTTGCCTTTCTTTCTCTCCCTTCTTTACACCCCACTCCCTTTTTTCTGTAAATTAGTAGATGAGCTGAGAGATTATTGGATTTTGTTGTTCAGCTGGAATACCAAAGGCATGTTTTGTTTGTCCATGTTTGTAGCTGTACTGGATTGATGATTGTGGAGATCTAGCTATGCTAATTGTATTGGGCAACAACTGCAGTACGGTTTTTTCTGTTCCATCCCTTGAGATGCTGGGCAGAGAGTTGTCTTCAGGGATAGGTCCAAACAATAAACTGCAGTTGTGCTTCTGTAATCTATAAACATTTTTCCATTAGAAATGGAAGATGGTGGTCACAAGGAATTTGTACAGCCTTCTTAGCATCTGAAGTTTTAGAACCACATTTCTTTTTGTCAATAACTTTAAATCAGCAAGCTCCCATGTGTTGTACCAATATATATCAGCATGAAATAAAACCAAATCTAACTTACTGACTTTGATTTTTCTATACGCAATTGAATTAGCTGTGTTTCATGATCCGTGAAGTCCAGTAAACCCTGCTTGAAGGAAGGTATTGAAAGGTGTTCGCTGCAGGCAAGAAAAATTGGTTTCTTTCAACTTCAGGATTTTCTAGAGCTTTTATTCTTTTTGGTATATTTTCAAGTGAGAGTCCTGTGGTCAATATTACTGATTAGATTACTGTTAATATCTATCTTTTTTTTTTTTTTTAAGCAAAAGAGTTAATGGTTATTCTGTTTTTGTAGAATCCTGCTGATAAAGATAATCCCATTTTCCACTGAGCTGCAGTTGGTTGTCTGCCAGATGTAATTGTCACTAGGTGATCATATACAGTATTATGGTCAGAATATAAACCCATGCTTACAAATTTTAAATATTTCTCTCCTATTGTTTTGAATTTCCTGTTTGGTATGTTCTGTAGCGAAGATATGGAAATACACCATAATACTGAGAGTATTAGATTAGCTCTTCCATTTTTCTTGCTTATTTCATGAATCATTAAATCTCAAGTTGTCAGTCTGGTTTTCGTCGATTCCTAATTTGTGGTAATGACTGACACTTTCTGGTTTAGGAGTATAGAATTAAATTTAACTCTAAGTAAATGACTTCAGTAGTATAGGAGATTTTGTTAGGCTTTTGAAGAAGAAGATAAATTCTTAATGCCCCTCTTCTGCAGTCTTGGTTTTCTTGGAATGGAGGAAGACCTTGTCTAGTCCATAGTCTTGCTGAAAAATAAATTGGACGTGTTTGATCTTCTTGAGAGACTTTTGACTGCAAAAGATGTCCCGGCCACTGTTTTATATTGAGCTTTTGTTTGAAATGTGTTTTCTTGGCCTGGTTTCTTGCAAAGTGCCCATAACTGCTTATTCTGGTATGGTTCTGGGGAATAAATTGCTTCCTTCCCCTCCCTGGCAACCTCTAGACGATCTTTTACACTGTTTTTCCTCCAATTTGCTTTTATTCAAAATAAATTTAGGGGGTTTGATCATTAATTACAATTCACATTTTTCAGACCTTTCATCAAACTTGTTGCATCTCTAATTCTCATTAGAGAAATCTCTCTAATTACTTGATGCTTTTTCTCAAGTTCAGTGTACAAAGCGAGGTCCAGAGTCTAGCAGGGACTACAGGAGTGATTAGAGACAAAGAATTAATTCATAGCTTCATGCACGCTATCTCCTGTTTGAAGATCCACTTGCAATTATTTTTCTCTTTCTCAGCATCATGAGTTACCTCGTAAATTTTGTCATCAAAATTATAAGTTGAAACTAGTCAGTATAAAAGCATAATTATATGGTTTTGTTTAATTCATTCCAGTAAAATAAATGTGATCACAAATAAAGCTGGCTTATAGCCTTTGTTCTTTGCGAACTTTGATTTCTCACTCAGTTGTGTTTAATGTCAATAGAAATAATTCTTTATCTTGAAAGAAGTGTTTTGCTTTGTGCCATATGGTTTTTCAAGAGAAATGTGCACATCAGCTCAGTGTGATTTATACAAACCGGACTCAAAAATACAGATAAATTAAAACTTGTTTATTCACTCTCACATTGGAATAGAGTGGTAGAATAAACCCCTGCCTACAGAACAGTGTCTTGATAAGAGTGCTGTATGCAATCTTTGTGGGTGAACTAGAGCCTTGGGGATTTTCTTGGTAATTGCAAATCAGGTTTCTAGAATCGCTAGCTCAAAAGAATGACCCTGCAGCTCTGAGGGGTGAGAATTTCTGAGCAACTGAAACACTATTTTGTACGTCTGAGATCTGTAGCAGCACTGAGTCTCTGTAGTGTACATACTTTATCTGAGTTATAATTGGTGCCGTAAATAGTATGAATCTAGCAAAACAGATCTCATTTTTGAGGTCACTGTTTTCAAGCAGACAAATGCCTGGACATGCTGTGTTCTTCGCTTCTGAAGTCTGAATATTTGAGAGCAATTTCTGGGCAATGAAGCAACAAAAAAATTAGTAGCTTAATGTAGTTTGAGAAGTGCAGCACATTGCCTTTCTCTTCGCACCCTCATCCTCCATACAGCACATAAAAGTCGGATTTTTTTTCTTTTTTTCCTGGTTTTCTACAGTCTTTCTAGCAATGACTCATTCCCAAAAGCCAAAAATCCAACTGGCTTTATTCTTGAAATAAATTAACATGACAGCTATCCTAAAAAAAGAGCAACATTCCTGCTTTTTACATGTTCTCTAGAATTCATTTGTTTTAAGAGGCTTATTTTCTGACTAAGTTTTTACATTTTAAATGCAAGTACTAAGTGGCCTGAAAGTGAATGTGTGTGTCTGCAAGGATTTGCATAGGCAGATACGAGCTGCTCATGATCTGAGCTGGCTGGGCAAACAGACCGGAGTCCATGTGTCTGTGGTGGCACGTTGCTGTGCCTGAGCTCAGTGCACCTATCAAGCTTCCAAACCAGAACTGTGTGGGTTTTGACCAGATTTCTCCCACTGCCATGTATGTACCCCTTGTTTTAACTCTTTGTGCAGGCATAAGCACTAGTTGCTGACAGGAATGGGTGCTGCTGGACAGCATTGCTTGTTTAAACAAAGATGAAGTATACGTAAGCAGAGAAAAATTATAACCTCGGGTGGGAGAAGGATATGTCCTTCCATGAGGGCAGCCCCATTAAGGTTGTGCTTATGCCCAATATTTCTGAAAAACACTTCAAAAATGGTGAGAATTCTGAGCTACTTTTGTCTAGCTACATTTTTTTTTAATATTAAGCCCTGAAATTATCACTTCTAATATGCTAGAAGAAGAAAGACAGCTTTAATATGGATGTTTCTATAAGGAGTTTGATACCCACCAATCCTCTGTTTAATTAGTCCATGAATAGACTAATCAGTCTGACACCAATTCCATGCTACAGTTCTCTGCAACTTCACTGCTAAAGCTAGGTGACATCTTAGGAAGGAAAGGGGGAAGGGGGTGAAAACTGAAGTTAAAATCATGCTAAATTAACATTTTTATTCAAAATATATGCATGATTTTTAAAAAAATACTGTTTTGCCATTTACAAAATGAAACATTTCACTTTAAAAGTGCTAAAACATTTACAATGCAAAATCAATCTTTTTGTTTTAAATTAATTCAATTGCAAGAGGTTTAAACCACTAAGTGACACAAACGGAGAATGCAGTACTTGGGTAGACAATTGAGGTGTTCCTACATATGTTAAAATACCAGTTCAGCATAACTGGCATTAATTGCCTTCAATTCTAAATTTAAAATCTTTACCAATTCTTTTCTGCTGCATTTCAGGGATTAGATTCACCACTTGAACCTTTGATATTTCATACCATTTCTGCACATCCTTGCAGTTTCTGCTGTGACCTTTTTCTCTTTTCCAACTTACTTTATACCTGAATCATATAAATATTTTTTTGGCTTCCCCGTTTTTTGGTTTGCTTAGTTTCTATTGCATCACATTTCCTGCCCCATTTCAGAAATCCTGTGTGTGTTGGACATAGTTACACGTACCCTTGTGAACAATTAGTGCTATGCGGCTTACATCTGAATACAGGAAAAAGGAAACAAAGCACTCTGAGATGATCACATGTGATGTAGTGCTTCTTACATACATAATTTGACAAACTCCAGTAATGTTGCAATTTTTCAGTAGCTTTCACCTGTTTTTCATTCTCCCTTACTCAAGTACCGGGCCAAAAGCTGTATGTTTGATAAAAATTTTGTTTTAAGGCTTGCCAAGAAATAAGAGGGGGTTTATTACTGAATGATTCATCAGTGCAGAAGTTGTTTTGGTCCTGCTGGAGTATTTTGTACGATGCAGAGATAATTGCCACTGTTGTAAAATATTTTCATTGAGAACAGTTGACATAAAACACTGCACAGAAACTGATCTGTCAGCTTTGTTGTTTGGTGAATCATAATGTATTGTATATTTTGACTTTCTTTCTGCTTGAAAGATCTCTGTGAAGATTAAAAAAAAATAAATTTTCTCTATTTGTACTTTCAAAGACAAAGGTGTCATTTTCATATGAGAGTTTAAAGGTTACTGGTTGGTGGTTTGTTTTTTTTTCCTTTTTTAGTAGACACTTTGGAGAAAAGAGACCATGTAGGAAATATGTACATGTATTTTAGGGACTAAATTCTTTCATCTTTTAAAGCTGAAAGATGGCTGGAGCTAATCCTTTCACCTTTTGGGGTCTAAATTCTTTCTTCTTTTAAAGCCAAAATCCTGGAGTTTTACTGAACTTAATATATCTATAGGTTTGGAGCTTGGGAAATGTCAAAGACTGGGAAGTATGGCCATTTCTAGTAGTAACTTTTGCAGTTTCCTCCATTCTCTGCCACCATGAGGTCTCTTCCTTGGCACATACAAGCCCAGTGATAATATGTTCAGTGATAAGAGTTTTTATCTTTATAAATAGTGGCATATAGTGTAGGAACAAATCCTATACAGGTCTTTTCTGAAAATTGTTAAGGAGGGCTGAAGAATGGTAGGGTCAGGAGCTTTGGAGCCGTATAATCCAATTAATTTGCAGTGTAGCCAGTGGTCAGTACGATGGCCATAAGATTTGGCATAAAGGTTTGGCAGGCTGCATTTTAGAAACATGATTTCTAGAATCCATATGCTAGAATGTGTGCCGCCCTTTTCCTACTGAGACTTTTTCTGCCTTTCATGTACTATGGGCCCTTTTTTGAAAGGAGCTGCTCATAAGTGAAGTATTTTTTTATTTTTTTTTAAGGAATTCATAGGAGTGCAATGAAGGACTGAGTGTGATTCTTTTCACTGCAGACCCTTTGTAGTCCCGTGCCAAGGTTTCTCTCAGTTGTGTACTGTTTCTTGCAGACGTTTGACTTCAGAATTGTTTCTTCAGAAGTCTGTGACAGAATGGTCTGACTGTAAATATTCAGCAAATTAAACTGTCTTCAGTGCTTCTCCAGTAGGTCTAATTGACCCAAAAGTCAGTCAGAACCTGGAGGCTGAATAAAATTGTCTAAAGACAAAGTAATGTTCTACTCTGATCTTCTTGGCGTGCAGCCCTTAGCTGTTGCATTTGATTTTGTGATAATGGGTGAGAATATTAGAAAATAGATGAAGAATCCTTTCCTCTTCTGCCTAAATTCTGCTTCAGAGCCCCAGGAATGTAAGCGACCACAGTAGCTCCCATAAGCTGTACTTGGATGTTAAAGCATAACTTTGTTCTGTAAGAACAAAGAAACCCAAAACAAGCTTCAGGGTTGTTATTTGAATGTCTGATATATCCTTGAATTTGCTGATCATGTCTTCGTGAATGTAATATGAACAAAAATGTTTGAAATTAAAATGTACCTTTAGTTTATAAATCATCCGCAGTTGAAAACAAAAACAAAACACATCTTAATTATCATAACTGTGTACACACACATATGCTTGTATTTACAGATACATGTGTACCTACAGTAAATTACTGCTCTCTCTTTTAGGTGTATGCTAAGAGTTTTGGATTCCTTTGGAACTGAACCAGAGTTTAACCATGCCCATTATGCCCAGTCTAAAGGCCACAAAACACCATGGGGAAAGTGGAACCTTAATCCACAGCAGTTTTATACAATGTTCCGTAAGTATCCCTGTGTTTATAAATAATTTGGAGCTTTTAAAGGGAATACTGTCATTGAGAAGAACTTTTGTATTATGAAAGATAAGTTCATGGTTTTATAAAATGCAGCTTACTAAACGGACAGAATCGTGTCAGTGTCTGTAGACTGTGCAAAAGCTCTGTTGTGCTTCCATGCAACAGTTGGAAAAAACCAATATCAACTTAATGTAAGTAATGGTAGGTAACTTTATTCTCAGAGTACCTGTCGGAAGTGGTGATTGGCTTTATGTTCAAGTGGCAGTGAGTTAGCTTTTGTTAATTTTGCCTTCTCAAATGCTGTCTATGGAGCAATAGGGTTTTGACAAACTTGCTAGATTGCATTTTTATGAACTAAAAATTTATACATTTATAAACTAAAAATCTCACATTTCATCATGTTAAACTGAAGTTTGTAACTATGTTAACTATGTTTCTTTCTTTCTGCTTTTTTCCTCTGAACAATGGAGCAGCACAATTCCTTTGCTATTTCTTTTTGCTCAAGATTAATAAACTAATACTCCACAAAAATATTTTTGTCTCTACTTTTTCATAGATTTTTCAAAAATTTTCACATAGCTTGTTTTCATCCTGAGCATTCATCCCAAGGTGAACTGATTCACCTTTATTTGGTAGCAGCATACAAAGCTATTGAAAAACAAGTAGTAGATTTCTGAACTGCTTTAGATCTTTAAAGCATTGTTAAATATCTTAAAAGAACACAAAAAATATATAAATCCTGTATATATTGGATCAGATTAAATCGTTACTGTTAAACCATACTGGCCTGCTTTAGTCCCAGTCCTTGACTTCTTTGACTTTATGGCACTAGGTTCTAGAACCAAAGGATCTTTCTCTTGCATGTTGTAGTAGTGGTTCAAGTTTGTAATCTCTGAAATATGCAGAAAGATTCACTACTGCCAGATAGCTTGATGTTAAGTGAGGCTTAGGAAAGAGGAAAGGTTATACTTTTGTGTGCAGGAGCTTCTCAGCCCAGGTCTGTAAGAAAACACTTGGCAGTGACCAGCCTGACTGCCAGTGTGGTAGTGGTCCCTGTCTGCGACTAAGGCCAGGGCATGCACTGCTCTCTCTCATCAGACTTCATAGTCAAGTCCTTCAAACTTTTCTGCTTTTCATAGCAGAATTATACATGCTGCTGTCTGGTTGTCATGCTTTTGATTTCAGTTGCCCTGTAAAAATCTTGAGAGAGGCATATTTTGTCTGTCAACATTTGCTGTGCAAGTTTTTCCAGAGAAATATAAGTGAAGGCTGTTCAAAAGATAAAAGACTGCATTCACAGTTGTTTGGAAACAAGTCAAAATGCGTGGTGGGGAAATGTGACTTAGAAGTGGTTGCAGAGTCTGTGTCTGGACATTAGAAAGCAGAACTTGTGCCTTGTCCATGTGATTTGCTATATTTATTGGTTTATGTTCTAAATGGAAAAGGATCCGAAATCTCAATATTTAAGTGGTCCAGCTGCTGGGAAATTTGTGTGTGAGGTCCTGGTCAAGATAGCAGCAAGGGTGATGAGGCATTTGAGGAAAATAGTTAAATGAATATTTGTGGTACAGCTCTGTGTGTGTACACTCCTCAATCCCACTTCTTGAAATGCAGAAGAAACTAAACTTCTCTATAGAGATCTCTGTCATGGCAGCATAGACTACTGTTACAGTCTCTTGCTCGGAGCAAATCACTTCATATAATGGATTTTCAGAAGTGTGCGACTGTATTGGAATCTCAATAAATAACCATTTCCAATTTTTACGACTGGAAATGACTGCAGCTTTTCCTTTGCAGAAGTGGTAAATGAATTGCAGGCAAACTCATTCTGAAGCATGAGTGATTCCAATGCTGTAAATTACTGAAGGGTTTTGCTGCTTTTTATACTGCTGCAGAAGATTCAGCATGTTTTGTGATGTTTGAAGTTTATTTTTGTTTTTTCTCTGCCGCAGAGATAGCACCATTTTTATGGGGTTGTGATTAAAAGTGCATGTTACGCATCAGTAAAGATTTTATGACAGATTTGAACTCTGGACAGCTTCCCAAAATCCCCAGACTCTTATTATGTTTTGAGAACTCTGATTATAAGGGCAGAAAATTCTTACTGAGCACCAAGAAAGCCACACTCAAACCTGTGGCATATTACCAAATGCTTGACTATTCTCTGAGCTTTCCAGAAGCATGAGAGTTTGGGGTTTTTTTACCCCTTTTTATGTTTTTAATTTAAATTCTTTTATGCAAAATAAGAGTACTGGTACTTTTAAAACTGCATGATGTTGCTTAAAAATTAGAGAGCTTCCTGTCAGTAATGTTTGAGGCACTGAATTACACCAGTTTTAAGTGCTAACTTTAGCAAAAGTTTATTTTTCTTCTGAGTGAACTGCCTTGCCTATCCTTTGAATTCAGTCTCTTATCCAAAATATGAAAGGACAGAAAAATGCCCCTTGTCAGGCATATTTGCAATGTGTTATTTGCTATGCTAAATCCTAAAAAGTCCTTGAGTCTGAGTGCTTAGCTGTTGCTGAAGCATTTTCTTATGAAAAAGAGTAATTGTTGTTTGTAAGACTAAATGTAATGGCAGACGGAAGCATACGCTGTGTATGGTTTCTCTGTTCTACTGCATTATCAAGCTGGCTGATTTCAGGAATCAAAAAGCAAAGCCTTATAATTGCAATAGAATTTATTTTATATATAACCTTGGCTATAGGTTTAGCACTGCGTGTATCGTAAGTGCCTGGGGCGCTGTCTTTGGGTTGGGGTTTATTTATTTTATGGTTTTGAGGGTTTTTTTCTTTTTTGTTCGTTGAGGGGGGGGTGTTGTTTGTTCTTTTTTAATAACTTTGCAAAATGTGCTTAGTAAGAAGTTGTCGGCTTGTGTGCCAGAATTTAAAAGGGAGGCTTAAACAAAACAAAACAAAAAACCCCTTAGTTTTAATGGGCCTATAGATCTGTGTCTTTAGAAGAGAAGAACATTGGCTAGTATTGCTGGATGTCACCACTGGAAAAAGACTAACAGAGGCTACAAATAATATAGAAAACGTAAGAGTAAGTTGTCTGTCCTTTGCAATATCCTCTTCCAATATGGGAGATAAACCAAGAAAATTACCAGAATTTATTTATGACAGTGAGCAACATGCAGCTTTGTTAACAAGCATAAACCCAGGGTTTTTTCAAGTTGTTGGTATTGCATCTCTGAGGTTATTAAGCTGAATTTCTTCTGGTTCTCTTATCTCTAATAATAAAATAAAGCTCAACACACAAAAAATCGTTATCATTGGCCTCAGTCCAGATACAGTATTTTTATTGTCAGAAATGAGCCAGAAAGTAATTGCTTACTTCAGTAGACATATGTAGCAGGACTTAATAAGAACTTTCTTGATAATAAAGCAAGCAAACGTATCTCTCTCAATGAATGCAAAGTGATCTGTTAAATAATATATTCATTATACCTACGTTTCTAACAATATTCTCAGTTTTGTAACATTAACTGATATTTTAAAAGGTTTTGAATATGCTCTGTGTCTTACAGCTCACACTCCAGATAACAGCTTCCTTGGATTTGTGGTGGAGCAGCATCTGAATTCCAGTGACATTAAACACATTAATGACATCAAAAGGCAGAATCAATCTCTCGTTTATGGCAAAGTAGATAATTTCTGGAAGGTGAGTTTTCTATGCTCATATACTTGAGCAAATTTATTTTTATCAAAAATCATAAAGCAACTTAATAACTCTACAACTAAATAATGTGCTGCATTTTGAACTGGAAATCGTGTTTTACTAAAGACCCTAGAAGTGTTCAGGTTTGTTTTATCACCCCCTAATAATATCACAGTTTTATTTCTTAAATATTGCAATTTCTATATTGTCTCCCATCTGCAAAAGAGAGCTGCAGAATAACAACTAAGAGGTTTGGTCATATTTTCACCAAGTTAAAGTATATTGTGTTGTTAAGCTCACAGTGGTCTCTGTTTCTTGTCCACTGTCCTTTTCTGGAGCTCCTTCTTCCAGGCTACCACACCTGGGAGTGTGTGTCTCATGCAGTTTCCAAAGAAAAGAGATAATTTACTAGTAATGGGATTTCTTCCTGGTAACTGCTAGCTCTGTGTGCCCATATACATTGTATGCTTTCCCTTTTGCCTAAGACCTTATTTTAAGCCACTTGTTGACTGAAAAATGAGCTGATCAGTACATGCTGTGCCATACATAGGACCAAGCAATACAACAGTGTGAGAGCATCCATGTCTCACATTTTCTTTCCTTTTCTCTTCATTGGCGTGAGGCTATCAATCTTGCAGTTTTCTGAACTGCAGAAGCAACATTTAGTCTGATGACTGTGATTATACAGAGTAAATTCTTGAAAACTGTTAGCTATAAGTGAATGGTCCATCTGTGAGACAAAACAAAATAAAAACAGAAAAGAAATGGGAGAATGTTGCCATTGATAGCAAAAAGATAGAGCTGAATGCTTTTTGGCCACTGTGCTGAGAAAAATAGGTTTATTAGCTGTCAGGTTTGTATTTGGGCTTACTGCGCTAAACCAGGTAATCTGTGTCTTAAAAGGATATTTTGCTTTGCATCATAGTAAATACGTGACAGTTACTCTGTTTGGCTTATGGTATAGTATGCCCCCATCTGCATTATTCTGTCTGCGAAGTGGTGGAGCAGAGCTAGGGTCCTTTCATTCAAGTCTTTCCTAGCAGAGGCTGTTATACTTGGAGTTGGTGATCACATTATCGGTCTCTTAGGAACAGTTGCATGTAATAATTATCTGTACTTCCTGACCTGATTTGCAGTGCAAATCATCAGAACAACCTGTTGAATGCTAGTTGGATTTAAGGAACAAGATAGTTGCTTAGTCACCACAGTTTTTTTTACTGAGGTATATATGTCATTCTCAGTTTATTCTTTCTGCATGAATTCAGAGCTACATGCCCAAAGGGGAGATTTTTGATTGCCTAGTTTGAGATTCTGTATGACACACAGGATATTCATGGGTTGATTAAGACAAAAACATGGCTTTTTTGAAAAGAACATCCAATCTTGATTTTTAAATAGCACACAATGGAAACGCCACTATTTCCTCTGGTAAAATCCTCAAATAATAGTCTTCTCCCTTAAGACTTTGTTTTATGTCTAGTACA
The DNA here is from genome assembly GCA_039720435.1 of Amazona ochrocephala. Taxonomy (NCBI): domain Eukaryota; kingdom Metazoa; phylum Chordata; class Aves; order Psittaciformes; family Psittacidae; genus Amazona; species Amazona ochrocephala. Next base: position 34,863,142 of record CM077881.1, read on the forward strand.
GATTTCCAAATGATTATTTCCAGTCACTAGACAAAATCCAGTAGATTTTGTCTGCTGGACTCATGATGTTTCTGTTCTGTTTCCCTATAGGAACATATAGGTTAAGTTCAAAGTAAACCATAGTCGTCTCCTGAAAAGCCTGTATATACTGAACCACTGAGAGCTTTGTGCTTTCTCATCTTTAAGCGTTCTCACGTTTCTGAACCTTTAAAAGATTATTCACATTCCCCTGGAAATGTGAATGTTAGCAAAGGGCATGTGGGCCGTACCAGCATTGAAATCAAACAGGAAATATTATGTATATATTGTTAGGCATATCTCCTTTTCACCATTAGGAACTTGTGTTTAGACAACTACTCAGCTTTTTAAAGAGCTAGTGCTTATCAAGTCACTGCTCTGTTTCTATCAGTATTGCCTGTCTTGTTTCTTCCAAGATGTATGACCTGCCTGTATTACAAAGCTCACTGTATGCTTGTAACATCAAGCATGTTAAAACTGTGACTTGCAGATTGTAACTGCAGTCATACCCCTATGCATGGGTACATAACATGCTATCACCATAGACAGGCTTTGAATCAGTGACAGAGTGGGATGTCTTGGAGTGATAAAATCCAATTCTTGTGATCAACAGAAAGCCTGAACTAATCTTGTGTCTGTGTAATTTGCTTATTTCATGTCTTCTTCATTTTTCCTGTATGAAGGTCTTTTCATCTGCCACCGTGGCTTGTATGGAACTAGACTAATCTATTTATCTTGCTCCTTTTCCTTATATTGAACATGGATAATTAATGAAAAGTGTAATCTCCACAGAATACACGTGTCACTGCTGGAGCTGATCAATCATTAGTGAAGCACAGTGCTGGGGGGAGTGTATTCCAGTCCCCAGGCTAAGATGCTTTTGGGGAATAGCACTTGCAAATAAATTATTTAATTTTAAACTGAGGAGGTTGAAGTGGAACTAAGGAGTTGCATGGAGCCTCTTTGTCCCCTGAAGGTGGGACTAGAATAGCTAACTGCCATCTAAATTACTTGCCATTTTATCTTTGCTAGAAATCCCCATGTTTCCATCTCTGCTGCCTGTCTAGGCAGAGTTGGTGATGCTAGCTCAGCCCACCAGCTTAATCTTCATACACTAACCAGGTTATTGTAGCTGGAGAGTTATGGATTACTTAGAGAAAAATGCTCTGTCTTCCCATACCATCCAGTGGGGCTAAACTCTGGTATGAACATGATGAGTAACAGGAGGAGGAATACAGTGATGACAAGTGCAAGGTCTTACAGCTGGGTCGGAGCAATCCCAGGCACAGCTACAGGTTGGGCAGAGAAGAGATTCAGAGCAGCCCTGCGGAGAACGACTTGGGAGTGGTGGTCGATGAGAAAATGAACATGAGCCAGCAGTGTGTGCTTGCAGCCCAGAAAGCCAACCATATCCTGGGCTGCATCAAAGGGAGCGTGACCAGCAGGTTGAGGGAGGTGATCCTGCCCCTCTACTCTGCTCTTGTGAGACCTCACTTGGAGTATTGTGTGCAGTTCTGGTGTCCTCAACATAAAAAAGACATGGAACTGTTGGAACAAGTGCAGAGGAGGGCCACGAGGATGATCAGGGGCTGGAGCACCTCCCGTATGAAGACAGGCTGAGAAAGTTGGGGCTGTTCAGCCTGGAGAAGAGAAGGCTACGTGGAGACCTCATAGCAGCCTTCCAGTATCTGAAGGGGGCCTGTAGGGATGCTGGGGAGGGACTCTTCATTAGGGACTGTAGTGAGAGGACAAGGGGTAATGGGTTCAAACTTAAACAGGGGAGGTTTAGATTGGATGTGAGGAAGAAATTCTTTCCTGTAAGGGTGGTGAGGCCCTGGAATGGGTTGCCCAGGGAAGTTGTGAATGCTCCATCACTGGCGGTGTTCAAGGCCGGGTTGGACAGAGCCTTGAGTGGCATGGTTTAGTGTGAGGTGTCCCTGCCCATGGCAGGAGGGTTGGAATTAGATGATCTTGAGGTCCTTTCCAACCCTAACTATTCTATAATTTTTTGATTCTGTTGGCATTTCTAGACACAGGAAAAATGTTGACCTGTGACCTGAGACCCCATTCACCCCATGTTACAGTGGGGACGTCTGGGTACATCTTACAGGAGGTCAGGAAAGATAGCCTTGGATGGCATGGTTTAGTGGGAGGTGTCCCTGCCCATGGCAGGGGGGTTGGAACTCGATGATCTTGAGATCCTTTCCAACCCTTACTATTCTATGATTCTATGATTCTATGTAAGCTGCTGAGACTGTAAGATATATCTTGTTTGCTTCCTTCTGATAACTAAAGCAGTCTTAAGTGGGTTAAGGATTACAGTTAGGAAGCTCTAAAGAATTTAGCAATACTTCTGAAGGTAATGCTTAAAGGTAACCTAGCAAGGGTAACATTTACCAAGTTTTGGATGTGTTTGTTGTAATTAAAAGTTTGGGGTTTCGTCTGGGATTTCTGGCAGTACTAAAGAGGGTTCTATCTCTGCCTAAGTGAAAAAGAAGGAATGAATAGAATGTGAGTGAAACCCACAATGCTCTTCATTATCAAAATTGGCTTTAGTTACAGAACATTTCAATTAAAAGGGAATGTTTGAAGCCTTTCATGTCATCTTAGCTCCTGTTGTGGTCTAAGTTTGTTCTTCTCCCTGCAACTTCCTGTCATACCACTCCAGTACTTCAACCCTTAAGCCTTGAAATAAAAGAGTCAAGATTCATTTTACAGTATTTGCTATTTTTTTTTTTTTTTTTTTTTTTTTTTTTTTTGGTGGGATGCTGTGGCGGAAGTCAGAATTTTGTTTGTTTCAGAAAATAGCCATCAATGCATAGCATACAGTTATGTGATCACCGCTTTGAGTTGTCTTTAAAATATTTATATATTTAAAGGCAAAATAATGTGTGAGTTTGTTACTAATGCCCTTGACAACATGGGCATTCTTCTTAAACATATACTGTCTGTAAAACAAACTGTGAACAAATTAGTCTTGTTCTCAATGGGAAAGTACATAACCAAGGCTGTTATTAAGATCTCCCCTTTGTAGCTTCATGTGACATATGTAATTTCCCCATCTTATGCCCTCTTGCATGAAGTAGGAGGAAGAAAATGAAGTCAGAAAGGAGAAATTGCACTTCTAGGAATAGTTCTCTTACATGCAAAGATCAGTGTCTTGTTGTGGTTGTGTTGCCTTTTCACTTCTGATTGCTTTTTGTGCTTCATATTTAACTGCATACTTTGGCTGAGCACTAAATTTTTTAAGCTAAAAGATACATAAGGAAAGGGAAGAAAGATCCTTCTCATCTTTTCTCTTCAACATGCTCAGTGCACTTCTAAACTTGTCTTGTGGTGGTTTTGTCTTAATCCAAATTGGCAGCAGCACCATGATCTTTCCTATTGATCATAACCTACCCTAGTTGCTGTCACCAGGCTTCAGGAGCACTGTCTTGCTTTATGCCGCATAAGAAATTGAAATCAGCCAGACACTTTAGTTCAGCAGCATCTCTGAAATTCAATATTTGCTTCTGAAAGGAGTATGGATCATAAAACCAAGTAAATCAAAGCAAGTGAGAAGCTATAGGTGCAGTAAATAAGTATACGTGTATGTACATTTTGTAGGCTTATTCTTCAACATTTATTATGTAAAATTAGAGTTTATTATGAAGAAAGGAAAGGAGAGGAGAGTGTCTCATTGTTAGTTCTGGAAATTTCGATTCAAAGGACAAGAAATTCCTTGTTAGACATTAATTTCCATTACATGGCAATGAAGTTGTCAAATCTTTAAAAAACCTCAGTGTAAAAAGCAAGCAAACAAACAAACAAATAAAAAGCTTAAGAACTGCAAGAAGTTATGAATGAAATAGATAAAGATGACAAGCAGAATTTCTGGCAGATCTTGAAGACTCAGTTCTTTACTGAGATATTTTATTCATTCTTTGTGCAAAGATTATATATGTGCAAATAAATAACATGTAAGTATGTGGTCATGTGTATCTTATGATATATGTGGTAGGTTTAACAGAGAAGCCATAAATGGACATTCAGGAAAGAGCGAAAGCATGGCAAAGTTACTAAATACTTCCTTTACATATTCTCTCTCTTCCCAGCTTTTTTCAGCTGAGGGTATTTTCTGAATGTTTGTCTATTGATAAACTGACTTTTGACACGCTTTTGAGATCTCAGTAAGAGGTGACTTCAATCAAAGTGCTTGTCATTTGAGCTGAATTTTTTCATGGACCAAAATCATATATTATCATAATTCAAAGTCTTCATTCCCAAGTGATGTTAGTTAACTGAGGTCCATTATTCAAACATGAAGATAGGACTGTTTTTCAACATGTGCATCACTTTGTATTGACTTTATCAGTCACTGTATTTCCTAGTCATTCCATCCCTTAGATTACTGAGACAGCTTTTTCAAAAGCTTTACAACCCCAGGTGTTCAGTATTGCCATGTTTTTCTGCAATATTTTAAAGCTAGTTTCAGGTTTGCTATTGTGAATAGTATGTATTGACCACACACTTTATCATAGAATCATAGAATAGTTAGGGTTGGAAAGGACCTTAAGATCATCGAGTTCCAACCCTCCTGCCATGGGCAGGGACACCTCACACTAAACCATGCCACCCAAGGCTATGTCCAGCCCGGCCTTGAACACCGCCAGGGATGGAGCATTCACAACTTCCCTGGGCAACACATTCCAGTGCCTCACCACCCTTACAGTAAAGAATTTCTTCCTCAGATCCAATCTAAACTTCCCCTGTTTACATTTGAACCCATTACCCCTTGTCCTCTCACTACAGTCCCTAATGAAGAGTCCCTCCCCAGCATCCCTATAGACCCCCTTCAGATATTGGAAGGCTGCTATGAGGTCTCCACGCAGCCTTCTCTTCTCCAGGCTGAACAGCCCCAATTTTCTCAGTCTGTCTTCATACGGGAGGTGCTCCAGTCCCCTGATCATCCTCATGACCCTCCTCTGGACTTGTTCTAACAGTTCCATGTCCTTTTTATGTTGAGGACACCAGAACTGCACACAATACTCCAAGTGGGGTCTCACAAGAGCAGAGTAGAGGGGCAGAATCACCTCCCTCAACCTGCTGGTCACGCTCCTTTTGATGCAGCCCAGGATATGGTTGGCTTTCTGGGCTGCAAGCGCACACTGCTGGCTCATGTTCATTTTCTCATCTACCAACACCCCCAAGTCGTTCTCCGCAGGGCTGCTCTGAATCTCTTCTCTGCCCAACCTGTAGCTGTGCCTGGGATTACTCCGACCCAGGTTTAGGACCTTGCACTTGGCATGGTTTAACTTCTTCATCAGGTTGGCATCTGCCCACCTCACAAGCATGTCAAGGTCCCTCTGGATGGCATTCCTTCCCTCCAACATATCAACTGAAACACACAGCTTGGTGTCATCGGCAAACTTGCTGAGAGCGCACTGTTCTCTTTCTCATAATGACTGTTAATTCACAAGTGTGATACCTTTCTATCCCAAAGAGATTTAGTTCCTTTAAGAATGTTTGAATAGTTTCTACATGTTGACTGGCTTCTTCAGAGAACACTACCAATTTGGTGAGAGAGGATTTCCTTGTACAGAAAGAATTGACTATTGCAATTTTATTGGGTTTATATGATTATATAGTTAACACTTTATTTGAGTTTCAGAGAATTCCAGTGTGGAATTCATACTTGCTAGTCATGAGTAACTGCAGCTTCTCCAGATCCATTTATAAATTCAGTACGCTGCAGTTATCAATTTGAAAGTTTCATATTTGAGCTCCAAAATCATCTATTCCTTGTGATTTACCATTGTAAAACTGGTACAGTTAAACACTGTATCTGTTTAAGTGTCTTAATATTATACCTTGAATTCTGCAGCGTTTGTGCTTTCTTCCAGCTCCCCAGTAAATGGGATTTTCATTATTCAGGAATGTCTTGAAAAGTCTTTGAGAGTGTGACAGTTCTTGGAAAGAGAAAATAGAGGGTTTCCAATCTTATGTTTTGTGTCACAATGTCAGCTGTCATACATTGCATATACACTGGACTGGCTTACCCATGGACCTGACGCTTTAACAAATAATCACCACGATGGTAGGATTTCTAGACTTAACAGTGTGCATACACGAAGTTTAGATCTTAATGCATCATGTTCCTACTGTGTATTTTCATAGCTTTTATACTTAAATTTTTCACCCACCAAACTTAAAACTTTCAACACTTCAGATTGTCACCTTGTCAATATTGTCCTAGCGGAAGACTTATCAGACAGTTGTCATTTGATTTCTTTGATGAGAAAGGCCTTATCATGATGCTTTTAAAAGTAGGTGGAAATAACTGATGAAGCGTAATAACAGTTCTGCTGTCAGTGATCAACAAAAAGTACTTTCCTGAGTGGCACATTTATTGTAGACGCTGAAAAATTGTTTCAGAAAAGGTTTGTATAACTGTTACTGTTACATTTCCTTTTTGATTCTGAGGAGAAATTGTTGAGTTTATTTGATGTTGTCTTTCATATTTGAAGTCTAGATTTGTAGCATAGATAGCAGACAGACAGACGTGAAGAGTACAGTCTGATACAAACTCTGCAGAGAATGCTGATTTTGCATTACAAGCCAGCAGCCCACGATCTTTTTTCTTTGAATTCATTTTGGAGAAAGTAAAAATCTGGAGTTTACTGTCAAATAATTTAAGATAAAAGTTGTATCTGCACCCAAGCAAGCAAGGAGGTGGATTAATAATTGAAGGAACATTGGTATTTTGCAAATCACATTTCTTGATTTATTTACTTGTAGCCTTCCTATTTATAAATGCCATATTTACACTTTATCATTTTCTAATTCAATGGTTTTAATGTTTAGAATTGAATTATGTGACCTGCTTACTTCTGTGAAGTAGCTTGTTAGAAGACATACTTGCATGATCAGAAATAACAGTTTTCTACAAGGAATGTGGAAATTCAGGACTTCTTAAATGCAAAAGGAGACAAATGTTACTGAGATTTGTGTAAGGTATAAGGAATTTTGCTAATGTCATTTTTATGGTACTTTATAAAAGCAGTTACTTTTGACTCAAGGTGAATAAGGGCTCAAAGGAGTGTTGTGGATTGTGCTTTCTGAATTTTTGGTTGGGTTTTTTTCTGGTTGCCTTCAGAAAGAAAGACTTCTAGAAAAATTTACGTGCAGGGAACAAAGGGAAGATACTGCTCTCAGTTCCAATTCTTTAAAAATGTCATTTGATTAAAAGAAAGAGGATTGCTCTTTGTGGGATGAAAGATTTCTCTCAGCTTTTGTGCAGTGGGCTTTTATTCATCTTTTTACTCTTGTGGTTTGAAAACTAATAATTTTTTTTTTACATATTGATCCCTTTACTTGTGCCTACCTAGCTATAAGGTTTCCTTTGTGAGGAAGAGCCGTTTCTACATGCTTTATAACGAAGTCTACAGTAGTTTCCCGATCTCGTGGAGGTGGAAACCCAGCAATACCATTTAGAAGCCTGTTATTTTCTTAATGGATGGGCAAATTGATGCTCTTTGGTATACTGAATGTTTCATCTCTGGTTTTAGACTCTGAATCAGGAAAGCAGTCAGTCTTATGCTTAAGTAATGTTCCCAATTAAGATTATGGATTGTTATTTTAGTGTTTTGTTTGCACTTTCAGAGATGCTTAAAAAATGCTGAATTTATCAATGCTTTTGCCTTGTTTTCCTAAATTGTATTGATTGGTTGTATATTAATGTTAAGTATAAAATGAATTTATATTAATTTGAATTTAATAGTAATATTTCTAACATACTTTTGTAGCTATAAGAGCTTAAGCAAAAGCCCTCCTTCTGCCCCTGAAAAATACTACTGTAAATACAGCATGAAAGCCTGTTCTTTTCATCCTCTCTTTATATATACTCCTTTTTTTTTTTTTTAAATCCTGTGTTCCCTGTTTTGTAGCATTCAGCACCTAGTATTTGTATAGAGGATACATGGATATAGTAGGAAGATTAGCTTAGTTATTTACAAGATGGTTTGGGGAATACTTTGGGCTAAATTCAAGGACTGTTGTATTTATGAAAGAGTGTTCCCTGCAGAATTTAGGCAATGAACTTCACAATAACGCAGATGCTTCTCAGAATCCAACAAGATTTTTATTGGCATCACATGTAAACAGAAGCCCTGTGAAAATGTTACATTTCTTTTGGTCCATTTTACATTCACCTTTGAAGATAAGCTAATAAAAATAAGATGGCAGCAAGGTCAGTTTAGATCAAAGATTTGTCTAGCCCAGTGTCGTGTTCCAAAGATAGCCAAAACTTGATGTGTAAGGAATAATGTGAAAACAGTTATGTTTCACAGCCACCGGAGACAAGTGGTTCATGGATTTCTTAGGCCAAAAGTTGTGTGTCTCTGTTCAATAATTCATGGATTTTTCTTTCATAACTGCTTTTTTGAACATATATAAAATCTTCACCAGTCCTGTAACCAGTAATGCCATTTCTCAGAAACTGGTAGAAAAATTGTAAAGACTACATAATTTTCATGTAAAATATTTTATTTCAGAGTAGGTAAATAAAAATTTGTGAAATTATCATTGAAATCATTATAGTAAGTGCAGTTTTAGGTGATCCTGGTTTTTTGTTCTTTCTAGCTGCTTGCTTCTTGTATTTTTCTTGACTTGGAGTGCCTTCATGTCATCAGTTTGTGTGTCATGAGCCCATAAAATCTGAGGCAAGTGCATTAGTGTTCTTCATATACACAGATTCTGTTGGCAGTACATGTGCTTTATTGCCTTCTCTTCCCATTCAGACACTAAAGCCTAACTTACAGCTCTCTATGTATTAAAAGGCAGGCAGGCAGGTTTAAGATATGCCTCTAGTGACAGACTACTGCTGCATTCTGAAAACAAGGCAAAAATAAATGGCTACTCCATTTATTTTTCATAGAATCATAGAATTGTTTGTATTGGAAGGGACCTTAAAAGACCATCCAGTTCCAAATCCCCCGCCACAGGCAGGGACACCTTCCTCTAGACCATGTTGCTCAAAGACCCATCCAGCCTGGCCTTGAATACCTTGAATGGGGCATCCACAGCTTCTCTGGGCAACCTGTTCCAGTGCCTTACCACCCTCACAGGGAAGAACTTCTTCCTTATATCTTATCTAAATCTACCTACAGTCTACAATTTCTCCTGTGCATTTGCAAAGAAAAGGTTCTACAATGGAATTTCTCTTAATAAAGTATATGAGGTTCTCAACAGTTTGTATTTATGCTACTTTACAAATAGTGGGAGGAACATACCATTCGGGGTAATTAAAATTTGAAGTAAAAGGAAAAATAAAAAACAGAGCAAGCTTTTAGTTTTGTTTTGTTTTGTTTTGTTTTTTTTAATAGATTGTGCTAATTAACAATAAGAGCAGCCTTTCATCAAAATAAGAAAGCACATTTGTCTCCATTTGTTGGCAGTTTTGTGTAATACTTAGCCCAGGACATTGTCTGACTGGTGCAGTCTTGGCATGGCTACCAGAAAAGGGTAGTTAAATAATGAGGCAGGCAGTGTGCCTCATCACAAAGAGTATCACCAGTAGAGCAAGATAAAGCTAGAAGCCAGCTGTTATGTGACATTAAATACCTTGTGTATTTGAATGTGGACTGGTAATTAACTTAGCAAGGAAGTTTTAAGAAGTGGTAGTATTCATTCACCTAGGGCTGATACCTTAATGCACCTCCAAGGTTTGAAAAGACAGGATTTTCACTGGTCTGCTTGCCCTGTGAATGAACTTCAGTAGAATTGTTGGTCAGCTTTCATACAGGCTGTGGAGGAACAGTGTACAGAATTTACATGACAAAAAATACTGAAAGTAGAATTATCAAAAACTCACTTGCTGCCAAGAAGTACAGGAACTTGTTGCCTGATTTTAGAGCTATTACTAAGAGTATGTGCAAATATTGAGGGAAGGACTTTCTGATCTGTGTTGCATACTGCCTGTAAACACAAACTACAGCTAATTGCTTTTGGAATACCAGTAGTCTTCAAAAATTAAAAAAACATATGGCATTGAAAATTAAAGTAATTTTTGTTTGCAAACTAGGATGGATTTTGGTGGTTTGGATTTTTTTTTTTAATGGAACTCTTTTCTGGTTCTTTTCCAAAATGCCTTTAAAACTTCAGGTAAATGGAATATTTGTAGGTATCTCATGGGACTCAGTTGCTAGGTATTTAGATAAAGATGTGTATTCAGTTATTCAGTTGGCAAGACTGTATCTTACTAAGGTGAGATTCACCCTTCACAAAGAAGATAAACAATAACTAATTATTTTATATCTCTGACAAAAATGGAGTGAAAATTTAATATCTCAGAATGATTTTTTTTGTATTTTTAGGCCAAGTATTATTTAGGCCTGCTGAGATTACAGCTGTCCAGTGGTGACCTGGTTTTTGTCCACTTAGAAATTAATAGGACCTTGATACTTATTTATACCTATACTATGAATAAAAAAGATGCAGTTTTCTTCAAGTCTAATGTAAAACAAAATCATGTAATGAAAGAAATCATATAAGAATGACTGAACTTCTCTTTCTGGCTTTTGTGGTACAGGAGATGAAAAGACAGCTGTGTTTAACACTACTGCTTGAAAAGCATAAATTGGACTGTGAACATATTTTATTGTTGCTATTACAGGATAAGAAGGCTTACCTGGACATCATCCACACCTATATGGAAGTCCATGGAACTGTTCATGGAACAAGCACCACTTACATTCCTGGCTATGTAAAAAACCACGGTATACTCAGTGGGCGGGATTTGCAGTTTCTACTGAGAGAAACCAAAGTAAGTTTGTCAAGAGGGAGTAGTGGCAAAAATAGCTACAGACAGACAGTATTTGAAGTGCATGCTTTTCACCTCCTACAACTGACTTCCTAATTTAAAAGTATTAGAAAAATAAATTATCAAATGGAAAGGAGCTTAAGTTGTCTTCTGCTAAGAATATGTTTTTCCTTGTGTCCGTGTCTTGTGGATTGACAGCTGTTATTAGAAAATTGGGATGACAGCCTACAGTCACAGACACATTTAACAACCAGCTTGAAAAATGTGTATTTCGTTTTCTTAAATGTGATATTCAGCTCAAGGAGATTATCAGCTGAGAATGTGCTTTGTTTTGCAATCCCTGATGTGAAAATTAGGTAATATCTGACAGCTGTACAGTAGGTATGCTTGCTCTGCCCTACCAATGGCTTTAACCTGGAGCGACCCTGCTCTCTGGGGGAGAAACAGAAGAAAAGTAAGCACTTCATTCGTCATTCAGTTCCTTCCTCTGCTGCAGTGGTGCAGAGAGAGTGAGCAAAAGAGTGTGCTTTTTGTGGTGTACTTTGCCTGTGACCCCAGAGTCAAGATAAGGGACACTATATAGACTGAAATAAATCAACTTTTGTACCCATAGTTAGAATGCATTGTGAAGTTTTTCTGTGCCATTCCCATAATCTTTGTGGCACTTTACAACATTAAAGCACTTTAGCAGATTACATTTAAATAGGATGTTTAACTTTCAGTTGGTGAAAGAGCTGATTTGTGTCTTTACAATTAGCAAAATGTGTGGAACTGCAGCACTTACTCCCCATTGTCGATAGTTCCTTACTGTGCACTTCTACAGAAGAATCTATTAAAAAATGAAAAGGAAAAAGCAAGCACCTCCCAGTCTTCCCACATGACTGCAGAGATCTCCTTTTTGAAGTATTTGGGAAAATGATGGTAATTTGACATCTCTGTTGGCAAATTTGCCAACAGTGACAGCTGTTGGCAAATTATGACTTTTTAAAGGCAACCACTGTGTATATGTACTTGATGCATACAGATACACATTATGTTGCAGATTAAAAAGTCAACATTTACTTTTGTCACAGATACTACTGAGATTACGCAGCTCTTGCCTGTGCAGAGCATGAAATCATGGTATTAATCATAGTATTAAGATGGGAAGAATATTGACATTTTAATAACCCCAAGCACAAACAGTGACTTCCGGGAAAAAGAAAAAAAGTGTTTGATTCACTGAATAGTAAAATAAGCTCCTGAACTTCGTATAGAATTACTGAAGTCCTTGCAATTTATGCAGTTCATTGTAACAGTTACAGTAGACAGAGCCTTCCTCTAGTTCTTTATCAGTCATCTTACATGAATTACACTAAAGAGCTTGATTTTCAATATCAAATAGATAGCATATCTAGTTGTTATTGGTCATATGTGCTGTGGTCTAAGATGCAATATAAAACCACTGTCATTTTAGGACAGATTCCGGCCAATACATACATACTATGCAGATCAGCACAGTGCAGTTATATGGGGTTTGTGACAGAGGAAGTAGCCAGGCTCATTTCACTCTGTTTTCAACTTCTGATTGCGATATCAGATAGAAGATACTGTCTTGTGATTTTGAAGTTCTCTTGAGCTCAGTGAGCTTCTTAGTTTTCACTAATCGTACTTTTGTGAAAAGCCTGGATTTACACTGTGCTGTTTTCAGAGTCCTACAAGCACTTTAGATTTTAATGATTTTCTGTACTGTCGTGCATTGATTTGGGGTTGTTTTTTTTGATTCCTAACACTGGGGAAAATCCTTTGAGAATTTGTTGCATTTCTTAATAGATGGCACTGAGAAACACATTAATGTGTTTCAGAGCCCTGTATCAGGAAGGCAGTGTTTTTATCTCATTATCTTTTTGGTAGAATCATTCTTAATAAACTTTTTTCTTTAATTAAGTCCACAAATAGTATTTTCAGGTGGCTTTTCTGAACTTCCGTAGCAGATTTGCAAATGACAAAAGCTGTTTTCCTTTTCAGGAAATTATTTGTTTGTGATACAGCCAGGCTAGCACAACCTTTGACCTGATGATAAGCAGTTAAAAGTACATCTGCTTCTCCTAATACTTATTATTGTTAGGTAAATGGGAGTGCAGTGTATTTGCGATGTTGCAACAAAATAGAATTAAATATGGTCTACTGCAGCATTAATCTCAGTTATTTTGTCTAATACTGTTCTATCTAGTTTGACAGAAGAGGTAAAACAGCAGCATCCTGAGATTGAAAGTGGAAACTGAAATTTACCATCTAATTTGTTTGGACTTTCTCAGTTGAAGGCGGATTTTTGGATTGGTTTTGGGGTTGGTGTTTTTATTTGCTAGCTGATGCTTGGTATCTCTTAGGTGCACTGACTGTTCTGCCTTAGCATATGGTTGCCTTTCAGTGTTGATCAACAGACAGACTTGTTCTAAGTCTTCTTGCTGCCCATGCATTTAAGTTTCAGATTTTGATATCCTGAGACAACACTTTAATGTAGATTAGCATAAATCACCACTCACCTGTCTCTACTGCCCATCTGCTGCCTGCATGGGTCAGTTGTGTTTATATCAAATGGATCATGGATTGAATTGCTAAAAGAAGTGCAGGTTTTTCACAAAAATCAAGCTGACTTGAATGGGAGTTTTGCGCCCTGAGAAGCCTCATGTATGTGTGCATGTGCGCGCATGCATCCAGTGATGGTTAAGGACATCTTTTAATCATAATCACTTTAATTGCTAGGCAACATGACCAGAGCCCCATAATGAATTTAGTTATGGGGTTTTGTCACTAGGCAATCAGTGTGCTGAAAGTACATGAATAATCAGAGTCGTAACCCCAGGATGGGAACATCTGTGCGTACAGTGCTCATTTGAACCATCTAGGCCTGTTGTTTGCTGTCTCCAAGCAGCAGCAGCCTTTGTCTTTAAGCTTCTAGAAACTTTCAGATTTTTCTTAATCTAAACATATGTTTTGAGCCCCAAGGGCAAGGATTGTCTTTCATTGCCTGTGATTTCACCGTTGCGTTAGCAAGTGTTTGTTAGGTCAGCTGACATGACCTAGTTTTCAGAAAGCCAGATCTAAATAATAATTTTAAAAATTACACAGTTCAGTATTCTCAGAAGTGTCAGTTGCACTGCTTCATTTTGCCCTTAGGCAGTGATATACTGATAGGTGACAGCTCAGTCATGATTCTTGATCAGGGCTTTGCATTCCCAGAACATATTTGGTCTCTCTGCAGTATAGGACACAGTTACTCTCAAAAGCATGCAGCTGCCATTTGATTTTTGGTGTGTGTTATAAAGCAATGCATTTCCAAGTAAGTGTGTTTTCCAAGCAGGAGGGGGCTGTTTGAGATTCATCATGACTAGTTCAGCTGTGTAGTGCATGACAAAACTGCGACATGTCAACAGTTCCTAATGAGAAGATGTAAAGCCATTCATCACGTCAGAGGAAAATAGGGTAGGCGAGCTGGCAGCCTTCCTGCCAACTGATGTGGCTTCTTGCCAAGTGGGCAGCTGGAAGAGTTGGACCAGACTCTCTTGGAAGAACCACTGCTGAATTCTTGAGAATGTTCCTCCTTTTGAGACAGTTTCAGATGCAACTTTGTACTTCCCAGTCACTGTGAATTTTTGAGGGGATCCAAATTCTTTTACTAAGTGGAAGCAAACCCCTGTTTCGACAGTTTGGGAAAAATCCCATTGCAGTGTTGGATTCATATTGTCCTTTATGACATAATGCATTTTTTCACTTCCACACACTTCGCAAGATCATCTGAAAAGACATTTAACTAGTGATTCTTTTCTAAATTGCTTCAATCACGAAAGAACTTTTCCAGAAAGAATTTTATATTAATGAGAAAAATATATCAAGATAGTTAACCTTTGCTACACATCCCTTTCTGTAGTTCAGAAGAGAATACCTAAGTTCAGTGAGGAGGCATACAAAAGTGGTGATAAACCTACCAACCCAACAGAATAAATTACCTAAAGTGCAGTAATGGAAAGGAGATGATAAACACCCCTGTTTCTGGAACTCTAGCATTTAGTCTCTGGAATATGAAATTGTTCTTTTAAATATTCAGCTACTCAGAATTACAGTCAGTGAAGTAAAACATTCACGCCTTATTTTATACTTTTGGCTATAATTTAGAAAATCTGTTCAAATTCTCATTTTAATAATAGTTTGATCTGGTGCTGTAAACTCCACAAGTTAATTGCCTGGTGTCAACTAAGTGGTTTCCAAAAAATAAAACTGTACTGTTTTTAATGGGAGTTATTGTGAAGCACTTTTTTATGTCAGAGAAGTCTCCATTTAGCTCCTACACCATGAAAGGACTGTTTACATTGTGATCAGGAAAGAATGGTGTCTTGGCAGATCTGATGCTGGGCGGCCAACTTAAAAGCCTGAAATTCCAAACCAGGGGTTCAGTTCTCTGCAAAGGCAAAATAGGTTCCTGAGGAGTCTTTTGTATGAAAACCAAAGTATTGCTGCTTAAGGGTTTCAACACCTGCTTTGCTCAAGTTGGGCGAGTGAGACTGCAGATACAAAACCTCTTTTCTGATCGATGCAGACCTACAGGCACCGGCACACCTGGGTAGTGACGTTGCAAACAAGGAAATGGTTTAAAAAAATAGAAACAAAACATTGCTGCCATTACCGTGATGATTTTACATCTCTGCTTATTTGCTGTTATCTCCTTTAGATAGACTTTTATACGGTAAACTTCTCCTGGTAATCATCTTGTTATATGGGGCGTTAGCAATGCAGAGCCCATTGTGTCATGCGTCCACTTAAAGAACTGTATGAAAAATAATGGTTTTAGTTTTCAGAAACATTTGAAAAGTGAGAAAAATGCTCACATAGAGAAAATGAAATGGTTTAAAGCACTAATCAACCATTAAAGCATAAAGGAATTCTACTCTGCATAGCAATTCTGCTGCAGCTAACAAAGCAAGATCAGGGCTAAAAGTTTTGAACCATATGTACCCACAGTTATATTGCCAACATTGTCAAGTTTGGAGTTTTGTGTTACAGATTTTGTTTTATAGAGCTTCAGCCTTCAGAGGGGAAGGTGCCTCTCCATGGTGGACTGTGTTACCAGACAGAGTGTCCAGTAAAAGAGTACCCTAAAAACCATAGTCAGCACCTTATGTGGTGGATGCAACAATTTAGATCACAAAATCGTGGAAACACAGACTGTTCTAAATCTTTACCAGTTTGTGGGATAGAGCTTTGCCTTCCACATAGCCTCAGCTCTACATGGATGCTTGCTTCCCTCGTACCTGAAAATTGTTGCCTGTTATTTCTTCTTTTTTTTTTCCTTGTGTTTTTTTTTCTCCCAGTTCTTTTTCAATTAGTGACTTACAGCATTCTGTTGCATGCTTTCAGGAAGTATCTTGACAGATTGTTTTAGCCTTTCTGGAAATAACAAGCTGCGTGTAATTCAAAGGATTAGCAAATTAGAGCATCATAAGAATGAGTTACAGAAGTGACCTGTGTTCTCTAATGCTTGGTTTTTTGAACATAATGAATGTGACTTTCTTCAGTCAATTGAGATATTCCTCAGTTTTGATCTTTGTACCATGCAAAAATACTAGCTCCCTAACCAAGGAATGTTAATCTAGGGGAATTTTCAGGAGCAGGGTCTAGATTCAGTTGGGGAATTTCAGCTGACCTGGTGACAATGATGGAGAGTGATAGATTTTAGAAGGTTGAAAGAAGGGGGCGCTGCGGGCCAGGCCGCAACCTCAGGCCAACAGGCGGCACACAGGTACACCATTCTAGCAATCAGACACATCTTTCTTTCTTCAAAGGTATGGTGCTGCTTAGAGGTAAGGCTGGAAAATGAATGTGAAACAGGTGGTAAGCTATTTATTATAGATTAAGTGCTGACAGTGTGCTCTGTGCTGTCAAAACCTAAACCCATGTTTCTTTCCCCATGGAGCTTCCTCCTAAATAAATAGACTAGTCAGACACAGAACTGTTCAGCAGTGCACAGCAGCAGTTTATTGAAAAAGTGAAAAACTAAGCAAACAAACCAGCATTCTCCACATAACAGACAAACACAGGATCATAGGAGAATTGATACTTCAGATGGTTTTAATTGCTGGTTCTCAGCTGGTTTTCTGCATGAACTAAGGCGTAGTTTAAATAAATAACATTATGTGTGCAGATTGCATGAAATGGTTTGATGTCTGCAATTCATTATTTTCAAGAGATTACCTTTCTTTAAATTAAGCCTCTTTTGAGATGAGATTTAAGATGTGGTTTTGCTGATTGAAAGGTAATATATCTTATGCTGTAGATGAAACCCAAATTTAGGTAATCGAACTTTAATGGAGATAGTCTTCCAGCTGTTTCTTTTTTAATCAGCCAATGTACAATTTAAATCTGCGAGATAGCTGAGAAACTTTCTGAAAGTAGGTGACTTTTTTAACCCAACAATTGAAAACTAACAATTTGCAGCTCCACGCAGTGAAAATTGTATGACCTCAACTATGCCAAGAAGTGTTAACTTTCTTTTCAAAATGAGCCAGCTCACAATTTGTCCTGTTGCTGTCATGGGTCAGAGAGGATTGATACTGCAATGCCTGTACATGCCAATACTTACTACAGTTTTATACATCAAAGTTAAGACCAGCTTCTAGAAACGGCCTTCAGTTCGAATCTGCTGTTACTAGGATTCACTTCTGCATTGCAGAAAATTGAATGTGGAATAGTATAATTTGACCTCTTTGAATATGTACATCCCAAATGCATGATCCTAATAGTTATGAAGATTGCTCTTTATTTTCTTGAAAAGAAAAGGGCAGTATATGTATATACATAGACATATATACATATATATATATATATACAGACCAGTCAGTCTCACCTCTGTGCCTGGCAAAATCTTGGAGTGGATTCTCCTGGAAGGCATGCTAAGGCAGATGAAAACCAACAAGGTGCTTGGTGACAGCCAGCATGGCTTCACTAAGGGGAAATCCTGCCTGACCAATCTGGTGGCCTTCTATGAAGGGGCTACGGAACTGATGGACAGGGGCAGAGCGGTTGATGTCATCTACCTGGACTTGTGTAAAGCCTTTGACACTGTCTCCCATGACATCCTTCTCTCTAAGTTGGAGAGACATCAATTTGATAGGTGGACCACTCGGTGGATAAAGAACTGGCTGGATGGCCGCACACAAAGAGTAGTGCTCAGTGGCTCAGTGTCCAGCTGGAGACCAGTAACGAGTGGTGTCCCCCAGGGATCGGTGTTGGGACCGGTCTTGTTCAACATCTTTGTGGGTGACATGGACAGTGGGATTGAGTGCGCCCTCAGCAAGTTTGCCGATGACACCAAGCTGTGTGGTTCGGTTGATACATTGGAGGGAAGGAATGCCATCCAGAGGGACCTTGACACGCTTGTGAGGTGGGCTGATGCCAACCTGATGAAGTTTAACCATGCTAAATGCAAAGTCCTCCACCTGGGTCGGAGCAATGCCAGGCACAGCTACAGATTGGGCGGGGAGGAGATTCAGAGCAGCCCTGCAGAGAAGGACTTGGGGGTGTGGGTTGATGAAAAAATGAACATGAGCCGGCAGTGTGCACTTGCAGCCCAGAAAGCCAACCGTATCCTGGGCTGCATCAAGAGGAGTGTGACCAGCAGGTCGAGGGAGGTGCTCCTGCCCCTTTACTCTGCTCTCGTGAGACCTCACTTGGAGTATTGTGTGCAGTTCTGGTGTCCTCAACATAAAAAGGACATGGAAGTGTTAGAACAAGTGCAGAGGAGGGCCACGAGGATGATCAGGGGACTGGAGCACCTCTCGTATGAAGATAGGCTGAGAAAATTGGGGCTGTTCAGCCTGGAGAAGAGAAGGCTGCGTGGAGACCTCATAGCAGCCTTCCAATACCTGAAGGGGGCCTATAGGGATGCTGGGGAGGGACTCTTCATTAGGGACTGTGGTGAGAGGACAAGGGGTAATGGGTTCAAACTTAAACAGGGGAGGTTTACATTGGATCTGAGGAAGAAATTCTTTCCTGTGAGGGTGGTGAGGCCCTGGAATGGGTTGCCCAGGGAAGTTGTGAATGCTTCATCCCTGGCGGCGTTCAAGGTGGGGTTGGACATAGCCTTGGATGGCATGGTTTAGTGGGAGGTGTCCCTGCCCATGGGAGGTGTGTTGGAACTAGATGATCTTAAGGTCCTTTCCAACCCTTACTATTCTATGATTCTGTTCTATGATTCTATAAAATATCATGTAGCAGTGCTGAGAAATTACTGTTATAAATCAGAGCTTGTAATTCTCCCATTATACACAGGCATAAAAATAAAGAAGAATCCTATATTTGATTCAGGGGGTTTAATTATGTTGGGCCAGGAAAGGGGTCAAGATCCAACTAAAAGCTGGACAATTCTGAAAAAATACAGAATTTCTTTATTTTGGAGAAAAGCACTGCCTTTTCTAGAGCACCTGTAACCTCAGCTGATACAAGAATAGCTTTGTGATGCCTTTTTTCTCCTTTGATACCTTGGAGGTGGCGTTGAACCCTCTTAATCCTATGCAAGCTCTTGCGAGGTACAGTGTCTTCAGCTGATGTTTGCTGCCATCTACCGTTTTAATTATAAGGCTTAACGAGTTTGCCAGTGGTATGGTCATGTTGGCAAAACCAGCAGGTTGGCTGATGTGGGAGAGAGGGGGAAAACAGTAGCGTAGCTGTTCCGTGAGGTTGCTGCAGTAAAACCTGGACGTGCAAGAAAGTTCCATTTCAACACCAGTCAAACCACTAAATGACTCTTTTTCCCAAAAAGTAACTGAAAGGGTCTGTTGTTGCCTCAGCTCCATGAAAAACCAGCTGGGCTCACTACAGAAGATTGTTGTCAAATGTGTTTTACTGGACATTCCGTAACTGCTTGGGTGGGGGGGGGGGAGCTGCTGAATTCCTCCCATTTTCTTCTTAATGTTAGGGTTTTTTTAGGCTGGTCCATTGTTGTTTGTTTTAAGTTGGCTCTTAACTGTCAGGTTTTGTAAAGAACAAAGATTAAGGCAGCTCTTGGTTTCTATTTTTCAGCTGTTCGTTGGTCTCGGATTTCCATATGAAGGGCCAGCTCCTTTGGAGGCTATTGCTAATGGATGTGCTTTTCTAAATTTAAGATTTAACCCACCAAAAAGTAGCAAAAACACAGAGTTTTTCAAAGGCAAACCTACACTCCGCGAGGTAAGCTTTGTCAATCTTGATAATTTCTATATTGACAATGATTGTGGATTTCTTTCTAGTAACACAATGTAGGAAAAAATTAAGTGTTCACAGTTTATGGCAAAAGGTGTGCAACTGTTGTTTTCTTTAGCCATCAGTGGGATTGTCAGTCATTTTTATAAGATAATCAAAATTTTTCATTAACATACTGTTAAGCTTTATCTCTAGATTTGCCTATATGTACATTCTGCTTCTTATCATTGGTAGCTCGTAAACTGAAGTTTCACTTGAAAATCTGATCTTCTATCCAGGAAGAGGTCGTGTCATCTGATACATGATGTGTCATTTGAAAGTGGTTTTATTTTGTTGAAGAAACAAACATTACCATGTACTGTGCAGGAAGTAAATAGGCATATAAGTAAATTATAAAAATTAAACTTGTGGGTGTTGGGGTGTGTTTTGGGATATTACGTTTTTTCCTAGAAAGGACCTGTTCAAGGCACTGTTGAGCTAAGCTATTAATGGTCACACCCCACCATGTTTGTGGTTAAACAGTGAACACATTTGGAGAACTGACTGTTTAAGAGAACAGGAAAACCAAACCTCTAAGGTTTGAATCAGCAAGTGTGTTTAGACTCAAGCAAGAGAAAAATGAGGCTAAGTAAACAAGCCTCTCATCCTGATACTGACTTTGGAATATTTTTCTTCAGTGTAGGTAAAATTCAGCCTCTACCACTTGCAAGCATTTAACAGTCATGTAGCCATTTCTGACAACACTTGTCTGTGACCATGGCTTCTTCATAGGTGTATCACAGAATACCATGGAATCATAGAATACCAGGTTGGAAGGGACCTCAAGGATCATCTGGTCCAACCTACGTGTATATACTTATTTTCTTTACATAACTATCTAAAGGGAAAGCTCTCAGAGTAACACTTAGATTATGAGAACCTTACAGAGCCATATTTCCCAATTCAAGTTACACTTGGGCTATATAAATTGCTTACTGAGCAGTGCCAAAGTTGATCAGCAAGACAGTTTCATATTTTAAAATAGGAACACAAGGTTCTTACGATTTTATGGTCCAGACCTGTAATTGTCTTTCAGCTTGTTATTTATTCGCTTGTCCAGGAAAGTTGGGGCTGTTCAGCCTGGAGAAGAGAAGGCTGCGTGGAGACCTCATAGCAGCCTTCCAATATCTGAAGGGGGCCTATAGGGATGCTGGGGAGGGACTCTTCGTTAGGGATGGTAGTGAGAGGACAAGGGGTAATGGGATCAAACTTAAACAGGGGAAGTTTAGATTGGATCTGAGGAAGAAATTCTTTACTGTAAGGGTGGTGAGGCCCTGGAATGGGTTGCCCAGGGAAGTTGTGAATGCTTCCTTGCTGGCGGTGTTTAAGGCCAGGTTGGACATAGCCTTGGGTGGCATGGTTTAGTGTGAGGTGTCCCTGCCCATGGCAGGGGTTTGGAACTAGATGATCTTGAGGTCCTTTCCAACCCTAACTATTCTATGATTCTATGATTCTATGACATGAGTTCAAACTCATTCTCACAGCTTCCATCACTGGCAAAGGTGGTAATAATAAGGGAGGAAAAATCTGTTTACATTTTCTCCTTGGGCATGGCACCTGTCAAAGCTTTTCTTCTATGGTTGTTTGACTGTTTGTCTTGGTTCCAGTTGTTCTGTGCCCAAACGCTATAACTGGTGATGCTCAGTAAATAATCTGGACCCACCTAAGTCTTTTAGTAGGAACTTTAGTGCTTGGAATGCTGTGCTAAATGCCTTTGGCATGTGTCCACACTAGCAGAAATGCTGTGCACCTGACTTGTGGAGAAAAATAATCCCTATTGACTGCTTAAGTAGAAAATAGTAAAATGAACACTCATCACAAATACTGCTGCGTTCACATGCTCTGCTGACCTGTGCTATGAGTAACCTTTTCTCTTAACTGGTTTTCACAACTGCATTTAGATCCGATTGCTAGTAATCCATCTGCTGGTTCTTTAGGATTAAGAAAGTTCTTAAATCCTTCTCTCATTTTTTTTTTTTTTTAGAAATTAATTCCAAATCTATTTTATAAGAATTCTGAGAGATTTTAATTAGAGAGGGAGTATCTCCTGAATATCTAAATCATTAAGCCTTGGCTAATTAAAGCATTTCAGCATTAGGAAATAGTCTTAAAATTTTGGTAAGTACAGATGCAGAATAACTTTGGGTCTTTGGACTGTCTGGAGGAATTTAAAATATGCCAATGGGAGCACAGTGCAGTGGGCTGCAAGTGAATGTGGGCAGCTATAGTAGCTGTCTGTGTGCAGGAGCATCCTGAGTTACTGCACAGTGCCTGCAGTTTTCCAGCCAGTCTATGGACTCTTACCACCACACTGCCCTGCAGCCAAAGGTGTAACTTGCACAGAG
Organism: Amazona ochrocephala; assembly: GCA_039720435.1. Lineage (NCBI taxonomy): Eukaryota > Metazoa > Chordata > Aves > Psittaciformes > Psittacidae > Amazona > Amazona ochrocephala. Next base: position 34,885,555 of record CM077881.1, read on the forward strand.
ACCCCTGGAGCATTGGTCTCAGAGAACAGAATTGTGCTAGTGATCCCATACCAAACTCTAAGGCTGACTTCTCTTGTCTACAAGCACACTGCAGTGGGCAACATTTCTTTTAAAGTTCTTCCTTACATTCGCTTAAGGAAGAGATCAAGCACTGTCTATGCCCAGTGCAGGAGAAGGTTCTTTCCAACAGACTGACTCCTACTTCAGATCTTTTGCACTGCCTACATTTTTCTTTGTATCATGCATAAAGATGCAACTGTATAAAAATTGTCTATGAATAATCTGTCCCATAGGGTGTGTGGGGGGGTATTTTTTTAAGAAGCAATTGCCTTCTGAGGCTTGTGTGAAACACTCTCCTCTCTTCTCTGGCTTTTGCTTCCTCTCAGTGTGTTCATCCACATGTTCTCACTCCTGTCACCAAAATTTTGGTGCCATCCTGTGAGTTCTGAAAGCAACCTCTGATACTTTTCTTAGTTATCTACTTGGGTACTTATTGAATTCGTTTTCTCACAGTGGTGAGTAAAATATTTACAAGTTAACACTCTTATTGAGGTCAAAGTACTCTTGCACTATCATCAGCACAAGTCAGAATTCATCCTAAATGATAGAAATGATCCTTTGTTTTCTACTACTCACAGAATCTTGGAAATGGTTGAAATTTGAAGAAGAGACAGGGTGAGGACATTGAAGGTGAGGCAGGGTGAGGATGACGTCTCTTGAAGGCAGTCAGGCAGGTCTAACCAGGACTGCTAGCAATTACAGGTTATGAAAACAGTTGCTCTGTGAATGAGCTCTGGGGAGAAAGGGTCACATTGTAAGCATAATTTTAGTAAGCATCAATTCTTCTGTGATGTGGGTCATTATGAGGATCAAAGCCACAAATTAGAAGGGCACAAATGTTACTTGTGATGTTCGTTATCTGATCTTCAGTTTTCCAGCTAAATTCACTCTCTAAATTTAAATGCAGAAAATCTGAAAGATAACTCAGAAGGAATGGCGCTGTGAGATTCTGACTGAATACTTGTGTTATCCTAGCAGATTTCATCCAAAAGCTCTGATGAAGAGGGTGAGAGGAAGGACATCTTGACACACTGATTTTTACCAGTATCATTTCTTCCTTTCAGTTGACATCTCAGCATCCCTATGCTGAAGTTTACATTGGGAAGCCCCATGTGTGGACTGTAGACATCAACGATCTTTCTGAAGTTGAGAAAGCTGTGAAATCAATTTTGAATCAAAAGGTGAGAAATGTATCCTCGGTTTGTCATCAGCACTTAAGGGTGCATTGTGTACAACATGTGGAGTGCTCCTTAGTCTAATTAAAGCAGAGTGGTGCAATTTGGTAGGATATTGGGCGGGGAAAAATGTTATTATGTATCTGTGGTATGTGATTATCATGATTTGATTTAGTAGTGGTATGTCAGGTTTCTACCTGAAAAAATGAGTGTGAATGAATTTTATAGCAATGTGAATTTGATACATAAATGATACAGCAATCTGTGTTTTCTGTGCATTCAGTGAGGAAGTTTCCTTGCTGATTTGTAGGGCATTGTAGGCTGTCCAAATACATGCTCAACTCTTTTGGCTGATTTTGTAGCCTTGACATAGCTGCCACTGAGGCACTTGTGCACTTACAGTGTGGAATTGTAATGAGGGTGCTTCAAGGGCAGGGTGTGCATGGGGGGAAGTTTGAAGTAATTTTCAAAGGTATCACATTCCTTTTTTTGTCTTAATGTTTCATTTTTCGCTTCAGTTCCAGAACTGAAACTTAGTTAAAACAGGAGCTCTGAAATCCCTTAGGGTCTCAGGCTAGCTTTGTATGTATTCCTTTGCAGTATACCATGAGTTTCCTTAAAATAATCACTGAGCAACTTTTATTGCCTTTACAACAAGAAAAGATCAGCTTAAACCTCTGATGGTTTTGCGAAATTGTGATTTTTTAATGAGTTTATTTGGTTCTGTTGTTGCTGCTTAGGCTGTAGTGTAGCATTTGGAATACAAGCTGCTACCACATAGCGCTCCTCAAAGCTCACTTAAAGAAAAGACCCTCTAACCTTAACACACTGTATTTCCACAGATTGACCCTTATTTGCCCTATGAATTTACGTGTGAGGGAATGCTTCAGAGGATGAATGCGTTTATTGAAAGACAGGTATGAACTTTTATTGTGGATGACTCTTTCGTTTTATGTTGGAAAGGGAGGACCCTCTCGATTTTAAAGCATTCTTGCCGTTCAAGTAGAAATAGTAGCTGTGCGGTCCTTGGAGTTAAATCAAAGCAGAAAGGCAAACTAATTTTGCAGTGTATATGTGACTTCTTTAACTGTGTACACACAGAAAAAATTTTTGATCATGAGATATCACATAAATATAGAGATACATTTGTCGTAGAATTGCACTTAGGCTAAAGCCTCTGGGCAGATTTTTCAAGTATTTAGTTTCAATTGATAAAGTTTTAAATGGTTTGGAAGCCAGTTTCTTAAAGGGCTTTTGGTCCCTGTGCATTACCATCAGCTGAGAGCAGCAGAAGACACTGAGTTATAGTCATAAACTGCAGAGATTTCTATGGGATCCTGATTTCTAGAAACTGTGTGTTTGCTTGGACTTCTGCCCAAGGCCAGATCTGCTGCAGCGCTGGCTCTGCCTTTTGTTTTGGCTGCTGCAGAAGAGAGATAGGAACAAGCTTTATCTCTGATATGCCAATTAATTGCCAGGATTTCTTTGAAGTGAAATCACTGGACATGCTTCTGTGCCTGTATTTCTGAAAATGGATGGTACTAAATACAGTAATAAGGAATTCAGATCAGAAGTGTAGTTAACAGAACAGCTATTTCTGGTTTCCTGACAATAAGCACTTTAAGCTTTTCACTGCTGTATTGGTGACATAGCTTGAAAAGTGTCTGTGCTTCTTTTGATTCTTCTACTCGAGTTAGCTATAACTGAGAGAGGGTTTGTCAATGCTGGAAGAAGTGGAGCTCAGTGTAAAGGAGAAAATCTAGAGACAGTGTTTGTGGGGCAAACCCGTTTCTCCTCTCTGGACCTCCTCCAAGGGCTGAGCCCTGGCCTGTACTGCGTGCTTCTCAGAAATAAATGGAGCATTGTAATTTTGTTCGTTGCTTTGACTAATTGTCAAAAGCCATTACTGTTTCACAGCCCCCAGCATGCTCAGGCATCATCATTAGCTGCATGTGCTTGGCACTGTGCCTGATTAACAATGTCACATGAAGCAAAAACAAAGGTTGAGAACTTATTTTGAAGAGCTTTCAGTGGGAGGGAGGCAGGACAGAGGAAGCAGCACAAGCTTGGAACAGGAACAAAGGTGCATGGAACTGGTCTAGTTCAGAGGTTCCGGAGTGCATTAACTACAAGAACGTGGTCTTCTGGGATGTTTGAATGTGAAGAGGATGGGGCCAGATACAGTCACCCACCAGTCACCATACGGGACAATAGAACTCTAGGATTTAAAGGAGTTGTCTGGAGTTCCCCTTTTGGGGCCTTGGCTCAGGACCAGGAGGGAGGACAGTGTTCACAAGAAAGGTTTAGTGAACTCCCCAAGTCTTCAGACAGCTGAGCGGAAGGTCTTTAGGGTCTGAAGCAAGAGTACTGTGAGCTGTGGTTTCATGTTTAGCAGTACCACCACTCCTTCCTGACAGTGCGCTACCCTTGCCAGCAGCGCTGCGTGGCTGTTAAGTGCATCTGTGCTATCTGCTGAATCCATCCCTTGATCCTGTTTGCTCTGTGGCTGTACAAACAGTTGTGTCAGCTCTTCGGAGCGGCAGCATAGAGTGGGAGCCAAAGGGTGGGACTGCTGAAGTTGGCCCTGCCATCAAAGGAGCAGCCAAGCAACTGCAGCCGAAGCAGCTGTGGGATTACTTGTTGCAAACCTGAGAGCTGCTTGATGAGGCAGGCTGGGCTGATGCAACAGATACGGTGACTTTGAAAGATGTGGTCAAGTGAATATTAGTTAACCCAGCAGAAAGTGGTTTTGGCAGGGCTCTACTAGGTCAGCAAATTGATTTGGCTCAGCAGAGGGTCAGCTGAGCACCAGAGCATGGCGGAGGGAGTGGAGCAAGCACATTCCTCCAAGAGCAAGAAAAGCCACAGGGAGAATACCTGCTCTGATGGCAGGGCTAAGCCTGTCTTACCTTGAAGTTGTGGTGATAGGTAAAATAAGCATAAACGCAGTCTCCTGTGAAGCTTAGCCTTCTGTTTTAAATACCATCTTTTCTTTATTTCATCCTTATGCATGTGGAGTTGTGTGGCAAGATAGACTGGAGCGAAGATACTAAATTCAGGTTGGGTTTGATGGCTTATAGCCAAACTAACCAGAGACAGCAAACTGAAGCACAGCCCTGTGTGCTGGTACCTGTGAAGGTGATGTACTGTAAGACATGCTTCAAGGTGGCGTAAGCTGAGGGGAAGGCTTCCCATCAAGCTAAGGACTGGCAAGGGGAGCCTGTGCCCAGTCTGGGGGAAGAATTTTCAGCTAAGAGACGTTTAAAGCTGAAACCCTCAGCAAATGGTGAAGCCTCACAAGTGATTCACTTCGAAAAGCTTTGTCTTCTGCCTGCATTAGCTCGGAATCCAATCCAATAGTACAGTGTTATATAGAATCATAGAATAGTTTGGGTTGGAAAGGATCTTCAAAGCTCATCTAGTCCAAACCCCCTACAATGAGCAGGGACATCTTCAACTAGATCAGGTTGCCTAGAACTACATGTAGCCTGCACTAGGTCCTGCAGCACCTCCATTTTGACAGTGAATCCTTCAATAACTGTCCTTCAATAACTACAAGGATTTCCAAAGTTTCCTAACTGCTCACAACAGTTTCATCTTAACCAACATTTCTAACCTGCTTACAAGAATGCCATGTGTAAGAGGGCGAAAGAGAGTTACTCAAAACAAGACACATGGCATACGCTGCTTCTCTTACTCCAAAAAGTCTGCTACCCTCTTGCAAAAGGAAAATGGGTTGGTCCAACATTACCTGCTTTTGACAAATTCCCCTGCTGACTTGCTGCCTTCAGGCACTTACATGCAGTTGGATGGACACAGCACACCAAAAGAAAAGGTAGAGCCATTAAATGTGATTATAAGAAGCCTAAATCATTGTGTGGACAGGTGATAAGCAGATTGTATGTACTACATTACTATATATTACAGTATTATATAATATATATATTACAGTACCGGATTGGATTTTAAAAGTATATAGATTTTTTTCCGCGTCTAGTATTTTTATTAGTGATTTATGAAAGGATGGAACAAGCAGGGCACTTCAGTTCAAATAGCAAAAAGACCTTTTGAAACAACCTCGTTAAAAAGTACCTCCAGCTATCCATTACTAACCTGTTTTTTCAGATGCTGCTAAAATTATTCTGCCAGAAATAAACCCTAAAATGATTTTTATTTTTTTCCCCCAAATATGGCATGAGGAAATGGCTTAGAGCTGCATTAGGGGCACTTCAGAAGTTCGTTATTGACAGGGTGGTCAAGCACTGGAACAAACTCTCCAGGAAAGTGGTCATGACCCCAGGCCTGTCAGTGTTCAAGAAGCGTTTGAACAGTGCTCTTAGATATATGATATAACTTTTAGATTGCCCTGTGTGGATTCCAGAGTTGGCCCCTGATCCTTTCCACATGGCTCTCCACATGGGCCACTTGAGACATTTCTCACCTACCAGGTAACAGGTCTCTGGAATTCTCCTGCCAGAACTTCCTCCTGTGCTAAGTATCACTTAGAAAACATATAACTAAGAAAATAGTTCTGCTAGCACTGAGTTAGTGAAACAGGTATCACTGAGAAAGCCAAAATGGGTTCAGGGTGTGGAAATAGAGACTAGCTAGAGTTGCTCATGATAAATTGAAAATGGTGAAACTAGGGAGGAAGCTTCTTTGGGAAGAACGATAGTACCACATTTCCAGTAGCTATAAAAGGCGACAGTTCCCTCATGCTAAAAAAAAAGTTCTTTTAAAATGTGCTTAAATTAATGATTTTGATACAACCACAAGAGCTGCAAAATGAGTGTTTGGGTGATAAGAACTACTTACTTTACTACTGGGAAAAATTACTGTCAAGGGACTGGATGCATCATGATAAAATATGATCTGTCACTGCAGGATTTCTGTCACGGGCAAGTGATGTGGCCCCCATTAAGTGCCCTTCAAGTAAAAATTGCTGAACCTGGAAAATCCTGTAAACAGGTTTGTCAGGAAAGCCAGCTCATCTGTGAGCCTTCCTTCTTTCAGCATCTCAACAAGGACAAAGCTCTACTTAGGTAAGTACTGAAAAGCACAAACATACTACTTGGTCTTGTTTTATTGCATGGGGTTTTGCCACACATGAAGTTTAGTGTACAAATTCTGTGAGAAAGGGAGGTGGGGAGAGGAGTGCTGGCTGGCTGGCAACAGCAAGCTGTGTGGTTAGGTCTCAGTCCTTCATAGCAGTGGATGGTAGAAGCTACTGCTGTGCTGAGAGTGCCATTCCACGTAGCATGTGTTTTTGCAGTGAGACAGTACCAAGGCCAAAAATTTACATCTCTTCCTTCCCCCTTATCTCTGTGTGTGCGCACCGTGCAGTGCCCTTTGATGTTGTGTTTCCTGCACTGAGTAAAGATGCTTGTGCTGCTGGGATCCCAGATGCCAGGACTCTAATTGAGTTTGGATGGACTTGGTGCAGCCCTGGCTGAGCAGGTGCACTATGCCACAGCTTTTGCCATATCCTCTGAGAGTTAGTGAACTTACGTGACTCTGAATGCTAATCCTAGTTGTGCTCAGTCAGCTGGGTCAGAAATGAAATGCATTTTGTTGCAGTAAACAGAACTCAGTACATATTGTGTGATTTCTGTCAGTTGCTTACATGATTTTAAATATAGCACTTATGAAGCATTGCTTTTATTTATTGAGTTCCTCTTTGGTCATGATTAACATCCATATTGAAGCATCTATGTTCACTGGCAGTTAGCAGTTACTGTTTCTGCAAACCTTTTGTCAGTATTGTCCTATATAAAGAATTGTAAACCCTTGTACATGAGAGGTAGTGTCAATTTCTGAAGCTCCCCAGCTATGCATTAAGGAAATTAACGTTGCTTTCAGGTGCTGCCTCTTTAGGAATATGTCTGTGTTCCTTTCAGAATGAAAACCAAGCACTCAAACCTGGGCTCCAACCAATGCCTGCTAGGGAATCTGCTTTCTAGGTTTTCTGTCTCCACTTTTTGTTAAATTAAATTCTAGAAGTGTTTTATTCTTGTATTTTGTTTGAAAAATTGTAATTCCCAGTGGAATTCAGAAGCAGCTCATGGAAGAGTTTTGTCAGGCTTCCTTTCCAGCTGTCTAGACAACATTAGAATTCTGTGGAAAAAGAACCCTGTTAAATGCTGAAAGCTACCAGTGTTTCGAGAGTAAGTGAAAAACAAGCCCCCACTGGAAATGCTGCCCTCGTGCTTAAGCTTTGTGGTCAGAAAACAGCAACTGGAATGTTAATGTTTTCAGCTGCCCTGCACTATCTGGCTCCCCAGAGCAGCAGGTCCTGCACTGACCAGCTTCTGCTGCACAGCAGCATCGCCTCGTCTTCCTAGTTTGGCTGCGCTACCTCACCTCAAGCTGTTCAGGGCTGCCTAGCATGGTGGGACTCGCCTGTGGGACTTCCCTGCTGAAATCAATGAGGATATCTCCCAATTTCATATTCTTTGGGTTTGTCTTACTAGAAATCCATGGTGTATTTTAAGTACTGTGCTCTGGGGAATAGTCAAAAGGATTTTTTTCCTTTTTAACGTGTTTCATTAATCTTTAGCAAAGGCTGTACTGCCCTCTGCAGAGAGAATCCGTGCAAGCAGAAAAAAGTTGTGTTCTGGAAATCTGCAACTCTGAAGTGTACTTGATTTAGGATTTAATATAGCATTTTATTTTCGTTTTAGCAATGAAGGATGAAAACTGTACTGAACTCCTGTAAATTCCACAGTGATTTAGATCATTTGCTTTGCTTTTTAGGCACAATATCGAATGTCTCACCATGGAGTCTGCAAATGATATTCTGGTCCCCTCTTTTGATGGAAGAAGGAAGCACTGTGTTTTCCAGGGTGATCTCTTATTGTTCAGCTGTGCCGGTTCCCACCCCACCCACAGAAGAATCTGCCCGTGCAGAGACTATATTAAGGGGCAGGTTGCGCTTTGTAAAGACTGCCTATAGCAGCAGCAGAGCTTCTTTTGAGTTGAGGACAAAATGTAAGTAGTTTTGAGAGGAGCTACTTATTACTTCCTGCACTTTTGTCCAGGTTTTTTGCTGCAGGCAGAGCTATCATTGCTGGGCAGAATCATCTACTAAGAGAGGAGGGATTCATAACAAACAGCTAACTGATCTTTTTTTCCTATAAGAACATTTGCAGTGCAACTCTTCAGATTCCTTTATGTGGTTGCGAAGAGAAAGGAGTTTCATATTTTACAGTGATTTGAAGATGACTGCACAGAATAGTTTGTAGAAAATTCCCAGACCCATCAAACTTCTTTTTTGTTGTGTTGTTTGGGTGAAGTGTTTTCTATTTTTGTAATGAGTTAGGCCATCCCCCATCATGGTTAGCTGAAGGATCTCGACTTCATTTCAGTAGAAAATTGAGAAAAGTGTGCTTGAGGGCAGGGGTGCAGGGGCAGGAGGACTGGCGTTTTATTCTAAGTGCACTGGTTTGGGTACTGTTTTAGTGTGAACAGCTATGAAGTCATTTACTTCACGAGAACTCAGACTCAGAACTCTGTACCCTGTTCTTGGGTTAGCTGGGCCCGGTTCCTTCTTTTTTTCTTTTCCTTTTATTAATCTTTGTACACAACAAGACATTGTCTGCATCAGAGCTGCTGCATCAGAGCAGTCTAACCCAAGAGTATCATGAATGAGCAAACAAGCAGTTGCCAGCATCCGACACATCTTGGTGACTTGACAACTGACTACAGTTGTGGCATTCCTCAGTGTGGAAAAGCTACACAAACATACTGCCATTTTGGGAATGGACTCGTCACATTTTACTGGTCCCATTTAGAGAGTAATCCTTCGAATTTGCCCATGCTTCTGTTATAGTCTGTCTACTAGAAATACTGTGTGAAGCAAAAAGTATTCAGCATCATTGGAGCAATATTATCGTTAGAGCCTCAGTCTGCTATGGCTTCCAGTAGTTGAAGTGTTGCTGAATGACATAGAAAGGTTAAACTAAGCTAACTATAATTATTCTATGGTAGAAATGTAAAATGTCTTCATAATTAGGTAGGTTTTAAAGAGAAATCTTTTCTGAAGATCAAGTAAGAGGAGACAACTGCTAAGAAAAGCATTGATCAGTCTCATGGGTTCTTTGTTTTTCTGGTTTGGGGGATGTTTCTGGTTTGTTGGGGGCTTTTTCCTTTCATTTTTTTTAAGCAGGCACACCAGTTACAAATTTAGAATAAAGCAATTCAGGAGTTTGGAATTCAAATCAAACTTCATTTGTTTTAGAGCAGCAGGTTAACTCTTCTGAACTGTCATGGTTCATAGAGGCAATTTTTGTTACTTTCAGCAGAAGGTGGCATGCCTGATAGCACCATTTGTAGTCAGGAGATTATATGCTAAAATTAGAGAGAAACAAACCTGCAGTACATTTTGAAAGCAGTCATAGTCTGCAGGTTTACAATCTGGACATGCTTTGACCATGCAGGAAAAAAACTTCGTATCAATTTGAAGGGGTTTTCCATAATGATCAACAAGAATAACCAGGTAATAATGACAAGCATGGATACTTTGAATTTTCCTTTCTTGGATGTATCTGGTTGGTTCAGATTTTTCTTGTAACCATCATTCATTACCTGCGTGTGAATATCAATGTATCTCTTGACCTACCAAAGACCAAGCAAGGGAAATGCTCTTTCATTGCGGATAAATTCTCCAGACAAGAGAACAGAACAGTGTATGTATTTAAATTTTCAGTTTCAAAGCACTGAATTAGCTTTTTCAAGCTTTTTCTTTCCTGTGTCAGCAGTTTCCCTGTTAACACCCCGTAACATTGCTGTGGACTACACAGTAGCTTAATCCTGAGAGACTGTCAAGTATCCAAAAAGGATATGTGGGAGCTGGTGAAGAGCAGGGTCACCCATAATTCGGTTGTGATGATGATAAAATCTGCTGTTTTTTAGAGTCATTTTCCAGAAACAGAACAGCTGATTCTATAATGGGTGGCAAACTTTTTGTATGAAAAGAAAACAAACAAGTATGGAAATCCTTACTGTCACCACAGCTCAGCATTTGCTTCAGTCAGCACATATGCACTAGTTTTAATACCCTGGAAAAGCTGGGGGAGGAGAATTGGAAATCAGTCTGAACAGGTGCAACAATTCACTTTGTATTTATGTAAAATACTCCCCACATACCTGTGCATATTTGCGCAACTGGAACATCCAGAGTATCACAGTATATATATACTTGGTGCTGAAAGTAAAGGCAACAGCAGAACTTGCCTTTACCAGCTCAGCCTGAGGTTTTCAGGCAGGAATTTAGTTTGGAATGAGAGAGCACCGAAGTACATTGGGAACAAAGAGTTGTAGGTGCATACTTAAAGAATGCAAGACCCTTAGTTTTTGCTGTAGTGTGATTCTTTGCTGTAAATATATATATGCTTGTTTCCCACACATACACTGTATGGTCCACATGGCCTACTGCGTTTTGTTTTGCCTCTAAACCTTTAAACATGGAATGGGTTGTGTATTTTTAAGATTTTCTGGTCTAGTGCTTTGCTCAGTGCTACATTTGCCTTTACCACAGCAGGGAGAGTCTGTTGTAAGCTGTGTTTTTCATGCTGTAGCACTGTTTCTAGTCTACTAAAGTGAATTACTGTGTACTGGCAAAAAGGAAATGGCAAGCGTCAATGCCTCTTGCATTTCAGCTAGGGACAGAGTATCTAAACTGGCTTCAGAATCAGTTGGGTCTCATCCTATTTCCACTGGAATCTATAGAGAAGACTCATTAATCTTCAAAAAGAATCAAGACCTGTAATTTGATAGGGCTCTATTAATAATTTTAAACTCTCATTTCAGAAGAAGTGTTACTTTTCTGAAGACAGCCTCAGTCTGAATTTCTGTAAGAGGAGACTATCCTATGAGAACTGTAAGCACATAAACTTTGTAAACAGCACTGGCTAAGCCTGATACAGCACTCCCCCATCGCACCATAGTGTTTGTTCACACATTGATAAGCACTCAGGCATATCCATGTCAGACTCTTTAAAAGTTTGAATGATTTACTAAACTGTATAATATATATCCACATTTCGGGATAGAGGGCAGCCTCCTGTCTGAGTTCCTCCCTAATTAAAGAATTAGGTGTAGTCCAGTTCTTGCAGTTAAGCATATTAGAGATGGGACTGTGCTGCTGTTTTTCAGTCAGACAGTAAAGCTTGCAGCTTCCTTTCCTCAGAAATCAGGTTCTTGCATGACTTGCATTTGAATACATTGACCAGTGATTGAGGGGGAAAAAAAAGTCAGAAGTTGAATATAAAACCCTTTTCCGAGCTTTTAAACATATCTCTCATATCAAGGCATTCTTTGGTTTAAAATTTTGTATTTTTGTATGTGAGCTGAGTTTTTTTCAAAAATCTTGTTCCTATGAGACTAGAAAACTTGAGAGAAGCATTTACATATTTATTAAAATTAACAGAAAAGGCTTGCCTTTGAAAGGTGAAGTTGGTAAATACACACTGTTTGAAAATGCCAATAAAAACCTCATTTATTTCATATATGCAAGTTGATTTGCACATGTATAAATAGAGTTGCTTTTTGCCTTTTTTTTTTGCTTAGTTTCTATGTTTCTTTTTATAATTTATAGTTGCAGCAGTGGGTTTGCTTGTTTATATCAGATGATGTTTCTCCCACAAATATTTAATGTTTATGTGCCTTTTACTTTCTTTGGGGTTTGGATGAGTGTTTGGAATATGGATGCTGTCTGAACAAGTATAATGGAACACTAATGACAGGTAAAAATAGTGCTTGATGACTTTACAACTTAGTGGTATGGATTCAGAATGTTTTTAAGTAGTGGAGAAATCTGTTCTAGAAGCATAAGGTAAGGGTTAATAAGATAAAAGTGTGACTTTATTAATTTTTGCTAAACGTCGCTTCAGCAAGCAGAAGTTCCTTTACTATGTAATTTGATGTGAGGGCTCCTGCTGGGATGGGTTGTCTGTTTAATGACCAGAGAGCAAGCTAAAGCTGTTATATTCCCTGAGGAGACACTGCTAACAGAAAACGTCTAGAAACAGCCATATCTGATTTGATCAGAAGGAAAACTGAAGATCCACGTTAAAGCGCTTGAGGTATTGGGTTTTTGGATAAAGACATGGAAGTGTATGGGGCAATTCCTGGTGCTACCAGAATACAGTTGTTTTGGGATACAGCTCTCAGTGCAGAGGGAACTCTGTATATTCCACTTGTTGCAGATGGTTTTCTTTTTACTACTACTACTTTTCTGCAAGAAGAGTGTTTTGTACAGTAACTGCTGTTCAGGTTTCAGTTGATGAGGATGTGGAGAAACCCAGGACTCAGTGTCTTCCCCACTCAGCTTTGCTCCCAACTGCCTGTGCCAGCTTTTGTAACTTGCTTAGTGACAAGCATTCAGAATTGCTGAGAGTTTCTTTTGGCATCAGCCACAAATCATGTTGTTAGCTGATGGCTTCTCTCCTCACTTAATCACACTGTACTACTGTCTTTTATAATGCTAGTCAAAGTCCTTGGTTGATCCTTGACAGGAAAGACATGCCCTTCCCTCGCAAAAGTGAGTGGCCCATCTAAATTACAAAGATGATTTATGAGTATGCAGCGCTTCTCATGTAAACAAAATCCAGATTGCTTTCTCAGGTATTTGTTCTGCTCATGGTGCATTTCAGGACCAGATTTTTCTAGTAAAATAAAATAAATGGCATGAATCAGGCTGGATAGAATCTCATCCAGGTCTGATTAACTTCATGACTCCCACTGGTGGCTTCAGTGATAGCGGAACTCCTCCATTAATTTTTCTTCAAATTAAAAAAGCATCTCTCCGTTTTTAATACAAAGCAGTGTATCTTACAAGACCAAATACTTGCAGTTTCTGTTGTGCACGTATCAGCCAGATTTGTTTGCTGTTGCAGCATGTGTCATTTCTGACTAAGTTGATGTTACTTATTGTTAAAGTATCAGGTGAAAACCTGGTTGAATAGCTGTTCAGTGCACAGTTTGGAGTGGGGGGGTGGGTGTTTGTTGTTTGTTTGTGGTATTTGTTGTTTTGTTGTTTATTTTTAAAGAGCCTTTCCAATTTCATAGGCTGTTTTCTGGGGGTGCTAACATTTTGGCATGGCTATTTCTTTGGGATATTCATGCTACAGCTGCTATACCTTCAACTTTTTGACTTGTGATCTCTTCCCATTTGTAGTTTTCCTGTGGTCCCAGTTTCTGAGACTGCTGTAAAGTCGAGGGGAGTAACACCCTGACAGGCATGTGCTTTTGTTCAGGCTGAAAAGGCCAGGGACAGACAGGATTGCATTGAGATACACTTTAATAATATTGCTGTAAATGTAACATTGAAACATACCAGTTTATGGGCAGTGACTTAAATCCCATCTTCATATTTTTAAGCAGATCTAGAAGGTTTTTTAAAACGAGTTTGTAATTTCCAATTATATTTAAATGGAATGTGTAAAGACCAGACTCCGTGTATCCAATGTGAAATCTTTACTGTGGGAATGTGTTGAAAATCCTAGCAGCTGAACCCCAGAATGCCTCAGGTGGGAGGTATTATTCATGTTCTTTCTTCCAGGGAAAAACAACAAAGTGCAACTGTTGCCAGTGTACCTTGTAGGTGTAATCCTTTGCATATTCGTGCAGTTCTGACCATACAATAGCATGTTCTAGTTCAGCAGACCTTTCTCAACAGCACTAAGCCACTTGTTTATTGAATGGGTTAATAAAATCAGGTCCTCAAAGTTTCAATAAAATGAATAGTAACTCCACCTTCCACACACAGAAACTGCTTTAGGAAAATTCAAGTAACACCCTTCTCTCTGGGGGTCTGGGGCACGTGCCATTTAACTTTTGTGGACACTGTATGGGAGCAGAATTTGTCACCTTTTGTAGGGACTCACAGAGCTGAAGTACCACAGACCTTGCTGTTCTCACATTTTACAGCATAATAACATGCGGCTCCTCTTCTGTATGGGAAAATCCATCTGTATTGCACTGTCTTGTCATGCCTGCAAATATCAACCCTTGGCCAGTGCTGCTCCAGTTGGGGCCAGCTTGGTCCTGCAGAAGCCAGCAAAATCCTTGGCTTTAAGGAGAGCATGTAAATAAGGCTATGGTGTTTATGGAGCCATCCGTGCACTTGGAAAAGGCATGCAACACATCCTGGCTTGGATTCCAGCAGCTGCAAAGTAGTTCAAGGTATCAGATAAGAACACAATAAATCAAGTTAAATTGCTGTGTGAAGGCAGTTAATTTTAATAGGGTTATACCCAGAACTAATTTGTTACATTCATTAACTGGTCTGTTGCAGTAGAGTGACAGCGAAGACCTTTTTAAGACGCTGCGGGTTTATTTGGGTTTTGCAGAGGAATACAGCAGAGGAGGAGGAAATGGCAGGTTTTACCAAAGGAAACAATGAGTAAATTTCATCAGAAAAGTTATCCTGAAAATCCTAAGAGAGCTAAAAGAAAAATGTAAGGGAATATTTACAAAGCTAACTTGAGCCTGGAGAAGTTGATCCCCCTGAGGTTGCTCAGCTGAGGGCTGCACGGGGAAAGAGGAGGGCAGAGGACAGTTTGGGGCAGCTCTTTCTGGTCTGGATCATTCCCTGGAGGAAGCTTTCTCTCTCCATGGGCGAAGGGGGTCAGAATCTGAATAATCTCTACAGCACTGTAAATTGGACAAAAAAACCACAACTCCTGAAATCTGTGAAAAATAAAAGATTGCTGCTTTTTGCAGATGATGAGCTGGAGACAGAGTTCTTATACGTACATGAGAACTTCAGGGTCAGGCTGGTGCTATGTGTGTTTGGTTTGAGTTCTCTCCTGAAAGGTCGATCCCGTGTTTCATTTAAATGGTGGTGTTCCAGTATATTACGTTCAAGCAGTTTAATTCAGAAAGAACAGAACACAGTGGTTCAGATACCATCACGTTCCTGGGGTTCAATAGGATGGGAAGGTTTTAATTTACTTTTTTTTTTTCTAGAAGAGTAAATGTCTGTACTTTAATGGCATAGAAAAATGCTTTGTTTTCACTGTTGTAGAAAAAAAACTAGGGAGAACTTTATTTTTCAATAAACCTTTTTCTTGTGTGATTTGGATTGGTGATTGCTTTGTGCTTAAATGGGAAGTCCATGAGCTGCCATTGATCCAAAATTGCATTTGTGTGGCTTGTCTTTGCAATTCTGCAGCCAGGCATTTGTGTTGGTGGCTGATGCTTGTGACCTTGGCCATAAGGACAACAGGTAAGTAACTGTCTTTTTGCTTTAAACCCAGGTAGGATAATGGATACATTCAAGCTTCCTTGTAGGGGGCGGATTTGTCACAGCAGTAGGTAGCAATTCTTGGTTTTCTAGAGATTTCCAGCGCCCAAGAAAGACTGTGGAATTGCCCACTGGCGCACAGATATACAAGATGAACTGGTGCAATACACCATGGAGTTCAAAAATAAAAGCTATGTTGTAAAATAACATCTTTAGAGGGTGTTGGCTTTCAAGATCCAAGTTTAAATGCAAAAGGCTTGGATGGCTTACAAAATACTTGCATATGGGACACGAGTTCAAGCATGAAACTTGAGACTCCATGCCTGCCTTCCTTCAGTCGATATCACTCCTGCGGCAGGTTGAGGTTTCGGCAGCTGGAGCCACCACCTGAGAGGGACCCTGAAAGGTCTGTCCACCAAAATCATCTGCAAGATGGTAACTTGTGCCTGGGGGGAGTGGAGGGGGTGTTCAGTGCACTTGAAAAGTGGTGCCTTAAATCACCTTGAAGGTTGCAAGCACATCTATTGGAAAAGCTGTACAACAGAAAGTCCAGTGAAGCTCCTCACAGGGCGCTGCCAGGTTACTTCACTGTGCCAATTCTGCCAAAAGGCTCTTTCTCCCACCTCAGTTTTTGCTAGCCCAGCTGAGCCTGAGGGAAGGGTTTGCTGTTGTCAGCATCTGCTAGCAATGGTAAGAGGTTTTGGGGGTAACAGAACAATTAACATGGGAGCAGTATGCAGCAATAAAACAAACAGTAAAATAACCAAACCAGCCAAAACCCAAAATGAAGACTGGCTCTTTTTTGTCTGTTTAGAAAATGTCAATTTGTAGCACAGTTGCTATGTACTTCTAAAACAACACTGGAGAGAAGCATCTGCTCGCTTCCTGCAATGCCTCTTCCCAGGTTTGTTGTGTGGAGGTTTGTTTTTTTAAATGTGGCCACACATAACTGAGTGATGTGAAATCTGAATGGAACAGAAGCCGGTAACTATCAACTTGGGATCTTTTTTATTTTCCCTGTCCCAGTTAATGACACACCAACACTGGTAAAGTATAGTGTGAATAATAATGTCAGACTGAAGCGGGAAGGCAAAGTGTCTGCAGGTTGGGAGGATGTTTTTGACTTGGCTTTGGCTAGTCAGCTGCCTGGTCTGGTCACTGGCCAGAATTCAGGAGTTTAGAGCGTTGTAGCTACGCACAGTGGCTTTCTGCTACATTGCTTCTACAAGAGCCTTGTATTGCTGTTTCAGTGAAGTAAAGTACTTCCTTGCCATACCTCGCCTCAGACTGAAATGGGTGAAAGTTTTGTTGTTTGAGCAACAAAGGCTCTTCAACACACCCCCAATTCCCAAATGTTTCCTACAGGACACAGCTCATTCAGCCCCCCGTTCTGGTTACTTTTGGAAATGTTTTCCTTCCTGTTTCATTCCCTAATTGTTGTTCAGTGCTGACATTATAAGGAGACATCTGTAAAATGGTGAGTAGCTAAAGTCAGATGTGGGCTGTGCTGCAGTCACATAATGGAAAAAAAATGTATAAAAACTGGAACTTGGAATGAAAAACCACACACACCATGCAGCTGTATTGGAAGGATCATTGGGGGAGCTTCAATACTGAATACTTCAACTCTCACACACTTCGACTGGGTTTAGTCAAACGCCATCTGGGAGAAAGTCCACAGATGGAAACATTTTGCTGGGACTTGGCTTCTGTGGCTCTCAGAAGCCTCTCCTCACACTGACGCTTCCTTGTCAGTGTGCAAGGGATGGCACAGCCCCATTTGCCACCCTGCGATACCCCATATTGATGTTTATGCTTGTCAGGACTTGCACATTTTATTATTTTACTGATTATGGAGATTCCCATTAACTAAAATCCTGGTGGTAAATCATTGTTGCCAAAGAAATGGCATGTTGTTTGCACCTAACAAAGTCCAGCTGTTAAATCTCAGTGTATGTCCTGCTTTGTCTTGCGGACCCTTGGTTCGGCAGCCTTTCCTCCCAGGAGACTTGCTGCAGCCCTCAGAGGAGCCCTGGCCTCATGTGTGTCCATGAGAAGGGAAACTTCAAAATAAGCACTGGACAAACACTCTGAAACAGTAATACTACCTCAGAAGCATGTGGACCAAGGCTTGAGCCTCCAGCGTTTCAGCAACAACTGTGTAAGTAACAGCACGGTAGGTCTTTGACGTGAAAGCTGCCAACTCCCCAAAGACCCCCGTTGGCTTTCCTTTCCTCCCCACCTCCACAGGAGGGAGAAATCAATGCGATTTGCCCAAGGCTGCGCTGCAGGCTTGGATTCTGACTGATAGGTCTGCCCCAATAAAAGGAAATTGGAGTTCCTTGTCACTCAGACAGTTTAGAATAGGTGTTACCTTCACTCCACTCCTTGCTGTGTGGGGAGGTGACAGGTGACAATCTGGTAAGACCTGTGTCATTAAGGGGCACGTTCAGGACACTGGGGTTGATGGCAATGGTGTTGGGTGACAAAATGGGATGTTCCCTGCTTACCTGATGCAGTAACTTGAAAGAGCAGCCCTTCTTCAGAGGCTTTGGATGGACTGTGCTGTCAGCCTCCCTGCACCCGAATGGTTGGTTGTGTTGGTGTCGGTGTCAGCCCACATGGGGCCAGCACACGGAGGTTCTCCTGAGCTGCTCTAGGTGAGCTCACTGCAGTGGGTAACTGCACAGTAAATGCATGAAATTCAGGAACTGTTCAGGGCTGCCTCTAATACTGGTCTTGTGGCTGAAAGGAAAACATCAGCTCCCAAACGTGGGAGGAACAGGAGAGGGAAACATCCCTGGGTTGTCTGCTATTTGATTTAATTACGCTCTCCAATTGCGTAACCTGGATCCCGACGCCAGGCCACAGGAATGTGTTTTGTGGGCTACTCCTGCCTAGTTACTATAAACACAGCCCAGGCTCAGCAATGGGCTTTGTTGCAGCACCACTTGGTGGCAAGGCACCTAGTGCAGGCTGCGGCTGACCCCTGGGAGCAGTGGTGAGAAACGATGGGTGCTGCGAGCACAGCAGAACACTTTCATACGTGCAGACTCTGACTGAAGCATCAACACAAGTCCCTGCACCCCAGGGATAATCTCTGATCAAGCAGCTTCAGTGGTTCCTTATCTCTGGTGCTGCAGAGGCAGCTTGCTGCTATCATGGCCTTCTGTGTAATATGCCATGCTCAGAGACTTCAAAAGAAAACTGGTAGAAAAGACATTTATTTCTTGAGTATAAATTTGACTGAGAAAAATGTCTTGTTAGGAACAAACATTCTTGCTTTGTGTATTATTAAGGCTTAATAGATGGACTAGATGACCTTTAAAGGTCCCTTCCAACCCAAACTATTCTATTAATAGAATAGTCTAGTGACCTCGCATCTCCATGAGCTGGCCCACAAAGAAGAGTACCAGAAATGTTCACCCTTTATTCCTGGGCAGCTGGGGTTGCAGAAATGCAGATGGCATTACTAGTGATGAGCTCCCTAGCGCACACTCCCTGACGCAGGTATACCTAGAGCTGAATCTGCCCATGTCTGAGGAGCTTCTCATCTGGGGTCTTTGCTTCACATCAATTTATGAACTGTTTTCTTCAAGGAGCTACTTTGGAGGCTACATTTTTCCAGGGTGATTGAATAATGCTTATTTTATAGTCTGCCTACTACTGCTACAGGTAAAATGGGACTAAATCAGCAAGGGATGTTAAGTCTGGTGGCTTCTGGATGACAATCTGGGTACAAAAGTATCTGTCTTTTAGCTATAAGTGGAACATTATCATTTGCCATTATTAAAATAAACCTGCATGTGGGGCAGAGCTTGGGATTCAAGACTGCAGCTGGTGTAATCCTTACTGTGAGAGGTTTTGATAGCTTCCTCTGCTGAACAATATGGCCAAATTTAAAACATCTGCTTAGATTTATCATCACTTTCGGGGATTAATTTGCAATCCTAAGTTTGGCCAGACTTTAATACAGGGTCAGTTTGCAGGCTCTATACTGGCCAGAGCTGGTCCTTGTAGGAACACTGGAGCTCCTCCTGTGCATCCTGTGCACAACAAAGAGGGCCTGGCAGTGCTGACAAGCTCAGGTGGCCTGTGATCACCAAACAAAGTATTATGTTGGCCAGTGCCAAGTTTCAGGTGATTAGTCAGAGTGCTTTTGAGCTAGTCCAGCTTTTGAAAAGCCCACCCTTGCTTAGCTTAGCTGGAAGCACGCTTGTTATAACACCATTAGAAAAATTGACTGGCGCAGACATTTAATAAAGGAAACTAATATAGAAACTGAGGGTGGTTGGCTAGAGCACAGTCTCTCAGTAAATTGGGTGAGCAGTTATTTTCTCTTCTATTGTCATGTCTCATACAAAGCTCTTTGATGCTAGCTGGCTTTATCAGCATGTATTTGCTTGCATTTCTGAGTACCATTATTTCCCAGGTCTTTTTTCTTTTAAGTATCACAAGTATTTCAGTTATATTCTTGTATTTACCTGCTAATATCAGAAATGCTTTGAGGCACCTGTGGTAACTGAAAAGCTGCTGCAATTGGTTTAAATTTATCTGACAAGAGAAAGTATGATTAACTTGTTTAACCACATCTCCTTTTCAAAGGCTACACAGCTGGTGTTTGTACTTACAGCCTCTCAGAGCATTCCAGAGTTCCAGGAAGAAGTGTCATTGACTTAGTGCTTAGCTTTGTTTCATGCATGAACACATCTGCGAAGTCCTGTGCTCCTATTTACATTCAGCTTTTTAATAGTATTATGTAATGCTTGAGCTGTGTGCTGGTTTGAATGTCCTACATGCTTCCAATGGCTTAGGACTTGCGTACAGCAAAGGTTGTATTAGGAGCTAAGTATCTTGCCACATTCAAATGCATCTCCTCACTTCCCTTCAGCAGTCTCAGCCACAAACAGGTTGCTGGTGTGCATGGCCCTGCAAAGCAGCACTTTGAGTAGATCCCAACTCTCATTCTCACAACTAGCAAAGCAGCAGGGGAAGCAGTAAAGCCCCTGGAGCAGTGGAAGAGGGTAAATGGTACTAACAAAACCATAACATATCTAATACTGCTACATTCAGGCTCTGGTTCTATGATTCTGTGGCTGAAGGTCATAGAATCATAGAATGGTTTGGGTTGGAAGGGACATTCAAGATCATCAGAGCAATCCCAGGCACAGATACAGGTTGGGCAGAGAAGAGATTCAGAGCAGCACTGTGGAGAAGGGTGTTGGTCGATGAGAAAATGAACATGAGCTGGCAGTGTGCGCTTGCAGCCCAGAAAGCCAACTGTATCCTGGGCTGCATCAAAAGGAGCGTGACCAGCAGGTCGAGGGAGGTGATCCTGCCCCTCTACTTTGCTCTTATGAGACCTCACTTGGAATACTGTGTGCAGTTCTGATGTTCTCAACATAAAAAGGACATGGAACTGTTGGAACAAGTGCAGAGGAGGGCCACAAGGATGATCAGGGGACTGGAGCACCTCCTGTATGAAGACAAGCTGAGAAAGTTGGGGCTGTTCAGCCTGGAGAAGAGAAGGCTGTGTAGAGACCTCATAGCAGCCTTCCAGTATCTGAAGGGGGTCTATAGGGATGCTGGGGAGGGACTCTTCATTAGGGACTGTAGTGAGAGGACAAGGGGTAATGGGTTCAAACTTAAACAGGGGAAGTTTAGATTGGATATGAGGAAGAGATTCTTTACTGTAAGGGTGGTGAAGCACTGGAATGGGTTGCCCAGGGAAGTTGTGAATGCTCCATCACTGGCAGTGTTCAAGGCAGGGTTGGACATAGCCTTGGGTGGCATGGTTTAGTGGGAGGTGTCCCTGCCCATGGCAGGGGGGTTGGAACTAGATGATCTTAAGGTCCTTTCCAACCCTAAGTATTCTGATTCTATGATGCTATCCAGTTCCAACTCCCCTGACATGGGCAGGGACACCTTCCACTAGACCAGGTTGCTCCAAGACCCGTCGAACCTGGCCTTGAACACTTCCAGGGACATGGCAGCCACAACTTCTCTGGGCAACCTGTGCCAGTTTACCTCACAGTAAATAATTTCTTCATAATACCTAATCTAAATCTACCCTCTCTCAGTTTGAAGCTGTTCCTTTCCCTTTGTGCTATCCCTGCATGATGCTTGACAAAAGCTAGATAATCAGTGTGGAAATGCCTGCTCCACAGTTTGCTTCATGGAACTATATGTCCTTGGAAGCAAAGACAGGCGGCCTGGGAAGAATACAGGGATGTTGTCCAGGAAGCTAGGGACCAGGTTAGGAAAGCTAAGGCCCACTTAGAATTAAACTTGGCTAGGGGTGTTAAGGATAACAGGAAGAGATTCTATAGGTACATTGCAAATAAAAGACAGAGTAGGGACAACGTGGGCCCTCTCCGGAAGCTATCGGGAGAACTGGCTACCCTGGATTTGGAGAAGCCTGAGGCTCTTAATGACTTCTTTGCCTCAGTCTTCACCGGCAAATGCTCTGACCACACCACCCAAGTCTTGGAAGGCAGACGCAGGGGCTGTGAGAATGAAGACCCTGGGCCCACTGTTGGAGACGATCTGGTTCGAGCCCATCTTAGGAACCTGAATGCACACAAGTCCATGGGACCTGATGAAATCCATCCACGGGTCCTGAAGGAGCTGGCAAATGAAGTTGCTAAGCCACTGTCCATCATATTTGAAAAATCATGGCAGTCAGGTGAAGTTCCCGATGACTGGAAAAAGGGAAATATAACCCCATTTTTAAGAAGGGGAAAATGGATGAGCCAGGGAATTACAGACCAGTCTGTGTCATCTCTGTGCCTGGCAAAATCTTGGAGTGGATTCTCCTGGAAGGCATGCTGAGGCACATGAAAAACAACAAGGTGGTTGGTGACAGCCAGCATGGCTTCACTAAGGGGAAATCCTGCCTGACCAATCTGGTGGCCTTCCATGATGGGGCTACGGAACTGATGGACAGAGGTAGAGCAGTTGATGTCATCTACCTGGACTTGTGCAAAGCATCCAACACTGTCTCCCATGACATCCTTCTCTCTAAGTTGGAGAGACATCAATTTGATAGGTGGACCACTCGGTGGATAAAGAACTGGCTGGATGGCCACACGCAAAGAGTAGTGCTCAGTGGCTCAATGTCCAGCTGGAGACCAGTAACGAGTGGTGTCCCCCAGGGATCGGTGTTGGGACCGGTCTTGTTCAACATCTTTGTGGGTGACATGGACAGTGGGATTGAGTGCGCCCTCAGCAAGTTTGCTGATGACACCAAGCTGTGTGGTTCGGTTGATATGCTGGAGGGAGGGAATGCCATCCAGAGGGACCTTGACACACTTGTGAGGTGGGCTGATGCCAACCTGATGAAGTTTAACCATGACAAGTACAAGGTCCTACACCTGGGTCGGAGCAATGCCAGGCACAGCTACAGGTTGGGCAGAGAAGAGATTCAGAGCAGCCCTGTGGAGAAGGACTTGGGGGTGTTGGTCAATGAAAAAATGAACATGAGCCGGCAGTGTGTGCTTGCAGCCCAGAAAGCCAACCGTATCCTGGGCTGCATCAAAAGGAGCATGACCAGCAGGTTGAGGGAGGTGATCCTGCCCCTCTAATCTGCTCTCGTGAGACCTCACTTGGAGTATTGTGTGCAGTTCTGGTGTCCTCAACATAAAAAGGACATGGAACTGTTGGAACAAGTCCAGAGGAGGGCCACAAGGACGATCAGGGGACTGGAGCACCTCCTGTATGAAGACAGGATGAGAAAGTTGGGGCTGTTCAGCCTGGAGAAGAGAAGGCTGCATGGAGACCTCATAGCAGCCTTCCAGTATCTGAAGGGGGCTGTAAGGATGCTGGGTAGGGACTCTTCATTAGGGACTGTAGTGAGAGGACAAGGGGTAATGGGTTCAAATTTAAACAGGGGAAGTTTAGACTGGATGTGAGAAAGAAATTCTTTTCTGTGAGGGTGGTGAGGCCCTGGAATGGGTTGCCCAGGGAAGTTGTGAATGCTTCATTGCTGGCGGTGTTCAAGGCAGGGTTGGACATAGCCTTGGGTGGCATGGTTTAGTGGGAGGTGTCCCTGCCCATGGCAGGGGGGTTGGAACTCGATGATCTTAAGGTCCTTTCCAACCCTAACTATTCTATGATTCTATGATTCTATGAGTTAGAGAGGAAGTGTAATGGGAAAATATTAGGACTAAGCAAAAGCATAACAAGTTAGGAACATGTGTAGGAAGAAAGGGTCTTGGGGTGGTATTTTACTTTTAAAAATCCACCTGTGATATGTACAGCGATGACTCCTATACTTTACTGTCCTCCTGAAGTCCTCACTGAATGCATTTATGAAGTTGCTCCTTTGTCTTGTCAAGCCTTGTGCTTATGTTCATCTTACTGTTGAGTGACCTGATGATCTCTAACATCATCCTGCGACAGCAAGGCACAAGCAGCATCATTACTGACAGCAATAACATTATAAAGTTTGCATGCAAATAGTTATACAAACTTAATTGATCCAAAATATGTGTAAACAAATTGTAGCAGCAGAAAAAATCCCTTTGGTTGGGAATTTTCTGTTTCAAGTGAAACTGAGCATCATCTTTCAATATTGTGCACCTCATAGAGGTGCTGTCAGATCAGTGAAACCTTTGGGTGGTGCCTTCCTACACCCATCATTTGGAGCTGGCTGTTACTACAGAGCCTTAAGTACCCGGCTGAGAACGTACTAAGTGATATATGACGGGAAATACTGTATTAAGCAGCACAAGGCACCAGTGAAAATAGCATTGTAATGAGTGTCCCCACTGTACTTCAAACACCAAGCCTTCCAATTGTACATTTACTCTAGTTTGCGAAGTCCATTGTTGTGTAGCTAGAAATGCCCATTTCTAGCTACTTACTTGGCTACTTACCGTGATCCTTTTCAAACTATTTGCTATCCACCTGTGCTAAACAGAAGCAACAATACTGGTACTCTGTTGTGAAAACCAACCTGGAATACACAAAATGAAGAGAAAATGGATATAGCCAGAGAATCCACTTTAATAGGCTGCTATACAGGAAGACTTTTTTCTATGATACATTTTGGAAATAGTTTTCAAATGTTAGTTGCGGATACTGTATAAAATAGATACCGGGATTATTGATTATACATCAAGATTCTTTAATAATTTAATCTGCTGTTAAGTAATATATAAGATGTGTGATGGAAGGTGAGCAACACTTTTACAGGACAATCTAAATCTAATAAGTAGATCTGTATCTCACCACAAGATTGAGCCACTGCTGTGCCATTGTCAGACTACAAGAGCAACCACAAAGTCACGCACGCTGGTGTATCTGCGTATAGTGTAATAGAAGGTGAAAATCCCATTTGTCAAGCAGTTCCTCTTCTTTGCACGACTTTTTGGCTTTGGTCTGTACAGTAATACCGTGTGTGCTTGTTTGGTCCATGCAAAGCTATGAACAGTGTCTTGTTACGAAAAAAAAAGAATTTAAATTGTAGAGGTATAGTTTCAGTTAATTTTGGATTAAAACACAGTAGCATCTCTCTGGTCACAGAAAGGTTTGTACCTGCTCTTTCTGTGCATTTGTTGGAAAGGGAGGGAGGAAGTAGCTACTTAAGTGTTTAAATTAACACGACTCTTGGTGTCCAGACTCTACATCGGACTCTGTTAGCTGAAGAGGTTCGCAAGGATTGTACTTGTTACAGCATGTGCTTGGGAAAATACAGGCCAGAGGGAGGTGGGGAACAACCCAAAAAACC
Organism: Amazona ochrocephala; assembly: GCA_039720435.1. Taxonomy (NCBI): domain Eukaryota; kingdom Metazoa; phylum Chordata; class Aves; order Psittaciformes; family Psittacidae; genus Amazona; species Amazona ochrocephala. The sequence goes on from CM077881.1 coordinate 34,910,765, forward strand.
AAGATCTGAAACTGGCACTTCTTTACCCACAGGCTTATCACACCATTAAGAACACTTTCACTCCCGAATATACAACATGGCAGCTGGGTTAAAACTGCAAACTGAATGTTTTCTATTGTCACAGGAATCAAGAGCATACTTGAAAAACAAATTATGCTGCTGCTGTTTTGCTGAATTGCAAGCAGTGTGCACATATGCCAGTTTTACAGAGAGATTTCCCATTAAAACAAACTTCAACAAAACCAGACCACGGGAAACAAACTGCATATTTAGTAAAATACTATTGGCACCACTTGCCAAAATGTACAATGCTGCAGTTCTACAGTCCTTACAGAGGAGAGGGTGTCATCTTCACTCAAACATTTCATAATGGCGTGTTTGCCTTACACGGGGTACCATATCAATAAGCAGCCTGCAGAGGAAAGCACAAGAGTGTTGATGCAGAGACAAGGAAAGCCCTGGAATAGGGGTGTTCTCTTTACTTATAAATACTAATTTATGTTATGAGTTAAAAGATGTTCTAACAGCCTTCTCTTGCTTTCTCCTGATCAGAATTAATCCCACCCTGCAATTAATTCTGCCCAAAAGTGTGTAAAATGAACTGTGTGGAGTAGGGCTCTCCTTTGGGAAGCTTGGCTGCAGGCCTGCACTGAGAAATGAGATGCACTGTTGCAGTCACTTGGGGCTGGAGAAGCCATGGCAGGATAAGTGGGCCCAGGGACTGTTACAGCAACCTGTACCACAGCAGGCTGCAGGAGGAAGGTATCTAACAGAAGAAGAGAATTGCAGTAGTTTCACAAACAGAATTCAGTTTAGTCCTTCATCAGCATTCAGTGTGTCTTGGTGACACGCTGGCTGAGTGTGCTGTCATGCAGACTGATGGCATGTGTGTAGCATGACTTTCAATGTTTCTGATACTGTTTGGTATGTTTAAATATATATTTTGTATGGATTTGCCTCTGAATTTTTTCAGTACAGTTAATTTTATAATGGAAATAGTAATTATAGGGATTTTTCCAAGAATGGTATTCCCCAATAAATGTTAATCTAATTTTCCATGTTTAAAAAAAACCCACACAGCTTCCAGGTGACAGCTTCCTGCAGCCTGGCCAAGGTCTGCTTCTCAACAGGCACAATTCCAATTAACTAAGATGCTAGATCTCCCTCTTTCTCTTATGGCATAAAGGGGGATAAAATGCAAAACCCCTGTGTTAGATTCCATGCAGCCAAGGGAAATTGTGGCAGCAATCAAGCACATAGCAGAGTTTGATTTTATTCTATTTCTGGTGTCATGAATCAGAAAAAAACACCTTAAAATTCAATGGAAACAACATTTGAAACACGACTGGCTAACATTCACTTCAGAAGTTGCTATAGGGTAAGGCTAGTATGGAAATCATTAACAGCATCATTCTTTAAACTTGGGCACCTTCCTTCTAATCTAAACTGTATTTGGAAGAAAACAGCACTTAGAAATGTGCCATAAAAGCAACAGGGATTGATTTTATCCAAGATTCGTGGTTATTTTTCAAATATTTCAAACCTTGTATTTCCAAATCCAGGTATGCAAAAGTCTTCTAAAATTACTCAAATTCCTTTTTAAGCCCTGGCTTCTTTCCAACTGATGTGAGACACAATCTTTTATCCCTTTCCATACACTCTGCTTCAGCATTGGTCACAAGTCTAATAAATTCCAGCAACTGATTTTACTGGAGTTATATAAGCCTTTAAGAGCTATGGCTTAATCACCAGAAAGAGACAGCCCATCTGCTGTACATACTGAAATACCTGCTATCAGGAGATACTCACTTGATTCCATAGGCAAATATTGTAAGTCCAATTAAAACTCCTATACTGCCATCCAGATACCAGACAGAAGAATTATGTTTAAAAACTTCTGCGCTAAGAAGGATGGAAAATCCCATTATTCCACCTACAAGAGAGTTGAAACCTAGAAGGGGAAAAAACAAATAATTAAAGAAGGAACCGAATCTCAAGAAATTTGCTTTAACCATCTCACCTAAGTGGAAGTAGTCTATAGGGAAACAAGGCATTATTACACCCATGCCACCAGAGAAGGGCACAGACCCTTGGGAGAGGTTACACAGTGGCACCTTTTGCAGCACATTAAGTAGGCAGCGGTGCAGTTCCTTCACATGCAGTTACCCAGAGGTCTCTGCTGCCACCTTCATTTCAACAAATCAAACACAGTACAGTCAGTGTCAGACCAGTGTTTAAGAACACTTGTTCTGGTGGATATAAATAACTTTACATTAATTGGATGGGGCTTTGAGCAACCTGATCTAGTGGGAGCTGTCCTTGCCCATGGCAGTGGGCTGGAACTAGACGATCTTAAAGGACCCTTCCAACCTAAACCCTCCTCTGATTCTGTTAAATCTGTTAGTGCCTGTCTTGATTTCATCAGTCCCAATTTCTCATTCTCTGTTTAGTTACAGATCCCACTTCTAGCTGCTATTTATTTCGAGATGCTTTTTCCTCTTGATGCTAATTTTCCAAACAGCAATATTCCTTCAAATTACTGGACCTGCTCCATGTTGACTCTGACAGTCAAGCGCCTATCTCTCTTGTAGAGACACCTCACTTATCACAATGAATGAAGTATCTTCAAGCTGACAGAGGACCTGGCTGGCTGCAGCCCTGAGTATGCCTGCAGTAGCCATGTTATCCGCCAAAGAACATTTTCATAACTGATCACTACTACTGCATGGGCAAATATCCCCAGTTAGACCTTCAAAGGCCACCTGGTGAAGTACCCAAATGCTCACACTTTCTCTGAAAAGGAGCAAACAAGCAAGTCCAGTATACCAGGAGCTCACGAAAAGGAAAATGGTTTTGACAGTAACATTTCAAAGACCTTTTCTTGAAGCTTCTTAGCCCATTCCATATATTTACTTACATGCAATTGGCACTATAGCTTAGAGCTGCATACACTGCCCACTGCATTAGGGAAGACATACAGAATAATCCCAGGAATATTTCCCATTTATGCCTTAGACACATCACAGGAGCTTCCTATCTATTATTCACATTTTTATGAACATCCTTTTAGATTTCCCATTCCTTTTTAAACTCTTTCTCTGTGTCTCCAAGATTGTCCCTTCAAAATCCTCCCAGAGATTTTTAAATAGTTAATGCTCTTTTTCCTTTAATCCTTGTTTGATTGGTTATTGGTTTGGGGTTTTTTGAGTCAGTCCTTGTGTTCATTTTTTTCCCCAAATTCCTTTTTTCTCATTTTTAACCCTCAATAACCCAAAAGACATCACTGTTGTTCTACAAAATAAAAAACATGTCACTGATTGATAATGCATTAATTTGGTAGATAAACTACTTAATCTAGTTAAAAAATGAAAAAACAAACTTGAAATAACCTATATTGCTTGGTGAGTCGACTCCAGTCAGCAGCTGCTTATAGTACTGAGCTTTTTTTTCTCCAGTCTCCATGACTGCCAGCAAAGACGCAGATGACTCCTATTCCTGAATGTTTCCTTTGATCCAAACCGCTCACATCCATGCCTTAGCTAAATCATGTTAAGACCTTTGAAAGATGTAGCTGAAAATTGACCTTTCCTAGGTATCCCTACATCTGAAATGCTTGTATAAACCATCAGTATTTTGCTTAAGATTCACCAGGTCCCTGTCAGTAGGTACTTAAAAGCAAAGAAAACCCTGGCACAGAAAAACACGTATTACTTAGTGAGTCTGTGGCAGAACAGGGCATACAAATGTTTCAGGCTTCCACCCATGCAAAGAGAAGAGGGTTGGGGTTTTTTTGAACTGCTGCAGTACATTCTACAAGTGGTATCCCAGGCATTGCATGTAAATGCCTGATTATTGGATTAATTATACCAGTAGACTTAAACCAATACAGGCACAATTACTCTGCCAACACTAGTCTAGAAGTACTCTGATCGTTTTTATTCCTGGGCAATACAACTTACATGACTAATACATGTCAATGAAATATATATTGTGTGTTTATATATATAAAGAATATTAAATATAAATTATTAAATATAACTATAAATTTAAATGAGATTTACTTCCCATGCTCCAGCATAAGTCAGAATCCATCAGTATGACATGCAAAAGGCAGGAATAATACATTTTCTTTCCATCATTGGCTGATGGTTCCAAATGATTTAAAAGCTACTTACAAAGGAGATTTTTTTCTCTCCCTGACTTTGTCAGACAGTCAAACCTTTGATTCCTGGTGGGACACGAAATCACATAATGGCTGCAGGTATTAATCCAGATACCATGTTCTGTGCATAAGGCTTGCACAGGAATAAGCAGGTGGCTAAATCTGGGAAGGAAATAGGTATCTAAAACCTACAGGAAAGCTGGCTGACATCATGTGTCACATACCTGCTTTTCGCCTCCTAGATGTTACAGAATTCAAGATAGGAATTAGCTGGGTTTATTATCCAAAAGGCCACGAGCTGTTGCAATGAACAAATTGTACAAATAATATTTTGCCTCATTAGGATTCATGCATTCAGGTTTTAAAGAGATATTGTTGTCAAGGTCTACTCTAAAAAAATTATTCATTTTAAAAAATGCTGACAGAGGTTGACCTGTGTGAGACAGAATTTGCTGTTTTGAAAATAAACCTATTCTTCAGGAAGAGAAATGTATGCTCATGTTACTCAAAACAATTTGTTGGTCTACAGCCAGTGACTGCAGGAGGTAAATTAGCAGGAAACCGAAAACACTAAAAAAAGATATGCAAGGGAGTGCTAAATCTGTCTCTGCTGCTGAATCACACTGTCTCCTCCTGCTTGTTAATAAGTCAAGTATATATGTAAATGTATCTTGTGAAAGAAGATATTTAACCACAAATGGTAAGATCAGCCCCCTACATTTTCTAAAGTAGTTCTGAAGTAGAGGAAAGGGAGATAAAAACCAGACTGAGGTAGTTGTATACTTTATTCTCTAAATTTTTTAATCAAAGAATAAGCAATCTCCAGCTCAGAAGCAATGTAATTAGCATGAGGATGTAATTATGGGGGAAGAGATTCCTGTGTCACACAGGAGACCCATTCAGAGCTATTCAGGAATTTTTCAGCTAATATTTTGTCTGAAAAAAAACTGCTTTGTTTCAAAACCAAGCTGTTTCTTTTTTAAAGGGAGGGTTAATCATTTGCCTGCCTAGAAACAGATCTGAACCAGTCAGCATGTCCCACTTACACTCACACAGCGAAGGATGTCAGACCCAGTGGTCTGTAATTCCCAGGATCCTTTCCAGAATCCTTTTTGCAGGTTGGAGATCTTTTTCTTTTAAAATGCCTAGGCTGGCAGAGTCCATAGTAAAGAGTAAGATCACTGAACAGAGAATCACGAATGCAAGGAAGCAGTAGCTTAGCTGTAACCCCCGCACTGCTGTTTGATTCCTTTTTTGCTCATTTTGCATTTAAAATATGAATACTCATGAAGCATTTATATAAATGGGATAACATAAAACATAAATATTCATAATATGTGTTATCACACATCACCAAAACCATATTGAGTATGTTTAAGTTACTTAAAGCAATTATATGCATCCCTAGAGTAGGCTGAAAATTCTACCTTACAGTGAATTCTTTAGCGAAGTAAAATAATTTATGTACTACAATCCATGAATCGTTAACACCCTACTGTGTATGTTTACAGAGTATTTCAAACTATCCTGTGCTTGCAGGTAAAAACTGGCAGGGGTTTGTAGGGCGCTGAGAAATCTGCACCATCACTGTGGCCTCACTTGTGTACATAGATGGTAACAGAATAGAGCCCCATGGTTTTACGAAGATTCACAACCTTAAGCCTTATCAGTAAGAGGTGTATCAGGACCTATGTTTAAAACATGCATTTAAACATACTTTTAAAACCAGTAACAGTCAGTGCTATGCACCTGATTCAACAGAGTAGTGGCAGTGAGGTCTTCTAAGGATGTAGACGACAAGATTCCCCTTGTGCCAAAATCCGTCCGGGCCAGAGGACCGTAGGGCAGTAGGCTCTGTTTTACACATGCTCCACCAGCTCTACTGAGTGGAAAGAAAAGCACTACAGTGGCAAATTATGTCTGCAGGGGGTATGTATGAATGATGTTTGTGATTCCTGCTCAAGACAGGGTGGGTGTTTTCTGCAACAGACTTGCTTCATTTTAACTCTACGGATGAAATTGTTTACTAGGCGTAGGCATAAGGAAAGATGTGACTTAACTAAAGCTATATAAGCTGACGTCATATCCCCCCTTCTGTAGTCAAACCTCTGACGAATACACACCTTTTTGTTATATGGTCTACCTCCAACTCACTGTTATTGCTAACTATCCACACAGTAACTGTTTGACTTCCACCAGACATACCCATTTCAGCTGAGGTATGTGTGCAAGAGGCTAGCGGTACCACAGGCTTATCCAGGGGGTTGCACGGCGTTTTCCATTTGCCAGTGGAAATTATTTCAATACCCTTTCACAGTTGTCATCATGCAGGGGTCACTCAGATACTCTGCATCTACATTACCTGAAAGTCTATAAATGCAGCAGGACCAACTTCACACTCACCATCGGTTATCAGTGCTCTGCTTGTAAGGACCTTTCCCAGCATAAATTTGATTACTGCCAAGACAGTGCAAAGGATTCCACTTAAAACAGAGACGCTATACAGAAAATCATCCTGAAAGAAAAGACGTCAGATATTAGTATGTCTTCGTGCCCCATATCGTAAATGACAGATAGCATTAGTTACTGTGCAATTATTATTGCCACTGAAGTATAAAACCTGAGAAAAAGATTTCCTGAGTTATGACTTCCATGACAGCTGGTGTTTATTTTGCTTATATCACCATCTGTAGTTGCTTTTGCTAACACAATTAATGACAGTTCCAAACAAACGAATTTTGAATTGACCCAAACTCCTCAGAATCAGGAGGTTACATACCTGCAGGGCTGACTAATTCAAGTAATCGAATCCCCAATCCAGTCAGTAACGAAGTCCCCACATGCAGGATAAATGTTTGAGAGTATAATCCTAGTTACCAGCCCTTTTGTTTTTGGCGTGAGAAATAACCATTTAATGTTGTTTCTGATTCTGTGCTTGCTTTGTTTTTGTTTAGTTTCCTTCTTCCAAGGTAAAGTCTGGTCCAAGCTACACCCACAAGACTTTTGATACTGACATGCAAAGTAAGGTTTACCACTAGAAAACAAATTTTCCATGGACTGTCACTTCACAGCTACAGAAATATCCACATTGCTTAATTTGAATATATCACATCAGCTCTCTCTAGGCTCCCTCTGCAGACAGCTGCATGTCCGTGCAGGGCAACTATGAGTAACTAAAGATCCTTTAAAGTGCATTCTCTACAACTCATCTGGAAGCACCTACCTCTCTGTTCGCTATTTTCAGTTTGGTTGGGAAGCACTCCTGGGCACTGGCATTGCAATAAGGTCCCTAAATGAAGTGAGTCCCTGTGCCTTCTCCCCCTGAGGTACATCAGCTCATGAACTACACAGAAAAACCCAAGCAAACTCTTAGCATCCTTGCCTGCCATCTAACCACAGAGCTCTGAAAAAGATTAATTTATTGCTCTTACTAGAAGCTTTAATTTAAGCTGTTGAAACACCAGTACAAATAAAAGAAATAATAGCAAGAATATTATTTTTATCTGCAGGCTTAAGTGGGCCAGTGCCACTGGGACCTTGTTACTCATTAAAACACCTGCAAAAATCCCTGGTGATAGTAAACATTGTCATGGTGATTCATCATCAGCTCCATCCATTTTCATTATTTTAACAGCAACTCAAAACCCAAAGAAATAAAAAAAAAAAAAAAAAAAAAGGTTTTGAAAGCTGCTTAGGAAGATACTGGGAATTAGATTACTGGTATAATATACTCACATCCCTAAACAAATCATTCAGTATGTTCGTATACAATTTTTTATGTCATACAATTTTCAAGGTCTCCTTCATTCACTCTCAGTCATGAGCTCATTCTCTCTAGTCCTGGTATGACACTGAATATTAAGACAAAATGCACTGAGGGGAAAGAGAATAAAATAGAAACAATGAGAACACAAACTCAAGCAGGGTAAAGGTAGGATCAAAAGCATTTGTAAAATTGTTATTAGAAAATTACTGGAAAATACAGCCCAGCAATTTTGGAGTACTAGGGAAAGACTAAAGAAGAACTGCTAATATTTGGTTGCTGTCAGCCCAGCAAGGAAAGTTGGGAGCTTTCAGAAGACCTGAAATGATAACAAAGCTCCAAAAGTCTGGATAATCTCCACAAAAAGCACTTGGAATTTGAAATCTTTGTCAAATTCATACCTCTAAATTTTGCGCATCTTTTTCAAAAATGTGTATTTACCAGGCCCAAAGACTTAATTTTTACAGCCTCAAAAACTCTGAGTGGTTTTGAGATTTTCATCTCATATCATCTAATATTTTATTAGATGTTTTATATAATATTTAACATACAGCATATGTATAAGACTTACAAGAATAATCTGAAGCAGAATGATATGCTCCATCAACCTAGCCATCTCTATCCCAACCTGCCACATTAGCAGTCAGAATGCCCTTCCCATATTATCATACAGAGTGTGAGCTTCCCTGAGATGCATGAGTTTGTTTTTTCCTTTAATCATTTGTAATAGTATGCATGGCAAGCAAACCTGCTTGTGTTGCTCTCAAGAGCATGAAGGCCCCTAACTCACTAAATGGTGAGTGAGAAGCAGAAGAAAAGAGCAATGCAGAGGGGTGTGTGCTCTCAGACGATGGCTAGCTCCAGCTTTTCACAGATGACATGTCGGGCGAGTGCTCAACAGAGTAATCAACAGTTCAACACTGTGTTTCACTGGCGTCTCACTTGCCAATGGTCAACGACTACATGAGATTTCTTACTTCATCATCACACCACAGACTCCCCAAATACTTACTGATGGCTCCCAGGCATCCCTACCTCTTGTCTTCGTCATCGTCCTCAGCAAAGCACAAGCTTTGTCATTAGCACAGAAGTGAATGTTGTAAACCAGTGGAGGTGACAGCATGAATTACTTCGCTATCAAAAGATATGTTACTGTCAGCCTTGGACTGACAAAATGCAGTTTTCCTGCACCTATGGAATTCTTGGGGATTGACTTGCAAACAATTACAAATATACATAGTTTGGAAAAAACTGACAATTCCAGTACAAAAGATTTTCAAAATTATTGAAACAGATGTTCAAAAGTGCAATTATTAAGTCAAAATCTTGAAAATGTTATGCCTTATTCCCTGTATTGTAGTGCAAGGCTTCATCATTATTTTGAGCTAGTTTGATTTTTTCTTTTCATGGTACGTATCACAGATTTTTGGGGCGAAGTTTATTTCCCCTGCATGTGTTGCTAAACTCACAGTACATAGAAATGCATCTTGTCATTTGTTTCGGCTATACAGCAGGGATCAAAATGAGCCTAGCCACTTTACTGGAATCCAAGAATGACTGAAGTGTGATACAGATTTCTGAATCAACTCAAAGTGAATTAAAGAATAGGCTTTTCATAGAGGCTTTGGCAACCAGACATTATTCATAAGTCTGGTTGCTTTGTTCATTGAATCACAGAAGCCAAGTTCATTTTGTTGCTAATACTAATCAAATAACCTCTGCTGATGCAGAAGGCCTGACAAATTAAAACTGCTTTGTTATCACAGTGGACACAGAAAGGAATTAAAAACCCCTGCTCTTAATGCAAACACCTGGGCAATTTCTTGCTTTAGACTGTGCCAAACAGATTTTCAGAAGACTATATTCTTTTTTTTAATCTCTAAACCTAAATGACAATTAAAATCACTAGCTCCAGTTGTGTGCAGCTTCTACCAAAAGCCACGGGGAGGCAGCAGATACCTCAGTAACTGAGCACCAGCTGCAAGAAGACAAAACCAGAGTTTTCTCGGTACTTTGCTATGCTTTCTGTGTGCCCAGCTACCCAAGAGCTGAAAGAAGAAGAGTGAAGAAAGTTTTGTAGATGTAAGAGATTGGCCAAAAACTTGTGGTGAAGCCGGCAGTATGGACAGCCCCTGCAGCACGCTGCCAGAGTAGGTGAGGTGGTAAGAGGAGAAAAGCAGCTCAAAACGCTGCCTTGGCGTTACTTTGCTGCAATGATCAAAGCTGGTGCTGGTTCAGGACAGCAGGACTCAACAGATTACCTGAGGGAGGACTGCTGAGGGCCAAGCACCTGGGCTGGAGCTGGGTCCTTGAAAGTGGCCAGCCGACAGGACCCACAACTGACGCAGGCTCTTCACTGCAGTGCTATGGGCTCTGAAGAGTTAAAACACGTCATACTGTGGTTGTGAAATAATTCCCATTACACTAACTCATCCTTTGGAGAAGTGAAGGAAAAGGAAGCCATAATGGAGAGCTAAATTAATAAAATAAGCCTGGCCATCTGGCACCATCTCCCTCCGGATCTTCCCGCAGTCCTGCCCTCTCCGTAGCCCTTGCCTTCCCATCTGACAGTCATTAGGAGCACGAAGCACATCTATTCAGATTCACTGTACTCATCCTTGCTGTTATTTTAATTAAAGCAGCAGCAAATTGTGACAGATGATAAAAATTTAAATTCTGATCATTTCCATACGATAAAGGCTTCTCAGTGTGGTAAATAAAGCTCTTTCCTTTTCCATTCCTTTTCATCATATTCCCTCATTGCTACTACTCTGTACATTACACCTTAATTAAAGGACATATATATCTTATTAGATGGCTTCATGGATAAAATAGTACTGTACATAAAGTGAGATGCCCATCCTGGACTGCCATCTCATTACATAGCTGCGATATCCCTATTTAAGATTTTATGCTGTGACAGTTTCCCAAAAGAAAGCTTTGCTAGGATGCTCTTTTTTCAGTTCTAGAAAAGGAATAAAAAGGAAGAATAGAAGTCAGCAGGTAGCTTCCTTCTGCTTTGCCCCACCAGTGCAGCTGAGGTCTGCAAAAACGTGGCAACAGTTCTGTCCCTGCTCTCAAGGATTTCACCAAAAGCAGCAGTAATCTTACGCCTTAAGGAAAACTTGTTGGTGATGATGTGACTTTGGTCTCACTCCACATCTACTGTAGAAACTAAAAAAAAATTAAAAAAAAAAAAAAAAAACACACAAAAAAAACCACAGGGAATGCTTCAGTGCTTGGCTTACTAGGGGGAGAGACTTTAACCAAATTCCCAGCCAAGTAACTACATTCCAGCTCATTTGTGCTCCTAATCTTTTCCTAGAATGCCACTCGCTAATTCTGATACGAAATCTGGCCAAAGTTTTAACTTTGGCCTGATTTCATACCTTATTTCTGCCAACTCCTCTTCAACCTTTAATTACAGTCACTTCCTCTGAATTCCACTTGTAGGATGTAAAAGTGTTCTGGGTTCACATGAAGTGTATAGTATTGAATAAAAATACATTCACTGTGCAAGAGGAAGAAGGCATCTTCAGTGTTCCTCCACAGCAGTCAGAACACACACCCTATTATGATTAAAATCTATGTGTGATCTTCCCCTCTGGCCCTCCTTGGTAGCTCATTCTAGTGCAATCCCAAAACAAGCTGCTTCTTCCATCCCGAACAACTGCAGGTTTCTTTCCACTCTTCTGCCCTCTCCTTCCCCTGTGAACCAGCCAAGGGTCTGGTTCCCTCCACTCCCATATGATCTGGGAATTGCTGGTACTGCCTTTTTCATGCCGTTTTTCCCTTCCCAGGAAGCTGGTGTCTCATGGTGGTGTACCTCTTCTCTGCTGAGCCTTGCTCATCTTGGCTGAGGAGGCAGGGACATGTTTTTGGAATGCTACAGATGCTGTTGGCAGGAGCAATGTCATAGCTAGCCCAGACTGAGCTGAGTTTGTGTTGTCAAGTATTCATTTGCCCATCTCAGCAACTCACCATCTGTCTCACACAATGTCTCCTGACAACAACCCTTCCTCAGTCCGGACGACTGGTCACTCACTGTCCTCCCCAGAGCCATCAGGGCCTGCTACCACCCTGCCCCCCATCCCTACCTTCATATGCTTTCCACAGCCTCCCACTGCTCCAGGTCCTCCAACAGCTCTCACATCATCTGCACACACACCATCTGTGGCATCCCTAAGAGCATGTTACTTAACCGAAAAGGACTGGCTTCCTTCCTCTTCCCGTGAAGGATTCTGCTTATATAGATGGTAACAGAGATGACAGAGATGTTTCTAATACCTTTTTTTAAAAAAAAGGGGGAAAAAAAGGTCAAAGTCTCTCCCACTTTCTCCCACATAATAAATAGTTTATGTAATCAGTCTAGAGGGAGCTTCTGGGAAGCCGGAGGGTCTCTCTCACCAGTGAACTTCAAAAAGGACAAGAATTTTAATTGCACTTCTGAAAACAACCCAACAGCCCAGTGTCTGACTCAAGCAGGAGACAGTCTCATCACATGGAGATATAAAGAGCTATTATTAGTATCAAAAAGAAACCAAAACCCAAACTTATGAATGTTTAAACTTGTATCTTTGATGCTGAAGTGCTGTGACAAAGCAATTCCACAGCACAGAACACTTCTTCAAGAAAACAGGTAACAAGCAGTGCACCGAATGCCGCAGCAGGGGCACCAAGGCTGGGAACCAATGGACTCCACGGAACTATCTTAGGTGACGTGAGGACTCCTGCAAGTGTGTGTTTGAAACTCTAAGATCAGCAGTACGTTTCACATGACCTAACAAGTGGCTAGTAGTTGCCAATTTTTATTTCTTATCACTCTGGTAAAGTCTGAAAACAAGACTTTCCACCAATCACTTGAACAAAGAGTGAGGTTAAGTTGATAAATTTTTCCTAATCCTGGCTTACCAGCTAGCTCAAGTGTACACAGCATTGTCACCTACCTGTAAGAAGCACATATATTTGAGGGTTAAATTAATTATTTAAGGCCAAACAACAAACCACCATACCATACATAATAGGTAACAATTGTAAAACAGGATTCTAATGTATAATTAACGTATCTGGCACTTTGATTTGAAATTGTGAGCAATAAATTACACATATATATATTAAAAAGATATTAGACATGTATTGCATGTATATAATCACAGGTATTATTTGCTATATTGCTATTGACCTATAATTCAACTTCTGACATTGTTAAATATATTTAGAATCTATTTATTATAAATTATTAAATTAGTAAATAAATTAGAACTCATAAAGCTACACTGTGCCACCCCTAGCTTCCAATTTCAACTGCAATCAAGAGTATAGGATAGAATTACATGTAGCCTAATCTTTCAAGTGATTTAATTTCTAAGAGCATTGGAGGTGCCACATCATATGTCCTGCATGTCTTCTGTACATGAACTGATTACGTTTTTTCTTCTTTGTTCTGCAGGAAATGTCAGAAATATGGCATGATGCTTGCTTACTCTTGCAAAAATGTGTCCTTTGCCATACTAATGAGGACAAATGCCAAACTGCATTGATATTACATGTGTTATACTGTTGTCTAGGGAAACACAAGCAGTAACTGAATAGTAAATGGATACTGATTTACAACCCCAGGTGAAATTAAAACAGTCATTCTCAGTGTGGCTGGGCTGGGCTCTTTTAAGCCTTCTTTAGTAAACACTAAAAGGTTTGCAAAATGCTTTGTGGCAACAGTCAAAACAAAACACACCATTTGCACTTAAATTATATTTATACTATCCAAGAATATATAGTAATTGACATGAAGGAGGTAAACGGGTAAATGAAAAATTATTTTTACCACAAACATGGCAAATATTAACACTAGGAAATGCAAACACAAAACAATGCTTGAAACCTATGCTTGAGTTTCAAACTCCTTCCTCCATATGTTAACAGAACATTAAAAAAAAAAAAAAAAAAAAAAAACTAACCCAGTAAAATTTAGACAGAAATACAAGCATGATGTCATCAACAATGTGCAATATCACTGTTCCTCCTTATTTGTAAGGAAATGCATGCATACCAAATCCTCAGGGTCAGTCCTGGCTGTGGGTATAGTTCTCTGAAACACCAACAAAGGAATGCTAATTCCTGGTGGGAATTATCTTATTAAAGCTAACATCGGTTGGAGAACAAATGCTGCAAGTAACAGTAGGGAAATATTCTGAATCTGACAGCTAGGGGGGAAAAACAGTAAATCATCTTTGAGCCAACAAGAAGTGATTCTATTTTAGGTTCAACACTCAACACTGTAGGGAGACAAAATAAAACAAAACAACAACCTTAAATTACATGATCAGAGAAATACTCATTTAATATTCAGTGGAAGGATAAACAGAATGAAGGTTTTATATTCCAAATGTCAAATACTGTTCAGTTTTGTAAGTCAGGTGTATTGAACAACAGCTAAAATTATTAGAAACCTTAATTCCAAACACCCCAGCTGGCCTACTTCTAACACTTCCAGTAAGCGCATTACAAACAAAGAAAAATAAAGGGGGGGAGAGGGAAGAGAGAGATCTGATCAGTGAAAATTATTTCTTTAGGGGTCAATGACATGAAACTGAAATAACTGCAACATGTCATGCTGAAGCAGACATTCAAAGAATAAAGATTCACAGCTATATAAGAAATTCACAGCTATATAACTATATAAATAGGAGAAGAGCACAGAAAGAAGTGGAATTTGTAGCTGTAAGGTTCCCACACATTAATGCCACATCTCTCTTCCCTGTTAAAAAAAAAAAAAATCTTTGGATTTTTTGATCTTTCCATATTTTTTCCAAGATTTCCAGGTGTACAATACCATGTTCACGGCTACTCCTCACTGCAAACACATGCCTATTGTTTGGGCAGATCCACTGCACAGCACATGCATAGAAAGTGTAAGCCAATGTCACTTAAAAATTCTGGGAAGGGCTCAGGCACTGTATGGGCTCTCTACAGTAGCGGTACACCTACATTTTACAGGACATCTTCCCCAAATATCTAAGCATCCTAGGTATATGATAAGAATAGCAGAGAAACAGTAAGATTTCCTTCAAAAACCAACATGTTCCAAGACAAGTGGAAAATATCATCACATCTCTAAACCCATAAAACAAGAAAGTTTAAATTAAAACTATTTTCAGGCAAATGAGAATGGAGGTCACAACTTGATAAAAACAGTGATTTGTGCAAATGTGTTGCTGCATGCAGAAACTGTCTACACACACATCCTCACACAAAACTGCCTCCAAAGGAAAATGAAGCATCCCTGCAAATTCAAGGAAAGGTTAACAATAGACAGATCCTCTCTGGAAGGGACATGAAAGCTGTATTCTCTGTCCAAAAATCAGAGATCCATAATACATTTTCTGATGGTCATTAAAAATGTCCAAAGGTTCGAAAATGTGGGAGAAATAAAATCCATTACACTTCACACTGCGTATATTCAGTATAGGCAGTTTCCAGACTTTGAGGACAAACAGACCCCTTCAGTTGCAATATTTCTCCTGTATCTACCTTATCATCATCCCTATAAATTCACATCTTACTTAATTTAAAAACACAATAAGCAATACAATTCTATGGATCAGTTGGTGGAAAACACTGCTCTACATGGCAAATACTGAAAACGCTAGCTAGCACAAGGAACTGTATTTTGTACCCCGAGGATTAATACACATATCAATTTCTTGAAAAGAAACTTTTCCCCGTGTTAGAAAGAAGCGTATAATTAATGCAAATACAGAATTATATAATAACTGTATAATTAACTCACTGGCCAACTCTCCTAACAATGAACGTCATTTTTCAGGGCAGGCTTCTTGTTAATTGTAATATAAATATAAAGTACTGTGCACAGGGAAAACCCAGAGTTTACCTAATAGTGACAATTCCTGAGCTGCTGTTAGCCGCAGGAGATGGAATCTACAGTGAACGTCCTCTAAAAATATCAATTCAGTGCTCAACAGTAATTTGCAGAAATTAGCATATTTTATAAACCCCTGGTGAGCGCAATACCTTGAATGCTGTGGGCTCTTCAGACTTCCTTGTCTAAAAATCGAGGAAAAACTAAATAGAAAGGTATGAATAAAGTCTGTTACGACTGAAGTCAGGCCTTTAGCCTGACCCAGTATGGCCACAGTTGCTGTTGCATATACAAAACACACATTATCAGGAAACAAAATTCCAAACAAGCACTTATTAATCTTCTCTGCATTTTAAACCAACTAATCTACCTAGTCATTCATATCCTGCCTTATAGGCTATTTCAAAGTTTACTACAGTCCTTGGCATATCAAGCAAAGGAACCAAAAGAGGAAATATACCATTGCTGTGTGTCCCAAGGTTTTGAAGCATTCAAAAGAATTACAAAAAAACCCTGCCTGTGCTGAAAGCATGTATAGTGACATACGCTACCTATTATTTATTTTTACTTCACACAGAAAACAAAAAGCAGAAAGACAGAGGCAGTATTAAGAAATGCAGAAAGTTAGGAGCTCTGATTGTCCTCTCTTCTATGCCAGTGCAGATCAGGAGTGCTGTCATTCACAGCGTTTCAGCAAAATTACATTCAGCATGGAGTAAAAGAGAATTCAAATAGGTGACTGCAAAATGCCTGACTGAGCTAAACCTGAGCTCCTGTCCTGTAAATTAAGCAGCTGCTCTCTGCAGTCTGTCAAGAAACTACGGACACTTAAGTCCCTTACAGGATCGCACAGTCAAGCTGGAAATGCCAGCTCGACAAGTTTAATGTGTAAACCTGTCAGCCTCCTTTTGGCCCTCCAAAACCTGGTGAGGATTGTTAGACCAGCGGCTGAAATCATCACATTATGACAAGTCTGAAGACTCCTGTTGATAAAAGTCCACATAAGTACAAGAAAATCTGTGTTCAAAACATTTGATAAAGCATTTCAAATGATTTCTGATGTGAATTTTATATCCTTTCTTATTGGTAGTATTTTCATGGAAGCAAATCTTCTGAGATCCTCTTCAAGGACAACAGAATATTAAAGTTCTCACATTCTTTTCAAGGAAATATCTTCCTTGCTACATGCATAGTGAGAACTGACACATATGTAACCAATGTAACTTGTATAAATGATCCAGGATTATTCAGAAGTGACTATGGTTTTAATCACAGCACCTTTCAATTAGCAAGTAGATACTTAATTGCTTTATCTGCTTCATTTCTCAAACTTGCCCATATCATACTATTTTCTCCAAAATTTACTCGAATTAAAACACTCAGAGAACTTGTCAAGCCTGCCAAGGTCCCTCTAGATGGCATCCCTTCCCTCCAGCATGTCAACCACACCACACAGCTTGGTGGTGTTGGCAAGCTTGCTGAGAGTGCACTCAATCCCACTGTCCACATCGCTGACAAAGGTGTTGAATAGTGCTGGTACAAATACTAATTCCTAAGGAACAGCACTCGCCACTGATCTCCATTTGGACATTCAAGCCATTGAGTGCAACCACACAGTCAATAAAATCACCATAAAAACATCAAGTCACTGTTTTGACGCAGAAATGGCTACAACACATTCGCAGAAACCACTGTTCTAACTATTTTTCCATATATGTCAAAGAATCATGGAATCACAGAATGGTTTGGGTTGGAAAGGACCTTAAAATGACTTAGTTCCAACCCCCCTGCCATGGGCAGGGACACCTCACACTAGACCATGCCACCAAAGGCTCTGTCTGACCTGGCCTTGAACACTTAAGGGATGGAGCATTCATCACTTCTTTGGGCAACCCATTCCAGTGCCTCACCACCCTTCCTTTTATCTAACCTGAATTTCCCCTGTTTAAGTTTAAACCTGTTACCCCTTGTTCTATCACTACAGTCTTTGATGAAGAGGCCCTTGCTGGCATCCTTGTAGACCCCCTTCAGATACTGGAAGGCTGCTATGAGATCTCCATGCAGCCTTCTTTTCTCCAGGCTGAACAGCTCCAATTTTCTCAGCCTGTCTTTGTATGGAGGTGCTTTAGCCCCTTATCATCCTCGTGGCCCTCCTCTGGACTTGCTCCAACAGCTCCATGTCCTTACATCCATACATTATAGCTAAATTACATTATAAGGTATTACAGAAATTAGCACCATTAGCGATAAGGTCACTTGTGGTCCAACATAGAAGACAGCGCCCTATACAAGAATAGAGGCAGAAACTTCTTCCCCTTACTTACTGATTAAATTTGAGCAGATTTCAACTCTGCTAAGATGCTAATATCGCCTGGGTAGCTGCAGATCAGCTGAGAACATAATCAGCAAAGACCCAAACAACTGAGAAGTATGACTATTTGTGCTGCAACACAGAGCAGCTAAAGGAGCATTATACAAACAGAAAATCAGTATCAGATCCAGGCATGGCTGGAGCAACTGAAAAGGTTCTATTAAAAAAAAAAACTTTCCCCCATCTATTTTTACTGTAGCAACTGTCAGGCATGACACCTCACTGGCCATGACTTGCAGCAGTAATGCTGTTCTCTTGGTCTCCCCGTTTTTCAGCGTTATTCCTAGTTTGCCCACTGATGTTTCACCTGTCATGCAACCCTTACTGAGTCAGTTTCCCACAGCGAGATGTACTGAAAGACTTTGAAATGAGAATCCTTGTCATGTCATTTAAGAGACAATGAACAGTACCATCTTTTTTCATCCCTTGTTCTAACCTACTTTCCAGGCAGAATTGCAAGGTATGAAAATCCTTATGTTATGCATGAGGCTTTTACCCTGCTACTAGTCAGGCATAGTCCATACCCTGCCAGATGTCTCTTTCAAAGTGCTGGAAGTACTTGAGTGCCTAAATGAGTGAGAACAGTGCACCTTATGTCAAGAACAAAATTATCTATTTATCCTGATACTGTGTCCACTGTAAGCAGTATCCACTCTAACTTTTACCTACTTGACACAGCTTCAGTGCACAAAAATCTGAATCCAAGGTAGTCTGTGACAAAAGAGATCTGTACAAATTATTCTTACAGGGCACCTGAAATGTAATGGGACTTCTCATCAGGGATACTTTCCAGTAGGTCTGATTTTACTTTTTTTTTGTCTTCTCCAAATGCATTTCAAAAATTAGAAGTTAAGAAGCACAACATGCCTGAATTCATACATAACTTTGATGCTGCAAATAGGAGACATTTCTCCTCATCTAAGAAACAGAGCCCTCAATTGTAGACAGTACCCGTAATGACGGAAGAATGAAATACAGATGACGCACCTTTTAAACCTTTGTTCTTACTACTGGAATTACCAGGGCATTTGCCCACAATGCATTAGACAGAGACATCAAATGAATCTGATCTACGCTGCCATAAATTCACCAAACGTGTTTTAATTATCTCTGCAGCCTCCCTTCTTTCTGCTTCACAGAGTCAAGACTATGTATTTCATTTTCTCACTAAGTAGGAGTCAAACTGTAGCCAGATGCACTGTTTGGGTACAGCCAAGTTAAGAGGTTGTCCTTTAGGTGGCCGTCACTGTGGGGTCTCCCCTCATCCTTTTCAGGATCTCCTCCAGCCTTACTGGCACAATGGCATCCATGCTCATTCCCTAACCCAGTTCTGTCAAAATGTTTTGGTTGAGTTTAAGAACTGACTATTAAAAGTGTTTAAGCTAACCTAGATCATTTTGACAGAACCAGGCTGGTGAATAACTACTTGTGCTGTTATGCTGGCAAAGCTGAGGGGGCAGTGAAGTACGAAGACTGGAAAAAAGGAAAAGTGCAAAGAGAATATGAATCACCTGCACTTAAACAATGCACCTGGCTGCAATTCAGTAGTGCCTTAGCTCATGGGCTTTTGATACGCTATGCATTTTTGCCCAAATTTCCCAAAGCTACTGAAAATAAAGTTTCTTTAGTGACACAGCTTCTTGGAATTTTCCATGACAGCGCAGGACCCAGTGGGTCATCTGCACTGCTAACAGTGGGTAACAAGTTGAAATTCCAAATCAGCATTTTTTTCCAGCTCTGCCTCCATCTCATGCTTGAAAGTGAGGAGTTTATGTTTCTCTCTAGTGATGTGTTGAGAATGGTACTTGGCAGGGTGAAGCCCAGATGCAAAAGCCTGCACACAGTTACAAATAAACTCAACTTCATGAAGGCTGAATTTAAAAGGTACAAGTCAGGTTGCATATGAACTGAAGCCTCATTTTCTTTCAGCACATTAGGAAGAATTTTCTGGGAGTAGAACCACTGCCAAATGGCTCTCCCAGTGAGCAACCATTTTGGACGAGTAGAGCTTAGGGAGCTTAGAGAAGTTAATACCCAGTACTGAAAGGCAGCAAGCAGGACAGGACAGAGCAGAGCTGAGAGAAAGGCTGCTAGGGAGAGCTGCTCTATAGACCAGGTAGGGGCTGGCTTTCATAACCAAAAGACAGCAGAGAGCAGGAGAAAAGCCCTTTGTGATGCTCCATGGTGAGCCAGTCAAAAAGCCAGCTCTTTCACCCAGCATGCTCCCCTCACCTGTTTCATTCCTGCTACTCGTGCATGGCTCTGGAATTGGAGGCAAGAGCTGGAAAACAAAAAAATACAATCCAAAAATACTTTTTCTACATTAAAAATGAAATACTGAAGCCATTGGAGTAGTTAACTGTGGAAACATTCTCTTCATAAAATTCTACTACTTTCATTAAGCCCAGAGAGATCTCCTCTCTGTAAATTAACTCCTACAGTTCCATATGAAAGTTTTAAGTCATTATGTTGCGAAAGATTTGGCCCATAAAGGTAACGATGGAGAAGAAGAGATGGGATCAAGCCTGTAAAAACCCATTAACAACTATACTCCAACACATAAAGACAAAATACTGTTTGAAGACTAGGACCAGAGTGTGCAGCCAAGCAAGAAATGCATCTGCTACAGCTTTGCCAAGTTCAATGGGGCTTGTTGAAAGGAGATGCAGGCCTTTCTCAGTGCCACTGACAGTGAAGGGAATAAAGAGAACATTTTAAAGAACATGAATCACCTTACCACTTCTGGAAGCACTTTCTTCGCAAGATCGTGGATGGCTTTGATCACAATACATATAGATGACAGGAGGAATATGACACCCAAGATAACACAAGCTCTGGGGAAAAAAAATAGAGAAGAATAAAAAGAAATGTTAAGAACATATTTGGAGTTGTCAACTCTCCCACTGCTAAAGGGTAACACAGAACAGAATATTGACAACAAAAAGAATAAATTCAGAAGCCAAAGACAGACACTTGAATTAAAGAGGAGAATGAAATGTCCAGTTCCTCTCCAGTTTTTAAAACCTGGATATGCGAGAAGACAGGGCAGACCAGATGATAAAGACATGTCTCATCAGCTCCTGATGATTTATCATAAAGTCCTCTAGAGATCTGTTTCTCTTTGTTGGTTTGGCTAGGATCTTGCATTTGAAATAACCAAGGGAACTTAGTTCTCTTTACCAAAGCAGGACAGATGCTTGGTAAATCGGGTCAGTAGCATAACAGGACCCAAAACATGTTTCTGCCCCAAAACTCCAAGAAAAAAGATTTTAACTGCAGATACTAAAAAAATCAGCACGTTAGGTGCATCACATTGTAGGCTGTCCAAAGTGTCTCAATAACTACATAAGGATCAGACTCATCAAATTAGGTGCTGTGCAGAATTAGACTCTCTATTCGTGCTCTGCACAGTTTACAACCCAGCTTTGTAAAAAGCAAACAAATGGCTTAATGAATAGAAGATACAGTAAAAGAGAATAATTAACAGAAAATAATTAAGTTTTGTATAGGACACAGGCACAATGAGGCTTAAAAAGCACATAATCCATACACAAACTACACAGTAAAGAAGAAAATTCTTGCTTTTGTTCAAACATACAGACTGATCCTACTCTGAGATGGAGTTCCTCTTGCCATGAAATACTAAAGGGTATAAGGCTTTGATTTCCTCCACAAACAATAACAGTCCATCTGTTACAGGAATGATATATCCATTCTTTATCCATATTTCACTAATACATCTTCATATAAAATACTACTACTATAGACAGATGTACAGTAAGAATAATTTTAATATCTAAAGCATTAAATAGTTAAGAATTTATATCTCTGTACAATTTTCTTTCTTCAAAAGCTGTATTTCCATTATTCGCTATTCATCATTTGATACCTATTTGTTAGTTCAGTTTATGGATGCTGTAATTATTTCAGTGGCATGCTACTATTTTCAACAACTCAGACATCAGGCCATCTGGTGGTTGGCAGCACATGTAATGTTCACATCAAGCTCCATGTAGAGACTGCAGTTGAACTGGCACTGCTCTTTCTAGGTCTGAAGATGCAGCTGCAGCAGTGGCGCAGGTGAGTAGCTGATCATGTTATTCCCAACACAAGCGACACTAAACCACGCTGTGGACAATCCACATAATTCTACAAACAAGTTCTCAGTAAAAGGGCTGCTCTTCTATAGAGGAGAACAGACAGTGTAGAGGCTACCACCCTTCCTAGCAATAGAGTGGCACTGTAGATGAGGTACTCATCTCAGGTAGCTAAACTCTTCTACACCTATTTTAAGACAGATGTTTAACTCCTTCGTAGTAAATTGCAATACAGGCCTCATCTTGTGAAACATAACCCGTCTTAAAAGATAGGCAGAAAAGGCTTTGAGATAGTCTGATTGCCCTAGAGTCCTTCCCCTATACTCAAACACAAGAACAAAAATCTGGCCCATAATCTGTGATAGAGGAAGAAGCTCATAGGATTCTCTGCAATCCTGTGGCAAGAGGTGATCACAAAATGGTAATATGGATGGGAGACAAGTTCATCTTCCAATAGGAATGAGTAAAATTAAGAGGGCTTTCTGTTTTCCATTGCATATTTGCAAGCAACATCCTGTTCTGCAACAAATTCTTTTTAGAGATTTGCAATTTCACTCTATCTGAATGGATCGCTGCTCAGAGATCTGTCCAGAGCTTCTTGACCTTCTTTTGTCAAACTCAAAATTTTTCAATACCACCTTTCAGTATTACTTCTGTAATATTTAGCGCTGCCTTAATCTAGGAAGATTATACTGCACAATCCTTCCTAATATATTCTGTTGCAATGATTATTTTCATTTTTTTTTAATGTACAGAAACATACACTAAATGTTCTTCTTATTTACCTGAGCTGAATACAGGCATTAGGCAACTTGAATACAGAACTGGCACACAAAAGTTAGCTGAGTTGCCTAATACCATTTGCTGAGCCAGTCACAGGTTTACAGAGGATGCACACACATCACGCAACAATATGATGACATTCCATCTGAAGGCAACACTGAAAGAGAAGCTTTTCTATGATTCCCAGCAGGCTCAAATTACCATAGACACAAATCATAGAATCATAGAACAGTTAGGGGTGGAAAGGACCTTAAGAACATCTAGTTCCAACACCCCTCCCATGGGCAGGGACACCTCACACTAAACCATGTCACCCAAGGCTCTGTCCAACCTGGCCTTGAACAACGCCAGTGATGGAGCATTCACAACTTCCCTGGGCAACCCATTCCAGGGCCTCACCACCCTTACAGTAAAGAATTCTTCCTTACATCCAATCTAAACTTCCTCTTTTTAAGGTTGAACCCATTACCCCTTGTCCTCTCACTACAGTCCCTAATGAAGAGTCCCTCCCCAGCATCCCTATAGGCCCCCTTCAGATACTGGAAGGCTGCTATGAGGTCTCCACGCAGCCTTCTCTTCTCCAGGCTGAACAGCCCCAACTTTCTCAGCCTATCTTCATACGGGAGGTGCTCCAGTCCCCTGATCATCCTCTTGACCCTCCTCTGGACTTGTTCCAACAGTTCCATGTCCTTTTTATGTTGAGGACACCAGAACTGTACACAATACTCCAAGTGAGGTCTCACAAGAGCAGAGTAAAGGGGCAGGATCACCTCCCTCGACCTGCTGATCACACTCCTTTTGATGCAGCCCAGGATACGGTTGGCTTTCTGGGCTGCGAGCACACACTGCTTGCTCACGTTCATTTTTTCATCGACCAACACCCCCAAGTCCTTCTCCGCAGGGCTGCTCTGAATCTCTTCTCTGCCCAACCTGGAGCTGTGCCTGGCATTGCTCCAACCCAGGTGTAGGACCTTGCACTTGTCATGGTTAAACTTCATCAGGTTGGCATCAGACCACCTCGCAGGCATGTCAAGGTCCCTCTGGATGGCATTCCTTCCCTCCAACGTATCAACCGAACCACACAGCTTGGTGTCATCGGCAAACTTGCTGAGGGCGCACTCAATCCCACTGTCCATGTCACCCACAAAGATGTTGAACAAGACCGGTCCCAGCACTGATCCCTGAGGGACACCACTTGTCAACTGGTCTCCAGCTGGACATTGAGCCATTGAGTACAACTCTTTGCGTGTGGCCATCCAGCCAGTTCTTTATCCACCGAGTGGTCCACCTATCAAATTGATGTCTCTCCAACTTAGAGAGAAGGATCTCATGTGAGACAGTGTCGAATGCTTTGCACAAGTCCAGGTAGATGACATAACTGCTCTACCTCTGTCCATCACTTCCATAGCCCCATCATAGAAGGCCACCAAATTGGTCAGGCAGGATGTCCCCTTAGTGAAGCCATGCTGGCTGTCACCAACCACCTTGTTGTTTTCCATGTGCCTCAGCATGCCTTCCAGGAGAATCCGCTCCAAGATTTTGCCAGGCACAGAGGTGAGACTGACTGCTCTGTAGTTCCCTGGCTCATCCATTTTCCCCTTCTTAAAAATCAGGGTTATATTTCCCTTTTTCCAGTCGTTAGGAACTTCACCTGACTGCCATGATTTTTCAAATATGATGGACAGTGGCTTAGCAACTTCATTTGCCAGCTCCTTCAGGACCCGCAGATGGATTTCATCCAGTCCCATGGACTTGTGTACATTGAGGCTCTTGAGATGGTCTCGAACCAGATCCCCTCCTACAGTGGGCCCAGGGTCTTCATTCTCACAGCCCCTGCGTCTGCCTTCCAAGACTTGGGTGGTGTGGTCAGGGCGTTTGCCAGTGAAGACCAAGGCAAAGAAGTCATTAAGAACCTCAGCCTTCTCCAAATCCATGGTAGCCAGTTCTCCTGATAGCTTCCGGAGAGGGCCCACGTTGTCCCTAGCCTGTCTTTTATTCACTATGTACGTATAGATTATCTTCCTGTTATCTTTAACACTCCTAGCCAAGTTTAATTCTAACTGGGTATTAGCTTTTCTAGCCTGGTCCCTAGCTTCCGTGAGTTGGAAACAGATAAAACTTCTTTGTAACAATACATATTTTTGAATGCCAAGATTATGGGAAAGAGAAGATAACACAGTATCATCATTTCCTCTTTGCATGCCTTCTATTCCCTGCACCTATCTCCTGAGGAATAAAAACAAACATTCCCTAAGGGCTTGACAGGAGCCTTGCTGGCACAAGTCGGATTTGTCCAGGAAAGCAGTGCTTGCCCTGACTGCTGGCTGGATTCAGTTCCCATGTATGTTGAGGAGTTTGGGTTTCTCTCTGTAAACTTCCCAACCACCCAAGCATAACAGCAAACATTTTGCATCTTTGCCTAAGCCAGCAGGTTAAGTAATGACTTCAGCAATATTGAGTTGCTTCTTTTACTCCAGAGATTAGTTTTAAAAAAAAAAAATTCTCTTTACAGAAAGATTCCCATGCATCTACTTAACCAGAAATAGTTAAAAGTAGAAAATAAAAAAGGAAGATGTCAGTGGCAAGGGTATTAACAGCAGACAGAAATGTAGTCTGAGGCTTCATCAGTATTCAGTGATCATATTTAGCAATCCTAGTTTCTCCTTTATATGCTGGCTTTGGAATCCATAGCCATGCAAAATTCATGAGTAATGGCACAGCACTTCAAGTGCAAAAATACAGGTTTTTTGTCTTCTTGAGTGTACCAATTTATCTGCAAAACCACTAGAACAAAATACTGCATAGTATCTTCTTTCAATCTCATTTGCCAGAAAAGTAATTTCTATCTAGAAAGCAAATCATGCAAACTTCAACTAGAAATGAAATTCAAATACAAAAAAAGTAGAAAAATCAATCTGAAATTTGAACTGTAGTACATAATAAAGAAATTGTAATTAGTTATTGTAAGCTTGCTTTATTTTCAAGCCAGTAGGCAACAAAAACTTTCAGACAAGCCTGCTAACTTCCATCTGCTAACGATTACCACTTAGCAACTAATTAGTATTTCCAACTTCACATGAAGGATGTTAGTGCCAAGGTTGTTGGCAAATGCAATTTCATTAATAACATTCAATTAAATAAGACTGCCATTTCTAAAGAAGTTCAAGTCAACTCAGAAACATCCATAAAATTTAATGAAAAAGGAGTTAATACAGAAGTGATGTTTGAGTGACAACATAGTGTAGTTTTCACAGACACTTCTGACTTAAAATCATAGAATCATAGAATAGTTAGGGTTGGAAAGGACCTTGAGATCATCTAGTTCCAACCCCCCTGCCATGGGCAGGGACACCTCACACTAAACCATGCCACTCAAGGCTATGTCCAACCTGGCCTTGAACACCGCCAGCAATGAAGCATCCACAACTTCCCTGGGCAACCCATTCCAGGGCCTCACCACCCTTACAGTAAAGAATTTCTTCCTCATATCCAATCTAAACCTCCCCTGTTTAAGTTTGAACCCGTTACCCCTTGTCCTATCACTACAGTCCCTAATGAAGAGTCCCTCCCCAGCATCCCTATAGGCCCCCTTCAGGTATTGGAAGGCTGCTAGGAGGTCTCCACGCAGCCTTCTCTTCTCCAGGCTGAACAGCCCCAACTTTCTCAGCCTATCTTCATACAGGAGGTGCTCCAGTCCCCTGATCGTCCTTGTGGCCCTCCTCTGCACTTGTTCCAACAGTTCCATGCCCTTTTTATGTTGAGGACACCAGAACTGCACACAATACTCCAAGTGAGGTCTCACAAGAGCAGAGTAGAGGGGCAGGATGACAAATGGTCTTCAATCTCCAGGTCCCCCATGATCAATGATTCAGACACTCTGGAGTAACTAGTGGTCCACCTAATGCCCTCATATTCCAGAACATTTGTATCTTCCTGCTAAGACATGAGGATGCTCTGTCCAGTGACACCCATGATGAACAGATCTCCACGTATCTTCTGCCACAAGTACCACTTACTTACACTTCCAGCACCTACTGAAGATCATGTACTTATTTTACAGCCATTTCTACACAAGTTAGTATAAGAGCTTCCCACTATATATCTACTACATCATTAGAGATATAATAGATCTATAATGCAAAATCATTGGTCACTACGGGTTTGACAGGCAACAGAAAAGATCTAATGAAGAATGCATGAATCTGAAATCTCCCTCAGTTCCATGCAATGTGTTGCTTCTAAAAAGAAAGTGGAACAGAAACAATTTAGTCAAACATTTTAAAAGGTAATGGAAAACCATTACTTGAGTTTCAGAAACAATACACTTTCTGGAATCTTTCAGAATGCAGTATGATTTAAAGAATAATAGACAAATTCAGAATGGACAAGATAAGGACATCTCTCTGATATTCAGGCAATAATCAACTTTCAGGCAAACTAAAGCTCAAATTTTGAAAGTTGGTTGTTGTTTTTGTTTGGTTTTTTTTTTTTTTTCTTAGAGAAATGGCACTTGGAATGCAAGAGCAATTAAAACTATATCATTAAGTTGACAGTAAAGAGAATTTAGTATTATAACAGTAAACCCACCAAGTCGTCTTTAGTTTGTTGTAGGTCTTGATAGCTGACCACGATCTGCCAAAGATATTTTTTATCTATTTTTGATGCAGTATTTCTATCTGAGGATCCAGAAGCTAATCTAAAGAATAATTCATTGTCTTAAAAAAAGAACTCATCAATTTTGTCAACTTTTTAAAATAACTTTGTCACAGATGAAACATACTTCAATCAGTCGTACCACAGCCTCAAGCACTGAGAATGAAATTAATCGGTGTTTCAAAACTGCCAAAGACTGAAGCTTTTGAGCTTCAGTTACTGCTAGTTCATTTCTAGTGGAACCCATAAACACAATTATGTTTAAATCCTAAGAACTAAGTCATGTCACCAGCCTAAAAGTTGCTTCTGAATGTGCTACAACCTGACAGTCTCCAAAATACAATCTTCTAAAACCAATACTACAACCTTTATACAGCCCATTCAGACAACCCCATAAATATCCATTTTGTATTATACCAGTCCTGGATATTCGCACTCACACTCATCAAAATAAGATGAGTATAACTATATTACATGACATACAGCTGCCACCTCATCTCTTCTGTAACACATCCCCTGTATGGAGCTCTAATAGACACAACTCTTCATGTAGATGGCAAATTCTCACAACTCATTAAGTAAACCAGAAAATTAAATCTATCACTATAAGCAGACAATAGCCTTTCCCTTAATCAAAAAATTGTTACTTTGCATAAGTTAATGGTTTTTAAGCAATAGCTATGAAAAGTACTGAGATTAAGAGGGTTCCATCTCCATACTGTCAATTTTCAAGACGCTATTAGTAACTTAACATTTTTTTTCCTCTTTCTATCATAAAATTTCGTAAGGAGAAAAAGTCTAAGCATTCAATTCATTTGCATCTAGCAGACATAGCAAAACAGCCTTCTAATGTGTGGATTTACCTGTAACTCCATGCTATGTTTGTAATTATTTGTTACAATTCCCTATAGGTAGCGATAAGACTTAAATTCTGTCATTGTTCCATTACAGAACTAACAGTTAAGCACATTCAGATCTCTATGGTGATTAATCTTCAATGTAATAAAGTTATTTCAGCTTCAGCATGGCTCTTGCCACACTGACTATTCTGTACATGAGTCAACCCATTCCAGCCAAATGGGTGGAATGCTTACATGCTCTTCATGTAAGCAGCAGTCAGCCTCAACTAAAACTGCAGATTTAGACTCTTGGTTACTTGTTTAGTAATATTAGTAAAAATAAATAGTAACTGTTATAAAGTTACAAATATACCCCCAGTGACAAGCTCCGCTATGTGCTACCTCAAAAGTGGTCTTGGAGAAGCTACACAAGGGTGAATGATGACAGTTTTCTTCATATCAACTGACTGCTATAAAACAGCCACTGCAAGAGGCTTCCCTTTTTAATTATCATCCTGCTATCTTTCTGGCAAATGGAACACAGTAACACAGTACCAATGAGGGTTTGTAATGAAGCTCTTGGTAATTACTCCTCTCAAGTCAGTCTGCTCTCATGTGCAGCAAAGGTAGTGCAACAGAATTAGGGATTCAGAAAAAATTAGCCATGCATATGAACACAGTCTGCAAAAATGTGTTAATTTTCTCTTAGCAGCTCACAGAAGACAGTTGTTTTGGGGCACTGGAGAGAAAAAGAGGTCTCATGTACTTAGTAGTATGTCTGTTACATCCTGGAACCTATTTTACCACCACACTTCAAGTTTATTAAAATAGTCCCTGAAATGTGATGACACCATGTGGAATAAAACAAGATTGTCAGAAGCAGTCTAATTACTTCCCAGTTCTGTTAACATACGATCCGACTAAAAGGCAGTATTAAAAAACTAGCCTTCTTGTCAAATACTGCATTAGTCTCCCACCTTGTTTATTCATCTCAGATTACTCGATCTTTTTTGATTACATGGGTTATTTGTGGTTTCTCACTACTTTTACCAGTGTAAAGAACCTCACAGAACCATAGAGCAGCCCAGGTTGGAAAGGACCTCAAAAAAATCACCTGGTCCAACCTTTCATGGGAAAGGGAGCCACGATGAGATGATCTAGTACCCTGTCCATCAGCTTTTTTGAAAACCTCCCATGATGAGGACTCTATCATGTCCCTGAGGAAGCTGTTCCAGTGGTTAGTTGTTCTCACTGTAAGAAATATCTTGTATGAACATCACTTACCTTATTCACTGAAAACATTTATCTTATTCATGGAAAACATTTTAATAATTTCATCAGTTACAGATGTGTGATGAAAAGATCTGTGCGAAAAGTCATTATAAACCATTAAAGTTTACATTAATTTTCTTGAGGCAGAAATTAGATTCTTACATTCTCTCATATTTGCAAAGCTGCCATCAAAACAAACTTCAGTTCCTCATCTTTGTCTCAATTCTCTGGCAGCTATGATACTATAAATAAAAGATAATACTCCTAATTTCTACATGTAATTCTGTTACCTTACAAGAGCCAGTTTACTCTAGTTCATTTTAATTTTGTATTTTCTTGATTGTTAAGAATCTTATCATGATGCATTTTTCTAAGATAAACAGGTTTTCCACCATGGGAAAAGTGGAACATTTGCCCAGAGAGGTTGCAGTCTCCATCCTTGGAAGTTTTCAACACCTGACTGGATAAATTTCTGAGAAACTTATTCTTATCCTACAGCTGACCCTGCTTTGAGCAAGAGCCTGGGCAAGCAACCTCCTGAGGCCCCTTCCATTCCTGAATTATTCCATGATCCTATGAAATTTTATCCACAAAATCTTTATCTCTGCAGACTGTCACGATCTTTCAGAGCTAACGGCTCCTAAAAGCCCACAGAAAAGGAGATGTTAAAAACTCTCCACATTGTTTTCATCGTTGCAGTGAAAAGGCAGTGTTAAAACTATTATTTTGCAAGGAATCGTAGCTTAGCATTAAAATGAGCTGCAGGCCAGTAAGAGCAATACGAGCTCTAAGCCCAGAAGTAATGTGAGCTTTTTTAGCAAAGCTGAGCAAATCGGGTTTATGATGGATACAGGATTTAATCTCTGAATAAATCCACCAATAAAACCTCTGGAGCTTAAGCGAGAAAAAAATTAATTATAATATTAATTAATTTAATAAGAACAATAAATGTGCTAATTCCTGTTTCAATATGATCCAAAAGGATTTTAGTGGCATTAGTGGATGACAAAGTGAGTATCATGTACGGAATCATTCAGCAAAAGTCATATGGAAAACACCCAAGAGGTTTTTGCTGTGTCAGGAGTTAGAAAAACATTTTTGGGCACACAGTAGTCATCCACTTTCTAATTCTGTTTCTGTCTATACATTTCTCTCAATTATCTTCTGTGTCTAGCCACATGACAGGGATCCTTTTATATCTCCTCACTTTGCTGGTACTCTGTTTTCATTCTTTCTTCCCATAACCAAATACAAATTACATTCCGTGAATGTTCCTTCGTTAGTAACTTGGAGCTTGCAGTAATCTGCACCACATTTCTTCTAGATGAGAGGCAGCCAGCCTGTTTAAACAAAGCTAGGCCTACTGTTATTTAATATTTGTATCATGGCAGCTCTTCTAGTCTGATTACAGTAGCAAAAGCCAGAGACAGCCTAAGATTTCTCAACTGTAAAATGCTGATACTCAAAGGTTGAGAGCTTGGGATGAAAAAGCTCAGGTTTTGGTCACCAACAAATGATTTTCTGGTGGCAAACCAGTGGGTTCTGGCCTATGGGGATGAAGGG
Organism: Amazona ochrocephala; assembly: GCA_039720435.1. NCBI lineage: Eukaryota > Metazoa > Chordata > Aves > Psittaciformes > Psittacidae > Amazona > Amazona ochrocephala. The sequence continues at coordinate 34,942,147 of CM077881.1, forward strand.
GAACATGGCAGAGAAAATGGAAGAGGACTTAGAATTAAGTCAGTGGACAAATAATATGGAAAAGGAAAAACTCAGAGGATGTTTTGGAGGGCAGTGGCTGAAAGTGTTAGTTCTGGTTTGCAGTCACCAGTTTGCAGTTTGGGTTTGGGTTCTGGTTTGCAGTTCTGATTTACATTTTGGGTCAACAAAGGACAGTTGGGATGCTGCAGATATGGGCCTCTCTTTGCTTTCTCTTCCCTTCATCTCGAATCAATCCATGCCCTTCCAAGACGCATAGCTTTTCATAAAAACTCCAAAAACTTGAAGACTAAAAATAAAGATTCTAAAAATAAAGAATCTGAAAATAAAGACTCTAAAGACTCTCAGAAATAAAGGCTCTAAAATTTGCCACTTAAACCCATTAAAGGGCCTACTCTAAATAGAACAATTACTAGCCACTCTGGCATTTTATTGTCATACACAGGAAAAATACATAACATCCTCAGTCTTTAGATTCCTGCTCCTTTGTCATGCTCTACTGCTAATCTTAAACTTCTTTGTGTCCAATTAGACTGTTAAATTGTTTGTTTATGTTTGTAGTATAGCTTATCTGTTATCAAGTTTAGCTACTGAGAAGGGATTGGAAACCAAACTGTACGGAGTCACAGTTATTCAGAGTATTTACACCAGCTTGCTGTTGGGTGAAGAGGCAATAGAGTCACTTTAAGATGCACTTTAAAAGGAAGGAAGTGGGCTCACTGTTCATCGCACATGTTCCATAATCCTCCTCCAACTGCCAGAATCCAGATCAGCATTGTTACAGCTACTCTTATTTCTCATCAAAAAAAAAGAAAGAAAACCCCAACCAGATTATGCAATAAAGTAACAGGCCAAATTAAATATTCTGTGTTATCACATGGTCTAACCTCTTCCTAAAGGACATGGAGAGGAAATGCCAGTTATATATGAGACTCAGACTAGCTATGCTAGGGAATCACTTCGTGTTGAAAGCATTACAGGCCTTCTAAAATTTTTATTAGCCTCAGGAGTTCAACTACTCAGTGCAGAACAGGGTATTTACATCCTTTAAAATCATGCAGCTGAACTGGGGCAATAGTTCCATAAATAATTTGATTCTCCAGCTATTAAGTACCTGGCAACAAAAGCTAACAGACATTTCTACAAAAATTTTTCTTGAAAATTCTTACATCCTGTTTTGTAGTTTCAGGTCTGCATAGGCTGTACAGTTTCACTTAAGGTACACCTGACTTCTAAGTACCGTCCTGGCTTGTGAAGGTAATCAGAAATTCTATCATCCCCCTGAAGCTCGAAATGAAAGGCTTTTGAGAGTTTCTGTAATATTAATTTTTATGGTGATTATAAATTCCAGTACAGAACACCATATCCCTGATTTTTTATAGATATGTTGTGTAAATACTATGCAATATACACAAATACTCCCTTATCAATTACCAGTGAAGGAAAATGATTTCATAAATTAAATAGATTTTGGATCTAGCTTCAGTAAAATCATTGCCAAGTCTACAGATGCCACACATTTAGAAACAGATTTTAGAATATATAAATATATACATTTACTATTTAATATTTAATATAAATTCTATGTGTGAGGATATTGTGTGTGTGCATGCAGAAATATATGCATACATGCATGTCTGCCTGAATAAGAGCAAAGTTTATGACTGCTTCACTTTTGCCTGAATATGGGATAATGGATTTATGGAGAAATCATGCAGTTTTAGTAAGCCAGCCTAATGAAGCACCACTAAAATTTCTATCCAGCTCTGTATCTGGATGTAGTACTTCAGCTAAATACTTCAAAAGAAATAATGACTTAGAAATTTTCAGTGTGGTTAAAAATAAACTATATTTCTCCTTCTATAAAGCAGATATCCAAGCATAGGTGAACACCTATTTTGCAGACTCTGCACTGCACTCCACTGGGTAGGAGAGACATGTATGTGCCACGTGAAGACCAACTCCAGGTAGCTGAGAACTAAACAAGACCTGCAGAGGTAGTTTCTTAGCTATTTGCAGTTTGTAGGCTACCTCTGTGTATTTGACATTTTTCCAGATCACTTAGCTATTCCATTCACTCATCACAAAAGAGTTTTTCCTCCAGCCACAGAGGTTTGCCCTGAACTGTGGGTAGGCATGGATTTTGCCATCTGTGCTTCAAGTGTCTTTCATATGTATGGCATAGATAAAATTATCCACAGTTTTTTCAATGTGACTGGTATGTTGGGTCTGAATTGAGAGGATTATTTTCATTCAACCCTACCTAAATAGACAATGCTCATTTAGTCGGGCTAATCAGTACAGCAGAACCAATCTGCAGATGAAAATTTAAATACTGTACTAATACTGAAAATTTGGGGAGAGGGGTTAACTCTGCAAACCAAGAGAGAATAACTCTGCATAATCATACAGATCAGTACACTCTCTTATTTGAATCAGAGGAAAAGAAAGAAGAGCCAGACCTAATCTGGCAGTGTGACAGCCATTCCCTCCTGCAAATGGTGGTTTCTAATTCTTTTAATCTTTGGGTGCAAGAGTAGGATATGTCACAATCCCCATATCTCATGCCTAAATGTAACACACATATATTCAATATAACTTCCGCTACCCATGACTAAACCCTGGTGTAAATATTCTCAAGTGGTATCACCTGAACATAAGCAAGGCAGAAAAAAAGGTCACTATTACTTTGGAAGGAGGGGCTCACTATGCCTAGGGTCTCAACCTGGCATCACATTTTCTCAGTAAGAAGAAAGCCCTTACACAAACTCAGCAGCCACTAACTCCCACATTTGCCCAGTAGACACACTGGCATGGCTCTGAAGGAGGTGGCGGTGGTGATGGATCCTTACAGAATCCGCACAGGACAGTAATAAAGGGCAGTTCAAATGGTTAGCTTGTGTCCTGGGTTCAGCATAGCAGTCATTTTTTCTCCTTCTTAGTAGCTGGTGCAGTGCTGTGTTTTTGACTTTCAGCCTGAGAGCAACACTGATAACACACCAATGTTTTCAGTTCTTGCTAAGTAATGGTTACTCTGACCAAGGACTTCTCAGTCTCATGCTCTGCCTGTGAGGAGAGGCACGGGAAGCCAGGAGGAAGCAGAGACAGGACACCTGACCCAAACTAACCAAAGGGGTATTCCATACCACAGCACATCATGCCCACTATATAAACTGGGGGTAGCTACCCAGAAGGCCCAGATCACTGCTCGGGTTGGGCTGGGTATCAGCCAGTGTGTGGTGTGTGGTTGTATTCTCTTCCCTTGTTATTCCCCTTATCATTATTATTATTGGTGGCAGCAGTAGTGTTTTGTGTTATACCTTAGTTACTGGACTGTCCTTATCTCAACCCGTGAAAGTTACATTCTTTCAATTCTCCTCCCCATCCCTGCGGGATTTTGGGGAGAAAGAAGGAGGGGAGTGAGTGAGCGGCTGCGTGGTACTGAGTTACTGGCTGGGCTTAAACCACAACACACTCAAAACAAAAATTACTGTCAAGATGAAAGCCCCTGGAGTGCAATGTTAGACCATAAGCAACTGGACAAGAAAATATAGAGCAAAAGTAGATTTGAAGGTTGAAGAGATAACATAGTGCAAAGCAGTAAGGTATCATTCATGAAGCAGTGCAGCACTTCTCCCTAGCAACTGAAGAAGGATATCATGTACATAATGTTTTCCCCTGTCTTCTAAAAATGAATCGTGCCAGTAAGTAAAGAGAGAACAAGGTGTCAAAGGAATATTTATCCACAAGACAACAGGAATACCACAGCAAAGGGCAGTTCCTTCAGGTATATTCAATTCAGAGTGGTGTGTACTTACCATACACGGAGTTGCACAGATGGTTTTATTCTTGCTGTTTACTTCACTCTAACTTTCAGAAAGAAGGTAACTAAGCAACTGGTAAGGGTTTCTAATCACTTGTATAGGGCCTAAGATGTAAAGTTATAAAAGAAAAACTGTTCAAAGCTGTACCCTTCTGCTTGATAAATGTCCATGTGGTAGCACTTGAAACAGTAATATGCCTGCTTACGGCACTGCCCATTTACCTGAAGAGGCTACTTACAATCAAAACCTCAAAGCAGGGCATAGTCTGTGAAAAGATGGCTGAGAGATGTAGTCAGGAGGCTATCAAGCAACCAAGAAAAGGTACTGGTACACTGGTAATGTTGTAGCTATTGGGTATTATAAAATTATGATAAGTATATATATATAATTATATAATTATATCATTAATATGCTTTATAAAATGTTTCTAAATAGCCTAATTCCCATGTCATACTGTTAATAGCTGAAAGCTTCACTGGTGCATTAAGTCCTAGGAAAGGGTCAGAATATACTTGTTTCCTCCTTTCCTTCCTCTGTTTATTACATATCCTTATGTAATGGGTAATGCTTATATAGAGATATCCACATAGTATATTCCTACAGTTGTTCAACAACTCAGAACCCCAATGAACCACAGCCTGGTTCTTTCACCAGACAGAAAAAAGGCACAATAATGCTGAGCACTTATATACTGAAGCTGTATATATACATATATATACACATAGAAATAAAATGCACATCTTTATCACTGAGCTTAATTAAACATCAGGGTAGGGCAGTAAAGGATGCAAGAGATTTTCTAATTGTTGTATCCAACATGCTAATTATAAGAGAGATTTCTGATTTACTCCATCCCTCAAGAGTAAATATCTTCTTTAGAGAATGCTTTTAGCTCAAACTAAGTTTGAACTTCTTGGATTAAGCTCCCAGAGTTGTGCTCCTTTGGATGTTGTTGTGGTTTAAGCTTCTCAGCCACGCACAGTTTTGCTCACTCACTCACTCCCCATTCTTTCTTCCCTCCGCTCCTCGAGGGATGGGAAGGAGAATCGAAAGAATGCAACTCCCACAGGTTGAGATAAGAGCAGTTTAGTAACTAAGGTATAACACAAATCACTACTACTACCACCACTACTACTAATAATAATGACAAGGCAAATACAAGGAAAGAATACAATAGCTCACCACCCAGCTCAACCAAGCAGTGCACCGCCCACCGTGCACACTCACCACCCTTCCAGGTCTCTGCCCCTCCGTTTCTACCTCCTGGACATGACGTGCTGTGGTATGGAATAACCTCTTTGGTTAGTCTGGGTCAGGTGTCCTGTCTCTCCCTCCTTCCGGCTTCCCCTCCTCCCTGGCAGAGCATGAGACTCACAAAGTCCTTGGCCAGCCTAAACATTACCAAGCAGTAACTGAAAACACTGGTGTTATCAGCTGTTCCCAGGCCCAAAATCAAAAACACAGCACTTCACCAGCTACAGAGAAAGAGAAAAATGACTGCTACTGCTGAACCCAGGACAGATGTCATAACTGATGAGAATATCAGTTCATTCTCCCCATAATTAAAGAACTTATCAAGAATTAAAACTTCAGGGAAGGCATTTTTTACTTGGCCAATGGCTTCATCATTCTGACTATCAAATCCAGCTATCACAGCAGAGGTATAATGCATGGAGATGAAAGTAAGTTACAGACACATAGGAAGTTTTTAGATAATGGCTAATTACAAAGCTGCAAAGACTGCAATACATTCCCAATTCTTAACCCGCTGTTTTTAAACCTAGCATAAGGTGAGAAAAGATATGTAAAACAAATGGATGAGCAGAAATAACTGAAGCCACCTACTGTTCCAGGTAAAGCGTCTCCTTACCTACAAAGGAACAGCATACCAGCATCATACGCTGCCCCACCAAGGATCACAGAATCATAGGATGGTTTGGGTTACAAGGGACTTTAAAGACCATCTACTTCCAAACCCCCTAGCATGGGCAGGGACACCCTGTACTAGACCAGATTGCTCAAAGCTCTGTCCAACCTGGCCTTGAACATTTCAGTGATGGAGAAGCCACAGCTTCTGAGGGCAACCTGTTCCAGTGTCTCACCACCCTCACAGTAAAGAACTTCTTCCTTACATCTAATCTAAATCTACCCTCTTTCAGTTTAAAGCCATTTCCCCTTGTCCTACCACTACTTGCTTTTATAAAAAGTCCCTCTCCAGTGTTCTTGTAGGCCCCCTTTAGGATTTGGAATGGCTATTTTCTCCTATTTTAGGATAGGAATGACTATTTTTTCCTAGCAAAAAGCTTTCTCAGGAGCAGGTGGAGGTATGACAGATACATGCACCTTTGTCTGCCACACAGTAGACTCTGTCTAGTTCTTCTTATTTTGATATTACTGCCAATGTTTTGGATGACAGCTTTACCAATATAAGGAAAAAATACATATGCATTCATGATGTTATGTCATGGCAACATAGAGCACCATGAGTTCATTAGAAATTATTTGCCCATGATACAATTTAATTTTTTTATTACAGTAATAAAAGACAGACTAGCTGGAGTCTGACAGAGAGAATAAAAACAACAACCACCAACAACCAAACAAAACAACAAAAATACCAAAACCAACAAAGAGTGAAAGAAATGTGAGCTTTCTGGTCTTGGCATAAGAGTATGAGTAAGGTTTCTCATTTAATCTGGCACTGGAAAGAAAAACATTGACTGGAAAGAAAGATGTTGACAGACTGGTTCTTAGAAACCACAGAATTTAACTTGGTACCATCAATAAAATAATACCAAGTACAACTGCCAAGAACCACTATGTTAAATATGACGTACAAAGTCACTTTTTTGCAATACTGAACATACAAGCTCAGACCAATCCCAGTCACCAAAAAAAACCCTTGGTGCAAGGGATCCTACAGGCAAAAGCAGATAACTCAGTCCTGCACTAGTCCTGTGCTACACGGTACAGAAATGCAAAACTGTAGCTCTGTAATGGAAAAAACAGATATTGCTTTATAGCCTGAGAAGTAGCAGTAGTCCACTTTACTCAATCTACCTGAGAAGGCTGCCAACTATTAACTCTGCCTGAGCAAAATCCTGCTTTCCTGAGCAGAAGGAATCAAATTCACAGCTTTGAGATCCTTCCAACCACCTATAAAAAGCTCCATCTTTTCCAGATTTTTCACAAGGTTGTGTCTGAAGTTTGTATTGTTTTCTCAATCTTTCCTTTTTTAGTGGTATTTCTCACTTTCTCCTCACACACAGTTCCAGAACTTCAATTTAATTCCTTCACTCCTCAATTTCTCAGATCAAAGAGCTGACCTTTGTACAGCTAGTTACTAGTTCAACCTCTCATGAGATATTTTTCCAGGTCCCTATTGCTTCAGTCTTCTATTGCTATTTACTGGGTTTATTTGTGCACATGACAGTTACCACATCAGTTTTAATAAATTTCTTTCTACAACAGAATTTAGATTTGCTTCAGCAGTCCAATACACTATCATGTTGCTAAAGATTTACAAAAGGACAGAATATTAAGGGTATTTGTGCTCTGATTATGGGGAGCATTCAGATTTCTCTGCACATTTTGAATGGTTCAGTGTTTGTTCAATGTTCAAATCATTGTTCAATGAACAAATCAATGTTCAAAACAAAATAGAAGACTGGATTCACACTTCAAACCTGATAACCTGCTCTAACTGGTCCTGCTTTGAGCATGGATTGGACTGGTGACCTCCAGAGTGCCTGCCAAGCCCAGCCATTCTATGGCACAGCACAGCACAAAACTCCTACAATGAAGTAATAAGACTGTACCTGGCCTGAAGTGTACAAGTAGTGGGTCTACTGCATTTTTACAGTTTCTAGTTTGTCAGCTACATCACAGTATGTTCCTTCCTCTTAGTTTCTGCTTGTATGAAGAAAAATAGGGAACTGCAAAAACTTTATTTCTGCTGTAAGTTTTCGTCTTTTGTGGAGATTCAAAATTATTTTCAAGTTATTTCAGCACTCCTTTCTTGGATTTCTTGATCATTGCTTTGTTGAAAATTCAACACCTCAAAGCTTCCCGCATGTTAATTTGCAACGCAGCAGATAGCACTGAGCAAATCAAGTGCTCACGAACTACATACTCTGATTCCCTTCTTAGACACCAGTAGTCCTTCCCAATTCTTGCCTTGCCTCAAGGCCTACAACTCTTTCAACAGCTCTAGTAAAAACACATGAAAATGTATGTATTAACCTGGTTTTACCCTCTTTTATTTGACAGCCAAAATAAAAAGATGGTGAAGTGCAAAACTATCTGAAAAGTACCAAAACACATCAGATATTCACCCTACTCCTACATACCCTTTCATTAATGAGCCAGCTAGGCAGAATAAAGCAAAGTCTCATATGGCCTACAACATTACAGTAGTTTATACCTGATCCTGCTGAATATCATATTTTCAAAGCCGCTTGGTATATTAAAAAAAAAACAAAACCAACACAAAAAAGTCATAATTTCATCATAATTTAAGACATACCTTTAACTTAACCAGATATATCTTTCCACAATGACTTAAGAGAAATTCCTATCAATAAAAGACTTGAAAAACCTGACAGCAAAGAATTTTCAAGAAGAGCAAATTGCAGAGGCAAGTTAAAATACATTTCCCAGTTACTATATATGAACCACTTGAGAATCAATAAAGACATACACTGTGCAACTCTGGTCATATGTACACTAAAGGAGTACCTTCTCATCTTGCCCCAGAAAAAGAGAGAAATCAAATGATCTAGTAAAAATGAAACCCATTCAACTCAGTTAAATTCAGCAGGACAAATTTTCATGATAGTTTCAGCATTACAATTCCCTTTAAGTCAAATGAAAATGCATTGGTTCAGCTTAGCAGGACTTGGCACAGCAAACAGTTTTGTACTGTTCATTTTGAGTACCAGCCCATGAAACGTTGCATCTCTAGCTTCCATACAGCTACACAGAATCATAGAATCATAGAATAGTAAGGGTTGGAAAGGACCTCAAGATCATCGAGTTCCAACCCCCCTGCCATGGGCAGGGACACCTCACACTAAACCATGCCATCCAAGGCTCTGTCCAACCCCACCTTGAACGCCGCCAGGGATGAAGCATCCACAACCTCCTTGGGCAACCCATTCCAGGGCCCCACCACCCTCACAGTAAAGAATTTCTTCCTCAGATCCAATGTAAACCTCCCCTGTTTAAGTTTAAACCCATTACCCCTTGTCCTCTCACCACAGTCCCTCATGAAGAGTCCCTCCCCAGCATCCCTATAGGCCCCCTTCAGGTATTGGAAGGCTGCTATGAGGTCTCCATGCAGCCTTCTCTTCTCCAGGCTGAACAGCCCCAATTTTCTCAGCCTATCTTCATACGAGAGGTGCTCCAGTCCCCTGATCATCCTCGTGGCCCTCCTCTGCACTTGTTCTAACTGTTCCATGTCCTTTTTATGTTGAGGACACCAGAACTGCACACAATACTCCAAGTGAGGTCTCACGAGAGCAGAGTAAAGGGGCAGGAGCACCTCCCTCGACCTGCTGGTCACACTCCTTTTGATGCAGCCCAGGATACAGTTGGCCTTCTGGGCTGCAAGCGCACACTGCCGGCTCATGTTCATTTTTTCATCAACCCACACCCCCAAGTCCTTCTCCACAGGGCTGCTTTGAATCTCCTCCCCGCCCAACCTGTAGCTGTGCCTGGCATTGCTCCGACCCAGGTGGAGGACTTTGCATTTAGCATGGTTAAACTTCATTAGGTTGGCATCAGCCCACCTCACATCTTAAGTAAGATTACACAGTTCTTTTGCATCTTAGCATTTTATTCTAAGTATTTAATTCATGGCACAATCTGAGTCAGACTGTACTATCTGTGTCTTTTTCTGGCATTTTGTTTTTCATTCTGTACTTATGTTCTCTCTCAAAGATGTCCAACAGTTAGGATTTGATCTAATGATGCCCGTCCATGACAGGCTTCCCACTAATTTCAACAGATTTTGGCTCGATCTTTCGTCAAGTTTATGAAACAGGAAGTTTTATAAATTAGCAATACATAACTGTCAATTCCACTTGGCCTTTGTAAGGAGCTCACATTATTTTCAAACATGTTAAGATACACAGACAAATGCAATATTTAAACCAATAAAAGACAGACCTATAAGTAAACAACTAAACTGAAGTCACTCTGGCACACCTCATTTTGGTAAACAGTAGTAATGCTTTTGCAGAAACCCGAAGTTTTGCACTAAGGCTCCGGCACTAAGGCAAAGTATGGCTAGGCATACAGAAATGGGAATAACGCACAGCGTGACCTAAGCACGTACATGAATTTCACCAAACTGTCCAGGAGTCTGAGAGCAGAGTTCCCCACTGAAGCACTGGCACAAAACAAGGAATATGAAAGATGAGGTGTGGCTATAGGCACAAACATTTCAAGGTAAGCAAGCAGCTGAGAGGAGTCATGCAACATTTTCCCAGCATAGAGGAAAAATGATTACATTCAGTCCTTCAAGCAACAGGTTGATTAAACACAACAGGATATTAGAAGTGTGCTTCCCTCAAAAATCTGACACAGCAAGAACTGCCTTAAGTGACAGACCATCTCCTAGCTTGCTGGTACTACGATGATTTTCCTGTCAATTCTAGGAACGGAGGGATAACCACACTGCTTATCCAGTGATTCATATTCCTAGCATATGGTAACACTCTTTCATGCAGTACTGATCTCATCAAGCAACCTTAGCTGTCTTCAATTAGAGGGCATGGCAAGTACTTCATTGACTTAATTTAGCCTTATGTAAAGCAGAGGGATTATATGAAAGCAAATTAAAAATGAGCATAAAAAGCAGAAAAATATGTCTGCTCCTTTGCTTGTTCACTTTACTGGCTTAGCCGTAGGGATATGGTGCTGCTTCTTTTGTATTGGGATTTGTTTTCTCTATAAAATACTTTACAAGGTTCACTTGAAAAAGCTCAACAGAAGGAGATTTCAAAAATATGTTAATTGAATGTTGACAGGAATCTCTGTGGACGCCCACAAAAGCAAAATACGCAGGAAATATCTGTTAAAATCTCCAAAATTGTGCAGGAAGACTAATTTTAATCACACATTTCTGGATTTATTTTTATGAATCAATGTCACAATCTTCTTTGGCCTTTTATTCCAAACTGCTATGTATGGAGCCCTGCCAGAAAGGAACACACAGCACTGACAAGCTGATGCATGAGCCTGAGTTAATGTATGATGCACGTAAAAATACTGCTTACTGTTTTCTTGATTTTTAGGGAAGGATTATGAAGACATTAACTCACACACTCTGTGTGGCTTTTTTTTTTTTTTGCCTTTCTTTGGGGGGGGAGTGTTTTTTTGGTTTTGTTTTTTTTTTTTTTTTTCACTTGATCCTACCAGTTATGTAGCTCAGTTTCATCAGGCTTCCCTTCCCATAGAAGGGACTTCTTCATTGCAAAACAGTAGTCCATTCCAGGAGATAGATGAACTATCTTTAAACAAGACAGATGGGATACTGCTAGCAATGGCAGCAGAGAACAAAACCAAAGCAGATAAATGTACTGCAATTCTCCACCTAGATGCACCCAAAATTTGAGTAGGAGATAAAATCTTCCCTATGTACTAGTGTGAATAATTCTTGAGCCAATCTCCACCTGATCTTCTCAGTTACCACATGCATTGCCTATAGAAATGCTGCACAATGAACACTGGAGCAGAATACAATTTTCAGTGTGATCAATACTGCACTGCAAATTAAAGACTTCTTTTCCATAGGAGCTCTATAACAAGCATTAAATATGCTTAGTTTGCAAGCATACACTTTGTTCCATAAATAAGATATACAAGTATTGATACACTCTTACATACCAAAACGGGGATAGTTCTGTAACAAAAAGGGTGTGTCTTGCTGTTTGCACAGCAGTTATAAGAAACTGCATCACCCTACTATCTTATCACTAATACAGGCTCAATCTTCACAGATGTTCTGTGATCTCAACTTGTGATAATATCACTAGCAATTGAAGCAATTTACATTCAGAAAAGAAGGGGTTCATATTCCAATCTTGTTACGGAAGCACAAATATACAAGCATAAATTTCAAAAACATAACCTAGTAAAAGAATAATGTAGTAAGATGCAAAACAAAAAAAATTTAAAATCCCTTATAGATTGTAAATACATTTCATTTGATACAGATGCTGCAAGGAAAACAAATCGTGAATCCCTAGCAATTACTATCTTGGCTAACGAAAAACCCTGAAAATCACAGTCAAGGGAGGTTTGCCTAAGGAAAGCCTGCACGCTTGGGACCAAACAGTAAGTTGGCAGAAGGAAAGAATACTTGCTGACATAACAAAATGTTTTTTGTCAAAGCTCTGGAATATGTAGCATCACAGCTTGACAGCAAAAGCTCTGCAGGCATCTACCAAAGCCAAATGTAATTAAGTGTACTTACATGTACTCTCTGTGCGCAGAATGCACAGCAGCTGCGTTGCTGTAACGCCACAAAACTATCGCTGAAGACAATACATCCAGTGTAGCATCGAACTGAAAGAGATACAGAGTCAATTGTTTTGTGGACCATTAAATGTGCCCTGTACTAGTAGTAATGCACTTACTATCCTGCTGCACTGGCAGAAAGCAGCTTCAAATAAACAATTCTAATGAAAGCAGAATTTACATTTATTAAATTAATCTTCATGGCCTTGCCATGTTTTATTGCCCAATTATACACCTCAGAGCTCAGGAAGTCAATCAAGGGATTAAAAAATTTTTATTTGTAATCCATCACTTCCAGAGAATTTAAGCAGAAAAAAAAAAAAAAAAAACAACAAAAAAAAAAACAACACCCCACCAGTCTGCCATTGTGACACCATGACAGTTATAACACTAATATGATTCTTATGCAAAGACTCTTTAAAAAAGAAAATAACAAGTGCTTGAAAATGCCTGGCAAGCATTTCTTTTTCTGGCAAAATCATTAATTTTCTGCAGTAGAAGATCTTGCTTCAAACCAAGCAAATATTAACTTTTTTCAAAATCCCACTGTATCCAGATTTCATATTATTCTGGGTCATCAGCAGAATTGCCATGTTTGTATTAATGAACACATGATGGCAGGTAACACCAAAAACCAGGCTTGTCCACTGTTAAGAATTTTCATTGTTAAGTCAAACTTTCTACAGAGTCAATATAACCTTCAAATTTGAAAGCAAAAGACAAATTATTTTACATCAGTCATTTTACTTCACATTAGGAATTCTTTCCTCTATCACTGATCAAGAAAGTCATGGCAACTACTGGAGATAAAAGCTGTCATCCCAAAGTCAACTAGAGTTTTACCATAGACTTCAATTGAAATGGGATACACAGAGTTCAGAAGGGAACTCTAGAATTGGGCTCAACTTAAATAACAGAACTGATTAACGTGATTTTGTAGAACAAAAAAATAAAAAACATATCTGGTGGATAATATCTATCAATGACAAGATGTAAGTATTGATATTAACTTCAACATTAGACTTAGTAGTCAGAAACTGAAAAAATGTAACCAAAGCATCTTTACTACCATTTACAAGTTGTAAGTTCAACAATATTTTATCTAATTCATCATTGACTTCATACACCTTGCCATGAACTTTTAACAAGAAAAATACAGTATTCTATGTTGGGGGGATGAGTGGGGGAGGAGGAGATGGGGAAGAAAAAAGAGGGTATTTAAATTGTATCTTTACTTACAGCAAATCCAAATGATGATGCACTGTATCTCATTACGGAGACAGCTAAAGGAAAGGAAACATTATTTAGAAACACTTCAAATCTTTTTTGTAGCCTTTCTTCTTCTCTCACCCGAGTTACAAAACTATATTTTCAACATTTGGGCTAAGTGTCACCCAGTGTACACCAGAATCATCAAACCATAACTTCAAACTCTCAGAAACTTAACATTTAGCAAAGTGCTCTCTGCTCCAGCTAGGCACAAAAGTCCACCTGAGCTGGCTGACAGAAAACTATGAAGGCCTATTCAGACCTTTTGACTGCCACCTTTTTGACAAAAACCCCAAGGGCAATTCACACAGCCCCAAGAATTGCTTCAAAATCCATCAGAGTAGTTACTTCCAATTGCAAAATCATCAGCAGGAAAACAATTTGCCCAGCTCTGATTTTAACTGCATACTGCCTCAAAAAAATAAATAAGACTTTAAAAATGGTCTAACACCACTTTTACTCCATGCAACCTAATTCTACTATCTTGCAGTTCCAAATTCTAGGAGGTATTGTGGCAGGTACCTTTCAGTAGCCCAGAGGAATACCAGGTGAGAAGCAGGCAGCAACAGAACAGACCACTTGCTGGACTTCACCGAACTGGAACTCTCACAGGCTACAAGCAACACCGTGGCTGTGTCAAGCTCTCAAGCACTGAGCAGCTCAAGCCTTCTGCGTTTTGCAGACGGTTCAGTGAGAACAGGACTAACTGAACCTGTGCTCCCTGAATCAAACACACAGCACTCCAGTTCTAGTATTAACAGGGCTTGGAATAAAGCCCAAAAGGATTAATTTTACTACTCTTTTATGAACAGATATGAACTAACTCAGAAAAATACATTTTTGTAAAAATAAAAATACTTCAACTAAAAAAAAAGGACCAGACCCATCAACGACTTTGTCAATCTCAGACTGACAAACACAATATCTAATTTTCAGTATTCCAGTATTCATTAGAACAGCTTGGCAGAACAGAGCTGCTATGGTTTAATTGTTCTTTTCAGTAACAGCAAGCTGCAGTTCTGTGGCACTTATCTGGATAAACAGAAATTAAAATCTTAGAAAAAAATAACCCTTTTCTTACTGATCTAAGACCTAACTGTGGCCACAAGTATGCTGGACATCACAAATATTTGGACTTTATTACTACAGTTGGCCAAATCACATAGACAAGTCAAGTTCATTTCTAGATTCCCATTTTCTCAATGTTGAAGAGTACTGAAATAGTATGGATTTACATCTCCCTCTCATTGTTAAATCATGATTTCCCACACTTCATCTCCTAGGTGAAAAATGAAGTTATATCTCTTGGCCAGACTTGCCTTGCAAGAGCTACACTTGACAAGCTGACACTAGCTTCCAGTGATCCAGCTACAAATTTGAACACTTCACTGCATAATAATACATTACCTACCAAATTGCAGGCCTCCTTAGAAGCATACAGTTTCAAAACCTAGAGAAGTTGCATCAAAAAAAAAAAAGTACGGGCATTCACAGGTATGCACACGCTTGCAATATTTCTGTCATTACTGCTTTCATATGGTGCAGCTCAAAGCCACATTTATACTCCTACTTCTAGCCTGCCTCAGTACTAGAATTAGCTCCTCAGATTTCACTAAATTGTCAGCTTTCCTCCCCACTCTAATTCAAACTTAAATCAAATTAACACTATGGTTCACTTAAAAATGAATATATAATTTCTAAGAGTGATGAAGTACAGACAGCCACACCTTAAGAGTGCTCTAGGTGGCATACTTTATAGCATAAGGTTTTAACATGAAGAACTGTCTTTATTCTTATATATTCTGACACAGTGAATATCCATAGCACTAACACACAATCTGTTTCACCTGAGCTATCTAAAACAGTAATGAAGTATCAACTAACAGTGTTGCAAGTCTGCTTAAACCTTTTTGTTAGCTAGTGAATACAACTGGTGGAAAGATTTTCCAAGGCCTGGAACCCTACAATAATAACTTGTAGTGATACTAGGCCATAATAAAAGTAGTAATGACCATTTTAGCACTACAAAAATAGGATTTTTATATTATTTATTTACCTACACTGTGGAGAGGGACTTGGGGGTATATCATGATGAGAAGCTCAACATGACCCAACAATGTGCATTGGCAGCCCAGAAACCATCCGTATATTGGGCGGCGTCAAAAGAAGCATGACCATCAGGTCAAGGGACGTGATCCTGCTCCTCTACTCTGCTCTCGTGAGATCCTCCCTGAAGTTCTGTGTAAAGATGCAGGGTCCCCAACATAAGAAGGACATGGACCTGTTGGAGTGATTCCAGAGGAGGCCATGAAGATGATCAGAGGGTTGGAGCACCTCGCCTACGAAGACAGGCTGAGAGCTGGGGCTGCTCCTGAGAACCTGGAGAAGGCTCCAGGGAGATCTCAGAACAGCCTTCCGGTGCCTAAAAGGATCTAGAAAAAAGCTGGAGAGGGACTTTTTACACAGACAATTAGTTTTAGGGCAAGGAGAAAAGGCTGAAACTGGAAGAGAAGGGATTCAGACCAGGCATTAGGAATTTTTCACTGTGAGGGTAGTAACACACTGGAACAGGTTGCCCTGAGAAGCTGCGGCCGCCTATCCCTGGCAGCGTTCAACAACAAGCTGGATGGGGCTTTAAGCAACCTGATTTAGTGAAAGGTGTCCCTCTCCATGGCAAGGAAATTGAAACTAGATGATCTTCAAGGCCTCTTCCAACGCAAACCATTCCATGATTCTATTGGCTTACAGGGTATATCACTCAATACAGGTTAACACAGACTGACTGTATTCTCTAATGATGATGACTGCCTTCCATTCTAGGCATTGAAGCTGAAGGGACTTTTAGGGAAGTCCTTCTTAGCATCCAAGCACTTGAGGTCCCTGGGCAAAAGAATAACCAGTGGTCCTTATGTCTCCAGAACCACTGCTGTACTCCAGGATCAATGTATCAATGTATGGCACGGCAGGAAATGGATCACACAGCTTTTGCTGAGCCCTCACCCTCCTTATTCTCAGCACATATTTTCAGTTATTCCCAGATGAGCCTCTGATGTAAAATAAAAGAGCCCTGAGAAAAAAAAATAAAAAATAAAAAAAAAATAAAAACTAATCTTCATATTGAATCAGTACAATAAGTACAATGGTGGGAAACAAGCAGTGAGTAAAGAACAGAACAGGCACCTTGAAAATCCTGTGAAGCCACTGTACACATTTAGCAGTTACACTGCCATGACAGTGGGAGCCTGCCTTTAGCTATTTTATTGCCTAAATTGGACAGCATTTTATTACCTCTACTCCTAATGCATTTTCTTGACATTTGTAAATGGAACTTGCAAGCAAATACTAAAAATAGAGCCAGCACAGTAACCTGCAAATCCACCAATGCCTCAACCTGCACAGCAACATCAATCTGTGAAGTCTGTCTACCTATAGGTCAGATGTTGCTATAATTCCTACGCCACTTCCAAACTGATTCCAAATGAAGAAAAATACCTCATTTTCCACACATTCTACCCTCAGCAAACTAAGGGGTTTATTCATTTCCATGTGCCTCAGAATAATCATTTAACTAGGGCCCTAACCCTAAAAAATCATTTCAGTTTAACTCTTCAGCCATCTAGCCTCCCACCAGCCTTCAACAGCTTTGATCCATCTAAAATGTGCTCCTGGAGAAACAGACCCTGCAGTGACCATGGGCCTCTCATTTCCTTCGCTGCATTCAGAGAGCACCCTGGTACCTTTCTGCAAAAACGTAGGAGGCAAGAAACAGGAAATTAACTCTGTCTCCATGTCTCCTGTTTGTTTGGGATAAGTGTGGCTACAAAACATGTTGGTACATACAAACAGCTCCCCCTCCTGTCATGAAAATCTCCTACCTACTCAGAGAGGGGAGAACTATTTTTAGGGAGCTCCTCTTGATGAGACAATCACTCCATCATGTTTGTTTTGAAAGTAGTCTTTTTGAAAGACACGTCTGGATGTCAGGACATAAAACGTCATACCTTCAAACTACATGACCTGCACTTAGCAGAAATCAGGCAGGCAATCTGAACACCAGTGAAAGTGTTGGGTTTATTTCTACATAAATTACCATGCATATCTTGCAGGTTTTATAGAATGACAAGAGAGAGAAACTGGAAATTGTGCTGAATCAGAAGGGAAATTGAAATACAGTCTGTTTTCACTGCCCAGTGTTGACAAAACATCAAAACTTAATGTTACAACAAATATTTCAAAATAAATCCATTCCAAGAAGAGAAAACCAAATGAGTAACACTTTCTAAAATTCCCTTGCAACAACTGAAGGCAAAGAACAGACATGACTCCAATACAATTTATACTTGTAAAAAAAAAGCTACTGACCAGGACCAATAGGTACACATGCATTGCCCCAGGCACCTCCTCCCCTCCCCAAAATTTTAGGGGAGCAAAATTTAAGGATTCTTATGCACATGTTCAAAATTTCTGCATTCAGCACAGCAGCTATAAATGGCGGCTCAACATCCAGTGCCTCAGACACAAGTCTGCCAGACATCTAACAGACGTGGGGAGACCCAGTGCTATCCATCACAGCCATATTTCCACACCCATATTTCTATCCCAAAGTCACTGGCAAAATTAGACCAACCTTATCTATATAAAATCTTCAGCTCATTTCCCAGTTTATAATTGCATCAACATGTAAAGAACAGTTACTGTATTTTCCAGTCTGTCTCTAATATCCCCTGGACTACAGGCAGGGCTGGAACCTCTGATTTCTAAATGTAAATGATTTCCAAAAAGCACACAGCTAAGGAGCCTAGGATTTACAACCCACTTCCTTCAAAAAGGAAGTGCAACCCCACCAAAACTATTAAACAGCTTTATCTTTTCCTTCCCTTTTTTTTTAAAGGGCTGAAATCTTCGACATAAACAAGTGACTCTATTATTCAATAAGAATGTACATATCATAGAACCATAGAACAGTTAGGATTGGAAAGGACCTTAAGATCATCAAGTTCCAACCTCACCACCATGAGCAGGGACACCTCACACTAAACTGAGTCCCCAAGAATGTACTAGTAATATAAAATACCCCAAGCAAACACTGAATGATAGACACACATACACAGAGGGTAAGGGTAAATCTGTTCCTGATTTCAGAAAAAAATAATGCCTAGGCCCTCTCTTAACAGCTGCTGAAATATCTTCTGTACACAATAAGCCTCCACTGCCATTCTTCAGTGAGTATAACACTAAAAAAAAAGGCAGTCAATTTTGTACATCACTTTTCCAGCATAGCTAAAAATGAACAAAAGAAACCATTTGTTTAGGGAAAGCATTTTCTGAAAAACAGAAAGTAAGCAACTCCAATAGGCAGCACTAACAGCACTTTCCAGGGCTGCTTAAAAGCAGGGGCAATATTACAGTATGCAAAAGCACTGTGCAGAGCAGTGCACTGCAGGGCCAGTGCTGGGAGAAAGCAGGACCCCTCCTGTCCGGCATCCCACTGCTTCGCACACTCCCGTGCTTCCTTTCTCAAGTGCCAACCTTCTGGTTTCAAACAAGATCATCTCAAAAAAAGAATGGAAATAAATCCAAACAAAGAAGAAGCGGTATTTTTCTCAAGTTTTGGCTTCCCAGGGGGCAGGAACTAAAAGAAGGTCCATATGTCATAGCTGCAGTTGAGCTTTATCAGGATACTAAATGCATACATTTGCAATTAAGAATAGGAATAATAAAACTTGAAGGTCTATACAAAACACACTAGTTTTCCTTTTAGGTACACAATGCAAACTCTCTGTAACTGAACACAGTGCATAGCTTAATCTGTTATATTTCAAATGGGGTCACTTGAATCACCCAAATAACTCAGTGCAATGACATTAAAGGACATTGTCTTTTTCTTTTAATGAAACTATGTATTATCGATGCCCCAGCTCCAAATATAACAACTGAAAGGGTCCAGAATGTTGCAAATACCTGTAACTGCACACTTAACCGGGAAATATTTTGCAGCTTATATATACCTACAGTCCACAGGCTTTGTCATTTTGAGCCTGAAACTAGTTTCCAAAAAAAAGGAAGCCATTTGGCTGTGGACATAGACAAGGAATTAGTAGTACCTTGGCTAAAAAAGCCACCAATGACCAGAAATGTTGAGTGATATCAGACACACTTAACAGCTGTTTCTAAAGCCCAGTGGCAAAGATTTCTAACTCACTCTATCCAAGTGAAGATTATCGGGATTTAATGACCCAGGAGACTCTGCGAAGGCAAAATTTCTCCCATCTTCTGTATTTTACTGACTGGAGGCAAAGCTACCAGAGAAGTATTCAGGCTCTACACAGCATAAAGAATTTATTCTTGGGAGTTTGGTCAGTTGCTTTAAAGAAGGTTTTACTGAAGTTAACAGAGTAAGTCAGAAGACTAAGGTGAAGCTTTGTAAATACTTACCTGACTTCAAAGGATTCTTTGAAGCTTCTTATTTTATACATGTATCCCCAAACATGTAACAGCCTGGACATAGTCTAAGCATTTTTATCGGTCACTGATGATTTTGAATTGTTAATAAAAGAGCTGAAATACTGCCATTATTTTCAGGTTTTGGCAAATTCCTGTCCAGTAGTCACGTTAGAAAGGTGGAGAGATCCTTTCAAAAACAGAAAGAAAGAATGATCTCGTACGCAAGCTACAGCTCAGATGACATAGATGACACAGAATTTACAAGCAAGGATTCAGGCTAACTGCAGCACAACCGAAAATAAATACATGAATAGCATTGGTTGTGCTAGGTACTGGTATCTACATGAAAAAAGTATTGTTAATAAGCTTTTATTTACAACCTAAGCACATTTGAAAAAACATAACCAGTAACCAGTGAGATATGCATCACCCCACCCAGCACAAGGTTGTCACTGTTATTGCAGCTACAAAGCCTATTGGTTTAATTTTTAAAAGATGCTTAACTTGAAGTTTGCCAAACTCAGACTAAATGAAGCACATCAGAAAAGTCCAGAGGCCAAACCTCCAAATTCAGCATCATTTTTTTTTAAGTTATTTTTCCCCTACTTTTATGCTACTATTTCAAGCTGAACTTGATTGTGAATTGTGTTTTCAACAGTTGTGGTCTATCTATGGGGTTAAAACAAAACATCAATGCTGCTGTTAAAAAAAACCAAGCAAGTCCACATTGAAAGTACTTCTAAGAAACATAAATAATTGTCCAGCATCATAAAACCTATTTCTCAGCATGCTACAAAGATTCAAATCACAGGCCTTTATGGTGTATAAAACCACTATTTCATTGGTTGATATTTCAGGTTCAAGACAAATATAACACAGCTTTAAATACCTTGAATCACACCACAGTACAACCTCTGTTCCATATAAATTGGCTGAGGGAAGTACAACATGGAGGATTTGGATCAAGAGAGGATTTAGTTAGCTTTGCCACATACTGTACAATTTTCTAGAAGTATTCCACCTATCCTGTACCTTAAATATAGTTCTATAATAAGAAAAAAAATGCAATTTAAGTCTTATTCAAGTTGGATTCTTCATGGTGTTCTCTAAATTTACACAAAAGAAACAAATTTTAGCCACGGTAAGCGTTTAAAACCACAAAAAGCACTGGCTAAATTCTCGTTTTTCCACGTTACTTATAAGAACCCTTTCTTAGTATCTTCTATCCACAACACAACACAGATGAATTTTCTAGTTATAAACAAATCAGATTTGCCACATAATATTTTCACTGGAGCTGAACTTCGATATACAGATTTTGACCCAAAGTATTTTTTTTCTTAGAATTTCAGCAAAATTTTAAGGAGCTCAATGGATGTAGCAATGAATTGCAAAATTTTGTATTTGCCAAAATAAAAGTTTTTCCAAATAAATTAGAATCTATTTTATTGGATTTGATGGATTTTAACTTTTTCATTCAGTATGTCTGTGGAGAGAGTTGTATTTTTTATGGACATTATAGATATACAACTATATTTACAAGAACCTCAAAAAATAAATGAAACAATTACAGTAGTCTCCCTGTTTAACAGATCATAGAATCATAGAATAGTTAGGGTTGGAAAGGACCTTAAGATCACCTAGTTCCAACCCCCCTGCCATGGGCAGGGACACCTCACACTAAACCATGCCACCCAAGGCTCTGTCCAACCTGGCCTTGAACACCACCAGTGATGGAGCATTCACAACTTCCCTGGGCAACCCATTCCAGTACCTCACCACCCTTACAGTAAAGAATTTCTTCCTCATATCCAATCTAATAAGGAAAGAGAACTCAATAAGAGATCTTAGGAGACATCTGAAAATCAGGGATCCAGAATAATTTTAATAGCCAGAACAACTGGACTCTGGAGAGAGTGTAAGTGTTTGAAATGGTACCTAGGTCTGGGCGACTTGCAGAGTCTCACACAACATACTTTCTAAGTAGCCTTCAATAAAACCCTTAAACCTTCCTTTTTCAGGATTTCTATCTATAAAATGGGAGGTAATTCCACACTTCAGGATGTTATTACACAGGGAAAACCATTATACCACATGGAAGCATCTCCACAGTAATTCTGTGAAGAGTGACAGCAGGCAACATGAAAATCTATTTGAATAAACTGTTTAGTATTATGACCTGCCTTCTATGATATTTCACTTTCTCAAAGCACTGCCTTAACTTTTAGAAATGCAAACTTTGCAGAAAATGGTAACTCAATTAGAAATGATCTGCATGATATTTATGGCAATTCCACAGCTTAACAGTTGTAGGATACTCTCATTTTTATACCAGAAGTATTTCAACAGACTTCTGAAAATCAAAGCAGATTTCCTTTCATACAGAAATACAGCAGTTCTTCCAAAGTGCATCAAGTGCTGAAAAAGAACCAACATTCATATTGAAAATAATTTTGTATTGCCCTTTAACTTGTATTAATATAATGTAATTACAATTATTGAAACTGATGTGACTAGTGCATCCCCACATCAATGGATTATTATAAGATCGTTTTTGTCCTGCTGAAACCTCTAGAACACAAATGTAGTGAGACCCATGAATACAAAGGTGATTATTTAAAGCATCCTTTGTTTTAGATACCTTTGAAAGGCTCTGAATCTGGAAGCCCCCAAAATTAAGTCCACCAAAAACTGTCAGCTGGATGCCCAATAATGAAGACAACCAAGATAATTAAGAGAAAGATCTATTAAAAACTACAAAATCATGTAAAGGAAAACATACAGACAGGCTGACACCTGCCTAAACAAAAACCAACCAACCAAACAAAAATCTAGTGTAACAATTTATCTCCTTTATCTTCCCCCCCCCCCAAAAAAAAACACACAAATGCGACAGGAAATCTGTCACAAGGAATGAAAGTAAAATAAAATACTTGCTTTGCTCTTCGCTGGGTATTTTTGTCTGGTTCCTCCCTCAACTAACAGGTGGTTAAGTCCTGCAGTGCTGTTCTTGAGAAGGATACCTAAATTAGAATAAATTCTCTGCACATACACATTTATGATTTAGAAATCTAAGACTTCTGCCTTAGCTTGGGCCCATCCACATCTGAGCCTGGTTCAGTGGTTCCCGGGACAAGGAATGACCACTCTAACCTGGAAGCCAGAGATCATAATCCAATGAGGATCTGCCCCACACAACAGAAAACAAGTTGCTTCTCTGGAACCCACTCTTCTGTGTACAAGGATCGATGCTTTCCCCAGAACTTCCTACAATAGCCAATGACTAACAGCACAACTGAGTGCCTCTATAATCAGTGGGAACAACACAAGAGAGGAGCATAATAGTTCAAAATTTGACAGGCTTTCCTTATCATAATAATAATAAAAAGAAAACTAGAGAATTATATTAATTTCTCTATGCACAGCTCTCCTCAATATGCAAAGAATGGAACATGGTATATAAAGATCAGACCAAAAGAAATTCACACTCACGACATTTAGTCTCATATTAAATATTTGTTCTCCGAGCATTTTAATGACTTCAGAAATATGAAAACCAAAGATTTCAACTGACAAGCTTTGGTCATTGAGAAATAATTAGTCATCTTCGCAGCCTTTTTCATCATCCCTATCAGTTTCAGAGACAAGACACATATCACGGTACCCCCCATTTTAATTAGACAGCTAGTGAGCTGCACCAGAACCAAAACAAACTGCCAAATACAGTAAAGCAGGCTGCCAGAATATAGCGCAATACTACAGAGACTTTCTTTTTACAAAGTGAGATTAAGAATGCAAACCATAACAGATATCTCAGTGAATTAGTGGAGAAACTTTGAAACATGGCTTTACATACACATTTTCTTTAAAAAACAACAAATTCTAATTTCAAGCTGCTTTTTGATATGAAAAATTTTAGCTATCACGAATGACTACGGAAGAGGACATGTCCAGCTGTACACATGCAGCCTGTTTTAGTATGTAGGAGCCTGAAGGTGATTGTGAAGGAGGCCAGAGGTAAATGGGTTCAGCATCATGCTAAGGACACCTCTATGTACTACCAGACAGGTAATAAGCTATCCCATACCCCATTAAATCCTTCCATTTAATCTTCAATTTTAATGAGTGAAGAGTTCGAATCCTGTCATATAACATCTTAAACTTATAAAATTCTCACAGGAGCATTTCCACACTCTAAGAATCTGGAGTTTTAAAAATGCAAAATTATGTGCAGACCCATTACTGGTCTGCATGTTCAAGAATTCCTGTATGCAATATATCTGAAAAGCACTAAAATTCAAACATGGAAGAATTATACTGGAACTAAGCGTAAATTAGGAAAATTGTCACAATTTTACACAACAAATTCTACTGGTCAATTTTGCTAATAAATCTAAAAGAAGCCCAAACAACTATGGTAGTTCTGAATCAGCGAGTACTTTAATTATTGGATTTTATTTCAATACTGACAACACTTACTTGCATTTATGTTATTGTCAGATAGTTTCTGGAAGTTTATCACCTAGATAATTAAACTATAAACTCATTTGTATGGTCAGATAACTGGAAAGCAAGACATGACTGAAAATGTTACCTTGTTTATTCAATTAAACCAACTGGCAGATTTTATCGCCTATTTCAACATATTGCACCATAGAATAGTTTGGGTTGGAAGAGACCTTCAAGATCATCTAGTTCCAACCCCCCCATGCCACAGGCAGCAACACCTTCCACTAGATCAGGTTGCTCAAAGCCCCGCCCAACTCTTCCAGGGATGGGGCAGTCACAGTTTCCCTGGGCAACCTGTTCCAGGGCCTCACCACCCTCACAGTAAAGAATTTCTTCCTAATAAAAGAAATTTTCTCGCATACAGCTTTCTTGTAGGCCCCTTTAGGCACCGGAAGGCTGTTCAAAGGTCTTCCCCGAGCCTTCTCTTCTCCAGGCTGAACAACCCCAGCTTTTTCAGCCTGTCTTCACAGGAGAGGTGCTTCAGCCCTCTGGTCATCTTCACAGCCTCCTCTGGAATCACTCCAACAGATCCATGTCCTTATGTTGGGGACCCCCGCAGCTGAAACACTACTCCAAATGGGGTCTAATAAAAGCAGAGTGGAAGGGGAAAATCACTTCCCTTGACCAGCTGGTCACACTTCTTTTGATGCCATCCAGCATATGGTTGTTTCCTGAGCTGCAAGCGTGTCACGCTGAGCTTCTTGTCAACCAACACCTCCAAGTCACCTCCCTAGGTCTGCTCTCCATCCTATCTCCACTCGGCCTGTATTTGTGCTTAGGATTGCCCTGACCCATGTGCAGTACCTCGCGCTTTGCCTTGTTGAACTTCAGGAGGTTCACATAGGCCCACCTCTTAAGTCTGTCAAGGTCACTCTTTACGGCATCCCTTCCATCCAACATATCAAACACACCACACTGCTTGGTGTCATTAGCAAACTTGCTGAGGGTGCACTCAATCTCAATGTCTATGTCACCAATTAAGATGTTAAGCAGGTATGATGGGTTCTGATCAAAATGACATCTAACTAACATTCCTATCTCTGTAAGGGTAGATTATTTTATTTGCACAAAGTAGTCTAATAATCCAGGTAACTGCAAGTATTGATAAATGAGGGAGGAAATTGCAAGCTCGTATATTGCTATTCGCTGTGTGTAAGTAAACTGATGAATATACTGATTTCCACCCAAATCAGAGCTCTGAGGGACAAAAGACATTTGCTCACAAAATAAATAATGAAACTATGACCTAATATGTGTAACACCATTTATTTGAGTTCTCTAAGCACAGAGGAAATGACATTTGGTGACTGCTTCTAAATGAAGGCCATTTTGCAAGCCCAAAAAAGAAGATAGGAAGTCATACAAGTATAAATCTTTAAAATAGGCAACCCCACAGCTCTTATTCTGCAAAACCCATCCACTTAGTTTTATTTTAGCATTGTCTTCAATGGAAAGCATATTGGTTAATTCTTGTAAAATAATTTAACTATTCTGTATTCCCAAATACACTTTAAGGTGCGCAAGTCCAGAAGATTCTTTCTTTGCTGGCCATGCTTTATCCATACTTTATCAAAAAAGGTATTTTGTATGTTTTGTTAGTAGGATTTCAGCTGAAACCTAAAAGATAGAAGACTCTTGCTTTATTTCTCACACAACTGCTGGAATTTAAAAAAACTTAAAAGTCTGAGCTGGATTATTAATGCTCTTTTAATGCCAAACAATGGAAATTAGCCCTTCTTACACAAATTTAATTAACCATAGAGTTCTTCACATAAAAACATAGACAATTCTGCTAAATAAGTCAAAACCCAGATGAAAAAGAAAAAAAAAAAAAAAAAGAAAAAAAAAAAAAAAAAGAAGGAAATCCTCTTTGTTATCTTTTTTATCTGTCTAGGCTGGCTGAAATATAAACAAACCTTCCAGAGAGAGAAGCAACTGTCTGAGAGCTCTCTGATAAATTTAACTGTAGGAAGGAACTGCAAGCCCTTCAGACAAATCTCTTCCTCGGACAATGTGCTAACCTTAATCTATTGCTGAAGGCCGCAGTGAAGAAGCCTGTCATCAATCTTACTTCAGTGCTGTACTACAGAGATGTTCTTCTGGCAAGGATGACACTGACACACTGTATACACAAAACAGCACTGAAGTCAGGCTTAGTGAACAATTTGAGAGCAAACCCAATATATTAAGCCAGCTGTGTGCTATCAAGTCATTACGACAAAATTACAATGAAATGTGAGTCTGAAATGCAAATTTCCTTTGCTCTGTTTTTTTTTTTTTTTTTAAAAATTAGCTTTATTTGTAGCTTTTAAAAGCAGTAGTTCAAAATGCAATGCTCATTTTCCAAGAAAAACATTTTAAAACTGTTAAAAGTTTTCTTCCAGTTCCACAGTCATGGCAACAGGTAGCAATAGGAAATCACACTCGGCAATTCACAAGACTATGAAGATTGTGACAGCTTCCCTGAAGGACACCAAATTGTAAAACTGAAAGAAAAAACAGTAAATGATTGACATACCACACCACTTTGCCTCTGTCCAATTTTAGAGTAATTGGCTTGACAAACCTACTGCTTATTCTGATCAAAGCAACAGTAGAATTCATAATCCTTTCTCTATGAGATGAACTTCATTTATTTGGACAAAAAATAGGCCAGGTAGCATCAGAAAAAATATGATAACACAGGAGGATATTACAAAGTTGTATATTGCTATTTACAACATGTAACCATGTCAATAAAACTCAAAATAACATCAATTACGTTTGTGTTCCACGCACAACTACTCCAAAGAATAAACTGTTGACAAGTGTTTGAAATGTATTCCCAGGATAAAACCCTTTATGTCAAGCAGCATACCTGTTCTTTTAACGTACAAAGGGCTTTTGCTGCTTCTTTTTTTATTTTCTTCTGTTATAAAGACTTCTTGTTAGTAGGAAACAGCTTCAAAACTAAGAAAATTTATAAGTTACCATATACAGAGAATGTTTACAGCAGAGCTAACATGTACCTGACTTGCAAATCAAAATGACTTGTCAGTAGAAGACCCTAAGCACCAACAATCCTTAGAGACATCTAAAATATCCTGACTTCATTTTTCTGAAATGATAAACAGAAAAACAGTCTCATGTTTTGTACCAGTAGCACTGCAGAAAATGGAGCTAAATTTAAAAGGGTTAACATGTCTCTTATGACCATGACACCAAGAGTTTTAAAGATTTTTGATGTCAGTGGTGTATTTTTAAAAAGATTGCTTCAAATTATTGAAAGTAAAAAAAAAAAAAAAAAAAAAAAAAACCAACCCACAACACACACATTTTCATCATTTTTAGATTCTCATCTGCCCTGCTTTTAGAGATCAGCCAGTATCTAGTTATTCTCTGGCTCCGTGCATAACAAAATGATGCATCTTTTTTTTTCATTTGTAAATCACATTGAGAATACTTATTTACAAAAGCAGATACCTAGAATTCCTAATACCAGAATACTGGACTTGTATTTAAAAGAATCCAGTGGTCTGAATTTGTAGTCACCAATCCTAATCCTTGAATATGAGATTAACTTACCAGAACTGGTAGGTTTTGCAACGGTTGAGAATTTTAACACCACGGCAACATTTCACATTGGCCAAAGATGGCTTGCTCACTATTCCCACTATGCCAGACTTACTGATTTCCTTCCTTAGCTTTGAACTTTCTCAGCCTGATGCACCTCAATGACGCAACAACCCTGCCATGAGAGATTTCAGTTGCCTGCTGCCTGTTGAAGATTTTCCTTTTGAAAAGCCTTCCAAGCCAAAATAGGTATTTCGTATTCAACTACAGCTTTAATTATGTAAACTTATTCACTGCTTTTGATGACCTCTCAGCCTCCCTCAGATGTAAGACACCCTTTAAAGTTTACAAGTTATTGCATTGTTTTCCCTGTATTGCTCTTACTCAGCCTTTCTTTCCAGCTGCCTAGTGGTAAGAGTCATTTGCAACATTAAGTATGCTTTGCAGCAAACAGAAAAGAAATTGCAGCAAGTTTACTCAGCCACTTTAAGAGAAAATTGAGACGCAAGTTGGCAGTGCAAAACTAATGTAAACTATCTGAAGTTAATATGTACAAGAATAGAATTTGGACATCTCTGTAGTGCAGTCATAGAAGAGTCTAACAAATACTTTTTCCTCTACCCCCAAGAAGGTCAACTGTCAAACCAGGAGATCTTACTGCAACATTCAAACACGTAGACTATATTACTACATAAATAATGTCATATGAGAAAAGTAGCTTAATTCTGGGAAGTGGAAAGAACAAGCTATTTTTTATTGACTATGCAAAGCAAATTGCCATGAGTTCTGGAATATTATAAATTCACCAGGCGGTATATTTCATGGTAATTTGATTGCATACATAGGAGATAAGAATATATTGTAAATTTACACAATCTGAAACTGGAGTGAACTGGACTCTTAAGATGTGCTTCTTTATTTATACCACCTGAAGACTTCATATAATTGACTGTGTTCGTAACAGCCTAAATTTAAAAATTTCTCATTTTGAACAGAGTGTGATACAGAAGTCTAAAAATGTCCATGGTAAGTACCAAGATAACCTGATCAATGATATTTCTGGATAAAAGAATACTTACGATTGAAAACATTATTTTGTAAATATATTATTTAAACACTGGAAAGACAATATCCTTCAAATAAGAATTTGTAAAAGCTTCTCAAATAGCTTAATAAATAAACTCTCTTTTGCATACTAGTTTTCAAAAAACTAGCCTACCATACACTTCTGCGTCCTACTAAACAATAAAATAAAGAAAAAAGCAATTGAAAAGGACAGTCAGGGAGAAAAGATTCATTCAGAGCTACAGCTGAGGCTCCTCTGGGCCAGGATGTAGGAATGACACCGCTGCTTCAGATGGAAACCATGAGATTAGTCACTGCCACACAAAGTCTTAAAAGGGCTTCAGCACAATTCTGAAATTCATTGCACAATAAGGAATGAATCTCTGTACACAAGAGGTGATAATTCTGTACGTATATAGTATAGACAGCCCTAATTATATTTGTAATATGAATTCGCAGTAAGTTAAGGCAAATAAAATCTCCTAATGCCAGAGAGCCCTTATGACACAGAAGCCAATTTTTTATCCTATACATACATTTATAGATACGTATTTTTGAAGAAAATCATTATTTATTTCTGGCCTCCTTAGCATCTTTTATAACTATATGACAGAAAAAGAAGAGCCACGGCTCAAGATGAGTCACCAAGGTAGACTACAAGCAGTCCACTTTCTTTGCTGTGGCACATAGTACTACACCATACCTTGAAGTATTAGCCACAAGACTGCATGAAAGACCCAAGAGGGATCTTGGGGCAATTTTCCACATAATAACTATGCACAACTACATAAGTGGATTTCCTAACCTTTTGTAAAAATGCACTAAAACCTACTAAAAGTGAATCAATGGCCTAATTCACTCTTTAAGGTAGCTCACTACAAAGCTCTAAAGATCTTAAAAGAAAATGTCTTATTTTTGAAGCTAATCTAATCTAACAAAATGAAAGCACTTAAACTCTTTCAATGTCAATTGAGTCCTTTATCTGAATACCAACGTTTTGTGAGGTTTTCCACAACTTGTGAACTTGAGAATATTTTCAATTCCTTGTAAAATTAAATCCAGAAAAATTCTGATCCATAGGCAAAAAAAAAATTGTCAAACTAAAGCATATCAGTAAGGCACTGGTTCATCCTTAAACTTTGAGAAAAATACTTCAGAATCCACCTAAAAGTTCATGACAGTAAAGGATAATGAAAATGTCCTTTCCTTCTTAAAGAAACATTAATGTATCTTGAAGAACAATATGTAGCTACCTTTTATTCTACAACCAAACAGAAATGTTGGCTAAATAAAAATACGTAGAAACAGCACCAAATGAAAACCCTATGCAGTGCTATTACAGATTTGTATAGATTATGAAAAATTCATAAAGAGAAAGAAATATCTGCATAGCAAGTCCTGCAGAGAAGATTAGCTGATTTCCTAAATAATTTGGTCAATTAGTTATATTTTTTTGATGTTACCTTAAAGATGCAGATCCTGTCTTTATTATAGGTCTTACTGCAGTGTGACACACATTTTTGTGACATACAACTATATTACTAGATCTTGAAACTTCCAAAAAAAGCGAAGCAAAAATAAGAATACATGCTTGTGTAACTCCCGCAGAACAAGCACCATCCCCAAAGTTGCTCAGCTAATGAAACCCAGCAAAAGCAACTGACCCAAACCAAACCCTCAGCCCCTACATGTTGCTGAATACTAAATACTGCAATCAAGCACAAGCATAATTCACATAAGATTAAAACAAATGCAAATTAGTCGTTTATACGCATCTTCCAACTAAAGAATTGGACCAGTTTAGCAAAGTGAAATATGCCTCCATGTCTTTTCTATGTATATGTAGGCACAAATACCCTGGGAAGAGAGAAAGCAAAAAAAACTGAGCTGACAGATGTGGCAATGTACTATATTTGTAGAAACACAAAATGGTGCCAATACTGAGCTTGTCTGTAGGATAAGACAGAGGAAGTAGAGTTGGCCTAAACTGTCAAAGATCAAAAAAGGACAGTCACACTTGTCAACATTCATCACTGGCAGATCTTTCCTCAGGTCCCACCCTTCTGCTATCAGCAGGAAACACTTCAAATGGGGGAAAGTAAAGGGAATCATATACGGACTTAAAGTCTTCAAACTCAAGTACCCAAAGCCAGCTAATCCTCTTCCTATCTAATCCACTACATGCTGCCAAAGAAAAACAAGAGAAGCAACACTCAGCTGGTTAGGTTGCTTCAAAACAATAGCCAAGGTGTTGGTCTCAGCTTGGGTAAGCCTAAGACTTCTGCTTCATCCATTTATGACACATCTTCAGCTGTTACCATGACAACACTGATATCTCCCCATGCTGGGAAGTGCTCTTTGTTTAAATATTGTATAAATGAATGTAAATCTTTCATGCAGTTACTGTTTGTGGAATGGGTGCAGTATTCCCCTTCTCAGCTTTATTAGAGGAAGAAATATTATACAGATCAGTCATACTGTTATTCACTGAACACTGAAAAATTTCAACAGCCCAACCCAGCAAAATGTTAATACTTTTAACGAAAAGCAGTATAGTAAGGCTCTCAGCATCTCAGCACAGGAAAGATCAGTTTTTCAGGACAGAAAATTTGCTAAAATTCATATGTGTTGAAAATGAGACTTCCACAAACTTATTGTCCATGAAGGTCAAGTAAAAGAATTTTAAACGCCTCAACATTCTAAGTGAACATTTTGTAGGGATTTTCAATGAATAGGTTTTTATATTTTAATATTTGTACTTTTTTTTATTATTCATAAACACTGAAAAATTTCTTAGGATAACAACATTCCCACCTGTCTCTAGCTGGATTTCAAAGCACAAACAGGATGCCATGCTCTCAAGGCATTCTGCACTTGAGAATTAGTAAAACCCCTTATGGACAGGGTACAGCTTCTACTACCATGTAGATGTAAACCTGTAATAGCAATTCCATTATTTTCAATTCTACATTCATAGAAATGTTTCAGATAAACCTAGACATAAAACAGATCTTCCTAGTTTTCTTTTTGATTAAAGACATTTAAGGACAAAAAAAAAAAAAAAAACAAACACGAAAAAAAAGAAAAAAACAGTACTTTTCTACTGCAAAGGCCTATGAAGACATTCACACAGGTCTTACTATGTAAATTTGGCACCCAATTCATATGCTGATATCACTTTACATCACTGATTTTCATACTGATTGGTTGTTTTAATAGGTTCATCTTCCATGGGGTGGACTTACGTCTTTGCAGACAGAGCTCATAATTTCCATCCACATTGGCCAAAACAAGGATGAGCTTATTTAGGACTAAATGTAGCTCATGGGATTGGGAGTGCACATACTGAGCCAGGCACTGATAACTGTTAACATTAGAGACAGTGTGTTTCGACTACCCTAGTAAATCCACATCCTTCAGTTCCTTTACCCACAACAGAAATCAACTTCTTATGTAAGCCCTTTATCCTGTATTCGTTCTTTCTTTACAGAGAATATGGGGCTTCTACTAACACCCCATAACAGATGTAGATTTTCTATTATTTATATACAGATACTCCAGAGTAAGATGACACTGGAGAGCAGAGTATTTTTATTTGCAAATACACAGCAATGCTGTAAAAGCCTATAAGGAAATGCATTAAATAAGTTTAGACTCATCTTTAATCATTCCCTATATTTTTTTTTTATGTTTTTCTTTTTTAGGAGGCAGGCACAAAGATATTTCATCTTCTCATTTTTCTTTTAGACTCACTTTTCATGGCTGCTGTAGCATTTAAATAGAGTTAATCAGTTCTCTCTAAAGAAAAAGCAAGTACTACACACAGAGCTGCACGGCTTAAGGAATATTCGGCAAACGTGTTCAATCAAGAGTTGCTCCTTCTGGAATTAAAAGGATGTGCCTCTGCATCAGATTTATCCCTTGTCTACTGTTTGAATAGTGTGGCAGTCTCTCTCTATGCCATAATATGATTTGGATTGAGGGTAAAAGGTCATAGAGTTATTCTAAAACTGCATTGCAATGCACGATTTTCATCTAATGAGGATTATCTAATTTACATCTGAAAACCTGTACCTACTGCAAACGTGCAAATTACAAAAGGAGGCATGTGGAAGGCTGGAGCAGCTAGTGGGAAGCAAATTGAAATTTACTCTGCTAGAACTCTTATTCTATATAAGCATGTTAATTATTATCACTGGAATAATGATATTAAGAAATTAAAATCTTGACTCACAACATCAGTCTTTTTTGTGATTAAGTTAATTACAATTGAAAGTAGCAAGCTTAAGAGCATAGCATTTGTTGGCTTGAGATGACATGCTGCTTTAAAAGGTAATAATGATAGGTAAGTCATTTAGGCATAACATTCATTAAAGAAAGGATCCTTATGAATGTCATCAATAAGTATTAAAAAGTAGTCCTGATTCTGTAAACCCCCACGGAAATACACAATTTCAGCCATGGTTAATACCTCATTTAAACTGGCAAGATTACCCAAATTCTCATAAGTAACTCTCTCTCTATTTTAGTAGATTATAGGTTAATTATGAAATTATCTAGAGCCTTCCTGACCTATCACTTTACATTCCTGAAATTCATTAAGCAAAGATAACACAAGGCCATTGTTGCACACAGACACATAGGTTCCTTTCATCTATAGAACCAAGTTGTATGACTCCAATTTCCCCTTAATTAGATAATCTTTCAGAGGATTATTTGCTAATTATCCTCAGTAGGATTTCAGCATATGAAAAAATACAGCAGGGAGGGAGCAACCCCACAAAGAGAGACTTCTCTAAGAAACTTGGCATATTATATAGACCACAGTATGGAAATAACCCACAGATGCTCAGGGACCCTTCAACCATGACACTGCAGGTATAACAACTTAGTTGCATTAATTGTTCCTGGGCAACAGAGCACCCAGGATCTATTATATTTCAAAATCATCCAACAAGAGACAGGACTTCAAAATGAGATTATTTTACTAAAAAGCATGTCTAAGCAACTACCTGACAGATTTGGGAACAGATACAAAAAATAAGTGTGGTATCTAACAGCTATATGTCATTTTTTAGCTACAGGAATTTCTTTTTTCATGCTGCTAGCAGAGCTGAAGACTGACACAGGAGATTTTTGTACTTGTAATGACCAAGGACCAAGTCTTACATGAAACCAGTTTTCCAAGCAGCCTCTTCCCAAACAGAAATCTTGCTTGGACAGGAATCTTCCCTTCTAAACCTCCCTAGCAAAAACACCTTAATTTCTGTTTTTCCTGTAATATTTAATTCTGACAGAAAATTCAATCAAGAAATATTTGCAACTTCCTTAATAATGAAATGCTATTTGCGGCAGTCTTACTTTAAGCTATATGATGGTGCTTTTGAAACTTACAGCCTTTTCTGCCAGACCTAAAAAGTATTAACATGTGGTTTGTTAATAATATATTCATATGCTACAAACACAATTAATTCTGCCAGAACAGCTTAAGTTCTGGTTCATAATACGTATTTTGAGAATCGCTACTTACACAACAGTATTAGTGACACTAAGAAGTGTACCTTACTATTTGTTTATGATGAGTCTGTGACAGATGAATTCAAATTTGAGGATTCTGATATATTTGGGCAAGGTTACTACTTTACACAATTTCCAGCATTTGGAGGGCATGAGTTTCTATACACTTTTGCTGCCTACATGCTTTTTGAATTACCATGTAAATAAGGGTATTAAGACAACTCAGTACACTGGTCAAATGGGTGAAACAAAAAATGTCGAACTGCTGCTTCCATTAGAGCAGAACTCACGATATAAACAAGAACTATCAGACAGCATGTGCTTGAAGTAACCTTCTTTTCAGCCTAGCAATTATAACTATCCATACTTCACAGGCTCTCTCAGTCCTTCACTTCTCTTCACAAAGTTAAACTATAGTTGCCTGATATCCATGCAACCTGCTGACATAAAAACTGTCTAGTTCTGGGGTTTGATTTACTACATGGCCAACAAATGCTACAGAGATTGCATCTATAACCAGTAAATCTCTCCTAAATTGCTACTCAGTTGACAAATCAGACATCTGTAACCAGAATGGATGAAACAGGAAGAGAGAACTGTCAGACGTATCCTAGCAGTAGCTGAGTTTTATTCCTTCACCTCCTTCCAGCTAACCAAAACATGGCACAGAGTTTTGGCTGCTGCTGTCCTTGACTGTTCTGACTCACTGCTGCCATATCCTTCTCCATAATTTCCAAGGCATAGCAATACCAGTTTTGTTCCAGGATCTCCCACATCGAAAATCTGAGCAGCAATGTGCAGTCACATGACTTGATGGAACTGAGATAAACAGAATGATACTTCAGCCTACTATCCAGCAATCCAGAAAAACGATGGACTAATGATGGCAGCTCCAGCTCACAGTCTTGTTTGCTGCTGAGTCAAGCATTTGCAGCATGTTTACAACAGCAGACACAGCCAAGTGCGTTTAAGTTCCAGCAGTGTGGAAGCAACTCTAGAGCTGCAAAAATCCTAACAAAGACATCATCTAAGTTTATTAGCCTCCCAAGTACTTACAGGATGTGAAATTTGATCACTGAAGTCAAGACAGCTACTCAGAGAAAGTCAAACATTATTTATGCAGTTGTAGAACTTGGGTGCCTTGGATATACATCAAAAATTAGAACAAAACCAAAAATGTTGTGTACATGTGTCTATACTGGGGAAAAAACATCTACCTCTTTTGATGATTTAAAGGAAAGATAAAAATCTTTACCTATAATAAATTCATAAAAACTTCTTATGCTAAATTTCTGGTGTAATGTGCTGATGTCTTGAGTTAATGTAGATTGAGTATACTCAAGAAGATACATGTTACTGTCCTGTATGACTTATATATAGCATTCTCCTGCATTTTTCAGTTTGACAGAAAGAAAAAAAAATATATGACCTGCTCAACAACAGCTGATGGTTTACTACTTTAGATAGCTTAGCACTTTAGAAGCATCTGGATTAAATGTTCACCTAGTAGCACTGTCTGAGGGACTGCTTTTGTAAAGAAGGAAAGCACCTGAGTTCTAAAGTTAAAATAACTAAATTAAAGATATTCCAGTATTATGTTCTTTAAATTATGTAGGAAGTATGTGTTACATGTCAAAACGTGTTGTATTTCAAAGTCTCGTTTTTAAAATTACCTACTATTTTCAAACCCACCACCAAAGACTCATAAATGTTGTTCAGCATTTCACAATCCTGGTGATAATATTTACAAATCTAAGGGATACTTTGTTCCTGTTACAATTTTGTGGCCAGAAAGATGTTGTAAAGCAATTATTCTCAGTATACTGCACTGAAGACTTCTGATCACAGATCTCTTAGTCACATGCATTAAATAGTATGGAGTCCAGTCTTTGAAAAAGGAAAAATAATCACCACCACATATATTTTATTATCTTTAAGATTACTTCAAAATTTCGCAACTGTTCCTTCTTCAGTATATGATTTTACACTTATCTAACCATGCTGTCATGCATATAATCTGAAAACAGGGCACTAACACAAACTTATTTGTCCAACTCACCTAATGCCTCCAAAGGAAGACACATTTGTTCAGAAAATGAAAAGATAAAATATACTCCATAATATGAAATTGCTACAGTCCGTGGCATATAAGTGAAAGGTCCATGAGTAAATATGGTGAGTATTCTACAGATATTACAGATGTGGTCAGCATACTGTCATACTAGAGTTCCGAGAACAAGCAAAGCAACTGGGGAAAGGGATATTCAAAACAAAGCCATCTGGACAGTACATTTGAGCAAAACAATGTCCCACATTAATGAATGTGCAACTAAGGGCTCAGCTATTGTTGTCTTTTAGTACAGTTAAGGCTGAAGAGGAAAATACATCACTAATCTCTGCATTACCATTATAAGAATCAGTTTTAATTTAAATTCTCTGATATACACATTTGCTGCTAAAATTGGCTCCCCTTATACTTGTTCACTGAGAGTAAAAATTTAGTGATGCTCCAGACTCACTTCAGGATAGTGTAAAGGACCACATCTAGTGTGTAACTATATATAATCATTACCTTTCCACTGGCATGAAACTGCAACAAAACGTTGAGTTCCTTAGTTCTACCACACAAAGACTGCATTAAAGCTTAAAGAGCAGAAACATTTGCATTTTTATTTTCTCTTTCCAGTTGTCTGCCCTGCAATCTAAAAGGCCTGGCAATCAGGTCAAATATGCATATTTATCCCCCCACATGATTTGATTTCTATTTTTAAAATAACTAGAATAAAACAACAGGTACAAATTATCATGTCTGTAATAAGCAGCCCTGGAACAGACATCTTCATTTTCCCCAGCAAATTTCCTATTGCAAATGCAGACCTTAAAACACAAGTATTAAGATCAACAACAAAAATAACTTGTATTTATAACTATCTGTGGGCAAAAGAGGCACTTAATTACACCAACCATGCCACTACAATATACTATAACATATAATTTTCTAAACTATATCAAATACCTTATAAGTAAGGTTTTTTTGGAAGACTCATTACAATCTCCCCAACAAATATTGGATACTCTATTGGTTTCAGAACCACTGTATTGTTCAGCTCCCCACCCCAAAAAAAAAAAAAAAAAAAAAAAGACTTAAAACTGCAATATATGGGAAGAGGCTGCTCAAATTAGAGCTAAGTTACAGAGAGTTTTGAATTCTACACTCACGTGATGCCAGCAAGCAAGAAGAGCCTACCATGTATGTTCAGACACATCAGATTTTATTTTATATTTAAAAAAAAAAAGAAAAAAAACAAAACACTCACAGGAGACCAGAGTAAAATTTCCACACGAGAACAAAAATCACACTGTTCTGGTATACTGTAATATCACTTTTTCTGCTGAAAATGCTTCTGCACGCACCAAGTTCCTAGAAAGTGACTTTTTCAACTTTTATTGAGTAGTCACATGTAAACCTTTATACAATTAACAACTTGCAAACTGAAGTCATTCTGAAGATCACTAACACAATTTGACTGAAAATAAGAATAGATTTCAATCATGCATCAACTTCAACTTCCAGTGCATGCAGGGAAGCAGTCCCATTTATGTCAAATGGTTTCCAAGTTTAAACAAATTCAAATAAAGAAATGCAACTAAATAATATAGATAAAATTGATTCTTATTCTGAAATTCCCATTTCTCCCAATCCCTCCCCTTCCTCCCATCTTTCTGATACACTAAGAATCTACTCTAGTAAATCTTGGCTTTACCAGTGAAGTAACAAAAAAAAAAAAAAAACAACAACAAAAAAACACAACCACCAAACCTGTTAAGAATAAGGTTCCCTTTCTTCTCCCCACTATACCTAATTTTCATGATTTCCATATGAATCTGATGAACTGTATTCTTCTTTACTTGGTTTTTATATGCACTTCCCCTATGACATACCAGTCTAATGAATTACAGGACTGACAACTACCATAATAAAGAACCATTCCTAAGATATGAACTAAGTATTTTTATACCCAATTTCTCAATTCTACAGTAAACCAAAGTTGCCTGGGGTGCTTCAAAGTTCAGGATCATCTATGTCTGACTTTTAAGCTACTGAAAATCTGAATTTGACAAGCAGGTAGCTTTTGCATCTTATTCTACAGAATGGGGAGTTATACAGACATCAGCCTACAAAACTCCTGCACCCCAGAGTTAAACTGCCTCCTGGTGCTCACAGTAGTAACACTGAGTTTTTACCATTACTTGGGCAATCCACTAGTATTTCAATTCTTTATATGACTATAGGCAGGTGTCATGGTTTAAGCCCAGCCAGTCACTCAGCACTATGCAACTGTTCATACACTCCCCTCCTTTACACCCTCCTTCTGTGCAGGATGGGAAGGAGAATTGAAAGAATGCAAATCCCACAGGGTGAGATAAGAACATTCCAATAACCAAAGTATAATATAAAAATAATAATGATAAGGGAAATAAGGGGAGAGAATATAAAACTAAAAAGGCAAAGGAAAAAAACAATAAACACAAGTGATGCACAGTGCAATTGCTCACCACCCACCGACCAACACCCAGCCAGACCTGAGCAGTGATCTGTCCTTCCAGGTAATTCCCCCAGTTTATATACTGGGGGCATGATGTGGTATGGAATACCCCTTTGGCGAGTTTGGGTCAGGTGTCCTATCTCTGCTTCCTCCCAGCTTCCTGTGCCCCTCCTCACTGGCACAGTATGAGAAACTGAAAAGTCCCTGATCAGAATAAGTGCTATTTAGCAACAACTTAAACATCGGTATGTTATCAGCATTGCTCTCAGATTAAAGTCGAAACACAGCACTTCACCAATTACTAGGAAAGAGAAAAAATAACTGTTACAAATGAACCCAGGACACCATGGACAGTACAGTTAAACACAATCCATTAAAATATGTAACAAGCATAGGAAGTTGAATTTAACACAACAGCAGTTAGCTACTCCTCTGACAAAACAAAGCCCCAAAGGATTCCCAGTATCAAAAATCTGTGTAAGAGGTGAAAGGAAAAAAAAAATAAAAAATTTACTCAGAACCATTAATCTTCAGTGAAGATCCTTTACTGGTCAAGACTTACAGCAGCTGATGACAGCAGTAGGTACTGTACTACAAACTGAAGATGAAATCCCAGCTCCGAAGTCCATGCCAAATTCCAACAGTACTTTTGAGCAATTCCTAGCCCTTGTGACTCAGTTTTTGAACTGTCAGTTGAGTGGGAGGTGTGAATTGAGGAAACGTTTGCATGAATTTCCTCATTTAGCCATTTTTCCGTAACATATATTGGCAGAGCCCAGAGGGGAGAAAAAAGAAAAAACACCACTCTGCGAATTGTTCACTGTTTTCTGAGTGAATTACTCAGCTTTTTAGCTAGGCCAATGCTTACACCTCCCAGAAATGCTGAAGGCTGCAATCCTTACTCTTCAACACAAACAATCAAAGCCCAAGAACAATTTTCTTTTTACAGTCATATTTTTGCTGGTTCCTCATTCTATACATATCCACATGAAATCTATTAAACATCAAGCTATTACTGAAAGGAAAAAACTGCTTGGAAACTTGAATGTACAGAAGAAACATGTATGCATACATAATATCAATTGTGTTCAGAACGTCAAGACTTAGCATGGCTTGAACTTCGTAAAAACTTAAGCAGACTGAAGTAGTTAGGAAGCCCAAAGCAAGAAGGTGAAGATGTCTCTATCACTTAGGCCAGGAGCTGGCACTCTAATCTCTGGTGTCCCATTTACAGCTCTGCTATTGCCTGAATCTGTGACTTCAGAGAGTATGGTACAAAATGTAACGAACACTGCAGGGCCCAACCCACTCAGTAAGTTTTGGCCTGCCTTTAGGAATTCATAACAGAGAGAATCAGAAACATGCATCTGTCTTTGAAACACTTGCTTGAAAGAGGACAAACCTTCAGCGCTTCTTGTCTGAGAGAACAAAATGTCAGGATTCGAGTCATGCTACAGGCTCAGCTTGGTGAGACCAGAGATAGAAACAATGTGTCTGCCCAAATCTGATAGTGCTACAGATTACATAAGGGGAAGTATGAAGAAACTTTTGAATCAAAAAAACATTCCTTACAGTAGCAGGGAAGCAGTAACCAAAACCAGATCTGGTGTTACCAGAAGTCACTCCACCAGCATCATTCCTCTGCCTAGGAGCCACAGAGCAGTCAACCCATCAGACCCCATCAGAACCCAGCACTCTAAGCTGTGGGGCAACAGTGTGGGGTTCAACAGGTAGGCACACTGCATGTGTATGACCTTGCAGGGTGCCCAAGGATGTGTGTTAGTGGATACAAAAAGTAAGAACATCCACATCCCCCACTAGAAGGGTGTGTGACAGGTCCAGCACATGCCCAGAAAAGACGTGTTCTCACAACCCTTTCTTTCAGTAATGAGGGAACGTATACCCTTGTGGGGACTAGGGCTAGTTATAAAAGAGCACTTAGAAATATGCTGTTGCATATCAGTATTGTCTAGGTGTCTACTACCATGATTTATCCACTGCATTGCTGATATTATTCCTTGATGTACAATTTATTGACTGCCAGTTAATCATGTCATTAATACACCAGTAAACCACTCTGATCCTTCTTTGATTTAATCTGTGTTAACTGTGCAGTTTGTAATCAGAATTCACACCAAGTGCCAATGCAGGAAGAAACCTAAAAGTCACTATTGCCTAGATAATTACCTGGATGACCCCAAATACAAAATTCTTTGGTGGGCCACAACATGCATGGAAAGCTCCAGGGCAAACAGCATTTCCAGTCAGAATAGCAATGCTCTCCAGATACAAGACACACATAGATCCAGGCTATCATTGTATTGCTTTATGTTATTATGCATGTAAACTATTTAAAGGCTTTTGTATTTCCACGCTCTATTCATAGAGTACTTTGCAATGGTTGGGAGAGTGCCCATACCCTAATAAATGAAAACTAAATTTTGTTGCAGTCAACGTTGGGAAAAGTGCTTTTTAAGTAGAATGTATCACCAAGAATCTTTGGGATCTCTTCAGTTTCAGACAGTTTGCTTTGAATAGCAACAGCCATTATGCGCACAGTCTGCAGAACTGTATTCCAGTAGATCCATAAGCCTATTAAAACTGATTTTAAAGAATTAAATCAGCAGGGAGATTAAAAATGTAGAATAAAATAAACTCCAAATACACTTTAAGCATAATCCTTTCCAATGGGTCGAATTACTTCTCTTTTCCATGTCTACCATTATGAGAGCAGTTTTCAGTTACTCTGGTTTGCTAATTGGCAATCTCTCCACAAAATGCAGACAAAGCAAACCAAAAATAACAAATACTAGAATACACAGCACCGGTTTCTCAAGGGATACATATACATGTTGATGCCTGACTGCAACATGAATAATTCAGAATCTTCCTATCAGAAAACCTTTTTGCATAACTAAGGCATAAACCCCCTTGCATTCATTAAGAAAGATTAATAGCAACAACAGCAAATTTTGGTATTTCTTACCATCATTAGACTTAATGGTTAGAACGTGAGTTTTATACAGGTGAAGGACAATTACCTCCTGTCCATGCTCTGCATCTTCTGAATAAATCATTCAACAGCTTTTCCCTAAAATGCATTTTAATGATACTCTATGCTCAGGTGTGTCACATTAAAAAATGTACCCTTTAGAATACTGTTAGGGTAAACAGCTTTCTATTTGAAAGCTAAAAGGAAGCTTCAAATAAGCAGCATGAAATCAGTCAATCAGAGAGTGATGTGCCATTTTGTGGCACACCATTGATGAATCTGAGGAAATGAGGTATATACTACGTGGTTCTCAGGGGCTCATCCTGATGCAAAAGAAAATCCTTAGCAGAAGGGAGGAAAGGCAGTGGGTCCTACAACAGCCATCTTCTCTTCTACTAGGGAAGGACATTCAAGTTCTCTGCCTTCTGGAGACAGTAGTAGTTGGTGTACATTAGCAAGTCCTACAGTGAATTTTAATTAAGGCAGGGAACTCACAGTTATTGCAAGCATGCTGAAATTAGGATGGGAAGGGAAGTAAGAAAGAGAAAATTCTCTGGGCTACTATTTTTGTGGTGTCCTAAGTCTAGGTAATCATGTTGCACACAGTTCAAGTAGGCACCAGCAAAG
The DNA here is from genome assembly GCA_039720435.1 of Amazona ochrocephala. Taxonomy (NCBI): domain Eukaryota; kingdom Metazoa; phylum Chordata; class Aves; order Psittaciformes; family Psittacidae; genus Amazona; species Amazona ochrocephala. The sequence goes on from CM077881.1 coordinate 34,985,034, forward strand.
CCCTACAAAATTTTCTACTATATTCTACTATATTGTGTCACTTCAGTGTTAGCAAAGGGTAATATCTGATTATTGGTTAGCTTTAAACATTTTTAAAAGCAAAAAAAAAAAAGTGGTTATAATCCAAAGAGCAGCCTCTTCCAAGAAAAGCAAACCACCTAACCATAAATTAAATATCCCATAACCTTTTATACGTGATCCTCTAATATAAAATAAGGTTAAATGAGCCTCACTAAAATGATTCCATTGACATATCTGTGTTTTGTATTTGTGGCTTTTGTGTTCCTCTGCAGAGCCCACTAATGGTAATAGGGCAATTCAATATACATCCCATTAGCAAAAATACAAAGCCCAGCTATCAAAAAATGTCCGGTGATTGTGATTCTTAAACTGTGTAATGACAATCTAAGGGCTGCCTATGCAACTCCATTGGATTTTTAAGTATTTAAATGCATTAGAAGAGCAAATATTAAAAGTACTCCAGTTCTTCATGCCAGATTGATTGATATCAAATGTCTAAGTCCGTATGCTAAGTTTAAATTCGTAACTACTCCACAAATGGAGAACACACTGATCAATAACTTACATAAGTTTCTTTCGTCAAAGCAGAACATTATTCTATAAAAGACAAGAAGTTTAGATATTTTCATTTACTAATTTCTGGGTTTTGCTGAAGATGTCTGGAGAACCAGTGTTGTCCTTAACAGGCCCTTGTAATTAAACTACAGTAAGATATTGTAAGTAAACTACATAAAATGAGTCAAACACCTATTTCTGAGTACGTACAGCGAGACTTGCACATGTCAAAGATTTGAAATGCATTTGCTCATAAACCTAAATAAAACATGTCTCCAACTCAACAGACACTGAGAAAGTTTCTTCTTCCAGTGAAGCTTCAAACCTTCTTTGCATGTGAGCTGTTTGGTCCAGCTGCTGTAGCTTACAGCAGCCACCCAGCTGAGAGAAGGGCCACTATTTTAATAAGAAGAGTGAATGGTGAACGTCCAAAGGGACAAAATCAGCAGAAAACTAGATAATGGCTACAAGGCAGCTGAGTCACAAGGAAGCACCACTTTCATTGCCATTTGCTGTCTCATTGCCCTCTTTAGTACTTTTGGTCCAGGTCTGCACAAAGTAAGCTCACAGACCAAGTATATGTTGCAGCTACCAGTAAGACTATACTGTACTATGTTATAAATGATATTTCAAGAGAACTGAATAATTTATATGAAGTATCACTTGCACTTCCAAATGCTAAGACATCAGAAGGCACTATTCCAGGATAGGAAATAATCACTGCATAACTTGGAAGGAACTGTTCCCCTGAGGCAAAATATTAGCTACCAAAAATATAAGTGAGATTTTCAAGTTCCTCCAAATGTTTTTGATTTGCAAAATCAGACCAGAAAAGCTCATGTTACGAAGTCACTAATGCAGCTAAGCACACAGTCCAGTCATTCCCTTCAGGTACGAGTATTTAATTGGACTTAAAGGACTATACATATGATAATAAAAAGCCAGCACTGGGAAACAAACACATGAAAAACTTGGCTAACTTAAAATTCTCCAGTAAAAATACTGCACCTAGGAGACAAAACAGAATTTTTTACAGAAAGAAACATTGCAGGAGAGGAAATAGAGTCTACCACGGATACACAGATTTTATGAAGTATCCAGCCAGTATCAAGATCATAAAATGTTCTCCAATGTGGAGGATTTTCAGCCCTTGCACATTAGATCCTCCAAGCCTGGTATTTCTGCAGGAAAGATGCTTCATACACTTTACACGGTATAAAATTCCACAGTAAGCTTTTGATTAAGTTAAAAAAAAAAAAAAAAAAAAACAAAAAAAAAACACATTTCCTCTCTAATGCAATATTTTAAAGAACAGAAGTTCAAAATTAAATTTTCTAGCAGAAAAGTTCCATGCCAGACTTTTGAATCACTGATGACAGCACGGCAGTTTTAACTTTCTCTGTAATCTTATTTTGGAGTTTTATGTCACTTTGGAAATTTCTACACAATTTCTTTCCACGGTCTTTCTTCTTCCAGATCCATGAATAACTTACACAATTTTAGGGCTCAAGAAAGTACACACTAACCCCAAAGAAGTCTCTCTTTCTACAAAAGCTCTTCATTTCCAACATTGACTTGACTAAACCTTTTCACATGAATGCTTCATTGCATAATTATCATTTAATTATCAGATTAAACAGATCAGACACCTCAAAGGCACTTCCTTTGACAGTCTTGCTGGTTTAATATCAACGCATCCTACCCAGCTGACATGTGACATGTGAAAGCTGATGGTATAGAACTCCACAGTGGTAGCTTTAATATATTCATTTATACAGCACACAGCTTGTTAAAATAGCTTGGTGTTTTGAGTTGGTGTAAATTTAACTCATGGTGTAATTTTCAAGATTACAATTTCCCCCAGTATATTGCTTCAAAACAGAGCTGTAGATTTATAAGATTCCTTCTGAATGCTTGCACTAGTAAGATAAATATTTCACTGGAAATAATTCTGTTATTTCTTCCTCATTTCAAAAATCAATGCACATTTAGAACTACTATTCAATAAACTCAATTTTTTTTATTATTGGAAGTACCCATGAGGACTATTACCAACCTCTGCTTTCTTTCCAATAATTATAGTGTTGTTATGCATGGAAAATCAAAACATGACCAAATCAAAGCACAAGTCAAATGCTGAGTATACATATATATTTGTTAGTAACTCATTAATATACTTCTCAGATACACAATAAGATTGTGCTAAGTGACATAGATAGCAGTAGCCCGGAGAACATAAAGGACTACAGAGCCCTAGGAGAGGTGGTTAGGGGCTCTGGAGCTCAGTCTTTTCATCAATTCTCCAGGATGAAGGGGAGGACCTTAAAAAGGCTAGGAGGATTGGCCAGTTAATAAATGGTTAGAAGGGTGGTGCCATAGTCAGGGGTTTGGATATCTAGAACATGAGACTTAATTTAGGAGGCCAGGTCTACTGGGGGCTGGTAGAGCTGGTCTAACAAAGGGGAAGAGGTGCTTTGGTTGGAGGATTGCCAGACTGGTCAAGAAAGTTTTAAACTAGACGTGCTGGGGGAGGGGGGCACCATTCCATCCCAACACACCCAGTCAGTTGACAGCATCTATAATAAATGCTTCGAGCGATGTAGAGGTATTTCAGACACTCCAGCCAATGAGCCGGCTTCATTTGGAGCTCAGATCAGATGCCTCTACATAAACACCCATAGCATGGGGAACAAACAAGAGGAATCAGAGATGTGTGCACATCTACGGGGCTATGATATAACAGGCATCACAGAAACATGGTGGGACGGGTCCTATGACTGGAGTGTTGGAATGGAAGGTTACCGGCTCTTTGGGAAAGACAGGCCCGGTAGGCAGGGACGGGGGAGTATCTATTTATGTCAGTCGTAGTCTGGAGAGTATGAAACTCTGGGGACAGGTGAGCAGTCAATACAGAGTTTGTGGGTTAGGGTTAAAGTGAGAAGAGTGATGGGAGACACTATTGTGGGAATCTGTTACAGACCGCCTGATCAAGAGGACTCTGTGGATGAAGCATTATGTATACAGATAGGAGCAGCCTCACTCTCGCAGGCCCTTGCTCTCCTGGGAGACTTCAACCACCCTGATATCTGTTGGAGGGATGGTATGGTCCGGCACAAGCAATCCAGGAAGTTCCTCGATTGTGTGGAAGACAACTTGCTTCTGCAAGTAACAGAGGAACCGACAAGGAGAGGTGCCATGCTTGACCTCGTCCTCACAAACAGGAAAGAGCTGGTTGGAAATGTAATGCTCCAGGGCAGCCATGGTTGTAGCGATCATGAGATAATCGAATTCAAGATCCTCAGGACAGTGAGAAGAGCATGCAGCAAGCTCCCTGCCCTGGACTTCAAGAGAGCAGACTCTGGCCTCTTCAGGAACCTGCTCAGTAAGATTCCATGGGATATAGCCCTAGAAGGCAGAGGGGCCCAAGTCTGTTGGCTGATATTCAAGGATCACCTGCTACAAGCTCAGGAGCAATGCATCCCAACTTGAAGTGCAGCAGGAGGGCCAGGAAGCCTCCATGGATGGAAAAGGAGCTGCTAAGGAAAATTTGAAGGAAAAAAAGAGGCTTATAAAAGGTGGAAGCAAGGACAGGCAGCCTGGGAAAAACACAGGGATGTTGTCCGGGAAGCTAGGGACCAGGTTAGGAGAGCTAAGGCCCATTTAGAATTAAACTTGGCTAGGGATGTTCAGGATAACAGGAAGGGATTCTATAGATATATTGCAAATAAAAGGCAGGCTAGGCACTATGTGGGCCAACTCCGGAAGCTATCAGGAGAACTGGCTACCCTGGATTTGGAGAAGGCTGAGGTTCTTAATGACTTCTTTGCCTCAGTCTTCACTGGCAAATGCTCTGACCACACCACCCAAGTCTTGGAAGGCAGGCGCAGGGACAGTCAGAATGAAGACCCTAGGCCCACTGTAGGAGAGGATCAGGTTCGAGATCATTTTAAGAACCTGAACACACACAAGTTCATGGGACCAGATGAAATCCATCCGCGGGTCCTGAAGGAGCTGGCAAATGAAGTTGCTAAACCACTGTCCATCATATTTCAAAAATCATGGCAGTCAGGTGAAGTTCCTGATGACTGGAAAAGGGAAATATAACCCCCATTTTTAAGAAGGGGAAAATTGATGAGTCAGGGAACTACAGAGCAGTCAGCCTCACCTCTGTGCCTGGCAAAATATTGGAGCAGATTCTCCGGGAAGGCATACTAAGGCACAGGAAAAACAACAAGGTGGTTGGTGACAGCCAGCATGGCTTCACTAAGGGGAAATCCTGCCTGACCAATCTGGTGACCTTCTATGAAGGGGCTATGGAACTGAAGGGGTAGAGCAGTTGATGTCATCTACCTGGAGCAAGTTTGCCGATGACACCAAGCTGTGTGGTTCGGTTGATAAGTTGGAGGGAAGGAATGCCATCCAGAGGGACCTTGACACGCTTGTGAGGTGGGCTGATGCCAACCTGATGAAGTTTAACCATGCTAAATGCAAAGTCCTCCACCTGGGTCGGAGCAATGCCAGGCACAGCTACAGGTTGGGCGGGGAGGAGATTCAAAGCAGCCCTGTGGAGAAGGACTTGGGGGTGTGGGTTGATGAAAAAATGAACATGAGCCGGCAGTGTGCGCTTGCAGCCCAGAAGGCCAACCGTATCCTGGGCTGCATCAAAAGGAGTGTGACCAGCAGGTCGAGGGAGGTGCTCCTGCCCCTTTACTCTGCTCTCGTGAGACCTCACTTGGAGTATTGTGTGCAGTTCTGGTGTCCTCAACATAAAAAGGACATGGAACTGTTAGAACAAGTGCAGAGGAGGCCCACGAGGATGATCAGGGGACTGGAGCACCTCTCGTATGAAGACAGGCTGAGAAAATTGGGGCTGTTCAGCCTGGAGAAGAGAAGGCTGCATGGAGACCTCCTAGCAGCCTTCCAATATCTGAAGGGGGCCTATAGGGATGCTGTGGAGGGACTCTTCATTAGGGACTGTGGTGAGAGGACAAGGGGTAATGGGTTTAAACTTAAACAGGGGAGGTTTAGATTGGATCTGAGGAAGAAATTCTTTACTGTGAGGGTGGTGGGGCCCCGGAATGGGTTGCTCAGGGAGGTTGTGGATGCTTCATCCCTGGCGGCGTTCAAGGTGGGGTTGGACATAGCCTTGGATGGCATGGTTTAGTGTGAGGTGTCCCTGCCCATGGCAGGGGGTTGGAACTCGATGATCTTGAGGTCCTTTCCAACCCTTACTATTCTATGATTCTATGATTCTATGACTTGTGCAAAGCATTCGATACTGTCCCACACGACATCCTTGTCTCTAAATTGGAGAGACATAAATTTGATAGGTGGACCACTCGGTGGATAAAGAACTGGCTGGATGGCCGCATGCAAAGAGTTGTACTCAATGGCTCAATGTCCAGCTGGAGACCAGTAACAAGTGGTGTCCCTCAGGGATCAGTGCTGGGACCGGTCTTGTTCAACATCTTTGTGGGTGACATGGACAGTGGGATTGAGTGCGCCCTCAGCAAGTTTGCCGATGACACCAAGCTGTGTGGTTCGGTTGATATGCTGGAGGGAAGGAATGCCATCCAGAGGGACCTTGACACGCTTGCGAGTTGGTCTGATGCCAACCTGATGAAGTTTAACCATGCCAAGTGCAAGGTCCTACACCTGGGTCAGAGCAATGCCAGGCACAGCTACAGGTCAGGCGGGGAGGAGATTCAGAGCAGCCCTGCGGAGAAGAACCTGGGGGTGTTGGTCAATGAAAAAAATGAACATGAGCTGGCAGTGTGCACTCGCAGCCCAGAAAGCCAACCATATCCTAAACTGCATCGAAAGAAGCGTGACCAGCAGGTCGAGGGAGGTGATCCTGCCCCTCTACTCTGCTCTTCTGAGACCTCACTTGGAGTACTGTGTGCAGTTCTGGTGTCCTCAACATAAAAAGGACATGGAACTGTTGGAACAAGTCCAGAGGAGGGCCACGAGGATGATCAGGGGACTGGAGCAGCCCCTGTATGAAGACAGGATGAGAAAGTTGGGACTGTTCAGCCTGGAGAAGAGAAGGCTGCATGGAGACCTCATAGCAGCCTTCCAGTATCTGAAGGTCACCTACAAGGATGCTGGGGATGGACCATTCACTAGGGACTGTAGTGACAGGACAAGGGATTACAGGTTAAAACTTAAACAGGGAAGTTTAGATTTGATATAAGGAAGAAATTCTTTACTGTGAGGATGGTGAGGCACTAGAATGGGTTGCCCAGGGAAGTTGTGAATGCTCCATCCCTGGCAGTGTTCAAGGTCAGGTTGGACAGAGCCTTGGGTGGCATGGTTTAGTGGGAGGTGTCCCTGCCCATGGCAGGGGGGTTGGAACTAGATGATCTTAAGGTCCTTTCCAACCCTAACTATTCTATGATTCTGTAATAAGTTTTTTGTCTTTGACTCTACTGAAATCTGCTTCAACTAACATTTTGTATTTCCCCACGATATTTGCTGCAAAAACATACCTCACTGTTGTGGTTTAAGTCTATAAACCCATACAGTTTCTCTCTCACTCACTCCCCACTCTTTCTTCCCTCCACTCCTGGAGGGATGGGAAGGAGAATCGAAAGAATGCAACTCCCACAGGTTGAGATAAGAGCAGTTTAGTAACTAAGGTATAACACAAATCACTACTGCTACCACCAATAATAATAATGACAAGAGAAATACAAGGAAAGAATACAGCAGCTCACCATCAATCCCAAACAAGCAGTGCACCCCCCCACCGTGCACACCCACCACCCTTCCAGGTCTCTGCTCTCCATCTTTACATCCTGGACATGACGTGCTGTGGTATGGAATAATCTCTTTGGTTAGTCTGGGTCAGGTGTCCTGTCTCTCCTTCCTCCCGGCTTCCCCTCCTCCCTGGCAGAGCATGAGACTTACAAAGTCCTTGGCCAGCCTAAACATCACCAAGCAGTAACTGAAAACACTGGTGTTATCAGCACTGTTCCCAGGCCCAAAATCAAAAACACAGCGCTGCACCAGCTACCAACAAGGAGAAAAAATGACTGCTACTGCTGAACCCAGGACACTCACAAAAAAACAAACAAAACAAACTTTTCAGTAACATTCACAGGCTCCCTACTCAAATTCTGAATGCTTACTGAGCAGTGAGTCAAACTTCAAAGCTTCATAAACTTCAAAACCTGACTTCATAAATTTCAAATCTTCCTGTTAATACAGGACATGCCATGAGAAAGACAATGTTAAACTTCACTGTTTTGAAATACTGAGTTACTAATCCCCCGCATGTAATGGGTTATATTTTGAAAACAACAAATCTAATGGAATACCAGTGTTCTGGCCTATGAGTCCTTTGGAATTAATAAACATAAATAAGATTTTGAAAATACTACAGAAAAAAATTCTCTTAAAATGAAGAAAGTATGGAAAAAACCTGCAATATTTCTATAGCAACTCTTTTTAAACAGCTTAAGAAAAACATCACGTAACACAAAACTATCCACTGGGAGAACATCCAAAGAGATTATTTGAGACACTAAGAGTCCAAATCAGATTTCTGAAACCAGTATTCAAATAATTCTTCTTCAATGTAACCTTCCCAGTGGCATGGAACAGTAAATACAATCCGATTCACAGGCATTTAGTTGCTAGTGATAAATAGTAAACCATGAAACACTGCAACATAGTATGGATTCAGGATCTGAATCTGTAGCTTTGAGACATGATCAAGAAGACAGCAGAATTAGGTCCAGGGAAACCACAGAAACAAAGAGGACTTGCTTAAAACGCCTTTGAAACCACATGGCAAGATAATCAATGCTAATCTTCGTTAAAGCGAGGTAACAACATAAGAACAGGTACCTACCCCTGAAGTCAATGATCACTTTCTATATAACCTAGACAGCACACCTAACAATGATAAAAATGCAATTAAGAAAATACAGTGTTCAGTGATCAGAATGGTTTAAAATGTGCTGTTTAAGGACTTGCACAAAGCATAGTTCGAAATCCAAAAACAGGCACTTGGAAAAAAAAAAAATAACCAAAAAACAAAACAACAGAACAGAACAGGGATAGCGAATATAGGGAAGGGAGTGGAAGAAAAAGAACTGCATATTGCCTTTCAAGTTAAATAACTTCTAAGGTAGTATCTTAAATTATTAAGCATGTAATTTAATCCTAGTGGAATTTTTGTTCTAAGGCTATTTCTTCAGAAGAGAAAGATTTTTCTGTATTTTTCAGAAGATTTATACCCACAGAAAAAATACATAAATAGAGATTAATGATCAGAGGGGACAAATTATCCATTGATTTGTATCCAAACAATGCACAACACCCATCAGACATGACTGAATTTGCATTCACCTTCCTTTAAAAGTCTGTAGCACCACAACAGAAAACTGGAATTTGGACTACATCTGTTTTCTCATTCTTTCCACTGGGGAGAGAAGAGCAGAAGAACACTACTTGTTTACTCTTCCAGAGGTTGAAGTACAGGCAAACACAATTCCTGTCTTTTTTGGGACTCTCTCAAACAAATCCCTTGCTGAAACAACTGCATTTAGGGTAACATTCTTTTCCAGAATAAGATTGCTTCTCCTTCTCCAACCTTTCCTTTCAATTTCAAACCTTAATTTGAAAAATTAATTGAAACAATTGCTTTCTCAAGTACTTTTTGAAAACCTAATTTAATTTTTCAAGACGACAAGCTATTCAGTTGTTAGGGACTAAAAACCACCCAAATATATGTCAACTGCTTTGAAGTCCATTATTTACAAGGCTGACCTAACTTCAGATAAAGGCAATTAACTGTGTGAACTACATCAGCAAAACAGAACTGTATGGTGAAATATCAGAAATACCACAACGTTATTTGTACAGTGAGCACAGAAGAGAGGAGGTTGCTTAATATTCTTCATCTGCTACATAAATCATCTACATTTCCATTAAAAAAGTTAAAAAACTCTTCCAATTTGAAAAAGGGTTTCATCTGATAGATGAAAGTGGAAATGCATAAAGAATTCACGTCTTCAGGTTCTGCTGCTTTCGCACTACCCCTTAAAGCTAAATTCTGCCTTTCTATAATCCAAGCAAATCAGGGGAGAAAGAAAAGAAACTGTCAATTAATTTTGGACTCACAAACTTAACAGCTGTTCAACGCAGCTACCCCTGCTATTTTTACTAACATCAAAATTCAGCATGCATTACATGTAGCATTATGAATCACTATGTTATTTTCTAAACCAGCCCAGATTTAATCATCATTTCACAAAACAGAAAAGTAACATGATGCTCTGGATCCTTCACCAATATCTGTGGAAGTGGGCATGGCACTAGAGGCAGACACAATATATGAGCTTTGAAGTGTGATTCAGGACCATAGCCTATAGGAAATAAAATACAGAGTACAGTTGCCACGGCCAACAAGAAGGTATACAAAAAATCGAGAAGATTACTAACTGTCAGTGATCAAATTTTGTAGTCTTTACACATGTCAAGTAGATAAAAGTTTACCTCTGTATGAAGTAAAAAGGAAATCAGGCTTGTCACACCTCTGTATTGTTGTTAGTCACTGAACACAGCATCCAGAGGCATTTTCAAACAGCCTATGTAAACCAATCCAGGGACCATAAAGGAATGTTCAGCACACTTCCTGAGGACTGTAAATAAAACTGCATACTAGTAAACGCAAAGCATTTCAATTTCCTTCATGTGAATTTTTAAACCCCTTGTACTCTGAACTAGCTATCTTCATATGAGAAATAGAATAAAAAATATTAATTTATCACGTCAGATTTTCTACTACCACAAAACAATAAAGATTTGAAAGTTACTGACAAATACTGAATGTTTTTTAATCAGAATAGTATTATTATTATTATGATTAATCAGAATAACCATATATTATATTCAACTTTTATTTAAAATAAGTTGAATTTCAGGATGGCATACTTTTTCCAGGATGGAGATGCCTTTGAAAACACAGATCTTAACTTCCATTGCTCAGGAAAAGAAAATTATTTGTGATAGGAAAAGTCATGTATCACACACTAAGGCATACACAGCAAAAGACACCACCTGCTTAATTTTCAGCACAGACCCCCAGAACAAGCAGTCCTCAGGGAAAGCTAATGTTTCAGACATGTCATCTGAACAGTAATTTCAGTCTAGGTTGCACTAGCTCTTCTTCCAGCATTTTACATGCACTGACCCACAACACCTTACACTATTTTATAGGTAATTTGCTTGAATGACTGTAGTGGTGGGGGCACGAGCAAAGATGAAATGAGCAATTTAGCCTTCTCCCTTAATCTGTGACCTGAAGCACTTCTCTTACTGTGCAGTGCTGATGGGTTTAGTAAGTCACTCTTCTGAAAGAAACAAAACATTATTATTTTCATCTACTACAGGAAAAAGGCAATAGAAGGTGTAAAAACTTGGCCTAGAAAGTATAGCATGCCAGTGCACAACACAGAACTGAAACATGTTGCTTCTTCCTGTAAGAAAGTCAATCATACTGTGTACAAAAAAGAAAAGGGGCCTGGTTTTATTATTCTGTACATAAAAAAAAATAAAAACTGAAGAGCTACAATTTCAGTGGCTACTGCTTCCTCTCTGGATCTCAATAAACATCATTATATCTCAAAAGATAACAAACCGTTCAAAACAGACCTAAAATTGTACTTAAAATCCCAGAACCTAAAACCAAAGGTTGTTTTTGTGATCACTTTCTCACCAGTCCCCACTGCCTCACAGGCAACATACAACTTACCTGTGTGTTCATTAGCACTTCCATTAAAAAAAAAATAAAAATATTAATTTAACTTTTAGACATTCCATAAAAATCACAGCCCATTATAAACCACAGAAATTAGCTTGAATTTCAGCATTTGAATTTGTTTTTTTTCAGTTTTATAAAATCTGAAAAAGCTTTCAGACTCTGTAACACAATAGAATTGCTCCTGTACTAATGTACAGTCCTTCTCTGCTCTAACATTTTGTCCTTCCAGACACAGCAAGACACAAAAAAAGCAATGTTTTTCTAAGTAGCCATTAGATTTCTCCTAAAATTAGAATGGGAAGAGATGAAGTATCAGAGACATAACGCACTGTTAAATACAATTGTAGGACATGAAGGGTTAGGTTTTGCTCTTCCACTTTGAGTTGAACACTGAATCTGAATGCAGCAAAAGTAACCTATCGTTCATAAACAGAAAACCACATTCAAATTATAGATTTCATCATAGCAACCAAAGGCAGGAAACATTCCAAAAAGACAATACAAACCAAGTAGAATGTTTTTAGTGAGGGAAAAACAAATACTCCTTGCAACTCTTAATACTGTCAGCAAATTACATTCTGGACGTATTGAAGAAAGAGGAAACATCCTATAAAAGCTTCCCATCCTTACTTCACATTCCACAGTTATACCTATGGGTGATATGGAAGCATGAAGTTTTGTTCCCATCCCACTCAACCTCAGTAGGAGGTCTGAAGATGATCTAAAATTACAGTATTAGAATTCTAAACAACCTTGATTATTTTTAATACATGCTAAATACATGCTATTGCAAGATAAATGAGGAAATTCAATGAAAGTATACGCAACTACATGTAAACCTCTTCCAAGATGTAACTCTGTTACAGGGACAATATCTAGATGCAAAGCGACTGAGGAGACATTTGAAGATAATTTACTGGCAACTTCTTAAACCACAGTAGCAAAATTTACAGAGCTTGATTGCTTCAGTGAAAACCCCACTTCTAAAGCATGAACAAGTGTTCACTGGAAGTATCTTTATAATGGGAATGTCTTTCTTTAAAGTAGCCTGATTATCAGGTTTATTCGTCTGGTGTTTCTGAACAGCTACACTGCTGCGGGCATAGTGCTTAGTTTACCCTGCATGCTTATTGGTTTCATTTTATTTTGTGGAACTATGGAACAGTGAATTGGAAAAGAATCTAACTCACTCTTTTATATATTTTATTCTTTGTGTTCTGTGAATTTTTTTGCGAAGTCAAATCTTCCCAGCTATTGATGTCACCCTATGTCAAAGGATTTCCATCGACTGCAGTGACAATAATGAATACCAAGTATCTCCCAAACAGAACTCCTTCATCAACATCTTCTGCTGACCCAGGATGCTGACCTTCCTTATTTTTTTCAGTATCACAAGACACATACTACAGCACATGAATGTAAAAGTCAAATCTAACTAAAGTTACGCAAGTGAAATCAAGGCAGATACATTACTCTGAATAGAAGAGCTATGCGTCATCATTAAGGGGATACATTTCGTTAAGTTTCCTGCATCTCACCTAACCTTCCAGAGAAATCATTGTATACGTATACAACAAGTTATAATGTAGAAAACGGATTGTAAATGTTTAGGTCTAAAAGATATTCTTCCATCCTGTAGCAAATAATACTTTTTGCAGTTACAGCTCACTGTAAACATGAAGCTTAAGCTACCAGAAAGGAAAAGCACACCATTTGCATTGTTTCTTAACTGGACCCCAGAGATAGACACATTCAAACTGAAGATAAATCTGCTGCTTTCTGGAATAAAACAGCTGTGTAAGAGAAACTGCCTGTAAAGAAGTTGCCGGTGTAGCAGCAAAATCACTTCACAAACTACAGTTAACTGTAAAATGTCGTGGTTTAAGCTTCTCAGCCACGCACAGTTTTGCTCACTCACTCACTTCCCCCTCTTTCTTCCCTCCGCTCCCAGAGGGATGGGAAGGAGAATCGAAAGAATGCAACTCCCACAAGTTGAGATAAGAACAGTCCAGCAACTCAGGTGTAACACAAACCACCACTGCTACCACCAATAATAATAATGACAAGAAAAAAATACAAGGGAAGAGTTTTTCTTCCCCCCCACTCCAAGGGGGGGGAGAGGAATAGGAAGAAGAATCGAAAGAACGCAACTCCCACGGGTCAAGACAAGAATAGCCCAGCAACCAAGGTACAACACACACCACTGCCGCCACCACCAATAATAATAACAAGAGAAATACAAGGGAAGAGGACAGAACTGCTCACCACTCAATGACCAAGCTGTGAACTAAAACAAAAACTCTTCCGGGTTCCGGCCCCCAGTTTTTTTTACATCTTGGGCATGACGTGCTGTGGCATGGAATAACCTCTTTGGTCAGTGTCCTGGGTTCAGCAGCAGCAGTCGTTTTTCTCCTTCTCGGTAGCTGGTGCAGCTCTGTGTTTTTGATTTTGGGCCTCGGAACAGTGCTGATAACACCAGTGTTTTCAGTTACTGCTTGGTAATGTTTAGGCTGGCCAAGGACTTTGTGAGGCTCATGCTCTACCAGGGAGGAGGGGAAGCCGGGAGGAAGGAGAGACAGGACACCTGACCCAGACTAACCAAAGAGATTATTCCATACCACAGCACGTCATGTCCAGGATGTAAAGACGGAGAGCAGAGACCTGGAAGGGTGGTGGGGGTGCACTGGTGGGGGTGCACTGCGTGCTCGGGCTTGATATTAGGTGGTGAGCTATTGTATTCTTTCCTTGTATTTCTCTTGTCATTGTTATTATTGGTGGTAGCAGTAGTGATTTGTGTTATACCTTAGTTACTAAACTGCTCTTATCTCAACCTGTGGGAGTTGCATTCTTTCGATTCTCCTTCCCATCCCTCCAGGAGCGGAGGGAAGAAAGAGTGGGGAGCGAGTGAGAGAGCGACTGTATGGGTTTATAGAAGCTTAAACCACGACAGTCAGTTTGGATCAGGTGTCCTGTCTCTGCTTCCCCCCGGCTTCCCCCCATCCCTGGCAGAGCATGAGACTCAGAAGGTCCTTGGTCAGACCAAAACATTCTAAGCCGTAACTATAAACATCGGTGTTACCAGCGCTGTTCCCAGACCGAAAGTCGAAAACACAGCACTGCACCAGCTACTATGAAGGAGAAAAAATTGCTGCTGCTGAACCCATGACAAATGTATAATTTGAATGACAGTTAAATAGATTCATTACAAGCAAAGGTCAGGTCCTACTTTTGATGAATAACATATTTATGTTTCCATTAGAAGTTCTAAAAAAAAAAAAAAAAAAAAAAAAACAAAAAAAACAAACCACAGCCGAACATGAGCATCAGCAAATGCAGTTCTTTACCTTCAAAAGTGCCTTTTCTCTGCAGATTTCTGACTGTTTCAAAACCTGACAATCTGAGACACTCTCCTTCTGAATTAAATCAGTTTCATATCATGATCTGCCATAAGCAACTTTGCTCACTGTGCCAAGCATCAAGGGAATTGACTGTAGTGCACAAGAGGGCAAGCTTGGTTTTATAACCCTTGTCCCTTAGCTGCCCCAACACTCCCAAGAGCTTACTTCATCTGAAACTGAGAATGACTTTCAGAAACACTACATCCACACAAAGTAACTCCTTATGGCAGGGGGGTTGGAACTCGATGATCTTGAGGTCCTTTCCAACCCTAACTATTCTATGATTCTATGATTACATAGTACTTAGCAAGACACCACAGTTTGATGTCTTGCTTTAAATCACAGTATCTGCATGCTTATGTTTATACATTCATATTAGATTTCCAAACCAATTTACTTAGTCCTGCACCTTCCTTGCAACACAATTGTGCAATCTGTTTTCCTGTGTGTCTTCCACTATGTAGGGCAGGATGACTGAAAATCACCTCCCTGTTTATAAAGTGGTGTGCTACCAAATTTGATGGTTTTTACCCTGAATGATCCATTTCCACCTGTGTTTAGCACTGACAACGCTGTATTTCATCCCTCCTTTCCAACTGGAAGTATATCTGCTTTCTTGACTTACGTGGAAGTCATGGAAATCCTCAGGTTTTCTAATGTCTTAAGACTGTCATTAGAGAAAGGCTGACTGTACTCACCTCTGTGCAGTATCACAGTAAAACCAAGACTACAGAAGGGGAAAGCAAACACACAAAAAAACCCCAAAATCTCAAGTTAAAAGCACTCAAGTCATCTGCCCATATGATAAGCAGGCAAGCCATTGGCTCTTCCTCATGCCAGGGACACCAACCATTGCCAGTGTACTTGAGAACAATGAAGACACTGAGACTGAAAGCAGCTCTGTAAACAAAGTTGTTTCAAAGACTTGACAATTGCTACTTGTGACATAAAGAACACAGCAACCTTCTCACAACTGATCTATAGACCCAGCATATTCACTGTTAGCACATAAGCTTCCATCCCTAAAAACTCCTCTGTATGTCTTCCCTAAATCCCATTCACATCCGCCAACAATGACTATGCCATATGAGGTTGCAAAAGCTGTAAAAATTAAAAAAGACAACAGTTCTTTTGTAGCTCTTCCTCAAATCATCTACCTCTCCACGCCAAGCATTGAAATGACAAGCATAACAGGCTCAAAAAAGAAACACGTACCCTGTACACTCAATAAGTGATACAAATTTGATCACAAAAAAATTATGTCATTAGAAATTAAGACAGTGCTTATCACTAAACAAACTTAACACAGTATTGTTTTGTTTAAATCAGTGCCATAGTTAGCAAACCTTTTTTCCTGCAGTATGGAAGTTTGCATATTATTTTGGCTTGCTTTTTTCAAGCTCAAAATTTAGCAAGGTTTTTTCTGCTCACCAGAAAACTGCATTGCAGCAGGAAGCCTGTGCAGAAAAAGTATATACTACATAGCAAGAGCAAAAAATTACTAACTTCACTAAACGCCAGTGGGCCTACTAGGCACTGCGAAGCAGCGATTATTTCATAGTGACCTCAAAGCACACCAGGAGAAGACACAAAGTGAAACTTTATATGCAGAAAGTTGTTTACCATGGTTCTAAGACGACCCGGCAAGACTGTCTTCTCCATGCTAAAATAGGCGGATACAAACTTTCAGCCACTTAAGAAAACTGTCAGGGACACTGTTCTGGCTGACAGTATCATTGTTCATATCGGCAGACTTCCTTAGCCTTCGTAAATGGATTCTTGCTTAGTTTTTCAGCTACAAGGATTAGGGAGACATCCTCTAACATCAGAGCAATCCTTAGGGACATACATGCTGCAGCTAATCCGACTCACTAGACTTCCCTTTCACTTCCATGTGTCACACACTGAAAAATATTCACAGCTCAGTTGTAAAATATTAGCAGATTCTTACAGAGTAGCAAATGCTGTGACCAATCTGTCTATATATATTCTGTGAAAGACATAACTTACCTAGGGTTTTTTTAACTTTACTTAGTTTTGCTTAGTTTTAACCTGAACCAGCCAAACCCCAAATGCCTATTCATCTCCTGAAGAGAAAAAATAAAGCTAAAAAGAAAAGAATAATGGAGAAAACATAAAACATTTGGTAACCTCATGGAATCCAAATGCACTTTTGATGCAGCTTTAAACCTTACTTTTGCACTGTAGACTGCTGAGCTTTGTTACAAAAACCTATTTTCAAAACCTCAGGCTCAGTGTTTCACAAAAAAAAGCAGAAGTACGTGCAACAAACCTAGAATAGCCCTGCAAAAATAACATCAGACTTGCGCTGACATAAAAATTTGCACTGAACATCAGGTCAAACATACAGCTAAAAAAATAGGTTCCTTCTTAAAGGCCTCCCTAATGTGCTCCTGACAACTGCCAATGGCTAAAACCATCTTACTTGCTGCTCAAAGACACTTTAAAATTCTTTAAACTTCCATTCTCCATAAGGATCTCTTCCTTGATCTCAAAAACTTCATGCACTTAGAATTCGAGGCAGGTTATTCCCTAGCATTGTCTTTTTTATTTCTCAGTGGTACTCATTTGATAGCAGTTGTAAGTTGTAAAAGTTCTTTCCAACATCCACCTGACCAATGAAAACGGTTACTCAAAAAAACTGTAAAAAATACAAGTTTCCCAGTGCTGAAAAACAAATGCTAGTAGTATTTGCTTAAACCATCTATGGGGACGAGGGATAAAAAAAATAACAAAAGATCCAAGTCCATAAATACTTCATGAACCTTGAGAGGCACAACACAAGTTGAAGCTATTCTACCAACAGCCATGGCCACACGCAGCTGCACAATCCTGTCCTCCTAATTGTTTAGCAGGACCTTGACTCTGTTCTAGGTCAGCAGTAGTAGGCTAACTGCATCACCAAAGTACAAAAAGAGTAACATCACATTCCTCAAAACTCTCCAATACAAAATACCTCACTCACCTGTAAAGTTACCTTGACAACAAGTCAATACATGTAAACACATTCAATCACGAGCATTACAGCATCAAAAATTCTGTGCTTTTGAAATAGTTTTCACAAAGTAAACCACAACAACATAGAAATTATCCCACAAATCAGTAGGTCTAGCGACAAGACAAAGCAGCCTCCAATACCAGACTAGAACTGTACATCGGAAAATTCAGAGCATGTTGTCACTACAGAAGACTTAGTATACACATAAATATGCCAATTACTGTACAGCAAAACACTTCATTTTGAGGGGCAGAAAATTGAGTTATTTTTTCAGGTATCAAAACCTGATGTGTACAGATGGAGAACAAGCTTACGGCAGTAAATTAATTTTCCCAAGGCTACAGAGAAAGCTTGGCCTATGCCCAGAATCAGAACAGTCCCTGGAACAAATTCTTGGCCTCGCCTCTGTGAACCTACCAGGATCCGCGTTAGCATTAATTCACCTTTTTTCCTCAGCATTTAAAGACACTTGTGAAAGTTTAAACAGGCTGCCTTAAGCAAATAGCTCACAAAAATGAGACACAAAACAAGTTACTATATAAAAAACAAAACAAACAAACAAAAAAACACTCAAGAAAATGTTGAAAGGAAATTAAAGTCTGAAAACACCTCACCTAGTGTAAGTTCACCCTATCATTTCCCATAAGCTTTAGGACCAGATGTTGATCTGTTTCAAATTGAAATAAAACCACAGAAGTCTACAAATCTATGTACTCCAACTGATGATCTGTCTCTATAAATTATTTCAAGTGAATTTAGAAGATTTCAAGCCTAAAGATTGCACAAGCCATTAAACATTACTTGCAATGCTGTCCCTTAAATCCAAGTTTTGTTTTAATCCACCAGACACTTCTCAGCAGGGAAACGCACACACGATAATGCAATGAGTGTCTCTTAGTGGGAGTGTAACAGGAAATCTCCCTTTGAGTAGGGTTTGTTCAAGTGTTCACCAGAATTCAAAATAACAAAATCGGATCATTTTGCTGCTCACATCTAAATGCCAGATTTTGTTGCTGTTTTGGTTTGCATTAAGTTTTTTGTTTGTTTGGGTTTTGTTGGTTTTGGGGTTTGGTTGGTTTTGTTGGGCTGCTTTGTGTTTGGTTTTTTTTTAAACACATGGACAAGCAGTAACTACAGGTTTCCCCACAATCAGAACTCATATGGTAAAAGGCACACAGCTATGAATTTTACCTTCTTAACTAACAGTCTGTACAAATTAATTTATTAATCTATTTTTTTCATGGCTAGAGAGAGAACTGTTAAGCAATCTCTCATTTTCTTATTGCAGCTAATTACACACAGAAATACCAAGTCATGCTAAATAAAAAGGAGACACAGTTTATTATTAGTTTCTAATGTGCCACAAAGACAAGCAAATGAATTGGCTCTTTTGGGTACTATTAGTTCCACATAGTTAGACATTATAGTCTGATATACATTAGCTGAAGCAGCAAGTCAGAGAATAGTGATGCCTATCAAGTCAGGAGATAGACAATAATCCTTCAGGCATACATATAGTCCTCATTCATTCTTTTACAAAACAAGCTAAGACTCTCATCTGCCTTTCTGTGTCCGTAGCATCACACACACACATACAAACTGATCAACATAAAAAATGACAGCTTGGGCTGTCTTACTTTTTCTTGTGCTGTTTAGCAGTGCTCTCATAAGTCCTTAGCCATGTAGTTAGGAAGTGATCTTCCACCACAGTAATCACTATCAGTTTCGTCACTAGCTTCCACGATGCTAGCCAGGTCTGATGCTGCTTACTCGGGTCTGCTCTATGTTTTCCATAGGAACTGTGGGAAATGTTTTTCCAGGATTAACTCAACTCACACTAAATGTGAATTTAACTGTTCCAAACATCATAAACCTGTTGTTAAATATGTGAAGTCATTTGTAGCTTTGAAGGAATGTTCTTACCATGGAAGGATCACAAATCATTCTTTTCATCAAGGCAAAGTAAGTTGGGTGGTTTCCACAAAAATACTATTTCTAAGGAACTCCTTTCTAATTTGGACTTTGGCATTTCAAGTACACCTTAACCTGTCTATCAGTTGTCTATCAGGCCTACTAGAATGGGAATGCATGCAGATACTTTTCCCCAGCTATGCATCCTAGCTGACACTGCAGGCTGCATTTGCATTCTATTAAATCTCCCACTGAATGATAATAAATCTTTCTTCTAAAATTTTAATTTTTCTTTTCAGAGCCTGAGGAAATAATTGTCACTCTTTGGCCACTGAAATTTTTCATTAAAAATCATGATCTGAAGACAATGCACAGTGTGTTTTCTTCACCTTGATACACTGAAAAGGTATGTTATACTTAATAGTTCCTCGATGCAGAATCTTCACTAGCAGAATAGTCTTCGTATCTGAAATCTTCATTTAGGATTCAGCTGAGGATTCTGTTCTGCAGTAGATCTTACCCATGTTCTCAGCATCACACCTAGCATGAAAATGGACCAGAGATCTCTCCAGAAAGACAGAGTTTGCAGTGCAAGTCTGCAGCAGTTCCTGAAAGGCAGATGCCTCTTGTCAAACTATTTTTACAGTATTTGTCAGACTACCCCCCTTCCTCTGCAGTTTCTCTGTCTAGCAAAAATACCAGCTGGTTATTTCTGGTCACTCTTCTTTGACTAAGCACTGACTAATCTCATTCTTCTAACTCTGAAACTAAAGGTATCTGTCCCTTTTTCTGCACATCCAGAGAAAAAAGAATGGTAATGGGCTCTGCATGAAAGTCAGAAGAGATACTGTGGAGCTCTTAATGGCTTTACCGGAGAAAGCTGTTTTGCAAATTAAGGTTAACATCTACTAGAAGTTACCTTGGGTTCCCCAGTCTCCAGACTTTTTATTTCAATCTTTACCAAAGACTTAAAATTATCCTTATTTGAACAAAACTAATTGGACCGGATTGTACTACCCTCTTAATACAATGTATGAAATTTTACTAATCTTTCAACCTGAAAGACTTGAACAACTGACACTATAGTTGCTTGACAGGGTATCAAAATCTACGAATGCAAAATAGATCAAAACAACTGTAGACCCTTACCATCCAGGTATTGTCCCTACACACACCAAAAAATACACCACCAAACCACCCAACAGTATTTTTACTCTTTTTATTTTGTAATATTTGTGTAATATTTTCAGTAAGGTACAATAACGGATTGATCAAACAACACACACATCAGCACCACTACAGCAGGCAAACACAGCTGTTTAACAGAGCATTACGGGGTTCTAGTACAATTTATCACCTACAATGATAAATGTTCATTTTTTCAAATGTAGTAGTATATAAATTTATTCAACTATATTTTTCACAAGATCGGTATTAAGCTGCCTTGTCTCAAAAAGTGTCACAGCATGAAACAAAAAGGAGGTTTTTGTTCTCACAGGTGTTTTTTTCAGCAACAAAACTATCCTTCAGTTAATACTGGGTTATTAAACACAGCAGGGGCAATGCCACCCATTCAAACAACATCATCCTTAGTTATAACAGATTTCTTCCACTGTCACTCTGTACATACCCACAGTCTCTCAGATGCTCTCATTTCTCATCTAGCACTAGCATTGCTTCACCAGAGTTGCCAACAAGGAAGCACGTGTGTCAGCCAACCAACAGTATGTTCGACTGCTGGGAGCTATATTGCTCTGTAAAGAAGCAGGTATTATTTATGTGATTATTTTACTAAGTCTCCTACAGTGCAGGCATACCAATACGATTCATCCACAAATAATAATTTATGTACTGAAAAATACTAAAATCTAACAAGCTTTGACTTTCAATGAAATACTTGCTGAAAAATCACGGAAAATAAATGCCAAGAAGTAAACACCGATCACTATCAACCTCCCCAGTAAAGCAAAAGCTATAAATGTACTTAAAAAAAACTTAAATCACGTATAAGTTTACATTTCGTTGCTTATATTTCATTGTGTACTAAGTTAAAGCACATGAATGCTTTAAAAATTCTGGCAGAAGTAAAGAAAACCTAAGAAAAATAAAACTTCCAATTTTCAACACTTTCACTGCTGCCCAAGAAGTTTATTTTAATTCAGTAGTGCTTTACAACCTTATAAATTTCAAACAATAAAGTGATACTGTAAAATTAATATTAAACATCTATTTTCTTCCATTAATCTTTATTTTCAGCTCCAGGTACAAAGAATTACAAGTAAATCTTTACTGATAAGCAAAGAAACACATTTTTAAATTGGGAGAGCAAAGAAAGTACCTCATGAGCTATGAAAAATCAAATTCTACTAGTATACCAGGCATTCATAAAGAAATCTGTTAACATATTCATGCCTTTGCACAAGAAGTAAGCCTGCAACTGCTGAGGTACTATTTTGTGGAAGTGATACAACAGTGATTGATTGAAAATACATTTGACTTTTAAGCCTGCAGTGATGTTCCTTCAAAGGGCAGAGGCACAAACTCTTACCTATGTGATGCATCAAAAAAAGCAAAAGCAGCAATTGAGATTTGTACTGGAGGATCATTTAAATTCAATTTCATACAAAAAAGCTACACAGGTTTTTATGGACAACAGTGACTACCGATCACATGCAATAAACCTAATATTACTTCATTTCCTGACTATTTTTGTCTATTTTTAGCCAACATACACATTTTTCATCCACCACAGGCTAGGGATGACTGGAGGGAATATCATTACCACACCACCCACTTATCGCCAAGTTTTTAGGCACTTGGGTGCCTAAAACTCTCCCAATTAAGTGTTCAGTTCTTCTTTTTCCATATGCAAATTTCACCCTCTACCCTTTCTATCTCTAATAATATAGTATAATTCTCTCAGGGATATGAATAGGACCATGACACCAGCCCAATTACTTCACACTGCCTAGTTCTTTACTTTTCTTATTTGTTTATTATACTTTGCTACACAACCATATTCTCATAGATGGACCCCCTGAATCACCAAACACAAAGTTGCCTTTAATGGAATCCTAGCAGAGATCTGATGGTAAAACTGAAGACCAAATTTTGAGTGTTTAAAATCTCCTTCTGTAAAATGAATATTTTATATGGCATAAATTACATAATATAATATAAATGTTAAGTCATTTACAAGATGTTACTGTTCTTACTGGTCTAGATATCACACAGGCTTATTTCAGACTTCTGCACAAAAAAAAAAAAACACAATCTCAGAAAGGAAAAATAAAAGAAAGAACTGAGATTATGCTTTTTACACTAAATAGACTAGACTTAACATTCCTGTGTGTTCCCTGTTCTTTAAGAAATAATGTTATAGCGCTAGTTTTAGATCGATAGCAGAATTATGTTTTCATTTCAAAGTTCTTTTGGATGATCTTCTCTCATGAGAAACAAATCAGTATTTAGCACATGGAACAATTAAATCGCATTTTTCTAATGCAAAAATACAACAGGTTTGTATGTTTTAAAGGTTAGCATTTAAGCAAACACACCACTGTTTGAACATACTTCCACCACAGCAACTATTTTTTAATTGTTTGCTGTTCAAATATATAGACAGAGATCATTATATAGCCTGTTCTAGATTTCAGACTTCTATCATCATTTTGCCTGCCAACTAAGAAAAAAGATTTCATGATGTGTGAAGCACTGCAGATTTTAGACCTACACTTCTGTTCAACAGCTATCAGTCTTGAACTTGACATCCACATGCTATTTTCTCCTCCCAAGAAAGTCACTTAGAGTTTTGTATGTCTAAAAAAAGACAGGCCCTTACTGGCCTCTCATTTCATATTTAGTGAATAGAAATTACATTTTGCTGCTACCAAGTACAGGCTGACCTAATCAAAAGGCTCTTTTGCACAGGTAGTGGATTTTTTTGTCCTTTAGATCTTACCGTAAAACATGGTTAGGACCACACACTGGTTTTGACTAGTGATTCAACTATAAGGAGAACAATAGCATTGCAAAAGTGTTACCAATATCAGAACTCTACCTTGGGAATTTAAGTTCTATATTTCATTAGCACTTCCGTCAGACTACAGCCCTGAAGCATCTGTCTTTTTGTAATTGATGTAATTAAATGCCCTGAGAAATATGCAAAATCAGGGATCTGCATACTATCACACAGCAGTTTTATTCTGTATTTAGTCTTTACTTGGTTTTAAGTGTCTGAATGGTATTGTGGTTTGAAATGTAGCTTTCTGAATAAATGTGCTCCACTGGAGGAAAAAAAAAAAAATAAATAACCAAAAAAAAAAAACACCACCTCTCTGGTCTTCAGGAGCTAGAAATGGAATTCTCTATAGCTCCTGGAAGAAGAAACACAAATACCAGGACTTCCCATGTGGTCAGTGATCTTGGAGAACTCTTTTTAGGTATCCAGCTGAGACACTAAACCAGGCCTGAGTTCTGAATGACCATCATTTATCTGAAATTCAGTGACCTTTAAAGAATGCTGAATTGGATATCCAAACTAAAGTGCCTCAGAACCATGAACCTTCACCTGCGTTTCTTATTAGTATTATTATTCACAGCTGTGCTCAGGGACTACTAAGAACTGTGCAAACAAAAGGGAAAGTCCACATATATTTAATTTTTCAAGAAAGAATAGGAATGCGTCACTGGGAAAATGACATATTCATCAATAAATTAATATAGTCAGTATATAAATCAGTTGTCTTGAGTAGTATTCCTGAGACAAGGACTGACAGATTAAAACAATCTATTTACATCCAAGCATCCACACCTCCAACTGCTCAATGTTTGTCCCATGCAACTCCATTTGCAATGCAAAATGCCTCTCTAATTCCAGTACGTAGAAGCTCACTTTAACAAATCATTTTTCAGTAATTCATTATGACAAACAAATTATTTTGTATACAATATCAGAGTATCAGTGTTTTTGCGTTTACTTGTATTATGTTATCCTTAGGCCAACAGTTAATCCTGTAAAATACTCCCATTTACAGAATTGTACCAACCAAGTTTCCATCTAAGATACTACACAGATTAATAGAATTCACCTTCTCAGAATAACAGCACGTATTTAGTACACCAGACTAAACACTTACCAGGACAGGACCTCAAATCACACATCTATTGTTGCACTCAAGGTTTCAGTTATTTCTAGAAAGCTAAACCCTTAAACACGTCTGTGATTATCTAAAAGAACTGATCTCTAAAGCAACCATGAGGACAGATTTAACAATCTGTCTGCAATTTCCCCAGCATTTCACAAATAGCCCAGCATCAACTCTTTCTGTGATGCATTAGCACGCAGGGCCTATTCAGGCGTGCTCTGACCACACTGGGACAGGCTGCCTACAAGTCCCATCTCAACGGCTGCCTCATGAAAGCCCTTTACAAAGCTTACATTTACAAAGGCATACATTCTAAATCTTTACTCAATCTCTGACTACAAAGAGAGCTTTCAGGGCAGAATTCGGTCTATAGATTGTTTTGATATATTGATATGACTACTCCATTCATTGTGAAACAATTTTAGCTAATCAAATAAGGAAGATGAATGAACAGGCTACTTTCTGTGAATCACAAGTCTATACTGGACAAGAAATACCAGATAGAATGAGAGTTTGTTTTCTGCTTTGACAATATATTATCAGAGGTTAGCTGCCTGAGGAGAAATCCAACTATCACAGCAAAAGCTGTATTTGCATATTTTTCAAAGTTATGTTTGGCAACATAAACGTCAAGAAACTAATAATGAGTTTCAAAACACAAAAGCTCTATTCCACCTGTAATACGCTCTTGTCCTCTACTAAGATTCTGAACCTAGGCTCAGTATTAACCTACAATACTGCAGCTACAGAAGGAAGTTAGTTATTATGAAATGATTTAGACTGCAGCCTTATACAACACATACACATACATATTATTGTAAAGAAGAACCAACTGTACTTACTTGGGGTGCTAAGGAATAAATTAATGTTCATTTTAGTAATTTTTATCATATCCAGTTTCCATTTATGACTATATACTTATAAAAATATAAATCCACTTCTGATGAGAATTCTACAAGCATGCATATTTCACGCAGCACTGAAATAAAAAGTGGAATGAACTTATCCATAGAACAGTTTGGGTTGGAAGGGACCTTTAAAGATCATCTGGTTCCAGCCCCCCTGCCATGAGCAGGGACACCTTCCACTAGACCAGGGTCCTCAAAGTCCCATCCAACCTGGCTTTGAACACTGACAGGGATGGGGCAGCTTCACCAGGCACTGTTCAGTATCTGACCATAAAAGTACTGCACAAAACCACAAATGTCAGAATGCACATAACTGATTCTAAGAGAGTCTTAACTTTCAGCCACTAAAGACAACACCATAGGGCTCTACTGACCTCAACGATTTTACAAATTTAAGTGTGTAAGAATTTTACTGATGCCTTGTGCAACTATGAGGAAGAAATTCTTTACCATAAGGGTGGTGAGGCCCTGGAATGGGTTTGCCCAGGGAAGTTGTGAATGCTTCATCCCTGGCGGCATTCAGGGCGGGGTTGGACATAGCCTTGGATGGCAGGGTTTAGTGTGACGTGTCCCTGCCCATGGCAGGGGGGTTGGAACTAGATGATCTTAAGGTCCTTTCCAATCCTAACTATTCTATGATTCTATGATTCTATATACTGGGGAGCAACATTTTCAAGAGCAGTCAAAGCCTATATGAACACGATAATTACAGCACAGCGCAGGATCTCTATCTGGAGACAGCAGCTGAAACTTCCAAATAGTCTTTTACAACAACAGAATTTCTGTAATTAAATTAAGATCTGTTCTTTCAGCTAAAAGAAAAACCTGATTTTATGATCTGTGTAAGTCCTGCTTCTCAACATTAGTGAATGAAAGCTAACAATTTCATTTCCCTTAAGCAGCCACTCTTCCATATCCAGCCTAGCCTAGTTTAGCTTTCCAAATCAAGAGAGCAAACATCTTTAGATGCATGCATTCAGCAGCATTTCATTTTCTGCGTTCCAGTATCTCAGACCACAAAACAACCCAAACAGAATACATACCATGCACCTGTTACAGAACTAATATATGACATGTACATGGGTATTACCATAATTTGGATTTACACAGCTTTATAATACACTGTACACAGGGGTTTTTAATAATAAGTCTAAAACACAGAGTTCAGATCAATGGATTTCACGCCTCATGTGCCATAGATCATTATCTAATAAGATAAGCTTTATGTATTTAGATCAACATAAGATTTTTCAATCTCTCTCAAAATTACCAAGTGAAAGAACATAAGAGTTCAGCTGGCACATCCTTACAATCCCACCAAAAGAAAATATCTCATACCAATCAAGATAAACCCTTCAAGTTTACCCCAGTGATTGAAAAATACAGCATTAGCAGCACCTAGACTGAAAGGAAGGATGGTGCTCAAGGTGCATCACTCAAGGGAGTGAGCAGATCATAATAAACAAAGACTAGTTACAAACACTTGGTTAGAAAAGGAGAGTCATGAATCACTTCCCCATTATCCACAAAGACCACACCATAGGCGTCACTCCCCTTAGTATTTTTCTTACCTTCCATGTCCTCCATTTCTTCAACTACACTTATCAAGTAATGCCAGTTTCCTAGCCCAGTATCTTTACTGTATCACACCTTCTGCAAAAGCAGCACCATAGGACACACTTGAAAGGAAGTATTGTAACGGGATAAAAGGGAATTTTACAGGAAGAATTTATAGGAGAATCTCAAAGAGTAGTGAGAATACAGCCAGAGTAGCCCAACAATTAGCACAGCAGGTCCCCACTGTTCACCCAAATGGAACATCAGGGCTGTACTGCTAACACTTTACCATTACAGACAAGAGGTAAAACTGAAACAGGATTCTTTAAATAGCAGGTGTTTGCAAAGAACTGGCAGTGTCAGACACCCCAAAATGACAACTAGTCATTTATATCAAATACACAGTAAACTCCAGTCACCTGGCATGACTCCCAATTTATAGATTGGCTAGAGGAAACTGCTAAAAGTACAGCGCAAAGGAAAAGAACAGCCAATGTGAGACAACAAACTGAGCAGAACTGCTGAAATTGCATGGGGGAATAAAGTGGCTCTAGAAGAATCACTGTATTTTCCTCAAAGATTAAAAAGACTTAATACTTAGCATATCAAAAGCCCTGGCAATACTTCTGTGGCATGCAAGTTAACTGTCAACTGTCCATTAAGAGATTCCATACAGGTTTAATATGTATCTATGTGCTGATTTCTCTTTTATTCTTCATAAATTTAGCTTCTTCAAGCCACAAGATATATTACAAAAACATGTGATTGTCTACTACTAACAGGTTATTTCAGCAGTTCAATACCTACCCTCTCCAGTTGAGCATGCAGTCACAGTATATCCAGGCAGGGACTACCTTATCAGCAGGTGGTTTTGGCAGGGTTTCTAAACACTACCAGAGTGCCACAAATAAGGAAAACAGAAAATAGAAGTTTTCAGATAGCCTAACCTTACAAAACTTTTTAAAAGACTCTTTTAAAAGAAATGGAGTGTTTTAGCTATCTATATTATACATATGCTTTGCCATTTCTCAATATTCCCTAAAGTTATACTGTTAATAGGTAACAAAGTTATTCTGTAACACAGTATTTACTTTTACATTGCTTCAGTAGCAAAGACAATTTTATTTTCATGAAGCAGATTAAAATGGAAACTTAAGACATCCAGCTTTCTGGTTAACATTCAAATTCTTTACAGTGTTAGATTCTTCTTTTAAGTGTTCCTTCTCTTTTTTCCTCTTTTTGAATCAAGCTATTGTACCTGTCTTTACATATAAATCACTCTGAGCAATATATATTTAGTTTTCAGAGACCATTTGGTCAAAAGTCTAATAATGTCTCCTGGGAGCTGACACCAACTTTGAGCAGCAGGTCATATACTGCATATTAGAATAATAAAACACATGCTGCTGCTGCTTAAAAAAAAAAAAAAAAAAAAAAAGAAAAATTATGTAAGTCTGTCTTTATCAAGCTGAAAAATGAGGTTTTGAAACATCTCAGATGTCTTCTAGACAGAGCTTGCATTTTATTTAAAGACATAAATCCAGTCACTTCTGGTTTTTTTTATTCTTTTAAACCAAGAACGTGCCACTGCAAAGATTTTGCTTCAGATTCCACATTTCTTTTTGTCCTTACAGTAATACAGTGTTACTTAATTGACCAAAATAGAAAGCCTGTATTTTACAAATTTGCATTAAACTGAAATATATCTTTATTTACACAGTGCAGCATTTTTTCCTGCTTTGAAATAAAAAGTATGTAATTTTTCCCATCTAAAGGTGGTTTGGTTTTAGGTTTTCAGTTTGTTTGGTTTTTTGGTTGGGCTTTGTTTGTTGTTTTTTTTTCCCAAATTCTATGCGTAAAGGTGAAGTAGATAAGCGTCTTGAAACTTAAACAGTGGCTTAAAAAGAAACCGGTATTTCTCCTCCAGAGTAACATTATATTAGGGTATCTCTCAATGCAATACAGCTAAGTTATATATTTCTCCCTTACAATGCACTATTCTTTATTATAGCATTCCCACTACAAATCCCAGGTGGAGTAAAGTTTGTCATATTTGACCTCCTTGATAAAAAGCAATCCACTACAGAATGATTTCTTACACTACTCTAAAATGAAGAGTTCCACATGCATAAATGCTA
Source organism: Amazona ochrocephala (assembly GCA_039720435.1). Classification (NCBI taxonomy): domain Eukaryota; kingdom Metazoa; phylum Chordata; class Aves; order Psittaciformes; family Psittacidae; genus Amazona; species Amazona ochrocephala. The sequence continues at coordinate 35,014,459 of CM077881.1, forward strand.
GCAGGAATCAACATCTCCTGTTTTCCTCTGACCTTCAACAACCCTACTCACCGCAGAAAAAAATAACAGTTTTACTAATCTATAAGCACCATAGAGGCACAGGCAGTCTAGAGAGAAACCTCCTTAGCAGTTGTGAAGAAAAAAACATAAGAAAGCTTCCACAAAGAGAAATTCTGAGAGCTCAAAAGAAAAACAAAAAGGAAGAGGTGTGAATATTTAAAATATACCCAATACTCACTGAAAGCAGCCACTGCAAGAGCCAGTGTGACAATAATGGAGACCCAGGAAACCCACAATGCCTTCTTTCTGTAGCTTTGAGCTTCATGAGGTTTTAGCCTTGTACTGCTTTCTAGTAAACCTGATAAGCAATAAGCAAAGAGGGTATGAACAATACATTGCTCCTTTTAAAAACACACCTGTGTTAGTTCAGACCTAGATCACATATTTACATTACCTATAAAAAACAATACAGAATCAAATCCTGCTCACATTATTTAGATTAATTGAATCAAGCTGCCAGAAACATTCAACTAAGCAAGGAGAGCGTACACAAGCTGTTTTGATTTCACATAGAAAGACCCACACATCAGCAACTTGAAAAAAGCCTGCAATTGTAGGGCAGTTACAGAAATTCACATAGCTTACTTTTCCATCTGTACACAAGAAAGGGCTCAGTCCTACAGTCAGATCAAAATGCACTTCAGGATCCTGAACATAGTTAACAGAAGAAAAACTTGTGCTCACCAGTCTGCAAAATAACTTACCGATGCACAGGAATATACTGCAGATAATGAGCGCCAAAGTAGAAAGGAGCATACTTTAGAATCAAAGCTACCACATGTGAAAAAACACTCTCGAAGCATAACATCCTTCATGTGAGGTAGGAATACATCCTCATCTAAAATTAACTGAAGAACCAATTCTGCCCTTATTACAGTCTGCTGAACACAAGGGAATGGGATGGCTTTCTATCATTTTTGATGCTTTCAATTTGTGCAAGTCTTTTGTCCACTCATCTTAAACCACAGAGAATTCAGGTTAAAAAAAAAAGAAAATACAACACTGTTTGGTTTTCATCCTCTCAGTCTAGGTCTTAAGCCACTTTTAAAATGCATCCAGAATTTAACACAGTTGCTCTCTGTATATCCCATGCAGATTCTGTTGTGCTTAATATATTCACCTAATTTAAAAAACACACTCATTTTCATCAGCAAGTTCTAGCTCAAATCCGCTTAACTCGAGAGAACACCTGATGGCTTTTAACTTTCTTAATGAACTACTTCAGAAAACGTCAGTGATCCCTGTTAGATGATGATCACTTTTCAGAGGCACTTGTCTGCACTGAATGCATTGAACAGGGACACTGGTTTCACAGAACCTTTCAGCAGCCGGTATAAGGTCTCAGACAAAGGGCTGAGAACACGGTCTCTGGCAGACTCAGCAGCAGATTAAAACACAGCTGAAGCTGTTCCCATCCTTACCTTCCCCAGTTTTCTCCCTGACGGCTGTTGCCACTTTCAAGGAAGGGACACCTGATCTAGTTATTGGTATAATTCTGAACCTACAACATGTTTAACCAAGTTCATTAATGTTAACAGATATTCATTTCAACTGACTGCAATATACTGGCTGAAAAGTGCAATGGTTTTGGAATCAATACAGAAGGGAATCGGACATCTCTGCCTCAGGGACAGCAATGTGTCAGCAGAGGGGAGTCGTCCAGGGGTGGTAACAATTCAAATCACCAGATTTTATTCTGCCACTGATTTTGATCCTAGCATAATTGTTGGGATTCACACTGACTTGGAAAGATTCCTCATGCCTTTTTCACCTCAAATACAATAAAGCAGAGAAAGTTTCTTTACGACTGATCAGAAAGCTTCTGTGGGAATTTCATGCTTATACTGTGTTTTTTAGAAAAATTAAAGTATTACCTCACTTCTGTGCTACACACTCTCCTCCTTATGCATGGAAAAAGATTTTGCAAACTTGCATGCACTAGGTCCTATATTGAAATGTTTGTTTCTTATTATGTGTGTTCCCTATTTTATGCATGAAAACTACCAGATGACAATTCTGAAAGGTTTGAGTCTTTTACTGATACTACTGCACAGCTATTTCTCACATAGCCCGCTTTCATTTGTGTGAATATTGTTTTCTCTCTACCCAATGCCTGGCCTAAATTCTGCTACTACACAGAATCACAGAATCACAGTACACATAACAAAGCAAAGTCTAATTGCTGTCTGATATGAGGTAATTAACAATACATCTTGAAATATAGGAGATACTTCTACTCATAAAAGGATAGAGAATACACATCTTACATTTTGTGTCCTCACCCCTCTTGCCCCCCTCCCCAAACCAAGGATTTTAAATTACAGTTCAAATCTTGTTGGAATGTAAAATAAAGTAGGTATTCTTGGCCTATTTTGATTCTCAATATTTCAAATCTCAAATAAGCACACATCAGAATGACAGACATCCTCACCTGCTTCTTTCTTTAAAGAAATTCTGTAATTCATGGCTACAGCTCACTATTATCTTGGAAGTCCAACATACACAGTTGACACTTACAAATCAAATACTATCCTAATTAAATTGGGAAATGAATAATAAGTCCCACAGCTAGTGCAGCACTGCTGATTTCTATTCACATGTCAAGCACGTGTCCAGTATGACACAGACCGCAATCCTTAAAAACTGAACCGCTTCTGATGTGTTTCTCTCTCAAAATGGCTGGCATATTCTAGCTTTCAGAGATGTGATCCCTTCCTTCCTAGAATAATTCAAATAATTTTTCTGTAATTCCAATTTTCACCCCTGAGAAAGACCATACTATTCTTACGAGCATCCTAGGGGACGGCACGCAAAAACACAAACTCATTAACATGACTACCAAGCCTATAGCATGAAAATTATTTAGAAACAACAACAGCTCATTAATTTACAAACAACAACACAATTCACAAGGTAAACCTCCATATTTTTTCCACTGACCATAAGAAAACAAGTTTCAAGCATCCACAGGAGGCTGAAAGATAATCTTTCAGTATGACCTGTGTTGCTACAAAAATAAAAAGGTAGCATTTACTGATAAAATTTTTCCACCCTGAAATTAACAAACTGAGTAATTTTATTGCCATTAATTTATTTAACACATAGATATCCTTAAGGTAAAGAAAAGATGATGAGCTGGTTAAAGCCACTGGATTTTTACTTTATCTTTCAATACCTTCATATATTAACAGATTTTCTTTCCATAAAAAAAATCAGGAGCAGATAAAACCTGCCTAACAGTTGCAGAACACAAGCTTGGCATATTTGTGAAGTGATTCTAGGATATTCTTTACCATATGCTGACTTACCAGAAGTACTTTTCTATTTGGCTAAGGGATCATTTTAAAATGTCAAGTTATAATTTGTGAAAGGATAAGGCTAACAGAAAAACTGTTCACCTAAGATGTTAATTTAAGGACCTCATCAATAAAATTATCACTGGTTTTGAATCTGACTCTTAAAGAGCAAATACCTTGTTCCAAAATTTAGGGTTAGCTTTTATTTTTAGCAAACATGGAAGTATCAGCTCTATAATTGAATCTGCTATGATTCATTGGAAAGGATCATAAGGAAAAGTACAATCTAAAAGGGCAGACTGTAATAATTTCAACAGGGAAAACCTGCAAAAAGCATACCAGATTTTCCCTTACAATGACTGGGAATTATCCTGATAGATGGAATTGGTGACTGTAGGAAAGACTAAAAGAAAGCTACTGCAAGGGCCATAGAAATACCATGAAGTCAGAGAAGGAAATAAAGTCAGCACCTTAAGTGTCAATTCCCTCCCAGAATGAGATATAAGGTTAGGTATGACAGACACGGTCTCCTTTTGGAACTACCCTTCATACCTGATGGGCCAGCTTTCATCTTCAGCTCTGTTATACTGAGCACAAATTACAAATTTCTGTAGTCAAACTCCCATGTTTGAACAATAACCAAAATTCCTGAGTCCCATTATTTAAACAGAATTGAAGCCTCGAACTGCCCTCAGTCACAATGTCTGTCCTCTGCCACTGGCAGTGACAACGAGGTTACCCCCGGAGAAAGGGCTGTCCCCAGGCCAGACAGGACTGAAAGCTGTAAGGGAAGATGGTGACTGCTCTTCCCCTTTACTTCTCTACTTCATGTCTAGGATGAGTGAGCAGGCACAAGCATTTGGAAAACCAGGGAAAGAAAAGGAAATACAGAGGTTTACACAGGATGGGATGAAAACCAAGAACACAAAAGAGACTCAGGGATGCTGAAAGAAAAAAAAAAAAAAAAAAAAACACAAGAAAGAAAACGCAACAGAGAGGCTAAGCAAAACCCATACGTGAAACAGAAAATGGAGACAAATTATGTGGAAGAGGAGCCTGGAGGCGTTGTGGAGGATAAGGCAATGGGGAGGGTTAAAATGGCAGCTGTCTTTATGGGCAGCAGGTGAGTACCTCACATGCTACTAACAAATATCTGAAATAGGTGCGCTTCACATTAAAGAGTATCACGGTTTGGAAGTGGGCAGCTTTCCATCCATGGCCAGATATATAGTCACAGAATAAAAAAAAAAAGGCAAAAAAAGAACCCACGAGTTATGTGGAAGTGCATTACACTGTAGCGGAAGGAAGAGGAAGACAAGGACTGAGGTAAGCACCCTTACTTCGCTACCCAGCCTGGCTGCAGCGGCCACCACAGAAACACCCCGTTACGCCCCAGCTCGGGAGGTGGCTGCCACCAGCCCCGCCAGTAGGTAACCTCAGAGGCGAGCAAATCTCCGGCACTGCCTGCCCCTCCTCAGAGTCCCCTGGGTCCCCGCCGCTGCCGACACCCTCGGCCTAGGCTCTCCCCTCGCCGGTGGGGCGGGAGCGGCGCCATGTGCCACTGCCCGCCCGCCGGTACCCGCTCCCCGCCAGGCAGCCAAGTTTCCGTGGGAGATGGGAGCAGCCATGAATAGAGTTTATAAAAATACTGAAAAGCTACCGTGGGGTGGCTTCTCTCGCACCAGAACTAAAAAGGGGAAAAGCTTCGAGGGCGGGGAGGGAGGGGATGTTAATCGAGTGCCCGTTGCGGGCTGAGGGAGAGGTGGTCGGGCGGGTGCCGAGCCGGCGGCAGGTCAGGGCCAGAGCGGGGCCTGCAGGCCCTCAAGATGCGGGAGGTGGGGGCTGCTGGGGTCGAGGGGAGCAGCAAGGGAGCCTGGAGGAGACCGGGGCGCTGAGGAGCACGGCGGGCGGCTGCGAGCGCAGAGCGGCTGGCTGGAGCAGTTAGGAGGGCAGGAGCCGTTGTGCAGCTGCCAGGGCTGAGGAAGAGGGGGCAAAACGGGCTGCTGTGGTGGAACCGGGAGGAGGGTACGCGTATAGGGCAGCGAAGTGCCAGGGCGCTGCGAAGAGGCTGAAGGAAAAGCTGTCGGGTGCTAAGCGTCTCGGGTCGGAGGGAAGGTAATGCCACGGAGGGCAGCATGCACGAAGGCAGGTGCTCACCTCTATCCTCTAGCCCCTCGCTAAACTGCCCGCTGTCCCCGATCCGCAGCTGCTCCTGCTGGTGCTGCTCCCGGGGGGGCACTGGCGGGTTGGCCCCAAGGGGCTGCACGATGGCGGGGTCCGGAGTGGTGTCTAGAGGGGCAGCGGACGGCTCCATGTTTTGCGGGGCGGCGGGAAGCGGCTGGCGACTGTGGCAGAGGAGGAGACTCCGGCTCAGAGCATCTGGGAGACGAGGACAGGCAGCAAACTCCTCCGGCTGCTCTCCGCCAGCCGCCTCATCACTAACCTCGGCGACGGCGGAGGGAGGGCAGGTGGAAGAGCGGTCCCGCCTACCCGAACCGCCCGTCCCTTCCTCTCCCCGCCCCAGGGAGCACCTCGGGCAGCGAGAGCTGCGCCCGGCTCTGCAGCGGGGCGGCGGCCGGGCGGCAGTTTGTCGGTGTGTGGGGCGGCGTGCGAGGGGACGGTGAGGCGGGAGAGGTGGCGGGAAGGGCTCTGGTGAAGTGCTCTCAGGGACTTCCCGCCCTCGAGAGCCCGCAGGCATCCGCGAAAGGCGCAGCAGGAACTTGGGCTTTAAGGTACATCCCGGGGTCGGCCGAGGGAGCAGGAGGCCTGTCAGGCACCCCGGCGGGCTTTGCCTTCCTCCCCTCCCTCCTCCCCGCGCCCAGTCCCTCAGGGGTAAGAGTTGTCCAGTGTCTGTCTAAACATGGAGCCCCAGCGCGGCAGCGTGAGAAGCAAACGCTGCTCCTAAGGGCTGCAGGTGCTGGCGCTGTGGAACAAGGCCTTGTCAGCCTCGCCTCCTCTCACAGGTGAAAAGCCAGCGCTCCCGTTTTCTGGGGGATTTGCTTGTTCTCCATTCACTGTAGCCCTTTTTCAGGATCAGAACTGAACTGCCACACATATGCCCCTCAGAACCCCCAGCACTGACTTTTTTTATGCTGACAGTTGGGTTTACCGACCTATGTTAGCTCAAAAAATGGCCTAGAACATACAGCCACCTCACGCTGAAGCGTCAGATTAGAGCTGGAGGCTTGCTGGTGTTCAGGGCTGTTCTTGATTCACTCATCTGCTGCTCCTAGGGCTGCAGAAGAGTGCAGGGAAACAAAATGTTAGGAGAACAGAAATGTGAAAAAAAAAAATAATTTTATAGATAGATCTGTGCTAGAGCTGCTTTCTTATTCTTCACTAGTTTCTAATGACTAGAGAGGTGCAAATAAAAGTATTTTCTGTGCTAGCACAGTCTCCCATTTGCTTGTTTGCTAGCATGCAAATAAATTTTATTCTGACTTGAGTCTAGGAAAATAACAGAAGACAATTAGATTTTGCAGCCCAGCTCCTCAGATGATATGTATGGATATAATCCCCATTTAACTTATATGAAGGTCGTGTTCCATTTTTCTTTTGAGAAATTGGGAAATCTGGGGAGTATGGATATGCCAGGAGGAAATTAATATTTATGCTAGCGTATACACTGTCAGAATCTTGCTGATGTCAGCCACAAAAGTTTTTCAGTATTTTAATTATGCCTATTTGGGAATTATTAGTGAAACATCATTACCAAAATGTTAATTTATGCTTCTTAATGTTGTATGCTAATCTTCAAAATCTTTTAGCTGTATTTTAAGGCATTAACTATTTGAAAAAGTAAATATAAGTAAATGTTGACATAAGTGACATAAAATACCAGTTTAGAAACCAATTTGCATTCTGGCAGCCTTGTGGAATGGAGATGCTGTTGCGGAATGGGGGATTGGTATTTTCTCTTTACCTAATCCAGTGATTTCTTCGAGTATAGTCTGCCATACCTACTATATGAAATGGTTTTGAAGTCTTCATGCCTCTCACCTGAATTTCATCTTCACCCTTAGCTAGCCTACCCTGCTTGATGATCCCAGAGCTCTTGCTCTTCTGGTTGGATTGGCATTAGTATGAATACAAACAACACCAAAAGTATTTTCTTTTTCCCTCAGGAAATGGATAGTAAATTAAAAAGTGCCTATTTGATGTTGATGTCAAAAGAGGTTCTTATGTACATAAACTAACACAAGTGGTTTCTTTTGAGAATTCACTTGGGGTTTTGGGGTTCGGGCTGAGTTAGGAGGGGTTGGAAACTAGTGACTCCATAAAACAGATATTGTTATTCTCTTTGTGGGCTGTTTATTAAACTCTTGTGAACTTGAACCTGCAAGATATAAGAGAAGATCTGTATTTGTATGCATGTGAGAGACAAGTAAAAAGTAGCAAATACTTTTCATTACTTGCCATAAGTAATAGATTGCCATGTCTATGACATAAAATGTGTTTGTGAGGTGAAAACCCTTAAATAAGTAGAACCAGTTTTGTAACCTGGTCAGAGAAAAGGGACTGGGGCCGAATCGCTTCTCAGGACCCAGCAGGGATACAGTAACCTTTGGTGAACCAGTTTATGATGCAGAGTACATGCAGTACAAGCCATGAACAGTCCCTCGAAACTGCTGCAATACACAGAATGCTCCTGAATGCAATCATTGCAAGTTCTTTCCTCTTCTAGGGAAATAAGTCTATACCCAGTCCATTCCAGAAGGAACTTTCTTATTCCTTGCATAATTGAAGAATTCACTAGTGACTCTTAATGGACACTACCTCCTTTCTGTAAGTCTCTACACTATTGTGTATTCTTAACATTTTCAGAAATCAACCCTAGAGTAAAGTGCCTGGAGATTCCTAATTCCTCTCTTTAAGAGAAGGTGAAAGGGGTACGTTTGCAAATGATTTGGGAGAAAACAGCAACTAGGAACATCAAACCACAGTTTTTAAACTTTAATATGTTCCTTTTGCTTTCTTTTAGTTGTTCCTAATTGCTATTCTTACATAAAACTGAGTCTGGCAAGGGCTGCAGCTGTGTCTATTTGTATAAATGCTATAGTGTTCAGTCTATAACAAAGAATATGAGGCTTGCAAAGAGTATTATAGTTTCTTTAAATGACTCTTCAGTGCTTTCAAACATGGCCTCATGTGAGAAGGGATATACTCTGCATTTAGCAAATACAAATTCAAAACATAAAGCAGATCCACAATGAAGGGCCTTTCAGGCCCAACCATTATCCATATAAGCTAGCTACTTAAAGCAGAAAGACTGCCATCATAGCAGCTGGAAGCTGCTTTCCAGCATCACCTCTTATTTCTCATGACAGGGGGGTTGGAACTAGATGATCTTAAGGTCCTTTCCAACCCTAACTATTCTATGATTCTATGACATGTCTTTAACTCTGTCGTGGTTTAAGCCCAGCTGTAAATCAGCCACAGTTCGCTTGCTCACTCCCCAGCTTTCTCACACACACACACATACTCCTCCCCCCCGCCCCGCTCCCATGGGGATGGGGAGGAGAATTGAAAGAATGTAACTCCCACGGGTTGAGATAAGAGCAGTCCAGCAACTAAGGTATAGCACAAACCACTGCTGCTAACACCAATAATAATAATGATAAGGGAAATAACAAGGGAAGAGAATACAACTGCTCACCACCCACCGACCGATACCCCGCCCAACCGACCAGTGATCTAACCCTTCTGGGTAACTGCCCCCAGTTTTTACATCCTGGGCATGATGTGCTGTGATATGGAATACCTCTTTGGTCAGTTTGGGTCAGGTGTCCTGTCTCTGCTTCCTCCTGGCTTCCCTTCCTCCCTGGCAGAGCATGAGACTCAGAAAGTCCTTGGTCAGAGTAAACATTAGTGAGCAGCAACTAAAAACATCAGTGTTATCAACGCTGTTCCCAGGCTGAAAGTCTAAAGCACAATACTGTACCAGCTACAAAGAAGGAGAAAAGTGACTGCTACTGCTGAACCCAGGACAAACTCAGAGTATGTTACTTTAGATAAAGATACAGGACTAGGGTTTTAAAGACATGGATCCTGTTTTCCAACCCTGTTGGACTTCTTGTGTAGGAAGCCTGCAGGCAAAGTCAATGAAAAGAAAAAGGCCTGACCCCAATAGCTATATTACTGTATGATTCTGTTTCTTGGCCCTCAAAATCCTCTTTGTTGGATATGAATAATGGCAATCTGAAATGCATTAAAAAAGAAAAAAAAAAAGAGCTGCATCTCTGCATTCAACCTGAATAGACTGATGCCATCCCATGCTCTGGCTGCTGCAAGATTAATACACGCTTGCAGAACTTAGTTCTTAGTTGGAACTGCCTGTAATTTCCATAATATTTTGACTTCCAGAGAAAGGTGATTCCAAAAAGGATGGAGGTCTCTTGCACCACAGCAACCAGCAACAAAGGGAACTTACCTTGTTTTTCTTCACCTGTATTTTCCATGGTATTGTTTAGCTGTGGTTATTTGTGGTGGTTCTTTTCTCTCTTTTTTTTGTGCTCTTCCTCCTTCCTTCTATTCAATAAATGAAAAATATTAATCAGATTTGAGATTCTTCCTCCAGGCCACCCTAACTTTCAGCAGACTCAGAGAAAGAACTTCAATTACATTTGCTGAAAATTTGAGTAGGTCCATAATTTTATTCTTTTCCAAGGTAGACCTTTTCCTGAGGTAATAAACAATATCTGGGCAGTAGGTTGGCCTACTTTCCTAAGTTACAGTCCCTTTGTTTCACTTATATGTTATTCCCATTTATTCACCATCAGCACCCATTATGGAATGGCAAAGAGTAGTATGTTGCAAAAAGTCAGAAAGTATATGGTGCTATTGCATCATGTAGAGTAAAAGTAGAGCCAGTGGGCAACAGTGGCAAAACAGGTCCTGGTCCGTCAGTGAGGAAGTGGTCACTCTATGAAAGTAGAACATTGGTTGTTCATCTTCAGTTTATGTGGAATAGAAATAAATCCATTTTCATTGTAAGCAAGTTTGGATATGTTGGCATTAGATGTTCATTTGTCATTCTAAATATGAGAGCTGCCTCTACTCTGGACCTTCTGGGTTTTTTTTCAGCACTACTGACTGGAATGTTTTCACTTGAATTAGCAGAACACAGTGGTGTATTCAGAGGCTCCTGATGCTTGATTTCATTGATGTTAACTAGTCAATGTTCCGTATTGACCATCATCATAAGTGCAGCACTTAATTTAAGAGCAGTGTTGCATAGTTGGAATGAGTTGATCAGCTGGCCCAGTGATTATTTTTTAGTATGTTTAGAGGCATAACAGCAAGATAATGATACTGTCACCAGTCACACAAAACTGCCTTTTTCTGGCAACAAAATACCATATTTGTCTCTGGCACTGTATTGCAGTATCAGGGAGTGCTAGTGTAAGCCAGCATGGTTTATTAGTTCGGCCTATCAGATGTCTCGTGCCTGACATTCAGAAGAAAATGCTCACTTCTTGCTTTTATCAATATGCCTTTCATGGAACTACGGAAGGAGGTAGTGGCATCCCCATTCAGTTTTACAGGAGACACATCCAAAACAAAACCAAGTACCAATCCAATTCTAAATGGATAGGCAGCCATCAGTCACATAAAGGTCATCACTATAGATAATCTTCAGTGTTACTCCTCTCGGACCAAAGTCTGAGATTGAGTCAGAATATTATTTTGAAAAAATAATATGATAATTCAGTATCTTTTCGTTCAGGCTATGAAAAAGTGCCTACATTATGATTCTGAGAGAATACAGCATGAGGTGACCTTGGTAAGTAATTGATGACACCTCAAATAAGAGCCTACTCTTCTTCTGTATGATGTTGTTCTAGGGTCATATTTGCAAAGAATACCAAACCTGATAAGAGTCACAAGCATTAATAAACTCCATTATGACAACAAAAGAGGAGTAAAATCATAGAATGCAAAATACGTAATTTTAAAGTGAGCAGAAGATCTTGAAAAAGATTCTTCACAGTGAGCACTTTCCATCTTGAAAGTATTTTAAAGGCTGGTTTTGTTTCCCATATTTATATGACAATTTTAACTCAAATTGAAAAGTTCACCCAAAAAACTAAACTTACTAGTTTGTTCTGAGAAATATTATGCACTCATGCAAGACTACATGCCCCTATTCCAAACAATGTTATTTCTTCATATCACTGAAGACATTTTGTTTCCAGTTTTTATGTAACTGAGTAAAAATTACTTATTTGACAGTGGCTTTATTTCATTGCTAAAATTCATGAGTATTGAAGATGAATGGAAGGGAAAATGAACTGAATTTTAAGGAAGAAGCAACCTGTTAAGTAATAATTTTCCTCCTTTTCCTTTTTTTTTTTCTTCCGACTTCCTGTGTTACGTGGAGAGATCTTTCTTCCAGTGAGAGACTAACCATAGCCTAAAAGATGACATAAGCATAAACAGCTGAGATTTTATTTCTGCATCAAAGGAAAGAAAGCTAGGAAATTCCTAGGAAGAAAAAGTCAGTGTAATTTTATAATAAACCTATCTTATTACTTACAGTTACTTGATGATAATTCCTATCCAAAAGCTTCTTAACGGCCAGACGCTTCAAATGTATTTGCATAACTTCATGTTTTCTCCTGTATCTTTGCAGAATTTATACACAATTTTCCATTAAGTTTATATGATTAACCATGAGATGATGTGAACTACAGAAATCACAAAACTACTACTACTTATTATTATTATTATTTACAGATTGGGTCACTTTTTCTTTTGCCAAGCCAATGACCATTCCTCCTGACATGCCTGTCTACCAAGGCTTTTTCCCACATGTCAGACCTGAGTTTCATTAAGAAGACTGTATGCCATAGTAGTCACATCTTGGTTTCCTAGTCCGGTTAGACCCATGCATTTATAAAATATATATAGTTTATAAATTTAACCTTATGCATTTAAAAAAATTTAAGTCATAATCCATACCTTGAAGGTAAGGATTTAATGAGGAAAGGAACTAGTTTAAATTACTGATGGGATTTGCCTATGTCAGAAAACGGATGTAATAGGTTTTATGGGGAATAATACCCAACTTGCATCTATTTTCTCTTCTGGTATTTTAAGTTGTAATTTGTGATTTGGGTTCATATCTTATTCCTTGGTAATTAGTGTCAACAGTAGAAGAGTAATTTCTTTTTTTTTTCTTGCTTTATTTTGATCTTTTATCAAAAGACCAGGTAGCGGTATTTGAGGGACTGACTTTTCTACTAATCGATTGCAGTAAGATTTATATTGCGTCTACTCTACTGGTAACTAAGTACTCCACAGCTCACTTTTCCTGTGAGTTGTTTGATAATATTTGTGATGTTTTGAATACCTAATCCGTATTGTTTAATGAGTTGGAAAAGAATATCTTATCCTTTTCTTATACCAAGTGAATTGTCAGTAGGGTTCTGCACATTCCAACTTGAGTGTTTAGCTAAGATGATTATAGAAAGTGTTTGAAAAAAAAAGAATGATAGCCCCAGCCAAAATGAATATTCTGTAAAACATGTTCTTCATAATCGGGAAACTATGCATATTCTATTATGTGCCAGTTGGATTTATTTTTTTCTTTACATGTGCTCAAACATATGTTTGACACTTGAAATCATTTAACCCTTCTAGGTTTTGATGGACGTGAACTCTCAAGTACCTAGTTGAATCTATTAACCACTTAATGTTCTTTGGTTGGCTGGTTTTGTTGCTGTTTGTTTTTTTTCCTGGAGAAAGTAGAATTAGCTCCCTGAGTTCTGGCATGCAGTTGAGTTTGAATACTTCATTTTAATGGAAGATGCTGTAGGTAAAATGATTAAATTCTTCAGACACTAATTTTTGAGAAAGGCAAAAATAACATAATCAACATATACAGCAGTCTTAATAGGTGTCTGCATCCTTTATTCTCATGATACAGTCATTGTTTCTCATCCTCTTTGGTAAAAAATTTCAGTGGGCAGTGGGAAAAACAGAGATGGGGACAGTCTCTTTTGTAATTTTAAGACAGTGAATCATAGAATTCATGGCATTCTTCTTGTAAGAAGGAATGAAAGTCATTTTTCTTGTGGAATTCAAACACCAAAGTTTGTACTCCACTGAAGCCAAGCCTTTCTCTGCGTGCAGCAGTAGCAAAAGCAGCAGATCTCTGCTTGATCTAGCATGATGAAACACTCTGTGAGTATTGCCATTTTTCTATCCATAGTGATGCTATTTAATCTGAATTTATAGAAGATAGGTAGGATAGTTGCTTAATAAGCCTACTAAAACATGCATATTACATTTAGCAGTGATGGAGAGTTGTGTGAGGCTATTAGATTTAACTAATTTTCAAGGAAAAGGAGCATCTTTAGGAAGCTGAGGCATCACATTTCTCTGTAGAATGAAAAGTATTCAACATACTTCACCTCTGAAAGCCTTTTTAAGCAACCAGTAAAAATCAGATTTAAAGGCATTTGAAGTTTGCAATTCGAAATGTCAGTGAAATTTTGAACCTCTATTTCAATAAAATTGTCCTGTAATAATAAATAAAGAGGGAGACATCAGCCATATGATTTAATCAGATTATGATAAAATTCAATTTCTGCATCTTTCAGATTTTTTCTAAAACTTTTCATGATGTCTAAAAGTAACCAAGGGACAGGCAGTCATATAGTAATGCAGGCAGCTTCCTCCTCACCATTGAGACTGCACAGATTTTCAGTATTGGGATGCTTCAGTAGCCATAGAAGTGTCACTTGTCACATCGTTTTATTAGAAAAATGTATATTTTAAGAGCTTTATTTTACTGAGAAAATTTATATACTTGGATTCATTTTACTTTATCCATCCACTATCACAGCTGCCACTGGACTACGCAAATCAAGTATAGTTGTACTTCTGAATTTAGGCAAACTGAGGCAAGATTTGTAAAAAGAAATAATGTTTTATTAAACCAACTACTGTAATTCAATTCCAACTAATATGCTCAGAAAGTGTATCTAGGTGTACAGGAAGGGTTTGTGTGTCCAAAAGTGGCTGCTTTTTTCACCAGTTTGTTTAATTAAAAAAAACTTTCTGTAGACTCTTATCTTTGTATCAAATTGGCTTCATTTCATATGTCTGTTTTTTGTCATATTTAGGATCTTAGTGTATCATTTGTTAGCAAGAGATGCATCGTTAAATGACTTTTCAGGTTGTATCAACTCTGAGCCTTATTTAGGTCAGATAGGAATTTTTTTGTGTCACAAGGAAAATACTTTCTTTCTATAAAGAAATTCTGCAGCAGTCAGCTAGCAGAGGAAAAGAGGCAAGAACACTCGAGTGTGGGTTTTATTTTAGTTCCAAGAATCACCCCAGTTTCACTTTAGTAGGTTCTACAAATGTAATTCTTCATTTGAGACTCAGGTCATTGCTTAGAAATATTTAATTTCTGTCTTCATAATACCAGCTCTTTATCTTGCCCTGCTGGTTGGTGAATCATAGGTTGGACTTGCAATCTGAATTTAGTAGGTGGGGCTCCCAAGCAGGCAGTTCACTGAGGTAGTATACTGTAAGTACAGGACATACAGACTTGGCTGTAAGGTAGTATTGGCCGTGAGTGTACAATTTGCCTGGGATTCAGATCAGTGTAGGAGGCTCGACAGTTCTGCCTGGCACTGCAGGCAGATGTATGACAGAAGGTCAAGGGAGATAATTCCTCCTCTGCTCTGGTGAGACCCCACCTGGAATACTGCATCAAGCTCTGGAGTCCTCAGGACAGGAAAGACACGGGCTTGTTGGAGTTATCCAGAGAAGGGCCACAAAAAGTATCAGAGGGATGGAGCACCTCTGCTTTGAGGGAAGGCTGAAAGAGTTGGGGTTGTTCAGCCTGAAGAAGAGAAGACTTTGAGGAGATCTTATTGCAGAATTTCAGTTCTTAAAAGGGGTGTATAAGAAAGATGGGAGGAGACTTTTTAGCAGGGCCTGTTGCAAAAGGATGAGGGGTAATGGTTTTAAACTAAACAAGGGAAGATTCATGCTGGATGTGGGGAAAGAATTCTTTACGAGGGTGGTAAAATACTGGAACGTGTTGCTTGGAAAGGTGGTGGGTGCATCATCCCTGGAGACATTCAAGGCCAAGCTGGATGTGGTTCTGGGCAACCTGTTCTAGTTCAAAATGTCCCTGCTCATCATGGGGTTGGATGAGATGACCTTTGAAGATCCCTTTCAACCCAAACTATTCTATGATTCTACGATCTTCTACACTGCTCAGGGTGGTCATTATCAGTCGATGATCTGAACTGCTAGAATTGATGCAGCTCATGTCAGAGCTGGGTTACGGATTTTACAAGTTCAAGTCTGGAATTGTAGTAGAGTGTCTGTGCCTTGTCCACATCTGTGCTCCATGCCATCCATGTCAGCAACCATTCAGATGAAGGTGAGATAAAGAGGGGTAAGGTGACATGTTTTTTAATTAGCTGGACTTTTAACAAGTAGGCTAATATTATAGCACAGACATGTGAAGAAGATAAGGGCCTCACTGTGTCAGCTCCAGCTGCAAAGTATTCTTACAGATCCACTGAATGCTTCATGTAAACGAGGAGCCTGGTTTCTGCTCTTGGAGTAGCCAAAAGCACTTAAATCAGGCAATACTGTCAGAGGTTAGTAATGCTTGAATATAGTTGTTATTTAATTCTAAAATAGATCTGGCTTTTTGCTTCTTAGCTCTTACACTTCTTCAGCTTTGCTATGCATCTTTGTTATGTTATCTTGGCTGATATGAGCTTTGCATGGAGCTGAGAATTTAGACACACACAGTCAGTTCATGCCCATAACATGTTCTCTGTTATTCTTCTGTGAAAAATCTGGTTTACTTCAATAGAATTGCATGTTCTTCCCTTTTCAATACCGAAGACAAAAAATAAGCAGCCCAAGAATGGATGGCCTGAGCTAGTGCTCACAAAATGTGACTCGAGAGGTTCAAATAGGGCATTAGGAAAATATTCTTCACTATGATGGTAGTGCAGCACTTGAAGAGGTTACTGAGAAAGGGATGGAATCTTCTCACTTCCAGGATTTCTAAATTCAGTTAGCAAAAAAGCCACAGGTAACCACAGCTAACCTGGCATAGTGATGCTTATAGTCCTTCTCAGAGAAGAGAGTTGAACTAAATGATCGCCACAGGTCCACAGTTGTACGATTCAACCAGTATAGACATCAGGGGGGTATATAACTCGAAGGTTTTACCTAATAAATTATAAGCTAAGTAATATCAAAATAGGTTGATACAAAATGTGTAGAGGTCTAGAGACAGTGCTAATTCAGGCCTGAGAGCAGGTTATTTCACCAATAAAGGGCAAGTGCTATGTTTTTATAAAGGATAAAATTTTGATGACTTACTCCTCTTGAAATATTCCTTCCTGTGGATTTTAGAAGAGCTATTAGTGGAGTTTGTTACTTATCTGATACAGATAGTCTCTCTAGGCCCCTTATTCTGCTCTAATCTTTTTATGACAAACCCATTTCCTTTATATAACTTTGATTTTTAGAGTCTTTTTTCACTGTTTCCTTTTTTATCTATAGGCATAGAAAAGTGACCTCATATTGTAGAGATGAAGATCATTAATTCTGAAACTCTGGAATTACAGGTTGTTCTGGCTGATGTATCAATAAGCTTCTTTGAATTGTCTCCTTTATCATCTTGAAGCGTATATAATTCTGTCGGCAAAAAATTCAACCTCTAAATAAAATTTAAGTGGGAAAGAAAATCCAGAGCCTTCTAAAGTCTTTTTCACATCCCACAGTCGTGATAAATACAAGTTCACTCGGATTGTTTTGCGTATCTTAAGTTTGAGAGTAAAATATCTTTGAAAGCTACTTAAGTTTTGGGAAGAATTTTCTTATGGATGTTTTGAAAATTAAGTTATAGTTCTTTTGCTTTAAATTTAATTCAGTAATAAAACTATCAAGTGGTCGTCACACTGATTGGATTCATGTTGCGTGGGATATCCACGCAGACTTGTTGTATCCGTGCTTCTTGATTTTTCCACTAGATGGCATTATGCATTAACTACAAGTTAATTTATGAGCTAAATTATAATTGCAAATGATAAAGATATAAAAAAGGTGAACTTATCTACTGTGCTTGCTCTTACCCTGTTCAAGAGTAAGACAACTGTGGCTTAAAATCTCTTGACTTCCTTCTATCTAACAGTAACCCAATCCACCCTTAATGCATCAAATATGGATTTACTCAAAGCAATAAAGGAAGTCAGCCATGGCAACAATATCTGATCCTGTGTGAATGCACATTTTGTAATAAAAACTGCTTTTAACATTTAAAGAGTGACTTCAGTGCTGCAAATTGCTTCCTTTCTGCCTACATGGCTTCAACTGAAGTGATAGGAAGTGTCTTAAGTAAAGCTGCAATGCTAAACATTGCTTTTAAATAAAGAGCCCCCATATGAGCATTTTTTTATTTAGTAGCCAGTGAGGATAGATTATCAGAATAGTAAATTGTTACAAACTTAGATATAGATATGCTGTTGTTTTCTCCATCCAGATGAAATTAACTATTAGTGATCCCATACAAAATTATATGGTGGAGATTCTGAAAGGGTACAGTAATTAGCTTTTATATTAGGGAAAAAGCAAAGTAAAAACCACCCAAAAATCCAATAAAAGGATTAAATATAAAGTCTCCATGAGAACATAGAAGAGCATCCTTCTTCCTGCAGTAGCCCTCCTCTGCTATTTTCTGGCCAGCTCCCTAGCAAACAGGCGTGTCTGAAGAGGCAATACACGCAAAATATAGTAATACAGATGAGAATGAAACAAATTCTGAGACTTTGAGTGACCTGCAGAGAACCACATGAAACAAGTCATTTATCTATATTTCAGTTGTATTGTTGAAGTGCCTGCAAACTGCAAGTTCCATTAAATTAAGAGCAATTAGTTTCCTGTTTCCTTTTGTCACTTGAGACAAAGAGATTGAATGTAGGTTTTAGTTGGTTAACAATATTAGAAATTTCTTATTGTTAATTGTATTATTGGTTAATTTTTATAAGCACATGTATTTTGTTGCTAGGATCCAAAACTTCGGAGCTTCACAGGTGGTATCAAATCTTATTACTAATTAGCAGATTTTCTTATGAAAAAGGTTAGTGATAAGGACTTCCTCTATTATTTGGTAAGTGGTGAGCATTTACTGAAAACTGACACACAAACCCCACTATCTGAAGTGCATATTCTGCATTGCCTTCCAACTGGTAGTGATCCAGGCCCCCAGGAGATTTTAATATATGCAGTTTAGGAACATACTACAGAGATGAGCAAGCATCTCTTGCTTGCTCAAGTTAGAAAAATGGATATTTGGAAGCATGTATTTTCTTTCTGTTCCTAAAAATGCTGTATTACTGGAGACAAAGGAATTTTAAGACCTATTCATCAACCAATGAATTGTATGAATGTGTAAAATATTAATTGCAAATCCACCATACTTAGCAACAGTTCAACCCAGTTGTACTTTGACATTGCTGTGTCAGCCACAAAATCAGACAGCATAAGCTTGCGTCATTTACCAAAAGGCAAAATCCACTTCAATCAATATGAAATGAGTGCTGTATGTGTATATCGCGATCACTGTTTGGTGCTCTGTTTTAATACACTACAAATCGCAACTCATAGTATTCAGAGTAGCTGCACATACATGAATAACAAATTATGATTTATAACAGAGTTCTCTTTTTTTGAGCACCATACTGACGTGGACAATCAGATGTAATCCAGAACTGGCACTCTAAACTGCTCTTGCACTTAATTACTGAACTCTGGGCAAAAAGTCTTTACTTGTCTTTACAGTGGCTCAAAACTACTTTTTGAACCATTACTTGATAGATCCTTTTCTGAAAAGACTGGATTTCCTGATGACTTCAGTGAGCTTTCTGTTGGGTTCAAACTGGTTAATTATAATAAATTATTTCTAAAGCATCTGCAATATTTTTAGATCATAGGAAAGTTAATATGAAATACTAGTTTAAGATAAGTGGCAGTGCCCTCAAAGAGAAAATACACCTCAATTAGGAAGTGGCTTTGTTTGTCGCCTTCGCACTTAGAAGTGAAAACAGATATTTTGATGTACCTGCAGTACAGTCCTAGCTGCAGCTGTGACCAAAAAAGTGTAAATTTCTTAATATTTTCCAGCAAATAGAGGAAAAAAATCAAGAAAATAAGTAAAGTACACTTAAACACAGTCGGGAAGTCATGGAGCTTTTAGTAATTGTGAACAAGGTTGTTCATCCTGAGAGGATGTTGTTAAATTCCAGCTGTTGGAATTAAAAGAAAAGAAGACAGGAAAACTAAGTATGATAGTTGAGAAAAGAATTCAAGTTACAGTCTTAGTGCTACATAAATTGGCAGTTGCATTGGATTAAGTCTTTGGTCTGGATTTTGTATGGCATACCTTGTAAATCAAAGTGCACCTTACAAGCTCCTCTGTGAAGAGAAGCGTGGTGTTTTTTTAAGTGGCTCACATGATTGTTTAGCTGTGATCATAATATAAATTTACTGAACCCTTTTTGAAAACACACTTTTAAGATTGTAACTTGGTGGAGCTTTTATGCTTGCTAAAGCATGTGCAACCAAAATGACTCCTCAGTGGAGTCTGAGTTAGTGGTCTGAACTCACTCCAGAGTGCTTTCAGTATAAATCTTCAAGCCATTGTTCCTGTGCTGTCTTTGTGTGCGCATAATTGTTAATGGAGCTTGTGGCATGTAAGTATAAGCAGGACTGAGGTGAACACTCAGGTATGAATGCAGCAATTAGCATTTGCTTAACTTAGTAGTGCTACCAATTCCAGTGGTCCTACTATGTTTTAAAGTTAAGCTCAAATTTAAGTATTTATTAGTGGGTATGAACCAAAGCACATCTTTCCATTTAGAAGTGAACCATTCCCAGGAGAGGCAAACTGGAGGTATATTCCTGAGGAAATAAAAATCTTTCTTAAAAGCCACGGGAAATGTTAAGTAGCTTTCTAAAGGAGAAAAGACAATACAACAGATAATATCCTTTCCTATTCCACTTGTGAAACTCACAGGCTAAGATAAGATGATCATAATTGGGTGACTGAATTCAATTATGGCCCACCATAATACATAGTGTTTTCTAGTCAGTGATGAATTTGGCTTTGTAAAAGTAACCAGGACTTACAAACTCTTCTTTCAGTTGAAGCATTATTTCCAGAGGTGTTCTGTGATATTAATACACAGTCTTATGTTGCTTGTCATGGTTGACTTACTAAAGTAATCCAGTTCCTAGCCACTCTCATGCTAGAACTTGAAATAAGTGGACACATTAACCATATATATAGTTATACTTATTTACCTGTTATGTAAATGTCTTACTGCATATTTCCAAATCATTTCTTAGTCAACAACAGATTGAAATGCATAAAGCATTTTGAAATATTACTAATTTGATTTTCTATTTTGGAATGAAGCTTTCACTTGGAGACCAACTTACTATTTGTACCAGGTTTTTCTTTTTGAGACTTCTAGTGTAAAAAAAGAAAAAGGAAAAAAAATTCATCTGTTGACATTCATCCAATGAGTTGAGAGCTGTGTCTAGTAATGATGAGGCACAGCTTTCAGACAGAAGATTAGTGATAGATTGGATATTAGGAAAAATTTCTTCACTGAAGGGATTGTCAAGCGCTGGAACAGACTGCCTATTGAAATGGCAGTGCTAGGCTAGCAGTTGGACTCAATGATCTTAAAGGTCCTTTCCAACCTAAATGATTCTATGATTCTATAATCCCGTTGTATATATTCACATATCAAAAATCTAAGCATTTGTCACTTTAGCTGAAAAGAAATGATCACATAAATTGCAAAGTGAATAGGTACCAATTTTGCTGCCTGTTTAACACTTATTAGTCAGAATTTTGCAGTTTGCATATCACTTTTAAATCAGCTTGTTTTAGCTAGTAATACTTTTTTGTGTTAAAGGTTTCATAATGTTGAACAGTTACTCATTAAGTTATCTTAATACAATGAACTGCTAATAAGATACTCTGTAAATCTCTACTGAATAACAGTTCTGAGCCTGTGAAACAGCAGTATGGCCTCTTCAACGTTACAGATATATAGTCTGACCTGTATGTAGTATCACCTTCTGATTCAGCTGTAAACTCAGTTGTGACGAGACAGTACAGGAGTACTTCCAGCAGTATTCATATTAGATTTGCTTGAAGCACTGCTAACCATCACATAAGCCTCCACAGTGCTAGTCTTCACTCAAGGACAGCACCAGTGGGAGAGTTAGAGTATCATGGCTGACTCATAGTTCCCCAGCAACAGACAGTGTTTTTTCCAACTGACACCATTTTCTGTTAGATGTTTGTATTAAGGTGGCCAAAAGTTGGCTTTGATTGCTGGTATGGCTTCTGTGGAAGAAGTGGAATGAGTAAAAGCTTTAATATATTGCATTTTTCTTAATTCTTGTGATAATCTGTATTCTTGCTGTGGTCCATAATATTAATATTTTCTGAATTTCAAAAGAAACAATTTTGGGGGATAAATTCTATCTTGGAATTAATGTATGTGGAAAAATAAATTCTGAAAGTTAAAGAGAGAAGAATGTTTGTATCTGAACTCAGCAAGTGAAAGCAGGCTCCAGAAATCCTCTGTGGAGGCATTCCTCTGCCAAGCTCCCTCCTCCAGATGAATGAATAAATGCAGCTGCAGTACTAAACCCTACATATTTACATTGTAAACATCTGCATAGTTGGAAGGGTCTTTGCTTTGGCACTCATTGCTGTAATCTACAGATACCAACATTCCTGCCTCTCAGAAACTCAGTAAATGCATCACCAGTCTAAAGCCATGGCTAACTACTTGTACAACATTTACTGGGAGCCAGGGTTTCACCTCTAGTCTCTTGCAGATCTCTTTGGTGACAGGGATTCATAGCTGCTCAAAAATGATGAAACATAAAACCTCATGCTCAAGCAGACCTTGAGGACCCAGGAAGAAGCCTGTTTCATTAGCCTAGACGTAGTAGCACAGAGGAGGCATAAGCACATTTCTGCAGAGTTCGAGAGGCAGGTGTAGGAATTTGTTGAAGCAGCTGGACAAATTCAGAAACTAGGTTTTTCTGTTGGTTCCTTGGCTTCCTTTCCTAAGTAGTAAAAGTTCTGAAAAGACCATTCTTATCCACAAAATTCAGATACCCCTGGTGGCACAGAGAGGCCTCTGAAAGGAGGGAAAGGTGGGGATTTGTGTATCTGATACACAGGAAAAAAGTCATTAAGGCAACATTTGGCAACAGTTACTACTTATTTATTTCAGACACCAACCTTCTAAATATTTGCAACAATCTCAGATGCTACTGTGGGGTATCAACTTGAAAATTATGACTTTTTGATATCAGTATCTGTAAGGTTTATTCCATCTGTTCTTTTTGGTCCACATTTACACTACTGGTATCTGTCTGGTTGCTCCCACTGCACAAGAGTGGCGCTTGGCCTGATATGTGCTTAAATGAAGTCTTTTTTTATTTGTTTGTGTCTACACATAGGAAAAAAAAATATTCTATTTTATTTGTACTCACATTTTGGAAAATATCATTTTTGATAGAACATTTCTAGTCAAGATAAATGGTAATTGTAAATTTCAGAATTGCAGTTATAGTGTATTAAGAAAATAGTTACGTTATTTGTAAAATAGCCATATTTTTTCTTTTTATTTAAAATACTTGTTGAGTTTCAACAGTGTAATATTTTCTAGAAACCTGAAAATAAATGAGGATTTATTACAGCTTAACTTTTGCAGCAGAGAACACTGTAATGGTCAGGAATTTGGCATAGGACACGTTGTTTGTTTTCACCATGGTGTGATTCATCAGAACTCTTGCTAGGCTAGTAGTCACAAAGCAGTGCAGTGTGCTGCCAAAAGCGTCAGCAATCTTGGCCACTTTTACGCTACTAATTTTAGTGACACAACTGGGGCAGCTGGGGCAGGTCTAATAAAGAGACCACCCAATGAGCATCATCCTGAGCTTGTACAACCATGAAGTTTCACTATGCAAATTTAATAGATTAGTTCTTGGAAGCATCAGAGATGCATCAGTACAACATCACATCTAAGCTAAAAAGCCGAACTTCTCAGCAAGGCTAAACTGGCTCAGATACAGACCAGCATCAGCTCTGATGTTTGTCTAAACAGAGGCTCTTTCTGCAATTTGTTTCTGCAGAGGTTTTTGAATAACAAAATGAAAACTTTACTTGTCTTCAGTATTTAATGATGAATATGCCTGCTCTGCTGCAGTCTCTGGGATACACCTTTGTTAAGGACTTTACTGATGTAACTGTAGCTGGACATGTCCTCCTGGTGTTCTTGTGCTAGGTATACTGATATTTTCCTGTAAGAAATAGCATCTTGAGATGTAAAGCACTTGAGATCTACATATGGACAGTGCTACATGGGAACTGCATAACACAGTACCTCCTTAGAAGGGAAACCATAACCATTGTTATTATTCCTCATAGAAGGGAAATCATACCACTTCCACTAAAACCTGTGTTCTCTGGGATCCAAGAAGAGGAGGAAGCTCCATGATTAGGTTAATTTAATAGGAGATGTTCAATTATTTGATACCAAGCAAAAAAATAAAATTACTGGCTTTTGCATCCTTTCCAAATGTGACATTTCCAAGCAGGTCTGTAGTGGCAGTCTCAAAGGACCAGTGCAATCCCCAGCCCAGCCAAAGGATAACCTGTTGCTAAGCAACCAATATAAGTGCACTGCTGAACATTTATTTCATTTGGAAACGGACATATTCTTTAAGTACTTCATCTTAGCTGCTGAGCACAAAGAGTTTTTCGCTTGTTTTTCTAGAACTGTGAACATGCATAAAATAGCCAATTTGCACAAACAAATGCAATTTAAAGAGCAGGTGCCAGAGAAGAACGTGCAAAACTGAAGCTTTGAAAAACTGACACAAGTATTTTAGCCATTTTTAACATCATCATCCTGAATGTTTGTGTTCTGTGTTCATCCTGCTTGAAAGTGGGCTGCCTGGATAGCATGTTTGTGGCAGACACATGCTATGTTTACCAATGTTTGTTGATGCACCCTCTTTCAAAGAGTGCTGTGTCATGGTTTTCCCACTGGTGTGAAGGGATACTTTCTCCCTAATAAACAAAGTCCAGAACTGGACCTCCACTTTCCAGCCTACTCAGATTCTGTAACTGTTTGAGAAAAGCAGCTAAATAGCTTTGGAAAAGAGCATTTAATGATCTACATCTAATACCATTTTCACTTTAGCGTTTGTCCCTTTAGTGAAATAAAACTCTCTAGTTCTGCTAGACTTGTGTCTGCGTATCTAAAATCAGCCTTGGCCTGAATAGTCTTAAGCTAAATTGGCCTGAAGGAGTTGTTCATTATGTTTCCCAGCCTAAACTCACACAAACAGAAAACCGATAATGCACAAAAAAAAATATGAAGCTGGTCAAAATCAAGAATGCAGTTTGGTTTCTAATGGCCATAATAAATGTGTATGATCTTAAAGACATGTATGTCATGCATTAAGTGTACTGAGGCAGGTGGGGCATGCCATGTTAATGTGTGGAGGAGGCTACTTTTGACTGTGAAGAAGTCTCTATGCATTTTAGTTCTTCTCCTTAGCAGATGTAATAAGTATGTTCATTGACTGATCTCTCTTATTTTTTCTGACCAGCTTTGTGGTCTAATCCAAATGCTCTAGGATACAAATTATTTGTGGACAGCCCAAGAATGAGTATAGTTCGGATCTGATACTGGCCTAATACAACTTTCTGCTGCCCCAGACACTTCTGTGCCCCAGACATGAAATTTTCCATCTGGTCATGACCTCCTGCTTACAGATAGCATAGTAAATTTAAGCTGAGTTCTGCCTGTGTAGGACCATCTGACCCAGCTGCAGGTTTTCCTGGATACTGTTGTCAATTCCCGCATCTCTGCGTCACACTCCAGAATTTCACAACCAGGTGGAGACAGATAGCAAGGTCCATGCCAAAAGCCATTATGTTGCACTAGGACAAACTCAGCAATGAGGCTGAGAGACATAAGTCACTGTTACCAGACACATTGTCCAAAACTTCGGTGAAGGTAATCTGTTTTTCAAACCCGAACACAAAGTAGGTAGGGTGCCTGAGTAGCTGAAGATGCATTTGTTCATAGCCACTGACAGTCTTTCTGCTGCTTATCCAATGGATCATATTGGATATAGACAGATGTCTTACTGTCACTTTGATCAAGTGCAATGGATACAAATTTTGCCTTTACCGGCATTGTTTCCAAATTAAATGTTTTTTTATATGAAATGCAGTGTGAGAGAACTTCACTGTTTACAAGCTAAACTGTGTCTTTGGAGCAGCAGCTAACAACTACATCTTTTTTTAGAGCTGAGAAGACTAAAGCACAGTATTGAAGAAATGCTGCTGATCTCTGCATGGTAGTCTGCAGCTATGGTGACTTAAGAGAAAAACCTAGATGCCTAAGGCTATTCAGATAGACCAATTTCTTCCTGCCCCTCTCCCCTCTGTTTTCTATGCTTAAATATGGAATTGTCTTCCAGACATCACTGTATGGAAGGACTCACCTTAACTTTTTGCATCAAATCTATGGATTCATCGGATTCACAATGCAGAGTTCCCACAGCTGAATCAATACTTCTTTCTTACCTCTGCTACTGTATTTACAGGAACATTGTTTACCAACAGGCTAGCACTATAGATGTGCTTGGTCATACAACATAGCTGTCACATTTGGGAGCAAGAAAGCAAATTTGCTGCTTAACCTGGCAGGCTGGTCTTGAAGAGATTTGTTTTGATTTCAAGATGGAAATAATTGCAATTTTCAATCCCATGGTTTTGATCTGTCAAAGTGAATTATTGGCTGTCCTGCTTTACTTAGGGAATACTCTCACAAAGCTGCTGCTTCCTATTTCTTTTGAACTTTAGTCTTCAGTGATCTCACATGGCAGAGAAACACACCATCAAGCAAAAAAAAAACAATCCTGCCACAAGGAATTGACTTGAAGAATAAATAACTGTAAGAAGGTTAACTGACCAAATCTAAAGCAGGCTTGCTTAATGAGTAAACAAGCAGGGAAATACGAAAGTCCTCTTTTTTTTTTTCCTTTTATTAACTCCAAACAAAATAACAAAATCAGAAAAAGGATGAAACAAAATGGGCCACTTTTTGTTCAGATTGCTTGATTTCAAGTTGCAAGACTCACAACAGCATTTAGTTTTGAAAAAAAAAAAATCATTTTTCACTTGAAACAAATTTATCAAGAAATAGTTAACCAGCTTTCGTAAGAAGAGTAGCATGTGAGTAGCATACATTGAAATAAAGTTACAAAGGAAATAATTTACAGGGAAAATCACAGCACAAGGGTATCTCAAGGAAATAAGTGTAATACTAAATTGAGCAAAGAGCAAAACATGAAATGTAGTTTACAGAAAATCTGAGCTAGCTCCGGTTAAGCTTGACTTAGGATGCAGAAACTGTTTGCCATATTAGCTAGTGAGCTACATTAGCATTAATTGCTAAAATAATTCTCCTTCCAGATCTTGAGCCAGATCGAGAGCCTGTAAGCACTGTTTTGCAGTAGCATGTGTAAATATCCTAAGTGAAGCAATAATGAGAAGGGGGAAATAAAGTGCAGAGCATAGATTTGGCTACAGTAAATTTGGCTACAATTCAATATTTCTGTGATATATTTTAGGTTGGGTTTTTTTTACGTAGTTTTAAAGAGATTGTAAGGGAAAGAAAAGAGAGTAGATCATGAAATCATAAAATAATTAGGGTTGGAAAGGACCTGAAGATCATCTTGTTCCAACCCCCCTGTCATGGAGTTATGACTGTCTACCAAAGGTACATTATATGTTCTCTACAAATTATTGTAGATCCTTAGAGGGAGAAAGGAGGAAATTCAAGTCAGCATGTTTAGTGCATTTATTCTAATTCAGGTTTATTGAATGATTTTGAACTGTAAACAAGTTTGCATTTTAGATTCTGTGTAAAACAAATCCCTTTCTAGTGCCAATATAAACATGTATTTTCCCTTTGCCTTCAGTCAGCAGTAGTTTATGCATTAACGGAGACATTCTGCTAGAAGCTTTTGTTCTTTCAGAGAGCCACTCCTCCGAGATTTAGGCTCCCTGGTTGGCCACTGTACCCTAGCTCTCCTGATAAAACAGCAGATGGATCACAACAGCGGCCAAAGTTAATCACCTGCTGAACCAGGCACAGGAAGGATAGTAGCAATTATACAGAAAACATTTTCATTGAGGGAGTATTTCTCCTTTGATACTTTAAAAATGAAAATTGATATTCATAGCCACATTCTACCTAAGGAATGGCCTGACCTAGAAAAGGTAATAAGAGTTTAGATATTCAGTGCCTTATGTTATCAGCAACCATTTCTACCAATGTAATTTTGAAAGAGCAGTGAATGAAGTGTTCTGTTATAAATATCTCTGGGCTTTTGTCTAATATGATTTTTTTTTTTTTTTTTGGATGTGAGATATTTGTATTGCTTTACTTTGCAAAGCAAGAGTCCTGCTAAGAAAGGGATGGAAAACTGGGCTCTGTTCCCTACTCTTTGTTTCGTCTGAAGCAATTCTTATGTTTTAGCTTGGGCTTTTTTGTGAGACCTAAAATTGACAAATAATCATGTGTAAGTTCACCTTTCTTGATAAAACCAGAGCTTTCAGGTTCCCAAATGGTATTCCCTTTTGGTTTAAATAAGAGAAATAAGCAACTATTAGACAAGATTAATGTTACCTAAGACAAAAGTCATTCACATCTTATAACCACAGGCATAAAGGTAATTGACTTCAGTAGCACTGGGGTCACTCTAAGTACAGTTAATTGATGATGATGATAGTTTTATTAATATCTGAGGGGTTTTCAGTTACTGGAAAAAAGTAGCATATTGTATTAAAAATACAAAATATCAGGTGTTAGAACATTGAAGCTATAAGTCAATTTGAGTTTATTTGGAATCTTTGCTTGTTGTTATTACTATTGTTATTATTATTCTTAATATTATTCAATGGAAAAGGTCATTCTTGTCAGTAATAATTTTCATCATCCTATGAAAAGTATTTAAAAATGGAAAGTGAAACTATAACATATATAGTTTATACACAAAAATAAAACTATTTCCAATTGAACTTTGCATTCAGGTTTCCAGGATAGATATGTTTTGTAATTCTTTAATGCTTCCATGCATGATAAAAAAAATCAGAGTAGCAAAGACTTTCATTGTTGCTTCTTTCCTTATTGTAATTCAGTGCTGGTTGTAGTTTGAATGAACATTCCATGTGTCTGACAGTAGTATGGAACCATTGGATTTCATTGTGCCTCTCTTTGACAACAAAAGAATGCCATTATTTCAGCCATGTGCTTAGGCACCTGGCACACTAACTGAAACTGGTTTATCCTGTACATTTCTCTCAATTATTTTGAGGTTGATGATGGCAAAATCTCAGTAAGTGTTTCGTATGTATTACCTCTGTGTTTCTGTGATTTTAAACGTGACAGCCCAGTATCAGTTCAACATTAACCAGAGAGCAGCTGGAAAATGTAAACAGCACATTAGAAAAAACGTCATGAGAAAACCTGGCACTAAAAGCATACATAGGATCATTTCTTCATTAGTAGTGAAAAATAACATCATTTTTCATAAAACCTCCTGGAAACGAGTGTTTGTTTCTCCATTTACCAACAAAGGTATTTTTAAACACCTATTTGTACTTCCTATTTGCAATAATAAGAGCTCCTCAATGAAAAACAAATATAGGCTGGATGATGTAGGTGAGATGACAGACATTTTTTAGAACAATTATGTCTGGTTTAAATGGGTAGGAGTTTAAATGTCCAAACTACAAAGACAAGTTACTCTTGCTTGTTTCAGATTTTGCTGTCCTTGTTTGTGCAATATCCATATAAAAACACCTATAAAATTCCTTCATTCTGATTTTATATGACTTTAAAATATTATATTTTTCTGTATGTACTTTAAAAGGGCAATAAATTCCCTGAGATAAAATCATCACAAGAATCTCATGACATATGTACATCACAGATGTACATCAAGACTGAATTTGCTGTTGTTAGTAGTGTTGCATTTATTTAAACACGGATAAAGAGGTAAACAACCAAATTTTTAGACCTTAATTTCCACCTGCTAGTTTTTGTTTCCTCTGTTGTAAAGATTGAGCTATTCAATGGTTTATTAATGGGCCCAGAATAGAAAACAACTCTCAGAATTCCCTAGAGTCCTCTAAAAAGTCAAGGCATTAACATAGTTTTCTAAATCTCATGCATGGAAAAACAATGAGGCAATCCTAACATGCACAGTAAACTTTTCTTTTTTCTTTTTTTTTTTCTTTTTTCCCCAGCCTTATAAATACTGAACCCTGAACCTAGATAATTCTGTTGTCAAGATACTTAGTTAAGAGCTTAGGTATGACATTTCATAGAAATAAATGAAATAAGGAATACATCCAACTAGGAACTGAGGGGAAGAAAGAAGCAAATAAGTTCAAAACCAAAGCAGTGAGGTTTTTTATTGCCTAAATACTCCTTTAACACCCTTAAAGTACTTGTTTTCTGCACAGCTTGCAATTGCAGTTAGCATGGAGCTAGGAAAAACAAAGTTCTCATCAGATGTCACTCACAAAATTTTCCATAAATTTAAACATTTATATATAGATATATATATATAAACCTAGAAATCTATTAATTTAAATAAAACATACAGAGCTACATATCTAAATAATACACAGCCTCAGTCATTAGAATCTCTGATTGGCTGAAGCCAGGAGGCTTGGCTCTGCATGCTTACATTAGGAAAGCTCACAGTGGCATTACATCATGATTTGTTACCACAGGAAATTCAGGCCTGTATTCAAATTGTTTAGACATCAGTGAAAGAAATGCATGCTTTTACGTAGCTCCCATTTAAATGTTTCTTTACAGAAAAATGGGAATTCTGAACATTGTTTTCAGTCTATTATTGTATTTCAAGATTTCATTTCTTTCTAGTCTGATAATTTATGAAAGTGAAAGAAAATTGGTACCTTTTTCAGGTTTTGGTGTTGGGGTTCTTTTGCATAATCAATTTTGAATCTCTCTGGAAGAATCAATGAACGTCTAAGCTTCTTCCTTTTAGCTTCTCTTGGCTGTTTAAATATTAATAGCCAAGAGTCTGACCTTGATTCCTGCTGCTGAATCATGGAAGCTGAAAAGTGGATCAATACAATTTTGTGCTACCAATTAACTGATCACAGATTGGAAAATTGTCAGCTCAATTTTCACATTGAAAACTACTTGATTTAATTTTTTCTGTGTCAAAAACATGCATTAGAACATCAATATAGTAAGCAACTTTAACTATTTTGAAATCAGTTGTAAGACTTAGTTTAAAATGTTGTTGAACTGGGAGCTAAAAGCTCAGCTCTACAAATACCGTTGGTCCAACCCAGCTGAACTTCAGGATTTATGCTGAAGTCTGGGGCTAATCATAGGCTGAAAGCTGAGCATATGTGTGTTTCTCCTGAATGAGGTACTGCTGGATGGTAAGAACTGAAATTTTTATTATTATTACTATTATTATTATTATTATTATTACTATTATTATTATTATTATTATCACTGCAGAGTGCTAACTAGCACTCTTTTCTTCTTTCTTTCACAGAGATATGGGTATGGTGGATGGGTACAGCTGGATCATCACTGCAAGGTTTGGACTGTTTGGTGCTCTAAACTGGTCTTGGAATATCTAAACTGATCCTGGAAAATCTAAGCTGAGCATCAGGAATACATGCTCGCAGTAAATCTATTAAAAAGCAGAGTGTCAGTAGGATGAGCTATGTCTGATACAGGTTTCCTAGAGGTCTATCTTCTATGAATTAATATCACTCCAAGTCCTAATATGCCTCAGTAGAACTTTTTGCTTGAAAGTTGAAACTCACATTCTCTTGTATGAACCAGTATTCATTTTTCATCATTATCTCATCATGGATAGCTCTTCAATAAGATAGGTCAGCCAGCCTAAAGTAATGTAATCATCTGTACGAGAAGCAAAACCAAGAGGAACTGGTATTTCAATAGAAGTTAAAGATGAGAACATGCCTTCACATCTGAGTGAAAGAGGAAGAGTAATTTCTGTAACTTCATGATGAGGAGAACAAGTAGCAGAACAGTAAAGACAATGCATAGATTTTGGGACCATTATGTATAAAAGTAGGAGTGTAAGGTTTATTGGCAAGTAAAAGGCATGCTGGGTCTGATTTTACTTACCTTTTTATCACCATCCACTCTATTTAACTTTGCAAAGGCACATCTGAGCTACATTAGTACAACTGGAACAACATGCCTTCATGTACTGTGAGTCTGTGACAACGTTCAGAACCTATCTTGCTGGTACTGAAGTTAGCAAAATATATGGATTTACTCTGATGCAGACAGAACTGGTTTCTTAAAAGCTTGATTCTGACCTCACTCAGAGTAGAGCAAATTGGCAGTAATTTTAGTGACACAGTGACACAAAAATGTAAAACTTCTGAAAGCAAGATCAAAATGTTGCAGTTTATCGTTTGGTAAGAGCATTTAAAAAATACCAATATTACTACTTTTTTTAGAGGAGGACATAAGGACCTAAGAGAGTTAGGGCTGGTGTGGCAAAATAATTCCCTTTGTACATTACTATGTACGTTAACTGTACCAGACTGTTTTAAAGATGTTGCCTGTTACCATAGAATCATAGGGTGGTTTGGGTTGCAAGGGACCTTAAAGGCCATCTAGTTCCAACCTCCTGCCATGGGGACAGACGCCTTCCACTAGACCAGGTTGCTCAAAGCCCCTTCCAACCTGGCCTTGAAAAATTCCAAGGATGGCACAGCCACAGCTTCTCTGGGCAACATGTTTCAGTGTCTCACCACTCTCACAGTGAAGAATTTCTTCCTAATGTCTTGTCTAAACTTACCCTCTTCCAATTTAAAGCCATTCCTCCTTGTCCTATCACTACATACCCTTGTCAAAAGTCCCTCTCCAGATTTCTTGTCAGCCCCTTTAAGTACTGGGAGGCTGCTCTAAGGTCTCCCCTGAGCCTTCTTTTCTCCAGTCTGAACAAGCCTGGCTCTCTCAGCCTGTCTTCACAGGAGAGGTGCTCCAACCCTCTCATCTTCCTGGTGGCCCTCCTCTGGACTCACTCCAATAGGCCCACATCCTTCTTATGTTGGGGCCTCAGAGCTGAACACAGTACTGCAGGTCTCACCAGAGTGGAGTAGATAATATAATCATTTCAATATGTCAGTCAGATATCCCTGTCTGTCTCAACACTGTCTCACATCAAGCCAGCTTACTCCTGTGACCTGTCAGCTCCCCACTTCTAGGACTCTTTTGAAGAGCATGTCACTGCAAATAGCACTGGCTTCCGGAAAGAGGGAGATTAGAAATATAGCATTAAAAAGAGGTCTCAGGAGACCTCAGTTCACTTTCCGTCTCACTTCTTATGTA
This sequence comes from Amazona ochrocephala, assembly GCA_039720435.1. Lineage (NCBI taxonomy): Eukaryota > Metazoa > Chordata > Aves > Psittaciformes > Psittacidae > Amazona > Amazona ochrocephala. Next base: position 35,047,355 of record CM077881.1, read on the forward strand.
CCTGTTCTAACTTGAAAACTTTAATCTCTAATTGCCAATTGTGAGTTGTACAGATACGGAAGGGATAAAAGAAATGTGAGGCATTAGCCAGATAACTAAGGAAAAAATAAGAAGCCAAGAGGACTTGTGTAGATAAAAGCAGAAAGAACAATGTGCATATAGTAAGCTGCAAGACAAAAGTTACAAAACTGAGAGCATGAACAGCTCAATACAGAGAGTGAGCTCATAACCCACCTAGCGCATGTGAAGAGTGCAAATAACTGTCTAAACCCAGCTATGTTATGTAATGGCAGGCTATATGCAGGGGTTAATCTATGTCTGTCTTCTGAAATTCAGACATGATATCAATGTAGGAATTCTGTACTGGAAACTAGAAGGATAAGTGATAAAAAGATTTAGTACTTAACATATTCAGGATGGCAGTGCCTCTCCCTATTTGGATAACCTTATAAAAAAATAGTACCCAGTCTTCTTTATTGCTTGGTATTTTTGTGTTTGATTTGGCCAATTCATTCATTCTCTGTAGAGATTCAACACTTTCTTTGTCTTTAAAAAGCAAGACTTGCATCCTCCAGGTTGTCCTGGGTTCAGCAGTAGCAGTCATTTTTCTGTAGTCATTTAGCAGTCATTGCGTGGTACTGAGTTACCAGCTGGGCTTAAACCATGACACAGGTAATCATATAATGCCTGTTAATTTCAGTGCGTCTAGACATTCCTTCATCCTTTTGCCACTTCACAAAATCATACTTGTCTGTGATTGTGTATATGCTTATATTAACTAAAAAGCTGATAAAATGGATACAAAACCTTGTCTGTTTATTGCAATCTAGTGATATACACACTTGTCATTATATAACATGCAAGGCTGTGCTGTCAAATGCCTGACAACCATTTATGAAAACGGATGGATGACAGAATATGAAGTTTGGGAACAAAAATGAGGAGCAAAGAAATATGCTGAAATTTCAGATCTGAGTATAAGCAGGCCTAGGAGGGGAGAACAAGCCACCTGCTGAACCAAAGTGTGGATGGCACAGCTTCTGAGATACACGGTAGGTGCAGGAAGGAGAGAATTGTTGGAGACATTTTTAGTAGCTTAGCTGTTTGTTACAGGTCTGATGCTAAAATTCCTTGCTAAAAATAGTTTGCAAAGGAGCCTTGTGGCAAGTCAGTAATAGCCTTATGCACTCTGCAGAGAATTCTGTCTAGCCTACTTCTATCTGAAAATGTTGCACGAAAAAAGTGCATGGCAAAATAAAATCCTGTTCGGATACGCGGAGCTGGGGAAGTTAACTCTTAAGATTAAAAAGAACCCTAAAAGCTTCTCATATCATTCTGTGAAGAAGCATCAGGGCCAAACTGGAAGAAAATAATTAGTACAATTTGGGATGTGACTGAGTAATTTAGTGGTGGGATAATTTTAAATGTAGTTTGCTGAAACAAATCAGCCTGCTGGACTTAATTCTTAAATATCTCTCTCTTAATTGCCACATAAATTAATTAAAGCCTTAAGTATCAAACTGTTAGGAATGGAATGGAACAGAATGGAATGGAATAGCCTAAAAAAAGGCTGACATAGAATAGCATAGAATAATAGGACTTCTTCAACTGTGACCTTAGAAAATAGTGTTAACCTTGCAAATAGAAATCTCAAGTCTTTTATGACATTTTCAGTGCTGCATCCATTAAATTTTTTTTCCAGATCTATGCTTCATTCTTACTAGTGCTAAAAGCTCTAAGAATTGTTTCCCAGTGGAATAATATCTCCATTTAAAAATATCAGGTGCAGATTAGTGGCAGTGTCTGAGAGACCATAGCAATATGATTCACTTTCCAGTCACAGTGTTGCTGGACCAAGTCTTTATATCCTTACATAGACAAGCACGTATCTATTCAGATGATCATGTTTTGCTTTACTGCAAAGTCAAGTTTGTTGTTGCCAACATACAATGCTGTGAGCTCAGCCTTGACCTATAGTGTATTCACAAAGAATCAGTTAATGTAAATGAAAATAGCCAACAGTTCAACTAGTTCTTCAATCAGAACAGCACATGGCTTTTTAGAAACCTTTCTTATATTGAAACTCTGTTGCAGGTTTATCTTGGTACTTAAGTACCAGCACTGTAAAAGTTGCCAGTAAAGTTACAATCTGTCTAATTTTGCATTCAGTATTAGCAGAAGAAAGTATGAGCAGGTAAGCTGCAATGCCTTACCTATGTCTGAGGAAAGAATTAAGTTGCATGTGTTCACAGAAATACTCCCACTGGTAATTCAGTGAAATCCACACAATCTATTCATATGTGATGCAATACTCCATTCTACTCTGTCTTTTTCTCTACTCTCACCAAAATATTTTTCTATTAGGCAATTTGCATCAATGCACTGATTTTTTTTTTTTAATGTAGTTAAAAAATGTTAGCGTTATGGTTAAAGTGTCTAGTTATGGTTAGAGTATCTAGTATGGTTAGAGTAATGTAGTTTACTCTAACCATACTGGGAGAATATGGTTAGAGTAAACCTTTCTGTCAGGTTGGAAAATCAATTTTACAAGAACCTGAAGTATTCTACCAGAGGATTAGGACTATGTAGTTTTTATTACCAAGTCTAATATTTCACAACCTGTGATTCAGCTAACAATTAACTTGACAGTTTGCCAAAGCAGCACCGTTAGGTTTGTTGAAGAGAGCTTTAAAATATTCATTAAGGCAGTATATTTGTGAATGATGTATAAAGTTAATAACAAATTCAAGGTTAACAGCAGTCTGACTTCTCAGGAGGGGACATAAACCCAGCTCTGAGAGAGGTAGGGAAATTTTATTAGTTATTTCTGGTTTAGCATATTAGTAGCAAAAATTCTGATCTAAAAGGTTTTTTATTTAAAAAAAGAATAGTCAGGAACTTAAATAAACCAATTTTGTGAGGAAAAAATAAAATGGCCTTTGGAGAGAGAGAATTCCTTTTCCAGGAGGGTCAGAAGACTGCCCTGCACTTGGCTTCTATTTAATGTGAAGGTGAAGGAATAGCTACTGTGTTTTCTCATGTAGTTTTCAATTTTCAGCTGCAGATGCAGTGTGTTCTTTGTGCAATACATCTGCTGCATGACCACGCTTACTCATCCCAAATAGACAGGGTCATTTGGGCCTTCTGACTTTCATCCATTTCCATTTATCCCTATACTAGCTTCAAGTGACCAAGAGATACTCAGGCCTTGCAAGTATTGGTGAATTGTATCCCATCAATTTCTGTAAGTCTAGGCCAACAGAAGTGCTGTTTTGTCTATTTTTACAAGTCCATAAAGGCATGTGGATACCTACAACTGTAACAATTTACTTTGTTAATGTGATGACACTGCCTACTCAACCTTTTTTGACAATTGGCAAATCAACAAACAAGCAGAAGTTTAAAAATGAAGTTTTCATGCCCATAGTTAAAGGAACACTTTTAAATATCATGACCTTGGTAGTATTTTGAACTTTGTAAGTCTGGGAATTGGTGGTGTATGGAGATGGTATTACACTAACTCCGGTAATGGTTTTACACTGCATTTAGGTTTTGTTTAGATTTTTGTTTTTCCATATACATATTATTCAATAATTCTTCTTTTCTCAGGGAGAAAATATAATCTGAAGACAACATAATAGGTCTCCTTTAGTCTCAGTATTACTGGTAATATGAAACAACTGGACTGACATGAACAGAGTTGCACAATTATTTCTGTAGTTACTGGAATCACTGTGAAGCTATTGACTTTAAAAGAACACACACATACCCAAGGGGAAAATTTAGCACAGATTTAATTAGAGCATTATTTTGAGGTCAAAATTTGGTTGGAGGGTAAAGTTGGATGAAGGTACCGGATACCTTTTCCAAACAAATGTAAAATTATACACTTTGCAAAAGAAAGGAGATTGTTTTATTATGAATAATTAAATCTGAGTTATACGTTTCTGTTTCATTAATGACTATTTTAAAGTAGTATTTGATTAAAAATAACCCACTGAATAAAAATAAAATAACAAATTCTGTCACGGAATTTCTGTAGGGAGCACAATACACTCAAGAGACTATAAATTAGCATGTATTACTTTGTCACATTTATAATATATGAAAATGTCATTTCACAGGGACAGGCAAAGATGATGAAGGATGGAAAGGTTTTTAGAATTATTCAAGAGAACTGCTGGGATCCAGAAATACGGATTAAAGAGATGAACCTATCAGGTACCTCCATAAAGGAATTGAAATAATTTTATCTCATTTAGAGTAACAGTGCATCTGAAAGTGCTCAATAAAAGTATAAAAATGAAAAGGTTTGGCAGACTGATTCATTCATAGAGGCATAGAACAGTTTGGGTTGGAAGAGACCTTAGAGATCATCAAGTTCCACCCCTCCCTACCTCATTTGCACCCTGAAGCAGTATTTCAAACTCCATCAGGGACTCTAGTGATAGGACAAGGGGTAATGGGTTTAAACTAAAACAGGGGAAGTTCAGCTTAAATATAAGGAAGAAGTTCTTTACTGTGAGAGTGGTGAGGCACTGGAATGGGTTGCCCAAAGAAATGGTGAATGCTCCATCCCTGGCAGTGTTCAAGGCCAAGTTGGACAGAGTCTAGGGCAACATGGTCTAGTGTGAGGCATCCCTGGGGTTGGAATCAGATGATCTTAAGGTCCTTTCCAACCCTAACCATTCTATGAGTCTGTGATTTAATGGGAATGCTACAGTGTCTTTGCAACCTCTCTGAAATAGGCTGCCTTGATTAGATTGTAGCCATTCTCTGAGTTAGCTTAGGGATTTTGAGGATTACCATGTCATTCAACCATAGTGTGGATCATAGAATCATAGAATAGTTAGGGTTGGAAAGGACCTCAAGATCATCGAGTTCCAACCCCCCTGCCATGGGCAGGGACACCTCCCACTAAACCATGTCACCCAAGGCTCTGTCCAACCCCACCTTGAACGCCGCCAGGGATGAAGCATCCACAACTTCCCTGGGCAACCCATTCCAGGGCCTCACCACCCTTACAGTAAAGAACTTCTTCCTCAGATCCAATCTAAACTTCCCCTGTTTAAGTTTAAACCCATTACCCCTTGTCCTCTCACCACAGTCCCTAATGAAGAGTCCCTCCCCAGCATCCCTATAGGCCCCCTTCAGGTATTGGAAGGCTGCTATGAGGTAAATAACCTTTGGGCATCTTTCCCTTTCAGATATTTTCCTCAGCACTAATACTAAGTTTCTACAAAACAATTCTGCCCCATCTACTTGGCTGTAGACAAAAAGAAAACATAGAAGATTTTTGATGGTTTGGTGGGGTTTTTTTTCCAACAGCTCTACAGGAAAGAAAATTTAATACAAAGCCAACACTACAATATTTCTCCACAAACTAAGCTCACTTAGTTAAAAAATAAATTAAAAGTGTGTGTTACAGCACCATCTGGTGACTTGTGCCATAAAAATGTCCCCTTTTATTACAACACTCCAGAGATAGACAGCAGGCAATTAAGTGTCAAAAAAAGTCTTAGTGTTTTTCATTCTTACAGTTCATCTAATGATACAGACTGTGGGCCCTGTTTACTCTTTTTGGTTTAGAAAGCTGTAGGTACTTAATTCAAAGACCCTTTTCTGTAACACAGGCCAAGATTATACCCAAAAATTTCACCTCCCAACATGGCATAATTTTGGATCAAAGATGCAAGGAGCTGAACAAACTAGTATCAGTCACTGTAAAGTATTATTAACTCAGAGAGATTATTTACAGCTTGGTTGCTAAAAGGCTTTGTTTCTGAAAACCCAAGAAATCTTGCCAGTAATAAATGGTGGGCAATGTACCAAGGAGACTAAATTACTTGTCATAATCATATGTCCTAGGTTTATTTGGTATAAAAACCTGTGTCTTGCTCTAGGCAATAAAACAAACTATCAAGGTAACCAACATCACAGTTCTGTGATACAAATAATTACAATTTTGTTGGAGAAAATCTTTCAGCTAATCCTAACTGCCTTTTTCTATTATTTTCTCCTTGTAAAACCCTCTGAAGAGGGCATATAGGAGTTTTTCTCATTCTTCTTCTTCCTAAAGCTAGTGTCTAGGAATGTTCAGCTGGGAAATCTACCTCTAAGTTTTATGTTAAATTTGCTCAGAAGTGTAAAAATGGATTGAAACCAGATACAGTGTTTATCTTGGAAAACATGGTGAATGTTCTCACACATACTAATTAAGTGTCCAGTAGCATATTGGTGGATAATACAACTTAGACTCTACTTTGGTACATACATAATTTTGTAGTCCCTATCCTTAACCCAAAACCATTGCTGGTGTACATAATATTAATCAGTATTGTAAGAGAGATGCCTGAGGCAGATTCCCCTCTTGTTTCCTACTTAAAATACTAAGAAGGAGGATAAATAATTTTGTTAAACATTTGAGTGTTTTGGCGAGGTCATTGTCTTAGAATAAGTTCTCCTAGGTTTTTTTTCTGGCATCTTTTGCATTAGTAGTTTCATTACACGTAACTATTTAGTGAAGTCCTAATTATTGTTTATTGTTTCCTCTGTTGTTAATCTGTTGGATTTGTTGTGTTCCATACTGTAACCTGTCACACAAAAAGTTACGGTATAGATTGGTACCATGATGCTTAGCAAAAAAATATGCTATCCATGTCATGTTAAATCAGTCTTTCTTACCATGAAAGCTTTCACCTTCTACATTTCAAATCAAAGTGCTTTTTTATTTTCAACATTTTATCTAAAAAAAAAGGAAATATTAATAACTGTTTTTTCTTCCTCAGGAGTCACAGTCCAAGTCCTTTCCACAGTCCCTGTCATGTTCAGCTACTGGGTAGGCTCCTACTGCCATATTTTGTAATTTTCATGTGTAGCCAATTTTTTTTTAAATAAATGCTTCCTTCAAAGAATTAGGTGATTGAAGTTGTCACTGGAGCACTGAAGTAGATGGGGAGCTGTTCTGTCGTGAAAAACAAAAACAAAAACAAAACAAAAGACAAAAAACCAATCCAGGTCGGAAAAGCCAGCAGGGTGTCCTGGCAAAACTCCACTCTGGAGTACACCCAGTAAAAAAGAACAAGACGGGAACAGAATTTCTTCTGGGGACCTTATTGGGGTAGCTGGAAACAGGGAGAGAATTTACACAACATGAATCCATGGTTAGTGGGTAGGCATATATGTGCAGATTCCATGAAAGCTAGACATTAATCAGCATTTTCTCATTAAAAAAGGAAAGAAAGAAAAATATATATTTGTGGTCTTTTAAATGTGGCATGGGACTCACTGACCTAGAAGAATGCTTTGAAACTCAAAATTCAGTAGCAAATTTAAATCAGTGTGTTCCCTGCATGGTGATCTTGAATGCATCAAAAAAATAAAAGCAGTCTGAGAAGGCAAATCATAGCAAAATGTTTTTTTAAATACATTCTAAATTTAACTATTTAGCTATATGCACAAGTCAAGCTGTTACATGTAAACCTATACACTACATTAGAAATCACTGTGCTAAGCCCACATATAAGTAGTACCACTGGTCTTCAGAATTTCTTTTTGAGTGACATATCTTTAAAATTTAATTCTGGTATGCATGGGAATATTTTCCATTAAATATGTATTAGGAGGAAAAATGGGAAACTGACTGTATTGATATTGCATTTCCCTTATTCGAATTATGACTGTTATCTCCTCCTAAATGTTAGAGAGATTACCTCGATTTTTCTCTGTAGAATTCTCATGCTCCAGTATCTCACATTTCTTATTTTTATCTCTCCAAATCCAGTAATAAGAGAGTAAATATTTCATTGCTATGTTAAAAAAATATATGTTGAGTTTTTTGCATTGGGATAGGAGAGAACAGAGGACTGATTTACACAAAAGACCAGACACTTGCGTGCATCAGCAGCCTGGGCTTTATTACACTCATCCTGAGCAGTAAAGGCAACAGCAGTTGATAAAATATTCAAGACAAGAAGCAGAACTGCACCCAGAGGTTTTTAAATGAGGCAGAACTTAGCCCTACTGATTTTCAGCTATTCAGAACTGTAAAGTAAATTTTAGGTTCAAAACCTCTCTGAATTGTTTGCAGTGACATTTATCCAGTATCTTCTAAAGGTGATAACATTTGAGAACTATATTTTAATGTACTGTTCTGCTTAATATCTTACCAGGCCAAACCTCAGGATACTTTAGATCTAGCCCAGATATTAAATAATGACTTAGCTGCTACAGTAAAAAAGTACCCTAAGAGGTTTATCGGCTTGGGTACATTACCTTTGCAAGCTCCAGACCTCGCTGTGAAGGAAATGTATCGCTGTGTGAATGAACTTGGATTTCCTGGAGTACAAATAGGATCTCATGTCAATGAATGGGACCTGAATGCACCAGAACTGTATGATATTTATGCTGTGAGTATATGTTTCTTTCCTTATTCTTGGGAATTCTGTGCTATGGAATTCTGTCTAAAAATACCTTGAGACATATTCAGTCATCAACTAAATTTATAGAGCCATTAAAACAACTGAGCCTTCTAATCCGCTTAATGATCAGAGACATGCAGCTTTAATAATATATGATAATTCATTATAGGATATAATGACAATAATACAATATAAAACATTCTGAAAACTGTTTATGATATGAGTTCTCACTGTATAGTTGATTTCTTGATTTGTGAGGATAAGTACAGTATCAAACAAAGTATTTCTGCACTGTGCTTTTGGACTCAAGTTACTGTATCCAATCCTATTGACATAACTGATGAAAATCCCTGAGATTTTCAGAGGTACCTGTAGAACCAAAGTACTGTACAGAATTATGCAAATGGACCAAAATTCCAAACTGAATGTATTGATTATAAAATGAACTTATAGATTGCATCTCTTAAATAGCACACGTTATTATAGTTGTCAGCTTGAAATTGATCCATGGAGGTTATTTTTCAGAATGCTTAATTTATTCAAGAATTCTGTTAGCACAGCATCCATGGTATATTTTTATGCTCATATACAGTCAGTTAGCAACTTCCGCTCTTGGAGATGCACACATTCACAGAATCACAGCAGGCTGAGGTTGGAAGGGGCCTCTGGCTCAACCCCCTGCTCACCTAGAGCCAGATGCCCAGAACCATGTCCAGATGGCTTTTGAATATCTCCATGGACAGAAACTTCACAGCCTCTCCGGGCAACCTGTGCCAGTGCTCAGTCACCCTCACAGTAAAAAAAGTGCTTTCTGATGTTCAGCAGGAACTGCCTGTGATTCAGTTTGTGCCCATTGCCTTTGGTCCTGTAACTGGGCACCACTGAAAGGAGCCTGGCTCCATCTTCTTTACACTCTCCCTTCAGGTATTTATATACATTGATGAGATCCCTGCTGAACCTTCTCTTCTTGGGGCTAAACAGCCCCAGCACTCTCAGCATTTCCTTACAGGAGAAATGCTCCAGTCCTTTCACCATCTTTGGACTCTCTCCAGTAACTCCATGTCTCTCTTGTAGACACTGAATCATAGAATCATAAAATACCAGGTTGGAAGGGACCACAGGAATCACCTGGTCCAATTGGCAAAGCATGACCTAGACTAAGTGTCCCAGCACCCTCTCCAGACGAATCTTAAGGTATCAAATGTTGGGGGATCCCACCACTTCACTGGGGAGATTATTCCAGTGATTGATTCCTCTCACTATGAAAAATGTTCCTCTAGTGTACAGTTGGAATCTTCCTGGGAGTAACTTGTGTCCATTACCCCTTGTCTTTTCCATGTGACTCCTTGTAAAAAGGGAGTCTCATCTTCTTTGTAGCCAGCCTTTAAATACCAGAACATGGTGATAAGGTCTTTCCCGAGCCTTCTTTTGTCTAGGCTGAACAAACTTAGCCTTTCCTCACATTGCAGGATTCCCCCCGCTTCTTATCTTTGGGGAACTCCTCTGAACCCTCTCCAGCCTGTATAGTAGGGACCTAAGCTGAACACGGGATTCCAGGTGTGGCCGAACAAGTATCGAGTACAGTGGGATAATGAGATCTTTACCTCTGCTGGTGATGCCCTTGTTGATGCAATCCAGCATCCTGATATTCCTCTCTTATACTGGGATCTCTCTCTTTTACTGTACATTCTTCAGCTTATGTTTAACACATGTAGGAAGTAACCCCTACCACTTTTAGAAGCATCACTGGATAAGAAAAATTGTGAAATTAAGCAATATTTGATAATGAACATTATCAATCTACCAAGCCATTTATTGAATTGCTATTTTTCCTTTACGAATGTAGATGGCAATTACTCTCTACAGTCCAAAAGCTGCAGCTTTATTTATGCATGTATGGGTAAATAAACCCAAATTTTTCAAAACTGTGATAATCTCCTTAGCAACAAGAGGGGGTCCAGAAATACATCTCACAAAATGAAGACGTTAAATCCCAGTTAAGCATATGAATGACTCTGATAACTATGTATTTAAATTTAAGCACATAGTTAAATTACTCAGTCATAATCAGCATCCTGTATTGTTCTTCTGTTTTCCTTTCCAAAGAGATCAACAGCTTTGGAAAAATGTATGTATTTGAGACAGGTTATTGATCGGATTTCAAACTCTTAGGGTGGATTAGGAATAGTTTTAACTTTTTTTAAGCCAGGTAGAAAGGCTAAGGGGACAAATGTAGTGCAATTGTGATGAAAATTCGTGAATGCAGCTGGAACAGTTCTGCAAAACCATCCTAAAATGGTTCTATAAAACATTAATGAAACCAAAAGAATGCTAGTATGAGCCAAGTTTTATATTGCAAGACTGCTGACAACACACCTAAAAAAGCATTTTTGTACCATACTAATCTGAGGAACAGTAGCTTATGTTGTGGTTTAAACCCAGCAGCAACTAAGTACCATGCAGCCACTTTTTCACCTCCCCCCGTCCATGGAAAACCAAAATGTCCTTGATTTAAAGTTAGCACTACTTAGCAACAACTAGAACATTGGTGTGTTATCAGCATTATTCTCATACTAAATCCAAAACACAGCACTGTACCGTCAACTAGGAAGATGATACATCCCAGCTGAAACCAGGACGGCTGACTAAAAAGTTATTATCAGAGCTTCCAAACCTGTAGTCTCAGAAAGAGCTTTGAAACTGAGTGAGGACTTCAGGATATGGCCCAGAGGAGTAAATGCTACTAACTATTCCTTATTGTTCTTTTTCTGGGCCTATTTTCATTACTAGTACTCATGGTCAGTACAATTTTGCAGATAATCCTTAAAGCATGGCTAAGAACTAAGATGCATTTTGGTATGATTAGTAAAGACTTGGGTTTCTTTTTGCTACAGGCTGCTGAACGATTAAACTGCTGTCTCTTTGTGCATCCCTGGGACATGCAGACAGACGGAAGGATGTCCAAATATTGGTTTCCCTGGCTCATAGGTGAGTGTATATTTACTTTGCTTAATCTGCATTTATGAACTGTCACTATATTATGCCCGTAAGATTGTTACAAAGGTACTAGTACAGAGAAAAAAACTACATTATTTTTCTATCAATCTTATCTTTTTTTAAGTCAAGTACTATAATAAAGTCTGTTGTGTAAATTCAGCAGTCATTTGTTTTTAAGCTTGTTTAGTTTGTCTAACGTTCAAATACCTAGAATTACAATCATTCAGACTAGCAACAGAATCTAGTATTCCTTTTTGTCCTGAATACAAAGAGCAGATGACTAAGGAAAACTGAATTTTCTCTGAAATGAGATCCTCAAAAATAACATGAGTAAATGAAGGAGTAGGCAAAACCAAACATTACTTCCTAGCATTTCTCGTATCATTTTGCAGAAACAGGTTGATCAAAGAAGTTCACATCAACTCGAGCTGAAACAATGTGTACTTTGAAAGCTCCCCATAGATGTAGGCAATTATCTAGTTCCTGACTTTATTTTCCCATCTGCTAGGTAAATCAGAACATTGAATAACAGGAGGCAGATTATACTGATATCTGGAAATGTTTAGATGTGATTCCATTCTTACTTATTCTATTCTGAATTGCTTTGTTTTGCATGGTTCTGAACTGCATCCAATAGAGGTGTTCTGAAAAACATACACAGTATGCATACAATATATGTTCTGCAATATGCACTGGAAAAGCTTTGTGTCCCAAACACCAGTGCATTATCTTAAAACATACCACTTAGTTTTAATCAGAGGAGGCTCAACAACACAAAGAGACTCAATTCTTGCATTTACTTAACAAAGTATAATTATTTTCCCAGTAAGCCTAATAAGGCTTTGCATCTAAGCATATGGTATAACATTCGTAGGTATTGTTTCCTCCATAAATGAGGGGAACTCATTTCCTAATTTCCTAATTTACGTTCCTAACGCTGGACACCCAAGTTACCTAATGGCAACAAGACAGGCTATTTCTAAACTGTGAGAACTGGCACTGTGACATAACTAAACCTCAGATCTGTGTTGGAATATCCACCGACATATCTGCCCTACTTTCCACACAAATGAAACCCAGAAACACAGGTGAGGGAACCTGGCTTATTCCAAACTTGTCTTTGAGCTTGGATAACTAAGTAATCAAGCCTGCAGTGTGCGTTTCAGGACATATCCAGTCTGCCTGTCAGCTGTCCTAGTGGTGTAAGGTAAAAAGTGGGCTTAGAATTCAGATCTTAGCTTCCAGTCCTGTGTCCTCATTTCAGTTAATTAATGTTCAGCTCTCTGTTCCCCTAATAGAAATAATGCATAACCTTTGGCAGCTGCCCTGTAACTATTTTTTCAGTAGACTCAAGGCTAACTGAAGAAAATTAAGATAACTTTTCAAACTCAAATAGGAAAATAGAAAACAAAACTCTCATACAATGAAGTTTTTTTTGTTCTTAGGCATGCCCACAGAAACAACCATAGCCATTTGCTCCATGCTTATGGGAGGAATTCTTGAAAAATTTCCTAAGCTGAAAGTTTGCTTTGCACACGGAGGTAAGTAATAACACCATGTGAAACCTGTAATTCAGTTGAGCATGGTACAGTTGGATTTTCTGGCATGCCAGCTAGTGGCAACCCTAACATGCTAGGGTTACCACTTAAACCTGCCACCAGCTGAGTACTATTACCCCGAAGAAGATAAATCTACCAGATTGGTTGCTTGTATGAACACTCTCTAGCCTGTTTCAGCCAGTGTTTGAACTGTTACAATAGTCTTTAAGGGAAGCAAGGAGGAAGAGGAGACAGGAGATGATTTGGGGAAAGGGACAAGAAAGAGCAGAAGGCATTTGGGCATCACAGGAGTGAAGAAGTGAGGAAAACAGAAAGAAGCTAATGAAATGGAAAGAACTAAAAATCGCTGGTGTGGAGCACTTCCTTTCTAAATAGCAAACAGTAACATTTGATCTGTTGATAAAGTGGCTTTTTTTTCCTCCTGCGTATTTTCAGGTGCTTTACTAAAAATTTCTTCTTGCAGGTGGAGCTTTTCCATACACAGTGGGGCGAATCTCCCATGGATTCAATGTGCGCCCTGATTTGTGTGCGCTTGATAATAAGGTGGATCCAAGAAAATACCTTGGTTCATTTTACACAGACTCCCTTGTCCATGATCATGATGCACTAAGGCTGCTGACAAGTGTAATAGGAGAGGTGAGTTTTAATGCTTCCAGAAGCAGGTGAGTCATTCTTTATTTAATTCCCTATGAAACAGCAAAAGAAGAGAAAAAGAAAGCAGGAAGAAGATAGAATATTTACCCAGTAAAACCAGAACCTGAGCTACTATAAACCAAGGGGCTTCTTCTATGTTTATAATGTTTTTAATATATAGTTATTAAAATGGTGTTTTTAATCAAGGAAATCATGCACTGTGAACCTTAGTTCCTTGAGGCTAGTTCCTTGTGCAAGGTCATTCAGGATGAGACTGCAAGTAAAGACTGCTTCATTTGGAGCCTTGTTTTCAAATGGCTGAATTTTGAAATTCAAGTGTATACTTGATGAAATCAAATTGTATTTCCACTTGCAAAGCTATAGGCAGAAAAAAAAAAAGTAAGTTTTTTGTGAGGATTCTGGAAAGAACATTAAACATCATGGGGTTGCAAAAATATTTTAATTGTTAGAGAGTAAAGAAATCTTTGTAGTTTAGCAACCTGTTTAAATGGGATCCAGCATGGGACAGAAAAATCCAAAAACATTCCAATACTTCCTTCTCATTAGTAAATGCTCAGGAAGGGGTTGAAAATGGCATAATTCATGCCAGCTTCCAGTGGATCACTACAGATCAATAACAGACCCAATATTTGTGTCTTGATCTCTGGACCTCCTGGAGTTTCTGCGCTTAGCAGACAGATACTTACCACGTGTCAAAAAAAGAAATGTAAGCTCTGACACTGACTTCCTTGTCTCAACAACTGTATCCCTGTTTTCTGTACATGTTTTAGCAATTTTTTTTTGGCAGTGCTAGTCCTAGTGAACACTGATGGAGAGATCTCTTCGTCAGGAATGAAGTTTTAGGCACCAGCTGGGTTACTAACACAACACTAGGGCTCCGGACTAATATTGATTTCTTTTAATTTCTGTTACCAAACTCTAAATAGTAAATATATCATGGTCAACAGCCCAGGACTTTTTACTATTTACTATTCATTACCTTTTGAATCTAACTGTAGCTTACAGTAGCCAAGTGGCTTTAAGTAGGTTTTACATTAGACGTAAAGATTTTACTGGATGTGATATGCACATCCATTTTACAAGACACCCAAAGACTTACAGAGTAACAGTTCAGCACTTGCCTTCAATTATCTCCTTTTCCGAGAAATCTTCCCAAATCTAGACCATGTTCATACTAAGTATATTCTTGTTCTACATAGTATTGATGGATGAGTCTAGCTCTAGAATTTTAAATTGCCATAACCTTGGTAAATTAAAAGCTGTGTGACTCAGCATGGCTGAGACCCACAGATTGTTTTTCTGGTCTGATTTTGTTAAGCTGAACCATACATGTCAAGAGCCAAGCAAGAGAGAAAATACAACAGGATGCCTAATCCATTGCTGACAAACTTAACTTTTTTCTGTTTTAAATTCTGTAAAATGGAAGTCTCAGAGCAGTTCTGCTCTAGAGTAACAAGTTAGTTTTGCATCTCAAGGCTGCTCTAAGCAATGGCTGTTGTCTTTGAACCACGCTTACTCTGTAACTTCTATACCTTTCTTCCTAAGAAGTGACACATAGACTGACCCTTAATTAGCCTTTGCAAAACTGAAATTTAGTTGTTTGAGGAGAGAGGTTATGGACTGTAATTTGATAATCTAAAAGTCACTTGTCAATATCTGGTGTCTTGTGTATTTTGCCAACAGACTTCTGAAATTAAGTTCCTTAACACAATAAATTTGACCAGTGTACTACGTGGGATGTTGGCATCATCTTTAATTCTCCTCTGGGTATTTTGAGCTCAGGCAATGTGACATCAGGTAGAACCCAGTGCTGAAGAGTCATGAGTCAGATCCCAAAAACGCAGATGCTTTTATCCACTCAGAACTCAAAAAAAAATAAAAAATTACATTTTCTTTCTCTTGTCAAAGCCTAGTACATCTTATCCTTGAAAAAACATTCACATTTTCAAGCTTCACTTAATAAACATGAAGATTAAAAAGTGCCCTCTTTTACCAATGCAAGTTGATGTTCTCCCATAATACCATTTCCCTGAGGCAAATGCTTGAAAAAACGCTAAATATCTCAGTGTTCTCAGTGCAGTCATGTATTGGCAGAAAAACACTTATAAGATGGATAAATGCTGGGCTAAAAACAATGTGATTTGGTCTTGCGGATGGCATTGTAACTTTGTAAGCTGAAGGTCTGAAATAGGACAGCTCTCCAGGGTACAGCTGAGAGCTGTGCAGCCAGGGCAGTAGTGTGTGTAAAGATCTGCTTAGACATGGCTTCAGGTCCCCTGGGAACAGCCATTCCCTGGCATCAGAATGTAATGTGTTGGCTTTCAGCTTATGAATATTAAAATCCAGTGACAGCTGTGATGAGTTATATACATTTAACATACCTTCTTAGATTTGGGTGCAGGTTAATTGGAGCCTATCCCAGTTCAAGGAAGCAGAAATTTCTGAGAAATAATTTTGTGAGACTGCAAAATTGCTGCAGTCCTTCACTCTCCAATCATAGTGAGGCAGCATGAAGTGAATACAAATAAACACAAAACTCCAACTGACACTGGCTATCAAAAGTGAAGAACTGCATTGATGGGGATTAAATGATTCAGTGTATCTCAACAAAATCTACATCACAGTGATTCCTCAAGAGCCATCACCCAAAGGTAAAACATGTTCCAGCTCTAGCTGGAGCTGAACTGGCTATAGAAATCTGCCCTTTTTTTGATAGACATCCTGACAGTAGGAAAGAATGTGAGATTCAAGGCAAATACAGTTTTTACCAACATAAGAGGATGAAATCAGGCCTGATGCTCTTTGAGATTAATTTTAAGATTCAGGCCCCCATCATAGTGAAAAAGTTCTCTTGAGTAGAAGGCTCTGATTAACTGACATTAATCATTAGCCATATACACCTTTCTGAAAGATGTGCTAATTAACATATTGAACTGTAAATCCTCTAGGGAAAAGTGCCCTTGTTGATACACTTCGTAATTATATAATACTACAACCATTATGCTAGGAGTATTATTCATCTGCAGAGACTCCACAGGACTTCTCTGAGGCTGGTTGCTAAAGACAGGTATTGCAATCCCTATTGTATAAATGGGTACAAAGCTGAAGCTCAAAGAGTATAAATATATAGCCTAATATCACTAGTAGCAGAGCAATAATGTTGCTCCTAAATTCTTGTGATTAAATTACAGCTGTTAATTTTACTGCTAGTGAATAGATAACATGATTAGTTGTGAAACACTTTAAATTAAAGGAAAAGAAAAATATAATTTAAATAATACATATGTATTATTCCAATCAGGGCATGGGATGTCCTTCCCATTTGGTATATAGGAGATGGAAACAAGAACATAAATCTTCCTGGCTTATTTAACCTTATCATAGAACCTTGACTAATAAACAGCTGGGTTTCCTTCTCCTTTACTTAGAAATACATTTTCTCAAATAAGCCTTTTATGTTTATTGGTTGGGGTTTTCTTGCATACAGCATACATTTGGGTTTTGTCTCTGAAGAAAATGTCTTGTTATCAGATTGAATATTATAAACAAGAGAATGTATTCAGCTTCTTAAAAGTACACACGTCCAAATCTGTTTTGTTCAATCTACACTCAGAACTTCATCTAGTAGACAGAGGGTATAAACTCTCCTATCTGTATGGCAAGACTTCTTTAATCAATTATAACACAGAGATATAGGACAGAACAATAGAATGTGTATTGTCCATTCGGATCCGGGATAAGGTTTTGTTTACGTTTTCAGAGGCTCTCCGGTGACATCTACTGGAGGTAAAAAAATTCAGGAAGCAACATATGACAAATAAGAAAACCTAATAATTAAATAAAATAACTGAATTATGTTTTCTTCATCCTATTTCAGTATTTGTAACTGAGTTCAAATATTATAAAATGTGCCCCAAAATTATAAGTTTGACTTCAAATTCATGAGACCTTTTAAACCATTTATTTTTAATGAAACCTCTGGTTTCAAATATTCAAGTCTCCAGGAAGTGAAGCTTAAAGGAAAACAGACTTGATAAAATCAAGAGAGTTAGCAGTGGGCGCTCTCCAAGGCAGAAAAAATGGGGAAATATTCCTGTATGAAAATTAACCCATAACCACAGGGACCTATTGAGGATCCACCTATTTCTTTTAATCTCTGATAACAGGAATGTTGCATACAGGTTTTTATTGAATTTGCTTTTCACTGACTTGCTTTCAGAAACAAATCATGTACTTGTATTCTCAATACATGTTTCAAATGCACAGCTAATATCCAATGCCAGTTAAAGTCAATGACATTTTTAAAAATACAGACTTCCGAAAATATATGCAATTTTATAAACAAGATTTTTGATTTTTTTATCTGTAGCTGAATATTAATCTTTTTAATATAAGTGTTTGTAGTAATTCTACATTGTAACATGCTTTAAGTAGTATCATATTGCAATTATTACACCTTTCAAAGTATTGCACAAAAGATAATTTTAATTGTTTTGTATTTTTTGATACACGTTCTTCTCACATATGTATAATTTTAAGTTCGTGTGTGTCTATGTGTGTGTGTAGTCAAGAATTTGAAATTCAGAAATGCAAATCCAAGCATCTTTTCTGAGTTTGGTGGAGAACCTTCTGAGATTCTTAAAGAAATGTGTCAAAAACACTCATACTCATTTTGGATTGTACACCACAGTGCAGAGCATGCAGTAAGCATGAAAAAGAACCAACAGTAAGTCAAGAAACAGAGGAATAATTCTGTGTATCCTTATTGAACATTTAATTATGGAAACACTTCATCAAAATTAATCACTGCATTTTAGTCAAACTACTTGCAGAAGCAGCATGAGCTATGTAGGAGAACAACAGATGCCTTTTTCTTACATTTCAAACCAGCACTGCAGTACGGAAAACCAATCTGAGGAGGAAATTACCATTTATGTTTTATTCTCCTGAGCAATATACACTCATGCTCACGGGCCTGCGATTTGCATTTTGAACTTTCTGTCAGAATAAAAATACAAAAAACTTTTGTTAGACACCACAAAAAAATGGCTAACAAATAACCTGTACTTTTTTCCCCCAACTTAAATTCACCCAGTAAAACCTTAAGTTGTCATTTTCAAGCTTTGTTTTCTTTCTAATGAAAGTTGGAACCCAAAGATTATCTTCATATTCACTTATGTAATTAATCAGTCCAATATATACATGCAATTTTCTGTGGTTTATTATAAATTCCAGAAAAAATGTGCAACTACATTGTTTAATGTACCTACGTATGTACAACATGTTTTTTTATTGCCAGGACAAAGTTATTCTGGGGACAGATTACCCTTTTCCACTTGGTGAACTGGAACCTGGAAAATTGATTGATTCAATGGAAGATTTTGACAATAAACTGAAGGTATGATCTTTTCATTTCAGGTTTTCTTCCCCTCCTTTTAAGACTTTGGTTTTAGACCTGAGATGAAACACTGATTAATCAGCGTAGCACACTGATTTCTGCAAAGAGGCCCTTTAGTCTCTTTGCAACAGTTCCTTTTAAAACACAAGTAAATTTTAAAACACAAGTAAAAGCATTTGAGTAAAACAGGAATTAAGCAAACAAATATATGTATGTGTTATGTTTTAACAGGATAAACTCAAGGCTGGAAATGCTCTGGAATTTCTGGGTCTTAGCAGAAAACAATTTGAATGATTATAAAGATATTAAAGAGACCAAACTTCAGAAATAATGCTGAATCCTCCCATTTGCACGTGCAATTATACAGGTGAAAAACAAGTTTGACAAGTACATTACAGCCCAAACCAAATCCAGAACAAAAGCAAGTGTCCTGGAAATGAGTATGCACGGGTATTTCTGTGCATTTGAGGATTTAGGTTGTATTTCAAACAATTCTGAAATTCTAGCTTTCATGGAAAAAGAAAGATTTCATCTTTTGCAGTTGTAATAAAAATCTCTGAAAGGTAATCAGTGTTGTGGTATTAGGACTTGATTCCCAGAAGAAAGAACAGAGAAAATTATGACTTGTATCCATTACATTTCAGTCTTTGTTATGCCCAGTAAACAGAATTTAAAAGAATCTCAAACCAGAAGTTTTGTTGGTGCCCAGTAAAATGCGACATTTGCCTTTACCCACAGATTGAGGTGACAGTATACACACTGCAGCTCAGCACTCCAAGCATGCACACCAACGCTTCAGAAATGTTGTGATAGGATGAAAAAGCTCTGTGTGTGGACTTGTACTTTGCAGCTGCCACCTACACCACTGGCAACTTAACTGATCTGACGCAATTTGATCAACGCAGTTGTAGGTGTAGAAAAAAATGTATTTGTGTGGGTAATACTTTGTGCATCACTGTCAAAATAAATACTAGTGTTTAGCAACAGTATGGTTTAATGTTCCAGTCCTTAAAAAATTACTTCTTAAAAGTAAGCTTGGCTACTTTAAATGTTGAAATGTTAATGCTCTATGTAGTTATAGTCCTGCTAGAGGAATGGAAAGATAGTTTACTTTCTAGACTATTGACTGAAATGGGTTTTCATGCTTATCCACTGAGTGGACAGGCGTCCTCCTCCTGAGAGGATTTTATATTAGTCAGCAAAATACTGATGAGCACTTACGGTCTCCATTCTCATGGAATCCTTTGCTGGCTATGCGTGCTGTCACCATTGTTGTTTTGTCTTAGAATGCTCCAGGAAAAATAGAACTAGACAGCATTTGGTTTTGTAGCTGTGTCTGTTAACCATCCTTATGCCACAGGCTGCATCCAGAAGGTGCTGAACATCAGCAGTTTGTGCTGATATCAGCCTCTGCTGGACTACAAAGAAAGCTTTGTCCTTCTTTACAGTCACAAAACAAACAAACAAAAAAAAAAAAAAGGCAACAAACTAAAACGTAAAAACAAAACAAGAAGTGGTTTGTGCAGGTTAATTATGTTTTCCTAGTGTGCTGGTTTTGGCTGGAGTGGCGTTAATTTTCTTCACAGTAGCTACTAGTAGTGCTTGCACAGAGTCAAGATCTTTTCTGCTCCTCACCCCACGTCACCAGTGAGCAGAACCAGGGTGCACAAGGAGCTGGGAGGAGACACAGCCAGGACAGCTGACCTCAACTGGCCAAAGGGATATTCTATACCATATAGCATCATGCTCAGTCTGTAAAGCTGGGGGAAGCAGGAGGAAGGTGAAGGACATCTGGAGTGATGGCATTTTGTCTTCCCATGTAACAGTTACATGTGTTGGAGCCCTACTTTCCCAGGGATAGCTGAACACCTACCTGCCCATGGAAAGTGGTGAATGAATTCCTTGTTCTCCTTTGCCTCCTTGTGAGCAGCTTTTGCTTTACCTATTAAACTGTCTTTGTTTCAACCCATGAGTTTTCTCACTTACTCTTGCCATTCTCTTCCCCATCCAACTGGAGGGGAATGAGTGAGCAGAAGTGTGGGGCTTAGCTAGCAACTGGGGTTAAACCACAACACCCAATTATTGCATTTGGATCTTTACTATATTGCTTCTCCAAATACAGTCCATAAAAGACTACTGGATATCAGAAGTTGAAGTAGTCAGCAGCTCACAGGTTTAGGCTCTGGCAATACCATGGTTTTCATGTAAGAAGAGAAGAGGACCTAGATAAAATAGCTTTAACAATAGCTACTGTCCTCAGGTTCACAAGATTTCTTTTACCCTTTTCTATTTAAATGTCTACATGCAAAACTGAGCTACTGAAATGTACATTAAATTTCAGAGCTGAAGAAAGGCAACTTTATTCTTATATTCTCTTTCTTCAGCATATTAGATTTTCACGTTTGAACAGATATAAGAGGAAAATACAGTGATCCCTCCAATGCATTTGAACTGAATTATTCCAATTTTTTATGACTGAAACCAGTTAATTTAGTGAGAAGGCAGTATTACATCTTTGAGTACCATGGTCTGGAACCTTTCCAATAGCAAAACCAGTATTTAATGACCTTAGCCTGTGACTGACTGGGTGATTGCAGAGCTCTGCATGGGAATTAATTAATATGCATACCCTGCATAAATAATATTCATTATGCACTATCAATAGTTAATGATATTCTATTTACTCTCAAAGTATTAAGATTTTTAAGCCAGGGATATATATAATCTTTCCTACATATTCCCTTTTTTTCATTAACAAAGCTAACATAAAATTCTAGTTATAGACAAGAACATTCTCAATACTCTTCTACCAATTTTTGAAGGAATAAAAAAACTTAAGTTGAATGCACAAAGTCCCTCAGTTTCATACAATGATTTAAACGAGGTAAAACAATGCATTATAAGATTATTAAAGGCACAGAAATAGGAAGGCAAAGATCAGGTCCCATTTCCAGCAGAAGTCTTTGTAGATAAATTTCCTCTGCACATGCAAAATCTTATTTACCTTTGGGAAGATAAGGACAAACAATTCATGTCTGTCCATGCTTCATTATGCAGCTGTGTATTTTATTAACATTCTGTTGAGCCTAGGTATAAGATTGTAACTCCTTGTATGAAATATGCACCAAACTTGTAAAAGAACGGTTGTAATTTTAGGTGAAAAAGACCACTGCAGAGTGCTAGTGGCGAATGCTAAGCACAAGAGGGATGTCTGGAGCTCTCATTTTGATCCACGATAATCAGAACTTTAAATATGGACTAAATAAAGGCTATTTGTCTCAGCCTGCCAGACTTCGCAACGGAACGCTAGCAGTCGAAGCAGACAAGACTACAACCCAAGCAGCACGGCGGAGCTCGGCCGGACGGCTCTCCTCCCACACCTGCGCCCCAGCGCTGTAAGAAACCACTACCGAAGGCAGGGACACACACAAATTTCGACGTGCAGCTACTGCCTCTTCCCCGGTGACAGCGGGCTCTAACTCCCGAGGAACACACCAACCACTCCGCGGCCCCACCCCGGCCCCACCCCAACCCCACACCGCAACAGGCCGCCAGGAGCGCGGCGCCGCAGGAGAGGTCTAGCGCGGCCAGACCTGCTGGACGGGCGAAGGGCTGCACACCAGCGCCTCCCCGCGCCGCCGTCCAAGGGGTGGCTTTGCTGAAGCTCCCCTGGCAGCCATCACCCTGTAGCTGAGAACTTCCCGCTTCCCCAGCCCGGCTGCACCGCTGCCGCAGCCGCATCACGCAGCAAACCAACCCCCCCGGAACGCGACCAAGCAGCAGCCGAACAGCAAAGAGACACCGCGACCATCACTTCCGGTCTCCGGAGTCCCTCCTGGTGCAACGGTTGGTTACTCCCCGAGTCACGTGCCCGTGGGGGCGATGGCCGCCAGCCACCGCCCTGCAAGGCCACGTGACTCTCCGCCTGCGCGTCCGCTCTTGCTGCGCTGCCACGAGACTCTATGGTTCGGTGCACATAGGAGGGAGGGTGGCCGCGCGCCGTTGTGCTGACTCTCGCGAGAGTGGAGATGAAGGGCAGGGGGGAGGGGGCGGACACGGGCGCGGCGCCCCTGCCGACGGGCGGGGCCGCGGAGGGAGGGGGAGGAAGTGTCATGGCGGCTGCGGGTTCGTGCGCGGGTTCGTCGGCGCGGGGTGGCGGTGGTTCCTCGGCGGCTTCGCGCTGGTTCTTCAGCCGTGAGCAGCTTGAGAACACGCCGTCGCGGCGTTGCGGTGTGGAGGCCGACAAGGAGCTCTCGTACCGGCAGCAGGCGGCCAACCTCATTCAAGACATGGGCCAGCGCCTCAACGTGTATCCGAGCAGGGCCTGTGGGGCGGTGGGGCCGGGCGGGAGCGGGCCGCGCACTGCGCAGAGGGAAGCGAGGAGCCGAGGCCGGATGCGGGGGTCCTTTACCGGCCGAGTGGGCACTCTCCCTCCCCAGGACTCTCCCCACTCCTTCGGCAGCCCCTGAACGGCGCTCTCGTGGGATGGAGCCGCGGCCGTGAGGCATAGAATGGGAGGAGGAGCCTCGCCAAGCCCCCGCTTCGCCGCCTTTGTCGGCGTGTGAGGGAGGCCGAGGTCAGGGCTGGCCGCGCAGGCAGCGGGTCCTCACCGTGCCTTCTGGCTGCGTTCGTGTCGATAGCTGCCGGTGTAGGCACGTCTGAAGTACAACCCGGTTGATGGCAGTCTCGTTTTCCTTCAAATGGGCATCTCCTCGTTAGCCATTCTTAAATTTCTTTTATGAGGAAAAAAAAAGTCAGCGTAAGACTAAAACCTCACATAGCTACTGAAATAGTTGAATTGGAACAAAGCTAAAGCGCTCGAGACAGTATTTCAGTATATGTCCCCCAGTGAGGAGTTTCCATTCAATAGTATTATTTTCATTCAGTGAGTTAATAGCAGTTAAATTCTGGAATGTCATATCTTTAATTCGTTTTCAGCAGAAGCCTGTATATTGAAAGTAGTGATAGATGCAGGAAGTGCATTGCTTTCAGTCCATGTAAACAATTTTCTTAATATGTAGTGTTTCCTTAATTTAACCTTCCAGATCTCAGCTTACGATAAATACTGCTATTGTTTACATGCACAGGTTTTATATGCATCATTCCTTTACAAAATTTAATCGAAATGTAAGTATGATTTTACATGTGGTAATAATACATAATTTTGGCAGTCAAACTGACAAATGTTATGTTCCTTTGCTGGATTGTAAAGTTTGATCTGTTTATAGGAATTCTTGGTTCATATTGGTGGTTTAGAAGGAATAATGTACTTCTTTTCAACTGTTAATTATTTTAACTGGTGGCAATTAGATTGTACCTTCTGCCACCAAATGGAAAAGTAGGCACCAGCAGCAAACAGATTTGGATGTGTGAAGAATTCATGAAATGCTTTGAGTCTGGCTAGTGCTCATGTGCTGTAGTTTGAAAGGCTGATGTGTAGGAGCACACATTTTTGTTAATGAAATCAGTGGTAGTGCAAGCATGGTGTGTCAGCAATTATAATACGGTTAAGTACGGATCCATATGGATTATGTATCTGGTGTTGAAAAATGGTGTAAATTCATTTAACCAGTCTATACTTAAGCAGTATGATGATAAGTCATGTTGGACAAGAAAGATCTTTAAATCTGATGAGGCCATGACAGCTCTCCTGTTTTTAACTAATTAACTAGATATGGTGAACCTGAACACTGAATGTGTTAGGAGGACCTGAATCCTTCAGTAAAAACACTGCCTGTAGTTGAGGGGCTTTGTGACAAGTGTGGAACTTGAGATACCAACTTGAAAATTTCGGGGCTTTTTTGTTTTTTGTTTTTTTTTATGGCCAGTATTGTATGCGATAGTTAGAAAACTGATATTCTAGGGATTCCTGTGGGTTCGATGTGGGTTTTGTTTTGGGGTTTTTTAGTACTTTCTGTCAATATTTTACACTGAATTTGCAAGAACA
Source organism: Amazona ochrocephala (assembly GCA_039720435.1). NCBI lineage: Eukaryota > Metazoa > Chordata > Aves > Psittaciformes > Psittacidae > Amazona > Amazona ochrocephala. The sequence continues at coordinate 35,072,330 of CM077881.1, forward strand.
GTTAATAAGAATGGTGGTCTGTCACGAAGTGGTGAGGATGAGTTTTTTCAGATCTTGACTTTTCATGGGTTGAGACTGTGACAGATGTTACAGTCTAGAACAGACCAGACCTTGGTCTGTCAAGGGATAGAATCATGCAGATCTTGCACTGTCTGAAATTTGGGCAAGTACAGAGTGGGTTACAGTGTTAATCACTCTTGTCTCACAAGAATTTGTTTATCACTGTTGGCTGAGCAGATGGACGTCTTATTTGTTATTTATTCATTAGGAAATAACTATTAGTTTATAGGTACATTTTGGAAGTGTATTTAATTATTTTTGTCCAAGATCTGGGGCAAAATTCAAACTTCCAGCAAGGTTATTACTAACACTGCTGTGTTACATGTCTTACTGTAAAAAAAGCTGAGTGTTTAATTACAACTTGAGCTAAGTGTGCATAAGCCTGAAACACTTTAAGTGGAAGAAATCTATAATGTAGGGGGTTTTTTTATGTGGTGACAGCTCAGAGTATTGAATGGATATACATATAAATCAAAATGTACTTCCCTAAAATAGTTTTCTAGTTTTAGAGCAAGAGTAGCACACAGGAGCATCAAGTTCCAGCAGGCTTTGTGGCGGAATATGCTCTTTGAAGGTGTTTCTGTAATATATGGAGTGAAGGCAGTAAAACAGCTGTTCCTTCTCTGCTCCCTCTGTGTACTGGCCCATGTAGCAGCAATCTGTAGCCAGTGGAAGAGGATCAGGTGAGGCATCCAAAGTTTTCTGTTCCTGTGAATGTTTTGCAGACTCGATACAGGCAGAGCTGCTTGGAGTGAAGAGCTTACTGTGTAGAGCTGCTGTAGCTGGGACTTGTGTTAGATGCACTGCCTGCTAGGTTACTGTTTGTACTGTCAACTGGGAATCTAGAGTAGAGTTAGGTAGCAAGAAGCTTCAGCTGCTCTGGGTTTTCACAAGACACTGGGAAAGGCTGGTCACTTGGAACTGGAAGCGCGGTAGTATTTGGAGACATAGTGCCCTTGTTATGAAAACTCTGCCTTAAGTTACATTTATGAATCTTAAAATTCACAAGTAAGCTATGTAATTGCTGAGTGCCATAGAAACTGTAGCTATTACAAGAGAAGGAAAGTATATTGGTAAATTAATTCTTAGGTAATACCATTAAAATACGTTGAAGGTGAGTGTACTGCAGGTTGGCACTTGGTAGTACAGATTTCTGCTGAATTACTTTGTGTAGTTCTTGGTGAGCATAGGGCCAGACAGCAGCTTTGTGTGTGTACTGATGGGCAAATGCATGTTCTTATTTTTCTAAGGGTAAAGAGGAATGGTCTTACAGTGGATGTGAGTCACTTTTAAAACACTTCCAAACCATCTGGTGGGCTCTCTGTAGAGAAAGCAAAAGCCAAGGAGTGTAATAAATACTTAATATCAAATCTCCAGAGTACTTGGCAGACTAAAAAATGTAACACTATTCATCCACTGCAAGAAGAAACTAATCCTTAGAAATTAAATAGTAAGATACTGACAGTCTTGAACTAAGACCTAGCTAAAATTTTTTACATTATATGGAGTATTTCTCTTAATATTTCTTTGTTGTGTCCATGAAGTCATGTTTATCCATGGCAGGAAGGAATCTGAAGGCTGGGGCTAGAAAATTAGATGGCCATTAGTCAGAATGCCTTATGATGGCCAGCTGAAAAAATACAGCCTTTGTTTTCTTGCTCTATTGATAGGTTTATGTTTTTAGGCAAGTAATAAACACTTCCATGGGCAATTGCTGGGTTATACAAATACACACTTGTGTCTTACATGTAAGTCATGTGTACTTAATTGTTAATAAACAGGTCTTCTAGTGGAAGGTCATTCACTTAATAGCTGTTTTCTAATTCTTTATTTTTTTATTTGGTATTATTGCTAAACCATTTTACAGGCTGTCAAGATTTTGAGTCAACTGTGAATAGGCAACAGAATTCCCAGCAGCATCTTCGATCTGTAGAGCCACAGGGATGCACGTAGCAGTTAACGTAGTCTGGGTTCATTCTGAATGTATTACGTTTACTGCTTTAATGACCAAATATCCCTATTTTTGCAGAGTTACTGTGGGCTAGCAAGCAGCTTTTGAATTGCAGGGGCTATCTACTAAGTGCATACATTTAGGTGCGAAGAAGAATGTATTGAGGTTTTGATGTTGCAATCAAAGCAGATTAAGACCTTGCAAGGTTGCTGTTCCCCAGTAATAGGGTAGAAGCTTGCTTTACTGAGATTCTAGTAGGCACGATTAGGTGCCCTGACTACTCATTTTCTCTTGCCGTGCAAATGACATTTCAGGAACTACTGTGAATTTCTTCAGCAGTAGTACAAATTATTCTTTCTACATTACTGTTGACCAGGGCATAGTAACTTTGGTTCACTGAGTATAAAATTAGTCAGTACTAATACCGGTCTGGGAAGGAAACTTGCTGGCTTTTTATAGGAAATCCTAGCCTAACTTAGACTTTAAGATATCTTGAAATTTAAAATTCCTCTGGAAATACTGTTTCCATAGCACTTAGTGTGTTTGATGCTATTCTATAGCAAATACCTCTTTTAGAGTCTTATTCTTCAGTACACTGTGATTTGAAGAGCGGAGAAGGGGGAAAAATCCTTGGTACGCTGGAAATGAGAGGTAAGGCATCAAAAGGGTAGCTGTGTTTTTAAATATAATCTTTAGAAATGCCATGTGGAATACCAAACCACCAGTTGGAAATACACTTGTTGGTCTCAAGGTGTTTTTTCTATGACGTACAGTGGAACTTTGTAAAGTGCCTAAAGAAGGCTGCAGGAGGCATTTTTTCCCTGAAGTGCAAGGCAGGTGGGTTGTGAGGAGGGTTATTTGTTTTCTGTCCTTCTGTATTCATTTCCTGTCTCTTGTTCCCTGTCCAGATTGCAGTATTGAACAGTTGACTTTGCGGTTATACAAAGTTCTTAAAACTGTCATAATACACCCCCAAGTTTTAGTGAGGCTGTTTTGGGCACTTCAGTTCTGGTTTTGATCTTGCAATTTAGCATAGTTGCTGGTTTTATGCAATGTGAGCTCCTGGCTATAATTAAAAACAAACAAACAAAAAAACCACACAACCTTGCAACTCTTTGTTTTCACCCTTGAAAACATGTATCATAGACTGGAACCACTTAACATCTTAAGCTAATTTGTATCAAGTCTAAAAATTCACTAATACTTGTGTTAAAAGGGAAAGGGAATCACAGAAAATGTGTGCTGCAGCTGCATTCTGAGATTATTCCAAGTGCCTTCATTATAATAGCACTTTTTACAATATGTCTTGTACTTCTTAAATAAAAAGGATTTGTGTCACACCAGTAGAACTTGCTGTATAATGCTCTTGGACTGTGATAATAAGGCTTTCCTGGTTTGGTTTTTCTGTTTCAGTAGGACTTGGTTTCTGCGATTCTCAGCTAGTAAACTGGGATTTCATAAATCACATGTGATCTTCTGCAGATATTTCTCAAAAGTTTAAAGTATTTTGGGTGCATGGTAGATAATTTCTTTGAATTATTTAGGTTTATGTCAGATGCAGATGCTTATATATAGGAAGCTTACAGTTTTGTCAAGTCTGTGTCTTTTAATTTTACTTCTTTATTCTGTTTTGCTTTTTCTGCTGTTTTGGAGAATTGGAAAGGAATTTGAGTAACTGCCAGTTATACATTTAGCAGGTGTGCTGTCTTCACTGAGGACTGTATGCATGCCAAATCGGAAATTTTATTAGTATGTCTATTTTCCCAAATAAATGCTATAGAAGAAAAAATACCAACCTACTCTGAACTGGGAATGAGAACTCTCATCCTAGACAAGACAGAGACCTGAAATTCTTTGGCTAGAAGCCAATGCTGCCTTGTTTGTTTGTTTGTTTTGGTGTTTTTTTTGTTTTGTTTTGTTTTTTTTTGTGCGTGTGTGTGTGTGTGTGTAAGGAAATAAATAATTGGGATGCACAAAGACTGCTGATGAACCAGAGTGCCAGTTAATCAGTTTGATTTAAATCAGCCTCCAAAACTGTGCTTTACGTAAGTTCTTAGAGATCAGGAATTGAGTGTAGACTTCTTGGCCAGAATGGATCTGGTCTGGTAAACATATAGTAATAGAGACCTTGCTGATGATTTAATTGTGCAGGTACTGGTGTCTTGGTTTGAATAATGTCTCTGTGAAATGGAAATATTTCTAGGCATGGTAGTTGTTGGAAGTTGATTCTTCAGAAAGGTAAATTGTGAAAATTCCATGTATGTGTAGCTATACCCACAAGCTGCATAGAAAGAGACCTTGTGTTAGGATGTGTTTGAATTAAACTTGCACACAAAGCAAGGGTCTGAATGCAGGTACTTGTCTGTGATGCTTGGTGGGGATGGTAAGGCTAGAGAGATGGAGAGAACAGCAGGGAGCAACAGTTTGTTGCTTGCAGTGCTGTTGATTTCTATATTGTGTCTTATTTTTCAGTCCATGGTGGTCAGCCTCATTGTTTAAAAAAATTGAACTAGTTCTAGTCTTTGGTGCCCTCCATTAGTACCTCTGCCTCCTTGTTCCTGACCATCATCCTCTTGTCAAACCTGTTTGTTCATGATTGTTGATTCTTAAGCATTCCTAATTTCCTTTCCTCTCTGTCATTTTCTGGCTTCCTGGCTCCATCTCCTAATCTGTTTTTGCCAGAAGCTCAGGATTATGTCTGAGAAACTAATCCTTCCTCTTAGGCTGGCCCTGGTACAGGGGGTGCTGGCCTCAGGCTCCTTCCTCAGTTATGCCTGCCCTAAGTCATTGAAGTACACTGGGCTTAGATGGATGAAACAAATATAAATGAGAGAGATTTGCCTTGGGTTTTGCATTACTGGGGTAAGCAAGGTTTGTCTGCTTTGTGAAATATCCTTTATATGGCCTGCATATGTTGCTTCATACATGTGTGTGCTACTGTGTATCATCTGCATCTTCTGACACTTCAAAGCTGTGGATACTGTAGCTTTCTGAACTTCAGAAAGCCTTTCTGTCGCATTTAGTGTTCAGAAGTGTATCTCTCAGCATAAGTGAGACATATTTCAAATAATATGTCCCTAGCAAAGGGAATTTCTCCCAGAATTTCACATTGTTACTTCAGGTGATGTGGATAGGGACTTCTCAAAAATCATCAGAAGTCTTAAATGACAGTGTTAATATGGCATTGTTCAGCAACACCTGACTTCAGGTTTTTATTTCATTCATTGGTAAAGCTTAAGTTACAAGCTTCTTGAAAAGAAAGCAGTTCTTTTGTCTCCTTTGTGGAAGAATTTGTTCCCTGTGACTTGGTTTGGGTGGTTTAGTTTTTTTTAGCATACTAGATTTCTTCATGGCGTGTTTCTTAGCATCAAAGGTTATCACCTTCCCAGAGTGTCAGTTTTCCTCTTGTCTGCCAACTTAAGAGTTTTACTTGAGATCCAAGTGGACATTTCAAAGTGATTTAAGGAGGCAAAAAGTACTCCCTCAATACATTTGAAAGCTCCAGGAGTGTCATTGCTTATATGGTCAATGCTAATTTGCTGCAGTTTTTCAGATGCTGCAAATTTTTATACCAAATGTTTCATTTTGTCGTAACAAAGGGCTGCTTGCTGACCTCCCCCCACCCAAAAAAAACCCCTCACTCCAAGGAGGAGTATGGCTGCTATTCAGTTCATTCAGTCTAGTTCTATTTGGGCAATGAATGAGAAATCCAATTCCTGCAGTGCTTACACTGTGCACTATTTAAATACTCAACAAGCAGTTATTTCAGTCCTTTAATAAATGCTTTATACTGGCTAAAGTTTAACCAATTTAATCTGCTCATGTCTGCATGAAGATTTCTGCTGTCATCTTCATTTCTGTTTAACATGGGCAACTTCTGCATACAGAGAGAGCCCTGATTCTTTATGATGTTTGTTTATGCATGTCAGTTGTTCTAGCTGACAACCAGGCATCAAAACTACTTCATAGTAAACTCCTAGGTGATGTTGAAATGCTAATGGGTGCTTTGCTGCTGGCTTGTGACACCTAGAGTTTAATAAAGTTTTTCTTCTTTAAATGTAATTTGTAGTCTTTATTATAACTGGTGTTTAACCCTTGTGCTTTGTTCTCCAGATACTGCTGGGTATATAGTAAAATTCCTAAGAGTTAGCTTTTACTTATCCAACCTGTGTTTATGTAACGAGCTGCTTTTAATAAAGGTCTCTGCATAGTTTTTCACTTTTTAGGAGAATCAAATGCTAGCAGATCTTTTACCAAAAAAACTGTGTTATGGCTCGCTACTGTGCAAGAAATTGGGTAAACTTTCTCACAAAGTATATTTAACTTGAAACAGCCTGTTCTAGTGTGACTAAATCTTCTGAACCAAATCTGTTCTTTTCATGTTGAACTACAGTTAGACCTCAGACATCTTACTCACAAATGTAATTTAACATATACGCTACTCCCTCCTGTGCTGTCGAGAGGATTACATCAGTTATAGAATAAAACATGACTACTTATTTTGCGTTGCCTTACAAGATTTCAGAACTGTTTAAAAAAAATAAAGAGAAAACAGTCCAACTTCTTAAGCCTTTTCTAACTACCAGTTTAGGCTCTCCATTTTGAAAACATTCAAGTCCTATTTGTAAAAAGTTTGAATAAATACATGCATGTTTGGGGTTTTTTTCTTTAGATAATATCTCCTACGGCATTGTTTTTGGCTGCAAAAGTGGAAGAACAGCCACGGAAACTTGAACATGTTATTAAAGTGGTAAATGCCTGTCTTCATCCTCAAGAGCCACAACTGGATACAAAAAGCGATGTAGGTGGAAGTCATGGTTTTACAGATACTCGGATGACACTTCATCTAATGATATGTTGTATTGTCTCAACTGGATTATTGCTGTCTGCAAACTAGAAAAAACCTTATTATTACACCATTTAAGTCTTTTGTATTACCTATAACTTAAGTCTCAAAGATCTGTGTTGTGAAACTTGAAGAGATTGTTTCATTTTGAATTTGCATTATTTTTAAGATGTAAGAGGTTTCATGCATGGTTCCATAAATCACACAGTTTGTGCAGAGGAGTTCAGGACGCTGTTTTTCTCAGCTAGTGGCTCACTGCACCATTATCTACATTCATTTGTCTGCTGCTGCTTCTGCTACATGTTGGTCTTCCTTTCATTTGCCAAAGTTTGTACGCTTCCACGTACTTTATAGTTCATGTATTCTTTCCTGAGATGATTCATCCTGAAACCAAACGTAAGAGGAAGTACTGTGGAAATGCACTAGAGTTGTTCAGCTTGAAGATCAGGCTGAGCTTGTTACAACCTGCTGGGCCTCAGCTGACATATGAAAGTATTTGAGCACTTTTACTATGCTCCCAGCTCTCAGAATGAGGTGTATAAATTTTGGTGTGGGTATATATATATATATATGTGCATTTCAGCCTGTTTGCTTAACACAGGCCAACTGAGTATACCCAGCTGTGCTTTAAAGTACTCGTAAAATGGATAACTGCCTAGAGATACTTGAGTGGATTGGAATTGGCAAGCCTTAGCAATTCTTACAGCACTCCCCGCCCTCCTCCCAGATTTTTTTTTGCTTGAATAGATTATATAAGATCCAGACTAAAGAAATCTTAACTGTGAAAGATGTTTAGGCTGCTTACACAGGTAGAAGAAAGTATTACCTCAGTGAAGTGCTGGAGTTGGTTTTAACTGGGCTGGGTAGCGGTCTTATCTTGTGTTGCTAGTACCAGTGTTCAGATAAGAAGTGTATAATTAAAATCTTAAGACAGTGTGTAGCTGCATCTTGACTTTTTTGCTTATTTGTTTCAGGCATACCTTCAGCAAGCCCAAGAGCTGGTTATACTTGAAACAATAATGCTTCAAACTTTAGGTATGTTTTTCTAAATCTCTCCTATTAGGCAAAATTACCATGAAGAAGTAATAGGGCCTAAGTAACTGGATTTTTGATGTGCTGTTTGTACACTAGAATTTTACTGTTTTGCATACAACTTCTGTACTGTGAATTTAGTTTCATATTAGCAGTTCTGTTGTATTCATTTAGGATAAAAAAAAAAAAAGGCATATTTGTACTTGTAATTGGATGTTTCTGACAGCTTGATGGAGTAGAAATGTACACCCTTCCAGAAAAATTTTACTCCGAAGTAGTAACTACCTTGATATTCCTTCATGTGAGGTAACGCGTTATACTACACTAGCTGTGTATGTGTTCTGTAGCAACTGGGAAGAGCTTTATACCAACTGCTCTTCCCCATTTTGCCTTTCCATAGAACATTACATATTTGAGCAGGACTACCTCTGAACACCACAAGTCATAGTGTAACCATTTAATGGCTTCAGGTGATTCCAAAATTTTAAATGGAATGTTCTGATAAGAAGCTCTTATGACTTTAAAGTAACCTAACTAGAGATAATTACAGCTGGGCAAGCCTGAGAACACTGACTTACTCAGATATTCTTAAATACCACTTTGAGTGTGGTGTTTGACCTTGTTCTTAAAATAGTGTCCTAAACAAATAAAAGTTTCTTCAGTCACTGACCTACAAATTGACTCAATTTGTATTTCATAGATGTTACGTGTGTAAGTCCCGGTAATCAGTGATTGAAGTGTGTGCACACACGCTTTTGCAGACAACTTAATGTGCTAGAAACTATTCAGATATGTTCAACTTTAAAAATACAGTATCTTCCTGGGTTTTATATATATATATATATATATATATATATATATATATATATATATATATAACTTAAGATTACTGAAGGAATATTTTACTTGAAGTGGCTCTACCATCTCCCTTTCAAAAGTAGGAAAGGGTGCAGAATAAAAGGCAGTTAAATAGTGTTACTTGATCTGCAGTGAAGAGGCTTAGCAAGCAAGTATTTTAGGGCTGGGAGGAAACCAAAGGGGTTTGAGTTTTTATTTTACAGATACAAATATATAATTCTAAAATGTATTCATAACCCTAACCCTTCAGGTTTTGAAATTACCATTGAACATCCGCACACAGACGTTGTGAAATGTACACAATTAGTGAGAGGTCAGTGACTTTTAACGGCTTCTGTAAGTCCTTTTTCTATCTTTTCTAGTAAAATGTGGTGTTGTTTTTCTAATATGATCTTTAATATCTATGTTATCCCTAAAGTTTACTTTGAGCTAATTACTAAAAGTTTCATCTTAACCTTTAGAGGTTGATAGAGTCCAGATCTCTGTCCTTTGTAATTGTTTTGCTTTCTTTAGCTTTGATTTTAATAATGTCTGTTCCGTGTTTTTTCAGACGACAGAAACAGTAGTTGAATAGCCTACTGCTTAGTATTGTTCTGGGTTGATTATTTTCACTCTGAAGTAGTTCTACCAAGTGAAGTTTAGACTGCATGTTTGTTGATGGCTAATGCTTGTGTTCTGTTCTAGCAATTTTTTTTAGGTAATGGAGAGGGATAAAGTGCATAGTCGGTGTGCTATCACATGCAAATACTTAAAGATGTGGCTAATTGTTTTTCTGAGCAGGGTGTAGTTACTATTTTGGGTGGTAGCATAAAACCCCAAACCTTTTGTTAAATAATCATATCCTCTGGAGGATATGATCCTAATGGAGCTCATGAATGTGACTCTGGCCAGGAACCTAAATTGGTTTCCTTCAGAGCTTTAAAATATTAAAAAAAAAAAAAAAATAGGTATCAGTTGTCAAAGCACCTAAAATAAGCTTTTCACTTTAATTATGTTCCTTAATTAAAAAGTGTTTGGAAATGCTTAGACCATGGTTGTTAGTCATTAGCTGGTTTTGCAGGGAAAAATGTAAAGTTAAGTGCTTCAAAGGGTTTTGTTGTGGGTTTCCCATCCCTCCTTCCTGTAAAGTACAGGAAGGTTAGGTACAACTTCATCAGATAAACTAGATTTGTTCTGTAGTGACTCTAGAATTAAAATTTTTGTTTGAAGGAAAGTTCTCCTTCATTTTGAAGTAGCTTACTGGTGTAGCGTCTTCAGAGTTTGATTCTGAGCAGGACCAGTGCTGTTACTTATTTGCATATAAGGTAGCTTTATTGCTATTCTTGCTATAAGATAATGAGTTTTTGTTTTATGTCCAGATTTGGTTGTGACTCGGTGCATAAGTCTAATTGCACCTGAAGTCTCAATAGTGTGCATGAGCAGTGCTGTAGGGTTTTACTTTGATTTTTTTAGCTGTTGGTCAACATAAATATGAGCACGGATTTCACTGTTTCGTGTGAGCTTGGTTTTTGGGGCTGTGGGGAGGGGTGGCAGGTGGCATTTTGTAGCTGCATCAGCATTTCCACATTAGCAGATGTATTTGACTTGAGTCTACTAGGAGAAAAGCATACTGATACACAAAAGTTATTTCTTTTAGTCAAGGGTAGTACCCCTTTAAGACAGTTCAGCTTTTTCCTTTGTATGCTACTTCTGTGTACTGAAAATATTCATATGTTGAAGGTACATGTTGATTTTTTTAACTTTGACATTTTAAAGCTAATATTTAGTGTCAGCAAAGATTAACAAAATACTTAGAATTCTAAAATTATACCAAGTCTTGAAATCTGAAGACTCCAGTGAGGGCTGGAATCCATGTACGTCGAGAACTGGTACAAAGTGAATGTAGTACAGCTGAGGCTTGAAAACCTACTCACTTCAGTAGGTGTGCTCCTTGGTATGTGTGTATGCAAATGGGTTTCTCATCAGCCTGGCCCCCTCGTAGGGGTCCCAGGCTGCGAACACAAGACTCAAGTACCTCATATTTAAAAAAATAAAATAAATTAAAAATTAATCCATAAATTAAAAACATTAAGTGTGAAATGCATAGTCCTGCACGCACGTCAAACAAGTAGAGAATAGTTGCCATGGAACATTAGTCTTATGTATTGAGTGAATAAAGAGATGGGCTTGTGGGCACAGTGATAGATCTTCAAAGATGTGGTGGTATGATTTTAGATCTCTATCTCTTGACATCTATTTAGTGGACAGTATGTTGTTGTGAGTGGGTGCAACACTTAGATCTCAAGTCCTGAAGCTTTAAAAATGTATCTGAGACTTGTCAGCGTTAACCCTCTAGTGCTGAAGGGATTCACTGACAAGCTGAAATGAAATTCAAGGCTGCTTCAGCCAGTTTTGGTAACGTGTCTTCTTGGACAAAAAGCACTATTTCAGAAAATCAGAAATACCTTTCTTATTAAATATGATGAACTTATCCAGGACTGTTTTGATTAAAACCTCTCTAATGTATGTTCAAGGAGAGAAGGATGGGAAGAATGTAATGGGGCTATTTAAGTATCAAGAGAGGCAGCGAGGTTAGCTGAGGTATGCAAGTATACTTAAGATTTTGCCTTAGCATGTGTGCACTGAATTGCCACATGGTGAGAAGATGCCCTTTTGCTGCCTAAACTTAATTGGCTAAGAGGATGGCTGATTCTCTGTATCACTTTCTGTTGTCTTGCATCCAGCATAATGTGCTTTATGCTGTCACTGTTACCTGTATTAATCCGTAAGCTTCCCCTTTTAAAAACAAAATGGAAAAAGAACAAAAACCAAACCATGTTCAGTTGGTGGTAGTGCTCAAGAGATTCAGCCAAGTCCTTTGTCAGAAGACTGTCTAGTCTTGTAATGACATACCAGAATCAGTTGCTGGAATCTGAAGATGAACTAGTAAGTGGGAATTGGTGCAAATAAACACAATCGTTTCGACGTACAAGTAAAGAAAATGTTGAATTCATCATCTCTAAGATTGAAAACCTTTCTGAAGGTAGTGTTAGACATCACAGATCATTGTAGATAAGGGGTGACTGGATGGATACATGACTCATAAGGTGTAAGGTATCTAATTATTTCTTCTGGTTTTCAAAGATTCGTGGGTTGATGAAATTGTTCCATCTTTTCAGATTGGTCAGTATAGTAGAAAAGGAGAATGGGCTCAGTCTTTTTTCTGCACCATTCTTCCTCAGTGTCAAGAGACTGAGAAGAGGAGACAGGACCATCATTCCTTAGGATCCCACAGGTCCTCTAAGGAATCTGGAGGCAGTGGATCTGTGAAGGCTTGTCAGCAAGCTTCAACCAAGGATAGTTGGTGCTGAAGACAGAAAAAAGAAAATAAAAACAAAAAACCCAACACCAAAACGCCAAAAACTGTTCTGGTATCAAACTACCTTACTGGCTTGAATGCTAGTTCAGTGATCAGCAGTGAAAGTGCCCTAGTGCTGAGACCATGGCATGGTCCTCGTCAGCTCTGGTGCAAATTGGTATGTTCCCAGCCTGCTTCTCATGGAACTTGAAGAAGAGGAATCTGTATCCTCATCTGTATCCTCATCTCAGGAAGTCTTCAGTCAGTCCTTTTTCTGTGTTGGTACACAGCCTTCTTTTGGAATTGAAGATTGGATCCCAAGGATACTAGGATTGTTCTCACTACTCTGCAGGTTACCAGGTATCTCGAACACCCATGATCCTTATTAATCTTTTGTGGAAATAACACTGTCAGATTCTTCAAACATACCTTAGTGTCTGTGTGCACAGGTGCCTTTGGTTAAATTGGGCTGATAAAGTCAGCAGAAGAAGAAATGAAAATGAATCAGCTTTTTCAGAGGGTATTCTTATGAGGAAAATGTAAATCTTAGTATACTAAGTGGTGTGGAAAGATCTTAAACAGCAGCTGCACTCCAGCGGTGCTACGGGTGGCCTTCGCATTTTGAACTTTCACCTCGGGTTTTTTCAGGCCTGTTCCCGAGGTTTAAGTATTTTCAAGAAAGCAAAGCCACCAGGACTGCTCAGACCTGAATGCCTACACCATGGCCTCCTCTAGCCCTTTCCAGATACAACAGGCATCCACCTGCATTCCTCTGTTCAGATCCTTTTTCCTTTTGCCCAGAAGGACCTCAGCAAGCTTTCTTCTGATGCAGACTGGCTTATCTGCAGGCCCCTCTTTCCAGGGAATGTTCTATGTATGTTGTCAGGGTCCTAGGCATAGCCAGCTACCACCTCCCTAAGGGTGACATGGCAATCGCATTTCCATGATTATCTCAAGATCCAAGATAACCTGGTGTCGAAGAAAATATTCAGAATTTGAGCCGGTTGAATTGTGTGGCTACACCTAATAAAGAGCATTTTGGTTTTCACTGGGAATTTCTTGGAGACAGTAGCCTTTGGGAAGGTATGTTGGACAGCTGCTGTTTCAAAAATCTTCATTACTACTTTAGTAATCCCCTGCCTTATGGTTGCTTCTGCTGCAGTAAGACAGGGGGGTGTTTTAAATCACTCCTGAGTGATAACATACAGAACTAATTACTAACGGCTGGCATCATAGTCATCAGTCCTGCAGCTTGTAAGTTGTGACAGAGAAGCTCTGCCGTCTTGTTTTGGCCTCTGCTTCGAGATTGTTTTCATTAGGAGATGCACTTTCCGCCACTATAAAGGAAAATATATGAACCAAAATTCATGAGCTTTAATTTTAGTGATAGCTTCTACTAAACCAAAGCTGTCCTTAAACATAAGAGAAGAGTTTGGAATGGATCTTTTCAGTTGTGCTTTGTGTTACCATAGGCTTTAGTTGTGAGCTGAAATTCCTCGCTGGCTTTAGCAATGATGATTATTTAGCTGTAAAGATGAAAACATATCATACTGCTTGTAGTATAGGTAAGGTATGTAGCACATTAATTTTTGATTGAGGCGAAAATGTGTGTTTCAAGATGTGATTCTTTTCTTCCAGGTATGTGTGTTGATTTACTCAACTTTCAAGCTGATGTTAAATAGAAGTTTTCTGGCATCTGCTTTTCTTCCTTGTTCAAAAGGGACATTTCAGTGAGAGTAGAGGTGCTTTTTGGTCCAGTCACTTGATTAAAACCTGTTGTCACGTTACAGAATATAGAAATCATTGAAGACACTTTAAACAGTACTTTGAAAAATGAAGAGCAAGACATCAATTTCTGTCTTAGCCAACCCTTCTGTGTTTTCATTTGTTTTGTTACAATAGTGTCATTTCACTTTTTCTTTCTGGTAATACTGCCTTACATTTTTGTGATGGGAGGGAGAGGAGAAGGTTGATCTCCGTGGTAATCTGGCATGCAATTACCATTATCATTTGCAAACTAAATATTATTGTATAACACTGTCACATCATCAGTTCACCTTTTGATTATTATGGATTGTAGTTCCTACACACATATGCATTATATGTGAAGGAATGGATCCTGTTCCCTTGCTACTTCCACATTCTTCTCGGATGGTGGCACTGCCTGGCTGAATAGCATGAAAACAAATCTGATTTGTACTTCTTGGCAATCGTTAGAAATTAAGTGACATCTTTAATACACGTTTTAAAAACTAAATTTGCAAAGCCATTGCAGGCTTTCTCAACCTTTGTGGAAAGATTCTTATTGAAATAAACATTTAATAATATTCCCTTTGACATGAAATTCAACAATGCGCTTTCTGCAGGTAGCACTGGTTTCAAGTGATAGTGTCAAAGTCAGAATTCAATGAAGGCTGCGTTCAATCTTCAGTTAAACCCCTTGTGCCCAGCTATTCCATTATATGCATGTTACAGTAAGTTGTACTTCAGTTAGGAGCTTTGGGGTCAGAGCTGGAGGGCTGCAACAGCTGAAGCCATTAGCTTTTCCTTTCTGGCACATTGCAGTCTTGTATGTTTTTTTTAATTTGACTTTACAGTCAAATAAATGAAGTTGTTTATTTCCTCTTAGAGCTTTGCCATAGATTTAACAAACATGGAACAAAATGTTCTGAGTTTGGTGCTCTTAATTAAACTCAATTTAACTTTTTTACCACCTAGCTTCGGGGCTTGCTGTGGTGTAGGGCTTTGGGGAGAGATGTGGCTGTTTGGGGGGAGGTGCTGGGGGGTGGAGGGGTGTTCTTCTATCCTGCCATGCTCCTCTTCAAGAGCAGAACATGCACTGTGCTGTGAATTGGCTTTTACTGACCGCTTTGCTGTGGTCCAGGGTTGTGCTAGGGGTCATCTGTTACTGAAGGTGGGAAGCAGGGCTGCCTAGAAGAGCCTGCACTTGTGTGTGAGGTGTTTAGGGGTTAGATAAGCAAAAGGAAACTGTTCTGTGGGTTGTACAGGGGATGTTCAGCGAGTGGATTGAGCGGTCCATCTCCAGTTACCAAATATAATGGCCCCTTCAGTATCTCAGAAATTATTCTTTTAAAGGCTAGTTAGCTACATTCAGATCAGTTCTGTAGAAATACCAAGTGGTGCTTTTTTGGAAGGTAAAACTGCTTGAATTTTGGAGTGAACCTGACAAGTTAGCACAGATCTTTAATCTCTCCGTTTTTCTTTTCTTACAGCAAGCAAGGATTTGGCACAGACATCCTATTTCATGGCTACCAACAGGTTGTTATCCTGAACCTCTTTGTTGCACTGTTGTAGCACACTATAGCTTCCTTTACTGCAGGGCCCCCTACATGTGTCTTACCCTTGTTGCAACAGGAGACTGGGCCATCTACAGTGGTGGTGCCTTCCTGTTTGCAGTGCGGTGTATTGTACAAGGGCCTGATGGCACAGAGGGGTTAAATGCACAATGAGAAGTGTAGTGGTGCTTTCTGATGACATTTTTCTCGATTGTGAGTGCATAAGTCTAAAAGTGGTAGCCTGAATAGCAGCTAAAGATTACAAAACTTAACCTAGAAATCCGAGCGTCTTGGTAAGTACAAAACTATTTCTAGTTTACACTTGTAGTTAATGGCAGTTTTCTCTTAACTTTAAATATATTGATCCAGTCTTAACTTATAAAATTGTAGTGGACCTAAGATCTTTTCAACCAGCTGATTTCTCTTTTCAGATAAACTAGTAGTAGTCCAATGCTCTTCCTTTTAGAAACAGCTCTTAATACCTAGTTTTAAAACTTGAGTGCTTACATAAATCTAAAGTTCTGGGATTCCAGATGGGGACTGTGTATACATATATACAATATATGTAACCTGTTGTACTCAGGTGGAATTAGAGACTTAAGTCTTGATTTCTCTATTACTTCAATTTACTCTTTGCAAAACAACTCTGAGCTTTAAGAGGATTACATTATGTGTAGATAGTTCTTAAGCAATATCAGCTGGCTGTTACAGCACTTCCAAATAAATATTTCCTGGTGGGTGAGGTTCTTGTATTGGAAATAGGTGTTAAGAAAAGCTGTGATAAAACTGAGAAACTGAACAAATGTCTTGGTGCTGCTGCCAGCTGGAGGCTGAAGGCAAGTTCATAAATATCACAGATCCAGGCCTAGTGAAAGCTAAGCCCACAAATAATTCACCTGGCTTTTGTGGCACTACCAGGTACCCTCTTCTGATCGTCTCTTTCAGAGACTGCATAATGAGCTGTATGGGTTTTACTGTAGAATTTTAATTGACCGTATTGTACTTCTTTTTAGTGCTTAAGTACAGTAGAATAACTGGTAAATTTACTTGGTGTTCATCACGCTTCTTATAGTAAAAATGAATTAAACTTTTCTCCCAGATAAATGACCTGCCCTTTGTTTTTTTAAGACAGTAAGATAGCTTATGAACTAATGTATAACTGTGTTGCTTGACAAGTTCTCTTATTTTGTATGTTAATGGTTGATTTGTTTGGGTTTTCTGTTTTACATGTTTGATTTCCTCTGGTTCCTCATTACGAATTTTGTGCAACAGTCTTCACCTTACCACGTTCTGTCTTCAGTACAAGCCCACAGTGATAGCATGTGTGTGCATTCACTTGGCCTGCAAGTGGTCCAACTGGGAGATTCCAGTGTCAACTGATGGAAAACACTGGTGGGAATATGTAGACCCTTCGGTTACTCTGGAATTACTAGATGGTAAGTAGGACTGTCTTGCCACATCTTGAAATTCAAGGGTTTGTTAATGTGAAAATGGGGGCATAGTATAGTAAGAGCGTAGCTTTAAGCCTAAATTGTCTTGCTGACTTCACATACTGGATCCTCCAGTGAAAGAAAGGTACAGCAGAGAGGAGAACTTGGGAAGACAAGCTTGGTTTTGAGACCCCTTTTATTTGCTTCTGTGGGCTGAGGCATCCATATACCTTTTGTTAGGTGCAGGTTGGCATCTTGTTTTGAAGTATTTTTAGAAATGGGAAAGAGAGGGAAATCTACTGGTGCAAATTCATGCAGTCCTGGTCACTTGATTACATCACTGGTCCAAGTTCATGGCTTCAGTGGCACTGAAACAACTGTTCTTAAAGCTATACATAAAATTGCTGTGCTTATGAAGGCACTTAAGTGTTAATTTGGTGTAGCTTGTGATTATCTTGAATACTGTAAAGTATTTTTTTTCTGGTTAAATGGTTGCTTTAGACAAGCAAGTGGATAACTAGAAGACCATTTAACTAGAGGTTTACTATCCTTTGTAGTAGTTCTTATTACAATGGAGTCTGAATTTAAGGCTTGCATGTGCTACTGTAGTGGAGGTGGTAGCTCTTGGAGCTTTCAGATCTATGTATGGGGCTTTGCTGTTTGTTCTAGAGTGAAATAGTTGTTTTGGAGCAGTGGCAGAGGCCTCTACGCTTGTTAGGGCCTAGCACAGCTCCCCATGGGCTGCTTTTTTCTTCTGCTGAGCTTTTATTTCTTACTGGCATTATTTATCTACTTTGAAAGTGAAAACTTGAGTAGCTGTCATATGGGGCACAGAGCAGAGTGAGCTTGAAATCCCAACTTCAAATGCCTAACAGGCTGCTTTAAGTTGTACCTGTAGTTTCAGACACCACCACCCTGCCTTCCTTCTTAGCTGGCTATTGGTTTGTGTGTTTGGTGAGCCTGCATCGCGTCAGCTTTTAAAACCCCAGGAGGCATGTGCTGTGAGCTCACAGTAAACACCACCCAATTCTTGGAGTGTTTTTGGAGCTGGTGTGTGTCACAGATTTGGGCAGACCAAAGCACTGAGGCAGTTTTGCCCTTAGGAGCAGCTTAGTTCATAACTTGCCTGTGGAGTTGTGGAGAAGCCAGTTCTTCCAGACCTGCAAGAGGCCTACTTTTGCATTCAAATTCTGACTGTCCCTAATTATTTTTAGCTTGTGAGTAAAATTACATTTCAGTGGCAAGTATTTTTCTTTGCAGCTGTTGAGCATGGAGACCAGCGCTTCCTTGTGGACATGCTAATTGCAAGCATCTTTGGGCTGGTTTTTTTTTAACACAGACAGCTACTTTGCCTCAAACACAAATTAGTCAAAAGCTGTTGCTTAAAATAAGGTCTTCGAGGGTGTGATGGCTCATATTTTGTTCAGAGGTGTTACTGGTTGTTCCTGAAGTTTGATGGAATGACTGAAACAGTGACTTAGAAATTTATACTTTAAAGGAAACTGAACTTCACATGGGGAATGCCCAAGCTGAATGGCAAGTGTGTTTTAGGAGCTATTGCTTGTACAGACCCCTCTTGAAATTTTTGGTTTAACAAATCCAGGCTCTGCAAGGTAGAAGCAAAATCTTAAATGCAGCCCTGTTTTTCAGAAAGCATGTAGGGGTTGGAAGTCTGTTGTAGTGAGATATGATGGCCTTTTTGTGACAACACTAACAAGGTTTTTGTATTAAATATCAGTAGAAACCACATGCAGCCTAATAAGTACTGCAAATGCTATATCTTGTCAGTCTAGAAAAATGGTAAAAGTTGAACCTGCTTACTATAGAGTCAGGTGTATAAAAGGCTTCTTTTTCTTTCTGCTGTCCCTACCCAGAGCTAACACACGAGTTTCTGCAGATACTGGAGAAAACGCCCAGCAGGCTCAAGAGAATTAGAAATTGGCGGGTAAGGAGTTTTCCTGTAACAGTGTCTAGCAAAAAGAGGTGAACTTCTAGGAGAATTATGAAATGAGCAGCTGGGTTGGGAGGGGGTGAAACCCTGAACAGCTTTTCTCCTTGCCTTTGAGCTAAATTAGAATGGACTGTACATGTATTCTAAGCTGTGCGCTTTCCCATTTCTTTCCTTACACTTAGGCTAATCAGGCAGCTAAGAAACCTAAAGGTGATGGGCAGGTATCAGAGAACTCGCTTCTTGGTTCATCTTTGGTCCAGAATTCCATTTTGGTGGATACAGTTGCTGGTGTAGCTGCAAACACAAGTTTCCAAAAACCATCCACATCATTTCCTGCACCGGTACCTCTGACCTCAGGAAGTATTTCTGTTGCAGACAGTCATGCACCTGAAAATTTGGCAATATTAGCTACAGGAATGCCAAGTACCTCATACAGTTTGGCATCACACCAGGAATGGCCTCAGCATCAAGAACAAACAAGGACAGAACAAATATACTCTCAAAAGCAGGAGACATTACCTACCAGTCAGTACAATGTGAACTTCCAGCCAGGGGCATCCATACAGTTGCACTCTGGAGTACATCACAGACCTGACAAACTTGCTGATCATTCTACTGTCAAACAAGAGTATTCTCATAAGTCAGGAAACAAACACCACGGACAAGTTGCAGCTCCTGTAATAATTCCTCAAAAAATGTCTTTGGATAAATACAGAGAGAAGCGCAAACTAGAAACCCTCGAACTGGATGTGAGAGAACACTATGTAGCAACCCCAGGTGAACAGCAGCATAAAAAACACACGCAGCCACAGGCAGCCAGCAGTTCTTCTGTCACGTCTCCTATTAAAATGAAAATTCCTCTTGCAAACGCTGAGAAGCCTGAAAAACATTTGTCTGATAAGAAAGAAAAGGGTGGCTCGCTCAAGCTCCGCATACCAATCCCACCCACAGAAAAGGGTGCCAGTAAGGAGGAGCTGAAAATGAAAATTAAAGTTTCGTCCTCCGAAAGGCATAGCTCGTCGGATGAGGGCAGTGGGAAAAGTAAACACTCAAGTCCCCATGTTAGCAAAGAGCATAAGGAAAAACACAAAGACCACTCCTTGAACCGCCACCACAGCATTGGCCATAAGCACTCCCATTCCCACAGTGGTGGCGGCAGCAGTAAGCATAGCACTGATGGAGTGATGCCGACTGTCTTGAGGAGTCCTGTTGGCCTGAGTAGCGATGGCAATTCCTCAAGTTCCAGCTCTTCGAGAAAGAAGTTGCACAGCAACGATGCTTCTCACAACCACCACTCCAAAATGAGCAAAAGTTCCAAAAGTTCAGGTAGTTCATCTAGTTCTTCCTCTGTTAAGCAGTATGTATCCTCTCACAGCTCTGTTTTTAACCTTCCCTTACCCCCTCCTCCCCCTGTCACATACCAGGTGGGCTACGGACATCTCAGCACCCTCGTGAAACTGGACAAGAAACCAGTGGAGAACGGTCCTGATGCCCATCACCAGTACAGTACAAACAGCCAGCATATGGACTACAAAGATACATTCGACATGCTGGATTCGCTGTTAAGTGCCCAAGGAATGAACACATAGTCAATTCTTAGGTTGTTTTTCTTTACTTTTTTTAATTTAAGAATTGTTAGAATGGAAAACTTCCTAATATAGCAGTAGCAACACCAGCTGTTGCTGCCATGGTTTCAGTATATGTAAGTGCTGCTTTATCCTTCACTCTGAAGAGGTGTAGTAAACAAGTCTTTATCTCCACATACGATAGTGTTATAAATACTGTAATAGCATGGAAGGTGCAAAACTCTCAGTATTTCTACAACTGCAGCTAAGAACAGTAGGATGAACGTCCGCTTCTAGGTGTATAGGATGCCTCAAGTATTGATTATTTATAATTTTGAATACTGCCGCCACAACTTTTTGTTGCATAGGTTTGGAATGAGTGTACTTGTTTTCTGGTGTATTTATACTGTATGTATGATTTGCATGTTTCGAAGCTAAAGGGATGAAAAACAGTATACTGACAACTGTTTACAAGGAAGTGGAGAAAAATGTACATACATTTTTGTATGTTTAGATATACCATTAATACTCAGGATTGGAGCTGCTTGTAAGTATAACAAAATACACATAACTTTATTTTATCTTGCCAGAGCCCATCGGTTATCCAAACAGAGATGGCACTTTGTCTTGTTTATCTTTAAACTGTAGGCCTTATTGGAAGCCGCTTAAAAGGGACACTTTGCTAGAGAAGGTATCCAGTACCTGATAGGGTTGCCACCAGACAGTATTACCAGAGAGGCAGGAAACTGGCCACACCTCAGAAGTGTCCCTGGTTTTCTGAAGGAAAAAGGAATTAAAACTAAAAGTTTACATAATCTTTTGATGTAAAGTGCATTTAAATGTTTATTGGCTTGATGCAGTAAAATAGACACAGAGCTGTTAATAATGGTTATGTAGAGTAATGTGACTTAACTGCAATTCAGAACTGTCATTGTGGGGAAAATAAGCTTTTTTTTTTTTTTCTTTTTTCAAAAAAAACCCCAGTCATAATTTATTCTAATAGCAAACAGGGGTCACTGTTTCCTTTACCACTTCAGAATAACACCCATGTTCTGAAATCCAAACAGTGTATTTGTGTGTGATGCCACATTTCTTTTACAGGTAAATGCAGTCTTTGCAGTACGTAAGAATAAAACTATTGATATCCCAACTTTATATTCCAACAATAAAATAGTTATCATTGATTCTGTGCATTGTACTTGTCATTAGTTACCAAATTGGCAGATACTTGTTTTGTTTTTTCAGCTGTATGGGGATCAAAAAAACCCAGTCAGTCTCCCAGTGGAACCACTGGCCTCCATGTTGTCTGCCTGGAAAGGTCGGTGTGCTCTCTCCAGGGTGTTACGTTCCTCAGAAGAAATGACAGGTGTGAATGTTCTTGTGTTCTCAAAGCCAATACTACAGCTCAGTCACCTGGAGAACAGTGAACTGTCTTGCTGGGTTGTTCCTCAAACCTATCCATAAGCTCTGAAGTACCTCAATGTGAACTCAGTATATAGTAGCAACAACCGGTTTTCAGTGACTTCTTCTGACTTTGAAGTGACCAGGACGTGAAGTAAACTTTTGCGAAGCCACCTCATTCCCTTAGTGCTTGTGTAATTCTGTAAGTCTTGGACATTAAATCTGAAGTTATGTTACCCACATGTGCTTTAAATGATAAAACTGATATCTACCCTGTTGGTAGTTGCTGTATTCTGTAACTACAGGTATATCAATTACTATGTAATACTCTGTTTCCAGTAATGCAAACGCTTGTAATGACTTGAATAAGTTTTGTTTGAACTATGGATACTTTTTTTACACTTAAAGAATATTTAAATAGAAACCTAATTGCATTTTCTGCTAAATCTTAGCTTAAATTCTGGCCCATGTACAAAATCCAAAGCTGTTTTCTCCTTGTCAACTTGGTTATTTTTCTACATTTGGAATGGAACTTCTCGTTACATACTTGTGCATTGGTGACTATTTTCTATCCTTTTCTAGTCTGTTTCCTTTCCATGTCAGTGCTACTTTTGGGTCTGATTTTTAACAAATTAAATATGTGTTATACTGTCCTGGGCTATAGGCAAACAAGAAATAGCCGTAAATTGTCTTATGTTTTCTTTGAAGCACTACACTACTTTCTTTTTCGGTCTGCTTAAATAGTTGTGCCATGAAACGCATCTTACACAGCCGCTCTGGATAAGCAATATACTGTACTGTAAATAGAGCAATTGCTGTCATAATTTGGAGATTAAATGTCTGGATGGTAACTAGTGCCTGTCTAACAGAAATTGGAAAAGAGCATAGGCCTTCATCCTAAGGTGCTGTTTCAAATGAAATATTTTCAGTTTTGATTCCAGGAAATTGTGAAATATGGAGAAAATGTTGCTCTGCT
Organism: Amazona ochrocephala; assembly: GCA_039720435.1. NCBI lineage: Eukaryota > Metazoa > Chordata > Aves > Psittaciformes > Psittacidae > Amazona > Amazona ochrocephala. The sequence goes on from CM077881.1 coordinate 35,095,033, forward strand.
ACACTGAGATCCAAATGGTGGGTTTTGGTTTTTCTGTGAAGGATGTCCATAAAACTTGGTGCATTTGGGTTTCAGCGTAGCTGTAAATATGTGAAACTGTATGTGTCTGTGTCGGAGACTCAGTTCAGTGTGCTGAGCGCAAGAGCTGAGGGAGGGCAAGGACATGCACCACGATGCCACTGCGATAGTGGATCGTGTGAGTCGCAGGCTGCTGGGCTGGGCCTCAGCCTCCCAAGCGCATAACTGGGTAAATGCAATAAAAGGGTAATAACACTCAGACTGTGCTCCCCACCGACCACAGGTAGTTTTTGTTACAAATTTGAGTCCGCGCAGTATGTGATTTGTAAACGGACGCTGTAGTTGGAGACCTCGCGACAACACTATTAAAAATCTTCCCTTTTTGTGAGAGATGGGGTTTGTAGAATAGTGAGATTCTTCCGTATGTTGAACCTTAATCTGTTCCTGATGGTGGGAGTGCTGAAGTAATGTATCTCACTGTGATCTGGTACTGCAGTATTTGCATACAATGGCAGTTCTGTATATTCTTTTGGCTAACTGTAAATGTAAATGTTTCATATTAGCATAGTTGAATTTTTGAGGTACAGCTGTTTGTGTGAGATTAGAAAAAGCAACTTTATTTCTAAGAACTGTAAAAAAAAAAAGTATTTTCAATAAAATTCCCTACCTCACCTCTGTTGTGCAGAAATGATCCCATTTTCCTATGTTTAATTTTCCAACCTCATTTGTAAAGATGGAGATGATCCCTTCTCAGTTAATTAGCAAAACATCGCTAGTTTTCAACCAGCCAAATAGCGGGATGCTTGAGAGTCTGAATCCTAACTAGTTTCCTTTGCTTCTTTTACATTATGGTGATCAGGTGTTTGATACCTGAAATTTTATGCCATCTTAAGCTGCTCCCTCCCTCTGCACTGCAATTTTATTGTATAGTGGCTGGCCATGCTTGGTGATTGCTTTTAATTATTTGATTGTTTTAGCAGTGGGGAGTGGGTGCAAGGGGGTGGGCAACAGGAGCACAGCAAGAGTCTGTGTAAGGTCTTTGGGTGAAAGGTTTAGTTTGCAGTGAAGGGGGACCAAGCAAACTTTTGTTTGCTTGCTTTAATTGGGGTGTAAATGGATGTAAATTTAATTGGGAATGTAAGTGCATTCCCATGACCAGCTCTAAAAATAAATGTCTTGAAAGACTCTGCAGTTACGCCAAACTGGAGTAGCTAAGTAATTCCTCCTGTCTGAAATGCTGAACTGCTTACACCTTTAAGAAAAAGCTGCTGCCAGTAGCATTCTCTCACACTGCTACAGGGAGTGGCTGTTTCTCTGGTGTCTGAGGTGGATACAGCAAGTTCAAATCAAATTTTGAACATTGATGTTTCCATACATGGGTTTGATTCCTCTATTCCCACACTTACAATGATACCATAGTTCAGAGGTAGTGCTCTTTGGCAACACCTGTAAAATTTCCTCTCTGAAGGTGTCTCATGGTACGAGTCCTCTTGGAAAGCACTAAGTAGGGGAGAAAGGCACTCCCCTGTGTGTGCAGGAAGCCCTTCCTCAGGAGAACTCTTGTTCTTTATTACTTACGCGTAAGAACCAGAGTTTTGCTGAGGGCGGAGGGTGTAGCAAACAAAATCAGTTCCTGCTGAACTTTGTGGAAGAGTACTAATTTTGACCCTAAATAGTCTCAAAATATGGGTTTCTGGGCTCAGTGTCTGCTTCCTTGAGAAGAAAGGTTGAAGCATGTATTCTGGGATGCAGATTTTACATCCTATTCCTGTTTGTAGTTTCAGGACAAGTGTAAAACAACTGGGTTGTCATGCCTGAGAACCCTCCCTTTCCCTAAGATTTGAGCAATAGCTCAGAGCTGTAAATACTACTGTGTAAAAGGAATACCAGGCATTGCTTACAGTGATAAAAGGATAGTGTATTTTCAGGTTCTCAAATTTAAACTCCAAATCTTGAGGAAACCTGGTATCACAGCAACATGGTCACGCATACTACTTGGCCGCTTGCAAGCTTCTTCACTGTTTTAGCAATGAAACTGCTTTTTAAACCAGTAGGCCTTGCCCTGCTCACATACTATAAATAATTGAGCAAGCAGTGTGACCCTCCTCACTGGGTCACTTATCAGTCACAATAAAGGTTTTTGAGAAGGTTTTTAAGGTCTCTCACCCTGTCTGCTTTTACAGTAGATACTCTGTTAGAGGTATCCAAATTATCTAGGTTTTAATGTGAAAATCTACAATATGAAGTAAGAAATATGCAATGTTAGACTTGTTTGTAGAGTGTGCTTCCAGGCTGGGCTTCGCCTAGTGCCCCAAGGCACCCTAACCCAACATGTTCCTTGGTTTAGCTGTGCTGAGCACAGGACTGGGATGCAGTTGCAGCTCCCAATTCTCCAGTGTGATTAAGTTGAAATACTTTTGTTGCAAGTACTGGCCTTAAACAACCCCCTCATTCTGTAAGTCTGGTTAAACAAAAGTAAAACTGTGCTATTGCATTTTGATTAAAAACTCAGGTTAAAGTTTTACAAACCTTTAAGTGGGAGACTGATTTTAGTGTAATTAGCTGAAGTAGCCATTACATTTAAATTGCAAATACCTAATAACCTTAATATTGGAGAACTCCAACTTTAACAAAGGATAATAGTTTTGATTTTTAAGACGTGCATAAGGAGGGGAGGTTGTAATTCTGACTTTTTTTAATTACCTGTATATCCTAGAGCATTCGTATTCTTTCCCTGCATATGACTGTCATCTCCACTTCATTTCATGCTAAATAAAAAGCTCATTTACTCTGCAGCTTTGTTGGAGACACCAAATTCATCTGAGAAGAATTAATATACATCATGGAGTTATGTACATCCCACCTGAGTTCATGTGCCACGACTTCTATTCTTTGTTAGTCTGCAAAATAATGTGATGTGACCATGGATTTTAGGCATGCAGACCAACCTGTGTTCCTCAAAAAGGGCCTGGTAACTGAACTTGGAAGATGACTGTGATGTTTGCATTTCTCTTATATTGACACCATGTTCTGTCATTGTTAGGTGACATCATACCTAAACAAACTGTTAATAAAGACTTTTGCAAGAAGTACTGATTTCTCGTTGGTTTGATAAATACAGGCAAGCTTTTTGAAGTCAGGCTACTGGAATAAAATAAAGTTTGAAACCTACTGAAGTAACTCAAATGTTGAGTGGTCTGGGGAAGGCTGATTTTATATGGATCAGTTGTAGGGCTGTGCTTCACTGCTCCTCTTTCTGAGCCTAGGTGCTCAGAGAGGTATTACGTTCACTGCATTTCGATGTGGTGAAACCAGCTTTGGGTTTCTACAGTGCCTCATTCCCCTGAAATTTTAAATTTGAAAGCTACTCAGGGAGAAGCTTTATCAGAAAGAGGACAATCCAACTACTAATACCTGCTAAATTTTTTTGTTTATTAGTATAGAATAATGTTCTTCAAATTCTGTTTCATCTTTTGCCGTTGGTAGTTAGTTGTACTAGCTGTAAAAATTACTTTCAGAGTGCAGATGGAGACTGCTGGGTCATCTTACATCATGCTCGCTTCCGTGTTTCTCAAAACAGTTCAAGTCTCAGAATCAAGTTTGCTGTTCTATTTCAGATTAAGGATATTGAAAAATAGCAGTTGACTGGCTAGCGAGTCAAACAGCATTTCACGGCCTTCACAAACACAAGAAAGACAATGCTCCTATGCTTTTGTTGCTCGTATCAGCAAACAGAAGGGTGAGAATTATAACACAACACTGAGCACAGAAAATAAGGCACTCCATGAGAAAATAATAGGTTCGGGGGAATATGTATTGATGTGTATCAACACCTGAGGGAGCAGCAAGGAAGACAAAGCAAACTCTTCAGCATTGCAGTGTCAGGACGAGAGGCAGTGGGCACAACCTGACATACAAAGACGTCTGTACAAAACCCTCTTACTGTGAGGGTGGTTTAAGAACATGTTGATCAGAGAGGCCTTGGAGTCTCCATCCTTTCAAAACGAATGAGACAAGGACCTGAGCAGCCTCCTTCAGTTAACCCTGCTTTGAGCAGTGGGACTGGACTAGAGCATCTCCAGAGGTTCCTGCCAACCTCAACCATTCTGTGACCTGAAACTGTACATAAAATGCACTACTTCTTTGAGAAAAGGCAGTCACAAAGTTTGGATTAATAATTCTAGCCAGACTAGGAAATTATCTTGATGTAAACTGAATAAAAACACACGTGTGCACCTGGGAATCTCTTACCACTAAGTCGTTAAGTCATCATTAAGTCATTATCACTTCAGTGGTAGTACCTCAGTAACAAAGGACTGACAGATGCACACAGAACCTAGTTGGATTTTTTCACCAGCTAAAAATTAAAGGACCCATCTTTCTACATAAAAGCTTCAGTGCATTTTATGCCGATATAGTTTTATGGGTTTTGGTTCCTATGGGATCATCACATGCACACTTAATGACTCATCTACAAGTCTGAGTAGAGCTTCCTTGAGGAGATTTCTCAAGACCTTTCAACATTTTGCAGTGCTTTCTGCCAGTAGCATACGTTCCACTACCTTTTGCAGACAAACTGGCATTCCAACTTACCTGGCCTGTAACATATTGGTGATGGTGATGCATGGTTTTTTTTCTCTTAAAGTCTCTCCAAATACAACAAACGTGTTCACAGGAAAGGAATACTCACTCCAATGAGCACAGACAGTGCAAAACACATTACTTCAGTCATTCCGCTGTCTAATAATGGACTCCTTGTGCACAATTGCTCTCTAGTAAATTCTGTTGTCACTTTGAAGTCCAGCTCCTTCTTATCTTTTTTCCCAAGTGGATAGTTTTATATGGAAAATGCACACTCATCTGGCAAGAGGTTTGAAAAATTCACTGCCTTCCTTTCACAAACGGATGGTCCAGCAACTGCAGAGCAGAAGGGCGTTCATGTTGATCTCTGCATTGAGGGTTTGAAAAATCAGTAAATGAAATGAATATGCATGCCTGTGATGTGATTGTAAAACCTGAATGCAAACTTGGCCGCTTTCTTTTTTCTCATTTCTCCAGTCCGTGCTCAGTTTTAGTTGGTTTTTTTGGGGGGTTTGTTGTTTGGGTATTTTTTTATAAAGCTGGTAGAGAGGAAGGCAGATTTATGGGAAGAGACTGTTGGAATTTATGAACTACTATTACAAAAAAATCATTCTTTAATCCTCTAAATTCCTCACAAAACTTTGAGTAGTTCAGCTAACATGGCTGATGTAGGTGTACCAAAGATACATTTAATGAGTGTGACAAGTATTTGTTTGCTCCTGTGTTGATCAGGCTGTTCTGCCATCTCCAATCAATGTTATGCGTCTTAAGGAGGCCATATGGAATTACGGTACTGTAATTACAATATTGGTTTGCTAGAGCCAAGAGCTTTGGGCTTTTGCAACCCTCAATTTGGAGGAAAAAGCAGGGGAGGCAGTAAAGGACACTGATTTCTTCGATACTAAACAAATGAGGAAGATGGGATAAGGGAGGCATTTATATTTAGGACATGGTGATATCATCCATTAAAACTTGGCCACCACAGGTGCATCCTGGCTTTTGAAAAGTTAAATACTTTATTTGAAAAGTATCTCGTCTATATATTTCCTTTTACCTAACAATTCTTTCCACCTTTTAAACACTGTTCTCACTGAATCAAAGTATATACGATATCGCCATATATAGTCCACAGCTTTTCTGGTTATTGTTACATGGTCCATAGGAACCATAACCATACCATTTCTAATCCAGGGATTAGAGATCAGATTTCCTGCTGCCAGGACAGCTGCCATACCCACTAAATAACACACCTCTCTCTAGTGCTCAAATCTGATCTTCAGAGGTATGTAAAAACCTGCGATTAATTTTGTAAAGACTACCAGAGAGGTGTGGAGCTTAGCTCTTGAAACTGATAGTTCATTTAAACATCTAGGAGAAAGCTGATATTTAAACCAAAACAAACACCACAAAAATAGTTCTTACAATGGGTGACTGCTGGTGGTGTGGGATTTTTATATAGAGAACTTCATGTTTCAAGTAAGTATGTATTTCCTGGACCAGCAGTGATAATAGAGTTTTCTACAGCAGAAGATAAGAATTAAGTGAAAGAATATTGTCCTCAAAACAACCTGCCTAGCATAAGCCAGACTCAGTCAATGTGATACTGGAACAGCATGGCTTATTTATCAAACATTTTATACAAAACCCAATGGTGCCATGTTTCTGCATGACAATTACAGGAAAAGTAAACAATGAGTAAAAAAGCCTACAAAAAAAATTTGTGAGGGTTTTTTTATACCATTAGAGGGAGTGAAGCCCTTTTATGTATACTATTATTTTCAAGTTTTCCTGAAATGTTGAAAAACATATGCATTTACAATAGTCATATGTACCAGGTAAGAGGTAACCTAGGCTCCTACCAGCCATCTCTATAATACAAACTATCTGCATTTTTCCTTTAATTTTGTGGCCAAAACTCTACATACCTGGTTAAGCATGCACGCACAAAATCCACTGCAGCTACAGAGAATCGATCAGGTAGCGAAGGCATCAGTCCCCTATGGGCCCCAATATAGAACATGGCTGCTATCCTGTCCATGGAAGCCAGTGGTGGTTTTCCTGTTGCCATCTCAAACACGGTACAGCCAATGCTCCAGATGTCTGATTTTCTTCCATATCCAGATTCATTTATAACCTCTGGTGCCATCCAGTATGGAGTCCCATGCACAGACTTGAGCATCTCGCTCTGTGTGCCACTGAGGCTTACCCAAGCTAACCTCCGGGCACAGCCAAAGTCAATTAGCTTTACTATACCATTTGGCATAAGCATAACATTATTGCCTTTGATATCTCTGTGTACCACACAATTGTCATGTAAGTATGCAACTCCTTGTAGAATTTGCTTTGTATATTTACAAAGAACAATTTCTGTCAATGGACCAAAACGATGAATAATATTAGAAATTGAGCCACCGGGAACAAACTCCATGAAAATGCTTAAAATGTTGTCTTCCAGACAAGTTCCTAAATAAGTTACAATATTGATATGCTTCAATGTCTTCAGAAGGTCAACTTCTTCATGAAACTTCTGATACTCCTTTTCTGTTGTGACTTGATCTGATGTATCCAAAACAACCTGTTTTACAGCTATTAGCTGTCCCTGGCTTGTCAGGCCACAGTATACCTACAATGAAACTAGCATTTAATAAAATGAAACATGAAATAAAAGTGTATTTACTTATTCTAAATAGTATCTTTGTGTTTGTCATGTTTCATGTCTCATGTTTGTTTGTTGAATAGGACAACAGACAGTTACAAGGCAAGATACAGCTCAAAAATGACCAGCACATCTCTTAACATAGACATTAACTTACCGTGCCATAGGCTCCCTTTCCAAGGACTTCACCTCTTGTCCACATGACAGGATCTTTGTTAATTAAACTGCTTCCCGGTAATTTAGTAGGTTCCTCAAAGCTTAGTAGATCATTTTCTTCGTTTGATGTCAAAAAGGCTTTACTGTAACTCTGCTTGAAAGATGATGGTCAGTGTGGAGAGAAAACAGGTAAGAAAACAAAGGCTTCATATTATCCTTACATTTTTTATAAGGAGTAATTCTTAGCTGGCATGACTCATATATATATGCATACAGATGCATATACAGATAGATACACATACTCATTGCCCATCTCATCAACACAATTGCTGTACTAAGTAAAACTAGGTAAGTATTTTCAAGTATGTATCACAATAGCACATAACCAGAAGATTACAGCATGACATCTTTTTCAGTTGACATAAAGACAGACAAAACAAACACTTAAAAGTGCAGGATGCAAATCTATTTGCTACTTTATTTTTTTTTCACATAGGTAGTTTGCTAAGCTGAATGTGGCAATCATCTTGCTCTAGGTAACATGTAACCCAAGTCTGAGGAAAACAATTTGGACATGACTTCACAGGAAGAAGAGACTACTTCAAAAAGGTCATCATTACTACTCCATCTAGCCATGGATGTCCCTAAAAGTGAGGATGGAAGTAAAACTGGCACCTGTGTCTGCAGAAGCATAAGGAAGTGTATCAAAAAGTAGTGAAATAAATTTCCTTAAACGTTTGTAATTTAAATAGACAAAAAGCTAACAGGGCCAAAGAGAAGCAGTACTGGTAGGTAAGCACTTTAGTAGGTGAAGGTTCTTAACTAACTTGGGGGCCAGAATCTAAGCCTTCTGAGCTTGAAGTTTTGCTTAAGCATTAATTAAACAGCCTTAAGTCTGTCTGATAAGCCAGTACTTGTAGTTCATACCTACAAAATTATCCGGTTGCACTCAGAGATTTGAGGATATTGCCCTTTTAGATATACAAGAATAATGTGTAGAATCTTTTCATATTCCTTAGGTGTCGAGATATCAAAAGCTTTTGCCTTGCCCCAGCACCTTTTTATGAACTCTTTTCAGTTAAAATAGCCTCTCCTTTGTATTCATGACTGTTTCTCAATTTATCTTGACCCATCATATAAGCTTTGATAACTATTCCTGTCATGCCTTAGTACTATCTGGCTTGTGTCCTGATATGCAGTCTCTACCATGGGTATCTTCAGCTGGGCACTGCAAAAATCAGTGGGCAGCTGGTGCTAGGAAAAAGGACTTGATCATTAATGAGTACGTATCTCCTACCTTTCATCCAAACTTGTACTGAAGCATCACTCAAAGGAGCTAGAAAGTTACAAGAAATTACTTTTACCTTCTCTAGAACACTATTTACTATTGTTCCATCTCCATTAATCTTATTTTCTTCTTCTTTAGTATGCATATTTTGCATTTTAGAACTTGTATTTTTTGTTCTTGAAGAGTTGATGTCTTTTCCTTCAAGCATTAGCAATTCTTCAGCCAGACAACAAAGCAACTCATCAGTCACATCCTCATTATCTGCCCAGGACAAAATGCTTTGACTTGTCTGGAAACTGGGGCTTGTAACATTTTTTGTCTGAATCACTGAAGGCTGAGTCAATTCATTTGCCAAACCACAATTCTGAGGTGTGTATGCCCAACTCTGATTTACCTGTATTGGAGGGGACTGACTCTGCAGCCTATGCAAAAAGGGCAATGCTTCACTTTTATTTATAGACTTGAAGGAGGCCTGGTCTGATTCCAGGCCTTTGCAGCTGTCCATATCCACCCTTTGCTGCAGTACATGAATGTTCTTGTCTGTTGTTAGTGGACTGCTAGTTAAAGGAACACAGTCTTTGTACTCTTTATCACTGAACTGCAGAAGATTCTGGCTACAGGCAGCAGGTCTCTGATGGCTGGATATATCCTGGCTGTCCACAGGCTGCTCCAAAGAAACTTCTTTAATAGTTGATAAATTTGAATTCGAAAAAAAATTATTTTGCTTAGTTGATTGGGAAAGCTCTTCTAAAAATATAAGCTGATGATCTGTGTCTTCATGGAGCAATATCATGCTCCTTGAAGCGTTTATCTGAACATCTGAATCAGAAGTTATTACATTACCTTGTTCTGTGTTGCTGTCACTCAACTTAGTACTTCTGTCCTTTGTAATTAAACCCTTCTGCTTTTGTTTTGTGCCAGGTGTGGTCTTCTTTGGCTTAGAACATGTTCTCTTTTGAGTATTTCTTACTTGGCTGCTCACTCTCCCTTTCCTGCAGGTAGATCTGCAGATGCTAGCAGCGCATCTCCCAGTTGGAGCAGAACAAACATCTCTGTAAAATCCGTTCTCATGTTGATCAAGCTCGCGCATGTGGTCATAGACAGGAGTTCCAAACATTTCATAAATACCTGGGCCTTTGTCATTTGAATTTATTTTCTTGAACATGTCGCTGTATTTCAGATCTACAAAAGCTGAAGCAGCCTGTTCATGTGGTAGAGAAAGGGGAGTAACAGGTTTCTTTAAGATAACTGAATTTTTGCAACTGCAGGAGAAACCATGCTTTTTAAGGTTTTGAGCACTCTGAGCACAATGGTCTTTGTCAGCATGAGGGGGGGTTTTTTGACTCTTTGAGGAAGTCTCAGATTCCCTGTGTGGCAATTCCAAAGACGGAAAAATGTGACTCTTGGCAGTACATTTTATGGAAATCTCATCAGAAACAATTAAGTTTTCAGAAATCTTTATCTTGCTACTCATTTTAGATTTTGATGAATGTTTGGGTTTATTCTTCTTTCTTTTACTTTTCCCATTTTCTTTGCGAGCAAGAATGTTGAAGCTCTGAGTAACATGAGGAGACAGGCTACGAATTACACTCTTTTTTGTGGGAGGTTGTTTAACAATGTGTGGTTCTCTAGCTGGTTCTTGTTCAGAGAATGTAACATGAACAACAGGTACAAGCTCACTTTGGTCTTTTGAAGTTGTTTCTGGCAATGCTTCTTTTTCCATTTCAAATTCAGAGAGATAAACATTATTTTCTGTCTGTTTTCCAGAAGGAATTTGCACTTCTACTCTGGGAATTCCTGCAACTACAGAGTTATCTTCTAAGGCATGATAGGCCTCTATCACTTCATTTTTACAGGAAGAATCTAAATGACGATTGTCAGGCACAAAGTTTGCACTCTCAGCATCTTCACGTCGTCTGTAATCCACTATCACCTCTGTAGCATTTCCTTCTTCTGGACCAGAACTACAACAACTCTCTGTTCTTTGTTCCTCATTGCAAGCTCTCGAGGTATCTCTGTTTCTTGACATTGCAAATGTTGTCTGAGCTGTAAATATCCCACAGTTTATCAGAGCATTACTTGAGCTCAAGTAGGGATGACTATCATCATAGAAACTGTCTTGAGTCATAAGATCTATGTTCTTACAAGCCACCAAAAGCTGGTACTTCATCTGGTCATTCTTTTCGGTATGGGTTGCTACATCAGCTTCCCACCATTTTAAATTTCCTTGAATTTCTTTCTTGTTGCTAAGGTTCTTGTAATAGTTGCTCATGCTGAAGTAGTACAGGTCTTTCACTGGAGTGAACTTGTCAGAAATAGTAGCCACAATCAGGTCTGATGACTTTTCAGTGTGCCTTTTTAATAGATTGTCTAACTGATACTGATAAAATTTAGTAACTGTTTTTATAGGCCAAGGAATAGGGCTCATGATATTCAAAATATTTCTGATGTGGGAGCTTTCATTGACAATATTATCCTCTGGAGGAGCAGGACGAATTGTTCTTACAGGCTGACACATCACTGGTGGCAAATGAAACTGTAATTTCCATAAAAACCATTAATAATGTGCTACACAACAGGTCCAGGTAAAATCTAATCACTAAGAACCAGGTAGACTAAGAAAATGAATCAGAAATGGATTATTCTTTTTTATACTCCCATATTTAAACTATTATGAAGCTTAATATCAAATCCTTAAGAAAATAAACTGATTTTCTCACATCCACAATTATTTCTAAGGATTTCATAGTACAGAAAGTGGAATCTTTTGCTATAAGACACAGGACATTCTCCATAATTTAAAAATAATAAGCTTTGTCCACACATACAAATCATCTTTCAGTAACTAAATATTTCTTATGCCACATAGCATGTTTGCTACAGGAATTCAAGGGCTGGTCAGTGGCTTCATATGCCAAAGTTTCTTTCTTGCTGTGCACTCTCACTGAATGAGAGCACCACTCTTATGGTAATATTTAAAGTCTTTTGATGTGACCCCCCTAAGTGTGCTCATACCAGTAGTTATATACCCAATGGAACTAGATCTCATGTAAGCAATTTTGAAAAAGCAAAAGCTAGACTGTTATAGCAGAATGCTGTTTTATCCATAGACAAAACAATTACTACAAATAATTTATAGGTTTTCAAAGACATGGTTATAAATCTAAACATATAGATCTTCCATATGCTTAGTGTAGTCTTATAAAATTCCACTAACCATGTTATACAGGCTACAGATTTAGCTCAGAGTTTTAAGTCTAGTTCTATCACTAGAAGATAGCAGAGTCTGCACTTCACTTTCAGTGAAGTTAAATGGGTAGCTACCCAAAGGCCATTTTTATACAGCAGTTAATACAGAAGTCCATTGAGTGTGGAATGTATTTTATTATTCCTTCCTTCTTCTGCCCTCTCTTCCCATCCCATTAGTTGAAAGGTACTGTGTATCTTTGAGAAAGTATATATTGAGAATTTGAGTACTTTGTTGTGATTATTCAGATGAACAGCGGGAATAATTTTCTGAAAATAATAGTTCTGTTTTTTAGAGGAAATGGAGAAAAATAAGCTTGAACATACAGGATGAATATACATAATGCAAATGAATGCAATAAAAATAATCACTGAGTCATATGCTCTGAGTACTCATTTGCATGTCTGTATTCAACATCAGTTTGCAATCTGCAGGAAATTTTTGTTTGCATTCCAAGGGCAAACTGACATTTGAATGTGTCAGGAAAAGCAGTGCATGCTGGTTTGAAATATGCAGTTCCGAAGACTTTGTCTAGTTGACATGGCATTAATAGGAATGATCAGTTTATCCCAAATTATATGCCTCTTACAAATCATCAGAGCCCAAAACGTGAAATACAGCTGTATTTAATAACACTGAGGTCAGCTAAATTATTTTTCTTAAACATTTCCCTCCATGTGAACATTTTTTCACAGCTCTTTTTACGATCTTCTGTTGGAACTCATGCTATTACTTCAGTACTTTTTTCCTGTGAACACTGTTGTATTCTCTAGTGGGTTCACTAAAGTACACAGCTGACTCAGCGAGTCGAGTTTCTTGTGCAAAGGGACATCAATTAATATCCCCAAAGGCCAAATTCTTTTTTTTTCCTAAATAGAGTATACTTTATGTTTTGTAACTTTAAAGGCTCGTGTGGTGTGAAGCACTACAAATTGTGAGCTTGTTTGTAAGTACAAAAGGTTTATCAGGAATCCTATTTTACACTTACCACAAAATTACGTGTCAGGTATGTTTAATCCCAAGACCTTATTTTTTATTTGCTAATACAATAAATTTCAGCAATCATCGAATATCCAGACTGTTCCTCAATTGGGCTTCAATTTTAAATTACCACTTACGACAAGGAAGTTGTTTTTTTAAACTTGGCAAAACCAGACATCTAATATATAGGATTTATAGCGACATAAATATACATAGATATAATAGGATATATATACGTTTAATATATAGGATGCACATACTTGAAATTAACTTGCATATTTCTATTTTAAAAGGGTTTATATCTTTTCAAACTTCCAACTTTTTACTCCCTAAAATCCCTGATGACAGGGATTTCTAAAATCCTTACTGACAAATTGCTGACTTACATCTGAAGATTTGCTGAAACACACACATATATATTTTATAAATATATATTCATCCAAAAAATGAAGACTAAGCAGAGGAAACTCCCTACACTTCTGTATATCTACTTTTAAGGTTTTGAAAACACATAGTACTTTTAACAGTGTTCAATTTGATATATAATACGATCTTACCTTAGAGCTGTTGTTCCTGGGTTTTAGCATTGCTATATTTAACCCTTAAAAATTAAAACAAATTAAATATTAGTTTGATTTTCTTAAACAGACTAAAATTGTCAGTTATAAAGTAATTTCAAACTGGAAGAACCTGCCTGATATGTGATTGAAGGATTATGCTATAAATCTGCTATACAGAAAAAAAGTTGTAAGTTGAAATTTAATGATGATACTGAATTTTATAATTTCACTTTCTATAGAATACTACAAATATGACAATTTTAAAATACTTTTACTCTAATAATATAAGCAAATATCTCTCCTTGATTTCAGTAGTTCGCTAACTTCATTTTGTGGCTATTTAGTATCGCCAGTATGAGGAAGAAAGTGAAAGAGATGCCATTATGGCCCCACTCCAGCCACAGAGAATTACAATTTACATTTTGTGGGCTCAGTTTCATTATACAGAGTAAAAGGAATGGTGAAGTCTGTAATTGCTTTTCTTTATCTCCTTCATTCTGCAAACGCACACACATATAATTAGAGAGTCAACATGTTTGAAGTCTACTTCATGTGAGGAAGATAGACATAAAGAGAATGTTTAAAGAAACAGGACTTGTAATGCTTTGCCATCTAATTTCATAAGCAATACATAATTTCATGTATTGAATGAAGGTAATAACTGACCTTGTTGTATTTGTGCTTTCATTATCTGGAAAGCGTTTAAACCCATAAATGATTTTGAAACATTAGATTCTGGGCACGAGGCAGCCTGTAGTAGAAAGCTGAAGTCAAAGCCATGCCCTATGTTCTTTTTCTTCAGGAAGAGAGGTAAAGAAGTGTGATGTCTCGTCTGTAATGCTAACTGATTTTTACTTGGAAAACATGACACTTGCTGATCCGGCCATGGACTAGATGTTGGTGATGTTTGGCTAAAAGGCAAAAACAAGAATCAAAATGTGGTGTGAAAATAAGTGGAAGAAGTCTATCCAGTTCAAATAACCATATAACTGAAGAATAACATGAACAGAAGTCTATAAGATTCAAGAATGTCGAAGTGTGTTTTCTTTCTTTGTCCCTCTGGGAAGTTAAGCCTGTCTCTGGAAGTATCCAACTGCAAAGCCAAAGATAGACTACAAGTGAGAATGAATGACAAACAAGGTAAACCAAGCAACAATAGGAAAGGAAAAACATTTTGTCCTCCTTCCCCTTCTCAATAAAACCTGACTGCTTCCAGTATGCGTTTTTTAGAAAGCATCAGGAAAGGGTGTCAGAAGATTTCTGAAGATCAGATGTGCCTTTGTCATTTATGAAACATGCTATGGCCTGCCTGAAAGAATACAGGCTCGGCGGATACATCTCAGATTTCTGCCACCTGGTTTCTGAAAATGAAAAATCCAAATGAAGATAAGATAAATACTTAAAGAAAAAAAAAAAGATAAAATACTGATCTAAAAGAGGTACAAAACTATAGCCTAAGTTAATCTCAAAGCTCTATGTGAGACAACTGTCTGGGTTTAATAAGTCAAATGGTGGTGTAAAATCATATACCATATGTTTATTCATATTGTACCAAACAATTTATTCACCTAGTGAAATACCCTGCCTCCAGCAATGGCCAATAATGATGTTGGGCAGACAGAAACACTACACAACATATATAGATGTATATAACTTGTGGCACTAAGGAAATCTTTTCTTACTCATGGATTACTACCTTCTTTGTCTCTGCTTGTGCATACCCAACTGTAAATTAAATCTTAGTACTAGTTACCTGTTTTTTCCTAGAGCTTTGTATGACCGATGCATTTCTTTCGTTATCTTCTCTGCATTCTCAAGAGCAACACTTCCACAATCTGCAACATTAGTATTTGCATAAAAGCAGCATAATTTACTGACTAATGACACAATGTAAATGCAGTTATTTTTGGACATCAAAATATTATAAGAAAATACAGGAAGTAACTATCAGGAAAAAGACCATCTTTCATTTGACTAAGATACCCATACACACTTGCTGTTATAATTTTTGGAAGAGTGAACACATAAATCCAAAATATTTTCAGCTATTTAGGTAAGAGTATTGATTCAATGTACTATAATGACACAAAACATCTGAAAAAAAAATCCAGCTACAGCTCCTATTTCAGTAGGACAGAAATATGAGAACAATATTGACAGAAATTCTACAAAGGTCAAACATTTGAAACTGGAAAACTGTTACAACAAAAACATCTCGGGGCTTTTCAAAAGTGGAAATAATTGAGTTTGATTGCAGTTTTGTTTTGTTGTTTTTTTTTTTGTGGTTGCTTGGTTTTAACGAGTAGCCGGATTTCAAGTAAACATTGTCCTTTTTCTTCTTCAGATCCCACATGATACACTTTCTAGGCATAAACTTTGATTAGACTACCTTCTTTGCTTCTCCTCTGATTTTGTTGGTTGTCAGACATGCTGTCCTAAAACTATAAAGGTCCAGAAACCTGAAAAAAAAATGTTTTGTTAATTGATTTCCAACTCCCATGTACAAAGCAGTCCATTTAATTGTTTCAGAGCCACAACTAAGACAAAAGCAGCCTTTGAAAAGTACTTTGAATAATTAAAAATATTATAATTCACTATCCAATGCCCTGCCCAGTGAATACACAGAACCAAACAGTCCGGACAGTTTTTATTGCTAAAAATCTCAACATGCTATGTTGAATAAGACACAAAAGTGGTCAGTATTATTTTGTTAATCTCATCTTTGCTGTTGGACCTGAAAATCAGCACTTCACATTTGGGAGTTACTTGCATTTTTAACATCTTACTGAGAAACCAAAACTGAATGAAATGTGCATCTTTGGCTACTTAGTCAAAATTTTATGGGTGCTAGAGAGTGATATTATGAAGACCGTAATAGAGAATTATGTAATATGCCTATAATAAGGAATTATTTTCCTATATAGCTAATCAGGAAGTATGTAATATAACAAGTTATATCTTTTACACGTATGTCCCTGCTAAAATTACTTAACAGGCTCTAACATTTTACACAGCACAAATATCTTACTCCTTTCTGGATTATGTTAAATGTTCTGTTGTACTGACATAATTGATACAATGTGGCAGCAGGGCCTCCTATTTAACCGTGTAATGTCCATTTAAAAAGGTCATATTGCACAAAAATGTTTCTATTTTCTTGCATTTGCACTTTCAAATTAATTTGCTGCAATCCATTGCAATTGCATAACCACCATATTAAGTTCTCTTTCAGAACTTTATTTATATGGCAGACTAAAAGAAAGGTCTGGTTTTTAGAAGATTATGTTTGTGTTTATTAAATCCACAGATAGATAGGTAAAACTATGAAAAAGGGCACCTAATGGCTCTTACGTTGCTAATTTATTTAAAAAAAAAATCTCCCTGATCTTTTCCTCACATGTGTATTTTTACTTCATTTCTTCTCCTTACACCACTCAACTGAATAAAATACTCTGCTTTATACATCTCCCACACCCAGTAGTACATAACATCTTCAACATTCATTAGAAATTTTACTACAATTATTCCTAACAGCATAAACATCTTACCTGGTGCTTCAGTAGTGAAGTGTGACAGAGGCACAGCAAAGAAAAGAGAAGTTACAGGTAATTTTTAGCTCACAGATGTCTTCCTTTGCTGGACAGCAAGGAATTCAGACAGTTGTTACGTATAGCTTGATTTTGTTTTCGGCACGTTATTCTGACTCCAGAGCACGTAGTCCTTATTAATGAAGCCGGCTCTTCAGCAGGCACATCCTCCGGGTATCTCCTGCTACACGGGGCTGTTGAGTTTACACGATGTTGCTAAGGCAACTTCCTTCTTCCTTCTCCCCCCCCCCCCCGAAGGCACTGTGCTTGGAGTTCAACTCAAAGAGCAGCGGTGACCTATGAAAACAAGCACAGCTGAATTGAACGGTGGCGTTTTCAACTCTAATCACGAGTCAGTTCTTCCAGCACCCAAAACAAAGCATGCTTCTCTCTTCTGTTTACCTCCATCTTTTAGTATCTTATCTAAGTCATTGTTAGTATTATCTATATCAAAATAATTTTAACTGCAATTCAGGCCCCTCATCTAAACAGTCCCTGTTAATAGTTTTGTATGTCCTTTCTGGCACCTT
The DNA here is from genome assembly GCA_039720435.1 of Amazona ochrocephala. Taxonomy (NCBI): domain Eukaryota; kingdom Metazoa; phylum Chordata; class Aves; order Psittaciformes; family Psittacidae; genus Amazona; species Amazona ochrocephala. The sequence continues at coordinate 35,112,637 of CM077881.1, forward strand.
TAAGCTGCAGACTTCAAGGATACTTTCTGGTTGATGGGTTGCTTGGTTTTTTGCGTGTTTTTGTGGGGTTTTGTTTGTTTTTTAAGGTGCAGACTGTGCTGAGGTGGAAGAAAGGATAAAAGTAGTCGGGCTTAGCCTGAGTTGAAATGGCTTTGAGAGGAACTGTTTTGCTGGATGCCAGAAGGACCTGGAGGACGTCCCCGGGTTGCACAAGGGAGAGATGGGAAGTGCAGCGGCTTCGTTTTAGGCTGAACCCGGAGCACCAGGCCCGGGGGGAAACGTCAGCTCCCGGCTGACTGGAAGGGGAGTGTATTTATTACTCATACACTTGCAGGCGCCCGGCACAACCGGCCTCATGGTGCCAAGCTGTGACACCACTCGCGTCCCTGAACTCCGGGCACACGGCGACCCAGCCTGTAGAGCACCTCGTTTATCCTCTCGGGCTGTCCTCGACGGCGTCGGAGAGTCTCTGGGATCAACCCACGCCCCAGCTTCGCATCTCCCCGAGGTAAACACCCCAGCAGCAGGCTCTTCAGCAGCGCCCGTGAGGCGCTTCAGCCAGCTGCGAGCGCGGGAGGGCAGCCTGCGTATGCCCCCCCGACAGAGGGAGGAGGGCGCACGGAGGTTCCGCTGCCGCGGCGCTGAACCGGGCTGTGCACTCATCCGGCCGGGCGCGGGTGAGTCCGTCACGAGGCGACGATCGCCCCCGGGGCGGGACTGCTCGCACCGCCCTCTGCCTCCTTCCCGTGAGCCTCTGCGCCCGGGCTGGGGGCTTCCGATAGTGGCCCAAGATGGCGGCGGACAGCGACGTGAGTGTTTTCCCCATCTCTTTCCGTGTGCGCTTCGTCGTGGCGGTCTCCCCGCTCATTGCTTCTCCCTCTTTTTCCCCGCAGCCCGAGTCGGAGGTGTTTGAGATCACGGACTTCACCACCGCCTCCGAGTGGGAGAGGTAGGTGCTGCCGCTGGTCCTGCTCCCGTCACAGCGAGGGGATAGCGGGTCTCTGCCGTGTCTGCCCCGGCCGCTCCTGCCGCGGGGACCAGGCCCCTGTGCCGCGAAAGGCCGCGCCGGCCGATGCCCGTGGCACACGGAGCCTCCTCACGGCCGTTCCGGCTTGTCTCTGCGGCCGAGGCTGTCACTGATGAGTTGGTTAAGAGGATCTAGCCAAGCTGTTCCTGAGCTTAGACAACGCTCTGGTTTGCTATCTTTTTGCAAGGGATTAGAATAAACATCCAGAAGGCTTATGTAGTTTTAAAGTATCTTCCTGTTATTAAAATAGTCATCTTACAGCTGAAGTCTTTGAAAGTTAACACCATACAAGAAAATTCAAGGTGAAGTGTGCTGTTATAGTCTTAACATTATTTTTTAAGATGCTTTTTCAAGCAATGATGTCTTTGACAGAAGGAGATTGAGATTCTAAGCACTGTGTTTTAAATCTGAATTTAGTTTATAATTTTCTCTTAAATGCATTTTGTCTGTTAATAGAGAAACAGGAGCGTGTGTTCAAAGTCATATGCTGCAATACCAGGAAAAAAAAATCCAACCCCCCCAAAAAGGAGAGATTCTATAACCACTTCAAGCATGCTCACAGCAGTTGCTAAAAGTGGCTGTCATTTGAAATGCAAACATAGGAGTGCCATTTTACTTGTGCAAGGAAGTAATTGTTCTGTTTTCCTCCTGATAGTTTGTTGGGGTTTTTAAATGCTTTTTCTTTAGGTTTTTGTTTTTAAAGGAATTCCATAGTAGGACAACATATGGCCTGCTTTTTAGGTAGCTGAATTATAATACAAGTTTAGTGATCAGCAAATATTAATGCCTTTCCCTCCTCCCTAATAGATTTATTTCAAAAATAGAAGAAGTATTGAATGACTGGAAACTTATTGGAATTTCTTCAGGCAAACCTCTAGAAAAGGTCAGCTACTGCTTCTGAATTTTCTTTGGAATTTGAATTACTAACTAATAATGCATGTCTAGTACATATATTGCTGTTTTCTTAGGTGTGGCAGATAATGATTTCTACTGGGGAATTTAATTTGGAAAAATGTCAAAATCCCAGATGCTTGTGAATTTATTGGTGGGCTGTATTTCAAACAGGCTGTTGCCCTGATAAAGCTGGATCTTCATATAGGGCCTAGAGAGTCCCCCCCTTCCCTCCCCTTGTTTTGAACCTGGAAGCATGGTTGAAACTGTTCTAAATTCTGAAGGAATTCTTTTGCCCTGCCATGTGCCTTTGTCGCACCTCACGTACATACAGTTGAGGTTTGCATAGTCCTACTTGTGAGTCAGTATGTTTTAGAAATCTGAATGATTTCTTTTCAAAGTCTAATTAGAGCCTTTGTAGTGCTTTCTCAGTCCTGTAAAATGCAGAGGAAATTGCTGAGCTCTTTTGCATACTAGTGCGGATATATTCAGCTATTCTGGACTGGATGGCTACTGTGTTTCCAGAGGAATTTTACGGTTCTTAATTTTAGTCAGGGTACAGAGAATTTATATGTTATCTAATAAACTACTTTTCAACCTTAGCTGTCAGTGTATTCCAGCGTGTCTTCTTTCCTAGACCAGATCGCTCTTCTTAATTCCTAGTGAGAAGGCACACCTTACAGATTAAAGGGGTGTCCAAGTTGGTTTGTTTTAGTAGCAGCATACAGTTCTGTATAGTGATGTTCTTTTCTTTTGTTTTTTTTTTTCCCTAGGAACTTTGCTATACTGACACACAGAAGTTTTGCAGATCATAGAGAAAAAAAATCATTTATCAATGAAAGCATATTAAAAAATAAATATCAAGATACCATTTGCATAGAATGGTATAGTTATAGATAGAATCTCAGGTGGGAATCTCCTGTCTTTGGGCAAAAATGAGGGTGCATGTGTATAACATGCAGAGTTATGTATGAGAGGATGTATCTGCTGCTTTGTTGCCATCTAATTGTGAAGACTTCTTTGGGAATATCTGGTACTTAAAATGAACGTGATTATTGGCAGCATGGGTTTTAGCATTCAGCTGCCTTCGTAATGAAGTGCTTTGAGAATTCTTTTTAAATTAAATCATGCTTAGCTATTTAGTAATAAATACTTACAGCAGAAAGAGATGTATAAGTATTATAGATCATTTTATGATTCTATGTAGGCAGTGTACTTTTTAAGGCTTATGAATGTTAACCTAAATTTATGTGATCAAATAATATAATTTTTTTTTTTTTTATATGCAGGGTGTATACACCACGGGAGCATGGGAAGAAAAATCAGATGAAATTTCATTTGCGGACTTCAAATTCTCAATTACCCATCATTATCTTGTACAAGAACCCAGTGACAAAGATGGGAGGGAAGAACTGGTAGAAGGTAGGTGATAGTTCTCTTACATACCTGTAAAGATATTTCAGAATGTGGAATTTACAGTGCGTTGATTTGCTTCTGTGTGAAATTTTCTGGGATCTGATGGGTGTGATCTGATGTTTTGCTATTAGTTTGCTTTGTATACAACAAATTGCTAATATAATTTTAAGTCAGCTAAATGGATGCTGATGTTTTCTTGTGTATCAATTTCTTTTACAGATGTCCTTCCTCTGCCTATGCAGGACTTGCTGTGCATGAACAATGACTTTCCTCCTAGAGCTCACTGTCTAGTAAGATGGTATGTATGCTGCCTCTTATCTTTCAGAGAAATAGGCATAGCAATGGAAAAATCTCTTTTGCTGATACAATCACTTGCAAGTTTTTTTCCATCAAAAGTTAAAGCTGAAGTGAAATGGTTCTTTGTACTAGACACAGGGAAGGAGTGTGAAAAAAGCCCACCATAGTGGGCCTATCTTTACTTTTTTTTTTAATGTCCCCCCAAAATGTTGTGGATTGTTTTTTTTTTGTTTTTTTTTTTTTTTTTTTTTTTTTTTGTTCTGAATGTCACACACTAACCAAGCTCTTCTATTTGTAATATTTAGATGTTTTCTTAAAAGGGAAAGGTGCAGTACTTAAAGAAACAGCCACCACCACATTCTTAGTAATGAAAATCTTTGGCACGTTATAGCATTGTTCTAGAGAGATTGTGTATACATAGTTACCTTTGTTATTACCATAAAGTAAAAAAACCCTCAGGGCTGATAGACCTGGAGGTCCTCACATTATTTTGAGTACGGTGTTTGAATGTTGTTAAGCTCTGTTACTTTGTGATTTGAAACTCTGCAGCAGTCCATGCCCGCTTAGTTCTTGTCCTCTCTGAAGCCCGTACTCACATTAAAATAACAGATTCCGCAATATGTTGGTGATAATTAGGTTACTCGGGTTAAAATATTTCTAAAAAATCTGTTCCAGCTGGATTGCTAAAAGCCAGGAATGTGTGTTTTTTCTCTCTCTTAAGGTACGGCTTACGTGAGTTTGTGGTTATTGCTCCAGCTGCAAATAACGATGCAGTTCTCAGTGAATCCAAATGTAACCTTTTGCTGAGTTCCGTTTCCATTGCGTTAGGGAACACTGGCTGGTAGGTGAAAGCGTAAAACCTTACATGTCTGGGTAAAACTCTAGTGTACTACTGTTGTGAGGAATAAGTATTAAATTGTTAGCAAAAGACATTTGGAGTTTGTTGTATTGGCACCATAATGTTGTTACAGAAGTTTTTTAAAGTTTCTGAGGGATTTTTTTTTTTTTAAGATTGAATCAATGTGCTGTTTATATTCATTATTGTTTAAAAACCTGAAAGCCTTGTAAAAACTACTGGTTGTTGAAGTAACAGGTATAATGTTTGGAAGAGGATTTCATTTGGAAGAAGATTTCTTCCCTCTGTGTAGAAACAGTAACATTCTAATCTTCCTCAAAAGATATTTAGACTGAAAATTAGGTGACTGAAGTTCCGAACAGGGCTGTGCTTATGCCAGTTTGTTAGGCATTCCATTTAATGCTGAAGTTAATAGTATTTTAGTTTGATTCCTATGAAGTGTTTTAAACTGTGTTCCACTAAGAGAAAATATATTCTAAAGAATATGGAATTATGTTAAAACATTTACCTGGTTTTAAAGACTACAAGACAGCATGATGTTTTAAATAACTCATGTTTTAAATAATTCATGTTTTATAGTCAGGTACCACTATTTGTGCAAATACATCATAAATGGCGGAGAATGTATGTTGGAGAATGTCAGGGTCCTGGAGTTCGAACTGACTTTGAAATGGTTCATCTTCGCAAAGTCCCAAACCAGTATACTCATTTGTCAGGATTACTGGATATTTTCAAATCCAAGATTGTAAGTTTGCTTGAATCTATGTAACCAATACAAAGAATAATTATTTTATTGCCCGATTGCTTGTAGATTTACTTCTGTCTTCTAGGGATTTTATTTTTGTAATTTTTTTGTTTGATGATTCTTCCACTGCTGATACCAACAAAGTCTTTTTCCAGATATTGCCTGTATCTAGTGATAAAAAGTGGAAATTGGTATGGGTGTAGTTTCTCAGTGTTGTCACCTTCATTCATTTTTGTTTTTCACTGGCACGCGAAAAAATGTGTCTGTTTTAGTCTCCTTGTAACAAAGCTCTGTTTCCTGCCCCCAAACAAACAATTTTGCTATTTAAAAGAAGGGAGGGTAGGGGTGGTTTGGTTTGGTTTTGTTTTCTTTTTATTTTGATACTTTGTAGCTGCCCAAGCTGTCAAGAGTGCATGACAACATGATAAAACGTGAGGAGTCTGAGTGGACTGTTTTTTTATGAAGTGCTAGGGCTGACTGTGATGCTTCACAACTACTATTGATAGTCAGCAGCCTCATCAAAAGGCTGAGGAAGAGAAATCCTTAATGAAAATCTAATGCATTCTGGGTCAGTTACTTTGGAATTACCAGTGAAATGGAGCATATGAATGACTTGTGTGTTTTACTTGTGGGTGTTCTGTTGAGCAATAGCTTTACTAGTAATACTTGGGATATTGCAGTTCTGATAAAATTAGCTCTAAAATAAGCTATCATAACTAATTTGTGTTTAAGGCCTGGAGTGTTTGAGGGGATGTACTCCTTACATTGATTTTTTTCCATTACTGTTTTCAAGGGATGCCCTTTAACACCACTGCCTCCTGTTAGCATGGCTATTCGGCTTACATATGTGCTTCAAGACTGGCAGCAGTATTTCTGGCCACAGCAGCCACCAGGTAGGAGATTCATGTCCTCAGAATAACTGAAGTTAAACAATTGATGCTAAAGAAGATGATTGTGTATCTTTCCAGAAGAAGTAAAACATTTTCTGCGTTACTAGGAAAGGCTGCAGTTACAACTGAGTACCATCCTACTCCCAAAGATGCTTAAAATTGCTCTGAAATCATGTCTGGCTTATGATTGTAACAGATATTGTGGTTAGGGTTGTGCCTAGAAATATGCTTTTTTATTAGCATTTAGAGATATAGTGATACTTCTGAAGTGGTAGCATCTATTTGGAGAGAAAGGGTGAGTGCCTGTGGGTCTGTAAAGAATCGTGCCCTGAATTCCTTAGGGAAATGTTTGAATTCAGATTCTAGTCGGTACTAATAGGTCACAGGAGTATTTTTTCAATTAATTTCCATAAAGTAAATGATTCTAATACTTCTTTATTTAAGGATATTAACAATGGGAAAATGCATAGTTCTGTATCTGAAGTACATATAGCAGATTTGATAAGTTTATGCCATACTGGTGCTATTTAGAAAAAACGGAGTGAGTTTGCTCACTTGGTACTCTCACAGTGAACTGTCACGTGCTTGCTTGATGGTAACACTTCCTCAGGTATCAAGGATTTGTTTTTAATAGACTTATTTCTATATAGATAGCATCAGAAAATAAATTATTATCTTCTAGCTCGAAGGTAAACAAATCTGTACTGTTGCTACATGCAGTTGTGGTTTTATGTTTGCTGTGAAGAACTAGACCCATGCTTTATTATCGTCACTCAATTAGCTCTTCTCAAATGCAATCAAATAATTTAAATGTCTTTTATCTTCTCTGAAGAAGAAATTATGTAATTAAGTTAGCCAAATACTTTATCTGTTCTAATACCTCACTTATTTTGTATATAAACAATTTGCCAGATGCATTTACAGTCAAGGATCAAATGCTGTAATAACATTATAATGACATTGCAATGCATTATTACCCATTTAAATTTTTGCTCAGTGAAGGCTGTCTATTTTTGGATTATGTATTTGAAGTATCTGAAGGGGGCCTATAGGGATGCCGGGGAAGGACTCTTCATTAGGGACTGTAGTGATAGGACAAGGGGTAACGGGTTCAAACTTAAACAGGGGAAATTAAGATTGGATATGAGGAAGAAATTCTTTACTGTAAGGGTGGTGAGGCACTGGAATGGGTTGCCCAGGGAAGTGTGAATGCTCCATCCCTGGAGGTGTTCAAGGCCAGGTTGGACATAGCCTTGGGTGGCATGGTTTAGTGGGAGGTGTCCCTACCCATGGCAGGGGGGTTGGAACCAGATGATCTGAAGGTCCTTTACAATCCTAACTATTCTATGATTCTATGATATAATATGGGATGTGGCTGAGGATGCTGGGAGGCATCTTTAAGTATCTGAGATTACAAAAGAATCTTCCAGGTCATTGGGTTAAGTCTTCTCATAAAATTGTCAGCCTTTTAAAAGGAGTTGTTCTTTCACTCTTGCTGAGTTGCTCGCGTGGAGTCTTCCTTTTCTGCTTGAAACTGATTTTTCTGCATTACATATTTTTACGGCGAATTCATGTCTGTTCTTATGCCAACATTTACTCTTTAATGCTGCCTTTATAGACATCTTTGCCTGTATGAAGGGAAAACCCTTCCCTCAACACAGATACAAGAATTTTATGTCTTTTTGAGCGTCCTGTTGCATGGTTACTTCTGGAAACAATGACTTTGTATGCTAGGGTTGTGTTTTCGTAGCTTTGTCACCTTAGCTGCTCAGCTGTTCTCTGGGAATGCTACATCCTACTGTCTTTTTACTGCCGAATTAGGATGATAATGCTGCTTAAAATATTCCATAAACTTTTGTATGTATTTATCTGTCTTTAGATATAGATGCTCTAGTTGGGGGAGAAGTTGGAGGCTTGGAGTTTGGGAAGTTACCACTTGGTGCCTGTGAGGATCCTATTAGGTAAGATAAAGGTTCAGAAAACTGTTTAATAACTTCCTTAATGGATGGCTTAGAGGTATGTTATTTAATTTTTATCTTATACGCTTAGTATGTCCCTAACAGGTGTTTAATTTTTCAAGTACTTAAGAAACATCTGTGTAAAATAATTGTCTAATGGCAGATAAGACCTTTTGCAAAATTGTCTAATATTCAGTGTTCCTGTTGGTGATAAATTTGTCACTGTAAACTCCATTTATCTCTGAAACTGTTATACTGAAATATACCTTAACTGGAGATAAACTTTAAAAATTGTGTGCCTTCGTTCAAGGGTTGAGCCCACTCTTATCTTTTCTTTTGGTGTTTGTAGAAGACTTAAATTGACAGACTCTGTAAACTGAGTCATTACAATCTCACCATGTCATTTTCTTAACACCCCCATCACCACTCAGCAAATCTAAAAATAATTTCAGTGTATTAGACGGTGTGTAATGCTGTAGGCAACTCACAAATGTTGTTTTTTCTTCTATACGTGGATATCTAGAACACAATGCACAATTTCTCCTTCTGTAGAGGAGTTGTATGTAGTCCTGTATGCCAGGTACTAATAAAGTTTAGTGCAATCCTGGGTGGCGTACTGTAGAATAACCAACAGGATGCATGCAGCGAGAAAATTAATTTCTGGATGATGCTGCAAGATACATAAAGGGACTTAAATACAAACTATCACAAATACCTGTCAAGTTCTTAACGCTTTAAAGATTTAAATCTTGTTTTGTTTCAGTGAGCTTCATTTAGCTACTACATGGCCTCACCTAACGGAAGGTATAATTGTTGAAAATGATGTTTATTCGTAAGTATTTTGTCTGAGTTGCAGATATCTAGAAGGGTACTTTATTTGTTAACTATTTCATTTTAGTGATGTCTAAAGCACTGTGCATAGCTGTGTGTGTGCAAGAGACCACATTTTGAGGAATGCTGGGGTCTGTTGATAGAACATTTCATTTTTGAAAACATTTCCGTGTGAGAAAATATTGTATTGTAATCTTAACAGAACATACAGTTAATTTTTTGGGGCATATTTTAATACTAGACTTAAAAGTTTAGTGTATTGCATCTTTCTTGGTGAAGGTGATAGTCCAACATGGAAAGCAAAAAGAACTAACAATTTGACATTCATCATCCAAAAACTGTCATCGGGGTTTTGTGCTACATCTTGTCAAGAGGAAGGACTTGTGTTAGTGTATACTGATACTTAAGAAATGGGGTGGGGGAGAAGTGGTTCATGTTTTCATTAATGCAGAAATTAGTTTTCAACATTAGTACACTTTCCAAGAAGACAACTTAATTGTAACTGAATTGTTCTCATGCGTTTCTTAATCATATTATGTGTGTGCATGAGAAACAGGGGCTCTTGCTTGCATTTTAGTATTTGTCATGTTCTCCTAGGTAATGTAGTGTATACTAATGGCTTCCATGGGCTAACTGGCTATAACATATGTTTACTGAGAACTTGATACTCATCTCTTGCGTACTTGTGGGGACAGCGTGACACTTGCAAAGGTATTTTTTTTGTTGTTGTTGTTTAATTTTTTTTTTCCTTCAAAGTGACCTGGATCCTATTCAAGCGCCCCAGTGGTCTGTGAGAGTCAGAAAAGCAGATAACCCTCAGTGTCTGTTGGGTAAGACATCAGCATTCCCCATCTTCTCTTACAGCTTTTAAGCTATTCAGTTGTGAATTTAGGTCTGAATTGTTGATTACCTAATGGCTCCTGCTTCCTCACTCACCTTGCTTTTTTGAGTGGACAGTATTTTGGGCTTCTTTCTCAAGAAGATGAGCTTTGCAAAAACTTAAGTTTCTGTTTTAAGTTGCTCTGCATCTGTGTACTGTAAACATCATTGCTGTTTTTACTTCACCAGATTCCAGAGAGTAAGCATTTACTGTGTGTTCTGTGAAAATTAGATTTCCTAGTATCTTTACGTTTCATGAAGTGCCTTCTGCATATATCCATTTCCTTAGTTGAATCAATCTGACAGGCAGGATTGGTACAACTGGAGAGCTGTGCTATTGTCTGTCCTTACCTTTTAGCTTGTGGGAAGAGGGCCAAAACAAACAGACAAACAAATAATATGCTGCAGAAGTTTCATCTTGCTTTGGGTGACGTGGATTAAACTGCATGCAGAGCTGTGCTCTGGAGGAGTGGCTGGTAGCTGGGTTAAGTGTTCATTTTCCTAAGCTTTAATCGGGTGGTTCAGAATAAATTACTGTGTTCTTTCAGATGAAAAGATAAAATTTACTGTCCCTTGGGAATTGGTTTGAGAGTTAGCATATTGTTCAGTGAGATTTTTAATGGAGTAGCTGCTGAGGAGCAAAGTTTCTTTTATAGGTGACTTTCTTACTGAATTCTTCAAGCTTTGCCGTCGGAAGGAGTCGACTGATGAGATACTTGGGAGGTCTGCATTTGAAGAGGAAGGAAAAGGTAAAACTAAAATCTTCATGATTTATGTTATTTGGTTTTAATTGTGTCGTGATGTTTTACCTTCCCTATCCCCTTCTCCTGACTTGAGATCGATCAGCATTTATATTTAAAACTCTGAAGCATTTTCTGTAATACTCCTAGGAATTTCTGGTCAGTGCTATGTGGTATAAGGTCTCATGAAACCTAGGCAAGATTAGCTCCCAGAGTCCCAGAGGACTTTTGCCTCTGTTACAGTTGTTGTGGTGTTTTGGTTTTGTATTTCCCTGACTGGAAAACTAGAGTTTGAAGTGTACTTTTGTATTTTTAAACTGTTTTTCTGCTTTTTGAAGTACTGCATGGTGCATGTTTTAACAGTTTAAAAAGTCTTTAAACTGTTTGAAAGGCTTTCCTGACATACTCTCTATTTGAAGGAATTTTAAGGGAAAAAAAACCCCAAACAAACCAGAATGATCTGACCAACAGTTCAGACTTTATACCAACAGTATCGATATTGACATCTTTCTGATGTTTCTGTCCCATTCTGCTTTTCTTGCTGTATATGGTGAATATTCCCTTCCTTCCTGCCTTGTTGCCTTTTCTTCCCTCCAAATAAGGCCTGTATAAATGTATTTTCTTCGGTTATACTTGGTCTTAGTTTTGAAATAGCTCACTAGTTATCTTGAAAAGGTATTATGATGAGTAGGGTATCTATTACTTCCAGTACTTGACATACAGCCTCTTTAGCCCTCTTTACCTCTTAATTCTCTTGAAATGTTTGCCAAGATGAGGTTATTCAGGCTGCTGCTAATTATTAGTTTAAATTTGTCTGCCCTCTTTTAAAAAGTGGTTATTTTATTGTAAGAGAGATTCCAAAGTTTACCAGCATCAACTCTGGAAAAAAATATTTTGACTACTTTACCTGAGGACTCTAAAACAAAATTATGCTTCTACCATGTAAGGTCATACATGTGTAGTGATTAATACGGGAGTTATTTAAGGCTTATCTAAAGCTTTACCATATGCTTGAGCAGTCTTTGTTACCTATGATGAATTCATTGGTATCGTGTATAAACAAAGTTTAAAACTGGCTCTTCAGCAGGGTTTTGCTGATACTCTGCCAGTAATTGTCTTGAAGGTGTACAGCACTACTATGGTAGGTGGCAGGCGCAATACAGCCAACTCAGTCTAGATTTCATTCAATAAATTAAATCAAGGGCAGTCTGTGTCTTCTTTTTGACTTCATTCTGCTTTGTGGGTAAGAACAGTGAATATTGGGTATTAACCTGACAGCACAGACGTGTAGCTCTGGTTAACAGGGTGTTAAAAATCAGTACATGATAAACAGACTGAATATGATGGTGGTGTTGTGTTTTGATTTGTTCTATTTATTTTATAGAGGTTGCTGATATTACTCATGCTTTGTCGAAGCTCACAGAGCCAGCACCAGTCCCAATCCATAAATTATCAGTCACAAATATGGTTCACAGTGCAAAGAAAAAAATTCGCAAACACAGAGGTGTAGATGAGTCACCTTTAAACAACGAAGTTCTGAACACTATTCTTCTGGTAAGTGAGCTGTCCATGCACATCCAGTTCATATAAAACATGTATTTCATGCTTCCACTGATGCTTCTTCTTTTTGTCTCTGCCCATGGTAGGGGGGTTGGAACAAGCTGATACGTAAGGTCCTTCCTAACCCCAAACCATTCTGTCATTGTATGATTTGGCTTATCATTTGTAGCAGAATTATAAATTAAAGTGTCTGTCATTTCCATTATTTGAATTGCCTTTGTCAGCTTCTTGAAACAGCCAAAGTTGGTACAATTCTGTTCAGTATAAGTGGACAGGAAATGAACTCTGAACTCTGCTAACAGTTTTAATTGAAAGATTCCTGGTATGTAACTAGCATTAGTTTTATGGAGAAAGTGGGAAAAGCAGGGAAGAAAAACTGATGGAAGTTTGGATTTTTTTGTTTATTCAAGTTCTTATTTCCTGATGCTGCTGACAAACTTGCAGATGGATTTGAAAGCAGAACTAACACTTCAACAGGAAACAATCCTCCTTCAGAGAATGAAGACTATGTAAGTTTAACTGACTGTCACTCATGAGAATGAGAGAGCAGTTTTGAGTGTGTGTTCGTACAGACTCTGCTGTAGTTGCCCTGTCTTGTAATAGATAATTTTTGGAAAGAGGAATATCTTGGTAGTAATTGTGGGGTTTGTTTTTTGTTACTTAGCCACTTGTATTGGCGAACAGGAAAGATCATATGTCTTTGGAAAAAATGCCATTGTTCCTGTATTTTCTGCTTTGTTTTATTTTTTACGTAGAATCTCTTCAATCAGTTTAAATCTGCTCCTTCTGATAGTCTGACATACAAGCTAGCTTTATGTCTTTGTATGATAAACTTCTACCATGGAGGAGTAAAAGGAGTAGCACATCTTTGGCAAGAATTTGTGTTAGAAATGCGCTACCGATGGGAGAACAACTACCTTATTCCAGGGTAAGACTTTTTATTGTTGTTGTTTTGTCACAGAAAATATTCTCTGTTTCAAGAGCAGAGTGAGTTCACTATGATTTATGAAGCATACTGTCTTGTTTTCCAAGTTGCAGATGTTATTCTCTATTTTTACTATCCTACTCGTCCTTAAAACTAGAAAGGGTAGAGAGTAGGGAAAAGCGCATGTGCCTTCCTTTGAAAACTTCACAATGCTTGGGAAAGCTTAAGTTAAAAGAGCTAATTCACTGTGTGAATGAGGGTGGAGAAAAAAACCCAAAGCTTTTCCAAATGCTTGGCTTCCAGTTTGTATTATTTAAACACAAAGGAAGGAGCTGATATGGATAGAAACACCTTAGCTTTGTGGTGGTTTCGCCACTTTTCTAAGGGAGCTGTTCCAAGTTCCTGTTGATGTTATAGCCTTTTCAGGCAGCTAATGCTGTCTGACGTATTCCAACCCTTCCAGGTTACGTCTGCTGTAGCAGAGCTTATTGCAGACTGAATGAAGGATTCTGTCAAGATGAGGCATCAGTGTAGAGCAGAAATAAATCCTTTTTTTACTGGGATGGACTGGCCATTTGCTGACTAGTTTGTACTTCTAGAAAGTTACACTAAGGGATAAAATAGAAGCTGAAATATATACAGATTGCTCTACTGTATCACTGCAGATTTAAAAGTGAAGTCAAAGGTGCTTAATTTTTCTTTGAAAACTTTCAGATGACAAACTGACGAGGAATGCAGAGTCTGTCTGTTCCATACCAGTGTGAATGATCTCTGAGCTTCAGAAATGACCTCTAGGAAATAAATGTAGTTTAATCTCTGGGCTTGTTCAATCACTAGCTTTTCTGCTGAGAACATAGAAGAGCTGCACAGTTGAAATGGCGGGGGTGGGTTCAGTGTGGATATTTGTCCCTCTTTTGTATTTCATATGATTTAAGACCACATGTGTGTGAAAGATCCAGCTTCATAATTGATAATGGTTACACTTCTACCTTTTGTTAGATTAGCTAATGGCCCTCCAGATCTGAGATGTTGTTTACTGCATCAGAAACTTCAGGTAAATATCCCAAATTTAAGAATGATTTTTCTTTTTCCTAAGGAAACTGTCAAATTCATAGCAATTTTTAGCTAAGTATGTTGTTGCTGTGGATTTAATTATGCTTGTATTCTTGGGTCTGGATTTCTTTTCTTGGGAAAATATTACAGCAACAAATTCAATATAATTGTTATCTTTTAGAATTATAAGAGATTTTTGGGGACTCGACAAGTTTTTCTGACATTGGTTTTTGGTTTCTTGTTTTTCCCCCCTTTAACTTGTTAGATGTTAAACTGTTGCATTGAAAGAAAGAAAGCAAGAGATGAGGGGAAAAGGGGGAGCATGTCTGATCGTTCACCTGCTGGTACATCTGGTGATGCTGGAAAAGGAGCGGACCACTCTGGAGAGAATCCTGATAAGGAAAAAGAAGTTGGCAAATCTTGGGAATCATGGAGTGACAGTGAAGAGGAATTTTTTGAATGTCTGAGTGACACAGAAGATCTTAAAGGAAATGGGCAGGAAAATGGAAAGAAAGGAGGAGCAAAAGAAGGCAACAAAGAGCCTGTAAACCTAAAACCAGAAGGACGTCTGCATCCACATGGAAAGCTGACACTGCTGCATCCAGGAGAGCCTCTGTACATTCCAATAACACAGGTTTGGTAGCAAGAGCTCAGGCAGATGCACAGTATGACTCTCATACAGTATGGCTAATACCTAGGACTGTGAAGTTGTGTGTATTTTGCAGATTATAGCCTTATCTGTTGTTAGAATTGCTAAGTATTTTTGGCCTCAGGTCTTGGCTTCCACTTTTAAAACTTGATGAGGTTGTTAAATTGAAATCTCACATGCTGTTATTGAGAATGGGTCTTTTTACCAAATTGCACTCAAAACAATTCTTTTTAAAACAAGACTTAAGCTGTCTTGCTTGCCTTAAATTTAGGTTTCTTTTTATTCCCAGCTCTCAAGGCATTTTCCATCCTCTCCTTACTTTATTTCCTGTGAAGTAGGAACTGCCGTGGGCCTTCCATCCTGAAGATTTCTAGCTGACTGACTAGAGTATTGGATCAGATTTGCTGTTACTTTCTCAACTCCTGTCTAAAAGGTTTGATGACTGTAGTCATCAGGTTTTGGTACCATTATCTAAAGCAGGTTTATCATCAAATGAGTAGAACTGTTACCTGATACAGACTTTCTTGCAGAGTGACTAGGGATGAAATAGGAAGTGCTGGCATCAGAGGAAGTCATTTGGAATTGGTGTGCATGGAGAAAACAGTATTTTTCATTCACTTGGGAGAAATTATTTTTAGTGAATGTTGCTTTGTGTGGGTAAAAGCATGAGCAGAGCGTAGGCAGGAAAAATGATGTCAATTAATTACATGCTGACAGCGTCAACAACAAAAATTCTATGTTGCTTTAGGTGGTCTTTTATTCATCTCAACAAAACAGTATCAGTCAAATGCTTCCTGCACTTCATCTGGATTTTGGCATGTTAACAGTATATCCTTAAAGTGTTACTTCATACTCCAGTTATTTCTTTTTAGCTTCTTTCTTTGTTTAGTGTCATCTTCAGATGTACAGCTTTAGGATAAACAGCTTAAGCATAGAAAGTTATGGTTATTTCCTTTGAGTACAAATAAAGTTGAATGGACTTTTGGTGACAGGGAGCTTTCCACTCCCTTTTCCTTAAAAAGGGCTAAGTCTCCAAGAGGCTATTTGTAAACTTCTCTTTTTCCATGTTACAGGAACCAGCACCCATGACTGAAGATTTGCTGGAAGAACAGTCTGAGGTACTGGCAAAACTAGGGACATCAGCAGAAGGTGCTCATCTTCGGGCACGCATGCAGAGTGCCTGCTTGCTCTCAGATATGGAGTCTTTTAAGGTACTACTACTTGAAAAATTCTGTGAGACTGCTTTCTTCTCACACTCTTGCTCATGTTGAACAATTTGGAAAGTTTTTCTGAGAAATGTCTTTCATAAAACAGTTTCGTAATAGTTTAAATTGAAATTAAAACCCTATTGGTAGACTTTGACATGTTCTAACAATTTTATCTAGCCTGTTAAGCTGTAATGTTCCATTAAATGTGCAGAATGTCTGTGGGAAGGGAGAAACACCAACAGAACTTACAGCTGAGAGATTGGCAATTGGAAACTTGGACAAATCCATACAAAATGATGCCAGAAGAAAACTCTGCCTCAGACTCCTGAATCAACATCACATGTATCTGCATCCCACTGCCTTGTAGATTTCCTTTAGTGTCTCTCTTACCTGTGTCTAGTTCTAAATGCACCTTAAATCAGACTTCAAAAGGATAAAATGTAAAGGTGGTAAAATAAAAAACCACATCTACTGACACATAATCCTGTATTTGGATTTGGGGAGGTGGACATAATTTTTACGTATAGTTGAAGTTTTGTTGTTCAGTAAGAAGGGTAAGTTAGTACTATTTAGAAGTTTTGTACAGCTGTTCATCAAACTGGACTAGCTGTGGTTTTGGCAATTTGCTCCATTTCTTTTCTGAGCTCTGCAGAGGGAGCTAAGAGCATGTAGCACTGCTGTCATCAAAGGATCTCAGAGCTCTAAAAAGATTAGAGGTTCTGTTATGAAATTGTATGTATATTTATGTCGTTAAGTATTGTAGTGTTACTCTGTGGTAAAAGGATATGGATGTACTGTAGAGTAAAAAAATTTATAACATGTCAGAATCAGTTTATTAACAGTGACATGTCAGATACATGTAGGAGTTTTATTTCTATGGTGCAAGTGATCTGAAAACTCAAAGTAAGAATATAGAACCATAATCAGAAGCGGAAGTGCATTTTTGATAGGAACATGGAATAGAAAACTGTTTTTCCTTTTATGTTCTAGACCTATGGATGGATGTATTTGTGTCCACATTGCATCTGTGATAAATGAAGTCGGTTTTGATTGGGGGAGATTTATTTTTTTAAGTTCTTTTTTTAAAGGAGGAAGAAAAAGTGAATTTTGTTACTGAAGTGTTAAAAGGTGGAAAGTCAGTGCTGAAACCGTATTCATGCAGCCCAATGTCTCTTTTAGGCTCAGGCTGTTTTTATCTAAGTCTTTAATGTTATAAGCTTATACATTGAAACAATAGTGAAAATTCATGTTTATTGTATGTCAGGTACCAGAGAGAAGCTTGCCTTAGGAGTATAATTTTGATATTGCCAGAAATAATTGATAAAGAAGGTTTCTTTGGTTTTGTTGATGGTGTATGTTTTACCCCTTGCCGTCATCTTGGTTTATGCTTTAATGCCTCATCCTCCAGGTCTGGTGACTATAAGCGGAATTCCCAGAGTTTTTGCTTCTAGCCTGTGCTCTGCCCACTGAACCCTACTGCTTTCTATACAGGTTATCCTGGCTTTATGGGATTTTTCAGACACAAATTTTATCTCCTCTTCATTCCAGGCAGCTAATCCTGGCTGTTGTTTGGAGGATTTTGTGAGGTGGTACTCCCCTCGGGATTACATTGAAGAGGAAGTGGTTGATGAAAAGGGGAATATAGTAATTAAGGGTGAGCTGAGTGCCCGAATGAAGATTCCCAGCAATATGTGGGTGGAGGCCTGGGAAACAGCCAAACCAGTCCCAGCCCGGAGGCAGAAGAGACTCTTTGATGACACGAGAGAGGCAGAGAAGGTAAAAATCTCCATGGCTAGTGATAGTCTGACCTGTAATGCTTATAACAGCCCTTTCTTCTTCCTCTTGGAAGACTTAAGCAATAACAAGTTGTTGCACTATATTCTCGGAGTTATTAAGCTGATTTGTACATGGCTTAGCGTTAGAAATTCTTAGGAAATGGTTCAGAAATTCTTGGTGCTGTACAACAGTATGTTTGAAATATCTAAAATGGCGTATTCACAGTAATTCATAAACTGTATTAGGTATTTCTTTGAATTATTAGTATATAAACCACATTTTTATCTGCATTTATGTGATGGGAAGCAAAAGTGTTCCTAAAATATAGTTTAGTTTCATTCTAACCTTTTGGAACTATAACAGTCACAGAATTCATGTAAAACTGTGTATTTAGTCCTGTCTTACAATGGTGCTCCTTTCTTGTGAAATCTTTGCTGCAGGTGCCCATCTTTTATAGTTAACCTTATCTTTGGGAAGTAGTTTTGATGGCTAATATATAAAATATTCTAATGTTCTAGGTGCTTCATTACCTTGCAATTCAGAAACCAGCTGACCTTGCAAGGCATCTCCTGCCTTGCATCATCCATGCAGCTGTACTCAAGGTAAAGGAAGAAGGTAAATAACATTTAATAAATTATCAAGATATTTTAGGGTGAACACTTGTGCAATAATTACAACTTCTTTGTTTCTTTACCTCCTGATAGAAGCACTAGAAGATATATCTTCAGTTAAGAAGATTATTAAGCAGATAATATCCCATTCCAGTAAAGTTCTACGATTTCCCAGTCCAGAGGACAAAAAGTTGGAAGTAAGGCTTTTGTACAGGCTGGGGCTGAAAACCGAATAGGCATTTGCACTGTTCCCAGGAGTGCTAAAAGAACAGCTTTCTAATTTTTTGTTTTCTGAACCTCTTGCAGGAAATCATTGCGCAGATCATGAGCGTGGAAGCAATCATTGCCAGGGCCAGGTCTCTGAAAGCAAAATTTGGGGTAGAGAAATGTGAAAATAAGGAGGAGAAAGAAGATCTGCAAAGGTGATTGATTTTCCCTTTTCTCCTACCCTCCAGAAATACTGAGGAATGCTGTTTAGTAACTCTAAACATTAGCTGTCCCTGTCCTTAGGCTACCTAGAGACATTAGGTGTGGGTACCCTAAATGCTTTTCTAAGTAACCAACCATCTCTTTGACAACATGCAGTACAGATTGTTTTAATGGAATTTGTTTTTATCCTGGCAATCCTGGGGATTTCATTTGTATTTTTTCATGTATGTGTAAGGTATATTTAATGAACTTTGTTACAGAAGAGGTAAAATTAGAAGGACTAGGGATTTAGTATTTTCCGTAACTAACATAGAATGAAATACCCACAAAGTTACATTTTCTGATTATATTTCTTACATTTTCCTACTGAAATACACTACTAGGAACCATGTGAATGACAAGCAACAAGTCATGTTTCACTGCTTCAGTACCTGCTGACAGATTATTTTCTTATTGGTGAAGATGACTAATATGTAATTTTAAAAACCCATGTTAACTTCTCACTACTGTGCTGGGGGAGGGATGAGAGGGAGAGATGGCGTTTTAGTAGCACATGTTGGGAGTTCAGAGGAGTGATGTCTGACCAAAATAAGATCTTTATGCTCAAAAAAATCTTGTCTTGTTGTTTGGGACTGTGTACCCTGCAGTGATGGTGGTAATCAGCTTCTTGAGAGTAGCCATAGAATCATAGAATTGCTTGGTTTGAAAGGGACCTTGAAGATCATATAGTTCTATCCCCCTCTGCCACAGGCAGGGACACCTTCCGCTAGACCAGGTTGCTCCAAGCCCCATCCTTCCTGGCCTTGAGCACTTCCAGGGATGGGGCAGCCACAGTTTTTCTGGGCAACCTGTTCCAGGTGTCTTACCACTCTCACAGGGAAGAACTTCTTTCTAATATCTAATCTAAATCTCCCCTCTTCCAGTTTTAAAGCAATTCCCCCTTTTCTGTCACTATCTGCCCATGTGAAAATTCCCTCTCCAGCTTTCTTGTCATCCCCCTGATATGGCTGACACCACGAAGGCTTGTCGTGTTGAATTTAGACATCTGCATTAGGAGCCTGGGTTCCATTCACAGTTACTTGAGAGGAGATGGCCTTTCAGAGCCTGAGCTGCAGCCTGGCTCTGCCTGCTTGCTGGAGTTGCAGTGCAAGCAGCCCTGTAATTCTGTCTTTCCTGACTTATGTGGGAGACTGCTTTGTGCAGCTTAGATTTGACCTACATTGTGAAAGAAAGCAGCTTGTATTAGCATGAAAGAATGCAATAAAGTAGGAGGGAACCAAGTGAAGGCTGAGGGAGGTGTCTTCAGAGCAGAGGGAAAGGAGTAAAGGGATGAAAAGGTGACAGTAGTGTTTGGGTGAGATGGTGAGAAGTAAACATCAGGGTTTTTTTCCTTACGCTTTTAGAACAGAGAACTCCTGTGAATGTCTACCAGTTCTTGCTGGGCGCTGGGTGGAGAGCTCCTCACAGGAAACAGTTCTGGTTTTAGATGAGCGAACTAGATACAGCTGAGAATTAAACAGTTCTTTTTCCTTCTCAATAACTTGTACCATCAGATTTGTAAACTGTCTCCTGGAGCAGCCAGAAGTGTCAGTTGTCGGTGCAGGAAGAGGACCTGCTGGCAGCATTATTCACAAGCTGTTCGTGAATGCTCAGAGGGTAAGAGCAAGCTTCATTGTTTTGCTGGCACCTCTAATTTCAGTAGTGTGAGGCAACAACTTATCATATGATGCCAGTTTTTGTCTGCATATATGCATGTATTGTCATAAATGTGCTTGAGGGTTTTTTTGTGATGTTCAGCATGATTTTGGCAATAATGGAACCTTACAGGATGAAAGAAGTGACCTGGGATGTCAGACACTTAAAGCCATCTGGGTAGATGGAGGTGCCATTAATGTTTGATTTACTTCAAATGGTGACATCAGTAATGCTGTTATGGCACAAATTTCTGCTTCGCTCTAGTTACGTGGTATATGCAACATCACAGCAAGAACAATCAAGTGTGTTGTTTCACATAGGAATGTAGAGAAACACGTCATAATACTCAGTATTTTAGGAGTAACTTTTTAACTAAGGCTTACACTTGGAGTACTTGAGATTTGTTCTGTGGAAACCAGGGTGCCTTGGAAGTTTCAGGCTCTTTTCAGTACAACTTTACATTCAGTTTACACACTGCCAGTGTCACATCTGTTTTCTGGAAACCCTTTCCCAGCTGACGTTGGTATAAATATTCCTTTTTCTCTTAAGCAGTCTGTAAAAATTAGCTCTAAATTACTGATTTCAAAACTTCTTGGACTGCATTAGCTGCCAGTTTCTGTCAGAATTACACCTGCTCATAGCATCAGATTATCTAACTAAAATTTCACTACAGTGCTAATAAGGGTAGCCCAGTGTTGCAGACATCTTAGAGCCTGAAATCCCATATGGAAATCATTGCTGTAAAAAACGTTGTCATTTTTTAAACGCTTTCAAGGTGTGAATGGTTTTATAATAATCTGTGTTTTGCAACCCAGCATAAAAAAGACCATTCTGAAAACAGACCGTAGCTATTCTGAGAAATGAAAATCAGAGCATTTGTTTTATCCCTCTAGTTTTTAGGGAAAGTGTGGTTGAACACCTCAATGTGTCAGCCAGCCACACTTAGGGCTTCCCTGTAGAGCCCAAGATGGGCCCCTCTGTGTGCATATGTATGTGCTTGCCTTTTCAATATTGAGGCATTCTGATTTTAAAGCTGAGTAAATGTTTCTAGCATTAATGCTTGATAATGTAAATTTCTAGGGTTTTATCTTGTTTGAAACATCAGTAACTAAGGCTAGGTTACAGGTACTTCTCACTAGGAGCTGGTGGCTCTTAATTAAGCCTTCTTAGTGGGACAGGAGCAAACTTGGTACAAAACCCACTTCGTGTTTCATCTACCATAATTTATTTTAGAAGAGAGCTGTTTGGTAAATAGAAGTTGAATTATTTCCATGTTTATTACATTTGGAACCTGGACTCTTCTCTGAGTTGTGTAAAATTTGTTGTATTCTCAGATCTTCTCAGGAAAATTAGGATAGCAAGTGCATGTTCTTGGGAGTAGAGTGCATGATGTCTCTTAAACCTACAATCTCCTTCTAACCTCTTGTAAGTCACCTCTGACTTGCCTTTGTTTCTATCTTTCATCACTGGTTCTTTTCTCATCCCTTTCCAAGCTGACTGAATCTTCTGATGAGGTAACCGACTTTGTCCCTCCTTTCCCACTCATCTTCCCTAGCTTCATAGAGTTGAACCTTTTGGTAGATACAGTACAGCAGCCTGAGTTAGTTTGTACCGTTGTTTACATATTAAGTGTAAAAATAGTTTTGTGTTTCCAGAATGGTTTTTCCTCATTCACAGACTTTATTTTTAGAGCCTAAAAGGTAGTGAAAAGAGAGAGAAATCTACAAAAAACAAAAGCCAAACCAAAGTAATTTCTTCAAGTGAACATTTAACAATTTCTGATGCAGAAATATGTGGCCATGCCTTTATATTCTTCTGTTGCCATCAGTGTATTTTGTTACTTGAACAGCCAGATGTTTTGGTGGGGAGGCAGTGATGGATGGGACCTGCATGTTGCAGTTTGGATCCCAGAAACTACTGAACTTTTTGGACAGAGATGCAGAGAGGTTTGAGGAAGAACTGGGATCACTGCATGAAGAAGTGTAGCACAGGGAGCGTCCTCTCCATTGGTTTCCTGGAACTGTACCTGCACAGGCCACAGAGCTGAGCGACACCGGGTGCTGCTGCTCCTGGGGAGCATGGAGGGGTTGCTGAGGGGCCAGGACTGATGTCCAGTGGGCTCTGCCACATCTTGGTGCCACTGCCAATCTTGAGTTTTGTGTCTGTTAGGGCATGGGGGTGCATACATATGTATATATAATTAGGGAATGTTTACTGGACTGGCATGGAGCATGCCAGCCCTTCTTCCAGTATTCAGGCTTTAAGTGTTGCTGCTTGCTGGCTGAGGCAATGAGTGTCAATGGAGATTGGTGCAGTGTCTCACTTGGGCTGTAGTGTAATTTTGACAAGCCTCTTTCTGGTCATGGAAAGCACCTATCCAAGTAGTATTTTGAGCGTGAAAAGGCAGGTGACTATTTATCAGGACTGCAGTGGTGGCACTGGTTTTAAAATGAGGCTGGCTTGGCCTTGTGCAGCCACAGGGGGCTGAGAAGAGAGCCCTGATTGTGAAGGGTGCATTTTGTCTGATCATGATGCCAAAAAGCCAGGAGCTGGATCTGGGCTGAGCTTCACCATCCACACATGGAATTTCTTCCATCTTGCTGTGTGCAGTTTATTTCTTGCCATCCCATTAGTGTCTCACTCTGTGTACACCTAGCGCCTTCTGACGTGTTTCCCATTTCTAACCTTCCTCTCTTCCCTCTTAAGAGACATTTTCTGAATCCTAATGTTGCGAGACAGCTTGCCCTGTAGTTACACCCCTGCTCTTACTTAAGGTTTCTGCAGTGCCTCCGCTTGATGAGGACTTGAGGAGATCGGGTCCGGCAGAGGAGCGACGACCCAATACAGGGGGTGTTGCAGACTTCCCACCACCTACTGGCCGGGAGGTGATTCTGCGCACGACTGTCCCCCGCCCGGCCCCCTACTCCAAACCCCTGCCCCAGCGCATGTACAGCGTGCTGACCAAGGAGGACTTCCGACTTGCAGGTGCCTTTTCAGCAGATACAACGTTCTTCTGACAGCTTGGGCTGCGGTCATCTTGTGTGTCTTCACAAGCAGCACACCCTTAGTTTTCCTTTGGGGAAAAGGAACGTTGCAAATTGACTGGCTTGTGGTGAGGAGATAATACAGTCGTCGTTACGGACAGAGTGTCATATTCCCAAGAACAGAACTGAAGTTGACAGTCAAGGATGCCCGTAAGCAACTCTTAACTTGGAGGTGTGGAATGGCTTCATGAGCAGTTCTGATCAGATCTTTGGGGATGAAAGCTTTGCAATTTCCTCTCTGTCCAAAGGGAGTCTATTATTTTATTTTGCATTCGCTTGTTTACTAAAGGACATGAATGGGCTGTATGCAAATACTGCATCTTGAAATTCATGCAGAATGTCCTGCTTTACAGTTCTTAATCAGACTTTATCAAGTGACAGTAGTAATCTTCTTAAATTGATGTGCAGATACTAAGTAATTTGTATTTATTGCTAATCATAAATATTGAGCCCAGTATTTTTTTGGTTAATCACTAAGTTGCAAGTGCTTCTACATTAGCCTTATTTTTATTTCAAGTATACAGTACCTTCTAGTTCATGCTAAACTCCCCTAGCAGCGCAGCAGTTGTCTAAAAAGATCTTGTCTTGGGCACTTCTCCCAGACAGAAATAAATAGATTTGGGGCTGTAAACCTGATATAATGAGGTGGATCACCAGTGGTTTTGGATGCTTTATGCCCTTCCCTGCCTGTGAGGGGCAAAGCTGGACAAAAAGGACAGGCATGGAGGTGTTTTACTGCAAGCAACTTGCTGGTATGTACAGAGTCGGTTGGAATGCAGTATGTATCTCTGATCTGATATGGTGAGACAATTCTATCCCCTGCTGGAAACTAACCCCAGTGGATATTGTGCAAACACTACCATGTGTATGTGCCAACGTTGCTTCACAGTGATCTTCATGTGTTTTAATGAGAACTGGCAAAAGATCAGCATCACTTTACAAACTGAAATGTAAAACCAGCTACAGTATTGTTGACATGACTGAATAAATCCAAACTTAGTAGTGGCTCGCAGACTTCTTTGTGTACCAGCAATGATTTTTTCTGAATACTTTTTAAATGCCATCCTTGCGTAACCTGACCTAGGAACAGCATTGTTTATGACTGTGACTACATTAAGTGTAGATAGCTATGTTCTACCTCCAGTAGTAAGGTTCCAGGTGTAACCCTAAAACTTCTGAGGGGATAGGGGTGAGGTGGAAGAGTATTTCCCTCAGATTAAGCTGTATCACATGAAAAATAAATGTTCAGGATAAAAAAAGAGTTAACTTTCTTCAGAGAAGATCTTGTCAAGGATTAGTTCTCCAGGCTGTTTGTGTTTACCTGAGGGAAATGCCTCTGATAAAAATGATGAGAAAGACAAAGACCGATGTAGCTGTTGTATAACTGTGTAGCTTCTTTAAATTACTTAATAATTAGCCCAATGCAATCTTTAACTTATTCCCTGATACTCCTTGTTTCCTCCTCTCCTGACTGTGCTGTCTTCGTAAAACTTTACATTAAAATGGCATCTTGTAATGGCTGTAGAAACTTGAAATTCCTTCACACTTAGTTATCCATCAGGCTCTAGTCTTTTAAACTGCTGCAGAGGCAATTCCGTTAATCACACTCAGAGAACATGAGGATCATGTAACACTTTTTTTAGGCGGTTACGTTGAGATGTCTTTGCTGGAAAAGGGCGGTTTCACCCTTTAGAAAACAGTGCCCTCGCACCACTACCTTGTCTTAAGTCTTTACCTGAAAAAACGAATGTTATACTTAAAGAATTTTTCTTGTAAGGAAAGCTTTTCTTGTAAAAAAAAAAAGCTTTCTGGCTGACCCAGAAAGCTTTCCAGCTTATTTTTAACCAGACGTACTTGAAATTGCAGGCATGTACTTCTAGTAAAGGATGTGTAGTGCGTGGATGTGCTTTATGAACTTGCTGCTGCCTTGTGGCACTTGAGGGCTGAGATAGAGACGGATAAAGCATAAAAAAAACCTCACCAGTAAAAACAGGAAAGTATTTCTTTATTTTTTTGAAGTAACCATAAAACCACCACATAACCTGTCTGGAATATCCACTGTCTCCACACTCCTCTTAAGGAGTGTAGCATTTTCCAGAAACAACCTTTGATGAAACAATTGGTAATATTTACTGGTTTGTCATGACTAAGTTTTTAATACAACCTGGTTTAAGTAAAACCAGATTTCAGTAGATGTTGATTCTATCTGCCAGAGTCCTGTCAGTCAGGCCCAGAGCCAGTAGTAGGCCTTTGATGGCCAATCAGAACTGTGTAAGACAGTTCTGGAAGAAACAAATCAGTCACTCGTCTATTTTTGCCATAACAGCATCAGAGCCTGTGTTTTCCCCAGCAGTTTTGACATGTGAACAAAGTAAATAATTTAAACTAAGAGATCTGCTTGGTCCATAATGGCCCTGATACAGCTGAACCCTGAAAGACCAATGGCAGTTTCAACTCAAATTCTCACAGCTGTAACTACCCTGTAGTAAGAAAGCAGTAATGCTTCACAGTCATGCTAATGTTGCACACAGGAATTTAGCTTTCAGCCGCAGGGTCATAAAAACAAAACCATGATCAAGTACCTTGGATTGTTAAAAGGCCTTGGGTGAGCACATCCACGTTATAAATGACGTCTGGGGTTTAAGTCTGCATTTTCTTCCCTCTACCAACAACAACATGATGGACTACAAAGATTTTTTTGTTGAAAATCAGTGCATGAGGAAAACTATATAACCACAGTGGATCCTGAGTTATAATGTACCTGCAAGCAGTCTGCATTTTACATCTTCACAAAAAATTTTGTGATATCACAGCCGTACTTTGTAGCTAAAGAACGTCTCTTCATATGGCTTCTTTCCTTGGCCTGTTGTGCAGTTCTCTGCAAAAGAGAAGGGTAGGTCTGTTCAGTAAGCATTGCTGCTTGTCAGTGGCGTGCCCCATGGAAAGCATTAGCCCACAGTTAAAACTTCAGTTCAGTGCTGCACTAGACAACACAGTAAAATGGAAATGGTTATTAAGGTAACATTTTCCCAAATCCTGAGGAAACTGTCATAACAGATTAATGCTGCCTTTCCCTCTTCACTGTATGGGCTGGAAGGGCTGACAGCACTGGGGTTCAGCTGGGGCCAAAGGGACTGAGAAGGAGCCTAATTCCAGTCTCCTACTGCCAAACAGAAGAGCAAGAGGTACTGGAGCCAGGCCCCACGCCTGCCTGGGTGTTTCCAGGAGGAGGTTTCACCCTGAGGGTGGGCAGCGGGCGAGACAGGGCAGAGTGTGCAAGCCACCTGCTCTGAGCCTGGGGTCAGGATACATTATCCCTCTACCAAAATACTTGCTTGATGACACCTACTGCCCTGGTGCGTGTTCCACAACAGTTTTGCATGAGAGAGTGAGGATTTTGGGTGAGACTACACTGACCTCCCTGTGGCAGACTGTGCACAGAGTTTGAAGGTTTTCCAGGGAGCACTGTCCTCCTCCGCTGTAGACAGGCCTGATATGGTCCACCTGCCAGAACTGGCCTTCTGTTGGGTTTGTTATAATTTCATTCAACTGCAGTAAACAAAGGACATGACAGGGGAAGCGTTAGTTACTGCTTCTGAACCACGTGTGTTCTACCATGAGAATAAGAAAATGATTCAGAAAATAGCTATTTATAGTTTTCATCTAGAGAAAGTAAGCCTTAGTCTTTTCTTGTTACTCTCGCTAGACAAGCAAACACCTGTGATTTTAGTTGGGATATTTTCACCTAGGCTGCAGCATGCTGATGAACATCACAGTGGATCAAAGAAAGAATGAAAGGTTCAGTAAGTTATTTTCCATGCCATTGTATCATCAAGTGCTGATATTAAACACAAAGAGTGCAACAGGTATACTTCCATCACAAAAAATAAAGAGTAACTAGGCGTTTGTCATCTAAGGTTTTGATCAAGTCAGTGGTAATTGTAACAACAAGCATTGAGAAAGCTCAAGTAATAAAGCCCTGTGCCATCTTTCAGAAAGTGAAGGACTAACTGTAACTTAGCTTGGAGCTGCATTTGCTAGAAGATTCCAAGATAACCCACTCTGCAAGACTTCTCATCTCAGTCTTCTAGATGTGCACTACCATATTTTCAAGAACTAGCAGAAACAAAGCTGATCTCATACATACCACCTCTGATGGGAAATTAACTTCTGTTTCTCTTTCCGAAGCTTCAGCAGGTGGCTGGAGAATTTCTATAAACAACTTAGAACCAGTAGCTTCTGAAGCATAAATCCAATTTTGCAGCAGAAATTAGTAGTTTATGAATAAATGCACCACTTTACATAGGAACATTTTCCCTCCCTGATCCATTGCCTTCGAGTCACTGAGGAATTAATCACAACTGTGAAGAACAGTGGCAGTTTGTGGTGCATGTTGAGGCGATACCAGGGAAGCCAGGACAATTGGCTTTTCTTAAGCTCTTACGCCAAACATGCTGCAAAGTAGGAATAACCTCTTACTGCTACACCACATCCATTCTTAAGTTGTTTCATAACCATAAAGTTCATAATGAAGTGCAGAATTCTGATGCCTGTGCCTTTTAGAGATGAAAAAAATCATTAGAAGACATTCGGATTTCTTGTGTTTAGTTTTGTTACGGATTTGTTTTTTCTTACTCTGTTGCTGGTGTTACATTAACCTATCTTAAACCTGTAAGAAGAACATTTTGGATTTCTCTCGAGTCTCCTACCTGAACACACAGATTAGCTGTTACTGCTTAAAACCCAGTACTATTACCTGCCCAATTGGAAGGTGAGACATCCAGGAACTCTCCAGAAGTTTCTTACGCTGACTCTTGGGTGCATCTCGGATGCTGAGATAAAGCTCCTGGGCATTTTGATGACAAAACTGGCAAACGCCATGTTCAATTTCAAACACTTTAGTCCTCAGGTAGCTCTGACTAGAGCGAATTGAGAAGTCCTCCTGGCAGGCATGAGAGCAGAACCGTGTGTCCCAAGGACGGGTCTGGCAGCTCGGCTCAAGCTGAGTTGTTGGGTGCTGGCAGCTGAGACAGAGGGGATTCCCTTGACTGTCCAAGGCTTGCAAATAACCCTTGGATAGGGAGGAGCCTTCAGCTTCAGCCTGCTCCAACTGAAGAGCCAAGGGACCTCCTCCATTTTCCGAAAGCAACCTTTTTGCAGAGAACAAAGCACAGCTGTCACCAAAGGAGGTTACTCAGCAATGCAATTCAGTAGATTTAAGCAATGTATATTTTCATTACATGTCTTTTATGCTCTGAAATTCCAATTTTAGTTGAAATAATATCTTGCTTAGATTGATACAGGCACAGTGCAAATCATCTACTTGGTTTACATTTCCATTTAAACAGAATTCGCTAATAAAACAGGTTTGGGGTTTTTTTGCATATCTTACTATATTTACACATGTACACTTAACTATTAACTGAAATAATGCTGTATTTATAAAGAAATGGTAGTTTTTATCAGGCATGTACACATATAAATGTAAATGTTGCAGCCCCCTCCAACAGAAGTAAAGAAGTCAAAGGAAATGTCCTGATTTCTCTGTGAAACCTTCATGGCTACAAATTGAATTCCCTACACTCAACAAGGCTTGTCTCCAGGCAGGATAAATGCTGCTTGTTTAATAACATTTTCTAAAAGGGCATTTTCTGTCTGGAATTTTCATGTTCTTCTCTCGCTTTTTCTAAATTTAAGGCAAAATAGAAGAATATATGGTGTCCCCAATTTGCTGTTGACCTCACAAACAGGCCTGAGCTGAATTGTGTAGCTATTTTCTTGTTTCATTTTAATCAGTTACTTAGCAGCTGTATCAGCAGGCAAAAGATGTAACGTAAATTGTTCTAAGAATGAAACATAGCTCATTAGCAGTATTACAGCATATTTTTTATCTAAGCACTGTACTTCAGCAAGGTAAACACTCATAGCACATAATTTGGTACCTTAAAAAAAACAGCCAACCAAACAAACCAAAAAACCCCACAAAACTGTGGAGAAAATGCTTTATCACTTTACTGAATTAATAAACTTACTTTGTGGAATGACCTGATTGTTCAGTAGAAGCATCTTCATTCTTCAGATAAACTCCACTTTCTTTTGAGATGATGCGAACACTGCCCCCACTGCTGCTAGCTTTGGTAAGTGAAGCTGCTGCAACATCCTCCTTGGTCACATACCTGAAGGAATTAATAATTCTGTCAATATACTACAAAAGTAACAATCTCCCTCAAAGAATATTCACTTTTGGCTGCAGCAAGATTGTTGTATTCTCTTAAAATACTCATTTCCCAGATGAGGAATTAATAAAGCTTGGGAAAGCATACATCATACTTCCATATTAAATAAGATACATTTCTCCAAACCCAGATTCAGCTCTAGCTGGCAAACGGTAAGTTGTTTGGATATATAACAATTAAAAAATAAAAGCAATTTGTGTGTGACCAGCAGGTTGAAAGAGGTGATCCTGCCCTTCTGCTCTTGTGAGACCCACTTGGAGTACTGTGTGCAGTTCTGGTGCCCTCAACATAAAAAGGACATGGAACTGTTGGAACAAGTCTGAGGAGGCCATGAGGATGATCAGGGGACTGGAGCACCTCCCGTATGAAGATAGGCTGAGAAAGTTGGGGCTGTTCAGCCTGGAGAAGAGAAGGCTGCATGGAGACCTCATAGCAGCCATCCAGTATCTGAAGGGCACCTACAAGGATGCTGGGGAGGGACTCTTCATGAGGGACTGTAGTGAGAGGACAAGGGGTAATGGGTTTAAACTTAAACAGGGGAAGTTTAGATTGGATATGAGGAAAAAGTTCTTTACTATGAAGGTGGTGAGGCACTGAACAGGTTGCCCAAAGAAGTGAATGCTCCATCCCTGGCAGAGTTCAAGGCTGGGTTGGACAGAGCCTTGGGTGGCATGGTTTAGTGTGAGGTGTCCCTGCCCATGGCAGGGGGGTTGGAACTGGATGATCTTAAGGTCCTTTCCAACCCCAACTATTCTATGATTCTATGATATTGCCTGATAGTGAAACCTGATAGCCATTTTGTTTCAGTTACGTGAAGTCCAAGAAACTTTCCAAGCTCTGGAGGCCTCTTTGGTTCATCTGTTATGTTTGAACTCACTTTATTTTAATGCGAAAACATACAAAACACCATTGCTCTTAAGTAAAACTTGTAAATCGCTTCACTCTGATCATGCTTCCCAACCCCATTATTCAGACAACTTCTTATAAGTACACCTCTCTGTACTATAAACATACCAAACCCTATATACTACCTTAGCAGGCTTCTGTAGGTTATGGTAGGTCTTCTAACATGGTTCACAATTAGATATTTCCTATATTTCAAGTCAGGTATCAGGTTAGGAAACATTTACTATCTGCTGCGTCTCTTTTTATTACTGGGATTACAGTCTCTTATTTATTTACTTGAATTCTTACCTACAGCCAAAATAAAGTCACCCTGGAGAATTTAACAGTAGGAACTGAGAGGAATAAAAGGGTTACAGACAGTTTGCAGGGGCACCTTGGTGAATTAACCTGTACGCATGAGAAGTTTTGTGGACAGCAATAACAACACTGAAGCTCTGAATGTCTGCCAGGGAAGACAGCATATCAGAAAAAGGAAAGAAAGTGGAAAAAAGGGTAAATGTTGATTTTAACAAGGATTAAACACTAGCCCTTTTCAGTGACACCCAGCGAGGAAAACAATAGTTTTGAGAAATGTCATTCCCAGAGAATGAAGCTGCTTAAAGAAAAACTGAGTATCTGAAAGGGTTGGAGTAAGCTGTGAATTATGAATAGAACATTGTATCATTGATGGCAACTAATGATTTATTTCTGCTTCCAGATGAGGAAAACAACAAGATTCTTTGACCTTAACTTTTCTGTTGAGCCCCTGATTTTCCTCAAAAATCTCTGGCAAGTTCCAGATGCTTAAACATGCAGTGCACCAAAGCCAGAACAGCTGCTGAATGCAGCACAGTGCTGGACAGGGAAGCATTCCACTTCCATTCCAACATATTTATAGACACGCTTGGTTGCTTACGTACATTTGTCACTGTGAACAAGCAATCATCAAATGACCCATTTAGTCTCAGCATCATTCCACTGAAAGTTACATTAAATATACTAAACTTCCTGCAGCAGTTAGTAAGAGGAAGAAGAATTAAGAACCACATACCTTTTTGTGCTGCTGACCACCGACTGCTTTTTAGACAACTCCTCTGCAGCACGAATAGGACTACAAAATACCTGACCGCTTTTTCTGACAATCTTCTGTTTCATTGCTGTTAGATGACCCCATTCTTTCACAAACCTCAGGATCTGGTAGAGAATGCTATTGTCAGCAGCATGACAGACATTACAGAACTATTTAATTACAGTGAAAGAGTGCTATGAATTAATACATTCAAAATTAATGATGAAAACAGCTGGTACTACTGGAGATGGTCCCTTCAGGTCCTTTTTCACCCAAGCTGTTAAACCTCCCCCCCCACCTGCTGAAGAACTGTTACAGCTTTGGCATTAATTTACAAGAACTGTTTTGCTATGTGTGTTGATCCAAAAGGTAGAAAATAAGGCCTGAAACAGCCTTTACTAATTGAAGATACAGCCATAGGAGAAGGGTTTCTGGATAGAGTCTCACTCAGGTAAAATTTCTTGTGTAAGCAAGACTGTGCTGATGGGAAAAACAGACATGCAAAGGAATTTTCTTCTTACAGCAACCATCCTCCTGCTGCAGTCAATATCTCAGAAAAGGAAAGTTTGCTTCCATTACTTGAACAGCATTTATAATTGGGTTTATAGACAACCCAATCCCAACAAACATGGGATTCCTAACTGGTCATTTCAGTCAGGCAAATAGCTGCGAAATCTCTCTGCAACATTTGTGTTACCCACTCATTAGGTGCTTCACAGAAATGTCGGCTGAATTAGGCAGGTTTGTGTCTTATGAACCTTGTTGGAGAGCCTACCAAAAAGAATCAGTTTTGTTCCTGTATGACAGAATCTGATTTTCCAGATTACATTTCTCTTTAAATGGAAAAACCCCTATGTTAAGCCGATAATACTGCACATAGAATCATAGAATAGTTTGGGTTGGAAGGGACCTTCAAAGATCATCTAGCCCAACAGCCCTGCAATGATCAGGGACATCTTCAACTAGATCAGGTTGCCCAGAACCACATCCTGCCTGGTCTTGAATGTCTCCAGGTCCAGTTTAAATTGACTGAGTACTTGGGTTCACAGTGTTTATGTTCTCAAACACCATTATAAATGTGATCTTTATTACTGAATTAACTGAAGCTTTATGTCTCAGTGGAGCTGTGCCTACAATGCTTTGAAAATTGTTAGACCGAAGGAGGAAGTGAGAGTGGAGGCCTGCTTATAACGGCAGCTCTGATACAATTTAACACATTCTTACTCATAATGTGCCCCATGTAAGTCATAACCTTTAAAAAGCTATTTTGTTGACTTATGAATGTTAGTTACTAATCCTGTAAATGAGAAATTAAATTATGCCTGGTTGATTCCATCTACTGAAATGTTAACAGGAGGCACGATAATTTGCCAAAGTAACAGACTGCATAATCAATATTCACATCAACGTTTATAAGATCTGCTTGCATTGATGAAACTGTGCCTAGTTCCAAGGCCTGAAAGTGTTCTGCATTTATTTAAAAAAACTAAGTCAATGCTCTCCATATTAAATATTAAATTGCTGTGCCAGTAGAATTTGTTCTTACCAATGAACGATTTTGTTTATGCTGGAAAGTCTCTGGTAAATCCTCCCAGTTATCCAGCTGTATGTCCAATGGAATGAAATTGTGATTCAGTGGCTCACCATCCTAGACAAGCAAACAGTTTTGTTTACAGATGCAATGTAACACAATCTAGAAAAAAAATGTACTAGTTTCAAGTGAATTATCTTCCCTTCCTACCAAATTTAGTTCCTCAAGGTTAAGATTTTTCCAGAAATAAACGATAACCCACAGATGCATGAAAACAGCACGGATGCAAGAAATATGATTGACATTAATATACGTAAATGTAGACAGTGAAAATTTTAACTTTGAATATGTCTGAATTTTTTTCCTTTGAAAATAGGTCAGACACAGAAACTGCCTCACATTAAGAAACTGAAATTATAATCCTCTTGATTGAATTTCCAAGGAAAATTAATGACTGTAGACTAGAGAACATCACTTTATTACAATTTCAAACAGAATCCTAGATAGAGCATTCTTTATTATAACCTATCTTTTTTTGTCTTAAATGTCTGAACAAGTTCTCCTCCACTTAATTTTCAAGGAAGAAGTTTTCCCATTGGGTACACATGACCTAGGAACGTACTGATGAACCACAAACATTTTAGAGAAGTGTCTCATCATTCAGCAGAATGATTTTGTGCCATATCTGGCATAACGAAGCTCTAATCCAAGCCAAAAAGCAATGGAGACCAATATACAGTGTCCGAAGTACCATCCAAAATGCATGTTCATTTTTAAATAAAATGTGTGAAACTAGGAAGCAGCATACAGTTTATTAAACATTTTCAGATACAAGAGAACGCTCTTTTTGACATTTCCCAGCTACAGCACTTAGCCTAATAAAAATGTATTATCTCAAAGGCTTGCCCTCAGTTTTTTGTGATGCTTTGCAGTCGCACCTCAACAGCCTAACTCATTCAGTGGCTTTGAAGAAATCTTCTCCGTGAACTTTTCTATCCCTTAAAAGAAAGAATTGGAAAGTCCTGACTCCCCCTTGAAAAGTTACCTGGAAAACTGCCAACTGCTAGTTTCTATACTCCCATTACCACTGCAGATTAATGATGATGTGTTTTATTCAGGAAGTTACTGACTTATACACAGCACCAATGTCAAGCCTTCTGAAAATGTGGCAACGATATTTTATCTAGTTACTGACTCAGGATTCACTGTCATTTTTATTTCAAATGTTTTTCTATTAGAAATATTTGGTGATAAGACACTATGATAAAAAAGGAATCACAGAACCCTTAGGGTTGAAGTGACCTCTGGAGATCATCTTGTCCAACTACCCCTGCCAAGGCAGGACCTAGAGCAGCCTACACAGGAACACATCCAGGTGGGTTTTGAGTGTCTCTAGAGAGGGAGACTCCACAACCCTCCTGGGCAGCCTCTTCCGTGCTCAACATAAAGAGCTTCTTCTTCATGTTGAAGTGAAACTTCTTGTGTTTTAGTTTATGGCCAGTGCTCCTCATCCTGTCGCTGAGCACTACTGAAAAGAGCCTGGAACTTCTTGACACCTGACTTTGAGGTATTTATACGAATTCATGAGATCCCCTCTCAAGTCATCTTTTCTCTAGTTTTTAGAATCTTAAACAACTAATACTTGCAGCAGATGAGCTGAGCATACATCTAATGTATTAGCTCCACTTTGTAAGACAAGAGAAGTGTTAAGAAACTACACATCCAGAGAATTTTACCTAGTTTGACTGAGTAAAAGAACAGTAACCTACCTAATTTTTGCATATTTCCACTAATACAAAAACACTGGCCTTTTTATAGAAAGCATGAAAAAGGAAAGAAGATACACACATTTCATGGGACAACATTTTACTTTGTAATTTTAAAATTATAACATGCATATTTCAGGTTTACCTTTGTATAGAGGTGAATTCTGTCAGTATTCTTGCTTGCACAAAACAAAAGCCCATCATATATTTGAAATGTGTCAGATTTATCTACCTCTCCTATAAGAGAAAAAAAGTTGACATTAAAAGTTTTTCTTCATTCACTCCGTTCAGTTCATTCAGAAATTACAAATGTTTACATGTATCTAATTCCAGAGCAACATAAGGAGTTACACAGCTCAAGCAGCAAGCTGTTATTTGTGTATTTTATTTTCCTGTTTCTCATGAATTACCTATTACCTGTTTTGCCAGCGGCTGTCCTGAAAGCAAGTAAACGCCATCATAAGTTTCAATAAAACTATACAGGTTCACAGCTGCTAGTTTGCCATAGTTCTTAAGTCAGCCAAAAACTCTGTATTGCTTCAGGACTTGTATAGAAAGGCTGGGTTTATCCATCATCAAAATTCAATAACCATCCCAGGCTAAAACAAGAAAGTCATGTGCTAGTGCATGTATGTCTATCAAATGTGCAGGCTTTTAAGTTATTTTTCATGCCAGAGGCATTTAATACAGTTTTGCAAGAGGATATAATAATTCTTTCATAGGAGTCCCACTTTACCGTCTCTACACTTTTTTTCACTGTCTTCATTTTCAATTTCAACAGTTTCATGTTCGCTGATTTCAACAGACTGCTGGGTCACCATTTCCCCCAAATCTTCTCTTCTGTCTTTAGCACTGCACTCTGCTCTCTCTTCATTTCTTCTGGAGTCCTCTGACATGTCTTCTTCAGATTGGCTCATTGGAGCTTCACAGTTTCTTTCAACTATAGACAAAGAAACATACAAACAGGTATGTAATCAGCACACATGTGGAGACAGGACTGTGTAATTGAAGCACAAAGAAATTGCATTTTATTCTCTAATCTTATTATGGTGCAACCACTTAAAAAACTAGAGCTAATTTTAATATTAGGAGTATAATCACAGGTAACAAAGTTTTCCATCTTTGCAATTTCATGCACCCAGTTTCATTTGTCAAATTATATGCAGTTATATAATAATATAATACAGTTAGCAATTCTATATTATATACAGTTATTGTAGACCATAAACACACAAAGTAGTTTTCCAGGCATTGAGCTATACCTGTGAAATTCAGAAGTTGCCCTTACTTGAACAAGCACGGAAACTTAAATAAAATTAAAAAAAGAAAGAAAAAAGCCTTACTCCTTCCTTTGCAACTAAAATGCAAATATGAGGAGAGATTTACGAAAATGTTTTATTAAGTTTCCAGCTAAATGAAGTAAAAGAAATCTACTTTGACCTGCTGGAGCAAGAAATGCCATATTTTCTACATAATGTCTCTCACAACAAATGCACAATACCCAAGTTAATAAAGCTCCAATACCACACTGTTTAGTTATGAGAGGCAGAGAAAGTTTGCCATTTCATTGGATTTAGAGTAACCATAAACCTCAAGGAAAAGGAGAGCTACATTTACTGCAAAGAAAACCAAGTAATACATCCTTCCTCATAGAATTTATATCCTGTTAACATTCATCTGAATTTTCCATTTGTTTCAAATTAGACTTATGCAAAATATGCTTGGGAAAAGCATAATCAAGAAGGATCACTTAATGGGTATCTGTTCATGTAAAGACAGCATTCTTCATATTCTGTCTGGATTTGCGTGTATATTCAAAAATACTGTATTTTCTGAAGCTAATCACAACTGAAATGAAAAATGCATATTTTTCTCTGCAGCACAAGTTACTTACCATTACTGCTTTGAGGACAATTGCACATTTCACAATAAGGGAGCAATTCATTATTACTGTAAGTGCAAACTCTACAGTGCCAAACTTTATTTAAAGCTGTGCTTTTGCTTGAAGTATTGAAGCCACAAGGAAGGACTTCACTGGATTTTTTTGAAAACAAAAAGGGCTTTTTTCCAGTCAAAGTTTTTTGCTTTTTCTTACTGAAGTTGACTGGAGTAGATCCACTTAGGCTTCTTGCTCTTTTAGCTTCAGGTTCACAAGTACTTTCATGACAAATTGTATTCACATCACTTATTATTGTGGAATCCAGGTTTTCATTGCTCTGCACTGCATCCTCTTCTTTTGTACCATCAGAAGATTCTGAATCATCATGTAGTGATTCACTACCACAAAATATTTTGCGCTTCTCAGTGGATGATTTTGGGAAAAAGAAAGAACGTATGTCATGCTGTCTTTCCTTTTCAAACTAGGAAAGGGGAAAGAAATATGTTAACCCCACTTATAATTACCACTTCAAAATCTGTTAAAATTACAATTCTCCTCCATTAGTATTACCCTGTAATATAAAAAAACTACTTTGGAGATGGAAACAAAAGATATTTTTATTAAGAACAGCTAGCAGAAATCGCAATTGACCATGCCTCTTCTGTTTTGTAAAAGGTATTTTCAATATTCTCATGAAACTTCTGAAATAGCACAAATACGCATACCTGGTATACGCTACGTGGCTGTTTTGATTACGCCCATTACAAGGAAAGGCTTATAAACACTATTAACCAATTAAATTCAGTATAGTTATTAAAGATGTAGTTTAAACAGATATTATTATCTGACTCTGAGTGTGAGTCAGTCACCCAAGCATAACACAAGAACCCACCGGAAGCCTGTAGATGACATTTGTACCCAACAGAACACTTTTCCCAACTTCATCTAACTTTTAAAATGGATTTTTTTCTTACTTTTTCTACTTATTTAGTGCTTTTCCATTAGTAAAAGCTGCAGTGCACAGAAAGCTTATGCAACCAACAGTTATATATTCTTTTACATTAAATAAAACAGAAAAATTTAAGTTTCGAGTCTCACATGTGTAAACAGAAGTTCATTTTTGCGATCTTCTAGACTTTGATTTGGGGCCCAGGTCTCAGCAAAACTCAAAAAATCCCATTTCTCTTTATCGCCTTCTTCAGCCTGCATTTTCTCTTTCTTGCCATTCAAGGTGCTGCCTGTAACTTTGGCCTGCAGAAAGATGACTTGCATAAAGTTTCCAAGGAATTCACATGTTGGAACAATTTACCTATATTCACTCAATCTGTTTCCCTTTGCAAACTTAATTCAGCATTTACAAAGTAAGAAACTGTAGTAATTCAAAATAACTTCAGTGATTAAAACTATTCCTGTTCCAGTACCGATTTCTGCAGAAATAACAATGAGTAGTGGATTTAGCACACTGTGACTGACAAAGTTGCATATAAAATGTCAGTATTTATTTAAGTTAAAAGAGTATACAGTGGGTACCTCTCTTACAACCTTAACAGCTTTCACTTGGCATGCAGAGACAAAGGCAGAACTAATTGAAAAAAGCAGTTTAGTGGCAGAACTTGTAAGCTAAACTGTTAGTGAATATACTGAGATCCATCTGTGTCATGTTTAAGGAGACAAAGTACCAGACTGATGGAGATTTTTTCAGCGGTAACTACAGTAAATAGAACGCAGAATTTCAATCCCCAACTGAACATCAAATACAGTTTGTAGTACCCAGATTCTTCAAGCTGTGATTACTTTTCAGCAGGAGAGGAAAACATTGGCAAAAAAAAAAAAAAAGGTTATCAGTTTCCCAATACAGTAACTGTATGGACACAAACAACTGAACCCCTTCAACATAGGGGTAGCCAAGTACAGGAACAAGAACAGCAAGTCAGAATTTCCATCAGAATAAATCCCGTGTAACCACAATCTCAAATGACTCTGACAACTAGAGTTTAAAAGGCAGTTCTTTCTACACTGACGCTTCTGGATGTCAGAAAACAAGAGCTGACAGAAGACTAACACACCTCAGTTATCAAAACAAGACACCAATGAATGGTATCAAAGGCTACGAAAAGGTCACAGAAGCAGAACAGCTAAATTATGTTTCTTAGTACTCGGAATTCTCAAAGATCTTCCAAGTAAGCAAAGAAAGCAGAATGGAACTATTCTTCCTAACAAGGACTGTGTAATCTGGCAACAGATGATAAGATTACTGCAATCCTTCTGCCTCTCAGAACTGAAGTTTAATTAAGGCACAATATTTATCCAGTTAAAAAAAAAATCCCACACCAAACTCTGGCTGCCATGAGTGTGCAGAAAACCTTACAATTGTAACCACCAATGCAATAAAAAGCTAGAAGATAAAACCCCCCAATCTATAGATGTGACCCACCTCATTCATCTTGCCGAGTTATTTATGTTTGGATCTTAATTGTAGAGCAAAAAGCTAGAAAAGATTAATTCAGAACAGACATGGACATTTTGATGATTAGCAACTCTAGGTCTTCCAGATAAGGAAAAATGCTAATGTTATTTGGTACATGCACTTAAGTGCTATCTTAACCATATCAAGTTCTTGATTATTTGGTTCTACTCCACACATACCTTGCGATTCAGCATTGCCCACATTAAAATATCCATCGTTCCTTTTGCAATAAGGAAGTGAATATTCACAGAACTGCACTGCCCAATTCGGTGTGCTCTGTCTTCTGCTTGCTTAATATGGCCGGGATCCCAATATAGTTCAGCAAACACAACATGAGTAGCAGCCGTGAAAGTTAAACCCTAAACAGAATAAGTATATGCATTTTAGAAAAAAGATTCCACAAACAACTGAATATGTGAACTGGGAGGGGGAAGGAATCTAAAGGTTGTACAGGCAATCTTACATAGAAATAAAAGGGACCACCTCAACAGCAGACAGGCCTATTACACTGATTTCTTCCTTGGGCCTCAGATATAAGTGAGATTAAGAAAATACTTCAGTATTGTGCAAAGACTCCATACCGCTTTTCATTACAGAAGTAACATCTATTTCTTATTCATCTGGGACTTTTAGAGAAATAGAGTTTTGCTAATATTCAAGAGTGAGATGCTGTTGCTGATCTTGCTTTTGCTCAAGTAATTTCATGAGGCTTAAAGAATTAACATGATTTGTAAAAATGTTAGATAATATACGAGTCTACAAAAGACATACAGCATGAAGATAAAGTGCCTTCAGTAAATCACTTCTGTCACCAGTGCCTTTGGTATCTATACTCTTCAAGTTTCCTATTTCACATATTTTATTTTTTGTCCTACCTGACCAGCTGCTTGAATACTCAAAACAGCAACGCGGGTATCAGGATCCTTCTGAAATTGATTGACAAGATGTATTCTTTCTGCTGAAGGAACGCTTCCATCTATTCGTATGTAGCGAACCTATAACACATCAGAGACAAAATTACATTATCAGTGTCCATTTTTGGACCTAATCACCCTCTGTCCCCCAGTAAAAATATGAAAACATCTGTTCTATTCCTGTCATTGATACATCAGTACTCTTTTGCCCTTTGATTTACAATTAAGCCTCTACGTACAGAAGTGTAGACTTAGTATTCCCTGTATACAAAAGAAGACAATGAACATCAGATCTTAAAATACAATACTCCACAGCAGAATCTGTAATTTCCCTGACATGACTTATTAAAATTTCAAGCATTTGCAAAATAATAACAACAATATAAAATAGCAAAGTTAGCCACCATTCCCTAGCAATGGTTTAGAGCCCACGATCAAAATAATATGAAGGTTGTTTGCAAACATTTTTGCTGCTTTGAATTAAATATTCAAGTGAGATGACAGTGTTTTGTAAAAGAAAAAAAAAAGAAGCACATTGGTAGGAAAACTTGGGAAACAACTGCCTACAATACTGTCAATAATAATGAAGTATCATACCAAATATCAGCGTTTAGATTATCCTCAGATATAAAACAGTTCTTCAAAATCACAACCCCTTTTAATCCAGTGGCACTGACCAGTATATATTTAAAATCCATAAATGTCTGTACATAGAGGTAATTCTACTGAATTCAAACAAAGCTCATACGTAATTGTAAATTCTGAAGTTAAATTTGTGTGTGCATTTGTTAAATCATTACCTTTTTTTCTATCACTGCCTCTGTACAGGCTTGAAGCATGCTTAAGTGATGAGCAAAAACTAGAAACTTCAGTTTGTCATTTTCAAGCATCATTTTGATATAGTCCTTTACTGCTCCTGCCTGGAGTAAGAGAGTTTATTTTCATTAGTTAAGACGCACAAAATGTTCAGAAGGTCAGTTTTGGTTTTATTTTAATGTCTTTCAATTTCTTGTAATACGAAAAGGTTAACTTCCATTCTTTCTGTTATCCATTTAAGACTTTAACAAAATTAACACTGTTAAAGATAAGATTATTCAAATGAATAAAAACAATGCAAGTGTATGTTGGCAAGAAATCTCAGAGAAAAAAAAAATCCAAACATTTACTGTTAAAAAAAAAATAAAAATCACAGAATTAGCACTTCCTCCAGATTAAGATGTAGATAAAACCCCTTTTAGTTACAAGATCATTATCTGATGTTTTAAGCCATATTTAAAAAAAAAAAACAAAAAAAACCAAAAAAATCGGAACTTATTTCTGCTCAAACATATTTCAAACGGAGAAGATCTTGTTTAATCAGAACTGTTGCTGCACCCACATAAAGCCATACATCAAAACTGAAAAAATAATTTTGATACTTTCATGACACTATAATCATAAAATATTGCTCTATTGAAACATTCATAGAATTCTTTTGTGTCAACTGTCATTTTCAATATCTTTTAAAAAAATTGTGAAAGTAACAGTGACAGTTAATAACAAAATCCATCAGTTATCAGTGGTTACTGCAATACCCACTGCAGCAGTCCTCAGATTTCTTTTTTTTTTTTTGTCTTTTAACTTCCTGTTTGAAAATGGATTTCCAGAGGAGAGAGACCAGAAAAGTGGGGAAGAAACAGCAACTGAACCACAGTGACATTTTTAAGATAAGGAGAAAAAAAAAAACCCTTGAAGGAGTTGGTCAGATTTTCAACTTTTCCTGCTCCGGCAGCATGCAGAACTTGTTTGAATTTCTATCCCTTTCTAAAAATAGCTTTGCACAATGAAGCCTGATAGCAGGGTAAAAAGTAGGCATGTGAAACACATTGATCATTAGCTTGTTTTTCCTTACATTCTAAGCTACAGTACCACAAAAGGAAATACAGAAACATGGGGTCCCATTCCATGACACCAGCTGGAGGGGATTGTTCTTCAACATTTATCCATCCGGAGAACTAGCACTGACAGAATGCAGTCTGCACAAGGGCTGCATCAGCACCATCCTGGGTCAGCTGCAGCAGCTGCTGGCACACAGGTATATATGTCTCTGAAGCACCCACATTCAGTATATCCTTAAGTCTGTCAGATGCATTTAGTGCTGTTGGGAGGCTGTATGTTTGGACAGTCTCAGCCAGCTTGCTGGACACCTAATCAGTAACAGTTTTAACGCTTAGCTCAGGTTACTATAATGGGACTCAGCTTATTCTGTAAACATACAGGGGAAAAAAATCTCCACATTGAGATTTTAAGAAACCTGAACCTCATCCAGTATTCAGGCGAATGTAATTAATTTTATTTAGTTAAAAATAGACTGAGCATTTAAAATATATTAAGAAAAAGACTTCCACACTTACCTTGGCAATGGCTGTTTCTTTATACATACGTGTGATCAGATTCATGACTTCAGAAAAGTGGCTTTTGGCAGAATCTGAATTCAGATTTCTCATTAATTTCTCCCACTCTGCAAAAGTGGTATTTAAATTCTAATTGGTAGAAGAGATCAATGGTCAGATACATAGAACAAAGCATGTTCTACTTCAACATATAATTTCAAGAATAAAATGTTTAGGAACTGAGTGCTTTTGAGAACTCTATCAAATTTGGCTGGAAGTTAACTTTAGGACTCAAAATCTTAGGGAAAGTAAGACAGAAAGGAAGAAGTCTGTACTAAAATTACACTGAATTTTATCATTATCTGATGCCACAAAAATTGCTATATTCATGCTTTTTGTTACATTTTAAAAAGAGCAAGAGATGCTGTGTTTTCACAGTGAATTCACACATTCTTTGCAACCACCTATAATGCACAAACATACATATAAATACATATGAATACACAGATATTGCTATTTACTAACAAATGTGTTTTTGGCAAAAGTGGAAAATTTACCTTAGCTGCAGCTTGTGGGAGGTCAAATGAAATACGCTGTCTAACTTTGGGAGGCAACTGAGTTAGAACATCATTCTTCAGTCTTCTGATCATTATTTCACTTAAAAGTTGGTGTAGTTCCTCTAAATTTGAAGCTCCTCTACAGTCCCATTGAGGTCTTTTACCAAAAAACCTGAAAATGAAAAATCAGAAACTGAGGGCACAAACTAGCTCTTCCAAATTCAATAGAAACCTTCAGTACATAATTAATTTTAAAACATGCTATTACATATGAAAGTGCGTTAGGTGACAATGCCTGGTGCTCCTGTTTACACCAGAGAGATGACTGCTTTCTGTCTGATTCTTTCCAACGCTATCAGATGCATACGTTCCTCTATTTCATCCCAACTATGCTTCCCCTTCTACAGGAAGCAAAAGTTTCGGGTATAATTTTATAACTCTTGTTTCAATGGACTAATGAGAAAAATACACCACCATGAGAATGCTCTTTATTATATTATAGAGAAGAATAACAGAGAAAGAAGCTATCATGAAAGCTGCAAAGATCACCATTAATATTCTTTTGCTTCCCTCCCCAAAAATTCCCTCTTAGTTATAGTCAGAGATGGGACTTACAGCTTAAGATGCCATCTTTAAATGGAATACTATTTAATAATTAAGATTAAACAGAGGAAGTGGGTTTAAGGTTAAAAAGCTAAAGGTTGAAAAGAGAAAGAATTTATTAACTTAGTTTTCCTTGATCTTTTTTCACTTTGTTATTTTTAAAGAAGTGTTGCAGCAGGAACAGCAGCTTTTCTCTGTCAACATTGCCAACAGATAACACAACAAGCAGCATGACAGATTTTGCTGCCTTTGGAGAAAAGCCCAGGTATCATTTTCCAAGACCAGGAGGGTATGTTTTAAGCATGCAATTTTATTGGTATTTTAAAATAAATAAATTAGGTAATTTTAAGCCTTACCAACAGTATTTTTAC
The DNA here is from genome assembly GCA_039720435.1 of Amazona ochrocephala. Lineage (NCBI taxonomy): Eukaryota > Metazoa > Chordata > Aves > Psittaciformes > Psittacidae > Amazona > Amazona ochrocephala. The sequence goes on from CM077881.1 coordinate 35,156,767, forward strand.
TTGGCTGCCTATAACCATTTGGGAAAGAGACTGAGGGACTCACTTCTGCAGTGGTGAACTATTGGCATAAAGCACTTAGAATGCTCCATAGATGGCAGACAGCATCATCTTTTACTCATATGCCTCCTTTGATCTATTTATATGGCTGTCCTTAGAAAGGCTTCTTCCCTACAGCTTGTGCATTGGGGATATAAAAGAAATGGTAGGCAAAACCGCACAGAAACACTTAGGCCCTCCTCTTTGGAAACAGGTGTCTATGAACACCTAAAAAAAAAAAAAAAACCCACAGCATTTTCACAGAAAGTGCTGCATAAAATAATCCTATCAGGTTTATTACCACAGGATGTTTTGTTTCAGCCAAGTCGTGAAGACAAAGTTATTTACTGAAAGCTTGCCAAACCCTGAACTCGATTTCTATTACATTTATGGTATTCCAAAAATAAGTTAACCGCCTATGATTGAGTAGCTAACCATGGTGCACCCACACACACTTGTGGTGTGAAAATTACAGATGCATTCAGTCAAAACACCATGGAAAAAAAATAGCTTTTCTCTGAAAATTAGACAGCACTGTTCCGTGTTATTTGAAGTTGAGTGCTGATAAAATGCATATGATGGAGGGAGAAAAGCAAGTTATATGAAAATGAAACCATGTAATTATTATCGTAAAAATTAAATTGGAATGCTACCCAATTTAGCTTACAAATCTATTGCTTTGAAGTTCTAGATATGAAATCTTTTAGCTAAGAATTTTTAAAGGTTCTTCCTTTCTCATAACTTCCTTCATTCCAGATTGTATCAGATTCAGATGGATAAAACTAAGCATTTTATATCAGAGTTTCCTCTATACCCTCTATTTTAGGATATAGCTAGAGAAACCAATCATTAAACTAAACCTAAGGGAAGCAAGTCAGAAGGAAACGAATGCTCCTTAACAAATTAAAGCACATGAAAGGTGAAAATTCATTAAAGATGCAAGGGATAAAAATGGCTTAAAGTTCATTAGACACATGTGTGTAAAAAATGCGTAATGAGTAATGTCACCTAGCAAATTGGATTCAAGGTGGTGGACAAGAACTTACAATGTCTTTATTTGATCCTTCAAACAGAATTACAAACACACTACTGTGCTTCTGGGAGTTTTATACCTTTACCTTTACTCAGCCAATTTATAAAATACAGAGACAAGTACTATACTTTCTTCCCCCCCATGCATGGTGGGATAGCAAAAAGACTAGATCTCAGAATAAACAGAGATGTAAATTATTATATGACATGAGCATACGACAGTCAGAAACTCTGAAGTTTCAGCTATAGCTGACGCTCCAACTCTAAAGGTAAAACCTATACACTTCATGCTAGCAACAGTAAATTTGTAAATAATTTTAAAGTGCTGGCACTTTATTTCAGACTTTAATACCTTCCAATTGTGTCCTCGGATAAAGTCTCCTACCAATTTAATCCTTTTCTCAACCCTCTTTGATGGAGGAGATGGTACCTGACCCTGGCTTTCCAAGCAGAATGGTACTTAAGTACTACTTACTGATTCTCTCACTTCCCATGACAAGAAAATCAAAGGCACTTATAGGAAAATAGAGGCTGAGAAACCTCGAGTTGTTCAGGCTGGAGAACAGAAGGCTCTGAAGAGACCTTAGAGGAGCCTTCCAGTACCTAAAGGGGCTGACAAGAAAGCTGGAGAGAGACTTTTTACAAGGGCAGCTACTGACAGGATGATGGGGAATGGCTTTAAACTGAAAGAGGATAGATTCATACTAGATATTAGGAAGAAATTCTTCACTAAGAGTGGTGAGGCAGTGGAGCAGGTTGTGCCAAAACTAGATGATCTTTAGGGCCCCTTTCCAGCCCAAACTATTCTGATTCTATGAAGTACAGACATACCTGACACGAGCATTGCAGTATTTTTTGGCATATTCATTCCAAGTTCCAAATCTTCTTGGAAACAGTGCCTCAATCTGCATGAAAAGCTGCATTTAAAAAAAAAAAAAAGGGTTACTGAAAAATTGCCTGCAAATATAAAACTATTTAGAAATAATTATTACATGATTACTGTGTTAAATTTACATTCAGTAGTTGCACACAAAGTACACAGCTTGGTGTGCATGCAAAAACATTCCATAGGAGTATGCATGCGCCTTAAGACAGGACAGTTTTGGGAGGCCCTCAAAGAACAGAGCATCCTGAACATCATAACACAATGCTGATGACTTAGAATAGACTTATACTGGACAAGAAAAAATAGATAAGAAGATGTTATTCCTAAAAATGCAATTTTTCTCATTTGCCAGGTACATGGGCTTCTGCAAAGCCTCAGTGCTGCTATTCCATGAATAGTCTGTTTCAAAATACATGGAAAACCTACTCATTCTTTAGTTTTACTTCAAAAAACAGACAATGACGATACAGACCAGAAATTCCATGCCTTTCTTCCTTGTTGAATATCACAGAATGGTTTGTTTTAGAACAGACCTGGTTCCAACCCCCCCTGCCACTGGCTGGGACACCTTCCACTACACCAGGTTGCTCAAAGCCCCACAGCAGGACGTAAATATCGGTTTAAGACAACCTAAAGAACCTAAAAACAACCTAAAGAACCTAAAGCCACAAAGAATCCTACTTTATAAACTGTTTTACTGTCAAAGCTTTCTGGATTCAAAGATCACTACTAGATCTGACTCACTATTCAGAAGCAGCAGGGGGTAGCATAGAGACAATAATATAGAAGGCTCTCTCCTAAACGCATTCCCCTGCAATCCTCTTAAATCTACTGTGCATCACTTCTGCCATGTAAGTTTTCATATTACCTAATCACATGCTAGTGACCTCTCCCAAAAAGAAAATTACTGTAGCCTAATCTCGTTCTTCACAGGATTCTTTCAAGACAAAAGTTAGAGAACTGAAAAGCAGTATTAAGAAAAAAAATAAGATTAATGTCTCAATTCATTTTCCATTTGTTCATCAATTTTGACCCCATTACCATGATCAAGGAAAGCTTGTATGGAATTTCCTTCAAAGGCCTTTTGCAATGTTGCTTACTGATCTTCGTACCAATGCACAATACACTTTCTAAATTCAATTCTTCTTCCAGAGTTGGTTGCAATGTCTTTAGTGCAGGCAGTTTCAGAATTGCCCATACCCACAGATACAAACATTTGTTTTAAAGTTTTAAGCAAACACTCATAATACACCAGGCCCTTTTTCATAGAGTGGATATCTTTCTCAAGATATAACCTCTCTGACCAAATTAAAGGGTCTTGGCATAAGTTCTATTTACATAACAAGAAACTCTAAAGTGTAAAGTATTACCTATATAACCTTTATAAGTTCCTCAGACACAAATCGGCTTATATTCCATTAATTTCTACACTTGATAAACAAAGGCAGTTTTCTTGGGTTCAGTATAAAACCCAAGTAGGTCTTAATTTCCTCTCTGCTCCTCCCCAGTTCTGTAAGTTGAACTTCCTCCAAGGAAAATTTATCTTTCTGGACTGCAACAAGCACAGGATGTATTTTTTTCCACTTATGAAATACAAGTGAACAGTAGGAATATTCAAAAGACTAGTGATAAATAAAGGACTTCCTGTATCAGATTATCAAGCAGAAAATACAATACAAGTTCTTATCTACCAAGGACTCTCCTATATAGTAGAACAAAATAATTACCTACTTCGGCTCTTTATTTTCTATTCCACCCAACAGTCTGTTACATGCAAGATTAATTTCTTATAAGAAACAGTTTCAAGTCACCTGTGCACGAGTGTGAAACAAGTTTGTAAAACATCAATGCAATCAACTCAAAGACACTGCTTTAGTTTCTTATGCTTCCTAATGCAGCAAGTGCAGGTTTGATGTTACAATGCATGTAATTGTACATATTCAGGTAAACTACAAAATTGTTCATTCATTACTGACACTATCCTTAAAAAACAAAACACCACGTCAAATACCTCTTCAGGTCGTCCTAGAGCAGGAGTTCCAGTAAGAAGAATAGCTCTAACAGCCTTCTGCACAATTGGCAACAAAATCTTGCTACGGGTGGCATTTCTGGATTTCATGTAGTGTGATTCATCAATCACAACTACCTTAAAGTTCTGCCTGTACAAGGTGTCTACTAAAGTCTGTGCATCAGAAGTTAACAGGCCATACCCCAGAATCGTTACTTTGCTGGTTGATATTCTCCTAAAAGAGAAAATCCAAAAGTTTTCTTAGGAAATTTTCATTATAGGAAAATGGAAATAGCAAAGGAATTGTACCAAACTAATTTTTTTTAAAAGACATATGTATGATTGATTAATTAGTGGGCTGTCAAACTAATAGTAACAGCTTTTTGTGTTTAAAACATATTAGCATCACACACTTACAAATCACACATTCACTGCCATTTTAAAAGACAGACATTGCATTTAAAAGGAAGTTTATTTATCTGGTTGCATTGCTTCAACTTGTGCTGCTTTCCAGGAGTATTGCATGGGATAAATCTAGTTTTTGGATAAAAATATTACATAAATCAGATCATTACAAGCACATTATGTAAACAGCACCCAAACACGTGAAGTAATAAAAATCAAGGCACAAGATGAAAATCTAGTGTTTAGTTCGAAAGGAACTTCTTACAATAAATTTAAAGGCATAGAGAGGCCCAAGGCACAGATTAATTTTTAATCACTAGAGAGCACTGTAGCCCTTCAGGAGCCTTTGAGGGGCACAGGAACTCTTAGAGTTGTTAGACAAACAATTCACCAGAATGAGAGTCATAGTTGGTCTATCCATCTGTCAGATGCTACTGCTCTGCTGGCATGACTTTGATTTCTTCTCCAGTAGCACCAGATCAAAGACCTAATTAAGCTGAAGTTTTCTTGAGTATCTATGAGGAAGAAAGTACATGCATGTGTACATTCATGCCTCTGGGTATGGAAGAAGAGGCAATGGTTAAGAGCACTGGCACTGCAGTCAATGCACTTCAGATTCTGGCTGTCACTGTATAGATAAATGTGGCAACTGGGAAAACAAGTACCTCCCTTACCACTTTGTGAAGGGTGGATAAAAAAAGTTATTCTTGGTGGAATCCATTTAATTAAGAAACATCCAATTTTAAATTTTTTTTAAAAATTATAAGAACCTCAATTGATGCCTAAGTATATTTTAATCTGTTTAAATTAAGAAGTTAAACAACATTCAAGCAGTAAATTTCATTGCTAAAGTTCTGAAGAAAAGCAAGTATGGAACAGAGAGAAATCCAAGCTAAACATATGGAAGCAAAATGTTACAAAATGCTAAACCAAGTTTGGTAGCTGCATTTTTGCATTTTCTTGCAAATGCATAAAACACTTTTTAATGTTAAAATATTAATTAGTTCAACAGCTACCTCGCTTACAGCAAGGAAGCCTCCTGGGAGTTAAAACAAGCAGAAACCCAAGTTTTCCTCTTCCCCTGCTGTTGAATAAAAGTGATAACGGTTAAGGTCTATTTCTTTAAAAAATCTTAGAGAAAATGAACAGAATTGTCTGCCATTTACTTTTGCCATTATTTCCCTATTCCACATTGCTCCTTTCTGTATTCAGTACTATAAGCATTAAGTTTGTGTGCATTTTAGCTAAATAGCTTAAAAAAAAAAAAAAAAAAAAGGCTCATTGCATCCTTATTTTAGTTCCCATATTCCGGTGATAAACTTACATATTGAATATCAGTAGCAACTGCTACTTTTAAAATGCATTTTCATTTGTATTTCTCTGGTTACCACAAAGAAGGTTCCATCTGCACATCTTGGAGGCCAAGTTACTTTCTGATACTCCCCAGACAAGATGAAGGTAAGTCTCCCTTACCCAGAAGTTTTAGAACAACATCTAGACATTACCAAGAAATCAAGCATGCCATTTACAGTAGAGCAGACTAAACAATACCCTTGTAATTCAGTGTAATAGGAGAGTTATTAGAATAACAAACAAGACTGAAAGCCTCTCTTTGGTGAATTCATGTTATTAAGTCTAAAGATAGAAAGTCTAGGACATGCTTATGTTTTCAATTATTTAGAGAATACTCACTCTAACTCACAAATTTTCTCAGTACACTAAATAGAATTTTAACAATAATTACTATCTTGTTTAAAACATATACCAGAAGTTTCCTAAAAATGTGTACAAATTGTTTTACAGAAGCTAATGAACACAAGGTAATTCATCATAGTTGAGAAATAACTGTGTATGTTCAGTTCGAGACACACTGAAGTAATCAAATTTTCAGCAGACGAGTACTTGCTATTTTGCAAGAACCATAGAACCATAGAATAGTTAGGGTTGGAAAGGACCTTAAGATCATCTAGGTCCAACCTCCCTGCCATGGGCAGGGACACCTCACCAGACCTCTCAACTTAAAAGGAGATGACCTACAACTATAATATAATAATACAAAACTGGGAGGAGTGGCTGACACACCAGAAGGTCATGCTTCCATCCAGAGGGACCACAGCAGACTGGAGAAAAGGGCTGTCAGGAAACTCATGAATTTCAACAAGGAGCAGATAGTCCACCATCCAAGATAGTAGTAGATAGTCTACCATTTCCAAGACAGTCCACCATCTTGGAAAAACCCTATGCACCGTTATATTCTGGGGGCCATCCAGTTGGAAAGCTGCTTAGCAGAAAAGGACCTGGGGGTCCTGGTGGACACTAAGTTGAACATGAGCCAGCACAGTGCCTTTACAGCAAAGAAGGTAAATTGTATCCTCAGCTGCATTAGACAAAGTTGTTACCAGCAGATTGAGGGAATCAGTCCTTCCCCTGTACTCAGCACTGGTGAGGCCACACCTAAAGTGCTATGTCCAGTTCTGGACTCCCTAGTACAAGAGACATATGGATGCATGGGAAAGAGTACACCAAAGGGCCATTAAGGTTATTAAGGGCCTGGAGAACCTCTGCTGTGATGAAAGGCTGACCGGGATTGTTCAGCTGAGGGATGAGAAGACTCTGGGGGGATCTTACTAGTGTAAATACCTGCAGGGACGGTGTAAAGAAGATGGAGCCGGGCTCGCTTCCATTGTGCCCAGTGACAAGCCCAGAGGCAATTGGCACAAACTGAAACACAGGAAGTTCCCTCTGAACATCTGGAACACTTTTTTTTTATTACTGCAGGAGTGCCTGAGCACTGGTACAGGCTGTCCAGAAAGGCTGTGGGGTCTCCATCCTTGGAAATATTAAAAAACACCTGGACACAGTCCTGGGCAACTGGCTCTATGTGGCCCTGCTTGAGTAGAGCAGGGCTGAACAAGTTTGTCTGCAGAAGAACAAAAGACTTTACTCACCCAGTATCGGTTTTGTTCTGAATGATGCTAATATCATCTGGAGAGAGCTCTGGAATCCACTTCTCCATCTCATCAACCCAAGGGTACCTCAGAGATGAAGGTACTACAATCAAGAGAGGCCATTCGTTTTTATAGTAATAGGAGATGGCAATTGCTTGAATTGTTTTACCTAGCCCCATCTGGGAAAAGAAAAGATAAAAATTAAAAATAGAAGTCTCTGTTTAGAAAGCACATTCCATTCCACCAAAATTAGTTTGAAAGACAGAACCAGATAAAGGAAACAAAGCCAAAGAGCTACCTGCATAATATCTATTTCCTTGTCAATTTGTTACCACAGATCATATTTTATGAAAGTAGGCGCTTCTCTTTAAATAGATTAATACATATATTTTATCTAGTTAGCTCACTAAAGCTGAAAGAGGCATTTCCATTCATTTCAGAAGAGTTTCTTTTCAGGGCCTTCGGAGAGTAGACTATAAAGATCAAACTCTTTAACTTGTTAAGCTACCAAAAATATTTTAAAAAGACTATGCAAAGGAAAAATATGGGCTGTCTTCTTAAAATAAAAATGACAACTTTATCCTAAGTTGCACAGGCAACTGAAGAACAAAGGAAGATCTATATGAAGAACTTGACTTTTGACCCAGGAGATCAACTAAAAGAAACTACTGCTTTCATTCACCACAGCTACCAGTTTCTATTTACCACAGAAAAGGAAGTCCATCTAGCGGAGAATTCAGGTTACAGACAAGCTGAAGGGTAAAGACACAATATATAGAATCACAGAATCATAGAATAGTTAGGGTTGGAAAGGACCTTAAGATCATCTAGTTCCAACACCCCTGCCATGGGCAGGGACACCTCCCACTAAACCATGTCATCCAAGGCTCTGCCCAACCCGGCCTTAAACACCGCCAGCGATGGAGCATTCACAGCTTCCTTGGGCAACCCATCCCAGCGCCTCACCACCCTTACAGTAAAGAATTTCTTCCTCAGATCCAATCTAAACTTCCCCTGTTTAAGTTTGAACCCTTTACCCCTTGTCCACTCACTACAGTCCCTCATGAAGAGTCCCTCCTCAGCATCTCTGTAGGCCCCCTTCAGATACTGGAAGGCTGCTATGAGGTCTCCATGCAGCCTTCTCTTCCCCAGGCTGAACAGCCCCAACTTTCTCATCCTATCTTCATACGGGAGGTGCTCCAGTCCCCTGATCATCCTCTTGGCCCTCCTCTGCACTTGTTCCAACAGTTCCATGTCCTTTTTATGTTGAGGACACCAGAACTGCACACAATACTCCAAGTGAGATCTCACAGGAGCAGAGTAGAGGGGCAGGATCACCTCCCTCGACCTGCTGGTCACTTTCCTGTTGATGCAGCCCAGGATACGGTTGGCTTTCTGGGCTGCGAGTGCACACTGCCAGCTCATGTTAAGCTTCTCATCGATCAACCCTCCCAAGTCCTTCTCTGCAGATACATATTTAACAAGAAAGTACTTGCTTCATATAGTAGAGGTAAGAACATTCCCATATAATGACTTATAAATATCAATAACAATAGATGAATATAGGATCCAGAATTTAGGAGTTTGTTTAAAAAACAGAACCTCCATGATTTTATCAAAGAATGCAGCTATTTTCTCTATTTGTTCACGTGACATGAGACATTTCCAGACTCCTGTTAAGCACTAAAGCAGAGACTGGCTTTAAAGTACTCTTTCACTTTAAGATTACTAAAGCAGTCTTGAAGACTGGATAATCCAGTGGATATTTCAACTGATTTGCTGCTATCTAACTACTCATGGTACAGACATAAAAGACCAAATTATTTATATCCTCAGAATTAAGTTTAAATGGATTGATGAAATTATATAATGAGAAAATTTCCCAGGTATAGAAGAAAACATAATGAATATTTCTACTATTACTAGAAAGAAAAAAAAGGCGGAGAAGTACTGCGATACTAAGTTTCCATTCAAAAATGCCAAGTTTTCATTAAAATTTTCCTGCAAGCCCCCCTGGTGTCACCAGTAGTGCCTGAGCCAGCTGAAAACAAACCCAATTGAAAAAAAAAAACCAAGTTAATTTTTTGTTGGTTGCCACAGCTGTCTCACTAACTCAGACTGCCCAGTCACTGGTGATGGTCTAGGCAACTGAGCTGAAATGAGCAGGGACTAAACGGCAGGTCTCTTCACAGTAACACACCCGTTACTGAATCTATATCCCATATAGCTGATCACCTGTCTAGGTTAGACTCCCATCACACACACTCATTGTCCATCTTCATGCTTCAAGAAAACCCAAATGAGAATAAGGAGACTATATCAATACCCAAACATTACCTCTTTTTCGATAAAATTTTAAATTGACAACACATCAAGAACATTATACCCTAATAGAAAAATGTTTTGTCTGTGGGAAGAAATGCTGGAATCGAATTTCACTAATACGGAATAAAATCCAAATTTTCAACTGCATGGGAGTAATGAATTTCACTATTACTGTCTGATCAGTGCATTTAAGAAAATTCATCTTTGGAAGGCATATCTGTTCAAAATCCACCTCCTTGGGGGCCAGGAATGTCTCCTGATCTATTAAAAAAAGCTATGCAATTATAAACTGCTAAAAAATAAAATAAGTCAACTGAGTTAATATTTTCAAGACTGAGTAATAGACGATATTTAACCTAAAGTAACCGCCTAAGTTTTCTCAATGCTTCTTTTAAGCTTATGTTGGCTTTGTGGTTTTTGTTTGTTTGTTTGTTTTGTTTGTTTGGTTGTTTTTTCCCTCTGGGTGTAGTTAGGTTTTGTTTGGTTGGTTTTTGTGTCCCTGCTTATATATATTCAACAGATGATCTGAAAATACCCTAACTATTCTATGATTCTATGATTCTATGAAATCACGCAAATTAGGCCTTTTCATTACTAACCTTTCTGCCCACATCTCTCAAACAAAAAAGGTCACATCTTCATGAAGCACATTCACATAAGAAAAAAATGCTGTTAGAGAATCAGGAACATCACTTACCTCATCAGCAATCATGCACCTAAATAAGAAACAAGAAGAGAGAGGAAAAAAGCAAAAATTAATAGTAAATGTAACAGATACATTTATAATAAACAATTTGTAAGTATTGGTTTAAGTTACGCATTTACTGAATCAATGAAAGGAAAAAAGGTAGACTTCATTCCTACAGATACCAACTGCAAAAAGTAAATTTGTTATGACTTTAAAAAGAACTATGCCAATTATTGAAACACGTAGATTCGATTTGTTAGCATTACTGAAGAATTTGCACTGTAAAACTGAATTGCTGCTTTGGTCTAGTGGTAAATTACTTGTAATCTTAAGTGACATTTTCAAAGCAAGAAGGGCATCTTCAATTTTTTTTCTCTTTTGGATACAGCAATGGTTTTGCTGCTGCATGATTATGGATTACTTGTATGTCAGAATGATTTTAAAAGCTGCTTTCCAGAGCTGTCACATTTGTTTTGAAATAGAAACAGACAACCCCTCTCCCCCATCAACTGTATTAGCTAAAGTAGTAAAAAAACTGACTTTTTACCTATTTCGGAGTCACTTACTTAATGTTATGCCATGTAAAGACAATGATAATTCCAAGGCCACAGTCAAAACTAGCACATTCTGTTCAGCATCTTTACATTGTCTAAACATTAAATGTCACCTTTCATATGAATTTCTTACAGGTATTTTGAGTTATTTAGTTTACTTCAGTTATTTAGTACATACATTCTTAACTCAAGTAGGGTCTAGGGAACTTAGATGTTTCCAGCCCACACAAGCTTCTTCATCAAATCTTTGAGGCTGGATGAAGGACAAAGGAAATTATTTGATGGACATTTAGTTAAGTCATAAAATGGATAATGCATCTTTCCAAATGTGTACCCACAGTCATTTTGCAATCTCAGCTTTCAACTACTTCACAAACTTTTACCACTACTACTTCACATGCTTTTCCAAGCTGGAAAAACCTCCCAACACTAAAACAACCAAAAATCCCCCAAAATCTAACCAACAAACCTATCCAATTCAAAAGCATTATCGAAAGAATTAAAAGACCTTGTTCCACCTCTAGTAATTATTACATACAATACATATATCAAATTCACACACACTAATGAATTCAGAGGAAGGCACAAGCCCAAGCAAAAACTGTGAAGGTAAGAGGGAGGCAAGGAAACAACCTACTCCTGTTAAGTCTTTCAACAAGGAGATGGCTTAAAATTTCTCTTTTCTCCTATAGCAAACCTGGATTGCACGAAGATACAGATTTACTAAGTATCTTCAGACTAGAATCAACAGCAGGGAATTCCAAGGCAAGACCTAAATTGGCACAAAGTGTGAAATTCTGCAATTTCATAGCAACACCTGCTTGGGCTGCAGTTAGGTAACTGGCAATTAGGTGAATTCTCCAACTACTAAGAATCTGGGAAGTTTTTCAAGTCTTATATAATTTTCTAAATTGTCATAAAAAGCTAACTGAAAGAATCACTCCCACCAGTTGGTATTATAGTGCCACACAAAGGGCATAGGCTTAATCAAAACATTGATTGAGAAATACAGCAATGAGTGTGTTATTGATTGAACTGACAGCAACAGACTGACAACTCAATGCAGTCCATCACTTTGCTTGAGTATTTATAAATGCTTACTGACAGAAAAAAGGTGCCATGTCTCAGAAATGATGAAATATTTCAAGCTCTGGAAGGGAATAAACTTCACAGGCCACTGTATCTCCCCCTTGACTCAAGTATCCTTCTGCCTTGTGGCTTCCACTCATTACCTCCAGTAGCTTTCAGTCACAGATGCAAGCTAGTCTTGATGAATTGCTCTGGATGAATTCTTCTTCATAGTCTGTTCCCAGCCACTGTGTCTTCTAGGGAAACTGAAACTTCCTGTACTTCTATGCAACATAGCTAGATGTGCACCCACTGCACCATGTAACTGAAATGCAATGCTCCTTCCATGAAAAAACAGGAAAGATCTTCCAGGTTTTTTTGTCTATAATAAAATTTAACATATCAAGATATAACTGTTCTGTATTTTGATACTGAAAATCTTTTAAAGTAATACAGAACTGCTCCTGAATGGTATGTATTCTGAAGTTAGTGTAGCTACCCAAAACCACAACAGAAGTCTTTTCTGCATGAATACCAGCCTCTTTATACTGGTGATTAATTTGAGCTGTCATTATGACTAATAAAACGCATATTGCCATGGGGCCAAAATGGACATTTCTGCGGTCAGAATAGAAATCTCAGCAGAAGATGTATACTGGCATTTTCCAGACATGATGTACTACATAAATGTTTGATATTCTGAGAAACATGGTGTACTGCTGTTTGCTCACTCCATCTGCCACTGCAAGTTTTATCAGTTTCTTTCAACTAACAAAAATAATTCAAAATACATCATATATAACTTAATTTTTATAAGTAACTGTCCTGGGTTCAGCAGTTGCAGTCATTTTTCTCCTTCTTTGTAGCTGGTGCAGTGCTGTGGTTTTGACTTTCAGCCTGGGAACAGCACTGATAACAGCGATATTTTTAGTTGCTGCTCAGTAATGTTTACTCTGACCAAGGACTTTCTGAGTCTCATGCTCTGCCAGGGAGGAGGGGAAGCCAGGAGGAAGCAGAGAGAGGGCACCTGACCCAAACTGACCAAAGAGGTATTCCATACCACAGCACGTCATGCCCATTATATAAACTGGGGGCAGTTACCTGGAAGGGTTAGATCACTGCTCAGGTCGGGCTGGGTATCAGTCAGCAGGTGGTGAGTGGTTGTATTCTCTTCCCTTGTTATTTCCCTTATCATTATTATTATTGGCGGGAGCAGCAGTGGTTTGTGTTACACCTTAGCTACTGGACTGTTCTTATCTCAACCCGTGGGAGTTACATTCTTTTGATTCTCTTCCCCATCCTTCAGGGAGCGGGAGGGGGGAGGAAGTGAGGGGAGTGAGCCAGGGGCCGCGCAGTTCTGAGTTAGGGCTGGGATTAAATCACAACAGTAACAAACTATCTACTTGCAATACCTTTGTAACCACAGCTCCCCACCCAGTTGTTAGGGGTGGAACCATGAAGCTAGAAGAAAATATAACAAAACAAACCCCCAAGTTTGCAAAGATTTATGAAGGAAAAAGGCAGGAAGAGAATTTTTTTTGTTGCAACTCATGACTGTGGAGCCTTAATGCCTATGATTTGCAGCTGGGCAATGACATTTATTTGCAGGCAACTAAAACACAATGCTAATTTAGAAATAATGTTAGCTTTTGCTCACTTCAAAGACTTTTTTTTCACGTTTATTTAATACTCATTGTTAATTGCCTGAGCTGAAGTTTACAAACCCAAGTTTTTCTTTTGGCAGATTCTTTCAGAGATCAACTGCTTTCGGTACAATAATAATGTTTTTTAAAACCAGTTTGAAGCCTGCAATTAATTGGAATGCACAACAACCTAGTGTTGCAGGGGTTCTTAAACTCCTTAAACAAATGTAGAAGTTGAGCAAGACTGTAGCAGTTAGCTACAGAGCAGAGGCATCTCAAGAATAAACCAAAGACCACCTTCAGTAATATAGTATAAGGATATCAGAGCAAATGTACAAATATAGCAATAACCGAGTATATTGCATTCAAGTAGCATCTGGTAGTAAGGAATTGTGGCAAAGAGGACAGGAATACAAATGTTCCTTGCCAACTTGTGCTGACAAATAGAGTATTTCTCAGTATATCAAGTTACATTTTAGTAGAACTGCATAAATAATGAAATGCTAATTAGGCCAGTTCAGACACACAAAAATCAGTCAGAATATGTAAGACCCAACTGTACTGTACTTTGGCATATGTGAACTAACTCTTTGGACTCTCATTCTTTTTTTCAGGATAACAAGGTAAAATGAAGAAATTCAGAGTGATTTACAAATTGCTTTGACAATTAGAAGATGAATAGCAATTAAAACAAAAAGCCTTAAAAACACACCATGAGAACAGATGTTTCTTTGCATAAAGTAGATTTTTTCATTAGAGCGAAGTGCAGCCACTTAAATTTTGATGAGTATCTGCTGAAGAATAAGCTGTTCCATTTTTCTTTTTGCATGCATTTTCAGACTGTGCTCATAGAATCTTTGCTGCTATAGAGTATCTTTTCATGTCTTAACTTCCACTTAATATGTCTGAAGTGAAATTTCTTATGTAGCAGCTTATAAATATTTATAGAAACTCATCATGTTGTTGCTGGTAAATGAAGGACAAAGTAACTGCCATGATTTTATCTATAAAATAACCACTCTTAAAAGATAATCAGTGTAAAGTGGTCAACACAGTTTTATCTTCCGTGTTTCTGCACTACCAACACAAGGAGAGATTCGACAGAAACACCCATACGCTTAGAAGTTAGATATCTCTAGTGATATTTTGCTATTTAGTTAAGCATTCAGTGTCTTCCTCTACTCAATGATGAAATAGCTTTGTCATAAGTGGCTTGGATTTTCTTCCTATACTTGCAACGCGTACAGTTTTTTTAGTCATTTAAACACTCACGTACACACATCAGATTGATATTAATCAGGTGCACAAAACTGTTTTTAAAGCTCCAGCTAAGAGTATCTGAAGGTGTTAAGTCCTTTGTTAGGATAGTTAGCAACATGAATCACTGCTTCAATTCACACTGTTTATACTCTAATTCCTAAAGTGCTACAGTTTTAAAATTGCCAATTAATTAACATTACTGACACACTTGATAGAAGTTTTGAAATGACACAAAAGGTAAGTTTATAAGTAGAAGTTAATAAAACTATTTTAAGTGTAAGCTGAGGATATTTAAATTATTTAATGACTGAACGCATTTTAGAGCATTTATCCTCTGTAGTTTTCACAGTTTTAGAATAAATATAATACATTAAAATGCTTGCTTAATGTAGTTACAAAACATGAGAAGTTCAAAATTTTTTCATTAGACTCTAAGGCAATAAAAAATAGCTTATATTACGGAGAGGGAAGTCATCAACTGTTCCATATTTATAATCACCACAATTAGATTTGAAATGTAAAGAACTTTCCCTGCATTATAGTTGAAATCACACAGAACTTAGAACTAATAGTTGCATTAATCTGTTAAAAAGCAATACTTCACATTTTGCTTTACATAAGCTCAAAAATATGCAGCCTCTATTTAAAATAAACTTCAGGATGTTCTGTATTATTGCAGTCAGACAAGTTGCCAACATGAACATAAAGGTTCCATGCTGTCAGAGCAGAAGAAACAGATCTTCAGCTACACTGAAGGGACAAATATGTATTTTTGTTTCATGTATTTTGACTGCAAGAAGACAGACTTCTTGTTCTCTGAAGTTCAATTAGTCATTTCCTCTCAACTGGTAGTTACCCAATCTGAGCTTCATCATTCATATCCCATCTGTTCATATGACACCTTAATAATAGCTCTATCCGAGAATATAAATCAGAGCTATGATACACAGTTTCATATCCTGTTATAAGCTCAGCCCACATGGTCAAAAGTTTCAGAAAAGCAGAGGAAAAAAAATCATTTTAGATGTCTCAGTTACACTTACTCTCAGCAGCCAAGCCCAATCAGGGAAAAAGCACCAGAGTCAATGGCAAAGTCTTTCAAATTCTTTCCCATTTGATTTCTAAATGCTTCCCTTCTTTGTAGTGAATCCTGTGGCTAGCATTTATCAAGGAAATCTGCTATTTTTTTCTAACAGAAAGCATTAGAATCTCACCAGAATGTGTTGCAGATGCTGCTACAATCTCCCTACTATTCGTAACCCTTTTGCAGTTTTAGGATTAGCAATGGGCTTCAGACACAGTAGTATCTTTCATAAACAGAAGGAAACTACATAGTCTGGTCTCCACTAGAGTTTAAAAACCCTTTCATTTCGAGATGTATTAGCTTTACAATAAAACTACCTTTTCCATTAAATTGCAAACACAAAGAGCAAAACAGGAAGCTTATTTGAGAATGTATTCTGGTAAGTGAATATGCATGCAGAGAAGACAGCAAGAAGTCTACTGTATTGGTTCACTGCAAGTGCACATAGGTCCAAAATGCAAGCACCTGAGGTTATACACAAAACCCATCACTGCGTCTGAAGCTTTCTTCTAAATGTGAAGAATCATGTTAATTTAAGGGACTAGTCAGGTGAGTCAGAACCACAGAAGCAGGTATCAGGAGTTAGCATGCATCATCAGAACAGTCCTGTAAAGGTATCAATGACCAAGCAAAGGTGTGCTTACAGATGCGCTTACAGATTCTTACCACAGCAAACCTTCAAGACAAATCAGAAGTTAGCAAAAAACAGGAGAAGGAGCTAAGAAAGTAAGACAAAACCTAGCCTTAGAAAAGCTCTGGTCAGAAAAGCTCTGCCTCTGGAAGGACAGAAATTATAATTTTTCAAACCTCAGAGCACAGAAAGGGCTCCTAGTTGTGCTGATGTCAAGAAGATTGGAACCAACTTTGAAAAGCAGAAGGAGAAGCAGATGTCTAAAATTTTATGCAGATGAGTTGACTGGAGAAGAAGGAGGAAATTAAGGGTAAGCTCATGTGGCATATGTCATATAGCCACAAGAAAATAGTCTGTGTCAGAAAGAGATTAATACTAAACAAGTTTCATAAAACGAGTGTCAGGGAAGAAAAAACTGTTAAAATCGAAATAATTTCTATTTCTGCGTATCTAAGTCACATTCAGGTCACCCCTTTGGAAATGTTAATGATATAAACCAAGCAAAAAATACAGTTAAAGTTTCTTATATAAATTATGGCACCTTCAGCAAGGTATCTTTGCAAAGACAAAGAATCTAATTTTGAACTTTGCTCTTGCAAGAATACCAATTAACAACACACTGACATGTATCTAAGGTTTATACAACCAAGAATCCTATGAAGTCCTACAGTCTGTGCTGGAGGTTTCTTGTAACAGAAATATTGGGCAATAATAACCTCTCTAAACTAGACAATTCTGCTTCCTTACATGGAGGATTAAAAGCTAAAGGGGTATAGAAATCCAAAGTGTCTATTGCTTGCTTGTGGGAATAATTTAACTTCTTGATCAGTTTTCAACAACTATTTATCTAGAAAAAAAGTTAGAACTGCAGGTAACTTTTTCAGAACAAACTTCTTCACTTTGAAGTATATTTCCCAAGACAAAGAGTCAAAGAAGTAGCATTTCATTTCTTAAAACACTGAAAAATTTTTTTACTACTCAAATGAATTAAAGCTGGTTTTGTTAATGCAGTCTTTGGAACATGTTGTACAGAGGAAGCTTGCATCTTTCTCTCACTAATGTGGGTGTCCTGATATTCTTGGGATTCTCACCTACTCATGTGAGTCAGTTTTATATAACGCTACAACATATAATTTACCTCCTACTCACAAGCCAACACTTCAGCACTAACATCTTAACCAAGGGTTATTTAAGGAATCTGAATTTAGTTCATTTTTATATAAAACTGCGCAAGCAACCATTACATTTGTGTGTCAGTAATCACAGCACGCAATCCTAAAACTAGAACAAAGAGAGCTCACTTCCTTGCAATAATAATCAAGGTTGTTTCACCAAAAATAGATCCCCAGAAGATTTAAGGTAGATTATACCCTTGCTCTTGAACTATACCAGGTATTTTAAAAAACCCTTAATAATAAAAAAAACAATCATTAATCTAATGTAAGATGCACTTAAATGCCACATTGGAGGTGCTAATGTTTCTCTGAAGGAGTGTAGAGGAGAATGGTTGTACTTAATAATGCTTTTCTCCAACACTCTTCAACGTGTAATGCAAAAATAACCTTAAACGCTTTATTAAGATTTGAAAGCTATGAGAGCATATTTGCCAGCGTGTTCTAGTATTTTAGCTTTGACCAAGGCGTCTGGAATAACACATATCAAGTTGAAGGTTAAGCTCAGACAATTCAATAGGTTTTTAGAATATATTAATTGAACTGTTAACTGATGAAAATTCTAGTCAAGATGATACCTAATTGTGATAGTGAAAACTCTTTACCTATTCAGTCACTGGCCTCAGAGACAAATTGGCTCACCAGCTGATTCAATGCAAGAAGAATCGACTTCAGTTAATTGGAACTGCTGAAAAGACATCAACTACTTTCGACTACTGATAATGTAAGCTACAAACCTTAACCTTGGTATTAATTGGCATGACTGAAATACCTGTGATCAACAGTAGGTCTTCCTTACTATGCACAGTCTAATGACTTTCAATGACATGTAGGTACTTATCATCACAGCTTTTCCAATAAGCTCTGCATTCCCAAATGACCCTCCCTCTGCAGTGCTTTGCAGTGCAAAAGCTACAGAACTACTCTCTTCATGTCATTCTTCTTTAAAGTTAGCTGAATCAGGCAATAAAGAATTATCCAGTCTCTTCATTTTCAATAGTTCCCAGATTCAATGTCTCTACCCCCCAGTACACCAGGCTCTCAAAGCCAGTCTTAAGTTTTCTCCTACCCTTTGTTCCTTCTCCATACCAACGCTTCAAAATACTTTTGTGCCTTCCAAATACTTCAAAAACCATCACCCATTCAGCTGTCGACAGAATATCCTACTTCTTTCCTGACATGTATCTCTGAACTAAGTAATTATGCTGCTCTTTTCTACATTCATTTATCTCCTTTAACATGTTCCCCCTTCAACACAATACAAAGACATCATAAAGTATATGGATTTTAATTGTTTACCCAGCTACCATTGGGGTAGTTTGCTCTTATGCCTCCCTGTTCTCCCTCTCCTTCCAACTGCCATTAAGTCAGTCAGAATTTGACTCATACTTGCTTAAGACCTTGTTTTTTCTCACTTGCATGAAATCAGCTTGTCTCACATTCTCAAAACTGGTCACTTACATTCTGCCCCTGATGCTTGTATTTAAACACACCAATTTTTTCACTGTGGATTCTCCCCCTGCAAACTCCCACACAGCTAATACTAAACTCACTTCCCCTCTCTCCATCACAGCTGACAACCTATTTACCTATAGTCATAGTCTTACTGGGTTCTTCAGTCCAATTCATTGTGCTCTTAATTTCTAAAAATCTCTTTTCTATTCCTGCTGCTAAAAGTCCATGTTTAAACCCAGATAATTCCTCAGATTTCTACCATTGCTTTTTTCTGTTCTTAAATATTTTTATTTTTTTTTACCTCACAAAGTTCTCCCAAATGACATTCTACATTTGCTTTCTGACAATGCATTTTTTGTTCCATTTGAATTGCCTCCCAGTTCCTCCAGCATCACTTCTAAACAAGCTTCCCCTGGCCATGACAGCTCTGCAGAATTTGGCTCAGTTTCTCATTCAGACTTCCTGCATCTGAACCTCATTCTGTGAGCTAGTTCTCTCTCAGCACTTCTCAGATGTAAAATGTACTCTGAAACATTACAAACCAATGTCTTTAAAAAAAGAAACCTTTCTTTAAAAACACAGTACTCACAGAGATACTCTATATTTAATTGCTGAAATGCATTAACTGTTTGATCCTCATTTCATATCTCTAAAATTAGTTCCTGAATATGTTGGAATAAAGGATTTATTTCTTGATCTAGCAAGAGACTTATGCCTTGTTTCAAACATCTCTTTCAGACTACCTAACTACAATCTACTGAGACTACAAACAGAAATCGCATTAAAAAATTACAACTGTTTTATTCCCAGCTCTCTATGGTCTGAAGATCTACAAATAGAGACACTTGTTTATGGCACCTGATGCTGCAAGTCACCAAGTACAAATTAAAATAAAAATGAAACATTGCTAGAAACAATCCTAGACATGACTAAAAAACACCCCAAACAAAAAAAAAACACCCCCAGCAAAAAAACAAAACAAAAACAAAAAACAAATCAAAACAAAAAAAAAACCCACACCAAAATGCCTCCCCCCTCCAAAAAAAAAAAAAAAAAAAAAGTGAAAGGAATTTCCTTTTCTAACATGCAATTTAAGTGATTTGGTGTCTGTCAAAGTCGGTGTAACAGAGAGAATAAGTAGATCTCCCAGAAGAGACTACGATTAACTTCATCTTGTCTGGTTTTGAATTTACCTTCTTCATGCTAAACTCTGAACTCTCCATCTTAAGATCAAATCGGTCGCAAGTTTAATAGCAAGAATTTAAATGGACTTCAGTCTCACGACAACAGTGACACTACAGAATTTGGAGTCATTAAAGAATACTCTGTTTGGTACTTAAACAAATTCTACATCCTTACATGCAACACATAAGAATGATAGACAGTCACTGTTACATGCTCTCAAGGAAATAGTCAGAATGCTAACTAGGGTTTCCAACAATTTATTCCGCACAAAATGGCCCAGTATGAATAAAACTATGAATAAAACTTGAAGAAAATTTTTTCTTATAAATGTTCTCCATAAATATGGATAACTATCAGTATAAATACTCAGTACATAATCTTATAAGTACCGATGATATACTGATAATTATCAAACAGCTATAGCTCCATAAAACATGAACTCTCCATGTCAACCTTTTCTATTACATTTTTCTCCCTTTAGAAATCAGTGGTTATTGTTTTCACTGTATAAAAGAAGTTGTATGCTACTTACGTTAAACTAAGATATGAAGTAAACTAAGCGATGTTGTGAGGACTTCAGAAATGAAAAGAGTAAAGCAAAACTAAACTGAAAATAACGCCATATCTTTCAGAAGAGAAATACTGACATATAATACTGGGGAACAATTCAATAGTAACCTGTAAAATATTTTTGATAAGTGTTCCTTTAAACCATGTAGCTGATTCTGAAAAAAATAGATTATTTTAGACAATGGCAGAAAGCAGTTAGTCTTGTATTTAATCACAACATAGACTTGCAGCAACCTATGACCTTTTAAACAAAGGACAAAAAAATTAGATGTAAACAGTAACACATATGTAAAGATGCATCTAGGATTAGTGCCTCAAAATGGAAATTGAAGAAAGATCTATTTTCCTCTCTGAAATGTTTTGATACATAGCTACTATCAAGGACAAGAAACTGGAGAAAGAAATACATTAGAAAGCAAACCAATCAGTAATCAAGGATCAAAAAGTAGTAAAGGCAAAAGCAAAGCTCTAGTAACTTAAAAGACAATACAAGACAAGAAAGCAAGTGGCATTATACAGGAGAAAAAGACTAATAGACAACATAAAAAGCAGAACTAAACTCAGTTAAAATTACAAAAATAAAAGGGAAAAGTAGTTAAACAGAAGTGTAAGAGAAAAGGACCTAGTGCTCTAGCACAAACTAAAATGCGCATGGAAGCAAATGCAGACTGAACATATTTTCTCTTATTATACCAGCATCCATAAGCTAGAAATATACCTTCATTAGACACTCCGCTCAAATGGGAATGATACCTTTCCTACTCCTTAATGGCAAATACAGAAGAATTCACTTAATTCAGGCTATCTAATTCAGAGTCTAGACAAAGAAAGCTTAACCTCTCCCTCAAGATCTAAATGATTCTATTAAAAGACACATTTTTACCTCTCCCCACTCCTGCCCAATGCACTGGTCATGCAGGTTATAGAGGGGTGTCTTTATGTTCAGGCAGGCTGAATGAGATACAACAAAGCAGATTCAGAATAAGAATTTCTGAGAACTTGAGAATTTTTATTTCAAGGTGGGGGGAATGCAAGTCTACCGTGATGCAGACATCGACCCAATTTCTGTGAATTCCCATCACCCCTTCCTATTACCACTCAAGGAAGCAAAATAAATTAGTAGAAATTCACCCAATAATTTAAATATTACTTTTATCAGAAATTTCTGACCCTACAAAAGGCTGTACTATGGCTGGGAATTCTAAATATTTCTATTTGCTCCTTGCCCAAGAGTTATCATTTCTATGATTCAACTACTAAAAACTCAGCAGACTTCACCTGTTGAGTGAGGAACTGGAGCTAGAACCTTTCAGCTGTGTTCATAAGCTAAATTTTGGTTTGAGCCTGTTTTTCTGGTCTACTTTGAAGGTGGGAGGGGGGGAGTTAATTTCTATAAAGATTGATAAAGTCTTTAAACTAAAAATCTGTTTCAAATAATGAAGAATTAACTATATGTTTCTCCTGTGTAGCTTGCTAGGGATAAGACATAATCAATGGAAAAAAAGTACTAGTTTGAAGTTCAGGCAACTGACTCATGATAGGGGACACTCAGACTCCATTCTCTAATGAGCTCACTATCATAATGATTCTCTGCAGCCTACTATCTGAAACAACATTAAAGACTACAACTTTTTCATACTCTAGAAAAATACTACCTAACAAGATAAATACCCTTTCATTAAAACTGACAGCTCTTAATGCCAGATAGGAACTCTATAACATGTTACTGCCATTCATTGTAATTTACCTCTTTTTTACTGTGCCTACACTCAATAAACAACATCAAACCAACATGAAGAGGGAAACTAAAAATCACATGCTCCACAACATATAAATATAACTTAATGTATTACCCCTAAAACTTAAAAAAGTACCATTATAAAACCAAAATTATCTATAAATAAACACAGTAGTAAAATACAGATCTTGGTAAACTTATTAATAAGCATTTCAATATTTAGATAAATTGATATATACCCCCTTCCCACCCCAAAAAAATAGAAGTTACAATATTAATGCCCTTGATCCTTATGTAAGGAAGTGAGAAGAAAATACAGCAGGAAACTAGATTACCCCAGTAAAATGGTTTGTACACATAATTATAATGGAAAAGCTCATTTCATGAGTGGTAAATACCTCCAAGTCCTCTTTCACATCCGCAAGCAAGACAACCTAAACAAATTGTTCTGCCAACATTTCTAGGAAAAACGTTATCTGTGTTCCTGAAGGCATTTTTTCCAGATAACATCAAGAAGGCAAGCAATGCTAAGCAATTATATTTGCAAATCACATGCTGACAGTGTTTATTATAAAACTTGATAAAGCATTTAGTGATACAATTTGTACATGTTATCCAGTAGCAAGGGAGCTAATTTTCAAACAATAGCATGCCTCTGACTTCTACAGTATATTCAGGTGAACAAATTTTAATACAAGACAGACATTGCACACTTCTACAAAGAGAGGATATAAAACAAGAACACATGATAGAAACATACATATTAGTGAAAGCAACAGTAAAAAACATCAATATCCAAAGAGAGATCTGTGCTCAAAAGACACTGAAGACAATCTTTATCAATACAATCAAGCCATTTGTCCATTATCTCTGCATCTTGGGTATTTTGCCCAAACTTTTACCACTTTTTCCAGAGCACTGTGCTTTGACACTGCCACCTCCCCTCCACTAACACCTGACTATTGGCCACTGATATCTCAGTATTATTTAGGTTTTCATTATGAAGTCTGCCTCAGAATAAAATAGGGCTGAAAATGACATTCTGTTGCATAGAACAACTAAACCCAATAAGCAAGATAACATCTTTAAGGTTTTCAGTTTATGCCTCTTCACTTGCAATTGATTAGGTTATCCTGAGCTCTTAGGAAATGGGGATTTGCCCACATCTGCCCGAACTATGACTAATAACCAGCAAAGACCATTGACAATCACTCACTCCCGCCCCCCAACAGCATACACACAACTGACTCTAACAGTCTGTCCTGGGTTCAGCAGCAGCAGTCATTTTTCTCCTTCTTCGTAGCTGGTGCAGTGCTGTGGTTTTGACTTTCAGCCTGGGAACAGCGCTGATAACACCGATGTTTTTAGTTGCTGCTCAGTAATGTTTACTCTGACCAAGGACTTTCTGAGTCTCATGCTCTGCCAGGGAGAAGGGCAAGCCTTCCTCCAAGGAGGAAGCAGAGACAGGACACCTGACCCAAACTAACCGAAGAGGTGTTCCATACCACAGCATGTCATGCCCATTATATAAACTGGGGGCAGTTACCTGGAAGGGTTAGATCACTGCTCAGGTCGGGCTGGGTATCGGTCGGCAGGTGGTGAGCGGCTGTATTCTCTTCCCTTGTTATTTCCCTTGTTTAATGTAAGGGTGGTGAGGCCCTGGAATGAGTTGCCCAGGGAAGTTGTGAATGCTTCATCCCTGGCAGCGTTCAAGGTGGGGTTGGACATAGCCTTGGATGGCATGGTTTAGTGGGAGGTGTCCCTGCCCATGGCAGGGGGGGTGGAACTAGATGATCTTAAGGTCCTTTCCAACCCCAACTATTCTATGATTCTATGATTATTATTATTGGTGGTAGCAGCAGTGGTTTGTGTTATACCTTAGTTACTGGACTGTTGTTATCTCAACCTGTGGAAGTTACATTCTTTCGATTCTCTTCCTCATCCCCCCGGGAGCGGGAGGGAGGAAGAGGGGGGACTGAGCGAGAGGCTGCGTGGCTGAGTTGCCGACTGGGCTTAAACCAACACAGTCCTAAATATTCCCTAAGCCCATTGCTAAGAGTTTTTGTTCCTGGGACGTTTGTTGCTTTCTAATTAAGATAGTTTAAAGCACACATAAATAAATAAATACACATTAATGGCTTTTTAAAAAGTAACTTATACTTTTCCTGAAAGAAAAGCATAAAAATAAATTAGTTTTCAAGCAAAAATTAGTGTGCACCCATCTTTTCTGCACACTAAAGACAAAACACTGTTTCTATCCCTAGGTACCTATTCACAAGTGCATTTCTGAAGAAAAATCTTCAGTAAAGAGTAAGCAGCAATGCAGTTATTTACCTTTAAGGCATGCCTGTGAGCTAAAAGGTATCTCAGCATTTGTTAACTATACACTATCTTGTTGGGTCTAAAATTATTAGCTCTGGAAAAGTGTTAGGTAGTCTCTGTTAGCCTACATGATGCCTTTGGAGCATGCACTGAAAAAGTGTTTAATTCATTTATGAATGAACCAAAAGCACAAACCACAACAGCGTATTTATTTTACTCTCCAGGAAAAGACAAAGGAATTAATAGCTTACTCTAAGCCCCTTCCATACTACAAATGAAAGTTTGTTCTAATAATAAGCCCCTTTTCACACTGGGTGATTGTCTAACCTAAAATAATATTAAATCTCTTCAGCCAACAACAGAACACTTTCTCTGCACCAGTTTCCTACCACTACAGCAAAGCATAGACTACGTGATGACTGTAAAGAGAGTACATAGCCTGAGGAGAGGCCCATATTGCTTACTTCTAGTCCCATGTTTATATATTTTTAAAACTAGAAATGACATTTCTATAGAAAAGTATCAGACCCTGCCAAAATATACCACTGGGAATACTGGAAGAAGGCTTAAATCATTATGGTGTACACAAAAGGAAGAGACTTGGGTGAGCCAAAGGCTGACGAACTAATAAGAAAATTCAGCTACAAGCAGCAGACGCTCTTATT
Source organism: Amazona ochrocephala (assembly GCA_039720435.1). Taxonomy (NCBI): domain Eukaryota; kingdom Metazoa; phylum Chordata; class Aves; order Psittaciformes; family Psittacidae; genus Amazona; species Amazona ochrocephala. Next base: position 35,182,442 of record CM077881.1, read on the forward strand.
CTATGTTTTGGGACAGATAGAAAATTAGATCTGCTTGAGCAAGGGATAGATTTAAAAAATACTCCTCAGGAACGTTTGACTTAATACTCTGCTCTTGTGAGACCTCACTTGGAGTACTGCATGCAGCTCTTGCGTCCTCAACACAAAAAGGACATGGAACTGTTGGAACAAGTGCAGAGGAGGGCCACGAGGATGATCAGGGGACTGGAGCACCTCCCATATGAAGATAGGATGAGAAAGCTGGGGCTGTTCAGCCTGGAAAAGAGAAGACTATCTGGAGACCTCATAGCAGCCTTCCAGTATCTGAAGGGGGCCTACAGAGATGCTGGGGAGGGACTCTTCATGAGGGACTGTAGTGAGAGGACAAGGGTAACGGGCTCAATCAGGGGAAGTTTAGATTGGATATGAGGAAGAAATTCTTTACTGTAAGGGTGGTGAGGCACTGGAATGCACTGCCCAGGGAACCTGTGAATGCTCCATCGCTGGCGGTGTTCAAGGCTGGGTTGGACAGAGCCTTGGGAGGCATGGTTTAGTGGGAGGTGTCCCTGCCCATGGCAGGGGTGTTGGAACTAGATGATGTTAAGGTCCTTTCCAATCCTAACTATTCTATGATTCTATGATTTTACTTATACGGAGGATGGCTGAGAGTGTGCACACAATACATCAGTTTGACCCAACTAAGATAAAGAGTTTGCCATGCCAAGGAATAAAGTTTCTTGCAATAATGATGAAATACTTTCATACACATGCCACAGTAAAACCATCAATGCCATACTACTCTTTTATTAATGAAGGGTTTCAAGAAAAGATAACAACATAAAGCTCATACCCCTAATAAAAATAATTAATTCTCCTTTTGACAGAGTCATTAGCCTAGGTATTCCAAACCGGTTCAGATACTTAGTGTAGGCAACTGTTACTTCTCAAACAAAAAGAATGAAACATCTGATTAAAATTTATCTAGTCCTACAGTTAAGCTGCTTCCTCAGGAACTTCCATATTATATAATAGGCTGCAAAAGATTATGCTACTTTCAGATAGATCCACCAGCCTCCTAATTATGCAACTACATGCATTTAGCATCTTCTGTAATTTCACTATGTGTATATACAAATGCACTTCAATTGAATACTATGTAAGCCTCAGTTGTCTTTATTACAATCAGATCAACCAAAATACAGTTGCCAAGGACTTTGGACTTATTAAACTCATCTCCACTGTAGACTTTGCTTTCTATTCTATCAAAGTCTCAGCCATCAATTAAAACTGTCTGCATTCATTTTCACAGTCACACTGTGCAGCAGGGAAGTGCCTAATATGACCGCTGCTCAAAGAGAAATTAATGCCAAAACAGCATAAAGCTTTTTAAATCTCAGGCTTGCATGTTAATGGCTGAGCTCATCTTTCTGCTCTGCTACCTACTAGTCTGGCAGCATAACACAGATGGCATGCTTCATTCCCTGAAGACAGCAATGTAATAACTGTTGAAAGTTTTTGCCCAAATGAATAGAATTGAAGTGAAAAACTTCAGAGGAAATTTTAATTGATCAGAAGTTTCATATAATTGCAAGAACTGAACTGAAGATAAACATTTACAATTTTTTCGTCTTTAGCAAAAGAGAGACACGTTTATTTTCTCCTGCAAAAAAAATCACAAATGTTAGCAAGGAACCCCCTGAGGCCCTAAGCCTCTTGTTCTGAGCAAGGCAGCAAAATATCAGAAACTAACTTTGTCCTTCTTTAAAACCTAAGCTAAAATGATTTCATTTGTGTCAGACCGTTAAAATGTCATTGCTTTCCAACAGAACAACATACAGTTGTTTCATGGCTTTAGGTTGCAACTGCCTAAATTTTCTAAAATTTATAAATGTAGAAATAATATTTCCCTTTTCTTTGCCCTGTAAATCAGTAGCAGGCTCTTACTCAGCAAAATATTTCCTGCTGCATAAACTATTTTTCAGATTTATCAGGTACTTAGTTGTTGAATGCCTACTCCATCAGTTGCTGCACTTGCTAACTGAGGACTCTGTAAGGCTTCCTCTGCTCTGCTGTTAAAGCTCAGTGAGCTCCAGAACACTCTGATTACATGCCAGAATTGTACCAAATTTAAAATAGAATACCACACAGATGCATCAAGATCTGTTAGTCATTCTCTTAACAGCCTTACCATGCCATTAAGAACTAAAGAAACAAATGTGAATTAACTTATTTTTAGAATTCTCTATTAACATGACAAAAAGGATGGTCCTGATATCAACCTCCTCTTACATGAGGAGATCTTTGATACTACAGTTTGCTTTTGCATAAAGCATTATTAAACATTTCTTCATCTCCTGGGGAAAAAAGAAGCCCTAAACAAACCCCCATTTTAAACCATGTTATCTTATAGTTTGAGTAAGCTTTCTGTAATATAACTCACCTAAGAGCTGCTGGTATTGCACAGCCTGTGTAAAAATTAATTTATTATTACCTGAAATAATTACTTTTAGTATATGACACAATAATTTACCTGCCACTTCTCTGAAGTGCAAATGTGATGCCTTTCTCCTGAAAAGGAAGCAGTTTCTTTCTCAGTCTTTCAGGTAGAAAGGACAGCTTAGCATCAACATTTTCTGATCGAGAATCACCAAGTGTAGCTGTGTTCTGCAATGCACTTGCCATGCTGAACCTTAAAGGAAGCAAAAAAAAAAAAAAAAAGTCTTACTTAAAAGACAGATCTGCAGTATGCTACAGAATGGAAAAATAATAATCACTCCATCTTTAAATACTCAGTATCTACACAATTTTTCTCAAGTCTTGAGAATTCTCCCTAGAAAGCATAAACCAATGCATATTATGGAAGAGACCAGCACCTTAGTATCAACAAAATATTCTAACTATAGCAGTATGAAGAGAGCTGCATGTATCACTTCTTCAGTGCTACAAACCAGTTATTTAAGAAAGTTCCCGGTTTACAAATGAAAGTTATTTGCCATTCAAATAGAGCTTACTTATAGACATTAAAATATAACTCTTTCTGACAAATATTTTCTTACAGAAAAATTACAGGAAAAGAAAGGTTATTTAATCTTCTGATGATGGAAATAAGAGTCCTCTAAAATTTTTAATCCTAAGAATCAAATTACAAAAAAAAAAGGGGCAAAATACACCCAGTTTGGGGGAAGGAGAAAAAGGAAAAGGGGGAAATATTTAAAAGAGTAAGGAACTATTATTCCCCTCAGAAAGAAACAATCTTAGACCACGGAATAATTAATCAATGAAAATTCTCATACTGTGCTTCAGACTAAAAACACAGATTCATCATTTTTGTCCAAGTGGAGAGGGTCAGAGATGAAATACTAGCTTTTGTTCTCTCATAACTTCAACAGACTTTAAACAAACAAATGGTTAAAATGCTCAGTAGCAGTCTGTGCTAACAAAACATGAGGAAAGCACCAAATCTTTACATCAAAGCATTACCCAATTATTTTGGATTCATGGCCTGTGTGAAGAACGGGATTATCGTAATGATCATAGAAACAAACACTATCAACCAAAATAGCTTCTTGTATAAGTAACAGTAGATACTGTACTACCAAGCAAACTTCTGAAGATATAAAGCCCTAGAAATACTATTGCACATGCATGAAGGCAAGACTCCTAACTGTAAAGACGTGAGTTCACGCATATACACACACTTCAGGACTTCTGTATAAACATGGTTTCAACCCTGCTCTCAAAAAAATGTAACTAAAGGGTCTGAACACCTGATGTTCCTCACTGGATGAGTGGAAGTGATTCACGCAGCAGTAAGAACTCTATGGCTGGAGAGAGGCTGCTGTTGTGCTTCCAGTAGCATGGTCAAGGTAAAGAAAGCCCAATTTTCAAGTAAGTCTGGTACCATCAGAAAAAAACCAGGATCTTTTCTCCCTAGATTCATATCAGGTCACACACTCAAGATCCTAACCTAACAAGAGACAAGCCCAAGTGCTACTAAACCACCACCTGATACAAACCACTGACTAGAACATAACCTGTCCAAAGATAAAAGATGGATACCCTCTCAATGGCAATGTAATAGCTGATTATAGAGAAAGGAAATCGGGATTATTTTTTGCAAGCCAGACTTTCTGTATTATCTAATTGTGATTGCACTACTGACTATGGCTTTTTTTCCCCCCCTCCACTTTTCTAAGTTGAACCTCTCTCATGCCTTTAAAGAAACAATATTCTGGCATCCTGGGCCTCTAGAACATTCAACGGCAGAAAAAAGTACTATTATCAGCATCAAAGCTCTCTGAAGCATGTTCATCACTGTATTTTGCTGTACAGAAGAAGAAAAGCCTCTGGCTTCCTCTGTATGCCCAAGAGATGCATTGCAAATAACAGAAAAGAAGTTAGAAAGCTCTGGTAAATAACCACTTACTCTCTCAGTTGAAGAAACAGAAATGTTTTAGCTCTAACTGTTGGGAAAGCAATGGTAACCACTTCAATAGTTCTATCACAGTATTTTCCACAGGGTATTTCTTTTTCTTTAGAAGTTCATTAAAGTACTGCAAGACTGCTGGCAAAAACCAAACACTAAACATTTCTGCAGAGCCAATCTTAAACAAGTATGCTTGCAGGATTGGTGGACCTGACAAACCTTTTCAACACTCAGCTCTGCGATTCACTCCTAAAGAAAATTTCTGACTCACACTCTGTGATGATTTTCTGTGCTGTAAAAGCAAAGAAAATTATACACTTCTGATCAGCTTGCTACATAGCTTGTTGTGAGTGACAATATGAGAATGAAATGTTCACATAATTAACTTTCTGTTGAACTAAATTATGACAAGATTCTTTCACTGAAACATTGAATAAAAACCATACAGTTTCAGAAGCATAAATCTGAATTAGAGGAGGCACACATGACTCATTGTACATAGCAATACTACCATAAAAAATGTTTTTCCACCAGTTACTAGTAAGGTTCAAACTGACACTACAGATCTATCTTAAAAAGCAGCAACACGGAATCCAGATATATAAAAGGTTTTCTTTTTTTCCCTAGGTGAAAAATTAATGGATGGTAAATAATTACAGAGTAGGTGAATAATTAAGGAAGCCTATACGCAGTGAACAATATTATAAAACACATACAAGGAATAGTGACAGCACAGCACAAGACAGCAGTATGAACTGTGCATTGCTAAACCTTTCACACACTGCCTTCTGGAAAGTGTGCGTAACCACATTATCACAATATTGTCCTAATTATCAACTTTATGTTCCAGTCCTTTGCATTTACCTTATCAACACTATTATTTTCACTTGGACTACAAGCTTTCAAAGACGGACTTTGCCATCTGCTGTGCATATATAAGCTACCACACTTGTGGCTGATTCTATGGAATTCAAATGAAAAAATACCTCAGGGAAAATATCTGATGCCTGAGATATGACTGCCTGTGAACAAGCACTTCAGAATGAAATTTTAAGAACTTAGATAACTAAAAGGCACTTTTTTTTTTAAAAAACAACACTTACATAGTTCTTCCCCAAACCTTTTAAATCTACTTCAGTTATTGCAAACACACACTTTATAATGATCATACAAAAAAATCCCATACTGCAGATTCAAAGAGCTCTGTCAAGATTCCTGAGTAAACAGCAGTGATAAAAACCCATATTCCATCTATATTCATACCTGCAGCACTATTTTATGATATCCAAAGCTACAGAAGGCACTGTGAAAGCTATATTTACCTTATGAAAGATTTATTTTGGTTGTGTAAAAAATGAGAATGAACAATGATGAAACAATACAGAGAAAGAAATTCCACAGAATTGTTTTTTATTGATTTGCTAAGGTAATGATTATACTGAGAATTGATAACTTGCCTGTGTATAATGACTTCGGTAGTGCTAATTTCTATTCTGTTTTAAGACAAATCAATTATTTACACTATTGTAGTAACAGCAATAAATAAAGCTAGCCTTTTTTTTTTTTTTTTTTTTAAAAAAAAAAGCAGCAGCGTGGCAGAGAACAAGTTTGTGTCTGTTGTTTCACCCTTTGCAGATTAGAAAACTCTGAGAGAAGCTTCAGTGCACATTTTCTCTATCTACAATTTTTAATTTGTTTCTCTGTCCTTAATATTTTATCATATGCATTCGATCAATTTTCTCACATCTGTAGATTATAAGAAGCTCCGGAACGTCAGTTTTCTCAGACAAAATGGCATGGTTTAGGGGGAGGTGTCCCTGCCCATGGTGGGGGGGTTGGAACTCGATGATCTTGAGGTCCTTTCCAACCCTTACTATTCTATGATTCTATGAAAATAGACCTAAAAGGTTTGGTGTGGAAACCTAACTTTTCATGCATAGGGTTCATTCAGCTACAGACGTTGCATGAGTAAAAAAATAAAAACTGTACAGACTTTCTCAAGTTGTAAAGAAAATCAAGGATGAAATAGCTGAATTACTAAACCCACTAAATTTTAATCTAAAATTGCATTAGTATCTCAGGACTACCTAGTGGCCAATGATCCCAAATTTTAAAAGGAAGAACGAGGAAGACTCATGGATCTACAGCACGACTCGCTTACTGGGCATAAAAATCAGTAAAAAATGAAGTGCAGAACTTGTGAACACAGGATAAATGCATCTATTTGGTGGGACTCAACACGTCATTTGTAAAGATGGGTCTTATCTTCAAAGTCTGCTTAAGTTTTTTTGAAGGGGATCTATAACAATGTAACTATAAACCTGTTGGTGCAGTCCAGTTTCTATGATTTTTCAAAATGAATAAAATTTAAACAGCTTTACAAACATATTTGTACAGTAATTATAATTTCCAGGAAAAGTTTTAATAAAGTCCCTCAATCTTTTACGAAAACTAAGCCATCATGTGAAAAAACTGCCCTGCAACTTTTTTTTTAAATACAAGCAGATAGACTGTTCATATATATGAGAAACATCATGAGCAATATTTCAAAGGAATCTGCTCCAACTTCTACTATGTTCAATGAATTCACAAAGGATCTATTCACAAATAAGTAACCCCTTAGGGATAAGGACAATAAAAATACTAGTAAAATAAATAAATTTTTTAAAAAAATAATCTGGAATTCTTTCTGTCACTGCTAGCTATACTACTACTAAATACTATACTACATTTCACCACAGACACTTCTCCTTCCGGAGGTCTGTACTGAGATCCAATTTCTTGAGGATAATACCCTAGATGGTATGCTTATTGGAAGGTTGGGTGGAACACCGACAAGAACTTCAAGGGCTATTTAAGTTCTGCAATAGCTGTTTGTCTGAGCAAGATGATCATAATATAAACCCACTATTTATTTTTACAGTCCACTAAGTATATCCTTTTAATGCAGCTCAGTAGTAGATGCCTGAAACAAATGAGTATTTCCATCAAGCCTTTGCTTCATAAATTACCTCTTCATGGTCTCAACTGTTCACCAACTCAATGTTCAAAAAAACTTAATAGGGAATATAAGACCCAAAGAAAATAATGGGTCCTTGGCTGATTGATCAACCATTTTTCCACTGGAAAATAATATGGTGCAATAATAAACGACTGATAAACTAACCAAGTTATTAGAATAGAGCATTTAAAAAAAAATTACAAGAAAAGCAATCAGACATAACAAAGCTCTCTAGCACACAGCAGGTTTTCCACAAGCCAGTGCCTTAAGGAAAACAATCACCTTAATACCTGCCTCAGGGGAATTTATGTAGTTTTTAACTTACGTAATTCCCCGTACAGCGGTGTCCTGCAATAGCAGAACCACCCGAGCACATGCGGTGATAACCCAGCAGCAGCCAGGACGAACAGGACTAGCAGGGCCTTATGGCACGAACAGGGTCTGAGAAAGACCAAACGTCGCCTGAAATCTCGTCCCTTTGTAACACCCGAGTCCCACCCAGGGCACACCCCGCCGCTGCTCCCCGCGCAGCCCCTAAGCGCGTCACATCCCACCACTCCCGGCCCAGCCTCCACCCGTGCGGCGAGAAACAGGCCGCCCTCTGCCTCCTCCCAGACACCGCGCAGGAACAGGCTGGAGAGGGCCCTCCCGCTCTCCGCTCCCCTGCGGGGCTGCTGACAGGCAGGGACCGCCAGGCCGGTACCGCTGCGCCACTCACAGCTGCTACCGCCGCTGCCCCACACCTTCGCGGGCTCTGAGCTCAAACCGCCGCCACCCGGAAATGACGCGCAACCTAAAGCGGGGAGCCCAAAGGCGCGCTCCCAGCTGCGTGCGCGGCGGTTCTGTGCCCCGGGACCGTTTTCTGTTACTCTCCCGTCCCGCTTTCCCGAGTTAAATGACATATTCCTCCCGGCCGTGCCTCATCCCGGCACCCCCTTCGCTCGGGTGGTGCGCGGGGACGAGAGACGAAGACTGCGGGAGCCGGAGGGGGCGGGGCGCGGGAAGGCAGGCGGCATGGTTACCTAAGGGCAGAGGCCGCTGGGAGGAGAGGGTGTCAAGCGCAGGGGTGGCGTTAAGGGTTGGGCTGAGAGAGGGGCCCGCAGGACGGGGCGCCTCGAGCAGTGACGCCGGCTCTACAGGTTGGCGGGAAGGGTGGCTCACGGCTGGAACCTAGGCGAGGGGCCCGGAAAGAGAAAGGGTGCGCCCCCAAGGCGGGACTACCGCTCCCATCCTGCTCTGCGCTAGCCGCGCCGGGAGTACGGCTTCTCCGTGCGTCTGCTGGGAGATCATCTAACGGGGCTGAGGTGCTGCTGCTCGGCGTAGGCAGCCAGCAGGCGTACTCAACACGTTACAGTCGAGGGGAGGCTGCTGCTGCCGCCGCAGCCCCGGGAGCGGAGCAGCGGGAGCAGTCTACCCGCGCTCCGCCAGTAATCGTCGGCTGCCCACAGTGGGTGGGCTTTACAGTGCCGGTGTGCGCGCCAAGGCGGGCATCATTATTGGTGATCGTAGCCGTCTATCAGCGCAGCGTCACCCTCCGATTGGCAGCTGTCTCCTGGGCGGGCTTGCGCCCGCGTAAACGCTGAAAAGCACCACTCACCGGGAGAGTCGGGGGGAGGCACTATGCTGCTAATTGGCTCGTGCTGCCGTTAATCATTAGCCTTTGCCTCTGCTATTGGCGGCAGTGGCGCGGCGGGGCGGGCCTTTCTCCCCGCCGCGGCAGCAGGAGGAACCCGGGCGGCTGTCGGGGCTGGCGATGGGGTTAGGTGCCCCTCGTGCGTGAGCCCGCTGTCGCTGCGCCGGCCGCAGCCCGCCGGCCGCGCTGCCGCGGTAAGGAGCCCGCCGCTCCGAGGGGAAGGCCTCCTTGCAGGGGGGAGGGCGGTGGTGGGGCCGCGCGCTCCGCTGAGGAGAGCGGGGGGGGGGGGGGCAGTCGACCGCGCCCGCAGTGCGGAGAGCGGGGGGCAGCCACTGAAGGAGGGCGGCCGCGCCGCTGGGGCGGGCGGGCCCGCGCGGGGGGAGGGGCGCGCGTCGCGGCCTTTGGGGCTGACTGCACCTGCACGCTGTGAGGACGGGTGGTCCCGGTCCGGAGGGGAAAGGCTGGCCTTGTTCTCCCTTCCCTAAAATAGGCAGCGCTGGTCGCCGCTGGCGGAGTGGGGCACGGCGACCTGGACTGTGCTCCCCTGCTCTCCGCCGTGGGACAGCCTGTCGGCCCTGGGGCTGCGCCCTCGGCCTGCTGCAGCCCTGCGCCGGCCCGGCCTGGGGTTTACCCCGGCCTCCCGGTCGCGGTTACTTGTTGGAGAATGCGGGTCCCTTCTCGGGGAGCCGGTTGGTGGTCCTCGGAGGCTCCGAGTCCTTCGCCGGTGGGCTCCAAGGGTGCCAAGTGTGGCGGGGCGGGTTTTTCGGGGTTAGCACCTCGGGTTGGCAGTGGTTCTTTGAGAGTGTGCTGCGCTCGTGGCTATCGTGGGCGCCTACTTAGACGTCCCCTTATGTTGTCAGGATGGAAAATGTTATCTACGTGTATCCGTGCTACCTATGATAGTGTTGGAAGAGGGTTGTTAACTCATTATTTTTTTTGGTTGCGTGTTGAGCAACTCTGCATGTGGCTATATCTAGCATACTGTAATCCAAAGTGTAAATCGAATCCAGAGTAAACTGTGTCATAGCCAGGTTTTTACAGTCTTTTTAAATAGCAGTTTTTAGCACTGAAGAAGAGCTTCACTTGATGAGATGGAACGAGACAGGAAAAGAAGTGAGGCAGAGCCATTTCTTATGTTGAGTCTAAGATTATTCACAGTAAAGGGATTTGCACATATTCTAGTTTTCATATTTAAGCCTGTAGTCGAAGATGCATGTTGGTGGATTTGTGTGATCTCTATAGAAAGCAGGATTAGAAAGGTGATGGAAAAAAAAACCAAATGAATGATGGATACTTTGTTTAGGGTGCATTGTCAGATAATATAATCTACAAAAGTGTGATGTTTCTGAGTGCTTTTTTATTTGTTTAATATTGATGCCCTTTTTCATTAGCTGTAAATTAGAGTGATCTTTGTGTGCCTAATGCAGAATAGGGAATCTGTTTGTTTTTTTTTTTTTTTCCCTTGCAGTGTGCCACTAACCTTTTTGCATTGAGGCATTACCAGTTTTCAGCAGGGTTACTTTCTCATGTCTTGTCTTCTATAAGGAGTATTATACTCGAGACTTGCTTTTTCATTGAACCGTAAGCAGAAGATGCAATCACAGGAATCTTGCAATGCAGTATTTCTTGTGAATGTTAGATTAGGTGTACCTATTTATTGTTGAAATGAAAGCAACAAAAATGAAATTATTTTTCAAAAGGTTTTATTCAGACAATTTGCTATTTAGGAGAAGGAAATGTGTTTTCTTTGACAGTCTTCCATTTGTTACAAATGCTGATATTGGCAGGCAGCTAATATTAAGTGTGTGTTTTACAGTAAATACTGTGATGTCAAGGGTTTGAGTATTTTCTAGAAAATATGTAATTTGCAGCTTGTACTTCTCAAAAAAAACAAACAAACAAAAAAAACCCACTGATAAAGATAAAATAAAGACTTGTGTCTTTTTTGAAATTGTGAAAGGTCAAAAATATAGTACTTGTAACCATGCTACTTGCAATTCCAGGGTCATTTTTTGTATTACAAAACTTTAAATTGCTCTCAAGATTAACTGCTAATTTTCTTAGGAGTAAAAATGGGTTTGCTTAAATACTAGTAATTTTAAGGGGTGTGTGTGCAGTGTACTGGGTTATGTTTGTTGACGCTTTTCCAGACATTTGTTAAAGATATTGGAAGGGTAAATTACTCTTAATATTTTGCAGTGGTTCTCTGATTAAAGTTATGTGTGTATGTGTGGATGGAGGAATGAGGAAGGAAAATCTGAGGAGGCAGATAGTAGTTACTTTTCTCTTAGGCTTTAAGAATTATGCTTAAGACAATCTGTGAAACTGCTTCAGGCTGACTTGATGTTCTAGGTGAATTGTTTAAGGTATAGTTCTGTGCATGAAACACAAATTCATGGGTTTGTGTTTTATTTAGTCGAAAGGTGCTGTCGGTTTGCTCCAGTTAATTGAAATTCATATATCTTTGTATCATCATTTCCAGACATATTTTTTTTTATCCCTAGAGGTAATTTGCCTGGGAAATGTAGCACCACACATTAAATACAATGTTATGTTTGAAGTTTCAAGGTACTTTTTTCTAGGCTTTTGGAAGCAGTTGATACAGTTACTTTTTTTGGATTCTTTGGGGAAAATGTGACATCTGACAGCATGTTCTTAAAGAGTGGATTGTCAGATATTGTTAATGGAGCAATATAAACTTTGAATTGGCTGCAGTGTAGCATACATCCAATTTTTAAAAAGCTTTTAATGTATATTGGCAGCATTGTTCAGTTTCGGTGAGCTAGGCAACTCTATGGTATAATTTTTACTACCTTAATAAAAATAGCAAGAACTCTGAATGTCCTGATTAGTGATAGCCAATAAATCTATCAAAGTGTATAGATGATGAAATTTTACAGCATACTCTAATTCTTATTTCGTAGATATGGAGAGAGTTAAGTAATAGCTAGTAAATACAAAATACTGTAATTCATGGGTGTGACATCTGAGGAGCTTTCATAGAAGTAGTGGAGTATTCTGTAATCCTGGCATGGCTAGGTTGGAAGGACTGCAGGAGCGTTGGGGTTTGGGAGCCCAGTTAAACTTTTGGTTGCAGTTTTCCCATGTACATTCCACCTAGTGCTGGGTAGATAGGAATGGCCATGAGGCTTTTGTGAAATGCTGCATTCCAAACTGAGCCTTTTAGTAATGGAAAGATGAGTTGTTTGGCAGTGCAAGACCTGAATGAGGCCATTTACACCATACTCTTTAGGCAAGAAGAATCTGTCTGAATGCCTTAATATGGTGCTTACTCTGGATGGTAGATTGTGTTTCTTTGTTGGCTTTTGTTTAAGGTGGTGGACCAATGTGCTGTGTAACAATTGTAAGAGATTTTTGAAAGTGGTATTGGAAAGCTGTTTTTAGGCGATGATAAATCAGCAACAGATTATGATTAAATATCATTGTGAAAATTGTTCTTCCAGCCTGCTTGTAATCTTATTTTGATTTCATAACTTTTTGAAGGGGTGCTTTAGAGGAAATAACGTCTGAAACCAGGTTTATGGAAGCCCAGCAGCCTTAGTTACTGAAGAGCTTCCACTGCTATTCTTGTGCATAAGTTAGTCTCCTGCAATGTAATGTATGCGTTATGAGAATCCTGTCATTGTGTTGCTTCATGATGTGAACTCTTCTCCAATACATAGAATTAAGTTTCCGAGAATTTTGGTTATTGTATGTTTGTATGCATGCTGCTGAAGTAAACTAGATCTGAAGAGCATGGCTGTGGGATGCTTATTTAAAGGGTTTCTTCTCTATTCTTTGTCTTGGATCTCTAGAAGGGAATGGGGCATTCTTCTTCTGCAGCTGCTAGCTTCTGCATAAACATTTATACACTATATTGTTTACCTGTCTTTATTCACATGCTGCTAATTTTTTTCTGTTCTTTTATCTCTTTCACAACATAAGTTCTTGTTATTCTTAATCTATAACTCAAACATTTGTGTATAAAATGGAATTTTGTCTTTTGTTTAACACTCTCAACTCTTCTGCCCCATCCTCAATTTTATTTGTTAGCGAGTTTATACTGCCATTTGTGAAAGGTCTTTGTCTAATCATATGTATAGAATGGTCTGAAGGCTGAAGCTTGTCAGGACAAACTTCTTAAGTATCATTAAAGCTATGGCTATATAGCATAGCATAGTTGCTCCTTCATTCGAAAGCATAGTTTTGGATAATTTCAGTTACTGGGTCAAAAAATAACCTCTAAAAGGTATTACCATGTGTGTCACTATTGGATTTGGTTTAGCTGACCGTTCTTAGCAAAGATCTGTTGCAGAGTTTTGAATTATTCTAAAAAATGCTTTTTATGTTTGGTTAGCAGTTACTACCACAGTTGTTTTGAAGAAGTACTTTTGCAGCCAAATGAGGTATAATAGCTTTCTGTTACTGTCCAACTAAACAGTGAAAGCAGGATATAAATAGATGTGCTTCTTGCAAATACCTGCCTTTGTGAAAGAGGCCATCACATGGAAATACCCTTAGCTTTTTGTTCATACCCTCTGTCACACCCTCTGATCTCTTAAATGAGCTGTTGTGAAGGGTTTCTGAATACTTCACTTTCAGCTGTGTAAGATGTAGGTCTCATTCTGTCAAATCTAAACATGTATAGGGAGGCTCACAAGAGTAGTTTAGCTGGCAGATGGAGGAGATGGTGACTGGAAGTGAGATCAGTGACTTCTTTAGCGCAGCTGAATCTAGAAAAGGCTGTTGGTGTGCAGCTGGTGAGTGAAGTTTGAACTAATTCGAGTGCTTCTGCCAACAGCAGATTGAGGAGTGTTCTCACAGTCCTTTTTCATGTCAGAGCTTTGGGCATAAGAGCCTCCTGCTGGTGATGAGTAGCTAGGAGCAGTTGCATCATTGACCAGCATGGTGGATCCATGAGAAGATTTGTGTCTGTTTCCGTATTTAAGTGAGCTCAGGCGAATTCAGTCCATTCTTGTAGAGATACAGTAGGAATTTTGAGGGGCATTGGAAAATTGCTGGCCATTATAACTTAGGCTTTTATCAAGTGTTCAGTTTTTGTGCTCAAGTGATGCATTAGCAAAATTAGTATGCCAGCTTGTGGGGAATTCTTGTCCATGTTATCACACACACAGTGGGGTACCTACAGAAGGTATAGGTAAAAGCCTGTTTCCTTTAAAGCATTGTAAATCCCTTTGTCTTTTGGATGAAGATCTACATTTCAGGTTCAGTGTGCTCTGTAGATATTTAAAGAGTAAAGCTTGCTGCCAGGATTAGATTATTTTTCTCTCTTTCTTTTATTATCTATTAAATCTATTTCCATAACCTTAAGCAAGAGCTGAACCCTTGCCAGTCTGAGTCTTCTCTTAAAAGCAGCTCGATTGGTTAGTAAAGCTACACAGAACATCAGTACCTTGATTCCAAGTAAAGCTTGGCTTGTCTTTTGGAGTTGATACATCCTTATCCCTCTTACACTTGAGAAGCCAGACTATTCCCAAATAATAACTTTTACTTTATGGCTTTCCATGTGAAAAACAAGGGAAACTTAACAATTTTCTTATGTTAATGGTTGTTGCTTATACATCAGTGGAAGAAACCTTGGTAAAATGGATAATTGGATACTCATAGTATCTGCTGATACTAGTTCTACTGTTGGAATTTGAAATAGCAAGTGTTTGACTTTTACTTGCAGTGAAGATTACAAATGATTAGTCTCCTAGGTTAGGTGTTGTGGTTTCTTTTTTGTTTTCAGCACACCAAAGTCATCTTTAATACATTTTCATTGCAAATAATATCTAGAAAGAATTATAGGCACGTGTTTTGTTGTGCATTGCATTATTGTAATGGAAAATAAACTACTCTTTCAAGGGTTTAAAGCTGTACCACAAGCCAGTACCAGTAGTGCTCTGAGGTGTCATCTTTGTGGTGTGGATTGGGAGGAGGAAGAAGGCATGCAAAGCTTAGGTGACTTTATGGAAGCTGCCATAGGAATACTAATGCCTTCTGGTTAGACTTGTGGTCTAGTAAATGGATATGAATCTTTCATACAAACTATTGTGTTAACTTATAAAAATGTTATTATTTTCATCCTAATGCTTTGTGTGGTAATGCCACACAGGTCCTGTTTCCCTCTTTGTTGTCAAATATTGGCTCTGGAGAGGAGCACCTGGGTTTATGTGGATGTTCTTGTTACTGGGAGAAGCAACTGAGCCAGACTGAGCTTAGCTAGTAATGATTAAAATACTGAAGAGCCTTCATCCCGTGTGATAAGTAATACCATGTTTTAGCTAAGATTTCTGAGCTCTAAATGGTACCTTTAAACTAAATTCTTACAGCAGTAATATGAAGAGAATAAATGACAATACTGGGAAAACCCAATTGTTGCTATGTGTAATATTCCACTAGTTGGCTCTTCATCATTAGGTGTGGTGACATCCCATTAGTTGCTTTTTAATCTTGTCTTTACTGGCACTGCAAAGTTTGATTTGGAAAGCACGAAGAGCTGCAGTCCTTATTAAGGCTTCTGTATCAAAGTAGTAGTGAAAACTTTCCCAGCTCAGAATACAATCGGCTTTTTATCTGGCCTTTTCTGTTGAAATATTGGACAGTGTTAGAAACTGGATTTATATGTCTTATCTTCTTCAGTCCATAATAGTGGGAAGGCTTAAAATTATAATGTTCCATAAAGGTCAAGAAATTTAAATGTGTAGGTATTCTCTCAGTATCTCCTTTTCTTGTCCTGTCTTCTAATATGCAATGAAATACGGGCTGTTTTTAAGCAGGAAACAGTTTAGCCCATTTTTAATATGTGGGATAATTGGGGGTGGGAGACTTCTGAAAGGATTTTTCAGCTCTTATCAGACAACGTGTGAATTCAGGCATGTTTTAGATTAGTGGTGACAATTCTAAAGCCTGTTGCTTGACTGACATCAAAGCGACCTAATGGGGTTCTTAGTTATCTGGCTAAGTATCTTGTCTCCCCATGCTGCTCTAGGAAGGCAGCAGTGTCTTCTGTAGATCTGTGTCATATCTGCCCGCACTAGCTGTCTGTATCCGGTCAGCTGACTAGCTTTTGATATGACAAGTAAGAAAGTCCTCATGCATTAAGTTAATGGGGGTTCAGCTTTCATACTGCTTATAACTTACTAACTTTGGAACTCTCATGTTTGCAGTCTCAGTTCTTGTTTTCTGTGTCTGTATTTTCATGTCTGCATATGCTGCAGTTAACGTGGTTATAATGGCAGTGATTCTAAAACTTTTAAGATATGTTTGAATTCAGACTGCCTATGTACTATATATATGTAGATTAAATGTAGGCATGACCACTGTAAGGAAGATGGATTCTCTCACATGTTTGATGTTATGGAAGTAAGATAGACTTCCATAGAAAATGTTGGAGGATATAAAATTTATTTTAAATATGAAGTTTTTAGAAATAAATTACAAGTAAGCAGACTTTGTCCAGTTTCTCTTAATTTTAAGGAAAAATTCTTGCTAATCCTTGTGAGGCTGATGGAAAGTAAAGTTGTATGAGCAAAAAAATTTTGGTTGATTCCCACTGACTCTAGGTCATCCAGGTACTTTGGTATTAAATAGAAGTAATTATCAGTAAAATAATGGAATGTTTGTGGACAAGTAGGTAACTTTATGCATTGTGCACTGCATGAATGTGCCTTAAGACTGAAAGGAGAGACTCTCATTTAGTCCAGTCCCTTCTTATTACAGGAAATAATCCTTTCATACCTGTGTCAAACTTTATCTTAGTGCTAATTAAATTTCTTTCCGGCTGACTATCAGTTGTAAATTCTGGTTCTGTGATGTCGGCTGACCTCCAGCCTGGCTGACTGTGACAAACACAGACGCAGGGTTTTGTGGCAACATTTTCCTCTAGCTTAATAGGCTGAGAAAATTGGGGCTGTTCAGCCTGGAGAAGAGAAGGCTGCGTGGAGACCTCATAGCAGCCTTCCAATACCTGAAGGGGGCCTATAGGGATGCTGGGGAGGGACTCTTCATTAGGGACTGTGGTGAGAGGACAAGAGGTAACGGGTTCAAACTTAAACAGGGGAAGTTTAGATTGGATATGAGGAAGAAATTCTTTACTGTAAGGGTGGTGAGGCCCTGGAATGGGTTGCCTGGGGAAGTTGTGAATGCTTCATCCCTGGCGGCGTTCAAGGTGGGGTTGGACATAGCCTTGGATGACAAGGTTTAGTGGGAGGTGTCCCTGCCCATGGCAGGGGGGTTGGAACTAGATAATCTTAAGGTCCTTTCCAACCCTAACTATTCTATGATTCTATGATTTACTACCCACCTGTTGCCTGCTACAGCCACATGTGCCATCTAATAAAGACCTGTCCTGTTCAGTTTGTGTCTTGAATAAGCTGGATTTCTTTCAGTTTCTTCTTCAGCTATCTTGTTTTTAGAATGAAGTGATGTTTTCTGCAGAAGTGCAGATACCATCTTCCCTGTAAGATCTCACCAGGGCATTTATACTTCTGTAGCTTTTCTGAGAATAACTTGAATGGTAGGTGCATCTTAGTGCATTTACCTTTCTGAAGGCTACATTGCATTCTGAGTTTAGTCACAGAATTGATACTCAGTTTAGGTTGATTTATTGATCTTCCATCTTGGCTTCTACTGGATGACTACTTTGTTAAAGAATTTCTGTATTTGTACAGAACTTGTACAGTTCAACGGTACTGTTACCAGTATCCTTAAGGTGATTTTTTTTCCTTCTGTTGGTGATACTCGATGTTTGGATCTGAAGAAATTAGCATTATGTCTCATGTAGTAGGACCTAAATGAAACAAAGCTCCATTGCTAACCCACTTGCCCATTTTGCCCTCACTGCTATCTATTTGTCCACTCTTAATCTACTGCTAGTAATAATACCTTTTGTTAGTAAGCCTTTGTCGTGGTTTAAGCTCAGTCGGCCAGTAACTCAGAACCATACAGCTGTTTCCTCACTCCCCCCACCTTTCTTCCCCCAGCTCCGGGAGGGAGGAGAATCGAAAGAATGTAACTCCCACAGATTGAAATAAGAACAGTCCAGTAGCTAAGGTATAACACAAACCACTGCTGCTACCACCACTAATAATAATGATAAGGGAAATAACAAGGGAAGAGAATACAACTGCTCACCACCCACCGACCGATACCCAGCCTGACCGAGCAGTGAGCTACCCCTTCCGGGTAACTGCCACCAGTTTATATAGTGGGCATGACGTGCTGTGGTATGGTTAGCTTGGGCCAGGTGTCCTGTCTCTGCTTTGTCGCGGCTTCCCCTCCTCCCTGGCAGAGTATGAGACTCAGAAAGTCCTTTGTCAGAGTAAACATTACTGAGCAGTAACAAAAAACATCAGTGTTATCAGTGCTGTTCCCAGGCTGAAAGTCAAAACCACAGCACTGCACCAGCTACTAAGAAGGAGAAAATTGACTGCTGCTGCTGAACCCAGGACAGCCTTTTAATTACTAAAATAATTGTTATTTTTCTTCATTATTTCTACTTTATCAATTCCTAAGAAATACTATTCTATTAAACAGACCTGTTTGGAACAGTCTGTTACACATGTTTTCCTGTCAACTCATTTTTTGTTGACTTTGGTGCCCTTGATTCATTCTTTCCTTAAAAGGTTGTTGAATAGCCAAACATACTGCTATTTTTTCCTTATGTTTAGTTCTGTGCTTGACATTCTAACATCAAATGTATTTTGTACTCTTGCAGGAGAATCTGTGCTTTGGGACTTCAGATCTTGTGAGATAGTTTTTATAATTTTTTTGTATTTAGTGGGTATGCTGTCTTCAGCATTTACATTGTGAATTTTGGTTTACCTTTGAATGTACTCTTTCAAATTCATTATCAGATGTGCTATAGGGGTTTTTGGCTGTTTTTGTTCTTTTTCTATTTATATGGGTAATGAACTTTCTGGTAACAAGTTCTGTCTCAGACTCATAACTTGTGCTTCTGAGTTCTAAGGCTTACCTTTTAGCTGTTCAGTCTGTTTTGGCCTGTTGGGTTTTTTTTCTGTTTGTTTGTGGGTTTTTTTGTGGATGGGTTGTTTGTTCGCTTCTTCTGCATTTATTCATCTAGCTATATTTGTGGTTATTCATTTTAAAGGGCTCTTCACCCTTCCCAGCCGCTTTTCCCTCTGCCATGGGGAAAGTATGCCTAAGTATGTTAGGCAAAGCATAACCCTTAACACGTGAAAAATTGGATTTTCAGCAAGATTTTCTTTCCTGTTCTTTTTTTTTT
The DNA here is from genome assembly GCA_039720435.1 of Amazona ochrocephala. Taxonomy (NCBI): domain Eukaryota; kingdom Metazoa; phylum Chordata; class Aves; order Psittaciformes; family Psittacidae; genus Amazona; species Amazona ochrocephala. Next base: position 35,201,730 of record CM077881.1, read on the forward strand.
TTTTTTTAAACTTTCAGAACCTTTCTGCCCCCAAACTTGGGTGTGTGTGCTTGTGTTCAGGTAGTGAAAGGTGCATTTGATTTTTGCATTTTGAGGGTGTGTTTTTTTTTCTTCTGTCAAATTTGCAATGACTTGGTCATGAAATCTTTGAGATATTTCTGAAGAAAACAGTGGTGCTTATTTTTCATTTCCCTCATGGTTTTAAACTTCTCTAAACTAATTTTCCAGAAAGCATTTAAATTCTCTAAGTACTAATGCACTGTATTAGTTTCTTATCTGGATCCTTCCAGAATATAGTTACTGTTGGCAGTATTTGTCCTGTGTTCATACCCTTTCTTAAAAAATCCATCATGCTATTAAACTAATTCTTCATTAAGTTTACTTTTTTCTTCCTCCCCTCTAAAGAGTGATACAATGGTAAGCTTAATACGTAGCCTCTTGTTTCAGTAATTGTACCTTAAATGTTAGCATTGCTTCCTTGATTGAACCCCCAACTTAAGAAAACGAAGTAACTTTGCAAGGTATGAGGACCAAGGTGGCAGAAAATGGTTTTTTTTTTCGGAATTGGCTCTCCCTTCTGCTTGAGTTCAGACAATTAAGCTGCTGTTCTTCTTACGTGTGCTTTCAGAAGTGTTCATTAGGGAGTAGCGAGATGCTGATTTTACTCTACTTCCTTTGTTAGCAGGGTTTTCAGTTTAGAGGTATAAAATCATGCTTACACAACTGTTTGATGAGGCCCTCCTATTAGCAAGGCAGTTGTCTCCTCACCTCCCTTAGACTACAAAGTTGAACAAAGGAATTTGCAAGATTCAGCTGCAATGCAGGGAGCTGCTCACTACTGGATCTTAAACCCATTTCGGCTGAAGCTGCTGCAGAGGACAGTAGCTCATTTATAAACAGTGCAGGAAGATTAGCTGAAAGAATCAGATTTCTTTAACCTTATGCGTGTTAGACTGTCTCCACTAACACTCTTGAATTGTGGATTCCCCAGGAAAACTAGTTTAGTAATGACTTAATTCAAGAAGCTTTGCTGACATCGAAGGCTTTGCTGGTAGAATGTGACCATATGTCAACTTACTGTTGTGAGATTTCACTGGGTGAACTTGAGGTTTAAAAACTAGTTCTAGCTCTCTGGGGGAGTTTCAGATCTGTACAGCTGTCAAACATGATGACAAGACAATATAATGTGTAAATTGTTCTGGGACTTGTCCTGAAATTAATGCACATAAATTGAAAATTGACTTAACTGAAACAATTGCACTTAGTAAATCGTAGAATCATTTAGGTTGGAAAGGACCTTTAGGATCAGGTCAACGCTAGTCATTCTCTGCGATACCAAATGTGGGATGAGAAAAGGAGATGGTTTGGAGACAGCAAACTTTAAAGCTGCTCTTCCACTGAGTATGTCAATCCTTAAGAATCTTATTCATGTAATGAGAATATTCAAGCAAAGGATTATTAATAATAGAATAGTTATTAATAACTATTAGAAGCCTATATTTCCGTGGCCAAAAGGCTTTACTTTATAGCAAATCCATAGCAGGGGCTTTGATATAGCCTCATGCTGCAACAGTCCAGGACTTGAGGATAATCAGGCTGTTCTTGTTATATAATTTCCTTATACAGATATAAAGTACACAGATACAATAATAGATATGAAAGATACTGACAAATTTTATGTAGTATTTGACAATGTTAAGCATGTAGATTGCTTAAAGTATCTTCTCCAAAATACCTAAGGAACTTGCCTTCACTACAGATTCCCCAAGGCAGAGGGAAAAGCGGCTGGGGAGGGTGGCAGCCTGGTCCAATGCTTGACAACTCTTTCAGGGTTGTTATCTTAGTTATCTTATCTAAACCTCCCCTGGCACAACTTGAGGCCATTTCCTCTGTTGTATTGTTTCTTATTTGAAGCGACTGACCCCCACCTCACTACAACCTCCTTTCTGGTAGTTGTAGAGAGTGATAAAGGTCTCTTCTGAGCCTCCTTTGCTCTGGGCTTAACAACCCCAGTTCTCTCAGCTGTTCCCCATAATACTTGAGCTCAAGACTCTTCCCCAGCTTCATTGCTCTTCTCTGGACACACCCCAGCGCCTCAGTGTCTTTCTTGTAGTGAGTGACTTCATGGAGAATTGAAGAGTATGTATCGAAAGAATACCAAATTATTACATTATCCAGCTTTCATTCTGCTTTTTCAACTTTTTTTGATGTCAGCTGTGTAGCTTGTAGTTTCAAACAAAATACACAGTCATCTTGTGGAATATGAAGTTAAACCTCAGTACATAGACCATGTGAAACTCCAGAAATAAAGAACTTTGCTTAAAATAACTACAGATTTTTACTATTGGTGTTTAAAACAGAGATCTGTCATCTCTGGCAGGAAGCATCAAAAGGTGGGGCAGGCTTGTTTGGGGTGTTTTGTGTTTTTTTTGTTTGGTCTGTTGGTTGTTTTTTTTTTTTGTGGATTTTTGAGTGGTAGTTTTTGGCTAATGTGGTTTTGTTTGTTTATGGTGGGTTTTTTTGCGTATCTCACTACAGCTTCTCAGTGGACTCATGGGGAAGGAACAGTTAAGACCTAGAATAAATTAAGAACTATTTAAAGTAGTTATTTTCTGTCATATTCAGCAAAAGAGAAATGTTAATCTGGCCTTGTCCAGATACTCAAATCATTGCTGACCAACTGATCAGAGACTTTGTTGGAAAGCCAAATGAAGCAATTTGTTAGTTCTGAAGTTTTAGTAGTGTATTGACTTACCAGGATTGAAAGTGTTAAATTAACATAAGTCTTGCCAAGTGTTGTGGTTTAAGCTTCTCAGCCACGCACAGTTTTGCTCACTCACCCACTTCCCCCTCTTTCTTCCCTCTGCTCCTGGAGGGATGGGAAGGAGAATTGAAAGAATGCAACTCCCACAGGTTGAGATAAGAACAGTTTAGTAACTAAGGTATAACACAAATCACTACTGCTACCACCAATAATAATAATGACAAGAGAAATATAAGGGAAAAGAATACAATTGCTCACCATCCAATATCAAGCCTGACCACGCAGTGCACCCCCACTAGTGCCCCCCACCGTGCACCCTCACCACCCTTCCGGGTCTCTGCTCTCCATTTCTACATGCTGGACATGACGTGCTGTGGTATGGAATAACCTCTTTGGTCAGTCTGGGTCAGGTGTCCTGTCTCTCCTTCCTCCCGGCTTCCCCTCCTCCCTGGCAGAGCATGAGCCTCACTAAGTCCTTGGCCAGCCTAAACATCACCAAGCAGTAACTGAAAACACTGGTGTTATCAGCACTGTTCCCAGGCCCAAAATCAAAAACACAGTGCTGCACCAGCTACCAAGAAGGAGAAAAATGACTGCTACTGCTGAAACCAGGACACCAAGTCTTACTGCCATTGTTTTTTTGAGTGGTAATTATAGACTATCTATCTCTAAACTGTGCATAAGTCTTCCCCCACAGCATTTTTTTATGTGGCAAAATTCCTGCTCTGGGTGTACATGATGGATTAAGTGCATCTAGTTCTTCTCAGTTAGTCTGCGTCTTACTTTGTAACTGCCAAGGTTTGTTCTTATCCCTCCATAATTATTGTTGAATCAGTATAATGTGAATCTTGGAGAGAAAATTAAGTTTAGCTTTAGATTAGAAAAAAAAATTTCTAGATTGTGTTGCAGTATTTTACGCAAAATAACTGCTTATGTCTCTATATGCTAGAGCTGTGGGCCTTTTCTGTTCGGACTTGTTATCTTGCCTTACACATCATGTTAAAACAAGAGATGCAAATTTAAAACTTTAATAAACATTCATGACAAGGTATATAGTATTTCCATTTGTGATGATGGAATAAGGCTATTGCTTTTATGAATCTCGTTATTCAGGAGTATGTATGAATAATTCAGTCAGGAGTCTAAGATCTTCCTATATTGCCACCTGCTCATTATTCAGAAATTCTTGATACAGTCTGCTGTTGCCCTAGCAACATTCTAAAAATTAGTGTTGTATCTATGAAAAAGCTTTTGTTTATCTAGCAAAGCCCACTATCCAGGCTGTATTATTGCAGGATGCATCTCAAGGGGCAGCTCCGGGTCCCAGCCCTACTTGTTTAAAAACATTAAAATCTCCTTTTATGTGGCATTAATTGAAAATTGTTCTCTCTGATTTTTTTCCTTTGTTTTAAACTAGTCATAGATCTTAAATATGATGTTATCATAGAATCATAGAATCATAGAATAGTTAGGGTTGGAAAGGACCTCAAGATCATCGAGTTCCAACCCCCCTGCCATGGGCAGGGACACCTCCCACTAAACCATGCCATCCAAGGCTATGTCCAACCCCACCTTGAGCGCCGCCAGGGATGAAGCATTCACAACTTCCTTGGGCAACCGATTCCAGGGCCTCACCAGCCTTACAGTAAAGAATTTCTTCCTCATATCCAATCTAAACTTCCCCTGTTTAAGTTTAAAGCCATTACCCCTTGTCCTCTCACCACAGTCCCTAATGAAGAGTCCCTCCCCAGCATCCCTATAGGCCCCCTTCAGGTATTGGAAGGCTGCTAGGAGGTCTCCACGCAGCCTTCTCTTCTCCAGGCTGAACAGCCCCAACTTTCTCAGCCTGTCTTCATACGGGAGGTGCTCCAGTCCCCTGATCATCCTCGTGGCCCTCCTCTGCACTTGTTCTAACAGTTCCATGTCCTTTTTACATTGAGGACACCAGAACTGTACACAATACTCCAAGTGAGGTCTCACAAGAGCAGAGTAAAGGGGCAGGAGCACCTCCGTCAACCTGCTGGTCACACTGCTTTTGATGCCGCCCAGGATACGGTTGGCTTTCTGGGCTGCAAGCGCACACTGCCAGCTCATGTTCATTTTTTCATCAACCCACACCCCCAAGTCCTTCTGGGCAGGGCTGCTCTGAATCTCCTCCCCACCCAACCTGTAGCTGTGCCTGGGATTGCTCCGACCCAGGTGGAGGACCTTGCACTTGTCATGGTTAAACTTCATCAGGTTGGCATCAGCCCACCTCGCAAGCATGTCAAGGTCCCTCTGGATGGCATTCCTTCCCTCCAGCATATCAACCGAACCACACAGCTTGGTGTCATCGGCAAACTTGCTGAGGGCGCACTCAATCCCACTGTCCATGTCACTCACAAAGATGTTGAACAAGGCCGGTCCCAGCACCGATCCCTGGGGGACACCACTTGTTACTGGTCTCCAGCTGGACACTGAGCCACTGAGCACTACTCTTTGCGTGCGGCCGTCCAGCCAGTTCTTTATCCACCGAGTGGTACACCTATCAAATTGATGTCTCTCCAACTTAGAGAGAAGGATGTCATGTGAGACAGTGTCAAAGGCTTTACACAAGTCCAGGTAGATGACATCAACTGCTCTGCCCCTGTCCATCAGTAAAGTCCCTTTAGGATCTGATAATGTCATGGTATTATCCGAGTAGAGATGCTTGACTGTACAGATATTCAAGGAAGTAAAAATTGCGTGTTGAATCCTGATGTTCTCAGGGTCTCTGTCTTTCTCTGCTACCTGTCCCTTTTCTCCTTCCTTTCTCCCTTCTCTTTTGACTTTTATATGAGAATTCAGGTATTGCTTAACCTTAAACACTCTAGGATTCAGAAAGGTCTTTATTTGTGCTTATGAAGTTGACACTAACCAATTTGGGGCAGGAGTAGGGGTGGTTGTAACAAAGTCCTTGAAGCAGCTAATGCCACAGCAAACAAAAGTTTCACAACTTAAGCTCTCACTGTTTTAGGTTGAACATATTTATCTCCCAAGATATACCAACACTGTTTACTTGTGGAACAAAATTGAGGAGCAAAGCTGATAGTCTGCTTTTTTTGGTTGTGTGTTTTTTTTTTGTTTTTTTTTTTTTTGTTTTTTTTTCCCCAAAAGAAGTTAAGTTGGAAAAACAACATTAAAAATATCCAAATTCTCAAATCTTCTCTGTTGTTGTGAATTGAGAGAAAAGCTGCGACCCTTTCCCTAGCCCCTTTTCTGAGTGGTTTAGGTTCTTCTTCCATGTTGTATTGTCATTTGTCTGGTTCAAGCTTACAGTTACTCATTCCTTTCTGTATGGGTAGCAGGTAAAACATACCTGCACTGAGGAAACTTGTCACTCCTGTCTTACTTGACCTGATTTTCAGATTCTGATTCCTGGAGAGTAATAAAGACTTCTCCTAAGTTAACAAGCTGTAGTCAAACTTCAGTCTAGAAAAATACTCTTATGACTCACTTGGTTTACTCTAATGCATTCCTTTGTCTTTTGCCTCTGAAGTACTTGACGATTGGAATTGATGAGAAGTTTTGTGATTTCTTAGGGATTTTCTTTGAGCCTGCTTCATGACATGTAAGCATGCTGGCAGCCATTACTACAAGTTTGCAATGTTTTAAGAGTATAGGAAGCTACACAGAATATGGAATAAAAGGACTTCTTACAAATCACAGGCTTTCTAGAAGGCTGGAGTAATATTATTATTTCCGAGAACTGTCTGGGTTTGGCTCATAGTCATCTTAAGTGTCTTTAATCTAGACACCTGATAACTAGCAACAAATGTTAAGTTGTGTGTAAGGACGAGTAACAACTGAAAAAAGTGAGATGTGGGATTGCAGGCAAAATTGTTCATTGTGATTCTAGCTGAAGTCTCCCCTCTTCCTGCCCATTCTTGCCTTAGGCACATTGCACTGAAGCCCTGTTCCCATATTCATAATTGTTTAGAATTCTTTGGGATGATAACACAATTTGTTGTGCTACCCAAATGTGGAATTTTACTAACATGAGAGAAGGCTTGTTTTTCGGATTTTTGTTATTTTGGGGTAAGCATTTTTGTTTGGGAATTTCTCTCTCATCTGTCCCTGCGTAGAAAATAACCCTGGTTTGATATAAACAGTTTCTTATCATTCTCTATTCTCTTTTCTGTGGTCATTGTGTCTATTCCAGCAAAAAGTCAAAAGCTAGCATTGGTTTCTTGATAGTGTCTTTATCGAAAACAAGTTGAGTTTTGAACCCCTCAACATTCCTTTCTCCTGTCTAGTGTGACAGCTTTAGGAATTGCTCATGGGTTTTAGACAGCATGGTTTCAAAATCAGTACTTTCTAAGGAATGATCATTTGCATATCACATACCTTATGGAGACCAGGTTTTGTTATGAAGGGGGAAAAAAGGAGAAAAGAGGAAAAATACATTCAGTGAGATGGCACACCTTTTTTCTGAGTGTTGGTACTTAAAGCAGATACTGTGGTTGTTAAATATTCTGTTCAGCTTCTGGGACCTTCATATAACTGGCCCACTATGTCAGTCCACTTACTCTGGGTCACTCATGGGGAAGCCCAGAGGAAATTTATCAGAGATACTGTTTTTCATTCAGGCTGTTGCTTCTCAATAAAAAAAAAAAAAAAAAAAAAAGCCAAAACCCAAACACAAGGAACCTCACGTGGCTGAGAGGATATTGCGTTTTTTTGCTTTCACACAGTTAGGATGACCTTAAACTCCAAGCTGCAAGTGAGTAGCGTAATTTTGTGCCTGGCATTTGGATAAGACTGTACAAAAAAAAATGTCTAGAACAGTCTGAATTTAAACTGCAGTTGGGGAAAAATAGTATCAAGATAATGCAAAACTAGACATAGCGTATTCATTAGGTTTGCATGAATTCATCATCTTGAGACTAAATTTACAATTCTTTTATTTTTTTTTTTCTTTTATTTACAAGTGGGTTAGGTTGTTTGTGGAGAAAATGTGAAGGTCTTGAAAAGGCTGTAGACCCATTTTTCAGAAGTAACAGTGAATAAGAATGTTCACTAATAGAAACAACTGAGAAGGAAGGACAGAGACTACAGCCATAAAACATGTATCTGGCCAAACAAAGTAATTGATTTTAAGTCTGGCTTTGTGATATATTTACTCCTTTGTTTAGCATGAGGCTTTTCTCAGTTGTTTGCCTGAACTGCAGAAGCCGTACTTTGTTTAGTTTATTAAGCAGCAATGTTTTCTCTAGATCTCAAAAATCAATCTGTAGCAGAATGTAATCTGAATGGTTCTTATTCCAGATTATGGAGATAGGCTAGAGTTTCTCCTGATAGTGTGGGTTTTTTTTTTTTTGTTTTTTTTTTTTTTTTTTTTTTTGTTTTTGTTTTTTTTTTTTTTTTTTCCACTCCTGTAGCACAATTATCTACCTCTTAGAAAATGAAACATGGCCTTTTAAAATGTGTTCTAATGTGCTTTCTAGAGGAAAAGAAAAAGGTATGGGGTTTGTTTGTGGTTTGGGTTTTTCTTTGCTTGACTAAGCATTGCTTTAAGGACCATAATTAATGAAATGAATGACTAGGTCAGTAACAGTAGGATCATCTTTTTCTAGAAATTGCTATCTGCAGAGTCTTCATCACTTCTTGGAGGAAAAAAAAAAAAGATTTGAGTTGTCTGGTTCAGGAGGGGAAGAATTGGACAGTGCTTTAGCTGCTTCTTTACCTGGTCCACAAAACATACCTTCCACATTCTTAGCAGTATTTAATACTGACTTTGAGCGATGCAAAAGATCGGGTTGGTTTTTTGTGTGTTTTGGTTTGTTGTTTTGTTTTGTTGTTTGGTTTTTTTTTGTGTGTGTGTGTGTGTTGTCTTTCATTTGTTTGGTTTTCTTTCTTCTTTGAAAACCTGATCATGTGAATGTTACTCTTAATTATTTAGAATTTCTGTACTCCATGTAACACCAAAAGTTTACTTATGCCCAGGGATATGTTTGATATTTTTCTAGTAGATTGTGATAATGAGTACATGTAAAGAGATTTTTGATCTTGAATTCTGTGAATGCTAGAGGTATTTTTTTTCAGCTTGTTTTTGTGCTGTTGCTCTAGACATTCAAAGTAACAATAAACTAGTCTTTCCGCAGTCAGTCCTATAAATGGACCTATCAGACAGATGCTTTCTCATTTGATATCCTTTGTGCAGAAGGCATTTGAAATGTAATTGCATTTAGTCTTTTAAGACTAATTTTCCCAACTCAGTATTTTGGGGTTGCTTAAATTTTGGACTTTAGCTTAGTCTACTATATTTAGATGTGGACAACACTTGGTCATTATCTAGTAACCATAGCTAACTGGTGACTAGTTTCTAAACCGTAGCAAAATTGTTTCGTTTTGCTGGTAAGAATGAGGATATATTTCACTTCATGGACCAAAAATAAAGTCACCAGGGAAAGATGAAGCACTTTCTTGGAAGTAATGGGTTTTTATAGGGAGATTATGAGAGCTAAATGCAGAATAGGCTTTCATGACCAGTTATATAATTTCTCTTAAATGCAGAGATAAGCATTTGATTGAACAGAAGCATCTTTAAGACGTTAACACTTCAGAAGAGACAAACTTGGAATCAGTCAAGGGGATGAGGCTCAGTGTGATCTGAAGATGGCTTCATATGGTACTTCTGCAAAGTTCATGTAAAAGGGCCAAATGTTATGCTAAGTGTCTCTGTTTCTCATGTAACTGAGAAAATCTGTTCCGTTTCCTTTAGGTTTATAGATAAACGTCATTTTGGAATTGTGATAAGTAGTTTACTTCCAGGTATCTCATCGTAGCCTTTTTAAGCTTTTTGCTTCTCAGGTTTTTTCTTAAATATCTTTTGGTTCGGAGGCTTGCTTTTTAGCTTGTTCTGTGAGTCTTCAAAGAACTTTCTTTCTCTTCCTTTGTTCTTTCCTCTAAAAGGAAAGGCTGTTGTTAGTTAGAACATTTCAGTTTGTTAACTGTGTGCTTCCTTCTCCAGGAGGTTATGTCCTGCCTTTTCTGCCCTGAAAATGTACCAGCCTGTAAATCTTCCTGTGAGTTGTTTGTGGAGAATATAGGGCCCTTGTGCCTCAAGTGGTTTGATATCATATAACCAGTAACACCTGCTTCCCAAGTATGTCCTATGGAACAGACAATGATTTTTTTTTTTTTTTTTTTTTAAATTAGTCTGTATTTCTGTCTGTGTCCATACTCCCAGTTTTAAAGAAAATTTAATTTAGGACAGTCCAGTCTCCACTATTCTGTGAGTCACATACTGGTTTGGGAGCACTTGATGATGCACTTTGGCCACTCACCAAGTTGTGTAACCCTGTTATGAGTTAAAAGAATTGAAATTATTAATTTCTGCAATCAGTTGTACTGAAGTTCTAGTACAAATATCGTAGAGGATATTGTTTTGTCAGGAGAATGGTTTTGGAGTGGCTGTGGCTGTTTCCTATCTTTTTCCTCAAGCTTAGAATCTTCCTCCTTTAGCAAGCATGTGATTGGTTTCTAGACTGGTTTTCATTTATATCTTGAATATCTCTCTTGTATGCTTGATACGTAGTATTGCTTTGAAATTTTAATGTAATTGAAACTTTATATTTACGTATCTGTTTCTGACCTTATAACGCCTATTCTGTTAGATAGTATTCCAGCAAATATATTGGGTGTGTTTGATAAGAGAGAATTTATGCATGTTCCAAGTCGAAAATCAGCTAAGTCAGGGTTGCTAATGCAATTGCAAACCAGCACTAAGTGTGCAAACTGCTGTTTCTGGGGTACAAGTTTTTACTTACCTTAGGCATATTAATTCTGTGTCTTGTCTCATTTAAGAGAAATGTTAAAGCATTGTTTTTACAGTATTTACCATACAGCCGTAGAATAATTAGGGTTGGAAATGACCTTAAGATCATCTAGTTCCAACCCCCCTGCCATGGGCAGGGACACCTCCCACTAAACCATGCCTCCCAAGGCTGTGTCCAACCCAGCCTTGAACACCGCTAGCAATGGAGCATTCACAACTTCCCCGGGCAACCCATTCCAGTGCCTCACCACCCTTACAGTAAAGAATTTCTTCCTCATATCCAATCTAAACTTCCCCTGTTTAAGTTTGAACCCTTTACCCCTTGTTCTCTCACTACAGTCCCTAATGAAGAGTCCCTCCCCAGCATCCCTATAGGCCCCCTTCAGGTATTGGAAGGCTGCTATGAGGTCTCCACACAGCCTTCTCTTCTCCAGGCTGAACAGCCCCAATTTTCTCAGCCTATCTTCATACGAGAGGTGCTCGATTCTCCTGATCATCCTCGTGGCCCTCCTCTGGACTTGTTCCAACAGTTCCATGGCCTTTTTACATTGAGGACACCAGAACGCACATAATACTCCAAGTGAGGTCTCACAGGAGCAGAGTAGAAGGGCAGGATCACCTCCCTCGACCTGCTGATCATGCTCCTTTTGATGCAGCCCAGGATACGGTTGGCTTTCTGGGCTACAAGTGCACACTGCCGCCTCATGTTCATTTTTTCATCGACGAACCACCCTAAGTCCTTCTGGGCAGGGCTGCTCTGAATCTCTTCCCCGCCCAACCTGTATCTGTGCCTGGGATTGCTCCGACCCAGGTGGAGGACCTTGCACTTGTCATGGTTAAACTTCATCAGGTTGGCATCAGCCCACCTCGCAAGCGTGTCAAGGTCCCTCTGGATGGCATTCCTTCCCTCCAACATATCAACTGAACCACACAGCTTGGTGTCATCGGCAAACTTGCTGAGGGCGCACTCAATCCCATTGTCCATGTCACTGGCAAAGATGTGGAACAACACCGGTCCCAACACTGATCCCTGAGGGACACCACTTGTTACTGGTCTCCAGCTGGATATTGAGCCACTGAGCACTACTCTTTGCGTGCGGCCATCCAGCCAGTTCTTTATCCACCGATTGGTCCATCTATGAAATTGATGTCTCTCCAACTTAGAGAGAAGGATGTCATGTGGGGCAGTGTCAAACGCTTTGCACAAGACCAGGTAGATGACATCAACTGCTCTACCCCTGTCCATCAGTTCCGTAGCCCCATCATAGAAGGCCCCCAGATTGGTCAGGCAGGATTTCCCCTTAGTGAAGCCATGCTGGCTGTCATCAAGCACCTTGTTTTTTTTTCATGTGCCTTAGCATGCCTTCCAGGAGAATCTGCTCCAAGATTATTCAGTTCAAATTATTTTTCCATTTCAGATATGTTAACATGTTATTTCTGTGTTCATTTACACTTAGTTGCATTTGGCATAATCTCTCTATATAGGCATTCATAGAACTATAGACACAACATTAAAGTAGCATTTATACAGTACATTTCCTAGGCAGCAATATTTCATTCATTGTTTCCTGTCAAAATCCTCTTTTCCTATTTAATATTAAGCTCAGAAGCCCTGGAGACTATTTTAATATTAAAGCTAAAAATTATTTCTCATCTCATCAGGAAAACATTGGTTGTTGTAGGAATTTATGGTTTTCTTGTGTCTGTGGTGTAGAAAAGCCTTCTACAGAAAGGACTGTAAGATTGTCTAATGGTAATTACAGTAACTAGATGCACATTTTGGGGTCTTTCACCTTAGATTGTTAGATTGCCTCTTTTTACTCCTTTGTGTGTTTTTGGTTTTGTTTTGTGTTTTTTTGTTTTTTTTTTTTTTTTTCTCTTTTCTTCCTTCCTCTCACTTCAGCAGTCCTTTTCCATTTCCCACTGTAAAGGAACCCACCACTAAAACCTACACCTTCCTGTACCATTCTGTATGGAACTGGAGCAACTGAAGGGAAAATACGATAACCTTATTGGAAGGAGAGTGAATTACAACAGTTTATACACACTCCAGTAGAAGGTATTCAAATGCACTCTTGCTACAACCCCAGGGCAGAAAAGTTTCTAAGTCATTGTAGTTTGCACTTACTTAATGTAGGTGTTAATGCTTTGCTTCACCGGTTTAAAAATTATAGAAACAAAATGTGTGTTCTTTCCCCCTTTTGAATTCATAGCATAATATGCAAAAGAGGCACCTTCTAGTAAGAGTGCAGCTTGTGAAAGCGTACTGCAGAAAGATTAATTGAATGATGTATTGTCAAATTTTACTGATAGCTTCGTGGTATGGCTTTAAAACTAAAATGGATATATCAAATTAAATTTGCAGTTTTAAAGATGCAGACAACAGACTTAATTGGCCCTGGGTGCACAACAAAAGTATGATTTTTTTTTTTTCTTAAGAGTCTATTTTTAATTATTGATTGCTGTCAACAAAAATACTGTTTATAGAAGCCCTGTTACAGAAATGGAAACTCAGAAGTATTAAGATGAAGTTTATTGCATATTTCTGACACTCATTTGATGTCACAAAAGGAGCCTGTAGCATTAGTGCACTTAGGCTAGTTATAGTAATGTGTACCAGGCTGCTTTGTTCTTTGCTTACAACCTCCCCTTTCTCCATTTTATTATTATACTTTTTAATAGCAATTTTTAATTAGATATGTGGTCTGACCTTTTCCGGGAGGGAAAGGTATTAGAGGTTCTCTTCTACTGGAAATAATGAGGAACAGTGAACTCCTGGAAAGGAAGAATTTTATCTAATAGAATCTGGACAGTTAGAAGGTGGGGATTATGTTGAATTGCCTCATGGAATTCACTGGAGGCTTTTTTTTTTTTCCTTTTTATTTTCTTTTTAAACTCCTGCTGAAGGATAAGCTTCTAGATGTTGAAAGGGGTGAGCATAATTGCTGTTCCCGTTTTTCATCCATCAGAGCAGACCAGTAAATTGGGGAAGGTTTTGCTTTGCTTATGAGAAAATAAACCCAGACCAGTGTATCCATCCTGTAAGATGACAGTTTCCAGGATAGGAGGTTCAGAAGCTAATAAAAGCCAAAATGTATATTTTCATATGTTCATGACTTTTTAGAATATGTGGGTGTGTCAGCTTTAGGAAAATCAACAAAAAATTGCTAAGGGACAGTGCAGAGTGTAACAGTAGTTCTCTTTTTCCCTTGGGTACTGCTTTATTTCCTGTTTGGGGTTAGCTGCAGCTTGTTGCTGATCTTACTGAGTGAAAAAAGTACTTCTAGGTTCTCTGCTGTGATGTATGGCAATACCAAATCTGACTATAACAGTAGTCAGATACATACATGCACATGTTTTCTAGGTGTAAGAAGACAAGTGATTATTCTGACGTTGATGTAATCTGTATAACGTGGTCAAAAATTAAAACCCATTCTCTTTGGCGGCATTCAGAGTACAGCCCCTGCTATGAATGGCTTGTGCACGCAGTTATTAACCTGTATGGAATTCTTCATATAATTTAAAAAAAAAAAAAAAATGTTTTCTTCTCTAACGTTCTGCCAAAGGAGTGTTTACCATGACAAATAATGTTCCCATTGCAGACCATAGGAAATAAGAAGTAAAACCTGTGTGAAAATGTCGCAGGCCTCCCAACTGTACCTTTTGTATGTATTTTCTTAGAGTCCTTACAGACTTGTCTGTTGAGGGCTTATCAGGGGCATTGATGGGGCTACAGGTGTGAAATGTTGTGCTGTTACCCAGATCAAAAGAATCGTTTTCTGCAAACCTGTAGCCATAGCCTGGGGTGGAATGACAGGAATAGCCAGCTTGTGTATGTAACTGTTGAGTAGTGAAGAGGGAAAGGTAGCAGTTACATTGAATGTGCCACAAACAAGAAAAAGAATAGATATTCCAAGAGCTGGTGTCATCAGCTAGACGAAAAAGGCATACTTATTTGGGTTGTTTTTTTTTTTTTTAAGTACTGTGCAATCTTGCTGGTCAGGAATGACGAGATGTGTGGAGTGCATGTCACTGCCATTTACAGCCAGTAACAGTGGAAGCTTTAAAGATGAAGCACAGACATAGCAGAAGAGAAGAATAAGTGTAGAAAGATTTAGATCTGTTGCAGGCTGTAGCAGTCTCAGTATCGAAACATATTTATATGTGTAATGTTTTATAAAAATGTGCATATATATATTTTTATAAAAATATCTAAATATTCCAGTGATGTTTGTTATTTATTATTTCCTATGCTTGTTATATTACAGCAATGTGTAGTTGTGCGTGTGTGTATATATAAGTATATATACTTGTCTGAATATTATTATTTTTTTTAATCTTGTCACTTAAAAATACAGGATCCTGATTTCCTGTTGGTCAGGAATTATAGCTTCCCAAGATTGCACCTCCTTTTGCTGGTGCCCCCAGCTTAAAAATACTGCTCCATTTACCTTCCAGCCTGACTTGATATGCAAAATTCTTCAGAGTGGTCAGTGGAGAAGTACAGAAGGGGGATTATTATTCTGCAGTAGTACTACTGAGCACTGGTAATGTTACAGATGGGGTAGCGATAACAGTTTCTCACAAGCAAGAAAATTGGGGACCTCTGGTCAGGATACTGCTTTTGGAAGTATGATAATTAGCATAACTGGATTTTTTTTTTTTTAATACCCTTCAGCTCAGAAAGTGTTTTTCTTCCTTATTCGGGTTCTGATAGCAGTTATGTGTCAGTCCAAAAAATTATTATGGCATTCATATTGCCGATGACAACAGTTTATCTGCTGGCACTGTGAACTAATTTACTGATGTTTTGTTAAGTTGTATTCACAATGCCAAACTGAAAAACTACAAATGTTTAGAAAGGAAATCAGTACAGTACAGAAAGGAAATCTTTACAGTACAAATGGTTTTGTCCTACTTGTGTTGCATCAAAATTTCTTTTAGAGTGGTATGAACTTCCATTTCGAGAGTAGTGTGTTAATGGCGAAAGTGATTAAAATCTGTACAGCCATTTTAGAGTACATTCACAGCTTCAGAATGCTTTTTAATCAGTAACTTGTGAATCGCTAATAAGGAGCTCAGTATAGGCTCTGCACATTTTGGTGCCTGAGCATAGGGACTGTTTGTGTATCAGTGGCAGCTCGGCACCCAGGTGTTGATTTTCTGTCGTCTCAGAGGCTTCAACAAGTGCCACAACAGACTGCTTCAGCAGGGACCTATGGATGCTAAGTGATCAGCTAAGCATGTCTGCGCAGTACGCTAAGGGCACACTCAGAGCCTCGTATGAGGTATTATGGAAAGCCCATCTTCAGTAACGGCATAACGAAGCAAAATGCCAATATGATGCCGGTAGGTGAGTTCTGAAATAGGGTATTTAAGCACTGTCTGAAAGGAGAAGAGTAAAATGTCTGCAAACAAACTACAGTTTGCATTCTTTTTTTTTTTTTTTTTCTTTTTTCTTTCACAGAAGCCATTTTTAGGCCTAAGCAATTAACAGAGATTAGCATAATCTCTTCTTTCTTTAAACATTGACTTTAAAAATACTTTTTCTTATACCAGCTCATTTAATAATGGCATTCTTGCAAATTTTTATTTACTGAATATTGTAATTGTGCTAGGACTGGAAAACAATTATAAATATCTCTGCTAAAACAAGACGGTTTCCCATAGGTGGCAATAATAAGGGAAATACCTGGTTTTTTATTTCTTGAAGTGTTACTGTTATCTCCATTCTAATGAGCAACTATAATGAAGATTAATTTTTTTATAAAGGTGAGTTTTGAACTGAAAAACAGATTTTGAATCAAAGTAGCAAGATAATTTACAGTAGGCTACATAAAAATGTTTTTTTCTATGCTGAGTGTCAATGACTGTCTTTTGTATTGTGGACCAAAACTTATGTCGAAATAACAGGTAATTCTGGGTGGCTGTTAAAGGCCATGACACTTGATTCTGTGAAGATCAGTGGTAATTTAAATTTTTTTCAAGTTTCTGCACTATCAAAGGAGACATCAGAGCTACTACAGCTTTTTTATAAACTGGTGAAAAATACACTGCTAAAGGGTTAATGCTTGTTAGGTAGACGGTTTTTAAATGCTGATTTGTTTTACATGATGTTTATTATCAACAGATTTTTAAGCTACCAGTAATGTATGTATGCATCTTGTTGATGTGATGTAGTATTTTGTGAAGCAATGAAAAAAATTTCTAAGTTGAGAGTACTGGTAGTGCCCCATGGAATGTCTTGTTGTGTTTCTATTTTTTTGCTTTGGTATGTTTTATCTTTATTTTACTTTATGCAGTGGAGTGATTATAATGGTATGGCAGTTCACCAAGTTAGTGATTCTTGCTGTAAGAGGGAAAGAAAATGCCTGTTCTGTTTGAAGCTTTTGCTTAATAACTTTTTAGAAAACCAAGCCCATTTCATAATCTTGAATATCTTGGGCCCTAAGCAGAATCTTTAATCTGGTCTGAACTCTAGGAGTCTGTTCCTACTATCTGCTCTTGAAATTTGAGTGTATGTTGTAGAGGCCCCTTTTTTCCTGTTGTTGTTAATGGAAGTACCGATGGAAAAATGTAAACTTATTTAAGAATAAAACCTGAATTCTGTATTAAAAATTGTTAGTTGCTGTGTACAGTTCTGAGTGGCTGTTTTCTAAATGAAATTAAGATTTTTATCTTTTAAGAAAGGTGCTATTTGAAGGATATCCACTCAAAATAGTCACAAGTAGAGCTTCAACTTACTTAAAATGGCTGGGAGAATCAAGCTTTGACTATTTTGAGATTTTAGTTTGGTACTGTATCATCTGAGGTCATGTGCATGGCATGTACTTTATTTGATGTGCGTGTATTCTGTTAATTGTTTTATGCAGCAGGATTTTATTTTTTTATTTTACTGCATCTGAACTGAAAATATGTATTCTTTTATCTTGTTTCTAATATTTTAATCAGTGTTGAGCTAAAAAGGCTTTTGAACATAACCTTGGTTAGTTTACAGTTTGGTATTATGAAACAAGTTTTTAATTTTTTTTATTATTTTGGGTTGGTGGGAGATTTTTGGCTTGTTTTGGGTTGTTTTTTTTGGGGGGGACATGGGTATTTTTTTTTTTTTTTTTTTTTTTTTTAAGAAACAAGTAGCTCAGGCTACTTGTTGTGCTATAAAACATCTGTGACATTTAGTCAGCATTGATAACAGCATAAAGAGAAAACCTGTTATTTTTTACAAACAAATCATTTTATTTCCAATGGACACAGGAAAAGCTTATTGTAACTCTCTTTCTATTACATTTTAAGTCCTTAACACTGGAAATCTAGCTTCAGGGAATGATCCAGTAACGGGATTCTTCAGTTTTTTAGAGTTGTTTTCTAAGAAGACTGACCATTTATATTTGTTAGTTTGAAACAGTCCATTTTGGGTCCTTATCTGAATGACTCTGACCTAAAGGTATTAAATAGATACTCAACAGTATTATGTGGTGATGCAGTGTTGTGCAGTGTGGTATTATGGAGTGTTGTTTCATGGAATTCTGAGAGGCTTTCTAAATATATAGCTGAAAATAAGTGAAAAAGTTACAGAAAAAATTATGCAAGATGGCAAAAGGAGCTGATAAAGGAGGGTGGCTGGGCATGCAATATAAACATAATAAGGATAGAAAGGAAAGAATTGAGGATTGCTTGACAGATTAAATGATTTGAAGTTGGGGGAAGGTGCTGGTGTGGGGACAGGTATACAGAACTGTATGTACGTCTGTTGTAAGGCTCCCAGTGTAGAAACAGCTTAAGAGAGGAGGAGTTTTTCTGCTGTCAGTTGGTTTTCTCTGAATGATGTAAGCTAAGCCAACAAAATCTTGTCAGCAGAGCTTTTGCTGGTACAGCAATGTCATGTGAGAAGGGCATTAATTTTTCACCTCCCAAGCCAACAGAACTATGGTAGCAAAACCTAAAAATATGTCATGTTGTGTTTCATAAGCGTTTTTAAAGGCACGAGAAAAACTATTTTGAAATAGTTCTTTCTCATGCTTTTAGACAGACATCTTCTTTGGGGGGAGGAAGGGCATAGCCATTCAGCACATGTATTTTCCACTAACCTAATGCTTTGCTGCTTCTGAGGTATGGCATTTTTGAAAGGTTAATGCCGTAATAGTGATCAGGCTCAAATGGCTTTTGTCTGCCAATGTATGTTGCCTTGTGCAGATGCTTCCCAGTGAGACAATGACAGAAAAGAATGGATTTTAGCTACATGTCTTGAAGTCTGTTCCAGAAATTATTTTCTTTCCTTCCTCAGCTACCAAAAAAAAAAAAAAAAGTGAACAGATCCTAATGGAGCTACAACTTTAAATAGTGTATAAGCCATTTTAAGATTATTTTAGTTACCCTAAGGAGAGTGGACTAGCCACTGAGTTGTGTTTTATAACAATAAGCATATGCTAGCCAAGTCGGTTTTCATCCAGCACAGAATGTTCAATGCTAGAATTGTAGTTTCATCAGAAACCCTTCATCTGTTGAAACATGTGGATTGTCTGTCAGGACAACTTTTGTTCTTTGTGTTGTATAGTTTCCCTAGTCAAAACAAGGTTTGTTGTGGGCTGATTTTTTTTTTTTTTTCTTTGGGTAGTATCCTAGTATGCCAACCCTTTCGTTTTCCTGAAGCGGTTTAATTGTATGGTTGTGGGTTTTTTGTGTTTTTTTTTTTTTTTTTTTTGTTTGTTTGTTTTGTTTTGTTTTTGTGTGGTGGTGTGGATCATTTTTTGTTTGGTTGGTTTTTTTGGGGGGGTAATAGTGCGTATTTTGGCAGCATACAGAAATAAAAATGTCTCAAGCCTACTAGATTTAACAACAAGCTGGAAACACCTTAGCAGAGCCCTTTGTCATGTTGCATTGTAGCAGGAGTTAAATCCCGAGGGGTGTCTGGTTTCCTCATGGCAAATGGAAAAGGTGGTTACTTCCTTTGGTGTACTTTGCTCTGATTGTTCATATCCTAAAAGTCCAAATTGAACTCCAAGAAGAGGTCTAATAAGCGGCGTTCAAGGTGGGGTTGGACATAGCCTTGGATGGCATGGTTTAGTGGGAGATGTCCCTGCCCATGGCAGGGGGGTTGGAACTCAATGATCTTGAGGTCCTTTCCAACCCTTACTATTCTATGATTCTATAAGAGAATGACAATGCTCTGTGCAGAATGGAGCAGCTGACCCTCTTGCAGAGCCAGTGCTAAGATTACTCTGAAGAGTCATTGTACAATGCCAATCTCCATAAGTACTTTAATGCTGTAGTTGCTTATCAACACGTAGAATAAAGGTCACTCTAGTCTTGCTGGTTGTTAAATTTCTTCTGTACACAACTATATTCCTGAAGGAGTTCGCCTTATAGTCTTTGTCAGCTAAACATTTCTATTGCATTCAGTAGTGGGCTCACAGGAGAAGGTGAGGCAGGATTAAAGTGGCCATACATTATTGCTCAGAATTTAAAACAAAAAAAAGGGGAGAGGAGTAGTTACTAATAGTACATCTTGGCTTCTCACATGCCTGTACTGTGAAAAGTGCCCTCTTTAAAAGCCTGTCAACTACCTTATGAACAATGAGTACGCTAGTTTATAGCCTGAGTGAGATAGAAGGTCACTTCTTTGAGAGATTATACTGTGCAAAACTTCTCAGTAAAGGAGGCACATAAGCGTGACAAACTTACAAGTTGAGGGCAAGTCTAATTTATTATTTTTTTTTTTCTTCTGATATGCAGCATTCTTGTTGTACAAATAATGCAGTGCTGGTAAGTTGTACTTATCTGAAGTGTGAATAGGTTTGAACTAGATGCTTGACATATATTTTGGTGAATCTCGTTGCCATGCTTTAAGGCAACGTCTCTTTCTGCCTTTCCATCCTCTCTCAAAGCAGTTGTCTTTGCACCAAAGTCAGTGGGTGGAAGATGATATGATGGTGCCTTGGTCACGCAAGTGTGAAGCCCCGTATCTTGGTGTATGCTGTCAGTGAAGGTCTGTGTGAGCTTAGACATCAGACCAAATTGGAGTGATAGAGGTGTAAACATGCTCTCTTCTGCCAACTTCTGATGTCATAGTACCTCTGATACAGGGACATGACAGAAAAATAGGAGAGTGGATTACTTCGTATAACCTGTGCAGCAAGATGAGCTAGAATATACCTATGAGAGCCTTTATTAGGTTCACAGGTATGGGATTTTTCTTCTGTCTTCTGAATTTCCTTCAGAGGGAGTTTTCTCAAGGAAGTCTGCAAATGTCTTCTGGTAAATTTGGTGCTATTTCTATCTAGTTATTTTTTTTTAATGATGTCTACACTCAGTAGGTAGCAGGGTGTAACTTGTATAGACAGTGGGATGCATATAGTCCTTAATTTCAGAAGAGGTAGAGTGACTGCAGATTATGCTTTCGTATTCCTAGTTATCATCATACTGTTTCTTTTGAAAACCTAATTACTAAATAGCTTTGTAAATTGAATCCAATAAAAAGTATCTTCTACTGCTAATGTAGTAAATAGCATTTGGCTATTAACTGATTAATGTCTAACTCTAAAACCTGTGTAAATAGTATCATTGGGAAAATCACGAATCTTTGCTATAACTGTATCAGTGCAGCATGGATTCGTTTGTACAGCATGTTCCAGTATATAAATGTAAACAAGAATAAGGATTTTCATTTTTTATTAATGCTTAAAAATTTGACAGATTTCTCATTTAATTGCTGTGCATGTATCATAGTTCAATAAGGAGGCTGGGATTCTTTGCTCCCTAGTTGTTTAATGGATCTCAAACTTTACACATAAGATAATGTGCAGGAAGCATGTGTATGGAGTTATGTGTGTGTTGGCTTTTTGGAGGAAGGGAACAGCTGCCTCTGCATAATTCCAGATTCTGTCTCTCATAACTGTACAGAGCTGCTTTGAATTTTATGGTAAATAAATGGTAATCTTAAGATCAGCTGCTACATTTTTATAAAAGCTGCATGGCAGATTTCAAAAGTCTTTGAATCCCTGGGCCAAAGAGGTAAGTAAAGCACTAATTGAGAGGAAAGCAAAACTTCGGTTGCAGACCCTAGCTCATGACTCTTGGAGTATCTGTGGCAGTAGCTTGGTCCGTTCATGGGCAGAAGAATTGTTGCTTTCTCTGGAATCCTCCCTTGCTGTCCAAGTTAGGATTTTTAGGGTTGTGGGGTGCTTTGTTTTTCTTTTTCCCTTCCTCTCCTTTATCACCTAAGATAGTTTACTCTAGTCCTTTTCCCTTCCCTGTCCTAAGGAAAATTTCCCGAAGGGTCTGATCTCTTCCAGTTATAGGTACCTGTCTGTCAGGTTGTCCATCTGTTGTCTCGGGATTCATCTACAGGCTCTCAGTTAATAGAGATGTATTTCCCTCTACGTCCCCTCCCAAAGTATTAATCTGTACCTTCACATAACTTTATTTTAGTTAGGCTGGTGCTGTTGAAGAATGTCCTTAATGGACTACATGGGCAGAGCAGATAAAGAAGTCACCACTGCAGAAAGATGGAGGTATAACTGTTTCTCTCTTCCTCTTGTGGCTTTCTTCATGCTGGCTAGTGTTCATATAAATTTCCTGTGCACCACCATAGCTCAGCAGCCCAGCAAAAGCTACTCTATCAAAAGAGCATTATGGTTTTCTGTCGCTTAGTGTTGAATCACACGATGAAGAAGTTCAGCAAACAGCAGAGCTGATGCAGAGTTAGAGGTAGAACCATACTTTGAAAGCATGGTGCAGATGCTACAGCGAGAAGAAAGAAGCAAAAGCTTCCCTTTTTGACAGCAGTGAGTACCCTAGTACCCTGTTGATTTAGCTGTCTGAGCCATTGATGTAACTTGCCAAACTTAATTATTTCTGAGAACTGTGTGTAAGTAGTGGTCCTCAAGAACTAAGCAGTAGCTGGATGCAGTAATTGTCTTTTAATTATACCCACAGTTTTTGTTAATATAAGAATGAGTTTTTTTTGATCTCTATCTTTCTGCTTAAGGCATGAACATTTTTTCCTTTCATCCTAACAAAGAAGCACACGTAACTTTTTATGAGTGGTGGTGGTTGGTTGGGAGAGTTGGTGTTTGTTATCACGGGAACCTTGAGGTTATGATGCTAATATAAATGTGTTTATATTTTTTAAATGTTGTCCAAAATAATTGAGGTGAAAAATAGCTGGAAAAGCTTTTGTTGTGGCAAGTCTTTTAGATAAGAAACTCCAAAGATCTCTTCTTCTAGGCCAGATCCTGACCTTGCTAAAAAAAAAAAGCTTCCACATTTAATGAAAGCTGTGTCACTAATATGTGGGGGGTAAGGCAAGGCTGTTCACAGAGACTTTGCTGTACTCATCAACCATTTCTTCCACTTGTGCTATGGAAGGAGGTGCTGCATGATGCTGCTGTATAAATTATGGTGAGAGGCCAGTGTTTGCTGGTTTGGATTTTCTTGTGGTGATGTTTTCTGGTTTGGGGTTTTTTGGTGCCTTTTTTTTTTCCTCATACAGCTACTTTTGTAACAGAGTTTTTGAATTCACATAGATCCTATACAATGCTCAGCTCTCCCAAAGGAAAAAGAGGTGAATTTGTATATTCACCTGAAGTAGGCAGTACAGCTTCTGATGGGGGTAATACTAGTCGAGTCTTCTGTAACAAAGGTAATTGTTGTTTAGTGCAGAGCATCTTTTATGCATTTTTTTCCCCTTCGTGATACTTCCTCTTTGGGAAGATTATCCTTAATCCTGCTTCAAAGAGAACAGAAGTAAGTAAATCCAACATTGATTCTTCTCAGTTTAATGGAATAAAGCATAAATAGTACAGAAAATAACCTACTCCTATGATTCCTCTGGGCATGTGTACATGCATAAACATGTCTTTTGGATAGTAAAGCATCTTCTGAGGAGAACTACAGCTTTATGTGTGACTAGAGCAAATGTTGAGAGCTAGGATAAGTTTCTGCATACAGTCTGGAGATCTCTGACTGACTTGTGGCAAGCCTCACTGGGAATTCAGCAGTGACTAATTTTTGACTCTCAGGTTATGGGGTAGCCTAACCTGACAGTCATAATCATACTAAAAATTAGGTAGGTGGATATTGTCCACAACAAGAGATACTCTTTAGACCTGTGCCAAGATTTCTATTGAAATATCTGGTGACTAAAAGCTTGTTTATAAATTTTCACATTAACTTTGCACTGGCAGCATATTCACTTTGTATGTTGAATTAGAAGGCTGGGGTGAAAAAATCTGCATTCAGTGTCTTGTCCTGAATTTGATTGATACCAGTTATTTTGACAGCTGTTCCTGGGGTCTTTCGACAACAATGATATCGGCAATAACTTTAATGAAGAACAAAAAGATCACCTTTTGTCTTTTACCTTGCTTTTAAAAGGAAAAGAATGGATTTCTTCTGGCATACACAGAGCAAAGCTTCCTATGTCCATCAACAGTGCCAAGGAGGAGGAGGTGGAAGTCTTGATGCCTATTAGGGAAATAGGATTAAGTTGAATAGATACTGTTCTCAGAAATACCCTCACTCATTACAAGTCAATTTAGCAGGTCTGCACATGATGGTTTTCAGGTTGGAACCTGAAACAAAGGATCCAATGTTTTCCATGTGTCATGATTCGAGAGGTTTCTGTCATAAAACTCAGGAATGGCTTTGCTAGATGTAGTCCTTTTTTATCACTTGGCCTCTAGGTTGTGCAAAAGAAAGCAGTAAGAGCACAGCATTGACAGTTTTATGATCTTCTCACTGAGAAGTATATAGCTATAGACATATGCTAAGACAGGCTAAGAAAGGTGAGGCTGTTCAGCCTGCAGAAGAGAAGACTGCGTGGAGACCTCATAGCAGCCTTCCGGTATCTTCTGAAGGAGACCTGTAAGGATGCTGGAGAGGGACTCTTCATCAGGGACTGTAGTGATAGAACAAGGGATAATAGGTTTAAACTTAAACAGGGGAAGTTCAGGTTTGATCTAAGGAAGAAGTTCTTCACTGTGAGAATGGCGAGACGCTGGAACAGGTTGCCCAAAGAAGTGTTAAATGCTTCATCCCTGGCAGTGTTCAAGACACGGTTGGACAGAGCCTTTGGTGACGTGGTTTAGTGTGAGGCATCACTGCCCATGGCAGGGGGGTTGGAACTTGATCTTAAGGTCCTTTCCAACCCAAACCATTCTATCAACCTGTATGTTTCTTCAGCTCTGGAAGAGTAATTGTACCTAGGCTTTAATCTTGCCTGCAGGAAACCTGGAAGTCTGTGGGCCATTGTGCTGCTGTTTCATGCCATCACAGTCTTCTCAGTTGTACCAAGGGAGTAGTTCAGCATGATGAAGTGTTCCCCTCAGAGTTACATATTGTTTGATATTAGATGTCTGTTGTTGCCTGCCACTTGAAATACATGCTTTCTTTGGGTGGTGATACTACTTCTCAGAAGGGCGAATCTGAGAAGGGGAGATAGAACATTGTCAGTTTCACAGAAATTTGTAAATCCTCATTCAAGGGCAGTTATTTTGTTGAATAAAATGAAATTGTTTTCTGTAATTCAAGTTGCATAAAATGTGGATTATGCATTGTGCTTGTAGATTATGAACCTTGACAAAGAAAAAAGCTTTTATGCTAGTGGGAATCAGTGAGCTTTCACGACCTGTTACTCCTCCACTCCTGCTGGGCTGCATATTTCTAACTGCCTTTTCAGACTCTGCTGGAAGATACCTGCTTGTTTATAGAAACAGTTTCACTAGGAATGCTAACAAAATGGTTATTTTGACTACTTGTTAACTCTGTAATACAAAAGTGTCTTGTAAGTCTAATGAAAAATACTACTACTGCTAGAGAAAGCAAGTAGAATGAATAAATATGAAAAATGCTTATTTCTTCCATGCTTTTGTTTTCTTGAAGTGACTGTTTTTAGGTGTCATCATGTTCCCTGTCCCATCCCACCCCAAATAAAAGTATTGTGTATTTTCCTTTGTTGATTTTTTTTTAGGCATTCAAAAGGGATGCTCTTGCTGATTCAAGACAACACAGTTCTGTCCAGGACTCTACACTGGGGATAAGGACATGGGACTCCTCCTGCCAGATTCCAGATGGTTCATTACAACTGACATCTTGGTTGACAACTGTGAAAAGGAACTTTGGATTATTTTATTTTTTTTTTGTGGGAGACCACAATCCCCAAATTGTAGGACATATCAGGTACTAAATCAGATACTTACTTAGACTTTTCCATAATGTTATTTGATTGTTATTTGTTTTCTGTGAAGGACTTTGAGCATTTAGATCTTACTGTTTTTATTTTAAGAAATGAAAAATTTTTTGTTTTATGTCTTTCATTGTAGCTGAATAATGATGAAAAATTATATTTATTTTTTTTTTAGGGAAAATTTGGGGTGGTTCTGTTATGACTTTAATCATTAATTATCTTCACATAGTATTAAAAATTACTATTTTGAATTATAATTACTGATGATGGTTGTTGTTATCCTAATTACCAGAGCTGTTTCTTTCTTTTTTGTTGCTTTTGGGGGAGTGCTTAATTTCATTATGACTAGTTCTGCTACATCTAGTAGGTAGGATAGTTCCTGCATTTGGAACTTGTCCTGTGATTACCTGGCAACTAGGAAACTTAAAAGTTTTAATGAAATTTATGAATGTTTGCACACTTGGTGCATTAGGATTCATGTGTTTACTTTAAAAATCTGTATGTAATTATCTTTCAGATGAGAAAAGCATCTGTTGTTTCTGTTGGAACTTAGTTTGATTTAGAGTATCTGAATGTTCAGGTGTTTTGAAATATGGAAGGGACAATCTGCGAGTGTTATCCTATAGCATAGCACTTAGTTCTCCTTTGTATAGATGTTGTTTTAAGCCTCTTGATAAGAGTGGTTGAAAAGAAAATGATCACTCCCTCTGATACATGGCAGGAAAATGTATTGTAACAGAAAGGGGAATCTTGTTTGCAGCAAAATCATGTTTATTCTAGGTACTGTTTAGGTATGCTTTGTTTTAATTAATTCAAAATTACTCAGTGATCCTTTTTTTCTTTGTCCTAAAGGTTCTGTGTTTCTTGTAGAATTTTAAAATAACTTTTTCTAATGAGGATGTCTGATATTCTCACTGTAAAAGATGAAACTGATGCAATGAAGGGTTCAGAAGCTGAATTTAAAGATACAGACCCAATTGAAGACCTTATAAAATCAGGAAGTCAGGAGCAGATTCAAGCAGAAAAGGATGAAAATTGTCCTGATAGCAAAAACAATATGCCGGTAAGAAGCTTTTCACTTTATTTTTCACTAGTATATCGTGTTAAATGAGTCAGTATTTTGTTCTTTTCCCTTTTCATGATTCTCCTTATGTATTTCTTTGGTACAGGTCAGGAAAACTTGACTTGTGTTAGGGAAACAAGTTGGATGATTATTGTTTCCTCTCTTCTCCTTTACCCCACTTCTCTGTAAATATGAGAGTTGGGAATCTTTGATTGTTTGAAGTAGATGGGTGGTTTTCATGTGAAGCAGATAATTTGTCCATATGGGTGTTCTCTTGGGTGCACATGTGAAGTTGTCTTTGCATCAGAACAAGGGAAAAATTTGGCATTCAAGCACCTTCTGCTGTTGCTGTATCTTGACTGAGTTTAAGAGACTGGGCTATCTTAATAGTACTCTATATAGTAATAGTGTGGTTTGATCAAAACACTGAAATGCTGAGTGCTGCTTGTATGAGCAAAGCACTACAGTACAGCTCATCATATCTGTGCTGAGTAGGAGTGACCAGTCTATGGCTCTTGAGCCATGTGCATCTTGCAGGTGGTTCAGATGTAACTTTTACAGCAAAGCTGTACAGCATAATGTTGAAGTAATCAGATGTAAGTAATCCAAATCCCCAGGTGTCAGAGGAATCAAGTCAGTGGAGTTCCTCAGCCAGAAGGTTTTGGTCCTGCCCTGGCCACCAGTAGAGGGTCTAACCTCTTTCTGCCTACGTCAATGGCATAGTGAGCTGGTGAACTATCATTTCATATTGGCTACTAGCTAGTATTCCCTGTACCTTCTGTTTTCCTCCATTTTTCACTGCTGGACAATTTAAGTAGGAAAGCTTAGGCAGTCTTTATGCATACATGGAAGAGCTCATGCATATAAATGAATAACCTTTGTGAGGTGGGAGATGGACCTATAAAGAAATTGTGGCATGGAAATTTCAAGTGAGAAGGAGGCAGGGTAAATAGGATGGAAATATCGTGTGTTAAAGGAGAACATATCAATAAGGGTGGGTTAAGAATTTATGGCTGCAGATTTGGTATCTCTGAGATTTGGTTGAGCATTTAGCATTTATGCTCAAGCGTCCTGAAAGATAGATCTCTTTCACATAGGGCAGACTAGCTAACTCCTTGTGAGAGGCTGCCCACTTGATCATTGAAGACTGCAAGTGTCTTAGATGAGGAGTTAATGAAAACAACTGAAACTTCCTGTCACAACTGCAGAAATGGGTCATATTTCTAAGAGAAAGCATTTCTAAGAGAAAACAGAAGCCTGTGTTTGACACAGAGTAGTTTTCTATAGGAATTTTGTGTCTGTGGGTTAGCAATAAACAATTTTCTGATAAAAATCATGACTGGGATATGGGGTATGGCAGTATTCTCTTGTGGGTTACAAAAACAGGACAGTACTTTATTAAATTCTTGTTATTAAGAACTGAGTAAAAGGTTCTTCTGAGAGCTGTTTTATTCAAGAGTAACAATTCAGGATTCCATTGAGTGAAGTAAGCTGTATCTGCTATGTTAAATTGCTTCCAAATAAATCTTGTAGACCACTGTAATAACAATAGAATTTTACACTTTAATATCTGCTGGCTTTATTAAGGCTGGCATCTGTGTAAAAAGATAATTTTATGAAAAAAATAAATCCTGAAAATGAAATAATTCTCCCATAACATATGAGAAATAACTGCTACTGAAACACTGGTAGATGTTATAGCTGAGCTGGTATTTTCTTTAATCAATGAAATATTCTAGTAGTGAGCCTTAAAAATTAATTTAAGGTTTGTTCATTTTCATGTAGTTCAGTAACTTGGAAAAATCTCATTCACACTTTCTCATTCAAGGAATCTCATTGAGTGGATTTTAGTGTTGGAAACTGAGACCCAAGTGGCAAACCTGCCTTCCTGCAAACAAATGTTGCTGTATAGTTAGACCTAGTTTAAGAGAAATGAAATGCTGTCACTGGCTGTGGGGTTGGGGAAGGGTGTTGGTTGCTTGGTTTTGTTCTTGTGCAGGAGTAGCAGCTGGTGGCTGGAATAACTACCTACCATATGCAAGATGAGCTGAACACCTGTGTAACGGAGGTTGGTTGGTAGAGACAGCTTTACTGTCTTCTACGTTTAGTGTTTGTATTAGTGTTGCTTCCAGCACTCTCCATCAGAATCAGAAGGTTGCTTTTACACAAGTAGTGTAGTTAAAACCCAAGTTTGTAGGCTGAGGATGCTGATTTCCAGAGTGCTGGGATGACAATTGTGAAGTGGAACCTCAGCTGGAGTCAGTTAAAGCTAATGTCACTTGTGCTGTGGTAGCTGTTAGTGCAAATCATAGAATCATAGAATAGTTAGGGTTGGAAAGGACCTTAAGATTATCGAGTTCCAACCCCCCTGCCATGGGCAGGGACACCTCCCACTAAACCTTGTCATCCAAGGCTATGTCCAACCCCACCTTGAACGCCGCCAGGGATGAAGCATTCACAACTTCCCTGGGCAACCCATTCCAGGGCCTCACCAGCCTTACAGTAAAGAATTTCTTCCTCATATCCAATCTAAACTTCCCCTGTTTAAGTTTGAACCCATTACCCCTTATCCTCTCACCACAGTCCCTAATGAAGAGTCCCTCCCCAGCATCCCTATAGGCCCCCTTCAGGTATTGGAAGGCTGCTATGAGGTCTCCACGCAGCCTTCTCTTCTCCAGGCTGAACAGCCCCAATTTTCTCAGCCTATCTTCATACGGGAGGTGCTCCAGTCCCCTGATCATCCTCGTGGCCCTCCTCTGCACTTGTTCTAACAGTTGCATGTCCTTTTTATGTTAAGGACACCAGAACTGCACACAATACTCCAAATGAGATCTCACAAGAGCAGAGTAAAGGGGCAGGAGCACCTCTGTCAACCTGCTGGTCACACTCCTTTTGATGCAGCCCAGGATACGGTTGGCTTTCTGGGCTGCAAGCGCACACTGCCGGCTCATGTTCATTTTTTCATCAACCCACACCCCCAAGTCCTTCTCTGCAGGGCTGCTCTGAATCTCTTCCCCGCCCAACCTGTAGCTGTGCCTGGCATTGCTCCGTCATATTCAAGGTTTTTTCATTGAAAAACATGTTTTATGCTGAAATATGAAACAAATTTTGGCCTGTCCATAGAGAAAAAAATGTCTGAGAACAGAGCAGTCAGCAAGCATTTTAACTAACGGGTGATTACATAAGTTGGCTAGTGAAATTTCACTGGGTGTACTACTGTTCATTAAGTGCAGGTTAAATGTTACTCTAGAGATGAGGAAAAAGAGCGAAGAATTTGCAGAGAATTGTTACAGAAGATTATAAGAAGCTTATTGGAGTTTTATTCTTTTATTTACTAATTGAGTATATTGGAGGATAGGTTGGGGGATTTGGGTTTGGCTTTCCTAGCTAGTTGCTAATTATTTACGTTTCACACCTATTGGAAAGCCAGGATAGTATTTCTGAGTACAATTATCACTTGATTTCTAACTTCTTTACAGCCAAGTAAGAGACAGATGTTGATATATTTCTCTGTCTAAACCTGTCATCATTTGAATTCGGGTACATTTCTGGATCTTCATAGTTCCAGAAACTGGTGATTATATTTTTTAAATGTAACTGTGGCTCTAAATTTCAGATTATTTTGAAATGTCGTGCATTAGTAATCTATTTGCTATTGCATGCACTGTTGGAGCTACAATGTAAATGAGTTAAAAATACCTTATTAGAGTACATGGGTAGCACTCCCAGTGTTTTTAGGCAGTGGTAATACTTCATCCGCTATAAGGACTGCTGCTACAAAGTTAATGTGTCAGGAAATATTGTAGAAAAAAAAAAAAAAAAAAGAGTCTAGATTTATCTTACAGGATAGTGCCTTTTACTCATTATTAGAATGCTTTTGATTTGTGGTTTGTGGGGGTTTTTTTGGATGTTTTTGTTTTGTTTTGTTTTAACCAGAAAAATATTTAAGATCTCCATAACAATACACATTGGCTTATGTGTAATCCAGAAAAGGAGGTTCATTCTTACTCTACAGTTCATACGTGGGGTTGAGGGAAAGACTATTATCTTAAATACTGTCATCTCTGCACTGAAAAATAACTGTTAGTAAGTAGATACAAGGTCTTTGATGGGATAACGGTTGCTGAGGCAGTAAAAGACTGCGAGAAAAACAGCTGTGTATTACTACATATCAGGAAAAGACCTTGCAAGCTGTGGAGAGTAAAACCAAAATACCACCAGCAAAAAAGGCTTCATGGAAGGATGGAGGCTGGTGCATGAATGCAAGAATTGTATGCATGCACTATATGATATGGGTAAGGTAAATGTTTTATAAAGTGAGTATAATTCTGTCTTGGATTTATGCTAATAAAGCAGATATCCCTGTCCTTTGGGTGAATTAGATTAATTTTTTTTCTTGGTGACTAGGCATTTCTCTTTCTATGAGTTTTTTCCCACCGTACTAGGACAAACCTTTGTTTTCTCTCTGTCTTCTGCAGCTTGAGTACTCTGAAGCCTTTCCCCAGCTGTTTTGGTCTTGTCAGGATTTACTGGTCTTTGTCTCAAAAATATGTGACTGTTATGTTTTGCCTGTACTCTGAAATGTCCAAACAGTATTTCCTTCTCACAAACCCTTTCACACTTACAAGTTTGCCATCTTGTGCCCTACTTGTTTTTATCCAAATTGTTTAGACAACATAGTGATGACAGAGGAAGGCATGTAACAGCACCAGATCTTTACTTTGTATTTAGTTTGTGATCTGTGGAGGTAATTAAGAAAAATTAGACTGATACCCCTACTGTGAGCCTGGATATATATGATTATATGTATTTGTTAAACTCTTAATTCCCTTTTTTTATTTAGTTAGAGATGAAGCATGCTAGTTGGTCTTAAAAGTCGCGGTGTGGTTTTGGGGTTGTGTTTTTTGGGGGAAGGGGGTGTGTTTTGTTGTGGGTTTGGCTTTGGGGTTTTGTTGTTGGGTTTTATTAATAAAAAATCCTGATAATTTTCATCATAAAATTGTTGCTTTTAAACACTATCTTGAAATCATGCCCATAATGACTTTAAATGGGGCATAAATTCATTTTTAATTTTGCTTTTGTTAACACTGTTTTCTCAAGTCAATAGAAGTCTGAGAGCTGCAAGTATGAAGAAATTGGTTAATTTGCATTTACAAAGGGTTACAAATTCTAAAATTGCTATAAATTCTTTTTCACAAATGGGGAACATGAACTCTGTAGGAGTAAAACATACTAAATACAGAGAAATTAGAACAGAACTAAAATTCACGGACCTGAAAAGAGTGGAAAATGTGCATTAACAGCTACAACATGGATTGGCTACCTATTGTGCTGGAATTTCAGTAGAAATGTACTTGTCTTCAGTCAGAATGGTTTTGCCTGAGAATGGAACTGTGCCCGCTCATCTTCAAGCTTTTTGAGCTTTTTTGAGAGCACTTATTGTTGATAGTACAGATCTTCATGTTTTGTGTTTCCTGACACAGGCCTTCGATCACACGTGTTTTCTTACATTAGCTGTCCCTCCAAGCCAGCCACACCAGATTTAGTCCAGTGCTGCTTACCTGTCAAGTGTGTGGTGCTTATTCCTCACAGTTACACCTGGATGGCCGGGGGGGGGGGCTTGTATTTCATGTTTTAACATCCTTAAAGTTATGCAGGAAGGTAAGGAATCCACATATATTGTAGTATTGCTTTACAAGGCAGTTGTTTTTAGATAGCAAGTCTTAATACGATGGGTGGGATGATGCTTGTGTTGGGTTAGCTTTCCAACTTGGAAAAATGGCATGGTTTAAGTCCAGCTGGTAACTCAGAACCATGCAGCCGCTTGCTCACTCCCCTTGCCCTTCTTCATGCCCCCACCCCAGGAGGGATAGGAGGAGAATCAAAAGAATGGAACTCCCACGGGTTAAGATAAGAACAGTCCAGTAACTGAGGTATAACACAAACCACTGCTGCTACCACAAATAATAATGATAAGGGAAATAACAAGGGGAGAGAATACAACTGCTCACCACCTGCTGACCGATACCCAGCCCGACCGAGCAGTGATCCCACTCTTCCGGGTCCCTGCACCCAGCTTTTACATCCTGGGCATGACATGCTGTGGCATGGAATACCTCTTTGCTTAGTTTGGGTCAGGTGTCCTGTCTCTGCTTCCTCCTGACTTCCCCTCCTCTCTGGCAGAGCATGAGACTCAGAAAGTCCTTGGTCAGAGTAAACATTACTGAGCAGCAACAAAAACATTGGTGTTATCAGCACTGTTCCCAGGCTGAAAGTCAAAACCACAGCATGGCACCAGCTACTAAGAAGGAGAAAAGTGACTGCTACTGCTGAACCCAGGACAGTGTCTACTCCTTATTCCATATCATTCACGTCATGCTCGGATCCTACATTTTTCAGTATGCTGTTGCTTTTGTCTCATGTATATATATATACCCACACCCACACAAAGAGAGAGAGATCATTCCTTAGTGCATGGACCAATCCCTATAAAGCTGCTGAATTTATCTGATCCAGGATGTTGGGCTCCATCTCTTGTAACAGTCTTTCAGAGCAGGCGAGGCTGTGTGCAGTGCTGGATTGTTGCCTGCTGATGACACCACAGAACTCATCTGGTCACTGCTGAGCTCGTCTGGTTTCATCAAAGTTTGTTCTTTGTTGCAGTGATGGTTGGAGGGAAGTCAGGGCCACTCGCTGGTGACCTTAAGACATCTAATTGGTGGGCTATAAAAGTGCTTCATGGCAGGCAACAGCATACAGTTAGGTTCATTGGCTGTTTTCACCTAAAATCAGATCCCCTTGAGGTACACGTCGGACTTCCCCATCTTCCTGCATTACCCACCAAGTATATCCGGGTCCCTGAGCAAAAGCAATCCCACAAGTGGGTTTGCCTTTACCTGAAGCAGGAATAACCCAGACTGTCTTTGCCAGCAAATTCTCTATGTGCACCACAGGAGCTTTGTCCCCCTCCACAGTATGTAAAAGTTCTGACTGGGCTGGACCAGCCCTGTTGTCGAATCTTCTGGTGTTGACCAACCAGGTGGCTTTTGGTAAATGTGTATCCCAGTGTTTGAAAGTCTCACCCCCCATTGCTCTCAGTGTAGTTTTTAATAGCCCATTGTACCATTTGATTTTCCCAGAGGCTGGTGCATGGTAGGGGATGTGATATACCCACTCAATGCCATGCTCTTTGGCCCAAATATCTATAAGGCTGTTCCAGAAATGAGTCCCATTGTCTGACTCAATTCTCTCTGAGGTGCTACGTCACCACAAAATCTGTTTCTCAAGGCCTAGGATCGTGTTCCAGGCAGTGGCGTGAGGCACAGTGTATGTTTCCAGCCATCCGATGGTTGCCTGCACCATGGTAAGCACATGGCGCTTGCCTTGGCGGGTTGGTGGGAGTGTGATATAATCAATTTTGCCAGGCCTCCCCATATTTGTACTTCAGCCATCGTCCTCCATACCAAAGAGGCTTTAACCGTTTAGCTTGCTTAATTGCAGCACATGTTTCACAGTCATGAATAACCTGGGCAATAGTGTCCATTGTTAAGGCCACCCCTCCATCGTGAGCCCATCTGTATGCTGCATCTCTGCCCTGATGGCCTGAAGCGTCATGGGCCCACTGGGCCAAAAATAATTCACCCTTATATTGCCAATCTAAGTCCATCTGAGCCACTTAAATCTTAGCAGCTTTATCCACTTGTTCGTTGTTCTGATGTTCCTCAATGGCCTGACTCTTGGGTACATGAGCATCTGCATGGCGTACCTTCACCACCAGGTTCTGCACCCGGCCAGTGATATCTCACCACAGTGCAGCAGCCCAGATGAGTTTATCTCTGCTTTGCCAGTTGCCCGGCTTCCATTGCTGCAACTGCCCCCCCAGGGCATTTGCCACCATCCATGAGTCAGGATAAAGTACTGGCCACTTTTCTCGTTCAGCAATGTCCAAGGCCAGCTGGATGGCTTTCACCTCAGCGAACTGATTCGATTCACCCTTTCCTTCAGCAGTTCCTGGAACTTGTTATACGGGACTCCATACAGCTGCCTTCTATTTCCAAGCTTCCAAAGCACTGGAGGGGCCCACTGGCCTACATACTCACCCATACTATCCCACGCACCCTGCCACTCATGACTGTCTAGCCTTGGGGAAAAGCTCTTGGTCCTCCTGTATCGTTGTCTAACCCTCAGCAAGACCCAAACCCGACCCTGCTTAGCTTCCATGACTGGAGAACATTGGGTGTTCTCAGGATGGTCACGCCTTAGGCAAAACAGAGCATATGCAGCAACAAGCTGGTTCCCAGCAAGAGGAGCAAGGTGCTTTCGAGGGCAGTGAAAGAATATTCAGGATCTTTAACTCCTCCAGGATCTCCTCCCACTGTTAATAGCCTGGTGGGGGAACAGAGGGTGTGGGGGAATATCTTCTCCATAGGTTAACCCCATGAGGAAAGAAAAAGAAAGATGCATAATTGCTATACCCTTCCATTATATACTTCCCAAAGTATAGATCTGATGACCACACTGGGAACGCAAGCCAGACCAGTTTCATAATCAATGAGTCTATTCTATTACAAGTCATTACCATAAAGTACAGAGAAACAAGAACCTTAGTACAGAGAAACAAGAAACTTACTCCAGGTCTCCCAGCTGTTAAACACTGAAACAGCAAATCATAGAATCATAGAATAATTAGGGTTGGAAAGGACCTTAAGATCATCGAGTTCCAACCCCCCTGCCATGGGCAGGGACACTTCCCACTAAACCGTGCCATCCAAGGCTATGTCCAACCCCACCTTGAACGCTGCCAGGGACGAAGCATTCACAACTTCCCTGGGCAACCCATTCCAGGGCCTCACCACCCTTACAGTAAAGAATTTCTTCCTCATATCCAATCTAAACTTCCCCTGTTTAAGTTTAAACCCATTATCCTTTGTCCTCTCACCACAGTCCCTAATGAAGAGTCCCTCCCCAGCATCCCTATAGGCCCCCTTCAGGTATTGGAAGGCTGCTATGAGGTCTCCACGCAGCCTTCTCTTCTCCAGGCTGAACAGCCCCAATTTTCTCAGCCTATCTTCATACGGGAGGTGCTCCAGTCCCCTGATCATCCTCGTGGCCCTCCTCTGCACTTGTTCTAACAGTTGCATGTCCTTTTTTATGTTGAGGGCACCGGAACTGCACACAGTACTCCAAATGAGGTCTCACGAGAGCAGAGTAAAGGGGCAGGAGCACCTCTGTCAACCTGCTGGTCACACTCCTTTTGATGCAGCCCAGGATACGGTTGGCCTTCTGGTCTGCAGGCGCACACTGCCGGCTCATGTTCATTTTTTCATCAACCCACACCCCCAAGTCCTTCTCTGCAGGGCTACTCTGAATCTCCTCCCCGCCCAACCTGTAGCTGTGCCTGGGATTGCTCCGACCCAGGTGGAGGACCTTGCACTTGTCATGGTTAAACTTCATCAGGTTGGCATCAGCCCACCTCACAAGCGTGTCAAGGTCCCTCTGGATGGCATTCCTTCCCTCCAACGTATCAACTGAACCACACAGCTTGGCGTCATCGGCAAACTTGCTGAGGGCGCACTCAATCCCACTGTCCATATCACTCACAAAGATGTTGAACGAGACCAGTCCCAGCACTGATCCCTGAGGGACACCACTCGTTACTGGTCCCCAGCTGGACATTGACCACAACTCTTTGCGTGCGGCCATCCAGCCAGTTCTTTATCCACCGAGTGGCCCACCTATCAAATTGATGTCTCTCCAACTTAGAGAGAAGGATGTCATGTGGGGCAGTGTCAAACGCTTTGCACAAGTCCAGGTAGATGACATCAACTGCTCTACCCCTCTCTGTTCTGTTCAGTTCCGTAGCCCCATCATAGAAGGCCGCCAGATTGGTCAGGCAGGATTTTCCCTTACTGAAGCCATGCTGGCTGTCACCCACAACCTTGTTTTTCATGTGCCTCAACATGCCTTCCCGGAGTATTTGCTCCAAGATTTTGCCAGGCACAGAGCTGATACTGACTGTAGTTCCCCAGCTCATCCATTTTCCCCTTCTTGAAAATGGGGGTTGTATTTCCCTTTTTCCAGTCATCGGGAACTTCACCTGACTGCCATGATTTTTCAAATATGATGGACAGTGGCTTAGCAACTTCATTTGCCAGCTCCTTCAGGACCCACGGATGGATTCCATCAGGTCCCATGGACTTGTGTATGTTCAGGTTCCTAAGATGGTCTCGAACCAGATCCTCCCTACAGTGGACCCAAGGTCTTCATTCTCACAGCCCCTACGTCTGCCTTCCAAGACTTGGGTGGTGTGGTCAGAGCATTTTCCGGTGAAGACTGAGGCAAAGAAGTCATTAAGAACCTCAGCCTTCTCCAAATCCAGGGTAGCCAGTTCTCCTGATAGCTTCTGGAGGGGGCCCACATTGTCCCTAACCTGTCTTTTATTTTCAGTGTTTCTATAGTATCCCTTCCTGTTATCCTTAACATCCCTAGCCAAATTTAATTCTAACTGGGCCTTAGCTTTCCTAACCTGGTCCCTAGCTTCCCGGACAACATCCCTGTATTCTTCCCAGGCCGCCTGACCTTGCTTCCACCTTTTATAAGCCTCTTTTTTCCTTCGAATTTTGCTCAGCAGCTCCTTATCCATCCAAGGAGGTCTCCTGGCCCTCCTGCTAAACTTCCTTCTAGTTGGGATGCATCGCTCCTGAGCTTGCAGCAGGTGATCCTTGAATATCAACCAACAGTCTTGGGCCCCCCTGCCCTCTAGGGCTGTATCCCATGGAACCTTACTGAGCAGTTTCCTGAAGAGGCCAAAGTCTGCTCTCTTGAAGTCCAGGGCAGTGAGCTTGCTGCACGCTCTTCTCACTGTCCTGAGGATCTCAAACTCAACCATCTCATGATGGTTTAAGCCTAGCCAGTAACTCAGACCCAGTCAGCTGCTTGCTCACTCCCCCCGCCCTTGTTTGTCCCCCCACTCCCAGAGGATGGGGAGGAGAATCGAAAGAATGTAACTCCCACTGGTTGAGATAAGAACAGTTCAGTTACTAAGTTATAGCACAAATCACTGCTGCTACCAGTAATAATAATAATGATAAGCGAAATAACAAGGGGAGAGAATGCAACTGCTCATCATCCGATGACCAATACCCAGCCCAACCCAAACAGTGGTCTGGGCTTTCTGAGTAACTCCCCCCAGTTTATATACTTGGTATGATGTGCTGTGGTATGGAATACCCCTTGGTCAGTTTGGGTCAGGTGTCCTGTCTCTGCTTCTTCCCAGCTTCTCCTCCCTGGCAGTGCATGAGACTTAGAAAGTCCTTGGTCGGAGTAAACACTACTTAACACTGACGTTTTTAGTTGTTTCTATGAGCATTGTTTACAGGCCGACAGTCAAAAGCACAGCACTGCGCCAGCTACTGAGAAGGAGAAAAATGACTGCTGCTGCTGAACTCAGGAGAAAACACAGTTGTAATTCTGCAAGCAAAATGGGAGATAAGATAAAACACTCGAAACACTTAGAGGACCATGCCATCAAACTTGTCCTGTCGTGATTGAAACCTGAAAACCACATTAATTTTAAACATTCTCATAAAGAATTCAGGTTTGATACTAGATAATTTCAATTTCGATAGCTCAAATTTTGAGGCATTTGCTTCACTTTATCTGGCATGAACAAGCATAGTTATGTTTTGGCTTCAGTGAATTCTTGAGACTTTAATTCAGTAGGCTGAGAAGGAGGTATGTGTTTCTTACAGATCTTAATTAAGTTTAGTTATGACATGGTTCCTCTTCCCAGCAACAATCTCTGTTGTGGGTGTTGTTTTCTTTTAACCTCTGTTGAAAAAATGAAAGATATGTTTTATCTGATTATTTAGCAGTACCTTATGTGTAAACCTCTGGTTAATGTAGAAAGTCTGTTTGGCTAGTTTTTTGCCAAATTATATTTCATGTTCTGACAGTGAACTGAGGACTCCATTGGCAGTGCTAATTTGATTTTATGTTTCCACTGCTTGATTTGAATCTACCTAGGAGAATTGATGCTGGAGTAATTGATACAGGGCTGGGAAATAATCCAGTTCTTGAAAATTTAGGAGCTTGGTATAACAGAAACTTTGCCTGATATGTGCAGGATGCCAGCTTTCAATACAATATATGCTTTTGGTGTAGCTAATAGAAAGTAAAAAGTACTTTGCAGGTTAATAGCAAAACTTGAAGTCTCAGAGTTCCAGGTGTGAATACGTTTGAACTGTCTTTGTTGCTCAAAATCTCAGCAAGCTTCCTTTAAAAACTAATGATGAGTTTGGTTAGCTTTTAGTGCTGCTATTTAAGATCCTGTTATGTAGTGAAATGAGCTTAAATGAGCTCGCCTTCTGCTGCTCTTCAGCTAAGCTGATGCAACATCCCCGAAAATACACTTGGCACTTGAGGAAAATCAGAGAAATAGCACTTCTTCTGCCTTTACATGGTTAGAACCCTTTGCTGTAGGTTAGATGTTCTGTTCAGCAATATGCGCATCCCGCTAAGAAATTAAGGTACTAGATAGACATCTGCTCCTCTGAGCCTAGGCAAGGAGGACTCTTCATGGAGTTTTCAAATGGAGTTTTTGTTTAGTTTCCTTCTGAAAGGATACCTCTTTCAGAAAGGAGGAAATACTGTCCATTAAAAAAGATTTGAAAGTGTATTACCAATGTTACTTTTTCTTTCCAAACATTAGGCCTGTGCTCAGTAAAACAGCTCTGTTAAAGGCCTTTCTATCCACCAGTTCCACAGTGAAAATAATACTTAAACTGTGTTATGCCACTGTATTTCTGCTCCTGTGTAACTGTCACAGAGGACTTAGTTAATTTTATCTGTATGTTTTAACCTTCCTAAGATTGGTCATCATCTGCTCCCTGGTAAAGGCAATGCCTTCCTTCACCTCCCTACCTGTTATTTTTCCAGGTAGGTTTCAGGGATAGGAAGAAAAAAGTCATGTCATTAGGAAATTAGGACATGAAAATTTAAAATGTAGGAGCTGGCAGGAAGAGTAAACTGCTTGGGTCTTACTGAACAAGAATAATGCTTGCTTCTTGTTAAATTCCTGTAACATTTGTTGTTGATAAATGAAAAAGAGAAATTGAGGATGAGCACGGTGAAATTGAAAGACAGTATAATCTGTCAGCCAAAAGGATCTGCTGTTCCTTTCATATTCTTAGTAGATTTGACCATCATGTTAGTAGTAACTGTTAAAGTTTTCTCTTATACAAACTTTTGCATTAATAAAACTGTACTAATAAGTTTAATATAAACCTTTTCTGTTGTGCCTATCATTCAGCGGCCAATGCAGTCTTTTGGACAGACAGCAAAAAGGTCGAAGGTACAGTAGACTTGTGTGCTGGCATGCTAAGGAAGCCCTTCATGCTTGATGAAGCTTTGTTACTTTGTGAAAAGTGCCTTTAGTTTTATTTTTTGGCATCAAAGCTTTGTTTTATTCTGTTGGAATTTTGTCTTGCCTAGTTGTCTGCTTTTGTGGTTTGCCTTTATATTTTTGGTGGCTTTTTATTGTTATGAAGAGAAACAGTTTCCCAAAGATTTTATTTACTTTTCATTAGATGTGCTCTATTGTGCTGACATTGCCGTCAAAAGCTTCAATTGCTTGGGTAGTTTTGTCCTAGAGGAAATTACTTATTCTTTTGAAAATATTAAAAATGCTGTTTTCAGCCATTTTGCTTTACATAAGATGAATGGAAAAATAATGGCTTATGGTATATTTATATAATTTTTTATAAGCCATAGGTTTTAATTTTGCATACTTTCCTTTAGTCAAACACAAAGTTAAAGTTAGTTCGGAGCCTTGCTGTATGTGAAGAATATCCGCCACCTCCTACAGCTGAAATATCACAGGACCTCCAGGTAAAAATCGCGTTACTGAAGTTTCTGAAACAATTTGAAGTAACATTGTTCGAAAGAAAACCTTTTGGGTACTCTTTAAACATTCAGACACTATATGAGTTTAACATTTTTTTAATACAGCTTTAATAGAGATGATAATGTCAGATGAAGAATCTGCTGCTTTGTTTTTCTGAGCTATAATGGTTAATATCTGGGGAATAGGAAGAGGGGTTCGTTATTTTAACTTTCCAGTGTTACAGTGCACTTGAGGCAGTCTTAAACTGCAGTCTGTCATCAGACAAAAAGTTATGAATGTTCAGCATAATTTATCAGCTTTTTGTATTTAGAAAATTTAAACAATTGTAAGTTCTGGTGTTTAAACTTAATTCCTGCATATTAGCCATACTTGCTGGTAGTTCTATTAACACATGCCTGAAGTATGTCTGAAGACTAATCTGTTAAGATGATACAACACACTTGAAATTCCTAAATGCTGGCGAAGTATGTAAAAATATTTGGAGAAATTTAACCAAAACCTTCATACCGGTCTGCATTTTAGAGCAAAATACTGTTACTGGGTTTAGTTCTGTGTATGAATGAGGGACATCAAAATGCTTTTCTTTTTTTCACTCCTAAAAAACCTGAAATGGTTCTTAGTGGCTTACTCATAAAGGATGTTGACTTATTCAGCTAATATCTGAAGAGCTTCTAAAATATCTTTTTGTGCAAAGCCTCACTATTCTTAACAAACAAAAGGAACCAGTAAAGTAGCAGGATGTGAGGGGGTTTTGCTGTGGGACTGGTAGTAAAAAGTTGGGAAGGGAGGGAGGATGAGAACGCATGTAGGTTTTTATCAGGATAATTAAAATCTTATTAAAAAAAAAACACAACCAAACCATTATCTTTGGGGAAAACTGTGAAAATAGTATTTTTTGTAGTTCCTTACTAATATACCAGTATTTGAAGGGTTGAGTAGAAAAATTCTGAAATTGGGCCTGCTAATTTGCTGAATATCTAAGTTTTATGTTGGTATAGGCTACAGAGTAAGAGATTAAAAGACAACAGAAAAGCTAATGCTATTTAAAATTGTTTGCAACTCTGTTGTAATGTTTGCATAAAATTAACAAAACTGACTGAGAGATCTAGTTCAGGCTTAGTTGTTTAGTCTGAAGCAGTAGCGTTTAACTTTTTCAGACACCGTATCTAGCTGCAGGAAGGGAATCCTGTTTTGTTCAGGCAGTTCATCTGCAGTGTAAGTCAAACATAAGAAATGTTAGGATTTTAGAAACCTCCAGCACTATACAACACCATATATTTAATGGTTTAAAATCAGACATTAATAATATGCATTCTCTGCAGATGGCATTTGTTACCATGTCCTCTGAGAACCTATCCTTAGCTGCGTACTGCAAGGTCCTTCTTGGAAGGAATTATTGCAGTAGTAAAAGAGATGTAAAGGCCAGTTCTACAGAATGAAATCACTTATGTGATAATCTAAGTTTGTACAAAGGAAATACCATAAGCCAGACTGTATATTAAGAAACAAAATTAGATCCAAGGTGTGATTTTATTTTTTTTTTTTTTTCAAAAACACTAATCTAGGGAAAAAAAAAAAAGGCTTACGAATCCCAATAACTATGCAGACGTTTGAGAAGACAAATTTAATGCTTCCTTGTAGAGTGGAGGACTGCATGTTGAAGAGGAGAGTTAGAAGTTGGAATATTTTACAAGTTGTGATGCTGTAGTGTGCATCCTGTGGGGCACAGGTCTTCTGTGACCCTCTCTGACAACTTCTACGGGCACTTTCTTCACCTGTTCTACTTTCTCTAGCAGCAGATCCGTGGGAATGGTGTGGAAGATTTCTTCTGTAAACATGCACTGACTGCTGGCTGCTTTGAGCCCCACACTTAGAAGCACAATATGTGTGCATTAATTGCTCTTGGGACATATGGAAGGTCCAGTGGGTAGGTGAAGTGAGAGGCTGTCTTGCACAGTTCTCACTGGCAGCACGAAAATAACCTCTGTGATTGCTTCCCCTTGCTGGAAGAGTCACTGCTCTGTTGTATCACTGGTTGCAAGTGAAAAATG
Source organism: Amazona ochrocephala (assembly GCA_039720435.1). Taxonomy (NCBI): domain Eukaryota; kingdom Metazoa; phylum Chordata; class Aves; order Psittaciformes; family Psittacidae; genus Amazona; species Amazona ochrocephala. The sequence goes on from CM077881.1 coordinate 35,244,493, forward strand.
GCTTCCAGTTTTGTGTTATTACTCAAAGTGGATTTTAAAAGGTAGAAAAAATTAAGTTCAGGATAATGGCTGATGATAATACTTGAAGAATCCTAATTTTTAGTGATTAGGAAGTGTTTCCCTAGAAAAATACACTTACTCAACTAGATAGTAGTGTAAATTTGGGAATAACTCTATAGTCTTGCCTGTGACAGTTTATTAGTCACCCCTTCCACATAATTGTCTACAGCAGCTCTTAGCAAGGTAAAAGTCCTAGGCACATGCAGGTGTAGAATTCACTTAGCAAGCACTGCTAGCGGCTTCTCTATATAGGCTATAATGAAAGAGGTTGACAGACCAGAGGAATTGGCTCAAGCAGAATAATTGATTTTCCAATATAGTTATTTATATTTTCTTGAGCAATTGCAGTATGCAGAAAGATACAGTTTCTTACTGAGAAACCTAGGTAAGAGCTCACAAATTTTTCAGCCTTAATTGTTGAAAAGCACTGGCAGCCCTTTCCTGAAAGATGCTGTGAAAGTTACAAGCTAGTTGATTTATTGCAAGAGGAAGTGCTAGCTGATTTATTTGATCTTTTCTCTTTGTAAATACATTAATTCTTTATTCTCTTGTTGTCCTTTGTCTAAATATTAGCTGCTGGGGTTGTTCTGATTCCATATACTCCAATATGAAGTATGGACACTAACAAAGGATGATCCATTTCGGCTCTTTTTAAGGAAGAGCTGTGTTCATGTGAATGACAGTTGTTATTATGGGTAACAAGTAAATAAATCTTTAAAAGGTTTAACTACTTCTTTAGCAAAGTAAACCCAAAGGAGGGTGAGTGGGGGGAAAAGACCAGGGTCTGTAGACCACAGTTAGATTATACTGACTTCCGTAAATTTGAGTTGTTGTTGATTTTAGAGATTGCTGGTAAAAAGCCAAGACCCTAGGACACAGGGCCTTTGAGTAATACTCTTTAGTGTTTCCTAACTCTTACCTTTTTCTCAAGTGTTTTAAGCTGGAGGAATTTATCGGATTTTGGTGGTTTAGGGGCGGTTTTGCATTTTGTTTGTCTTTTCCTTGTTTAATAAGGATATGGGGACAATTTCTTCTTTTACAGTGAGGGCTTCAGATAGGTGATTGAATCATTATGTCAGCAGAGAACCACAACAAACAGAGTGGTATTAAAAGAATTTTAAGGAAATAAAGTTGAAAGATTTTTCAGCAGCTTTCCAGTCAAGTAGGTCATATTTAATTTGATGCTACAGTTTTTATAGCATGAAATCACAAGAAAATGCCCTTTGGTACACAGTTCTGTTGTATCACGCTTTGAAGTAGAATTGGTGGTAGTAGAAGAACTGGCTGTTCAGATGGCTATTCTTTTTTTAGCTCTTGTTGAGAAAAGAAGTAGGAAAATGATTACTTGCTGAAATCCTTTGATGAAACTATCGCTGTATGCGTTTACCTCGGATGAGTTTAGGATATGTAGTCAGTCAATTTTCTCATGAAGGAAAATCGGACTATAAGAATTTCCTAAACTTAATGATAGTTTTGTTGAGTATTGTAAAATGGAAAATAACATATTGGTGGATTCAAGTCAGAAAAATATTCTTAAAGATATTAACATATTTCTTTTTCAAATTACTTTTACGCACCTACTTGGTGAACAGTAGGTTCATAGAATCATAGAATCATAGAATAGTTAGGGTTGGAAAGGACCTTAAGATCATCTAGTTCCAACCCTCTTGCCATGGGCAGGGACACCCCCCACTAAACCATGCCATCCAAGGCTCTGTCCAGCCTGGCCTTGAACACCACCAGGGATAGAGCATTCACAACTTCCCTGGGCAACCCATTCCAGGGCCTCACCACCCTTACAGTAAAGAATTTCTTCCTCATATCCAATCTAAACTTCCCCTGGTTAAGTTTGAACCCATTACCCCTTGTCCTCTCACTACAGTCCCTAATGAAGAGTCCCTCCCCAGCATCCCTATAGGCCCCCTTCAGGTATTGGAAGGCTGCTATGAGGTCTCCATGCAGCCTTCTCTTCTCCAGGCTGAACAGCCCCAACTTTCTCAGCCTATCTTCATACAGGAGGTGCTCCAGTCCCCTGATCATCCTCGTGGCCCTCCTTTGGACTTGTTCCAACAGTTGCATGTCCTTTTTTATGTTGAGGACACCAGAACTGCACACAATGCTCCTAGTGAGGTCTCATGAGAGCAGAGTAAAGGGGCAGGATCACCTCCCTCGACCTGCTGGTCACGCTCCTTTTGATGCAGCCCAGGATACGGTTGGCTTTCTGGGCTGCAAGCGCACACTGCCGGCTCATGTTCATTTTCTCATCAACCAACACCCCCAAGTCCTTCTCTGCAGGGCTACTCTGAATCTCTTCTCTGCCCAACCTGTAGCTGTGCCTGGGATTGCTCCGACCCAGGTGTAGGACCTTGCACTTGTCATGGTTAAACTTCATCAGGTTGGCATCAGCCCACCTCACAAGCGTGTCAAGGTCCCTCTGGATGGCATTCCTTCCCTCCAATGTATCTATGGAACCACACAGCTTGGTGTCATCGGCAAACTTGCTGAAGGCGCACTCAATCCCACTGTCCATGTCACCGACAAAGATGTTGAACGAGACCGGTCCCAACACCGATCCCTGGGGGACACCACTCGTTCAGTGGCAAATTGCTCATTTGAATTATGTTCAGGTTCATGGTGTGAGGGATGCAAAGATTTGGTTTGGACTCTGAGGTTTGTAGTCAAGAGAATTCTTAAGAGTAGGAAAGAATTATACAGAAGAGTTCATTATTAATGATTGGTAATGGTTTTTATCAGACTTGGTTATAGATCATCTCATAAAATCTGAGAAGTCTTCACGCTGGTTTGGAGGTGTGATTTTTTTGGAGATGTGCTTTTTATTGGTCTGATGCTGTTTTGGAGGTTGTTCATGAATTCGCTAAGTTTAATTAGAACATTTAATATAGGGAAAATCATAATGAAAGTGAGAGCTAATATAACTGTCAGCTAAGCTTTTTTTTTTCTTTCATTTGAAAAAGTTGTTCTTCAAAAACCACATATTAGAAGTAGTTTTTAACAACTTCATTGGTATAGGGTTCCCAATGCCCAGCTCTGACAGGACCAAGGTAGTAGCATTTTGGTGTGCTAGGGCAGGGAGGAGCATTACTGCAGGTTGTGCAAGGATGTGTTTGCATGTGAAACTGTGTTTAGCCTTGGTGAATCCTGTCTATATTTAACTCTGTCCAGCTTACACAAGTGAGATCAAGTCTGTGGAATGACAGGAGGAGAAGCTTAGAGTGGGTGCCTGGGTACGGATAAGAATGGGTTTGAACAAAGAGTGAGGACTTGCATGGGAAAGGATTAGGTGCCGGACAGAAAAGTTGTAGGCAGGAGTGGATGAGGAGCACCTTTTTGGGGTTAGGAAGGATCAGATGTTCTGGAGATGGGAGGGTTACAGCATCAAGTCAGTTGGCATCTGGGGGAGCAAAGCTGACATTTGAGGGAGTTAAAGGTAAAAGTGATGGGGGAGTCTTGCTCTTACGGGATTTTGCCACTCCTCTGCTTGGAGTCCTTCAGACACATGGTGTCTCCATTTTCAGCCGCTATTCTTTTCTGGTTTTGCTGTTGGAAATATATTACACCGTCACTGACAATTTTGTTAGGAGTAGAGGCATGAAAGACAAATTACAGTCTTCTATTCTTTAAGGGACTACTATATTGCTATAATTTCACAGGGAAGCTCTTTTTGCTTTGCTTGGGAAAGAGGTTTTGTCATTGTTTACTTACTTTTATGAAAATGTAGATTTTGAGATGATTACACATAAAGCTACTCCATCAAAATACACAGAAAGTTAGGAATCTAAGCCTTGATGACAGTAAGGTTTGCAAATTCTGCCTTGATATATCGTACTGTAAATATTTCCCTGTTTTGTGGATCTGGGAATGCTGGTCTGTCTTAGATTGAAACTTTTTTTTTTTCTTGCTATAAACCAAGTTGAAACTTGAAAAATACTTTCATAGTCAAGGACTATAAAGAATGGGGGAAAAAGCATTGTGAATGATGAAATACTTAAAAATTTAGAAGTTGTATAAAATTTATACATCTGAAAACCTGGAATACTTTCATATGTGTCGAATAAGTTACTTTGGATTAATTTTCAACTAGCATTCAGGGCCTAGAAATGTGTGTAAAGTGTGAAATGTGTATTGTACTTTCTCTGCGTTCTCTACAGTTTTTGATTTACTGCTTAATTTAATTTTGTGGTCACATAAAGTACATGTGGGATCAGAAAGAATATAAAGGTAGTTGTTTTCCATGTTACTTTATTTTGCAGGTAGTAAAGTGAAAAACAGTTCCCCTGCAGGTATTGCTTGAAATAATTCCCATGATGACTGATTTTTACTTTCGACAGGAGAAAATTCAGATCCAGTTGTCACAGTCTTTTGAAAAAGAAGAAAAACCTGCAAAAGATGAAACAGAAAAGGAAAAATCCAGTGATAAACTGTCCAGGAAAATGTTATCAAGAGGTTTGCTATCTGTTATTATGCTTTTACATGTACCATGTAGATAAAGAATATTTAAGGAAAAGACAGTTCGCTTCCAGGTCATCATTGCATAAACGCTGCTTTTTCTTTTAGCAAATGCAGCAAATAGATCAAAGAGTTTTGAGCTGGAGAAGGAATTAGTCCCAGAGAATACTGTGTTTTCAGGGCTTCATCAAACGTATGTACTCCAGCAAATGCTTTTACTTTCTCACCTGTGTAGCTATGCAGAGCAGCATAAAAATTATTGTGTTGCCTCAGTTGGGTCCAGGTGTTCTTTGGAAAACTGACTTTACTAGTCAGTAGAAGTTAAGATCTTATTCCTAGACTTTGTTACAAGATTGTGAGACTTGAGAATGGCAACTGCCTTTGCACTTTTTGTTTGTTTTTCTTCTGATAGTATCTCGAATTATTTTTTTATTGTTTTTATATAAAATTTTGGAGCAGTGGTGAACAACATAAGTAGAAATGACAAATGTTATCTTTTCACCTTAATATTCCTGCATTCTGGATTGAAGATGTATTCTATGCTGATTCTTTTTTTAACTTGAAATAGAAGTATAAAATTAATGACGTTCGCCTGTCTCTGTCCATGTTACCTAATGTCTCCTAGAGATAGAAAACTTCATGATTTAGGTTGGCAAATCATTGCACCGCTGTTGCTTTAAAAGGATCCAGTATGTTTAGATAAACAGATCAATCATATGTAGGAAAGAAACCACCTTAAAGTTCAAATTCCTTTAGAGACAGGTTGCACTTGTGTATCCTGTCCCAGCTGGCAGCCAGGTATTTGTGAAATAAAAAGTGCGGGGATTGAGAACTTGATTGCATTTATAACTCTCAGTCTTTAAAATGGTGGCTTAAAGAAATAGGGTGTTCTTTCAGAGCTAACGTGCTCAACCTTTAAAATACATGCCCACCTTCCAAAATGAAGAGGAAAAAAGCCCCGCTACTCCTACGCCAGCCACCTAAAAAAAGTACCCAACGTGTTAGGTAAAGAGGAGTTGAGAGCAAAGGGATAAAATGCCTAAGGTAGAGGTAACTGTTCTAAATTCACCCAATATCTCTTCTGGAGGTTAATTACTTTTCAGTGTAGGATGTGCAAAAATAGCATATGATGGAATTTAAGCATCAGTCTACAAGAAATTAGAACTAAATTATTGCTGACTTGCAAATTAAGAAAATAAATATTCAGTCTTCAAGATCTTTTACGAGGCATACCCTTTCCACTACACTATGCCTCTTCCCCTCAAAATCAAAAGTAGTCCCAAACCATGAATGCTCTCAAACTTGCTTGGTTTCATTATGCTCTCAGGATAATACATGGGCAGAATTGGTAGCCTAAGAAGCTTTGCAGATAAAGTAAGCCACTATCATTCTTCTTTAGGAAGCTAGAGATTCCCTGTCCTCAGGTGAACTTGGATTTTCTCCTGGAAAAAAGTTAAGATCTCCTTTTTGAAGACTGCACACTTTGGTTGTCCAGTTTCCTGCCACATCAAGAGGCTGCTTTGCCAGCACTGTTGCTTCTCATGAAAAGGCCTGCATAGATTCTGTCTCTACTGAATCTTACCCTAACTTGTGCAGCAGTCTCCTCATTGCTAAGAGAAGCTAAGTTGCTGTGACTGCTCTCTCTACTGACCACAAAAAGACCTGGAACTCCGAGGAGCTAGGCATAAGTTTAAGCTGTGCCTAATCTAAGACTAGGTTAACACATAAGTAATTCTTGGAAGAAATTTAGTTCCAAAAATACTATTACAGCATCTGTAGCTCTGAATTCTAGGACCTGGAACTCTGACTGGTGCTCATGTAAGGAAGGATTTGGTGTTAAATCATTTTTTCAGTGACAGATTTCAAAGAACTGAATGTAACTTTGAATACTTCATTTCACTGAAACCAGAAAGGAAGCAGATGGTTGTGAGACTTCTTTCTGGAAACTTCTACACATTATGTTGTGAAAACAATGCCCAACAGAAAAGGATTTTTAGTAATACAAAATAACATTGTGAAAGTTAAATTGTTACATTCTGAATTACAGTATTTCTTTGGGCAACATCCATCAGTCCTGTAGATCAGCTGCTGGTCTGCGCAAGTGTATACAGCAGTGCAGTGTAGGATATTGAGAAAACTTGGAAGGTTATGGACATCAGGTGACTCAAGGTGATATACTGCTTCAAATATAGCAATTTGTTATAGATTGGCAATGTTACTGAAGCTTTTGCTTCTGTATTACACTTGAATTAGGGGATGGAGGAGTGATGTTGGGTTTTCTGTTTTGTTTTTCTTTTTTGCCTTGTCCCTGGAAACTGTAATTGTTTAATTTTGGGGATAGTTTGCCTAACAGTTATATAATGTTGATCCATAAATAGTATGTTCGACAATAATTAGACAAAAAAGTGTTTTCTCAAATTGTAATTTCACTCTTGTCCCCCTCACCCTTAGATTCCAGCCAAGAGTATACAGATTCCACTGGTATAGATCTTCACGAATTTTTAGTAAATACATTAAAAAACAATCCCAGGTAAGCATTAGTTATGTCAGCTTTCTGATTTTCTTTCTTCTTGTTGCCTGAGGTGTTTTGTCTTGTTCCCTTCCCCCCCTCCCCCTCCCAAATGTTTAACACTACATGTCAGTTGTTTAGGATGAGATTTTGTTGCACAGGCTCTCTGAAACACCAATCCACTGTAATCTGTGTGTTACCTGAACAGAGGTTCAGGATGCTGAAATGGTTTAAGTGCTTTTAATATTGAATAGGCAAATAATAAATTCTGTCTGTGTGCAGCTATCCTCCTGAAGATACTGTAAGACTATGTCTCTAAAACTTCTACTCTCTTAGCATCTGCTTAGAGGCCAGACTGCCTTCTCTTACTTTAATCTGCCTTGCACTGAATTTATAGACAAAGGGGGTTTTCTTTTTAGGCTGTACCATATAACCATAAAGATATACATCTTCACATCAGAAGCCAAATCTGACCTAATTCAAGCCCATCATTTGTTAGCAACAGAGTTGACCTAGTTCTGTTGTGTTGATGTTGCTGGCTAACTCATTTGGTTTTTTTCTTCAATGGGATTTCATACTAGATCCATGGCTATTATATACAAGGCAAGACGTTAACTCAGTGGAATTGTGCTTCTGTCACAAAAGCTATTCTGCTGCTACTTGTTATTCATTAATGTTATAATTTCCAATGTGATTATATTTTATTGGCAAAAAATGTAAAATGAGCTGTTATAAGGGACCAACATAATTTTGTCCTGCAGAGTAAAAGTTGAAAGCGCAGATCTCTGCTTGGCTTTTGTGTGCTTGTTTGAAGTTGTAAAGCATCCCAATGAAAATAGGGAATTGTAGGTGAAGGGCTGCAGTGGGCTTACATACACACTAATTGGGAAGCTTATAAACTATGCAGCAGTTAATTTCTTTGCATGTTAATGGCTTGTTGAAACCAGCATAAACATTTCTAAGACTTGTGTTCATTTCTGTCACCTCATCACATTGCAGGATGTGCCAGCCTTTAAGCACTTGATTGTTGATATGTTGTAGTAAATGTCATAGTAGTGCCTCCTGTTATCAGTATTCTCTTATTCTGTCTCAGTTATTCCACTGTATGCTTCATAATCCAAGGGCCAGTTCAGGGCTCTTACTACCCATGATAACCAACAAGAACCAGCCTGCTCACTACTTTTTCTTCTTCTTGAGTCTTTCTTCTCAATGTTCTTTTGAGCTTACTGGGCAGAGATCCCCTTTTTGTATTCTGAGAACAGCATGTTTCACTATGTGGGTTCAGTACAGTATAGCTTCGTGAAAAATTAATACTCCTAAAAATATTGCGTTTGATGGTCCTATTCACATCTACCATCATCCCTTGATTATAGACCTTGTCTATATATTCTTAAGATGAATACAGCTGTGGTTACTGGAGTGTCTCATGTGTGTTGCTGTGATTTTTATTTTCAGGGACAGAATGATGCTGCTGAAATTAGAACAGGAAATTTTAGATTTCATTGGTAATAATGAGTAAGTACTGTATTTTGATAGGAAAAAAGAATTCAAGAGTATTCCTGTTTATTTCACAATGTTCCTATTCCTTTCTTCCAGAGTTCCAAGAAAAAAGTTTCCCCCAATGACATCTTACCATAGAATGCTGTTGCACAGGGTAGCTGCTTACTTCGGATTAGAGCACAACGTGGACCAGAGTGGAAAGTCAGTCATAGTAAATAAAACTAGCAATACGAGAATGTAAGTGTAAAAGTCTTGAAAAAACTTTCTGATGCATAGGTTTAACCTCTAAGATACATTCTGCAGTGATGCTGCATCTGTAGCAGAAGGGCTCTTATCTGCTCATTGAAAGCCATGCATCAAGGAAAGGGAGTTGAAGGAGCTCTACTTTTCATATTCCAGTGTTACATAACATCATCTGTTCCATGTTTAAACTTTTTTTTGGGGGGGATGAAAGGATGTTATCTGTAAATTAAGATTTTTTTTGTTGCTTTTCTCAGAGACTCATTGTTAGTTTTGTTTCCATGAAGTAGAGAATTATATCAGCTATTTATTTGTTTAAAGATTTATACCAGTAAAGCTTACAAAGTGCGTTCTTTGTTTCATATGGAAAGCAGAACGACCCTTAACTTAAAATAGTTATTTCTGATTTGGTGAAAGGAGGGGACAAGATTTGCATGACTTCAGTTTTTGTACTGTAAAAATGTACTTGGAACATTCAGACATGGAATTCTTTTGTTGGAATAATGTTGCTTACAGTTCTCACATGGCCTAACAAATTAAGGTAGCAGGGAAGACAGACATCCCATTAGTTGAAGTGTCATCCAGGATAACAAGTCATGGCATGGAGGGCTGGAGAATTCTTGGAGAAACAACTAGGCAAATCCATATTACAAAAAAAGTGTCACTGGGGTCACAGCATGTCCAAAACCCATGCGTAGTTGACGTTTTCATTCATAGGACCCGGCTATTCTCTCTGTCCTCTGCACTTGCTCTGTCTTCTCATTCTTTCTCAGAAAAACAAAGGGCTAATGCACCGGTATGTTTATGCCACCTAGTTTCTAATTTTAGCTTAAAATGTTTGTCTGACACCATTTTTACTGTGGGCTGTTTAGGTTTTTTAAGTACTCTATGATCTGATCTCCTGAAAACAAGAGCTTACAGTGCCTGCATCCTTATCCCGGTTCTGATGCACATTCTCCATAGCTTTGGGAAAAAAAAAAGTCTTATTACCCACCCTACTTATGGAGTCAGTAAAACTAAAATAATATGCCACACTGAAGTTTTAGTTAAGTGAACAGTTTTGTGCTTGGAAGTTTCCAGTAAAATATATGGAACCTAAACATTTGTTAAATAACTTATGTATTCATGTATGTGTTTTTGCTTTGGCTATACATTCTCTGTCTAAATTGACTTATAAAGCTGTACATTTCAATACCTCTACCAGCATCTCTAGACTGAAGCTTCAGTCTAGCACTTCAAGTGTGGAAGTACTTTAAGAACTATTAAAAGATAATTTCTTAATTTTTATGTCCTTTTTGTAATTTTTTTTTTTTTTTTTTTTCCTCAGCTGTATTTAAATAGCCTATAGCCTCTGGAAGCCCCCAATAGGTGTAGTTACTAATTAGCAGGCATTTCATCTAACCTGCAGACATTAAGATTCTTAATGTTTTCAGTATTCTTATTTTAAATCGCTTTGGATATAAAATAAGAATTTGGAAAGAAAACCTTGGAGATCTGCTCCATGTTGAATAAAACCAAACTTACCTTTTCCTCATAGGCAGATTCCCGGCTCCATCGCCGATCAGTGATGTTACTGACATCAGCAACCCAGTGCATACTGGGACGTCTCAGTGGAGTGGGAAGTTGGTGATTGCAGGGCAGTAAATTCAGGGACCTTTAAAAGAAAGAGGTAAGACAGTCTAAAGGTTCTCTGAAATGCCTGCTAATTATATTTGGGCATCCAGTAACTAATAGTTAGGGTTGGCTGTTGTATAGAAAAAGATATGACTATACAGATGTCCCGAGTAATGAATAAAAAAACAGAATATATGTATGGTTTGTTTTTTATTGGAAAAATATTTCCTGCTTGTCTGAGAGCTTCTCTTTCAATAGTAGTAGTCTGATTGTCTAGGTACATGGTATCTATTTGTAATAACAAGAGTTTGCAAAATATCTCATTGTCTTTGACAGAGTAGATAAAATATCAAAACATATAAAATCTGTTGCTTCATCCTCTTACTATGATCTTGTGCCTGCATTATACTGTTGTTCTTCTCTTGCTTATTTCTGCAGTGTTCAAGGCTGGGTTGGACAGAGCCTTGGGAGGCATGGTTTAGTGGGAGGTGTCCCTGCCCATGGCAGGGGGGTTGGAACTAGATGATCTTAAGGTCATTTCCAACCCTAACTATTCTGTGATTCTATGATTTCTACTTAATTCTGTTATATAGGTTTGCAAGTTTCAATGCTTTCTCCTCTATCTTCTGTTTTCCCTTGAAATGAGTTCTGAGGTATTACAGCTGTAGCAGAAAGCACCTATCTTCACTTCCATGCATGTCCAATATCCATTGCATGGCACCAGTCTGGATTCGAGAGCGCTTCTGGTTCCCCAAGGGCATGTGGTTTGCTTGCCACCTTAGTTGGAAATTGAAGCAAAAGCTTTGAAGGAGGAAGAGATTTTAAAAGCAGGTTTGTTACGCCTCAGGAACAGGACTTGTCAGGGGTATACATCTTACGGTTTTGGTACTGTTCCCATCACCTGGACAACCAAATCTATCACTTCACTTAGAATATTAAGTATAGTTAACAATAATCTTGGGTATATTTCAGTTTGTTCCACTTTGCATAGTGTACTGACAAAACCATAAATCATTTCTTTCTAACCACTTTTCACAGACCTGACCAAAAGTTTTGTGAGCATATAAAAGATGAGAAGAGCGATGATTTCCAGAAGCGGTACATCCTTAAAAGGGATAACTCTAGTTTAGACAAAGATGACAACCAGGTAAAATACATATGGATTATTCCCTTCCACTTGCTGTATTTGGCTGTGTTTATACTATTTTTCTGTAGAAGTTGACACTGTATCACTTAATTTAGATGAGAATACGATTAAAAGACGACAGAAGAAGTAAATCCATAGAAGAACGTGAAGAAGAATATCAGAGGGCTAGAGAAAGAATATTTGCACAAGATGTATGTATCAAAGAAAATCTTCCAGTGTTTTCTATCAATATTTCACACACACACGCATGCATGGTTTTTTTAAAAAATACTTCTTTCCAGGAAACAAACAAACAACAACAAAAAACAACAATCCACAACTTGCAAAAAACCCAAAACACTGGTTTTTTTTCTCACTTGTGTCTGTATCAAACACATCTTATGACTGGTGACAGTAAAATGATTTGAGTTCCCATATGTGAAATTTCAGTCAGGATTCTGGAAGCCTAGTCTTTCTTGACCGGAGTTAGCAAGCAGGACAACACTGTAAAATATAATTCGATCACAAGTAGTGGTTATTTTTAATCGTATCGAGCAAAATGAAAAAAGTGTCTTAAAAATAAGTATTACTTCTAATAATCCACTTTTTTTGACATTTATCTCTAGCTCTTGCACATCCAAAGCCAGATTCTTGTTCTGAAGAAAGAGTAACAAGCTCAGAGAGGCTAATTTGCTGTATGCGGTTACGTTCCAAAAGCCTTTTCATGTTCACTGCAGTTATGAATAAAAAGTATGGACTTTGGATACAAAATTACCTTTTCCTTTTGCATACTCATTTGCCAGATACTGTGCCCTTAGAAGCTTTGTGCCAAATGTTTGAAGTCACAGTCAAGGACAATGTAATTGAATTTAATAATAGCCTTTTTGACGGTATATTCTGCTTTCAAGCATATGTGTACTTGTACCCAAAGAATTCAGTACAGTAGCCAGGATCATCATCATCTTCATGTTTCAAGCAAAAGCCAAGGCAACTCAGGTGGTGTTAACAGGCACATGAAGTCACACATCAGCTGGAAGTGACATAAGGCAGTGAAGGCCAAATGGAAGAATTGTAACTTCAGTAAAATACTGATACAAACACAATAATCAGCACTGTAACTATTCTTAGGGCAACTTTTTATTTCCTGCAGATGGGCCTTTTTATATTGCCTTTTTTTCCCTATAACATGGAAGTTATGCACTAAAGAGGATTAAGTTTTCAGGCAGCTTAATATAAAGAGGATGCTGTAAAAGTTCATGTCTGATACAGAAGACTGTATTGCAGCATGTTTTGTTACTGCAATGTAGTAGGGGTTCTAGATGCCATTCATATTAATTTCTACACTTCTTTGCCCCTCAGTCCCTGTGTTCCCAAGAGAATTATTTCACTGATAAAAGGTAAGAAAATTTGCAGTTTAATTCTGTTGCATTTTCCTATTTTCTTAATAAATATTAAGCTATCTTATTAAAATGTCAACAGAATCCAGGAGGAAGAAACTAATAGTACACAACAAAGACGACAGATACTTAGGTATTTGATGCTTTCTTTAAAAAAAAATAAATTCCAAAGTATTCTGCATGCATTTAATCTTTTTTTTTTTCTTCTTTTCCCTTATTTTGCAATTGATACTTGTGCTAAAAGTTTAGTTTATAACTTACAGAATCAATAAGGAAACATCAGGGAGATCAGCCAACAGCCATCAAAGCAGTACTGAGAATGATCTGAAGTATTGTGAACCCCGTCCTTGGAGCAGCACCGACTCTGATAGCTCCATCCGCAATCTGAAGCCAGCTGTAACGAAAGCCAGCAGCTTCAGTGGGATATCAGTTCTGACAAGAGGAGATAGCTCTGGAAGCAGCAAAAGCACAGGCAGGCTGTCTAAGACAGGTATAATAAAATCTGTACAAATAGTTGCATAGCAGTGAAGTACCTGACGGTTTGATACTTGATGCGTATATATTGCAGATGTGTACATGTGTAGAGGCCTCAGCCTCATAGGTGCTCCATGCATACAACTCCCTCTGAATTTAATGGGGGCTGCATATATAGAATGACTGCAGACCTAGCTCTGTAGGGGATAATTGCCTCGAAGGCCTAAAATTCAGGTAATAAACTAAATGAAATCTTCTGACTTTGGAAGTGGAATTGTAAAGTACATTATAGATGGCTTTAAGCTAAATGCATTTCAACTCATACAAAGGATATGAAAACCTTTATCAACATAAGTACTCTATACAAAATAAAAAGATTACAGTTCAGCTCTTTGGTTTCAGTGTGGCAAAGCTGCATTTGTGCAGTCTTAGGAAACAGTGTATTGCTATCCTGCTAGCTAGGAAAAAACAGCATTAAAGCCTGTCAATTTATAGTTTTTTTTATTGTGTTTCAGTGCCATTGTTTAAATTGAAGTGAATATGGCAAAAAATCTGAAGTTTTAGGTTGCTGAAAAATCATCAGTGATCAAAATGTACTGTTTAAGATTTGGAAATGCTGGGGAAAAATATAAGAGTCTGGGTTTCAAAAGTGTGTTAACTTGTAATTAATGTCAAATCAAAATCTCTAAAAATACGAAATTTAGTAAATATTTGTATTCTAAATGCCAGTGCAGTTTGATCTGATAGATAATCGTGGTTGTGGAGAATTTTGAGGCTTGTAAATACATGGATGGGTTACAGATGCACTGCTTCAGAACTTAAAGCAGAACTGTAAAAAAGCAGAATATTATTGCTTGCCTGTGTTAATGCTTGGCTGTGATCTTCTTTATAAAACTTGTTTCTGATGAGGATATGTTAACACTTTTTGCTTTCCCTTAAACCAACACTACCTTATATGTCTATCACCATACTTGTATGTCTTAATGCAGTAAACCAGTTATAAATTCTGTTTATCCTTTGTATACTTGTATTTAAAAAAAAATACGTTCCAACGTACTTCTGCATATGCTGTAGAATTGTGCCATCACATTGAGTTATTTCATTTAGCAATGTAATAATACTATTTGGCACAGCTTGAAAGGAAGCTACAACCTGACAATAGTCTAAATAGTAAATACGTTCTTAGAAATCTTTGTTTTCTAAGTTGCAAGAACATAAATGGATTCTTAAAATTCCACTGGAAACTTTATTTTGGCATTCTGAGAGTTAACACTCAGAGTTCAGAATGCCTGTCTTTGGTGGTTGCTTCACTGCAGTTACAGGTTGTGGTGATTTTGCATGTTGAGGTTGGTTTTGTTTGTTCATTTTGATGCAAGATGTAATTGGCTTTCATTATGGCTTCAGCCTCATTTATCTACATAATCTGGAAGTGGATACACTTGTAAACAAATCAAATTAACCCTGGTCAGGTGAAGGTTGTTTTTCAGAGCTGGGATGTGTTATTTTTGCCCAGTTTACAATTAATACCTTTGTATTTCACTTTGTCTAGCAGCAGAAAAAAGGTTAATAGCATCAACAAATAGCTTCAAGCTGTAATATCTGTTCATATGCATCAGTAAATGGGTTACAATTAGAAATCTTTATCAAGGGTTGCAGAGCTGCTTCAGACAGTAGATAAATTTTCTTGCAGCCCTTTTTGAGTCTTGCTTTCTCTTCTTGATTGTTAAGAGGCTGTTGATGAAGAGTCCTTAAATTTAAACAGCTATGTTCTGTTTCCAAGTACCACAAGTATCATAGCACAGACTTAATAAAAAGAATTATAAACTGTATGCTTAGAGATGCTAGGTAAACAGTAATCTAGGAACAGTGCAATTCTATGGACCTATCCATACTGGACTTTTGGAATATTGCTTTTAGCTGCATGCACTGGCTTTCAGAAAGCTCAGGGTCTGGTTCTCCACTGCCTTGCAGTGTTTATAGCCATTCATATTGATAAAATGCTTATTGCTTTCAATCAGCTATTTCATACTCCTTCTGTATTTTGAATTGTTGCATAAGCCTAGGTTAAATCTACCAGTTACCATGACTTTTTTTGGCTGTATTCTTGATTTAAGTCTGAAAATTGTCAGAGGAGGAAAAAAAAGTAGTTTGGGCTTTGTTAGTATACTGGAGTTGGTCCAGCATGTGAGTCAGAGAAGATCTCTGACATCTCATAGTAAAAAGGAAATGATCATTGTTCGCATGCTATCTGTGTCTACAGAGCATGTGAATTTAGCTTGTGTGTCTGAAGGGACGCTGGACCCGTGCCATCTGCATTACCCCACAGCTGGCACCTATGCAGCAGTTGTGTGATGTATGTTCATCACTTCAGTGTATCCAGTTGATACATGTGCATGCACCATTTTGAAGTAATTGACCAAACACCTAAATGAATTGTGGATGGACTGAACATCAGCATGTGCATATGTACAGGCATGTGTTTTCTGTCCAGAAAATCTGAGCTAAATACGAAAGCCTCACTACAGTGCAAAGCAGTGCTGAACTGACCCTTGGTTCACAGAAGGAGTCTTGTAATAGTATTCCAGGGGAGGTGAAGGGGGAGTTCAGTGAAAAGGCCACTGTTTAATAATGTATTTAATGCTGAGCTTTAAGTGTAAGCATTTACAAGTATATATTTTAAGTGAGTGTGATGTTTCTGTCTCTAGGTAAAAACAATTTCTCATTACTCCTTTCCTAGGTTCAGAGTCTTCTAGTAGTGTAGGGTCATCCACGGGTTCTCTTTCTCACACCCAGCAGCCTCTTCCAGTGCCAGCTCTAAGCCAGCCTTCTCATGGCACGCCTGCCGTCTATCCAGCTGTCAGCACTAGTAACTCTCTTTCCTTTGATGGTGGCATAAGCGGCCAAGTGGCACCTACTAGCACTAGCTTCTTTTTGCTTCCCTTGGAAGCGGCAGGCATACCGCCTGGCAGTATTCTGATCAACCCTCAAACAGGTTGGTACATGCTTGTGGATGTTTTTGTTTCAGTTGAGATCTTGGAGAAAAATGCATGAGTGTTTACATAAGACTGAATGTCAGTGTTGTCCTTTCTTTTTTTCCTCTTTTTTTTCTGTGGTTGTGTTTGTTCAGTGCACTTAATTTGAAAGAAAGCATGACTCTGGGATCAAAGGAAGAAGTAAACTCACTTGATTTCTCTCTACTAGAGTTTAACTTCTAATTAAAATTTTAATAAGTGACTTGGGCAAAATCTGCAAATCCTGTGATTCATTATCCAGAACATAGAACAACTTAAATTATTTCGTCCGTTTTTCTGGGAAAGGGAAGAGTCTTTCCCACTGCTACTGTAAAAGAGTTTCAGGAGGGAGAGAGCCTAAAATAGTCTTCATATTGACTTGAAAGAATTTATCCTGTGTGGTTTTTTTTCGTCACAACATACTCGTGTCTTTGTGCTCATAACACTGATATAAAACAAGTGAAAGTAGTAAGTGTGAGATTCCATGCTATTTAAACTTCTGTTTATCAGTTCAAAACTGTTGGTGTAATTAGCCAATACTGTTATTCCTACTAAGTAGTAGGAAATTGATACTTCACAATGTAGATGCAGAGAGATGTGTAACCACTTGTCTGGATTAAATAACTAGTTAGCATTCTGTGGGCAAACTTTTACTTTATTATAGCAGTTGAGAAATGAAAATACTGACTTACCTTTTATGTAGTGTATTATCTGTGGAAAATTATTATATTTTAATTTTAGTGTAAAGATTTGGTTCGCTTGTGGAAAATACTTAAGGATATTTTTTCCATCATTCTGTTGACGGAATTTATTATGTTTTAATATAATTGCAAGTGATGTTTTAAACTAGATTTTTCTATTTGGGGTTATTAAATTGAAGAGTTATTAAATTGTTTCTCTTCTATAACTGAAAGGTTTGACTTTGAAATAGATAAAGTTCTCTTTTCCTTAATATAAATTAATTGTTGTTGTATACAGCATTTGAGAGGTTTTTGTAAATTAATGATTCTGCATATTGATGTGGTGCCTAAGGTTTCTCTTAAATAACTTGCTGTATAAATGCAACTGTTTAAGCCAGCCTGCTAAAAAACGGGTAACAAATGACGAGCTGTAGCTTGTAATTTTTGTAGATAGCCATTGGGCTTGGAGGAGGATGTATCTGCCATCTTAGATCTAGGTGCTGGACAACAGCACTACTGACTTCAATTTTCTAGTTATAATGATAGTTGTACATCTTGTATGTGAATTTTCCATTGTGTGTTGAGATCTGAAGACAAATATGATCATTAGTGAACAAGTTTTGCTAGGAAAAAAAAGCAGGTTTAGTGTTTGGATACACTAGACTATACATTAAATATGAAGAATGTTGGCTCTCATTTTTTGTAATATGACTATGCTAAAATCTTTAGTTACTCTATGGCAAAACAGATGCTGTGAACACTGAAACAATACCATCAGCTTGAAGGTGATTTAATGTAAAACATGATATAGTTTTGCCATTTAGAAAGTAGTGGGATTTGAGTCATCTTCATTTCAGTTATGTGCTTGTCAATGTTTTGCATGTGATCAGTTTCCCTTTCTTCCTCCTATACTGTTGTTCATTTTCCCTGTTACATTGGTGGGACTTCCACATAGCAACAGGGAAGGGCAGAGAAACAAATGTGGTTGTGAAAGTTTTTCATCTGAAAGCATCTTGTGCTTGCACCCCCCTCGGAAGAGGCAGCAGAATTGTAGTCTTGACTCTCTTTCATATTGATTAAAATTAGCTTAATTTCCAAATTGTGATTCTAACTACATTTGATCAATCTTTTAATGGATTTAAAACACTCATTAATAGTCTTTCATAACAGAATATTACGTTAAAGTCTAATGAGAGTCTGAAGTGTGTAGTAGAAGATAAAGTACACTTCCAGCATCAGGAATACCTAGGTTCAGATAAATAGTTAACTTAAAATGTACTCAAATAATAATGTCCTGTAACTGTTCATCTGGCTTTATTGTTCCAGATGACAGTTACAGTTCAAAAAACATAACTAGTTTCTCAGTATTTCTGACAGGATCTCATGACCTTAGGTCAACAGAGTTGTTCTCAGTAGTTGAAGGTGATAATTAGGAAAAGAGTTCTTATTCAGCCACTACAGGAAACAGGTTAAGCACCCATGGTTACCAGAAAGCAGTAGAAGGAAATAAGAAAGTCTGACTCCCTGTTTTCGTGAACGTTGCCAATTCTTGAGCATTAAAGAGAAATCCATTAAGCTAAATTGAATATAGCTTGATCGCCTGCAGTCCAGCTGCATAATATGTGTAGCTTCCTTTTGCAAATCAGTTCATGCTTCCTGTCTACCTCTTGCATTAATTGCCTCAGTCCTCTCTGCAGCAAGTTTACGCTTTAATGTTGGCCAGTCTTATTTAAATATGATGGGGTAAAGAAGTCTGGAGGAGCACTACTTTAACAGGACCCTAGCTAGGGTGTAGAGGCTTTAGTCTCAGTTTATACCTTTCTGGAAAGAATCTCAGACAAGAAAATATTTGTATCGGAAGAGAGAAAAATTTATATCAGTTTTGGACCTTAAGTATCAAAATAAACCAATGCCAGACACATGTAATTAAGAGGCTAGACACAGGCCCGTGTGAGCTAATTTCTTGTTCCTTTGATTTGTTTTTCCCAACTCAGGCACCAAAATAAATCACTGTTTGTTTATAATTCACTTTGAAGTAGTTTATTGTTTAATTCTTTTTCATTAGCCCACTGCTGTAATATTGAAATTGCAAATGATTAAATAAGAGACTAATACTACACTATTTAGTTTGAAGGCTGAAAGCCAATTCATCTATGAATAGGGGATGAGAATCCTTTAACAGTAATCTCATTAGCTTTTAGGGAAATACTATTGCAACTACTGCTTATATAAATGTATATATGTGTATATACATTTTTAAAAGATTTGCCTTTAAGCTCTCCTCGGTTCTGAATCGTGTTCAAACTGATTAAAGGAGACTCATTTGATTGCCTTTTAAAAGGTATTTACAATAGTTTTTTTAGTAGGATTTTCCTTTATTACTTCTGCCCTTTTCAATCCACTTAATTAAAGATGAGTTTTCAAAACAAGGAGGATACAACAAATATTTATCTGTGTTCACAAAGTAAAGACTGGGGTATCTTTGTTTACCTTACATGTTTTGGGTTTTCACTGCCTGTAGTTTGTCAAATGAGGCCTGTTTAGTCATTGCTGTTATAAACGTAGTTGTGGGGGTTTGGCATGAATCTGTCATGTAAACCAGTTTGACATCACTTATTTTCACAATTTATTATTATTTTGCCTACTGTAAATACTTTTTTGTTGTTGTTCAGACTTAGGTGATGCATCTGGCTGTCATTTGGTTGTGTTTGTTCTCTTCCACCTTTTCAGGTCAGCCATTCCTTAATCCTGATGGCACTCCAGTTGTGTACAATCCTCCTATGCCTCAGCAACCTGTTAGGACCCAAGTGCCTGGACCTCCACAACAGCCGCCTCTTCCTGCACCACCTCAGCAACAGCCAGCAGCAAATCACATCCTCTCACAGGTGCACATGTCAAATACATGATACTTGTATTGATGACTGATACTGTCGCATTGCTGTCTGATGACAAGGGATCAATAGATTTGTTCTGTTGAAGTGTATGTTGAGAAGTAAGAGCTATGCAGATATGAGTAACTGGACTTTTTCCCCCTAGGCCTCAGAACTATCCATTCTGCTAGTAACTGAACGTGGTAGAGGCAGTCTTTTCTTAAAAATATAGAAGATATTTTAGTATGAAAGTGTAATGGTATCAAGAACATACCATGCCTAGATTGCTGTGGGAAAGAGTTTCTGCCTTTATCAGTCGTCAGACTGTGTGGTTATCCTGACGTTAACAGTAATGTAATCAGCAATCTGGGAAGAGAGTTAATCCAACTGAAAACTTTGTGTCATTGTTTTAAGGTTATTTTTTAGCCAGGTGAACTCCTGGGCTGTACTGCACAAGCAGTAGTCATGGCACAAAAGAGGTAGCTTGGGACTGGTGGAATGGGAACACTTCTTTAGTAGTGGTTTGGCTCACTCTACTCACAAAACTGCATGCTGAAATACAGGATATATTTTATCCTCATTTTATACAAGAGAAATTGAGTAGAATCAGAGAGATTAAGGGTGACCACAGCCCTTGAAGAAGAAAAGCAAAGAGTGCATATGGGGAGGAAAAGGAGGGTTCTGCTTCTCTTCACAGCTGCTATTTCAGGCACCAAGTTACTGGCTATAGTGTCAAGTGGTATTTTCAAATTGTTCTCGAATTTTTATAGTTCTTAAACTATAAAAGTTATTTATAGAACTTCATCTAAACCTTTATTCATTTAACCCTGACTGAATCTTCTGTGTATGCCACAATAGAGATGCTCTGTTTTGAAAAAGGCTCATTTGTGCTCTCTCTCCCTGTCTAGTTTGTGGGATATGTGGTATTTGCAGTTTTCTTCACAACTACTTCCATGATTCTTGCAAATGATTAAATAGGAGACTAATACTACACTGTTCTTCTCAGTGGATACTGGAGTTGGACCTGCCTGAAATATCATCAGCAATTATACCTCTCTGATGTTCAAATGACCACAGTCTAGAGAAAATAGTATTGTTGAATAAGTGAAAGTAATATGTTGTAATCTGTGGTTAGTAGTAAATTCATTCTCCATTCAGATGCTTTGAAACAACTTGTATTTAAGAATGCATGTGTAGTTTTATAAATAAATTTTAAAAAAAAATCTCTAAAAGTAACAGTAAATATTATATAGAAGCAACTTGCTGGCTTATGGTTAATATAACATACAGAAAGCAAATTTATTTCTGCTGGGAGACTGGGATATTGAAAATTACTTCAGTCTTAATTCTATGCAGTCTTGAGCTTAGAGAAACAAAGATGTATCCATTCCCTGTCTCGTAATGGAGCATGGTTGCTTTTTTCTATTACAAAAGACTTCGACTTTGTTTTCTCTTCTCTTACTCTGATGTTAACCATGTTTATAAACCTGTTCTTTCTTCAGCCTATGCGGCCTCTGCAGCCTTCTTCCCAGCCTGTTCAGTACTCAGCAGTCTCTTATCCATCCCCGCTCCTGCCAGTCTCCTCTACACAGCAATATTCTGTGGTATTACATCTTCTGATCATCTCCTCCTTGCATGGGTTAATCTTTAGTGGATGCTGACCTTTGCTTGGTTGTTTGTAATGGTGTGTGACACGAGTGTAATGACTGGCTACCTTTTCAATCACAGTGAAATGTTACTGAGAGGGGGAAAATAGTTCCTGAGGTTTTTAATGTGTTTACTTCAAGTTCAGCAGAAAGTCATACAAATAAGGCTATATCTATATAGCTCTGTATTTAGATATATATGATTTTCCTTGGTAAAGGAGCAGTTTTCAAATACTATTGTTTTGTTAGCCAGTCAGTACCTTTTTATGTCTCTGGTTAACCTCTTTCCATCCTTGTTGCTTCTTTGTCTACTCTTTCTTCTGCTGAACACTTAATACATTTTGAGGGGTCAGCTGTTGTGGTTTTTTTTTGAGGTTACCTTTTTCTGTCCTCTTTGCCAGAACTTTCAACCCTGCTACCTCACTAACCTCCCTTGTTTAATAAATAGAAGCTGGAAATTAAATATCTTACTCTTTTGTGTTTAAAACCCTGAACATAAAAAAACCCCACGCAAATTGAAACTGAAACCTGGTAAATGAGAAGAGTCATCCAAGACAGAATCTGAACTAGAGTCCAGGTCAAAAGTTGAGGCTTTCCCAACTCCCCGGGCTGCTCTCATGCTCTAATGAATACATTTGTGTGGCAACGTTTTGGTAGCACAGGGGATGGGGCAAGAAAAGAGCAGGAGACGCCCCTGTGTCAGACAGAGCCAATTTCAGGCAGCTCCAAAACCCTGCACTGCCCAGAGCCGAGTCAGCTATTGACACCAGTGGCATCTGTGTGATAATGTATTTCCGAAAGGGTGAAAAATGCTGTGCAGCAGCTGGGAGAGGAAAAAGGAATGAGAAACAGCTCTGCAGAGACCAAAGTCAGAAAGAGGAAACAGAGGAGGTGCATCAGGCACCAGAGCAGAGATTCCCCTGCAGCCTGTGAGGCAGGCTGTCCCCTGCAGCCCATGGAAGTATACTGTGGAGCAGATCTCCACATGCAGCCCATGGAGGACCCCACACCAAAGCAGGGGGATGCCTGAAGGAGGCTGTGACCCCATGGGAAGCCTGCACTGGAGCAGGCTCTTGGCAGGACCTGTGGCCCTGTGGAGAGAGGAGCCTGCACTGGAGCAGGTTTGCTGCAGGACTTGTGGCCCCATGGGGGACCCACCCTGGAGCGGTTCATGAAGAACTGTAGCCTGTGGGAAGGACTCACGTTGGGCAAGTACATGGAAGACTATCTCCTGTAGGAGGGGAAGACTGAGAAAGGAAGGAGCAGCAGAGTTGAAGTGTTATGAACTAATCGCAATCACCATCCCCCTGTGACACTCGGAGGAGGAAGTAGAAGAGTTGGGAGTGAAGTTGAGCATGGGAAGAAGCAGGGAGACGGGGGGAAGATGGTTTTATTTTTAGATTTTTCACCATCCTGCTCTCTTATCAATTGGCAATAAATTAAATTAATCTTCCTCAAGTCAGGTTTGTTTGCCTGTGATGGTAATTGGTGTGCAATCTCCCTGTCCTTTTCTTGGCTTGCGAGCTTTTCATCTTATTTTCCTCTCCTGTATTGCTAATGATGGGGGTGTGAAGAGGGACTTGGTGGGCACCTAGGGGACAGCCAAGGTTAACCCACCACGGTGTTATCCAATAGATATTTTAGTATGTATTCAGAGTTTCTATTTTGTTGTTACTTACAACATTAATCAGAAATGTCTTCTAATGATAGTTATTTCTCTGAATTCAATAGTCTGCATATAATTAAAACTATACTGTAACTGTTATCTGTACTTCAGGTACACAATTCTAAAAGGAATTGCATGTTGTGGAGGGTGTGGTTTTTTCATTAGCAATGTTATTTCTCGCGTTAGAGTTTGAGTATGTGTGGACTGCAGTCAGCATAACTCTTTCTTAGCAATGAAATGGCAATGTTTAATTAGCCAGCGTGACCTTGCTGTGCGAGTTTAGCATATGACTGAATTGCTGTTAGTAGCAGCTAATTCAGGTGTATCTGCTGTGATTCACAATCATTGTCAGGCATGTGGCTGTTAAAGCAGAGAATGAAACTCCTTCCAGGATCATCATAATTTTGGAGCATTTCACATTCAGGAGATGGGTTCAGATACTGAGTGTGCTGGCAGTTCCAAAAATTTATTCCTGCTAATGGTAACTTAAGTATCATAGTTAAAGGATTGATGGTCTTGGCTCATAATCTAAATACAACACAACTCTGGTTGGTACCAGGGAAGTTTGCCGTACCCATTTATTGGCAATACCCTGTTTCAGTGGTTAATTATGCTCGTACTGTGCATACACAGCCTTGGATGGCATCGTTTAGTGGGAGGTGTCCCTGCCCATGGCACAGGGTTGGAACTCGATGATCTTAAGGTCCTTCCCAACCCTAACTATTCTATGATTCTATGATTCTATATTACTGTAGCACAAACTGACCAGACCAGAATTTACTATTGTTGGTAGTGTAACCGAAATAAATGTGTATTATTTGGGTTTATCCTTTGAACATTTTCAGAGCCAATGTTAACTCACAATTAAATATCAGTATCTCCTCTATAAACTAGGTATTATGAAAAGCAGAATGTAAAATCCAGTGTAGAAAAAGCATTATAGTTGCATTGATAGGCATCATTAAAGAATGAAATGCAAAAGGCAAAGTTAGATTGTTGATCTAATTAAAATGGGTCTTTTTAAGCTGTAAAGGTATTCCAAATAAAGTTTCAGGTGCAAATTCATATTTCCAGTTGTAATTAAGAATAGCCTAGAACTGTAAAATTTCACCGTAAAATGTGAACGTAGCTAACCAGTAAAAGACAGAGCTTGCACTTACTCTTGATTAACTCCTCTTCTTCAGGATGATCTAAGAGAGGATCAAGTGTTCTTTGGTGTTTCTCTGTGTTTGGAGAGTCCACTTTTGAAGTATGAACCAAATCTTCTTGTTTAGTACAGCATTACAATACTAGTGATCACTTCCTATTACCAGGATGTTGATAATTTGATGCTAAATTGCTTGTAAAGAAAATGAGCTTGGAGCTATAGTAATAGACAGTTCAAATTTCACAGGACTCCTGCAGTGCTCGGGGCAGTCATTATCATAGTTTCAGATGTTAATGAAATATAGATAGTAGGTAACCACTAGAATACATTTCTTGGAGCTACTGCTTGATTTCAGGCTATAAAAAAAATTAATCCTTGCATGCAGTTTAATACCAAGTTAGAGGAACATACCTTGTTACTCAGGATTAGAGCCTCATTAACTTACGCTCCTAAAAAGAAAAACTACTTCAGCAATACTAATGCCCTCTGCTATTTTAACTGGGGTTAGAAGTTTTCACATGGAGTCCAGTCAGAAAATGTTAATGACATAAATTCTGACTTTTATTTTTGACATCTGAATTCTCATAATAAGTAGATAGAGGCAAATGTAATCGAAAATTTGAGTATTTGTAGCAAAATGACTGAAGTATCTGAATGTGGATGTTCTCTCGTGCTGTCAGCCCTGAAGATGATGTATGACTGTGTTGCATCTTGTTCTTTCCTGTTCTTTGGTTGATGCTACTGATGCACAGTAATTTGAGACATGCATATATGAAACTTACTGAGTTACTGGCTTTCCCCCCTCCCCAAATGTACATCTATGAATGTAATACCTCTTTTCTTTTTACCTGTTACAGCAAGACAACCTAGGATCACAATTTAGCCATATGAGTCTTGCCCGCCAGCCACCCGCTGATCCAGCTGAACCTCATACTGCTATGTTCCAGTCCACTGTAGTCCTCCAGCCCCCACAGCAGTCCAGTTATATCATCGCAGCTGCTCCACCTCCGCCACCCTCTGGCCAGCCGGTTTCTGCTCCAGGCTACTCGACATCTAGCCACCCTGTCAACCAGCAAGTAGTCCCACAGCAGGGATATATGCAGCAACCTGTGCCACAGGTACAGTGGCCCCGTTTCCATCCTCCCAAAAGATGTGTTTAAAAATGGATCATGCTCTTTTATTAATGAGCTTTTCATATGGTGTGGGGCTCCCTGTTGCATTGCAGCTGTATGCATTTATTCTGGAGTTGAGGGTTTTTTTTCTGCCGTATGTGCTTTGAAATGAAAGACTTCAGTCTATTTGAGCAATAATCACACAAGTTTTCCTACTTTACATCTGACTGGTAAAACTCTATATTATAAAAGTGCATAAAAATATGTTCTGCATAATTTTCTAGTTTTCTAGATGTGTCTTTATGGAAATTGGGAATTGTCACTTTTACAGTGAAAGCAGAAGTCAATTGTTAAAGAGGGAATTTATCCAGTATAAGTATTTTTAATTGCTAAACTGTTCAACATTAGTCACACCTTTTAGTAAGTCTTGTGTCTTTTATCATGTGATTGGTTTTTGCATTTAGATGCCTGCCTTCTATAAGCTTGCAGGTAGTGAATCTCTTTATTTGTTGTTTGGTTTTAGATGCCAGCTTGCTATTGTACTGCCAATCAGTATCCACACTCCAGTCAACAATACCGACCTGTTTCTGTCCATTACAGCACGCAGCAAAACCAACCATTGGCACAGCCAGGACAGCAGACAGGTTTGTTGAACTCTTTCAGCATTTCATTGGAACATGTCGTGTGAGTTTTCTCCTGGTTTTGCTTGTTAAACTTATTTTGCTGTAAAATTTCAGATAAAGCAGAAGTTCAAATATGGGATACTAAATGTAACTAACCTAAGGTGGAAAAACTTGAGTTGATTGTTCATGAAACTTGAGATTTAAGCCATTACTGTGAGTGGCTAGTGGTGTAACTTCAGTTATAGGATCTTTTTTTTTAAGTTTAGAACTGAATAATTCAAAAACTTGTAACCTAATAATTAACTTTTTAGTAACTTACAAAGTTGGATGAATTAGTGCCTTTAAATGATGTAACATTGTACAGATGTAGCTTCACTGAAAGATCTAAACAAAAGATACTAATTTTAGATGTTGTGGCATGAAAAGAGCACTGTGCAGAAGATACTAGTGACAACACTTTTGTCTTTCCTGTCCTATGATTAAAGGTATCTGGGTATTGAATAGAATATATAATGAGACTTAGGTGGTTAGAACTAGTTTTCTGCTTTTACTGAAGACTTTACAATTGTTTCTGAGTTACGTTTCTAGGGATTTTTCCAAGCTGTATTTTTGTCACCTTTCTTTCCTATTGTCCTTTCCTTACAAATTGTAACTGTAGCTACCATCATTCTGATAATCTGTACTTAAAAATATCACTATGACCTCCCCAGTAAGAGAAGTTTCTGAAACAGATTTACTTCTGACTCACAGTCAAACTTGCAGCAGTAACTGGTGATGCTTGAAGGCAGAGATCCTTAAAAATCTGGCTTTTATACCATGCCTTAGTTGAATGTGTTGGACTTGGTGTCCTTTTGAGTCTCCTTCAGAAAGAAGAATGATGTTTTAATTTCTCGCCCTGCTCCTGTGTTGCTCTACAGAAATAGGATGAAAGATCAGCTTTTGCAAAGATGAACTGGGTTTCTTTATAGCTCTTCTATTGAATGGCCTGTGAGAGGGATGGCTCTGTCTTCTGCAATTCTAGGAAGTGCTCCAATAGCAGCGACACTTGAAGTTGCTAGTCAGGGTTTAGTTCACAAATGTACACGGGATTATTTCATGGCAGAATCATCAAGTTGTGGTGCCCGCTTGTGGTAGGGTTGTCAGATCACTTTAAAATACTGTTAGTACCTGCTTACTACAAAATACATCACTGCTCACTCTACAGAAGTGAAAGTATATTGACCTTGTTTTGAAGGAAAACAAATTACTTTTTTTGTAATTTGTTCTGTCCGTTGCTGTTAAAGATTATCCAGCTGTGTTGTACAGCCTGCTTTCCTCCCTCTGAATTTTTAGTACCTAGGCTACCTAGTAGCAGGAAGTCTGAGGCTCAGCTGGGGTTACTTCCCCATTTACACCCTAGCAAATAGCACACACACTCTGTACATCAGAGAGAGCCCAGTGTACATATGGAGCTAACTAAAACAATGTGAAGTTGAAAGCATGGGGTGTGGGTGCATCAGCACCAAGATGCAAAGGGAGGAGTCAGCTGCTGTTAAGTCAATTTCTTTCTTGTACGTTTTTCGCTCATTACATTTTAACTGAATTTCACTGCCTGTAATGTGGACAGGATGAAAAGGCATCAGGAGTGAAAATCTCCCTCTGTATCCGAGAAGAAATAAAGTAAGAAAGCTGTGCAGACTTTACTGCTTTGATAATGTACCTTGTACCTGTAACCCTGACATTAAAGGATCACATTTTAGTAGTGAAGGGACGGTCCAGCCAATAATTCATTCAATCCTGTTTGATTATTTGGTATTTACTAGCATTAGTGATAGAGAGAAATATTTTACTAGCAACTGCTACCTCCAAATTGCTATCTAGCCATTGCTGGCTCTCATTTACTGCTTTGTAGACAAATTTGAGTCAGCATTCTTGCAGTGGAGGGTTCCACATCATGTTTTCTGATCTGTGAACTGTTCATGAGATGGTGTATTTTGAAGTTCTCTCTCGTATATTTATTTTAAATAGTAATATTTATATTAGGTTGACACAAAGCTACATCCAAAATGGTTGATGCTTATTGGCAACGTCTGTTTTCGAGAGCAAAGACAGTTCCTTGGCTAATACACCAAGGTGTCTGGTCAAAAATTATAATTAACAAATCATGTATTACATAAAAGCCATGGGGTTTATTCATCTTACGCACTGGTCACTAATTATGAAACAACTCTCCAGACACCAATTAAGTTAAAAGATGACCACTTCTGAGAGCATGGCAACTGAAGCCACTTTGGGGTTTAATATTATGGACTGGCCTGACTTTATTTATGAGCTGTTGGATTCGGGGCCGTAACACTGTCTGAGAGGTTTACATTTCTCACAGTGAACCGGTCTCTTTTTCAGCTGCTTCCTGGCTTCCTTTTTAAAGGGGTTTCAGGTGAAGTATTGGGGGGAGGGGGGGTAAGTTTTAATAAGAATGCTTTGGTTGCCCAAAAGATACTGGGAGAAGAAAACTCTCCTTAACAAAAATGCTTTTCTGATTGCCATGATAATGAAGGTCCAGTTACCATGGGACCTAACTATGGGCTCATTAAAAATCTTGTCTGAACTACAATTACTGTAAGAACATCAGCTGAAGTACAGCTGGCTTCTGCTTCACAACAGCCAGTAATAAAACTATTACAGTTGTAATAACAGCTGTAGTTGCATTAGTTGTAGTCAAGCTACGCTCACAGCTTGTCAACCAAGCGATTGTACTTGCTTTTCTGTTCTTGAATAAAGGCTGTTTCTCACTCTTAATGTGTTCTTCAGAAAATGTATTTCTGTATTCAGTAAGTGAACTTCTGTGAACAGTGATTTCTTTTTAATTGTGTAAATATTAAGAAACATGCTTCTTTTATCTCCTGTTTCAGCTTTTGTCTGTGTAACGAGACAATCTGCTATGGCAGGTGTGGGTTTTCTGCTGAGTGCTGCAGTTCTGTCAGACCGCTGTCTAGGCAGAGGTGAAATTGTGAAGCTAAAAATAGAGCATTCTTTGGAACGCTGTGGGGAACCTTCTTGGCAGGCAGTTTATATTGTTCCAGTTCTCTCTGCTTGCAAAATTGATCATGTCTGTCTCTGGAAGTGCAAGAAAAAGCTGCAAAATATTCACAGCTACATTGCAGTGTCTGGAAAATGAGGGGTTTAGGTTGCAGCTGTATTGATTGGATGTCATTTACTGCAGCTTCACATTCTGCTGCGTTTTAGGTGCCATAGATCAGTTTGTAACAAAGCTTTTTATTTATTACAGATGAGGTGGAATTTTGTGCATAGTTCAAACTGAAGAGTTCTTAGAAATTCTAATTAGCATTCCCAATGGAAGCATGCACTGTTTTGAAGTTCTTTTTAGTACTCTAAAAATATTTATAGTGCGGTGTGTGTTTCTAAGGAATGGCTCTCTTGGTTTTAACAAATTGAACCTTCTTCCCTTTCGTATTCTGAAACAATATTTGATTATATTAAGAGTCTTTTAAGTCTTCATTGTTACTATTTCTATAAAGACAACCAGCTGAGACCGTTAATTCACAATGTTCACTGTACCCTGTATGTATGTCACCAATGAACATTGCTGGGGGTTGTTTACAAAAATGTGTTTTGTGTTAACTAATTTTCAAAACGGAATGCACCATTTCTTAAACACAGTTTAAAAAAAAGAAAATATCCAAGTGAGTTTTTGCAGTTAGATTTGCTGTATTATAGATCCACACCCAGGTAGGGAGCACGGGGAATGTCAAGGTCAGTAGAATGTGAATGTGTCCAATTCAAAAACAGACTCTTAGTGCTGTCAGTACGTCTTGACAAGCCCAGTTCTGTTATTCTGGAGCAGTAGCTGGCTTTGTCTCAGAAACACTGATAGTTATGGGTTTTGGTAAGTAGTGCATACGTGTATAACAGAATGTGACAGAAGGAATTTTACTTGTGTTCTGCATGTGTTTGATCATGGTAGCAATTGTCTACCGTATGCTTATGGGGGTTGGGGGGGAGGGGGCAGGGCACTCACAGAATTATAGAACGGCTTAGGTTGGAAGGGAACATAAAGATCATTCAGTTCCAACCCTCTGCCATGGGCAGGGATGCCTTCCACTAGACCAGGTTGCTCAAAACCCCATCCAGCATGCTTGGTTTGAGGGGTTTTTTGTTCTGTTTTGGGGGGAGTTTGGGGGATTTTTGTTTTTAGGCCATTTTTGAAAGATAGCAGTTGAAACAACAATAAATAGATGTAGAGGCACTGTAGAGGAGTGAACATGAAAATCTTTTTTCCCCAAGATAACTCCGAATATAAAATGTCTTCCACTATATACAATCATGGCTTTTACATGGAAGATTTTTCTCAGTTGCCAGTTGTTTTCAGCATTACGGATTTCAGTAGAAATTGCCCTTCTACAAAATATTTACGCACATGCCTTACACAGATTTCGTTGAAGTGCAGTTCAGTTTTGACCCGTAGTCCAGATGTTCTTATCCGCAGGGTACCTGAGGTACTGGGGGAATTTAGCATTACTAGAATGGCCTTGTTCATTATAACAGACAGTCTGTTGGTTTTGATATTACCTAGCATGCTTTGTTCAAATGCTTTCAGCTTTCACTTATCAAATCAAGGTGTTAATGCATGTAACTCACGTAGAGTGTAAATAAATATTGCAAGCATGTGAAAGCAGCATTGCAGATAGTATGTATGATGTTTCATACTGGATCCAAATGAGTATATCTTTTGAAATTAATGTTGGCTTCTTTTTATATGCATGATAAGCCAGATTTAAAAAGCCATTGGAAAAAGCTACACATACATTTTCATATAGGCAACTGTGCATAAAATACGATCATTATTTCAAAGTAAGATTTAAATGTGTAATTTCAGGTTACCAGATCTTGCCCAACCAGCAGCAAAACTACCAGGGTTTAGTTGGAGTTCAGCAGCCTCAGAATCAAAATCTAGTCAGTGGCCAACACAACAGCGTTGGGAATCAAATTCAAGGTGTGATTGTTCCATATCCTTCAGTGCCATCTTACCAGGTGGGTCATTTATTCATAACTTCCTAATCACTCTTGAGTGATGCTTTATTTTTTTTTTCAAGTGCTTTGCTTGTCAGTGGTAGAAAGCTGCAAGTAGGTGTCAGAGCTGGCAAAGCCGAACAAACAAAACACGCCACAATTGAACTGAGAAGAAAATCTGTTGCAAGTGTGCAAGTTCTAGTCCTGTTAAGAACCAAGTGCTGTGTTAATTGCGATTTGGAGGATGGCGAAGAACGATTTCTATCCCCACCACCCTGCTTTCTGTTGTAGAGAAGGTCTCTTGCTAATTGATAGAGTCCCTCAGAATCAACACTTAATTTTTGGAGAAAGAAGATAACATTATTTTTCTTTAATAAAGCACTACCATTTCAACTACTGTTATCACTAGTCTTCTGGATGTAGAGAACTCCAGCAGATGTTTCAGTTTCTGGCTTTGGTTTGTTTTTTTGTTTGCTTGTTTTTAACTCTTATATAAACTAGGTGGTGTACAGGAGGCAGCAAAAAGCACTGTCTGCAGAAGAAAATGTTAATGTGTTCTCAATTGTAGGTTTCGGTGCCTCAAGGTTCCCAAGCAGTGCCCCAGCAGACGTATCAACAGCCTGTTATAATTCCCAGTCAGTCAAGTCAAGGATTGCCCTCAACAGGAATGCCAGTTTACTATAGTGTCATTCCATCAGGTCAACAGAATAATTTAAGGTGAGTTTAACTTGGCTATTTGATTTCTCAGAAAATAGGCTTAATTGCCTAGTAATAACTAATAGTTGTTACGCTATAGTATCGCATATATTAAAAGGTATTGTAAAGGCGGGCTTCTGGACACTTTATTACCTATTTAGTTTTGCTCTTATGCATTTAACTAAAATAACCAGTACTGCTTTAATTGGGACATACCCATTAGTCAGGAAAAGTTGTTTCCTGTGGAGGATTGACCCTGTCTGGATGCTAGGTGCCCACCAAAGCCGCTCTGTCACTGCCCTCTTCAGCTGGACAGGGGAAGGAAGATAAAACAAAAGGCTGTGGGTTGAGGTGTGGACAGGGAGAGATCACTCACCAGTTATTGCCATGGGAAAATCAGACTCGACTTGGAGAAATTAATTTATTATGAAATCAAATCAGAGCAAGATATTGAGAAAGAAAACCTAACCTTAAAACACCTTCCCCACACCCTTCCCTTCTTCCTGGACTTAACTTACTTTCTCTGTTGCTAGCAAGGACTGCTGGCATAAAGCTGGCTATGAAACAAGTGTAGGAACTTTTTTGTGTGCTCAGCTTTTGTTTGATAGGTAACTTCTGGGGTTTTGTTTTGTCCTTTTTTTTTACCTACCTTGGTGTCCTGATCTACATGTACAGATCTCCCTGTGTATGCAGCTGTGTCCCCAGCACAATCTGAGTATTTGTGAGAGAACAGATGGGCAGGAATTCATTACAGTTAATGCTTGATACAAATTTTTCTTAATTTTTTTAAGTATGTGCATTGTTTAAAAATACTTTTCCTGCAGCTTTTAAACAAAGAGCAATAGTATGAAGCTTGCTTCATCCTTTTGTGAGTGCAGAGACATAAATAGTATTTGTGTTATCAATGCATCACTTCATCTACTGAAACCTGAATTCTTCTTTTGCATGTGAAGGTTCTTTTTTATTCTTTACTTCTGTAGTTATACTTGACAGTCAATGAAGTCATAGGTAGGCATAATCCCAGTCTTTTTTTGAAGTAAGTTCTAGTGCTTGATCATCTTTTGCACATTTAGAATGTCCCTCTACTTTGAACAGGGAAAAATTTGTTAGGAATTAAAAGCAGACTAGCAACCAATGACAGCATCTTGCTTTTATCATAACGGTTATGTTGCAGCACTTTTGCAAGGGAGGCAGAGTACTGTTCTACAGCAACTGGGTAGTCTCGCACCTTCAGGCCACTACTGAAAACTGTAACCAGCAGGCAGAGGAGCAGCTGTGTGACAGTACACATCCCATGCAGATACAAACCTTGGTTAAGTTTTCACTGAGTTTTGCCTGCTTTAGCGGATGTGAGTCTTTAATATTAATGTACGCAAAGAGTTTTGCTCAATGGCTCAATGTCCAGCTGGAGACCAGTAACGAGTGGTGTCCCCCAGGGATCGGTGTTGGGACCGGTCTTGTTCAACATCTTTGTCGGTGACATGGCAGTGGGATTGAGTGCGCCCTCAGCAAGTTTGCCGATGACACCAAGCTGTGTGGTTCGGTTGATATGTTGGAGGGAAGGAATGCCATCCAGAGGGACCTTGACACGCTTGTGAAGTGGGCTGATGCCAACCTGATGAAGTTTAACCATGACAAGTGCAAGGTCCTCCACCTGGGTCGGAGCAATCCCAGGCACAGCTACAGGTTGGGCAGGGAAGAGATTCAGAGCAGCCATGCAGAGAAGGACTTGGGGGTGTTGGTTGATGAGAAAATGAACATGAGCCGGCAGTGTGCGCTTGCAGCCCAGAAAGCCAACCGTATCCTGGGCTGCATCAAGAGGAGTGTGACCAGCAGGTCGAGGGAGGTGATCCTGCCCTTCTACTCTGCTCTTGTGAGACCTCACTTGGAGTATTGTGTGCAGTTCTGGTGTCCTCAACATAAAAAGGACATGGAACTGTTGGAACAAGTGCAGAGGAGGGCCACGAGGATGATCAGGGGACTGGAGCACCTCCCGTATGAAGATAGGCTGAGAAAGTTGGGGCTGTTCAGCCTGGAGAAGAGAAGGCTGCGTGGAGACCTCCTAGCAGCCTTCCAATATCTGAAGGGGGCCTATCGGGATGCTGGGGAGGGACTCTTCATGAGGGACTGTGGTGAGAGGACAAGGGGTAATGGGTTCAAACTTTAACAGGGGAAGTTTAGATTGGATATGTGGAAGAAATTCTTTACTGTAAGGGTGGTGAGGCCTTGGAATGGGTTGCCCAGGGAAGTTGTGAATGCTCTATCCCTGGTGGTGTTCAAGGCCAGGCTGGACAGAGCCTTGGGTGGCATGGTTTAGTGGGAGGTGTCCCTGCCCATGGCAGGGGTGTTGGAACTAGATGATCTTAAGGTCCTTTCCAACCCTAACTATTCTATGATTCTACTTGAACTGTGGCACAAAGGATGGAACAAACTTCTTGTGACAATGTAGGTAAAAATGGTAAATCCAACAGGATTACACCTATTTTTTTTCCACAATTTGAAGTAATATTTTTTTTCCTCATTCCCTCTGAATGTTTACTTTATCTATAGTACAGAAATTAAGTACAAGATTCTGTAGGCACCATTCTGAACATGGTTCGCCAACCTGATGTTCTGGCTCTGGCAGTTATGATCAGTTAGTGGTATGATAGAACTTGCCCATGTCTGTTACTTAGCCGATGAATTCCTGTGAATGCCCTGAAAAATACCTGGCATAAACAAACTTTTAAAGTTATCCTTTTCCTACATATTACAAACAAATGAAAGGTGGTTTCTCCCATGCCTTGTTTTGAAAAGCCACAGAAAGGCAGTCATCTCTTTAAGCAGCATTACTTTACACTGAAGCAGAAGTGTGCTCCTTTGGTGTCCTGAGCAATGAGCAAGCTGGCTCAGCTGCATCCAGAATCCTCATAGCAGGTTCTGTGGTGATATTTAACTGAGACCTAATTCTAGCTAACTGGGCAAGACAACAAACTGTTGGTTTATTATTGTTCTGCATGTCTTTATACCCATATAGCAATACTGATATAAAAATGGTGTATCAAAATAGGTGAATTAGTAGAGCCTCTTAATGCATGCAGGCCATAGGTTTTTTGCCAAGGAAGAGATGTAAAACTTCAGGCTTCTGAAGAATGAGTAGATTTGGCGGTAGGTGGGAATATTACTGATCTTAAAATTAACATCTCAGTCTAGATAGCAAATGCAGTCGTTATTAAATAAATGTGTAGCACAAATGCCTATTATTCATGTTCTTTTTTTATTATTACTATTACAGTTCATCAGTAGGATATTTGCAGCCTCCTGGATCAGAGCAGATACAGTTTCCTAGAACATCATCACCAGGCAACTCACAGCAGCTTCAAGGACAGCAGTGTGCAGGTTGGGGGAATAAAGTTTTTTATTGAAAGACTTCAAAAATGTGTAGCTATTAATACACTGGGTGACTGGATATTTGCTATCAAGGGTTTCATTTAGATTAACAACTGTATCATGTTTCCTCCTGTGTTCCATTTTTGAAGTCATATTGGAGGCAGTTGACTTGACATCTCAATTTTTCATTGAAAGCTCTCAAGTTACTTATAATTCAGCAATGTACATTGTAACACCTTGCATGTCTGGCTTGTGAGTTGAGACAGGGGAACTATACATTGTCAGCAGAATGACTTCCATGTTTTCTTGAATAGCTACAAGGGTCCAAAAATTTCGAGATTTGGGTTTACATTTGATAGAATGAGCAAGGTGCATTTTGGAAGCAGTATGGTAGGCTCTTCTACTCAAGAAGCATTTTATATTTCACTTAATGGGATAGGAGCAGTGATTTTCTTAAGAATTCCTGAGAAGAGGGTGAAAACTGTGAGTGTTCTGCGTTTGGATAGAGGAGAGGTAGCTTTTTGACCTGCTGAAAAGCTAAATTAAATACCCCAAAGCTGTGTGGGGTGTTTTGGTTTTGTTCTTATGGTAGCCTTATTTACTGCTTTTACTTTCATAGTTTATAGCAACCATTCAAGTCAGAAGCCATCACCTCCTACATTATTGCCACCTTCATCAAAGTCAAAGCCGCAACAGGCTGCTTCCATTGTGCACTACAGCATAGTGTCTCCACCCTCATCATATAAAAGTTCGCCCACTGGTCTTTCCATCATGCAGCCAATAAAAGGTATATTTTATTGGGATTTTAATCTAAGCCATTCTGTCTGGAAATCTGTTGTAAATTATCAGATTGATTTCATGGCTGACTGCTAGAACAACTGCAACTTCAATGCCATCTCTGCAGATACTTTTTTTATGATTCTTCAGCTGAATTGCTATTATTGTAACTTTTTAAATGACAACTTGGAACTTAATTGAAACAATAGCCAACTTCATGAAGGCAGCCTGGAGACAGCCTGCAGCAGATAAGTGTCACTTAGAAGCATTTGAATCAGGTTTGGAATGTTTAGATCTACAAAATGTTTGGGTAATTTCTGAAGGTGTAAAAATAGCAGCCTCAATGGCATGTGAAAACGGTGACACACAGCTTTGTCATATTCATGAAATGTTTATAAGTGTTGATATCCAAACACTTAAAACCTCCGAATTTCCAGTTATAAAAATTTATAGATGGGTTAGGAAATTAAGAGCACTCAGGTTAGCTTCTAGACAAGAGGTTATAGAACAAGCCTGTGATCATAGTGGTACAGTCCGTATTTTCCTAATAGGGAATTTGGTATGTTAGAGGTTTTGTTGGCTGAAAAGGGGTAATCTCAAATACTGCTACCTCAGTATTTTGCAAGCAAGCAACAGATTAAACAACCCGAGGTCAGTGACCTACACATGTGGTGTTTGTTACAAACATTTATCTTAAGATATTTTTAGACCCTCTTTATTCGTAAACAAGTAACATGCAGTTAAGTGGCAAGACAGCTGGATTAGCAGTGTGTTAGAGTTCATGGGCAGGTTTGGTTTCGTTCCCATTTTGCTTCAAGTTTGTTTGGCTTTAATTCTGGAAGACTCATTTTGGGGTGTCTAAAATTGGTCCCACACTAGTTTGTTCTTCTGTGCTCCTGATCTGTCCTGGAAGTGCTGGTTTTAGGAATCTGAAGGCATTGCTCAAACCTGCTAAACTCTGATTTAAAGAGGTCTGGGGAAGAGGGAAGCCCTTTAAAACAGAGGGAGAACAAATTTTGAGAGAACAAAGAAAAGCATGCTTTTCAGTGATACTGAGATGATGAATCAAAGCCAATGAGATGAGGACATACACTGATACGCAGCAAAGTTGTGTTTCTTTTCATATGGAAAAGCCAGACAGTAGATCTGGGAAACCTTTCAAAGGTTTCTGCTGTGTTTCCCTTCTTGCAGTTTTGGACAGGCGACAGTGTCTGCAAACTGACTTAGGCATTCTATGACACTTTATTTTGTTGGGATGCTTCTTTAGGAAGAGATTTGCATTTATTTTAATTTACTGAAATGCTGTGGAACTAGAAGTAGTAGAAAGAACATTTTTTTCTGGATGTACAAAGCTTTCTTTTGCAGTTCAGCATTTTCAGATTGTGGTACTTGTTTAGAAATGGTGCTGTAGATGGTTTTGAAAGAAAAGCATGGTTTTATCGGTGCACAGTTCTCAGAACAGAGGTAAGTCAAAAGAGTATGCTAGAGTGCTGCAGAATAAAATACTGTAATAGTATAAATCAGTAAGTTGTAAATCAATATAATTAATAATGATTAGAAATGCATGCATAAAATATTAAAATGAAGCCAGTTTTCTTTTGTAAAATGTACATGTATGTAGATGTTTGATATGTCTCAGGTTCACATATAGGAATTACGTAAGTTTGTGGCTTTGCTACTTGGAAGCTGTTGTGTTCTATATTATTCTCATTATGTAGAAGATATCCATAAAGAGAGTTATATTTTATTTTGCCATGTAACAAAATAGAAATATTTGCAATGTGGCTCGAGCAGGGATTCTTCCATTTACATCTTCCATTAAACTTGGCCAGATATCTGATGCTTCCATTTCAATCTGGAACACATGGGTAGAACTTTTTGCCATTCAAAGGAAAGTACAGATGTCAAAACATTGCTAGTTTAAGTATTAATATAGTAACTATTTCAGGATACAATTTACAAAAGCTAATGTACTTTTAACGAGTTCATTATTCTACATTGTTTGGTTTGCTTCTTGAAGAAGTCTGTTGCTTTTTATGGAGCCCTGAGGTACTGAAAACAGCCCATTTAAAATAAAATAAAATTTAAAAAAAGCAAGATGAATGCATTTTATAAGCTATATCTGATTGCTCTTAACTGATGCTACGATGTTGGTAGTACATGGAGAAGAGTGTAGACTCCCACTGTAAGGGTGGATGATTAAATGATATTTAAAGCATGTGTTTAATTGTGGTTTCCGACAAATGCTGTAAACAGTGGGTAGAGCAGAGAAGGAAATTGCTAACAACCATTTACAAGTAAATAGGATGTTCTATAAATTACCTGAGACAGCACTAGGTCAAAGTGGGAAGACAGCTCCCCTCAGGCAGCCTCTTATCACAACCCCTTGTGTGAAATGTTACAGAACAGAGTTGGCTGTTTAGGTGCTCTCCCATGACTTTGGTGTTTGTGTAGCCACAAGACTGTCAGTGGTACAGGATGTGGGGATCAATTTGCAGTTTCTGCCCAGAAAAACTAACTAGATTACTTCTATTTTTAAATAAAGCATATTTATGCTTAATGTCACATGTTCTTCAACTCATTGCTCTGGCAGCAGCTACAGTGAATGTTAAATACTTCTAATTACTCTTAAATGGAATAATTTCTTTTAAAAACAGTCTCAATGATGAGCTTCAGTGGTTTCATGTTATTTCCCTTTTTCAAATTCACATCTGTTCTGCCAAAATGACAACTGAAAAGTATGAACTAACTGTAGCCTACTTATTTCTTGTCTTTGTAGCAGTAGCACCACCACCAGGTGGAGGAGTAGTAATGATGCAACTAAATATACCTAACAATCCTCAGCCTCGGAACCATTCACCTCCACCATGGAAACAGAATAAATACTACTGTGATCATCCAAGGGGGCAGAAGTCCACAGAACTTAGCACTTTAGACAATACTGCACAGGTATGATGATTTTGTTTTGTATTCCAGGATGACTTAAAATTTGCATATTTTCTCAAAAGTTCTTTCAGGGGAATAAAAAATCTTCTCTGATAATATGTAAGATTTTAACTATTAGCAATTTTAACTTGACTTCAGTCAGTGAGTTCTGAAGGTGTTTAGATTGTTTAAAACTTTTTTCATTTTGTTCCTTTTCTATTTCACAATTTAAAACACTAACTTGCTGTTTATTCCAGTTGCAGCATAGTCCTCAACTAGGTAGTCCTGTCACCTCACCGGCCCAATCACCAGCACCAGTTCAGCTTTCAAACATGAAGAACATCCGTCCCACATTAACACCTCTTTCTATTGTGCCCCAGTTTTCTAGACCTTTTGTCCCTGGACAAGGTATATTTTTACTTAACTAAAATGTGTGTTTGGTTTGTTGTTGGGTTTGTTTTGTTTTGTTTTTACTTGAATGTTTTCAAATATGGGTTATATGAGGATTTTCTGATAAACCGTGGCTCACTTTGGTACTAATACTATTGGAGCAGGATCATCAGAATTATCCATTAAAGCATTACGTAAAATTTCACCTTCTCTCTCTACATGGATACCGTTCCCTGTATTTTTAACAGCTTTTAATCATCTTGTTATTGTGAGAGCTTTTATAACCCACTAGCTTTCTCTTAAGTGAAATTCTGATTTCAGCATGAAAGTATGAATAAAGTTTTGATATCATTTAGCTCTAAGTTTTAACCATAAATCATGAACAACACACACTATTAGAAAGGATATTGTTCGAAAGCTACAACTGTAAGTAATGTGGGACTAACTCACCTAAGTACATTAGGTGAACATAGTATCTTTTGGGGGAAGTGATGCAGAAATGTGATGTTGAGATTGAATGTTCACCAGACTCATATACTGGTTGATGCTGTATTGAGTCAAGCCTCTGCATAAGCGAGAATTCTTCATTCCTCTGTAGAATAACCAGCATGATGGACTAGAGCGTCTAGTCAGTACTGCTGATGCTTCAGTTAGTATTTCAGATAGTACCCACCCAAAGGCAGAAAAAATTCCCTGTATAATTTCACAGGCTGCCATGTTAAGAGAAAAACAGAAAATGGGGAGTTTTCATTGAGATGTGATAGGTAATAACATTTAAGAAAATTACGCAAACAAAAAACTTCATCAAGGGCAAACATTTCCTTGTGTAGTTCCAAAGCTCAAAATTAATGAGGCTGTTTTACAGAAACATTTACTTCAAAGCAAAACTTAGTGAAAGTTCTGTATTTTTTGCTTATTCACAAAGAAAACCTTAATTCATCTGTCCTTGTTTTGTCTGCTTCATAGTCTTTGTTATTGCTTTGTATTCCAATCATGTAAATCTTCCAGGTTGCCTGCTGTAAAGCATACCTCTCAACTGTCTGAATCATCTGTGACTACTAAAAGCTTCTATTCCATTGTTCATGTGAATCATTGGAGCAAATAGGAATGTGAAGATTCACCTGGCTCTAATATAACCATGAAAATGATTAAATTAGTATGCTGAGAGTAGCTTTAGCCTTAGTAAGCTCATTTTGAAATGAGAGGATTTAGATAAGACTACAATGAAGAAAAACTTTTAGTGTGTTTTTCAGTGTAATCATAGAATCATAGAATAGTTAGGGTTGGAAAGGACCTCAAGATCATTGAGTTCCAACCCACCTGCCATGGGCAGGGACACCTCCCACTAAACCATGCCATCCAACGCTATGTCCAACCCCACCTTGAACGCCGCCAGGGATGAAGCATCCACAACCTCCCTGGGCAACCCATTCCAGGGCCCCACCACCCTCACAGTAAAGAATCTCTTCCTCAGATCCAATCTAAACTTCCCCTGTTTAAGTTTAAACCCATTACCCCTTGTCCTCTCACCACAGTCCCTCATGAAGAGTCCCTCCCCAGCATCCCTATAGGCCCCCTTCAGGTATTGAAAGGCTGCTAGGAGGTCTCCACGCAGCCTTCTCTTCTCCAGGCTGAACAGCCCCAATTTTCTCAGCCTATCTTCATACGAGAGGTGCTCCAGTCGCCTGATCATCCTCGTGGCCCTCCTCTGGACTTGTTCCAACAGTTCCATGTCCTTTTTATGTTGAGGACACCAGAACTGCACACAATACTCCAAGTGAGGTCTCACTAGAGCAGAGTAAAGGGGCAGGATCACCTCCCTCGACCTGCTGGTCACGCTCCTTTTGATGCAGCCCAGGATACGGTTGGCCTTCTGGGCTGCAAGCGCACACTGCCGGCTCATGTTCATTTTTTCATCAACCCACACCCCCAAGTCCTTCTGGGCAGGGCTGCTCTGAATCTCCTCCCCGCCCAACCTGTAGCTGTGCCTGGCATTGCTCCAACCCAGGTGGAGGACTTTGCACTTGGCATGGTTAAACTTCATTAGGTTGGCATCAGCCCACCTCACAAGCGTGTCAAGGTCCCTCTGGATGGCATTCCTTCTCTCCAACTTATCAACCGAACCACACAGCTTGGTGTCATCGGCAAACTTGCTGAGGGCGCACTCAATCCCACTGTCCATGTCACCCACAAAGATGTTGAACAAGACCGGTCCCAACACCGATCCCTGGGGGACACCACTCGTTACTGGTCTCCAGCTGGACATTGAGCCATTGAGCACTACTCTTTGCGTGCGGCCATCCAGCCAGTTCTTTATCCACCGAGTGGTCCACCTATCAAATTGATGTCTCTCCAACTTAGAGAGAAGGATGTCATGGGAGACAGTGTCAAAGGCTTTACACAAGTCCAGGTAGATGACATCAACTGCTCTGCCCCTGTCCATCAGTTCCATGGCCCCTTCATAGAAGGCCCCCAGATTGGTCAGGCAGGATTTCCCCTTAGTGAAGCCATGCTGGCTGTCACCAAGCACCTTGTTGTTTTTCATGTACCTTAGCATGCCTTCCAGGACAATCTGCTCCAAGATTTTTCCAGGCACAGAGGTGAGACTGACTGGTCTGTAATTCCCTGGCTCATCCATTTTCCCCTTCTTAAAAATGGGGGTTATATTTCCCTTTTTCCAGTCATCGGGAACTTCACCTGACTGCCATGATTTTTCAAATATGATGGACAGTGGCTTAGCAACTTCATTTGCCAGCTCTTTCAGGACCCGTGGATGGATTTCATCCGGTCCCATGGACTTGTATACATTCAGGTTCCTAAGGTGGTCCCAAACAAGATCCTCCCCCACAGTGGGCCCAGGGTCCCCACCCTCACCGTTCCCGCGTCTGCCTTCCAAGACTTGGGTGGTGTGGTCAGAGCATTTGCCAGTGAAGACTGAGGCAAAGAAGTCATTAAGAACCTCAGCCTTCTCCAAATCCAGGGTAGCCAGTTCTCCCGATAGCTTCTGGAGAGGGCCCACGGTGTCCCTAACCTGTCTTTTATTGGCAATGTACCTATAAAATCCCTTCCTGTTATCCTTAACATCCCTAGCCAAATTTAATTCTAACTGGGCCTTAGCTTTCCTAACCTGGTCCCTAGCTTCCCGGACAACATCCCTGTATTCTTCCCAGGCCACCTGACCTTGCTTCCACCTTTTATAAGCCTCTTTTTTCCTTCGAATTTTGCTCAGCAGCTCCTTATCCACCCAAGGAGGTCTCCTGGCCCTCCTGCTGAACTTCCTTCTAGTTGGGATGCATCGCTCCTGAGCCTGAAGCAGGTGATCCTTGAATATCAACCAACAGTCTTGGGCCCCCCTGCCCTCTAGGGCTGTATCCCATGGAACCTTACTGAGCAGGTTCCTGAAGAGGCCAAAGTCTGCTCTCTTGCAGTCCAGGGCAGTGAGCTTGCTGCACGCTCTTCTCACTGTCCTGAGGATCTCAAACTCAACCATCTCATGATGGCTGCAATCAAGGCTGCCCTGGAGCGTCACATTCCCAACCAGCCCTTCCCTGTTGGTGAGGACGAGGTCAAGCATGGCACCTCTCCTTGTCGGCTCCTCTATTACTTGCAGAACGAAGTTGTCTTCCACGCAATCGAGGAACCTTCTGGATTGCTTGTGCCGGGCCGTACCATCCCTCCAACAGATATCAGGGTGGTTGAAGTCTCCCATGAGAACAAGGGCCTGCAAGCATGAGGCTGCTCCTATCTGCCTATGGAGCGCTTCGTCCAGCAAGTCCCCTTGGTCAGGCGGTCTGTAACAGATCCCCACAATAATGTCTCCCATCGCTGTTCTCCCTTTAACCCTGACCCACAAACTCTCTGTCGACTGCTCACCTGTCCCCAGACAGAGTTCCATACTCTCTAGCCTATCCCTAACATAAATAGCAACTCCCCCTCCCCGTCTGCCGGGCCTGTCTTTCCTAAAGAGCCGGTAACCTTCCATTCCAACACACCAGTCATAGGTGCCATCCCACCATGTTTCTGTGATGCCTATGATATCATACCCCCGTAGATGTGCACACATCTCTAATTCCTCTTGTTTGTTCCCCATACTACGGGCATTTGTGTAGAGGCATTTGAGCCGAGATCCAATTGAAGCCGGCTCATTGGCTGGAGCAGCTGGAATATCCCTACATTGCTCCGAATGTTCCTTACATGCTAGAAAGCTTGTACCTTTTCATCTTCTGATCAGTTTGTGACTGACTCAGATTTACTCAATCATGCCAAACCTTGTTTCGTTAGCCTAACCAAATACTCTATTTCGTGCATAATTATTCTTTCTCTTCTGTGTAAGATCTATGTCGTAAGAGGAACTTGGAGGAAAATTGCATGCCACAGAAAAGCCCTTCTAATTATCTTTCTCTTTAAGGAGATGCTCGATACCCATTGCTTGGCCAGCCCCTGCAATACAATCCACCATCTTT
The DNA here is from genome assembly GCA_039720435.1 of Amazona ochrocephala. Taxonomy (NCBI): domain Eukaryota; kingdom Metazoa; phylum Chordata; class Aves; order Psittaciformes; family Psittacidae; genus Amazona; species Amazona ochrocephala. Next base: position 35,288,265 of record CM077881.1, read on the forward strand.
ATTACGAGGACAAGTAACAAGCGAACAGGTATTAAAGAGAACAATCTCCTGGCAACACTGAGGCGCGGGGGGTAGGGATCAGGACTGCCATTATAACCACTATGAATGGGGAATACATTCTTGCATTAGCAAAGTAATTGAGTGGAAAGTGCTTGTTTTCCAATAATGGTTCTATTTAGTGTTGATACTTCCCATTCGTGTAGATTATGGATTATTTAGACGGATTATAACTGCAATTTGCCAGCAGTTCCACAAATCACAGACAGAACGTTTGCTAAAAGGATTTTCTTTCATTTGAGTAGCAACAAAACAAAAAAACAACCCCATGTACGTAAGTATCTCTGAGCAAAGAGTGTGTTTGTTTCATACAAGAAAAACCTAAAATAATAGTGTTTGCAAAACTAAAAAGTTTTGCCATCTCCTTAACTTTTGGGTTAGACACAGACTCCCTACCTCTACCTTGTTCAGTTCTACCCAAGATCAGCCAGGAGGTGTGATGGATTGGGGGGGGGGTGGAGGAGGGGAAAGTGCATTCATCCAAGAAGATTTATGGTGATTTTTTTTCCTCCTCCATTTCCTCCCTTTCTTCTGAAGCCAAGGACTGAATGTACCTCACTGCAGGATTGCTAAACTCCAAGCCTAAAACTGGTTATTAAAATCTTTCCTGTACCATGGTAGCACAGGTTATTTTCCAGAAATTCCTCTGCACTGTTTTTCACTGAGCTAATCTGGTGCTTTGTCATTAAAGTACATCATTTATGTCAATCTTTCCAGTGTCAACCTGGAAACAGACATGGAAACAGGGGAAAGAAACCAGCAAAGAAGGCTGCTTCAACAGATCTTGGTGCAGGAGAACCAGGTATAGAACTGCTGATTGACACAGTTCTCCATCAAAATGGATTATGGTAATAGGCTGGGAATGTAACAAGAAAAGCACAGGTGAGAAAAGGGAATGAAGAGTAATTGCACAGACATGGCCATGGCAAACACTGGAAACATAAGGCTGCAGAGGAAGACTTGATTTGGAGAGAGGGGAAAAGGGAGGTTAAATGAGAAAAGTGTAGTTATGAAGCCTGGAGAAAGATCAGAGAAGATCAGGATTGGACAATACTAAAACAATAAGGCAGTTGGTCAGTTTACTGGATGTAAGTTCTATTTTGTTACATTAAGTAGTTATATTAAATATGCATACCCCTGCTTCCTTTTACTTGCCTGAGATATGAAATCAAACATAAACCACAAAATAGTTTGTGCCTTTTTTTTCTTCATTTTTGCTTTTCGTTTTTTTTTCTTCTTTTTTCATTTTCTTTTTCTTTTTTTCTTTCTTTCCTTCTAATACAAATAAGCATATGGATTTGGAGGATGTATTGGGAAATCTGCAGATTAGCTCCTTGGAGTTGGTAAAGATGTCATCCAAATAAAACCTGACCTCATCTATCTTCATATCTTTACTGGAAATAATTTTTGTTGCAAGCATTACCTACTGTCAACACTGCTGAAAGTTGCAGATAAATCGGCATTTTCTAACAACTGATGGGAGAGGATTTCTTGAGAGCAGACAGACTAGTTTGTTAGCGTGGTGGGTGATGTGTGAAGCATTAACAGGCAAAGCCATTGAGATGCTGTAGTGAGTTTCCAAACCTGATGCAAAACTAGGTGATCATTTTATTTTTCCACCCCCTTTCTTCTGAGGGCCCTCTTTGTATTCTCAGCTTTTATCTGTATGCTTGTAAGTGTAAGCAGTGCTAAATGTGAAAGCAAAAGGCTCTCTAGAAGAGAGAGAATTGGAACGTCTGTGTATGTGTATCAGGTATCTGGAGATACAAGTATGAAATAACTCATTTTCCATTGTGTTTGTTGTATCATTAAGTACAATGACCAATTTAGATTGAATGTTTCTCCTGTTTCAGTTGTGGGAAAAGTTCTAGAAATTACTGAACTGCCAGAAGGCATAACTCGTATGGAAGCAGAAAAACTATTTGGAGAACTTTTTAAAGTTGGTGCCAAGATTCGGTGGCTAAGGGATTCGCAGTGTCTACAAGCGCAGCAGCAGCAGCAGCAGCACCATCGTCGTTACTTTGGCAGCGGAGACAGTAGCGTGAATGCGGAGTCATCCAAATCTAGTGACTTGGCTTCCACATACACGGTTCTAGCTACGTTCCCTACAATGTCAGCTGCTCAGAATGCATTGAAGAAACAAAGTAGTACCTCAGTGAGTAAGTTCAGGCTGAGAACAAGCAAGAAGCACTACGACTCTCATGTTCTGGAAAGGGCTAGTTCTCAGTAGCAGTTGCATCAGTGGACACTCAGCCTTTACTACATCCATGTCCTCCTCTCCATTGGCTCGATGTCATGGGGCTTCTGTTCTCTTCATAGAGACTCCTGGGATGTTCTGTCGTATGACATTAGCCATTAAAGAATAAATGACCCACTGATCCAGCAAGATGAAGAAAAAAGGAATACAGAGTTAATTCCAAACAATAGCAAAGAATCATTTTGGAGACAGGCAGCTTTCTACAAGGAATGCTGTTGAAATGCCCCCTACTTTTATAGCAGTTTTTTTTTATATTTTTGAATTCTTGTATCAGATCCAAAGTTCTATTGTACAGCAAACGTTCATAAAAATCCATATTCAGATTTGTATTTTATAATCCCTTTTCACACTGGCACATAACTGTCCATTCCAAGGCAGGAACCTGAGGATTGGTGGAGGGGAAAAGAGAACCATTTTCAAGGACTTACACTCATTTTTCTAGCAAATTATCCCAAATCTTCAAGTTAACCTGTTCTTTGTCCCTTGTGGTTTTGTTAGGGGTTCCCCCCCTGCCCCAAGAAAAAAAGATATATATAATTTTAGCAACTAACTCCATAGATGGCCATTTTCTTTTCAGATTCACTCAAGCAATGTCAAAAGAAATTACAAGTAGGTTGTACCCTTGAAGGATTCGCTTCTGATCCAGCAAGTTTAATAATTATTTAAAGGGGAATATGAATAGGTTAAAAAGAATGTTCACTGAATCACATTTTAATATTTCTTCTTTTTAGCAAAAGTGTGAAGAAACTAAAATGTATCTTCACAAGTGACAAAATGTTTGCACTTTGTGTTCCCACCAGTATGGATATCTTTCTCTTCCTTTTCATGCTAAGACAACTGTGTTTGATAAGTGCTGGAAACCTTTTTAATGGTTTAAGTTTTCATCATTTGCAGATGCTCACTGGACATTAAAGATTCATTGCACATAAATGAAACAAACTTTTTTCAATTTGTGTAATTTGCAAGGCTGTACAATGTGTGCTGATGCAAGCCTTTTCCAGTTCAAGAAAATAAATGTTTACAAACACAAACTTTTCCGTGCACTTGTTTAAACTTGTAGGAGACTTCTGAAATGGGAATGAGCACATTAATGGTTTGTATCCCTTCAAATGTGAGATAACAACTTAAAACCAACACAAATACTAGAGCTTCTCAAAGAACCACTATTGCTGTTCCTCTTCTTGAAGCATTGGTTTATGTTATCCTGCCCATCATCATTTTTAGATGTTTCCCTGTATGAGTAAAAAGTGGGAGGAATTGCTAAGACATCATAAGGGACTGCTCCTGGTTTTTTACTCTTAGCACAAGCACAGATTTGCTGTGTAGACAAGCAACTACTTCTTCTCAAGGCTATTGCTCTGTAAAAGATGGGCTTGTAACTTCTGTAAGTGGAAACTTAAGGTGAATGTTATGTTTATATTTTACAGAGGAAAAGAGTGTAGGTGCCTAAACCAGCATTAATTTTCATCTTTTATAAAAAAATCTTGTCCCTGAACAACCAAACATGAAGTGTCAAGGTCAGTCCTATGTATGCCCAATTCCTAAACAATTTGATGAATCAAAGTACTTGGACGAAAACTGACCTGTCTGGGAATAATGTAGCATAATAAATCAGGTATTTTGGACTTAATTCTGCAAAATGCTATACCAACAGGTATTTACATGACTAAAGATTAACTCACACTCCCCTGTAAGAGAAGTTGTTCAGATTCAGGCCCCTAACTAAAAGACAAATCTACTTACCCCTATCTGCTCTTGTAAAAGATGGTGCTTCTCAGCATTTGAGTTCTTATGCTACTACTTGACTGAATATACTACTTGAATAAGGGGATATATTTCCTCCTCAGGTTGGATTGCTGTCATTTACTGCACCCAGAGCCAAAGATGATAAGAACCCATGTTATGCAGGTTATAGTATTCCCTCCTCTGAACAGCATAAAGATAACATAGCTAACACGGAGGGTCTATCACTGCCTCCTGCTTTCCTGTGCTAGTTTAAGATTATGGTTTTAAGCCCTTAAAAGCAGTTAACAGATTATGGGTCTGTACTGACAGATGTCTCAATCCAGAGATGTAACTGTCTCTCCTGTGGCTAACACATTCGGGAACAGGAGTTTTCACAGATGCAGAAGAGCAAACAATAGCTGCAAGCTTCCATATATTTTGAATAACCTAAGAACTAAATCCAACATAAAATAAAACCATTTCCTAAGGATACTGCATGACTTGCTTCATTTGATAAACTTCATCTGTAATAGCCAAAGAGAAGAAAGTGTAATGAGAGAGGTAAGCATGGAGAACACAAGCAATCCAAACAAAAAGGAGAGGGATCCACTGATGAGGAGCAAGGCCCAGCAAATACTAAACTCTTTATCAAGTAAGTTGTAAATGTGAGTGTGAATTGCTCTAGAAATAAAAATTAGAACATTTAATAAGCCAGTTGTAGTCTAATCCTGAATCTGATACCTTACTACAGGCAGGTCACCCTTTCTGAATACATTTTCTTCCGTGTTAAATGGTAGCAGTGACCTTTTTTTCAGTCTGGACATGCTGATACGGGCCACACAGATACAACTGAGATGACTTTGGAAGTGTCAAAGGCCTCTGATGTCTACAGAGGGCACAGAATCCAACTATTTCTGCTTCACAGTCTTGTTCATTCCTGATTTTGTGCCATTTCCCACTGTCTTTAGTAAGCGAACATGGCATAAGCTCACCTAACCAAGGCCACTTGTACCTTCCTGGCTTTTACACTTCTGCCCCTTCTGGTTCCTTGCAACACACAAGCTTTAGGAACTGTACAAAAACCCTGGAACAAGATTTGTTCCATAGATTTGGATCATGTTCTAGAAAGCAAATAAATGCACTTTATGGCAAGAAATAGACATATGTAAAACTAGTATAAGTGTTCTCAATCAATCTTTAGTACTTTAGTGGTTGAACATTAAAGCCATTTTTAAAGGAAATAGTGGCAAAAGGAATTAAGTGGGAACTTAAATTGCAGTAATCTGATACATTTAATTTGGTTGGGAACCTATCTAACCTGTAAAACTGAGGAAAAAGCACTGGAAGAATAACCAGAAAAGCTGAACAAACCTATTACCTACTACACCAAAGGCTGCTATTTCTGGATTTGAATTTTTACTTAATACAGTTCTATTACTGTGTAAAATGCATCCCTGCACTGTGAACATTCAATGCTACTTGTGAAACTACAGTGAAAATGATAATTCAAAATTAAGAAAAGACATTTAAGCTTCATACTCTGGGAACACTCAAAACTATGTAGACCTGAGGTCAGATTCAGGTAGATCAGAGGCACGCCCGAGAATCTATTCGTAGCCTTCACATGGCTGCCAAACTATGTCATGTTTCAGTAGGACTGGATGAAGTGAAACCTTGGTAATGGGCATACTTGCATCTTATCCAAGGCATCTCCCTGCACAAATTTAACCTGTTGTAATCCCAAATACTTTTCTATGACTCACGCACACTTAGAAGATGATATAAAAAGAAAAGTAGCGGAAGACTTATGAAGAAATAAATCTAGCCCCGCAGTATAGTGAAGACTAGTGTTTGCGTGTTCTGATCTGCAACCATCCTGGCCCTCTGCAGAACAAACATTATGATTCAGGATACAGGTGGAACAGGACAGCCCTACATAGATGTGAGTGTGGTTTTGTCAAAGCGTGAGAAGAATTGTTTTGCTTAATGAATCAAGTGAGATTCTTCAATATGCAACATGCCTTTCACAGTAAGACCTTTTTTCTCTTGGGTTATTCAAGCAGCTCCATACCCATTTCCTATCTAGTAAAGCAAGCCATTTCCTTCTTGAGGGGGAATAAATAGTTATATTATCATGCTAGAACTCTCATTTTTGCCTTAAAACTTCACCATTGACTTGTTCTGAGTTGATCTTGTACTTAGTTATTTGGATGTCTGAAAGGGAATCTTAATTAAAATAGTAACTAACCTCTTTTATAAGTAGCTGGTTCAGCTCCAGGGTATTTTTTCCCTAGAAAACTGGTGCAGGCTATAATTTCCTGCGTTTAGCCCTGAGGCAAAGAATGTTTCTATGAAGCTTTGGAGAAAACTGATCAAACCACTTTTAAGCTACAGGTGATAAAAAATTATAATTTTTATGAATTTCCAGCTGAGAAAGGACTTACTTAAAATCCCTTCAATATTTCTGCAGCTCAGTCTTCACAAAGGCTGATGTGCTGCCCCTCTTTGATGTCCAGGTCTTACTCACATTTAAAATGTTTTGGGTTTGGGTATTTTTGGCTAGTAATGTCAGCAAGTATAAAGTGCACAATGTCAATGGGACTTCATTTTGGAAGCTTCATTTCTTGGGTGTAAACCAGAACCTTTAAAATGGCCTAATTTCCAGAACATTCTGAAAATTAAGTCCCTTAAGTTCTCTTATTCTGGAACCTGAAACCAAAGTTACTATTCACATCTGGAAACTTCAGATGCAAGATCCAGTGTAAATTAAGTTGATTCTTGGCTGACTTGAAAATGTAGGCAATTATGTTCTTATTACAACGTGTATGAGCCTCCTCTTAGTTAAATGTCTGCCTTGTGTGCTGAGGCTCACAGGGCTGGAGTTTATACCTGCCTCTGTTTGGCATCCCTTAAAAACAATGTTTTTTTATCCTGTTTGTAACTCCTTGATGTTTTGCGATGTTTGCCGTTTGTCAAAATTTGTCACGTTGAAAATGGATCTTGCTGAAGAGATGATTAAGCATTAAAATTTGGTCCAGGGCACAAACACTTTTGTGTTTGTGGCTTTTTTCATTTTTCAGTCTCGCTGGTAAAGCACATGAGCCTGGTTGTTCTATGGGATGCATGCAACTGTAATGAACTGTTTGTGCATTTCTGAAGAGACACTTGACTGTCAGATAAGACTAGTGCTGTAAACCAAAGAGCTATATAGAAAAATCTGTATGTTGCTGGTAGTTGTATGCTTTTAAAACTGGTATAAATTATAAAAATAAACTGTGCTGCTGTGGATAATGCTTAACAGTGAGGTTTATTCTCAGTTCAGTTCCCATGCCCCCGTTAACTGAGAATCTGAATTAGGCTAAGGATTGAAGATAAGACACCGTCCTGACCATAGGGAGATTTTTCAGACACAGCTGCAATAGAGGTGGAAGGCACACTAGAGGCTAGCTGCAAAACGGACTGCTTCAACCCCAAATGATGTTACATTTGATTTTCCAAAATTACTTGACAGCTAACTGGAAAACAACCAACCAGTGAAAAAGCAGTTCCTCAATGTGCACATGCATAAGAAGCATTTTTTGTTCATCTGCAAAAGATTTATAGTTTAATTTCATAACATCCAACCTTTTGCACTGTTCTTAAATCTGTTTTGTACTACAAAGAAAGAAAATATACACATAATACCATCTCGGCAGAAAAGCTGTAGTGTTCTGATCGTTACTTCTTTAAGAAACATGCAGAAGCATGGTATGCGTATGCAAAGCTTACCCAGTGAGCAGCGTTACTGTGACGCATTTTCCACATGCAGCATCTTAAGGGGTAAAATAATTTCTGTATATTGTTAACACTGATTTGTCTCTTTTTCTATGCCTTTGTAGGTTTTTCAGTTGTCATTATCCAGTGACCTAGTTGTAATTAAACTCCAGGTTACACAAAATACAACAGTGAAAAAGTTTTCCAGGTCAAGACTGGGCATTTTTTGGCCTTCAGATGTTTGACAATATCTACTTCAGTAGTTCCCGAGAATACAGACACAGATCTGTTTCAGTAAAAGCCCCAGTGCAGCACACTTCCCAAAACGTTATCGTCAGAGCACTTGAAAGAAATCATCTTGGCCTCATTACTGCGAAATGTACTTATTCTCCAGACCCTTCACCACCTTTGTCGCCCTTCCCTGCACCCACTCCATCACCTCAATGTCCTCCACGCAGTGAGAAGCCCAGAACTGAACACAGGATTCGAGGTGCAGCCTCACCAGTGCCAAATACAGGAGCATGATCGCTGCCCTGGGCCCTGCTGGCCACACTGTTGCTGATACAGGGCAGGACGCTGTTGGCCTTCATGGCTGCCGGGCACAAGCTGGCTCATTATTCTAAAGAGGCCGTCTGCCTTTGCAGGCTCTGTCCCTGCTATGGTTGTGCTGTGAACGCTGCACTGTTCTCCTCACGGTCCCTCACACAGCCTGACTCACCAGGGAGCATGGAGGGTGTCCTGGCCTCTCATGAAGGTCTGTGCACACCACACTCTAGTTTTTGATGTAGCTAGCATGGACTGCTGCCAATTACCTTCCCCATCATTCTTCCCCGCTATCACACTGCTGACTTTCCCAGGGGGGATGCCGAGGCCAGGTTAACTGTCGCTACCCTGCCCTCACAGGCCCTGCGCTGTGCAGACCCCATTCTCTCCGCAGCCGCCACGAGCCCGTCTCCGCCATTTTGCAGCGGAACACGGCTCAGGGGCGACAGCCCCTCTGACCTCGCGACGCGCGAGGCGCCGACGCGCCAAAATGGCCCCCAGCCGCGGCGAATCTGCCGCACCCAGAGCGTGGCCGAGGGCGGGCGCGCGCAGTGCGCAGGCGCCAATCTGACGGCGAAGCCGGGCCGCGGCCGCCAGCGCACGCGCGCAGCCACACCACCAACGGCTGGCCGCGCGCGTGCGCCTGGCGGCGACTCGCGGCGCCCGGGGTCGGAGGCACCATGATGTGGTTCGGAGGGTCCATCCCGGCCGCCATCGCCGCCGCCAAGCAGCGGAGTTCGGTTTTCGTCGTGTTCGTGTCAGGTATGGCGCGGCCGCGGCGGGGAGTGGTGCTGGGCGCCGGGGCCTGCATGCTTCCGCATTGACACAGTCGGGTCCGGAGGGGATCGGGACCAGCCGCCGCTCAGGCCGGCCTCTGGGCTGCGGAGCCGTCCCTGCGGCCGGCCGGGACAGCCCCGGGCTACGGCAGCGCCCGAGTCGAGCGCTGTTCAGTCCCGCCCGCTGCCCCGTACCGCGTCCCCCAGCTTTCCCCGCGGGGTAGGCCCTGTCAGCCCGCCGCGGCCCTGTCAGCCGGCTCTGCTTGTTCCCTCTCCCCGGGGTGGAGCTTGCGTGAGGCTCCGCAGCGCCTTCGCCAGCTGTTGCTTCCCCGCCTCCCGCCGAGCCGTGATTTCTGCTGTGTCAGGACGCGTCCTGCTGCCCGGCCCGGCGATGCGTGGCCGGCCGTGTAGGTGCCCCAGCGCCTTCTCCAGCCGTGCCCTTGTAGCACATTGTGGCTTTACGCACAGCAATAGGGCAGTGGAATTAGTCGCTCCCTTGTTTCACTTTTGCTATACCCTTGCATAAACCTGCAGTCAGCTGTTACTTGCTGGAACTCACTCAGCTGTTTGTGCAGTGTCCCTTTTCTTTTGGTTTGCCTGTAGTGCTTGTTTTGTAAATGAATGGTATTTGAAAGCTATGGAAATTCGCATTGTTTCTGTGTATGTTGCTTTTCTGCCTGGAAAAATGAGGATAGGGAAGGGGAGGCTTTTTAACTTTCTTCTTGTGTTTTTATGTACCTGTGTAAGTTGCTTCTCGAGTTATTACTATTGCCTTAAGTGCTCGTGGCTTGAAGTTTTTCAGATGCCTCGTGAAAAAAAAAACAAAACACCCACTCTAAATGTGTGGCCGGTATATTTCCCTGAGGAATTACTGAACTGTGGGATTCACTTGGCTTCAAGGAAAAGTTCGCTCCCAAAGGGGATATGAACAGGAAAGTAAAGTGTAGTTAAGTTCCTTTGTTGACACAACTCTCCTTATACTTGGAGAAATGTTTTTTTTTGCTGGATAGTAGACATTGGAAATCAAGATCATCTCAGCCCACGACATGTTCTTGATGTATCACATGGGGTAGTGTGTGCAGGCTTTAAGGTGGCTCTTTAAAGCCCATGAATCATGATGGCAGGTGGGTGTTTGGTGTGAAAGTTTTTACCATTGGATTTTTGAACTTAATTTTTCTTTTTAGTAAACACGTCAGTGTGTTTATCTGTAGTGTCTACCTGATAGCTCTCTGCCTTCATAGTCAATAATAAAATGATTGTAGCATGTTGTATAAATTAAATGGAAAGCTATGTGGTAAACAAGAAACTTCCTTGGGTACCCTCGCTGGAGCTGTCTGTTCCTGAAGGATGCACCCTATGGGAGGGACCCACACTGGAGCAGTTAATCAAGAACTGCAGCCTGTGAGAAGGACTCACGTTGGAGAAGTCCATGGAGGACTGTCTCCTGTGGGAGGGACCCCGTGCTGGAGCTGGGAAAGAGTATGGAGTCCTCCCCTGAGGAGGAAGGAGCAGCAGACACAAGGTGTGATGAACTGACCACAACCCCTATTCCCTGTCTCTCTGCACCACTGTGGGGAGGAGGTGGAGAACATCGAGAGTGAAGTTGAGCCCAGAAAGAAGGGAGGGGTGGGGGGAAGGTGAGTTAAGATTTTTGTTTTACTTCTTATTGTCCTGCTCTGATTTGATTGGCAATAAATTAAATAATTTCCCCAAGTCTAGTTTGTTTTGTCCATGGCAATAACTGGTGAGTGATCTCTCCTTGTCTTTCTCCCAATCCGCAGCCTTTTGTTGTATCTTCTCTTCCCTGTCCGGCTGAGGAGGGCAGTGATAGAGCAGCTTTGATGCGCACTGGGAATCCAGCCAGAGTCAACCCACCACAGAGATTTTTTTAGTAGTAATTCAATACCTATGAGTATTTTGAACTTGATACGTATGTTTCAGGGGTTGAGAATTGCACTTTGTAACATGTTTCCAGTATCTTTTATGAAAGTAATACTGTACGCAAACCCGGCCTTTTCTTTTGGATGTTGACTTTGACTAAGTGAACGTTAGAAATATGTGGATACATAGAGGTAAATTTGTGGTTACAGGAATGTAACTTAGTTTTGATTGTGTAGTATGCTGTAAGGATTTGTGGTTTTTTCATTTGATCTTGTGAGCTATGGAAAAGGGAGAGTGTCACTTTGAGTGGCCATATCTCCAAAATGAGAGTTGGAGAGTTCTGCCAAGTTCTGGTCTGCTCCAGGAACGGTGGAGTCCGAGCAGCTGAGCTGTGATGGAACTGGTCGCCAACCAGTTTTGGTATGCCTGCCAGGAAAGAGAATTGGGAAGCCTAAGAACACACTTTCTCACTATGTGTGGAAGCAGGTGTGTCTGAAGGATGCCGAGTGCTGAAAGAAGAGTCTGTTTTTATGCCAGCAGTGATGGGGTTTGTTGTTTGGATAGATCCATGTTTAAAACTGCACAGTTGTTGGTGATGGTAACACTGAGTCCCTGTACTACACGCTTGCCCACAGGCATTGGAGACAAGCATTTGAAGGCAGCTTTCTGAGCAGGAAAACATGCCTTTGGAAGTGCTTTTGTTTTGTTTTGTACACTCTGTCCAGTAATGTATATGGGGACAATAAATTAATTAAAAAAAAAAAAAGAGAAACCAAAAGTAAATTAACTGTAATTTGAGGGTGGCCACAGTGGAGGGTAGCTATTAGATACAGCCCTGACAAAGTATTGAATAATGTGTGGTTTTTACTGCCATCTGTTACTCCCTCTTCACTGCACTTGTCTAAACAAACATTAGGAAATTAAAACCTGGGTTATTTTTCTGATTCTAGAGTATTTTCCAGTCAAGCAAGGAATAATGTGGCTATTTACCTTAACAATGAGGTGGTGTTTGTGACTACAGTTGCATGTTGTTCAGCCAGTTTTTTTCTTTAACGTTTTTGTTTGCAGCTATAATCCTAACATTTTTTGGCTGTTTTTAAAACCTTCACAGCATATTCTGGTGATGCAGTTATATATTAAAGATCCTGCTGAATTCATGGGATATCTAAATTTACCTGACCAAATTTAAGAGATAAACAAGTATGACTGCGAATTGTGTGCAGGTCTTTCTGCTACAGTGATGCTTTTGTTTGAGAAACATAAGAAATCGAGGCTCTTGGGAACTAGAATTCTGAGGCAGTTGTGATCACTCAGTGTTTAGCAGAATTACAAATTTTTTCAGGTTCTGTTCAGCTTGACCTCTTGACTTGGCTGCTGTGTTTCTTGTGACCTGACAGTGGTCATTTTGGGATACAATTACTACTACAAAACTGTAATAAATGAACCTTAATCCCCAGATGAGGAAGGGTTATCAAAACAAAAAGGTATATGAGAATAAGCAAGTATTCTGTGGGCAGTCACAGTATTAAACTGCTTCATGGCACAGAGCTCTATAAAATGTGTGTTGTCAGCATTTTCATTCATGGATCACATCTCTCTGACTGCACTGTGAACAGCCTCTGAATTGTTTGTGTCTTCCGGCATTCTTGTACAACAGTTGTTTGTGTGGAGAATTTAGTGTTCGGCAGGTATTTGAATATTTTTAGTAGCCTAATCTGGTGAGCACGTGCTCTTGAAAACGTGTGTAGTGAAGCAGTTGTCTGTGAGCAATGTGGAAATGGCGGAGGAGGCCCAACCGCTCTTGGCAGAACAGCTGCATCCCTTGACCACAGTTGGAAGTATTGCGCTTGAAGGTGGAGCAAAGGTTTGCTGGGGAGGGGCTCTGTCTTTTCGTTACAGCACGACATCTTCCGACCGCAAAGCCCTGGCTGCCTACAAAGGTTCCTACATAAAATATCCTAGATGTTTTCTTACTTATTAGAATAGTAGTAGTAGGCATCAATACTTTCCTACTTGCTCTACTACTTCCAGGGAAAATCAATATATATGATTGTGAAGCACTTTTCCAAAATTGGTATATTTCTGATACACATCTCTCTGAGAAGCATTGTGGCCAGTTGTGGCCTTACGGCAGCAGTGCTTCACCAGGGGACTGCATGTGTGACTCACGGTTTATAATAAGAGAAAAATACTGTGCAAAATGGCAACTGGGATGAAACAAACAAATGGTTTGTTGTTATTGAATAATGGACTACTGTACTTCTATACTTGTGACTCAGATTCTTCAAGAGTACAGGTCATTCCAAGCTGCTAGGAATTAATACAGATTGAAGATAAACTAAGAATTGCAGGCCAGTTTACTTTCGAAAGATGGATAATCAGAATATTCACTAACCCACATCCTTACTGAACTGGTGCTTTGGAAGACAAACACATGATTGATGTGTTTCATCTTATTAGAATAACACTTCTGAATCTGTAGCCTCAGAGCACCTCTACAGCTTTCCTTTCTTAAGTACCTCCTCTTCTGTTATTCTTGATCCTCTGTGCTCCTCCTTTTCCTACCCTCCTACTACTGTTGTTCATGTTAGGAACTGGAATACAAAGCCAAGTTACAAATAATCCTGCAAATAAATGGTTTTGGTTTGTTGTTTGTTTGGTCGGTTTTGTTGCCTGTTTTTTTTTAAACACTATCGAACTGTGAAACCTTGTGCTGAGTTATGTATTTACAAGAAGCAAGAAATATAGTTTTACCTACTAGCAGCTGTAATTAAATATATAATGAGAGCTAAGCAGTTAGTTTTAGCATGTTAGCGGGTCAAGATTAATGCCAGGGAGAAGCAATGGTTCCCTCTGTGCCATGGGATCTCCTTGCATATCCTGCATAACATGAGTAATCTGAAGCAAAACGCCAAAGTATAAGCAGACTCCCTGTAACATGAAAATGAGGTCCTTTGGTAGTTGTGCAATGAGATGATGCAGTCAAGCCAATCTTTGGACTTGCCATCATCTCCATTTCCTCTGTCGCTGTTCTGTGTGTGTGGTCCAGTTGCTTCTGCCCCCTTGGACCAGCTCACCATGTGGTTGAATTACTGCAAAAGCTCCGTATGTGCTGGCTTGAAAGGATTGTTGGTAATTAAGGGTTTGGGCCTGTTAGTGAGGTGAATCAGCTGGAGTGAAGTGGCTCCAGTTTATATAAAAAAAAACCCCAGCCAACTGATTTGAAAATAATTGTCTTTCAAAGGTGATCTAAGCAGTTGAAGCAAAGCTAAAATCAGACCAAAACCAGTAATTTGTGGTGGGCTTAGCTTCACATGTGTGCTCTATCTTGCAGGTGAGGATGAGCAATCTACTGAGATGGCTGCAAGGTGGGAAGATGAGAAGGTGACTGAAGCTGCCTCAGATGGTTTTGTTGCTATTAAGATTGACACCAAAAGGTTTGATCCTATCCTAGTTATGTCTCTTGCAGAGTCTTTTATTGATGATGATGGGAGTTAAGAGGCTTTTGAAGTCCTCAGCCTTATTTGTAGGTAGTCTAAATAAAAGGTTCCAGAGCATAAGTGAATTCAGTACTCCTGGAGCCACAAGAACCTGAGAAAATCCCAAATTTCAAAATTTGCTGTTGTGTTCTGCAGAATATTTGTTGTGTAGTTTGGACTGCATTTCAGTACCAGTAAAAGAATGCTTGAGGTTGTCCTTTTGCAAGAGGAAGAGACACAAAAGTTATGTAAAAAAGCTAGAATCAAAATGTGAGTACTCTTGAGGCAGTTCTTGATTGACCAAGTTACATAATGGATTTTAAAACTCATGAATTCAGAAAGAGAAAAATCTGTAAAGCCCTGGAGAAAATGTGTAAATGTGTTTGTCTCTATTGCAACACATAGAATAGAGAAGCATTGAAGTTCCTAGGTAAATTATTGAGCTATTTTTTGTTACATTTAAGCATTCCAGTCCATGTGCAGGAAGTGACATTTGCCGAAATATTATTACTTTGAAATGCTCTAAAGACATTTTTTTAGACTTACTAAATTATTTGCTATCCATAGACCAGATACTTTTTCCTGAATTGCTTCTTAGTGCTGTCTTATGTAGTCAACTGTGATAACCAGGGATTGTCACCATGTGAACACATGTGCAAAATGTTAATGAGAAGATGCAATGCAAATTTGGGTTTAGTGTTCTCTCAAGTATTTAAATAGCTTTGTGTGTGGTGGTAGGACAGTTATTTTTACGATGAAAGACTTAATCTGAAGTTGTTGCGAAGTGATTGTTCCTGATAAATGAATCTTTTCTTTTAAACAGTGAAGCATGCCTGCAGTTTTCTCAAATTTGTATCCTTTGAGATCAGTTTAGATGCTACATTATGATTACAGATAATTGCTCTTTACAAGTTCATACTGTTCTTAAGACAAGTATTTACAAGCAATGATATTAAAAACCACTTCTTACAGCACAAAAATATGCAATAAGCTGTGTAGTTAAAAAATACCATCTTATGCATTCAGCTTCCTGTCAGTTCTTAGAGAAAGTGAACAAGTTGGGGGGGGTTTAATGTTAATCCTGTGTAATTCTCCAAATAGAAGATTATCCAAAGCTTTATGTAAACACATTAACCCTTTGGTATTACTAATCGGCATTAGAAAACAAGCAATGTGTAAATTATTGGCTGGAGTTCAGAATTGAAAAGGAGAAAGAACAAGTAGTGTACTGGGTTCTATCAGGTACACAGGTATGAAGTTAGGTGAGTGTCTGCCTACCTAAAGCAGGTTGCTGCGTATAGCTCAGGAATCCTGTATGATGCTGAGAAAGGGAATTCAGTACCTTAACTGGATTTTCTTAATGATGTAAAGAATTATTTATTGTCTACATAAGATGTCTCACACTAAAAATATTCCACATCAAAACATAAGCAGTTGTAGGATATGTTTGTGTTGGAGAAAAATATTTTGGCTTAAACCATTACAAAGAAAAGAAGAAATACCAATCGGTTTACGTAATGTTTTCCAGCATTTTCGTTAAGTGTCCTTTTTAGTTCCTCCCTTGGTACTGACAACGGGTGACCAGGTGTAGATAAAATAGTGGAATAGATGCTTCTATAAGAAAGACTTTTGCTTTCCCTTTTGAAGTCACTTTATAAAGTTTTGTCATTTGTTGCCCTTAACTGTTGCTGTGCAGATCCTGTAGTGTGCGTTCCATCCAGTTTTTTTATAGGGGACAATGGAATCCCTTTGGAAGTAATTGCTGGCAGCATTTCTGTTGAAGAGCTTGTTACAAGAATCCAGAAAGTTAAACAGGTAACGCTTGCTAACAGACTGCATCTTTCAGACTGAGTTGGGTGTGCTCATAGGCTCCAGACAGATGTCCCTGGCCCTTCACATGTGCTTCAGGGAAGTACAGATTACTGGTTCTATATCCTGCCAATAGCAAAACCTGCACACTTAAATTCAGTACACTAATTGAAGAGGTTTGAAAGCACCATGTGGAAGTGCTGTGTTGTTTTGTTTCAGATCATCTGTGTAACACCTACAGCATTGAAGAAATATGTCAGGAACTCCAAATCGGAATGACATAACGATTACTCTTTCAGTTCACACATGGTTTTGTAATACTGTTTTGTAATGTGGATTTATAAAATTATGCTATGTATATGTATTATGTATATGTGTATACATATTAACATAGATTGTTTTACCAATTTGATTTGAAGTGTAAGACTACAATTAGGAAAAAAAAAATAAATGCATGCTTGCATCATACTCAACAATATGTGATAACTTTAGTTTTAAATAGGACCGATTCTCTAAAAATAGTTAAGTCTTGGCCTTTGAATGGATGGAAAACATTCAAAAGTCATAGTGTTGCTTTTTTCCCCCCAATTTCTTAGATGCACACAGTAAAAGGGCAGCCTTTGGAAAACAGAAGTCATTCTTCTGCGCCCTGTCCCTCGTCTCAATCTGATGGTGCTCCAGAAAACATACAATCCAGAGCGGCAGAGTTTTGTGCCTCCCCTGAGTCTGTCATGTCTGAGACAATGAGACCTTCTGCTAGTAACGGTTAGTATTTTTACCCAAACAATAGCTAATTTGCTTTTGAAATCTTTTTCATAAGTTCTTTTATTATAGTCTGTGAAGGGAATATATTGAGTGGAATTCTTAAGGAAAAACATGGGTATTCCAGAATGCTTCTTGCATGTCTAGAGGGAAGAGTAACTTGTCATTCTGATCAGTTTTAATGAGAGAGAAAGTGATGGTTTATAACACAGCAAAAACTGTGTACACTTTCTTGAGAAAGAATTCAATGGAAAAAGTTAGTAACCTGAAACCAAATTGTTGGTGGATGGTGGGAAAGTCTAAATAGCAGAACTTCCTATCTCTTTGAGATGTCCAAGTTGCTTAATACTTTATGTTAAGAAATATACTTTTATTTTTATTCTTTTTCCTCTTGCACATCACTTTCTTGGAAATCACTTAAGATGGAGCAAATTCATATCAAACAAGCCAGGAAGCAACTAATTCTTCAGATGAGCCAGTGAGCGAAGCTCAGCCTGTGAATGATCTCGCACTCAAAGTAGAAAGGTAAGTCTTTTGCAGACTTCCTAATGTATTATAAGGTGCTTATTCTGTTATCACCTCACATTTATGTGGCCCTAGTTTTCTTTAGAAGTCTGTGACAATACTAGGGTTGATACAAAGCCATCTTTTAAATAACTCTAATTTTTCACATGCTCTGAAATAAAGAGGTAATATGGAAATCTATAAATATTCACCTTTAAAATAACTTCAATACAGGCAATATGCTTGCTGCAGGTATTTGAATGACTGAACATTGAACTGAAAGCTCCTGAAATGGGCATAATAAAGTGCTAACCTGTGTTTTGTAGAGAGATGTACAGAGATATTATTTATTTCTTCTTGCCTATTTCATCACTGCTTGTAGTCTGGGATATTGAAAAAGCCAGAGGAATCCTATTCTGAGACTTTTTTTGGTCAGTGAAGAGTAGTGAGGTCAGACGAGCAATGTTAGTTCTGGTATTTTAAAGTATAGTGACCAGAAACACCCAGTTTGGTGCATAGTTTGTTCATTAAATTGATTGGTTTGGTTTTGAATAGACTTTTTAAGACCTTGTGTAAAAACTTGTTTTTCAGCATCTGTAAGACTGACGCTATTTGTAATATCCTATCTAAACCCAGTAACATATACTTAATAAGTTGGTTTAGCAGTATAAATAATCTTTATTATAAAACCTTTTCATGATTAATTTCAGTTTTCATTTAGACAATAAGTATAATTTTTTACTTACAACTGATAAGAAAATGGACTCTATTAATATAAATGCCAAAGTGCCATTCTCAAATGTGCATTAATCTTAAATAATGCCATATTTGCATATATCTACAGCATTTCTTTTCGGGGAAAAATGAGGCAAAGCTCTCTGGTAATTACCATTTTCTTTTTAAAAAGGCACAGCAGCTACCATACAAACAAAATTTCTCTGATTAGCTGACTTCTCATGTTGTTTCGTCATCCCTGCCCTTTCCCCAGACTTAAACTGTAGCAATTTTCAACCTATTTTAAGCCAATCCTTATTCTAAGGGGCCTTTCTGGATAGATTAGACAGATGCATGTGCAACTATGTCAACGCTATATATTACTTGCTTTCCATTTTAGGAAGTGATGTGCAGAAGAAACCAGGTGGCGTAAATAGCTAAGATGAGAGAAGCATTTAGTGTTTCTCTTACCATAGATCATAAGTAGTATTTGCTTATTGTATGTTTTACAAGTTGGTTCAACAGTAAGAATGTGGAAGATTCTTCCTTTATAGAGCAGTAAAGGACAGAAGGAATACATTAGAATGTATTAAAAGTTGGAAACTAGGAGGTGATCTGGTGATCACCACCTCATTGTTTTATGGATGGTATACTGGCATGTGAATGAATCATTACTGTTACACTAGGTATTAGCACTATGTTACAGTCCCTGTTCATTTTTGTGTTTTCTGTTGTTTTGTGTTTGCAAATGCTTTATTAACATTTTAAAATGTTAATAAGATACTGCAATTTTAAGAATTTTCACTTATTTTTTAAATCTAGAATAACGAAAAAGCTTGAAGAAAGACGAGAAGAGAAAAGGAAGGAAGAAGAACAGGTAAAATGAAAGTGTAAAACCACTTGGTATTTTTCTTATACCCTTATTTGAGTAAATGCTTAATTCCTTTTTAAACTAATGTAGTTCAGTCTCATATTACTCTTGTCTGAGGCAATGTTGTGGTCCAATTCTAATGTCTCTGTTGTTTATTCAGAAAGAAATTAAGAAGGAAATTGAACGGAGGAAAACTGGTAAAGAAATGTTGGAGTACAAAAGGCGACAGGAAGAAGAATTGACAAAACGTATGTTAGAGGAAAGGAACAGAGAAAAGGCAGAAGACAAGGCTGCGAGAGAGCGTATAAGACAACAGATTGCAATGGTAAATTTTTAATTTTGGAGGATAGCTTGTTACTGCTTCTCTTTCTCACAATGGCCACCAGTGTACTAAGCCGATAAATCTTCTCATTCGATGAAACTGTCCATTTTTCTGGTTGGAGCCCTTTGGCTTTGTATTGTAACCATTTATGTGTTTGAGACTTAGGTAGCATTTCTCATGTATAAAATGAAACTTCTGCTTTCATATTCATCCATCTGAACGAACATACCAACTTCTCTATCATGTTACTCGAGATAATTGCAGTTTAAGCATGGTTCTAGAACAGAAGCACAGGAAATATTTAATGACGGAACATGCAGAAAAGCACTGATCTCAGAACGGTGGGAAGGATTATTTCTAAATTTGTATATATGTGTGTATGTATATATGGATGTAAACAGTTTGTAATGAATTAAATCCATCTTCCTTATGAAGTTTTGGCCTAGAACAGTTAGAATTGTAATTGTGTAACTTGTCATATGACTTTTCCCTTTATCTTCACTGTCTGTTGAACTTGCATGGGAAGATAATCCAGTAACAGAAAGTGACTCATTGAAAAGTCTCATCTTGGCTAATGTCAAGTGTCCACTTGGCTAATGGCATGAGATTGTGCAGTTTGGCAGTGGACAGTTCTTTGCAGCACTATTGTCTTTTCTCCATATGGCCTGCTATGTCTGCGTAGTTGGATGATGAGTACAATTCATAGCTCTCTGTTTTGATGAATTTAAACAAAAATTTCTGGTAAAAGTTAGGGTTTTTGTTTGGTCCTTTCACAGGATCGTGCTGAGAGAGCAGCTCGCTTTGCAAAATCAAAGGAAGAAGCAGAAGCTGCAAAAGCAGCAGCTCTTCAGGCTAGTCGGGCTGAAATAGAGGCCAGGAAAGAAGCATCTCAAAAGGAGCGAAGGTGAGTTGCTGTGGAGACTGAAGTGTATGTTTTGGGGAAAAGAAGTAAAGAAACTTTAAGAGATTTCATCTGTGTTCTAATCTGTTATGGATGCCATGTTGAACTGTTTTAACTAGTGACGTAAAAAGTTGACTTTCTTTAATAATATTTATTTGTAGCTGTTTACATGAATATTCTGTTCTCTTTTCATCCTTCAACCCTAATAATGTCACACTAGCCAGTTTCCTTGTATGTTATTTTAGTTAGATAAGAAATTTTTCTATCTGATCTTTGATGTAAATACCAGGTATAATGGGGCTCGGTGGGAAACTAGGTATGGTGGGAATATGGTAGATGATGACTAGACAGAAAGACGAGATAATATCAGAATTGCATTGGGGTGCATGGTGCCAACCATGGCTGTGTGTACGCTTGGCTTGGATTCACAGCTGTTTGTGTCAGAGCTGCCTCCTGCTTTGCCCAACGCTACTGATTTAAGAAATATTCTGACCTATTAGAAGAGACCTTATGTGGAGTTGTGGAGCCACTATGAGCCTGGTTCTGCCCCAGAACAGAGAGCAAGCATGGGTTTTATTGAAACACAGACAGTAATGATGGGCCATAGCTAGTTGAGTATAGAATTACTTAACCAAGCCAGCCTAAATGTATGTGCCCTCATAGTACAATCTCTTGAAATAAAGGATCAGAAGTAATACAGACTACACAAACAAAAGATGGCTTCTGTTTTGTTAACTTTTTCATTTTTTGGTATGATTATTGTGAATACTTTGGATGGTGATGGGCCTTGGACGCTGATAAGAACCAGAGGACATGAATTGTGAGATACAGACAGGTGGTTACCGACTGTGGATCCAAACTTAAAACTCATCTGCACTGCCATAAGCAGGATGCCTGTCCGTCTCTTCCACGCTTCTGTACTACCAAGCTAAAGCCTCGGGAGCTGTAGTCTGTAACTGTTCATTTGCTGACTGTCTCCGATATGTGTCCTGCAGTGCAATAGCCAGGATTCAGTTCCGCCTGCCAGACGGATCTTCATTTACTAACCAGTTCCCATCTGAAGCACGGCTAGAAGAAGCAAGGCAGTTTGCTGCACAGGTAAACTGGTGCTTTGTTTTCTCAGCTACATGCTGTTTACAACTTGGTGTAACATCAACTAGTTGTTGATTGTAGTGGAATTGTCACCTACTGCTTTCCTTTTTTTATTTGAAGGGGGTTTTGGTAGCAGCCTTCTCTAGTGCCACCAGCTGCCTTTGTATCACTGCAGCATATTGCTAGTAAGATAGCAGGATGTGAGAAATCCATCACTGCTCTATATGAAGACAAGTGATAGTTTGATATACAACTCTTGGCAAGGTAACTCAACTGGCAGATCTGCAATTGTTTGAAAGCGAACTGTTATAAACGTTTCTTTATGTTTTCACAGACTGTTGGTAATGCTTATGGCAGTTTTTCACTGGCGACAATGTTTCCCAGAAGGGAGTTTACCAAAGAAGATTATGGAAAGACGTTACTGGAACTAGAGTTAGCACCCAGTGCTTCAGTTGTGTTGCTGCCGGTAGGTGTTGGCCTTTGGTTTGTTTGATTCTCATTTTCTTACAAGCAGCAGTACTGAACTATATATTTACTTATGGTTGGGGCCATGATAATATCTGGCTTTAGTTTTGGTGTTTTCTGTGTCTAAGACAGATTGCAAAATTACTTTTAATTTTTGTCAGAACTAAATCGGAGGAGTACTTTTTCTGAAGCAGGTAAGCACTGGCATAGATACTTGTCTAATGTGTAACCAAAGGAGTTCTCTTTTGTCTACTGAACTGTGTCTAAGTTATGGATGAAATACTCTGTCTACAAGAACACGATTTTAATATCTGACAAGATTGCTTTATGTGTTGGTGACCAGGCGGGAAGACCGGCTACTTCTGTGGTTCAGGCGTCAGGCGGTGATCTCTGGAAGTTCTTGGGCACAATACTTTATCCCCTCTTAGCGGTTTGGAGATTTATTAGCAACTTCCTGTTTACAAGTCCACCCTCTTCACAATCTGCTGTGAGATCAGCTCATCAGCCAGACCATCCCAGTCCTTCAGCATCCAGCAGCATTGAGCAAAGCAGGTAATCAAAACTGTCAAAGGCAGCTATTTCTCCAACTGCTTGCTGGAATCATTCTCATACTGCAGGGGGGGAACTAAACTGTGTCTGTCTCACTAAAGAGTATCTGTCTCTTAACTGCTGCCCTCTCCTTACAGTTTCTGGTCACCACCCTTCCACTTGCTTAAAAGGGATAACCTGGTGTGTGGTAAACTGCATGGCACCTCCAACCGGGATTTCTTGGCTTTTACATGTGTGATTAAGCAAGCTCCTTATTGTTTGCTTTGATTTCCAATTACAGAGTAGAAAAACTGCCTTGCATTCATTTATGAATAGGGATTTCAGCTGCAATGACAAATGTCTCCTTTACTTCAGCTGACAGTGTTTGGAAGATAAAAAATTTGACCATTGGATGCTGAATTGTTACAGTATGGCTGTAAAGAAATTCAAGCAACTGAAGGCTGATCTTGACAGTTCAGGGTTGGTAGCTGGGTTTGCTTTGGTAGTTTGGTTTGCTGGGCCATTTCACGTGAAGCAGCCACCTAGCACTTCAGTGACAGGTACTTTCCAGGGGAAAGGAGATGCTGTCAGTATGTCTGACTACTAAATGATATATTTTCATCTGAGCGTTGCTTCCCAAGGAACCAAAGGGCTGAAGAAAACCATTACTGGGGATGAGGGAAGGAAGGGTGCATGACTTGTGTTTATTGCGTTCAATTCTCTTATGTAATCACTACCAGTGAAACTGTCAAACTTCACTGTCATTTGTACCCTAGGCAAGCAGTCAGGAAACGAGTATTGGAAAAGCGGGGGGAAGACTTCAAAAAAGAAGGAAAAATATATAGACTGAGGACTCAAGATGATGGAGAAGATGAAAACAATACTTGGAATGGAAATTCTACACAACAAATGTAGTCTTGAGCAACTGTGGTAATCACTGTCTGGTTTAGGGTTATTTTTCCTCTCTCCCCTTATTTGATCAACTAAAGCTGCAGGTCAAGTGGGGCTAATTTTACCCAGACTTACTTCATTCTTACTCCTGCAGTGGAGTACGGGATAAAGTCACCTAAGTCAGAAATATTGAGTTGGACGTAGCTGAGGCCTAGAAGCAAGAAGTTGAAAAGACAGAATCTCCATCAGCTTTCATAATCATTATCCTACTGCCATAGAAAGGCACTTTTTAATCTATAAATATTCTGCTGCATAAATTTAAGGGCCAGATATTAATATAAAGGTCATGGTACTGACTGGTTAAAATGAGGGTTTCAGAAGCACTGTAGGTAGTAAATCAGATAGCTAATTTATGTTTAACTTTGTTCTTGCTTCTGCAACTGCAAGCTAAACCTTGTAGTTTTTAATTCCCAAGCACTCAATAAACTATTTTCCAGAAAACGTAACTGTCTTCCCTGGCAAAGTTCTTCAGAAGTACTTGTATCACAAGGAAGCAAGCATTGAAATTGAAAATAGAGTGGACACACTTCTTGTTCCAGTTGAAATGACCTTACCTGGGCATTGTTAATATTAAAAATCTCATCAAACAGTTCTGAAATGGAGTTTGGGGTCCAGGCTGTGGTACAGGGAGAAAAAAGGTGGGTCTTTATCTGGTAGAATGGAAAATTTGCATAGGCGTGCAAAACAAGGGCCTGGAAGCTGCTATTTTGGAGGAATGGTAATCACCTTCTCTCCCCCGTACCGTGTACTGTGCATCTCTGTGTTAGAGACCTAAACACTACAGGTGTTCTGTGCAGCTTCACATTCCTAGTTAAAGGAAATCTTATTGTCCCACACTGTTTAAATGCAAAGGCATAGTATTAGGGCCACTTACATTTTATTTTTGTACTTTAAAGATGGTGAGCAAACAACAAAATGATGGGGAGCCATCCCTAGGGCAAATCACACAGTTGCTGCAGTACAAGCACTAGGTTTCTTTCCCTCATGCTATAGACTTTCAATAAAAAACAAAAGAAGCACTTTAGTAAGTGGAAGCTTTACAGTTTACTAAGTTCTATATGTGATCTTTTATGGGATCTTTTAGATAACTTTCCATACCTATATGCAAAAAGAGCCAAGGCCAATGCTCCTACTCCCGAAAGAGCAAAAAGCACATACAGTGCTGTTTCTGCTCTCTGTGACGTTAGTTCCAATCCCAAGAAGTGCACACTGTCAGCTGGTCCTGGTGTGGTGTCTGCTGGTGATGCTGTCCATGGGAAAACAATGAAAAGGTGTTAGTACACAGCCTGAGTGAGCTCCTTCATGCATGTGGGTGTGTGCATTGGCACTTCCTGCCTCTACAGGGGGCTCAGTGGTGTCGCTGTGGCCATAATGCTGTGGATCAGTGACTGACACAGTTCTAGCTCAGAGTAAAGGCATAGCTGGGGCCAAGAGTGCAGTTGTCAATACTCCAGGAGAGGCGAGTGTTCTCCAGCAGCCATGGTCATCCGCAAAACCCCATGCTAACAGTGCATACCTCTAGTTCAGAAGAACATAAATGACAAAAGAATCAGTATTTCCAAAGGCTTACACAAAACACTGACTGAGATGAAGTATTCAAAACTGTTTGGAAAGCATAGTGTGGGAATACTGAATGTGTGTGGTTTGGAGAACATCTTGGGCAGTTTGTTAATCAGAGGAAAGTGGAATGGAATAACTTGTTTTGATGCATGTCTCAAGGAGCTATCACACAAAATTTTATTCATTGTTCTGGTTGGCATCCAAAAGTGCCATAATTCCATGTGAATGTCTTCAGTCACAACAAAAACAGTGATCAGTCAGTGTGTCACTGGAGCAAAAGAATACTGCAGAAAATGTTGGTGTTGTAAAGACCTTAGATTATGGAAATCTTTTGGGCTTGGAATCAGATGCACATCTAAACCAGAAAAGCACAATTTCTGCTGTATTGCTTACCTTCGGACTCCAGTTCCAGACAAGGATGCGGGCCAGCTGCTGCATCTGGAAACCCATTGCAGTTTATGATCTGTGTGTAGTACCTGGCAGAGGCCTTGGGGCGCCGTGGCAAGTCAGGGTCTGTGAAATTCACGTGGTAGAATCCAAACTTCTCATCAAAGCCCACTGCCCACTCAAAGTTGTCCATCAGTGTCCACGCAGTGTAGCCTCGTAAGTCAACAGCATCAAGCACAATGGCTGTCACCAGGACCAGAAAGAAGAGACTGGTTGTGCAGCAGAGTGACTGGAGATGTCACCACTAGACCAGCAGTGGTATGAAGATGGTTCAGGACACTACACAGTACCAGGGTGCCAAGCACAGTGGGGTTATCACTGTTTTGGCATCCTTGGTTTCACTGTCTCCCCATTCCCACTTCTCTTGTGTTGCTTCTTGGCTGATTTGAGGTAGCCATAACTTGGCAGCTGACCTAACAAGCAACCAGGGTAGTTGCCAGTGCTGGAGACTGCTTTTGCCTGCTCCAAAAATCAAAGTTTGTGTCCAATAAACAAAAGTTTAGAAACAAAGGAGAAAAGCCATCAGCATACAAGTATTGCTTTAAGTGCATGTGGGGCCTCTGTAAAAGGTAAACCCCGCTAAATGACCCCATTCTGAATATCTGCCTGGCAGCACCCAGTATGTTAGAAAAGCCCTTCTCCAGTGTTGCATGATCAGTGCTGTAACTGAAACCAGTTTGGGTTGGTTTGTTTGAAAAAAGTTGAAGTTTTTAGACACAGCAGTAGTCAAGCTAGAAGTCAAAACAGGTATTCCTCAAGTAGTAGT
The DNA here is from genome assembly GCA_039720435.1 of Amazona ochrocephala. Lineage (NCBI taxonomy): Eukaryota > Metazoa > Chordata > Aves > Psittaciformes > Psittacidae > Amazona > Amazona ochrocephala. The sequence continues at coordinate 35,314,428 of CM077881.1, forward strand.
AGCACCTTCTCTTGCCAGACGCAGCTATGCACCAAAGCTGCAGTTACCCTTTGAACCCAGGGTTTGTCCTTCCCTTAGACCACCTTTTCCCTGCACTGTCTTGGCTATCCGTGGGCAGTTGCTGCTCAACCCAAAGGCTCTCAGAAGCAGCTAGAGAGTAAACCCATGTGAGCGTGCAATTTGCAGGTGTAATATCAGTGGTGTTTCAGCTCTTCACAACTTGTTTTATACACATCAGTCTTGTGGCAAGACACTGCTGCTGTCTAGAGATTTGGATGAGCAGATTTAAATAGTCATTCTCACCTTTCAGTGCTTCGTTAATGTAGCTGCGATAGTAATGTATTCGCCAAGTGTCATTGAAGTCTGAGGCTCCCCTTTCTGAGACCCCATTTTCAGTCACATAAATTGGAGGATTGTCGTACTCTTCCTTTATCCATCTCAGGAGCTTTCGGAAACCAAAGGGTGTCACCTTTAGCCAGAAGGAACCCGAGTTCAGCCAGCTGCGGTCTGTTACTGTAGCTACACCCCTGCAAGGAGGACATGCTGATCAAGGGACCAGTCCCAAGGACCTGCCACTGTGCCTGGCACCTCTTTGCTGCAGGGCTGAGAAACAGAGCTTTGTAGAACAGTGAACCAGAGGGGACACTGTAGCAAGCTGGTTAGGCTGTGACAGCAGGTGAGGGTGGTGCTGGAGTTCCCAAGCCTCTAGACACCACTTTGATATTTGCTTTACAACCATATTCTGCTTAAATCAGCTATGGCTGAGGATGTGATATTAGCTCTAGATCTTCGTAGTGTGTATAATGCAGTTTTTGAGCACACAGAATTGCTGTTTACAGCCATGTACATGAATGTAAAGCTGAGGCCAGTGTCCTGGCTAAACCACACAAGTGGGGATGCAGCAGCAAAGGGAAGGTATTTTATTTATTCTAATTGGAAAGGTTTCAGAAAACAGCCTATGGTCCCACCATTACCTCAATTCTCATAGGAAAAAACTAGTGAGCTCCTGTTGTTTATCTTTATAAGCTGGGGAAAGAAACTGTTACCTAAATAAATACCTTGACTTATGTATATTTAACTATGAAGTGACTTAGGCTTTGAACTTATATATATCTGCTGTGGTGAGGGAACTAATGACTGTTTAACAGCAAATGGAGCAGTATCAATAACCCAGGATAATCAAACTGCAGATTGAGGGCAGGAAATATGATAAATATGGTTGACAGCTGATCCCAAACCACTGGGAGACTCACAAGTGCAGATTCCTTCCTTTAGTAGATCCTCTAGTGTTCTTTGTCCTGTTTTTAGCATTCATATCTATCATCAGGTCTGTAAAACAGGCTGTTGCTGGCCTTTTGTGAAAATAACAGTACCACATGTATTCTTCGTGGATGTTTTTGTTAGTATTGGTTAAAATACCTGTCTCACAGCATTGTGTGCTAATAGTTTACACTGCTCAGTTGGCCCAGGCTCCAGTGTGCATATTTTACTTGACCAATAATTTATGTTCATCTCTTACCTGTCAGAGTCATATGACATAACACCAGCAGGATAGTTCAGGTTGTATGTTAATACTGTAGTATAATGATTGAGGCCGAAGTAGTCATATGTGCCTTTAATTCTTTGCTTTTCACTTTCAGTAAATTCTGGAAGCCTGCAATAGAAAACAGAGAAAAGCATAAACCCCTCAAACTGTGTGTCTTCTCAGGATTTCACCTTCTTTTGCTTCTACCCCTTCCCAGTGCTGTTGTATCAACTCAGCTTTTGCTAGACTATGCAGTTCATGCTGCCTGCTCTAATGTTCTTCAGGGGAAGTACAAACATTTCTCTGACCAGAAAAGAGACACCTGATGGCTAGAAGTCCTACTCAAGGTCACACAAGAAGTTTAACTAGCATCCTGCTTTATAAGACAAGAAACAGTGTTTGCCCAGTAAGGAGTGTTGAAATGGGAGGAAATGGTGATAATCATTTTGATTGTCACATGCTCACCTATGGAGTTTGTCACAAACCCCTATGGAGACCCAAGCTGCAGTGTTCACAAGTGGCCAGTCTCAAGCCCACTATCCTGCAAAAGCACAACTAGCTCTGAAAGAAGTAAGCATTAAACAGTGCCTGCTAGCAGCCAGTGACATCCAGGGGGTCCTGTCCCTGCTCAGGGGAGCTGTCATGAGCCCATCAAAACACTGTACTCCTGCTTGTGTACACCGAAGATACAGCCAGGCACCTCTGCTAACATGTGCTTCCTAGCAGCAGAGGAACAGGCATCTGCTACAAGAGGAGCTCTTCTCTGTGTGGCAGTAGTAGCACTTGGTAGGTTGTGGCAGAGGCTAATACAGTGTTGTCTCATAAACTCTGTCTTCTGCACAGGAAACAAAACTTGTGAGCTTTCTCTCCGAGATCCACACTTTGAATACACCTTGTGTAATGCTAGTATATACTTGGTACCAGCACCACAAGCAAAAGGCAAGATACCATTAATTCTTCTGGAAGATCGAGATGCTTGGGCACGTTACCTCATAAATCAACACACATGACTTTGTTCTGTTATTAATGGCAGCAACTGCCAGAGAAGAAATAGCATGTCCAAGAAAGTGCCTAAGAATGCAAGTGTTTTAGGCATATACAAAAGCATAACTCAAATCTTGAAGAGACCTGCCTTTGCTGCAGAGCACATACTGACTCTTCCACCATCTCCCTCATTTCAAAACAAGTGGTCATTCCTATTTGCACAAATGAGTGATCAGGAATAGCCCAGATCTAATATACCCCATTAAATTGCTATTAAGAGAAAAAAAGTACTTTTGTTGTGTGTGCCTTGAAAGGGAGAGAAAAAACATTCATGATGGAGCACTACTACCACAATAAAGTTGAGAATAATTCATGGGACTCCAAAATAAGAAACATAATTCAGAGGGACCAATGAGTTCTCAGTGCTCAAATTCAGTACATAATTTTAAGAAAAGTTAAAACATATATACCACAGTCATCAGGTAAAGTACTGTCTAGTGTAGAGCATCTACATCACTCTGAGCTGCCAACTCATTACCCCAGAGATAGGTTATGTTAGTGTCGTGGTTTAAGCCCAGCCGGTAACTCAGAACCAAGCAGCCGCTGGCTCACTGGCCTCTTCTTCCTCCCCCCACTCCCAGAGGGATGGGGAGGAGAATCGGAAGAATGTAACTCCCATGGGTTGAGATAAGAACAGCCCAGTAACTAAGGTAGAACACAAACCACTACTGCTGCCACCAATAATAATAATGATAAGGGAAATAACAAGGGAAGAGAATACAACTGCTCACCACCCACCAACCGATACCCAGACCGACCTGAGCAGTGATCTGGGCCTTCTGAGTAACTGCCCTCAGTTCATATACTGGGCATAGCATGCTGTGTATGGAATACCTCTTTGGTTAGTTTGGGTCAGGTGTCCTGTCATTGCTTCCTCCCGGCTTGCCCTCCTCCCAGGCAGAGCATGAGACTCAGCCCTTGGTCAGAGTAAGCATTACTTAGCAACAACTAAAAATATTGGTGTTATCAGCACTGTTCCCAGGCTGAAGGTCAAAACCACAGCACGGCACCAGCTGCTAAGGAGGAGAAAAAATGACTGCGATGCTGAACCCAGGACAATTAGTAAATTCAGTTTGCAAGGGAGGTAAAGATAAGGAACAGGAAAAATGTACACTAGAGTTTTTCTGTGAGGATACAATAAGTTAGTTACAGTAATACTGCAACAGAACCATTGAAATTCAGCCCATCTACCAGTAACGCAGGTTTCAGTACAGGAGGTGAAACAGAAGTAGGTGCGTGCCTGAGCTCTTACCGGGACTGGCTTAGACCCTGAGCCAGGCTGCGTTCCCGAATCCTCGTTTTCATCACTTCATTATAATCACCAGTTTTGAAAATGGGATGAGCAAACCAACCTAATAAAAACTAAGCCAGGAAACAATGGAGAATGATAAATTATGTATCAAAACAAAAGGTTTCTCTTTCATGTGCTGCTTTTGAATTTACAATGGGCAGGCTCGTGGAGATACCCAGGGTTGCCCATTTAATGGCAATAAATTTAATAAGCTTTTGTCACTCCAACCTTATTTTGCCTGATTTCTGTTGCAACTTTACTGGCCACTAGAAGAGGATGATGCATTGCAGTGATGCCTTTGGCTCACCCTTTTCTTCCAGTGAGATGCTAACCTGGGTTCTGGGTATCTCCAGCACCCACAGATGGGGTGTCACCATGAACAAACCCAGGACAGCAGGAAGAGCTGTGACCACGTGTCCCTGTACCTCCAGGTATCGTCTGGCAGCACTGATGTCCTCCTGGTTGTGTGGGTTCCTTGGTTCCGCCCAGTCAGAGTTGATGGTGATAGAGATTAAACCTCCTTGCTTTGCCCGGTAGGTGTCATTGTAGAGGTGCCAGGCTTCCGCATGGGCCTTTATTAAGTTGTGCGCCACCACATAGGGAGCTCGCCCTGGTCGAATGGAGATGCCTGCAGAGACACCACAGGCTGTGGAGCAGCAGTTCCCAGCGTTCTCATCGGCTGCTTCCCAGGTCAACACAACGCCCAGGACAGCCAGAACTGCCCACTAGTAAACAAGTAAATGTGCAGCCCCTGGTGCCCTTCGTCCCAGTCCTGGGCTGAAATCATTGCTTCAGCAGAGACAGCTGAAGACGCAGCTGCAGTTGTGCAGGACCCCGCATTGCCCGTTTCTTCCCCTGCAGTGGGACATGGGCTGGTTCAGCTCTCTGCCCATGCAGGGCTGCCAGCCCCGGCAACACGCTGCTGCTGCTGCCAGTTTGGAGAGCAGAAAGCTGTGTGTTCAGGGCTCCCGTTCCTCCACATCCTTCTATCCTACAGCCAAGCTTGGCTTTCCTCCAGCCCTAACCCTTCTCCACAGTCCCTGGGGCTGGTCTGAAAATGGGTCTGCTCCAGGCAGCAAGTGTAATCTGGATGTTGCAGAGCGGCACTGGATTAGAGGAGTGAAAGGAAGATGGGTCTAGGAGGTGACAAGCAAAGTGAAAGCAGGACCTCTTTACCACACCGCAGCAGACCCATGTATCCTCGTACCACACCGTCTTTCTTGCTCTGCCTTTGCAAGTCCCTAGCATCTACTCTGCTGCAGCATAAAACAGGTGTGCCTACAGTGCTGTGAAGGCTCTGAGGTTATACCCAATGGTCTTACCTGGAGCAGCTGTTCCAACGCCATAACCAGCATATGCAACGTTGTGAGGTTCATTGACGGTTATCCAAAATTTCACTTTATCTCCTAGTCTCTGGAAAAGGAGCTCAGCATATTCCTTAAACCTCTGAACTATGGTATCATTCTCCCACCCACCAACATTCTGCAGTGCCTGTGGGAGGTCCCAATGGTAGAGAGTTACCTGAAGGGAAAGACAGCAAGAGAAAGGATTCAACCAGTCACTCTTACTTTCTGAAATAAGCACAGCAATGTAGCCTCACATGAACATAAATAAACTGTGCTTTGATCTGCAGCTACCTGCTCCTAACGGCGTTTGAGTTTGCAGTGATCACTCGTGCACTCAAATAAAATACCTTCTTGCCACTGTTTCAGTTTTTTGAGGATGTTGGGAAATTACTTGAACTCTAAGGACTGCCTGATGGTGAAGACGAAGCCTTTACCAAAACCCACCACAACCTTGTGATCACAAGAATGTGTCAGTGAAGAACTGCTGTGCCTGCACCAAGTCTCTGATGAAATACAATCCAACAGAACACCTGTGCGGTTTGGTACGTCCATTGCACCAGTCTAAAGCGCTGCCATGAAGGCACAGGTTCACTCAGGCATTATCTGAGGGATGGATGGAAACACATGTACGTGCTCTGAACATCAGACTTGGGTTCTGTGATCTTTTAGTTACTTGAAAGTGCCGTTTTCAGTTACCTGAGGTATAATGTTAGCTGCCAGAAGAGCATCGATAAGCCTTTCATAGTAGTTCAGTCCCATTTCATTGACGTATCTGGTGGTCCCATCTGGGAGAACGCGGGACCAGGAGATTGAAAAGCGGTAGCTAGACACCTTGAGGCTTTTCAGCATTTCCACATCCTCCTCAATCTTGTGGTAGCTGTCACAAGCTACATCTCCATTGTCACCATTGCTGATTTTCAAGGGAGTGTGAGAAAACTGATCCCAAATACTTAGTCCTTTCCCATCATCTCTCCACCCTCCCTCAACCTGTAGTTGAAGATAGGGGAATATTGTTAGTAAACTCCAAATATAGGTCTTGGCTCAGCAAAGAATTCAGCCTGTTAGTCTTTGTGGCCTTACACAACATTTTGATTTATCAGCTAGACTAAAAATAGCAATGATTTTGCTGTATCAAACTAGTGTGACCTCTTGGGCCTCAAGGCAAGACATATTAACAAAGCACAATGTCACAGACCAGGCATTGTTTCAGTTCACCTGCTGCTCCATGTTGGTTGCCTCTTCTGAAGTCCATGCTGCTGTCTCAATTCCTGTGGTATAACTATGCCCTATAAACATCTCCAAGTTCCTCCTTTTTACAGCAGTTGCTACACTAACCCTCAATTACAGTAAAACTTAATGTTAAAAAAGCTGTAGATGTCTCATGCAAAATGAATTAACTGTCCACAGACAGTTTAAAAATCCATCTCTGTTTCCTAACCTGATATGCTGAAGATGCTACACTCCACCAAAAGTTCTTTGGAAACTCTCCATATAAAAATTCATCTTCTTTTGGCATTGGGATACCATTATTGCGGATGATTTCTGCATAGTACACAGCAGAGCGCTTTGGGGTTCTTGGCCTGTTGGGATTGTCAAAGTCAACCTGGTGCAATCCGAATCTTGGATCATAACCATTCAGCCATTCAAAGTCATCCATTAAAGACCAAGCGTTATATCCCCTCAGATTAACATTATCCAAACTGTAAGCTGAAGGATCAGAAACAAATGGAAAAGCATGAGTGGTATAATCATACATTAAATGAACTACATGGAATTCAGATGCAAGCACATACATGCTTCTAGCTTTATAAAGCTGGCACTCATCAACTAAGATCATTAAGAGACTCTTCATAGTTGGAAGATACAAAATACAAATGGCCATGCAAAGGAGATCAGAAAAAGAAACACTATATCATGTTCAGAATATTTAAGGCTGACATCAACCACTTTTTAAAACTACTCTTCAGAGGAATGAAGTAAGCAGGAATCTAGAGAGGAGATTACATACGCAACACCAACAGAACAATAGCAAACACAGGTACCTTTTAAAGCTTCATCAATGTATGTTTTGTAGTAAAATATCCTGGTATTGTCATCAACATCTGATGTGGTCTTTATCCCTACCCCGTTCTCAATTATATATATTGGGGGATTCTCGTATTCTTCTTTGATCCAGTTCAGTAGCCTCCTCAGCCCCCAAGCCACAGCCCGGTGCTCAGAAATAGCGGAGGAAGGCCAGGAGCTGTCAACACTTGTTAAGACTTCCTGGTCATACTCATAAGAGAAGGGTGTCAACCGGGTCACTGCATGGGTTACAATTTTGGAGGTGTAGGTGTTGAAGCAGAACACATCTGCCGTGCCCCTGATGTATTCACGCTCCTCTGCTGTGAAAACCGGTAGGCGAGACGATGGCAGGTTCTGGAGCTCACTCCTGTTCCCAACTTGCCACTTCATGACCTCGGGGTAGTCCCCATTTTTGAAAATCGGGTGTGTAAACCACCCCACCAGGAACTGCAGGTGCCTGTCTGCAGCTTCTATGTCCCTGGGGTCACTTGGTGTCTTTGGCTCAACCCACTCAATGTTGGGACACAAAGTAATGACCCCTCCCTGACTTGCTCTATATTTGTCATCGTATGTGTGGTAGACCCTGGCGTGAGCTTTCAGTAAGATGTGGGCAACCCTGTAGGGGGCACTGCCAGGGTCATTGATATTGGGTGGAAATGTCCCAAGGCCGTAGCCAACCCACGCAATGACTTGGGGTTCATTAAGTGTAATCCAGAACTTCACCCTGTCCCCAAAGGTCTGGAAACAGAAGTCTGCAAAACTATCAAACAGATCAATCAGCGTGCTGTTCTCCCAGCCACCAATGTCCTGAAGAGCTTGTGGAAGGTCCCAGTGGTAGAGAGTGACGATTGGCATGATGTTGTTTGCAACCAGTCCATCAATAAGACGGTTATAGTAGTCAACTCCATGGCTATTTATTGAGTTGTTCCTTCCACTGGGGAAAATTCGAGACCAGGACAGGGAGAAACAATAGTTCTTTACCCCTAAGGCTCTCAGCAGGTAGATATCTTCTTCCATCTTGTTGTAACTATCACAAGCTATGTCTCCAGTGTCATTATTCTTGATATTCCCTGGGATATGGGTGAAATTATCCCAAATGCTGGGTCCTTTGCCATCAGCATCCCAACCTCCCTCTATCTGGTAGGCAGAAGAAGACACACCCCATGAAAAGTCTTTTGGGAATGTCCCATAAAAGAATGTGTCCCTGTCAAAGTCCGTTTGAGATGAAAATTTCTGCCAGACAACTTTTGCCGTGGAGGGAACTTCTGATGCTGGTAAATTTGGCAACTTGGATGGCACAGGTAGGTCAAACCCTGCCGGTGTAGTAAATGTGTCCAAGACTTGGGGTGGGAAACCGTTGTTTTCAATAATACTGGAATAGAAATAAGCAGATGCCTTGGGAGTCCTTGGTCTGTTGCTGTCTTCAAAATTCACATGATGCAGCCCAAATTTTAGGCTGTACCCCACTAGGCCTTCAAAGCCATCGATGAGGGACCGAGCTATATATGACCGAACATCAGCTCCGTCTAGTTTTACCGCTGTCACAGGAACAGTTAAAGACACTGTTACTCATCTTCTGAACACAGCACAGCACAACATAAGCACCACAACTGAGGGTAACTGTTAAACCAAACATCTACGAATGGTCTTTTAGGCAAAAATCCCCACCAAACTTGCGCCACTGGTATCCCTTTCCCCCTGTGTTTTCAAGCACATTCCATTAATTTAGGTATATGGTACACTTTTACATTTAACACTATAGTTAAACTGAAACAATATGCGTATTTAGTGCCTGTCTATCTTCCCTGAGCACAGGAGAGTTTCTTTTAGCAGAACAGCCTATCTAATGGCACCAGAGGCAAGTCCAGCCTCACACTGCCTACAAGTAAAAGCACTGAATCACTCTCATTCCAGAAAAGTTCACTTCCCATATGCAATCCATCTTCTTTACTTCTTCTGATGCATAGAAACAATGCTAAATTGTGTTTTCTGTAGCTCTTTTAACACGTCTATCAGCATGTTGAGAACTAGATCAAGAAGATCAAATGTTGTATCCTGATCACCAACCTGTTTGATACAGCATATTTAATGAATTCTTCCCATCAGTATTGGCTTCTGTATGTCAGGAGAGTATCAATCATTCACATCTCTATTTGAAATCTCAAATCCCTTTACCTGTCCAGAACTTCAGTCACCAATACTATTTTAACATCAATTGATACACAGTTTGCAATGACACAAGCATACCTTGAACCTTGCTCAAAATGACTGAGATGATATAAATATCTCCCTAAAAAAAATCTAACCTGAAATGGTACAGGATGCTGTTGGCTAGATCTGCTTAATCAGTAAAGACAGTCCTGACCTATGAGATCTCTACAGGTGAGATCCTGCCTGCTGGCAAATCATCTTCAGGTAAGCTGAAGTATAAACACTGTTCTCACAGAGGAACTGATTTTAGGGTCCAGGCTACATTAACCCACATATATGAAAAACCTACTCCCATATCTAACAGAATAGAGTTCCATATCTGGACACCAGATAGGCTGAAGTATATGAGGTCACACTACATACAAAATAGGCAGCTGACCTCATATCACTGCGCAAATGGTGATGTTTTAAAGTTAACCACCATGGAAGGGATAGAATAACTAGGTGCCATTTAAAAAGATGTATATATATTAGATTTCTCCATACCTTTTAGAGCCTCATTGATGTACCTGTGGAAATAATCCACTCGCAGAGTGTCGTTAATAAGATCCCCTGAGTCTTTTGTCGGCATACCATTTCCTGCTATGTAAATTGGGATCTTTGACCCTGTATATTCCTGGGACACAAACTTCAGCAGCCTTCTTAATCCCCAAGGGACCACATGGATCCAAGAAGAGGCGGTCTGTGGCCAAGAAGGATCTACATGCAAGGAGAAGTTCCCAATGTTCTTGTAGTCTGGTGTGCAAGTCCCATTAGTCACAGCACTGACCAGGTGGGAAGTGTAATGGGAAAGACCAAAAAAATCTGCAGTCCCTTTCACCCAGGACTTCTCCTCCTCTGTAAACAAAGGTAGCTGTGCAACTGCTGTGGAGCACTGCTGGTTTACTTCCTGGACCTGAGATTTCAGGATATCTGGATAATCACCATTAACAAATACAGGGTGAGCAAACCAGCCTAGCATGAACTGCAGGTACCTCTCAGATGCCCTCACATCCTCAGGGTTGGTTGGAGTCTTTGGTTCAGCCCAATCTGAATTCAGCACCAGCCCCACCTTTCCCAGCTGCTGAGAACGGTATTTGTCATTGTACACGTGCCAGACCTTGGCATGAGCCTTGAGAATTGTGTGAGCCACCTGGGGAAAGAACACAGAGGAATACATGTCACACTGCTTTGCATGAGAACTCTTAAGCATTCAGATTATTGCCACATAATGTTATCTCCATTTGAAAGAAAAAACCTTGATAAAACAACCATAGCCAGAGAGTGCAGTGGATTTGGAATAAACAGAAGAATCTGGCTATCCGTCAACACCAGCTTTCTGAATACAAAAATAACGTCATCTAGCATCCATCTGGCATAACTAATCAAATTTTTGCATCATCATAAATCCAACAAGCAAACAGTTGTCTCAAAGGCCACATTAGGCTTAAAATACGGAACTATTAGAGGAAAACAACACAACAATGGCAGCTGCAGTATCCCAAGTATTCCTGTGTTCCTACCTTGAAAGATGCTACTCCTGGGTCAGTGATTCCTGGAGGATGCTCTCCGGTGCCATAGCCAGCATAGCTGATAACCCAAGGCTCATGGAAAGTAATCCAGAACTTGACCCGATCCCCAAAAGTGGAAAAGCAGAAGTCTGCATAGTTTACAAAAGTATCTATGATGCTCTCATTCTGCCAGCCACCAAGAGCCTGAAGAGCTTGTGGGAGGTCCCAGTGGAAGAGAGTCACCATGGGCTCAATGTTAGAGTCCAGCAATCTGTTAATTAATTCACTGTAATAATCAACACCCTTGGAGTTGATGGTCTTGTTGGTACCATCAGGAAAAATTCTAGGCCAGGACACAGAAAATTTGTACATCTGTGGATGGAGACCCCTCAGTAGATAAACATCAAAGCTGGTTTTATAGTAGCTGTCACATGCCACGTCTGCTGTTTGGTTCATGTAGACATGACCTGTGTGCCCAAACTGATCCCAGATGCTCTCTCCTTTCCCATCCTCTGCCCAAGCTCCTTCAATGTTAAAGGCACCTGTGGATGTGCCCCAGAGGAAACCACTTGGGAAAACATCTTGCAGAAAAGAATCCCTCTCCAATTCAGACTGCTTAGCAAACATTTCCCAAACTGTTTGATAGGAGGAGCGAGGGGCAACAATAGCATCTGGGTTCTCCTGTAGAGCATTTGTTTCTCTGCAAACAAAATGAAAAGAAGTTAAAACCTCCAGGGTGGATACTAGTGCCACAGAACTTGCAAACACGGAGGATAAAAGAATAGTTTGCTCCCCATTCAGCTCATATAAGCTGCTTAAGGTACAGTCTCTTTGTCATCTGGTCAGTCCCACCTGCTGCCATACAGCTAGCAGATGAAGGTGGATTGCAAATTGCTAACTGCAGAGCAGCTCAAGGGCTATACATCCAATGCACTTCCTTGCAGGTAGATTCTCATAATTCACTACAGCTAGGGCAAAGATGCAAACAAAACCCTTGCAGTGTGTAGCAACTTCACAAGCTGCAACAGCTCTCACAAGTTTCCACAGGAAAAGTTAAAATTAATCCATCCTGCTTCTGTAATCCTTAGTGTCTCCCTGCACAATGACACCCCCCACATTTCTGTAGGCCCAGCTGCCTTGTCCCCTAGAAAGGCCTCTGTTGTACTTATTTATTTACTTAATTTTAACTATTTTCCTCTTGAAAAGAGCAGAAGGCTTGGAAAAGTACTTGTTTCCTATTGGCTTGAAGGTGCAATTTGAGAAGCAAAGGATGAAAGTGGAAGAGGATTACATTGCTTGGAATAGCAAGAGACTGGGCTCAGCAGAAAGACATTTCTTTCCAGTCCTTTCAGGAACTAGTGGCAGACACCAAGTTGTGTGGTTCAGCTGATACACTGGAGGGAAGGGATGCCATCCAGAGGGACCTTGACACGCTGGTGAGGTGGGCTGATGCCAACCTGATGAAGTTTAACCATGACAAGTGCAGGGTCCTACACCTGGGTCGGAGCAATCCCAGGCACAGCTACAGGTTGGGCAGAGAAGAGATTCAGAGCAGCCATGCAGAGAAGGACTTGGGGGTGTTGGTTGATGAGAAAATGAACATGAGCCAGCAGTGTGTGCTCGCAGCCCAGAAAGCCAACTGCATCCTGGGCTGCATCAAAAGGAGCGTGACCAGCAGGTCGAGGGAGGTGATCCTGCCCTTCTACTCTGCTCTTGTGAGACCTCACTTTGAGTATTGTGTGCAGTTCTGGTGTCCTCAACATAAAAAGGACATGGAACTGTTAGACCAAGTCCAGAGGAGAGCCACGAGGATGACCAGGGGACTGGAGCACCTCGCATATGAAGATAGGCTGAGAAAGTTGGAGCTGTTCAGCCTGGAGAAGAGAAGGCTGCGTGGAGACCTCATAGCAGCCTTCCAGTATCTGAAGGGGGTCTATAGGGATGCTGGGGAGGGACTCTTCATTAGGGACTGTAGTGATAGGACAAGGGGTAGTGGGTTCAAACTTAAACAGGGGAAGTTTCAATTTGATATAAGGAGGAAGTTCTTTACTGTAAGGGTGGTGAGGCACTGGAATGGGTTGCCCAGGGAAGTTGTGAATGCTTCATCCCTGGCGGCGTTCAAGGTGGGGTTGGGCAGAGCCTTGGATGGCATGGTTTAGTGGGAGGTGTCCCTGCCCATGGCAAGAGGGTTGGAACTCGATGATCTTAAGGTCCTTTCCAACCCTAAGTATTCCATGATTCTATAATTCTATGACTACCACTAAAACAGTATTGTGTCTGCCTGCACACACATTTCTAGAGGAGACCATCTGATTTAAGGGACAAAAGTTGTACCTTAAAACATGAGATGAGAAGTTCAAGAATTCAGTAACATCATACCCAATCGTACGTGCCTTTTCATTATTAATAGCTGAAAAAAAAAAAGTTGACAGATTTAGTCACAATATAGGTGCCATGGACTGCATGACACTACTTGCACATACAGTAGCACCTTTAGAAACAAGGTGTTTTTCATAACTAGTATTTTTCTCAGAACAAACATGTTGAGTTTCTATTAGATATTTACAATTTCATGTTAAAAAAGATCGAGTCCCACTACTAACCTAGTACTCCAAAGTCCACCACTAAACCCTGTCCCTAAACCATGAGCTACATGTCATCTAAATACCTCCAGGAATGGCGACTCCACCACTTCCCTGGGCAGCCTGTTCCAACAGCTGGACAACCCTTTCACGGAAGAATTTTTTCCTAATATCCAATATAAACTTCTGAGGCTGATGAAAATGATGTAGAGCTTTGGGGGAGAAAAATTCCGGCTTTTGGCTCTATACCCACCATCCACCCTTAATTTTCCAAGAATGCAATGAAAGAAACCAGAGTTATTTCATCTAATAGCAGTGTTCTGGGCTGAACAATTTTTAATTTCCTCTATAATTTGCCATGCAGTGCTTAGTTAAAAACCTCTCCTCCTCCTCAAAATACGTCACTCACCTGTGACAATGGCAGCTACTGGTATGAAAGGATTCTCTTCCATGGAACCACAATCAAGGAGCTTCAGACTAAAAACCAAGATGTCTGTGTCCTTCCAGACATTCTGCAAAACCAGAAGTCAGAGACATGCTGAAAAGAAGCATCAGCCAGCTAGTAAAAGCATGCTCTTGATATTCATCGCTTTCAACACAGAATAGGAAATACTTAGAAGACTGATAATTGGTAACAAAGTCCTTTGAAGTTAAATTAATAAATCCAGAGAATAAGCATTAAATACCACCTACTATTTTTCTCTGGTTCAAAAATGCCCAATGCAAATCCAAGCATAAACCACCAAAACCCACAGTGTTTGACCTGTCATTGAAAAGGCGCAAGGAACAACGTCCTTTTCTGGAACCTTACTTAGTAAGAATCTGTTGCTATAAATCATAGAATCATAGAATAGTTGGGGTTGGAAAGGACCTTAAGATCATCTAGTTCCAACCCCCCTGCCATGGGCAGGGACACCTCCCACTAAACCATGCCATCCAAGGCTATGTCCAACCCAACCTTGAACTCCGCCAGGGATGAAGCATTCCCAACTTCCCTGGGCAACCCATTCCAGTGCCTCACCACCCTTACAGTAAAGAATTTCTTCCTCACATCCAATCTAAACTTCCCCTGTTTAAGTTTAAACCCATTACCCCTTGTCCTCTCACCACAGTCCCTCATGAAGAGTCCCTCCCCAGCATCCCTATAGGCCCCTTCAGGTATTGGAAGGCTGCTATGAGGTCACCACACGGCCTTCTCTTCTCCAGGCTGAACAGCCCCAATTTTCTCAGCCTATCCTCATACGAGAGGTGCTCCAGTCGCCTGATCATCCTCGTGGCTCTCCTCTGGACTTGGTCTAACAGTTCCATGTCCTTTTTATGTTGAGGACACCAGAACTGCACACAATACTCAAAGTGAGGTCTCACAAGAGCAGAGTAAAGGGGCAGGAGCACCTCCCTCGACCTGCTGGTCACGCTCCTTTTGATGCAGCCCAGGATATGGTTGGCTTTCTGGGCTGTGAGCGCACACTGCCGCCTCATGTTCATTTTCTCATCGACCAACACCCCCAAGTCCTTCTCTGCATGGCTGCTCTGAATCTCTTCCCTGCCCAGCCTGTAGCTGTGCCTGGGATTACTCCGACACAGGTGTAGGACCTTGCACTTAGCATGGTTGAACTTCATCAGGTTGGCATCAGCCCACCTCACAAGCGTGTCAAGGTCCCTCTGGATGGCATTCCTTCCCTCCAATGTATCAACCGAACCACACAGCTTGGTGTCATCGACTGAGGGCGCACTCAATACCACCGTCCATGTCACCCACAAAGATGTTGAACGAGACCGGTCCCAACACCGATCCCTGGGGGACACCACTCATTACTGGTCACCAACTGGACATTGAGCCACTGAGCAGTACTCTTTGCGTGTGGCCATCCAGCCAGTTCTTTATCCACCGAGTGGTCCACCTATCAAATTGATGTCTCCCCAACTTAGAGAGAAGGATGTCACATGGGACAGTGTCAAAGGCTTTACACAAGTCCAGGTAGATGACATCAACTGCTCTGCCCCTGTCCATCAGTTCCGTAGCCCCTTCATAGAAGGCCACCAGATTGGTCAGGCAGGATTTCCCTTAGTGAAGCCATGCTGGCTGTCACCAACCACCTTGTTGGTTTTCATGTGCCTTAGCATGCCTTCCAGGAGAATCTGCTCCAAGATTTTGCCAGGCACAGAGGTGAGGCTGACTGGTCTGTAGCTCCCCAGCTCATCCATTTTCCCCTTCTTAAAAATGGGGGTTATATTTCCCTTTTTCCAGTCGTTGGGAACTTCACCTGACTGCCATGATTGCTCAAATATGATGGACAGTGGCTTAGCAACTTCATTTGCCAGCTCCTTCAGGACCCGCGGATGGATTTCATCAGGTCCCATGGACTTGTGTACATTCAGGTTCCTAAGATGGTCTCGAACCAGATCCTCTCCTACAGTGGGCCCAGGGTCTTCATTCTCACAGCCCCTGAGTCTGCCTTCCACGACTTGGGTGGTGTGGTCAGAACATTTGCCAGTGAAGACTGAGGCAAAGAAGTCATTAAGAACCTCAGCCTTTTCTAAATCCAGGGTAGCCAGTTCTCCCGATGACTTCTGGAGAGGACCCACGTTGTCCCTAGCCTGCCTTTTATTTGCAATGTACTTATAAAATCCCTTCCTGTTATCCTTAACATCCGTAGCCAAATTTAATTCTAAGTGGGCCTTAGCTTTCCTAACCTGGCCCCTAGTTTCCCTGACAACATCCCTGTATTCTTCCCAGGCTGCCTGACCTTGCTTCCACCTTTTATAAGCCTTTTTTTCCCTTCGAATTTTGCTCAGCAGCTCCTTATCCATCCAAGGAGGTCTCCTGGCCCTCCTGCTGAACTTCCTTCTAGTTGGGATGCATCGCTCCTGAGCTTGCAGCAGGTGAGCCTTGAATATCAACCAACAGTCTTGGGCCCCCCTGCTGGTCCACTCCAGTTTTTTGAGTAACTGCAGCATGCTGGGACCCTAAGGAGAATGAAACACATGGGTAGCTCCTCATTCTGCTGCACAGTTGCCTGATGACTCTGGTCTTCAGGATTAAGAATGCAGCTCATCCATTAAATTACCAGAGGTTTAATATTAGGTACTAGCCTATAACTGACATCGTTGCTGTGATCTAATCCTTTCACAAACCCATCTTCATGAACATTTCTAGCACTGCCTTTACTGAGATGGAGTTGTGAAGTTTGGTGGCACCTCTGCAGAACGCTAGCATAAAATAGTGTCTAAGCGCACAGGTATTAGCAGCTTGTAAAACACTTATGATGTGAGAGAGGTTTTTCAGACCTGGACAAAACAATGATGCCATTCTAGTTGTGAATGCACCAATAATGAGTACTGACCAAGGTAGTCCTTTCCAGCACTCTTGAACACTCGTTTTTAAGTCAGAATAACAGAGAAGCAAGTGAGCACTATGAAGCTGTTCCCTAGTGTAGCTGTTGCCTGACCTGTTGCAGCAAATTGGAACTGTTTAGACATGCATCAAGAAACATGAAATCCCCCTTACAATTATGGTCATCTGCTGCTATAATTTAACACCATGCACAATGTTACCTGGAATTCATTCAACTTATTGTAGAAATCTGTTTTGTTTCCACAACCATACTGGAGGCTGAGAGACAGAAAGTCTGCTGAACCCTGGAAACAAGAAAAGGAAAAGAATCATCCTAAAGTAAAATGTACTTTTTGTAGGTGATAGATTAAAAGCATATAAAATTGTGAAATGCCTGATAAAGCTATGCTGCTGAAGAACACATACAGCTATAGGGGAGCTCTGGACAATATGACAAGTACAAACTGGATACTGTATGGGAAGATGCATTCTCTATCTCTCTTTCTAAACAAAGTAAAATTGAAACAGCTAAGTGAAATTTTGAGAGCATTTTATGAATTTAATATTAATATTTTAGTTGTTTTTTTTTTTTAATTAGTGTCTGTGATTAATCAGACAGAGAAACCTTTGCAAGTACGTGATTCAGATAGGCCTTATCAATAATCCTTTGGGGAAAGTCCAATTCAGAAATGCTTAACCATTCCAAACTACAAGCATTATCCCACTAGCAGCCATCAAGTTCAAGGGAACAGATTGTGCCTTCTGATAAAGTTGGAAAATAAAAACCTGATAAGCTTTCAGTTTATTTTCCAGTCCAAGGTTTTCTTCTAGTTTAGTCAGCCCATCTAATATGCCTTTCGTCTCCCTACAAACCACACCTTGCTTGTATCCTTGCAATGGCATGCCTACAACACCACTTACCACATTACTAACTTTTGAAGGATTGTGAATAAAAGCAAAAATCTCGCACTGTCATTTGTTCACTTTATCCTACATCAACATCCTCCAGGTGAAGAGAGCTACAAACAAGGAGTTTGGTCTTTACAGAAAGTATGTCATGATCTTTGTAGAGATTATGTTCTCCTCATGCCATCCCCATGCAGCTAGATCACTTTCAGCACAGCTCAGGCTGTGTTTTAACATAGTAAGCAGATTTTTAAAATAGCAGTTATTTAAAATAAAGTATTCCTTTGGTACTGCTTTAAGTAGACTTGCAAAGAAAATTACAATGGCTACACTTTTTGCAAACACCTTGTCATTTAAGCGTGGATACTGCTAAAATTGCCAATGATGAGAGCAAATATATCTCTATATATCTTAATCAGTGCTTACTAGCCAAAAAAGGATGCTGAAGTAATTTTTAAAATCGGTGAGCCAATCAAATAAGTAAAATTTACCAAATTGGTCAGTTGGTCAACTTGCTAAAATTTAAATTCACTGCCACAAGTCACTTGATCCCATACATAAAAACCAAGTCACATCAAACCAAATTCATACAATTCTGGAAATAATTTCTATTGAGGTATTACCTGAAGAGAAACTGAAAGCAATTCTGATGAAGCGCTATCCAAGGCATGACCCATTCCTAATGCAATGGACAGCTTACCATCTTGAAAAAGAAAGAGGCAGTCCCTTAGTAGGATAATAGGGGGAAATAAAAAACTTCATTCAGTTATTTTAAAATCAGTTGGAAATTTTTAAAGATGTGGAACATCAGACAGTGCCATAGGTGAGTGATTTCAGATACCCACTACGACTTTAAAGGAGATTCAAAGAAGGTAGGAATTCAAAGGCAGAGTTCAAGGAGTCTTATCACTAAATCTTGTCTTATCATGACTGCTCATCTAACTACTGTTGGTTGCATGAAGGTGGATCTGAATACAGCTCTCCAGTGGGTGCTCTTCCACTCCATGCATAATTATAAGGAATATCTTTCAATTTTCATGCCTTTGAGGTGGTTCTACAGTGGTTATTTTTATATCCATTGTGCTGGATGCTGGGAGCCTGGGGGGACATGTTGTGGGAGCAAAGCTAGACAACTTCTTACGGCTGTCACTGGGTAGTGTGAGCTGTACTGCAAAGTATTCCTGACAAATCAAGAACTATAAATAAATAATTTATTTTAATTTTAAATGATGACTCTGCCAGCTCTACTGACTATCTGCCTGGGACACAAAACCTCCAACCATGAAGGAGGCACTCCGCAGAGGACAGCAGGCTGGAATATCCCAGGCATCCATAGCAGAGGTGAAATTCTCTTGCTCTGTGTAACACAGGTACAGTTAAGATTTAATTACTTTAAAACCCCAGTGTCTGCAGTGAGGAAAGTCAAACAAAGGCCATTGCAGATTTCCTCACACTATTGTTATCTCACAGGAGACTTCTTGTGCCTTGTTTCTTCATGGTTTGAGCTACATCAAGGAATTTTTTAGTCTTTCCTCTGTGGGTCAGGAAGAAATACACAAAAATACTTTCTTATCTACAAAATAGCTTGATTATTATGACTTTGTCATCGTACACAAAAAAGAAAGAGGCCGGATTTGAGTAATTTTAAAGTAATTTGTAACTGATTGATAGAGGTAATTGTCATTTTAAGCAACAAAGTAAATACTGTGTTTCATGTTGTTTTGTTAAAGTTTTTAAACCAACTTTCAAAAGTTAAATAACTTCACTTTGATTAAATGAGAGATGTAATTTTAAAACATGATCAGTTTTGTTTAAGCAGACTTCATCAATAAATTGCAAAGATTTCCATGTTTTGGGAGGAAGGCTAATAGTTGAATTTGACCTGACTCTTCAGCTAGATCTGGACCTCCATAGCTGTGTTTCTTGGGAACACATCATGCCTTAATGAAAAAGCCTGCATCCGTCACATATAATAGATTATAGCACAGCTGCTGACTGATAGCATGATCTTCCTCTCTTAGCTGAAACGGTAGTATTTGCAATCCCAAATGACATTTTCAATCCCAAATGACATTTTCAATGACATTGAAATAAGTAATAAGGTTTTAAAAATGAGATGACTGGGCAGGGATGAAAGGTTCTTCCCAAGTCTCAGTCCCACATTTATTATTCAACACATTTGTTGTTATATGAACAGTTAATCAGGTGCATCTGCTGCTCTTTAAATTAAGAGCACATGGACAACAGTGAAAAACTGAGAAAAAGCACACAGAAGTATTATAACATGTGGGTTTGAAGTACTGGGTTTGGCTGCTCAAATTAACTGGAGGCTATTTAAAACTTCCCTGATGCTTAAGATATTAACTATAAATATTCACACATACACATATATATTGTCCCCAACTACTTTGGCAATTATTTCCAGTAAAATGCAATTACCAGTAAATTATAAACCAATCATCAACATAAGGGATTTGAGGGACTCTGTTATTCAAGGATTTCTATGTAATTCTGAAACCACTGATAGCATATTCACACAAAGGTTTGATGTAGCAGTTGCCATTTAATCTCATCACAAAATGTTTGTGAAAAGGTCACATAGAAACAACCCCTCTCCCCATTCTCCTTACCTGCCGGCGCATATTTCTCATGGTAGATGGTATAAGCTCTTTGATGAGCTGCAACTAGGGCCCAGGCTTGGTGCTGGGAGTCATCATAAGGCAGGCTTTTAAGGACCTCTGGCAGGTCGCTGAAGGTGAGCCACACATTAACCAGGTCCCCAAAAACACGGAAGCTGAACTCTGCATATTCCACAAAAAGGTCAGCAAAAGCATTGGCTTTCCAACCCATGGCCTGCACAGCCGCAGCCACAGCATCAGGGACACACTGGTGATGCAGGACTACCACTCCCTTGAGCTCTGCGGCAACCAGGGTCTCAAGCAGCTTCTGGTAGCACCGCACTTGAGCTTCATCTGGCTTCCTGGCATCCCCCTTGGGAAGAATGCGTGCCCATGGAAGGAAGACTTTGTAGTGCGTCACCCCAATCTCACGAAGGTGGGAGAAGTACTGAGGCAGCTCAGAAGCTGCAAGATCTTGCTGGCAAAGGTAACCATGGGCTTCGGCCACAGCAGGGCCCTGATCTTTCTTGGACAGGACTTGGTCCTGCAAATACAATCTATTTACAAACTCACTGGGTAGAGGCCCTGCAATGGCGATAAAATCCTGAACAAATTTCCCATCTATCCCAAGGCTGAGAGAGACTAACAGAAAGAAGTAGACTGTTTTACACATCAGCTCCATTTCTGCAACTGCTTCAGAAACTTATTCCACACTACTTATATTACAGTACAAGTAATATTTAACTGAAATTATCTATTTCACTGATAAATGTTCCCAGAATTAGCTGACACTAGATATGATAACAAATGGTAAAAAAATCAGGACCTTTAATCAAAAGATGCACAAATGGATGAATACAAAAAACACTGTCAAACAATGAGTTGGAACAAGGTCATGTGGAACCATTTTCTGAAATGTTCACGTTCCCCTTTAAACTTGACATCAATTGACATGTGCTGATCCTGCCTCCATTTTAGGGGAAGATAAAATCAACAGAGAATGCTTTTCATCACAGCTCAAAGAATGCAGGATCGCAAGAGGCAGGTTGTGCTTTAATTCTTGGGTGCATAAAGGAAATCTGAGATCCGGTATCTCTCCCACTTGGAAAAGTGTGCACTACGTGAATTCAGGCAGCAGCCACAATGTGCGTCCCAATGATGTCAAGGATCTCGAATATCATTTTATTGCTTTCCAAAGTACTCCTTCCTTCAGCCTTGAAAACCTATGCACTCTCAGCATGGTAGCTATATACCAGAGGTAGATCACTTACCTGAACTGCTGCAGGGAAGAGATAACTCGACTTTTCTACATTCAAATACAGCAAAACTGAAGAGCTGAGAACATGCTGCCGAAATACAGAACATGTTTAGACCACGTAAACACAAAATTCCACATAACTATATTGAAAAATCAGTTCCATCTCCAAGTTTAATAGCTGGCTTTTTACCTACAACTTACCTGGAATCATCTGGGCAACTGATTTGTTCTGTCAAGCAACGTTATCTTTTAAGTTATAGTAGAAAACATCTCTATAAACATTTGATATTACTCAAATAGCAAATCTTATCATTTACACAGGGATTGTAATTTGTGTACTTTGATCTTGGTTGATTCCTGGACTTTTTTTAGGAACTCTTGAGAAGCTGAAAAACATTGCTGAAACGTTGTGCTTAGCCTTCTGAGCAACTCTCGAATTACTCTCTCCCCCACCCCATGGTTCAAGTAACAAGTTTGACCAGGAACTTTACAGCACCACCTGCTGCTTATTCAGTGAAGTAGCGTAAACTCAGAAAGAAAACACTCCTAGCCTATGAAGCACATATATAAAACTGGCGAAAAAGCAGCAGGAAAAATACTTTCTCCTGTGTGAAGAATATTTATTATCAAACTAAGAGTGCAGGGAGGGAAGGGAGAAATACATAATGAAGCACAAACATATTCCTGTCCTTATTTTGAAAGTAGATGAGCAATACAGAATAACAAACTGTTGCTGCAGGTGGGCTGCGATTTTTAACAAAATGCAGCATTTGCCAAGATGCAGTTTATGAAAAAAGAAATGGAGAAGTTACTGCAGCCTGAGTTAGTGGTAACAACTATTTATGATTCTTTCCATTCCTCAAATATAACAGTCACCCTTAATGATACGCTTAGTTAGACTAAGGGCTATCTTTCCAAAGCTGGGAGAGACTAACAGGAAAAAGACAACTGTCTTAGGAACCAGCTTCATTTCTGGACCTACTTCAGAAACAGTTATTTCACACTATTTATACTTAAAATATACAGCTTTGGTATCTTTCATGCTATTATAAAATGCATCTTAGGTGCTGGTATCAGGCTAAGACAAATATTCAGGTATTTTTAATTCTTAATAGATTATTTAATAATCACATACCATACAGCAAATAATTGATGATAACAGAAATTTAAGTAAAAATTTCTTATAGAAAAATCCGCAAACAAGTTTACAAATACAGTCTTAAATTTCCCTCACAAATGATGGCAGTTTTCAATTCACTTACAAGTCCAGACATTCATCAGGATGAGGGTTTCTGACCTCCTGACCTTAAGCTTTGCTTTGGGCTCTGCTATTGTCAATTTTCTATTTTACATACGCAACATGAGCATACACATCTTTACTCCATCTAAAAAGAGAGAAAAGTAATCAGAGTTTCTCACTACCCATTAATGGAAGGTAAAAATCTTCATAAAAACTAGCATCTGTCACCCAAGAAATTCAATTTTTCTTAAGACATTAAACATTTACATCACTATTTTTTCAGCCTCAAAGCATAAGCATAGAAAATAGCAATCCCACATGTGAGTGACAACAAATCCACCCCCAGACATCTCCAGACATTTAATGATCTTTTATTTACGTTAATAAGAAAAACAGTAAAAAACGATAGTGCAGAAATTCTACTAAATACAACAGAACAATGCAAAATTCCTCTTGCTTAAAACAGAAGCATCTCCACGATTCTCCTTATCATCTGAATGATGGCACTGAAACCCAGAATTAGTAACAAAGCTAATATATGTGTAATTTCTTTAAAAACTTTCCAGGTATGCTCAGTGTCAATAAGCAATCATGTATTACTAACCACACACTGGCACAGTCCACAGTAAAA
The DNA here is from genome assembly GCA_039720435.1 of Amazona ochrocephala. Taxonomy (NCBI): domain Eukaryota; kingdom Metazoa; phylum Chordata; class Aves; order Psittaciformes; family Psittacidae; genus Amazona; species Amazona ochrocephala. Next base: position 35,337,968 of record CM077881.1, read on the forward strand.
CATTAATAGGAAGCAACCCTTGCAAGCAAAGAATGCATTTTCCAACAAGTAACCAGGCAGCTCTACAATCCAGTTCTCAGCCATTAGTCTTCCAGCAGATAGTTTGGGTTGACAACCAGGTATGGATCTTCATCAAAAGTCTCCTCTTCTTTGGATCCTCTCAGTCCTGACTGGGACAGTTCTATCAGAATGTGGTCCTGCAAAAGACACAAATTTGTATTCAAACAAGAACAGAAAGGTTGGTTTGTACTTTTTGAAAGGCGCCTCCTTTTATTCTGGTAGCAGCTCTTGTTGATAAATTATTTAACCCTTTTAATTGTGAACTCCCTCTTTAATAGGTTCCTAATCTTAACAATTATGTTCAGTGGAAAACTCTTACATATTGTATGCTTTCTGGGAACATGTCAATCTAAGTGGTTTTGTGACTTTAGCAGTGAGAAATACTTTACATTTTCATACTTTGTCCCCCAAACTGCCCTAGTGCCCCCTGATTTAGTCATCCATTGAATAAACTGAATTTCTGTATTGCTGTATCCTAATGTAGAGCTAACACCATAGAAATACAGAAAAATATCACTTCTACTTCTATAAGGACATAATATGGTGGTTTCAATTTTTACTTGTCCATATCTCTAACTTATTTCACCGTTTTCTCTCTTTTAGCAGGTATTAAACAAATAAGGTATTTATACTGCATCAGCCAATAACATGAAAGCGCAAAACATATTTCTCAAATTAGGAATGCATTCTATTAAAAATGAATCACTGCACCATATAAGTCAAAATCCTTTTTCATTATCCACATATTTCCATACATACATAATGTGTAAGTCGGTGAATGACTCTCTCGATTATCTTCTTTTTATTTATTAGTTCTTCTTCAGATTCTATTTCAGATTCAATTTCCTTTAGATACCAATTAATAAGTTCACTCTTCTTTAATGACGAATCATCCTCTTCTGCAAGGAAAATAATTTGCATAAACATAGCATCAGTAAGATACCATTCAAAGTGCAAGAGAAAAGCATTTATATATTAACATTTACAATGCTGGAAAGAGAAACATGCTTTTTATGATGTTCAAACTTCCTTCTGTTTCTTAAAACATCATGTTTTGTACAGGAGGCTGTTGTATTATGGTTTAATTAGAGACATTTAGACGGAGAATTGAAGCTTTCAGGACTATGAATCCAAGTAGCTTACAAATCAAGTGAGTAGCCTAGCTACCATATCAGCCTTCAGCTTCAAGAAAAAGCAGTTGCAAGGACTCATACAAGTTTGCTGTAAGTGAGGGCAAAATAAAAATCACTGTCACACAACGCTGAAGAAGTCATCCTTCTACATGTACTCAGCATTTTGAACATGTACTGTAGTCTCCACACCCTCCCAAAATTTTGTAGCATTGGTATATAATATGAGACAACTGCTGCATTTCATTACAGCCTCATTACAAGAGAAATATTTCACCTTAAGAATGAAGCATCCATTTGGCATACTGCAGCTATTTGGTTAAGAATATATTTTAGGCTGCGGCTGCTGGCACACATTAAAGGTCTTGCTACAATTTTCACTGCTGCTGACTCTTCTAGTTAGGTTAAACCAGTAAATGCTACAAATCCTTTCCTGGCTCTGCTCTGTTGACATGCTACTTGACTTCCTGGGTTTCAATAACAGACGGAAGTACAAGAGCTTCAGTCTGCATCTTCAGTTCTATCTGTATCATCAGATGTAGTTTAGCCACATGTGTACAAGTTCACACCTGATCTAACAAGTCTGGTCTCAGCAGGAGTGAAAATCCCAAGTGCAACAGCATGAGATGCAGTAACAGTTGTTCCCTGAACTCAGGGTCTGCCACCTTTTTAATAAAAAAAAAATACATACCTTCCTCTGCTTTCCTAAGGTGCAGCACCAAGAGATTAGAAATTCGCTGATACTCAGTGAAGCCCAGTCTAAGAGAAGCTTTGGGTGCAACATCCTTGTTCACGTCCTCAGAATGGCCATTGATCCCATTCACTACACCACTGACCCCAGCTGGAGCTTCTGATTCACCTGTTTGGATACATGCTCAGGTTTAAATCTGTAACATCCTTTGACTGTTTAATACTCTGATCCACTGGAAAGTGTTGCAGTGACCAACCAGGTGAGTGGACCCACAAGGAGGCTGAAGAAGTACGGGAGTTAGAGTAGAAACCAAGAGTCCTTAGACGAGAAACAGGTGAGAAACTGAAAAGAAGCATATACTCAAAAAAGGTAAGTTGTAAAGGCTGGAAGTACCTTCCCCTTTGAAAAAAATCTCTACAAGTAGTTTACCATTGACTCCATCTTGCTCCTCTTGATCCTCCATTTGCTGTTCATCATCTTGGTCCAAATTGATGTCAGGAGTCTCAACTCTAATGATGGACTTGTTTAAAAGCCTGAACGCTTCCTTCACATGTTTTGGGTGAACCTGGGTGAGATTTGAAAAAAACCCCAAAACAACCCACTGTATTAAACAGGCATGGTGGCTAAGAGCTAGTGTTTAAAGCTTTTTTCCCCCCAACAGCTCCAGAAACTAACCTCTGACAAAGGATTTTTTTTACCTATTTCGCCTGATTAATCCTAAGGAGCAAAGACTCTACAAGTCAAATTATATCCTCCTACAACTCCTCTGAGTTCACACAAGGTTATAGAGGGAATAAGCAGCCTGATGAATCTTTCAGGCCTCAACGATCACGTGGAGTTGATAAAAATTTTACGTAAGCCAAAAACATTTTGAAGAAAGATCAGTGGAGCAAGAAACATGAAAGAAATGGGTCTGAACAGAAACAACATGGGGGGAAAAAGAAAAAAAAAAGACGTAATTCATGAGACTCTCCTCCAAAATTTAAAAGCAAAAACTGGAAAAATCTCTAGCTGAGCCGTAAGCTAAAAGCCATCTATTCCTGTATAAGCTGAATTTAATTAAAAAGAACCCAATGGGTGTCTTTCTTCCACAACCAGTGAGCAAGTTTCTACCACTGCATGTGTCACATAGCCCCTGTTTGTCATGATTTGACAGGTAACAGGCTGAGACTGCTGATACAACTGTAATGCAAAAATATGCAAGTTCTCAGTTTGGACCAGCTGATCTCAGTTTTACAAGACATACCTTAAAACCAGTATTTCTGGCATACAAATTCAGAGTGTGACAACATCACAAGTGAAAACATGATCCAAGCTCTCCTCTTCATCCTCAGGATTTGAATATGTACATTACCACAGCCAAACAGCACAGCCAGAGCTCCCACAACATTTATATATACACTTATACAAACTTTCATCAAAAACACAGTACCTCATCACAGCAGTGCATACGGGCCATAGCTTCAGATAGCCGAATCATGCTTTCTAGTTGTCGCACTGTGATTCTCCAGGATGACTTTGTCACTCCAGAGCCATCACGCTGCCGCAGGCGTTTATACTGCTCCACTATAAAGTCCTCGGACTCCTTAGATATCTTTGTGACATTCAGATAGTATGACAGTTTGCCATGTTAAAAGTATTAAAGCTTATTCTTCTTGCATTAGGTTGGCAGTCCCCAAATGTTTTTGTACTAGCTACTACTTTTCTCCGAAATATTCTATGCTATATATATTATAGCTAAATATGACAATCTTATTATGTTAAAATTATATTGTAATAACTATTACAGCAACAATATTACAGTAAGTACATTGACATGGTAACTATTTTACAGCAGATTTTTGATATTTCCTATTTTTCTGTTCCACTGACTTGCTTCTGGGCATAATTCATGTCTGTCTCTACTAGATTGCTCTATGCCTCTTTACCTCTCGTTCTTCGTGCAAATGTACAAAAAAGCATACACTCCATATACTAACGCTCACTACAGCTTTGTGTACACACTTCCTAGCCTGAATCTATCTGCACATATACAGATCCAGCTGGAAAACAAACTCTCCACCACATGGAAATGAAATGGAAGTTTTCAAAACTCTGTAAGGGAGGGTGTCCTCTTCCTTCCATTTGAGAGGAACTACATTAGAAGAACTTCTGAAGAATGTAACACACAGCCCCTCCAAATCTGCTATTTGGACAGATCGCAAAAATTCGTGCTTAGAACAGTTTCCCATATTCTGTATTTTACCACAACAAAAGCGAACAAATATTGAGGAACAATACTCTTTGAAAATAAAGACATTGAGCAACACATCATAGAATCATAGAATAGTTAGGGTTGGAAAGGACCTTAAGATCATCTAGTTCCAGCCCCCCTGCCATGGGCAGGGACACCTCACACTAAACCATGCCACCCAAGGCTCTGTCCAACCCAGCCTTGAACAACGCCAGGGATGGAGCATTCACAGCTTCCCTGGGCAACCCATTCCAGTGCCTCACCACCCTTACAGTAAAGAATCTCTTCCTCATATCCAATCTAAACTTCCCCTGTTTAAGTTTGAACCCGTTACCTCTTGTCCTCTCACTACAGTCCCTAATGAAGAGTCCCTCCCCAGCATCCCTATAGGCCCCCTTCGGATACTGGAAGGCTGCTATCAGGTCTCAACGCAGCCTTCTCTTCTCCAGGCTGAACAGCCCTGACTTTCTCATCCTATCTTCACAATGAAATATAAAAATCTCTGCAGCAGCTGTGTTGAATAACCCATACTCTTGAAGTATGTGAAAGCTATGACACAAGGCCTCCACTGTTCAAGACAGAGGTTAACAACTGCTGCCAGAGTTAAGACTATTGACTGAAACAGTCTCAGCTAGGCTGGCTGGATTACTGGAGTTAAAAAAATAACCCCAAAAGTACATAGCTCCAGAATTGTGTGACATTTCTAGACAATAAGTGAGTTTACAGCTCTTTTCTTGAGAGAACACTACACTAAGTGTCTTTGCACTTACCAGAAAAAAAAGTATGCTACTGTTCCTTTGGATCTCCCTCATACAGAACAACTTATACAGGAAAATAGAATTACCTTTGGTTTGAACTGTCTTGCAAACAGCAGATACCTTCTGATATCATCTAATGAATAGACACGATCAACAGATTCTTCTACTCTGGAATGCAGATCCACTATGCGCCTGGCAATGGCGTAATCTGTAACCTGGGATATTATTGCTCTGTCAGATCACTTTCACAACGTCAGCCAAATATCAAAGCAGCAGCTATATTCTTCCTTCCCATTCCCCTCCCTCACTTGCAATACTCATGGCAGAGCTAGCCTTCCCAGAAGCCAGACTCTCTGCCAGAAGATTCAGGAGAATGTAAGGGAGGTTTTTAATTGAAGGAAACATAGCACAGAAGGGACAAAAGACAGTTTTAGGATTTATAACCTCTCAGAACAATCCTGGGTTACAACTTAGCCATAGAACAGGCAGAAAGCAGCACTCTGCAGTGTGGGAACTGCTTTCTTCCTTTTCAGCCTACTCTGTCTCTTTCATCAGTCCCTTCCCAATTAGACAATCACTCTGAGCAAAATAGTGGAGAGAATAGCGCTGAACCAACATTAACCTCTCTATCTCATGCGCTCCCAAGGCAAATGCCACACAGACAGGTGGTAGCAGTCTTAACATTAGTGACCAGTGATTTGTAAGAAATTACTAATGGTGTCAAGTTTTCAGGTCAGATCACTACAAAATGAAAAGGCAGTATCCTTGCATTCAACAGAGCATGTTCAAATTTGTACTGCCAGCTTTTAACTTTGCACACAGAGAAAAAAAGCAGAAGCAAGATACTTGCATTAGATCAGCTTCACCTAAAATTGCAGATGGCACCAAGGTGGTCAGAGGGCAGATGCACATGATGTATGAGGAAAGGCTGAAAAAACTGGGCCTGCTCAGCTTGAAAAGAAAGCAACTGCCTCATTGGTGAGTATAGATGTCATGAAGCCAGACTGTTCTCAGAATTACAGACTGACAAGAGGCAACTGACACAAACTAGACCACGAGAAATTCTGATTAGATATAAAACTTGTTATTTTTTAAATGCGTGAGAGTTGTCAAACATTGCAGTAGGAGCCTAGAGAGACTGCAGAATCCCCATCCTTGCAGGTACTCAAAACTCACCAGGTTAACCTGTTTTCTATGATCTGCTTTGAGTGTGAGGTTAGACTAGAAACCTCCAGAGATATTTTCTGACAGTTTCTTAAAATTACCTCATTACATTCATCCACAAGAATGAAGAAAAGATCAAAGCGAGACATAATGGGAGCTGACAGGTTTATATTCTGTTTCAGTGACTTGGATCTGTCATAGTGCCCGCCAACTGGGTTTGCTGCAGCCAAAATGGAGGTCCTGGCATTCAGGGTAGCCTGGATGTGAAAAATATGAATAAAAAGAGAAGAAGAGAATATCTGTGACCACTTGCTAAATCAGCTCAGTGCAATTTGAATAGGTCAGCATAGTACCTTTTAGATAATGTTTCAATGGAGGTATTACAACCATCAGTCCTCAGAAGAACCCAGATTCTTCTAACCAGCTCTTTCTAACCAGGTCTTGGCCCCAAGAAACTGATGTGTCAATATATTAACACTGTCACACTCTTGCCAACAATACTGAAACAAACTTTAAAAACTGCTTCTCACAACACTCCATTTGTCACAGTGCAAATACACATTTATACGAACATGCACAGATCTATATCCTGTCAGGGTTACTTCAAGGTTCAGATTTTCTCGTTTTGTTTCCTGTCCTCTACTACATTTCTTTTCCCTTTCAGTAACATTTCTGATCTCCTTTTTTTTTCCTGGGGTATGTGACACAAAAACTTTGCAGGCAACTGATCTCTGTCCTGCCATAGTGAGGCAGCTGACATGAGAATCTAACAGATGATGCTATATCAGTACATGTAACAAACAGCCCAGTGATAATACAGACTAGGCAACCAGAGGAATAGCGTAAACTACCTTTACTCCTGCTTTAGTAATGGATATAGTCTGCTGCTCCATCGCTTCATGAATGGCTACTTGATCCCGCAGTTCCATTTTGTCAAATTCATCAATGCAACAAACCCCCTGCAGGGCAATAAAAAAATTGCATCACCCCAGTTCAATCACTTGGGGGGGGGGCGGAATCTTTTAGACAATTTGGCACTCTGTCATTAATCAAAACCACTCCAGGATGCAGGAACCCTAGTTCCTGGACTCACATTATCTGCCAGCATCAGTGCTCCAGCTTCAATGACAAATTCATGAGACTCTTCATCTTTCACAACAGCCGCTGTCAGACCAGCAGCACTGGAGGCTTTTCCACTGGTGTATACAGCACGAGGACTGAACTCGTCTACATGCCTAAGGAGAGGAATAACAGTGAGGAACTTAAAGTCCAATTAAAACTTGCAGAAACAAGACAACTGCAATACAGAGCTGTTTTCAATCTCTCAGGCCATGACTTGCTCCTTCCTTCAGAAAGCAATTAATATTTAGGTAGGCCTTTTCATCTCTAATGATGTTTGAGCAAACCTTGGAAACAAACCCTTATCTAACTGCAGTTTCTCACAAGTCCATTATTCGCCTGTGGTTACACCAGCAGGAAAAATAATCCTGACCATTACAGGTTTTCTGCTGACTTCACAAGCTAACACAGCCCACAGGAAAAAAAATATCAGCAAAAAGGAATAAACGGCTTCACAGAAAGAAGCAGTGAGACTGACCACAAGCAGCCTAAGGCAGCTTTTGTGGTGCCTCTAGATTTCTGAGTTGCAGTGCATGCTGCAAGGACCTCTGCGTTGTTCTCCATGAAGCTGAGATCGATGAACAGCATGGCAAAATAAAACCATATTGAATAAAATTCCCAATTAAAAAACACTAGAAGATGTAGCATAAACCATATTTATTTCATAATTATTTTTCAGAGCTAACAGTTGTCTATTTGTCCAAAGTGCTAAAACCTAACCACTTTGACTAAGCTAAAAAATGGGGGAGGGGGCAGAAATAATTATTTCATTTGCCTGATATTTTATATGTGAAATAAATTCTGTACTTTAATATACAATGTCATTTGAAAAAATTTAGAAATTAATAGTTCATTCTTCGTGATTATCACAAGGATTTGAGTTTGCTTCAGCCCTCTTCAAATACTTGAACCACATCCAAACAATTCCTGGATAATATTCTTAGTTTTACTTCCCTTTCCTTAACATGGAAAAAGCACAGTTCACATTTATAGCTCTTGTCACTTTGGACAATGTTTAAATACTTTGTTTTAATGAGATGCTTACTTCAGAAACTGACTCTTGGCTGTACTTGGATCACCAACCACACAAACATTGATGTCCCCACGCAATGAAGTGCCTTCTGAAGTGGTCTTAGGAACTCCTCCAAAAAGCATCAGCAGGACCCCACGTTTCACTTCATCATTACCTGCCCCAGAACAGACAACTCGACTAAAAATCCAAAAGAACACACCACATTCTTCCTATTTAAAAGAAACTTCATCCCACTAGAATTTTAGAGCATTTGGGTACATCTGCTCAGAATTTACCTATTTGCTAAACATCCTCTAAAACTGCATTTATGTGCTTTAGATTCAGGGCAGTATGACTCAGAAAGCAGCTGAATTCCTTGATGCTACAGAGGCTTGGAATATGAACCAAATTCAGCTGATCAAACTTTTCAGATAAAACTAAAATAAATCGTCAAACTAGCTCTGAGCCAAAAAGAACTGCAAACACGCACATACACGTACAATATCAAACAACTATTTGGAACCCTTAAATCTTCTGACAGAAGCCCATATAAAACAGAGCTCAAACCCAACAGTCGACTTTATGTAGGGTCTTGTAGGTCACCCAATAGCAAAAACAACTGTTCTGACCAATATCTTGAAGGTCTTAATGATTAAGCACAGCAAGTACTCAGGAAATAGATTCTCATTTACTAGCAAAACCAGAGCTGGAGGAGAGAGTTTGTGCTGGTTGGCATACAGCTCTCAAGTTTTCCCAAACAGCAGTACACAGACAGCAAAAACAGTTCGTATTTTCCCAAGAGACAGCTTCCCTCCCTGAGGCAACAAATGGACTCTTACCATGGATAGTGGGGAAGAGGCTGGTGCACAGATTATGGTAAAGGTTCTTATCTTGGCTCATTTCAAACACCTTTTCCCACTCTTTCACAGACATTTGGTTTTTAATGCTTTCTGCAGTCTGCTCTTCGTCTCGAATCTCTTTTCCACCAAACTAAAAAAAAGGAGACAAACAAACAAAGTAGTAATGTGGCCACTACTGAATGAGGGTACTGCAGCCAGCAGGTTACAAAAACTTGCTCTGTAAGCTGAATGGGAGGAACACATTCAGAAAAGCTGATCTTAGGCTAAGGAAGCTCATTGCCTTGTACATTTAAAAATAGACGATTTCCTAGGGGGCAAAATCAAAAGAGTGCACCTTCAGTTACTTCGAAAATCAAAAAGACACGCTTGTCCACAGATTAAAAAGCAAGTAAACCAGTACTGCTTTCTTCCTCTGGCTAAAATTTGCCTTTGTATGCATTCTTCAATAACTGGAATTTAAACTAGAATGAGGCAGGAAACTTTAAAACTCAGAAAATAACAGACACTGGTTTTATTGTATGTGATGGTGAAGCTGCTAGCAGAATTGTAGATTAAAATATTGTACCATGATATTTTAACCCAGCCACAGCCGATACTACTTATTATGCTGTAGTAACATCCCAAGATGTTATGTGATAAACAAGAGGGAACAAGAAGGATCACTGTTTTCCTTTTGACAAAATGAAACAAACCTCCAGGATTCCCTGGAGAAAAAGCAAATGCTGCAGAAATGGATGAAAACTGAACAGAAATAAATGGATCAGTTACGTCTTTAGAACTGATACATTGATAACATTGGCAAATAATCACATCTGTGAAAACTGCTACGAATAAAGACCAGAATAAAAAAAAACCCCGCAGTATAAATCTAATCAGTACCTAAAGACAGTCAAATGCACAGGAAGGTGATACACACACGTACTTAGCTTTACCCATTCTCACTCCCTAATTCGAGGTAAAGCCCTACACAGCCAAACCATCAATGCATTTAAAATCTTTTATTTTTTTTTTTCCCAGACTCACCCGTGGATTTGTTGGTGCAACATAACAAGCCAGAAAGACTAGCTTATACGACAGCTCTCTGACTCCAAGGGCACGAAGTCCTCGGATGCCTTCGGCTTCATAGCCCTCTGTCCCAGTGACCCGGGAGCTGGTTTCTGCGCGCACCCCTGCCATTAGAGTGGGAGTCAGAACAGCAGTTCCCAGAGTAAGTGGGAACGACATACCATCAAGGTTATGAGCAGTAGCAACAAACCTGGTGTTGAGAGCTGGGACACATCAGGCACAACAATGAGTGACCCCGTGAAGTCACATTTGTCACCTGCCTGAGCAGACTCCACTGCTTCTGTGCGCAAGATCACTTCCACACTGCGAGGAATGCTACCACGTGGCAGCTCGGCCTGTGTCTCCTGAATGCGAACCTGAGGAGGGAGAAAATATCAAGCACTTAGCAAATGTCACCAAATCTGAAACTGCTTCAAAAGCTAAGCTGCTAACAAACACCATAAGTAGCCTTTGATTGCTGCCATCCACGTCAACCATGAAACTTCTCCTACAGTAAGACAAACAACCAAAAATCCCTTCACTAATCAGTACCTAAGGAGCCTTGGAGAAACTTAAGAAGATACACAGCAGCCACAATGGCAATTCTGAGGGCTAGGAAAAGCAACTTGAAGAGCCCGGTTAATGTGACTGACACAAAATATTATTGCAGGATGTGAAGTGCTGAGGATTTGGTGGAGCAAATCAATTAGGAAGAGTAAAACACTGCAGATACTAAAAGACACACCTTTTGCTATGAAACAACTAGACATGATGTACCTGCAATACAAAACTAGCAGTGGCTCGAATATGCGTTTTTTTCAGTGGCTTAGACAATAAACATCATATAACAAAACTGGTTTGATAATATTCATAATGTCCCATGCTTAAACATAAGCCTTCCATAGAAAGAAATAAACTATCTGCATAAATTCCAGTGCTTTCTCTTGAAGTCTTTTCTTGATATTGACAGAACCGAAATTAACAGTCTTCAATGTGTAGCAGTACAAGCAACACCTTTCAACTACCACATCTGTATTTGTCATCGCCCCCTGACCTAACCACTGTACCTTTTGGAAATCAACAAATCTTGATTTGTTTGTGTCCAGCAGGAATCTCCTCCTATTGGCACAGACTGGGTTTCTGCAGATGTTTGGCTGTGTGTATTTAAATTGCTGTTCCACATCTTTAATCACTGTCTGGCAGTCAAGGCACAAGAAGGTTCCACTTACAAGCTCGGGGTGGACTGGGTGGGTACGCACCACCTGTCCACTGATACGCATCAGTGAGCCGATTTTTGCTGAAGTTAATTCTCGGATTCTGTTTAAAACAGAATTCAAAAGGATTAAATTATTGAGTTGACATTTTTCAGGTGCAGGGTACTACCCAAGTACTAACATGCAACCTAGTTTCATTCAGTCTGTGACTAAAGAGCAGTTTTAACAGACAGAAGAAGCAAGGTTACTAGAATATACTTTCATTTTATGATTTTACATAAATTTTTGGATTAATACTAAAGGTCAAACCAATGCAAAAGTTACTTCATTGGTACTTCAACAGCAGCATCCTCTAAATTACTGTTTAGGTTCAAGAAGTTACATTTGTTCGAGGAATATGACGTATGTAAGTATCTGAGTATGTTCACAAATGAAGAAATGTTTCAAAAGATAACCTGCACAAGATCAGGTTACTTCTTCATAATTGTACTGCTTAGCTGTACATTTCACACTGTATTACCAAAACAGTTTCGGTATGTTTTGACACTTCTTTTCCACTAGCAAAAATGCACAAGTTTTTGGAATTAGAGATCATTTTACTTGAGCCTGGTAGGTAGATCTTGGAATGCAATATAAAAATCCTTGTTTGCAGGAACATTTCCATGGTCTCTGGCAAAAGTCTTTACTGCTCGGCAGAGGTAAGGGTAAACCCTGAAATACAGAGAAGAAGTTCAAATTTTAAAGAAGCTATCAAAATGCCTTCTTTGGTTTAGACTACACCAAAGGCTTGTATCATACACTTCCAGGTTCTGGCTTTTATTGCCCTCTTCTTGTAGGAACACATAAAATCCAACCTAAATACGCTAAGTATGTGATTACTGCATAATAATGCCATTTGTTTTATTGTCTGAAAACTGACTTTTTAATGTCTCATTTTATGACACTGTTATCCTTGTATTAAGTAGATGATCCTCAAAATAAGCCACTGTCTCACAAAGCACTTTCAGAGCAAGAAGTTCTAGAGTTTATTCCTCATTCCTGTATCGATCACCTATTTCTTCATCAGCATAAATGCAGTTGGCTAGTTAGCTAAGGGTTTCTAGAAAGGAATCCCTTGAGAAATAAGTTCTGATCCAGTAAAGAGAAAAAAAAAAATGTGTTTTCAGGATACAGAAGCAGACAAACCTTTCATTTTTTATATAACATGTAAAAGATGTCATGAGACTGCAGCATTGCAAAGCTCTCAGGTACATCTTACCTGTAAAATTCCTCCTGAATAGTGGTAGAGAGCTGCTGATTGAACTGCTCCAAATCCACAAAGCTTACAACCAAAGTGTTCCGCTCTGGTCGAATCAGTTCTTCAGCATCACGCAAGTATTTGACCTCCCCATCGCTGTTCTGGAACCTGAAAGTGATTCAGGAAAACGTTCCACAGTTACACATCTGGCAGAAATCGAATGCAATCACATACTTCTGAATTCAGGAGAGAAGGGGAGGGAAAGGATCACAAACATTGAGGAGTGTGCAAGAAAACGACAGCATCCCACAGTCCCTGCCTTTCCAACAATACTTTTTCCGCCCCCTTGCTGCATCTGTTCTGCCAACCGCTCAGCGAAGACGCACTGGGTCTGCACTCCATACAGCAGGTTTGCCCCACAGAAACTTACTTATGATTTAACAACGACTCTGCACCAGCAAACCGGGTTTTGTTTCCTCAAGGTGATGTTAAGAGTTCCTTTGTTTGCTGCTGACGTGTCCCTCGGGAAGCAAAATGTGGAAAGCCAGATGTATTAAGGTGTAACAACCGAGCCCTGAAAGGGATTTTCAACCTGGCTGTTACAAAACGTCTTTGTAAGGGACCAAACGCACCAAACAAAGTGCTCGCAAAACCTCTCTGGGGAGGATTTTGCCAGCCAAGGGAGCACCGTGCTCTTCTCCTATACCTCTTGCGAGGTAGACACCTACGAGAGGGGAGTGTCCCAGCGGAGAGCCCAGATGACGGGAGAGCTTTCCCGACTGTAACACGGCGGGTTATGGCAACAGGCCCCGACAAGATTCACCCAAATGGCGGCTCCCTCTGGGGCGCTAGCGGCCCGCCGCGGCCCACCGCCTCCTGGCGGCCCTGCAGCCCTCCGCCGGGCCCAGCCCCTCCACTCACTCTTCTAAGAAGTCCTGGAACAACTTCTGGCACTTCTCAGCCACCTCATCACGGAGCTGCTGTTGCTGCTGAGCCGCGCCCGCGTTCCCCACCGCCAGGTCCATTCCGACTGCTGCTCAGATTCCAGCCCGGCCCCACAGCGGTTCGCGCCACAGCGCACCCCACGTGCGCCGCCGTGCCGGCCAATCGGCGACCGCCGTCCCGCAGAGGCCCGCCCCGACGCTCTAGCTCCCCCTTCCCTCACGGGCGTTTTCGCGCCAAAGGCGTGGAGCACGCTTGAGTTGGGGTTCGTGCCGGGACCGGGCTGGCGGTGGATCGCTGCCCGCGGGGGAAAAGGCTCAGCGGGTAGATGCCGGCAGGAAGCATCTGGTGGTCCAGGCACCAGCCCCGGCCATCAGCACTCTGATGCCAGCCGTGTCTTTCACTACTTGCTGGAGGGGTTGATTGGCTTTGTCTGTAAGCTTGTCGGTGCGGTGGAGGACTTTAACCTCCACAGGCAGAAGAATGTGCCCTATAAACATGTAGGTGTCTGCTGTGGTGGTCTCAGGGTAGTCTTTAGCTGTAGTGAACTTGAGCAGGCCGCTGATTCCCCGGAGAAGCAGGCCAGCTACAATAACGGGAGTGACAACCGCAAGTGCAGCCAGCACACTCTTGAGGAGGCTCAGAGCCATGAAGCCCTTAAGCTGTGTGCTGGAGGTGTCTTGGGCAGCGTCTTGCTGACAAAGACCTACTGGGTAGGCTGCAGCACCAGCTTCTGAAGGACCAGCCTCAGGTGAGCAGCGTGCAAGCTAAGCCAGGTGAGGGCCAGGCTTGAGTCTGGACACTTGGCTCCTTGTTTGTAACGGGCTCATGGGTAGGATGGCATAAGGTAGCATATGCTAAGCGGTGTCATGGCTGACAGCCATTACCGAATGGCAGCTGGTGGCACATGACTGCCTGCCAGCAGGAACCGTTTCAGTATCTATGAAAAATTGCTTAGAACTGCTCTGCCACCTGCAAAGTCATTAATCTCTGCCTAACCGGGAACTTTGCTGTAATTACCGCAGCTAGGGGCTAACTCTCAGTTCTGAAAGGTTTTTAAAAGCCCTAGCTGCACAAGCTTCCTGCAGTACTGTTATTTCATATTACAGTGCACTTGCCATTTACTGAACAGAGACTTCTTCTAATTGCACCATGGAAAGGCTGCCTGGCAGTTTGGGATTTATGGGGTGTAGCAAGATTCAGCTCTGCATGGTTCACTCACTTTCCATTGTGGAGGTTAAAGTTTCTGGCTGGGTTAGTCTTTTTTTGTTTTAAAGCTGGTATTATTTTAACACAGACTATTGTGCTTCAGTGCATGACTACAGCATTTGGAGATTTTTGTTTGGTTGTTTTTTTTCTGTTTCAAGATAGCTGAAAGTTAAAAAGGTAGCAAAGTAGAAGAAAAACTGCACAACTGGTTACAGTTTATCCTATGCTTGCATGCTTTTAAATCCAAAGAAAATAAGAAAATAGTTGCAAAAACTTGCAGTGAATAAATTCCATATAGAAAAAAAATCTATCTCCACCCTGCATGCAAATAATCGTAAAATCCAAACAACAAATAGTGAATAATTAAAATGTGTTTGGACAAGTTGTGTACTCTAGAGATGGCTGTCAAGAAAACATGCTGGTTTTCCAGGCTCTCTCTTTGGCACATAGGAACATGCTCAAAGGGGACCCATGGCAGACGCAGGGTGCATGGGGCAGAAGCTAGCAGTGGACTCCTGCGGCCTGAATGAAATTGTGCCACTCCACGAGACGTCCTGGAAACCCAGTATGTGTTAGAGTCCAAGGCAGCCAAGCAGTGTGCCACAGTGGGTGTTGCTAATGCACTCTCCTTCCTCCCTTTGGCAGCAGGGTGCAGGCCGCAATTACCTGGAGGGGTGTCCAACGCACCTGGAATTGACTGGCCTGGGGAGGAAGCACAAAGTTTTCCACTTTTACAATTCCTTTCTCTTCCCCTGGCCCAGTGGGCAGGGAGCAAGCAGCTGTGGTACTAAGCTGCCCACCGAGGTTAACCCCCAAGAAGACGTGTGCGCCAACTGGAGCCAGTTCTGCACTTTGCTTCCAAGAGAACAGCCCGAGTCCTCCGTCTTCCTGCTGGGCAGATTCAGACAGCTCAGTGAACACAGACAGGTTTCCACAGGAAAATGTTGTAGTTAAACTTCAGAAGCAGGCTGAAGCTTTGTGTTTGTTTTGAGCAGATGACTCCCTTGCCAATATCCTTTATAGTTCCTGAAGTTTTAAAAAATTGCACAATTGTAATTACCACTGTAGATCATGAAAGAGATGAAAAAGGAAACAATTTAACTGGTGGAGAAGCAGCAGCAATGTGGACTCCATGTAAAATGCTTAGCTTCCTGCA
This sequence comes from Amazona ochrocephala, assembly GCA_039720435.1. Lineage (NCBI taxonomy): Eukaryota > Metazoa > Chordata > Aves > Psittaciformes > Psittacidae > Amazona > Amazona ochrocephala. The sequence continues at coordinate 35,353,797 of CM077881.1, forward strand.
CATTACTGGAAATACATGACTATACAGGCTTGATTTTTTCCAGAACTACCAAACTAGAGTTGCCACCTATCAAAGCAACATAAAGTTCTGAAATTACTATTTGCAAGGTTTCAAAATGAGTTCTAACAGTGTGCAGCTCCCACTAAATTATCCCATTAAGATTACATTGAGGACAAATGCATTTTGATTTATGATCATAACTATTTTCAGTTAGCTAAGAAAAACTGCATGAAAGGATTCTGCATAGACAGGAATGAGGGCCTCCACCTGAATTCTCATTCTTGTGCAGCTAATGTGAATAAATCAAACTATAACATGAGCTCAAATAACTCTTGCATGGGGGATAAGCACAGTTGTCATAGGAACGTATGCACAAAACCTGCTGCCAAATCTAGAGCAAGAAACAGGTTTTTTTCCTTGGTGTGAAATGTAAGTCAGTAATTTTGCTTCTGATTAAAAGGATGTGCTTCTGATGTGGGATACACTGCTGGTTCCGTATGAATGAAGGTAATTAAATTGTTGGCTTGGCTGAATAAAACAACTGTTCTGAAACTTGGATTCATCACTAAGTTGTCTGTGGTGATAAGACATGTTTGTAATCCACTTAACTTTGTAAAGTACATCGGGGTACACTGTAAGATTTTAAAGTTAATAATTTCGGGAATATTCCATGGTAAATTAATTACATCAGACTCATAAGCAGAGCTGCAAAGTATTTTATTCCTTGAGTTGTGTGACTTCTAAAGTAAGTTTAACTTTGACATTTCCATTACTTTACCTGACCTTTAGTATGATTGTTTTCTAATGGAGAACTCTTGTCACAAAACATTAAAATTAAGTCTTGTTCAGTGGCAGCTGCAAAAGATGATTTGCCCTTTTGTGAAATTCTACACAATTTATACACAGCCTCACTGACCTTTTTGTAGCATAACCAATATCTGACTTCTCTGACATTTAAAAATCAAGGTAGCAACAATAACACAGACTTTCTAAACCATACCTCCTAATGAAACTTTTATCATGTAATATGTTAAGCAAAAATTAGGTCAGAAATTACAAATACATATGAATATTAGAGTAACTCCACTGCAATGCCCCGGTAAGCAACTTAATCCTTTGCTCTTTGGTAGCCACACCCGCAAAAACATTTTAAATTTGAAAAACCATTATCAGATGAGGTGTATAAAAGGAAAGTTCAGACGCTGGTTCCTCCCCAAATGCAAGGCATGCACTTCTGGCTGGGGGGAGGAAGAGAAGTAGTTTTGCACATCACTGCAAATTGAGGAGGTTCAAGTAAGTGGTTCATTTGAGAAAAAGGATGCCCAGAAAGAATTTTGGAAGTACTCTTTCAGAAACACTCAGTTCTCTAGATGTACAACAACTGGGCTGTTCACAGCACTTAGAAGTGAAAAAACCAAACCCTGAAATAGGTTGGCTTCCATTATTTGCTTTTCTTTCATTGGCAATAGATACATTAAATCCTTGCTGATCTGTTTTGTCTGTTACCCTAGAGGCTGACCTGCTCTCAAACTCACTGTTCATTTATTTTCTGAGTATTACATATCCTTGTGTATTCTATGAGTGTGTGTAACCTTCTGTCGCTTCTCAAATAGTAACATAAAGAACAGGCCTAAAAAAACCCCAACAAAACCCAAACTGACTCTTCATCAACTCGTCATTATCTTGTGAGGATACAGCGCAAAACCCATGCAGACAGACATTGTATCTAATTTACTTTGAGAGATTTATTGCAATTGATTCTCACAATTTCATATGAGCATTTTTTGTAAGAATGTTCCTTTTCTCACCTGCTTCTCTATGTAACACTTACGTAAATTAACAACTGCCTGCTTTCCTCCTGATTTAGAAATTTACTTCAGAATATTCAGTTTTGCTCACATAAGTTAAAACAGCAGAATTTTTATTGCATAATTTATTAAAATGTAGAAACATGATACAATTTAATGTGACACCAGAATACTAACTCAATGTATCACATTTTCATTAAAAATGTGCAGAGTTTCCAATACAAAGAGTCCTGATCTGTTAAAATACTGTCTTTTATATAAACAGCTAAGGATAAAAAAGAAATATTGTGGCACTTTAGGAAATGAGATTTTTAAAATTTTTTTTTAATTGGATATTACAATGCTCAAATCAAATGCTCAAATCAATGCACAGTTTCCAATACAAAAAGTTTCGATCTCTTAAAATATTATCTTTTAAATAAAGAGGTTAAGAACAAAAAAAAAATATTGTAGCACTTCAGGAAATGAGATGTTCTTTTTTTTCTTTATTGCGTATTACAATACTCAAATCAATACAGGTTCATCAGTAGCAGGGGAAATGCTTTCAATCGTATCATATCTGCAGGGCAAATCATCTCAAACTTTCAAAAGCAGCTCATGTTACGGTGTTAGTCGTTTGGGATCCCGTGGAAACATGGAGGTCTGACGAACATTATGCAGCCCTAGGTACAGCATGGTTACTCTTTCCAGCCCTACAACAAAAGAAAAAAACCCATCAGCATAGTCACTCGTTTGTTTGAAACTCTTAAAAAGCTAAAAGTATTTGGACCAGACGAGGTCCCTTCCAACCTGGTATTCTACACCTACAGTCAACCTCACACAGTAGTGTGACCAAATACTGGCATGTATGCATCAGCACCTCCAACTACAGAAAGTAGAACCAAAGCCAGGCATTTTACATACCATGATGCAAACTTTGTTTGGAAAGTGTACCAATAAGCAATGGCTCTAGAGACTCAATCCTGCTCTCAATCACTTCGGACTTTCAAGAAAGATGGTACAGAACATTGAAATGGGAGGTGGGTAACTGGGAGAACCATATGTTGAATACAGTAAACAGCAGCATAGCCCAAACCAGTCTTTACAGCTTCAGAGTAAGAGACATTAAGTGCCATAAGCAGCAATAGAAAAAACCTGCAGTTGGGGAAGCTTATTCCAAACTCTCTACAGTACAAAATGTAGATTCAGCAATATGTATCTGTGTAACTATCTGCTGATATCTTTTATAATAATAAATATTTCACTAGTGATTGTCTTCTTCCTGCCTGAAATCTTAGAGGTTATTATGTGTGTACTGTGGAACATGGAAAAGCTTCCTAACCCGTGGGGCTACATATGCATTCCAGCCATGCTATGATGACCCCCATACGCACACTGGTTTTCACACACTGCCCTCCTGTTTAAGGCTTCCATTTGAAACAGCTAGAAACCAGCGTTAATTCTCTCAGCATCTCCTGTTTGGCTGGTACTTGGATTGACCTCTGGGATGTGCCATGGGGAGCATTTACTGTGCAGATGAGATGTAGCTTCAGCTTCCTTGAAGTTAGTTCTGACTGGCCTAAATGATCTTGGATCATCTGCAAATGTTGCATCTCCTCTGGCTCCCAAGTACTGCATAATCATAGACGTAGGTAGATGTCGATCATCTCGAAGGTATTTCAAAACAGTTGTCTCAACAGCGTATCACAGATATAATGCATTTACTGAAGGCAAACTTAGTTGTTCTGAGAATATGCTGAGAATGTACTAAATATACTTTACAAAAATAAGGAAAATGCAGAAAGAGTGAATCAAATAAATAATTATATTTATTGATGAGGACCTACAAAGTGTCCTATTTCCACATGCATGAACAGTTTCATCCTGCTAATGGAAGCAATGTACATAACTGTAAATTGTTATAATTAAGATACCTAAACACTATCTTTTCTCATTTTAATATTCAAGATACAGCCAAGACACAAAGCCTCAGTACCTCTGCTAAAACCATTAGCATGAGCCAAACTGATAATTGATATTCAGTCAAATGGCTGAAGATGACAAGCACTCACTTATTTCTCCTCACTATATAACAGCTTCATCAAATGCACTAAGATACCAGTGGCTTCTTGCATTAGTAGGTGTGGAGAGCTATTTGATTGTGAACGGGCATGTGAGCAATCCAGACAACTGCTTGACAATTGTAAGGTAGTAACTCACAGGCATTGAGGCCTCGCCTGGGGGTTACTAAAGTTCGTGTACGTGCAGAAGCCTTGAGAAAGTTAGCACGGAAAGCTACTGAGAGAGATGTGCAGGAGGAACTGATAACTGTAACCTTGAAACATATGCTGTAATAGTTAACCAATCATTCAGCTGTTACTAACACTTAGCTGAGAGATATTAACCAATCATATATTAAGGACACCAAGTAGAATGTAGGTGGAGAGCACTATGCGCGTGGACAGAGGGTCTGAGGGAATCCTATTCTGTATTTAGTCGTGTGAACAATGCATGTATCCAATTAGAGTTGTGTGTGCTAATGATAGACAAGTAGAATGCCTATATATACTATTGGTCCTGCGTGCTGTGTCCGGGACTTCTGCGTCAACAAGTAGGCAGTGATAAATCCATACACAATGTGGTATTTTCTTGCTTCCTTAAATTCTCCTCATTGGTCAAATTTGAAAGTGATGTGCCTGGCTAATAAATGGACACTTTTTCTCCTGATCAGCTGCTTTTTAAACTTGCCAGACTGTGCCATTATGAGTTTAAATTTTTCATCATAAACACCCCCATGCACTTGCCAAATAAGGCTACTATTCTCATTTTTATATTACGCCTTGCTTGAGACTGAGCAGTTTAAATAAAGCTCAGGCCTTAAGCTTGATTTAAAAAATAAAATACGTACACTTACCTATTCCACCACCTGCATGTGGAGGTGCACCAAAACGAAAGGAATCGATATAAGCCTTTATTTTCTCCAAATCTAGAGAGGAAAAAGACATGTTTCTCACCTGCTTAATGAACACCAAGCCAAACATACAAGTGACTAGAGAACTGCAAACACAACAAAAAATTTACCAGTTAATGTACAAACTAACAGTGTGGTTTTACTCATCGAACATGTAAATTATCCAGGACTATTTAGAAATAACAGTTTTGATTTTATAATGCTGTTAATAACTTAGGGAAGAAATTCAAGAACTGAGTAAGAGCTAGGCCCAACTGTTCATGTAACTTTCAGAAAACAGTGATTTCTTGAATAAACCGCAGTAAGAAAGTAAAGATTTAGCAACTATTTTTCCATCTTGGTACAGTGGGAGCTACTTGTTTTTTGCCATTCACTGAAAGCATAATTTTAACCTACATTTTACTCTTGTGATCACCTGATTTACTCTTACGCTTCTACTATTAGCTGGCCTTGTCCCTGCTGAGATGTTATTTATTTTTTAAATTTCACCAAGGGACACTTGCTTATTTGCTCTCAGTTCAGTAGAGAGAGGCATGACTGAAGGAGACTTGTTTGTCTACCCTCATTCTGTTGAACATATTTCCTGTATTACACTCTCCATAAAGGCCTTGGAAACAATTTCTTTTCATCGAAGTACTGGTGGGAAACTAACTATTTTCTTAATAGCCCCACTCTAGATTAAAATGGTTAAACAGAATTAGATGCATTAACATTAAGAATGAAACAGCATGATGATTTTAGCACTACCACCATGTAACAAATTCTGCCACGAATTCTTCCTTTAAAGGAAACAAATCCAATCGTGATTTATACTCTTAAATTCAGCTTCAAGTTGTTTACCAATGCCGTGATGCCGGGCTCTTTCTGTCAGCAGCTGAGGATCGTGAATTCTCTGTGCTCCAGACAAGATCTCTTCCCCTCTCATGAACATATCATAAGAGTTAGAGTTTTTCTGGAAAAACAAAGATGAGTTTATTTCCCACCTACAGTTGCTCCATCCTTAGGTGGCAAATGTGCACCTCTCAATAACTTCACTTATCTGAAGTGAAGTATCCAAAGTTGTGCAGTAAGAGTGCAATGTATCTGGACTCTGGTCAGGAATTACATCCCTTTTGCTCCTCTCGTTAAACTAGAGGTGATTTTAAAAACTGAAGTTCACGCACATGCCCTCTGAAAAAATATTACATCTGCATGTAGTTATCCCAGCAAAAGATGCTCTAAAGATATTTAGCCTGGATTTAGGAATGAACTGGGGAATTTCTAACAATTTTAAAAAAGTATATTTTCTGTTAAAGTGTCTATTACCCTAGAAGAATGATTTTGCCTCTTTTCAGTGATGGCAGCAGCGTTCTGACCATGGAGATCTCTCCATAAAGCTCTCCTAGGTTTAGCTAGATTTGTTTCTTTCCAGTATGTTTTCACCAGTGAAGAGTAACTATAAATATTTTACATGTCACATAACACTGATCTAATCTTGTTATCAGAATTTTAATTATAACAGTGGATCATAGAAATATACTTTATTTAATTTCATCAAGTTATCCCCACACAGAATAATATAAACTGAAAAAAAAAACCACTAACAACAACAAATAATTTTACTTACAGGATTTACTGGGTCTGGCATTGTATAAAAAGGCCTCACAGCAAGAGGATATTTGTCAAGAATATAGAAGTCTGTGTCATACTGAAAGAAGGTAATTTAAACAGTTAGTACAAGAGAAAATGATGTAAAGAACAAATTAAAACAGGAAGACATAACCAGTGTTGTGAATCTTTGAAACAGAAGAAAAAAGATCTTCCAATATCCTTCCACAAATTTAACACTATTATCTTAAAAAGATAATACTTATCAATAAAAGTCATGTATTATTTTTCAGGTTTCCAATACTACTTGTGTAAATTTACAAATGTTTACCAGTAAAATGTTTTTCTGTAGTAACAGGTACTTACCCACCTCCTATAAATTTAATTAGAATCCGGTTTGCTTGCTTGGTTGGTTTTAATTACGTTGAGATCTGAGTTTGGAACGTACTATCCTGTTTAGTGTACTCAGTATAAGAGATGATAGAAATAAATATAAAAGATTGAAAATAGTTTGAAGCAGCTTATTATGTTAAAGACAAAACCGTCTGTAGATTAAATAAGCAGCAAAAAATGGGATTGAGTCAACAATTAAAAAATGTTTATGCTAATCACAAACTCTTCACAACTTCTACATGTTTTGAGATACTGTATTCTCAATCAGTGTGTAAAGAGTTGTTTTACATGACGTAGGCATTCATCCCAACCCAATGACTCCATGACGTTAGGTTTCACATTCAATCACAAATTTATTTATTCTAAAATAATTGTTACCTTTTCCTTTACGAGGCGTCCCAGGAGCTTTTCATTAGGTGTGCTGAAAAAGATTTACCACCACTAAAATTAAGTGATTTAAACTTGCACTGATTATATGCTCCACAAAGCTAAAAAGATTTCAAGCTACAGATTTTATGCACCCTACCCTTTAGAAACTCTAGTACTTGTTTCTGAATCCTTTGGATTGTGCAGACAAATTTCAGAAATAAAGGATATTTATTTTTGTTCCTAAATATTTTGTATTAGTCCTAGAAAACCCTTAAATTAACTGATACCTAAAGATATTCTTGCTCTTAATATGACTACTTCCTAATCACCAATATTCTGATTACTGAAGAATTGCGTACTCTTATTTCTGATTGGCATATACCTTGTGCAGCCATTTCTTCTTAGGCACAATTAATTGAGAAATACCATGAGCAGTTGCTGAAGAAATTATTTTGCTCTATCAAACTCTTATGATTGAAACTTCTTCAACATGCAGATCATTTAACTAAAATTGTGCATTATCCTAATGGTACTGGATATATTACAGGGAAGAACAGAAACCTTTTAATTTATTAAGTGTCTTTTTAAAAGTTTGCATATAATCAGTTAGTTAAACCCATCTTCTGGTAAACCAATAGGAATGCAATCATACTTGCTTAATCTTTTTCCTAAGAGGTGGAAAGAAGTGGAAATGTGTTACTGACAAGAAAGACCTTAAGACTGAAGAATCATTCTGTTTAATTCTATTCAAAGACGTGACAATTCACATGAAGGACCACAGCTGTTAGAAAAACAAATCCTTATCCTTAGAAGGTTCAAGTTACTCTCACTTTATGTTTTAAGTTACACTTTATTTTGGATTTCAGAGTTTGTAAATACAGTCTACATTAAAAGGAAGGACTATTTTCATATCCTTTTCATTTATTTGTCAAGAGAGTTGGAAACAAGTACTGTTTATTCCTCTATAAGCTTGTGGTTCCTTCTTGAGGGCTGTCAGTTGAACAGTACAAAACTGACACTTTCACAAGACTGACACATTTGTGTACTGCCAAAGTACCTCAGATCTTCTTCATCACCCATCTCAATACCAGCCTCCTTAAGCATGGCCACAGCTTCACGGTATTCCAGCCTCAGAGTTGGCTCCAAAAACTTAAATGGCTCACAGGGGAACTGTTTGTTCACTGTCTGAATTTCAGTTTGGAATCTATACACAAGGAAACAAGAACAGAAGCAAAATACAAAACAGTCCAGAAATGTACTTTCCTTGCATCCAACAATGATTTTGCAATGGCAACAAAATTTTGCCACAAGAGGTCCCTCTTGCAACATAAAAAACTTTTAAAGTCACTTCTGGAGAAACTGTACAATCCTAATGAAATGTTTAATGTAAATTAATGCATCTATTACAATGATATACACGTTAATATTTTACTACTACTTCTGGTTTATACCTTTTGTAAGAAGTAATTGACTAGGTCAAATTTTCCCAGTAAAGAAAAGTCCTCTTTTAAGTAATATCCTATTTTACACATAAAAAAGAAAATTCCTTCTACACAGATGAAAAGACATGCACTTCTGCTTGCAAGACAGGCTAATTTGTAAGCAAATAAAAACCACCTCCTAAACTTCTGACCTGACTTTTCAATGAGTTAGACTGTAAATAATGGAAAATAATCTTTGCTGTTTTCACGGCAGAGATGCAGGCCATTATAATAAATTTAAATCAGAAAAACTTTCTTAGACAGCAAATATTAATTTAAAAATCTAACAATCAGTTTACCTGCAGTGGCACAAAAAGAAGGATGTTTTAAATTAATGATGGATCATTTCTGTTATGAAGTCCATCAACAGTGAACAAGTTTTCTTAGTGCAAGTTAGCATATTCTAGAAGATGCAACTTGGGCTAAAAGTAGTTTACTGCCCTACGGTTTGAGTGAACTTTAAGTCAGGCACAAATACTTAGTTAAGAGTAAAGCAAAAATGTTTTGAAGTTCTGCTGTAAATCAGGTTACTACTGATTACCTGACAAGCTTAGGATAAAACACTCATCCATTTCATACCACAATGCAAGAGATCACAAAGTTGCCCATGAAATTGAAATTTTTTCATTACCTTTCCTGAAGTCCCTTGAATATCTGCACAAAGGTATTTGCAATCTCATCTACCACTTCATGATAGTGATAGTTAAAGGCCATTTCAATATCCAGACCAACAAACTCAGTCAGGTGTCTGTGTGTATTGGAGTCCTCAGCTCTAAATACTGTAAAAGTAAACAATGGAAATTCTAATTGACCTGAAATTATCATTCCATTTTGAAAAAATAACACTGACAATCAATTACATCAGCATTTGGATTAGACAGACAATACTGTCTGTAGACATGACAACTCTCACTGAAAATCAGCAAGAAAACTAGCTGCCTTGGAGCACCATTTATAACCACAGTGACAACATTATTGTAGCTGTGGTGCTCAAAGGATGCAAGACAGACAAGACTGCTAGAAAGGCAGTATCTCTTGTTAGACCAACAGACAGAAGTGGTAAAACCAGACAAGCTTCCAGGTACAGAAGGACTTTCAGATTTGTAAACTGTCTTTTTCAGAGGAAATGGACTTGTACACGTGTGTATTCTGGTTTTGGTTTGGTTTCCCCAGATGTATGAGTCTAATATAAACATATCTTCCTATAAACCATGACTCATTTCTTAGCAATTAGCAAGAAATTTAAGATCTTCCAAATTACTTTTTTTTTTTTTTTTTTAAATTGCATAAACTGTTACTGATTTGTTTTCCAGCATTTCCAGCTTACACATCTTTGAACCGGTCTTTGAGGTCTTAGGAAAAATAAATAATTTTAAAAGCTGTATTACCACCTAAAAAGGCCAAGTCCTACCAGCTTTTGAGAAAGAGAGAACCTACTATTGATTTTTTTATTATTTACTGACAGTCCAGATAAAGAATATGTTTTCTAAATAAAGCTGTTTGGAACATGTACAATAGCAAGGGATAAGTATATGTTAATATGCAACCTAAAGCACACAAAACCTAGCTTGCTTGTTTTAACTGTTTACTACTGAGCAACTAAAGCCAACTAGGCTACTAGTGGGCATGACAAATAGCAAACTATTGCTTCAGTAATCACAGTGTTATCCCATGTTTTACTAATTTCATATTACCAATTTCCAATGCAACTCTATAGTCTTTATCCTCACAAAACAGCAGGCATTGGATAAGAATTCTCTATCTTTACTCCAGTATTTCAGTTTTGTTCCAGCAACTTCTCTATCAACTTTGCTCTTGTTAGCTGCCCCAGCTGAATTTATCTTTGTAAGTGAAACTATATTAAGTGAAACCATTCAAAGCTTTCAGCATGCGTGTTCTCTTATTTGTACCACAGCTGCTAAAAGCCATCACTGCACACTTCACACTTTGGATAAACCAATGCTGTTCTTACCTGGCCCAACGCAAAAAACCTTTTCAAAGTCAGCACATATACACATCTGCTTGTACAGCTGTGGGGACTGAGCCAGGTAGGCACTGCTTTTGAAGTATGATACGGTAAACACATTGGCTCCTCCTTCACTGGCAGCTGAAAGCAAATGGTTGCAGCAATTATTAAAATAAAAACGTACCAAATGTATCTGAGGTAGACTGATTGACTATTGGTCTTACATTTAGAGATCAGAAGGAGATTTTTCCCCAAAGCGTAGTAGAGGAAAAAGATACATGTGCATCCATTAATTCTAAGAAACTTTTGCAGCTCAGGACTGTCACACATTGTCTTGCAAAACTGCAAATTTAGATTAAAATGTAATAAAATGTAAATGTAGTAAATGTAGTTTAAAATGTTACTATTCCCAGCTGTGCTTCATCTTAGAGTGAGAACAGCAGAGAATGCATGCTTGTATCACCACATCTACTTGCAGCCCAACATTTCTGTGGAAACCAGTGACGTAGACTTCCAGGGGTTAGCTGCAGATGCCGAGATGAAAGTGCATATCCTGTTTTGCCAGGACCATCCTCTTTAACTGAAGGCATAAGTATCTCTCAGACCCCGAACTAGATTAACCAGAGGACACCTGCCAAAGGTATAAAGCTTTTTCTCAGTATGAGGCAGTTTTCCTAGAAGGTTACCTTTAGAGAACAGGAACCAAGAATACACGCATTTGAATCCCTTTCTGCAAACTGCCTACCCAAACTATCAGCCGAGTCACTTTATGTTTCTATTTCCCAGTGTGTGATACGAGAGTTACAGTTGCCTACCTTGCTAACAATATCTTTGAAAGTTCTAATGTTAAGGTAACTCTATGTAAAGTACTAATTATTATTATTATTACTAACCATTCAACTGAGATTAATGCTGCTTCTGTCATTACCACTACTCCCACTGAAATGGTTTCAGTGACTATTTACAGCTATATTTGAATACAAGTGACTTTTAAAATACTGAATCTTAGAACAAATGTTTCTATGATATTTAAATTTGTTTAGTAAGGAGTGCACCAACTTAACTTATTTTTATATAACATGACCTCATACAAACAATAGGATTCTTGCCTGCCTGCTTTCAATGGTACACTGCACAGTAAGAATAGCACACTTCCTCAGAGATCCCACGTAAATAAACTACTTGGGAGTCTTAAGTATTTCATGCTGTTTCAACTGTCTGCAGGAAAAAAGTTATCTGATCTTATAGTTCAACAGTACTTTCCAGATTGAAAGAATACTTGCTTACATATATTTTGTTAAAAAGCCCTTTTTTTTTTTACCTCAGTCAAGAGCTGTCTTCAAAATTATAAAATTCAGTAGGCAAAATGTATGCATAGAATGAATGCACATATAAAAATAAAAATATCCTCCCCTACATTTTCCATGCATGTCTTAGCAAAATCAACAAAACCTCAAAGAACACTAATAAGATGGGGAAAAAAATCCATCAGTAAATCAAGTAATTTAACTTTTTAAAACAATACAGCAGATCATCTAGAAGCAGAATCTACATTTCCAGACTTTAAGTTGGGCTGAAGCTGTTATGCCACACTTTCAGAAAAATAATCTACCACCTTATATTTAGCCATATGCTCATTGCTAAAGAAGTGACATATTGTATAGTATCATCTTTTATACCATGATATGTTTGTTGTAACTTCTTTATGATGGAAGCTACTTTTTAACTAAATTAGAGTGGAGCAGTTTTTTTTGATACTGGGTATGGAACTGGCAGCATTCAACATTGAAACCACTGATTTGAAGAACAATGCATATGAACAGATATCTGTATTTAACCAAATTAAAACTTTAAATGCACTGCAGGGTATATAAATCAGGTATATATATTTGTCTTGTCATTCCTTTAACACCTTAAGTCAGCAGAAAAGTAAACAACTTTGATACCTATTAGGAGAAGTTTGCTATGTTGCACCTAAATTAGAAATAGAACTTTGTGTTTTTTACATAAAAACTTACTAAATTTTTGACAGGTATGCTGAGCAACTCTAAAAGAAGATGACCTGTAGCTGATGGATCACATACAATACCTGAAATGATTTTGGGAGTCTGAATTTCCACAAATCCCTTGCGAAGGAGAGTTTCTCGGAAAAGCTGACAAATACCAGACTGAAGGCAGAAGATTGCCTGACTAGTAGAGGTCTATAAGAAAAAGATAAAATAATGAATCCTAAGTTAGTTTTTCCTGACTCTGTTAATTTTTCTGGAGAGCTAGAAAGAGGAGGAATCTCTTGTTTTAGGAGCACTTGATTATTGTATTTGCCTAAACAGAGAGAAGTGCAAATAGGTAATTGTTCATTACACAAAAGAAACAGCAAAGAAAACAGCAAAGAAAACAAGAGAAACCCCTAATTTTAATTTATGGCATATTCAGTTATAAAGGAGACGCTATGGCCAGTTTTACATTTAAATAATCACTTATTATATGCTTCTGCAAATACAGGTTTTATAGTGAGAAACTGAACAAAACCACTAAACCTATTAAAAAGCTTTCAGCACACTGAACTAGAGCAGCTGCAGTAATATACAGCATACGATAAAAGCAAAGCAATCAGTAACTTACATAATGTAGAAACATTTGTGTCTATTAAAGGCTATCAAATGCAATGTTTTGCATGTAAAAACACAGCCACATGTTCACCATGTACAACACTTCCACAAAACCATCCTGAATCCAAGGTCTAAACTCTCAGCATTTAAAGGAGTCCACAAAACACCTGATCATGTGAACTGCAGTTCTGCCTTTTCAGAATTTACTCTCAAAGTACATTTAGCTGGGGAAAAAAAAGGTAGATTTAGCTGAATTGATCATCATCTTTTTGTTAATGTATATGACACAGTTAAGCTACTTATTTCATTAGTAAATACCTACACTAAATGTTCCTGTAATGTTCTTGGGCTTCAGCATGAAGAAAAAAAAAAAACAACCCTTAGTGAATGCTGAAAACACTGCAATATGTCAACACTGAACCTGTATCTGATTTTGTGCTTCCAGCATCTAAGACCTGACAGTTAGCAACCTAGAAGCTTATATAAAACCTACCGAATTCTTGCAAACAACTAAGAGCAGTTCTTCACGACAATCTGCGTCACAGCACTGTTTACTTCTCCTTTCTGAAAGGTACCCAACTTTTCAGTTAGCGTAAGAAGAGCCTTTTGGGCTTTTTCACATGACTCCTACAAAACCACAAAACAAAAAACCCCCAACCAAAACAAATTATATAAGCGTCCAAATTTAGACAGCCAGTCAGCAGACACGTTGAAATAAAGCTACATCCATCATCTCTGCAAGATAAAGATAGTGCTTCACTGAAAAACCAAAAGAGAAAACTGTAATAATGCTGCAGATCTGCAGTAATTTGGAGGCATTTGCACTTCCACCTGACTGATAAAATATCTCAGGAGTATAAGTGGTTCAGACTAGTAAATAACAGCTAGCAGCTCTCACTGTCTGATAGCATTAACCACAGCCACTACTCCCACTACTTTCAAAATGAAGGCGATGAGGTTTTGAGCAGCAGTTACAAAAGTACCCTCAAACTTTTTCACCTTTTCTACATGGTTCTCCCAGAATCAGACATATGCTAAGACTTTGCCTGAGTTCTGAGCATAATTTGCTAGTATTACACTGAAGCACTGGGATGATTCAAAGGGTTATTTTGGTGATTTGGTTATTATTTTTTTTTCTTAACCATCTCCTACTTAGAAGATGAAAAACATTTTCCAAGAGATGACAACTTGCTTGGATTTACCAATACAGGTTTTGATAAATTAGATAAATTTCAAAAAATGCTAAGAGAGAAAACGTGTCTCATTTATTTAAAGCAGGATAGTAACATTTTCTTCTCTCCCCTTCTGATGAACCAACACCAAGTTTCATGCCAGAGCAGGTAAGAATGCAGTCCTAAATCATACAGTCCTAGGAAAAAGAAAAATGGTTGCTATACCCAATCTGAAAGCAATTACTTGGTCTAACCTAAAACTGTGCACAGCCAGTCAGCCAGTCAATAACACAGTTCTCCACTAACAGTAGTTTGTCAGACAGTTAATTCCTCCTGGTTTAGTGCGAATGCAGAGCAAAGACTCTGTCTTCCTAATCCCATCTATATTATATATATTATGCTTAAAAAATAGTATTTATGAAAGCAGACAAATTCACAGATCTGGACACTGAAGCTTTCATCTAACTATAGACTAAGTAAAGAACAAGCAGCAATTCTCCATACCTCAAACTAGACCTGACAAGGCCACTCTGCTTTCTACCCAAGGTAGCTGAGTTTCAGCGTCTGTTCATTCAGAGACTGACAAGGGCAACTTGAGAATTTGTGATGCTGGTGAAGGGTCTGGAGAACAAGTCTTAAGAGGAATGGCTAAGAGAATTGTTCAGTCTGGAGAAAAAGAAGGCTCAGGGAGGACCTTATCACACTCCAGAACTACAGAAAGGAAGTTGTTGTGAGGGGGGTGTCAATCTCTTCTTCCACATAACAAGTGATAGGACAAGAGGTAATGGCCTCAAGCTGCACGAGGGGATTTTTAGACTGGATATTAGGAAGAATTTATTCACAGAGAAGGTGACCACATATTGGAACAGGCTGCCCAGGGAAGTAGTGGAATCACCATTACTGTAAGTGTTCAAAATATGTGCAGGTGAGGCCCTAAGCAATATGGTTTAGTGGTGGGCTTGGCAGTCCTGGTTGGACTTGATCATCTTAAAGGTCTTTTCCAACCTAGTTGATTCTATGATTCTACTGCAGTCTCCTGATAAGAATTAAACACACCAATAAGATGTTTGAGACAAGCTCCTAAAGAACTGTAACTACCCGTGTGCTGTGGAGCCAAATGCATGACCTCAGAAGTTTTATGCACCACTACAACTTGCCAAAGATGGCTCTGTATCTACATATGAAGCAAAGCTGCTCAGATTTAATTACATCCTTTGCCCTGGTGTAATGTTTAGGACAAAGCAAGAGTGAATGTATCTGAAGAAAATAATTCAAGCTGTTATCCTGTCTATCCAGCATCTCTTTAAATGACATGCTGGAACGTGTATTACCTTTTGTACCATGGTAGGTAACACTGTTACCATGCGAACCACCACACTTGGATACAAACACAGCAAACTGTGTCCTAAGACAGAGACAGCTGTCAAAATGAATCCATTTTTACCTTTGCCTTAAAAAGATCTTGCCATAGCATTCTTCTCCTGAAGTGTTTATTCTTTTCCTGTAGTGTTTAATATGAACTCTTCCACATACATACTGACAAATCACCTCATCTGAGACTATGGCACATACAGTAAATATTCCTTCAAGAGTTAAACAGAAACAGAAATAAGCTTATGTCACTTAACTGAAGATGACTTTACAGGAAAACTCACTATTTTTAATAATCGCCTTTGTTACAGACAGCAAAAAAAATGTGTAATTAACAAAGCTGAAATACGAGTTTCGGTCATAATCTCACTCCAATTTCACCGGTGTATTTGTTATTTGAGTATCACAAAGGAAAATATTGATAATAATAGAACAGAGTGTATTTTAACACTAAAAGCAAGATTATAAAAACAATTGTCGCATTTCATTTGGCACAAGCTGCAGCGTTAGAATAATAGCCATGTAAGCTGCCAGAGACCAACAAATGTGCTCAACAGAATTGAGGACAGTTAACACCTTACGTGATCCTATCTCAAAGAGGTGAGACTGAGGCACATACACGCAAAGTTGTGAACTTTTCTTTTTACTCTCACGTCAGCTGTAGACTGTTCCACTCTCACCTCAGTCTTTTCTGTGTGCCTGCTGTTAACTAGCTATCTTCTGCCATGAATAATCACTAAATACATTAAGTAGGCTAAATAAAAAGGGAAAATAATATAAGCAATATTATTTTAAGTAATATGCATTGTTTTAAATAATGTAAATATTTTTGCAATTCCTCTACTATACATGAGATAAGAAGGTTTTGCTAGGAAATAGGATTTCTGTTAGCTAACATTTTTTTTTAACCCCAAAGTGACTGAAGTAAACCTTTATTCAAATTTCAATATTACTTACAGTATAAGAAGAAGATACGAACATGAAGTTTGTTGTCTAAATGACTGGGACTGTGTTATGCCTTCACTACCAAATCACTGCCCACAATAAAATAAACTGCACATCTGCTTGTTCATTACAGTTTGAATTCAGTGAGGAAAAACACAGCTTTTGCAATTAGTAAACTGAATTCAACACAATGAAATCAAGCTTTAAGTAATCAACTATTTTGGAAAAAAAAAAAAAAGCAAAATTGCATTAAGATCAGTGTACAGCTAGATTATCATGTAACAACTAGAGATAGAGTTTAATGTTTATGCTTTGCCCTGAGCAGTTTAAATAAGATAATGTTGACCCTATAAAGACCATGCTTTGGTCTCAATGAGCTGTGCATTTGCAGACACAATTATAGAATCAGGACTTCATAATGTGCATGATTCAAATCAAATCTGGACTGATACTGTTCAGATAAAAACCCTACTGGACATAAAAAAATAAGACAGAGTAAGGAAATCAGTCAGGTCCGTTGCCAAAACTGGATGTACCTGAATTGATTTTTATTTCAGATGAAGACAAACTAAGATGCAAAGCCCAAAAATCAGTGTTCCACTTTTCATCTTTTCTTGTTTTTCACCTAGCACAGATCTTCATGAAAAGAATACTTCAGTTAAGAACAGCAGAATCATAGAAGGAAAGATCCAAAAAACACAGTGTTCCAATCTGCCTTTTTTAATTGTTCCAATAAAGGAATGGTAAATCAAACAGCTCTAGAATCAACCGGTTTGACTTTTATTAAGCTATCATGAAAAACAGATACTTAGGTCAACAGTGGCTTCCTCATGGGTCACTTGTGGTTTGAAAAAAAATCTGGTCTATACAAGGAGTCCTTCTTCTCACCACTTCTCCTGTCTCTACACCCCTGATTTTTCTACTCCACAAGTTTGCAATCTGTATTTCATGAGTTACCCCATCAGGAACAAATTCATTCCTTCTCAGTCATCATTCTTTGGAAAGGATTTTTAAACCCCTCCACCTCAAATAATCACCGTTTTACCTCATCATCAGAATAACAACGACAGCAATAGCTTGGGATCTTGGCATTTAAGTACTTCCCATCCTTAACCTCAAAGAAAACTATCAGGCACCTCTAGGAGATTTTTGTCAGCAACAAAATGCAAGATTGTTAAAAATACAGGGCACAACTTGGTCTATTTTCACATGTACACAAGCATGAAAGTCTTGCAATCTTTTTAGAATACTCTGCATATTAAATCTCCATTAATGCAATTTCCTTATTACTAATTGCACTCCTTTTGCATCATAATTGCACTCTCCTTTTTATACATCATAGCTGGATGGAGTAATGCTGTTTTTTGAAATCCAGTCCCTTTCATTGATGAAATAACTGAGTTTCACAGCTCCACTTTATCACGATTTAGCCCTATCTAATGAACTCATTGTAACTACTTAAACTACTAAACTACTTTAAATAATGTATTTAAATGGACAATAATTTTAGTTCCATTTAAGGACTTCTTTTAGTCTAAGTCCAGCCAAGATCTGTATATTTAGTTTGTTAATTTTTTCTAAAACAAACAAACAAACAAAAGTATCTCTATTTTTGATGTTTGATGACCTCCTTCTTCCTTAAAGAACTGGGGCACTGAGGAAACCAGAACTAGACGGTACATGTTATCTGTGGCTAGACTTCCTCCTGCACTTGTAGGAACATATCATTTCAGTATCTATGTTAGAACCACTCTGTTAACATTTCTTCCCTCCTGCCCATGATTTGTTTTTTCCTAGAAGGAAGAGGTATGGGACAGCAGTGGCTACCAATGGTTTGAGATACCTCTGAGCTTTTAAAACACTGTGTCTTCTAATCCTCCTTAGATCATGCCTGCTTATGCAGCGCACTTGAAACACTAGTGGTTCTCTGAACTCCCATTTCTGAAATACAGCTCCAGTCTACCCAACCAAATCACTGAAAATCAATTACTTCTTTTTTGTTGCTTTGGTTTTTTTTTTGGGGGTGGTTATTCAGTTATTTTGAAAGACAAACTGCCTTTGTGTCCCTGCTCTTGTGATTCCACAGCATACAGTGCTTAGGATGTGTACACATATATAAGCAATGTATTCTCACTGGAATTTCCCCTTTCTCCATTAAATACTTTGTGTGAAATTCAGGTCTCCCTTTCAAAAACACAGGTCAAAGTAACACATTATTATTTAGAATCCTCTTTTGCATAAGCAAAGCTTCTGCAAAAAAAAAAAAAAAACAAAACAAAACAAAGCAAAACAAAAAAAAAAAAAAAAACAAACAAAAAAACACAAACAAAGCAAACATGAATAGGCATGAGCCTACTGTTCCATTCCAAAATAATCTGCTTTTGTTCTGAAACTAATAATGAAATGTGAAACAAACATGTAGTAATGTTCCTCAGTCAGAGACAGAAACTTTTCCTGTACATAGGAGGAAGTTAAGATAGATACCTAAACCTAATCTAGGGAAAGCTGTGGCCAGATTACACCCAGCCACAGGTGTACGCAGAGGATGAGACATAAAGCACTGAAGTACTGAGATTTGACACTTCATCCTTCATTCAATTTAATAAAAAGTTAACGTGAATTCCTGTTCAGCATGAAGTAGCTGTTTCGCACCACACT
Organism: Amazona ochrocephala; assembly: GCA_039720435.1. Classification (NCBI taxonomy): domain Eukaryota; kingdom Metazoa; phylum Chordata; class Aves; order Psittaciformes; family Psittacidae; genus Amazona; species Amazona ochrocephala. The sequence goes on from CM077881.1 coordinate 35,373,106, forward strand.
GCAGCAGCTGTTGGAGCTAAGGAGAAAAATAGTTTCTGCAGAAGGCAGAGTTAAGGTTCAGACCTCAAAACAAGGTGCCAAATACTGCTGAATAAATGGTGTACTGACACTGGTAGGGACACACGAGTTATAAAAGATCATAGCAGCATCCACTTAGCTCACCAGCTGTACCCTCCAGGCAGAATACTGATTAACTAATCTTCTGTTACTGCACCAGCAGAGATTTGTAAGAAGTACTGCGAGTCATGCTGGACTACTGACTGTGAACAGGGACAGAAGAATTTTAGCCCACCCCTTTTGTTCCATCTCTTGTGTTTCTTATGGCATTAGTCTTCCTTCTTTCTCCATTACTATATGCCTTCTAAGGTTTTACTCTGCAGGTGCCCTCATCTGAATTACAGCCAAGGATACTTTCATGCCATTATTCTCAGCTAGTATTTTTAACTGTCATTCCCTTTGTAGTATTTCTCTGTTCTCTTTGGGGTTCATGGCTCTTTACAGTTTATTATATAGGTATGTCATTAATATAATGGATTTTCTTAAGTTTCTCTGGAGTGCTGTTAAGTATTTTTCTTCATCACCAGAAATTCAAGTAAAACTTTCACTTCTGAGCATCCTAGAGCTCTCCCTTCAATTTAGTACTCTGCCTTACCACTACCATAAGCTGCTGATCCTTTAAATGATTTTCACTTTCAACCACTAATATAGAATTCTTTTCATCAAAGGCTTAATTTAAGACACAAATGAAGAGACCAGTACGATGAGATACTGAGTATCCTGCAAAGTTATCACAAATTGAAGTTGCTCAGTATTATACATAAGGTCAAGTGAAAAGCAATTAACTTTGGTCCAGGTAAAACAATTTGCACATGTAGTTTTAGTTGCTGAAATATGGAGATCAGACGGTCAAATGCTTTAAGCATCTTAGTATCAATTTTTCCAAATAAATAAATTTTCCAGTAAATAAATGACTTTTATTTCCCAGGTTCATAGACTGAAATAATGAGAACTACTACTCATACACTGAGTTCATTAGAACTTGAATGAAGTACTAGATACACCACAAAAATGAGCAAACCTCTTCATCCAACGAAAAGTTAATCAAAAACTTACTGTGGAGAGCCAAACATGGGAAAAGGCCAGAAAGCCTCATGTCAGTAAGAATGGCTTGTTACTTACATGCTTACTGTTAGCTGCTATTTCAGAAAAAGAAAAAAAAAGTTCTGTAAGTGATTTAGTAGATAGTTTTTTGCTGCTGATCTGAAGGAGTAAATATTTGGGGCGTATACGAATTCACAGAATGCTGTGTCTCTATGATCTCAATGAAAAAACATGTTTCAGAAAAGAAAAAAGCAAAACATAAAGAAGAAACAAAGAATGAGATTGGTATCACAGTCTGGTACAATTTCACTTGTGAGACATGCGTTACAGCACCTCTATTAAACATTGAATTAAAAACTCCCATCTTATACTTCAAAACTGAGCTCTTACTACAGGTTTTTAGGTATATCTGAGAAGAAACATTGTTTCTAAATTGTCCCTATTCAATCACCCTTAACTTTTGTAAATATAAAAGCCCAGATGTACACGGTCACATGCCAAATCCTAAATGTTCACCTTTAAACTACTAATATGTGTTCTTTGATTAATGTCACAAAAGGCGAACATTTAGGATTAAAAAACCCTGTGTTTTCACTATGTCACTCACAAATAGAAAAATATGTTGTTTATTTTTCCTCTGGCCAACAATACACTTCCATCAAATCCATGACTTTCACTGCTTCACAGATTAGAAATATGAAGAATAAACACTTGCAGGCAAGCATGCAACACAGCACGTTCCTTACCCTCAGATCAATGACTCTGTTGTCCAGTCTTGTATCTTGGTTTACAGTAGCTCTTCCATCCTGAACAGTTGTGCAAAAATTCATAATGAATACACACATGTCAAAAAAACCCAACCAACAAAAAAAACAAACAAACAAACAAAAAAAAACCAAACCCCAAAGCAAACTCAAGAACAAAACAAAATAAATGGAAAAACAACATCCCTTGACTAAAAAACAAGGGCTACTTCTAAGTTCAGTAGAATTTCTAGATCATTCTAGAAACTGGCAGCAAAGCTTAAGGTCTAACTTCTCCCAGAGGTCACAGGCAGAGCCCAGTTATGAGCTCTGTGGGGGGGGAGGTGTCAGTCTAGAAGACACACACAAAAGATTACAAACCCCTTGGTTTTGACCTTCTGCAGTTCAGCAGGTACCAAGGCTATACAGATTTCTAACCCAGTTCTGCGTAACAAAAAGGAATTAAAATGCAAACCTTACAAAATGCCCAAATCCCTCCATTAAGTAAGTTGTCCGGATTTCATGATGTTGTTTAACTACAAAGACAATAAAAAGTATCTGGGGATACAAAGTTTCACCTCCTCTCCTTCCACTTCTGGCCGAACAGCATCATCCAGCTGTAAGGGCAGTCGGGGTTCAGCTAAACTGATCACATACATCTGAAATTGAGACAGGAACAGAAATAGCATAAGAATCAGCTCAAAAGGAGGTGTGATTTCCAGAAGAATATTTCTGGCACAGACTTGAAACAGTGTTTGCATAGGCTGTTAACTGTAACACAGTGATTTTATTCAAATACTGGAGATACATGGGTGCATTCTCATGACAATACTGGAAGTGCTTAGTTGTTTTCCTGTTGAAAGAGTAAAAATATTTTTTTTTCTTCTGGGAAGCACTGAGTTGAGCAAGTACACACTGTCTGAGGGACAAGCCTATTGGCATGAATGCCAGGTCTGACACTATTAGATCTCACAGAGTTTCAGGTTCTGATTCCAGCAAGATCGCCTGAAGGATACTTGAAAGAGCCATTTCATACTGAAAGTTCATGAGATACCTAAAATACAATCAGAGAATGAAAACCACGTTGGCTTACAGTGTGGTCACAGTGCAGTGATTTTGATATTCTTTCAGAAAAATCAAGCATATGATAATCTGCACATATATTAAAACATGTTTCTTCAAAATCTGCAGATTTTCCCTAACACGGTCACCTAAATTTACCTTACTTTTGTAACTATAATAGCCATTGTACTCAACTCTTAAGGTGATTATTTCAGCTGTATTGTAGGCATACAGTGTGGTTGAAAACCTTTAGAAGGAAAGGATATTACATAAAGGTTTAAATATGCTTTCTATTTAAACAAATTATAAAGTTGCACTTCCTCCAGCCCTACAACACAAGCTACAAGAATTTCAGATTTCAAGAGCTTCCATACTCTACTTTTGCTGAGATATGTATTCCATTCTATTGTACTAAGGGGAAGATCGTAACTTTCTGATACAGAAGAAACTTCTGACTTACATTTAAAAAGAATCAGACTTTTTATTACAGTATGTGCTGCAGTTATGAATAAAAATCCAGAATTACTGCATTCTTACCCAAATTGTTCCAATGAGATACTTAATTTTACTTTGTACTGTAATTCAAATTGCAGGTAAAAATGGAAAATTCTAAAAGTCAAATCTCTTAAACCCAGAAATGTTTCCTGTTTATATATGATACACTTGAATTTGTAGTTTAAAGCAGTTTTGTTTCTCTGGTATGGGACTGCAGACTGACAACCTAGACAGATAATTTCTCAAACAATTAACCAGTGCCCCACTTGCTCAAAATTTACCCTTTGAACGTGAAGCTCAACATCTTGCTGAGTACAACCTCCAATTTTCTGATGTGCTTTCCTCACAACGCCTTCTACATCCACAATGCTCTCTTTGTTGATGCTGTCAATAAAGATAGGATAGGAAGCTTACTAAATTTCACTGCACATTGCACCAGACTCAGTACTGAGTTCATGTACTGTCTGGACTGCTGGAACAGCAAAACAGAATTCAGGATTTAGGAACAGTTACTTATTATATACATAATAACTGAGTAATTAAGGACTTTGCAAAAATACTCCCAGCCATGATAAATTCAAACTAGGATAAAAAAATTGGGAGTGCAAGAATTATGATTAAGCTTAGTGCTCACTCGGTTTTTGCGTGTATATACATAAACTGTCAAGTTGCATAGTTCATCTAGGCCACCTACATTCTTCTACGTGTCAGCTGATGCAATTATCTGAAAGACATGTCTTAGCCAGCAGAACAACAAACTGAGAGGAAGCCTGAGCTTGTTTAAACTACAGGACTTGTTACTGAAAGATGCAAGATGCTTGTAAGTCATTTCTCTCTTTCAGGGGACATCTTAATTGCTCTCTGCTAACAGTCACTAATAGTACATTAAAACACTATACTACTTGGTGAATTCTTCCAAAAATACGATATAAAGTTAGTGTGCTATAAGCAAACAATAACAAAAATCTCAAGAGTCATAGGTAAGAAAATAATTTGGATAAGCAGCTTTTATTTAGGTATTTAAGGTACTGGACTTGAAACCAGTGATTTTCTACAGATAATCTCACCCCACTGGAAATACATTTTCACTGTCTCTTTGCTAGCTTGCTTACAAAAAGCCAAATGTTAGAAAATATTTCTTTCCTTTTTATGAAAAATAACTATTGCCATTAACTTCATCTTTCACTTCTCTGGCCTTCTTGAGAAGACTGAAAAGCACTTTGTGTACATCACATGACCACATAAGCCCTTAGAAAGCAGGACAGTAGCAGAACCATAATTTAACTGCAAACAGTAAGAGGAGAGCAAGGATGTCATTGGACACTACTGATCTTGTAAAGCAAAGAGTAATTAACAGTCTTCTAGTTTACAAGGCTGGATTTTTTTTCCTTTTTTTTTTTCAGTTAAACCCTTCTCCATGCCCCTGAAAAAAACAACCCACGAAACCATACAGCTAAGTTGGAGGGTGGTGACATAAAAGATTTATATAGACAGCAGGTGTTACTGATGTGCAGTAACTCTCAGTTAAATGAGGTAAGGACAGAATACAAGCAGGTAGGAGCTACCACTGATGGCAACTACAATTCACTTGTATCTGCATCAGTTTGTCTAGCACCACCTGAAGTAAGCCAGTCTAAGAGCTGGGAACAAAATCTCTGTATTCTAGCCCTACAGTCTCTTTGTACATACAGCTACAGTAAAACTACATGAGAAACTTTCTAGGACTGAGAAGTTTCTCTTTAGAAAAATCTATGTTTGGAATTAGTCATCCTCTCACATTTTTAAAGTAGGATTTACCTGAGTAAACAATAAAGTTTATCCTTTTAGTTGATGAGGGAAATTTAAGGTTTTTTTCTCTGATAAAGCTCGAGTGGTGTGACCCAGAAGGAGCTAAGAACAAATCATCAAGTGTTGCCAACTGTAACTGCTTATTTGCCCGACCTTCTAGTATTCCTGAAGCACCCATATCAGCCCTACGAAAATCTGCACAGATCTTTGGTCTAACTTGGGACAAACTTTTTGATGTTATAAAGCTGAGCTCAGATTTAAGTTATTCATCATAAGTTCTGAATTTAAATGCTCAAAGTTTTTAAAAATCTGATTACATTACAGTAACAGTAGAAAAGCATCAAAATCCTCAAAACCTAACAGTATCATTATTGAGTAAATTACAAATAACTTTCAAAAGACAAATTTGAGCATTTTAGTTGATTACATTGTTTCTTTGACAGTAATAACTTTCAGGTGATATAACTCATTGGTAGCTGCTCTGAAAGTTATACAGACAATGCTTCACATGCTTGAACTGCTTAACCATTAGGTGATTCCACATACCGTATAAACGTTATGAATAGTATGGTTTTTGGGTACATTTACATTTTAAAAGAGCTCCAGTTGCTCAAATCAGTATAATGAACAAATGGCTAAATCTGTACAAAGCACAAGTTGACAGTAGGCTTTAAATCAGAATTCATTTAGTTAAGGGTGTACCTCCATTCATCTCCATTATTTAAGCAGAGGCACCAAATTCAAAAAAGACAAGGAGAAATGGCACTCAGTGCTTAGAAGTACACTCTATTGCAAATTATTATTAAAACCTCCTTATAATGACCGAGGCAGCAATACAATGCTTTGGAGGCAAGAGAACGTGATGATAAGAAACACACAGAGAATATATCATTGAATGTCTCCAGAGAGGGAGACTACAACCTCCCTAGGCAGCCTGTTCCAGTGCTCTGCCACCCTCAAAAAAAAGTTCTTCCTCATGTTGAGGTGCAACTTCTCGTGGTTTAGTTTATGGCCATTGCTCCTCATCCTGTTGCTGGGCAACACTGTAGAGTCTGGCACTACCCTCCTGGCATCCGCCTTTGAGGTATTTACATGCATTCATGAAATCCCCTCTCAGTCTTCTCTTCTCTAGACTAAACAGGCCCAGCTCCCGCAATCTCTCCTCATAAGAGATGCTCCAGACCTCTGATCATCCTTGTGGCCTTGTGGTGATGTTTAAAGAATTAAAGCTTTATTTACTCCTATGCTAACTTTTTTCCCCTGAACAGTTCTCCTCTTTTTCCCCCAACTCCTTTTTCATGTTGGCATTTTGGCAAATGCCCAGAAAAGACTACTAATGACATGAACAGCAATGTCTTCACTGAAAAGAAAAGTTTCTAATCTGCTGAATAAAAACCCTCTCACTAGTAATAGCAAATAAAAGAAGTTTTAAACTTACTGAAGCAAAGTCTCTGCACCACAAAAAGAAAATAATATTTAAATTATGTTGTATAATGGATTCATCATCAGATTATCAATCCCATGACTAAGAATTGGTGTTTGTGAAGTCATTACAGAGCTTTGATCAGAACACACGTGGAATTCAAGACATGTAAACAGGTACTGGTTTAAAAATACAGGCAGAAACTGACTTTCACATCATTGCAACTGTAATATTGCTTTGCAAACTTGCATAGCAGAACCTCAAACTTTTCACTTGCGATTACATGTGCTTTTTCTCTCTCTAAACTGGTTTTACACTTCAACCAGTCCACACCTTCATCTGGAGCACACTTTAAAACTGTAACAACCCTTAGTCATTAAATTTGACATAATTTTAAGATGTATTTCAACTCAGTTCCTACCTATGTAGATCCCTGTATCCAAGTGTGCATATAGCCTGGACATGTAAAAGCACTACCAAGTTTTCTACTGCACCTGGGCATCTTTGTTTTTACAGATGTTCATAATCTACTCTGGACTTTTACTTGATAATTAGAAAATATGCCTTTCCTCTTCAGACTACACACTTAATCTGGCATGGAAGTAAAAGCTCGTGCATCACATGTAAACTCAAAAACCTAGAAGGTGCTGCTTTGATCTCAACAGGGAATTCCAAGAATTATACTGAAATGGTAATTTCAGTTCAAGTTGCAAGAAGAAACAAGATGCTTTAATTGAATGCTAGTAACTATAGCAAACTGTTCTCCGCAGCAGCAGACTAAGTAATCTAGGTGATTTTTTGATGAAAATCCCCCGGCTAACAAAAATCCCCAAACAAACAAAAAGTGAATAAGTAGCAGAAAAGCATGCCAAAGCTGTCCCCATTTCCATTCAAGAAAACAATATTTCTAACTGTAATTAGTATTACAAAGGACTAGCAACTAAATTAGATGCATGATGCATTAAGACAGATTACATGTTCACATTTTCAAATCCTTAACAAAGCTATTTTAGTAATAAAGTCCAATGCTAAAAGATTCCTCTGTATAGCAAACTGCTTATTTAAATGTAATGTTTCTTTCAAAAAATCAAGACTATAGTTACTAAAATGTCCACTAGATGCCTTATGTCCCTCTTAATTATCTGCAGGTCTATTAGCCAAGACTTTCTCTTTTAACCACAGGATTGCATTATTGTAGTCTGTATGACAACATCTTTCATCAACAGCTTCATGTTGCAAGCTGAACCCCGTGTGGGCCTCCCTAAGTGAATCACAATCCACATTTTCTTGATCAAAAGTCTGAAGAACTGGAATAAACTTGGTTATTTATTGACTTTACATAGAAAATATTTTACTTCGTGGAAGCATCTATACTTGTTCAGAAATTTTCTTGTTTGTTTTTTTCTTTAACACCGTATTTCTGTAAGCAGATTACACACATATTTATACATTATTAAACCTAAAAATATTAAAACAATTGTCATAAAACAATAATCAATTATAATTTATCTGAATGTCAGTGAAAGTTGAAGGGAATAGAGTTTACTTTGGAATAATTAGTTCACTTTGTAAATAATTGAAAGTATAAACATTTTATACTCAACTCAGTTAAGAGCAACTGTAAAATCTATCTTCTTTTAAAGATTTTAAGTAGCAAAATCCACTACACATTTTTAATCTTATGTACAGCGGGAAAAAAAAAAAAAAAAAAAAAAAAAAAAGGCATTTTATTTCCCTTTCCCTACCTAGCTTCACCATCGGTTCACTGCATCTTGTCATACCTTTGTACCTGCAACGTAAAGAACCCTCCACGGGCAGAAAATCTTGCATAGATACCATCAGACAGGAATTTACATCACTAAAATCCCTTCAATAGAATAGGGAATTTTCTTTTGTCTCACAGGAAGGCAGATCTGCCTAACTGCATATCATTTCATCTTGCAGCTTCACCATCAACCTTTTCCAATTTGACATATATTCGAATACAAGATAGATAATAGAAGTGGCCAAAATATTTCAGAAATAGTCTAATGACTGGCATATATTGCATTAATGGCATTTTAGTCCTCTTTTTCAAAACTCGAATCTCCTAGTACAGTAGGTGAGAGAACCACATGGACTCCTGTTAAGTCAGTTGTCTTATATTTCTCATCACTTACTTTCCTATGTATTAATCCTGAACATACATAGAATCTGAACTAATGATCACAAAGATACAAAACGCACACTGAGGAGCGACAAAGCAATTATTCTAAATGAACCCTGGTTACTATATACTCTTAGCCCCTACTTTACCATTCCAATTTCTGTGTTCCCAGCAAACTTAACAGCTGCGATTTAACATTTTCTTCCAGATCACTGATATAAAAGTTAAACAGAAATGGATAAGGAAAATATTTCTGCAACATGCAGCAGTTTTCCTAGTATTACCCATTTATCTAACTGATGAACTTATGTGTATTTTTCTACACTGAAGCATTTTCATAAATGTTTACCCATCTTTCCTCTTCCCCCCCCCCGCCCCCGCTTTTCAATCTCTCTTCTGTATTTCCCTTCTCTAGCCTCTATAAGGAGCCATCAAGTTACTTCCTGAGTGAGGCATAATGTTTGGGCAGCTAAATTAGAATCTGTTAACCACCTCTCCCAACTGCTAAATCATAAGACATGGCTATGGGGGGATAAAGGAGAAGGTTTAATGCTGATCTAAAAAAAAAAAAAAAAAAAAAAAAATGGTAAAGAAAACTAAACCCAACCACACCCAATAAATTGCAAAAAAAAAAAAAACAGGTTGATAAATTACTAATTGCACCACTTGTCACCTCTACTTGCTGACAGAGACAACTCTTTCTCTGCATCCACTGCAGGACCAGGGCGGGTTTTTTTTCCTGACTAAAGACTCCGTAACTGCCAATCCAGTATCTCCAGTGGCTCTATGTTGTTGACTATGCATGTTCTGAAAGGGCAACTAGAAAATTTTCATAGATTCACTCCCAGAAATTTCTTTCTAAAACTGAGTTAAACCAGTATTAAGAATGTTTCACTAAAAAGAACTCACATTCTTATGACAACAGAGATAATTAGTATAAGAATGTTGCTAGACCACGGGAGGTTATGAAAGTTCTTGGTTTCCATGTGCCAATATCTAAAAGAGGAACTGGTTTGTTTATTATTTATGAAAGTTTGTAGAAAAAAATGCTAATGATTTAATCAGTTCTCATTAAAAATATCAATATCCAGAATTTCACAAAGTATTTTAAAAAACATTTTAGACCCAGTATCAAAATATGATAAAGTAGCACATGAAAAATAAAATTTATGGACTACCAGTGAAAAAATTTAGTTAAAAAAATTTAATGAAATGTAAGGTTTTTAAGCTAAATGCTTCCATAATAAATGTTTATCTCCTCATTTAACGTATAGAAAACAAAAGGAGAGGATGAAAAAAGACACTGAGAAAGGCAGAGAAACAGTACAGTTATTTTTAGACATCTAAGACCAGCCTCATCTACTAATAACAATGGCTTCATTCTACAGCAGGTGAAAACTAGCAGGAAAGTGCCTGAAGACAAAGCACATACTGTTGGTGTGCTTCAGGTGTCACTGGCACACAGACCACAAGTGCACTTACAAGTCAGGGAACAACATCAGCCTCTGAAGGACACAAGGCAGCTGCACTGGCAACATCAGACAAAAGTGTAGAAGTTAAAACACTGGAAAAAGTAACAGCATGGCAGGATATTAATGAAATATGTTTGTTGGTGGGAAGGAATCCTGATAAATGATTGCACTAATGGTGTTAAAACAAAAGCAAACCCCAAAAGAAAACCCAGAGGGCTGTAGCAGAGAGTGGTCTATCATTTAAAGCATGTGATGATAAACATATAGGCATTTCAGAAACACAAATAATTTCTAAAACATGCATGCTATAGAGAGGCTGAAGTATCAGGATTTAGCTAGCAAATGCTGTCACAAAAATGAGCAGAATGAAAAGTCAAAATACAACACAAATATTATGAGTCTGCCTATTCAGGTCTGTCAAGAGAAGTGGGGAGATGACAGGGAAATGGGAAGAACCTAAGGATGAGGTTCCATTTGACTTAACAGCTCACTGGCGCCAGAAGAGAAAGGAGCGTTGCTCTCTACTCTTTCCAGGTACCCTTTCTCCACCATTTACCACTCCTTGTTAGCTCTGGACCTTCATGACCTACTTTTAATCACTAACCTAACAGAAAATGGAGTAAAAAAAAAGTAAGCTGATCCACACACACACAGAAAATAAAAAAAAATCATGGAACTCTTACAAGTGGTAGAGTCGGCACGCGGAAGAGTAAGTACCTACACTTCCCTTCCATGAGCTCCTAACCACTGAGCAATGCCACTCATGAAGAAATTCAGTTGTAGAGGAAAGAACTGCAAAGAAAACTGAAAGAGAGATGTTGGAGAGAACTAGATAATAGGAGAGTGAGCATCAAAACTATAACAGTTGTTTCACTGTTTGGTAGCACAACTTTGTTGAGAGAGTACAGGCAGACTGTTGGTAGGTTAGAGGGAGATGAATCAGGGAAGAAGCAGATTATACACTTCATTCTTTTCAAAGATTCTAAGCACTGGAGAGAACAAACTATTTCATGAAGAAACAGAACACTTCACTTTGGCTCACAAACACCTGTAAACAGCATGCTCCACACTGGCACTGCCAATGCTAAGCATCGCCAAACAACAAACACTGCTGGTTCTGTTTTCCCATTGCCTTGAACCTCAACAGCAGAAGCATTATCCTAACCTTTTTAACTTGGCTTCTGGAAGTCTGTACTATAATGAATCCCTCCTCTCCCTGACATATTGAAAGTTGAAGGCTGTAGCACTTTTGCAGCTAATTAGTGGGGGCTCCCTTCCCAGACATGAGAGTAATGCCAAGAACTACACAGAAGCAACTCAAGTGCCACATGTTAAACGTATTATTGCACCGAACTAATCCACATTTCTATTTGTGAACAAGCAGATATACGTGATTAAAATCTCTACTATAAGAACACCTTTATCATGCTAGTATGTTCAATACTGAACAACCTGAAAGCATAATCTTGAGGCAAGCATTAGGGGAAGGTAATTTTTTATCTTTAAGAGCAAAATAAACCAAACAACTGAATTTAAATTACAGCAACAAACACTTGTTTAACTGGCAAGCCTACCTATTACCCTCCCCCAATTTTAAATAAATAACATATCTTTCCTTAAACATTCTAGTGCCAAAAAATAAGGTGTAAATAAGATTAATTCAGCGCACAGAAGCTACTCTTTGTTCTTCAACTTGCAGTATGGAACTTCTCCATGTCAGTTCTAGCTATAAAACCTACTACTACACTGCACATCTTGTAGAAGAAAAACCTTGAACATGTGCAGACATACACAAGCACCATGCACAAAATGAAGTGTCCCACTAAGCTCAGTTCGCCAGACTTTTTGTTAGCTGTCTTGAAAGTAAATGTAGGTTGTCTATGGTGAAAGAATGCTGCTTCAGCAGTTCAGAATGGATTTCAAGCCTGTTCTCTATTTTATCTTTTGTCAGTGTAATCTATTCAATGCAGTAGAGAGCTGACAATTTAAATAACTACATTTTAAAACAAATGAAGCATTGATGTTAATGTGTGAAAATGGTCCCAACCCCTGGGAGTCCTGGTTCCCACCATTGTTTACTCTGACAACAGGATATAATTGCTTACTTACTTGGCAGCAAACTTTACCATCTGCTTGCTTGCATGCTGTCCCACAGCCACAAGAGCCTGGATATTAAACTGCTGCTGACGCAGGACTAAGAAACACTGCTTTCCTGAATATAAAGAAAAACAACACAGGTGTATTAAGGACAAGTTACTCAAGGTCTTTGTGAATGAGAAAAAAATGCTTTACTACCTTGCTAGTAAGCTGAAATTTTAAGGAGTTTTTGTCTATCCCCCTCATCACTGCCCCCACCCAATAGCTACATCAAACTAGTCAGTGTGTATACACACAAACTAATCAGTGTGTGTACACATACCCCTCAAACATTGATATAAATCAAATAATTCTGCCTTACATCTATAAACACGTGAATGAACATTTTCTAAAAATACCATAAACCTTCCAAGAGAAATAATATCTAGGCAAAACAAAAACTAGAAATCATGACTTCTAAAATATCCACTGTTCTTCAACTGCAAGTAGTACACCATACTTTTCCTTTTTGCTTTGCTCACAACTACTTCAACTCAACATTATTTTAACAGAATTTTTTTCTCATCTTCCCAAATTAAAGCTGTGGAGTTCACTTTACAAAGCCCCTCTGAGAGAAATAGGCTTGATTTTGCACCACAGAGACTAAACCAACAAAGTTCATTCTGTAATACACCACGCATTCAGAATGAAGGGAACAAAAGGAGTATTGATTCTGGTGAATGACAAGAACCTAAAGGATCCAATTAAAAATTCTTATAAAAGCAATTTATTCATGAACAGCTTAGGGAAAAAGAAGTCAGTAGGAATTAATAATAATTTACAAAGAACATATTACACTTTGCTGACTTCTAAAATGTTTATTTCCAAGTCAACAAACCTCTTTCTAATCTGTTTAGCTGGCAGTTACAATCATATTACTCCTCGCATCTCTAATAACCATTTACTCTTTAACTTAGATTTAAGGAAATACAGTGATTTTAAATGCTTCTTCCTCAGAGAGAGAAATTAACAACAAACACTTCATTGTTGTACAGTATCTGATAAAATGCATCAACATAATTTTAATTCCATGTTCTGACCCATAACATCACAGCATTTCCATTAAATGGTAAGAATAGGAAGAATCCAGAAGCTCTGTTATAAACAGCTATTTCCCAGTTATTGTTGACTTAGATTATCAAACATTAAAATCAACACGTATCTAACTTGAACACTGAAACTGAAAAGCCAGTTGCAGTTTTCATTTGTAATTATGTAGATCACCATTCCTGACACACAGCTGCAGAGAATTTAAACAGTATCAGAAGATAAAATGCAGAACAGTTGGGAAACAATCTGACGGAAATAAAAGCAAACATATAAAACTAGTGCAAAATATTATCAAAAACCAAGATTATAAGTATTGCAAATAACTAACCTTTTCCTATGACTGTGATTTCAGAAATCCAAAAAAACTAATTCCTTATTTTCAGAAAACAGAGTACAGCTACTTCTGTAATCCAGAGGCTACAATATCTAAGTAAAGAAGCTAATATGGTATGGATGTACATATTTCTTGCAGGCAAACATTAAACCACAGATTGAAATTAGAAAAGCACAGGCTCTGTTTCAGATCCAGCAAACCAACAAATCAAACACAATTCTTCCATAGGATACAATACACTATGTTTCTTCGGGTAAGCTAGTCATATCTCATGCCAGTGACATCTCAGTATTTCTTCCTTACAATGTAGTTTGATACAGTATTTGCTAGAAAAAAAAATATCTGTCTCCATGATTTTCATCACAAATAATTTAGCAAAATGTAAGTTTCAGCAACGAGGTGTTAGGTGTTCAAATAAAAAATATGCAGCTGCAGACAGCTACAATGCCATTCAATTAGTAAATATTTAAGGAGAAGACAGTGAAATAAATAGAGGGACCTGCTATCATACTATACTCAGAAGCAAAAGTTTGGCAGCTGTACTTAATCCCAGAAGCCAGAAATCAGATCAGTATCTGCATAATAAAAGGACTCAAATTTTTTTGTCATGAGCAACAGTAGTTGTTTTCATGAGGAAAAAGCATGTTTTGTAGAATATAACTATTTCTAATCAAACAGAAGATAAATGATCAAACACTCACTGACAGAGGCAGTGAAAATATCACAGTTACAAAGATTATAGGAGGAAACAGAACTTTTCCCAAAAGAGCCAAAGGCATGCAAAATAAAGCATCAAAAAGGCAAGCCATAATCAAATCTACTTCATGATTAGAAGCCTTTTCAGATCAAGAGATGGAAAAAAGGAAGCATCAGAGTGGGGGGGGGGGGGAAGAGGGATTATGGGATGTTCTCCCATGTATTTCAGAATATTTATGTGGCATTCAAATGAAAAGGGTAAGACCAAATTTACTCACATTAAACAGTAAACTACTCTTAAGTTTCTATAAAACAAACCAACACTGTCCCACAAGACTGCTCAAAAAGATGAAAAGCTTCAAAAGAAATTTGCTTAAAAAGGTCTGAGTCAGTCTAATGCAAGGAACTTTTAGCCACTGAACAAATAAGAGAAAACCCCACACAGAAAATCCTGTCAAGAGAAAGACATAAAACCAAAAAGGAATCCATTTCCTTCCTTGTATGTGAGTACCAACTGACACAAGACTTTTTAAGAGAAAAGGTGTAAGGAAGAAATCTGTATGAAGAGTAGAAAATGTTCGGGCATACAAATTAATTCATTGCCAGTTACAGACATCTGCCAGCAAAGAGAAAAAGGTATATGGTTTAATACAAAATTTGCTCTTGGTGGTACTCTTGTTTTCAGACATACTACTTCAATGTTTTATAAATCTCTGCATTTATAAACCAGAACCAAGTTCGAGACTAACATACTGCACAAGTCCCATCTGCCTGGCAGAACACAGGCTGATTTCCCAACTGCTTTCCAATGATAAAAGCGAACAGTAGCTTAGGCTGGCTTTAAAATAAAGCCAGAAATAACATTTATTCAATGTATGATAAAAACCACAGGGCCTCAAGCACTTTAATTTCAGTACAACCCACAGAAATTCCCAACACCCCATTCTTTACATATCCTTCAGTTAATTTCCATCAGATTTCCTGAATGGCTTGCTATATGAGACAGCTGGATGCTGCAGTTGTTCAAATTTAGTGGTTTTGGCTTATTGGTCAGAACTGGACAGAATTAAATAAAGGATATGATGGTTATTTAGGAGTCAAATTCGAGCTTCTGAGAAAAACTAAAGCTATTTTTGTGCAAGATTTTCCTGCTTCCTGCAAGACTTTCCTTCCCATAATGGTACGAATAGCACCATGATGTGTGTGGGAAAGCCTAATACTACCTTTTACTCTTAAACATTTCCTTTTCTTGAAAGACTCTTTCCCCCAAAGATTATGTAAACAAGGATATGGCATTCCCTGAACGTCAGAATTGTTCTGTGTTGCCAGACCAAGAAGGAAGAAGAAACGCAATCAATAAATTGAGAACACTTCATGCCCACAATGAACTCCTTTGCTTTCATTCATCAGGTTGTGTGAAAGAGTTTAGAAATTAAGCACTTATTTCATGAAAACCAATAGTCTTTCCTGAGGTCAAAGGTGAAGGATGACAACCAGCTTCTTTAAGTTAAAATTGCCATGTTACTTACATATTACTCTGACTGAAGTGCATATATCATGCAAGGTACTGTATATAAATGCAATACAGAGAGAGTAATTAACAACTACTGAGCTTTACGTTGTTTTAAAGGTCTGCACAGCCATGACACCTGTGTTTAATAATACTACATTCTGTTAATAGTCTGAATTCTTCATACAGCCACAAAAGAAAAAGCCATAAGGATACCCTTATTCATATACTGATGTTAATATTCAAATTAGACAGTATCTCCTGTCTGAACAACTTAAAAGTTGTAATGACCAAGGCTTTCACACCTTTGGGGGTTGACAGTTTCTACAAACAGCAGAGACACTTCCATATAAGACCCCACTACAGAACTGTGGAGGAAATCACAGAAGACATTCCAAATGTAAAGATTAGATTCTCATATAAACTAAAATGTGCATTCTATATATATATTTACATGCAGTTCCTTAACTGACTGCAGTACAGACACATCAAGATGGACATTTTTTTTAATGAAGCCTCAAAAATAAAAATTAATCTGGTTATCTGTGACAATATTCTGTAATGGATTCTTGCCCCAAATTTGCTTTATTTTCAATTCTGAGACTATAATTTTCATTTGTGAAGACAATTTCTTTATGCTCTTTTCTTTCAACTCTAGGGAAGACAAGGTATTTGTATCTCACTACAGAACTGCCAAACGTAACTGAAACTAGTACAACAGTTGTCAGCATCTGATGTCAACTGAAAAGGCCAGTCTATTTAAGTTTGCATATGGCAAACTGATCTCCAGACAGAACTTCTGATTCCAGAGCAGAAATATGGCTGACAAGGAGCCAAGCATGACAGCCCACACCACTCAGAACCTATAAAAGGATTTTCCCTTCGTCTTGTAACGGAAAGATGATATTTCTTATTTGAAGTTCAAATAGGTATGACCAGATATTGCTAACTGAAAGCAAAAATTCTGAAATTTTAACACAGACTTTTGCTTCCTGTCAAAGAAAAAGCATAGTGAAAATACTCATATGCAACAGGATAAATATGACCTGTCTCACAACTGATACATTTACAATAAAAGTATGATTTATAGTAGAAGTTTGTAACTGTTTTATCTCACAACTGTTAACACCCAAAGGAGAATGACTATAATATTTTAAAATTCCTTTTATAATTGCCTACACATTATTTAGTAATAAGATAAAACTAAAATTCACTTTTACTAAAATACCCTACTTCCACTCAGCTGAAAACAAAATTTCCTTTTCCCCTCTTGGGAAAAGAGAGGTGGAAAAAACCAGAAAATAACCAATCAAAGTGAACACTGAGTAACCAGGTGGTAAGGTTTTCTGGTATGCAAAACACAACTAACAGGTCATGATGCCAAAATAAACATTCAGCCAAAATCTGAGGAAATAAAAGCCTGAAGGCTTCTCACCTTTAGCTCTGCTTGTATGAATTCTGCCACGAACCCAAACCACTTCATCAGCCTTCTCCACTGTCAAGTCTTTTATTCGAATCAAAACTCTATCTGAATTACAGAAAAACAAACAATACCACAATCTTAAACAATTTAAAATAAATTTTATGCAGAACATTTTTCACTTTAAATTCCAAAGACATCTTCCATCATTGCTAAAATACATAATACATTGAAAACATTATTTTTTGTATCTACAGGATAATAGACGTACTGAAAACAGACAAGATCGTGTTTCCTTTCTCAGTGTATTGTACTTGATCAAGTAGTTATAAATTGGTTCAAGTTTATGGTTTGACTTATACAGCAGGGTCGAACTGCACTAAACAAAAGCAAGACTTACTGTAGTTCACGGATGGAAGAACCCAGCCTGATTACAGCATTTTTGATAGGATTTCCCTGTGCTGCAACTGTACCGCCTGCACTTCTTAATCCAAACTTTGATTTGGAAAGGTCGGATTTTGGACAGCAAAGGAAAAATAAGTTATGAAGGAAGATATTTTTAAATAAATCAGGGCAATTATGAACTGCCAATATGCTGGCTGCATGACACTATTCCTTGAGAATTACTTGTTTGATTGTATTTTTTCCAGCCAAATGTATTTTTGCATGGTCTCAAACACTTATTTCTTACAGTATCTACAAATGAGTTAGAGGGTATACACAGCATATTTCTAACAGCTTCACTTACTCATTTACAGTTTGCATGTGGTAAATACACTGCTTATTAGACAAAAGAAAAATCTCTAAGGGAGATATTGACCCTTATGGGTCTCTTTTTCAACCTAAGATATTTTGTTGTTCTATGAGTCTATGATATGTAACACAAGCAAATTCACTCTAATTTTATCACAGACTTCTCAGTTGTTTCAAAATAACATTAAATTTACCAAGACACTTCCACTCCAGACTTTTCCCGCCAGAACTTTCCCAAAGTTTGCCTACCCTAGGTTACCATCTGCTGTTCTGGACTCCTTCCCTTTGTCTCTGAATACCAGTCACAGCTTGCCCTCCAAGCTTACTATTCTGCACTAGAAATTTTAGGGGGTTGAAAATGTTTATTATCTTATGCTCAGAGCAGTGCAGTTTCTTCTTCATAGGCAAACATCAAAATAAAAATACAAAGGAAGCACACAGAGAAATGTGATGGGAAATTGATTCAAATATATTAATAATGTGTGTGCGTGCACCAGTGTACTGGGGAAGGGAGAAAAGTGAATAAAGATGTTATCACTTGCCAGCAACTTCTGACATTTAAACTTTAACAGCACAGTTCTATAGGAAACATGCAACCAGTACAATCCATACACTTTAGTATTCTAAGAGCCTGATATTCAGACAGTTAAAATTACCTCAGTCAACTTGAAACTGTATTGTCAGAAACATTTTCCAGGCATAAGCATAAAGACAGAATGAGGTGCTACTTTTTTTATGGATCCTTAGTGGTTCAGGAACCATCTGCATTAGATAAATATTTTTTAAGTCTTTTGTATACATAATGGTTATGTTTCATTGAGACTAAAGAAGACACCTTTAACAAAAAAATTTTATATGGTATGAATTATTAAAAACTATTTCACCTTTCATAATAAGGGTATTTAAACAGTATCAAACCAGACATTTTTTCCAACAGCAGATTGTAGAATCACAGCATGGCTGAAGTTGGGAGGGGGCTCTCTGGAGGTCACCTGGTCCAACCCCCTGCTCAAGCAGGGCCAGCTAGAGACAGCTGTCCAAGACTATATTCTGATGGTTTTTTAGTATCCTCATGGAGGGAGACTCCACAATTACCCTGGGCAACCTATACTAGTGCTTGGTCACCCTCATAGTAAAAAATGATGCTATGATTCTATGTTCAGAGAGAACTTCCTCTGTTTCTACCCGCGCTCATCTCTGGTCCTGTCACTGGGCACCACTGAAAACAGCTAGAGGTAGCAACTGTTATGCCACTTTGTTTCCCTCCTTCAACATTTCCCACTCTACTCTGCTTCTCCTCTCATTTCTAAAATGCCAGTAGTTCATGGTAATGTCTGCATTTCTTAGGGTAAGCAATTGTTTGTCATTCATTTTCCTATTGTCCAACCACCATGCTGTAGCTCAAATCTTCCTTCTTTACTCTCACGTATCAATTCCCCTGGAACTCCTTTCAGTTAATTTCTTCCATGGAAAAAATTAAGCTTCTTGCTCTCACTTTTAAGGTCCTGTTAAAACCATACTCTTCAGAGTGTCACCTACATGTTCTTTCACAAATGCAAGCTATACTTACATTTTCTTGTCACATAAACACAGACAACTAAATAATGCAAAAATAGACGTTTAAACCATGCTATAGTTGCCATGAAAACAAGGTAACAAAGACTTTAAACAAAGTTCAAACAAAATGCTCCAAGTCTGAAATTACACTTCCAGCCCCAATTCAATATTCATGCTACCTCACCTCCATTGCCATCTCGAATCATGTTTATAGGGAAACTTTGGGGGTTATTTCCTTCATGTATAGCACAATCTCCTCTATTCAACGATCTAAATATCCTTAACTTTCAGAACACTAACCTCTTCTAAACATGGGAGAAGAGGCTAAAACCCCAAAAAGCTGTGTGGGTTATATAAGACAATCACTTTTCCACCCCCAGACCCATACCCCAGTATGTTCATTTAGCTTGCATCACAGTTTTGAACAGTATGATCAATATTTCTGTTGTCTCTGTGAAGTTCCAGCATCCTTACAACGTTGGAAAATTTGAAAAAGAGAATATATATTTAATAAAAAATCCTGAAAGCCAAAAGCAGTACAAGATGAAAGCAGCTTCCAGGTAGAGGAGATTGAAGTAATGGGGCTGAAGGGAGAAAAAGGGCAAGGCAAATGAAGTTTTACTAGCAATCATAGCCTGAAGCACACAGGAAGGATTTAAAGACATGATGTGAGAACACCACATAGCACAGCCAACATCAGCAGAAGAAAGGCTGAAGTGGGTGAAGAATGAAGGCACAGGTGTGAGATCAGTAGAGCAAGGTGGAGCATCTGTGCAACAACTCTGTGAACATGTGAAGGGTTTTAATTTGCTTGCAGAGGAACAAGAATCTGAGTATGGCGAAAGGACAATAAGTCTATCCATGGAAATAGGGAATAATTTGCTCTGAACACTCCAAACTTTTCAACTTCCCATGTTCTGCCACTGTCCGCAGGAGAGTGCAGTTACCACAGCAAGCCTAAAAGCAACAGTGCTGTAGAGGCAAAACTGAGCTCCTACCCACAACTGTGCGGTATTGTCTGCTGGCTCCAGTTACCAGACAGTATATGGAGCTGCACGTGTCACACTACAATTCATTACTCTGACTTAGAAATGGCATGCACCCACAGACTTCAGAAACAAAGAAAATAAACACAGTACAGGTGTGAACACTCACATTTGTGCTCCCCTGCAACCTCCTGCCCCAAGCAGTAGTTCCTCCAAGAACTCAATGCAAGCAGAATACTTTGGGGAAAAGCATACACACACTACTAATGATGAGTGATGACTTCACCGTCCCCTGAGCCCTTTGATAAGAGCTCTCCCTGGCAGGAACTACTGAATCTTTAACTAAGGGAGAATCAGTCTCAAGAAAGGGACTAGCCTGATCCTGAACTTTTTTGTTAGAAGTATTTTGGTGTTCATTGTTACCTAATTCTGGTGTTCTAGATAATAATCTTCTAAAAAATGGAACAGCAAGAGTGTTTAAAGTTGTATTTTAATGAAAATGAAATTTTATTGTGTTTTAATGAAAACCTATTCAATCTTACCCACACACTGGCTAAGACCTTTTTTTTCTTTTCTTAAACAAGGATCGAGTGTCAAGGGGACAACAGATCTGAACACAGCACTCTGCCCTTCTCATATCATTTCCTGTAGCTTTCACCAATTTTCCTTCTCAACATATTCTTTTTTTCTCCACAGTATTTTTGAGTGTTCCTTTTGATTGTGAGACAACTGGAGGGGCACTTTCTCCATGAGATTAGGATTTGATCCATCATCTCAATCTGCCAATTTTGGTCTCTCACAAAGTTGTTTGCTACAGGGTGTGAAAGTGGCAGAGGAAACAGCTTGCTGAAACTCTGGTGAGCTAAGTGCCACCACAGAACAGTGCAGGGAACAGAGATCCAATAGGACAATTTTTCAGCCTACAGTTAGCAATGCAGGTTAACCAATCAGATGCTAACTTGGAGTTACCAATTTTTCTTTATATCTTTTAGGTTGCAACAGCACACCAATTTATGGACTGTTAACGTGGTTACATGTAACCATGGACGGCTGTATTCCTGCCCCTTCCAGCAGTCATAAGACCCCCAGCCAGCCTCCTTCGCTTTGCTAGACTGGCTAAACAAATTGCCATTATTGGCATGTTGACACAGATCAGCAGAAGACCCAGCATCAGGGAGACCACAGATGCCAGCAGCTGGGCTTCCTTACATTGCGATTTCAACTTTAGTTCCCTTTCTTTGATAGCTAATATGTATTTTATTCAATAATGACTGTTAATACAGTCTCTAGGGATCTTCTGTCCTGTTACATTCTTGACATAATGTTCCCCTTCAGTTGGTTTCCACCTATGACAGCTTTTGTACCTCCTCCTCTTCCCTACATTCTGCAATCCCCTTCCTAAGGTCAACCAAAACAACAACTCGGGGGCGGGGGGGGAATCACCCAAACACAGATGATGTCCATTTTCTACATTTCATTATGAAGAAGTTACAAGAAGCCAATCTATTACCTTCCCTCGCCCGTTTCATGCACTGAATAGTAAGATGATTAGTATTTCTTGGGATGAGATTGCTCTCCAACAAGTCTTTCTGAATCCCAATTCCCCATCAGTAGAAAGTAAGGATTTCCTGAATTCATAGTGGTGTGAATAATCATAGAATCATAGAATAGTTAGGTCCTCATATGCATAACTAATGAAGGTGATATAAGCAGGCAGCTATCCTACTCAGAGCACTGCTGCAGCAAGCCATAGCAGAACTTACCCCAAACAAATTAAAAAAATGACATCTCTGACTCAGTACATTACAAATAATTATAATCTAAAGCAAGAAGAGTCAAGCCTGCAGTAATGGACAGAGACAATAGATGACAAGCTGTGTAGGGCAGGGTCCAGGCATAGCAAAGGCTGAGATTCCATAACCTCTCTGGACCCAGATTCAATATCCAACCACACTTATAATTTTTTTTCCTTCTATGTAACTGGAATTTCCTGTGTTCCCACCTGTGCCCATCACCTCTTGTCCAATTGCCACACACCTTCAAAGAGTCCGGCTTTGTCTTCTCTACACCCTCCATTAAGTAGCTTTAAACAGTAATAAGATCACCCCACAGCTTCCTCTTCTCCAGGCTGAACAAGCCCAGTTCCCTCAGCCTCGCCCCAGAGATCCTGTGCCCTAGTCCCCTGAACAATTTGGTAGCTCTGTACTGGACTGGCTCCAAAATGTTCACATTTTCCTGGCACCAGAGAGCCCCAAACTGGACACAGCACTCCAAAGACAGCCGCACATGTGCCAAATGCATTCAAATAAAGCAAATGGCAGCAAGATTTGAATGAAAATGTACAATCAATTATTTCTCAAACAAGTACTGAAGACATCAAGTATAGAACTTTCCTTCAATCCTCCCCCCTTTTTTAAAAACTTTTCTTGTTTTTTAACTGACCTGGTTTCTCTTGAGATTGTATCATTGAGGCCACTCCATATCTTTCCTTAGCATAATCCTAAAATGGACATGAGAAACATATATCAAAGAAGCAGACACAAAAAGAGGAAAAAAAATCATTACAAAGTTAACTGAGGCAATACAAAACAATTAGGTGCAACAATAAAGTCAAGAAATTGTGCTTCAGACTCGAGATAAGCCAGAGAATTGTGCCATGTAAGAAAAAAAAATTACAGCAACAGCAAACAGTAAGATCATTATCTGCTACATAGAAGTTAGTGTGAATAGTCCTGTATAAAGCCTACCCCCTGAAAAAATATTCAAGTCCTACAGAAGTAGGTCCACTGCTAAGTATCTCCTTTCCATACCCAGGCCCACTAAGAAATCCAGCAGATCATGCCATTATGACAGGCAAAGCAAGCTCAACTGACTGCTAACAAAATCTGCTAGGTAAGACACAGGGTGGGGGAAGGATGCAGCCTTTTCATCAAAAAGATCACAATTCTCATTTTCCAACCAAGCACACTTATTTAAAACAAAAAAAAAAAAAAAAAGACACTAGAGTTTATTTACTTTATTCTATTCAATACATGAACCTAAGATAATTCTAAATACTTTATTTTGGGTGGTCTTCACTTCTCTGCTTTTGTTGAACTACAGCTCATGTATAATTTTACAGAAGCCATCTTCACCCAGAATTCCTTACTGCTGATGCATTTTTGGCCATTCAATAGCAAGCAAAATCGAAACAAAATGAACTGATGCTTGGGGATTTTTCAGCACTCATCTGCGATCTCCAAGTGCAAAACAGAAACACCTGCGAGGCCAGCAGGCGCCACCGGTGCCCATGCAGCAGTAGGCTGCTATGGAGCAGCAGCACAGTACCGTAGGGGGAAGGGCGCAGGGACAGGGCTGTGCTGCTTCTCAGCGCTCAGGCGGGGCCTCCTCCACCCACACACGCGGAGACCAGACTCCAGCAAGACTCTGCAAACGCCGTGTGACGGAGAGGGGCAGAACACTTCAGTGGATCACTAACTGGCTGGGGCCGGCGAAGGGGAAGGCGGACGGGGGCAAAAGCAAAAGGCAGCTCTGCCCTAGGGCAGGGCCAGGCACCCCCAGGCCTTGCCTCCCCACCCCGCAGGAGATGCTGCTGTCTGCTGCCTCCGCGCCGGCCCTAGGCCCGCGCTAGGCCGGACCATGCCCCTTCCCTCTCTCGGGGCGCACAGCCTCGACGCCGCGCCCGCCCCCTCCCTGCTAAGACCCACATCAGCAGCCGACGACTCATCGCTCTCCGGGCGGCGGTCCTGGCCCTGGCCGCGACCGGCGGCACTCGGCATCCTGCTGCAGCCGGCACAGACCTTCAAGCACGGCACGGCACTGGCACAACACAACCCCGCGCGCCGCGCCACGCCGCTTCCGCGCACCCAACTCTCGCGAGAGTGGAGACCGCAGAGAGTGCCGGACCTCCCCGCGCTGGGCGACCCATCGCGAGAGTTGAGTCTCTGCCTGCGGGTCTGCGCTTTCCAGCGGCCGGCTTGCGTCGGTCCGTCTAACGCCTGCTGCGGCGGGGCGGGCCGGGGCGGGGCGTGAAGTGCCTCAGGGTCGGGAGATGTCGCTTGTTTTCCTCCCTGCGGCGGGCAGGGCTGTTGCTTGCCGCCCCGCCCCCTCTGCTTTGAAGTCAGGCAGCACCCGAAACGGTCTTTCCCGCGGAAGTTCAGCCGTCCTGACGAGCTCACCGCCTCCCGCCTTGCTCTAATGCTGAGAGGAAGAGCGGAGGTGTGTTGGCCTGATCCGTGGCTCTGAGACTGGGCAGTGCGGTTCTCGCTAGCCCTGCTTCGAAGTCGGGCACGTTACTGCCTGAGGTAACGTGCGAGACTGTGAGGTAGCTAACTAATGTGCTCGGCATAGCTTGGTAGCCTTACCAGAATGCACTTTTGTTCTATTTTATTGGCAAATCTATCTTGCCAGTCCTCAGCCTGATCACGGTTTAATCTCCTGTACCCCTGCCAGTTCCAGAGTTTATTAGCTAAAACCCAGAGTAGATCTGATAGCCGGCAGAAAACGAACGTTGGTGCAAATCCAGGTGTTTCCCTCCAGCTGGATGCTTAAATCAATGCTACGGTATTGAGGTCTGGGCTTGCTGCAGGTGCCAGCATTCAAATGGCAGAAATCAAAGTTGCAAGCAGCTGCTGAGTCCTATGACTGTAAATTTTTTATTTTGTGCAGGATGAGGAGTTAGCTGTCCTGATTTAAGCAGCAGTTTTGAATTTTCACATTTGACTAATCCCTCTTGCGGTACCAATTAGAGTTCTTAATTTCCTGTCTTGCAGTTGTTTATTTTGCTGCACTTTGTACTGCATTGGTTCAGCATCTCTTCCTGTGGGAACCCCCTTGCAAAGTTCCCCTTCTGCGTCTGTCTCGGAGAATTGTGTGCTTCACCGTAAGACCACATAGCTCTCACAAAATCCTTTCTTCTCATGCAAAACACTATTGCAAAGAATTAAGATCCAGTAACTGAGAAAGGAAATCGTAGTCAGTTTTCTTACCTCCTCACCACATGAAACAAATTTCTGACAGTCGGGTGTCATGCAGCATTCTTAATTGATAATGTAACAGTAACAGAACACGTGGATTTCGTACGGCGTGTCAGTTAAGTCTTTTCTGTTACCTGTCGCTTAGAACACAAGGCTGAGCAGAACCACTGCTGAACCTTATCTGACAGGCAGACGCAAATCTTGTGCCTCACCACGGAGTAGACAGTACCATCTGTACAACAGAGTGCCCTGTAATTCTCGGCAATTCACCGACTTTGCTGCGAAATTCAATCAAAACAAACCAACCCGGTAACCCCTATTTTTATGCTGGGAGCCTTCCACTGTGAGTAGCATAATGACTCTTTCCTCTGGGGCAAATGACCTGAAGGTGGTTCTGCAGGAAAAACCCTCTTAATATAATGAGGGTGTTGACTGAAAGCAAAATATGGCCGTTTAAAGGGCAATGTAGCTAATTATTCCATTGCCAAACTTTCTGAAGAGGCATTTTCCAGCGTTCATGCTCCCAGGTCTTTTGTCCAGTATCCCTTTGTCTTGCAGCGCAGAAACAGGTTTTTTTGGACAAAATTCTGCAATACACTAAAAATAAAAAAAATAAATTAATTTTAGGAAGAATTACTGACGAGTTAATTCATATTTGGTTACAGAAACCTCTCAAAAGTCTCCATTTAATTTGGGACTGCTGAAAAAATATCGGTTTCCTATATCCATCTCACAAAACTTATTACAAATCTTCTGTTAAGAAAACAAAATACTGTGTGCAGACGATGTAGCTCATCTGCTGCACCTTCTGTTTCATTGCACTATTATTGAAAATAGTGTAATTGGGGCAGTACCTGCAGTGAGCCTTAGAGTGATAAGTATGAGCCAAGCCAGCGCTGGGCCTAGGTGGGAGGCAGAGGGGCTGGGGGACCTGCTGGGGGAGGGGGCAGCCAGCGCTGTCCCCTGGGCCGTCCCGGAGGATTACCAAATGGAAATGACATCACCCGCAGCCAATCGGGGGGCCCCGGGGGTACATCTGGATGGAAGCCATATTCCACTTAAGTAACAAGACATGACATACCATGTGCTAATGCTAAATAATTTATCCCTCAGGCATATAGTGAATTGCAAAGCCAAGCTGAGGCCTGGTCAACAGTTTGTAATTTAAATTAAAACTGGCTTTTCCATCTTAAAGGGAGGGAGGGGGTTGTCAGTTGCTGTGAACAAAAGAAGATTGCAGAAATCTTGGGGGGGGGGAGGAGGGAGGGTGTCTTCTTTCCCTTTCCCTCTCTTTTCCTTTCTCCTGTTACAATCTAATCTAATCAAAACACTTTTTAGTGATTTTGGAGACGTACTCCATGTTTCTCTATTAACAGGAAAACCTTAGGGGGAGTTTTAAGTCACTGTGAATAATGATATCTGTATATTCTTGAAGCTGAGGCATTAGCACCTGTAATATCCCAAAACCGAAGCTATTCCAAAATTTGGTCATATGTCTATTTGTATTACAAGTATTATATGGGCATTTCCACAGCAGAGTCGTAAATATGTCTCATTAGGAATCCAGAGGCATTTGCTTGTGCTTCGGCTGAAGATCACTCCCAGTCAGCCTCTTTTCTGGGTGGTTTGAGCTAGCAGTATATGGACTGAATATGATTTTACCACGCCATTTTGTTGCCTGCTGTTGGCTACTGGAACTCAGAACATACCTTTCCAGCTCAGTGGCCCAGCTAAGCTAGGCTAAACCTTTGACATTTGTTAAATTACAGTGCTGGTTTTACTTAAAAGCTGGGTGCCACAACGTGCTAAACAACACTTCCATTGAAACAATGAGCTGTTGAAAGCAGTCATCACCATCCATTATCTATCCTTATTTAGCACTTTACAAAAATGGTGGCTCAAATATTCTTCATTCCAATGTACTGTTGATGAAGAAATGAATGGTTAAATTATACACAGTGTTGGTGGGAAGGAGATGGCAATTGCCTTTAAGGTATTTTAGGATAAGAAATTAAAAGGACCTCTGGCCTATGGAATAAGTAAGAATATATTTACCTAGTCTCCACATGTTTGGCTAGTGAAAACCTGGAGAGCATGAAGTGGTACAGAGTGAAAAAGAGCATATGGAAAAAAATACAAAACAACCTGGTAGTGTCTCTGAAAAGTCTTCAGGGAGTTCAGCTTTATTGCCATAACGATACACTTTCCAGTGTGCAATTACTCATTGTCATGAAAAGGGACTTTGAAGATTTCTCTTATTTTGGATGCTGCAAAGCATGCTTAATTTAAGTAAGAGATTGTGTTTGATTTTTTCTTTCCATATTTGTTTACTTACCTAGTTTTTTGTACGATTGTCAGCCTGGTATCCAAGTTCCCCTTAGATAAGAAAAAGAGAAAACAAAGAAGCACCACTTAACAAAAAGCAGCAGCCAAAAGATGAATATATTATGCAATTTTTTTAAGTTATGTAAGTTCATAATGTGCATTCTTTGATAAGGAATGCTCTTCAACTAATAATTCTCAACCTTGGCAAAAATGCATTTTTTTAATTAATAGGGTTTTGGTTTTTTTGTGTTTTTTTTTTTTTTTTTTACTCCAACATTTGTACAATGAGTAACAAAGCCTTTGCATCTAAATCCAAGTAGGAACAGAATTTGGCAAATCTAATTCCTTCCTGGATTTTCGCAGCTCTACTTCCTTTAGGAAGTTTTTAGTCAATGGGAAACAAAGGCTTATTGAAAGGATTAAAGTTACAACTATTCTCTTTGTTTTAGAGCTTCAGTCACGGTTTTCCTCTAGTAAACAACATTTGCAATTAATAAAACTTCTAAAAAAACAGGAACTTTGGGGAAGTACGTGCTTATGATAAGCAGCAGGATTTCTTTTAACAGATCTCTATACAAAGGTGAAGTCTTTTTTAAGTTATGACAATGATAACAATTGAGTTTTTCAGTGCATTTTAGAAGTGTTCCTTCTGATAATCTCAGGACCACATGCTCTACAGTCAGGGATGGGCAATACATTTAAATAGAATATATCTTGTCAACAGTGTATTGTGTCCCAAAATGGTTTTAAATAGCTGCAAACAACTCACATTTCATATCAGGCATAAACCTAGTAATCATGTCTTACACAATGA
This sequence comes from Amazona ochrocephala, assembly GCA_039720435.1. Classification (NCBI taxonomy): domain Eukaryota; kingdom Metazoa; phylum Chordata; class Aves; order Psittaciformes; family Psittacidae; genus Amazona; species Amazona ochrocephala. The sequence continues at coordinate 35,401,893 of CM077881.1, forward strand.
AATATCTATGCACATTGGACATACACTGCTGCATATATTTATGAGCTGTTACCCATAAATCGTTTATTGTTTCCCTTATGTGATGCTTGAAAAAGTCCTTTGGATAACGGTTATGTCTGCATGAATAAGAACACATGGAATATTAATCTTTATAATTTATCTTTTACTGGTTTTATGTCATGAAATGTCTTATGAATATTTTCATGTTTGTATCAGCTGTATTATTCTTACTCACTTTCTGTGTTTACTCCCTAGGAATTTTCTTCTGTCAGAGGTAAACTGAGAGAAACATTGTAACTTTGTTGACAGGCCTCCCTGGAGGGCAGTGTGGAGCTGCAGGATGGTGGGGACTGACTGTTGCAGGAGACATTTTGTGAACAGCTCAACTATTGTTCTCACCCAAGTGCCCAGTTCTTTTTCTGGGGTGGCTTATGTCCAAAGGGTGCCGAAAACAGCAACCTGGAGATTAAAGAGACTGCGGTTCTGGCTGGCCCCTGAAGCACAAGCGCATTGTTATTTCTTACATGCCATTTCTCATTTACAAAGAGCATCTTAAGCTATTGTCCTTCTGATTATAACTTTTACACTTTTATCTCATGTGTAGACAGATTTTTTTTCTTTCAGATCTTTCATGTAAAGGTTCCTGTGAATTGAGAGTATCCTTGCTAACCTCTAACCCACAGTCAACTTCTGGTGAAGTTATAAAACTTTGGAAACAGAAGGTTTTAATGGGAACCCTGACTTAGAGTTTACTTCAGCGAGAGGAACAGTGCTCTGTTATCAGTAGAATGTGACTCAGGCACCAACAGTAAATCTGAGCTTTGAGATTGTCCTCTAAGAGTGAATGTTCTTTGTTGCTGTCTGAAACAAACAAGAAACAGAGATGAGTCATCAAAATGATTAAATGTGACACATCAGATGTTAAATACTATTTTTCATACATTTTTCTACAGCAATGATGAACTATTTTGTAAACAAAATGTTATTAATTAAGGGTTCTACACAAGACATTCTGAATGTATACCTTGAATCAGACGGTGAAGATAGTCACATAGAAATTTGTAGCTTAGTATAAATGGACAGACTGATTCCTAGAGGAAATAAGTGTTAGCATGAGAACAACAGCTGAACTAAAATCCCATAAGCCAGGAAAAACAGCTACACAATTACACTAACAGGTGGTTGGTTTCAAAACAAATTTCAAGGTCTGACAGATCTGTGCACCTGCTTCGGGCTGATTTCTTTTAAGGACTTGGATTTGTCATGAACCATTGATAAATAACATAGAATCATAGAATCATAGAATAGTTAGGGTTGGAAAGGACCTTTAGATCATCTAGTTCCAACCCCCCTGCCATGGGCAGGGACACATCCCACTAAACCATGTCACCCAAGGCTCTGTCCAACCTGCCCTTGAACACCGCCAGCAATGGAGCTTCAAAATAGTAATTTTTAATACTATATGATAATTCCTTGTGTCTGAGAAAAAAGTCATTACTACCATATAAAAATGGTAAGCTAATAAAACTTTCTTACGGTAGTACTTAGCCGAAAGGTAATGGGGGTCATCTGGCATCCTCTGTCTTTATAGCATAAGCTTTTCTCTCCCAGGTCTACCAGGCAAACGTTGTTAGGATCAAACCTCTCCTGTAAACTGATAGTTCCATCTCACTAGATTGGTGTGATTTGAATTTGGTATGACTTCAGCCTTTGCCTTCACCATCATAAGAAAAATCAAATGATATTTTGTAGGGTATTTCAACAAAGATATTCAGCAAATTCTGTTATAAAGATTGTACTCCTTTCTTCTAATTTTATTTTCATTGTTAAGATTTCAGTTGGAGAGGCTTTTTTCTTTGCTTATATTTATTCTGAGCTTATAGGTATTTTTCCTGAATTTTGGACAGGAGGAAGATGGTCGTTTTCATTTTTGGGAAAAAATCAAAGCACGCTTTTATAATTTAAATGTCAGTATTGATAGTTCTTTATGGATGGCTCCCACATGTCAGTAAGAAATAGTATCTTAAAACTGATCAGAAACAGATTGATAAATGTAGAATTTGGGTTGAAGTTACTTAGTTTCTACAGGCCTAAATACCTAGAAATTAAATTTTCTTTAATTTTCAGGTAGTGGCATTACATACTATGCCAAGTTTATCATGTCTTTGTAAGCTGTGCGCCTTCATTCTCAACACCTTACTTAACCTTGCTTAACCTAACAAGTCATGTTTTGATGCGATTCAGTCTCAAGTTCTAGAAATGTGTTTTGTTAGCTTCTGCTAGAGGGAGCAGGAAGAATATGATGCCAATTTTCAACTCTGAGCAACTAGTGTGGTTAAATGACCTGCATACTTACAGCCCAGTGCCATTCTGGGGACACCAGTATGACCTGCATGCTATGCAAACTGCAGCTAGTTTTCACTGTTGTAATTCCTTTCTCCATTTGTCTGTTGAGCAAAACTTGTAGGCATTTATAAACTTTATGGTGTTCAAGATTGCAGGGAGTGCAACTGCTAGTTTAGTTCCTTATCCTGCTGTGGGAGTTTCCCCTCTACAGTTTGATGTATTTTTGAGACTTAAAAAGATAAGTCTATGGTTCACAGCTGGAACCAGAGAAACGGATAAACAGGGTGATTAACCTGGCATATCCCATCTCCTTTTTACAAATGAAAATGCAAATCCACATGATAACAGGTTTTTGTTTAAACTTTCCTTCATTCAGAATAACTAAATACATTACCGGACAGCAGGGTGGTTTGTGTTTTTTTTTTCGAAGATTCTTTTTCTCAGACCCTTATACATTACTCATTTTTTTTTTATTGTTGAGGGCATTCCTGTTAATTTTACTTGGCTGCTGTACTTGATTTAACTATGTGGCTGCCCAGGTCTGTCTGTTAGTTTTTCATATTTTTGTAGTTACCTTCCAGATTCCATGAACTGTAGTCTTGAACCTGTCTGACTGGAAAATAAGACATGAAAGATGCTATGTTATACCTTGCAAAATACACTTAAAAAGTACCTCTTTCAATGTGCTGTATCAGTTATCTAGGTTTTCATTGGTTTTGCCTTCGTTGTAGGTGTTCTGCTAATATAGACTGGCATGCTCTTTTTTTGGTTGTCAGCTGAAGACAGGCACTAGCACAAGGCCAAAACCTCTGATGCCTTCTTTGAGGAGGTAGAGTCGGCAAAGCTGAGCATTACATTCAAGAACTGGGTGCAAGGTTTTACTGCTTGACGGATCAAGCTACAGAAAAAAAAATAAGTAGAGAAGATCATGTGGATGAAGAATCAGAGGATCTGCAAATTTTTCCCAATGAATATGTAACAGCAATGGTCTTTTGTACCAGTGAGCTAGTAGAGACTGGCTGTCCACAGCACTGTCTTAAAGGTTGGCTTCTGCAGTAGCCTGCATTTATACCAAATTGAGAGTGAAGCCACACCCTCAGACTGAACTACTCCTGTAAGTGCACCCCTGTTCATTTCAGACAAAGTCATCCAGGTTAGCTGAGCTCTGTTTGAATCTAACCTGCCTGACTTGAAACACAATGGGAAATGCTCTCTAGACAGACTGCATAGACAAGGATTAGTGCTTTCCTTGATGAATATTTGAGGAAGACGCACTGGGCAGTATGGTACAGCTGTTTTCTAAGGCATGTTTGTCTGTACTGTGAATCACTATGAGAAGAGGTGCGTCTTGGGTTTTCTCCATCTGGAGACCACTATGCTTACTGCACTGCTATGACTTCACAGTTTTTTATCCAGCATGAAGGCTGTTTAGACTTGTGTTGTATTCTAATATATTGGTGGATTTCAGCCTGCTATAGAAGTCATCTTCTGTCACTTTCTTAGAAAGTGGCAATAAGCTTTACAGAAGGTCAGAACATCTCAGGACTTAGCTTTGAATGCTTTTCTCAGAGACGTAACTATTGAAGAGTGCTCAGATTTTAAATTGGAATATTTGTCCCACTTCAGAGAGGAAGAATAACAAATGGAACTGGAATTGGGAAGATCACCTTTAATAGCACATGAACGACTTCTTAACAAGCTTCACAGTTGCTTTGTTTCTTCCTTTCCTAGTGCTGTAAACATGACTAGCCAAAGGAATACCTTAGTAAACAACTCAAGGAAGCTACACAAAGGCTGTTGAGAAAGCAAAGAAACCAGCTGGACTGGTTAGTGCTAAACACAACATTTTCTAATAGCTGCAGTGGATTGATTTCTCCCGATTTCTCAGTAGCTACACATCACATATTTTGAGTTAGTACAGTGAGACAAGTGAGGGCATTCTCATATAGAAAGTTCACTTTTCAATGCATAATAATAAGCCACATTCTATCTGTAGTCTTTCTAAATCCCTGGTAAATAGACGACTGCTTAATACAAGGTTGAACAGAAGAGGAAGTTTTTGACGCATCCTTTTTTCACTTAGGTTTTAGCTGCTGGGCTTCTGTTAAAAGAGGTGCTCTCATTTCTCCTGGTTGGGGTACAATTACTATTGAAAGTATATTTTTCAGTGAACTAAGAAATACATGTGTTTTTTATGTAATGTCAGGATTCTGAACCTCATGCTTAGGAGGCTGTATTAGAGGGAACGTTGAATTGCTCGTGGCCTGTGATATTCTGTTTTTGAAGAATCAAGGAGATGGGATAATATTGACAAGTGAAAGGTTAAATGTCTTAGAATAAATTTGCACATATAAAATCTAACTCTTCTTAGTTTGTTATGTCTAAAAAAGGTGTTGGGACTAGGAGGTATGCTTGGCAAGCACGGGTGATATATCTCTGTCTCTAATTTGAAATAACCATGATGTATTTCCAGACTACCTATTACCAAGGTGACTGTAAGATTATGTGGCATCCATGATCCCTATCTCTCCTTTTGTAATGGTGCATCAGTAGCAGGATGAGTTGTTCGAACAATATTAGTGCCTTTATTGTCCACGGTGGTCTGCACAATATTTGCAGTATGTGCAGCACATAGTGGAAGGACTTGGTATTTCCTGGTTCCCTGATCACTTTCCTTTCCCTTTCATTCCTCCACTGGGCAGCCTGTGTTGGTCTCCACAGTGTATTAAATCTTGCTTGCAGACAAACGTGGTCATTTGGTACCTGTCAAAGAACAGCAGAAAGGGCAGGTGTTCCTCTGTCACTGTGTACTACCTCTTGCCACAGTATTTAATCTCTCTTCCTCAGTATTTCATACTCCCATTTGAACTCCAAGAGACACCTCTAATGTAAATCAAAGGATGTTTTATTTTCCTGTTATGTCTTCAAGAGCACAATTCTCCTTGCATACATTAACTCCCATTTGTAAATAGTAACTCTAACTCCATGGTTGGTTAGGTTGTTGAACTACACTTCCCATTCTGCACTTCATCTTTATTTCCAGAAAAGCACCCTATGGCTCTTTACATTAGGAATCAAGGGAAGGTTTTGCTGAAATATGTTTTGCAAGCTGAAATGTTTCTGACAGTAAAGCCAGAATTCTCTTCTCTGTTAAAGGCTTGGATACATTTAGAATATAGATTTATCTAGAATAATTTATCTCAAATTGAAGGGAAATTTGAATCCTGAGGTGACACAAAAGTGAAGTTTAAGTCATATTTATGCACAGCATGAAAAAAAGGAAAAGGTTCTTTAAGAGAGCAAAACTGAGCAGGTAGGAAGAAGGAGAATGCAGATTTTGCAAAGGGAATAGGAAAGAAAAGCCCTTTGTGTAATCGGAGTAGCAAATGAATAATAATAACAGAGACTTCAGTGTGGCGAACAGGAAAGGATTAAAAAATGTAGTTACATTTGCTGAACTGATTAGGTTGAAATTGCCTTTGTATGATCTACTGTCTTGCACTTTGAAGTTGAAGAACAGTAAACAATAGAAATGAGAAAAATGTCTAGTAAACTAGTTTGACTTCGAACGTTTGAGCTGTGAAATGCCTTTGTTTCATGCATTTATTTGTTTGTGATGTTATCTACAAGCGGTGACTGATTTCTTCCTGTACAGTATCCATTCACTACAACTAAAGAGTGATGGGACATTCAACCTTTGTCTTTGGAGTGAGAAAATAAATTGAACATGCAAAGAGAACAGATTATCTCTATTATTGCTATGTCTATCCCAGTGCTTCTGTATGAAGCTGTCAGCCTTTTTAAGTTTTAAATGTCGTATAACTTTTTCTAGATTACATTGAATAACATTTCAAATTATGGTCTAGTGGTAAAAGTTAAAGCTGTAAACTGAGGTTGAGGTAGAAGGGTAAAGGAAAATGATCTCATTTTATCTTGCTCTGTAGGTGGTCCAGTGCTCTGTAGAATCTCTGAGCCATTACTTGCTCTCTAATTGTCCTTCATTTTCTTGTGCTGAGAAGATATTAGTGCAGGATATAAATTGTGTCTGTACCAGATTTCTGCAGTTAACTGGTAAGGAATCAAATTTTAGGAATGTCCCATAGAACTTCTCAGTCACCTCTACAACTTCAGACAATAAAACATTCTAAAACAAAAAGGGTTTGGAATTGCCCATGTTTTTTTACTTTCTTTTTTTTTTTTTTTTTTTTTTTTTTTCCTGGTAGTGTTGCTATTTTAAAGGCTTTTTATTGATTCCAACTTAATGGCACGCTTTCTATCCAATATACTGCTTCAAGCTCATTGTCCTGGGTTCAGCAGCAGCAGTCATTTTTCTCCTTCTTGGTGGCTGGTGCAGCACTGTGTTTTTGATTTTGGGCCTGGGAACAGCGCTGATAACACCAGTGTTTTCAATTACTGCTTGGTGATGTTTAGGCTGGCCAAGGACTTTGTGAGTCTCATGGTCTGCCAGGGAGGAGGGGAAGCCGGGAGGAAGGAGAGACAGGACACCTGACCCAGACTAAGAAAAGAGGTTATTCCATACCACAGCACGTCATGTCCAGGATGTAAAGACGGAGAGCAGAGACCCGGAAGGGTGGTAGGGGTGCACGGGTGGGGTGCACTGCGTAGTCGGGCTTGATATTGGATGGTGAGCAATTGTATTCTTTTCCCTTATATTTCTCTTATTATTATTATTGGTGGTAGCAGTAGTGGTTTGTGTTATACTTTAGTTACTAAAGTATAAAGTTCTTATCTCAACCTGTGGGAGTTGCATTCTTTCAATTTGCCTTCCCATCCCTCCAGGAGTGGAGGGAAGAAAGAGTGGGGAGTGAGTAAGAGAGCGACTGCATGGGTTTATAGAAGCTTAAACCCCGACACTCATGGATCTGTAATTAGTATGGAAAACAAATTTGTAAGGCTGTTCACCATTTTAAGTATCACAGTTCAAGCTTAAAAGACAGTTCATTACAGCAATAATACTTCTTTACCTTCAGTACAGTATGAAAAAGTTATTTTTACATGTTGTGCTTATTCTATTCAAGCGAAGCTGTGGTCCCATCATGAATCTTGTAGCTTTCTTCTATTGTACTTGCTTGCTTGCTTTGTCACAAGCCGCTTTCTGCTTAGGTGGTTAATTGTAGATTTGCTTTGGAAGAATGTTGGCTCTGGCTTATTGTCTCGAAAGCAGTGGTCTTAAACTGAACGGGATATAGCCTGGAATTGTTGAGATCCTATTGCTTCCAGTAACCTTGAAAGGGCTCATAAAAATGTGTCATGAGCTCTGGAGAGAGAAATGGAGAGATGTGATTATGTATGGGAAGAAAAATTTTCTGTCCAGAAGAAGTTATTAAGCTTCATGTCTCTATTTCCAAAACCACCTCCAAATAAGATAAAAATGATCCCTAGGATTTGCTTTAGCTATTGCAATCAGTGTTTTAGTTTGCTGTAATTTTTCACTGAATAGCAGAAAATGGTTTTGATCTATTTACAAAATTATTCTTTTCCTTAATTGTGATCTTTTCCTATTCTCAGTTGGGTTTTTTCCTTTCTTTTCTTCTGTGTCTCTTTCTAGAAGTTCCCCTCTTGATTGGCTGAGCTTGTTTCTTGGGAATGCTGTCTGGCAAAAATTCTCAACGGTACGAAGTCAAATAGTACCTTTTTTTTTAAAAAAAAAAAAAAAATATATATAATTTAATATTTCTTCTTCCCTTCATAGTCTTTATATGTTTTAGCTTGTAGAGGTATGACATTTAAATACATGCATCATTAGTGAAGATCTGTGTGTACAAGTGAGAGCAGAATTGGCTTCCAGGCTGCTTCAAAAGGAAATTGAGTAGGATCCTGCAATCCCAACCTGTTTCCCTTCCCAATAGCAATGAGCTGAATCAGAAGGGAACTAATGAATTCTGGTCGATTTCCTTCAGTGCACCAAAGCTCTTTAAACACATACTGAAGAAGGGAAATGAAGTAGGATTAGTCCATTTCCCTTTGAAGCCAGCTGTTCATTCACAGTGCGAGCACTGGAACATTATTTCACTTGCCACTTTCTGGCTATGGGCCAAACTATAGTATCATCTTGAATAGAAGCAAGATCCAAAATCACATAAACACGTAGACTGCTTCTGGACAGGAAGAAATTGGTATCTCTGTGGTGAATTAGCTCATGTTGTTATTCTTCAGCTCTTTACCTGTTTGGCGACAGATCACCTAATTTATTTTCCATTAGCTTTGTCGTGGCCATAAGCAGTTATGGGGCCTTATTTTCCCTTTTAAACTAACTTCAAATGGGAGTGTGAATTTTTAATGCAATGTTAAGACATTTTGTTGGTTTTTTCATGCTACGAAGTTGTGGTTTTGAGGGAGGAAAGTCCCACATGTTTCATCTTACACAGGGTGTGTTTGGGGAGGAGGAATGTTTGAGGAGTTGCATAATACTGAAAGTTGTATATATATGTGACTCGTGCAAGTACTAACTGTTGTTCTGCCCATATAGAGCACCTTTCTTTCTGGAAGGTCTCAAAATGTTTTGCAAGTAATGTGGTGATTGCCTAGCACATGAAACACGCAAGGGCCCAAATACCCTTTTGCTCCAAAAGGATGAGACTTCATCACATTTGTGTTTAGTGTTGCAGAACTATGGCTACCACACATTTGAACAGTTCTGATCCTTTGTGTAGGAGATAAGCCAAAAAATCTCCTACATACTGTGCCATTGGGAAGAATTGAAACATTTGAGCTGTGACCTCTCTTCCACAGAGCTATGGGTCTTTGTGTCTTGCAAAGTCTTTAATGTAATGTGTCCACAGACATTGGCCCTGGTCTTACCTGTTACAGACCATCTGTGATTTCCATGTTTGTCTAATGCCGCTGTGGATTTTGCCTGTTTAATTACAGCACATTACTGAAGGCACAAGCTAAGCTGACAAATGTGCTGTCCTGGCAGCATGATGGCATAAAGGAAGCTGAACCAGGCATTTACTGGTACACTGTCAGCTGGAGGTTGCGTGTTTTTCACAGTTTGTATTGACATAGCTATGCTGACAGGAATTTGTAATGTAGTGCTGACTCTAGGGATCAGTGCATGAAGATTCTTGGCTGCCCTTAAAGTGGAGGAACACTAACCAAATTAGGGATTTGTAGATTAGGACTGGGACTCCAGACTTGGTCCAGAAGTGAGAGGAGGATCAGTGGAATACCCAGAGCACCATAGCAATATTAGACTCTGTCAGGCTGAATACAGTGGAGCTTTTCCCTGAGGTTCAGGATTGCTTGCAGGCTGAATGAGCTTCTGAGTTGGTACCAAAAACTGACAGAAGGCGACTGACATAAGCAACCTTCATATTAAAAACATGCTAACAATGAATTTAAGGAAGCTAGAAAGAAATGCAAGGAAGCTTGCTTCTAATTCTGACTGCTGTTTTTTTGCCTAATGACAATTCTGTCTGTAATAGTGAAGGATTGTGGTTGCAGAGCTGAATTCAAACCACAAAATCTGAATCCATATGAGCCTGCCTTTTGAGAAGATTAGGCACTCCAAAACTAAATCCATGGATAAAGCAGTGATCTTTCTTCAGGCTGTATAAAAACCAAAGGAATTTCTTAAGTTTGCTATTCTTTGTTCTCAGGAAACCACAGTGAAAGGAGGAAAAATAAGAAAGGCTATGTTTGCATTCCTATAGAGGCTTTAAAAAAAAACCCCACAAACCAAACACCCAGGCAGTAAAGAGTCAGGTAGGAAAAGATGAATGGCCTTGAGAATTTACATGCAAAACTGCCCGTATGGGAGAGCTACAGAAAAGCTTAACAGACCTGTGTAAGTACTATTAAGTCAGCCAAAAGCTAACAGAAAATTGTCAGAGTTCTGCAAAGCCCAGTGAACAGTCCCAAACACATGCATTAGACACGCATGACTTCTGGGGGCCCTCAGGTGGAAAAGGATGCACCCGATCAGGAGAGTGGGGAAACAACAAACAACAAAAAAGTGCAGATAATTCAGTACTCCCTAACCCTCTACTCTGGAGATGTTCCCGTTTGTATCTAACACAGGAGAGGTAGAAATTAGGCCACAGCATCACTGGAGCAGACGGGCACGCTCTGTCTGTGGAGCAGCAGCATGTGCTTCTTTTCAGGGAGTTGCCCGGCAACGGAATGCTGTCCGCCCGAGCGACTGCGGGAGCCCATTGACACCCGGCACGGCAGAGACAGGGAGAGAAAGCAGACAGGGAGGAGGAGGGGGCAGAGTGAGCTCAGCAGCTTGGAAATTTCTGGCAGGAAGGCGAGGACGCCAAGAATGAAAGAGGAAAAACAAACTAGAAGAGAGGAGAAAAAACTGCTGCTATTCAAGAGTAGATCTTTCCAGAGATGTCTAATTTTATTTCGTACATGTCAGAGAGGGATCGAATTTCACGGATTTTACAGAACATGTGAGGATGGTCACACCCAAAGAATATGTTACTTCTAATATGTAGACTATGCGTGATTGTAAAAGCAAAAAGTGCTTTGTGGAAAGCCGAATGAGCGTACACAGCCTAACTGCAGGTAAGGGGAGGCATCCTCCACTGCAACTGCTTCCCTTGTGTTCAGCTCCAGGTGACTGGGCTTTCAGGCCAGTAAACTCAGTTGCTATTAGCCTAGCAGGACAGGACATGTGAACTCCTATAATGACACTGTTAAATGCAGTACTGGGGACTGAATATATTATAGTGACCAACAATTAGATTGCATCATAGTGCCAAATGACTAATTTCTATTAGTGTGGGAATTAGTTAAATATCACTTCATCTGGGATTTTAAAAAACCTAAGGGAGTCAAGTGTTTAACTCTCACTGAATTTCAATTGCTTATCTCCCAGGGAAAATTAATGAGCTGAGTCTAAGAAGCCTTGCTGTTTCCAAAGGAGCTTAAATGTATTGTTTGTTGTCCAAGTCTCTTTCCCTCCTCATTCATAGTTGTGGAGTATTCATATTTTACATGCAGGAATATTATCAGAAATTTCCATTATTAATGGTTTGGAAATTTGGAGTTCTTGCTTTTATGGAACAAGCTTACAAATGATTCTAACTAAATTCTATCACCAGAGATGTGAAGTAAATAGTTGTGAAACTGATATCTTGACCACTGTGTTAGCATCTCACTGAACTAAATGGTTAATTATCTCAGAAGTCAAGATCAGATGTAGGAAATGAGCGCTGAAACAGACTTCACTGGAGGCTATTGCGGTATGCTTTCTTAGTGAAAACTCAAGCCCTGGAGAAAATGCTGGAATTAGGTAAATACCCAAACAGGAAATGCTGTATTAAATCAGACCAATGTTCCATCTGATATGAAGCCAATTTTTGACGGTTACCAGGAGCACAGGAAAGTATATTATGAATAATTTTTAAAAGGATTGCCTGTAAAGCGAGTCTCAAACTGTAATCTATTGCTGGTAGGACTATTTTTTTTTGTGTAAAGGTTAAAGAAAATATATGTCAACATGATTGGTCATTATAAGAACTCTGGAGAGCTGTAAGTTCCTAAAGACAAATGCATCTATTATAAATTTGAATTATATTTCTACAGTGAACAATTTCTGTGGTGCAAGCTGCCAGGAACTCTGCTCACGCTAAGTTGTTCAATCTTCTTTGGTTGTCCTCTAGGTATGTTTAGGAATAGTAGTATGAATGTGCTTAATATATCCAAATTAATTGGACAGTTATTATTGTACCTGAGAATGATGAGATGTTAGGGATTGAATGCACCCTCCAAGGATATGGATATGCTGTTACACAGTCCTTTGGTGTGAAGGCCACTGTTCTCCAGCAGCCAACCACTTCTAAATTTCAGGAATGATATGAACAACTGAGCTGAAAGTAGCACATATCTTTTCTCAGTTGTGTAATTGGTTGATGTTTTATGGAGAGTGCAGAGGAAACTTTATTTGCAAAAAATACCCAAAGAACTGGGAATAGTATTTTCATTATATCTGACAAATTCTGTTCTATGAGGTAACAAACACAGACAGTTAGACTTCTTTGGTTTTTTTGCATCGTAAGGCATGAAGAAGAGCTATAGTAAAATGAAATGTAGGTAAAGAAAATAATTGTTTCCTTTGGAAACCAGAATGTAAATTAGTGGGGTTTTGTTATCTTTTCATAACTAATGATCTTTTTGGAAACAAGTTAGAATGTCTGGAGAGAATTAACTATCCAGGTAATAGGTGATTGTGACAGTTAATGTTGTAGCTTATAGGGCACTGAAAGAAGCTGATCTTTTGGGATCAAACATCCTGTAATCTGTCCTTATGACATTCATACTTTAATTCAAAAATGCAGTCTTCTGGGTTATTTTTTAGATTCTGTGTGCTGCTGTCATCAAGCATATCATTCCTGTTATTCTCGGTTCACTGGGTTGTGCAAGAAACAGTTTTTTTTCCCAAAGCCCAGGAAATGAGCCATGTTATTGTTCATCAGAGAATACAACTGAAGTTTGGCTTTGTGTGTGACTGCAAGAGAATTTTCTGCAATCAAAAACTGTGTATCCATTCTGTGTCTGAAAGTAGGATCAGAAATTCCCAGGTTTTCCAGGATATGTAATTATTTCAGCCATTCTGATAAAATACGACTGGGCTCAGTCTTTGCCTTTCTCTTATCAGATTTGCCATACTCTACAATACAATAAACGCCCACACAAAAAACAATGTTATAATAAGGTTAAGGTGAGGACATATATTCACATAGGAAGGAAGTTCTGAAATGCTATTTTCATTAAAATCTTCACTCAACAAGCAGAATGGTATCAAAAGATGAAGGGTCTGTGGCAGAGGACTGAAAGTATTCTGAAAATTTTTCTATTGCATATGATCTTTATTGTACAAAATAATTCTTCAGTGATCTGCCCCAGCTCAATAATCCCATCCACTGTCAAAATGAAGGAAATGTTACTGCAGTAGATTAGCTGCAATACTTACTGCTGTATATTTTTGTGCATCGGTAGTTTTCTTCTTCAATGTCTGGAGACAGCTTTCAAAGCTGAGAGCCTGTGTTCAATTCTGAAATTCTCCATCTTTTACAAACCTCCTCTGGTCGTTCTGTTATGTCTTTTAAGCTCTGAAGCGCCAGCTGGAGTTTTGGAGGTTATGCTATCAATTTTTAGTCTAACTTTACAGACCCACACTGGGCTATTTAGTTTTGTCAAGACATAGATTTCCAAGCACATTTACTCAATTTCACTTGGATATCACAAAAAATGCTTTTGATACATCTCTTGTTCACTTTGATGAGGTTTCCACAGATTCCACAAATATGATTAGACACCTAGATTTTTTTTCTTTATTGACTTCCTCTTATGCTTGCCTTCGTTTTGACATGGTGTCATTCCTATATAGCATTTAAAAATCATCTAGATTAATTTGAGGAATTTCATGCTGCTTTATTCTGAGATTACTGGAAATCCATGGTGTATTTGAACTACTATACCACATTCCAGTGGCAAAATATAATCAGAAATGTAAATAATATTTTTCCATATATTTTTCCTATGGTATTTGCTACCAAGAAACATAATTTTTCAATTAATTTAATATAATCACCCAGTAATTATATTGTGATGATAAATAGAGTCAACTGGTAATAAAGACATGTCAAGCAAAAGCTACATTTTGTTAATTTCAGTTATGAGATGGTATGGAAGTATTGGGAGGAAACTATAATGACCACACCAGCATCAAAAAGTCACACCTTTTGCAAATGTTCAGTGCCTCCAAGTGAACAATGAGCAAAACCAGATGGTGTTTGGTGAGCTACCTGAACAGTGCAGGAGAACCTGGAATTTTTTTTTCAGAAGGTTCACGCACAGGGGAGACCTGGTTACCTGTGGCATGGAAGACGCTGAGGTACTCAATGACGATTTTGCCTTGGTCTTCACTGGCAAGTGCTCCAGCCACACCACCCAAGTCACAAAGACAAAGGCAGGGACTCAAGAACTGCCTGCTGTAGGAGATCAGGCTTGAGACCCCTAAGGAACCTGAAGGTGCACAAGTCCATGGGACCTGATGAGATACATCTGTGGAATGAGGTTTACTGAGGAAACTGAGATATGAAAATGGCTAAGCCACTGACCGTCATGTTTGAGAAGCTGTGGCAGCCCAGTGATATTCCCACTGACTGGAAACATGACACCCATTTTTATAAAGGGAAAAAAAAAAAGACTTGGGGAACTACAGTCTGGTCAGTCTCATATTGGTGCTCTGCAAGATCGTGGAGCAGATCCTCCTGGAAACTGTGCTAAAGCACATGGAAAATAAGGAGGTGACATTCAACGTGGCTTCATTAAGGGCAAATCGTGCTTGACAAATTTGGTGGCTTTATAAACTGGGGTTACAGCATTGACGGATAAAGGAAAGGCAGCTCAGATCATATACCTGTGCATGTGCAAAGCATTGACACTGTGTTGTATTACATCCTGATCTCTAAACTGGGGAGGCATAAATCTGATGGATGGACGACTTGGTGGATTGGAATTGGCTGGATGTTTACACTCAAGGAGTTATGGTCAACAGCTCATGGTCCTAGTGGAGACCAGTGACAAGTGGTGCTCCTCAGGGGTCAGCACTGGGACCAGTGCTGTTAAATATCTTTCTTGATGACATGGACATTGGGGTTGAGTGCACCCTCAGGAAGTTTACCAACAGCACCAAGTTGTGTCGTGCAGTCGACCTGCTGGAGGGAAGAAATGCCATCCAGGGGAGTCTTGACAGACTGGAGAGGTGGGTCTGTGTGAACCCTATAAAGTTCAACAAGGCAAAGTGCAAGGTCCTGTATGTGGGTTGGGGTAATTCCAAGCACAAGTATGGGCTGGGCAGAGAATGGATTGAGGACAGCCCTGAGGGGAAAGACTTGGGGGTGTTGGTTGATGAGAAGTTCAACATGATCCGCCAGTGTGCGCTTAAGCCAATTCTATGCTGGGCTGCATCAAAAATAAGCATAGTTGAGGGAGCACTCTGCTCTCGTGAGACCCCACCTGGAGCACTGCATCCAGCTCTGGGGCTCCCACCATAAGAATGACATGGACCTGTTGGAGCAAGTCCAGAGGAGGGCCATGAACATGATCGGAGAGCTATGAAGTCTCTACAACGACAGGCTGAGAGAGCTAGGGTTATTCAGCCTGGAAAACAGAAGGCTCTGGGAGACCTTAGGACAGCCTTACAGTATCTAAAGAAAGGGGCCTACAAAAAAGCCAAGAGGGACTTTTACAAGGGCATGTAGAGAGAGGACAAGGGGAAACTACTTTAAACTAAAAGAGAGTAGATTTAGATTAGAAAGAAATTCACTGTGAGCGTGGTAGGGTACTGGAACAGGTTGCCCTGGGAAGTCGTGGATGTTCCTTCCCTGGCAGTGTTCAAGGCCAGGTTGAACAGGGCTTTGAGCAACTTGGTCCAGTGGAAGGTATCCATGCTTATGGTAGGGAGATTGGAACTAGATGGTCTTTAAGGTCACTTTGAACCCAAACCATTCCATGATTCTATGATTCTATGCAGGAGACAAGCTATTAACTGTATTAAAACAATTTCTGAGGATTTGATTGCTACTGCCACTCTTGGGTGGGTTTATTCTGGTACGTTTATACATAGAGGGTTTGTATTTCTGGAATTTTTAAGTAATTGTTCTGCTTTGAACATATATCTTATTTCTATGAGGAAGTTTAGGCAAGGCCTTAGCTTTCTTCAAGGTGCCATTCCAGTATATGCAGGTTTTTATTGCAAGTTGCTATGGGAAGTTATGGTACCAGGTAGAATATATCCAGCTCAAAAATTCTGTAGAAAAGACTGCGTTTGTATGTATATTTATAATCCTGTACTCAAGATACTGCTGCCGTGAGGAGGTCTTTATTTTTTCTCCTTTTACTGTTCTTTTTTTCTGTTTGTTTCTTTTTCTTTTTCCTACTGTTTTAAATTTTTTCTTCCTTATGTTAGACAATAACATCAGTAAATTAACAGAAAATAAACATGAAAGGTAAAATATTAACAGATTTTCAGTCATAGTGAGCGTTTTTGTCATTGTGAATTGGGATGTGTTTCTTTAAATGAGCATAATGAACTATAAAAAAATATGATGGCTATCAGCGTAAGAACAAATCTGATTATCTGATTATGTACACAGATCCTTTACTGTCTAAGTTGTCATAGCTGATGACTTGTTGAGCTGTAATTTGTTACTCCAGCTGGGGACTGGCCGGCGTAAGAGAATCGATGGATCAATGATTCTGGTTTTCTTCCATTTTATATTTCCCCCCCCAGGTTTTCCTTGATTTTACTCTCCTGTGTTTTCCTCTGTATTTTTCTCAGCCATACAGTTATTTAGGAAACAATCATAGTACTTATAAGGTTGTTTAGTATAATGCATGTTTTCACATTTAGTTTGGTGTAAAATTTACGTATGTTTGGCAATGCTGTGTCAAATGGAAGTAAATCCTAAGGAGGTGCCCCTTACTTAACCCGCTGTCTTGTGTTATCCAAAGAATAACTTCAAAGCTGATTATTTTACCAAGTGGCACCACACAGGGCAACCCTTTGATTTACTTTTTTACTGCTTACAAGCTCTGATAAAACAAATTAAAATAAAATTTCTCAAAGACCTCTTCTTTATATTTTTATCTCCCCAATAAAAGAGATCACCTCCACATTTTTGCCTATGCTATAAAGTGCTTTTCTGTTGAGCTAGTGTGATTACCATTTACACGTTCCTTAGTTTAAAGGAAAAAAGAAAGCTTTATAACATGGAGCCTGCATTACACAGCCCTGTCATTGTGTTTAATGTGATTCAGTACTGCAGCTGTTTATTCCCTTTTTTCTTTTCTCCAACAACAATTTAAGATCATTTTGGTTAAAGTGAAATCATGTTCTTGTTATTCACCTGTGTTATAAAAATTTACCATATTTGAAAGTGTCATCAGTTCAGCAAATGTTTGAAATTGTGTTGAGAATGTAATAGATATGAGCAGATGGGTTCCCAGTTTCAATCCCTGTAGTGAAAGATGTGTACTGCTAAGAACCTGTCTTTAAACAATGACTATACCATATGTTGTTGTAAAGAAACACATTAAGGTTTGGTAAACTGTCTAAAAAAACACTTCTTATCATTCAACCTTTTATTTTAAGTTAAGATACTAAAGTTATTTCAAAATGGGGTACAAGTTATTTAAATTAAACACTAGTAGTGCTGATAAGCATTTAACCTGGTATGTCCTGAACAGCTATGTGGATAATTGAGAAAGACTTGGAAAACGTTAGTGCTGTATCAAATTGTATGTTGGCAAATCATTTAACTGTGCTGTCCAGAAGTTTTGTTTGATATGTGAGAACATAGCCATCTCACACTGATTTTATTACGAATGCAGGAAGTAATGGTTGTTAGGGCCTGGGAATCCTGTTAAAATATATACTTGAATTAACATGTTACCACTGATAACAGGCTTAGCAAAGGAAAGAGCTTTAACTATTCAAGTAGTAGGAATATTAAAAAAGAAAAAGGTACAGTAAAAAAATAATGTATTCAAAAGTAAAATAAAAGATGAAGTCAACAACTTATCCTTTAGTGTATTAAAAGTAGCCACACACTTAACATGTGAACTCGGTTAATTTACAACAGCTGGAAACAGCAAATAAGAGAACATGAGCACCGCCCGTATGAAGATAAGCTGAGAAAATTGGGGCTGTTCAGCCTGGAGAAGAGAAGGTTGCGTGGAGACCTCATAGCAGCCTTCCAGTATCTGACGGGGGCTATAGGGATGCTGGGGAGGGACTCATCATTAGGGACTGTAGTGAGAGGACAAGGGGTAACGGGTTCAAACTTAAACAGGGGAAATTTAGATTGGAGATGAGGAAGAAATTCTTTACTGTAAGGTGGTGAGGCACTGGAATGGGTTGCCCAGGGAAGCTGTGAATGCTCCATCCCCGGTGGTGTTCAAGGTGGGGTTGGACATAGCCTTGGATGGCATGGTTTAGTGTGAGGTGTCCCTGCCCATGGCAGGGGGGTTGGAACTAGATGATCTTATCTTAAGGTCCTTTCCGACCCTAACTATTCTATGATTTTATGATTCTATGAAGTAAGTCAAGGCTTTTATGAAGAAGTAATATCTTTTACTAGACAAATTACTTTAGTGAAATAACAGCTGGACTTTCTGGAGTATAAGCTCCTATTTAGGCCTGAAGTAAAGCAACTACTGAATATGGTATTTTGTCTAGAAAAACCATGAACTATCTCTATACAGCTTAGATGATTTCTATGCACAGAGTATCCTATTTGCAGCATTATTGCCACTAGAAACATATTTATGGAATTATCTTTTTTTTCCTAGTTAGCTTCATTCTGCTTCACAAAGTGATTCTTTTGCTTTGTGGGAGGGAACTCAGACACACACAGCGCAGATTCTGTAGTAGTGTCAGATATGGTGCAATCCCAGTTAGAAGTGCTATGCTTTGAGATAGAGATCCTTAGATGCAGCTTGCATGGAATTACCATTGGATTCCATTCCATTAGATATGTTCCAAATTTGTGGCCACAGTGTTTGCCAGAGACTGGTTCTGAAGACTCTGCTTCTTTAGTCTACAGTTGAACATTTATCCTCTGAGGCTGAACCCTGAATAACTTGATACAGTTCTAAGTCACAATTTGTAGTCTTCATACAGGGAAAACAATTGTAATTAATATTTGGTATTTTGAACCCTGCGATAAAGTTCTTAGTAAGTTCTTATATTCTTACTTCTGTACATATCTAAGATATATGGTAGGTTTATGGCATACCCTGGCAATCATTTCAGATGGAGAATTGACTCCTTTGTTTAGGTTCAATGAGCAGTTTTGTTGAATCATGAAATCTAGTGGGAACATGCTGTCTACGGTTTTTACATGGCTAACTGTGTAAGGACACTCTAGATTTTGTCATTGCGTACTTAGATATTTAAAGCAAGGTAACTGTAATATACAGTTTTGAAAGGCTTGAATTGGAGGTGAAAGTTTTTCTTAGACATAATTAATAACTAGGTGGTGAAGGAATGCATGTTTAAAGATGTAATAGCATGATGCAACATAGGAATGGTGCAAGCACATCCCTAATTGGTAGTAGTGCTGTAGCTATAGTAATCCGAGAGTACAGAAGTACAAGCAAGGCCAGGCTTCTAGGAAGAGGCAAAATCTAATCATAGCAGTTTTCAGCTGGAGAAATTTATAAGCTTTTGAGAATGAATGACAGAAAGAGACATGGAGTAGAAGCAGCAAATGTCAAACAGTATTCCATTTGTGAATAATTGCTTTGATAATTTAAATTACCTAATTATGTTGAACATTTTGAAGGAAAAAAGCTGGCAAATGCTGCCGTGGCACAGGGAGAGATGGAAGAGTCATTAGTCACTGGGAGACTGAAGGGTGATGATGGAAAACTACAATAAAGGGAAAGTTTAGAAGCGAAAAAGAAAAACACACAATCTATTGAGGTAGAGAGTTTAGTATAAACAAAACCACAACTATGCTCTTCTAAAGTAATCCTGTAAATTTCAGTAATTCTTTGTGGGTTTGTGTCAGAACACAAATTCTCCACCAGCATCTTTGCTAGACTGTAATTTCATGTAATTATCTTTGCATTTGTATTTAAAGTAACTAGGTTCTTTCTTTGTTCTTTCATTTCCTTAAATTGAATTTTTTTCTCTCTTTAAGTGTGACACACTTGTTCTTTTATTTGGTGAGAGAATCAAAGCAACTCAGATTGCATAGCATTGTCTCTAATCAAATGAAAGTAGATAACTCTGTAGTTTGAAAGTGAAACCCAGCAGCAGTTCAATGAAAACAAATCTCATTAATTGTTACTGTTTTTTCTATTTATATTGCCTTGTTCTCTATCTCCTTGCAAATTGCTCTTTCTTCCTCTTCTTTTGTAGTTCTAACAAATCAAAATGAAGCTTAATGTGCTTTGATTGCATTTACAACATCATCCAAAAAAAGTCAGTGATTTTCATATCATATGAAAGGTACATGCTCTATTTTTTTTGAAGACTATTATATGAACTTTGTAGAAAGTTTGTGGTTTGGTATTATCAGTACTTCTTCCGGAACAAATCTGTCTGAAATGCTTTCAAAAGAAGATATCTTATAAAATTTCAGAAGAAGATATCTTATAAAATTTCAAAAGAAGACATGATTGGAGTCCTACTGAAGTGTTTCCTGTAACAATGATTCTCAAGCAAGTCTTGACTATTAAATATCTTTGTTAGTGTGTACAATTTATTTTTAGCAATGATGAATGTCAGTGTTTACAAAGCTTCTCTTTTTGCCTGTGAAGTGTTCTACCAAAATGGAATTACAATTCTGCTGTGAAACAGAGAACAAGACTTATGATCAGCATTGGCCACTTGTTACTGCAAAAATCCCACAGAAAATCTACTAAGAAATTATATCTCACATTACTAAGACTATACGTTTTTTATTGTGAAATTGATAGAATGACAGATGCTGGTCTGATTGGCAATATACATCATAACAAAGAACTAAATACCTAAATCAGTTTTCAAAATGGCACTTGTAATTATTTGTGAATGCGAGCATTTGCACACAGCATAATTGCATATGCAAAACCAGAAATTTTTGTCATTCTAATCAAACCTGTGCCTGCAGAAGAGGTCTAATATGTAAATATGAAAGTAGATAATTTGAAAGGACATTTCCTCTTGTAGCTCAGAACTTCTAATATCAGCAGAAGGTGAGAACAGTAAGAATTGTGTTGTGTTAATTCATGAAGCATTTCTGTGAAAAGTGTTTCTGGGAAAATAAAAGGCTTGTATATCTAATGGACTCCTAACATCACATATTGAATGTACTTAGTTTACAGGAGGCATTCAAAGATAGAAAGCTAAGATTTTTTGCTAATAAAAGTTTAAGCATTATTTTTTAAAAAGTGTTTTCTTCTGAACAAACTGGATTCTTCTGGATCAGATGATGCATGAACTACCAGATCCTTAATAATAGCAGCAAGTATAAGAAATACTAAAGTAATACTATAGTAAAGTAAATAATCTGTGATTTTAAACTGAAGCATACCCTTCTGTAAGCAACGGTGTTCTAAAGTAAGATATAAAGAACGGGTCATGAGAAAATGTGCAGTAAAGTTTTACAAAAAGATTGGTGAAATAAAAAATTGTCTTAGCAATTTGGAAGGGAAGGGATCGTTCCAGATTGAAGATACTATAAATTAGAATAGTTCTGTGCTCTGTTAACTTAGGGAGGGAAAGTAAAAAAGAAGACAGAACAGTGAGAGTATAAGTAAGATCAAAATTACAGCATGGCTTCATAAGTAGTAAACAGAAAACTTTGGAAATCAAAACTACCGTAATTCCAAAAAAGATATGGAGATGACACTTAGATATCTGATGCTGTTGAAAAATAACTGAAAATAAATGGAAATTAAAGAAAACTCCTAAACACTGGTATTTTCCACATTCACAGAATCACAAATGATTCATGCTGGAAGGGACCTCTGGAGATTTTCTAGTCCAAAGTCTCTGCTCAAAACAGTGTCAGCTACAGCAGGTTGCCCAGGGCTGTGCTCAGTTGGGTTTTGAATATCGCCAAGGATGGAGCCTCTGATACTTCCCTGTGGAGCCTGTTCCATTTTGTTACCACATTCACAGTGAAAAATGTTTATTTCTTCTGGTTAAATGGAATTTCCTGTATTTCCATTTGTTCTCATCAAGAAACTAAGCACTAAATCAACTGACAGTCCTTAAGCACTGCATTTTCAGTAAGGAATTATTAATTTCTTTTTCCTGCACTGTATTATATAATACTGGACTTTGAGCATAAAATTACTTTTTCCTTATGTAGAAGAGTTTGACCTTTAGAAGAAAAATCTGAAAGTTTCTGTACAGAAATGTATTTTGATCAGCTGCCACTGAATGATAGCAACCTTTCGAGTGATTGCCGTAGGATACTTCTTATAAGAGGAAAGCTATTGACCTACATAGAAGGTTGTACTTTTAAAATTCATACTAGTCTCACCTCTGTCAGTATTGATAGGGTATAAGCAGCTGAGGGTAACCAGTGTCTCAAGATTTGGATCTCCCATCAATTTTATTTTGGATAATTGCTTGCTCTGGACATCTGGCATATGATTACTTCTATCACGTTGCTTTTGTCTCTCTTTCCACCAGACATCTGCCATACAGACGTTGTTTTCATTGCCAAAAAGGTCTAGAAAACCTGTTACTCTCAGCTACGGAACAGACTGTAGACAAAATCTTAGTGAATATAAATTGGTTTGTGGCATTCATTGTGGTTTTAGCTTGTTATATTTCGCCTGATAATTTAGCTAAAACCATGAATTTTGTCATGCTCACTAAGATTTTTCTCAAGCAAGAAGCGTTCATTTTTCTTAATTCTGTAGTTGTAAATTTTGCCAAATGCAACTCATCACAAGGTTTTACTGTGAAACAAGAACTGTTCCTCTAACATTGACAAATGGCCATTGTCACATAGATGTTGCAAGAAGAGTTCAATTCTGAATACTGATAATATGAATATTCCTTCATTTGCTGACCAGCTAATTATTACTTATATATTAATTTTCTATTTCTGTTCTGTAGAATGCTACATTTGAAAGCTGTGTAAAAGAAATCAGCATATTGGTTCTGCTTATATTTGAAATAATTTATTTAACTACCTACTGCAAGGAATAAAATAGCATATTGCAACTTACGTGGCATTACAAGTCCAGATTTGGAGTTAGGGAAATGCAGGTCTCTTCACAGTTCTAAATTAGTGACTGAAATAGACACTCAGACCTGAAATCTGTGCATATTAGCAATATGCAGTGTTCCTTCCTCAATGTGTGTATTTAATTGGCTGGAATAAGTTGCTGAAAGAGGAAGAAAATCTCATTGTATTTTCTTATATCAAATTTACTTGGCTATCTCTAATTATGTAATGCTTGACTGTCAGCAGAAAAACTGCTTGGGTAATCTTTTCTAAGGGCATAATAAAAAAGAAAAAAACAGCGATATTAGGTTGTTTTGGGTTTGTTTTTTGTCCCTAATCTGTTTGCTGTGATAGTGATGTTCCCCTTTTAGGCACTTCCAGTTGTTTTCATTTTTCTAATTGTAGCTTCATGCTAAAATGTTTCATTTTTTACTTTCCCCCTTTTGCTCTACCCACACAGTTTCCCATGCCAGACTGCTTTTATTTGGACAATCCCATGGCAGTTCAAATTCTCAAAAATGCATTTATGGAATTTTGAAGGGATACATTTACAATCTGTTTCTCAAATGTTGTAACTTCTTCCACTATCTCATGTAAGATATGTAAAATATAGCCTGCTTTTCCACTGTATTTATTTGAATCTCTACGCTCCACCGTCGTCTTCACAGTAGACCCTCCAAATAAGGTAGCTGCTCATATAATCTAGGAGTCACAGAATGTCTTCTTTTTTATATCAAAGATATGTATAGTAAATATACAGTATTTATTTTCTAGAATCAAAAGAAGAAAAGCCACCTCAGACTTTTGTTGAATGCTGTTATCAAATTTGTGCTCAGAATAATAATGATAATTATATTATTTCAAAGTGTTAACACACTTTTCTCTCTTAGTCTTAATTTATTTCCACACTGTAACCCATTTAATAGGAAATGTCTTCCTTTGTTGCAGCCCAGTATCACTGTTTGAACAGGACTCTGCAGTTCAGTCTTTCTATTACCTTGACGGTCAATATCAGAGGTTCTTGCAGTGGCAGTTGCTCATACTGAGTTATTTTCTATCCTTAACTTGATAACCAGCAAGTAAAATGTTTCACAAACTCCATAGTCTGTTTTGCACTTCTGAACTCTTTAAGACTCATGGTCAACATATATCAGTCTCTTCTGAAATGCAGACCATGATGTGGTCTGCAACCCATTTTGATTTTATTTCTACCAGATTTTATGTTCGTGGAATCAATTCCAAATGTTGGGATCTATCCTTCAAAAGGTGGAGGCTTGTTCTTTCATGTCACAGAAGACATACTAAGCTCTGGGAACCATTCCCTTCCCTTGAAAGTTTTCATTCCAAGCATATAAATATGACTTTGAACTGTGCACCTCCAGTGGACATGATGAACACAACATTGCTAGGAGTCAACATTTTTCATTAGGTAGTGGGAAACCACACACTGTTAACAAGGGAATGTTTTGTTATCTTCAATCACTGCCTAGGGCACCAGTTGTGTACACTTCTCTAGGCTCTGGCATTTGGATAGTCTATTGACTCAAGGTCTTCCCTGAGGATAGCAGTCTACATAGAATTTTACTATGAAATTTGTAATACTTTTCGCCTTTTTATGAGTGGTTATGATAGTAACAACAGATAGTACCACTGATACTTTTTGATTAACATACAAAAATAGCTTGGGATCCCCTTTTCTCTGCCTGTAAATGTTTTGACATTGAAACTGACTTGTTCAATACCAGGATGCCTTGAATATTCTCTCAAGAATCTTAGACACATTACCGTACAACCTCTGCTGCTGAAATCTGATTAATTGCAAATGAGAGCTGTGGAGCAATTCTCAAAATCTTCTTCCAGGATTTGTGGGTTACTTGAAAGTAATTTCCTTCCCTTCTCCTTTCCCTCCTAAAAGAAAAGCCATTCTTTCTTTGGCAGACTCAGACTGTCTTTTGGTTTCTTGTTATGCATATTCCAGCTGCTGAGGGGGAAAGTATCTCAGATCTTCAACTCTGTGTGATGATCATCTGGAAGACAAAGCACAATGCAAACAATAACTACAATAAGCTAGGGTTGGCCAAAGCTGTTCTATTCCTGATTTTTTTCCAGGTCTTCAAGGAGAAATGCGAAACCTTATCTTAGTTTCCAGACTTGCCTTCACACTCTCTCCACCTGCGCCTGAAGGTTATATGCCAATTGATCTTATGTTTATTGCATGCTGGTTCTTCTCTGGTAGGACCTAGACTCCTTTCAGCTGTTATGAAGAATATCTAATAGACATCTATATTTCCAGAGTGCTGTGTTCTCTCTATGGAGTTTAGCCAGGTGCAGTCTTAGCCAAGGAGTCTGGCCAACATAATTGTATATGATTTTCTGAATTTGAAATATGGAAAGAATCTCCATCATTTGGTTTTCTGGCAGCTTTTTCTGCCATGTGTCTTCCTAAAAGATGAATAGGCTGTATTCTTCCTTCTTGTAATCCCAATGTTCCTAATATTCTGGTTGTGGATTCTGAATGTGAAAATAAAATGGGTTTGCATATTTCACTGGGAGAGCTGTTTGAGCTGCAAGCTTGTTGACTTCTTCTTGTGAACAACAATATTAATTATGCCTTATACTTCTTCCAGAAGTAATGGTGGAAATGTAAACCATGTTACTTCCTACTCAACCTTTCATCCTGGCAAAATCTCTCAAAATTCCTTTTTTGTTCAGGGTAAATCATTATTGTCAGTTAAATCAAAAGATTATTTTGCTTGAGTTTCTTCCAAAAGTATATACTTGAAAAGCTGAGGGACTGCTTCCTGCTGTAGGCTTTGAATGCCACCTTTTTGTTTGAACAGGCAAAAAGTTGTCATCTCTTGGAGCACCTTTAAAATGTTGAAGCTGAAAGCAACTGAAGAAGGGAGAGTACAGTTTATGCTTTTTTTCCTGTGTGTGCACAGAAAGCTGTCATTAGGTCAAGCATGTTCTCCTGGTATCATAAAGAGAAAAAAGGCCTCTACTGTTTCGAAGACTTGGAGATTACACAAACAATTTGAAGAAGCAGTTGGGCAGTAGATGTAGAAGGAAACAAATGCCACTTGCTAAGGAAGAGGTGCTAGGGGCTAAGCACATAGACAAGTTGTCTTGCTTACTTACATGTAGGCAAGCTTGTTTTTACTTTTTCTTCTCCCACTTGTGTAAAATGTTTATGTATTAAAAAACTATAGTAAATAGAAGAATGTGATAATACCCTTAGCACTTCTAAGTGCATGTCCTGGGTTCAGCAGCAGCAGTCATTTCTTTCTCCTTCTTGGTAGCTGGTGCAGCATGGTGTTTTTGATTTTGGGCCTGGGAACAGTGCTGATAACACCAGTGTTTTCAGTTACTGCTTGGTGATGTTTAGGCTGGCCAAGGACTTTGTGAGTCTCATGCTCTGCCAGGGAGGAGAGGAAGCCGGGAGGAAGAAGAGACAGGACACCTGACCCAGACTGACCAAAGAGGTTATTCCATACCACAGCACGTCATGTCCAGGATGTAAAAATGGAGAACAGAGACCCGGAAGGGTGGTGGGGTGTGCACGGGTGGGGGTGCACAGTGGGGGGTGCACTGCGTAGTCGGGCTTGATATTGGATGGTGAGAAATTGTATTCTTTTCTCTTGTATTTTCTCTTGTCATTATTATTATTGGTGGTAGCAGTAGTGGTTTGTGTTATACCTTAGTTACTGAACTGTTCTTATCTCAACCTGTGGGAGTTGCATTCTTCTGATTCTCCTTCCCATCCCTCCAGGAGTGGAGGGAAGAAAGAGTGGGGAGTGAGTGAGAGAGCGACTGCATGGGTTTATAGACTTAAACCCCGACAGTGCATTGTCTCTGTATGCTGTCTCTAATCTTACTTTTGATAAGGTATCACATTTTTAACTTTTATATGTAAAATAGCTAATTAAAGACATGCTTTTCCTCTTTCTATTTGTATGCTAACATTTTCAGTTTTCACACAAGTGTAACTGATTGTTTCGAGCACTTTGATCATAAACTCCGAACAACACCTTATCTCCATAAGTTTGTTTGTAGGAAGAACTGTAAGAATAATTAGAAATTTACATGCTGCTGAAGTAAAATATTTTTGAGGTAAGTATAATGTACTGGTCATGACTGAAGTCTGTGGTACATTTTCTCCTGGGGTTACATGTCTTTTATCTCTCCATTTCTGGTCCTGACAGTACTCTTAATATGGTTATTTTTTTCACCTTCTTTTCTTTCAGGACCAAAATATTTAAATTTATCTTCTCATACTGGTCTTTTCATACCGGTTTCCCTTGTTGAATAGTCTGCCTATCATCATCCCTATGCTGTTAACTATGGACACTGTGTGCTTCCAAAGTCTGTAGCTATGTTTTAGTCTTGGCCATGATAACTATTGTAATTGAAGCTTTTGCATGCTCCTGAGTTGTTGATAATGCATTTTTAGAAATGGTTACTAATTGAGGGTGTATACACAAACATTTCTTTTAAAGGTGTTGAAATTATTGGTGGTGAAAGTGAGACACAGTTGCTAGTCCAGAGGAGGGTGTCCTGGGTTCAGCAGTAGCAGTCGTTTTTCTCCTTCTTGGTAGCTGGTACAGCGCTGTGTTTTTGACTTTCGGCCTGGGAACAGTGCTGATAACGCCAGTGTTTTCAGTTACTGCTTAGAACGTTTTGGTCTGACCAAGGACTTGCTGAGTCTCATGCTCTGTTAGAGAGGAGGGGAAGCCAGGAGGAAGGAGAAACAGGACACCTGACCCAAACTGACCAAAGAGGTTATTCCATACCACAACACATCATGCCCAGGATGTAAAAACGGAGGGCAGAGACCCGGAAGGGTGGTGGGGTGCACTGTGGGGGATGCACTGCTTGCTTGGGCTGGGGATTGGTGGTGAGCAGTTGTATTCTCTTTCCTTGTATTTTCTCTTGTCATTTTTATTATTGGTGGTAGCAGCAGTGGTTTGTGTTACACCTTAGTTACTGGACTGTTCTTATATCAACCTGCAGGAGTTGCATTCTTTTGATTCTCCTCCCCATCCCCTTGGGACTAGGGGAAGAAAGAGTGGGGAGCGAGTGAGAGAGTGACTGCGTGAGTTTATAGAGGCTTAAACCACAGCAGAGGGCCACAAAGATGACCAGAGGGCTGGGGCACCTCTCCTGTGAAGACATGCTGAGAGAGTTGGGCTTGTTCAGCCTCGAAAACAGAAGGCTCTGGGAAGACCTTAGAGCAACCTTCCAAATACCTAAAGAGGCAGACAAGAAAGCTGGAGAGGGACTTTTTACAAGGGGAAATGGCTTTAATCTGAAAGAGGGTAGATTAAGATGAGAAAGAAATTTCACTGTGAAGGTGGTAGGGTACTGGAAAGGCTGCCCTGGGAAATCCCATCCTTGGCAGTGTTCAAGGCCAGGTTGGACAGGGTTTTGAGCAACCTGGTCTAGTGGAAGGGGTTGGAACTGGATGATCTTTAAGGTCCCTTGCAACCTATTCCATAATTCTGTGATTTTGTGACTCTGGACAGCCCAAGTAAGTCCAAATAAATTAAAAACCACTGACTTCCATTGTTCAAAGTAGGAGAGCAGCTGTCATGCCACAGTCTCACTACAGGAATGCATTTGGCCATCAGTCTCAGCTTCATCAGCTTTTTGCCTAGCTCCAGATCTGAAGCAGAACCTTATTCCTGCTTTCTGTGCTTTCTCATAAGGTTGCTTCAACCTTTCTTACAGAGCTCACAAACCCAGTCTCTCTACATTGCTATTTTTATCAGCTGTTAAAAAAACAAACACCAAATAAAAAGGCTTTTCTGGGTTCATGAATCTCTGTGTTTCTAGAGTTATAATGGCTGAATCCTTGTAAACATTTTATATTCCTAGTTTTCAAGCTAGCTGTCAGCTTTTATTTGAATCTTTAAGCTTTTGGTCATAGTTCTTAATTTTTAAAACAAGAATTATGTGCAGTTTATCACTTCAGTGTTCAATGTCCAACAGATATATCAGGATAGAAATCAGGTGGGCTCTCAAGAAAATACAGATGTTGCTAAGTATTAATATTTTCTTATCTCTGAACTCTCCAATCTGTGTATCTACGTGGGCTTCCTTACCAATTAGCGCACCTTTATCTCATTAATGTATTCAGCCATTACTCTCCCTTCTCTTATCCTGTGAGTTAGCTCTTTTAGTCTAGTACACCAGTCAATTTCTCGACTAAGAGGTTTGTTAATATGCCACTCTTTTGTCTTGATAAACTGTTCTTGTGAGTATATGTGCATCAGTGTAAAGCAACTCCTAATGTTTATTTGTGTTAAATAAAAGATGTCTCAAAATTGTGTTTATTATACAGAAGAATTAATGCAGGGAGAGAGGAATGCACTTTCCTTAAAGGATCTGTCGACAGGAAAATTAATTTGTCACGTAGACACAGGTGCTATCAGGTGCTTGTTGGAGGTTGCAAGCTGTTTGACTCATTTAGTACTCCAGACCAGCCATTGTACTTGAGTAAGCTACTGCAAAGCCCCTTGGAGACAAATACCTTGTCTATGTGATGGAGAATCAAATACTGCAGCAAAAGGTTCCCAAGAAAACATAAAACTAGGAGAAAGAAAAAGAGAAATTTACAAAAATATATTAATTGGAAGGAAGCTTTCCCTTGGTTCTTTTTAACAGAACATCATTTTTTAGAGACGTGGCAGAATGTTTTTAGACAGTTCTAACATACTTTACTCTCCCTTAATCTCTTTGCTGTCTATTCTTAATACATTTATTTTTCACCTTTTCCTTTCTATCTTATTCTTTACGCTCCCCATCCAGCCTTTGATTGGTTTATATTTACCTTTTCTTTGATTGAAATTATGTAACTACTTTTGACGTCCCGTTTTGGAAGTTTTCTTCTTGCCTTCCACTTTCTTGTTACAGAAGCATGACAGTTGTTGTGAAACCATTATAGAAAATAATGGAATCTGTATGTTTGTATATTTGATTAATGTATAATATTCAATTTCCATAATTAAGGCAACTGAAAAATTTTTTAGCATATAAATAAAAATGCACTGTCTGCAGTTTAAACTTAGGAAGCTGCACACTGAAGCTGTATACAGACATCTTCAGAACAGCCACAAGCAGAGGTGCCAACAACAGAATCAGATATCACTGCTGGGAAGAAATACATTCCTGGGTTTGACATCTGGGTCCTGCAGCTGGAGTGACTAGAAGAAGAAAGGGAAACAGTACACACTGTCATCAAAAGGAGGTAGTGGTGCCAAGTGAGCGTGGAAATTACATACAGATGCACGTCTTTTTACTAAAGAAAAATAGCTCCACTATATAAAAAACCAACATCAATAACATCCAAAGATGTGCTTAGAAGTGCCTGTTGGTTAAATGAGCATTGCATTTTGTAAATATAGCTGGCTTATAACTGGAGATGTGAGATTTTGAAGTTGAGTTTATACTTGGATTCATTTTAGTGTTTGAACAAATATACTCAAAAGCATTTTTATGTGTAAAAATGCAAAGAACAAACATAGTGTTCTCCAGCTGTTTTCTGGGTAACTCATTGTATTAGCTTTTTTAGCCTCCTACTTCACTTTACAATATATCACTCTTGCTCAGCACATCAGTTAACCACACAGGGCCCACTGTAATGACTCTTCTGCAAAAGCCTGAACTATCTGACACAAAAATTAATCAGAATTACTTAGGTAGCTATGATGGCAGTAGGAAAGAATTGAGAAAGACAGCGTGCAAGAGATCCTTCATTAGTATCCTGATCCAAAGTGTATCAATCTACGGAGAGTCTCCACTGATTTTAGCAGGTGTTTGAGTAAAGTTCTAGTCTAACATTCTCCATTTCTGTTGAAAAGGATGAGTGAGGGTATGGTAGCTGGGTTGACTGGGTAATATGAGGTGTGCTAAAGAGAAACATTGTACCTTAGTTCTGCCTTTTATTTTTGAGATTGCAGGAGAGTGGTACTTTCATTGGACCATTCTGTCCTGTCTCAAAAGCTTGTTTATTAATAATTCTAGTGAAAAACTTATAATAGGATCAATTTTATGCATATGATCTTCACTATACCTTGCTTTTACTTCTAAATGATATATCATATCTGAATTCATAACACTATTTGCCTGCATATAAAACCTCTGGAATCATTTATTGTATGGACTACTGTTTTCATTTCTTTGTGGCTAGAGTTAGGTGATGGAAATACTTTCCTTTTTTTGTTGTTGAAAGTTTTTTCTATTTTATTTTAGTATGTCTCTTTTGTGTGCATATTAGTCATGCTCTGCTTTCTGTTTTTTCTTCAGCCAAAATACAACTTTCCTAGAACCATGTGATGTAAGTATCTCAACAGAGAAATAATGTGTTTTCACAAATAAAATGGAAAAAGTAATCTAGATTTAAGGTGGTTTAGGAGTTGCTTGGCTGATCAATATGATTTTCTGGGGAAGACAGATAATCAGGTATATCCACTGACACGTATGTAGTGCTGTATGGCGCTTAATTCCTGCTGTGAATGCAAAAATACTGTCTGCCCTTTTTGTGGAGGAAACTGCAGTAAGGGCAATAAGAAAATAACACAATAGCATAAAAAATCATTACAGATGCTCTGATTAGGAAAAGTACTAGCAACACCTTTAACTAGGCTGTGACTGGAAAAGACGCTAGATAATGCTGTAGAAATAAAGAGGAAGAAGGAGGAACATTATTTGTCTCAGAAATTTTGTAATGGGATAATGAGCTACTTCTCTTTGAGATCCAAAACTCGTCTGCCTTGGAAAGTTAACTGTCTTGAAATTAATGATCTAAATCTATCGTACAATGGACATATTTTCATATCCTGGAATCACTTATACACTATTGATAACCTCAGCAGGAAAACTGGATAATCCAGGGATCCTAAGGATTTTCCCCTGTTTACAGAAATAGTCACAGGAAAGTTGTAACATCCTCGGGGCTGCAGTTCTTCTGTAAATGTGTACAGGTTGTACAGATTCCAGGAGCATTAAACCAGACATCTCCTATGGAAAAAAAAAATCAACCTTTCTTAATAAAGCTGTGTCGTTGTCATGGTGTTTGATTTTAGAAATAGAGTAAAGCTGCTCTTTCTGTTACCAGACCTTCAGCTTCTGAAGGAGATTCCAGGCTACTTTACTAAGAAGAGTAAGTGGGAATGCTTATTTGGGGAGTGGGCAATTGTATAGGTGGTTTTGAAATTGTATCTACTGAAATACTTGAGAAAAAAGGTGATGTAGTTTGGCAGCTAAATATCTTGTCACTGAAGGACACTTTAAATAATATACTACAAGTTGAAAGGAAAAAAGCTTGAACCCAAACTAATCCTATACAAACAAGACTCTTTCTTGTTTAGCTTGTATTATAACTTGCTGTCTTGGTGCTATCTGAAGCAGCGTCAATGGGTCTTGCTACCATTTGGGAAACCTGCGTGTATTTCAGTCACACATTGTTCTTGCAGGATTTCCTTAGGCTAAGCTGCAGAAATGAAAGAGTTCCATTTAAGAGAGTCTGTGAATAACTAGGAAATGAGCATCAAACTAGGCATTATCTGAAGATGTTTGTTAACATGCAGGATGTTCCTTAAGGCCTCTATCTTGAATGAGAAGAGTTTTTATTCAGGATTGCTTTTTGAAAAAAGCGACAGTTCTTTTGCATGCATGTCACTATAGGCCCTACTCAGGCAAAGAATGCTATTTGATGCTCTTGGCACATGTCAACCTCTCTAGTTTCCTTGGATATACTGCTATATGCAGCCTTATTTGGAAGAAGATTATACCTTTTCAGCAGTGAAAATGGGTACAATTTATGGCCTTGCATACTTGCCTATAAACTACTCCTTTTCTATTGTAAAGTTGTAACAATCATAAATCAGAACAGGATTTCTGCTGAGGGATCTCTAAAGGGGAAAAAATTGTGGAGAGAAGACCGCACTTTCACGAGATCAACTGTGACCCTTCCCTTGTCTTCATAATATACTACATATTGTATCTAGCTGAGAAAAAGGAAATACCTCTGTATAGGTAGTAGGCTCTGCTTTCTAGGGAGCGCTTGGCAAAATGATTTTTTTATTATATAGTGGAATGACAAGCAGCTAGAGAAACAAGTTTTAGAAGGGTTTCAACTCAAAAGCACAGCCATGGAGATAAATGAAATTGCAGTTTTCCTACCAAAATATAAGAAGATTATGACTCAAGGTGTCATCAGTTGGTTGTATGTCTGTGTGTTTGCATATGTGAATGAAGAAGACAAATGATGCATCTTTTCAGACTAGTGTTCTTACTTGAGGCCTTGGCTGCAAAATTTATATCAATGAAACAAAATCTAGGTAATTATAGCAGTGTAACTTTCTGTAATACTGACAGAGTCTCGGAAACAGTTCAGGAGGGAAAAATTAACTTTAGACTGTGAAATCCTCAAAATGTGAAAGCCATCCGCTAAAGGTTAAGAAGGCATAAAATGTTACCTCATAAAGTCAAAGACAAAAGGAATCCATTCGTACTTTCAGTCTTGGGTTCTTTGTATAAACATTATCCTCATCTGTAGAGAAACAAAGACTTAGAAGAATATATATGCTATATTCATGTTTCTCTAATTAATTTACGGAGAGATGCCTAACTCAGCAGACAGTTTTTGTATATCAAAGTCAAAGGTCCTAACATATGTCAGCCTTCTTACACAGATGTTATTCATTTGATATCTAATAAATAATTTAACACTGGATTCAGCAAAGCTACACAGAATATAGAATAGGACTATTTAATATTTGGAAAGCAATTTGTCTTTTAAAAACAAATATAATTTAGGTGCAACAGTGATTTTAACAATGCAAGGTGAGTTTGTTGACAAAATTCACGTTGAACGCTGTAACAGTTTATGTTAATTCAGTGCAAAATCACACTAGGATAGCAAATACATTAACCGTTTTCCACTTTGCGCCCATTGACTTGTAAATGTTGGATTATTAGCTTTCTACTTCTGATGGTTTTATCAGTTGCCTATTTTAGATGGAAAAAAAAAAGATCTTTTAAAAAAAGTTAGAACACAGCATAAACTCTCCAGTTACACAGTCTTCTCAGCTACTTTAAATTAGAAGCGAAGCCATCGTGTACTGTATATGAAGATACCTGCAGTACAAAAACAGTAGGAGTGTGACTGAAGTGTGGCTGCACCAGCATATGTGAACTCATTCCTCATCCTTTCCAAGTTGTAGCAATTAACTGTTTCTTTTCCATAAACCCTATCTATTGTAATGTAATGGAACAAATACAATGCATCTGGAAAGAAAAGAATTATAATTAAATTAGTCCTTCCAATTAGAGAAAATGGTGGGTCTTTCCTTTGATTCAGAGTTATAACAATCATTTGTAATCTGATTTAAAAGAGGCTTATGGTTGCATTCATGAAACTGGGAGACATTGGGATTGACATGAGCTCTTAGTTATCTAAAGAGATTATAGGCCTACAGAGGTAAGAATATATCATTACGTCCTGAGCTGACAGCATTTTTTATTCCTACTGACCTTTGGTTGGTTTAAGTCTGGTCATCAAAAAATAATTCCATTTCAAGCAGCTGAGAATTATTATTAGGTTTTGCTGATTCAGGATAAAGTGTGCCTCTGCGGCTGAAGAGCTCATTAGGATGAGCTATCCATTCATTTATGGAGTTTGTGAAAAGAGTAAGGAGGAAAACATGAGCTGCATTCTTTCTGTGTAGAGCGTGAATTACTGATATATGAATATAATCTACAGCTCCGTTTTGTTAATGTGGTACAGAGTTCTGTAGTGTTCTAGGCTCCCCTTACTGACAGCCAGATTCACAAGACAAATTTACATTTCTGCAAATTATATGGACACATAAATCAAAACAGAAGTCTTAAAAAGCTTTTGTCGATTTCTAGCAGATCTAAGTACCTAAATATCTAGTGCTACTAATATACAGAACCATTTTAGACTTGACAGTGCCAAATGACAAAGGATGATCTGCCTAACCCCCAGCTGAAGTCATAAACAAAGCACTTCTCAGCTTTTTTTCGAAGGACAGTGCTTACTCCTATAGGTGCTTTTTTAAACGCACACTTAATCCTATACAAAACAATGAAGAGCAGCGGGAGGAGCCCTGTTGCAAAAACAATGTCCCCTGACAAGGGCTGTCGGTGCAAGAGCTCTGGTTTTGTTGCAGGCTGAGGGCGTACACTCCCTCCTGACTGCCTCCTGGGAGAGCTGTTAATCGCCATGGTGTTGTATTTGATGGGGTGCTTTTGTCATGAGTCCTTCTGAAAATGTTTAACTTTGCATAAATAAATATTCACTGAGTCAGAGAGAGATTAATTCTATAGCCCAGTGATCAGAACAGTCAAGATGGATAAAGGGACAGGAAATCACAGCTGCTTCTCTGGCTGCACTGATTTCTGAACTTGGTTGATACCACCAAACATTACCACTGTCAGCTCAGTCAGTGTAACCTCAGCTTTTCAATATCATGTTCCAGTTCAGGTAGATGTACTTTCATTTTCCTTGTAGGGCATGGCTTATAGAGGGCATAATGGGACCCAGTTTGGCCAGCAACAGAAAGAGTAGATATAAAATGTGTGGTACTAAGAACAGAGGATTTTAAAATGGATTGTCTTTAGAAACTGAAAGATACAAAAATTTTTGTTCTGATTTTTTTTTGTTATGGAAACTGGTGAATGAGTGAACAGGATCTCTTTCAAACACCTGGGTATCAGAGTGGCTCTTAAATATCACAGAAAAAGGATCTGTATCCTTCATCTGTCACAGTTTCTATTAGAGCCCCCACAAAGTGCATGATGAGGGGGAAAAATTTCTTCATAGTCCATCTATATTAGCTAGGAAGAAGCTAGAGTGAGTAGATTCAAGGATTTGTATCTCTATTGACTGTTTATCCTCTGACTGAAGTATGATTTGACTGTTGGATTGGTCTACACTACTCTGAATATTCATGCAGTTGCCAGGCTCTCCCATTCATTGCAGAATATTAGGAGAGCCATATAACTCCACACATTTAGATATACAATCTGAGCATATTCAGTTTGGCTCCAACACAACTGGGCTGACTAAATTTCTTCATTGGAACTAAGTTTGCATTTGAGGCAGGATCTAAATTTTTTTCCTAAGGAGATTTCATACGAAGAAGCAATTTCTTCTTTCCTTAATTGACAGGTTAACTGTAAGGAGAGAGTCACAGCATAATACTTAAACTAAGTATATATATATATATTTAATGATAGTCAAATAGGAGAAAACCTGCTCTCTACTTTTCAAGGATTCTGCTTTTAACAATCACACAAACATCCATCACATTCAAAAAGTCCTGTGGACTATAGATATGAATATAGATTTACAGTGTGTCATAACGAATAGTAACATTAAATCTGATGAGCAATATAGGTTATAATCCAGAACATGAGTAATAATGCTATTACAGATGTCTTTAGTTTAAAATACTGCTGCTTGAGACCTCTTTCTTGAGGCTTGTTTCAGGTAAAGTCCTCTGCAGGACCATGGCCATATAGTCAACAGGTAATCATATTTTGGTTATGGAGGAATCACGGCTCACTTCGCTTAAAGAGAGGCATCTATTCTCTCTGTACCTATTCAACCTCTTACCCTCTACCAGAGAACTGGTTTATGTTTATTTACCAATTTGGGTGTTTACCTAAGGAAGTTTTGACAAAATAGCTAAACCGATCTAACTTGCTGATTCCAAAAGAGAGGGTCCCACTTCTTTGTTCATCCCACAGTTCCCAGGTGCATGATTCCACCCTCACTCTTGCAATTGCTCTATTTTTTGACTTCTTAGTGAGCCAATTCACTTAATTATGCTGGCTGAAATTTATTCACTTTATTTTGTTGGTTCATTTTCTGTGGCTGGTGGACTTTGCAAATGCATGGAGTCAAATTAAGAACTCACTACTGCTGAAAGAAAAAGTGCAAAAAAGTCTGTGTTACAACTTTTCTTCCTTCGCTGAGCCATGTGCCTGACTATTTAGTTTTTCACCTCGGATGTAGTCAGCCATCTTTCTGAGCTGACCAACTTCATTAAAATGGAATAAAATAAATAAGGAAAAGAAAAGAGAGACACTGTCTATCTATTTAATCAGTTAAGTCTGTTCAAAAAAAGTGTGACTGATTCAATAGATAATGCACAGCAGGAGACAGTCCACAGGGCTAGGAAACAACTTATTGAAGATATCAAATGAAAGGATCAGAAGAGGAAGGGAGGGAGCGAGGGCAGCTGCAGAACTTCCCAGGAGAGTAAGTTAGATTGCTTCAAATTCCTGTGAAACTCCAGTCTTCAAGAGCTGAACCCCGAACTGGCTTGCCAAGGCGTCACACTAGCAGCAGAGATTTAGGGTTATGCAATAGTACAGGAGAGAAGGAAGGAGACTGTGAGGTGTGAGACTCCTTTCTGTTCCTGCTGATTAGTAGATCAGCTCAGTTGCCTTGTGTCAGCACAGTAGTGCTTGGTGCCACACAGGATATCACTGATAAAGAATCACCACAATGGGGTTGTAGAGAAAGAGAGCAAGCAAAGATGGGTGAGGGGCATGACCTGAAAGGAAGGCAGTAAATACTAAGGAATAAGGGAGAGCAGGAACTCATTATATCTACTTTGTTGTCAAGTTGAATCTAACATGAAACCATGCCCTTGTACAATAATCCCTTTTTCCTGTTTATTCATGTTAGACTTGAGCTTCTCTTACCAATGCATTCCTGTACTGATTTCCAACAGTCACTTAACACTTGTATAAGAGATGTAATTTGTTCCCAGAAGAGATGAAATAATAGATTTCAGGCTTGCAATGAACCTAGTAGTGGCAAGACAGATCTATTGCTGTCACATTAAAACATGCCTATGAAAACCTGGAAATACTCTTTTCCTTTCCACGGATTTTAGAGATGGAGTTGATCTGTGGAAACTAAGGTGTCAGTTTCGTCTTCTACTATCAAGCATACTAACATTTCTCTCTTTGGTAAACTCATGTAGACAGACTTGGCAGACTGAGTGTTTTTAAAGATATTTTAAATATTAAACATTATCCCTAAGGAAAGGAAAAAAAAGAAAAAAAGCAAATATTAGCCTAAGAGAGCACAGTATTGACAAAGAATAACCAATAGAAAGATCAAGTGGGATGTCCAATAAAAGATTGAGTAGTTGTGAGAGAAAAGTTAAGGAAAGATGTTCCATCTGAACTTTTCAGGTTTATTTTGCATTTTGTCTGTTGATGAGTATCATGCTCACCTTTGGCAAGATGATATATCAGGAGTATTACCGGTGATAATTATTGCCGTCTGGTCTTATTGTACCCTTACAGAGTGTATCAGTAGGGACAGCAAATTTATGGACAGCCTGTGTTCTTGTAGCTGCATTGGCATCAGCAATGACACTGACAAGCAGGCAAGGGGTCCCCTCAGCTTTTCTTATCCAGACCTCTCTTGGGGAGATCACTTCTATCCAGAGTGCTGAATAGAAAAAACCCAAGAAAGTAAACAAATGTGTGCTGTGATTGCACTTCAAGAAACTTCAGAATAAGCCCAACCTTTGAGTTTAAACTTTTCATAAGATTTAGAAGTAATTTACCTTTTGGTTAAAGAAAAGCAGGTGTTGGAAGGGAAATGCACATGAGAAGGAATGGAAACTGGTGAAGGCTGTATTTTTTATTTGAGCGTTCTCTTTAGTTTTTCTTACTTATCCAGGGTGCTGTATGTAGTCTTAACAGAACAGAGCCATTAAAAACTTCTATAATGGTATATTTTTGCAGGAAATGTCAAGTAAAAGAGAAGGTTTGAGAAAAGGGTAGTAGAAACAAAAGGCAGCATCAACAGCAAAAAAATCCAAACCAAACCCAAACCAAAACAGGTGCCAAAGAACTCTTCACAATGTAACCTTTAAAAGAATCCCTCATAATTTCTACTTAGTTTGACATGTTTGTGTGGTGAGAATCTGTTCCTGGTGTGAATTCCAAAATATAAGGGTATTTTAAATGTTGACATATTTCTTTCAAACACTGTGCCACTGCAGACAAATTACTGTCAGACTGTTGATAGCTGGGTATGTGAAGCTTACATGCCTTCAGTAAGGGAAAACCATTTTGCTGAAAATTTATTTCTGTTATGTTCAGCAGAACAATTCCACCTGCTCCATACAGAAAGATTTCATTTCTTGTAGACCTCTGACTGCAGCTGAAATCAGAGAAACTTGTAATCATCATTTGTAATTGATTTGGGCTATAAGGTTACACACTTTAGAGCTGATAGTTCTCTAGGTACCCTGCTGCCTCAGAATTCAGTGGGAGTTTGTCACTGAAGCTACCTGTCCTTAATTGGTAAAATTACTAAATAGTAATTTTAATCAATATACATTACATCTGTAATGAATCCTGATTCCTCTGAAGTCAGTAGCAGCTGTGCTGGGCCCTGGATCACCTCTTATCAACGACTGAAAATGGTGCTTATAA
Source organism: Amazona ochrocephala (assembly GCA_039720435.1). Classification (NCBI taxonomy): domain Eukaryota; kingdom Metazoa; phylum Chordata; class Aves; order Psittaciformes; family Psittacidae; genus Amazona; species Amazona ochrocephala. Next base: position 35,441,450 of record CM077881.1, read on the forward strand.
TCTACATCCTTACATATATGTAGATACATTTATGTTAAATATATATGCAAATAAACACAAAGTAGGCCTATAGTCAGCTGCTATAAAATATGTTTTAAAAACCAGTAAGCATAGCATTGTTTTACTGTGTCCTGTTAGAACTAGATAGTAACAGAGCTGATGTTAAAACAAATTAACTTTGAACTTCATCCTGTTGAAGAGTAAAGATTTCCAGAGAAAATTAAAACAGTGGCAGAAAATTTGTTGCCTAGAGAGAAAAAATCTTCAGAAATCTGTGCCTTCTATGTAAGGAATAATCCCAGTGCTCAATTGAGACATGATTTATGGCTGTGAAAGAGTCTGTAAAAGAGTGCTTTCAAAACATAAAGTGAGGGAGTGGCATCCTTTCAGCAAAAACTCTGGTGCTCTATCTGCTTAAGTGTTTCCTAAGTTTCAGCACTATGAGAATATGAGAATACTCCATTGTTAAGGGATTTTGGGGGCATGCCTGGATCAAGGAAGTGCTTCCTCGTCATACTGTTTCCTTTCCAAAACAATGTGAAAAATGGCCTTTTCAACCAAACATCTAGAGGTGGTCACTTTGTACATTGTCCAACTAGAGCTCAACCATCGTAAGATAAACCATTCACTTGTATGAATGACTTCATGTTATTACTGCTACTTCCTTTTTATTTTCATGGTGATTTTGTTTTGATTTATATATATATGCATAGAAGTTCAAGCCCCTATAATGATTGTGTCATAAGACTAGCCAAGAAAAAACAAGGAACTCCACCTTATTCACTGCCCTCTACAGCCTGCATGCATTAGCTCCAACATCCGCATTACCTCCCTTCATCTTTTCACATGCTCCTCTAATGTGGACTCTGTACAACCTGATTAGACAGAGTCAAAATATACCATAAAATAATGGATTATAGTGTCATTTCATCCCACTGCTTTAAGTATTCTAACTTTACTTCCAAACAGCATTTCAGAGGAAGCAAAAGCAAGTTCACGTACATGTTCTGTTCTTGGTTTAGCCTTGCATGGTCCAAAGGATTTCTAACTAACCTTAAACACTGAAAACATGTGCATTATAGTATTAGGTGAATATTCGTGGTTTAGTCCAGCATTGCTGTTAGCACTTTCTAACAACCATGGCAAAATACTTAGTGCCTGAATTCTGCGGAGTCTTTGCAAATACATTATAAACCTTTTAAATTACTATATAACATTTTTAACTGGTTTGTAACCAATACTCACATTTATTTTCTGTTCTGCATCTTGAGTTGCATGTTTAAAATTACTTGGGCACAGCTATTATTTTATGACATGAGGAAAAGGCTGAGACTATGCCTTTAGTACGTCTTGAAGAATGTTGTTAATGATCCTTTTGTATACCAGAGAGGAATAATTTGGAAAAATATTTGGCAAGTCTCTTTAAAAATTTTGGAAAGTTCTTGACGCATGTGAACTTGTCCTATGTATAAATTACAAGATTAGGTCTATTCACCTTTGTTACTGAACTTACACTATGAGAAATGCGTTTACTGGGACTACTTCTGACTCACAAAGATGTAAAAGTCATAGCCTCAAGAAAAATCAGCTTAAAGGTGATTTTGTTTTAAAAGTGAATAAATTAATATTTTTTACCAACATGGTATATTTGGAATAGCTCAGTGGCGTTAGAAGAAATCTGCCTTATTTGCTCTCAGAGGTAAAAGGGCAGAACTGGCTTCATAATTTCTTACTATGTTCCGTTATGACTACTTAATTCAATTTGCAAGTATTTGCTCTATAAACAGTACAAATACATGTTATAGTAATATTTTAGATAAATAATGTTATTTAAAAAAAAAATGCATTTTGCTTTGACTGGTGTTCCTTGCTGGAGCAAAACCCTAATGATCTTGGAACTCCTTTTTAACAAGTTCTTCTGTCCAGTTTCACTAATTCTACTGAAAACGATGGCAGTTTCGTACAATTAATGTAGGTCTCATCCCTCTGGGCCACGGGTTATGTTTTAATTTTGCTAATTTATTTTCTAAGCAAATGCTTTCTGTTGCTTGGTTAGTGTCCTTTTAGTGGTCTTTGGCAGTAACATGGACTGCTGAGTTTATTCTGTTTTGCTCTTTCCTGCTAAACCTTTGCTTGAGGTAAGAGTTGGCTGAGTGAAGTATAATGGGAAATATAAGCTAAGTTAATGCTAAAGGGGTGTAAACATTTCCTCAACAAATAAGCAACAGTGTATTGATAGCCAATAAGTATTTTATAAGTGCAATTAAATCACAGTGATTGATGGGGCTGGGTGAAAATCAGAATCATTTAGAACAACAAATTCTTCACGGGGAAAGCCTCACTAAATTAAGAAAACACACAAATGAACAACAAAAATAAACCACTTAAGAAGTTCTGCCCCTATACCATGTTTTCCTAATTTTCCAACTCTGTTAATGAGGAACAACCTGATGAAAGTGAGACCTTTTTTTTCTTGAGAGTTCATCTTTTCTGTTGTTAATTTATGTTGAGTGAAGATACACATTAGAGGTAACAGCTAAAAGTTTTAATTGCTAAAAGGGGGTACCTGCTTCCTCTTCCTTTTATCTCACTTTCCTCTCCCTGTGCCTGGCTTAAGGTTACAAGCTCTTGCACTTTTGTAGTGCTTGTTGGGTTCAATTCACTAAATTGCTGGTTTTTTTTTTTCCTGTCAGATTAGTTTTGTGTTGGTTCAGCAACTGAATCAGCTCAACATAGAATCAGATGACTACTACTTCATTGCAAAGGAAAGTGTGCAGGATGTAACCAGGGCTGCAGTCTCCTTTTGGGGAAGAGAAGTTGAAAACCAAAAGGTCTTATCTTTATGAAAATATCTAAAATAAACTATCCAATTTAATACACAGTTTAGTACAGTAGTACATGCTTGAAAATCACTCGGGTGCTGTACTCCTAGCGCATTCTTTCTGGGTAATATCACTGCAATACTCACGTTGCTTATTCCAGTTCTGTGTGACCAGTAGTTTGTTGGTTTTTTTTTTTTTCTTTTTGCCCTCCAAACTGTTAATGATTTCTAAATCAGTAACAGTTGTTTGGGGTGGTTTTGGTGTTTTTTTTAATATAGGAACATACGAGTATTCTCCATGGCTCTGTCCTCTTGGGTATTCATTACTTTTGAATGCACTCTACTAGCAGCATACGACTAACTTAAGACAAGATTTCAACAATTGCAAACTCTAGTCTGGCTGATAACTGGTTTAAAGAAAAACAAAACCCCGGTGAGAACTGGTGCACATCCTGGATATTCAAAAAGAATGTTAAGATTACATTACCTTGAGAAAATTGGACGTAGACAGGATAGGAAAAGCTCTATAGAGAAAAAACTTATCTTTCACAGGGGAGATACACCAATAACCTAATTTCTAGTCCAAATACAACATCAAATGGCAGAATGGTTTTGATTCAACTATTTTTGATTACTAGTAAAGTGTGAAAAATTTGGAAGCACAGTGAAAGGCAGAAGAAATACAGGATTGACTTTATATTCATGACATAAAAGTTGGTCACAAGAAGTAATTTTAGTTAGATTCCTAAGAGGCTGTAAATTTTAGCAATTGCTTAGATAGATTGGTTTATGTTTAAAATGATAGTTTTAAAGTAATGTTAACTAGATCAAATGTATTCTGGTGAAAAAATATATTAATTAGAACTCACAGGTATCAGCTGAATAATCCATACGTCCTGACACTGATTTTCCTGTTTTTCATACAAGAGCCATCAATTTTCAAAGAAATTATTGTGCATTGAGAATTGTAAGTAAAAGCATTGAGAACATTTAAACAGAAATAAAAATACCACTCAAGAACTTTTTGTCATATACTTTTATTTACCTTCAACAGAAAGTTTTGCAAACCATCAATTACTGAGAATGGGGGAAAAAACCCCTAGCATATAACAGAAAAGGCTTTGGTTATAAGTGCCATTTCTACAGCAGTTAAGCTATTGTAAACCAAACATCTTGTAGTAAGGTAAAAATATCCAGTCAACTTTTTAAGAATTTAACAGCAACACTGAAAACATTTACATATAAACAACAGAGAAATATTTCCTAAACTTTTAACAGTCACTTTGCTACAATCCAGAAGTGTTTAGTTCACGTATCTATACATACAAACAAGCACTAAAACTTTTGTGAACTAACCACTTGTCCACAGGACCTGCCTAGACAGTTTGTCATCAATATGAAAGGGTTTTTTATATATAAATAAGTCAATTAAACTTCACAGAGACTAAAAGAAACAAAATAAAATCCCAACTGTAAATAAATCTGTACATTATGGTCAGTCTTATTTTTCTGAAGTCTTGCGCAACTTTAAAGTGTCTATTTTGATGGCAAGGAGCAGCGTTAGCTGGAATGGAAACTTGAAGACTCAGATTCTGTAGAAACAGAAGAATGTCCCCCACGTTTGCTTTTTGAAAGAATCTTGAGGCTTGATCCTCTACTAACTGATGTCAAGGCATTTTGTGCTGATGTTTTGAACTTGGCACCCAGGAAGGCATACAGAATTGGATTCAGGCAACAGTGGAAGAATGCCAGAGCTTCGGTAATGGAAATCCATTTATGCACTAATGTCTCCAAGCTGCAACGGTGTCTGATGACTCCTAGCAAGATGAATGTGTCAATGCTGATGCCAATATAATAAGGCAGCCAGCAGGCAAAGAAGGCGAGGATGAGGATAACAGTTGTCTTCAAGGCTTTGCGCTTCTGGTGGCCTTTCGAATGTGACAGCTTAGATATTATAATACAGTAGCAAGTCAGGATTATTAGACCAGGCAAGACAAGTCCCACCAAGATATGCTGAAATCTGAAAGAAATCAGCCAGTTTTCATGAGGGTACATGCGATCACAGAGATATTTTCCTTCTACTTCACTAGTACTGGCAAAAATTATATCAGGCACTGTCAAAAGCACAGCTGGTAGCCATACACCCACATACACCACCTTCTCAGCCAACAGCTTTCGTGGTCGTTGGCTGTTGGTAGCATGGACTATTGCCAGGTAACGATCTAAACTTATAAAAGCCAAAATCAAGACACTGCTATAGAGATTGACTGTGTAAATGACATGAACCGCCTTACACAAAACATTCCCAAAGTACCAGCTGATGGCTGCATCCACAGACCAGAATGGCAAGGTGATGACAAAAAGGAGGTCAGCCACAGAGAGATGCAGCCTGTATTTATCAGTCATGCTTCTTTGTTTCTTCTGGTAGCCCATAACAACAATAACCAATCCATTGCCGATTATTCCCGTTAGGAAGATGATGGAATAGATTGTTGGCAGGAAGATCCGGTTGAAATCAGCATTTTCATGCTGAAAGCATGGTTCTCCGTAGTCTCCATAGTCACCTGAACCAACCTCATCCGTGCCATTATCAGAAAATTCAATTATTAACCCAGAGGACAGCTAAAATATAAGAAAATAAAAAATATATTAGATGTTAGCTCCTCTGCAAAAGCATACTCTATATGACAGTATGTTTAGAGTTGCCTGAAAAGTCTCTACCATCATGATTAGGCAAACTTTTTGAAAACCAGATGGAAAACCACGGTTTATATATATACACACACATATATTTAAAATATACAGCAAATAATAAGAAGTTGAAAAACTTCCTTTGTCTTTCTCTAAGGAGCAAGATCTTGTAACTAAGGACAGGAGATGACATGGAAAAGAGAAGTAATGGCTACTCCCAGAAACATTGTTGTTTCTATACAGTTCAGTACTCTAATCAGATGCATACTACAAATGGAAAAGCCCAGAAGTGCCAGATGCAAGAGGTTAGTCTGCACAGAATATTACCCAGGACATTTAACTCTTGCAAGAGAGAGCTGCAAAAAACATTAGTGAGAAATAAATGCTACTGCTCCAAAGCCCCTTCTCATTAAGGCAATGGGACCAAGAAAAAACGGAGAAGGTACCCTTGGCTGATGTAATAAAGGATAAATAATAGCCAGAATTCCCTGCTGAGAAGCAATTGACAGCTTCTCACACAGAGACAGGGAAAAAAAGTCCCCAGAGCCCATAAAGAGGTGATCCTAGGCAGGGGAGCTCAAAACGCCATGAAGGGCCATCCCGATGGGCGCGTTTGCCCGCCCTTTGCCGTGCGGGGCAGGGGCGGAGCGGGCTTAACTAAGTACGGCAGTGGAAAAAGGAAGCGAAATTTTGGTGAAGGCATGAAAGCACATCAGGAAACCACCAACGGTTTTGGCCACCGCTCTCAAAAGCAATGCAAGCGGGCGAGTGCCACCTGGCTATGTACAGTTCCTTTGGTTTTCAGACTGTAGTTTCCACGTGCGCCAAGAACTCCTGACCTCCGTCCAGGATGCAGCCCGAGCACCCGCACACGCGGGGGCACCAGCTCCGCAAGGGCATCACCATGGATTAAAGTTGCGTCTTGCCGGAGATCTCCGGTTTGCTCCTAACTACTCTCAAAGCCCCGTGGCAGAATAGCTGCCCTCAAAAGATGAGGAGATGGATGTTTCGGCCGGAGGGGACGCCCGGGCGCTGCCGCCGCTCGCGGCCCCACAGGGCCCGCGTTCAGGACGGGCATCGGGCAGAGGGATGCCATTCCCTGGAGTCAAGATGACTCCAGACTTCATCGCTGGTTTTTCCCCTCCCTTATCGTTCCCGCGTCTCTAACCCCTCTACCGGAGTGTTTCAGCCCACAGAGGCGCCGCATGTCATTTCAGCGGACGGCCAAGCAGCGAAGCCTGAGCAAAGCAGCAGGGGTCCAGCAGCGGTTGCTGCTGTAGCAAGGTCCGAAGAGCTGCAGCAGCGGCACGAGCTCAGGGCCGAGCCCTGTCCGTTTGCACCCCACGGACCCCCGCCCTTATGCGGGCTGGAAGGCGAGAGGCGGTGTCCGGCTCCGAGCCCCCACGTTACCGGCTCCCCGCCCGCCGCCGCCCGCAGTCACTGCCGAGGGCACCTTTGTTTGCAAACAGCGCGCACATGTGCGGGAGCGGCAGGGCGCGGGGGTTGCCACTCCCGCGGAGCGGCGGCGTCGAGCAGCCGGCAGCCGCGGTCCCGCCCGCCGGCTCGGCTCCCGGCACTTACATCCAGGCTGTCGAGGCCGTTGTCCATGCTCTGAGCCATCTAACGGTTCCGGGCTTTCGAGTTGCTGTTGTTGCCGCTGCGCCTCTCCGAGCGCTGCCGCTCGCAGCTGGACCAAACACACGCCCCGACTCCTGTGGCGGGACGCGGCTCTTATAAGTCCCCCCGCTGCCCCCCCGCCCCGGGGCAGCCCGTGGCTGGCTCCTCCCCGGCGGGTGTCACCCGCGCTCCGGCGGGCTCCTCGGACCGCTCTTTGTCTGCCGCCCCAGGGCACGGGACCTGCACTTGCCCCAGGTGCCCGCGAGGGCGTTGCTCCTCACAGGGGCGTTTGCCACCCTCCGGTTGATGTGTTGGTACAAGCAGGGTTTTGAATTTCCCCTCAAGAAAATTCTTTGACGTGTGTTGCCGGGCCCTGCGTTGTCGTGGGTACCCCAGGCGAGCTCTGGGTGAAGCCAGTGGCCCAGGAACTGTGATGATGGAAGGAGAGAAATGTTACATACCCTTAAAAATATAGTCAAGTCAGTCCTCAGAGTTGTCTCTCATCCCTGCTGAGGAAAGAGTTTGGTGGGACAGGCAGGAAGAAAGGGATGGTACCCGCCGAGGGAAGAGAGGTTCTACAGACCTTACAGGGGCTGCAACGTGAGTAGGCTGCAGGCTGCCCACTGAACTCCGGGGCTTGTGGTTTTGGGTGAGAAGTCTGGTGAGGAGCTGTGGGTGCTTCATCAGCATGTCTGAGATACGGTGATGGGTCATTATTCCAAAAAGCGGTGGAACACTGCAAGAAATCTGTTAAAGAAACAATAGAAATCAGGAAGAAAATAAACCATTGTCAAGATAATGATGCTGCCAACTTAATACAAAACCAGCGATTTGCATGCTCAGTGTCTTTTCATCTAAAAATAGCAAAGAGAGCTCTTTATTTGCCCACTAATATCAGGAATGCTGCTTGCTTGGTAAATCAGTTGGGGTTTTTTGGTGTTTTATTGGTTGGTTGGTGTTTTATTTTGTTTGTTTGTTTGTTTGCTTGTTTGGGTTTCTTTTTACGTGAAGGGGAAACCCAACCCAAATATGAAGAAAAATAAAACAGAATAATGCATATCACCTGTGTCCCCTCCTCAATCTCAGAACTCACACCATAGCACATAACTATATTGGGAAGAATTGGTTCAGTTACATAGATTTACCCTTTACAGTTGGAATTTAGAGTGGAAAGAAGAAGGAGGGAGAAAGGCATTCTTTATGTAATAACAATATGCTCAAATTACCCTGGAAGCCTCAAGGGATGAATAAAATGAAAGTTTGACAATAGTTTTGTTCTTAAATGCCAGTATTACCAGTTTCTGTGCTCCAAATTAGCCACCAGTTTTAGATGCAAAGATTATTAACAGGTGTTTGATGAGACTTACTCTTCCCCTGAAAGCTTTAGAACTCCTTCTCATACACTGCAGTGAGTATGAGTTTGGTTATGATTAATAGCACCGATTGTCTTTCTTCTTTGTTAAAAGCATGGTATATAAGGTATGACCTATAATGCAAGTACTTTTGTACTTTATTATGTATTAATTATGTACTTCAACTACATCTTAATTTGATAGTAATTCATATTTTGTTAGCAGGTCTGGAATATCACATAAAAGTTGATTGATACTTTAATTGATTATAACTCAGGAATTAGCAGTCTTCAGAAAATTCAATATCTACTTTGAGTTTCTATCCACAAAAATTTGAGAGAGATAGAATGCTAGAATTCTACAGAAAGAAAGTAACTCCTACTGAATCCCCATTGTCAGACACTAATCCAAACCTTACGTTACCATAATTCTACTCTCCTGAATTTCTTTAAAAGCAAGTGTGGCAAAATCCTAGCTATTGCTATTTGTTCCTTGTTTTCCATAGAACCTGTGATGTATTCACTACCTTTTAGACATACAAATATGAAAATACATGCCCCAAGTAACGTGCAGCCCAGCCATATTGGTCATTATTTATGACCAGGCAGATAAATGAGCAGATGAGGGGTTTTTACATATGGATGAGTAGGATCATGTCTGTGTAATAATCTTTCATATTTTCACTTATGGAGGATGTGCAGCTCATGGCACCAGCAATTGCTGTGCGGTTTTCAGCAAGGGTATGTTGCTTGAAATGCTCTCCAGCCTATTGAACTTGCAAAAAAAAATGTTTTTCAGAAATACGCATATTGAGTAGGTACTAAAAAACTAATCAGGACATGAAGCTGCATATATGAGAGGTGGCCTTTTAGGGAAAATGGCTTTGCTACCTTGCTAGAAATTCATATAGATGACAGATGTATTTTTATGGAGAGCTTATTCTCATCTCAGAAGGGCATAGAAGATTAAACACTGCTCCCTCTCTATGTATGCAATGCAGGACATTAAAATATGATTGTAGTGCAGGTAGGTTGTGGCAATGGTTGCAGATGGGCAAAAAATAATATATATATATATACACACATGAACTCTAGAGCTATTTGACAAGTTAGAGAGTTGGTTATTTATTGGAATGTGTAGCATGGAGTGCATTGACATGTAGGGTAGTGATGCACAGAACTGCAAGTATAATTACAGCCCAAGTAGTCAGTTTTATCACACCTCGGTTTGCAGGTGCAGGTAGACCCGTAACAGCAAAGTGTATTACATGAAAATAGATTTCATTAATTAATGGGATATGGGACAGTGACTCAGCTGTTTGTGTTCAGAGAAAACATTGGAAATCCAGAACTAAGGAATGATCTAGTTCCATGGGTTAGCCCTGAAGCATGGTAGTGCTGAGTGGTGGGAAATTTGAGGACTGATACCCTATCTGAGGAGATGTCACTGAAATGCGTTTGGATGAAGGTCCTCTAAAACTGTCATTCACACTGCTATTTTGTTATCTACAATCTCTTTTGTTTCTCCTATTAGAAAATCCATGTGAAAACTTCCTTTGTTGCAGGGAGGACCATCGAGGGCAAGTTAATGATTTCCAAAGTGATAAAAGAAGGGAGCTGTTTCTTCAGAGCGTGTAATTCAGAGTTAGCTACAAACTTGATTAAGACAGAGCTAGCAAATAGCAATTTCCAAGCTTATGCTTTGCATTTCATGTTTTTCTTGTCACAGAATTACTGAGAATCAGACCCTTCTGAACCCATGAAATCCATATTTCTGTTACTGAAAACATGCTCTCTGAGATTCAAAATCCTACGTGTTCTTAAACTGCTATGCTAACAGTACAACTCCCCAGGTTGTGAATCATTAACTGGTATTTTTTGTCTTCTAAAGAGAGACAGAAATGCTGATCATGGAAGAGCAAAGTAGTTTCTAATAAAGCTTTCTAATGGAAAAATACCCTTTTGATTCAGTATCCACAGGAATAGAAAAATAAATTAAATTTTATTTAACTATGTTAAATGACTTAATCAGAAGGCTTCACAAGTGCTTTTAACAAAGTAAACTTCTTGCGAATGAAAGTTTGATGGCAATGTTGTCTGTGGGTGACACCTAACACAAAGGAGGTATGATCCCTTGTTTATGTAACATATAAATAACACTGTAGTGTATTAATTACAATGGTGTATTATTCCTTAGTTTTTTAGCATTAATGGAGCTATCCTTTCAGAACACATAGATGATGGTGTCTTAAAAATACATAGCCAGCAATATGACTGTACTATCTAGCAGGGAATGAATAATTTTCTAATATTCACTGATTTTCTCTGTATGTGTCAATTCCTGTACCAGAAGGTTTCTGAAAGTGGGGCAGTGTCCTCTATAAAAATAACAGAAAATGTGCTCAGGATTTGTGAGACATCACCTTTGCGTAGCGGATTTTTCTACTCTTAAAATATACTCCGGGGAACTGATGTTGTGAATTTGCTTGCCACTCGATGAAAAGTGGTTTCTGTATTAAACTCCGATGTTTATTACCATGCAGTGGCTTGACTTAATGACAAATGGGTCTTCAAGTGGCCCAGAGTCGTATACAGAGAGAGGAAAAGGATATACTCTGCCTTTTCCATCTGATCTTTCTGTTGAAGTGGGAAAGGTATCAATCTTACGCCTGTTAGAATGGTTACAAGCGGTTTGCTGGAGTTGGGTTTCAGTTAATGGCTTGCTTTGCTCCTGGTTCTCAAAGCTCCCTGTCTCCATTTCTTTCTGCCTGGAACAAGCCTACCAACTGTTACCGTGATCATGGATAGATAGTGTCTGCCCACCTTATGGGCAGGGTGCCACCTAAACTTACTGGCTGGAAAGCAGCAAGACAAAACAAAATCTGCAAAAGGAGCAGCTATTTTTCAACTAGTAGCATGTCACATTACCATGGGAATAAATCCCTGTATGAAAGGAATGATACTTGAATATCAGAACGAAATTAAAGGAAAAGCCTCACATCAGTATAAGGCAGCTGAAATGTTATCAACACTGGCATAAAAGACAGATTTCTTTAAGGTCCCTTGCTTTTAACAAGAAGAATTTATGTTGTTTCGCTTATGATTGCCACAAGGCCAAGATGTCTAAAGTCAGCACAGGAAAGTCAGCAGGAAAAAAAAGTGCTGTCCTCCAAAAGGAATCATAGTGACTCTTGTGTTTTAATCCCACCTCCATCTGTGGCCTGCAGCAAATCACTTAACCCTTCTGACTGTGTTCACCCAACTGTAAAATGGGGATAACAATACCTACTTACCTACCTCAGTGGAGAGTTGTAGGGATTAATTGGTTGATGTTTGCAAGGCACTTTGAAGACAGAAAGTGCTTATTTTAGAGCCTGTTGAAATTATTGGTGACACTGATCAGCTAAAATTCAAAGGGGCCAAACTCATTAAGGTTCTGATCTTCTTCCTCCATTTGGCTATGTTTATGGGTTAGCAAATCTCACTGCATGCAGGCAGTTTATTGTTTGTTTGGAAGCAGAGTAGACTAAAAAGATGCTTTGAACAACTTTGTTAATCCTTTCAACAAACATGTCTTCGTTCGCATATCACTGAAGCTGAAGGTTTTGTCTTTGATGATTACATAGCAGAACAGTTCTGGAGATGTTGAAGTTCTGTTGTTTTTTGCTTTCTCTTTTCAGAATTAGTCAGATCAGAATTATGAAAACAAACTAAATCCTAACAAATAATATAATGAGTAATTTCTTTACTATAACCAGGTAGGATTTAGGCTTTCATAGCATTCAGATAGATTTCTCTTTAGCTATGAGACGTATTTGTTATGATGTCCTTTTATGCTGTAAAATTCCGTTAGAATCTTGCTTGCAGTTTAGTTTGGATTACTAAGGATGGGATTTGCTACTGTGGACCCATGCTAAGAGCATGCTACATTCCTGTCTCAAGGGCATATGGGTAAAATTAGAAAATCTTGTTCAGATATTCATTTATACATTTATGCAGTTTCACAATGTCGTGATTTCTTAGTACATAGCTTTAGAGATACAGTTATATCTGAGACTGTGCACTGCTGCTCCTGCCAGTAAACAGAACATAGCTACTTGGAGATTAATAGACTGAACCTGTGTGATCTGGTCTAGCTTTGAACCCAAAGGCTCTTTCCAACATGAATTATTCTATGACAAAATAGATCCATCCATAGACCATGTATGTATACTTCTGCTACTGGCAGTGCTCAGAGTTACCAGGATCAAAATACATCCACTTATATTTGTGTATATTAAGCCTGTTTGCTCTACACAATGGAAATAGCATTTTGATGTTTTGTTTCTGCCTTGACAGTTTTTGATCAACCTTTAGTTGAAATGGCATCTGTGGGACTGTGTGCTTGGATTGTAGCAAAATATGCTAGCACGTGCTATGTTTTCTTTATAATTTTCACACATTTCTTCTAATTTCTTTTTTTGGATGTGATAGTAGATACCATTTTCTTGCATATGCTTCTGAGATTCCTGAAATATTTTCTTTAGCTCATTTGCCCACTTTTTCTGTGTCTAAAAAGTGGCACTAAAAGCAGAGTAGGAGCAACAACTCTTCCTGTTTAGCTCAGTTTAGCAGTCTGAAGCTCACAAATGTTTTAGTTTTATTGCAACAGCTTTGAAGTAAAGTCTGTACATATGGGTGCTGAACCTCAGCTTGGATACTTGTTTTTGAATCTGCATGCCAGAGATTGCTCCTGTCTCTGCTTCCTCTCGAAACTGGTGACTGAATCTGTTCTTCAGCAAGTAGGGAGGTCACACAAATTCAGTGATGTGCATTCCCATAGTTTCTTTCTTTTATTGCCACTATTTCCCTAAAAATTCACTTTAGAATTCCAATTTTTTTTTTTTTTTTTTTTTGTTATTTCTGGATGCCAGGTTTGCCATGTGCTGTTGAGATGTGGCCTTTTTTCTGTCAGGAGGTGCAGGAGTAAAACTGGCTTTACATTTCTGAATCAGTGCTTCCTACTTAGGTAATAAAATTATAGCATTTACTCAGTAGCCGTGCATCAGTTAGATGTCTGTTGAAAACATGACCCAGCATTTCTAAAACAACAAAAAAACTCTGTTAAATTGTGGCCAAATATTCAGTGCTGCAGTCAAGCCCTCTATATGCAGTACTAGCTAAAATGCCATGAGTAAATACACATATGCAGTGTGCTACATCCATTTATTCATAGTCAACTATGAGGATGTCAATAGAGAGCTGTAGGAATATTTATGGCTGGTATGTTCCTTCTCTGTTCATTAATTGCCAGTGAAATGAGATGGTATTACACTCATGATTTTTGAGCTGATTGGTTATGAATAGTGATATTTGCTCTTGATGTTTTGAAAATTTGGTAGGTAGGATTTGGGGCCTAATCTTTGTAAACAATCACACGATATGATTTCTTCTTAGCCATTAGGTGACCAACCTCTATGAAAGCCTGACAACTGCTTAAAGAAATGATTGGAATTTTGAATCTCTGTTTCTGATCTAATGGAGACGTAAATCCAGTTTTCAGTGTATCTTTTACAATGTCAAGAGTGCTCCAGCCACATGATATAAAGAGCTAATCTCTTACAATTGAACTTGCTAGAGGTTTCGTCTTGCAGGTTCAAATTCAATTTTGGAAAGTGGAACAGACAACTTTGGATGGACTTTATGCTGAACCAGGTATCATCCACATCATTTCCATAATGGCTGGAATGAAGACTTTGCAAACATCATGGCATATGCTCTAGCTGATCAGACAGAAAAGTGAAAGCATGCTAATGCCTGATCCAGGTCAGATCAATACAGTTTTGTGATTTAGCAACAATCTGTTATGAGGAACTATGGAGTCCTTACCTCTACAAGAGAAGGTGAGGCAGAATCCTTAAGGAGCATAAAAAATGGAAGATGAACACCTAGAAAATAAAGGGGTAAAAGTATCTTCCTGCCTTTTTCACAAGAACTGTATTTGCCTTGTACGTAGACCTTAATATGAAATAGCTGTGTTCCTCCTGGCCAGGGAGAGAAGAATTCATCATCCAAACTCCTATATGAAGACAGGATGAGAAAGTTGGGGCTGTTCAGCCTGGAGAAGAGAAGGCTGTGTGGAGACCTCATAGCAACCTTCCAGTATCTGAAGGGGGCCTATAGGGATGCTGGGGAGGGACTCTTCATTAGGGACTGTAGTGAGAGGACAAGGGGTAATGGGTTCAAACTTAAACAGGGGAAGTTTAGATTGGATATAAGGAAGAAATTCTTTACTGTAAGGGTGGTGAGTCACTGGAATGGGTTGCCCAGGGAAGTTGTGAATGCTCCATCCCTGGCGGTGTTCAAGGCCAGGTTGGAAGGAGCCTTGAGTGGCAAGGTTTAGTGTAAGGTGTCCCTGCCCCTGGCAGGGGGGTTGGAACTAAATGATCTTAAGGTCCTTTCCAACCCTAACTATTCTATGATTCCATGATTCAGCTCTCTTTTTTCGCTGCCTCACAAGGTTATAGCACACATAGGAGAAGCATCTAGAAAATTAATTGTCATAAATATTTGTTCATGTGTACGTTTGTTAATGCTCCAGTACACCTTGTTATGCATCAGCATGCATTAAATCTTCCCCAGACTTATATAAAACCAAAAAATAGGTGAGTTGTGAGTGAAGAAGTAAAAAAATGCCATTCAGACAAACTGTTATCTGTGTTTAACTACATCATTACCCACCAAGGTATAGCTGAAGTACAGGAATGTAGAAGCTTCCATGATGGCTCCAATTGAGTTTAATTTACGCTTCAAATATTTTCCATTAAAAATTGTAGCCTATGACCTGTTCCTTCTTTTGTGACTTCAGTGCAACGGAACATGGGAAGAAGGACCTCAGTTTTGCAATGCTCACTTTAGAAATGAATTCATTTTTCTAGGAATTTGCCATTATTTTAAGTAGAAGATTCTATGTTTCTGAGGTTATTTTTCAGTGCCGAGTGAATATTGTGAAAAACATACAGGAGGGGAATTCTAAAAATAATTCTAGGTTACAGTTTGTGTTCAGGACAGTCTGTACCAAGTGCTATTTTATCTCTTTTTTTTTAAACTTATCTTTTTCTTTTTTTTTTCTTCTTTTTTTTTTTTTTTTTTTTTAACTTATAAAAACAGGAAGAAGCCTTGCTGCTTCTGAGGACCCTGATAAGTGTTTCTACCTGCCTTTTTCTAGAACGATCTCTTCAGGTGCCAACAAGGGTCACTGTAACCATGGATACTGATACTCCATTTTCCTCTTGGGTTTCTGTGAAAAGCTTGGTATGATGCCCAGTTTAAACCACATTTTGTGTTAGGTAATCATAGGCTCAGTCTGTTCTTGGGTATTGTGGTTTTAAGTTTTCAACGGTTGCTCTGTGGTTTGAAAGCTGTGTTTTTTATTCCCTCTTCTTTTCTAAGCAAAGAAGATGTTAAAGCGAAGTTGCTTGACACCAATTATTCCACCAAAATAAAGTCTTTTGGGAAGGATTGAGTGTTGTGTGGTTTAAAACTGAAACCAAACAAAGAAACCACTTTATCATCATATCCAGTGCAAAATATATCATGTTTTATTGAATTTGTTAAGAGACTTTTCAATTCCTGAAGTTTGTAAAAATGCACTTGGGCATTGGAAAATTCAGTATCAAGGTCAGTCCTAGGAGGTTTCTAAATGTATTTTAATGAAAAGTGGGATGCTTATTTTCCATGAAGTAGCCTGTCAATCCTCCTCTGCTGCTTTGATATAGAGGATCCAAGTCTAGTTGAAGGAGCAGTGTAATTCAGATGAGGGGAGAAACTTATTATTAAAGATTTTTCTCACCTTCTAAAAACATTGGAGGTGTTGAATAAGTGCACAAAGGTGAAAATACCTAGTAAGGTTCATGAATGAGTATATATAAATGGAAACTGCCCTACTGGATGTAGAAGCAAAGCTCAAGAAGTGCCATGTGATTGGATCAGAACCATATCAGCTCCATCAAATTCTGAAAGAAGTGCTAAATGAGAAGTCATGAAACAGTTTTAATAAATCTATCAAAACCCGGACAAAGTCATATGACTATTGGCCTATGTTTAAAAAAATTAGCATGGGCTACTATTGGTTTAGTTGTCTTATTAGCATGCAGATCTTTAGAGCAACCTCTGGTGGGAAGAATATTTCAAAGTGTGGAAGTAAATGGAAAACAGACCAAAAAGGAAGTTGGATTTTTAAAGGTATGTTGTAGTAAGACTTCTTAATAGCTTTCACTGATAATTTTCTGCAAAGGAAATAGAGCAGATTCCACTTGTCTGGACTTCAGTAATAGCATTTCATATGATGCTATTTGAGTGCCGATGAGCTTTGTTTGTTAAGACAGACTGTGAGAATTAATACAGTATATCTAATATGAATGAGGAAGTTTATAGAGGGAAATAACAATGATGACACTGAAAGGGAAATAGGCTGTAGAAAGGCAATCGGTAGAGCTCTTCAAAGTTCACTGTTGGAATCAGTTACACTTACTATTTTGCATTAGCTTTGGGACTAAAAGTATTAAGCTACTGAAATGTACTACTAGTGGAAAACGAGGCATCACTGTTGAAACAGGAATATTCTCAGATGTGATAGAATGGAGAAAAACATAAATATATTAGTTGTAGGATGAGTCTGAATTTCTCAGACACAGCTGAAAAACAGATGGCCTTGCTTATTGAATGTATCAGGTATGGTATACTGAAGGGAGAAGGAAGTACTACAGAGCACCGGAAAGGTGTCTTCTGAAATATTTTTTATAAGTCTTAACAAGAAAAATTACTTCAAATGGAATAGGTTCAGAGAAGGATGATTGGGGTGAAGTGTGGAATGGAGAGCTGTTCCAGTGAGAGGAGACTGAAAGAGCTTCTTTTCCTTAGTTCACAAAATGAATGTTGAAAGGGACAATGAAGCAAGATAGTAGACATCTGAAAAGGAAAAGAAATACTTGGACTAGTATTAACACAGAAATGACTGGATGTAATACCATTTTGAATACACATTGTAAAAGCATGAAAAAGCTTTTAACTGTCAGAGAAACAAGCTTTAGAAACAGTTCCCCAGTAAAGGAATTTTAAACAATTGACTTCTTTGGCACTTTTGTTGGGACTTGTTGACCCTAGTTCACTCCCATTATCCTAAGTTCTGATTTGAAATTGTGTTCTTTCGGTAGCTGCAATTTCTGTAAAGTTAAAATATCACCTACCTGATGATCACAGAATCTAAGAATTTGTGTAACTTTTATACATCGCTTTTTTGTTAAATTCAAAATAATTTCTGTCTCTTTCTTTAGGATTTCAGGTGCTATTAGAGTAACAAGATCCATTTTATGTGAGATGGAAATAACTGCTGAGAAAGTACCCTTCCAGTGCCTGAAGATGAAGTAGTATTGAGTATTTAATAAAATCCCGATTTTCCCTTATGAGAGAAACAATTTTCAGCCACAAATGTCAGATTTTAGTGTCTGATCTATGCCAGAGCTGGTGAACAGATCTCTGTTGACCATACAACAACTCTACAGCTTGTATCAAGTGTAAGTATTTGTACCTTTAAAATATGGATCTTAGAGTAGCATATAATACAAGTCATGTTCTGTACTGCTGTTCGTCATAAAAACACAGTCAAAATCATTAGTTCCGTCAGTCTGCGTAAACACCACTATTTTAGAGAATATAGAAGAAGGGCTTGTCATAACTGAAGTATTAGTCTGAATAATAATCAAACACAAGCAATTCAAATCTTATGAATAAAGAGACAGAAGAGTGTTTTCATCATCTGACTTACTGCCAGTGGAAGGTGATTTCCTACAAGAAAGGTAGCAATCAAAGGCAAGAAGAGGCAAGTAGGAGCAAAATAAATGCGTTATGTTAGATATTAGGGAATACAACCACAATCACAAGTCCATTTGAAAGTTTTTGGAGTTCTTTAGTTGTTGAAATGGTAACTTGGATGATACTTGAATAGGTCTTTTAGTATTAAACTCTCTGTAGAATACGAATGTGCATTTGTGTCTGATTTTATAAATTTCACACAATGAAATAGAAGTAATATAATAAAAAACAACAGGTTGTCTCTACTTTTAGATAATGTCTAGTTGATTGCAAAGAAAAACTTCTGCAACTTCTAACACTGCAATCAGGGACAGATGGACAAGAAATGGCAGTGAGGATTTAACTGGCTTCATGCCCATTCTTTGTTCTAAAGCCCCTGAAAAGACAATTAGTTCTGGGTAACAAAACACTGGTAAATTTGCCTGTGATTCCTTGTAATATTCATTACACTTTCCATTCAAGTAAATTCCTTCTTAGAGAGACAGCTTGCGAGCAGGGCCCACAGAATAAAACAAAAAGGCAGTCAGCTTAGTGGTAAAGGATAAAAGTGAAACATGTAAAAAGAAGACTGTATATACAATAGTTGTACATGTAATAATAAAATGAAGTCTTACCTGCAGTCATCCCAGAGAAGCTTGTCTGACAGAAAATATCATACATGAAATAGCAGAAGGATCAATTATAAGCTCAATTATTTACTCGCAAGTGCTAGTAACAGAAATGTAATCTCCCTAGGAGCCAGTCAAACTTACACATCTAGCTCTTCAAAAAAGTAATGTGGTAAATTGTGAAAGGAGTATGGAGCTGAGCACAGCTTGGGCCTTGGTGCTGTTTTCAAGGTGAAGAAATGACCTTGAAGGTAACAACTTTTTATTTGTGGCTTGAGGGCTGCTTTGGGAAAAGTTAGGTTAAACAGTGAAGAAACAAAGGAGAAGCAAAGAAGGAGAGATGAACAAAAAGTTCTGAAGAAGCAAACAAATAGAAACAGAGACAGGAGGGTCACTGGGGGACAAAAGCATGAAATGATGGTAACAGATGAAGTTGATAGTCTCTCTTTTATGCTTTCAGTTGTCACAAAACCATAGAAAAGCAAACTTATCCTGGTGGATAGGAAGAGGTGAAGATTTCTCAGTCAAGGAGCAGGTCTGTTTGAATTGCTTCAGGCTGAGCAGAATGACAAATGAAAATGCAGAGGAAAATGGGGGCCTTAGGGGAAATTTGTCCTAGCTCTGTAAGAACAGGGATCATACCAGATTCACAGAGTCTTATTTATCATCCAAGGAAAAAAGACTAGAGGAAACAGAGAAAATAATGAACTTACTTAAACTTTATTTCTGTGAGAAATATTTTGAATACAAATAGACACAAAGTTCTTTAGTTATATGTGTTGGTGCATTTGTTCTTTCTACAAAGGAAAGAGTGCAGTGCTTGTGAAAGTGTAAGTCTGGGGACTTTGAAGACAAGAAAAAACCTTTAATGCTAATGCAGGCAGAGAACAATGAGTAGAAGTCAAATATAGATCATGTTATAATTTCCATCTTTTGCTGTTAAACAGAAATTCTCTATTTGCTTATCTACCATGTAATTATTAAAACATTTTAAATGTATTTTTATTTCTTTCATATTGCAATTTTCTTTTGCCTACTGCTAAACAGGATATCTTTGCGGATTATTCCTCTGTTTTCTTGCATGCATATGCAAGTACGTGTACACACGTACATGCACACATTTTCTCCCCTTTGAACTGTGAAATGTTGTGTAGGGGATAGCTCTCTTTCAGCTGTAACAGTGGACAGCCTGTAGAATATTCTCTATTGAAACACACGACAAAGATCCTCCGAGGACCAAAATAATCACCACAACAGCACACCAAAATAGCATTTTATCTGTTCAGATTACAGGAATTCTATAGATGGAGGCCTTTATTTTTTGCAGGGTTTTGCTATCGTGAGACCCCCTGAGTGTCTCACCAGTCTCATTGCTAACCATGGGGACCTACCTGCAGAATAAAAAGAGTGTATTTAGTTCTTTCTCTGCAGTAGTCAGCAGGTGTCATTTAGGTCAAAGTGTAAGATGGGGCCACTTGTCCATTAGGAAGTGGAATGAAACCGCTAATTTGTAGACTAGAAAACGGCTGCCAGACAGTAATAATTTTCAGTCAGTGCTGACCTGGGGTAGATTTAACAAGTGACCTAGAAATGAAAATCTTGGTAAGCAGCTGCAAATCCCCAGTTATTTGAAAAGGCATGCTTCTAAAAGATTTAGAAATGTATAATTTAGTAAGGGAAAGACAGTATGTTTTAATTGATATGCTTGTATTTTTCTAGGTCAGATTTTCTTTTCCAGTTCACATGTTGTGTCTGTCATTTACATCAGTAGAGAATGGATAGTAGACACTACTTCACAAGAATTGTTATGTTGTGTATCAACTTCGCAAGAAATTAACTCGTGAACAGGAAAGTGATACAGCATCAAAGTCATGGAGTGCAGACTTGCATTTAGGAAAATGAATGAAAATGCTAAGAGTAAATGCAGTGCATTTTGAAATCAGTAACATATTTCCTTGGTTGTCCCTGTCAGGGGAGGTGCCTAGGACTGGGTAATGAGACTATTTCAGGGCAGGGGCATGGGTATAAAAGGCTCACACTCTTAAGTTTTGAGCAAATATGAATAACAGGGAGGTAAATTATAAAATAATGAATGGCATAAAGAAAGCAGAAGTTTGTTATCTTCTAATTTTACAAGACTAAAATAAATGGACAGTCAATGATCTCAAAATAGGGGTGACCTATTGCTCCTTTGGCTGAGGAAGCCACACAGCTGGTGTGCCTGTGTACCAGTAGCAAAGGGAGGTCACTGGCCAGACGTGTTTTTACTGCTACAATTTCAGATTGCTGAAGCTAAAAATGTACAGGGATCCCAGAAAAGAGAAGCTGCTTATATGAATATTGTATATATCCAGAGCTCTTGCAATCAGTAATATCTGCTTCCACAGTAGTAAGTTTGAGGCAGAAAAGGGATAATTGACTCTTCACTTTTTCTTTTTTTTTTTTTTTTTTTTCTGGTGAGGTTAATTTTCTGATATTTTAGTTCCCAAAACTGGTTCGTTGTGGAATTAGAGCCTATACAAGGGAAGTTGTGGGATTACATTGCTAGGATCAAGACTAACATTAGTGGGACAAGCTGTTAGCTCTCTTTACCAGTAACGTAAAAATGCATTTTTAGAGATCCATGGAAAATATAATGGTTGGCAAGGGGGGAAAAGCAAAACATTTTTCAGCTTGGTGGCGGGGGTGTGTATGAGTTGCTTTTTTAGTGCTGGCCACCATCAAACAAAGGATATTGCTTAATATGCATTAGGGTCTAATGCAGTGTGGAAACTGCCGTATTTCTCTTGACATAAACCACAGCATTTTAATTTACCTAGAGAGGAACTACACTCCAATCCTTGCTACATAGAACTTGTCAGTTGAGACTCCAGGGTTTTATTAATGGCTCTACCTTTCATGCACTAGATGACTCCAGGCAAGCCATTTAACTGCCACTGCATCGGCTTAATGCTTTTTAAAAAGAAGATAACTGTGTGTATTTGAATCCAAGAAAACCCTGAATATAAAATGATTTCGTATCATATGAATTGGGTTAGGAAATATGTATGATAAGTTAATATTTATTGGGTTGTTGTGGGTGGGTTGTTGTTCTTTTGTTGTTGTTTTGTTTTGTTTAAAATGAAACAACAAAAACTTTGGGTTTAATCTGTTGATAAAGGTGACCTCAAATTACCTTATGTTGATGGTGACAATACCGTGCCTAAGAATGGAGGAGAAATTATTACCGTGCTCTGCTTGGCCTTCTGTCACAGACATAAAGCTGCCTTATATTGCTTCACGTTTACTACAAGGCATTACTCCTCAAAGGCTGATCATGTACACCTTTTACCTCTACTAAATCAAGGTGATCTGTTGCCTTATGCCATGTCTGCCATGGTACGATCTACTAATTTTTTGAAACTGTAATGTGTAAAAAACATTTTTCTTGTACTTCCAGCCAACAACAAACTTTTAGCCATGTTATTTTGGGCTGTTTGACAGAAATATTGAGTTTTGCAGTTTTCCCCATAGATGCTGAGGTTGTTGACCTCTATTGAAAGAATTTGTGGTATAGCTGCTGAGCCGTTTCTGTCTTCTGCACACCTAAATTTTGCTCTTGATGTTGACAGTTTCATAGTTCCTGTAGGATAGAGCTGTCATCAAGGGAAGTTGCGATCACACAGGATGAACTGGTCCCTCATTTAAAAGACACTGAAGGAGAGTACTGGACATAGCAAACAAATAATTTAACCTAACTGAATGCCCCTGATGAGACGAATTAAGAGGACTGAACATGCAGATGAGGATGGTCTTCCCGTGGTTTGCACTGGTTTGAAGATTTAATGTAATATGCTTCTGAACATTGGTTACACATGTAGGAGCAGCAAATTGGATGCTTCAGATCATTAGTCTATGAATTTCTATAGCGAAGTTCAAATGAATTGGTGAACAACAGTTCTTTTACTGATCAAGGTAGAAAAGGTTTTACCAGCCATGAATTCATAGATAGGACATACTACAGCTTTTACTTAGGTTTATATTTTGGTTTTCTTATAGAATCTCTGCAGTCCAAATAGGTATGTCTTTGTCTGGGGTTAGAAGGAGTGTTTGCCTGGACTAAGTTAACAAGCTAGGTGGAATAAATTTGTAGTATAGGTAGAAACCTCCCTTTTCTGCAGTACACATCCAAACTGAATGACTTCAGTATTAATAGTGCCCATCTCCAGTTGTCTGTGAAGGGAATTACCTATCAGTTGATTAGGAAAAAGTCTGAGGCTTGTCATTAAAAAAAAACTTGGAATATTCCCTCAAAAATAGAATTACAAAATAATGAGGACCAATAAACAGAGCAGGGCTTTGCACAGAGAGGAGCTTCAGCTGGCAAAAATTGAGACAGAAGTTTAAAAACGTATGTATGTCAGTCATCCAGGTAACTGCTATGCATAAATTTAGCAGTTACTTCCAAGAAACAGTGAGCAATCAGGGAAAGCAGTAATCTTGACTTCTAATTCACTGACCTGAAAATTGTAACTAGTTCTGATACATGGTCATTAGTTAAGTACAGGGTGAACAAATACTTTAAATAAATAAAAATATCAAATATTATTCAGATCTTCAGGTATTTATGGTAATATTTAGGGTACTTAAAGAGTACTAGATGCAGCAGAGATTATATTTAAGCAGAAAGTACATGATCTCGGGAAACTTTCGGTGCATGAGTTAATATACACTGTAAAACTCCATTTTATGGTTTATGGTAAACTATCTTGCCATGAATAGCAATGAATTCAGAATATAGTTTAATGAACTGGACCATGGGTTAGCATCTTTTCTCTTACATCTTGAAAACTGAGAAACATGAAAACAAAGACTTCTGATAATCCCCTCAAATAAGGCTTAAATTCCTGAAGTGATTCCTTTGCTGAAGTAGCTGCTTTGTGTAACAATGAGCCTTATACAAAGGCTCCCTAGGGCAGGAAGACAGGCAGGATGCAGGCTAGAGAGTTTGCTGGCCCAGTCAAGATTTTTTATAGCCTTGGGCTACACAGCACCAGTTAATTTGTGGAACTGTTTAACTGACTTTTATTATACAATGTTCCTCTCTCTGTGTTTAACTGAAAGCTCTTGACTATACAGTTGGCATAACTATCGCGCTTCTCAAATAAGCTGGAATCAGTGAATCAGTGTTTTAGGTACAAGTATGGGCAAATAGAATGAAAACAAAGAAATGAACTTGAGTTTTTGATTATTTTTCCTTTTCCTCTTGCTACAGTTGGCATTTCTCTGCAAAGCAGTATCCACCTACCAGTGACTAAACACTGCAGCTCCCCAATAAACCCCCCTGTTCCTCCCCTTGTTCCTCCTCCTTAGTCCTCCATCCTGAAAAATCCCCTCCAATTTAACACTTCATTCTGAAAGCAGAAGGAACTACATGTTATACCAAAACGTGTTCTAAATGCCCAGTAATTAACAAACACATCTATATTGTTGAACAATTTTTTATATAGAACTGAGACTCACTAAAATGTTTGGGATGTTGTTGTGTTTGTATCTGTAAGAACATACTGGGGTGTGATGTTTATATGAGTCTTTTGTAATGGAGCTTTTCGAAAGCTTACACCACATGTGACCAGTGACCATTTTGCAAACACTCTGCAACTTGAATACAGCAAATGACCAGTCAGAAGGGATGGCTTATATCTTATGTTTCTAATTTAAGAGATTGTACCTCAAATCGGAAATGAGAGAGCAAAGTTAAAATGAAAAAAAATAAGTAACATCTTGCAAGACCATTAATAATAGATTGGATTTTATAAACATGCAAAGAAATAATTCTGATCCTTAATATAACTTCAATCTTGTTAACTTTAGTCTTGCTAGAAGGAGATCTGTTGTATTCTTGCTTGAGAGTAATGATTTGAAAGTGAGAGAAAGCTGCAGTGAGCAGGTTCTACTTTCCTGTCCTTAACAACTGCAGATCCATGGGCTCATCTCTAAAAATAAAGACTTAACATGGTATGAAAGGATAGGAGAAAATACCATCAAACTGCCACAGATGGCAGCCCGGTTTCTGTGTTTCATGGTAAGTATCTTCTGTTCATTGACTTAATCAAAAGGCAGGTGCTGACATCAATTGATCCCAAACCTCTTGCACACTACTTTGGGACTTTTTCTTGTTCTTACCTCAAAGCATTCCTGTGTTTGGCTTTGACTTTATATGAAAACAGATCCGGACTTACCCCTTGAGCTGAGTATTTCATGTAATGTGTATTAAAAATATTAATGGTTTTATTGGTTGGGTTTTTTTTTTGCTATGAACTATAGTAGAGACAAAATTTCTTACAATCAATTTTATGTCAGAGATCTTTGTTAAAATAGCATTTAGTCTTTCCAAAAAGCTGCATTTTTGCCTCTGTTTTTCAAAGGCATATGAGGCATCTACTCAAAACTTACCTGCTTTCTTATGGGAGCACATCCAATTCTCACTGGATGCCTTCCTGCCACACTCTTACCAAGAATGCTTTGAACCGCACTACATGTCCGCATGGTCATAGCAGGTATTTTGAGCTCGAGCCTTTTCTTTACTTGCATGGAGACTACCAAAGAGGTGAATGGTCTAACTGATCCATTTGCTTGGGGTCCTGCAGAATTTCAGTGATGAATATGTATTGCGAAGATAACTAGAATAATAACTGGTACTTTCATTAACTTTGCTTGCAACCTGAATTGATTGATACTTTAGAGTTCCTTCAGTGTGATTGTAAGCAGCATACACAATCTCACAAAAATCACCTGATTTCATACCTCTGAAATAAGTCCCCAGAGATCTTAGCAACACACATAAGCCAATGCAGTGTGAATGAAAGCACAGCAGTTCAAGTAGTTTTTGTGGAGTAGGTAGTCTCTTCGAAGCCACTAGATTGATTAGAAGAAAGTAACTCAAGTTCAGCGAACTTGAATTACATGACAAGTCACACTTAAAACCAGATTCGGTGAGAGTACTTGCACAGCAAAGTATACAACTAATGCAAGTTCCACAAGCAAATCTTCTCCTTTTTTTCTCTCTTATTTGAAAAGGAAGAAATTCATAGCAGCCTTCCAGTATCTGAAGGGGGCCTACAAGGATGCTGGGGAGGGACTCTTCATTAGTGACTGTAGTGATAGAACAAGGAGTAATGGGTTCAAATTTAAACAGGGGAAATTTAGGTTAGATCTAAGGAAGAAGTTCTTTACTGTGGGGATGGTGAGGCACTGGAATGGGTTGCCCAAGGAAATTGTAAGTACTTCCATCCCTCGCGGTGTTCCAGGCCAGGTTGGATGGAGTCTAGTATGAGGTGTCCCTGCCCATGGCAGCGGGTTTGGAACCAGATGATCTAAAGGTCCTTTTCAACCCTAACCATTATATGGTTCTATGATTCTATGATTCTATGAAATTCAATTTTCACTGATTTTTGCATAACTGAAAACTTTCTTAAAATGTTGAGTTTTACAAAAATATGTGTATATTTACCAAAGCCGCCTGTTTGCAGCAAATCCTTGAGGTTTTAGGAACAATGTTGCAGTTTTCTAACAATTTTTTTTTTCTTGTAAAGTCATAACCATATGTTTTTTAAATGCTTAAGATAATTCAGCTTGTCTGTGTGGTGAATATAGTATAGCTTTTGAACCATAAGATTTCTGTTATTTGACTCAGTAATGTTGACTTTACAGCCTTAGTTTTCAACCTGCAGGCTTTTTATGTTTAACATTACATTTAATATACAATCTAGGAAGTGTGGTCTTCATGTGTATAGTGTTCCAAGCTATGCTTTCTTCTCAAGGCATTTGGTTTCTGAGCTGTAGTATTCACGATTGCCTCATTTATTGCACGCTTTATAGCAGGTATTGCATTAACAATCAGAATAGCTAGTAACTCCAGTGGGGCAACAGAATAATGAGGCATGATTAGAGAATTTAAAATACATTTTGTGTATCAAGAAAATTTTAAATAGTTAACTGTGTGTTTCAGCTACAAGCAGCAAATGGGACTGTGTACAGTAATTATTGAAGCAGGTAAGAGATAGCAGATATTGCAGGCCTAACATGCAAGAGCTTTGAATAAGAACCTACATTCCATCAACATTTCCTGTTGCAAGTTTTCCAAGATTTTGATGAGAGATCAGAACAAAAGCTGCTCTGTTCCTCCTGGGGTTTACGTCAACCAGTTGTCTTATTATTCCTGATACTTTGCCAATCATATTGTACGCTTTGAGAAAGGGATGAAAAAGAAGCTTTTCTCCTTTAAAGAGATTTAAACTTCAAACTCCTACTACAGTGACTATTAGTTGCAAAAGGGACAGGCTGATATGCCAGTTATAGAGTACAGTGGAGCACTGCTGCTCTGTCAGCACTGCTGACAACATTTTTACAAGGTTCCACATAATGGCATTTCTGTATGACGACCTTAAGGTTATAGATGTTCCCATAAATTTTATATAATTCTTTTTGTTGTTGTGGTTATGGATAGGAGTTGGGTACAACAGATGGGAGGATGAGATTAGAAACAAATCCAGTATGACAAGCAATTCAAGATTTCCATTTTCTGGCATTTTGTGAACTTTGAGTGCTGGGATTTACAAATTTAGAGTTATTTTTAACACATTTTTGGTGCAAGTATATTTTATTTGGTCATTTGCAACAGCCTTAAACATTAAAGCAATGCAAAGAGGTAGTCTTTTATGCATTAAGTGTGCTCAAAGAAAGTATGCCTAAGGGCCTGAAGTCCTGAGAACTGCAACCAGCTTTTTTAGGGAATATGCTTTTATACTTTTATCTGTGGAACAGCTTTGTCTTAGTAGAAGTGCATTATTTATATTTTCATTGTATTAAATTTATCCTTTAACACAAGCTTCACGGTGCTACAGAATAATTTATTTTGGAAACCTATTTCCAGCTCTTGATCTGCATTTTAAAGTTTAATTTCTAAACTAGTCCTGCAGTCTCTTTGCCAGGATGTTTCCCAGGAACATTTCCCAGAAAGCAACTGGGACTGTGTCCACAGATGCACAATTACAAGCAGTCCTTAAGTTGCTAATGTAATGAGCCAAATAAGCTACCAAGAAAAGTAGCAGGATTCCCTGGCAGACAAATCATCTGTACGCTGTACACCAAACACATTTATTTCTTGTCTTAAAAGTCGTGGGTAAACTACATGTTTTCAAATGTTTGTCAAAGAAACAATAAGCCTCTAGCTTAATGGTAAAAAAGAGGTCTAAGTGCCCTTCAAATCTCTTTCACTAGTAGTTTTGCTTCTGTTTTCTGTGCTTCTGGAGTGGCTGAGAAACCTTGATCTATCCATAGCTTTTGTTTGAGTTTTCCACAGGTTAAATTTCTCAGGGTCTTGCAAGATTATTTCATTATGGACTCAGTATTTTCTTGAAATTTATTTTTGGCAGCCATTAACTACCTTTCATTTAATCAAAACTTCTATTGAAAGAGTTTTTTGGGTAATAAAACTCCAGTGATTTTTTTCATTTTTTTAAATCATTTTTTGAAGCCACTTTTGATAGCTTTATTATGGCAAAACTGCCACTGAACATGCTCAATACAAACTGAGCAATTCTGGATTCAACTATTTTCATAACTAAAGGCTTCAAAAGTGCATTTATAATTATCATTAATGTTGCCAGTCTTGTTTGTTCTGTAAGGTCACAATTTGTAATAAAAAATGATGTTTCAAAAGCTCAAATCCATGCACATCATAGTCTGAACCAGTACCAACTGAAGTGAAGAAGCTCCCAGTGATTTTGATGTGATGTGGGAAACCTGTTCTTAAATTTTCTGCACATGGCATTTTGAATTGTTAATATTTGTGTTATATTATCTGAGGCATGCTTGAAATATTAGCATTTTTCAGTGAGAAAACTATAAAATATAACAAAGGAACTTCCACTCAGTTTACATCATTTTTTTAATTTTGATTACCAAATACAGTATTCAAATACCAGACTCAGAAATGAAACTGAAAGCTGGATCATAGGAGAAACAGTCATGTGGATTCAAGTCTCTTTTTCCCAGGACATAAACCAAAAATATGCTTAAGTGCTGAACTATGAAGATATTTTTCCCAAGAAAAGTTTTATGGGTAGCAGGAGGTGAGGCAGATCCACAGACCACTAACAGAGCTGTATAACAAGTATAGCCTTGGCCAAAGACACTATTGTATCTACTTGCTAATTTATGACAGTGTTTTCAGTAGCTGTTGCTTATTTAACACATACTCTATACATGCACTCATAGCATATTTTTCCTGCAGAGACTACATATATAATATATATATAATATGCATCTTCTGTGTAACATTTAGTAAGATCCCTCTTAATTAAGGAAGAGAGATTCTGAAAACCAAACAAGATTGTTTTACTATCTGATATACCAAAGCCCATATGGATCAACAAAAATTAAACAAATCTCAGTGCAGTTTCCCACCAATAGTCACAAGGGTGATATTTTCAGAGCTGATGGCAAAATCATGTACATAAAACCATGGAAGTATTCACAATTCTGAGGATAACTGATGTCTTGATATGCTTTTCAAACCTTTCCACTGTTATATAAAATACTAGAAGCAAGCAAAGAAATTGGTTTATTACTGCAATAAATTAACTTTAAAAGAAAGAGTTGGAAGCCATGGGTCTGAATCATAATATTGCTATTAATGATACAGGAAGGCAGTGTTCCTTGTGTAATGCTTCAAGTTTCTAAAATATGAAATGTCATGCTTGTGCTATATTTCATATTTTTATATATGGGAGATAAATGGAACTGCATAGCATGAGATATGAGGGACTAACAGAATCTGGTACAAGCACTTTGTAAAATTATAAAGGTTAAAAATGTTATTACAGTAGAGAAGATTAATCATAATTAAATCTCGGGAAAATGAGGTATCTGCAGTTTATTTCGTTACATTGACCTTTTTATCATATATTACTTAAAATGTGTTGTTGAGGACTGGCAGAGGGAATGTTGCAGCAAACAAGATCAAAGGCAAAGTTTTGCTTTGAGACCTAATTTAGGGGAGAAGAAGTGTATTAATGGCATTGAACTCTGTTGTAGCATTTTATTTGTATATATCCCAAATACTTCAAGAAGAAAACCATTATCTCTGTTTTACCGATAGTGAGATGGAGGCACAGAAATTTATCCTAATGGTGTCATATTGACGACTATGATGTCAGAACAGAGCTGAGAGGAAACTCGAGATCTCTTTAACTCCATATCAGGACTACACAAAAGGTATGTATTTATATATTTTTAAGTGGCTATGTTAACTATCATATATGAGTCTCAAAAAATAAGTTCAGTTATCTCTTGGTTGCATGGCAATGCATCCTTTCTGTTGTAAATTTTGATAGCATTAATTATATTGGTGCTATTAATTATGGGCAATTTTACTTAAGCAATAAGCTGGGTTACAATTCCATTGAGTTTGATAGGAGTTTTTAGAGGACTGTTGGTATGGGGTCAAGTAAACCTCCTCCTCCTCTTTTTGTTATTATTATAGTTACTCTTTGTTTGGGTAGTGTCTGCAATGTTCTGGGCAATTTCCCAACATAAAAGAAGGCAATATTTCCTTCCCTAACAGGTTACATGAGAAAAAAAACAGACAAAAAGACAAAGAGTAGAAAAGGTCAGAATCAAAACCATCAGTGTTTTAGCATCTTGTCACATTTAGTGAGTTTACTGAGCTACTGAGTAATCTCCAAGAACCCTAGTCTGGCCATATTAGTCCTAAAAGAAGGCTCATCCTATTTTTAATAACCTAGTTTTGTGCAGATGACTCTTGCCCATTCTTATGAAAGTTATATTTTTTTGTCCCAGCTGTCGATTTGGGGAGGTACCATGCAAAATTATGCTTAGATAGGGTTTAGGCATGCAGCTCCTACTGATGGTAAACCACTCATTTCCGCTGCTTTGTGCATAGGACTTCTATCATCTATACAAACTGGATAATTTTTTTAATGTGTGAACAGGTGCTAATGTATTAAAAATACAGTTCAGTGTACAGAGGTAAAGCTACACATACAAGTAATTGTTAATAATCCACTTAATAATAACACTACAAAAGAATAACGCATTAAGAAGGCAAATATTGCAGAGATTGGTAATGGGACAGATTGCCTAAGGCTTTTAAGTCCCCAGTTCAAACTGAGTTTAGGTCTGTATCAACCAAATGTCACTGTTGGATTGTTTGTCACAATTCCTACAATAAAGATGTTTACTTGCCTTAATTTATATGCCTACATCATGAAAACTATGACTGCCATAAAAATCTTGGTTTAGCAGACTTCATAGATGACCTTAACTAACTGCTGACTGCATGTGAAGACTTGGAAACTCTTAATAACTCTTTTTGGGGGACTCCTCCTGCATATAGACCTCATCAGATAGTTTACCATCCTTACAAGCTGCATATTTAGATTTTTAAAAAAGTGTGTTTATGAAATGTAAGCATTTGTAAAACATAAACAATATAAGGGCCAAAACCAGCGATTTTATTTCTGAGCTTGATTTTTTGGAAACTCACAACTCAGCCAAGTATTTTTACTTTATTTTACAATGCTATTTTAGTTTATTTTACAATATTAATAATTAATATATTTTTATCTAGGATGATGTTAGTCACCCGTGTTACCTGTCTGTTCTCTAAACATTAAACCTCTCGATAATGGTAGAATAAGAGCAACATATTTTTTTTGCACATTATTCTACTGCTGTATCTTTAGCTGCCAAAAAAGATGATATACTTTCTCTTGTTGCAACACACATTAGATGACAGATAAAACCAGAAGCAGCAAGAAATAAACATCAGAAAGGAACGGTATGCTTATTATCACCATACCCCACAGATAAAAATCTAACAAACATTAAAGACTGGAAAAGGGGAAAGAAGATCTTCCTAATTGCTTTACAAACAGAGTTAGCAAAAACTACCTGATAAAAAAATTTATAAATTCAAATCTCCAATGCCAGGTTAAAAATGCATTCAAATTTAAAACAAACAAGCAAGAAAAAGAGTAAAGAAAAGCAAAAAGGAAAATGGCAACATTTTAATGATGGCTTTCCCCAGGGATTGTGTTTCTCATGTGAGCTAGGTATTTGTAGGCTTACAATACATTTGTAAAAATGACTGTTTTGCTGTAGCTTATTTCATTTTAACTGTTCGCTTCTTGCACTTTAGGATCTGCGTAGACTTAGGGGGTTTCAAAACTGGAATAAAAATTGTTCTTCTAAAAAATTGTATGTGCCTGTAATAGTCTGCCAGGCTTTTGTACTGTCTTCTTGCTCACTTATTAATAAATTCCTGTTTTTCAATAAGCTTTTGTCTAATGCTGAGGCTTCACAGAAATTTATGTGAGGGTTAAGTGTAGATTGTCACAGAAAGGGCTGTTTTCAACTCTTTAGAAACTGGCTGAAAACTAAGTATTTTCAGTAGGATCAGTGAGCTGGTCTTGTTTATCCTTTGGCTGTATGATCTGTAGAGCCCACACAAGGGAAGTGGTGGGAACACCCAGCTGGAGATAAAAGGAAGTTGGATTGCCCTGTTCTGGAGTAGTGCAGTCTTAGATCAGCTTAAATTGACTGTGAAATCTCACTTTTTGTGCAGAAGGAAATTTGCTGATTTACAGAGCAAGAGCATTCACACTAATGTCTAATATCTGTCTTACATGGGTTTAAATTTCCAGTAACTTTATCGAAGTGAATAGATATAAAGCAGTAGGGAAGTGCAAGGAATATTTTTTGAATTAGGAAAGTTGTCATACCCATCGAAAGAAACAAGTTAATTTGTCCAGTGATATTTAAAACAGCCTTTTGATTCCTTTCAGTTCAGCCTTGACTGCCTTCCCATTCATGTCCAGGTTCTGATGGAGCTGTAGGATCTGCCCGGGCTGACTTTTCCCTTTATTCATTTACTTTAAAAATTAAAAATCAAACATAGAAATGTGTGCAGCAACTTTTTCAATGGCAGTCTGTAGATCTATCAAAACAGATCTTCTCATGACAGTCAGTCTTGTCCTCTGCTGACTCCTCTTTGCCATAGAAATTTGTTGTTAGAGGTGAGCATTACTGTACTTTGTGTATTTTAGTAGATGATGGGTCTACTGATTTACTGTCAGGGCACACGAGGCACTAATAGCCCTTAATGGCCTTTACCAGCCTCCGCGGGACCTCTGCCACCCACCTGTGGCTCAGGAGCCCATTTCAGCCCCCTGGGGCTGTCAGCCCTTGCATTCGGAAGGTGCCTGTCTCTAGCCCTGCCACAGCCCTGCCCTGCCCCGCCGCAGGTACCGCGCGGGGCCAGATCCGCTTGTGGGCAGATGTCCCAGCCTGATATTGGTCCTTGCCTGCAGCACACACTTGCCTGGAGCTCTGGGGTGTCCCCAGCTGCCCCCCAGCGTGCCCCGCTCGCTCACGGAGGAAGTGAGGGAGGCGGTGGCTGATGCTTCTAAGTACTTGTAACTGTTGCAAACCAAGCAGTGGGTTCAGCTGTTCAACTGTACTGTAAATCAGTATTAATCACAGAAAAAAATGGATACCTTGCCAATTGTCCCCAGTTTTCAAGTTTGCCATCTCACATGTCATCTGAGGAGATGTGTTTTCATGGTAATTTTGCATAAAACTAAATTTATATTTATTACGTTTATTTAATGTCCCCAAAATTTTCATTAGCAAATCAGTAACTATTTCATGCAACTATTTCTCAGAGAAAATAAATAAAATTGATAAGTGGGCAATCTTTGTAGTCAGTAAAGTTTAATATTTAATATTGACATGTTCCTACTGTGGTATTGGTTTTCTCAGTAAGAGTTACTACTGGAAGTGTAATTTATGCTATTTTCATTGGTTTTCTCTTCACACCCAAAATATATTTGTATACTTTATCTTTGACAAAATTTTACACAACACTGATATCTCACAGAGATGTCTAGCTTGAGAAATACGAGATTTCTTTTTGTTGTTAAATGGGAGAAAATTGTCTGTCACTCATCTTCGAAACAGAAGCAACACTTGAGTGAGAGCTTCTCTGTCACCTTCTTGCGTCTCCTTTTGTTTATCTGACACCATTGTGAGACATTTGGAACCCTCCAGCTCAATATAAAACATTTGCTTGGCAGGTTGGGCCTCCTCTTCCTTTGATGGGTACAGCACATGTGAAGAAGAGTTGTAGGACGCATCCGATCTTGTCCTATATGCTGGGGAGCTTAACTGTTCTGACTCAATAACTCATAAAAACTATTCTCCCTGTCCTTGAAAAAGAGCGGTTTCACCTCTTGTTTACTGAAAGCATTTTAGTCTCAAATCAGAGCAAAATAACGTACTGCTCCTGTTGCCTAAGCATTGCTGTTAAATACTTAGTCCTTCATATTTCTGCTCATTCTGTTTTCTGAGCAGTCTGCTCTGGGAAGGCAGCTGTGAAGTGTGCTTTGTGCCATATATATGCACAGGAATAGTCCACTCCCTTTCAGATACAACAGCAGAAGCAAGGTCTTTGCTGTTTTCTATAGTTAACAGAGACTAGTTTTTGAATGTTGACACATTTTCATTACGGGGAAGGACTCAGAGAGAAATAAAATAAGGAAGAATGTTTGAGGTCAAAAACTTCAAAAAATTAAGTGGTGCATATATGTACTCGGATGTTTATTCATTTTATGAAGGGAAAAAGTTGGAGAAAACTGCTCAACTCATTAAAAATGCCACCAGATTTAATTCTCATCATGGTTGATACAAATGCACACCTAAAACTTGAACTGTTGTTGGTCAGTGCATGGAAAAGTACCTATTCCCATTATTTTGAGCAGACAAATCTATAGCTGGCATCTTGCAAATCACTTTTTTTTAAAGACTCACATTTTGCCTGAGACTGTTCTTCAAGCTACATGAATCAGAACCGCCATGGTTCTAGTTCTTGGAGAGTGGCTTTTTGAGATACTGGGTAACATATCAGTAAAATGCACTAAGAGCTTGTTTGCAGATCTGCTAGTTACTGAATTGTTCCATTTGTCCAAGTGATGGACAGGCATATTTTTATAGTTTGAAGATGCTGGGTTCAAATCATGTTGTCTTGCAGAAAAAAACCTGTGATTTTCCTTAAGAATCTCAAAAGGGGCTGTCTGCCCTGTTAGCACTGTCCTGCATGGGAAGTGTGTACAGAAGGGCAAATGCAACAAGGCTGAGGCAGGAGTTTTCCTGTATGAGTTAGCAGATACCAAGATGTGGGTGTTGAGGTAGAAAGACTGGGTGCAGATGAATTTTTCTTGCCAGTGAATGGCCTAAGGCTTACAGTGAGAAGTAACTGCAAGTGATTGGGTAGA
Source organism: Amazona ochrocephala (assembly GCA_039720435.1). NCBI lineage: Eukaryota > Metazoa > Chordata > Aves > Psittaciformes > Psittacidae > Amazona > Amazona ochrocephala. The sequence continues at coordinate 35,476,727 of CM077881.1, forward strand.
GCTGTCTGCCACACACACTGAACTTGCTGCTAAGATGGGATTTGTTTTGATAGTTTGTACATTAGACAAAGCAAATTAATACTGATTGCCTTTTTGAAATATCACAAAGGCTGGCAGGCACCAACGGTCTAAAGTAAGTGTATGTAAATACATGTACATGGATATGGATAAACAATAAACTGTACTGTATGTGCATGCCTGAGGATATATAATAAATCATACTATAGGATGTAGCTATCTGTACGTGGTATCTCAGTGTGTATGTATATGCGCAAAAGCCTGCCCTTAACTATATAGTAATACCGAATTATATCTAAGCCATTCTGCTTGTGTATGAGAGGAAATCATAGAATCATAGAATAGTTAGGGTTGGAAAGGACCTCAAGATCATTGAGTTCCAACCCTCCTGCCATGGGCAGGGACACCTCCCACTAAACCATGCCATCCAAGGCTATGTCCAACCCCACCTTGAATGCCGCCAGGGATGAAGCATTCACAACTTCCCTGGGCAACCCATTCCAGGGCCTCACCACCCTCACAGTAAAGAATTTCTTCCTCAGATCCAATCTAAACTTCCCCTGGTTAAGTTTGAACCCATTACCCCTTGTCCTCTCACCACAGTCCCTAATGAAGAGTCCCTCCCTAGCATCCCTATAGGCCCCCTTCACGTACTGGAAGGCTGCCATGAGGTCTCCACGCAGCCTTCTCTTCTCCAGGCTGAACAGTCCCAACTTTCTCAGCCTATCTTCATACGGGAGGTGCTCCAGTCCCCTGATCATCCTCGTGGCCCTCCTCTGCACTTGGTCCAACAGTTCCATGTCCTTTTTATGTTGAGGAAACCAGAACTGCATACAATACTCCAAGTGAGGTCTCACGAGAGCAGAGTAGAGGGGCAGGAGCACCTCCCTCGACCTGCTGGTCACACTCCTTTTGATGCAGCCCAGGATACAGTTGGCTTTCTGGGCTATGAGCGCACACTGCCGGCTCATGTTCATTTTTTCATCAACCCACACCCCCAAGTCCTTCTCTGCAGGGTTGCTCTGAATCTCTTCTCTGCCCAACCTGTAGCTGTGCCTGGGATTGCTCCGACCCAGGTGTAGGACCTTGCACTTGGCGTACAGATCTCTAGAATTAGAAAGTCATGATTAGGAAATCATTAAAAAAAAATAGAATTAGGATTCCTAATTAATCTAGCAATAAGCCTTTTTTTTTTTTTTCTTGAAGAGATGTTTCATAACCTATCACCACTGTCAAACATGGAGGATAGTAATTATTTTCCCTTCCTAAACAATTTTTATCTCTGTGCCAAACAAGATAAGGTATAGAACATTTTTATTAATTCTCACTGATCTAATCTGGCATATAGATAAGTATATTTATTCTGTAAACCTTCACTATGAAGAGGAAAGATGAGTCTGAGGAGAAGAATGAGCAAATTGAAATTGCAAATTCAGGAAACAGTATTGCGACTTAAATTACTTGAGTGAGGAAACAAATTGAAGTTGTGTCACAATTTAGGTTGCAAAATGTAAAAACACCAAATGTAAGTAAAAATGAACCCATAATTAAATCCATTTATCCATTTTGACAATTCTTTTCCTTTTTTTTCTCCAAGATTGTAGACATTTTTGCCTTAAGTGGCGTTGTGTAGAAGAAAGATTTAAAGCACTGTAAATATATCAGAAATGTTTTACCGAAACCGTACAAACTCTACTAATTATAGTTATTGAAGAATACAAAGCTAGCATTTAATGAAGATAAACTAAGTTGCATTGAATACTTTACTGAGGTATTTTGCAGCATATGTGCTTGCCTTTATACTGTGTAATAGATGTAGTTTCAGTCTGTGAGAACAAAATTCTGTCCCTAGATCTTCAATTTGTTTCACATTTTAAGCTCAGCCTAAAATGATTGCTAGGCTTTGAATATCCATCTTAAGAATACTGTGGTTTTCAGAGATTTGCACATCTCTATTTCACTGCAGATCATGTACCTTCAGGTACAAGTTTCTCTCACACTGAGAATTGGCCTACTACTGCCTTGTGTTTCTCTGTCATGCTATTGCAACACAGAAAAATGCAGTTCAGTAGTTGTCCTAACAAAATTAATAATAAATAGTGGCCATAAAATTGCCTTTAAAGAATAGGTCCATCATTTTAAGATATATGATTTCAGAATGCAAAATGCTAGATCATCTGCGAAGTGCAGACCCTATCATATGGGCCTTAATTTTGCATTTACAAAATATTGTTGACAAAGGGAATTTCACTCCTTATTATTGTAGGTTTTGCATTTCCTTGAAGTGTTTTAACATCTATTTTGAATAAAACTGTTAATAATCATGGTGGCACGTAATAATTGCCTGTGCATAATCCAGTAACTATTATCAGAAAGAAAGCTTTTGGGGAAACTTCTAGATTCATGTGGTTTACAGTATTTGTAGCTGCCAGATGAATCAATACTACTTTCCTAGGGTTTCAAATGGTAAAACCTTTTTTTCTTTTTCCTAACACAGAAATTGCCAAAACTCAGCTGAAGAGTGTGATTCAATAAAAATTAAACTTTTAAAAAATGCCTGTACTTTATTTCAGTCTTTTCTGTTCAGTTTTGCTTTTTTCTTGTATTGCAATTTGAAAGAATTTATCCAGATGCTCAAACAGAAATTAAGTCAACAAGGCATGCTGCGTATGTATGAACTGAAGCCCCCTTGGTTTCAGTAGGTCATTAGTGCACATGTAAGCAGAGCAGTGATTTGGCACAGAATTTAGAAAGATTATCACTCTTCAAATAGGGTATAATATTTTTTGACATTTGTTGCACTAAAGAAGGTAAGGGAATAAACAGGCGGAGTTAGAAAGCAAAAAGGCAAAGAAGATGAAGAAGGGACTTCAGAGAAAAGTCCTCTGAGTAAGATTTGTGGAAAATACCAATGTTGTTTTTGTGTGTGGTAAAATAAAGCATTAGATCAGCTGCGATCTGCTGCAGATCTTACATTCTGTTTCTGCAGACTGTAATGCCTTTAGTTCTGCAGAGAAGAAGTATTTTGCTTAGGATATGTAGGCTGCAGTTGATATTAACCCTTTTGTCTCTATAGACATAATGGGGATAATAGTTATTCTTGGAGAGAAAGAGACAGAGATTACCTTTCAATTTTTTTTGAGTGCAAGGCTGTGGGACAGATCAGAGCAAATGGAAGCTAGTTACAGAACACAAGGATGCAGAGGAGTCATAAAATGAAGCTGGAATGCATAGCAGATGATTAGACCTTGTTGGGAGTCTAGGGAAGAATTATATTCCATGAGAAATTAAATTTGCATAAAATGAAATTTAAAACTTCCCTTATTTCCTGCAGAGAGAAATTAGAAAAGTTTAAGTGTAACTAACTGCTGCAACCCTGGTCCAGCCTCAAGCTCCTGCTTTTAGGGACCTGTGTAGGTATCTAGATCATGTCTCAGGCCACCACCAGTTGCTGAGATGTTAATCTCTCAGGACTTCTTTTGCTTCAGTGGCATTATTCTTGACTTGCAGAGCTAGTACCCATGTGGGTGTTAGGCTTTCTTCTGTCCTGACTTACTCTGTCCCTAAAATGAAAACTTCACTTGGCTGTAGGCAAATACACTTGTCTATGAGTTTGTGTAGAAATGTAGTCCCCAGAAGGTATCAGCAATAGACCAAGTATAGCTGCTGGGGAAATTGTTGGGAAGCTCTGATGCAAACAGGATGTGATAAGTTTCTGGATATTGGTTGTTAAAGCTTTCTGTGACCCCATGGAAGACTGTAGAGATCAAAAATGCTGAGAAGCAGGTCCCTAGAGAAGGGAAAAGGTGCCTTATGAGGGAGTGTCAGAGGACCAGAAAAATAAGAGCCTAAGGGAGCAGAGACTCTAGCAGTATCCTGGGAGCTGAGGGGGAACTAAAATCAAGGCTTAGGAAACCAAAGACTAAACCAAAAACCAGGCCTTCTGAAGAGACTAGTTAACAGAGCCTTGGGCACTTAGGCATCCTGTTAATGTTCAGTTTCGAGTGTACATATAGTGTTTATGAAAATGTATGCAGATGGATTTGCTTTTTGGAACACTTACTAATTTATCAGCATTTCTTTGCTCTGTTTTTCTATAAACATTTATATTATCAGTCCTTTTGTATTTTATGCCTTACAATGACATTTGGCTTTGCCAAATGTATCTCGGAGGAACTTTATTATTTCTGTATTGTTTGTGGTATGAGCATGAACTTTGACTTCCTGCCTTCCAATTTAGTTTGGTGTCTAGCTTTTTGCCGTCTGGGTCACTCATGTTACAGCTGGAGCTTCCTGTTTTCGAACCCGTATCAGCCAACCATGTAAACCTGAGGGTCAGCTCGTTCAGAAATGATGCATGATTCCAGTCACTTGTTTGCTGAAATAAATTACATTTACGTAATGAAAGCTGTCAGGTGCTGTATCAATCTTCTGCACTAGTCAAAGTACTTCCTTATTTACAATTCTTGTTTCTTGATGCGCAACTCAGCCACTTAAAAATACTCACATTATTTCAGTTAGAGGACAACTGAAAACTTATTTCAGACAAAACTATTGAATTTTGTAAGCCTGATGATATAAAAAGTCATTATTAATGAAGTTTCATTTAGAGGTAAAGGGTATTCTGTGTGTAAAATCTTGGATGAAATAGTAATCATGTGGGTCTAATTTCATACTCTGTATCAGCAAGTAAGGCTGTCCATCTGTGTATGCTCGTTATCCTCTCTATCTGGAAGAGGAAGGGCGAATGAAGGCACAGCTCTGGGTCTGCACAATCCTGAAATCTAGGTCTTCAAGAGAGATTTTGTTAGGAAATAAGAAATTCTGTATCCTGACTCTAAAAAGAAACTCTGTAGTTTCTGCAAGGATGACTCTTGGTGGTCAGTGTGAGCTCCCCTGATCTATTTCTGCCAAGAGTGGAGAATGCCAGGTCAGATGACATTTTGGAGAAAGGGTCCTCACAGGGGCTCATCTGGAGATTTGTTCACTTTGTGCTCTTTTGGGGGTTCTGGAAGGCAAGGCACTTTGTCTCTGTACCATCTGTGAGTGCTAGATTTTCTCAAAGTAGCTTTCCGAGGCTATTATTTCTCAAATAACAACAGCACTGCCAACTGCAAGTATAAGCTTCTCCTCCCTTGCCTGTAAGCCAGCCTTCAAGGCATCATGACATCTGCTTAAATCATGAGAATTTGAAGCTGCTGTACTTAGGAAGTTCTTTTTATTTGACTTCTTGTTTTTGAGTCTTTGGGATACACCCAAGTCACACTGGCAAGCTGTCCTCCAATAAGGGTCACATGCTGACCCAGAATTACATCAGCTGAGGCCTGAACCAAAACATGAAGATATGTCAGATGCAGTAAGAGTCTGAGAGTTTGCAACACTGTAGCAGACAGAGTGCAATCAAAACCGGCTTGTTCTTCCTTTTCTGAGTCAGCACGTAGTAGGAATAACTTTTGTTAAACCTCAAGAGTGTTTATTTTGCAGCAAAAGAAAATATGTATTCATCTGTTTTCTGTTGCTTGATTAATTAATTCCCCAGAAGAGATGGTTACTAATTTAAAAAGAAAAGTATTTGGGAAATTTGGGTGTTGCTTTTATTTATAATTAAGGAACCTTTGCAGACCTTTAACAATGCAAATGGCCCTTAAGTGCATAAAGATTACAATTAAACTACAGCAATGTAATAAGAATAATTTCCACTGAATTTTCTGTCCATTTTGGGTTTCTGGTCATAGCCAAGGAAGTGCCTATGTTTGGCAAACAGGCCAACTATTTTGGTCATTGTTAGCCTCAAAACTGAGTTTCATATTTTTATATTCATAACTTCAAAATTCTGATAGTTTTCCTATGAGTTCATTTTGTTTGTGTGAACTTATAAGAAATTACAAAGTTGAACGTTATCTGGTAACTGTTGAAGGAGGGTTTGTTGGCAGCACATGTAGCATATCACCATGTTAGGATTCTCCATGACTGGAGGTGGTGGTGTTCTGTTCCAGCAAGACTCAGCTATTAATACTCTTTTCTGAAGGCCCTTTCCATCATGTATTAAGCCAGAAGCATTGATTCTGTTATCCAAGGCTTATTTTTTCTCTCAGAATGTCCCCTGGGAGAATGTGCACACCGTGACTTAATCAGTCAAGCTTTTAATATACAAACATATACATATATCCATACACACACATACACAAAGAGATATGTAGACACACATAGGTATGCACAGTCATCTTTGTTTTAGAGAAAATAAAGTCAGACAAGTGTAACATAAACATGGCAAGATGGCAAGATAAGACAATTCTCCTTCTGAAGGGAATTCATTTTATAGGCCTGTGTCAGCAATTCAGAATATTCTTACCCTAGTGCAGATGAATAAGTGCTGTCATTATGATGAAGTTCTGAAGTTTCTAAGCAATGAAGTTGTTAATCAGTGTCTTTACCCTAAAGATGCATAAAATAATTTATGCATCTTGCTAGCAAACCAGGGAGCACCATAGGATTACAAATAACTTATCTTGAACTTTATTCATCATTCTACTGGATGTCAAGGGAGGATGTGTTTGATTGATACATTCATGACAGTCTGTGTTTCAGAGAATGCGTTGCTATATTTTGAATTGTTAGCAGTTCCTGAGGGTCACATCTTCATACTCAATGTGCTGCATTGTTATAATCTATTTGAAGGGTGACAAAGAGAAACCTCTCTGATCTGATCCTAGAGGAGGATCACATAGGGTGTATTTATATTTAGTGCACTGAAGGCATGCTCTGCTGTGGGTTTTCTGTGCTGTACTTGAGTGCTGCAGTCTTGAGTGTCTGTACTACTGGTGTGCAGGAAGCAGTTCCACGACTAATGGAAACCAAGGTTGAGTTGCACACCAAGCACCATGCACCATGCAGAGAGCAATAGTTACAATGTGGATGCAAGGTAACCCCCCAGGGGGAAAGTGCATCTACTCCCCTACCAGTTTTCTTTCTGCATGTGGGATTTTGTTAGCATGAGGAAGGTCACAGTGGTGATTGATGAATTCAGGGTTGACTACAGTCCAGCTTAAAGGTAGCTACTGAAGTGTTTCTAGGTCTTTGACTTTGCATGTCTTTTTAAGGAGATTTTACTAAACGCATGTCAGGATCAAAGGTGAGGGTCTGACAGTCACATAATAATCATAGAATCATAGAGTGCTTTGGATTGGAAGGGACCTTTAAAGATCATCCAGTTTTGACCCCTTGCCAAGGGCAGGGACACCTTCCACTAGACCAGGTTGCTCAAAGGCACGTCCAACCTGGCCTTGAACACTGCCAGGAATGGAGCTCTGGGCAACCTGTTCCAGTGCCTTACCACCCTCGCAGTAATGAACTTCTTCCTTATGTCTAATCTAAACCTACTCTCTTCCAGATTCAAGCTGGTAAGAGCTAGACCGGCCCAAATGCCTATTTTTAGTGGATAGGACTTGATGAGACTTACATTCTATTCGGAGACACATGTAAGTATTGTATCACGTAACAGAAATTGTTGTTCTCAAATGGGCACATCTTGTAAGCATTACCTCAGTTCTCCAGTCTGCTGCGGAATTTGTGTTGATAGTAGAGTAGCATTGGATTCCCCACCTCTCTTTTGTTTTGGTATTATGGTGATCTCCCATGCAAGTTAAGTTTCAGCCCTTACCTAATTAAAGTTCAAATTTACAGACCTTCAAACTGCAGTGGTAATTTCCTAATACTCCCACTTTACTAAAATAGAAATTATATATACTCCTAATTTTTCCTTCAAAAATCCTCAGTAACCTGTTTGAGCTCTAACTCTGCAATAAGGTTTTATTTGTATTTGTGGTGACTAATTGAAACACTAAGTCTTGCTTGTAATTCAAGTAGAACAGGCTTCTTTTGTGCTTTGACATTACCTAGTAGTGATGCAGCTTCTCCATGTACTGAACGAATAAAAGCATAAGCTCTGGTGGCTGCAGGAAATGTCCCATGGTTAAATATTTTTTTTTGAATGCTTGTTTCTCTGTTCTGAGATTACATGAGGTAACAGAGACTTAAAATACCCTTTCCTTCTATCTTGGATAACCACAAGAAAAGGCACAGATATTTGAAAGGAATAGGAAATTAGAAGACCAGTGCAAGGTTCTAAATATTGATTTAACCCCAGTTTAAATCCAGCATTTGACTACAGAAATCCTGCTGCCAATTTCTGCTTGAAACAGATTGTCGACAAACTTCCTCATATTCAGAACATGTGAGGAGGGAAAACAGCTGGAACTTGTGTGGTTTACTGAGTAGATAAGTCCCACGTGCTGGAGCCAGGGTGTATCCTGCATTTAATCTGGGCTCAAGATTCTGACTCATTATGTGGCCCTGAGCAAATCATTTGACCTTCTAGAGCTTCTGCCAGCTCAAATGGAAAATTAGGTAAAAAGCAAAGACTTCAGTGGAAATTTGGTTCTGTAACTGAACTGGATAAATGAAATGAAATGAGTAAACATACAGGTGTTTCCCTGTACTTACACTATTGATACCAAGGGGAGCTATAGCAGGATTCAAACAAAAGATAGAAAACAGCTGTCATAGGTTCAGCAGTAGCAGTCATTTTTCTCTTTCGTAGTAGCTGGTGCAGTGCTGTGTTTTTGACTTTTGGCCTAGGAACAGCCCTGATAACACCAGTGTTTTCAGCTACTGCTTGGTAATGTTTTGGTCTGACCAAGGACTTTCTGAGTCTCATGATCTGCCAGGGAGGAGGCAAAGCCAGGAGGAAGCAGAGACAGGACACCTGACCCAAACTGACCAAAGAGGTTATTCCATACCACAGCATGTCATGTCTAGGGTGTACAAAGAGAGAGCAGAGACCCGGAGTGGTAGAGGGTGCACTGCTTGGTTGGGCTGGGGATGGGTGGTGAGTGATTGTATTCTTTCCTTGTATTTGCCTTGTCATTATTATTACTGGTGGTAACAGTAGTGGTTTGTGTTATACCTTAGTTACTGGGCTGTTCTTATCTCAACCTGTGGGAATTGCATTCTTTTGATTTTCCTCCCCATCCCCCCGGGACTGGGGGAAGAAAGAGTGGGGAGTGAGTGAGAGAGCGACAGCGTGAGTTATAGAGGCCTAAACCACGACAACAGCAAATGTTTGGCATTTTTTTCTGTCTGGGCATAGTCTTTCATTATGTGTAGATTCTCACTGTAAACAATCTCTTACAAATATGTTAAAATTAAGCAGCTCAATCTGCTGTGATTACTAAGGTGCTATCCACAAGGAACATTTGAGAGTCACAAGAATTTTTTATGGTTATGTACTTTTCCTTTGTCCTTGGCTTTGGCATGGCATTGGATAACACTCACTTCCACTTGTCCTGCCTCGAACAGAATCGCCCTACAAGTTCATAAACTGCTATGAAAGACTCTACGCAATGGGTAGAAAGGGTTCACACTGTGAGAATTGCAGGGTCTTATTCCTAATTCTGCCACTATTTCACACTGGGCCTCTGTTTCTATCTTACATATCTGTAAACTGTTTGCAATGAGACATTCTCTAACGTATTGAATTTAGTGGTATTTGGAAATTCTAAGATCAAATACCTGGTTGATTTTTTTTTGTTTGTTTTGAAAAAAATATCCTTCCTTGTAACTGTGATGAAAGCAATGGCTGTGATATAATGTTCAGACTGGCTTTTTAGTGCCTTCATGAGGGGAGATCAGAGAACGACATGGTGTAATTAAAAAGAGAAGGGGATAAAGTACATGGTATACCCTGAGCAGATAAAAAGAAAAATTTAATGTAATGTTCCTTCTCCACCCACATTCCCAAAGCTCCTTTAAAAACTGACATTCTCGAAAAAAGATGTTACAGTTCTGATTACATCACAAGCCACTTGATCAAGCTTGTTATGACATCACCACGTCAAAATTATTTCAAGTGTTATTACTCACATTGATTTTATAACTTTGCCTAATGTATAACTGTTACATTAAAAACTGTAAACACCAACTGAAACTTTGACCTTCTTCTAAGAATTCAAGAATGATTGGCTTAGTCCTAGTCGTGTTTTATTGCATTTTTTAGTTTTATTACCATGCTACAGAAAACATGTTCATATTACTGAAATCCATCTGAGAGAGATCTTATTACCTGAAAAAATGGGGTTTTTTGATCTTCATACATCAAAGGCAATCCTTTTCAATTGGGTTAGGGCCAGCCACGTGAATGCCACTTTTATACTTGTTTTCTAAGAATGGCTATGTCAGAACCCCCCTTCCTTCTCAATGCCCTTTAGTTTACATGATCCTTGGTTTTTCTTAAAAAATGTATAACTAGATAGTAATTATGTTTTTTTTCCACTGGCACAAAGCACAGTCCAGCCATGAATGCCTTAGAGCATTAACTGTGAGTAAGGATATTTTATTGGCATTAAGTCTGGGACATTTTCCCTATTTAACATTAAAGAATTATTTTCTCATATATTTTTTTCCAGTTAGCATGTAAGACTGAAATAATTTCGAGTTTTTTGGCTCTGAACACCTATTTTCTCTGATGGACTTCAGCCGGATGTAAACTACCCACAGTATAGACAGATAAGTTTGAACCTTGAACTAAATTCTATCCTACATAAACTCCTGTCTTTGAAACAGAAGTAAAACTTTCATGTGAGCTTCTGAGAGGAGTGTCTGAAAACAGGACTGAGATCTGAATTTCATGGCCTGATCCTGTCTTACCAATTTGAATTGTCCTATAGTTACACTGAAGTTATTTTGATTAGGGTAGTAAAGGAAACTGTTTCTGAATCAGTCTGATTCATCATGCCCAGACTTCTCATGACTAATTAAACAAAACACCATTTATTGTGTGTGCTGGTTACTATGGTAACCAAAACTACTGAACATCAATGAAACTGATTAGAAATTGTGATTCTTTATATTCAGAAACTTATCCTTTGTGTGGAGACTTTCGTGTAAGTTTGGATTCATGAGTTAGCTTTGGGAAAGCAATCTCAAATATATAGGGAGATACATGCACACTAGTAATTTGTATGTGCAAATTAGCATTTTCAGAAGAAGCAAACAAAGGCAACTCATTTGTTCAAGATGTGGATCTGGGAAGTCTGATTTCTTTCCTAGATTCAAACACAAACATCTTGTTTGGCCTTGGACTTTGTCACATAAAGAATTTTTTTTAAAGGCCTAAACTTTTGGGTGCTTCTGTTTTCAGGCACAATAGGGACCTTCAATCTGTGGGGCTTTCTTTTTTCAGATATTTTGCATATCCGTAATTTTAGTTGTCATATGTGAGAAACTCTTTTTTATTTCTCACTCTAAAAATCATGTCGTAAAGCAAGGCAATATAGCATAAATACGTTGTTTTCATGTAATAGCCCACAGTGCAGAACATTTTTTCACTTCTGTTTTCTGGACCATCGATGACATTTTCTTAACATAAGAAGGAAGTTTTGTTTTCTTCTACCAATAGATTCCAATTGCTGGGTTTGTTTAGTGCTGTCTTTTTCAAACAAGTAACATATAAACTAATCAGATCATTTTCATTTATAAATGAAGACTATACATAATGAATGTCATTTACCACAAAGATTATAGCAGGGTGAATCTAACTTTAAGAGTTTATCTAGCTTGGCCTGGATCAATTGCGTGGGAAAGTGAAGCAGCTTTGATTTTGCCTCATGTAACAGTGTTCAGTGATTTTTACTATTCCTTGTAAGTACACCTGCCTAGGCCTTGGAAGAGGATGCTAAATATATGCAGAAGTTGTCTTTGCAGTTATTCTTTTACCTGTGAAAGGATATTTCCTTGTTTGCTATCCATGTCTGGAGTGAGATTTCATTATTCTTCCCTCTGTTTTCATGAATGCTTTAGGGACAGGCATTAGTGCCCTTTTAAACTCCTTGTAGACAAGTTCAGATCTTTAATATGAAAGTAGTCTGGCTAGACTGTGATGGAGAAATACTTAACACTGCCAAAGTCTGAAATATTAATGTGGTGGGTTCAGTATGAGGTATCTGAGATTTTTTTTTTTTCTCTTCCACAAGGAGAACCAAAATGAGCCAGCATGAAGAATACATTTACAAATTCGCTGTAGAATATGATTTGTCCTTGCCATGGGAAGGTCACTGGTGGGGCAGTGTAGGTAGGATTAAAGATACAGACTTGGCTTGATGATTTATTTTTAGTTTGAAACTAATATCACTTTTCTGTTAGAGCGCTGCATTGCAGTCCATGACAGATGAGAAGAATCCACAGCCGTTCGAACTGCTTATAATATTTCAGCATTTACCACTGAAACCCTGTAGTTCACTGTGTGTTATTTTAGAGAGAAGTGATTAAAACAAAGAAATAACATAAATCAAATGCTCTTTTCCTCTTTCTTTCTTCTCTCTCTTTCCCCACTTCTCTCTTTCTCTCTCTCTTCACTTCTTTTCTTCTTTGGAAGGACTCCAGGAGATACATTAGGAAATCTAATGCCAAATGCCAACAAAGACTGAACTGATCAGGATAAGACTTTTAAATATTTTTTGTTAGAACATAAAAAGGGCATACAAACTAAAGACTTTTTTTTTCCCCTCTATTTTACTGGACTACAGATAAAATGCTGAATAGCCAGTCATCTCAATCAGACGTCATTTTGAAAGGTTTCCACTTGACTTTAATAGTTGTGTAACAGCTTTTTAGCCAAAGGTCCGTTTAAAATGAAGCTCAAGAGTCTGACACCCAGACATGTTTGCTCCGATCAACTTATAACGGAATTGTTTAGCATTCCTTAACTGCAGATGCCCATGAACTTTAAAAGGTGCTGAAGGATTGTTAAACAGACACTGAGTCTCAAAGAAGTGATTTAATTTTGAGAAACTTATCCAAAATATGGCAGAGGAGTTGACTCTTGAGTTCGTTCAGATCATAACTTTGGAAGATACTGCTTCATTATTCCTGTACACCATGGGAATATTAACTTCAGCAAAACTTTTGTGAGAGTAAACTTGTATTTGCCAACATTCCTTTGCTATTGATAGTTATGAATGAATAAGAGCATTTACAAGTTACAAACTATTTTTTATCATTGTCTTTAAGGTTAATCTTTCCCAAAAGATGACAAAAGCTGGAAGGACTACCAGATAACTGTCTGGCACTTGTCTGAGTGTCCAGGAATGATAAATTCCTACATTTCTTTAACAAACATAAACTACAATGTGGTGAATGAGATACTACATGGCAATGTTAAAATGCAGAAAGTGTTCAGGGAGGTGGGTTCAAGTCTCGATTATGGAACTGGCACTTTCATGGCCTTCTTGGATATGAAGCTATGTCGGATCTCACACAGTGGGAAGATTAGGTAGGAAAAGGTTATGTAGGAAAAGGTTATTTAGGAAAATCAGTATATTTTTGTGTGCCAACCGCAATAATCATACAAGAATAAAAGTGGAATGATATCTTCAGGCCTAAAGTTGCTGTCTCTTTTGTAAAACTACTTAGCTGACTGGCTGAGATTATAAGACTTAATTAGTATGTTAGGTATGGATGAAAACCTGAGACACTATATGATTCTTTGGAACAAGGGATGGTTGAATAGTCAAGTCACAGTGGGAATCCTGAAATCCACTGAAAGCAGAGGGATTTAATGGTGCCACTAATATGTCTAACTTCTGCTAATGCCAGTAATAGTTTCTCTGTAGGTCAACTATTCTCTCTGTGTCTTTCTCCAATATAGAGTACTGACGACTGAGCTTAGGCTACGATATTCATTTGCTGGTGTTGGTGGTAATAGATTCAGCTGAATGCAGTGATGTGTATAAGGTACTGCTGCCAAAGACACACGGGAGGGATTTATCTTGTAAAACAAATTCTGCACATTTCAGACAAAAATCTTCCTCTGCCAAAGTATTATATAAACACCAAAGCTAATCAGTACTGCAAAACAAGTGGTCTTTAGTAGACAGCAATTAAGGAATTAGGGGGGGATTCTAAAAGGGAAAGTCCTTTGCAGTAAAAGAGGTGCCAGGGAAGTGACAAAGTGATTATGTGGCTTCTTTGGTGTGGAAAGGAAATGCTAGTCAAACTGGCTCCAAGACTCAGCAGGTGGGTTTCCCACCTGAATGGTTCCTGGAACATGTGGCTATATCTCAGAACAAAAGGAAGGTAAACAGTTTTGGATGGGCTAACAGACAGAGACTGAGCCATGAGATAAAATCTTGAAAGACAGAAACAAGACTGAAGTACAGTTTCAAGGAGGAAGAAATTTCGGAGTAGGATGGAAAAAAAACAGAATTGTCAAAACGAACTGTAAATAAAAGAAGATGAGAATAAATTAAAGATTCACTGTTCACTGGCCTGTCATTTTTGTCTTGAAAGAAAACACTTTTCAAGTTGCTATGGACCATCTGATCAGTACAATAAGAATTCATTAGCAGAAACACAAAGCTTTCTTGTTATTAATGATAACCCATTTTTTTGTTAGCCTGTTGCTCCAATGTCCTGTGCTTTGGGGCCAGTTACAGGATGCAAGTCCATTAGTGATAGAAGGGAGTGAACTTCATAAGAATGGGACAGAAAGCAGGTGTGTGATGGACTGTGGAACTATGTCCTTCTGGTTATAAATAATCTCATCCAATTTATTTTGCCCTTTTCTGGTCACTTTAATTTTGTTCACTTTCATTCATGTTAATTTAGTTTTCCTCTTCTCATTTTTTGCATTCTAGCTAAGACAAAGTATGATATTGGCCTGAATATCTGATCTGCTTGCTGTTGGACGTTGGAATGAGAGATAAACAAGAACCATACTCTGCCAAAAACTATAATGAATTATATTGGGGGTTATGCTCTGCTTTTGCCTGACTCATTTGATTGCCTATATATCTGCTTCTCTATTTCACACCTCTGCATTCTTCAATCAGGTTTTGTTTCTCCCCCTTTTTGCCACTCTCATTATGGTCATGATTTCTGTATGGTGGAGAGCTGTTGAACTAGTTTCACTCCCCAATTTACTTCTCAGTTGCCCTGTTGTAGTGATTTTCAATCGCTGGTGACCCGGATCCCGTTTATACCTTTGACCTGAGCTCAATGTCTTTTTCTGTAATGGGCTCTGATTAGCTGCTGACAGGGGCAGGGAGAAGCTACAAATCCTTCTATTGTGAAATAGAGTCTGACCTTCCATTCACTGAAGTCAGTGATTCTCAGGGAATCAGGATTGGGTCCAAAGTCTTGGAAGAAGCTTAAGCTCTTTAAATTTTCCTGTGCAGCAACAGAAATGGCATTCTTGGCTCTCTAAATTATAGCTTTCACAAGGCCAACACTGCTGTTTATTCTCTCTTGCCATACTGTCTTAGTTACGAATTCATCATGTTTGAGACCCTAAAATACAGAGTCAAACAATGCCACTTCCAATGATCCAGAGTCCTCATTACCTTACTTCTTTGGCTATGGGCAGCTAGTCTTGCATACATCATCTTAACAGTATTTACCCAAAGCCATGAAAACTGCCGGAATTGAGCTTTCCCTCTGCTATACAAAGTACGCTTTTTAATGGGCATGGGTCAAAAGAAAATTGACTTTTTAGAGGGAAACAGCCTGCTCCTCAAAAACTATTAGGGATTCTGTCATCTGGTATATCCCTGCCCTGTTGACCTTATTTACAGATTTCATGAAAAATACAGCATCATAACATTGATGTATAGATCCTTTAGCATTCAATTTCTTTAAAGGATGCCTCCTTATGAAATAAGGATGCTGGTCATGAATCCATGCATGCTGAGGCAATACTAATGAGACTAAGCACTGTGGAATATATTGCACACAACAGCTTTTTAAAAATGTAGTCATGCACTTTGGAAATAAAGCAATTTGGCATCTCACCATGGCTATAAATGAGGTAGCGTTATGGGAGGGGGAGTCAGGTAATAAAAGTGACAGCTGTGGAGTGTTATTGACAGCTTTTTTTGTAAATGCAAACTGGGTCTACATTAAGCCACATTGTCCAAGCTCTAGTCTTCTTTAGGAGTAAAACACAACCATAGGATGGTAACATTTCATTTGGTCTGTTGGAATAATACTTTATCATAAGCGAATAAACCATCTTTCATCATCATTATTATTACTATTATTATTCTCGTTATTATTTCAATTGGTATAGTCATGCTCACAACCATGATTCAAATGCTCCAAGGGCCATCCAAAGCAAGTAAGATACACACAAGGCAGATGTCATACAAGTTGAAGGAACAATTTGAGTGCAAGCAAAAAGATGGATTTTTTGAGAGGGAAAGTATGAAGCTGTCCATTAGAAGCATGAGTCTGCACAGTGGAAAATGAAAGGAACTGTGCAAGGGAAACAAATAAAGGAAGGGTGTTTTCACAGCTATGGATGAAGACCAAAGCTGAAGTGTAGAAGAAGTGAGAGAGGCTGGAGGAAATAACCAGCAAGAAGAAAGAAAAATCAGTAGAAACAAAGACAGTTCTTTCTGGCTACCCAGACATCCCTATTTTGGCTGGTTTGGACCTGCTGTTTATCTGGCTGTTCTCTGGACTCTGTCACATGGTGCAAAGTGAGGGGAAGTGCCGCCTGCTCCGTGCCTGGTGCAGTTCTGGGCTGGGATTGCTGGCTGAGGCCTGGCACCAGTGTGACAAAGTATGTAGTACTGAAGTATTGTGCTGTTTGATGAGAGACTCAGCAACAGCAGAAAGTGTCCCATCTCTCCTTGATAATGGCTGCCTGCAGCAATCCAAATCATGGGTAAAGATGAGAACATTTCCCAAGCTCAAGCACTTACAGTGGAATGTTCATACCAGATATCAGAAATGTTCTTTAGTATAAGTACAGAGATCATACTCTTCAGGGATTATCAGATAGGGGGTACAAATCACCTATTAGGATTTATTAGGTAGTTGTTGAGCAAAGGGGAACTCAAGGATATGAAATACAGGGAAGGGAGGGACACAAGAGTATGGCTGAGCACTGACAGTAGGCATGGAACTGTGCCTTCACAGATCACCAGTCAAAATTTAGAGTGAAGAGATCAGGATTCCTAAAAGATTCAGAGTGAACTCTAAGGAAAATTAAAGAGATGAAAACACTAAGCTTAGAAATGCAAGCAATGATGTGTTATTTTGTCTAGAACTGCAAATGGCAATTGCTCTTGGGAACCTGTTGGAGAGAACAGACTTACTTGAAACAAACAGGCTTGGGATTCCTGGGTCTATTGCTGATAAGAGATGGTAAACAGAATCTGTAGTCCAAAAGATCAACTAAATAGCAGGCGTCTACTGATGCTTAGGTAAATTTGAATGGACATTGGGGAAGCCTAGGGTGTGTCCAGTTAAGGAGGTTCTGCCAAGTTTTGTGAATTCTCCATTTGATTTTAGCGTCTCCATCTTCTCTCTTATTTAAACAAATCTAGCAGGAGAGCCTGGAAAGGCTGGAAGTGTTTATTCTGCTGATCTTCCCTGTAATTTCAGTGAATTCTGTGTTTGTCTGTAATGCTTTAATACTATTTGTCATATTCAGGTCACAATACGATGGCAATCTTTGTAAAATGATAGTATTTATGAATGTGACTGTATGGCCACCTTTACCATGTATGTATGTCACTAACAAAACACTACAGGGATTATCTAGTAATCTTTCAGAGTATCTCTGTTTTCTCTGAAGTTGAAATGTGTTTTTTTACTTAAACTGGTATCAGTCTGTAAAAGCTATGCTGTACCTTGCAAAGAAAACAAATTATCAGTGACATAACTCATCATAATTCAGCATTCAAATGTACAAAGGATCAGATATACAAATACACTCCAAATGGCTTTCTAATAAAATAAAATATGACTGTGTTTCTGTGACACAAAATTGTCTTTGCTCGTGAGGATGAAGTTATCAGGAATAGAGTTCTTTAGACTGAAAGAAGTACATTCATTCAGCTTTCATAACCTTGACCAACAGTGCATTTTGTATCTGGTATATAGAGATTTATAGCAATTGTTGCACATATTTTTAGCCCACATTTTTTATATGATCAATAGATCAGAACTGAATGATATTAGTAGCTTAGAGTCAGCAATTCAATTTAATGGATAACTTATGAAATTACTCACAGCCTCATAGGCCTTTAAAACAATGTTAAAAATCAATTTCATGTTTGGCAAACAGTCAGTGTAGCTCTGTCAATATGGAGTGACACTCTGAGGTCATACAGCAGCAAATTCTGCTCTCAGGTGGTCACATAATGAAAAAATAACACCATTAAAATCAGTGGGGTGACTAATTTTACAACAGCGCATAATGGGGCAGGATGTGACTTTAAAGAAAAGAGTCTCTTCCCATCAGAGTTGAACAGTTAGGTGCCACATGTAGACTGCTGACATGAATGGAGTTTAGATTTTTGCTGATGGATATAGGCCTACCATTTTTGCTGACAAAAATGTCTAAGGAGCATATCTGTATGTCAACACATATACATAGATTGTATATGCTGATATATTAAGTTCTTAAATAACTAACATGCTGCTAACAAACTATAAAATTATGTTTTATATGATATTGCTTACAGAAAATTTGACACCTGACTCTCATTTATCTCCTCCAAGTTGTACATGACAATACAAATCCTTAAACAACAGGCTCTCTGTGCAGCATAAATATGCTGTTTCAAAGAAAAGAAACAAATCCTGGGATAAATCTCCATCTTCTATAAGCACTGTGCTGACATGTAATGGCATTTTTTAAAGGGGTAAAATTAACTCTTTTTCCAATCATGAAGGTTCACTTTTCCCCTTAATAACAGAAGTGCTTTTCCATATATGTCAATAGAGTCAACTCTTATAGGTGGTCATGTGTGTGCCTTAGTTAAAATGAATGTTATTTTTTGGAGATAAGTGACCTTTGGATATGGCTGCCAACCATCCTCAACTTGTGGGATCATAAGAGAAAGCAGAGGACCCAGGAGACATAAAATCTGCCACAGAATTTCATCCCGAATGCCTGGTTGTTTTTTTCACGTGATATTTTTCAGTCAAGTCCTACATTTGGTGAAAGTTTTGGGGCTTGAAAGTTCCAGCTCTTCATTTTCATGTGGAGAAGTTTTAATGATTAAGTTAAACTTGTGGCTTTTGGTAATTATAGCACATATGAAATTATATTTATGGAAGCTAATCTGTCCTAATCACTTAGAACAGAAGGCACTTTGTTGAGAGGATTGAGTAGGACTTCAAAACAGTTGATTTCACCTTCAGTTGTACAAAGAGGAAACCCAAGTAAGTTTCACAGGTTTCTGGTTTAGTTTTCTCCAAGATTGAAAATTAAATCATTACTGCTGCTATCAGAAGACGTTTATAGGTTATTGTCTTGTGTCAGCAAGGGCCTGCTGTCAGTTAAGCAAAGGTGAGCCTGGTGAAGAGGGTGACCCACATGGAGGCTGTGCCCTCAATGATCTCAGCACAGTCCTATGGGGTCTCACCATGGTGTCAGAGCCAGAAGCTGTTAATAGGGTCTATCAACAGCCCCAGACAAGGCAAGCAATAGACCAGTTCCAGTGTCGATCCAGGGAGCCCAGTCAGATGTGAGAGGGGGCAGTGACAGGACTAGCAACAAGGCTACAAATAGGGGTTCAAAGTTCAACCTGGAGATGAGGCCAAAGACAGGACTTACAGATGATCTATAACATACATTTGAAGCAGGTGTGCAGCCAGCAAGCTGCCTACCATGGAGGTCCAAGATCCAGCTAGGAGGCAGACCTGGAAGCAAGTGTACTTACAAAACAGCTCAGATAAGGGCTGAAAGCTTAGACTTCAATGGAGCCCCTAATCCCAGAGGCAGGGTAGTTGGTCTCAGATGAAGGGGGTCGGGGGCATTAAGACCTATAAGTGCCTGCAGATCTCTGGCATTTTAGAAAAGATAGTCCTTTCATAGGAGACCTTTGTCTAGGAAACAAGAATAAGGAGAGTTAAAAAAAGGAATCCTGCTCCTCAGTTTCTCAATGTGCCTCAATAGGGCAAGTTATCTCTGTCTTGCAGAGGCAAAATTAAGTAATCATTTAATATATATTTTGAATCTTTTTCATAGAGGAAATCACAGTATAACAGGGGAGTTGAGAGAATAACTGGGTAGCCTATAATGGTGTTTTAAAATTTTGTACCTCTAATATATGATCGCTAGCAAAGCTTTGAAAACAAATGACAGAATTTGAAGCTGCCCTACAATAATTTTTGAATATTGTATATTAACCCGTATATTATTGGGGTATCGAGTGCATTAACCCAGTGTGTCTAAAAGGCAGTGGGAGGATGAAGAAACAGGAAAAAAGAAATAGTTGCTGAGAAGTGCCTTATCTGGAGCCCATACTTCAGAGCTATCAAGGGACAATAGTTAAGCCATTGGTTTTGAGAACTTTGTCTTTATCTCCTGCTGAGTTTACAGTACTGGTTTTATCTGGGAAGGGCAAACCCTGGGAACACAGAAGAATAACCTCCTTGTGACTCTGAGTGTTTAAATGGGATTCTGCCTCAAAAGAGGGGTTAGTGTTTTGTTGGGGGAGACAGGCTGGCATGTGCAATGTTTGGAAAAGTAAGTCTTGCCCATCCTAATGGGTAATGGAGTGAGCCTTTGACAAAGATAAACCAGAATGCCTCCAGCTTTTCAGAATCTCATATTTTCTAAGTGACTGCTTTGATTCTACAGTTAAATAATGAATGTTTTTACTTTAGTGAGACATTTTGTGGATACATATGCCTGTCAGTATGTAATTGACTCTAAAGTGGGACTAAACAGGCTGTTAACAATGCATCTAATGGATATATCTCTGATTCCTGTTAAGCTGTGTCTAACTGAATAATATTATCCATTCAAAAGATCAGTCTTGTATTTACTGTAGTTTAGTAAATCAGGGCTGGGTAAAGACACATTGTGGCTATGAATGATGAGCTTTACCACAAATGGGGGAGATTACAACTGTCTTGTGCCTCCTAGATCCACTTCTAAGTAAATCCTTCCATATAAACTTATTTCTGTTCTTGGTGGTTGTACTCCAAATTGGATAGTGTAATGAATCCTTCAATATATGCTTTCTGTATTTTATATTGCAACCATTAGAAGTGAGAAGAAATTCACTGCAGCTTTTTGTACCAAACACTTTGCTACCACACATACAACCTGTTTAAGCCTAATTTATGAATTACTATGTGACGAATTTTGTAAAGCTGCAAAATTAAATGAGACAAATACAACTGTTTACTTGGTAATTATTTATCATATAATATTCATACCACTCTATGGTACTGCATTGCAATTAAGTGATCATTGGTGACCATGAGTTACAGGAGCACCCACATTATATGTGTGGTCTGCAAACAATCTCTTATCACATGAAATAAAGTAAACTGCACAGGAAATACTGAAGGTACTGATCCACACCACTGGTAGATAATTCAGAAAGATAATGCTCCTATTTCATTTATCAGGGCCTGTATGCTGAGAAGCCCATATGATGTGTGGCAAAGATAGATCACTTCAAAAGAGAAAAAATTGTAGCTCTGAATCAAGCTGTTTATATTCCCAGAGAATTTGGCTTTGTAACTCATTAGGAGAAGGAGTCCTTGTTCCCAAAATTATTCACTGAGAAATAAACAATTGGTGAATTTCTTCGTCACACAGCAGTGGAGTATAGGAGTTAGGGGCCTCTTGTACAGGCTTCACATGCCTGGTAGCGAACTTTCCTCTGCCTGGCTCTAGTACATGGGAAGCACTGATATTCATGCTCTCCTATCAAGGAGAGATGGATGGGGGTGGCAGAAGCGACTGCAGCTTTGTATTTGTGCAGTCATTGCATAGTAGAGGGTAAAAGCAGAATTTCTCATTCAGTGTCCTGCTGGTTGTTGGATTCAGTCTTCACCCATTTATTACTGATTTCAGCAGTTCTTGCTGTAGAAATGTGGCAGGTACGGTGATGTGGATTAAACTCAGAGTTTTGCTATTAAACTTTCATTGGAGTACGACCAGGAGCCTTTTTAAGAAGCCTGACACTTTGTTGCACCGGGAGGCCAATGAAATATTTCTCCTGGCTAAAAACTGACTGAATATTTGGAATAAAGGGAATGGTAGCCTAGAAGGAGAACTTCCATGGCTTTCAAACTACATCAATGAGTTACTTGCGATTTCTTCTCGTTTGTTTACTTAGCCGGTATTTTCAAATGTCTCTCTTTGTTGATTTCTGGCATTGAAATATGAGTAGGGGCATGACAATAGAAAGTGAAAAGGCACATTCCCCAGTTTTGGGGTGCATTATTCCATGAATCTCTTTTGTTGTTGCACATGACCAATTGACCTTTGAAACTGTGTTAGAAATAACTCTGCATCTTGATGGATGACACTGACCTTAATAACAATAACAAAAAGAGAGTAAAAAATGCAGTCCCTTTTCTCTGTAATCACCATGGACTGCTGGCTGTCAGGCTCAGACTTTCCTTATTGTTCCTCTCATTTACAAGCCAGACAGCATTACAATGTCTTTTACTTTTTGGCTAGTACAAGAGCTAACATGAGGATGGGCAGTGTGAGGGCAGCAGCCAGAACTTAATTTATTAACAGAGAGGGAAAGGAACTCCTCCAGAGTTGACTTTAAATATATGGCAGGGACTTTGCAGACAGGAGTGTTACAGTTTCATGTGGTAAACTGAGATTCACTGGTGGTTTTCCAACTTTATTTCTCCTGAAAAAAAAAGCAAGCTTTCAAACACTGTAGTGACAAACACAGCATTTACACCTAGAGGCATTCACAGATGAAGATATTTTTGCCTCCTGATAGCACACAATAATATGCGTTACCACTGTGTGCATATTCCACTAAGAAACAGACCTGGATTAGATTCTTGTGGACAGATTATGGAATGTTTCCTTTGTATTCATGACTGAAAGAGACTAATAGGATTTACCTGATTCAGAGATCAGATCAGGCCTTGTTTAAAAGAACAGACAAACCAAGAATGAGAATAAACTTTTTGTACCAATTCAGGAAGGGGGAAAAAAATAAAAATTGCATGGCCTCAACTTCTGTAATACTTTTGTCCTGATGTGGCATGATACAAGCTACTTATTACCATTAGAAAAAGAAAAATCTTCTATGCAACCATTCAGTTGAAAATGCTGTTATTTAAAAATGTTGGTAAAAAAGAGGTCGGTAATAATACAATGTGTGGAGTTAAGAAGTGCTCGATTGGTTTGATAGATCTTCTGTCCCTCTAAATTTAGAAAGAAGGAAATATTCGCAGTACACATTCTATGAAACTTAGCTAAAGAAGTAAGCTTAATACGGTGAGCCTTTACCCCAATGCTTTAACAAAGGCCATTGTGCATCTATTCCGACTGGGTACTTTTCCAGATTACATGCCCATTAAAGCATCGATTACCTCTGACATTTCTATCAGCCTCCTATTAAGTTTGCATTTACTAAATTTCCAGAAAATCATGAGCAAATTAATCTAGGCACTAATCACATTGCAGAGGGAATAACTTAAAAGAGGAGAAAAAAAGAACAGTATAATTTATGATAATAGATTTTTAAATAAATTGCTTCCTTTAGTTAATAACTTGTTCTCTTGTCACTACATACTTAGTATTACACTGAAAACAGTTGTTTTTCTGACTAAATCAATTAGTTCATGTTTACAGAGCATTTTGAAGATGTGAAGTTGCAGGTGCAGGCTTATCATTGCTAGATATTGCTGGTCCTCTTTGTAAAACGTGCTTAACAACTGTCTAGCTGCCTTAGCATCCTGCAAAAGGGGTAATTTCTTCTTTCTTTTTCATGTTTTTAGAGGACCTTCAGTTGTGTTGGTGGATTTTCAGTAGGAGGGCTTCTTTTTTATAAAACTGATTAACCACCTCATTGTACTGAAAAGACCCAGGAGGGAGACAGGCAAATGTTGTACTTCATAGAATCATATAATCATAGAATAGCTAGGGCTGGAAAGGACCTTTAAGATCATCTAGTTCCAACCCCTCTGCCATGGGCAGGGATACCTCACACTAAAACATATCACCCAAGGCCCTGTCCAACCTGGCCTTGAACACACCCAGGGATGGGGCATTTACCACTTCCTTGGGCAACCCATTCCAGTGCCTCAACACTCTCACAGTAAAAACTTCCTCCTTATATCCAATCTTAACTTCTCCTGTTTAAGTTTGAACCCATTACCAGTTGTCATATCACTGCAGTCCCTCCTGAAGAGTCCCTCCCCAGCATCCCTATAGGCCCCCTTCAGATATTGGAAGGCTGCTATGAGGTCACCACACAGCCTTCTCTTCTCCAGGCTGAACAGCCCCAACTTTCCCAGCCTATCTTCATACAGGAGGTGCTCCAGTCCCCTGATCATCCTCGTGGCCCTCCTCTGCACTTGTTCCAACAGTTCCATGTCTTTTTTACGTTGAGGACACCAGAACTGCACACAATACTCCAAGTGAGGTCTCACGAGAGCAGAGTAGAGGGGCAGGATCACCTCCCTCGACCTGCTGGTCACGCTCCTTTTGATGCAGCCCAGGATATGGTTGGCTTTCTGGGCTGCAAGTGCACACTGCCGGCTCATGTTCATTTTCTCATCAACCAACATCCCCAAGTCCTTCTCCGCAGGGCTGCTCTGAATCTCTTCCCTGCCCAACCTGTAGCTGTGCCTGGGATTGCTCCGACCCAGGTGTAGGACCTTGCACTTGGCATGGTTAAACTTCATCAGGTTGGCATCAGCCCACCTCACAAGCGTGTCAAGGTCCCTCTGGATGGCATTCCTTCCCTCCAACGTATCAACCAAACCACACAGCTTGGTGTCATCAGCAAACTTGCTGAGGGCGCACTCAATCCCACTGTCTGTGTCACTGACAAAGATGTTAAACAGTATCAGTCCCAACACTGTCCTGAGGGACACCACTCCTTACTGGTCTCCAATTGGACATTGAGCCATTGACCACAACTCTTTGTATGTGGCCATCCAGCCAGTTCTTTATCCACCGAGCGGTCCACCTATCGAATTGATGTCTCTCCAACTTAGAGACAAGGATGTCATGTGAGACAGTGTCAAATGTTTTGCACAAGTCCAGGTAAATGACATCAACTGCTCTACCCCTGTCCATCAGTTCCATATCCCCATCATAGAAAGCAACCGGATTGGTCAGGCAGGATTTCCCCTTAGTGAAGCCATGCTGGCTGTCACCCAGCACCTCATTGTTTTTCATGTGAGAATCTGCTCCAAGATTTTGCCAGGCGCAGGGGTGACACTGACTGGTCTGTAGTTCCCTGGGTCATCCATTTTCCCCTTCTTGAAAATGAGGGTTATATTTCCCTTTTTCCAGTCATGGGGAACTTCACCTGACTGCCATTATTACTTATTATCACCTCAATTAACAGGTTTAAAACCCCACTGGACCCGGACTCAGTAAGATCAGATATGGAGTAAATTAGTTACATTTACTGTTTATTTTCCTTCCTCTACATGACCGAATACCTGTCTCTTAACACAGGCATGGGGGTACATGTCAATGAATTTCAAAACTATTTGAGTTTTGAAATGATCAGGATTAACTGAATTGAAATAAACTATTTTCAAAGGGACTTGTTTTGGGGATGCACAGCAGGGGACAGTCTGCATTGTATGCTGAAGTAAAGTCAGATATGGAGACACACAATAGGTAAGTAGTTAAGCTTCAGTTGAATTTAGGGCCTTGAAATACTCAAAGCTGGTGGTGTTTGGCTGTTTGCAAGGAAGCTCTTGGATACTAATCTAATCCTGCCTAACAAGGAGATGGAGTTGCTGAAATGCAGTGCTTATTTTTCTTTCAGAATTTTTTATTTAACCTCACAAATATTTCAGCCTATCGCTGAGCTTTTATACGATGAAGTACTCTGTACATCACATCCTTGCTGTTCTTTTGAAACAAAATGAAAGCTAAGCAAAAAATGGGCAAGTGAGAATGGGGACATTGCAGACATAGACACCTAAGAAATTGTGATTAATACCACTCACCAGTTTTATAATGCTTTTGTCTAGTGGCACTGGCCTGGAACAAACAGTAACAAACCAACCATAATGTAACATCCCCTGAGAGCCATTACGATCATGCAGGAGCTGGAAAGCCGACAGCATGAGCTACTGAAAACTGTTCTAATTGCTTGTTAAGATACACTCTAAAATCTGGCAAAGGAAGCTATACTGAGTACCACAAATGGTGCAGCAGTGCCACCACCCGAAAGAAAGGGAGACTCTAAGGGTGGGGGAGAAAGCAGGGGGGATAATTAAAATAAAATAAAACATAATAAATGTCTGGTTTTAAAATCTAACTGAAACCCTACTGCAGCCATTCCTAAGGAGGCCAGCCTTTGGTTTTTCCCCCCGAAATTAGTTTGTTTTCAAGCAGTATATCCAAGACTACTGGGTATGATACACACATGAAACCTGAGAAAGGAAACTATAACAGGAAGGGGCTCTCTCCTTGCATGTGGGGTAAGAAGGTGCAATGTAGGATCACTTTTTCCCTGAGCTACTCCTGGAGACTGATGTTCCTTTTGCATGCCTTCTACTTTCCTGTGAATCTTTGCACAGGAGCATTCCAGAGGTACTGAAAAAGGAAAGGAGAGGTAAGAAAGAACACCAGGCTTTTCACTCTCCTTTATATCAATCTCACATTTGATGACTGGGTGACAAGACAATAGTAAGAAGTATGCTCACGAAGACACTGAGCAACCTTACCTTCAATTTCTTATCTATTAAAAGAGATACTTTTCTGGTGTGAGGTCCCATAGCCTGTGGTATACCTGATCTATGTAAGGCCATCTTTACAGCCATACATACGACAGGGCCAAGGAATTCAAAGAAAAAGGATTGTACTGTTTTCTGATTGCAGACTCTCTCTTTGCTCTGTACTAGGGACTGTTATGACTTCATGTTAAATTAAATGGCCAAGGTTTGAAGATTTCTATAGGAAACCCCAATGCTTATTGAGGAATCTCGAATGCTATATTTATGACAAGATAGAATACCACAGAAGGAGGTGAAAGCTTTCTATATGAATTTGTCAATTTCAAGCTTTAATGGATTTGAGATTGTCAGCCTTGGCTGATTTGAAAGGCATGTACACTGTGGCTTCTGAAGACAAAGTGAGACTGAAATGTGCTGCTTAAATGATTTAAATTTTTAACCAGTAGTCATCGTAAATATTTTCTGCATGTGAAATGGTTTTGTATTAAGAATTTCAGGCTCAGTCGCCACTGTTAGTCCTCTACAATGCTGCTGTATGTGAGTTGCAATTGTGGACTCTAAAAGTCAAGGTTCTGTTTTCATCAGGAACATTATATCCAATTTAATATCAGTTATGTGGAGTCAAGTTATTTAATAATGTTTTGTTGGTTATACAGCATTCACGTAAGTCTGCCCAAACACAACACACTAACACCTTACAAAAAGCAACGTGTTGCTGATCAGCCAGTCACATTCAGCGCTTAGTTGTGCCAGGTTTCTATTGTCATTTTTAGATACAGTTTTCTAACAAAAAGTGTTCCTAAAAAGAAAAGAAAAAAAGTGTCCCAGTTGGGAAATAAGTTGCTGAAGTGTTTCTATCCATTTATTGTCAGCATGAATGATGAAAAAGCCAAACAGGTGCACAACAGAGAGCTAAAATCATGTGTGAGTCTGTACAAACAAATCCAAACACCCCACTCATTTTCCCTGAGGTGAGACTAAGAGGGAGATTTCCTGTTTGTTTTTTCCCAAACAAGGAGGAAGCACTGAGCTTTATTTTCCTATATCTTGTTCAACCACCTTGATTAGCGTCTATATTCATGTTCCTTAGTGGACAGCATATTATATAGGTTGTTTGAGGTTAAGTAACAATGGGTAGCATGGCTAGCACAGTTTCCCATGTCTCTAAATATAAACACAATAAGAATCCTGTTGAGACAATGAAGCAAGACAGAAACAGGCTTGCTGCTTGAGCCCATAGGTTCTTTTTCTTGTTCTCTGGCCATTATGTAAACTGACATTCTGTTTTTCCCATTTGAGAGCAGACCTCTGCCTTATCATCATCACAGCAGATGTGCCCAGAGAATGTTTACCAATAAGGAAAAGAGACATTGCCGTTGTCTGGATTGTTATTTCCTACAAGAAAGAATAGGGGAGTTGGGATGAAGAAGGAGGATGGAAGGCAGCCGGCGTTGAAACAGCAACAATGTAAGCAGAGACCCTGATGTGTTGTTGGATGTGTTGTTAAGGGCAGAGCTGTTGCATAGCTACCAATTTCATGCAGAAATGTAGGTGTATAGAAGAAGTGTTAACTGATACCCAAATCTGTATGTGTGCATCCATACCCACAAGAACAATGCTGCAGTACCTTTTAATGCAGTGCAAGCTTCCCCCCCAGCAATAGTCACAGCAGGTAAAGCCCTCCTGTGTAAACTTGTGACACCTGTGTGAATTTGGTTTCAAACCATGTAAGCTACATCTGTGTCAGCTTCATTTTATTCTAGTGAAAGTCATTTACACTAGGATTAGCTTAACTATTAGTAATGTGACATTGAAGCAAAAGCTCCTGTATCACTAAGGCCAACAAGTAATTTCTACAGATGGAGGGGAGGTTAGTTCCACTAGAAAACTGAATTTCCCTGTGAAAATAGAAAATGCCTGCTTTGGAGCAAAATCAAAGTATAAACAAAGGCAGAATATAACAACTTCTGGGCAGGTAGAATATTTGTGCAGCAATAGCAGAATTTAAACTGTTATATATTTGTGAATAAATCTGAATTTAATAAAGACAAGGAAGTTAGAAGATACAGCTTAGCTCTGGATTTGAATTTCTCTCCTTGCTGAGGTGCAAAATCTCTTTCTGCCCAGAGTGGTTGTGACAGCTAAAAAATGCTGTTTCTGAGAGTCATCAAGTATTCAGGACTGGGTTTTTGGGTTGCATCTTCATCTAAAGAAACCCAAGCTAAATGCCTACTGAAAGTGTAAGCAATCTCCAATAGCTACTAAACACTCCTCCTAACCAGACATGACCCTAAGCTGTCACTGCACTTGTGGATTTGTACTTTCTGCAAATAGAAATTAAAATTCTCCCTAATTAAGTGTTAGGAGAAGGTTTTAACAGATACTTGATGAAGATCTTGCAGCAGGGGCAGTTTGAGTGTGAAGAGTTGAGAAGTGGGTTTGCAAGTAGTACAGCCTTTGCACTGTTTGTTTCTCAGTGAATCAAAAGGTCCTTTAAATTTTCATTTTTGCAGTGGTAATAATAGGCACAGAGTTCAGGTCTCACTTACCTGACTAAAAGAAATATAAACCAAAGGTAGAAAGTGAAATACTGACCCTGATAACAAGCAAATGTAGAGTGTCGGGACTTAAAGTCGGTCTGATTTCTCCAAGCCATCAATGTTTAAATCCCAGTAGCGTCTACACTGAGTGAAAATGAATCAAATTCTGTGTTCAGTAAAAACAGCTTCATTCTCTCTGCCTGTAGCTGATGAAGGGACGTTCAGCTGCAGACTGGTACAAGTACAATCAAAAGCAGAATCTCTGTTGTTTGGGTTGTTGAAAAAGGTTCAGCCTCCAAGACAAAGTATCACCAACTGTGAGTGAAGGTCTTGGCAGCTGTATTTCAGGTGGTCATTTAACTTGTATTAATACAACTTTACCCTGTGTTTTCATCCCTCTGTGACAGTTTGGAGACGCTATAGATGTGGAAAGCAAGGGCACAAGGTTAGTTCTTCTGCACTGGAGTCAACACACACAATATATTTCAATCTCCTGGGATTTGTTGGGGTGGTTCATTAGTGCAGTGGAACTTTCGCAAGTCTCTAAGCTTTTTCTTCCAGGTATTTGTCTCTGTAATTCTGTTTTTTCTTGTTTGTATCAGAAGTACTTATTTCTAGAAATCTATAGGGTTTATAAGCCTGGATTTTAAAAATAAGTCTTTATGTAATTGTTATGGCACATCTTATATGCACTTCAACATCATACTCCTGTAGAGAAGAAAATCTATGTTTCTCCATCATACTTTAAAGACTAATTCCCTGGAGTAATCTCCATTCTCTACTAGTTTATTCTAAATAAAATCGATTTTTTTTTTTTTTCTGAGAGATTAAAACCTGCCTTGAAGATTGTGAATGGTTTTGTTGTGTAGGCCTTTATTAATAGACTCCCTGCAGCTTAAGTCTGTTTATATAACTTGAAAACAATAAAAAGGGTCGACAGTTTTGTCAGTTGTGATTCCTAACAAAAAAAAAAGGAAACACAGACACCTCCTCCCCCTGTGTAGCAAGTGACATTGCTGTAAACAAACTTCAACGAAGTCTTTAGGAAGATCTGACTCATTACTCAGGGTAGAGTGGGCTGTTGAGTTTATCTATGAAATGTTTAATCATGCAGAAAGTGAGCTATAGGACTTGGTGTGTGCTTTGTTAACCAGGAGATGATTGTTTATCATGATCAACAATAACTGACGTAGGAGTCTGTTCACAGAGAGATATCCTACTGTGCTCTTTTGCAGTGAACATAGCAGGTTTCAATGTGGTGTAACAGGCGCAGACATCAGACAAATGCAAAGATGCACTGTAAGTGGCTTGTGGGCAGTCGTTTCCTGTATAGAGATACTGAAACTGGTGCCTTTAGTTTGGGGAGTGGGGAGAAAAGAGCATACCTCTTAAAAAAGTTGCATTTTTCATTGACAGGCCTTGCCTTGTGGAGGTGTCTGCCAGCAGGTAGCTCCAGCCTTTGCCAGGTAAGGTAAATGTTGCACTTGCTGTTAACAAATGCGGTATTTAAATAGCAGATAGCAGTGCAAATTTACAGTTCCTAGTCTATTGTCTTCGAAGTAAGACAGAGGAGCTGAGATGTAGGTGTTAATGCTCAAACATTTAATTTTAAATGTGGTTATCTTCACAGAACTGAGAAATCACTTTGCAGGTGATCACAGAATCTTCTCAAGACTGTGTCAGTCCCTCACCTTTTTAATAGGCCTTAGTCTTGGAACTGAACAAACCATGGCTTTCTCCCACGGCATAGGATCATAGTTTTTACTATTATGAAAGTAGGATGAAAGCACAATTTTTGTTCAATATAATTTGACAAATACGATTTGAGCTTGCCTATATTTCCCTCAGCTTAGTTTTCATTTGGGGCAGGCTATTACAGCTGAGTAAGTCCCCCCTCCCCCCAGTAAGTCCAATTACCAAAACCATTGTATCTTAAAATTCCAATGTGATACTATATATCATCTTACATCCACTGAAGATACCATCCAGTTTCACTCTAGACATAATCTCTACTTTTGCTTTTTGGTGAATAAGTTCAAAATTTTGATTTTTTTACCTCAACATGAATAATAATCATGAAAACATGTTTTTCTACATGAAACACAATGGAAACATCTTTCTTATTCATTCACTTAGTTCTTCAGCAGGCAAAATCTGTACATATGCTCAGCATTAAGCACATGTATTCCTACAGATTTGAGTTTGTATTAATCTTATATTTCACCAAATAATGCCCTGAAACTCGTGATGGGCTTTAAATAGTTGTAAAGCAGAAGTAACTTCAAAGCATGATATACCTTTAAATAGTGCAAATAATGACACCAGCACCTTGTGACATAAGGTTAACACAAGCACCTTGGAGTGTTCAACCCAATATTTAAACCTGAACTCATAGCACTGCGGAGTTGGTATCTAAACTCTGCTGTGGTCCTGTCCTTTGCCCTTACATGTTTTTGAATTGAGACATATTGCTCTTTTGAATAAAATTGAAGGAATAGAACTTTCAAGGTGCTATCACTCTGTAGAAGGGTTGTGTTAAATTTCACTGTGGCATGTTTTAATATATTTTCTCTATAAAAATTCATAAAAGCAAGCCCTAAGTCATGCAGGAAATACAGCCTTTGGAACATATAGGAAAGAATGGGTGTATTGGGAGTGTGTAACTTTAATTAAGTGTTCATCACAGAAATGAAAAAATTTGAAACCTGTTATTACTTGGCCAGCAGACTGGTGGGGCAATGTCTGTGTGTGAACCGGGCATAGGAATCCAAAGAAATTTACAGTGTAGACAGTATGAAACTATGGAGAGAAAATGAGCTAAATAGCAGTGTTTCAGAGCAACCCTGAGGTCCCTGTATTGGGAATACATGGAAGAAGTGGGCTGTCCTATCTTTCTTAAGTCAAGACTTAAAAAATTTTGAACTTTAGTTATCTTGTGTGCTTTCAGCTTGATATGGGAATTATCTTCAAAACGATTATCTAAAGTTTTCTATCTGAAGGAAAAAAACCCCCACAAGTTAAAAGGAATACTAAATACAACTGAAAGCAGTAGAAATCTAACTGTTAAGTAAAAATTAACCTTTTATCTATACATAGATTATTGATTCTGATACAACCACATCACAGTGTGGGTGGAAGAAAGAGTTCTGGAAGCATTGATCATCTTTGAGAGGAACAAAAATTAATTACTTTTGCTCCCCCAGGAATGCTATTTTATTTTGTCTGGTCTTTAAAAGCATATCTATTGAAGACAGGATTTCTGTTAAGTTGATCGTAATTCAAGAAACATGCTATTACAAATTCTTTGCAATATATGTTCTTGAGATATCATTTGTCACCCCCTGAAAATGTATTGAACGAATGGGGACTCCAGGCCCGTAAACAGAAACAGATAGAGTCAAAAAAGCTTAGCTTCCAATCTGTATTATGGAGATCTTGTTCAGTTCCTTGCAGTGTTTTGGTCTAGCTAGTGTGTACAATGTCATGGGCATCCTTGCAGTGACACTGGAGCTCCTTATAGGCTGCATGATTAATTGGTGTAAGAAAGAGGGGAAAGTTGATGCTGCAGCCTTTTGCTTTGGTAAAAAAGAAAAAGAGATCATCACTTAAAGACTTGTTATCATGATAGCTGTAGCCTCACAGAGTCCGATTGTTGTAATTAAAGATGTTAGAATTATGTTAGAATAAAAGGTAGAAGAAAAACATCCTTGCTATTCCAGTTTCTAGCTGCCATCTGTACCTAGCATCCTTAGATGAAATACTGAATTGTTTTTCGAGTGATACTCCCACTGCATAGTATTTTCTGAGATGTTAAGCAAAACTGAATTCACCTGCTGGTCTTCTAAGAAAGATCATATTTCGTATAATTAGAAATGTCAGGATTGAATGCAATAGTGGTGGATATTTTCAGTAGAGAAAGAGATATCATGGAAGACTAAGGTCACATTAAAACAAACAATCAAAAAAACAAAACCCTTCAAAGCTTAAGTCCCATATTTTCTATGAAAACAAACTGATTCTCCTTGTGTACTGGTTTAAGTGTAACCTTCCCATTAATTTAAATAATGCTGTTCTCAAAGCTCGTCCAACGGCAACATCTCCGTTAAACAATTTCCTTTGCAGTCCTGTTCATTGCCATCTGCCTTTTACCCGGCTTCCTGATCACCTCATAGTGTGCTTATAGTTCTGCTACTAATTTCCCATGTAGCATTTTTTGAAGACTGTTGCTGAAGTCCACACACTGGTCATAGAATCATAGAATAGTTAGGGTTGGAAAGGACCTTAAGATGATCTAGTTCACAGAAGCTAAAAGCAAATTGGACTGAAAGAAGTTAATTATCACTAACAAACCTCTTTCATATATGTGAGCCTGATGATATAGGACATTGAAGGCCTTTGGGAAATGCTAAACTTCTCCAATTTCTGTCAGCAGCATTTTGCAGAAAAAATCAGCAGTATATATCAGTAGTATATATATCCCTGGAAGCATGCGAGGCCGAGTTGGATAGGGCTTTGAGCAACCTGGTCTAGTGGAAGCTGTTCCTGCCTGTGGCAGGGGGATTGAAACTAGATGAGCCTTCCAACCCAAACCAATCCAGAATTCTATGATATATATATCTATATAATATAATTCAATTTTTAGGTATTCCTTAAGACTATTACAAGGGAACATTTCCAGCTGGTGACAAAAGGCTGAGAGAGTGCTTTAAATGAAGTGTACATTTGATATATAAATGCTTCTTGAATTTTGGTGAAAGGGAAGTTATGTCATTTAGTTATCTTATGAAATACGTTTTGAAAAGACACTTCTATGAGACAACCAGATAAAAAAAAACCCTAAAAAAAATACTTGCTCTGTCTTAGTATAAACTGGGTAAAAAATAATTCAAGTTACTGGTGAATGAATTTCCTCTTTACAAAATTTTGTAAAGCAATAGAGTCACTGGACTCATTCCATTGTTATTCTGTCAGTTTTAGTCTTCCAGCGTTGCTCATACACTGAGATATCATGCTTACAGATGCATAATAATTTTCAAATGAATGCTTCAGGCAAATGGTTGATGGAGTGCTGCCATCTCTTGGTTATGCAAATTATATGTTGCAAGATACCAGGCGCTTTTCTTAGATGGAAATGCCCTCCCTAAATAGCTTTACTCCGTTTGTTATGTGAAGGGTGATACTCAGCTCTCGTATTTAATGTATTTACAGACATTTTCCATTTAATGTATCCTTCAAGGTTATTAGCAATATTTGAGAGACATTGAGTTTGCCCTTCCTGTTAAAGATGGAGAGGTTGGCTGCTGTCGAGAGAGTGGTTTAAAGTGGTTAAAGCATTAAAAATGCTGTTCAGACATGTAAGCATGTGGACCCTTGTTATGTAGAGAGGAGATCATTGTTGAGGAGATATTGTGCATGTGTAGCCTTATAGCCCAATAAATGAGGTGTTGCCATTGCATGTCGCATGCCACAGACTTTGTGCTAAGCCAAAGACACCAGCTTGTTGTATGTATTTTTGGAACTAATAGCAAGTAATGACAACTTGTCCTTTATGTAGAGTGAATTTTGTAAGACCCTACAATGAAACAGCGTGTATGGAAGTACAGGCAGGTGATGATAGCAGATACCTTGGAAGTGTGGGCACAGGATTGTTGTCGTTTAAACCCAGCCAGTAACTGAGAACCAGGCAGCCATTTGCTCTCCTCCCTTCTTCCCTCCCTCCCTCTCTCCCCACCCCAGGCGGAATGCAGAGGAGAATCAAAAGACTTTATTCTCTGCTGATGATCATGACAGCACCTATTTTCTTTTCAAAGTCCAGAGTAGTGGAGATTGGCATTTAGCTGCTTTAGAAGTGCTCTATAGCAGTCAACAGCATGTAATTGAGTTCATTAGCTGTTTTCATCCAAAATCAAACCTCCTTAAAGTACACACTGGACTTCCCCATCTTTCTGCATTACCCACCAAGTATGTCCTGGTCCCTGAGCAAAAGCAATACCATAAGTGGGTTTGCCTTTACTTGAAGCAGGAATAACCCAGACTGCCTTTGCCAGCAAATTCTCTATGTGCACCCCAGGAACTTTGTCCCCTTCTACAGTATGCAAAAGTTCTGATTGGGCTGGGCCAGCCCTGTTGGCTGATCCGCTGGTGTTGACCAACCAGATGAGTTTTGGTAGATATGTATTACAATGTTTGAAAATCCCACCACCCATTGCTCTCAGTGTAGTTTTTAACAGCCCATTGTTCCGTTCTATTTTCCCAGAGGCTGGTGCATGGTAGGGGATGTGATACACCCATTCAATGCCATACTGTTTGTCCCAAGTGTCTATAAGATTGTTCCGGAAATGAGTCCCATTGTCTGACTCAGTTCTCTCTGGGGTGTCATGTCACCACAAAATCTGTTTTTCAAGGCCCAGGATAGTGTTCTGGGCAGTGGCATGGGGCACAGCGTATGTTTCCAGCCATCCGGTGATTGCCTCCACCATGGTAAACACATGGCACTTGCCTTGGCAGGTCGGTGGGAGTGTGATATAATCAATCTGGCAGTGATTGTTCTCAGACTAAAGCTGAAACACAGCACTGCACCAGTTACTAGTGAAGAAGAAAAATGACTGCTACTGCTGAACCCAAGACAAGGATGATACCAGAGCACCAAGGTCAATGGTCGTCAGATGAAAGCAACTTAACACCCACTTGAAATGTTCAAGTACCTTTTCTATAATGCTGAAAATAACGAGGATTTAATCAGAATCTCAGGCACATTTGCCCTATGGAGCTACTGGTACTCCAGATATTTGAGACTCAACTCTCCCATGGTATTCCAACATGAAGCTGCTCCCCTGCTGGCACCTATTGCCTACCCCAAGTTGGACCCAACTTATGATCAGGGGGCTGGAGCACCTCCCGTATGAAGATAGGATGAGGAAGTTGGGGCTGTTCAGCCTGGAGAAGAGAAGGCTGTGTGGAGACCTTGTAGCAGCCTTCCAGTATTTGAAGGGGGCCTATAGGGATGCTGGGGAGGGACTCTTCATGAGGGACTGTAGTGAGAGGACAAGGGGTGACAGGTTCAAACTTAAACAGGGGAAGTTTAGATTGGATATGAGGAAGAAATTCTTTACTGTAAGGGTGGTGAGGTCCTGGAATGGGTTGCCCAGGGAAGTTGTGAATGCTCCATTGCTTGTGGTGTTCAAGGCTGGGTTGGACGGAGCCTGGGGTGGCATGGTTTAGTGGGAGGTGTCCCTGCCCATGGCAGGGGGGTTGGAACTCGATGATTTTAAGGTTCTTTCCAACCCTAACTATTCTATGATTCTACGATTCTATAAAGCTATGTCACTCTTCTTCATAGCACACTTGTCGTGCAGGTTTCCCTGTGACAGTAGTATGAAAGACACTGTGCTGATTAAATGATACACACTGAGCTTTAACAGCCCTAATCCAAAGGGGAAAACTACGCATTCATTTTATATGCCAGTTTCCTATACACTGTGTTACGTATTCTCTCCTTGGTTATTATCTTTCATAATGCAACTTTAAATTGGTTATTTATCCTTGCCTAAACATACAGAGAATTCCAATTACTGGCAGCACTATTTATTCAGTTTGTGATGGGCACCTTTAAATGCTCACATTAGGTAGTTCCTGGTCTGTACATCCTCATATCATGCCATAGACATGCTGGGTTGATTCTCATTAGTCCTTTGATAGTGCACTGATATTCTACTTAAGTCTATTTTCTGCCTGCTTATAAGTCACTTCCCACTTTCTATTGTATTCAGATATAATTAGAACTCGCGTCTTTCAGGCCTTCATATGTTTCATCCATAGCCTAAAAAAATGTTCCCATCTCAGACACCTACTACAACTTTTTTGGTGTCATGTCTAACTCTTTCAGTGTTGATTCCTTTTGTAACAGTTCTAGTTTTGCAAAGCTGTGAAATGTCAATTTGATTAAAGTGGCTATGTGCAAATAGGCTGTGTTTACATGAACACTTGTTACTTTTAGGTTATAAACATGACTGTCATTCTGTTTTAAAAAGAATGGTTGAGAACGTACCTCAAATGCTCTATTCAGGGAATATGGCGTCTCTAATTAGTGGAGTAAGGAAATGGCATGTCTGCTGTATCCTAGGGACAAGATATATGCATGAGCCTGAGTAGGAAAGACAAAACCCCCAACTTCTTAATTAAGCTTTAGTTTACTTTTCCTAGTTCATCTTTCTCTACTCAGTTGTTTATAGAAGGTGACAGCAACAGTGGGAGACAAAATAATTAAATGAGATTTTTTTTTAATCCTTGTACTCTATCTCAGAAGCTGCTGCAGTCTACAAAACACCCTGACAGTTTGCATACTCTGCTGCTCTTTAAATATTCTCAAATCCCCTTCTTCAGTAGAAGCATGAGATAAATAGTCTCGCTAACGGCTCGATTCAGTTTCTGGTAACATCATCCTTACAGAATTCTTTGTTAAGTGGGTAAGAAAGAATCAAAGGCTGCAAAACTCTTCTAATTTTTTTTGCTTTGTGTGGCTGAGGATCAAATATTCATGGAGGAAATGAAAAATTTTCATGAGACTTAAAATTCAAACCGCCGAAGTGCTTCTGAAAGTACTGCCTAAGGACACACCTTGTGAAATTTGTAAAAAATGTTCTGTCCGCTCTTAACAGCTGTAATCTGTGTGTGTAGGTCTACATTGAAAATTCTTTTCCCTCCCAGCCCACTTCAGTAACAGTGGGGCATTTCAAAGAATGAGGTAGAAGGGGCTTCCAAATTTGTACTTGTTACTAGAAAGGTCAGGATACCATTTCTCCATTGCTGGGCTTCTGTACATTTAGACGGCCAGTATGGATATCACATTTCAAACAGTGGTGTTAGAAAACCAAGGTATTACCTCCTTACCATGACAGCCAACCTGAAACTGATGTTTAAATTTGGAACTCCTACATTCCAGGTGTCTTTCCAAAATGAGAATATCTTCCTGCGTTGCCATCAGCTATGAACAATGTCACTCTTCACTATATATCAGAATTGTGGATGTTTCTTTCAGAGGCCCCAACATAAGAAGGATATGGACCTGTTGGAGTGAGTTCAGAGGAGGCCACCAAGCAGCGTGACCAGCAGGTTGAAGGAAGTGATCCTGCCCCTCTACTCTGCTCTCGTGAGACCTCACTTGGAGTATTGTGTGCAGTTCTGGTGTCCTCAACATAAAAAGGACATGGAACTGTTGGAACAAGTGCAGAGGAGGGCCACGAGGATGATCAGGGGACTGGAGCACCTCTCGTATGAAGATAGGCTGAGAAAGTTGGGACTGTTCAGCCTGGAGAAGAGAAGGCTGTGTGGAGACCTCATAGCAGCCTTCCAATATCTGAAGGGGGCCTATAGGGATGCTGGGGAGGGACTCCTCATGAGGGACTGTAGTGAGAGGACAAGCGGTAACGGGTTCAAACTTAAACAGGGGAAGTTTATATTGGATATAAGGAAGAAATTCTTTACTGTAAGGGTGGTGAGGCACTTGGTTGCCCAAGGAAGTTGTGAATGCTCCATTGGTGGCAGTGTTCAAGGCTGGGTTGGATGGAGCCTGGGGTGGCATGGTTTAGTGTGAGGTATCCCTGCCCATGGCAGGGGGGTTGGAACTAGATGATCTTAAAGGTCCTTTCCAACCCTAACTATTCTATGATTCTATGATTCTATGATCTGAGGGCTGGAGCACCTCTCCAATAAAGACAGGTTGAGAGAGCTGGGCTTGTTCAATCTGGAGAAGAGAAGCTCAGGGGAGACCTTAGAGCAGCCTTCCAGTGCCTAAAGAAGACAACAAGAAAGCTAGAGAGTGACTTTTTACAAGGGCAGGTAGGAATAGGACAAGAAGGAATGGCTTTAAACTGGAAGAGGGTAGATTTGGATTCGATCTTAGGGAGAAGTTCTTTGCTGTGAGGGTGGGGTGGCACTGAAGCAGGTTTACCTGAGAAGTTGTGGCTGTCCCATCCCTGTTGTTTGGCCAGGTTGGATGGGGCTCTTGTGCTTCTTTGACACATATAAGGACACAGCATGCAGTTTGGAAAATGCCTTACTTGACATTTTTTTTTTTTTTTTTACTAGATTAATCAGGGGCGGTAATAAATTATTCTTGCTTTTACTTCTCTAAAAATATGATGCTTAGCTTTTGATTCTTCTTTCTGCTGGTCATGAATTGTCTTTGTCAGTCACAGTCATTCAGAGAACACCAGGAGTAGTTACGTACTGTTACAATTAGAAGGACAGAACTAACTTCTTGGATGTGACAGCAACAACGTGCGTATTCAGAGCATTGTTACTGACTAAGGATATGCTTCCTTCTCTAAGGTCTGAATTGTTAGAGGGTGACAATCTCACAAAAAAGTGAGACAGCAAGTGAATCAACTCACCTTTGGGAAGGTAGTCGTCAGATGCAAAGATTGCAGGGAACTGGCTATTTTCACTGTTTGTATTTGTGCTAGTAAAGGACTCTGTCAGTACGCATTCACACACATAACTGTAAGTGCAACTGTCTTTGATGGATTACACTGCAAGGAGGCTGATTATAATTCTTTGTTTGTTCCAGTTTATATACTAGACCATTCCTTGGTCACCTTATTATTCTGATTCTTGGCTAAATATTTAATAGATAATAACATATTTTTATAAATTATTTTTTCCAGCCTCATACGTTATATCTAATCAATACTTATACTTTATTCAAATGAGGTATGATAATTTTTCTTCTACATATTTGACCTTGTATAATACAGAAATCCTTTCTCTGCTATAAAACTGGTATGTTTTCGATCACCTCTTTCTTTACGGATCTAGACACTGGTAGCAAGTTTTACAAGCTGTTGTTTTATTTCCCACTCCTCTAAGATGCTAATACACAGATGTATTTCAAACAATTGGCTATGAACTATCTATATTATTCTGATCCATGTGTCAGTGAAATTACATCGACTATATTTACTGCACTGAAAACCTTTAACAGCATCCAGCAGAACATCAGGCTTCCTGGTCATAATTTCCAAACAGAAATAGATTACATTTTTCATAGCTTAAGGAGAAAAGGTTAACAGTGATATGAAAAATTCACACGCTGTTTTTTTTTTTATTCTATTTTTTTAATATATATTCAGCAAAAGAAAAGCTGAGGGGGTTCAGTTTTTAAGAAAATAGGTAAATGAAATAATATGACTAATACTGGTTAGTAAGATTTTTCTGGCATGCAGAAATATTTAAATCTCAATATCTTTTGGTTACATATTTTTCTGTTGCAGAGAGATTGTTGTGTTACAAGTTCCAAATATTTTATGACTATTAATCAAGCTTATCCAGCTCTTCTAGAGAAACAAACTCTAGCATAAAATTGAAGTACTGTAGAGACAGGTACCTTTCTGCCATGTGTGTGCAACATTTTCAGATTCAGGAAGTTAACTGGAAGTCACTATTTTTACGCTACAGTTAGGTAAAGAGTCATATTTGCAAAGCAGTATGGTTTATTTATACTATCATTGTTCTCTGCACATTTGGTCTTATGAACCACTGGGAAATTGAGGAGAAAAAGTGTTTCCAATTACAATCCTATTGTGCAATTGGCAGTGTAACTGTTTAAATGGTTCACATTTTCTATGCAGGTGAGTAAAGATTTCATATTATTATGCATCTTTGTGAGTCACATAGCCTAAACCAAGAGATGATAGCATTGTTGGTAGGCCTCTGGAAAGGAAGGCTGCTATCTCTTATTCTTTTTAACAAAGGTTATAGAAAACAAGCAACAGTAATCAGGAATCAGATTCTGAAGTCCTCTTCCAATTTCCCATGGAATATAAGTTTAGTTTGTGTAAGACAGAAGAAAATAAAAACCTGAGCTAAATAGTAAAATAGAACATGAAAGAAATAAGGTTTATTAATAACACACACACAAAAATAATCCTAGAAATTTAAATCCTAGAAAACAATACATGTTGACTGTGTTCCTGATCTAGTGAAAGCACCTGTTATAGAAAAATTTACTTCCAGGTATAGCACAGAACTTTGCCTGAGGGAAAATGTGGAAGTCTGTTTAGAGTGAATTCTAAAGCAGACAAGTTATTTATGGCAGACCAACTGGATTTGTGGAACAATCTTACGATTAAATGAGAAGCTTGCTTTGGCATGGCACTGTATGCTTTTTTCTTATGCAACTTACACCATGAGGAGAATAAAATACATACTATGTAGTTCTACAGTGAGGGCTGCAGCAGCCTTTATTTTAAAAGCAGCTCTTACAACTCTTTGTGCATGAATTCTGGCAGAATGAGTACACAAGTCATAATGCAACTTTACACCAACTTGAAATGTTAAGGCTCCTTTTTGATGATGCCAAAATTAATGAGAATTTAATCAGAATCTGCTGATAATATGGGGCACAACTGTAAAGCTGCAAATGAGAGATTTTCTCTAACACATTCTTTATAGAAGATTTGCTGGATACTGTGCAGGTATCAATTTGTATCTTTACTTGTGAGCAATTTACCACATAAATCTGTGCTCCTGCAGGCAGAAGTGTTTCGAAGAGCAATGAAAATATGTCTTCACAATGAAATGGTGTGCATGCTCATTTGAGGAACCTGCAGAACAGACATCGAAAATTTATGTGTTACATCTTTAAGTATAATTTAACTAAAACACAATTCCCCTTGTGTTAGGCCCCTCAGAGTTAGTAACAGAATGACTAGTGGACCTTTCAAGAGAAGAGTGAACAGCAACTAGTCAGGAGGAATTTCTGTATTTGCAGAATTTCAAATTATTAGAAACTTATATCACTTATAAGTGATATAAGTGATGTAAGTGATATAATCAGCGTATTAAAACTAAACTAAAAAGGAAAAAGGCGTAACATTCTTAAGAAAAATCATTAATTTGGCTCAGGTAGGTAGTTGCCTATGGGCCTTTCAGGATCTAGATTGAGGATATTGTCTCACCAGAGACAAAAAGCCCCCATTCTTCCTATGTTTTTTTTTTTTTTTTTTTAAATTATGTGTTTTACATATTTTTAATCTACTGTGATATATTATGATGTTTTACTCTTCTAATGGAGTACTGATGGATAATCTCATACTACTGCTGATCTACCTTACTGCAAGCCATACCAGTGTTTGTATGACAGTGTAAGGCAGAAGTCATTCAGATCTTTTTCAGCTAGTGGAATTAAGAAAATTCATGTATATCCCCACTGTTCAGACCTTGAGAACTATTAATTGGTTTAAGTAGGAACAGAGTAGAACACTTAATCTTCTAACAGGTCTAAGCCTTATTTGCATTCAGCTACAAGCTCGTTATTAAAAAGAATCTGCAACGAGAGAAGGTTTTAATCTTCCTGTTCTAAATTCCAAACCAGA
The DNA here is from genome assembly GCA_039720435.1 of Amazona ochrocephala. Lineage (NCBI taxonomy): Eukaryota > Metazoa > Chordata > Aves > Psittaciformes > Psittacidae > Amazona > Amazona ochrocephala. The sequence goes on from CM077881.1 coordinate 35,519,370, forward strand.
TTCCTGGATAGATTAAATCTGATCTCATAACCTAAATGTTAAACAGCTGATGATTTGTGTCAAACTTTTTGTGGTAGTTGCTTGTGGTAGTTGCTTATGGTAGTGCTTGTAGTATTTGCATCCAGGTTTGTGGTGCTGTGTACGAGTAACCTGTAAATGAGTCTCCAGTCTGCAACAGCCATATTCCACTTCACACCATTTTTGTGAGATGCTTTTCAACCATCTCAGCACTGAGTGGGTCACACTTTCTCTCCTACTTCACATAGGCACAGTGTAATTGAGTAAAGTGCTTCCTCATACCATTTATTTCCTTTGCAAACTGGCTGTCCCTTCCAACTTTGGATAGCAAGTGTACTTTGCATTTTTAATACTGATGTTATGAAGACCTGGCATGGAATTGGACACTTTCTTGCTGTTATGAGGCAGCCAAGGTGAAACTGTCAGTGGTGTTTTGAGCTCATAGGAGTTGAAACAACTTCCAGCATATTCTTATGAAGCATCTCTCTACTGAGATCTGTAGAGTACATGTGGCTTAGTGCAAAACACCAGCCTTTTGCAGAAGTTGCAAGATAATCATGGAGCTCCTGTAGTCACCGTCCTCTTTAAGATGCGCAGGTGATCTTCCACATAACAACCCTAGAATTCTCAGTTTGAAGGGAAGTAAGAGCTTCACCAATACCAAACACAGAAAGCAAGATGTGTTGGCCTCAGCCCACTAGCCAGCCACGGCCCCAGGTGCAGCCTTTCTGCACTGCAACTGGTTTTGCTTGTTGAATTCACAGTGACAAATTACTAGCAGCAAATGGGAGCAGAAGAGACCACTCCATAACTTCTAATAGCGGCACTTTGATTTCCTCCCAGAACACTGATAGCTGTGGTTGACTTGAGGCTGATAGCAACCATCTTCTCTGAAAATAAACATGAAGTATTTTCCATTCTACTCTGCTGTAATAACTAAACGAAGCAATTTTTTCGTAGTGTGTAAAACCCGAATGCAATTATTACTTCCTTCCTCATACTGACCGAAGTGCCGTGCTGCCCTGAGGAATCTTTTGCCCGGCTGGCCCCACAGCGACACCGGGAACCAGCCGCCGACAGAAATCGCACACAAGCTGCCTCACTGCAATTTAGATTTTTATTTCAAAACTGCTGGAAACTGTTTATAAGAGATGAGAAAGAACATATTATCCTTCCTCTGGTTTTGCTCCTCCAAGGGCAGGGAGCCCCGCCAGGAGACTTCGGGAGGCTGCCTCGCTCACAGGCAGTTTCCTTGACCTCTGTCGGCCACCCTTAGCTGCCTCTGCTCCCAAGCAGCTCAGCAGCCTGCGACGGCGTTTGAGGCGGCTGCAAGCCGGGTTTAGTCAGGCAGAAGAGCGGGGAGAAGCAAGATCGGGAACAGCCCCCGAGGGACAGAGGAACCGAGAGGGGCGCGGGTGGGAGGGCGCCAAACCCCGGCTACCGCCAGGGGGCAGCATGCTCCTCGCGCTGCGCTGCGGACGCGGCTCTGCTCGGCCCCGGCGCTGCTGCGCAGAGTAGCTCGGCACAGATGGAGGTGTCGGCTGCTGCCCGCCGGGCTGGCGGCACCAGAACCCCCGCCAGTGTTGCAGAGGAATTACCGTGATTTGTTACGCCTTCACAACCTGCTTCGTCCCAGCGTTTCCAGGCTGGCCAGTGCATGAGCAGCAGCTGTTAGTTGTGCTACCTGATCTAGAGACTGAGGTAGGAGCAAAGTGGGGAGGATGAACAGGTAGCCAGGTGATGCTGATCACAAGATTTGTCCTCATTTGTGTGGTTAGCCGGGCCCGGCTCTGCCTGGGGCCAACCAGGGTTGGCTGAGGTGGGTCTTCTCTGGCGGCAGAAATCGGCCGTCACACCCAAACCCCCCAAACTCCTTTTTGTTTTAGAAGAGAGGCCAGTCTCCAGCCACCCCAGAGGTGAAAGGTGTCATGAAAAATGCTTCCATAAATATCCTTACTTCAAACCTGTAGACCTGCCCATGGTTTTGCAGACAAAACTGCAATCCATACACATTGTGATATGGGAAGAGGTGTCATTAAGTGCCAGCTGGTTGCTTGGGCTTCTCATTTTAGGAAAAATGCAAGGTTTTAATCCCACCATCTTTCTTAGAACAATAGAGGACTGTGGGTAGGGCTCTGTTACTGTGATTTCTGCAGTACCCGCACCTAAGCTGCATCCCTCTGGTGCGTATAGGTGAAGAGATGAACATTGCCACTCAAAGTTTGTGATAGAAAATTAGATGTAACGCTAAAGCTGAAAGGAAAAGGGTAAAGGAAAAACTAGCTGCTCCCTAGTGTTTGGCATTACAAATTTGGGTGTAATGCCAGATGCATTAACACTAGATTATATCAAAATGTCAAAGCAAAAACCCCATGAAAGCCTCTGATATTTATTTGCTGACACTCTTTTGCCTTTGAACTGTTATCCTATGTCTGTGTGACTATAATTCATGCATGTAAGAGAATTTCACTAAATAAGCAGGGGAAGGTAAGTAAAATCTTTTCAGAGGCTCAGAAATCTGTTCTAAGAAAATATTACTACCTTGTAGTAGGGAGAGCACTTATTTAGATTTTGGTGTTTGAAGCATTTCTTGCTGTGCCCAGCACTAGAGAAAAAAGGCTTGGTTTCTGAATGCTGTTCTCTCATGCCCAGGCTTTGCAGGCAGCCAGCGATGCCACTGACACCTGTGGTTTACAGGATTCCTCAGGTGTGGAGGATGCTGGTGCAGGTCAGAGAAGCTGCGGGTGCCACTCATGCAGCTGGAAGAATGGGGAGAGGAGGTAAATCTTTCTGTACTGCATGAAAACAGCTGCTGATCAAATCATCCATCTGTGAATTGCTTTAGGAGAAAACTAATCATGTGACAAGTTTAGTGCAAACAGCAAAGGGAAGTTGGTTTCCTTACAATTCAGGAAGGTGTCAAAGGATGACCTTCTATGAAAATGCTTTATGATACCCCTTAGGTGTGTTTTGTCTGATCTCTACTGTATTGAGTTACACTTTGTAGAGAATACAGTTTTAAAAGTACCTATCAAATGTGCATGCTTTTGTGGTTTCTGTAATTGGAAGGCTAAAATAAAATCCTATAAAGCATTCAAAGATACAATATTCAACAGGGATGGAACAGCCTATCCCTTAATATCTTTTGTGAAAATTTAGATACAGATTAGGGTTTGGAGCAGAGCTGTAAGACTTGGGGATGAATATACAGGGTTAGAAAGTTGGGGCTGTTCAGCCTGCAGGAGAGAAGGCTGTTGTGGAGACCTCATAGCAGCCTTCCAGTATCTGAAGGGGGCCTATAGGGATGCTGGGGAGGGACTCTTCATTAGGGACTGTGGTGAGAGGACAAGGGGTAACGGGTTCAAACTTAAACAGAGGAAGTTTAGACTGGATATAAGGAAGAAATTCTTTACTGTAAGGGTGGTGAGGCACTGGAATGGGTTGCCCAAGGAAGTTGTGAATGCTTCATCACTGGCAGTGTTCAAGGCTGGGTTGGACAGAGCCTTGGGTGGCATGGTTTAGTGTGAGGTGTCCCTGCCCGTGGCAGGGGGGTTGGAACTAGATGATCTTAAAGGTCCTTTCCAACCCTAACTGTTGTATGATTCTATGATTCTATGAATGAAGTGTTTCCAATGTGGTGTTCTCACAAGTCTTTGGTCCTAAATGTTCTAAGTCTTAGCAGGCTAGGGTGTCCAGGAAAGGGATATACTTCTGTTTATACTGGAAAATATCCTTTCCTAGTGGGGATCCAAACTAGAATTTAAATCCTAAGAACAAACGTGGGTGTTAACATTTGTTGTTGGGGTTTCCTAAGTGCCTGTATTATTAGTAGACATTTAGATTCTAACACCTCATACATTTTCTATGACATCTAAAAAACTAAATTTACCAATAGTTTAAGGTATTTTATGTTCCAAGCACAGGTAATATATTTTTGTTCTTTTGTGACTTAGAAGTGTTGTATGGAGTTTTTTAACTATTAAGACTTAGCCATAAAATGTTCAGTAAACAAGAAGATGAATTAAAAAAAAGTATCAGAATAATTCAGTATTACCGCCAATATAGGGTGCTTATAAGATGAACAACAATTTCCTGTGTGCATGACTATAGGGACTTGGCAAAGAGACTACAGTTCTGGCATTCTACAGGCCAACTCAGAAGCCAGACAGAAAGGCAGAGAGGAGGTCTGTAAACTCCTAGATGACAAAGCTGTCTTGTCACAGCCATCCTCACGATGTTTTCTAAAAATGAAAGACTGGCCATGGCAAAATAGCATCAAAAGCTACACAGTCTCAAGCTGGGATTCTCCTGTCTGCTCACTTGAAGCATTTCAGCCACAGTGGTTACAAGCTGCACCCATGCTTTGAGCTGAACTCACTGAAGGAAGGTCCAGGTAGCACCTGAAAATACTCACTCTAATCATAGAACCTGGATTGGTTGTAACACAAAATTGCATGATGAATTCTTGAATAAAGGCATAGCCATACAAATTGCGGCACTAGCAGGTCTTATGAACACAACGAGGAAGAGGTTTCCTCTCACAGGCTTCAGGGCAATGATTTCTTCTAGTGATCTGATGGTGGTTTTGACTAATTCTGATTGGTTTTTCCCATCCAGTTTGAAGAATTTTTTCCAGTTCTCACAGAAATTATTTTGTTTCCTGTAGAAGGAAATAGAGATTACCAGATATGTGACTGGTGAATTTATATGGAAGATACAGGTAGCTATAGGTTACATGGATGAACGAGTCTTCAGGCTCTTTGACATGAACATACTCTGGACAGTGAGTTCCTATGTGTACAAAAGGGGAAAATGGCATGCTTCTCTTGGCACCTCTGGTGAATATCCGTCTTTTTGGGTGGGAAAAAGAAATTTTACAGGTTTTGATAAATTTATTTTGTTTCTGAACTTTGTGCAAGCAGGAGGGATATTCTGAAAAATGAGTTTTTTCAAAAACAAAGCTGTGCCTTCAGTAACACAGTACCTTGTCCACCTGCTTTTGAATCCATGTGGGTGTTGAGTAACAAGAAAACTGTTTCATCTCCTCAGGAATAGCAAACCTCTCCTATCCCTTAGAGAGTCTGTAAGTAGGTCACCTACTGTAACTCCATTGCACCTACTGTAAGTGCTTGCTAATGAGCAGTTATGGTTTTGGGACAAGTTCTCTGATGGTGGCAGGTTAGCAATGCTGTCCTTTGGGTAGTCATCCTAACAGGCTTGTACCATGAAGCCTGTGAGCTAATGGAATGTAGCACTTGCAGTGCTGCCCCTACATGACACTTTTCCCTCCCGTCCCTCATATTTCCATTTTGTTACTGTTGGTCTCTCCAATTGGCCAAGCAGCCAAATATGTAGGTTTCCCTCCACCAGGGTCCCTCTTGGTGTGCTGAAGAGAATCAGGTTATGTACGCATGCTGGGATTTAGGAAGCTCGGAGGTATACACAGGCTATGTTCCTTCTAAATCTCTTTGGGTCAGCAGGTGGCGTACATCCTGAGGCAAGAGAATTTACAGCTGAGAGAACAAAATGTGAAGATCTGCCATACTGGCACTTGTGGGATTCTGGCTTCTTAATATCTCTCTGATTCTTTGAATATTTCCTTTGTAGTCATAAAATAGACTTGGGCTGGGATGAGCAGAGAAATCAAGCAGTCTCTGCTTTTGCTTGCACATAGTGCTAGAGTTGGCATAATACACTCATTTGCTTAGGAAGAATCATAGACTTAGAATAAGCCCAAATTCAGAAAACATACCCACTTGTGAGTCCCTTGCTCAGTGGAACTGAAAGAACAGCCAAGAACCAACTGAAGTAAAGTTTAATTTTACCAAAATAGGGAAATTATCTATTACTTATTCATTATCTTAAATGGTGAATAACAGCATAGCAGTGAAAATGTGAATGAGGGAAATAACCCAGTGATTCCCAAAAAAAGCCACAAATCTTGATGTAGGAAGAATGACTAGTTTGATGTGACACTGATGTAGACAGGTAATTCCAAACAGTTGGTGTGTATTATCTAAAATGCCATTAAAGTAATCAGTTTTGAAAGTACTACAGACTTGAATTTTTAAATATTCCTGGATGACTTGACTATAATGCTATGGATCTGAAATGAAATCATCCTTTAATGGATTTAAATCCATTACACTGTATTTGAAGACTTGAAAAAAAAAAACAATTTTCAGGATTTTGACAGGCAATGTGAGTTCTTTTAGGCTTAGAGGTATTAATAGTACAGCTTTTACTTTTCTGCAATTTATATATAAATGAGAAATTTTGCAATTATTTTTGTCTTCAGCCTGTATCTTTGATTTTCTAAATAAGAAACGTAAGTGTAGTTCCAAAGATCTTTTGTTTCTTTTAAGATGTTTTATATCTAATTAAGTGTCTGTAAATACAGGATTGTAATGTCTGAAGAGGGAACCTAAAGATAGAGGCTAAGTGAAAAAAATCCTCTGTAACAATGTGAGTTATTTTAGAATATGTGTTGTTTCAAATGGGAGTATCAATTGGACTGATTCAGTCATGAGTGATTTTGGATATCTTGGGGTTGCACAGTGTTACAGTATACATCATTCTCCTCATGCTTTGTTATGCACTGCAGACTCAATGAGATATCCTTACTGTAAGTGTTCTATAAAGATTCATTTTAAGACCTGAATATAAGCTCTTTCATTAAAAATATTGTTTTCAATATTAAAACAATCCTCTTTTCTTGATCCTTACAGTCCTAAGCAGACATGCCTTCATTGACAAGTTTTATTGAATCCAGACTCTTCCTATTTTTTAGAACTGTACAATTCAAGAGATATGCTCTTGTGTGCATTATTTTGAGATTCAGTAATTACCTCAGTAAGTTGGAAAGCAAGGTCTGGAAATACCAATAATAATATGTGACAAATATCCATGCATATTGCACAATGATTTTGTAATGGAGGCAGACATACAAATCAAGTAGACAACAAACACACAGAATTACTTCCTGTGATTTCTTGGAAGAAAAGGCAATGATAGCCAACAGAGGGTGTTCCAGGCTCTTAATCAGCAGATGTAGCTGGCAATCTTCCATAATTTGTTCTTAAAATAAATCATTATATAAATAAAACTTAATTTCTGATCTGCCTTTGGTGAGTTGGTAGTGAAATATGCAGGAAAAGAAGCCGTCCATACTGCCCCATTTATTAAGCTTCTTTAATAGTTATTATATATATATATGTCAGAAATGTGTGGTGCTGGTGAAAAGAGAATACATGGACAGCTGTAAAAGCAAAGCAGTATTTTACAAGTTGTATTATTTGTTCCTGCTCATTACCTTTAGGTATATGTATTGTTTTGATTTCCATTCTTGGGCTCTTGATATAAGGAATAGTTAGTGACATTTTTTGGCAATGCCTCAATATTATTCTCTTCATATGCATTTAAAAAAGGTTCTTGATTCCGTCACATGCCCTTGTCACTTGCCAGAAGTACTGGTATTTCCTCACAATATAAGTAAAAAAAAAATTGACCTAATTATTTTGGTTCAAATTTTGGTGTATGTTTTTCTTATTTCTTTTCATATCTGGAGAGCTCAGAAGATCGTGGTGTTGTGAAAACATTTGTCTAAGTCTTAATCTTTTTATTAGATCCAAAATGCTACATATGAATGGAGTAAAAGGACTTTCGAGAAGAGGAAAAATCCGTAATGGTCCATTTAAACAGTCGTGTTAAACAAGATCTGATTTTTATGTTGTGATTCTTTGCAAATTAAAAGACATATACAGTAATTTACTGTTGCATATTTCTCTCTAATCAGTCAACCATATTGATACAATTTAAAAAATATTACAAATTTGAGGATGTACTTTCTCTGATTGGGTTTTGTACTTTACTTTTACATTTTACAAGGACTACTGCTTGCTTTCTCATCCAGGAAAGCGATTGCTAGGAGAAGCTGGGTAAGAAGAAATTATTTACTCTCATTAAAATGCCAACTTCCTAGATGTAGCTTCTCTGAAGTAAGGAAGGTAACAACTTTAGTCCGGGATGACTCCTCAGAATGTCTGCAGTAATGTGAAGCAGTCTCAGGAGATGTGGATAATGTCTAAGTGAAACTGTCTTTATCTGCATCTGGCTCCTGCTACATTGTTTTGTGTGTCATATTCCCTCCCACTCCCACCCCGCCCCTTGATTTATTAACTTATTTTTTATCATACAGGAGAAGGAACCATCTTCCCAGAATTGAAAGAATATTTTCCCTTTGTAGAGAAAGCTCCACGCAGATAAAGACTTTTGTGCTCTGTCAACATTAAATGCTGACCCCTCAGCTCACCACTTGGGGAAAGATGTAAGGCAAGTGATGCCAAAGATGATGCAGAAATATTCTGAGAGATTTCACTAGTGAAGCAGCTAAGCTAAGATGCACTGTAGCAAGCTTAGAGCTCTTATGGGAACTTAATAGGAATGCCAGTTCATCAGTAATGTGAAAAACAGATACAGGCTGTTTCAAGTTAAATGTAAAAATTAAGCATATATTACTCGATTGGCTGAAAATGTGGTTGTGTGTGGATTGCCCAAAGTCACGTAAGGACTCCACTATGCAGCTATGAACAGAACCCTGCTTGGTGTTTTTTTTCAGTCGTGTTTTTTCAGCTTACTGACAAAGCCAAGCCCAGCCTTTTAGAACCAGATCTTGATGGGGAGCCAAGGTTCTTCAAGTGCTTACTCAAGGAATTATGTGCAAAAACATTTTAGTGTCAGTGTGTTTCTCACCTATCCCTGTGTCTCGTGACAGACATACTTAACGAAGTTCTCAGTGACTTTTAATCCATGAAACTGTTGTAAAGGGTGTAAAGATTTTCCTTTCATGATTTTTTTTTCTCCTGAAGAAAAGCTGTTTGTAAAATTGCATTACAGAGGCCTGTCAGTATCAATAGCTTTAATTAATTTGTCCCCAAAATAAATTAAAAAATGTAGGATATGTAGATGCTCATTAGAAAAAATACTCTGTGACACCAAAAAGGAAGTAGTGAGATGAATTGCCTAATGCTCACACATGTGCAAGGTGGAAGACAGTTTTAGAGAAATTTAGGTCTCAGGAAATATTAATCAGAAAAGTATCAATAATGCTCAGCAAACATCAGAAGAAACAACATATTCTCAAGAACATGCTATGTTTTACACAAACTAGCAATACTTAACTTTTAGGTTTGTATTCTTAAATTCCAGCCAGGATGAGCTTTAAAAAAATGGCATAGGTTGGAATTACTAAGTAGTCTGGAAACAAATATAGCACCCTACTAGTTTTGGCTTTTGATTCCTAAAGGGTGCATGGAAGAAAACCCAGAGATCTGTGGCTTAGAAAAGCTGTTTTCAAAAGCGCCTCAACTTTTAACAGGAAACAAGAGACACTCTCGCCCAGGCTCAGCAGTCAGCAGAGCTCTCATACCAGTCAACACATTAAATGTGCCATGTGCATTAAATGTACTTAGCGCCATCAATAAACAATCTTTCAGTTATTTGCACATGAACTGGAGAGAGAAGGACAAGATAGTGAAGCCTGTATTTCACATCCTTTATAGGTGACCATGATAAAGAAAATGCATGTTGTAATTTTAAGCAAGGGGAACAGGATTTTGATGATTCTGAGCCATAGGTAATCCAGAGATTTGGACTTGCATTTATACATAGCGTTAAGGTCTAAAGTTCATGTGCTTTCGTACTGATTAAAGATGAGAACCCCATACATGCGCTCACTCAAGCTTATATAGGTAAATTACTGCACTCCACTACTGCAGTTGCAATTACAGGATCTTACACCTACATATTGCTTTCCAGCAGTGAAGAAAAGCCCAAATATGAATAAAACTGCTTCTATGCAAGGGCATTGTTCTCATACTATGTTCATTTCTAAACTGATATAGATCAGTATACGAAATGCACAGGCATGTTCAGTAATAGAGTAAGAGAAAATTTCCCGATATTTTTGCATCTAAAATGGATGAATTCTCTGTTGCTCTGTTTTTCTACACAAAATATTCTGATAGAAAAGCTAGATAGTTTGTGCATAGCAACACAAATGCCATTATCACATTGACTGAAGTAAAGGACAGAAGTACTGGCCATAGGGAAGCAGAAGAGAAGAAAAATCTCTTATTGCAAAACTAAGCTTAAATCAATTTAAATGAAAAAACCTTGTACTGTCCAGGGAGGGAGTGACTCTCACAAAATCTGAGAAGGAACATTGAACTTAATATCAATGAGCAGTGTAGGGGAAAAAACGTGATGGGAGAGAGAATAAATCAGCACAAAAGAGAAAACCGCCCTGGAGAAAAATCTAAGTAGTGCAGAAGAGAAACATGAAAAGCAAACCAGCTTCTTTGTTTCACACTTAGCAGTGCCTTGGTGTGGATTGCAGCATCAGTGTTGGCTTGAAGTTAGAAAAATTCCACAACCTTGAGTCACACAAGTCAGGAAGCACCTGAGCACAACTTCAACCCTCTTTTGCCAATGTGTAGTTTTTATGTGGACTGCTACAGCCTTTTCTTTTCCGGCCTTTAAGGACCCTTTATGGTTCATGATAAAGAGCTCCTTTTTACATTTTTCTTTCTCACACCCCTCTTGTCACCCCTTTTCACCAGCTCTGATGATTCATTTTGCAGTTACTTGTATCTACTGTACTGCTCCTGGTCTTCCTGTTAAACTACTGCTTATGTATGATCCTTGCCTTTCTCTTTCCTTTGCTGTTTCAGGGTCTTCTGTTCCTTTAGCACCTCTTTTCCACAAACTGCATTTGTAGTGTTTGTCCTCCTCTTCACACTATCCATGTGCCAGACTTAATGCAACTCTCCTTCAGTCCACTGATTTTTGTGTGACTCTTGACAAAACACTTCACCTCCTTTTGCTTCAGATTTCACAACTGGAAAATGGTGATAATATCGTTGACTTCCTTTGTAAAATGTTTTGAAATCTACTGGTGAAAGCTCTGCATAAAAGGTGAATATTATTGCTATTTAAATCAATAAGTACTAAGAATAAGGTGAGCTATGGATGTCTCTTTCAGAGCTTTAATGTGAAATCCTGTTTGATCTTCCTCTGTCCAGCTGAGACAAAGTATATGCATGCTGTGTATCAAGTGCAGACTGCAGCCAAAGCTCTAGCTCAAATTTATTGATAATACACAGTGTGTACATAATTTCAAGATTATATTGTGGGCTTGAAAATCTAGTATTGTGTCTTGAGGAGGGATTGTAAACTGCATTTGTAGCTCCCTTCCTGCCTTGGGCATAGGGACAGATGAGGGAGGAAGGGCTGCTGTATGAACTTCAATCGCTGGTCTAATGAATACATAGAAGTACATTGTTAAGTGCCTGATACACTTTCTAAACTTGCTAACTAAAACATATGGTCATGGCTTTTCTTGAAATTTTCCCTCAAGAATTGTTTATGCCGAGAATAAGCATGAGCAATTTTCCCCAGAAGGTGAAATTCAAAGCTGCTAGTTCTGAAAACAGAGATTTAGAAAGAAAATGCCACATCAATTTTGACTCTGGCATCTCATGAGTGTTTCCAGGTCTCTTTTAATTTACTCTTTTGTGAAACAAATAGTATATGTAAGAACAGAGCTGCCATACACTTAACCTTCATTTAAAATAAAGATTGCATTGAAATTATTGAGACAGATTTTTGGTTTTACATGAATTATGAGTTGTAAGTTTTACTTACTGGAGACTTCATAAATGTTTACCCTGTTAAACTGTTATTGCAAATTTCCCAGTAGTTTTATGTGTTGGAGAATGATATGATGCTTCATCAGATATTTAAGTACGAGATACTCAAAAAAGTATACGAATAATTGTGTGAAAACTTGTGTTTTCATAAACCATTACTTCAGATTTTCTGAACCTGTTAATGCTAAGTGTCATACATTGGTATCGTATAGGGTGCCAATAGGTGTGGCTGGGCGATTTCTTAAGCTAATTTCCAGAACTAGATTCTAGTGTTTGTAGTATGATAATAAACAATCTGTCAATCAGTCATATGTCAATTTATATAATGATATATATTTTTATCTTTGTTTTTCACTTCTTTGGGTTAATTTTCTTAAATACATTTAATACTGACACACTTGCAAGAAAAGATTGTGTTCAAAGCTTTTAGGGATCTTTGGTAGAACTGATCACCTATGATACTGATGTCTCCCTTTGTTTGAACCCACTTATTCATACATTTTGCAACAAGCTTGTGTGTAAGAGTGGTCTAGAGCTTAAAATTACATTGAATGTTGTACTTTAATAGAACATCTCACTATCCTGAGATGGCCTCACTTCATTAGGTATTATTTAATTTCTTCTTCAGTACTATTTTCTTTTTTATTTTTTCTTCCACAATAGCCTCATGTATAAAACTTAAAAGGTCTGCAGACACTAAGAGATGAAAAGTAGAGTGGTTCATCTTGGCAATGATTCAGTCTGTGGATTAAACAATATATTTTGTAACTGTCACTGCTGAGTGGAGTTCCTTGTCCTACTCCTGACATAACAGTCAACTGCCCTACAAGCCTCTGGTCCCCTGTAGGGAAAGCTGACTGTTAGCTCTGACTGTGGATATTCTGCTCAGAGCGCCATAGATGATCATCTGAAGCTATGTCTTAACTAGGAAACAAATAATTTTAAACTGCTTGAGTTTAGGACTCATATTTGCTGTTTCCAGCATAGCCTTTATACAGATACAAGAATATTTCTGGATATTCTTAATTAATCCTGAGATTGTTTAGGAAGTGAAAAGCTTTAATAGCTGCTAGTGTGGTCTGTACAGTGCTTAGCCCTTTCCAGGCCTGATCTTTATGGCTCACCCAAGCATGAACTCAGACCTCTTGTTAAAAGCAGAGAGGATGGTTAGGCTGCCTTCTGCTGAAGAGTTCCTGAGCTTGACAGTGAAGTGAGCAACAGGCCATGTTAGTGATGGGCAAAGATGATTTGGTAAGAGGGCTCAGTTCTCCACTTACATGACAAGGCAGATAATGGCAAAATGACTATGCTTTCTTATGATACTTACCAGGTTGTTAAATCCTACCTCTAGTCTACCATTCTCTGAGGTAACCTCTACATACCATTTCTCTTGAGGAAGTAACATACAGTTTTCATTCTTTCTCTTCTGGAGTAAGGTAATTTGTCTTAAACTTAGACCTTGCAGTCTGTCTTTCTCTGAGAACAAGGATGTACAGTTTTTTAAAGCATAACATTTATTTAAATGAAAGCACCTTTACAACAGTTGGTGACATATATAGTTTGCTTTAGGCTTTTCCTTTAGTCATACCTTTTCCTGAGCCTGAGGAAGACACAGCTTCTTTGCAAAATATCCTGGAATCTCTCTGCTGTTGACAAGCTGACCTCCATGCTCTCTTTGTATGAGATGTCCCACTTAATTTGCTGGTCTTTGACTTCATACTCCTTCCTTTGACAAATCAAGGTGTGGAAGTGGAAATAGGATCCTTGATTGTGACTTGTTTGCTTGTCTTCCAAGTATGCCCTGGACTTCTGCTCTGTTGCATTCCTCTTTACTCCTCCTCCTCCTACAACATAGTCACACAGGGAATTGTAATTATCTACCATAGTTGGTTATTTGCCACTAAATAGTAATTTTATGAATTAATTGTCCTAATTGTTCCTCATGTGCAACGGAGTGGCATGAGGTAGCTTTGTGGCCAGGTGCAATCACTGTGAGTGTGCAGTGTCAGTCAGCTAAGGTTGTTAATGTGTGTAAATAGCATTTTATTTGGTAAAAATACTTAAAGATTGCTTACTTCCGCAAACAAACAGTTCACTTTATTGACAGTAGAGAGGCATGTACCAAGATGATGGAGTTTTCTAACTTTTTATACTGACTTACTTCTTGGGGAAAGGAGAAAACTTACTCTGAAGTGGAGATAAGGAAAAAAATCATTGTCTGAATTGATACCATCTTAAGTCTAAGGATGGTAACTGCATAGGCAGAGGTCTCCAGATTAATTTCTTGTATATCCAGTAGAGTTAATCTAAGAATAGCATTCTTTTGGATCAGTATGGTGTTGAGGTTAGAAAATCACTGGGAAAGAAAAGAATTATTTTTATTAGTAGCAGGACTGAGCAAAGAATTACCTGAGCCGAAGAGATAGAAATGTCTGTTTGCACTTGATAAGAACTAAATCACTTTATTTGAAACATTTTCCATGCAATAAGTTGCTATTGTCTTTTTAAGGTACTTCTCATGTGGAGTCTCCAGTCCTACTATGCTATACACTGACCAATATAAAAAAAGTGAAACTCATCCTCAAACAGTTGAAAACCTAGGTGAAAGGCAAACATAAAGATAAAACAAATAGACAAAGGGAAGATGTAGGGAGTACAAATGGTTTGAGTGAGCGGATCTCAGTCTGGTGACTAGTACCTTCAAGAAATGTAGAGGTCATGTTGGTATGGAATTTTATGAAACATTTTGATACAACTGTTAGGAAGGAATTAATCAAAATAGTTAAGGAACACATTATCTTTGCACCCTATCAGAAATTCTTTCATTACTTGAAGAGAGGCGATCTTGTAACTCCAGTTGTAAATACAGTTTATGTGGATAAAGCCACTCAAAAGAAATAATTACTGTAACATAATAAGAAAATTCTCTTGTGGATTAGGGAGTTCTAACGAGGTAAGAAATAAAGACTTGAGGAAAAGATTAATAGCTGAGTAATGTAAGGACCCATACTGGAAGTAGCACTTTAGTGGTTTTTATTTTGGCAAGATAAAATGACATGGGGCTTGTTAGCTATGAGGAGGTACAGAGTGTGCAGAAGGATCAAATGGTGATGGAGCATTCAGTAATAAATGACAGGTGAGCTTCAGGGTAGACAGCTGACGGTAACTGATTCTGAAAGGACAATTGGAACTAATCATACTGCCTGATAGGTTCGATATTAGCTGTAACAACTCCAAGAATACTTGGTCATCATAGGGAACAGCATAGAGCAGGCTGCAGCTCAGTGCAGTTTAGAAAGAAATTGAGATGTTGGATTGTATTAAGACAAAATGAGTATCATTACAGGAATTTATAGTACACTTTTCCCTGTATTTAAGGTGTTTGATCTCAGACATTCCATCTCAAAAGGCAGATGAAATAATAGAAAAGGTCTTAAAGTGAGCAACGAAATTGATGAAGAAATACAAAAACAATTCCTGGAGAAGTAAACATGAGGTTATTTAAGACAGTGCTAAGCAGAAATTAATATGGGACAAAATGATGAATGATGGTGAGGTGAGTCTGCTGTAAAATGAAGTGAAAGGCATGCTTCAATTTACTTCAGTGCAGTTAAAAGACAGCAGACTCAAAATAATGACTGGAGCAAACTGACCACTGCTGAACTAACCAAGTGTTTTCATTCTTAACACTTTGCTGAGAGAGATTCTTAGGTAAGATTTTGAGAGCTGGTTGCTTCCACTGACTGCTGCTCTTACAAGCATGTGGCCACTCTGGGTTTTCCAGGGATCTTGGCACCCCAAGGTTGCCAACTCTTTGGGTTGGTCCCAAAGAGCCACTGCTGGCCACTCCAGGATCAGTTTCTGATCCTGTTTTTCAGGACCAGACTTAAAATTGTACCTTGTCCCACTGCTGACTGACTGAATGAGCCCTGAGTATTCTTCTGAATTCAATGTGCTTTGTACAGGTGACCAAACAGCATGTGATGCTGTCCAGCTTTCTGGCACCCTACATCCACAGAATTTAAATTACCCCTCATTTCTACCTTTCTACTTTCAGGCCTGTATATGTTGTGTCATGGATCCTGTCATGAGCCCTTTGGCAGGTTTATTACCTTTCATTGTGCAAAGCACTCCTGTTATCTAGCTTCACTGTCAGTACTATCTGTTTAGTTAATGCTTCATCTGGACAAGCTCTGGTCTAAGTTCCCTCCTTAATGTACCTTTGATATTTTGTGTAGGTTTTTAAAATGGGCAGATAGATGATAATAAAATCATCAGACTATCTAGAATCTGTCATTCACTCCCTCAAACCTCTCATTGCTTCAGTTGCACAACTGCAGTAATTGCAATAATTTCCCTTATTGTGTCTGTGTACCATTATTTAGCCTAAAAAATGACAACTAATTCTGGGTAAGTTAATATGACATTTTCTAAAGTTCACCTAAAATAACTCTGGAATTTTTATGCTTTTAATATAAATTTAAAAATAAATAATCATAGTGATCTCTGTTATTTTTTCTTAGATTTTCATGGGCAGAATGAGCATGCTTTTAATGTAGGTTTGAAAAATAAAATTGAGAAAACAAGGGCAACAGATAGGATTGGAAGGTACTCTGAGACATCCTTCAGCCCACTTAAGATAGGTTTAATTATGCCGAGTCATTCCTGTCTAATGTTTGTTTAATTAGTCCTTAAAAAGTTCTGCCTGCAATTTAAACATATTAGCATAGTGGGTAGTAAGGGTAACTTCTTGCCAAACTTCTCTGTTTTTTGAAGACTGTTGTTATGTCTCCTTTGCCAGTCCTTGGCTAAGTTAAACCAAATTCTCTCAACCTTTCCTCGCAGAATTTGTTTTCAAACCTTTGATCATTCTTGCTGCTCTCAGCTCTCCAGCTGAGTCATATCTTTCTTGATGTTTGGTGCATTAAACTCCATACAGCGCTTCAGCCTCAGGCTGTAACCTGGTGAGGGATACTTCATATGACCTGTGTGTGACATCTTCATCGCACACCCAAGTAGGAGGGTAATTGTATTAGAGAAAATACTGACTAGTGTTCTGTTTGTTATCCTTTAGTCTCCACACCCTTCATCTAATGAATTGTTGCTGTAATTAGGTGTTCCCCATGTTGTATTTGTGCAACTGATGATTTCTACATAAATACTGTATACTGCATGTCTTCACTGAACTATATCTTATTTGTGTCTTCAATTTGTTCAGATAAGTTTTGAATATTAATGGTGTCCTCCACAGTCTTCATGCATCCTTCCAGCTTGATATTATCTGCAAGTTTAATTACTGTGTGTTTTATTCCATCATTCAAGTCTTTCATAAACATGCTGAATAGCACTGAGCTCAGCTCAGGCTCTTGCAGGAGTTTTACTTTATGCATCACTTTCTTTTAGCAGCAAACCAACAGTTTTGCAGATTGTTTTTTATTAGTTGTACAAAAATTTCATTGAGATAGTACCATTTTATCTTGTTTTGACAATACCAGAAGAAACTGTGTAAAAAGATTTTCTGAGGTTAATCTAAAACTAATTTTGAACTCAGAAGCCTATTAACTTGTCCTAGAAGAAAATCAGGCTGACTTTTATGAAGCCTGTTGTTTTATAGGTGTTTATTGTTTTCGATTGTTTTCAGAATTGTGGAGGAGTCAGACCGACGTCAAATAGCCTGGGATTTCCTCATACTGCCCTTTAGAAACTGACACTATTTTTGGCTTTTACAGTTGTTAGACACTTGCCTGCCAGTCTGATTTCGAAGGTAAATTACTAATGAATCTAGGTTTGAACCAAAACAACACAAAACATTTCTGTTACTTGATTTGTTTCCCTCTAGATGAACTCTTTCTACATATTACACAGGTACTTAGAAAGTGTTTTCATGTTGCTGTTTCCTTGTGTATTTATAGTTGTACTTTGGCTTTTGTATTTTTCTTCTATGTGCCTGCAACTGCATCAAGACATTAAATAGGAGGCAGCAGACTTTTATTTCAAAGCCAAGCCATTTTTCATAAGGTGACCTAATGGTCACTGCTACCCAGTACCTCGAAGCAGACTGCTCACAGTTTTCTGCACTGCATGCCTTTGCATATTTTCCAGTCTATATACACTGGGTACTGACTCCATTATAAAGGACAGTATAAGCTCTTCTCCTTTTGCATCACTCCTGCACATTCCTTCCCAATCACACTCAAAGAGATAAACTCAGCTGTTGTGGTTTAAGCTCAGTCAGCCACGCAGCCACTCTCTCACTCCCCCCCCTCCTGGAGGGATGGGGAGGAGAATTGAAAGAATGTAACTCCCATGGGTTGAGATAAGAACAGTCCAGTAACTAAGGTATAACACAGACCACTGCTGCTACCACCAATAATAAAAATGATGAGAGAAATAAGGGAAGAGAATACAACCACCCACCACCCACTGACCGATACCCAGCCCAACCAAGCAGTGATCTAACCCTTCTGGGTAACTGCCCCCAGTTTATATAGTGGGCATGATGTGCTGTGGTATGGAATACCTCTTTGGTTAGTTTGGGTCAGGTGCCCTGTCTCTGCTTCCTCCTGGCTTCCCTTCCTCCCTGGCAGAGCATGAGACTCAGAAAGTCCTTGGTCAGCGTAAACATTACTGAACAGCATCTAAAAACATCGGTGTTATCAGTGCTGTTCCCAGGCCAGAAGTCAAAAACACAGCACCGCACCAGCTACTAAGAAGGAGATAAAAATGACTGCTACTGCTGAACCCAGGGCACTCAGCTGTAAGAGAGCTAATTTCTGTTGGTTGCATATATATATTTTTGCTTCAGGCTGCCTATTTCTTCCTCTTTCTGATGTGGCAAATAGTTGGTGAAAAATAGAAACAAAAGTGGTGTGTATACTTATTGTAAAATAAAGCATATTTTTTTGCAAAAGTGGTGATTAGACATGAGCTGTCAGCATATTCCAGTGTTCTACAGTTATCCATGCATTAAAAGTATTAATAAGAATAATGGCTTCTATTATGCAGAATAGAACTGCTTTACAGTCCCTACCTAATATACTCTGGAAATACAACCCTCACCTGGGGAAGGTAACAGTCAAATACCATACAGCGTACCAGCTAACTCCGGGAAAATGTCTACAAAAACTCACTGAGGAATTAAAAAGAAATGGGAAATTTTGTTACAGCCAAAGATAAACTGTTCTGTTAATAGACTGGCTGGGGATATAGAGGACGTTCTTTCCTGTTTGTGGGTAAAGGTTCAGTGGCTGCATTCTGGCCCACAAAGGTAATTTCCCATATGGCAGACAATGACAGCCAAAGAGGATATCTATTCTCAGTCACACAAGTGTAAACTTCTTTTAATATTCTTCTCTATATTCCTCATTTAACTGGCCTGTCTGCAGCATGGAAATGGTATGACTTAAAAATCAACTCTTAATGAAGTTGCTTCAGTAATGGGGAACCTTTCAAAAGGCCTGATTAAGCCAAATTGTGAATTTGTTTTAGATGAGTCCATTTATTTGTTTGTGTTCACTTTCTGTTGTACTTTGGTGGCAATAATACTCATAAGCAATAATAGCTGATTTTGCTGTATGATCATTTGCATAAGAAGTTAGATGAGAAAAATACTATTGCCCAGTGATCTGTGTATCATCATCATCTGTGCATCTAATCATCATTAGCCATGGAGCTAACATTCTGAGTTGTAATACCAAGAAAAGGAATGAAAATATGTAGCTGTGATTGTTAGAATGTGAACTATGATTAGTGAATCTGAAAGATGGTGTCTGATTGGGAAATCCCTACCCACAAGAATGATTCAACTCATTCTCCGCCAGAGTAGAAGCTGCTTGTGGCAGTGATATGGATGTCTGTGTGCTATAACTTGGACCAAAGTCGTCCTTTCTCTTCTGAATGGTCACTAAAGAACCATTAAATAGCAGCAGCTTTCGACTTCGTGTCAGAAGTAGTTTGCCAGTCGCAAGGCAGCACTTCACAAAGTTTTAAATTCACCCTGTTACATCAAGAGCAATGTAACAAGCTCTGGTAGTCACGCAGGACATAAACTGTCCTCCTGGAGAATATTTAATGTATGCTTTGTCATCCCTGAAACTCCACAGTCTTGTGTAGTGCTGTTACACTTAAGAAAGAATATGTACCTGGTGAATCACTCCTACTAAATCTGATTTACTTGTAGCGAAGCCTAAAACAAACAGCCCAACACATTCACAGTTGTAAGATATATAGCTTCCTTTGCTATTCTACACACAGGACAATGGCAATGAAAATAACAGCTAAAGGTACCAAAGCACCTTGAAGAAAATGACTTGTAGTAGTGTCTGACCTCTATCTTTGTCCGTCCTTTATATGTAGTCTGTAGTGGAACCAATATACATTATTAAAAACCAAAACCAATTCTGCAGCTATTGAATGATAGACAGAGTATGTATTTTTCAGATCTATTCTCTTGCCTCCTACCACCTTTCTTTTACCACCAAAAAAAGGGCAAAAGGAAACATTTCTTGTTTAAAAATGTGTACCTTGTATTTTTCTTCTGATAACAACAACAACAACAAAAGTGTTCCTATACTATTATTTATTACTGTGCATTGTCTGCTAAGGCTATGTTTTCTATCATGGGATTCAAATTGCTTCTTGTGCCATCAGCATTTTCCTTTTCCACATTTCTTGCAAGGCAAAATAGAAAATCTATTTCTCTGCAGTAGTGACAGTGATCTGGGAAAACTTTATTTAGGGTGAAAGGGAAAATAATGGAGTCGGAACAAGTATCTACACTAAAAATATATTTAGAACATTGAAAACCACTGTATTCACAACACAGCGTTGTATCTGTTTTAAATTAAGGTAAGGAAGATATAGAAACATAGTGTGTAATGACCACTTGCCTGTCTATTTGCACTGTAAATTAAAAAAACCTGAAGATGTAGTAATGAGGAGCTGAAATGAAAGACAATGTATATTTATGGAGGACAGTGTATTCATTTTGCAGAAAATCAGTGTGAAGGCAGTGCTGCTCTTGTAACAGTAAAACTTGGAGTGCTTTTAAAAATAAACACATTTCCATTCAGGGTTATTGCACAGGAGACTACATAAATAAAAGTCCAAATACTGCTTTCTTAATTCACACATACAGTTACATTTAATGGCAATAAGACTTCCAACATGAGTAAAACCAGCAGGGTCTGGCCCATAAAAATTATTCTTGTTTGCAGTCTGCCTATTTTCTAAAGCTAAGCACTAAGATTTCATTTACTGTCTTCTGCAGCAGCAGCTCTGATTTAAGGAGATGCTGAATTCTACCCTCCAGCTTTTCAGTCCCCTCCTGTAGTACTTCTTCAGCTGTGCCAACACAAGTGTTAGTGGGCCATTTGGCTAACCAAATGTGGAAAAAAAATACAGCTAGTACTCTGTGCTTATTCCACAATGGCAATGCAGAAGAAGGGAAGATCTTGGAGGTTTAGCGAGTGTACCTCATCCAAAGATAAATAAAAGCAGTAATTAGGGAATGACAGATACAGAAGCAGGATCTGGTTTTGAGTACTAGACCTCTCCTACAGTACAGTAAATCTTTTCGTGATACAGTAATCAAAAAGAAAATACTACTAAAGCTGATTATTTAGTTTAAAAGGCAATATTAAGATGTACGTATTACAGCATCTTCTTAGTTTCAGAGTCAGTCTGTTTGCATAACTGGAGCACTTACAAAATTTAGCTGTGACAGGAACTGACAGGTTTATGTCAGGCAGCTTAAAGTTTCAAGTTTTCTGTTCTCTCCAGCTAATTAGAGAGGATAAGAAGTTATGCCAACAATGCAACAGAAGGAACATAAATTGTAGTTCGATTAGTTTATTTTTCCTTTCTTCTCTGAATACACATGCTAATGGATACCATTCAAACTGTTTGAGTCACAGACAGTGATACAAGGCTCTATTCTGAAATCATTTAACTACATGCTTAACTTTAAAGATGTGAACACTGTAAAAGCTACAAATACTGAGGCCACTTACACTTAATCTTTAGGATATGCTTAGTATTTTGCTGGATCAAGGCTAGAGTACTGAGCCTTTACAGGAATGAATGGAAGCTGATCTGCTTATGAGAAGGTTTAACAGAAATTTCATTTTTCTTTTCATTTAAAATTCTGTCAACATTATATCCTTCCTGGGCCCTGGAGGAAGAACTGTGTCTAGATAATATTTCATTGGTACTGCAGCAAATGGGCTGTAAAGTAAATGTTATAATTAGGCTTTGAATCATTAGGTTGGGTGTAGCTAGTCAGACAGAATTGTAAGCTGGTGTGTAGAGGTCCTTTTATTTGATTTGGACCATGCTGGAAAGAAAACTTAACCTTTCTGCCCATTTTCTGTGGTTTCTTTTTGCTTTTAAGTCTGTTGTGACTCAATAGTCACTATTTTGCTACATGGTATCAAAGGGAGAATCCTTTGAGGAGAATCCTTTTTTTTTTTTTTATTTCGTTTCCATACTTGCCATTTTTGACCTGAGAAGACAGGAGAAGGCAGCTGGTCTTCCAGAAAGTCCATTTAGCTTTAATCTTTGCCTTGAGGATTTCGGGTGCAGTATATGCATCCTGCCTGAGATGATAATTTATGCAGATGAAAAATACTACTTTTGCCCTCTAGTATCATCTTTAAATGGAATATACTTCATGGGTATGTCTTAGTATCTGTAGAGACTTTTATGTGGGCCTTGAATAAATTAGTGCTGGTACTGATAACAATACAGGCGTGCTGACATGAGTATGCCTTGCCTCTAGAATCTCTACAGGACACACTACTGTTTCACAGAGGAACTGTCTTGCTTTGAGTACCCCATAAATGTATAAGATGGCATTTGTCGTGGTTTAAGCCTCTATAACTCACGCAGTCACTCTCTCACTCACTCTCCCCTCTTTCTTCCCCCAGTCCCGGGGGGATGGGGAGGAGAATCGAAAGAATGCAACTCCCACGGGTTGAGATAAGAACAGTTTAGTAACTAAGGTGCAACACAAACCGCTACTGCTACCACCAATAATAATAAAGACAAGGCAAATACAAGGAAATAATACAATCGCTCACCACCCAGCCCGACCAAGCAGTGCACCCCCCTCCTTCCTGGTCTCTGCCTTCCGTTTTTACGTCCTGGGCATGACGTACTGTGGTATGGAATACCTCTTTGGTCAGTCTGGGTCAGGTATCCTGTTTCTGCTGCCTCCCGGCTTCCCCTCCTCCCTGGCAGAGCATGAGACTCAGAAAGTCCTTGGCCAGACCAAAACATTCTAAGCTGTAACTATAAACATTGACATTATCAGCGCTGTTCCCAGGCCGAAAGTCGAAAACACAGCACTGCACCAGCTACTATGAAGGAGAAAAAATGACTGCTGCTGCTGAACCCATGACAGCATTAGAGTGGACCGTGTTGAGGTGGCTTTCAAATAGATAAGAAAGGGGCAAAGAATACTGTCCTTGATTCAACTGTAACAGTTGTGTTTCTCTTTCTGAGTAGCTGGTGTAGTGCTGTGTTTTTGACTTTAGTCTGAGAACAATGCTGATAACACCGATGTTTTTGTTGTTGCTAAGTAATGTTTACTGTAAGCAAGGACTTCAGTCTCATGCTCTGCCAGTGAGGAGGGACATGGGAAGCCAGGAGGAAGCAGAGACAGGACACCTACCCAAACTAACCAAAGAGGTATTCCATACCACAGCACGTCATGCCCAGTATATAAACTGGGGGGAGTTACCCGGAAAGGTTAGATCACTACTTGGGCTGGGCTGGGTATTGGTCGGCAGGTGGTGAGCAGTTGTATTGTGCATCACTTGTGTTTACAGCTTTCCTCTCCTTTTCCCCTTTTAGTTTTATATTCTCTTCCCTTATTTCCCTTATCATTATTATTATTGGTGGTAGCAGCAGTGGTTTGTGTTATACCTTAGTTACTGGACTGTTTTTATCTCAACCCATGGGAGTTTCATTCTTTCGATTCTCCTCCCCATCCCTCTGGGACTGGGAGGATGAAGGGGAGGGGGGGGGGTGAGCAAGCGGCTGCGTGGTTCTGAGTAACCAGCTGGGCTTAAACCATGACAAATATATAAAAAAGTGAAGGCCTGTGCAGAAAGAATTACAAATGGAGTTTAGATGTCCATGATCTCCATGTGTGATGTCCATGTGTCCATGTGTTTAGATGTCCATGTGTGAAACATCTGAGGACATTAGGAAGGCAAATACACTATATTAAATCAAGGAAGGGAGAAAATAGGGAAGCTAGAGCTGAAATTCCTAAAGTTTGTCATTCTGTGTTGGTTTGGGTGTTTTACAATGAATTGCTTTGTGGCTTGAAAACACTTTGAGGCTCAAGTCTATTCTAGTATCATTTCCAATTAAAGAACTTACTGAAAACAAAGTGAAAACATACTGTCATCTGTCATATTGGCTCTAGATTTGGTAAATTCTCCCCAGAAGAATTCTACAGGCACATGAAATGCATTAAGAAACAGCCTGGCAAAGGATCTAGCCTTTACTGGCAGCTGTAAGCATACTGTTAGTTGAGGAACTCAGACTCGCATCTCACTGAGAAACTGCAAAGAGATTAAATAGTCAAGCAAAACATAACTTCTTTACAGCAGAACTGCCTTTTGGTGCAATAACACTGCTGGAATTCTTGCATTGCCATTTCCCGTTATCTTACCTATCAACATGTTTACTTAGGTTTTCTCTACACCTTGACAATTCTCCAACAAAGCTGTGGGCAACCAGTGGTAGTGTAGAGTGACAGGAAGAGTGATCTGATCTGATCTGCTTGGGAAACAGAGTTGGCTCAGATGCATTGCTAATGTAGAACAACATTAAGAGTGATCTGATTTACTGGCACAGACCCAGCATCAAGGTTGGCTTAATGGCAAATATGGCCCATCTGCAGCTAGTACTGCCGAACATGGTTGAGCTGCACCACGCCTTAGGAATAGCTGGTGTGCTGTTCCTTTCTTGGTGCCCATGACGGGTGTGTGACAAGTCTATTACCATTTGTCATGTAAATATATATTTAGGGACCTTATAAAGCTGTTTGAATTGTTGCATTTGTAGACTAACTGCTCCTTGATAGTGTTGGTGGCTTAGTTAAAACGACTGTCTAAAATGCATGTCATTAACTTGATGGAATACAATAGCTCCAAGGGTTTATCATGCCAGTGCAGGTGTTGAACTTGAGTGTGGGAATAATTCTACTGGCTAGAGCAGAATAATAGGAGGTTGGAAATGTCATGGAGTCTCTCACTGGTATATTCTGAGTCTCTCTTAACCTCATTTCTCATCCTTCTTACAGAAGTATTTGAAAAGAAAAATAAATGTCAGTGAAGGCTTTTAGAATCTTGTATTTCAGGTGCCTCAGAAAAGCAAAGTATTTTACAAGCATTCATAATGAAATGTCTCCATTTAGGAAATAACAGATATTAGTTCTTTCAATCAAACTACTCAAAGCTTTTAGGTTTTGTGTAAACTGGTAGTCTATTTAAATTAAAAAAACCCACAAAACCAAACCCAAACCCAAATCCCCCAACAAACAAATCAGAAACCATCTTTATTAGGAGTTTATCATGGGAGCCCCAGAAATCTTGCCACCACAATTGCACTTCTGCAGAGAGAAATGGCAGCTAAATTCTTTCATTAAAGAGGTCATCTGGTCCAGCCTCCTCCCCCAGGCAGGATTAACATTAGATCAAGGATCCCTCAGGATTTTATGCCATCAAATTCTGAAAATCTTCAAGGACTTAAGTCTCTCCTTTAAAACAACAACAACAACAACAACAAAAGGCACAAACATGTTTTGGATCTGAGCCTATGGAGTCATATGTTTAAAATCTTAGGCTTCAGAGATCAGTGACCAACTTCTGATGAAAGGAAACAAGAAAATAAAAATGGCCTTCCTCTCCAGGCAGAATATGTGAATTGTCTCTACGCATCTGTAAATATTTTCTGAATGACTGTCTTTTAGTATGTAAATAGTAAAACAAAAAATAAAAATTAAGCAACTTTTCTCCCTAATATTTCATTTCCAAGCATTTAAACCATAGTACATTTTTATGAGTGCTATATATAAAATTTTTGAAGTTAGGATAAAAAATGGGAACACAGACGGAGCTTTTGTTACAGTGCTTCTAAGGATGTTGCTGTAGTAAATAAAGTATATTTAATATTATAAGAATGGCATCCCTGAAGTATATGATATTTCTTCTCAACTGTCTTTCTTTAGCTGAAAAAAGGAAAAACAGTTGTTATAAACACATGTGCCTCTCCTTTACCAATTATGTATATATTTTTTTCAGGATAAAATTAAATATAATTATATGAATTTTATATATCTAAATTAAATGCTTATTTTAAAATATGGAATAAAAATTAAGAATCTCTGAACTGAATTAATTTATACACTTTTGAAATATTTTCTTTTAAGTGGACCTTTACTGCTTTAGAATAATGGCCATAATTATAAAATAATGCCCCCAAAAGACTCAAATATACTTAGAATTGTTTATTCCAAACAGAAGGTTTGTATTTACAAGGCTTGGCTTACGCAGATCGGTGGATCATGAAATTATTTATCAAATTATTTCAAATAATTAGTGAGAAAATTTTTAATTTTTCACAAATAATTAAAACAAAAAGAGATTGCATTAACTAAGTGAGTAATGCATTGTGAAACCTTTGTCCAGCTCAAGTCTAACCAAATTTTTGGTGTCAGGAAAATGAAAGAAAAGGATATTTATATTAAACACAAACCATCTTCACATTGCTCCAGCATGAGCACTTGCTCACTGGTAGGGAGAATTTAAGAGAATTTTTCTGTAATTTCCCTAAATTGCTATGCATGCATATTTTGTTAAATGGACTTCAGTCACAGGGAAAGTAATCTGAGAGTGGAAACTGGAGGTTACTTGAAAACTGTAAAAGAAAAAGTGCTTTAAAATAATTTCACACAAGGAGAAGTAAATATGTGTAATATGTTATTTTAAAAGGGTTTTGAATCTGGAAACATTGTGATGAATTATGGGGCCACATAAATGACTTTTTAAGTAGAAGGAGAGGACAGAGATGAATGGGAGAAAAAGGAAATGGAATTGAAGAAATTAAATGGATCAGATATGAGTAAAATTATTCTGTCCTAGTGTGAGAAGGAAGAGAGCAAGCCTCATGAGTGCCACTTCTTTAGTTATTTGAAAAAGGTACTCTTACTTTGCTGGGAAATGCAGGCCATTATCAGGCACTGATATTTCAAGCATAACATGGGGAAAAAAAAAGTCATAAAGTAAACTCAAGGTCTATTTTCCCTTCCCTCTTCCCCTGATACATACAAGGACAAAAACTTCAGACTACTAAAAGATGCATATATCGATTTATTTATTTACCATGTTTGCTAGCAAAAGTCAATGTACAGTTATATTTGGTAATTTATTTCAGCATGAAACATGCAGGGACCTGTTTTCTGCCACGTAATACTTAACCCTATGTGAATCTCTACTCATAAACTAACCAAGAGGGATGTTAATTGTTTCGTATTGACCATGATGCATATAATTTCAGGTAACACTAATATATAGTTGAAATGCATATCTCTTCTTACATCCATTCTATATCTGTGTATTCATGGGACATAGATCAAATTATTATGACAAAACAAGGGACGCAGATCTAAGCAAGTCATCACCAGTTTTAATCCATGGCAAATACTTTTTTTCACTACAGCTACTTTTTTTCCTCTCATGAAATGTCCAAGTTTAAACTTGAAAAACTTCATCTTGCGTTCTGAAGTTTCCTGCAATTTGTACGCTGGCTGTCCAGTGCTTTACTTTCCAGTAAACTACCTGTTTGGACGTTCTCCTTTTGCACTGAAATCTGGGGTTTGATGCAGGACTGAACCAGCCATTCTGAAGAGGTCCTGGGTGGGGCACTCTGATGAAAATGCCTTTGGATAAAATTATTTCAGTTTTCAAGACAAAATGTTTTGTTTTATTTTTTTCCCTCTTTTTTCGTCAAGGAAGCAGAGCCTTTTCCACAGAAAGCAAGTGACCACTTGTCATTTTTAAAAAAGAAGGGCTGCAAATTTTTATTCACCTGCCTGAAGTGGGACTTTTCTTTCACTGTCCTCTCCATCACGTTTGGGTTGTGTTGTTGCATTATGGCTGAGATGTACTGTTTTGTAGAGTTGTGGTAACCTGTTTCTTGAGTGTTTTTTGGCACACTCTCTGTAGACCTGCAACAGTGTGAAAGACCAAGGCTCGACTCCTGTTGTTTTATGTGTTTGCAGACTACAAAACAGCATTTCAGCCACAACAGTGTAACAAAATGCAAGCCACACAGCATATTCATAAGTGGATTACACATTCTTTCGGTTTTTTGAGGGTTATTTTTTTCAACTTTACTCTTGCTGCAGCAATTTAGGAATTAGAATTTCCAAATAATTTCTGCTAGGAATGGGGAAGGAGACTGAAGTTTTCACCTGGAACTCCATAAATGTTAATTGTGCTGCAGGAATGAAGATGACAGCAGGACTTTGTCTTCCCTTGTAAAATGTACTGGCAAAAACTTATTTCAACAACCAGAAGGAAGTTTAGCAAATCCTTCCTTAAATTTTGCTTTATATAAGTAAGCACCAGTAAATGTTTTGACTTTAAACACCTTGATTGTTTAGCATGCAGAATTTCAGACATGTCAGCTTTGGTTGTTTGATTTATACCTTTGACCTATCTCTAATTATTTTAACCTTATAATTTGCATAAATCCAATCTCTGCTGTCAGACTTGGAAGAAAACAGAAATCCCCTTATGCATTGTGATTCACTAAAGAAATTAGAGGTGTGATGCTGGGTGGGCTTTTTTCATTTGACCCTTTACAACTTCTTCTAAATTTGAATTTCTCTAGTGAATTCTTCTGCTCTTGAAAGTACGTGTTCATGGAGAACACATTACTGATGAGTGCTGCCTCGCATTGTGGAAACTTTTTTTGCCTCCTTCTGACAAAGGGATTGATGACTGCCTGCAACAGCTGTGCTGTATCTGACCTGCCCAGCTCAGCAGGGAAGTTTGGACTGTGGCTCTCAGGAAATTCAGGTTGGAGTCACTGGTTTGCTTCCTTGTATCAGCTATCAAACTTGTAAACTCGGATTTGAATCCTGTTTTGAATTCCAGACACTGACTCATCAGGCCAAAGAGAACTCAGGGTTTTTAGATCCGGAGTTTTGCTTCAAGACCATTTTGAGCTGTGAGGGTGCTGCCAGACTGCTGTTGCAACTTAGCAGTGTATGAACTGGGAGATCTCTCTGAGGGGTTAATGGTCCTTTCTGACTTTTTTCAGCTCCCTGGAGCCAGAATGAGCATCTTTACGGTGCAGGTGCATATGTCTTGTAGACAATGTTTTGTGGGAAATGGCAGTTTCAAGCTTCCAAAATTTATTTCTGTGGAAGAAAGTATCTGTTTTGAAAAGGAACAGCATATTTCACTCCCTGTGCAGTGAATGAATGGGCACCTCAGCTGAGCAGAATGAGGCTGTAATGCTGCTTGCAGAGCTGGGAGTAAGACTGTCATTCCACAGATGATGATGGTATTAGAGCATATGCCGGCATGATAGCTGCTATAAATGGTGGGACCTTACCCCTATGACATGTGAAACCATTCTCCAAGGAGAGAAGAGTGTCCACCACAAATGGTGGCCTTATCAGGTACAGTTTTATGCATAAAATTGAAAAGCTTATTTAGTTGGCATTTTCCTGGTGTTTAACCTCTTTGCAAGAGGGTACTTAGTACTTTCTTACCTCACAAAAAGTGGTGACAGGCCTTCATATGTTAAAAGATGGGGAGCCATTCTGATGTTGCAGTAATGAAGGCCATTACTATCTATTAGCTTAGATGGATTAAAAGGTTAAAACACTTTCTGGTGAGAATTAATTATCCTGAGAATTCAGTTAGAAGTGTTCTTTGATGTCTGGCATTTGCATGCCTGTGATGAGGAATAGGTCACCTGCTATGTGCATAAACTCTCAAAGCTTACAAGAAGAGGAGTAGCAAACTGCTCTGCTAATCTACTTCTTCTGATTAAGGATGATCTTTTTACCAGTGTGGAGTAAGTTGCACCTCACTGATGTGATTATCTGCAGGTTGACTAATTCTGGGCAGGAATTTGAAATGTCTTTGTGGCTTTGATTTGTGATATTCTCACTATCATCCATAACTGGACCAAGAAGAACTCTCTATCCTTTTTCATTCTGCTCTTGTGGTGATGCTAAGGAGAAAACTGATAGTGAAGGGTGGAAATGTCATGTATTTCATGTGACCAACAAGGCATTCATGAAGAACAACAAGATGGTTGGCAACAGCCACCATGGCTTCACTAAGGGGAAATCCTGCCTGACCAATTTGGTGGCCTTCTATGATGGAGCTACAGAACCGATGGACAGGGGTAGAGCAGTTGATGTCATCTGCCTGGACTTGTGCAAAGTGTTTGACACTGTCCCACATGACATCCTTGTCTCTAAGTTGGAGAGACATCAATTTGATAGGTGGACCACTCTGTGGATAAAGAACTGGCTGGCCGGCCGCATACAAAGAGTTGTGGTCAATGGTTCAATGTCCAGCTGGAGACCAGTAACGAGTGGTGTCCCCTGGGGATCGGTGTTGGGACCGGTCTTGTTCAACATCTTTCTTGGTGACATGGCAGTGGGATTGAGTGCGCCCTCAGCAAGTTTGCCGATGACACCAAGCTGTGTGGTTCGGTTGATACGTTGGAGGGAAGGAATGCCATCCAGAGGGACCTTGACACGCTGGTGAGGTGAGCTGATGTCAACCTAATGAAGTTTAACCATGCTAAGTGCAAGGTCCTACAGCCGGGTCAGAGCAATCCCAGGCACAGCTACAGATTGGGCCGGGAGGAGATTGAGAGCAGCCCTGCGGAGAAGGACTTGGGGGTGTTGGTTGATGAGAAAATGAACATGAGCCAGCAGTGTGCACTTGCAGCCCAGAAAGCCAACTGTATCCTGGGCTGCATCAAGAGGAGTGTGACCAGCAGGTCGAGGGAGGTGATCCTGCCCTTCTACTCTGCTCTCGTGAGACCTCACTTGGAGTATTGTGTGCAGTTCTGGTGTCCTCAACATAAAAAGGACATGGAACTGTTGGACCAAGTGCAGAGGAGGGCCACGAGGATGATCAGGGGACTGGAGCACCTCCCGTATGAAGATAGGCTGAGAAAATTGGGGCTGTTCAGCCTGGAGAAGAGAAGGCTGCGTGGAGACCTCATAGCAGCCTTCCAGTATCTGAAGGGGGCCTATAGGGATGCTGGGGGAGGGACTCTTCATTAGGGACAGTGGTGAGAGGACAAGGGGTAATGGGTTCAAAGTTAAACAGGGGAAGTTTATATTGGATATGAGGAAGAAATTCTTTACTGTAAGGGTGGTGAGGCACTGGAATGGGTTGCCCAAGGAAGTTGTGAATGCTCCATCCCTGGAGGTATTCAAGGCTGGGTTGGACAGAGCCTTGGGTGGCATGGTTTAGTGTGAGGTGTCCCTGCCCATGACAAGGGGATTGGAACTAGATGATCTTAAGGTCCTTTCCAACTCTAACTATTCTATGATTCTATGATTCATCAGTGTGGCCATGGGCTACATGACTATGCCATACCCTGAGGTTTGATTACCTACTGACATTGACAGCGCTGCTCACCAGATGTTCACCTGCACACAAATACTTTTCTGGGTCAGCACAAGAGAGCTTATCATTGTACTTTCTCTTAGCATTCTGGTTTAGCCATTCCCCTATCTTACTCTGCCTTTATGTCTCTATTTGAAGGGGCAGTGTCACATGCAGTTGGCAGTCTCTAGCACAATTTGGGAGCGACCCAAGATGTAGCAGTATCTTTATATACACAGATTCCTTTATGGAGAGAAGGAAGGGAACTGGGCTATGATGACCTGTAAAAATAAAAGTGTTGAAAATGAGGTCAGTGAAACATGGTTAGGAAATTACTTGCAATGAAAATTAATAGCCCTCAAGGTAATAAGTGTTACCAGTCTGTAGTTATTGCCTTCGTGATAAAGATGCTCTATGCCCATGAAGTGGCAAGGCACTTCTCTTCACAGGTCCTGACAGTCACGCAGCACCCTGGTTTCAGAGTAGCCTCAAAGATGTTAAAAATCTCCAGTGCAAATTTACACATTCTTCTCACTTTCTCAACAGTCTTTGCTGGCTTCAGTATGAGAGTTAGTTGTGGTCACAATTCTCGACTTCTGTACAGTATCAAACTATGTTTAATAGTCTTTTTGTATTTGCTTTTTAATTGTTCAGGAAAGCCTGAATCTTAAACTTTTTATCTGCTCTATGGCCAGGCCTCATATTGGATATGTTGTTTTCCTTTAATTGGGGAAGAGAATCTGAGAAATATGTCCAGTCTTCAAATACTTTTCTCTGAAAAATTACTTCATGTATCAGCTCAGCAGCTATCACATCTGGAACCACTTTACATCCTTTCAAACCCTGTATAAGAGTTCACGTGGGTTCAGTTCATGCAGCCCACTATATGTTTTAAATAATGCACTTAAAATTAAATTGGAAGATTTAAAAATAACAGAATCATTTAGGATGGAAAGACCTTTAAGAGCATCAAATCCCACTTCAGAACATCAAATCTAACCATAAATGGATAAATTAGTCTTTTCAGTTTAGAGTGGCATGATGGACTCAGCAGTGGGATTCTGCATTCTCTTACCAGCTGTAGATGAGAGCTGTGTGAATTCTTGGCAGTCTTGTATGCCTGAATTTATTTATTTTTAAGTTTTGCTAATGTTTATGGTAGTAGACATATTTGTAGATTAGCAAACGCTGCAGATGAGGGGTGAGTCATTGTGTGTTCTTTAGATTGGACTGCTTTTCAAAGCTTAGACTAGGGAGAGTGAGCAATGTATTAATTTTACTCTTACCAGTCTTCTTTTCATACACTTCATGCATATAAATTTCTGAAAACCCCACGGTTCAAGTTGATTAATACAAAGTCAGATATGGCTTCATGGCAATTGCAGCAATATATAAAACTCCTTTCCACCAATGAATACAGTCTTTAATTAACTAATTATCTCAATTCACTCCATTGTCTTCTACTATACAGAAAACCTGACTGGGACTGAGGATCTTACTAGATGACCTAGTGATCAAGCTTTGAAGATGTAACTTTAAAAAACTGACTGAAGTGCACAGTATCAGAATAAAGGCAATAATTCATTACCCATGACTCATAAGTCAGCTCTTGCCACTATCTGCCTTTGGTTAAGGTAGCTCTGGCTTCATGTATCTAACTATTTTATTTCTAGTTCCACTCTTTATAGATGTAACATACCAGCGTACAGTGCTACTGTGGTGAGCTCTTGCTTGTAAATTGAATATCTTTGGACCAATGTTGCATAGCATCCCTTTGATTAGCATCCCTACTTCCTGTACAGCTAATGAAAAGAGTTTATGCCTAAATACATCCCTAGTGTAATACCAGTAAAGAGAATGAAGCCAGGAATGCATATACTGCTGAGGGTTTTTTCCCTTCTCTCCATTATTCAAGTCTATGAAGTCACTGCAGAAGAGGGAAATAAGAGAGGCTGAAGAAGAAATAAGAAAAACAGATATCTGACTTTGTAACTCCACTTGTGTTGTGACAGAGCAGTGCAAGTATGCCAAAAAGAAAGCAGTACATCGTGAGGATTCTGGCTTTTATCTGGAGGATATGTCTTATCCATAAAGATCATGAAGAGCTTTACACTTGTGGAAGTGTGAATAACACTGTGAAGTTCTTTCAGTCAGTAAGGTGAAAAGGCAGTCATTGGGCTGGGAAAGGGTAATTGACTGATGGCTTCTGTGACCCCACTGCTCAGAGAGAGAAGGACCTTGTCAGTCAGACAAAAAATTACTGCTTAGGAACAAGCACAGAAACTTAGTCATATAGCTCCAATTGTTAGTAAGGTCTGTGCATTTTAACCCTTCATACACTGCTTTTTAAATGCAGCAATGGATAAAGCTCACAAGCAGTTTGAAAGTATTTATGTGTTAATCAGAAACATCCTAGCTGTTAATGTCCTTCCTTTAAAAGCACAGTTAGAGAGCAGTAGGAGGGCAGGGAAGCTGGTGAAGCATAAGCAAGACTCTGTGAGCACTGCTTCCTGCTGGGCTAATAGTGCTCCATGGAGCACCTTTCACATAGGGGTATGCTTTGTGTGTGGCTGGCGAAGAAGGCTGGGAGTCACTGCTCCAGATTTTACTTTTACACTGAAATGTGAAAGGAATTTCTCAAACCTTACAATGTCTGAGAGCAGATTTTGGCACTACCTTCCATTCGTGGCCCTCACTATTGTAAGATTTAAGCTTTGCAGACCAGCAGAGTTTGAGTTGCTTTATATCTCAAGATTGGGCATTTTTGTTTTGTCTGAAGTTCTAAGGCTTTCCTTGCTGCTAATGTTATGTATAGAAGTAGAAATTGTTCATGACATGTAAATCCACCTGCCCCAAGTCAAAGTCTAAATCTGATTTCTGGAAGACACAGGGAGGGATATCTTCTCTTCCCATTCTGTTGTGCAGTGGCTCTGAATACACTGGCTTGTGGATTTTGCCCAAGGAAGATGTCAGGAGAATCCCATAGAGGTTTGTTATTGTCATCCAATGAACTTAAAAGGAAGAAAATAGTCTGCTGTGTTTTCAGACAAAATGAACATTTTATTTTTAATCCTTGCAGGTTGTTCAGAAGGAGGCAGGTACTGTTTCAGCTGCCTAGAACTTTCCTGATGCGTTTTATCACTTTTTGAGTCAACATTTAAATCTTTGGAAAAGTTGCTTAAAGCATTGAGGTACCTGTGTTTTTTTCCCATTTGAGAAGAAATGTAATTTCTTTAAAGTGTCAGCAGGTATTTAGATACAGTCTTTCTGTAAGGAGAACCATCCTTTGTTGGATGTGATTTATCTGTTCCTTCATTTGTCATTGGTGAGGCAAAAGAGTAGGCAATCAGGAGGGAGGCTGTAGTGGTGAAAGCAAAGACAAGATCTTGTGGTAGAAGCCTTGTAGCTGACCAACTCTGCCTAAGAATTGGCAATGGTGGCTAGAGAAAGGCAGAACTGGGTTACAGTGCAGTTAAATCAATTTAGGACAATTTGAGTCTGAATTCTTTCTGAATCTTTGGCTTCAACTACTGATGACTATCAGTGAGCATAATCGTAGAAACATGCCCATCTCTGCCACGGAAGCGAGCATTTACTGTGGCATGGATAAGTGTAGAAAGTTAAACAATGTGTTTTTTTCCTTGCTGTAGGACAGATTTTTGTGGTTGTTTCCAGAGATGAGAAAAAGCTCTGATCAGTGACTGAGCACATCAAGCCAGCTGACTTCTTTTTGATTGAATTTTGGTGTTTACAAACGCTGTGATTCTGCAGATGGATGTTATGAATTATATCCTATGGTTTTGTCTTTCCAAATCTGAATATAAACACTGTACAATAAGGAAGGGATTAAGTTAGATAAATGTGTTTATAAGGAAGTAAAAAAAAAAAGTTAGACTATAACGAAATAATCTTGCATCATTTGTCCTAGTCTCATAATTAGCAGCTCATTATTTCTTGACCTTGTATATAATTTGTAGGAGACAGTTTCTGTAGTGCTGTGGTGGGGTGACCCTGGCTGGATGCCAGGTGCCCACCAAGGCTGCTGTATCACTGCCCTGCACAGCTGGACAGGGGAAACAAGATATAACAGAAGGCTCGCGGGTTGAGGTAAAGAACAGGGAGAGATCACTCACCAGTTATTGCCATGGGAAAACCAGACTCGACTTGGGGAAAATGAATATAATTTATTACCAATCAAATCAGAGCAGGACCATGACAAACAGAAGCAAATTTTGAAACAACTTCCCTCCACCCCTCCCTTCTTCCTGGGCTCAACTTCACTCCCAGACTCTCCACCTCCACTCTCCCAGCGGCGCAGGGGATTGGGGGATGGGGGTTGTG
The DNA here is from genome assembly GCA_039720435.1 of Amazona ochrocephala. Classification (NCBI taxonomy): domain Eukaryota; kingdom Metazoa; phylum Chordata; class Aves; order Psittaciformes; family Psittacidae; genus Amazona; species Amazona ochrocephala. Next base: position 35,555,101 of record CM077881.1, read on the forward strand.
GTCGGTTCATCACACGATGTCTCTGCCGCTCCTTTCTCCTCAGGGGACGACTTCTCACATTCTTCCCTGCTCCAGTGTGGGGTTCTGTCATATGGGAGACAGTCTTCCACAAACTTCTCCAACATGAGTCCTTCTCGTAGGCTGCAGTTTTTCATGAACCGCTTCAGTGTGGGCCCCTTTCATGCGTGCAGTCCTCCAGGAACAGACTGCTCCAGCGTGGGTCCTTTCCATGCATGCAGTCCTCCAGGAACAGACTGCTTCAGTCTGGGCCCCATCCATGAGTGCAGTCCTTCAGGAACAGACTGCTCCAGTGTGGGTCCCTTCCATGGGTGCAGTCCTTCAGGAACAGATTGCTCCAGTGTGGGTCCCTTCCATAGATGCAGTACTTAAGGAACAGGCTGCTCCAGTGTGGGTCCCCCAAAGGATCACAAGTCCTATAGCAAACCTGCTCCAGCCTGGGCTTCTTTCTGCATGGGCCACAGGTCCTGCCAGGAGCCTGCTGCAGCACAGGCTTCCTACAGGGTCACACCTCCTTAGGGTATCTGCCTAATCTGGCATAGGGTCCTTCCCAGGTTGCAGGTACAGATCTGCTCCACCATGGACCTCTGTGGGCCGCAAGGCACAGCCTGCCTCACCATGGGCTGCACCATGGGCTGCAGGGAAATCCGCTCTGGTGCCTGGAGCACCTCCTCCCCTCCTTCTGTACTGACCTTGGTGCCTGCAGAGCTGCTGCTCTCACAGGTTCTCACTCTCTTCCACTGTAATTGCTGTTGTGCAGTTTTTTCTCCTTCTTAATGATGTTATCCCAGAGGCCATCACTGATGGGCTCAGCCTTGGCCAGCAGTGGGTCTGTCTTGGAGCCGGCTGACATCGGCTCCCTTGGACTCAGGGAAGGCTTCCAGCAGCTTTCACAGAAGCCACCCCTATAGCCCATTGCTAGCAAAACCTTGTCATGCAAACCCAATACAGGTGCAAATAGGTCAAGACAGTCCGGCATCATTGTTATTGATTTTTATAGGCCTGAAATCCCAATGAGCTGATTTATATAGAGATAATATCTTGTGCTGTTCAGTGTATAAAATATATGTATTTTTTTTCCTGAAGTGGAGCTGAATAGACTGTTTATTTTCCATACTCCTTAAATGATGAACACAGTGATTGACTGTAGCTATGAGGTGTAGATATCCTGTTGAAACAAATTATGGGAAAAGAATTGTATAATTCATTCGCTGATGTGAGCTAAGTTCATATAACACTGCCTCAGTGACTCACTGATACTGCTGTTTAGAAGATGTGACATTTAAAAGTTTAATCATGATCCTGCTGCATTCACTGCCTTATTTTAAATTGTAGAATAAGAAACGGGCATTTGGCATGCTTTCAGGCACAATGCTATCTGTTGCATAGTACTCAGTGATATTTCTAAATGCATGTATCAACTGTTTCATCTATTGATCTCAGAGTGTTTTACTGAGTTAAGTAAGAATCATCACCCTTCACACTAAAAAAAAAAAAAAGAAAAAAGGAAAAGTAAAGAGAGAGATAGGAATGATGAACCTTACCCAAGCCCTTTACAAAATCAGTGTTTCTTCTGATCACGTATACAGCAGGAGAGCAGTGTCCAGCACTTCTATGCATTAGCAGAGTCTTTCAGGATCTGAGCTCTGAGGCTCTTACAGTGAGACTTTAATCGCTTTAAAATACCAGCTCTGTCTTGACAGTGTTGTAGGTGGCTGCGCAGATGAAGACATTATTCCAGATGTATCTCTCACTCCCTGTTTTCAAATTTTGTCTTTGTTTGGAAACTTGAGCAGTAAATCGCAGACGAAAAAAGAAAGAAAAAGTGAATTATATGATGATATTGATGTTGGTCTTATTACAGATATCAAACAAAAATGCTGAACTGGTGCAGAACAGTTTTAAAATATTGAAATGTCAGTGTCATTATGCACATGACTTAAATTACTTTTCCCAATGAAGAAGAAACATGGAAATGTGTTCAAATTTTTCTCTGTCTTTAATGAGCTGACATAAATTTGAATTCACAAATGTAAATTTTTCTTTCCAATCTAATAATAAAATGCTACAATTATGGATAATTGAAAACATACATAATTTTAACTGAGGTTTACCTAAGGCTTTATGGGGACTGTGGGGATTATATAGCCTATTGAAAGGGATTTCTTTTGCCGAATTGTTTGGGGGATTCTGAAAATTTGATCATATATGATTCAGACTCAACCCCATCTTCTTTTAAGAGAGGCAAAAGAGAAGAACACACATCCATAGAAGAATAAATGCAAATATCCTTTGGACCCTTACTCGATATTCCTCCTGGGAGTGAAATAGGGCTTGCTTTTGTGTCCCCTTCAAATGTCAGCACTATATTAGAGTTGTGGAGGAAATACCTTCCTTGCAGTTATGATCTAATCTGTCTGGAAGTTCAGATGATGGCAGCTGGAGAAGCCTTTGCACCTTGGACATTTGATGTGGTGGTTAGTGTCAAATTTTTTAGTTTGACCAGAATGAAGCAGCTGTATGGTCTCTGGCCTCCTTCCTTCCCAGTGCCTCTGCCTGATGTTATTAAACTGATTTAATGGTCTGGTTTTACCTATGTCTCTTAGGAATCATCAGTTGTACCACACTTGTTTTGGGGTTGCATACACAATGTCAGCATGTATGCTTTCACTCTGTGGGCCTTGGGCATCAGTCTTGGTGCTGTGCTGGGAATCCTATAGCTTTCTGAAAAGTATATGAGGCATCTGCTGATAAGCAAGTGGTGAACAGCTAATGAATCTGATGAAAAGCATCTTGGGAAGTGGGGGGAATAAAGCGAGAAAATGAAAAGTTGTTGGAATTAAACATGAAGTTGAATTTCCTTAGTTTGATCTTGAACTTGACCTATCTGAAGTAGTTATTTACTGGCCTTATAGGATGAACGCTCTTCCTTCAATTCAGGTGCAACACTGGGAGGTTCACCTAATGGCATTTTCATCATACAGCTTTCGTGGGGGAGTACAGGAAGCAGAACAGGAGATGGAAAAATCATGATGCCGAGAGACTCCAAACCTGTTTTCAGCACTTGCTGTTCACATTATGTGCTGGTAGTCATTGCATGTGATTACCTATCATGGTCACAGTACGTCACACAAAGATGTACCATTTTGTACAGATGAGGAGCTGAGAGGGAACGTAGATATTTAAAAGAGCCTAGAGTTGGACCAGAAGTTCAACAAGGTTCAGGGAAAAAGAGTCTTATTCAGTGCTCTCTAGAAAGACTATCCTTCTGCCTTTTATTTGTGCTTTTCATTTTTTTCTAACTGGGTGTTTAACCCACTTTTCCTTTTTCTGTATCATTTGACATTCTATTATTTTATAGAAGTCAAAAGCTATGCTAGTAATAGTAGCTCATGAACCCCATAAGAGGGAACCCGTGTGGTGTAGACTGTCAAGTAGCTGACTCTCTGGAAGAGTGAGAGGTACTTGCATGAGATGTTAAACCTAGTACTCAAGCAAGAAGAGTGGGGAAAGGTAGATTGCCATTCAGGAGAATTTGTCCACTAGGCTTTTGTAAACTGGCAAGACAAAATCATATGTAGGAATGCTTAATCCTATTTATTATGCAGAGATTAAAAGTGACTTTAGCATGCCTGTCAGAGAGATGATGGATGAAAACTTCTTATTTGTGCATTTGCTTGGTAAACTCTATTAAGGTGCAAGTCTAGGTATAATTTAGTATGTTAATTTCAGAATAGAGCAAATCCATTACACGGGTGAATCTAAAAAATATGTTTCCTGAGTAAACTCTAGAAGGTTTCTTAATGAAAACAATATTTAGTATTTTAAACTACAGTCTGTGTATATGTAGAGAATTAATCTAAGAGGGTTGAATATTTGCTCATGGTTTCCCTTCTGGACCCATCTAAATTCCTCTCACGTGACATTTATTTCTCTAAGTTCTGTTAACTTGTTCAGCAGTTATAGTCTAATTAAAGTTTTAATACTGATGTTCCCATCTGCATTTCCTTTCTGCACCCTGTTACCTTCTCTGCTTCTTTTGTGTGTGAAAAGGTGCCAGTTCTGGCTACTACTGTGAGCTGTTATTTCTATTATTGATATAGAGGAGGTTAATTACCACTGGTGCCCCTCTAGCTAGTCAGATCCATGTTATGATCCCGAGTTACACAGCTATAGCTGTTGAGGACTTTTCTCCTGCTTCTCTCTAAAATCCTTTTGAGCAGCATTTTGTGACCCTCAGCACTCAACCCCAGCTGAACTTAAATACTCATTGAAGTATCATGAAGTGGGAAAGAGAGAGGAACTCTCAGAGCAGAGGTTCATTCAGGCAGACAGCAATTGCCCAGGGCTAGCCAGTGTGATGGCTCCAGTCAGCCCTCACTTTACTTGGTGTGATAGGAAGTTGTCAGAGCTAATCAGTGCTAGAGAGGGGAGCCTAAAGTCTTTGGCACTTTTCCCTCTTAACTCACCAGTTTGTATCTATTTTAACTTTTCAAGCGATTCAGTGGGTGGCACAGACTTATGCAAGTGAGGAGGTTTCAACTGAGGCACAGCAGTTAGTGAAGGAGCTGGAAAAGTCCGCCTGACCATATCTCATATTTTAGAGTAATGCTCAATATTTCAATAGATGAGAGAGAATTCTACTGATGCATCCTTTTTATGTATTGTTAAGTTGATAAACAGAAGGTAAGTAACCAGACTGTAAAGCAGGTAAGACACAGACCTAAAACCTGAATCTTCATCTCCTTGTTGATGCACTGGTCCTGACTCCATTGGAACATGCTGCTTCTTTAGAAAGTGTGTCCTTTATTCCAAAATAAAAGTAGGTGAAAATAAAATCAGAACAATAAATTAAAAGTTTTCCATAGACACAGAGGATGTGAGTAGATGGAGTGCAGATGTAAAGCTAAGAGTGTTACTGTCGTTACTGTTGCAGATTGCACAACGTGTGCCTATCTGTTAGTTTAGGATTAACGCTCTCGTGAGACCTCACTTGGAGTATTGCGTGCAGTTCTGGTGTCCTCAACATAAAAAGGACATGGAACTGTTAGAACAAGTCCAGAGGAGGGCCACGAAGATGATCAGGGGACTGGAGCACCTCCCGTATGAAGATAGGATGAGGAAGTTGGGGCTGTTCAGCCTGGAGAAGAGAAGGCTGTGTGGAGACCTCATAGCAGCCTTCCAATACCTGAAGGGGGCCTATAGGGATGCTGGGGAGGGACTCTTCATTAGGGACTGTGGTGAGAGGACAAGGGGTAATGGGTTTAAACTTAAACAGGGGGGGTTTAGATTGGATCTGAGGAAGAAATTCTTTACTGTGAGGGTGGTGGGGCCCTGGAATGGGTTGCCCAGGGAGGTTGTGGATGCTTCATCCCTGGCAGCGTTCAAGGTGGGGTTGGACATAGCCTTGGATGGCATGGTTTAGTGGGAGGTGTCCCTGCCCATGGCGGGGGGGTTGGAACTTGATGATCTTGAGGTCCTTTCCAACCCTTACTATTCTATGATTCTATGAATGATTAACACAGCCAATCATAGAATCATAGAATCATAGAATAGTAAGGGTTGGAAAGGACCTCAAGAATCTCTCTAGTATGAATATTTTCAGGAGTAAGCATGTTGAGCTATTCCTTTACTGTTTGTGCTAGAAATCAGCTTTGGTTGGATTTTAGGAAACGGCTTCTTTTTTCAATTTTTTATTTTATTTTTAATATCAGACATTGTAGCTTCTGCTGGCCTATACATCTTCTAGGTACAGATGGTGCAAAAGCCATCAATTTTATGTGTTCAGAGAGATAATATAGTAAGAAAACTGTGACATGTATTCTAGAAATACTGTATGCATATAGGAAGTACAGCCTTGTATTTCTACATAACCTATTTACATGAAGTTGTTGGCACCCAGAATTTGCATACTTGTGTACCTACCGAGCAACCTGCTGTAAGGTTTCTGTGGTCAGTCATTCCCTGCTTTGCACCTTATTTATGCATTGCACAGTTGATGTCAAATCAGACCTGGCACTTTGTTTATGCTGCACTTATTTTGCGCCGATATGAATGACTGACAGGACTGCAATGCAGAAAGAAATGAGACCCCTATTTCTTGTATGTGTGTGCTCTTCTGGATTTTTTCAGGTACTCTGAAAATGCATATTCAAGTCTAAAAGTATAGAAATTGCTTGGAAAAAAAACTGTATTTGAAAATAAATTAGTGATGTAAATTGAAGCTGGACATGCACAACCTAGAAAGATTTGCTGATGAAGTGTTACTGGGGCAAATGGTTTCTGAATGGATGAATACGTGCTGCTGAGCTGTGGGTGTACTACGGTTTCAACATATCAGACTTGCCGTGCATGTTTGGGATGTTTCCTCATCCCTTCATCAGTGGGGCTTACTTAACATAAGCAAAACTGCATATCTGAAACTGAACTGGATCTCAGCATTTTCAGTCTCACTACCTTATGGATATAAAAAGCAAGGTTTAGGGCTTGGATCAAGTAGGTCTACAGCAGGATACATGAAGAAGAAGCAAGGTGCATGAGCCCTACCTGTTTTGTAGCACCATCACCGCAGAGCTAGTTCATTCAGTAGAGATCTCAGCTATGCTACATGCAAGATTCATAGATGTTGAAAAAGTTTAAAATGTAGTATATAAATGAAGTGTTGAAGAGGGCAGGTCATGAGCAGTGGGAAGCCATCTGTTAACTGTGAGGAACTGGAACTGTTGACAGCAGTACAGAGAAAATATTTTTTCATGTAATTTTCAACTTTATCAACAGTCAAATGGCTGTTTCAAAACTGATAAACCAACTGGGAGTGGAAAAAGAGGGAAATACTGTGTTCTTATATTTTAGGAGTAGACACACAACTACACTGAAATGGGGTCTACTAGTTTTAAAGTCTGAAAGAAACAGCAAGCATTTGATTACAGTCTAGTTACTTCAGTCAAGTTCAAATATAGAGCCTGGGTTGTAAAAATTATGGCACTCTATTTTTTTCTGTAATATCATTGGAATCGATCACTCTTTATGTATACGGAGTTGATAGAGAAGTCCCAGACATCACTGGACATAACCTTATTGATTTTCTTGATAATCAAAAAAGAAAAAATCACAGGGGAAAATGAGAGACAAGATGAACTATAGACCTCTGACTGGCTGATCTCTGTTTTATCCGTACTTACAACTTGTCTGTACATGAATAAAATCATGTATCTGGTCTTGTCCTCCCGTGCTTTAACAAATGTTGATTCTCTGAATGTGTCCTCAAGCAAAAAGAGAAGAAATAGTAATGTGGGGTAAGAGCTGAAAAACAGAATTTTTGGGAGTCTAGACTTCAGAAATAATTTGGATTTTGTCAGTAATTTAGGCAGTCAACTTCAACCTCCCTTACATTAATAGGTATTTTTAGGAAAAAACTTCATTTCCCAGAAATTCCGTGGTATTTTTCTCCCAAAGTTAGTTTTATTTATTCAGAAAATGTGAAAGGAACATCTCAATGAATTATTTTGCGTTTACCAGTTCTTCTGCGTTAGTGTGGTACTATAATCGGGGACTAATGGCATAATTCTCCTGGGCATTCAGCCTTGCTGTTGCACATGCAGCTAAGCAAAGGTGTCCAGGATGGAAAAGGCCTTTTTAGTGAGGCAGAAACCAGCCTGGCATCACAGAAATGTTTTTGTCATTTTCTGCAGATTTTGAATTATGTCAGTCTATTCTCTGTGGTTATCGTATCTAATAATGGAAGTAATAAGTCACTGTAAGTAACTGTGTGCTTCCATAACTGTGTACTTTCCAGATGAAATTAACATAAAAAAACCCCTAGATAATATTAGCATTTGAGGTGATGTTTCCAACTGCCTCCTCCACCATTACATTGCTTTTAGATGGGAAGTGATAGGACTGGAAACCTGTGTTTATAAGAAAATGTAAAAGGGAGGAGAGGGTAGAGCAAAGAAAACTTCCTTGAGCTGCTGTTTCAGCCTGGGGGGATGAAGGAGTGCATCCACTAACATGAGCCACCTAAACTGAGTGTTACCTTCCTACAAATGCTGGAAACACACAATTTCAAACTCAGCTATAGTAATTTTAGGCAGATGTGATTCCAGTGATTTCTGTGGAAATCTCCAAGTGATTCATGAGAAAATGAAAACATAGCAATAATCTCTGCAATGAGAGCACTCTGAATTGAAGTGTTTTCTGGAGCATGTTTCATGTGCTGGGGTTCCTGGAGGACTGGGAGTGTCAGGCTGATGGTTCATGTGCTGTGGAAAGGAGGACAAGAAGAATGCTAAAGCATAATGAAAAAACAGTTAAATAGAACAGATGGTACATTCAAGTGGAAAAGGGTGAATGTTGCAGCATGTAGACAGTCCAATTCGCAATAAAGTGGGCTATCCTGAGATCATCTTGGAGGTTTCTGTGCAGATGACTTGAGTTTTCATCATAGGTTTAAATAAAATATTGAAAGTGATGGAGATCTGTCAGATTAAGTAATCTGTGTTGTGTCTTAAGGTAGTCTATAGCTGCTAAAGAAAAGACTGATAACCTACAGAATCTCCTCCTGTGAGAGCCAGTTTAAAGTGTTAAGACATAAGTGAAGATGTTTCTGGGAAAACTTAGGAAGAAATACTCCAAAATGCAATGTATTTATGACTATGTTTAATTTTTATATAATCTGGATTCTTTATAATTATACTTCAGTTATTATATTACCAGCACAGTTTCGTGCATTTTGTTGTGTGTATGTTCTGTAACTGGAAAGCAGAATGAACAGTGGGGAAATAACTGTTACATTGGTGCTTTTATAAACTTTATATTCAATGAGAAGTTAGTCATAGGGGAGTCCCCCAGTTCCTTTCCTCCCTCAAAAAGAAATGTTCCACAGTGTCACGGTTTAAGCCCAGTCAGCAAATCAGCCACGCAGTCGCTCTCTCACTCACCCTCTTCTCCCCCCCTGCTGCCAGAGGGATGGGTAGAAGAATCGGAAGAATGTAACTCCCATGGGTTGAGATAAGAGCAGTCCAGTAACTGAGGTATAACACAAACCACTGGTGCTAGCACCAATAATAATAATAATAATGAGATCCCACAATTTCAATATGCCATCACTCATATATATGCATATATATATACACATCCACACAGAGAGGGAGAGAGAGAGAGATCATTCCTTAGTGCATGAACTAATCCCTATAAAGCTTCTGAGTTCATCTGGTCCATGATGTCAGGCTCCATCTCTTGTAACAGTCTTTCAGAGCAGGAGAGGCTGTGTGCAGTGTTGGACGATTGCCTGCTGATGATACCGCAGAACTCACCTGGTTTCATCAAAGTTCATTCTATGTTGGAATGATGGTCAGAGGGAAGTCAGGGCCGGTTGCTGGTGACCTGAGGACATCTAGTTGGTGGGCTATAAGAGTGCTACATAGGGACTATGAAAGTGCTACATAGCAGTCAACAGCACACAATTGAGTTCATTAGCTGTTTCCTCCTAAAATCAAATCCCCTTGAGGTGCACATCGGACTTCCCCATCTTCCCGCATTACCCACCAAGTATATCCAGGTCCCTGAGCAAAAGCAATCCCATGCGTGGGTTTGCCTTTACCTGAAGCAGGAATAACCCAGACTGTCTTGCCAGCAAATTCTCTATGTGCGCCACAGGAACTTTGTCCCCTTCTACAGCATGTAAAAGTTCTGACTGGGCTGGACCAACCCTGTTGTCGAATCTTCTGGTGTTGACCAAGCAGGTGGCTTTTGGTAAATGTGTATCCCAGTGTTTGAAAGTCCCACCACCCATTGCTCTCAGTGTAGTTTTTAATAGCCCGTTGTACCATTTGATTTTCCCAAAGGCTGGTGCATGGTAGAGGATGTGATATACCCATTCAATGCCATGCTCTTTGGCCCAAGTGTCTATAAGGTTGTTCTGGAAATGAGTCCCATTGTCTGACTCAATTCTCTCTGGGGTGCTGTGTCGCCACAAAATCTGTTTTTTAAGGCCCAGGATCGTGTTCCGGGCAGTGGCGTGGGGCACAGTGTATGTTTCCAGCCATCCGATGGTTGCTTCACCATGGTAAGCACATGGCGCTTGCCTTGGCAGGTTGGTGGGAGTGTGATATAGTCAATTTGCCAGGCCTCCCCATATTTGTACTTCAGCCATCGTCCTCCATACCAGAGAGGCTTTAACCGTTTAGCTTGCTTAATTGCAGCACATGTTTCACAGTCATGAATAACCTGGGCAATAGTGTCCATTGTTAAGGCCACCCCTCCATCGTGAGCCCATCTGTATGTTGCATCTCTGCCCTGATGGCCTGAAGCATCATGGGCCCACCGGGCCAAAAATTATTCACCCTTATGTTGCCAATCTAAGTCCATCTGAGCCACTTCAGTCTTAGCAGCTTTATCCACTTGTTGGTTGTTCTGGTGTTCCTCAATGGCCCCCACTCTTGGGTACATGAGCATCTGCATGGCGTACCTTCACCACCAGGTTTTGCACCTGGGCAACAATATCTTGCCACAGTGCAGCAGCCCAGGTGGGTTTACCTCTATGTTGCCAGTTGCTCTGCTTCCATTGCTGCAACTGCCCCCCCAGGGCTTTTGCCACCATCCATGAGTCAGTATAGTGATAAAGTACTGACCACTTTTCTCGTTCAACAATGTCCAAGGCCAGCTGGATGGCATTCACCTCAGCAAACTGACTCGGTTCACCCTCTCCTTCAGCAGTTTCTGCAATTTGTTGTCGGGGGCTCCATACAGCTGCCTTCCATCTACAATGCTTTCCCACAATACGGCAGGACCCATCAGTGAACAAGGCATACTGCTTTTCACTTTCTGACAGTTCATTATATGGTGGGGCCTCTTCAGCACGCATAACCTTTTCCTCTGGTGACATTCCAAAATCTTTGCCCTCTGGCCAGTCCATGATGACTTCTAGAATTCCTGGACGACTGGGATTTCCTATTCGAGCTCGTTGTGTAATTAGTGCAGCCCACTTACTCCATGTAGTATCGGTTGCATGTTGTATAGAGGAGACCCTGCCTTTGAACATCCATCCCAGCATGGGCAACTGGCGTGCTAGGAGGAGCTGTGCTTCAGTGCCAGTCAGTTCTGAAGCAGCTCAAACCCCTTCATAGGCTGCCAGTATCTCTTTTTCAGTTGGGGTATAGCTGGCCTCAGATCCTCTGTATCGCCGACTCCAAAAGCCGAGGGGTCGACCTCAGGTCTCCCCTGGAGCTTTCTGCCAGAGGCTCCAGGTAGGACCATTCTCCCCGGCTGCGGTGTACAGTACATTTTTAACAACTGGCCCGGTCTGGACTGGTCCGAGGGCTACTGCATGAACTATCTCTTGTTTTGTCTCATTCCAGGTTACTGTTGCCAATGAATGGGCATATGCTGACGGTACATTCTGTGTAAATTTCTGCCACATGGGTTGTGTACATTCGACTTCATCTGGATCTGTGGGTGCATCCCTGGTGTTCGGCTTGATGTGATAGATAATCTCTACAATGGCTGATTCCCTCAGAGACTGGATGCCTTCCTCTAGAGTAGTCCACTTGGCTGAACGACTCATAACATCGTCCTTGTATGGAAACCTTTCTTTCACAGCTGCCAAGAGCCACTTCCAAAGGCTGAGGGACTGTTTCTCTCTTGCAATTGCTTTGTCAATTCCCCCTTCCCTAGCAAGTGATCCCAGCTGCTTGGCTTCCATACCTTCTAGTTTGTGACCATCGGCCCCATTGTTCCAGCATCAGAGCAACCAGGTGATGATGTGCTCCCCTTGTTGACAGGTAAAATCTTTTCACATATTCCGTAGCTCGGTTGAGGTCCGGGGTCGAGACATCACCTCTTCTTCCTCTTCTTCCTCTGATTCACATACTGATAACTCCTGGTCAGATGCTGTCCTAGGTGGTGAGTACATTGTTTCTTCATCTTGCTTCATCTTTCTTGCCTCTTTTTTGCTTTTCCCCTTGTGTACAGGGACAACTGATATTGGCATGAATTGGTCCTCTGGTGTAGCTGCTGTACTTGGAGTTGGATTAGCTGTGCTTTCTGTTGCAGTCGAAGTTTGAGTAGCTACTGTATTTGTTGCTGGGGCTGGTGTAGCCGCTGTGCTTGGAGCTGGAGTAGCTGCTGTGCTTGGAGCTGGAGTAGCTGCGCTGTCTGTTGCTTTGCCATCAGATCCAGAGACATTTTTTTCCTTTTGAAGGTGATGGATAGTGTTGAACAGGGCTCTGTAAGCATAGGCCAAGCCCTAGCACATTGCCACAAATTGTCCGTCTCTGGTATGACTAGAATGACAACACACCTCATTTAAGTGTTTTACTAATTTCTCTGGATTTTGCACTTTTTCAAAAGTTCCAAAGCACTGGGGGTGCCCACTGGCCTAGATACTTGTCCATACTATCCCACGCACCCTGCCACTCATGACTGTCCACTCTCGGGGAAAATCTCTTGGTCCTCCTATATTGTCATCTAACCCTAGACAAGGTCCAAACCCAACTCTGCTTAACTCTTGAGATCAGATGAATGGTTGTGAGTAAAACACATTCTGTATGCATGCCAACTTGGTGATCCCCATCACAATTAGCAGACAGGTTTCAAGGGTACCCAAAGGCCATTCAAACCCTTCAGAACTCTCAAATGATGCTGTAAACAGTCTGGTGGGGGGGCTGAGAACGTAAGGGAATGTCTTCTTCATGGGTTGACCACCCGAGGAGGGGAAAAAAGATGTGTAATTGCTAAACACTTCTATTATATACCTCCCAAAGTATAGATGTGGTGACCACACTGGGAATGCAAGCCAGATCAGTTTCATGATCAATGAGTCTATTGTATTACAAGTCATTACCATAAAGTACAGTGAAACAAGAACCTTAGCCCAAGGCCCCAGCTGATAAACAGTAACACAGCAAATACCAGCTGTAAGTAAAGTACGACATGCTGAAACTGTGAGATCAAGAGCAACAACTTTGCGAGCCAATAAATCAGCATTGTGATGACTGGCTATTAATCCGAAACAATTAATGCTTATCACAAATACAGTTAGACACACACTGGTCAGGCCTGTCGTTATCTCAACCCTTCATGCCCCATGCTGGGTGCCAAAAAGAACTGTTGTGGTTTAAGACCAGTCAGCAAATCAGCCACACAGCTGCTGTCTCACTCCCCCACTTACTCCCCCCCCCGCTCCCAGAGGGATGGGGAGGAGAATCGAAAGAATGTAACTCCCACAGCTTGAGTTTACAACAGTCCAGTAACTAAGGTATAGCAAAAATCCGCTACTGCTACCACCAATAATGATAAGGGAAGTAACAAGGGGAGAGAATACAACTGCTCACCACCCGCCGATTGATACCCAGACAGATCGAGCAGTGATCTAACCCTTCCGGGTAACTGCCCCTAGTTTATATAGTGGGCATGACGTGCTGTGGTATGGAATACCGCTTTGGGCAGTTTGGGTCGGGTGTCCTCTCTCTGCTTCCTCCTGGCTTCCCCTCCTCCCTGGCAGAGCATGAGATTCAGAAAGTCCTTTGTCAGAGTAAACATTACTGAGCAGCAACTAAAAACATCGGTGTTATCAGCGCTGTTCCCAGGCGGAAAGTCAAAACAACAGCACTGTACCAGTTACTAAGAAGGAGATAAAAATGACTGCTACTACTGAGCCCACGACACATAGGGATTGGTGGAGGAAGCCTCTGTCTGCTGTTTATATCTCATAATGAAAATGCTTAGTTGTTCCTGTTTTACAGTCTGTGAAATCAAGTAGACAGATTGAAGAAGACTTTTTCTGTGCACTTAAGAAATATATTTTAAAAGGATCAAAAGGTTTGTCTGAGTGACAAAACAGTGTAAAACAGACTGAGGAGGTGGTCAACCTGCAGCTGCGCCAGGACGAGGCAGAGGCTTTGCTAGTGACCGCAGAAGGCTCCTGAGGGAAGGATGGTTGCTGCTGTCATGAATGCACATGCATTGAGGAGCATGTGCAGGGAACGATAATATATAAATATGGGAAGGCAGCAGTGAGAGATGGTAATACCAGTCCTAAGAGGAACTGATGACTTAATATGAGCCTGAATAGGCGCTAATGGCAAGTACTCAGAAGTGACTGGCAGGTACAGAGCTGCAGGTTACAGTTCTGTATAAAGGAAAGAGAATGAACAGATTTAATAGGAAATAAAGGAGAAAATGTGAGGAGGCAATGTGGTATTCATGAATGGGGAGGGAAGTGGGCTCAAGGAGAGAACAACTTGGCTATGGAGCTTCTGCATCAGCTCTTTGGGGCAGAGAGCGATGGGGTTCGATGATTGGTGATAGAGAAAGAAACTGAGAAAGCAGTTGTAGACCATACTGTTGCATTCAGAGGTGCAGGGGAAAAGAGGTTAGCTTTGGTCTGTAGAGAAATAGATAACAGTGTGAAGAAGGAGGGTAGTTTAAATTTGTGCAAAGAGTTGGAGAGGAGGGAGAAACACCGTTGGAAGAAGTGCTTGGGGAAGAGAGGAAAAGTGGGAAATGAGATCCCAATATCCTGTAAGGCCTTTTATAAGTGACCAATTTGAGGACAAATAGAAACTGGTTTTCTAGTAGAAGTGCTCTTGAACTGCAAGTTGAACAAAATGCTCTGGAAACTATAACGGTCTCTGGAGACAGAGGCAGGCTAATGGAGAAGGAGCATTGCTGAGCAGCCTCTGGAGTGTGGGAAACAGCATGCAGGCACGTGCATGTGGCTCTCTCCAGCCATCCAGCTTCCTTCATGCCTTGCACTTAGTTTCTACAGGCATAATTATTTTAAAATATATTTTTTAGCTAATAGAAAGGTTTTTAAAAATCTGTTGGGATTTGCAGACTTTAAAGGGAGGTTTCAAATAAAGTAATTGGCTTTGCCTTCATTCAGACACTGAAGCTCTATTTTCAGTGCAGGAGAGCATTAAAAACAGCAAAGAAAAATGGCCTAAGTGCATATAGTTGTAATACACGCTGCATTTGTAGCATCCCCAACAGGATACAAAAACAATATAGCTCAGGCACTTTGCTAACATGAAAGAGCATCATTCCTTTGGTATTAGTTTATAGCACATGGAGTCATCTCTCACTTGCTGGAAAAGTCACTGAAATAATTTATGTCACTATTAAACAGCTTCACTGCTGATCCATTGCAGCCTCAGCACATTAACTGTATTTACCATCTAAGATACAGAAAGGAATCTGTCCTATCTGACGAGGAAGCAATAAAGTTTTAGTGAAATGGACATAAATCAAAGTTTAAGTTTGCCTAGTAAAAATACATAAAGCTATGTTTCACATCATGTTTTATGCATAACAGTATTCTGCATATATGAATAAAACCCGAATTTGTTGATAAATACTATTTCCATATTGTTGATTGTTTTAGTCTGTAAATTAAACACTGGGTGGATTTAGTGGTGATCTAAAGAAAAATGCATTTTTTGGCCTATAGTGTCTCCTTTGTTTTTGCAGAAAGATGAAATGCATTGAACGGTAGAAAGGTAGAGGAAATGGCCTAAAATGTAAAGCATTTGCTTCCTGGAATTTTCTTGGTTTCAAGTACATAGTTTGCTCCATACCTAATTTTTACTTTTGTTTTTGGAACTTCTGGTTTTGCATCAGACCATCACTTTATTAAAGTCTTGCAGAGTGTCTGTATATGTGACAGACTGGACACAGAATGGGGTTTATTGCCATAAGTATTTTCCTGGAAGATGATTTGGCCATCAAGAACCTTTGTATGTGTAAGGTAATGACACTTTACGTGGTAACAGGGAAACACACTCCATGGTTCTTCTGTCCTTGCTTGGTTCTCTTGAGATCATCATTCATGATTGCCTTTAGTCGCACATTAACTGAAATACTGTCTTAAAAGCTGGTGGATGGTTGTTGCCTGTTTTTTCAATGCAGGTCCTTTTTATAATGGTAAATACTAGCAGGGTTTTGGAGGAAGTGGGCTCAGTTGTTAGGTGTGATCCAGTGTGGAGTAAAGTGTCTTGAAGATGGATTGCAAAGCTGATTAGAGTGGAGTGCTGAGTGAGTCCACAAAACTTGAAGGAAGTGCTGTAAGGAAGGCAGCAATAAGAGATGTCTATCTAAGCTCAATAAAATTGGTTCTTTTCTCTAACCAACTATTTTGTACTGTATTTGCCAATTTGGACTGCATGATCTGATGACTTCTGCCCCTCAGGCATTAAGTGGGGCATTGTCATCATTCTTTTAAATGTTGTGGTGTTCTGGATCTTCTTCCTCCCATAGACAAGTGAAAAAAGGGTCAACTAGTTTCTAGTGAATGGAAAAAATCCTGTTGCAGGCAAACGGCCTGTCGTGGTTTAAGTCTATAAACTCACACAGTCGCTCTCTCACTCACTCCCCACTCTTTCTTCCCTCCGCCCTTGGAGGGATGGGAAGGAGAATCGAAAGAATGCAACTCCCACAGGTTGAGATAAGAACAGTTTAGTAACTAAGGTATAACACAAATCACTACTGCTACCACCAATAACAATAATGACAAGGCAGATACAAGGGAAAAGAATACAATTGCTCACCACCCAATATCAAGCCCGAGCAAGCAGTGCACCCCCCACCGTGCACCCCACCAACCCTTCTGGGTCTCTGCTCTCTGTTTCTACATCCTGGACATGATGTGCTGTGGTATGGAATAACCTCTTTGGTCAGCTTGGGTCAGGTGTGCTGTCGCTTCTTCCTCTCGGCTTCCCCTCCTTCCTGGCAAAGCATGAGACTCACAAAGTCCTTGCTTGGCCAGCCTAAACATTACCAAGCACTAACTGAAAACACTGGTGTTATCAGCGCTGTTCCCAGGCCCAAAATCAAAAACACAGCACTGCACCAGCTACCAAGAAGGAGAAAAAATGACTGCTGCTGCTGAACCCAGGACAGGGCCTTGTATGATCTGTTGAAGAAGGGGAACATTTTCCTTACTTGCTGGCCCTCGCATATCATGGTTAGAAACTGGGAGGGCAGAGGACAGAACAGGATGTTTAGTTTTGAAAATTGTGATATCTTGATATCATCTGATTATGCCTCATCTGTTTCATGATTAGTATATTTTTTTCCAAGACCTCTAACTGTTGTAATATAATAAGTTGTAAATCTTGCCTTTTCCTTTAAAGTTGTGACGGTAACTGGCCAACACTGTTTTTTTCCCAGGAGAATTCAAGTTACACCATTGACATTCAGGACCTACCAGCCCCTGACTACCTCCTGGGACAGCTCCATGCCCTCAGCCTCACATTGCAGCATGCCTGACTGGTTTCCGGTATGACTCTGGACTCTGTGCTGCAGGGGCTACAATAACAAGTAAGCTGGCCTCATCTATCAGGCAGATCATCTCTCTATGGACTTAATGGTCTTATATGGCTCACAAAATGAGGTCAGATGATAATTTGAGCATGCTGTTATATTTTTCCTTCTCCTTCTTCGTCTTACCGTCATTATTATTACCATCACTATTGTTGCCATCATCCTTACTATTAACAGAGCCATAGTTTGTGCATCTCTCCAGCAGAAATAACCCTCAAGGTCTGTTGTACCTTGGCATGAGTAGATGTTACAAACACGCTTGTTTGCTTCTGTTACTTGAAAACAGACTTTTATGTTTTTTTTAACGTATCCTTTTTCTTTATATCTCGAAGGCTTAAAAAATTTCCCTGAGTCGTATCAGTAAACCAGGAGCTAAGCTGATGGAGTCAGCTATCAGCTATCCATGTAAAAGGATACTTCAGAATGTATCAGTTTGTGTAGCATATTTCATATGGACAAAGTTACCATGCCTGGCAGGCTATCTCAATGTGTCCAATTGCCTATTTTAACAAACACATCTTTAGGCTTCCAGAAGTAACGTAAGGTCATTGCTTGGATGAATAATCTGACACTTGGAAAGAGATGCAGTGTGTTTGGAGTGTTCTCCAAAAGGTGTGCAGAAAAAATAATAGTAAAACTAAAAGGTAATATATAAGCAATAAAAATAGGAAGTGTCTCTTCCTAGGCACGTCAATCCTGGCATCATCAGCTGCGCCACGAGTTAGATGGTGAGGGAAGAACAGAGACAAAAAGTGTCTCATTCTAGTGCTGAAGATTGCATGCTATCAAAAAGATAAAATTACCTGAGACCCTTGCAGATCACCTAAAAGCTGGGATTGCATACATGCAGCACATTGAAAATCTAGCGCAATTTATCATGTTTTCAAGAAAGCAAATACTTGGTAGGTTTTGTATTTTTAACAGCACTCCAGGTGCATGAAAATAAATAAATAAGGTAACCTTAAATTCTAAGCCTGGGAGTGAAACTCTAAGCAGACTTCAGCCTTCATCATCAGCTCTGGGTGTGACAGGCAATTTTCTTTCTTAATTTTCTCTAGCAGTAAGAAAGCTAATGGTACATCTTAAAAGATATGACCTTATCCTTGTAAGCTACCTGAAGCTTGGCAGAAAATAGGATGGCCTCACTTTCTACAAAAGGGGGCTCGAAGGGAAGAATTTCCTTCTTTCTTGCATCAATGGACTGAGGAATGGGAGGGAAGATTTGATTCTTGTACAGAAGTTTTATTGATCCCTATGACGGTTTTCAGTGGTAGCATTTTATACATTTTTAAATTATGAATGCTTATATAAATACAGTATGAATCCAGAATAAAGATGGTGCAGACTGAATTTCTCAATAGTATGCTTAGGCACACTTTTGTTCCTCCTAACAGTCCTCTTGGAGTCAACAGAATGGTCTGCATTTGTAAAGTTATGGATTTGCTGAGCTTTCAATTGCAAGTGTTTTGATGAAATAAAAAGTATAAATTGCATCCAGTTATTTCAGAGAGCAATCTGATAAAATATTGTTGGTATTGTGAATTTGTCTCAACTGTGGAGAGAGAAAACAGTGTATTCTTTCTGTTTTTGTAGGGTTGCTGATCCAAATATACCTGCACTTAATTGAGAAACTATATATATGCAACTATATTAATTTTATACACACCCTTCCATGTCATGTTACTGTGTTTTTTTAGGAGAGCCAGACCTTCCTTCCCTAATCTTTGGCAGCTATTTCTCCATTAAGTTACTATTTCATCTGCTGTCAGAAAAAGGAATGTTTGAACATCGTTAAATTCCTCTCTTCAGATGTCATACAGGAGCTCAGTCAGAGCCCAAGTCACGGGGTTGTGGTTACAGGATGACTCTCTTTCCCTTCATTATTCAGCTCTGTTGTTGTACTGCTTTTAATGTATTGTATATTTTCATTTTAAATGCAGTGTTGCATCCTCTCATAATTTGTGGAGTTAATGAGCTCCGAGACCCTGGTCTGTTCAAAGGCTTCAGTCTGGTAATTTGCAAGTATTTCTAACTGGTCTCCAGTCTTGAGGCCTAATGCTGTGTTCCTGTTCAAATATATCCTTAGATGGCAAGTGGGATAAGGGAGAGAAGGCGGCAGAGCCTTGCCATTCTGGCATGAGCCAGACTCCAGGTCCCGGGTGGGAAGCAGACATGGTTCAAACCTGCCAACTGACTTATCCAAATTCCCATGACTCTGTGGATCAGCAGAAAACTAAACCTGAACATCACAAATGCCAAAATAATGATCTAATCACCACACCATGTGTCCTGTATTTAACTTGGCTTTAGAATTTGCACTCTACTGATGTGAATAGGACAGTTCACACATCCAACTACTGTTATTACAGGTGTCTAAAGACTTGGACACACATTGCCGCATCAGTTTAAACTCATTTCACATTTCAAAGGTTTTCTTTGTGATCAAAGGGGCTAGAAACTTCTTTATAAGTGAAAGCAGAGATTCTGGGACAAAATATATAGCCACCATAGAAAGGAAAAGGCTAGGAGGGAGGAGGGGGACTTGCAATCAATCCAAAGCAGGCTTTTTTTTTTTCTTGTCTGACTTTGCAAGTCTAAGGCTTCATTGGGAAGAGGAGTATCTTCCCATTCTCTAGGTGTGTTTAATTACAAAGATTTTGAGATGCAGCTGCAGCAGAAATGTAACTAAGAGGTCTTCTAGTGGCTCTAAAGAATGTTTTTTCAAAAGAGAAGTCTGCTTCAAACAAGCCGTATTATAATTTCTTTGTACTGTTATGCCATCATTACTTGTAGATAAAGAACCGAAGGCCAACATTTCACATTCTGGCAAAAAAACTATGTGTGTTTATATGAACTAGACCACTTACACACAGCTTAGTCATTGTTAAATTTGATTATGATTATTCCATCATAATATAACCAAATACAGTTTTTGCAGGAACTTAACAGAAATGAAGCTTCACTAAAAAGATGTTCAAACTGAACATAAAGCTGGTGTGGACAATTTGAACTGATGAAATAAATGGTGAGGGCACAGACAAAATAATGTCCTTTCTGTGCTGTGCAGTCTTGGAGTGACCCTTGGTGTTGTTTATGCACTTTATCCAATTATTCTCTACTGCAAAAGGCAGAGTGGATGCTGGAAGTAGGAACCAGACCCCAGGACATTGCTCTCCTGCCTGAATCCCCTTAATTTTGGGCCACAGAGCAAGTTCCCTGTCCAGCCCTGTCTATTTATGGAACAGTGACCCAATTTCAAGAGCAGGAATGCAGCGCCGATACATCTGGGGCTGTAAGCCTTCCAGTGCCACATCAGGAACAATCCCCTCCACTCCTTGGGAATATCATGCAAACAGGGCAAAAGCTGGCAGTGGCCACCATCTCCTTCTCTAACAGTGCCTGGGAGAAGCTGGCCTTCATGGTTATGATACTGCATATCAGAAGGAACTGGCCTCGGTTTCTCCTAGATAGGATTGGTCTTGAGCAGTAGATGGCTACCTTCCCTCACACTAGCCTGTGGGTGACAGCGTTTAGCATGAGTTTGGACCATCTTTGTGCTGTCAGGGGAAGACCTACTAGTTTGTTATCCATTTTCTTGCACACTCAATAGCTTTAAACCTCGTGAAACATGTTGCACTTTCTTTGTCCAATGGCAAAATCTACCCAGTTTGACTGTACTGGCTTTATGGGCTTTATGTGTGTGACTCTTTCCCGTTTGTGTGCTGTTAGCTTGGCCAGCTACCATCATTACTCCGGAGCTAAGATAGCCCTCTGTCAAATTATGGCCCATAGCTTCGTATTTCAGGAGCTGTCACAAATTCTGGCAACTGTTTTTCATGGCTAGTATCAACATGATATGTAAAGATACCAGACACAGAGAAAGAGAACATTCAGATGCTGTCAGAAGATGTCAGGGTGTTTGTTTATTTGCTTTAATTGCTGCAAAGCATGTTCTGGGTCATTAGTCACAATTCAAGAAGATTTAAGCTAAGGATACTTAGCCCAGCTGGAGAGAGCAGCTCAAGCTGTTTGCCCTCACGTGGCTGGTGCAGATGCAGATGTTCTTTTGGACAGCTTAAACTAATGTTTGTTCTGTCTCCTTTGAAGCTTTATAGTTTCAAGTGCCTGACGTGAGTGAGCATTCTGGTGCAGATCCTTGAAATTTATGGTATCTGATGGTCATGGTTTGAAGCATGACTCTATATTAGCTTCAGAGATCTCCTGGAGATAGTATTTTATCAGGAAAATAATAATTGACTGGACCTATCAACACTCCTTTGCTCTCTGACTGCTAACTCTGACTATTTACTGATCATATAGCATGTTAAAGCTAATTTCTGACTTGAGTGATATATTGACAGGGATATCCCAGTGGCTTTGAAGTCCAGAAGAGTCTTGATTTATAGGGGCTCTGCTGTTTTCCTTCAGAAAGGGAGGAGCAACATTGCAACAACAGAAGCTCTCAGAAGGCAGGGTCAATGATTGCCATTCATCCCCCAGAGTCCCATTATTTGTGCCTTCATCGAATAGCTTAGGCCAAATGTTTTTGGATGTTTTATACTGCAGGAAATTCCTGCTCTTTTGGGAACAATGGCAAGTTTGGATGAGTTTCTGGATTCGTATTTTCAATGCTCCTAGTATAAGAATCCCCCACCCCAGGTTGTCTTGAGCAAGTGATTAGTGAAAAATCTGAATTAAAAGTACTATGGTAAGGAGTGCTGTATGTTATAAACTGTAGTGCTGTATAGTGCTTAGTATAATCCTTAAACGTAGTGTATCCTGGCAAGTTTCCCTGAATAAGTATACTTTGCAGCTAGATCCAGCAAAAACAATAAATTCCATGAGTCAAGCAGAATGGCCAATATCCAGTTTGAAATTAATTCTTGCCTATGTGACTCTAGGCTTGCATGACCGATTGCTTCTACTTCTAGTTTTTAAAAAAATAAACATTGGGTATTTTAAGTCCCTAAGAATCTCTAATGACATATCTGAGAATTCACTACTTCATTTTTAACTCTCTTTTTCCTCTATTTCCTGCCTTCTTTTTGCACATTTATCTTTATGGATTTGTCAGAACTTAAGACGAGAACTCAGCTGGTACAAACGGGAAAGTGGGGTACAATATCAAAGAATCTCTTTAGGATAGATGATTAGCTAGACTGCTTTACAGGTGATTTTGTGTAAGAGTATGGGTTGTCACTTGTCACTTGTGGTCTGTGAGCAAGAATACTTGCCATGAATGCATCAGTCAGTCAGAAAAAGAAGCTGCAAAAAGGCTTGATCTTCCTTTGCAATACTAGTTCAGAGCCTGTATCGTTCCCCAAATCTATCCTTAGAATGGGAAAAGCTCGTAAAAGACACTTTTCCTGTTAGTGATAACTAAAGTGTCACTTTCCTTTTCTTATAGCTTTGAGATAGAAATTGCCTGATTTCTTCATGTATTTCTGAATTTCACACAATCCTACATATGGCTTCAATTTTTAATCATCTTCATTTTGTGCTTGCTCCAGGTCAAAATACCAATCCACCACTGTAAAAATTGCCTCCTGAAGTAAAAAATCAGAAGAGGGTCCTGCAAGGTAGAGGTTACAGATCCTTTTGAAAGGAAGGGGGAATACATGCCATTAGCATGGGCAGGGAGATATTTGCCTTGGCACTGTCAGCATGGGAGCAATTGGGATATTGCTCTTTGCAAGGAAGGTTTAACAAACAAACACAACACGCAACTGACAGGGCATAGCAGCTGAACAAACAGACAAGGGTATAATTTATCCCTTTCCCTGTTTTTCAGTGTCTATTTAATGTATTAGCTAATACAATGCTTACTGTGTGATGTCAGTTATGACAGAAGCTGCTTCATCTGTTGTTTTTTAGCTTAGGTTTAATTGAAAACAAACGAAGAAAAGGCAGAAGGTGGAAGAGGTGGTACAAGAGAGGAAAATGGAAGGGCTGAAAGAGAGAAAGGGCACTGTCACTAGTGACTGTGGGACATAGACACAACTCAGACCTCAAGAGCTGTCTTTGATTAGGAACCTACCAAGAAGTACTTAATACTCTTGTCTAGGCTTTAATTACTTGTGCCTAGATTACCACAGCATTCTTTTCTCTGACCTTGACAACTGGAGCTGTGCCAAATGCTGACTGTTTTTTCCCCATTCCCTTGGTCGCAGCCTCTCCCAGTGGATCATCTCTCTCTGAGAAGGGACAGGTCATCCCGTGATTCCAACATGGCTTCATTGCATTTACAAACATAGTACCTTCTCTCAAGCTGCCTTCAAAGTCAAAGGCACATCTTGGAAATGGTTTTGTTGCTGTCCCTCACATTGCTCCTTAAGATTCATGCTGTTTACAGATAAACACATGAGGCTTCTCATGTGTGGAAACCATGACCTATCATCCCAATAGAGCCTGTCTCCTTCTATTCCTTTTCTGATGTCCTCCATCTTAGGTCCTCTTTGATTTTGAGACTGAAGCCATCTTTTTGCTATTTGTTCATAAAGGGTTTAGCAGAATGTGGTTACCTCTCAGAACAGGACTGTTACACCATGCTAAAAGGAAATATAAAGTATATTGAAAAAAATATACTGAATAACAGTTTTTCCTTGTATTTTAGTCTTGTATTTCTTGATACATATAGTACAAAAGCCTCTCAGTTTTACCCCCCCCCCAGTTAGGTGATTACCTCCAGGGTCATCAATACTGGATGCTTTGCAGTTTCCTTTAGCAGAAGGGTCCCCTGAACCCAGCTATTACCACCAGCTTCCATGTGAGTGCTATAGCAATAACCGTGATTGAGAATCACAAGGTTGGAGAGCTGGAAAGCTGCTACCTGTGAGGAAAATTAGAAGAAGAATTTCCCCCTTAAAATGAATTTATCTGATTCCTGTCTTTCTCAGATATACAGATTGAGGCTTAACTGCATAGAGTAGTTTTTTATTGGTTCTGTCGAGAAGGATGAAGGAAGGATTCTGATTGAATAAATGATGTGTGTAAGGCATGGTTGATGACTAGCCATCATTGATTTGCCCAGCTCTAGTTTTCAAACACTGCAATTGTTTTCCTATTTTGTGGCCACTGTCTCTGGAACTGCATCATGTGTAAATACTCTGAATATTTTATATTGACATGCTTCTTTTACCCAGGTTTCTTCCGCTCTTATTTCCTCAGCCTTTTAATGGCCTGCGTTTCAAATTGTTTTATCACTCTGAAAGAGATTGACTGAACAAATAATGTTGCTCTTTAGTTGATTGCCTTGTTGTCACTTAAATACTATTCCAATATAATGGGTAAGTTATTACTTTTAAGATAGATTTGCTGCTTCATTTTTTCTCTGTCTGTGAGAAGAAGGAAGTTATCTCAGGAAAAATTGTATTTCTTAGGGAGGAAGAAGGTACTGTGCATTTGAAACCCATGAACATATTTGATTTTCAGTTTAGGGTAACAGTCTTTAATTAACTGAAGAGGAGACTTTAAATGGTAAAAGTACAAGTTAGGTTCCTGGTATTCCCTGTGGTTTCTCTTCTTATCTCAGTTGTATGATTTTGCAACTTTTTGACCAGTGGTACAACAAGTAAATATTCTTAAATCTATATTGCTCTAATTTTCCATAGAAGGAGGATTCCAGAGCATCCAAACAGAATGGGAGCAAGGCAGCAGTCCTGTTCTCATTAGTGGTGTCTGATCACACACACTTTGCCTGAATATTTGAAAACAGTATAGTTACTCTGAATTTACCATGATGAATTTACCATAATGAATTGGGACAGAATTCAGATCTCTATTAGACATATAAGTAATTGCATATTTGTAAAAGCTGACTTGATATATGGGTAAAGATAACTGTTTCTTGATAAGCTCAAGTCCTTGAGTTTTAGTGCTGAAAGAGATTATGGATAATTGCCTGAGACAGCACAAAGTCTGTGTTTGAAACGAAGTATTTTTGGAATAGGGCTGATTTTTATATCTAAGGAATACCCCAAATTAATGTTGTAACCAGTAGCAAATAGTAATGATCAGCATCTCTGAAAACTAATGCCCAGTAAGAGAAGCATGTGGTTTTTCTTTTATAAAAGAAAAATTCAAGAAATAACAATACGTAAAAAAATGCAAACCGTCATTTCTCATCTGCTTTTCATAAAGCTTGTGCATCTTTTTTTGCCATTTATAGCTCTTTTAAGTGTGAAAAACCAGCTATGAAGGAAAAAATTCGCACTCAAAGGTGTCATGTGGGAGAAAAGGAGCTGCTTGCTATTAGGCTGAAGAGGTAGAGGTTAAGTGACAGTCTGAAAACAGCTGAGGCTTGTTCTATTAAAATCAGCCTGCTGTACTTATTTGTAAAGGACTAATAGCAGAGGTGCTGATTCTGTTTCTCTTCAAGAAATGCTGTGGTGGAGTTTGACTAGCCTGTTGTCAAAAATAGGTAATAGTATGTAACATTAAAAAGAGAGGGGAAAACAAGCTCAGAAATGCTCTCTGCTTTTGGGTTGCCTGTATCGCATTGCCCTGCAGAAGAAACAGTGAAATCAAAGGCAGCTATAGAGAGGTTTTCACAGGGAGTGAGGCAATGGTAAAAAGGTGCATCAGTAGGGAAATACTTCCTGCCTGGGTCAAAACAACCTGGATCAACTGTAGTCTCTCCAAATCAATATTCAGGATCATAAGGGATAACTTTGAGTGAGTTGGCCTGAGGAAATAGTAGGATCTGAGAGGCAGATGACTAGGAATATGAGCCGTGAGCACAGTGCTGTGCTTATCTGGTGAGGGGAGGGTGGTTAGCTGGGATGAGGGGACCTCCCGAGGGTACATGAAGAAGGTTTGAGGGGGTGCAAGTGCTATTCTGTGCTCTCTTCTCTAAAGGTTGCTTCTTCTCCTGTAGCTAATGGCACTTTTAATCCCAGGTGGCTCTCTGAGAAGTTCTGAAGCCCTTTAGGACTTCCATTAACAAAGCCTAGAGGATCAGCTCAAGAGCCATAGCCAGGACAAGGAACAGGTGTAGGAGAAAAGGGAGGAGTTATTTTGCATTCAGGTTGTACACAACATTTTGTTTTCACTGAGGAAATAGAACATCATCTTGAGACAGCCTAGGAATCTTCCTAGCAGTGATTTGCTGTCCTGTTCAGCACCTAGGATGCCAGACATTTGTTCAAGATGGCCACAAGGTTCCTCATCCTTTCTAAAGCATATTAAGAGCATCTTGTAAAACCCTGGTTTATGACTGATTGGAAAACACAATTTAATTTGCCATGTGGAAAGCTGTAGTGTATTATTGGATAGGGTAACAGACAGATGAAGATCAGTTTTATGGTGCATGAACACAGAAATATATATAAAAAAGTTTTTTTTAAAAAAGGGAGCAAATGGATATTAAGTGTATTGCAATCTCTCCCTGATATAAAAAAAAAATTGTGTGCTGCCTGCTGGGAGGGACTTTATTTACTCTGAGGGGAAGCTTTGCGAATTTACCACTGAGGCAACTTCTTTCAGTGTAGAAGAGAAGGGGTTTGCATGAGCCTTTCCTTTTCTTGACTGATTTTGAAAAGCCAGCAAAAAGAAAGCAGTTGTTATAATTTATAGGTAGCAGTAGATAGAATAAAATCATTTGTTGCTGTTCCACAGAGTTAAATGGCAATTGTCAGCCATACTTTTTTCTCCAAGTTCTGAGCCTGTCTGTCTAATCAGAGTGGCACTAATGGTATAAATGCAGCAGAACACAGATGGAAATTAAACAGCAGCTGGGTAATCATCTTCATAAATGTAATATTAAAATTATCACAATCCTTTAATTTTTGTTCTGCTTGTATAAGGCAGAGCTGCATAACAAATATGTGTCATAACTTTTCTGAGAGAAGTGCAGTTTGTGAACAGTTTAAATCAAATTATGCTTTTGCCCTCCTGTTCTCACTAGGGCTTTTCTTGTACTGGTATTAACAATCTGTTATACACCAGATTAGAGTCATTAAGCACTCATTAGTTCTTGAGAGAGAAAGGCCACCTCTTGTTTGTTGAATACTGATTAGGAGGCAACAGAGCATACCAGTCTGAAGCCATCATGGAAGATGCTCAACTTCTGAAGCATTACCTCTGTATTTCATAATGCTCTGGATTGGATCTGATATGGGTACTTTCATTTTCATTTTTACTGGTTGCTTTCTTTGTTCTTCCTCTCCTGTACAGGACCAGGCACCAAGGAGTGCTGACCAAATAATAAACAAAAATAATGCTGTCATCCTCGGCCTCCTGTGGGATAGAGAAGTAGTCTGACAACTTAACTTCGCTTTGCCATCCCTCACGGGCAAGCCTACTTCCTTTCCTTCATCTGATACATTGCAAGTGTAATGTGTCTTGTCCTGCTGCCAGTACCACCACAACAGATTACAGTGCTTCCCTGAATAGAAATACAGGTGAGTAATTTTCATCTCTACTGAAATTAATTCATACACTTTTCCCCAGTTTGCATCAAAATCAAGTAACTTGACTGATTTAAGGTCCAAACTTGCAATTGGTAAATATAAAAAACTGTTCTAAAGACAGCCTATTGAAACTGGTAACATAATGGTAAATACTGTTGAAGATGACCTTGAGGTAATAACTTAAAAAGCTGGTAATAGGATTTGTGTTCTGGTAGTAGTAGGTGTTTAAAAATTAAACAAGCAAAACATTGTTTCAGTATTAACAAAACTCTTATGTTGTCTTAATATGTGCTATAATCCAAGCCTGGCTGTGCATAATAAGCTTGTAATTCCATTGATTCACTGATGATGAGATAACAAGCTGTAAATGGCAAATGGATTGTGTGGGGGAAACTCAATGTGTGGTGGACCTGCTTCAACATTGCAGCTCTTCTGTAGGCTCACTGTGTCACTGTCCTTCTGCATATTACTCCTCCTAGCATATTACTTGGAGATTACCTGCTTTGTTCAGTGTCCTCAGCATGCTATAAAGCAAACTAGTCAGTTTTTACAGATTATTTCATTAGTTCAGGCACTGCTTTACCATTATGTGTTAGCCCTCATGTCTTATACATTCTGTAAAGACACTGATTTGTAAGCATGTACAGCTGGATAAAGTGGTCCTTGGACTGATCATTACACAAGAATCACCCCAGTACGGCTTTTAAGTGTGTTTCTCAGAGTAATTTTCCCCAGTAAATCTTCCCATGTTGGCAATAACAATGTTTGGTATGGTATTTTTACAGTATGGTATACATGCATTGTGTCATAAGAAAGGTGACCTTTTGAAATAAAGTTAAACTTAATAAAACTGTGATGTGGATATAAAAATATAAGCGAAATGTTACAGTTAAATGACACTGTTTAAGATTGTGAAATTAATGGCAAAGGGAGGGCAAACTGCTCTCCCACTCATCGCATCACCACAAAGGTTACAGTGCCAAAATATTACATTTATGAATTCATGACCCAAATCATTCATATGATCCTCTACTATTGAAGTCAATGGTAAAAAAAAACCAAACCATTCCCTACTGTTTTGATAAGTGAAGGTTAAAATGCTGTTAATATCACCTTGTCCATTAGTTGTTTTGGGAAATGAAGCAAACTCCTTTATGCCTCTCTTCCTATCTTTTATGGCTTCAAAATCAGCATAACAGATTGTGGGCTACAGATAGCATCTCATTTCTCCCCTGCTGTCTAGGGAGTCCAGGGTGGTCTTTACCTTTTTGAAATGTACCCCTGCAGAAAAGAGAAAGATGTTTAATTTTTTTCTCCATTATACACTCCAGAAAATGCAACTTCATCTATATACCAGCCTGTGATGAGGCAGAAAGCAGGAGCTGCTCATCTTATAACCTCCTTGCATCCAATTCAAAATCTTGCCATGCTTTCCTGAGGCACCACTGCAATCATTTCTCCATTCAATCCGTGCTAACTGCTACTTTTAGCTCAATGTGGTCTTCATAAAAAGTAAATATCAGGTTCATGCAAAATAAGTTTTGCTTTGCTGAGCGTTAAAGTCTGCCCTTGTGATGCAGGCTCTTATTTTTATTCAGAAAAAGTCTGTGCATGAGGCTCATAATGTTTTGGAATATCTGTACCATCATATTTTTTTTTTTTTTTGGTTCTTTTTTGAAGAGTTATATGTTGGTATAAAGCATTTGCTGTTAAATAAATGCTTCTTGGTTTAATTTCTCAGCACCCCAAAAGATTTTGAATGGAAATCATAGTGCTTTAATATAGATAGAGCTCTGAGGTAGACTGCTGCAGTGACCAGGAGATGTTACAGATTTCTTAAATGGTGTGTGGCTATATAGCAGGACACCTATGCACTATTTTGTCCTGAATGTCAGACAAGGTGGTGATTCTGATAGCTTTATTGTCACAGTCAGAGGTAGAAATATCAGCTGCATTCTGCCCAGATGCAGGGGACTATTCAGTGCTGTTTGGATCCATGTAACAGACTAGTCATCTTCTAGCTCAGTTGTGGGTCCTACTGAGTCGTACATGTGTTCAAGCAGCATTGTTTTGCTAGGTTGGCACAAAAGCCCTGGTCCTTCCCAAACAAACACTTCTCTTATGATTTTAACTCAAATGAGGGCTTTGTTAGTCAGGAAGTGTAATTTGTATATGCATTTGGTCCCTAAGGATATGAAATAAAAACAACTGTGTCCTGATGCATATCAAAATGTACAGCTGTTTGGGATCATCCCAATGACATGATGGCCAGGTGGCGGGAGCAAGATGTGGCACAGCTAAGACACATCCCTGGGTGCAGTGAGAGCTTTGGAGGGGCTATCTCTTGAGAGCTGAATATGGATGCCACTCATCTGGATGCCCTAGACCCAAGCTGAGAGCTGCTCATGCCCAAAGGACAGCAGTTTCTCTTCTTCATACACTGGGCTGGTTGACCTCTTTCTTTTGGTTTTAGACAGACTTCTCCTTGGGCTGATAGACAGTGAGGTTACCCAAAGCCCTCCCCTGCTACTGCCTCAGAAACCGCTGTTGTTAGGGGCATGTGTGCACAAATATTAACTATAAATATACCTAGATACAAAATGTATATCTTTAAGCTGTGCATACTTTCCATATGAAGAAATGAAGTGCTGCAGTGTTCAGATCCAAGAGTTTTGTGGGAGGGGGTTAACAATTCAAATTAAAGCAATGTTAGTGATCTGTTACTTAACACTGCCAGCTGGTTTTCGAATTGTAGAACTCGATCTCTTTTTCTGTTTGTTCTCAAGATAAACCTGGCAGTTTTCAGTCTAAGTTGCTTTTTAATTCCCTAGCTAAAACTGTGTACCACTAAAGAGTGAGTTTATAGTAGAAGTTACAACTTTTAAATACGAGGCCTTCAGGATGTCTCCATTATACTGCAGTTTTGTTAATTAAAATGAAGAGAAAAATATATATAATAGGATTGTGCTAATAAATCATGAAATGAACAGTCTTACCTTAAGACACTTGTCTTTTTCCTTATTGCATGAGCAGTTGTCTTTGTCTTCTTCAAAATACACTGAAATTGAGAGAAGGTTTTTTTTTGTTTGTTCTTTTAAAGGAAACTTCACTGTCATTCTGGCATCCTCTGATTTGTCACATAATTGTGTTCAGGCATTTTTGGTCATTGGATGGGAGCACAGTGGAGCCTGGTTGAGTAGGTGCTTCATGCTGAATTCAGATTGCCAAGTGCTACAGACTGAATCACTGGAGCTGCTGGGTAAATAGTTTTCTTTTTTTTTCGGTGTGCTTTCAGAAGAACTTGTACTGAAAAATAACTTGTACTTCTCATCTTAAACCTAGAGGGTTTCTCAAGTAGGCTGTGATACTGTAAATCTGAAGTACGATTTGTAGACTCTTAATAGTTATCATAATGTGGAAGCAAAGCTTTTATATCAGTGTACCTAGAGCAGGAAAGAAAATGGAATCTTTCACCATGTTTTCTGAATTAAAAATTAAATCATGTTACAGCAGAGGAGATCTAGAAGCTGTAGGTAATATTGAACTCAATTCTTCAAGCATGATATTATGCCCCCAGCATTAATTTTTTTTGCATGGTTGTACTAGATATAGCTCCATTCTTCATATGCAATCTGTGCATATATATTTCTTACACATTTCCACAGAACAGAATTAGAGCTCTTGTGAAATGGATTGGAATGACCTCAGGTGTTCACAGGGTTGAGGTCTAAGAAATGCAGATCTCTAGACAATAACACCTTCATTAAATACCATTTAAAATATTACATTTTGTTATCGTTTAAAGCATTTTGCATTAATGTTAGCATTGTTCCTAAGAATATTGTTTTTTTTAAAGAGAAAATAATGCAGCTGTCAGGTTTAAATAAAGAGAAAGTTTATGCAGCAGTCAGTTTGTCTGTGCATTTTCCAAGAAATAGAATTCAAAGGTGAGAGCAGAGCACTGGGTTCAGACGGGCAGGGTTGCCTGGCACTGAGTCTCCCATGGGACATCTGCCACTGTCAGTAGTCAGCACAGCTTTCAAATGGATTATGAAATCCCTGAAATCAAAGCAGAGGCAAGATGTAAAATACGTTAACTTCTGTCACTTGCATGGCTCAGAGAGACACCACTGTAGAAATATAAAGTAATATTCTGAGTAAACCAAAATGACAGAACATGCATTGCAAAGTGCTGTTCAAGCATATAAAGTGCAATCCAGTCCCTAACTCAGATGAAATATGCTGCTAACTGTTATGGGCATCAGCTCTGTTCCATGGCAGTGTTTGCACAAAAGAGCTCCAGCTAAGGACGGTAAAAAGTTCTGATAACATATCCAAACAAGTCATTAGAGCTAGTAAGGTGAGGTTTTTTGGAGTATAGCTGATCAATCCACCTGAAACTGCTGCTTAAAGGAAACAAAAATATATTTCTTGGTAAGAGTTTCCATTACTGAAGTGATGTTTTTCCAGAGTTGAAATGTATCAGGTTTTTGATAGCCATTATTAGATGAAATAGTGTTGTGAGACTTCAGTTCTGAGCTCATCTTGTCTCATTTTGCTAGAATTAAAGGGTGATTTGTTAGGTTGCTGTGATAGGAGCAACACTAGTAATTTTTTTATTGTAGGGCTAAAGATTTTACTGGGTGTTGTGCAAGGGAAAACAAAAAAATCTCAATATATGTTCTCATGTGTATGTTTTTAAAATAAGTTAGGATGTACTCAGAGCTTAAACTGGCATGGGCAGTAAATGGGCATTCCTTTTTTCAGATTGGTGTTTATATAGTATAGAAAAGCAAGCTTGTTGTTCGTGTGAAATATTTTAAAATAGTGGTAGTAGTTTGGATAAAGATTTTAACCTAAAATGTTAATGGATGTCTATATATTTGTTCACTCAAACTGAAATTAGATATTAAGAAAAAGGAAAAAAAGAAAACCAAAACTTGTCTACTCCTTCACTGATGGTAGCAAGGATTGTATTGCAATGCTGCTTATACTGCAAACTAGGTGCTGTCTGTTCTGATGATATCGCTATCACATTCCTGCTCTTCAAACTGTTTTTCCTACTGCTTTCAGAAACAATACTGTTCCATGTACCTGCAAGTCTACAATCAGCCAGTCCGAATCTGAGGTCTTCCTCCCATGTGTGAGGGTAAGTCTGGTCCTGATCTCCCCTTCCATCCCTGGTCCTCCACCTTGCACAGTGTCTGGTGCATGGCAGTCTTCCATGGCAAGGGTCAATGTGCTTCAGGAACAGAGTGTTAAATTAGCTCAGCAAAAGGTCTGCTGAGCACTTGCGCTGGTATAGCAGGAGGGAGGAAACATGGTGTGGGAAAGGAGGAGGGTGACCAGGGAAACATTTTCCCTTCTTGACACTGACGATGTGATGCTAGCGAGGTGGGCACAGCTGCAGCTCTTGGTGGCACTTGGTCACTGCTTCTTCCTCAGCTAAGTCTCCCTTGGACTTCATGCTCTGTGTTAGCAGGACTGAAGTCACTGCATTTTAGGATGTCAAGCCCCTGGCTTATATAGTCGCAAAGTCTTGGTCCTTTGTGGAAGGAGACAGCGAATGAAGCTTTTCTGTGCAACTGCAGGCAAAGAACTTCAAGTGGAGTTTCAAAGTCTCTTGAGAGTATCTGAAGTTTTAAATGGGGTGTGCCAGATACTATGATGGGAAGTGGATCCAAAATCTCATGCTTCTGGGGCAAGACATAAAGTCTCTAATCCAGTTACTAGGAACAGACATAATCACACACATTAAAGACTCATTTTATGCTACAGACTGTATGACTTACTTGGCTTGACATGTGTGGTCTAAGTTTTTGTGTCTCACATAGTATTTTAGCTATGCTGTGAGCTGCCTGAGTATTTATCCTTGTCTCTGCAAGGTGCTGCTGCAGATTCAGCGTCTTGGCAAGTGCCTGCTCTGGCTGCTGTCACGCGTTTGACTATAATGCGTCTATACCTTGAACTTGTGGTTTTTATTTCCATAGAACATTTCCACTTGGTTTCAAGTTTAGACTCTTAGCTAGTGTATCAGACAATGCTAACTGGGTGTTTCTACAGTTGTTTTATCAGTGTTTTTCTTTGTGGAGTGAGTGAGACTCTCTGGGCACACCTCTGGGATAAAGATAAAATTTGAAATTGGGAGCTATATCATTTAAGCAAAATTCAAACTCTTCAAAAAAGGAATAAACAGCAGGAATGATTTGATTTTCAAATCATGTTAGAGAGAAAAGTTTATACAAGAACAGAAACAAATCCATTTGTATGCTTGTTTGGTTTGTTTTTTTTTTTTTTTTTTTTTGCCAGACGTCAGATTCAGGATATCAAATGGATTATTATTGGTTCTTATCTAAGTTTACAAACAGCTGTGAATATATAATGAATACAACAGAGAGATTTCAGTGTTTACGGGTTTACTGGTTTATTGATGCTTCACTTGCTTGTCTTTGGAAGTGGTGCCATTTATGAACGCTTGGCTAATCTCCAAAGACAGTCTAGATTTGTTCCATTTATTGCTCTTCTGAGTTTGCCTTTTGGCAAAAAGTCTCAGATCAGGAGCCATTTGCATATCAAGGCTCACAGGTCTGCTTTGAAAAGCTGCCAGGTCTTGGAAGTCATGAAGCCTCTCACTGTAAATTAAGGGAACAATAATTGAATGTATTAATTCTAATTCTTAATTTATTTTTTTATTTATTTTTTTCAATAGGCATCCTTAATTTTGCTGTAACTTCATGTAACTAAGTAGAGATTACTATAACATGCAGTGTTCTGGCTTTTACTAAGGGGAAGTACAAGGAAATACTGCTGGGCAGGGGGGGAATCTATTTTGGGCATAAGTTACTATAAAGTTTAGATTTATTATGCTGATAAGAAAACAGCCAGCTAAACACTGGTCATGCTCTTGCTGATGTCTGTAATGAAAGGTCAAGCAGAGTTGTTTCATCTCTTCTAGAAGTTTCTGAAGCTGCCACATAAACGATGGTTTATGTTGGTCAGCGGAGCAGGGATTGCTGCACATGCTATTAACTACCAGTTCAGGAAGAAAATACCTTTAACATCTCTGCTTCTTGAGTGAATGCAGTCTAGCAGCAAACAGAACAGCTAAGAAAGGACAGCTTTGGGTTTGTTTCATTTGAATGGAGACTGTTGGATGGACAGGCTTGTGAGCAGGCTGTAAGCACCCTGGTGGCAGTGGCCTCCATAGGGTCAGTTGAGGATAGCTTTTAACTACTGCATGTGATTAATTAGAAATATCTCTTCTGAAGGAGCTTCAGCCTGCAAAAGGGGAGGGAAAGTGCTCTAGAAGAAATGATGAAGTGATGTCGATGTGCAGAAAAAGCTGGAACTAGCAAATAGTAGAGGTTAGAGAGACAAAATCAAGTACTTATAAAGGGCATGCTTGGGGTGGAGGAGGGGATGGGGTTGCTCTGAGCATGAAGATGCAGAGGACTAAGGAACTACTGGCATGGCTTGGCAGGGAGTACCAGACTCCTGGGTAGGAACAGGCGTGTGCTTGAGGACAGATATTTCCCTTATACAGGCTAGGAGGCAGGAGGATCATAGGATCATAGAATCATAGAATCATAGAATAGTAAGATCAACTGATGGCATCACTGGAGGAGCTGATCCATGGTCATTGACAAATGTCTTTGCTGGCTAATTGTTTACAACAAAATAGCACTGCTCTTTCCAGTTTAGAAAGGAGCAACTGATTTTCTGGACATCCAGCACTTACTTCTGTACCCAATCCTTGCTTGTGTGTCAGAGGAGAGCTGGACTTGTGGCTGTTGACAACAGCGGCACTGCTATCTCAAGTCAAGCACTCAAAAAACACTAGTCAGTCTTCACAATTTAGAAATTATTGATGTGTGGAGAACTCATCAGTTCAGAAGAGCAAGGGAAATAAAAGCCTAGCTGCCTGGACTTCCTTAATATTTATCCCAGACCTGTGCAGTGCTTCTCCCTCTGAAGATCAACTCCAATTTTTGCTCATTTGGTCCATCTTTGAGCTAAATACAGAGGTGTCTTTTACAGGAATAAAAGCAGAGCCATCAGCATGTAGTTCAATGGTAAGTGTGCACACTAGTGTATTGCACCATTTGTTCTCTTAACAAACAATCCATAAATGATCTTTTTCCTTTTCACTTTTCTCTATAGCAGAGCTTAGATTGTGTAAGCTGACCAGCTTCTTTCTGTTCCCCAAATTCTCATATGTGCCGTAATTGCCATATTAAGATTTCAGTGAACATATGTATTTATAAGATTCTCAATATGAAGTCCAAATAGTGACTGATCAGTTCTGTAGTCTCTCTATTATAACAGGGTTATATTTAATTTTCTTAATGTCACATTTTTATTAATTTCTAATATTGGTGCCATACTAACTATGTTATTTGTATGACCACAATCTTGTAGGTCTAAGGTATATTTAAATAAGCATTGGGCAGGTGTGGCTTGCATCCTGATACCTAAAATGATTTATAATGTTTATAATGTCTTAGCTGTAACACATCCTGTATTTCATAGGTGTGTCATATTCCACTTAATTATCTGACAGTGAGGTTTTTAGTCTTCATAAGGTGTTTAAGTGCATTATGTATTTTCTATCAGTCTAAAAATTGCTGTTCCTTTCAGTTAACATCTCTTTCTTTTCTTGCCTCAGAATTTTTCCCCAATCTATGACAATATTGATTGTGTCACTCATCCTTTCTTACCAAATGATTTTTTGTTGCATTGATAATGCTTACATACTAATTGTAGTCTCCTGGATGAGCTTTTTCAATGTGACACTGATACAATGAAGGTAGTGCTTTGGAGATGAATTCTGGCAGTGGAAGTTACGTGGACAGACTTGAAAACGTGAAACATGAAGTTTCAAAGTCTGGAAGGCAAATAAAACCCCCTGAAATTTCAGTTCAGCTGTGAAGGACAGCCTGACTTGTGACTTGGGTATGCCTTACCTTATTGCAATAATACTGTGTGAAATAATACTGTGTGTGACTTTCCTCTGGAATTGAAAGCACGAAAGATGTCTGAGTGCAAATGGATACATCTCCTGTTAGCTTCTGGTGTGTGCAGAGGTCAAGAGAATTTGCTTTGTACAAGATAAGGATCATGAAGACTTGTGACTTTCTCCTTTGTGTAGTTTGCCTTATGTGGCATCTTCCTCTAAGATTAAGAGGTGGTGTCATGTAGCTAAAGCCAAAATATAAATTGTGCATTTTGGAAAGCTGAAACATTTTGCTGAAAGACTGATTTTACTTTAGTAGTAGTTTTTCATCAAGCATATATAAAGCCCAACAGGGTCAACAAGGTATAAAATTGTAAATCAGCTCGAGCATGGAGCTAAATCTTTAGGTTTTCTCTTTCACTAAACTCTTTTAATAGTCTGAGTGTTAGCTGCATAAAGCTTGCACTATTTTCCTCAGACTCCAAAGAGCTTGAATGCTCCTCTAAGCCTTTTATTTTTCCAACCAGGTAAAAAAGTAGTGTAGTTTCACTTCAGTATCCATTTAGTTGCAATCATGAATCCTCCGGCACTCTTAACTAAGAATTTAATGTCAAGTTTACCTTTCACCCATAACTCATCTAGACATTAACTGATCTATAAAAATCACTTGAGGATTCATTGCCAATTATAAAACTCTTGTTCTGAATTGTGGATTTTTTTATATTAAAACATTTCAATCAATAAACTATCTTCACATCAAAGAAATGATACATCAGTGATTGGCTGCCACCTCATCTGGTTCATTCAGTTTTGCATTTTATCACTTTGTAGACTAGGAAGATAAAAGGCAGATTCTTCTGTTGATGACACCAGTGAAAACCCTGACTAATTTTTGCAGTGAATGGCACCAGTCTGCATTTTAGAATCATAGAATCATAGAATAGTTAGGGTTGGAAAGGACCTCAAGATCATCGAGTTCCAACCCCCCTGCCATGGGCAGGGACACCTCCCACTAAACCATGCCATCCAAGGCTATGTCCAACCCCACCTTGAACACCGCCAGGGATGAAGCATTCACAACTTCCTTGGGCAACCCATTCCAGGGCCTCACCACCCTCACAGGAAAGAATTTCTTCCTCATATCCAGTCTAAACCTCCCCTGTTTAAGTTTGAACCCATTACCCCTTGTCCTCTCACCACAGTCCCTAATGAAGAGTCCCTCCCCAGCATCCCTATAGGCCCCCTTCAGATACTGGAAGGCTGCTATGAGGTCTCCAGGCAGTCTTCTCTTCTCCAGGCTGAACAGCCCCAACTTTCCCAGCCTATCTTCATACAGGAGGTGCTCCAGTCCCCTGATCATCCTCTTGGCCCTCCTCTGCACTTGTTCTAACAGTTCCATGTCCTTTTTATGTTGAGGACACCAGAACTGCACACAATACTCCAAGTGAGGTCTCACGAGAGCAGAGTACAGGGGCAGGATCACCTCCCTCGAGTGAGGTCACACTCCTCTTGATGCAGCCCAGGATACGGTTGGCTTTCTGGGCTGCAAGCGCACACTGCTGGCTCATGTTCATTTTTTCATCAACCAACACCCCCAAGTCCTTCTCTGCAGGGCTGCTCTGAATCTCCTCCCCGCCCGACCTGTAGCTGTGCCTGGCATTGCTCCGACCCAGGTGTAGGACCTTGCACTTAGCATGGTTAAACTTCATCAGGTTGGCATCAGCCCACCTCACCAGCGTGTCAAGGTCCCTCTGGATGGCATTCCTTCCCTCCAATGTATCAACCGAACCACACAGCTTGGCGTCATCGGCAAACTTGCTGAGGGCGCACTCAATCCCACTGTCCATGTCACCCACAAAGATGTTGAACAAGACCAGTCCCAACACCGATCCCTAGGGGACACCACTCATTACTGGTCTCCAGCTGGACATTGAGCCACTGAGCACTACTCTTTGCGTGCGGCCATCCAGCCAGTTCTTTATCCACCAAGTGGTCCACCTATCAAATTGATGTCTCTCCAACTTAGAGAGAAGGATGTCATGTGAGACAGTGTCAAAGGCTTTGCACAAGTCCAGGGAAGTTGTGAATGCTCCATTGCTGGCGGTGTTCAAGGTGGGGTTGGACATAGCCTTGGGTGGCATGGTTTAGTGGGAGGTGCCCATGGCAGGGGGGTTGGAACTCGATGATCTTAAGGTCCATTCCAACCCTAACTATTCTATGGTTCTATGATTCTATGGTTTGACTGTGTTAGGCCAAGCGCACATCTACCCTGACTGCTGGATTCTGCATCCTCTCTGCCACTAGGAGGGAGCCACTTTAGAGACAGTTGCTGACATCACTGCTGCTGGCATCTCTATCACTCTCGTGGGTATCTGGGTAATAAAGCCTTACCTTCACATGCAACAGTATGCAAAAATTGAGGGTCTTGGCTTCAGCTGTGGCCCCTTCTCTGTAGCTTGTCCTGCTCATCACCCCAGAAGCCACATTGCTGTGCATTGATTCTCCACCACACCTCCTGGGAAGGAAGCCTTCAGCAGGAGTGAGTTAGAGCAGAATACCTCTTCTTCCCCTTATTGCTGTCCTATTCCTCCGTCAATTAACCTTTTCTCTGTACTTGTGTTCCATATTCCCCTTCCTTTCTATTCTCATCTGTGCCATCAAGTCACATCATTTCTCTTCCACTCCTTCCTGGAGCCTGAGGTTCTGGACCCTGTTCTCCTGTTCTCCTCAAAGTTGACTATCCCTGCTCCCGTCCTTGATTCTCAAAAGTCTTCTCCCTCATGAAACCACTCCCAGTGTAATGTTTCGACAGGAGAGTATCTGGGATGGAGAGAGGGTTGCAACCATACCTGCCCTGCCTGTGGGGAGAAGATGCTGGGGAGGGACTGCAGGAAGAAGGGTTTCTTACTCCAATGCTCATGTCTCTGTCCCTTGAGCATTACCATCTTTGAGGCAACGCTGAGAGATGCAGGGTGTTCTGGTTGCCACAGGATCCGTATTTCTCTCCTGAGGCTGTTTGCCCTCTTTGCTCCATGCTTTTTTCGCTTCTTTCCTTAATATTTGATTTTTCACCAAGTCTGAATGCCCTGCTGTCCCTCACACCCCTTGCTGAGAAACTTTTGGTTTTGTTAGGGACAAGCTAATGCCCATTCCTTGTGGGGGACTTCAATAGAAGTGAACCAGTACTGATGCTCTGTGTGAAAGCAGACTGACGAAGTTTCCATGGAAGAGGAAAAATCAAATCCCCATATCCAGCTAGAATGAGAGAAAAATATGGAAGACTTTGACTTGCTGCTTGGTTAAAGTTTGCTGGTATGTTTCATGGTTTTGGAGGCAGACGTCATGGTAAAATTAAAAGAAAGGACAAAAAAAAAAATAAAATTGTCCAGGTGTCTGGAGTCAGAGGAAAGCTGCTATTTGGGGACTCTGATAGGGCAGGAAGGTTTAATGAGCCGCTGCCTGCCTGACAGTCATGTCCCACTATCTGTTACTGCCTGACCTCCAGTGCAGTCAGGTGTTAGCCCATTACATTAGCTTTCGTATGCATAACCATCCCATCCTCGTAGCTCTAATATTATTTGAAAGGAACTGAAGTGAAAATATTGTCAGGGCTCCTCTTTACCTTGAGGAAGGAGTCAAAAGAAATGATGTGAGAAGCTGTACTTGCAATGAATCACTCCCAGAAAATAGCTTATTGCAGAGACATCCATGAAAGCAAACCCAGGATGAAGAGCACATGTATGAGACCACCAGATCTATTAACTGAGGTTGTCTGAGAACCAAGGAATCAGTAAGAATCAACAAGAGAAGGTTTTGTGCTTATTGCTAGAAGAAATGTCAGTGTCCCCTGGGAAATTCAAACTGCCCTTTGATAATAACTGCTAAACCCTGGTGTTTTCAGGATTTGCAGGTGCTGTGTGGATCTAACACGTTTTCTCACCTGTAATGTAGATTTCAGTTTATATTTTTTCTTAAAGTTTCTGTAACTGCTGCTAAACCCCCCATATTTAACCAGCAGACATCTGTTATGAAGTTTTCCAATGTATCATCCATGCAGAGTATTAAACATAAAAAGGGTTTGCTCCTGTCTGAAACATTCTGAATAATACATTTTTAAATGCTTTTGTATTTTCTGGAAAACGAGGGCACAAAGGTAATGTAGGTGTTTCTTTATGATGGTTCATCTCAGTATTTTGAAGAGTATTTTCAAGAGGGGTATCACTGTGTGAAGGCTTTAAAAAATGAGAAAAAAGGGAAAACAAAGCTTTGCAACCTCTATTTGTAGTGGTTGATGGCAGTGACTTGGAAATGTTAAACAATAAAAATAAAAGGGCTGCAGTGTTCTGTGATAGGTCTGTGTATTTTATTGACAAATGCTTTGATGTTAAACACTCCCATTGTAATATTTTTTCAGAATGGAACACTTTATTTTTTTATTATCCAAACTGCTTTAAAAACATCTCAATGTTTCAATTTTTTGCAGTTTATGTTGTATAATAACAATGTTCAGGCAAAAAAAAAGCTAAACACTTCTTATAGGGGCCAGAGACTTCTGAGAGCAAATGTTTGTAATAGTAACAATGTATTTTTCTTTGAAATGGGGAAGAATAAACAGTTGTTTTGGGGCTTTACTGTGGAAAGGTCAATTTCACATTGAGCAACTAAAATACTGGGTGTACACCCATGTATCAGTGAAATAGATTCTATAGTTGCTTTTCAGCTGTTGCATGCTGAGGCTATGCTAATACCCTCAGTTTCTGGGGCTTACCCTGCCTTGCTGTCAACTTAACCAGGGCAACAATCACACTACCTACTTCTTGGTGTTGCTGGACTTAAGATCACTGTGGGTATGTCCTCACTGCTAACTAGCGTCTGAAATATTTGGGTTTTTTCAGTCTGTATAGAGATTTGTACAGCTTTCTCTCGGTAGAAAAGAGCTTGAAGCTAGCTTGAATGTGACTGCTATATGCTGCAGTCTGGATTGCTTCTGGTGCAATTGCCTGTCATGAAACAAGAGTTGTATTTTCTCACCTTGTTATTTGATGTATGTCAGAGCTGAAGCCCTTTGTGCTGGGAGAAATCGGAGGTGGTTTTGTTGGAGTTTTGGCTCCAGCAGGGGGTGTCTAAATGTTTCTACAGGGAAACAACAGTTTTATTAGGCGCTCCTCTTACACCTCGGAGCATCTTGGAATCCTCCAAAGTCAGAAGGGTTGTCCTGGCTTTGTCCTGGTGTTCTTGTTCTGTTGTACTCAACTCTGTGTAGGGTTGAATGGCTGTAGGTATGGAATATTTTATCCCTTGAGATGTTCTTTCTTTTTTTTTTTTTTTCCTGTCTACAGAAGTTTCTCTCTTTTGGAGAAGATGAGTACATTACCCTGCCTAAATAGCATGTCTTTGAGTGTGAGAGTATACTGTGAGGCACACACTAAAGACACTATAAATAGTGAATCATCTGTCTCAGACAAACCAGCTTCTATAATGGAATCAGTTGGATAGGTGCCATTTATCCTTATCACTTTTCTACTAGAAGTTTTACATTACGGGAAAAAGACATGAAAAAATGTTTTCTAGCTGCTTGCCCATCATCCTTGAACTGATCTTTGTATGTTTAACATTTAATGGTATTAACAACATAGGAGTGTAACAGATAGACAGACTCGGCATTTTTGCAAGATCTCAAAGAGGTCAGGAGTGATTTTCTTTTCTTTTTTTTTATTCTTCTTGGAAGTCACAAGGTCATATATGAAATAATATTTGGGAGGAATATCAAGAAAGCTAGGAAAGCTGCTGCCTTTCCTATTGAGCTATCTAGCATGCTTTACTAATGAGTTACAGTGAAAGAAGCCAGGCGAATGAGAACACAATTATTTGTACTAGATTTGCAACACTAAAATGTGAAACGGCTACACCAGCTTAAGAAGCATCCAGCTGCCTCCCCTCATCTCGGTCAGTGAATTCCCGCCTGTGCTGTGGTTGTTTGTGCGATTGTTTCAAGTGTCAGCATAAGTTAGAGCAATAAAATGATCTGGGTGAAGTAGGTTTTTGCTTGGATAATTTTATTGATCTGTACTGTGGCACCACAGGAGGTGGCATCCCTGGGAGGTGGCAGATTGAGATGGAAATTGGATGAAACAGCTGAGAGCAGGGTGGAAGAGCAGAATCTTCTAAGATTAATTTTGGCATAGTCTTGGTATGTCCAGACGTGGAATAGATAGCTGGTAGCACATGAACTAGCTGTGTAAGTTATCTTTCATGGCGTCATCTGGTTTCCTATTTTATTCGTCCATGTAGCTCAGAGTGTAAAAAAAAAAAAAAAAGCAATTTGTCTTTAAATGGCATAATTATTCACCATACCATTAATTACCTATTAAACTATAACAGCCTGATGGATAAAGTAGATGGAAAACCTGTGTCAGATCCAAAATCAGCCACAGGAATGGAGGGGCGGGGGGAACGGGGGGAGGAGGGGGGAGGAACTACCTCTGAAAAATAAATTACAATGTTACTATAGAAAGCTGAATCGAAAAAGAGTCAAGACTGACTGTCTGGCAAGAAAAAGGCAAGGAAAAAAACCCGTGAGATACAATAAAGCAACTAATGATGGTAAAAGTAAAACAAAACGGTTTTCTGACTTAAGATCAGTCATTTTATTGATTTTTTTTTTTTAAATAAAAGATCTATTTTATTATGTGTGCCTGAATGTACCAGCCAAAACCTAAACCCACGAATGCTCAGATAGCCTCAGGCAGCCCCCAGCCCCCTGGCCAATAACTCTCGTGTGGCTTCTGCTGCAAGTGCAAGAGTGTGTGTTCTCGGTTTGCAAGGTCATTTATCAACAAAATCCCAAA
Organism: Amazona ochrocephala; assembly: GCA_039720435.1. Taxonomy (NCBI): domain Eukaryota; kingdom Metazoa; phylum Chordata; class Aves; order Psittaciformes; family Psittacidae; genus Amazona; species Amazona ochrocephala. Next base: position 35,598,648 of record CM077881.1, read on the forward strand.
GAACAGCATAAAAAGGGTCAAAAATAAGCTCTTTTGGCTCTGTACTAGGCAAATCACTGAACTTTTGTTGAAAATCAAAGCAATCAAAACAATATCAAGGTGAAAGTTTAAAAAGATCCAGTCCAGAGAGATGTGATTGCTACTGTATGTGTCTAGAAGCTGCTTCTTAAATTTTGTTCTGCATCACCAGAGGTAGCATAATGTTTAACAGCTCAGATTAGTCTGACAGGAAATCCAGGGATAAAACCTCTTTTCAAGCAAAGCCATGCCAAAGACCATGAAAGGAAAATACAGACAGATGGCTGTCACCATGGGTGTCTAGAAAAAGGTTGATCCCTTATTCTGGTAATTTCTTTATATCTATAAATTGTATAATTCTGTTGCCTTCAGTGCAATTACACCAACAAGGGCCTGCTGAGCATTTTGACCATTGAGTCTAGGTCTGCACTGACAGAATCTTCCAATAGCGAGTTTGAGAGTTGAGATTCAATAACTCACGTTCTCTTTGATGCCAAAATGCTTATAGCACATCTAGAAATGCAGGGCACTTTATCCTGCCAAACAGCACTTGTTTTTGTAGAGGAAGTTCCAGATATAATTGCAGAATGTGAGATGGGTTCAGTCTGCAACAGTTGATCACTCGAGCCCTCTTTAGGGAGGTGAGAAAGGCATGGAGTCTAGCAGCACTGCTGAACTGTCTCCACTCCAGTCTGGAGATGTGACTCATTATCTGAGTGTGGCTGTGGTATCTCTAAACTGATGTAAACATGATCACTGTTAGCAGTTACCTACTGGGAAAGGTGGTGTTATTGGACATCTGTGCTCATTTGGAGCAACTTATGACCAGTGATGTGGTGGGTTAGGGTTGGGAAAGAATTTGGCCTGTAGCCACTTGTTGACTGAGAGATGTGGAGTTAATCCCACTAATTAATTGTTCTAGTGCCCTACGCCTGGCTTCTGTTTCCTGGACATCATTTTCATAGCAGTAGTCCTCTGTGGGAGTTTCAGGAATACCTACAAAATGATTTGAGACAGAATGAAAACTCTTTCTGCATTTTGAAGAGAAAGAACATTCAATGCAATCCAGCCTTCTGCAGTTATTCTGTTGACCACTGGGGCTCTGTAAGTCATAAATTGAAAACTTCTGCATTTGGTCATGCATTGTAGTCTTTCAGTCACCTTGTTTCTGGGGTTCATATTCCTTGTGTTTATGCATGAGTCTTATGTTGGGGTTGGACTGTGTATGGTATTTGAAGAGAATGGCAGAAAATCCAAATACCTTAATATTTCACTTCAGACTCTAAAATTAGCTTCATAAAAACTTCATAAAAACACCATTTGAAAGTTAGCTTTAAACTGAATGAAAACTGAATGTATTATAGTGAGGAGAATAATGATTTGGCTTATCAGAAACTTACATATAATTAGTGAAAAAAATAGGTATTTATGGTGTTTTAGCTTATGTATATCTATATAAAATGAAAATAAATAGTATTTCCAAAGATTGGAGAATTTTTCCTGATTTCGATTGGTCCTTGTACTGAGAACTTACTAGAGTAGACCTCAAATGTATGCAAATGATCAAAATAAAACTAAAGACTCTTGAGTAGACTTTAGCCATGACTCTGGGTGGCTGAGATTAGTACTTGAAACCAGACTTTTACTGAGGGCAGTGCCCTAAGACCCCAGTGAGAGCTCGTATTTGGTCTTTCTGCCGCTAGTAGTCTGTGCATTGGGTCACAAAAAGGTACTCAGGTGTGGTAATAACTCATGGTAGAAATCCTACATGAAATTCTCATAAAAATAAAGATTGCATGTTTAAAAACTGATAGCCTGACTCAACTCAGATTGAAGCTCTGACTTCAAATGGAAATACAGAATCTTTCCAAGGGTTTCTGTTAGAACTGACACTTAAAAAAAGGGCTCTGGACATATCTAGAAATAATCAGGCATTGCTTTCTGGCTGGTATCAAGAAAGAACAGACAAGTAAAAAAGAGTCATGGATGAAAGGGGAAAAAAGCTTCTTTCCATTTCACAAGAGTAGTATTTGTAGGTGTAACTACAGTATCCTTGAGTAAGAAGAATGGAAATGTTTCCTAGACAGTGCCCTAGATCAAAATTAAACTGTGCTTTGCTCAGGCAATGAGTAAACTGAAACACTTCTTTCTTAACGATGGACCATTTTGCTTGGCAAACTGCCTTGCTGCTTTAAATGGTGAAACGCTTGATAAAACTACTCTTTAGTCTGGTAGTGCTTCAGTAAAATTAACCCATTAGTCAGATCAGAACAGGCTGTCAGTCTCCTGTTCAGTGATGTGACTTGTATTACCAGCGACTGCCATCGGTCTGATCACTTCTTTTGCATTCACGATTCTGCATTAGAAGAGAAAGTTAGCTATTGCAAAGTTATTTTTATGCTAGTGCAAAGGTAATACCTTAAAAGGGGTGCTTCTCCTGATATTTATTTTGCTTATCTAAAGCAAAATGTCCTCCTGCAGAGCAGAGCAATCACTGGCTGTGTTCCTGCAACATGGATGAATATGCCTGTTAAGGTAACAACTATTCCAGCACAATGTTCTCTCTTCATCTCCCAGTCCCCTTATTCCTTGACCTGCTATCATATCCATACCCGGAAAACTCAGGTCAGCCAGGCTGCTTTCAGGCAAAACAAAGCTTAGTGCTTCAGTAACAACCCCCTGTGCTATTAGCAGGGAACGAGCTCTGTTTCCTGAAGCATGAGGAAGGTTCTCAAACGTCCCTGCCTTGTGAGTCATCACGGAGAAGGCCGGCATGAAAAGTTGCATGGCTCCCACACCCACACACCTCCATCCTCTCTTGTACAGACTCCCTGTTAATGGAGAGATTTCATTAAAAGGACTAAACCTTCCCTTAGAGGATCAATTAGCAACTTTAAAGTGGAATAAAGGAAGACAGAAGCCCTTGCAGAGTCCTTCTGCTGGTAGCTCTCATTTTCTGAGACAAATCCAGGAGTAAGCAAGTGCCTGACAGATGACGGAGAGCTTTCTGTCCTCATTCCCCTTTTAACACTTCACTGTAATTACTGCAGTGTTACTGGTCACAGCAATCCAGTTAGAATTGCAGCAGTGCTTCTATTAACAATTTCTATTTCCAGGGCTTTTTCAGCTCAGCTGCAAATACATGCTAACAGGTATGGTTTGGCACAGAAGTCCTTACTTAAGGCACAAAGTTCAGAATGATTTTTCTATGCACTTGTTCTAAATCTCAGTATTCCATGATTGCAAAACAAAAATGCAAGTTTTGCAGATCTGATACAGCAGTTTCTATGTCTATGACTTTGAGTGAGGAGTTCAGACATAAAATCCAGTCTAACCCTTGGGTCAGCCAGAAATACCTTATTATCCCTACCAATGAATTGGCAACATCTTGGGAAATGTGTTTTGATAATTAAAAGTTAACGTGAAACTGTGGATGAATACTGAAACCTTTTTGATAACTATAGCGAAGGCAGAAGGCTTAAAGTACCCTTGGAAATGGCCAACACAGTCTTCCTTATTTAGGAATTCATCTACATAGCTGAATCTAGGTTGTAATTAGATAACATTGCCCACTGTGTCTTTAAATTTTCCTGCTACATTATTTTTGCTTTCTTCTTCATATTATTGCCCACCTAAAATTGTTGTTAAGTTTCTCAAAAATGGTCAGTGTATTTTCAATACAGTTTACTATCATTAACTTGACACAAAGAACACAATACTAAGATTTCATGAAATAGCTGACTTTATCACATTTCATTGTATAACATTTCGTGAAAGAGAAAAATTATAAAAATGTCTCAGTCCAAAAAGTAGTTTGAATAAGCTGCAGATTTGAGTATGTTAAGCTGCCCTTATACAGCTTTGATTTGTGTGACCAGCACTTACTCAGCAGTTCAGTATAACTCTTATTGACCTTGGCAGCTGCCACATCGCTTGCCGGATTTTATGTCGCTGGAGGTGTCAATGTTCAGAGGGAAAGATGTGCAGAATATGTGTGGTTTTATTTGCAGGCAGGAATGAGGTAGAACCAAAACTGCATTTCCAACTGCATTATTTCACAGATGACAGTCACAGGAGATCTGTGACCAACTTTAACCTTTTAACAGTATGCATAAATTAAGGCTATGGGAGAATACTGAGCTGCCAATTATAGAAGCTGTAGTTCTAGGGTCTTTGATTAGCATATTCTTTCCTACCTGCACCATGACAAAAATGAAAACCAAAGGCCTTATGAAACATTTTCTGAAAGCAGAAACTCACAGAAACTTAGCTCCAATTAAATATAATGTACAAAGTAGATATCTAAAGCTTCCATTTGCTACGAAATACCCAGAGTGAGAAGGTGGAGTAGAATGTAGACTAACATTCCAGTTTGCTTTCTTCCTTAAACAAATACCTGATACATTTTTTTTGCCTAAAACTCCTCATGCAGTATGCAGAAATCTAAGTCTAAGATTGACCTTCCCCAAGGCAGTCAAGCTCATCCTGAATGCTTGTCTGCATAATGGTTGTGCAATAAACAGATGTGGCTTAGCAGCATTTGTAATATAAAGTGTAATGATCTTTGAATGTCTTGGATCGCACCCTGAGAGTGTCCCAGGGTGAGTTTGAATACTGTTGTACCTCAAAGCTTTCTTTGGGAACATGCATCTAGGTGGTATGTAAGTTCCTCAGTATCCACAGCTTGCCCTGAACTTTTTGTGCTGAAAAGGCTTACCACTTCCCAACCTGACCTCTGTGGATTATATCCCCTTTTGATGCCTAGAGGTGTGTGCTAGAGGCACATGTTCAACCCTTATGCCAGCCCAGCATGTGACTTGCATGAGCAAGATCATTTATGCTCATCATAAGGTTTTGCGGAACAAATGTAAGAATGATGATCCCCATGGCTTGGGGAAAAAAAAAAATCCACTGTAAACCATTATACTCATCTCCATTTTTTGGGCAGTTTTGTCTGGGAGGTGTATTTTATACTTCCTGTCTACTATTAGAGCACTTTGTTTGCAGGCAAGGCTTTGTATCAGAGTGCTTAGTTTATCAGTGAATGATTGATAGTACATGAATAAACTGCTTAAGATGTGAGTTACTATATAGCTTAAACCTTGTGCTTATCCTGACTGTCTCTGGCTTCAGCTATGGTGTTTAGATTAGCATATTGAGGATGAGCTGCTGGAGTAAATGTATCAAAGAATTAAACTCCTTCACAAAACTTTCCTCTGTTCCTTGCGCTGTGGATTTTTTTCTCTTTTTTTTTTTTTCCCTGACATATTTTTAATTCTGTTGATCAATCTGACCTGTCCGTCTCATGCCACTACAGGTCATGAAGCATGCCTGAGAAATGGCTTGTGAATGTTGCCTGCTGGTTGCCCACATAAATGCTCTCAGTGTTAGCCACTGGAACACTGTGCCAGCTCCTGCAGTAACTCTTGGTGACAGATGTCACCTTTTTGGAACGGTCAAAGCCATCTGTGACACTTTTGTTTTGACCTTGTATTGATTAGCCCTTTGTTTTTCTAAGGTACTAGCAAATAATGATGCTAATCCAGATAAACCAAGTCACAACTGAAGGTCAGCATTATCTAGATGCCAGCCTCCAGCTAGCTACCTCCTGATGGGAACTGAAATGTACCAGAAAGATTGCTTATGGTCTTAACATATTTTTATGAGGGACTTATTTATTGATATCATTCTCTAAATGCTGATTTTGATCACTGCAGTTAATTGTTCATGATTTCCCAAAAGATGTGAAGATGAAACAATTCATTTAAATATAGATAAATTACACAATTTAAAAGTTGCAGACTGATTTCAGTCTCTGTTACACCAGACCATTTGTCTTGGACCCAGTGTTTAGGTAGTGCTTTTTAAGCAAGTATAGAATAGAAAGCAAAATAGAGTGAAAACAATGAAGTTGATACTGTATGAAGCCACATATGGATAGGTGCTTGGGAGCCAGCGATTTCTACTAGATGGATAAATCTTAACAGTTCCACCCTGCATTATAATTTTGGTATTTTTAATGGCAGATATTGACCTAGTTTTAGTACTCGTGCTGTGAGAAGTATCTAAACCCTGTCCCTGCAACCCCAAACATTTCTGTCTCCCATATAAAGGTGAGAGAATTTGAGACCAATGAAGTTTTTGCACTATTTCATTGGAACTAAATTTTCATTGCCTATTGGCAGAAAAGTCTTTTTAAGTACAGCCTAGTCTTTACTTCCCAGTGAGTTGGAAATCAAAGTTAATGAGGTGGGAAACTCTGTTGCCTTTCTCTTGGAAGCATGCTACCCGTTGTCCTTAATGCTACAGGGTGGCTAATAGGAGAAGCTCACCAGTGCTACAGAACTGAAGAGTAAAGCAGTTGTGCTCTCCCTTGCTTTCTTAAGGGCAAGAAATTTTCAGTCTATCCCTAGTTTTAGTTTTTGGTTTTTTTTTTTTGTTTTTTTTTAATATATATTTTTTTTTATTTTTTTTTTTATTTTTTAAATCACAAAGTATTGAATCACATTCCTGAAGACCAAAATATACAAGCTTACAAAAGTATTAAAGTTTTAGGATGTAGAGCTGGCTGAACTCATGGACTTCATTTTCTGGTTTTAGTTACCATGTTTAAACATTGTGGCTTTGGACGCTTTTCTGCCCTTCAACTATACAAACAATGCCACTTCTGTACCATCTCTGAACTGCAGTAGGATTCCTTGGATATTCAAGGCCATGTAAAACAGAATGGGAAACACTTTAAACCTTACAAGAGTTGCCATGGTTTGTTCTAAGACCAGAGCTTTTTCATTTAATACTGTACATTGCTTTATGTTGAAGGTGTACACCAAGCACTCAATCAGCAACGTCCACTGCAGCTGCTGAATCAACAAAGTGTAGAAGCAGAGGGCAGCTGTGTCATACTAAATAGTTTTCTTTGCAGATCCTTTCCTTCTTGAGTCTCTTTGTACCCCTGATCTTATTGATTTTATTGGCTCTGCTAATTTAGCATTCCTTTGGGCTGGTGATCATAATTATAACACACAGCACAGCTTGAGTAAACAGGTTCATTTTTGGCTGTCCAATGGCAAATAAACACAGTTTTGGCAAGTTGTGCTACTTTAATGCTTTTCTGTGGTGGCTACAAAGCCTGAAGAGCTATTGTAGTATTATGCAGAAAAGGGGAGTTATTCTGTATTATGTTTAGCTCTATGTATTTTTGCATGTGGCTCTAAAATTATTGTAGGAAGCATATAGACATTGACAGGATTCAAGATTATTTTTATTGTGCCTACCTAAGTGTAGTCTTCTTATTGTTACTAATGAGGTAAATATTTACACTTGATTTTTCCTCAGCAACTATCTCAAAGTAGCTGTGTCACACAGTTGGTGGAGTATATTTGAAATTAAGATGTTTGTTTTAAAGTTCAGTGATAAAATACAACTGCAGTGCAGAAAGTTGCACATATTACAGACAGTAATTGGAAATAATTATAAAATTCTATGCTAGAATAATGTGATGAAAAACCACTTAGGTGAATGACAAATGAACTGTTCAAAGTTCTAGTGATGTCAAAGGTAAGGCTGTGGGGGTAAGATGAATTCTCTTTTTTTGTGCACATGCACTGCAAGTGTTAATGATCCCTTCCTTGCACCTTGAAATTTTTCTGCTGCAGACAGAACCCTGTACTCCTTGTTATTTTATGCCTACCCTAGAAGGAATAAACCCCAATATCACTACTAGCACCTGGGATTACAGTGTGCTCTTGTGCAGGCACGCAGATTCTGTTCATACCCCAACATGACAACAAAAGCTGGGAAATAACCAAAATCCCTTATTTTCATCCTTACACATTCCTGTCCCAGTTACTCTTTCCTTAATTTAGCTGGAATGTAGAATAAATAATTCTGCTTTGCAAGATTAATGTTGTGACTTCAGGTGATTTGTGTTTTCCCTTTCTGGCATGACCCTGCAGCCCCCTGCCCTCAAGCAGTTTGCTGGTGGTGGCTGGGGCACTCACTAGGGTGAAGCCCTCTCTCTTGAGCTGTGACCACCCAGACAAGGGTGATGGCCACCAGCTGCTGACTGCTCTGGCAGGTGGCTAAAGTTTTTATGACAAAACCCACTTTTGGTCTAGGAATTCAAGCTTTTGGCATTCCTGATGAAGTCCACAGGGATTTTACGGTATTAGACAAAGTTCTCTACTAAATTATAACTGTAATTAATTTTAAAATAACATGCAGTCAGTTCTGAAGTAGGACAGGTACTTGAAGGCAAGTATGGAAGAGAAATTTAGTGATACAAGATCGTAGAATCATAGGATGGTTCGGGTTGGAAGGGACCTTAAAGATCATCTAGTTCTAACCTCATTGCCATGGGCAGGGACATCTTTCACTAGACCAGGTTGCTCAAAGCCCTGTCCAGCCTGGCCTTGAACACTTCCAGGGATGGAGAAGCCGCAACTTGTCTGGGAAACCTGTTCCAGTGCCTCACCACCCTCATAGGAAAGAATTTCTTCCTAATATTGAACCTAAATCTACCCTCTATCAGCTTAAAGTCCTTCCCCCTTGTCGTATCCCTACCTGACCTTGTAAAAGATACATCTTTAGTATGCAGTGAGGAGGAATGACCAGTGTTGGTGAAACGACTGATGTGATCAGTTTTAGCAGCATGTTTTTCTGTCAGTTTTATCCATCCAGCTCTTAGGATAAAATAGATTCAGTGGAATTCTGGGCATACCATGATTCATCTGGCTAGAGAACTTAAACATGTCTCAACAATTTATTTTCTTTTTACTTTAGACTGTATGTAAACTTAATCTTTCAGGTCGGTGCAGACATTATTTGTGTATTATTTAATCCCATGCAAAAATTTCTTCCAGCTTATTTCTAGCAAGGATACCAAGACCAGTTTGCTGCCAGAACATCAACTACTGTTTGATGGCTTTATTGGATACAAATTATACTGTAAGGTAGATCGGCTATGGTGGAAAGCCTTTCTTTTCTTAGACAAATATTTAGTATCTGAACTCACTTGTAAAGCTCATTTTACAAGAGAGATGCTTCAGAGAAAAGTGTTATCACCCTCAATGTGACTTTACATGCAAGTGAAGTGCTGAAGTAAAAACTGATGTTTTTTCTGGGATGTGATCATAACACAAGCTTCAAGCTGGGAAAGTGCATTTCTGGCCAGTCCAGCTTTTGTTTTATTGGGATGCAACTGTTGAGTTTTTTGCCACTGCTGAAGCCTGCAATTGGGTCAGGGTGATTTTCAGTCTCCTTGGCCTTCACTTGATTTGTGGACTGTCATGGTACAATCTGAAATGTAACAAACTGATTGAGGAACTTTTGGGCCACAGTGTGCTCTGTATTTTTCCAGTTAACCTTTCACTAAGTATAAATCCACTTTTGGGATGATAGACCTTGATTAATTATTCCCTCTATTGATCACTATAGTTATAGGATGTCTGAGGTATAATTCCTCTTTTTTTTTTTTTTCACTGACTATCCTGTCTTTGTGAGCTAACACTTTGCAGAAGAAGCGTGCAATCATTACATACATAGGAGCAAAAAGAAGTTCTTCAAGAATGTCCTGCTGTGGCATTATCTTCTTCTCTCTCTTCCACTGTGGAAGACAGCAGCTGAATTTGCACTCTATCCGAGAGCTGAGAAGTCAGGCTCTTTCATACGACCCACAACCATTTCCAGATTGTCTGAAGAATAGAAAGCGATGTATTTCCCCTTCTTTTTACCTGGATGACAGGATGCAGACTGCTCAGATTTATGTTTTTTTTTTGTGGAGTTTCCCAGGCAGCAAGATACACTGTCTGTTTTAGCCCTACCTACTGTTTGTGTTCCTACATGCTTCAAATGAGCAATGCACGCCTAAGTTAGGAATAGTAGGGAAGCTATGTGATATAAATGAGGTTTGCAGTCTCCTTTCTTTCCTGCTTGTGAAGATCTAAATATGAATGATCATATTTGTTTTTATAGGACAAGGTGTGTTTAGTTGTTCTGCAAGATTATTTATGAAGTGAATGCCAGCAGAAGAGTTAGCTCTGAGAAGCAGTGTTCAGGTCTGAGCTACTACCTTCAGCGCAGGAACACTATCACTGTCAAAAAGTGGAAGTTTTTTGCCCTTTGACCTACAAATTTCTTACAGCATACCTTTTCTATTATTTACATTTTTTTGTATGTATATAAGAGTGCACAATGCAATCTTCAGCATTAGGTCCTTAAATATCTGCCACTTTAGCTTGAAAATCTGGAAAAAGTGCATGCATCATAACCTTTTCATAGAGGGAAGGAACGTTTCTGAATATTATAGCTGCGTTGAATCTGCAGTAGTTGTTATTCGTTGCAGGGAAGTCCTTGGATGCTATTGAATACAGTTCAAGGAAGACTTTTCAGAATTATTGATATCCAGACCAATAAATGTTCTGGCATTTACCACTTGAGAGGATGGTCACTCTTCACATTCCAGGTACGTTGCAACTGGAAGCCTTGTGTAACCACTACACCAATTATGTCACCTTTTTGGCACAGATGTTGAAATTGCCTGTTCCTATAAGTATACTTTATTTCACAGTTTTATTTGAACAATCACTTTGGCTCAGACAGAGGTTGCTTGACATATGAAATAGTGGTGATGTAGAAATAATGGCAATCTAAAAAGGCTTGGATTGTGAGTGTTAGTTAATTGCCAGATGTCTTTTGCTTCCTTACTGCAAAGAAATATTTTTTACAAGTATTAAAATAGTGTGTTTCCACTGGCTAATGGATTTATTGGATGCCTAATGGATATTAGATCAATTTCCTATTAAATGAAGAAGAATGAATCTGAGTATACAATGAGACTAGTGAGCAGCAGTGCTTATTTTTAGATTACACTTTTAAAGCTAAACACTGTCTTTAAGTCCAAGAGGAAGGTGTCATTTCTTTCATTACATTTTTACACTTGATTTCTTTTGGCAGGTTAAGACAGCAACTTAACATGCAATGGATGATTGGTTGGGAGATTGTGAATTCTGGCTTTCAGGTTATTTCATTTCTAATAAATCATTTATAGAAAAAGTGGTCTTCTGAATTTTTCTCATTAGTCTTCATTTTTTCTGTCCTTTTTTTATTTCCTTTTAAAAAAGACTCTGCACTAAATATCAGCTATCCTCTTTCAAATTCATGGGTGCAACTAACCCCTCAAGAAAAGTGAATGACCACTCTTTGGCCATAGCTGTGGTTAAGAATTTAGCTTTAACTGTGAATATAACGTTAAAAACATTGTTTTTAAGCCTAGAGAGAGGTTCCTGCCCTTTCTATCTCCCTAGGAACCCAGGGAGTTCATCACTGGGTGTGCAGAGGACCTAGCCTCTGTATGAGCCACAGCAGCCAGTCATACTGTGATCCCATTTTGTGATATGTTCTCTGGTGCTTGTCAGATCTGGAAATAATTTACTGTTCCAGGGGTCAAAATGCCTTCTCACTGCCACCATGGTTGTGAGCACAAATGAAACTTCACCTTTGTTGTGCTTCGCTCAGTAAAGGCAGTGGACTTCCAGCTAGTTTAGGACCTAACCCAGTGGGCTTGCCATTTATATACTCACGTAGGTTTTTTCTTCATTCCTTTTGCTGATAGGAATCAAATATTTAATCACTTACAAGGATTCTTTTCAGATTTCTAGATGGGTGAGAAAACATCAATCAAATTATGGGCACTTGCTGGCAATCGTAAGGACTTGATCTGCTGCTAACGGAGCATGAATGAATTTGGAGTAATATTTAACAGTCCAGGAAAAAAAAAAGTTAAACTGAACAGCTTGCAAGTTCCTCTTCCCATTCCCTTTCTCCTTACCATGTTTGCTCTTGAGGATGACAGATGTAATCCACAGGAGTCTCAGATTTTCTTGAAAACGTCAATCCATTTAAGCCAGGCTGCCCTTTGTAGGAGTTAGGGAAGCACTGAGTTTCTTCTAATTTATTTTCATTTGGGCCCATGTAATGCTAGATACAAAACTAAAAAGAAAAAGAAGTTTGGTTTGAATTAATTAGACACACTTGTGTTATATCCAGAAATAATGTAAAGTGGAAAAGAAAAGAAGTTGGTGGCTTGTTGTGATTCACCTGTTTCAAAGTGCAGTAGTGTAGTGTCTCACTTGCTATTGCTGTCTTACTATATTGCCATGGTAAAGCAATTCAGACTCCCAGAAATCCATAGCTGGTGATAGGGTTTCAAAGCTGATCGACAGAATGGGGGAGACTGCTCTAAAACTTGTCTGGCAATTGGAAGTGTTTGTTGGTATAAAAACAATTTTGGAGCTTCCTGCAGTTGCTGGCAACCTGAAGTGTTAGATGGGAAAAGTAGTTTTCAAGGAACAAACATTTTTTTAAATTGAATCAATACCTCAAACCCTACAAAGTTGGTTTTGAAGGATTTCTGAAGATCAGGCATAGGTCTAAGGGAGTCGTGGAGGTAGGCAATCATCTACAGATGTCTGACATGCTAAAGAAAACCATTACTTTCCCACAGCAGCTGGGAACACTCCACCATGTCAGTTTTCCTTTGGTGACTTTTATGAGTAATGATTTTATTCCAGGTATGAAATTCCTCATCATTTGCTACTATGATTTAATTATGTAGTAAAGTTTCTCTTGTTCATGTTTGAGTGAATGGTAGTACTGACCCCATTGTTCTCTCTCTCTTGAAACTTTTACAGATTTGGTTTGAGAATAAAAAGCAGGTTCTAGGTGTTTTTCCTTAAAAATGCTGGATTCAGAGCAACCGCTGATAATCCACTCCAGAATGTGGTATTAGAGCTGTGCTAAGTCTTTCCATGTCCTGAAGTGCATGAGAATATAAATGCTTTTATCTACCTCATGTAAAACAGCCTGGCGCTTGCAGCATTGGTTAACCTCTTCAGTTGCTTTACCCGATACACGCTATGATCATGATAGCATGATATGCTATTTACCAGATCAAGCTACGCCTCAATCTGGGGGGTCTTTGTTCAGAAATTACATTAACGTGTGTGTTGCAAATGTCATTTACCTACAGAACAGCAGATTACCAGTCAGTGAGATATATTATCTCATCTACTCAGTAAAAGTACAGCACAAAAAGTGAGTAGATGTATCATTTCCCCACTTCTTCAGGTAAAATATTTTTGTATTGAATTATGTATTAAAAGTTTAAGTCATCTTTTAGTTGTTTAAATTCTCCCAGTAATGAATTTTAGAAGGATTTAGAGAGACTGCAGAAAGCGACTGTTTCACCCCTCAGGCTGGTGAAAAAAGGCTTGTGCTACACAAATGGGAGAGGGAATTAAGCCATTTCCCGGAGCTGATCACAAAGGAATGAAGTTGCTTGTGCATAGTAAGGCTTATCTGTCCATTTTGCAAAATAAAACCTTAACTTGGGTAGAATCCTCCTCCAAGACAAGCCAGTGAAATCCTTCACCTTACAGAGTGTTTCACTTGTCAGCTGCAGCTAGGAGTTACCAAAAACCAGTGTGTTGAGACTTTTCTGCTGCTGTTTCTTACTTGGTACAGCATTTTAATAAAACCAGCAACAGTAGCTACCATAAGGATTGGCGACCTCCTACGGTGGAAGCTCCAGCCATAGTTCTAGAAAATGGATAACTGCATACAGCAAGTCTATATTTTTATTTTATTTTATTGTATGTTAATATATTGTATGTTAATTTATTGTATTTTATTGTATTTTATTTTTTCATTTAAGGTGGAATGTGGGACAAAGAAGTGGGAGGAGAAAAATCTCCATCAGTTTGGATCTTTGAAAGAAGTATAAGTATTTTTCACCTGTCATAATATCTGCTTGTATTTCCTGGTTCTTAACACAATACAAGAGATGTCTTACTAGATCAAAGCAGTGGTCTGTCTAGCGTTCTCTCTTTGCTGGTAGCAATGGAGATACTGTTCAAGGCGACCGTGAGAGCCCTGACCTCTTATGTGCCCATTCCTCTCCCAGTTCCCCAGAATCATTGAATTAGGAATGGTAGAGCATGTTTTTTAACTGAAAGTAGATTATTCTAAAATGAAATATGACTTTAATTATATTGCACTAAGTTTCTGTAATGCCATTCATTCCTCCCCCTCTTTACCTAAAATTTGTCCACATAAGAATTGTAAATTTTAACGTTTTGGGGTGACCTGTGCAAAAGTGATAACTTTTGTCTACTCACATTCACAGTTAGGGATCACTCACAGTCATCTGATTTAAGTATATCTTTATATTAACTTGTTGACGCAGGCTTTGCATTCTGAAACCTATCTTGTGGTAGGTGATATGTTAGGTGAAAGCTATCAATCACCTATCATATAGGAGGGAGATACAAGTTCTCATGACTCTCAAGATGATGCAGAGCTTATGGATCTATCCTAAACCAGGAGAAACCCGAGTGTTGGTAGTTTTATGTTATTTCTAGTTGGCAGAGGTTTAACTAGTGTGTTACCATTAGTTGTCACTGGCTCACTGATGAATTCATGTCCTTTTAAATTACTTTTGAATGTGTGCCTACGGGCTCTGACAGGCTCCTTGAAGTAATGTAAATGAATAAATCAGCCATAGGTCTCCACAAAACTATTACATCAGAGGTGTAAATGGTTTAGTGAGAAAGCACTTATTTAGTATAAAATATTTGTCTCAAGCTTCTTACACCTTCTGTACAACTAACTCTAGCTGCTGTCAAAAATGCTTATTTTTATGTGTGATAGACAAAGGACCTGTGTGAAAGCTGAGGGATCTGTAGAGAAGATCTTGTGAGCTCTGTGAGTTAAAAATGAAGTTTGGGATAGGAAACAGTCATTTTAATCATGGTTGCTGCTAGGGTTGTTTTGTTGTTTTGGGTTTTTTTTCTGTAATCTGAGTGGTTGGGAGAAAACTGACACAAGTACAGTTAATTATAACTAATGCTGCAGCGCTTTATCACAGACTAATACAGAGTTCAGAGAGTTCCACCAGCAGTTAGGTATGTCCTTAGGAAGCAGTGAGACTTTAAAATATTTGTATTGTTTCTTGGCATCTGACAAAACCACCACATTGCTTAATAAATATGTCTGATAGGGTGCTGAAAACCAAAGCTATAGCAAAAGAAGGGGTATTTCAACATATGTATGTAGGTCTTAGAACTATAAAGTGTCTTTAAAAAATATTTTTGGAAAAAAAGCAACAACACAGAAGTGTCACTCAAATATGAAACTTTGCAGTTAGTACGACTATGGTTCAAGTAAACTGTTTCAGCTCATTTTATATGCATCCAGAGTGGAAAATAAACCACTACAGAGCATAGACAGAAATAACTTGATGAGGATTTCAGAGGGAAGAAGACATTTTTTTAAGATACTAACTGTTGCCTTAGTCAATTAGTAATATTAAGGCATGTTACAGCACATGATTGTTGCCTTTTAATAGGTAACTCTCCATCCTGCTTATGCTTCTGTGTTGTGATGCACAGGTTGGCTTTGTGAGTTATAAAAGCGGGAGAACGTGTCAATGACTTGCTTCACAGGTTACCTGATTTGTGAAATGACACTGATCTGGAGCCTTAATAGGAGAAATGTGGCAGAGAAGAGAGGAGCAGATACACTGAATTAATTCCTAAACATTCGTAAGAGGCTGCAGATGCAAGCACATGGGCTGTGATATGTTTCTCTGGCAGGACAGCCACAGCGGGAAAGTGATGTACATAGTAAGCAAGCATTCAGGAGAAATGAACCTAAGCACCCACCTAAACACCTGGCTTGACTGGAAGCATCAGAGAAATTCACTATCACTTTTAAATACAGAAGAAGGTAAAAGTATTTAAACATTTTAAAATGTTTAAATCATTTTTTAAAAGGTGAAACAAAAATAACTTCAAACTTGTTTTGGGGCTGTTCTTGAACTTCAGATCTTTTCTACATGTAGCCTATTTACATAGATATGAATGATGTTTTACTTGAATCCTTACTATTGGAAACCCATTAAATTTAATGGTATTTTATCATAGAATCATAGAATGGTTTGGGTTTGAAGGGACGTAAAGATCATCCTGCCATGGGCAGGGACACCTTCCACTAGACCAGGTTGCCCAAAGCCCCATCCAACTTGGCCTTGAACACTGCCAGAGATGGGGCAGCCACAGCTTCTCTAGGCAACCTGTTCCAGTACCCCATCATCCTCACAGGGAAGAACTTCTTTCTAACCTCTAATCTAAATCTCCCCTCTTCCAGTTTAAAGTCATTTTCCCTTTGTCCTATCCCTACATGCCCTTGTCTAAAGTCCCCCTCCAGCTTTCTTGTATAGGCCCCTTCAGATACTGGAAGGCTGCTCTAAGGTCTCCCCAGAGCCTTCTCTTCTCCAGGCTGAAAACCCCCAGCTCTCTCAGCCTGTTTTTATAGAGGTGCTCCAGCTCTCTGATCATCTTCATGGCCTTCTCTGGACTCACTACAACAGATCCATGTCCTTTCTCATGTTATATTCAAAAATGCAGAAAACTACAATTTTAGAAAGTCATGAAAAGCTTGGTGAGGTGACGGAAAATTGTGTATAATGCATTCATTGTGTTTGTGTGTTTGTGTGTATAGAGAGATAGGACACGTTCCTGAATGGCTTGCAAAGATGCACCATGTGTGTACTAATTCTAAAGAGTGCTGTGAAGTTTAGGCACAAAATAGGGAACCGCTGGAGAAGGAGAGAGATCAGGTGTGAAGAGAAGGCTCTCAGCTGAGTTGAACATCCCTCTCATCTTTGGCTCTTCAGGCAAAAAGTGATGACTGCTTTTTAGTGTAAGAGAAACTTCTGAAAAGGGTGGCTGAATATTAAGCTGTTGACTGAATTTTAGAATTTCTGTTCATTCATTCATTCATCCTATTTCTGTTCTGGAATTTTTTTTTTTTTATTTTTTTTTTCTTTAAAATTGCAGCCATCTATATAGTGTGAACACTTTCCTATTTCATGTTGACATGGAATTTAATAATAGTTCATTTAAATAATAAATCATACTGAAGTGTTCTGCAGTATTACTAAGTCAAATTTCTTTAACACTCTTTGTGTTAGAAATACTTATGTGTACTGGCTTTGTAAAGCATTTACTAGACAAAGACAGCCAAATCCAGTGTAGTACGGTAGTCAGTGAAAGCTGTTCATTATGCGTGTGCCTGGGTCAAACCATATTTCTGCAGACTACATATGCACAAACATTTTAGCTGTCTACATGTAAAAACTTCTTCCCACCACTGACATCTTTGGAGGTACCTTTAACCTCTTGCATGGATGCTCAGAGGTATGTGACAGGATTCAACCACCCTGAGGCAAAGCCCTTCTTGGGAGTCTCTTATGATGATGCATATTTGCAAAGCCCTAAGGTGTGGCTAAGAATGATAGACAATAACTGAGCAGCATGTTAAAAATAGCAAGTCAATTTAACATCAGCATCAGAATGCCATTATTGATTGTGTTGAGCAAATCCCTTTCCTTCTAGTCAACCCTTAATTAAAGCAGTGAAGAACAGAAGCACTAAAAAAGAGCAAGAAAACCCAAAGCAAAACTGAAATGATAAGAAAATATCTTAAATTTTAGTTTTCTGCTCCATAGTCATTGATAGATTTCAAATCTAATACTTAGTCACTAGCTTGAGCCTTCTTTATCTCTTACTGTCACTTTTGCTACTAAATAGGTAGTTTCTTAGAACACGAGAAACCTTCACACTTGACAGGTTCCCCGGCTGCTAAATTATTGCCAGTTACTATTTGCAGGGAAGCCCTTTTTTGTGTAGATACTTGCTGCTCTTTCTGTAAAGCAAGACTCCAATCAGAAAAGGTTAATAGCTTGTGAAGTGCTTCCATTGAAGCTTTTCTTGCCCTGCCTGGCTGGTGAATAGGTGGCAGATACATTGCTTCATGCTGCACCCTACTCAGGCTTTTCTTTAACCAGCATGCCATGGTACTTAAAAAGGACTTTCTCTTACACATCAATGCAGTCATCGTGTTTCCTTGAATGTTAACAAGGGTATCACATTTTTAAACTCAAGGCACTCTAGCCAAGAAGATAATTGCTCTTTTGCAGTAGTTCTGGTCTGTGTTGTAATTTGTAGGGATTATTTATTTGCTAAATATTCTTCCTTCTTCAACCCAACGTTGGCATCAAAAGATCTGATCCTGCATTCTCAAAAAATAACACTCAAGATGATCTTGAAATTTGATCAGAACAAATGATTCCAGGGTTGCTGACAATGAAAAAAGCCATTTGGAAAGACAAAATCCATGGGGGACATGTCATGTTTTCTGATCTTCATGTACCAGTGCAGATACAGTTGTTTCAGCAGATGTGCAGACAAAGGATATGTTCTGAAAGGATCTGGAGTGTGAATAGTTAATGATCTCCTTTGGTGGAAGGAATGTAAGACATCAGTTCTTAAGTTTAAAGGATGATGTATTATAATTATTTTATAACAACCAGTGATCTTTTATGTAAATAATGTAAATGTTGAAACACTTTTTTCCCTTTTGTAGAAGTTAACTTGCACTTGGCAAGATTTTCAATGTGTAAAATGTTAAAGGAGCTATAAACAGCTCTGACTGCATGGCTGTTGTTTGTCACTGTGTTTGCTAGGTAGTGAAAGCAGACCGCAGTCCTCCTTGAACCCTTGTGTTGCTGACATGTCTGCAAAAAGAAGATGGCCAAGATCAGTCAGCTATGGAGGAAGTTTTTTACTTTCATTCCCATTATCAGAAAAGCTCTCTCTCCACTGATATTTAGGTCTGATTTGCAATTTACACCCTCCTTTACCTGTGCCTTGAACTGTGGCGTGTAATAAAGTCATATAAAGAGGAGCCATGTGTCCCTTAGGAAATGGTGCCATTTGTGTGACTCAAAGAGCAGAACTTGGGTGGATGAGAACAGGAAGGGACAGATGGCTTGGAGAGAAGAGGGGCTGGTGTGCTGATCAATGTCTGCATGTCCAGCAAACTCCGTGCTGCAGGGAGGATTGATTTCAAATCCTGGTTCAGCATTTATTTCATGTTTGGGCAGGGATGTGCCCTGAGGTTTGGGGTGTTGTACTCACTAGTGTGTGCTGGGTTTGGAGCCAACATTAAGACTGGCTGTTTCACAGAGGTATACTCTAACTAGAATGTTAGTAAAGATAAATATCCTGCCTGTATGCATTTCTTCTGTCACTAAAGAAGTCATCACCTAAGGATATGCTCACAACAGGACTGCCAGCAGTTATGCTCATGTCTTGATAACTCCATAATTAAAAATAAATTATTTTTGGTTCTTAATAGGACTAGTATTAAACTGAATGACTGTTTAATCTCTGTTAAATCTGCCACAAAGAAATGACACCATGAGAAGTGCGAATGAATGATATCCTTTTTCCCCTTCCCTGTTTCTAATTACACATGATGGCACTTGCAGTGTCCCTTGTGAGTGCACAAAATTGGTGCAGCAGGGGAAATGCAAGCTTCCGTATGCTGCAGTCTGTTCATTAGCATCGATTTCTGAGGCACTGCCCCTAAGGATGAGAGGATAATTTCTTTTACAGATTCTCATGATCCCAGCTTTTAATAGACTATTAAAAATAACTTCTAAATCTTGGTGCAAGCTCAGGAACAGTGAGAGATTCAAAAAACTCGTAACCCACCTTTCCGTGGAGCATTAAAGCCCAACTAACCACTCTACTTGGGGCCTGTCCTGCCTTTGACACTTACCTAAAGCTGTGCCTTTCGGCTGCAAAACCATTGTGGTGGGCATTCATTAGCTGCTTGGCTTTCTGCTGCTTTTCTATGCTGCCATGGACTGGCTGATACTACTACAGTAAAAGTGCCAAACTTCATATATGGAAAAAGCTGTCGTTTATTTGCAGTTGTAATATCCTGGTAAAGATTACATAGGTCGTTTTTTAATTTTTCCCTTTCTTTTCCTTCTCCTGAGTTGTACTGGCTTTTGTGGTACTGTGTAAAAACATCACTACCACCACACTTACAAAGTCTTTACTATAACAAAAAATGAAACCTGATCAATTCATCTAACTGCCTCTTATCCGATTTGTACAGTCCCTTTTCTTAACTTTGAGCACAGATGTAAATTCTGAGTATCGATGAAATACAGATTTCCTGAAATACAACATTACTACTACAAACATTGTAGTAATAATATATGTGCATAGTAATGGTAAATAATGGTAAAGTATGAGAAAATAAATCATAGGTGAACCCGAATTCCAATAGCTCTTCATCTGCATTACTCTAGTAACTACTTTTAAATAACATAAAAATGGATACAGTATTATGAAAGACTTCCCAATAAACACAGAGCATATTGATAGGGAAATTTTATAGCACAGTTTGCTCACTTTCACAGAATCACAGAATCACAGAATAGTAAGGGCTGGAAAGGACCTCAAGATCATCGAGTTCCAACCCCCCTGCCATGGGCAGGGACACCTCCCACTAAACCATGCCATCCAAGGCTATGTCCAACCCCACCTTGAACGCCGCCAGGGATGAAGCATTCACAACTTCCCTGGGCAACCCATTCCAGGGCCCCACCACCCTCACAGTATAGAACTTCTTCCTCAGATCCAATCTAAACCTCCCCTGTTTAAGTTTAAACCCATTACCCCTTGTCCTCTCACCACAGTCCCTAATGAAGAGTCCCTCCCCAGCATCCCTATAGGCCCCCTTCAGGTATTGGAAGGCTGCTATGAGGTCTCCACGCAGCCTTCTCTTCTCCAGGCTGAACAGCCCCAATTTTCTCAGCCTATCTTCATACGAGAGGTGCTCCAGTCCCCTGATCATCTTCGTGGCCCTCCTCTGCACTTGTTCTAACACTTCCATGTCCTTTTTATGTTGAGGACACCAGAACTGCACACAATACTCCAAGTGAGGTCTCACGAGAGCAGAGTAGAGGGGCAGGATCACCTCCCTCGACCTGCTGGTCACACTCCTTTTGATGCAGCCCAGGATACGGTTGGCCTTCTGGGCTGCAAGCGCACACTGCCGGCTCATGTTCATTTTTTCATCGACCCACACCCCCAAGTCCTTCTCCGCAGGGCTGCTCTCAATCTCCTCCCCGCCCAACCTGTAGCTGTGCCTGGCATTGGGAGGCTTCTATCTTGTACCATTTTGCTCTGAATTTTTGCTCCCTAAGAAACAGGCAGTAAACTTGGCAACGTGTTTTTACACAAGCTTTCCTCTTCATTTTTAAGCCTGGAATTCCATGTTTTGAAACTGTTCTCTGTTCCTTTATAAGCTTTATTCCAGATGCTGTGAAGGCAGGTTGGTTCACATCCCCAAGGTGCCAAGTACAGAAAATGATGGCTCCTTTGCCCATCTTGCTGAAGACAGACCTGCCTGTAGTCTGTGGCTTTTTGCCCAGCTCTGCTGGAACTGGCTGTTACATTGCAAGGCTTGCCAAAATTTTGCACAATAACAAGCTCCAATCTACATAACACCTGGCCTGTACAAACCAGGTCATTATGAACTTGATCCAAGCTGTCATTCAAGTGGCTTTGTTATTCCTTTCTGAGGCTGAGCCAGTCATCCATGAGCAAGAACTGGCTTAATGCTTCCAGTATTCACAGTACTTGGGTACCAGTTTTCTTTCTTTGAGCCCCACAAAGCAGACAAGATCCATGTAACATGAGGATCACAAGTAGCAGAAACGAGAAGAAATAATTGATTTGGGCTGAACCCCAGCCTAAACAGGTTACTCTGAGTTTCAAGCTCCTTCATGCACTACACTTGTGCTTTCATTTCTCTGTTGCTGCTTCTTGGTGTCTTACTTCAGCTTTTGTACTCAAATTGAGAAAAGCAGGTTTATTTCATGTTTTACCACCCACATATTAACTCCATATTGATTTCCTTACACATTTTTTTAGGTGTATATGTAGTCTTCTACAAAGATTTTGAGGAAAGCTAAAGCCTCAAGGAAGAGAATTAAAGCCAATGTGTGCAATGAAGGGAGCTGGCACTCAGCTGTCTGTAGGACAGTGAGGGCTTTTCTTGCCCTCTTGTGCTGCCTCTTCCTTTAATCAGGGCTCCTCTTGGGGCTGGGTGGGGGATGAGGGGGAGTTCAGGCTCCCATAATCTGATGCTAGATTAGTTGCATTAATTCAAACTCTACATTGGCAGATTAAGCTAAGAATTGCAACTGTGCCTCTTCCCAGATGCATCAACTCCAGATTTACAGTGAGGTGCAATATGTAGCTATTTTTGGCAGACAACAATGCCAGGGCTGTATGAAGGCATAGAGTGTAACTGCCTGTAGCCCAGGGCCAGTCAGGAAAAAAAACAGAAGTGTCTCTCATGAAAAACTCCTGACATTTCAAGAGGTGTTTTCCATTCTGTACCGAACAAAAATGAGATCTTTCAAAACTTTTCAATGGAAAAAAGAAGCAGGCAGGAGAGAAGCGAAAGGTAGGGCTCTCTGACCTGGGAAAGACCTGAAAGTAAAACCTTTGTGAAACAAATTACCTTGGAGGAAGTGTTTCCACTTCGACAAATAGAACTTTTCACACAAAACTTCATTTGGAACATTCCTGACCAGCTGGAGTGCAGTTTCTGGTGGACTTTCCTTCCCCAGTGAACTTCCAGGGAGACGCCTAATAATTCATGAGAGGCAGGACTAAAACATGAGGCAGGAAACTCATGTTTCAATCTCTGAGCTGGAATTCATACCTTATGATAAGATCATCACATCATGCTTTCGTTTCTACTCTGCTGTCTCCTGCCTTTGTAAGACAGAAGGTCTCTGAGGCAGGAACACTGGCTTATACAGAAGGCAGCACAATGAATTTCTGGTTTCATTTGAAGTCTGTAGATGCTATGAACAATTCTTGCGTTAGGGTTTACCAGTATTTAGTATTTCTGTAAAACAAAAATGACAAGCATGAGCAATACAACCATGGCCATTAAAACTTTATATACATTATTCTTGATGAATGGAAAACATTTGGTGAGCCAATTTTTGAATTGGTTATCCCCAGGGTACAGTGCTAGCACAAAGGACATGTATTAGTCTGAAAGTGTCTGGGTGTTGTTCATTTATACCATCTTCACATCAGTGGAGTTATTTCTCCTTCTCACTAGTCATAATTAGTTTCACACCCCACATAGTGTGAGAATGAACCTTCTTTAACAACGTAGAAATAAGAACTGCATGAAAAGTGGGAATAAATTTGGTAGTGATTTTATTATTCATACAGTCACCTGGTACTTGCTGAGTTGGATATTATGTATTCTTTTTTTTCCTGAATAACACCTAAACTTACTGTGTACAAAAAAACCCATTGGTTGTGCTGAATAATGTTTACTTGAATTTTTAAACAGTGCAGATAAACTAAACTGAGATAATTCACTTCATGTATTTAAAAGACGATAGATTCAGTATCTGCCCTGCCTCCTCTTCTTACAATCAATAGATGTTCCCTCCTTAATCGAGGCTTTCAGCCAGTTTGGTGATGTCTCGCACTAATTAAATTCCTGAAAATATGACTTGGATGACTTTGAAAGTCAGTGGGACTAACGTTTCTTGGGCAAAGCTTTGGGAGAGTGCATTAAGGATCATCTGACATTGTTATGAAGCATCCTCAACAGCACACTGTGTATTGGATCAGAAGGTTGGTGAAAAATGGAATACTGGGAATTCGGTGTGGGCTAAAGATAGTTAAACTCAGTATTGGCTAATTTTATAGAGATTCTACATATTTGATAAGATACGTGTAAAACTCAGTCTTTCTTTGTCTTAAAAGCCTAGGAAACAACTTTCCGGGGGGTTTTGACCCTCTGTCTGCATACGGCTCTCGGGCCAGGTACAGTGGCCCAGGGCCGGTAGTCAAAGGTGGAGCCAGGCGAGGGGGCAAGCGCAGTGAAGACAGCCGCATCCTGGAGACCCATGGGGACTCACCCGAGCCCTCCTCCCCGCCGCTCCGCTCCCCTCACACCGCCGCCCCGGGCGCGGGCAGCGCTGCCCGGCAGAGGGCGCCACGCGGCGCCGGCTCCGCCACCGGAGCGAGTCCTGGCGGCCGTGTCGGGAGGGGCGGCCGCCGCCGCGCCTCCATCTTCGCCCCGCCCGCGGCAGCGCTCCGCCGCCGCGCCCCTCCGCGCTGCGGGGCTTATCGGTGAGTTCGCGCCCCTCCCGCCGGAGCTCCCGGCACCGCTCTGCCGTCCGCCCGCCGGGGCTCGCCCTCGGTACCGGTACCGCAGACCTTCCCGCCGCAGCGGACCGTGCCGGGGCTCGATGTCGCGCCCCGGGCTGCGAGGAGGTGCGTCCGCGCCGGTGCCGGGGGAGCGGGTGGGTTCGGGGCTCTGGGGCGGGTGGACGGACCTGTCCGGTCGCGTCGCTCGGCGCCGCGCGGGAGAAGTTGCTGTGGGGATTTTGGGGGACCTCTCCGGCCGAGATCGCTTGGCTCGCTGCCGGGCAGGGAGCGCGGCCGCCCTCCCGCTGTGCTCTAATCCGCTCCGCTTCCCTCTGCCAGTCCCGGCTCCTGCCCCGGCGGGTGTGCCCGGGGGGGGGGGGGGGGCGGTGTTTGGTTCCGATGCACCGCTGCCTCCGAGACACAGGTGAAGTTTTAATGGGCATTAGCCGCTTTGGGCAGCGCGCAGTGGGGATACCGGCTCCCTGCGCTTTGTGAGCTATCCGCTGTGAACTTGCGCCTGCTGAGGAGCTGTTAAAAGTAGCGCTGGTTCTCCTCGCCGAGGTGCCGCTTCTGGGTTTTGTGCTCTTTGTCAAGTAAGATGGCTTATAAAATCCTACTTTTTCACCCACCCACCCCAGGCACAGTAGTGAAACGTGTTTGAGTTGCATTTTTCTCTCCATTGCTTCTTCATTCAGCAATTTTAAATCAGTACCCTGATAACGTTTCTTCTTTAACCACTCATTACTCTGAACGTTTATTCCTAATTTGTCATGCTTGTCCTTTTGTTTATTTTGTGTGCTATTCTTAATTCAAGGTCAAACTGTGTAGCGATTGGACTAATTCCTGTGAAGACAGGAACGAGGACTGTCCGTAATCGGGTCCCTTCTGCACTCTTGCCTCCCTCCCGCTCATCCCCCTGCCTGAGCGCTCTGGAGAAGGCTTTCAAAAGAATAGATGAGGGTCATAAAAGTAGTTGCTGACCGCTGCCTCCAGCTGTTTTGTATAATTGAAATATGTTGCTTAATTCCTCTAATGAAAACAAGAAATCAGGTTAAGGAATTGATTTCCTGATAATGTAATTTTTGAAAGAAGTTGTGCAGGTGATGTCTTGTTTGTGTGCGCGGGATAATGCACCTCTTAGAAGTAGGTGTCACTGAAGACACCGAGGAGAGAGAGGATGCAGTGAACGGAGTGAGCGGCTGTTTCTTGTATCTAGTGCCACGCAGGTGCCTTGCATGGGTTTTCAACTTGCATCATAAAACCTTCAAACTTTAAGGGAACTGATTAAAAAAGTGGTGAACTCTCTAGTTTCTGAGAGTTTAAAAAATCTGACGTCAAAGATGAAAGAGGCAGCATTAAAGTATCATGCTTGAGTACAGGGATGTTCTCAAAGCAGATAGGTATGGGCCCCTCAGGGTGTGTGACATTTGTGCTGGGCTTGCACGCTGGCTTGGCTGGTTTGTGGGGATGCGACCAGCTCAGAATGCATAACATCACGTCTTTGTGGGAGTAGGCACTAGGTGTTAAGTGCTAAATTTCCTGGGGATGGAAGCAGAGAGATTCTGTGCCTGTTTGTACTTTATACATTTGCTGGGTCGGTGTTAGAGCCTTGTGGAAGTTACTGCTTTTAACTGATGCGAACATCGACAAGAGGCACATGATCCTGCTGTAAGTCATGATAGGTTTGCTACTTTCTTTGATGGGACTGGATTAAGTTTCATTGTAGATTCTTACAAAAAATATTTAGACACTGTTTTTGGTAAAGCCTTTTCTGCAAAATCAGGGAAGAGCAGTGCATTCTGCTTTTTTCTCTTGGTTCTGTGAGGGGAAGCTGTGTCTACTCTTCTTCATACATGAAAAAAGGGTCGTTTTTTTCAGATTGCAGCATTTAAAAGCATTTTCTGAAGAACTGGAAATAAACACCACTCATTAGTAAGCTTCCCTTCTGCTTTGCCATGATGGTGTTTCAGAGATCCCATTTCACTCTGGTAATGGAAGACCAGAAGAGCTGTTAAGCTCCATCTGTATGCATTAGGGTAGGTGGTTGATTTGTACCCTGGGGCCATATTATCTGCTATTTCATTACTTCTGGATCAGTAATGATATTCAAGAAAACTGTATTTGTAGTGACTGCTTTCTAGGGACGTCTCTTCACTCGAAAGTCGCCCCGATAAGGATCGCACTGACGTGTGTTTGCTGACACGCTGCTCTGGTAGGAGGCACTCAGGCTGCTGCTTTTAGCTGCCTTTGATGTCACTAAAGTTCTGGGGTTTGCAAGGAAGAGGTGGGGATTCCCACGTGCCTCCTTGCACTTCAGTATAATTTTTTTTGTTCTTTTTTTTCCCTAACCAGTATTCAGTCTCTTGTACTGTGCCCTCAGACAGATGAGCAGAGCTCTCATGCCTGTTTTAGGCACTTGCTTCTTTTGTATTTGAGCACAGCAGCAACTATCCCAGTGACTGGCAACAGAAGAAAGCATGTGAGGAGCTTGAGCTGGAGCTCGTGAAACGTGCCAGATGCTGCAGGTACCCCGTGCCAAGCTTGCTGCTAAATAGCAGCACAAAGGTAGCAATGCGAGAGTGGTTTTAGAGAGTGGAAAACCCAGGTGGTGGTTGCACTTTGGAAGCTTTTGGTTCCCCGTTGCTGTTGGTAGGTGGGCAGGGGGGTCATGCTGGAAGATGTGATGTGAATGGTCTTATCCGGGTGTCCAAGGCAACTAAGCTTGTCTGGCTGTGCAGGCTGTAAGCAAAGAGTGGGATAAGATATTTTATTTTTTTTTAAATAAATACCTGAGTTGACAGTGCTGCGCCGACATCGGGAATACCTGTGTCTGTTCTGCTTCCCTGCCGGGGATGCTGTTGCACCCCCTACATCAACCGAAAGGCATTATGAGAGCTGAGCAGCAGCGATGCTGTTGCAGATTAAGGAGGTGATGGAAATGCCTCCGGGCTGTTGTTCAGGGAGGTAAGTTCTCTCTTAGAGGTATATGCTCTGCTTTAATGGTGTGTGTTATGCCAGGGTGGGCTGGATGAGGAGAAAGTGGACGCTTGTCTTGAGCTGCCTGACACAAAGGCGGTTTTGGGAACTGGGAACTTCTCAGGGCGTTTTGTAGCTGAGGGAAACTGCCCTGCTGGACTGCCTCGATGTGTATTCAGAAAGACAAGTGTTTGGAACTATCTTGAATCTCGGTGATTTCTGTTTCAGTGTGGTGAGACAAAAGCATTGTTTTCACAAAACATGTCTGCTGTGTTATTTATTAACACAATAGAAAATGAGAATTTATCTTGTCCTGGCTGCAGTTCACAGGCTCTTTTGTTATCAGTGTGGCTGAGGAAAGGGAGTGCTGCTGAGGCTGCTTAAGAGGGGGAGACTTCAGGGTGTTTGCTTGTAAGCCAGGGCAGTTAAGAAGCTGTGGATGGGCTGTCTTGCCTTATTATAATTGATTTTCATTTGGACTTCTGGTCAAAATTCTCTGTGCTGTCATGGTGTGTTGCTTGGTGTGTTGTGGGTTGTCCCCTGCTGTGAGGTTTTGCTCACATCTCAATCCACCTCTTTGCCTGATCTTTGAAAATCTTAATTTATTACTGAGGTAGCGTTCCAGATATTGGTAAAGCTCCCTTTTCTGTTATTTATCCCAAGATCATGTAAAGTAAATGGGAGGGTGTGCTGTGAAATGAAGGTGGGTTGCCAGGTGAAGCCAGGATGGTGTGCCTTCTGGAAGCCGTGCATGCCAAAACATCCAAAGCTGCTTCCAGGTTGTGATGAAGTGGGTAATGTGATAGGGAAACGGGTAATGCACAACCGCACAAAAAAAACCAACCCCAAAATCCTAGGGATTTGTGACAGAGAATAAGGGTTGTGTTGGTCATTTAAAACTGGATACTCTGCAAGGAAGGCAGGTTTCTCTGCTTGCTCTGTGAGTCTGCTGAGGTCCAGCCTCTTGAGTCACTGGCGAACCTTCCTACCATACTTCTTCATCTTAAGCACAAGTGCTGGTTGTCTACGGTCTTGTTTTGAACACAAGAACCAAAAATACTGTGTTTTGGACTAGCAAGCTTAAGATAAACATGTTGGTAATGCTATTTCTATTTTGAATTCCTCCTTTTTGAGTCACCTTTAGGCATTCCTTTGTACTTCTGCTGTATTCAGTTTAAACACTTGAGTATAAAGGATATGCTGCATCATTTTTGTTGGGAATGCTTTTAGTTGCACTTCCTTTCTATTATGATTTTTATTTGTTAAGCTTTTACTCTGACCAAAGCAAAATCTTCTATTTTTTTGGTGGCAAAGCTTTTTGGATGCTTCTCTCCCTTTTCTGTGGAGTCTCATCTACGTAATGCTCATATTTTGTGTCTGAAAATGAGCTAGCTACTTAAAATGTTTGTTTTTTTGGTTTATTCTTTTTTTCTATCTGCATTCATGTACAGGCAGCTGTATTGAGGAAGTGTATGAAATGGGAGAGGAAAGAGAGATTCAAGGGCCACTGAGAAAGCAAAGAAAAAACTGTGTTAATGATGTAGTAAATCATACCTACCTAAGCCATCTTCATATTATCTAGTGGATTGTGCCTTCCTGTCGTTGCCTGCCTCTTGCAACCCTATCCCCTTTGCTGAGGTTTGGAAACTGGTCCTCTGTGGGGCTACTGAGCAGAACCAGAAGGTGTGTGTGTGATATATGGTATCCATGCATGTGCCGGGCAGGCGCTGTTGAAGATGGAATAACATGCAAGATAATCTGCTGTCTGATACCTACAGTGACTCCGATGTCCCTCTTGATAAAGGCAGAGTGTGTAAACCCAGTTGCAGTGCTGCAAAGTATGAAAAATATTTCAGCTGAGGTGGTGTGACTTGAAAGAGTAGTATGAATGAGGAGAGAGGGAAGATTTTGTAACATTGAAAACTACATAAAAACAATTAGAAAGTTATGAAATAGTCACCCTACTGACTCAGTGCTGAAATAAAAAATGTGTGTTTGCAGAAAAGGGATGTTCTGGTAGTGAATAGTGGGTATTTTTGAAGGCTGGAGGTAGCCTAAATTAATGTGGCAAACTTCTGGTCCCAGCCTTGCTCAGAGTGTCTGTCTTCAGGCTGCCAAGAATGGACAGAAAGATGCTATGTGCCACTTGGCTCTTTCAGACTGGCGTCACCTGCCAAAGGAAAGATCAAATGAATCAATCTCTTCAGTTGTTAGGTATAATTGTGGCTGTTTCTGATCTGTGTCCCACCACAGCTTGTAATTCATACTGGTGTCTTTTCAGCACATGGTGAGAGCAGCGTGGGTTTCTGTCTGCTGTGTTTTGGACAGGAGACTGTGGAGAGTTTAACTTGCCATAGCACCTTGTAGATTATGTAAGTGTATATAAATATATATATTAAAGATATATTTTTTTCTGTATGTGTATGACAGGACAATGGTATTCGCTTGTTAGACAGATGCTTTTATCTTCCCTTAGGCACCTATTTTCACTGAATTACTGTGTTTTCATTGCAAAATTGATGTCAGCAGAGAGCAGAGCAGGGGGGCTGAGGGTATTGTATTATAGGGGTAATGACTCCTGGGCAAGAGCATGTGCCTTCTGAGATACTTGGAAAACTGTAGGCTGCAAATATTTAAGATTGTGTAATTAATTTCAGATATCTGTAGTAAACACGATATACAGCTTCAGCAAAGGCGAAAGCAGCGAACCCTGTGATTGCAGCTATCTCAAGCAATGATGTGCAGTTTATGCATTTGATTTTTCATTCATGAAAGAAAACAGGTGGTGGGAGGCTTGACAGATACGGCAAACTTTACGACCAGCCCAACAGAAACACACAGTGGGATTTCTGGGGTTCTTCTTGTGTGTGGGCTTTTTTTTTTTTGTGTCTTGTTTTGCTATTTAAAAATTCTGTGCTCCATCTTGGGAAGTGTTTTGAAACAGTCAGGAAAATAGCCTGTCCTGTGTAGGAATCTGTACTGAATTAAATTACAGTTAATAAAACAGAGAATACACCCACAACAGAAAATGTAATGGATGGAAGAGCAACCTGAAGATGTAGCACGATAAAGGTGAGCGCAGTTCAGCTCTTAGTGAATGGGATTAAAACTTGTGTTTGTGAGTGAGGGAGGCTTTCCGCTGGGATGGAGTCTGTTTTGTGACTGGCTTTTTGTCTCAGGTGGGTTGAAACTGAGCTCTCTTCCAGAGCCTTTGTGAATGCTTCATCCCTGGCGGCGTTCAAGGTGGGGTTGGACATAGCCTTGGATGGCATGGTTTAGTGGGAGGTGTCCCTGCCCATGGCGGGGGGGTTGGAACTCGATGATCTTGAGGTCCTTTCCAGCCCTTACTATTCTGTGATTCTGTGATTCTGTGACCGTATTCTCTGGGAGAGTAATTTGTCAGAGATGAACAGCTATGTGCTCTGTGTTTGCTGGAATAGCAAAGACGAGTCTAGTTAAAGACTTATTTTTTTGGGTAAAGTAATTTTTAAACTTTCCATTAAAGTCACGAATACCTCTGCTTGGCCTTGATTTTTTTCGCCTCAGTATTTTAGTGGGAAGTTCAGGTGCTGCATAAAACAGGATGTACCAGAGCTTCTAGTTAGGGAGGACACGATTTGGTCTATGGAGGGTATATTGCTAGTGAAAGGTAACTGTTTCAGAAGAAGTGAAATGACTTGGAAACTTACTGAAGTTGTCTAAACATTGCTGGATTTCATGATAGTATTTTTAAGTAAAAGTTTGTTTCAAAATGGAAATCGAACAAAATAATCAAAAGGTCAAATTTCCCCCAAATGAAGGGTCATTCTGGAATATAACTTGGCTGCCTCTAAATGGGAGCTGTAGTGTGGCTTTCTAGCAGAAGCAAGAAGAAAAATAAGCATCCAGTTCTAGTTCAGTTGTTTTCTCTTTTGGGAAAGGAGATGTGGGGTGTGTGGTGTGTGTTTTGGTTTTGTTTATTTTTAAAATGTATTTTCTGTTTAACAGAGAAGCCCTTTAATCTCTGGGTCCAACTCTGAGAGCGCTGAGGATTGCTGTCTTCCTGTTTCTTCTGCTTTTGTCTTGAGCCGGGAATGAGTCTCTCTTCTCCAGTATCAGGTTTAAATTAGGTATTGAGGATTTATATTTGATAGAGTAGCTCTCAAATAAGTTATTTTCCAAGACTTCTGTGAACCCTTCTCAGTTCTAGATGATGCTCTGGCTTTTTTTTTTGTTTGTTTCTCTGGAGCTTGAGTCTGGAATTTGGGAAGGGAGGATTTCTTTGCAGAGGTTGCTGCATTACCTTATTATTTTGTCTTGTTTGCTAAACACAGAGACCTGTGAAATGAAACTGAGATGTTTGGTCTGCGTACGGAAGTGAGCGAGAAAAAGTGTATCTGGAACAATGTGTTGCACTGAAGCTAATCTGAGCCAGTGTAGAGAAGCTTTGCTAGTTGACAGGGAGCGTGGTGTGATTTAGTGTGTTTAAAATAATAGAAAACTACTTGTACTAGGAAGCGCGCAAAGATGACAGAAATTTGGTATTGGTACCAGGGAAAAGGGATGCGGGAGTGACAACCAGGAGATGGTGTCAGTTTGGAAAGGAGATGTGATATTATGAGGGCAAGTTTTGGTGAGTGTAAACGAGGAGAGGCAAACAAGTGAGCTCGTGTTGGGAAACAGGTTTGACCTGCGAATGTGTCTAGAAGGGAAATGGATTGAAGCCTCTCAATGACAAGAGGGGAAGAAAAGACATGAAAAAGAGACATGATGCTGCTTTGATTTTAGTGAGCTGCAACAAAAGAGGATGTTTTATGTCACTCTGATCATAATGGAAATAGAAACTGGAGAGGAGAAACTTGAATGAACAAAACAGAGACAGAAGTGATGGAAGCATGTCAAGATTTTTTTTATTTCCCACTTAAAATATAAACCCCCCTATTGTCACCCTTCTAAAATCCAGATTCTTCCCCCCCTTTTATATATTTAGGCACATCAGTGATTTTATATATTTAGGCACATTGGTGGTAATAGATCATGTCAAATTTGTTTGATATAT
Source organism: Amazona ochrocephala (assembly GCA_039720435.1). Classification (NCBI taxonomy): domain Eukaryota; kingdom Metazoa; phylum Chordata; class Aves; order Psittaciformes; family Psittacidae; genus Amazona; species Amazona ochrocephala. Next base: position 35,630,793 of record CM077881.1, read on the forward strand.
CTGCTTATATCATGCCTAATTTTGGCTTGAAGTATAACACTAATTACATTTACTGTCAAGTTGATTGCATCTTCCCTGTGCAGTGCTGGCTGAGCCTGTCTCACTCCCTGTTTAAATAGGTGTAACTTTTTTCCCTGGTTATTTGGAAGAGCCTCGGCAGTGGGATACCGTTTCTCTGAATCTAGAGAAATATTAGCTTGTCAGTCTTCCAGATGAGCTGTAATGATTTTCATATCAAGAAAGATTTAATGCAGAAAGGTATTGATGGGCTAAAATGATCAGATTTGATTTTTCAGAGAATGGGAGAGGTAGGCTATTTTGGGGTTTATTTTGCATGTGCGTGCAAGGTGTTTTGCACTTTGTAAAAGACACCATATATTAATTACACTTTGAAAAGAAAATGCAAGATGCTTTCATGGGGTGGTTCCAAAAATGACATGCTTTTTTGGGTTTCTAGGTATCAGCCTCTGTGTTTGGCAGTTAAAAAACACACATTAGATGAAGACAACAAATAATAACTGTATTATTTTGATTCTGGGATGATCCTCATGAATGTTCTTGAAAGAGGCAACAGGGAAGCTGAGTGAGTAATTTTGTGGAGAAGAGGGCAGAAAGGCTGGGTGGATGTTACCAGGAATAAAGAAAATGGAACTTAGCACTGTGGCTTCGCTGAAAATAATCATAGCAATAGTCATCCTGCTGCAGAGGATGATGAGGGGGAATTCAGTATGGGATGTAAAACTTTATGCAGCTATGAAAGGATTTTCAAAGTGATTTGCCAGAATACCTCTGAAAGGCAGAATGTCTAAACTGAAGTGATTTGGAAGGCCAGGCAGAATTTAGGAAGTGTCTGAGCCTTCAGAGGAGCACATTTGGAACTGAAAACTTTGGGAATAGTTACTGTTTTCTGCTAATCTTGAAAAGTCTGAATAACACTACTGGGACTGAGAGCTAAAGGTCAGAAGCTTTGAATAGCAGCATTAATAGTTCCCTGTAAGGGATATAAAGGATCAGAGTCTTTAAGGGCTTGCCTAAGAATGAGAGCAATATTAATGACAATAAGTGATGATACAGCAAGGCTCAAAGAGGAGGTTGGAGAGGGTAGGTTTTTTCATTTTTACTCCAAAATAAAATCAATATAATAGTAACTTGGATGTTAACTAAGTGTCTGAAATAGTGTGGTGTTACTTTATGTGCTGTGCTTAATACTTTCTATTCCATTGTGCAGGATCAAGCTTCAAGAAATATCATAAAGACTTTGTCACCTTCAGATTTGCATCTTCATGTTTGCAAGTTATGCTCTGTTCCCTTAGGTGGTGTTTTAATGTTACTGACTCCTATGCAAAACATCTGGTGGCTTTGAAGGTGTGAATTATCCTATGCATGCTCCTACTGTGTTGCTGAGCTCTTATCATTAGTTCAGGCAATATTGGAAAAATGTAAATATTGAGGCAATCAGTGATATATGATAGAACTTGCTGTTGAAATGGATTATGGTTTTTCAACATGGCAATAATTTTTTGCAAAACTTGGGTTCCACAGCTGCCTGTAAGATTCTGTATAATGATAATGAAGCTATTTCTGCTTTCCTTCTCTCACTGACATATTCGGAAGATTACTTTCATGCTTATTCATGCAAGGAAGGGTTTTGGAAATCAGAAGATTCCCAGTGTTGCAGAAACAAATAAAGAGCTTTGCTGTGTCTACAGTTATGTTTGCAAAAGAATCCTCATTGTAAAGGCACTTGATATTAAAAATTTTGTTGGGCTTTCCTTGCTCCTGAGGTGCTTTTCCTATTCGTTGCCTCCCTTGCTGTGTCCTTTAGAAAAAGTCCTCCTGTCTATAGGGAATGAAGAAAGTTGAGGGGGAACTATAATAATTTGCACATAAAAATGTTTTTGAATGTTTAAAATGGGGTTTAACTTCATAGTAATAGTTGGCAGGTTTTTTTTCCTCTTTATTTTCGATATGCTTATTGATCATCTGTGGAAAATGATTTAGATTTATTTTTTTCAGTTATCAAAAAAGAAAAGGTACTTGGCCGCTGACTACTTTTTAGGCTCAGTTACTAGGAGCTTGCGTTCACTAAAGTGTTTTTTCGAGTTTGTAAGCAAATCCTGTTGAACTATGTAATGATGTGTTTGGATTAAGCTTCTTCCCTATTGCATATTCTACAGAAAAAATTATTTTCTGTTTGTCTGGTAGGTAGTTGTATGTGATAGATTTTGTTTGCTTTTGGGACAGCAGAAGTCTCCTAGGCAATTCTTTCAAATTCCAGGTAATTCAAGGGAAGGAGGGGAGTGTACTTCCTCCCTTTTCCCTGCCCAACCTGCTCCTCCTTAGGCTGGGCTCAGGTGAAACGTACGTAAAACTTATGGATATAGTTAGAGAAACTTTTGATGGTGATAATTCTTGGATGATGTGTGATAACTAAAATATGAGGTTACATGCAAAACAAACGTAAAAGCTTGTTTTCAAAGAGAAATACTTCAAATTCTAGTAATATACCAGTAGACTATGTAAGTGATTTTGATTTTTTGTATTTTTATCTCTTTGTAATTTCATTGACTTCTGTAAGGATGATGCAGGTTTGCTTATTGGATCAAATAAAAATGAAGAAGAGAAACACTTAAGCTTAAACTCCACTTTAAACACTTGAGGTATTTCATTGCAGTATGCTTATTTAAAAATTTTTAGCCGAGTTTGGCTGAAAGACTTGGTCAAGACTTATGTGATCAGGATGAAAGTGGAGGCCCCATTAGGAAGGTATTCCAAATTTAGTGTTCTCACTGTAGACTGAATTTTTATACTAACAATATCTGTAGTCACACATTATAGGAAATATCTGCATTTTCCGTGAGTTCATATCCCCCCAGATAAATAGTTGCTAGTTGAAATACTGGCAGTGTATTTAAGCTTGCTCTGTAGCTTAGTATTAAATGTCTTTGATATCTGGGATTGCTGCTAGCAGAGCTAAAAAGCCTCTGAGACGATTGTTATCAATCTTTTGAAAGGAGTAGCAAAGCACGAGTGTCAAATCCTGTCTGAAATTGGAATATGTCTTTCTTGATGTGAGCTTACCTAGAACATTAAAAAATAATACAGTAACTAATATCTGACCTTATAATTAAAACTTCATTAGGTTTTTTAGGTATTAGTTTTGTCAAGATACTTTGGAATGTAATGCTCTTGGTGGCAGAGCTTTTTGTATTCTCCTCAATGGATAAATGATTAATGGTCTCAACACTGACTTCTGGATCACCTTGTAAGAGGTCTCCTTCATCAATCTGGCAAGGGGATTGTATGGCAGTTTGCACCCTAATTACAGTCCCCAGCTGGGGATGTGCTGCTTAACAGATTACTTGTAGAAGAAGTACAGTCGGCGCAGACATAGATGGCTGTGGAGTGATTTGACACTCGGGTGCAAAAATTAGATTTCTGTCTAGAAAAAAAGCCCACTTCATATAAACAGTGCAGCAGATAAAAATGTTTAGCTGGAATTAACTCTGTAACTTAAAGGTTTAATAATAACAGCAGTTCTGTGTTTCCCTGTTTTCATCTCTTTCCCTTCCCTTCTCTTGCAGTCTTATAGGCAAGAGCAGTATTGCGAGCCAGAAATTTTATTACCGATAGAAACATTAAGGTATTCCATGGGGCAAAACAAAAGTGATTCAAAAGGTGCTTTTACAGATAGTAAGTTTTAGCATTGAACAGTTTACCCAGAAGACAACAGGTTATTTCTAGTGGTCTGTCATTATTGTTGTCCTTTCTTCTGGCTCATTTGTGGTTAATGCTGCTACTCAATTAAGGTGTATTTTGGTAAAAACTATGAGTGACAACTGCCCCGCTTCCACCAAATATATTGCTAAGCATATTCATATGTGCCTGTTGCTCAGTCTGACAAATATAAGTGTGTTGCTGAAAAACAGCTTATTTAAGGATTAAGACATGGAGGAAAACTTGCACAGCATCCACTCAAATACAAAAGCAAAGCTCCTGTTTTGGTATCTGACAATGGGAGGCTTGTGCTTTTGGAAGGATGTAGTTGGCAAATCATTTTGCATATACATATCAGTGTTGTAAGAATTCCCGCTGGGTATCATGTACCTGAAGGATAAAGGCAGTGGGTATCAGTAGGTTGGAGGTAAAAAATTTGCACTGTTTATGCTTATATCCTGAAGAACTAGAGTTGGTGAACTGTAGGGGTTAGTATTTTGTTTAGGACAGTAGAAACCTTCAGTTGTGCAGTGGCTGCTCTGAAGGTATGGGTGTGTATGTTTGGCTTTGTCTAACTTGAAAGAAGGGAGGGGGGAAAGGTCCTATTACTCAATTAAAAAGTAGTCAGATATATCTGACCTGTATTTAAATGCTATGGAATGGCAGCAAATCTTGAGAGTCTTCTCTCTGTCTGTGAGCTTGGCTCTCTTGTAGTATGAACAGGAGCTAATAAGCATGTGTAAAGCAGGAATTTGTCACTGTCTTGCCCTAGGTTTGAAAGAAAATCTCCTCTGAATTTTTTACTCCTAGAGATGGTCAGATAGTGGTTGGTTACAGTGCATTTACTCTTTCCTTCCCCACAAAAAATGGAGGAATTGACCTTAGAGTTGTGGAAATCACATGCACTGTATGGTGAAAATGCTTCCGAGAGATCATGGAATTATAGAATCATAGAATAGTAAGGGTTGGAAAGGACCTCAAGATCATCGAGTTCCAACCCCCCTGCCATGGGCAGGGACACATCATTTGAAAGGTTCTGGTATCTTTGAGCCAGGTTTGCAGAAGTTGAAACTCATGGCTTTTCTGTGTTCTGCTTCCCATTTGCTCCTTTGGCTCCCATTGAAGTGAGTGGTCCTTTCGTGCCTCATTCAGGTAAAATTTACAGGCTGGCTGTTCAACTTCTCTTTATTATCTTGTTAAAAAGCAGATGCAATGTTTCCTTTGTATCAGTCTTTCAGATGGGATAGCAATGTTCTTGTGAGCATTCATCACTTTTCTGTTCGCAGAAGCAATTGGAAGCAAATGACCCAGGTTGTTGTTATTGCTCATATTTTGTGGGTGTTTTGTTGGGGTTTTTTATTTATTTATTTTTTTTTTCTTTTGCTGGTTCAGTGGCTTCAGCTCCTTATTCGAGCTGCATTGACATGACATGAAATGCCACATCTTGGTCTGTAGTTGTCAAATGATGCACTGCCATTCACTGATCTTGGTTTTCCTTTGGTTGTTCTCTCAGGTTTTGTTCCAGGACAAATGCATTGTATTCAAGAGGAAAACATTTTCTCTCAAATTATTTTAACAAATGGAAACCCTTTTTTTACTCTGGCTGAAGACTTTGTCTTGGCTGCGAGCCTGAGAGATTTAAACATTTGCTGTTCCTTGTATTGCTCAAACCTGTGCAGCATATTTTAAGCAAGCGAAGCAGTCTTTCATGTTATTAGAAGTCATTACTTTGCCACAGAGTTACTGAATGCATGTGGAAACAGGTGTTTGTCAGATTTTACCTTCTGGACTGAATATTTTTGATGTTTGGGAACTTTCATCTGCAGTCAGCGCTTGTACTTTGTATAGGAGAAGACTTGATTCAGGTTATCTGAGTAATCGAGGAGCAGAGGTGCGGGTCTGATTCATAATTGAAATTTATCCTTTAGATTAACTTCATTAGTATGCTGTGGCACAAGGACAGGGTGTTAATAAATGAAAAAATCCTTCTGGGTTTAAGCACCGAGTGCTACAATAGGTCTTTGCAGTTCATTATGAATTTTTTTACTTTCTCTGTGGCAGCATTATTTTTTGTTTGACCATGCTCTTTTCATCTTTATTTGTCAAAATTGTACAAATATTTGTGTACAGGGAGAAAAAAGGACAAGTTTTATTTAATATGGGGTTAAACCCAACATTGCTGTAGTAAAGCCATGTTTATAAGCCATAATGAGATCAAGAAAAGGAATTTTAGAAAATGGATTTCAGTTTTGTTTCCAACTAGTAATTTAGAGTAATGAGTGAAAGCTTACTTGTATTCCTACAGCACCTGGAACTTTCTGTGGAAGTAGAAACTTCACAATTTCTAGTTGTTAGACAGTAGGCTTGTAAACATTTATGAAAAATGTACCTGTTTATCCTCCTGAGATAAAAAAAATGCTCATATCTGACTTCCATATTCTGATTACTTTTAAAATTCTTAATCTGCAATTTCATTGTTTTTTACTTTTCTGTGGTTTTTTTTTTTTTTTTTTTAATCTGGATTTGCTTTAGATCATAGTTCAGAAAAGCACTTGCTAGCACTTGAGCACAAGGTTTGAAGCCATTTGCACTTCAGGTAGCTTATTAAAGCTGACCTTCATTCCCAGAGAAATGCATTACTGTAATGCAGTATATCTGTTGTCAAGCACTGGAACAGGATGCCCAGGAAAGTGGTGGAGTCACCATCTCTGGAGGCATTTACAAGACATATAGATGTGCCACTTAAGGATAAGGTTTAGTGGTGGGCTTGGCAATGCTAGGTTGATGATTTGGCTCAATGATCTTAAAGGTCATTTCCAATCTAAATGATTCCATGATTCTATGTAATATCAGTGCATCTAGAATCTCTGCCCTTATTGGATGTGGAGGGAAATATAGTGACGAAGGATGAGGGAAAAGCTGAGGTACTCAATGCCTTCTTTAATGGTAAACCCAGTAGTACCCAGGCCACTGCACTGGAAGACAAGGCTGGGGAGCAGAAGGAAGCGCTCATAATCCAAGGGGAAATAGTCAGCAACCTCCTACACCACTTAGACATGCACAAGTCTATGGGGCCAGAAGGGAACCACCTGGTAGTGAGGGAGCTGGCAGAAATGCTTACTGAGCCACTTCCCATCATTTATTAGCAGTCCTGGCTAACCAGGTCCCAGTTGACTGGAAGTTGGGGAATATGATGCCCATAAACAAGAAGGGCTGGAAGGAGGATCTGGGGAACTACAGGCCTGTCAGTCTGAACCTTGGTGCTGGGGGAAGTTATGGAGCAGATCATCTTGAGTGCCATCACAAGACATGTATAGGACAACCAGGTGATCAGGCCCAGTCAGCATGAGTTTATGAAAGGCAGGTCGTGCTTGACCAACCTGATCTCCTCCTATGACAAGGTAACCCACTTAGTGTATGAGGGAAAGGCTGTGGATGTTGCCTGCCTAGACTTTAGTAGAGCCTTTGACACCATTTTGCACACCATTCTCCTGGGGTAACTGGCAGCTTATATCTTGGATGGGTGTACTGTTTGCTGCATAAAAACCTGTTTGGATGGCCAAGCCCAAAGAGCGGTGGTGAATGGAGTTAAATCCAGTTGGCAGCCGGTCACAAGTGGTGTTTCCCAGGACTCAGTAGAGGGACCAGTTCTGTTTAATATCTTTATCAAAGATGTGGATGAGGGGATCAAGCGCACCTGGACAGGAGAGGAGGATGGGAGGAAGCCTTACTGCTCTCTACAACTACCTGAATAGGAGGTTGTACCGAGGTGGGTGTTGGTCTCTTCTCTGAAGTAGCAATTGGTAGGACAAGAGCAAACAGCCTTTGAAAGAGCAAGTTGTGCCAGGGGTGGTTTAGATTGGATGTTAGGAAAAGTTTCATCACCAGAAGGGTTGTCAAGTACTGGAACACGCTGCCCAGGGAATGATGGAATTTCCATCCTTGGAGGTATTTGAAAGATGTGTAGATGTGGCATTTAGGGACGTGGTTTAGTGGTGGACTTGGCAGTGTTGATGGTTGGACTCAATCTTAAAGGTCTTTTCCAACCTTAATGATTCTTTGTACATCTCACTGGCCTGGATGCCATCAGTGTAGAAGGGAGTATTCAGATTTCTCCAGGTGGAATTTTCTTGCATGAAATACAGGTTAATGTATTTGGACTTATAATGACTATGCTGTAATTGTGAGGAAGATGTTACTGTTTTTATTTGTTAGCTGGTTTTGAATTTTTATACAAAGTTTTGGATGGTTTTATGAAAGATTTTGGTAGATTCTCATTTGTTAGTTAAAGAGCAGTACTAAGAAAGTAAGTTCAGTTTACCTTAACAGAAAATACTAGGGATTTTTGGTTCCTTACCATCCTCACAGTTGCTCTTGATCTCTTTAAAACCTGTATCAGAATATTTTCAGTTGTCTATACATATGCTCTTCAGGGGAGAGTTGTACACTTGATGTAAGCCTCTGTGCTTTGAGGTGGCATGGCATCTGCTTCTGCAAGAAAGGATTGCCGATTTAGCTTTTTTTTACTACATGCAGCCTTGATGGAAGCACAGATTGCTTAACAACGCAGCAGACTGGTGTCAAGTGCCTGAAAGGTTGGGAGCTGAGTTCGAACACCTTAGACAGACTCTGTGTGAGCTTGGAGAAGTTTAACTCTGGGTTGCTTTGTGGCTTACTGCACCCGAGAGTCTGGGGTGAATGCAGTGGTGACCCTGGAAAGGTTGGAGAAGAAAAATGAAAAGGAGAAAGTGTTTGTTATAACATGAGTGGTGTGTTAGAGTCCTTGAGTATTTGTAAAAATTGTAGATTGTCATCTTCTGACATATGAGTGGAGTATATGTTACACTTTTCCGTAGGGTTTAGAATGGGAGGGGCACTTAATGCTGAAAGCTGTGACTGGGAAAAATTAGCCTGTGTGGTGCAGTTTACGATGTATGGAGTTTAATAATTTCCATTGTTTTCTCCTGTGGAAGAACCAGTGCTAACCGGCAGAAGTAGTACACATCCCAAAATGTCTTAATTCTGTTAAAGCTATTGTTAGGAAACCTTGACTTATGATAGACTGCTGGACGGGGTGAGGAAATGACGGAAATAAATTTCATCATTGCTAGTTTCTAACTTACTGCAATTACTTTGTGGAAGAAGTGAAAGAAAGTGCGTGTCCAAAAATATAAATTAAAAGTAATTTTTAACTGTATCTCTCTTTTTTTTTTTCTTTTCTATTTTTTTTTTCCCTGAAAATATTTGCTATGCCTTGAGCTGAACCCAGAGTATAAGATATAGTATTCAGTTTTAAATAGGGAAGCCTAATCTGCAAGAGCTTGCATTTTTCTAAGGGAAAGCCATGCATAGAGAAAAAGGAGAGAGGAAAGGAAGTAAATTAGACAACTGTGAAGTTCAGATAACGTTTAACTGTAGTCCAATAGCGCAAAGTTTCAATGGTGAGCTACCTACTTGAAGACCAAAAGATAAACTCAGTCTCCCTGTAATCGTTAACATTACACTTGGTAGTTGCTGTGAGAGCCAGCACAGTTTGTGAAGGTACTTGAATAAGGGTTGATGATGGCATTAATTCTTTTAGTGACGTGGTTTTTCCAGTAGGAAAATAGTATGAGAGAAGTACAAAAGAAGTCTATTGAGGTTGCAGGGAAGGAGGGGGGGGGAAGTCATGTTTGCTTTTCCAGAAACCACTGTTGATATTTTGTTTCAGCAAGATGCTGGATACATGTGGTAAATTCCCTGGGGCTGCTCAGGAGTCAAATGTGCCCTCCAATATTTTGTTTTGTATGTAACCTCCTTGGTTACCAACTTTTTTTTATTCGTATTGATCCTTAGGATAGGAGCAATCTCTTGACCTTGGCAGCTGCAGCTGGGGAGCTTGTTTAGCCTTTGCATGCTTGTGGCTGAACTAGAGCACTTACTGCCAGCTCATGGCTGCCCTCACCCAATAGATTAGCCACATGGAATGACAAATGCTTGTTTCTCTCCAGATAACTTGAGATCATACTTAATTCAAAACAGTTAAGGCAAAACGCAAACAGTCACTTATTTGCAAAATTCAAAATATTAGAATTACAGATGGAGAGATGAGAGAGAACCTTCACTTACTTGTACATTTACAAAAAGTTAAACTGGGAAAATTTGTCTGCATGACGTGTTGGAGCCTTCCTTGGTGTGGTATTGTTCCCTCTTCTTGTGTTCTTGATGCTTCCTGTAGTGCTCAGTGTAGAGTTTTCATAATTATCCTGGTGTTCATGGCCAGTCTTTCTTTTGCAGTCTCACAAAATATACAGACAAATTTAACTTTTTAACCATAATTGAGTTTATTTTTCTTATCCAGGAGTTAGTGTGACCAGTCACCTTAATTAAAATAGACAATGCTTTATTTCTTTGGGGTGCCAAATATATATAATTTCCTATATTTTACTACTTAGTTACTCCTTGTTGCAATGAAGCGTAAAACCCTTCTCCTCCATCTACTTGGTGACTTGTTGACTAAGTCTGAGTATGGTGTCTCCTCTACTGACTCTTGTATCATGGCGTCTAGTAACTGGGATACTACATATAAATGCTTAAAATGCATGGTTCATTACTGGCCCCCAATTGAGACTGTGACATAATGACAAATACCTGACTTAATGTGACTGGCCCTGTCCACATAACCTCTAAGAATATTGTAATACATAGATATCCTTATTCTGATGAAAAATTATGGTAATGAAATTTAATTTCTGTAAGACAAATGTGTATGAAATACAACCACAAGTGAAAAACTTTCACTGGGATGGCAGCTTCTGCAGTACCATCTCAGTCTCAGCACTTTTTTGCCCCTTATTGCCTCTTTTCACAAACTCAGCCAAAAGAGGAAGTGTAAAATGGAATGTTGAAACTCACTGAAGTCAGCATGAGGTTTCTTGTTGATCTGAATGGGAATACAAAAGCTAGTGGTCTTGTATTTAGTTTTAAATAAATTTCCTGCTGTATAGAAGCAGTGTCTGAAAATAAGCTATTTCAGATACCTTCCACTTCTCTAGTAACATAACAATATGAAGTCTGAAAATCAACATACCTTGAAAGAGTTTAAGCAAAAATGAAAAAGCTTGAATACAGTCTTCTTCCAGCTTTTAATATTTTTTTTGATATTCCAGATTTTTATATTATTTTTTTTTTCCTTGAATGATTCACAGAATCACAGCCTGAGCTTTTAAAATATCTACTTGCTTGTGGAAAGCATCTGGTAGGCTGTTTCTATTGAAACAGAGCTTAATCTTTGGCTTCACTGATCCTCTCTTTTAGTCAGAGCTGTCATTCACTTCAGGTCGGTTCAAGCACACTGTAAATCAGTACCTTCTTACTAGTCAATCAGTGATTGATTCAATTTTGCAGCCCTCGAAGGCAGTCTTTTTTAGTTTATAACTGAGTTAATGTGGCCTAAAAGAATTGAGCACACACCTGTAGCCGAGGCTGGTATTATTGGTTTGCAGTGTGGGCTTGGGCAAATAATTTTACAGTTACAGTGTAGAAATACTTGTTATGTTTGAATCTTTGTCTCTTTTTTCTTTTATTTTTTTATTTTATTTTATTTTTTTATTTTTTATTTTCTTCTTCCCCCTCAGGTGTTAAACTGGAATTTTTTAAGGATGTGGTATCCAGCACTATTTAGCTCCCTTACTATCTGGAGGTACTTGGAGATGGGAAGTCATGCACCCTGTGTGTGTCCCAGATGGAGATATGTGTGCTGATGGAGGTTAAAAAACAAACAAAAAAATGTTTGCAAAGGCCTTTGACAGCTCTGCAGAATAATTGAAAATGAGACCGAATGGGCCTTTAAGATGTCTGCAAAAGTTTAATAGACTATTGATTTTCTTTTGAAGGTATGGAAAGCCTTCATCCCATGCCATATCCTCTCTACACCAAAGCCCATAGATTGTAGATTGGAAACACTCAAATCCTTTGCGGTGCTGAATAGTATGTAAGAAGTGCATGGGCTGAGCTCTGTGTGTTAGTATTGAGAAACACTCAGGAGTGGCTGAGCCCTGTGACATGCAGTTTTGATTTTTATGCCTCGTATTCTAGAGGAGTTGCACTCTTACATATTGGTATTCCTGTGAAGAGATGACCTGTATGTATAAACTTGTGCCTCTCTGGGTTTCAATGTTAGGTCATGTATATGTTGTACCTTTCAATAATCGTGGTGAATGAGAAAGAACTGCTAGTGTGAAGATGTGAAACATTTCAGTTTATTTTTAGAGAAAAAAAAAAAAAGGAAAATCCCTTAAAAACACCCACTTTTTAAAATGGAACAAAGTTTGCACTTTTATAATTGTTTCAAAATTAAGAATGCTTTAAAAGTAACAACAAATCTATTTTCCTGAGGCAGGTGAAACTACAAGAATAGCTGATCGCAAATCAAAGGAAAGTAGGAGCAGACTTTTGTCCTCTCTTTAACTCTTTTGCTGTCTGTGGGTCTTCAGCTGTGGTGTTCTCCTGCTTACTTTGAAATTGCCCCAGTTAGGTTGGCCTGAAGTTACTATGGCTATATGGGAAATGAGGGAAATGTTTTTATATTCGAGAGGTGTTTCATTTGACTAGTCTTAAGAGGTTGGTTTTTTTCATTAGTAGTTTCATTTTCAAAAATACAGCCAGTATCATAGTGTGGGCAAGTACAGAGAAGCACATATCAGTATGTTGTATTTTTTTGTTCATCGGAATGACTGAAATCCTGTTTTCTTGAAACAACAAGGAAATATGTCTGTTTTTCTGATTAGAAAAATGTGAAATATTCCTTCTGAACTGCAGAATATACTTGGAGCAGGTCCAGCATGGTGAGGGACACTCTGGGTAGTGCACAGATTAGGATCCTGCAAGGAAGACTGCCCTTTGGTGTGCAGTGTTCAAAGGTGTCATTAAGTTACTTAGCTCTTTTATGTCTCAATGTTCTGTATTTGCTGAATAGTAGTTAGTGTTCTGTGTTGGGTTTGCTGCCAGTGTCACAAGTAACTGTCTTGATGAATCAGTGCTCCCTGGAGGAGCTCTGCTCTTTGAAATGAACTGACATGGCACATGCAGCCACATCCTCACCTCTTTTCGATGGGCATAAGTGGCAACTGTCGCAAGCTGAAAATTAGTCCAGAAAGGTTGTTTGTATGCGTCTTTAGCTTCTCCAAATATGTGCTTATATATATGCCAAAATTTGTAAGTAATTTTTCAATTAAAACTTGAATATTTGAAAAAAATGAAACAAATCAGTTGTGATAACATTATCTATGACTGAATTTGCATATTCTGTGTAATAGATACAAATGGTTACTGTGTTTAGTTTAATTTGTCATCATTTGCCCTGCTTTGCTATTGCCTTTGGTGCATAAAATTAAGGTCTGATCTTGTAAATTCTTACTCTTCTACAGAGACTTACTGACATCTATATAGGAATTGGTTGGCCGACTCAAGCATGCGTCCACTGGTGTTTCCACACTACCTTCTCCTTTCTGGTTGCTTCTTGGTACAATTTAGAGTTTGGCTACTGCAATGCTGGAATGGCAGCTGCTGTAGAGGTGAGAATGAACTGAAGCCAGCACTTGTAAAGCAGCAAATTAATATATTTATAAGGGTACTATATATAGGTACTTTGGTATCAATATATACTATTAAATAATGCATAATATATGCAGGAAAGATATTTCAGCTCTGCAGAAGTTATTGCATGTACAATTACTTGGCAACAAGAATCACAGGTTATGTTATAGGTATAGATAATGTTAATCTGTTTAAAACCAAGCGGAAAATTGCTATAAATGTCCAAAAAGGACAGGTTATAAAATTGTTTAAAGGAACCTTTTGAGATAGTAAACATGATTTAAAAACCCACGTGACTTTTAACTTGAGATTTGGAGCATCTTCTGTGAGAGAGTTGTTGGTGTGGGAGACACAATATTTTAGTGAGCTACCCCTGGAATAGTTCACTTGGGGAGCTCAGGATTATTGAAAACCTCTCCACCAAGTGTTGGGAGTATTTGTTCAGCCTTGCCTTTGTTAATAGAAGGAGCAATGGTTGTATGATAGGACTTTGGAGATTAAAGTTCTTTGATTATATTGAAAAAAATAAGAGCTACTCTGCAGTGCAGAAGATTGGTCTTCAAATCCAGTCAGACAGGTGGTCGTAGGCACAAGCCAGAAATCCCTGTGTAAATGTTAGCACTTATTAAAATCAATGTTTTACTTTCTGTAGTTTCAGCATGTTAAGGGGAGAAAGGAGAAGAAAAGGTTAATCAAATACCAGTATAAACAATATGTTGGCTTATAAGGCAATAATTTTTTATTTGTATTCAAGGCTATTAAGCTATAATTAGAAGTAAGTTTTCTGGTTCATATGTGCAAACAAAACCGAGCCAAAACAAAAACCCCAACCAAATAAATAAATATAACCGCCCCCCCTCACAGCACCAAACCCCTAAATAAAAAAGAAAAACCAACCTGAAAGCAAACAGACCAAATATTGTTTTGTTCACGAAAGAGTAACATGTATCAGATGAACTGACTGTTTTGACTCAGGAAGACTTGTCCCATGTTCCATTACCTCATGCGTGCTGAGGCAATACTGCCAATGTGTTTACAGCCGTAGCATGCATTGTGGCACTTGATCAGACTTAAGCAGTTTGCTTTTACTGGCAACTATTTCAAGATTTTTCCTGTTTGGAATAATGTAAGTAGTAGGAAAAAAAGTCCAAACCAAACCACGGATAACATTGACAAGAAGAGCAGCTTAGTATAAGGGAGTGGGAGCTGAGTACTGGTGGTGACGGTTTTGGTGACTGCCATGCTGGAGGCATGGCATATAGGGGTATATCCCTCTCGCAAGGCTTTAGAGGGAATCAGCTACTGCCATGGTTTCTTCTGGCCACAAGCTGCTGCTGATACCTGCTCTTTCGTGGCTCCCCAGGGCTTCTTGCTGAGGAGAAGCAACATGAGCTGCTGGTGAGGACCTGGGGCTGCCTTCAAGTGTTTCTTAATCAAATCCCTTATTACTCTGTCAGAGATCCATCCCAGTAACCTCCAGCTGGGATCCTTGCCTCAAAACAACTTGACATTGAATGAGTGTGATACTTTGCTTGATGATGATGGTGGATTCACTAACATTATTTGACATATCTTTCATGTTAAAATTAATGTCTTCTTTGATCTTGTGAAGGTTGAATTCAGAGAAGATAATTGATCCTTGGACTGAAAAGTTGTCTTCAGAGTTCTTGGCAGTTACTGGTAGTTCAGGTTGCAGTTATGTCCTGGCTGTCATTATAGTTGCAGACCAGCCAGCCTGTGAGCATTGTGGGTAAATTATTAAAACTGGAAATGTCACATGAGAATGTAGAAACAGCAAAAACTGAGTGGTTTGGGAGTTTTTTGCCTTTAAATTAAAGGAACCGAGATTTCTTAAAAGTTACAAGCATGTCTGTACCATCTCTTTTCATTTAGGCCTATGTAAATTATTAAAATACATGTAGGAAAAAATAGCTCACTTATTTGCAGTTAGTACTGGATAATGTTATTTGTTTTTTCTAATATGTGGGATTATTGTTTTGGAATTAAAAAATGTTGCCTCTGGAAACTACTTAGACTTTTATTTTATGGAAAATAGTGAAGGTTCAGGTACTTTTGGAAATACATTTCAGGGTGGTGGAGCAGGCCTGAAATGGGTCCTGCATCTTCTAATGCTGGGTGCAGATATCCTGGATTCCTTGCTTGTGTTAGTTGCATAATCAAAATTTTTGGAAGTTGTTTGCCCAATAGCAAAGAATTGTGACACTAGCAGCTTCAACCTGTGATGTGAAAGCATTGTATGGTGCAGACTACCATCATCATGGTGGAATTTGTCACCTGTTATGGTACTGGGCACGTAGAATGCAGGTGGAAAGTGACTGTGATGAAATTCAGTGATACTTACAACCGATTGTAAATTCAGTAGAAAGGCACTCTTGGAACTATAGCTGAGTAACTTCTGAGAGTCCAGATGCAATGGAGAACTTCGATCCAAGGTCTCAGGCCCTGGACATTGCTTTCACTTTTCTACGTCTGAGAGGAAGGTGGAACTTGATCAGAAATCGCTTGGTCTGTGTAGGGGCAGCGATGCATTAGGGGCATGATGAAAAAATTGTGCTTCTGTGTTTCTACAGTGATTTTTTTTTTTTTTTTTTTTTTTTTCCCCTCTGGACAGAAATGTATTTTATCTGAAAACTTGACTGTTCTCACCTTAGCTTATAAAATGGTAGAGTCCAATCTTATATAATACTGTCATTGGTGGACACCGTAATCAAAATCAGTAGGAATCTCAAAATAATTATTGCTAGCCATGACATGACCAAGTTTATATGAAGGTTTTATTATTAAATAAGTTCTTTGAATTATACCTTTCACTACAAATGTGCTATGTTAGATGAAGCTACATCTTTAACTTCATTTCAAAATTTTCCGTATTTTCTAAATAGTCAAGTGTATTTTCCTTATTGCTCCATTAAGACCAGCAGCATTATGTTAATCCATTTTTTGATATAGTAATAACATTGTAATATGCAGCAGTCATTGACAAGACATTAATTCATTGTAATATCATTATCAATAAAGATCTAATAATTGCATACATATTTGTTATATTAAATGTTCAGGTATAGGTACAATGGGAAAAGTTGTTCTCAAATTCAAACAAAGTGCCAAATAATGCTATTTTCCCCTAATTAAATATTGAGGACTTTTGCATTAAATATTTAATTGGCCAGCTGTACTGCTATCGAGTAATGGAGAAATGAATTTGGAATTAAACTTGGCTAGGGATGTTAAACGTAACAGGAAGGGATTCTGTAGGTACATAGAGAATAAAAGACAGACCAGGGACAATGCGGGCCCCCTCCGGAAGCTATGAGGAGAACTGGTTACCCTGGATTTGGAGAAGGCTGAGGTTCTTAATGCCTTCTTTGCCTCAGTCTCCACTGGCAAACACTCTGACCACACCACCCAAGTCTAGGAAGACAGACGCAGGGACTGTGAGAATGAAGACCCTGGGCCCACTGTAGGAGAGGATCTGGTTCGACACCATCTTAGGAACCTGAACGTACACAAGTCCATGGGACCTGATGAAATCCATCCACAGGTCCTGAAGGAGCTGGCAAATGAAGTTGCTAAGCCACTGTCCATCATATTTGAAAAATCATGGCAGTCAGGTGAAGTTCCTGATGACTGGAAAAAGGGAAATATAACCCCCATTTTCAAGAAGGGGAAAATGGATGACCCAGGGAATTACAGAGCAGTCAGCCTCACCTCTGTGCCTGGCAAAATCTTGCAGCAGATTCTCCTGGAAGACATGCTAAGGCACATTAAAAAAAAAGCAAGGTGGTTGGTGACAGCCAGCATGGCTTCACTCAGGGGAAATCCTGCCTGACCAATCTGGTGGCCTTCTATGAGGAGGCCACAGAACTGATGGACAGGGGTAGAGCAGTTGATGTCATCTACCTGGAGTTATGTAAAGCGTTTGACACTGTCCCACATGACATCCTTCTCTCTAAGTTGGAGAGACATCAATTTGATAGGTGGACCACTCGGTGGATAAAGAACTGGCTGGATGGCCGCATGCAAAGAGTAGTGCTCAATGACTCAATGTCCAGCTGGAGACCAGTAACGAGTGGTGTCCCTCAGGGATCGGTGTTGGGGCTGGTTTTGTTCAACATCTTTGTGGGTGACATGGACAGTGGGATTGAGTGCGCCCTCAGCAAGTTTGCCGATGACACCAAGCTGTGTGGTTCAGTTGATAAGTTGGAGGGAAGGAATGCCATCCAGAGGGACCTTGACACTCTTGTGAGGTGGGCTGATGTCAACCTGATGATGCCAACCTGATGAACCATGCCAAGTGCAAGATCCTACAGCTGGGTCAGAGCAATCCCAGGCACAGCTACAGGTTGGGCAGAGAAGAGATTCAGAGCAGCTCCGCGGAGAAGGACTTAGGGGTGTGGGTTGATGAAAAAATGAACATGAGCCAGCAGTGTGCGCTTGCAGCCCAGAAAGCCAACCGTATCCTGGGCTGCATCAAAAGGAGTGTGACCAGCAGGTCAAGGGAGGTGATCCTGCCCCTCTACTCTGCTCTTGTGAGACCTCACTTGGAGTATTGTGTGCAGTTCTGGTGTCCTCAACATAAAAAGGACATGGAACTGTTGGACCAAGTGCAGAGGAGTATGGACTATGGTTTTGTTTTTCTTGGTTTTTTTTTTTTTTTTTCTCCAAGTGGAGCATGTTGTTTGTTACTGTTGCAATAAATTTTGTGATTGAACTAATGAAATGTAAGAAGAATTCCTGATTTCATTGGGATGTCATAAAGCTGCACCTTTTAATGGGTGTGAATTAGCGGAAAAGGTAGCAAGACTTACTGACAATGTGCATTATGCTGTGCAAGTGTGCTAGCCTACAGATTCAGCCAGTACAACCTGACATTTAATAGTTTTATTATTCTTTTTTTTTTTCCCCCTTCTTTTTTCTGTGCTTTTTTCCACCAGGCATCAGGTATCAGAATATTATCAGTGTGTGTATATCATTATTGTTCTTATATTTGAAAGTATCTAAGTTATGGCACATATAATGAATAAGGCAGCTTGAAGTGCATAGTACTGACCCAGGAGCAGTCAGTGAAGACTGTCAAATGCAGGACAGAAGCAGAAATGCTTCAGTTAAGACATTGAATGAAACTTTTTATGCTCAGTCGTCATATGGGACCAAGTGGGAAAGGTTACCCAAGATTCATATTTATTTCCATAATACTGTACTGACAGATCTGTCGCTTAGTGAAGATCATTTGTATTGCAGAGTGAGATATAGTTCTTTGTCTGACTTCACAACAGATGGCCTGTGTGTGCATTCTTCCTACAGTTTTCTGAATTGCATATATACATCCTTAGGGACAGATTTCATCTTTTGAAGGTCTACATTTTTTTCCAACATCCTTGTGCAAGGTTTTTTTTATCATAAAACTCCGATTGCAACTGAGACAGCTTAATGAACTGGGCTTGACTGAAGTTCTTCAATAATTTTTTCATGTTCACAGTGGAATTTCTGTAAATACATCAGAGAGTCTGTAGCTGGTAGGATGCGGGGTGGAGATTTAGTTAGGATGAGGGATGCCTGTGTTCAGATCAACATTTCTTGGCTTCATTCAGATCTGGGACTTGTAGTGATATTCTGGCATTTGGTTGAGTATTTTGAATATGGAGCTGTGCTGAGGTGTATCTGTCTCATGTTTTTGATGTAAAATGTATGTGAGAAAGATAATCTTCATAAGCGGGCAGCACACTAAAAGGTAGTAGGATGAAATAAACCACTCCAGTTAAGTTTTAATGTCAGTTATGGATGAACCCCACAACTCCCAAGTGTATAAGACAGTACATAACTGGAAAGCTGCTTTAATTTGGCTTGAAATGTGGTCTATCAGGATGCCTTATAAGCAACTTTAACCATATTATGCAATGGAAGGAAACTATTATCTAATTGCTGAGTTTTTAATTAATAATGCAAAATTCCCTGCATGTTCATCCCTCCAGGTGATTAACTGAAGATTTTTCTCAGCAATCTTGCCTCTGTTTTGAAAGAGGTACAATGAGCAGTCCAATAGATCTTTATTTCTCCTTTAAAAAATGGAATTGATGTGATTAACCTTTATCGCAAAGCTACCATGACTGTTAACATCTTGTATGGTATCCATGCTGAGCGAAAGCTCAGCTGTAGGGAAGAAGGTTAATGACTGATCCTCAGGCTCTCAGAGACCTAATAGCAGCTTTCCAGTACCTAAAGTGGCTGACAAGAAAGCTGCAGAGGGGCTTTTTACAAGGGCAGGTAGTGATAGGACAATGGGGAATGGCTATAAACTGAAGGGACATGTTTAGATTGGCTGTCAGAAAGAAGCTCTTTGTTGTGGGGGTGGTGAGGCACTGGAACAGGTTGCCCAGAGAAGTTGTGGCTGCTCTATCCCTGGAAGTGTTCAGGGCCAAGTTGCATGGGGCTTTGGGCAACGTGATCTAGTGGAAGGTGTCCTGGCCCATGGCAGGAGGGTTGGAACTAGATGATCTTTTATCTTCCAACCCAAACCATTCTGTGATTCTAAGTTGACCTACTGTGGTTTAAATACAGATCTGAGTGCAAGCTGGAATTTCAGTCCTTTAACTTTTTGTCTAAAACTAGAGAAAAAAACTTGGGTGTTAGAACCTGCACTGAAATTACTAGACTTGGAAAACGCAACTTGGAGTTACAGTGGTATAATTTTAACAAGATACTGGGGTCATACTAGAAACTGTAACAGCAAAGCTTGAGTAGTTGATGTAGTTTCCAGAAGCTGGAGATGGTGTGAGGTGGTGGAGATGGCCTCATTGTTTCAAATATGCTGTCTGATATTAAATTTTACATAAAAAGTTGTCCCCTGATTATGCGCTACTCTACGATGTACTGTATGATGAGTTTTGTAGGACAGCCACACTTTGTTAGCTGGGTTGCTAATGGCCATGGTGAGATCTTTCTCTGTGAATTACCTTTCTCTCTCTGGATTAGTGCCATTATCTTAACAAAGCATGAAAACTGCTAATTACTAAGACTAACAGCTTACATTTGTGTGTAGCTGTCAAATAAATGTTGTATATAAAGCCATGTGTGATATGTTGTGGCCTTAATTGGCTTTTATTGGTTTATCTTAAATGATGATCTATGCTTAATCACAGGAATGCTTTTATCTGAGTAGTCACGAGGCTGGGATGCATGAGCAGAATATCTGGGTAAGGTGCCGACTGTGGCTTCCGTTCAAAACATTGCTGCGCTTTGGCAGTCGCATAAAATATAAAATTCTCCAATGTAGTATCTTTTACAATATATTTTTGTAGAGTTATTTCTATGCCAGTTTTTACTTTCTATGCAAATGGCATAATAAAAGTCTAATGGGTGAATATTTACTTAGGCTGAAGATGCTTAACAGGACAATTGTTGCTGACAAGAACAGAACAATTAGAATAAGACCAAAGCAAACAAGATCCATAGCTAACGCTTTAACTTTTAAATGCAATTTTTAATATTTAAGTAGAAAAAATTCTGTATGATTGTATAATCAATGCAAGTGATAGAAAGCTTGTGAGAAATAAAATATTATTGAAAGTAGTACTTTCTTCAGGTGTCAGTGCCTAATCATTCAGTGCATTTCCATAACCATGTTTTCATTACTTTGTGCACCAAGCCTTGAATTAAAGAGCTAATGGATTAGATCTAGAGCTAAGCTATTATTATAATTTTCTAAATATCATGTTAAATCCAGGGGTGCATCTTAAGTACAGAAAGTTGCACTTACCATGGTGGTCAGAATTGAAATAGCACGTGGGCTCCAAAATGAGCAATAACTTTAAAACAACAGTTGCAACTTCTGTGATCATGGAATCGTAGAATAGTTAGGGTTGGAAAGGACCTTAAGATCATCTAGTTCCAGCCGCCTTGCCATGGTCAGGGCCACCTCACACTAGACCATGTTGCTCGAGGCTCTGTCCAGCCTGGCCTTGAACGCTGCCAGGGATGGGGCAGCCGCAACTTCCTTGTGCAACCTGTTCCAGTGCCTCACCACCCTCACAGTAAGGTTCTTACCTGGTACGGGAGACTCTGCCTAAATATTCTTCCTTAGATCTAACCCAAGCTTCCCCTGTTTAAGTTTGAACCCGTTACCCCTTGTCCTATCACTAGAGTCCCTCATGAAGAGTCCCTCCCCAGCATCCTTGGAGGCCTCATTCAGATACTGGAAGGCTGCTATGAGGTCTCCACTCAGCCTTCTCCCAACTGAACAGCTCCAACTTCTCAGCCTGTCTTTGTACAGGAGGTGCTCCAGCCCTTGTCACCTTTGTGGCCCTCCTCTGGGCTTGTTCCAATAGTTCCATGTCTGTCTTATGTTGACAGAACTCTATGAGGTACTCCAAGTGGGTTCTCACAAGGGCAGAATAAAGGGGTAGAATCACCTCCTTTGACCTGAAGTCACAGTTCATCTGTAAAAGAGAGGAAAATTTGATAGCAAGTCTGTGAGGATCAAAATTCCCAATTTGGAAGTAAAATAAAATAAATAAAAAAAAAAAATAAAAAAAATTGAGGCTCACACTTAAGCACTGGCATTCATAAAACATTTCTCTGAAGTTTGGAGCCAGCCCCTCCTGTAGTAGAATGCCATATAGGATGGGTTGATGAATTAAATCTGGAGAGCCTCAGTGCTGTGTACTTTTCTACCATGGTGCTTTGGCTCAGTGGCATGGCCTTGTGCCTCCTCCAACTTCTGTGGCAGCCGCGTTCAGAAGCTGCCCTCAAAATGGTTGTGTGGGCCATCCTACTGAGAGTTCATTAACTTACTTCCTTGCCCTGCTGTTTTTTCCTGGTGTGGGTGCAAGGGTGATGGTTAGATTGCTTGGAGAAGATTGGCTGTCATCTTGTTTCTGTGCTGGAGCACCTCCAGGCTAGTTTGCAGCTTCCTTTCCAAGCAGGGTGACAGGTGCCCCTGTTACTGCTGCTGTCCTGCAGCAGAAATGTAACTGTGTTTTTATAAAACAAAATGTAAGTAAGATGTTGAGTTTCTTTCTCAAGTGACTTTAATACTTTGGGAAGCTCAGTGGAGAGTTGGGTGTTTATGCATGGATGAAGAGTAGTTTAATGAAGAGGAAAACTACAGTCTTTACTCATTTTAGCCTTTCTGCTGTTCTTCAAATAAATCCACAGAGAAGTCACTCTATTAACAGTGTGCACCTATTCTTATTGTATCTCTTGGCACTTTAGCATAGAAAGTAGAGACAAATAAACCCCCACAAACCAAATCCAGAAGCAAGCTTTGAAAAATGATAATTGGAAAAAACCTCAGAGAGCTGTGTATTTCGGGCTCATAGAGCAAGCCTTTTGAAAAATGGGGGACTCCAGGGCTACAGTGCTGTAAAGTGAACCGCTGCTTTAATTTCAATTGTCCAGGTGTTGAGAAATGACGACAAATTTGACCAGAAAGCAGGGATTTTGCTGGGCAAAACCTTAGACAAACCCCTCCCAAATTAAAGAAAAAATATGTATGTATGCCAAGTGTTAGTGTTGGGGGCAAGACAAACTACTGTTTGGCTTTATCATGTTCATCTCCTTATACGCGCATGTTTTGGTTCTCCGACCATGTGTGAGAAGGGGCAGTGTGAAGTAACGTATTCTGTCGCATTTATATTCGTAATTTATGCCTGCAGTCTTGAAATAATCTCATCTGTCTTCCACTGATATTCGAACAAGTTTTCCTGGGAATGAAGAATGCTGGAAGCAATGAGGGATTCTGCTGTTTCAGCTTTTCATTTGTCTTCTGTGAAGAGTGCTTTTGAATAAAAAGATAAATGGGGGAGTGTTGTGTAATATGATTGCTGGTACGTAACCAACCTGATTTTGAGGATGCTCGCAGGGCTCCAGCTTGTCTGTTCAATAGATAACCAGGTTTATTGGGCAGATAATACATTTCTCTCGGGCACAGGAAAAGAACATGTCAAACACCTTCTCTTGTCTTTCCAGACTGTAGATAGTGTCGCTGGCAGCAGGACTGGAGAAAAGCCGTAGCTGTGCTAGCATGTTATGGGGAAGTACATAAAGCATGAAGGGAGGTGGGAGATAGATCCCTGTGCATCGTTCCCTGTGGTGGTGTTTATCTGCCTTGAGCAAAATGCAAATAGAGAGAAGCCATGGCTCTGATCTCTCTTGCAGCTGGGAGTCATTCCTAAAGTGAGCTCAGATCAGGCAAGAACTGATTTCTTGAATGAACCTTTAGCAGGAGAAAGCTTCTGCCCTGCACACCAGGAGTGGTGGCCATGTCAGAGGTGTCCTGGTTGGTTTACCTATGCTCGGTCACAGGAACAACTACACGAACTTTAAGCCAAATTTAAAACATTATCACTCTGGTGGCAGCAGCATGGCACTCAGCGTGGATTCTTTTTTCCCCTCTTTTCAGTAGTTCTGTGATTGTAGAGAAGCAGCGCCCTGTACCTGCAGTTTTTCTAGGTTAAACCAACAGGTTATAGGCTGCACTGCAAAGTGGTTAATCAAAAGTCTGTGGAGAAAAAGTGATTTAAAACTTTTTTTGAAAGGAGTTTGTGGGAAATTTTGGCAACTAGAAACAGGGGAAATAAAAATATTTGTGTTGGGCGTTTTGTGCAGTTTCTCACCTTGTTTACACTGGAGTAAATCTGTTTTAGGATTTATTTGGTGTGAATTAGATTAAAAATCACCCTTGGGGCCTAATTAAGCAGTGATATAAACAGTGCAGTAAGTTAAACACTAGCAAGAGATTTTGCAGATAACAGGTATGAATGGATGCAAATAAGCTTTAGTTTTCACTGATGTACAAATTTTAATTGCACTTGTTGCTTGCTATCTGGGTGACTGCCGAGAGCCCAAGGACCACAAGCCTGCTTGGTGAGTGGTGTCTGTATTCCCATCAGTGTCGTGCAGTGTGTCCTGAAGCCATGCTGCTGCCCCTACATGCTCAGTGCTGTCCTGCCTTTGCTAGCTGTGTTTCGTGATTTTCTGGTTGCTTCCACTTACACGTCTGCCTTCAATCCAAAAGTACATATAAAGGCACATTTTTGGTTACTCTAAGCAAGGGGGTAGGATTTAAGGAAATTTTCCTAAAGACTCTTCTTTGTTGTTGGCAAAACATTGTACAGACAGGCTTCAGTCTCCCAGTTGCACCAAATGCAGTCTCATTCTGACTGACCAAATATCTTTCCTCCAAAATAGGTTATTAAATTTGCAAGCTCTAAGGTACTGTATCCTGTCTTGTTCCTGATACCCGAAGGTAGCTGTGGACAGTTTTAATACATTGTCTCTTCTTTGTCCCTGATAGTTGTTTCTCCAAATATGGATAAGGTGTTGAGATCGGCGTCAGCCACGCTTTGTATGCAGAGGTGGTGCCGCAGGTGCAGGCTGAACCCTTGGCAATGCATCTCATTAACTTGCCACATACTTAGTGGTGAGCATATAGACTGGGCAAATACATCATTACTGTGCTTAATTATGGAAACTACCACTTGCTGAAGCACTGGCAAGATGTGTGTGAATCTAGGTGGACTAGTTTTGTATTCTGTTAAATATTAAAGACTGTTTCTTTTAACTAAAGTAACTAAAGTTTCTTTTAACTAAAGTTTCTTTTAACTAAACTCCATGGAAGTAATGGGGAACTTGCATTTTACTTTCTGTTTGATTGAATCCTGAATTCAGTGCTTAAAGCAAGAGATAAATTTATGTTCAAAACTCCAGCTCTTTCCATCAAGGAAATTTGATAACTAAACCGCAAATATTTTCTTCTTGTAACATCTAATTGATTGGCTTTTAATGTTAAAAAAGGTAAAAAATGAACTGTTTTTGAAGACTACTGATGTAAAAAAGAGTCATAAACTTTTTTAAAAGTATTTTTATTCACTTCCACAATTTGGTTACTGGAAAGTGCTTTGTGCAGCTTCAATTAGGGGATGTAATGTTGTTACCACTATACTGGGGAATTAACACCTGATGGGATTGGTCCTACATTGAAGACAGCAGCAGAACCTTGCTGGAATGCAGCAGTTTTTGTAGTTGGGGCAGGTGACATTTGTTTTGATAGCTGGTTTATTGGGAACTGAGGCTTTCCCTCCCAAAAGCAGGGGAGAGGACTGCGAGAGGCAGTTTGCTGTATTGACTTTGAGTTTTATTCCCTCTCCTGCACAGTATTGCCCAAAAGCCCATAGCAGTGTCTAGCTTCTCTGAATCCTGTTCTCCTATAGGAGCTTTGCCACTTTTAGTACTCTTCTGCTCTGTCAAAAGTGGCAGAGGTTTGTAGGGCACTGAGCTGCTCCTTGCTTTACCATGAAGATAAAAGTGCAGTGGGGGAGTCCCTGAGCAGCAGCTGGTGATGCCATACATTTGTTGCCTGGCTCAGCCTGGGGGAGTTAATCCTACGCCTCTGCTGTGAGTCTCATGATACACATGTAGCATGAGACTTGTAGCACTCCCACCAGTACTTTTATTAGTGAGCTGAGCAGAAAGTGAGAGCAGGTGTTGTTGGAAAGGTTGAATGACCCATTCCTCTGGAGGCGTGTTGCTCCCATGATGGGGGAGTCCTGTTCTCAGGTCATGATGTCCCTCAGTGGTGATGGTCTGGTGAAGCTAATACATCCAGCTCCAGTGCTGGGGACCAGAAATAGAGTAAGCCATGCTTCTGCTTTTTATGTTTTCAGTTAAAACTGAAAATAACACTAAATTAACTTCCTCAAATCAGACCAAAGCCTTAAGTTTAACTTCTGCAGGTCTACTTGATTTTGAGGTGCTTGTTCCAGGTACCTGTTTTGGAAGTCTTTATTAAATCCATTTTCTTTGTTTGGATTAATAGAGTAATTGAAGTGAATCCTTGCCATACAAGATATGGAAGTTCAAATGTAGGTCATCTTTAAAAGGGTTTATAATGAACTTTGTTAAAAATTTCTTTGGATTTCCTCTGGTGTCTTGAAATGCATATTTTAAAAGCTGCTGATTTAAAGCCCAGCTTATATAATCTTATATATTGAGAACTGAAAAGATTTTTTTCAATATGAATTTGGGTCAGCTCTAAAAGTGAGATTATACTGTGGGTCTTTAGGAGGTAGAAATACCAAAATTGTGTCCTTCCATATCTCCTTTTTCTTGCAGGTGTCTTTATAGGCACAACCTCACAACTCACAAAGAGCACATTGGTGCAATGCTACTGCATGGTATGGACTCTCTTGCCATCCCAAGATGTTGAGAGGTTTCACATGAAGAAACCTAGATATTCATTCTTCAGAGAAAATTGGCACTGTCTGTGCTTTGAAATGTTTTGTGGGTTTTAAAAGTTTATCTATCTATTTATTTATTAAATGTGGTTTAACCTAAAGGGAGCGGGTGAACTCCTGTTGCAGAATTCTTGTCAGTAATTTTGCATTCCCTGTTCTGCTGACTATAGGTGTTACAGAACAGACATACTTGTCAACCAGTTATTAGGTGCTTGTCAAGAGTGATAGAGCCGAGCATCGCCACTGCTTCGCCTGATTTCTCACTGTACCCTTCTGTGAGGCTGCACCCACTCTAAGACAGTGATGTCTGTATTAAATATTAAGAATACTCTAAGGTGCTATGAGAAGTTGGTTGAAATGGAGACCTACCAAACTTGGAAGAGGTCGTTGTGTGAAAGTAAGTGTATGTGTATAGGTTTTCCTGTTCCTGTCAGGGTTTGTGGGGACTGTTGGTGCCTTAATATGATGGTGTTTGGAACTATAAGACCAAGTCCCTGTGGGAGGTCAGCTGAAAGGCAGGCAATTAATCATGCTGTATTGCACAGCATCTTGTGGCAACTTAAATTTGTCAAGTGAAAAACTTTTAAAGCCAGTGGCGTTGGAGGATTGCTCTAACTGTACACTTATTTTTTTTTTTTAATAAGGCTTGTACTCATGATGTCCTACTGAACAATCGCTGACAATTATTTTATGGGTATCAAACATTGCAGAAGGAGTATGGTGGTTAGTACTAAAATTGCAAAACAATTGGGTGCCATCTACCTCATCTCGAAATAATTGACTCATTAATCTTAACTGCATCAATCTCATCACATAGGGGTCAAACACAGGTGGGCATGTCTTGGTGTATATTCCAGTTTTGACAGTTACTTCTCTTCCTGTAAATTTGCTAATATTTTTACAAAGATGTTAGGAAGAAAGAGAGTAGGAGATACTGAATAAGCTGTAATACATATACTGAGGAAAAAGAGAAGCTGTGTGGCAGAATTTAAGCCTTTACAAATGGGATTTTGAGGAATAGTAAATGAGAACAAAAAAAGAAAAGGATGTGTCTTTCTTTAATTTGCTTTTGCCCTGGTCTTCTGGTTGTACACTGGTCAATTTATTTTCCCTTTTGGGAGTGATTGTTCACCTGTGTATGTAGCAGACTGCTCCTTGAGTCAGATGCTTAGTGCTGTCTTAGTACACAATAGTTTCTAAGCTTGAATTTCTTTTCTTCTGGTAAATCTGCATATTACAAAATGCCGCTTTGTACTGTGATTGTTACCATCATAGAATCCTAGAATAATTAGGGTTGGAAGAGACCTTAAGATCATCTAGTTCCATCCCCCTTGCCATGGGCAGGGACACCTCACACTTAGACCATGTTGCCCAAGGCTCTTTCCAACCTGGCCTTGAACACTGCCAGGGATGGATCATTTACCACCACTTTGGGCAGCCTGTTCCAGTGCCTCACCACGCTCACCGTAAAGAACTTCTTCCTTATATCTAACCTGAACTTCCCCTGTTTAATTTTAAACCCATTACCCCCTGCCCTGTTGCTGTAGTTGCTGATGAAGAGTCCCTTCCCAGCATCCTTATAGGCTCCTTTCAGATACTGGAAGGCTGCTATGAGGTCTCCAGGCAGCCTTCTCTTCTCCAGGCTGAACAGCCCCAACTTTCTCAGCCTGTCTTCATGCAGGAGGTGCTCCAGCCCCCTGATCATCCTCATGGCCCTCCTCTGGACTTGTGGTATTGTAATTTAAATAATGTGGCTGCACTTTTCTAACCATTGGAAATACTGTTCAGAGTCTGGTAAATAATGGGTGGAGATGATAGTCAAAAGGTTAATGTTAAATAGCTGTTGCTAAACAGATAGTCATCAAAAATCATTCAGCTTAACTTTTGTAGACAGTATGAACATGGGTATCTACATTTCTGCTTAATCAATTTTTACGTGAGCTCTTTGAAATCATAGAGCAATATCAGCACTGGTGGTGAGTATGGGAAGACCAGACAATGGATGGGTTGGTGTGTTGGCTGTACACTGAAACACAAGTCTGAGTGTGGTGGAATTCCTTACCTGCAGGCTGCTCCTGTCAAACCATGTAAAAACAGTTGACTTTGCTGAAGGGAAAGTTTCAGGATGCGGGCTGAGAAATAGGGGGAAAAGTATGTCTTTCCTCCAAGGCCCTCTTTCTTCTCTGTCTTGGAGTGGAGATGCTGTGTGTGATTTGGCTTAACAATTGGGTGTTACAGAGCTACATAATACCTCGTAACTCGGAGATAATATATATGCCTAAAACTGTCCATGGCCACCAATAGTGTGTTATGCCCGTGACTTATGAAAACTAGCAGTAAGTCTATCAGGCTGAGTTTCAAACTGTTAAAAATACTTCCCTACATTCCTATGAAAGCATAGACTGATTTAGAGCTTTTTAGAGCTGTAAATGAGTTAATTGCTGTAGCAAGGGATGTCTTATTGCTCGAGGAGCTGGGGGGCTGTTCCTTCACAGAGAATTGCATCTCACGCCATGGTTATGGGCTCTTATAAGTCAGAACATCTTTTCTACCAACTTAGGTGGATGCAGGAGGCTGAAGGATGCCTGCTCCAGCTGATATGATTTAATCGTCTCCTAGAAAGGTGCTGGTATGCAAAGTGCTCCTCCTATCAATGGCAGTGCAAGCAGCTGGTTCTTGAGTTTGTGCTAAATATAGTTGTGTGGGTTGTTGTTTGGGGTTTTTTGTGTGGTGTTTTTTTTTTTTTTTTTTAGAAAGTTTTGGAAAAGTATATGCAAGCTACAACAGAGAAAGGAACGGTGGCTGGTAGAGCCCTCCTAGTTCAGAAAGATGCTCTGCCAAAAATAGAATATAGAGGTACCAAGTTGTTGTTATCGGTGTATGTATAACATGTGGCAGGATTGTCATTAGAGGGCCCTGAATGGTGAAAGGAAAAGGCTTAAACATTTTATACTGCCTCAGATTCCCAGTGACACTGAGGAGGCTGTCAGTGATTTTGCAGATATGAAAAATTTAGGTCAGGTAATGTGAAGAGCCCAGTTAATGGCACTGGAGAATATTGATACCCTTAAGCAAACTAGTCATGAAAAGGCTGGGAAAGCTTTGTATTTGTTTTGTGGTATCCCACTCATTTCCCTGAGACAGCCTTGTTTGGTTATACTGTAGCTAAATGAGGGTTTGGACAAAAGTGCATCTGATCTCTAGGTTATGTAGCCAATAACAATAACATCTAGCAGTAAGCCACAGTTTTAGAGATGAGCTTAAGGA
This sequence comes from Amazona ochrocephala, assembly GCA_039720435.1. Lineage (NCBI taxonomy): Eukaryota > Metazoa > Chordata > Aves > Psittaciformes > Psittacidae > Amazona > Amazona ochrocephala. The sequence continues at coordinate 35,660,606 of CM077881.1, forward strand.
CTTTGGAGAGGAGTGTAAGTTCGGACATGTCATTGGTAGTCGGCATTATTTTTAATCCAATCAACTGATGAAAAAGGTGTCAAAATGAAAAAATGCCCCCTGAGAAAGCTTCAGAACCAGATCCTGTTTAGTAATGTTGAATTGAAGAGAGATGCCAGTGAAGCAGGGCTAGTCAACTGCTGGTGTTTTGCTCAGCAGAAAACTGAAAGGCAAATGCTTATGCTGCCTGATACTGATGTGGGAGTCATTGGGGATTACAGATGTATAAAGAGACAGACAGGGCAAAGCAATGAGAAAATCAGTATGATTTGGGGTTCCAGAAGTTGCCACTGCTTTATGGAAACAATGCTGTATGTCTCTAACGAGAAAGGGGTAACTTCAAGATCGCAGTAGATTGTTGCTCGGTGCTGTGGAGTGATAGGTGATAACACATGTAAATTGCAATAGTGCAGGTGATGGCTCTTGATGTTTCCTAAGCTCTTCACAACAACAATAGTTTGAAATGAAAGATGTTAAGGTTTCGGGACATAACACAACCTAGACAAATGAATTTTTTTCCCAGTGATGCTGATATTCAGAGTGGACTTGCAGCCCAAGACCTTAGGGACTGTTTATTGCTGATAAACTCAGATCATAATTTCGCAGCGTCCATTTGGATGCTCTGTGTTGTTTGGTTACAAAGGGCAGACATAGTGAGGACTCCTGAGGACAGGTTAAGGACACTGCCATCAGGGCTTTCTCAGACAGAATATCTGAGCGGTGTCACAGAGATCTGATATGGAATAAAGTAGGACTTCTGCAAGAATGCAAACCAGCAAATAATCACCAGAAGATTCTGAATCTTGCTTCAGATTTGTCTTGTGGTTCCTTGCTCTCAGTGCAGGAAATATATTGCCAGAAATGCTGATGTCAAGTGAATCATCTGTGTTGTTATAAAGCAAATAATGTTTTTGAGTAGCTAAAGCAAGCTATAGGCTGTGAGCCTAGTGAAACATATGTATCTGGAAGATGATGCATGATTGCTGTTAAACTTTATAAATCTTTTATAGTGTGGTAAATGGGCTAAAACTAGCTAGGCTGGAACAAGTATGTAAATTCAAAATAAAATGGAAATTGAGAAGGCTATAATGGAAAGCAGAGATACCTGTATTTGAGAGAGCACATGAGAAGAGGATGTTTCTTGTATTACATTTGCATTTGTGTAATCCATCTCTGAGAACTGGGGAGATGAGGAATTACTAATTGGCTTGACTGTCTTGGCAGCCAGCTCAGGTGGGGCCTCAGAGAACCTTTCTTTGAGAGGAGAGAGGCATTGGAGATAAAAGCTAAAATTATTCTCAGAAGTTACATCCCTAGGAAGGAGCATTACCTGCCCAGCCCCTAACACCGTGGGATGTCCTGGTCTCCAGCTCTGACGTGGTGTGTGACAAGATGGTGGTGAAAGGGGTCGGTTTGGTAACAGCACAAAGCAGAAGTGCTGCTGAATTCATCTTTGCAGCTGGCAGCTCGGAGATGCTCTAAAAGGAATCAGCGGCTATAGACAGACTAAAATTTCAGGTACACTTTCATGTTTTTCCTATGTTGATAGGCTTACAATTTGACCATTAAACACGTAACCTTTGCTAGCATCAACATGACTCTTCTTTCACTGCCTGAAGCTGCAGGTGTAGTGGTGATGGGCTGATCTGCAGCAGGGACTGTGAGAATGAAGACCCTAGGCCTACTGTAGGAGAGGATCTGGTTCGAGACCATCTTAAGAACCTGAACGTACACAAGTCCATGGGACCTGATGAAATCCACCCGTGGGTCCTGAAGGAGCTGGCAAATGAAGTTGCTAAGCCACTGTCCGTCATATGTGAAAAATCATGGCAGTCAGGTGAAGTTCCCGATACCTGGAAAAAGGGAAATATAAACCCATTTTCAAGAAGGGAAAAATGGATGACCCGGGGAACTACAGAGCAGTCAGTCTCACCTCTGTGCCTGGCAAAATCTTGGAGTGGATTCTCCTGGAAGACATGCTAAGGCACATGAACAACAACAAGGTGGTTGGTGACAGCCAGCATAGCTTCACTCAGGGGAAATCCTGCCTGACCAATCTGGTGGCCTTCTATGAGGAGGCCACAGAACTGATGGACAGGGGTAGAGCAGTTGATGTCATCTACCTGGAGTTGTGCAAAGCGTTTGACACTGTCTCACATGACATCCTTGACTCTAAGTTGGAGAGACATCAATTTGATAGGTGGACCACTTGGTGGATAAAGAGCTGTCTGGATGGCGCACACAAAGACTAGTGCTCAATGACTCAATGTCCAGCTGGAGACCAGTAACAAGTGGTGTCCCTCAGGGATCGGTGTTGGGGCCGGTCTTGTTCAACATCTTTGTGGGCGACATGGACAGTGGGATTGAGTGCGCCCTCAGCAAGTTTGCCGATGACACCAAGCTGTGTGGTTCGGTTGATACATTGGAGGGAAGGGATGCCATCCAGAGGGACCTTGACATGCTGGTGAGGTGGGCTGATGTCAACCTAATGAAGTTTAACCATGCCAAGTGCAAGGTCCTACAGCTGGGTCGGAGCAATGCCAGGCACAGCTACAGGTTGGGCAGAGAAGAGATTCAGAGCAGCCCTGCGGAGAAGGACTTAGGGGTGTTGGTCGATGAAAAAATGAACAAGAGCCGGCAGTGTGCACTCGCAGCCCAGAAGGCCAACTGTATCCTGGGCTGCATCAACAGGAGCATGACCAGCAGGCTGAAGGAGGTGATCCTGCCCTTCTACTCTGCTCTCGTGAGATCTCGCCTGGAGTACTGTGTGCAGTTCTGGTGTCCTCAACATAAAAAGGACATGGAGCTGTTGGACCAAGTGCAGAGGAGGGCCACGAGGATGATCAGGGGACTGGAGCACCTCTTGTATGAAGATAGGCTGGGAAAGTTGGGGCTGTTCAGCCTGGAGAAGAGAAGGCTGCATGGAGACCTCATAGCAGCCTTCCAATACCTGAAGGGGGCCTATAGGGATGCTGGGGATGGACTCTTCATGAGGGACTGTGGTGATAGGACAAGGGGTAACGGGTTCAAACTTAACCAGGGGAAGTTTAGATTGGATCTGAGGAAGAAATTCTTTCCTGTGAGGGTGGTGAGGCCCTGGAATGGGTTGCCCAGGGAAGTTGTGAATGCTCCATTGCTGGCAGTGTTCAAGGCGGGGTTGGACATAGCCTTGGATGGCATGGTTTAGTGTGAGGTGTCCCTGCCCATGGCAGGGGGGTTGCAACTACTTGACCTTAAGGTCCTTTCTAACCCTAACTATTCTATGGTTCTATTCTAAGGGATGTCACATTGCTCGGGGAGCTGGGTGGCTGTTCCTTCACAGAGAATTGCATCTCACATCATGGTTATAGGCTCTCATAAGTTAGAACATCTTTTCTACTAGCTTAGGTGGATGGGGGAGGCTGAAGGATGCCTATTTCAGCTGATATGAGCCAGCATCCTTCCAACTGCTGGTTGTGGTTGCAGGTGGGAAGATGGCCAGTAACTTGGCTGTCTATGTCAAGAGTAACTATGGAAAGAGGTCCTCATTTCCCAGTGTGTGTCACAAGTTGAAAAAAGTGGAGTGCTCATTGGCTTTACGATATGTGGAGGTGCCCATCAGCTGCTAGAGGTGCTTGGAATATTTAGTGTAGTTATCTGATATATTTGAACTGCAAGATTTTTCATCCCTGGAGGAGCATAATCTGCGGTGAGGGAAGGCAGATAAAGTGCAGTGTGCTCTGGCATGTTGCCTGTAAGCATGTGGCTGATGGTTGTTCATAAGATGGGAACTCATCTACGACTGTCAGTACTGGTATTTAACTGTGCAGGAACCTTAATCCAACATAAATTGTTATGAGGCTTTCAATTCTCACAAACTAAGGCTTCAGCAGTAAGTTTCTTTCAAAAGACAGAAAGATTTCTTAGCACTACGATCTGTGATGTATTATTTGTCTACCCTTATGATTCAATTTTCTGTGTGCTGCTTAACTGCTGTGAGGTGAAGGGAAAAGTGATTTTGCAAGGCTGCTGGGAGAGCTGCTGCAGAGCAGGTCATATGCACAGGCGCTTAGGGAGTGCTGATCACAGCTGGCAGTGAGATAACCTGAGGCTCACTCAGAGATGGAGCTCCTGGCCTGGGTTGGCAGCAGGATTGGTGCAGTCTGTTAGTAAGGTGGCTCCAGAGCAGGCAGGTGACAGTTCGTGGTGCTCCACCATGCCATTACAGGAGGTATCTGAGGATGGTTGCTTGGTGCTGCCTCCCTGAAGTACTCCGATTTGTTTGATTGTTTCTCCGTTGTACTTCACCTGAACCAACAAATAAAGAAGTGGTGCTACTTCAAACCATCTGTGCTCTTTGGGGTTCTGAAGACTTGGCCCTTGCCCAAGGTTTCCCATTGCGATAGTCCTGTGTTTCAATTTTGTATTGGCTATTTTAATGCAAAAACATCTGGTGATTTCTCTCCTGCTCTTGTTCTACTTAAAGCAATAAGATGTGTTGAGGTGCTTTTAATTTTCTGTTGGTTTCCTGAGCATCCATTAAGATGCATTCAGGATGATGTTTGCAGATTTTATATTGTGACCATAAAAGACAGAAAACTTCCTCTTCAGAGATAAAGGGGATTCTCATAGAATAGCATAATGTGTAGATCTGGTCCTTAAGGAAAAGAAACAAGTTAGTGGTGGACTGTAAGAGGAATATTTATGAGGCGTGAGTTTTTTTTTGCAGTTATAGCAAGGGTGCTTATTTTCAAGTGGAGATGTCATAACATGCCTGTTGCAGACAATCTGTTCCACATCAAATAATATAGAATGTGTTGTCCAATTATATATGGTAATTAATTATGAGCTTGTGTATAACGTATTATTAAATTTGATTATTAGCCTGGGTTGTGAGTGCCCCCATTCAGTCTGCTGCACATTCTAAACCAAATTTCATAAATTGGTAGATGTCTCAAAGGCAATTATTTTTCCTGTATGTATAATGAGATTTGGTGGCTGCCTAGAGTAGGCAGATGAGTGCTCCTGTTGATGGGAAGGCTGCAGCATATGTGGTGAGCATCCCATCTTTTGCCAGCACTTGTGTGTATGGTGCGGAGCCAGCTGCAGGAAGTGCTGCCTCTTGCTTGGCTGGTTGTTGAAGTTGCAGCTGCAGAACCTCTGGAAGGACAAGGAGTGTAGGGGGCATGGGAAGGTATTGGAGGCATTGGTCAGATGATGAGACAGCTGAGGTTGTGTAGGAAACTGGAGGGAAGAGGAGTGGACATCTGGGGAATATCCATACAAATCCATGTTTCAGTACATCTGTGGGACACCTTAATTAGGTAAAATCATGAAGGAAATAAAAACTTGCTTTTTTTTGGATGGGATTTTATTTTAATTAATTGCTGTCTAGATTTCGTTTGGATAATTTTCATAACACTGTTTTACATTAGAAATATAACTTCAGGAGTATAAAAGGCCACTCTTCTATTCAAGACACTGAAACAATGAGGAGTTGTGCTAAGCAGCTGAGCAGTTTGATTGAAGAAGAGGGCATGTATGAAGATAAGGTGCTTCATATGTTGCCATTTTCTTTTGCAGATGAGGCTTGATTCATGTGTAGGTATAGGAATCTTCTGTGATTCAGAGTCTAAAAATATTGTACATGTTATAGTTCATTTCCTACAAGGTGACTGCATGCTGGTTTTGGATGGACCCACATTTATTATCTCTGTGGGTTTGTGTGTGTCTGCCTGTTGCTCTTTGCAGCTGCAGTTCTTGGAGAAAGCTTTAGTTTCGCTGAGATTCATAGACTATTTCAGAATCAGAAGAAAATTGCAGTTACAGACTTGGAGGTTTTCTGCTGGATTTTTTTATTTTCCTTCTTTGCACTTCGATTCAAGATATACGCACGTTCTTGCTATGACAGAGCATTTCCATCTCCCACATATGGAAATGTTATTAATGAATGCATTAATAGGTACATTAATGAGTGGTTTTTATGTATAGGACTGTTCATCTGCATATATTACACATTTGAGTGCTTTATCCAGAAATGCATTTTCCCTTCTGGCAGAAAAAAGAATTTTTGGCTTGTTTCTGAAGTGGATTAAATTGCTAACAAATTTCATTTGAGTTCAGTGGTGGCAAAATCGGTTCGAGTTTTGTAATACTTTGTATTAGATGGGGTAAATTCCTTTCATACAGGGTTTATCTGGTGCTCCTTTTACACTGTCAAAGAAAATTTAGAGAGCTTTTTAATTCATACAGATTTTCTTTTTTTTTTTTTTTTTTTTTTTTGGGAAATTGAAATTTTTGTAATGAAAAATTCATATACACTAATTAAGAAGCATATGTATCACATTTATCTAGACATAATTTTTTTGTCCAGTTTTTCTCCATTAACGCTACCTCTTTTTTCTCTAGGACAGTCTTTTTGAACTGGGTCTTTTCAGAATGGAGTCAGTTCTTTGCAGAAGCTTAGGCCCTTGCACTAGTGGTTTTGTTGGTGTTTTTTTTTTTTTTTTTTTTTTTAACATTTTAAATCTGTCTTTATATTTTTCATATCCTATTGCAATAGATAATAGCTCCTGTTGAGATACTTATAATGTATTTTTAAATCCTCAAATAACAGTTGACATGTCAGGATATGTAAGTGTAACCTTTTTTTTTTTTGGGCGTGCCTGGAAATCACAATGAGCCCGATGGACACTTATTTTTCACAGGCTGCGGTTTAACCCTCCTAAGGCAATCAGAAGAGAACTTGCTATAGTATATGTCCTGTGAATAATTTTGGGTACGTTTCTTTTTCATTTCTCTGAGATGCCTGTAGAAGAGGCTGGCTTCTGGAGTGTTTCATCACCTGCTTTCTGCAATCCTAGCCCATTTACTGTGTCCTGTAAGGAGCAGCTGAAATCACTGCTCACATTTGAGAGTATTGCTAAAAAGGTTACAGTGATTTTTTTTTTTTTTTTATTATTGTACCGTGACTTTTTTTTTTTTTTAGCAGTCAGGTTCACGCTGCTGCATTGGAAGGGAAAGATAGAGAAGGGGCAGGGTTTGCTGCATACTTTTTTGTTTGTTTAGCCATGAAGATTCTGATTTACAGCTTTAAAGGATGGGTAACTACAAGAAGAACTTAAGTAAATATAAAATCTTTTTTTTTTTTTCTCTCCCCAACTCTTGACACTTTCAAAACAAGGTCACATGCATATTTGAAGTACATCTCTTAAGTAGAAGTTACAGCCTGGATGCAGATATTTTCAGGAGGGTTCTTTGGCCTGTTTAATGCAGGAAATTGGACTGAGTGTGCATAGAGACCTACCTAAGTGCTATCAGTATTCATTAGAAAAAGTAAAATTTTTAAAGTTTGCAGAAATTAATAAAGCAGTAAACAATTTTTGAAAGGATTTTAAATTTACAGAAACTTCTCTGAAATGGAAACATGTTAAGCTGCTTCTGGTGGGTTTGTTTAGAGAGGTGGTAAGTTACAGACTTCGTTGAGAGTACACTTAGAGAAGTGTATATGTACAAAAGCAGAAAGAATTATACCGCTATGCTGCAACTTCATTCCTAATGAACGTGTATTCATAGAATAATATATTTATTTTTAGCTCTGAGAGCAACTCCTGATTCTTCTCTGATGAGGAATGGTGAGAGAAAAAAGCTGGCAGCTCATGGGAGGAGAAAAAAGGGAAAAGAAAAAAGGGATTTATTTCCCTCTACAGGTTGTTTTGCATTAATAAACAAAGATATTTAAGACCACAAATATGTACAGTGAGGAAAATGAGCAGTGTTCTTCCTGTGTTTCAGTGTCCGTATATAATTTTGAGTGTATAAAGCATCCACTGAAATACCACTGAAATTGAAGCCTTTGTTCTGTATGAAATCATTGAAGTGTGCATGGTAATACCTAGCACACGTCAGGGGGCTAAGAAATAAAAGAAATATGCAGGTAAATGTTGAGTAAACGCACTGAAGCTGGTATGTGACTACCTATGGGCACTTTCATACCTGAGAGACCTTCTGAGGTTTCTTCTCAGGTTATTAATCTTACACTTATAGAGGGTCAGAGTCCTACAGCCAAAGACTTCCAAAGACTTTCAAGGAATTTGTGTGTTGTTGTTTTTTTTTTTTTTTCCCCAAGGAATGTTTTGGGTTTTTATTTTTGTTTCTTTTTGTAGCCCAAGGAACCATATAACAATTTGTAATTATTCTTTCCCTTCTTATTTAACCAGGTGCTGTTCTGTGCCTCGTTGATTGTGATTCCACATCACATAGACTCTCCCTGGTGAGCTTCATGATAGGCACTTTCTTTAAATAATTGACTGTGTCTTCTTGTGACAGGTCACTGCTCATATTTCATCTCATATTCACCTTTGTGGCTGTGCAGTAATTTGGGTCTCATAGCCTTTCTCAATGCACCAGTTTGCAGTGGGAATTGTTCAAAAAGCTGCTGACTGAATGCAGTGCTACTTTGATTACCTGGAAGACAAACTGGCATTTGAATAAGATGATTTTGCTAAACCTAGTTCTGATGCCAGTACAAGTTTTGTTAGAGAAGCAATCACTTCTCAGAAAATCATTCAAATATCTGATACTAAATGGACTAAACCAGAAAAAGAGGAGGAGAAAACCTCCTTCTGTTAAATTTTATTGGTATAAAATAGTCAATTGTCTGTATAATCTATATAATGTTCCCTCATGGTTTAAATGCTTATTCCCAGTTGATACACCAGGTATTGGTCTTGCTAGCAAGAAGGGCAAACACTTTTGAGTTGGCCATTAGTTCCTCCCTTCCTGAGTATATGCTATCATCTCTTCACACTTGGGGGATGTGATACCTGTCACTTATTCCCTTGGGGTCCAGGGACTATGAAGTGTTGAAAGTAGCAGCCAGTTCAGTGTGTACTGACAGCATAGATCTGAGTTTGGAGAGTCCTCACGGCTTTGGTGGGATAACCTTCTCCCAGGATGATCTCGGCAAAGGAGTCTACAGCTTTTCCTGCAGGGTCTAGTGTAGTTATAGACCTGTCTTTTTCACTTTTACTGACAGCTCATTCATGTGAAGACAGATTATGCAGTAATATCAGCCAGCATAGATGGGGCTTTGAGCAACCTGGTCTAGTGGAAGGTGTCCCTGCGCATGGCAGGGAGGTTGGAACTGTATGATCTTGAAGGTCCTTTCCAACCCAAACCATTCTATGATTCTATGATTCCAATACAGCTTTTCATCTGTTGAAGGTGTTTGTGCATCAAAGCGATCTGTATGATAAACCCTCGCTGTTGTGTGTATAGGTGCTATCTGTGCCCACAGAGGCATCAGGACCAGCCAGATCGGTCGTATGTATCTGAACCCACAGCCCTGGCAATGGCTTACATCACTAACGAAACTGTTAAAATTAAGGGATGTTCTAAAAACATTTAAGTTCTCCCTAAACTCTGTAAGATTAAAAATATGTGGCTTATAATAATGTCTCTATTTTGTGTAAGGTGATGAATGGCTGTACCTTGCTGCTAAATGCTGCATATTGCTTAAGTGGTTTTTTTTGTTGTTGTTATTGTTGTGTTTTTTTTTTTTCTTACTGATTATTCTAAAATACAAATTTACAATTGATTCTGAAGTCTTGGATGCTGCTGAAAACCTCTGCTAGGAATAGATTTATATAATGATATTCACTGCTACTTCCAGTGTATGGAAATTTATTGAAACACTATTTTTAGATGTCTGATATGGCAGTCAAGCTTTTTGCTTACCCTCTTGCCCATACTTTTATTTCTTACAATTTGGAAAGTTTTGAATTAAAATAAAGAGAAAATTAGGAGCAACAATCAATTTACCCTTAGCTTTCACAGGCCCTTATTACAATTGCTAATTTATCAGTGGGTAGTTTTATCAGCGGGTAGGTGACATTCTTTTGTAGTAGATATTGAGGATAATTTTAAATGCAACTTTTAAGCTTATCCAGTTTGTGTAGAGATTAGTTGCTCGTGTATGAAGAACTGTGCATTTGAAGGGTGTTCCTTATTCCTCTTGTATGCTTTTTTGGAATGTGTGCCATAGTAATAATTGATTTCTTTAGCAAAGTGTTTACCCCTAATAAGCATTGCAGTTGGAAGCAAGCAAACTCTTGAAAATTCCTTGGAAGTCTTTGGCTAGAGCAGTCATTCTCAATTCAAAATTCATAGCATGTTTTTCAGGCTGGATTTGGTTCCAGAAGAACTTTTTGGGTTTTATGTTCAGCTCTAAGCTGTTTCCATGCTTCTGGGTTTTGAGTTCTTTTTTAACTTTTTTTTTGTCCGCCCCCCCCAATCAAATGATCTTCAGTGAAACAGAAGCTGCAATTTCCTGTCTCCTGTCCTTCCCTTCTCCCTCTGTGTTTTTGCTTCCTTGTTTTTTAAGACATTAATATCACTAGCATCAGAACAGAAAATATGAGGGCTATTAAGTAGGATTGCATTAAAATGATGATTTAATTGAGCTCTTACACATGATGAGAAGATTGTCTTTTTTTGCTGAACTGCAGTTTATGGAGGCCCTTGGCATGAGAATGCCAGGTTGCCTTCAGCATTCATCAACACTGTGTCCAAATCACTACTGATTTTGTCTAGCAGGAAAAGTAACAAAGAGAGGAAAAGTAGAGTGTATGATTTTAAGTGTATTTATATTTGCAAATGTGTATTTTCATGTAAGTCAGGAGAAATTTTTCCCACAGGGCCAGAAATTCTTTGTTTTTTTTTTTTTATCTTTATCTAAGAGATGGAATGATCCTATGAAACAGTTGCTGGCATGACAAAATCCAAGTGTCAAAAGTAGGACAGGAGATATTTTCCCTTCTACAGAACAATCTTTTTGTGTAACTCAATTGCAGTCCTTTAAAAAAAGACTCATGTACTGGAGAAAACTTGTATACTAAATGGAGTTCTAACTCCAGTAGTAACCCAATTCCCTGCTAGTTTTACCACATGAGGAAAAAAGTAATCTAAACAAAATTACGACCCAGCTCTTGTGCTGCCTCTGGCAAATACTGTCTGGTAGACCAATTTTTAAAGAAATGCCCAGGGCTTGCAATATATTAACTTCTGCCATTTTAATTATAATTTTACCTTAGATTTGTTTACGTAATCAGATATATTGGATTACTGCTGCTATCAAGTCCTGTATTTTTTTCAGATTCCCATCTTTCTGAAGGAACAAAATGCTAGAGGAGGGTAAAATAGGTCAAATAATGTGGAATACAAGCCTGGAAATGGTTGAAGATTTTAATATTTGAAGTGTTTATAGTAGCAGTCCCAGATACTTTCGGCAAGCAAGAATGTATCAGACTTAGGAAACTATTGACAGAGATTTTTTTAGTTTAAAGCACAGCTGTTTCACTGCAGGAGTTGTTAATCTCTTTAAGAGTAAATCCACAAAGGGAACTTCCGCCAGCACTGATTTCTCCTGAAGGTTGACTTAATTTTTATTTGAATTCTGAAACACATGGAAAACGAAGGCTTAAGTTTGGTAAACATCCATCTGTGTATGCTTTTACAAAAGCCTTTATGCATTAGTTGATTTATTAATTCACCTAATTTGGAGAAGTGAAGTATGTGGGGAAAAAAAAAAGTGGCAGTAAAATATATCAATCTGCAAAAGTTTGATGAGTTCACCTTGACTGGTATGAAAACCCTATTTTTCTATGTCTTTTTAAAGAAATAAAGTTTTCGCATACTGTAACCGTCACAAACTCCAGTGGACAAAATGAAAGTCCAGTATGGGCAACTGGACCTGAGAGCTGGGCAGCCTCCTGTTGACTGTTGTGTTTTCCTGTTAGCCCCTTCTTGGCACCCTGTGAGGTGTTCTTGGTCCTTCCCCTGAAACAATATTTTATATTCCTTGGTTGCAGCTTATAGTTGTGCCCAGTATGAATAACTATATATGTTTAACTTTGATGTTAGTAATGAGATGTAGCCTTAAAGCAAAAGTAGTGAGTGGACGTCAACTGATTTGGTAGCATTTGTTGTATGGACTCTGTCTATTCTTTCTTTAACCAGATGGAAACTAGACCATAGCCTGTTTATCAAATTTTTATTTAACCTAAGATAGTTAAATAAAAATATTTTTATTGGTACACATAAGTATTAAAACATTTAACAAATAACATTTTCTGCAGTTGCAGTTGGATATTTGCAGGTACTTTCTGCTTGTTTCAGAGAGGAATATGAGTAAGGCTTCAAAAGAGGGTTGAAAGCAAGTGTGATGAATAGATAAAAGCAAAAGAAGTCAAAGATAGATTTTAATGGCTTTTTAATATAGACTTTAGTAATACGGTAAAAATAGATGTAATCATGAAACCTGACTATCTTAATACATTCCTGCAATGAGACTTTAATTGTAGCATTTCTTAAATGCCATTTTAATGTCCTATTTTGCATATAATAGAGCATGTCCGTAGTGTTTTCTCTCAGGTTTGTTATTTTTAGGTTTTTTTTTTTTTATTTTTTTTTAAGGGGGGGGGATGAATGTGAGCAGAAAACAGCAGAGAAGAAAATGTTGGAGGCGTGACAATTAATCACAGAGAATAAGAAAATTGAAGAGGGGAGATGCAAGTGAACAAAGGGCTGGTTGGGAGAAAGAACAAAATATTGTAGGTTAAGAAAGGGACAAGAAACAAAGCTGAGAAAAGGTGGTAAATGTAATAAACATGATGCTTGTTACCTTTTGGGAGAAATCAACTAGTTTAGTATGGGAAAGAATTAGGGGCAGAGGATGGAAAGGAAAAGGTAGCCAGGAGTAGATGCAACAGGTGGTTAAACTGAAGAGTGGAAAGAGATGGCAGAGCTGGATGAAGAGAATTATATTGAAATGGGGAAAACTGCCTGGTATAGAACTCACAAGAGGGGAACCACTGCTTGAGACCCGATGTCAATCAATTGGTGTGTGTTTGGTAGACAAAACTTTCTAGTGGGAAGTAAAAGCAAAATAAATAAATTTGGAACAGTGTAAAATATCTTGTATGATTCGTAGCTGTCTAATTCTACTTTGAGTAGAAGGTTGGACTAGAGACCTCCTGAGGTGGGGACCTGGCAAGCTGGGTTATCCTATGAATGAGGAATGAGCAGAGCTGATGACTGTACTCATATAAAAGAGTGGTCAAAGTGGGTAAAGTCCTCAGTGCAATGCAAATAACGGTGTGATGAGAAAGGATGTGTCTCAAATGAAGTTGATCTTCAGAGAAACTAAGCTGTGAATGTGGAGATGTGGGACTGCAGCCATGTAAATTCACTGTGGTTCACTGACCACGTTACAGTGGCAGAGCTTAGGGAGGAAACATATTAAGGAGACATAAAATAGAAAATTGTTTTTGAAATGAAGTTGAAAATGCCTGTTTTGGTGAATGAGATTGTTGAAATAAGGCTGCAAAACTAATGAGGATACTACAGTCACAAGGCAAAATATGCCCTGTGCTAGAATCTGCGGTCAGTGAGAGTAAAGGTGGGGTTTGGGAGGAGTTGGCCAGAGTTTGAACATCAATGGAAGCTGTGTAGAAAGAAGAATGTAGTTGTCTTCAGTACTCAGAAAAGGAGAAATGTGGGACATAGCATGTCCTGATTTCAGCTTCTATCTCGAGAGCAGAGGCAGAGAATTTCAACATTTCCAGTACTCTTTGATCCACAGCAGTGAGAGAAAGAGAGCGCTCTACCAGAGACAATGCAGAGCCACATCTCTCAAATAGTCACTGTGGCAACCAGTGATAGAGTAGGAGATGAAGGGACTGTAGGTGGCTCTGGTTTTTTAGTGATGGAATAGGTGTTTCTAAAGCAACAGGAGAGTTAGGATAGGTGGGAGTTAAGGTGGGGGATGGGATATGACAATGACTCTACAGGAAAGGTGCAGAAGGAAATGGAGGGAGAACCTGGATTTGGACACCATTGTGGAGGAAGAGGTGGTCACTTCACTTTACACTGGTGATTTTGATAGCATTGATAACTCTGGGACAGAGAGAGAAAACCCAACCTGATCAATGCAGCTTAGAAGAGCCTAGGAGATTTTGGTTTTGTGAAAGTTTTTCTACCTGGAATTACTTTGGTAGTAGTTTTGGTCCATTTTCTATGCTCATGTATTTAATTTTTCAATTTGACCTACCAATGCTAAATGCACAAGTAGAAGCTGTTTCTTTGGTAGAACTGGCAAAGAGAAAATGCTTTCAGGAAGATGTATCCTTTAAATGTGGGAAGGGTTGTTAAACAGGGATCCACCTGGAAAAAAGATTCTGGATCCTTGTGGGCTACACCATCAGAGAAACTAGAGAACACTTTAAGTTACCAGTAGTGTGTTGAAGCTCTGAAATACAAAATTAACTGACAATTTTCATAGGTCACGCTCTTTCCCATAAACCAAACTCATCTGCTTTCCTGGGGGGAGACAGAACAACCAGACTGCCTTCTCATTATCCCTTCCTATGGTGTATCCTTATTGAATTACTGCCGGGTAGAGGCATCAGATGCTCATCAAGCCACTGCAGGACTCCTCTGTTAATTGAACTGTGATGGGGATGGCAGCAGGGAAGGTCAGGATGATGGGACCAGTGATGTAATGTGAACTCTGGTAAGAACAACCTGCATGGGCAATTGACCTTGCTTAAATAATATTATACTGAGGGCTTTTATCAGTTGATATCATTATGGTCATTTTTTTCATATCAATAATGCAATAGTGTCAGGGACTCCTGTGTGAATCATATTATATTGTGTTCAGGGCAGATATATTTCTCACCCTAAAGAAATTAGACTTTCCAATGTGATAAAATACAGTGAGTGACTATAAGCAGCTACAGGGGAAAAGAAATGGGAATGAAAAAGGTGGCAGTGGCAAAATTTTTAAATAGGTAATATAGCTTTAACCAAGTGGTGTTCCAACTGCTTTAAAGGGTAGTGTCATTCTTTCTAACTGTCCTTATGGCAGTTTGATGTATTTTTTTTTTTTTGTCATGCATAGTTAATCTTGGGGTGAAAGCAAGTCCACTTTTAAATAAATATGCTGATGTTCTGAATGGGTTTTGATATGAAAAACATTCTTAAACTTGGTTCTGCAGCTCTTGCAAAGTGCCTGGGAATGCTTGAGTTTCAGGCATGCATCCTAATCATAGAATCAACTAGACTGATCATGAAGTCCAATCTTTACCCCAGTCCACCACTAAACCATGTCACTAAGGGCCTCATCTACATAGTTTTTTAACACTTCCGGTGATGGTGATTCCACCACTTCCTGGGCAACCTGTTCCGGTACCTGACTACCCTTTTGGTGAAGAAATTCTTCCTGATAGCCAGTCTAAGCCTCCCCTGGTTCAGCTTGAGGCCATTTCCTCTTGTCTTATCATTTGTTACTTGGGAGAAGTTACTTGGGAGGAGGAGCCACCTCCTCACTGTATCCTCCTTTCAGGTAGTTGTAGAGTGGTAAGGTCCCTCCTGAGCCGTCTCTTCTGCAGACTAATGCCAAGTTCTGAGCTGGAGTGCAGGCCTGGTGTTTCTTCCACTGTGGAGGAATCAGCGTGGTGTGATGATGTGAGCTCTCTGCTGTTGTGTGCACCTTCTGTGGAGGTGCATTTTTCCCGGGTACTACAACTGCAGGGGGAAAATGAGGTCTGTGAAGCCTTCTATGAAGACCCTCACATGGTGGCATGAGGAAGTTTGGCAGCTTTGTAGTTCAGTTGATACGCTGGAGGGAAGGAATGCCATCCAGAGGGACCTTGACACGCTTGTGAGGTGGGCTGATGCCAACCTGATGAAGTTTAGCCATGACAAGTACAAGGTCCTACAGCTGGGTCGGAGCAATGCCAGGCACAGTTACAGGTTGGGCAGAGAAGAGATTCAGAGCAGCCCTGTGGAGAAGGACTTGGGGATGTTGGTCGATGAAAAAAGGAACATGAGCTGGCAGTGTGCGCTTGCAGCCCAGAAAGCCAACTGTATCCTGGGCTGCATCAAAAGGAGTGTGACCAGCAGGTCGAAGGAGATGCTCCTGCCCCTCTACTCTGCTCTTCTGAGACCTCACTTGGAGTATTGTGTGCAGTTCTGGTGTCCTCAACATAAAAAGGACATGGAGGTGTTGGACCAAGTGCAGAGGAGGGCCACAAGGACGATCAGGGGACTGGAGCACCTCCTGTATGAAGATAGGCTGAGAAAGTTGTGGCTGTTCAGCCTGGAGAAGAGAAGGCTGCGTGGAGACCTCATAGCAGCCTTCCAATATCTGAAGGGGGCCTATAGGGATGCTGGGGAGGGACTCTTCATGAGGGACTGTGGTGATATGACAAGGGGTAACGGGTTCAAACTTAAACAGGGGAAGTTTAGATTGGATCTGAGGAAGAAATTCTTTCTTGTGAGGGTGGTGAGGCCCTGGAATGGGTTGCCCAGGGAAGCTGTGAATGCTCCATTGCTGGCGGTGTTCAAGGCGGGGTTGGACATAGCCTTGGATGGCATGGTTTAGTGTGAGGTGTCCCTGCCCATGGCAGGGGGGTTGGAACTAGATGATCTTGAGGTCCTTTCCAACCCTAACTATTCTATGATAAGCAGTAGCTTGTGCGTTTCTGAAGATAAATTCCACCTAAAACCCAAATGTACTTTCAGTACGCTGTGTGCATTCAGTAACCATGTTACTCTTGGTGTGCTGGAGTAAGTCTGTATGGCAGTTAGCAAAAGGTGTATTCAGAGTGTGATGTGTGCACATTTGGCATCTGTGTGTGTGTCCAGAAGTTCTTTATCACACTGCCACTTTCTGTGGGTGTTCAGACTTCACTTTTATTTTTCTTTTTTTTTTTTTCAGTAGTATAATCTTTTGTTAACCCTTTTATTACACTGTCTGCCTGGGCCAAGTGTCATCAATGACTGGGACATCCTTTGCAAAGTAAATGGAAGGAAAATGAATGAATCAATAATAAAGCATCACAAAATATATTTGATTATTTTGACAACTCTAGCTATAATTATTTAAAGTATGTATTGTTATGCGAGACCTGACTTATACAGACTTTTATTCTGTAGAAATGATAACCCTTGGTTGTCAGAGACGTCATCACAAGTCTTCACTAGTGATATTTGATAGGAAATGAACTGCGGAGCCAGTGTTTGATTAACTGTGCTCCTCTGAAGAGTGTGTGTGTTTTTGGATTCATAGAGTGTTTGCATTGCATTGTGCTCCATATTTTCTCCACTCCTATGAGTTTGTGTCTGGTGCACTGAAATAAACAGCTGATGACAGAGGGTGCATTGGAAAAATGTTTATTCCAGCACTTTGGAAATGAGGTTTTTGAAATGGAATTTATCATGTGGATGTGTGTGTGTCTCTTCGTGTTGGCTCATTTGGGTATATACTAGAGCTAGAGCTATATATGTAGTGAAAATGGCAAAATAGGAATGACTACATACAAATGGAGGTACGAATATTGTGGAAAAGAAATTATCCTTAATGTAAGTGTTGCAGCAGAAGGAAAACTTTATACATTCAAGAAGCGCTCAAGTTGGCCTCTGTGTGTATGTGTGTATACAAGAATAGGGTTATTTTAGCCACAGTCGCCAATCTTGACGTTCAAAACAGAGCCCCAAATACTTTCCCTGGAACTGAATAACAAGTTAAAACTGTAACGTTTTCCTGCCTATCTGTAGTTAATCTGTTTGGATGCTTGGGTGTGTGCATGCACTCGGTTGTTCTGGTTGTTCTGTAGAAGAGTAGAATATAATAATTTAAGCTGGAGATAAGCTTCAGGTAAGGCAGTCCTGTGGCAAGGAAGCAGATGGTCCTTCCCCTGCTAAGCAGAGCCTAAGCCTTCACGGACCTCATATGCTTGGTGTACTTGATAGTTACATTTTGACCTTGTGTTTAAGATTGATAAACTCTGTGTGATGGCTGTGTTCCAGTGAGGAGGAAAAAAAATCCTGACCTACAGCACACAGTGCTGTATTAATGTCAAATAATATAAAGTAATATCAGAATGCAGAGGAAAATCACTGCAGTAAAGCAATTTAATTCCTGTGAACTGAAAGCACTTTAATGGGAATGCTAGGAAAAATCTGCCATTGTTCCTGCAGTAGAGGTTATGAGGTAGTTTTTTCTCTTTTTTTTTTCTTTTTATTTTTTTAAAACTCTGCAGCTTTGTAATTGGTGACTTGAAGCTTTCTGTTGTTTCCCAAGTGAATGGTCATGCTGCTAAAGTAGGGAGTTTGCTCTCTACTGAGTGATTTCCAGGTTTGCCTCTTAAAGGAAAATTTCAAATACTAGTTTTTAAACAGTATTATACTGCTGAATGTGCATTATATGCAATGATTTGCCAGTGAAGTGAGAGTAATCCTCTTTGAACAAGTTGCAATAGCATTTACTGAAATGTCAGTGGAAGCAGTGCCAGCTCTGTTTCCCTTTGTATACTTAATTGCAATTTAACAGTAATCCAAGATCTATACAACTGTGAAAACAATTCTTAGATATAGTTGAGTTTGAAAGGACCTTTAGTTCATCCAGTGCCAATGATGAAAGTTACAGCAGAACAATATATTGATAATAGACTCAAACTTTATCCATTGAAAAATAAACAAAAAGAAACTTTTGTCCCCTCAAAGATTAGAAGTTTTGCTGTTACGGAAGTGATGTGCTATAGCTTGAAGGCATCACTGAGCTTATTCTGGGCTGTGTTCCATGGTGCTGGTTGACAAACCTGCATGAGGAGCCCTTGGGTGTAGGTGTATACAGGCTATATGCAGAACCTATTTACAAAAACCCAAACAAACCCAAAACGAAACTTAAATAGGTTCAGAATGTGACTTTGACATAGGTTTACAAAGAAGGCTGTCAGATAGAAAAGTCTCCTGACTCTGGAGATGTGGAAGCCACAACATGTTGGAGGCTGGGCCGGTATAGAAAGAAGAATTATTAGTGCACACTTTGTGCTTCCACTGTACCTTGGTCATTTGGCATCGTTCTCCTGTCGGAGGATCTGGGACTTGGCGGATGTTTGGTTTGAGTTGCTGTAGCCTTCTTTGTATTTAATGAAATATATAAAAGTGCGCAAGCAGTCTGAAAAGGTTACTTAAAAGTTATTGGACACTTTTTGTGTTCTGCTCAGAAAAAAATCAATGCCTGAGTTCACAAGAGAAACCTATTGACAGACTTGAGCATTTTGATCTTAATTGCTCTGTACTTGTTCCTGCTGTGTGGAGTATGATAATAGCTTGAAGAAAATTTGTGAAGTAAATTAGCCTACTTTGACTCCTAAAATACACCACAAAAAGGTCCAGGGGTGTTAAATACCATTGAGAAGTCCAAGGCTTGGATAATGCTTAGGTACTTGCAACCTGGGTCACATTGAATGATTTTTGTAGAAGAAAATGTGGCAATGTTGGGCATCATTAATTTTGCTTCAGTGTGTGTGAGGGCTACAGGGTGTGTGGTGGTGCAACTGAGTATAATCAGGATGGTGCCTTGCATGAGCTCTTGAATCTCTCTGCTCTTCTGTGAGAGTGTAAGCTATATGTGTTTGTGTACAAATGAAGCAAGTTTTGCTTTAACTACTTTTCACTGATCTTCTGAACTGGGTTCCTCAAAAAGTCTGAAATCACATATACTTTTTACTATTGAAAGTAAAGTGTGTTCCCATAGAGTCTATTGCAAGTACTTAGGAATGAGAAGGAATGGCAGCATCATTTCACAGAACAGTTCTGCTCTATCATTGTTTTAATTAAAGTCGTTCTACTGATGGAAAGTCTATTCTCTGGTGTTTTCTTTAATGTAGTCATAATGCATCAGTTTAAACTCCCTTGCTGGAACTTCTTTCATTATAATCCACTTATCTAAGTTTATAATCAAACTTCTAAATTCAAACTTGCTTTAACAAAAAGATGTACAAAAACTGAAGCAGGAAAACTTGGGATTCAAGGGGTTTACCCCAAACAAATTGTTGTAAATTAAGCAGCAGTGCATTGGCAGTACAGTAATTTTAATTCACTTTTAATTCCCAGGATCTTCCATAGCTCTGGGACAAGAAACAGGTACAATTGAATGGAAGAAAAAAGATGAAACAATTAATAGATTCTTACTATTTGACATCACCAAAATAAATATCTGAGCTTTCAAATATAACTATTGAAAGATGAGGACTACCTACTGAGCTTTCCAGTGACTCAGTATTGAGGAAATTAAGTATGAAAATGGACCATGTTGAATTTTTGTTCAGCTTTGTCAATCTGGAGGTTGTGCAGGTTTACTGCAAGCCCAAAGCAGGCTGGTTTAGACCGCCTACTGGTAGTTTGGAGCTATCTTCTGTACGAAGATGTGTTAACATCAGATGTTCTTTCAGGCATTATTAACCCATACAGTTATTGTAGCAAATTACCAAAGAATTGTCGAGCTTAATGTTTTGATTCCTGATGAGTGACCATTTAGTTCAAAAATACTGTCAGGCAATTTTTAACCTGACGTATATATTTAGTTCATTCATGCTGTATGTTTTTATCATTTTCTAAAATTCTTCTGGAAGAAGAATAAATATTCTCAATTAAGGATTGGAAATGAGGAAGTAGAGGTGTAGAAAATTAAGCTACCATTCTCATATACGCAAAGTCACTCCTCTGAAATCAAGGGGAGCACTTGCAGAATCAAATATTAGTGTTGGAGTGTGACCTTAAATGACTTTTTGCACAGGATGTTTCTGACACATTTGGAAGTGGAATGGAATTAGTAGGGTGCCCCTACATTAACCAGAAGACTGTCTCTCTCCAAGTGTCTATGAATGTATAATGTTTGTTTTCCATGTGGAAGTAAAGGCAATTTAGTATAACTGTTAATCATTAGATAAAAGATGGGGCAGTATGCGCATGCACCTGTGTCATGGGCACATATGCATTTCTATCTGAAGGTCTCTTCTTAGTTTGATATATGTGACTGTACAAACACTTCATTTTATTAAACTTAAAACCTGTAGCACTAGGATTAGTGTTTTCTTTGGAAGTATCTCCCCCAGGGATGGTCTGCAGCACATGGCTGTGGTGATCAGCCTCTGCTGCTACAGGCCAGGCATTCTGCTGCTCTAAGACAGAGCAGAATTAGCTTTTTGTATAACAGCTTTCTGAGAAGGCAAGGCAGATTTTGCTGGTATCTGAGGATAAAGAATGTGTTATAAACTTCCACGTTGTCTTGGAGTATCATAAACAATGGGTTTGTGCTGTGTGTAGTAGGCAAACAGTTGCATAATTACTGCTTAAGTTTCTGTTAAGAAAATTTATTCATGATTAATGATGCTTATCTTTGTGGTAGACACCTGCCAAATGATTTATAGCTACGCATATGATCTGCAATTACTTTTTTTGTTGTTACTATTTATAGTGTTTGGGATTATTCTAACTGCATCATGTATTTTAAGTGGAGAGTGCTACCCAGGTGTCCTTGTCAGCATTCCCATCTTGTGAAAAGTAAAAAAGTAGGTCATATTTACCTATGATGGGGAAGGTCACAACTCCCAGTGATATTAGGGGGAATGTAATTGATGTGTCAAGGCTGAAATCGTGTCTCAGGTTTGAATCAGTTTAAGTTGATCTTTTTCTAAGTTCAGTAATAAATACTGTGTAAATCTACATTGGAGCAGAGCCAGACTGAATTTTCCTAAGCCACAGAAGTGATGCAGAACAACTGAAGAAACCTCTTGTCTCGTGGAAGCTTACAGAAAGAGCAACTGGTGCTTTCACATAACAGTACAGTACAGTAGAGTGGGGAGTGAAAATTGGACCATCAATATTTTGTCTTTCAGTGTTGGATGTTTTTGAGGACTCAATCTGCCTTGAACTGGCACAATGACTATGGCTTGAAAGCATCTGCCTCTCAGTGCTCAGCAGTGGCTGGAAAATGACAAAAGTTTCCCAGAGGCTTTTCCCCCTCCCTAGCTAAGCTGGGGTTAGGCCAGGGTTTGGCTGCTGGATAGTTCATCGATGTTGAAGATGAAATAAAATTTTGAACTCATCAGAAATAAGATATTTGTCAGCTCTGTGCATTTTTATTTTTGATAACATTTTGACACTGTGCTTGAACGCCATGTTTTCAGCAGAAATGTAGGTTTCTAAATTAAGTCTGTTATTCAAAACTTGTTTTATTCAATCCTGTCATTAAGAGAATTAGCAGTGGATTAGATAATGTAATGCATTGTAATGATCATTAGAACACTTGCACATGGCTTTTTCAAGACTGCTTGTGTATTCCCAGCCATTACAGCTCATGTATGATATCCTTGTTTTTCCGAACAAGGTTCTGTACAAACCAAACAAAATTAAAAGGTTGCTTTTGACTAATCCTACAAATATATGAAAACAGCACCTCACTGTTTAATTTCATGAGAATCTATTAGCACAGGCTATTAATTGGCTAGGCCTGTATGATAAAGTATATTGAATAAATCCAGAGAATCAGTTTTGGAAAAGTGAGATATTTTTCAGAGTAAAACACATACCTTGAACACATTTAAGTAATTGCATGAGTTTAATCATGACTAGTCTTGGTGAAGTCAATTTTTAAAGCTGTTTTCCATGGGTAAATTCCTTTTATTTATTTATTTCCTTTCCCCCCTCCATTTTTCTCTGTATTTGCCAGTTTACAGCTAGCCATGCTGACACATTTGGGAGCTGAGATATGCTGTAACTAAATTTGATGTGGGGTGTTGGTGGCCTTCATAATGTAATTTATTCATTTTTCTGTAGATAGCATATGTTGCCTGTGCAATAATTTTTTATCATATCAGGACAGCACAGCTACTGTTCCATATTGTGTTATACAAACTTAGATATACAGACAAATTTTTATTGTGCTTGGCTGTGGTGTAAATCAGTGGACACTATAGAGCTCTGCTGGGGTTGATGGGATTAGGATCAGTGTCATGGTGACTAATTTATTTCTGTTTTTCCTGACTTCATGTAATCTCTGTTCTTGCTCCATGGGGAGCAGCAACCAGTTATCTTTGTAGTCTTGCCCGAAGAATAAACGTGTGAAGCCCCTTGTTTTGGGCAGGAAACTGCTAAGTCCCAGGGATTTACTGCTGTTTACTGACCCTTTGAATGCTGAGATGAAGGCAGTGTATTGAGAAAGCAGCTGATGAGTACTACTGGCGTTTCGTTAAAATTCTCAGCATCTTAATGAGCTGTTATCTCAGGTTTCCTTGGATTTGCCCATTTCATGCCCCCACCTGTTTAAGGCGTGTTGTTTTTATGGCATTCTTCTGGACCTGGGGAGCTGCCCTGCAATTTAGATGAGTGTTTTTTGTGCAGGGCTGAGCTTGCTGGATCCCCTCAGTACCTTAATCTGAGCATCTGAATAATTTCTTTCCCTGTTTTGTGTTTTCAGGCGTGAACAGTGTTGGAGCCAGTGTCACTAATTCCATCTCTTTCCCTTGACAGAAAGTCAGTGACTCTGTTTTCTGATCGTCATAGATGGTAACTGCAATGCTGAAGACACTGGGCAGGTCACTCCTCCTCAGCTCTTCTGTGTGAGGTGAGCAGCCATCTACAGGGGCAAAAAAATCTTATTTGCAAGATGTTAAAGAGCCCTTCTTCCCCCCATTCCGAGGACTTCCCTGCTGCATTGCAGTTCAGAAGGATGCTCAAGATTTCTGAGCTTCACTTGTGCTTTGTATAAAGCCACTTGTGGTCTGCATTACGTCGTCCATGTATTGGGACACGGCAGGTTGCACTCTGAATTAAATGTGAATTATGTATTATATAACTAAATAACCCAGAAGACGTGAGCAAAGCAACAAATCCAGGCCCTTGCCTGCATTACTGGTTTTGGTCAGCTTGATGGTGTTTCAGGTCTCACATGAAATGTTGTTCATCTGAAACGCTAGAATGAACTCAACCAGATAACAGATACTACATTGTACCTTTTGCTGTAGTCAGTCAATATCTGATTAAACATAATTGCATGAATTTATCATGGTAGAAACTGTTTCAAAGTAATCTAAATGCAGCTTGAAATGAAAAGTTTTATTGTATATTCAATATATACTATTTTCAGGTTTATCTTAGGTTCTTATCAAGACCGATCCTATGTATTATGTAAAATGACAGTGTTGCTTTTCGTAAGGTTAGGAATGTAATGGAATTTTCTGGACTAAACTTCTAATAACTGTTAATTTTAATGAGAATCGCCAAGATTATGCCAATGAAGACAGATCTTGAAGATAGGTGCTATCTCTCTCCTTACACTAATATGGATTCGACATTTTAACTTATAAAAGTAAGATCAATCACTAATAAGTAAAACTATGTTGTGAATTTAAACATGGTATAAATACAAAAGCCATTACATAAGAAAAAATGAATATGTATATTACATAAGCAACTCACGTAAAATCTGTCTAAGTAAGTGGCTAGTTGGTCATTTTCTGGGATGAGAGAAATAGAGATTTGAATTACTGGGTTGAATCGGAATTTTTAAGGTTTTACTTTGTGGCATGTCTTTTTGTAATCTCTCTTGCTTTGGAGCTCTTCCATGGCATATAAACAATGTACTTGTTTGCTGAAGCAGGCATTTAGATGATGGACACCTGCTTTCTATGGGGGAGCCAGAAAGACATTTCTCCTTCCTTTCAGTGCTGCACAGTGATTATTTTAATGAGTTGTATGGTGTAAAACTGCTCCAGTAATAGGACTTGATCCATTCTTGTCTCAAACACAGTATGGCTCTGGTATTCGTCTGAAGTGTTGGAGAGCTTAATTAAAATCCCTTAGTCAGAGAGACCTCTCTGGAGTAACTGATTGCTGACCTGGAGCTTAAAGATCAGGGATGTGAATGCGAGTCCCAAATTCCAGAGAAATGCCTGAGTAATGTCTAGTTTTCCCTTTCAGGCTGGTTCACCATATACTGATAGGCAACCCCTGCTTCTCTGCTTTTTCTTTTGCATTTCTTATATTGCTTTTGTATATTCCATGTTCACACATGGAGCTAAAACAATTTCAGGTCTGGTATTTCAGGGATCTTAAATGTAGGACATGGGGTCTGTATTCAGAGCTGATTTTGCACCTGCAATCCATTCTCAGCTTTTGTTTAGTCTGCCTATATCATGATAATATGAAATAATTTGAATATAAATTAAACAGAAAAGAAGGGACACATCACGCACTTCTATCCTTGTCATTTATTTGTACTCGTAGATTTCTCGTTAAGAACCTGCTAAAAGCATTTAGAATGGCTGACTTTATAGGATGGGATGCGTGTCCTCTGGGAGCTGGCCCTCTTCTCCCCCTCTGCTTTTTTTTCCACTTTCTAAGAGAAGCCTTCAGAAAAGTCTTGTCCTCAACAAATCTGGCACCCATGGACTATGAAATGCACAGTGGTCACCAAGTTACCTTTAGTCTGAGTTTGTTGCCTTGGTGTTTTAAGTCTTTGAGCAAGCTTTTTCTTTTTTTGTAATTCTAGGACCAAAGAAGACAAGAGACTGAATTATCTGAATTATGCTTCTACAACAGAACTGGGTTTCTCCTCATTGGGCATGGCAGAGCCTGAGGAAGTCCTTCCTTTTTTTTGTTGTCTTAATGTTACAAACAGCTGATCTGGAAGCCAGGAGAGGTCATCAGTTTGTCTGGAAAACAGGTAGGAAAAAAAACCACATTGAATTATGTACTGTATGATTCCTGTATTTGAGGATGGAGTGTTTGCACTTTCTCCATTCTGTTTTAGCTCAATAATAAATTACAAAAGCCTAAAAATGTCTTTCTTTTTTTTTTTTTTTTTTTTTTTTTTGGTAACTGAAAAATAGAGGGGGTTAATCCCTATTTTAAATTAGTAATCTTCATGTCTGTTGCAATTATGCACCAGACTGACTCTAGAGTATAATTCTGGACTGCTTAATGCTTTTAATCCAAGAGTAAAATTTTTACTGGATCCTGATATCATCATCCTAATGTCACTTCCTTTGAAATATTTAATAATTTTCTTTTTATGTTTGAATGAAAAAGGCACACCAGCGTCTTTCAGGATGAGCTGAGCCAGAAGCCCGTACTCTTGGTCGATCTAGTTATACTTTCATTTACTTTTAATTCACATTTAGTGAATTATTTCTGTGCATCAATCATACTGAATACATAGAAGTGTTTGAATGTTCAAAATCAGGCACACACCATGTTTGGAAGTTTTTGTGAAGACACTGATTCTTGGTGACAGGGAGGAGGTAGATAGGAGATGGTATAATACAGATGAATGAAACTAAGCATGACACATTGGATACTTACTTTGTAGCACAACAGAGCAACAAAGAATGTTCAATGAAATGGAACGATTGGCAAATTTGTGAAATGTTTGCTCAAAATACTTCAGAAAACATATGCAACTGAACTAGAGGTTTCATTGCCCATGATCCCTTTGAGGTCTGGCCTTCTATGGCTGAGCAAGAGAGTGGTTAAATTTGATGGAAAAAAAATTTCTGTCCTTTTTGTGTGAGGTTTTTTGCTGGTTTGGTTGTTTGGTTTTTAATTATAGTTCTGTAGAAGATTGAATTAGCTGAATAGTGAAACAATTATTGTGAGAGGGCTCTTGTCTTTCTGGTAGGATCAACACAAGCTTCTTACCCTGGCTGCGGGGATGGGAGGCTGAGTGCTGGTGAAGTGCTGGTTGTGTATGACTCTGACACTATTTCTAAAGACATTTTTTATGATGTCTTGCATGTAAAATGAAAAGGAAATAAACAGCATGAACTGGCTTTCTCCAATTCACTGTTATTTATGTGATTTTTGAACAAGCTTTGAAAGGTAGAGTTGTTTTCTTAATACAAATTAGACCCTTCAATGCTGTCTGTCTTCAGTTCTAAAGTGTATTGTACCGTCAGTCTTCAGGGGTGTGCGTTGGAAGTCATAAAAATTTAATTTGACTTGATGATTCCAGCTGACAATAGTTATCAATGCTTCAAAGGCATCTGAGGCAGATGTATTTAGAACTAAGAGAAGGTGGTGCACAGGTTTGCGTGGATGCGGGGTAACATGTTCTGAAAGCCCTATGATGAGCTCGTTGTAAAGGTCTGTCTTCCAGAAGCAGAAGGAAATTGTCAGTTCTTGTGACTCCCACAGTAAATTGGAAATATCTGAGCTCTCCAGAGTAATTTTAAAAATCTTCAATCCTAACAGTATTTTGATGCATTTTCTCTGCTTATGTAGTGACGAGAGGCAGAAAACAACTTTGAGTGAAATGTTTTCCAAATGAAAATGCTGTGTGAGTGTGCGCCAAATTCATTGTCCGCATTGGCAATAAGTGGTTTTAAATTTTTCGTTTTATTTTGTGTTGTTTGGTGTGGTCTTTTTTAATTTAATTTAATTTATTTATTTATTTTATTTTATTTTTTTAATTTTTGTCTTTTGTTTTTCCACTGTTAAATATTTTTATATTTGTAAACAAAATCTTCACTATTTTCATTGGAGTGTTTTTTGTGAAAATTAGGTGAAAATTATATCTACATCCAAAAATGTTTAATTCTAAGTTGAAATGAATAATATGTTCACCCAAGATACTTTGTTTTGCTAAAAAACAAGGTATTATTTGTAAAGCCTCTACTTTCTTGGCAGTAGCAGTGAAGCAGCAGCATTTCTAAATCCTGCATCTTTGCCTTTTGCAGCAGTAAATAAATGGCTTGCTTTCAGTAGTTCTGCTGCATGTGTTGCAGTTTCCTTTCTGAGGTATTTGGAAGCATGTATATCAAAATAAAACTACAGTGATCTTGGAATTAGTTACGAAAGGGTGTAAATGGCAGTCTGCTGTCAGGGTAGCATATATTGCTTGCTTTTGTATGCATTCTTTTATTTTGCTTGAAATGATTTTTTTTTAGGTACATTATCACAAAGGTGTATCTTTCAAAAGGTTACAGGGAAATGTTTTGGGAAGAGAGGAATGGTAAATTGAATGGAGCAGGTGGATCTGGAGAGGTAGAAGGGTTAACACGTGTTGTGACAAGTTATTAATAATAAAACAACTTTGGGTTGTAGATCATGGAGGTCTTGACCTAAAGAGATTTGTGGTTTCTATATTAATAAAAATATTAATAATTCTGTAATTTGGAAACTTTTATGACCATAGTGAACCTAAAATGAAGTAGCTTTTAAAGTCAGAGTGGAGCAGATCTATTCTGATAAAAGGAAAACCTGCGGCTGTTGTCTTTTTTTAATGAAACAATCTCCTGAGAAATGAGCAATCCCTAATGGGAGATGAGATGGTCTGTTTTGTTTTTAAATCTGGAATTGTCACTAACATGGCAAATTACTTACTTGCTGTAGAGAAATTCAACTTACCAAAGTGTTATGCGTTATAATTAAATAAGGTTATGCTATTCAAAGCTCTGACTTTAAGACAATGAATGTATATGTACTGAAGTAAATTCTCCTAGCAGATAGAAACTCAGAAATGCATCCTTAATATGGATGGGAAAAAAAAAAAGGTAGCATTGTATGAACACTGAAGGTTTTTAGCTAAATCCTTGGCTTTGTCTAATGAAGATTCATACATTGTCATGCTGGGCTTGGTGGTCTTGGTGAAAGTGAAAGCAATCATATTGAAATCACAGGAAGCCTAGGCTTCATGTTTCTAAGATGTAAGAACTTATCAGTGTGAGATAGATAAAACATATTTTTCCCTCAGCTATTCAAAGAACTATCACTTGCATTTTCTTATTTCTGGCCTGTCTTAAACCCATTTATTTTTAGCTTTTTGTTTCAAGAGATGATACATTAATATTTAAGTATCTGTACATTCTTGTATCTCTTGGTTTTGAAGATATTCTTTGTCAGTACTTATTTTGTGACCACCAGCCTAAACATGAAAGCAATAATTATATCAATTAAATTACTCAGCAGCCTCCAATAGCTGAATAATTTTTCAACACTTGCTAACTAACAAAGCAGTTTTAGTGATAAAATCTTATGAAAATATAAATGGATCTAAATTAATATTGTTTAATGTAATAGCCAGTTATCAATTCACATATTTCAACATGTTGATTTTCTTCAACTCTTGAATGGTCCTAAAAGTGCCTGTAATTTCTGTAATACAATTACATCTATGTTTTAGTAATGCCTATTCAAGCTTTTAAAACGTTACATGAAATATTGATACACAAGTGAATCCGTAGCGTGATTCAAGTTGATTTATTTTTTTTTAGTGAAGCTCTACAATTTAGTTCTAAAGTCTAAATTAAGTCTAAAATGTGTGCCATGCATAGAAATATTTTGAGTGCTTTGCAGGAGATGGGCTGATAATTAGGATTAAAAAGTGCTAAAAATTGGCCCTTCCCAGGGACACTTGCAGTTGCCGCATGGGCAGGTTGCAGTCTCGCCATTACTGCTGGTGTCTTCTGCTCCTCCATAAATACCACCTGAGTAACTGTGCATGTGCTGTTTCCTGGAAAACACTAACAGAATGAAAGGGATAAGGGATGTACCCCATAAAGGTGTCTCTCAGAGCCAAAGCAGTGATGTGGATTTTTTTTTTCTTTTTTAAAGGGAATATTGTAAAAATATTTAGGATGAAAATGTTCTGATTTTTAGGAAAATAGTTCTTTAATTGTGGTAAAATGCTATTTAATGTGGAAATAATACCTTGTCTACTACAGAAGGGAGAAAAGGGGCTATTAGAAACACAGATGTGGTGTTCCAGTGAGTTCTCCATCTGTAATTCTCTCAAAAAATTGAACTGGGATGGTGATATAACCCAGTAGGAATACACTCCCTTTTATGAATGGGAGTACTGAAAGTGAGATATCAGACTGGGAAATGCATCTGTAATACAGATGATCACAGTAGAGAGTTTTTTACCTAGGAAAGAAAACTCTAATCTTCTGGTGTTTGTGGGCTTCTGGGAGTGAGGTGTGAGCTGCAAGTTCTCTTGCCACAAGTGAACACAAAAACCCCTTTAGTTCAGAGTTATTACCCATATTTGAAAGTCCTTCTTAAAATAGGATTAGCAAATGGGTTTTGATCATTAGTCCTTCTTCAGAAACAATCCTAATGGAAAGGGTATGAAATGAACTTTTCAGAGAACAACTTCTAACACAGAGGAACCTTTGAACTACTTGTGAATGTGGGTGAACCAGTTACTGCTAAGATGAAAAAGATCCTTTGTTCTCTGTTCGCAGATAATACTGCCATAAAATGCCCTTTCTCAATATAGTAATTTCAGGCAGGCCAAGTTCTGGTTAGGAAATGCCTTTGACCTTATGTCTTAAAAGACAAACTTTTACCTACAAACACCAAATGTTAAAAGGAGTCCAGATCTTCAAAGGACAGTAGAGCTCAGACCTGCTGAAAGAGATTCAAAGATAGCTCTGCAACAAGTAGTATTTTTCCAAAAGCTCTGCAAGATGATGAATGATAATTACCCTAGATTAAGGTTTGGTGGTTTTAATTTTTTTATTTTTATGTTTTATTTGATAGGACGACGGTTCAT
Organism: Amazona ochrocephala; assembly: GCA_039720435.1. Lineage (NCBI taxonomy): Eukaryota > Metazoa > Chordata > Aves > Psittaciformes > Psittacidae > Amazona > Amazona ochrocephala. The sequence goes on from CM077881.1 coordinate 35,691,030, forward strand.
GAATGAATTGCAAATGTGTTTTTAGTGATCTTTGTGTGGCATCTGGAAGTTTTATGATATCTCTGACTTCCTGGTGCTTCCAAACTTCTCATTTTGTGGCAAATATTCTAATTGTAGGTTATTATGTGGTCTTGGTGAATTGAATTTTAAATATTTAAACTAACGTGAAAATTCAGCCTTGATTTAATTAAACTTTGAATGATTCTAAGGTTCTTTGCTATTCTAAGAATTTAGGACTGCAGTGATTCTCTTGGGTTATAGATTGCAATCTTGTCATATCGGCGGCAGCAAGAATTAATAAATAATTTAAAAGGCCCCTATTAAGTTCTCTTCTATTCAGATTTTTGCTTGGTGATGAAGAAGTTGATTTAAAATGGTAAATGTTCTTATTTTTACCTTTAATTTTATTCATGATCAGTTTATAGCTTTGTACTTGAGCCAGACTGTTCTTTAATTTAAGTAACTCTTCTCTTAGTAGTTGTTCCTAATGTATTTGCAAATTAAGGATACTGAGATATTCTGGACTTTTGTTGGTAAACATATTCTCTTTGAACTGGTTTGTCAAATTGAATCTTTTTTTACTATCACTCCTCAGAATCATGTCAGATTCAGATGAGATTTCACCCACTGATATTTTATGATTTTAATTAATGTGGCTGGCTTAAAATATCTCAGAATCATATAGGTGGTGCTCTTTTTGGATATTAAGTAATAAACAGTTTAATTTGAAGTAGTTTAGTTGGTTTTAATCTGTTGTTAAAGTTTCATTAACTGGTCATTACAGAAAGTTATTTAAATATAAAAATAGTTCTTTAGTTCTAAATTTGTCTCAATTATTTACAAAGAATATTTTATGAGACAGTGTAAATTATGCTTTTATTCCTGGAAGACTTTTTGAAGCAACAGTAATTGCAGCTTTAAAAAAAAAAGTTTTTTTGCAAAATTTCATTAGCAGCAGAACTTAATATGCTGTCTGATATAATTTGAGAAGATTTAAGAGTGGTCTTAAAGCTAATCTCATTTTTCCATAGACAGGAGTGCAGTTTCAGATTGCTAAATATTTGGGTTTCTCTCCTCATTATTCCTTACCCATTCCTATCCACATTTTCACCTTTCTGTTCAACACACATCTGAATTTTATTATATATGGTTCTGGTACTTTACCTCACCCTTTTCATTTCAGTTCTGATATGGTATCCTCATCTGGTCTTGTTTTCTCAACAGGTGAATTCCACTTGTCTAGTAGTTGTGGAGATGCATCTGTTGTCTTCCTTTATAACCTTCTGCAGTGCTTTTACAGGTAATATTTAGGTGGGTGAGACATTTCACAATTGGTGTATAACTTGTATCCTCAGGCAGTAAATTACAGATAACAGAACCAGACAGAGGTACCTGAGAAGAGCTCCATCTCTCTCCTGAAGAATCTTTTGTATGCTGGAAGCTCATCTTCTAGCCTCACCTTTCCTCCAGGTTCTTGAGGACTGGTGCTGTGTTGGATAACCATGATAGAGCAGCCCATTGCATACTCACCTGGGTCTTGTCCACCGTAGCTTCTGGATTTATGCTTAATCTGCAGGGCTAAAAGTTCAGCATGTGGGACATAGCTGAAGAACCTAACTGGCTGGCACAGAGAATGCCATTTAGTGTCAGAGACACCAGAATTGTTCCTGGATAAGTTTAGAAAGCATAATCAGAGATGCAGAAATGCTTAAACTCATGCTGTTTTTCTTCGTAAAACTTGGTATGTTCTTGCCAGCTCTGGTTTCCCGTAGGGACTTGAAGAGACCAGTGAAACGGTCTCGGTGGCACTGCTCAAAGAAAGAATCACTGGGTTCCTTATTTTTTCCTGGAAAAATGCACTACAGCAAGCAGTATCAGTCACATTAAAAAGGCAAGCAAAGGAGGAACTGAAATGACACTGAAACATATGTTGATGTTAGCGCTTTATGTGCTTGTAGATAATATGTAGAGTACCAGTTGTTCAGCGGACATCAGTACTGTGCAGCAGTGCCGCTGTAAACTGATGGTGATGCTTGCTGAGTTCAGATGAAGCCTTTATAGCATGTGTGTTGTGGTTTAAGTCCAGTCAGCCACGTAGCTCGCTCGCTCACTCACCGCCCCCCTTCCTCCCCCCCCTCCCAGAGGGGTGGGAAGGAGAATCAAAAGAATGTGACTCCCATGGGTTGAGATAAGAACAGTCCAGTAACTGAGGTATAACACAAACCACTGCTGCTACCACCAATAATAATAATGATAAGGGAAATAACAAGGGAAGAGAATACAACCGCTCCCCACCCGCCAACCGATACCCAGCCCGACCGAGCAGTGATCTAACGCTTCTGGGTGACAATCCCCAATTTATGTAGTGGGCATGACGTGCTGTGTTTTGGAATGCCTCTTTGGTCAGTTTGGGTCAGGTGTCCTGTCTCTGCTTCCTTCTGGCTTCCCCTCCTCCCTGGCAGAGCATGAGACTCAGAAAGTCCTTGGTCAGAATAAATATTACTGAGCAGCATCTAAAAACATCAGTGTTATCAGCACTGTTCCCAGGCCAAAAGTCAAAAACACAGCACTGCACCAGCTGCTATGAGGGAGAAAAATGACTGCTGCTGCTGAACCTAGGACAATGTGCCTGGTAATTTTGTTATTGTTGTGCTTGCAAAAATGTTTCAATAGTTCTTTTACACAAAGACTACACACTTTAACAAATATCTTTGTCTAACCGACATCAGATGTTCAGTAGGTGGTGGTTTAAACTAGATTACACAGGAGATTCACAGTAATCTTTTAACGTCCCTCTTCCCTTCCTGAGAATAATGGTTTTTGAGAATAAGGTGCTTTTTTCCAGTTTTTTGTTGATATTGGGGAAAGTATAAGTTAGGTACCTTATCCTTTTCTTTCCTCAATAGTTACTATGGGAACAGAGCTGCGGGTCACAGGGGAAAATCTGCAAAAGTGGTTTCTTAAATTGTTCATTAAAAAAAAAAAAGAAGGTAACTTATTACTGGAATTGTAGTACTTTTCATTCAACTTTGTTGGATCGTATTGTTATCCATATTTCACTCACAAAAGAAGCACAGTGAGTGGCAAGAAAAACAGATGGGCATGTTTTTATACTTCTTCCTTAGGGTTAATATTTTTTAATTGAATGCAGCTGTTGGAAAGATTGCTGTTACATATAGATGGAGCATTAAAAATGGATGATCACATTTTCATCCTGTTTCAGTGGAGTACTAGATTTAATTATTCCACTGCCCTTATTCAGAACCCTGCAGGGTTTTTTTTCTTAATAATTATATCATAAGTTAGAATAAGTTTCACTTCCTTACTTAACGATTTCAGTATATAGGGGTAATCACCTTCTCATTCAGCTTTTGTGTAGAGTACAATTATTATGGGTGAAAATGCATAAGATTAGAAATCTCTAAGATGCATCCTGTTATTCTCACTATGCAGATAATACAGCTGACTCTTTCTAGGGCCGTGAGTTTTGGGTAGTCTGTCCACTGATGCCTCTATTTCCCTAGATTTAATTTTTTACACTTTGGTATTTATGCGAAAAGTCCTGCTGTCATCCATCAACTTCCATTTTTTTTTTTTTTTTTTTTTTCAGAAAGAAAGAAAAAAATAGTTCCTTTGTATTCTTTCTTCTTTTCAAAAAAATCGATTGGTAAAAGCCAGGAAAGTGAAATGGAGATGTTGAAAGGGATGGGGGATATTTCATGGTAATCCAGATTACCGACATAGCGTTTATATGGTTTCGTTTAATCAACCTCATCTACTGGATAGATATGATAAAATTCCCACTTAATGTAGTAGTTTTGAATATATGGGCTTCAGTTTGCATAGGGGATTCATGGTGAGATCATTAGGAGTGTGGTGTGTGAATCTAGAGACAGTAACTGATCCGTACTGTTGATTATGCTGCCCAGTGTCTACTGCTTTGTAGACTTCTGCAGTTCCTTTTTCAAGAGATTTTTTAAAGTTTGTGGTTAAGTGTATCTCCGTGTCATACTTGAGTATAACTGTGATTCAGGATTATAGAGCTAAATTTGGAAAAGCATGTTGAAAACTCATTGTAGTGGTTCTAAGTATATTGATTCTATATGTTGGGTAATGAGTCGTAGACAGTTGCTGAGGTATATCCAGCTTTTGTGTGGCATGTCCTGGAGGGCTAACCATGAAAAATCACTTTTCAAATGAGAACTTAATAAAAACTTTCCTTCTCTGAACACTAAGCCCTACTCCCTGTGCGATTAGTGGTTTCATCTCTTTCTCAGCAGTTGGGTAATGATGATGGCTCCAGATGCTGCAGGAGTGATAAAGAGAGTGATTAATTTCACTTGAAAGGGCATATGTTCAAAGAGGAGCCAGCCCAGCGCCTCAAATGTGGAGCCCACGTCGTTGCTGTGGTGCAGCTTGCTTGCCTTGGTACCCAACTGTTCCTGGAGAAAGTACCAGTAAACCTATGTTATTTATCTTAAGCCAATATGTTTGCTGCTTGGTTTCGACCACTCATTGATGTGAATTTCCCACCCCCCACTCCCCCCCCCGTATTTCACAGGATAGGATTTTAAAAGCTCTTTGTGTCTCTTTATAAAGCAGTGCTGTCAAGCTTTCAGCAGAAGACTTTGAGAAGTGGCTGATGCCACCAGCGTAGCCTAAGTAACTGTGAACAAATTCAGGATTATGTTTATACCCTGTACAGAATGGAGTGGTAATAAAAGCATTCATAATCCCTGGCATAGTCAACAGTAACTTTAGAAATGTTCCTACGCTTTATTTGCAATAATAGTTCACACCGTATGACTTGCTGAAAAATCCTGACATTTAAAGTATTACATTCTTAATATACTTAAAAAATTAAATGTATAATGTAGGTACTTTAGTAAGTCTTTGTTAGGACTTCATTGACGTGTTGAATAGGTTAACAGAAATATGAAACATGTCTGGTGGTGCCAGACATGTGATTAAATATAGGGTGAGGGGATATCTGGTGTTTACTGGGTTGTCACCCAAACTTTTTCACTAATTGGTGTCCTGTTGGGTTTATTCTGTCACCCCTGAGATCCAAAGACATTCACGTATCAATAGTTTAACAATATCCACCTATGTGTGAGGCATGTTTTACTTCTTTACAGTATGACATTCATAAGCATAAATTTCACAAGTTTGGAAGTGCTGCTGCCAAAAATGAATTCAGTATTTCTGACATCTTTAAGATCTTTTGACCCATTAGTTAAATTGATAAGTATCAATTGCTTTTGAGCAATTACGTTTGAGCAAAATAAGCACTTTTCTTCTAGCTATTGAAAATCTTCAAGATGGAGTCACTGGTTATAGAAAAATGATTTCTATATATTTAATAAATTCTGATGTGTATTAGCTGTATATTTTTGAAACAGCTGCCTGGAGAGAGCACAAAATTTGAGGTTTTACAGACAAGGACAAAAAAGAGGGGGTGTAATGATAAAACACCAGGAACTTTTCAGAACTTCTTTTATTAAACATGGTGCACACAACATAGTGCTCATTTAAAGTTTTTGTCACTCCCTTATTATTTTTCCTTGTATAATAAAGTAATGCTGTATTCAAGCAGAATTGCAATAAATTGTTTGCAGCTCTGTGTGTTAAATATGTATGCCATATGACGAGAATAAGTAATTTATCTAAGCTTTCAATATTTTTGGTATCAATTCAGTATATCTATTTTTCATCTAGCATTAAATATTTCATAATCCAAGTATAGTTGTATCTTGATTTAAACCATTGATAATGTGAAAATTCTTAATTCTGCAGATGTGTATTCCCAAATTTTGCTTTATTCACTTTCAGTGGTGAGCTTTGAACATGTGGAGTTGTGTCTATTCTTAACAGGTAGCTGATGTTTATTAGTTTTGAAGTTGTAGAAATCCAATAATAAGGATTTATCCGAACTTTAACTAGTGTTGATCACACTTTTCCCTTAAGGAAATATCAATCCTCGATCTTCTGCATTCCTCTGCAAAGTGCCAAGAAAACCTTACTTCTAGAATTGGGTCCAAGCATGAAAATGTGTGCCACTCCCCTAAAACAACCCCAAGTATATCCTTGTACTGAGATGAAAGTTTCACTGAGATGAAAGTGTTAAATATGTTGCTTACATGTTAGTGTCTCTGTGTGTATATGTTTATGCATTATTTTTTGAGGGTATTTATATGTCAGCTGTGTATAATTGTGTTGCCATCTAGCCAAGGACATTGGTGTGGTAGCAGAAACAAAAATACAACTGCAATGATTTGAAAAGACTGGAGAGGGATCAAATGAGAAACTGGGAAGCTGGAGTAAATGATGACAGTAATGTTATTGTGCCCTAAGGGTCTTGCAAAGTACAGTACTTAAAACCCAATTTTTGCTTTGTAGATAAGTGAGTGTGTCTCAGTTAAGTCAATATACGTGTGCAATAGGTGATAAAGTTTGGTATTACACACCTGCTTTGATATTTTTCATAGTTACTGCTTTACGTAACATTATGTTTGGAACGCTCTAAAGTACTTTATGCTTTCTGTTACGACCTTTCAGACTTGTGTCTTGGTTTAGTAATGGGACTTCAGGCAGCCCAAAATTTTCACTCCCATGTTGGGTATTTATTGATAGCTAATTGACTATTGACCTTTGCAGTGACTCTGCGAAAAGCAGGGAGTGACACTAGGGGATAACAAATCAAAGAAATTGAGAAGCAGGTGAGAAAATGTAATTCTGTGCAGTTACATTTAAATACTGAAGGCTGCTCCTCTGAATAAAAGGTGAAAAATAGAAAAAAATCCCTGTTTTGCCTGTAGATATTTTAAAATTTTAATGTATATATAAAAGAGTTTTACTTTTTCACCTTCTTCACTGTGATTCACTTGGCCTTGATTTTTTTCTTCTTTTTTTTTTTTTTTTTTTTTTTTTTGTGTGTAATAGATAAGCCAGCTGCCAAAGTCCTCAAAATGATTTAATTATTGTATCACACAGGGCCCCAAATCAGATTTAAGGTATTTTGATGAAGTTTATGGAATAAACCAATGAGCAGGTGCATATGATGGAAAGTTGCTGGTATTCGCATCTGCTTGATGATTCTGCAGGCAGAAAGTTCCCTATAGACCTTACCTGAAAGGTCAAGAGCTAACCTTAGTATATGCCGTTTAGTACAATATCATTAGAATAAATATATTGTAACTATATGTGTGTCTTAGTGTATCAGGAGCTAAAGAAATGGTAAACTCTCCATGTTCTGAATATATTACCAAATAAAGCTATGCAGCATTCAATAAAGCAATTACACAAAAAGCATTACAGTCAACTTCAATTCCAATATTAGCAGTAATAATCAATCATTTTCAATCCAAGGGACAGTCTAATCGTTTTTTGTTGCTGCTTTGAAAGGTTACGTTACTCAGTTATCTTGCAACTGAGCAACCTTTTCATGTTTGCTTCATGTAGGTTTTTATAAATGTTCTTCCTTTTAATCTCTGTATTTTTGGTATTGGTTATTTCGTGAGAGTTTGAAGATTTCCCTAACCTTTTCTCATCCCAATTTAACTTTTACAGTAATTAAACATCTTTGGAGTAGAAGACTGAATTGACATGAGCAATAGATGATTTTTTTTTTTAATCTGCCTATCTCTGTAAAATCTCCTTTTTGCTCTTTCTGCTGGTGTTGCCACATTTTTCTTTCCAGAAGCTTAGATACTTTGTGAAAGAGCCTTCTTTTCAGGTCTTCTGGAAACAATTCTAGCCAATCCTTTTTCTTGCAGATGGTGTCATTTGGACAATATTAATCACAGTGCAAAATGCTGACTTTTAAGCAAAAGGGTATCTCATTTTTTCAGATATGAACCTGGCTAGTAGTTAGTTGAATTACTGTACCCTGGATGATGCCCATTAGCCCATAAATTTCTTTCCTCCATTGTCTAGTAAAATTAGCATATTTTTCATGAATGAGAACTGAAAGGTCCTTACCATTTTATTTTTGTTTCCAATGCAAATAGCAATTAAAGCAGCTGGGAAATTTTAGCTTAAGAATACATTATCAGAGATTTGTTTCTTTTTATGTCTTTGGTGGTATTGGCAAAGCTGCCTGTTAATGTATTGCTGATGGATATTTTTTGCTTTTTTAAATCCTAACAGTTTCTTCATGCCTGGCCTGAATATACATTTTAGTACCAGTTACTGTCCTTGCGTCCTATGGACACACACATGTGCTCTGGTTTACTTGTCTTCAGGTAGCTATTAATATGTTGAAGATCCATACATCTGAATTAATTTCTGTTGTGGTGTTTTTACTCTATCATCATAAATCTATTCCGTCTAACTTCTGTTGTCTTTATGCACTGATAGCTGCACGGAGGTGGTGTAAGATGGTACGTGAAACTGCTGATTGTTAATGCTGTGCATTATTCTATTTTTTTAACTAGATTGGTAAATGCCATATGTGAAATTTCATAACTTTCTCATAAAACCATTTTAATATATCTCTGGAGACTCTATTGATAAACTTTCCCTTAAGCATATATACAAATTAAGTGTGGGAACCTGTGGCTAAAAGAAGTGGCTCCAAGGCAGTGATTCACAAGGATGAAAAATCAATAAGAGTTTCATTAAGGAAGGAAGGAAAGTTTTGACAGGGACTTTGGTTTGCTTTTTTATGGAAAGCAGAGGGAGAAACTTTTTTATTCAGCTTTACTTCTAGAAGTAGGAGTCATAATGTTGAAGCACGAATGTGGCTGGGTGAAGGGATCTGGCAGCTATGGTCTCTGTATCCCTGGTGTATTTTCTCAAATTCTCCTCTTTCAGCTCTTCCTTTTAATTTGTAGAAGTAGCAGCTGCTGTAAGTGGAATTACCCTCTGGAAAAGCTGCCTCAGCTGATACCTCGGGGCTGGTTTTAGCATGTGTGTGTATGCAGGAGGTTATAGCATAGGGTTGCAGAACTGCTGCTAGACGGAGCTGTGTCCTCCCATGGATAGAGGTTTCCACCCATAGCCCCACTCTTCAGCGGGTCAGGTTTTGTGGCCATGTAGTTGGGTTGATTCAGATAGCTTGGTGTGATGGAAACTGTATTTTTTTTTCTCCCTATTTTTAAGGGTTTTCTGTTGAATGAGCTGAGAAGTGACCTGCCCCGCAGCTGATATGGTGAGGATGACCTGTGGGAGGGCAGGAGGGCACCATGGGGTGGGAAGGAGGATGAGACCTGCCTACATGTGGGAGCTGTGTGGGTGAACATGAACGCAGATGCTGACACGGGCGCCTGCTTGGTCTGTGCGTAGGAGCTCCTCTCTTCTGGGAAGATTCTGTTTGTGAAGCTGGACTTCTATAGCAACCAACTTTCCCTGTCATAACTCTTGATTTTGTTTTTTTAGTTTTGCTATTTAAGCGTGGTGATGACACGTTAGCTATCTCACAGTGACATTCGGCAGTTGTACATCTGTTTGTTTTCATTAAATACCATCTTTTGGAAAGTTTTAGCGGCTATCCGATTAAAACACACTTAGGGTGGAAAATCTGGCAGAGGTCCTCTCAGCCAAAAGCAAATTTATTTCTCGAAGCTTGTTTAAAAAAACCAGGAATGCTGGCAGGGTTGAATAGTAAATATGAGCTGTACATCTTGTTCAGTGGGCTTTTTTTGGATGACTTGCATGAACCAAACCAGTGAGTAAGTGAAACACAAGTGACTGAGGGCTCTGACAGGGTTGTGGTGATGGATTAAAATCAGATGAACGAAGCTGCTGCCACCCCTGACCATCTGCCCTGCTCTTTGTTGTGCATCCCAGAACAGCAATATTTGGTCTGTTCATGAATCAGCTTTTATAAAACAGTTTTTGGTCTGGAATATTAAAGTAAGCTGAACTGGGGTTGGTTTACTTCAATATGCTTCTCCTAAATGCTTTTGGGGAGCTTTCAGACTGCCCCAGCTGTCTAAAAAGGCGTACTAAAAATGGGATGTTATTTGTATTTCTGAGGCTGACTTGGTAATGTACTCGTGCTGCTTCCTTGCTTGCATCTTCTTGCTCTGCTGCTGTGTGTAAACGCAAATGTGTGCCATTATGTGATTGCTCTGCTCTGGCATTGAAGCTGATGGTGTCCACAGCCCTGAGTGTCCCTGCACCATGCTTCCCTGCACAACATCGCCTGCCTGAGAGTCAGCATAGATGCTGCTCTCAGCAGTTTCTTCTCAGTGCATTTAAAATTGTGTTCCTGTTTACCACTCCAGTCCTGCAGAAATACTGCTACCTTTTAGTAAATATTTTAAGAGTAAGCTACTATTTTTTACTTAAATATTTGTATTGTAACATGTACAGTGATTGCCTAACATATATTCTTCTACAGAGCATCTGAACTGCAATTTGGGGAAATCATTTGCTTGGTTTTAGAGCAAAATTGGGTTCAAGTTGATTAGCTGAAGTAAATGTGGTGCACTTCAGACCTACATTGAGTTGTGTATAGTGCAATAAACAGTAATAAACAAGTGTTTGGTGCTGAAAGTCCCACGCCTTTAAGCACCGTGGGCTGCTGGGTGACCTGTTCACCTTTCCCAGGTTTTGAACAATGGCAAGTGAACAGATTGGATGAGATCTTTTTTCAGCATCATCTGTTTTCACAACTGAAGTTCCCATATGATCATATCATATAAATTATTTAAGATGCAGAAGCTGTGTAACCAGAGTTTCCAGTAAAGGCTAAGGCTCCATCTGTTCTGTGAACCTTAAGGATTGTGCATTTCACGGCATCGTCTGTGTTGCTGGATGACATTATAAGAGTCAGGAACATTCAAATGTGCCCCAAACTTGCTTTGTGTTTGCTTCACAGTAGTGAAAACCTCACTGCATTAGCTCTGTATTCCTGAGATGCTCTTGGCTCAACTTCATTCACAGTCAGTCCATGCTGCCAAGTGCACCTTTGGCACTGGGTTTAGCGTCCTTTAACAGAAGCTGGACTGTACTGTATACAACACCAAGAGAAAACAAACATGATCAGAGAGGTTCTTGTGCAATATGAGGAGAAAGCGAAAAAAAAAAAAAAAATAGGGGGAAAAAAAAAAGAAATCCAGTCTTTTGGGTTCCTGTTGTGCATATTCCATCTAGTTTAAATCATGTTTTCAATTTAAAATCTTTTGGCTAATCAGTATTTTAGCGGTGCTATTCAGAAATGAGGGCAGCAGCATTTTTTGTATAACAAACCCAAATGAAATTATTCCATATGCAGGTGGTGAGGAGAATGAAGTTCTGGAAGTTGAAACTTCTTTTCCAAGTTTTGATGCCACCAACCTCCTCCTGTCAGAGAGCAGGAGTCGCTTCTGAAAAGCTTTCTGAAAGAGAATGTTGCTAAGTGACATTAAAATTAAATATCGACATCATGTCCTGGTTTCTCCTAAAACCTGAGTGAAATATATGCTGTGTGCTGTGCACTACTTATGTATATGTAAAAGTATTTTCTTAAAATGTGCATGGCTTCAGGTATAGGCTTAAGGCTTCAAATATCATAGCTGCTTTGAATAAAGTTATGAGAGTAAGGAAGGATGAAGTTTAGTCTCATAGATGAAGATTACAAACTTCTAAGGCTTAATTTTCAGGGCTTCATTTTCTCCTCTTCAGTTTATTGGAATCCATATTCATAGAATCATAGAATAGTTAGAGTCGGAAAGGACCTTAAGATCATCTAGTTCCAACCCCCCTGGCATGGGCAGGGACACCTCCCACTAAACCATGCCACCCAAGACTATGTCTAACCCCACCTTGAACACTGCCAGCAATGGAGCATTCACAACTTCCCTGGGCAACCCATTCCAGGGCCTCACCACCCTCACAGGAAAGAATTTCTTCCTCATATCCAGTCTAAACTTCCCCTGTTTAAGTTTGAACCTGTTACCCCTTGTCCTCTCACTACAGTCCCTCATGAAGAGTCCCTCCCCAGCATCCCTATAGGCCCCCTTCAGATACTGGAAGGCTGCTATGAGGTCTCCACGCAGCCTTCTCTTCTCCAGGCTGAGCAGCCCCAACTTTCTCAGCCTATCTTCATACGGGAGGTGCTCCAGTCCCTGATCATCCTCGTGGCCCTCCTCTGCACTTGGTCCAACAGTTCCATGTCCTTTTTATGTTGAGGACACCAGAACTGCACACAATACTCCAAGTGAGGTCTCACAAGAGCAGAGTAGAGGGGCAGGATCACCTCCCTCAACCTGCTGGTCACACTCCTTTTGATGCAGCCCTGGGTACGGTTGGCTTTCTGGGCTGCGAGTGCACACTGCCGCCTCATGTTCATTTTCTCATTGACCAGCACCCCCAAGTCCTTCTCTGCAGGGCTGCTCTGAATCTCTTCCCTGCCCAACCTGTAACTGTGCCTGGGATTGCTCCGACCCAGCTCTTGGACTTTGCACTTGTCATGGTTAAACTTCATCAGGTTGACATCAGCCCACCTCACAAGCGTGTCAGGGTCCCTCTGGATGGCATTCCTTCCCTCCAACATATCAACTCAACCCCACAGCTTGTGTCTTTTTCTTAAGGCTGGCTGATTTCCCTTCATTTACAAACCAGACAGGGTGATAGATAAAATATCTCCTATGTAGCTGTTGTATATGTATTTTTTTAACATAATAATTATCTTCTAGACTTGTGTTCTTCTGATCCAAACCCAAAACCACAGGTACTATGTTTCTGTTTTTTTCCAAGGTCAATATATAAAGCCTGAATAGGTGCATTGGTGACAGCTGACTGGTGCCATTGGTGTACAGGTTGTTAGAGACTGTATTAATGGGCTCTGTTCTGCCCAGATTTATAGTTCTCAGCTTTTGGAGAGGAGAACAACCCAAGTCTAAATAAAGTAGGGCTATTTTTATAATTTGGAAGATTTTTAGACAGAGATTTTGTTTGGCAAACCTGTCTGGCTCCATCAAAACCTTTTTTTTCTGTGTGTATGGTAGCTTGAAAGTGGAATAATTTTGACCACCATACTGTCATCTGTTAGGGTTCAGCATTTTGCACCTATTGAAGATAGATTAGACAGAACTGGTGGGATTTTGGTGCTGAACTGATGTATGTATTTATGGACAGCAGCAGTACAGGCAGTATAGAGGCTCTGGAAAAGCTCTATTTCTCTGTTGCCTGTGGAGTAATTGGTGGAGTAGGCAGGGAGTAGACACCACCCTCATCTCTGAGCCCTGGGTTTGAGATGTGTTTGGATTGGGGTATGGTAACAGCCCAGGACCTGTGCAGTAGTTGTAGGAGGTGTGCTTTCCCCCTGCCTCACCAAAGAGCAGCTGAGCTGTTCAGCAGCTTTATCTAGGGGGGAAGAGGAATTAAAAGGAGACAGTTAGATCTCTTTTTATGCTTTTTGACTTTATGGGATTTTTTCTTTTTATGCCATGACTGTGGTTTTCTGAGACAAATGCTGAAAATACAATGGAATGTAAAAAGCTAATATATTTAACATACAGCAGGAAGTCCATAGAAGGAATAAATACATTTACCCTCCAGTGAATATCTTTTGCCGGTTGACTTCTCACCATTCAGATTGGGCTCCACCATCTCAAGCATAGACTCCTCTGCGAATCTTGTTTCCAGAAAGAGATCAGTCCTGAAAGCCTGTAGTGGCTCCTTGACGGATATTGCTAACTGACAATAATATAATTGGTCATCCCAATTTTTCCTAATTTTGATGAAACCGTTTAGTGTTTTTGGTATTTCTAAAGAAAGGAGGGTTTCTAAGAGCTGTGATTTCTTTTCTCTCTTTTGCCCCTGCACTGCTAACCCAAGCCTTGTTTCCTACCTGCTCTCACCTGGATCTCCCCCTGTCCCTCTGAAACTTTGCATCAGTCGGGAAAAGAGGAAAAACAGCAAAATGAAGGTTAGTGGTCGTGTAGGACATGCTGTGCTGAGGGCTGTGACAGTGTAAGAAGAAGGATGTTTGTCAGCATGTTACTGTGTGCAGGATCATCAATAAAAAGGAATGTAATTGTCACTCTTCTTTCCTTAGATTGTTTTTTTTCCATTTTCTCTGATTTCATAGTTTTGGCAAGAAATGCTGTTTATGAGGAACAGTCAGCAGAGAGTTAAACACTGGTGCATGGTATGTAGTTTACCCAGGCCTAGTGGAATTGCAGAAAAACAGAATTTGCAGCAGAAAAATAAAAATAAAATCTAATATAACAGATTGTGGGATGCTAACTGCTGCTGCTGTCGCAAGTGTCCTCCTGCTTTGTGGCTTGCTGGTTGTCTTCTACGCTCTTGTGAGTGCCTGTCTACTCCGGGAGAAAAATAGTTTGAACAGCCCGAGCTAGTACAGAGTATCTGTAGTTTAATAGTTTTTTTCAGGTCTCTGTCATTCTAATGTGTTTTTAACTGAAGAAGTAATAAACTTTCAATTAAAACTTATTAGCTGCCCCAAAACATATTGGCCTTTTATGTAATTTTAGAGTGTTCAAGGTTACTTAAAGTCAACATGGATTTATTTTTATCAAGTAAAGGTGTTTTACTCCCTCTAAAATCATGGAAGATACTTTTCTCCCAGGGCAGTTCTTGAACCCATCAGTAATTTCCTTCAAGTGGCTGAATTAGTGATGTTTGAGAGTAAAATGTGGACTGTATTAAGTTTCTCAGTTTTTCAGAAGGCCAGACAGGAAAATCTATGACACCTGTTTGCTACAGTGAGAATCTGCTCCAATAATCTAATATAAATCAAATCAGGATCAAAGCTCTTTATTGATTTATTAATGGAACATAATTAGCCAGCAGTCAGTAGACCACATTCAGATGAGCCGCAGTACAAGATGCTTAGTATAAATTTGTAAATACCTTTCTAGATCTAATCTCCAGAACTTTCTAATCGTCATCCTCCTCCCCAAAAGCATCCTCACCACTTACACATGAAGCTTTACCTCCATCCAGAGCTGTGCAGGAGATGTGGGTGCTGTGCCTGTGTGCACCCGTCTGCCTGTCATATCTGCCTCCTTGGGGTGAGATCACCACTGCTCTCTTCCCACTACTTTCCCCTGTTTGCTGTAAGAAAGAAGAAATGCATGCCTTTTTTATTTTCTTTTATTTTTTTAAATTCTTTTCAAAGTGATTTCCTTCTTTGTTTCAAAAGTGTCTGAGTAGTTCCCTGGTTCCTGTTTGATCTGGCTGATGGTCATCCTTGTAATTTGTGGAACTGCTTTTTCTGGAGATGATATTAAACCTTAGTCATGGGATTACCTTGAGGAAACAGACTTTCTTACTCTTAATTTAGTGTACCAAGCAGCATGATGCAGGCATGGCTGTGCATCTCCTCACTTAACCTCCATTCACTTTGTGGCTCCATCCATTTCTGTTACTTGCTAAGTGGCCTTTCCCTTTAGAAAAAGGACATAAGAATAGATGGGAAAACACTTGCAGTTTTTCCTTTATTATACCTCACCTTAAGGGAGGATATGCTATTTTCGTTTAAAAAATGAAGAAATATTAATTCAAGTCCATAGCTGGGTTCCTCTGGGTAAATAGTTTGTCTACAGTAATTTCAGAGTGATGGATCACACAGATACATTTTTTGGTATTTTGTTTGGCTCGGTTGGCATAATCTGACAGGCCACATCTCCAGTCTCTCATTCTGTCTGAAGCCAAAGTATGGATATCAGTTTATATTTCTGGCATATTAGACAGATATTTTTCGTTGCAGGTTTTTGATCTATTGCCAATTTACCTCTTATTTTTTTTCTTCTTTTCCTCTTACCTTCACATGCAAGTGCAGCATGCTTCTGTGTTTGAAGTCATCGACGGTGGGAAGCGTGGTACCTAAATTCTTTGAGTATTTAGCCGATGCTGCACATTGTGCATTGACAAGACTGTGTGAAAAATGACCACAGCAGAAGTGAGGGTAGAGAAAAGCATGCTTTTAAAAAAGTGTTCTGTGTAGGTTTTCCAGCTCGAAATGCATGCGTGTGCTGGTCTGGAGATGGGCACCAGACCAGGTACTCATGAGAAGTACTTTTGTTTCTGTGCATGTGCTGGCCACATGGTTATCCTTCAGGTGCACAGTAAAACTAAAACATTCAGTTCAGGTCAAGGAATGTGTCACTCAGTGTTCGAGAGGGATGGGGATGAGGTTATCTAATGAAGACTTCAGTAGGACCCATGTGGCAGTTAATCATATTGTTGGCATGATTCCTTAAGCTCCTAATATTCTTGAGAACTCATATTATTCTTAGCATTCTTACACTTTTCTTCATATTTTGTAATAAATTCTAGAGACTAATCTATATTAATTTCATTATTATTTACCATTTTATATTTTGTATTTTTGGATTTCTGTGATCTTTTTTAACAAGCTTGTGTGTCTTTCTATCTTCTTCCTTAAGTACTTTGTGGTGATCATTTACATCTCTGGTAAAATTTTTCTTCTATTTGATCTGGGCTCAAAACTGTCTCAAGAGTGAAGATATCACCCTTATAAGGAATATAGTAAATATGTTTTGAATTTAACCATGCCAAGTGCAAGGTCCAAGAGCTGGGTCGGAGCAATCCCAGGCACAGCTACAGGTTGGGCAGGGAAGGGATTCAGAACAGCCCTGCAGAGAAGGACTTGGGGGTGTTGGTCGATGAGAAAATGGACATGAGGCGGCAGTGTGCACTCGCAGCCCAGAAAGCCAACCGTACCCAGGGCTGCATCAAAAGGAGTGTGACCAGCAGGTTGAGGGAGGTGATCCTGCCCCTCTACTCTGCTCTTGCGAGACCTCACTTGGAGTACTGTGCGCAGTTCTGGTGTCCTCAACATAAAAAGGACATGGAATTGTTGGACCAAGTGCAGAGGAGGGCCACGAAAATGATCAGGGGACTGGAGCACCTCTCGTATGAAGATAGGCTGAGAAAGTTGGGGCTGTTCAGCCTGGAGAAGAGAAGGCTGCGTGGAGACCTCATAGCAGTCTTCCAATATCTGAAGGGGGCCTATAGGGATGCTGGGGAGGGACTCTTCATGAGGGACTGTGGTGATAGGACAAGGGGTAACGGGTTCAAACTTAACCAGGGGAAGTTTAGATTGGATCTGAGGAAGAAATTCTTTACTGTGAGAGTGGTGAGGCACTGGAATGGGTTGCCCAGGGAAGTTGTGAATGCTCCATTGCTGGCAGTGTTCAAGGCGGGGTTGGACATAGCCTTGGATGGCATGGTTTAGTGGGAGGTGCCCCTGCCCATGGCAGGGGGGTTGGAACTAGATGATCTTAAGGTCCTTTCCAACCCTAACTATTCTATGATTCTATGGTAGGTACTTATTTATAATTTTGTGGTTAAGTCAGCTCTACTCAAAGAATAGGTCACTACTGTCTTGTAGTTTAATTTTGTTCTTTCTGATGCAAATACCAATAGCTGATGCTTTTTCAGAAAGCTTGCAAACACAAAATGTATGGAAGAGATATCTGAAATATTGACTGCAGTTTTTGAGTTTTTAAAGAAATAGTTTACAGACAATTAACTATGGCTAACAGTAATTTTTTGAAATGTTATGTTGTTTTGACTGCATACCTAATGATGTTTCAATAGATGTCAATTCTTATGGAAATGTAAGAATTAGAGATGAGGGTGGATTTTTTTTAGCACAAAGGATAATTGGGTGTCTGACTCATATCAAAAGTTAGTGCAAGTTGAGTGCTGGGCTCTTTTTGTGCCTCTAAATATCTCTTTCAGAAAGATAACTAGTTAGTTCTCCCACTCTTAAGGCCCAGCAATAGTTATGTATACGTTTTATATTAATTCCTATTTTTTATTTTTTTTTTTTTTTTAGCATTTTTCCCAAGTGAAATGTATGTGAGTTGGCTGGAATGAGTGACACTCGTGTGTGTGTGTGGAGTAAGATGTGTCTCTCGTGGGTGTTGGCAGAAGGTGATGGGTATGGTAAGTAATGCCTAGGTACTTTCAAAATTGTTAGTGGGAATGTCAACTATGTAGGCTTCTTTGAGCTAACTATAGTCTTTTCATAGCAGGCTTAACATTTTGATAGCCAGGTGTGTCAAAACTGATCAGCTGCAAAATTAGTATTTGCATATGTTTTTTTGAAAACAATGTTACCTTTTTTTTTTAAATAGTGGTGTTATAATTTAGCCAAAGGAACCCTCTGCTGACAGTAAAAGGAAAAGCCAGATATCAATCCTCAGACATAAAGTCTTTATAGATGACATTTTTTGTTATTATAAAGAGTATTATTTGCTCTTCATGATTTTTTTTCCTGATGCCTATCAGGTTTTACTGTGTTCTTTGCTCTTCATCAGTAACCAAGATCAGCACCCAAGCTGGAATCTCATTTGACGAAGCAGGCAAGTAATGTTTTCTCTTTTGAGCTGTAGAACCACTTCTTTTAGTGAAAACAGTGGCTCTGATCCAGGGTTTGAGTCAGCAGAAGTTTCCCACTGACTTTCTGAGGAGTTTGTAGGAAAAAAAAAACAAGCACACCACAAATCCAGACACAGCTTCTAATAAATGATGTCCCAATGGACAGGTTGATTGCTGGAAGACATTAATCAGATAAATGCTTCTTGGTAGTTTCTCCTTTGGTGTAAGGCCAGAAGATGATGTGTGTGAGAATAAATCTATGTTTCTTACTGACCTTGTGCAAACCTTGATTTCCCCTTTCTATGAATAAGACCAAGAGTAGTAGCAGCACAGAGCAGTCCTGTAGTCCCACTAAGGCTGTCCTTGTCCGCAGCACTGGCTGTGCTAGCTGCCTGGGAAAACTGTACTAAAAAGGCAAATACAGACACTTTCTTGCATCTTCCTTCACTTCTGACAGTTTGAAGCTTTAGGAAGCCCTGAGCTGGAGATGGTGCCTGTACTTCAGCGATGATAACCTTAATAGCCCCGATGGACTTTCTGCCATGAATCTGTCTAAGTTACTATGTGAAACAATTTGTACTTCTGTCATCCCATTTTGAAAGGAAGCTTTAGTAATACTTGTTACCCTTCTCTGGACTTTTCCTGATTTTACTATCCTTTTCTAAAATGGGGACTAGGACTATGTGCAGTCTTCCAAATGCGAGTGCAGTATCCCACATACCATCCCCAGCCCAGGGTTGCTTTAGGCTCTGGTATTTCCTGATATCCTGGTGTCTCTTTCATCAGAACTGAATGTTATGTGTTTTCAGACCGCTCTTCAAATGCCTCCAAGATCTCCTTTTGAAATATTACTGATTACGGAGCATGTTACTGATTGCATATAGCTATGGCTTTGTCTTCTCTGATTAAAGTAAGATTTGCACCCAGATTGCTCCTGGGTGCAAACCTAAGGCAGAGAATTTGGTAATGTCCTGCTTTATGTAGTCAATAGCCACGCTCTTATCTGTCAGGTTTCAAGCTCCTTCAAAGACTCCTTTTGAAGTGTGGCTTTTTTTTATAAAATTTGTGTTGACACTTCCCCATTATAGTTATGTGTATCTGTTTATTCCATTGATATTATAGCTTCTTCCAGTTTAAATATTTGAATGTTAGAGTTCTCCTTGCTTTACAATAATATTTACTATAAAATATATAGCAAATATTTTTTCTGGTTTCGAGAAAAAAAATAACATTTTTGCTAACAGTTCTGCTTACCATTTAATAAAAATAAGGTTTTTCCTCTGCTTTTGTTAATGTCTGCTAGAGTTAACCTTGCTTTGCTGTCTCTATAGGAAGTATTTGAAGTTTTTCTTCCTGAAAACCTGAAGCATTGAGTAGCACTGAATGTATGAACTAGAGACTTTTTCTCCCTGTTTTGTTTAGCTGGGGTAGCAATCAAAAGCAGCAAAACCATCTCTAAAACTTGGTTTAATGAGTCTTTAACAATGTTGCTCTAAACGCTCTGCTGTTTTCAGAGCCAGGCAAGCAGCTCTGGAATAGCAGAAACTCTGCCACAAGACATGGAGGTGGTAAATAAAAAGAGAAATCATCTCCCCTGCGGAATTGGTGAGTGTGCTGGGAATGCTGTACAGGCCCAGGGAAAGGTAAGAATAAATAGACTCCTTAATGTCTTAGTCGCAGGCTGGGGGACCTGATAGAGGTCTTTAATTTTTGACATCTGCAGGGATGTCTTCTCTTGCTTATGATTAGAATTGTAGGGATTTTACTGCTATAAAAAGATGAAAGAAGAAATTGTTAGAAAAACAGGCAGCATCAGCGTGATATTGACTTTTGTGTTTCTTGAAGTGCTGTAAGCCATGCAAAGCTTTGAAAACCTTGGTAGCACCATACATGGGCAACTGTGTAGTCTGGGTCCTGTCTCTGTTTCTGTAGTAGCGATAAGGAGAGTTGAAAGAGTAGCTGAGGCTGTTTTTATCACTTTTCTGGGAAGTTTACCCGAGAGCTGTAGTTTTTATTTTTTCACCCTCTTGCTTTTGGCCATATAAAGCTTGCTCTGATTAACTTTCCAGTTGGAAGCAAATTGAGTATGTACTGGTTTTGTTGCTATATGCTACTAAAACAAAAATAAAATTATTATTTATTATAATGGTATATTTTATTATTATTTTATAGAAATATTCCCCACTAGTAAAGACCTAAGCCAAAATGGTGACCTGAAATTTCAGACTCATTTGGATGTTGCAACCTAAAGCTGGAGTCCTTCAGGACTGTTGAGTTGAAGACATGCCATGTGCTCTTCCTCAATATTAATTGAAACTACTTGTAACTTGCAACGTTGCCATTTTCATTTCACCATTCTCTTCTTTGGGGAATTGGTTATTTTTTTCCTACACCTCTCTCTCTCTGGTTCTGTCTCAGATATGTACTTGGATACTTACTGCCAAATTGCATGTTTAAGAGGTGAAAAGAAAACTCTTAATATCAACTCTGCTATGGACCTTTTCCCAACCTTGCTGTGTAATGCCCATCTGTTGACCAGACTTATGGAATGAATGATGAAAGATACCCTGCGGGATGTGTAAAGCTATTGAAAGATATTTTTTTCTGTTTCTCCTTATTGTAGCAATAAAAGATAGATCATTAAAACTGTTTCATAAACGTGAATGAGCTAGAAAATATTATGACAATGAAAGTTACTAAAGATACAGAAATGAAATTTTAAGATGAGATTTATCTTCTTACTCTAATTTGTACTCCTGCTGTACTATAAATGTAATAACCATCAAAATGAAAAATGCAACAGATTGATAATACCATTGAGTTTTAATTAAACCACTGAATTGAAAAGGGCCCAGATGGATAACTGGAAAATGTAGTTATAAGCCCGGTATGAAAAATGCAAGATTGCTAGTGATATGTCTTATAAATAAATGCTATGCCAAAAATAACCTCATTTTTAGAACAACTTCCTAAAATTAATCATGAAAGTTTCTAAAACAGATGGTTTCTAGATTTTATTTAATTTTGCTGCCAGACACTTATTACCTTAGATCAGGAGTTGTGCTTTTAGAAATCTCTGTTCAAGAGTCTTGTCCAGTACTGCAGTGTTGCAAGAAATACAGTAGTGCAAAGGCATGTGAAAGATCAAATGTGTAAAATCATGGTTCAGCCTATTTATAAGTGTAGAAATTGCATTAATTTGGCACAAGATGCTTAACACACAAAATGATTTGACATGAGAATGTTAAATGCTACTAAAATAAAATTGCACTTTTTACTGATGAGTTTTTTCAAATTTTACTGTAAGTGGAGACTCTTAATCAAAAGGTAGCTACAGAGGCTTTCTTGCTTCCTTTCTTGTCAGATTTTCCCAGGTAATGTTTTTGTCGCTAAACAAGCTGGTGTGTGTGTCTTCATGCATAAGTGTCTGTGGACAAGTGGGTACAAAACCCCACAATTTTTCTCAATTTTATTTTCTGATGAAGTCTTCTGAAGTTATTGTCAAAGGGAATCTTCATCTTCAAGTTATTTTGTAGCTATCTAAAAGTAAAAAAGCGTAGTCAAATTAAATTACCTGTGATCAAATCCTAAAATTAGCATAGAAAGTCGCACAAATCAATATCTTGTTACCTTCAAAGCTTGTTATCTGTACCTTCTCATGAATTAATTCTAGAAACTTTATGCTAAATGATGTAAAAATTGATCTAAGGCTTGAAAAAAAATTGATGATCAATAATTTTCTTCTAGTCTGAGAGAAATTCATTAAATTCTATAGGTATTACATTGCCAGATATTCTTACTGAGCTCTGTTCTAATCACTACATTATTCTTGACTGAGAACACATTAGCTGTAAAAATTCATGAAACAAGAAACAGGACATTATAAAGATTTTCTCTGGGTATTGTCAGTAATGAGTTGTGCAGAAAAGTGGAACACACTCATTGCCAGTGAAGATATGTTTATGTCTAGTATTATTTTACACTTAAGCATGGATAACTGCATTTTTTTTTTTAACCATTATGTAAAGAAATTATTTTCTGATAAATTTGGAAGAAACATTATCTGTATATGCATATATTTTCTACCAAAATGATTTAACTTGCCATTTCTGTGCCCACATGTATTTCATATAGTGGATTTTGGGCAAGAATAATGTGGTTCAGCATATCATTCAGAGAAGTGGTTGAAAAAGTAACTTTTACTTCCTTGGCTTTTACTATGGTGATCACCGGCGCAACTATAGCTAGGGGTTAGTGATGACTGAAGGGACACCTTTTTGGACCAAGTTGCCTGTTTCAGGTATTGCATACCCAAATCCTTTGGCAGGCTGTTTTTTAAACTAGTTTTATTTTCTGTTACTATTGCTGTGTCAGTCTATTCTTTACAGCTGTTTAGACCTGGGATATCAGTCCTTTGCTGATCAGCAAAGGTGTGCTCTGGTCCAAATTAAATTGTCTTTAGGAAACCCTCTTGCTTGATACAACGCTGGGGGGCACATACACATGTGTGTGCTCCAAGGAAAATCCCTTCCTGTAGTACAATTTCCTCTCTCTGTTTTGCAGATTGCCAGATGTTTCTCCCATTGCAATGTCTGTCTTTTTACCTTTCTTTCCTGCTCCTTTTTGGAGTTGGCCATACTTTGGCTTCCATAAGGATGTCTCCCAGAATGAAAAACAGGAGTAATTGATATTCATGTAAGACACTTCCCTACTACTTTAGCTTATTCTGATGATTCAGGAGAGCCTACACATTGTATAAATTGAATAGCAAATATGACATCCTATTGGCAAGACAGGAAAAATACGATCTTCGAAAAAAGTGAAAAGCATCTGTTTGATGCTGAATAATAAATAATTGAAACTGACTGAATTGTCAGAAAATACTAGTTAATAGATTTTGACTGATGTGTAGCACTATTGTAACTAAGATTTTTTATTTCTGTATCCTGTGTCATAGAATATGTGCATAAATGTAAAGTTACCATTTAAAGCAGATATTAAAAAACCCCAATATGATACTGTGATCACACATATGTGCTGATTAACTCTACATATTATATAATATACCTTTAGAGCAGTTCATATAATCTCATGGAGAATAATATACATTTGTATAATATAAACTTTCTCTTTTCCTGAATCTAATATGTGTTTGCTTATAGGAGAGTAGCGATGTATTGTTAATTCTTTGAGCAAATCTGATTGAGGTTTGATGAAGCCCAGATAACACTTGTTATCTCTGTGTCAAATTTTGAGCAGTCACTTCAATTATTACAAGAAGTGGACTTCTTTTATGTATGAGAGTTTCCAATGGATTTGCATCAGCAGAAATGAAGAGACAAAATTTGTGTTCTCTATTATTGGAATCGGTCTTATAAAGTAAAACATTGCCATCTGTTAGCAGTTTTATACTCAAAGTGTCCCTTATCAGGCAAAGTGGGATGCCAGGTGTGCTAAAACTGTTGTCTTGGGGAAGCCTTCACTAGCATTTTCCAAAAGTGCCTTTTGTGACCCAATTCGTTTCAATATCTAGGTATTGAAAGCTGTGGAGTTATGTATTTCAGAATATTTGTGCTACCTTTATTCCATAAACAAAACGAAATTTGTGCTTAAGGTGCAGTGACTTTACATTTTCTTAATTAAAATCCTAGTTTTGTATCAGCTCAGTCTCACAAATGCATTTTTCGAAGATGCTCACTGCTTGTTTCATGCAGCTGTATGAGATGAAGGCAGGCTGCAAAATCCAGTCTTTCAGCATTTCACTCCAACAGGTCTCAATAACCCTATCTGTAAATGAAACAGTTTCTAAGGGGAGATCTGAGGTGCAGGGTAATCTGCCTCCTGTCGTTCCTTCAGCCTGGAGAAGAGAAGGCTGCGTGGAGACCTCATAGCAGCCTTCCAATACCTGAAGGGGGCCTATAGGGATGCTGGGGAGGGACTCTTCATTAGGGACTGTGGTGAGAGGACAAGGGGTAATGGGTTTAAACTTAAACAGGGGAAGTTTAGATTGGATCTGAGGAAGAAATTCTTTCCTGTGAGAGCGGTGAGGCCCTGGAATGGGTTGCCCAGGGAGGTTGTGGATGCTTCATCCCTGGCGGCATTCAAGGTGGCGTTGGACATAGCCTTGGATGGCATGGTTCAGTGTGAGGTGTCCCTGCCCATGGCGGGGGGGTTGGAACTCGATGATCTTGAGGTCCTTTCCAACCCTTACTATTCTATGATTCTATGATTCTATGTTTTCAGTTTCCCAGTGGCTAAAGTGCAAAAATTTTGGTAGTATATATGCAGTATACAAAAATTGAAAATGAATTATTAGGCTGAAACTTTAGAGACTCATCCCCATTTGAGGCTGAAGTCTATGGTATATGAATTATTTTTACCAAGGCCACAGCTGTATGTTAACCTGAGCCAAAAATTTGACAAGATGTGTTAAAAAACCTCCCACAATCCTAATTACCCTGTAATTCTAACAGCGTTATGGAAAATATTTTCAAATTTAGATTCTTTTACCATGTTTACTCATCCCAGTGCAAGTTCACTGATGCATCATCATACCCTTGCCCTCGTTAATTTCTGCAAACGTGGCTTTGAAGTATGTTTTTAGGGGATGCAAGTTGTTAAAGCTCGGCAATTTAAATAACATTTACTGATTTACTGCCATTAGTGTTAAATGTTCGTATATTACAGTGAAAAAATAGTTTTCTTATGTATATTGTGTGGATTTTTTTCTTACTGTGGGAGAACATCACCCCATCTGCCTTGCTGGGGGTGGGTGCTAGGGTATTTTGGGGTCTGCTTGTCACCACTGTAGTGCTGCATATTTCAGGAGGGAATTTAGTTTTCTTTTTCATTTATTTTTTTTATTTTATTTTTTTTTTTAGTCGAGAGGAATGAGTTAGAGAGGACCTTCATGTGTCTACCCACCTCTGACACCAGCACATCTCTCTGGTCTCAGGTGCTTGTGGTAAGGTGGTTGTGTGGAGATGTCCATCTCTCCCGTTTTGCACGTGTAGGAGAAGAGCCTCTGTCCATGTAGGAGCTTAATAAAATCACCCATCTCACTGTACTGTCATACTTGCCTCACAAAGCAGTCTGTGAAACTTAACTGATACCTTCCAAGTGATGCGAATGGGAAATAATTGCTCGTGGTTTTTTCACATCTTTAATACTACTGAATCTCCCAGTAAATCTGAATCTACTCATGCTACATTCTTTCAGCTGGTGGAATAATTTGGAGTTAATGGATAGTAAAAATTGGCCTTGAGTTTTTGACTTTCAGGACAGTAGTGTGTTCATCTGTGTAGTAGTGAGGTGTTTAATGCAAATAATATTGTGTTACAAGCTCTTGTAAAATTGTTTTATCGTGAACGTGAGAAAATGATGGAAAAGGCTACAGCAGGATGCTGCCTGGTGGGATGCAGTTTCTTTTGATATAACCTGTAGTTCAGTAATTTTGCAAGAATTTTGTCATGAAAGCACATTCTATTATTTTTGTCTCTATTCCCATGGCATTTAAACCCAGGAAATAAAGGCAGGAATTTAGTCCTTCATACTTCAGAGATGTGTGAACTGTCTGTTGAACCATTGCCTGAAAAACATGAATTGCCTTTAGGAGGAGTAAAATTACTGTGGATCTTTGAGTCTCATATTTTACTGTTCTACCGATGATGTTCCAAAGCTACTGCTATTTGTTAATTCATATATAAAGCAGGTTGCCTATCTGATTTTATTTTTGACAACCTATCTAGTCAAAGATAAAATCAAATACAAAATAACTGTACAGTGAAGTACAGGAAACCTTTATGTGCAGTAAAATTTACTGATAAAAGTGGTGGTAGGCTTAGTAAAAAGGACTTGATGAAAAGCAACATGTAGTCTGTGACACATATGAGAGAAAGAGATAATAAAGTAATAGCTTGTAAAATAGTCTAAAGAGGGCTTTTTCTGAATTGTGAGGAACAGTTGGGCTTTGCATGCTTCAGAGCTCCTAATCACCTTACTCAGAGCTTCAGATCAAGGGAATTGTTTTTGGAGAGATTCAGCTCCATAATGTAGGTGTCCTAAGGCTAGTCCCCCATTCTGAGATGCACTTATCTCCCAATGAAGACCTTGTTCCAGGCATGGGACTGATGGTGCACCCTTCACAGACATCACCAGGTCTATATGTGGCTGCCATGGGGTGAGTAGTTGCCTGTGGAGTACTGCTAGTAGGACCAGGGCAGTCCTGCAGCAGCAGGAGATTATTATTATTGTTAATCATGCTGTAGCAACTGGTTTAAGCTACTACAACCTCTTGCAGTGTGGTATGGCCTGTGCTCATATAAGTATGGTGGCAGATACATGATCTCATATATCTGGACACAAGGGTCAGAGTATGGAAGGTCCTGGAGATTCTTCCCTTCATGGAAAAGGAAGCTTTGAACAGAAGTGTGTATTTTAAATATATGCAGGGCATTTCTTTAGAGAATTGAAGTTCTCTGACATTGCAAAATAAAATGTCTTTTTTTTTTTTTTTTTTATTAAAAAAGACTGGAGTAGTATATGTAGAGAAAATTGCTTGTTTTATGCAAAGTTTTGCTCAAAGTGGGATGTAGCAAAGTATTTATACTGACTTTCTGTCTGTAGCAAACTTTTATAAACAGTGACCAATCTATTTCAAATTGCTGCTTTGCTTGTGTATTTATGAATTCAGTGGTTTGCATAATGCAGTTTGTTAAAGAAATATGCCTGACTTCCCCCCCCCCCCCCCCTTATGTTTCACAGAGGGTGTTAACACATGGCATTTGGTTATTTTTTGCTGAACATTCAGTTTTGGGGAAAGAAAGCAACCATTTATAATAAAAGAAACCGAGTGCTTCAGGTTGAAGTCAGTGACAGAAGTACGTAACAGCTTAAAGGGAAGCAACGCTGGGCCATGGATTTAATGTGAAAAAGCCATAACTACATTTGTTGAATTTGAAGACTGAAGTTGTTAACTCAAAATACACTTTTTTTTTTTTTCCCCACCTTATTTACAAAAATTGCATGGAGAATCTGTGTTCCATCTTCTTTTTGGTTCCTTCCCATCAGCATCATCATAGTTTTCGTAGAATCGCAGAATTATACAATAGTTACGGTTAGAAAGGACCTTGAGATCATCAAGTTCCAGCCCCTCTGCCATGGGCAGGGACACCTTGCACTAAACCATGTCACCCAAGACTTTATTCAACCTGGTCTTGAACACCACCAGGGATGGAGCATTCACAGCTTCCCTGGGCAACCCATTCCAGTGCCTCATCACCCTTACAGTAAAGAACTTCCTTGTTATATCTTAGGTTATATCTAGCCTAAACTTCCCCTATTTAAGTTTGAACCCATTACCACTTGTCCTATCACTACAGTCCCTAATGAAGAGTCCCTCCCCAGCATCCCTATAGGCCCCCTTCAAATACTGGAAGGCTGCTATGAGGTCTCCACGCAGCCTTCTTTTCTCCAGGCTGAACAGCCCCAACTTTCTCAGCCTGTCTTCATACGGGAGATGCTCCAGTCCCCTGATCATTCTCGTGGCCTTCCTCTGGACTTGGTCCAACAGTTCCATGTCCTTTTTATGTTGAGGACACCAGAACTGCACACAATACTCCAAGTGAGGTCTCAGAAGAGCAGAGTAGAGGGGCAGGATCGCCTCCTTCTACCTGCTGGGTAGTTCCTAGGTTATTCTGGTTTCTCTTGCTTCCCTGTGTCTACAGGGAAAACATACAAAAGTTCTTTATTAGTGCTTTTATGGGTCCTATTTTTGCACTGTAGCAGTTTGTTTTTCAAAATATAAGAGGAGTCATATGCACACCAGACAATCTCTTCCTCATTTTCTTTTTGTCTTCCAGCTACTACAATAATGAATGATTTAGAAAAGCCTCTCCAGCAGCATAAGCCATCAAATCCAAAGATGTAAACATATTACAGTTTTACGTACCATCAGCTTTGCCTGTTTTACCAGCATACTATTTTACACCAGACTTTGGAAATCCTTTAGTTGATTGGTACAGCAATAAAAGGGCATTTAATAGCAACCAAGATAAAAAGCTTTGCCTAATACTCTTCATCATGTAATAATGACCCTCACAACATTCAAGACTTCCTTAAGTGATGAAAATATAGTACATAAAAATGCTGTCTTACAAAAGTCTGCACACTTTGAAAATTGCTTCTAGGATGAGAGAACCAGTTGAAAAAAGAAAGTTCCTGTTTCCTTTTATGACAGCTGTAACTGCAAGAGAATTTAGAATTGAGTGGAATTGGAGGAGAATGGACTGAAAAAGCACCTGTGTTTGGGGATGGAGTAATTTCATTCTATATACTGTTCAGAAAAGGTTAAACCACAATCAGAATAAGGTAGTCACTTCATGTTGTCTCATCTCTTGATTAATTATAAGTTTGGTTAAGCAGCACAACAATTACTTTGCCATGAATATTTTCAAGGAACTGTCTCAGGTTAGATGGCTGGTGCATGTTGCAAATTGAGTTTATTTTTTCTAGGAATTCCATCCCCCATAATAAACAGCAAATTTTTGGCCCTTAGGAATTTGTTGGCTTGATGTGGAAAGGAGAAGCCCTCATACCTCTCTTCTTCACTGAAGTGGGAGAGGAGAGGGCCTTGGCTCATGCTGACTTCCACCAAAGCCAGTGAGAAACTTTACACAGTGCTATTGAGTTTGTAGCAATCATTTACTTGGAGGAAACCAGGAGTATGCACAGTGCTGGTACTGGGAAAGGGGAAATGTATTCAGGCTGAAAAGCACATTATGTACTTTTTTTCAGCTAAAGGAAATGGATACAGAAAAATATGTGGATGGCTGAAGTTTATGTTGGGGCAAGCAGTGAGGTCTTCAGTTTCAGGCAGTTAGCTGTAGCCATGGCCATACAGGACCTTCTTCCCTGGGTCTTCAGTTAAAATGAGATATTTGTTACTCTGTACTGAAGTGTACTTCATGATGAAGAGCAGGGAGTGAGTTAGGAGTTGCTGTGTATGTCTTACAAACACATTATAGGGTGTGCTAAAGTGTTGAACATAGGATTTAAGAGAGTATGCATATAAAGTTAAGAATCAATTTAAGATGGTGAGTTGAAGATAGTGCTATACTAATGCACCCAGTTGATTTCTGTTGGCATAATTCTTGCAAGATTTGGCAGTGCCATTTAGAAACACTTCAGTTTCACTGTACTTTTTCTGATGGGCGAAGACACACAGAATAGCGCTGGTAAGGCAAGATTCTGGATGAAATCTCTGCTATTTAATTAGAAGCTTAATATTTGGTGCGGATGGATAGTGGAGAGATTGCAGATGGTGAAAATCATGTTTGAGACCCAAATTCAAGGCGATCTGGTAGTTGGGTTTCTGCTGAGAAAAGTATTCACCATGGAAGACATGTGCATGCTTTTCCTTTTTAACTTGATTTACCATCTTGTACTGAATTAAATCTTTTCCTGTCCATCCCCATGAACCTTCCCAGTTTTCAGTATTTTGTGGCTCGATGGACCATTTCATCATCTGCTTCTCAGGAATAGCTAAAGCCTTAAAACCGTTTCAGGTAATTAATGGGATATGCCTCCCTAAAAGAAAGGATTTACATGCTTAATGCCTACAAAATATTTTTAAAATTTTGCCCTAAATGAGGACTGACTTAAAGGTACAGATTCCTCCTGAAACAGTGGGGAAAATTCAGGGATATACAGAAAGGCCAGCTTTAACCTCACCTATATCCATATCAGTGAAAGAGGAGCTTCTCTGGGGAGAAGGTCCACACGTGGACATAACCTGGATGCTCCCAGTTTGCTGATGGAGAAACCTAATGCATGTGGAATACCCACCTCATCATCCTAGCCAGTACTGTTTTGCTCTTGCAGAAATATCACAAGTGTCTCTTACAAGCTTGTCTTTAGGTCATGACACCTAGCCAATAAAAATTAGTTATGTGTGATTCCTCCTCCACACATATGTGCATTCTCACGTAAGCCAGTTTGCAGAAAATAAGTAAAATAAGTGCTGTGAAATTGTAGTATGCAAATGTGGGACACCTAAACATAACATTTTGCCTTTTGAAAACACTCGTTCATTTTGGTTTCTACGCTAGCCACTAATACAAGGTGATCCAGTGATTTCTGTTTTATAGGGAACATGTTATATGCCCAAATGTGGGTTTGAAAAACTCTTCCCTTTGAACTTACAATTTTTGGAATTGAGTATCAAACCAGACGGAGAAAAACCTGAGGTTAATATTTAATTGGCATAGAGTCATACTGCTGGCGTAGAACTTTCTTTTTTTATCTTAAAAATACAAATATATCTAAGCATTCCATTGACTTTCACAGGCATTAACTCAAGCTGAATACTGTTCCATTTTCGTATGAAATAGTATTCTGGTTTGGAACTGGTGCCAGTCATCTAAAAGAACCCCAAAACCATAAAAACTGTTACTTGCCATTAAATGTCTGCTGTAGAAAATTACCTCATGCATGAGGTCTGAAGCGAGTGTGTACCCTCTTCCTAGATCTCATCATATATGTATATGATCTTGAGGTCCTTTCCAGCCCTTACTATTCTGTGATTCTGTGATTCTGTGATTTATTTTGCTAATTTATTCGTGCTGAAATGGTTAATCATTAGATAGCATTATAATTTGTTGCAGTTTATAATTGGAAAGTGTTGTAATTAACAACTCAACAGTGGTTTCTCCAGGTGCTGTTGCCAATGCACAGGTTTGTTGGACTTCTTAGCTCTGGCAAATAAATTGACAAACTCAAGCAGTGCTCATTTATTAGTGGAAGTCTTTGTTTCAGTATTCTTTTTTTTTTTTTTTTTCAAACAAGCACAAGTATTTTAAATTAATAAATATTCTGTATATTGCAATCCACAGTAAACTGCTATTCTGTAAAACTAAGGTGCCCAGTCTTGGGTGTCTGGCAGGGCTAGAGAGCTTAAGTATCACTGCCTTGAGCTAAGTGGCCTTGATATAAAATGGCTTTCATATTCTTTTTAAAGAAGAGAAATAAGAATCAGCAAGCATACAATTTGAAGAGAAGTGGTTCCCCATCCTTCTCTACTCATCCCTGTTATCCCTCAAAGAGCCACCAGGCTGAACAGTTCAAACTCATATTCTGGGAGAATACTGAGTGCTCCTGAATGGGCAGAACAGCAGGGAAAAATACCCCAAATTTGGCAATTTGTGAATTAGCAGGGGGAATGGGAAATTGTTGCCATTTCAGTTCTTAAGTAGTCACTGGAAAACAGGATTAGAGGAGGAAGGATTTCTCTAAGCCTCAGGAGAAAAGCTATTGCAGTGGAATATTGACACTCTGAAGAACAACTGCAAATATTCTGTGCTATTAAGCATACTTAGGAAAATAGTTCACTGCCAGTCACAGTTTACTGTTATATTTCTCTTATGGAATTCATATGAACAATCAGAAGAAGCTGATCTATATTGAAGGCAACCTTGTTCCGCCTTGCCTTTGGTGATTCTCCTCCTTGGTTCCCATTTGGCAGCTGATTGCAGTGAAGGTGTCCTGGCTCCAAGCACCTGCCACCCATACCTGTTGTCCTGAACCTCTGCTGTAAATTCTTCTCTGGTGTAAACATCCCAACAGATGTGATTGCTTTTTAAGCTTCGTGTAGATGTCTGGAGAAAGAGGCTCTTTGCTTCAGCTAATGCCAGCTAATGATTTGCTTTTATGCCTTTTTTTCCTTTCCTTTTTTTAGGTCTGTGTTAATTAAGAAAATGTAAGGTATCTTCTTTAGAACTAGGGTTTTTTTAAGTTAGTTTCTCTCCAGGTTTTTTATGACATACCAGATACCGGGTCTTATTCAGTGTAACTACAAAATGCTTAAATAGATGAGAAAACAGTGTAAGTAATAGTGTAACTTGGTCTCTATTGTTTGAAAATAGCTGTGTAAACAGCCGTCTGATGTAGATTGACTTGCTAAAGATTTATTTCTCAAAATTCAATATTTTTAGAACACTGTAATATTATCTTTGTTAAATGCAAGATGTTTAATCAAAAGGCACTCTTAAGGGAGAGCAAATGGAACTAAAATGGTGGTGACGAGATGTGCTTGGAGTGATTACTTGGGTTCTCAGGGGAAACTGTGAAATGGAAATAAATCACATTCTGGCACCCATCAGCGTACTATGTATTACTTTTTTTAAGCAGGTCTTGGGGTAAAGAGCATACTAAAACCTGAAAGGCTCTTGTCTGGGAAGAGAAAGAAAAGGAACACCTTTAGGATGACAATAGAGAAAGAATGACAGAATGGGGAAGAGAATAATTTGTTTTACCAGCTCTGAGATGGAGGTATTCTAAAAATGTATAAAAGAACAGGATAAGGTTATGTACACAGAATGCATTCATAAAGAATTCTTACTGTTTTTACTCTCCGATGTTCATGTTAATACCTTTGGGTGAAAGAACAAATAATTATTTGTGTTGCGGAGAAACGGTTTTTAGACTAGTTTTAATAGGAAGTGTCACAGTGTTGTGAAAGAGAAAGAATTAGAGGTGTTGTGTTAACAGGGCTGGGAAGCAGAGGCAATAGCCCAGAAAGCTATTTTGAGAGTGGATGATTTCATCCAGGAGCAGAAAAAGGCTGCATAATCCCGAAGAGCAGAATGCTAGAGGAGCCTGAAGATGAGCTCATTCTACAACTTCTAACACCTACTGGTTGTTTTAAATCAGGTATTCACATAAATGTATTGGAAAATTCATGCAGTTTGATTGAATTTTATGTATTGGAGTAATTGTGGTAGACAAGTACTTTTGGTAGTACAGTTTGCAGTACAAGAACTTTTTGTTATAATTTCTCATCATTTTTGCTAATAAAGGTTACTTCATATTGTTCCCTTGGGATTTTAATTGTGTTAAGAAATGATTTGCCCTAATAAACTTCTACAGTCTGTGATAATTACAATCAAATAAGATACCCATATAAAAGCATAAAATGGTGCTGGAGCAAATGTATTCTTGATCATTAATTAGTGAACTATCAAAAGCATTGTAGATGGTAGTAATTTTTGTCCTTTTTAGAATAAGCCTGACCATCGCAGCCTCAGTTGTGTGTACAAAATCTATTTTTCAGTTAATCTTGCATCAGTAAATATCTCTGAATATGTGTTTATATGCATATCCTGTCTGCTACACACACACACACATATATATATTCTTAGTTGCTTTTCATATATGGAAATATCATGAGTAAGGGTATTTGTTTTAATAAGACTGTAACTGTACAGTACTTTACAAAACAGACAAATGCATATGGCTGCAGTTCTTGAAAGGTAAGGTACAGGACAGCAGTACACATGCAATTGTAAGGGCAATGGAAGAAATTTGGTATCAGCTGTGTTTGTGGAAACTGATGAATTTTTTAGAGAGGAGGCATTGATATTTTGTGGCAGATTTTGCTATATTTGACCAGCAGCACAGGGAAATGAATCAGTAAGAAGAGAGGAAAATTAAGTGGACAGTGAATTTGGTAGATGGTAGTGAAATCAAAATGACTTTCCAACTTGGTGATGGGCCACTGTGTTTGATAGCTTAGGTTGCCTCCTCATAGAAGAGAGTGGATGAATTCGTAACACCCGGGTACCACCCCAAGTTCTGTCAGTGCTGGCATTTTTGAAATGAAGTGCAAGTTTAAAGGCACAATAGACTTCCTATTTCTGGCATCCTTAGGGAAATAGTGGACCTACAAAAAGCAAATCCAGTGTTAAGAAGGACAGGTAGCCTCATCCATCAAACTCTTGTGAGATGCTGCCATCAAAACTGTTGTGAGAATAGCGTTATTTACAAAGAATGGCAACCATAACTAAAAATCAGGAACATCATTATCCCCAAATTATCTTAATCTAGTGACAGATGACTCTTGTGTGTGGTATCAGGATAGAATGTGATGGTTTTGTCTTATGATAAGTTCCCCTCTAGTGAAATGGGTATCATAGCTGTCTTCGAGTTGCAGGAAGACTTTGATTTGTAAATCCTATAAAGTGGATTTAGGTCCCAGTTTCCTTTTTATTGATTAAAAAGTTAAATTTAATTGCTTACACAGAGCTTCTTTCTATGTTACGCATTTTATCAGTGAAATACAGGCCCACATCTTTGACTTCAAACAGTTACATTTACATAATCAGCACATTTACCATTTCCCCTCACAGTTTACTTATTGGTTGAGATTGCCTGCCTGCCATGTGATCTAACCACAACAGCTAACCACTCCTTAGTGATAATTTACATTATTATTGTAGTATGGATTAGGCATCAGCTGGAAGTGAGTCCAAGTCAATACGGAGTTCTTTCCTGAGACATCTTAAATTACTTAACAGTCTGATATCCACTTGGAAATTCAAAGACAGTGCTTAAAACATTTGTTGGTGAACTGAGATTTATCAATGAAACTTAGGAATTGGCTTGACATCCAGAATGTAGGACAAAGATAAATGAGGAACAAAGTAGGAATGTGGACTCAGTCTGCTCACTTTGAATTGAGGCTGGCATAACAGAGACCAGAATTTGTCCCTCTTGCTTCAAATTTGGAAGATGCCATTGGTACTTCTGTCAAGGAACTGAAGGTCCTGACAAGCATAACCCCCTGAGTGGAAAACATGGATGTACTAGGGAAAAATATTTGGTTATCTTGGAACAATATTGTAGCAACATTGTTGTAACAATAGCTCCTTGAGCTAGCAAATGCATACATGAAAGCAGACTGGGAGAGATCAATGAATTCTCATGCCTGCCCAAACAGTTAATTTGTCTGGGGCTTGAATTCCCAGAAGAGAGGACATGTGCGGATTTTACAGGAAGTAGCAGCTGTTCTTCTTCCCTGGGACAAAGGATGTGCATTGTGATCAGTAAACCCCCTTATCTGTTATCAGTGTGATTGGCACCTAGTGACATATTCTATCAGTCCAGCTGTTGAATGCTGTAATCCTTGTGGGTCAGATGACATATGCTGTTACTGCTGCGTGCATATTTATGTATATACTTGATGCTGAATTAATATTTTAATGTAGCTTATATAAGCAGTTTCATTATAATTCCATGATTTAGGAGTGTTTTTAAGGCGGCCATAAAAAGGTATTTCTGAGCCTTGCTGAAGTTTTGATTGGGAAGATCTGTTTGCCTAGAGACTATAAATGTAAAAGAAACCCTACAGACTTGTGGATGGGTTTATTCACAGCTGAAACTCAAAAAAAGGCTTTAGTACAGCCTTAACCTAAGGAATAGTTTATAAAATGCTTTGATTAGTTGGTATTTAAAAGACATTTTAATCAGCTTTTATCAGTATCTTTTTCATGCATAGTGTTCTTTAGTTATTGCATGTGAAATTAAGTTAATTATTTGAAAAGATGAAGGTTGCAATACCTGAGATTCTGAACTTTGCAGCTGGGGAGCTGTAGTGAAATTGTTTTTCCAAAGCATTGCAGCACCTAATAGATGTGAAGAATCTTTTGTAAGAGGACTGATGCAAAACATCTTTATTTCTACTTACACAAATGTCTGAAGCTGATGTATTCCCGGGACTAAGCTATCTGAATACGATGTATTACAGCAAGCACTTCTGTTTTTACCAGTGTTCTGACAGAGTGCTTTGCTTGGCCTGGTTTGGGAGGATGCCATTCTCCATTTTGTTTAATTGCAGTATTGATAGGTCTTGGGACTGCAGTTGCAGGAATGAAAATCCACAGCTCTGAAGGGAATGAGAGAGTTCATCTCTCATGGAAGTCAAAGTGTATCTTTCTTAAGGTAAATTTTTCTCTTCTTGTTCTTGGGCGAGGAGGAAACGCACCTTAGAGATAAATACAGCTAATTATCATTAGTATAACTGAAATCCTAAAAGTCTCATCATTATTTGTCCACATTTAATTGTCACAGAAAAAGAAAAAGGAGTACTGCAGTTAAAGTTATACACATAATTCTCAGATTATACACCCTTCCCAACGTAACTCCTGCCTTGCTCCTCTCTGTTCTAAGGTTGATGGTTTCATCCTGGCAGTTGTGGGTTTTCAGTACCTGGAGTCTTTTCCCAAGTGGAATATAATGTTCATTTTGATGGTTTCTTCTTCCTCACTATGGGATCGACATGAGATCACATTAATTTCCTAACAATTTTACACCTTTATCTTTCTTCATCAGTCCATGTCACCATGTTATGTGTTTCACTGCCCTAACCAATTTTGTCTGGCCCCAGGCGTACATTTCTCTAACTGATTACTAGTGAGTTAGCAATAGTAGTGGGGTCTCCAGTGCCAGTCTGCACCCCATCATGTGTTATTCCCTGCTTCTCCTCTACATCCTTGTATTGCAGGTGCAGGACAGGCCAACTAAGGTGGTGATCTGTTAGATGAGTGATTCACTGATATAGAGGAACTAGTAGGTGAATCAATATCCTTGGCCACAAGGAGTGGAGTTGGTCCTCATGATGATGGAGTTTAAGATCCTGAGGGAAGTGAGGAAAGTGAGGAAGGAAATTAGGGGATTAAAGCTCATTCCTTCATCTTGGCAGCGTGGACTTTAACTTGTTCAGGGAACTAGGATCCTGTGGGAAGCTGTTCTGAAGGGCAAAGAAGATATAGGGAAATGTAATCCAGAAAAAAGTCCTGAAAGTGATGCTGTCGGAGAAGCTTATCTTGAGTATATACAGTATTTTGTTCATTTGCTTTATTGTAGAGTTTGATGCAAGGCTGTCTAAATGCATAGTGGGAAGCTCATGCTTTCTTAGTCTGGTGGAAACTGATTGCATGTGGAAATAAAAAAGGCTATCACGTGGATATGGTGTGTGGTCACATATCCATCCTAATCAGGGAAAATTCTTTGGGCAGCAACTATTGTAACCAGACAAATTTAGATAAATGGAAATGTTGGCTGAGTAATTGTTAATAATGCGTGTTTGCGTGTGTTAAAATTAATGTAGGAAAGTATTTCGTTGCTTAGTTTGCCTGCCAAGATTGGTTTATGGGTTTAAATTAGAATACTTGGGGGAATGTGAAGATGGTGCAGTGGAATGGTTTGGGAAGAGTAATGGGACAGTAAACCTAACTGGTCTAACTGATGTAGCGGTTTGTTTAAGACTTTTAAGTAGAAGAATCTATGATAAATCTGCCTACATTACCTTCTTAGTGACTAAGCTCAGAGGTCCAGGAGAAATTTTCCTGTCCTTTATTCTTAAGGGAGTAAAGCAGAAACAGTTTAAATTTTGCATACAGTTTTAGTTTAAGAAATCTTTAAAAAAACATGTCCTGAGAACAGTAAATATTCTTGAAAAAAATCTGGATTTTTTTTTTTTTTTGTTTTAAAATCACCTGAACATTGTGCACAATATTAACCATATTCGTGTACTCTGTTTATACTTTCTAGAACCCACTCTTTCTATATTTGCAGTAGTGTCAAGATTTGATGTAAGCTAAAAATCTTTCTTCATTGAGTAATCTTTCAAAGATGAGTAATAGCTTGAATTTCTAAACTTTCAGCTAGGACAGACTATAAGTGATTTTAACATGTACTAATTATGGATTACATTTTGTTAGCTCCCTTTTCTTCACTGATTTTTTTCCATTCAATCAGTCATTTTTATTTGTACTAAAATATATGGCTTACTGTTAAAAGGATCTCAAATCAAATTGGCTTAATTTACTTCAGAATATTCCGAATAATGTTTATTATGGGAATCATAAAAAAATAATTGACATTTCTAATAGAAGGCTATTTTCAAGTAGCTTGACTGAATTGAAGAATGCCCAGTAGAATTAAAACTCAGTTAAGAGCAGTTACTTCAGTATCCTTAGTGGAAGAACTGATTTTTCTTATTTTACAAAACTATCAGTCTGATTTATCTACATCTGAGTATTGCCCATCCGTTGAGGATATAGACAGATTTATTAATGGTGTAGTTTGTGGATTGATATGCCAGCTTTGCTATGAACTTTGCAATTCTTTAAACCTACCTGAGGAGAAGACTGAGAGGTGGATTCCCTTCTGGGAGAGGCCAGGTAACCCACTCTGTTTCTCAACAAAGCTCTTTCTGTAGCAGCTTATTGTTTTCTTATGGTGGTATGGAATCTCTATGTACTGGTTAATGAACCAGCTGGGACATGCTAATGAGCTGGTTTATATGGAAACAGCTTACTCTCATAAAAGCAGCAAAACTAAAAGCCCTTTGAAATCTGTTTTTTGGGAGTATTAGCTAAGTGTTTTTATTGCCCTGTCCCCCAAAATCAGTCCTCATTCTGCCTTTCTGGATTACTGTCAGGGGTTTGAAGTAATTAGATGAGTAGATTTGAGTGTATTGTCCATTGTCTGTCATAATCTAATCCTCTAAATTATCCACAGACTCCATCATGACCTCCAAACCACTGGAAGTGTTTCCTCTGAGAAGGATTAGGAGCTGGCTCCAGTGTTTCAGAACCCATGATAGGGCAATCATGACATTTTACGTAAACTTCTGTTGCACTGGGTACAGACTGCACATAAAAATACTGATT
Organism: Amazona ochrocephala; assembly: GCA_039720435.1. NCBI lineage: Eukaryota > Metazoa > Chordata > Aves > Psittaciformes > Psittacidae > Amazona > Amazona ochrocephala. The sequence goes on from CM077881.1 coordinate 35,729,843, forward strand.
GATTCAAAAATGTGAGCGAAATGGGATAATTTGAATACAAATATCTCATAGCTTATATATATGTATGTGTGTGCATATGTATTTGACAAAGTTATTCACATTCACACATGTATTTTTTTCCTTTTATTAAATAATTCATGATTTTTCTTGATCAGATGTGCCTTAAAATAGGAAGCAAAAAGGGGTATATTTCTTGGCTTATCTTTTGTCCCATGCAGACATTCCTGAGCTTGAACACACAGGTGTTGAAAGGTTGCTTTGATAGTGTCTCCTTTCAGTAATGCTCACCAGGACTTGGGACTCGACCGCTCCTTTGATTAAACACTTAGGGCAGCAGCATCTGCTGTCAATAGTTAGTATGTTGGGGAATTTCAGGTGCTATCATGGTGAGCTCATATGTGACCTAAATTGAACTGAAAGCATCTTGTGGCAGGAATAGCTCTTTATCTTGCTGAATTGTGTTTGAAGTTGTGATCATTCTTTGAAGCATATTTAAATTAATAACTACTGCATTTTCTTGAGAATACCGGTAGAGATAATGTGGGATTTCCATTATTCTGGTCTGTTTTCTTGATCATTTTCCAGTTTCAGTAAGGATGATGAATAAACATCTCCAATAAATGACAGTTTAAAACATTAGTTTTGCCATGTTGGTGACACAGTGGAACAAAGATGATTGCCATGCTGATGTTAAAAATTGTCTAAAAATTTGTACTTGACCCCTTTACATCAAGGTGAACCTGAGGCACACTTAGTTTATGCAGGTTTCCCAGGCAGTTATGACAATAGTGTGTTAGATTTATTTTGCAGGCTAAATGATTATTTTATATATTCACTAGAACCATTCAGGGCTACAAAAGAGAACTCTTTCTGGTTTAATTTTTGTGCAAATATCTTTATTTGCAGTTTAAAACAATAGAACAACTAGGTACTCTTGTGTAAATTAGGACCACTGTTTATAAATATCTCTGCAGTTGAAAACAGCAGAAGTACCAGATGTGTAATTGCATTAGCACAGATACTCTACAAGAAAGCTACTTCTGTGAATCAGAAACAAGCTTAATGTGAAAATCTTTGCTTTTGAGAGCAGGCATGCTCTCCACATCATTAACCTGTTAATTAAATCTATAAGGGCTGTATTTTCCGAGGCCTTGTTAAATGATTACTTATGTATAAGAATGTTTCTAAAAATCTTCAGTTGCAAAGTGTGGGCTAGCGTTGTAAAAGCCGATGCTTATGTTTGAATGTAACATATGTGTACATCTGTGCCTCTGTAATTGTTCTTATTCGAAGTTACCATTCTTTTATTTCAAAAAGTCAGTGTGATGTGTTTTATGGTAAGAGTGACTGGATTTCCAAGTTCAGAACTCTTCTGTGCTCAGCGAACAGTACCAGCAGACTATTTGAATGATCCCTGCACCCTGCCACATCCCTTAATGGTTTTCAAAAGAAACATGGGTCTATGCCAGTAAAGTCATCCTGAGGATATATATTCTCAGCTCTTTAAGCATCTCGAAGGATGTGGTTTTATTCATTGTGAAAATGCATGTAAAGGTGCATGACTGTATTTCAGTGATAGCTGAAGACTATTTAGAAATATGTAACCAACAAAAGTGCAGAATAACGTGATCAAAAGATACGCCAAAAAAGTAGTGGAGATGTACCAGCATTGTATGGCTGACCTCTGCATAGTTCTAGGGAGCGGTTTGATGTTTGAACACTTCCATCTTTTAATTATTGAACTGTCATTTTATTTCCAGTTTTCTTTATTTCAGCAGTGTAGATATTGAAAAAACACCCCAAACCAAACAGAAAAAAACCCAAAACAAAATAACAAAGTCTGCCCTCTCTTCTGGACATGCTTGTTCCCATACTGGGACCATGGCTTAGCACTCTGCCTGCTGCAGGACTTGCAACACTGGGGCTCATGTTAATGTACTGACACAGATTTACGGCCAAGACTGCGATACTTTTCTCTGTTTATCCTTAGAGCATTACTGGCTTTTGCTCCAAGGAATCTAACTGAGCTGGAAAAGGAAAACCTAAATTAAGAAATAAAATGAGTAGGAAATTGCTCTGTGTGTTGCAATGTTCTAGGTCATTTGGGAGGTAGGTTTGCAGAGAAGTGCTGCAGCAGAGGGGCTTTCTCTGGATGGGGTGTAGTTGCATGCCATGTCCTGCTCTCCAGCAATTAAATTTATCTAATGTGCTAGTTTGGAAAAAAAAAAATTTCACAAGCATGACAGGATATTACAACGTTTTCATAAGATCTGTGGATCGCAGTCTAGCCTGATGCACAGATCTTAGTCTGACAGTGTCTCACTTATCTGCACGCGTAGTTGTTCGGAACAACGGCTGGCAAAATCTGCCTCCAGATGGGACGGAGCTTTTTCTTTCTTCATACAGCTATCTAGATGTGCTATGCTTACTTATGTTTTGTAATTCTTGTCACAAGATTACCAAGATTTTTCTAGTCACCTGCATGAGGTATCTGTATGAGGTAATGTGATCATGTTCTCTGAGTGCAAACTTAAGTACTTTATTCTAAAATACTCAAGTATTTTAGTTATTCTGTTCTTATGGACCATACAATCAGGAAGCTGAATTTATGATGCGAGGGGAGATTATCTCAATTTGGCAATTAATGTCTTTGTCATTGCCTTCCTTTAACATTCATTCATTTCCCCGCTGCCTCCAAATAGAGTTTAGTTATTTAGGTTTTTTGTGGTTGGTAGTTTTTTTGTTGTTTGGTTGTTTTTTTTTTTTTTGTTTGTTTGCTTGTCCAGGATTTGGGTTTTTGTTTGTGTGTGTGTTGTTTTTCAGTTGTTTGTTTGTTTGATTACAGTATGTCTGTCCTTCTCTGAAGGGAAAACCACTTGCATCTTAAAGCCCTTCATCCTGATTTACACTGTCTGGAAACTTAAGCTCTTTGACCCTCTTAGATTGATGAGACACTGCTCAACCACCAGCCATTCCTCCTGTCAGCAGCCTGTGCTCGCAGAGTCTGTGAGATGAGCAGATTGATTTACTGCTGGAGAACACTTACCATTCCAGACTTTGGCCTAGCTATTTGTATTGTTTATTCGTGCACAGCTATTTCTAACTATTGCAGGGAATTTTGCTTTTCCTAAATACCTTTGCTTTAGAATTTGGAACATTTAAGAAGAGTATCGAGAGTAAACTGTAACTTAATTGCAAATAATTACAGGGGGATAATTAAATGTGGACTGTAAACAAACAAACAAAAAAAAGAAAATGCCCAGTAAAAGCAGTTTGTATAACTCTGCAATAACCTCTGTCCAGTGATTACAAAATTGATGTGCACATATTTAAAAATAGTACTTTTCACATGAATTAATTATGCTATCTGTTGCCAGAGAACTGTTATCATTGGTGTTCTCCATCTATGCAGAAATGGTAATTAGTAGCATTTTGAGCACCATGGGAAATCCTGGCTGTTGTATAGCTCTTCTATAGTGTTTATTAAGAATAATGACTCTCTGGCTCATACAGCTGAGAAGGTATTTCTGTATATGTACATACATAGTGTCTATATTTTACCATCTACCTTTTCTGTTCCAAGAGCTTTGAGCAGCCCTGTTTCTGCTCTGGAGCAAGGGAAGTGCCTACAGGCAGAGGGGCTGCCCCAGCTGGGGTCATCCACCTGGAGAATATCACAGGATAAGGAATTTGTAGGTATATGCACATCAGCTCTGCAAGAGACTGAGGGAGAGTTAATACAATTCCACCATTTAACCCCAGCCAGACTTGGTGGCACCTCAGTGTGCAATTCTTGATTTTGATTCCATTGCCATGACATATTGACCACTGTAATATCTGAGAAAGTATGCTGGCTTCTGTGCTTAGTGGCTCTAAAGTAGTAAGTTGGGAATAGCATGAAAGAGAGCAGAAAAAATGCAGTTCTCCCTTAAAATTATGCCTGCAGAGGTATGTAGACATTTCAGTGATTATGTGTATGTGAAGTAAATTCTGATACTTCAGAAAGGTTTTGCAGGTGTGCAAATAGCTGTATTATTTCACATCTTTTTCTGTGAAAGTTTTTTTGCGAAAAAAGGAGCCATTAAATTTTTTAAGTTTTAAAAAACAGAATGTTGCTATTATTTCACTGAATAAATATAATTTAAGTTTCATGAAAGAGTGAGAAAATTAGAAACTGCAGTTGTCACAACTCGGAATAAGGGGTGGCAGCATCTTTGGTGTTTGGCATGTAATGAATTATTGCAGAACTGATACAAGAATTCTGTTTGTGTCTTGGCATTTGAATACCCAGCAGGTGTTGAAGTGCTGCCAGTGCTTCCCCCCAGCTGTCCCACTGGGGCCCTATCTCAGAGTATCAAACCTTTGACAGCGATTTTCCTGGTGTGATTCCTTTAGTCCATTAGTGATGAACTTGTTGTATGGTAGGATTCATTGCCAAGATGTGGATGGGCTAGTCTCTTCCAGAGTGAAGTGTATCACCTTTGGAGTCCTCCTACCCTTTGCTGGGCTATCAGCAAGAAGGTGGACCTGGAGTCCAGGCTTTGCATGCTGAAAAAATGACTCAGAGTGACTGCCTATGTGAAGGGTGGTGAGACGAAGCCAATGTATGGAAAAGCAGAAAAATCTTTTTGCAAAGCTTCCTGGTGTTAAACCAGTAGTGTAAGGACCTGTATAACTCCGGAGTGGGCCTTCTGAATCATGCGGTTCCTACAGACAAATATGAAATAATCCCGTTCACAGATACATCCAAGGTCCCTTCTGCTTCCCTGCAAATATCAGACTAGATCTCCTCGACTTCTTATTTGGTTGTGCTTGAGGGCGTCTGAGCTTTCCTATGGGCTTGAGAGAAGATTTAAACATAACTGGAGAGAAGGCTGGGGATCAGAAGAAGGTGTCATTGAGATGCGTGTCCAGGAATGCCTGTGTATTTTCTCTGCTTCCCACTGGTAAGCTGGGCCATTTGTGTTGCAGGAGATGCTGTGTAGCCAGTGTTTTATTGATTCTGGGTGTTTTCCACAGGCAAGTAACAGTTTCCTTTGGGAAATACAAGCCCTAGAGTCAAGGTGAAGTGACTGAAGAAACATTTCTCATTTTCTATTAAGGTTGCATTTGCAAACATAAAGGCTATCCATGTTTTAAAAGGAATCGGTTTTCATGGGCATTTGGAATTTTAAAAAGGCCAGAGTTTGATTATAACTATCTATAATTCAGTACTGAGATGTTTTTAATCTCATCTGCAGTAAGCTACTCATATTTATAAGGTGCTGATAACATCTATTTATACTTTTTGTTTCTATAATATACCTAAATTTATATACATTATGGCCTCATCTCCTAATTCAGCTGCTATCATGAACCCTCAAAATGCGTCAGATGAGTATTACAGAAATGTATTGTAGTATGTGGGTTGTTTTTTTATTTGTAATTTTTGTATTTTTTGTATTTTTAACTGAGAGTTGAAAGAAAAGAATATTTTTCCCTGGGCCGTCGCTGGGGTGTGGGCACGTGATTGAGTAGCTCAGCTAATGCAGTTGATATTTAATATTGAGAAGTCTTGCCTTCGAGTGCCAAGGGGTTAGTAAATCACTGAATTTTCATAAACAGCAGTGTTCATTACATTTTGTTGCAGAATGTCTTCCTTGCTGTAGTGTGTCTTGAGTGTTACTGCATGTGGATAATAAGGGAAAAACCTGAAATGTAAAATTGGAACAAAATGCTGCATGGCTGTAAGTCACTAAGTTTCACTTTTATTCAGATATAAAATAAGATGAATAACTAAGCTGCTGAATTACTCATTTGTGTAGGTCACGAAAGTTTAAAAAAGTGCTGCAAGTATTTAAAATTAATCCCAGGAATCAGAGGAATTTTATATGCCCTGTGTGACAGATTGCAAATGGTGCATAGTCTTTTATTTTGTACAGAATCTTTCATAGAGGTTATAATAGAAAGGGTTTTACTGGATTGCTGATAATAATAAATAACTAAATAATTGAGACAGTTAAGTACTGACAAGGGGGTAAAGCTGCATTTTGGCTGAAGTGTATCAGTATTTACAGGGGGGATGTTCATTTTCTCATCAAGCAAGCATAAGGGGGGGCCTCTTCCAGGAAGCAGGGGAGTAGGCAGTTATGCTAACTACGTAGTCATAGAATAGTTAGGGTTGGATTAAGATCGTCAAGTTCCAACTCCCCTGCCATGGGGACATGTGAGGGACAACTTACGCTAAACCATGTCACACCCAAGGCTCTGTCCAACCTGGCCTTGAACACCACCAGGGATGGAGCATTCACAACTTCTTTGGGCACCCCATTCCAGTGCCTCACCACCCTCACAGTAAAGAACTTCCTGCTTATATCCAGTCTAAACTCACCCTGTTTAAGTTTTAACCCATTACCCGTTGTCCTGTCACCACAGTCCCTAATGAAGAGTCCCTCCCTAGCATCCCTATAGGCCCCCTTCAGATATTGGAAGACTGCTATGAGGTCTCCACGCAGCCTTCTCTTCTCCAGGCTGAACAGCCCCAATTTTCTCATCCTATCTTCATACGGGAGGTGCTCCAGTCCCCTGATCATCCTCGTGGCCCTCCTCTGCACTTGTTCCAACAGTTCCATGTCCTTTTTATGTTGAGGACACCAGAACTGCACACAATACTCCAAGTGAGGTCTCACGAAAGCAGAGTAGAGGGGCAGGATCACCTCCCTCGACCTGCTGGTCACGCTGCTTTTGATGCAGCCCAGGATACGGTTGGCTTTCTGGGCTGCAAGTGCACACTGCTGGCTCATGTTCATTTTCTCATCGACCAACACCCCCAAGTCCTTCTCCACAGGGCTGCTCTGAATCTCTTCTCTGCCCAACCTGTAGCTGTGCCTGGGATTGCTCCGACCCAGGTGTAGGACCTTGCACTTGTCATGGTTAAACTTCATCAGGTTGACATCAGCCCACCTCACAAGCATGTCAAGATCCCTCTGGATGGCATTCCTTCCCTCCAACGTAACAACCGAACCACGCAGCTAGGTGTCATCAGAAAACTTGCTGAGGGCGCACTCAATCCCACTGTCCATGTCACCGACAAAGATGTTGAACAAGACCGGTCCCAACACCGATCCCTGAGGGACACCACTCGTTACTGGTCTCCAGCTGGACATTGAGCCATTGAGCACAGCTCTTTGTGTGCTGCCATCCAGCCAGTTCTTTATCCACCGAGTGGTCCATCTCTCAAATTGGTGTCTCTCTAATTAAGAGCCAAGGATGTCGTGCAGGACAGTGTCGAATGCTTTGCAGCTTTTACAGCTATACTTATATTACTTTGTGATATATAATATGTAAAAGTATCAGAGAAGGTGTTCTAGACTTTCTAAGGAGTTTGTCCCCAAGATGTTAGACTGTTCAGTCTGCAAAAAAAGGTGTCACTGGACTGAGTACACTGACATGGAGAGATCATGGAATGCAAATTATACAACTTTCATCAGCATAGTAAGGACTGTGTCTGAATCATTAGAAATAGTTTTCTTGTTATAATGTGGAGTAGCTTTGCATCTGGCTGGATAAAAAAAAAAAAGGTGAGAAAGTAAGTGTATTTCATATAGTATTGAAGTTTGGTTCAAAATTAATAAGTCTGTGTCCAGATCTCATAAAAAAGGCATCGTTCCTGTGAAATTACATGAGTCTCATAAAAACTTCTCGTAAAATAACCAATTCTGATGAAACTAATTCAGTGGAACTTATTTTTTGTTGCTGTTGCTGATAGTTAATGTTAATTGTTTGTAATGCTGTTAGGAATAGAACTCGTGTTGTCTGCATCAGTTTTTATTTGTTCTCAGAAATCACAGAATGAATTGGAGCTTTCCATTTCATATAAACATGCTGTGGTGGAAGGACGCTGGAATGGTGTCATGGGTTCAGCAGCAGCAGTCATTTTTCTCCTTCGTAGTAGCTGGTGCAGTGCTGTGTTTTTGACTTTTAGCCTGGGAACAGCGCTGATAACACCGATGTTTATAGTTATGGCTTAGAATGTTTTGGTCTGACCAAGGACTTTCTGAGTTTCATGCACTGCCAAGGAGGAGGGGAAGCCAAGAGGAAGCAGAGACAGGACACCTGACCCAAACCGACAAGAGGTATTCCATACCACAGTACGTTATGCTCAGGATGGAAAAACTGGGGGCCTGAGCCTGCAAGAGTTCAGTTCACGGCTCGGACGTCGGGTGGTGAGCAGTTGTATCCTCTTCCCTTGTATTTGCCTTGTCATTATTATTATTGGTGGTAGCAGCAGTGGTTTGTGTTATACCTTAGTTACTGGGCTGTTCTTATCTCAACCCGTGGGACTTACATTCTTTCGATTCTTCTCCCCATTCTCCCGCCCCTCTAGGAGCGGGGGGGAAGAAAGAGAGTGGAGTGAGTGAGCAGGATGCGTGATTTATGGCTTAAACCAAGGCAGTTCTTTAAGGCAGTCTGGATTAGTCCATGGCAGATGGTAGGGCTGTGTTTCCACCCCTGGGGCAGTTGGTTCCAAGTGTACTGGATGTCCCTCCAAGTAAAAGCGAACTGTGGCCTGCACTCTGCTGCCAGAGGAATTGATAAAAATGCATTGGCAATATCGATAGTGGCATAACGCTTGGCTGCCTTTGACTCCAGTTCATACTGAAGTTCTAACATGTCCGGTACGGCAGCACTTAAGGATGGTGTAACTTCGTTCAGGCCATAATAGTCTACTGTTAGTCTCCACTCTCCATTAGACTTTCGCACTGGCCATATGGGGCTACTAAAGGGTGAGTGGGTCCTACTGGTCACTCATTGACTCTCCAGTCTATGGATCAGCTTATGGATGGGAATCAGGGAGTCTCGGTTGGTGCGATATTGCCGCTGGTGCACTGTTGTGGTCACGATTGGCACTTGTTGTTCTTCGACCTTCAGCAACCCCACAACAGAAGGATCTTCTTAGAGACCAGGCAAGGTGGACAGCTGCTCAACTTCCTCCGTCTCCAAAGCCGAGTGCAGGCCGTAGTTCGCTTTTACTTGGAGGGGTGTCCAGTACACTTGGAACCTACTGCCCCAGGGATGGAAACATAGCCCTACCATCTGCCATGGACTGATCCAGACTACAAAGGCCACTTGGCTGGTCAACACCAGAGGATCTGCCAACAGGGCTGGTCCAGCCCAGTCAGAACTTCTACATACTGTGGAGGGGGACAAAGTTCCTGTGGTGCACATAGAGAATTTGTGGGGGAAGACAGTATGGGTTATTCCTGCTTCAGGTAAAGGCAAACCCACTCGTGCGATTGCTTTTGCTCAGGGACCCGGATGTACTTGGTGGGTAATGCAGGAAGATGGGGAAGTCCGATGTGTACCTCAAGGGGATCTGATTTTAGGGGAAAACAGACAGTGAACACAATTGTGTGCTGTTGCCTGCTATGTAGCACTTTTATAGCCCACCAGCTAGATGTCTTCAAGTCATCAGCGACTGGCCCTCTGACCGTCATCCCAACAAAGAATGAACTTTAATGAAAGCAGATGAGTTCTGCAGTAAAGGAACGATCAGCATCAGCAGGCAATGATCCAACACTGCACACAGCCTCCCTGCTCTGAAGGAGTGTTACAGGAGATGGAGCTTGACGTCACAGATCGAATGGACTCAGCAGCTTTGTAGGGATTGGGGAATGGTATGGAATAGGGGGTGGATACCGGTAAATGTGTATCCCAATGTTTGAAAGTCCCACCACTCATTGCTCTCAGTGTAGTTTTTAATAGCCCATTGTACCATTTGATTTTCCCAGAGGCTGGTGCATGGTAGGGGATGTGATATACGCATTCAGTGCCATGCTCTTTGGCCCAAGTGTCTATCAGGCTGTTCCGGAAATGAGTCCCGTTGTCTGACTCAGTTCTCTCTGGGGTGCCGTGTTGCTGCAAAATTTGTTTCTCAAGGCCCAGGATAGTGTTCCGGGCAGTGGCATGGGGCACATTCTATGTTTCCAGCCATCCGGTGGTTGCTTCCAACATGGTAAGCACATGGCGCTTGCCTTGGCGGGTTGGTGGGAGTGTAATTTAATTAATCTGCCAGGCCTCCCCATATTTGTACTTCAGGCCATCAGGGCAGAGATGCAGCATACAGATGGGCTTGTGATTGAGGGGTGGACTTAACAATGAACACTATTTCCCAGGTTATTCATGACTGTGAAACGTGCTGCAATTAAGCAAGCTAAATGGTTAAAGCCCCTTTGGTGTGGAGGACATATCGAAAATATGGGATCTGAGCATGACGTGAATGGTATGGAATAAGGGGTGGATACTTCAATACTAAAAGCCCGTTGGTACCCTTTTGGTCTTTGAAGTACCCTCTCCTGAGGTAATCTATGCCAAGCATGCATGGAGCCTTTGGACCAGTCACAATGGGGTGTTTTTGCCATTCCCTCCCAGTCAGGCTGATTTCAGCCAAAAATAATTCACCCTTATGTTGCCAGTCTAAGTCCATGTTGTAAGTAAAGTATCATATGCTGAACCTGTGAGATCCAGAGCAACAACTTCGAGAGCCAATAAAGCAGCATTGTGACAAATGACTATTAATCCTGTCATTATCTCAACCCTTCGTGCCCCATGTTGGGTGCCAAAAATAACTGTCGTGGTTTCAGCTGTAAATCACGCAGCCCGCACACTCACTCCACTCTCTTTCTTCCCCCCCCACTCCGAGGTGGGGGGAATGGAGAGAAGAACAGAAAGAATGTAAGTCCCACCAGGGAAATACAAGGGAAGAGGATACAACTGCTCACCACCCGACGTCCGAGCCGTGAACTGAACTTTTCCAGGTTCCTGCCCCCAGTTTTTCCATCCTGAGCATAACGTACTGTGGTATGGAATACCTCTTTGGTCAGTTTGGGCCAGATGTCCTGTCTCTGCTTCCTCTTGGCTTCCCCTTCTCCCTGGCAGTGCATGAAACTCAGAAAGTCCTTGGTCAGACCAAAACATTCTAAGCCGTAACTATAAACATCGGTGTTATCAGCGCTGTTCCCAGGCTAAAAGTTGAAAACACAGCACTACACCAGCTACTACGAAGGAGAAAAATGACTGCTGCTGCTGAACCCATGACAAATGGCATCCAAAATGATTATATGACTTTTAAAGTAGAAGTATTGAATTAAAGTGGACACTGCAGTGATCTTCTGGAGTTACCGACATGTCTGGTGGAGTTATTCCTCAGTCAGGCATTAAGGAAGTTGTTGATCTTTGTTATATTTGTCTAAGAATTAGGAGGATCTGTTCGAAAACAAATTGCTAAGGTCTAGAACAATTCCTCTTATATTTTACACTTAAAGTGAAAGACACAGTAAAAAACTGTTGAGAATAGGAGGACTATTCCAGTGATTGTCCATTAATTTTTTTCTCAGTGTTTCTTCTCTGTTTTATGTATCAGATGTGACTCGGAGTATATCTGTTACCTGTTTGAAATAAATTACCAACAGAATACTCTATTTAACTGATTGATGATCTTGTCCTAAGTTTGCAAATTAGTACATAGCTACAGGGACAGAATAATTGTGGAAGATGCTTATTGTTGAATGAATTCTCAGATGGTGAAATGGTTGCAATTAAGCTAAATGTCACATTAAGCAGAGCATAATTATTGTAGCAAACCTTATTAAGCAATAACATACTTATTAAGCAGCTCTTACTAGAATTCTTTTTCTAGGTTTGATGTTTACTGGTGTTTCTGTTTGTCTGTAATATGTAATTGTTATCTGAAAAGCCTGCTTGCCTTCTGTTTGTGACACCTGTGTGTCAAAGAGCAGATGTCACTGTATTCTATCAGACATAATTATTGCATAGTTGTAGGTATGTCTTACAGGCAGGAAAAGCAAATCAGTGCACGTTACATCAAATAAACTACAGTTGCTGTATTATTGCATGCTTTAATGGGATTAGAGAAGCTCTATGGGATGATAGTAGAGTACTCTTTCTGGCTGAAAAAAAGATGGCAATCAGATCAATATGTAGCTTTTCTTTATTATTTTATCTTGATTAATTAATCCCTTTCATGTCATTATCACTTGTAGTGTTATAGATGTCTTTAAGAGACAGTAGGATGTCTTTGTGTACAGTTTTCTATAAAGAAAGACATAGAATCATAGAATCATAGAATAGTTAGGGTTGGAAAGGACCCTAAGATCATCTAGTTCCAACCCCCCTGCCATGGGCAGGGACACCTCCCACTAAACCATGCCACCCAAGGCTCTGTCCAACCCAGCACTGTCTCTTACAATTTTTATATAAGTCAATTTTTGGAAATAATGATTCTATTTAATTTCTGTTTGGCTTGGTTGACTAACAGATTTATTTGTGCTGTTGCATGTTCCTTGGTATTTTGCAGCTCTCCATGCTATTTTTTAATGAAGAACTTTTTTGGCATCCTAGTGGACAAAGCCTTACTTTCAGTTAGATGCTCTTTTATAGAGTAATCTGGATTGGAAGGAACCATGGGAGGTCATCTTGTTGAACATCCTGCTCACAGCAGATTCAACACTGAATTCGCACCAGGTTGCTCAGGGCTTTGTCCAGTTGAATACTGCAAACCTCCAAGGATGAGATTCTACTGTCCATTGGGGCAGTCTGTTCCACGGGTTATCCTCATAGTGATGAGGTTTTTCACTTCATCCAATTGGGACCTCCCTGGTTTCTGCATACATTCACAGTCTCTTGTCCCACCTGTGTCTTGCTGTGATGAAACCAAACATCCATCCATTATCGAAGTAGTTCACAATAGTTAGGAGGCAGACAATATCAGTCCTTTATCTTTATCTTTGTGTACTTTCTGTAGACAGACCACTGTGTAATGATATTTAATTTTGCCCAGTCTTTAATAACCAGTGGCATCCCATATTATACCGGGAGTTTGTAAAACAGCTTTCTGAAGTTTGGACTTGTGATGCCTAAATTCCAATGGATTTTTAATAAGACGTAGTTAATATTATTTTTCACATTGTGCCAAGATGTTTCTTTTGTTTGGCTCAGATTTATTTCAAGGACTGTGTAAATTTAACATGACTCTTCTAAAAATAATTAAATTCTAGTTACAAAGCAGACTACTGAATAGGAAGTATTTACATCATTCTCATCATTTAAGCTACTGATCAGGATATTTAACCAAGTAGTGAACCATTGTGGATAATTTTACTGCTGCATCCTGAAGAGATCATTGGGAAGTGAAAAAATCCATAGTAACAGGTTTTGCATCTGATTCTTAACCTTATTTTTCATGCTTCTGTTTTTGGTATGCCAAGAGCATAGGTTTGTAGCACATTTGCCAGAGAATAATTGCAAATTGTGATGTGTCTAATGATAGTGTAATTGCTTATGAGTCCTTGCTTACTTTTTTTCCTTTTGGTAATTTTTCATTCTAAATTCATATCTGACATTATATTATGGTCACATCTTGCTTCTGGCTTCTTCTGCATCTCTCTCTACCCTATTAATTTAAGGATTGGTAAGTTTGCAGCTCGTACATGGAGTAGCTCATGAGCAACACCCAGAAATGCATTAAAAATATGAACATGAGGAGTTCTGTAGAGTAGTGGAAGAGTGGTGGTAGGTGTGGTGAGTGTAATTTGGCCAGTCCTCTGCTAAAACTGCTTTGTATTACTCTATGGGAGAGTTTAATGCTGTCTGCCATCCTAAGTAGTAGATCCTTAGTTGGTGCAATGTGTTTCAAGGTCCTGTTGATGAGTAAAATACTGTTACACAAAATGCTGAAGTGAAACAGTATTATTCTTGATTTTTTGCTTTAAAACCAAACTGGTGAAACTTATAGGAAACCAAACTTTTCCTGTGCTGAAACTTCCACGTATCAAAAAATTAAACTGCCTTTGCCATGGAGAAATAAATTCTGAAATAAGCAAATGGTACAATAATGTCTCAGTGCATAGTCTTTGTGGTAGTTACTTTCCTCTGTTAATACAAAGCCACCTAGTACTTGAGGTTTGAATTTTGGCTATTATTTTTAGTAAGATGACAGTACATACATAATCTGATGTCTGGTTTTGAATCTTGCTGACATTTGTATGAAAAAATTGTTTTAGAAGGAAATGAAGTATCAGGGCTGAACGTTTAAATTGTCAATGGACCTCTTCATGTAACTGAATTTCAAAAGCATATTTAAAGATTCATTTTTTTGAATATTCATTTTTTAAGCACAGTGGATTTTGTTGAAAGCCTGTGGTTAGTGTAGTATAGCTTGTAGAGCACATTATAGTTTGGTGCAACCTTTTTCCATTCAAGATACGTGACACGGCTGAGTTGTTACCTCGATCTGATATCTTTTGGTGTGAAACAGAGGCATAAAGGGACAATGGTTTTTCACATAGCCTGAAGGATTCAGCAAAAGCTGGTGCTGTCTAAATGCGGATGACTCTGAAAACCCCCTGAATTGCCCTCTGCATGTCCACCACAGAGAAGGTGCCAGTCTGAGGGCAGAGTTGCAGTCCTGGCCTTTAGGATGAGAGGAGGAGGGGCGCCCACAGAAGGGACATTGCAAGGAGAGGAGAAGCTTGGCTATATCCAATTCCTATTTACTTTCCTCCTTTATTAACAATGAAAAAGGAAAAGGATTTCTTTTTTTTTTTTTTTTCTTTTCTTTTTTCTTTTCTTCTTTTTATTACACTTTGTCAAGCCCCTGGCTCTGGAGGATTAACTCCTCTAGTCATGGAGAAAGAACAATGGGATTACCAACAAAACCACCATCAGGTGAATGAAACAGCTGGTATTATAATTGCAGCCATTATAGGACTATTTTTGGTTTTTATGTGTGTATTTGGTTTTGTAGTGTAAGCACGTAAATATTTGGTAGTTTTTAGAATCAATTTTAAATAACTTGACTGGAGTAACTTTTCTTAATATAAATTGACCTGCTTGTTGCAAGTTGATTTTCTGCCTTGAAGAAGTGCAAAAGATGGGGTAGTTGCAGTGTATTTTCAAGTAAGAATTACATATGCAGTGTTTGTACTGAGCAAAATTGCTCTGTTATGAGATATTGGAAAGTTTTTAAACTCAGGAATGAGATGGGGCCCTCTTGAGACATGATCAGCAGAATACCTTAAATATGTTAAGTTTGGCCAGAGTGCTTTTTTCTAGCTTTTCTCTTCAGCTTGCAAGTGATTTTGTACTTTATAGCCATCAGATTATTTTTTTGACTTGGTGGATTTTTGTTGAATAATATTGTCACAGAAAAATCTTTCTATTTAGCCATGTCTGATTACATTCAACTGCAAATTCTCAAATAAGATTCATCTCATTACATATGTTCATGTGCTTTGCAACTAAAAATGGCATCACTGTGTTGAATTTTGGTTTAATTGTCTTCCCTAGGTTCACCATGTCAGATAGTGCCATGTTCCGGAAATGGAAACATCTTGCTCGATGTACATTTCAGGCTAATTGAGAAGTTGATGCATGCGAGGCTATTGAGGCTCTGCTCTCGGAGCAGAACCCCGTGACACCTATCCTGCAGTGCATACACTGTCATACCTAGTCAGTTCCCCTTTTTTGAGCCTCTATTAAGTATGCTTTTATTTTCATAGTATTTATCCTCACTGTTTTATCTGTGCAGATGATGATTCAGCTGCTTCCCAGTGCAGTTTATTCCATTGACTAATTGCTCTATTAAGACTATTTTCCTCTTATCTAACTTGACTTCCTTTTCCTATTAGATTATTGTTCCTTTATGATCATTTTACATTCATTTGTACAAGTGAAATTAAGTATTCATGTTTCCTCAGGGTTTGGGATGCATTTTAATGCTGCAGAAATGTGCCTGGCCTGCCTTTAATTTGAGGTGATATGGAGCATTTTCTTTTGTCTTTCTTCCCTGCAAGTTTCTCTGAGTGGTGTAATGATATGGCTACACTGGGAGGAGAAATTTCGTGTAACCTTTAGGAAGCATTTAACCAATTTTAGAGACCAGCTGGTAGTTATTTACTTTTTAATGTGTGGCAGGGTGTGGTTTGGATGCTACGGGGCATCCATCAAGACAGGTCTGTGGCAGGAATATTGCATGGCATTTCTCAACACCTCCTCCTTTGCAGGTCACTGGGGCCGGTGTGTGGGTGACTGTGGCTCGGGGGGCATTCGGAGTCGGGCCGTTTGGTGCACCCACGTGGAGGGCTGGACAACGTACCATGCAAACTGCAACCAGAAGGACAAGCCTGAAAGCCAGAGGAGGTGCTTTAAAATCTGTGACTGGCATCTGGAGCTGTTCGAGTGGGAGGTTTCAGCATGGGACAGGTGTGGGCTCATCTCCTCTGCTGGCGGTGAGGTGGGATCTGGGGCTTGTGTCACCGCGCAGCACGGCCTGCAGCACCGGAGTGTCCGCTGCCTCCAGAAGCTCAACAGAACCATTGTTGCCAATGAAATATGTGAGTATTTCACACCGCAGCCACCTGCTGAGCAAGCTTGCCTGATGCCCTGCCCGCGGGACTGTGTTGTGTCCGAGTTCTCTGGCTGGTCTGAGTGCGGCACAGGCTGTGCCAAGAGCTTGCAGCACCGGACACGGGCGGTCATCGCTCCTCCTCTCTACGGGGGTGCCCCGTGCCCAAATCTGACCGAATCCAGAGCCTGCAGCACTCCTGCCTGTCCTCTCGGGGAGGAGCAGCACACCTACAGCCTCCGAGTGGGACCTTGGGGTGAATGCCAGCTATCCCATCCTAAAGACATTGACCTGGTGGGGAGGACTATGCCGGATTTGGGTTCAGACTCTGGGGAGCCAAGCACATCTGGATTTCAAGGCTATAAACCCCACCACCGTCCCAGGGAGGTGGAGATCGGTTACCAAACCAGGCAGGTCAGGTGTGTAAGGAGCGATGGAAAAAATGCAGCGCTGAGGTAAGGGTGCTTTGTCTTCCATTTCATCCCCAGTGGATTTGTTTGATGGAGTGCTTGCTCTGCATGGCAACACCACAGCAAACATGCTCCCGTTCTTGAGTTCTTAATGCAAATTTTTATGTGCTTCCTTTATGGTCTTTTTGTTTGTTTGTTTGTTGATTTAATTCCCTTCTTGTAAAGCTAGCATATGCTGAATATTTGGCATTCTTCTATGAATTGTCACTGTTTAATTCATTTTATGGTTTTAATAATTCTCTTCTGTTGTGTTTGTTGTTTTTTTTTTTTGTTGTTGTTGTTGTTTTGAAGAAACGTCGAGAAAATGGAATTATATATCACTTTGTACTGTTGCTGGGCCCTGGCTGTGGGAGAGGGAGGTTTCCTTCTCAGTCATGTACTGCATATATTTATCAGAAGAAGCTAAAATTGTACCAGATTAAACTCCTTCATTCTTACAAATCACCACTGGATAAAATAAGTCTGAAAAGTTTGGCCTTGGGAGTTTACTAAACATATTTCTTGGAAAGATAGATCAACGAGCAAACCTGTGATTGTCTCCTGCTTAATGAGTCTTCCTGTCTGGGTGTAACCCTTGGATGCTGATACAAGATAGGTGACTTGCATGTCTGTCCTTGGTAGTGGTTGTTGATTTGTGTCCCCATGTGTTCTTTCTAATAATTTCTCTTAGTAGGTTGCTTTGCTATAATTCAAATGTGAAAATTACAGTAATGTGCAGCAAATAATCACGGAATCATTAGGGTTGGAAAGGACCTCTAGAGATCAACCTCCCTGCCAAGGCAGGACTTAGAGCAGGTTACAAAGGAGCATGTCCAGGCAAGTTTTGAATGTCTCCAGAGAGGGAGACTCCACAAACCTCCCTGGGCAACCTGTTCCAGTGCTCTGCCACCCTCAATGTAAAAAACTTCTTCCTCACGTTGTGGT
The DNA here is from genome assembly GCA_039720435.1 of Amazona ochrocephala. Taxonomy (NCBI): domain Eukaryota; kingdom Metazoa; phylum Chordata; class Aves; order Psittaciformes; family Psittacidae; genus Amazona; species Amazona ochrocephala. Next base: position 35,747,639 of record CM077881.1, read on the forward strand.
GAAGCTTCTTGTGTTTTAGTTTATGGCCATTGCTCCCCATCCTGTCCCTGGGCACCGCTGAAAATCGTGTTTAAATTTAAGCTCTCTGAGCTTTGCTATTTCACCTCCAGTTGGATTTCATAGAATCATAGAGTGGTTTGGGTTGGGAGGTACCTTAAAGATCATCTAGTTCCAACTCCTCGGCCTTCTGCTACACCAGGTTGCTCAAAGCCCTGTCCAGCCTGGCCTTGAACACTTCCAGGAATGGAGCACCCAGTTTCTCAAGGCAACCTGTTCCAGTGCCTCACCACCCTCATTGTGAAGAACTTATTCCTTATATATAATATACATCCTTCTTATGCTGGGGACCAGACAGCAGTACTCCAGGTGCAGTCTCATGATAGCGAAGGGGGAGAATCACCTCCCTTGACCTCCTTTTATGCAGCCTAGGACATGGTTGTCTTTCTGGGCTGTGAGTGCACATTGCTGGGTTATGTTGACCTTCCCATTAACCAACACCCCCTTCAACACTGTCCATGTTGCTGACAAAGATGTTAAACAGCACCAGTCCGAATACTGACCTCTGAGGGACACCACTTGTCAGTGGTCTCCACTTGAATATCAAGCTGTTGACTACAACTCTTGTAGAGCAATCATCCAGCCAATTCCTTATCCACAGAGTGGTCCATCCATCAGATCCATGCGTCTCCAGTTTAGAGACAAGGATGTCTTGCGAGACAGTGTCAGATGCTTTGCACAAGCCCAGGTACATGATGTCAGGCATTCTTCACTTATCCAGCAATGCTGTAACCCCACTATAGAAGACCATCAAATTTGTCAGGCACGATTTGCACTTACTGAAGCCATATTGACTGTCACAATGATCTCCTTCTTTCCCATGTATCTTAGCATAGTTTCCAGGAGGATCTGCTCCATGATTATGCTGGGCATGGAGAGAAGAGTGGCTGGCCTGTAGTTCCCTGTGTCCTTCTTTTTTCCCTTTATAAAATGGGTGTTATGTTTCCCCTTTTCCAGTCAGTGGGAACATCAGTGGGCTGTCGTGATTTCTCAGATATGATGGGTAGTGGCTTAACCACTTCACGTTCCAGTTCTCCCAGGATGGAAGTGCCTCACCCATGGAGGTGGATGCATCTCATCAGGTCCCATGGACTTGTGCACCTTCAGGTTCCTGGGCAGGTACCAGGAGCTATACACAACAAGAAACTGAGTTCTGACAAAGTCAAGATTTCTGGAGAACTTTGTGTTCTGTTTTTCAAGGATATTAGAAGTTTTTGAAAAATCCTGCTCCTGAATTTTGCAGAAATCAATCTCTCAGTAATCTATACCTCCTAGCACCTGCACAAGCTCAAATGACAGAGAAAAAGGGTTATTTTACATCCAACTCTCTGCCCCTGATGATGCCTGCAGTGGTTTTTGCACACATACTGAGGTGAAAATATACATTCTAGCCTTTCTATTATCCCTTCCTATTACACCTGTGGTAAAGTGCAGATTTTTTCTTACTGGTTGGAAGAAAGTCAAGCTTTGTGAACTGTTCCAGCAGTTTCTAACATCTTGACTTTATTACTTGTCTCTAAATGTATGCTGATTCTAAATATACAGATTTTATGCTCATGTAGCTGCTTGACTTTAATGGAGTCACTTGTGATTTATGCCGCCATGCAACCAGCAGCAGGTTTATGTCTGCTAGCACTTGTTAGCTGCTGTTCTGATGTTTGTATCTCATTCCTTATCGGAGACTCTGGGAAAGGGATTCTCATTTTGTTTAAACTTCACTTGCTCTGCCCTCACACACTCACTGCTATATTTCTGTAAGAATGGGAAATGGAAGACACTGTATGTTTCTGTAGATATTTTCTTTTTGTTGTGTTCCTGTGTGAGTTATTTGCTGAATTTCTGGATGACAGTGCAGAAGGTCCAAGGAGCTTTAGTTTTAGTGACTCTACTGCTGATCAAGTTGTCTTCTTCCCTGCTCCTCTCTGGGTTTTTTCTTGCTGATGTAGCCCCCTTTTTGGGAGTGTACAGTTCCATTAGCAGCCTCCTGGCAGACTTTTCATGCTGAGGCTGTGTCTCAGATGTACTGCAGAGAAAGCTGAGTCTGGCCCATCCCTTACTCCAAATACAAGAGGAAAGCACATTGATTGAATAGAGTGCGATTGGTCATGTCATGTTACAGAGTCAAGATGGTCACACACTTTTCCTTTCTCTTTTTGTGCCTAAGACTCAAACCTAAAAATCCAGCGTAAAATCCAGTCTGTGTTTAATTTCAGTGATGGAGTGTCACTGATACCAAATATGCCTGACAATGACTCCCTTTAAGCCTGAAGGTAATGACCTCGTTTTGTTGTGCAACATATTTGCTGCCATTCTTCTTAAGAATGGATCCGATCTTGCAGATGTTGCTTTACGTGAGCAATGATATTTTGGCTACTGATAAAGAAGAGTAAATGTATTTGCATAACCCTGTAGCAGGGTTTGGCAGGCAGCCAAGCGTTTGCTGTAAAACCAGAAAGAAGCACCTTGTTTGTGCTTTTTCATTTTCTTGGCCAAGGTTTCCTATTTCAGCTAACACCATTGAGTAAGTACCAATGAGAGATATAAATTCAATATCTGGAAAAATGAGGCAAGAGAGAGGAATATCCCAAGATGTGCTTTAACAGTAGGCTCTGAGCTGCTGGTTTTCCAGGGCTTTGCCATCAACCCTGCCTCCTGCTGCTGCCTGATTCTTGAAGGAAAGTGATAGATATTGGGAGTGGTCAGCTAAGTAGCCCCTGAGTGATCCAAGCCATGTGAGGACAGGAACCATCTGCTCATCTCCCCTCCTAATTTATAATGCAATGGCAAAGATGCTTAATTAATTATCAAGGTTCTTTAGTTTGCTGGTGTCTAATCTCAGAGTTGTGGAGCAGCCAGCAAGGATGGTAAGCATCAGTAGCAGCCCCCATGCTCACTGGCAGGCTAGGGTTCCTGGTGTGCTCCTCAGCATGGCAGACAGTGCATTGCCAAAAATTGGATTTTGGTGGGCTTGGGTGCAGACTGTTTTTTAAAGACTGAAAGATTGAACATGTTAATTTCTTACAGATGTCAGATTGCTGTCGGAACATTCATTTTGGCCTCTTTGCTAACAAGTTTGTGATTGATGGGAATGGCAGAGGGGGTGTCCTTTCTCTTGTGAAATAGGTGGCAGTGGTGGGAAACGTGCCTGATATTTGTTTTCAGTTTTTCACTGGTGCTTAAATTATAGAATCATAGAATCATTGAATCGTTAGAGTTGGAAAGGACCTCAAGATCATCTAGTTCCAACCCCTCTGCCATGGGCAGGGACACCTCCCACTAAACCATGCCACCCAAGGCTCTGTACAACCTGGCCAGGGATGGTGCATTCACAACTTCCCTGGGCAACCCATTCCAGTGCCTCGTTACCCTTACAGTAAAGAACTTCCTCCTCATATCCAATCTAAACTTCCCCTGGTTAAGTTTGAACCCATTAACCCTTGTCCTCTCACTACAGTCCCTAATGAAGAGTCCCTCCCCAGCATCCCTATAGGCCCCCTTCAGATACTGGAAGGCTGCTATAAGGTCTCCATGCAGCCTTCTCTTCTCCAGGCTGAATAGCCCCAACTTTCTCAGCCTGTCTTCTTACGGGAGGTGCTCCAGTCCCCTGATCATCCTCGTGGCCCTCCTCTGCACTTGTTCTAACAGTTCCATGTCCTTTTTATGTTGAGGGCACCAGAACTGCACACAATACTCCAAGTGAGGTCTCACGAGAGCAGAGTAGAGGGGCAGGATCACCTCCCTCAACCTGCTGGTCACGCTGCTTTTGATGCAGCCCAGGATACGGTTGGCTTTCTGGGCTGCAAGTGCACACTGCTGGCTCATGTTCATCTTCTCATCGACCAACACCCCCAAGTCCTTCTCCACAGGGCTGCTCTGAATCTCTTCTCTGCCCAACCTGTAGCTGTGCCTGGGATTGCTCCGACCCAGGTGTAGGACCTTGCACTTGTCATGGTTAAACTTCATCAGGTTGACATCAGCCCACCTCACAAGCGTGTCAAGATCCCTCTGGATGGCATTCCTTCCCTCCAACGTAACAACCGAACCACGCAGCTAGGTGTCATCAGAAAACTTGCTGAGGGCGCTCTGAATCCCACTGTCCATGTCACCGAGAAAGATGTTGAACAAGACCGGTCCCAACACCGATCCCTGAGGGTCACCACTTGTTACTGGTCTCCAGCTGGACATTGAGCCGTTGACCACAACTCTTTGCATGTGGCCATCTAGCCAGTTCTTTGTCCACCAAGTGGTCCACCTATCAAATTGATGTCTCTCCAACTTAAAGTCAAGGATGTTGTGTGGGACAGTGTCAAACGCTTTGCATGAGTCCAGGTAGATGACATCAACTGCTCTACCCCTGTCCATCAGTTCCGTAGCCCCATCGTAGAAGGCCACCAGGTTGGTCAGGCAGTATTTCCCCTTAGTGAAGCCATGCTGGCTGTCACCAAGTACCTTGTTGCTTTTCATGTGCCTTAGCATGCCTTCCAGGGAATCTGGTCCAAGATTTTGCCAGGCACAGAGGTGAGGCTGACTTGTCTGTAGTCCCTGGGTCTTCCATTTTCCCCTTCTTGAAAATGGGGTTATATTTCCCTTTTTCCAGTCGTCAGAAACCTCACCCAACTGCCGTGATTTTTCAAATATGATAGTCAGTGGCTTAGCAACTTCATTTGCCAGCTACGTTATGCCATCAAACCCTGCAAAAAGGATTCTTTGGGTTTGCACAGAACCCTCAGGTAGAAGTCAAAGAATCGTTTGCATTATAAGGAAAATATTTTTTTGCATTTAAATAAGTGGTCTGATGAAGATCTTTGTGTCCGTACCAACCTTAGTGCAAACAAAAATCTTAGCAATTTTAAAGGAAAAAGCTGTCAGCAGGAATTACTTGGAGAGAAGCACAAGCACATGGAAGATTGGGTATGCTGTATCAGGGAAACAGAACTGGGGAATATTTTTTCAATTTAGAGGTTCAACATTTGTCAAAATAGAAGAAAAAGGGAAAAAAGGAAGAGGAAAGGGAAGGGCGGACTTTTTTGAAAACACTTGAAGAGAACTGAACAGCAGAACATCAATAGACCTTAAGAGGTTCATTTCTGCTCAGAAAAAGAATTTGGTATAGAAACTTTATATTTGTGAAAATAAAAGGGGTAACATCAAAATAGAATGATTTTATGGATTTGATTTGAAGCTCTCAAAGACTATTTTGAAATTCATATAGAAGTTGGATCTCATTCTGTTTCAGAAAAAAATTTGGTTTGCATTATATCTCATATCCAGTAACAAATTCAAGCATAAGCACTTCAATATATTTGAAAATAAGAATAACAGAAAACCTCTGGAAAAGTTGCAAGAAATGAATGTGCTAGAACTTCTGCTCTATTAGCTTTTCTGTCTTGTCACAGTTGTGACAAAACTTCTGCATAGTGGGAGAAAGTTATTTAGGTTAAACAGTAAATTGTAACTTAGGGAAATGAGTGCCCATAGGTAGACCTTGAACTCCTAAATAAATTAAACCTGATTTTCTAACCTGATGTGTATGCTCACTAAGCATACTGAGAAGTTAGTCAGGTTTCGGGTTTTGTTATTATGTAGGAGTCCTTTTAGGTATGTATTTCTTCAACTCTTCATTCTATGTATGAGATGACAGCAGTAATATAATAGAGTTGGATTTGGGTTTGCTTACTTTTGCCTTTGTAAATGGAAAATTTAGGTCAAACTCACTCAAGGAATAACCCATCTGACAAGGCTGATGTAGAGCAGCATTCAGCTCTTTTGTTTGCCTCTATAATTTGAATTTCTGTTACACATGTCCTAGAGTATTGTACTTAACCACTGTGCTGTTGTGTGTTTATAGGAAAAAATTATTTGCAGTTTCTAGTGTTGACATTCTTCTATTCTCTGGATGAATACAAAATTTTGCATTTCAGAGGTGGAAACACTGCTGTAATATGCTATTTGATGGTTGTGATTCTGATCTGGAAGGGGAGATGTGTGTTCACATTTCTCCCAACAAATGTAGGAATCAAGCCCCAGTGCTCAGACTTGCAGATAAATTCCTGAGATATTGGATAAGGAGATTTTATTTTCTAGTGTTTTTTAAAAGTTTAGTTTCTCATTTCCTTTGCTTTTATTAAAATAACCTAAAACAAAGGAACACTGACTGCTTTATTAATTTTAATAAGTAAGATTTTAGAAAGTGTCCAGTAATAATTGGGCTTTTTTCTTCTGTTTACAAATTGTGCTAAAAGCCGTCTACTTCTGTAGCTACAAGATCTCAGTGTCTGCCTAAGTAGTGCAGAATGTAAGTCAGCATTTCTTTTTAGTTGAAATAGAGAATTTGGTGTGGTAAGTTTTGGAGATACCAAAACTTAGACATCTTGCACACCAAAGCCCTGTGTTTGTTTGGATTAGAAGTCTCCCAGCTCCCTTTCCCTTTGTCAGTTGTGTGGCAGGCAAATATCCCTCATCTTCTGTACCGCGCTGAAGAAGGGTCTGGTATTTCGTCTGCCAAAGAAAACTCCGCTGCATAATTATTTAAAATAGCCTTGGCAGCCTTTGAGGACCCTAAAATACACTATGAGTCCTTGAAAGTATGCCTGTTAACACTGATTGTCAGAAGGGAAAAATTGTTTCGATGCTGCTAGAAACATGGCAAAACTGTATCCATTATTAGACCCTAATATTATTAGCCAACGGCAAAGAGCAGGTAGTGTTTATTCCAGCAGCATGTAAGTTTGGGTCATTAATTACAGAATAGGAGACGACTTTAGGAAAGGGGAAAAAATACGTGTTATTATCAAGTGTAGCTTAGCTCACTTCAAGATTTTCTTGCTCTGCAGCGTGTGGGTTTGAGCATGCATTTCCTGGTGAGGCTTGGCACTCCTCAGGAGCCTTCCCGTGCTGCCAGGGCGGAGTCTGGCTGCTGAAGCAGTACCCTGCCCTCCTGGTGCTGCCTTCTGTACCAGCAGCATAGGCATGGTGATAGCTTCTTAATGTGTCAAGTTATTCAGGAGATGATCCTTTCAGTATATAAGGTTCAACAGTAACCACCTGTCCCTTCCTCTAATGTAAGGAAATGCATTTGCCTTTCATTCTGAATGCATTCATATGGTTCTGAAAGGAAACCAGGGGTAATTTTTGTTCTGTGCCCAACCTGATTTTATGATGCACTGCTGGTCAGTCTTCCTCCTTTTTCCTGCTGATAAATGCATTTCCACCCATTTCCTTGTGGTGGATGTCATGACTGTGTAGACTGTAAGGCATGTAGCATAGATGCACTGAGCTGTTGGAATATTCACCATTTTTTGCTGAGTTGTTTTTTTTTTGTCCAGAACAGAAGGGTGGTGTGTTTCAGTTTGAGATTGTACAATTACTGTATCTCATGGTGGAGAGTGTGGCTGGAGATGGAGGACCAGAGCAGTGCTGCTCTGCTGGCAGCAGCCTGTAGTTAGTCACAGAGAATGTGGAGCTGCACAGTAGGAGTGGTATGTGAGGCAGCTTTTTCTCTTCCTCTTCTTGCTTTTCGGCTTGTAGCTGCAGGACTATGCAAATGTAAAGGAAGCATGAGGAGGCTTCCTTTGGTTTAATGTACTTTTTTATGTGTGGTTTATTCCCCTTCAGTACATGAGAGAGTAAGAGAGCTCTCTGCCACTTGAGCAAGGTGGGTTGCAAAACAATTCCTGTAGCTTTACAATATCAATCCAAGAGTGCAACATAGGAAAAATTATCAATCGCATAAGTACTCTGCTATATCACAGTTATAAGATTTGACTCCCAAGAAGATCTAACCTGCTGCATTAATACATGGAAAGTTAGTTTAAAAGCAGGTCTTACATCGTATTTCCTGTCCCCAAGACCTCTGTCCTCTCCCTGCCAGTTTGAGTACAGCTACAACAGTGCAAATACACATCTGGTTTGTGGCCTCCAATCAGAGAGCATCTTGCATGTCTGGGCTTTATCTGTGTTAGATTGTCCTAAATACACTTGCAACATGAAAGGCTGTGTCTGAATTTCATGCAAAAGTGTGGTTTTACATTTGTCTTTGTGTTGCTCAGTGTCACAATTAATTTGACTTTGAGGCTCTGAATGAGTAGGTACAAGTTAATTAGATTTTCTTTCTGTTAGGCAGTTGCATGTGGTTCTCCCTCAAAAACTTACTTGAGCAGAAGGTGGAAATTGCCAGCTCTACATCTTGTTCACCTTTAGGTCAACAAAGTTATTTCTTTAGCCTTTTATAGTAGGAGCAGTGGAGGGATCTTCAGGAAAAGAAACAGCTGTTCAGTCTCAGAATGCTTCAAAGCCTTTTGCAAAAAGCAAGGATGGTCGCTGTCTTTTGCAGAGAGACTGTCAATGTAGGTTTAAATCCATCAGGAGAGGTATTGTCTTGCTAACTGGGGATAGTGATATTAATTTTAAAGAAGACCCCAAATCAGATTTTTAAAGGCTTCATTTTGTTTGGTATTTCAGTAAAGATCAGACAAGACTCAAGTCTCCTTTGCAGTGATGAAACCCGAAAAATGGATTTGTGTTTTTATGCTGGTTACTGACTGCAAAGTTCTGGTCATGTTTTAAACTATGACATCAGTTACCCTCCATGTTGTGTTCTAGATAAACTCCAGTTTTCTAGTACCATAAATTAGGACAGTGATTTGTCTGGACTACTATTTTATCTACTTAAAATGAGGAATTCTTGTTTCTTGTTAATGTTGTGGCATGGGTGGCTCACCTGATAACTGTTGAAGATGTATTAAAAGGGAAGTAAAATTACTGTTCGTGTGACTCCACCTAACCTAATGTTCCAAACAAGAGTCTAGAACCTTGGGTTAGTAGATACAGATATAATAATTATTACTTTTCAGTCCTTGGTTCAATGGTATTAATGTTTTGTATCAGAAGCAGCTTTGCAATCAGTTGAATTTGACATGTAACAGAAAAATGAGACGGCTTTTAGAATTGTAAGCAAGAATAATTCCATTTTGAGGAGGCTGTATCACAGGCTGTTTCTACTTTATGAAGGTGTTAAAATTCAATAAATTCATCCTCACAGCACATGTGAGATTAATGAGTTTTATTCTGGTGAAGAAACTAAAACAAAAAATTGATTTTTAAATTTATTTTGAAGTAGAAATTTGAGCCAATAAGTGCTGTATTTTACTTGTCGTTGAGGGTTGGGTCAAACTTTATGAAGTATCTATGGGCATATTCATATTGACCTTTGTGAAGACAGGACCCATTTCTAGACTTGCGGAGGAGCGAATGAATGTCTTTTATCTTCTCTGATCCCCCATGAGACTGCCCAGCAATCCTGAAATGGTTGCCCCAGTCTGTTTTCTTTAGAGGAAGTCCAGTTAGTCAAACTGCGCTGTAAGTAGTACTAAATGAGGTAATAGCTGGTTCCCTGGCAGCAGCTCTGGATTTCACACCTTTTAAGTGTACCTTACAGTTGGCAAAAGCCGAACAGTGAGCAACTGGAGGCTGGAGAACACAAATTTAGAGGGAGTACACACTGAGTTCATGTATGGTCTTAATTTTAGAGGCCAGTTTGCATCATCCACATAAGACTAGGCAGAAGTCAGAAAATCTTGGTTCCTTTTCACTAGTGACTCCTTTTTTTCAGGTTTCTTGGGGTTTTTTTGCACTATCCCATCCTTCGTGGTGCTTCAGTGCTACCTCTGCTTGTACATACCTCATTCCTCTTTCAGAATATCCTCTCCTGATCTGTTACGTCAACTATCTCAGGTTTTTAGAGACAAGAGATGATTTTCTATGATTTTGGAGGATGAGTGATGTCTCTGGTTGATATCTGACAGGGGTGAGGTGGAGCAGCAGCATCCATGCTCTGCAGGGTCCTTACCATCGTGTGCTAGGTGGGAGAACCATCAGCTGGCTGAGACTGAAGTGGAGGAGCAGCGAAGGGTGGTGGCTTTAGTCTGGAGGTTTGTCTTCACCCAGAAGTATTTCCTATGTTTGCCATAATTTTCTGTAATATGAAAAACTATTGTAACTTTGGAACTCTTAAAAAAAAATATTCTGGGACTTTGTATCTTGATACCAAACCTCAACAGTTGGCAGCTCTTAAAATTTAGTTTTCAATTGTATTGGGCCTTATGTGGTGTATGTCTTGGTGTGTTACAGAATGAGTGAGGATCATGTCCTAATGTCAGCAGGAGTAATTGAGCCCCAAAAAATACAGCCCGAATACAAATTGCAGCATTGCTGGCTCTCTGGTGGTTTGTCAGGTTTGAAAACCCTCTGACCTTGTTTGACAGCGTTTGTTTGATAACAGCCTCACAGAGCCAATACCTTTCTTATTAGTGTGTGACTAATTATTTTTTGAAAGAGCAGAGTTGCTCAGCAGCATGTGCTGACACCTGGATGAATGGATGGACATGCTAGTCGTGTGTGTGGGATGATGGAGATGGTTATCAGTGGCAGTATTTCTCTTAGGCTTGGCTTTCATTTTCTGTCTTGGATAAACTGTGAAATTCTAACTGCACAGGAGAAAAAAAAAATGCCTTTTGCATCTGCTTTAACTTGAAATAAATGAGCTATATTATTTGCAAAGTACTCAGCATGCAAGATTGCACCCAGAACTCCCTGGAAATGTGTTCTGTGCACTGCCTTGCAGCTTTTCTACTTGCATTGTATTGGTGTTGATGCAGGTTGTCTGATTTACCCCAGATGAGCACAGATTTCTCCTTTGGGAGTTTGGCTTGAAAAAAAAGAGTAATTGATTAAGCAAGACCTCCTCAGCTGTTTTACTGTGTTCTTACCACAGCCTCTGCCTGCAAGATCCTGTCCCTTTGACCTTCAAGTCCTGTGTCATTGCTAAAGACTGTGAAATGTCTGAGTGGTCTCCATGGAGTGCCTGCTCGCAGACCTGCGGCTGGGGAGATCTCACCCCGGGCTTTCGGACCCGGCACCGTGGCGTACGGAGTGTGGCGGTGGGCACCGGGAAGCAGTGTTTGGAGCTGGAAGAGAGGGAAGCATGCAGTGCGGGAGGGAAAGAGCTGCTGCAGCCTTGCCCAAGGTACAACCGGCGCTTTTAGCCCAGTTTTTGGAAGTAAAGAAGCCGCTTTTTGATGACTGCCTTGTACAGAGCAAATCATCCTTGCCCAGTGTTTGTGCATGGAAAGGGTCACATGTCATGCTTTCTCTGTGTCTGAAAGATCATTGATTTGATCATTGTTAACTATGATTAGTGATATTATTTGTTAGTAATATTCTTGTAATTGGTACTATTATATGTTGGTACTGCTATTATAATAATTACACATATATAGAAATAAATTTAAGTTATACCCACTAGTTTATGTTTTCATATTTTAAAAATTGAGAGCAGATACTCTTGTTCTCTGTAGGAGCTTTTATGCTAGTTGCTTTTCTGGAGAATTTTCTTAACTGCCCAGAGACTGGGCAGGTCTCCATGACTATGCTTTTATTGCCTTTGAAATAGTAATTTTTACATAAGATTTGATGATTCCCCTTCATCTCCCCATAAAAATATCTTAGTCCTCCTTGAGGAAAATGGGAACTGATCAGAGGTAGTAGGTTGGATTTTACTCAGCTTCTGTCTGGATACTTCTTGAAATGGGAAACTTTGCAGCCCCTGAGTGTTTGCTTTGTTTATGGCAACTTTTGTTCTGGCACAAGGTGAGGATTTCACTTTTTTGGTCTGCAGATACGTGTCATTATGCTTGGCTAGGCTAGCATAGGAGGTTGCTAATTTACTTTGCAAAGAGAATAAAATATTGCTTAATATTTCATGTGACGTGTTCTGAGATTGACTGTAAAATGCTTCAAGATTGATAAAATTTTATATGCATTCAGACAAATCTCCCTGTCTGCGAATGAGTGCATGTAATGGGAGGAGTATTCAGTGCTCAAGTCATGAGTTCCTGGGGCTTTGCTAGGTCCTGTCAAAACCTTTGATAAAGCCTTTGCAAGGCATTTCTTAGGAAGGTGTAACCTGTAAAAGTATCTCTTTATCACTGGGTTCATTCAAAATCAAATGCTGATCATTTTTATGCACCCTGCTTCAAAAGAGAGGAACGATAAAAAAAGTAATAAAATCTGTTGCTTGATTACATCCTATGAAAAGGCTCTTGCAGAGTGATTTTTGTTCCTGCCCAAACGCACATCAATTTCATAGACAATAGATTAACACATTGTCTTGCTGATTTTGTATAGGAGTGTGGGTGCAGGTGACACCTGATTGGGGTTTACTGGCTGGTAGTTAATCAGAGAGTGAATAGACGTGTGTCTGTCCCTAGTTTCTCACTTCTACCTTATGACATCGCACTGTATTAAATTGCAATTGATTCTAGTGGCTTGGTGTAGAGCCAGGAGAGCCCAAAAGGTGAGAACCTGCGTAACACTGGTAATCTTGTGGAGGTGCCACTTTTACTATAGAAAGAAACCTGGTGTTCATTTGGTATACCTCTGCTATGCCCAGGTTTTCATAAGCCTATGAACTCTTAGACCTTCCCTATCCTACCATATCTGCCCACTTTCAGTCCTTGAGGTAACACCTCCAGTGAAGTATCTGTATGAGGTGAGGTAAACTGCCTAATGAGCTAGCCCAGAAGAATGACATTAGACTCACAGATTGATAGAGCCACTTAGATAAAAATAGAAAAATAATAAAAAAACCCTGGTATTTAATTGTTATTTCTAGGGATGTAATGTCTCAAAATGCAGGTGGTAGGGTAGGCTTTGACTTCCTCACATGATGCGTTGTTGAAGAGAATTTTGCAGCAGCGCCTGGCTAATAGACTTTGATTTGGCCATTCAGTACTGCAGAAACAAGCAGGAGTGAAATGCTCTACTGTTGCAGTATGTGCTGTGAGTCTACCAGGTAAGGTGGTGGGGGCCGTGGCCCCCCACAGTAAGGCCCTGGAGTACAGAATTCTGTATTAATGAACGGAAGCCAAATATGTTTAATATGTTATTTAAGTGTTAGCAGCTGATAACAGCTGTCAGCAGTCCATGTTACAGTTTACAGCCTGGTGATTTGATGTGGGTCTTTGGGAACTGGTGACCAAGATAGTGGAAGTGCTTTACAGTGGAAACCAGTAGCTTTCAGCCTTAGAAGGATGTAGTGTTAATCCCTGTGAAATCATATAAAAAGTCCTTGATGCTCCTATTCTCCTTATTTCAGCATATTCTCTTTCCAGAGTAATACCTAGACAGATTATGCTTTTTTTCCCCTTAAATACATGCCGCTTCATCTGTGGCTTTGCTGAGGCTTACCAAACAATTATCTTTTTTTCTTCCCCTTACAAGAAGATGATGAACTTAAGGAGATTCAGAGGCAGAAATAAAAGGCTCTCTCCTTCATATGTCTGGTCTCAACATAAACCATTCTTTCTTTCTGGTTTGCATTTTCCTAATCAGATTAGTTTTAAAATCTTTCCAGGTGAGAGTCCTACTCACTTTTACAGTTCCTGTAAAGCAGGTCTTTCCTATTTTTGGTTGATTTTAAGACAAGTAGCCTTTCCTTTAGCTTTATTCTTTGGCAAGAATTTTTTAAAGCCAGCTCCAGGCACAGAAAAGAAAATGAGCGAAGACATAGACTAGAAAGAGAGCAAGTCTCTGAGCAGCAGAAAGAAGGGGATTCTCTAGAGGCTGTGTTTTAATGCAGGGACAGGCAGCACCCCATTGTGGAATAAAGATATGTGTTGCCGACTACATCCACCAACACAGAAAAGCAGCAGCTCAAGAGGTAGAACTTACAGATTTGACTCATCAGGGACAGATGTGTGAGGTTATATTCCAGCCTCCTAAAAAGGATCCAGAAGGGGAAAAAAATACCCTCAGCCTGAAAACTGCTGTGTTAAGTATTACCTCTATGTTCATGGCAAGGCTGAAAGTTGGAGGTCCCGTCACAAGTATATGGCAGTTAGTGTAAATTTCCTGTAAAGTAGGAAGAACTTTAAATTTTATGGCTGAAGTTTACAATAACTTCTTTAATCAATAGTTTAAATGCAAGAAAATAAAGCACTATAACTGCGTGTAGGACTCCAGAGCTTTGTACTTTGTTTTACTTTCGGTCATTTGTTTTGAAGGGATTAGATTAAGCACTTAAAAAGCTTAAATAAATAGGAGGTGATTCTACTTTCTTTTATTGTGATATAAATTTGGGATAGTTCAATTAAAGTGAATGTGTGCATACAGTATAAAACTTGTGTAAGAGCTAACAGCATAAGTCCTGTAGAGTAGAAAGATCAAAAGGTTACTATAAATCGGAAAGATATTTAGTACTTGTTTGTTGCATAACTGTCATTGAGTCATCTGTTTTAAAACGATGTATTATATCATTTTTATCCTTGATGCTTGGCTTTCGTGTTCACTGGGAATAGATAGATTTTCCAGAATTGTGATTATGTCTTTAAAGCTTTCATTTTTTGTTGTGGTTGCTATGTTACAAGACAGGGATTTAGAAAAAAAAAACTTTGCTTTGTTGGAAATTCAAAGCTTTTCAGAAGTTAAATGGTGGAAAATGGGAAAGTTTTAAGACCTGATTATTTCAAAAGGCTTGAGGTTACTGCTGAGATACAGGTGTGATGGTATCACTTTGTAAATGAGGCCCATTATGCATCCCAATTAAAGATAAGGCATTAGTGTAAAGTAGGAAAACTCTGAAAGGAAATTCAGTGAACTGGGCTAGTAGGCTGCTGGAGATATGCTTTGGGAATAGTAGCAACACCACTCTTCAGCCCTTGGACTGTCACCCGTCATGGGCTGCAATAATGACCTTCATTCGGCTGAGCAGTTTTGTTGTCTTCCCCTTGGACTGGGAACCATCTGTGGTGTAGCTTTGGTTCTCCAGCTCCATGCCAGGCACTTCTCCAGTGTCTGCAGTTGGGTGTCACAGTGCAAGAGCATGCTTTGCCTTGATGGTAATAGAAACCTCTGGGACCTGCTCTTCTGCTTCCTGAACTGACTTTCTAGCAGAAAAATTGAGAGCACTGCTTATGATGTGAAAAGCTATTCAGCTCTACCAACCAAGTTCCCTTCTAGACACCTCAAGCACACACTTCGTTGTTCTTAAACTATCAGTTTTTGCTTGCCCATTTTCTTAAGCAGACTGATACAACTATCTGTGGATTGTGGAGTCCCCATCTGGGTTGTTATTTAGCTAATCCTCTAACCATCAGCATTGGGATCTGTTAATCTTTGAAGTAGCTAGACCTTCTGCAACTCAAGCAGTAGTGTCAAAAACTGGAACAAGCCTATTGGGAAGCCAAAGGAAAAGGCTGAGATTTTTTCATCTGGTAAGAGATCTCGAGATAAATATGGACTGCAATTATACTGAGTTTGTGTCAGTCTAACTAGATATTTGTAAATGTTAAAATGAGATGTTAAATCTGTTGACATTTGAAATTATTGTCGCTGATGGGTTTTGACATAGTGATTGCAGGAGTACGCTGGAGCTGACCAACTTTGGTTCAAATGTGTAATATCCCTTTCACTTACTGAGTTATTACACTCTTCAGCCTCTGGGGCTAGTGAATTGAGTGGCTGGGCGGCATTGGCCTCTTAGCTTAATGCTGGTACTGTGCATTTCTGGTATAGTCTGCTCTAACAGTAGAATGTTCATAGTGGCATTGGTGGCTTTGGTCATCTTAGTTCAACTGGAGAAGTTATAGTCATGTGGTAAACCCACTTTGGATGTTGCTAATAATTTGCAAGTACTGTCTTGAGGTTACCAAATTTACAAAAAGCCCCAAGTATTTGCATGCCAGTAATCTCAGTTTTTTGCTAATGGCTATTAATGAGCCTCTGATAAAATATAAATAGAGATTATGTAGTCAGTTTCTCTTCATTAAATAATGTTTATTCTCATTGTCTTTAGTGTAGTGTGTAGATTTGCAAACTAATACCACATATCCATGCTGCTTAAAACCCTGCAAGGAGTGTGCCACAAAGCTGTCCAAGGTCACTTAATCTATCTGAAAAAGTCTTGCATTAGATTTCCCACTCACAGGGATAGTGTTTCCTTAGATACGTTTCTGGTGTGGTAGGCTTGCTAATGGTCGTGAAAATGGGTACTTTCTAAACAACTAATGCTTGGGGATCAGGATTTGTTAAGGGAAAACTCTGCACAGCCAAGGGTATGTCCAGCTGGCAAAAAGCAAGATGAGCTGATGGGGCTTAGGCTTTAAGCTGCTCACAGCAGAGCAGGCACTGGCTGGAGCATGCAGTAGCTCTTCAGTAAAGACTGCTCTGTGGTTTAGCACAGTAGCGCAATATCCAGTTACTCCATGAAAATATCCGACGGGTTTTTTTTGTTCTTTTTTTTTTTTTTTTTTTTTTTTTAAGATTTAGGGGCTGATGAAGTTTAATTATCTCTGAGTTAAGACTTAGTTATTTTGCATAATTTTAATCACTGATGGCCTATTTCTCGTAGGCGTTAACTCTCACAGTTCACACTGAGTATGACAAGCAGGTGCTCGCATCTCTAAAGGAGCCCAGAGTTCACAGCTGACTACCTAAGCCAGATATTGATAATCAGTTTTAAGAAATACTTCCCTAAACCAGCTATTTCTGTGGCTGTGGAAAAATGCACGTGTTCTGTATTTAGGTTTCTAGTTTGAAATTGCAGACTTGAAGAGCACAATGTCCTGAAGTGGTGTGGAGTATTCCTCTTCAGCCGCTGTTTGATGAAGAGCACTCTTCATCGCCTTTATGATGAGGAAGGTTGCATTTAACACTGCAGGCCCGAGAAATGCAATTAGGAGTTCCCAGAAGGAACTACTAGAAGAAAAAATTCATGGCTGTGGGAGTTCAAGTATTTCATGCTTGTTATATGAGAAGTGTATTCTTTATTGTTTTTTCTGTTGATAATAAACCCTGTGAGGGTATCCAGATTTGCACGATACTGTATATTATTTAAGAGAGCATGACAGCTCACCTGAAAAGTACCTGTAAATTAAAAGTAATTGGCAGTATTCACAAACATTTTCCATGGGTATGTTGCAAAATCTGTAAGTACTCTGTGGCTAGAAATCATTCTTATACCCATATTTACAGCATAAGTTAAGAGAACATTGATGTGTGCTCAGGCAAACTAATATATTTATTTTTTATATAATTTTAAGATGCATGTTTTCTTGCCAAGCTGTAGTCAAGAGCAGATACCTGCTATGAAGCATACACAGAATTACGATGTGGAAGGCTTTTTCTGCAGAGGCACCTTATTATGCTTGAGTTTACAGTGATCAGTTGGCAGGTTAACAAACATACACTGTTTTAACAACTGTGGATCTACTGTAAGAGGAGAGAGTATTTGTCTCGAGGATAAAAGAAGTAAATTATTTTGTATAGCTTACATTACACAAAACCCAAAGATTGTATGGAAAAAAAGTAAACTTTGAAATTTAGAGGAGCAAAGGAATAAAACAACCAAGTGTGAACAGATTGGTTATAAAAACAATATTACCTAAGATTTGCATTCAGGAAGCTCAGAAAGTCTTCAAGCTCTTTTTCACTCCCCTAATATTGTGGCCTGTGAATCAAAATGAATTATGCCTATTAAAAGCTGTTGTATTAGAAATATACTATACATTTGCAGACATGTTGCGGAAATAACTTATGCTTTCCACTGATACACAATACTGTTTTCGCTATAGTTTTAATAAGTTCTTCCTGGAATTTAAACTGGGTACATAACAATGATGATTGTACAACATTCACAATTCACTGCCCAAGAACTTTATCCTTCCTTGAAAACCATTAATGCTCTTTAGGTGTGAATAGAATACAGAATGATAGTATTTTTGTCTGGAGCTTGCTGTGGATCACAGCTTCTGGAAACTGAAACAAGAGAACTGAGTTACTTTAACCAGTCCCTTGAAGAAACTGGTAGTACCCAAGGCATTTATAAGGCTGTCACCTATAGAAAAGCCACCTGGTGCTTGGAGCTCCATTGATGTATGTTGCATTTTAGCTATTAAGTGCATTTCAGAGTGAGGCATTCAGCTCTTGGCAGAAAGGGGTGGTTTAGTGATTTGAACTGCATGTTTGAAAACTAGTTTTTGCGCCTAATCAAACCTCTTAATCTTTTTTCCTTCTTTGAACCCTGCTCAAAGTGTTGTCAGGATGATTTAGTATTTCAGAATGCTTTGGAGATCTGAAAAGTTTTACAAAAGCGCTTCAGACAAATATCAAATACTTAACCTTTGTAAATTTAACATTCCAAGTGTTTCAAAACGCTCTGTTTTGGACACGGAAGCGCTGATATAAAGATTAAACCAATTGTAGTTTGTCATCTAATAAAATACCACTCCCTCACCCATAGCTTTTCACAACCTCTTGTTTTACCTGCTCTCTTTTATTTCCTAAGATTTGCATGGAGGACTTCAGAATGGAAAGCTTGCCAAGTGTCTCTTCTCCTTGACCAGCAGGACCCTCGCCACCACAAGCACGTAGGCCTTTGTGGAGGTGGCATACAAACCCGGGAAGTCTACTGCATCCAAATCACCATGGAACTTGAGATGCACCGACCGAAGGAAGGTACATACATATGGTCATTCTGAAACATCTGGCCCAACTAGATTTGAGTAAGGTAAATAGGGCAAAGAAGGAAAAGTACCTAACATGCAGTCATTAGTAGGTTTCAGCTGTCTGATGCTAAGCATTGTGTCCATGCTTACATTGTGAAGTGTTACTGACCATCAGAGGGAACAGGAGTGTGTGGTCCTCAGGGTCCTGAGGAACTGCCAGGAACTGCAACCTTCTGGGGTGAATTGCTGCCAGTTCTGTAGGTTACTTGTGAGGAAGGGTTTCAAAGAATGAAAAAGCTAAATTTTGCTTTGAGTTTTCTTCCTTTCTCGCATATCAGGTAGCCCAGCCCCTTGATAGCTGAATACATTCATCTGTGGGTTTAGTCCTGGTTTAGAGTATAAAAAAAGGTGTCACACTGCATTCCGGATATGGCTTTAGCCTCTGCTTCAAACTGATACACAATCTTTCTTGTGATCTGAAGGGGAAAGCAAAAATAATATTGTCGCAACTTCTGAGCAGACAGATGGTTTTTGGACTCTGGAAGTGAGTTATATTTCTTTTAGAAGAATAATGAGTAGATACAGATGTATGATGAATAATTCATCTTAGACTGTTTTATTTACTCTATGTGGAGCTCTTGCAGAATGTGTTTTTGAGCAGAGATGTAAGATAATAAGAACACAATATCATATCTTAGATTTATTTACTTACAAAGGCAAAGCAAATGTTTCCTGGACACCCAGCGTGTACTAGCATCCCCCACAGACTCTGAGATTATAGAAAGCCAGAGCTGTTTTAATCTCTACTCAGTCCATGCATAGTTGCTGCTTCACCTCTCCCAAACATCTGGTACTACCTTACTCTCCCAATACAAATCCCACTGTTGTTCTGCACAAGTGTGCAATATACATGACTTTCAAAGTAAGAAAAATGCTGCTGATGAGAAGCGTGTAACATTTCTTGACTGTCTTCTTCCTTCTAACCGCTTCTGTGTTCATGCAGCCACTGTACGGCAAGTGGGTACGCAGCAAACTTTAACTGACTTCATTCACATTTCTTTATTGTTTTTCAGTATTGTGAGTTACTCAAGAAAATTAGAGGAGTGCATCTTGAAACCCTTGCAGCAACATAATTTGTAACAGAGCTGGTGTTCTATATCCAGTGTGTAATCACCTGCAGGATTTTTCCTTATTTAAAGTTCAGTTCAATGTAAAGATTGCAAACCATCCCCTCAATGAAAAGAAAACACTGGGATAACTCTTCCTTGTTTTTACAGTTCTAACCCTTTCTTTAAAAAAAAATAATTTCATAAAAGCAACTGAAAAAAAAAAACAAAATATGCAGAGCAATTGTACAAGGTAAACATTATTACTGCCCTTTCAAGACAGTAGTGCAGATTTGCAGTAGTCCTTAGAAAGTGGGAACAGTATTTACTGCCAACATAGTTGCATGCAAATAGAAAGAGGGCCTTCCCAGTTATCCCTTCCTATCCAGTAACATTCAGTGTGTCTCACTTGCTAGCTGATCTATTTTTGTTCTTTGAATAAATAAGGAATGACGTCTTTTCAGGCCTTTTTTTCTGACAATTTGAACTGATAGAATACTTCTATTCATCACTAGGGCATCTTATATTTTATTGTACCATTATTTCAGTGATGGGGGAAGATGGGGAAGCAAATCCTATGTCTAAGCCAATTTAGAATCTAATTGCTACCATCAAAAGTATAGTAATTTTTTCTTTCTTCACCTCTTGAGTGTCCTTAAAGGGATCATTCAGGAATCAAACAAGCGAGTCTAATAGGTTATTACAGTCCATCACAGTTGTTATTCTTTTGGTTACTTCCAATGAGAATTTGGACCTAGGCCTAATAACATATGTGAAAGAAAATGTGTCCTGTGGTCTCTCCAGCAGCATTCTTGGATAAAGTATGTTGAATCCTAGTTGGAGACAGGTACCATCTGTGATTTATTTATACGTATTGCTCAAAGCTCTTTTATCCCCCAAGGATATCTCTCCCATTTTTCATTTGCTTAGTCTTCCCATCTACTTTCTCTTTTATTAAAATGTGTGTATTTAGAAAGGGAGACCCTCTTTTCTTGTGTCCCTATATATCAGTTGTTCAGAAGGTTAAGTCTGCTGAAAACTTTCTATATTTTGATCATAAAATTCCAACTTGAAGATGTTGGAAATGGAAAACTTTTACTCAGGTATTACTTTCAGAAATGCATTGATAAGATTTTATATCTTTCTCTCCCAAGAGATGACCTATCTAAGAAATACCTGTTTTGATCCAAGTGAAGTTATATATTGTTTTAGGCCTTAAAGAGGTAGTCCATATTTTTAACGTGGGTGATGAGTATTTGAGGGCAGAAGGTCTTCCAACCTTTGAAGTCCTTTGTAATATTCTTGCATTCTGGGACACTTAAGTGCAGACAAAGCTGGCAGGGACACTTGGTAAATGTGTAAAGAGTTGTGTAATTCAGGTACCTGTAGGCAAGCCAATGTATAGGCACTTAGGAGACTGCTATTTTTAATGTCGGCTATTCAGTTGAAGGAAACTACATCTCTATTCAGTTGTGAGGCTTTTGTAATTTAGACTGAACTGTATCATAATTAGCTTTAAACAGATTCTTGTGTTTTTAAAGAATCTAATTGAATTTTAACATAGTAAAATTTATAATGCTTAATTTTCACACAGAGATGGTCATCTAATACTTAAAGTTTATAATTATTCTTTTGATATCCAGAGCTGGAAGCAGCAAATCTACATGTTTGGAATGGTGCTGCATTTAAGGAGGAGATAAATTTTGCAGAAAAAGTAGCATAGAAAATGCAAGTGAGCTACCTATGTACAGCTCCAGTCTATCCTTTCTGTCATTCATCTGCATACTCCCTGATCATTGGGCCTGAACATTCTGTGTCTGGAGCAAACTAGGCATAGTGGTGGATACTCTTCTTCATACCTCTTTTTTAGTGTAAATCTCTTCAATGTTATGGAAGGTCTTTTCAGTAAACGAGAAATGCAGATCCTCAACTTATTTTCAAAGCCAGGCACTGCTAAGTGAACACATGTTTTATTCTCTTTTCTGAATTGATATAACATTTTTGTGACTGTTGATTTTATAAAATGTTATCTGAAATGTGTTCTCCCATGATACATTTTCCCATCATAAATGTTAATTAATCTGGGCGAGCATCACACACTAACAACCCCCAGTGTACCAACAAAAAAGACATTTGGTAAAAGTATGGAAGGGTATTATGCAATGATCACTTCATGAAATTTCTCTCCTTGTTTGACAATACGACTCTCCTCGCAATCAGATAAAGTCCAATAATATGGGAATTAAAGTTCCTCTTAGAGCCTGGGCATGGTGTCTGTATTTATATTCAAACAGTTAATGAACATATGAGGTTCCTACATTTACTCTTCTGCCTCAGGGTTGTTTTACTTCCTTTCTTGAAGGCCAGGGAGTATCCTTTTGCTTTCTGACTAAATTTTGCTTTTTGGATTTATCCAGAGACTATAACCCTTTATCAGTTGTCTGGGGGTGGCATGCTTTATAAAATTCTCCAGAAGCATCTTATCTCTTCTCTGAACTAGTTACCTGCTGCCCCTAGTACTGGGATTGCATGTCTCTCCATATTTTCTGTGGCTTTCTAACTAGGGATCTGCCTGTCCTGTCATTTTTTCATAAAATTTGTGCCTTATATATTTTGACATTTTTTTCTTTTTTACTTATTTGAATGAGATCCAATTTACCTCTCACTTTAAGAATTTTCTTATAATGTTTTTGGGAGCCTGTCTGCTGAAGTTTTAATTATAGGACTGAAAAGACATTTATGACATGTTATTCTTTCTTGAATCTCCTTTATTGTTTACCTGGCATAGTAAACTCGGCTAATAAAATGTATCTGTTATTACCATCTCACGAGCAAATCATTGAAGCTTCCTATCTTCTTAATATTTGTTATTTTCCATCTGAAAATCCACATTAAATTCTCATACCTGTACAGGGTTCTAAAGTTTTTTTACACTTTTTTGGTTTAATAAGTGTCTCCATCATATTTGTCTGCATATATTTATGTTTATTTGATCTTGAATTTCAGTAGCAGGTATGTGAGGTAGTTGTGCCTTTATTATTCTCAGATACATTTTAGTGTTACCCTGCAAAACTACTTCTTACAGAAGTCTTTCTTACTTTTATACCCCTCTTTCCTTTGAGAGATACTCAGCCCTCACCTGTTAGTAGACATATTTTCTTGACTTATTCATCTGCAGTTCAACCATTTTTGATTTATTTTTAGCATGCAATTCCACCTGGTTCATCTTGCATCATTTTTTTTTTATAAACTTGTGTGTTACCAGCTGTAGCAGCAAAAACTCCTTTAGTCTGTTTACAATTCATGATTTAGTAAATACTCAAGTGCCTTTTCAGGTCTAATGGTTACTTTCTGGTCCGTCCCTGTGTGTATTATCATAGAATCATAGAATAGTTAGGGTTGGAAAGGACCTTAAGAATATCTAGTTCCAACCCCCCTGCCATGGGCAGGAGCACCTCTCACTAAACCATGCCATCCAAGGCTCTGTACAACCTGGCCTTGCACACCGCCAGGGATGGAGCATTCACAACTTCCCTGGGCAACCCATTCCAGTGCCTCACCACCCTTACAGTAAAGAATTTCTTCCTCATATCCAATCTAAACTTCCCCTGTTTAAGTTTGAACCCATTACCCCTTGTCCTCTCACTACAGTCCCTAATGAAGAGTCCCTCCCCAGCATCCCTATAGCCCCCTTCAGATACTGGAAGGCTGCTCTGAGGTCTCCACGCAGCCTTCTCTTCTCCAGGCTGAACAGCCCCAATTTTCTCATCCTATCTTCATACGGGAGGTGCTCCAGTCCCTTGATCATCCTCGTGGCCCTCCTCTGGACTTGTCCTCAACATAAAAAGAACATGGAACTGTTGGAACACCAGAACTGCGCACAATACTCCAAGTGAGGTCTCACAAGAGCACAGTAGAGGGGCAGGATCACCTCCTTCAACCTGCTGGTCACGCTGCTTTTGACGCAGCCCAGGATACGGTTGGTTTTCTGGGCTATGAGTGCACACTGCTGGTTCATTTTCTCATTAACCAACCCTCCCAAGTCCTTCTCCACAGGGCTGCTCTGAATCTCTCCTCTGCCCAACCTGTAGCTGTGCCTGGGATTGCTCCGACCCAGGTGTAGGACCTTGCATTTGTCATGGTTAAACTTCATCAGGTTGACATCAGCCCACCTCACAAGCGTGTCAAGGTCCCTCTGGATGGCATTCCTTCCCTCCAGCATATCAACTGAACCACACAGCTTGGTATCCTTTCTTGTTTTCCACAAAATATTGAGCTTTCTCTATACTTCAATACTTCAGTTAGGCAAAAAAGTTTAATCCTTTCTTATCTGATGAGTGAACTTTTTAGACTATTAATTCCCATATGGGAGTTGTTTTGGCACTGTATTTTATTTTCTAGAAATTAGTGTCTTTTTTGAGTTACACAAAGATGAATTTGAGGTCTCCTTCATTTACATGTTGTATTATTCTGTATTTATTCCCATTCTTTTGTTTCTGCCCTTTTGTCTTTTTTAACTCTAAAATATGTGGGTTTGCCTCTGCTCTGTGTACTCTATATGCTCTGTTTCCTAATGAGGGTGTCACATTTTTTTCCCCTGGAAGTTCTTCATTCTGCTGTGAATCATGATCTTCCAATGTATGTCTTTTGGGGGATTACTGTTTCAAATTGGTACGTAAGGCATCTGTTCAATAAACTCTTCATTGGTATTTTTCTTTTCCTATTTGAACATGCCACCCCCTTTTGGGTGCTATCTGTCTCGTCCGACTCTTTAGAAACAGTAAGTTGCTTGTGCAGGTTGTTATCATTTATGGCTGTTACCATCCCACATATTTATTGGGAAAAGATGTGTTGATTAGAGATAAGCTGCACACAGGAGTTGGCATGGCATATGCACTGTTGGAATGAATGTGAACCCTGTGTGAAATATGCGCACTATATTAAATGCTGAGTTTTTTTGCTTGGGTGTTTTTTTTTTTTTTTTTTTTTTTTTTTTTTTTGGGGGGGGTGTTTCTTTCAAATTTATGCTGGTGAAGCTGCAGGAATGACAAAATTGATTTACTCCCTGGAAATTAGAATTTAGGAACTTTGATATTTAAATCCTGTTGTCCTTGTCTGGTATATAAAATTGAAAAGGAATAGGTTAGAGTTTATTAATAATGAGAAACCTTAACAAGGACCGTAGGGGAGAGAAAACTGATGGTCAGCAGTGGTGTGAAAAAGACCTCTGTTCAGCTGGCTTGTGGTGCAGCAGTAGAAGCATCCAGGCTAGGGCTTAGTTGTCCTAAATCACCCAGACCACGTTCTCGGGTGGGACTCCCCTCAAAGGATCTCTGTCATCCCAAACTAGTTATTTATCATTGGGATGACCGAGCTGCTTTGAGAAGATGAAAAATACACCTCTGAAGTGTAAAATATATTCAGGCAAGTCTGCGTCAGATTTATATTGCTGGGATGCAGAGTTATTGATCTGTAAGCTCACCAAATGCTGAGCAGAATTTACGAGATAAAACTCATATAATGGAAAAATAAATATGTAACAGCTGGCTTCTTCAGGGGAAACCCTTTAGAAGCAAGAGAGGAAATGATCTTATTCAGTTCATTGCAGTGCTCGAGAGTAGTGTTTAAATGTGTATTTCAAAAATTGTAGTTTGAATCCATTAGGGGAAAAACCCAAACATTTTCCCTAATGTCTTTTAGAGGTGTAATATTTTCAGTTCTTTCATGTCTAGAAACTAATTAAAGTAAAATAAAGAGAATAATGTATAAAAGACTTTGACAGTGAAACAAGTATGACTTCTTAGAGGCACCTTATAAAGAATATGCCTTTTTTTGTCAACAAGCTATTTGATACGACCATGAAATATTTATCCCTTTATGAATACTTTGATTTATATAACTGGCTTTGGTATGCGGCAAATAATATGCTGCCCAGTGAGTTCACATGAGATAATAGGTTTTGGCTTAGGGTTTTATCTTTGAAACCTAAGATTTTAATTTTGTTTGTATTTTTGTCATTATTTCCTGCCATCTGAACTGGATTAATTTTATTTAGAGCGGTGGTGGTTTGCTGTAATTTTGTCCTGCTGTTGTTACTGGGACAGGGAGGTACTTTGTGTTCAAACACTAATGTTGAGTCATATGAAAAAATAAAAGGATTGGTATGTACAAGGCTACACCACAAACTGGGACAATGGGGAGAGGTAATGAAGCCAGCGGTGGCTGTGCTTGTTCTGGAGCAGGAATCATTTGAGGTAAATCAATCTTGTGAATTTGGGTCAGCTCTTCATGGAGCAGTCCTGCTGCTTTCAGGATCTGAGCTGGCATGGCTATGCCATGAGTGGACTAGCTTAGTGTGTCACTATCTTAGCTTTGAGCCACCCTTACCATGTCCCAGTATCATAAACACATTCATAGTGGTGCTCTTGTTGTTGTACCAGGACTGCTGCAGTGATGTGGCATTCACAGAACAGATTTCTGCTCCTTGGTGCTCCTTCCTGTTGAATGAATGCTAAACTTAGTGATGGGCAAAGTTCACACTCTTGTGAGGCTTCCATGAAGTAGATCACCACTTCTGGTTTTTCTTCCCTGTGTTCCCTGTGGCTTCTGTCACCCCACCTGGTCTGTCCCAGTGGTTTCTGGCATCTGATGGCATTTTCTGAATAATAGCCAGCAAGGCTCAAACACCCTGGAGAATTCCTCTTTCTTTCCTGTAGTTTCCTTCACTGGCACCCCAGCATCCCAATTGCCTCTACTGTTTTTCCTGGACACTCTTGATGACTTTTTTCCTCTGCTTTGCTCAGCCATGTGACTGCTGGCAGGAAGCCCCATCTTCACTCTGAATTTTGCCAGATCTGCAGTTTCTGTTTATAATCTCTACAAATTCTGCTGTAGCAAAACAACGCAGTATTCCAGTTGGAATCAAGATCCAATTGTACAGCGGAGGGTATGGACACAGGGAAACTTTTAATACCATGGTGTGTCACTTGAATAAAATTGCAAGTATCCTTATTGTTCTGAAATACATTAAACTGTTGTTGCTCTTGGCAATCTGCTATTAACCCTCTTTCATGCTGTGATTAGCCTTCTATTCATACTTTGTTTCTTGTCTATTAAATAGATTTTAATTGAAAATAGGACTTTAGCTTTGTGCCTTGTGGCTTCAAAAAGAATTGATTCTTCTTAAAGGCAGGAAGGAACCCTTTCCATCAGGCATGGAGTGCATTAGGCTTTTTGGTGGAGGGGTGCACTAGACTAGGGTTGGCACCATTTCCAGGCAAGTTAAATTACCTTCACTACTTCTCCTTTGTCTAATGTTTTGCGTTTGCTATAAGAACAAGGCTTTCATGTTAGAGAAATTACTTACAACTGTTTTGCTGGGTTAATCCCTATTATGTTTTACACATGTAGGTTTTTTAATAACATGACTCATTCCTTTGTGATTTTCTCAAGTAATTTCCCCTTGTGTTAATCCAAGTGTCTTTGATTCATGGGTCCTGGCAAACGCAATAGGAACATTCACAAAGATATGCCATCTCTTTCTTGTACCCTGGCAATCATTAATTTGTCTTAGTTCTGCCAAAAGATAAGGTAAGCATCTGGATTTATTGCCTTGAGAATTGAATATTAGCTAAAATATGGCTGCATCAGTATATAAGAGACAGTCCTGGTACTCTTTGAGTGTATCCCAGATATGTTAGTGGTATTTAGAAATGCCTCATTTAGGTGTTAATGTCAAAAATACTTGTTTTTTTCACTGGAAGAGGGAACTAAAGTTAAGGTCTGGGGAAAAAATGTGTTATTTACCTCCTGAGGAATTGAAAAATGAAATTTGAAAGGAATCACTGCAGCCAAAATTTCATCCTATACATTTCTCCATGTGTCTGGTCATCATTGCTTTTTAACGCAGTGTTAGTATGTATGCCTGCAAGTATATGTGCAAATGAGTATGTTCACAGATTATTTATTTATTGTATTAAAATTACATTATGGAAATAATCCTATCAGAGCTGATTTTGTCTTCCACTCTTCCTCCAAATCACTGCCTGAGTAAAAATATATAGGGAAACAAGATACTTTAGAACCCAATTTATTATATCCTGCTGGTAGCAATAACCTGAAAATAACAGCAAATAGTAAAATTCAAACTCGAGGCAGACACTGGTGCTGGGAGCAGCTGTAGTCGCATTTATAAAGGATAGATTCAATATAACAGCTATAGAAATGTGCAATGTTTCAGAGGCTCACAGATTAGTGCTTGATTGCTTTTTCAAGTTTGTTCTATAGATTGGGAAGAACATAGGATTTTAAAAGGTATGAGCAAGTGTAATAAATAAGCTGCTACTTCAATCAGAAATATTGCTTCCCTCTCCCACCGTTTACTTCCCTGGCTTCTGCCTTTCCCCTTCACCGCAAAAGTGGCTAATGTTTTTCAAAGGTAAATAATTATGCAAAAGGCAGTGTATGAAAATTCTGGCATTTAAAGGTTCACAGGAAAAAAAACCCACCTAATAGTAAAAAAAAAAAAAAAAAAAAAAAAAAGAAGAAATAATTTATTACAATATGAAAGAATAGCACTAGAAAATCACATCAAGTTATTAAATAAAACAGATGGAAATCAGGGTTGTCAATCGAATGGCGGAAGAAGAGATGAAATTCCTTTATAGAGAACCCCACTGGTCCATCCAGTCACTCTGGCTATCATGCCAGAGTGACTCTTCGTACTTCCTGGGTTTGGAAAAGGATAGTATTGTATATGCGTTTATTAATGCAGCTTGTTTCTTTTTGTACTTGTTCCTGAAGACTTTCACTGGAAGACTGTAGTCAATATAGAGTGAGTATAAGCTGGTACCCTCAGTGACATGGTTTAGTGGTGGTTTTGTCAGTCCTGGGGTAATGGTTGGACTTGATGATCTTAAAGGTGTTTTCCAACCTAGTTGATTCTATGAATCTATAATTATGTTGGAATAGTCTGTATTTTCTGATTTACATTTTACAAAATACATAGAATTAGTTAAGAAAGTGAGGAAAGTGAGTAAACAAGCAGTTTTATAGCAGTGACAATTAGCATGTTGGTCCTGGGAAAATTGCTCCCAGTGCAAAAATAAAATAGGCATCAGCCTGAGGGAAGAAGAGGAGCAGGAAGGTAGTTGATAGGGATTTCCTCTAGAATAGGAAGGAGTCTTCCATGAGTCAGGGGTGGCTGGCAGGCTTAGCCTACCAACAAAAATCTGCCCCTTTACCTTTCGTAATGATTTTTTCTTGTTTTTCTTTTATCCAAAATCAATTTTAAATACTGTCAGCACCAATGGTTGTAGCTGGTTAGTTTTTGAGGGGAACCAGCCTGCTTTATCTACTGGCTTCCACATTTAAATAGTTAAATTGCAATATAGAAACAATATAAAAATCACTCAGGAGGGAAGAACTATTGCTAGCAATGACACCTTGAGTTAAAGCAAAGCAGGACTGGACCTTATTCCTTGGGTTGACCATTTGCACTCTATTTCCTTTAATTTCTTCAAGTGAACTTTATAAAAATGATACAGTTTTGCAAAACTTGATACTGCAAGGTAGGTTAAGTCATGCAGGAGACCTTTTGGTAAAATAAATACTCTTATCCTTAAAACTCTGAAATTAATCTCATTCTGTCACTTAACTTGCAAGGTCTCTAGAAAAGGTCCGTTTACGTTAGCATTCAGGTGAATTTATGTCACCTCTTTGTAATCTCTAAATGAACATGTCAAAGACCTTACAGTGTTACAGAAAACATTCAGAAAATAGTCTTTTTTACTAACATATTATCTTTTGGCTTAGAATTAAATCAATTCTGTTGTTTAATCCTGGTGTTCTGATGAGCTGGAATCATAAGCACTGATGTTGGTCTGAAGTCTCAGCTTCAGGATGTGCAAATCAAAATTTATTGGGCTTTTGAGCACTGAAGTCTTGTGTTTAAAAAAAAAACAACTTGTGTTTTTCGTCAAACTGTCCATTTTAAAGAAAACGGTAAAATATCAGAAAAATTAAATTCCTCTTTATTATTTTCATAAATTCTCTTCAAGTCAATTCCATGTATGGAAGCAAAGAAAAATAGACATTAAACATAAAAATGAGGATAAAGCAAAATCAGTAGCTATAAAAAATAATGAAGTGTCTGTAATGCCATGGCAGAGTAAACTCAAACAAGCCTTTGCTTTTGAAAGACTGCTTTGATATTGATTTATCCAAAGAGACAGCCAAATTCATCCCATAATGTAATTAAAATGCAATATTGTATAATCACTAAGAAGATAGATTTAAGAGTCCTTCCCCTTCTTTTTGTTCTTCCCACTGCCCCTCATAAAAAGGCCACAGAAGTTAATTGAAACTTAAAGTTAGTTGAAATCTCTTATGATAAAGGAAATTACAAAGGGAATTGGCTTTCTAAAGTTATTGCCAGTATCAACTAAACTGGTACTTGGCAGAGTTTGGGGTTAGTTCATCTCTTGGATGAAGAGGTTTCGAAAGCCATGCCTGCCTTGAGTGTGGGCAGCTCAAGTACACGTTAAGGTGCTTTCTGTATATGTATGTATAGAAGAAAGAGAGCTCTGCTCAATTTTATTCAATTTTTTTTTGTTTTATTTTTATTGCAATTTTATTTAAAGTAGATGGAGAAAATTCAAAGTTTCAGACCATGCATCTGTAACGCAGAGGTGGCAGTGCCCCTTGGGGGATGAACACGGGTAGATTCCCCCTTGCTCAGGTTTGTATTATCTGCCTCTGCCTGGCTCCCAGTTGCAGTGTGAGCTTTTTTGGATTTCCTTCTTGTATGTCTTTCTCTTTAGTATGATATAAAGAGGTTTCCTTGGCCATAGGTGTGGGGGATTAGATTCTGGTTTGTTGCTACAGCACTGTTGAAAATCAACAATGAATTTAGTTTTAGAGCACTGTTTACCATTAAGCTTAGTTTTAGTTAGCCTGCTGAATATGGATGATTTAGATAAAACTTTAAGTGCCTTGCTGAACACAGGATTAACTTTTTGCTCTAGGAGTTAAGACCCTAAGAAAGCGCTGGAGTTTGTTGTATTCTGGAAAACTAAGGCCAGCAGTAAAGTCTGGAGCTCCATGTGTTGGCCAGGGCAAGGTTACAGCCCTGCTTTTCTGTTCTCCTTTCTTTTTTTCTCTTAGTTACTAGACCAGTTGATGGGAAGCTATGCCTAGGACCTGCTCCCTCCGCCTCCCAGGTGTGTAATCTGCCGTGCCCATCCAAATGTGTGGTATCTGCTTGGTCGGTGTGGGGCCCCTGCCTTCATGAGAACTGCCAGGACCACCATAGAGGAAGAGGTAATGGCTACTCTTACATACTGCTTGTGCAGTGTTTGGGGATCTAAAGCAGGTAATGGAATATTATGATAAGATTGCAGAAGCAGTTGTGTCAAATTTTACATTGGAAGCTAAATGTATTTTTTTTTAAAGTTAATCTAACCATAGGATGGAGCTCTTCGATGTGCATTCAGGTATGGAACATGACCTTTAACAGCTTTTTGCAGTTATTCTTGGGAGGAGAAAAGGAAAAAAAAGTAGAAAAGAATAAGATAAGATTTTCAGCCTGATTCAGATCCTTTTATCCTGCACTGAACTTGTAGAAAAAGAGGATTTCCTGGGATAGCAGCTGCAGACCTCCATAGTGCCAGGCTGTCCCTCTCTGATCCCCATCGGAAGTCCAGCTGCACGCCTGGATTCAAGGGCAATGCTTGGGTGGGGTTTATCCCACAGCCCTACCATCTTGCAGTTAAGGTGACACAAGAGATTGTTCTGATTGGTCTATGTTTGGTTTAAATTCCTTGAAGAAGAGTATGCAAATATAATTTAACTCCCCTGGATCCTAATTGACTAGCCTAAATGTTTGTTGCTGCAACACTTTGAAATTCGTTGCAAAGCCTTTCCTAAGGGTCTGAGCTGAAAAGGTGACTGTTGGAGTTCATGTCTGGGAATGAATACTATTGTTTGGAAATTACACTTATCTGAAAACAGCATAAGCTTTTGAAGTGATTTGAGCTGGTCAGAATTTTTCAAATTAAAAACAAAATAGTAAAATAATAATGGTTTAATATAAGGGTTTCATTTTTAAATTGTTTTGAATTATTTCATTTTGCTGATTTGCAAATGGTGGAAGTTTGGTCTGTTGTATTCTCTGGAATGTTTCGTTTTTAGTTTTCCTTTCTGTTTCATGGCCAAGGCATTTCCATGTGGCCTCCACTAATGCTGTGTATTTGCCCCTTGTCTGAGACTGTTGTAAGAAAGACCAACATGTATTTTTTTTTAATGTCTTTCTTAGTATTCTGTCATTTACATAACAAAACATGCTGAAAGATACTGGCACATTAGTTCTGCATTTTATATAGCAACATGACTTTCGATTTTATTTAGAAGGACGTATTTTATGTAATCCATTCTTTCATTATTTCTGTAACCTTGTCCTTCCACTTTACATTTGAATCTTCCAATTTAATAAGATGTCATTTCAAAGAGGTCTAATATGCGTTATGTATCAACAATCCTTACGCCTTCATAAAGCAGAATACTAATTTCTTAGTAAACTGCTTTGCTCCATCTCAAAACAAGTCTTTTCATTAGCGGATTCCCAGGCAGAATATAGATGTCCTTTATGTCTTCAATTCCTTTAACTGTTTCTCTCTTCTTATCTTAATGTTATTAGATTAATATATGCATCAGTGGCAAATTCCTATATTTGAACAAGTATATTTTTATCTAATGTTGATGAAAGGGAAAGAGAAATATGAAAAGTGTGGGTTGTTGGAATCCTTTACACGCTCTTAAATTTTGCGTACATATACAGTCAAGTGTTGTCCTAATCAGTTCAGTTTTTAAGTGTTGTACCCTGGTTTTTCTTTATATTCCCCAGTTCCAGATGACCTAGATAGTCCTCTTGTGACTAGATTATTGGTATAAATAATTTTTTTGCTCGTCTAATGAATTTGGTTTCTGTTTTTCCAGGCTTTAGAATGAGACAAAGGCAAGTGATCGTGGATCCAGTAGACACCCTGGCAGATTGTCCGCATTTAATTGAATCTATTCCTTGTGAAGACCCAGTGTGTTATGAGTGGGTTGTTTCAGAGGGAATATGTGTGACTGACCATGGAAAATGTGGACCTGGAAAACGCATCCTGAAAGCTGTATGCAAGAACAAGAAAGGTATGCAATGGCATTGTCTTAACAGCCCCATGTGTTTTGTGCCCCCTTCTAAAATGACATTCTCTTGCAGAGCAATTGTGATTATTTACAATAGCTCCTTACTGAATTTTTATGAAACTTTCAGGCTTTGATGCCCCTAGCATTTCCTCTATGCTCAGTTTTTAGTGTGTGGTCTGCATATTTATATCTTAGAATAACCCTTTTACAATTATGAGAAGGGATGCTCAATTGTGCTGCCAAAATTTATACAAGAATTAGATGTAAATGAAATGATAGTACTAAATAATAGTTTACTTGGCAGCAGTTTGAGACCTACAGTGTGTTTGATTTACAAATTGTTAATGAATAAGTACATTTTTATATGATGTTTACAAACAACCAGCAAGAGCTTATTTCTTGTGCATGGTTTGAACCTCAGCCAAAAGTTTCATTTCTTGATAAGGTCAGTGTTGTCAGATCTTTAGATTCAATTACATGGAGCACAATTTTGCAGTCCTCAGTCATGGTGAGACAGCTATCATCTCAAAAGTGGCAAAATTGTGGAGAACTGTAGAGCCTGGTATTATGTCTGAAATGGAGAATTCTTCTTTTATATGGTGTTGAGACCACTCACAGGAAACAATTTCAAGTTGATAACAAGAGGGGTTAATTGGCAAATGGCTAAAAAAAGGGTGACACTTATGAGATATTAGAATCTGACAGAATGAAATGATGGCTGCTTCGTCTGAAGATCACAGCTTCTCATGAAATACTTTAAAGTATGTGTGGTTTTCTTGTAAGTTTGTGAAAATGGGAAAGAAAGAAAAAAAAAAGTAAATCTGCAACTGTTATAAAACACCATAGGCAGAATATAGCGAAGAGCAAAGAGCTGTCTCTGAATGTTGTCTGAATAGCTTCTTCTGGTGTGTAATCGTAACTGTAGGTCCATTCCTGCAGCAATGTTTGCAGATGCAGTCTTGTATTGCTAAGGAGCACCATGTACTTCACACTTAAGACTGTGCCAACTGCAGCAACTTGAGACTCGGAAGGAAAGCATAAAACATGGCAGATGCTCATTGATCTCTGATCAAACTATTCTCTGTGTCTATGATCCTTAAGAAGCCACACCTCTTAAGTGTCTCTTTTCACTTCATTGTTCAACAAGGGATTGGAAGTCTCATAGTACCCTTTTCATTTCAATTGCCTGTGCATGTTTTAGTTACAAAACACGTAAAGTTGGGATATTCTTCCAACCCCACCACCCCAAGGTAAACATTTTCATTGGATGTGTTCATTGCCCAGTTCTAGCTGAGGTTTCACAAGGAGCTATCTAGATCACTAGGCAGATTAGAAGCACTGGTGAGAGCTACTTTTAAGCTTTCCTGGATTTTTGATCCACTAGGATAAAAAATGTTGGGGGGAAAAAAAATTGTTTCTTCTTCTGTCACTCCAGCAGCACTAGTTACTTTGTTTATAACCTTTGTTCCTTCTCTAATGTTCTCTTAAATAGATTCTAATTGCAATAAGTGGTCTGTTTTGTTAGATATAGAAGCTGGAGTAAGCTGCAGAGTTGCATAAAGTGGTTTACCTGGAATAGTTGGTTACTCGGTAGTGGGAAGCCAGTAGGGAGTTGTGTGAAACTGAGAGACATGTCAATTACAGGTAAATAGTACAAGGCCTATGCTAATGCTTAGCATTATACAGATATTAAAAATTCTGTGCAAGTAACTGCCCTGCTGAAAGCATTTAGAACAGCTGCATTACGGGCCGGTATTTACATTTACTTAAGCATCTTTTGTCGAATTCAGCTTTGTATCCTAAAATCCGGTCATTTATCCAGTCATTGTGTCTTCTGTGCCTGGCATTTTTGTTCAGTATTTCCACTGAATGCCTAAAGGGATTAAAAAACAAAACGTTTTTTTTTGGACTCTGTTAAATGACAAAATCCAGTGTATCATCATCCTGACAACAGTTTATTTGGGCCTGGAGTACACTGATTAGGGTACTTTGGGTCTTACATGTATCCTTGCCTGCAAGCTGTCTTCATTTTCATATAATGCCAGACTTTTTGGCATGATTCTGTCCTCTTCTTGTTTCAGTGTTTTAGTTCACTGCTCTTTAGAAGTGAGAAATAGCTGATATACCAGTCCTTTTTGTGTTAGCCATGCCACAGAAGAGCTTGGCATCATGGCTTCTTGCCCTTGTCCATCCTCTCCTCTCCCTTTACCCACAGGATGGCTGAACCTGTGTCCTTTGCTAGCCCATGTTCTGCTGTATAATGCAGTTGCATACTGCTTTCCATGGCTCAGGGACCTGAGGCCTTTTGTCATGAGGAGACATAGTTTTTGCTTGACAAAACTGAGCTTTAATTACGCTGACTGCAGTTGAAGGGAACTGGCCATATTTCCCAGTCCTCTCTCCCATAGCAGACAGCTTTGCTGCTGCCAGCAGAGCCTGTGGGATCCCACTGGCCTAAACTTCTCTGCAGCAAGGTATAGCTTGGAGGTTCATCTTTGTGTCTTGTATGTGTTGACAGATAGTGAGTGAGGTTAACAAGGCATTAGCCCTTCTCTGTCCCACTTTCAGTCACCCCAGTGTCTTTCTCCCATGCCACATGTCTTGCATGCTTGTGATACCAGCCTGGGTCATGAGAGAGGGTTGGGAGGAACCTGTCTGGGAGGTGAGCAGGTAACAGTGGCAAACATATTCCTCTAACAGAAACCTCAGCTTTGGAGCCTCTTTTAGTGTTCTTTTCTTCCATTTTTAGAAGCCATCCTTTATGGTGAGAAGATTTGGTGGCACTGACCCAAGTAACAAAGTGCCTCTGGCCCGAGCTGGAGCTTGAACAACTCAGGAGCAAGTCTCACATGGGTCTAGCTCTGATTTGCAGGGTTTATCTGAAGACTTCTCTGTCAAAGTAGTTTCTCTTTGTAAGGGCTTGTATGAATTTCGGTGATGTAGCATTCTTATTTCCACTTGGCCTAGAGGTACAAAAATGAGTTTTTGTTTCTTAAATAGGTTAATGTAGGGGGTCCATAATGAAAGGGCCATCACAGGGCACATACTACATACAACACGTTTTCATTGGATAGCTGGAATCTGATTTGCAGTAGTTAGCATAGATGAGGAGGAATGAGAAGACCATAATCATCTCATAACTTTGTCACTGTTAGGTGTCTCTGTTCCCGCCTAGTTGCATCTCTAATCTCTGTTAATAAGTTGTTAAACATGTATATTATGCTTGCTAGAAACTCTTAGGGTCTGGTCCGTATCCCTCGAGTTCAAGTGTTCTGTAGCATCAGAAGACAAATTTCAAATGAAATTAAATAATGTGTAGAAATGTAATAAAGTAATGCATAATATGGGAAAAGACCTATATTGTATGCTTCTTACAAACAAAATTTTATCAGCAAACTGTTTTTTATTTAGTTAGTGAAGGACAATGGATACTTCTGAGGAAGTCTGTGAAGACAAAAGAATAGCACAGGAAAATGGATGATGCTAGTTACAAGTGGATCGTGTAAGTGTATCATTGGGTACACAGATCTGTAATTTAGATCAAAGAATTTATTTGGAAACTCTCTTTTATATTAAAAAAACCCAAGGATTATTTGTGATTTTTGTCAGGCTTTGTTTTAGGTTGTTCAACAAAGAATTGCATAATGTCTGGGTTGTAATGTATTCTTGATCAGATGGTTGCAACTATTTGACATTTGAATTTATGCAGTCTTGGTTAGAACAGACAAACATTACTGTGTATTGACCAGATGAAAATAACTCTCTAAAAACTGTCCCGTTCACTTGGTCTCCTTAAACGATGCTGGCCAGTAGGTTCAAAACCACAAACATGGTCAAAACTTTTTAATTTTAAGAAGCAATTGGACAGTAGCCCAAATGTATTGGGTTTCATTTTTTGAAAACAATGACTAAAATAATCTTTTTTGTGCTCTGCTGCTTCTTCCTTTGTGGTAGGTACAAGCACTTTGAGCATGGTGTGACAAAAGGAATTCAATGTTGTAGTAGTGTGCAGAAAACTGCAGATAACGTTAGACAGCAACACTTGGCTCAGGGTGCAGCAGGTAAAAGTTCAGTCCAAACAGGAGCTGGTGTGCTTTCA
This sequence comes from Amazona ochrocephala, assembly GCA_039720435.1. Classification (NCBI taxonomy): domain Eukaryota; kingdom Metazoa; phylum Chordata; class Aves; order Psittaciformes; family Psittacidae; genus Amazona; species Amazona ochrocephala. The sequence continues at coordinate 35,784,589 of CM077881.1, forward strand.
TAGGTACTTTCCTAGTCTTTTGATTTAGATGCTAGGAAATGCAACTGTATTTAACTTATAAATGGTGTTGAGTTTTATCTGATGGAGGAATTTGGGAACCCTTTTAATTGTTATTTTCCATATCTGTTTTAGGCTGTATTAATAACAGAAAAATAGGTTGAAACAAGACAAATGTTAAACCAAATTACAGTATTTGAAAATGCACTTTATGGTCATGTAGCTTGTGAACACAGCAGTTCTTTTAATGAGGAGTACAACCTGAGAACATACATAAGAAGGAACTACAATAAATTAATATAACAAATTTGTGCAATAACAAGTATGACTCATAAAGTGACAATTCATTTTTCTAGCCTTTTATAACTGTTTCTCACAGTATTATAAACTAAATCTCACCTATTAGCAGTACTCTTGAATAGATACAAAATGTTATTATTCAGAATCATAGCCACAAGTTGTCAGTCTAGTTTGTTGTAATTTCCATGTCACCAGCTATTAATTTGCTTCTGCTCATTCTGATTCTTACCAGAAGAACTATTAGTAACAAGGTTGATTTTTCTGTCATAGTGAACAGCATAGTGTCTAAATAATCAAAAATAGGAAACAGTTTATCCCCAAAGGCTTCATTGTTTTAATCAGAAATTATCAGATTGGCAACGAGGTTTAATGCAAAGGTTATGTGATTTTGCTGGATTCAGACTGTTTTCTAGTTAACCAGCCCAATCACAGCTCAAAAGCTGGTAAGTATTTCCCCTTCTAAACTGTCAGTCTGGGTATCAGGTTTTCTTAATTTTGTGGGGTTCTCTTCCTTTCAGCGTACAGTATTTATAACAGTGCTGAATAATCTCTTGGTTCCTTATTCATGCGTAGTTCACACAGTGGTAGGGAAATACAGGTACCAAACTCAGAGGAGCAGAGTCCAGGGGTTTCAGAAGAACATTGCTTTCTATCTTCTCCTGTAGCACTCAAATGACTGTTCCTGGGACCTGTCACAAGCTACCTTCTTCAGCAGCTTCTGCCTCACTTAGGTGTTCACAGATACTTTGGAGGTTTCTGTTCATTCTTCCCTGCCATATATTAGGAAAATATCTGGCAAATCCTGGGACTCACAGCTGTAAGGGGTAAACCACTCTCCTAAGACAGTCTTCCTAGATGGTACCTTAGAAATTACACATGCTGCGATCCTACTGTCATAGCTGTGATGGTGGCAAGATGTTTTCTTTTAAGTATTCTCAGTGGAATAAGCTGCTGGCTTCAATCTGCAAGAGTTACCTGAGGTGGGGGCAGCACCCATTACCTGAGCCTGGGCTTGTTGAGCCTCGCTGCTGCTGGACATGGAGCTGCATGAGCAGCAGCAAAGAGCAGTCAGGACCATAAATGATTGTGGAGTGAAAAATCAGCCACCCTCATTTCACCTTTATTCTAGCGTTACTGCTGCTGTTCTGGCAGTACTGGTGAGAGTCAATTTAGCACAACAGTTTTGTTTCAGATTTCTGTGCGATCTCTTGTTCTAGGCAGTCGGTACCCAGAACATGGAACTTACCAAGAAGATGAGAGGTTTTTTGCTTATAAGTGTTAATAAGTTCACTGAAAGAGTATGTTTTGGTTGAAATACATCTATTTCCAAATTTCTATTCTGTTTGACAGTTTTATTTGTAAAATTGGAGAACAATGTTTCAGAGTAAAAATGTTTCAGCATTTCTAGATTAAATGATTAATATTTGGTTTTTTTTGGTAAATGAACTAGGCCAAGTCTTAAACAAAATTAAAAGAATATTTTTAAAAGAGGTTGTTAATATAAAAGCAAATATTCCTTTTAGATTAAACCAGCATTTTGCCTTATCATGAAATTACTTTTTTCCTCAGTCATTCACAGTCTCTCTTCAGTCTATTTAAAACAGTTATAGAGGGTTTTTTTTCTTTCCCTTGGTTCTGTGCCCAAACAGAAATCCATTATTCACACAGCTCTATTGACAGAGCAGACAGTGAAATCTGTTGGAATTCAAGCAAAGGGAAGTAAGGTAATCAAATCAGTGTTATTTTAAGATCCAATATTATGTTCTGCCAAAGTTTGACAGTGAAGCTCTTTACTTACGGAAGCTGAAGACTCTTTGGGGGTAGAGTATTAATAATGGTGTGCTCTGTTACCTATCTGTACTTCCAATTCAACCACAGCATGTCCTGCGCTCCCTAAGAATGGTGGTCTGCAGAGGCAGCTTGCAATGTGTGCTTTACTTGGTTCACAGCATCATGAGAAGCAGGAGCATCCTCAACAGCTTGCTTGAATCCTCCAGAGGGAAGAGGTTGCGAGTAAAGGTGGTATCTGGTTTTATTCCTGGTTGAGGGCATGAAGCTAGCATCTTTCTGAGATCTTCTATTTTAACATAAATCTCAGCAAAGCTGAGTTCTTACCTGGGGAGAATTCTTGGGTTATCGTCTTTTAATGGATTAATAATGTAGAATGAATTTGTAGAGCCTGTTTAATTTCTCAGAGAAAAGATTTACTGTGTTCAATTTATTGAAAGTAACTTTTAAATAAATTCTTTCTGACATATTGGAATAAGATCTTAAATCTCCATTGATGTGCTGTGTTCAGTGACACAACACTGTGTCTAATGGTATATCTAGATTATGTTTCTCCTGCAAGAGTAGCAGAAGTGTAGGTTAGTATCATTATTTTAGAGCCTAAAACTTGGGAAGTGTAAGAAGCAGTTTTGTTTGTAAAATTAAAAGACTTGTTTCGAAGTTGAAGTGGAAATGCGCCTATCTTTAATCTGATCTTCATACCTGGAGTAACAAAAATCAATTTTTCTTCAGTGATGTTTTTTCCCAGATCTGCCTGTAGCGGGGCATGCCCGTGAGGGGTTTGACTTACTGAGAAGGGTGGGTGGAGAGTGTGCTTCTAGTAATACACAGTGAATGAGAGAATGATATATAACTTAGAGTTAAATTGCTCTGTTGATGGATTAAGAACTGTTTTGTCTTGGCTTTTTAAATCATTGAGGTTCAAAAAGACAGATTTATATACCGCTTCAATCAAATCTTGTGTGCTGTCAGCATTAACAGGACAGTGGGAGTTTTGTCTTAGGGGGTGTGATTAATACATAAATGTTATGGACTGTTCATGTAAATGCAAACTGGAAGTGAGAAAGCTTTAAACTGTGAGGTTTTGAATTATTTTGTAAGGAATGGTAAAATCATCCAGTTGCTCGACGCACTTGCACATATAATCAATAAAATTAAACAGGTGCCAGCTCTTCTAAGTGTGCAGGTTCAATTACTGTTGTGGGGCTCAGCCTTCTGTATCATATCACTTATTCCTCCTCTTAGTTCATGAGTGTATTCCACCATACCCCATTTTTGGAGCTGTTGATCCCAAACGGGTGGGTTTTCCTTCCTGTTAGAAACACAAATCGTAGAAGGCAATATGCAGAGATTTCTAGCAGTCAGATAAGACCCATACTTCTCATCTTCTCATTTTGCAGCCTGGTTGAAGGAGCATATTGCAGTGTAGTAGCAAGGCTGATGAGTATTAGGAGTGTTTCAGGAATCCTGAAGAATGGTGTGTGGTTTGTTCTATGGATTACTTTTTTTTAAGTCATAAAGACTGATGTTCTCTTTGAGCAAGCTGTCTGTTTACGAGCCAGGTGGAGTGGATGTAGTTACCTCAATAAAGCCTTACAGCAGTTGGTAGCATGCCAAATATTTGATGTCTCCTACTGGAAACATTTAAAAAGACAAAATGCAGATTGTGACCTGCTTTAGGACTGGTGTACTGACAATTTGAGGACAGGCACCATCATGACGTCAAGAGAATTCACTGTCTCTGCATCCTCTGCTGATATGATAAGCTTTAGGTTAATTTTAGGGTAAGCTGCTGAAAAATAGGAGCTTTATTTGCTTTGTCACACTTTAACAGTTTTGCTTCATTCAAGATCATAGCAAACATATGGCCCACAAGCCAAGCAAGATAGATACACAAAAGTCTAAGCAGTTCTTGTAGTAGCTACATTTGTGTGAATATCTGTGCCTTAGAGTCAGGCATATTGTGCTAAAATACAGGTTGAAATATATAACGTCAGAAAGCTGGAAGGTTGTGGGTTTGAATCTAAAGGATACACTCAAACATATTTTGATTAATTTTCTTGATCTTTGAATGCAGATATGTTGCATGATTTCCAGCTGAACTGTGACTGTGCTTTTTCAAATGCTGGTGGCGTGATTTGTGTCAGTTATCCAGAAGGCAGCTATCATTGGTAGCCAGTGGTGATGTTAGCTCTTGTGTAGTTGGCAGACAGAGATACTACTGGAGTTGATCAGGGTATAGCCAGTTTTCATCCTTTCAGTGCTTGTCAACATAAAGTATTACATCTACCTGTGAAAATATTTTTCTGTGCCAGCTGAGGTAAGTGTGAACTTGTGGTCAGTACCAAATGCCCTCGAATGAATTTCTATGCACAATTCTTTTCAGTATCTAGTGCTCCTTTTTGATACCTAATGTCTCCAAAAGATGTTTTTTCAAGACTTCAGAGCACGGTTAAAATAGTGAGGGCAAAGGCCGTTCCTTCCCTATGGCTGTTTCTGCAGTGAGCAGATGAATTTTCAAAGATCCAGCTCCCACTTGCACTAGTGAGAGGGAGCAGCAGGTGCTGGTGCGTTTTTTTTTTTTATTTAATGAACCTGAGCTTCAAACACCTGTAGATTTGGAACAAAGGTTCAAAATAGCCCTTTCAGAAAGGTAAATTATAACATTAAGAAAAATACAAACATCAGTTGTTATGGCAAGATCCGTACTGCCCTTTGTGTTTTAAATGTTATGGAATGAGTTTGACATAAGTTGATCTGAATTTGTGATAAAGGTTACCTAAAGACCATGCATGTGTGTGTGACCCACAGGTCTGTTACATTGGTGCGAGAGGTTTGAAGAAACTGTAGAGAAGGATTAATATTTGTATACTAGTCTAATGCAAATTTGCAAATGCAAATGTATACTTTTAACCTATTTATTTAGAAACTGTTTTTTTTAGGATATTTTTATTGAATTTGATGCTTTCTACTCTTTCAATTATAAGAGTGAAAAAAGGCTTCTTTATTATATTTTGTAACTGTGAAAGTATTTGTATTCAATTTTTTAAGTCCAGAAAACAAATCTTAGTATAGATTTATTTGGTTTTGCCGCTCACAGTATATTGTAGACAAAAATCTTAGATTGTTTCTATAAGAAACAGGAAAAACATCTGTAAAGTGCCATGAGCAATTCCTGTTTTCTCAGTGAAATGAAGCATGCAGCATAAACTAAGCATAACTTCACATACATGTTGAGTTCATATTCTTTTCAAAGGGCTATTGTACTTCTTAGGGAACTCTCAAAAAAGGGATATGGGGGCAGAATAGGATCCTTCTTGAACTGTATTGGAAAGGTAGGTAGATGAGAAGTTCGAAAATTAACTTAGGTGGATAGAAGATGAAGGAGGCTAAAAGGATTGATTAGAAAAGTGTTGTGCCCAAAGTAGGGATAAATGCTCCATTCCTGGCAGTGTTCAAGGCCAGTTTGGATGGAGCTTTGGGTGATGTGGTCCAGTGTGAGGTGTCCCTGCCCACGGTAGGGGAGTTGGAACTAGACGATTTTAAGGTCCTTTCCAACCCTGACTATTCTATGATTAAGGACATGATCCTGGATCTGTGACCCAAAGGTGGCTGAAGTTACCAGGAAGACCAGGTTGGAAGATGTCACAGTGAGGGTTAATCTATTATATAAGGGTTCTGTTTCTTGGAATTAAATGGATTCCAACAGCGATTAAGGGCTTCACTGCTTTTGTACTTGTGAAGGAAGTTTTTAAGATACCTAGGTCCTTTCCACGCTCCTCGTATATGATTTGGGAACATACTTATTAAGTTTCTCAAACATAAAGCGCTGGGCGCACAATTTTGAGGAACGTAAGACGTGGGGATGCTTTCCAACATCTTTTTACCTTCCTCATCTCAAGCAGAGTCTGTAAGGCATTTTATTCTTTAGTCCCACCCTTGTCAGTTCTGATACATATAAAAGGGGCTCTCTGAAAATAAATAATGGCGATTCACAGCATTAAAGTCAGTAGTATTTTCACCAGGTTTTTATATGGTGCTTTTAGAGCCACTTTACACAGTTTTGACCTCAAAAATTCCTTAGGTTTTTATTCCTAAATTCCTTAGGTTCCTTGGGGGTTTATGCCCTTGAGGTACATGAATGCAAAGCTTTTTGCTTTAACACTGTCCTTAAGCCATTTGTCTTTAACCATATATTACAACTAAGACACCATTTATTCAATTTTTCTGAAGGATGCTGTAGCTAAATTGGAAGAGAGCCCAGCATGGGTTGTGCAGGCATAAGCCTTTCAGTTAACCAGCTCTTCTGAACTTGTGGTATGGTTGAGACAGCTGACAGGTTGCAGAGATGTTCACAGAATACTTAAAAAAAAAAAAAAAAAAAAAGAGTGAATGGGGAGAGCTTCATGTTCTATATGCTTGTAGCATTTTCCCTCTTCTGGGCGCTGGTGTTTGACCAGTCTGTGTCCAACCAGCAAACGCAGCAGAGGGATGATTTTCCTTCAGGGCTGGCAATGGTTTATGGGTTTCTCCAACACTCAGCTGATAGTTCAAGTATCTTTAAAGGATCAGCTCTTCTGCCAAATTTTGTTTACATTATGAAACAGTTTCAAAATTTTGCGCTGTTCAATTAAACAGCGCAATGGCATATCCTGATTTCCTTAGGATGCTCGGCTAAACCAAGCCAGAAAGTAGTTTGTAATGCGTTTGATGTTTTTCAGAATTTAATAGACAGAAAATTGCCCAATTCTCAGTTCAAAATTATTTTCACCAAGACCTTTTTTCCAAGAGAAATAGTCAAAACAATATAAAGGCTTTAAATTAAACAGAGGATCATAAGGATAAAGAAACAACTGGCTGTGTTTTATTGCATTCTCCATGTTAGAGTTTAGTGGGCTGGAATCCAGCTCATACGATAGAAAAAAAAATGTTTCAAAATAAGCCAATTAAGTTCTGTATGAAGTAGTACCTAGGAATTTATTTTCATTAATTAGCATTAACAGAAATAAACTCAACCTGATTTTGTGGACTCGAGACTGAGGCTTGGTAGTAAATGTTAACTGCCTGTGACAACAGGCAGTATGTGTGGCTGAGGGCTTCCTTCCATCTCAGTCTGCAGGAGGGTCTGGGGTGTGAGAGAGGAGGGGGAAGATGCTGAGAAGCCAGGGTGGAGGAAAAGGCTGGGAGCAGCCTGCAGCCATGAGGTCTGTGCTCGCTCTTCCTCAGACAAGGTGAAGGAGCTGCGCCCAGCGTCTCGTTGTGTTCCATGCTGTGGGGCTCAGCAGTAAATTTCTCCTGAGGCTTATATAATGGAATAATTCAAGTCTAACTTCGATAGCTTCTTACATTGATTTCTGACCATAGCCCTTTAGTGGGGGAAAAAAGAAGGGCTTTTTTTTTTTTTTTGCGTGTGTGTAATTTAATCCTTTCCTGGTGGGTGGCCCTACAGAATGCTTTTTCTCTAGCTGAAATTCCTTCAGTGCTGCACCATGCATGCTGGACAGGAATGATTGTGAGAGCCACCTTTATACAGTACTGAAGGCAGTTGAGTAGAAATTAAACGTTGCACTTTCTTTGGGTTTCTTTTTATCAAGCTGTTTATGAAGTAGAGCTGATTAAAAACAATTCAGTCATTTGTTTTGAGGTTAATGGATGCTGGAGGGGAAGGTTTCCTCCTTAAAATAAGAAGTTTTGACAAACTTTTAATTAAGAATTCAGGACATGGAAATTTGGGGCTAGTTCTGCACTAGCAAGATTTGCTCTGGGGCATATTGGTCTGTCAGGTTTTTAAAGTAAATCTTCCTTTTAATTCTACTTCAGTATTATAATGGCAGTACTTTTCATTAGGCAGCAATTTGCGATTAGTCAGGTGGTCATAATAGAAAGAGAAAGCATGTGATGAAGTGGTAGAGAAATTGCAGAGCATGGAAAAAGGCCACAGGATGCAGCTCCAAAATGCTCTTTAACATCTTCCTGTTGGCAGGTTTCCCACTAAATTCAGTGCCCTCTGTAGGATGGTATTCAATCATCGCTGGGATCCTGGCTTGTGAGAAATGTGTGTTCAGTGGACCTCGCCTGAGCTTGGGCTCTGAAGCTGCGACCAGAAATAATGCTAAGAACAGCCATAAAAGCGAAGACACTTAATTCCATCAAAACTTTGAAGCCAAGCTATTACTTTAAGTGTAGATTACACTATTGAATTTGTTTATCTGTGAATTTAATCTATATTTAATAAATGGTAGCTTTTGTGAAGCGCTGGAATGAATGTAAATTAGTAAATCAAGAAAGATTAGCTCTTCAAAGAGATTGAGAACAATTTGAAATTCCATTGTTTGGTGTTTTTCTTTCTGTCTGTATGAAGCACATCTGTGCTTTTTTCAAATTAGGTACTGCCTTTGTTTGGAGGAGTTAAACAAGTAGCAGAGTAAGATATTTCATAGTTCCTTTTTAAATAAACAGCCTGTTCAGTTTTTGTCTTTAGCAGTTCACAAATGTCAGGGCAAACTTTTGTCAAGAATGTGTATGTGAGATGGAATTTCTTTAGAAACTGAATCATCCTGTATTGTTGGGATGCATTTTCCAATTTTGAAGCCTGATCTTCCCATACTGTTAAGATTTTAGTGTGTACTTTTTTTGGTTCTTAGATTCATTATTTAAAAATTCACATGGGGATGTGGGAATTGGACTGTAAGCATGAATTTGTCCAGTCTCTTTTTGGTAGCTGCTGGCTATATTTTGCCATCAGTGGCCTAATGGTGTTGCTACCAGTGAGCCCTCATATTGACCCAGTAATTACAAAGTCCAGAAAGAGAAACTGATGAGTCAACACATCCATGAGGACTAGGTCAGCAGCTATGCAAGCATCAGACAGTGCTTTTTCCTTTCATATCATCGAGGAGTGAAAAAACAGACACAAATTTATTTCTTACCTTGATCCTGTGGCTAGTGGTATCTGTGGGGATTTGATCTCTGTGTCCAGTGGGAGATGGATGTAGTTGGAACAGCGACTATTCTGGAAGAAGAGAATATTTATCTGCCCCTAACAAGCAAGCAGGGAGTTCGCTGGGACTGGGTAAACCCAGGGTGCTTTGTTGGAGGGATCCTTACTTCCAGGTGATGTGAGGTCCATCTGTGCTCCCTTTCCACATCTCCTGTGGCACTGCACCTGAGTCTGCTTCTGATTGTTTCCATTTGTTACTGGCAAATGTGCATGTGATATAAAGTACCAAGTCTTCTGTGTAGTGAAAATGTGATGACCAGCAGAACTGGTGAATCCTCATGAACTTAATGATGCACTTAATAACACATGCTACAGATTGGTAGAAATGGCTCCATTCGTGCTTGAAGCTAGGGGTAGATGGGTCTTGGCTGTCCATAGTACATTGTAGAAACCAATATGATTCTTTAAGTTCAATTTTTTTTTTTTTACCATATGAAAAATTTCCATTAAATTTAATGTAGAAAGAATGTCATGTCCCTTTACTCCCCCACCCCCAATTTCAGCATATTTCCCAAGTTTAATACAAAGTCAGCACTGTTTTGTTGTACGCTTAGTGCTGTGTCAAAGGAGACTACAGCCAAGAGGGTGTTTTGTTCTTTTTCATGGTGTTTACAAATAAACCTGACTGATTTGGTAACTCTCCTGGAAATTCTCTGAGACTGTAAATTTAACAGAGTGCTCCCCAGGCATGCGTAGATCTAAAGACAGCAGTTTCTTGCCAATCAATAAGTATCTTAAGGCCTTTACTTTTAATGCTATATACGACTTAAATCCCAGGAAAATAATTCCACTATTGGTGTTCATTTATATCCTAAGAATCTGCAATAGTTCAGACTAGGCTAGGTTTTCTAATGTATTATTTATTTAGGTCTCCAAAATGTCTGTGGTACTGCATGCTGTTGACAGAGCATATTCTTGTTTGTTAATATTATATGGCAACCTGTTTTACCAAGATGCTCAAAATAAATCACTGCTTGCAGATGGAGCTGTGATTTTAAAAGCCACTTTCACCACCCTCCTCCCCCATTTTAACTGTAGCATCCCGTAAACCTTAGCTCTGATTTATCTTCTCTACAACCTATTTTAAATAGTTCTGGAAAGATCTTCAGTTTTTGTTTATTTTATTTATTTTTTTTTTTTTTTGAGAAAAACACTTTTTAGGTCTAGATTCCAAATACTTAGCCCAGCTTCCTCCCCCCCCCCCAAACAACAGAAGCTCAGAAATATCCTTAAATTCAATACAAAAATCCCTTACATGAAGGGTGAAGCACTGAAAATATTTTCTGACAGTCCACAAAGCTTACAAAGCAAAATACATGAGAGTGCTTGTCATGGTTTAAGCCTCTATAACTCATGCAGTCGCTCTCTCACTTCCACCTCTTTCTTCCCCCCCACTCCAAGTGGGGGGGGGGGAGAGGAATGGGGAGAAGAATCGAAAGAATGTAACTCCTGCGGGTTGAGATAAGAGCAGTCCAGTAACTAAGGTATAGCACAAACCACTGCTGCTACCACCAATAATAATAATGACAAGATAAATACAAGGGAAGAGGATACAACTGCTCACCACCCAACGACCGAGCTGTGAACTAAAAACTTTTCTGGGTTCCTGCCTCCAGTTTTTTTTTTACATCCTGGGCATGACGTACTGCGGTATGGAATACCTCTTTGGTCAGTTTGGATCAGGTGTCCCGTCTCTGCTTCCTCTTGGCTTCCCCTCCTCCTTGACAGAGCATGAAACTCAGAAAGTCCTTGGTCAGACCAAAACATTCTAAGCCGTAACTATAAACATCGGTGTTATCAGTGCTGTTCCCAGGCCAAAAGTCGAAAACACAGCACTGCACCAGCTACTGTGAAGGAGAAAAATGACTGCTGCTCCTGAAGCCATGACAGTGCTGCGTAAGTGAGGGTGAAATAAATGGTGTACAATACTTGGAAGTGAATGAGTCATGTGAATGAACATTGGCATGTACATCCCCAGCCCCATATTAAGATTAAAGTGAGTTGTCTGCTCTACAGTTGCATAATTGCTGCTGTGATTGATTTGGTACTGCTCTGTAATAAGTTCTGAATACTGTATGCTGACCTGGTTAATGGGATGTTTACTAAATGAATATATTTGTATAGTTTAATAGGAGAATGTTTAGAAAAATTAGCAGGATGAGAAGAATGGCTCAAGAGAGTAATTTTTCAGCAAGTGCTGTGGTTCCGAAGAGGAAGGCAGGCTGCCTTGCTGGTGGTGTTTAGAAGCTTGGAGAATGAGGTTACTTGGGGCTGGGTCCCCTTCCCTCACCACTGCAGGGAGGTCTCTGCTCCAGGCACATGCATCGGCATGGAGCACCTCCGTCCTGACTCAGGACACGCTTACCTGGGGAGTTTGTGTTTGAGGTACTCAGACTCTGCACCCCACTCAGGATGCTGCCAGTGGGAGGATGCATGCTGAGAGGGAGCAGACTCCATTCTACAGCCACAACAGCTTCATTTTTAAAAATATCTGTCCTGAATTAAGCTATTTTTAAATACTAGAGACTAAGATAATTATTTCATAAAGTAATATTATCCGCAAATTAACCTTGGATCTTTGCATAGCTTCAGAAAGAGAGAGATAAGAATTTTTATCACAAATTGCAGACTTACTGAGTTTAGCGTAAAGGCCGTGCCAAGTAATACATTTAAACTGCATTTAAGTAGTAAAGACCAGAATATCAAAGTCTAAAAGCAATAAACATTAATTTATTCAGAAAGTTTTTATATTTTCTTTCTAGTTTATATGTTCTTTTCACACACTGTCATTTAATGAGGTTATATTCTGATTAAAGTAGAAAAAGAAAAAGTAAAATGTTTTATTTCAGTAGATAAAAATGTAGCTTTTAAAATACATCAGCGTGTACTGTGTAGTCTGAGCTAGCTGTATGATTTCCCTTCATTCAGCGTGGCTGCTAGACTAACGGATTTTTTTGGGGAAAAGTCCCTCTTATATAGAGGTTCAATTGAAATCCATGTTTTCATTTTCAGTGACAACTAATACATTTGCTGTAATGCCCTTCAAATATTCACTGGCAGTATTCCCAGACATACATTTTGAAGTTTAAATGGCTTAGAATTTATATACTATACTATGTAGGTGTATTGGGTTTGCATGGCAAAGTGCTGGTAGCAGGGGGGCTACAGGGTGGCTTCTGTGGGAAGCTTCTGTAAGTTCTTCCCATGGCTGATGGAGCCAATGTCTGCCAGCTCCAAGAGCAACCTGCTCTTAGGTCAAGCCCAAGCCCATCAGCAATGGTGGTAGTGGCTGTGGGATAACATAGTGAAGAAAGGGGGAAAAAAGACTGTACCGAAGCAACTGCAAGAAGAGTGAGAACGTATGAGAGCAGCAGCTTTGCAGGCACCAAGGCCAATGCAGAAGGATGGAGGAGGTGCTACAGGTGCCGGAGCAGAGATTCCCCTGAAGCCCACGGTGCAGACCATCGTGGGGCAGGCTATGCCCTGCAGCTCATGGAGCTCCATGGTGGAGCAGATCTCCACCTGCAGCCCATGGAGGGCTCAGAGCACTGGATGCCTGAATCAGGCTGTGACCCTGTGGGAAGTCTGAGCTGGAGCAGGCTCCTGGCAGGAACTGTGGCTCCATGGAAAGAGGAGCCTGCCCTGGAGCAGGTTTGTTGCAGGAGTTGTGACCCCACAGGAGACCCACCCTGAGTTCCTAAAGGACTGCAGCCCATGGAAGGGACCCACACTGATGCAGTCTGTTCCTGAAGGACGCAACCCATGGAAGGGACCCATGCTGGAGCAGTCTGTTCCTGAAGGATGCACCCCATGGAAGGGACCCACACTAGAGCAGTCTGTTCCTGAAGGATGCACCCCATGGAAGGGACCCACACTAGAGCAGTCTGTTCCTGAAGGATGCACCCCATGGAAGGGACCCACACTGGAGCAGTCTGTTCCTGAAGGATGCACCCCATGGAAGGGACCCACACTGAAGCAGTCTGTTCCTGAAGGATGCACCCCATGGAAGGGACCCACACTGGAGCAGTCTATTCCTGAAGAACTGTGTCTGTGGAAGGGACCCACACTGGAGCAGTTCATGATGAACTGCAGCCTGTGGGAAGGAGCCATGTTGAAGAAGTCCATGAAGGACTATCTCTTGTCGGAGGGACTCCACGCTAGAGAAAAGGAAGAGTGTGATGAGCAATCCTGTGAAGAGGAAGGAGCAGCAGAGACAAGGTGTGATGAACAGACCACAACACCCACTCTGTCTCGCTGCACCACTGAGAGGGGAGGAGGTAGAGAATCTGGGAGTGAAATTAAGCTTGGGAAGAAAGGAGGAGTGGGGGGGAAGGTGTTTTAAGATGTAGTCTTTATCTCTCATTATTCTGCTCTGATTTGATTAGTAATAAATTATGTCGATTTCCCCAAGTCAAGTCTGTTTTGCCCATGGCAATAATTGGTGAGTGATCTCTCCCTGTTCTTATCCTGACTCACAAGCCTTTTGATATATTTTCTCTCCCTTGTCCAGCTAGGAGGGGAGCGATAGAGAAGCTTTGGTGAGCTCGAGGATCCAGCCATAGTCAACCCACCACAGTAGGTTGGGCTGAGTAAGCCAATAAGTCTGTACAGCCCCTTCACTGCCAGACACCAGTTTGTATTATTTGGAACACTATTGCTGCGGTAGCATGAAGTTTTGGCTGGTTAATGAACCGTGTTTCTAACAAGCCCAGGGTGAAGTGCTGAGCTGGAAACTGCTTTTGCTGGTTACAGAGCTCACTTGGGTGTCATTACATAGGGCTGCTTTCTGTAGTGTAGATACACCTTTCTGGCAGCTGAAGGTTTTGGCTCTCTGTCCAGAAACATCTCCATTTATTTTTTTTTTTTAATAGACTGCAATTGTCATGAGTGAAGGGCAATAATTGAAATAATATTCCATGAAGTTTGCATTTTAGGATGGGAGTTTGATTAAAATTGGATCTGCCTTTTCCTCTCCTTTGGGGATCATTGCTTGCTTTGTGGCTAATGAAGCGGAACAAGCACTGTGGTCAATATTTATGGTGTCACTGTGGGCACCTGCGTTTCTTTCAGCCCTTCTTGCACTGTGGAGCTGGGGTGGAGGTTTTGAACTTCAAGCTAATTAATGGCTGGCTAAGCTACTTGATGAGAAACCTGGAGAGGCTGTTCTTAGTACTGTTTCTTATGAGATCACATGCAACTTGCACAGATTTGCTGGTTCTCACTGTTGATCAGACAAAAGCAGGAATTTGATTTTCTTCAGTGATGTACTTTTGGGTCCTTCTGTCATTCTGTGGTGTTACTTTTGGCTCTCCCTTTCTTGGGGAAAACCACACTTGGTGTACTAACTCTTGCCACTGAACACACGAAAAACAAGATATGTATGGATTCTTTCAACTAAATTTATAGCCTTCTGCCCTACAGCCTTTCTTCTTTTTATACTCTAGTCTCTACTACAGGTTTCTATAGCTGCTGAAGATGGCATGTATTTAAGTCCAAAATAAATGCTATGGAGTTAGTGCCAGTCTGCACTTCTGCATTTTATCAGTTTGGGGGCTGCTGCCAGCTGTGCCAGAATATTTTTATACAGCTGCTCATGAAGTCCACACACTATAACAGTATTTCTCATCCAAACCAGCCCTGCAGTATTTTGTTCCACAGTTCCACTTTGTTCCACAGTTCTCTTATCTCTTCACTCCTTCAGGGGTTTTCCAAAATAATGATATCATCTTTGAACTCTTGGTGGCTTGTTTTTTGCAAACTTTGCCCATTCTCAGCCAGTGACAGTGGCTGGAGGCAGTCCAATGTAATTAGTAAGTATTTTGGAGACTCTGCTTTGGCAACCCTGTTAAATATGTGCAGTGAAAGCAGGATTAGTATAGGGCCTCATCTTTTTTTCCTCATTAGGGCATTTCTATGATCTGTAAGATTATTTAATTGGAAATTAGCCATTCTTATTAACAGAGGAGATACCCTTTGGTCCAGATCCTGACATGGGAAAAAAGTATGTAGTTCCCACTGAAGAGTAGGGAAATGCATCCACATGCTCCAGGGTGGAAATTTGCCCTTTTGTGTGCATTGCAGTTCTCCTGGAGGAAAATTTCATTTTCTAGTAAAGGCAATAAATTTTTGCTGCTCAGATAAGTGACTACAGATGTTCGTCATCACGGTTTGAGGAAATAAGCCTCCTAAGAAGATCAATGATGACAAGGGGAGTAAGAGGTGTTATCCAATCATTTGTCATGGTTTAGAGCATTAAGATATATGAGTAAGACCCCAAAGGTGTATAAAAGTTCCTTTTTCCAGCAGTCTTTTGGTACATCATAAATTTCCCTGTGCAGTCAGACAGTATTACACACTCTCTGAAAACTCTTTTTGTTTGCATCTCTTTGTATACAAAACACATAAGCAGTAACATCTTATATATTGCTGGGAGGTATTCTAGACATCATTGAAATGTATCCCCCTGACTACTGAATGTAGAGGCTAAGTTTCCCCCGGTGTTCATATTAACTCCCTTCTCTACCTTCACCATCCCTCTCCAGATGTTAACATTTATCTGCCTTGCTTCTTTTGCTGTGATAGCATTCTGTTCTGGGCTTTCTCCAGGGACTTTCCATCTGACTGCTTTTCTGTGGTTCCCTACTCCACAGCAGTTTCCCTCTAGTTCTTCCCTGTCTCAAGGCTTCAAAACCACATAGCAGCCATGGGGGTACAGTGTCAGCTAGTGAAAAACTAGATTAAACATTCATGATTGTAGGAGTGCTTGCTAGCGTATACGTATTAATTCAACATTTTGTGCTGGTTTTCAATACGTTGGGAGGTTATGCTGCCAGTGAGGTGACTTTAAAGTCTGTAGTGGAATACATTTCAACTAACTGCTTGAGAGCAGGTAAAAGTCTTGTTCTGCTTACCTAGTTTCAAAGGAAACAATTTTCCCTAACTTTTTATCAAGTATTTCTCTCTAAACCAAATGTGGCTGAAGGATTTTTCCTTCTGAAAGATTCTGAAAGGATTTTGTTAAATTCTGGCTCTGCACCAGGGATGGCTGATCTTGAAAGCTCACCTTAATGTGGGAGACAGTCATAGTTTGCTGTGGTAAATTGCTACCTGCTTTGCTGCTCATTGCTGGGAGATCATACAAAGATGAGGTTTGCCTTGTCCAGGCTAGGTTTGCTGCAGCACAGAATAGCTCAGTAGCCTGAATTTGATCAGTCGAGCCTGAGGGAGCTTGGTATCATGTACTGAGACCTGCTGGACTATGGGGAATCCTTCAGCATAGCAACTTCATTACCTCTGTAGAGTTAAAACATGGCCCTCATGTCTCCCCAGCCTGGTCTGGTATTTAGTAGTCAAAAAGCTTAATTGGCTCCATGTATTTATTCCCTTGCATTTCTCTCTTGCAGCTGGCTTGAGAGGATGTATCTGACCACTGCTGACTCCCAGGCAGAGGATTTTTACTGTAGTTCACTTGACAAGGGCTTAGATATGAAAATCTCTGGCTTAGTCCTCAGTGGTTGGCCTGTAATCCTATGTAAGGACACAGATGTGGTGGGAACAGAGTAGCACTCTGGAAAGATCATGATGTTGGTGTACCTCAGAGGTTTATGGTTAGAGAAGCCCAAGTTAGCGGCAGACAGCAGACCTAGCTGTTGAGTTTTCAAGACTCTCACAGGCATCGATATATCAAGGAAGTTAAGCTGGCATAATCTGCCTCCAGGAGGATGGGGGTGATGGACGCTGTGGGTTTGGGAGCCCTGTTTGGACCATTTCTGGCAGCATGTCTTCAAGTGTTCAGGTGTTTGATTCTGCAGGTGTTGTGCAAACTGGCCATGGTGGGCAGATCTCTTCCTATGGGTTTAGGAGCCATCAAACATGACAAGGCCATGTTTCTAGGGAAGCAAAATGCAATTCTTCTGAGCCCCAGCCTTGTAGTTACAGCAGTAATAATAACTATCATTTTTGATGCCTCAGTGCCAGATGTAAGGGTTAGTAAATTGTTTCTGTTATGTTTTCAGAGTTGTCTGTTCTGCTGCTTTTTTCCTATTTGTGCCTTATCTATGATTGAACAAGTACCAGAAATGTAATCGTATGCAGAAAGTCATCCCCTTGTCTTTTTTCTCAATGACTCTAAGGTGTGTGAGTGGCTCTTATCTCAGCTGCTAATCAGTGAAGCTGGAACTAATGTGCAAAGTGACCTTTTAACAGAAAGGAGGTTGTGCCAATATTCTACTTGCAGTTTGAGTCAACTTTTGCGCTTTGTCGTGTATCGGGTTGCATGAGCTGCTGGCTTGCTGACTTGTATGGCCACATCATTTAGCATTACATAACCAAGTTGAGATACCCAAAATTTGTCACGTGTTAGTTGTGGTGTTTTCATCGGTCAGGTATCATTAGTGTTACATGATGATCCCTGATCTTCATGGACTAAATTCTTTCTGTGCTTTAACCTGTTTGTGCTTTGTTTGGTTGGAAGCTATCCTGCATAGCTGTACACTCCCCAGTTTGGTGAAGTCAATAGTATTTTTACTACTGGAATTATTCCCAGTTTACAGCAGCCTGTGGCTAAGCAAAGGTTGTCCTTTAGCACTTTCCTTCTCTTCAGTTTTATAGTGCTTAGGAATTTGATGGACGGAGCACTCAATTACTTAGCATCTATCAAGGTTTTGCTTACACCACCTAAACAAAAATTAACATTACCTACTTTTATCCAAATATATAAAATATAATTCTAGTGCATTAATACATAAACTTTAAAAAATGATATGCTGTTGCTTAACCAGCTCTTTTAATGAAATGCATTTGAATTGAAATTTTAAATATGCGTGAAGACAGTAAGGTACCATTTGCACTGTTAGGATTTCAATAATGTGTGGAATTAGTAAAGCGTTATTATATTTCTGTGCATGCATACCCTCCATAGAATAAAAGTTGTAATAAATATAAGTTCAAAGGTAAATTTTTATTGCTGTACATGAGAGGAGAAAAAATAAATTAGAGTAATGTAATCATGCTTATATATGTTATGGATTTTGAACTGTGTCTATTAGAAAGTTTGTCAAAATGTGCTTAGCTCTGAAAATACAGATTAACACTGAAGGTTTTAATATTGCTCTTCCTTAGGTACATATTCCTTGAGAATATAAGTATAAAATATCTCCTGCCGAAAGCAATTGTCATAAAATGACACTTTCCTATTTTAATAGCTGAATAATCAGAACAGAAATATTTTCTAAGTTGCAGAGAGGTTATTGCTTTTTTCACACAAAGAAATTTGGTGGTAGAAAACCAGATTTTATCCAGGTACTCTCTGATTTCTCTATTTCAGATCTTATATTTGAAAAGCATGTCCAAATGTCTCCTGACAGCCTTGACACTTCAGGGTGTTTAAAAAAGAGGGTGGAGGGGTGTTCATTTGATTTCATTGACTGATTCTGTGTTTTTCTTTAATCTAGTAGCAAAGTTAAAATAGTAGGTTTGCAACAGCAGCTGAAAAACCTGTTAGGGAATGACTGGTTGGTATTTGTGTGGGCCGTTTAGTGTTCATAAATCTTTGGTCTTTTTTCTGCTTTGGAGCAAACAAGGAATAGGTCAGTGTGGGAGGGCAGCTGTTGGCATGGGTGCCTCTGGACTTCGCAAACGGCATTTGTCTGAGCTGCCAGCTCAGCACATTGTCCCAGCTTCAGCATCTCTGGGAAAGCACCAACTTGATGAAATTTTGACAGATAATTCCTTCTCCTGTGTTTTCTCTGCTTGCCGTCCCTTTATCCTCTGTCATCTTCCTCTCTTGTCTTTCTGTGAGCCTAGGGTGTACCATGAGGACACTAACAAAACATGGACAATGGCCTTTCTGGCCTTTCTTAGAAGTCTTTTTAATACAGTCTTCAGGTTTTAGTTTCACCACCACTCAATCTGGAAAATATCACCATCTGTAGGTGCATACGCACCCTATTTTGTTTTTACGGGAGAGAGTCTGAGACTTGTTTAATGAGCACAATCCAGCTCAGGATGTCCAGACCCTGAACCCAGCTGCTGTGACCAAGCCCATCCATATGTTCAAACTCTGAAAGGATGTGGTGGTGGAGGATCAGTGCATTCCACTGAGCAGAGAACTACTAGGGATGCGGTGTTTGTATTCTGGTGAATGCTGCTCTGCTGGCAAGACCCCATTTCCCAAGTTGGGATGATAACACTGGCCAATGCTGTGAGGATGCTTCATCTTGCTCTGTAAGCGTTCATGGAGCAGTATCCATCTCCATCAGAAGCCTAGAGAGAGAGTGAACATCTTAATAGGAAACTTGGCTGAGTTTCATCAGCTAAGAACAAGGGGAAATGGAACGTGCTGTCTTACCTGGACCAGTAATACTGAGAGCAAGCTTCAGGCAAAGTTGTGTCATAACGCTTCCTCAGAGTAATATACATATTTTTTTTTTAATACGGTAGCAGATCTGTTATTTGTCGCCTTTTAATTACAATACCCAAATATAAGGTCGTGTGCTGCTTACTTTCCTCTTGGAGAGCCTGATTGGAAATTCACCTTCTCTCCCCGCAGCTCCCAGCAAAAAGTGTACCCAAAGGTGCCAATTTTTAGATATTTGTGTGTCTGTGTTTGAGGCAGTTTAGATTCTGAGTAATAGCGGAAGCCAGTAATAAATTTTTTTCTCCCTTTTTTTTAGTTCCCCGTAGCAACTATCAACTTTAAATCTATGAAACCTTTCTGAAGACGGAAAATAACAAGAAACTTTTCTAAACAAGCCTTTTTCTAAATAAATCATTAAACCATTTAAGGTCATCGTAAGTGATTCCTGCCTTTAAATTCTTCCATTGATGCCATTGTAGCTGAGTTGTAAGCAAAATGAGGCTGTTGTTACAATATAATCAGTGAACCAGTTCCAGAGGGTGGAGCAGTTTATAGACCAAATGCACTTTAAATGGCACTAGAGGAATGATGCACTACTGACTGAAAGTGTAGGCACCATTATTAATGGTGTAATTAAAGTTCCACCTCATGGCCAAAGTGGAAACACACAGAAAATATTAATATTGTGTTTTCTACATTTGATTTATTCACATTTTAAGTACTAAATGATCTATGCAAAATACAGTGAAAATTCAATGCTCTTTCTAAAATTCACAACTTCATTATGTAAAAATGGTTCAAGCACAGGTCAGGGTACATTAGCCAGAAGTAACTTAAGCCATCTGACAAATGTAGAAGCTTAGATGCATAATTGATACTAGGCAAAACCTGTGTGTCCACAGGAAATTTTACTCAATAACTGAAGGTCATGGCTTGCAATTTATATGCATTTTGTTTTCCCAAGAACAGATCTGAGTCACTCATTTAGACTCTTGACTGATGATCATCTGTGTTACTGAGGGTGTTTTCTTCTTTATAGCAATCTTTTAAAGGCTATCAAATAGAACATCTCAATATTGGTCTGTTCTGAGTTTTGTGAATCAATTAAGGAAGAAGTTCTTCACTGTGAAGGTGGTGAGGCATGGGAGTAGGTTGCCCAAAGAGCCTTGGGTGACATGGTCTAGTGTGAGGCATCACTGCCCATAGCAGGGGGGCTGGAATTAGATGATCTTAATGTCCTTTCCAACCCAAACCGTTTTGTGATTCTAGGACAAATTTGAAACAAAACTACTACTGTTATCACTAATAATAAAAAAAGAAGAAAAGAAAAAAGCTTAGTATTTCATCCTCCAAATTCTTAACATAGATAGACTGTGGCAGCTCTCAGAGTTGCTTTATGGGATTAGGCCAGGCTGCATCTGAACTAGAACACATTTTTGTGTTAACTGCTTCTAAATGAGCACTTAGTTTTAAGTAGTTGGCATAAATCTAATTTTAATTTACTGTTTTCATTTTCTTTTGCATTGATCCTCTTTTTGTAGAGATTGAATTGCAGACTTGGAGAAAGATGTTTTTTAAAGACTCCAGATGGTATTTGCAATTATTTATTATCATTAGCATTCACTGTATCTGAAAACAAGACTTTTGCCAACTTACATAAACCTCATATACTGCACTATTGTTTACAATTTTTCAGTGCCCTATGTTAATAAAAATTCTTGGGGCAATTTCTATGGCTAGAAATGAACAATGGTCTGTTATTCCCAATATATGGCAAATTGCTAATTTATTTTGTGAGTACCACTTGGATAACAGCCAGTCATAGCCTTTTGATGGCTATGAGCAACACATTAAGATATGTCATTCTAAAGAGTAGCATAATAGGAACAAATATCATAATAATCAAACCAGTGGGTATAAAAGCATTGCACTTTTATAGGCGTCCACACACTTTTCTTTTTGGGGTCACTTAACTGTGTGAGAGCATGATTACTGCAATTTTCCCTTTGTAGTATGTCCCTTACATTTTTTTTCAGTGTTTTCAGACTGAAGATGGCACCTTAAGTCTGCAAAAATGAAATGTTTAGAAATTTATGGCTTTGATGCATTGGAAATAAAATGCCACCTTCTTTATTCTAAATTAAAATGCCTTAATTTCTTTACTGAAATTGTTCTGCCCCACTGCACAGATGTAGAAGATGAAGTGGACTCTTTGCAGTCTATTCTTACTTGTTCTTTTTCTTAAAGTTTCAGAAATATATGTATATTTTACAATATATTAATGCGTTTTACTTATGTGTGTAATTGGTTTCTACAATATTTTGTGTTGATTAGCATTTGGAACAAAGCACTACAGAGAAGAAAATAGAGGGACACCTGTTTCAATTATACCACAGCACCAATTTCAACAATAAATCTTAATTGCAATCAGTCTTGATCAACCCACCTGTGTAGATTCCCTCATTTCCAGTGTGGAGGGATAATGGAGAAAAAAAGAAAAGAGTGAAAAGAGAGAAAGGAAAAAACCCAGAACACTAATATGGATTATGTTTAGTTCTTATACTTTATGTTTTCAGATTGCTGTGCTATGTTAATTATTAGGAACAGCAGCCTTAATTCCTGTGCTCTTCTCTGGGGATACAGTGAATTCATGTTTACTTTTGGCTGCCACGTGAGCAATTTCTCTTAATTCAGGAGGGGCTGTGCAAACAGCCTCAAGTTAGAATTAGTTCTGCTTGTATGCTGAAGCCCAGCAGGTGAATGTGCAGCAAATACCTTTAAATGACTACTTGTCTTTCTGTGTGGGATAGGAAATACAAGCTCTTATGTAGGTAACATTATGCAGCTGTATTTTTTTTTCTTTTCTTTAACTTTGAGACTGGTAGCTGCTGCATAATACTTCATGGAGGTATACCAGGATGTTTTCTGCAGGCTTGGCAGCTGCTTGCTGGGATACTTCCCCTGTGCTTGCTTTCATGGAGTTTCCTGAGAGTCACAAATCAATTTTCATGTGTGCATAAAGAATTGTGGGTAAACTGCCCAAATTACAGTAAGTGATGTACAGGAAAGGAAAACAAATGCCACTTTTTCTGCGTACTTGTCATCATCTTTTTCTCATGTAAAGATCACTGGGAGATAAGTAAGGGACAGGATCATGGCAAGTGATGCAGGGATTTGGGCAAGACTTCTGATTTTATGGGGATTTTGTAATGTATTTTCAGACATACTGATTCTTTTCCACATTTATTATTATTCTGTCTGTACTTTTTCATCTTACTTTCCTTTTGCTTATTCTTCTGAGTTACTATTCCCCTTTTCTTCATTATGCATTGCATAGTTAAAAATATGTTTTCCTTAGTCTAACGCACTGGTTTTCATAGTTGCATTTTAACCAAGTCTTTTGACTCAAACCGTTAATAATCGTCTCATCTATTTTTTTATTCTTTTTCTAAATCCTCCTCCTCCTTTCCCCTCCCTTCTCTCCACCCACCCCCCTGAATTGTATTTGTTTCTTTCCTCTTTTGCATTGTGAATGGCTTGTTCTTCTTCACTGCTTCATCTTTTTTCGTGGTCTTTGCCTCCATTCTTTATTGCTACTGCATTCTTCTTTGCTATAGGGCTCTGATAATAGTGATGGACCACTGCAATTAAATTTATTTCATACACCACTGCTTTCCCTGACATACTGACACCACTCTTCTCTGCTGTTCTTACCTGTTGGCTGGCATTAAGAAAAGTCAACCAGAAGCCAGGGTTTTCAGTGAAGTGTGACATTGGCCTCTCAGTGACAACTGAAGACATCAAGCCCTGGATGCTTTAAGGTGTATCTAAAGCTGGCTGTGCAACACATAAAATCCATGATTTTTTGTGATGAGATGAGCACACTCAAAATGGTTATATGGAATTTATCCTATTGTTGTTGTTTGTATTGTTGTTTTTTGTAACATCTAAATGTAACGTTTTCGTTAGCTGATGAGGTGCCTAGGCCAAGATATTGTCAGCAGACAGCTCTCTGAATGCAGTTGCCGTTAGCAAACTGGCATGCAGTCAATAGAAATTCTTCTGAATTTACTACTATCTGTTGACATCTTATTCTGTTACAGGCAAGTATTTAATCAAAGTTTATTGTCGTTCTTTTCTGAGATTTAAGTGGGACATAAAATTTTACGATACACATAGTATTTTAGATGACAGCTTCATTATTTCCATTGAATAATTTGAACTGCTACAAGGAGAAATATTGATGTCAAACCAGTAATTGTCTTTAAATATGCAGCATTTTTACAACAGTCATTTGTGGAAAAAAAAAAAAAATCTAAACTTCTAGGTAGCAATGCAGAGCAGACTGAAATACAATTCCTTCATCTTGAGCCTTCCCCCACCATGGAGGTCATTCAGGCCTGCACACACAGCGTGCAAGCGTGAAATCTTCAAAGTAATTTTACAAATTTCCATTTCCAAAAATGAGCATGTTATGTATAGTGGTGAGTGTCAAAAGGAGGATACTGTTTGTTATTCATAGAATCATAGAATAGTTAGGGTTGGAAAGGACCTCAAGATCATCGAGTTCCAACCCCCCTGCCATGGGCAGGGACACCTCCCACTAAACCATGCCATCCAAGGCTATGTCCAACCCCACCTTGAACGCCGCCAGGGACGAAGCATTCACAACTTCCCTGGGCAACCCATTCCAGTGCCTCACCACCCTCACAGTAAAGAATTTCTTCCTCATATCCAATCTAAACTTCCCCTGTTTAAGTTTAAACCCATTGCCCCTTGTCCTCTCACCACAGTCCCTAATGAAGAGTCCCTCCCCAGCATCCCTATAGGCCCCCTTCAGATATTGGAAGGCTGCTATGAGGTCTCCAGGCAGTCTTCTCTTCTCCAGGCTGAACAGCCCCAATTTTCTCAGCCTATCTTCATACGGGAGGTGCTCCAGTCCCCTGATCATCCTCGTGGCCCTCCTCTGCACTTGTTCTAACAGTTCCATGTCCTTTTTATGTTGAGGACACCAGAACTGCACACAATACTCCAAGTGAGGTCTCACGAGAGCAGAGTAAAGGGGCAGGATCACCTCCCTCGACCTGCTGGTCACACTCCTTTTGATGCAGCCCAGGATACGGTTGGCCTTCTGGGCTGCAAGCGCACACTGCTGGCTCATGTTCATTTTTTCATCAACCCACACCCCCAAGTCCTTCTGCGCAGGGCTGCTCTCAATCTCCTCCCCGCCCAACCTGTAGCTGTGCCTGGGATTGCTCCAACCCAGGTGTAGGACCTTGCACTTAGCATGGTTAAACTTCATCAGGTTGGCATCAGCCCACCTCACAAGCATGTCAGGGTCCCTCTGGATGGCATTCCTTCCCTCCAGCGTATCAACTGAACCACACAGCTTGGTGTCATCGGCAAACTTGCTGAGGGCACACTCAATCCCACTGTCCATGTCACCAAGAAAGATGTTGAACAAGACCGGTCCCAACACCGATCCCTGGGGGACACCACTCATTACTGGTCTCCAGCTGGACATTGAGCCACTGAACACTACTCTTTGCGTGCGGCCATCCAGCCAGTTCTTTATCCACCGAGTGGTCCACCTATCAAATTGATGTCTCTCCAACTTAGAGAGAAGGATGTCATGTGAGACAGTGTCAAAGGCTTTACACAAGTCCAGGTAGATGACATCAACTGCTCTGCCCCTGTCCATCAGTTCCGTAGCCCCTTCATAGAAGGTCACCAGATTGGTCAGGCAGGATTTCCCCTTAGTGAAGCCATGCTGGGTGTCACCAAGCACCTTGTTGGTTTTCATGTGCCTTAGCATGCCTTCCAGGAGAATCCGCTCCAAGATTTTGCCAGGCACAGAGGTGAGACTGACTGGTCTGTAATTCCCTGGGTCATCCATTTTCCCCTTCTTAAAAATGGGGGTTATATTTCCCTTTTTCCAGTCATCGGGAACTTCACCTGACTGCCATGATTTTTCAAATACGATGGACAGTGGCTTAGCAACTTCATGTGCTATCTCCTTCAGGGCCCATGGATGGATTTCATCCGGTCCCATGGACTTGTATACATTGAGGTTCCTAAGGTGGTCCCGAACAAGATCCTCCCCCACAGTGGGCCCAGGGTCCCCACCCTCACCGTCCCCGCGTCTGCCTTCCAAGACTTGGGTGGTGTGGTCAGAGCATTTGCCCGTAAAGACTGAGGCAAAGAAGTCATTAAGAACCTCAGCCTTCTCCAAATCCAGGGTAGCCAGTGCTCCCGATAGCTTCTGGAGAGGGCCCACGGTGTCCCTAACCTGTCTCTTATCGGCAATGTACCTATAAAATCCCTTCCTGTTATCCTTAACATCCCTAGCCAAGTTTAATTCTAAGTGGGCCTTAGCTTTCCTAACCTGGTCCCTAGCTTCCCGAACAACATCCCTGTATTCTCCCCAGGCCGCCTGACCTTGCTTCCACCTTTTATAAGCCTCTTTTTTCCTTCGAATTTTGCTCAGCAGGTCCCTATCCATCCAAGGAGGTCTCCTGGCCCTCCTGCTGAACTTCCTTCTAGTTGGGATGCATCGCTCCTGAGCTTGCAGCAGGTGATCCTTGAATATCAACCAACAGCCTTGGGCCCCCCTGCCCTCTAGGGCTGTATCCCATGGAACCTTACTGAGCAGGTTCCTGAAGAGGCCAAAGTCTGCTCTCTTGCAGTCCAGGGCAGTGAGCTTGCTGCACGCTCTTCTCACTGTCCTGAGGATCTCAAACTCAACCATCTCATGATCGCTGCAATCAAGTCTGCCCTGGAGCGTCACGTTCCCAACCAGCCCTTCCCTGTTGGTGAGGACGAGGCCAAGCATGGCACCTCTCCTTGTCGGCTCCTCTATTACTTGCAGAAGGAAGTTGTCTTCCACGCAATCGAGGAACCTTCTGGATTGCTTGTGCCGGGCCGTACCATCCCTCCAACAGATATCACGGTAGTTGAAGTCTCCCATGAGAACAAGGGCCTGTGAGCGTGAGGCTGCTCCTATCTGCCTACGGAGCGCTTCGTCCAGCAAGTCCCCTTGGTCAGGCGGTCTGTAACAGATCCCCACAATAATGTCTCCCATCGCTGTTCTCCCTTTAACCCTGACCCACAAACTCTCTGTCGACTGCTCACCTGTCCCCAGACAGAGTTCCATACTCTCTAGCCTATCCCTAACATAAATAGCAACTCCCCCTCCCCGTCTGCTGGGCCTGTCTTTCCTAAAGAGCCGGTAACCTTCCATTCCAACACACCAGTCATAGGTGCCATCCCACCATGTTTCTGTGATGCCTATGATATCATACCCCCGTAGACGTGCACACATCTCTAATTCCTCTTGTTTGTTCCCCATACTACGGCCATTTGTGTAGAGGCATTTGAGCTGATCTTTTGATTCCTGCTGCCTGATGGGATTTGTATTTTTGCTGCTTTAGTCATATCATCTCCAGTGGACATTCTCTTTTTTCTGAGCCAGGAGAGACGTCTGTGGCAAGAGTGGTTAAACTGTGTCAGAGGAGATAGATACACAGGTTACTGGGATGAATGAGGCTAATGCACCGTATCTGCAAGGCATTATGTAGAATAGACAGATGCAGTTTAATATTGAACTGGTTCAGAATGAAACGTTCCTGTGAGTTCAGTGCCTCACCCTGGAATGTGTTATTCAGGACCGAGGGCGTGGCTTCTACTAGCATGGAAAAGGGAAGAGGAAAAGAACAAAGTTGCTGAAAAAACCCAAGCTCTTTAGTTCAAGGAGGGTTTTATGCCATTCCTTTTGTTTCCCTTGCTGAAAAGAATTTAATTTGCTTTTTGGTGAATCAGAAATTCCACTCAGAATTGTACTTCTCCATGTAGCTTCTCTGTTATCTTGTTAAAGAATTCGAATTAGGGGCAAGGGGTTGTTGTGACCCAAGAGCGCAGGAGCTGGCACTGACCCTTATTGAACCTCGTACAGTTGGCCTTGGCCCATCGATCCAACCTATCCAGATCCCTCTGCAGAGCCATTCTGCCCTCCAGGAGACCAACATTCCCACCCAACTTGGTGTCACCTGTGAGCTTACTTATGCTCGATCCCTTCATCATGATCATTGATGAAAATAGCAAACAGAACTGGCCCCAGTACTGAGTCCTGGGAAACACCACTTGTGACCGGCTGCCAACTGGATTTAACTCCATTCACCACCGCTCTTTGGGCTTGACCATCCAAACAGGTTTTTACACGGCGAACGGTACACTCATCCAAGCTATGAGCTGCCAGTTTCCCCAGGAGAATGCTGTGGGAAATGGTGTCAAAGGATTTACTAAAGTCTAGGCAGGCAACATCCACAGCCTTTCCCTCATACACTAAGTGGGTTACCTTGTCATAGGAGGAGATCAGGTTGGTCAAGCAGGACCTGCCTTTCATAAACCCATGCTGGCTGGGCCTGATCACCTGGTTGTCCTATACATGTCTTGTGATGACTCTCAGGATGATCTGCTCCATAACCTTCCCAAGCGCTAAGGTTCAGACTGACAGGCCTGTAGTTCCCCAGATCCTCCTTCCAGCCCTTCTTGTTTATGGGCATCATATTCCCCAACTTCCAGTCAACTGGAACCTGGTTAGCCAGAACTGCTGATAAATGAAGGAAAGTGGCTCATGAGCACTTCTGCCAACTCCCTCAGTACCTTTGGGTGGATCCCATCTGGCCTGAGAGACTTATGTATGTAAAGATTATAGAAAGATCTAGAAAGAGCATTCAGCAAATCTGAGATAAGAATTATACCTTCAAGGTACTGGGCAGACAATTTAGAAGCTCTGGAGAATTTAATATTTCCCGTAATTCTATGACAATGCGTAAAGCACACTTCAGACATATCCTGTACTAGTATTTTTCATGGAAAATGAAAGATTATTACTTCTTTGTAGTATATGGTAGTTTTCTGAGAATTCTCTGCCAAGTGGCTGGCATGGAACATTCCACTTATACAGTAATACAAGCCAGTAATTAAACCTGAACACAGTGAATAGATCTATAAAGCAAATCAAAGTGAGTGTTGAATTGTACCTTCATGCAATGGGTGGTAAACTCTCTATAACAAAACTCAGAACTTCCTTCCTTTGCTGAGGAACCGTGAATTGCAGCCTCTGTTTACAGCGTTACTGTTGCTGTCATATGCTGTAAATCCAGCATGAAAAGAAATCAAAAAGGGAAGAAGTGGAAGGTGTATTTTGCTCCTTAGCCTCCCTTCCCCACAGGGTGGTCACTTGAAAATCTGTGGCACTTGAGCTCATGGGTAGAGGAAGCCACCTCAAAGAAGATGCAAGTGTTTTAAACCGTCTTCTGAGTGAAGCAGCTTAGACTTCGTGAAATCGGGTTAATTCAGTGGAAAGGCCCTCCTGGCTTCCAACAAGTAGGTTTTTCTCTGATGCTTGCATCTCTAGCACAATCTGATTGGCAGGAAAAATTGGGCTAAATCCAGAATTTGGTGAATTTAATGGGGTTCCCTTGCTGTAAAGTCTGTATATAATGAGGGTAACCTCTTGCATGGATGGTGGGGCAGGGAGCACTGTTGCAGGGCCAGTGTTACATGTCATCCCTTCTCATTCAGAAGCTTGTCAGTGACTGTTCACATGCCTCCTTGTAAGTGTCAGTGATGCGAGAGGAGGACAGATGTTTTACACTGCTTCACCAAAGCATATAATCTCTTGATGCTACTGTACCATTGACTTCTAAAATCTTGCCTGCCCAGGATGCCCTTGTGTTATCTGCTGCTGTACAGACAAGCTGTCAAAATGTTAGCAGGGATTTTGATGCTTAAATGACTGCAGAAGACAGCTGAATAAGGCTTACAGGTTTATTTGGTGTTTTTACATTGTTTTTATCTAGAAGTAGTTCTTAGCCTTATGTGAGCATCCAAAACAGCACTAGTGATAATGGGCTGGTCAAAACAGATAATGGATTAGCCTTGGCTTGCAGGGGTGCCACTGAAGGATGGGGGTGTCTGTAGGGTGCGTGTTGGTCTCCATTTCCTTTTTGAGTAAACATAAAATGGTATTTCGAAGACTGGGCATACCAAGCCCTTCCTTACGAACATAGCATATGCAATGGAAAGGGATTATAAAAATAAAGTATTTTAAAGCATATCTTGCAGTCTGCTTGCGTGCTAGATTCTCCGTTACTTCTCATAATATGCTTGAAAAGTTTTGTTTGTGCCTTGAGGGTGATGATCCTGTCTTCATTTAGGAATGCAACTGCACATAATACCACTGTGCTATTGACAGCTTTATGCACTCTTGCTAGCAGCCTGCCTCTCTTATTTACTCACTTGTATATGTGATGCCTTGCAAAAGCAGTGCAGTTTTCTACTCTCCTAGTTATAATTGCATCCTGGGCTGCCTTGTTATGGAGCCTGTTCCTGTAGTGTGAGGTGAAAGAGCCAGTTGTTGCTATTATAAATTTTATTATTTTTTTTCCTACGCATAATTGAGCCTGTATAGTCATTATGTTTTTCCTAAGTTCATAATTAAAGAAACCTCAAAGGAGAGCTTTGTAACTATTATAAGGGCAAAAAAGAACGTAATATTCAGTGTGAGCTTGTTGCTTGTAAACAGGTAGATTTGAGCTTCCAGAAATTTCGGCTGTGTAGCTGAAAATTCATAAGGGCCCAGAAATACTAAACAATAGAACAATGTAATAAAGTCAGTCATGTCTGTTCATTGCTTAAGTTATAAGATATTTGGTGTTATTAATTTTTAAAGGCTTTATGAATTTTTATGCATTATGATGTCCTTGTAAATTCTGTGTAATTACTAAAATTACTGAACATTTCCTTTATTTAAAAATAAATATATATTTTTATTTTGCTTTTTAAAACCAATAGTTCTGCATGTTGGCCTCCACATGGATCCCTCATGTGCTTTGTTTTGCTGCTCATTCTGCCAGCAGTTCTTTTAGTTGTTAGGTTTTAACTCACCAGTCCCCAGCATTCTACTTTCTTGTTGAAATGGGTTTTGGAAAGTTGCTTCTCATCAGGAGATACACTTTGGTTCAGATCCCTTGGTTTATCTCTAGCAGAAAGTATTTCTCTCTTAGATGGGGGTGGTCCAACAGGTCCATAATTTTGGGTCCTGGCATTTGGGTGAGAAACAGAGTCAGAAATAATGGTTCATTCTGGTGAGGTTGCAGGAGAAGGACCTGCTTTATGAAGTGGACTGCAGCCAAGAGGTCACACACAAAACTTGAAACACATTTTTTCTTTTTTGCTCTTCTGAAGAAATAATTTAGTTGTTTAAGTATTGCACTTTCAAGCTGAAAGCCTAACCGCATACTCTTTTGTAGTATATTCCTCCACAGGCGGATGTTTGACGTAGTCTGATACAGGATGTGGATATTGAACTAAACTGAGCCTTCCTCCATGTCTGTCTTGTTTTGTTTGCTCCAGGTGAAGAAGTGCCGCATCACTTCTGCTCAGAGCTTCCCTATCCTGAATTTGAGGCTTGTGAAATCCCTTGTGCAGTGGACTGTGTTATCAGTGAGTGGTCCACATGGTCCCTGTGTTCCCACTCATGCTCCAGTAAAAATGCTGAGGGCAGTCAAAGCAGGAGTAGGTCCATCTTGGCCCTTCCAGCTGAGGGTAAGTGGTAAAAATTTTGGATTAATCATTGTTTGCTTGTTAATGAGCTGACTTGCATTCCTCAGCCAGACTGTGTTTAGATCAGAGGTAATCTCATTACTGTAGCAATGAGGAGTAATACTTAACACTTTCTGTACTTCATGCCTAGTGACTAAAAAGTCTTTATGGGATTGAGTTAATGCATGTGTAAAAGAAATTCTGTCACAATTCAAAATTATTTACTTCAGCTATGAATTATTATCTATTGAGGGCCAGTCTGGGTGTGAATTAACTTCAGGAGAGCTTCATCCTGTCCTAATGAAATTGTTGCATGACGCAAATTCGCACTCATCATGCGAGTGTCTTTATGTAGGAACATATTAGTACCAATTTAGAAAATAAGTGAGCTGTGAAAACTTAGGAAATAGAAAGGACCTGTTTATTAATGCAGACCTAAAATGTATTGACCTTGTTGTTTTCCTATTGTAGTAAGTAAATAGGTCTTCATGAATATGTATAATTTCCTCTGGATCTTCATGGGCACATCATGTATCTGATTTTTACAAATCAGCATCAGTGATACAATTATTTACACAAACTATTTCTTATTAGAAGTGTAGCCTTCTATGGTGACACATATGGTAATTCATTTATGTGTTGGTTTATCAGACAGGATTTGAAGGGTTTCCTATCAAGTGCATAAAAATTCATAAAACATGAACAGGTCTGTCAGACTAAAGCCTTGTTGACACAACAGAAATTTCTACTGTTATCAGAACTGTATGTAGCTAATGCAACAGGAGAACACTTGTAGATGCAAATGTAGTCTAGGACAAGCTTTGGTAAGTGCTATTTTGTAAATGATCACTAAAGCCGCTTACTGTTTGTGGGGCAATGTAAGTCCTTGATCTTGCAAACCCTTACTCATATGAAAAGTCTATATTCACATAAACATCCTTATAAGCACTTGCAAAGAAAATATAGACCCTTCAGGATGAAAACTGCAACATAATTGTTAATGGAATGATAATGACTTCTACTAAAAAAGTCTATGAGCTAGAGAATAATTAAAAAGAAAAATACAGTTGGTTTCATGTTTTCGATGGAAGTAACAAAATGCAAGTAAGAAATGAACATGGAATATGAAAGTGAAGTGTCGAAGTGAATTCTGGAAGTACATAAGCTCAGTCATCTCCACCTGAAACACACTAAACTGAAAATTACATGCTTCGAACTGAATAATTTAAAGTTTCTCAGGAAGGAATAATTAAAATCAAATAGCCCAACTTTTTTTATACATCTTTATTAATGAGTATGGTGGTTTGCTATACAAAGCCATACATCTTCATACAGTTAAATAGTGGTTGATTCTACAGAGCTCTGTTACCTTTGCAAGCGCCATTTCGTTTGTCTATCAACTGAGGCCATGGCTCTGCTGTCTGACAACTTCTGGATGCTATCTCAAAGGCAGTGCAAACCCGCAGCTTTTTCCAAGCTGCTCACCAGCTCCCAGGATATGATAACCAAGAGGCTATTGATGAAATTGGAGGGATTTGGTTTAAAACGGGTCTTAAAAGATATTTCTTTATGAGTTAAACTTACACAACTGTGGAGGTAGACAGTCTCAGCAGGCTTAGAATGAGTTAGGAAACTGATGAACCTCAGGTGCATAAAGTCAGTAAATGGCTATGGAATGGCTAGGCAGTGGTGTGCTGTCCTGTGTGAAAGTTGTCAATGAACTGCAGAAAGTGGCCACGCTCTTCTGCTTTTTATAAGTAGCACCTCCTGCTTGCAGTTTTGCAGGCAGAATGCTAGGTTGGACGGATCATATGGTATTTCATATTAATTTAAGGTAAAACTGCCTCATTATTACTCACCAGTGTTTAACAGTTCTTCCTTTACCCCTGCTATTCTTGAAAAAGCCCCCTGAATTTTTCCTTGGGAAGCTCAAAATTTGAGTTAGATTTTTTTGGTTTTAATATTTTTATTTTTCTTCAAATAAACCATGCTTTTTGCCCTTTTCTTATATATATTTTTTTTTTTTTACATGTGCTTGGGCACACAAGAGCAATAACTGGTCTGTATTTTTCCTGCTAAGTCAAAATCTTCAGGAAATAAGTTACCTGCAGCATTTTCTACTCCATCATCATGCCAAACATTTCTGAGCCTGAATGCTATGTGAAACAGTCCATTTTCATGGGGAAAATGAATGTGACATGATTATCCTGTATCATTGTGCTAAGAAATTTCTCTCTTTCTTTCCTTGGTGCTATTTATTGTGGCCATTTAGGGTCATACCTTATTTGAGAAGTCTCAGTCCTGCAAGGCAATAGACATCCCTTCAAGAAGCAATATACCTTCATCTCTTGTTGATTTTAGTAGGGCATGAATGTGCTCTGAATCTTGTGGTATCTGGCCCAAACCACTACAGTTCTTTCAAAACCTGCAGCACTTTGACTGTATCAGAAGTTGCCTGTAAGCAAATGGCATTGATTTTAGTCATTTTTACTTCTTTCTTCCTAAAATTACAATGTTAAATTTCACTGCCTTGCTCCTTAGCTTTTGAGCTAAGAACAGTGTCTGCTTTTGTGGCATAAATTCAAGCTGCTGGCTACAGTGTTAAAACTTCTGGGGAGGCTGTTCAAACTGCAGTACTTTGTGGATTTATTACCAGCTGTCAGCAAAGTGCTGTAGCTTAGCAAAATATTTCGACACTAATTTGAATGATGCTGCTTCAGAAAAGTAAAGACTTCATACACAAAACCTCTTTCAAGTTTTCCCTCCCTTGATTTTCTGATGTGGGCATAATTCGATGCATTCCTCCATCAGTATGGTTCAGCACCCTCTAGAGCTTGTCTGTTTAAGGCAATGTGTGAACAGAGTCCAAATATCAGAAAGAGGTGCTCCTCCTTGGGAAATTAGCAAGAAGAATGAACATAAAAATAATGCTTAACTTGTCTTTAAACCTAATTGCGTGTTTGCTGAGTGATACTGGCATTTAAATGGAATTAACTCAGTTCTGTGTAGGAGTATCAGTAAGGTTACTCAGAAATATACTTTGCCTATTTCTGTTTCCATTATGCGTTGGAATACAATTTTATGCAAGGCTAGTTTAATGGGGAAACAATATTTTAGAAGGTTCTTATTGCAGCCATAAAGGTCAACAGCTTTATTTAAACTTTATTTATTTATTTATTTATTTTTAATTGGGGAGGGGCAGGAAAATACTAAGCAAACCTAACATTTTTAATTATTTTTCTACGTCTTCCTTTTGCCACTTGCCGTAAGACAAATTGGAGTGTTCTCTTTACTCCAGGTGGAAAAGCTTGTCCCCCTGACCGAGACCTGCAGGAGCACCGTGTCTGTAATGATCACCCGTGCGTGCATTTCTTCTGGGAAACTTCTCCCTGGAGCTCTTGCTCTGAAGATGTGCTGGTAACTGCACTCAATGCAACCATTAATCGGAGCGGAGAAGCCACTTGTGGAGTGGGCATACAGACAAGGAAAGTCTTCTGCATGAAGAGCAGTTCTGGCCAGGTCGCGCCCAAAAGGTATTTAAAAAGGATTATTAGTGATTATTTGTAGTTACAATATATGACATATGAAGGCATTTTCAGCAGGTCTATGGAATCATTGCATAGCCTTGAAAATTCATGCATCCTTGAAAATAATTTAATTTCAGGACTAATTCTCTAGCTGCTACTCCATCACTACTATGAAAGGGATATAAATATCTAACAAAAATAAATAGCTAGAGCATTTTTAATTTTCTGTGTAAACCAAAGGAAAATGCATGCTTTTAGTGGTGTAGATTTGTTGCTGTAGCTCTTTTGTTATTCTAACTCACATTGTTCTGCAAATATTTTTCCTGAAGGACAGGTGCGAGGAAAATGTTAAGTAGATCTGAATATAATGTTCATCAATACATTATTAAGAATGCTCTAATAAAATAGAAAAAGTAAACAGAGTTTGCATTATATTTACACCACAGTAAGGCAGAGCCATGTGTGATCTATATTGTTCAGTTCATTTATATAGCTTCTATAATGTGATACCAACACAGCAAAATTATGTATTCTGCAGTACAAACATTCTGAATTTTCCTTTGCTTTACTAAATGAGGAAAAAAAAGTAGCACAGATGTTTTCCCTCATACAAAAAAATCAAGATGTTGTTAATTATTTCTTGCACTGTTAATGAGTCTAGAGACTTACAACTGAGTTTCATTTCTCATTGTAGCTCTCAAAACAATCCTGTTCCTATAAGCAGACTGTGTTGATTTCAGTAAAGTTAATTAAAGTTCTTGAGGTTAATGAGATTAATTAAATAAAAGGAAAGAAATCTAGTATTTTTAACTTTACCTAATTAAACATATTGTTTATAGAGCTATGTGATGTCTAAAACAGTTGTTTGCCCCCTCCACTTCTGAGATTGTGTAAGGGGAAATGAAGCTGAAGGGGGTAAGTAAATCATAGAATCATAGAATAGTTAGGGTTGGAAAGGACCTTAAGATCATCTGGTTCCAGCCCACCTGCCATGGGCAGGGACACCTCACACTAAACCATGCCATCCAAGGCTATGTCCAACCCCGCCTTGAACACTGCCAGGGATAGAGCATTCACAGCTTCCCTGAGCAACCCATTCCAGTGCCTCACTACCCTTACAGTAAAGAATTTCTTCCTCATATCCAATTGAAACTTCCCCTGTTTAAGTTTGAACCCGCTACCCCTTGTCCTATCACTACAGTCCCTAATGAAGAGTCCCTCCCCAGCATCCTTATAGGCTCCCTTCAGATACTGGAAGGCTGCTATGAGGTCTTCATGCAGCCTTCTCTTCTCCAGGCTGAACAGCCCCAACTTTCTTATCCTATCTTCATACTTTAGTGAAGTATGTGGAGGGCAAACAGAGTTTCAGTGGTGGAAAAATCCTGCCAAAAGGAGAGATTTGGGTACTGGGAACTTCAGAAAGAGTATCTCCTTGGCTTTGGTGTGGGAGCTTCAGTGCTGTGGTGTTCCTTGTGTAATGTAAGTAGCTGGATCAAGAAGGACTGCTGAGTCCTTATAAGAGCTTCTTTCTGAAATTGTTATATAGCCAAATAAAACTAAAATTTTTGCAGAAAAATTTTTCAACTTAGGTAACAGAAATATGCCCTCTAGGGTAATCATGCTTAATGAGAAGACATGTCTCTTTGTATTTATTTTCTTTTAAATTATACCCTTGAGTATCCTATTACTACTTCAGTAACAAAATCGTGACATTAAGATTTACTTTCTCTCCTAGTATGGTGTAGTGGCCTATTCCTCTTTCAAATGGGATTGTTTTCAGTTGCATACATTACTAAGTAATTTTGAGTGGTCTTTCTACTAGAAATTAATAAAAAATTAAAGAAGTAATTCCCGTTCTGATCCCTCAGTTGATGTGCAAGATCTGCCTGATCCCAGACAATTTTTCAACTTCCACCCTTTGAGTTTTTATTTGTTAACTGTGTCTGAAACCTTTTTTAGAATATGCATGAAATGTTTTTAATTTGAGAGTTCAGAAGGAATGAAAACCAAATCACAGTGCTGTTATACTATACTGTGTTGTACAACTTTTTAAATAACAATCGAAGCCTCAATCAAAGAGCACTTTAAGCTATTTTTATGTTTCCTAGGGGTTGAAAGTAGAGGAATATTACATCAATCCTTACACACAGTTGGACGTGGTTTGAAGGCTGTTGCATTTTGTGTTAAAACAGGACTGCTTTATACACATGACTACATGATTTTTTGATAATGAATATATCTGTTTTGCTGCAGTGAATTTTGTATTTTAGGTATCATAGATAGAGTAGCATAGATGTAGCCTATAGTCGTCAAGTCAAACTCCACATTTTTGTTATTATTATTATTTTGTTTTTAATCTTGGAGTATGCTAAATTCAGTTGGGTTACATGAGTTCGAAGAAGTAAAATGAGGCTTGCTGTGACTGACCAGGAGTGTTATCTTCAGTATGGCGGTACCCTCACAGCCCTGTGAGAGACTTAGGAGGAAAACATTTCCCTGTAGTTTTAATTTTTTCTATATTTTATCTTTGGGTTTGGATCAATAGATGTCCCGAGTCAATCAGACCTGAAACTGTGCGGCCATGTCCCCTCCTCTGCAAGAAAAACTGTGTTGTTACACCTTTCAGTGAGTGGACTCGCTGCCCAACAGCATGTCAGCCTGGTAAGCCTTTAAGAAGTCAAAATTTGGGGAAAACCAGTGAATTGGCCTAGAAATGTATGGTAGATGTAGTTCGTGCCAGTCTAATAATTTTTAGGGCTTTGATCTGAAGAGTTTTGGACTGGGGTGTTGTTGATATGATGTTGTTGAGGGGGTGGGAGCCTTGCAGCAGATTCAGAGATAGGAGTTCTCTTCACCTGGAATAAATTCCTTCTGGTTTTCTGCCTTCAAAGTCCAAGTTCCCAAAGTTGTATGACTGTACATGTATTCTTACATTATATGAAATTTATTTCTCTTGACCAACCTAGATGTACACACAGGGTTGTGCAAATAACTCCTGTGCTTTGTGTTTTTTCAAGGACTGTATATTTCTTTGATCTAGTTAGTTAGCTTTTGGACAGTAAGTGTTTAAAAAAGTTTCTTTGTAATGATCTACTGTTGTTTTTTATGACAAATGTGTTTTTCATTAATTATTCAGATGAAAGCCTTCTCAGTAATCAGAATATTTCATTATTGTTGGTGGCGTCTTTGCCCTTCAAAGATTCTCAGCGGATGCTCTAACATAGTCCTTGTTAGATTTTATGGGAAAATGAGTTGCTTTCTACAGCAGTGAATCCTGTTTTAATTAGCAATTTATTTTTAGACTTTAAATGAGCTGCCTATAAAGAAGCAGAATAAATTACCTGGTAAATGACTTTGTTTATTAAATAATAGTCTACAATTAAAATGAGAAGAAATTAATTATTTAACCTCCTTGGTAGCATTATCACTTTAATATAATTCTAAATTAAAACTTCCTAGATGGGGGAGTTTGCTTTTTGCTAAATCTGTTATTGATGTGGCTGCATTGCAAGATTTACTTTTTTTTAGTTGCATTGTACAATTAAAACCTCAGCATGATAATGAAATTTCAGAACCACTATACATATGTGAGTTGTTTTTTTCAAATAGAAAAGTTGTGTTTTTTGAAAACAATATACAGATGGTGAATTACCAAGCATATCAAGCAGGAACAGGTATTGCCTGGGAGATTTAAAATTAAATGTGTACCGGTATAGGATCAGAACTTAGACAAACATGCAATCACTAAATCACTTTAACACAGAACTTTGCCAGTTAAGCTGTTTGTAGTTTGTCTAAGAAAATGTGTGCAACTTTACGATCTAACAATAAAAAAGCTGACATTTCCCCTACATTTAAATGTCATCAGACAACCATCTGTCTTTTGGCGAAGAATTATGTTATGCTTCAGAAGTGTAGACAGCCGTGAACTTCGGGTAATAACAGATGGACAGACAGCATAATTCACAAAAGAACTGTAATTGAATCCCAACACCTGTTGGTGAGGCAGGAACAGGGAGGAAGTTGCAAGTTATTGATTCTCTGCCATTTCAGATACATACAGGTGACAACTATCTACTGCAGTATTCAATAATATATGTGTTTTAATAGGTCTTTGAGAATGAATCAAAACAGGAATCAAATGATCAATATGGAGGTTTCAGAATAGAGTAGAATCACAGAATACCGGTTTGGAAGGGACCTCAAAGATCATGAAATGATCTGAATGAGCAACATGTAGATTTTCCTTTCTCAGCTGCTTTCCTAGTGGTGTAGGTTTCTTGAGGAACTAACTGCTTTCGGCATGGGTGATGTGCTCTCTAGTCTGTCAGCATAGATTTAAGATGGGGAGATTAAAAAAAGGAAACACCCGATAATAAATAATGTTTTTCATCTTCCTCCTGAAAATAAATGGTACCTATTAGTACCACTCCTCTCCTGAGCATTGGTTGTCCAGGAGGAAAGTTAGAAATTTCTCTGTTACTTTATTCTCTAAAAAAGTTTACATGAAATGTTAGTAGTAACTGTCCTATTTATTTTCCCATGCTTTAAATCAGATCTGAAGTGGGATGGGGTAAAAGTGGATAAAATGTGTAGCATGCCACAATAAGGAATTCCAGTGACCTATGCCTTGTCTCAGTTTCTATAAAGGATCTGGCACTACCAGTTCTCAAAAACACTCAACCAGAGTCAGTCAAAGTTAGACTTACCCCTTTAAAAGCTCTTATCTGCATAAAAATGGAGATAGGTCTGATTCTGGTGACTGAAATCTTGGAAAATCTGTGTGCTGAGAGTCTTGTTTTGACCAGACTGCCTTTCCATCTGGTCAGGAGCAAAGAGTATGAAGCCAAATATTTCCTGTGTAAGCTTGATCAGATATAGCACACTTTACAGTAGTGAACAAGGTTTTTTTCCCTTGCCTGAGAATGGTTATGCACTTGTCCAAGTCTTGGGCAGGGTACTGGGGAACCTGGGGTCAAATTCAGGGGAAAAAAAGATGAGACAGCAGGAGAAGAATGAGAAGAGTGGATTGATGGAAGAAGTTGTATGCGTGTAAAGACAGGAGACTGGAGGTTGGTGGGACAGGGAGGTGTAAGTGGAAGCAGCGGTAAGGCACTCCCAGAATTCTCAAACAGCATTGTCTGAGTTCATAGTCAAGAACATAGAAGTTAAGATGGTCTTGAGGTCCTGAGGCTTGATTTTTATCTGGAGGACAAGCAGTAGTAGCCATGCCTGAAATCAGCTGAAGTTTGACTTTAAAAGGACAGTCCTACATAATGAAAATGCTCTGGAAAATCAGGCTATAGCAATTTTAAATGAGATATAAAAATTATGTTCATTAACATTTGTAAGGAATGCTGTAGAAAAACCAATGAGAAAATTCAATTTTGAAAATGGGGTTTGAGTAATGTGCAATAAATGTTGAGGATAATTTAGTTTCTTGAGGTGGAGAAAATTACGATGGGAAGCTCATTTATATTTGGTACTGATTAATAGGAAGGAAATGGCTAAGATTCTAATGGTGATAGATAATTTGAATGAAAATCATCACAAAGTGATAGAGTTCATGATTCTTAGTAGGAGGGAAGGATGGCAGTATCAGACATTTAAAAAATAAAAAAGACAGACTTCAGCAAACAGAGAAAATTGGTAGCTACGCCTCTTGGAAACGTGTTCTATGCAGACAGGAGTGTAGAAGACCTGGAAGCTACCAAGAAAAAACATATGAAGGGATGAAGCCCATCTGGACTCGACTTCTATCCTGAAATTATTATAGTAGCAAGAACAGAGGAAAAGGCATGTGTAGTTATGTGTATGACTTGCATGTGCAAGCTTCAAATCATGAAAAGAACACATCATACACAACTAGAAAAGGCCTTTTTTATCTTTTCTCATTGTCAGAAGTGTTCAGAATCTTTTTTCCTGTTTGATTATCGAATTGTTTCACAAAAATTAGAAACAAGAAATTGAGAATGTAAATTAAGTGATAGAATCATAGAATCATAGAATAGTTAGGGTTGGAAAGGACCTTAAGATCATCTAGTTCCAACCCACCTGCCATGGGCAGGGACACCTCCCACTAAACCATGCCATCCAAGGCTATGCCCAACCCTGCCTTGAACGCCGCCAGGGATGAAGCATTCACAACTTCCCTGGGCAACCCATTCCAGTGCCTCACCACCCTCACAGTAAAGAATTTCTTCCTCATATCCAATCTAAACTTCCCCTGGTTAAGTTTGAACCCATTACCCCTTGTCCTCTCACCACAGTCCCTAATGAAGAGTCCCTCCCCAGCATCCCTATAGGCCCCCTTCAGATATTGGAAGGCTGCTCTGAGGTCTCCAGGCAGTCTTCTCTTCTCCAGGCTGAACAGCCCCAATTTTCTCAGCCTATCTTCATACGGGAGGTGCTCCAGTCCCCTGATCATCCTCGTGGCCCTCCTCTGCACTTGTTCTAACAGTTCCATGTCCTTTTATGTTGAGGACACCAGAACTGCACACAATACTCCAAGTAAGGTCTCACTAGAGCAGAGTAAAGGGGCAGGATCACCTCCCTCGACCTGCTGGTCACACTTCTTTTGATGCAGCCCAGGATACGGTTGGCCTTCTGGGCTGCAAGCGCACACTGCCGGCTCATGTTCATTTTTTCATCAACCCACACCCCCAAGTCCTTCTGCGCAGGGCTGCTCTCAATCTCCTCCCTGCCCAACCTGTAGCTGTGCCTGGGATTGCTCCGACCCAGGTGTAGGACTTTGCACTTAGCATGGTTAAACTTCATCAGGTTGGCATCAGCCCACCTCACAAGCGTGTCAAGGTCCCTCTGGATGGCATTCCTTCCCTCCAACTTATCAACCGAACCACACAGCTTGGTGTCATCGGCAAACTTGCTGAGGGCGCACTCAATCCCACTGTCCGTGTCACCCACAAAGATGTTGAACAAGACTGGTCCCAACACCGATCCCTGGGGGACACCACTCGTTACTGGTCTCCAGCTGGACACTGAGCCACTGAGCCCTACTCTTTGCGTGCGGCCATCCAGCCAGTTCTTTATCCACCGAGTGGTCCACCTATCAAATTGATGTCTCTCCAACTTAGAGAGAAGGATGTCATGTGAGACAGTGTCAAACGCTTTAGGTAACAAGAATTACATAAGTGGATTAAAACTAAGGGAAGACTGAATGAAACGTCAATTGCTTTCTGAGAAACAAGGGAAACATGGGGAATGTGCAGTTGCTGCTATTTCCTGTCTGCAGCCAGGAAAGAAATGGACAAAAGAATAATTATTTTCATAAATTAGGTGTTTCCATGTCAGTAGAGCTGTATGAATAGAGAAGGAAGTAATAAACTAACACCAAAGCATCTATTGACTGCCTTCTGGGTAAGAAATTAGTAAATCCTAAGGAACTAAAACTCAGAAATACCAAGACAAACCAAACCAACCAGCACCCTCGCTCCTCCTCCCCCACCAAAAAAAAAAAGAAAAAAACAACCCCTAAGCAGTCAGGGAAATTGTAGATTACTCATCCTAACTTTATTCCATAGAAAAACACAAGAATAAGTTATTACTCAAGATATAAACTTTTTG
This sequence comes from Amazona ochrocephala, assembly GCA_039720435.1. Lineage (NCBI taxonomy): Eukaryota > Metazoa > Chordata > Aves > Psittaciformes > Psittacidae > Amazona > Amazona ochrocephala. Next base: position 35,826,749 of record CM077881.1, read on the forward strand.
AGAATAAGACTCTTATAGACTGGCTGATGTGGACTTATTGAGAGCGAATTGTGCCCAAGAAATATAATATCTTTTTTTTTTTTTTTTTTTTTTTTTTAAACAGTGTATCTTCTCTAATTAAAGGAAGTGGTAAATTTTTGGCACATTAAACTTTTATCAGGGAGCTGGGGAGCAGTGACTTCACTTAGATGACTGTTAAATGGGTATTCCGCTGCTTGAAAAATTTCACAGTGGATATCACTGTGAAAAGAGTCTGTCTCCTTTAGTGCCTGCCATTGGGTATAGATACACATAGGTAAGATCCTGTGGGCCAAATTTCCTGGTCTCTTCTTGTTTGTCAGATGCTCCAGTCCCTAAACAGTCTTTGTGGCAGTTCACTGGACTCTCTCCAGTGTGCCCATGTCCTCCTTCTGTGGAGTCCAGACCCGGACGTGGCACTCAGTTATCTTACCAGTGCTGAGTAGAGGGAAAGAATCACCACCCTCAATCTACTGGTGGTGCTCTTAAAGTAGGCCAGGATGCTGTGGCCCTTCTGTGCTGCAAAGGCACATTGCTGCCTCATGGTCAACTTGTCCATCGTGATTCCCACATCCTGCTTCCAATCAGTTGGCTGATAGATGTCCAGTGTTCACAATCAAACTGGAACATTAGCAAAGAGGTGTCCCAGAGAAAACTCTTCTTGCCCCAATTCTGTGTGATATGTGTCTGAACAGCTTGTGTTCTTGAATAATAACATTACTGGATGAATCTCAGAAAGAGATAGCAAACAAAATAGAGAATATATTAAATGATATTAAAATAACTGAGAAATTTCTCTAAATGCAACTTGGGATGAAAAAATTGATTGCAGAAAGAGTGGGAAGTAAAGACATTAGTGCTTTCTCAGGCACCTCTGGTGATATAGTGAACTACAAAATGAATTAAAGTCAGCAATTTAAAATGCTAAAACTCATGCTAGGCTTGTCAAACTCATGGGCATGTTGTATGTAAAGCACCAAAGTGTTAGTGCACTGTGCACTGGTGAGGCTGCAGGTGGCATTCCTTGGGCACAATGTTGAAGTAAGAAAGTGAGCAATGAGAGGTAATTTAATAGGACCTATGAAGAGCTGGGTTTGCGTAGTTTAGAGAGGGGAAGACAGAGTGGATACAAGCCGTTGGAATTTCATAGAGATTATGCATCAGATGATAGGGATAAACTTTTTTTACATGTAGTGGACAGAAGATAAAAAACATTTAGCTTAATTTACGGGAGTGATGACTTGGTCTAGATTTTAAGAAAAGGCTCTCTGTGAGATTGTACAAGTGCTGAATCAGGCATCTGAAAGGAGACTGTAAGAAGCTGTAGAGTGGCCTCAAGTAGAGGCTGTTAAAAACACAGGAGGGGGATCACCCTGGATGCACTTATCCTGCCTCAGGTGAGTAGCTGTAGTGAGCAACTTCCTGCGGTCCAAAGTCCCTTTGTGGTGATCTCACAGTGATAGCAGTATGTGAGTGAAAGCTTGTATAACTTGGTGTCTTTAGAACCAGCCATATTTACTGGATCTCTACTTGTACTTTGTGTTCATGGTGTGACTTTTCCTGTGTTTTCCTTCTACTCTAATGCACTGTAACCTTGTTACTACAGCTTTGTCTTATCTTGAGCTGGAAAAATAATGCTTGTAGGTGAGCTAATTTACACACTGCTTTCCTCTGTTGGAGAACTTGGATGAAGTCCGCTATTAAAATATGTTTGCCTGGTCTGGAATTCTTTATGAAGTTTTGCTGAGATCCCTTTTCAGTTTTGTAGCATCTGTTTTTGAAGCGTGAATACAGTACCCAAAAAAGTACAAATGTAATACACAGCAGTTAAACCAGCTCTCTGTGCTTACCACTTATGCAGCCAAGGATTATGTTTAACTATAGAGATAAGTAGATAAATCTTATCATTGTCTTTCATGCAGCATTCTGTACTGTAGATTTTGTGAACAGTGTTTCTACATGGATTGATCTTGCATCAAATCAGGTTAAGTAGAGAGTGAACTTCTGTTGGTTGCAAAGGTTTTCCTATCAGGAAGTTATTGTATGTAATTTCTAGACCCCAAAAGATGGTGTTGTGGTTTGAACCCTTCTTATTAGGAAGAAATTTGTCTCTTTCCCAGGTAAAGCAAGGACAGATGGATTACTGGTAGCAGCCTGAGACCACCAGAATGTTTTCAGAAACAAAACCTTTCATTATCAAAGGTGTTTTTTGTTTGGTTGGTTTCGTTTGGTTTGGTTTTATTCTTTTTGCCTGTTCAGGTGTTTATGTGTTTGCTAATACTTCTTTTCTTGTCTGATCTGATGTTCTATTAAATAGGCATTTTTTGATGCAGCTTGAAGTCTGTTGATTCATCAACCTTCCAGGTGCTGTTCTGCTGAACTAGTGGTAATTTTAAAGCAAGCAATGGTAGGTTTCGATCCAACGTGCCATTCCTTCCATAGTGCTGATAGTTTTAAAATACAAACAAAACACCAAGCATGTTTTTAACCAGGAGAGCTAGATCACTAACTTACAGTGCCAACTGTGTTTAGAAAGCTTTTTTGTGGTTTTTTTTTTTTTTCCTTTTTGCAGGCAATGCCACTGCAGTTAAGCAGTCCCGGTATAGAATTATCGTTCAGGATGCTGCCAATGGGGGACAGACATGCCCGGACACATTGTATGAGGAAAGAGAATGTGAAGATATTCCCATCTGTCCTGTGTATAGGTAAAAAGTGTTAGCTTCTCCAGAAATCACTCTTTTGCAATTGTCCTGCACAGTTTTCACCAGAAAACAACATAATACTGGAAAATGCAGACATATAAACAAATAATGTACCTTGCAAAATGTGTAAAAGTAGAGTTTAAATTGGAGATTTCAGTAGATGTGGCATTATCGGAATGCGCACCAGCAGACACAGCTCCTAGAAAGGTAACCTCAGGGTTCAATGTGTTTAAGGAAGCTATTACTGGGAGCTCCCCCCTCAATGTATCTAAAAATCAATGTAAGTTATTTTAGGACTACAAGCACTCAACTGCTTTAATCATAATTGTATGCTTATTGCAGAAACGCTTGTCTTTTCCCCTGATTCTACCATTCCAATGAATAATATGCATTTTAAAAAATTCTCATTAGACAAATGGTACAATAGGGCAATTACTCACCACTCTGCGTTAAAATCCTGTGACCCATCTGTTACATAATATTAGTAAATAGAAAAGCATTATATCTTTGCATACAAATCGCCAGCCTGTGCATCCTGTAGGACATGGTCACGAAGCAGGGAGCTGAAGGTGGTGCCAAAACAGGAGCTGCACCACTTGGCTCTGCCTGGCTCCGTACCACATAGTGCTATGGAAAGATGCTTTCTCCTGTTCTTCACTGGCACGTATCCTAGTGCAGAAAGTAGACTGGGAACAATATCAGTTGTATTAGAACAGGCTTGCATGTGGAAAGCCTGATTTCAAAGCCCACTGAAGATGTTTCTTGTGCATTTTATGTAACTTTGAACCATGCCCTACAAAATGAGAAAGGGGAACTTTGGTGGAGGATGACGTAGAGTTCTAGAAGGTGAACCTTGCATTCGAATTTCGGTTCACAATACTTATTTCATGAGTAACTACCACTTTTTGACTCTATTTTTTCCTTAAGTCCTTACAGTTTATCATAATTTGTAACTGCAGGTTTTGCTTGGATGTGTCAACTCTTTTCCACTTAACTGTTAACCTTTTCCTCTTTCAGGTGGAAGACCCACCGCTGGACTCACTGTGTACTGGTGCCAGATTCAGTGAGACAGAGTGTGCTGGGACATAATGAGGCATGTGGACATGGTTTGCAGTCAAGGGGTAAGCTTTCTCCATGCAGCCTCCAAATATTTAAGGTGTTGGAGTGTGGCATGTAAGTCGAGTCTTTTCTCTTTTTCAGTAGCTAATTTGGAAACCAAGAGAGTGATGCACTTGAAGGGTTTGGGAAGAGGACCCACTGTATAGTTTTGCTGCTGTGCTGGATGTTAAAGAACCAGTAACATGATACTATGCTTAGAGTGTAGGAGGGGATCTATGCTTGATAGTCAAATATTTTTAGGCAGAAGAGCAGGTTACTGTAAAGAAGAAGCATGTGGGCTTTCAAAGAACTATCTATCTATAGCCTCTATGAAATAATCCATTTTTGCTGCTAAAACCAGAAAGGATAATTTCCACATGATTGAAAAAACTCAAAATTCAGTGTGGGCAAAGGCTTTGGGCTCCTTTGCAAAATGAAGCACTTGGAAAATACAGTGATCCCGTTGTCTGAACTAAAGTGTTGAGAAGAATTTCACTGTTCAGACTATGTGATCAGAGTCTGTAGTGGTTCCTGCAGATCACTGGAGATTTGGCTGTTATCAGCCTCCAAGGAAATCTAATGAAACCTTTAACAAAAGGTTATTTTTATTAAAAAAAATAATTATTATACAGGTATGCTAACTGAAGAAATTTGACATAATAATTTACTCCTGCAAAGGGTAGAAACTGTGTTCTTTAAAGATGAAGTGACTTTATCATATAATCTGGAAACAAAGGAAAAGGAAAAAAAGCCCTGACAGTATGTGGGTTGTGTCTGAAAGAAGAAATGTGTTTGAAACTAAAGCTCAGAGGAGTAAATATCTTTAACTAGGTTTTGACCACAAGCCTTTCCACAAGGTTTTCAAAGAGAGCTCTGTAAATTGAGATGTCTTAAAATGTATTCCTCAATCTCTGTGTGAAAAGATGGTAATCTTAATGCTCCAGTCGGTGCATGAACTTTGTGTTAATCATACTCTGGTAGAGTTTGAAGTATAATAGAAGAGTATTGCACCTATTTGTGCTCTGTGGAGAGTCCTCTAACAATAACATGGGCTATGTGCTGTTCTGGGGTAATCATGGAAAAGGAATCTCATAGTCTGATGAGTTTAAGCAAAATTTGTTTCGTGCCACATTCACATCTTGTCATTAAATGTGGTCTTTGTGAGCAACTTCTGTTTTCCTAATCACATGCAGTGAGAGAACCAATCTGCTAGGTATTGTTGAGAATAAGTAGGGTTTCAGGAAAGTGAGTTCTCAGATGAGAACCCATGAAAGAAGATTTTAAAGATATTTCCTACGAACAAAGGGGAATGATCTCCATGAAGAAGGCAGCTGAAACCAAGCTGCTAACTCTAACCATGTTGCTTCTGAAAAACAAGCTGTTGGATATTCAGCAATTCTTTATCTACAGAAGTTCCTAGAAGCTGCTGTTAATACCTCACCTTGGTGCTACTTGAACTCTTCAAGAGCAGCTTGCATCTGTGAAGAGGTGCTGTGTCACCATATTGTCAGGGACTAGCCATTTAGCCGAGGGTGACATTTGCTTACATGCCTTGCAGGGTCTCCTCAGCTGGTAGACGTTGAAACTGGAGGACTTCTGATCCTCTTGTTCATCCATAAAGGGTGTCTTTGGAGATATTCTGAAATAATATGTGAGGTAATGCTGAAGAAGTGTCTAATGGGAGAAAGGTTCTTAGAAAAGATGAAGGCACACTCTTCCTAGAGGTCACAGTGAAACAGCAGAAGGTGAAAGTCATAGGTTGTAGTGAGGGGAATTCCTAGATTGCCCGGAGAGACTGTAGGTTCCTTGGAGATACTGAAAACTCAACTGAATAAGTTGTTGAGGAGCCTTTTCTAACTTTGAGCTCAGTCTCACTTAGAACAGGCATTGAATCTTCAGGGGTCCATTCTGTTCTAAAATACATCGTGTGATTCTGTGAGTCTTTTCAGGGGAAAGTGTGCCATCAGTGGAAGATTGCCAGGTGTTAGAGATAGATGCTTTCCTGCAATATTCAGACATCCTACAAATGAGTTTGCGTTTGACATATCACCACCACTCCACACAGTAATTGTCTTGCATAATGTGTCAGCATTTTTAGCCAGTAAGTGCTTTGTATGAATTTGCCTTGTTTCTGTTTTACCATGTAACAGCAATTACCCTTTTACAACTGAAGATAATCAGTCTTGCCGTTCCTTAGAGCATCCGTTTGTAGAAGTTTTCTTTTGCTGTCCATATCCTGACTGTCATACAAATAAGAAGATTTCAGTTTTCAGTGTCTGTTGTATTAGACAATTATATAAGGACATTAAATTAATAGAAATTATTTCCAAAATTATTGAAAGTATATGTTTATGAGTACCTATTTCAAATGATGACTGTGCTGAGGGAAAATTAAGTCTGAAATTACTTTCAAGCTCTGTTCTTTCTCTAGGCTAGATTCTGAGACAGATACTTAGAGGTCTTGTTCCATGAGTGTTTTCACTGAAATTGCATGTAAATGTTCTGTGTAACATGCTGAAGATACCAGAATTTGACTGTGAATAATAAGCAGAATAGCCAAAGAGATGACAGCGGTCTGAAGCTTCAGTTTTCTTGGCTTTATCTTGGAATAATATTGCACTAATTACAATAGCATTTCTTTTTTTATATCAGCTTCAGCGGACTAACTTATTCAGAAAACAGGCAGGTAAAAGAAAAGTAACATTTAGAAATAAGAAATATAGTTTTTATTTAAACTTCATTAGGGCATGATTTTCAAAAAGCCACTGAGATAGGGCAATCGAGAGTAAAACCGGGTGGGGATGTTGCTGTTGCTTGACAGTTGTGTAGGCAACATTTCTAACAGTAAGTGAAAAGCTTTGCGAACTTTTCTATTGCTACACAGCTGTCATTTTCGTTGACGAGTGACTAATTTACTAGAAAGTGTCAAGACTGTGAGAGAGGGTCCTGCAGCTGGGTTTGGTCAATCTCAAGCACAAATACAGGCTGGGCAGAGACTGGATTGGGAGCAGCCTTGATGAGAAGGATTTGGTAGTGTTGGTTGATTAGAAGCTCAACATGAGCTGGCAATGTGCGCTCACAGCCAAGAAAGCCAACCATGTCCTGGGCTGTATCAAAAGAAGTGTGACCAGCAGGTTAAGTGAGGTGATTCTCCCCCTCTACTCTGCTCTTGTGAGACCCCTCCTTCAGTAATGTGTCCAGCTCTGGGGCACCAACATAAGGAGAACATGAACCTGTTGGAGTGAGTCCAGAGGAGGCTGAAGCACCTCTCTTATGAACACAAGCTGAGAGACATGGAGTTGTTCAGCCTGAAGAAGAGAAGGCTCTGGGGAGACCTTAGAGCAGCCTTCTAGTATGTAAAAGTGCTGACACAAAAGCTGGAGAGGGACTTTTCACAAGGGCTTGTAGGGATAGGACATGGGGTAATGGCTTTGAACTGAAAGAGAGAAGATTTAGATTAGATATTAGGATAAAGCTTATTACTGTGATGGTAGTGAGGCAGTGGAACGTGTTACACAGCGAAGCTGCTGCTGTTCCATTCCTGGAAGCGTTCAAGGCCAAGCTGGATGGGGGTTTGGAAGAGGATGATCTTCAATGTCCCTTCCAACCCAAATAATTCTATGATTCTATAAAAATTGCTTCTGCTTCAGATGCCCTTCAGTGACTTTACTGTTCTCTGATCTTTGTGATGGAAGATCCTTCAGAAATGACCTCTCCCCTGAGTGCTGACTTCAATAGTAACCTTAGATGTTTACATGTTTATGGAAAAATGTGTTGCACATTCCAAGGGATTGTTAAGCTTTAATTAGTGGATGGAAAGCCTGTTTTAAGCAAGTGTCTTTGAAGGCTGCTTCAAAAGCCATTGATAAAACAAGTAGACACATATTAAAGGCCAGACTGATGTAATGAGATTCTGCTTTAATAACTAGTCTTGGAAATACACTGACAACATGGTTATGAAAAAAGTAGTTACTTTCCAAAAGCAAGGAGAAGCTGCAGCAATGGAACATGTCATGTCTTATTTCTCCTTCTCCTGCCACTTAACTCTGATTTATCTGGGAGTTTTGACCATATCTACCCCAATTACCAAGACAGTAAGTCTATCTCAGAGTTGTAGCTCCCCATTGGAAGAATACAGAGATCATAGAATCATAGAATAGTTAGGGTTGGAAACGACCTTAACATCATCTGGTTCCAACCCCCAGGGCAGGGACACCTCACACTAAACCATGTCACCCAAGGCTCTGTCCAGCCTGGCTGTGAACACCGCCAGGAATGGAGCATTCACAGCTTCCCTGGGCAACCCATTCCAGTGCCTCACCACCCTTACAGTAGTCAATTTCTTCCTCATATCCAATCTAAACTTCCCCTGTTTCTGTTTGAACCTGTTACCCCTTGTCCTCTCACTACAGTCCCTAATGAAGAGTCCCTCCCCAGCATCCTTATAGGCCTCCTTCAGATATTGGAGGGCTGCTATGAGGTCTCCACGCAGCCTTCTCTTCTCCAGGCTGAACAGAAATACTGTGACATAGAGCAGCAAATATTCTTAGAGAATAATTTATTGATTTATGTACGGGAAAACAACAACAAATCCACCAATGCAGGAATGAGAAACTACTCCTCTGCTGTGGAGAAGCGCACTTTCCCTGACTCAACCTGAGGTCACAGGGTGGATCAGTACTGGATAGACTCATTGGGCATCTCAGTAGAATATTTCTTTTGGTGTGCTCTGCTGTCAAACCACGTATGATGTATTTCTTTCCTTCTTTAACTGGGTTGTTAATTTATACCACATGGACTTTGCTAAGATAGTTGGCGTTAAATATAATCTGTTTCAGTTGAAAAGTTGGTGTATGAATCGTCAGTGAGAAAGTGAAATGCAGGCAGCACTGGACCCAAGCAATTAAATATTCCTTTCTCCTTCATTGCAGGTTTCTGGCTTCTGCTCTGAAGCTCCCTGATAGCTATAGGGATTTTGCAGACAAGACTGTTTCAGACTGAGATGCAGATTGAAAACTTATCTTTATGAGAACAAAAATTGTAACAGATTGCTGTCTAAGTTTTCTGAGTGTGTGTAAATGCAGTGATAGTTCCAGTAAAATCATACATGAAATACAGGTAAAACTGTGGTTCCAAATGTAATTCGTAATAAATTAGTGACTAAGTTGTATTCCATACTAAGCAAGATGAGAGGATGAATTTTGGTATTGCCTGTTAATGATGCATCTACAAAAATATTTCAAAGAGCCATCCTTTATCTGTATTAGCTCCTGTATTATTAATCTGTAGCATAGTAATGGCCATATACAATAGAATCATAGAATCATAGAATAGTAAGGGTTGGAAAGGACCTCAAGATCATCGAGTTCCAACCCCCCCGCCATGGGCAGGGACACCTCCCACTAAACCATGCCATCCAAGGCTATGTCCAACCCCACCTTGAACGCCGCCAGGGATGAAGCATTCACAACTTCCCTGGGCAACCCATTCCAGTGCCCCACCACCCTCACAGTAAAGAATTTCTTCCTCAGACCCAATCTAAACCTCCCCTGTTTAAGTTTAAACCCATTACCCCTTGTCCTCTCACCACAGTCCCTAATGAAGAGTCCCTCCCCAGCATCCCTATAGGCCCCCTTCAGGTATTGGAAGGCTGCTCTGAGGTCTCCACGCAGCCTTCTCTTCTCCAGGCTGAACAGCCCCAACTTTCTCAGCCTATCTTCATATGAGAGGTGCTCCAGTCCCATGATCATCCTCGTGGCCCTCCTCTGCACTTGTTCTAACAGTTCCATGTCCTTTTTATGTTGAGGACACCAGAACTGCACACAATACTCCAAGTGAGGTCTCACGAGAGCAGAGTAAAGGGGCAGGATCACCTCCCTCGACCTGCTGGTCACACTCCTTTTGATGCAGCCCAGGATACGGTTGGCCTTCTGGGCTGCAAGCGCACACTGCCGGCTCATGTTCATTTTTTCATCAACCCACACCCCCAAGTCCTTCTCCACAGGGCTGCTCTCAATCTCCTCCCCGCCCAACCTGTAGCTGTGCCTGGCATTGCTCCGACCCAGGTGTAGGACTTTGCATTTAGCATGGTTGAACTTCATCAGGTTGGCATCAGCCCACCTCACAAGCGTGTCAAGGTCCCTCTGGATGGCATTCCTTCCCTCCAATGTATCAACCGAACCACACAGCTTGGTGTCATCGGCAAACTTGCTGAGGGCGCACTCAATCCCACTGTCCATGTCACCAAGAAAGATGTTGAACAAGACCGGTCCCAACACCGATCCCTGGGGGACACCACTCGTTACCGGTCTCCAGCTGGACACTGAGCCACTGAGCACTACTCTTTGCGTGCGGCCATCCAGCCAGTTCTTTATCCACCGAGTGGTCCACCTATCAAATTGATGTCTCTCCAACTTAGAGAGAAGGATGTCATGTGAGACAGTGTCAAAGGCTTTACACAAGTCCAGGTAGATGACATCAACTGCTCTGCCCCGTCCATCAGTTCCGTAGCCCCTTCGTAGAAGGTCACCAGATTGGTCAGGCAGGATTTCCCCTTAGTGAAGCCATGCTGGGTGTCACCAAGCACCTTGTTGGTTTTCATGTGCCTCAGCATGCCTTCCAGGAGAATCCGCTCCAAGATTTTGCCAGGCACAGAGGTGAGACTGACTGGTCTGTAATTCCCTGGGTCATCCATTTTCCCCTTCTTAAAAATGGGGGTTATATTTCCCTTTTTCCAGTCATCGGGAACTTCACCTGACTGCCATGATTTTTCAAATACGATGGACAGTGGCTTAGCAACTTCATTTGCCAGCTCCTTCAGGACCCGTGGATGGATTTCATCCGGTCCCATGGACTTGTATACATTGAGGTTCCTAAGGTGGTCCCGAACAAGATCCTCCCCCACAGTGGGCCCAGGGTCCCCACCCTCACCGTCCCCGCGTCTGCCTTCCAAGACTTGGGTGGTGTGGTCAGAGCATTTGCCCGTAAAGACTGAGGCAAAGAAGTCATTAAGAACCTCAGCCTTCTCCAAATCCAGGGTAGCCAGTTCTCCCGATAGCTTCTGGAGAGGGCCCACGGTGTCCCTAACCTGTCTCTTATCGGCAATGTACCTATAAAATCCCTTCCTGTTATCCTTAACATCCCTAGCCAAGTTTAATTCTAAGTGGGCCTTAGCTTTCCTAACCTGGTCCCTAGCTTCCCGGACAACATCCCTGTATTCTCCCCAGGCCGCCTGACCTTGCTTCCACCTTTTATAAGCCTCTTTTTTCTTTCGAATTTTGCTCAGCAGCTCCTTATCCATCCAAGGAGGTCTCCTGGCCCTCCTGCTGAACTTTTTGTTTCTGATGATATTATTATATGGTAACCTGTTTATAATGAGATGTGCCATCAGAAAAGCATCAGTGTAACCGTTTTGTTTTGCTCGTGAGATAGTCACCCAACAGTTCTTATTCCGAGTTTTATAGGTAGTTAATGTCGCTACTGATTAGCTAAATTAACAGATGCAGGATGCTTTTGCACAGAATTAGCAGTTTCAGGAGGTACATATTAGAATTGTGTTATAATTTACACACTAGAGGCAATGTGATAACACAAAGTTTACAATGCATACATTTATGATAGTAAACGTAGTGACGACACAGACTGCTTCACTTAGATGGTGATATTTTATGGGCCATGCTTTGTACACAGTCTTGTGTATGAATCTGTCCAGTATAAATCTCTGCAGCTGATAGAGGCTTACCTGTCATCAGTAGCTCCGTCCAATATTAACTTTGCCTGATGGGACAGTGGCACCTTGAGCCTTATTCTGAGTGGTGCTGGGGATTCATTAGGTTTGTTGGTGCTTTTTCTGAGGATACTAGTCAAGGATTGCAGGGGCACCATGGGATCACAGTGAGCTGAACCTGAGTGTTCCCAGCCAGTGTCATGGTCTGGAGGACACCTGCCTGGCAGTTGATGGCACTGGTAGCAAGTAGTTGAGGGGAAAATAATTACCAGTGTTAAGGACAAGAGCTGAGTTTTGTCTGAGATGCATTTGACAGGAAAGTTTGTGAATCCCTAGGATGGGGATTGAGTTTTAGAGGGGGTACCCTTCCAGGATGGAGAGCCTTAGTTTGTCAACCATGTCTGCCCAGGGCTTTGCCAGCACTTTACCAATGTGGCCACTTTATGTCATATTGCAAATTCATAAAGTACGTGTTATCTGTATTGTTTTTTGTCACTGATAATGCAATTTTTAGCATATAAATATGTGAAGAGTAATAAGGTGGTAAGAAACAACGAAACCAGAATTGATTTACTATTATTTGTTCTTGATAATTTGATTTCTTTGACGAGGCAATGGGCGGGAGGTAAGGCAATAGAGGTTGGCAGGAGGCAGCACAGATAACTCTCTTGACATTGAGTTCAGTCCCATGTGACAGTCTCCTGTGTGCAGTAAGAAAGTATGACCTAGAGAAATGCAGGTTGAGGTGGTTATGCAACTTGTTGAAAATCACATTCAATGTCTGTTATCAGTTATTTACTGTCAACCAGGAAGGCCATTTCAGATGGCTTCCTGCAGGGCACACATGCTCTTGACTGCTTTAGTATTTTTCACTAACTGTGTGTATAATGAAGCAGAGTACATCTATAACACATCTGGGTAATTGCAGATTGTAAGTACTTTGAATGATAGGCAAAAAATACATGTTGGATAAATTTGAGCATACTCTGACATCAGAAAAGTGAAATATTCATTAAATTAAAAAATGTGTGGCACTTGGACTATGTAGAAAGATAGGGAGTGGTGCTGTATGGGTAAGTCTGGAATTATACATGTGAGTAGCCTTATACCGTTGTAAAAGAGCGCTCATCATAAAATCATGTATTTCTTATATTTTCCGTATAATCTCCAAGTTCCTGAAATTTATTCTTCTGATTCATAAAATACAATATTTTTAACAAATTTAAATATTTTTAATCCTCCCTTTTATTTTGTAACATAACACTTCTGCCACTGTACATAATGACAAACAAGGTAAAATAAAAACATAACATAAAAGATTTCTCTTGAGTAGTTACAGTTCTTGGTTTGCCAATAGATTCAGAATAGCTAGGAACCTTTTTTTATAAAATTTCATTAACAGAAACAAATTAGGAGTCTTAAGATCAGGCAAATATTAGTAAATGACTTAGTATCTCTTGAACTTAATGAAACTTTACCTTTGATTTTACATTTAAGATTTATCTGCATTCTTGGTGAACTATATATATCCACACATGGAATTTGAGAGATTTTTCACTGCAGTATGGATGATTTATTACATGAGTCTAGATTGTTTGTATCTAATTTCTATCAGTTTAACTATAGAATCTGATCTTGAAATTATTTCCCAAAGCCTGGGTTTAATTGTGGATTTGATGGTAGATTAGCTTTATGCAAAAATGTGTGACAGCATTTCACATAGGGGCAAACAAGGAAATTTAAGGAGTAGGAGGCAAGAATACAATACTAATGTTATGTATGCATGATGCATGTATGCATTCTTAGCCTTTCCTGCAGTAGTGGAATGAGGAAGATATTGTCTACCAGACAGATTCTTAGTGGGATTTATTTCAGGTTTGGAATATTAGAATTGAATGGGAGCAGGAGGAGAGGGGAAGGGACGGATGAGGCTATGTGAGATGTGATGGATTAATCTCTGAGCATTTTGTGGTTGCCTTTGAGATTCCTGCAGTTTGATTTATGAGAAATAAAATCACCTGCTTGTATAGAAATCATCCTGGGATGATTTTTAAAACCTGGCAGCGTAGCAGAGTTGTATATGTAAATGTGTGCATCGCTGTCCTGGAGTCTGCAGCTGGGTACTGGCTTGGGGAATGGAAATTCATCCTTGTATTGTATTACATCCTACTGATCTCCAGGTAATGTGTTGCTGTAGGCCAATTTTTCTTTCCTTGGGTCTTAGTTGATAGGACAAGGGGAAGAAAGATTGATACTGATTTTCTAGTGACAGGTTGTTCACAAAAGAGTGATGGTGGACTACCCTCCCTTTTTCATGGGAGATGTCAGCAGGCATCACAGGGCACTTAAAACAGCGATACTATATTTCAGTCTGGGTCTGGCCCAGCTTCCACTTCAAGCTATGCTGTGAGAGTATTTCACAGGCAATAGGAGAATTGACATGACATTACTTTATAGACACTAACTAATAGCAAGAGAGACTCCAACTCATTTCTGTCACTGTAGCCTTACGCCAGCAACATAAAAATTGAAGAGACTCGTAGGGAATTTGTCCTGACAGCAATCTACAGTGCAACATTTTATCTAAAGGCAACTCAGTAATCTGTAGACTTTTTGTAAAATAAAGATGATGAAGTCTGCATCAAATAAATTGCGTATATTTGATTTCCTTCAAAAACAGGATGGTATATTCCACTCTGTAGAAGGAAATAAGCAGGCTTTCTAGCTTAACTATGTACTGTTCCTATCTTATAAACAAAACAAATATCAGTAGTTGAGTACCACCCACAGCTTTTGTTTTCTGGGGATAAAAAGTCTTGATCAAGTAGAAAAGTCTTTTGAAGCCAGAAGGCATGAACACTGAAGATGTATACTACATGCATGTACCAATAGAGGGATTGTTAAAAGATCAAAATAATGAGAAGTAAAGCAGAGGAACATCAAAGCTTTCCAGGCTATATATTTTTGCCTTGATTAGCAAGAAGGGAGGAAAAATGTTTTCAGATCAATAGGAAATGGCCCAATCACCTCAAAGTCAAAACCAGCACCATTCAAATGTGTACAATTTACAGGAATTGCTAGAGCATCTAAATCATGAAAGTCCCAAATGATCTGACGGTACTCACACCATATTTAACAGGTACAGGGAGATGTCGAGGTCATCTTATCTGAAGGAAACTCCTTTTTAAATGTAAGGGTAGATAGATTTTCATTCTGTCTTTCATCCTTCTGATTAAGTTCAGTTCTCTTTGGTCCTCCTAAGATTTCTTTCATCTAGTGTGTAGTGTGTATGATCTAAGCAACTATCGTTGGTGAAAGTCATTTTTAGGATCCTTTTTTAAATGTTGGATTGTCATTAAACAGAGTATAGTAGATGAAAGAGGCCCAAGAAGAACCAAACTGTGCTGAGACTTACTCAGAAGGATGAAAGACATAATGAGAGACATAATGAAGAGCAATCTCTCCCTTAAACTGGAGAAAGGCCCTTCCAATTATGACTTAGTTTTACCACCAGCTTTCAGTGTTTTAAAATGCTGGCTATGAGCAGTTGATTCGGATTTTTCATACAAATCTTGAGAAATTTTCATTATATGAACCAGTAGACCTGTGTGGTCATGCTTTATGGTTTGTACAGAGGATGTTATGAACTATGGAGGTGGCTGATCTCACAGTAACAAGTGATAGGACAAGAAGTAATGGCCTCAGGTTGTGCCAGGGGATGTTTAGACTGGATATTAGGAAGAATTTCTTCACCAGAATTGTTGTCGGACATTGGAACAGGCTGCCCTGGGAAGTGGTGGAATCACCATCCCTGGAAGTGTTCAAAAACCGTGCAGATGAGGCCCTCAGTGACATGGGTTAGTGGTGGACTTGGCAGTCCTGGGATAAGAGTTTATTTGATGATCATAATGGTCTTTTTCAACCTAGTTGATTCTATGATTCTGTAACAGAAATTTTTTGTATGGCTATAGGTGGGTTGTGAATACACCTCATCATACAGCCTTGTGTGATTCTTATCAGAAATGCAGGAGCCATTTAATCCTAAAAGTCTGTGTTTTGTTGACTAAGAACTTGATATATGAGGGTTTATAATCCTTAGTATTTTATATGAGCTCATGTAACTGTCACTGTAACTACCTGTAATAATATCTGATTTTTTTTAATGTTCTTCCTGATCTTTTTGCCTCTGTCAGTGTCAGGCATACCTCTCCTGCAGAGAGTAAACTACTTCAGTTTCTCATTGGTTTTCAATTTAATTGAATCATCCTTTGTTCTTAAGACATTTGAGTCCCATTTGGTCTCCTTTTTTTTTGCTATTTTATATGAAACTTTCTTGTCCCTTGTTCACTTCTCCATGTTGCAAGCAGTCCCATCCAGTACTGATTTAGATCTACTTTTGCTTTTATAAAATTTTAATTTCCTCCTTGTCACAGTTGTGTTGTTTACAGCTCCAAACATAATTTGTGCCAAAGCCGTTGTGACTCATAGGGAAATTGTTAAAAAATTCATCTGAGCTGAGCAGGGTAAGATCCAGGTTCTCTGGAAAATGACCTTAAGGAGAACTTCTCTTCTAATAGACACTATAAAATGGGAAACCTTGAAGCATGACCAAAAAAAGTTAGCAAGTTTATTAAAAAGCTTTTGTACTACTATTAGTTGTCAGGAAAACACGAGAGACATTATACTCCCAATCTTTACCAGAGTAACCTCTACCTTGTCTATAATGATCTCAGTCAAGTGGAATATGAGCTTGTGAGAAATTCCAGTCATTAACTGGAAGGATAAAGACTGGTTGGTTGTTCTTACAGTGCAGTAGTGTCAATGGGACTTAGTGTGATATTTATTTTACCTAGCTGAAGAAATGGACAGTTCTAGGTTGAAATGCTGGTCCTGCTTAAATCAGTGAAATATTAAAGTACTGTCTGTTGCTTGAATACATCACCCCCCAAAAAAATCAAACAAAAAACAAAACCCCCCCAAAAAACAACCAACACAAAAACCAAACCAAACCAAAAAGAAAAAAAAAAACACCACCAAAGCCACCCCAACAAATAAGCAAAGCCAGATATTGATAAAGGAAAGAGGGATATGTTGAGGGGAATGCAGAGTTTGATTTGTAGCAGATACTGTTCATTGTACGACTGCAAAGGTTTGGACTGCCTGGGGAATTTTGTTCAAAGGAGCTTGCTAAAAGTTGTAGTTTGCATTTTCCCTTATTCTGCACTAGTTAGGAAGCACTTCTTATTGGAAATTATGGAGTCAGGTTTCTTTGAATAATTAAGCACTAATACTCAACATGAATATTAGTATCCTAAATGGCAGAGCTTATCTGTGTGGCTTACTATAAATCCTCAGGCACTGAAGATTTGTTAAATGTGACATGCCACAAAGGTGCAAAAGGAATCTTGATGTCATGTTCAATGAATCTGAATTTGTATGTTAATATTTCTCCAATAGCTTTATATCTGTGGTAGAGGTGTTAGACATGAGTTTTTAGTTAAAAAATAAATGAATAACCTTGACCGAAACTATCTTTCAAATTTCCCAGTATCTTAATTTCGAATGGGTGCACTAAAGTGATAGTAGAGTAACTGGAAGTGGTAGGAATACTTACGAAGCACTTGCGCTTGCACTTGCAAGAATACATCGGGTAACTGTGAACTGATCAATATTACATTTGCTTTATGTGACAAGTGGTGTTTTTTTATGTTGGCACCATTTCTAAATGTGTTCAGAAATATTAAAAATACTGAGTAGTGTGTTTAGCACTTTCTAAAGCAGTCTGATGATTCCAGCAGTAATACTTCTGAGCAGTTTTCCTGTTGGAAACAGCCCTTCTCCCCTTTTGTTAACAGTATTGTCATTGATTTGCTTCTCAAAAGACTTGGGAGAAGATTCCGTCTTTTTTATATTACAATAAATCAAGAGAAACTTCATCCAAAAAATTGGAATTCCAGTGGAATAAAATTGCTGCACAAAAAAAAGCCATCTCTATACTTTGATGGCAATAGATAGTAATGAAAAGAATGTCACTTTCTAACAAAGATTTTTCTAAAGTCAATTTTTTTCCTGGCAGCCGCTGGTTTTGCTTAGTGCATGCATCATTTATTAAAGGATTGCTGATATTAGCTTTGTGAAATAAAGAAAGCTTGGAATAATATATTCTGATATTTGGCAGTTTTCCTGAAGAAGGGTATTTTGTCATGTCAAATTTGGATCTTGGATGTGAAGCCTTGTAGCAAATGTTACTTTTTATGGCATTTCTGGTCAATTCAGATCAGTACTATTGTTCCTTCTTGACAGTTCACTGAAGTTTCAGTCCTGCAATCATGTATTTGTTTTTTCTTTGATATGTGCCGCAAGGTGACTGAAATTTCTTCAAGTTCTCTCTCTTCTGCTGTCTTTTGGATATTAACTTTCTGTATCTTTGTTTTTATCTTGGTCTTTGTGTAGGCAAAGGAAATGCCTGAACTAGTGGTGCACAGTATGAGGGAATATAACTGGCCTATTAAAATGTAATAGGCTTGTCAAAGGCCATCTGCTTCAGCATTTGTTTAATTCAGGGTGAAGTAGATCAGCACATCCTCAAGGGATGTATAACGTGAGAGGGCAGCACTCCCAACCACTGCTGTGTGTTTGGAATATATAGGCTTTCACAGCCTTTGCTCTTTCTGCGCATGAGCCTTTGCTGCTGGCTTATTTTGTTCCTTATGCTCTGGGAGGGCATCTTAATAATAGGTACTTACTAAAGATATGTGAGAAAATTAAGCAGAAATTGATTGGCAGAACTGAGCAGCTATGTGCGGACATGAACTTCGGAGATTTTGAGGGATTTAGCTCTTCTGTTGCATTTTAAACCTCCAGAGAATGTGATGTGGTCATGACAGTTTTCATTTGGGGCACAGTGGGGAATTTGAGGGGGCAAATGTCCTGGGTTCAGCAGTAGCAGCCATTTTTCTCCTTCTTAGTAGCTGGTGCAGTGCTGTGGTTTTGACTTTCAGCCTGGGAACAATGCTGATAACACCTATGTTTTCAGTTGCTGCTCAGTAATGTTTACTCTGAGCAAGGACTTTCTGAGTCTCATGCTCTGCCAGGGAGGAGGGGAAGCCAGGAGGAAGCAGAGACAGGACACCTGACCCAAACTAACCAAAGGGGTATTCCATACCACATCACATCATGCCCACTATATAAACTGGGGGCAGTTACCTAGAAGGGCTAGATCACTGCTCGGTCGGGCTGGGTATCGGTCGGTGGGTGGTGAGCGGTTGTATTCTCTTCCCTTGTTATATCCCTTATCATTATTAGTATTGGTGGTAGCAGCAGTGGTTTGTGTTATACCTTAGTTACTGGACTGTTCTTATCTCAACCCGTGAGAGTTACATTCTTTCGATTCTCCTCCCCATCCGTCTGGGAGTCGGGGAGGAAGAAGTTGGGGAGCGAGCGAGTGTCTGCGTGGTTCTGAGTTACTGGTGGGGCTTAAACCATGACAGGCAAATCAGACACACCATGTTTGTGAGAAGTTGCTATGACCAGCAGTGCTTTTTCAGTGTCGCTTTGAAATGATTGGTTAGTAGAGCACATAAAAATCACTGCCTGCAAGATGATGAATGGGTTTTGTTTTTCACCAGCACCCATGTTGCTGGTGAAGTTGCATGTGAGCAAACCTCAAAACATTTGTGCTTTAAAATAAATTATATCTTTCGTGCCTAGTTTCATGGAGTATAAATTTTCATGTAATCTAAGCACATCTGCTCATAATAATTAACTTCTGTAGTGTATGAAAGGAAAAGCTACATCAGCTCTATGGTATGACGAGATGGATTGCTTTCTATCTGTTCATCATAATGATTAATTGTAGCATTTATGGGAAGATGGCTGCTTTTTATTAATTTTTGGTTTTAGATCATGCATCTTGCCTTTTTTAAAGCTTATTTGAAAGTAAATACTCTGCAAATCAGGTATGAAAGCATGAACTTTACAATTTTAAGCATTTTGATGAGAAACAGGGCAAAATATGTCTCTGCTGAAACTGCCTAATCTGAAGACTTCGAAAGATTCCTGTCTTCCCTAGTGAGATGATTTTCACAGGTAAATGTAAATATTGAAAGTAACCATGAAAGAAATTTAGAAGGATTATGACATTTCATTTGACCTTGAGAGCTGGTGTTTCCAAGGGGCAAAGTTAATAATAATGAAATATGCTAGCAATTTACAGTTGGTCCTATGGTTTTGCAAGTGTTAAATATTTACTGTAAGTGAAAAAAATAATCTGTTGTGTTTCCAGAAGTTAAATACACTTAATTCTTAGGCTTTCATTCAGTAAAATTTGAGTATGGGCTTTGTGGAATGCAAACTCAGGTTTACAGTAGAAGTGATTGGAATGCAAGTATCAATTAGCAAACCTGTCAAGTAGGATTGGGGGAGCCCAGCGATCCTGCTGTATTTTCTCCCAGTGCAGTCATATTCTTCTTCCATTACTTGAAAACAAGTTAATATGTTGAATTAACAGAGCTACAGGTTTTTATTGGTGTTGAGTTTGCACGGTAAGAATGGTGGAAGCCAAAGAAATGATTTATGGAGAGCATTTATTGAGCAAAAGTCTGAAACTCTGGTAGAGTTTCAGAAGGTGTGTACAGAATCTAGCCTGCTATTTGAAAACCTTTCTGGGTTTCTCAAATCATATTGACTAAATAATAAACAAAGTATTTTCTTGAAGTCTCACAGTTACTGGCATTAACTCCCTGATTGAATTATATTGCAAACTGAACACTGCAAGGGAAAATGTCTTTACCAGTTACAGTTGCATCTCTTTTTGTGAGGGTTTCTTATTAAAAATTCTATCCCAGGATTTTCTCAGAAGATAAACTAGACTCAACAAAGAAGTTAATGCAAAAATAAGCTATTGCAATGGCATCAATGAGCAGATACAATAAGCAAATAAGCAATTTGCAGATAAGAGAGTCAACATCCCGTGAAATGTTTCTAAAGGTAATATTTAAGATCTCATAAAATCAAATTGTATTCAGATACAATAACAGAAGTCAGTAATAAAACAGCGGTGAATCATGTCCAGAGATAATCATAAAGCAAAAGGCTGTATTCTGTTTCAGAGATTTTCTTTAGTGCTAAGCATACTATGTATTTTTATGGCAACTCCACCCAATCTTTGCTTAAGGAGTTACTCATGGTTAGAATGCATACAAGAATCGAACAGCTAAAGGCATGTGCTTTTTGATGCACTATAATTTAATTATTGAGAAAGTCATTTGGATGTCATTTAGGATTCACAGTGCTGAGCATTTTTAGAATTTTTTGTCCTGAAGGAAACAAGCTATTCTAAAATGAGGCTACCATTCTTCCTTTTCTTTCTGAGTCCATCGATCTGTTACAGAAATAAAGTTGATTCTTTTAACTTTTTTTTTTTTTTTCCATTTTTGTTTTGTTTTGTTTTATTATCTGTGGTAGTTACTGTTATCTGCTGGATAATTATTTCTTCCAGTATTTTTTTGTGCAAATCAAAAGCTGATGGCCCTGTATTTCCATATCCATCATCTTAAATTAAAAATATTAATAAATAGAGCTGCTATAAGGATAGGCACAGTGTTTGCTCTGCCCTGAAACAGCTGCTTCCCTGAAAGAGGGCTGACAGGCCTGAGGTCTTGACCTGTTTTTAACTGCTAACTGTAACACCTCTGTGATTGCAGCTGATCCACTCAACAGCCGGTGGTGCAAGCTTAGGCCAGTTTATGGGGAGGAGGGGTGGAGAGGGTGGAGAGTGTCTGGTTTTTACCACATTTGCAGAAGGACCCTTTGTTGCTTGTAATGCATATTGCTCAATTTGGCTTTTTGCATGTATGTGCTGCAGTCTTCGGCTAATCCTCAGTTGACCTGGTTTCCATCTTTTTTTTATGTTGTTGTTGTTTGTTTGTTGGAGGTCAGTGTGTGGCTTTTGTCTGAGCTTAGCTAATCTGGCTTTACCCTACTGTGGTTGTGCCTGTTCCCCTCATAGAATGATAAAATATTTAGGGTTGGAAAGGACCTTAAGATCATCTAGTTGCAACACCCCTGCCATGGGCAGGGACACCTCACAATAAACCATGTCACCCAAGGCTCTGTCCAACCTGGCTTCGAACACTGCCAGTGATGGAGCATTCACAACTTCCCTGGGCAACCCATTCCAGTGCCTCACCACCCTTACAGTAAAGAACTTCCTCCTTATATCCAATCTAAACTTCTCCTGTTTAAGTTGGAACCCATTACCCCTTGTCCTCTCACTACAGTCCCTGATAAAGAGTCCCTTCCCAGCATCCCTGTAGGCACCCTTCAGATATTGGAAGGCGGCTCTGAGGTCTCCACGCAGCCTTCTCTTCTCCAGGCTGAGCAGCCCCAACTTTCTCAGCCTATCTTCATATGAGAGGTGCTCCAGTCCCCTGATCATCCTCGTGGCCCTCCTTTGGACTTGTTCCAACAGTTCCATGTCCTTTTTATGTTGAGGACTCCCAAACTGCACACAATACTCCAAGTGAGGTCTCACGAGAGCAGAGTAGAGGGGCAGGAGCACCTCCTTTGACCTGCTGGTCATGCTCCTTTTGGTGCAGCCCAGGATACGGTTGGCTTTCTGGGCTGCAAGTGCACACTGCCAGCTCATGTTCTCATTGATCAACCCTCCCAAGTCCTTCTCCGCAGGTCTGCTCTGAATCTCTTCTCTGCCCAGCCTGTAGCTGTGCCTGGGATTGCTCTGACCCAGCTGTAGGACCTTGCACTTGTCATGGTTAAACTTCATCAGGTTGGCATCAGCCCATCTCACAAGCATGTCAAGGTCCCTCTGGATGGCATTCCTTCCCTCCAGTGTATCAGCTGAACCACACAGCTTGGTGTCGTCTGTGGAGAGCTATTTGGCTGTGAACGGGTATGTGAGCAATCCAGACAACTGCTTGACAATTGTGGGGTAGTGACCCACAGGCACTGAGGCCTCGCCTGGGGGTTACTAAAGTTCATGTACATGCAGAAGCCTTGAGAAAGTTAGCACGGAAAGCTACTGAGAGAGATGTGCAGGAGGGAACTGATAACTGTAACCTTGAAACATATGCTGTAATAGTTAACCAATCATTAAACTGTTGCTAGCACTCGGCTAAGTGAAGTTAACCAATCAAGTGTTATCGAATGTTCTACTGTTCTGAAACTTTCCTATAAAAGGCACGATTGCGCACAATAAATTATTCAGCGTTTGATCACATTGATCAGTATTGCGTTGTTCCTTATCCCCCGCAGTCGTCGGCAAACTTGCTGAGGGTGCACTCAATCCCACTGTCCATGTCACCAACAAAGATGTTGAACAAGATGTTGAACTTTGTGAGGCTGGCACTGTCCCACCTCACAGGCGTGTCAAGGTTCCTCTGGATTGGATAGAATTGAATATCCAGTTGGATTGGATAGAAGGGCTTTCATTTTGGCATTGGTCTTTTTTCTGAACTGCACCTTTCTTCTATTTACTTTTCCCTACCAGCTAAGCCTTCCATGACACCTTCCTTAGCTTTAATGCAAATATATGTATGTGAATGTATTAGTCTACCTGCCTGTCCAACTGTTTTAGCCATGGAATGTAACAGTCATTCTCTTTCAGCCTGCCTTCCACCTTGATGGTAGTTCCTCCTCATGGCTTACAGTCTTAAATAGCATTTACTCTGTGCCCACCCAGACAGACCAACTTCACTAAATTCACCAGTCAGTCTAGGAATTAATTATACTTTCTGGGCCATTTTGTGTTCCTAAAGCACCAGAGGGAGTGGTGTGAATGGTGTCCTCCTGCTTGCGCTTGAGCTCACCTTGTTTGAGATCCTTTTTGCAGCATAGTATGTATGTTCCTCTCCCTTTTAACCATCTGCTGAGCACTCAGTAGGTCAGTCATTCTCCATAGATTAGCCTAAAGACTGAAAAGGTCTATAAATTGTAGATAAAATAAAACATGTCACCATCATTTGCATGTCCTTCCAGAAGAGCTCTACCCCTTTATGTTACTGTACCAGTCACATGAATTCACCTGTTAAATATTGGCTACAGCAGGCTTTCAGTTAAAACTGTATGGTTAATGCTATAACTGTGTAAACATTTGCAGACTATTTTTTAATGCTTAGTTGATTGTTACATAGTTTCTCAGTATAGCCTTATTGCAAAACCTCAGTTATCGTAGCTGAAGTATAATGTAAAGATGACGAAGCAGCCGTCATGGCTCAGGAGAGTGATATGGATGCATCATTGAGCACCGCCTCTGGCAGTACTGGGACAAAGTACAGCTGTCTTGTGGGGGAGAAAAATCAGGTCCCATTTTTTATTTCCTTATGTAAGTTGCTCTGAAAAGAATAGGTTAATTTTGGTAGCAGATGGCTGTTGTTTGCTATTTATTCAGTGTTTTTGTAGGTTTAGCAGATTTTGTGTTGGTAAAGGATAATCTGATTTTGGAAGGTGATTACACATAGCATGTTTGTTCGGGCTTGTTACTGAAGAATCCCACTATAATCATAATGGAAAGTATATTAAGCTTAGTTTTACACATCTGTGATAGAAAGGTAGGTAAGCATTTGAAACAGAGAGTTAAGCATTTACTCACTTCTTCACAATCTTTGCTCATTCTTTTGCTGGAAGAGGACTGTCAATCTTATGTCTTTTAACTTAAATCTAACCCGTGTCCCTACCTTCTGTGTACACTTATTTTTTCTAGAGTAATTTGATATCACACTGTGAAATGGGCTTCTGTTATATTGGACAACACAGAATACAAGAATGTGTGCAAAGCTTCCTATGAATGTCACCTTTTCTTCCTTGTTTACTGTAGTGAAAAACTTTGTAGTCATATCAGGACTTCTCATTTATTGATAGCAGACCTGTCAGTATTGGCAGCTCATCTTTTTGTCTTTTTATGAGAAAAAAAACTTGCTACAAAGTTGAATAGAAAAAAAAGGATTATTTTCTGTGTGTATATGGGTACATGATCTCATCACACCCTGGACAGAATCTTGTGGTTTGGGGTGTTTTAAACTTCACTGTATTTTTACAGTTGTATGAGTACTTAGGACAGTGGGTTAATAATTAAAATAGCCATTTTGTGTGTTCCTTTATTGTTTTCAACTAGAGGACAACTTATGTTTTTTACCTTGGTGTAGCCAGTAACTTTACTGATAGTGCATTTCAGTGCTTTTTTCTTTATGTTTTGACAAATTCCAATCATCCACCTTCCATGTGTTGTATTTAATTTAGAATTATTCTGTTACTTTTGATCCATACATGGAAGACCGTGGGGATGCCTTTGGTTGACATACCTAATAGTTTATGAAATAAACAAAAAAGTAATTCAAGCTTTGTAGTCAGTGTGCTACATAATGATCTAGTCATAATTTTTGAAGCTACTGTCAACCCATGTTAAACCAGAGCATCTATTTGAAACAGTAGTATTTCATAAGCTGCATTTGACAGTTCATTATCTTATCTGTGAGAAATCCTTTCTTCCTTCATCTTCCCTCAAAAACAATATCCCTGCAATTGAGCTTTCAGTAAAAGTCAAGGTCACAGCTTTGGAATAAAGTTATATATGGAAATTGCCTGTCTTCACATTGAAAATGTGAGTAAATCAAAAGTACTGATACGGTAATCTTAATCTACAGTATGTTCTCTTGCATTTCATTGAAACTAAATGATAAGAAGTTTTCTTGACTTTTAAAAACTGTTCTTAGTGAAACTTCCTTGAGAGACTCTTAACAAACCCATATAGATTTAACCCTGCATTAAAAAAAAAAAATAAATTAAAAAATCAGGGATGGTGGTAAATTATAACATATATATATATATACATGCATATATATATGTATGTATATCTCAATGCCAGATCCCACAGATTTTCTGAAATGACAGGAGTTAGAAGCCCAAGGGCCTGATCCTCACCTGGGGGAAGAGGCATGCTTGGAGCTGAGCGAGAGGCTACTGCATTCTCCCAGCCCTTGCATCATTCTCTCAGATTACCATTCAGTTTTTATTCTTTTTCTGTATTTCATCCTTTTTACTGCTGGGACTTTTATTGTGATTTTAAACTGTGTGAATTCAAAACGATTTTCAAACACTGGCTTTTTCCCTGATTTTTTTTTTTTATTTAATGCACATCAATGAGATCTGCTGATGATGGGTGAAGAGCCAGTGAAATAAAAATCAAAGTTGCTTCCAAGGGTCCTTCTCCTTCTTATTTGTTGATTCAAATTTTCCAGCCTAATTGGTTTTTCCTTTATTCCTTGTTGGTAGTGACCTTGTAGAGCCTGGTTTTCATGGCTTCTAGTATTTTGCTGCTAAATTGTTCATTAATTTACAGTGGGTGTGTAATATATCAGTCCTCCTTTTTCAGAAGGACTGAAACATTACACACCCACTCTCCATACTTCCCCATTAGTGTTGCCTTAATCTACTGAAGAATAGTGTTATCTTCAAGGGTTTGTGGGTTTTTTGGGAAAAAATCCCACATACATTACAGGGTTTTTTTTCTGCAGTGAATCTTGAATTATTCTGAGGAAGTGAAAATCATGGATGAAGTCTTGGTATTTAATAATGTACTGCCAGAACCTCGTGGCATGAAGTTTAGTAGCTAGACCAATATTTAAACAGTTGGGCAATGTTATTGCTCTACTAAACCTCGCCACTTTACACATCTTTCTGCAAGACCTATTTTTGCCTCAGGCTGTAAATGGAAGAGGAGATTCTATGATTATAAATCTGGATTAAGTACACAAGAACCACAGTGTTTGACATTGGCTTTGATGTATATGAACAAAAGTTTATACAGTCACTTTTGCTATGTTTCCATTCTAAAAGTTAATTAACTGATAACATATAACCCTGGAGCATAGGTCTTCAAATAGGACAAGACAAAGGTTTGAAGAGAAATTGAGACAGAGTTCTGAAGAAAAGGCAAAAAGCCAATGCAGTATCTTAGAGAATCTGCTAGTTCTGCATACCCATACAATGTTAATTTATTTGGCCGTGCCATGTCAAACTTGCTCATAGAAATAAATTACTATGAATTTGTGGTGTGCTATATTATCGTGGTTTAAGCCCAGCTGGTAACTCAGAACCACGCAGACACTCGCTCACTCCCCGCTTCCTCCCCCCAGCTCCTGGAGGGATGGGGAGGAGAATCGAAAGAATGTAACTCTCACGGGTTGAGATAAGAACAGTCCAGTAACTAATGTATAACACAAACCACTGCTGCTACCACCAATAATTATAATAATAAGGGATATAACAAGGGAAGAGAATACAACCGCTCACCACCCACCGACCGATATCCAGCCTGACTGAGCAGTGATCTAGCCCTTCTGGGTAACTGCCCCCAGTTTACATAGTGGGCATGATGTGATGTGGTATGGAATACCCCTTTGGTTAGTTTGGGTCAGGTGTCCTGTCTCTGCTTCCTCCTGGCTTCCCCTCCTCCCTGGCAGAGCATGTGACTGAGAAAGTCCTTGCTTAGAGTGAACATTACTGAGCAGCAACTATAAACATTGGTGGTATCAGTGCTGTTCCCAGGCTGAAAGTCAAAACCACAGCACTGCACCAGCTACTGAGAAGGAGAAAAAATGGCTGCTACTGCTGAACTCAATACATATATTTATACTTTCATTACAGCAACAGCAAGAGTTAGTTTCCCAAGTAGTGCACATTTGTCTGGATAGTTCCTTTTCCTTTGGGCTTCTGATGAAAAAGCTGCTATTTACTGTTTCTTTGAAATACACACTTAAAATTTCAAATGTCAGTTCTCTCTTCTGAAAAGGAAATGTGACATGAATCTTGATTGGATTTTCAAAGTATTGAGTTAGTTTTGCATTAAATTTTATTTCCTAAGTGACTTACCCTAAAATGAAAGAAGTAATTATCACTTGGGGAAATTTTGGAAGACCCTCTGATTACTTTTACTTGGCTTTAAGGGAAATGGTTGTGCTGGGCATAATTGGCCATAGTTTGTTTCCTCTGTAAGGAAGACAGGGTACTATGTTCCTCTGGGCTATGTATCCCTGAGGCAGCCTCAGGTCTGAGCCACTGATGTGCTCCTCAATGATGCCTTCCATGGCTGGCATGGACCTGCCTCACCAATGGTGAGCACAGGTCCTGACACTGTGTGTGAACACAGAGGACTTCTCAGAGGTTTAGAGGGTATTCCTGCTCTTACTGGAGGAGGAAGCTGATGATACATACTTGTGGCCCAACTACTTTCAAATGAGCCAGGAGAGGCATGCTGAAGGTAAATAGAGTACGTGTTAGTACATATAAGTGGGTAGGTCCACTTTTGTGGCACTGACAGAATACGAACAGCAGGTCAGGTTACTGTCTCTATTCATTTCCATGGGCTCTTGTTTTCTTGATTTCTTTTTAAAGAATATTTTTAAAGAAGGCAGAAAAAAACACATAAACCACTCTGTAGAATTTTATTTCAAGTTACTTTCCAAAGACTGCCTTTCCCTACTTTAAGAACTCCCCACTTTAAGCATGATGACAGTTGACAAAAGTCTTCTACAAGAGATTCACACACAGGGCATTTTGGTGAGAGAAGCTGCTCTGAGGTCCAGCAAAGATGAACAAATCTTCACAGGTGAAAAGGAGTGTAAAATGAGAATAAACTGGTGATTTATTATCGCAAAGATTAAAATGGTTTGTACTGGAAAGACTGTAATACAAGAAAATATAGTGTAGTGTCCCAGTCAGCTCTACCCTGGGGTTAGCTAGAATGAAGCATGTGAAAAATAGCTAAAACCACTAAGATTCTATGATTCTACTAATAGTCTTCCAGCTGGGTAGAAAGTGTTTCTAAGTCTGATGCAATTACTTTCTGTTATATTAATTTGCTTTTATTTAATTTGACTTTTTTCTTCAGTTAAACCATAAATTACATTGTATGATCCAGTCGTAAAGAAATCACAGTGGAGAGCTTTTTGTGTCCAAATATTGTATCTGAATGAATGACCCTATAGTGATCCATTGGTGTTTGGATTGTGTAATTGCTTTAGAAACAAATGCTTGCAAACAAATGCTTCATTCATAGATATTAAAAAGAAAATATAATAGCATCTGTTGTTTTTCTATTGAAATAAATGTGAGTTATCCCATTGTTTCAGCAGGAATAAAATCAGCTTTATAATCTCCACTCAATTATAAGAATTTATTGCAAATCTCGGAAGAGTAGCAGAAGCTGCATCAGAAATGTTGCTTTTTTTTTTTTCCTGCCCATAAGAAAGGAAGAGATGATTGTAACAAAAACATAACATAATGTAAAATATCTCTCTTTGCATCTTCTCTGATCTTCTACTTTGTTTTTAAGAGACTAGAAGGGGAAAACAAATAGTCCCTTTAGGTCTGTTAGCTTCAAAAGGAGAGTAAAAAGGAATGTTCTAGCAGTGAGAACGGTCTGAACAGCAAACATATGGGAAGATGAATGTAATTATTTTTATTATTCTTAAGAGGCAAGCCTATTGGAACTCTTTTGCTCGCACAAAAAAGTTCACCGAACATGACCCAGGAGTAATACTAATTCTTACACTTACATGAATCAGGGTCTTTTATACACACTATATAGGAATATATCCATCAGCACTTTGGACTGTTAGCCTCTTGAGAGGAATTTGTTTTTCTTTTTTGATTTTGTTTATCTTTCTTTTCTCCTGCTAAAGGAAGGATGCTCTGAGGTAGGGTTTCTTTAAAGCACTTTTCCCCTGCACACTAGGAGTGTTTAGGAAGAAGTATAAAAAGCCTTTCTCTATGTATAATTTATGCATTATGTATTATATATGTGGGACACCCACACATCAGAGTGTGACTTTGCTTTTACTGGGTTCTAATCTGAGTACTAGGGTTTCCTACAGGGCAAATCTCCGGAAAGGCCTCAAACATTTGATTTCTCAAGGTTGTTCATGGGAAATTTTTCAGTCTTTTTCTGCCTCTCTCACCTTTTAGCTAAGTAGTGGTACTTTACTGTACTTAGACTGTGCTGACCCTTCAGTCTCAAGTATGGTATCTTTATTTTGTCTCACAAGGTAGACTATTTTATGATGGCTGTAAGATACTTAATTTAGATAACATAAATTATATGAGTATGCATTTTTATTAGCTTTGGTCAAAGTAGATTTAGTTATTTTATCAGCTCTTTAGGCTGGAGATGAGTAGCCAGACTTCAAACCTCAAAGCATTTAGTATTCTCATCTGTGCATTTACTTTAGAGAAGTGATAGTTGAAGTGGAAAGTTTTATGCAGAAAAGCTTTATCTACAGAATCCATTGGTACTTTAGAAAAATATAACAGCAGTCTGTAGGAATGGAATATAGGAAGTTATGGGAGGTTTCCAAATTTCAGTGTTACTACTTTCTGAATTACAGTTTTGAACTTTGATAAAGATGATAAATCTGTGTGCTGTAAAATGCCATTGTGGTCTGAATTCTGGTAAAGCGTGGTTAATTAAAAATGCAAGTAAGTAGAGGAGACCACATGCTGGTCTTATTTTATACTGTTCCAAATCTCATATCTTAGGTACAGTGCTATAAATAACATTGTGTGGGAAATAACTTCAGACAAATATTCTCTGTTAGATGTTAGCTATGTGACGAAGTAGTGAGCAAGTATGAATTTTGGAGAATGAATCCACCCTGACGGACAGCAGGCTGCCACACAACCCCTTTCTGTAATGAGATCTATCCAACAGCACGTTAATTTGTACCATCTTGCTTGGGGCTTTGGATCATGCCTAGTAGGACAGGATTTGGGTATTAACAACATATTTAACAGAGGCAAGAGGAGAACAGTCAGTTGAGAGTGGGAGGCTCATCAGGATTTTCATCAGGATGAGCTGAATATTGTTGAAGGGCATGTATGTATCCACAGTAGCTTAGTAGCTTAGTTGCTGGTCCTTAATCAGCCAAGGGCAGTGAAGAGTTTTGGAAGCCTAAATGAGAAGAGCCAGACCTGGGGAGTAGGGAACTGAGGAGGAAGGGTAGATTAAAATCGTTTCGTGTTATCTTGGACCATAATACTTTAAATATAATGTTGTGGGAGTTGTAATATGCCAGTGTGTTAGCGTTGCATTCTAGATTTAGTATCTGTGCTTCACTAAAGCAATGGATGGAGTGAAATGGCAGAGTGCCTGCCTTCCCGTGCAAGCTTTTCAAATGTATTTTCCTAAGCCAACATAATGCAATGTTCTTGAATGCCTGGTTTTCTGAAAGGTGGTACAAATGATTAATTTGATCTAAGTCAAAGCCAAAAAAATTCAGACTGAAATGGACATTTGTCTGGACAAGTTTAGAAGGCTGTCTTCTGAGGCCTTCATAAGGTTGATTTTGCCGTGTGAGTTGACCATAGTGTTGAGCTCTTTACTGCTGTCGTGAAAGATGACCAGAGGGTGCTACCAAAAGGTGCACCTGGCTAAAAAAAAAACAGGCTTCATGAGATTTGAAGTTCATCCAGCTATCACTAAAAAAAAAAAAAGGCCATTGAATATATAGCTGAGGGAAAACTTTCAAAACTAAGTCAGTGCTTTCTTAATCAGCTAAGTGATTTTCAAACTTCTGTTACTAGAATTGAGTTACTTGAATTACTGTAAATGTTTTTGGTTTACATTTTCTCTCATGTTATTTGGCATCTTTGATTCTTTTTATTGACTGTGGTCTCAATATGTGTGTATATAACAAGATGTCTTAGATTTATTTTCAAGTTATGCAATAAATAATTCATCTTAAATATAACTTGATGATAGGTGCTACAAATAAATTGAACTCAAGTAATTTTAGTAATTGTGGGCCACAGAAAGAGGGAAAAAAGGAAGCATATTTTTGTATTTTGTTATGTTCTCTGAAAGGAGCAGAAGCATAATTTCTGTCATTAATCATCTAATGCACTTTCATTGATTTTATTTTTTATAGAAAATGAAAGTAAAAGCAATTCAAAACCTATAATAACGTTAGGAAAAAAAAGGGGGAAAATTGTGAAAGGTTCCTTAGACTGATTGCATAATGTAGGAACACTCAGATTGCAGTTATTCTCTGGTCAAAGTAAATTTGCAGCATTAAAAAAAATCATATTATTTTCTCTTTCTAGCCAGGCAGACTGTGAACCATTTTCAATAAGAAAATACTTGTATTGAAGTGAAAATGGTTCTAGACATTGACATATCAATCTTGTGTTCTGCATTCACTATGCGGGTGGGAGGAGGAATGGCCTTTACAGCAATGTATTTCTCTCCTACTCCTTAAACAGTAGGCAGTCTTGGTTCACAGAGGAGGAAAAATTAGAACATCAAGTAACATAGTTTGGCAAAATTGACATGTACAGCTCAGGTCTTACAGTGATTCTAATAATATATTCCAAACCAAATAATCCATGAACTCATCCATAAGTATCAAAAATTGTACTCCTAAGAGGTTACTTTAAAATGGAGCAGAGGTGAGTCCAATTTAAGGCATTATACGACAGAGGTCAGCCTGCACTGATTTTATTGCCCTGGTATGTAATCCCTTTCAACTGCTTTCTTCTTTTGCTTGCTCATGTTGGTTGAGAGTCATGAGCCATGAAGAGTGAACAGTGTTGGAGGGACGTGTGCCTTTGGTATGCAGACCTTTTGTATGGACTGCTTTGTCCCTTCTGGTGCATGCCGATGGCATGGAGCTGTGGGGGAGCTCTATGGTTGGGTCAGACATTCGCAAATGGCTACCCCAGCGGGGGCATGGCTTTGGCTGTGCTGGAGGTGCCTTCCCACCATGCTGACCCCCAGAAAGCTGCAGCTAAGACTTCTCTTTTTCTGAGCCTCCTGTACTTAGATTAACCTATCTTTTTCCTCGTGTGCATACCTTATTGTGAGAAGGCTGCAGAGAGGAACCAGCCCAAAGAGCAGCTAAACCATGGAGCTTCAACTTGAGAAGGATCTTCATAGTTTTGCATGCTTTTTTTTTTTATTTCCATTCTAATTCTATCCCAAACTTCTCCACTTTCCTTTGTTACAGTCTTTTCTCCATGCTACTGCTCTGTACCAAAGTTTTCTACCCAATTCTCTGACCTCTTTTCATGCAAATAATTTAAGTTGCTTTCCTTTATCTTTTCAGTTGATATTTACCATCTTTATTGCTTCCCAACATCATCTCAGGTTCCTATTGTTTGTTTATAGAGCACATTGCTGGGGACTGTGTTCAGTATTCAGTGCTGTGTTTGCTCAATGGCATTGTTAGTCTTTTAGCACTACTGTCAATATAATTAATAATTATAAAATGGGAAACTGATCTTAGAGCCAGTTTCCCTGCTGCATAGCTAGTTGTTCCAGCTCTTACTCTGGTATTTTTCCTAGATTTGTGTCTGCGATGTCCTTCCTGGCATCATTTGTTCTTTTCCTCAGATTTAATTTTAATGGTTATCTTTCAATTTTAATTTTTTTGTTTTGCTTCTGTTAGTCCAGACTTTGGAAACACTTCATTGCAGGCAGTGCTGCTACATCCAAAGGTGCTGTCACAGTGATGAAATGAAATGTGTATTTATGTCCTTATAGAAGCTGGACCCTAGACTTAAAACTGAGGGTCAGCAGAGCCTTATTTTACATCTTATATTATGTCTGTTTCTCATCTCCTATATCTAGGGGTTGTGTTAACGTACCGAGAGTAACATAAATGTTCCATGTGCTTTAGTGGAAGGTGCCCATGGCAGGGGGTATGAAACTAGACGATCTTTAAGGTCCCTTCCAACCCAAACGATTCTATGATTCTAAGCAAAAAGAAGCATCAATACGGAAAATAAATGAGGTCATCATGAGCCAGAACTGTACTTATAGTCAGCAAGTCTGGATCCTTAAAGTTATTTTCTTCTTTTTTTCCTGGCATATTGTATCTGAGCTCCTTTTTCACTCATCATTAGTCATATATACAAGTAGAGATATGTTATCATGTTACATTGAGGGGTAATGAAAATAATTAAGCAACAAGAAAAAAGAATTTTTCTGAACAATTAGAAGGTAAACAGTTACATTCAAAGGATTCCTTTGCCTTTCATGCTGGCTTTGATTTTTCACACATTTTTAGTTTGAAGCCAGAGAAGGTTATTACATCATTGTGTCTACACCTCTTGAGCATTAGACCTCTTGTCTAACCTCATAGGTCATCCTGTTATTCCTGTACTAAGTCAAATTATTTGATTTACACTGCTGCAGAGCTTTAGTTTTAGTGTTTGGCCTGAGTGTACCTTCCTGGAATTATCAGTCTTTGTTTTCAGATGTTCCAATGACATTTAATTCCAGAGTTTTGAAACCACTAATTTAGGTTTCCCAAATTGAAGTGCCATAGACAATATAATTTTACTGGTTTGTAGTTGATATTTTCACTCTTCAGCTTTTTACCCTTTGGAAACTGTTGAAATGCATTTTTAAAGGAGAATTGAATATAACTTTGGTAAATGGATGTAATTACCAAGACTGTCTGTAATTGGATTTTTACTTAAGAGGAGCTATATTTATGTTATCTTTCCTTATTGGATGCAATGCAATGCCTATAATATTTCTTTCTCAATACACTTGTTTTGTTAATACCATCTGTAGTGCTCCTAAGTCAAGCATGTGTCTCCTGAGAGCACTTGAGTTACCCCAGTTTGCTGACATAATTGTTTGTGGTGATGTAGCATCATCTAAGGATGCATTCAGTGCCTCTGCAATTTGACAGCGTGCAAACATTTGATTTCGCCATATAAAAGTTTATAGAAGTGTCTGCTGTTTACTTTTAATGTAAGATAAATGTAGTTAAATAATATAGCTTCCATATGCTTCTGTGTGTCATATGCTAACATGGTGGCATACAAACATGCTCTTGTGGGTGTAAAAATGAAACCAGAAGGCAGAGTCTGTCATCCTGTTAGACCGAATATGCTGTTAGCAGTCCTTCTTCAGTGTCCTGACAGGATTCCATAACTGCAGAAGGGGAAATTTCCTCCCCAAGCTGTACATTTAACACTTGACTTAGGTCTTGAGGTAAAGAGGTTGCATCTGCAGCTATTTTCATTGCTCATATTAATTGTTAACTTTTCTTGACACCCTAACAAGTGTATCCACACTGTGTTAAACAATTCCAGCTCTTTCCTGGGGAAAAAAAAAAAAGGTTATTTATTTTTTTTTTTTTTTTAGCATTTTAAGCCTGATTACTTTTCACTTTAATTCATTATATTATTTCTGTTGTTATGAGAGAAGATGTACTTTTTTTTGAGTGCCAGCCAGTATTTTGTGCAATTCAACAGAACTGCATTATATTGTCATCCTGCAGCTTGGCCTGAAGTGATTATTTCTGGTTTGGTGGCATTGACTGGCGGTTATAAGAAAGAATAGCAGGAGTTCAAAAGGAAATCCTGCATTTCCCCTCTTTATGGGAATCAATATTATAATTTGAATCCCTTTACCTGGTAGTGTCCTGTTTTTAGCTGTTTCTATTCGTATGTTTGTGGCCATTCTAAATGCTGCAGAGATGGTAGAAGTCTAGGAGGGATTTATTGTTACTATGTGATTTTTTTTTCTCAGTGCATAGGGCTGCAAATGGGCTGCATTTGCTCTCCGGCGGTACTCACTTTTAAAAAAAAAAAGAGTTGTTGACATAGCAGAAGTGGCTTTGCGGTATGAGTTTATTTAAAACCACTGTGACAGAACTGAGGATTACGGGGAAATATTTTTTATGCAACATAAACCACACATGAGCCAACCCAATCAGTAGTTTGAAACCATGGAGGATGAATAATTTTACTAACTTTCCTGAAGGTCCACTGAAAACAGATTTGTCTCATTCTATTTCCAGAAGTGCCTGCTTTTGATAATATTTTTCTCGTAAGTGTTTAAGCTAACTTAACTGAGAAAAAAGTTCACAGCAGGCAGAAATGAGGTGATGAGTTCCTGAATGAATCACTGGAGTCAATCTGTCAGCTCTGCTAATTCCTGTCTGGCCCTTTTCAATCCATTAAAATGCCCTAATAGGGCATTTGTTGTATTATTTAATTTATTTTAGCAGTTTATGCTGCTCACCTTAAGCATCATTGTAAGCATGTAGCAGAAATCCTGCCATTTTTATGACTGACATGCTGTAAATATCAGGCCCATTAAGCTCAAGCTTTTAAAGATAATTCAGCTCAAACTGAAGAAGTAATGCATTGACATTGTCTTTGAAGATGTTAGCAGTCTCTTGAGTAGAAATTAATTGCCTCCTAGTATGACTGAAATGCACTGTACTGCATAGGCAAATCCAAGGCAGCCTGGGATTTTGGCATGTAAGGGTACCGGATGTTCATGGCTGTCATTTTATTTGTGTGTGTGAAGCAAGAACTGCCTGCTCTAACAGCAGTGATGCAGCTGCTTGGTTGGGTCTTCAAGAAGGTGCTCATCTGAGCCTACCAGCTTAGTAATAACACTGCTGGCAGTGATAAGTGCAGAAGTCCAGAAAAGTGAAATGTTTGCTTTCTAGGTCGTGTCTTAGGCATCAAGAAAAGCTTCTTGGATTCCTTGCTCTTTGGCCAGTGCCTTCTCTCCTTGCTGGCATGAGGGTTTTGTTACTCCTTCAGGAATGACTGGGTTGATTTACCAGGATCAGCACTTACAAAAAGAAGCAATTCTCTATTTTCAACCACCTTCCTGTCCCTAATCACCTCACAGGAGATCATCCTTCTCTCCTGCTTTAAGTCTTAGGTCTCTTACTAGACTATTCATTGTATTTTCTTCTTTTCAACTCCATCGTGTCTCCATGCTTATACGTGCATAATCCACTATATTATTTATAATTTTAACTTTCCTCTACACCAGTTTCTTTAAGCTCCATGATCTCTGTCAAATATTTGCCCTGATGTTAAATGTCCTTATATATCCATCACTTTTAGCATCAAAATAGGCTCAACAATCTCAGTGAATTATTTGGATGCTTAAAATTAAGCACATTTGTGCATAAGATGAGGCTATTAGGTAATAACTCATTGCAGCATGGAGTGTCTAGTTTAACATTGATATTTAGAAGTTCCATCACTTGTATTGCCATTAATAAATGTCAGGAATGAATTGTGGTCTTCTGTCAGACAGTAGTAAACATTGCAACGTGATGGTTTATTATGCAGTTGCAAAAATTGCCTCATGTGGCTGGTGGTGTAGGATACTGTTCATTTCCCTGCAGATGCTAGTGGCTGCTGTGATGCTAAGGGGATGGTTTGCATGTACTTGGCCATACTTCACATATTTGTGTTGCCAGATCTTTGGTGTCCTTGCTGAAGCTAATGAGGCTACACAGACTTTGGGCATCAGATTCTATTACTTGTTTAACCTTCCTGAAGAGGGCAATTACCCTGCTTTCCCATACTGAATGGTGACCTCTGTCCTTACACTCTCGTAATTGAGGAGGGGAATGTGTCCAAGTTTCTGACTGCCGGAGTTGAGAGCTAGGAAGGGTCACAAGCATGGAAAGTCAAAGGCGAGGATCAGCAATTTACAGGTAGTTATTAATATGCTGATTTATTGTCATTTGAGTCTAAAGAGACTTTTAACAGTTGCTTACCTTTTGCATGCTCTTCAAAATGCTGATTTTTTTCCTTAGAAATCCAATTACTTTTAAATGTGGGGATTTTTTTTTTCTTTTTTTTTTTTATTTCCAGATGATTGCCAACCCATCCCTTCCTCCAATACAGTTCTGTAGTTAAAAAACAAAAATCAGGTGTACTCATTGCTAAGTTACACCCCAGTAAATCCTTTAACTGTAAGAAAACAGAGTTGTTGTTTTCCTTTTTCTTCGTGTACTCCTAGTTACATTAAGTGCTGGCAACAAGGAAAAAGCTATGCTGTCTCGAAAACCTGAATTATTTAGGAATCTCCATAAAATAATATCACAGTTTGTTAAATAATAAAATCTGGATTAAATAATTTCATCTTCTGTTGCTTTATGGTATGATGTGTGGACCTGTCTGAAATCAAAGTACATGAGATGATTAAACTCTTGGGGACAAATTCAGTTCCTAACTCTGTCCCTGACTTTATTACTTTAATCAAGTCATGATCTTTCCTTTGGTTAACCTACAAAGTAGGATATAAATAGCCTATAATCTTAGAGATTTTGTGAGAATTAATTATTATTAATGAAATGAAAGACTCCATGATGTGTAAGACTATTTTTATTTATTATAATTACTTATTAATTCAGTGAAACTTTAGCAAGTTTTATTGCAGGCTTCCTGTGACTCAGATTTGCACACTAATAATTTTGTCCTCCATCATGGCTATCCAGTACCATTATCCACCTGGAAAAGTTAATCATGACAGTCCAAAAAAGGATAGGGGTGCTGAAAGAAAAGAGCATTGAGCTAAAATAAAACTGGTGGCAAATCAGTGCATCTTAAGTCCTGGGGTATGCCCTTGCAAACCTTGTTTGACTTTTGCCTGGCCCCAGAGGCATCTACATCCAAATTCAGTGACCAGAGCCCTAGCCCAGCCCTGTGCCTCACGTTTCCTATTGCCACGGCCCAGTCTTAGAGACCTGTAAGCTTTGAGCAGGGGACTAGAGAAATGCATCACATGTGAATGTGGGCTGCAGCCTTGATGGTGCTGTGCATGAAGACAAAACTCAGTATATGCACAGGGGCTCTGCTTCTGCCCATGGCAAAGGCATTTCAAGTTGAATGGAGCTTAGTAAAGTAACACTGTCCTCAGATGAGACCTGCAGAGCAGGTTTCTTTTATTTATTTTTTCTGTTTGTTTGTTTGTGGTTTCGGTTTCTTTTTCTTTATTTTTTTCTTCTCCCCGTTAAAGTATCTGTTCAGTAGTTCTCATTCATCCATCCTCATAGCAAGCTGTCGTGCACTGTAAAAGCCAACTTCTAGTAAAGTGCAGTAGCTGCAGCCCTTTTGTACCATGGCCACAGGCTGAACATTTGTGCCCTTCCTCTTACACATCTCCATTTATGCAAGAGATTCAAAGGTTCAGATGGCCAGAGAGTGGGAGAGCACAAGGGGTAGCACAATATTTAGGAAATTCAGTTTGGAGGGGGCAGACCTGGTGTTTGCAGCATTTTGCCAGAAGCATTTAGCTATAACATCCGCTGCTCAGAGCAGAGGTCACCACTGTGTGTGGGAAAGCTGCTCTTCGTCTGAAATATGGAAAAGATTGCAGTTTTGGAGAAAGAAGCTTTCTTTTATTTATTTTTTTTTTTTCCGTTGAGGTAGTTTCAGTTGCATGAGTGTTGTGTACATCAAAGCTTGGGAATCCCGGTCTTGACCAAGTATGTTTTCTGGCACATAACCACAGTATATATGTTTTCTTGTTTGTTTGTACAATGTATCATTGTTGAAACCATTGCCCCCACCCTTAAAATGACTGCCTCCTTAAGAAGATTGAATTTATATCATCATTGAGATAACATATGGTTCAAATAAGAATGTGTCTTTATGGTTTTGTGAAGCTTCAAGCACATATTTGAGTGATGCATGAATAATGACCTAAAAATAAATCAGTGTTATCCTATTAACCCAGGAGAGAGAATCTCACATAGAACACAAGTACTGACTGCATAGAGTATAATGCGATACATATAAGAGCATAAAGATTTTGTACTTTCACTTTTCAGCTGTCACATGCCTCTCAGAGCACAACGACTCTGCCAGTGTTGGTGACTGCTTGCGGTGGGCTGGAGCTATGCCATCTCTTGTACAGGAGTGCCTCATTCCCTGCAAAGATGACTGCACATTTACGCCTTGGTCAAAATTTACAGCATGTTCATTTGACTGTGAATCAACTAGAAGCAGGAGGCGGTCACTAACAGGTATACTCTTTTATAATATTAATCTGATGGCAATACTTGTGGATAATGCCTCTCAGATATTGGTGGACTGATGTTGGGGTTTTGGGAAAGCCCAGACAGAGTACTGACCATCCTTAATTGATTTTTGATCTGATACTGATCATTGCCTGCTTTATTCACATACATTTTGGTATGAGACTAGTGCAGAAAAACTAAGCGGTGGAAAGCCATTTTTAGGCATAAACCAAACACAACTATTCATTATGCAAGTTTGTCTGACCGATTAATCTGGGAAGCATGCAGCAAATATGTATACAAGTACATACTGTACAAGTACAAATCAGTGCGATTTTCTGTTTAAGACTCTTGAAATCTGGGTGAAGTTTAAAACTGGGAGACTTGTGCTCAGCAGTATGCAGTAGTTCAAGGGGGCAAATTAGTACCATGAATAAAGAAAAAACAGTATCATTAAACTAATTTTGTTTGTTCTTTTATATGCATCCATTAAAAACTCTAATTTAAACCATTACATGGAGCAGTCTCCCGTACTTGCTGTTGTGCTTCGTTATTATGTTGTCTGAATGCTGACCAAACTGAAAAGCTTTAAAACTCTATAACATGAATAGTTTGGAACTGCTTGTTTTGTTCAGAGTTGTCTTCCCCACACATGCATAGCTAAATCAAATTAAAATGAATTATACTGTTTTCAGGAGGCTTACAAGAATTTTACTGTTATTGTTATTCTGAAAACTGGCATCTTTTCATACATGTGTGTGGTGTTTGAGAGCTATGGTGTAGCTGGCTTGAGTTTGCTTCATTTACAGAGGTGAAACTTGAAAGACTTCTACTATGGTGTAGAATACTAACATTGCTGTAAAAATATCTTCTGCAATAATGCCTGGGAACTGAATGGCAGGGAATTATGGTGGCTACCACTGCTCCTTTCT
Source organism: Amazona ochrocephala (assembly GCA_039720435.1). Taxonomy (NCBI): domain Eukaryota; kingdom Metazoa; phylum Chordata; class Aves; order Psittaciformes; family Psittacidae; genus Amazona; species Amazona ochrocephala. The sequence continues at coordinate 35,867,031 of CM077881.1, forward strand.
TCTAGAATCACTTGTACCTGGCTGCATGGCTGTCTTGTTATTCAGTTTGCTACTGCTGGAATGATCCAAGTTTTTAGCAACTTACAATTACAGCATGCATATATAATGGCTTCAAGCTGCCATTTGTCAGTATGGCTCATTGAAGGATAAAGACTCCTCTTTTACTTAAAAATAATTATTATACATTTTTCTATTGTTTCTGCTAAAAAGCATATTCTAAAATGTTCTCTGTATGTTTGTAGTAGTAGAAATCCTTTATCCGTATCAGAATAATAGGTGACTGTTCTTGTAGAAAATATGTAAGAATTAAGTGAATACTTACCTCAAGGCAGTTTTAAATCTGAATTTTCTATGTGGACATCTGTGCAAGTTACAAAACAGTATAGGCCCGACCTATCCCCTTTCTTCCTATGTTCTAATATCAGACATAAATCCATTCAAGTAAATGGACCAGAAATGGTTTCTCATAGGTTTTGATAGCTTGTCTCCTCACCAGCAAAGTATTTGTGACCAAACACCACCAGTTTCTCCCGTATGACCTTGTTGGGTTCCCTTCCTCCTGCTGGGAAGGAGCTCATGACCTCAGCCCCTGCCCAGCAAGGGAGTTCTGAAAAGCAAGTGGTCAACATGCAGCAGGAGTCCCGTGCTGTGCTGGGGTGGGGTCAGCACAACACCACAGATTACAGCAAGAGAAGACCAAATCAGATACCGGTTTTGATTTGACCAGATTTCAAAAGGGAAAGTCAATGAGACTAGTGCTGACCTGCAGTTGCGTAAAATGTCATGAAAAGTGGAGCTAGCCAGAAGTCTTGAAAACTCTTATCCATAGGAGCTCAGACCAGAGATTTAAGGAAAGTGCTATTTTGGGAAGTGTTTCACAATATCAGGAGAGTCCTTTATCCATTTGTAGTTCACCTTTGTGTAACAGTACATGAATTATGCCTCCTTGTTCAATACTCGGCTTGTTCTCACATGGATGTTCTTGCTTCATTCTGAGAGCTTGTCGTGGCTTAAAGCGAGCCAGTAACCACATACCATGCAGCTGCATTGCAGAGTTCATTAACAGTGTCATTTCATAGGAATCTGCTAATTGTTTGCTAAGTATTTTCTTGCCTCCCATTCAGTTTTTAATAGCATTATTCATTTTACTTTGTAAGTAATCACAGACTTATGAAATTAGTCATTACTTAAGAAGTGAAAGACTTGTTACAGAACATTTCAAAATTCAAAGTAATTATAATGGAAACAGTTTTTAAGGAAGTCTTCAGTTAATACAGTCAATTAATTCACTTTAGTATGGATGCAGTGCATTTTCTGTAGGAAGGTAGATTTTTAATGTTTCATGGATTTTTATGTATAGTATGTACTACCTGATAATATTTAGTGCATATAATATTTGTTGGTGTTTAGAAATTTGATTTTAAAAAGAAAATACTATTTAATCGAAGTCTTTATATCCTCGTAAATTCTGGAGATAGTATTTTTAATAGTAATTTTTAAAGCTGTCTATGAAGGTGATAAAAATATCACCATCACTAATTCTAAAACTACTTCTTTGTGAAAAGTATGGGATGAATGTCACTTTTCCCCTCGAATTAGGGCTTTCATGCTAGTTTCATTAGAGAGAAGATTCCTACAAAACAGGTGGCAGAGAAAGTTGGAAAAAAAGTGTCATATAGGTGTGAGATTATTAGCATCCTTACCTGTGTCTGATATGCTTCATGCAATAATGGTGAATGTGGCCAAGTCCCAAATTCCCATGCTTACTAATACAATGCAGAATACACAGCTGTAGTTATACACTGAGTTTGTGGCTTCTGTCAGCTCATCAAGCATTTCATGCTGGAAACATCACTGGAGACCTCCCAGTCTATTAAAAGCCTTTAAAAAGACTTTCCTTGAAATATGTGGAGTTGTACCTCTTATTATACCTAAATCAAATTTTATTATAAATATAATACATAAGATTATATATAAATATGTATAAATATAAATATGTATATATATGTGTATGCACACACAGAGAAATATCAAGATGCCAGTACTATTTTATTTCTTTGTGTTTATTATCCCTTTGTGCTACTCTGAAAATACAATTTATAAAGAACTGGGGCTTGAAGATCAGTCATATTCGTAGAGTCTTATCATAGAATTCTAGAATGGTTTGGGTTGCAAGGGACCTTAAAGACCATCTAGTTCCAAGTCCCCTGACATAGGCAGGGGCGCCTTCTACTTCCTGTCCCTACCTGCTCTTGTAAAAAGTCGCTCCCCAGCTTTCTTGTAGGCCCCTTTAGGTAGTGGAAGAGGTCTGCAATCCTTTCTCTTATCTTTGGAAGTATATATTTGTATGCAAACAGTTATTGACAATATCCAGCTTGGGCTTCTATTATATTGTGAAAAGACTCTTGGTTCCAGACTAGAAAGAGGGTTGTGAGGTTATATAACTTTCCTTTTGTTCTTAGTATCTTTTTTTGTGTGGAATACCAAAGAGAAAACATTTCTTTAGGGATCAAAGCATTAAAAACTTTTTTTTCAGAAGTATTTTTAGAGCATCCAAGATCCCTAGTGAGCATTTTGAGAATGGTATACAGATGTGGTTTGTTAGTGAAGATGAATTTTCCCCTTCCATGCAGATAACAAGTGCAAAGATGTTTCTGAGCTCAGCCAGCATAAAGATTGCTCCATATCATGTTGGCTAACCCATGCCATGAAAAGCATTGATTTTATCATTAGAGGCTGTATACAGACATTTGTTCCCTTGAGTGGGTATAGGGATGCAGGGAGCATGAATTCTTTTCTTTACATTATCTCTTTTTGTACCAGGGACCTCTTCACATGTCTAGAAGTCTTGCAGGAACAGGCATGGAGAGTATAGTTGCAGAGAGCTCTACCACAGTTTTATTTGAATGCTGCTGCTTCCTGAAGCTTCTGAAAGAGCCTTCTTTTAAAACCTGCTGAAGGAATAGAATGAAAGAAAATGTAAACCTAAATATAACCATTGAAATGCTATCCAGCCCTAATAATTTACTGAGGATTATCTTTTGTGTTTTCTTCAAAGCACGGTTAGTGTGCAGAATGCATCTTCAACTAATTTGTAATGTAGCCTCAAAGAAGTTGTGGCTAATGTAGAGTTCTTTGGAAGCTGTCCTGGTAACCATTGATTGTGAGCAAATAGAGACAAAACAATGTATTTATTTTCATCAGATAATTAAAGAAAAATGCTGCTATATAAAATTAAAACGTATTATCTGGGCAGACCATTCCCAGACTTTACATTTTTCTCCTTGCTCTACTCATCAAAACAGTATTTCCAAATTCTCTGGCAGCCCCTCAAGATAAATATGTTGTCTTCACACACCATAGCACTGGCAGAAGCTGGTAGATACTTCAGAAATGTTCCTGGATATTAACATTCAGATTGTCTTGGTTCTAATGTGTTGAATTCATGCAAGTATAAGTAACATGATGTGGTGTTATCAAAAGTAGCAGATGTTAAGTAATGAACAAATTTCTGTGGTTGGAACAGGGCGAAGCAGAAAGCGAGACAAATGCCAAAATACTGAAGTTTATCCTCAAGTTCAAACAGAGCTGTGCCCCTGTGAGGTGTTTACCTCTCAGCCCCATGGAAATTGGTCTGACTGCATTATTGGAGGAGGTACCTCTGAGCCACAGTTTCGAACACAATCCCACGAAGACATGAAGGAGTGTGGCAAGGGTGTACGGCTGCGAGCTATTGCCTGTTACGATAAGACTGGCAGACTCGTGGAACCATCTCGCTGTAGCAGTTCAGGTAAGGAGCTCTAAAAAAGTGTACAGCGCGTGTAAATAATCATGATGCTGAGCTTGGTTATCCACTCAATGGTTCATTTTAGAGCCAGCCTGTGGTGAAATCGCTTTCACAAAGTTACCGTAAGTGTTGAACGTTGTTCTAATATCTTTTTATTGCTCTTAATACTGAGATTTTCCTCAGTATAAGGATGTGCTGGCATTTCTACAATGGAAATGAAGTAGAAGAGAGCTACGGTTGGCTACACTATCAGAATACCAGAGGCATTTTTCTTTGTCTGAGAACCCGATAAAAGTATAGACTTAGAAGCGATATTGTTTGAAGATATTACCTACTTGTTCAGATATTTTTATGCCTTTTCACTAAATTTGCAGGTTTGCATGTTGGGTTTTTTTTCAATGAAGGAATCAGGAATTTTCTTGAGATAATATTTAATTATAATACCCTTGTGGCGTCACCTGCTGTCTCTCATGCCAAGTACATGACTTCAGCAGCCAGTGGCCTTCTCCTTGCAATTTTGTGCCGAACTCAAGCTTAAGTTGATTCACAGTGTATATTTTAATGTCACTGCTTGCTGGGAGTCAGGGCTGTGGTTCTGTCCGCTTATATTTCACATATAATAAAGTGAAGTATATACAAGATATAATCAAATAGCCTATATCAAGCAGAAAGAGGGCAGAATTAGAAGTAGAGCAAGCAGGAAATGTCATTCCATCTGGATATTTTCTCCCAGCTTCTGTGGTCTGTTCCACACAACATCCTTGTCTCTAAACTGAGGAGACATAAATTTGATGGATGGACCACTCGGTGGATAAAGAGTTGGCTGGATGGCTGCACTCAAGAGTTGCCGAAGCAGAGACTGGTAACAAGTGATGTACCTCAAGGGTCAGTGTTGGGACCAATCACGTTCAATGTCTTTGTCAGTGACATAGACAGTGGGATTGATGTGCCCCTCAGCAGGTTTGATGACGACACTAAGCTGTGTGGTTCAATTGATATGCTGGAGGAAGGAGATGGGATGCAGAGGGACCTTGACGTGCCTGTGTGGTGGGACAGTGCCAGCTCATGAAGCAAGACAAGTCCAAGGTGCTACACCTGGGTCGGAGCAATCCCAGGCACAGCTACAGGTTGGGCAGAGAAGAGATTCAGAGCAGCCCTGTGGAGAAGTACTTCGGAGGACTGGTCAATGAGAACATGAACCGGCGATGTGCACTCACAGCCCAGAAAACCAACCATATCCTGGGCTGCATCAAAAGAAGTGTGACCAGCAGGTCAAAGGAGGTGATCCTGCCCCTCTACTCTGCTTTTGTGAGACCTCACTTGGAGTACTGTGTGCAGTTCTGGTGTCCTCAACATAAAAAGGACATGGAACTGTTGGACCAAGTCCAGAGGGGGACCACAGGGATGGTAAGGAGGCTGGAGCACTTCCTGTGTGAAGATAGGATGAGAAAGTTGGGGCTGTTCAGTCTGGAGAAGAGAAGGGTGTGTGGATATCTCATAGCAGCCTTCCAGTATCTGAAGGAGGCCTACAAGGATGCCGGAGAGGGACTCTTTATCAGGGACTGTAGTGATAGGACAAGGGGTAATGGGTTTAAACTTAAACAGGGGAAGTTCAGGTTAGATACAAGGAAGAAGTTCTTTCCTGTGAGGGTGGTGAGGGTTGCCGAGGGAAGTTGTGAATGCTTCATCCCTAGCAGTGTTCAAGTCCAGGCCAGGTTGGACAGAGCCTTGGGTGACATGGTCTGGAGTTAGGCATCCCTGCCCATGGCAGGGGGGTTGGAACCAGGTGAACTTAAGGTCCTTTCCAACCCTAAATATTCTATGATTCTGTGAATCACAGTTTGTTGCTATCATTACACTAAATCAATTTACACAAAAACGCCCTTCTCTTAAGGGCAAATTCTGTACCTATCCCTCTCCCAAACCACTTACACTCTCTGCTTTACAGTCAAAAAGCTTAGGATACCACACAGTGTGATGTAGTAGGTTGGAAGACTGCTATATGATGGGAGAGGGAGAAATGATGTCTCAGGAGGAGATTAAGTAATACAGTCAGAACTATTAATGCTCACAAATATATAAGGGAGCGGAGAAAGAAGTGGAGCTGCTCTGTGGAGGGTCTTCAGGATGAGGCTCAGCAGCCTGAGCTGCATGTAATAAAAGGAAAAAACCCACTCACATGAAATGATTCAGTCCTAGAGTGAATTCCTCTCACAGCTGTTGATGGCTGTTCCAGCTGGCTGCACGACATCATAAAGCAGCTTTCCATGGTTTCTGTTTCAACAGTGTGCTTTTGTACCAATTGATTATGCCTCTGTGGCCCATGAAGGAGGAATGCTCTACCTTTCCCCCACAACATTACCTTTTTTTCTGCAAAAAGGGAGCCGTTGGATTTTGAAAGGCGGGTTTGCCTGTGCTGTGACTTGCTCTTTCAAAAAACTTAGGGTTTTTATCACTATTAAAAAGAGGAGGTTGTGTGTGTGGCTTTTCTGAATAACCTTGAAGCCTGTTTTCTGTCAGTGATATTTATGTGGCATTTTTAATGGTCTGGCTTCTCTTAGGGAGGTAGTAGGGAGTGGTAGCTCAAGGGGATTATTGTTGGCTTTCTTGTCTTCAGCTTTTTATCTGGGCAGAAATGACTGCAGCACAGCCCTGGCCCGCGATCCATGTCAGAGGCCAGAGGGGTGATCAGTACTGTCCTGCAGAGCCCTGTCATATGCCCGTCCTCAGAGTGTTCTGAAGACCTTTAGATTCGGAAGTGGGATGTAAAGGAGGGGTGAGATGTTTTCCTTCTGGATGCCCCATAAAGAGTCCTCCTAAGGGTGGACTATTAATCTCCGGACAGACCCCTGTTTAATACCCAGGATATTTAATCTGCTAATTGCTACCCATGTTAAAAACCTTCCTTTCCCTGCAAGGTGAGTTGGAAAGCAGCATTGCCTTGATCTCCAGAGGACATAGGTATTTTGGTGACTTTGGGTGTAAACTGTGCAAAAGCGGGCAGAAAGTTCCATAGACTCCGCTACTATCACTTTGGAGCTGTCTTCCATCCAAAGCAGTTTAGTGAGGATAAGCCTGATATTTACGATCTTTAGAGCTGGCAGCTGTCAAAATACACCTCAGAACACATTATTGAATTAGTGATAGAAACAAATCATTATCCAGTTAATAATTAGCAGAATGTTATTCAACCATAATAGAGAAGAGCAAATTACAGAAGCATGCAGAATTCCTAAGCCCTGAGAAATTGTTCATAACAGGTTTTTTTTTAAGTAGCTCAGTTTGTCTTGTTCACAATTAGCATCAGGTGACCTTTAACATTTGCTAGCTGACCATATTATGGCTAAGTCATTGACCTACATATTGAATGCCAATCACTGTGATATCTAGGCACTGTTCTTGCTTTATAAGATGTGGGGGTAAGTATATTCCTCTTTTAATGCATAGAATTATAGAACGGATTTGGGTTGAAAGGAACCTTAAATATCATTCAGTTCCAATCCCCCTGCCATGGGTAGAGATACGTTCCACTAGACCAGATTGCTCAAAGCGCCATCCAACCTGGCCTTAAACACTGCCAGGGATGGGGCAGCTACATCTGGGCAACTCGTTCCAGTGTGTCACCACCCTTATAGTGAAGAACTTCTTCCTAATATCTAATCTAAATATACCCTCTTTCAGTTTAAAGTCATTCCCCCTTGTCCTATCATTGTTTCTTTGAGGTCTTCTGACATCTCTTTGTTTCTGGCTCTTTTCCTTTTGCAGGACAGTGCATTTCCTTCCTTTCTTTTGAACCAGGACAGAAATGAGAAGTTGTAAGACTTAGACCTTAGTTCTTTGCTTCATCCTTTTAAAGAACTTTTACGAAATTCAGAAAGAAAGATGTAAGGGTGTAAACTTTGTCTTAGAAGTAAATTTAAGTTTGTTCAGGACTTGATAATGCCATGACCACAAGATGTAGGGCAACAAAAGTAGTTAGAATAGAATAGAATACATCAGTTTGTGGCTTTTCTGGAGAGCAAACTCAGGCTCTTGCCTTCTTGCTGCAATGATTTTTATTTTTCCTGACAGAAACCTGGCTGTTGAACTTACCAGTTCAGTAGGGTTTAGTTCACTTGTGTCAATGTGACTTATGTGAATGTATCATATTACCGAGTGAACGTACTGTGGGTTTGAGTCTAATGTAGAAATTAATCACCACTCAGACTTATTAGTCACGAGGTCTGAGGCTCTGATTTTACACTGAGGTTTTTGAGCAATTCCTCATTTGCAGCTTAAGGGGGGAGACACCTAAACCAAAAATGTCTGTTCATCTGTTTGTTGCAGTCTAGACTCCAACTCTCCTAAGCCTTTTATCTACAAATATGTCAACCCTTTAAGCATACCTTTTCAACAGGAAGTGGATTTTCTCCCCATTGGTGTAGTTACTGCATCAGAATATCCCAAGGTCCAAAATCAGTGAACACAAAAGCATTCCAGATGTGCCATAATGGAAATGCACTACTAGCTTGCTTGGTGTCTACAGTTTCTTCTGTGAGGACCTAAGATGTGCGCTGGAGGGACCTCTGTCCTGACCCAGCACAACTGAGCACAGCTTGTGTGAATACTTTGGGTCAGCTGTTGTGGGTACACAGGCCAAACCTCAGTAATTTAACTATCATCACTGAAGTTTAGTCATGAGCGTTAGCTCACAATCATTAGATATGACCAGGTTAGCTCACAATCATTAGATATGACCAGGTTAGCTCACAATCATTAGATATGACAAGCTTAAACATGCAAACCCCAGAATTGCCTGAATTTTATTTCTTTCTGCACCAAACCTTTTCTCTGATGTTCAGAAAAAAGCACAGTATAGCTTTTTTTCTTCCATTTATTTTTTATTTTCATGACTGGGTTTTGTGATTAGTCCACTGCTTTATTTTAGTGATAAGCCATTGTTTTCCTTGATCACCCATTCAATAAGCTCAACAAATGAGTGACCTGCAGTTTCCAAATTGAGCTAATTAGTTTTTTTTTTTCCTGGATTTGATTCACTCTTCTTTTCTTTCCTTTAATTTGTAAATGCACTTATGAAATCATGGATAGGGCTAACTATCCCTAACTACATTGCAAAAATGTAATTGATAGTTTGCCTCAATATGCCTTCCCATCAGAAGATTGGCTTGTATTGCATTCAGCTTGCTGCTAGCGCAGGTCTCCGTTTGCTGGCTGGTGTTTAGAGCATCCTTGTTGGACGTGAAATTGTCCTCTTAATTGCAGTTACTTTACTTCTCAATCTGTCATCCAAGTTCCTCATAGCTCTTTTGTTTTGAATTATTTTGTGTAGTTCCTTTGCCCCTCTTTCTTGTGTGCTGTGCCAACAGGGTTTTTTTAATCTTAGAGGAGCACAGGGTGCCTCATCTGTTCCAAATCAAACAGTGGAGATTTCTGTTCTTTTGCACAGAGGTTCTGATTTTGATCTAAGCCGCAATTTATGGAAAGCAGGAATTTCTGAAGAGCATTTATATTGTTCAGGTTCCACTGTGCTTGCAACAACAGGAACCTGGACACAACAAACAGATCCTGGCTTTAAATCACAGAGCAGTTAGCTTCAATCTGCAGTCACCTTAAACAGCTTTCATTATCTCTACATTTATAAAGGGCACAGTAGGAATGCTCATATACTTCCTTATTCTCAACAATGCCATGTTTTATTGAACATGATTTAGTTGTGGTTGGACAAACCAAAGAGGACTAGGATTGCACAGAGGGTTCCCCAGCACCTTCTGATGCATGGGTGTCACTTGGCTCCTCCCAGTCAGGTTGATGAAACTGCTACTGGGAAGCTGCTGGCAAGGTCATCTTTAATCCTGACTGTGTGGGATTAGCAAAGATATGCACCAGGAGGAGTTAAAAATTTTGGAGATGTGAAAACTCATAGTTTTTGTGGTTGCAGGGGGGATGTTCCTTGCTCTGAGGCACATCAGGGAGCATGTGCCAGCAGTCACAGTGCTGCTTCTGTCATGATCAGCCATGTCCCCAGTGTTGAGAGATTTAGGACAGTATGCAAAGGTCACGGATCGGCAGTTTCAACTCCCACAGCTGAAAGCCAGGTAGTATCAAGTCTCATGAAATTTGATTTTCTGAAAGGTCAGCTCAGAGTAGTGCTGTATTTTTACCCAGGGCATTCCTCTGGGGCTTATGCTCCCTTACATGAAAATCCTGACCACCAGCTTGACAGACATTGCATGACCTACCTGTGAGTTAACACAAGGACCTTTTCTAAAACCCTTCAGTGTGTGAATCCCTGCACTGTCATTTTAGGAGAAAATGAGCTATTTTCAGGTAACCTTTAATCAGTAGCTTATAACAATCCTTCTGCAAAATTGTATTTTTGTAGCTCAAAAAACTATAAGCAGAATAGGTTGAATAGGTGTGTCAGGTGAGCCTGACAAGGGGAAAAAAGTGGTCTTTGGCAGTCTTTCCCTGAAGCTTCCCCTGCACTCGCAGGGGAGAGTTCTAACACCTTATTGTTAGTTGGGTCAGGTTTGCAACTTATTGCAGCTAACTCCACTGATGCTTGTAACATATTTGTATCTACCTAATCTACAAGGAATAGTGAACCAATCAGAAGAAGGCATCAAGGAGATAAAGAGGAATCAAACCAGTTTTCACCAGCTATCTGGTTTGGGCTGTTGCCGCACGTGAGCATCAGCGCACCTTTCAAAAGTTCAGAGCAAGGAAGATGTTGAGCCTTCATCAAAAAGACCCACACCCGAGACCACCGGGGAGTAGTGCACAAGGGTAAAGAAGGCATTCCCTTAGTTTGAATAAATCTCTGCCTACTCTCAGATAGTTGATGCATATGTAAAACCGGCCACTCCCTCTGATGTAGGTGGCTCCCTGCATCACGGAGTGTGCATTTTGACAACATAAAAAGCTCAAACCTCATGCAGTATGGGGAAGCAGACCCTCATACCATCCAGGTCAACGTTGCCTCTGAGGGGACACCCGCTACGGTGGAACCTGCCACCTCATACTGCGATGATGTCTCTCGGAGCTGATTTCCTAAGTGTCATCACATGGTCTCTAGGGTTGGTAAGATAAACACAAAATAACAAGATCCATCACTGTTTCTTTAACCCTTTCCTGGCTTTTCCTCCCTAGGTCTTTCCTCCCCACGCCCTTTCCCCCCACACTCTTTCCCTCTAATAATAAACTAGGGGGTTTTTATCTATTGTGTCTTGTCTCTCAACCTGGGATCCTCGAACTCTGCAACATAATTGGTGACGAGGATGGGATTCCAGGTCTGAGAGACTGTGAGAGATACTTGGGTATAACAAGCATTAATGGGGCCGTGTAGTGAGTTTCACACCAGGTTCCACATCTCACATCTTTGTGTGTTGACATATTTGGGTATACGAGAAATAGCTGGGCCATGTGATGGGGTATACAGCCCCCAGCTTCCATGTCTTGCATCTTCGTGTGTAGTGGGGCCATGTAGTGGAGTGCACAGCTACCGGATCGCTCCACGCTTAAGTTGTTTAGTTGTTAGTTGTGAGTAACCATGTTCAAAAAGAAGCTGCCCTCCGGCCCACAGGAATGGGAAGGGCCAGTGGAACTGATAACCTGTGGGAGGGGGTTGTGCTTGTGTCCTCCTACGTACAGGTCCATGGTGGCTGCCTGCAAAGTTTGTCAAGCCACACCATGAGCTGGACTGACAAGTTCAAGAACCTGATGCCTCAGCTGCAGGAGCTGACCTTGAAGACCCTGAGTGGAATGTGACAGAGGAGGAGAAAAAGGAGTGATTTGCAAAACATTTCTTGGGGGCAACTGAAAAGTAACAATTTGAATATGTGTGCTTGCAATGTAGCTGTTTTTAGAGGCCGTGATTGTGTATAAACCACCTGCATTTACTAGCCAGTTGCTAATAAGAAACTACACCTTGTACTGTATGGATTTGTCACTTGTAAAAGAGATGTTAAGAGCATGCAAATTTACAGCAGCCGATAGAACATGCTTAAGGCAGAAGCTAGAAAGACTCTAATACAATGGTAGTGTTATGAAGCAGGTAACGGAACCAATTAAGAGGGTGGGAGAACCCCACTGCCGGGAAATTCTTTCTTTGGCTGGTCTCCCACTGCCACCAGCGTCTTCAGCGCTCTGCTGCACCCTGTAGTAGTTATACTGCTAATGTAAATCTGTATGTGCTTTGCCATAGTAACGACTTGTTACTGAGTGAAGCAGGTGAAACTCTGCATTGACAACAAGGTGCCACGACTGAGGTTGGCCAAATACCTCCTATCACAGTCAAGGGCAAGACTGGGTTGGCCTCTGCGTTTGCCACCAAGAAGAACCTTTAGCTCCGCTGCTGGCTGCAACCCAGCAGGCATTGAGCGGTGGGGCACATGCCATGCCAGATCTTGATGTGAGGGATGGCCTCCTCTGTTATAAGAGGGCCATCCAGGAGGGAAGAGCAGGCCAAGCAGCCTGTGGTTGACATGAGAGATGATCTAGTCCAAATCCCCTGCTCAAGCAGGGGCATCAAAAGCAGGTTTTATCATTAGCATAAGTAACTATTATAAGTATAAGAACTAACTATCATATTTGAATCGTCTATTCTCCAAGGCTAATGTCACGAAGCTGCTCATGTGTGATTTAAGATTCCTTAAGCAGAAAAGGGGATAAAGAAAGCCAAGGACTGTGTCTTTGGAAGTAACAGCAGCGATCATGAGATGGTCGAATTCAAGATCCTCAGGACAGTGAGAAAAGCGTGCAGCAAGCTCACTGCCCTGGATTTCAAGAGAGCAGACTTTGGCCTCTTCAGGAACCTGCTCAGTAAGGTTCCATGGGATATAGCCCTAGAGGGCAGGGGGGCCCAAGGCTGTTGGTTGATGTTCAAGGATCACCTAATACAAGCTCAGGAGTGTTGGATCCCAATTAGAAGGAAGTGCTGCAGGAGGGCCAGGAGACCTCCTTGGATGGATAAGGAGCTGCTGAGGAAACTTCAAAGGAAAAAAGAGGCTTGTAAAAGGTGGAAGCAAGGGCAGGCAGCCTGGGAAGAATACAAGGATGTTGTCTGGGAAGCTGGGGACCAGGTTAGGAAAGATAAGGCCCAGTTAGAATTAAACTTGGCTAGGGATGTGAAAGATAACAGGAAGGTATTCTATAGGTATGTAGCGAATAAAAGACAGACTAGGGTCAACATGTGCTTCCTCCAGAAGCTATGGGGAGACCTGGCTACCCTAGATTTGGAGAAGGCTGAGGTTCTTAAGGACTTCTTTACCTCGGTCTTCACTGGCAAATGCTCTGACCACACCACCCAAGCCTTGGAAGGCAGACGCAGGGACTGTGAGAATGAAGACCCTGGGCCCACTGTAGGAGAGGATCTGGTTTGAGACCATCTTAAGAACCTGAACATATACAAGTCCATGGGACCTGATGAAATCCATACGCGGGTGCCAAAGGAGCTGGCAAATGCTAAGCCACTGTCCATCATATTTGAAAAATCATGGCAGTCAGGTGAAGTTCCCGATGACTGGAAAAAGGGAAATATAACCCCCATTTTCAAGAAGGAGAAAATGGATGAGCTGGGGAACTACAGAGCAGTCAGTCTCACCTCTGTGCCTGGCAAAATCTTGGAGCAGATTCTCCTGGACATCATGCTGAGGCACATGAAAAACAATGAGGTGCTTGGTGACAGCCAGCATGGCTTCACTAAGGGGAAATCCTGCCTGACCAATCTGGTGGCCTTCTATGAAGGGGCTACGGAACTGATGGACAGGGGTAGAGCAGTTGATGTCATCTACCTGGACTTGTGTAAAGCCTTTGACACTGTCCCACATGACATCCTTGTCTCTAAGTTGGAGAGACATCAATTTGATAGGTGGACCACTCGGTGGATAAAGAACTGGCTGGATGGCTGCAGGCAAAAAGATGTGGCCAATGGCTCAATGTCCAGCTGGAGACCAGTAACGAGCGGTGTCCCTCAGGGATCGGTGTTGGGACCGGTCTTGTTCAACGTCTTTGTGGGTGACATGGACAGTGGGATTGAGTGCGCCCTCAGCAAGTTTGCCGATGACACCAAGCTGTGTGGTTCAGTTGATACGTTGGAGGGAAGGAATGCCATCCAGAGGGACCTTGACATGCTGCTGAGGTGGGCTGATGCCAACCTGATGAAGTTTAACCATGCCAAGTGCAAGGTCCTACAGCTGGGGCGGAGCAATCCCAGGCACAGCTACAGGTTGGGCAGAGAAGAGATTGAGAGCAGCCCTGCGGAGAAGGACTTGGGGGTGTGGGTTGATGAAAAAATGAACATGAGCCGGCAGTGTGCGCTTGCAGCCATCTTATGGATGAGGCCTCATTTCTGTAGGCCTTATTCTTGGCAGCCTAATCTCTTTTACAAGGAATATGGGCAGCTCTGCCTAGGCTGTCCTCTTCCCAGCTCCAGACCCCGCAGGTGGCAGCCTCAGGATGCCCCCTCCTGCTTCCTGAAAGTGTGGGAGTAGTAGGTGGTCTTGGCACCATCAGTTAATGACAATATGTAAACCCCGTGCTCAGACTACCCTAAACCTTTGGGTTTAATTAGATATTGCAGTACTCCTGTTTCTGGCTGTGATTTCTCCTATGTGCTTCTGCAGTATATCTGTCATGGTTTAAACCCAGCTGGCAGCTAATCCCCACACAGCAGCTCATTTATTCCCCTCCAGTGGGATGGGAGAAAGAAGAGTAAAAGTGAGAAAACTCATGGGTTGAAATAAAAACAGTTTAATAAGTAAAGCAAAAGCCATGCACACACACCAGGAATTCAGCAAACCAAGCAATTCAAAGCAAGCCAAGGAATTCATTCACCACTTCCAATTGACAGGCAGGTGTTCAGCCATCTTCAGGGAAGCAAGGCTCTGTCATATGTAACTGTTACATGGGAAGACAAAATGCCATCACTATGAACATTGCCCCTTTTTCCCCCACCTTCACATGCTGAGCATGACACCATATAGACTGCAATATCCCTTTGGTCATTTGGGGTCAGCTGTCCTGGCTGTGTCCCTTCCCAACCCTTTGTGCACCCCCAGGTTACTCACTGGTGGGGTGGGGTGAGGAGCAGTAAAGTCCTTGGCTCTGTGTAAGCACTGCTCAGCAGTAACAAAAACATCCCTGTGTCATCAGCAGTGTTTTTAGCACAAATCCATAGCATAGCCCCATGCTAGTAGCTACTGTAAAGAAAATTAACTCTACTCCAGCTAAAGCCACTGTATATCTCTGTGGCCTTTTTATTACAGAAACAACTTCTCAGGACAAAGCTTTTTAAAGACTGCTTGAGAAAAAAAAAAAAAATCATCTGAATTTCACCTTATTTTCTGCCTGTCCCATTCCCTGGCATGGGAATTAAGGCTGAGTTTGGATCACAGGTGGCTGAAAGGTATTGCCAGGTGCAGACGGGGCTATTCTACCCCTGTGTCCTTTATTTCAGGACTCTTCAAAGCCACTGTCACCTTTGACAGGTTTTCTGCTATCTCAAAGCTAAATAGCTTCTAAATTTAGCCCCAAAATCCTGGCTGGGTTCTCCTCTGGACCTTTTTTTGACATTTCAACACATCTCCTTGGGTGTGCAGTGACACTCTTAATTACAGCTGTGGTTGCCAGGGAAGCTGTAAGCACAGAAACAGAGCCTGTAAAGAACCTGCCCTCCATTTCTTGTTTGACTAAGGATTTTTACATATGTATAACTGTTCGAAGAACACTTTTTATTCCCTGTGTTTTCGTTTCCTGTCTTCTAAAATCTATTTGCCATATGAAAATTTGGCCACAGTTCTTCTTTCCTGGATGTTAAAAAGTCTTTACAAATGAAATTGGATCACAACTGTTCAGACATTGCTATTCTCTATGTTTTTCTGGCAATAGAATCAAAGGTAAGCAGCCTTCAAAAAAGTTATTTCTGAGTGGGTCAAACTGGCTATCAGAGCAGTTTACTTAAAGCAAGTTAGGACTTCCCCTGAGGCATTAGTATGTAGAAATGCACATACTTCCAGATCTTTATCTTCTTAGAGAAAGCAAGCATCTTATGAGGAAATATTTAAACAATTAGCTATTTGAGCAGCATCCTCTGTAGTGCTGTATTTAGCCACAATGATGTCTGTTGTTACTCCTTGGCTCTAAATACAAATCTTTATATCCTGTCTTTTTGCCCAAATTTCTTTTATGCTTTTTGCTGCACTTCATAAAGTGACCCTTTTGAAGAGGTGGCAGTACCAGACTACGCAAAGGAATGATTTTTTACAAACCTCAAACAGGCTTTCTTGTGTTCGATGATCACTAACAGCCTCCAGTTGAGTATTACTGCTATTCACCCTTGCTCATGTTGATGCCTTTTGTTTCTATTATTAGGCTCAGTCAGTTTTCGTCTATTTTTGACAGGTTGATTAAAGCTCTTCAGTGGGAGTAGGGAATATTTTTAGTGTAGAAATAGTAGTTTGGTGTAGAAATAGTCTATTGGAGGTTTAGGAGAGTTTTGATAGTGAGTTAATGCAATGGACAATCTACTGCCCTGGTTTCTTGAGAGTATCTCTTTGAAATGTGGCTTGTCTCTTTGTCCTTAAGAATGCATTTGTCACAAATACAGCCTGTTATGAAACAAACCTCTAATAAAATGTTACAATACAAAGATAGATTTAGAATAATTATTTTTCTCTTCCTATGTGTCATTCCATTGGAAGTATGAAAAAATAACGGTTTAGCTTAAGTCTTTTCATGAATTGCTTACTCCAGTATTGAGACCTGTACACTTTCCCTGCTCATGGAGAACTTCATGATGCCTTTGAGACATGTGTAGCTGTACTGGGTAGTGACATGTAGTGGTTCACAGCATTCCTCTCATATTTTACATGGTTTTTTTTTTGCAGTGTTTTTAACCCAGTTGCCTTTTATACAGCTCCAATGAACAGGAGTTTCAGGCAAATAAACAGATGACAAATAATTGTAAGTGGAAAGTCACAGTTTACATCTTTACAATCTTTACTACTGGTGAGGAGTCTTGAGGCAGTTGGACGTAGTAGGCTTTCTAGTGGATTTCAGTGAAAGTTCAAAGGTTTCACATCTGACATATTCTGAAGATCTTCAGAAGCAATACCATGTGTTTCTGCTTGTATGGAACGAGAGTCCTACAAAAATAAGAATTCCAGGTTGTCCTGGATTCAGCAGTAGCAGTCATTTTTCTCCTTCTCAGTAGCTGGGGCAGTGCTGTGGTTTTGACTTTTGGCCTGGGAACAGCACTGATAACATCGTTGTTTTCAGTTGCTGCTCAGTAATGTTTACTCTGACCAAGGACTCTCTGAGTCTCATGCTCTGCCAGGGAGGAGGGGAAGCCGGGAGAAAGCAGAAACAGGACACCTGACCCAAACTGACCAAAGAGGTATTGCATGCTGCAGCACGTCATGCCCACTATATAAACTGGGGGCAGTTACCCGGAAGGGTTAGATCACTGCTCAGTTGGGCTGGATATATCGGTTGGTGGGTGGTGAGCGGTTGTATTCTCTTCCCTTGTTATTTCTGTTATCATGATTGGTGGTAGCAGCAGTGGTTTGTGTTATACCTTAGTTACTGGACTGTTCTTATCTCAACCCGTGAGAGTTACATTCTTTCGATTCTCCTCCCCATCCCTCCAGGAGTGGGGGGGAGGAAGGGGAGAGAGTGAGTGAGCGGCTGCATAGTACTGAGTTACCAGCTGGGCTTAAACCACAACACAGGTTTTCCACATAGTGTCTGAATAAAATGAGCTGACTGCCTGAGAAGCAATGTGTTTGATGGAGTGCCGTGTATGGCAATAAAGTTAGCATGACAGGGGAAGGTGGGCACGTAATGGATATCTTTTAAGGTGCCTTTTGTAGTCTGCTTGATCAAAGAGTTTGGGAGAACAACTGAGAAACACAGCAACAGCTGAATTTAGAAGATTAGAGGAAATTAACCTGAATTAGGAAATCTGGATAAAATTAAACTTCAGCTTGGGCTGCTGTCAGGATTATCATGATGATATTGATGAGTAACTGAGAATTTGTCCTACCTTAGTCTATTCCTGGGTCTGAGATATACTTTGAAATCTCTCCATCCTCCAAGGTTTGCAAATGGGGATGGTGTAAGTTAAGTCACTGAGAGCCTGGTTTGCAAAACTTCCAGTATCCCTCAGTACAGACGGAGATTCCCTTTGTGAAATATTGGAACTCATTTGTATTTGATAACATGGAGGAGTCACCATTAAAAATTGTATTGTTAAACAAGATTGCATCGCTTTTGGGTTCTGTCTGACTTTGTTGAAATTCTCTAGCAGAGGAGGTTGAAATACACAAGCAGAGTGTTCAAAGTCATACTGCAAAATTGTAACAAAAGTCTGTCAGGAATTCATTACATCAATGCTCTGTGTTAACGTCACAAAAATGTCCTATTTCCATCTCAAGGTTTTCCATCATCTAAATGAGTTGTACTGCTCTCTCTGTGCCTATGCTGTGGAAAAACAGGACTATTCCCTTTCTTAAAATCCTGTTTCCATCAGATGTTTTTTATAGTACAGCTTTATTTAAGGAGGTCAGATGCCTGTGTGTTCCTGCTTCTGTAGCAAGGTGACCCTTATTAGCAAGAGTGAAACTCCTTATCCAAGCAGGCTGGACCTTCACAGCAGCTACCTGGTGTACGGGAAAGTGCTCACAGATCTTCCTAATGCTGGTAATGGTTAGTGGCATCTTTAAAACAGTGCCAGTATAATTAAAGCATGTAGTTAGGTTTCTCATTTAGTGTCTATTAGATGAGAAGGAGTTGAGGCAGTGTATTGATTTAAATGTATTGATCTGAAAGGTCACTGTGTCACTCGCCTCCTGTGTTGGCAGGAAGGGGGGCTGTGGGTTTCGTTGTGGGTTCAGAAGCTTCTCCCTGCCTTTTCAGTGCCTGTGTGACCTGCGCTTGAACAGAGGCCCTTTTACACTCAGTAATATCTTTTGAGTTTGTAAATTAAAGGACTAGGAACATACATTTAAAGAAAGGAAGAAAGAAGTTTCCTTTCATGTTGTTATGAGCCTTTTTGATAACATTAATTGCACATGGCCCTAATTGTTTAGTGTTCTTTTTTTGCAGAATCATCTGGTGTATTATTTTGTCTGAAATAAAAGCAGTATTATAATGCATAATACATGCCGATTATCAGGATACAAGGAAGTGCATCAGCATTTCCCACTCTGTAAAATGGAAACTTGTCACATTGTTGTCCATGGGAAGTTGTCTAAATGAGGCTTGTCAGTGTCTTGGGGTTGCAGCTTGGCAGCTGAAATGAGGTGGCATATTGTGCTGACAGTGCCTAACATTGTATCTTCAGAAACTGGCAGAAAGATGCTCTCTGCGGAGGGGCCCCAAGCTCTGCAATTGAGTTTCTTAGTGTGATCCAGCAGAGCCTGAAACCATTGACCTTCAGGCCATACATGATTTACTGATGAGGGTAGATATTTTTGGTGACATTTGGCTGCAGTTTTCTCCCAGCGATGGACCCTTGGCTCTGGAAGATGCTTCCTGCCTGGTCCAAATTGCCCAAGTCTGTATTGATCTTCAGAGCACTCTGCAATGCACATCTATTTTCGGAGCTACTGTGCAGTTGGGCCAATGAGAGAAGTAAGATGTAGGAGAAAGAGGCGAATTTGATGATCTGGACAATTTAATTTTGTCCTTATGATATACTGCAGAAGTGTGTTCAACCCTTAAACAGAGAGGTCTTGTTTTATTCTATAAATCTCACAATAATAATAAAAAATAAACACTATCTCAGGTTTGTTTTAAAATCTGCTTTTATTATGAATTGCGTAGCCTGAAGAATGTGTGCTAAATAATTCACAATAAAGTACAGTGGAGTGAGTTTCTTTCCTGATATACGGAGGATGACAACGCTGGTAAAGATAAAAAAAGCTACTCAATTTTGTTTGAACAAAGTAGATGATTTTCCCAGTGGCCAGGTGATGAGCAAAGTGTATGTAAAACCACAGCTGAGCTACTGTCCTAACTGCTATTGAGCCCTGTGGGTGATTTTTGATTTGAGTAAGGACTTTCTTAAGATATCAGGGCTCCCAAGCAGCCAGCCTGGCCTTTCACTGGGGTGGAGCCCTGTGAGGAGTGGGAATCATTTACACAGCTGGTTTTTGGAGCCTAGACACATTTACACAGTGGATTTCTTCCTCTGTGCGTCCAAAAGTTCTCTGTGAGATGAATGCACGCTGTGAAGTCCTATTTATTTGCACTATTTATTTAGACTCAGAAGGCAGCAGACAAGTCTGTTCTCTCCAGAAGAGTTCTCAGCTTATTCTGCAATCTGTTACAAGGAATGTAGTAATTAATGGAGCTTTCCTTGTTTAGTTAAAATATTAAATATATCAGCTATTATGGTCATATATAACACAAAGTGTAAGCTTGCAAATTCTTTAAGGAAGAAAACATAATGCAAAATCAAAAGAAATTAGGAATCATAATGCAAAGTCAGCGTCAACACAACTGCCTCATCAGGATTTATAGAGACTGTGAAATTGAGCAATAAAACCAACCTTTGGATGAATTTCAATAACAATAATGTGTTGAACTTACCAATGTTTTTTGCAAGTCCTCTCTGGTCTATTTAGAATCTATAATCAGTCTGCTATGCGATAATGAGAGCATGTGCCTCTTTGTTGAGAAAAGCAAGTGGGAATAATTTAGCTAAGGGTCAATTATTTGAGCTTTGCAAAATGTTTGATGTGAAAGGTTTTTTTTCTGGGTTTTTTTTGCTTGTGAATTTACTGAATGTATTCATTAGATTATCTCTTAAATTTCACAGCTAGCAAAATAATAATGCATAAAATCTGTCAAAATCCTTTCATATTAAAAAAAACAAACCCAAAATCCAACAAAAATAAAAATAATTAAAAAAAACCCCACCAAAAAACACCACGAACAAACAAACAAAAGAAACCCACAACAGCCCAACCCCAAAACAGTTAAACATTTATTCCATGACAATATTACATCCTTTTCAGATGCAGCTGAAGTTGTTAGAAACTTTGACTCCCAGGCTTATTCTGCTTAGTGTCCTTCAGTTAATAATGTTCTCCTTTGAAGGATGATTTAAATGTTTGGACCTGAATTTTTTAGGGCCAGGTGCTCTCCTTGTATGCCGTGCTGTGTGGCCCATGGCCGGTGGCTGCCTTATCAGCAGCACATTGGGAAAGCCCTAGCTTTAGAACTATGATCAGCTGGTGGAGTTTATCTCTTAGCTGCTCCCAATGCTTGATTCTAAGTTTTAACCTGAATTAAAACGCAAGGTTGCTTTGTAGGAGATTCCAAAGATTCAGCTGAACAGAATCTTGCCCACTGAGTGCCATGGTCCACTAGGTCTGCTATATAAAGTCTTTAGCTATTGGAGTTTCAGCACTGCATGAATTTACTGGTGTTATTCTATGCATTTCACAGTTAGTAACCAAATGAATATTAATATTAATTGCAAAATGAATCATCTTTTCCCCCTTTACTTTGAGCCTGTGTAATTAGAAACATTTCTTCTGTGTCGCTGTCCACTATGCTGCTCCCTTGTTTCTTGAAGGGCGATCTCTTTAATCCTGTAGACTTCAAGGGAAATTAGTAGTGTTACCACCAGCGGTGGTTGCAGTGATGCACAGAATTGGCCCTCTCATAGTAATGACCTTGAGTATTATGAAGCACCTCAAGGTTTACTAAAAAAAGTAGAACCACTAGAAGTTTGTTAATTGAAATGATGAAATATGTTAGAGACGATACAAATGAGTTTAATGCCAATTCAATTAGAAGTGCATCTGTTTCCAAAGGTGCTAGAGGAATGTTTGTTTTCAAATCACTTTTAAGTCAGCCTCTTGGAATCCTGTTGACACTGTTGTTTAACGCTGTGTGCACACTTTACACCTGCAGCAAATTTATCATTTGGAAGTGCAGCAATCAGGTGGAAGCCTGTGTCTTAGCTTGTAAAACTACTAATCACCTGCTTCTCCCACCACATCCTGTGCCTGATGTGGTATGTATGGCATCTTGTGTAGGCGGGAAAGAAATTGTGCTACTTCAAAAATTCCCTCCAGTGCTGCCGTGCAACCCTCAGCCTCTTTGTGCTTCTGTGCTGCTGACTCCTACCAGCCTATCATCCAGCTGCCTCCTATTGCTATGGCTCTTTTGGGTTGCACAGCAAAAGTGAGACAACAGTCTTTACACCATGTATTTGAGCCATAACTTCTGACACCTACCGGACCATAGTCTTCACTTTATTCATCTGCCTGCTATTGCTTTGTCTCTTGGTCTGCACAGAAGAAATGAGACAAGTAGCAATTGGTGGTGCTACGTTGTGTGCTTGAGCCTTTCAAGTACATCCTGTGTAAACTGTGGGTGCTTTGTTTATTATAGACTTTTTAAGGAAGAGATTCCATTTGTGGCTTGTAGAGCAACAAACATATTGTTCTAAATGAATAAATAATAGTAAAATGAGCTGTGCAGCCTAGGTAAATGCATTTGTTCATCCCATTATGTTGGCAGTGTCTCAGTAATAATACAATAGCTCTTAAACATAGAAAAGACTTATTTCATCATCCAGCTCATTTTTCCTGCCAATTCAGGACTGTTCCCAGTAGTATATTTCAAAGTGCCTACTTAAGTATGCCGTGCACTGGTGTTTCTATTGCTACCTCCGGTGACATCTTGTGTGCAGCTCCAACTCTGTGGTGTTCAGGAGCCTGCTTTTGGTTCAGATAGAACAGTCTCTTCTATGTTATTTCTAGATTGAATGTGGTTTATTTTAACAGTGCTTGAAATTTTGAGGACCAAAAGAGGTCAAGTAATAATATAAGAGCACATAGAAAACAGGCTGAATATGGCTGGGAAGAAGAGGACATCTTTCTCCATAGAATGTCTTGGAAATTCGACAACTTTTTGGTACCAGCTTCTGCAGAGGAAAGAAAAATGGTGAATGAGTGAGATGTTTAAGGTTGACACTGAGAAAAGCAGCTGCTTAAACTCAAACTTAAGTTAGCCTTCCCAGGCTGAGCGACAATAGCTCAGAAATGTGTTTATGCTCTATCCTTTATTCATATTCTGTTATAGTAAGAATTATTTCTCTGAGTAATATCCTGAATGTAGAATTCTTTGTTAATAGGTTGCTTTTAATAGCATATCTATCTCGATTGTTACAAGTTTTCTAGGCATGCCAATGCTAGGAATATTGTGAGTCTTTTCAGCCCGTGACAATGGCAAGCTATTACTTGGCTCCTACCAAAAAAAAAAAAACCAAAAATGAATCCAACATCCTGTTCTCGTGGGCAATGGAAGAGCTGAGTACAACGTTATTTACTAGTTCTCATAAAAAGATATCCATAAAGGCATCCCCTATCTGAGCAGAGAGGATGCATCACAGAGAGACTTTTGGACGAAAATTTTTGTTGAATAAAAACTTTGATCCTTGGGTATCTCGGCATAGGATTACCCTCAAGTGATTCACAGAAGTAATGGCAGCCTGTGAGAAGAGCTTGAAAGTAAGTTATGTTCCCATTTTGATTCTGAAGCATTATTCAATATGGAAAATTGGCTTCCTCTGGGCAGTATGGTAATTTAATGCTCTATTAGCTGGCCGTTATTTGTTTACACTTAATGTAATTTAGAAATATGGGTGAGGAAACTCAAAAGGTAATGAACTGGCCTCTTAGCAACAGAACACCTTTAGAAACTCTGTGGTCTGCTGAGAGATCTCCCAGGGATGGAATACAATAGGCTTCTTTAGTTTTGTTTATTATAACTTTTCCTTCCTCTTCTTTATAATTTTTTATATTTCTCTTCTTTTTTCTTATATGTCTTTTTACTGTAGAGGTAGGTCTTGAACTGCCAATGGGCTTAGCCCATTTTGCCTTCACTGATAAGTTGATAACCCCTCTGTCTAATTCTACTTTGAAACAAGGCACTTTCTTTGTTTCTGTTGAGAGTTAATTACCTAGGCTGTCACACAGCCCAAGAAAAAATGATATTTCATACGGTGGTGGAACAGAACTCTTTGGAGAACTGCCTAGGAAATGCTTCTCATAAATCTATCATGACAAAATTTCTTTTACTTATTATAATGTATTATGAATTGCTTTGAGTTGCAACCTAAGCAGGTGGAATAGAATATTGGCGGGATATTTGGGAGTTTCATTTGGGGAAAAATAGCAAAACTGTTTTGGAAATATTTATGCATGTGTGTGCGCAGCTATAACCTTACCTAGATGAGAATACAAAGCATGAAAAGTTGAAATATATGCAAACACCATGGTATAATGGATTGAGTCAGTGTCACGTGAAAGGCGGGGTGATTTTGTCAACTGTCTATCAGTGCCCCAGGAAAGCTGAGACCCTTGTGCCTGGCCAGTCTGTCAGCATCCCATTATAGGGACCCTTCACTGAATAGTCCTGCTGGATCTGGTGATTTGACTGACTTGTTCAGGGAAACGCACTAGCAGCATAAGGGGGACCCCTCAGCAGGTCTTCCCACTTTATTTGAATATGTTACCTGCTGACGGCGAATGCTAGTGCCCATGAAGGACCAACACTAATAGTTTAAGGAATCACGCTATTAATATAGAATCATGACCAATTAATGTTTGTGATCGTTTGTGATAGAGACTGCCTGCAAAAACAAGCCTGAAGTCATACACAACCAGACTATAATCACTAATAGCAGCTAGCGTTAGTTATTTAACGTGCGTAAGATACAATTCTTACCCAATAGGCATCCCTATGGGGGAGAAAACAGGTTCAGCCGATCAACTGATCCCAGAAGTTACAATGAAGTCTGCCCTGTCTCCCCACCTCTCATTCACTTTTATACTTTAAGGTGGAGCTTGAGTGACTCTAGTCATACATTATTTTTTTATTGATTAGTGTAAAATTCTCTCACTTCTTGTTTAAAGATATAGCCATTAAAAAATACAAAGCACATGCTCAGTGAGGGGTGGTCGTACCTTGGAGGTGGGTCACTTTGGGATGGAGGTGTGTGTTAGTCTTATAACGAGATTATAATGAGCAAGGTTCACCTAAGGGAAGTGATAGGACAAGGCACAAAGGATTTAAACTTCAACAAGGGAAGTTCAGGCTAGGTATAAGGAAGAAGCTCTTTACTGTGAGGGTGGTGAGGCACTGGAACAGGTTGCCCAAAGAAGTGGTGAATGCTCCATCCCTTGCAGTGTTCAAGGCCAGGTTAGACAGCACCTTGGACGGCATGGTCTAGTCATCATGGCAGAGGGCTGGAACTAGATAATCTTAAGATCCTTTCCAACCCAAACCATTCTATGATTCTGTGATTCTATGATTTTGCCACAGTTGTTGGCTTAGCAGCTAACATCTTCTCTTGTAGTTCCCATTTGACAACTGCAGTGCAGTTTATCAGCTGCCATGATACCGTCAAGTTCCAGTCCTGCAGGGAGTACAGCAGGCTGTGGTGTCTCCACTCTGCTCCACCCTTCATTGCTCCTCTAGGATAGCAGGGTGTGTTGCATAGGGAACCATGATGGAGTGAATTCTATGTATGCCAACCATCCTGAAAGTGGAAACCCTAAAAAGGTTTCTATAATACTACAACTTCTGTTAGGCCTCAGTTTTCTCTAATTCCCTCTCTCCCCCCATCCCCCCTCCCCCCCCCCCCCAGTGATTTTCCCATGGTCAGAAATAAGATACCCAATTCTGGTGGCTTTGGAGCTGCAAATGAAAAGGCAGTGAAGCACATAGAGATAAAAGGTAGCAAAGAAAAATCAGAACACATCATATGGGGACAGGTCTGCAGCTTTAGGGAAGAGTTACAGCATGAATTACTGGGGAAATGATTGCAGCTGTCAGGGTGCGGGGTGGCCACTGTAAAGGAAGAGGGAACAGTACCATCCTGAAGGAAAAAAAAAGAGAAGAAATACAACATCATTGAACTGAAGGAAGGAACTGTTGTTTCTAGCATTTTTAAGGCACTGTTTAGAAAAACAGCATCAATATTTTTTGTGCTTCTTCTAGAAAGAGGATGTTTTCTGGTAGGTGATACCTAAATAAGTCTGAAACCTTTCTTGATGCTGACTTCAGCGTGAAGACCAGGACAGAGGCAGCATATTGCTGCCATGGGTCAATGCTCAAGATGTAACACAGTCCTGGTTTGGAGTAAGCTGCAGATTCAGGTATGGCGAAGTCAGTAAATACAACTCCAGGCTGGAATAATTGTTGTGTCTCAGCCTTAGTGTTTCCCAGTTTTTTGGGGGTTATTGTCTGGGAGTTTTAGAGGGCAGTTGCTTCTGTGTTGGGTTTTTCTGGGCTTTGTTGTTTGTGATTTGTTTGGGGTCTTTTCCCCTCTCTGCTGCAGTGACTGTCACCTTGGTAGAGTGGGGAAACCCTTCATGAAAGAGTAATTGAATAAGCTAATTTGATATTCTGTAGATAAGGAATGTAGAGGGAGTGTTAATGCGATGAAAACCAAACAGAAAGAAGGCATAAAAATGAGAAACATCAGAAATACGGTAGGGGTGAATTTCAGTTATTTCCATGACCATCATTGCCAGAGTTGTCAGACAGTCAAAGCTGCCTTTAATAAAGGCTGATCTTAGCAGCCACTGACTTTCATGGTCTAACATGAAATCTCTTTTTTGTTTAAATTAAAATAGTACATACAGACATGACAAGCAGATAATAGAAACTCAGGGAGAATGAGTGCAGCATGGTAAGTAGGAAGATGCAGGAGTTATTTGTTGTGGTTTAAGCCCCTCACGCAGTTTGTTCACTCACTCCCCCCTCTCTTCTTCCCCCAGTCCCGGGGGGATGGGGAGGAGAATCAAAAGAATGCAACTCCCACAGGTTGAGGTAAGAACAGTTTAGTAACTAAGGTATAACACAAATCACTGCTGCTACCAATAATAATAATGACAAGGCAAATACAAGGAAAGAATACAATCGCTCACCACCCAGCCCGACCAAGCAGTGCACCCCCCCGCCTTCCGGGTCTCTGCCCTCCGTTTTTTACGTCCTGGACATGACATGCTGTGGTATGGAATAACCTCTTTGGTCAGTTTGGGTCGGGTGTCCTGTCTCTCCTTCCTCCCAGCTTCCCCTCCTCCCTGGCAGAGCATGAAACTCAGAAAGACCTTGGCCAGACCAAAACATTCTAAGCCGTAACTATAAACATTGGTGTTATCAGCGCTGTTCCCAGGCTGAAAGTCAAAAACACAGCACTGCACCAGCTACTAAGAAGGATTAAAACGACTGCTGCTGCTGAACCCAGGACATTATTCCAGACTGCCAGCCTGAGACTGGTGCCAGTAATTTCTCAGAGGCCCCTAGGGTCTGGTGACCCTCCACTGCCTTTCTGCCCACCAGGAGCTGTATGGCCAGCACTGGGCTCTGCAAAATCTCTTTTTCCGTATGTCAGCTCCTAAAACAGCTATGGGGTTGTGCCTCTATGGAGGAACCTTGTTTTTTCCCTGAGTAACCCTGCTGGATTTTAATTTGGCAAGGTGTTGGTCCTTCAGATGTCTGGAATTCTGATTTTAAGAGGTGATGATCTTGGAAGGACTTATATATCAAGCCAGGTTAAGGTGCAAAAAAGCTTCAAAATGCTATTTATGAAACCTAGAATAGGCAAAACAGTTGCATAAAATGATGTATAAAGAGAGCTACCAGAAAGAAGTGGGAAGCAGGTTTCATCTGCTTCTCCCAAGAATTGAATCTTCCAGTACCTAAAGCGGCCTAGAAGAACATTGTAAAGGGACTTTTTGTAAAAGCAAGTATTGATAGGACAAGGGGTAATGGCTTTAAACTAGAAGAGGGTAGATTTAGATCAGATATAAGGAAGAAGTTCTTCACTGTGTGTGTGGTGAGGCACTGAAACAAGTTGCTGAGAGAAGCTGTGGCTGCCCCATCCCTCCCTGGAAGTGACCTGGTCTAGTGGAAGGTATTCCTGCCCAAGGGAGGGGGTTGGAATCAGATGATCTTTAAGGTCCCTTCCAACACAAAAAAGGAAAAGAGAAAATTTTAAACTTAAGAATTCGACACTGCTCTAGCTGGCAGGCTGCAGGTAGGTCCCTCACACGTGTGCGAGCTGCTTACAGCACAGTGCCTCCGCTGTCCCCTGGTTCTGTCTGCTGGGAAGAGAGCCTCTGACTCCCTGCCTATGCCAGCTCTGGAGGTAGCTAGCATTATGGCCACAATCTCATAGGGAAGATAATTACCACCTGTTGATGACCACCAGCTTCACAACAGATACTTTGGCAAGTGTGAGTCCTTTATATCAGTCAGTTTTATCACAGCCCTTATTGGACTAAACCAAGTAGAAATTAGATTTAGTCACTGCTGTTCTTTACAAATAATAATACCATAATCTTGTGTTAGGAAGGTGTTGTCAGCCTGCCAAATGTCTCCTCTTTAAGAGGTTCTCATTATGTGTTGATTACACAGATTGCTGTGAGACAACAGAGGATCAGAATTCATTAGCTGCGGTGATTAAAACCTTTCTTAAATTTTTGGTTTAGGTTACATTGAAGAATCTTGCACAGTCCCTTGCCCGTTTGATTGCAAATTAAGCGATTGGTCCAGTTGGTCCTCTTGCAGCTCTTCTTGCGGAACGGGGGTGAAAGTCCGTTACAAGTGGCTCAAGGAGAAGCCTTACAATGGAGGTCGTCCCTGCCCAAAGCTGGATCTCAAGAATCAGGTGAGCAGCGTTAAATAGCCAACAGAATTCTGTCTGTACTTACTGTATTTTCAATTGTGATGGAAAGGTGCTGCATTGGTGAAGAAATTAAAAACTAGGAATTACCTGTGGGATCACACCGTGTGTTAGATTTTGTAGGCAGTCCTCAAACGTCTTGAGGATTGAGGGGCAGATGCTCATGTAACAGCGGAATTTGACCAGAAACACATACGTCTTATATGAAGAAATATTTATGTCCCTCCCAGAGCGCAAGAAGCACTGGATGAATAAACCCACCTCAACAGTATGTAGGCATCAGAGAGCTCACGTCATGGATATTTTAGAACGTCTTAATTCTCTCTGAGGCTATGGTTGCTGCAGAAGCATTTGTTAAATATATATATTGCTATTTTTAGCAATATCTTTCAACATAACACAAGTTCCCTTGAACATTAATTTCCGTGTATTCAGTATTGAGGTATCCCATCAGAGGAAAGTAATCTCTAAATTGCTGCTCTGAAGAAAAAATCAGCATCTATTAAATGCTACTTAATGCTGTATGCGTTTCTGCAAAACTAATAGTGATTTCCTACATTTGCTGATTAATTCTCAATGCTAACACTGATGAAGTACTATTTAGTTTTGGCTGTCCTTTATTTTAGATTCAACTACAAAATATAATTGGACAGAAACAGTTACGCTGTAGGGATTTCAAATATATGTTATGAATGTATATATAATATGTTGCATAGTATATGTAGAACGACTTTAATAGTATTCATACAAAGATTTATTTCTGTAGTGGCTTGTAGGCGCTAGAGGTGGTGGATCCAGTTGTTTTTGTGCACAAGCGTTGCTGCAGCGGTCCTGTCCTGAGTTGCAGCACCACTTCTAACACCTCATTCTCAACTTGCCTCATTTTTTTCACTTTTATTTATTTTTTTTTTTAGAAACTTGGTAAATACTTTTCTGTTTCCTTATTACTATTTGAAATTCATGGGCAGTAGCCTAACAGAAGCAGCAGGGACTACAAAAATATATAACTGCAATAAAGTGTATGTTTGTCCATACCTCAGTGCTTTTCTTAATAGATCAGACAGATCACCAAAGAGGCAAAATGAAATCCCTCAGTAAGCTGTATGGTAACAATAAGCTCCTTTGTAATGAAAAGATACTGGGGTTTTTAGCCATAGACACAGCAGACTACTTCCATTAAAAGTAAACTTACTGCTATAAAGTGTTGCCTATTCCCATACATATTAGATTTGCTAGTTTCAAAAGCCTTTCAGAAGATATTAAAGGAAAGAAGTTGTTTAAACTTAGAAATTATGTCTTTGTATGGTTTATTGGTGCACTGTGCTTGTAAAGTGCTGTGGCTGGTATTAATATAAATGTAGTTGGTGCTTTTTGCCGCTTTGTTGGGAACACGTGTCTTGATGTAAAACCCACTGAATTCTTTAGAGGGCTTTCTGTTGCAGGCTCAAATAGTGACACCTTAAAATTTCATTAAGATCTGTTTCTTTAGATTTGTGACTTTGTTTTTCCAAGTGCTTTTTTTTTGTTTGGGTGGTTTTGGGGGCTTTTTTGTCTCTTCGTATGTGGGTTTGGGTTCTTTTTTAGGATAGCAACAGTATCTATTTCTAGCTGGTTTAGTGCACAAATGGATTACCTGTTTCCAATTTAGATTTATAGGACTGGATCAGGTATTATATATTTCAGAGCTTTTAAAGTGAGAAGAAATTGTTGTGCTAGTAAGAAAAATGTGTGTATATACATACGTGTAAATACATATATGTGCACTTAGATATGCACAAATATACACATGTTGCATTAATATTCTATTCCTTGCCTCCTCAAACACTTCTCAAAATTCTTTGCACAGTTAAGAAAAAGTTTTGCTCTGCACCCACTGGACTTTGACTTCCAGCACAGATTTAAACACACTAAGATCC
This sequence comes from Amazona ochrocephala, assembly GCA_039720435.1. Taxonomy (NCBI): domain Eukaryota; kingdom Metazoa; phylum Chordata; class Aves; order Psittaciformes; family Psittacidae; genus Amazona; species Amazona ochrocephala. The sequence continues at coordinate 35,897,446 of CM077881.1, forward strand.
TTAGGGACACTGCAGCATGCGCAAGTTGCTTACCCAGATGGTAAATTAAATTAGCTATCCCACTGCTGATTAGCTAAACTGGACACATATTATTACTCCACTGCAAGGCAGAATGTCTTCTGTTTCCTTTTGTCTGGGTGGTGTTTAAAACCTAAAGCACAGCTCTATAGATTCTTTACATACAAATGCGTGACATCTTAGGTTTTTTTATATAATCTGGGTGAAATACCTGCTGTAAAATACTTGCTTCTGTTTGATATCAAACATGGGAAAAGCTAAATCACCTTGGTGCTGAGATTTGCTCTTTCACTGGCTACTGTGCTATATTGTGGTTTTTGCTTTTTATAAAGATATTACATAAACTTAGAACAAATAATCAACTCCTCCGTGTCCGTTATTATTTTCTATTGTATTTTTAGGTTTTGGTGGGGTGGGGATGGGGGGGAAGGGGGAGGATTTTTTTTGATTGTTTGGTTGTTTTTTTTTTTTTTTTTTGTTTTGTTTTCTAATTATTGCTTCTGAGCTTGGGCATTGACATTCCTTAATCAGTTACTTTGGCGAACTCTCCATTTTCCAGTGTCTTATAGTTGAAGCCCTCGGTCAGTTTGTGTCTTTCTCTCATTAAGCCAAATGATCTCTTTACCATGTTCTTGTGAAGGGTGTTTTCTAGGCCTCTTGGCAGACCGCTGTATGACTTTTCCTTTTTTTTTTTTTTTTTTTTGGTAATGCCTTTCAGGTATAAGACATAAATTTACCTGGACAGAGCATTACTTGAAACACGATTGCAGCAATTCTCTCTTACCATTTCCCACCCTGTCTGAGGCCCTGCCAATACAGATACCTTGGCAAAGCTACTGCTTTGGAGAGAGGGGCAATTTGCATGATCAAAACAATTGATCTGATGATATAAGTGATTATCTGAGTCATGTAAACAAGACAATCCTCCTAGTCAGTTCCAGCTAGACAGTAGTACAGATTGCTTGTGTATTTAGAACAGAACTTTTTAGCAAAAGTAGTTTCATACAGAGATAATGACATATCCTATTACTGCATGATATTCCATGGGGTTTATACCCTTAATTCCACAAAGGGTTTGGTTCCACAGGGGTTTTGGCTCTTCTGATCTTGAAGCCATTCTTTCAGATGGTATTCTCCCCACCCCGGCCTGTAGAGCCTGTCAAGCAGTTCACTTCTTTTGCAGTGGTTGTGAGATGTAAACTCACAGTTAGGAGAATTAATTCAGCTTTTATGTGTTTTTTCTCATTATAGGTGATGACCTAAGTTGTGCCGGTACAGATTTTATTCTAGGTTTTATTATTTTCTAAGTGACAAACAGTTTGCATGAGGTGTATGCGCTTGGTGTACTGATTTGATATAGTCACTGCAGCCTTAAACTTCCTGTGTTGTTGCCCTGTGAAATGAAAAGATTAATTACAATATCTGGGGGAAGAGATAACAGTATTTTAATGCAGATCCATGTCATATGTTGAATTACTATTGTACCTCTGCAAATTGTTGAAGAGTCGGCTAACTACCTTTTGCTCCCTCTCTTAAAGAAAATAGATATTGCATGTAGAAGCCCTGCAACTTTTATATAAGGATATGATTGCTTCTGAAGAGCCAATTGGATTATGGGGTCAGTTGGCAGATGTTCTTGGCTGTGCAATGCATGTTAAAAGAGGTGTAGCATTTACATTTTTCTATTTCTACTCTTATTTGAGTGCACTTACACAGCATGCAGTTTCTAAGCTATTTAATATGTAGTTCTACATGATGAAAGGTTAAATATGAATTATGGGGGGTTTATTGCTTGAATATGCTTTTATAGGTTTTTATGATTACTACAAGAAAATGCATCTTATTTAAAAGACTCAAGAATTCCAAGGATTATTTTTTTATTGATTGCTGTAATATATCTTCTTGTCAAAATTCTCCCTCCTTCTCCTTCCTCCCCCTCTCTCTTACCCAGTCCTGCTAAAGGACAAATATCATAGCAAGTAGTTTATTCCCTTTATATATATGCTGTATATATTTAAACAAGCATTTTTAAGGGATTGGGAGCATTTGTAACAGCAGGCATAGCAGGAAAAAAAATGTAATGGTTTTTGAAATTTAAACTTACTGCTTTCTTGAAAATGAATATTTCATTCTTAATGACATTTTCCAGTGTTCACTGTAGAATATGAGAAGTACAGACACCTTGAACACTGTAATTGCAAGTACTTTTCCTGAAATTGCATACAGAAGTTTAACGAAAGGGAAAAGGAAGGCAGTGGATTTACAGATCAGATCGCTCAGATGCAGGTGTGATGCATGAATTTCTTGTAACTTTTTCATAGAAATTGACTGGTTTAGTCCTTGCACTTCAGAGAAAACAATCTTTTTTTAATCAGAAAAAAAAAATTCAATTTTATTTTCATAAGTGAAAATCTTACAAAATTATAGGCTTTAAAACCTCACCATTAGAATGGATAAGATTGGATGGGCTTGGAGACTGCTGTTAAATGTAGAAGTCACGATCTCTTATGAGGCAAAGCCAGGGTTGGGCTAAAGGTGGAGAGGAGGGGTGTGTGTTCTTTCCTCTACTCTAAACTGTAATGTTAGGAAAGGTCTGTTCAGAAAGGTCTTTTGTTTCTTTTTTGTTAAAGAAAAGGCTTTTCACATTTCCAAAAAAAAAAAAAAAAAAAAAAAAAAAAGCTAAGAAAAGCAGCACAGACTTGCTTGCATTCAGTAGCCATTCCTCTGAGCAATTTTTGGCTCACATTTGCCAGTCTAAGTCTCAACTATCCAGAAATGCTCTTAGACTGTGTCAAAGGAACTTTGCCTAAGGAAGAGCAGTTTGGCATGGCTTATCACAGGGCACTGGAATGAAACAAGGTCCACCTTTTTTTAGGTCTGTAACTGTTCTCAGAGCCATAATTTTGTATACAATAAAGTTTCTGAATAAGCAACATAGAACACTACTGTCTTTCACCTGTTTTCCTTCCTTCAATTTATGTTCTTGTCCTTACTTGCTGTCACAAAATACTTGCAATCTTTCATTTATCTTTGTCACCTCTCTGATTGGAAATTATTAAAATAGTGCTTATTCTCTTAATTGTGACTGTGTCGGACTATAAAAGAGTTCATTTTCATGCGTTGTTTTGCTATAGTACTTGGTTGTACTATTCCTTTGTGTAAATATATCTTTTATACCTGTCTGTGTACGTATATACACGCTGTATGAAGCATTTTCAAAGCTGTTAGGCTCCTGTGTTAGAAGTTAAGTTTGAACCCAGTGTCTTTTATTGCTATCATTGAATTAGCTCATGGATATGAGCTGTATCACATGGATAATGAGTTGCAAGTTATAACCCTTGCATCTCAGTATCAGAATCTGTTTTTCAAGAATATTATTAGTAATATATTAGCTATAAATAGCTCCTTGTAAAGCACTTATTTTTATAATAGAGATTTCTAATTTTCAAAAGTGTCACTGAACTTTTTGGAGGTGCTAAAAACCTCTTCGTCTCATGGATTTCAGCTACCTGTAGTTTATTTCTGAGCCTAGTCCTATACTGCTGTACCAGTAGCATCGGCTGTGTAAGATACCTTTCTGTGGCATGCAAGGACATGTCTGACCTGTATTTTCCTCTGGGTCTGCCCGTCAACACTCATTTGCTTTGTGTACAACTTAACTTTGTAAACAAAATCCTGTTGTTAATCTTGGTGTTACCTTCAGAAGGTCTGGTTTCCTCCCGCTCTGCCTTAAAGGAAGGAATTACAGCATTAAAAAAAAAATAAATAAAATTGTCCTCTGATTCTAGTGTGGTTTTACAGTGTCATAAAAATGAAAGGGGTTTTTGCCCGCTATATTAATGTGGGTGAATTTTCACTGTCAAAAAATAACAAGAAACTCTTGGTTTCCTTTCTTCTTTTGTCCTGTGACTGTAACTTTTGATACTAAACAGTAATTTAGTTCATTAAGTAAGCAAAAGTAGCAAGACAAATCTGTGTACTCTGAGCACTGTCTCCTCTTCCTGAAGTGAGTGTCTGGAGAATCCACTGTGTGGGTGGGTACTGCTTCACTTCCCAAGGTAAATACAGCCATTTCCCATGCTGTCCTTTGGCATAACCCTGTAGCATCTACTCCAATTCCCAGCATATATTATTTTTTTATTCAGCTTCAGTAGCTAGCCACACTTGATTTTCATTTCTCCTGCAGGTTTTCTGTTGAGTAAAGAGTCATATAAACATATTTTCACAATTGCCACTCATGAAAAGCTTTAGCTTTCCAAAAAGTTTGAGCAGTTTAAACAATTTCCTCAGAAGTTTTTCTCACCTGGCTTTTTTTTTTTCTCTACATAGTTGCTTTAAACTTCTCTTTAATGATAATGTATCTTGATATATGGTATAATGCTATTTTCTGTAATGGTGAGAGTACATTTGCATTTTGTGAGATTAAATATCTTACAATGACAGTCACCTTCCTAGAATTACTCTGAATCCACAAAGATTAGCAGCCTTGTGCTAATTAAACTACATTTTTCTGCCTGCTGCAGCCCCTTGCAAGTTCTTAATGAAATATGTATCAAAACAGGACCCTTTGCAGTAACAGAGAAATATGTTTACATCTGTGGAGCTGAAAATTTACCCATAATTATTTCTGGACCAAATTCCAGACATTCCTACATTTGTTGTTGAAAATAAATCTATTGTTTAATATGCTAGCATAGTGCAAAATATAGGAAAGACAGGAGTTATACTAGAAGTGCTTTGTTCTGTTTATTTCTCTGCAGAGGAGATGGAATTAAATGGAAAATCAGCCATAGAAGGTCAGGTTGCCCAGTGGACAAAGTATTAACTTTTCACCTAAGGAACTGGAGTTCAATTGGTTTGTGTGATATTTTTAAGGAAAGGAGTTTGGTTTGTGTTGAATCTCTTATGGACAATATGTCATGTCGGAGGACCAGCAAACACTGTATGTCGTAAATCAGCATGACAGCGTCTAACACTGAGGCTGAACTTACTCTTGCTTGTCTTTGTCTTAGGAGCAGGAGAACACAAAGGATTGATGCTTTGGTTATTCCTTAGCAGCAGATGTAATTTTTTTTTTCCTGTCCCTCCTTTTAGAAAGTTTTATGTTTTTCTGCAAAGTTTTGCAGTGTAATTTGCTCTTGGTTTTAGGGTCATAATCATTAAGGAAGGGAAAATGCTGCATAACACTTAAAATAAGGACCTAGCTTCTTTTCTAACTGGAACAAACCCAAGAATATTCAGAATGAAAGATGTTAGCACATCTTCACCTTTTCATATGGTAGAAGATGTGTTATTTGGCATCATGTTTTTTATCACCTGTGGCTGAGTCTTCAGAAAGTCTGAATTACATAGAAGTATCCCTTTTCTTGCTTTTGGCAACTTAAATGAAGATTTGGACATGTTGTCCTTTACTGTCTTCTATAATTCCTTTCTGTACAAAATTAGTTTCCAAAGTATTCTTGTGGATTACAAAATAATCTTTGCTATAATACAAGACATGAATGTGGAAATTTCTTCTGAAATAGATTATAAGTCAAGTAATGAAATTAATGACTGGAGTTTATAGTTCTATAGCACCTGCCATGTAATTACTTCAAAACTTTTTGTAGTGTGAATGCAACAAGATATTGCCAAGACACTGAACAGGAGTGCATTAAGCAGAAGGAACCCGGGTCTTTTCAGTCTAGCAGCTTGTGTGCACAGTCTGAATCACAGTGCAGATCATCCAGCCTGAACAAAGGTTGAGTTGGGCTGAGTTGTGTTTAGTTGAGTTGATAAATTAGGTACCATCATTGGCCTGATTTAGCATCCACTACCATCGAAAACCAGTGTGAGGCTATTCTAGGAAGAAGCTTATAGAAAGCGTGTCATGGCAGTCTGGCCCCAGTGCTGATGGTGGAAAGACTGCAGTAAAGAAATGAGTTTCCACTCAGCAGGGCAGAGTATCTCATATATCCTTTGGTCAGCCAAATATCTAAGTCTGGGTGTGTCTCATATAGGCTTCTATGTGGAGTTCTGTGTTCTCTCTGCCAGGTATGCAGCTCTAGCTTGGTTATTAATTAAGATTTTGGTCACTTTTTTCATTTTTCCAGTGGACAGCAGAGTCTTTTAGACAGACTGAATTTTCTTATAAATGTATTGCAGATTCTATGTGTCCTCAGGTTAAGGTGGGCTGCATACCTGTGGATGTCTTTATTCTAAGAGGAATAGACTTTGTTAAGCATGGTATGACACATGCATGCTGTGAATATATCCTAAGCACTCAGAGCATGAAATTCCTACTTTCTGACTCTCCTTTGTGAATATGAGAGAACAATTGGAAATGAAGTTACTGCTCGAACAGGGAGAATGGGCATGAAGATGTCCTGTATGCATTCATCTGTCAGCGCTACTGAGAAACCCAGGAACGCTCAGGCACTTCTTGCATTATGGTCCTTAAAATAATAACCCTCATCTTGCTTTCTGAAAGTATTTAATATTGCTGTGTTGTTCCCTCTACAGCAATTATCATTGATTAATACTTAACAAGTGTTAATATTTTTTCTGGTGCAGGCTTTTCTTCTGGCCATTGCCCAGAAATTGTACCCATATCTTTTGTTCGGTTTGCTTTGTTTTATACGCTGTGGTTGACTGAAAGATTCAGGAATGGATTTTATATATTTTTTTTTATTATTTTCATATTGTTTAATTGGTTTCCTCCTCCAAAACAGCAGAATAAAAGTGCAGGTGACCTGCTGTATTGCTCTTGATCTCTCCTCACATGACTGGAAGGATTGTGCCAACTTGCCATCAGCTAAATATGTGCATTTGAACTTCAAGTTGAATACATGAATTTTGCATCTTTTTTAGGTGACGGCATCAGGATTGTCAGCATTACCAGACTGCTAGCTGGAATGTAAACCACTCTGAGTTTTTGGATTTCAAGGCCCAATTACAGCTTTCTGAGCAGTTGTCAAATACAACCCCCATGTCAGGGAGGTCTGTTGTTTGTAAGGACTGTGTTCCAATAGTTGAAATTCATTCTAGCCACATGTAGGTTTGGGGAAAGAAAGGAGAAATCAAAGCTTTCTCCCTCGTACAGCTGTCTGGGGTTCTCCCTGCCTCCTGGAGTCACTGTTTTAGTGGAGGCACTAAGAAAAGAGTTGCAAATATGAGTTTGCACAAACTCAGTTAATTATTCATCACTACCTATAGACTGTGCCACATTTTTGTGTTATAAATATTTGTTACAGGCTATAGGCACCAGTAGAGAAACTAAACATGAGCAGACTTTTATGTATGAATGAAACGCCAAAGGATAGATTCTGTTTCTCCAATATGTTGTGTATTCTTGTCCTGTCTAATTTTATTTACTGCTTCTCACTTGAGGAGTACATAAATCAGCAGTCCTGTATAGTCTGTTATGATTTATTGCTTAATTAAAAGTTATGAGGGCTTTTAATCCATCTATATATTATTTTTGAGTCAGCTGTTTCTTTTGTTGTAACTTAACTAGGAAACTTGCATCACTTTAGGAAGAGAGCATTTTGTGAGTCCTTGTATTCACTGGCAGATGAGGCACACAACGCCGTCTCAGATGTTCCAGATTGACTTTGGAGTTCAAACTCGGAATCAAAGATAATTAAGTATTAGTGCACTTAATAAAGTTTACTCAGCATCGATTATCGTTTGATGGCAAATGCAGTCTATGTATTTGCTAGAATTACAGACTAATTTTAATAGTGATGAGACTCATTTGTGGTTTCACAATAAACAGATGTTAGCTACACTTTAATAATTTAAAGAGCAGGCTCAAAATGGTTATTTATGTTTTAATGGAGAATTAATTTGGCTGCAGTATTGAACCACATGCTGTTGTCAAAACAATAGAACAACTAGTTTTAATGTTTTTTTTAGTTAGGTTGTTGGGTGTTTATATATTTTTTTAGTTGGTAGGTTACTGTTGTGTATTTTCCTTAATTAAGGTTATAATCAGCATGTATTGTAAAAACAGGTTTTTGCGTATGAGTTACTATTGAAAAAATGATATGCAAACTTCAGAGATGGCTAGCTTGAGAATTTCTGCAAAATGTGAAAAATCTTAACTGAACAAGTTTTGAGTTGCATGTTTCAGAGCACTCATCTGATTTGAACTTAGGTTTATCTCTTTCTTTCCGAAATATTATTATTATTTGAAAACATGCTAGTTCCAGTAGCAGAGCTTTGTTGTATCCTAGTGCTATAGATTTTGGGTAAAAAGATTTGATGTCTGTTTGGATTTCATTGATGGTAAAGGAGTTTTGCCATTGTTTTTTGTCAGGAATAAGGATTTCATATACTTGTGAGTCAGCTGCCATCTGTTGGTTAGTTGAGCTTTGCTGTGGTTTTGTTTGTGCTTCTCATAACTTCTGGCGGGGTGGATAGGGAGAGCCTTCCCTGAGTCCCACCTGCTGGTTACGTGTTTGAAATCAGTTGAGTCCTAACAGTAATCCACCTCTGCTTGGTGCAAAGAGTAACCACTGCAAAAAAGCTCAACTTCACTTAACCTTACTTTTGAGATTTGGATTTTCTAAGTAACTTCATAAATAATTAAAGTGTTGTCACTGAACAGTCTTAATTGTTTCTGAAACAAAGCTTTTTCCTGAATTTTTTTAACCCTTTTCTTGACAATAATATTTTAGAATCATTAATAAAAATAGTGAAATTTGTTTTACTTGATGAAAATGGTTTGATATGAAGTCATGTAGCTAATGTCCTATGCCACATTAGATAAAAAATATCGATGTCTTTTGGATAGTCAGAAAGACTTTATCCAGGCTATTCTGCAGGAGTTTGAGAAGTGGACAACTGTTATTAATTAGTATGAACTTTGGCAATTACAAATGCTAAACCAAATAATATGTCAGCTCTTCTGGTCAGTCTACATTCAACAATTTATTCAAACATCTGTTGAACTTAGGTATTCTTTATGCTCTTCTAAGTTAGTTTTAAATTATTACTTCACTAAGTAAAGATGAGAATTTTTCATTTTTTTGAGTGGCAGTATGAGGTTTGTGGTCTTTCTAATTAACTGTCAGGCATAAAGATCTTTTCATTATTCTTCTGGAGAATCTGAGTAAAAAGAGTACTGGTGTAAAACAGTAAGATTTAGCAGTCTTTCCTAAGAAAGACTTCGAAAAGACCTAGTAGTCGTATGCTATTTTTATAATGTCTTATTATATATCTGCTTAACTAGTGAAAATAATATATATGTGCTGATGCTGTTATACAGTGTTCTATTTAATACATGGAGTTGAGGTTTCTCATTCAGTCTTCGTTGTATTAGAAGACCTGTGTTCCTTGGTGCATATGTTCAGGTAATGCAGCTGCAGTGGCCAAACTTCCCTGAGGCACCTCAGTTGGTTTTGGTTTTGGTGGGAATGCTTAGTGCTCACTAAATCCAGCATATGCCCCTTTATGAGTCTGCAGATTTTCAAAATTTCTTAAAATAAATCCAATCTGTTGCTTTCATTTACATTCAGTGTGCTCTCAAGTGGCCATCTGGAACATATATTTGTATATGTAAATAATTCCTCTGACAACTAAGTGGTACTATCTTTGCTGCTATTAATCCGGTTATTAAGGAATTACTGCTTTGTAAGTAGGGATCTGGACCTGGATCAAAACATTCATGCCAAAATTTTAAGCATCTTGTGTACATGGTGTCCTCTTTGACAAGTTAAATCCTAGTTTTAAATCCAAATTTTAAAACCAAGTTTTAATGTAAAAAAATAAAAATAACAACAAAAAAAACCCCAACCAAACAGGCTGCCACTTTGGAGCCTAATGTTTCTAAATACATGGGCATTTATTACTTTTTTTTGATGTTGCTTTTCCCCAGTTACTAGCTGGGTGTAAAGTTGCAGAGGAAATAAACAGATCTATATTTGTTGGAACACAAACATCAGTGAATACTTCAGCAACTAGAGTAGCAATAGATATTCATTAGAAAATCCATCAGAGAAATTATAGTTTGTCTTGTTGAGAGAATGGAAGTACTTGGTCCGTGTAAACCAGGTATTACCCAAGTGATCAGCAGGTGGGCAGACAAAACAGGCTTTATGGATAGCCTCACAGGTGAGCAAAATAATAACAAAAGATTAATTTTCTATTCTGTGTGTTCCCAGAGCAACCATTGACAAAACAACTGTTTTTTTTTGAGAATGAGATATGGAAGATTGTATCTTACAGTGCACAGTACATACACAACTCATCAGTCCTGAGAGAGAAAAGTCATGATTAAACTGAATTGGATTAAACATTAGCATATAAAAGAGCTTTTTCTTAATATTCATTTCAGGTTAGTGTTTGATAAATGACTTGCAGATTTTCATCAGTATTCTGATGTCTTCATTTTTGCATAATAAGTATCCTCTCAGGAGTTGTATGCAAACAGCAGCGTTTTCAGCATAGTTAGTTATCACAGAGGAAATTCTAAGTACAAGTTGTATTTGGGTCATGTCTGCATGCTAACCTCAGAAATTAATCCCAGCTAGAGGAAGAACAAATATTTTTTTTTTAACTTAATTCTGTTGTTTTCACCCTGTCATAATGATGTAGCATACCATAGATACCTGACAGCTTAGTGAGTGAAGGCTCCACAGATGATTTCTTAAGTACATCCAAGAACACTAAAATGTTTACTTGTTTTGGGATAAAATATGAATTTTAGACAGATTACAAAAAAAAAAAAATCCAACGAAAAAAGAAAATCCTTTCTACCAGGTCACACTGTCTGTTAGACTGCAGAGTCCTTGCAACACTGATTCTATACACCTGACTTCTATGCACCTGAATGAAAATTCATTTGTGATCAAATCAAATGAATAATCAGGGTGTGACAGGCATTGGTTTTTGAATTGGCAATACGTTTAAAACTGCAGGTAAGACTGTTTTCTTTGAGTTCCTAATGATATTAAGGGAATTACAACTTCTTCATGTCTGGCTGTGCAGAATAGCATCGAACAGTAGTAATTCTTGCAATACCACATATCAAAAGGCTGCCCTTTAAGCTGAGTTGTGAAAAGTCTGGGTACTGATCCAGGCTCTGCATGGCTTATTTCTTCCCACCAACCCCCCGTAATTCACAGTAAATCGTCTGTGCCTGAGCTGGTGATCAGTACTCTCTGAGTGCTAGGACGTGTGCTCCAGCTGCTATGTGCTGCCTGGCGGCTGCATTGCCCAGCCGGGTGGGGTTTATGGCAGCTCTTCACTTCTGGAACGTACCCATAAATCCGCAGCTGATCGTGTGGCAGCAGATGCAAACACCATTTTTATGTCCTGTCTTCCATGTAGTGTTTTACTAACTACTGTGTTATTCTAACCACATGTCTCTGGCCTAACTCTCATAATTTAATTAAATAAAGGCAAATACCAGTTAACTTTTAAGACACCTGGAATTGGCTCTGTTTTCTTAGAAAATAGTATTAATTTAAGGAATATTTCCCTTACTTCTGTCTATTCAGCAAAGGCAAGACCTTTGATCCAAGTTGTATGTAAAGCCCTAGAAATGGACCTCCCTATAGAATAGTCAGTCATTTCATATAGCAGAAGTTTGCATGTTTTCACTGAATTGTGATCTAATTTGCAGACTGGATAACAGATCAAGTTTGACTCTAAAACCGAAGAGATAAATTTTTGGTTAGAACCAATGTTTATCATTTGAATTAATAATGAAAGGAACAGTCAGTCTCCACATACTTATCTGAAATGTGTCCAGTAGTATTTGCAACACTATTTGAGTATATTTTAAATCTTAAAATAAGGAACATTTGTTTTTTAAAAAAGGGTTTGTCTGTTGCAAATGGGGAACGTACGAAAGTTTGGAGCATGTCTCCAGGTAACACGAATGTGAAATGTTCTGTGGATTGTGTTGCAAGCTTCTAAGGCAAAGGAGTATGCTTCCCAGGAATGAATTACAGCAGAACAAGGTGAGCCCAGAATAACCTGAGATAACAGGTTATAATTCTATTTAAAGTAAAATGAAAGTATTGACAGAGATCCCTGCTATATGTTCCTTCAGTTTAAATTGTAGCTTCAGTTACAGTACTGTCCCTCCATGAAGTTTTCTGGTAAAAGAAAAACCACATCTATTTTTTTGTTTTAGTTATGTTGTATAACTGTGTGTAAATAGACTTTGCTTAGGGAAGACCTTCACTTTTCTGTTTTATCGTGTAAAACTGTTGCTGGTTTTATTGTTGTATTTGATATGTATAAGGGTAATTAAATCATAAAGAGTAACCTATTTTTCCTAATTTGTTAGGAGGTAAATTCTTCCTTTAAATAGCAGGCTTTTTCATATTCCCATTAAATTCATTTGATTAAAACTCCTAACGGCTTTTGTGGAAACCAGAATACACCACTTCTGTTATGCTTCTATCTGGTTTCCCATGCCAGCCTTGTTTGGTTCCTGTACCTGAGCTGATGGCACTCAGTGTTACAAACAGCACTGAGTAGAAAAAAAGAAGCATTTTTCGTCTAGAGGCAGTTACTAAGAACACGTCTGTTGTTATTTGTTTGCATTTTTTTAAATTATATTTTGTAACAAGCCATAAACCCCAAGAGTTTATCTTAATAGCTTTACATGAGTCACTGCTTAAGCCAATTTATCTTTTCTTTAATATTTCAGAACTACCTAAACCCAGTTAACAACTGCTAACGACAAAACCCAGTTCATTACCTACTTCCAGTCAAAGATCACTTTTTTAGTGGTCTTGAATTTAATTTACATTTAATTCGAGGTTTCATTAAGGTAATTGTCTGTTGGTTCACTCCTCTAATTGAAGGTTTGCCAGAAAATTAATGTGATCACCATGGGAAAGGGGAGGTGCAGGTATTGCACTGCCTTATTCCAGGTTCACATGAGAAATGCTCATGGTATTTTCACAGGACACAGGACTTCTTTGTTTTAGTGACAGAAATTGCAGGCAACTGTACTGACCAGTTGAAAACATTATTAAACTCTGCCTTGGCATTAATGATCTGCATTACACCAGTGAAAAGACTGTCCTGCCCTCTCCTGTTTAAAAACATTGTCATTCCCAGCCTGAGTGAATGGATGTTTTTTCCTGTCTCATCTTTGCTGAAGTTTCCATTAGTACTGAAAGCTCTGCCCTGGTATTTTCGTGCCCTGCAGACTTTATAGGGAGAAAGCATCTCTATTCTCTAATGATAAGAGAGCCATCCTTCACAGAGTTCTGTTTCCAGACATATCAAACCCTTTTAGCTTCTTATTGCAAGATGGGAGCTTCATTCTCACAATCACCCTGATGTTTCTCTTCTGTATTTGTTTCTGTTTGAATCTGGGAAACTAAGGTTCTGGATCTGTACACACTGCACTAGAGAGGGTCTTAGCAGGGCTTTGTAAAACACTGGTAATTGCATCCTATCTTGCAGGGAAATTCGAGATAATACCTTCCATGAATTGCATTTTCTTCTGTTTTATTTTGCAGCCACATCACATAGTGTTTCGTCTTGTGATGCCCCCCTGTAGTTTCTCAAGGCTGAGTTTGGTTTTTGTTTGGTCGGGTTTTTTTTTGTTTGTTTGTTTGTTTTGGTTTGGTTTTTTTTTTAATTTTTTTTTTTTCTTTGAATATGTGATCCATACTATTGAACTGAAACCTCTCTGTGGTACTGCGGGCAAGGTGCCATGCAGTTCTTGTTCCACACACTCCCAATTCTCTGTGTATAAAGATGTCACTTAGCTTCTTGTCTTCAGTAAAATTTTAACAGGACTATAGCTATTTGTGTGCCAGTACAACTGGTGAATTATTAACCAAGCCTGGCTCTAAGACCAGTCCCTCAGCAGTGATGCTAGTAACTTCCCTCCAGCCTGACATTCCGCATGTAATGTTGCTGTTACTGTCCCACCTCTAACAGTTTCAGGCCAATTTAAAATTTTTGTACTAATCCCCCATCTTCTTCAATTTAACTAATAACTTCCCAGGTGACATGGTGTCAAAGCTTTACCAAAGTCAGGCAGCTGAGGTCGATTTCATTTCCTTTCTCTCAGAAGTGAGTTTTCTTCTCTAAGGAAGATGTCAGATTAGTGTGCCTTACCTGTGTTAAACCCATGTGATATTTTCCCCAAATTCTCCTAGCTTCACTGGCTTTGATTATTCTTTCCTTAAAAATTGTTCTAAAGCTGTGCTGCTGCTGAGCATAGAAGAAAGGACTTTTAGTTGCTCTGATATTTTTTAGCATATAGATATGACATTAATTATTTCTGATTGCATGACACTGTTCTTGTCTTGCTTGATTTATTTAAACTTGCTGCCCCACATGAATTTTCATATGCCAGTTCTTTCTGGAGTTTTGTTTCTTGAGATATGTGTTCATCTCAGCTGGCATGGTTTAGTGGGAGGTGTCCCTGCCCATGGCGGGGGGGTTGGAACTCGATGATCTGAAGGTCCTTTCCAGCCCTTACTATTCTGTGATTCTGTGATTCTGTGATAGTTTCTGCATGGTTACCATCGACTTCAATGAGAATTGAAGCGTGTATTCATGTAATTTGGAGTTACCTACTTCTTTTTTTTAATCTATACTCCAACCTCACTGTGTAGTTAGTAGCTCTGCTTCTTTACAGGCTATCTCTTCATGTAGACAACACATCTTCTCTTGCTTGTTATAGCATCTTCTGAAGCAGCTCCCTTGGCTGGGCTTTGGTAGGTGCCCCTCACTGCCTCCTCCACTCTCATTCTCAGCATTCCTGAGCTTTAAGGTGTGGCTTCTCTCTCTGATTTCTTCATCTCCACATGAACTCCATTATCCCCACAGGACTTGTTCTGTCCATTAGTCTCCTTGGCAAGTGAGGACCAGACTCACTGCCTTTGAGTTTTTATTTTTTACTTGACGTATGGATCCCCATAAGTATTGGCATCTCTGACTGAAAATCTCTGGTCTCCTTTCCCAGGCAGATCTTTCAACCTCAGGATTAGTGACTTCCCAGCTGGCTCCCTTGATTGGTAGAAGTTACCCTTTTGAAGCCAAGAATTGGGGCTGAAAATGCCAGTCTGCCTTTTCTAAAGTTTCTGCGAACATCTGTGATTAACTTAGAATCAGCATATAATCACACGCTCCAGATTTATTTTTATAGCCAGCTCTTTTATTCCTCTTATGTATCAAAAAGACATCTAGAGTAGCATCACCTTCTTGTTTCAGTGGCTGAATTAACCTGTCAGTGGCTGCTTTTGGGAATATCTCATTCCAATATTGTTATTAGCAGCAGCATTTCTTCTCCAGTAACTGGGAAGTCTTGTTTAAAAATATCTCTCTAATAACAAGCTTTTATATTAAAATCCAACTCCGGAGGTCTGTGGCATGTTACCCGCCAGCATTGTCGCAATGGAACCATTACAGTGTTACTTTCTGGTCCCTAGATAATTTCAGCCTGGTTTTGATAAAGTTCTTCAATAATTTAATTCACTGAGTCTCTTTTACCTCTCACTCTGGTGAATCTCCATGACATGAGTTAAGTCCCTCCTGATTTATATGCCTGTAAGAAGAAATTTAAGTTAGCTAAGTGTCATCTTTATTTAAAGCCTTACAGATTTGTGCTGTGCTGCTTTTCGGCAGGTCATGTAAATGTTTGTATTTATTTCCTGATGCTTGAATTGTAATTTGCTGGTAAGAGTTTAAATTCTTCAGTAAAACAACTAAAGAAGTATTTTGGTGTAGTGTATCCTGTTTGTTCTCTGAAAATGTTCACCTTTGGGGATGCTAAGTGTGAGTTCAAAGATAATAAAGACAGGCCCATGCAAACAGTTTTCATAAAGGTCTCATTTATAAATTGCGCAAATCTAGGACACCTCTTCCCTCTTTTTTCCTGTTGTAAAATGCCATTGTCATTTCTTTACCACTTACCCCCCAAGCTGCTGAACATGGAAAGGTCAGGCTTGATGGACTTGTTTGTGAATCTGTAGCCATAGACTAGTACCAAATGAACAACATCAGTGGAAGTGTCTCCGTTCTGTCTTTCCTGTTTGTCCCAAATACACTTAAATGGCAAATTATATGCACCTGGAGCTACGGTCCTGTCTGCATATTCATTTCTCCTCAGGTCTTCTACCTCAGATTCTCATTAGACAGCCTAGTCATTTTGTGTGGTGGTGGGTTTCAGTAAGGACACTCATACACTAAATTCGAGATACAGAGAGAGCTTCCATGCTAAGTAGCTGTGGCATTCCTGAAGTGAGTGCTCCAGACTGGATAACAAGTTAGAAATAGGAGAGATTATAATTATGAAGGGGCTTTCTAAACTACCAGTGTGCTACCTAACAGTTACACTTTTATTCCTCACATTAAAGGAACTTTTTTTATCCTTTAAACAGCGGGTAAAAGCCAATTTTGGAGGAATATGTGCATCGTTCCCAAGAGAGAACCTATGTATTGTAATGCTGCTTATACTGAGTATTGGAGGGACATTAAACTATTTTGCAAAGCTAACAGATACACCCTGATAAAATGCATCCAGATCCTTACCTAAACAACAGATGAGAAAACCTGATCAGATCAGACTTTTTTAGATAAAAAACTAATGAGCATGAAAACTAAGTAATGACTGCCAGATTGAATGCATTGTTTGTGTGGTGCTTTTGGCTGAAAAGTGGCCATTTATATGATATGTGATGATGACAGCTTTATTAAAAGAAGCATTGTTTTGGTCCCAGTACAAATATCACAAGTATCCAAATCCCCTGAACAACTGCATTCTCCTTTTAATTTGCAATTCCTTTTATTCTTCATGACTCTTCTAAATTACTGAAGCATTCTGCTGTTTGTCACACGAAATGCATATTTTCTTCTGTGCATCAACTCTTTCCAATAGCCGAGATACTTCAGTGTAACACAGAAGGGGATCATAGTCTAAATTATCCTTAAGCAATAGCAATTGTAAGTATGTCATGTGTTATTGTGGTATGTAAATTTGATTCGTTTCTGGGTCCCATGGACATATCTTCATTTTGACTGTTGGAAGGCACAGTAGGATAAATGGATTAAAGTAGAACTAGCTTTTAGTGCTATTTCTTATCACTTTTATGGTAATGCCTTCACTGATGTAGTTGCTGTATATACACATAAGAAAGATTTCATTCCTAAAAGTGGTTGCTTATCAGTATATCAGAAAAATATCAAGGAGATGATGCTCCAAGTGTAAAAAAAAAATAATTAAAAAATCACAAAACAATGCCGAAGGATCAAAGAGCAATGAAAAGGTGGTAGTGCTGAGATTGGTTGTGCAGGTTAACAGTACACATAATGGGATGGTAATGCTGTTCATGCAATGTTAGTTTTTAAAAGAACGAATACAATAAATAGCAGTCAGTATACTGAAAGTCATGCAGCCTAGATGTCATGTCTGGCTGGTTTTAGAGGCAGAGGTGAGCCTTACTGCAGGAGTCGATCTCGAGACAGTACTGAACGCTGGGAAAGTGAATGATATTTCATATTAATTCCAGTTAAGTATTCCAGGGGGACAGCATAAAGAAAAGGTATAACAGAAGTTCAGACATGAGTGCTCCTAGTTGGTGTCATTGATGGAGCAAAGTGGGAACAATTGAAGTGAGAGAGAGATGGGCTAAAATAATGTGTGGGCCAGAGAAGAACATTTCAGATATAACAGTGTAAGTGCTAGTTGAAAATGGAAGCTGAAGCCACGGGGGAGATAAAATTAGCTATGGACAAGAGAGGAAGAAAGAAAAGCAGGCGAGCTGAGGGATATCTCTCCTGTGCCCCATAAAGGGGAGGATAAGTGGAGGGAGCAAACTTATGAAAGGCATAGCAAACAGACCACTAACTCCTGTTCTCTGTATAGTTGTTCCATGGTGCAATATATATGTAATATAGTATGTAACATATTTGCACTAGAGACCAGCTTTTTTGTTCATTCTTTGGACCTCAGGCTTTGACACCATACAGACACAAATCGCCAGTGGTGCACTCTGGCAGGAGCACTACATCTAGATGGTAAGTAGTACTCATGCTCTTACCTGTCTGGCCAGGAGTTTCGAATGCCAGTTTGTGTCTGCTGCTGATGTTCCCATGCTGGAGTGTGCTCTGGCAGGCAGGGATGCGCAGTTTCTGCCTTTGGAGATGGAAGTACCCCTGCAGAGAACTTTTCCACCTAGAAGGAGGAGGGAGGGAAGAAGTTCATCATCACTAGCAGGTAGGAAATTTTGCAATTGGCACTTAGCTCATAACTTCAGAAAGTTTGGCCAGCCTGGCACAGACCCGTGTCACAGCCATATGCTCTCCTTATAGCACTGCACCCTCTAAGTCTCAGTGGAGCTTTTCATATTAGAATGGTTAGATTACTTTTTTGTTTAATTGTTTTCTTGCCAGGTTATCTACTGGTATGGAATGTGAGAGAAGTGAAAACATGAAACTGATGGGGAAGCTGTAGACGTATGTGAGGGGCTGTTCCCAACAAGAGCGAGGACCGTCTGCTTGGGCACAGGGAACTGAAACAGTGGTGCATGAGTGTCAGGCAGGAGGGGCTCTGCAAGGAACCAGAACTGACATTCCCTTGTGCATGAAAGAGTGAATGCTCTCTTACTCCAGCTGCCCTAAATCAGTGGCCTCTAAAATACAGTTCTTCACCCCTTTTCGCCCTTGCTTCCTGAAGCTCTCACTGGCTGCTGTCAGTCCTCTGTGCCCTCTCTAGGATCCAGCTCCGCTTCTGCCACCAAATTCAATTTTGCAGCCTGTAGAGTTAGGGCAAAATAACTCATTCAATTTTGCCTACATTACTGTGCAGCCTTGGGCTGGTTTGGAAGGCAGATGGGTATTTGACATTTGCTCCTCTCTAAACTGGAGGAGATGTGCTAGCCGCTTTGCAGAGGCCAGATAATGCAGGTGAGCAATTGCCAATGGTGGACTAATCTCTTGAAGAACAGTAATATGTCAGGTTATGCTCCAGACTTCTCTCTGTGGGGTGATACTGCTCAAGGAAGTTAAGCCTAAGAGATAATTTGGCAACAGACTTACTTTAAATACTGATTAATGACTATTGCTTTAGTGCAGCTCCAGCTCTACTCATGTGATGTTTTAATATGCCAAAGGAATTATGATTAGTGCTTTTAGGTTTTTAATGTTCAGATAGTTAAAATGCCCCGTAATAATCGCTCCCTTTAATATTCAGCGTAACTATTACAGAGATATAATTGCGCTTTGGTGTTGAAAAGAAGAAACCAGGATCCCAACGTGATCATGAATGCCTTTGTCTGGTAGCTTAAATCAAATCCTTCAATTTCAAAGTCTTTGGCAGCAAGTTTTAAGAACTTTAATTAAAAAAGAATTCTTCCATAAATAAATCAAAATGGAAAGACTGAAAATGGTTAAAGGAGTTACTGTAACAATTGCAGTTAAAAGTATATTGGTATATGTACCAGAAAGCACAGGTAAAAGCATCAAAATCAGAAAACAAATTCAGATTCAGGAAGCTTGTAATGCAGGAAACACCTGTGCAGCATATAAAGTACCTCCATGATATGTAATTGTTATTCTCATGACATTAACATATTTTGGATCTGATTCTGCAGTATCTCACACTATTGGAAGTCAGGAGTGATTTTCTAACAGAATTACCAAAAAAAAACCAACCCCAAAACAAAACAAAGAAGCAAAACAAAAACACAAACAAAAAAACCCATAATATAAATAAGAGCAGGCTCTAGCTCGGCAAATTTGGTTGATCTTTAGCAGAGGCAAGAAATGCTTGCATATATTTCCCTTCTCCTGCCTCAGAGATTGTATCTTGCATGCAGTAGTTAGTTTTCATCTCGCCCAGCTTGTAATTTGGTTCCTGTATGTTCTCCGTATCAGGGAAAAATGTTCCATTGTGGTTTTGTAAACTGTGTGAAGAGTCAAAGGAGCGTGAACTCAAACCTTCCCTCCGTGCCTGTTCTGTAAGGTACAGAAAAGCATCTCTGCATTTGGACTTGCAGTGTGCTGTGAGGGGTTTGGCAGTTTGTCTAAGAGAATTTTTTGTGTACAATCACCTCTCACAAGAATTACAGCTCTCCCACACAGACCCACAAGCTCTGCCACTCCTCAGCTACGTCAGCCCATTGAACTTGTCCTTGCCCCTACCTCCATGCAGTGTGAACCCTGGTTGCTCTGGATGTGCTGTGAGATTGTTACCTCCCATGACAGCCTCAGCCACCTGTTTGCTCTCCTCTTCTCTGCGCAGCTTCAGTGAGGTCCCATATGGGGTCTGTGCGTGGCAGAACTTACCTCTTTAGTTCCTTCAGGCATTATCTTTCTTACCTTCTCTCAAATACCATTGTAAGATAACATCCCTTCTGATATTAGTCTGACAATTCATGACACTCCTAGTTTTAGTAAGCTCTTGAATTTGCATTCTTTTCCATATGTTCCAACCTTGCCTATGCCTGTGTCCTGCTTGGCAAAGGCTGTTGTGATCCTGCCATTTTTCCAGTTCTGCTAAAGTGTTAATAATTACTTAGTTCAGTGTATTTTACTGATGGTTTAGCTGATCTTGTCCATGTGTTGATGTACCAGGAGTAATTCAGGTCCTTATCCCTAGTAGATAGTTTCTTCTTCAGCTATCAGTTCCTCTTTCTGCTCACTTTCCTCCTTCATTTACCATAAAGCTAAATATGGATTATTTATGACCCTCATCAGTTTCCTGGCATGGCATTTCCCACTTTTTCAGGATGAATTCACTCAGGCATGTCACATCTAGTTAAACAGGAGTTAAACAAAAACTAAGCACATAATTTGCCGCTGGTATAGGGCTGTCTGCTTATTCCTGTAGGAAGACACTGAGGAGGGGATAGAAAGAGCAGGCAGCAGTATTGTTTATACAAATGGGTAATTGCCAGTAGTGAGGCTGTTTAGCAGCTCCTGACTTTCACTGATGTGTTGCTCAGTTAAGAATGAGATGGAGAAAAGGAAGATAGCTGAGTTTTTTGCTTCCCTTCTGATTTTCTATGTGCATCATTCAATGTCAATAGAAGAAGTAACCTCATTGAAATCATCGTTGACAGCAGTAATATATGGGACTAGCTGAAGTATGGAACTGGAGTGTAGAGCATGACAAGGGAAAAAGAAATGGGAATTACTTAGCTTCTAGGGTAGGATAAGTTGGAGGTTAAAAGAAATTGAAAAGAAAAAAAAAAGAAAAAGACACTGTGGATATATTCCCATCAATCTTTAAAGTTGGGAGGCTGGCATCCTTCAATAGTCAACGGAAGGAGGTAAATGCCTATAACACACCTTAACTAGGAGGTTTTATACCACTTGTTTTATTGCTATGATCCATTATATTGTTTGTGCATTTTTTAAATGAAAGAAAGTGTCAGACATCAAGAAGGATAAAGGGTAGGTGGAGAGCCTGAACAGCTGGTATATGTTCTTTTCTCTTCATTTTAGTCATAATTTGGGGTGTTTTTTTCCTTCCTGTTTCATTATTTTTAGGTAAATGAGATTGCAGCTTAGCATTAAACTGATTTTGGAAATAAATTTGACTGCATGCTCCTTCTCTTGCAGATGTGGCTTGATCTCTCTAATGCAATTTCTTGTATTAATGCATGAACCTTTTAATGTATGCTTATTACTTCTTTTCAGGGCAGTGAGCTTTTCTGTAAAGATGTGTCCCCAAGTGTGGATTACATGATTAAAGATTTTTATTTTTTTTTTTTAGCCATTTAACTGTATTTTTTGAATAAATACAGTGCTCTCTTTACTGGCCAAATAACTTTAATAAGAGCAGCTGCATTTTATTTTGTATTACTGAACCTCTTTAATTTTTGACAGGGAGACGCACATGGCAGAAAAATTTGCACAGTGGAACACAGCTCTGTTGTTGGCAACTTACAAGACTTTTCAAATGTAGTAGGTGTTTGAATATGTCTGAATTAATTTTCTATAGGAAATAGAAGAGTCTTCATGAAGGCATCCAAATATAATTTGACCATTTTCTTTTGTGTTAAAATATGTCAGCATGATGTCTGGGAAATCAGTGTCTTCCATTAGTACAATGCTAAACCTCAGACAGACGCTTTGCCGGTGGCTGACCTCAGTATAATTGTACTGAATCCAATTGGTTCTCCTCTTGCATGTGTCTCCCAAACCATCCTCACTTACCTTAACTTTTACAGTAAAATTGTGTCAAACTCATAAATGGCTTTCCCATTCTTCTTATCTCCGAGGGCTAAACTTCTAACTGATGTTCTGGGAGATTTTATAAGAAAGTGCCTACCGAACACATTTTTGGCAGCAGTTCTTGCAACCTGACCAATTAGCAGAGCTTATGGTAGGTAACTCTTAGAGGGCTGTACAGACGGAAGCCCACTCAAGATGGTAAGCTAGCAGTTACAAAACAAATGATGTTTCACACAAGTTGGTAATTACTAGCTCCTCTGTAACTCTGTATTCTCACAATGAAAACTGAGGTGAAAGTGCTTTTTAGCCCATTCAGAGCAATTCCAATTTTGGAATTGCTCCCTTTTCTTCTGCTTTGAAGTTGCAGCACTTGGAGCATATTAGTGACATGCTGTAAGTGCCTCTCTGGAGAAGGTTTACAGACCACCATCCATTCATGTTAGCTGTCTTCTCCCAGGGGGTGTGTTGGTGACAGTATGCATACTGCTGTTCACAGCGCAAAATAAAAAAGGGGTTTTGCAAACCACCTGCAGCACTAGGAGCGGACTGTTGCCACTGAGAGAGTAAGAGTGGCATCCAATAGCATGGTGATAGCCACTTAAGTTTGAGAAGGAGCTCAAGTAATCATGAATGGGCACTGAAATTCAGAGCTACCTTTATTGAAACATGGGGCTAAAATATTTTGTCCTCAAAGGATATCTTAAAATTCAGTATGAATGAACACTGAAGTGTAAGTTGTAGTGATTCTTTCAACCTCTTTAATTCTTGTGCTTTCTTGACACTTTCTTGTACTGGCACTTAAAGCGTCAAATTAACCAAGAAGTATTTCAGCTCTGATTTCAGAGGTGTTTTAGGCTGAATATTAAGAAGAAAAGAGCTACATGCAGTGAAGTAATATCCCGGGTAAGCTGATGAAAGCCCTATAAGTAACTGTTTAAAAATAAGACTTTGTCATGTAGAAACTAGTACTCTGTTGAATTAGTTGGAAAGATATATTGACATTATTCAAGAATGTTTTATCTCTAGGATTTGTGATTCTAAGCTGTGTATTTATTAGATGTTGCTATTGGGAAAATGAACACCTATTTTATATATTTCTCTAAGAAAAGATGGAGATCTGGGATTCAGCACATGGCCGAACAAAAGAAAAAAAGAAAAAATGAGAGAAAATTAAGTTTCACTGGGAAAGTGGGGCAAAAGATGAAAAGGAAAAAAAAATAATTATATTGTGCAGGTGGCTGAGTGGAATCAGGTAATCTAAAGACCAAAGATCACCAGTTGAACTAAACAAATAATTCAGGAAGACCCTTGATTCCCAGAGGTCCTGGGCTGAATTGGTGACTGAGCTCTCCCAGTCCTTGTCTGCTGATGTGAATCAGTACCTAACAGCTGTTGCCACTGTGCCAGAGGCTGGGGTCTCCCGCAGCTGATCTTGGCAGTCTCTGCCACTGGCTTGCATTGTCATGAGACAGTCAGCCATTTCCTTGCCACACATTATGGTGTCTGCTCTCAGAAGCTACCTCCTGCTGAACCGAAGGTCAACTCATTGACTTGCTTCTCCAGCAGGAAGTCCCATGCCCTACATATACAAGGCTGTATGTTTTGAACGTAGATTTAATTTCATTTTAGGCAGTAGAGGCTATTCCTTGGATTTTCTCTAACTTCCAGGAAGCTTTGGATGTTTCCTTGTCTTCAGGTTTCTGAAATCCAGTGCTGTGATGAATCTTGATGGTTGGCAGACCAACTGATTCTAGAAGACCAGCCCTTGTATATCAAACACTGATTGCAATAAATGCTTTAAGATCATTGTCCCAAATGGTGTACTGAAGGAGGAATGGGTGAAGGAAAGAATGAGGAAAATTAGTACATTTTTAGAAAGAGAAAAACACAGAGGTAGACCCTGGCTATTTTTCAGGCTCTATCATATAATCAGAAACATTCAAAACTGGGAAGTGTTGGAGGGAGATAAGGGACACATACATGGGGGCAGTTACGTTGCAGGTGCTAATCTGCAGGAACCTGAGAGAAGCCAACCAGTCTAATCTTCTTAGGTTTATCTCAGAGAAGAGTAAAAAACAGTTGTGCAATATTGAGATACGCCATTGTGGCCCAATTAAGAGAAAATGCTGAACTTAATCCTGTAAGACTCAGCTCAGTGATTCTTTGCTAAGACAGCAGAGTTCAGTGTAAACAAGTTAAATATGCTCATATAAAACTGTATTGTGTAATAAACATAGATAGAGAGCTTCTCTTCCCCTTTGATACATAGGAAGCACATAGTAAATGGGCCAAGATGCCAGAGGAGGGCAAGCAATGTGATGTTTGAATGGCACATTCCTATTTTCCATCAAAGTCTGGATAAACCTAGGTGTGCTTATGTTAAAGACTTCAAGGGTTTGTGTGGGGTGGGCTAGGCTGCCCAGGCTGTTTCTGAATGGGAGGTTGTGCTGTATTTAACACCAGCCATATAATCCATCTGCTAGGGGAATTGGAAGAGACAAATACTGGTGTGAAAATGAGTCTGGGGCTTAGCAGTGACTGCGGGGGTTCATAACAGTATCTGAACATATAAAGAGCATAAATATTAAAGAAAGTCTGCAGTTATACAATGTGGGGCCCAGGGGTGTAAAAAGGGTAATGGGGTGGAATTAAGAGTGGAGATAGACGCTGACTATAAGGAATAATCTTCCTAGCTAATCAACCTGTACAACAGTGCCCTTTTCAGAGGGAAAGAGCTATTGAAACGGCAGCAAACTAATTCTTCCTTCAAGAGTTTCTCAAGTTAGTTAGGTGCTAGCAGAGTCTGGGATGTGGTTTGCTGTATGTAGTTCTGCTGATACAGTGAAGCTAAGGAGAAGAAAAACTGTGTGCATGCTGTAAAGTGTGTGCGGGAATGGCCCTGTTATTTCTGGTGTGTTGGGCAAGCACTTGCCTCTCTGCTGCTGTGCCAGCCTGATGGAGACCACAACCTCACTGAAGATGTGCTTACTTCCCAGTCCTGCTATTGCTATGTCTGCACTTTGCAGCATGACATCCTGCAGGGATGCCTGCACATGTTGGCATGTTTGCAGTGCAATGTGATATCATCTGTACAGATGAAATGGTTGCATTGGTGAAGTCTGCTGCTTCTTGGAGGTAGTGGTTAGGTGCCATGCCGTGCCACATAGTTAAAAATACACTGCATTCTCTTGCTTAGCTGTGCTGAATACAGTCTAACTGCACTTATCTTGAGATATGTTTGCTCTTCCTGCATCCATAGCAGATTTAAATGGAATTTCACAATGAAAACAATCCAGAAGAGACAACGTGGCAGAGAAATATCTGAATGCTTAGTATCACACGCTTTGGTAAAAACAAGGATAGACTTTTGTAGGCATTCAGTCTGAGAAGATAACTCCCAACAAAAGCATGCATTCTTACCACTGGAATTGTTTAGAATGTCATTTGTTATAAGTATATATGCTATAAAGAAGTCTGATTACGTGTATTATGGCACCCAACAAAGATAAGATTATCTTACTACATCCTGGTTTGTTCTCTGTATTTTAGGGCTACCATTACACATGCCTGGGTTGGAGACCACTGGGGTCTTTCTTCAGTACCTAACCTAATTTTCTTTAAGTTTTCTTTAATTCTTCCCCAAGAAAAGGGGTATTTTACCCACTGCGGCATCTAGCATTGTCCTCAGGAGGTCTTAGAAGCACAACTATTACAGTAGAGTTGAATTACTGGCATTTTCTCTGCCTTGGTGTCACTTACGGGCATTTTCTTTGCCCTGGTCATCTCCACTGGTGACATGTCTCGTTGACACCAGAAATGCAAAAAAACTCGAAGACTGTAATTTCTGGAAAGCATCAAAGTGTCTTTTCTAGCAGGCAGGTATGGGAATTGAGTTCCTGATGTTCATTTGTACATGGCAACAGCTTCAAGTTGCTGCTGCATTTGCGCCCAATCTAAGGAGCTGCAGTGACAGTGCTGGGTGGCTCCAATGGCTTTCTACACTGGAGAGATGCTGTTTCTGAGTACACATTCCTGGGTTTGGGTGGAAATCTCAAGTGCCAGCAGTGGGGACATCTCTAATGTCTTCTGCATGTGGTGTATAACTGCAGCTCCTGTCCAGTGCGTGAGACAGCTTTTCCCATAGTTGCTTTATTTTCACTCTGTTGTGTTCAGGTGCAGGTGTAATCATTTTCTTGGGATGAGAGAGGAAGAGAAATCCCCTTTCTTTTTGTGTGTGAAACCTCAACTCAGATGTTCATGAATGGCCACCAGCTGGCAGTACGCTGCAGCTGCCTGTCCATGTTCCTTGTGTTTAGCAAGAGCATGTCCTGCTCCTGAGTCATCTGTCCAACACATAAGGAATCCAGACAGGAACGGAGAGGCATAAGTTTCATGGTTTGGATTTTTTATTTTTTGCTCACCATCACGGTGATAAATCTGGTTTGCTTCCATTGGTGTCCATCATTTGCTTGAGTTAGAAAGTCAGGCATTGTCCTTGAGAAATGTCAATTCACAGTATTTAAAAGAGAAACATTATCTCATGCTTCTATTTTCCTCCAAATTGTAGTGTCTTTTGGTTTTATTAAGAAAAATGTTTCCATGTCTAAATATACGCAAGCACAAATATCAGTGTTACTCAGCTGGTTTGGGATTTTTTTCTTCTCTATGGTGCACAAGAGGGAATTCAGCACTTTTCTTCTCTAATAACTTTTGCTGATGTAATAGCAGTTAACAGAAGGCAGCTAGATTATTCCATTGTACCATCTAAAAAATACCCAAAACCCAAACCCCAAACCCCAAACCAAACTATTATTTATACCAAATGCAGTGGATTTTTCAGTGATCTGTACCCAGGGTGTATTTCTCTATACCCATCTGAAACAATGTGCTGTATATCAGCCCTTCACAGTCTAGTCCTGTCAGCATTTTGTGATTAAAAATGTTATTTGCAAACTGTCTGATGTCTGTATGATAGACACTAAGAAGACCTTAATGTCATGCTTAAGTGTTTTTACGTGCAACTTTGAGTGAGCAACTACTTTCCTTGCTGTCTAGTGTTCATCTCTAAGCTATTTATCAGTCTAAATGATAAGACAATGAAATGTGGATTGTTTCCCGGTGTACATAGGCAAGGAGGATTTTTGCACACGCAGTTTTTTTGGCTCAGCAGGCCAAAAGCAACCGTAGAAGTGTATGTGTGTGGATCCAACATGCTGGTGTGCAGCTGCACTGTGGGAGAGGCTTTGATACAAAGCGGATGGAGTTTGACTCTAAATACCTACATTGCTCACTGGGAGCAAAGATTTCCAAAAGTAACTTTGTAAACTAAGCTGAAAATAGCTGTAGGAATGTTGTCTATTGTTTGTATGTAGAGCAAACGGCACTAATGTCAATATTAAACCATCAGTTGATGGATATTAAAGCATTAGCCTTTTAAGCGTAACTTCTTTTCCAAGTATTTTGATCTATTGCACATGTCTCATGTAATTGGAAGCTGTTACAGGACTCACCGAACCACAAAGAAACAACTGAAATAGAGCCCAGCAAGGCTCCGCATATTCCCTATTGCAAAGTAACTTTGGCACTGCCTCTTCATGTACCTCTGTCCTGCCTCAGACATATTTTGCTTTGTATTGTACTGTGTCAAGTGTTTGTAAAACACAGTGAGCCCCTTCCTCTAATATTTTCCTTTGTCTTTTCCTTGCCTTTACCCCTTTCTGTGTCACTGCCAGTATTCCTTGTTACCACATCTCTCATCTTTTTCTTGTTTTGACTGAAATGCGTTTCTGTACAGTGAATATTTGTCCTTCTTTGCTACCATGTAATTACAATCATTCTCTGTTTTCTTTCTTTTGATTTTCCTGTCAGTCAATTCATTCTTAGTGATGTCCATGCATACATGCGGATACTTGTCCATGTGCCAGGTTCCTACACACTGACCTGCTGAAGGGACAGGGATGCATTGCTAAATGAGGGTGTTTTAGTGATAAAACCCAGCAGGAGCAGTTGGCTGAGAAGCAAACCACAGACCCAGACTATTCAGAGGCAGGGGAGTCTAACTTGCATTTCCAAGTACTCCATCTCTTTTACTCACACCAGAGTAACAGCTGAGAAATGACAGAAGTCACTAGCGAACAGGTACAGCCAAGAGAGTGTTTATTTAAATAATTGCTTTTTACTTTTTCTCCTCCAGCCTGTGTGCTACTGGCAACATCATGACCTTGCTAAAAAGCATACTGTCTGCTCAATTCCAGCTCCTCTCTTGGTAGCTAGAGCTGATGCAGTAAATAAAATATTGTTGTCTTTGTGCAATCAACAGTTATGGGATTACACATGGACTGGCTGAACTCCAATGCGCTTCTTATCTCTAATGCAGAGCTACTTTTTTTGGCACCCTCTCAAAATGCATGCAAGATCCATGGAGGCATTCCTTCAGCTTTAATGTATGATTTATATTTTACGTACGTAGTGCAGGTTAACAAACATGCTCACTTAATGATTGTTACATGATTTAGAAGTCTTCTGTGGAGTTCCTCATTCAGATATCCTATATATAGCCTTGGGAATATATATCTTTACCTGCTAGCTTAAATAGAGCTCTTCTATGAGAAAGCCACTCTGCATATTCCCCAAAATTATTGAGTCTCCCCTTCTCCACCTCTCACCTGAACCAAAGAGGTAGGTTTCTTTACTTTGTTACTTTTAGGCAAGTTTTTCAGACCTTGAATTATTTTTCTGTGTTTCCTTTAACTCTGCTGTTATAGACGTTTTTTTAGCAATGAGGTGCTAGGACAAGTAAGCAGTGTTATAACAGTGCTGTTAATATTTAATGTAATGGTAATGTCACTGCCCTATTCCTGTATGAGGTATAAAAGAGTCCCTGGCTTTCAAAATAGTCTGACAGTCTGGGATTTATTCAAGGCAGCAGTGAATTAGCCAGCACAGAGCTCAGTGATGCTGCAGATAGATGGTTTCAAGATGCTGAAGATCTCTGAAACTCTCTCAGGTGCCTATCTGCAACCCTGCATCTGGCGGGATGATACAGCAGTTATTTCTTTTTATGACTCATTATTGCTCTTTTATCTGGCAATGATATTATGCTTCATTGACACACCTGCTATCATTTAGATTGTCAGTAATTGTACTGGTGTTTTAAATGTTTACTAGTAAAGCAATAGAAGAAATTTGTCAAGGTCAACACCACCAGTCCCCTTGGCAATTTGATTCTGGTCTTACTAATCTTACTGTCATTTGTCGGCTCTGAGTTAGTTCAAATCCTTGAAGGTTCTCATAAACATGGGTGCATGCATCTGGACGTGCTTCCTGATCTGAATTCATGCCATAGCTGTAGTGGAGCTTCAGTGTTTTACAAATTCTACATTTGTCTTCTCTATTTATGATATTATTGAATCACATTCTCTTTATGGTTCTCTACAGTTTCTGGATCTAGAGCAGTGGTGCCACTAGGGGACTGACTGTCTCTCATCCTGTGTTCATGCTGTTGACTTGTCAGGCTCTCCATCACTGTAGTTCTGTACCTCTCTTTCAACCTATTTTTTCAGTCCATTTCTCTAATTCATAAAGCCCATTTTAAATTCTCTTCCTGTCATCTGATTGCCTCGCTGTCCCTGTCACCGTCGTAGCATCCACAGAGTCAGTAAGAATCATTTTCAATCCATCAGCCTCAAATTAATGAAAACAAGGAATATGAATGGATACAGACCATAAAGCTTTGCAGAGCCATGTGTGAGGTTTCTTGCCTGTTTTATGCTATTAACTAGTCAGAATATGATTTTCCAACACTGTACTCACCAAGTATTAGATTCATCCAGACCATATTTCCTTAGGCTGAGTGGTACTGGCCAGTGACAAGTACAGCAGCCTCATTTGAGAGCTCTGAAGGTTTTAAATGGCCTTTGGGTACCCTTGAGACCTGCCTGCTGATTGTGATGGGGATCAGCATGTTGGCATGCATACAGAGTGTGTTTTACCCACAACCATTTTGTCTGGTCCCGAGAGTTAAGCAGAGTGGGGTGTGGGCCTTGTCTGGGGTTAGACTACGATCCAGGATGGCCAAGAGATTTTCCCCGAGGCTGGACAGTCATGAGTGGCAGGGTGTGTGGGACACTCTGGGCGAGTATCTAGTCCACTGGGCCCCTCCAGTGCTTTGGAAGTGTCGGAGATGGAAGGCAGCTGTATGGAGTCCCCAGTGACAAGCTACAGAAACTGCTGAAGGGGAGAGTGAATTATTTTAAGCCTGGTGGGCCTATGACACTTTAGGCCATCAGGGCAGAGATGCAACATACAGATGGACTCATGATCGAGGGGTGGACTTAGCAATGGACACTATTGCCCAGGTTATTCACGAGTGTGAACACTGCACACAGCCCCTCCTGCTCTGAAAGACTGTTACAAAAGATGGAGCCTGACATCACAGACTGAATGGGCTCAGCAGCTTTGTAGGGATTGGTCCATGCACTAAGGGTTGATCTCTCTCCCTCTGTGCATGTGTATGGATGTATAGATATACATGTGATGGTATATTGAAAAGGTAGGATCTGAGGATGACGTGAATGGTATAGAATAAGGGATGGAATGTCATGGGTTCAGCAGTAGCAGTCATTTTTCTCCTTGGTAGCTGGTGCAGTGCTGTGTTTTTGACTTTGGGCCTGGGAACAGGGCTGATAACACCAATGTTTTCAGTTACTGCTTAGAACATTTTGGTCTGGCCAAGGACTTTGTGAGTCTCATGCTGTGCCAGGGAGGAGGGGAAGCCGGGAGGAAGGAGAGACAGGACACCTGACCCAAACTGACCAAAGAGGTTATTCCATACCACAGCATGTCATGTCCAGGATGTAAAAATGGAGAGCAGAGACCTGGAAGGGTGGGGGTGCACTGTGGGGTGTGCACTGTTTGGTCGGGCTGGGGACTGGTGGTGAGCAATTGTATTCTCTTCCCTTGTATTTTCTCTTGTCATTATTATTATTGGGGGTAGCAGTAGTGATTTGTATTATGCTTTAGTTACTAAACTGTTCTTATCTCAACCTATGGGAGTTGCATTCTTTTGATTTCCTCCCCATCCCCCCAGGACTGGGGGAAGAAAGAGTGGGGAGTGAGTGAGAGAGCGACTGCGTGAGTTTATAGAGGCTTAAACCATGACAGTGGCTTACTAAAGTCAACATAATACCTGCCATTTCATCCCTATTCACATCATCTGTTATCCTGTTACCAAAGAACATCAGAATGATTTCACGCAGTTTGTTCTTGACAAACCCATACTGGCTGCTACTCATCTCCTTGTTATTTTCTGCTGCTTATAGATAGTGTCTGTAGGAAAATATTTTTCTAAGAGTAAAAGTTTGTCTGACTTCTATACAGTTCACTGTTATTTTCCCTCTTTTCTCCTCCAGCGCTCTCTCATTGTGTCTTCTGAAAGATGCTAAGCAATCTTGTCTCCATCATTCCTAAATAGTCACACTGGCTCAGAAGTTATTTCAAGTGTCTCCTCAAGTTTGCCCTGTTTGTTAGCCAAGTTTGTCTCACCAATCTTTCCTTTCACCTTGTTTGTGATCTTCCATTTCCTACTGTTCCTTCTGTTCTAAATCGACTATTTGTAGTGCTGGCCCTTCTCAGTGTGGTTCCTATAATGGGTAACTGTGTTTTCCTTTTCTTTATTTCTTTGATTTTTCAGTTCCCTTCAGATTGTTCAGTTTCTTATCTCTGCTTTTTAATTTTCTTCTCTTTCTAATCTGCTATGGGCTGAGTGAATTCTTTTAAACTGTTTGCAAGATCTTTGAATTACTTTGTCCTCTAATTTATACCGCATGCTATTTGCTCTGCTGCATTATTTAATTCTCTAAAAGGTTTCAGGTAGTGTGGTTTGTGTGTATGATACTGCAAAGCACAGCTGTGTCATAGTCACCATATGTATTTACTTTCTCCTTTCTCCTTTTACTGTTTTGGGAAACAGATTTTTCTGCTCCGTTATTTTCAGAATCACGGATGCATGAAGGTGGTGCTCCAGGGAATGACAGAGGTGTGAGAACTGCTGAATCACTCACACCCTGACATACCCTTCCTGAATGCTGCAGTACAGAGCAAGACTTGGTGCACTGTGTTGTTATTATGGGGTACACTACCCACTGGTACATAAAAAAATAGGAAGTTCTGCTTTCTGGTAGGGCTCCAATAGTCAGACACTCAAACTCCTTGAAAATGTGGTACAAAGAAAGTGTAACTATGAGCTAGATACTGATGTCTGTGGAGCACGTGCGTGTGTTTTGTGGTTATGAAGTTGTTCCTGGTCAGATGGATTCCAAAAACATCTGTTCAGTTTTTATGTAGCTTCTAGTTAGCCAGCAATATATATAGGCACTGTAGATGTACATTTAAAAGACACAGGTACTGCAGCAAAAGGTCACCATGATCAATACTTTTTTTTTCCTAAATTTTAGTGTGTATCTATAAATGTCGAGGCATAGAATTCCTTGCTTGTTACATGACCCAAAAAAGTAGAAGTCAGTAGTAGACATTCCATTGATTCATGTGGATTTGTACAGCTCCATGTATAACACTTAACCTCAAAATACGGGCTTATGATAAAAATGCAGGAATCTGAAAACATATATTCCCTGCTCTGAAAAAAAAGGAATGAAAATGCAGAAGAAAGATATCCAGAACTGCAGAGACACCAGCTAAACTGCAAGGTAGTGGCTCACAAGAACTTCTCTCCCATCTTTTGGTTTAGGGGATAGTGTACATGCACTCTGATGTTTGAAATAGGTTGGGAAGAATTTAATTTTTGGCTCAAGGGAGCTTCTAGTTTATTAAATATGGATGTTCTTGCAAGAGAGAGGTTGCAGGTAGAAGCATGGTTCACTTTTCTTGAATGCATGCATTTGGGAAAGAAAACTTGGCTTGTCTGCGCCTTAATCTTTTCTGTCTCAATCTGCCTGTAAGAAACTTCAATAAAAAAATGTCAGGCCACAGCAACTGCAGGATTTCTAAGTGTGCGGCAGTATGATTGTAGCTGCCTTCAAATCTGTGAATTCAGCTGCCTTGTCATGAGGCTGGCCTCTCAGCAGCACTGCTGGGAGGTCTGAGTTACCTGTTAATTATACAGGGAAGATTGCTCAAGTTAATGCTGTGTCTAAACGCAGTACTAACATCTGCCTGTCTTGGCAGTAAGACAGCTACCACAAATATGCAGTGCAACAGGCTGTCAAATATCTTGGCTTCTGCAGTAACTTGCTCTTCTAAGAAAAAATGTCCAGCTCTACTGCTTAACTACTCAGGCTGTGGGTGATCTTTCCGAGCTCTGAAGCTGTGGGATCTGTCACTCATCCATCAGCGTCTGTCCTGCTCTCCCTATGAGCATCCGCTTCTTTCTGGAAGCTGCTGAGGAGGAATCAGACCTGCTGCTGAGCAGACACAGGGGAGAGTGACAGTCTTATCCTAACGAAACAATCAGGTTATGAGACGGTTTGCATTTCTATTCCTGCTTTTGCAGGAACCTAAAACTGCACTGTTTCTTGCTGTGACTGTGGGAAGCCCCAGGAGCAGTTTGCAGTTCTGTCTGCTTCCAATCTTTGGCATAGTCTCATGGAAGTAAGTGTGTTTCAGGAGACATAACTTTCAACTGCCTGACGCTTCCAGTCTCTTCTATTTCTTGTCTATAGGGCTATCAGTCAAATTCTTCTTGTTGGCTAATCAGTTTTAAATCTCATGGAAAAATTATCAGTCCAGTATTACACTATGGACAAACACGTGTCTGCTCTGCCACATTAGTTCATTCTTACTTAAAATGTGAAAATAAATTGATAGAATATCAATTTGAAGTTTTTAGACTTTGAAATGATTTAAAATCTCTTAAGAGAAAGACAAAGGCTGAAACTTTGTCTCCAAGGCATCATTTTTAACTTAGCAGTAAGCTCTGATGGTCCTTTCTTTAAATTGCCTATTGTACAGATGCCTACAAAGAAAGTGCTTCTTTGGGACTGTTTGTGTTTAGTACCGGCATTTATTTCATTTCATGTGACAGATGACTTCGCTTCTGGATCTGGTAACTACTCACTCACGTACCACCAGCACCGCTTTTTGGCCTACTGAAACGCTGTCATTTGGTTTGGGGGTGCAGCCTGGCTGCACAGAGGACAGCATGGGGTGCAGGAGCCCCATGTCCCCCGAGCCCTGATGACTCCTGGCGCATGCCTGTGTTGGCTTTGTTTGGTGTTTCAGTCAGATGAGAGGAGTGGGAGCATCAGCCTGCCTGGGCTCTGTTAGCAAAGGCTGATGTTTATGTTCTCCATGCTGTTTCAGTGAAGCTGCCTCCAGGCTGCAGGACCGTTTGATATGGACTTCCGTAGTGCAGCTGCTATACTGCCGGTGGACCCCTGGAGATCTCAGTGTCAACCGCTCCCGCACAGCCCTCCTTGTCTGTAGGATGTGCATGTGCTGTATGCCCATGTTGTTGAACTTTTATAATTTAATTAGTTTTTCCTTAATGATATCTACTTTGAGTTATTGGTGGTTTTCATGAAGATTGGGTCCTGCCTGATAAAGGCCAGCTGGCTGCCTGCCACCTGGCATGCTCTCTGCATGTCATCTGCAGGCTGCGCTAAAGACTGTGCCACACAACTAAGATTTAAATGTCTGAAAGCCTTTCGCGTCTGTCATGATTGATATTCAGTAATTGTGGGGTTTCTACCAAATTTCAGTTAAAGCTTCATAGATTCTTTTTTTTTTTTTTTTGTTGTATTCTCTCAAGGCTTTGATTGTCAGACACACTTATGAAATCTAGAGGATTGCTGGATGAATCTGAATGAACTCTGCTTTATTCTTCAGCATAGTCATGCTTTTCATTCACTCACAAATAAATGCCTGATTTCTGCTTGAGGGATTTCTTTTCTTTTTTTTTTTTTTTTTTTTTTTTCCAAGATGGGAAAATCAAAAAAATAAATGCAACCTTAGATTGTGGCAATTTTATTTTAAGCAGATTTTCTGCTTTTCTTCACAATATCATGCAGCAGCTAAACTAATGAATATATAATTTTCTTTCCTTTCTGCTTGTCATGCCCTGCTAACATGGACCTCTACAAAGGCTCAGGTTGGTGTTGCAATCTGTCTTCATCTTATCTTATTGTTCTCATTTAGTAAAGAGGGGCTTTGATGTTGTTCTTCATTAATCAGCTTTTTTTCCCCTTCTTCTCTTTAAAATGGGATCCAACATTATTAATGCATAACGGAGTCATCCAAAGAGGTTCCATGTTTGTTTATTGCCCCTGAAACTATCCTTCAGCTGCAGCAAAATGTGCTGTTTCAAAAACATGGGACATTGATTTATTTATGTCTACTTAAAATTGCTATGCTTGCCTAGCTTTGTGACAGGGAGACAGCAGAAGCTACAGCACCAACAGCTTTAGGAATCAGCAGAAATGCAGTGAAACTCTCACTAACGAGTTTCTGTCTTGCTTTAGACCCTAGTATTTGACAACATAGTAAAATTGTGTTTGTTAGTATCTCCTGTAGATTCAGTAGTTTCTTGATAGTGAAGAAACATAATTAAAAAATAAAATAAAAAGCAGAGCCTCAGGAACTGGCCATTTGTGATTGTATTCACATATGCTCCATTCACACTTTAACAATCTCGACTAAATTGTCTTGCCCTGAATATTTCAGACAGAAATAAATACTCGATATCTGCATGATATCTGCAAGGTTATACTCTGTGCTGTATTCTGCTCAAAGGCTGTAGTGACAGTAAAACCTTGAATAAAACGAGAGAGGCAGGTTCACATCTGGGAGCTGCGTATTCTCCCGTATTTCTCACATTGAATGATGCCTGAACCAATCTTACAGAAAATAAAACCACTTATGACTAGTACATATGAATTAATAAACCTTGCTGAGCAACATGTTAGTTCTGTGTGTGTGAGCTACAATGACTGGGGTTTGACAGAGCCCACTTCAATTAACTTCTTAAACAAAGTACTTTCCCCTCATTTCATTTAAGAATTTGAAATACAGTGGTGTCTGTCTTTGCATATTTAATCATCCATTAGAAGAAGGGATTTAGTAAGAGCATTGTAAAGTCCATCAAAAGAGTGGATACAGTAAAAGCATCTAAAGGCCATGGTGAGGGAAAGTGCAGCATCCAGATACCTTTATAGCAAGAATATTCTGCTGCTTTCCTGATAGCTGCTCTTTCCCTTTTCCTCAATTTGCAGCCAGAATTTTACAGTGCTGCTTTCTCTGATGGCTTCATCCTGAAATGTTTTCATCTAAACTTTTCAGTGCCTGATTTTAAGCTGAGATGTCATTCAGTCAATGCAAGAAATAGGGCATTTCCAGATTCAGCCACCCACTCCCTAAGGGCTCCCTTGCTAGCCTCTAATAAATGTGCTGTTTCAATTCTTCATTCTTAGTTTTCTCATGTGCAAATTAAAGTTGAGCAGTTTTGAGGGTCAGGCTATAAATAGGTAATCAGTTGCTGGGGAAACTTCTGAGGATTGATAAGTGTTTTTACCCTTCCTACTCAGTGAAAATCATGTTTTGGCAGTGTTTTTGAAAGCTGTCACCATGGCAAGTTCCTCAGGATAATAATGGTAAAGAGTCTGTTTCTGTAGGAGCTTCCATACTACCCGCAGGGCAGAGATTGGGAATTCATGTCTTTCTGTCTGTGCTATAGTAATCATTGTCCTGACTCTTAATTCATATTTTGTACTCAGAATAAAATTAATCTTTCTGCCAGCTACAAAGTTTTAGGGATGTCTAGGTTTTCTATAAACTTGGTTCAACACCAGTGAAGGCTTTTTATAACCTTAACAACGCTCTAATTGATTTTCTGTACCACAAAGGAGGTAAAAAAACACTAACTCCTTTGATTTGGGTGTAAATGAAAACTGGAAGTGCTGAATTTGCTTCACAAATACTTGTGTGGGTATCTGCTCTAGGCATAAAAAATTCAGGAATTCCAGTAATTTCAGAAGTCTTACCGCATGCTGATCTATTCAAACTTTAGTGTTGTAAGTCATTCTTGAGCAATATTCATTTAATTTTGGTGGCTTTTTGCATCATCCAAATACCAAAGACAAATATTCATCAGTGAAACCGCTGCTTTGCAAAATCCAAATTGCTTGAAAATAAATTGCTCAACCGGTTTTAATACTGGTGAGCAGTTAGCATATTTCTGGCGATTGTGATCAATATAGAAACTAGCATGAAATAAAATCAATTTTATTTTAAAGAGAACTATTTAATGTTGAAATTTTAATGAGGTCGTTTCTGTGATGTAGTGTTTGTTAATGTGCAAGTACTTGTCCTTCAGATACAGACTTAATTCAGTAAAGCTTTTAAATGTGTGCTTAGATCTGCCAAATCAAACATTCATTTAAGTAATTAACAAATTCAGTACTCTATCTTCAATTCAGTTTTAAAGAATTAATTTCTAATAATGAGGTTTTTTTATTTTTCTGGTTTGGATTATATGTACTGCAAAGGCAGTTTTAGAGCATTATAAAAATGATTCAGTTAATGTATGGGCACCTTACAACCAAAAATACAGATTTGCATGAACTAGATGGAATCAACAAAGAAGTCAAATCTCAGGTAATTGCAATGGATGGACATCTTTGGAGCTGTATTTCCCACCGTGCTCCAGATCCATTTGTGCCAGGCTGGTTGCAAGAGAAGTGCTGGCTGTGATCCAGATTTCAGAGAGCAGTGTCCATAAGCTAGAGAGGAGGTGAGGCGACATCCCACTGCTGCCTCCTTGTACAGCCTGGATATGCAGGGAACATAAAAGTGGTTATGCAGAAAGTTTTAAAAGTGGGGAAATTGCTAGCCAGTCTCAATAGCAGTGGTTTTAATATCTGTGCTTGAATTTCCTTACCAGCAAGTGTCTGCAAACCAGAGCAAATCAGCTCTTTCCTATGGGATCTTTCCTAGCTTTGGTGTTACTCACGGTGGTGTCCATAGTTTAAAAGTAGGTTGTTTCTTTGGTTTTGGCTGTTCCAATGTATTAGGTCTAATGTAACCTTGGTATAAGGGCTCTGATGTGAAATGAACTTATGTTAGCAATGAATTCAGAGCATTTTTATTAGAAATGAATAGCACAGAGGTTGTCCTCAGGGTTTCAGGCAACCGCTACAGTGAT
The DNA here is from genome assembly GCA_039720435.1 of Amazona ochrocephala. NCBI lineage: Eukaryota > Metazoa > Chordata > Aves > Psittaciformes > Psittacidae > Amazona > Amazona ochrocephala. The sequence goes on from CM077881.1 coordinate 35,935,760, forward strand.
CAGTTTGGTTGTTCTAATATAATAAGCAGATATTGACTTTAGTTGAGGTGAGCACCAAGATTTACTGTCTTGAAAGCTAAAATATTGACTGAGGGAAAACCGGAGTCAATGTTTACCTTGAGGGGGAATAAATCTTGATGTTCACAGAAATATGAAGTCACTATGATTTTCAGAAATGTTGAACCTTGTTCTAGTTTACTGTGCAGGTGCTCATCAGAAAAACTACCTGAAGTATAGGTATGAATTTCTTTTAATGAATCACATCAGTTGACTGAATGTACTTCTTTCTATATGCCCTTTGCAAGGTCAGTATTATTCCTGACCAATATTTAAATATGTAAGTTACAGAACATTATAAATCGCAGCAGAGCTCCCTGGTGGTTGGATATTTGGACTTTTCATCAAAATGCAAATATCAGTTATTAAAAGAGAAAATAAATAAATTAATGTTTTTATATATTGTTGAAGTAACTGTCAATGTCAAGATACTTTCACAAGGACTCAGGGTTTACATTGGAATGAATGGAAACCGGCTTGGTTTATTTAGGCAAGCCTATAGCAGTTTTTCTTTTAAAGAATAGGTTTTGTCATTCTTCCATTTAATTTATTTAGAACTGTGCCCATCAATTTATTTTTTTTGGATTTAGATGTTAATGTATTCCAGATTAATTGTGGCTACAAAGAGTGAGACAGTGGTCCTATGGAAGTCAGCAGCAAAACTCCCATTGGCTTTCATCAGACATCGTTTCACCCCTTGTTTCATTGAGCCCAAAACACAGCATGTGAATATGAATAAAAACTGAGGAAAGCAGTTAGTTTCCTAAAACGTTAAAAATATTTTGGTTGTGTTTATTTTTTTAAGGGGCTAAAGGGGATGCATTGAGGGATGGAGCAAGGCTGATTCCCTGAGTGCTGAGCTCCCTGCAGCTCCACACAGGCCAGGTGTTTGCAGCTTCAAGCATCTTTGCCCCCCCTGAGCAGTACGGAGCAATGGACCCATAATCCCGTGGTGTGGATTCCATTTAGTTCTTGTCCTTCAGGAGACGGATTATGGTAGTGCAGCTTCGTACATGTACTGGGTTTCTCAGTCTGAAGGTTTTTGTAAATGCACTGTCGTAGTGGGTTTGCATAAGTTCGGGGAAGGGTGAGCACTAAGCAAATTATTTTCAAAGGAACTGTTGTCTTCATGCTTGGGAAAAGAAGTGGCGTAGCTGGACAAGAGACTTCCGTATCTGCAGCAAAGGTAGCAGATGGCAAATATGATGCGGGCCAGGATACTGAAACTGCATCTAATTTGAAGCTTGGACACACTCTTTGTTGCAGCCAGGGATCCATGGGTGCCCACCCCAACCCCCTCCAGGCTCAGACACTTTGGGTCTCTGTTTTGGGTTAGGAGTAAGGACACCACATCCCGTCCCATTCAGGGTAAGGACAGAGTGCTCCCATGGATCCAGGAGGTGAGAAGTGATTCCAGGTTCCCTTGGTTGGTGGTGCTCAGAGAGCAGCAAAGCTTAGCCAATATCCTTTGAAAATACAGACTCAAGAGCATCATCTCTTTGACCTCCTTAAGTACCACAGCTGTTAGCAAAAGATAGGAATGAGAACCATTAAGGTCTGTTGCGGTTTTGGTTTTGTTTTCTTTTTTCAAATTAAAAAAAAAAAAAAAGAGGAATTGGAAGTGATAGAAAACAAATGATGGCAAGCCAGGAGAGAGAAACGGGAGGAAAACATTGTCCTGTGGAGAAAAGGACCACATGCCACATCAGCATGGTTTTTAAATGCAAAGGTAGAGTCACAAATTAAATTCACAGTTTCTGAAGTGCATACCCACAGAGTTTCACTCATGGAAATCTTACATCTCTTTGAGACTCCCATTTAGAAGTGTAACGGAGTTTAGTGATGCATGTTGTAACTAGCTCTGAAGGAATTTGTCCCTCCCAGTGACACTTGGTGGTTATTTACACCTTCCCAGTGTCCCAGAGGTGCTACTGGTGATCGCATTGCTCAGTGCTGCAATGCAGGGTAGAGGAGAGAGGTTGTTCACAGATAGAAATGTTCAGTGGTCAGCATAATAATGTAGGAAAAAAGGTTATTTGTAACAATTATATTCCAAGTTTTTGATGGTGAGTGTAATCTGAGAATCCTGGCCCAACTGGAAGTACTGAACAGGTCAGCAGCAGACTGCCCAGGTGTGGAGGTACTTCAGGGATTGCGCAGCAAGTATTGAGTGCCTTCCCTCCTCCTGCACAGAGTGGGATATGTGACAGAGGTGGAGAGCTGATGTGGCTTCATGTGTAATCATACTGTCTTGACATGATTAGACAGCAGAATACAAATGTTCTGTTAATGGCTTTGTTATTGCTATCCTGCCTGCTCTTGAAAGAGCATATTTTAAACATCCCTTCACGTTGCGTGTATTTGTGTCACTGCGTATGTGATCTCCATTTTGTCCTCAATGCATTTCCTTAGATAGATTTTAGTTCATGTGGCATCCCATCCCTGCCCAAACCCTGCTGGCTTCCTTACACTGAAATCATATCAGGTAAATGGTACAGGAGGTTTCGACCGCCAAAACACAGTTGTGGTAAATTCCTGGTGTTAGGCCTGTACTGCTGTCGACAGTGGGGGTTTGCTGGTTTGGAGAGGTCTGAGGTTTAATGGATTTTAACACAGAGCAATGAGAGGTCACTGGGACAATGATGTGGGATTTTCCAAGGTCTTGGTCTTGTCTGAGTGAGGAGCAGAGGCTTCTTGCTGCAGGCAGTGGGGGTGAGTGCTGAAAGGCTGCCAGTGCTTACATCCTGATCTGTGGGATTCACAGTGGTAGCCTCTAACCCCGAGGAAGGGTTATTAATTAGAGAAGGGGAAAGGATCTTAAATCCCTAAAGCCACTGTTTGTGCTGTGCCTGCCCTGGCTACCCCACTGTACTTACAAAGGTGCGCAGGCAGCGCGTGCTCCATCACCTCCCAGCTGCTCTCAACCTTGTCTTTCTCTCCAAAAGTCTAAAAAGCAGGAACAAGTACCCACCTGGCTCTTAATAAATGTATTAGTAAATAAGTTTTACCTCCCTTAACACTGCATGGTGAGATATCTCCTCTGCAGCTTACAGATTTCCTCTCTGCTGGCAGCCAGCTCTTGCAAAGTTTAGTCCTTTGCTGTTTCCCAGTTTTGCCTCCCCTCTGCAATGAGGGAAACTCTGATCATGCCTCAAGCACACATTTCCCTCTTCAACTAATCGTCTCCTGCAGACAGCGGTATGTTTTGTCAGACAACATAGGCAGAGTGTAGTTTTTCCTTCTACCCTGTGGAGCAGGGAAACCAATAAATACTGCCTGTCTCTACATCCATCTCCTGGCTGTCTTTGGGGAATGTGAAGGCTTCGCAGTGTCTAAAAAGGGATTTTTATTCTCCCTGGTGTGTGCAGGGAAATGACTGCAGGAGACAGTAACTCTCCGAACGTGACAGGATAGCTGGGGCCAGACAGTGGCTTTGGGTGGGCTCAATGTGCTGCCTGGTGCCTCCCCCCACACTGACAGTCTCCCTGCTTGGTGGTGCTGAGCACTTGCTCAGCAGGTACTTGCTCTCTTTACTCTTGTGTACATCAGTTAATAAGCATGACTGCACAGCTAATTAGTGACACTCGTGATGCTCCTTGCTCAGTCTTTTAAACTTGGCACTTTGTACAATACACAGATACCTATAGTTAGTCCAAATACTGCCACCTTATAATGCTAAAGTCATTAGCCCATATCGAGCAATTGAGGACCACTGTGATCTTTCACAGCCCTTTTTGCAGGTCCAGCAGAAGCTGGAAATGTCGCTCAGCTCCGGTGCTCCCCCAAATGCTGCAGGGTGGCCCCACTCGCTTCTGCAAGAAGGTTGTTGTACCAAACATTATCTCTGTGTGTATTTCATCCCTGAAATAGTAGTCCAAATAAATTTTGCACGTTCTCAATGTTATTTGTGCACAGACCGTGAAAAAGGATTTGTGCTTAGTAATATGTAGGAAAAATGGTACTAATTTTACTACTACCTTTTCTCCTTTCGATCCCATCCCTTTCCTCTGCATAAAACGTGATGCTCTTACCAGCTCATGCCATGCTTGCCTCCACTAGTCCTGACTTCTGGTCCCTCTTTATTTTCTCCTTCACATATTTTGCACTTTCCAACTTCTCCTACTCTTTCTTCTCTGCTAAACTTGTGCACAACATATATGCAGACCCACAATTAAAATTAGTTTGTGGCATTTTCTGTTCCTAAATACTTTTCTGTAGCAAGTTGTCTTCATTTTATTTGATATGAAGGTGATTTTCTGATGGGGCACCGGTTTTATTTTCAGACCAGTACCTTGATCTCATCTGCCCACCTCCAAAATGTTGCAAGTAAGGTTTCTTTATTGTTGTGGCCACAACATGCATAGTCACAGTTGCTATTTTAAAATGAAGCTATAATTCATTAAACCTGATTTATCTTTTTTTGGGGGAAAGGGACTAGATGGGAGAGGTGGTCTCTGTGAGGAAAGCTATTGATTTACAGTAATTTTAATGGTGAGAACTGAGTAGCTCCACAGCAGCAAGTCCAAGTAGATTTTGGTGTGTGGAAGAAGAAATTTTAGGTGTACTATATTTTTCCAGGGCAGCACATTGTGCTTCTTACAAAGCAACAGAGAACACTGTATCTTCAAATCAGCTTCTGCAGGCATACCAGATTCAAAATAAATAACTTTTACTCATTATTGTAACAGAACTGTTCATGCATTCATTTATTTAATCCTAAAGACCTGCTAAAGTACTGTATCTCAGTGTGCTGCTTCTAACAACCTGGGTATCTGGCACCTTTTAAAAAAGTTTATCAGGCTTTTGGCTGTATTTTTCTCTCTACATGGGCACTACAGCTCAGGTGAACACGCAGTCGTATTTTCTTAGATGTGTTAGAGTTGATTAGATGTGTTCCCACTTGCAGGGAAAAAAACATTTACAGGTTTTGTGTATGAAAATGAAATTTATAGGATGCATGAAATTTCATTCTTTTATGATAAATGACTTACAAGGGTATGTCAGAAGCAAAGGTAAATGAGTGCTGATTTGAAGTTTGTGCCTTCTGAAACACAGAAGGATGCAGTGCTTACTGTCCTGGTGAATAACATGTGACAGATTATAGCAAGAGCAGTTGGAGCAAATGAAATTGTAATGGAGTTCCTTTCCTGGGTGCAGGAAATAGCGGTTATTTGTCCTGTTTCCTAAGATGCTGTTTACATACTACTGTTTATTATGTACTTAGAAATCCTGTGGAAAGTCAATAATGAATAAATGAACTTAAAGCTATGACAATATCCATCTCATAAATAGCATAAGGAGTGTAAGCCGGGAAGTTTTTCAGTATACTCTTTCCTGGCTTTGGCTGAGGCATTTCTGTAGAGATGCTAACCTGTATAATTCAGATGAACAGTTTTGATTCTTTCTTCTTGCAGGTGTATGAGGCAGTCCCATGCTACAGTGAGTGCAATCAGTATTCTTGGGTAGTAGAACCATGGTCTCCGTGCAAAATCAAGAGTGAACAAAATTCACTCCACTGTGGAGAAGGAATGCAAACAAGAAAAGTCAGGTGTGTGAAGACAAAAGCACAGGTACTCCAGATTAAAAAGAGCTGATACATGCTTGCATAGAGCTGCAATATCTGGCCATCTGACAGTGAGTATGTTGCTGAGTCCAGTGTATTTCAGATGAAAACAAACGTGCATTTATGTGTAGTGGTTTACAGGAAAAGCATCTCAGAGGTGCAGCCTTGTGTTGCAATCAGGATGTCTTTCAGGAAGAAGGCATGATGTTTAAATTAGAATTCTTCAACCTAAATGCCATATGTATACATAAAGCCCCCTGAGGGGCAAATCCTCCACGTTCTAATTTGCTAACATTTTCCCCAAGTAATGGCACTGCACACACTGGAGTGGCATTCCTTATTAGTGAATATTTATTCCCCAGGCTTGGGGAAATGGTGAGTTGTATCCAAATGTTCGGATGTTTCTTTCAGGAGCATAAAGGTGTGTTCTTGATGATTGTCATTTTCTGTTTACTCATCTGTCTTCTGATCAAAGTTTACATCCCTCTGTATGAAGTCTGAAATGTTTCTTTAAAGTAGTTATTAAAATATGTGAGTAGAAAAAGCATGTAGTGTGTGTAGCTGGTTTTGATTTGTATTAACATGATTAACCCTATTTTTTGACCACCCGTACTGCATATAGCTACTGTGTTACATATGGTGTTCTACATGGGCTCGAGAGGACCTGTTGATATCCATTGCTTCTGTGGTATGGTGATGATCCTCTAATGAAAATGTTTTCTGTGTAGGTGTGTGAGTACTGCTGAGGACCACAGAGGGGAGACTGTGCCCAATGCACTGTGTAATCAGGCTGAAATCCCGGATGTGATGCAGAAGTGTAGTTTGTACTGTCCCAGTGAGTGTGTAGTGTCTGACTGGGGACAGTGGAGCAAGTGCCCACAGGTAGGCTCTCCTCCTTGTGTGTCTGTGGCAATTCTTATGTGTCAGTCTTCACTGTCCATCAACCACTTCAGAACATAGTTATTTTCTGAAGAAGTAAGTTGTTTAGCATGGTTGAATCTGGAGATACTTGCACTTCTACAGAGACTGAGCTATAGGAGGTTAGGTAGTAAAACACGTAGTTGTTACTGTGACAGTTGATTCAACCCATCTTTCTACTTGATCTATGGGAGAGGACCCACACAAGAAGAGCTGTGGAAGGGACCAGTATTCTTGCTCCAGTAAGGGCTGTGTTAGTAAATATTTACAGGGGAGATATATTACAGGGCACATATTTACAGGGAGATGTCTGTGAGTAATGCATGACTGCTGTAACAACCTGCTGGTAAAGTGTAGTGATGGCACTACTCTGGAAAAGTCTTAGGCCTGTGGGAAAGACAGCTCTCCCTTCCCAACAGACACTATTTCTGTCCATTGTCTATTCCTCCTCAGAACCTTGAGGGAAGATCTGAGGCAACAGCAACAGAAAGGCATGGCAGCAAGATGCCTGAACAATTTGTCATGTCATAAAATACTTGAAACTTTGTGAATTATGCAGGGATTCCAGCCACTGACAAGTGCTCTGTGTTTTCCTAAGTGTACGAGATGGAAAGAAGCTGCAAATTCTGTCTTGTGAAAATTCTCTGGCCTCAAAGCATGTAATTTCAAACTGATTGTTTCTCTCTTTCTCAGTGTTAAAATAGGTGTCAGGTTTAATGTCAGGGTTTTTTTAACAGACTTGCTTGATGTATTTAAGTGACAAACATATATTCATTGCCCCTGTGTTAACTGGGCCATTATCAAAAGTCTGAGTTATTGTTGGACAGGTATTTATACTACTGCTGACACAGGTAATTTCCTTCCATAATACTTTGTGTAGCATATCAATATTCTCAGTAAGAACATGTCAAATAAAATCTTGTGTTTCATTTCCTGCATTCGCCTCCTCCTGAGCAGCATAGCTTTGATGAAGTATAGCACTCTTGCACCAATACAGATGCTTGGATACCTTTCAATGTCCCGCTGTGGTTGGGCTGTTTCTTTGCCATGGACTTTTCTTTTTCACAGATAGATTTTCTTTCTTTTAGCATGCAGTAGAAAGATGCAGAGATCCTCAGGCCACTGGGTATTTTTCAGGTGCCTTGGTGGCAGTCACTTGGTTATGAAGGATAGCTTGAAGCTTTAAGCACCCTAGTGTCCTTAAGACACCCTGAGTTTTTACATGAACGCTCCTTTTTGGTAATGGTGAAGCAGGAAAGGGGTGCCCAGAACTTGTGGGCTGCACTCCATCAGGCAGCATAGCTCTTGGCAGTCACAGGCTGAGTGCCACAGTCCCTGTGTCTCCTTGTACGTTCTTTTGCCATAGTTGATGTTAATTCATAAATGTGAGGGCATCTGTATGCCAGTCCAATTAACTGAACAATATGCTTTCACAAGCTGTTCTGCAATGCTTTGTTGTGAAACTGAGATGACTGTGTGCTGATGGAGCATGTGTTTAAATAGTTCTGTCCAGATATGAGGCAATAAACAGCTTGAAGTTTTATGGACAGATAAAACCCTCTTTTGATGAATTTACAGCAGTGCTGTCTCCCTTTTATAGCTACTTTGGCCATTTGTGTTTGGTTTTGAGAGGACCACACAACACAGTCCCTCTCAGGCTGCACCTGCTTAGCATCTCCACGCAAGTGCTGGGCTTGCTCTAAGTGCAGAGTGGCTGTACTGTGACAGTCAGCGGTGTGTCTTCAGTATGTGTGGGGATACTTGTCTAATGCGGCAGGGATCAAAGGAAACAGGGTGGCCAGGAGTGAGGCATCACCAGCACCAGGGTAATTAATGCAACCCTTCATCTCTTGAGTTGCCACTAGGAATCATAGAATAGTTAGGGTTGGAAAGGACCTTAAGATCATCTAGTTCCAACCCCCCTGCCATTGTCAGGGACACCTCCCACTAAGCCATGCCATCCAAGGCTATGCCCAGCCCTGCCTTGAGCACTGCCAGGTATGGAGCATTAACAACTTCCCTGGGCAACCCATTCCAGTGCCTCACCACCCTTACACTAAAGAATTTCTTCCTCAGATCCAATCTAAACCTCCCCTGTTTAAGTTTAAACCCATTACCCCTTGTCCTTTCACTACAGTCCCTAATGAAGAGTCCCTCCCCAGCATCCCTATAGGCCACCTTCAGGTATTGGAAGGCTGCTATGAGGTCTCCACGCAGCCTTCTCTTCTCCAGGCTGAACAGCCCCAACTTTCTCAGCCTATCTTCATAGAGGAGGTGCTCCAGTCCCCTAATCATCCTCGTGGCCCTCCTCTGGACTTTATCCAACTATTCCATGCCCTTTTTTTTTGCCCAAGTAGCTCTTTAATTTGAGATATTTACCAAAGATTTTGGTCAGTTCTTTTGAAAAGAAAAAAATGACTCTTTACAGTTCTTTTCCAGTCTCTTGGTGTTCTGCTCTTATTTTGTGGTGTTGATAATAAATTCATCCTGATAGCAGAATAACTAACTCTTATGAGCTGAATATAAAAAGGCCTTTTAGATTATCTAGTGTACCTTTTGTCAATATGATATTGTACTCTGGATGTTTTCTAGATTATTACTTGGTTTTATGTTGTAGTAATACTCTACCCATGTGAATTTTCCACTTTTGGCATGGTAAATGCTCTTGAATCATATTGAAAACAATGAGTCATAAAGGTGGGGACTGCTTTGTCAATGGGGAGTATTTCCTTCAATACTTCTTTCTGCTAAAACATTGTGTTTATTCTTCCTTTTGTGTCTGCATTTCCCTTTTGTTTTTAAATATTTGTATTTCTAAGTTGGTCTTTTGTAATTTCACATGGTCCCACAATTCTTTATTGTGTATTTTCCAAGTGAATGGCAGTTTTTGCATCTTGATTATTTTGCCATTTAATACTGCTGTACTAAGCTGAATTTTAATATTTCCTGTAATGGCACTTTGCTGTGTCCCAGAAATGCAGTTGTCTGAACTGTAATACCATGAGGTTACTTTTGAGATTTTGTCTCATTACTGAATTCAAGCAACTCATAATTACTTATTTAAAGCTTCCCTGTTATTCTCACATTCTCTATTGTGAGAAGTAAATTCAAAACGGTTTTCCTTCTGATTGAAGACTCTTTTTTGGCTCATAAAGTTTTCTTCTTTGACACTATAACATCCATGTAACTTAAATATCAGGGATTTAAAGCCATTTAAAGTAACAGTTTGAAGCTTCTAGTTAGAAAAAAAATGATGAGCAAATTGGATTGACTTGCATTTTGCTTCAGAGATTTCATATTCATTCCAGCTACAATAGCATGTTCAGTCAGACATCATCACTTGATTGCCTAAAGACCCAGCTAAACAATCTGGAAACTGAAATCCTCTCATCTCTGTTACATATTCAGTGATCGAATAACATGTACTTCCTGTGGTGTCTCAACTTTGTATTCATCTGACTTGGAAATGTAATTAATTGACTTCAATTGAATTCATCAAAGCATTCTTAGAAGGAGTTAATATGTGAGTTGTGCTACAAGTCTCTGAAATAATTACCTCAAATTTATTTTGTTAGCTCTGTTGTGTGGATAGCTGTCACAGCCCCCGTGGCCCATCAGAATGGCCTCCTTGTTTGCCTCAGCTGTTGGCATTTCTAGCAGCTAATTCCAAGAGGTCTGAAATTAGTTAATTATAGGAGGTTACATGTCTAGTGAGTGAGAATAGCTGTCTCTGTTTCAGTGAGCATTTTCCTCATGAATCAGTAGCAATGTGCACTGCTCAGGACTTGAGACAATTGAATTATTATTCTCTTGAATCACTGTTGGGGGAGTGTAATACTGCAGCAACTGATTGCATTAAAAGTGGCACCAGGCAATACAGCTGACTCCCAGGTTATACAGTTACTTTCCTCATAAATATAAGTTGGAGTCATTAGTTTGGAAATGCCAACTGGAAGAGAAATTGTGGAGTCTTGCAGAGCTGGGGCTCACTGTGTGTGTTACCTGTCTTCATCACAACTAGTACCTTTATACGTAGGTTTGGCAGGGAATTTGCACTGTGGAGACCGGATTGGAGAATGAAGCTTGCCCAGAGTTGTATTTCTAGTCCAAAAGATAATTTTTTGAGATCAAGCATGAGAATTATACTAGTCTGAGGCTTTCTGGAAGAACATACACAGCTCCTTATGCATAGCTGTAGCTTCTTTTTTTTAATAGCTTTATCAAAAAGTTGGTAACTGCTGTATTTTTAGATTCACTTTTTATTTTTATTCATCTCTATTAATCATTTTTTTAAAAGCAATCATTTATTGAAGCAAATAAGGTTTTAGAACATAGGTGCATCTCAAAAAGAAAATTTATGCAAATGCATTTTCATTTCACGAGACTGCTCATGTTATTGTAAATTACTTGTTAAATTGTTACAAAACATCCACATCGGCATGAACAATATAATGGTTCATTGCATTGTTAAAAATAGTCAAATCCTGTTGCTGCCAATGCATTTACCTGAGTTTGAGGATGTATGTTTCCTTATGAATAGCCAGTTAAATATAATGTGGCCAGCTATTTATAGTGCACTATGCATTATACAAACTGTTTGATAAATTAAACAGCTTAAAGGGCTCTCTAATGGGTTACAACACTTGTGTTGTACAATTATGATGCAATGTACAATTACGTACAATTATGATGTGAAAGCCTGGATCAATGGACAGTTTTTAAAATGCACCGCAAGGAGAGTCTAATAATGTATTTTAATGTGTGATATGTTAACAGCTCTTACCCTGGACCTTGGCATTCATAACTTCTCAATTTTGTTTAAATATTATTCTTGTCTTCCAGAACAAACTTTCTGTGCTTTGCCTGTTCTGTTACTGGCTAGAGCAAAGGCTGGGTACATCCTTTGTGCATGTTTGTGTCCCTCACTTTTTACGTTAGCTAAAAATAGTGACAAGTGGTCATGGTGGAGAACTGTGATTGGCTGAAAGAAGTATTAAAAAAATGCAGTACATAATACTGCCAAGAATTCCTCCATAGAATCAAGATGAAGGCTTTTATTATTTCTGAATAGTCCTTTGGGAAAAGTTCTGAATCATTTCTAACTTAATATTTTATGTGTATCCCATTGCTTCAGAATATTTTGTTTCTGTAGTGGTTTGTATAACCTGGCCTGTAGATCTCTGGCTCTAGCTCAACTTTTTCACACTTCATGGAAAAGGATTAAGTAAATGGTGAGATTTAATACAATAAAGTAGGCTGAGGCAGTATAATTATACACCTAAACAAACTTTCTGTGTCTGTATATAACATCCTACTCTGTAGGTTATTAATGTGTGACCTGAGTTAGGTCCCCATTATTATTTCCATCCAGAAATTTATTCCATTCCTATCACCGATTCCAAAGGAATCATATGCCTGAATTACACTCCCCATTGCTTACACTCATCAAGAAGGAACCTGGACTAAATCCAACAAACAGCATAATCTGTAAAACTTAACTGCTACACTGAGTTAGCACATAACCTTGAAGGTATATAGAGTTCGCCAAGCCTCTCACCTTCTACCTCTGTGCATCACAGTCATCTCAATGTCTTAGGATGTTTTTCCTTTGGTTTTGGCCATTCAGCACCAATATTCATCATCCTTCTTTGATCCATAAATCTTTATAATTTATTTCCAGTCTGGGTGGTGTCAGAAGTGGGTTTCATTTGTTCAGAATAGGGGCAGAAATTGGACAACGGTTTTCCACTTGCTCTGGTGGTCCTCAGGCTGCAATAAAAATTACTTTTCCTTCCTGGTAGCCCCAGCTGTCTGGCAGAGCAGAGCCTCTGGAAAAATCAAGTGGAGGTGCTAACAGAGTTGCTGTTATTGCAGTATACTGGAGATGTGCCTAGAGCCAAGACCTAAGTGAGAGGCTGAATTTCACCCCATCTTCTTTTTATCTTTCCTCTGCATGAAGTCCGTGCATGAGTTGCTTGATCTGGACCCTGGCATGTATCAGCAAGCTCTGTGCATGTGAAGAGCTTCAGCATCTGCAAGTGATTCTGCATTGCCCTCAGTTTAACCGTCTCCTGATTTTGACACTGCCTGAATACACTCTAATAAGTCATTGCAATCTATCACCTTGAAGATTTGCTCTTAGGAGATTTGCTGTTATGCCCAATTCTACCCCATTGGTACATAGAAAATTCTTCAACTATAGAGACCATTTGTGGAATTTATAACCACAGGCATAAAAATAAGTAGCATGACCATAGAGAGATGATCTCAGAAATAAAACTCAAAGTCAAACTCCCACTGCTGAACACTTCCATTGTATGTACCTGCCTTTCTCTTAATAGTGTTGTTGGCTGTCCCTTTTCAGCTTTCCTTGTTCTTCCACTGTAGAAGTGTTGGATAATGCTGAGCACAAACCAGTTATGATTACTTTACAGGAGGTAATGGCTGACTTAATGTAAAAATAATTGAAAGAAAGCTTAATCTGATCACTGAAAGTAGTAGTTATTAATAGAACAGTGGGACGTAAACTGTGTCTTTGAAAGTATAGCATCCACTCAGTGGGAAGAGAGGAGTTGTAAATTAATATACTCAGTAAAGGATTGCAGAATCACAGTGGGTTTTATTTATTTTAAACTCCCAAAATTGTAGATTCATATATCCTTATGATAAGAAACTGGGATTCCTAATGGGGTAGAACAGATCCAGCCTTGATCCATGAACGGCACCGTCACTATTTTGTATGGAAGAGTATTTGAACAGTCAATTGGTAGTCATATTTTTCATTTGTGAGAATATCCAGAATCAACCCCTTCCATAATCTTGCCCAATCTTAATGCTGAGATGATTTCTTAATTTAATTACACAAATAATATTTGTTTCTTTTGATGCCTTTGCTATAATATTACTGGCTGCTGTGTCTGTCCTACCTCCTAAAAATGTAATTTGCCATTGATGGTGACTGGTTTTTCGGTCGGTATTTTTTAAGATACAAATTTAAGAGTAGATGCATACCATTGGTAGTGATAGCAGTGGTGATGATAGTGACAGAATACCTTCCTTTTACTGTGCAGCTTGCACACGTCTGTTACTGCTTGTTAATACCCTCAGCAACTCCCCACTGGAAACAATCCCTCCTCTTTAACTGTCACCATTCACATCCCTGAATAACTTTGAACCTGCCAAGCCATTCCTCAACCTTTGCCATGTCATTAATATTTAATTTTTCCAGCCTGGAGTTTTGGAGAGGTCCTGCAAAAGTTGTGCACCCAATCCCATGAGTTTCAGCGTAACTGAATGCTCGTCTCCCTCCTGCTCCTTTGAAAATCCCGACTTTCATCTTTTTCTTTGCAAGTCATTCACTCCTACTGCTTATTCAGTTCCATATGTATTTGGCTCAAGTTTTTTCCATAGTTAACTTGAAAGAGTAAGGCCAGAAAATCAATTATAAAACTAAATTGACTTCTCAATTGACGTAAAGAGAAATTCAACAAATAATATTACAGGATATTAGTTACAGTTTGCCGACTTTGAATTTTTGCATGTTTCCCATGTACTCAGCTTGATTAAATGAACATATTTTCTACAGAGATTCTTTATTATTCAGAACTAGTAAAAGTGGGGAGCTCATCACATCAGCTCTGGCTTCTGAACAACATGGCTCGTCAGTACAGTGAGAACGATAGCTTCAGAGCTGCAGTAAAGCAGTCACTTCTTTGGATCCTGGCAAACACCAGATAGATAGATTTTTATCTGTTAGATTGGTCTGCTACCCACCAGGAGGACAACTGAGTGGGAAAATGGTCCTGATCACCAGGAAATTTTCGGGGGGGGGGGGGGGGGGGGGCTGTATGACAGTATCTGCAGCACTGAGCTGCGTCAATGCCCTGTAATCAAGCCCAGCAGGATGTATGCTATATGGGTGCATGCTATTTTATTTAAAGAAGTTACGTATCTACAAATGAGACATATTTTCTGTCTACAGGTTCATATTTAGAAGGGAGTAAAAGCAAGTATTTCTGAGATGGCACAGACTCAGCTTCTGTCACAGCATTTATTGTTTTTTTTCCCTTTGGTGACATAATGCAGAGAAACATTAATTAGGAGTAGCTTCTGAGATACCTTCTTTGATTTTTTTTATTTGCTTTGTTTTATTGGCAAGTCATTTAAGTTATTAGTGTTAGTTGTGAGGCAATCAGATTAGTTGTGGAAAAAAGCAGTAAACTATTGATAAACACTTAGCGTAGGTTTAATTTTCAGATAATTAAGAACAATTGGTTATTTTAGATGACTGTGGATATTAAATAAGATTAACATTTAAAATTATTTGACAAGGTCTGTGTCAGCAATAAGGACATAATAGAATTTCGTTCACCCTGTGTAAGTATAAGGAATATTGTCCCTGAACATACCTTTTTAAAAACCAGACCAGAATTTTTTCCTGTTTTTCCTGATATTCATTCTGTTTAGTTATGCTATCATCTGTGCAACTAGTCCAGTTTTCAGCAGTCTGAGATACAGATTTATGCTGTAATGTCATTGCATTTCTCTTTAATATTCACAATATAGGAATTACCCATGCTTTATCCATGTAGAGTTCAGTGTTAGCAGTCAGTTGCATGATAATAAGCCTGTGGTTTTGAAATGTTAGTTATTTTTTGTAATTAAACCACTCTAGAAGAAAAATCATGTTTTAAATTCCCAAGTAGTTATGAAAATGCATTGGGGTTTTTTTTTGTTTTATTTTCTGTTCCTGAATGGTCTTAAGTCATAATTAGAGACCATTAGGAATTAAATAGGTTCTCTTCTTCGGTAAATGGCTGTGAATACCTTTAACAGGGATTTATTTCCATTAGGTTAGCTGTGACCACCACCACAGATCCATTCCCCCTGTACTGGGTTGCAGGGAAATGTTTCAGCAGGTCATCTCCCCTGCACTTGGGGCTGCTTTTCTGTCCCAGCCTTGCAGTCAAAATGGCTATTACATATTCCTGTAATCGCCCTGGCTTCAGAATAAGCTTATTTTGATGTTTGTGATTTTGTTAAATGAGACAAAATAGCAATCCTTAATGTTCTTCACCTCAGCCTTGCCCTGTGTCACAGGAATTTAATCACTGGTGCTATGACTCCTTCCTCCTGAAGTACTTCCGTTTGGCCTGAGATATGAATGTGACAGCCAGGGTTAGGGCACCAGCAGTGGAACCACGTTCCTCATGGTGCAGCCAGTTCTTATGCTATAGCCCCGAATTAAGTACACCAAGGGAAATAACTAAGAAACATGTAAGCACAGCCAGGTGACACCTTTGTGTGTCATCCAAAGAGAACAGCTCTCGTGCTGGCAGAGGCTTGTTAACCAGAAGGCTGCAGGAGGAGATTTATAGGGGTGAACAGATGCTTCCTTCTACCATAAAGGGAATGTTTCTTAGAATACTGAAAGTCTTTGGTCACTATTGCCAAGTCTGCAGTGAAATGAAAGGCGAAACAGCCCCATGCCACAATGCTAACAATAAGGATGGAGGGCTGATAAAACAATTTTCATGCCTATGATGTACAAACACAAAGGCAAACCTGCCTCAGTTGGTTTGTATTAGGCTGGAGGAGCTGGCTAAAAAGAACCTTATGAAGTGCAGTGAGGACAAGTGTAAGGTCTTGCACCTGGGTAAGCAGTATCAAAGAGTGCATCACAGGCTGGGATCTACTTGGCTGGGGAAGAGCTCTGTGGAAAGGGACCTGGAGGTCCAAGTGGACAACAAGCTCAATAAGAGTGAACAGTGAGCAGCTGCAGCCAAGAAGACCAACATCAACAAGCAGAGATAAGGATGTCATTATCCCACTGTACTCAACACTTGTCAAGCCACACCTGGAATCCTGTGTTTATCTTTGGTCCCCAGTATACAAAAGTGATGTGGGCAGGCTGGAAAGGGTTCAGAGAAGGGCCACAAAGATGATCAAAGATGAATTCTGCCATGTGAAGAAAGGGTGAGGGAGCTGAGTTTGTTCAACCTAGAGAAAACAAGGCACAGGGGACACCTTATCACCATATTCTGGTATTTAAAGGGTGACTACAAAGATGGAGTCACATGGAAAAGAAAAGGGGTAATGGGCACAAGTTACTCTCAGGAGATTCCAAGTGGACACAAAAGAAACTTTCTCACAATGAGAGCAATCAAGCGTTGGAATAATCTTTCCCGGAAAAGTGGTAGATGCCCCAGTGTTGGACACTTTTAAGATTTCGCTGGACAGGGTGCTGGGACAGCTGGTCTAGGCTGTGCTTTTGCCAAGAAAGGTTGGACCAGATGATCCTTGGCATCCCTTCCAACCTGGTATTCTTATGATTCTATGATGTTCACATGAAAATGTAAACAAGCAAATCCTGGGCAGTTGGTCATCAGTATTTGTATCACATACTTTGAAAAGTCACCCTGTCTTGTTGTCAGCATTGTACATGACAGGAAAGTACAAAAGTCCTTCCTAGAAATTAAAGCTTTGCTGTAACATCAGTTATTACTTAAAAATATATTAATTGTACCAGAAATCCTGTCCGTTATTCAGTACTATGCAATTTGCCTAACCCTAATGCCTTGAAAAGAGGTACAAAGTAGAGCACAGCAAAATGGCACAGTCTTTAGGCTATTGTCCCCAAGGATCCTTATAAGAAAGTATAGAAATAGTATGAGTGCCTAAAACAGCAAATCAGGGTAAAAAAATATGACTTTTCATAATATTGGATTTTTGCCTTTGAACTACATTTCCTTCATATGCCTTTAAGTATCTTTAGAACGGAAGTGTGATGATATTGTACCTTGATATGGCCATGAACATGCATGTAACAACCCCAGGTGGTCAGTGTCTGTATGATTTACTAAGGTCTCTTGTACTATCTGTCACTTTTGTATATAGGTGTGTAATCCGAATATTATGCAGATCCGAACTAGAGAAGTGCTAAGGTCTTCTGTTAATGCGAAGCCCTGCCCTGAAGATTCACAAATGAAGCCATGTATTCTTAACCAAAATTGCTTCCAATATCAATACAATCTAACAGGTAGGAAAGATACTTTCGAATACACTCTTAAGCGGGAAGTGACACCAATTGCAATGTATGTTAAATTGATGTTCTGCTTTTCCAAATATCTTTCCATAAAAGATTCACCTCCTTAAAGGCTTTCTCCAGTTGTGTTTTTAGTTATGTTTGCTTGTGATGTTGGTTAAAGCCTTCACCTTAAAGAGCTACGTGTAGACATCACTGATTTCAGGGAAGTTAATTACATGCCTAGGCCTAGGTTTGTACAGGTTAGCAGACAGTGCATATTTTTTGTATTTAAGTTGTCATTGCAAGTACGTTGGAAATAAAACAGGTTAAATGGAACTTCTTTTTGGTGGGTTATCAACAGAATTAATTACAAAATTCCAGTTAAAAGGTTATAATCTGAGTTTGAAGTCAAACAAGTCTGGTTTGAAGGCAATGTGGGTTATATGGGTGGGTGTAGGATATTCAGAGCAAAATGCATTATTGAGGACCTTAGAAGCAATTAGATCTGTGGCAAACAGAGTAACAAAAACAGGGAGAAACTTTTGTTTTGACCAGCTGGGATAAATGAGAAGGGCAGAGAGAGGAGAGATCTAAGAAGAGTTTGGGGGCTGTGGGAAGGGACAACAAAGCAGAATAAAATACCTGAATATAAACTCAGCCTGTTTGAAATAAAAGGCCCAGAAACACACAGGCAGCAGGACGATGCCTTTTTTATTGTCACATTTCAGAAATGCAGAACAGTTATGTGTTCATGTTTATCAGAGGTGGAAGACACAAAGTAATAGGTTTTCTTCTCATGCTTCCTGTTTATTGGTGGTGTATGGAAATTTTAGTTGTTTGTGTCTTGTTTTTTATTTCTTTTAAGTGGTGTTTTAAGGCTTATTTCAGTTTAGTTGTATTCTGACTATCATAATTTCAGGCAAGTAATAAGATACAAATTTTCTTCCACTAGAAATACTGTTTTTATTTCACGAGTGTTAGAGCTTAGTTTTAAATAATGGAAAGTTTTGCCTTGAGACAAGGAATAGGTTAAACCAGTTATCCCGCAGAAACTTTCCCAGCTACTTTATCAAAGTGAAATTTTACTTCAGACTTTAAATGCGCCAACTGGATTGAGCTAAGACACTTTATCAGTGTATAGCAGTTTTCTGTGCACTCTGATGTACTGGTTTCATTAAGGGGATATCTGAGTGCAAAATGAGTGGTTTCCCCTTGGAGACTTGCTCAGTTTTTGAGAGCAGCTTTCTTTTGTGTGGGTTGTTCTTTGGTTATGGTGCCCTGATGTGGGGAAGCGCTGCTGTCAGCAAATGTAGCCCACATGTTGAGTAAAAAGATGAAAAACAGGACAGCCATAACCTGCAGCACTGCACCCTTTGCTCTGTGTCCACAGGCTGGAGTGGGTGCCAGCTGGATGCCAATGCCACCTGCGGGCACGGAGAGCGGCGCCGCCTCCTGAGCTGCCGGCGCAGCGATGGGGCCACCGTCAGCACTCAGCTCTGCCAGCAGGTGAGGACAGCACACACATGTGCATGGGGCAGGGAAACACCCAGAGGTTCATTTTGTTTCCAGAAAACCGGTGCCTTCTGACCCATACCAAGACATCACCTATAAACAGTGGAGAAGTGATAGAGGCACAGCAGTTGGGTGCTTTGATTATCCCTGGGATGTTAGTGGGTGGTATCACTCCTTGACTCAAATGCATGAAGCATGGCTACCAATCCTGACCATTCCAGTGGCTCTGACAAAGCTGGTAGCCAGGGAGATTGTGTTCTACTAGAAGTTTGGGATTGTCCTTTCAGCGTAAGCCCCAAACACTGAAAAACTCTTAGATGTGAAATACTTCAACAGTGAAACTGCTTTCTCCGACTGCACTCTTGGAAAAACACCCCGTAAATTCTCTAATGTCGCACCAGAGTTGCTGCCAGTTTTCATTGTCTTGACTTGGTGCCCAGCTGCGGCAGGAGGTGGCTGGGGGGCCCAGTGTGGCTGACGCTTGTGTTTCCTTGTTATCTCACAGCTTCGCCTGGAGAAGCCGGTGCAGACGAGTAGTCGGTGCGTGGTGGGGTGCACAGTGGACTGCCAGCTTTCAGCGTGGTCAGCCTGGTCACAGTGCTCCCATACATGTGGCACTGGCGGTGAGTCCCCTCCTGCCCCATTTCCCCCCATCCACCTCAGCAAAGCCATGCAGATGGGACCTCCAGCCCCAGGAGGGCCCTGAGCAGGGGGAGCAGGATGCACGGGTCCCACCAGGATCCTGAGGTTTGGGGGTTTTTGAGCAAAGCAGGCTATTTTCAAAGTTGTCTAAAGTGAAAAATGCAACTTAGGAAACAAGTAGGCAGGTGCCTGGAGAGTTATTTTATGAATTAATTCAAACTCTCAGAATTCAGTCCTAGGAAACATTAACCCTTGGGACAGGGGGAGTATGTAGAGCTGGGAAGAGTTACAGGATTCTTTAGAAACAGATAAACATAATTATATCCCACTGAAGAAAAAACACTAAGTCTGCTTTTCATCATTTATTATATGCCCCTGTCTCCATCTTGTACCCACGGGTCACTTAATAGTTGTATGACTCCAGTAACTTCAGCAAGGTTTTCTAAAGCCAGTAATGCTGACCAGCATGCAAAAAGTGAAAGGGTTAGGACTTTTTTTAACATTATGTGATTTAAAAACCTGTTTCAGTATTGACATGAGGAAATGCATTGAAAGTTTTATTCAAAATAAGCTTGTGACATTATTTCCCAGGCTTCTGATGTGCGGCAAATGTACAGCTAATGGTCTTTAAAATTCAAGAGCCATTATGTATATTTGAATCAAATTCACTTAAGGTTAAAAAGAAAAAAAGCTCTTAACTTCCATAAAGTGATTCCTTCAGATGGATTTCAGAGATCAAAGCATAGTCCAGAAAAAGCTTAATATTTAGGTTAGTGGTGTTCTTCCTTTGCTGAGCTTTTAGCCCTCTTGTAAAGCAGTGCTTTCTTAACAGAAATGAATAATTCATGGACAACATTTTAACAACAACACACTAGGAATACTATTAATTCCAAATTTTCTTTTTTTTGTTTTCCCCAAAAATCTCTTTTGGAGTGTTAATGCTCATGTTGCAGAATGGACTTAAATTAATTCTTTGACTGTTCAAACACTTATGAAAATAAACAGAGCTGTGTGTGCATAAGCAGGTTGTAACTTCTTTATAGCTCTTAGCATGCTCATCGTATATAATGCCTGTTGATTATTTTTGTCCTGAATTCTTACATTGCATAGTTTGCAGAAGGATGTACTCAAGTAAAGGTACATCTTGTATTTGCCTTTGATCCTCAAATGCTTATACAAATCCTAAAGACCAGTTAAAGGGCTGATGGTTGCCAGTACATGCAGGGAGCAGTTACTTCATGGCCTAAGTCAGAACTGGGCTTCTGCAAAGGAAAACTGAAAACATCTTTGCCCTGCTGAAGCACACCAATGAGTGTCATGGCTATAGATGCCAAATCTCATTAAGCCTACTTGAACCACAGAGTGAAGCCCAAGCTGAGCTCAGTCTATGGGTCATCTTCTGGTCCTCAAAGTTTGTGGCTTAATTACACTGCTAGCAAGAGAGCTGGTTCATACAGTTCACTCCATAGATGTATAGGATTTAAAAGCTGGAGGTACTGTTTTCTGAACCTATGGCAGCTAAGCAGCTAGCAAAGCTGTCTTAAAAATCACATCATAAAGAAATCAAGTTTTGTTCAGTACTTGTTTATCATTTGAATAGTTTTGCAGGGACCCAAGTGTCTTTTGAATCTCGGCCCAAAGCAGGAGTGTCAATGAAACAAAACTACTTTGCATCCAGGTTATTCCAATCACATGGTGTATTTTACTGCAGCCCCAATCCTGATTTGAGTTTTGCTGCAGCAGCTATCAAGCATGGAACTACACTGATCTCAAACATCCGTGATGGAGGGACCTTGGCACCAGTTCTGTGACCATGCCTTTGTGTAGTTCTAACAGCAGAAACACCATCATTTCAACTTCTTCATTGAGTTTCGTTTGGTTTTAGATACTACTTGATGGTATTAACAGAAAAGACATTCATTATGTACTCATCTGTAGATGGCACTTCAAAGATTAATACAGTTAAAGTTTCCTACCCGAAGGTGCATAGACTGCAATACCTTGGATATCATCATGAGTTTCTTACAGGCATTTGTAAGAATAGGATGAAGCCTCAAATTAGACAGGGAACAACAGAGGAGGACGATAAAATGAGCTGTGGGAATCAGTAAACACTGATTCAGCTTCCCTTTGCCTAATAAGTAGTTGCCCACTATTTGATAAAGCTAAGATGTAGGACTTAGATACATGATTCTCTTAAGTAATTCACAGCAAATCAGTTGTACACAGTGTTAATGACTCTGCTGACAATAATATGCTGCTTTTTTGACTTTTCTTGGAGAGCGTGTGAAGGGCCTACTGAAGTGCCATAAATGATTTCAAATAGAAACATAATTTAAATATCATTCAGATCAAAATTTAGTGTTTCAGGATTTATGTTTTCCTGTTTCTTACCTCAAGCATTGTTACCAGTATTTTTATTCTGTCCATCTCTTCCAATAACTGTTTGCTGTGTTATATTTTAATGGATGGTAGCTCTCTTGCTCAGGTTTTATTTTATGGAACACTGCATTTAAACATGAAGTGGTGCGTATGTGGCACTGACAGCTAATATGGCTCTGGTACACAGCAGCCAAAGGTGAATATATTGATTTTTATAAATGATGATGAGTAAAGTAGATCTCTCTTTCCTGCCTGCACTGAGCCTAAGGAGATGTATAACTGATACTTGCCTGTTGCAGCTGTAGTTCTGGGCAACATCTGTTCAGGATTCTGGTTAGGGCTTTAGGCTGATGTTGGGTTATATATTAGGGTTCCTTGTATCAGTTGCTGTACTACTATGAAAAGCTGTATTGTAATGGATGATCCTCTCATGGGCTGAAACAAAGTTACTGGAAAGATGTTTGGTAACGATAATCCACAGCAAATTTTATTTCTTCTGTTAAGGCAAATAAATGCACAAAGATCCTGAACTGTTCTATGTAAACATTTTCCAATCCCACAGAATTTCTCCCATGTTGTCTAACAGGAGTGCTAAATAGTATAAACCCACCTAAGCCCATGCTTTGCCACTTACAAAGCTGACTTCATCGGATAAATTATGGAATTTACCTGCTTTACCCAGGGCTGAACACACTGCCATGCTTTGCTCAGGCCTTAGAGCTCAGCAGAGAACATTGTGGGTTGCAGAGATGTGCACCCCAACTCCAGACTGACCCATGTGACAGAAATGAGGGGGACAAAGGTGTGCACAACTAAAAAATTTGGTGGTTATATTTTTCACTGATTCATCACCAATTTGGGAAAACATCTTCGGTTTTGGCTTCTGAAGAGGAAATTTTTGTGACTTTCACTTGCTACTCAAACTTGGCAAGCTCCAGTCTGATGGTGCTGGGACACACTGCTGGAAGAAGGGCCACCAAAACATCTCCCTGAGCTGTGGATGCCCTGTAGCTGCTGGAGGGACTGGCAGTGAGAAGCAGATGAAAAGCTCCCATTATCACCAGTCCCATTCTTTTGTGACTTGACCAAACCTGACCTCCAAGGCTTTATTTAAGTAACTTGATCTCTGCTGTAGTCTTGCGGCTGCCTGATAGGGCCATGTTTTATATGCTGTGCTTATGCTCATCAAACAGATAACGATGTGTCAGTAATTTCAGTGGGATGAACTCTAGCAGGAATTTTAATTATCTTGGTTTCAGCTGCAACACATCGCTTTGTGGGAATAAAATGCAAAGAATTACAAGATTTTTTTTGGGGTGAAAATCGTATTCTTGTGATTTCAAAATATGATCCTTTGTTTCTGAGATGAAATTTCAGCAGCTGTTGCAAACCAGAGTTTTAAGTAACCAGCATTAACGACACTAGCCTCTTTTTTTTTTTCCTCCCTTCAAAACTAATGACAAATTTGAGGATATGAAGAAACACTTATTTACAATTGTCATGGTTTAAATTCAGCTGGTAAGTCAGAGCCATGTAGCCACTCACTCACTGCCCCACTTTTTCCTCCCCCCACTCCCGGAGGGATGGGGAGGAGAATCGAAAGAATGTAACTCCCACGGGTTGAGATGAGAGCAGTCTAGTAACTAAGGTATAACACAAACCACTGCTGCTACCACCAATAATGATAATGATAAGGGATATAACAAGGGAAGGGAATACAACCGCTCACCAACCACTGATCAATACCCAGCCCAACTGAGCAGTGATCTAACCCTTCAAGGTAACTACCCTAGTTTATATAGTGCCCACTCTATGGAATACCTCTTTGGCTAGTTTGGGTCGAGTGTCCTGTCTCTGCTTCCTCCCGGCTTCCCCTCCTCCCTGGCAGAGCATGAGACTGAGATAGTCCTTGGTCAGAGTAAACGTTACTGAGCAGCAACTAAAAACATCGGTGTTATCAGCATTGTTCCCAGGCTGAAAGTCAAAACCACAGCACTGCACCAGCTACTGAGAAGGAGAAAAATGACTGCTACTGCTGAGCCCAGGACAGCAATTTTCAGCATGCTTTTTTGTCTTAATTTTAGTATCATTCAACTCTGCAGAGCAGAGAAACCAGAGATGTGGCCAATTCGTTGGGAAATCAAAGAAAAATTCACTGGGAAATTAAAGAAAGAACTAGGATTACTTTGACTCTTCCAGAGATTGCATTGGAAGCAAATTATTTTCAGATGCACCGAGATTCTTCTTGTTCTCCATAGGCAGCATAAGGTATTTAAAAAATAAAACTAGGGAGATTTTCTGCCATTTGAGTAACCATGCACCTAGATAATGTTAGTGAAATGACAAAAAAATCACAAGGCTTTAAGAAACTCACTGCAGTGACTGTGCAAAGAAAGATTTCAATGAATTTTCTTTCTTCATTGATTTTTTCACTGTATAAAAAGAAAGTAATAGACTAAATGAGTCAAGCACCAGCAGACCAGTGTGAATGTAGTGAGTTTAAATGGTTTGGATAACCAACTGTAGGAAAACAGAATGTAAATAAATACAGAATGGTTGTTAATTCCTCTTAAAAGGGAAATTGTGTTTTCTATTCAGTGATCTTCCCATTTTCATTTTGCTAGAAAGTTGTTAAACAGAGTGTACGAAAGGAAATTATTTCTTTAATTAAAATAGCTTGATGAATGCTTCAGGCTTTCAAGTCCCTGCTAATGAAATCAGATCTTTTAACCTTAGCAGAGTGCCTTTTCCATAGCTGCATTTTTGAGAACTTGTGCCTGGCAGGGCCATGAAGCTCCCTGCCCTGGGTGAACTGCCACAAAAAAAAAAAAAAACACCCAAAACCCCACAGCCATGGGCTTCCCACCATTTCCCAAAGAGCCTTTTCCATTGCTTACCAGTTCTCAGCATTCAGAATTAAGAAGAATCCAGCAAATTGGGCCCATTGCTGGAGGGAAAGAAACAGCTACTTTTGGCCTGTTGGGCAGCAGAGAGCTTCAGTATGCTAGCAGCAGGCTGGGGGATTTTTCTTCCCTTGCTCTGACTCCCAGTGAACTGCAGGAGTTTCTTACCTTTCCTCCCAGCTGGTGAGATTTTTTCTATGTCTTAATGTATCTGATTCTGTGATGGCTGAGTGCACAGTCATGTGGATAAGAGCTTTTATCATCACTTCTGTTACAAACTCCCCAGGTCCAGGGGATTAAAATTGGAGAAGGAATAAGTCTCAAAATTGGTTTAAATGGGTTTAAAAATGGAATTCAATGGGTCAGAGCAAGGGAGCAGCACTGGAATGGTAAAAGAGCTTGCTGAAGTATCCATCAGTAGCTTTTTCCGGTGTGTCTGCTTTGAATTTTTATTTGCTAAAATGTTTTTGGAAACCTTGCTCCATAGACAGTCATGATGACAGTTATTAGAGATGCACCTTAAACCCAGCTGCAGTATCATTAATTCAAAAGTGCGTGCATAAATATCTGGGAGAAAGATCTGAGTGGATATTGCAGCCTCCCCACTCCACAAGGCTGTTTGATCTTCACCCCACAGACTCCTCTGTACTTCCAATTGCATTGCAGCTAAACAACTTCAAGCCAAATGGGAAAGCTCCACCTCAGTGAGTTAGCAATTATTGCTTGCCTCTGTCCTGTTGCATGTGTGTGCCTTGTTACCCAGACCTTTTATTTACTTTTTAACTGCCTCTCAAATCCATGCCTGTCGAAAGTCAAGGCCGAAATTTTATCCTCTGCAGAATCTTCTGCATCCCATTGCATAAGGACTTTTTATTTTTTCACCTTTCTTTTTAATTGGAGCTGTGTTCTAATTGAAACATTTTGAGTGAAAACAGTCCTCAATGTAAATGGATGGCAAAGGAGACGGAAATGGAATTGCTGTAACTTTAATGAATATATTCAGTTTTATTATTTCAAAGGTAGTAACATAATTGCTTTTTCTATTCAGTGGCTGCAGAAGTTTTCACCAATAATAAATAGGATTTTAATGGGAATGGCAGAAGTGGTTATGGACAGTAATAGCCACTACGATGTTTGCAGTTTTCAAATTAGCTGCATATAATCGCTCATAGGAAGAAAATTTCATTTGTTAAAAATCTCTGGAAACATAATGTTAGAAATGATGCTGCTATTGGAAGCATTGTCATATTTAATAATCAGGGTTTAGTCAAATATTTAAATGTGTTGCATAAGGAAGTAATATATTTGGAAAATGTACAAAACTGTATTTTAAAACTGTGTTTGAAAATGTCAGTGACTGCATCACTTAGACTTAGCAATTGCATCCATGTTATCCAAATAGTCTTCCCAATTAATTGCCGTTTTAACAGATTTTACTAGTGGAAAATGAACTAGGAATACTGATAAATCACAAAATCTGCCTTTTGTTCTTCCTCCGGGTCTCCTTCACTGTGTCCTGTCTTCTTCCCTTGCCTAGGCCAGATGGTGCGTCTACGCTCAGTGGTCCTGCAGGCAGAGGGGGAGGGCAGACCCTGCCCAGAGCAACTCACCCAGCACAGGAGCTGCCCTGTGAAGCCTTGCTACAGCTGGCTGCTTGGCCCGTGGTCTCCCTGCAGAGTCCAGGTACGGCTTTCTCCAGCACTCCTCAAGGCCTCCTTGGGTTTCCTGCGGCCAGGGTCAACAACAAAATAATTATTACATGCCACAATCGATTGAGGCCACTCTTCATGGGTTAGAGGTGTCTCTGTGGGCACTGAAGGTGCTGGTAAGATCTGTCAGAAAGCAGGGGAAGTTCAGGAGTGGTAAAACTCTGTACCTCATCTTCTAGCCATCAGCAGTGATTTATAGCAATAAAGGTTCAAGAACCATGAGCTTATAGAGGTATTAAAGGAGATTTATGGAGTAAATGTGCTTGAGTGAGCATAGTCATGGTGACCTATAATTTAATTATATGAAATAACTCTAACAAGTAGATGCACTAGATTTCAAGAGAGCTTATCCTGTTTTATCTTTATTCTTTCCTGTTTGTTTCTTTTTTTTTTTTTTTAAAGTACTGTATAGCAGGTCTTTCCCCACATGGTCTTCAGTACAATACCATGAGTTACTATATGTAATGCTGTTTTATACTTTCTCTTTAGCCTGACTATCTTTTTAATGATCTAAGAATGGCTGGATTGAGTTGCAATGTGTTTTAGCTACACTCAGGACCCCTGCTTGGCACTGGAGCAGTCATTTTTTCACTGCCAGTGATTTGCGTCAATCTCGAATTGACTTTTTCTTCCCCTCTGTGCTTCTTCTTTTACCCTTATCTGTTTGATCACATTTCCAATATTAAAACATATTAGTCAGTAACCAAGTTTAAGCAGAGGTGAATCTTTCAGAGTGAGGTTTTTCAGGCAAAGTCCACTTGGGCTGCTTAAAGCTGGCTTTGCTGAGGTGGTGATGGAAGAGGGCTGATTGGGGCAGAAAAGTGCCCTGCCTGGTCCCAAGGGACAGGACTTGTGCACAGATCTGTGGCTTCTTGTCCACATTATACCATGTAGGACATTGAAACCAATAATGTACATGGACAAATCCCAAGTGTTTTCTGCTCTGCCTTTTGTGAATGCCTTGAATACCTACGTGGTTTCTAGGTGCAGTAGATGGATGTGTAGTGAATACTGCAGGTGGCAGAATAGATACCCAGAACTTTCACAAGTTTTCACAAATGAAATCTGGAGCATGACAGTCTTTGGACAGTCCAAGATCAGAGAAACAGAAATATATTTATATTTTATATAACAAAGAACAACTCATTGCAGCTAGGGATATGAATATAGTCCTTGTATGTACTGCAGTCAGTATTCATTTATGTGTAACATAAATGTAACAAAATGATGACATCAGCTGCTGTCCAGCTAACATAAGCAAATTCTGTTAAACATTGCTGAAGAGACTTTCAACCATAGGAGCTAATGTAGCTGATAAAAGAATTAGTAGGGAAGCTGAATTAAAGCCTTGGCATACTCCAGATAGATAACACATCATGCAAATTGAAAGTCTGCACATCCAGAACCCAGTTAAATTTCAGCTCAGAGCAAGTAATCACAGCCTTCCCTAACCCAGATATCATCACATGCATTCAGTTGAGGTAGAGCCTGTGTCTCTCCTTAAATTACTGTGATGTAGTTTCTCTGCCCTTTGCTTTGTTTTGGAGAGGAGCCATTTTATTCGGGTTCTCTTCTCTTTAATGAGGTGCTTAGGAATTAAATGTAGTTCATAAATACAGGGTGATTTATTCCTGTGCTGTACTGGAAAAGAAGCTTAAGCTTACTGTCTAAAGAAAGCTTTCAGAAGCCCTGTTCTCAAGGATGCTTTGTGAAATAAGGTAAATGCATATTATGGTAAGGCCAAAATTAGTATTGTGAAAGTGTCGTCCTGTAATAATATAAACAGGACAGGCAGTTATGGAGCTAAAATATTTTTTCTTGTATTATGAGATACCTGAGACTGTCTTAATTGCAGAAGGACTATTTTATATGAAATTGACTTCATGTGAATAATTAGAGGTGTCTGCATGTTTAGGAACAGAGCCTGCTAAGTGTTCTGTGTTGCTGATTTTCACAGTACAGGAATCAGCGCATTGTTCTTCAGGTAATTATACATGTCACAGGCACACTTCTGGTGGGCATGGGGCATTTCTGCTGTATTCAGAGGGATGCACAACTTGGGAAGTAGTCAATACGCCTAACCTTAAGGGGTTACATTAAATTAATCATTTTCCTACTAGAGCTGAAGTGGTTTACCCTGATTAGCTTTAAAAAAAAAAATAAATCAGCAGTGTCTGACACTGTTCTCAATTTTTCCATTAAAGGAATATAAGTAGCTAGACATTATCAAGCACTTACTGCCTAACGTTCCTAAGAAGACTAAGAATGTAGTCCTTCCTTTGTAATGTGTTTTGAAAGTACTCCCTTAAATGTGGTCACACAACACTTCTTCATTAAAGAAAACTTTTACCTGATTAAATGCTCATCAACCTGTGAAAGCATTGCCCAACCAACTCTTTACCTAAAAGACTTGTGAACACACATGCACCCCAGTAAAAGCTGAAAAGGGGATATTTTTCTCAAAGGTACTTCTGGGTAAAGCCTCTCATTAGGACTGTTATCTCTCGCCTTATTAGTGTGTTAAATTTGAAGAGTGTAGGAGGGTAATCTGAGAGAAGTTTATGTAGATGCTGCCTTATGTTAGTGTGTTGCTAAATTCAGAAGATACCTGGCTGTCAGAACACAGACCTGGCATAAACCTTCTCCTTATTTTACCAGTGGTCAGTTGTGGCAAGGAGGTGAGAGGTGGAGGCTTCATGAGGGTGCTCTTGGAGGGACCTATACCTCCAGCCTGTGTTTAGGGAACCCAGGGTAGGTTCTGCATTTCCCATAGGGTCAGCATAGAAACTTTTGCAGCCAAATGGAGGGAATCCCCTCTGGAAGTCAAATCCCCTCACATTTCATACAGGGAGCTTATGACTCAAGAAGCAAATGCTGGTTCTAGATAAATCTGAGATGATCACATCTTCCAAGGAAGAGCATTTGCAATACAGATTTGATCCCTTGAGTTTTGAATATGTGATCATTACCTTGGCAGTTCTCCTCTGATTAGCAGCTATTCCCTGCATCCTCGGTGTGCCATTGCAGTAGTGAACTTCCTCTTATTCTGTACCTATTAATTAGATCTTCAAATGTATAATTTTGGGGACATGAATAATTGTGAAGATGATAGTGAAGTTAATGCAGTGCTCCTGTATTACTTGTGACCTTACCAAATATACCAAAACCCATCTCCTACAGTAAATGACGGGATGACATTTTTCAATGTGTTCAGCTGATTGTAAAAACACACTGTGTTTTTGTGTGATTGTTTGAAAGTTCATGGTTTCTTTTTATTTTTTATTCTGATCATTGGAATATATGAATGTATTTCCAATATTGCACAATAGAATAATGAATAATGTTGCATGTGGACTCTTACAGCGGGCAATGCTGCACCTGAAAAAAGTAGAGTTTTCACCTATTTCTGTTTCTATCTTGATATTCATGTGAATATTTACATATTGATTCATATATAAATACTTCTATATTGTTTATAGAAGAATAAGTTTCTTTTAAAAAACTTTTTTTGTCCTCTCCAGTCATTTAATCATTCCTTGAACAACTTTGAGCTGGAAATATACTGCAGTTTGATTAGTGCCCATTTCCCCTGGGAATTTTCTCCACATCATCTTCTAGTTTCCACTAGCCATTTCTAAGAGCTCTAACCCAATTGTCAGCTGCATGAGTTATTCACACACCATTAATCTCAGACTACAATAGAGGTTTCAGTGGTGAAACTGTAATTTAGAACAGTAAGTTACATACTGACTGAAGTGAGACATGGTGTTAAAACCTTTAAATTTGGATACATATTGTAAATCTACACCAATACTTCTCTAAAATGCTTTTGATTAGCAACTGCTCTAAATCCAGCTAATTATGCTCTTATTTCCATTTCATTGTGGCTCTGCAACAGAAGGGATGGGGAGAATTAAAAAGCAGCTAGGTGTGTGGAGGAAAGTCATTCCTGAGATTCCTGCTAGCAAACCCACTGCTGAATGAATGCACTCGGCAGGAGCCATTCTGTTCTGCAGATGAAGTCCATTATTTTAGAAGAATCCACTGCCAGGTGATCCAAAGGAGCACTTCCCTTGGTTATATAAAAGCAATGTTTCATCCTTCTTCTTGAGTTTTATTTACCGAATTTTGTAAAGTGCCATTTCCACAAGGCTTCAGGTGCACGTTTCATAAAGTATTGCACAGGTTTAAAGTGTGCACCTCAGACATCATTGCAGCTCTGTTTTTCAGACGAGAATGAAACAATTCCAGCATCTAGAAACAGCCTTATTGCTTCAGCTCTTACAGCATCCTCAGCCCTTGATCATCACCTTAGCCAAACAATATTGATTTTCCAGTAAAGGAAATCTTGTTCAGCACGCAGTTTGGTGTATTAAGTATTTCAGAACTGGGGTGACAAGCGCAGAGTGACTCAGATGGAGCCTCCTATTGTTCAAATGGAGGTACTAACAGCTGATGACTCACTTTGGGTGATGTTTTGGTGGTGTATTTGACATGAGTTGGTCTGTGTATACTCCAGAACCAACAGCTCCCTTTAATAAATTCCACAAACAACCTAGCGAGCAATAACCCTTCCAGTCTAATTAAGTGTGTTGGAGGATTTTTGCTGTTGCAGGGTTTAAACTATGTGAGTGCTCCTATTGGGCCAAGTCATCAAAGGAGGTGAGTGGAAATGTCCTTTCCTTATGGGCAGGCTCTTCTCTTGGCTTCTTCAGAAAAGCCAAAAATGTCTGTAATGTAATTGTAATGTTCATGTAATTGGGCATTAATTAAGAATCAGTAAATTCACTAGCTCCAGTCAAAGGTATGAAGGTCTGTCCCCAAAGCTGGTATTAATCTTTCACGGTACCCATCTCTTCTCCAGCTTTGGT
The DNA here is from genome assembly GCA_039720435.1 of Amazona ochrocephala. NCBI lineage: Eukaryota > Metazoa > Chordata > Aves > Psittaciformes > Psittacidae > Amazona > Amazona ochrocephala. Next base: position 35,967,343 of record CM077881.1, read on the forward strand.
TACAACACACTTTTCTGTGTGGCTCTGCCCTTGCCTCTGAGCTTCTGTAGAGATGTGTACAGAGGAAATCTCCATCTGTCTTCCCATTATTGGGGATACTATTGCAGTCCAAAGACCAAATTTGTATCTTTGAAGTCTTTTTAGGTGGAATCAACTGTGTTTCTTCTGTTACCTGCTAACGTCAGCAATGGGTGTCTCTGTTCCCTTCTATCATTTTGTAGGGTGGACAGTGTGGAGATGGATTGCAAGTCCGCAACCTCACATGTGTAGTGCATGATGCATCTGTTTCTGCTTCATCCAGGCCAGTAGAAAATGCATTATGTGGTGAACTACCTTTGAAGGAGAGTGTGCTCCAGTTACCATGCTCTGTGCCATGCCCAGGTAAAGTCTTTGGAAAGCCATGGTGCCTTTCTGCCTTTATAGCTGTCTTGTGATGGAGATGCTTCCATAGCTCTGAGTAGTGTCAGCTGTCGTGGTAAGAATTTGAACTTAAAGTAAATCAGGTAAATGCTGATCAGGTAAATGCTCAGCCTGCTGTTTCTAGATCAACTGAAAAAGCCTTTTTTTTTTTTTTTTTTGAGAAAACAAGATTCCCCATGAAGAGAAAATCTGAATATTGCATACCACTAAGCAATAAACTGTGGGTATTTCACTATTAAAGCTGTTGGATTGTCTTTATCCTTTAAAGCTGAGAGTCCTTTTGAAAACCTGTGATTTATTTTTTCAATGTGCAGGTGACTGCCACCTGACAGAGTGGTCAGAATGGAGCTCCTGCCAGCTCACCTGCATCAATGGCAGGAGCTTTGAGACAATGGGACACCAGTCTCGATCCAGGGCATTTATCATTCAGTCTCCCAAGAACCAGGAGAGCTGCTCTGGACAAGCAATGGAAACACAGCCTTGCTCAGGTAACATGGCTACAGTGCTGCTTCCTCCCATTAAAGAGTTTATTCTGGTTTTGTTGCAAGGTGAAGACTAACTGGTATTAATATTGCAGGAGGGAAGTGTTACGACTACCTGTGGAAAACCAGCCTATGGCGAGACAACGTACGCACGGTATGGTGTCAGCGCTCAGATGGAATAAATGTCACAGGTATATCAACAAATTGTCATTCATGCACAATTATGAATAAAAAGTTGCTATCCAGGTTCTTCTTGTACATCAGCTGCTCAGAGGGAAGTTGGACATCCTTCCTAACTCCCCCAGAATTTCAGTTCAGATTTGTGTGTAGGAAAGGTAGATGGGTTCTCACCAGCCTTGCTGACAGGTCAACGTCACACATGTGTTATGTGATTGATAGTATTTCGGTGAGTTACCCCTACTTTTGAGTTGGTCATGGGAAGAAATGAGTACGCATACATTAAAAGGGTTGCCTGGGCTGGCTTGCCCAGCCTTTAGTGCAACATTTCTGTGACAGTGGAGAACAGAAGAGAACATCACACCACGTGGTAGAGAGCCCAGCTTCTGTACCTCTTCTTCTATTCAACACACAGGAATCTCAAATCACTCAAACTGTGAGATGCTTGCTGTTGCCATGACCTACAAATTCTGCCTGCACAGGATGAAAAAGGAAATTCATGGTCTGCACTTTGAAGCTCCATGAGAGACTGACAAAGGCAGTAGGGCTTGCACATCTGTAGGCTCTCTCTCAATATGCACAGGGTGAATGAAGAGAGAGTAGAAGTGAAAATGCAGATGTTCTCATCTAGTTCTATTTATAATGGCTAGTTAAGATAATAGCTAAAGTTTTATGTGCGAATGTTGCTGAGCAGTAAAGAACTCATTAACATGTTTTTATGCCTATAGAAGCACAGACTTCCCCAAGTGAGGATGGGGAAAGGCGTTATGTGAATTATGTCTTCTTATGTAGATAAGGCATTAATGAGGACACAGAAGAGCTGCATCTAATTCTCGATTCTGTCCCCAACTTCTTATGTGGCCTGTGGCAAATTGCTTAAATCTGTGTATCTCTGTTCTCCATTAACAAGATGGGTATGATAATAATTCCCTGCCTTGTTAAGGCAAATTAATTAATGCAATGCCTACAGATATTATGCTAATATGCTCAATAGGCTAGTATTTAACTATAGAAAGCAAGGAAGTAAGCATTCCTTACACTATTGTGATCCAAACCAAACACATTTTAAAGCATGCCCTTGAAGTCACTCCATATTTTCTTTTACAGGAGGGTGTGCTCTTCGGACGAAACCCGCAGAAGTTCGGTACTGCAGCCCAGCATGCACAAAACCATTCTCCTACTGCACACAGGTAATTGCTCCCTGCAGAATATGGTTGAGAAATTAACACTGCAAAATCTGTTCAGTCAACTTATGTGTACATTCCAGGACCTGGAAAATATTTTAGTGTGTTCATGGTACCACCTCGAGGAAGTTGTGGGAATTTCAGCCTGTGGGAATTTTCAGTCACCTGTTTATCTGCATAAACAAGTGATGGAGTATTTATGTGGTGTTACAAGTTTGGTTTTTTTCTGTGGAGGAGCTTTGTAACCTCTTGGTTTAATTTTCATTGAATGCTATTGAACAGTCCTGTAGAAAATGGACTGTTTGAAACTTCTGTAGTAAAGGAGATAAAAGAGTGTCCTCTCCTGCTCCTCTGTGGGCACAGAAAGCCTTTATGAGTGTAGGGAAGCTGCAGCATCATGATCCCACAAACTCCATACTGTCTTCTAAAGCAGAACCTGGAAGTGACATTTTTTTCTGAAATGTTGAACATCTGCAGCAGTTGCTGAATTGTGGATCCGCTGCCACTTCTTTTCCTCTGAGCAAACATGAGACAAGAGATTATGAATTTCCCTTCCTGCAGTACTGAACTCCAGAGTAAAAGCTTCCCAAAATGCTTTATACATGTCAGTACTGTGATGGAGTATAAAACCCAGAGCCCTTAAAGTAGCCAGGGGCAGCAGGGATTTAGATATTTATGTTTTGAAAATAGCCTCCACAGCTCTCAGCTTCAGCTGAGAAATTACAATTGAAACTAGCTCATGGGTAACTGAAAGTGGCTGAGAGGGTGCTCATGGGAGGGCTTGGAGCCTACAGGAACATAAAAATAATGCAAATGTGAATTTATTTGCTGTAAAAACTCTTTAGACTTCACCTTTTGACCAGAAAAGGTCAGGATCATATCTTTCAACAAGTGGGGGACATAGTGGCAGGAAAACGGATGTCAAAAGTTAACTTCTTATCATAGAGACTGTAAATCAGTCACCTGTTTGGATCGTAAGTGAGGCAATCAGACTCTCAAACAGGCATTGTAATTATAAGAACATTCACAAAACAAACAAACAAACAAACAAAAATCTAAAAAAGCTGTTTAAAAGTAGAAGTCCAGAAAATGAATTATCTATTTACCAAACCACAGACTTCTAAGAAACCTCTTGAAGAATCTGCTTTGGCTGATCCAGGGCAGGGGATATTTGGCCATAAGAAAGCAAGCTTCATTTCAGATAGCCCTGTTAAATACTTGAGTGGAAATACACTGGTATGGTTTGGGTCTGAGGTGGGATTGGTTTTGTTTATCTGTTCTAATGCCCAGCAGAGTCAGTGGGAAATTTTTTACTGAGGATTTTAGATCAAGTCACAGATGCTTGTTAAGCCTGCTAGGATGAATATTTTTGTATGTTGAGCTTCTCTGTAATTACCGACTCTTTTTCAACCAATTCCCCAAATATACTTTTGCTTTTTGAGCTGAAAAGGGTTTACAGACACTAGTTCCTGGCTTGTTTGGTTTGGTGGTTAACTTGCATGTGCAGGATATACTTTTCATTTTCTTCATGGTATACCTACAATTTGCACTGTTCTGTGAGATGATATTATTTGGTTTAATACTGAATTCCCTTTTATTGCCTAGAGAGGAGTCTGCGGTTGTGCGCAAGGATATACAGAAATAATGAGATCAAATGGTTTCCTGGATTACTGCATGAAGGTACCAGGTTTAGAAGATAAGAAGGCTGATGTTAAGACCATTGCTGGAAAAAATAAACCTGTCAACTCAAAAATGCATGACATTTTCAAAGGATGGTCTATTCAACCTTTTAATCCAGGTGAAAAACTTATATATGAATGGAATAAATTGTCTTTACAACATTTCTATAGAGGAAAGGTACAAGCTTTGTAGATCATAACATCAGAGATAGTGTCTGGGAGCCACAGAGCAACCTCCCAGTTTCTAATTCTCATGCCATCTTTCATTTGTTTGTGCCTATACAGAGTAATCACAATGTCTTATGTTGAGAGATAGCAAAGACAGAATGAAGCAATAATATTTTGCAAAAGTATACTCATATGTGATTCGGGGGGATGCTTATAACTTTTATCTGACGATGTTTCTAGAAGTAATACATTTGGACCAGGGAAGATACTGATCACTAGCGCTTTAGAAAATTCAGAGCAGAAAGTACTCAAGATTTCATTACAGAAAAGATCGGTTGTTTCTTGCCATATTTCAAAAGTGTATGAAAAAAACAGAATAGAAAGTGTAGAGTTTAAAGTGTTGAAGACATTAAAAAACCCCAAAAACAAACACAAAAAGCAGGCAAGCTGCTGTGCCCAAGAAGTACATCCCAGGCGGGTCTCTGATTCCTACATCATAAAATGCTTCCCAGTTGGAACCACATACCAGATGTGCCCACACTAGTCCACAGGACTGGTGTTGTAGCTGTAATAGCTGATTGCCATTTTTATTTTCTTTTTGCAAAATTAATTTATTCAAATAGGACTTTAAAATGAGAGACAAAGGTGCCAGGCACATCAAGTCTTACTGAAATGTGTTAGTTCTCCCCATATTCATAAACACTGTCAGTGCAGTCTTCCCCCTCTTCCGTTACCTGACATTGCATTTGTTTCCTATTAGTTTGTAATGAACACAAGACTGTCGAAAACATGTAATGAACGGTTCTGTTACAGGATTCAGGGAGCCATAATTCTATCTGATATATGTGATCACACTTTGAATGTTACATTTGCATATTTGATTTGCATACAGTAGTTAACCTTTGCACTGACAGTCTTCAAGCTCACAGAGCTCGGTCCAAAGCCTTTTCAAGTTGGCTGGGTTTTGAACAAACCCATCATCCTGAAGCGCATGCAGTTCACCAGCAGTTTGAGTCACAGGTTTGTGTTTAATTGCCTTTTTGTCAGCCTCTGTGGCCCTCAGTAGGCTGTCTTACTTAAGTGTCACCTCTTCAGCTGGTACCTTTACAGGGTTAGAAAAAGGAAGAGAGGTGTAGGTATATGCTGCAACCTTCTCTTTTTAAATCAGCATTTGAGGTTACAGCTCTGAAAGCTTTTGGTGGGCTTGACCTCAGTGCAGCATCTGTAAGCCAGTGCTCCCCCAGGGACTGCAAGACAGAAATAGGGACTAATGAGCTTTTACAGAGCATGGCGTTATTTAATTTTAGGGCAGAAATGTTATGGAAGCAGTATATGGGGAAGGAATAACCATGCTCCATATGTGCTAAGTGTTATCACCAGCCCCGTGGCATCCTGCAGGTAACTCTTCAGTCTGTATCAAGGCTGGTGCTCTTCAAATCACTCCCTTTTGTCTAACTTCTTGACAAAATATGTAACTCCCTTAAACAGGCTCTCAGGTTTACTAGTCTGGGGGTTTGCAATAAAATCAGTTACGTTCTTGTTAGCAGGCCTATGGTGAATGCTCCCTGTATGGATGGCATTTACTGCGCTTCAGTACCATAGGCCTTGACATTGTGTACTTTCGAGGACTTATATCTGTCAGTAAAAGTATACATGCCTTTCTCCAGTGCATTTGTGATTTCCCTTCCTGTTTACGGTTTGGAACACAAATTTTATTATGATTTAGTAAGTCTGCTGGTTTTGGTCTTTCAAATGCTCTGCTGGAAAGCATAGAGCTGATTTTGAATCAGGCTGCTTTTTAACTTTCTTTGCCACACTCTGTGAGGCCAGAGTTCAGATACAGAAACTTTTTTTCAACTTGAGAGGCAATTTAAATAGGATTGTTTAAATTGGAGGATGGCATGGTCCAATGCCTTTATGTTGGGAATTGAGACTATAGCTCCCTTCATAGCAGGCATGGTGGGATGCCTTTTTGTGGCTGTGACAGTTCCTTCACAGGACCGCTAAATGTTTCGTGGCCATCTCCAGTTGAGAGGGTGAAAAATTTCATAGCTAGACTTCAGAAAAGAGCCCACGATAAAACTAACCCAGACCCAATGAATGGAGCTCTTCTGACATGGGGAATAAGCTGTAAGTGTTTTGAGGAGAAGAGAAAATCTGTGAGAGGTACTTGTCTTTTCCACAAAGCCTGGAAGAAAAAAGAGAAAGAATGGGATCTGATTAAATATGTTTCCCTTTGAAAAAAATCAGCATTCAGACATCAAATGTAAAACAGGCCTAGTGATTGTCCATGAAGTAACTTCCCACTCGCATGACTGAATTTGAAATGGCCTCTGTCAAATCATGTCTGTGGGCACAGCGCAGGTTCGTATTCCTGCCTCCAGTATGTATTAACAGCTCTGTTGATGTGAATCAGCTCAGATTACTGCTGCATGGAAAAATACCAATGCTTCTCCTCTCAAGGAAAGCTGTACAGCCAGAATGGAGCAAAAACAGAAATACTGATCGTATAAAAATTATTAGTATTAATGCAAAGCTTGTAATTAAGGATGCATCCAAATACTGTTTTGAGACTTTCTATCAGAAGGAAAAGTTTCAACACACTCAAGCTCATGTGCATGAGGTTCCTGCAAGGGTCGCAGGTGGATCCACTGTCATTGCCACCCAAATAGTCCTTTCAAGAGCATTACATTGTCTGAAAGCCAGTTATGTCTCTTGCTCCTGTGGCCCGACTGGAGAGCTCTTGCACAACTTGATCCCTCTTACCAACACAAAGCATATTCTTAGTTTTATTCTAAGCTGAATTTATTCCCATTTGTTGCCCAAGCATTTTTCAGGTCCAAGTAGCTGGTTCACTTGTACTTGCTGGTATTTTTACCCCAATTGACCCCCAAGTATTTACGGAGAACAATCCCATCCATTCTCAGTCTTCTTTTCATTAGGCTAAACATATCAGGTGTTCCCTACGTTTCTGTCTGGGGCAGCTCAATATTGAACCACCTTTGCCAGAACAGCCACTGGAGCTCCTGAGCAATGCACTGCAATTATCTCATGCCCCTGCTCCTTTCCACAGACAGGAGCCTGGCTGGGTTCTATTTCTTATGCTGCACCAAAAGCCCAGGCTGCCTGTAATGAACTGCAGGATCTCAGCCAGAGGGGAGATTATAAAATAGTGCTGCTTTGGAAAACTGAGGCAAAGAGTTCATTTTCAGTTTTCATTGAGGAAAATCTACACTCATTACCCAAGTTAAGATTTTGTCTTTAAAGCAGTTGATTTTTACACGACTCTTGTGTTTTTTCTTGTCAAAAATGTGGGGTTTCTAGGTTATTCCCAGCCAGTCCTTGCTTGTTTCCCATCCATGATGCTACTAGTTTTGCCTGTGTGGTGTTTACTTACACTGTTAAGAATTTGTTTATTTTAGAATAAAGTTTTTTGTTCTCCCTCTGTCATTTTTCCTCATCTTCCAACAGATGGTAAACTGAAGATGTGGGTATATGGAGTATCAGCTGGTGGGTTCCTCATCATAGTTTTTCTGATTTTTGCTTCCTACCTGATGTGGTGAGTATGACATGTGTTTTGTCCTTAAATGAAAGCTAGTTTGCTTTTATTTAAACAATCCAAAATATATCACAACAGTCTGTGTTGCAGAGATTTAATCCTCAAGGCTTTACAAAAGCCTTGGGTTACTTAACTGCCTTCATTTGGCCCCTATCTCAGAGGAATTTAAAGCTCTCAAAATTGTAACGTTAACGGACGTAATTGTGAAGAAGCATGATGGCCATGCAGGGGAAGAATTCTTTCTGGTTCTCAATAGAGCCTTACATTTATTCAGGCTTCTGCTGGGATTAGAAAAGGCTTTTTATTGTATTCTTAAAAAAAAAAAAAAGAAGATAAAGTAAAACTGAAAAAAGGCAAGGAGGCCGATTGGATCGAGGAGCTGGCTTCCGCTCAAGGAAGGACTAAATAGAATAGGGGCATTCAGTTGGAAAATTATGTTTGACGTGCAAATACAATAGAGATCTATGAAATCATGAATGGAGTAGAAAAGGGTGCTAGGGAATTTTTATTTCCCACAATATCAGAAGTAGGAGGCATCTGATGAAATGATCATTTAAAATAAACAAAAGATTTTATTTTTCACACAGTGCATTATTACCTTTTGAGCTTACTGCTGCCGGAGACTGTGCATGCCAGGAAGATAAATGGATTCAAAGACAGTGTAGCAGTTCGTGGGAGATTGGGTCTCTTGGTGTTAATTGTGTTTTTCTGGATGCATGCTCTAGCTCAGGAAATCCCTAAATAGGTTTTTGCAGTGAATACATCAGGTGGAAACATGCCCTGTGTCTAAAGCTGTGGTTACCAGCCACTGTTAGAGATAGGGTACTGGATGTACGAAAGCTCTGCTCTACACCAGTTCATCACTGGTGGTGGGCTTTACTGGTGCAGGGGATATCTAACCTCCTCCAAAGCAGCCATCACCCCTTGGCAGGGATGGTAGGCCTTGCTTAACAGAGCTAGTGTTGTGCTATATCGTTTCAGTATTTGGAAAGACACTGCTGTTGATGCATCTTGGAGGATAAGAAGGGGACAGTGTCAAGCATCCATATGTCCTGCAGTGCCCATGGCTGTGTCTGAAGACCATGGAGCTGGTCTGGGCTTTACTAACATTAATGGTGTAAGCTGTCCCAACCCCTGTTGGATCAGGGCAGGCAACCAAAGAGTCACAACCATGGCCTGTCAGCATTATTGCCCTCTTTAGTCCAAAATCTGTTTATTCTCTCTCACTCTCTTAGTCCTTTTGTCAGTCTCTCTTCAGTTAAAAGCTTAAATAACAGCATTTGGATTCTGCTTAGGAATTGCAGCTTCCTTATTTTCCAAGCCATATCGCTACCATTTCTCTGTGGTTTCACAGTGGAGCACACAGAGGATTTTTTGAATTACATTGCATAGTTCTCCATCACTTGAAGGCTGGTGAGGAAGTGTATTTCTCAATAATAATTATTGTTGCTTCAATACCATGACAAAGAAAAATGAGAATATCCCACTCCTAGACAGTTCATGTTTCAATTTTTCTGTGAGGTGTTCCATGTTTTGTCAGCTCTGAGAAGACACGGGAAACAAATATGCTTTATTTCCTCTCCAGATGAAGAGCACAGTTGGCTGCCTGTTTTCAGCAGGCTGTGTGTTCATGCCACACATGTAAATAGCACAGAAGCAGGTCCATGTGGCTTTTTTGGAAGTAGTTACTGTACTGCAAGATGAAATAACCAGCATGGGAAGTTGATTTTTTGATGAAGTTTGGGTTTTAATGATGTTTCTGAGCTTATTACAGTTTATAATTTTGTCTCCTGAAATATTTTTCTTGCAGCAAAAAAACAAAGCAGCATCAAAGCACTCCTCCACAGCAGAAGCCTCTAACCTTAGCTTATGACGGAGACATTGATATGTAACACAAAAAAGAAATCCGAATGTAGACATCAACTGCCTTAACTGCTTTCTTTTTTGGAACTCTCCGACTTCTCAGTTTTTTGAGGAATCTTCTGATGTGTTATATACCGGGCAGAACAGAAGTATTGCAAGCTTAGAATTTTGCCACCTCTTTGTTAAAAATAATGGAGTCAAAGACTTGGATCTTATGAAACTTCTCTGAGGAGGCCAAAACATACATCTCTTCCTGTTGAGCAATGGGAATGAAAAAAAGGAGAATCTACAGACATCAAGAGGAATTAGTACAAAAAAAAAAAAAAAAGGCATGACAATCCTGAGGAAAATGTGACATTTACTGTAAATGACAAGTTTGACACAGCATCATTATGCACTATATTAGTGCAGGGTTCTTTATTCTTCACATATTTCAACAATGAGTTTTCTAGTGTTTACATTTCGTTCAAAGACTTTAGAACTGGATCATGTATTTTGAGAAACACGAGGAAGAATGAGTTGAAGTGTCTGAAGTTATCAGGTTTTTTAAAGTTTCTTCCTTCTTATCCTGTTTTCTAGTCTGGAATATGATTTTGCTTCATTTCCACCTACAGGACAGAATAAGGATTGTTGTGAAAAAGCATAGGTGGTTTCTTAACCAAGAATATTTTTTAAAGAGTTGAGTAGATAGGTGTTTTGATGAATGGTTAGAGGATTTGATTGTTTAAAAAGTATTTTAAATTAAATTAAACCATGTAGATACATTACGGCCAGTTTAAATTGCTATTCAGTTGAATTAATACAAACTCTGCTTTTATATTTAAATTTTCTTATCTGAAATATTTATAAATTCTTTTTTTGAATTTAATTACCTGACCTCATTTAATATACATCAAACACAAATACAGTTTGTAGAAGGTTTTGCTTTTTTAAATGTTTCAAAACCACTGAGAAGCTACTTGTCTTAAACATCTGGGATCATTTGAAGAGGGTAAGTGTTTATAGTAGTGTGTGTTGCAAGTAAGAAAGTGCCATCTTGTGGTATTGCCTTGTATTTATAAGCAAATAAAATGCTAAAGAGTGTGAGAAAATTGCTTCTGGTATGTTGAATTAAATGTGTGTAAACAACATTCATTATTACTCTTCTACTGTGTCTGAGATTAGACTTGGATTCAAACAATTCTGGCATATTTTGTGCTGTAGTGATTAGTGAAAGAAATGTTGTAGGCAAGTAGAGAGAATTGTTGCAGATCTGGAGAATGCTTGGTCTTATTTTTAGCTCAATGCTGCTGCTTATTTCAATATTGAGAAGAGGAAAGAGAGAAGAGAGAAGAGAGAGAAGAGAGAGGAGAGAAGAGAAGAGAGGAGAGGAGAGGAGAGGGGAGGGGAGGGGAGCGGAGAGGAGAGGGGAGGAGAGGAGAGGAGAGGAGAGAGAAGAGAGGAGAGAGGAGAGAGAGGAGAGAGAGGAGAGAGGAGAGAGAGGAGAGAGAGGAGAGAGAGGAGAGAGGAGAGAGAGGAGAGAAAAAAAATAATCTGTTACCAGTTTAGCGCCTTTTTGGTCCTTCTCAATCTGCAGTTGCTTAAGAGTAGATCATCACAATGGAAGGGTATGACTAGGGTATAAGGCAATGCTGATCTTTTTATGTTGCTATTCACAGCTTTCTAAAGTGATTTGAATATTACAGTTGCATTGAAAAAAATTATGGACTTGTAGATAGGTTTCCCTTCCCCTGTCAGGATCTCACCCATCCATCATTTCTTTCACAGCATCAAATCAAGATGATACTGTGTCATCAAAGCAAGGACAGGAATGCACTTTCCTCTTCTTACATTAAAAAAAAAAGACTGATGGAATTGCGAAGGGAAATTGTCTCATTTAATTATGGCCTTGAAGATGTTCTGCTCACCCTTCTTTCTACCTTAGAGCTGTAACTGTTTATGGTATAAGAAGCAAGACCTGGTGTTGCCCAGTAACATCAGGGGACCAAATAATTTTTTAACAGTGATCTGCACTGAACCTTTGAGTAACATGTATAGTGTAAGAGTTACATGGGGAGTAATAATCTAGTGCTATTAGGAAGAATGCTGCCATACTATAATATATTTTGTCTGCAGTGTACAATGTGAGCAGAATGGTACTCTCTGGATAATGAAGGCATACGCTCAATTAAGCATACTGTTCAAAATGGCATTGAAATGGGAAAGTTGGTGTAATAATAACAAAAAATGACAACTGCAAAATGTGGTCATTGCCCTCAGCATCAGGGTGAGTTACAGCCCAAATCATAATGTTCAGCACATGAGGTATGGGCTGTGTGGTAAACTGCCTGGGGGAGGCAAGGAGCGCCAAGTACAACACTACAAAGTGAGGTGAGCAGATAGATCTGGGGTTGTGCTTCAGTTTGGTGGTCTTCATGCAGTCTACGTCCCAACTCGTGCTATAGCATCTTCTGGCCAAAGCACCATGGGGTCTCCAGAGGGACTGGCTGTATTCCATGCTGGGGCTAGGTGCTGCTTGTGGAGCTGCTGGCTTTGCAGGGTGCTGTCTCACAGGGCTAAGGGACTTCTGATGCAGAGCTCTTGCACTTCAGTAATGTCTTTTAGGAAATCAGTGCACCTGTTTGGCTTTGTAAAATTAAATAAAATAAAACTAGGGGAAGGCTTATAAGGCTGCTGTTTGAGACAGACACTGCTTAGCTTGTGCTTGTATCCGTATGTGTCGAAGAAGATCCTAATTGTGTAGTTTCTTTGCTGAAGTGCAGTTACATTCATGGCCAGTTTCATCAGGAAATGAAGAAAATACTATCTTTGGGAAAAAAAAAATCATTTGAGTACTTCTTTTTTCAATTAGTCTGATAAGTATGAAATTGTTACTTCATGCTAACATGGCATAGATGATTTCCTGAAAGACTTATGACAGAATCATAGAATCATAGAATGGTTTGGGTTGGAAGGGACCTTAAAGTTCATCCAGTTCCAACCCCTCTGCCATGAGCAGAGACACCTTCCACTAGACCGAGTTTCTCAAAGCTCCATCCAGCCTGGCCTTGAACACTCCCAGGGACAGAGCAGCCACAACTTGTCTGGGCAACCTGTGCCAGTGTCTCACCACAGTCAAGATAAAGAACTTCTTCCTTGTATCTAATCCAAACCTCCCCTCTCTCTGTTTAAAGCCATTCCCTGTTGGCCTGTTCCTACCTGCCCTTGTAGAAAGTCCCTCTCCAGATTCCTTGTCAGCCCTTTTAGGTATTGGAAGGCTTCTCTAAGGTCTCTCTTGAGCCTTCTCCTCTCCAGGCTTAACAACCCCAACTCTCTCAGCCTGTTTTTATAGGTGAGGTGCTCCAGCCCTCTGATTATATTTTTTCTAAATATATAACTTAATTTGCATTTACTAATGGAAGGCGAAGTGTGGTTTAAATATAATTTTGGGGCTTGCTTTCAATTGGGAGGTAGTAATGCAGAAAGAAAATTATCTAACTCAGGATCTTTTGAAAGATGGACCAGGATATCTTAATGTATTAATGTGCCTCAGGACAGATTATGGTTCTGTCTGGTTAAAAATGTAATTTAAATGAATTAACTTCCACATCTTCCAGCTGTGACATGCACCTGTCCTGGACAGGATCTTGATTTATGTTATCTTTATGAAGATATATCTATGCGCATACTATTAAGCACCATCAATATGCATGTATTACTGGATTTCTGGAGCCACGACCTGACAGGTGACTCTGTTACTGTCATTTAACTGCTGACATGACTTGTGTCACTGGCCATTCTGTTAAGCTGTTGTGATGTGATATGACCTGACTTGTAATGCTTACAATGGGTCGTGCCTTCTATTTCTGTCAGACATGGAAGATAAAGGAAGTTGCATTTAATTTCCCCCTGGTCTTTCTGCATCTGCAGAGAAGGGAATCTCTCTAGGTTGCGGCAGCCACCCCTGCCTGGTGCAGCTGCACAGATGGGGATGCAATGTGTTAGGGTACTGTTACCAGTCAAGGGAGTTGTACAGCTCTGAGGTTGCCTTAAAGAAGTCTGTCTGACCCCTCAGGATAACTAGGACTAGAAACAGGAGTGTAAAAATCCAAGGAATTCACCTGTACTACCATTAATTAAATGGAATTCTGCAGAGTAATTTCTTGTTCCTACCTGGTAGAGCAAAATGAAAGGAGAGTCTTGCTGTGAAGTCTGATAGCACAGGACCCCACTGGCCCTTAAATGGGTTATTATTTGGCCATGCTTTGTGATTTGGTTACATTTATATTTGGGGAGAAAAGACTAGATATGAGTGAATACTCATAATGGTAATCATAACTGTGGGATGCTTTCTGCATGAATCTTTAATGTATAACCTTTGTCCTCGAATCAAATAGTTTATTCTTATTTTTAAATGTAAACATACGGTAAAATGATCACATATGAAATGTCTGAGAAAATATCCAGAAACCCCATATTTGCATCCTTTGGAAATTATACTCATTTACTTTGATTACATGCTTTGTTACAGTCGGGTGTAGAATAGACTCTAAACAGATACGTGGGTTAAAGCAATTTATGGGATTTATCCTGTCTGTGAAGAGATGTTTTGATGGAATGAAAAATCAGATTCAGTTTCCTCTGATAAGGAAGAATATTAATTTTCTCCTCTGTTTTATGAAAGTTCACCTGCATGTTACGAATATTGTGGTCGTTACATGCCAATATGACATTTTGAAAAAAAACCTCTTCAAACATAATAAAAGTGAAGAATCTTTCAACAGTACGTGGAGGAAGTGGAGCACCAAGCATTAATTTTACAGATGAGGGAGATGGCAGGGGGTTTTTTGGATGCAGTCTGGCCTCTACCTCATGTAGCTTCAAGTAGCTTTTCTTGCAGAAGTATATGAGCAGATGAATGCAGCCCAAAAACGGTGTTTCCAGGCTGCTGCTATTGGCCAATAATTACAGCGCTGTGCAGCAGTAGAATTGGGCCAAGGAGAAATGCAACGTTTCCTCTCTTCATTGCAACTAGCCTTTGGTAACGGTGTTCTGAAACTCGGGGTTAGCAGAAATTACTGTAGTTGGTGTCACTCCTCTGACACTGCTGTGCCATCAATCAAAACTGTATTTGGAGATGGTAAAGGAGGGATTATCTGATGCAAAGTGAATAAATGATGCCTATTGACTTCACTTGGATATTAGCAGATCAATTGGAGGTTATTATCTGTCGCTTCCTTGATGTTTTCCACCTTCAGTGGCCTTTGCAAATATGAATGCATCAATCCTGAAGCACTTAATGTGGCAAATTAAGTGGTTTACATATACAGTCTGGTTCTACCTTCTACATTGCTAGTCAATTTAGTTCAGTGGCTGGATTAGAGAAGAACATCCCATCAATTGATGGGTCAGACTAGTAAAAGGTGCAAGTGTACCATGAGAAATGCCATCTGTGGCTGCTTTTCTGCAGCAGAAAGGTTAAGCTTCTTGGCTTGTGTGCACTAAGTATAGAATCATAGAATCATAGAATAGAACAGTTAGGGTTGGAAAGGACCTTAAGATCATCTAGTTCCAACCCCCCTGCCAGGGGCAGGGACGCCTCCCAATAAACCATGCCACTCAAGGCTATGTCCAACCCGGCCTTGAACACTGCCAGTGATGGAGCATTCACAACTTCCCTAGGCAACCCATTCCAGTGCCTCACCTCCCTCACAGGAAAGAGTTTCTTCCTCATATCCGATCTAAACTTCCCCTGTTTAAGTTTGAACCCGTTACCCCTTGTCCTATCACTACAGTCCCTCATGAAGAGTCCCTCCCAGCACCCTTATAGGCCCCCTTCAGATACTGGAAGGCTGCTATGAGGTCTCCACGCAGCCTTCTCTTCTAAAGGCTGAACAGCCCCAATTTTCTCAGCCTATCTTCATATGAGAGGTGCTCCAGTCCCCTGATCATCCTCGTGGCCCTCCTCTGCACTTGTTCCAACAGTTCCCTGTCCTTTTTATGTCGAGGACACCAGAACTGCACACAATACTCCAAGTGAGGTCTCACGAAAGCAGAGTAGAGAGGCAGGATCACCTCCCTCGAGCTGCTGGTCACGCTCCTTTTGATGCAGCCGAAGATACGGTTGGCTTTCTGGGCTGCAAGCGCACACTGCCGGCTCATGTTCATATTCTCATCAACCAACACCCCCAAGTCCTTCTCCGCAGGGCTGCTCTGAGTCTCTTTTCTGCCCAACCTGTAGCTGTGCCTGGGATTGCTCCGACCCAGGTGTAGGACCTTGCACTTGTCATGGTTAAACTTCATCAGGTTGGCATCAGCCCACCTCACAAGCATGTCAAGGTCCCTCTGGATGGCATTCCTTCCCTCCAACGTATCAACTGAACCACACAGCTTGGTGTCATCGGCAAACTTGCTGAGGGCGCACTCAATCCCACTGTCCATGTCACTGACAAAGATGTTGAACAAGACCGGTCCCAACACCGATCCCTGAGGGACACCACTCGTTACTGATCTCCAGCTGGACATTGAGTCATTGAGCACTACTCTTTGCGTGTGGCCATCCAGCCAGTTCTTAATCCACCGAGTGGTGCACCTTGCAAATTGATGTCTCTCCAACTTAGAGAGAAGGATGTCATGTGGGACAGTGTCAAAGGCTTTGCACAAGTCCAGGTAGATGCCATCAACTGCTCTACCCCTGTCCGTCAGTTCTGTAGCCCCATCATAGAAGGCCACCAGATTGGTCAGGCAGGATTTCCCCTTAGTGAAGCCATGCTGGCTGTCACCAAGCACCTTGTTGTTTTCCCTATGCCTCACCATGCCTTCCAGGAGAATCTGCTCCAAGATTTTGCGAAGCACAGAGGTGAGGCTGACTAGTCTGTAGTTCTCCTTCTTGAAAATGAGGGTTATATTTCCCTTTTTCCAGTCATCGGGAACTTCACCTGACTGCCATGATATTCCAAATATGATGGACAGTGGCTTAGCAACTTCATTTGCCAGCTCCTTCAGGACCCGCGGATGGATTTCATCAGGTCCCATGGACTTGTATACGTTCAGGTTCCTAAGATGGTCTCGAACCAGATCGTCTCCTACAGTTTTTGTATCCAAATTTATTAAAAGTGGAGTAATTGGGGTATACCTGAGGTTTGGAATCCAGGATTGTTTCAGTGATGGGATGCAACAGAGATTTAGTCTGCTGTCTTCACTGCTTTGAGAAAAAGCAATGCTGAAAGTCCACACTGATAGTCAATATCAGGTTTTTTTGCTATTTGTAGTGGATGTTTTAAGTCTTTTCCTCTGATGAAACAAAAGCTTTGTCCTCAGATAAGCAATCCAAAGCAGGACTTTTGATAAGAGATTTCTCTGCGACAGAAGGGTTTGTTCTTCCAAAGTACACATGTAAAACTTGTGGTGGTTGTAGCCCAGTTGAAGCACCAGTGAACTGTTTGCTTTGAGAGGTGTAAGAAGGGCATTTTCTGAAACCCATACAGTGTGTCTGAGCTATCTCTCCCAGTGACCAACATGCTGAGGGACTGCCAGGAAAAGTTACAGCAGAGACAGGTCATTCCAGAGCAGCTTGCAATGGTCTGTTGTTTTCTTTAATAGCCCCACACCACTTTTTTAACTGGACAAAACTCTTCATCTTCTAGTGTCTGATAGTCCTGGAGCAGAGAAAAGGGGGTTTTATATCTCAGTCCCAGTCTAGCTCTGGTTTCTATTGCAATAGGCTGTGAATGATAGACTCAGCAGAGGAGCATCAGAGACATATGTCTGTATAAGTTCTACCCCGTGACAGACGGCTGCACTCTGTGGTGGCAGTGATGACATTCAAGCAGGTTTCTTGTTGCTGGGAAGCATAAGGAGATTGCTACTTCTTCTCCAGTACAGGCCGGTGGAAAATATCACTTCATGGACTGAATGCAGTCAGTTGATTGAGCCTGTTAAGGACTGAATTGAGATGCAAAGCTGTAATGTTGATGTGTCACATCACAGTTGCCTTGTCACCTATTCCTTTGTACGATATGACAGATCCACAGCAATTATTTTTAAATGCAGCCTCCATTACTGCAGAGCGGTAACTTGAAATGTTTACTATTTTATTTGCTTCATTCCAAGTGAGATTTCACTTGATTTGTCATTAAAACCACTGTCCTCTTCAGAGGAAAGAGTATATTTACATAGACTGCTCTCCAATAATGCTGTGTTTTCCACAGGAGTATGGGGCTGGCATAATTTCCCAGTCTCATCAAGCTTTTTCCACAAAAAATCTGTGCTGATGAATCCGTGGGACTAAGGGAAAGGAATACAAATCTGTTCATTGCACACAGTGGGCTGTAAAAGGCAGAAGTGATCGAACTACTATTCCTTTGTCACTTCTCTACATGCAACATGAATCATTATTGACCAAAAAGAGTTCTCTAAGACCACCACCACCAAAAAACCACCACCCCTCTTCACTTTGTGAAGTTGTGTAGTATTTTTGAGGTACTGGCAGAACATGATATAGAAATTAAGAGCTGCTGTCTGAGGTGTGTCTGCCGGATCCCCTCTGCCTTTTCTGAAAACCAGATAGCTGCCTGTCTCACCTATTCATGGGAAGCTAGGAAGTGAGTGTTGGGGGGGAGGGGAGGGAGGAGGAAAAGCACCAAACTCTGTGAAATTTGAAATGCAATGAGGAGTGTTGCAGCCCAGAGCATGGATAATGCGGCTCTGGCTGTAGGACCAGGTCCCAGCTGCAGCATGTGGGACTGACTTGAAAATTGTTTATCCTGTCGTTGTCCTACAGAGAAAAATGTGTTCATTCTTCAAGGCTGAAGAAACACAAAATACACACATGCAGCCACACCAGCATTAAGATTATTCTGGTGGGAGTGTTGATCTGCTTGAGGGTAGGAAATCTCTACAGAGGGATCTGGACAGGCTGGATCAATGGGCCAAGGTCAGTTGTATGAGGTTCAACAAGGCTCAGTGCCAGGTCCTGCACTTGGGTCACAACTCCTCCACGAAACACTCCAGGCTTGGGGAAGAGCAGCTGGAAAGCTGCAGGGCAGAAAGGAGCCCCAGATGGTCAACAGCTGCTGAGCATGAACCAGCTTGTGCCCAGGCAGCCAAGAAGGCCAAGAGCATCCGGGCTGGTATCAGAAACAGTATGGCCAGCAGGCCAGGGAAGAGATCATCCTCTGTACTGGTGAGGCTGCACCTTGAATACTGTGTTCAGCTTTGGGCCCCTCACTATAAGAAAGATATTGAGGTGCTGGAGCGTGTCCAGAGGGTCTGGAACAAGTCTTATGAGGATCAGCTGAGGGAACTGGGGTTGATTAGTCTAGAGAAAAGGAGGCTGAGGAAAGGAGACCTTATTGCTCTGTACAATTACCTGAAAGGAGGTCGTAGTGAGGTGGGGGTCGGTCTCTTTTCCCATGTAACAAACAATGGAATGAGAGGAAATGGCCTCAAGTTGTGCCAGGAGAGGTTTAGACTGGATATTAGGAAAAAATTCTTCATGGAAGAGGTTGTCAAGCGTTGGAACAGGCTGCCCAGGCAAGTGATGGACTCACCATCCCTGGAGGTATTTAAAATACATGTAGATGTGGTGCTTAGGGTCATGGTTTAGTGGTGGACTTGGCAGTGTTAACAGTTGGACAGTTATCTTAGAGGTCTACTGTTCTATTCTGTCCTATCCTATTTTATCCCATCCCAGTCTAGTCTAGTCTAGACTGTGTAATCTTCTCCTTTAAACTTCTGCTGTTGAAAGCTTATTAACCTGGGAAACAGTCCAGCTTTATTTTACAAATGCAACAGGTCCATGAATACGACTGTTCAGGTACTGCCAGGACTTTGTTAGAACCTACTTTAAACAGAAAAGAGAATTCTGCTGTGTCTGGAGATAAACACCTGTCGTGGTTTAAGCCCAGCTGTAAATCAGCCACACAGTTGTTAGCTCACTACCCCCCCTCCTCCCCCTGCTCCCAGAGGGATGGGAGGAGAATTGAAAGAATGTAACTCCAATGGGTTGAGATAAGAACAGTCCAGTAACTAAGGTATAACACAAACCACTGCTGCTACCACCAATAGTAATGATGATAAGGGAAATAACAAGGGAAGAGAATACAACCACTCACCAACCACTGATTGATACCCAGCCTGACCGAGCAGTGATCTAACCTTCAAGGTAACTGCCCCAGTTTATATAGTGGGCATGACGTGCCGTGGTATGGAATACCCCTTTGGTTAGTTTGGGTCGGGTGTCCTGTCTCTGCTTCCTCCTGGCTTCCCCTCCTCTCTGGCAGAGCATGAGATTCAGAAACTCCTTGGTCAGAGTAAACATTACTGAGCAGCAACTAAAAACATTGGTGTTATCAGCACTGTTCCCACGCCAAAAGTCAAAACCACAGCACTGCACCAGCTACTAAGAAGCAGAAAAATGACTGCTACTGCTGAACCCAGGACAACGCTGCTGTCAGTGCAGGGGTCGGTAGCTATCGGCTGCAGGCCAGTGACAGCAGCAGTGCTGCCCAGGCCAGCACTGGGAGCTTTGGAAGAGAAATCTCCCTATTAAGATGCTGTCAGTGCCTGGAGCTGCTATTTGGTGCAGTCAAGCATGTCCTGCGTTTTGCAATTTGCTTAATATTAGATACTTTGTCTGGCCTCTTCTGCTGCTTGCTTTGTGTCCATTAATTATCTTTGATTTTCCTTTGTTTCCTTATCAGCTTTGCTTACTTTTTTTCTGTAAAACTTCAGATTAGTTTTCTAAAGAAAAAAAATAAAGTGGAGCTTTTTTCTCCCTTGCTGACACTGAAACAATGAATATGGATCAGAATTTTCATTTCCTTTTTTTACCACATCCATTTGCTTGATAGAACAAGCTTGCCAGTCTGGTTTTACTTTGATAAACCTAATAAGGAAAAAGCACTTTCTACCTCCATATTATTTTATGCCTTGTTTGTGACTTCAGCATCCGTTATACAGGTTTAAAGATAATTTATTCTATATTGCCCTTGAGTCATTGTGAGAGCACTTGTGGGTTTTCTGACATAAAAATGTCCCCCTATAACATGATGAATATTAAATAGGTGCTTGAATGAAAATGAAACACCATGCTCTGACCTGACAGCTCCATTTACTGCGGCGTGGCTGGGAAAGAACCAAAATGTCAGCATTGTCTGGCTGTGGATGTGGGGCCCCACTCCTGAATTACTTCATCAAATGACCGGTTTCAGGAATGGACCTAGATGCTGATGTGAAATCTCTTCTGCAGGGAGTATGTCCTGCTTTCCTAAGGAGTTCATTTGCTGCCCAGCTGAAAGCAGACCTTGGCTGCAAAATACAGACCTGGTTTCTGCTCCTCTGCTGCCACTTGAGTAGAGTGGTTCTGGCCCAGTGTGGCTCTTCTAGCAGGCATAAGGTGAAAAAACTGGGTTAATTTGGGAACGTAATGTGCTGCTCTTCATGAGACTGATAGTTTTGCTGTTTTGATGTGACCAGGAATTAGGGATCAAACCCTTGCTGTGCCAGCAGCTCCTCAAATCACTCATTTTATCCATGCCAGTGCAGCAAGGGCTGAACATCACCAGAGGGAACTTGGGAGCACAAAATACCCTGGGGAGATCCAGAGGCCGTGGCATGGCAATACTGGCAGCCACTGACCCTTACTGGGGAAGGGGGGAATCTGCTGATGAGCAGAGGAGGAATCTGTGAGTTCCTTGCAGAGCTGCGCTGGATGCCTCAGCCCCTTTCTGTGGCAATCTGTGCAAGGATGCCTTCAGGTGGGAGATAAGTGATGGTGAGACAGCAGCAGGCAGAGGTGGAGATCATCCCTCACATTCTCTCCCCTTTGCGGGAGAGCTCAGCTGTCCTGTTGCATGTGTTCCCCTGTGAATTACCCCTTCCAGAAAGCAAAGGGGCTGGCTGGGATTTTTTGTTCTACTACTATCAAGGCAACAAGCTGGCACTCTATTACTAGAAAGGAGAATTAGGGGGAGGTCAAATCAATTCCTTTCTCATTCCTGTACTTGGAGGACAGTTCTGGAAGTGTTACCTTCCCTAACCTGTAATGCATTCAATTACTCTTCTCACCTAGAGCTGTCATTGAGACGTGGAGTTTCCCACTCCTTGTGGATAAGTTCAGCTGCTCTCCATGCAGGGAGTGAAGCAGACAAGCTGCCTTGCACATGAGGCAGCACTTCATATTAGTGCTGACCAGAGCACCAGCATTCACGTTAACAAGGTCTCCCAACAGCTTACATTTTTTTCCCTTCCCAAATATATTTCAAATATTTTGAAAGAACAGTTTTGCCTTCAAGGTTAAAATGGGGCAAAATGAATTCATCTGGATGCTCAACAGCATGGCATGGACTAAAATCAAGGTGCTAATCCATAACTATGGTTCAGAATCACTAGCGCCAGTACAGCGCAGGTTATTCCCACCTGCTTCACAGCTGGCTGCGTCTCCCCAGTCTCTGCAGGACTCAAGCCAGGAGCTGGGCACCAAAGCACTGATGATTTTTGTGTGAGCACTGATTGCACAGCATCAGCCCCAAGCAGTGTGTGAGCGGCTGCACCCACACATCCCCAGTTGCACACACTGCTGTGCCCACACAGGCTGAGATCAGATACAGGTCTTCACTGACAGGTTTCTTTAAATTTCTTTTTCCTCCAACTCTTTGCTAGTCAATAATTCCAATGTGGATATTTTACATGTGTAACTATGAGCATATTTTAAAGTGTTTGCGGGATCAGAAGGGAAATGCAAATTGGTTTTTAGCTTTTTGCTCCCTCCTTTAGCTCATGGATGGATTTTGCTGCTCACCTTCCAGACGTGCTAACTCGCTCTGGTTGTGCTCTCTTCCCTGAGTTCTGCTTTTTCCAAAGCCAGATGCAGGTCCAGCCCAAGTGGTCATAAAAGTTATTAAATGACTGAAGATGGTGGTGTTATTTCAAGGGAGAGGCAGATATCTGTAGAGGTCTTTCTGTGCTACAGCCAGTAATGAAGGCAATGGGGTGGTTTGTGCAGTGTGGTGCAGGCTGGGTTTATTATTCTTTTCTCTCTAGGTGTTTCTCTGACCAGTGTATTGCAGAATTCATACTGCATTTGTTTCTGTTCCATTTGGGAACCAGTGGAAAGATGGCTGTGCTATACAAGTGCCCTTACTGAATCAAACATATTCCCTGCTTTACTGTGTTGGAAGTAATTATTTTTAAGGAATAGAAAAATGACTGTATCTACACTACCTACAAATACAAAGGCGACAAACAGATTAATTACTGCTTGCTTTAGCAAAAATGCCTGTGTAATGACAGAACAAATTGCATAAATGTGCCCGAGATTATTTTAACTAACATATTTCTCAATTGAAATAAAAAAATGTCCCTGCCTGTATTGTGTAGGGAAGATTCCTGGCCACTCACATAGCAAATGTAACTGCCCCGACCACGTCGTCTTGGTCTCCACTGTCCAACGCCTTGCTCGCCTGGCAGTTCTGCATTTTATATTATGGGAATGAAAGAATTGGCATTATTCTCATGTTCTGCATTAATAAATAATTAAACTCTATAAAATTATTAAGCAATAATAGATCTGATAGAGCTAATGTATTAAGATCTAGGTGAATGTTAGCCAAAATAGTGCACATTTAGTATTAAAAAGAAATATGCTACCACAAACCCAGTGTGAATGCAGCAAAGCAAATGAAGATTCATGGTGATTCCCTGCACTGGTCAGGAGTACAAAAAAAATGGTGCAGAAATATCCACACTCAATAGAGACACTTCCTATTCCAATTTGTCAAGGCTGTTAGAGGTGATGTTGCAGTTAGAAGCAGCTTTGCTTTGCCTCAAGGCCAGGCTGGACTTCATGCAGTGTCTGTGCGCCTGAGCTTGTTTGTGTGCTCTGATGAATGGCTTGATTTTTATTCTAAATTGGCTTCCCAGATATTCTAGAGGCCCTTGGAGAAATTAAGCCCTGGCGCCACAGCCTGTCTTCTTGCATGGACACAGGACACCATTCTGCAGAGTGAAAATCACTGCTGGGGCAGGGGTGAGAGCTGCCTCCTTGGGCTCGCATGCACAGATGCAATGCACAGAATGGGACTCCAGGCAGCTGTGGAGAAGCCTCTGTCCCTTGGGGAGGTGTACTTAGAGGGGTATCCTCAGGAGCATGCAGCAAAACCAGCCCTGATATGACTGATATCACTCGAAAGATGGCAGAGCTCAGCACCTGCAGCACTGCTGGTGCTGCTGGTTGTTAACACCTTTTTCAAGTTGCTATTTCTTTCTAAAGCATCAAGCTTGACACATGGCAAAAAAAGCCACAGCTGCCGCTGGCAGGTACAAGGTTGCATTATCCTGGCAAAATTGTGAAGATAGAATCTGCCCTCCCAATTTGAGATGTGTTTCCCCTTTAGACTGCATTTTGGGTGCATGTAAAGACATGGCAAAGGCAGTATTAATTGTTTCAAGTGTGTATAGCTTATCACAAAACTAAAGGACAGTAGTAAAACAGTTCCCATCTCTTATTTCCCCACCCGTAAGCACTCGTAGCAATGTTTTGCAACCTCGCTGTAATGGCAATATATCTTTATCCGGATAAATTGATCCTGAGATACTGGAGTTTGTACCTTGTTTGCTGACGCCTTTCCTGCTGTTTCTATCCTGGCTCTGAGCAGGTACAAATAATGAATTAACTGCTGGATAAGCCCCATGCTCCCCTGAGCAATTATGCTGGCTTCTGCTATAGAAGACACAATTTGTCCTACAATAAGTACAGTTTTCTGAGAAGTTAGTTCTGGTTAGGCACTAATCATCAACATCTGTGTAACATGAGTATTTTTGGGGGAAGCCAGTTGTGAGTCAAGCTGTTAGATTGGCAGGTGAAAAAGCACATCTTCGGAGCGCTGTGGTCCTTTTGGGGATGCAGATATGCTCCCAGCTGTGTGTGGCATTAAGTCAATTACCCAAGAGGAATGGCATAAAATATGCAACGATCTTGAGCACATGGGTAGTATGTTAGCAACCCTTGCCTCCCCATCTCTGGAAGATCAGCTCTTATGATTAAACTTGAATTTAGATCTCAAACACGTAAAATCTGTTTGCAGAAGATGCTGCAGGCTAGAAATGGAGGTGCTGGTTAGAGAGGTTATTTTGTACATCTGCTAATTAATTCTGGTCAAGAAGTGTCATTAGACAGTAAGAAAGAAAATCATCCCACACAGTGTATTTGAGCCGCAGCCAGCATGCAGTAGGCAGGCACCTGTAAGCGTTATACACTATACACTATACACTTATACACTAGCTGAAAGAGCAAATTATGGTGGTGACTGGGAGACCTTAGTCTGAAGATGCTGACCTGCTCAAGGTTTCCCCCGTGTTTTAGGTTCAGGGTGCTCAAACACAGTGTAAAGTGGAGCAGGATCAGACACAATTCCCTTACTTTGCTGTTTCTCAGGTTTATGGACTAGGTTTATGTACATCAGGGAACAGGCTTTGCTAATTTTACTGTTGCAAAGAAGTGTGTGGGATGAAATTTCCAAGTCCTGATAGCTGGAAGCAGTGAGGCCAGGATGTGGCTCTGCAGTGCAGCTGGGATGGGCCTCAGGACTTGGAGGGTTTTCCAACTAATTGCAAGCAATCTCCCGAGACAGAAAATAATGAGATATGCCAAAAGACTTTAAGGTTGCATGTAAAGAAAACGATGATGCTACCTCAGTGCTCTCATGAGGTGCTGCTGGCTGCTTTTGCTACAGGGTAAAGCCTGGAATAACAGCAGGGCATGCTTTAGGTGCCTCTTCTGTTCCTGTTTGGTCTCCCACTTTGTCATGTTGATTAGCGAGCAGGGTCAGTCCCCTCCTCTCCCAAGGTTGAATGCAGGGACCTCTCCCTATGTACAGCTCTCCCCAAAACCTTTCTCTGCCTTTCCAGCCCAGCTGCATTCCAAGAATGTCTCACACTTAGTGCCTCCATGCCGTGCTAGCTCTCCCTACTCACTCCCAGCTGGTGACACTGCAGGCATTTTGGACAGGTCTTATGCTAAACCTTTTTTTCGTCTACTTCAGACTGTTCTCAGCATGAACAGTATGAAAACCTCAACCCAGCTTGTCTCCAGAGTGCTTGACTTGCACAACATTGGTGGGACCTCTGTGAACAACCTGGGGATGCTCATGGTGCCTCCCAGACACATGCAATAGCTGAGAGCCCTGGGCCTGGCTGGAGGCAGAGGGGAGCCAGGCATAGGTGCTAAGTGAAGTTTAGCCATCAGTCTGAGGTGAGCTGCCTCAGGTGTCCATCACACATTGCCTGCACATCAGAGTCAAAGTGTGCCCTGGCTAGTAATGGCCTTTTAGTGGAAAAGAGGAGAAAATAGCTGTTTCATATCTTCCCTTAGAGATTCAGGGTTATTAAGTGCACAGCAGTAGGAAGAGCTCCTCAGAGGCTCCTCCAGTGACAGGGATCTGCAGCAGGTATAATAATCCCACCATTTTCCTGCTCTGGACTTGACAAGAAACTTGGCAAATTGCTTTTTTTGCTGTGTCTAGCGAGGTTTGTGAGAGTTTCTGCCCCAGCTCTGTCATTGTAGCCATTGCTTTCTTCTTTGCATAATGTTTTGCTGAGTCAAAATTGCTTGATGTGTTAAAACAAATGATCTCTGTAAACAGTAACTACCTGCATAATTGGTGTTAATCGCCTGTGAGGCACATCCCCAGAATACTGCCAATATCTTGGGTGCTCTTACATCATAAACAACTTTCCAGTGTCACGGCATTGTCCAAAATACAGAGTTTACTGTGGAGAGGCTTTGGCAGTGAGATTTTACGGTCCTGAGCCTAATCTTTCAGTAGATGCAGAATCACAGTCAGTGTTATATCCTGTTTACTCATTTTGAATATATTATTAAGTGTTTCTTGGTACCAAAAGCGCATAATTAAATAGCATGCCAACTGCAGATGAACACTCTATTGATGATAGCTTGTGGCACGGGTGATGTGTGAATTTTATTAACATTGTCATTTCCAATCCCCAGCATCATAAAGGACTTGGATGTTTTCTATTACAGTTGCAGATCAACTTTAACATTACTAAAGCAATCATAGTGTGGGAAATTAGGTATAAACTGAAAAATAATTAGAGGCCTGGTGACAACTTGATAACAGTGAGTATTTAAAGTGTTGGTAACAAATACTGAATTTTAATTTTCATGCTATAGTTGATGCAGGACTGCAGACAGATGGACCTACTAGATGCGATCTTCCATTGTTGCATAAGCTGCTTATTTTCCAGTGCAGAAGAGATCCATCCCCTGATACACTGCTATGGTGAGGACCAGCCAGATAAGGAGTGATTCAGACTCTGCCCTTCATGCATGTGTAAGTGAGCAGAGCAAATAGGAAACAGGTCATGGATTGTGCAGTGCTGCGAGGGGGCAGGCAGCCTACGTTATGCCACAGATAAACGCTCACCCTTTAATCTGGGCGGAGGACAAACGTAGAGTCAAAATGTTTTATTGGTAAGGCAATAAAATCTATTGAGCATCCTTTAAAGAGTAAAATCTCACAGCAGCCTTCCAGTATCTGAAAGGGGCCTATAGGGGTGCTGGGAAGGGACTCTTCATTAGGGACTGTAGTGATAGGACAAAGGGTAACGGGTTCAAACTTAAACAGGGGAAGTTTAGATTGGATATGAGGAAGAAATTCTTTACTGTAAGGGTGGTGAGGCACTGGAATGGGTTGCCCCGGGAAGTTGTGAATGCTCCATCGCTGGCAGCGTTCAAGGCTGGGTTGGACAGAGCCTTGGGTGGCATGGTTTAGTGGGAGGTGTCCCTGCCCATGGCAGGGGGGTTAGAACTAGGTGATCTTAAGGTCCTTTCCAACCCTAACTATTCTATGATTCTATGATACTAGCAAACGAGATGAAAAGCATCTTCACTGCTTTAGGAAAGCTCATTCACACATGTATTATTTAAGGACAAAAAAGAAAAAAGATAAAATCCATACTTCTGGGTTAGGTCTGCTAAAAGCTCAGGAGTCATGTTAAATCCTGCTGAAGTGAATGTGCCAGAGCTAACCAAGTTGTTCTTCGAAGAGTATTAAGCTGCAGGCAGTACCTTCAGCAGCCTCTGCAATGTTATTTATATTTAGCATGCACTCTTCAGACACTATGTGAATGGAAGTGATCAGGGACATGCATTTTAAAGCAGAGGACCCCTACACAGGGGCAAATACATGATCAGCAGCATGGACATGGGCTGTACAAAGAGGTGCCCAATGGCATGGAACACAGCTAAGTTCAGAGAGAGGAGATGTCTGGGTTGCACTGGAGCTGCTTAATTTGGTTTTCTTCCCTGGGATTTTTGACGCCGTTATGGTCTTGGCACACTGAGTTTACTGAGATGCTGCTGGTCTTTTCGTGACTCCTCACACCTGCCTGGAGCTGTCGGTCACCTCCCATTTCAGCAATCATCTGAACCTTTCTGGAGTAAGTAGTTGAAATCTGGTTGGGGAATAGAAAATGAGATTTAGCGTTCACATAGGAGAGCAACTACAGAAGGAGGCAACGGGTCATCAGGGAAATAATTTCAAAGCCATGTTTAAGTTAACGCAGTTGGAGGCTATAAGCTGTATTATGACTCCAAAGAACTGAGAAGCTGAGCATTTCCCTCACTGTCCTTTCCCCACTGGCAGTGCATGGTTCAAAGGCAGCACAGAGACCTGTGTAAGTGATGACATGACATCACTCCATGACAGTGATACTTCCCCTGTCAATGTGCTCATCTGTTTGTGTTTATTGATCAGCTTTATTGAACTGAATTTGAAGGAAAGCACAGTGTTGCTATCTCATTCAAGAGTAGGCACTGTTTAACATGTGGCAAAGAGCATGTTGGCTCTTGTTGCAGTTTTAGGACTGAAAGCAAGTGCTTTAGCTCCTCAGTTATTCACTTCCGATCCCTCGTTAATTATCTTAACATCCTTCATATCCCACCTAACCCCTCATTTGGAAACACTTTGAATCAGGTATTGGCTTTGCTATTCAGTCTTCATTTGGGATTCCAATGAAAATCAAATTGTAAATAATAAACAGAAGTAGGAGGCATTTCTGTAGGACTGAGATACTAGAGGATGCTTGGGGAGACTCTACACAACTGACACCCACCTGCCTTCCCAAAGACTGGTTCTTCTTGGGATGAAATAACGCACAAATACCTTAGATTCTGCGCTTAGGGACTGGTAGTCTCAGTGAGCAAAAAGAAGAGCTGTTGGGAGGCAGGGAGGAAAAGAAAAAAGACTTCGCTAAGGTCTTGCAGTATACCAGAAGCTCTTCTACTGTATGGCATCCCACCTTTTCCAGCAAGTTTATGCCCACATTTAATGAGTTTGAGAAATATCCCTGTAATTTAAGCAGTCTCTCCTAAGAGCTGCTGCTGGAGCAGATGGGAGGGTGGATGCAAGCGTGCAGGAGGTACCTGAGGCCATACCCTCATCAGGGTGAGGATGTGACAGCCCTGAGCATTTTGCAGCTGGTGTCCCGGCCCCTGTGGCAAGGCAGGACCCTGCAGGCACTCCCTATTGCATTTCAGGTATACCCACAGATGCCAGGGGGAGCTTGGCCCCAGGAGGACCAATAGCAATTGTAGGGGGCACATCCTGCACAACATCCACTTTGGATGCAGAGCTATTGCCGTATTGCAAAGCCAAGGGCAGGAGGAAGGCATATTTTCCAGGCAAGAGTTTGGCTCTGCTGTGTCTGTAAGAGCCGAGCAGCACAGCAGCAGATTGTAAAGGGGCTCAGGGCCCTGTAACTCTATCAGGTTTGATCAATTTTTCAGTCGAGTTAGTAATACACCAGAGAGCATGTCAACGTGCTTTATGGAGGTCTGCAAGTGCCTACCATAGCTAATCCATAAAGCTCAAATGGTTTCCTGGAAAACAGACATTTTGTTGTCATCATGAGGAGACTACTAAGCAGTGGGGGAAAGAAAAAAAGAAGAAAAATAGACAGAGTCTGCAGAACCTGCTTGAGCTGGAAACAAGCTTGACCACCTTGACAGGAAGCGAAGGCAGCACTTGGAAGGATGGGCTCAAGGCAGCTGCCGGCAGTTTCTGACAGCCAGAACACAGGGAAACAGCCACCACTGCCAGCCCCATGTCCCTTCAGCCCCTGTCTCTGCAACCCTTCCACCCCCTCACCCAGGAAAAGCAACTCTATTCTGTTCATTTTTAATGAAACATAACAATCAGGTTTTAGCAATTAATGGAGGTGCAATTTAAAACACAAAACAGTCTCCCCGCCTCTGCCTCTCAGTCCATAAAACATGGATTGCTATGAATTTGCAGCCAGCTCCATGCCTTAAGCAGGTTGAGTAGGAAAGCCATTTCATCACTTCAGTATTCAAATGATTCTCCCAGTTTTCTGAATTAATGATTATGATATAAGATTATTTTGCTTTCAGGGTGTTTACCAGAGCCTTTTTTCTCAGACTCCCCAAGACACCATGACACCTTCTCCCCTCTTTCTGCCAAACACTAAAAGCTTTCATGAAATTGCTTTTAAATTAATCCAGTTTCTTCAAAGCATCTTCTGTGTTTTGAACCCTGCAGTGAATTTTGGAGACCCCACCATAAGAAGCTGAAATTTTACCACTAAAAATGTGCTAGGAAAGTTTTTTCACATTCACCTGAGTCAGGAACTGGGAATTAGTAAGAACACTAAATATCCTGACACTTAGGATGAAATAGTAAGAGTGGGTGCTCACTGCAGAAACTCAAAGTGAATGGGGGTCAGAGCTGAAGAGTACTGTGTAGCTGGAGCCCTCCTCACTCCTTACCCTGGTAGCATTGCTTATTCACTGCATAGATTCCAGCACCGCATACGTCCTCATGGTATATCTGCATCTATAGAGTGCTTCTGCCCTACAGAACATGACTGATCCTGCCTACACCTCTGCCAAAACGATCTTTCTGATTCTATGTATCTATCTTATTCATAGGAGAAATATGGACTTCAAAGGAAGAGAAAAAAATAATTGCCCGGAGACTTGACTATTGAGCCCAAAGAAAATCTGCTGGCTTTTTTCCACAGTAACTGTTCCAAAGTACGACCATTTTCAGAGATTACCAGTTTGCTGAATACCCTTTTTTCCTCACAATGTTCAGTATAAAGTACTTTTCCTTTCCACAGCCTATAAAAGAAGACTAATCCACAAACTGAATTCCAAATCCTTCAGTCTTCCCTCTGCTGAGTCTTAATGCAGAGTATAATACTTGGCAAGCAGTAATCACATCATAAGTGTTGCCTAAGGCCTGACTCGTACATGATGAAAAGTCAGTGAGTGGTAAGTTTTCAAATGACCTCTGTCAGCTCCTAGAAAGAAAAAGCAAAGACAACAGCTGGAAAGGCCAGCTCAAGCACAACTAAATGGGGATTCGAGAGAAAGAGCAGGAAAGTGTCCTTGCATCTCCATCTAGTGGTTTTTGGTAAAATAAACCTGTAGTCCCTTTCTTTTGGGCATTTTCTCCTCTACGTGTTAATGCAATCTGCTAAACGATAGACAAGCACATCGTTAAACTTGTGTCAGAAGTGCTGGGCTGAGTCAAAGCTCCTCTATTTGATGTATTTCTTTGAATTCAATTTTTTATACATATTCCTCAATAAGTTTTCAGGCTTTCAAGGGTTTTTTTCACCTCTGATCACTTCGTGGCCAAAACTACTGTGGTAGCGGAAAGCTGCTGGGCTCCAAAGGGACCAGTGGGCATGTTTGCTGCCTGGCATAAATACCAGGGTAAGCTGCTGGGCTCCAAAGGGACCAGTGGGCATGTTTGCTGCCTGGCATAAATACCAGGGTTTGACAGATGGCAGAACTCACCATGAATGTAACAGAAACATTAACCCAACTTTCAACAAAATGTTAATTTAGCTAAGGACATTCTTTTTAAGAGCAGGACAAACCAGAAAGATTCACAGATCAGCCAAAGCTTCTGTGGAAGGTGAGCATTCCCCATTGGACTTGTACTGTCTCTTCCACTGTTCGCTATTTACCCAGAAAAGGGTGACTCATCATCTCATTCCATTGATGACATAAAAAGAAGTATTCCAGGTTTATAACAGATTTTTGCTTGGCAGAGTGGTTTTCCTGGGGTACCTTGGCTGCTCAGAGAGTTCAGGCCTCTTTCCTTTGGAGGCAGTGCTGTGTCACGTGTGCTATGATGACTGGGCTCAGCCTTGCTTTAAGAGGAGGTAAGTAAACAGAATTTCAGTTCTGATCTTTCATTTAAGGTGCAATTGAAATGTAATCAGTAATAATGATAATTCACTGGTACTTTTGTGCTAGCCGCTCTTTATGGCCTTTATGGGAGCTCAGCACCCACGGGTCTCTGTGTCTGCCAGCAGTTTGCATCATCTTGCAACATTCTGTGATTAATCCAAACTGCTCAGCTGTAATGCCTGGACCTGCAGACTTACTTGCTCCCAGTTACAGGTTAGTTGGTGAATCCCACTGAGGCAGAGGAGCACCGATTTAGCACACCAGCACAGCTGAGAAAACATAAAGCAAAGCTTCCGTGGTGCTGAGCTTCCCCGGATGTACCCCTCCCCAGCTGCCCTCTAAGTGTCACTTATCACAGCCTTGTTTCTCAACAGAAACTCCTGTCCCTCTTAGCCCGTCCTCTTGAACCAGAAAAACTTCCTAGGGACCAGTCTTTATGGCCTTACTATTTGCACTGCTAACTTTGAGCTCAGGACAAACCCTCTTTGGCTGGCAATTCTCCACATTTCCATACAGCAGAGTTTGTGTATGCCCTGGTTTTGCAGCACTGTACCTGTCGGATGTGTTTAATCCTGCCAGTGCTGTGCTCCCAGCACATGTCAGCAGCAGCAGCAGCACAGGTACAGCCATGGAAATTTAAATTCTGAGTGTATTTTCCTGGCTGAAGACCCACAAGCTCCCGAGGGGTAAAGGGCACACGCCTCTGCTCCTGGCTTTGCTCTCAGAGATTATCGGTTTTGAACACTGTATGGCCTGTAGAGGAAAAGCTGGTCTTCACCTTGAATCAAAGAGTCTTTTCTGAAGGCGGTCACATTGGATTCTCCCTCTGCCCTTGCCTTAGCTCTGTAATTACAGCTACGTAAGATATGACCTCCAGTCAAATAGTTTGAAAAGGGTGATTTTGAAAGCTCTTGAAGAACTGCACCAGCAGCCAGGCTTCAATAAAGACGCAGGAAGGGCTGTGTTAAAAAAATACATAATTGATCTCCAGACCTAGATGCTTTGTTATTTTGTGAGGTTGAACTGAAATGTGGCTGAAGTGGCCGGGCCCAGCAGCAGTGAATGCTGTGTCCCCAGGACAGACAGGTTCTGCTTTTCCCATGCCATCTTTTTCAGTATGTATGTATCAGAAGTCATATTCTTTTTCCTATAGGAAAAAACCCTGTATACACATTTAAAAACAAATACTGTTCTTGAACAACAAGACTTACTGCTGCCCAGGAGCTGTTAAATATTTAATAGGATTAATACAAAACAAAATTTCTTCCTTTAATGAGAAATCTTGTCTTTAACTGTAGAGAAAATGGGTACTCCAAATTTCTGGTTGCCTTCCTCTGTACCAGAACCTGCCTAATGTAAACAACATGTTTGCATCAAATGTTTTACTTAGGACAGTACATAAAAACTGCTGGCTGTACCTTAGAAAACGTGTGTAGGAGATTCAAATTCTCTAACTGCTGAAACCACTGTAATTAAAAAAAGAAACACTGCTGCAGAAGAGCTCTGCTCACAGGAAAATCAGTTACATTGCATGGGCCTTCATCAGTTGTTCTAAGTGGAGCTGGGAGGATCTCAAACAATAAACTAGCAGTGCCACAAAGAACGCCATAAAAATGCCAAGGATCTTCCTGACACTCATCAGCCTAACACTTGATCAGTATTTAGATGATAAATTCATTGAAGTTTGATTTCCAAATGCCCAGGCTTTCCTGCCTGGAGGCACAGGTCTGAATGCTTGTCATGGTAGGCTGATGGAGATATAGCACTGAGTGGGCTCAGCACCATGGGCAACATCAGCCTCTGGCAGGCTCACCCTGGGAAAAGTGAATGACCTACTTCTGCAGGATCAGCCCAAAACCGACTTCCACAGCCACAGCACGTGGGGAAAACCACTGTGGCTTTGTTTAATCTTGTGCTGCAGCCTGGCTCCATCTTTAACCATCATCTCCCTAATCAAAACCTCCAGCTTTTTCAGTTCGCATGAAACACGCAGTTTAGAGCGGATTTAGTCACGAACTCACCAGAACAACCAAAGCACAGCGTTTGAAGGGTATATCCTCCAAAGCCACCCTGCCACCAATTCCTGCCAGCTCAGCCAGCTGCCCACAATGTCCTGTTGTTTCCAGCAACAGGGGAACAAAGGCTGTTGTTGCAGACTAATGCCGGCTCAGTTGTGGCATGCGTAGAAGTGGGCTGTTAGAGCCGCGAGGAGGGGGGGACCAGAGAGGCGTATCAGCCCCCAGTGGATGTACAAGGAAGTTTCCAAGCTCCTGGATGCTGGCAGGCTCTCTACAGCTCCTGTTGCTCAGGGGAGGTACGGCTTCCTGCTGGAACCTGCAGGGTACCCATCGCTGGTGATGGCATGGTGGGGTGGAGGGGTGCCTGGGCCCGGCTGGGCAGTGTGGCTTAGCTGGGACAAGGTGGAGGCGGCTGGGGGACACGAGGCAGTCGTGGATGCAGCATGTGGGGCTCTGCTGAGAAATGCCAGGTGCCACCCACCGCTGTACGGCTGGTGTCTAGGATCTCTGGTGGAAATATCTAGGGACTGAAACAGCAGATGTAAAATCACTGCCTGGGTGGTCAAACAGGACCAGGAGCCAAACCTGCATTTTAGACCTAGCAAAGATGTTCTGGTCTTTCCTCACCTTTGGTTTGAATATTTTAGGTAGTAGCAATGAAGTGGCCATTTCTATGTTAACTTGCCACTGTGGACCTGCCTCGGGGTGTAGATAATTTAAATCCATTTGGAAGCCAAATCTAGTATGAATCAAAACAGATGACTTTGTGGTGAAGCATCCCTACCTGAGAACATGATCCCTAGCCTGCCTGAGCTGTATGAGGCCGTTGGTATTTTGGGGGAGGGATCTCGGCAAGGGAACAGGGTTTATTGGTTATCTGCTAAATCTGTGCTGCCTGTTGCCTTCAGGGAATGAGAGTGGAGAGGATCCTAATGCTGCGCTTCCCACCACTGGACCTCACTTGAAAATATGAAGTCTCTAAATCCTTCTTTTTTTACACTTGTGTTGTTAGATTTTAGTCAAAAGAGGCATCAGTCTTGTGGGCGCTGTGGGAGAAAAAGCCAAATCCAGGTGCAGGGGAGCCAGGATTTTCTGTATTTGTAATAGTCACAACTGAATCTCCTGTTGTGCCATCCCGCCCTGGGTGACAATCCATCCACATCTATCTCAGACAGCTCTCCCCTAAAAATGTTTCCTTGTTTCTAATCCTTGTGGCTCAGCAAGCAGAGTGGGAGCAGGCTGGGCTTGCTGCCCCTCACCCTGGCTCCTCATCTACCCCATCCCCTTCGTGGGGCAGGGACAGGGGTTTCCAGGCTGCCCACAGGACTGCGCTGCCCACTGGCACTGCCATTATGCCCCATATTTCCCTGAATCAGAGATGGAAAGATCACTTGCTCATGTCTGGGCAGCCAGTGAGCCTCTCCTCTTTGGAGAAAGCAGTTATCTCCCAGTGCATCACCAACATGTCCATCCATCAGGCAGCAGCGTGGCAAGAATGCAGGAAATCGTCTCCTCCTGCCCAGGGCAGTGAAGATGAAGGAGCAGCAGGGTTCAAAGCAATTTAAAATGTGGATGGGAATGGCCCCTAGGTCTCACGGCGCTGGCTGAACCCCTCAGCCGCTTCCACTCAGATTTAGAAGTCTCAATCTGTCCCTTTTTTTTCCCTCCCCTTGAAAACAGCGCAGCTCCTGTGCGATAAGGACAGCCCCGCAGACGTCAGGCCTTGGGCACTGCCCACCCCGGCCCCTTGCTCCTTCCTCACGGAGCTCGGGTTTCCCTTTCCCTCTCTAGTGACGCTGCCTGTCCCAACAGGTGCTGGCAGAGCTGCGGACTCACGCTAGGATCACCACCTCCATCGTGGTGGGTTGAATGGCCGGCACGGAGCAGGGCAGCAGGTGGACATGCTAACATAGGGACCAGGTACCTGGCTAGCCCTCAGCCCCTGCCCAGCCGCTGTGCCCCAGCACTGCGCGTGCCACACCATGGACCCCGTCCCAGAGATGAAGAGGTATGTGGATTTTGGAAGGGAGTAAGGGTGAAAGTTTCCCCACCCTCCGGCTGGGTGTCGGAGCCAGCCCCTGCTGTCCCTGTATCGCAGATGGATGTGTGCAAGATGGGAGTAACAGCAGATGTGCCCATGTCGTGACAGGGATGGGGTCTAAACCAGTTTTTGTGAGGAGACCCTTAGTCCCTTAGCAGCTTAAGTTTAGGTGTAATGGTGACTCATGAAGATGTTTTTGCAATTTGTGTCGCTAGAAACATCTTGAATTTAATGACTTTTTCAACTTAAAGATGCTGCATCATTTAAAGTGACACTGTGAATTCCCTCTGTGCCCTGCACCTGCAGTCAGTAATGCAACCAGTTCAGTTCAGGGAGGGAAAGAGGCTTTAACCTTGCTAACGTTGAGCTCTGACTCAGCAAGGAACCATTGTAGGACCATCCGCCCACGAGGATCCCGCTCCCTGACAATCACTGCTTCAGTCTTGCTGTTGTGTATTGGGGTCCTGGGATGGGCAGCTAGATTTTAAGCCGGATTTTAGAGGAAGTCCATTTGTTCCTAGCAATAATTGAGCCTGTTTCGCCTTCCCAGCAATAAGTGTTAATCTTAGAAACCCTGCCTGGGGAGAAATGGCAAAAGTCTTGGTGGAAAAGTTATCTTGGCATCATCCATCCTGGTGAATACTTGTGCTGCAGTTTGTCCAGGTCACCTGGCAGGTCACCTGGGATGGCTGGAAACGTTTGACCGGTCAGAAATGGAGTTTGTGTCCCAGGACCCCAAGAGTAGTTCCTCCCTGCGCAGGGGAAGGCACATTGCCCTTCAGCATTTTAGTAAGAGATTTAGTCTGAAAACCATCTTCCTTAGTTCAGCTAGCTGAGAGCACTGAATAGTCCTCTGTTTTGATAAGCAAAGATAGAAGAGGTCAGGGGGTTGAGTGGAGACTGGGTGGACTGGCCTGCAGCCAAGCTGGAGCTCATGGAGGTGGTCTGACTTCAGCCTTTCAACGGCTGAACTTCTGTGAGGTCTTTTCTGGGGAGAGGAGACGTCAAGGTGGTGGAACTGAGACCTTTGACATACCTTGTGGGAGCCAAGTACACGACTTGGGCAATGAACTCAGATGAAAACAACTGGTGTTGTAGGACTCCGGCAGCACCCCGGTGTCTCCAAGACTTCTGGGACATCTCAGACTTTTCTTTCCTTCATCAACCAAAGCAATGTGTTATTTGCACATGTGACCACTTCCTTGCTACTTGCTAGCACAGTCATTACATATTTGCATCTCAGAGCCCCACTACAAGACTCCTGTCTTTCTTTTCTGCCTCTTGGATCATTTCTTGTTCATGCAGGAGTTTTTTCTCCAACAGAGGGGACTCAGGGGATGCTTACTACTGTTGCAGACTGCTTATCATGAAGCATTTTCTAACAGCAAAGCTTTGGGAGCAGCAACATGTCTAAACCCAGGTTACACAGGAATATCACCCCTAAGTCTTGCTGTGCATCTTGATTTTGAAATGTGGTTACCCAGAAGATGACTCTTCCCCTTGCATAGATAACCTCACCCCAACACTTTCTTTGCAGAATTGGGGTCCTTGCTGCAATTTAATTTCATCCCTTCCTTTTGCTAGTAGCACCTCATCCCTGTTTTGTAGATGAGGCACACTGTCAAAGGAAAATGAAGATGTGACTTCTTCATTGCTGGAAATCTTCACAAGACCCCCCTAAACTGAGAACGAAAACACGTGACTGAATGAAAACATTTATTGTCAAATGGCCTTTTGCCCCTTGAATCCTGTACGTTCTACAAGTTACCAATGTAGTATTTGCAGACAGGAAATTCCTAAGTTAAAAAAAAAAAAGTCAAAGCAAAAAAATCCATAAATCTTTGGGCCAAGCAGATCTTCTAGCACTTCAGATGCTGAAGCTCTCTATAGCCTTTTAGTAATTTCACTGTTATTTCTTTTACTCCATTCATGATTAAAGGTTTCACAGAGTGTGTATGTAATATCCACTGTATTGACTGGTTAATGATTCTTCAGAGATAGGAAAAGCTTCCACAGCACATCTCAGACAAGCACTGGTGCAGGTGGCCAGTCTGTTGCTGATACTTACGGGTGATCAGCTAACTGAGAAATTTTGACTTTCTTTAGTCTAGTCAAAGAGAACAAATAGTATTGATTATCAGACAAGGAAAATTTGTCCTGGAGCATCTTCTCTTTGTTCTGCATTTTCAGTGCAGCTTCAGAAAAGCATGCAGGTTCTTCAAATAACTGAAGTGCTATACTTTCCTTACAGGAATAGGTTCCCCAGCATGAACTTTGAAGCAGAGATTCTGACAGCTCCACACGATAACTCAGGTATTTGGGAGAAAAAGAAAAAAAATATAGAGATTAAAGTAAAATGCCCACTCAGCTTGCTATCACTGCAAACATGTTTGAGGTCTTCTGGAGTTAGAGATTGTTTAGAAAACAAAACAAAACAAAACCCCAGGATGCTAAACTGACTGCAATTCAGGTGATTTCAGGTTTCAGGGTATATGTCAAAGTGTTGAGGATAGATGTTGGTATATTTACCTCCAATAGGGCTGGATACATGTAAGGTCTCCATACGTGCCTACCAGAAACACAGCTGGCAATGACGTGATTTGGAAACAGCACAGTTCCATATGAGACATACACAGTTTTCTTACTAGTGCAACTAAAAGCTGATGACTGAAAAGCAGCTCCTCAAAATGCAAAAATGAGGATGAAGATGTTCTGCTGAGTCCTGTCCTTCATTCTTATTTCATTTAGAAGGAAAAACTGATTTTTTTGCTGTTGAATGCTACCTTTCCTATGTTGATCTCGCACGTTGAGGCTGGCACTATGACTGCCTTTGTACTGCAGCCCTCTGAGATAGACCCCAGGGCGAGTACTCAGCTCATGGAATCTTCTCGTGAGCCTCAGTTTTACTGTTGCTCCTCAGACCCAAGCAGTTGATCAGAGCAGGGCTGTCCTTAGAATGAGACAGTGATAAAGTGAGTCTTTGCAGTGATTGCTTGCAACCCCTTGAGTAGCTTCCGGGTGTTCAGTGCTAGAACTCTTGTTCTCAGCCACCCAGGTTTAAGCACGAGCCTATCCAGATGAAATGCTTTTTCTGCCGGTGTTCCTCCTGCTCATGACTTGCAATTCCTAGTCAGAAATTCACCTCTCTGGCAGTGCTTTGCAGTCCCATGCTGGCAAGATTCAGAAATGAGGTGTTTGGTGTTGACTATATTTGCTTCAACTGCAGGTGGCAGTTTTTGTATTGCCTCATCCCTAATAGCAAGCGTGCCAACAGCTGGTGATTTCAGTTAGACCGTCCAGCATGTGTGTGAGCAATGGCCCCTCCAGGTTTGGACCTGCTATGCAATTCCCTTCACCTTCTTGCCTTGATTCTTTCAGAAAAACTCTCCAGTTACCTCCCTTTCTGTAAACCGAGTACCCCATATCTGGCTAAGCATTTTGGAGACGTTTTCCTAAGGCTGACCTGTAGTAATAAGGCACTTAATAAATATGCTGATGGAAAAGGACATCTAAGAATAATTTTCAAAACCTGATTGTGAACAGGTTGGAAAGTGTTAACATTAGCCCATCTGAATGAACATCTCCTGGCCCAGGAGTCCTCTGTACCATATTCCCAAATCTCCAGCCTCTTTTGTGTGTTGGGTTTCTTCCACAAGGTAAGTGCTTTGATCCTTCACTTGCCTTGAAACCACTAACACACAATTTGTATTTGTTTCTCAAGAGCTATATGTGATCCCTTCCATGAGAAGTCTCACAGCTGAGGAGTATGTAGAGGCCTTCAAGTCATTTTTGGATCATTCAACAGAGCACCAGTGCATGGATGAGTTCAACAAGAAAGAATTGCCCAACATCATGGCTGGGTAAGAAAGCACTTCCACCAAGGTGGGAAAGGCATATGTTATCCTGAAAGGGCAACCTGCATTCAAGGATCAGAAAACATGTTTAAGGACTTTCTGGAGCAGGAATGAACTTTTAATGCTATTCATTTGTAAGTCCCTTAATTGTGGTATTTAGGATTGCAATGGTTTAAGCCCAGCCAGCAACTAAGTACGGTGCAGCTGCTTGCTCACCCCCCTCCCTTTACCAGTGGGATGGGGATGAGAATCAGAAAAAGGTAAAACCTGTGGTCTGAGATAAGAATAATTTAATAATTGAAATTAAATAAAATATGATGATAACAACAGCAACAACAACATTAATATTAATAACTGTAATAATAGTAACAACAGCAATAATGTAATGAAAAGTGAAACAAAAAATAGAGAAATAAAATTCCCCCAAAACCCAAGTGATGGACAGTACAATTGCTTATCACCCACTGACCAATACTCTGCCTAATCCAAGCAACTATCAGTCCCTCCAGGCAAACTCCCCCCAGTTTGTACACTGGGCATGACACGCTGTGGTATGGAATACCCCTTTGGCTAGTTTGGGTCAGGTGTCCTGTCTCTGTATCCTCTCAGCTTCTTGTACCCCTCCTCAATGGCAGAGCATGAGACTGACCCTTGATCAGGGTAACAATTGAAACATCGGTGTGTTATCAGCATTGTTCTCAGACTAAATCCAAAACTAAGCACTGCTCCAGCTACTAGGAAGAAAATTATCCCAGCCAAAACCCGAACAAGGATATTCTGTTTAATGACTCCAGAATACATGCTATTGCAACTAATACACTGCATTGCCTCTCAGCTTATCTTAAGGAAAGAATCAAGACCTAATTTTCATGTCCATCCTTTTTCATTAGCTGATTTTCCAAGGATTAAAGGTTTTGGGGGTTTCGTTTGTTTCTTTCAAAAGAAAGATCTCTTGTGCTCTCTCCCTGCATTTGGGACTTCATCACACATCAGCCCAAACAGAAACACATCTCTAATTCCCTTCTAGTGACTAATTCTTGGTTTTCTCAATCCCCTAAGACCTCCTTATTTCTATACTAAGTTGATTTGCACTGCTTAAGTACCAAATGATAATCAGTTTGTGAAGTATTGATGTAATATATTAAGACTGGATGTCTGCAGATAGTTTTAGAACAGCCTAGATACAAACCACAAGAAAGCCCTTTCAAGTTGGGTAATTTTTGGCTGTTACAGAAGCTCTATTCTCCATTGATAAAAAAAATCAGGCAGTCAATTTTTTATTCTCCATATCAGATATACATATAAAGTAGGCATTAAAAGAATAATAAAAATAATTTGTATTGGGAAATATAATTGAATTATGTGAATTTTTAAATTATGTAAAACATTGCATCTTCCTATGATGCCAGTTATGGGCCCTAGTTAGGGTTAAGCTCTTGACTAGCTCACACCCTCCAGGATTTACTACTTGTTCCCCTCTTGTTGAATCATCGCTGTGGAGTCTCCTGAGATTGTGTGTGGGAAAGTCAATCACCCTGCACAGTCCATGCCTGAAAGCGGAACAAGGCCATAGAGCATGTCAGAGCAGTGAGGTGTCTCTGGCCTGGGCTACTCATCCTCAAGACAGGCTGTAATTATATATTCTGCCATGAACCACGTGATTGGGGTTTTTTTTATCTTTTCAAAAGTAATATTTCTAAGATAAAAAGTACTGAAGATTCCAACTTTCCCTCCCAATTTCAAATCAAGATTGATTTTGAAAAGACAGAATTTCCAATCACCTGAATAGCCTTATCTTTTACTTTCTCTGGGTATTTATGTCCAGTGCTGGAAAATCAAACTTCTCTCCTCAAGATGCATAGGTTTTTCTTTGGCTTGCCTTGTCCTTGCATCCCCAGCAGTGCCCATCCCAGCCAGGCACAGCAAAGGGAACCCCTCACCCTGGGATTCCCTGAGGCATTTTTGCATGGTGCCAGCCACTGCATGAAGGAAACTTTCTGGCAAAGGATGAGAAACACTATGTCCTGATGCCTACTTTACTTTGATATGTGAGCTTGCTAATGCAGGGCTGGCTCCCACCATGCAGCTGGTTATATAGCTGCTTTCCAAAGTGATGATTGAGTTTCTAACCCAATTCATGTGGCAAACAGGAAAATTTCCAGGCAAATGCCACATCTGAGATATTAGAATTGGAACATGAAGTTGTGTGACAATGTGGTTAAGTAATATGTATTTATAATTTCAGTCTCGGCAATGGAAAATCGACTATAAATGTTCTGGGAGTTGGAAGTGGCACAGGTAAGGGGCTTAGCAGCACTCCTGATGACAGGGGCTGGGGGGTCCCTATGTCTTGCAGAAGGTGATGCCAAACGTCTGAGCAAATCAGGCTTTAATAACAGTGTTTCTCATTGAGGCAGAGAATGGCAATACGGGGTGTGGAGCCAGGATGAGAGAAATGCTCCCCTCCCTCCCTTTCCCGTCTCCCTTCTGAAACACTGCTTCTCAAATCTTTCTGAGAAGTGAGATAAGTGGGATGTTCCTCTTGATGACTCTCACCTGACTTTGTCTGTCTCAAAGCAAGAACTGGGTTAGGTATGACAGCATCTTCAAACTTCGTCAGAGAGAATTAAAGAGATCTGAGTGGTTTGTTCCACCCTAAGTCCTATCTTAGACTATCCCATCTGAAAGGATCTCTCTTTCTGCTTTGCTTTTAGAGATCCCAGAGGCTGAAGCTGGGCAATGCTCTGCGCCAGGTGGTACAAACCGCCATTAGCATGGGGCTGCTTCAGCTTTTTCAAGATGTGTGTTTTTGTTACTACTTTGTTTCTATCCAGTGATAAGTAAGGTTTAACTGCAGATGGTACTTCCCCCCAGAGAGAAACCCGTCTTTTGGAAAATAGCTTTGAAGCTGTTCTAAATGAATTTGTGTTTAAAATAAAACAAGTGATGAAACATCCAACTTTGCTCCTAGGGAAACTGGGGATAAATAAGAAGTAGAGAAAAGAAGCAACAGTTTGATTTGTCAGAGTTTGCTTTTGCTTCAGAAAGTATTTTCAGATGAATGTTAAGTGCTAATACTTTCAAATGAAAGTATTTTTCTCTTTTTTTTCTTCTTGTTTTCCTGAGTGAGAGAAAAATAGCATTGAACTGTTTTCCCCAGTTGGGAATATTTTGGAGCATATGAGAAAGCAAGCAGGAAGAAATCACTCATTTCTTAATTGCACTCTATTTTCATTAAGTAATATAAACCCGAAATTCTGACTCCAGGAAAACACAAGGGGGAAATGAACTTTTTGCACAGTCCTAATTTTTCTTTATTTCCTTTTCAGAAGCTGTTTTAATAGAAAAGTAAAACCTTTGAAATTTCCTGGGTTTCCTGCCCCTCACAGATGAGTTGCACCCCCTCAGCTTGCCCACAGCTGCAAGAGCTGAACTTCTGTGGCCAGGCAGGGAGTAAGCTGGGATGGCATTGAGCAAAAGGTTATATCTGATCCCTGACCTTTTCAGGCTCGGACTCTGATTTCACAGAGCCCCTGGAATTAATTTAGTTGATGAAAATATTAATGGGGATTAGGGACTGACTCTACATCCTAAAATACTGTTGTCAGCTCCAGATCACATTTTCTCATTCACCCCATGTTTTCCCATGGCTGGTTTAACTCTCTGGGCTGTAACCTCCCAGTGAGTGCTGCATGGGCTGCTCTTTGCAGAG
The DNA here is from genome assembly GCA_039720435.1 of Amazona ochrocephala. Taxonomy (NCBI): domain Eukaryota; kingdom Metazoa; phylum Chordata; class Aves; order Psittaciformes; family Psittacidae; genus Amazona; species Amazona ochrocephala. The sequence continues at coordinate 36,010,722 of CM077881.1, forward strand.
AGGTTTCACTTGTGCTTCACCCTCACTGTGGTTAGTACTGAATAATTGCTGGCAGGGCAAGCTGGTGCAGAGAAATTCCTGCTCTGAACCACTGTATTTTACTGCTAGTTTTTGCAGATACCCCAGTTGAGGACACTAGTCACTGCTCTTACAAAGACTGGATTAGGGTATTTTACAGAGATGGAGTGAAAAAACCCACCCAGTCAACTTTTATGAAACGCATTTGCTGTGATACATCTATTTGCCACCATCAGTGGCTCCAGGGCACGGAGTAGCTATGCTTTACCTCCTTCCTGCCCTGAGCCTACAAGGAGCCCACGTCAGCACCTCTGATTGCTGGTTCTCCCCATCCCAGGCAGATACTAACTGGCATTTAGGACTGCCTAAAATGAATCAGCTGCTTCCTATAGGGATCTTTCATCCTGTCAGCTGTATTGGTCCATGCACCCACCTTCAACAGATGCAGCCACAGCTTCTTTCCTTGTTTTTTTTTTTTTTGGCAGCCCTGCACTGCTGCCACTGCGTTCCTCAGGGGTCTTGGTTAGTTTTTTCTCCAATTTCAAAAGGCTTGTCCTTCTTTGGATGTCCCTGTAGTGCTGGCATGGCTTCTGTTTCCCTCCTTGAATTCTATTTACTGCAACACGTGTCAAAGATGAAGACTTTTCTCATAGCTTGTACGTCAGCTAGGGAAGATGCAGTATCTCATATCAAGACTTCTGTGTGTGGCATTTGCAAGGGCAGGCCTATTTTTAGGCCCCACCATAAGCTACAGACAGGATTCATGCAGAGGTCCACTTAAAGTGGTCACTTTCGCTGGTTGTTTCTGTAGCCCCAGGTGAACCAGATGTTCTTTGTACGTTTGGTGTATTGTGTGGCCTTTCTGAGAGAAAACAGGAGTGACCTGCATCACTTCAAAAGAGGCTGGAAATTTCCTAAGGTAGGACAGGATGCTCCTTGCTCCTTCAGAGCTTAGACAGCAACAGAGGAGCACCAATAGCTAAATTTGCAGGGTACCTACACACAGATATTTGAGTTTCTATTTGCAACTCCAAGATAAGTCAGTGTCCAGAGCTGAGATCAGGTGGCTGGACCCTGATGAGGGAAGATCCAGAGCACTGCATGTCAATGGGTATTTCCTCTTGCCATGCTGCTGCCCGGGTCTGGGAGCTGTGTCATACCAGAACAGCCATCACGTCCCTGTGGCACTGGCCAAGGCGTGGACCACCCTGTGCCATGCTGAAGTTACACAGTTGTGCCAACTGGATCATTGCATGCATTCAAACGTTGTGGTTTTGTTGGTAACTAATGCTTCCTGGCTGTTTTTTCTAAATACTGACCTTCGATTATTTTGACCTGCTTGTCCCGTGACACAAAGTAATGCCATTAGTAGGTTTCTGCACTGTTGCTTATCTCTTCCTTGTTCTTAGTCTTATCTGTAACTGTATGTTACCTCAAGCCATCAAGTATCATGGTAAGACTACCACTGGGCTCGATGCCACCATGCAGGCTGCAAGGTAGAAAGTGCTTCGCTTCTGCCTGGGGGATTTCCCAGCAGGGAGGTGGCAGGTACACTACATCCTTTCATCACATTTAAGCACTTTTTGAAGCAATGATTTTATGTTTATTGAATAGGCGAGCAGGATTTGAAAATGATCAGGATACTGCAGGCTGCACACCCAGGTGTCCTTATTGACAACGAAATTGTAGAGCCCAACCCACAACATGTGGCAGCTTACAAAGGTAAGGCTATACCTTCTGCCTGGGGTACAGCAAGAATTGGCTATTTGAATGATGACTTTTTCTGCTGTTCTGTGAAAATCATCTTTTTCTACTCCTTTTTAAAACAGAGCTGGTGAATCAAGCTCCAGACCTGGAAAATGTCTCTTTTAGTTGGCACCAGCTCACGTCCTCAGAGTATGAACAACAGGTGAAAGAGAAAGGTGCACATAAGAAATTTGACTTCATCCATATGATCCAGGTAATGGAATATTGTTTTAATATAGGAGTGTTAGCTTTAGCCACGCCCTTCATTTCTGCTGTATGCATGAAGTTAGGGGGACCAGAGCTGAGCACTGGTCTCACTGAGCTCTCCCATGAGCCATAACTTCTGCAGCGGCTATACAAACATCAAACCTCATTCCCTATCCGCCCTGGTTTTGGTATCTGGTTTGTACTGGTTTAACTGTGTATGGTAGATAGTAAAACAGGACAAGTCTCTGGCTGTCACACAGAGACCAACAGTCATGCTTTGCTGCTGCAAAAGACCTTGATTGTTTTGCCTTATCAGAGTAGTTTGGATAGCACTGAAGAGAAAGTTTAGTGAAAGAACACCTGTGTCAGGTTTTGGGTCAGAAATTATGCTGCAGTATCTGTGATACTGGTGACACTGCTGTTGTATGTACAAAATCGTATTTTGTAAAATATCTGTTATTCTTTTGCTTTAGTGGCTTTTCTTTCATTTTTCTTTCATTACATCCTGCTTTCATTTCATAAAAGCTAATTTCACAACCGGAAAGTGTTTAGAGAATTTGATGGACGGGTCATTACAAGTCCCAGTGGCAGCCTTTGAGATGAGCCCTGCTTTGTCTTAATGCAAATTCCTCAACATCTGGAAGAGACCCATCCTACCCATGCCCCAGGCATGTCTGAGAAATGCCCCTGGCGATAAGAACCACCTGCACAAATCAGGGGACTCCCCTCTATGGGCAGGTCAGCACCTGACTGGTGGCCAAAGGTGAGCAGAAGGTCCCTGGGTCTGCCCTCCAGGCTGTTGGCGCCAATGGAGAGCTGGTGATGCTCAGTCCTGTGGGGCATCCTTAAATGCTGAGTCAGGACAGGCTGGGAAGCAATTGTGAAGTAACTAAAAACAACCCTATAGAGAAAGCCTTTGAAGGGCCATTGCACTGTGAGGGAGGGATAATGGCTGTGTGTAACTGTCTTCTAGATGCTGTACCGTGTGGAGGATATTGCCAGTACTATCAAGTTTTTCCACAGCTGCCTTGACCATCACGGTAAACTCCTGATCATAATTTTATCAGGTAAGAGGCACCTTTATTTTTTGCTTCTCAGGATTTCAGTAGCACTTATTCTTCTAGAGTAATTAAATAAAACCAGTGCTGTATTTCATAGGGAGCTTGTAATCTTGGGCTTAGCCTCTTGGACCCCAATATTTGATGGGACCCTTTCGTGGTATTGTTTCCATGTTTATTAAATAGATAAATAGCTCCATAACTAAAAGAGACCTCCTTCTGTGAAATTACTGGCTAGAGAGAAGTGTGGCTATTCATGAATGAGGGTCAAAACTTCATGGTGAAATCATCACTGTAAAAACACAACCTGATCTCTAAGAAGACCTGTCTTTTGGGGTAGGGCTCTTCCCCATGTTTGCCATTAATACTCCCTCTCGTTGCTGGTAGGCTGTTTCCCTTGCTAGCTGGAACTGTCTTTTTCAGGTATGTATTCTTTGATATGCACTTAAAATTGAGTTTTGATATATAAAAACATCTACAGTATTCTAGCAAAGGGCACTGAATAGGTAGTGTGCATGTGCAGCCTCAGTGCACTGGTACCTCTGTGTGTAATCCTAGGCAAATCCAGTGCCTGAGGCCATCTCCCATGAGTTTTCTTTAAATAGGAGTGTTTTGGAAGGAGAAGTGGGGAGATCACAGGTTTACCTCTCTTTGGGCATGGATATTTATATATGGACTCAAGTAAGGGGAAAGCTCTTCTGCTCCTGGCAAGGTCTGGGTCAGCAGCAAGGGAGCATTTCAAACTCATTTAGCAGTTGCATTAGCTGGTGTTTGTCTGCTTTGGCTTTGCGAAAGTAACCTTTCCTCCTGTTCTGTCAGACAGTAGTGGATGGGCCAGCTTATGGAAGAAGTACAGACACTGTTTGCCTTCCACGGACAGTGGCCACTACATCACCTCCAACAGCATCGCAGATATTTTAAAGAGACTTGGTATTGAATACCACATTTATGAGTTCCCGTCAGGCTGGGATATCACTGAGTGCTTTATGGATGGGGACCTCGTTGGAGGCTGCATGATGGATTTCCTGACGGGGACAAAAAACTTCCTGGGCACGGCCCCCCCAGGTCTGCGGCGGCAGCTGCAGGAGGCTCTCTGCCAGCCAGAGTGCAGCTGCAAAAAGGATGGGAGGATCATCTTCAGCAACAACCTGAGTATGATTGTGGTTGATTCCTAGAGTCTGGACCAACCGTAGAAGACAAGTTAGGGTGGGTATGGAGCCAATGCAGTTGCAGAAGGGTGTAGTATAGAAAGAAGGCAACTCACAGGCAAGAAGGTAGAAAGTGAGGCTCAGCTGCAGCCTCTCATTCCCAGCCAGGGTCAGCAGAGCCACCTGTGACACCAGAGATGAGCTCTTTGTTCCGCTGTGGTCATCAGGGACAAGATTTCACCCTGGCTATTCAGTCATAGAATCATAAAATGGTTTGAGTTGGAAGGGACCTTAAAGATCATCTATTTCCAACCCCTCTGTCTTGGGCAGGGACATTTCTGCTACACCAGGTCCTAGTCTAGCCCTAGAAAAACATTTTGCAGAGAGTAAAGAGCTTAATCTCACTAAAAGCCTACATGGACTTGGTTTGTGACAGTATAAATCCTGTTTGTGCTTTTGACACTGGGATTTCCACTTTTTTATAGAGCCAGCATGTTTACATATCTAAAGACATGTCTATATGACCACGTGCTGTTTGTCAGCTGGGATGAAGCTGCAGGCTCGGTGCTGACTGCATAGAGACCCACTGCTTCCAGCTGTGCCAGGGCAAAATTGGAAAGGTGTCCCTACTGCTTTGCACCCAAGTAATGTGCCTTGCTGCACCCAGATATGAGATGTAAGTTGCTCTGAACTAGGCTGTTTTACATGGGGGTATCAGTGTAGGTATTTACTGCCCAAATCATCTCAGCACCTTGCAACATAGGCATGTCTTAAAAAATTATCAGCTGTTATGTCTGGAGGCGTTTTTGGATCCCAGGATGATACCTGCCCTGTGTTCTTTCAGGCAGACATTAATTTAGTTACTTTCTTGCTACTGTTTTTCTCCATTTAAAATAAAAGCAATCTTAAACCAAAAAGGTCACATTTTTTTCTGCATATGTGGGCTTACAGAAAATGAAGAGCAAAGAGGTTATTTAGCTAAAAACAAAACAAAAATGCAAAATGCCATTTTATGGAAACATTAAGGGTTGCTTATGAGAAAAATGGGCCTGAGGATGTGGAAAAGCTGTAAGCGAGCTGCAGCTTGTCCTTGCGCTGCAGCTGGGGGAGGCAGCTTGGCTCACTCGGAGCCACATCGCTTCAGCGCAGCAAAACAGAACCGGTGTTACTTACATATAATGTATGTAGTTAAGATGTTAATACAGGTAAGTTAAGACTATTTCCACGCGGACCTGAGCTGTTCAAAGGGCTGAAGGATGTACCGCAGGGGCCCGGCTCTAGAGGGAGATGCTGCACGGAATGTTAGTGGGGCTTGGCACTGCATTGTCTCGTCGTGCTCTGCCTGAGTACAGGGGGGAAAGCCGCCTGCAGTCCCACTGGCTTCATTGCAAATAGCTCTCAGGGCAGGAAACACCAGCTCAGATACCTGCAGGCACAGAGCCTACCACTATAAACTGATTTTTCTGTGCTTAAGCTGGAAAGCACATGCCTGTGTGTACCCTAAGGGGCTGCCTTAGTGATGCCTGTTATTAATCAAAAGGCTTGCTCCAGCATCATGAGCACATGGGTCAGCACATTGACTTGTAAACTATTACATGTCATGATTCCAATAAACCCACCTGCAGCCCACACACCATCTCTCTGCCCGGATAGACCAACCAGTATCAGTGTTCACATCTGAAAAGGTAATGTCAGTTCATAGAGTCATTGTGGCACTACTTTGTCCTTTGGTTTTTTGGGAGTTTGCTTTGGTTTTTGCTTGTTTGGGTTGTTTTGGGGTTTGGTTTGGTTTGGTTTGGTTGGGTGTTTGTTTTGGTTGGTTGGTTGGTTTTGGTTTGCATTTTTTTCATATCTTTTTGACATGCAGCCATTTGTCCTGAAACTACTGTAAAGAATAAAAGAGAAAAGCAATGGAAAAATGATAGCGTAACATCATCTCTCTGGACTGCAGCACACTGATCTGTAAGTACTACTGCTGTCAGCCTAAGAAACATCATTCAAAACTGGACAGTCTCCTCCAGAGTACTCCATACCTGTGCACAAACCTTTCATTTTGATCCGTTTTAGTTTTTTATTCTGAAGGTATCTATCTCCTTTGCTTGTGCTTGCTCAAAGCACTGGGCAGTGAACGTACAGCTGGGCTGTTGAGCAGGCTCTCAGCACTGCTCTCATCAATGTTCTCCTTCTATGGTTAATGCCCATGGTATATTTCCAAGTGTTGGTGATGTCTCTGTCTCTACCTGGTAGATGAAAAAGAAAACCAAAATATACCAAAAACCAGTCTTGCTTTCAAAGCTCCAAAGAACCATCTACCTGTTGGTCTTTGCAGACATTTGGAACAGCCCATGTTCCCCCAGATCTTCCCCAAACCAAGAAGTTTTTACCCCTCCTTGGAGTTTTCTGTGCAGATAGACATGTTTCCGGTAAGCAGATACTCAGCAAAACCTGTGAGCACCAAATTTACCCACACCATTGTAAATCAATGTGCAAATGCTCAGAAGAAAAGGAGCTCTTCAAAGCAGACTCTTTAGTGACAGCCTAAGGAGATGAAACAGGGCAACCCATTAAAAACATGACTGCTTAATGCTTTATCTGTAATTTTTCTTTTGATTCTTGAAAAGCAAGTTATTTAACGACAATCCAGCCTGTTCACCTGGAACAAATGCTATCCTAAGTGCCTGTTCCATTTATTTATATACATACTTATTCTTGGGCGAATACGCTATTTAATAACTACCAGTGCTTTCTAAAACAGGCTCTCCTCCCACAGAGAACTTCTGCCTGCGCTTTCCCGGCAGCCGGGATGCAGCAGCGCAGTTCGGCCTCCGTGGCCGCGAGAGGGCTGCAGCAGCCAGCGGATTAAATCCGCCCAACACACTCGCGACGCAGCGCGGGAGGCAGAGTCAAGCAGCCAGGCAGGCGGAGGGGGCGCTGGCTCAGCTCTGCTTTCTTTGCTGGGTCTCCGCATCCGGATTCTAGGTGTTGGGGACCGCGCTTTTTTCTTCCTGAGAGTCATGTTGTTGAGGCCAAGCTCCAGGTCATAAATAAGTTAAAATTGCACAGTAGAGGTGCCAACAAGGGCTGCACAAGTTTTGCTAGTGGGTTGTTTTTTTTTTGTCCCCACTCAACAACTGAAGTGCTGCAGCTTGGCTGCCTCTCAAACTGCAGACAGCTAACCAGGCACTGGGGCTGACCCGGGCAGGAAAACACAAGGAAGGGGGTGTCAGGAGTAAGAGGTTGCTTCTGCTTTAACTTTGAGTTGAATTAAGCTCAGTCCGAGATGACCCCTGCTCCACAGTGAGTTTTATGGCAATTCCTAGTGCTGCAGTTTGCAAGGAGCAGGTCCAGGGCTCTCTGAGGGAGCTGTGCTGCTCTGTCAGCATGATAGCTTGCTCCAGCCCAAAATGAATGCTTCTGTGGATAACATGTAGTAAGCTGTTGTGTGTACTCTGGAGTAGAAGTAATGTCTACAAAACCCAAATTGCATTATTTTTAAATGCTTTAGCTGCAGGTTTTATCCTTACTTCAAGTTAATAATATGCCTATTTCAATGGCATGTCATTGCTCTGATTGTGTATTACAGCCTCTTAAAAATGAGTTACAGAAAGCAGCTCTTTATAATATCGAGGGAGGAGAATTTGGTTTTTACTGCTGATATTTAGTTTTGGGGCTGAATGGTTTACCTTTGTAGTGAACATTAAGCTTTTTCTATCTGTGAACATTACGAGGGGAATGAAAGTAGCACAGGAACTGGAAAATCTAATAGCTCTTTTCCAAATAATCCCATTGAAAGACAAGCTCAGTAAAATACTGGAGCATATATTGAAAAAATTAAAATTAACCTCAGTCACGGAGCAAAGCATAAAAATACAGATGCTGACTTCCCCCCCCCCCCTTCAATGTTTGCCCACAGAAATATATATCAAGGACATAGAAAATCTTTGGTTACTTTACGCATTCTTCATAAATAAATACATCAAATAAATTTATGCTTGTACAGTGAGATCTCTAAAAATCATGAGCCGTACAGCATCTGTATTAATAGTTTTCATTGAGACACCAAGCTTTGTCCTGTAGTCTTCAGATTTGGGATTCTAGTTCTGGAGGTCCCTCGAGTGAAGGAACCTGAGGCACAATCTAGATGTGGTGGAGAGGTTGCCACAAGGTTGTACTTAGGAAATCTGAGGAAGACTCAGGACATGCTTATGCTTAGAAAATAGGTTTCCATCTGCCCTCAATCCATGCATGGTTCAGAGCTGTTTCCTTGAAAATATTGTCAGACAGTCCTTGCTAGGAATAGAATTTGGGTTTCCTGAGAGACTGACTGTTCTCAAAAAGCTTTATGGTGAGAAGGGCAGGAGTAACTGCAAACTCAACATGCAGTGTCTTTTGATCGAGTTAGTCCTGATGACCCAAACCATAAACCATCTCTGCATGCTCCATGTACAGCAGAGAAGGCAGCAAAAGCCAGACAAATCTCCCTGAAGCTGCTGATTGTACGTCTGTGTATTGGTGACAGGATCATACTGACCTTCCTGGAGCTTACAAAGGCTTTCATAGGTCATAATTCTAAGGTGTTTATCATGCTACTTTTTAAAGTACAGTATTTTTTGATGGTCATATCCTCCAGACTGAGAGGAAATATCCAAACCAAGTCTAAAATATCTTTGCTGTTAACCATTTCTCCTTGGAGTCATTCAGCTCTGGTACTGAAGTATCAACAGAAACCTAAATCTTGCTAGATGGCAAGAATCCTGGTTAGGTCTCCAAAGACCTCTATGGACGAGTGCATGGTCCCTCTACTATGCACCAAGCTGCTAGGATGCCTGACTGCAACAGCCTGGAAGTCTCCTTGTTTTTGTACACTGGATGGCTCTAAAAGCACCCTTATCAATGCAAAGATTCCTTTCAATCAGTCCTAAAACAGGAAAACAAATAAACTGACAGCTTATCCCTCTAATACAAATATGTTCATGTGATCTGCCTGGCACAGGAGCTGGGGCTGCAGCCTGGACACCCAGAGGACATTGTGCAGCAGCCCTCCTACAGTGTCTTATTTAAGGCTGCTGCATTTAGCTAAAGCGGCAGCTGATACAAAATGTAGGATATATGATGTACATTCCCCATTCTCCTTTAGCGTCTTGTTAAAAATAAAATTAATCATAAAAATCCCTCTGAGAGAAAAGTTTGGAGTACAAGCTAGAGCTGGAAAGATCTTAGGTCTGACCAGGGTTTGTAGAACATGTGAGACAGCAGGATCCCAGCTGGGCTTTTCTTCTCATCTCTGAGAAGGAACAGGGAAGAGAAGAGCAGGAGTTTCATTTCCACTAGTTGCTTCTTGATAGTCTGATGACACTTTCAATAAGACCTGCTAGCAAGCTGGTAGAGAAAACATATGTTTTGTCATACACTGTAATCATGGTACCTCTGGTGAATTTAGAACTGTGATAAAGAAATTTTCAGAGCAGTCTCTAAGTCCCTATTGCTTTGTTAACATTTTTTAGCATGCTATTAATCACTCTCTATGTATCTGTCAACAGCTGATATTATGGATTAAGGAAGATTACAGCTCATTGCTCCAGTGGCTGTTTTCTTTAGGATTTAACTCTATGGGCACTTTGCCATTGACTTCACTATGACAAGACCAAGTCCCTTGATTTTATGAACACTTTTCAATGCTTTCCTGACTCAGAGTGGGTTTACTTTATAAGATATCTAAATGATCATCCAGAGAGTAAATGTTTTTATTTTATTATTTCTGGAAAGGCTAATGTACTTTCAGTGCTGAACAAACAGTGTGTAAGATCTTGATTTGCAGATGTTTTCATGTAGATAAATGTTGACTTTGGTTTGACATGCTTGTGCAGATCATGTAATTTGTTACTTGGAAAAAGGAAACAATATTTCAAAAAACTCAGATTGAAATTCTACAGATTTAATGCATTTAACTCGTAGACCTTCCCAATTATTTACTACCAACTACGGGTTGTTCTCCGATTTTACATAATGGTTATCCACTTTGGGATGCAAAGAAACCCCTGTGACTCATATGATCCAACACAGCGCAGAAGTAATTAACACTGGAGAATCAAACAACAGTGAACAACCTTCAGTCTAAAAATTATTCACTCAAACTCAGCCCCTCGTGTCAGGACTTGTTTTTGTACATGCTTAAAAATAACAAAGACAACAGTACAAATTTCAGCCTGGAGATCTTTCCTGGGCTTATTTAATTCTTACAGCTTCCCTCCAAGGTCTTGCCTTTCCCAGCTTCCTTCTTCGGCAGAGCATCCCTGGCTCCATGGCCTTATGTCAAGGCAGATTAGGGGCTGTAGTGAGAGGACAAGGGGTAATGGGTTCAAACTGAAACAGGGAAAGTTTAGATTGGATATGAGGAAGAAATTCTTTACTGTAAGGGTGGTGGGGCCCTGGAATGGGCTGCCCAGGGAAGTTGTGAATGCTTCATCCCTGGCGGCGTTCAAGGCTGGGTTGGACATAGCCTTGGATGGCATGGTTTAGTGTGAGGTGTCCCTGCCCATGGCAGGGGGGTTGGAACTTGATGATCTTAAGGTCCTTTCTAACCCTAGCTATTCTATGATTCTATGATTCTATGAATCAAGGAAAACTTTCCTCCCGTGCTTAGGGGATGTGGGGTCATGGCCAACCTCCATAGTGCCTCACTTGCAATTCCTGCCAAAAGTTAATGCAGATTTTTGACTTCAGAGCCTAAGGTGATATGAAACAAATGACATGCACTCATCTGAATGTTTCACTAGGAGTGTCTCACCTGATTAGAAATGACTTAAAACAACAAGCTCTGCTAGACAGTACATTCACTGCACTTTGTATACATTATTCCTGAGCTACTGCTTAATATTAATATTTCCAATGCTTCTGAAATTTTAAACTAAGGACATTAATATGAGCTATACTACAAAGCCAGGTAAAGGTATTAATAAGAGAGTGAACTTGCTTTCTCATCTGTATGAGTGAGTTGTATTTCATGTCCCTGTACATACAGAGGAGCAGCCTCACCCCTCCAGCAAATATGGTCCCCAAATTCATTCTTGTTCTGAACTTAAGAAGAATTTGAATTCTTCCAGTTTAAACAAATCTTCCAATTCCATCATTCAGCAGCAAAATGCTTTTGAAAATAATTAGCACTTATACTGGTAGCTTCGGCAGCCATATACTAAAACTGGAATGATACACAGGAGACTGGCACGGCCCCTGCACAAGGATGACACACAAATTCATGAAGCGTTCCATATTCAAAAGACTGTATTATAATGGTCCCTGAAAAATGAAGGAATATATGAAATTTCACCCAGGCTCAGGCAAAAACTGCACCTGACCAGGATCCTGTCCTGTCTAGGGAGGGAAAGGAAAGAGGGAAATATAGAAAATAGTCGGTCTGCTATGACATCTTTCTTTTTCTTTCTCCATCCTCCCCTCCTGTTTGGCAACCTGTCAGTGAGGGACTGAAGGCTACATCCAGGCAATCACACCTCCCCCTTGCCTTTCCTCATTAATTTGCCTAATTAGTTTCCACATATTTTGCAAAGATGAGCAGCAAACAAATCCTTTCCAATGCGTCTCCACAGCCACTTTCCATCTTGGTCAATAATCTCTTCTTTTTTTTCTGAATTTCATCTAATGTGAGGACCATCTGATCTCTGCAAATATGACAGCTCAGCTGCGCTCTTGGTTTGAGGCCTGCAATGAACTGGATGGCACTTGTTTCACCATAGTCACCACCTCCTTGGTGTTGTGAGGTAGTAAGAGCAGTGTGAAGAAGGAAATCAGCAAGGAGGAGAAACAATCCTTACCAGCCCCAGTGCTGATGGCCTGGGGGATGAGAGGTGAGAGGTGAGTACTGTGAGTCAGCCAGGAGATGCTCCCTAACATGGCAAGAGGAAGAGATGGAGGAAAAGCTTTTCAATCACACATTTCAGTCCTCTGGGGAGAAACACATGAGCTCATCACAATGGCACTGAGTGTGTTTCCAGCTAACAGTTAGCAGTTGGCAAAGCAGAATTGGTGGGTTGTTGGTTGGCTGTCAGTGACTGCTTATAATGTTTTTTTCCATCAGGTATAGTAATTTTATTATCAGTCTTCAGTTGTTCTGAGGGCAGAACATCAGCATTGTGGTGTAGGATGCTGCTTTTTGGTGGGCTGGGTTTAGGCAGGACTTTGACTTTGTGCTAGGTGAACCTGCCTTCTTTGAAAGCCCATACAGAAGGCTTGTCAGGGCTGGCTGTGACTCTTGGTGCGCCACTCCGCTCCTTGATCTGCCACTGATGTTCATGTACACCCTGACTGCATCTGATCTGTCATCTTATGTTTACAAGATCAAGCTAGAAATTCTATCAGAGGGTACCTGCTGTTAAAAACTTGGCTGTTCAATGGAGAAACCTTTAAATCTGAGCATGCAAAGAAAAGTTCATTTTTGTAATTGACAGCTGTCCCTGTTGCCAGGAGAGCATGGGGCCCGTCACAGGCTTTCCCCGTCTGGCCATAATCCCTTCTTCTTGCTGGGCCCCAGTTTTCCATCTTTAAAATCTTCCTTTCCCTGAAGGCAGGTCATAAGGCTAGATCCATTACTATAAGTGAGAGGCTTTATTACTGAGGTGGTAAGTGTCATGCCAATACAATAGTAATAATAAATAACTTCTCTGGAAGTGTAAAAGGGTCTGACATTATTAATTGTATTTCAAGCACTTGCAGTGTGTGTGGACTGGAATTGAATGCAGAACATACAGAAGGTTTTTCTCTTGCTCACGTTTTTTTCACTTCGGAAATAAATGTTTTTTCTTCAACTGAAATGTCCTTGGTGCATTGACCCAGCAAGAAACCCCTCACCTGTACAAGTCCCCATCACTCCAGTTGGGGTTCAGATTACCCTGCTGGGGGGCAAAGGTGGAGGGGAACTCCTCTGAGAAGCAAGGGAGGTCTCACTTGATCCTGTAAGCTTTTCCATTTCTGTGCTTTCAGAATTGCTTCCTATTTCCCCACAACATTCATTTCAGCCCCTTTTCATCTGTGGTTATGAGTCAGTGAAGTGAAAGGCTTCCCAAGAGCATCTTGCCAGGATACACAGGCGAAGGAGGCTTTCTGTGTTGTTCCCACTGGGGCCTTTCTGAAATACCTGCTCATAACAGCAGCTCAGGACTTTGGCATCAAAACCCCAGTGCTGCCCCAAAGCACTTTTGATCTGCCCTCACCTGCTGCCTTTACATAATTTACTGCCTTTACATGCCTCTAATCACGAGGCCCCTCTGTCTCTCTCAGCCCTTTCTGCTTTCATCCCATAAAGATGCAAATAAATCCTTTAGCTAACATGCACCTAAGCAGATAATATCTAAATGCTGCAGGGAAAGAAGATCTACAAAAGCAAACCCTGCAGGAGCAGGGCACGCATCCTTGCTCTTGGGCAAGGGACATAACTTGTCCTCAAATGTCCTACATGCCAGCTTACCATCACTTCTTCTCCCAAGGGGTCCTGCACCATCCCTCTTCTCCAGCCAGGCCAGGAGAGCCACTTGTCAGACCCCAGGCTTCTTTCAGCACTTCAAGCACATGGTGATCTGCTGGTGACACCTTGCAAAGGGAACTGTCTTCCTCAACTGGGATGAAAAACCCCCAACTTTGCTTCACCTGCAAAGGTTTCTCAGGATAGGTTTCCTGCAGAACAATGAAAAGCGCCTTCCCTCACTGACAACCATTACTTCTTTTTCCCATGATGGAAAGTTATGAAAGTATTTGTGTGTTTTCTGGGTTTTTGTTTTTTGGTTTTGGGGGTTTTGTTGGTTTTTTTTTTTTCCTGGTAAAATTTTCGGTGTAAACCCATTCTCTTCATGTCTTTTGCTTTCATGCATTCCAGAGACAGTTACTGCCTGAGTGAAACTGACCTTGAGAAATTTCATCTTGAAAAATGAAAATCTGGGGGATATACTTAAACATAGAAACCCAAAATCTAGAATAAAAGCAATTGGAAAACCTTCAAGGTAGCAGGTTTCCCTTGTTACAATCATATGAAAGCCTTTGACACTGTCTCACATGACATCCTTGTCTCTAAGTTGGAGAGACATCAATTTGATAGGTGGACCACTCGGTGGATAAAGAACTGGCTGGATGGCCGCACGCAAAGAGTAGTGCTCAGTGGCTCAATGTCCAGCTGGAGACCAGTAACGAGTGGTGTCCCCCAGGGATCGGTGTTGGGACCGGTCTTGTTCAACATCTTTGTGAGTGACATGGACAGTGGGATTGAGTGCGCCCTCAGCAAGTTTGCCGATGACACCAAGCTGTGTGGTTCGGTTGATATGTTGGAGGGAAGGAATGCCATCCAGAGGGACCTTGACACGCTTGTGAGGTGGGCTGATGCCAACCTGATGAAGTTTAACCATGCTAAGTGCAAGGTCCTCCACCTGGGTCGGAGCAATGCCAGGCACAGCTACAGGTTGGGCAGGGAGGAGATTGAGAGCAGCCCTGCGGAGAAGGACTTGGGGGTGTGGGTTGATGAAAAAATGAACATGAGGCGGCAGTGTGCGCTTGCAGCCCAGAAGGCCAACCGTATCCTGGACTGCATCAAAAGGAGTGTGACCAGCAGGTCGAGGGAGGTGCTCCTGCCCCTCTACTCTGCTCTCGTGAGACCTCACTTGGAGTATTGTGTGCAGTTCTGGTGTCCTCAACATAAAAAGGACATGGAACTGTTAGAACAAGTGCAGAGGAGGGCCACGAGGGTGATCAGGGGACTGGAGCACCTCCCGTATGAAGATAGGATGAGAAAGTTGGGGCTGTTCAGCCTGGAGAAGAGAAGGCTGCGTGGAGACCTCATAGCAGCCTTCCAATACCTGAAGGGGGCCTATAGGGATGCTGAGGAGGGACTCTTCATTAGGGACTGTGGTGAGAGGACAAGGGGTAATGGGTTTAAACTTAAACAGGGGAGGTTTAGACTGGATCTGAGGAAGAAATTCTTTACTGTGAGGGTGGTGAGGCACTGGAATGGGTTGCCCAGGGAAGTTGTGGATGCTTCATCCCTGGCGGCATTCAAGGTGGGGTTGGACATAGCCTTGGATGGCATGGTTTAGTGGGAGGTGTCCCTGCCCATGGCAGGGGGGTTGGAACTCGATGATCTTGAGGTCCTTTCCAACCCTTACTGTTCTATGATTCTATGATTCTATGACTCAAAAGACTTATAAAATGCATCCTGCTAAATGGTAGTAGAAAATCCTGAGTTCTTTAAGACTAATATAGAATCATAGAATCATAGAATAGTTAGGGTTGGAAAGGACCTTAAGATCATCGAGTTCCAACCCCCCTGCCATGGGCAGGGACACCTCCCACTAAACCATGCCATCCAAGGCTATGTCCAACCTGCCCTTGAACACCGCCAGGGATGAAGCATCCACAACTTCCCTGGGCAGCCCATTCCAGTGCTTCACCACCCTTACAGTAAAGAATTTCTTCCTCATATCCAGTCTGAACTTCCCCTGTTTCAGTTTGAACCCATTACCCCTTGTCCTCTCACTACAGTCCCTCATGAAGAGTCCCTCCCCAGCATTCCTATAGGCCCCCTTCAGGTACTGGAAGGCTGCTATGAGGTCTCCATGCAGCCTTCTCTTCTCCAGGATGAACAGCCCCAACTTTCTCAGCCTATCTTCATACGAGAGGTGCTCCAGTCCCCTGATCATCCTCGTGGCCCTCCTCTGCACTTGTTCTAACAGTTCCATGTCCTTTTTATGTTGAGGACACCAGAACTGCACACAATACTCCAAGTGAGGTCTCACGAGAGCAGAGTAGAGGGGCAGGATCACCTCCCTCGACCTGCTGGTCACGCTCCTTTTGATGCAGCCCAGGATACGGTAGGCTTTCTGGGCTGCGAGCACACACTGCCGGCTCATGTTCATTTTTTCATCGACCAACACCCCCAAGTCCTTCTCCGCAGGGCTGCTCTGAATCTCTTCACTGCCTGACCTGTAGCTGTGCCTGGGATTGCTCCGACCCAGCTGTAGGGCCTTGCACTTGACATAATTAAACTTCATCAGGTTGGCATCAGCCCCCCTCACAAGCGTGTCAAGGTCCCTCTGCATGGCATTCCTTCCCTCCAACTTATCAACCGAACCACACAGCTTGGTGTCATCGGCAAACTTGCTGAGGGCGCACTCAATCCCACTGTCCATGTCACCCACAAAGATGTTGAACAAGACCGATCCCAACAGTGATCCCTGAGGGACACCACTCGTTTCTGGTCTCCAGCTGGACATTGAGCCACTGAGCACTACTCTTTGCGTGCAGCCATCCAGCCAGTTCTTTATCCACCGAGTGGTCCACCTATCAAATTGATGTCTCTCATGTCTTTTCTTCCTAAAATATTTTGTATACCAGTTTAATCTTATCTGAAAGAGAAGGAAATTACAACATCTACAAAACCTTAGTTGATGCTGCCATCACGGTACAGGAGAAAGATCCCACTTAAAAAGCTCAGACTAATGTGAACCATGCATTTTGCAATGTTATTCATACAAAAAATTGGTAAGACCTAATCCTCAGCAATTTCCAAATTTCATAGGGCTGGTTGCACAAGCAGAAATCCAGCACTGGCATCAAACTCTTCCTGTTGTAAAGAGTTGGAAACTTTATTTTCTTTTTCCTTCAACAATGAATGCAAATGCTCTAAATCTTCTCAGTCCCATGTAGAGATGGTGTCAGATGACTTCAACAGGGGGCAATGTTTTTAGATGCTTATAAAAAATGTGATTTCATACATCTTTCCTGCAAGCTATTATTCAGTGATGAGTGTGTAGAGGGCCTACACAATGCCCAAAAAGTGACTTAAGCTCTTTGTTACATGCAGAAATTGGTCTCAGCAGCTGCAGGGCTCCAGCACAAAGCATTGCAAAAGCCTGTAGCCTACCCTGTACAGCTGAGTTGAGATGCTCATAGATAAGTTCACTGAACAAAAGCAGGTCACATCGGCAGATATAATGTGTCCTTTGAACCTCCAGTACCTCATTTTCTGTCCTCTACAGTGGCATTTATCTTCCTTTGATCATTGAGTAACAGGTGGTTGTTTCATTACAATGGAAATAAAAATAGTTGACATGAGAGAGTGGTGTTTTGCCTATTCAGAATGACAGTGGAAAGTTGCACTCCGGAGTTAGCTTGAATAGAGTGAACATTATTAAGTGCTGACATGAAAAAGACTTCTCAAAGGAGGTAATGCCTTCACCCAATTAATCCTTCCTAATGAACTTACCCTTCAGAGGTAGGTAGAGCACTTTCAGCATGAAGTTTGCTTCCTGTGATCATTTGTGCTAATAAAAGTCTTGTGAGAAAACTGATGAAAACTGATGAGAATGTGCCTGAAGTGAATTTATTTTGATATTCGACTTGTCAGGAAAAAAAGTGAATTGTAACTTTTCAACCTGATCGGCTATTGTACTCTCTCTTGATGATTTCTATTCTTTAATAACTCCTCAAATAATAAGGCTGCTAGGCATCTGCTTCCCTTTGAATTTTCAGCTGAGAAAATTCCATGTTTGAAATTCTCAGAAACAGAGTTTTATTTGATAACCTGTATTTTTGAGGTGGATAACTACTTTACTGAACACCGTGATGGTTATTTCAGTAATAGACTACTATTGGTTATTTCAGTAATAGTAGTCTGTAAATGCTCTTCTGGCTCGGAGAAATTTCTAGTGAGGAAAGAAGCCTTTTTGCACCCAAGCTATGTTATAATGATACTCTGTACTTAGGCAGACCCTTTTATCGAAGCATGTTTTATTCATCAGTTCACCAGACCCTCAATTGGTTTTGTCTAATTGTGACTCTCTTTATACCACACAGGCTTGGAAGTCCAACCATGACTGGTTTTGTATTGGTTTTCCCTGTGGTTTGGATATCTCAAGAAAGAAAGTGCAAGAGAGGGGGGAAAAGTGTGAAAGTTCAAACAAAGCAGAAGGTATCAGACTGAAACAAATCCAGAGGGAGTGAAAAGAGTTGGAATAATTGATAAGAAGATTTTTAAAATCATATATGTGCAATGTGTTGGTTCATTTATAAAACTGGCAGCTCCTATTGAACTGCAATTAGAATTGGTCCTAGGTAGCCAAAGAGACCATCTCAAATGAGGGCACCCAAAATTATTTACCTAGTTCCTACGTCTATTTTAGGAACTCATACTAGTGATCTGATTTTCACAGACGTATTTTTTCAGCCTTGAAAAAAGAAAACATGTCTGAAAATTAGGACTTGAGTTGATAAACTGTAATACTCAAATTTTAAATGCTGATCACTGCAACTTGTCCACTGTTGTCAGCAATATGATCATGAGTAGCAAAGTCCTCTCCATCTCCAATCTAACCAGCAAAAGAAAGGATATTGAATGAGGACAATGCAGCTAATAGCTGGGGAGAAATTTTTTTCCAGCTGCTACACGTTTTTGGGGTCATGATAAAATCAGCTGCTTTGAATCTGTGCATCCCAGTTTCATACCTCAGATGAAGAACTGGGATAATTTTGAGCACTGCAAGCAGCTAATGCTTCTCAACCCCTGTGGCAGGAAGGAATAGGATTTTAATTGCACTTTGTTAAACATGATTGTGGAAAAGCCAGTATATCCAGGCTAGTGTATCCAGGTTTTAGGCACTGACACATTTCTTTCAGTATTCTGGAAAAGTCTCTCAATCAAAGTAAGACTTTACAGCCTGTTTTTAATTTCACAGTTGTAAAGATGAACATGCAACTTTTTCAAAGAAACAATTAGGTATCCCAGAATAAAGCACTTCCCTGCAAAATAATAACATCATATTTAATTAAGTGAAAAACTGTTCTAGCTCTAACAGATTTTAGTGTCTATAATTTATTTCTAGATGAATGGGTATTTTATAGTCCACCCTACTTAGTGTATAATAATGTTGGGTTTTTTTTTAATTATTATTTCTTCCTCTGTTCCATGAAAGTTAGCAAGCATTGCATGCATTCTTTTCAATGAATGTCTTAATATAGTTTCCTTGGAATGAAAATATATTTCTTTCGTTAATTTTGCCAGGCGTTGTATGCCTGCATCTATTCTGTATGCTGGGGCAAAACCAGTGCATGTACGTTTTTCTTTCCCTGATGGTCCCATCGATGAGCTTGGGTTAGAGCAGGTGCTTTTGTTAGGGGCTGTTGCTGCTGCTGCTGCAATGAATTGTTGGTAGATTCTGTTACCAAAGTCTTCAAAGTCAGCTGTTTGGGCTCTTTTCTTTTCCCCACAGCATCCCTACCCCTGTTGCTACTGGTGATAGCCCCCAGCTTTCTGTCATCAACAGATTTCATGTTTCTGTCATTTTTGCTAGACTTAATGAAATTACTATCTGTGATTAGTCCATAGACATTCCATAGTAAATTGACTTTTGTCTGACATTTGCCTTTTCAAAACACCCCTGTAGCCATTTCCTCACCCATTTCATCATCTCCCGATGACTCTCTCATTGAAATAATTGCACCCCATGTGGCACCTTATCCAGTCCTTAAAGCCAGGAAACATTAGAATGGCGGATTTTTTTCAGTCTTAAGCAAATAGGTAAATGATTTTCCCAAAGAAGAGCTCATCCAACATGACCTGTGCCATTCCCAAGGACCCTGTGGTGCATTGCACCATGTTTTCCATTTAAACCTCTTCACTTAAAATTTCCTCTAGCCTTTGCACCACAGCCAGCCCCACAACCAAGGTAAGGCTATCAGGACGCTGGATTCCTGACTCACATTTTTCAGACTGTGGTCCCATCACTCTACTCTTGTGCCCGGGGTTCAGCAGTGGCAGTCATTTTTCTCCTTGTTAGTAGCTGGTGCAGTGCTGAGATTTTACTTTCAGCCTGGGAACAACGCTGATAACACCGATGGTTTTAGTTGCTGCTCAGTAATGTTTACTCTGACCAAGGACTTTCTGAGTCTCATGCTCTGCCAGGGAGGAGGGGAAGCCAGGAGGAAGCAGAGACAGGACACCTGACCCAAACTAGCCAAAGAGGTATTTCATAGAATCATAGAATCATAGAATAGTTAGGGTTGGAAAGGACATTAAGAATATCTTGTTCCAACCCCCCTGCCATTGGCAGGGACACCTCCCAATAAACCATGCCACCCAAGGCTATGTCCAACCTGGCCTTGAACACCGCCAGCGATGGAGCATTCACAACTTCCCTGGGCAACCCATTCCAGGGCCTCACCACCCTTACAGTAAAGAATTTCTTTCTCATATCCAATCTAAACTTCCCCTGTTTAAGTTTGAACATGTTACCCCTTGTCCTCTCACTACAGTCCCTCATGAAGAGTCCATCCCCAGCATCCCTACAGGCCTCCTTACCACGGCACATCATGCCCACTATATAAACTGGGGGCAGTAACCCAGAAGGGCTACATCACTGCTCGGTCAGGCTGGGTATTGGTTGGCGGGTGGTGAGCAGTTGTATTCTCTTCCCTTGTTATTTCCCTTGTCATTATTATTATTGGTGGTAGCAGAAGTGGTTTGTGTTATAACTTAGTTACTGGACTGTTCTTATCTCAACCCGTGAGAGTTACATTCTTTTGATTCTCTTCCCATCCCTCTGGGAGCAGGGGGAGGAAAAACGGGGTGGGAGTAAGCAAGCAGCTGCATGGTTCTGAGTTATTGGCTGGGCTTAAACCACAACATCCTGTCTTGACGGATATATTACAGATCCTTCCTCTTGAGCTTGTGATGTTACATTCTTCCATCTAAAAAGAAAACACATCTAATCACATGTAATTACTTATAAACCAGCAACGGGGTAATGAGGGCAGACTATGGTCCTGAGCTGGCCATGCAGCTTGTGTAGGGGCTGTAAAACCTGAACCTAAGCAATCATGAGGTTTAGAAAAGCAAAGTACATTTCTGCTGGTCCTAATCTTCAAGCTTCTGTGTTTCTCTTTGATAAGACCTGCCCCTCAGGAGCTCTGTGGTCTTGTGCCTCAGAACAAGAGGAGGGAAATGCTGCTGTTGTCTTCTAGAGCACAGGCAGGTGAGAGGAGATATGTTCCCTGAGTTTGGTTTTAAAAGCTTAGACATGCTTTTTGGCTTGTGGCTGAGCTGATGCTTGAGTGATTCTTCTGATCATGAAAGACACTGATTCATCATCAGCAGCCAACACCAGAGCTATCTATTTACACAGGAAAGTGCTGTAATAGATCAATGTTAACTGCTTATTTGCACTTCACTGCTCCAAGGCACAGAAACTAATTACCAAAGATAAATTAGCCCTTGTGACAATGACTAAGAAATACACATCCCAGGATAGACCACCTTGACCACAAACACAGATGATTCTCCCTCTGATTAGGAGCCGCAAAGGCTTATGCGGTGTACCCTTTAGCCAGAAGTCACTCGGGGGGGGGGGGGGGGGGGGGGGGGGGGAAGAGAGAGAGAGCACTGTTGGGTTTGTCCATGTGCCAAGGAGTTGGTGACCATTTGCTGAGCCCCAGACTCTTCCTTTTCCCTATACGTGTCAGTCACTTGACTCCTCCGTGTCTCTATTTACCCAGCTGCCGATTAGCAGCAGTGATAAAACACCTTATGCAGATACCAGAAGACACAACTGATGGCAAAACCTCCCCAGAGGTGTTGCATCAACACATGAGTTTTCCCTTGTACACCGGCTGGGTCGAAAGTTTTCTGTATTGTATGTGAAGTCAAAGAGTTTTTCTGGCAAAAAGCCCTCAGTAGCTCTCATTGCAGTGTGTGGTCAAGGTGGTCTGTCCTGAGAGACCCAGTGAGTGGGTGTGCAGCCAGCCATCACTTCGTCTGCCTCCACCATAAGAGAGTAAGATGGGGTAGATGGCTCTGGATTGAGATCCACCAAATTTTGCAACTCTTTGAGGAGGAAAAGAGAAGAAAAGGGTTCAGGGGAGCTAAAAGCTGGTGTATAGGTGATATAAAGAGGAGCAAGATATGTCGTTCCTGAGCAGGCAGCATGTAAAGGGAAAACTCATGTATTAATGCAACACCTTTGGGGAGGTTTTGCCGTCAGTTATGTCTTCTGGTAGCTGCATAAAGGTGTATTATTACTGCTGCTAATCTGCAGCTGGGCAAATAGAGACACGGAGGAGCCAAGTGACTGACACGTACAGGGAAAAGGAAGAGTCAGGGGCTCGACAGGATTACAATTGCTTTGTAATGCAATTGCTCCACTTTTAGCTCCCCAGACCCACTGTGCTGGATGGGGTGTACATATCAGCATCAGCTGCCAGGAATGGTGTCACTGACCCTGGCTCTCTCTGCTGCCAGCATCACCATTGGGAAAGCGCTTAGCCCCGACTTGTAGCCTGATTGGCTTTTATAGCATCTCCTCAAGATCTGGCTTGTGGGTCTGAAGTTACAAACCTGTGCTCACCCAGGTCAGGTGACATGGAAATCGTATTACATCTGGTGGTGTTACAGCCACTCCACAAAAGCCACCTGCCTAAGCTGGTGCTGTTGCAGGTAGTTTTTCCTAATTTTGGTTTCAGGCAGCAGAGGTCAGCATTGCCCTGCTGATGGGCAACCGTGCTTCCAACCTGCGGACAACACCACCACATGGCAAAGATCATTTTTATTGATCCTTGTGTTTTTATTGTGATGAAATGGGCATGAATTGTGTCTGACCTACAGCAGCTCCTTGAGGAGCAAGTGACCGAGCCACCAGATGTGCCTGGAAGGGAGGTAGCAAGGGAGGCTGTGAGGTGGTCTCACACGTCATGGGCTGTTCAAGGTGCCTGGGGACAGCTGAGATGTCCTCAAGTGCTGCCATGAGAACTGTGGGACACCATGTCCAGCTAGAGTAGCAGCAGCAGAGAGGCTGATACCCTGGCACCACAAATATCCCCAGACACAGGCAGGCAGTAGAGCCTGGGGGTCTTGGCCATGCTAGGGACATTTCCCCAGTCCTGTTCGTATCAGGACTGTATTTTGTATAACTGCTTGTTAAATAACTATGACATTGTAAAGTATGTGACTGATTTAACTGTCATTATATATAGAAAATTACATTACTTATTCTTTATGAATGTACTTTTGACATCATATGGGACCAGGAGAGGAAACAGAGATGTGAGCAGATCCTCAGGGCAACAATCTAAGGCCTTGGAACCCTCCACAGCACTGCCTGCATGGGAAATCAGCTATGGAGGGAAGCTGGCCTTGCCAGGGCAAAAGGGCACAAGTCTTCCTATCTGGGGCTGAGCTGTTCTGTGGACAAGCTTTGGTCTGAACCACAGGGGAGACGTGGCAGCAAATCTTCATGGCCCTAAATATGGTTCATACTTCCAATGCTAAGAAATATCTTTGTGCATCAAGCCAACATTGGGCAGGTAAGAGAAGGAAATTTGTTGTTCGAATGTGTGATTTCTAAAAGCTTTGAAAAACATGAGTCATTTGGGGCTTTTAACACAGAAATTTCCTGTGTTTATGCCTGGCGGCCATTACAGTTTTATCTGGTCAAGAATTCACAAAGACCCATAATATCTGCAAGATACCAATATAGGCTGTATACTGTACGTGCTTACTTAGACTTTAGCCTTTTCTCCCCTCTTTTCAGATTAAATCATGTCTTCAAAAGTTTTGAACTATTTTCCTCAGCAACCTGTGCCTTTATAGGGACAGTGCTCTGTGTGTACAAACAAGAGATTGTCCAGCTTTGGTCCCAAGACATTTGGATGCAGTGCCATGCTGAGGTGAAAAGCCCACTCCTTGCACCCCAAGACCATGGTTGGCGCAGCCTGGACCTGTGGCAGTAGATTCAATCAGTCTCAGTCCATTAGTTTAAATAATAAATAGCTGTAGGTGCCATGATGCTGTCTTCTACTTCATCACAAAAGCTGAAAAGTTACAGAAGGCCATGTGTAATTATGGGCAGTCCCTCCACTGACTTCAGGAAAATTAAACAGCCACCATTTGGGTATCTGGCAGGTTATTTCTCTCAGTGAACCCGCCACATCCCACACTGATGAATGGAAGAATAAGGCATATTTTTATCAAGGCTTTTTATGTCATTATCATGTTTCTACAACACCCAGCAGCTCAGTATGTATTTACGATGGCACAGCTGCATCTCCCTGCCTACAGGAGGGTCTGCTGCCAGCACCTGAATTAGAGATGTACCCCTGGTTTTGAATGACTGCTGAAGATCTTTTTTCCTTACTTCCAGAGAGAGAAAATCCTTGAGGCAAATTGCAATAAATAATACCAAGGGGAAATAAGAATTTTAAGTAATAATAACAACAGCAACCACTCCTTTCCCCAATTTTTCTGCCTTGTTCCCATGCTATAAACCTTCTATTTGGAAAAGGTGGCTCCAAAGTTTTGTATTAAGCTCTGTTTAAAGCCACTGTGTATGGTAGATGCATCTTTTAAGACTGCTGGGGAACTTCTTGATGTGTGTGTTTTGGTGGGTCCAAACTAAGGCCAAGTTGGCTCTTTCAATCCCACCAAGCCCCCCAAAATCCTGACTATGATGTCAAAAACAGGAGCAGCCAGAGGGGCTGTGGAAGTGCGGGGTCCTGGTGTGCAAAGGAGACCAAGCTCAGCTGCAGAGAGTGGGACAGCCTTCATTTACCCCCCTCCTCGGTTGTCCAAACCCCTTTTCTACCCCTTTTTCCCCACCTGGAGTGCTTGGCTAGTAGGCTGTCCCACTCATTCCTCCACTGCTGCCAAGAGTATCACTGACCCAGGCAGCCCTCAGACTCTGAAAGCACTGAATTCAGATGGAGAACTGTCCAGCCTGGGAAAGGGCTGAAACACTCTCCAGGACACAGTGTACCTGCTCAGGAGATGCTGTGGGGTTTGGTGCAGGGAAGGGTTTGGCTGCAGCGAAGAATGATGCTGCAAATATATTGGTGATATCTCCCACCATTAAACACAGATCCATGGGCAGGGCTGGGGACCACAGTGCAGCAGTGCATTAAACCCATGACACCCACAGCTGAGACCCTGTCCTCACCTTGCCATTGCAGCCACAGCCTCCTCTTCTTGCTTAAAACATGTCTAGATTTGGCTCTTGCCCAGCTCAGCCCATGGAAATTTAGGAAAGGAAGGGATAAGATCCAGCCCCCAATGGATTAAGGGGTTACTGTGAAAACTGCTACCCCTATGTCTGGTCAGAATTGAAGGATCCATGAGAACTGCCCCTATGCCATGTTCTTGAGGGTGGTACATGCCTTGGGAAAAGAGCTGTAGTGCAGTGGAGAAAATGCCAGGTTTTCTCTGTGTGTTGTCATCAGTCTGATTGACACTTCATGCTCTCCTTAAATTTGTTAATTGACAGATGGGGTTGGACTTGTGGGCACTCCCAAAATAGTTGTGTCCTTTGTAAAGCTCATACTTACGTGCTGATGCAGCTCTAGTCTGGATGAGACACTGCATGTGACAGCAAGTGGCTGGAACAGGATGCCAGATCAGGGTTTTTTGTTTGCAGGCTGAAAGAGTGGGAAATAAATACGTTTATTTAAAAAATGTATAAAATATTTAAAAAATGTATAAAAATATCAGCTGCCTTGTTGATTCTTGTATGTTTCCACATTTTTATCCACCTGTTTCTGTGCAGACGTTTGCCTCTGAAAAGCCAAAACTGGACCACATTTGCACTTTCCTGCTTGAAAGCTGGAGGCTGAAGTTTTAACCCTGTGTTACCAGGAAGAATCCCACAGCCAGGGGGTACCACCACAGTCCATCTCTCCCTCCTCTGGGCTCTGAATGGCATGGTTAGTAAAATCCACTAACTACATCAAGATGGTGTATTTTTACAACTATCTATCTTTGACATAACTGCTACACTTTAATGAATTTCAGTTTTCTTTTGCATTTTCATGTGCCATACCCACCCTTCCTTAACCTAATCCAGAAGATATTCCTAGAATTTGGATGTGGCTGCAACAGGGAGAGAAGAGTCTGTAGCATTAGAAGGAAATGAACTCCTATGACTAAAATCAACCCTCAAGTCCTTCTTTTCTTGCTATTAACTTCAGGAGTTGTTTGTCAGAGCAGAGACAAAATCAAACCCAAGTAAAACACTGAGTATAATCGCAGAGCAGGCTCTTCTCAGAGTAGAGATTGCAAAGACAATTCCTGCTCAATAAAAGCATGAATGCACATATATATAAAGAAACTCAGCGGCCTTGTCTATGGGAAGATGAGAGGTGAATAGGGATCAAAATAACAAGATGGCAATATAGCTTTCTAATAAAACCCTGATACTTTTGCAATAACAGGTCCTGGGTTTATTTAATCGGGAAAATAGCTGGGAGTTTAAATAACTTGCAATATAAAGACTGCACAAAGGAGAGAGTGGGCTGGCTGAGTTGGATGTGTCAGTATCATGCAGGAGGATATGATGCTTGAAAGAAGCAGTGACACATGGAAACTGCCTACAATGGTACCGGCTGGATTGAGGCGAGATATAGAAATGGTATAAAAAAAATTATTGCAAGCAACTGTTGTAGGCCTGCAGGGCAGAAAGGGAAGGGAGAGCAGGAAGCACTGCAGTAGATAAGGAGGGCAAGCGAAAAGGCGACGACATCATGCCAGGAATGTCAATTACTTGGGCTGTGATAGGGTAAGAAGCTCAAAGTATGTGATCAGGGACTGTGGGTAGCTGCAATCAGCACCAAGCTGCCTCCTTCCAGGTCCACCCAGCTGCAAACTGACAGGCTATGTGCAGGCATCCCTCACAGTCCTCTTCTCCCACACATAGCCTTCTGAAAAATACCTTTTCAGACAAAATTCTTCATGTCTGCAAATACATACACCTTCAGTTTAAGGCTTGAGGAAACAACAGTCATTTCTTTGGGAATAACTTTTCCCGGGGGAGGTGGGGGATATGAGGAGGGGGGGAGGGTGGAAACTACTCAGTACTTTTACTTCTAGGGAAGTTTTAAGATGGTGTTTTCAGCATCCCTTGCTAAAACATGAATGCACTCTGCAGGGAGAAGCTATCCCGTCAAGGCTTCTGCTGGCTCCAAATTAAGCTGTAATTAAAAAACATGAAAATAAAAATGACAGCACTGTCCATGAAAAGCTCTTGTACATTTTCACTTGAGCAATGTTGTAGTACTATGCCAAGGGCTTTAACATGACCCATGTACCTAGCACTCATAAGTGCTAGTAAGAAAGCAGTGGTTTTGTACTGATATTTCACTGTGAAATTCCACATTTGCAACTCTTTTTAGCAGTAGGTGGTACACTCAGCTCTGAAACTAACATATTAGTTCAAACTGCAGTACAAACTGTAGTATAAATTAAAGCATGTCAATGCTCAAAGCCAAGCTCGAGCATGGCAATGCGAGGCCCTGGTGAATCACAGACCATCTCATTTTCCACCCTGAATAGCAGTGTCCAAAGGTCTTACTGCACGACTGTAGTTGATTATAACATCTGGCATTTAAAAAAAAAATAATTATTGTTAATCTCAGTTTTGCAAAAAATTTCAGCCTGTTTCAGTTGTCCTAATTGCAAATTTTTTGTGGTTAATAGTTACACAGTGTGTTAAAACTTACTCTGCTGGGTGTGCTTGCTGAAATCAAGGACTAGAGAGGCAGAGGTCATGCAGCAAGCAGCCCTCCATGTCCACCCATGATGCTTACAAGAGTATTTGGTCTTCATTTTCTTTATTCCTTCACCATTGGCCTCTTGTTTGGCCTGGGAGAAACAGCAACATCATGGCTGAGCTGCTCCTCCCATCTGTGCCCAAAGTCTGGGGCCACATGGTTCCCCTAGGAAAGTCCAGTGTTGCTGAGCTGGCTTCCCACACAGGCAGTCCAGATGCTCGCTGAACCTCTGTTATCAAACATATTTTCGTCAATAACCTGTGAGAACATCACATCATTGTAATGAAGTCAGCAGAAGGGAAAAAGACTTTGGAGCTATAAGCAAAGGCGGCAAAGGCAACTGGATAGTGTGGAGGGGCTGGACTTGCTGGGTGTGAAGCCCCACATTCAAGACAACTTTATCTGCCCCAGAAAGCAGAAACTCTTCAAAAAGACATATGGATCATTTTAGATGCTTAGTATACGTATGTTGCCACAGTATTTCTATGACCAAAGTGGTAAATAGGCTCTGGGCTTCACAGACACCAAGTGGGAATGCCACCCCCGTGCTGGTACTAACAGCTGCCGTCCAGTCCAGACCAGGATCTCGTAGACTTAAAGATAATAAAACAAATTTTGTCAAAGGATACTTCATGACATCAGGGTAATTTAAACATTGAGGTTTGGCATGAATGATGACTTACAAACATCTGAAGTGCTCCTAATACATGTTTTTTGAGTCATCTTAATGTGAAGATTTTGACTGTGAGAGTCATACACAGCTACTCCATCAGAGGGGAGTGAGTGTGTCTAAGCCATTTCCAAAGCTTATCATAAGTTCCCACAGGAAGAGATATGAATGGCAAGAAAATATTACACTTCAAGCAGAGAGATTTAGGAGGCATGTGAACCACACCGAGGAGCTGCAAGTGGAATATTCAGTTGTCAAAATAATGCTGCAAAGGCAGCAGCCACGCTCCCTACATTAACATGTCAGAGCCGAGTGGGAGCAGCCGTCAGTGCCATGTGCCCGGGGGGAGTGATGGCTTCCCAGACACGGGCTAGAAGAAAGCCCTTCTAATTTCAGTTGATTGCTTTTCAAATGCAGCTTGTTCAGATCCTCTTCGTCATGCGAGCTCATTAGGGAATAGCTAGAGGAGGAGGTAAAGGGAAATTAATAACGCGGAAGGTGCCAGCTGCATGTGGATATTGCATAGGTATGGGAAAGCGAGTGATCTTCTGAGAAGGGAATATTTGCTTCAGAATAAATAACAAACTGTTGTTGTTACAAGTGGAAATTATCTTAAGCATGAGCAAGTATTAATTGCTGCCTGACTTCTGTATGGCTTTGCAGGTCTGAAGCTCCACTAAGTTGGTGTGGTTCCAGGGGCAGCCCCATGTGGCAGTTTCTGGGAAAAAAAAATGTCCAAGGTGGTATTTTTCTTGTGTAGATAGTTGCGTGTTTCTGTCAGTTCTGCCCTCGTATCACTGCATCTTAAAAAGAGAAAACAATTATTCCCATATATGGGTAAAATGCTTCCAAAATGTTTTGTAATGAATGATTGTTGCTTGCTAAACTGTGTGGAACACCTAAATCAGTAACAAAAGTGGCAAAGAAGAAAATCCAGCTCCTTTTCACTGGCATAATTCTGCTTTCCCATAGCATCAATAACCTGAACCAGGTCTTCACCAAGTCCTTCATGCTTCTTCAGCACAGAAACTAGTTTCTTGTCAGAGATTGAAGTCTCAAGGAAAAACTGAGCTGCATAGCACTCAGGGGCAGAGAGAGGCTGAGGGTCTCATGTCTGGTCCCTCACTGCCTCGTGGCTTTGCAGGCTGAGAGCTGCAGTTTCTGCAGCTCTGCGTGATTTGATTTCTAGCAGCATCACTTTCTACCAGCTCTTTCTGGTAAGAAGCACCAGTCGGTGGAGGTGTGCACCATCATTTACCACCTCCAGACACAGTAATGAAATTCCTTGAACTTCAGTTTCTTTCCGAGATTAATTTAATTAAGAATTTCAGTTTCAAATTACTAATTGAAATACTCTTTCTTTTTTTTTTTTTTTTCGGTCTGGGACTAGGGCACTGATTTGTTTCACTAATGACAAGCCACAGGTTTGGAGTGTTCCGTAATGACATATTTCACAAACAATCTTTGATTCAGTTAACTTCAGGGAGGGGAAAAAGCACAATTATTTTAACTAAGGCACACATTTGTAAAAATTTAATCTGTTCCTCACCAGCACTTGGGAAGATAAAAGGACACATTAGTTGAATAAATTGTTGTCAGTAGCCAAGTTCTGGTTAGGCCTGTTGCAGTTACTTCCTGTATTACCACAACTGAAAATACAGCCAGGCATTAATTTTTTGCCTTTTTTTTATTCCAACTTTTTTTTTTATTGTCAATGTTTAAGAGGCATTTGGACAATGTCCATAATAACATGTTTTAACTTATGATCAGCCTCAAAATGGTCAGGTAGTTGGACTAGATGATCACTGTACGTCTCTCCCAATGCAGAATTCGATTCTATTCTAGTCTAGTCCAGTCCATTCTATTCTGTTGGGTGGGGTGTGCCCACAGGGGTGAACCACTTGCAGTGCTTTGAGTGTGGCCATGCTGGAGAGGGTCTGGTGTACTGCGCCCCTCCTGTGTGAAGAGCTACAGCAGCCCAAAACGAAAGGTGATGATGCCTATGCTGGGTTTGAAGAGGGAGGGTAAATTCTCACTCAAATTGTGTGGGAAATTCATGGGCTGCTGCTGTAGGGGAGCACCTTGCACACACCTGAGGCTGCCATACCTGCACAACCCACCTCAAAACCATGGTGAGGATGTGGGCTGTGAAGACATGAGCCCTTTCACCCAGTGCAGAGACAGCTGTGCTGCAGTTTCTGCAGGGTACCCCAGTTTATAAGGGCTGCTGCAACTGATGAGCTGCAGGACAAAGTGGATGTCCACCCTTTTCCCCTCAAAGAGGCATCTGCATCTGTGGCTGCGTGCCTACGCATGCAAAGCTTTGGAAATTTCCATTTTAATAAAAGCAACCTTGGAGGAGCATGAACAATAACCTGCCTGCTCTTTGGCACTGACAGTTCAGTTGTCCTGAAAAATGAGATTTTGCTACCCCAGCGCAGCGATCTTGTTATCAACTCCAGCTTACATCAGCTTGCTTTATTAGAAGACAGCAGAAATAATTCCTTAGACATTAAGCAACATCTAGCTTCTGCTTTTATCTGGCTGGCTGAGTGTGATTAAATCAGATCCAGAGGTAAGCCCAATAAACTCCTGGATCTCTGGGCTCAGACATATGGTTCATAAACAGATGCTGTGAAGTATGGTGAAAGGATAGAAATTAGGTCTTTCCTGCCCCACCTTTCTCACTCCTGCTGTCTCTTGAAAATCCAGTTTCCTACATCTGACCCACATACTTTGGACTCTTGGGTTTTATTGAGGCAGGTGGGTCATGACATTCAGATCCTTCCCCTGCCTGTTCCCAGCTCAGCTTTGCTCAGCTGTGGTCCCTGTTCTAATGGGATGGGTCTTCACCCAAGTGAGGGTTGCTGCAGCCGTGCACATGATGGAGAGTCTATTCCAGCACTCCCATATCTTCCAAGATAAAAATCAGCACCATGCAGCTTTAAACACGTCTTCACATGTAAACAGCACTCAGCCCCCACACCTTGCTTGTACCCACCTATTTTTAGCACTTTTCATCTCTGAAGACATTAATTGATTAATCGGTTATCATAGCTTTTCTAAATCTTCACTGGGTACTTTTGTGCTGCTTATTCCTACTTCTGCCATGGAACCAATGAGGCTGTTGAAGCACAACCTATGGGAAACCCCGCATTGGTGTTGGGCACGGTTGGTGGCCTCCCAAGGAGCATGTGGCAGGGCATGTTCCCCTGCACCTTTCCTCCTTCAGCGAGGACTGTCTCCCAGCATCACTCGCAGCATCCCTGGAAGGAGAAATTATGATGTTTCATTTGTATTAAGACCATAACACTTAAATCCTTTCTCCTCCTTCCCAGAGAAAAAAATTTCAGCCAAAAACCATGCAGACGTACTCCAGAGTAGGAAATAATCTCCAGATGTTGATTGTTCCCAGATCTCTCCTCACCTAAGGGGCCAGTGACAACTATTTGGGTCCTTGACAGGCTTCCAGGTGGACTCATCTTACAACTTTGTGTTTTAATAATTATACCACATCATTATTAGCCAATTATCTACAGAGATGTAAATTATCCCCTGAGCTGTCATGACAGAGAGATGTTTAATGCACAAAACCTATTATTTCTCATATATTGGTGACTTCAAGGCTTGTGAGATCTTCTTTCAATAACTCAGCCTCCTGCCATCTAGCACAGTGCTATATACAGGAGGACACATGGTAAAATGGCACAGGGAGGTGAAAAACTTTCCTAAATATTGAGCTGTGGCTGCCTCATCCTTGGCAGTGTTCAAGGTCAGGTTGTACATGGCTTTGAGAAACCTGGTCTAGTGGAAGGTGTCCCTGCCTGTGGCAGGAAGGTTTGAACTGGATAATCTTTAAGGTCCCTTCCAACAGGAACCATTCTATGATTCCGTAATGATTTTATGATGTTAGACAATGTAAATCCACAATAATGCACAAAACTGTGGATCTGCCTGAGGGAGGTGTGACAATCTTCTCTGTCGTTTTACAGAGTGATGCCAGCACCCACCTCCTGCCCTTTTCTGCTGGTTTGTAGCCTGTGGCTCAGCACTGCTCTGCCCTGGGAACAGGTGCCTCTACAGCACATCACACAGACACTGTTTGGAAGGGAAGGTGCTGGGAGATAAGGAAAGCAAGGTCTAGGCAATGGTGCAACATTCTTCCTCCCCATTTACCCATCATCAGGGCAGGACTGAGCCCATGTAGAACTGAAATGGCTGGGATTTGGCTTAGAGCTCACAAAATGTGTCTCCAGGGGAAATTAAAGAAGCAAATTAAAGAACAGCATTTTTTACTTTCTTTTTGTTTTTGTTTTTTTTTTTTTTTTTCTTGTTTTTTTTTTTTTTTTTTTTTTTTTTTTTTTTTTTTTTTTTTTGTTTTGTTTTTATGAATCACTTATAATGACCACATGAATATAATTTTTCTTTTTGGCTCTCTAAACTTAGACTTTTATATTAAAAGGCAACTGGCACTTAGAAAACTCATACTTAGTGAACTGCAGAGGGAGGAAAGCATGGGTCAGATGCACGGAGTTTATATTTTTTTACTAGTTTGCACAGCCCTTGTGATGACAATTAGTCTGGGTTTCCAGAACTGCACAGAAAGCCAGGAAAACACCACTGACCTTGCTGTTCAGCTATGTTTGAACAGCAGCGCTTATCACCAGTACAGAGCCAGGACAGGACTTTGCACGGCATTGCATGGCTGTCGCTGCAGCAGGGTTAGCAGCCACAGCCTGGATAGGAACCATTTGCTGCAAAATGAGTGTTGGCTGGGACACTGCAAGCCAAGGGAGGCTGGCTCAATTTGTAGTTGTCTCACAGAGTAGCTGGGGTTTCATTTCCCTTAAAATGCCTTTGAAAATAAAGTTGTGATTGTCCATTTGCAAATTAGTTGCGGGTCTGCTCATCCCTCCTGATTGTCTTTGGCATCATTCTTTGCCAAGGGACCACCAGAAGGTACTGAAACACTGTGGCTTTGCAGCTCTGGGTTTGCTGCTTGGCAAACTGCTTTGCACCTCCTTCCCTCAAAGTGGTTTGGAAATGGTGCTGTGTATGGAGAGAGAACATACAGTGAGTTACCTTCACACACAGTCATCATTCTAGCTGAACAAGTTTAACTGTTGATATGAAATCTATATTTCAGTAAACTTTCAGCTAAATGTCAAATTAAAACATAGAATCATAGAATCATAGAATAGTAAGGGTTGGAAAGGACCTCAAGATCATCGAGTTCCAACCCCCCTGCCATGGGCAGGGACACCTCCCACTAAACCATGCCATCCAAGGCTATGTCCAACCCCACCTTGAACGCCGCCAGGGATGAAGCATCCACAACTTCCCTGGGCAACCCATTCCAGGGCCTCACCACCCTCACAGTAAAGAATTTCTTCCTCAGATCCAATCTAAACTTCCCCTGTTTAAGTTTAAACCCATTACCCCTTGTCCTCTCACCATAGTCCCTAATGAAGAGTCCCTCCCCAGCATCCCTATAGGCCCCCTTCAGGTATTGGAAGGCTGCTATGAGGTCTCCACGCAGCCTTCTCTTCTCCAGGCTGAACAGCCCCAACTTTCTCATCCTATCTTCATACGGGAGGTGCTCCAGTCCCCTGATCACCCTCGTGGCCCTCCTCTGCACTTGTTCTAACAGTTCCATGTCGTTTTTATGTTGAGGACACCAGAACTGCACACAATACTCCAAGTGAGATCTCACGAGAGCAGAGTAGAGGGGCAGGAGCACCTCCCTTGACCTGCTGGTCACACTCCTTTTGATGCAGCCCAGGATACGGTTGGCTTTCTGGGCTGCAAGCGCACACTGCCGGCTCATGTTCATTTTTTCATCAACCCACACCCCCAAGTCCTTCTGGGCAGGGCTGCTCTCAATCTCCTCCCCGCCCAACCTGTAGCTGTGCCTGGCATTGCTCCAACCCAGCTGTAGGACCTTGCACTTAGCATGATTAAACTTCATTAGGTTGGCATCAGCCCATCTCACAAGCGTGTCAAGGTCCCTCTGGATGGCATTCCTTCCCTCCAACTTATCAACTGAACCACACAGCTTGGTGTCATCGGCAAACTTGCTGAGGGCGCACTGAATCCCACTGTCCATGTCACCCACAAAGATGTTGAACAAGACCGGTCCCAACACCGATCCCTGGGGGACACCGCTCATTACTGGTCTCCAGCTGGACATTCAGCCACTGAGCACTACTCTTTGCATGCAGCCATCCAGCCAGTTCTTTATCCACCGAGTGGTCCACCTATCAAATTGATGTCTCTCCAACTTAGAGACAAGGATGTCATGGGAGACAGTGTCAAAGGCTTTACACAAGTCCAGGTAGATGACATCAACTGCTCTGCCCCTGTCCATCAGTTCCGTAGCCCCTTCATAGAAGGTCACCAGATTGGTCAGGCAGGATTTCCCCTTAGTGAACCCATGCTGGCTGTCACCAAGCACCTTGTTGGTTTTCATGTGCCTCAGCATGCCTTCCAGGAGAATCCACTCCAAGATTTTGCCAGGCACAGAGGTGAGACTGACTGGTCTGTAATTCCCCGGCTCATCCATTTTCCCCTTCTTAAAAATGGGGGTTATATTTCCCTTTTTCCAGTCATCGGGAACTTCACCTGACTGCCATGATTTTTCAAATCAATTCTTCCTGTAACTGTGCATTTGAAAGCATAATTATTAATATTACTGGCATTATTTTATATGACTTTTGTGATATTAACAGTTCATTTCTCCATGAACAGTTCATTTCTCCATCTAAGGCCCCAAGGGAAACAAATTCATTTAACTTAAAAACAAACAAACAAACAAAACCAACCCCTTCACACTAAACATGAAGGAACAATGAATAATTTCAGGCACGCACAGGGCAAATATTTTATTAATGGTCTGATCACCAAATTGCAGTGTGATAGCAGACATGTGTTAACGATTCTTCCACGCTTGTGTTCTGTGGGATGAAAATGCTCCCTAACAGGGCTGTGGAGGGTGCACACATCTTGGAAAATGCTCCCCAATGCCTAAGCCATGAAAAGTAAAGGATAAGCAAAACGTCAGCTGCTGGCATGAAAACAAGCTAAAAAGCAAAGTAATCTATAATGGTAGGATTCTATAGGCAAACTGTAATGATACTGCACATTGCCATGTGCCACACACTGAGACAACTATTTCCAATTTATCAAGACTTGCTTTTCTTATACACCAACAGCAGGGCTTTATTTTTTATCCAGACACTAATTAACACATTGTGGAGCTCTGCATCTAAATGCTCCCAGGGTGTTGGTGGCTGTGCCAGCCGTGTCCTGGGGCACAGCAGGTAGGGTCAGTGCAAAGGGTGCTGGGAGGGCAGGGTTTGAAGTGCCCCCTCTGTCTCTGCAGGCAGCTGCCGCTGTACAAGGTTATGATGTTTGCTGCTCCTTTCTCAGGCGCCACAACCTCCCCCATGCTGCCACGTCGCGGTTCGGGAGGTGGAACGGCAGTGGCTGCTGGGAAGTTGGTCAGCCCGGAGAGTGTCCCGAGCACCGCAGCGGCATCGTACCTGGGAGGTCACAGCCCGAAGAGGCACAGACCACTTGCATGTAAGTACAGCTGCCTGCGAGGCAAGCGCAAGCTTAACAAATTGCGTTAAACTCCTCGAAAAGGAATCCCTGTCTTGCTGGTGTTCAGGGGCAAGATGTAATCCTGTGCTAATAAGCCCAAGTTCCTGCTGCAAATAGTTTACAGCGGAGCGCATGCTCACTTTGTTTTTTGTCCTCATGGGGAAGGTTTAAAGGGGTTTAGCATGAGTTTAAAGCAGGTTTAATTCTGCTTAGTACCAGCCCAAACAAGGGGCAGATCAAGTAACTGCAGTGTAAACACAGAGTCTGTTTTCAAAACTTCTCAGTCTTTTAGGGAGCTGTATATAAATTTGGATTATCACTGAAGGGAACATGCCCAAATGAACATCATTATCCCAAAATTTCCATTAGCCTCATTCAGGAAAAAATCCTTTGCCTCCTTCTCTTTACTCATTTTTAAAGTCAGCTGGCTGCAATTCAAACATCAAAACACATAAGTAAAATAAATGGGGCAAATTCAAACAGCCAAAAGCATAATAACAGAAATGAGACAGATTTCTTGAACTGCATCTAACATGAAAATGAATCTCATCTGCTTATTAGAGACTGCTGAGCAGTGAACACGGGCAAATTAAATCATGGGAAATAGAGGGAGGCACAGAAGAAAGGTTGATTGTCTAAATCTCTTCTTATTAACTGCAAAATATTTTTTCAAGATCGAATGTAGTAAAATATGTTAGTGGCAAATGGCAAAGCCTCTGTGCATTTAAATTAAAAGTGAAGTGTTGGGCAGAGCAGAGGAACGGGTAAACAAGGAATATACCACTTTATTTGCAGGGTGGATTAGCAGTGAGTAATTCTCACCTGATGTATGTCTAGGTGTTTGCTTCCTCACTCTCTATGGCAAAATTCATACTTGGTTTCCCCAGCTAAATTCAGATTTTGCTGCGGATTCAAGTGTTGGTCATCTATGAGAAGGAGGGGTTGCTGGTCGGAGGCTCATGTGTGGTAGCTGACCTGGGTGGGCAAGTGTGCTGCCTCTGTGCACGTGAGTGGCAGATACCACCCTGCGAGACAAGTGGTGGTCCCCCATCATAGAGCCAGTTCATCTGCAATTTGTTGGTGTGTCTAATGCATGGGCTGGTTTGCCTGTATTTCCTAACACCGCCAGCCTCACTGAAGCAGGTAGCGAAGGGAAAGCTTTGTGGCTGGGGAGGGCATCATCTTCCCATTTTATTCCTACCAGTCCTCGTGGGCATCCAGGCCCCAAAAAGTTTTTAAAGCTCTCCCATCTCCAAGTTATCAGTCCTGTTTCATCATTGCTCTTTAACATGCTTGGTTTTGCTGTTTTTTCTCTTGAAAGTATCCTTGCTGACTGAGAGGGTGTGGAACAGCAAGCCAATAAAAAACTGGGTCTGCCTTGGAGGTAGTATGGGTGGAAAATCACACATGGGTCCTGCACTGGAGGTTGCATGCATTGGAGGAAGTGCATTGCTGCAAACCTTTACCATGCATCTGCCTGCAGGAACCTTTGGGATGTCTAGAGATGAGGCTTAACGACAAAACCAAAACATCACAATTTGGATGTTATCTCAGACACAAGACATCCTTGTATCATCCTTGCATATCTTCAGAGACAAGACATCTTTGTCTCTAAACTGGAGAGACATAAATCTGATGTATGGACAAGCCAGTGGATAAAGAATTGGCTGGATGGCCACATGCAGAGAGTTGCGGTCAATGGCTCAATGTCTAACTGGAGACCGGTAATGAGTGGTGTCCCTCAGGGATCGGTGTTGAGAACTACCCTGTTCAGCATCTTTGTCAGTGACATGGGCAGTGGGATTGAGTGCGCCCTCAGCAAGTTTGCTGATGATACCAAGCTATGTAGTTAGGTTGATGAGCTGGAGGGAAGGGGTGAGATCCAGAGGGACCTTGACACGCTTGAGAGATGGGCCAGTGCCAGCCTCATGAAGTTCAAAAAAGCAAAGTGCAAGGTCCTACAGCTGGGTTGGAGCAATCCCAGGCACAGCTACAGGTTGGGCAGAGAAGAGATTCAGAGCACTCTGCAGAGAAGGACCTGAGGGTGTTGGTTGATGAGAAACTTAACATGAGCTGGCTTCAGTGTTTTCTCGCAGCCCAGAAAGCCAACCGTATTCTGGGCTGCATCAAAAGAAGTATGACCAGCAGGTCAAAGGAGGTGATCCTGCCTCTCCACTCTGCTCTTGTGAGACCTCGCTTGGAGTATTGTGTGCAATTCTGGTGTCCTCAACATAAAAAGGACATGGAACTGTTGGAACAAGTCCAGAGGAGGCCACGAGGATGAAAAGGGGGCTGAACCACTTCCTGTATGAAGACAGTTGGGGCTGTTCAGCCTGGAGAAGAGAAGGCTGCATGGAGATCTCGTAGCAGCCTTCCAATATCTGAAGGGGGCCCATAAGGATGCCAGAGACTCTTCATCAGGAACTATAGCGATAGGAAAAGGGGTAATAGGTTTAAATTTAAATGGGAAGTTCAGGTTAGATATAAGAAAAAAGTTCTTTACTGTGTGAGGGTGGTGAGGCACTGGAACAGGTTGCCTGAAGAAGTGGTGAATGCTCCATCACTGGCTGTGTTCAAGGTCAGGTTAGGCAGAGCCTTAGGAAACATGGTCTAGTGGAAGGTGTTGGAACTAGATGATCTTAAGGTCCTTTCCAACCCAAACTATTCTGTGATTCTGTGAACAACAAAAGAAAGTGGGCAAAGCCAAGCAGCTTATGTTATCATTGAAAAGGGAGGAGGAGCTGGGGTGGAGCTGCTCAGCATGACAGCTGTCCCTAGAAGAAATCGTTCTTCGAGAAAGAGTTAGCGCCAGAAAGAGAATGAGGTGATTGCCAGGAAAGTGGAGATGTCAGGGAGAAATTGTGACCATCTTTCTGCGGTGGTGTAACTGTCTTGGTGTACAGGGGAGAGGGAGGCATTCCTATATGGAGGCTTTAAGGTTGGCACCGTCTGGTATGACATTCTCACAAGCAAGCGAGGAAGACATAGCCTTGATGGGAAAGCTATTGGGTGGGTGGAAAACTGGTTGCACAGTTAGCCAGAAAATTTGTCATCAGTTCACTGCCAGAAACAGAGGTAATGACGAGTAGGAACCTGAGCCCACTACTCTTCGTGTTTCTGTTTATGATTGGGAGGAAGGACAGGACTGCTGCTGGGAGATAACTGAGCACAGCAGAGGACAGAATTATAATTCAGATGGTCAAGAGAAGTAGTCTGGAAAAAGCCCATGCTTTGTATTTCAGTGGTCATGCTGGTGAGCAAAGGCAAGGGGTGTGGGGCCTCGGTGGGATGAAGAAAGCCATTCCAGCTGTGCTGGGAGCCAGGGGGTGTCAGCAGGTGGGAGGCTTTCACCCTTGGCTGCTGCACTTCTACAACAACAGGGTTTGGCTGGAGACAGTCCAAAGGGAGCAATAAAAATAGCAAGGGGTGGCTGGGATGTAACCTCTGCAGGAAAGCCAGAGGAGGCTGTAGGAGACACTGGGGACATGCACTGCGATGCTTAGGCGTGGGACCCTTGAGAAGGAAGAGGGTTCTTCTTTCTCCTTGCCATTTAGTACAAGACACAACAGACTTAAACTGCGGTTTGAGAGGGGATGAACACGTCTCTGTGGAGCTTTCACAGTATAGCTGGATGTTTCCCAGTAGCATGCTCTGCCACCCTCTCTCCCAGTTTGTAAAACTGGGTTTAGCTTAACATCCATTCCAGTAACTCACGTGGCTTTCATGAATTAACTACTTGGCCTGTGGGAATCATACCATTATCTTCAGAGGAACTAGAAAAATAAAGAGTGTATTTATAAGGTTTTTATTGTTCTCACCCCACCATCAACATTCCCTTTAAGAACATCAAAAGATTAAAAAAAACAGAGACATCTGCCAGCATCTCTGAAGATGTGTGTTGCACTTTCTTCTTATCCAGACCAAGTCTTTGGAGCCTCTTCATGCTTTCAAGAAATAGGGGGAATTTTTCTTATGTTTAAGAAGCATCTAAAGGCCTTTTTACTGGGTTTTAACAGAGTCCTGTGTCAGCACAGTTAAAAAATGTTGGCATTTCCTCTATGCAGATTAAAGATGATATATTACCTTTGCTGCTCAAACCTGATTTACAGCTTCTATTTCAAAATTGCATAATACTTTTTTAAGTGCTCTAAAGTGCAGCAGCAGGGCTGAAAATGCAGAGCAAAGTCCAGGCATATTTTTTATCTCTCTAGCGTTATTCCTTCCCTAGATCTGCAAGAAGAGCTGCAAGGAGCAACCTGACCCATCCTGCACCCTTCCAATCACCAACATGGCATCACCAATGAGGAGCTTGTTTACTGACCCTGACAGATACCTCCAGTCTTTCCGCCTCTTCCTCAAGAATTCAACCGAGCACCAGTGCATTCAGGAGTTCATGGAGAGACAGTTGCCGGCTGTGGTAGAGAGGTAACATGGAGGTGGTCACATTGAGCTGAATGGCTCTGACAGGTTTGGCTGACCTCAGGGGGCTGTCTGCAAGAGGCAGATTGCTGTTCCCTGCTGGCCATCCTATCTGTTGGTGTCTGTGGGTCTCTGTTAGGGCTTGGCTGGAGATTTCATGTGCACACACCACTGAATGGCTGTTCTTCAGGATGGGTCCCGCCTAGCAGGAAGAAGATAAGGCTGAATTGTTTCATTGCATGCAGATACAGCTTGCCTTGAATCAACTATAAAATGCACTAGCAGATATTATGTTCTAATATTAAATTTGATTGTGAGCATCCTTTTAAAAGTAATCTTTTTAGATAATATTTAGTCTCTCTTTCACATGTCTGAATAAAAGTCCTGCTCCGGTGTGTTTTTCGCTGGACCCCTTGCTTTGTGGGCTGTCTTGGGCAGCGGGCAGCAGGCAGCCAATGTCAATCAATGTCTCTGAGGAGGTCCTTCTCTGGGCTCAGGATTTTATGGCTCTGCCAAAGCCTCACTAAGGGATTTTAAACATGTTACACTCTCCAGTACTGGGTAACTCTCCTAAAATGTATAAATAATGTTTTTCAGTATTGGAAACGGGAAGTCTGCAATCAATGTTCTAAGCGTTGGTGGTGGAGCAGGTATGCTATGGACTTCAATATCGATATGCTTTTTTTGTTGTTTTTTTTTTTTTTCTCCCCCCAGAGAATAGAGGATTAAAAATTGCAGAAAGGAGCAGAGGAGGAAATAAGTTTTTTCTTGAAAAGTCGGCTCCGGGAGACAGATGGTGCTAGCTGGTGTGTGGCCACATCATCTGGGAACAGCTTGTGCCTCCCCGTCCTCTCTCTGTGAGAGACCTCCTTCTACACCATCACTCCTCAAGGGCAGAGAGAGGCTTGACTGCCCCTTAGTACTTCTATGCAACACCCCCACCCCCAAATGTCTTAGATTCCTCAGAATATTAATTTTTTAATGGCAAAAAAATTTGCATTTTTTTTGCAATTTTATTACAGTTATTCACCCCTGTACCTACTTACCGAGACGATAACTCCCCATCACTGCTGCCTCCTGCCCTGATATGTGATAGCCTAGGCTGAGCACTGTTTTGCCTGTGTGTACTTGCTGACCACAGTCAATGCATGAGCCCCTCCTGGAGCTACTGTTCTCCAAAATGCTGGAGCTGAACATAAGCTCCAGAATAAATCCAGAAAAAAACGGAAGAAATAAATCTCTTATCTGGAATTCACTGGGTGGAAAAACAATATGAAGAACGTCAAGTGGCTTTCTCTCATTAAATTCTTGCTTAAGTTCCCCATAATTAAAGCCTCTGTTTTCTACTTCTGCTCTGCCCATTAAGTCATCAAACTTAAATTTTATATTAACAGTTAATTTAGTTTAAATGCTTTAGTCATACCATCTCCAAAGACTGATCTCAGCTTTGTCAATCTCTCCTAATAAGTAAAAATAATTGTATGCAAATGGTGGGCATTAGTTATAAAACAGACAATGTGACAGAGTAGCAATATTGCTCTCCACACAAAGGGAACTATTCTTCTGCCAAAAAAGAAATGTTGTTTTTAACAGGAACACTTAGTGAGGTACTCAACTCCCTAACCAGGGACATTCCAGCTAAGTGGGCATTCAAGCAATAATATGCAGGCAAAACTCATTTTGTGATGCAAAAATCCCCAAACCACCAAGCCCCCTGCTGTTTGCTGGCTTGCCCTCATCCCCGGTTCTTGGGAGGTAAGAGAAGCAAATTCCCAAACCCCCCCAGCTAATCCTGGACAGTGTTGGAGGGCAGTGATGGAGCTGCTGCCTTGGCCTCATCTACCCCTGTGATTTGCAGGGAGGGAGCGTAGAAAGAAAGTTTCCTTTCCACTTTCCCACCTCGAGAGACAAGCACACCATTTAATGTAGCATCATATCCCATTACACCAGCTCATGTACAGCACCTGCCTTTGCCTACAGCTTCTGCCTTATTAAGTTCACACTTCAGCGCACAGCACTCTGTACCTTTAAAAACCATAAAAGTCATCAGTGCTGCTATAAAGTAGCAACTGTGCTATAAACTATTCTGTTACGTAAAATGTTTAATTAGAAGCTTAATGGTGAACATAGTGGTAGCCTTTAAAAGGTAATTGTGTTGGAGAGTTTAAATAATTTGGATAGCCTAATTGCCAAATTGTTGATAATGCAAGCTGCCACAGATTTGACTGTAAAATGCCTCAGAACACTTGTTTGCATATAAAAGAGCTAACTGAAGTCAATTAAGGCTGTGGATTAAATTATGAATCAAAGGGGTGTTTTGTTTTTTTTTTTTTTTGTTTAAAAACAGTACAAGGGTGGTTTGGCAACAGAAGAGTATATTAACCACATATGTAAATTCAAAATTCATTTTTTTCTATCGGAACCTACAAAGTCTTTTGAAAGGGCTAATCCCTTTTACAGAAAGTTGGTAAAGGAACCAAAAATCAAAGTATTCCAGTAGTTCATTACAAATTCTCTGTTCTCAAATTCTACAACGGCAGTCAGCAGTCTTTGCTCCGATTTTTCAACACAATACAGGGTTTGCAGTGATTGCAAACCTGCAGCTGTTTCTGCTGCTTCAGAAATTCAGTTTCCCTCCCTCAAAGAATTGGATGCCACATAAATTTTGGTGTTGTTAGTTGCTCTAAGAAGGACATGTAGTTTGAAAAATTGGAACTCTTCTTCACTTTTTATGTTAAATTCTCAGGGCACTAATAAGCAGATGAGACCTGGGATGGGATGCTGGATTTTGACCTGTGATGATGTGTGGTGAGATCAGAAATAGGCAGGAAGTTCTTCATAGCGAAAAGGACCCTCCTGGGGAA
This sequence comes from Amazona ochrocephala, assembly GCA_039720435.1. NCBI lineage: Eukaryota > Metazoa > Chordata > Aves > Psittaciformes > Psittacidae > Amazona > Amazona ochrocephala. The sequence continues at coordinate 36,054,028 of CM077881.1, forward strand.
AGAGCTGGTATGCTGGGTTGAGCTCTGAGGAGCACATTATGACTATTTAATCCATGATATTTTCCTTTTGTACCTCAAATCTTCTGTATAACGTAGATAATCCTGAAGTGGCAGGAGCCCAGGAGCACTGAAAATCATGAAGATGGGTAAAGGCTGTGCAAATATAGTGAGGGCCCTCCCTCAGCAAGGGCCTGGCTTGCCATCAGGGTTTGCTGGGTGATCTTTCATTCAGTACATAATTTGGTTCATTTGTAGAGAATTTTATAAAATGGACTTGTGTGCAAGCACAAGTAAATCTTTCAGGACAAAGCTCAGTTATTTGTCTGTAACACAGTCTCTGGATCTATTATTCACCACAGCTACCCTCTGTTTCACTCTTTCTACCTTAATTTATTCTTCTATTATTTTTTCCATTTCCTATATTGTGGATGGGGAGAGGTGATCAAGAGCAATGACAGCTCATTTCAAATTTTGAAATGTTGGATCTATTGGTACTTCTATCAGTAAAATAATTGCAGCTGGCCTGAACAGTGTCCAGAGAGAACTATTCCTCACTAAAAAAAGTAGTCAGTTCTGGGGTACTCTGCAAACAGGGGTTAGATAAACACAGATGGTGTGTGCACATACTTAAGGAAGAAGTCATAGGACAGAAAAGACAAACAGACATGAATGTTGTCTCTGATTCCAATGTAAACACATTTTCTCTGCTACTTCACCCCCATGACCTGGTAACCAGTGAGGCACTTGGCTAAAAATGCTCTTGCTGACTCTTAAGAAATCCTTCCAGGTTTGCTGGTGACTTGGACCATCATAACTGGTAGCCATTAAGATCTGCCCAGGGAAGTTAGGAAATTAGTCCATGTCCAGAAAATAGGAGGTCAAGCCATGTACATGAATGTGTCTGGTTTTCCCTTGGCACTGATGGTGGCAGTCAGAGATGAGGAATGAAGATAGTTGGGACTGATATTGAATTTTTTCTCATATCCTAGAGCTAAACTTTCAGTGGCAATTTGATGAGAATACAAAGCAGCTACATGTACCTGTGTGGTGCCTTTTCTGTATGTGAATGGCGGGCATCAGTCTTCAAAACTGGGGATGTGATCATGGTGGAGATAGCAGTTGCCTGAGCTTTACTTTCATCTGGTATTTCATGTTGCTTGCTTCCCTAGGTGAGATAGACCTGCTGATACTCTCAAAAGTACAAGCCAGATATCCAGGGATCACCATCAACAACCATGTGATAGAACCAAGTGCTGACCAAATCTTCAAGTACAAAGGTATTTTTCCATTAAATAAATGAATTTTTTATGAAGTATGCTAAATGCATTAAAATTACCCTGCATTCAGATACTTTGTCAGAATTGGCTCTTAAAAGTAAAAAAAAGTTTCTATTTTATGCTTTTTTGCAATCATTGCTTTTCAACAATGTTCAGTCCCTCATTAAAATCTTAGTTTCTCACACTGCGAAGAACTCTGCGTGGCAAATGCTTGGGCTAGACAAACTTAAAAAGCTAAACTAGGTGGGAACTGATGGGCAATTGTATGGGAATAGGGTAAAATCTTCACATTTCAGAAAGTTTTTCTCCTTCAACTTGCACTGAATCATAGAATCATAGAATAGTTAGGGTTGGAAAGTACCTTAAGATCATCTAGTTCCAACCCCCCTGCCATGGGCAGGGACACCTCACACTAAACCATGCCACCCAAGGCTATGTCCAACCCGGCCTTGAACACCACCAGCTATGGAGCATTCACAACCTCCCTGGTCAACCCATTCCAGTGCCTCACCACCCTTATAGTAAATAATTTCTTCCTCATATCCAATCTAAACTTCCCCTGTTTAAGTTTGAACCCATTACCCCTTGTCCTCTCACTACAGTCCCTAATGAAGAGTCCATCCCAGCATCCCTATAGGCCCCCTTCAGACACTGGAAGGCTGCTATGAGGTCTCCACGCAGCCTTCTCTTCTCCAGGCTGAACAGCCCCAACTTTCTCATCCTATCAGGATCCCTCCTCAGCATCAAAGGGAAAAATCTAGTGTCTCATGGTAATTCTCACATATCTTAAAAATTGCTTATACATAACAATTAGCTAAACCTCACAGTGTTGCGCTAAATTCCTTGGAATCCTTTGAATTAGAAAACATTGAAATGAAAGCAAGAGAGATAAGAAAGATTTTTGCCGTGTGCTTAGTGGCTTAGAGCTTGTTTCCTTCCACCAGTCCCAAGGTCTGAGCAACATTCCTGAAGGAAAGACAAGAGTTTTCTAAGAATTTAATGTTAGCAGGGGTGCTTTGGTCAAATTGCCCTACAAAGTGAGCATTAAATATCAGTTCACAGTTTGAGTATCACTGGATTAACACCTACCAGGCTTTTATGGAGGTGACACCACCTATGGGGTACAGGCTGTAAGCAGCCCTGAGCAGAGCACACCTTGCCAGAAAACAGCTGCTGAATGAATGTGGCAGAAAAGAATGAAACTCATCAGCAGCCCGAGCTGTTGGAAATGCTCCAAACCATAGTAAATAACAGATTATAAAACCACACTCTAGATCTCCAACCCTTACTCTTGCTTAAGTCCTTAAAAATTAAGCATTCTCAGTATGAAGCAACTTGTGGAAGTTGAGGGAAAAATAATAAAACTTGTAACAATCCCTTTCTCCCCACAGTGAGGGAGTTCCCAGTCACCAGAAACACCAATGGCTTCCAGGAAATAATTTTTTTTACATTTGTCTCTGTATTACATGAACCTGATCCTTGAAATGATGGCTTGTGCAAAATCCCAGGAGTTTTTACATTGCTCCAGGCTGAGATGGTGAAGGATGGACAACGGATCATCTACGCAGTTTATAAGACAGTTTGAGCACTTGCACGTAGCATTTCTTTCCTGTCTGGGCCATGGACCACAGGCTATGTGAGGCTGGATTTGTGCTGAATCTTCCTAGTGGTCCTACTACTGATTAACTGGCAGTCCTATGCTACTTCAGTGAGTTTCTTTCCAGAAGAAAGTTAAAGAAAATATAAGATGTTGTCCTTATTTTAAGTTTTATATTAAACTAGAAATGAAATATTAATCTGAATTTCTTTCTTTAAACTTTCTTATTTGGTAATTAATCATGTCCCCAATAGGTATCATTAGTTAGGTTTCTGAGCCCTAAGATCTTCCAGAGAGAATTGGAAGCATTATCTGCACCTTCGAGGATTCAGTAATGTTTCCTGCCTAAACAGATACTTTCACCTTGGGAAGGAGAAGCCAAGCTCACAGAAGAAATTTCATACTGGGACACGCAGTGATTACAAATTGAGGTTTCTCTGAGGTTGCGTTGTAGAATGGAGGCTCTCCTCAAAGCCCCATGGGCAGGCTGTGGCTTTCATTCATTCCCAATCCATGTCCATGTGAAGCCCCTTGGTGACTGTGGTTGGAGTGTTCGTGGCCCCACAACTGAGATGCATTGACATTGCCTGCATGGTATGGCACAACTGCAGGCACTAAAGTTTTGATGGCACCCAGCAAGGGCATTCAAAATGGTTAGGGCAGTACATTTTAGCTTCAGATGAATCTTCGGGCAGAAACTTCCCATAATCAGAATGAGATTGCACTTTCTGAAATTTTGACTTTAAAAGCCCACCCTGGCAATTGATTCAGCTTTTCTAGCACCTCTTTACGGACTCTGCAGAAATTGAATTGAACCAGATTGCACCAGCTTATTTGTGATGGTGATATGAACTGCTGCTGAATGAAGCCTGAGTTTAAAACAGCAAATTAAATCTGAAGTGCAAGTGCCAGAGCTGGTGACTGATAAATAGAAGCAAACAGAGTAATAGTAGCAGCATCGAAAGGGGTGGCACATTTCCAGCCATAAAAGAGAGGAGATGAGGACTGATAGACCATTTCTCATCTGTCCAACAAGGATGTGTCCTAATCAGAGCCCTAAAGGAGAAACATTGTGATTAGTGGTGTAAAGGCCCTGGTCTTAGCAAATCATGTTGTTTTGAACATGTGTTCTGTAGCTAAGGCTCAGTCTGCCTTTGGGCCATTTGAGTTTTAAATTTATATTAACTCCAGCGAAGCACAGGAATCGCATCGGGGTAGCTTTGTCCTGGAGCAATCCTGAGCTCCAGGCAGGAGCACAGTGAGATGAGCTCCATATGCCAGCAGATGGACATTAATATTCTGGCATCCCCTAAATTCTGAAATTATCTCTCAGTTTTGCTCCCATAAAAAGCAAAGAAATGCAGTGAGCCGGGGCCTTGGTATAACTTATTCCTTCTCCAGCTTTCTGCTTTCCTCTGATGCTGGATATGCACTGTATCAAGGTATGAAAACGTGCCATGTGTCACTCTTTATACTTCTCTTTGCTTTAAAATACTATTATGCCTTTTACCTGAAGCAGTTGGCTGAAACTGTGGGCTTTTGAAAAATTATTTGGATGCAGCAGATGACAAATGTCAAGTGATGGTTCCTTGCTCTTGGAGCAAATCTTCCCTCTCCCACCATCCCCATGACACATTCCCAGAGTGAGCCAATTACTTTATCTGCCCTTCTTGAGCTTTTAATTGCACTTCTCTCCAAAATTAACCCCCCTTTGATCCATCCTCATTTGTTCAGTCTCTAGAAAACCCTTTGCCATGGCCTGGCTCAGCCATGTGGGACTTGTGTGGCATCTGAGTGAAGAGGCCATCAACTCTTCCCCCATTCAGCATGGAATGTGCTGCTCATGGCCTCATAACTGTTTATCCCAGCCAACATCTTGAAATTCAGTCATGGGGAAGAGTTGTTTGGGTTTTGGTTTGGTTAGGTTTGGTTTGATTTTTTTGATCAGGTAAAGACTGGATGAGCCCAAATGAGGGTGCAAAGGGAAAAACATCAGACCCTCTTTAGATTTCTTCCTACAAAGACCTTTACAGCCCCCTTCTCACATATGTGCTCAAGATTTTGAATATTCCACTGCTGGGTTAAATTGGTACAAGGTCTCTCTACCTAAATATGACTTTTGGATGTATAAAAGCTCTGAATGGAAATCAGTCTTGTATTTGCAATTGAGATAACTCTGTCCTACGTTCTCCCATATTTCAGAGAATGTGGCTGCAACATCAAACCTTGAGAACGTAAAGTTTACCTGGCATGAGGAGACAGCTTATGAATATGAAAGTCGAATGAATGAAGAAAAGAAGTCTGAGAAATGGGACTTCATTCACATGATCCAGGTAAAAATCTCTGCAAACTAAATGTTGCCAAAGATTTTGCTGTTAAAAGTATGCATGAAGTATATGACCTCATTATCCACTCTAAGGGGAAGAAATGTGAGTTTATTTCCCTCTAATTTAAAGTACTTAAGCATAAGTGAACTGCAAAAATGAAAGATGAGTTACAGCAAAGCAGCTTTGGGCACAGTAGTCCAAATAACCAGGTGGTGGGTGTCCTCTATGTGAAATTGCCCTTGTATTTCCAAGTTTACTGAAGCCATTACAAGTCATCTTCAATGCTAAGAAAGGAAAATCTATTTATCTCAGGTTAACAAATGACCATAAGCTTGGTCCTGGGAGAACCAGAGAGCAGGCACGGCAGCGACAGCCATGAACTTGCAGTATGAGTCCATTGCCCAATGTTGTGCTAACGTGTCCTGTTGTCCTGCTGCAATTCTGTCAAGATTGCCCCCATTTGATTTCTTTTACTAGTGGTGCCACTTACAATATTCACCAGGACCTCACCATATCTGCAAGTATCTCTGCTCTTTCCAGATGCTGTATTATGTGAAAGATGTCTCAGCGACTATCCGGTATTTCCACAGCCTCCTGGAAGAGCAGGCGAAGCTCCTCATTATCGTGGTGTCAGGTGAGAGCTGCTCCACCAGTGCTGCTCAGTTGGGCAAAAACCATGAGGAGCTTTATGGTTCCTGCAAGTTCAACACAGGCCATCTAGAAATCAGTGCACATTTTTATTTATGACATCTTTTTTCACCAATAGAGGTGAACTCACTGAGTAATAAATGGTGTCCACTCATCTACATCGATTGAAATCTGCACAATGTGTATACCTGCACAGCTCCATGCTGCAGGTTGTAAAGCAGAAGGCTTTGTAAGCCAGAAAACCCATGCCAAGGACACAGACATATTTCTCTTGCCCTTTACCCATCACCATCTTACAGTCTGGCCAGTGATGGATACTGCAGAGAACCCCACAGCAGGTGAGAGGCTCCATCCAGCAGCTCTCACTCACAAGAGCTCCTTCAGTGTCAGCTATTTTCTGTAAAAGGCTTTTCAGGCCGGGTACCACATTATCTCACTTCTGGAGACTTGTGGCATTAAGCAAACAGCTACAACAGGGCTAGGCTGTGCCATACAGCAGGTGTTAGAGCACATATAGTTAATTTTCTTCTCAAACTGTCCACTTCCTTAATTTCATCATTTTGGGTGGAAAACAACATTCTTAGGCTCTTTCAGATCTCAAAAGAGATGTTCTGTGGTCAATCCAGCAGAAAAATGTGGGAGCAGAGTAAACAATGACCTTTTATTATTGTGGGTAAAGTATGCTAGAGATACTGCAATGGTGGGGTCTAATGTGACTCTAGAAAGCCTTTAATTTGTTTCACCAGCTATAGAAATTTCAGTTGTGTAAACAGTCACATCTGATAATTTTGTCAGGTGTATTATTTTTTCAGAGGTTTAAGCTTATTTTTAATTGAATTTGGCCTTGTCTGCAAACTGCAGTGTGTTTAATGAAGTTCCTTTTTTGTGTTCGTGAAGTGTCCACAATGAAGTGGCACTTCTCTGACCTGAATTTATTTAAACTATTTGTCTCCAAGCTATTTTTAGTTTAAAGTGTTTTCAAGCATCTCACTACAAGAAATCCCTATTTTAAATGATCTGATTTTAAATTATCTGAAAGATAATTCTCATTCTTTGGCTGAAGTGGAATAGATCATAATATCAGACTATTGCTGATTACCTGTGTATAGTTAATTGAAACTCTTTTCCAGTTGCTTAACCTGTCCCTTTGGATATTCGTGAAATGTGAATACAGGGAGGAACATCTGTATTCAAAATTAATGTGATTAAAAATCACATTATAAAATCACATTAAAAATGAAAAGTATTTGAAGTCCTCTCTGGACCAGACAATTCTGTGTTTTCTAGTGAAGCAGAATGGAGCATAAATTTCTGGGCCCAGCAAGAAAATGAGAGACAGGAGTAGGGCTCAGAATAGCAGAGGGGAAAGGAAGGGGAAAACCTTGGGGGAAAGAGGAATAGAGAGGGGAAGGAAGAAGTGCTATGAAAATGAACACTGAAGCAAAAAGAGGTACTGAAAGATAAGCAGAACAAAGTTGATTTCAAAAAATGAAGATAACGTCATCTCCAACACAAACATATTAGGATGTGTTAATTAAAAAACAGTCAGGGAATAGGACTGATAGGAGAGGGCTTGGTCAGTTGGTGAAGACTGCAATCCCTCCTGCTCTGTCCCTGCTGGGAGAGCATGTGAATTGCAAGAGCTATGTGCTAGTATTTTTAACATATTTAAAAAATCTGTTTACTTTGCCTTGAAAACAAAAGTAGTGCCATATGCTGAGCCTATTGAGAGCTATTACAATAATGCTGTGTTCAGGTAGTGTATAATTGCTCAGCTCAGAGATGGCACTGAGTCACACAACACTGACACCAGCAAATTTTCTGCAATTAGTGTTCTGCATTCAATTTCCACCAGGTGAAAGAAAATATTGTAGCCCCTCTTCTAAACACCAAACTGTTTATTTGGCTATAAATAACTGTTTGCAGATAAAGCATTTGCAAAACTGCCGAGCAACTGGATTTAGTAGTTATGGAGATTTATTGTCATAACTCCCAAGAGATGCTCATTAGGCTTGAAGTTATTTTCATCTGGTCTAGTCATTCTGGGTGATCCTTTTATAAATGATTTATAGAAGAAATGCTGAATCAGAAATCCAGGCTGAGGGAAAATAAAGATGTGAAGGCATATCTGGGGAGTTTTCAGCTCACCCAGCTCGTTTTCTTTGTAAAACGTCCCTTGAGAAGAGGTGCATGCAGAAACATGGGCTTGGCTGGGGCTCGATTCTCTAGGTGACTGCAGTGCCACAGGGGCCTTTTCCTTCCTCACTCTTCATTGTTGCACACCCAAATAGTACCCAGCCAAAACATCCTTCTGCCAGCACTGGGGAGGTCTGCTTGGGGTGAGGGGCAACCCTCTCATTGCCCATGCCCAACAGCATGTGAGCATGGTGGGAGAGAAGGCTGAAGGCTGTGAGGATGGTGCAGTTTCACTCTGGGCTCTGTCCACCCCACCCTTTTCTCCACCATACATCCAGCTGCATGGACAATGTGATCACGATTTTGTACCCCATGTAGTTCACATAGCAGATATTTTACTGGTAATAAGTGTTTCAGTGAAGCTCAAATGTAGCTCAACTACCACATAATTAGGGGAAGGGATAGGAGAGGATTTGGTCTTCCAAACCACAGCAGAAACCTAGGGAATAGTTTAAATTATGAAGATGGCACTGAATAGCTGGTGTTCAGCGTGTCGACTATAAAAGGATGTCACTGCAAGATACTGCCTATGTGTATGAAGCAGAGGGGTGCAGTATGTTGAGGGTGGAAGGGAGAATGATTAAGGGCACTGAGGTGCTCTTGTCTCTGGGGGCTTGGTGGGAGGTGCTGAAGCTCCAGGGTAAGTAACATGCCCATTCCCTTCTGCAACCCCCAGTCCCAAGGCAGCCAGAAGCAGTGAGGCAACCGTCTCCACCATGCCTCAGGACATATGTCCCAATTCTGGAAAGATCCTGCTTACAATGATGACAACTGCTAAAAAAATAGGTGATAAAAATCTTGTGGTTTTCCTTATTCTTGAGCATTTTTCTGGTGGTTTATCTCAGGAACCAGTGGCTGGGAAACTCTATGGAAGAAGTATGGGTCTTCCTTCCCTTCAGATGATCTCTGCTGTTGTGTTTCCTCTGCTGACGTAAAAAGGATACTGGATTCAGCTGGGCTGAAGTGCCAGCTTCATGAGCTCCCATCCCACATGGACATAACAAGCTGCTTTATTGAAGGGAACAAGGATGGGGAGATGTTGCTGGACTTCCTGACAGAAACTTGTGAATTTTCTAAAACTGCTCCTCCTGAACTAAAGTATCAGGTAATGGAAGAGTTAAGAAAGCCTGAATGCAGTCAAGAAAGAGATGGAAAGGTACTTTTTAATAACAACATGAGTGTAATAGTGATTGAGCCATGAGTTAACCTCTTCTTGCTTCCTGATCTAAAGCAAATAGTCAAATACAAACTGTTAACAGCTGAAATACATTTTTCATACTTTAGAAATGGCTTAATTTACTTCAGTATTGATACATTATTTTTTGAGCCTGTAAAGAAATCAGTATTAATATCTGTTGTTAAGAGTGAGCTTCAATACCTGATTAATTCTGTACCAATCTATGAATGCGTAACTCACTAAGCAGTTAATTGTGCTTAATCGGATAGACAGTGTATAATCAGGTGTAACTGGTACCATCCACTCAGGCACTGCAGAAATCCGTCTATTTCCTCAGAAATAATCAAGATCTATAACCTTTTCATCATCATCATTTAAAAACTCTCTACAGACCAAATAAGAAAATTACGACTTCTCAGTGCAGCTGGCAAGAGTGGAGGCTCAGAACGACCATGTGCATGGCTGCTAAGTGGGATTTCTTGAGCTTGTGACTTGAACATCTCATACCTTCAGTTATTGTGAAAGTGGCCTCACGCCTTCTGCATTTGCAGTGGTTGCCTGCTCCTGCCTCTGCAGACAACTCCATTTAATGGCACTGCTTCCCTTCCCTTTTCCCACATTTTTACTTTATTTTCATGCTGTTGCATCTGCGGAGTGATCTGTATACCATGTCCTTCTGGCACTCCAAGAGGGATGCGATTGAAGATGGTTAAGGCACAGCAGTGGTAACAACTGTCCTGGAGAGGTCGTTTTCACTAGTGAGCCCTGCTGCAAAGCCTGTGTTAGGAATCAGCTACTATTGTCACATAGGGCTTTTTGATACTTCTAGTTTACCACACAAACCTTTCTCTAGCCTGGAAGCAAAGGCCATTTGTGCTTTGTGAGCTTTGTAACAAAGAAGATGTAAAAATAAACACTGATGCCAAACTGACAGGTTTCAGTGGGATTTGTTTCATTTTCAGTGGAGTTGTGCTGGCTGAATCTGTTTAGTATATTGTATAGGATGTTCAGCAGGAAGGTGCTTCCTCAGTCACTTCTCCATGTGGGGCTGTCTCTACTCTGATAGTCAATGCATGTGTTTTGCTGAATGATTTTATTGTTTTAAGAAGTGTTATGCTCTCTACAAGGCACAGTGCATAGTGGGATACAATATAGTCACTTGAATGAATTCAATAGTCTGAATACTCAATTTATCCCGTGAGACAGGTGTGATTTCTGCCACTGAAATAATTTGATTCAATGTAGAAATGGTTTACTTTAGGTAATGTTTTAGCTGCAAGAAATTATGTTTTATTTCTGCATGTACATTTCTGATACAATATAGATTATTAATGATTTGAAGTTATTTTCAAGAGACTATGTTGTGCATTAATAGCTGTTTTAGGGTGAATTATTCAAAACACACGCTTCTCCTAGTGATCAAATATTAATTCCAGTGTACTTTAGAATGTTTACGTTATATTTCTTAGCTGTTAAACAGAAGAAAAGCTATTACCACTTTAACACAGTGCTGTGTACAGATTCCAGCATTAGAAGACCTCAGTATATCTGTGAGCTGCTATGATGACATGCTTAAGCAGAAAAGAAAGAAAATCTCTCATTAGGACAGATTGCTGCATGCATTTCTAATTGGAAACAAATTAAAGTTGCAATTATTTTTGCAGCACTTTTGTGCTGTCAGTGACCTCTTCTATATGGTGCTTGTGAAGGAGGTGACCCTTGAATATTGCCACATCAACCATGTCAGGAATGACATGTATTTGGGAGCCACAGAAATGCCAGAACAAAAAATAAACCCAACAAAAAACCAACAAAATCCAACAACGAAACTCAGTAACAAGATGCATGTGCAGATCCTGCTGTTTTCTGCTTTAGCAGAGGTAAAAAATACAAGAAAAAATCTTTTTAGTTCTTTGGGATGTCTGTTCTGAAAATGTGAGAAAGAGCAGGAAAGACAAGGGACAACAGAGATGATCTGGGGAGAAGAGAGGAGGATATGACCACACACACACACACAAACCCCCTGAGATTCAATATGAAAGCATGTGGGAGTTCCTTCCCCTCTTTAATCAGAAAGGAAGAGGCCAGGGAGAAAGAGTACTTGCTGGGTGCATGGCATTGCATGGGGTCTTATTTAAAAAGCAGAATTCACTTGGGGAAAAGGCACTTTCATCCCAGGCTGGAGAAAAAAACTCCTTATCTAAAAGCAGACATGCTGGAGTGGTCCTCTTCCACTGCTTTTGCTTCTGAGGAGAATTTCATTAAAAATCTGGAGGAAAAAATAGAATAAATTCCATTCTGTATATGCAGCTGCAGCTGTTAAGGGGCTGAGGAAAAACTGAATCAGAAGAGCACCCTTAAGGGATAAATGATTTTTAATTTTAAATTTGTAACACACAGATTTCCAAGGAGTAAGGACTGTAAGTATTACTTAGCAGGAAGTGAGTGTGGGGAAGAACAATTTTATGCTTATTTGACTGTAAATACTGAAGGGATTTTTGTAAACCTCTCATACAACTTCCAACTGAAGAACCACATTTTCATGCAAGGATTGCCCTTAATTGTACCGCGAGATACTGCTATTCCAGAGCATGTTTCGGGAGTCCAGCCTGTCCGTGGATTGGCATTTATACACTTTTGAACTTACCCATGTGCTTTCTGCATTGAATTAATTGTTTTCCTCTTAGAAAGTCTGCCTTATCTCAACCAGCAGCAATTTCTTCCAAAAGCACATCTCCAGACAAGCCTCGCCCTTTGCAAACCTGCAGGTGGATGTGTGGGCTAACAGGATGCATCTTCCTCACTTGCACGCCTAGAAAGTGAATTTATAATCTTTATACCGAGGTTCACCAAGAGCAGTGTTCTTAAATCAGAATAACACTGACGGACACAAGCTGGGCATCAGGCCACCTGTATTAAAAATATATCAGAAATATTTTTCTGGTATAATATCCTGCAAGTTCTTCATGTTTGGATACCCCTTTCTGGCTAAATATATGCTTCAGATATGAAGTGTAAAAATATTGCAGAAATGTGACTCTGGGTAAATGCAATCCTTAACATTGCATCTATATTCTATGTTCATCATAGAATCACAGAATCAACTAGGTTAGAAAAGACCTTTAAGATCATCAAGCCCAACCATTACCCCAGGACTGTCAAGCCCACCAATAAACCATGTCACTTAGGGCAAACTAATCTCCCCTCATGGCTGCCCCTCATGATCTCAGTCACAGCCACCCCTCATCTGCCCCCTCATAGTGGCCCCACACTATAGAGCTGCTGTCCCTAGCCCTCATGGCCACCCTCATCTCCCCTCAAGATGTCCCCTTATGGCCACCCGTCACAGCCCATGGCTGCCCCTGCTCTCACCTCACAATTTCACCTCACCCCTTATGGCCACCCCTGCTCTCCTCTCACGATCTCCCCTCACCCCTCATGACTGCCCCTCCTGTCCCCTCACAGTCTCCCCTCATGACTGCCCCATCACGCCCCTAATGATCTTCCCTCATGGCCGCCCCTGCTCTTCCCTCTCGATCTCCCCCCACCCCTCTTGGCCACCCCTCCAGTTCCCTCATGATCTTCCCCCATGGCTGCCCCTGCCCTCCCCTCACAATCTGCCCTCACCCTCATGGCAGCCCCTGCTCTCCCCCCACATGACCGCCCCTCCTGTCTCCTCATGATCTCCCCTCGTAACCAACCCACCTCTTTCCTCATGATCTTCCCTCGTGGCTGCCTATGCTCTTCCCTCATGATCTCCCCTCATAACCAACCCACCTCTTTCCTCATGATCTTCCCTCGTGGCTGCCTATGCTCTCCCCTCATGATCTCCTCTCACGATCTCCCCTTACCCCTCATGGCTGCCTCTCTCCCACTCCCACCGATCAATGTCCCTGATGTCCCCTGGCACTGGCGGGAATGGCACATGCCCTCCACCATCAGAGATGATTCTGAAGTGTTTGCTTTTAAACTGGGGACATCCTTTTTTCTTTCCTTCTTTTTTACATAAATCTGGAATATAGAATCATAGAATAGTTAGGGTTGGAAAGGACCTTAAGATCAACTAGTTCCAACCCCCTGCCATGGGCAGGGACACCTCACACTTACACCATGTCGCCCAAGGCTCTGTCCAACCTGGCCTTGAATATTGCCAGGGATGAAATATACAGATTCTATTACAATTACAGGAGAAAAAAAGCTGGAGGGAGTGGAGGAGGAGGAACAACAACAACTCTTCTTTGAAATAGCAGTCAAACACCTGGGCCTGTGTCCCTCTGATAAGGGACATGAGCTCATGGCTCTGATGCTGCATCAGGTGATTATTTCCCAAAGTAATTCCTGCAGGAGGTTTGCTGTGCAGGTAAGGGAATAGCCCAATGTCCACAGATCAGGCATGGGTTCTGAGCAGTGTCACATGGAAAGGCAGGGGGAGAACAAAAATAGGGAATGAAAAGGCTGACCCCTCCAAAGGAGCCCCGTCATCACATATATATGCCCTGTGAATCAGACATACCTGCCTGAACGGTTTCAGGGCTGTTACTTTAAAACATACGTAGAAAAATACTCTCACTGCTCTGTTAGTTACAACAGCAAATTGAACAAATGCACTTACAGCTCAGTTGCTGTCGCCATTACACTGCATCAGTGTAATTCATGCTCGCAGCCCATGATAGGATTTCTTAATGTCATTACACAGTAGAGCAAAATCTTCATTTTTAATAAAAATACAAATGCTAAAATGAAATGGATTAATATCTAATTTTACATCTTCATTTACATGATGTGCAGAATTATCTTAAATATTTGTTATGGATGGAGTGGCATTCCACCAATTTAGGCTTTTTTTCATACTGAGAATGTTAACATAAATTGTAGCATAAATCATTGCCTTGTAAAGTACCAGAAGGCGCATATAAAAACCCATATCTTTACTGCACATATTTCCCATTAACCATAATCTATTAGTAATTGAAGTTCATTACAAATTCTTGTAGACTTTATTGCTATCATGCTGCATGACATAGTGAACCTGGCTTGCATAACAAGAAGTCCTTGCTGGGAAATATCCTATTAACAATGACAGTGCATTTGTCATTGTGATAATAAATCCAAGCTGCCTGTAGATTATAAATTATTGCAGCGCCATTTCTGCTATTGCAGTTTAAAAGTTTTGTCAGCACTTCCATTTTACCCTGCTTTACAGGCAGTTGTAACTTGACCATAAAAATCTGCAGCGAGCTGAATCTTGGCTTACAAGGTCTTAGTCCAAGAGCACATTTCTTCCCCCTCCCATGAGATTCATACTTCATCCACATGAAAATCTTAGCAGAAGCTGTGTTTATGGCAGACTTTTTCTTCTGCATTTGCATAGCTTCTAATTGGTAAAAAACAGGCCATTTGACAGGCAATTTGTTCATAATCTTTTTAAAGCTTTTGGTAGCATTTAAAATTATACCAAGACAAAAAAGATGGGAGCATGGCTGAGTTGAGTGTTCACTGGTTTAACACCTGAAAAAGTCTCAGTCCTTATCTCCAGGTGCCATGGACCTTGGGAAAGCATTGGCAAAACCCACTTCTCCTTAAAGAAGAAACTGAAGAGAAATAATGCTACCCATATGCCTTGCAAAGGTGTTTTGAGAATTACTTACTAATGCTGAAATTCTAGCATCCACTCAAGCCACCCTTCATCATGTCTATGCAATTCTTTGAGCTCTATATAGGTTTTAAGTGTTATTAAAAGAAAATTCCCATAGAGTTGAACTTTAAGTGTTAATTATGACTTGAGATATAAATGAGATCAGGTCAAATCTTTCACAATTTAACTCTGTAACTGACTTCAGCTCACTACACCAAAGGATAGCTATCTAGCTGAATGCATCTGTCTATCATATTTCTGAAGTGCCTATAGCAATGCATCCAATTAGTTGGATGTAACTATTATGCCTGAACTGCTCCTAAACAGTGTAGGATGAAGCTTGCACCTCCCTGAAATCATGGGGAAAACTTCCCCTCCCAACAGCAAGGACAGGTTTTCACATCATCCTGCTATACGTGCTCTGTCTTGAATACCACTCTTGTGTTCATGGGGTGGATAGTGGGTTCTGCAGTAAATATAATTCTCTTTTCACATCAATACTGTCTTTCATCTCAAAACGTCCCAAATTACTTTAAAATCTTGATATGCAAAACCCCTTCACTTACCACTGAGGTGCAGCAATCTCCTGGGTGAAATTCAGCAGCTATTGGATGGTTCACAGCACAATTTCACAGTGATTTATGGCAGCACAAGGAGGAGAAGGCAGCTGTTGGCAGTCAAAGTGGCAATGCCAACTTGCAGAAAGCAATTACTTGGGCGGGCGTTAACATGTTTCCTCGGCCAAAACTACCATCAGCTTACTGCTTCTTCTCTTCCACAGCAGCAGAGTGGTGGGACATTGGGGTGAGACATGGGGCTGGCTCGGGATGAAGTCCAGTGCCCACCACCCTAGCTCATCCAACAGCTCATGCTGGTGGTGGGACCAAAGGTGTCTACTATCAATGGGCTTGACACCAGCTTTTGTGTTGCAGTCCTATCAGCCTGCAGTGTCCTGGGGTTCCTTCACACTAGTGGCAATGGGGAGTTCTACAACTCGCAAAGGCAGCCTTCTTTAGCTTGTACCTCCCAAACCCTGACATTCAATTGTTCACAGTTTTCTTGCACATCAAGAGGCACTTAACTGCCATTCTTCATTACCCAGCAGAGACCGTATGGAAGGTAGGGATGGATCTGATGAGTGTAAGGGAAAATAAGTTGCCTTAAAAGAGATGCA
Organism: Amazona ochrocephala; assembly: GCA_039720435.1. Classification (NCBI taxonomy): domain Eukaryota; kingdom Metazoa; phylum Chordata; class Aves; order Psittaciformes; family Psittacidae; genus Amazona; species Amazona ochrocephala. The sequence goes on from CM077881.1 coordinate 36,070,059, forward strand.
TGAATGTCTGGGTTCAAAGTGGTACTGGAGTCATTCAGGATGCTGCTTTTGCTCAAGAGAGCTGAACTGCTCTAATTAAGCACCAGAAATAATTATTACAGCATACTGCAGATTTCTCACTCAGTTTTGTGTATTCTATCTGTACTATCAAATATCTAACAAAGTAAAAAAAAAAAAACACAGAAATAACCAAATTAATGATTCTTTAAAATCCCTAAACATAAATTGTCATCCTTTGCCACTTGAAATCCCTCAACCTAAATCATGTAATATTTTTCCACTCAAATAGAATAGAAGAACATAATACTTTTGAGACTTCTAATGCTATAAATACATTTTGATATTTTTACAACTATGATTTTGCAGGGTGGCAATGAGATATCATTTATTTTGGTGAGGGCAAGCAGATACAATCTCTTTGTCTTCTTAAAAAAAATGAAATTATAGTATTCAGAGGCTGTTTCAAGGATCTGGTATGTTACAATAGATCCTGTCTGAGATGAATTAGTGGCCACAGCATAGGCGATCTTGCAAAAAATGAATAGCAATGCAATTTATCATATACTTCTGTAATTTGTCTTATGACCATGTATTAGATTAGATAAAGACAAAAAGACATGTGAATTGGATGGACTGGACCAATATTGAAAACTTACACCTGCTTTTATTGAGGCTGACAGGGAGATTTCTGTTGCCTGCGTTGCAATCAGAATTTGGCTTCACATTTTTAATTTGCTTTGAAGTATGATCTTGTCCAGCAGCAAGAAAAAAGCTAACTCCACATTAAAGTTTGTTGATTGTGTGTGCTGTTTGTTCAATACAGATTTGTTCCACCATATAGTTCATAATCAATCAATTAAAAATTATAACTATAAAAAACACTCTTAAAAATAACAGTAATAAGCAGCTGCGAAACCACTGCAAACACTCATTACATAGTACACTGTTTTCCAGGTAGCAAACCAATAGTTCATTTTGTCCCCTTCCAACAAAATCCATACTTCAAAATCCACTTTTCATACCGAATCGGTCTGTCTATAAGACAAACAGTCTGCAGCTCGGAGTGTTTACCTACAACAGCAAAAAGATGTGCTACACTGCCTTCAAATTCAGTAATAGCACCAGCTACCTTCTTTAGGCTCGTTGTGAACCAGTGATTGATATCTGTTCTTTTGCATTGCTTTCCTCTCATATCTCTTTGTCCTGCTGTTATAATCGATCACAGATTTTTCCATCAGGCTTCATGTCAGATTAGGATAGTGAACATGACTTGCTTAGAACAAACTGCTTCAATGTGCACCAAGGCAAGCTCAGGAGTTGAGCCACTCTACAAATGATTGTTTGGGGCATGTCCATGAACATGGTGCAATAGCGAGAAGTCAGTAATACGCTTTTATCGTAAAGGGTTTGGGATTGCTCCTCTTTGCGAAGTCTGGAGCAATCACACCTGCCACTGTGGGGCTGACATTTTAAGCAAGGAGCAATGCCCAGCTCGCTATTTTCCTGATTCAGGAAGAAATTTCTGCTTAGAAGTCAATGAATGCCTCTGGCCAAATCTGCACACATATTCTGCCTGTGATTCAGGTTGCAAAGTCACACAGCTATTTTGCTTGGTGCTTTATCTGTGCTATCAAGAACTGAAGGGAATGAAAGCCCAACAACTTTCTCTGCTTTGCATAGGAATATATTTTAAAGATTCACTGTGACTCGTCTTCCTAGGAGATCTAAACTATCAATCCCTTACTTTAAAAGCTCTTTGGGGATTACTGGTTGTCCTATAGTGCCTAGCACAACTGAGTCTTCATCTCGGTTGGTGGTTTTTAGGTGCATCTGTTGTATAAATAACAAATGATTTTTTTTTTTTTTTTATGTGAAGGACAGAGCATTATTTATGGAAGAGGACTGTAAGGATTTGATATAAATTAGGATCAGTGATCATGGATGAGTTTGCTGACAGAAATTACCTCCCCTGTGGCTGCTGTTGCTTGGTATCTATAAGCCCTGAAGAAGGAAATGGCTCTTTGCATGGCAGCTGGGTGATCTCTGGAATTCCTCCTGAAAGAGGAACACATGTTAAACCTTTATGTGGGTTCAAGAGAAGACAGCAACATAGTGGACGAGAACTGTTTTGAGGAGGAACATGCAGTGTCCAGTGCAGGAGATCCTTGGGCAGAAATAGATGAAAAAAAAAAAAAGGAAAATTATCATATGTGTTTGCCCTGTACATATAGGAGATATAGGATACTCTTCCCTAGGTCTCCACCTTTAACCACAGCTGGAGAAACACTAAATAAACAATCATGACAGTCCAACCATTTGGAGCTTCTTGTAGCCCAAGCTGAAATGACCATCACTGGAGACACTATACAGGACATTGCAGTGCAGAAGCATAGTTACCCGTTTTACACACTAAATCTCTTCTTCCTGAATGTCATTCTTTCCTAATAATGACTGACATCTAAGCCCAGGGCAGGTATTAGGCTGCTGAAAACAGTGCTTGTACAGGTCATGGAAGCATAAACCCTGATGTCCTGCATTCAATCCCAGGGAAGACACAGTAAAAGGCTTTTTCCTGTACATGTCTGAAAAATAGGTTCTCTTGGGTTTTTCAGTGTAAGAGCAGATGCTAAGAGTGCCTGAAATTACAGCTTTCTGGCAAACAAAACCTGAGAAAGCTTGAGAGTTAGTAGTCACAGAATATTTCCATCAGACGCTATTACTGGGATTGGGATCTTTCCTGAAATAAGTCCAGTGAACTGCTGCTCAGAGGCATGCACTGCCAGGGCAGAAGGCAAACTATGAAATAAATACTCAAGTACCTACGGGCTGCTGTAATGCGGCATGCCTGGCAGTAGCTAATGGCATGGGGGATAAAAAAATATTATTAACACCCCCACCCCCAACAAACCAACTGAAAGTTTGCACTATGACAACGGCAGAGGTTTTGCAGCATAAATTTTGCAGTATTTCTGTTTCCTTCAGGTCTGCTCCTAGCTACTCTTCCTGTCACCTTGCAGAAATATTGAGGCTGTGGCTGAAGACAGCACTTGCTCTAAGGGAGAAACTGGGGTCTGCTGGAAGGCAAAGGACCATGGCCAGAGAAATTTGGGGCTTCTTGCCTTTCAGGTGAAGAGTTGATTTAAACTCTCAGGTAGCTAACTCAGATTAGCTGGCAGAAAAGGTTAACCCAGATTACTAAAGAAACCTCATTCTGCCCTGATTTATAGAGAGGGAACAACTGCTCTGTACCAAAGCAAGGGACACAGATGCCATGGTTTACTGTTCAAATGGCTCATCAGTGTGTAAGGTCATTCGTCACACATTGCTTTTGACTCCCAGGCCAATATGTATAAAGGCCTGTCTCACAACAAGCACAGTCTTTTCAGCTCCCATCTGCCCACAGCAGCCCTTCCAACGTTGCTAATTACATCCCTGCTCATTTCTATATTAGCTACAACTCAGCTCAAAGCCACAGCTGTATTGATGTGTCCCAGGGGTGGATTGTGTTAACGAACAAAAAAGATGCAGGGTCTCCATTTAGGAGCTTGTTTCAAAACCCAGAAATTACAAGCCCAACCTCTGGACAAGGACATTTACATTTGGAAAGCAGAGTTGCTCCAAGTCTGCCTTATTTGTTTCCATTTATTATGTGCTATAATTCAGTTTCCCATGTATATGTTGCATTATTATGCATTTTGTATTGTTGTATTATTATGCATATTGTATATTCTGCACGCTCATATTAGCAATGCAGGGAGGGGCTCCATTTCTTTTCCAGTCGAAAAGAAAGATGAAAAGTAGGCACACCGAGAAGACAAGGGAGATCAGTGACAGAGGTACCCCAAGAGAAGCAGAGCTGGTGCTGTGCCTGGGTTGCAGTGCAGGAGAGGCACCTCTTGCACCACAGGTCTCCCCAGAAGAGGGGTGAGTGGGGAAAGTGGCACTCCTGGGGAAGAGTTTCCTCTCAGATGTTATGAAAAGCATGAAAAGCAATTAAAACAACCTAAAAATAGGAAGGTCTCTTCCTCTTTTTTTCAGAGCACACTTCTATACTCCCAAGGCTCTTGATGACCTAGATAGAGGTAAAGGGACATGTCCGGCCTAACGCACAGGCAAAAGTTATTCTGTTTATTAACTGGGGGCAAGTGCTGTGACACCCGTCGGCTGTCCAAACCCTTGGAGGAGCCCAGGGTCATGGGTTGTAGCACACACCAAAAGGTGTCCTGGGGCCATGCCAGAAGCACCAAGGGCAGCAAGCAGAGCCACCTACACCTGCTCAGGGGATGGATGAACAGAGGAATTAAGCCCTGCCAGTTTTAGGACACAGGTATTTGTTCTGGCCATTAGGCATCTTCATGCCGGGGGATTTATAAAGCTTCTCTGGGACAGGGGCAGTCAGGCAGAACAGGGAGACCAGCGCTTCCTTCCAGAGAGGGCAGGGGAGCCAGGCTGGAGGGAGATGGTGCAGCTTCACATCTGAGTGCACCTACTTCGTATGTGAGAAGCCTCTTATTTGTGTTTTCCCTGTGACTGGGAGAAGGGTTGTGAGCAAAATCTTCTCACAGCAATGTCCTCACTGTTGACATGCATTATTTGCATGAAAGGCAGTAGTGCTCAGGGAACACATACCAGGGACAAACAATGCTGGTCCCACCAGAAGCTACCATGCCAAGTAGCTTGATTTTAAGTTACTTCATTGGAAGAAACAGGTAATTCTAGTTTTTCTAATGCTTTTCAGTCATGAACCTCATGCTGAGAGCTGCCTCTTTTAGCTGTGCATGCTCACTTGCAAAAAGGGAAAAGAGATGTGACGTCCTTGTCACATTCTGAAGTGGGCTTGAACTGGAACTTGTCAGCAGATGTGGTTTAAACCTTAGTAACAGGTAAATCAACAGGCAAGGAGGATGTGCAGGAAAGCGGGGTGAGAGGGCTACAACATCTGGCCAGTGACATGCAGTGATGCACATCCAAACCCTTATTCCTCCTCCAAATGACGGACAAAAATACCAAAGGCAATCCTAACCTCAGAGCAGTTGAGGGCTATAAAAGTATGATGAGATGGCTGTGATTCATGTCAAAAATAGCACCTCTAGCCCACTGAGTGCCACAGCACTGCTGAAGGCTTTGTAGGCTCACAGACAAGGTGAATTTTAGGGATGCGGTTGGAGAAGGACATGGGTGCAGTAAACTTATAAAAACCAACTTAGAATACTTGGAAATTTGGTGAGTGCTTTTCTTAAAATAGTTTGATTGTACCAACAGCATTAACATAAATGGAGTAGGGAATGGGAAATTGTCTAATAGAGTTTTTAATCACGATTCCTTTTGCTTTCCTAAAAGCCATTAAAAAGTCATGATGTGACCAACGACTCAAGCCTGCAGAATACTTTGAATTTTTATACTCATTGTGGCCCTTGTTAATTTATAGATAGTGAAATAATAAACAAAGCCAATCTTATCATTTACATCTGACACTATAAAAGCGGTCATTTTTAAAAGGTTACCTAGAATCTGTGCAAAGCTTTCATTCCTGTCATTAGCATATTTATGTCTAGCTTAGGCAAGGTTTCTTGCCTGAAAGATGCATTTTGTTAAAAGCTGTTTAGTGCCCATAACCATTCTGCTGATCTTCTCAAAATATGTTCTCCTAACCTGTGCATATGAAATGAGCTCAGTTTAATGTTGTGTTAAAAGAGTTTGGTCTCTGAAGCAGTTGCTCTTCTTAATAACATGCAATCATATGCCTTCTATTTAGTTTTCATTTAACTTGCCCCATACAAGCAATGAATCCAGATTAATTAAATGTTCTTTTAAACAGCGAAATTACACTGGTTTGTATTTTAAAAAATCTATATGCCACAGGGCACCCTCAAGACACAGAATCCTAATAAAGAGGATGTAAGACGTACAGCTAATAATACAGAGCCAGTCTGACATTTTCAGGGTAATTTAGTGAACCAAGTGCTTCCTTGCAGGCTTCATGTGGGAAGCACAGTGACTGCAGTTCCATTTAATAGAAGATGAAGAGCCATGTTTGTAATAATGCTAATAAACAGCTAATCTGAAAATTAGACTAGCATGTGGCAAAGGGATGTTGAGCATGTATAATAAATCCTGCTCAGCATCAGGATGAAGGTTGTGAGCTGATGCTGAAATTCTGCCACAGTGTTAATCGGCAGCCTGGGGTGGCTGGGCAAGGCTCTGCCTTCTACACCCCACAAGTCCCCAGGCTTCAGGGCAAGGAATGGGAAAATGCACATTAATGCTAAGGGATTGTAATGGGGTGTAGGAAACAGATACTGCAGGTACCCCTTTCAGAGTTTAAAATAGCCCCAAGGTCTTGATGACCAGGGGAATGGCTTTAAGTTCAACAAATTCTTACTTGTCATCCCAATAAGGACTGAGGACAGGCATTGACCAATCATCCCCATCTAGTTTACTTTTCTCTAATTATTTAAATCTGGTCTGACCATGGTCGGTAAGTAATTTAACACTTCTATTTTCAAGGACATCATAAAGTATAAGAGGAAAATGAGATAGAAACAAGTGGTAAATGTTAATTTTTCTCCTTTAGTTGAATCAGGACCTTTAATAAACTAAGTATTAGGGCGATGAAGAAATAAACACTGAAAGTATCTTACTCATCACTAAAATGAAAGTGCTTTCTAATATATGCAGTGCACCTGGAAAAGCCCATTCAAGTAATTACAAAAGGGAAAAGCACCGGGGAAACAGGCAAGCATGAAGACAATAGCCATTAGAAACAATATTAAATTAAGCGTGTCTTTTGAGATCTACAAATTCACTGATTAAATTGTGCATTACAAACAGTGCTTTGACTTCACTTAGCTGGAGTCCTGGAGAGAACCTGCAAAATTCGAAAACAGCCTCTTGGTTTGTACTGGGCTGCAGTGAGGGCTGTTGCTACCCCTGCTTAGTCCTGGGATTTTTAAAAGACACAAAACATAACTTTATTTATTTTTTGAGATTCCAGCTAGCAGAAGGCATCACACTCCCCCAGTCTGAGTAAAACAAGGGCAGAAAGAGGGCACTTCATGCCATGTAGCGTTAAGCTTGGTAAATGGCATCAGGGCCATCAAAATCAGCTTGCATCTTCTCGTCAACCATGCTAGCCCCTGCATGCACCCAGGACAAGGAGCCCCTTCCCACCCAGCCACAGGGCAGGACAGTTTCTTACCTTGTATTTTGGATAAAGTGCCTCTCACTATGGGGCAGAGCCCACAGGGAGGGGGATTAGCCATCTGTGATTCCTCCCCCTTGGACTAGGGATAGCTCATGGGGCAGCAACCATGAGCTGTGGTTTAGAGCTCACTCCGCTAAAGAGCTCGCAACCATACGGGTGTTTCTGTGTCTGTGCAAAGAAAGGGCAGAATTGAGACCAAGGTATGACCTTGCTGGTGACAAAACTATTGTCTTAGAGAGACATGAGAAATGAGTGAGGACAAGGTTATTAATACATTTATTGGAGTGCGGGGTTTTTTATAACCATTTTCCTATCATTGATGAGATTTCCAGGGCTAATGGAAACTCTCCCACTTTCTCCTGTTCTGAGAGATCTCCTAAATTAATTGTGGAAACCAGCAACCACTTCCAATTGATTTTATGTCATTAAACATTAAAAATTGTGTGCAGCTTCCATAGACTTCTCTCTGCTGGGAAGTGGGCTATCGCCCACCAGAGATCCCAGCATGCTAAACCCATTGATTGGCTGGCAGTAGGGTAAAATTGTTATAAAATTCTTTTCTAGCTAGGACTTTCTTGCAACTACACATGCATATAACCTGTGCTCTTTCCTCTTCTAAAACCTGGGAGATAGGCAGCTTTATTTAATTTTTCAGCTTTATTTAGTGGGAAGAGAATAGCTGAATGGAGATCACCTATTTCTGCTTCTATTCACTTGTCCCCTCTCCGATTTTCCCTAGACAATGACAAATTTTCCCTTCTGCTTTTGTTTGCTCCTAGGGAATATCCTAATATCCTGCCTCTCCTCATTCCCTCAAAGATTTCCAGTGAGCCAGAATAAAATAGGACCTTTGAGAAGTCTGCTTCTCCGTGTGCTACTGTACATTCAGAAGTGCAGTAAGACAGCAGTCAGGCTGCCAGCAAAGGCAAGGAACAGCAGCACATTGCAAGAGTGAAAATGATACTGGGCGGACAAAGCCCTGCTCAACATGCTTTCTCTATTAGCATTTGTGGACTTGGTTCAGCTAATCAATTTGTGGTATGTATAGCAGCCAAAATAACTCTATGCAAAATAAACAAGTGAGAGTGAATGAAAACAGAGCTAATAATACAGTCATTAAGAAAAGAGCCAAAGCACAAATTGTAGTGTCAATTGTGAAAGAAGTCAGAGAAGGCAAATGGCTGCATGTACCCTATGCTGCATGTGGGACACAGATACACCCCAAATAGCAGTGGTCTGCAGGAAAGTGACAGCAAAAGGCACTGTGGCCAGACCTGCTGGCTGCACACTGGATATCATCCCAGCAGGATGGTGCTAGAATGATAGGCAGGTTTTTCTGGGCTAGTCTTGCCTGGTGGGCAACAGCTCTGTGAGGTATAGTGGCAGCAGGGCAGGAGCATCTCACACCACAAATCTGTGTCATCTGGGAAGAGAGGAGCACCACTCCGCTTTTACAGATGTGTAAAATACATCTGTGATGAGGTTATTTGCTAGCACCAAGATGAGTCAAGATTGAGAGGAAAGCACCACACCCAGATGTTTCAAACCAGCCAAACTGATAGTCCAGGAGGGTGGCAACAGAAAAATATTTCCAATCCTTGGATGGGCATCATAACTACAGTGTAGGGTGTGTAGATGCCTCAGCCTGTCCTGCAGAGGATACAGTCCTTAGTGCGTCACGTAAAGCAGGCACAATGCCAGAAGTGGTTAACAGTACCAGAGCAGTTTGGGATATTTTCCTGGTGTTTTCTTGATAGCCAGTGTTTCTTATCCACTTAAGGTCAGACAGTGTATTTCTTTTTACACTCAGGTGAAAGCTAATGCTAGAGCAGCTTCTCGAGTTGCCATTCACAGCACCTGTTGAAAGTTGCTTGAAGAGGCTGTGCAACTGCACATCCTTAAAAAGAAAACTTCAAGTACCTTTTTGTGATAAGTGTTCTTGACTTCAGACCTTCTTCCAACTTGAAATGGGAGGGAAGTCCTTCTAGAGAGCAAAGAGAGGGCAATTAAATACATACTTGTTTATATAATAACCTTCTACCCAAGATTATTAAGGCCATATATGAGCATTTCTGCTATGATAAAAAGGCTACAGAGCAAATGATGCAAGCCCACACTTCGGAAGTATTGACTGGAATGATTTCTCCCCACTCTTCTTTTCATCAGCTTTCTCACGTGGTTTCTGTCGAGTCTGTAGCATTCTTAAAATGAGGAGAAAAAATAGATCCTGATTTCTCCATCACATGACACAGAATGACTGTGATTTTCCTCAATATCTCTCTGTGCCTCTAGGGAAATATAGTCTAGGCAAATTTCTGGCATGTCTCTCCCTTGATGCCCTGTGTACACCAAGGCAGAGGGTTTTTCTAGTGGTGTGGAAATGTCCACCTTTTAAATGATTTTCACCGGCTTCGTTATTTTGTTGCTAGAGGAAAAACATCAAAGTATTTTTGTTTTACCCTTTCTCCCCCCCCTTTTTTAAGTAACTTCATGAACCTGAAAAATTAAGCTTTTTGATGAACTACTTTTATTTACAAGTAGCCCCTAAAACCGCTGTAAAAGGAAGGTATGAGATAAATTCGTACTTTTGATTTTCTTTGTTCCCTGGAAATTGTCAGAATTTCAACTTATATAATGAATTTTCCTATTTAGCTGAGGAACTCACATGGCCTCAGCCAGAAGGTTTTTAGTGTCTCACAGTTCAGGCTAGAGAAATAATTTCCTCTCCATAATGCAGGTGGGGGACCAAGATACAGAGATTTGAACCAGATTTAAAAAAATCATTGTGGTGTCTAAAGCTGAGAGTGAAAACAAACTGCCAGTTTCAGGAGCTCTCACCGTGTGAAACAAAGAGGAGATAGTAACTATTTTTTCATCTTTCAATACCTGAATGAATTCAAACTCTGTCCCTCATTGATGTGCCTAGGTTCACCCAGTGAAGCCTGTGCAAGTTGAACCTGCACTCCCAGACTGAGCCTGTCTCCACTACTGATGCAAACTTAATTAAACATAGAGAAACATGCCCAGAAAAGCATAAAAGAGTGATGAGGGTAATTAAATAGACTTTGTAAGGACAGTGTCATATGTCAGTGTTTGCTCATGCAGGGGCTGTCCATCTTTGCCAAGGTGGTGATAATGGCTCTTCTAAATAGATATTCTGGATGAGCTGAATCAAGGCAGAAATTTCCCCCATTCCTCTTCATTCCTTACACAATGCAAAGCAGAACACACCTATGCCAAACCATTTCATTTCTTCCAGCTTTATTGCCAGCCTTCAGGCTGTCTCATTCTGGACCTGCTGAAATCCAATCTGCTCTTGCTAATACTTCTAATATAATATTTATAACCGCCCAGGTTGAACCAAAGGCTACTTGCACTGACAGATGTCAGAAGTTACATCTCTCCTCTCCATTTTATTGTTTGGTAGCTTCTGGCAAAGAGGGAGAGGATCTGGTAATGAAATGCCCCTTCTCTGCTTTAAACACAGAGGAACATTTTGCTTTGCTCTCTATTATTCATGGGGGAGTAATCAGGAGGTTGCCAGTTGGTTACCAGTGTGTTACGGAAGGGCAGGATATGTGATTGTGGTGAATAAGATACATTTCTGGTTTAATTATCAAGCTGCAGATGTATATCAGCTTTCACAATTGTGGCTTTAGGAACATGCATTTGGGCAAACTCAGATGTGAAAATATAGACAGAGGGACCTTATTCTGTGACAGTGGTGTAAAGTAATTTCTCTGTAACTAAAGATAATGAGTTCTGCAGGACTATAAATAGGTGTGGAGCTGTTTTGCAGATAAAGCACCTCTTTGCTACTTTGCTACAGCAGAGCAATGGGGAAAATTCTGCAGGGAACAATCTTCTCCTGGCAGATGGCTGGACCAGGAGACCTGCTCAACATTTTCCATGTCTAGTTTTCATGATTTATATAGCATCACCCCTTGGAAAAGCAATTCTGAGAGGATATTATGATTCTATGATAATCCAGTGTACTTGAAATAGAAAGAAAAAAGACTATATAAAAATGCTTATCCCCTATGGTTGGAGCTAACCAACTCCTTCAACTCAAGTCCTGTTTCAGTTTTTCAACTTTCTCAGCTAGAACCACACAGAATTTTTGTAAAATGGTGGATTAAGCAAATTTCCATGGGAATAATAGTTATTCTGGGGAGAAGTGAGAATGACTGGAAGAAATGAAGAGTGGAGATTAAGACAATTAGGCACCCCAGGTCCTGCACTGCCAAGACCTAAGCTCAGTCTCTGGTAAGGAACAGACTGAGGAGGCATGCAGTGTCTTCAGACCTTGACATGTGCCCTAGCCACTAGACTACTTATTAGCTTTTCCTGGGTGAAAGGAGAACTTCCTGTTTACCAAAATCCCCATTTTCACCTAGTGACAGAATGAGGAAGAAGATGAAGAATCAAAAACAACTGTTGGAAGGAAAATAGCTTTCCTCCAAACTCTTTTCAAGTGCCTTTGGAAGAGTGTGTGGAGAAATCCTCCTCCTGGTCTTCATTAGAAAGGGAAGTGTAAATCATAGAATCATAGAATAGTTAGGGTTGGAAAGGACCTTAAGATCATCGAGTTCCAACCCCCCTGCCATGGGCAGGGACACCTCACACTAAACCATGCCACCCAAGGCTATGTCCAGCCTGGCCTTGAACCCCGCCAGGGATGGAGCATTCACGACTTCCCTGGGCAACCCATTCCAGGGCCTCACCACCCTCACAGTAAAGAATTTCTTCCTCAGATCCAATCTAAACCTCCCCTGTTTAAGTTTGAACCCATTACCCCTTGTCCTCTCACTACAATCCCTCATAAAGAGTCCATCCCCAGCATCCCTATAGGCCCCCTTCAGGTATTGGAAGGCTGCTATGAGGTCTCCATGCAGCCTTCTCTTCTCCAGGCTGAACAGCCACAACTTTCTCAGCCTATCTTCATATGGGAGGTGCTCCAGTCCCCTGATCGTCCTCGTGGCCATCCTCTGGACTTGTTCCAACAGTTCCATGTCCTTTTTATGTTGAGGACACCAGAACTGCACACAATACTCCAAGTGAGGTCTCACGAGAGCAGAGTAGAGGGGCAGGATCACCTCCCTCGACCTGCTGGTCACACTCCTTTTGATGCAGCCCAGGATACAGTTGGCTTTCTGGGCTATGGGCGCACACTGCCGGCTCATGTTCATATTCTCATCGACCAACACCCCCAAGTCCTTCTCCGCAGGGTTGCTCTGAATCTCTTCTCTGCCCAACCTGTAGCTGTGCCTGGGATTACTCCAAACCAGCTGTAGGACCTTGCACTTTGCGTTGTTGAACTTCATCAGGTTGGCATCAGCTCACCTCACAAGTGTGTCAAGGTCCCTGTGCATGGCATTCCTTCCCTCCAACGTATCAACTGAACCACACAGCTTGCTGTCATCGGCAAACTTGCTGAAGGCGCACTCAATCCCACTCTCCATGTCACTCACAAAGATGTTGAACAAGATCGGTCCCAACACCGATCCCTGGGGGACACCACTCGTTACTGGTCTCCAGTTGGACATTGAGCCATTAAGCACTACTCTTTGCGTGCGGCCATCAAGCCAGTTCTTTATCCACTGAGTGGTCCACCTATCAAATTGATGTCTCTCAAACTTAGAGAGAAGGATGTCATGTGAGACAGTGTCAAAGGCTTTACATAAGTCCAGGTAGATGACATCAACAGCTCTACCCCTGTCCATCAGTTCTGTAGCTCCATCATAGAAGGCCATCAGATTGGTCAGGCAGGATTTCCCCTTAGTGAAGCCATGCTGGTTGTCACCAAGCACCTTGTTGCTTTTCATGTGCCTTAGCATGCCTTCCAGGAGAATCCGCTCCAAGATTTTGCGAAGCACAGAAGTGAGGCTGACTGCTCTGTAATTCCCCGGCTCATTCATTTTCCCCTTCTTGGAAATGGGGGTTATTTTTCCCTTTTTCCAGATCAAGGGAGAAAATAATACCCAAGGAAAGCAAAAGGCTTCAGAGCAAATGTTTTGCTCAGTACAATTCTGTTTAATGTTGCTGGTACTGGGAGAGCTTTGCATTGCTCCACTATGAACCATTGCACCATGCAGCAGAGCCATGGGGCAGAGCTGCTGCCCAAGGGTGGTATTCTTCAGAAGTAAAGACTAAAATTACCATGTTCATAAGGACATCAAAGACCAGAAATACAATTATTTCAGGTAAAGGAAATGTCATCAACCCAAACAGGAAGGATACAAAAATGTACAGACCAAAGTGCCCATCATGGAAAATGGCTGGAGACAGGTGATTTTGAAATTAACAATTAGTTTTAAATCAAACTAGAAATTAATTTTAAACCACAGTCTAAACAGAAGACAACAATTAAGTCAGTAAAGACAGAAAAGCTGTGGAAAAAAGATACACCAACTTCATTTATGCTTACAGCTGTACTCTGTCCTCCACCCTTGATCTTTCTGCACAAACACAGTGCAGAAAAAAGGCTCAGAGCTTTCCAAGTGCTGTGCAAAAGCTGAGTGCAGAAACCTGACTATTTGTTATTTTTAGTCTCTCTTGATGTAAGTCCATGGCTATGATACAGCATCCGCTGATAACTCCTACTTCATACTATTATTGCTCTTTCCTGCAAGGGAGCTGTGCTCCTCTAAGTAGTTTTCTTTAAGGCAAATACTGCTCTGAGAGCTAGATGCCCTCATCTTATGCTGATTTAATCTAAAACCAAAGAAAAAGGGGGAAAAAAAAAAGGTATTCTGAATACAAAGCAAATAGCAATTACCCTGTCACTTTATTTCAGCAAGGAACTGCAGCTGTATTTGCTGTTGGGCAGGGGAACTGTTTTCTGTTAAACCATGGGGAGAGGAGGCTACAAATCCCCGAATTTCATTGCCTGGAGGAATCCCCTAGGCACATATGTTTGGGTGTGAATTGCCCTAGTCCTCTGCTGTAAAAGAGCGCTCAGCTTATTCTTGCTGTTCTCAGACACAGCTGGCCAGGACAATTTACATTCCCTGAAAACCAGGAAACAGAGCTTATGTCCAAGTGATTTTGCCTATTACTTTTAAAAAGCCTCACCTCAGCAGTCCTCAAGAGGTCTCTTCCTCTCCTTTAATTTCTTAATATATGGAAAACCAAGCAGAAGAAAAACAGGGCAGAAGGTTCATCCAGTTAAGCTCCAGATTGACTTCATCCAACTTAATGCTTTTTAATCACTCTTTGAACAAAAGATTTAGTCTTCATAATCCTCCTTTTGCTCAATTTGCTGTTCCTTACTTTATGAAATCTACTATTTGTTTGGTTTCCTTGATTCCTACCCCCTGAATGAGTTTGCAGGAGAAAAAAAAAAAAAAAAAGCTAATATCACAGGGAAAATTACTTTCAAGAATAAAACAAACTACAAATTACAGTGTCAGCTTTTCTTTTATGGCTCTTCATTGGAAAGTTGGACCCAAAACCGCATGGAGCCTTTTTCAGATGATGGGTTATCATATGAGCTGCTAAAATACCAATCTGAGCTGCTAACCAAATCTTCTTGTCTATTTCCAGGCACAAGAATACAATTAGATCTGCTGATTTCAAAGCTAATGCAGCCCTTGTTTTGGAAGACTGAGATTTATTTTTAGTGTCAGAGACATTTGCAATGAAATCCCTATCAGAGGCTTTGCTTCTTGGCAGCAACATTGCCACCACTCTTCTTTTCTGAACACTTGAACTTTTTTTTGTCTACATATACTTTAACTGGACTGTGATGGAAATTGCCAGATCCCATCAGCACAGTGGGCTGTGCAGTCCCACATGCTGTGCCTCTCAAGGGCACTAAGATCTGCTGCAGGTGCCTTTGGCTGCTGCAAATGGATGTCTGGCGTTCACCAGCTCCTCCCTCACTGCTCCATCAGACAGGGAAGAGTAACTCTGCCCTGACAAACAAGTCTTTCTTTTTTTCCCCAAAAACATTTACCTCTGATTCATTGGACCTTCAGGTCTGTTTAGGAGAAAGTAATTCAACCTCAGTATTTCAGCTGCAAAGAAATACACTGATGTGGGCAGCAGCATGTTAGGCAGGAGAGACAGACCTGCAAATCACTGTTTCCCATTGCCTAAATCCTGCTTTTACCCTGGATTTCAACTGATGTGTTTTGAACAAAATTCTCTAGACCTTTTAGCAAAGCCCAGAGCTATCTGTGCTCACAGCTTTCCTCATTTTTACAATAACTATCTCAGATGTACTGTAGACCTTGTTATGTGAGAACATTTGCAAAATAAAAAATTCAATGCACTTTATCCTTCTTACAGTCCATAAAGACAGAAATCTCTCATCTTCCTTTAGTTACTCATTTAAATAAATCAATTAAATATCATTTCTGAGATATTATGACCTATTATATACTTGAGAAAATATGTATTCTCCAAATTGATCATAAATAAATAGATGTGCAAATTAATTAGAAGTACTCTCTGAAATTTTATCTTTCAAGTAAACAATTTCAGTGCAGCTCCTTATAAAAAATTATTGCTGCATTCCCTAGTGTTCTGTAAGGTCAGACAGATGTGATCAAACATACGTCACACGTAAGATATATGAAAAATTCCCTTGTCATAATTCTTCTTTATGAGAAACAAAGGATACACCGCTAAACCATGTGAAGGAGAAAAGACCATACACCTAGATTCAAACTGTATCTGGATTTTTCTGGAAAAGTGGAGCACGATTTTCTCTGAATAACAGACACAGAGCCCAAGGCACTTTCTATGTTCAAAAATTAAACTTACAACTGGCATACATCTGGCAGTGATCCTGTACACTAAATCCATTTGGTTGGCCAGATGGCCTGAGACTTGCAGCTTTTTAATCTCACACACAAAGCACTTTAGCCTGGAAAATACAATAAATACAACAGAATACAGCATCATGACAAAAAGAAAACCCTCTTTTATTTGTTTTGGAGGTATAGGTAAGGAAAAATATGGACAGAGCAACTACTGTTTTCACAATTTACTTCACAAAATGTGCCATATTCTGTGACTGCATCCTATTTTCTTCCATTTCTTATACCTAACTGATTCTCATCAAAATATGAGTGACTCCATAGGTACCAGGTTATATGCTGGAGGCAGAGGATGGCATGATATGTCACAACTCCTCTCTGACGAGGAAGCACAGGACTGTGAGATCTTAATATCTCTTTTATTCCCGCTTTCTTTGTGACAAACATCCCACATTGCCTTTCTCCAACAAAAGCAGAGGCAAGTTTGAAAAGTGCATTTTCCTACTGTCAGTATCTTCAGGCAGCCAAGGCCTATCAGAAACCAAACACTGCATTTACTTTGCTCTGCATGCACATTTATTTTTCTCCGATATGTTTTTGTATGTTACTACTGAAAACTCTTCCTCCCGCTGACTTCAGCAGGAGCTGCGGTCTTTTTCCTGTATGCTACTGATCAATTCCTGTGCCTGCATCTGCTTTGCTTTCTTGTGAGCCACGTTTCATTAAAATCAGTGTAAAAACTCCCACTGAATTCATGGATACCTGAATAACCATCTAGTAAGTCACCACAATATCACTGTAACTTTCACCTGCCCTGCACCATCATTAAAGGAATGCCATCAGGAAGGGAGCATATTGCTCCGAATTTGTGCTCAGTCCTTGTTTTCTGCAGCAAAAGCTGAAGTATTGCACAGCTGCATGAACAAAACAGCAATTCAACCTTCTAGCACTATGCCCCTGTTCTTGCACTAAGGCTGCATGTTACCCTCAGCTCCTCCCTTGCCACAGCTATCCCTTTCTTGCCCTCTCTTTGGAAAGGCTAATGGAGAATCTTTGGCTTAGGCTTCTGTTATTCACCATGCAACTAACTCAGAATAGTAGGGTTTAGGACAAACAGATGATTTCACCCAGTGGTTCGTTTCATCTTTCCAGCGATGCCTTTTTTGCTAGCAGCTTCAAAGGCATCTTAGTGGATAAACTGTTTGACCTACTAAAAGAAGTACAAAGAGAATCCCCTTCTCAATTAATTCTTGTGCTCCAAATTCGTACTCAGATTCTTTCCTGAGCAGCTTTCATTTCTGTTAATCAGCTATGACAGTTTTAGTTCCCTTGAGTTGTTGCTTGGCTGCAGATCTCCCTCTATACTGTACTTGTCCCAGACACTTTAGGAAACATTGCTACTGAAAAGGCAGAGGCCTGAACCTCAGCTGAATTGAATCAATACCTCCACCAAAGGAAATTCTTTCAAATTGACTAAAGTTAAAAAAAACAAACAGATTTATGTCACCCAAGGCTCCTGTCCCCTGATATTACAGAGATAGTGCATTACATATCTTATTGCCGAAAGACCTGGTCCAAATGCTGTTTCAGTCTCTTAAATTCCATAAATACAACTACTTGGAAGAAGAAGGTTGCCCTATACTTTTACTCCAAAGATCCTACAGAAAACTTGTGCTTCAAGGAAAGTAGCTCAATACAACGAGAGATGTTCACTGCATACCTGGAAATTAAGCATCATCATCATTTTCTTATAGACAAGAAAGCAGAGACTAGAAGTTTCACCCAAGGCTATGAGGGCTGTAGAAAGTGGAGTTGGGAGAAGAGGTTAATCATCTTCACCTGTCAGGAATTTCCTCTGCCCAGAGCACTGGGCTGTGCCGGTGTTTCCAACAGATGAGAGGAAAGATGAGTGGGTCAGAGTCAAGATCTGTGGATTTATTAGAAAATAAATGCACAGAACTTTAGTTCTTTGCAAACTACCTGGGTGATTTACAAACTACTACAGCATTTGAGCATATACAGCATTTTTACAAAATACTACAGCAGTAGATGAAGATTTGAGCTGAGAAGCAAAGCCATTAAATAAACTCTTCCCCTTGTCCCTAGTATTCCCAGTTCCCCCCCATGTGTCACTTGCTGAAATCTCTTCAGATGGACCATAGGACGCAGAGCACATCTGGCAGCAGAAGACTTTAATTTGGATGCCTAAGGACTAATTTATAAGCCTAACTTTAGCCAAGCAAGTTTGACAGTCCTGGCCTCTGCCTTTAATGCTATTAGTATTCTGGAGGGTCTATTGATGATTTCATGCCAAATCAATTTTGGCACATTAAAGTGATTTGTCTGAAATCCAGCAAAAGAACTTTCCTAATAATTCAGCTTCAGACTGCAGTGCTGGTGGGAAGGTAATATGTGCCTGCATAGGTGCCCTCAATTTGCTCAAATATTTCGGGAAGATTTTACTGGAATTTAAAGCATTCTATGCTATATCCTTTTTAAAAACCTTTGCTGCTCTTTTTTACACTAATTCATAATTCACTTCAAGGTAATTTTAAAATAAAAAAATCAAAATCATCTCTAAGGAAAAGGTGTTTCATCTTGAACTTAAAATCTTTTTTGTATATCTTTTAGTATACCTATATTTGCATATGCAAAAATGCACATTAAACTGTCAAAATGTACACTAGCAAAGTAGCCTTAAACTACTTGCTGTTAAGTCAGGCAATGCAATTGTCTTTCTGCCAGAGCAATGATGACGCACAAATAACGAAGAGCCAGGGTATGATCTATCAGTGTCCTTTGTGGAGTATGTATCAGCTCCTTCCAAAATATTCAAACTTTTTACCCTATATGTGGATTCATAGAAAGGTGATGACCCATTGCTTTTACATTTGCAAATTATACATGTCTAAGATGAAGGATCATATTAGCTGACTTTGTAGAAAAGGTTACTTGCGCTGTACTCAAAGGTCTGAAAAGAAGAAATATAAAATACAACACTTCTCCAGCCTCTGTGCATTGGGTAAGTCAGGTTCAGAGATCTAGTAAATACCAACTGTCAGGAATGCTGAAGAGTGTAAAACTTGCTATCTATGTTTGATAAGTATATTGTTAGCAGTCACTGTTATTTTTGCTGAAGGATATCAGATATTTCAGTTAGTGAAGAAACAGCCAGGGATTCTAAATAGCTTGAAATGAGAAACAACCACCACCTGAACTGCCAGCTTATTTAAATGAGTGTTTGATTGATCATATTGCAGTACAGAGTCAGAGTTGTCCAGGGCTCATCCAAAACAATGCCACCCAAATTCATAATGGCTAACCATAAAGGAAGAGGAAAATAAACATTTCTGCCCCTTTGCATTATTCCTCCACATTATGGAGTTTACTATCAATCCTTCTTATAGGTCTTGGATAGGGCCCCGGCGCCAGCTGATGACTTTGGGTCCATCAGTGTGACGGCCAGCTGCCCGAAATGGCAGCCAGGGTCAGGCTCTGGCAGCCTGGCCCAGCAGGGCAGGAACCATCTGGCACCGCTGCCTCGCTGGGTACTGGTCCTGAAAAGCTCACCAGAAACCCCACAGTGCACCGGGGCTGGGCTGCCAGCAGTGCTGCCAGGAGAGGGCGGCACTTCCTCCCCCCAGCAAACTGCCCAACAAACTGATTTGGGGGTGACTAAAACCTAGTTAAGGAACACAAAAATTAATGCCCACAAACTCTAACATAGCACTGTCCAGAGAGTCCTCCGGTAATGGACCTTTGAGTGCAAACGCATATCATAGAAATAGATGTCATTCACGGGAAAAAATAAGTATCCTTTCCCCGACTTTGCACTATGCAGGATGGTCAAGGAGACCTTTACAAGGGGACTAAAGATAATGTCCCAGAAACAAAGAGCACATTTTTCTTGCTCTGGGTAAACATACCGATAAGCATTGGCGCCTTTTCCAGTTCTGGCACATTGCTTCAATCTTTTCTTTCCCACCCTGTGAACAAATGTTTGTTTGCTTCAAGTTCAAGACAGGCTTTCCAAGGCAAAACCCATCCAGATGGTCACCAGACAAAGGGAGGAGTCTCAGATTTCTCTAAACAGTTTTTTAAACTGAAGAAATTGTTTTCTACAATATTCTTTACTGATGATGCCTCTTCTGCTATTGCTCACATTGATGGAATAAGCTGCTTTTGTTGATTAAAGCCCTTGAATCCCATAGGCAGCTTAAATCCTATCAAAAGGTTCATCTTTTCAGATGTTCTTTTTAAGTTCTTTAATTATGATTTCTGAATCCTCCCTACTGTTTCAATCCTTATAGCTTAGCCCTTCACGCTCTCTTTACATAGTTCCTGGAAATGATATGAGCGCTATATGTTTTACAAATTTACTTCAAATGAATAGCTATGCTATTGTTGTAGATGTGTTGCACACGATGCCTGAAAACTTCAGTCTCCATGTACTGCACATGTAGTGGATGCGTAGATACATTTGATGACCACTTGTATAATATTCCTGATTTTATTTCTTCAAAACCTAAACAATCAAGCCTTTAACGCCAAAATCCCATTTTATGCCCTCTGTGCTGTTTAAGACATTGTGTTTCTTTTTAGACCCAATATTCTTGCCTCCTGCTTCACGAATGATCGCTTCCATGAATGCTGGTGATACTCTGCTGTCACTAGAACTGTACACTGCTTTCATCCAGAAGCAAAAAATAACAGGAGAGATCTACCACTTAGCATACAGTATTAATTTCTCTAGTAGAGTAAAACCTTCAGCTGAGATTAGCCCAAACACATTGTTTAAGTCAGGAGGGTCTTCATCACAACCCAGGCCTCTGTATCCCAAACTGTTGTGCACAATCGTGTTTATGAGGGAACTTCATAGCCAACACCAGGGTGTTGCCGGGCATTGTGTGGGCTGTGGAGGAGTTTTGCAGCTGCTCAGTGATACAGGGATGCTCTGGTGCATGCATCTGGGAGGGCAAGCCATAAGCACAGTGACTTACCAATAGGACAAAGGTACCATGAGGTCAGGGTACAAGACTTTCTGCATGCCAACACATGCTGAATGGTAAACCCTGTGCCCAGGAATGTCCTGTGAGAAAGTAATAGCAAGCCAGAACAGGAATGTGGCAGGTGGATCAAAGGAGATGACAGATGTCCTGGTAGGTGCTTGGGGCAGTGAAACATGGGCAAGAAACATCAGTGAGATGTCCTCACACATTTTGCTCCTGATTATCATACAAGTCATAGAATAGTTAGGGCTGGAAAGGACCTTAAGATCATCTAGTTCCAACCCCCCTGCCATGGGCAGGGACACCTCACACTAAACCATGCCATCCAAGGCTGTGTCCCACCTGGCCTTGAACACCGCCAGAGATGAAGCATTCACAACTTCCATGGGCAGCCCATTCCAGTGCCTCACCACCCTTACAGTAAAGAATTTCTTCCTCATATCCAATCTAAACTTCCACTGTTTAAGTTTGAGTCATGTTATCCATGTTTGTTTAAGTCATATTATCCATGTGTAGTAAAGCTCCTTTGTAAGTTGTTTTCTGTTCACACCCCGTTCAGCAATTAACATGCATTTCATTTAAGGGGGACAAGACTTCTTTTAGGGGGCTGTAGAAAAATCGCATGGATTTTGGTACAATTCATATTGCCTTAATTTCCAGAGATTTACTTCACTAGAGCCAACTTCTGATGTGCTAAGGTTTGTGAGACTGTTAAATAGCTGTTATAACCCACTTGGTCATTATGCTTGCTACTATACTCCACATATAGCTTGAAGTGTTTGGGAGCAAATATGACAGATGCCTGCCAGGGTGACCTGGATCCAGAACCCACCCATTCTGCTGGTCACACAGGATCAGATTACCATCAAGGCAAAAGACTTGAAACAACTTCAAATTCCTTCTCCATCAGTGTGTATGGCCATAGGAAGCACAAAAAGTCTGTCTCTACCTCAATGAAATGGGGAAAAATATGCTTCCCCACCTCACATAGTCCTGAGGGTAAATTCCTGAGAGCTGCTGAGGTGCTCAGATCCTATGGTAATGGGGCAATATCAGTACAATAGATTAATAGTCTTTCCATTTATTTTGGATGGACCTTGTGCACTTCTTGCAATGTTCAACATAAGTAATTATCATTATTTCCATCTGTTCTTTCTCTGCCTGTGTCTTTCAAAAGTTATGGCAAAGGCTGACAAGGTAGAAAGACTGTATGCCTCAGAAATAAGCAAAGTGAAGAAAAAAACCTCACCAAAGCATGCCCGAAAGAACAAAATTCACTTTCAGAACCATGTTACTCATTGAGAAAAAAAAAAATATATATATATATACATAATATGAAGTCTGAAAGTTTTGCAAACTATTTTGTGAACCATCATGAAGACTGTCTCTGGGGCTTGGGTGAATGGCACCTCATCAGCATATTCATGCCAGTGGCACAACTGAGTTTAAAACTTTATGAGCATTGGCATGTTTCAGTTTTCTAAACACTTTCATTTTACATTTTTTTAAAAATTAGCTAAGAAATGGTCATAGACTTTTTTGAGAATAACGCAATAAACTTGCTACAGGTAAAGAAAACCAATCCCACAGAGCGATCACTTCTGCCTAACACAGTAATGCTCACCCGGAGCAACTGCATCTCTTAACAGATGTGTTAAAAGACCTATAAAGTCATATTAAAGTGGTTAACTGGCTTTGGTAACTACTGTCTTTGTACAAAACCAGCTGCAGCAAAAGCTGGGGTAGCCTTTCTCTGAGAAGGCAAAAGGCAGATTGCTGCTGAGGTATCAGCATAACCTCGGAAGAGATAAAGGAGATTGTGGTATCTCTAATCACAGAATCACAGAATAGTAAGGGCTGGAAAGGACCTCAAGATCATCGAGCTCCAACCCCCCCGCCATGGGCAGGGACACCTCCCACTAAACCATGCCATCCAAGGCTATGTCCAACCCCACCTTGAACGCCGCCAGGGATGAAGCATTCACAACTTCCCTGGGCAACCCATTCCAGGGCCCCACCACCCTCACAGTATAGAACTTCTTCCTCAGATCCAATCTAAACCTCCCCTGTTTAAGTTTAAACCCATTACCCCGTGTCCTATCACCACAGTCCCTAATGAAGAGTCCCTCCCCAGCATCCCTAGAGGCCCCCTTCAGGTATTGGAAGGCTGCTATGAGGTCTCCACGCAGCCTTCTCTTCTCCAGGCTGAACAGCCCCAATTTTCTCAGCCTATCTTCATACGAGAGGTGCTCCAGTCCCCTGATCATCCTTGTGGCCCTCCTCTGGACTTGTTCTAACACTTCCATGTCGTTTTTATGTTGAGGACACCAGAACTGCACACAATACTCCAAGTGAGGTCTCACGAGAGCAGAGTAGAGGGGCAGGATCACCTCCCTCGACCTGCTGGTCACACTCCTTTTGATGCAGCCCAGGATACGGTTGGCCTTCTGGGCTGCAAGCGCACACTGCCGGCTCATGTTCATTTTTTCATCAACCCACACCCCCAAGTCCTTCTCCGCAGGGCTGCTCTCAATCTCCTCCCCGCCCAACCTGTAGCTGTGCCTGGCATTGCTCCGACCCAGGTGGAGGACTTTGCACTTAGCATGGTTGAACTTCATCAGGTTGGCATCAGCCCACCTCACAAGCGTGTCAAGGTCCCTCTGGATGGCATTCCTTCCCTCCAATGTATCAACCGAACCACACAGCTTGGTGTCATCAGCAAACTTGCTGAGGGCGCACTCAATCCCACTGTCCATGTCACCCACAAAGATGTTGAACAAGACCGGTCCCAACACCGATCCCTGGGGGACACCACTCGTTACTGGTCTCCAGCTGGACACTGAGCCACTGAGCACTACTCTTTGCGTGCGGCCATCCAGCCAGCTCTTTATCCACCGAGTGGTCCACCTATCAAATTGATGTCTCTCCAACTTAGAGAGAAGGATGTCATGGGAGACAGTGTCAAAGGCTTTACACAAGTCCAGGTAGATGACATCAACTGCTCTGCCCCTGTCCATCAGTTCCGTAGCCCCTTCATAAAAGGTCACCAGATTGGTTAGGCAGGATTTCCCCTTAGTGAAGCCATGCTGGCTGTCACCAACAACCTTGTTGGTTTTCATGTGCCTTAGCATGGCTTCCAGGATAATCCGCTCCAAGATTTTGCCAGGCACAGAGGTGAGACTGACTGGTCTGTAATTCCCCGGCTCATCCATTTTTCCCTTCTTAAAAATGGGGGTTATATTTCCCTTTTTCCAGTCATCGGGAACTTCACCTGACTGCCATGATTTTTCAAATATGATGGACAGTGGCTTAGCAACTTCATTTGCCAGCTCCTTCAGGACCCGTGGATGGATTTCATCCAGTCCCATGGACTTGTATACATTCAGGTTCCTAAGGTGGTCCCGAACAATATCCTCCCCCACAGTGGGCCCAGGGTCCCCACCCTCACCGTCCCCGCGTCTGCCTTCCAAGACTTGGGTGGTGTGGTCAGAGCATTTGCCCGTAAAGACTGAGGCAAAGAAGTCATTAAGAATAGCTATCTTCCTAAAACTCAAATATACACTGGTCCCCTCTTAAATTCTGTGTAACTGTAGCCAGATATCCTGCTAAAACTTCTCCCTCAATATAGATTCCTAGCTTCTGGGGAAAATACAGGTTGTTACCTATATTACAGTTTCTCAGTTCTTCTGCCCGTATGAAGGTTTATGAAGCCTAGATAATGTGTTAGATTATTTTTCATATTGCATTCTTGGCAAGCTTTAACATCTTTCAGGTAGCAGAGAAAAACACTACCTCCAGCAAAGCACCCCAGGAAAGCCTTTCAGAGTGGTACTTGCCTTGGGTCACCCACAGTAGGTTCAAAGGGCATGCCAAAAGGGTGAAGAGGGAGTTACTTGTTCTTTCTCACAGGTGTCATGGCTCCTTCTGGGAAGTGAAGAACTGCTTTCCTAGCTCTGCAGGAGAAAATCTGTGTTGCTGTAAAGGTAGACAAGAGCAAGGGGACTCTGGAAACTTTGAAGGAGTTCTGTAATTTTAAAACTGAACAAAGCAGGTGAGAGCAGGGGGAATAATTCATTTTGCTTCAAGGATGATTTTCATGTGAATTCAGCGGATTATAAAATGGTTCTTCCTGTTTCTAAGTGGGATGGTGTGAGGGGCAAAGGTCAGACACTGAATATTTCCAAAGGGTGAAGTTCTGGCATGCTTTGGCTTCCAAAACATTTTTACAGTCATTGAGACCCTGCTTGAAAAGGATAGCATCACTGACTTTGATTAGCATCAATGGGGGAATAAAGAGAAATTAGCATCTGACACTGTAAGGCTACTTTTAAGTTCATATTACTCTCCTCATTCAATCAGTGTTTACAAAACACATTGGTGCCTATGGAAGTGTGGACTTCTGCTAAAGGATCTTGCGGGCAATTTCTGCTTCTCTTAAGCAGGTCCAGCTTTCATCTTCCAGCTGAATCAGCTGGAAAGCAAGGTGTTAAAATTCTGTGTTCACTGCTAGAAAGTATGGGTAGAAGTGAAATGTCCATTTGAAAATTTATTTCCATTTTCGTGTGGACAGGCCTGTGTGCCTGGAAATGTTATCAAGGTTAATTAGAAAAATTATCTCATCAGAGCAAAAACAAATCAGGTGAGAGAAATCTCTGCTTGAGACATGCTAATCTTTCCTAGCTTGGTTTCAAGTGCAACTACAATCCATCAAAGTCATTCTCTCATACAGTCCCTTGAGGACATTGAAAGTGTAGCCCAGTGCGGCAATACTCCCATCGCACCTGCAGTATAAATGAAAACGGGTGTTGCAGCTGCTTCCTCCGGCCACATGCAATAAAATAACTTAAAAAACAAAAAGCAAGGCTGACATGTCCATTAAGTACTGTTTTCCCTACTTGAAAAGTTACTTGCATGTTATTTATCTCTGTGGTTTGTGAACACCTCCCCTGAGTTAAAAACAAGTCATGATCATTCTCTGACTCCTTTGTCATGTGATTGTTCTTATTCAATATTTGCTTACATGCTTTCAAAATACTTCTTTCTTCTACTAAAATAAGATGCATTGCCAGGCAGTGCTGTGAATAAGAGGTGCATTTCTGTACCAGTGGCTTTCAAAAGAAAAGCTAACGATACTACTGATTGTAGTACTGATGTACTTGTTCAGGCTGTACCCCAGTAGGGGTTTTTTTGCTATTTTCAAGTGGGCAGTCATCACCACTGATACCTTGCTGGTTGTTCAGGCCATTGATTTTGAAATGTTCATTGTCTCCTTCAGTAAGGTGGTTTTTTTTGATCAAAAAGTCTCACAGAGCATGATTCACTGCTCACCTGTCATGCAAATAGGGTACTATCTAGAAAATGCTGTAACAGAAGACAGGCATTTCTGTTTTCAGCTAAAATGATATTTCTCATGCTCTCCTTTGGAAGGATTTTGCTATGTCTCTAGTTCCCGGTCTTCTCCCATCATTTACTGGGCTCATCCCTTTGACATCAGTTTCAGGAGAGGAAGATTTAGCCTGAGGTGTCTCATCCAAGAAAAATAAACTCTAAATTGTTCACTGTTTTATTCTCACCTTTTCTTTCTTGTGAGTTGCCCCATTCATTGGATGCAGGCCTTTGCCTGATCCCTCTGTTTGGGCACTACTCCTCACAGGAGGTGGGAGATCCGAAGCGCCAGCCAGAAATCAAGAAGCAACAAAACTGTCAGCAATGAGATCTATTTTTACATTTTGTTACATAGTGTCACTATAAATGAAATGGAAAATTACTGCTGCAGCTTTCCTGCTTTCTCCCTTTACCAGTCATTGTCCTTTCTGCTGTGGCAATGGAAAACAAGCAAGAGAGAAAACAAATTAAATTACTCTCTAGTGCATGGAAAAAAAAAAAAAAAAACAGCCATTTAGCTCAGAATTCCCACTGGAACTGTCAGGTTGCAACAGGGAGAAAAATCTCATAATACCACTGCTACAACGTGCAAGAGTATTAATTGGTTGTTACCTCTCCTGGCCAAGCACAGTGCATGGGAAGGCACAACAGTTGCCTACTCCTGGTACTGCTCCCTTTGCAAGGGACACAGAGAGCCATGGTACTGTGGTGGAAACTCCCCAGGGAGTTTGGAAGTTCCCACAGTTAGAAAGAAACAGCCATCTACTCCTTAATCACAGTCATCCTCACCACACCACCCCTACAGGTTCAAAGCATTGTTTGGAGCTTATGCTAACACTTCTTACTCTGTGGCGTTACTCTGACCATAAAGGGGATGTACTTTTAGCCCTCTTGTATGGACTGAAGTTTGTTGTTAATTCCCTTCCTTACTTATCATTATTTATTACTACTCTATTTTATTACCAGAGTACTCAGGATACACGGATTATTATAGATAATAATCTATTTTATTACCAGAGTACTCAGGATCTTCATAATGAAGAGAAGTAACCTCGGTCCATTACCAGTTCCTTGCATCACAGTATCTCAGGCTGGTTTGCATGTACTAACTGGTTTCCAAATCTCCAATATCAGTGTAATGGCTCATGTGATAACCATGGTCCAGCAAAAGCACTTGTTCAGGTACAGTCCTAAGCATGCACGTGGTCCTGTCAAACTGATGGTCATCTGCCTGCAGACATGGAGAGAAGCGACACGGGGATTTTTTAGTTTACATATTAGATTTCTGCATGCTGGACCATTGCTGGTTTCTGCTGTCAACACTACTACCTCTGAAGTGTGCTGTAAAGCAGATATTTTACAGATTAGATATTCCTGCTCTATATGCAGCATTTATATTTACAGAAAACAACTCTGAAGCAGAGCTTCCATCATTAGGACAGGAAATTTCTTGACTTGAAATCTTATTCACATGTAAACCTGAGCATTCAGAGATGTGTATAAATTAACCAAGGTATACACTCTTTTGGACTCATATGTCAATAAGCTTGAATACCTTTTTAAATACATTTTTTGTGACTACTTCTTGCTATTCAGCTCACTGGCCAGACACGCAGTCGAATCCACCAAAGTCAGAGCAGCATTGTGAGAACAGCACAGGCTGCTACAGATACTCTTCAGTAACAATTTGGGAAATTTTCAATCTCATTTACCTTGCATATAACACAGGATGACTCCTCCAATATATTTTTAAAACCCTTTTTTTTTCCAGTATAATTCACAATTAGAGACTGTCTTCTCTGTTGTGAAGTGTTTATTTTGTTCCATGCTGATTTGCAGTATCCCTAATGAGCAGTTAACAAGATGTCAATTAATCATGAAAATGGAAAGAAATAGATATTCAATGATTGCATTACCTGGAGCTAAGATTTGGGATTTCATGTAGTTAGCTGTCTCTCATTTGTTTTGTAATTTTTGTTTTTAGTTTGGTTTCCTTTTGTTTTTAATGATTTTCACGACTTTCTGCTTATGCTGTTAAATATTAACAGATGCTCAAGACCTCCCCTGCATCGTGGTCTTACTGGTCCTGAAAAGACACATTTCTGGCAAGACATATTTCACATTAGATGCTAAAAATGTACCCAAGTGTCACGAGTTCTGTTCCTTCAGAAAGCATGCACCCTCCCACATGCATGCTTGTCCAGATGATCAGCACATGTCTGCAAATCCAGCTCTTCTCTGAAATACAGAGATTTCTGGGAACAAAGTAACTTTGTAGTTCAAAAGGAACAAACATCATTTTGTAGCCATTCTGGACATTGCGCAAACAGATACAAAGTATTTGCAGTGCCTAACCCCTAGTCAGACTCCTTCTTAGCCGCCGAGTTAGTTTGGAAACACACTTAAGATTTCAGAACAAAACTCTTGATTTCTCCATATACACATGGACAGTGTTGCTTTGCAGAAAATGAGGCTTACACACTCAGCAGTGTTAGGACTTCAACTCGGGTCATCATCGGAAAAACCATAAGCAATTTCAAGCCTGTTAAACCTCAGTATTTCTTTTACCATCAGGCAAACAGACTTAGGGATTCTGCATTAAACTGTCCTAGATAATTTATCAAGGAAAACCAAATTATTTCCCTTGCATGACTGTTTAGAAGGATAAATCTGAGTAATCACATAGATTTAAAGAACTGTTGCTTATGATGATTGAAACATGAACTCCCAAGCAGAGAGTCAGAAAAGGGGCAGCAGTGCTGTTAAATTTCTGCTTAGGACATTTCATAGAATCATAGAATAGTTAGGGTTGGAAAGGACCTTAAGATCATCTAGTTCCAACCCCCCTGCCATGGGCAGGGACACCTCCCACTAAACCATGCCATCCAAGGCTATGTCCAACCCCACCTTGAACGCCGCCAGGGATGGAGCATTCACAACTTCCCCGGGCAACCCATTCCAGGGCCTCACCAATCTTAAAGAATTTCTTCCTCATATCCAATCTAAACTTCCCCTGTTAAAGCTTGAACCCATTACCCCTTGTCCTCTCACTACAGTCCCTCATAAAGAGTCCATCCCCAGCATCCCTATAGGCCCCCTTCAGATATTGGAAGGCTGCTATGAGGTCTCCATGCAGCCTTCTCTTCTCCAGGCTGAACAGCCCCAACTTTCTCAGCCTATCTTCATATGGGAGGTGCTCCAGTCCCCTGATCATCCTCGTGGCCCTCCTCTGCACTTGTTCTAACAGTTCCATGTCCTTTTTGTGTTGAGGACACCAGAACTGCACACAATACTTCAAGTG
Source organism: Amazona ochrocephala (assembly GCA_039720435.1). Classification (NCBI taxonomy): domain Eukaryota; kingdom Metazoa; phylum Chordata; class Aves; order Psittaciformes; family Psittacidae; genus Amazona; species Amazona ochrocephala. The sequence continues at coordinate 36,099,723 of CM077881.1, forward strand.
AGGTCTCACAAGAGCAGAGTAGAGGGGCAGGATCACCTCCCTCGACCTGCTGATCACGCTCCTTTTGATGCAGCCCAGGATACGGTTGGCTTTCTGGGCTGCAAGTGCACACTACTGGCTCATGTTCAGTTTCCCATTGACCAATAGCCCCAAGTCCTTCTCCACAGGGCTGCTCTGAATCTCTTCTCTGCCCAACCTGTAGCTGTGCCTGGGATTGCTCCGACCCAGCTGTAGGACCTTGCATTTGGCATGGTTAAACTTCATCAGGTTGGCATCAGCCCACCTCACAAGTGTGTCAAGGTCCCTCTGGATGGCATTCCTTCCCTCCAATGTATCAACCGAACCACACAACTTGGTGTCATCGGCAAACTTGCCGAGGGTGCACTCAATCCCACTTTCCTTGGCTGCCAGGCTGCCCAAATCAGCTGGTTCGGATAGGGTAGGTGCAGGTATTCCTACCCATTGTGTTTCCTGATGAGGGAATCAGATTGGTGCAGTGTAAGCCTGGGGAGAAGCTGCAGGGACTTAGGAGGACAGCAGGCTCTCGGGAAGCTTCCCAGTGATCTCTGCAGTCACCCAGTCAGGATGAACCTCCTCCACCATCACCACAGTTACAGAAATCCTATGCCAAAAACAAGGAGGTCCCTGGGACAGCATGCAAAAGCAGTAGCAGGGCTCAGGGACAGGGCTGTTGGCCATATGACTCCTGCATGCCTCCTCCCTGCAAAGCTGTGACCTGTGCCACTGTCCCAGGGGACAGTGCAGTCCTCAAGTCCTTTCCTCTTCCATCTGCTGGAAATTTCCTCTCATTAATTTGATTTTGCAGTTCTGTATTTTCCTGAGTATATGCGTTGATTTTGCTGTCTTTTTTCTATTTTTTTTCTTTTCTCCTCTTTTTTTTTTTTAGTTTTCTTGGCAAAACTTATCCAGTGATTATTTGAAAGGCTGCGATGGCATCTGGGGAGTTCCTTTTGCGCTGCTATGATTTAGGCTTGAAATTGCTTAATTGCTGTTTCCTACACTTCTCATTTTCAGTTCCCTAAAGACTGTATCAATTTGTTGTCTGTTATTCCCAGTGACAGAGCAGTGTTTTGTGTGTGTGCTTCAACAAGACATTTTAAAGTCTCTTCCTACAAGCTGAAGATCTAGCTTTTTGTCCTGATTTGCTCTTTGTTCCTGGTGGCCATGAGGAATTCTCACATACAGCACCAATGGTTGCAGGCAAGACTACACATCTGACTACCACTAAGCACGCTCAAAGCTTTCCTATCACATATCGCTTTTAATTTAAATGATTAATTACTGTAATTCCTCACAAAAAAAGCCAATAAATTCCATCAGTAATAGTGTTATAAAAAGTCTTGATTTAAACCATGCATAGATAGAAAAACAGCAAGGACGACAGAGACAGAAAGGCGGGAAAGAAAAATATTAATGATGTGAGCAAGTGAGAGCAAAGAAAAATAAAGTAGGTATAAATTAGCTCACACTTATACCAGGCTAAATTAGAAATTGGTCCCCAAACTCCAATGCTACAATGCTGGTGAGGTGTATGATCAAATGCTACAAAGCTGGGCGTATGATCAAATCCAGGATGCTTTTACTGTTGGAGCAGTTCCTAACCTTGGGACAAACACCCTGCCATCTAGTGCAGTTACCCAAAATAAAGCAAGGACTCTCTTCAAGTCAATCTGTATTGCAGTTCTGTGAGTATTTATTAGTGCAATAAGAAGATAACTAGTGGATCACTTTAAATAGCCCTTAATAATTTTCCTATTGGGCACAAACTCACTTGTTTTCTCTGTTCATTTTCTGATACCTTTGCTTTCAAATGCTTAAATCTGCTTTTTAGCATTGAAAGATGAGGAATTAAGACCTGTTTCAGGCTCCTCTTTGCCATCTCGTGTTTCCAAATGCTGATCTGCTACGTACAGGCTGTTTTTGTTTAGGAGGGATTCAAAGTGGTCTCTGCTGTCTGTACAGTCTCAGGAGTAGGTTGAAAAATCCTCATTTTAATTTGTTCTTTTATGTTGATGAGCATATTACTGCAACATCAGTCAAACACAAATTAAACTTTACTGATAAAGTCTGAATGCATTTGAAAATAGGAAGAGTGCGAATAATTTTTTTTTAAATGGATTTATCATACTGCTTATTGGGAGTAGTAATATTTTAAAAATAACTAACACCCAAATCCATTTTAAAGTGTTTAGAAGAAATCAATCTTATGAACAGAATGACGTCCAATGCAGTGTTAGCTCTCTGAAACCATATGACATACTGTTTAGAAGATGACAGGCAATAGCCAGTGTTGAGAAAGAGACTCCTCTTGGCTCCAACTGCTAACAGAGGACTCTGGCATATGTTCCCTCCAAGAAATTTGCATGAAGTTTGAAAAGGAAATGCTAATGATGTCTTCATAAATTCTTCTCTTTCCTGGCTCTAATGGAGTCATTTCAAGCTTCTGACACCTTAGATTATTACTTGATCATGGTAGCTAACAGAAGCTGCTGATACTAATGGTCACTGATATTTCTTAACCATACAAAACAGAATTTGCTATGTGCCTCCAGAGGTGTGACCACTTGTTGACCTTCAATGAGCAACAAACATTCTGTTTTTATTAAGTACATCCTTTGCTATGTTTATTAATTTTGCTAATTTCATTTAACCTCACTTTCACCAATCATCCGCACGATTCCATTTTTCAGGAGTTAATGTCTGGAATCCAGAAGTCAAAGTCCCAGTGAACAGCTCCAAGTTCCCTCACATGAGGGGCACCATCTCAAAGGTCCCATATAGGCAATTTTGACATCCTGCAGGTTGTCTGAAAAGGTCAGGTCTCAGTTCCAGGACTCATCTTAGACATGAGAACACACTGTCCATTGTGTGTTTTATCTCTCAGCACAGCTCTCACTTGAGCACCTGAATAGCTCACAGGTTGTGCTGCAATGTGATATATATACACATAAAGGGAAAGTTTAAAACTCAAATAACTGCCAGACAGAAACATGGCTGGACAAATGCCAATTCTTGTCCAATTTTATTCAAAGCATTTACAGCTTACTTGGTTACTTTGATGTAGTGCATTGGGTCAAAATACCCACCAAGCGCTTTTTGTTGTGTTTGAGGCATGTATTTAGAATTAGCTTAGACAAGGTGCATTACCCTTGAATTATCTGTGTGAGCTAAAGCAAAACAGATGCAGGAAGAATGTGATTATCTTGGTAATGTTTGTGAAACAGATGCCAGCACTAGCAGTAGAATAAAGCACCCTTCTATGTTACTAATGTTCTTGCCACCAGGTTAAAAATACACTGCACATCCACCACCTCCTCATTCAGTCTACTGGATAGATATGTGAAAAAATATTGTTAGGAAAAGGTCATATCAGAAATATCTATCTAAAATAAGGTTTATCCACTGAAACACTGAACAGACTTTGGCTTCTGACTCCTACAGTATCACATCCCACAGGTCAGAAAAAAATAAAGAATCACATTTCTGTTTTCTGCGCTTTCTTTTTCAATTTCTTTTCCTTTAATGCAACATATTCTAAAAGCACAAAACCAAGCACAAAGTACATGAGACCGGACATGATCCCGGCTCCCCCTTCTGCAGGAATTTAGCCATTTCTCTCAAGCTTAACATGGGTTTGGTGATTGTTGAGCCCACATGAAGGAAGACAAGGTAGATAGATACACATCCTCCAGGCACTGCTCTGCCCGGGTTGCCCTGGCTGTTTGGGTGGCAGGGAGGAATGGGGAAGCCAAATCATCATGGGGTTGGCAGACGATGCTGACCTCGGAGGTCCTTGTGGGGCAATTTCTTCTGCCTAAGGGTGACAAGGTGACAGGTAGGTGCTTTTCAGTGCTGACTGAACTCCATGCATTTTTTTGCAAAGGTTCTGGAAGCGGCTGGTAGACGCTCTATGCTGGTATTAGCACGTTCATTTTGACTTCCTCATCAGGGATCATTTTGTCCAGCACAGGAGCTGTTGTCCTGAACTTTGTAGCCAGGAGAAAATCCCAAAACATCCCGTTAAAGTACAGTCTTACCTGCCTCAGGGACTGGTTTCACTCTCGCACAAATTGGGTTGGGGCCATGGCCTCCCTTAGCAGCCCCTTCATCCTGCCTGAAGGTACCATGTTACCTGACATCTTGCTTGGTCCATATGTAGGTAATGCAAAGAATAAAGGACCTTCATCACTCCCTGTTACTGGAAATAAACAAAATAGATACGGAATCTAGTGCTGTGCAAGGAACTAAGTCATATCTGATGCAAAGCTATGATGTGAGATGAAACAGGAACGTAAGGACTTGTATACCTTAATGCTCAGCCTGAAGTAGGTTGGCAACTGTGGGCATTTTTCTAGGCATGATTCCTCACAGATTTCAATCCCTGGTTAAAAGAAAAAGAGAATCCTTAAAGACGTCACACATTTGCCTAGCAAAGAAAATTGACAAGGGAAAGATAAAAAACATGTATATTTCTGTCACCAGGCTTCTGGGGAGTAAGCACAGAGCTCTATCTTACTCTTCAGCACTGTATGAGAAGCAGAATGCAAAATTTCCTCCTTGAAATACTTTGGCACAAACAACTATTCTGCACTATTTGTTTAGAAATCCAGTGGGGCTTCACAGAATAAAAGCTAGTATCTTCATACTGGTAGTTGAAATAAGAACTAATTTCATGCACAATTGGCAGCACAGAAGGAAGTTCCTTGATATCCAAAGAGCAAAAGATTTTATGAGGCTGCATATGTATTTATGATTATTTAAGGTTCTTGTTATAATGAGGACCCTTTAAGGAGAGGAATTTTGTATTTCAATTTGCATAAAGACAATAAAAACTCTTTGAGAAGCAATTTCTTTCTATATAAAAAGTGAGAACATAGCACCTTAGTGGCACAGACATCTGTTACTTAAGCAGATGCCACCATGTAAACTCCATCAAGCAACACTATTCACCAATCAGAAATCACCCAAACTACATCCACAGCCAAAATTCAGTGGGTGGCTGGGAGCCCCCAAAACAGGTTGAGAAATGATGGGCTTTTCTTCAGTGCCCTCATTAAGCATTCAATGGCATTTATTTGTTCAACGCTAATGAACGCTACAGTATCATATGGCTCTGTAGCGGCTCTTTGGTATAAAGTTAATCCACAGTATGTACAATCTGCAATTCTTGCTCATGAGATTCATATCAAAGGAGCACTAGCCCTTCGACACACAAGATAAATAGCCCTTTCTTTGTTTCTCGTTATGACCATGGTTCAGTGTCCTCACTTGGGAGCCGATGTATCAATACCTCTGAAAGAGTTTGAATATTGCCTGCTTAAGGGTACATGCAGCAGTACAAACTCAGAGGACTGTATTCAGCAGCTGAGCAGCACTGGAAAGTCTGGGGCTGATAGGCCCTTTCTGAAGTTAGCTTACACTTTAAATCAGGAGTTCATGAAAGGCATTAAGAAAAACTATTATATTGCTAGAATGGATGGCAGTACAGTTTATATGTAACACCTTGAAATAAGCAGTAGGATTTTCAATCACTTGATAACCTTGAAACTGCTAAGGTATCAAATTGCTATCATGAATATTGTGCAGGAACAGAAATAACTCAGAAAGCTGCCTTTGTGAATAATAATGTGGGAGAGAGCAATGTTCTTCTGGGCTAGACTTACAATAGCACCCACAAGCAAATATACATGAAGGCAAGGCATGTACTTAAACAAGCATATTTGCATTTGGCTATATATCAATCAGTTATCAGTACAGCCACATCTTACTTGACCCACAGAGAAAATAAAATGCATACTAGATAACTTTACCATGCAGAAGTAAAGTAAGTGCAAGAAACGCATTTTTATATATGCAACTGAAACTATTGGGATAAAATACCCTTTGATAGGCACTACGTCTTGAACAAAGTATTTTAAAAAATGCACACAGTACAAATCCTTCCATGCAGGAATAGAAATCCTTCCATTCCATAACATAAAAATCCAAACCATATCTCCCTGGTTTGCATGCAAGACATGTTAATAAATCCTAAGCTCCAATCCTGATTTCATTCATTCTGGATGAAAATGCAGAGATTTCCTAAGTAAGAGGAAAATCTTAGCCATCCCTCCAGACTCCAATGTCTATGTCCTGAATCAGTGGAGTTTATACCAAACTCCATTTTTGTTCTGAAGTACACCACAGCTTTAGTCTTGTGGCATTTTCAGGTGACATAGCCTACTGAGATCCTGTGACAGCCATGTGAAAACTCAGTGCCTGGAGTGATTCATCATTGTGTCAGATTGTCCTGCACTTTGTCACAATGACTGACAATAGGGGAAACTTGGAAATAATACAAAGATTCAACCCTCACTGATAATGCCTGCATTGTGATTCGAGCAGGCAGGGATCCTGTGAGGAGAATGCTAATTCTGTCCCCCACCCTCAACTTCATACTCCTTTTCCTTTCAACAGCTGGGCATCTGCACTTGCTTTCTTAATCTTCGCTCCTGTGGCATTTTTAAATGCAGAACGTTTTTCTAGTGTGTTAAAGAGCCATATTATTACAAATGCAAAAAGAGGCAATGTTGCACAGAAGGGTAAATTCTGCCAGCAATGCTAGGCACTGCTTGGATAGGACTGTCTTTGGGTGGATGTGCCCTTCTCTCTTAAAGCAAACTTTACCAGGGTATGTCACCAGCACCTGAAATAACGGTAAAAGCATTTTGAGCAGTAATCCCAGTAACGCTACAAAACCAAGCAAACTCATGCGAATTTGCATGCTGAGCAGGATCTTGCCGAAGGGGCTCATAAGAAATGATTACAGAGAAATTATGGAGAAAACCTCTCCTATGAAGACAGGCTGAGAGAGTTGGGCTTGTTCAGCCTGGAGAGAAGAACGCTCTCAGAAGAACTTGGAGCAGCCTTCCAGCGCCTAAAAGGGAGCCACAAGAAAGCTGGAGAGGCACTTTTTACAAGGGCAGGTAGGGATAGGACAAGAGAGAGGAGATTTAGATCAAATATTAGGAAGAAGTTCTTTTCTTTGAGGGTGGTGAGGTGCTGGCACAGGTTGCCCTGAGAAGTTGCAGCTGCCCCATCCCTGGAGAAGCTTGAGGCCAGGTTGGACAGGGCTTTCAGCAACCTAGTCTAGTGGAAGGTGTCCCTGCCCACGGCAGGGGGATTGGAAATGAATGACCTTAAGGTCCTTTCCAACAGGAAGCATTCTACGATTTCATGAAATTATTCCTTTATTTTTCATTGACTTGCAACAAAGGTTTAAAATAAATGCTGACTCGATAAGGTACTGAAACACAAACAGCCAGAAAAACTGGTTGCAGAACTTTCATGCTCTAAACCTCTTCAAGTTTTATCAGTGTTCACAGCAACAACACGGCACGGACCATGGACTCAGCTGTGTAATTAACTGGGAGGAAAAGAGAGGCCCTTTCTGAGCATTCCAGCTTTTTTTCTGGGTAAAGAGTAGAAGGTAAAAGCCAGAGGCAAGAACAGGCACATCAAACATCGCTGCCTCCGAAACAACTAAAGGCAGCAGAGTTTCTCCCATTTTTGTCAATAGAAAAGGAACAAGTGGCTCCAGCTTGTGTCCCTTGCCAAGGAACAAGCCAGCACCCTTGCTCCGGGGTCTGTGTTATGGGACAAACCACCCCAGAGGATTTGCCGCGCGGTGACTGGTGTGGCACATTCTGCACCACAGGCTGGGATGCAGGAATGGGCACTGGTCTGTGGTGAGCAGGGTGAAGGTACATGGCTGCAGCCACTGTGGGTGACGTGGGGTGCAGACTATGTAATTAACAGTTCTAGTTTCTTATGGGAGAAAAGGGAAGCTCTACATGGAAGATAAGACATGGGCAAGTGGCAAACAACCACCCTTACTCTGTTTCTCCTTTAATTCTGCCTTTTTCGCTGCTTCTCCTGGGAACAGGCTCATGATAGAGGTTTGTCTAGTAACTGAGTAAAAAGCAGGTTTAGAAGAGAAAAGACAGCAATAGCTCTGAGCTCAGCTGATGGTGAAAATTACATTTTGTTTCCCATTTTAAAAGTGGAGAAGTGACAATCTCTCTGAAGAATATTACCGGCTTAAAAACTCAGAGGATATTTATAATTTCAGCGCTCAGCCCCACTACCTCACTTAATCAGATGTGCACTAGTGTGCTTTAGAAGCTGGGCCTTTAGAACTGGAAATAAAAGAGAAAGAAATTTCCGATGGAAGAAAAAGAATGATCCAGTTACCTAATTGGCACTAGCAGTGTATTTTTTCTTTAAGCAAATACCAAGCTTAAATGGATTCAGAAGAAAAGACAGGCAAACCTCCTGCAGCCCTCTACTCTGCTGTAAGCCATTGGCAATTTGTACGAAGAACTGTATGACGCCAAAACTGGTTCAATACATCAGAGAGAATCTGGGATCTGATTCTGGTCTTCCTTACGCTGATATAAAACTGGAAAAAATACAGGCCAAAGTGGAGTCACTCTGAACTGGCACTGGTATATCTGAAAAAAAATGAGACCAGATTAAAACCATCAGTAGAAAGTTATTTAGTTTTCAGTGGCTACAGCTCAAAGTGGGGTAGGCTTGTGTAAGCTGGAAGCTGAAGTCACTAAGGTTGCTGGTGTTGGAGCATAAAAGGCTTTTTACTTTTTCACTGCAGCTGGCTAACATTTTGTCTCTAACAAATACAGGCACAGAGCTTGAAAACGTTTAGTGAATTGGTACATTAATTTAAGCCCAATAACAGATTTCCATCTCTAACTGTAACACTGCTCAGTGAACAAAGGTATATGGTTTATCTGCTGAATATGGTTAATTTCAGGATGGTGAGTGAGGAAGAAGGAATAGGATAGATGTTAAAATACATCTACACAATAAATAATCCGTACATGAGAAAGATCTCAGTTTTCCATTAAATAAAGCTCCACAAACATTGCAAGCTGGGGGACAGAATGACTTTGCTGATGTTGAATTCGTCATTCACTTTGTTTTCTTTAAAATGAGCAGTAAGAGAAACAGATACATTTTTTCACCCTGTTGCTTTGGTGAGATGAGTTTGAGCCATCAGCTTAAGGTCTCTGGACCTTTAACCTGTGACAATGGTGACAGAAGATGCAAGTTTCCTAAAATGTCTTAACAACCACTACAGCATCTGTCCATGTAGATATTAAAGATATAGTCAGTGAAAGCAATACAAATCCACAATGAGATTAGAATCTAAACAGCTGGGAAGCAATTGCTATGTTCAGTCATTCAGGTGAAATCACTGCTGGCCTTTGGACTGCCTATTACATTTTTTCCCCAGTTGTTTCTTTCTTATAATTAACATGTAGTATCAAGTACAAGATTTTTAATTTTATTTTTTTTTACAAAAAGCACTCTTCCATATGGATTGCAATTATCTTTGAAATATTTTAATATGAAGAAAACAGCAAAATATAAAGAGCAGTTTCATTGTTAATGTTCCAGTTTAATTAAGAAAGTGTTTAAGTAATTTAAAAATGTAGGCATTAAAATACCAATTAAGCTTAAGGCAAGTTTTCCTATTAATTCTGATGACATCAATACAGTGGTGTCACACAAAGGTGACCCCTTAGAAACATGTTATGTTGAGTATTACATTTAGCTATATGGGTGTTGAGAGAAAATGAATTAATTTATGCAGAAACTACACCTATTTGGCTAACTGCAGCAGGCTGAGCCTTGAGAACCACGATGCAGTTCTCACAAGTAACTTGGCAAACGCAACCTGTCTTCAAGGTTTTAATTCCAAATTTTGTTTCTCAGACATACACTTTGGGTGGCCATTTTGTTGAAAAGTGAAAATATTTAAACATGATTTTAACTGCGCAGTGTGGACACAACTGAAATCCACAGTTTGAAATAACGGCTGTTCTAAAGTGCGGTAATTATTTTTAAAACCATTTATTGTTTTGTGTTGGTGGGTAAGTTATAAATGTACCATTTTAACACATTAAAATTCATTTATTGCCTGAAATTCGAATGCAGGAATACGGCAGGAATTCATGGGTGGTAGCGACATTAAGAAAGCAGAAGTACATATATCTGATCTGAGCATTTACAATTAAAATTTTGTGGGTAGCTGGGCCTGTTAAAAAGGCCCAAATACGTCATCGTGCAGGAACAGTTACTGGAAGTATCCTTACAGACCCAGAAAAAAATAATTCTTAAAGCCAGCTTGGTTATGATGGATTTAAGTTAAATTAATCTCATTTCATTTTAGATCTTAAATTGGTTAATGGGGTTGAAATACGCTTTATTTCAGGGAAGTTGTACGGGTCTGGACAAGTAACAGAATTTATGCTGATGTACAAGTTGAGCGCAAATATCACCATCACTTCTTCATTACCACATTAACTGGGGTGATCTGTTCTGCTCAGCAGAACTTGACAAAATGTCAGGTTCCTAAATGAAGAAGCTCCCATTTCTCTGTGAGAAACCAGCTGATTGGTTGAAAGTACTTCAACCTGTATTTAATTCATGCCTTAAAAGCGCTCTTTGGCAGGAGCTCTTGGGATCTGATCTTATGTCACATTTACTGAAACTCATTTAATTATTTGCAGCTGAGGAGGGCAGGGAAATGGTTATCGCACAGGGAAAATCCAATCCTCTCCTTTTTCAGCTTAAACGCCAAACCAGGGAAGTCAGTAAGGATTCCTAACTAGTACATGACCCTTTCTTTTTGATGGCTTTATATAAGAGTGATTTCTTCCAGAGATTGAGAGGGATTTTGCAAGCACATGTCCACAATCTCTGTGAATGCAGACCCCATCCTGGAAGTCTCTAAGCTGCTGCTCCAGTCAGCAACAAAGACATTAACATTGGGATTGCAAATATCCCCAGTGGTTGTTCCAGTTGCCAGATGAAATGAATGGAGCAATTTGAATACTCTGCAAACTGAGGCAGCCACTACCAAGGCAGGGACCACACAGTCACACTGCCACAACGGTGCAAGGGGGCTGTGGCCCCACTGCCTTTGGAGCACAGGTTAATATCAAGTTTTAATAAAATCCAAACTCCTGCCATGGATTTCTAAGTGTTTTTCAGGGATTCTGGGTGGAAAAAAAAAAAATCGTATGCGTTGTAGCAATGGGTGGTAAAAGGCAAAACAAGACGTATTCTGCCCTTATGAGCAGAACATGAAGTGGTTTTGATAGAAAGCACATGCAGAATATGGAACTCAGCCTAAGGCTAAAGACAGAAAATCAGTGACTTTTATAGCTTTAAAAATTGGCTTTATGACCACCATTAAACTAAAGCATCTCTCCTCGTGGGGGACTTTCATTTCATCAAGGATTGCATATCTCTTAGCACAATTAGTCACCTCCAAAGTAATGTCATCATAAAACTTATTCTTTTAAATTGTCAAGAAAATCAGAAGAAACCATTTTGAACAAGAATGTTCAGTAGTGGTGAGTCTTAGGCAGGCTGGTTAGATTTATGATAAATTCTTATCTGTGTGATTCTCTTTTTACAAATTTGAACCTGAAAACCATATAAAATACATGGTATAAATATTTCCTTTAAAAACTTTTGTACGCTTCACAATTACATAGCTTAAGAAGTTTAGAAGCCTTGGGCAAGCAAGCTAACATATAAGAGGAACGCTTAAGAATTGTTTGTATGCTTGGTTTGTTTTACAGTGCATTTGGTCTTTAGTTTTGATTGGATTGTCTTACTGAAACATGAAGGGCATTTAGAAAGTAAGAAAGTGAATAGTATACATTTGCAACTATATGCCCAAAAGCAAGATCTTAATGTCAGAAGTAAATTATAACAACTTACATTACTGGTGACATACATTATAATGCAAAGCTTAGCAAACCGCATCAAGGTTGTTCTTACCATGATCTGACAAAAATGTCTTTAAAGCCTTGTGTTTTCACGTTAACACTAACCAGACTTTATTTATGTTAGGAATTTCATAAATAAAAAGCAAACATTACCAAAGACAAACCTATTTTTTAAAATGTTGCCAAATCTTTGTGTAAAGACATTTATGCCAATAATGATAACAGTAGGATGGTTCCAGTGGGTAAGAGAGATTTCCGCCATCATCTTCACCATGCCATCTTTGGGTGACCTTGAAATATTTTCTAGGGATGGATCAATGAAAGGATTTATATAGGCAAGTCTAAAGTTGTTGCCTATAGTTGAAGGTACCCCAGGCCTGTAAGCACTTCCGTGGGGATGTGGGATGTGCACATATGTGAAGTTTTGCTTGCGAACAGCAGAGAAGTATGAAAGACTTCACATTCCCCTGGCACACAGCAGCTCTCTCCTGTGTATAATCTGGAGGACTTCCTGGCTCTGGATTGCCCCACAGGGACCCAATCTTGCAAGAGGGTTTGGCCCAAGCTCAGGATTCACAGGTGGGGAAATGTAGGAGATGGAACCCTCCCCAGTCCCTTATCCATGCAGATCCAGCTGTGCTGCCCAGACCAAGAGTGTTACAACTCATGGCTTGGTCTCTGGCAGCAGCCCCGGGAGTGGCAGGAGAAGTACAGTTCTTTCTGTGCAGCTTGTTACATTGGCAGGAGTAACCATACCCTCCCTGGAACATAACTGGAGTCTCCAACAACCTCCAGTTCCTGAAATTCCTATTCGAAGGGTAATTTCTCTATATTCCCTAATCCTTAAAAGATCTCTCTTCCATGGATGCGTCTGGCCTTCCCCAAACATACTTAAACCTTCAACATCTACTACAGCCTCTTCTGGCAAGGAGCTACAAAGTAAAATCACAAGTTTGGGGAAAAAAAAAACAAAACAACACATAGCCCAAACAAATGCAAAAATCTTTTGTTTTAAATCTGCTCTTGTTTTGGAAGAGGGACTGGAAAGTCCCTGCTCACTCATGATTTTATACCTTTTTGTCATATCCGCCCATCATGTTATTTTCCAGACTGAAAGTACCAACTTGCCCCCTTTGTAAAGTAAAGCAGCTTAACTCATCCATCTCACAGGTATCTGAATCAACACCTGATTTCTCCAGTGGGATTAAACCCCAAATCTTGCATTAAGGTGACCTGACCCCAAGTTTTTCTCCTGGGTAAAATGAAACTCTCTCCCTGCTTCAGTTTTTATATAAACAGAAGAGAGAGAAAGCAAGAAGTGACAGCAGCCACTTTCTGCAGGCACCTGTTGGGGCACTTATGGGAATGATGGACTTGTGTTTCAGTCCCTGCTCCACTAAATACTCCACCATGTTATACTGATTATTCAAGGCCAAGGGACCTTTCACTCCCATAAGTGAGAGTCTACTTTAACAGCAGGATGAATGACAACGAGGAGCATGGTGATTGCTCCCAATTTACTCTGGTGGAAATGGCTACCACTTTAGAATCAGGCCCACTGAAAAACCAAAAATAAAAATATTCACAACCCTTAAACATAATAAGCCTGATTTGTCTTCATTTCAGCTGCAATCAGTGAGAAACAACCACGGTGAAATAAGCCTGAATGAAACATGAGATGGGATATTTAGGTTAACAATGGCTGAATTACTCTAGGTTTAGATTCTAGTGGAGGATTTCCGCAAAAAAGGATCCATGCCATCACTGTTTCCAGACACTGGAACTGCAAGCTCCTGGCAGGAGTGCCATAAGATCCTCACACCAGCCCCTAGCAGACAGGGCCTGCACAGGGGCTGGGCAGAGCATGGACTTGACAACCTCTTAGATGGCCTGGGGCACCTTGCTCTGATCACCAGCTGTCACTAATGTGAATCTGCCTCATTCTGAGCATTTCATAACACTGAACTTTTCATCAACCCCAAATGTATACCTAGTCTATAACTAAACTCCTTGGGGGTTTTATTTAGTCTGGAATAAATACATAGACCAAACAAGTTCTATTCTCTCAGCAGAGCACGAGAGATTTTTGTTTAAAAAGCACACAATATTATGATTTGTTTTCTGGAAATTCTAAATATCCCAGAGGAAAGTCCAGCAAAATTAAATAAAGTTTACTAAACTAAAAGCCCTTAAAACACACTATCTACCTTTAAAAATAATTACTTTGTATGGTATTGTTTTCCAATTATGTTAAAGCATTCTGCCACCACTATGGCTTGTACAGACAGAATTATGTGTGTGCCTGTGTGTGTGGAGCTTGTTCATAGCCTATGCACCATAACTGCACTGGACCCTGCTGGTCTGAATGAGAAATTAAAATGCAGTTGTCGTACGGAAAATTAAAAAGTGGCGACAGTTACAAAAAAATCTATTTTTTTCATGATGATTATGAGTCCCCCAAAACAAACTACTGAAAATGCTGAGAAGCTCAACATGACCTGACAATCGGCACTTGCAGCCCAGAAAGCCAACTGTGTCCTGGGCTGCATCAAAAGAAGTGTGACCAGCACTCCCTGTTCTCCAAGCACCATGAAAAGGCGCTATGAAGAGGAGGAATGCACACCCAGCAACATGAATACCATCACCTGCTTTTCCTGAAGGTGAAAGCAAGGGGATTTAGCTTCAGCTTGTCTTGCTCAAAACTTACAGCAGCAATTGCTAATAGGAAGGAAATAGTGTTTGACATTTTACTACTATATGACAATTTATGCCAATATATTAATAACATTAAGACATTATTAACGTTGATTATCATTAACGTTATTAGACCAAGAATCAAGATTTCCTGGTAAAATCTTCTCAATAAATATCTAGTAAGTAGATAAATACAAACAGACAAGTATTTTTCCAATATACTATTTAAACATCTAAAAGCTTGAAAACCACTGTTGCCTCAATGATGTGACAAGCATCAACTGTCCTCTCAAGCAGGTTCTCATAAATCTCAGAAGTAGCATGTGTGGCATGTGACAAATTTGTGATTAGAAGAAAATTAGCATATTCAAACTCTGCTATGCAGACATGATCTGGATCCAAAATGTTCAGTGCTACCTCTTTAATAGTGAGCCAAATTGGATCTGAGGGCTTCCCTAGTTTGGGACCTAAGGGTCTCAAATTCAGACAAATTTGTGCTGATAACAGAGGCTACTACCAGCCTTGAAAGCTGAACCATAGGAGTCCTGCGCTTTTATTTCTGGAGGCTCTCAGTTGCAACTATATAGAAGCTCATTTGGAAATCTCAGTCTTGCACTTGTGGATGTAAACCTAAATTCCACCTTAGTTCATAACTCATGAAGTAGCCCCTCCACCAGAGGCCTAGAAATGCAGCAACAGCAGGACATCTGCAGGCCAAGGACAGTTCTGCAGGCAGCTCAAATCCCACTTGTCACAGAGCGCCACACCTGCACAGTGGGTGGTCATATTTAGCTTGGGAAAAAAAGCACCAAATTCTTGCTAAGATAAGACATTGCACACAGACTGGCTGATGCAAAGACCATGTCATAGCTTTTAACTCCACAACAGTAATGGTAGAGTCAACTTCTTTAAATGATTCTCAAAGCCTATGTGTCCTGGCACGTGGATATTGGGTGACTAACACCCATGGCTGGCATTTGGCTAGTCAGTCTGGAAGGACCAGCTCAGCAAGAGCATGCAACAGGTTTTTTTCCTCTATCTGCTCCTCATTTCCTCACAAAGGATTTTAAGAGACTGGGTTTGCAGCACACAGCGCCTTCAAATGACAGAAAACTACATTGACTGCAATTTATAGAGGAAAGCATCCAGCCCATGGATATTACATTTGTTTTCCTATAATAGGAAGGAGTTTGATAACAAACCTAAACATCTGCAAAGATCTAGTAATGACAAGGATGTCCATTTGTAAAAGACTATGTTTATGTCCTTTTCTGTTCAACATTGTAATTTTCCTCAGAAACTTAAACACCTCTGCCACATCACATGAAGAAACTTGCAAAACATTCAGTTCCCAAACTGCTTTACACAAACGTTTAATTCTTAAAATGAGAATGTCTACGTGGTGCCAAATTAAAATAGAGAAACTGCAGAAGCCAGTGGGTTTGAAAGTGAATGAAATTGGTTTGAGATCAGAGCTTGGCCAGCTGGGATCTGTCAACATTCATGCAATAATACCTGACTGTTCAAGAGATAATTTCAGTTCAACCTGGATTGCAGCCTGCGAATTCCTTGGAGCCTTGTCACTTTTATTTCTGTAAAACTTTTCCACCAATATATCACTAGTACAGATATGTTTAATAAGTGCATTAAAAGACAAGTCAAAACAAAGCTACATGCTCTGCCTGTTTCCCCCAGTGCATGTTGATCAGAGAAAAACTGGAAGCCATGGAGTTTTGCTGGATTTAAACAAAGCTAACTGAAATCGGACTTACAAGTCTGCTGCAAAGGATCAAACCACAGAGGTTAAACTTTCCGGGAGTCCAAAAATGTAACAAACGCTGAACTTACTAAAATAGACTTACCAGTCATTTACTATGCTGTATATTGATTAGATTATAAGCCTCAGGGTTCATTGACTCAGCATTCAACAGACACTGAGAGTAGCTGTCACTTGCACTTGCATGTTCATCTAATTAAACAGAATTATGGAAGGAAGGAGAGAAAACTATGAGTTATTTCCTCTTCCAAATGTTTAAAAATGCTGCAGTGTTTCAGAAAGCCCAATAGCAGGATCAAGAGCAATTATAGATACATGTAAGCATTACCACTGTGTCCATTACACAGCTGATAGCGTTTATGATCATCAGTTAATTGGGACAAAGTGAAACACAGTTCTGTAGCTGCTCTAAAACACCAATGTTTTTATATGTGGGCTGGGTTTTTTTTAAGAAATGAAACATAGTTCCACATTATGTTAAATATAAAGCAAATTTCTACTTGTTCTGTGAAAATTGAAAGTCAAATGAAAGGGAACTAATCTGGGTATCTTACTGTGGGAGAACCTGCAGTGTGAACTCAACCAAGCTGTTAGACACTAGAGAAACCACATGGGAGGGAGCTGCAGGAAATGAAGCTTCGTAAGTTTCACTGGTCACAGAATTACTCTTTTCTTCTTTAGTTAGGATTAGCCCTTATAAAAGCAAATGGAAAAGCTCCAAGAAGCTCCAGCAGGTAACTAATTACACAATGCAAAATCAAACATAGCCCAACAGATACGTCTTTACCCATCTTTGAGTCTGAAAGTGCACTCCAGTGACAACCCCCCAAAAAAAACAACCAAGACAAAAAACTTTCAGTGAATCTCCATGTTTCCATTTATTTGCTGAAATCACTTCTTTTAAAATAATGTGTCAAGAACTGACATTTTGGTGAACATACTAATTCCTGTAACCAAACTGCAAATGCCACTTGCGTAGGGAGGAAAGGAAGCATGAGCCAGACGAAGAAAATTGCTCCATTTGCTGGCGGTGTAGCTATTTATATGTTGACAAACAGTTGTGCCAAGAGCAGATGGATATTTCCTAGTACTGAAGAACTGCTAATTGTTTGCTGCTGTTCCTCTCATGCTCATGGGGGAAAGCCATTGGTGTTCTGCAGAGCAAGGCATGAAGAAACCAGATCAAGCCGCACATTTGGCACAATGGCCTAGCACCTCCTAGACAATGTGGAGGATGCCCTGAAGCAAGAAGATGCTCAGCCAGATGTCAGCTTAACAACTCTCGCTAAAGCATGACCATGAGCAGTAGTACTTCCAAATCTTCTGCAAGGCCTTCATCAAGCTGTACACCTAATGTAGAAGTATTCAGCACAGTCTGATAAACATCATATGCCTAAAAAGATTTTACAAATCTATTTTGGCTACGTGTGTCTCACATGTATTTGAATTATGTGGAAATAGAAATGTACTTATTCTTGAATGCTGGAATGATATCTATTTAATCTGAAAAGAAAAAGGCATCTTTCAATAAATCCATGTATAGATTTACCTCACTTCTGCTTTTTTATATACAAGGCTGAGGACGCAGTGTCTGCTTGCTGGCATATCGAATCATATTAGAGTTAAGTTCAAAAAAAGCGAAGACAGATAAAGAGCAGGAAATATTTTTTTTCAAGCTAGTGTCTTATCCCACTTTCGTAAAAAATAATAAAAAAAACCAAACAACCTGAAAAAAACATAAATTCAGTATCATATGTCTTGATATTCTTATAGAGATCAGTACTAAAGTACAATTTAGTTAGCTTAAAGTCTCAAATCTGATTTATCTATGAGACACACTTCACAACACAAACCAATTTTGCTGTAGTAATACCATGTCAATGTTTCTTGACAGAAGACAAATGTTGTTATTATTTTGCCATTTCTTACCTTTGTAAAAGTTTGGAATTTTACAAAATTACTCTTTATATGTCAAAATGGAAAGTTGTTGGAAAGAAAAAAATATTGAAGCCATTCTTATACCTGTTGACAGTGATGGATTCTACAGTTAGGTTAAAAATGATTGTGGCACAATATTGATGTTTAAAAAATAAAAAGTAAATCATATTTTTAAACGGATATGTGCGTTTTTCCTATACAGACTCAGGAAGATAAAACATGAAAAAAAAAATCCCAGAACCATTTGTCGTTTCTTGTGGTCTTGAAAAATATTTACATGTATGCTGTTTATTAAAATTACTTATTTGCAGAAGGTACTCATGCAAGTCTATGCAGACACACATGCCTCTCCATAGAGGTGATCTTCAGAAAAAGTAGCCTTTCTTACCTTTGTAATCATCCTCTCCTTGCCTCTTCACTATATCATGAGACATAAAATAAAATCTGAATTACATCTAGTTTAAGAGTTTACTTTTAAAATTGACTAAAACTCTTGAAAGTAAAATATTTCAAGATTTTTGCTCTGGCATAGTTTTAAAACCCCCACAATGCTTAATAAATATACCTTCAAGGAACCATGTCTTGTAATTTCATATAGATCTCCTTCTTGTGCTAATGTATTCTTATTTCTGTCTACAATTACATCTTGTGCTAACAGAAAAGCATAAAAGGACATGAAACAACATCTTCTCCCAGTTTTTAACTGAGAAATAGGTCATCTCCAGTATTAAGCTACAGGATTGTGATGGGGCTATGGAACTGGTGGACACCGGTAGAGCAGTTGATGTCATCTACCTGGACTTGTGCAAAGCGTTTGACACTGTCCCACATGACATCCTTGACTCTAAGTGGGAGAGAAATCAATTTGATAGGTGGACCAATCGGTGGATAAGGAACTGGCTGGATGGCCGCACGCAAACAGTTGTGCTCAATGGCTCAGTGTCCCACTGGAGACCAGTAATGAGTGGTGTCCCTCAGGGATCGGTGTTGGGACTGGTCTCGTTCAACATCTTTGTGGGTGAAATGGACAGTGGGATTGAGTGCGCTTCAGCAAGTTTGCCGATGACACAAACCTGTGTGGTTCGGTTGATATGTTGGAGGGAAGGAATGCCATCCAGAGGGACCTTGACATGCTTGTGAGGTGGGCTGATGCCAACCTGATGAAGTTTAACCATGCTAAGTGCAAGGTCCTACAGCTGGGTCGGAGAAATCCCAGGCACAGCTACAGATTGGACAGAAAAGAGATTCAGAGCAGCCCTGCGGAGAAGGACTTGGGGGTGTTGGTCAATGAGAATATGAATATAAGCAGACAGTGTGCGCTTGCAGCCCAGAAAGCCAACAATATCCTGGGCTGCATCAAAAAGAGCGTGACCAGCAGGTCGAGGGAGGTGATCCTGCCCCTCTACTCTGCTCTCGTGAGACCTCACTTGGAGTATTGTGTGCAGTTCTGGTGTTCTCAACATAAAAAGGACATGGAACCGTTGGAACAAGTGCAGAGGAGGGCCACGAGGATGATCAGGGGACTGAAGCACCTCCCGTATGAAGACAGGCTGAGAAAGTTGTGGCTGTTCAGCCTGGAGAAGAGAAGGCTGTGTGGAGACCTCATAGCAGCCTTCCAATACCTGAAGGGGGCCTATAGGGATGCTGGGGAGGGACTCTTCGTTAGGGACTGTAGTGAGAGGACAAGGGGTAATGGGTTTAAACTTAAACAGGGGAAGTTTAGATTGGATATGAGGAAGAAATTCCTTACTGTAAGGGTGGTGAGGCCCTGGAATGGGTTGCCCAGGGAAGCTGTGAATGCTCCATCACTGGCGGGGTTCAAGGCCAGGCTGGACAGAGCCTTGGGTGGCATGGTTTAGTGTGAGGTGTCCCTGCTCATGGCAGGGGGGTTGGAACTCAATGATCTTGAGGTCCTTTCCAACCCTAACTATTCCATGATTCTATGATTATCTAGGTATAATTTGTACAGTGGGGAGCAGACTTTCCCAGCTGAAGTCCAGATGTGGAAGAAGCAAAGACCAGGGAGAGCAGGAGAATTGCTTGTTTTGACATAAACTGGGCTTAGGTTCCTGAAGTTGACCTTATAAACCAGACCATACAGATGAGGGTCTCAAATTTTCTTCTGCAAAACCTCTGCGTACTACTGCTCACCATAAAATGATTCAAGAAACACAATTTACAGTTTCATCGCTAGGCAAGCCAGGGTTAAAGGACAGGGTAAATTAAGTGCATGATAGTCAAAGAGTACTTGCAGAAAGAAAACCAAATGACTTTACTCACCAAGTTAGGCATTAGTCAATCGGTACTCTGCAATAAAACATGGCCAACTTTGCCCTTTGCAGAATATGTACCCAATTACTTGCTAACCTTGCCAGGTTTCAAAAAATACTCCTCCCCATATCCAGAATGAACAAGTGGCAGTTTACGGATTACTAACAAAAAGACTGACATCAGGGTTTGATAATTAGGGCCGAAAGAATACTAATCCAAGTTACTCGTGAGTTGAATGCAAAGATATGACTTCAAATACGTATGCTGAATAACAAATACAAATATGCAGCTATATGATATCTATGTTTGACTGAATTGTGCAGGCGAGCTTCAAAACACTATGAGTTTGTGCAACAGAAGACCTCAAAGGCCATTATGATCAAAGTTAACCAAGGCTACAATATTTATATAATTACACATTTTTTTCTTTAGCACTGTACCTATTAATTTTTAATAATAAAATTCAAAGGCAAGAAAAACACTATACTTTTTACTTCAAACTGAAGACCACAGAATCAAAGTCTAAACACTTTCTCTTATCTAAGGAGCAGCTGCACAGAAATCAGTGAAATCATTGTTGGTTTTATTTAAATTGTAAAAGCTATGTTGGCCTAAAACTGACACAAGAGGAGAATTAGGCCATATATTTAAGTTCAGTGCCTTCTGTGGTTCACTTTCATGTTGATTATTTTTATGTTTTCCACCTCCATGCTGTGTGAGTAATTGTGGATTATTATTTTACATTGCAGCAGCTATATGACTTGTCTATCAATTCTTATACAAAAGTAAATGAAACCTGCATTCTGAACTCTAAGAACAGTCTTCACTTTGCCTTAATCCTGTGCATTATATAAGCAGAACACAGAAAAATGTTACTTCATAAATAAGTTACCTGAACCTTAATCTGAAAATTGTACAATAACAAAATTACAGTATTTCAAAGAATTACAATTTTTTTTGTTCGCTTGTTTCCCATCTAAATTTTCTTCCTAGGTCTGGCAGAATGTCCCACAGAGCACATTGCGTACATTCTCAGATATGAGCTGGGGATACAGCAGGGTCAGTGAGAAGCCAAGAATATTCTAGTGCATATTGCTGTAAAATTACCATGCTTCTCTCATTCTTTATCTTCTACCAGAGACACTAAGCAGATGATTTTGTGAAGATTTAATGGATTCATTTGGTTTGAACCATGCCACATGTTCCTCGAACTTCAGCAGAATTGCTCACATACTGAATTCCAGCACATATGTAACTTTTCTGTACTAACTTGCTGAATTCTGCATTTAATTCATTGGCAGCTTTCCTTGCATTCATGTAGGTTAAAAAAACAACCAGAGATTATAAAAATTTTATATAATTATTACATTAAAAATAAATTAAAATAAAAGAAATTTAAATAAAAAATAAATAAAATAAATAATAAACTAAACTAAACTAAACTAAACTAACTAAACTAAAATAAAATAAAATAAAATAAATCTGGCAAGGTAGATCATGTGCTCTTGTAATACACAAGACATCTAACTTCAGTAGATTTTAAGCAGGGGGGCAATGGCAGCAGGTATTGAACCCTTAAGCCTTTTTGTGTATATTTACAACTATTTTCCCATATGGGGAATGACATAGAGCCATTCTAGAAGAGAATTTTTCTTGGTAACTTGGGACTTTAAAGGATGACTAATGTTTATTTTCAGAAACTTCTTATGCAAATATTGCACTTTTTTTTTGTGCATATAACATGTTACGTGGAATTGATGTTACGCAGAATTGGTTACGCGTTTCATTCCCTTCTTAGACCTGTAAAAAAATCATGTAGAGAAATTAATTTGTACTGCAACCCCTTTAACTGAATTTAAAGATTTGTGCACAGCAAACTGTAGAGAAATTACTCACATGCATTTATCTGATGCGTAATGATTTTAAGTCAATTTTGAGATAAGCATATGACATGTATGATCATTTTCCTCTTACTATAATTCCTACCAATTACTCCTCATAAAATATAACTGTGATTGTCTATTTCTCTGTTCTATTTATTTGCAATTTTTTTTAAAGGTAGGAGGAAAAGTAATTAAATTTGAATCTTCAGAGTAGAAATGTGGTTGTGTACTCCATTTGTTTTACTAGCGCTCACAAATGCACACAATCAAATCATAAAAGTTTTCTAGAGTTTGATTTCAGCATATACAAAATATAATGCAATTCCTCACCATAAAAATTAAAATTACATGCAATACAAACTTCTCCACATACTTCTAATTTTAGTGAAACTAATGTATTCCTAAACTCTCCAAGTTAGTATTCTTCACTCCCCAACAGTCTTAGCTTATCCTACATAGAAACCAGCTCTTCCAGACACCAACTAATTCACACTGCCAAACACAAGAGGAATGTAATGCTTTTTCAAATATCAAATTAGTCCAATTTCATTTAGACTTAAATGATTTTTCTGGTCCCTCTTCATGTAGATACCTCTACAGTCAATTAGCATTGTCACTTTTAATCTGTAATACTCAGATACTGTTCATTTCCCATTACAGTCTTATTAAATAGATTCTTATGGTCAGATAGAACCTTCTGCAATGTAATATCTGAGGAGAGAAAACTGACAGTCATTATGTAGCTGGCATTTACTAAAAGGTTAGATACTGCAGATAACCTTAATCACAAATTACGCTGCATGGCAGTGAATTAGCTCGCAACTTCACCTAAACAGTCAGGCTTCCCACTCAAACACTCTTAAGACTATTACTGTTAGACTTAACCATCTATATGTTTCCTAATTAAAATGTTTTTAAGCTTTAGCTTTGGAACTTCAAATGTTACATCATTAGGCAGAAAAGTCTGTTACAGGAGCTTTGGCTTCTACTCCCTGAAAAATCATGCTCCCTTAAGCTGTGAACACGTGTCCTCTGCCGGACGCAACTACGCTGCCTCTCCTGCTTGGTGAGAACCTGTTGCTATTGAAGCTGCCCATGCTAAAAGATTCACTTGGAGAAATCCCATGAGCAGCTCAGCCAGAAGTGTGAAAGGGAGTTAGATGACTTTTGGCAACAAGAGCCATTACAAGCAGCTGCACAGTGACTCCAGATGTGTTATTCTTTCATGGTATGAAGCTCAGAAGGAATCATTGTTTCTCAGAGTGATCTTTCCTGTATGCAAAGATGGCAGAGCATTAAGGTCTGGTTTCAAAGGCTTTTGCTAGAAAGGAATTCTCCCTGCCTTGTTAAAAAGACACTCAGTACAGCCTCACCCAAATAGAGGACAAAGATCATTTTTAATGAAATTCTGCTATTTTGTGAGATTTTTTGTGACAGATGATTTAAAAAAAAAATCTGTAAAGCAGCTGAGAACTCCTTTGAGCATAAATAAATGCAAACAAAATGATGTGCTGGCTAGGGTGTAGGCAAATGCAGAAATCAATATATCCATCACTTGGTCTTAAACAGTGACAGTTGAACCAGGATTCAGCAAAACCAGGTAATAAAATGCCTGATTTTATTACTTGCTGACCTTCAGACTCAATAGAAACTCATTGACTTAATGAACAATAGAGCAGATTTGAATGACCGAAGTGCTTGAAGCACTACTGGCTTAATTGTATGAGATCATGACAAAGATTATTAAGCAGTGATACAGATACCACCAGCAATTCATGAATCATGCTAGGGACATGAGTAAGCACCTACTAAGTATTTTGTCTTGGTGCTCACGGGTATGATGGCAAATATAGTAGGATGGTTTAGAAGCAGAGGTAAGGAGGGTATGTATAGTTGGGTTGTGCTTTCTGATGTGTCTTCTCTTATATAACTACATGCTACATTGACAACATTTTCCTCTGAAAAACATATATGCTATACGACCAGTTAATGAGTACCACATAGCCGCAACAACCTGCCTGCTGACTGTTGCTTACATTACAACTTGCTGCACTCACAGATGTCCAGCCGTGGCAGAGGACGGCCAGCACTACAGCTACCTGCCCTTGTGCTTCTCAAAGAAGGCCGTAACTTACTCTCTGCCTTCTCTCTTTGAAAAGAAGGGCCACCTTTGCCCTAAGGAGGTGCACCTTGTGCCATTATTTTTGTTCCTATAACAGAAGAGCAGAAATGCTATACAGAGGAGGAACTAAATGTCTCAAGGCTAAATCTGTGGCAAAATGGGGAAATGGTCGTAGATCTCCATTTTCTGATTCTTAGACCTTCCTCCCATTGCAATTTTAGAAAACAAATCATTTACGCAAAAGCTAACCCTCTATTAATTAACCTACTCACACATCAAGTATTTTCATTATGCAACCTTATCAAAATATCTATTTCATCATGGGCAGTGCATGCGCAAATTCTTCTTCTATTCAGATTTGTTTAATGAATCCCTGCCTGATCAATCCTACTGATTGTTTATCTCTGGTGGCATTGCAGCATGCACGGAGCTATGCTGAAAACTGACAGGCATCTCACTGTATGGAATAATTCAATGCCCCATTAAAAAAAGAGAATGGGACATGGCTTCAGAGATTAGTGCCAAGAGAGTTTTGCCATTTTACATTCTTGTTGAGGCAAACTGTAGGGACGTGTAGCACTGATCAGCACGACATTATTCTAAAGACACCACAGAGGTTAATGAAAGCCAGTCTGTGTAGGCTTTCTTACAGGTCACAGAAATACGTGTGGGGTTGTTTACTGCTGAAACCCCTTCCAAAGTACCCCTGTTTACATAGTATTAAGGCTACCAGGCTATAGAAAATGGAATCAAAGTTGAAAGCTCAGCATTAATGCTGCTCCTTGTGTTTATACATCAGAAAAATTTCTATCAAACTTTCAGACATTATGCCATTCATAACACAATGCAGTTTGGTATAGTCTTACTTTCTTACTTCTGTATGCTCTACAGATAAGTGTAATATACTTGTGATTTGTTTTGATTTTATGTTCCAGTGAGATCTACAAAATAAATCAAGGTGAAAATCCTGCAGCAGCCTCCAGTTACCTTTCTCTCTGTCATGTGGTTTTCCTATAACTACCTATCAGGTATGAGTAACAGTAATTAATTTGCACACTGGAAAGTCATTGGATTAGCGTGTTCACATTTTGAGGCTATCAGGGAAAATGTTATGAAATATTTTCCCTGCATCCTTTTGAAGTATCTGCTTGGCCCTTGAACTGAAAGCTAGTGAAGTGCCTAATATCCTGCCAGCTTTCCTTTCTGGAAAAACATGGGGTTTGGGAAGGGATATACTAAGGCAGCCTAACTTTTCTAGCTCTGGGGACTAACTCCAGTTTCCAGGAGGGACCTTCTTCTATTAGCCTGTCTACAAACACAGCACTTGAGATTGGAGAAGCATTGAGAAACCCAGCTATGTCCTTGCAGACCTTGTGGACAGCAGTCAGTCACATACTGTACAGCCCTGCTCATTGAGTAAAGCTCGTTATAGCAGAGAAAGGCCACTTGCAATGCCCTGTACAATAAACCAGGAATTCTGCTCTGTTGCTGTACAGAAGAAGGAGAATCTCTGCCTGATTCCCTCTAGCCCACATGCTCATGATGAACAGAAAGCTCCTCTTTGTGTACAAGTAATAAAAATATTACACAGCTAACTACAGGGAATAAGAGATTGAACTCTAATGCTCATTAACAAATAACCACTGTTTCATTAAGTTGTGTGGTGAAGACTGTGTGGAACAGAAAGCCACAATGGTTTAATATAGATTTCTAGTTGGAATGCTATGACACCTGTAGAATACTTTAGTAAATTACTGATGTCAGTTGTATTTCTCTTCGAGACTAGGGAAATAGGTTATTGGCGCAATAAAACATCTAGAGGCATTTAAAATGTCAGTCTAATAGCAAGAGCCAGTAACGCTTTTAATTACCTTCTGTGCAATTTTTTTAATTGCTTCAGTGGCTGCAGTGCTTAGTGAATTCCTGACAGAGCAGCTGCAACTGACTTAATTTAAAACGTTTTTTGAAGCTCTTGGAGGAAGTATTAAGAAATCCAACAGAAATCCAGGGAACTACACATGGGTTATTTTACGCAGTGCATGTGAGGAAATCTTGGGCTCAGTTTGCAACATGGGCAGGAATGTTTTGAATAGCTTGAATGGATATCCATGTCAGCATTGCCCTGGTCTGGGTAAAAGATGGTGTTGGCTGCCTTTTGTGGGAACCATGCTCCATACTTCAATTTAAAGAAAACAAAACCCATCTCTCAAGGCCCTGGCAGCAATGGGGAAAAGAGCAGAGGCTCTAGAAAAAGGCTGAGTGCCAGAAACAGTTCCAGGACCCTGAGAGATCAAACAGAACTTACTTTTAGAGTGTAGATACACTTGCAGCTCTGGAGATCAAACTGTTTTTTTTTAATTCAAGAGAGAAATCTATTCTAGTAATGGGGGGAAAAAGTGTATGAAAACTTTCCCTAATAAAATGTAATGTAGAAATAACTGTCAGACCCCATCCGAGGACTATCCACAGTGATCACAGAGGAATGCACTTGAAGAATATCAAGTAACCAAATGAGCTCACTTTTTTCCAGCAGAGGTGGGAAATCATCACTTGAGCTGGAAATGCTGTCTAAAACCCAAGTACCTCAACTACAGCTGTATGCTGCCCTCATTGTCAAAGTGGCACATGGGGAATATAATTTATCTTTGCCCACAAGCATATAAGGTCATGCCTGGCCAATGCTTTGGCAACAGATGCAGGATCAGATTGTCCTTGCTAGGAAGCAAGGTGACTAGAAGCACAGCATGGTGCCCACACACAGCTTGGTGTGGGCTCTTGACATGCAGACCATAAATACCCCCTTGTATCCTACCCTATCCCAGTACAACCTCGGGGATGTTCCCCTGCCAGTCTGCAAAGACTCAGGTTCACACAAAACCATGTGCCACCTCCAGTGAAACAATCTCAACCTCACCCTCTCCGGCCCTTGATAATCAGCTTGGTTCAATCAGTTTGGCATCACTGTCCCATCCAACCCACTGCCGCTGCTGTAGCCTTAAAACAACAGGAACAGTGAGCTGCAGCTGTAGGCCCAACGCTGTTGAACCTTCCTGGCAGAGGGAGGTTGGGACTGGGAATATCACAGCAGAACTTCAACCTATGGTTCTCTGGCAGGGCAAAACCATATGCTTTCAGGTTTATTTCATACTACACTGCACTCTGTTAACAAAATGGACTTTTAATCCATTTGAAAACCCACACGGGGCACAGATCCATCTCGCAAACTTCTCTTTCCCTCCTGGGGTTTATCTTGATTAGGCAGTAAAAATGCATCGTTGAAAAGGATTAGCTAACACCTTCTAGCATTTTTTTCAAAGGGTGTTTCTACCCTACAAAAGCATGTCAGTATCATACTCCAACTAGAATACTGTTAAAGGGAAGCTTTTTCCTAACAAAACTGCAGGGAAGGTATTCTACCCTAGACCTCCATCACACAACTGGTACACAAACTAACAGTATCTAATATACTTCAAAAAACATTGTCAGGACAAATTCTTATGAGACATGATGATTACAAAGACACAACATGAAAACAGGAAAGAATAAAATATTGCCTAATCCAGCACACTGATTCTGAACATTTAAAGTCATAGAATAAGGCTATTCTTCAAAAATTTTTGGACTTCTTGTTGTCAGTTCTGAGTGGAAAAGATGTGTATTTTCTAGCTATTAATTTTTGTCTACCATGGAAACGTGGAGGAAAACATAGACACTAAAACCGAGGTTTTAGTTAAATATACAGAGTAGTCCTTAGAGTGAATATTTAATAGTAATTTTGAAGGTCAGCTATAGTCAGTAAACAGTTCTATAAATTATGTTGAAAAATTCTTTTGATGAGCCCTTGCAATAAATCCTTTCTTTGTAAACTACAACATATTCTACTGTGACCTTTCTGATTTCTTTCATACTCACGTAAATCAACAGAAAATCCATGAAGTCAATGGAGTTACACTGAAAACAGAAACTTTCCATTTGATTTTTCTAGAAAGCATAAAATCATTGCATCAGCTTTTCAGGATAAGTGCAGGTTTAGGAGAACATTAGTTGGTGACAAAATCCACCAGATCTTATTCTCTAGTAGTCTAGAAATTCATCTTTACGAAATACTTGTCATACTTTAAAATAGCCTATTTAAAGGGGAGGAGGTGTCAGATTTTACAGAAGCTGGAGGAACTGGACCAGTATCTTTAATTCAAATCAAAGTGAGATGATTTAAGACATTTTTGTTGTTATTTTAACTGAGAATGTGGAGAATAAATTTTAGTTTATGATTGTGACTTATAGGAGAGATTTTATCCTGCCTCACACACCACGCTGTCTTTTTTTTGTTGTTTGTTTGAATATAAAGATATTCCACATTGTTAGATGTGGGCAGAGATAAATATAAAGAAAAATCCAGTATAATGCTCTGTGCATACAAAATGCATAATTGCCACCAGAACTAAGAAAGCCTGGCCATGTCTGGATTTTTATTCTGGATTTACTCAGAAAGTCTCCTTGTAACTGGAACAGTTAACATCTTATGAGTTTATGTGAAATGAAAATACATAATGAGAAGAGGCATCAAAATCAAGTGAGCAAGGTATATGAGAAGACAGCAATACCATTGCAATGAGAAATAGCATTTAATATGATAATTCAGGTTATACCGTGCTGCAAAAGGATCCCTAGAATCTTTAACAAAGGTGGGGCAAAATTCGCACACTTCTTCTGATGGATAATGTGTTGTTTTAATCAGGGGTTCCCCCTCATGTCAATATTTCGGTACTGTGCTATAAATTTATATGGTAAGAGCTTCAGAGGACCTTTAAAAATAGGTCAGGTTAGAATAATTCTTCATACTTACATTCTAAAACTTGCTCAAACATCATAAGCAGTGTATTGGAAACTACATTTTTTTACCTGATATCATTGTTCTCATTCATCTATCAATTTTTATTTATTACTAGCTTCATATTATAGAGTTTTATTGGGTCATTGAATAAAGTTTTCTATTTTTCTCCTTCTGATTAATGAGTTCATTGGCGTGAAAACAACAGATACTAGTTTTGGGAATAAAAAGCAATACACTGAATTGAGCTTTAATGTTGGTTTCTTTACCAAAATGTCTAAAAATAAGGAATTAACATGTCTGTTTCCACTTTTCTTCTGCACAATTTCTGAGTTCTGGTATCTTATTATATGAAAAAGGCTTCATACTTGAGACAAAGGTTTTAATTATCAGTTTGCTGCTAGAATTGTGATATATTCCCACGTAGTTATATTACCTCTGATCTCTAGCAGCATTTCTATGTTTGATTTTAACCAACCAACCACTTCATTTTATATCTCCAGAACATTGTCAATACATTGAATAACAATTTTTTTATTGATCTTAATGAAGGTGTTCAAGGTTAACTTTGTTTCACTCTGACATCCATTTTTAATTCCTTTTATTCCATTGAGTCTTTAGTTTGGCAAAGGACAATACAAACCATCAAGGCTCTAATATATTTAATTTTGCTCAGTGGAAGCATGTTTAAAAATTATTGCAGTTCTAACAGATATATAAGTGCTAAATACTTACATAAAAAAAGATAACTCAGTAACTGAAGACTTCACAAATTTCAGTTCACTCCATGTAGTGGAAAGGTAGGATCATCTCTTTCCCATCTGCATACTTTGATGAGCTATTTTAGTCCATATTTCCTAAATCTGAGGTTATAACTTCAAAAAAAGGCAAACTCAGCAGCCCTGAGGCAAGTTACAATCAGCAAGCTGCATCAGCTTGCCCTCCCCTGGGCATAAAGCTAAGCCAGATAAAAAAACAAAACAGTGGATGCCTGAATACTTCTTTAAGAAGAGGCCACCTGTCAGTTTAAAAGTAGAGTGGTCGACTGGTCTTAAAGTACTCTGCAGTGTTTATTAAGCAAGCAGTGGCACCAGCATGAAGATGGCTGTGCCTGCGACATAGACTACCAAAGCATACTGTGGAACAGTCATACCACAACACCTTTTGAACTAGTCTGTAGCCTTACTCTCATCCCTGTTCAGCTTCACCCACTCACAGGCCAGCCATGTGAACACCTTTCTAGCAGGATCACTGTGGGATAACAAGGCTTGAAGGTGGTAGCAGCAGGGTCTCTTTGGTATCTAATTGACCTTTAGATGAAGCACCAGCTTGTTCTGAGCCACTCTTCTATTTACACACTAAGATCTCTAGCTGGCTCGACAGCCACAATTGACCTGTCCAGCAGCTGCCTGGGTTTGTCCCTTCCAGATGATATTTAGCATGGTGACTTACTTTACCCTTAACCCTTTCTTGTGTTGGCCTTTTCAGCTATTTTACCAAGTTGCCTTCATTTATTATTAGCAGCCCAGTGACCTCCAGAATTACAAGCAAGGAAAGCTGCAGTAGACAGCAGATCCACCTCGACACCCATCACTATTCTTGATAGAACCCAGTTCAACCACCTCAAATTTACAGGACTGTACAAACATATGGTGTGAAGTTGGGCAATGTTATGAAGGAATCCAAGGAGAAGTAGAATTTTGTATTGAAGACATAATCAGCATTAATTTCATAAATTACCTGTCCTAATTTCATTAATTCAGAACTCTTGCAATATCACAGTTAGGGTTTGTGATGTGAGGAGTATCAGCTCTCTAATAACACTCATGTTGGAGTCAACACTGTACTGCTGCCTAGCATCCAGCTCACAGGCTCATCACATAAATATCCCCATCTTTGACGTTTTGGGCATGCATGAGAACTCCAGGTAATGCCACTTCCATTAGCTTACCACTGATTGGAACTGTATGTATCATTAAATGTACATTTTGTTTAAGTGTGGAATTCTGCCTAAATACCCACTTGGATTTCCATTTTCCTCATCTATTTTTAACCACAAATTTCCTTCCTCCAACAAGAGCAACTGGCTACTCCTTGCTTACTATAAACATTTCCATTTGCCTTCAGACTCTACAGAAGATAAATTTAGATAAAAGTCACTTTTCCACAGACTTCTGAACCAACCTTTTAAAAAATTATTTTATTTGTTTGTTTCCCTAATTTTATGCTGAGCACCTAAAACACATTAGTAGATTGCAAGGATTTACAATCTACTACAATCTACAAGAGCAAATAACCTCCACATTTCAGGGGTGATCCTCTACTGTTCATGCATTTCTATAATGTTGAAATGAAACAACAGTTTTTACTGGTTGGGTTTTGTCCTTTAATAGCTCTGTCTGTGGATTGCTACTATCTGAATCATTTTGCACAAGAAGTAGTTATGTTCACTTAGCACTGCATCTGGTAGTGTTGAGAGCAGCAATGTTTGCTAAGGCAACTTCATCCACACAGGAAAAAAAGTGATTTCCACAGCCCTTGAAATGTTAGAGTGGGTAAATTATATTTTCTGACGGAATAATGTTATCTAGGATAGGACTCCTGAAGGACAATACATGGCTGTATTAAAAATATTAAATAATAATAAAAAAAAAAGCTGTGTGGTTCGGTTGATATGTTGGAGGGAAGGAATGCCATCCAGAGGGACCTTGACATGCTTGTGAGGTGGGCTGATGCCAACCTGATGAAGTTTAACCATGCCAAGTGCAAGGTCCTACAGCTGGGTTGGAGCAATCCCAGGCACAGCTACAGGTTGGGCAGGGAAGAGAGTGAGAGCAGCCCTGTGGAGAAGACTTGGGGCTATTGGTCAATGAGAAAATGAACATGAGCAGGCAGTGTGCACTCGCAGCCCAGAAAGCCAACCGTATCCTGGGCTGCATCAAAAGGAGCGTGACCAGCAGGTCAAGGGAGGTGATCCTGCCCCTCTACTTTGCTCTTGTGAGACCTCACTTGGAGTACTGTGTGCAGTTCTGGTGTCCTCAATATAAAAAGGACATGGAACTGTTGGAACAAGTGCAGAGGAGGGCCACGAGGATGATCAGGGGACTGGAGCACCTCCCGTATGAAGACAGGCTGAGAAAATTGGGGCTGTTCATCCTGGAGAAGAGAAGGCTGTGTGGAGACCTCACAGCAGCCTTCCAATACCTGAAGGGGGCCTATAGGGATGCTGGGAGGGACTCTTCATAAGGGACTGTAGTGATAGGCCAAGGGGTGACAGGTTCAAACTTAAACAGGGGAAGTTTAGATTGGATATGAGGAAGAAATTCTTTACTGTGAGGGTGGTGAGGCACTGGAATGGGTTGCCCAGGGAAGTTGTGAATGCTTCATCCCTGGCGGCATTCAAGGTGGGGCTGGACATAGCCTTGGATGGCATGGTTTAGTGGGAGGTGACCCTGCCCATGGCAGGGGGGTTGGAATTAGATGATCTTAAGGTCCTTTCCAACCCTAACTATTCTATGATTCTATGATACTATGATTCTACGATTCTATGAAATGCAAGCCAATTCACGCAGGTAATCCCAGAGACCTGAAGCAAGACTTGCCCACTTAAGTGAGACCTGGTTTTCAGTTTCACAAGCTTCATAACACAAGGAGAAGCGAAACACAAGATAGAGCAAAGAAGAGGTTTTGCCACCGCTTTCTGACCCGAAGATGCAGCAAGAAACTGTCTGGGATGTAATATCCAAAATATCCAATGAAACACAAATGGAAAATAGTAAACATTACAATAAAATATGTTGCTTATTTTTTTGCACTTTTTATTTAAGTAGTCATTCTCTCTTACAGATCCCCTACCTTCTGTGCACTTTTACGCTAATTTCCAGCATGACTTGCTTCCAGCAGATGAGCTTGGAATAGCCACTGAGGCTTTTTTGCTGCAAAACAAACTACATGAAGAATCAGCACTGTATTATCTCTACTCTTCCTTACTCATTTTGCAGTTCTCAATCTAGTGGATGTCAGGGTTTTCAATATGGCCCATTCTTCATGGAGAATAGTCGTCATGTTTGCTGCTGTGAGATTTATATAGCTGTGTGCTATCAATCCCAAAAGCTCTGATGCAGGCCATGGACCTCAACCAAAAGATTTCTTTCTGCGCTATCAATCTCACAGCTCTGTACTCTCTCCAAGTCATAAATCAGGCTGGTTGATATCTTTCCAGTTTCTGTATTCCTCCATCAGCAGTCTGGCTAAACATGGTCATCATTCACTACCTTTGTTTCAGCAGTGGTTACAAACATAATATCACTTTCTGCAATGTTACAATATTATTATTGTCATTACCATTTATTTATATTACAATAGGATCAGCGCTTTCCAAACCTAGACAAAACCACGGACTTCATCCCCCAAAGTCGAAGTGCCATACAGGGATTTTTTTACCATACTAGGACTTTCAATCTTAGACAGGACAGATAAACTACAACAGTTTTGTGTTGAATAACAGGCAACTGCAATGTTTGCTCTGTTATGGGTGTTACCATATTTAATACACTGAGCTCTGAGAAACCACAAAGAGTTGCTGTAAGGTTCCATGGGATATAGCCCTAGAGGGCAGGGGGGCCCAAGACTGTTGGTTGATATTCAAGGATCACCTGCTGCAAGCTCAGGAGCGATACATCCCTACTAGAAGGAAGTGCTGCAGGAGGGCCAAGAGACCTCCTTGGATGGATAAGGAGCTGCTGAGGAAAATTCAAAGGAAAAAAGAGGCTTATGAAAGGTGGAAGCAAGGACAGGCAGCCTGGGAAGTATAAAGGGATGTTGTCCGGGAAGCTAGGGACCAGGTTAGGAAAGCTAAGGCCCACTTAGAATTAAACTTGGCTAGCGATGTTAAGGATAACAGGAAGGGATTCTATAGGTACACTGCAAATAAAAGACAGGTTAGGGACAATGTGGGCCCCCTCCGGAAGCTATTGGGAGAACTGGCTACCCTGGATTTAGAGAAGGCTGAGGTTCTTAATAACTTTTTTGCTTCAGTCTTCACCAGCAAATGCTCTGGCCACACCATCCAAGTCTTGGAAGGCAAACGCAGGGACAGTGAGAATGAAGACCCTGGGCCCACTGTAGGAGAGGATCTGGTTCGAGACCATCTTAGGAAGCTGAATGTATACAAGCCCATGGGACTTGATGAAATCCATCCGCGGGTCCTGAAGGAGCTGGCAAATGAAGTTGCTAAGACACTGTCCATCATATTCGAAAACTCATGGCAGTCAGGTGAAGTTCCCGATGACTGGAAAAAGGGAAATATAACCCCCATTTTCAAGAAGGGGAAAATGGTTGAGCCGGGGAATTACAGACCAGTCAGTCTCACCTCTGTGCCTGGCAAAATCTTGGAGCGGATTATCCTTGAAAGCATGCTGAGGCACATGAAAAGCAACCAGGTGCTTGGTGACAGCCAGCATGGCTTCACTAAGGGGAAATCCTGCCTAACCAATCTGGTGGCCTTCTATGATGGGGCTATGGAACTGATGGACAGGGGTAGAGCAGTTGGTGTCATCTACCTGGACTTGTGTAAAGCCTTTGACACTGTCTCCCATGACATCCTTCTCTCTAAGTTGGAGAGACATCAATTTGATAGGTGGACCACTCGGTGGATTAAGAACTGGCTGGATAGCCACACACAAACAGTTGTGCTCAATGGCTCAGTGTCCCACTGGAGACCAGTAATGAGTGGTGTCCCTCAGGGATCAATGTTGGGATCGGTCTTGTTCAACATCTTTGTGGGTGACATGGACAGTGGGATTGAGTGCGCCCTCAGCAAGTTTGCCGATGACACAAAGCTGTGTGATTCGGTTGATATGTTGGAGGGAAGGAATGCCATCCAGAGGGACCCTGACATGCTTGTGAGGTGGACTGATGCCAACCTGATGAAGTTTAATCATGCCAAGTGCAAGGTCCTACAGCTGGGTTGGAGCAATGCCAGGCACAGCTACAGGTTGGGCAGGGAAGAGATTCAGAGCAGCGCTGCGGAGAAGGACTTGGGGGTGTTGGTCGATGAAAAAATGAACATAAGCAGACAGTGTGCGCTTGCAGCCCAGAAAGCCGACTGTATCCTGGGCTGCACCAAAAAGAGCGTGACCAGCAGGTCGAGGGAGGTGATCCTGCCCCTCTACTCTGATCTTGTGAGACCTCACTTGGAGTATTGTGTGCAGTTCTGGTGTCCTCAACATAAAAAGGACATGGAAGTGTTAGAACAAGTCCAGAGGAGGGCCACGAGGATGATCAGGGGACTGGAGCACCTCCCGTATGAAGATAGGATGAGAAAGTTGTGGCTGTTCATCCTGGAGAAGAGAAGGCTGCGTGGAGACCTCATAGCAGCCTTCCAGTATCTGAAGGGGGCCTATAAGGGTGCTGGGAGGGACTCTTCATGAGGGACTGTAGTGATAGGACAAGGGGTAATGGGTTCAAACTTAAACAGGGGAAGTTTAGATTGGATATGAGGAAGAAATTCTTTACCGTAAGGGTGGTGAGGCACTGGAATGGGTTGCCCAGGGAAGCTGTGAATGCTCCATCACTGGCGGGGTTCAAGGCCAGGCTGGACATAGCCTTGGATGGCATGGTTTAGTGTGAGGTGTCCCTGTCCACGGCAGTGGGTTTGGAGCTAGATGATCTTGAGGTCCTTTCCAACCCTAACTATTCTACTATTCTGGAAGTCTGTGTTGGAGTGGAAAGGCACAGCTGTCCCAGCTCTGACAAGAGCACTACCAGTTACTTTTCCTAATGACCATTAAGTGATCTCTTTTTAATGAGGCCTTACATGCAGTGTGCTCCTGGAAAATATATTGTGCAAATGCAAACATTAAAAAAATTATTAAATCAGGTTTCAGATTTTTCACATGGATTAGGGTTTTTTCATTTTGTTTTGGTTTGGGTTTTTTTTTGTTTTTGTTTTTCTTTTTTGCTAAATCTATCCTTAAGGTGTAGTTTTTAGAAACAGGCACCCAATAAATATGCCTTTAGAATCTGGGTCTTCGGAGGTAAGAGAAATCTTCCTTTAAAGGCTTATGGCTCACAAAAAGAATAGCTGAAATGCCCCTTGTATTCAGTCTTAATATAAGCTGATAATTAAATTTTTTACCATTATTGTTGAATGTGGATTTTAAATCCTTAAAATATGGGAATGTCAAGTCACCTTTCCCACAGAGACAATTTAACAATTGAAATTTATGAACCATGCCCTTCATTACGACTTCCATTATGTAAGGGGATCTTAATTTTAAGCCCATTCCATTTTTCAGTAGAAAGCTGATGAAATAGTATGAACCACAGCTTTTACAGAGCTTCTTCTGTACAAAAATGATTAGATAATATCTTACATGGGTATTTTAGTCTACACAGTTCAGCTTCTGTGAATCGATGCATTAAGCCAAAACTAGGTACTTACCAACTAGCTACCTACTCTGTTCTCCGCTGTGGTAATACAGGAAATAAAAGAGTATGAGGACTCGTCATAAAGCCAGGGAAACTACCAAAGGTGGACAAACAGCAGCAAGA
This sequence comes from Amazona ochrocephala, assembly GCA_039720435.1. Lineage (NCBI taxonomy): Eukaryota > Metazoa > Chordata > Aves > Psittaciformes > Psittacidae > Amazona > Amazona ochrocephala. The sequence continues at coordinate 36,136,618 of CM077881.1, forward strand.
ACAGATAAGTATCACTACTGAAGTATCACTGTTTCTTCCTCTGCAGCTCTGCCGGCTGAAGTGCAGAGCCACATGCATGCACCCATGTTTAGAGGTCAGAATACAGAAACAAGGTATCTGACAGTTTATCCAGCTGTACCAAACCAGATAAAAAGTAAGATAAAAAGATGTACTGAAGTGATGGATCTTTTATTTTTCTTTTTTGTTCATCCTTCCCTAATTAATAAGCACAATAAATATTTCTGGACAAGCACCCTGCTTGGACTGCCAGGATAAGAATACATAATGAGAATCAATAATTTAGTGGAGACTCTATTTACTATTCTACTTTGTCACAAAAACAGAGGCCCCACCGTGCTACACACTGAGCAAAACAACTTCATCTGAAATGTTTAGTGCCTGCAAATACAGCAGACCATGAACAGAAAAGGAAAGAGAAAATAATGCAGATGACCAGCTCAGTGAAGAATTGGATAATACTCATGACTTATAAAAGGTGATCCGCTGTTCTGACTGGGACATGTGCTCTGCAGACTTCGGGTTAGAGTTACTTGAAAAGATGCACAATTTTTCTCTTAACAAGCAGACTCTCCACCAGGTAGGGCAAAGCAGCAGTCTGGAAACACAAAAGGGGAAAGGATATAAGTTAGACAAAGCTGGTGACAGATAATGGGCTGATAAGAAAATAAGAAGTGCCAGCTGATGGAGATGGTGAAAAGTAGTGCGAGGGTCATCTTGAGTTCCTGAAGGCAGGAGTTGGAAAGGGACTTAAGAGCAGGGCTTGCCTCCCTTTACTGGTGGAAGAGACTGTACATGGCAGGACCCTGAGCCAGTGTATTTACCTGCTGGGATATGGTCAGCAGAGCAACTGCTAGAGGATACCCAAGCTTCGTCGGTTAGACTGACAGCCTGAGCTCAACAGCTACAGAGGTTCGGCAATAAAGGAAGATGAAATGAAGTATAGAATATCCCTGCAAAATGCAAAGCTCAAATAGGAAGTTTAGCTCAACAATATTCTCTACCAAAAAAAAACCCAATAAATCAAGTGAAGACCAAGAAAAATCTTGGGTTTACGTGACTACGTTTCGAAAAGATTTCTTCAGAACTGGCAATTTCATGTAAAACACCACACAGATGAAATTAAAATGCAATATTTCAGTTGACCCAAAGAGTTAGGTCAATTAGAAGAAGACAGAGCTGGTTTTAATTACCAGTAAAAGGTCCTTTGTTAGTCTCTGACTTATATATTGATTTTTTTGATTAATTCATATATATGAGGTCCATAAACTATTTATAATGCAAGTTTCTGTAGGCATTATCTACTGTATACGCTTAAATTCTCCCTCATCTTTCAAGGACAGATTTCTTTATTTTAAACTAAATTTCTTTTTATTCTAGAAAATATTTCATTTAGTCACAACTTCTTTCTGCAACGAATGTATTTAGTGAGCTAATCTATTCTTTTTTCAGAATTATAATTACTCATTTTTTATAGAAACAGTGTTTCATGCAAGAACTGATTTAACTTTAACTGCTTATAGTGTGACTATAAAGACAGTTGTATGAATCTTACAGTAATATCTTTACAGAAGACAGAAATGAGGATATAAAAACCTGAAATACAGTTCACTTAGATTGCAGTTTAGTAGAAGTGCATGACACTTTATCAGTTGTATAAGTCCTTCTAACTAAATTATGTTACAATGATGGTGCTATTAATCATGCCTACAGTATTCTCCACATTGTAAGAGATACCTTAAATATGCTCAAACTCAACTGAAGAAAAATACCATGAGTTCATTTATCCTCTATTAAAGAAAAATAATGGAAACAAGGTAATTACTAGTAACAGCGATGTAAAAGCCAAAACATCTGTATGGCAGAACATATGCCAAAAACAATTGGGAAAAAATAAACAGTAAATTCTATCAGTAAAACTGTTCTGGTTTTCCACAATAAAGCTAACTATAAAGCAACTCCATAAAGCTGCTAATGTAATGTTAATCAAGGCCTCCAGAACCAAGGTCATGCAAAAAATGGAACTTTCTTAAGCCAAGAAAACAAAGTGAGGAAACAATTCATGTTGTATGGTATATACTATCTTATGCATTAAATAATTGTGGCCAAGATGAAGTAAGAAAGGATTTAAACCAGCATACCGGATTTGAATGGGACAGAGCACTTACAGTATGCAAAAAAAAGTCTGTTTAAGGGAAGGATAATTTAAAGGTTATTTCAACAAAAGCAAATTAACTGCACAGAGTTCAATATCAGCTTCAGCATTACAACCCACCCTAAATATTAATGCAGAGAGCAAACAGCTGGCCACCTCTACAGCATGTGATGCTGGATCACAGAGAGTTTAGAATAATCATTTAAAATGAGTTACTAAGCCCACTCTGAAAGAAAAATATTTATTATTGCTTATAGGCTTTCTTTTGGAAGGAGGGTGGTTCTGCTGCCTTGCAAGAACAACCTTTAATGTGATATTTTACATCTGAGTCCCCATAGCTATCAAAAATCCTTCATTTATCGTAAAATACTGACTTTAACTGCAGCGATTTAAACACCTCTACACAAAAATCTGAAATTGCTACAACAGTGCTCCCAGAAGCCAGAAGATGTGCTCTGGATAGATGTGTATGCACAGTGTTGAGTGGGCCAAGAGAATAAATCAGCCCCTACCCATTACAGGCATTACTGCAAAATGCTGTGTGCCCTGCATGGTGTGCTGAATGACCAAGGGGATGCACCAGTTCTGACAGCCAGGAATGAACATGGCAGTGCCAAAGTGACCCACCTGCACTGCAAGGGGTCACTCAGCTGGATTAATACCCATATGCAAATCTGGAGACAGCTGCCTCTGCAGTGCAGCAAGAACTTCCAAGACATTCCTAGGGGTGTTTTTCTGCCTTGTGACTCAGAAGCCAAAGCCAGAGCAAGAAGAAGACAGACTCTGCTCTTGGCTCATGGGAGCTGGTGGCTCTGCGCAGTTTCTCTGAGCAGGTTTCCTTTACTCTGCCTTCCTAGAAGACTCCAAGCTCCTGCTTTTAACTGTATGAATTTACTGCCTATGGGAAGCACTAGAGCAATACACTCCACACCTGAACTGCTCTTCATGTAAGCTCATGCAAGCTGGAGGTGGGACACTGTATCAGTGGAGAAAGCTTCTCACTGCTTTGATGTAAACTTTCCTATTTGGGTACCACTTTTTACTAAGATGAGAGAGTATCACACTCATCTCTCAGTGGAATCTAGAGAGATTACACTGCTTTAATCTCTCTAGAGCTTGCAAAAGTAGGAGCAAACACATTTCAGCAACTCTCTTAGTAACTTAGATCACTGCAGAATTTGTTTGTATTTAAGGTATTTATTACATGCTAAAATATCCAATGCCCAACACATTTATAGAAGCTGGCACTGTTGTAACAGGCAGCCAAGTGGAAGTCTACTGAAAGCATATGCCACACCAGTTTATAACAATTTACATTCCTTTAGTATTTTCTTTAAATCGCGTGTGGACTGAGCCCCTTTTTCATTGATTTAAACAGTTCAAGCAGAAGACCTCATCATGTGTCTGTATTTTCTGTCAATGCACAGCAGTGCTTTTTTACATTGTTGCACAGAGCAGCTAAAATTATTTCAGTAAACAAAATAATTCCATTTTCCCATATATCATCATTACATTAGGTTGAAAGCACAATATGTTTTTCAAAGCAAAAGAAATGCCAGGAATGACACACAGAGGCTTAATCTTCCAAACCTGCAATTGTCAAAGGAAACATAATTTTTTGGCTTTTACACAATTTATACTGCTGCACACACTTAAATTTAAATGCCTGTTAACTACTTCTGTGTATGTGCTGAAATATTTGCATGCAGAAGCTAAATATGTGCAGAAAGAAACACATCATTAGCTTCCACATGCACATTACTGCAAATTGGAACAAAATGCCCTAAGGAAAGGATCTCATGAATTTACAGTTGAAGTGGTCAAACAGCAATGGCTAAAGAGCATCGTTTAACCATTCAACAACATACTGTGCTTGCTATTTGCTTTCAGCTTTTCTATATGGACTCCGACATATGCATGGGTGTATGCATCTTCTGGGCAGAATGTGAATTAGATCAGATAAAATATATATCAGCTCAACAGGGTGCCCCAAAACACTCAGCAACCAACCCATCCATTGCTGCATTTGCCATCTTAAGCAAATCCAATTTCTTTCTTTGTGATAAAATAAGCCAGTTCAAAGTAGATAACATCTCACAATAATGAGTCCCAAAGCTGCAATTTAACACAAACCTAGCAATTCTATTATACAACACATCCAGTTCATTAAAAACAACAAGCCAGCTTGTGTATGATCTGTATCACCACAAATCAAATACCAGCAAACTAAGCTGCTGGGAAGTATATGGTCCAGTTGAAAGAAAAAAAAATACAAGCAAGGTAATCACCTCGGAATACAACTAATTAAGATTAAATGTTCAGATAAAATTATATTTAAGAGCCATTAATACTGAGATAAAACACATTCTCAACCAGTAAACTTAAAAAAGATCTCTACCCTGTATAAATTATAGCATATTCATAGTAAACATAGTAATATTTAAGGTATTATTCAAAATATCTTTGAGTTTATTCAGCCAAATGGCTCATAGTAGCAGAGGTCTGGTTAACAAGTATTCATTTGTTACTGGAAATCTGTATAAAAGACAAAAGAAATCCATTTACAAGGTATAACTGAAATAATTTGGACTCAGTCCTTCATTTCATGAGCTGTTGGACACCTGGCAACTCTCATTATCTTTAATGAGAAGCTTCCAAACTTCTTTAAAATACGAATACTGGGCACAATAGGACCCCAGCTGAAGCACCTTATATATTTTAATATTCACACCACTACAATGCTACTACCTGTGTTGCAATACATTTACTTCCCTTTGTTCAATGGAAAGAATCCATCAGATTTAATGCTAATGAAATATTTTCTAAACTCCCCTATGCTTAATAAAAAGCAACAGACGTGGCCAATACATACTGTTTAAGTGGTCAGTTCTAGTTTTAAAGCAACAATATATAACTGTTTCTTAGTGGTTTACCATTTTAATTGCTCTCTCTAATCTAATTTTCCATCTAATAGACCATTCAGAATGCTTTGCAAATGTGTATACATATTACTGCAGCAATTTGGTTATGGCCCTACTGTCCACCTACTGAATTACTCACAATGTGTTTACTGTCAACAGCACCTGCATATTCACAAGACAAGAACTGGGGAACAGAGTAGTGGCTTGCTGTTAGGAGATTTTTGGCTCTTTTGTACAGTTTATGTGGCCATTCCTTATCTGCTGCAAAGAAAAAGCAATAGTTGGGTCATTTTGGTTTTCACATATATGAAACAGAGGTTCCAATTTGGTTCTCCAAATGCTGCAAGGCTGTATCTTTTCATGGGACCAGGCCATCACAATGTGGAAAGCAGGACTAGTTCAAATCACAGCCACTGACAGAAAAGGGCAAATCTACCCAGCAATGAATCTTGGCCTTAATTGCACCATCAAGCAAAAGGACAGTTCTTGCAATAGTCAGGGCTACACTACACCAGCGTAATAGGGAAGTGAAGGGGACAACATTATAACCACCATAACAAATTCTTGACACACCAAACAGAGCAAAGCTGTGCTTAATACAAGTTTACTTCACCCCTTTAAGAAAATCTACTTTATATTGCCTTATCATGATCCTAGAACGGCTGAAGGGGAACCAGTGCTCCCATTGGGCAGACACAGAGATCAGTATGTTTGTAAGAATTCGGCTACCTGGTGTGAATTTTGCTGTTGTGTGCCTCAGTGTCTGGAGAGCAAAGGAGGCCAGAGGTGTGTGCCTTGCTCACAGTAGTGGTTATTGATGCACAGCTGGGAGAAGAAAACTGAGCACTATTTTCCATGCTTCTGGCAGTAGCTATTATTAGGATTTGCCTGTTTGTTATATTTGGGAGAGTCCTCACAGGGTCTTCATGAGCATATGGATACCATAGATGCCTGAATACAATACTCATCTCTATACAAATAATGGCAGCACTAGCAGAAAGGCATAAGGTTAATTAACATCTAAGTGATCTGGGGGTACTATAACTTTGGCAAAGCCTGAGAAATGTCTCTGCCATGAGACTGCCTCCAGAGACATCCTGGCTTGAGGACGAAGAAGCAGCAACTCATTTTGCATGAGGAAAAGGATAGGCATCATGCATCTTCCTCCACACAGGTATCTGGCTCTCACTCATTGCAAAAAGGATAATACAAAGCTATGAGGAAGCCTTAGTGGGTATCCCGTACATCCTGGCTCACAAATCCCACCATAGACCATAAGAGCGATCAAAGTCATGGGAGATTATGTCAAATAACTTCCAAGTAGTTAAAGATTAGCCACCCTGCTGCAGACATTGTAAAATCAATAACTCTTCATCAGGCAATTTCCATAGTGACAACCATGGTGTTTCTAAAACTGAGATCAGTAAGCAAGAGGTGACTTTAAAGATTTGTTGTCTTTTTACAAAAAATTCTGAAGACTAAGAATTCTGAAGACTTATCTGCGCACAAGAATTGACCCAGAAGACAGGTAGCATTAAGAGCAAAAGTGTTTGATGAAGGTGAAAAGTAAGACACATTTTTTTGAGATATTCTCTCTCAGTTCTGGAAGCCTTAATGCACTGACTGTCCATATCCTGTTCCACAAGTGACCAGGGCACACAGAGATATTTTTTTTATCTATGTACAATTTCTGCTACCTGAGCTTGAACAACTCCCTCTAGGTGTTAAAAGTCTAATGATAGAAGGTTATCTTGCCTATATAAAGCACAGAGAGAAATAATTTTAGTATAGACTAAAAATATCTAGAGAATGGAAATGTTGGGTATTCCCTCCTACATAGATTTTGAAAAAAAAAAAAAAAAAAAAACAAACCCGAAAAAAACAAAAAAACACCAAAACCATATACAAGAAATGAAAATTCTAAAATTTCATTTTGAGACCACCAAAAGCTCACTTTGTTTCAGTGTTTTCACGTGTTTTCAAGAGCCTTCAGAAACCACAGCAGTGAACCAGAAATTTGAAGCTTCCCAAAATACTCTGCGGTCAGGGAACATACTAAGTCGTGGGTAAATCCTCAGTGCCCTAGTAGGAGAAATTTGCCCGACAGGTTTCCAACGATATCAAGAAGCCAGGAAGCCTGTGTGTGCTGCCAGTCTCACAGGGAGGATGGATTTGGAGCAGTCTCTGTTATATTTTCAGTTGGGATGTTTTAACTCTACACAAGTGAATTTTCTCAGGGAAAATGACTGTGACGGCAAGCTCCCAGACCAAAGTCCTGCTCTCATCTGAAATGCTTCCTTGAACAGGATGGACAGTGAGCAAAATCCTGGAGGCTTGGATCACTCTGGCTGATAAGGACAGAAGGGATGGGCTTCCATGGACCAGAAAAAATAACAAAATACACTGAAATATGTCAACTACCAGGCACCAAGGAAACACAGACACCTTCCCCTTTAGGAGAGTGTGGCATGCCAGCGTAGCTACTAAATTAGGTTTCAAAGATATGAACAGTGTTTAACAGCCTGCTGCCTCATGTATTGTGTGCACAAGGCTTCACATAATGTTACACCCTGCAGAACTGCTGACTGGATTCTGAGATGTTTGGTTTGCAGCAAGGGAACACGTGGATTAATATCTTATTATCATAAATCATACATAATTCAGCAATTGGTTTTGACCAGGGTCCCAAGCCTGACGCAGTACACAAAACCTTTCTTTGGCAAAACCAATTACAGATTTCAAAGTAAGCTTCCAGTTGCTGGAGGGGGAAAGAGAAGTGTAACAAAAACCTGTTCTGCATAAAATGGACTTCTATTGCCAATTGACATTGCTTGTCTCTCTAAATAGTGGATAAGAGGAGCTGATCAGAGGCATTGATCAATATGTCATAAATACAGTACATGCAAACACTTCTCACACGTTGTTTAGTTAGAAAGTATTGCAGAGTGTAATTTCCAGTTCACAAAGGACTTCTGTTTAGCAGATCTTCAGGTTAGCAAGTAGCAATTTTGCAAGATTTTGACTGGAAAAAGGGAAATATAACCCCCATTTTCAAGAAGGGGTAAATGGATGAGCCGGGGAATTACAGACCAGTCAGTCTCACCTCTGTGCCTGGCAAAATCTTGGAGCGGATTCTCCTGGAAGGCATGCTGAGGCACATGAAAACCAACAAGGTGCTTGGTGACAGCCAGCATGGCTTCACTAAGGGGAAATCCTGCCTGATCAATCTGGTGACCTTTTATGAAGGGGCTACGGAACTGATGGACAGGGACAGAGCAGTTGATGTCATCTACCTGGGCTTGTGTAAAGCCTTTGACACTGTCTCCCATGACATCCTTCTCTCTAAGTTGGAGAGACAACAATTTGATAGGTGGACCACTCGGTGGATAAAGAACTGGCTGGATGGCCACACGCAAAGAGTAGTACTCAGTGGCTCAATGTCCAGCTGGAGACCAGTAACGAGTGGTGTCCCCCAGGGATCGGTGTTGGGACCGGTCTTGTTCAACATCTTTGTGAGTGACATGGACAGCGGGATCGAGTGCGCCCTCAGCAAGTTTGCCAATGACACCAAGCTGTGTGGTTCGGTTGATACATTGGAGGGAAGGAATGCCATCCAGAGGGACCTTGACACGCTTGTGAGGTGGGCTGATGCCAACCTAATGAAGTTTAACCATGCTAAGTGCAAAGTCCTCCACCTGGGTCGGAGCAATGCCAGGCACAGCTACAGGTTGGGCGGGGAGGAGATTGAGAGCAGCCCTGCGGAGAAGGACTTGGGGGTGTGGGTTGATGAAAAAATGAACATGAGGCGGCAGTGTGCGCTTGCAGCCCAGAAAGCCAAGGGTATCCTGGGCTGCATCAAAAGGAGTGGGACCAGCAGGTCGAGGGAGGTGCTCCTGCCCCTTTACTCTGCTCTTGTGAGACCTCGCTTGGAGTATTGTGTGCAGTTCTGGTGTCCTCAACATAAAAAGGACATGGAACTGTTAGAACAAGTGCAGAGGAGGGCCACGAGGATGATCAGGGGACCTCCCGTATGAAGATAGGCTGAGAAAATTGGGGCTGTTCAGCCTGCAGAAGAGAAGGCTGCGTGGAGACCTCATAGCAGCCTTGCAATACCTGAAGGGGGCCTATAGGGATGCTGGGGAGGGACTCTTCATTAGGGACTGTGGTGAGAGGACAAGGGGTAATGGGTTTAAACTTAAACAGGGGAAGTTTAGATTGGATATGAGGAAGAAATTCTTTACTGTAAGGGTGGTGAGGCCCTGGAATGGGTTGCCCAAGGAAGTTGTGAATGCTTCATCCCTGGTGGCGTTCAAGGTGGGGTTGGACATAGCCTTGGATGGCATGGTTTAGTGTGAGGTGTCCCTGCCCATGGCAGGGGGGTTGGAACTAGATGACCTTGAGGTCCTTTCCAGCCCTAACTATTCTATGATTCTATGATTCTATGATTTCAGCATCATTGCATCTATCAGCTGTTGTAAGAAACCCAGAGCAATCTTGAAACTCAGTTAATCTTTTTAACTACTTATTTCACAAGTTTAAGTTTTAATCTTGGAGATCTTCCTATCAAGTATGCAGCATTCCAGCTTAACATGGTCCAGATCTTGAACACCACCACTTCAGCTAAATTTGACATAGGCATATATTATAGGGTGTGAATACCATGTATCATGCCAGTTACTATGTCTACAGCAACTGGCAGTTCTACCTTTGCTGCTAAAGAAACAAAGGGAGAAAATTTTGTGCAAACATTCATTTTAGGTGCTATGTTTTGGTGACTTAGAGGAAAACAGAACTGTGGATTTACACAGATACCAGTTATGCTGCTCTGTGTTTACATTTCTTTTCTGGAAAACTGTAAGTCATTTCTCCCTTAGGAAAGCTAAAAAATGATGTAACCAAGAAGTACATGGCTGTGCATTTGCCTTACCTGAGAGAGGACACAGAAGCAAGGCAAGCCTTTGGGTACAAAACACACCATATACCACTCCCAACAGAAGTCGACAGCACTATTCCTTTAGTATAAATTATGCTGGAAATGAAATGAGAAATTACTACTTTTCCAGTTTCTATACACTGAGAAGTGATAAGGAGTATGAAACATTGCTTCTCAGGTAAAGCAGCAGCTGTCACCTCTGACTCCATACTACAACAGTCACCAATGAAATATAATTGCTGGCAAGAGAGAAATAAAAAACGAAGCAGTGGGTTAAGCATGAAACTGCAAGCAGGCATGCAGACAGGGAACCAAAGGCAAGTAGTCTTTTCACATAAATTACCTTGTTTTTCTGTGCTAACTTACCACAGTTAATACTACATACATCAACAACTTAAAACACAAAGAGAAGGCAAATCTTTTTGGTGGGCTACTGCTACTGACTTTGATTGGAGCCAGGCATGTAGTATCAATATCAGGCTCAGACACTCTAATCCAAGTAAACTTTAAGTTCCTCATATTCATTATGCTTTAAATACCTTTTATTTTTTTTTCATAACTTCTGTTTCTCAATAAGGTTGGAGCATTAAAATGCCACACTCAGGTATTTTACAATACCACTGTGAATTCCCAACATATGCTTAACCCTGTTTCCTGAGGAACTCTGTGCTTTCTAATTTTCAAGACACCAACAACTTACAAATTCTGGTAGATGGTATGGCTCAGGGCAGATCATGAGGGCAGATCAGGATAGTTTTTAATCTCCTCACCTATGCAGGGCTGTATTTCCACCTGCATTATGCAGTCACGTGAGGCTGACAGGACAATTCCAGAAGTGATCTAAAATGGTAAAAGCCAATGGAATGCTTCTCCATACAGCCTTCCTTCACCAACCAAATTAGTGAATCTTGTACACCTGGATTCGGATCACGTTAACTGTACTGCTGAAGATTTCCCATGCTGTACACCACATCTATCTCTTCAGTTACAAAATGCTCTAAGAGTATGTGGAAAAGCATTTCTCACACAGAGAAGCACTTTCTTTTTACCTTTCACTTTTATATACATTTTGCTTTCAAAAGTAACTCTTCAGCTTCCATGTGATCTTTGCTATGACTTGATTCACTGCACAGCTGAAAAAAAAGACTACAATCCTGTGTATACCTACATTTGTAACTGGGTTTAATCCTAGATCCTAGCCTTTGTTATTCTTTGGAGCCCTAGGAGCAGGAGGTGACATTGCTCAGAACAAAACTATGGATTCTGAACTCACTGAAAGTCCTGCTCTTGTATGAAATTTTTAGATCCCATCTCTGAAAACTAAATGCCAACTGGAAAGCTGTCCAGAATACAGAGACTAGATAGCACTGTCCATCTCAAGCCACTTCTCTCAGCATCTCACACTACCCTGTATAATTAGCAAGTCAATTAATATGCACCTTGTAGGTGGTTTGTGTATGGTTTAGGACAGGCCTGCTTGGAAAACAGTGGTTTGCAACTGATGTTTTGATTCCGAAATATTTTTAGCCCCCCTTTTACCTGAAACTTTACATATTAAACCCAGTTAAAAATGCACATTGTCTTTTAAAAATGAAACTCAATGTAAGTCACTCTCCTCTTTTTATCTGTTCAGTGCAATGGTACTGCTAGAGAGAGATGTAATTAATGAAGACAACTGAAGAGTTTTCAGTCTTTCCTCTTCACAATATAATAACAATTATATTAATGTAGTGGTTTTGTTAAATGAAAATCAAGCCAACCTAGGACTGTAAACGTTACTTCACAGGCAAAGAAATCCTTATGATCAGTCCCTAGCTGCTGTTGCAACTCTTTCAGAAAAGGTTTATTGCTGCAATACATATTCTCTGCCTGCTACTAGATTTCTGTCTTGTTTATGGAATTTAAATGGTGAATTAGACTAAATTCTTTACCCTGCCTGCTTCCAGAAACAGAGATCCTAGACAGATGCCTTGATGGAAAGAAAACCGAATAGAAATAAAAGCCCTAACAGTTTCAAGTTAAAATTCACTAAACAGCAACATTCATATCAGATATCAAATTCTCTGCTGACCTCTGCTGAAGCTGTTGTGGGAGCAAGAGCAAGGAAATCTAGGCAGGCAGCTGCAAGTATGACGTTACCCTGAGTCCCAAACTCAGGGCCTTTAAGCTGTAAGAATGAAGCACCAGAACTGCAGTTCTGCAAACTTCAGAGTACCTGGGTGAAGGTAGACCTCAGCTGTCCTGAAGGATGATCCCCGAAGTCTTAGTCACACCCAGGTAACTGATTTGGTTGATGAGAAAATGAACATGAGCCAGCAGTGTGTTCTTGCAGCCCAGAAAACCAACCGTATCCTGGGCTGCATCAAAAGAAGAGTGTCCAGCAGGTAGAAGGAGATGATCCTGCCCATTACTCTGCTCTTGTGAGACCTCACTTGGAGTACTGTGTGCAGTTCTGGTTTCCTCAACATAAAAAGGGCATGGAACTGTTGGAACAAGTTCAGAGGAGGGCCATGAGGATGATCAGGCAACTGCAGCAATTCCCATAAAAAGACAGGATGAGAAAGTTGTGGCTGTTCAGCCTGGAGAAGAGAAGGCTGTGTGGAGACCTCATAGCAGCCTTCCAGTATCTGAAGGGGGGCTATAGGAATACTGGGGATGGACTCTTCATTAGGAACTGTAGTGATAGGACAAGGGGTAACAGGTTCAAATTTAAACAGGGTAAGTTTAGACTGGATATGAGGAAGAAATTCTTTACTGTAAGGGTGGCGAGGCACTGGAATGGGTTGCCCAGGGAAGTTGTGAATGCTCCATCACTGGTGGTGTTCAAGGCCAGGCTGGACAGACCCTTGGGTGATATGGTTTAGTGTGAGGTGCCCCTGCCCATGGCAGAGGGGCTGGAACTAAACGATTTTAAGGTCCTTTCCAACCCTAACTATTCTATGATTCTATGATTCTCACTGTCGTCTGCATTCCCATCAGCCATCACCCTCAACAACTGGCCCCTGGCACTGAGGGACAGGCATACAGTGCCCACTGCTGTCTGCTGTGAGGAGGAGTAAGGGGCAAGTTGGCTGAACTGGCTGCCTTGGGGGCGGGAGGCAGGGGGAAGATAATGACTTTTCCAGCACCTGCTTGCTATCTGTAGTAATGAGCAGGGTTCTTGCTGAACTCATGATCTGGAGGGTAGGAAATCCCTACCCTTCACAACACTTTGTCATGGGGAGGCAATACGGACTCTGAAGACCTGATGCTGTGATATTGGCCTCATTTTCAGGAAGGCAAAATCCAGTTTTGCTTCCATGCCTTTGTAGACTTGAGTCCACACAGGCTTTTAAACTCACTGGTGCAAAGTCTATCTTTTCCTCGTAGCATATCCCACTTATTTCAGCAGCAGAAACGAGCCGTTTCAGCAGCAGAAACTAAGCCCTTTCAGCAGCCTTGTGCCAGGCATCAAAACACACTCAGCTTCCACCTTCTTCATAGTTTTAGGACTCCTCCAAAAGATATGTTACAGCAACAAAAGGTAGCACAAATACATAAGGTTTTAAAGCTAGCAAATGTAAAAGTTCAAACCCCATCCAAATAATAGTATCACTGACTATTCTTAGTGTCTTCCAAACATAATGTAACCTCACACAAACTCCAAGGCCTTGTATGAAACACAGGAAATAATATTTAGAAGATAAAGAAAAGTCATCACTGGCTCACACAGTAAGAGTACATCTTATGAGTAAAAACCAGCGCTGAAAGGAGCACGTTAACTCCATACCAACGTCTAAAACTGCAATATCCAACAGGCAAGCATCTCTTTCTCTTTCCTTGTTTGTCTGCTGACACCCAGTGCAGGTGCACCTCCAGTGAGCCTTTCCTGTTCCTGGCCAGCTCCCATACTCCACACCCTAACAAAGCTCACATCTCAAATGGTTTCAATGTATGGAATAGCTAAAGGGCAGAACCTTAACTGTTTTCTCTCTTTCCAAACAAGAAGTGCTTCTAATGAAAAAGTGTTCTCAGTACAGGCCCAGCAGTGTATGGACGCACTGATTAAAATCCATGTCAAGTGGTTCAGTTCCTTTGGTCTGAAATGTCATTCCCCTCTTAAAGAGTTTATTCCTACCTAAGCAAACAATTCTGAAATGCATACAGTGACTCCTAGGGTGCCACAGGAAGAAAACAGGTAGACATTTTTATACAATGGAACCTTCTTCCACATCCTACGTCTCAGGAGGGATGGGGGCAGGCAGTGCCTGCCTTTCCCTAGGGTTTCTCTCCAGCTGGTAGACAGTTTATGTAAATAAAGTCACGCTGCGGCTGTCCACTTGTTCAAATGGGAGCAGACAGCATCTTTCCCCCCAACATTTTGGGCCCTAGGGCTTATGTTTTAAGCCAGAATAATTCTACTGAGTTCAGTGGAGTTACACTAACATTAAAATGAAGGAGTCAGGATCTTTGAATCCTCCAGCCTTGCTAGTGTTATTTTATTTATTCAGCTTATCTTTCCAGAAAACATCCAATTTAGATAATAGCTAGTGGGAGAAGCAATCCCCTTTGGGGATCAGCAGTGGTTGTTGTACGATTTCTTAACTACCTTCTCAGCAGCAAACAAGTCTGCTACAGAACTGGTATTTTTGTAGCATGTGAGAATACAGCTTCCAGAACTGGTTAGAACTATTAGAGATGAGAAAAAAAAAAAAAAAACAAAAAAAAACAAAACAGAATATTCATAAAGCAGGACTAAATAATTTGCAACAAATGCACAGTTTACTTGGCCTCTTTTTCTCTTAGTTAGATTGTGCTTTTTGGCCGCAAAAGACCAGGAGACATAGTGCACTGATGGACCCCCAACATGAAAGAGGGGCTGAGAAAAGCTCTTGATGTAATAATTTACTGCTGATTACACTGGGCTGCTTGATAGGATGAGGCTGTAGTGCTGTTTGTACCAAACATGGCTGCTGGCACACGAGCCCTATCAATCCTTACACTTTTGCCTACCAATGGTACTGCCTTGCATGA
This sequence comes from Amazona ochrocephala, assembly GCA_039720435.1. Lineage (NCBI taxonomy): Eukaryota > Metazoa > Chordata > Aves > Psittaciformes > Psittacidae > Amazona > Amazona ochrocephala. The sequence goes on from CM077881.1 coordinate 36,151,658, forward strand.
CACAACTCAGTGTCTGGATGCCAAAACAGATTTTTACAATTAGAACAATTTCACAATTTCTTCTTTCTCTGAGATTTGTTTAGACTGTACTATTTTCGGGAGAAACCTCTATTAACATAACTTCACTGCATTCTTTAAAAATAGCTGGGAAAGAAACACAGATTTTTCAAATTAAAACCAAAAGAAATACTTAATGTTATTTTCCAAGATGTAAATTTAAATGTAGAGGGCACATCTAGTGCCTTATACAACATCTGAATGTGTACAGAAACATGCTCAAATTTCAAGCAACTATGATCTGTAGTTCTAATAGTGAGGAAAAAAGTCCAAATATTTTAGGGCCACTGGAAATGGTTAATAACATCAATCAGTGCAATTAAATCTGATTGGACTCTTCAGCCTGGTATTACATGTATGCCTATGAATAAGAAGGTCAGAGTGGGATCTTGCAGCTTTTCATCACTTAGTGGTGATGAACTGCCCTGCGTATAGTACTACTTTGATGGCAGTGGTCTGGGGTGATTGAGGGTTATATACCTACACACACAGAGTTAATGATTCAGTAGGTAATTTTCCACCCAGAAAAAACGGAAAAAACAAAGCAAATTTAACCAGTCTTCTTTTATGATAGAATTTTCCACTAAAAAATCAGAAAAGGAATCAAACTAAACCTCTCTGAATAACATTTATTAGAAACTCCGACATTTCTCATTAGCTACTTTGTCATTAATTCACTTCTCTTTATTTCTGGGGGCCTAAATTGAAGTGTACTTTTTGACAGCAATCAGGAAATCTAAGAAATGTGCCAGGAGCACATTTGTAGAGCAAGCTATCCAGCTGCTTGAGGTCAGTTTTGTGGGCCCGTCTGGTTCTGCAGTTCACTCAGACCCAGCACTTCTCCATAACTTCATTTGAAGACCAGCTCCGGCTGCTGCCCACATTTCAGGCCACAATAGAAACATCTTGAAGAAATAATGCTTCTTGGGTTTCACTCAGCGTTTTAACAAGAACCTTCAGCTTGGAGGCTGCCAAGTGTGGGTAAAAAATTAATTTCCCACATGTCAGGGGTGTTGGAACTAGATGATCTTAAGGTCCTTTCCAACCCTAACTATTCTATGATTCTGTGATTCTACGATTTAGTAGTTTTGTTTGCTGTATGTGGTATTGATACCCTTCCTATTTTAGGACTCTGTTTTAAATCACTGTCAAATACTTCTGAAGAGTCTTCATTGTATTTTATCTTCCGACTGCACAAGCAAAACAATTTACTACTGATAGCTAATATAATATCAACCAGCCTTCACTACTCATACTGGTACTGCGTATCACAATACTGGATGCAGTTGCACAGGACAGCAGGCAATGATACACTGTAACTGACAGCAAGGGGAGTGCATTTCTCAGTGCATCACAGTCATCCCTACACCAATGAATACAAAAAGCATCACTTGCAGATTACTCTCAGTCCTCCTTAGGTGTTCGGCTCTGACAGATCTTTAGGAGCAAAGGAAATTTATCCTTTACAGTTACTACTTGTCTATTTATTAATTTTCTTGTCCTAAAATCACAGTATCATTCCTTATTCTCAGTAGCGGAGTGGACCATACAGACTAGGACACATTATGCTAGACAGTCTAACAAATTTTAATGTAGAGATAGCTCTCTAGTTCTCCAAAAGAGCTTATAATACAGAAGAAGGAAGCTATTTTCAACAGAAAATAAATCCAACATTGTTCAGAAAAGATATTATATTCAATGAATGGGTTTTTCTCTTGCCCCTTTTTTGGTTTTGTTTATGGGTTTTTTCGAGATTCACCATTTATGGACTGAGGTCTATGTATAAAATCTCAGCTCTCTGAAAGTCTGTAGAGGAGACTGAGGCAGATACATCTACATTATTCTAACTTAGTATGCACACTGTTCGATAGTGGCTGTACCTTCTGAATCAATTGATTTTATCTCCCACCCTAAAGCATGCTTCTTACAGCTGACAGTTTGTACCAGACTTACTCCAGTATCAAACAGGCTAAGGTAAGCACTGACATATACCAGGGGTGAAGGCACTAGTCTGGTGCATCAGATCTCTCAAGCCTCATATGATTTTAGTTTACCCATCTGTAAAATGGAAATAATAGCACTTTCCTGTTTTATTCAAATGCTGCTGAGACGTTAGGAGATGTGATGATAGGAGACAATCAATTACTCTGGCAAAAGTGAGGATAGGAGACAATCAATTACTCTGGCAAAAGTGAGGATAGGAGACAATCAATTACTCTGGTAAAAGTGAGGCCACAGAATAAGAATAAGGTCAAGAATAAGGTATTTTGCCCCCAGGATATGCATGAGCACAAACTACAAACTGGAAGTAATGCTTGGAGTTTTCAAGGTGTTAGTTAGATTGCAAGAGAGAAATCATAAGAGCAAAAACGAACACCAATGTAACTACCCTACTCCTGCAATTAACTCCTCTCTTCAGAAGGCAGGAAAACATGGGTAGTACTTAGCAGTAACCCACAATTCAGCTCACATGCACCAACTTTCTAAAATGTTTTAAAAGGAAACCAAGAACTATTGGATAAAAAGAAAAATTCTGACAATAAGGAATAGATTTCATCTGGAAAATCAGTCAGCAAAGTAAAAAGGAAATAGAAAAATTAAAAGATGCTTATAAAAACTACAAGAAAAATTAAAAGCATACACAGCAGAGACATTATTCATGACTAAGACAAGATAGATGAATATGCCAACAGGAACCTTATGAGATTCCGGACATGAATGCAAACAATGCCCAGCCCTGAAGAAAAAGATCTGGGCGCCCTGCTCAACAGATGGATCAAAGCCCGGAGCAGACTGGTCTGACCCCAGAGCTGATCCCATTTTGAGCAGGAGTTTGAACTAGAGACCTCCTATGGCCCCTTCCAACCTGAATTACTTTGAATTTCTTCTATGAACCACTCAAACAAAGAAAATCTGACTAGCAACTCGTTGTCTATTTATACAGTCTCCTTGGCCTAGTACAATACCATCCTACCAATAAACACTGGAAGATACTATTTGGGGAATGCCCAGAGGCTGCTGATAATTCAAGTCATCACATGTACTATATGTGCAATACACTCTGGGTATAGTATACCTTCAAGTACACATTAACTCATGTGTATCACATCCATATCTACAGTATCATGACAGTAATGATGATTTTACAAAGACCTTTGGACTCCCAGGGATACTATTAACAATCTTATCAAGATCCTTAGCTCTAACACAGCCTAACCTTACTGATATCTTACAGTGCCTCCTAATAGCAAAATTTCCTAATGCAAACTTGCGTTAGTCTTTGTGCCTTCTTTGAAAAGCTTTAAAAAGAACTATAAGAAATTCACGCAGGTTTTGAAGTTTTCAGATTACTAGAATTGTATCAGCAGAGAGCTGGTTTTGAGCAATGGCAACACAGGAGGTTATACTTATTATCAGGGACTTCTGGATAAAATTGACTTTAGGAAACACTTCCTAATTTCTATTGATTAGTTCCATTGAATTGCATTTCTGGGTCATGCACAGCCTCATAGGAAACTATACAGACAAACAGCAACAATTTCTCTTCTGCTACTCTGTTCACAGAAGAAGTAGTTACCATTTTAGTCCTTTTCATAGTGGGAAAGGTTGAGGTAATTTAAAGAGAGGCCAAGTTGTTGCTATTCAACAGGCAGAACTTTTTTGCTGTTTGCTGTGAATACCCTGCCAACAACACCAATTTGTTGTGAATGAGTGATTTAGGTCACTTAAAGAATCACCATCAAAGGTATTAGCAAAAGTAGGTTTAATATGAACTTATAAAAGTGTGACTTAACAAAGTTCAATGACAAGGTTCACTCTATTTACCCATGGATCAAACATACAAACGAAAATTGAGTTAGAATCTATTTAGAAAGATTTACTCTGAGACCAAACACCCAGCAGGGTAAGGCAGTCCCTCCCATTGAGTCATGAGGTTCCAAGTGGATCCCCTTGCTTTCTAAACTCCTGACGGAGCTTAGGTGCTGCTAGGTCCAGTCTTAGTCTCAGGCTTGGACAATGGTTTATGGCTGAAAGAATGAACTATTTGTAATTCATTAGTATTAATTTAGCATGCTACCAGCAATTTACTGAGGATCTGTTGAGAGTAAGAGGTTTCCCTGCCTTAGGTAAGGAAGGATCTTTCAGTCTCAGGTAAGGAATCTCAAACCTTAAGAGGCATCCCAACTCAAGGGGAGATTGCCACCATGCAGCCACACTGCCTAGCAGGGAAAGCTCAAAAAAGCTCAACTAGACTGTCCTATTTATGGGGTAAAGTGGTTGGCTTATAGTCAAATTGTATATGATGGGAAAGGTATGCACGAGACTCCTTGTACCCACAACTTTCTTTGTTCCTTTATAAATAAGTCTTGGAAAAATCATGAGCTATCCATTTGTTACTCGCATGACTGGTGTTCCAAGCTCATATGCATCAATGCTCACTGGTTCACTCTGCCCCTTTACGGGTTTCCTGGAGGAGCTCTTGGACTGGCTACAGTTCAGGCCTCTAAGTATTTTGGAGCCTGTACCAATCTACTGCTAGTTTGGTTAAGGGCGTTGAGTGCATCCATCACACACTTGAATCCATGCAATACTTTCATTATCCTAGTTTCAGTAAGAAAGGCCTATACCGTCACAGAGGTCATCATTAAGCACCGAGCAACTATACCTTGTTCAGATATAGCACTGGATACACACAAATATCAAATGCTATTTGTATGATAACCTTCATTAGCAAAGGTTAGTTACACCTCTTGCACTTCTAAGGTTCTTGGTTCTTATCTGTAAGTATGCACTAGCTTGCCCTGCTGCACATGGAAATTGCACTGATATATTTAGACCTTCCTTAGACCTCTGAGAGCAGGTTTGATTTAAATTACACAGGTATTACTGACTAGCTCAGGAACCCAGAGATCAGAATTTGCTGTCTATCATTAATAATTAAAGGATTCAGAATGAATTCATCATGGAATGTGAAGCAGGGCAATCTGTACCTCTTAGGATGTCATCTCTGCGTAACAGATTTACTCCAGCATATTATCTGAATAAAGGCCTCATATGAAACCCATTGAAGGCAATGGAAAGATGCTCAGGGGACAGGACTGGCAGATCCAAAATTAGAGCACTACATACTACATTACCTCCCCTACAGCTGTACATTTCCTGGAGCACAGCTACGAAGCAAGAGGTTTATAGAGGTTAGGCAGACGGCTAAGTTGAGAGAGATCCTGAGGATTTGGAGCTGGACTGAGGAAATGAAAGAAGCCCAAGGACTAGAGGTGGACATCTCACTCATCAGCTTGAGGGATCCTTAAACTAGGTAGCAGTGAGACCCATAAATCATAGTCAGTTATCCATACAGCAACTACCAGTAGCTGCTAGTACATACAAGCAGTTATAGCTAATTGTAGTATGGAAGCTGATGGTTGCGATTGTAGTCTGAGTTAAGATGCTAGGGATGTCACTTGCATCCTAGGAGGAAGAATCCCCCTGGAGCTGGGATTGTTTGGAGGGTAAGGATCAAGCTCTCCTTCACCTTTACTGGATGAGGCTCTGGAGGAGGAACTGGGGCACCAGGGAAGAATATCAAAAAGCTTCTCCAACTTCTGTGACCACCACCTGCTATGCCATCTGCTGCTGCAGCTAGTGCCACCTGGGCGAAGCACCGCTTGGATGGAGCACCAGGGATAGCAACGATAAGAAGGGCAGAGATGACATTCCATCAGCCTGGAGCCACTAGAAACTGCAGGCAGAACTTTTCCCACTCCAACCAGGTGAACCACAGCCATCAAACACACTGCAGTCACCGGAAGTTAAGGGATTGACCTCTGACAGCCCTGACATGTTATATCTCTGTGCATAATTGTATTTTTCATATGCTAGGTGAGGTGGCATGAGTTCGGATATCAACTTTGTTTCTCTGGCTATTAAGAAAATATTTTCACATTTCATATAACTGTCTGCATTTGAAGAATACTTTTAATTCGATAAGAAATACCACAGATGATAAAAGTTCTCTGAACCAATTTGCATATCTAGATCCTTGCTCACTTACATAAAAGACCTCACCAATTTCAATGCTAACTCTATGATAAAAATATATTTTAACCGCAAACAACTGTTAAACAGCAGTATTTTCAAATAAGCTTAGATTACATTTCAAAATTACTAAAATGAATACACTGTCCAATATTGTCTGACATGCATAGAAACAAATTCAGTCATCTCAAAGGGAAATTGATATGCCTTATGATACTGATCTGAGCAAAATTTGTCTGATTTGGCAGAAGCACAGACTGGAATTATGCTGCTTGCTAACTTCCTAACATGGTTTTTGAGGCTAGAAAACAGCCGTTTGTGTTGCAGCAGAAATGACAGACCTTATATTTGGCAGATTTAGCTGTGGCTAAATGCTGTTTCTGCGTATGGAGAAGGTGAAGGTGAGGTAGACAGTAAGTCTGACCACAAAACCGCCTCTAAATACCTCTGAACATCACTTCAAGATACTGCTTTGATTTACAGAACATGCAGCTTAGATGAATAGCAATAGTGCAGCTTGATTACCATGTGTATTGTCCAGCTGAAGTGAAGTAAAGTACCTTACATGTGTACAGAAGGGAAGAGTCTCTTTAAATCTCAAGGAACTTGAGCTCACAGGAGAAATATCCTCCAAGGCTCAAGTATATCTTATTTCCAGGTGACTCACTGAAAGTAACATGCTTTCTGCTCTATTGCAATTTATGGGCTAGTAAAGGAAGAAAAATATTTTGGTTCCACATATGTCAAGTGATCAGATTCATAAACAGGAACTATAAACAATAAAATGCTGCAAATGATAAAATACAAATGGTCTAAGCATTGTAAGCAGAGCTGGTGAAAGGTCAAATTTTTGGATTAAGAAAAATTTTGGATGCTAACCTCTGTAAGAGCCAGACTCCTCTTGATAATATCAAAATATTATTGATAAGAAGGATAAAAAACAAATACACAAGAGTTACTGTGGCTTTTTGAACAGGGCTGTTCAAAAATGCCACAGTTTTCACACCCTGGAAAACAGGCCTAACACTTGCAGATTTGGCAGGTTACCACTTGGGAAACCGGTTCATGAAACCTAAAACTTAAAAGGAACCAAGCCAAATGCCATACGGACTAACTGCCAGTTCAAATGCTTTTACAAGTCTTGGTGTCCCTTTGGAAGTCTGGGTTGAGTGAATTCTTCCTCCTGATCAAGTACTGTGTCAGACATCTACAAGGTTAAGCCTTGGGAACACTTCTTAAGTTAGAGAGGATGTCTTTGACCTTAATTTATTTATTTTTGCAAGTTCAGTGATTACCAGAATTACATCAGACATACACAGCTATGAAATGTTTGTAATACAGTAGCCTCAGGGGAAGCTAGGAAAAGGTAAGTAACATAGGGATGTGATAAAACAGAACACAGTCATCTACAAGAGCAGAAGCATGGTGACTTACACAGCTTGATACCAAGAGGTGCTTCTGGGCAGCCTTCCAAAAGACAATATTAATTAGCAAGTATATCTAGGCCCCAATTTTACAGTCCTTCAGTAATCTTCAGACCCGCAAGAGACTGCAGCAGCCTTGGCAGCTATTACATAAAATCCACATTTCACAAAGAAAGCTGTCCATCATGCTTCCCAGCTGAAAGGAATGGCAAACCACAAGAACTTTCTTTCCCTGTCTCATTTCATTAGTTTTGACTTCCAACGATCACCCCCATAAGACTTTAAACACGTGCTGAACAATGGCTGCATAGACTCTCCAGACAGTTCCAAGTGATACATATCTGGCAAAGAGTCCAGATTAGAAGGCATCACATGTATCTAAGCTTCTGTATTAATAGTAATTTAGTAACAAACTGATAGTAATTTAATCTAACTGGCCATTTGCTCTCTTTTTTATCTTATTAAAAAGATAAAGTAGTGTACATATTGAAAATGCCCTGTTCCATTGTAGTTCCTTTATAAATATGTTTCTCTTTCAGTGAGGTTACAGAGCACATAAAATTTTCATATAACTGAAATGAGCTGCGTAGGGTAAAAGTAAATGCCAGCAGGCATCTAAATATTGTAGCATCTGTTATATTTTACACTCTGTGATCACAAATCTTGTAAAGCTTCACTGCATTTTAGCAGCATTCTTCACAAACTATTGAAGATTGATGGCTAGTGTAATTGCCATATCTGATATGCTATCATTTCTAATATACTGAACTGCTGCAACTGCCCCTTTCTTTTGTACTATCAGCCTATGTCTGTTTTCTGTTCTATGTTTCCATAAAGAGCATATTGTACAAGTAGCCAGTTATATTACTACTATTACTACCAACTAATATTTTTACACATTGTAGTGTTACCTTAATTTTCACTGAAGTGCACGGTTATAGGTAAGTACAAACAACACATGATAGTATGCAGCAAGACAAATCATGACCTCTCCTTTTGTAAACAGCTAACTCTACATATTTCAAAGGTTGGGTTGGTTGTTTTTTTTTCTCTTTCTTGTTGGTTATTATCTGTACTTTCAAGATAAGACTGGGACAAATAGGTAAGGCTGATGAAAATGGACTTCCGAACACATTTCCACACTACATTATTCAGAAAGAACAGCAGTACCTGTACATATGTAAATTTCTAACCAAATTAGAAGTTGCTAAAGTGAAAAAAAACACAAACCTAACAAAATACAGTTACTTACATAATGAATATCTATTTAGAAGCACAAACAACTACCTCACCATCTTTCCATCCATCCTGCTGACTAATGATGTGCATGGTTTGAAGGAGAAATTAGTCTTAAGGAATAGCACTAGCACCTTGATCAAATCAACAGAAAGCTCATGAAAGAGAAGCAGATAAAGTACATTTCCCTAGGTAGTCAACTGGAGCTCTCATTTGTCATCCCCAGCCAGGCCCATTACTCCCAAGTGCATTTCAAGTATGTACAACTGTCTTTGCTTGAATTTCTAAATAAATATAAAATTTCTGCTAGTGATAAGAGCACTGTGTCAGTCAGAACCGTTGACTTCACAACTAAGAGAAAGCTTTTCATTTACAACAGGATGCAGTCTGCCACTGAGCTAGTAGTTCTGACTTAAAGGTATCAGAGGTTTAAACCAAGAAACATGACCTGCCCCGTAACTTAAGCTAAAAGCTGGCAGTGGGAACCCGCATATGAATCCTTCTTCATGCAAAAATCACAGCTGGCTACAGCTGAATTCTCCATGGGACTAATAATTTCTTGGTTTGCAAGCAGATGCTCACAGAGCTCTCTTGAGAGTAAAAATTTCTGTAGATCATTTAAACTCACTCATTTTACTCTTAGAGGGCTCATAAATGTGTATTAGCACTTCTAAGTATAATATATTTAGAGGAAAGGTGTCAGTCTTTGAGTAAGAAGCCGAACTCTTTTGCATCTTTAATAAATGACTCCATGAACAGTATACAGTCACGCATTTCTCATTAACAGAAAAAATGAGAATGCTTCAAAACAGCTAAAGAAATATTAAAACACTGAACATCTGCAGAGATATGGTTTAATGAACAAAGACTATTGAAGGCACTCACTGTCCTAATTTCCACTAAGTTGACAGACAATGCCCCAAAACTGCCTTTCATATCCAACATTAACGAATAAGCTAATCAGAGCAGAACAAACCATTTGTGTACGACTTTAAAGAATGGCAAGTATAGTTCTGCAACATATGTAGTGTTTTGGTTTTGTTTTTAAACAAGAGAATGATTTGTTTTGCTAAAAATGCACACACTTATGCTGAATAGTCTGTTCAGTATAAAAATGCCCAGATTTGTCTAAAATTACTGTACATTTTGTATGAGCTGCAACAAATTCTACAATTGTGAACTCTGGCCAAAATTCGTTTCACAGCTCGTAAGACATAGCTTGCCAGAGCTCTGCCACTTGGCCATCTAGTTTATTTTCTGTGATGAGCTTTAGTGTATCTATCAGTCTAGCACCAATAGATGCCTTGCAAAAATGTCCTTTAAAAATGTTCCACAATACTAGTCAGAACATTTTCTGCAGTGGTTAAGCTTTACTCAATAAAAAAATTCTGTATCTGGTTAAAATGCCTACTGCATGAAACAGTAGAAACATTTTATGAGAAATAGATGGCCATAATGGAATTGTAAAAGAAAGGATGCTTACTCTGAACTTACTTTTAGCCAGAATTGAATTTGCAGCCATGACGTTTCACGCCTCCTGTGGCTTATAACTTGGAAAGTGATCTGAAAAGACGTTTGAGGAGATATTTTGAACTCTGTCTTCTGCGGTCATTTGCTTGAATCTTGTATCATTTCCATCTCTTTTAAAATGCCAGCTCCTTGGGGCAAAGGCTTCCATCTTACTGTTGTATGGTTCCCATGTGTATGTGTTGGGACTAGTCAAAGAATGATTTGGGACTTCAGTGATCATAGAATCATAGAATCATAGAATAGTAAGGGTTGGAAAGGACCTCAAGATCATCGAGTTCCAACCCCTCTGCCATGGGCAGGGACACCTCCCACTAAACCATGCCATCCAAGGCTATGTCCAACCCCACCTTGAACGCCACCAGGGATGAAGCATTCACAACCTCCCTGGGCAACCCATTCCAGGGCCCCACCACCCTCACAGTAAAGAACTTCTTCCTCAGATCCAATCTAAACTTCCCCTGTTTAAGTTTAAACCCATTACCCCTTGTCCTCTCACTACAGTCCCTAATGAAGAGTCCATCCCCAGCATCCCTATAGGCCCCCTTCAGGTATTGGAAGGCTGCTGTGAGGTCTCCACGCAGCCTTCTCTTCTCCAGGATGAACAGTCCCAATTTTCTCATCCTATCTTCATACGGGAGGTGCTCCAGTCCCCTGATCATCCTCGTGGCCCTCCTCTGGACTTGTTCTAACACTTCCATGTCCTTTTTATGTTGAGGACACCAGAACTGCACACAATACTCCAAGTGAGGTCTTACAAGAGCAGAGTAGAGGGGCAGGAGCACCTCCCTCGACCTGCTGGTCACACTCCTTTTGATGCAGCCCAGGATACGGTTGGCCTTCTGGGCTGCAAGCGCACACTGCCGGCTCATGTTCATTTTTTCATCAACCCACACCCCCAAGTCCTTCTGCGCAGGGCTGCTCTCAATCTCCTCCCTGCCCAACCTGTAGCTGTGCCTGGCATTGCTCCGACCCAGGTGTAGGACTCTGCACTTAGCATGGTTAAACTTCATTAGGTTGGCATCAGCCCACCTCACAAGCGTGTCAAGGTCCCTCTGGATGGCATTCCTTCCCTCCAACTTATCAACCGAACCACACAGCTTGCTGTCATTGGCAAACTTGCTAAGGGCGCACTCAATCCCACTGTCCATGTCACTCACAAAGATGTTGAACAAGACCGGTCCCAACACCGATCCCTGGGGGACACCACTCATTACTGGTCTCCAGCTGGACATTGAGCCACTGGGTACTACTCCTTGCGTGCTGCCATCCAGCCAGTTCTTTATCCACTCAGTGGTCCACCTATCAAATTGATGTCTCTCCAACTTAGAGAGAAGGATGTCATGTGAGACAGTGTCAAAGGCTTTACACAAGTCCAGGTAGATGACATCAACTGCTCTGCCCCTGTTGTGATAGAATGACTTAGTACATATCACACACTATGTTAATAGAAACAATTCTAAATTATAATAGTTCTTGTAGTAATTATTTTTTAGTAGGAGCCATCTATGAAAATATATGTACAAGCCTGCATTTAACATTTAGTGGATTCACCACATTTTTTTTCTAGGCAATGAAATTATAGAAGATTAAAGATAATGAACTGAAAATTAGATTGATAGCAACTGAAACATACCCAAATACATTAAAATAGAGCCTGTTACAATAAAAAGTTACAGCACTGGTTTTTAAACACAGAGCTTGATCACATAGTTCTCTTTATTTCTGAACCATTCCCAGGTAAGCAACCTGTAGGATGTTCAAACCAGAGACACCACATACCCATTCTGTCAGTGATCTGGTCTGCCCAGACAGATGACAGACAGGTAGAATATTGAAAACATGAATAGTGATCAGTCACCTCACACAAACCTCACTTTTTATCACAAGAAACACAGATCAAGCAGGCAGCTCTGCTCACAGAGGATAAAGCCACCATTAAGCACTGAATTAAATTACAGTGGATCACTGAATTCCATGTTCAGAAATCTCGGTGGGGATTTTTTGTTTCGGTTTGGTTTTTGGTTTGGTTTTGGCTTTTTTTTTCCCCCTATAAGAATTTCCCAGTCCAGTTCACTGTGAAGCTGCAAAAACGGCCATGCTGAGCCAGTGGAAGGGCTGTGTTTTTTGGCAGAACTCCTTGTTTATGCCAGTTTAACGTCCCTGTGAAACTACTGCTCCAGAATAAAAAGCCATTTTTGCATTAGAAGGAAAGACAGTGAAGCAAATGACTTCGCCTCTGAGATGAATTCAAACAATGGTGTCCATCTCTGAATAGGGAGTTGAGAGGCCCAAAGACACAAATGTGATGTCTTATCAAGCTGCGGCACTTACGGGAGAAATTGAAAGTTTGTGTTTGCACTGCTGACTCAGTTCAAGGTATGCAGAAATGCTGATCTTTCTACTCTGTTTTATGAAGAGGGTATAGAACCACACTGATATTCCAGTGAAAAAGGAATCAGTTGTGCAGATAAAAAGTTTATATTGTGCAACTTACCACCTGTCACTTGTTGTTTGAACAAACCCAAAGTCTCCTGATCACTGAGATGAAAAATATCCCTGTGGCCACTGAATGATGATAACTCCTCACTCTGAAGGAAGGGAGCACAAAGGAGGAACTGAACACTAACCTTGTCTTTCTGAACTGCTCCTGAGTCAATATGAGTACAAATACCATAAAAGCATGAAGGTGGCATCTCAGTATGCCAGAAGACTGGACCCGAGACAGGAGACAGGCACCTAGGAAAACTTAAGGTCTCAGGTCAAAGATTTCAGTTCTCTCTTGTCTCTCTCACCATTTCCTCTCCTATATCACAGAATCAATAATTTCATTAAGTTCTTTCAGAATGAAACAACGAGAATTAATGGAATTAGTGTTTGCAATGTCTTTTAACAACAAGCAGCTAAGTGCTCTTGCAGTTATTGGTAAGCCTCAAAATCTGCACAGATGGAGAACTTGGTTCTCAAGAGCTGGGAGTGTTTTTAAAAAGACATGGATCTTGTTAGAATATATTGGGGAAACTAAGCAGAATGAGTAATGGTCTTCTGTGCACTGCCATGTCAAGCCAACTTTATTTACATTATCCCATCATTCTGTTGACAGATTCAGCAGCTGCAGTATCTAATGCGAGACTGATATGATTCTTCATGTGTGTTTGGGGTGGGAGCAGGGAAGGAGTGAAAAAAAACCCCAACAAACGCATGGAGAGAAAAGGGGGAAGTACCAGGCGCCACACTATGTTAGTAGTCCCATTGGGAATGGAGTGTGTCTGACCACTTGATGTCAGACTTGACCCACATTTCAGTTAGCCTCCAGGGCAACAGAAGCTTCAACTGAATTTGATGCAAACATTACTAATTTGAAAGATGTATTTTGAAAGACATTTCTTTGGAACACAAGTTGTGGAAGGTCAAATACAGGGAATAATATGAAAAGCAGTATTTAAATCTTTATCTACTCAATAGAGCTGAATAAACTTCCTGAGGGCAAGAAACTGCTCAAATCTTAATTATATTGAAATCCTAAGAGCAAAACATGTCTTCAGTTTGTAGGGAAGCTTGCAAAGACCACATCTCAGGCCTGCACCTTGCACAGCCCTCCAGAAATCAACCAGACAGAAATCTGGCACCCAGCAGTCCCTCAGCCTAGTGGAAATACAAAATGCAGATCCATTTTCAGTTCCAAAACCACTGTCTTGATTAGTCAGTATTAAAGCATTTGATTACTCTTTGCAGTCAGCAGTTATGATCTTACGTTCTCTTCCACATGCAGCTGTGCAAGCAGTACTGATCCCAGCCTGCACCAACATTGCTCACCATCCTTGTCCAAGGTAGTCACCTTCTGTGCTTCCTGCTTGAGCGCATGCATGAGATTGTCAAGCAGTGACATTCTTTCTGTTGTTGAAATATGGTTTAGCAAAATGGAAGAAAACTATTCATAAGCTTCTAATTTGGGCAACAGAAGCCAATTTCTCATTACCAATAGGTATATTTAAACACTTCAAAAAGCTCTACCACCTTCATTTCAATCAAAGCAAGTGAATTAGTCAGCCTTCAAACTGCTTAACAAAGTCAGGTGCCTTGGCCTTACACTAGATAAAGAAATACACACAAATGCTCACCTGATGTAATGACGGTAAATAGAGCTGAGAGAGTGGTGTGCCATCAGGCACTACAAATGGTAAAAGACAAAAGTTGCTCCCAGAGGACGTACCCACAACCTAAAACCCCAGCTCAAGAGAAAATTAATCATCACAGCTTAACTTGTGTGCTTTAAGCTGCACTGAGTTCATTTGCTGAAAGTCACACTGGGGCTTAAATGACTGTTGAAAGAACGAGCTTAAAAATATGCTGAAATAGCTACCTGAATGATATCTAGGTATTCACAGAGGCTTGGATATCAAGCAAATTAGAGTGTATCATTCAAAGAACTAGAACAATAGCACAGAAAACTCAAACAAGAAGAAAATGGACAAGTGAGTGCAAATTTAAGCACCTCCAATTGGCTTCTAAAATAATTCATAAAGTCAGCAATCTAAGAGAACATTTATGCACTCAAGTTATGCATGAGCTTAGATTTTAGTTTTGCGTATCAGTTTAGCATTCAGTTTAAGGTTTAAGCATTTAATTTTTACTTTGGTGTCATGGTTTTAGACCAATAGACCAATATGACCCTTAAGATCAGGATTCTAATTACTTTCTCAAACAAACAAAAAAGAAGAGAAAACCAGTGCCTGCTTCCTTCCTGCCACTACGCAGGAATGTGTGATGATTTGCATATCCTGAAACAGTGATGTTATCTTTATCAGAGCATTCAGAGCACCAACATTCATTACCATAGATCCAGTGACTGAAATTACTCTTTTGAAATATGCAGTGCCATTTTCTACTTTGTATACAGATTTTCAGCAATCATAAAAGACAGACCTTCCTAGAATCCAATGAAGCAAAACAATAATCTATATTCCATGAGCAGAAGTAGAAAAAACAAAACTGAAAAAATATACTATCAGCAGAGCATAACACAGCAAGCATTAAAAATAAAACCAGATGTGCATGATTGTTAGATAACTAATAATAATCATCACAGGAGTACCACTGTCTAAACAATTAGATTTCAAACTAAAATGTATTAAAAATAAACATAGGAACAGGTGGCTGAGTAGTTAAAAACGGATGTGATTTTTGTTGTTATTGTTGTTATTGTTACCTGTAATTTATTTTTTATTCCTTCTTTTTTCCCCAAAGTATTTTTTTGTCTAACTAGAAACAATGGGAGAAGGTAAATATATATATTTTACCAGCTTCCTCATGAAAGAAAGATGGTTTCATATCTCCTAAAAAAAAGAAGACATCTCATCTCTCTGAATTCAGATGACCACTGCAGAGAAATGGCCCATGTTACTGGAACAGAGTATTTACCTTCATATCAATCAGTCCTGCTCCTGACTAGAATTCTTCTACATTTTAAAGGGAGATTTAACACTTATACACTTTCTAGTGTCTTATCAAATGATGAGTGGAAGCAAAAGAAGGATTTTTTCCCTAACTCCTCTGATGATCCAGGTTTTACTCTGAAGCCTGGAGATGAAAAGGATCCTCACTTGAACTGCAGTCCTCCCTAAGGTGCTTAGCCTGGTAACAACCTTTGGAAATTTTTGATACCAACCAACTGGTGGTAACAGTGGCTACAGAAGACATGCAAATTCTTCTCATTCTCTCACAAGCTCCTTCCTTGTGTATCTGTAGTTTATCTGCTCTTGTATTAAAATTCAGCACAATTATAGATTCTGATAGAGATTTCTTAATAATCAGCACCAGGGCCACTACACCTGGCGGAACTGAAGATGCCATTACAATCTGTAACAAAATGCAAGCCCCCTCTTCCAGGCAACAGGAAAAGATAACATATATCCTTAAGGGTTTTCCAGGCAAACCCTTCACAAAGGATGTATTTAAGAACAGATATATTCATATATTTATATGTTTATATGTTTATGTATGTATATATTTCAAATTCAGCACACCTTCAGTTGTCTAACAAGAATTCTCACATATGCCTGAGACTTGGTGATGAAATAAATTTGCTGCTTGGCCATTTTAAAACTACAAGCCTCACTCATGATAGATTGTCTCGCGGAAGTTTCATCAACCCTAACAAAATAAAGGACAACCAATTGGTCAGATTTTTGATGGATCGGACACAGGCTGATCTCTTTAAAAAATCCAACCTTCAAAATGCTGGTGCCCTTCCTGTTTCAGTGCTCTAGGGCCAGGGCTAAAAAAGCTTTTGATCTGTTATGCTACCCCTGAGTTCAAAGCTGAACTTTTCATCTCAAATGTATATCCTCCCTTACTCTGCTCCTACTTAACTGTGGTGAAGCATAGAAAAAGATCCCATAAGTAGCTAAGACTTGTCTCTACTTCTAAATTAAAGCATGATGTACTTGATCTAACTGTTCCTTACCAGTGCAAGGCTTCTCTAAAAGCTGTTGGATAGCAGATCTAGTTTGTTTGGCTGCAGATGCTTGACTGCAGGTATAGATGATTTAATGTCTCCTCCTCTTGCATAATTCAGAGTGATCATGTAGCTATCAGTACAGCACAGGAACTAATTAGTGATGGTTGGCTAGTTTCAAAGACAGAGATTTGCTCTTGGAAAGCTGAAGGTATTCCCCTCCACTGTGTGGGATGCCGAGCTATATTTTTTTTATCACAACTGATACTTAAAGTCAGTGTCTTCATACTGGATAGCACAAGTTTCTCTCTTGAATGTCCAATGTGTAGATATCAGATGGTGGATTTTGGCTATGAAAAGAAGAATTATACTTGATCTGGGCTACTGCCAGATTGGTTTGGAAGAGTTTTCCATAGCAGTGGAAAATCTCAGCATCTAAAGCCAATGAGCCAAAGTGCATGTAGCATCTGGATCAGTGCACTTATTTCCCTACCAAGGCTGAAGTATATTCTTTTGTTGATCAGTTTATGACTTGTTGGTGCATGAGGCACTACTGCTGCATTTCATAACTCCCTCTAGTTTTGAAATTCAGCCCTGTGCCTATGTGGAAGCAGTATGGAACAGACCAGCAAGAGACCAGATGATAACTTGTTTTGCTTAGATTTGTTTCGCAGAATTTGACAACAAATGAAGTGCAGGTTTGCATGAAGGTGACCTGAGGTCAGTCGGATGGGGAGGGTGGAGATTTTTTCAAGAATATTAATAAACATTACTGACTGGGACAATGAATCATTTGCAGGTCATGTGGACTCTATGAGGTTGAATTCGTAGCTCTTTATACAGGTGGCTGAACAGATTAGAAGCAAACTAACTCATGCCTTGGAAAGGTCAGAAATATCACAAAATTCAGTCCCTTCACAGCAAAACATAAACCAAAATTTCAGGCAATCCTTCCCATACTAAAAAGAGAGAAAGCTGTTGTATACATAGGATTAATTCAATTTTGAGAGTTCTCAAATTTGGGGGGGGTTCCTAACATTTTTAGAGTTTTGTGTATGCTTAAATTCTTTGTGGATTAAAACCAAAATCTGTAGCACCTTTGCAGTAAGTATGATTAGGTAGCATAAATCTAGTGTGAAAGAAAAGAGTCAGGCTCACTAAGTTCTGCTACAGACTAGTTGAGGAGACAAACAGACTAGTTTGAGCTAAGAAGGGAATAGTTGTGCATGTTTCCTTCAGTGTAAGATACAGGGAACATCATATGAAACAGTAGGTGTCACACAGAAACAACCAAAGATGCTTCCTACAATTAAATAAAGCTGTGGACCTCCATATTAAAAGAATTATTAGATAGATTCCTGGAGTGGGAGAGGATAGATGGACAAAATTAGTGCCTGCTGGCAGAGAAAGTCAGCACTCATCACAAGCCTGCAGAATGTAGTACCACCTTACTGTCACCTAGTTACTACATTCTTCCATTAGCATCAACTATCAGTGGTAGCTAACAAGAGAGAGTTGGATGAATACTTCCTGCTGTGGAAGATTGCTGTTCTCATAGTCATAAGTGGTTCAGTTATCAGTGGTACACTATTTCCTACAACTGTCCCACAGGAACACAGTTCAACAGGTTCTGACCATGGTGTTAGAGCCGGGAGCTGGTAACAGGGTCCATCAACAACCCCAAACAAGGCAAGCTATAAATCAGGTCCAGGGTCCATACAGGGACCAGTCAGGGATGAGAGAAGACAGGGCCAGAGACAGGACTGGAGACAAGACTGCATAAATTCAAGGGCCAAAGGGCCAAAGACAAAGCTGTAAAGTAGCTATAATGCACATCTGAGGCACCCATCCATGAGGCAAGCTGCCTACACCATGGGTCCAAGGTCCATCCAGAAGGTAGGACTGGAAACAGACACACTTTAACCTTAGCAGAGGTAAGGACTGAGCTTAAATGGAGCTCCTGGGTCCAGAGGCAGGGCCAGGGGTGACATCCCAGGAGAGACAGGCCATTAAGTGCCCTCAGGGCCTTGACAAGCATCCGCACAAAATTGATGTCAGTGGAAGTTTCCTTTCATCTTGCTTGTGATGTTTGAGGAGTCCTGGACAACTGAGAACAGAAAGCCTGTGTGAGCCACAGTGCTGGGCGTATAATCAGGAACACTTCACATGTGCTTTCCACATATGCAACTGTCTGTCTGGCTTTCTGAGCTGTGAGCACACACTGAAGCTGGATCACATTCATTTTCTCATCAACCAACACCCCCAGGTCCTTCTCCACAGAGCTGCTCTGAATCTCTTCTCTGTCTAATCTGTAGCTGTGCCTGGGATTGCTCCGACCCAGCTGTAGGACCTTGCACTTGGCATGGTTAAACTTCATCACGTTGGCATCAGCCCACCTTACAAGTGTGTCTAGGTCCCTCTGGATGGCTTTCCCTCCAGTGTATCAACTGAACCACACAGCTTGGTGTCATCAGCAAACTTGCTGAGGGCACACTCAATCCCACTGTCCATGTCACCCACAAAGATGTTGAACAAGACCGATCCCAACACCGATCCCTGAGGGACACCACTCGTTATTGGTCTCCAATTGGACATTGAGCCAATGCCCACTACTCTTTGCATGCAGCCATCTGGCTAATTCTTTATCTACTGGGTGGTCCATACACCAAATTGATTATCTCTCCAGTTTAGAGACAAGGATGTCATGTGGGACAGTGTCGAAAGCTTTGCACAAGTCCAGGTAGATGACATCAACTGCTTTGCTCCTATCCGTCAGTTCTGTAGCCCCATCATAGAAGGCCACCAGATTGGTCAGGCAGGATTTCTCCTTAGTGAAGCCATGCTGGCTGTCACCAACCACCTTGTTGTTTTCCCTGTGCCTTAGCATGCTTTCCAGGAGAATCTGCTCCAAGATTTTGCCAGGCACAGAGGTGAGACTGACTGCTCTGTAGTTCCCCAGGTCATCCATTTTCCCCTTCTTGAAAATGGTAGTTATATTTCCCTTTTTCCAGTCATCGGGAACTTCACCTGACTGCCATGATTTTTCATGTATGATGGACAGCGGTTAACATCTATACTTCAGTACACATATTTTTTCATGCAAAAGAACATTTAGATCTAGAACACAAGTGGAATATTAGTTGCTTTTAATTGCACGAAATTTTTTATAACCTTTGACTCAGAACATCCTACTAAAAGCCTCATTTCAAAAGCATGAAATGCCTGAAGATCTGTCTATATTATTTAAACCAGCAATTAGTACCAGATGTTACTGCACTTTATATTTAGACACCAAATTTCAATATCTTAAACAGAAAGAACACTCTTGAAGGACAGAAGGAATAATTTCCAAATGTAATTACAGCATATTGTTTTTATTCTCTCTCATTAATTTACCTGATTGCAAAGTAAAATGAAATGAAGTTATATTTAAATTTAAATTGGACCTGTGAGTAATGTAACATCTTATTATCTCAGTGCACAGGAAAAAATAGTTTTAGTGTATATTTCACATTTCATTAAGCAGCCCATATCCTGCACAAAACTGCTAAAGGACATGGAGAATATAAAAATATCACAATGATAAGAGTACATGGCATATCACAGTTATTTCAGGAAAAAAAAAGAAAAAACACCAAAAAAAACACAAACAGATTTTTTTTTATATATATAAATTTGTGAACAAAGTGTACTCAGGAAATAGCATTTAAGTAGTTGTCACTAGATGTATTTGATTGATAATCACATTGAAAAGCTCATTTAACTCACCTAGCATCACAAAGGCATCAGTGCTGAGAACTGAAAGTACATGTCAAGATCCTAGTCCCAAAGGAAAAGCAAGCAGCAGTAGCCTAGTACATGTAAGCCTCAGGTACAGCAGGCAGTGCGTGATTCACTGGTAGATCTTTGGGATCACACACACACAGAGGATGTGCAACTTGCTCTTTGGAGCTAGCTCAAGACAGAATGCCTGGTAAGGAGGTAAAGGAGCTTCGCTAAAAGCAGGAGCCTAACTTGTCTGCTTGTTGGCAGCACTTGGATGGAAATACAACCACTGCAACAAAGAAAAGCATCACAGTAAATGATCCAAGTCTTGGCAGCAAAAGCAGAGAAGAGAAAATAGTTAGGCAGTCCTTCAGGGCTGAGTGGAAGCCAAATGCCAAAATACTGTATTTCACTAGCAAGTAGGCACCTGCAAAACATTTTAGTATCCACAGCTACCAACAGTAGTAAAGGGGGCTTACATTTGTTGGTTTGTTTTGGGTTTTTTTTAATAAATATTTATGGTGGTGCTTCCATGAATTAGAATATATGCTACAAATATATTTAGACACCTGTAGCTTCATTTAAAGTTACACCTTTGTGGATGTGATTACAGTTCCCTCCTGGTAGTCAATCTGTTCCTGCTCTCCAGACATTACTTTCCAAATCCAGACCACCAGACAAGAAAATAAAGTTGCAAAGACCAACCCAACATTTTTCTTCCATAAGTATTGAAACTTTGCTTTTTTTTAATAGGGCATCTTGATACTATTTTTAATCTTTAACAACCCCTCCCTGTTTTCAGAAAAAATTGTCAACTTCACTGCCAATAAAAGAAATGGCAACAGGTTCCAAGTCTATAAGACTGCTGTGAAGGCTTATATGCAAGCATTCCAAGCATTCCCCTGCAAATTCACTGTCACCACAACTATCTGTGTGAAATACTGGCTGCATACAGCACAGTCCAATGTTTTAACGTCTAGGGGCTGAACAGTAAATGCACATTTCACCATAATTCTGATACAAGTGCTAAAATCTGTTTCTTTAGTTGCTTCTAAACCCACAGGCTAAATTATGCAGTCAGTAATTCAGAGAAAACTTTCACCATCTTGAGAGGAAAAGCTTGAAAGCGTTTAAGGAAGTCTGTTGGGATAATTCCTGCAGACCTTTATTCATATCTGTCCCACTGAAGTGAATAGCTTACATCACATAAGCAAGAGTTCACAGAACTAGTGTGGGCTCCTCTCACATGAATTCACTACAGAGTAATATTTTTTATTTTCTTACAAATTTACTTTAATGGATGCAAACGAGGAGTGTGCGGAACAGTGATACCAGCTCATTAAATTAAGATCTAG
This sequence comes from Amazona ochrocephala, assembly GCA_039720435.1. NCBI lineage: Eukaryota > Metazoa > Chordata > Aves > Psittaciformes > Psittacidae > Amazona > Amazona ochrocephala. Next base: position 36,173,515 of record CM077881.1, read on the forward strand.
AATATCTTCATGTTCTGCAGAACTCATCCTTCAGAAGATTTTCAATCTCTGTTACACATTTTATTCTTCTATCATTTCTCCTAACATTTATGCATACTACTGGCTTTTATGTCATCAGTTACGGTAGGATCTGTATATCACTAGTATGTTGCTGTGTTTATCCAGAAGTAAGTTTAGCCAGAAGAAATGAGAGGCAACCATCCCATTTTCCCGTTTGAAGAAATATAGGGAATTCTGACTTTTCTGGTTCCACCAGAAGCTCTGAGGTGATATACATCTCTAACTCTACCACTCTCCTACACCTTTACAGACCACCTTCCTCTGTTCACCAACAATTTCACTTAATTAGGAAAAAAAACCTCAGAGCTGGGCCAGGGGAAGAGGTAGAACAGCAGCATGGCTGGAGCTGTATTACTCTTCTCTATCGAAAAAGTGTCCATGCATACAGACTCCCTCCCCTTCTTGTTGCGGAGGATGCTCATGTGTACTGTAAATCAATAGAGAGGTAATCTGAGCAAATTGCAGGTCTGGGAACAAACAAAATCTAATACCACGAGTCAGCTGAAGGAATTTATACAAGCCTACCCATGCAGTGCTATCTGAGGGACTAAACTGAAGAAATGATATCTATATGATCAGAAGTGTCATATATATTTAAGTCTATCCCAGTCTTCAGGTTCTGTATTCTGGACAATTTTCCCTATTCGATCTCAGAAGAAAAGTTCCAACCTGATTTATTTTTAAAAGAGGAAATCCAGGTGCTCATACTGGGAACACTCTTAGCTGCAATGAATTTAGAACCTGCTTTTTTTGTTACATTTTATGTATTATTGTCTCCTTTGAGACACAGGCCAACTTTTTCTCTTTCTTTTTTTTTTTTTTTTAATAACTAAGAGCAAAACTCAGCTTCTGGGAAATTTCAATTTTAAGTGCTCAGCTCACAGGGATCTGTTTAAATCTGTCTATTGCATGGGGGCTTCTTCATCAGTATGTAGCAAATTGAAGAACTAATACTTGGATCATTATTTATTCCTTTAAAAAATATGGCAAAAAGTTTCAATAATCCCTTTTACACACATTTAGTCAGTTCCTCAAATATTTCTCATGTGAGCTGATAGAAAGTTATTTCCGTTTCCATCATTTACATAAAGCTCTGTTTCCTCCTGTTTAAAAACAACAACATCCCCAACAGTAAACCAAGATCTTTTGGTTAAAGTTTGCACATAACCATAACAACTGTATTTTAGCACTGATCCAGGATCTTGCCTACTTGCGTAAGACTCCTCCCTTAATCTCCTTTTCCTTAGCTACAGAGGAGAAATATGTCCAAACTTTCTTCATAAATCATGTCTTGGTTACTAAATCATCTTGGATTGCCCCCTGCTGCACCTTTTCAATGTCTTCCTATAATGAAGTGTCTAAAACTGAGCTGTTTTCTAATGAGACTAGTAGCATGCCAGAATAATTTCTGCAGCTTTATACACCACACCGCCAGAGCTATATTTCAGAAACTTGTTTGCTCTTTTTCATTTTTGTTATTGTTACCAGGAAATAGTGCTAATGGTTTACTCTATTATCTGCAGTTCCTTCAAGGTTCTTTTCTTAATATGAATTCCACGTTGTGTTCCTATTTAGACAGCAATCTTCATGCTTATTCTTTTGATAATTGGCTACATTGCTTCACATTATGCTGCACTGAATTTTGTGAACCACTTATCCACCCAAAGGCCAACATGCTTGTGTTATAAATATTACATTTCTGCTCATTCCAAGAAAAGCTGCTATCACCTGTGTTTAAATCCTTAATCTATTCCACCCTAAAAACACCTCTGAGAAGGGAGAGCAGCTGCAGTTAAAAGGACTAACCGCTATTCAGTCTCTCATGAAAAAGGAAAAACACCACAGAGAATTAAAAAAACCCAACAAAAACCAACCCACAATATCTGTGTAAGTCCAGCTTCTCCCTTGGAGTCATTTAACCATCAAGGGAGTTTCCTGATTTTGTAGCCAACTACAATGTAAGTTACTACATTTCATGAAGTCTTGCCCTCCACCAACATCCATCACTGCCTTCACTCAGTGCATCCTTTAAAGGGTTGTTCTTCTTGGGACTCCAGCTTCTTCAAAGAGTTTCCCTAACACCCAGACTTGGTCTCTTTTTCCTCTCCCTGGGAAATTATATCCATGAGCAAAATTCAAATGATCTCTTTATATGGACAGTCATCCACATAGCACAGATATCCACCTCTCCAGTTTGTACTTATCTATACCAGCCCAAAACAGTATCTTGGCTTTTCTCCCTGACATCTCCTTACAAATGTTTAGGTATTGTGTTACAGTAAGGATGACTAAAATGTTGCTGTTAGCCTCCTAACTCCACCAGATGTAACCCTGGTAACCCTTGTCCTGACCTTTGTGATGTTTTTTGTCTGTCACTGAGACATTGAAAATGGGACCCTACGACGGACGTGTCAAAGTCTTGCTGATTCTTTCCATACAGCAACTGTGAAACTACCTTTTCTTTCTAATAGCATACTAAGAATTGTACAGACTTACAGATTTCAGCAATTATCTCAATATTTTGGGAGGGGAGAGGAGGTCTTCTAAGTGTAAGGTTTAGCTCATTTGCTTCTACACAATAAGTCTTCCTGCTTCTTGCAGTGACCCTGATAACCCTGTCTTTTTTGTCCCTTCACAGGACCCATTCTTGGTCACACTAAATGTAAGTTACTTGTTCTCATTTTCATGCCCTTCGTAGGCTATCATCTCTCACTGGAAATGACAACTCCTGCCTCCACTTCCCATTAGTAGAGTCTCTAGATAGTCAGTTCCATGCTGCCATCCCCACTTGGGATGGTTTTCCCCAGTCATCCACAGAGCTATCCTATTATTCTTCAAAACCATTCTTTTGCTATTCCTTGGCTTGACATTGCTAATGGACAAAAGTTAGGCAGCTGGAATGCTGATACTGTTTGCCATCATGCTTATCAACTGCTTAGTAGTTTCTTTGTACTTCACCATCTGTCCATCTCCATCTGTTGTCTCCTGTCTTATGCAAGCTCTGGTAGTGGTGACCATCTTCTAAACATTTTTTTCTTTTGTTAACAGAACAGCTAGCACATGGGGCTCTGGTCCATGACCACCATTTCCTAGGTACTGTGTAACAGATATTATTCAGTCGGCATGCCATATTTTCTCTGCATGGAGCAAGTATGCAACTGATGGTGCTCATGGACATCATACCCTTTTGAATCTTTTGAATCTAGCAATCATCCTCTTTTCCCGTTTCTTCCTGTTTCTCTGCTAATGTACAAGAAGATGAAGGGGAGAGAAGGCAAAGAAAGTCAAATAATATTTTTCAGTTGCCTTATTCCTTTCCTTTTTCTGCTTTTTCAAGAATCTCTAGAAAAGTAAGCTCAGAAATTATTCTTCAGTTCCTCATGGAAACAAATGTGGAGAAGATTAATTGGAACTGAGTGATGGAAATTACCTCAAAACTCATGCCTGGGAAAATATTCCAGGTATTGATGAAGGATGAGGGAGTTCTGGAAGAATTTAAATTATTTAGTGCTATCAAATGGTTAGAGCATCATGGCAAGAGACATACAGAGATAACAGGACAGGGAGAAGAGCAATGAAGAAGTATGGTATTCAGGGTACATGACTGAAAGAAGCTGCGATCTGCATGGCAAAGAAGATAGTGCCCTCGTGTGCAGGCGAGAAAAGAGGCAAAAGACCACACAAAGGTATAAGGAGGCCAGGAAAGTGAAGGGAAGACTATGAGTCTGACTGCATGGAAAGAAACATTTTCCTTCCTAGACCTCTGAAATTCCTCCAAAATACCATTACTAGTTTTTTAATAAAAATCCCCATATTTTCTTAACCTCTATCACATGTCACAAATAAAAAAAATTGCTTATGATGGTGAATACAGCTATTGCTGTGCTCATGCAATGTAGAGATCCTGAGAAAAACCAAGCATCTGCTCTGAGGGACCAGGGAATATGGTCTCTCTATTTTCTCTACTTAGAGGCAGTTCAGAGACACTTTTATCTGTAGGAAAGTAGCATTAAACTAATAGTTCTTCAAAGAACTGGACATTACTGATTGGCAGATATTTTAAAGCCATTCCTGTAAGTACTGCCCTCTGTTAGCAACAGTTTCAGTCTAATGCACACTAGTGCACTAGCGAAATTGTGAGGCCATACAGCAGCAGCAGGCTAGCGTCATGTAAAGGTAGGACCAACTTTTCAGGAATCAGGGACCAGCTTTTATTTCAGTCTGTTTCTCACAGGACCATTTAGCAGAGGCAGTGTAGCAAATAAAAACTTTGAGAACTGTTTTCCTTTGCTGGATTCATTGTGAAAGTAGATGTCAGATCTTGTTCATAACTCAGTACAAAACCTCTTATCTTCATATAAGAAACAGGCTATGTTAAAAGCAGAACACAATGCTCTTAATCTCCTTTTCTTCCTCCAGTATTTCCTCTTCATTATCCTTTTATATGAAAAGAAAACATACACAGTTTTACACAGTAGGCTGTCTGGGGCAGGGACTGCTGCTTTCTGTACTATCATATAGCACAATGGTATTTCCTCCAAGCACTGCAAATGGTTCTAAAGATTTTCATTGTATCTTAAGCAGGAGACCTTGCTGATAGCATTCAGAAGTATCTCCCCCATATGATAACTTGAGATATTTATATCTGAGACCAAAGCTGCTGAGACACAGGGACATCAGTACTGAAAGAACAGGGACATGTGCAAACACAGACTACAGACTTGTTCTGTTTCTCTGCAGGGACATTTCTTGTCTCTGCTCATATCTGCACAGCAGTGAGTATGGAAAGACACCTGAGGGGTGGGAGAGAGATCATATTATCTCATTTTTCAAACAATGTCCTAAGTTCCCTTTTCTCCATGTGAGGAACAACATATGCATGTAAAAAAAGTACACTGTGAGATGTGGGGGTTATCCCAGCATCACACTGCTGACTTATCTCCACTCTAAGTCCTGGAAAAGTTCCGGTTTTCTGCTAGCTAGAGAAAAACGACCTGTTGCATCAAGAATATTACAGCTTGCTACTCATTTCAGCTCTTGATTAGGAAATTAGTGCTGCCCCCTCCCTTCTTCTTCCCAAATTACAGCAATTGTACCTGTGAACAGGTGCTGTAAGAAACCAGCATCCATTAGTGTATTTTCTGGTTTCATGATTAGCTGATACAAAACTGAGATGTAATCAAGTAAGGATTCATTCGTTTGATTAGCCATTGAAATTATTCTGTGTCTAATCAGATGTCTGGCTAGTTTGTCAGCGTCCTTTATGGAGTCTTTATCTCTAGTGGATGGTCCAAATGCATTCACAACAGCAGATCTGATTTATGTGTCAGTGTCCTCTGACTCATCTTAGAGAGTCAAAATAGATGAAAGAAGAGCTTTGATGTGAGCTTATTTCATTCCTCACCTCCAAAAAAAAAAAAAGGGGAAAAAAAAAAAAGCAGCAATTTTGAATTGTGAATTCTTGTACAACAGAACAAGACTAGAGAGTTTAACAGAGAGAATGATCTATTGGAACAAGTTCTTTGTGCAAGCTTAGCTATAAAAACAGATCTGCAACAAAACAAATCCAGGCTTAGAATCCGTATCCTAAGTCATTGCAGATAGGCTTCTCGCTCATAGATACCAGTATTTTTGTATTGTCAAATCACTTCACTTATTCTTGATTCCTTTTCTGTGTAGTATCAAGGAAGGGTTTCCTTAATGTTCAACAATTGTAAAGAACAGGTATTTCTTTCAGGTCCTTACTAGAACTCATGATCTGACTATAAAAACAGAGACGTAGCATATGCAGTTTGTTTTGGGAAAAGGTTGTTTCCCAGTTTGTAACTTCTCTGAGTCAGTGCGTGGTGGGTAGGTTTAAAATCAATCAATAAGCTAGTCTGTGAAGCATTTTTTTCTCTGGGGTTCTTAGAAGAGCAGAAGAAAATGAGTGAATATTCCTGCTTCAGGGATCCTTCCCTCTGCAGCCTCCCTCCAGGAGAGTGGGCTACTGCAGAAGGATGCAGATCTTAGTCATGGTGGCATGTGGACTGCCTGATCTTGGGAACAATAAAGGGTTTTGTTTTTTTGGTATCCAGGGTTAGCAGGAGGAATGTGCCCAGAGGAGTGTGTGGGGTGACCCGGGCTGGATGCCGGGTGCCCACCAAAGCTGCTCTATCACTGCCCTCCTCAGCTGGACAGGGGAGAGAAAAAAAATAACTAAAGGCAGTGGGTTGAGGTAAAGACAGGGAGAGATTACTCAACAGTTACTGACATGGGCAAAACAGACTTGACTTGGGGAAATTAGTTTAACTTATTACCAATCAAATCAGAGCAGGATAATGCAAAGTAAAACACAAACCTTAAACCTTAAACCACCTTCCCCCCACCCCTCCCTTCTTCCTGGGCTCTACTTTACTCCTGATTTTCTCCACCTCCTCTCCCCAAGCAGTGCAGGGGGATGGAAAATGGGAGCTGTGGTCAGTTCATCACACCTTGTCTCTGCTGCTCCTTCTTCCTCAGGGGAGGACTCCTCAGGTCACAGCCTCCTTTGCGCATCCCCCTGCTCCAGTGTGGGGTCCTCTCCAGTCTGCAGGTAGGGATCTGCTTCACAATGGATCCCCATGGGCTGCATGGGGACAACCTGCCTCACCATGGGCTGCACCACAGGCTACAGGGGAATCACTGCTCTGGTAACTGGAGCGCCTACTCTGCACTGGCCTTGGTGTCTGCAGAGCTGCTGCTCTCTCAAGTTCTCACTCTCTTCCACTGCAATTGCTGTTGTGCAGTTTTTTCTCCTTGTTAATGATGTTATCTCAGAGGCACTACCACTGTCACTGATGGGCTCAGCCTTGGCCAGTGGTGGGTCTGTCTTGGAACCAGCTAGCATTGGTTTCCTTGGACATGGGGAAAACGTCCAGCAGCTTTCACAGAAGCCACCGCTGTAGCTCCCTGCTACCAAAACCCTGCCAAGCAAGCCTACAAGCACCTATCCTTCTACCACTGTTGAGATAATCTAAGTCAGCAAAATCCATTTCCCCAACTTAAAGCTGTGATTTTTCTGTCCCAGACAGCTGTCTACATATGTCCAAAGCCAGACCTGCTCAAATCAATACTAAATTTTCCATCTGGCTAATTATTCAGGTTATTCTATGACTATTCCATGAAATAAATTACTTGCTTACCTTGAACCCTTCTCACATGCTCTTCAGTCGTTACACTGCAACACATGTTCAGAAGAAACCTGTTTCTGATGCAAAGTTACAGAATCAGTTTGCATGTGGTTAAAATACTGAAGTCAAAAACTTGCCAAACAGGAACATGATTGGCTGTATTTTTACCATTGCCACAAGACTAAAGATTCTTTTAAATTACAAATCTCCTAATATAGTTTTACTTAATTTCCACAGAAATTATTTGAGCTCAGAGCTCATCGCTTGTGCTTCAACATAGTTTTCCAAATATTCTTTTAAAATACCACTGGGAAAATAATCATATATATCGTAGTTTCTTCTTATTATTTGTATTAAAACAGCCTCCGTCAATAACAAGTGATAGAGATCAAACATCACGCTAAATTGAAATGTTGCTGATTAGTGACGAAAGTATTTTTGCTCTTCTGATTTTTCATGTTTTCTTATCAATTGCTGTTATTTAAAGCAAAGAAAAAGGCAAAATGCCATTAAAGTATTGCAAACAATTTCTGAACTTACAAAGAACAGAACTATTTGGGCTTTCAAGTTCAGAAATAAATAAATATTATAAATATAGCAAATATGATGCTTAGATATTAGAAAGCACCTTACTGGAGAAGCCTGAATGCAATAATTTAATTGTGTTTTTCAGTCTTACAAACACAAACTTAATTTAAAAATTAAAGACTAAACTTTATTTACACTATAGTCCAAGATCTGCCCAAATCAAACACTGGAGTGAACTCCATAGTCAGTCTGCTGTCTCTGAATGCCTTACGCATTTGTCCTGGGTTCAGCAGCAGCAGTCATTTTCTCTCCTTCTTGGTAGCTGGTGCAGCACTGTGTTTTTGATTTTGGGCCTGGGAACAGTGCTGATAACACCAGTGTTTTCAGTTACTGCTTGGTAATGTTTAGGCTGGCCAAGGACTTTGTGAGCCTCATGCTCTGCCAGGGAGGAGGGGAAGCCGAGAGGAAGGGGAGACAGGGCATCTGACCCAGACTAAGAAAAGAGGTTATTCCATACCACAGCATGTCATGTCCAGGATGTAGAAACGGAGAGCAGAGACCCAGAAGGGTGGGGGTGCACGGTGGGGGGTGCACTGTTTTGGTCGGGCTGGGGACTGGCGGTGAGCAGTTGTATTCTCTTTCCTTGTATTTGCCTTGTCATTGTTATTATTGGTGGTAGCAGTAGTGATTTGTGTTATACCTTAGTTACTAAACTGTTCTTATCTCAACCTATGGGAGTTGCATTCTTTTGATTCTCCTTCCCATCCCTCCAGGAGTGGAGGGAAGAAAGAGTGGGGAGTGAGTGAGAGAGCGACTGCATGGGTTTATAGAAGCTTAAACCACGACAGCACTGAAGTTCAGATGTTAGAGGAAAAAAAGTATATCAGCTATTTTAGCAGTAACTCTGTTTATAAAGAGAAGTGGTTTTCCAGCTTCTGGTAATTAACTGAGTTCTATACGAGGTATTGGACTGTTATGATTTCAGTGCAGAAGGAAAGAATACAAGAGTCCTGTCTAGCTAAGGAAGTAGTCTATAGGCTATTGATAACTAGACTTGCCTTTAAAGGGGGATCTATTCAGCTCCACTGACCTCACTCAAACAGAAATTTGTACTAAGAACTTATCTTCAGATGAGGCAAGTCACTCTTCCCCAATCCTCCAACAAAATCCAGTGCCATGAGTGGTAATTTAGAAAGGTTTAATACAGCTCAGTTTAAATTAAGCAGGCTTCAAGACTAAGGTATTTCTCAAAAAGGATCCATTATCCAGGATGGAAAGGATAAAAGTTAGGGTTATTTTTTTGACTTTTTTACTATTTTTAGTATAAAAATCAGTTAAGCCTTTTATTAGTATTGCAAGAACTTCTCACTGCCACGTTCATTCCCACTTCACCCACTGTTCATGGTTTCTGCCCTCCGTGGTTAGAACTGGCCTATGCAAACAGCAGGGGACTGGACCTAGAAACAGCTATGAGAGAACAGAAACCTGCCAGAAGCAGATCACCTACCAAGGTTTCCCACCTTCATCACTTCCTTCTCTCCCAATTTTGTGAAATCATATGACCATCTCTAATTGAGAAGAATTCGGATTGGAGTCAAGAATGCTATTAATTTTCTCCTGTAATCAATTACTAATATAACATAAAACAAAAGATCCTGGTTAGAATCCCAATTAACACTCTACAGTTATGTATGTGAACGCTGATCTTGCTTTTTCACTTCTGCAAGATAAATAGCAACAAAATTGATGTAGTACTTCAGAAATGAATGAATTATCTGTTATTGACATCAGAAGTCTTATTCATGACTTTAAAAACTGATTAAATTATAGCAGTGAATGATTTTGCAGTAACTACCCACAAACACCATTTAAAGAGTTCTACTGTATCTGACACTCAGTGTAGGTGAAGCACTACTGAAGAAGGACGAGGAATTCTGTGCTTTTCCAAAGGGAGCTGGAACTCCCTCTGCTGCTGTCAGCTAGTTGTAGGTTGCCTCTGATCTACTGCTGCCCCCGTGAAGTGCAGGGTGAAGATTTTGGTGCAACAATGAGCATAATGGGATGAAAAGAAGTATGCAATCCCTGAATCAGAGTACAATGAGCTAATGGGCTCACAAATGTCATGTCCAGCCCAGAGGAACAACATCTGGAAATCAAAGAGAATTCTCAACCTGACAAGACCATAGTAGACAAAGTCCACTTGCATGACCATGATGTAAATCCGAAGAGAAAAGTGAGACATCCAAATGCAGCATCTGCTTTGGGAAGAAGTTGGTGTGATTCACCTAAACTGGAATGTAGGAATACCGGAGCCTTACTCCAGATGGGCCTCTTCACGGACCCCTCTGTCCTCCTTTCAGATGCACCAGTTATTATGGAGTAGAAGGATTACATGCAATCAAAACTAAGTCTTCTTGATTTCAATGTCTTCCAGCTGTCACTTGGGTACTGAGAACTATGAGGACTACCCAACTGCCCATGATCTACTTGACAATTACAGTGGTACTCTTGTCATGTCCTGAAGGAGTGCTCCTATGCAGACTCTGACCCAAAGTCCATCAAGCCACTAGGAGTCAAAGCAATGACCAGATGTAATAATTTCTGGAGTCACTCATAAGCTACTAATCACACGTAAAGCCATCCAGCCCGTTCAGTCTTTTATTTCAACAGCCTACCTTCTAATACTCCAAATCCTATTACAGGATTTCTCTACCTGGAAGGAGTAAGAGGAGTATAGCCCTTCAAGAGCTATTTTGGAAACTAAGTTATACTGAAATGTTAAACAAATGAAGAGACGCTTTCAAAGAGAAAGGCAGTTGTCAAGACACTAGGAAAAAATATTATTAAAAAAAAAAAACCAACCCAAAACCAAAGAAAAAAAGAAAAACCAAAACAACCAGAACTAAAAACCACGCCACCAAAACACCAAACAAACAAAAAAACCCCACAACCCTCAACAGGCCCCAAACCTGAAATTAAGTCAGTGACATTTAAAAAGAAATCTACAGAAACTCAGCTTGGCTTTGCAGTCCAGGAGCTTGGAAATGACAGGTCACCAGATGTTCTGTAGCACTAACAAATGCACCCTCTGGACACAATATATATTATTGATCCTCAAATAAAAAGAGAGGAGATTGAAAAACACAGATTAGAAAAAGGCTCTAAGAAAACCTCAATTTCAAGTTCTAAAATAAATGCAATTGCAGATGCATACTTGGGAAAAGTGCTTGGTACCTTCTGACACAGCACCTTCATAACTGCTGCAGTTCAACATGAAATTGTAATTCACTGAGAATTCTCACAGGCTTCAGCTGATGTGGACACTAATTGGAAAATTCAATGAACAATGCAATCTGTAAAGAAGTTACATCTTAACATACAAAATAGCGTCCTTAGGAAAAAAAAACAGCAGCTCCTGTTGAACAACAGTACAGTGTGAGCTCTTTGAAAAGCTTACTATCCTGCAAGGGAACTCAGGGGAATTCACATACAATGCTATGCACACATTAATGGTTTGTGCTCTGAAACAAAATGACTTGAACAGAAGAGTCATCAACCCTCTTGGTGCCCTCTCCGTAATAATTAAGAGTCAAAAGATAGCAAAAGGCTATGAAAACAAATTCTGAAATTATTATTACAAAATTTGGCCCAAATTATGTAATCCTACAGCTAACTCATCTAACTGCAGCTGCTCACAGAATAGTGTGAGAATGTATTTATGCATACTTTGCCTTCTGTTTAAAAAACAAGAACAAACACACACTATTGGATAATCCATTTCTAGCTGAGTACTGCCCTCAGAAAACACACTTCTTAAATGTTAGATGAGAAAGGATAAAAAATTTTAGTGCAATGAAGTACTGAGTACAACTTCTGTTGTACTCAGTACTTCATTGTTTAACACTTCTGTAAACTGCATCCTATGCAACTGAGAAAATGTGCATATGAAAAAGCAAAATCAATACATTTTAATCAAGCGTTAAAGTGTATCTTTAAATTCTTGTCTTAACCGGATATGCGCTGTCCCTTTAAAAGTGTCTCTGCGTGTTGAAACCTGCACCAAGGATCCACTCTTAAAAACCCTTTTTTTTTTTTTTTCTACAGCAAGTCTTCTGTGACAGTGGGCACTGAAGACTATAAACAGTCTTCTGCTCACAATTAATAGCATTCATGAATTTTCTTTGCCTCTCCATTAATGATTTCAGAGGTACTCCAACTGGAATTACATTTAAATTAAAAAATTAAAAGTCCTTATCACACATGATGTAAATCCATTATGACTTCTTAGTCACAGAATTGTTTATTTGAGAACCTTTTTAACAATTTTGTTAAAATAGGCTATCAAGTTGCAAATGCTAAAGCTGTGAATAATTATTGTCAAACTGCACAGTGAATTGCCAGTTATTATACACATTACGTCATAGAGATGTCGTGCAGTTTGCATTTAGCTCTGGAAGCACTGCCAGAATTGATCCTAACCTGAAAATTGTGAGATTTCAGACAACAGAGTAATAAATAACAAAACAGAAATTTTAAGTAATTGTATGCATAAAATCCCACTTTTCAAACACAAATATGTCTAAAATTAACATTTCATGTTTATATTTCAGAATCTAACTAGAAATCAGCTGACCTGGAAAAGTACCAAGAATGCAATGATCTAGTGGAAGCTAATATTTTCCGGTATCATCAAACACTTGGCCTGCTTTGTTTAGGAGCTTACCATTAGCATTTCACACTGGCCAGATCTGAAAACCCGCCTACATGTTCTTGTTCAGCATCTCTTGCTCAACTTCATTACCTTTTTATGGAACACGATAATGTTTGCTTTTTTCTGCTTTAAAAGCACCCTTCCTTTATAGATTCTTAGATTGAAGGCATTTCCTGCTTCGAGAAATATTCTTCTATTTTCTATACTGACAGCACACTGTTAAGACTCCAGAAATCAGCTGTGTTATTAAATGATTATTCATGTATGAGGTCATGGTAATTACCATTCCTAACACTTTGCATACCCTAATACCTTCAGCTGGTAATCTTTAGCATGTCTTCTTCCAGCAAGAGTTAAGAAGCTTATGTTTGAGAATTTCAAACAACTTGGAGAACAAGACACAATCCTGTTGCATTTCCAGCCTCACTTTTAACTGGTGTGCCTTTTCAGCTTCAGTTCTTACACGTTATCATTCTTTCATCATCCAGTCTTTACAGTAAGTCCGCTGGGTTCCATCAATTCTCAGACAGACTTTCCATACTGACTAATACACTTGTTTAAATTCCAAAAAGACTCTACCAATCTATCATTTCCATACTCCCAGCCCTATTTGTTTATTCGTCTCAGCAAGTTCATCTGAAAAGCACAACCATCCTCTTCTGAAGCCAGATACACTTTCTTGCAGCTTGTAAGAGCTGTAAGAGTACCCAGGAGGCATATTGAATAGATTAATGCTCTTTGAATACATATACAGATTGCTGCTCCCCTTTTTGAGTAAGAAGAGAATTGCTACTACACTCATTTTTCCTCATTATATGTACATTTGATTTCTCTAAACTAACTTACTGGCAGTATGTTAAGTAATGTTATTTCATACACCTTTCACTCGTACAATTTCAACTCACATTTCTCATATTCTCACATTACTTGCTTTCTTTAATTCCAACACCTTTTTATTGCTCTCTTACTTACCTAGAATAGTTGTTTTTAGCTTATTATAAATACCCACGAGTTCCAGCCTACCTGCTTCAGCCCAAAAACAAACCCAAACCCTTCTGCAGGTTTCCAACTCATCCCAGTAACTTGCCATTCTGAATCAGGAATTTTTAGCATCCACCAACCCTCCTCAACCCTGAAAATCACACTAAGAGATGCAGGTCAAGCACAGAAGTATTGTTCCCAGTCCAGCATCAAAGAAAAAAGACAGCAAAGTTTAAGGAAACCTTTTGACCCTGAAATTGTATCAAGTCTTGAATGCACCTAAGCATCAAGGCGGGAATATAAGAATCAGGAAGCTTTGTACGTGCTTCCTGCAATGTTACAGACACAAATATAAACCCTCCAACACACTCCCTCCTCCCCAGCACAGCTCTGTGGGCAGTGTGAATACAGACAAGTTAAGAGCAGGCATCTTTAATCATTTTGAGCCATGCAGACAGCTCTTTGATGACAGACAGGTAACTCTTGATTGCAACATTTGTTTTGCATTGATTGTGTAGCCAAGGCCTCATGCTGCATTTGCACCTGGCTACAACCAAGACAGGAATCTGGTAATTGCAGCCTGCCAGGAAAAGCCCCTGTGCAACCCAAGTCGCAGTGTCTACACAGATACAGCCAGCGGAGAAGCTCCTGCTGCTGGTAAATGCCCCATCTCCACCAGAAGGCTCTGCTGACACAGCCAGCAGAGGAAGTGGCTTTCTCCCAAGTGAATGGCAGTGTGTGCCTTTCTTCCATGATAACTTAGCACCAGCTCTGTGCCCTCCATCGTTACCCACCAGGACAAGTCTGCCCTGGATGTTATATTGGTACATGGGTCTATGTTCTGGCAAACTGATACATGACAGCATCTGTAAGTTTCAGGCTTTTTGAACCAGCTTCCTGCAATGTGGTGAAAGAGAGGTGACATCTGATCTAGCCTGAAGCCTGCTAGTGGAGACTGGTCAATATATTCTTTAAGAAATTTGTACCAGCAGAGCAACTTTACACTGGATCAGTAATTCACATATGAGAGAGTCAGTCTAGATCCAAGGAAATAGTCAGAAGCTCCACTGATTGTCTCATCAGACTGTAGTTTCAGAGGTAAAAGCAGTGTTTTGAGTAAACAAGGTTGCTCATCACATCCTTGCATGCTAATAAGGAAGCAGCTCCATCACCTCATGAGCTCTTTTTGTTGTTTCTTTTTTTTTTTTTTTCCTTTTGACACAGGAAATTTTAGATGAATCAGGTTCCTGTGCATCACTGCTGGCACAAAGAAAGAGGTAAGGAATATATGGGTGGTAGGGCATGTCCCAGAACCAATGAACTTAAGCTGATCTGGATCTGCACCCTTACCCTTTCTTAGTAGCAGAGCCATATTAAAAAGTTCCTAATCTTTCCCAATCCATGCATTCCTTCACCTTTCATTATCTTGTTGCAACTGTGTAGTTCGTGATCTCAGAAAAGGAAATTAGAGAGGGCAGGCATTCTATGAATCTCCTAAGACAGTTTTGCCTCCAAAGAAAGCATTTTCCCTAACTCTGTATTTAAAAGGCTTTTCAAACACAAATCAATATTTTTCCTAATAAATATAAGACCTTGATAGCTACACAACTCACCTCTAATTCTAACTTCCAATCTAAACATGAAGAAATTAGCATGACTGAAATGTTTTCACTGCTCAGATTCATAGTCCGTAAGAGTTGTATTCAAATATTTTCTTTATTGCCCTGATGACTAGTCTTTCTACCAGCACTTCCCATACCTTTCAGTCCCTCACATTCTCCGTCAGCAGAAACATTGGCCTCATCCAACTATCTTTTCAACCATTGCTAGCATTTTAGTCTTTGAATTTCTCTAGAAGCCTGCCTCTAGTCCCATTAATTCCCAGTATTGAAAACTCATTCACTTCAGTGGGATTAAACACAATTGCAATCCTTTTGTATTTGCCGTGTCATAAGAAAAGCAGGTTATGTGATCAAACATTTACAATCTTCAAATGAAAACAAACAAACTTACCCAAGAAGGTATTCATTTTTTGGTCAGTCTATCACCGTCATTTGCTCAGGTTCAGACACAAAGCCAGAAGAGTCTCTTCAGCTGTTCTGAAAGAGAAGGTGGCAGCTTTCATCATAAGATGCTTCCCCACAAAACCTATACTCATGCACCTTGCTCTTTCAGGGCCCTTGGCAGCTTACATGAAGTGTGAACTGTGCTCCTTCCAGTCTCTCCTTTTCAGTCTGGTCTCATCACCACATTTTCACATTGCTTTTTATGGTGACTATGTATGACACTTTGTGGAGATTACTGACAATCTTCTCAAACACGCCACATGGAATGGACTCATTAGCCACTTCACAGGCCTCCCAAAGAAGTTAGACTATGTTTTCTCAAAGTCTTGCACATCCACCCTAACACATCTACACACATTCTAAATCATTCTAAATTAAAGCAGTTTGCGTTCCAGCACTTCAGATGGCAGATAGAACTCATCTGTCTGCCTGCTCTTGACCACAGCATCCTCAGGCACACATCCAGTGTGCTAACTAGTGTGAAAACACAGACTAAGCCCAGCCCCCAAATTATGCCATTTTCTCTCTCCTGTTTTTTTTCCACAGAAGTAGAATTCCTGCGATACACTATAACCTGCCCAAAAAAGACTCCTATGTGTAATCCTATGAGGTCCCATGCCTTCTTCCCAAGGTAACAAGAATGTACCAGCTGACTGGTTAAGAGTTTATCACCTCAAAGCTCAAAGTGCCAATGAAAACAAATCATTCAACAGCTACAAGGATCTGCTGTTATAAAAGCTGAAGATGGCTCTGAGAGCTTTAGACAATTCCTCCTTCCAAATCTGGGTTACCATCGCCCTGATGGAGGAAACAGTGGGGTCATGTTGCAGAACAAGCAACCTGAATAGGCTAGTTTGACAACTTGTCCACAGCAGGCCTGGTACCCTCCCTCTTCCTCCTCCCTCTGCTTCTCTCTGTGCTCTCCAGCTACCAAACCCTGCTGCTTTGGTAAAAACACTGGTAATTTTCTTTCTGGTTAATGTTAGATCTGTTCCTAAAGGCTGGTGGAAGGAAAACGATGAAACCAAGAGGGCACAAGTAGGGCTTCCTAGTAGGGCTTCCTTTTTGAAATCAGCAAGCTTTCAGAACAGCAATATCATTCAGCCCATCATGTTCATGCTCCTGAGCTGCTCCAGTGCCAAGTCGGGATACAAGTCAAAACTGTCAGCAAAAAACAGCTCAGAAAAAAGCAAAACATCACCCTCTGGGCACTGAAGCTGATTTTTCTACTGCCAGCAAGAAACGTAGCATTCAGCAGATGGGCAGAATGAACAACTGGAGGAAAATGTAGCAACATATTTTGAAATATCATGAGTAGATGAGTTAGAGCTCATCTCATCATGCTGTTATGACACTTGCAGCATTCTTCTGTTCTTACTTCAAGAAGAGCTGAACAATTTGCTCAACTAGATCTGTCAGCTGAAAGCAACCACGTCAATCAAATCTGCATAAAAACCACCAAAGAAACCAAACCAACATATTTCTATGGGGACAGCACCAAAAGCTTCTGTTGGATTCATTTCATTGTGTCAGCATTCTACTATGCCAACTGCGCTATGAACACACAGGGCTCTGGGTTGGTAAGCAGAGGGCTGATTGCTGGTCCTAGTACCCTATGGTATTCTGCTCTGAAAGGTTTCTGTCCTCACAGCAGACGTGTGTGCAGTTTACAGCCTCCTTGTTCGATGCCAATCCAGAATTGGTCTTTTAAAACACTGGGCTAAAGACCAATTAAACTGCAACCCCTTCATGAGGTGTTCCTGCCAAACTGCCTCTGTGTTGGGCAGGAGCTCACTTGTCCCATCTACCTGGACTTGCGTAAAGCCTTTGACACTGTCTCCCATGACATCCTTGTCTCTAAGTTGGAGAGACATCAATTTGATAGGTGGACCACTCGGTGGATAAAGAACTGGCTGGATGGCCGCACGCAAAGAGTAGTGCTCAGTGGCTCAGTGTCCAGCTGGAGACCAGTAACGAGTGGTGTCCCCCAGGGATCGGTGTTGGGACCAGTCTTGTTCAACATCTTTGTGGGTGACATGGACAGTGGGATTGAGTGTGCCCTCAGCAAGTTTGCCGATGACACCAAGCTGTGTGGTTCGGTTGATACATTGGAGGGAAGGAATGCCATCCAGAGGGACCTTGACACGCTTGTGAGGTGGGCTGATGCCAACCTGATGAAGTTTAACCATGCTAAGTGCAAAGTCCTCCACCTGGGTCGGAGCAATGCCAGGCACAGCTACAGATTGGGCGGGGAGGAGATTGAGAGCAGCCCTGCGCAGAAGGACTTGGGGGTGTGGGTTGATGAAAAAATGAACATGAGCCGGCAGTGTGCGCTTGCAGCCCAGAAGGCCAACCATGTTCTGGGCTGCGTCAAGAGGAGTGTGACCAGCAGGTCGAGGGAGGTGCTCCTGCCCCTTTACTCTGCTCTCGTGAGACCTCACTTGGAGTATTGTGTGCAGTTCTGGTGTCCTCAACATAAAAAGGACATGGAAGTGTTAGAACAAGTCCAGAGGAGGGCCACGAGGATGATCAGGGGACTGGAGCACCTCTCGTATGAAGATAGGCTGAGAAAATTGGGGCTGTTCATCCTGGAGAAGAGAAGGCTGCGTGGAGACCTCATAGCAGCCTTGCAATACCTGAAGGGGGCCTATAGGGATGCTGGGGAGGGACTCTTCATTAGGGACTGTGGTGAGAGGACAAGGGGTAATGGGTTTAAACTTAAACAGGGGAGGTTTAGATTGGATCTGAGGAAGAAATTCTTTACTGTGAGGGTGGTGGGGCCCTGAAATGGGTTGCCCAGGGAAGTTGTGAATGCTTCATCCCTGGCGGCGTTCAAGGTGGGGTTGGACATAGCCTTGGATGGCATGGTTTAGTGGGAGGTGTCCCTGCCCATGGCGGGGTGGTTGGAACTCGATGATCTTGAGGTCCTTTCCAACCCTTACTATTCTATGATTCTATGATTCTATGATGCTGTAATTCTACATATAATTCATGTAACCACTCAGTAAATACCCCTAGTATTAAAAGCCTGCATATTACTTGCAAACTGGGATACAGTTTCTGTGTTACACAGCTCATACATCAGAAGTTTTACTAGGGTGCTTCAGAAACGTATCTGTGAATTTAAAAACAAGGCGCCCAGTTTAAGTTTGAAAGAAATTTGGCAAATTTTATCCAGTTTGGAAATCCTTTTCAAAGCTTTCCCCATGCCTCTCTAGCTCTGAAGAAAGCTCAAAATAGAAAATAAGGAAAGATGCATAGTTCTCCAGTTCAGAGTCACAGTCAAAGTTATTTTTAGACTAAACAGTCACACTTTTAAATAGTCAATTTCAGCATTCAAAATGTCTAAATATTCATTTTAAATAAAAGGGCATTATAGGTATTTATAATCCCTATAGGTATTTATAATCCTTGCCATTAACATGTAGTCCTACACAATATGTAATTTTGTAATTCTGTGGCTATATGTTCATATTTATGCAAACGAGCTCTTCAATGTACTGCAGCTGTTTCCTCAACCACATAAAGTGTTTGCTTGTTGCAGGAAAAACATACATAATTACATTAAGTTGGCTGCCAAGAAATAATAGTCCTAAAAGTAAAACCTATTGATTAGACAACTGGTGCATCAGTCTGTATGTCACAGCACAGCTGCTGTTGCTAGAAACTGTGGGATATTTCCTTTGTAAACTTTCCAGCTTTTCACGGATTCATGCCATGTTTCTTTCCCTCTATACAGCAGGATAGCTTAATGCTGTAAAATCAGCACCCTTCATTTCTCCTAATAATGGCAACTGCTTTTAAAAAGGCAAATCTTACAACTGTCTCTCACGTAGACATGTGTCTTTCAGGTTCATAGCACACATGCACGTGCACACACACTTTGCAGTGTCAACTCAATTTTCAGTGGAGGCAGTTACACAGTGGAGAATCTGAGTGTTCAATTTTGGAGTCTGGAAATCACTATAGAACTTTAATGGTGGGGGATGGAGAAATTTCAGACATCAAATGTTTGGCTGCTCCTCTGGGCACAAGAAGATGTTCCATCTTCTCTGCATCTGCCTCTCAAAATTTCAGAGACCAGCTGCCCAATAGAATACACAGCCTAGCTAACAGTTCTATCTCCTTGATGCTGGAGACCATACAACATGGTGATAGCTTATGGATTATTTAAATAGGATTTCTTACACGATGAGTGATGGTTTGCTGGAAGCTTCACTAGATTATTTGAATCTTCTTTAACATCAACCGATTAAAACAAAGCACAGCCAGATAACAACTTGCCCTGACCACCTTGCTTCACTATGACCATTCTGGAGTGGAGTAACAAGCCAAACATTAGGAGATGTGCAAGCAAACTGAGACTGTGAAGTTGATCGTTTTGGCAGGGACAAGCAGAGGCTGCAAGTCAAAGACAAGGGAGAGGAGAAGGTAACAACCCATTAGCAACTACAGCTGTAGGTGATCTGGAAAGCTCTGTGACATGCTTCTAGCTATTCCATATCAACAGAGCTCTCTTCCCTCACACAAGATGTCCAGGCAAGCTTGTAAGGATCACCAGAATCAGAAAGGAAAAACTGATTACTGTTACCACCATGCATGCTTTTTGTGTATGTATGTTTCATACTGACACACATTGCAGACTCTAATATTTCATACAAATCAAATGCTTTATCTCCTGTGCCATTTTAGGATCTTTGAGTTCATGAAAATACAATGCTCATCGCAGCAAACAACTACGAGCTGTAAATTGCTTGCCTTCACTTGCAACACTGTAGACTCTCTAGCCTCCTGCTGGTCTCTGCTTTGGTGCTACCATAAAGGCTGAGGGTGTAAAACCCTTTACCCTGTATCCCAAAATGATTGTCAAAAAGTGACAAAACACTTTAAAAAATCAATACATAAAGCCATATATGATTCTCTAGCTAATTATGGAAAACCTAACTGCCACTGTGAGATTTAAATTTATCAGTAACTAGAAAAATGCTTGATAACTTCATTCTCCTGTCAATTCTCAAGATAAAAGAAAACCACGTTATACACATCTTTTAAAACACCAGGTCTTAACTGTGGATATATCATGGCAAAGTTTTAGCAGCTGCAGTGATCTGCTGTCATGCTGAATCTGGCATGTTAGAGGGTAGAATTTGTTTACTTTCAGCAGATGAAATAAAACAGTTTGTCAACAACAGCATGTATTTAGTAAAAATGCAATGTATAAGGAAGCCCCTTTGTAAATCCTAGCTCTCAGTTTCTTCTCCAACAAAAACTCACAAATGTAGAGCAGTGAAGATTTTCTATTTTTCTATTTTCTATTACCACAATTCAAAATCTGTCCTCCCTGACCCTCTCCAAAAATGAAGACTCCTCCTCTTTTTCTCACAGCGTTGGACTTCCCCCTACATCATAACCCACAAAACTCTCACACTGAGTCATTAATCTAGTCACAGGATGTACCTCACACTGGAGAGCAGCTGAGATACAGTGAAATGAGGCACGTTTGTACCAGCTGAATATATTGCCTTTTCACACTCATAGCCCTTGCCAGCTGGAAAATGAAGGACTGAACTTGAATTGGTGATTCATTTTAGAACAGCTGAGCCACCAGCTCTGTTCCCACATTATATTAGTGTTTTCTCTTTGGCCTCTGTTGACAAAGCTTTGTCACCCAGTCATGAGAACGGGCTGATGGTGCCTGGCTTGAACATGTACAGCAGCGTGCAACCCATGGAACAAATGCAACCAGCTCAGATCTGCCGAGTAGTTTGTGCTGCTTGACAACAAAGGGATAGCTTTAGCAATTGGCAAGTCAAAGCCTGCAAACCTCCTCTGAGATACCCACAGGCACACTGAGATGAAACGCATCAAGCTGAGACTTGCTGTCTTTGGAGGCATGATCTGGTCAAAAAGGGTGCTCTGACCTGCAGCCGCCCTGTTTCAGACCAGGCAGGTGTGGAGCTATGGTAAGGTGTGTGTTGCCAAGGGTGCTGGGCAAAGCCTGCATGTCACATCTGCAGAACATACTCATGTTTCATTAATTCAATTTCCTGCTTTTAGAGCTAAATAGCTAGAAACATAGCCTCCCAGGAGATGTCTTTTCTACTGAAAAACTAATCAGAAATCACAAGAAAGTGTAGTTTGGAAATACTAGGAAAAAAGTTAAGTGTAGAGGCACTACTTGCTTCTTTTAAACAGAAGCCTATACACAAGTTTAAAAGAAACAAGTTTGTCAAACTAAGTTTGACAGGGTGCAAAGGACAAGCTGAATTGATGCTAAGGATTTCCCAATCCCAGAGAAGCATCCCAGAGTGCACTGTAAATGAACTCCCACTCAACCACTGTAGAGGAGACAACAGAACACTCATTTACAACATTAAATGACATCTTCAGGCAAAACCAGTCTCTGGGAGCACTCTCTGAACCCAGAACAGATGAGTTACAGAAACTCTTGCAAAAGAACAAGAGTGTTATGGGTTGAAGCCACACAGTGCAGGTGAGGCCTAAGGCAATAGCAGTAACATAGGAAATAATAGTAATACCAAGGAGGCCAGGAGAAATTGGTCATTACCAGTGGTTAGTGCCTATTTCAGAGTAAACAGACTGAGGAGAAATTGATAATTAATCTTCTCACACTAATAATGGCAAACAATGACTACAGTAATTGCTACCATCCAAGTAAAGCTACAGATTACTAATTTGCGAGTTAACATACTCCTTTGTTAGAGCACGGACTGGACGTGTCCCATCAGATTTAGTAAAAGATTGCATGGCTACCCTAAAAGGGAGATCCATTTTCTTTAGAGTAATCAAAATAAATAAAAAACAAACAAACAAACAAAACAGTTATTTTGTGCTGAGAACTGATTTCTTACATGTGCAATGGGAAACAACAAGCTTTCTGCTGCTTCTAGAATCAAGACAAGCAGGCAAGCACAGAATCTGCATCTGAAACAAAAGCTCAAACAGGGCAAAAGAATCAGAGCAAAGGAAAGTCTGCCATAATCATCAGCTTTACCCCAAAGACCCTCCTGTTGTCTCTTTAGTCCTATTCCAATTCCCAATGTGAGAATTTCATTGTCTTGGGCCTTGTGTCAATTTTTTTTTCACTTCTACTGCATGACCCAGATTTGAGATACCATGCTTTGAAACCTATTCTAGATAAAAATTAAGTGCATGCCAAATTCTTTCCCCATGAATATTCTGTCCCAAAATCAGCCCCAAAACAGCTTAACAATTTGCACTGCTACTGCGCTTGAAAGTTTTTCACTTTTGACTGCAGACACCTTCTGCTACTAATAGAATTGTCCCTTCAAAAAATAAAGATACATATTTAACTAGAAGAGAGATCACCAATAGAGAAATTTTAATCCTACACATACCCACATAACTAAGAAAGAGGAAGAGCCCAAATATATCAATTTTACTTTGGAGGACTTACTAAAAACCATCGACTAAAGAAGCTTATTTTCTCGGAGATGATTTTATGGCACAGCAATATCTGACATCAATGTAAGACCAACGAAATTTCCTTAATATGCAATGAAGTGCCTAGGGTACTGCACTAATTACACATTTGTCAGGAAGTGAACTCCTTTGCATTTGTGAGTAGCCTGTTAGTCAGTGTGCAAAATGTAAGGAGCACAGATCAACCAGCAAGATCAAACACCACATGAAAAAAAAGTAAGGAAGGAACCTATATGACTAGCATCAATGGCCAAGTGATCTGGTCCCACTGCATGTGGTAGAATAAAATCTGCAGAAGCCAAATCCCTTCACTAAAATCTCATCTTTCTTGAAGCCATGAATACTAACCAATGTTAATGCAAATGTTGACAGGCACCCAATCATTATTTAAATAAAGAAACATTTCTCTAAGAAGCACTTTTCCCAGGTGTCCCAGCAGTTTGCACTGTCGATTATTAGACTGCACACTCCTTGGGCCAGGAAGTGTCATTTTTACTGCCTCTTACAGTGCTAAGCACATTATTGAAGCTTAGCATCCATAACTATGAAAAGGAAAGCAAAGAAAAATCCCACAAGTTAACTTTGATGTGGGTTGAAGATCCCAGTCCTGTTCTGACATCAGGAAACTGGACTCACAAAGGATTTGTGAAGGCTGTTATTAAAAATGGTAAAGACACTTAAGGCTCACATACAAAGGGACAAATCAGAATGTTAACATCTTTTACTCCAGTTTATTTAACTGCATGAAACCTTTCCATGGACACTCATAATTACAGTGGCTTTAATTTGATTAGGGGAGGGTCTTTCTACATAAGGAAGTTAGCATACAGTATTGTGTTTTAGAAATTTCTGGGTGCCTGGCTGCTCTACACTCACTCCCCATGCAGTGACAATAGCTGAGTCCACTTATTTTCATATATATATGTATATACAAACCATGCCCACACAGGGAGTTAGCATGAGAAGGAGTAAACAGCATGTGGTCGATTCATACTCTGCTGAACAGCTCTCCAAAGTGTCAGATGACAGTGACACAAGTCAGAACTTCAGCATATGTATACCTTTGTCATCAAGCTTTAATCCAGGCATTCCCTGTTGCTTCTGTGCTTTCAGTTATTTCAGATAGCTTTTCCTCCCTGTAGCGCGGGGAATGCACAAGCTGGCATAGGCTTTTTAATCTGTAGTTTCTTTGGTGTGACAGTACTGTATCATCCAATAACAGAATCTCGTGGTTTAAGCCGTAAATCACGCAGCCTGCTCACTCATTTCCCCCTCTTTCCTCCCCCCCACTTCGGGGGGAAGGGGGGGGGAATGGGGAGAAGAATCGAAAGAATGTAACTCTCACGGGTTGAGATAAGAACAGTCCAGTAACTAAGGTATAACACAAACCACTACTGCTACCACCAATAATAATAATGACAAGGCAAATACAAGGGAAGAGAATACAATCGCTCACCACCCGACGACCGAGCCAGGAACTGAACTCTTCCGGGTTCCTGCCCCCAGTTTTTCCATCCTGGGCAAGACGTACTGTGGTGTGGACTACCTCTTTGGTCAATTTGGGTCAGGTGTCCTGTCTCTGCTTCCTCCTGGCTTCCCCTCCTCTCTGGCAGAGCATGAGACTCAGAAAGTCCCTGGTCAGACCAAAACATTCTAAGCCGTAACTATAAACATCGGTGTTATCAGTGCTGTTCCCAGGCCGAAAGTTGAAAACACAGCACTGCACCAGCTACTATGAAGGATAAAAATAACTGCTGCTGCTGAACAGAATTAAAATGCTGTCATTCTGGGTGCATATATAAATGTCATAGTGAAAAAGTCTGTCTCATCTCCTGCTGTTGAATATTTATACCGCAGTAGTGACCAGATTCCCCAATGAAGTTTGGGGTTCCACTGTGTTTGTAATTTTGTGCATGTCTGTAATAAATCAATCCAATCACATGCCTAGAATATTTATCTCATCTGGAGATGACAAAACCCCAGGGAGCATCTACCTCACATGATCCAAAACCCACATGACAGCACAATCTAACAAGACTGGTTACTTTTCTTATAAATAGGTTTTAAGAAAAGCTAGGATTTTAATTTCAACTTTAACTTTTCCTAGAATGCCTAAATAGCGCTCCTTCCTCTCTATATCCATATTCAGTGCAGCTGGGAACATTTTTACTGTTATGAATACTAGGACTTAAAAGACAGCAAACCATCATCTGGAAGATATTGGTACCAACGTATAACTGGTAATATATGAATGTTGGCACTGATCAGGACTTAATATTGACCTTCCTGAATAGGACATGATGAACTAGGTCCACTCAGATTTTGCCATCACTATTTTAAAACAGAAACCACAAAAATACACAGTATCAAATGCATGCTCAGACACTTCAGCCCTTTGGACAGAGGAAACACAAATGATCTTTTCCTCTGCAGCTACATTGATAGTAGTCCTATTAAAAAGCAGAGACCAAACATTTGTATCACATTATATTACATATTCAAACATTCTATTAGGAGAGTGATTGGATGTACTGTGCCAATTCAGTTCAGTTCTCAAGCAATATTCTCCTTCCTTGCTATTAAGCATCTCAGCCTCCCAATCTGCAATAACTGGAATTGGAATCCTCTGTCTTTTACAACAGCATTTCCCTCTGATTTAATCATTCTATTCATATTTTTTGCTGACCTGATTTTTCTCCCCTTTCACTTTTAAATCCCCTATTGACTTGAATTAATCTTGCAGAGAGTTTGTATGACTGGGAACTCACTGAGTTTCGAAGCAAGTTCTGCTAGCTCACGAAAGGCCTCTCACATCTACTTTCAAAAAAAAAGGTTAAATACCTAGTGACAGAGGCAGTCAAGTATCATTGAAAAAACCTGCAGTCCACCGCATACACAAGAAGAGAATGAAAGTGATGGTTACAGCAAATCTGTACTTGAGATACTGTTTCAATTCAAGTTAAAACTCATTTGGGGGAAACTGTAAAATATTGCACAGGAAAAGTAAGGACAGAATGGCTACTAATTAAAGCACTGGACAGTTTCACGTGTACAATACTTAGGCCCTGGAATAAGCTCTCTTACTTCATGCTGTACTGTAGGCAAAACACCAATTTTGCACTGCATCCATCAAAAACTGTAACTAGCTACAAACCTCATGCCTTAAATAGCCACATGAAGCCATTTATCAGGATTTGATCTTCGGTTTATACTCTTCTTCCTGTCTTAAAACTGGAGAATATTTACACAATAGCTATCTCTACCAAAAAGGAGTCTTCAGTGTGATACAGACTCATGCTGTACACCTAATGTAACCTCTCTGAATAAAAACTTATTTCAGTTGTGAGACTGTGAACAACAGGCATTTCAGGTTTCTGCAATTTGTGAAATACTCATTTTTTTTCTCAGCTTAATTGCCCTTTCTTAGTTGCATTAGATTGAGGAGAGAAAGAGCTTGCAATTTCATGACATATACTGAACATTGGCTACATAATAATTCAGCACGCTAGGAATATACATTAAAAAATATTTTGTTATAATCAGATACAAGCTCATAAACAGAAGAAAAGAAATATATCCCTGCAAAGTATGGAAACGAACATCTGCTGGTGCACAGAAAAATATGAAATAGCTCTTCACTTTTTTTCTCAGCCATGCTATTGAGTAAAATCCTTATTTCAAGTAGAGTGGTTGCACTTACCATTTCTACTACTATTTTATAGATAAAAACATTCTGTTAAATGGGGATCAAGAAACAGCATGAAACTACAGTACTGAATGACATAATACAGCTGTAACAGAAATTCCTACTGATGTCTGCATTTCATTTAGCTTTATAGTTTCAGGCAGTGTTTCACAAAGTGTGGTCTACCGATTGTTGTTTGTCAGCTAAGTCACATTAGGAGATTTATAGAGCTACTGAACATACTCAGTAGGAACCTGGTATACTGGGAGGTATCCCTGCCCATGGCAGAGGGGTTGGAACTGAATGAGCTTAAGGTCCTTTCCAACCCAAACCACCCTATGATTCTATGATTCTATTTTCAGAAAAGAACGTGATAGAAGTGCATGTATCTCTTAGAAACTTGGAGGCCTACTGTTGATCCATAATTATACACTGAACAATCAACCCCTCCTCTCAATTACAGGGGAAAATTAACAGAAAGCAGCATTCTCCTTTTAAAGACCAAGGATTCATGTTTCAGATGAAAATAGAAAGGTTATAAACGGCCACAAGCTAAACTTTCAGCCAAGGGAAGATACTCTTATCCAATTACAAGAAACCTTCTTATCCCTTCCTGCAATTAAACCATTTGGCTGCCCTATTAATACTACAAAAGCAGCATTTTCTAGCTAAAGAGGAAAAAACAAACAGAGCACTCACTAAGCAAGGGAAACAGTGTGAGCCTAAAAGCACAGAAGGCATTGCTTCATAGCAGAAATAGTATTAACAGGTTTTTATCCCATGTATTTTGTAAAATTTTCCTCTCCTTTGTACAGCTTTCCTGTTTGTTTGTTGTTTCTTGTTTGTTTGTTTGTTTGTTTGTTTTTGTTTTGTTTTTTTTTTATATATCACTAAGAGCTTTGTAAGTTTCTGGTGTGAAAAATATTGTGTAACTATTGTGCTTAGACAGAAACAAATGAAAACACATTTTTCCTTAGGTGCTTAGATATGGAAAAGGTAAAGGAGAAAAGTTTCAGCTGGAGTGACTTTCGCATAAAAAAATACTATTTATGAAGATAAATTTCAGATTACAACAAAAAGTACAGAATCTTTTTGCCTATTTTGACAATTCTCATTACAATACCAGAGCTGTTGGTAGCAGTCTGATGAAAATAGGTATTACAAAACCTAAGTACATTACATCTAATTTTCTTTCTTTATGCTAGTACTTCGACCTTTCAAAATTAGTGTGGGTTCCTGAAGTGATTATATAGCTGTCTGTAAGTTTATGACCAGTATCTACTGAAAATATTTGCAAATTTGAAAGAAACAATTCTCACCTTTAATTGCAGTGGCAAAACTATTATCTTATTACTATTTTTACTCACCATTAAACTGCAAAGTTTGTGTGGGCAAATCATCCTCCTTGCTGCTAGATATAAAAAACCTGAATACAAAGTTGCTGAAATATTGCAGTATGGGTGTTTAAAAATTAAGTGAAAATGTTATTCACAGATTCAGGAGGAACAATAATGAACACTTATTGGTTCTAAAGATATTTGGTGATTTCAGTCCATCAATTTAAAACTATCCCATTGTTTTAAATGTCCTTGGGAGTTCCATGCCATTAGATGTGAATTTAAGAAAATGAAATGCTGTTTTCCATCAACATGTGCATTAAATCCATATCATATTTTCCTTTAAGAAGTTTGTGTCACTCAATATGGATTCTGTAGGTAACCCACTGTTTTCAATACTGTACCAAGCTAAATGAAACTTCCAAGGAGTTAATGGAGACAGTCCAGCATAGGGCCACAAAGATGACTGGGGTCTTGAGCATCTCTGTTACGAGGAGAGATTGTGGGAGCTGGGCCTGTTTAGTCTAGAGAACAGAAGAAATGCACATAATACTTCAAAAGCAGGTGCCAAGAGGATGGTGCCAGACTCTTTTCAGTGGTGCCCAGCAACAGGACAAGGAGCAATGGCCATACATAAAAATACAAGAAGCTTCACCTCAACATGAGGAAGAACTTCTTTATGTTGAGGGTGGCAGAGCACTGGAACAGGCTTCCCAGGGAGGTTGTGGAATCGCCCTCTCTGGAGATATTCAAATGCCTGGATGTCTGGACATGCTCCTGTGTAACCTGCCCTAGGTGGCCCTGCCTTGGCAGGAGGGTTGGACCAGATGATCTCTAGATGTCCCTTCCAATCCTAATGACTCTGTGATCTCATAAAGAAAACAAGATATGCACACACTGTTTTCAAGGACTTGACAAAGAACCATTAACTGCATAGTGTCACCATGTCTTCACAAATAAAGGAGTAAGGGAAAGCAGAAGCAGTGGACAATGGAAATAAGAAGAGGAAAAAGGCATGTTAAAGAAAGATTCAAGAAGGTGTAAGAGTTCTTAGATACCAATACCATGGCTTCCAACTCACTGGCAAACTATCCCTCAGAAGTACACATGGGTACTCCTGGAGAAGGCTGGGAATTTATCATTCTTGATAACTACTACCGCCTGTTGGTCAGGCAGCTTGCTACCATTCTTCCTTGTAGAGTATGGCCTTCACAAAGATCATAATCTTTCTCTGAAAGTCCATCCAAAACTTACACGAAGTCTTCAGATGTTACAATTCTTCTTAATCAGTTTTGCCTATATGAAAAAGGCCCGTACTAAGCCTGAGACCATGAAGACCTTGGGTCTCAGATTTTTAATCATGATCACAATTTAATGCAGACTGCAGACTACAGACTACAACCATTACTACACCACCAGGTGAAAATCAAATACTTAATCTACTTAAAAAGTGTTACAGAAATATATACTCAAGGACACAGTTTAAGGACACATTTGACTTAGTACAGCTAAACTGTAACTTATTTGCAATTCTAACTCACTAAAGTCACTTAGGAGCAGTTTGGTACAACATTCTGAGTCCATACATGAGGCTTGATCACTGTAATGCGACACAAGAAAGGAATACTTGCTGTTGTAGTAATCAGGTCTGGAGGACATGCCTTTCTAAAACGTACAGATCACATTATGAGAATTTTGCTTGCCACTTGTGTTTCAAAGTGAAAACGGAGGTAGTGGAACATTGAAAAAAAGGCAGGAACGAACCTTGGCTATTTTTCAGTTTTAGATCCCCATAAACATTCAGATATCATTCACTTCCATATGTTAAATTGGAAAGGAGAAGATTTGAAGTTTCAAAGACCTATTTATCTTTCTCCTAATCTAGCATGCTTGTTCCTTTTGCAATGAAACTTTTACTGTTATCTGCTCCTGTCTGTTATCACATCATCCAACTTCTCTCCAGTGTTTCTGACCTTCACCTGCACTTGCTGCTTCTCTCATTCCAAGCTCCCCCAGGGGATGCCAGCTCTGAACTGAATCATACAGCTACTTTTTTTCAAACTCTTTTTCAAAAATCCACATCTTCTGTAACACATGGAAGGTATGAGGTGACTAACAACAGGTCTACCATAGGGCATCTGGGAAATGTTTGATAGTAAAAATAGCAATAGCAAAATTTATTCTTTTTTACTCTTCACTGATTAGTTTCTTAGGGCACGTCTGCACTGTACAATACTACAGGACACAGAGACACCTGAACTGCTACTGAATGAGCTAGCTCTGTGGGACAGAGCAAAGTAGCCTAAGCACAGTGCCATGCTAGCAGTGTTACTTTGCTTTTAAGAAGGAAGTCAGCATGCCTTCAAAATAGCACACTCTGACGTGTCACTATACCGGCTTGCTCAGTGGTAGCCTGATGATTTCTGGATCTACCAGGGTGTAGAATTTCATTAATAATTGTTCAAATGCAAGTCCATTAAAGTTAGTAAAACTCATATGATGACTTATTTGTAGATATTTTTTTCTTAAGGCCTTATGTGCATGCAAACGAACATTTTTGAGTAAAAAAACCTCAGTTCTGAACTTCTGTCCATTAAATACATATACACATAGTTATATGAAAAATAAATTATTTGCTTGTGTGTGAAGAAAAAAACATATATTCAATTCTGAATGAAATCAAGGGATTGGTCACCCAGAAGTGCGTGACTTCAGGTGTGTGCATATAAACCAGCCATTTGGAAGACATTTAAAGGAATTTCTTGATGCTTCTTGAAACAACTTCTACATTGCAGGAATTATTCTATTTTTATGCTCTTTCAACATTATATAAATTTGAATAACTATTAATTTAATTTCAATCTACATTTTAAAATAGCAAAAAAAGCATTTCTATAAATTGCAAGATTATACTGCCCTGTGAAAATTTTGCTACACACTAATAAGGGAAGTCCACTTTATGGCTTTGTACACGTTACAGGCAGAATCAAGGAAGCCATTCAAGGAACAGAGGCCTCAGCCAGTAAGTCTTGCTAATCACAATCTAGAATTAAGATGATGATCTTCAAAGTCATGTTAGAAACTAGCAAAATAGAAGTAATAAACTTATGAAGGCAGCCATTAAATTTTCCAAAAGGCAAAAGTATGTGAATTAAAGTGTTTAGGCCTATCTTAGAGACTGTTAAAGCATATTATAACTGACCAATTAGAAGCACCTGTAATCCAGACAGGAAACAAGTGAACTAAGCTAAACCAGTATCACCGACCAGTAAGCTCTCTATAAAAAGTTGTCAAAAAGTATGAGTTCTTCAAAATACAGAAATCCCCATCATGATCAAGTCAGTCATACAGGACAAACTACAGACAGGGAATCGTGAAGTGGGAGCTCAGAAATCTATGAATTTGAAGCCAAAATGCAAAGATTTCTAACATAACAGATTTTGAAAGTGTATCTTCCCTTCTTTCAAAGAAAGAAACAAAAACATCCTGAACTAACAGTGCAGCTAAGAAAGATAAAGTCATTATGGGTAATAAAGGATTTGAGATATGTTCATATATCAAATATAGTTGTGGTTGGGACACTTTATCACTCAACTGCTCTCTTCCTCTCACAACAAAACCTCTGACTTCATGCATAGCCTGATATCTTAATTTGAACCAAGAGCGAATCTAGGCACTGAAAGTGAGGCAATAGCAGCTGGTCTGACACAGTTCCCTCAGCACTGCCAGGGAGGCCAACAACATGCAGAGCACAGGACAGCCAGGATATGGCCTTATGTCCATTCATTCAATAAGGGCACACTGCTAGGTAGGAAGGATTGTTCTTATTGATAAACTGCTATTGGCCAGGTCACATAAAGATTACCTGCATGTAATAATAATCTGTGGGAGAGAGCTCTATTTCTATCCTAGGGTACTCCAGAATAGTACAGCTGGGGTTCTTTTCCAGCCATTCAGGCAGAGTCTCCCACTGGGAGAACACAAAACCTCCCACACTCAGCTATTCCATTTGCTCACAGCTAATCCAGTGAGCTCTGAAACGCCATGTCCCACCTAGTGAGGCAGAATGGAGACCTCATAGTGCACTTCCAGGCACTAACTCACTCCATGGCAAGCCAATGGTGCATATGACCAGGCACAGCACCAACAAACCGCTTTAGGAATAACAATCTGGGTGCAACCAACTTCCAGTCCTGTCTCAGTCCCTATCACAGACCCCTTTGTGTGGACAGCTCCGAGTTATCACTATCTGGTTTTGAAAATGTAAACCTCCTAATGTAATAGGCTTATTTTTAATGCAGTGTGGTGAAAATAAAAAAAAAAAAAATGAATTTTGATTAACTCTATGTCTGGATGTTTTTCAGAATAGCCAGTTCCATAAACTACATTTTTATGACATTCTCATCCTTGACATTTTGGCTTCTATTTTTCCCAGGTGGGTTGCTTAACTACCAATTTCCAACATGCTCCAAAGTGACTAGTCTGATCACCCTGTCACAAGTTCTTGCTCACAGCGATCTCTACACCCACCTTCCATCTCAGACTGGGAGCCATATCTTACTGGCTGAACAGCAAGAAAGCATTAACAGTAATTACAGAAGTGTTTTTCCTCTGCTCTAATTACACTGACATCAGCAGTCTATTAACCTTTAAACCACTGACATTTTTTCCAGGAGAGAACGGTAATGAATAGCAGTTAAGAAAAACACTTCATGACTTCAGGGCAAAGAAAATGAGCAAGAAACAAAACAGACAGCATATCTGGTGCCAGTATAAATGCCTCCTAACAACGCTCTTGTACTGATGGACATCACTGACTTTTACAGGCCAGATCCTCAGCTTGTGTATCTTACAATAGCTTCCTGCATCTGGTGACCCAGAAGCCATAAGGCACAGCTTTTATATTTGGTCTTTGGATCTCTTACAAAAAACCACCTGGAACTTGAAGTGCTAAAGGTGGTGTGGTAAGTACCTAGAAGCTGCAAATAGTGAGGAGTTACTGTCTTGAATATGCTCCTGGGCAGACAGAAATAAGCATTGCTCTGGATTCATCTTAACCATTTCCATGGGTTCAGCAGCAGCAGTCATTTTTCTCCTTCTTGGTAGCTGGTGCAGCGCTGTGGTTTTGATTTTGGGCCTGGGAACTGCGCTGATAACACCGATGTTTTCAGTTACGGCTTAGAATGCTTTGGTCTGACCAAGGACTTTCTGAGTCTCATGCTCTACCAGGGAGGAGGGGAAGCTGGGAGGAAGCAGAGATGGGACACCTGACCCAAACTGACCAAAGAGGTATTCCACACCACAGCATGTAATGTCCAGGAAAAAAAAAACGGAGGGCAGAGACCCGGAAGGGTGGGGGTGCACTGCTTGTTCGGGCTGGGTATAGGTGGTGAGCGATTGTATTTTTTCCTTGTATTTCCCTTGTCATTATTATTATTGGTGTTAGCAGCAGTGGTTTTGTGTTATACTTTAGTTACTGGACTGTTCTTATCTCAACCTGCAGGAGTTGCATTCTTTCGATTCTCCTCCCCATCCCTCCAGGAGCGGGGGGAAGAAAGAGGGGGGAGTGAGCGAGCAAAACTGCGTGGCTGAGAGGCTTAAACCACGACAATCATGAATTAAATGAATAATATCATGGCAATAGTGATACTAATAAATCATGAAATAATTCAAAATAATGAAAATAATCAATGAAACACTGATGAACATGAAAGAGAAATGGTTTTCTTTCTTTTGTGATAGTCTGATTTCATCCGTTCTGAAGTTGATACTTCTTTTTATAACATTGATGGGATTCCTTAGTTTTTCTGCAACTGACTTCAGAATGGAAATGTTTCTCAGAGAAGCTAAGGAAAGAACAGGTTGGCAGAAATAATACTTTCTGGAACAAGTCAAATGAAGTAGCCGATATTTTTTTGTAGTCTGGAAATGATGTTTAATGGTTTAGGGGTTCTTGGTCAGAGGAAAGTTTTTTGTCACTCTAGGTTTTCCAAGCACTTCATGCCTTTAAAGGAAAACTATGGAAATATTTCCCATGAGAATATGAATATTCAGGAAAAAATAGGGAACCATTTTGCAGATACGTATTTTTTGACTCGATAGCTTCTTGCAGAGCTGCCTGCTCCCCAAATATACCAAAGCAGTCAGACATACAATGGCAAGCACTTTAACAATGATGTAACAATAAAATCTGTTTACAGAAGCATATGCAGAAGCTTGGCATAACAAGGACACAGAAGAACCAGTAATGGAATAAAACAACCTTATTACCTCATGCACAACTAGAAAGAACCCCATGTGGCTGATTCCTCATGGAAACAAAATTGTTCTCTTCTTCCAATGGCAAGCATTGCTTTCATAGACACAGTTCTTAAGTCAGTCTAGAATTCTGCTGTGTGTCCTTTGTAAATGTGTTTAGGACTATCACTTAAGGATAAGCCTCCTCTGGTTTTTGCCTTGATTTCTGGCTAGCATATTTATGTGTGTGTATTACGAACTTCACTCAATCTACTCCTACAGAATAAGATCTGAGTAAAGATTTCCCACTCAGAGATATTTTTTTTAATAAAAGTCAATCCTTATTTCCCTTTTTTCAGTGTCTTTTCTAAGAACTGTTCTAGTTCATGTAAACGTTAAAAAAAGTCAACAAAAAGAGGGGGACCAGGTGAAGCGAGTGCTATGACAAAGGAGTCTCAACTGAGACTGAATCCTTCATCTGAAGCAGACAGAGAAGGGACTTAAGCCAGCTTTCTTCTCTTGCTGTGTGACAGATCCACCATGCCATGGACAATACTGGATTGATTCTACCTCTGAGTTTGAAATTTTATGCAGGATTTCAGTATTTCATTGACCAAGAACAACTGAAACTTCTCTTCTCAAAGGACAAATTTCAGCATTTCCTCAAAACAGTTTTGTCAGCTGAAAAAACCACCATGACCAGCAGACTTGTAACATTTTCCAAAACAGCCAAGAGGCTTCAGGACTGTGAGATTAATTTTCAGAACTTTATACCCTTAATCTTACTTCATTTCCTTAAGGGTGAGAACAGTCAGCATGGATTTATCACAGGTAGGATGAAGATTATAGAGAGCCAAAGGCATAGTGGAGCATATAACAGTATAACCCAGGTGGCATTAGGAACGTAGTACTTTCTGAGCCTTGGCAGAGGTGACTGACTCCAATGTAAGAGCTCTTAAATCAGCACACACATTTATTGAAAGTGCATCTACAAAGAATTCAGTTCTAATGAAGCAAGTAAAAGGAACTGAAATTGCTTAGTACATACCTTTACCAATCTTATTCATCTTAATATATTGGCACTGCTACAATTAATAGCCTGCTTGAATTTCCCTTATAGTTCCTATTACAGCAGCTTTATAATTCAGGCAGAAAAATCTTACTCTGGGTTGAAACTTGTTATTTAATGTCTTAGCTCATTTCAGCAGCATGCCTCCTTCCTCCAAACAGTAACAGAAGCTGCTATGTGGGGTTCCTCAACCTAACATGCTGGTAAGGGGACAGCACACTCAGCTTGCTGTCTGGTGTAAAGTTTGTAAGAGTATCTTTTTAAAAGAAATACCTAGGTCTGACCAAAGGCAGATAGGGTAAGAGTTCAGGAAGTAGCTCTTCTAACTAAAACTTTAAAAACAAACAGAGAATGTACCTAGCAATTTACTGACTTATTTGTCTATCCTCAGTACAAGGAATTTGAACATTCCTGTCACCTTGGAAAAGAATCTTATTGGCGGATAGGTTTTTGAGAGGGAATGGTCTTGTACTGCAGGCAGACAGAACAGCATAGCATGTGCATTCAGAAGGAGATGGAAGAGATAGGAGCAAGAACAGACCAATAACTGGGAATGACCAGACACCTAAATGCCCTAAGATATAACCAAGGGCCATATTCAGAAAACTGTTCAAGGGCAGGTCAAAGAAATAAGCCAGAAAGAGATTTGAAGCAGAAATATATCTGGCTGAGACTTCTACCATGGTCAAAGAAGTGATGGCATTTGGATTCTTTCCAGATTGGTAATTACTGTTCATTATAACTCAAGCCATGACTCTGCAAACACTAACACCAGATCTGTATGGAATCAAATCACTTTGCCATAGAAACCTGATCCACATCAGCCATGGAGGTAAACTGCACTTGTGTTGAATTATACAGACCAATGATAATGTTTATGATGGTCCTCTACTGCGACATTGTCCTGGGTTCAGCAGTAGCAGTCATTTTTCTCCTTCTTAGTAGCTGGTGCAGTGCTGCGCTTTTGACTTTCGGCCTGGGAACAGCGCTGATAACACCAATGTTTTTAGTTTCTGCTCAGTAGTGTTTAGTCTGACCAAGGACTTTCTGTGTCTCATACTCTGACAGGGAGGAGGGGAAGCCAGGAGGAAGCAGAGACAGGACACCTGACCCAAACTAGCCAGAGGTATTCTATACCATAGCACATCATGCCCACTATATAAACTCGAGGCAGTTACGTGGAAGAGTTAGATCACTGCTCGGTCGGGCTGGGTATTGGTCAGCAGGTGGTGAGCAGTTGTATTCTCTTCCCTTGTTATTTCCCTTGTCATTATTATTATTGGTGGTAGCAGCAGTGGTTTGTGTTATATCTTAATTACTGGACTGTTCTTATCTCAACCCGTGGGAGTTACATTCTTTCAATTCTCCTCCCCATCCCTCCCGGAGCTGGGGGAGGAAGGGGGGGCAGGGGAGTGAGTGAGCTACGTGGCTGACTGGACTTAAACCATGACAGTCCTTTTTGGCACCCAACGTGGGGCTTGAAGGGTTGAGATAACGACAGATCTGATCAGAGTGTGTCCAATCCTATTTGTGATAAGCATTCATTGGTTTGGATTAATAGTTACCCGTCACATTTACTGGTTCTCAAAGTTGTTGCTCCTGATCTCACAGTTTCAGCCTGTTGTACCTTACTTACAGCTGCTATTTGCTATCTTAGTGTTTATGAGATGGGGGCTTGGGCTAAGATTCTTGTTTCATTATACTTTATGGTAATGACTTCTAATATGGGCGGGCTCTGACAGCAGGGCGGGATGGATGTGGCCGTGGACTTGCATCTGGCCGTCCAGCTGCTCTTCATGGTCCTGGCCCTCACCCTTGCCTCCGTCTTCGTGAGGCTGTGGGGAGCAGAGGGGTAGCAGCCCCAGGAGCCACCGGCAGCCAAACAGGCCCGGGAGAGCAGCCCTAGGGACCAGGAGGCCGGGAAGGAGGTGGCTGCTGAGCAGCAGGAGGAGGCCACGGAGGGGGCCGAGGGCATTCCCCAGCAGCTGCCCGCAGAGCCCCACGAGCCCGAGCCCCAGGAGGATGCAGGAGACCATGTAGCACTTCCCAGCAAGGTAGAGGGGGAAGATCTGGACTCAGACAAAGAGGAGTTGGTGGTGAGAGAGCCGGCAAGCACAGCAGCTACACCAGCCCCAGTGACAAGTACAGCAGCCTCATTTGAGAGTTCTGAAGGTTTTGAATGGCCTTTGAGTACCCTTGAGGCCTGCCTGTTGATTGTGATGGGGATCACCATGTTGGAACACATACAGAGTGTGTTTTACCCACGACCATTTCATCTGGCCCCGAGACTTAAGCGGAGTTGTGTTTTGGGTCTTGTCTGGGGTTAGGCGACGATATAAGAGGAACAAGAGATTTTCCCCAAGGCTGGACAGTCATGAGTGGCAGGGTGTGTGGGATAGTATGGGCTAGTACCTAGTCCATTAGGCCCCTCCAATGCTTTGGAAGCGTTGGAGATGGAAGGCAGCCGTATGGAGTCCCCAGTGACAAGCTGCAGAAACTGCTGGAGGGAAAGGGCGAACTATTTTTGGCCCTGTGGGCCCATGACACTTCAGGCCATCAGGGCAGAGATGCAACATACAGATGTGCTCATGATCGATGGGTGGACTTAGCAACGGACACTATTGCCCAGGTCATTCATGAGTGTGAAACGTGCTGCAATTAAGCAAGCCAAGCAGTTAAAGCCTCTTTGGTATGGAAGACAATGGCTGAAGTACAAATATGGGAAGGCCTGGCAAATTGACTGTATCACACTCTCACCAACCTGCCAAGGCAAGCGCCATGTGCTTACCATGGTGGAAGCAACCACCGGATAGCTGCAAACATACCCTGTGCCCCACACCACCGCCTGGAACACTATCCTGGGCCTTGAGGAGCAGATTTTGTGGCGACACAGAACCCCAGAGAGAATTGAGTCAGACAATGGGACTCATTTCCAGAACAGCCTTATAGACATTGGGCCAAAGAGCATGGCATTGAGTGGGTATATCACATGCCCTACCATGCATCAGCCTCTGGGGAAATTGAACAGTACAATAGGCTGTTAAAAACTACACTGAGAGCAATGAGGGGTGGGGCTTTCAAACACTGGGATACACATTTACCAAAGGCCACTTGGTTGGTCAACACCAGAGGATTCGACAAAAGTGCTGGTCCAGCCCAATCAGAACTTTTACATACTGCAGAAGGGGACAAAGTTCCTGTGGTGCACATAGAGAATTTGCTGGGGAAGGCAGTCTGGGTTATTCCTGCTTCAGGTAAAGGCAAACCCACACATGGGATTGCTTTTGCTCAGGGACCCAGATATACTTGGTGGGTAATGCGGGAAGATGGGGAAGTCTGATGTGTACTTCAAGGGGATTTGATTTTAGGGGGAAACAACCAATGAACTCAATTGTGTGCTGTTGCCTGCTATGTAGCACTTTTATAGCCCACCAACTAGATGTCTTCAGGTCACCAGCAATTGGCCCTGACTTCCCTCCAACCATCATTGCAACAAAGAATGAACTTTGATGAAACCAGAAGAATTCTGCAGTAAAGGAACGATCAGCATCAGCAGGCAACGATCCAACACTGCACACAGCCTCTCCTTGTGGAGAGCTATTTGGCTGTGAACGGGCATGTGAGCAATCCAGACAATTGCTTGACAATTGTAAGGTAGTGACCCGCAGGCATTGAGGCCTCGCCTGAGGGTTACTAAAGTTCGTGTATGTGCAGAAGCCTTGGGAAAAGTTAGCACGGAAAACTACTGAGAGAGATACGCAGAGAAGGAATGTTAACTGTAACCTTGAAACATATGATGTAATAGTTAACCAATCAGTAAACTGTTGCTAGCACTCGGCTAAGTGAAGTTAACCAACCAAGTGTTATCGAATGTTCTACTGTTCTGAAACTTTCCTATAAAAGGCACGATTGTGCACAATAAATTGTTCAGCATGGATCACATTGATCTGTGTTTCGTTGTTCCTAAACCCCTGCGAAGTCTCCTGCTCTGAAAGACTGTTACAAGAGATGGAGCCCGACATCATAGACCAGACGGACTTAGCAGCTTCATGCACTAAGGAATGATCTCTTTCCCTCTCTGTGGATGTATATATATATGTATACACATGAGATAAGAGTGATGGTATATTGAAAATGTGGGATCTGAGCATGACGTGAATGGTATGGAATAAGGAGTGGATACTGCCCTGGGTTCAGCAGTAGCAGTCATTTTCCTCCTTCTTAGTAGCTGGTGCAGTGCTGTGTTTTTGACTTTCAGCCTGGGAACAGTGCTGATAACACCAATGTTTTTAGTTGTTGCAGTAATGGTCACTCTGATCAAGGACTTTGTGAGTCTCATGCTCTGACAGGGAGGAGGGGAAGCCAGGAGGAAGCAGAGACAGGACACCTGACCTAAACTAACCAAAGAGGTACTCCATATCATGGCACGTCATGCCCACTATATAAACTGGGTGCAGTTATGCGGAAGGGTTAGATCACTGCTCGGTCGGGCTGGGTATCAGTTGGCAGGTGGCGAGTGGTTGTATTCTCTTCCCTTGTTATTTCCCGTGTCATTATTATTATTGGTGGTAGCAGTAGTGGTTTATGTTATACCTTAGTTACTGGACTGTTCTTATCTCAACCCGTGGGAGTTACATTCTTTCAATTCTCCTCCCCATCCCTTCATGCATCACTTACATTATCTGTGCAAAACTACCGAATAGTGACTTTAAAAGTAAAAGTAAGTTACTGAAAAATGAGGAATAGTAGGGAAGGGTTATATTGGGATTATGAATCAGACAGTGATTTTAAACAAATCTATCTAGACTTATTAGTCTGAATAGGCTCTAGTGCTTTGGGGTAGGACAGACGCATGCAGCTGAACTGGAATCAGGCAATGATATAATACTCAGTATCTGTGGAAAAAAATATGATGCTCAACATTGACTGGAGTAGGAGGAAAAACAGTGTGGTAAAGAAGATATAGACTAGAACAGGAGCCTATAGACTGGAACTGGAAGTTACATAAGTGCTCTTAGTTTGTCATTTCATATCTTGTGAATTCTTAGTTTTGCTCTGCTGACATCTTTATGTAGCTCTGTGTGGGGATGTCAGCTGTGGAACACTGGTCTCCACCGGTTAGAGTGAAACTGACACTAAAGATCTCTGGTTTATATTCCCAGACTTGCCACTGACAGTACCACTCACCATGAAAGTTCTTTACTTCTCTGTTCTTCAGCTTCCTTTCAGCTTCCCCATTTACAAAACATGAATATTGCTATTCGCTTACTTCACAGAAAGTCTTAGTGATTCCGTTAAATACCTAACTGAAAAATAATTATATACGAACCTTCCTCAAGGAAAAGAAAATAAAACCTGCAGTTAGCACAGTTCCTGCCAAAAGGAAGCACAATAAGAAGAAAACGATTTGTAAAGTGGTCATTTTTTAAGAACTTTACCAAACTGTAAAGGCTATCACCTGTGACAGCATACTAGAATAGAGTTTGTATGAAAGTACAACCCTACAGATAATCGCAGTTGAATTACCTGAAATTCAACCTGAAAGAAACAGCTGAATTGGCAGCCAGGCAGCCACGA
Organism: Amazona ochrocephala; assembly: GCA_039720435.1. Lineage (NCBI taxonomy): Eukaryota > Metazoa > Chordata > Aves > Psittaciformes > Psittacidae > Amazona > Amazona ochrocephala. Next base: position 36,214,381 of record CM077881.1, read on the forward strand.
TAGAAATTAGGTTTATGCCGAATCACTCAATGTGAAAACACTGCGCTCTTTTTCAGTTTTATGCACATCATGTCAAAACATGATGAGATTCTATCAGTTACTGTCCATGGACACAGATTTCTCATAAACAGAACAAACTCCGAGGTTAAATCCACATATTTTAAGTCAGAGGTTGGCAGAGTTTTTCATTAGCCTTAAGATGAACCTATTCTGTAGGGTCTTACTCTCTCTTCTTACAAAAGATGTACTACAATTTTTCCTAATGAGATCAATTGAGCCTGGATTCCAGTGTCATTCAGTATGGGCTATTATCTTCTACCTGGGTTTCCCATTAAAGTATGGACGCTTCCTCACTTTGCTTTAGATTGACATTTTAATTTTGAAAAGAGAAGTAGCATAAAAGAATATACAAAATTCAACTACTGAGGTACTCCAACATTTTGTTTGGATTAAGATTGTTTTGGTAGCACGTACTTGGATTAAAGTTGAATGGTGTGTTTTTGGCATTTGAAGAAAGAGAAAAAGACCAACTAAACTAGAAAGATTTATAAATTCTCAGATTAAATGATATATTATTCATTTGAAAGCATCTCTTTACAGCTCAGAAGCTGTCCTTTACTGTGACAGATTGAAAAACTCCAGTACAATTTGTCTTTTCAAGCTGTCTCTGAAAGAAGATTCTGGGGGAAGTTTTTCAAGTGCAGAAACATGTGCTGTCTCCTTAGATTTTAGTTTATATCCAAGCTACTGAACTGAGAATATTTTATATCCTGTCAATCTTAATTTTTGTTATGTTTGTTTTAATGTTTTTATGTTTTAATGTTTGTTTTAATATTCTACCTTTATAATTGTGTCACTTGTGAGAGTTTGTTGGAATAAAGACTGGGGTTCCTGGGGTTTGTAAATATCTGAGGTGTGAAAGTAACACAGTAATGCACAAAGAGCTTTGCTTTCATCAACATTCAAAAACAGAGGACCTGCAAACTCTCTGGTACTGCTAGACAGCTTTGCAAACTGAGGCTTGGTCTGGTCTCTCATGTGGAAAGCAGAATCAGTTCCTTATTCCAGAGAAGTGAATTCTGCCCATTACTCACTATCAAGGCACATTTTCTCATTCTTTTAGTACATGTTCCTTCATTCCCTTGACCATATACTTATCTATTTGCCAAAATACTGAACAGAACCAAAGCTAGTTGTGATTTCAAGTCAATTTTTTTCTGAAAACAATGGTAGGTAATAATAAAAGTGAATACGTTTTGGAATAGTAGAAACATTCCGTATCTATGTTATTCAATTCTTTAGTTTGGGCTTTTCATTCTGAAATGTTTTAGAAGTCCCTTAAAAATAAAACTAAAAATTAGAAAAAAGACAAAATAACATAACTTGATTTTAGAAAAAAGCAAAACATTTCTATGGTGGGTCAAGCTGATGGCCCATCTGAGATGTAGTCTTCTGCTTTGGGAGGCAGTTTTCTTGGAAAGAAGCAATTTCTGTGCTAGTTGCTAAAAGGTTCAGGCACCAATATATCATGCTGTGAGGTTTTACTTTTTGACAGCCAGTCCACTGCTCCAGCAATGCTGAAGTTCTCTTCTCATGGTCACATATAAGTTGCTTATCATTGTTGCTGGAATAAGATTGCAGCTCCACCAGTCAGGCAGAACCCAAGCTGTTACTGGTCTTATCGCAGAATGGTAAAAGTAGCAGTCAGCTTTATCTGGATAATAAGTTTGTATATGGAGAACCTTGGAGACAATCTTGTCACACAACTTGTGTTCTTTCCTGATAGTTGCTATATCTGCTTGTGTGTGCTTTAACTTTCATTTTCTTTAGGGAACAAACACTGGGATACTTTCTTTGCCCACACAAGTCTCAGTAATATTTTAGGCCTAAGCATTTTACTTCCTGGCTTTTGCCTGCCTTCTCTACACTGTACGGCACTATCTGCTTTCTCAGACAAAGTCTGCCTATTCTGTGTTCCAGTTCCTTCACCTAGAAATTTTGAATTTGTTCTGCACAATTGGCTATTAATGTTTTGATCCTTTTCACCCTACAGTCTCATTCTGTCTCAGGTCACAGTTCCCACCAGACACTATCCATTCCAGCATTTCAGGAGTTATTCCTAATAAAAGTGTCAATCATTTTATGTCCTTGTTTCTCAGGGGGAAAGTATAGAAAGAAAAAAAGAAAAATGGAAAAAAGAATACAAGAAGAAAAAAAAAATAGAAAAAAATATATATAGCAAAAGGAAGAAGGAATAAACAAAAAAAGCAAAAAGAAAAAATAAGAAAGAAATAGTAAATACTCTGCCCCTCAATTTTATCTTCATTTTTTCATCATTGTTTTCATGGTCAGGTCAGTTTATGGTAAGATTTAATTCTTCTTTCTGATACACTGCAGATTCTTTCTGGTCTGGATATCCAGGTGACCAGGTGGCCTGTCTGTAGGTGTTGCATTTTTGTCTTGTTAATTAAATTCCTTGCATGTTGTAGGTGTCATAAATCTTGTTAATGACATCAGACATCATCTAGGGAGTGCTGAATAGTAACAGCTCAAGCTTTACAATCAAATTGTTCTTTATCTATTAGAGAAATCCTAGAACTGTGACAAATGACTGAGTCATGCATATAGATTTGTGCTGTCCTCATCTACACTCTTTTCTCTAGCAACTTGTATTTCACATCCAATTTATTACTTGCGAGAAAGACTCCTTATAGCATATGAATTGGAAAAGCTTCAAACACTGCAGCTTTTCAGCCTTTATTGGTGTTTAACTTAAGCCTTATCTTCATGGCTACAACTAACACCATTATTAGTTTGTGTTCTTTCAGGTATGATACAACAGTTAGCAACAGTGTACAAGCAGGCATTCTTCCAAGGTTGCCTGGGTCTAAAAAGAACTAATGAAGGCTTCATTAACCAGCATGCCACACTATATAACTGCAACTTCGCTATGAACTAAATGTTGCACTATTTGGAGCACAGATTTTTCTCTTTTAGCATTATCCTTAATTACACCTAGGAACCGTTCTGGCAGCACTATACCCTGAAGTCCTGTGGTCAAGTCCTCGGAGGCATCCCTTATCTGTACAAATGTGTTTGCACAAACCTCCACTCTTCTTGTGTACTTTTTCTGAAAGTCCTGTTTCATATTTGTACTCTATTATTCATTGCACAGAGAGAAGAGTGAATAATATTGACCATTCAATAACTGAAATACTCTGATAAGAGGCTAACTGAATGTAAAAGAGTTTTCTATTTATTTCAAAGAAAAATATTGATAGACTTCTCTTTTTAAATAAGCCAGCAGAAACACACTGTTACCATCCACATTTTTCAAAAGTAAATACAGTTGCCTCTGATAAGGAACTCTCGTGAACTAGTTGTTTTTTAAGTTCCGCTTATGATTGTTCATTTGGGTAGAAAAAAGCCAAATCCCCAAGCTCAGGTAAAAGCACTTCAGGAAAGGTGCACATGGTTATGAGATAAGACCTATCCCCTGCTATGCACATGAGTAGTCAAGGAACTAGAAGCAAGTGGAAGGTAATATTAACAGAGATAACCAGTTGGCAAGCACAAGGGAATTATTTCCCTTCACTGGAAAAGAGATTATGTTGTTAATAGCTGGGATTCACTGCAGAAAACAAGTCTTCAAAATTATTTATTATATCTTGGATGATTATTTACATTTTGTCTAGAATGAGCTTCCTATCAGGCATTTTGAAAGTCAATTTACCTGAAGCAGATAGCAGTGATGGAGTAAAAGCACAGCTACTTCTCTGTTAACTTCAGGGTTCGGTGTTAGCAGTCCTTCCTTGAAGTGAAGGAACGCAGTTCTGAGCTCACAAAGGCAGAAGCTAGTGATGGCATACAGTGAGTTCAGATGGGACCACATGTCTAGTAAAATAGTAGTTGGAAGTATTCAGAGGGTGTGGATCCTTCTGTTACACATCAAAGGATGTGGAACATTATTTTCTTTATATATATTGGATATACTTGCATTAAAAGCAGGAGTAGGCTCTTTACAATAGAACTGCTTCCTACAGAGCTGGCTTTTTATAGATGGATACGTACATGTTTCTTAAAACAGTGTGGGCAAACCTTTATTTACAGCATATTAAGAAGCAGTAGAACATTCACTCTGGCACCAGCTCAAATTTCTCTTGATATTGAGCTTCCTCCTATATCAACGGTTTGCCTTCACTGCCTAAAAATGTTCTTTATCTTCATCTGTGTACATATATAGTCCACCTGGTAAAAAAATTTTGTCATCAGCTTTAGGTTTTCTTTAGGCTTTCTGCTTTTTCAGACACCTATAGAAGCTATTTCTACAGATAAAGATCTATTTTCCTTCACTTTCTATACAGTTGTTCTGACAAAGATATCATACCAACACAAAATTTCCCCCACTGTTGTAGGCTTTGAGTTAGGCTGTAACTCCAAGGTCTTACCATATGTGAAAGGTCATTTCCTTGAATAAAATCTTGGAAATAAAAACTGATGTGCTTATTAGCAATACATGACTTTCGTGAAATGTAACTAGGCTTGACATGAGAATTATCTAATGAAATTCTATAGCTTGCATTCTGCAGGTTATTCCTATTTATTTCTTCTTTTCTTAATTTGGGTAGACAATTTCTTTTCCCAGGACCAGAAATAATACTTCGGAAAGCATCTACTTCTATAGGTTTCTTTATATTAATCAAAACATGCCACCATAACCTGTTCTCAGCATAGGTGATATAGGAGTCCTCTTTTAAATTGTAGATGGGAGGTTTTCCTCCAGCGTGTTTTGAGCTTTTTGGTTTGCTTTTTTCCCATTGATGCAAAAAGGTGCTCAAAAGAGTTTTCAGAGAAGCCACACTGATGATAGTACATAAAAAAAAATAATCTCAATAATGGTTGATGAAGCTTTGTCAACAAAGAGTGATCAAAGTACTAAAAATAAATAATCCTCTATCCAGATGTTACAGAATTCATTGACTCAGCAGTGACCTTAAAATTACCATTAGGGACCTATGACTCAGAGAATCTCAGACAGCCTCAAGCCATTCAATGTTCATGAGATCACGGCTTCCTTTGAATCTCGTCATTTTGAGGAGATGCTGCTGTCATCTTCTGTTATCCTAAAACTTGCAGGACCAAATAGGTTTTAGATTACAAATCTGATCTTTGACTGTGTTCTTAGAAGACATTCTTTAGCCATGATTGCCATTTACTTTCAGATAAGACACTTTGAGTTCTGTTGGCACTTAAAGGCAATTTAAGACAGTTATCTGAGATGAACATATTTAACTTTTTTCTTCTTAATTAACAACCTAAAATGCTTGTAAAAACACCTTGAAACACTAAAATTGAAAGGATATATTACATTCCAGTTCTTAAAAACTGAAGTGCGAGGTATCTGTCCAGTCTGGTAATATTAACTATCTGGTCTTTAACACCAGGACTTACGAAGTAGTGAGTTCTGACATATAATTTACATTTTCTGAATTTACATATAATATGCACAGCTGCAGGTTGGGCAGGGAACAGATTCAGAGCAGCCCTGTGGAGAAGGACTTGGGGGTGTTGATCGATGAGAAAATGAGCATGAGCTGGCAGTGTGCGCTTGCAGCCCAGAAAGCCAACCGTATCCTGGGCTGCATCAAAAGGAGCGTGACCAGCAGGTCGAAGGAGGTGATCCTGCCCCTCTACCCTGCTCTCATGAGACCTCACTTGGAGTATTGTGTGCAGTTCTGGTGTCCTCAACATAAAAAGGACATGGAACTGTTAGAACAAGTGCAGAGGAGGGCCAAGAGGATGATAAGGGGACTGAAGCACCTCCCATATGAAGATAGGCTGAGAAAATTGGGGCTGTTCAGCCTGAAGAAGAGAAGGCTGCGTGGAGACCTCATAGCAGCCTTCCAATACCTGAAGGGGGGCTATAGGGATGCTGGGGAGGGACTCTTCATTAGGGACTGTGGTGAGAGGACAAGGGGTAATGGGTTCAAACTCAAACAGGGGAAGTTTAGATTGGATATGAGGAAGAAATTCTTTCCTGTGAGGGTGGTGAGGCCCTGGAATGGGTTGCCCAGGGAAGTTGTGACTGCTTCATCCCTGGCGGCGTTCAAGGTGGGGTTGGACATAGCCTTGGATGGCATGGTTTAGTGGGAGGTGTCCCTGCCCATGGCAGAGGGGTTGGAACTAGATGATCTTAAGGTCCTTTCCAACCCTAACTATTCTATGATTCTATGTTGCAATTGTTCCATAGTGAATTCCTTCTTTTTGGATATGACCATTACTGAACCAGCTTCTATACCACTCTGGATAATTCTGTTGAAATCAATAGAGATACTCAGGCATAGAACAGTCACATGAAAATATCAGATTCTAAACTTCAAGTATTTAATGTAAAGTGGTCAAAGTATAAAACATGAAAAAGTCAAAAGAAATTAAAGAGCTCAACTCTGAGTTGCAAGAAAAGTGGACTTTTAATATATGTATAGGAAAACTACTGAAAATTCTGTTTTAATGAACAGATACAGAATGAAACCTGCAAGCAAATACACCGTATCATGAGGTATAATTACTGAGAATTTCACATCTTTCCAAATCAAAGGTGTCAATAGACTGCTAAAAAAAAAAAGAAAAAAAAAAGCCACCTTTTGATAAAGGTGGGATTTTTGACTTTGTCTAAGCATAATGTGTGAGAGTTTACTGTATAATTTTCTTCACTAATTAACATTTGTGTCACGTAAATTTGGTAAAGGAGTTGAAAGCTAAAATATCAGTTGAAGTTTGCATCCAATTACAGTATTGCAAAATAATTCTAATGTTTTATCACTATATATTTCTATGCCAGAGAAAATCTGACTCAGAAGAATATTATCTGCCTTAAACTACCTTTTTCCTGACCCACAGTTTCAAGCTATCTATGCAGACAAAAGATCTCCATCACTGAGAGATATGCTGTAGTCATACTACATTATTCATGAGTAGTTTTTCTCTAGGAATAGGATACTTCCATGCTGGCCTGTTGAATCCAGAGCAAAAGGAAGCTCTTCGGCTTATGAATCATAATTTGTCTTGAGACACAAAATGTTAGCCAGAAATAATTAACTATATGAAAACATCAACAGTGCAAAATCTGTGCTAATGCGGACTACACTATTTAAAGCACACAATGATATGTAAAAAGGTGTTCAATCCAAATAGATGCCAAAATAAACAGAAATAGGTAAGAAACCCCTGTAATTGTACTAAAGCTAAAAAAGTTAGCTACATCAAAGTTTCCTATATTAAGCATAACTCCATTAGAAATCATCATGGGGCTGTTCAGTGTTTTCAGCATGGTATCTATCCTTCTATTCAAGCTTGGTATCTATCTTTACTTCTATTCATAACAAACAGTGAATTACTTATTATACAACTATACAACATTTCTTAGAGATGAAATTCAGTGAGCCCACATCTTTTCAGCAAAACACAGGAACCATTCTGTTTAGAAGAGTTTCCAATCAAAACTCATACTTATTGTACAGGTTATGTTATTCTTATTACTATTACATATTATTATATATATGTATAAGTATTGCTTATTATATAGAGTATATGGTCTAGCACCCTTTCAAAATTAACTTTATTTGAAGGACAGCTGCAACTTTACATTTTTAACTACTTAAACTTTATAAAGACTAGATCAAGTATACGTAACGGTGATGAATAAAATTATGTAAATTATAATTTTGCGGGGACAGTGAAACTAAAAAATTATTAAAAAACAGCCAGCAGAATGCTTGCATTTCTCAGAAAAAAATGGGGGAAGAGGGAAGTAGCTTGCAGTCAAACAAAAATGTTGTTTCAAACACAGTAAAAGCATGTTTCATTAAGGTTAATTAACCTTATGAATGGAGGTCAACTTATGTATAAAACATGAAAGCACTGAGCTTTCAATTTAATGTTTTTCCCAAATTCATTGTTTTCCATATGTACAAAAATTTGCACAATAGGGGGAAAAAAAGAATAATACCTTTTTTTATTTTTTCCTGAAATATGCAGAATGGAACAAAATAGGCAATTGCATGTGTACCTCGTAAATCCATGGGTGAATTATATCAATTGCATAAAAATCCATAAATATCCAGCTACTTGTCTGGTATACTTGGCACCTGTAAAAATAGGCATTTACTGAAATGACTGAGTGCTGGTTTACTTTAGCCATTAATAAAAGTTATATACTTAGTGCTCTGTGCTAAAAATGTTAGGTTTGCAAAGCATGACAGAAGAGCTAAGTCCTATAAAACACTAAGTTAGAAGGATTATGGGGGTTTATTCTGTGTAGAGACAACTGAGCCAGGTCCTGTCATGAAAATCAAGAGAATTTGGAGAATATTGATGTTGAAAAGCACTCTTTTGAATAGTATAATTAAGGATTTTGTTTATCAGCTGGGAAGCAGGAAGCCATTTCAAAAGGCAAACCCACAGAATCTCAAAAACAAAAAGGGTAATGAAGTTCAACTAGTTTTCCTTACATTTTGAACTGAGGTATGCCTTAGCAACTTCATCTTCATTCAGTGAAGAATCTACTGATTCTTCTGTGAATCTATTTGTATTCTCTCTGAGCCAACTGAATCATGTTCAGATGCTGGTTTTACTTGAATTTGTAAGTGATGACGTTTGGGGCCCACGTAATATTCAGAATTCATGCTTGTTCTTCCCTTTATGAAAGTGACTTCTAAAAGCATTTTTGCACTTACTTGGTATTGAAATGATGAAAAGTCTATGCGTTTGTCTTCATTATCAAATTTATGAGTATAAGCCACAAAGCAAAATATGCTATTTATTGTAGCATTCTGGTGCAAAAAGAAGTTTCCAGACTCTCTTTAACAAAAAAATCTGTAGAAGGGTATGACCCTTCGTGTTTGATTGCTTTTTGGAGAGTAGAAGGTAGTAGAGGAGGAAAGGTTTGGCATTACACTTAAAAATACAGTTTGATTTTATTGTTCTGTGAGAAAGGAGAGGAATGTTGATTTGCAAAGAAATTAAAAGGGGCTTTCTCATGCTTTAGCAAGATCTGAAAAGAATCTATTAAGTTTATCCCCAAAAGAATCATCTTTCCCACTAGATACTTATAAAAATTTTACCATATCTAGGAATGTATTTAGCTTCCAAGTTATGGTCTGAGAAACTGTATTTCTAAATAAATCTGAATAAAGCACAATGGCTGTTTAAGTTCTTGTTTGTAATTGTATACACAGCCAGCAGTACTGATTCCTCTATTTAGACTGCCTATCACTTTTCATTATGCAAAAAAGTCTCACTGTACACGTGTGACAGGGGGAAAGGGTTCTTTAATTTGAAAGAACTGCAAACATGTCAGGACTGCATCAGGGAACATGAACTTGGAAGCCATAGTAGCTGTTAGGTATGCGTCTTATTGAGCATATATATAAAATATATTAAAAGATATTTAAATATAAATATAAATTTATTTAAAAATATATAAAAGCATATCTCAATATCACCAGTTTGCTACCTTATTTGTGATCTTCAGTGACACTGCAATGGCAGTGGACTAGAAAGAACCTGGGACATATGGCACAGGCATACAGTCATAGTTGTGAAGCTCTAGGAAATATGAATTCAACAACTTGAAAGTGTATGAAGGAAAAATAAGGAAAAAATGGAAGATTTGTAGGGGTGGATGACAGAAAGGAATCTGGAAATATTTTTGGACAAGAAAATGGTGCTAATGTGTTAAAGAACACTGAGAAGGAACTAAACAAAGATCGTAAGCAATTTGCAGCCTGCCATTCTGCAGAAAAATTAATGCCATATAATGCTGCAACCAATTTCCAGTGAGTTTTCTGCCACTATACATTAAAGAAGAAACATGCATAGGAAGACATGATACCTGCTTTGAAGTTATTACTATCTATTTTAAAACATAACAGTAAATACAGCAAACACAAAAAGAGAAACTGAGGGAAAGGAATATGACAATAGAAAGCAAATTCTATTCTATTAGGTTTAAATGCTAGTAATATATGCGTCCCTTGAACTAAAAAGTCTTGAAAAGCTAAAATTGTGTGGGAAATATTTGCTGCCTTGTGAAAGTTAAGAAACAAAGTTTTTTACATTTCACATTTCACATGAAAATGTTTTAAGTGTTTATTTATTTATTTTGAATGAAAGAAGAAAGAGAAGCTTACACAGAACAGCTGCTGAGCTAAGGCAAAGATTGGAAGTCCCAAGTTCAAGTCTCTGCTAAAATTAGTGTTTGTTTATACAAAGTATAAAAAGAGAAGCACAGGCAAGATGCTAATTGTGCATCAGCCAGTAGCTTAGTGGTTAAGGTTTTATCTGTGATGTGAAAGTTGGGAGATCAAGACCTGAATCTGACTCACCCAACACTAGCAGGCTCTTTGCTATGGCCACTGAAACACTGTTTACTCATACATCACCCTCCTCCCTCAGAAGAAATTGCATCTTTGTTAAAACCTTTCTGCCAAAACTAGAATATATTTTATAGTGAAGAGTGCTGTTTTCAAAACACTGAAGTGTCATATCATTAACTTGTAAGAAATTAGTTGTTTGTTGCAGCTTAACAGGTTTTATTATTTTCCTATTCAGGAAGAAAATCTAGAAGGAAAATATAAAAAGAAGTTAAGATTGAAAAATCAATCTAAATTGGGTAATGACTTAATACTCTAGAATTTCAAAATCCTCAAAGAAATTCAAATTCCAAAGCCACTATATTACGAAAAGACTAAATACTTCCCTGCTGAAATTTTATACTCTTTTAAAACTCTCCATAAAATTGTGATTTTTATCAGCTAGATCATGCTTTGCATTTACTTAATGCAAAATCACCCATACATCTTGGCAATACATTTGCAATGCTGTCTACTTGCTCTTTTAAAAGTAAATAGGGTAGAATAAAATATTATGGATTTATCATGATTCCTCATGAAAGTGTTCTCGTTTAGACAACAGGAAAGGAAAACAGAAAGCATGTGACACTAACAATGCATTGGGGGGTTTACCATTGATTTTGCTAGCACAAGTTAATAAAAATATTTAACTTGGTTAAAAATAGATAAGATTAATATTCTTGTCTTGAGTTTCTTTCAAAAAGCTTATTTTAATGATATAATCATTTGTGAATCTTCAAAACATTGCAGACATGTGCTTATATATATATGCGTGTATAATGCTTCCTTTCATCAAAAAGATCTCAATGAGGTTTATAAGGAATCTGTAATTAGGATATATAATTTCACCATTGAAATGTGACTACCTATTGGGTAGAAAATTACTTCCACATGTAACTTTATCCTGAAAATAATTTAAATGCATGTTTATATATGCAACTACTTTCCCTAAATCTGTGGGACTGCTTATATACCCAATACTGAAAAGAAGTCTATTTTGCATGCTCTGAGGGTTAACATCATCATATATAGCAACTGAATTCAGGCAGTTCACCTAGTATCACAAAACAAGGGTGAGGAAACCTGGTCACTAACCCAGAATAAACACTCTCTTTTAAACAGAAGTACAGCAAATCTGATATCTAATACACAGCATACAGAAGTTGCATTTCAAAAAGTTTATCTAAGGTGAAAGACCAAGCAACCTGAAACTACACCACCATGAAAAGACGAAAGACTGTGTTGCTTACCTAGAGTAGATCACTTAAAATCTCCAAATACTAATCATTTTATAACTGTATGTTAACATGGTTCCTTATACTTTCTAGGAGCACTTGCAAGTAAAATTATTCTATAAAGAAACCCAGAAGAATTATTAGGTAAGGTGTTTGAAAGTCAGCCCTTGAGAAGGCATCCAGATTGACTGTAGTCAAATGATATCATCAGTTGGACTGGATGATCACTGAGGTTCTTTCCAACTGAAATATTTATTCTACTCTATTCTCTTTTATTCTGTTCTAAATATGAGGGTTTCCCAATGCAGGACAGCACCACCACAGTGTCCCAGTGGAATCTGGGAGGAAAGAACGTCTACGACAGTGTTTTTCTTCTTTTAGCTTTAATCTCTTTTTAGACAAAAGTAACACAGCACTTTTTCCTTAAAAGCTCTGAGAAGTGTAAATACCCCCAAGTTTCTGACACAAAGTAGTCTATATTATAAAAGCATATTCCTGTGGGGCCTCCTATCTAGTCTGAGAAAGTACAATCTAGGGCTTTCACTCTGGACCCAGGAAAGTTTGATCCTCCTCTGGTCTCTGACAAAATCTTTGCTCTGTAGGTACGCTTAATCATTTCAACTTACCTTGTTTTTCTCTGATACTTTATGTCCTGCCTAATTAGATTACAAATTTTGTGTTTGCCTCTTATGTTTTGTAAAATGTCTGGCATAAAGGGCCACTTACCTCAGTTGACACATCAAGTGCTGCCATAATACAATTAATACCAATGCATCCTGATGTGACAATATTTCACCTTAATGTGACACAAGAGGCTGGTACTATACAGTGCACTTTAATCTAGCACTGAGGTGAGAAACAAGCTCAGGGTATGAAAATGAGCACCCAAGGGAAAATAGCAGGAAATAGGACTGAGCAGTGGATGAAAAGCAGAGGAAAATAAACTTCTGTTAAAACAGACTGGAGACTCCAGATCTGGAAAGTGGTAGTTGCTTTGCTTGGCAACCATCTACACACCCTTCTGTGGCATTTGCCCACACACACAAGAATATTATACATCTGAGAGTGAGCAAACAAACTTTTCAGCCCAAGGGATGCATGAGCTGTAATCTCACCTTCTGTCTGCTGACAAATAAGCTTGTGTTTTTCACAGTTCCTGTTAATGATCCATCTTTGCAGACTTTTTCTAGAGGGGGTTTTAAGGGAGATGCTGGTTAGTTACCATTTACGAAGATTCACTTGGCTCACTACACTTCCAGTGTGCTAAGTTGCTCTAAATCATAAGATTCCCATTACAGACTCTTCAGTTACAACTAGGAGTACACCCCTGATTTCCAGTAGTGGAGACTGAATTCTGTCTCATAAAAGAGTGGATATTCTTTACTTCACATTTGCAAAGTGTCTCCAAGCACTGAACTATTCAGCTCACAATACCAAGAATCCCAATAGTCTGTGATCTGCGTGTGTTTCCTACAACCAACAAAGGTACACTGTGATTTCTTCCAAATAATGGGCCATACAAAAGGTAACATCCTGGTCCCCCCCCAAGCATCCTGTTCAGCTATAGGAACTAAGTTCTGGTTGTGCCTGTAATGATATTTCCTATAAGAACTGGCTTAAAAGAAACTCCAAACAAAAAATGCTGAGCCACCTGAAAATACAGCTCAATGTTGGACAGGTTCCTGAAATAGTTCTGAGTGAACTAGTAATATCAAAAGCAGTATGGCCCTGTCAGTGCACTTTTCCTTCGCAGGATGAATAATCCAGAGCTCTGCACCTCACTAATGCAGCTGTATTGATTTTGAGACCTTGGTAGCTTGGGTATCTTTACGCAGCACAACGCTGTGTACAGTTATTCTTAGCGCTCATTCTCAAGGGATGCAATTAGGGTGACACTGAGTCTTAATTGTCTTTATAGATGGTATTTTCCTCAGAGCCCTGGCCCTTAGAAAAACAAAACATACTGCTTATTTTCAACTCTCCACAAAGAAATCTGCAGTACTGTGTATGGAACTTACAATTATAACATCATTTATTTTCAGAAGCAACTAGGAAGATACATCAATGATTTAGGGAAGTTCATCCCACCTGGGCTAAACGAAACAGATCTAACCGACAACTCTTCGAAACTGGTGGGTGGTGAACACATGCGGGAGCGAACAGAAGCGCCCCAGTCAGGGAGCTGTGAAGGGTTTGAAGCCCACGCCCGCGCCAGCAAGGAGCGCAGAGCAGATCTGTGCACCAGGTAAGGTGCTGAGAACTCAACATCAGCACTGTAAGTGAGGAAGCAGTTACAGAGTGTCGGTTTTTGTCGGGTCCTGATACCTGGTAGAAGGATGGCCCTCACGAACGTCACTTTCAGGTCAACTTCATCTGAAACAAACAAACAAGAAGTCCTCAGAAGCCCCATCTCCGCCCCGCAGCGTCAGCCAGTTGGTCAGTGATCACCAGGCACTTGTTCCAGGGCAGCACTCCCGACGCCACCGAAAGCTCACACTACAAACCCCTGAGCTGTCCCCCCAGCACCACCTAGCCCCTTCCTAAGACGCCTGGACACCACACGCCCGCCTCTTCCCGGGGCTCAAACAGCGTCAAGAGGACAGAACCCCACCCCCACTACAACCTCACCAACTCCCAGCTCCATCAGCCACCCGCGCGCCCCGCCCCGGTGGGCCGCGGGGGAGAGGGCGGGACCGCGAGAAGGTCCCGGATGGAAGCAGCGCGGCGTGCGGCAGCGTGACCCCTCCCTGCCCGGAAGTGCGGCGGCGGCGGCGGCGGCAGGAGGAGCGGTGGCGGCAGCGGGGGCGGACGGGATCCGCGAGGTACCGAGCGAGGGGGAGGGGCGGCAGCGGGTCTTGTCGCGGGCAGCGATGCGGCTCCGCCACCGCCCGGCCTCGCCGCATCCGCCTCCCGCCGGGCACCGGTGACAGTCACACCTTCCCCCCGCCCCGGCAGTATGAGACCCGCCGCGCCTCCCAGCCAGCGCCGCGCTCCGGTACGTACCACCCCGGGCCGGGGGGGTGAGGAGAAACGGCAGGGGAGCGCTGCTGGCTGACGGGTTGCGTGTGGGGGCAGGCCTTTGTTGCGGTCTCCCCTGCCCATCGTCGTGCTGGCGGGGCGGGTCCGCGTCCCCCTGCCCGGGGCAGCGACCTTGCAGGGCCCTTCCCGTGACGCGGAACCGGGGTATTGTTGAGGGGCTGGGGGTACCACTCCCGCTCCCCCTCAGCGCCTCGCCTTCGCAGTGGCGAAGCCGCCTCGGCCCGGGCCGCACGAGCGGAGGAGGCTGGGGACTGGCGTTGCTTCCACGTATGTAATCCATACCTTGGGCAGGACGCGCTTCGTTAATGGGCTCTTGCAGGCCCTGGCATGAGTGCTTTCGGCTGCACGGTGCGGGAGGCCGTCGTGAGAAACTGGCTATTAACATCTTAGTTTCTGTGTACGCTCTTGTTACCCTAAGCTGCAGTTCACATAAGCTGGGAAAGTTCACATCCTGGGGGAAACATAAAATAGGGGTTTGGCTCCCTTCTTCGGGCCGCGGCAAACTTTTGGGAACGCTGTAGAAGGAAGTGAATAATGTTTTAAGAGCTCGTGTTTGATTCATCTGTGCTGTCTGCACCATTTTATGCGTGGTCAGGAAGCGGCATTGACTAATAGTGGTTTTCACCTGATGATGTCATCTACCGAAATTCACAGGACTCTGGTGAAATTTGCATCATAAGGCTTTTTGAGAGCACAAGAGTTGAGAAAGGAGCATAGACAATGGAAAAAGGCCTAACAAAGAAAGCAGCGTGATCCCTGTTGATGAGTTCACGATCGTTTTTTAATTGCAATATGCTAAAATCGACAGCTAATTTTAAAATGTAGATTTGCTTTGTGAAGGTATTCTTAGCTTGTTTTGTAAAATGGTGTTGAGAGTTATAAAAATAGTATTTGAACAAAAAGGATTGTTTCTAACCTCCTGCCGGGGAGAACAATCTGTGAGAGTCAAGCTGGGTCATTCCTTATTCTTATCAGTTCTGCAGAATGCATTATTTGGATAGATTTCCCATATGGTTAGAGGAATTTGTACCACAGTGCTGCTGAAGCTGAGCCATTTGTATGATAGCCAAGGCATTTGTTTAACTCTTAAAAAAAGGGAAAGTGTTTTGTTCCCTTTTCAGGGCTGTGGGGGGTTTTTGTGGTGTTGTTGTTTTTTTTTTTTTTTTTTTTTTTTTTTTTGTAGTATAAACTTTATTACTTCTGGAAGTAAGAAGCCCATTTTAGAGAGACACTTAGCAGTCACTGTCACTTCTGAAAGTGTTTTACCTGGCTTCCCTATCTGGGCCTTCTGGAATGTGTGAGGAGCACAAACATAAATTTTTGTTTGTGAAGGATTTCCAGTGTGTGTCTACTGCACAGTATTTCTCCCCACTCCGTAAGTAGATGTTTGCTCAGGAAAGGGAAAATAATTTCTAAACAATACGCCTTTATATATATAAAGCTGCAAACATGTCAGACATTGGTACATCACCAGAAACTACTTTTAACTCTCTTCTGGAAACCTGAGATTTTAAATATCCAGAAATATCCTTGGTGTTACAGTGCCTTGAAACAGCTTTCTGCCAAACTTTTAACTTTGGTACTTTACAATCTGCTTTTAAACTGTCAGTGAAAATAAAGCATTACATTCTGAACTTGCATAGGCGTTGTGAGCTACTTGTTGCTATTAAAAACTTCAATACGCTGTAGACAAATATAAAATAAATTTGAAAAGCCACCAGCTTTTTCTTGGCCTGATCACCAATTTTAGCTGTTAATGCCTACAGTTTACTGTTCTCGGATGTTCAGTTGAAATAACATATTGGAAAACTGCCTTTTTTTTTTTTTTTTCTTTTCCTTCCCCTCTCCTTTTTTTCTCTATGTTGTTTTTATCTGTTAATTTTGGGGCCTTTGAAAGCATCAAACACAAATATACAGGAAAGATAAGGAAACCAGTTGATACAAACAACAGAAGTTAAAATAGAAAATAAATAGCTGAGGACAGCAATAGGTAGTGTAGTTACAACTTTCATGTGCATCTCATTGACTTATCTTTTTATTTATTCTTCCTTGTTCTTTTTTTTTTGTCTGCATTTGTTGTTCTCCCACTCTTTCATACACAGTCTCTTCAAATCTCTCCCTTATGTTCTCTTTACATCTTATGCTCTTGCAGAAATGATTGCAAATAGAAATATTGAGTGTCACTTGCTTCTGGGGTGTGCTCAGAAGTAGGCTTCTGTGTGTGTTTGTCATGATATAATGAAACCAGGACGATCTTGCTGAAACTACACCATCCCAGTTTGGTTTGTTGGTTTGGTTTTTAGATTATTTTTCTTTCTATTGAGAACAAGTGGATATTTGTGGTCTTTTCTCTCACAGTTTTTGTGACAGGCTCATAAGCTCCTTGTAGGTATTTCTGTCTCTTTGTAAAAGGCAGTCTACAACATGCTGCCCTTTCTGCTTCCTATTTATTTAGCAAAACATGGTTAAGAGTAAGGACATGTAACTAAGATTATTACACCCATAAAAAAGCAGTGACCTTATACTTGTAATCATAAAATAATGTGGTCTTCAAAATACTGCACCCTGGATTGAAACATGAAGATGTTGAAAAGTGTCAGCGTTGTTCCCTGCCCACCTTATTTAGGCCTTCCTTCACTGTGGATGTCAGAGTCCTTTGTTGACAGCTAGCTCTTCCTTAACCATCTCTTTTTCATTGGCTGTCACAGTCAACTAGTATTGCATTACTGATGTTATATTAACTTACATGAATTGCATAGCTTCAGAAGTCTACTAGCATAGTGAAGCTGAAGGGGGGGCCCTCTCCTAAGTCTACGGAGGTCACTGGACTGAGAAGGAAGAGCATTTTGGTAGCCACATAGGCTCTGTGTTTTGTTGTGTATGTCTTAAACCTTGCATTTTTAGGATAAAATAGAAGGACTTTGCCTCAGTGGTTGTCTAGTGCCTGCACCGTCATGCGAGAGATTTGCTCTCCAAGAGGCTTTCATACCTTGGCTCATGATTCCTTTTCCTCTCTCTGCAAAATGCGTGCATATTCAAAGAGGCTTCTTCCTTGCTTTGATTTCTTAAGTTTCCAGTTTGTCCTCATGACACTTTTTTTTTCAATTACTTCTTGTTCCACCCAAATCAAAAGGGCTCCCACTGGTATTGTCCCTTCAGTTTGTGCTTTGTACTTGGAGGTACTTAGTGCAATGAGGATGTAGTAGTTACTGAGAGAAGATGGTCACCCTGATTTAGTGGGTTTCTTAAAGCAGTGTGTGTACTATGTTATAGAGCGTGTATTGTTTTGTGTTAAGTGTTTCAAATCTTGGTAGTGTTTTAGCTATTCAACTTTGGTGGGGCTATATGTTAGCAGTTCAGTGTTGGAGTTGAGGTTAAACAAGAAAAACTCTCAAGTCTCCTGGTTCCAGTTTACCTGTGTTTAATAGCTTCGTGATGTGGGTGTGTTAACCTGGTTTAAAATGATTCTGTATCAGCTGTAAAGGGTTGTGGGGTTTTTTTGGTGGGTTTTTTTTTTTTTTTTTGTGTTCTTTATAAGGAATTCCTTTGCAAGCAGGCATGTTAGCTGTCAATGTTGTTTGCATATAGCATTTAGGAAATGTAGTGGAAGGGGAGATATTCTTGCAGCTGAGTCAGAAACTCGTTGGCATGGAATAATCTAGAGACCTCACATGTACAAATTCCCTGAATTAGATTACTTGTCCTTGATGCTGCCTTGTATCTCCTGTATGCCATTTGTCATTTGATTTTTTGTGAAAAGTATCACATTTGCCACTTTTCATTGATTGTCTTTTTCTTTCTGTGGAAATCATCCAAAATAGGTGACATAAAACAAATGTAATATGTTACTTCTGGAATTTGACAGTTGCTTTCATGAAGAAAGCTGCTTTCTTTCTCCTGCTGCTTATTCAGGGATTAAAGATGGACTAAATGACTTCAAAGTGGACCTTTGTTTTTTTTTTTGTGTTTTATTTTTTTTTTTTATGTAGTGTGGAATGCTAGGTGAAAGGAGGGAAGGGTTAGTGTTGAGTTCCCACCTCTATAAAAGAGGCTGCTGCATGTACTTGTAACCATTTTTTATTTAAATTTATTTATTTTTTTTTAATATTAGAAGTGTCTAAGTGTGCTCTCCCTTGATTTCATTGCTGAATATATGGAATGCAGCCGGTGAGTTTTGGGAGCATTTTTAAGATGGTGATTTGCTTCTTGTGTGTCTGTGAGGGTTTTGGTGGTTTTTTTTTTTTTTTTTGTGGTGTTTTTTGTTTTGGTTTTTTTTTTTTTAGACTTTTTTTTTTTAAGTTCACATCTCAGCTCAGTTGATATGCATTATTTGAAGCTCTATTTTGATTGTACTCTTGCTGTAGGATTGCTTTAGAATAGGCAGCTGTTGAGCCTTTAATTAGGGGTACTTTGTCAGTTGAGTAGTGAACAGTCTCTGTCAGTTCTGCCTGCCTTCATCTATGTGACATTTGCTCTTTGCACTATATTGTGACTTGACTTCTTAAGCAGTTCAAAGGTGAATTATCATTTGATGTGTAATTTAACTGGCTGCTTTATAGAAAGAAAAAGTAATTGTGTGCCAGGGAGAAGCTCTTGGTGTAGGCAGCATTGCTGCTTATGGAATAAATGTCTCCAGCAATTGGGAAGCTTCCAAAGTTCATGGGGTGGGAACCTCTTACTGTTATACCTGCCTCTGTTGTGCAGTGGAGATCACTGGGTGAAACTTGGGAGACAAGGTTTCTTTCGGCCTCCTTCCTTGTTGCTCCTTCAATATTTATCCCCTCCCAAGAGCTCACTTACCAGTTGGTCAAGTCACTTGCAAAATCAATTCATAAGTAAGGTTGTGAATGGAGAAGAAGGGAATCGGGGGCAGTGATGACTTGCACTTGATTTGTTTCAAATGCCTTGTTTACTTGTGTATTAAATGCTTTAAAAATTAATTAGACTTTGTGTCTTTGAAGGGTTTGGGTTAGTTGCATCAGTTGTTGCTTCCTGAAAAACTGAAATTGCATGTAGGTGCCGAACTCATTCTGGCTGAGAAATAGCTGGTATAACTTTCTCCTCTGGTGTCATACTTTCTCGTTCTGTGTTCCCCTGCTGATGACTTCTTTGGAAAACTACTTGTCCAAAAAATTTTAATTTTCCTGGCTTTCTTTATTCATATTCAGTATCTAATTGATGGGTCTGTTTTCTCCATCAGCATGGCCTGTAGCCTGTGAAGGACAGCCATTTTCAATATACAGGGATTAAGTGGAAAAAAATCACTGGTTTAAGTTGAAATCTAAGTAATTTGTTGCTTTGATTGCTTAATGTATTAATCTAATGATCCAGATTAGCTAGCTAATAATTTCTTAATGCTCTTAGAAGAGGCACTTGTTTACTGTATGAGGCATCTAACACAATGGGGCTCTGAATTACTTAATCTGTAGACATTACCACAGCAACAAAACAGCACTCTTTGATGGCATTTTTTCATAAATTTTAAAACAGATGGAAACTTGTTAACAGAGTTTAATTTCAGAGTTGCTTGTTTGTAATCAAAAATCTTGAAGATAAAATCAGAACTGTTTTGTAATGAATTTAGATAACAAATGCTTAATGTAGTTTGTTTCAGCTTCTGGAAGCAATATATCATGAAGATATTAAACTTTAACTCCTTTCTACAAGCATCATATGTATCAGTGGTCACACTGATATTTACTTATGAAATCGAGTAACTGTTCTTGTAACAGGGCAGAATACAGTCATGTCAACTAATGTGTTTATGGTGTGCATGAAATTAATTGCAGCAATTTGCATACATACCTGTTTTAAATGTGTTTTTTAATGCATTTGGAAAGTTCTGCTTTGTATGAACTCATCTAAAGATGTGAGTCATACTACTACAGTTCTGGAAATGTTACATTAGAAATCAAATTGTTTAAAATCCCTTGGCGCTTTGGGTAATTGTAGGTTAATATAATACATTGCTGTATTGAGTGTTGAAGTTGGTGTGATCTTACTCGTAGGTCTGGTACTGCATTTGGTGGGTGGTGGTTTCAGAAGAATAGAATGTATAAAATCCAGCTTTGATGTTTTTTTCGATCTCTGCAGAATACATCAAGGTGCATTTTGCTTGTTGCTTCTGTGCATATAGCAAACAAACTTAAAATCTAACATGGCAGCTGAAGAATATTTGTGTTGCAATGGGTGATTTATAAGAAACTGAAACTTCTTATATTGAAGAAGTTTGCATGAAGACATTTTTTGCAAGATTTACAAAATACACCAAGCAGGTGGTTGAGCTGAGGGGAAAACAAATAAATGCAGTAAATGCATCTGGAAGGTTTGAATTAATACTATTACATCCTGTGAGAGGCTTCTGACTGGGGGAGTTCCTGTGTTGCTTATCAATGATGTTTTCCTAAAGTGTGGCTGTTCTCTTAAAAAAAGAAAAAATGGGGGGAGGGGGTTGGAGGGGATTGGGAGGGGGCTAGGAGTAGGAGGAAATCATAACGCAAGTAGAAGTGGAAGAAAACCTTGTGTAGGCAGTAGCCTGCTTAAAATTTGTATGTGGTAAACTTTGTACCCATAGTTAGTTGCTGTGATTAGTTGTATTCATAAGATTATCAAGCAAAATTAACCTTTATTCTGTGATCAGTAGTTTGAAATATTGAATATTGTTTCACAGACCAAGCATCATTTTTTAATAATTTAAATACCAGTTTTATTTGGAAATGTGCCACCCCCTCCAGTAGTTGTGAGGCTCTACTCACTGAGTGGTGGTGAGTGGTGAGGTAAAAATACATGGCAGTAGAATCATCTAATGTTATTCTGGGGACCTAATAAATTATAGTGTCTAAGCTTTCACAGAGGTTTCCAGAGTCACTTGTGAAGATGGGCTCATTGCTTGGTGTTAGCTGACTTTTTGATTTCCCGATGTTAAATTGCATTTTTAACTTCTGGGTTTTTTTTGTGAAAGCAGTATTCTGTGGCCGAACTGGATCATCAGGATGATTCACAGTGTGGTTGTGTTTCTTGAAGGGAGGCAAGACCCAGCAGACTTGCATCTACTTTAGGTCTGCCTTATTTGACAGCACTGAAGACGAAACAAAATTATTTACTGGCTGTAGCAAGTGGAGGACTTTGCAAGCTGAACTGTGCTAGGGTATCAGTAAAGAGAGGAGGAATGTTAGGCTTATTTGAGCATAGATGTCAGTGGGTGATGGCCTCAGTGGTATGCAGCCTGTGCAGCACAATTTCTGGAAACAGCTTCTGGTAATAAGACAGCTACTTGCAGTAGTAGTTCCCAGTGTGGTGGTTTGTGGAGTATGTTGCCAGCAAGAGCTTCTCAAAGGCAGCTGAAGCAGCTTATGAAAAGAGACTTTGGTGTGATAGAACTTACCGCCTTTTAATCAACCCTGTTGCTTTTGTCAAACTGAAATCTGCTTAACTGTGCCCAGACTAGCCAGGCCACTCTGACAGCCCTATGCCATCCTGTTTACCTTACTGTTGTTTTTAAACTTAATTAAACATTACCTGCAGAGGAACAAACTGATGGCATAATGAGACTGTGCTGGGGGGCGAGGAGAATGTGAGCAAACAGCCTGTTTGGCAAGGTGTGAGCTAAGTTTTTTGCGCACTCATGCTTTGGTAACTAGGGCTTTTTTGCAAGACAACATTTTTCCTATTGCTTTGAATATAGTCTTAGTTTTAATCCTTAGAGAGTTTGTGCAAGTTTTGTTAAGTGAGTAGGTGATGTGTGTTATCTTTTTCAAGAAAGATCTGTAGTGGGGAGCCTGATATAGAGTAACCTGCACCATCAGGGGTTCCCGTTCCCTCTCATCCTGTGTTGCAGTCCGAGGTTGCAAATAGAGCAGTGAGTTCTGTCACCTCAGCAGATGTAGAAGCAGTGGGGCTTGGTGTTGTGAAGCAAGAAGCGGTTATTGCTGAGTAGTCTTGTGAAGCATTAAATGGTTCTGTGACAGTTGAAAGCTATTGAAATCTTTTAATGCTTGAAATAATTTCAAAGAAGTAACTTTTGTGTGAAAGAAATGTAAATACTGCTTTTGGTCTTGGGACTTGCTCTTTCTAATCTATAATTTTAAAAGTTTACAGCTCCTGAGTTTGATCAACTGGTCTTTGTTAAGAGGTTTGAATTGCTTTTGTTGTGGCAAATGGTATCTTAAGCAGATTATTTTGGAATTGTTTTTAAATCCAAAAGTATAAACAAAACAATCTCAATGTTTTTGAAACAATAGGAGAAATTGTGTCTTTGAATTTCAGAAACCAGCCTCTATTGGACTGAAATTGGGAGCTGGATTCTGTGATTCTTTATGGGTCCCTTCCAGATGGAGGTATTCTATGAACTTTTAGGATTTTCTTTTTTACCTTTCTGGGTGTGAACATGTTTAACTGCAGTCCGAGACTGCAAGTCAAGTTTTGCTTTCCTTGATGGCTTTCGTCAGGTTCTCATAAAGCTATGCTTTCAGAGATTCCTAGTTAATATTCACAAAAGCAAGGGAGTGTGCAGCTGTACCTCTTGACCTACCTGTCTTTCCTACGGTGTTGTTGAGGATGAAATTTAATACCCAGTCCATTGAAATTGGTTCAGTTTCAAGACTCTTTGGGTGAACAGTGTCGAATGCAGTTTAGTCCTCTGGCAGAATTGAGTTTTGGGGTTTGGAGATCATGTGTAGGTGTTGTGGTGGTGGTGTTTGGTTTTTTTGGGGTTTTTTTTGCCCCCTTTTTTTTTTTCCCCTCAGTTTTCCAGCTTGTAAGTATCAGCTGTTCTTTGCACAGTATAATACACTTTGTGACTGGTCTGGTACAAGGCATAAGATGATGAGCTGTATGAGCTGTACCTCTCACAAACTTACCACAGAGGTGCAGCTCTGTGCACAAATGTGTCCACTGTTTGCCATGGTAGGTAACACAGCAAGAAATGAATTATCAAAAGCCCTCCTGGTAACATCTGTGAACTTTTGGCTGCTGAAAGCAGTTGTACCATTTCAGCATGGACTTTCCAGGTGATAACCATCTGCAGAGGTTAATGAGGGGGGCATTACACTGCTGTTGCTCTTTACAACTTCTCTGCAGCAAATGAAAGCATCTGTCTCCAGAGAGTGTAGTCCAGTGCTTTTCACAAATCTTAGGAATTTAAAAAGAAAGGAAAACCAAAACGAACCACCCCAAAGTAACTGAATCTGCTGGGGAAATATAGTTTCTGTTACAATTTGAAGTCAACTTTCCATTGTTTTTTGCAGATACTTGTTTCATGTACAAAATTGAAAGCCAAGATTAGCATTTTCAATTTGGTGAACTCTTAATGGTGTGTAACTGAAGTATTTAGGGGAAAAAAACGTCTTTGCTAAATATACTTTGACATGCCAGCAATTTGTTCGAGTAAGAGTAATGGAGTAAAACTAAGGATGCGAAAAGATCACTTTGGCTGTATACCAGGAGATGCCCCTAACATCAGCAGGTTATTTGAACAGAATAGTTTTCCAAGTGGAGTCATGGTGGAAATACCCATCTTTTTGGGTCCCATAAAACTAGACTGGTCTCAATGAAATTGAAATATGCTGTAAGAAATAGTACTGCATTTCTTCAGGGAAATGCATAGATGACTCCCATAGGGAGGGGATGGTCTAGGCTATCTAATAAGGGGTACAGTGGTTGTCCTATAGTACAGAACAATAATGCAAGGCTCATACTCTGGGATATTATTAATGAGCTTGGCAGATGTAAACTTGACAATTATAGTTCAGTCTCTCCTGAGCACTGTGTTTTCTCTCAGCTGAGGTAAAATTCAACTATATTTTTCAGTAGGTTGGGATAGGAAATAAAATTCAGAGCAAAGCCTGAAAATTGCATGTACTCAGCTTGACAGTTTTTACAATTAATAATGTGATCTAGCTAATTTTGAACTGCTGTTCCAAAGCGTTATTAGTTATAACTAATAACTGTTCAGTGTTATTAGTTATAGCTACACCACCATACTCCTGAAAAGTCGGGCATTTCACATGTGCTGGGTTTTGCCTAGCTCTTCTTTGCTGGGGCTCTTCTGCTGGAACCCCCTTGAGGATGTGCTTTTAAATTCTGGAGTCTTAGTTGCAGCTATTTTAAGATGTCTCTGACCCCAGCTGCCTGCCCTATCTCTGCTGGAGTTTACTTTCCCTGGAGTAGGGGTGACAGGGGATGACTATGTAGTTTCTCAACTGTCACAGTCCCATCCAGGGTTAGTGTTTTTCTCACTGGAGAGTTGTGGAGAGGGTTATGAATTGGCTGGTGGTGTGGGTGCTGAAGCGTGTGTGTTTCTCCTGGCAGGGCAATAGCTTCCAGCAGCTCTGGGGGCCTGGCAAGGGTGAGATCTTCAGTGTGAAGCGCATAGGAGCAGCCAGAGCTTATGATTTAAGCCCCAAAACCTGGTTTAGGTTTGTACAAACTTGGTTGCTATTGTGTGGTTCAAGAGCAAACTTAGATAAGCATTTTTTAATGCTATGTCCTTCATTAGGGACTGTGGTGAGAGGACAAGGTGTAACGGGTTCAAACTTAAACAGGGGAAGTTTAGATTGGATATGAGGAAGAAATTCTTTCCTGTAAGGGTGGTGAGACCCTGGAATGGGTTGCCCAGGGAAGTTGTGAATGCTTCATCCCTGGCGGCGTTCAAGGTGGGGTTGGACATAGCCTTGGATGGCATGGTTTAGTGTGAGGTGTCCCTGCCCATGGCAGGGGGGTTGGAACTCTATGATCTTGAGGTCCTTTCCAACCCTAACTATTCTATGATTCTATTCTATGATTCTATAAAAAAAGTCCCTAAAATCTTCCTTTTAGCTGTTAATAGATTTCACACTTCTTCAGTTAGGGTTTTCCTGTGTATAACTCAACTGCTGTTCCCTTCTGCTTGCCCTAAAAAGGAAACAGTTGGTATGTTAGAAGTACTACAAATACTGAATGTAGTATATCCTTAGCCTATATGTTTTCTAACTTAGGGGATGGATATATATAACTGCAATTGTTTAAGTGTTAGTAATACAGTTAAATGTTGCAGTGATAGGGGTTAGATTCAGTAAATACTGAACACTGTATTTAAATTTTGTGAGTATATCTTGAGTGTGTTTCCAGAGAAGCAAGTGGTGATACTGAACAAATTGGCAGCAGGGTTGGAACTAAATGATCTTTAAGGTGCGTTCCAACCCAAACCATTCTATGGTTATATGAAATTAGAAAACTGCCTAAGCTTAATAGATCTTTCAAATGTTTGTAATTT
This sequence comes from Amazona ochrocephala, assembly GCA_039720435.1. Taxonomy (NCBI): domain Eukaryota; kingdom Metazoa; phylum Chordata; class Aves; order Psittaciformes; family Psittacidae; genus Amazona; species Amazona ochrocephala. Next base: position 36,240,318 of record CM077881.1, read on the forward strand.
TTGTTGTGTATCATACAGCAGAAAGTTTAATCATTACCTATAGGAAATATGCAGCAACTCTTTCAAAAAGATCAACTGTGAAGACATGCAAATCATATTAATTGAGAAACAGTCCTATGTTTTACAAAGTTCAGATTTTTTTGCCTACGTACTAGTAGAAATCTTACGAGTTTTTGTAAGTATAATTAGCTTACTACACAAACTTAAACAGGGAGGAAAAAAAGTATTTCTCTTTGATTGGATGTTTTAAGTCTCTGAAATTTGATGAGAAAGCAAATCTCTCTCCTGTGGATTTGATCAGCATTCAGGACCCAAGAGTTTCATGCTACTGAATAGGCATGACCCAGGTGATGGGTGGCTGTTACAGAAATATTTCCATGGCCAAGGAGAAAGGGACATGGCTTTCTTGGCTCTTAAACAGTTTGACCTTCATAAGTTGGTGCTACCTAGAACTGTTTGAGTCAACTGGAACATTGGTTCAGTCAGGGGTGCACAAGTAACTTTGTGTTGGGCTTTAAAATGTCTTTCACTTCATATTTAACTTTTTGATATGGTTTGTTCTCCATCTTTAGCTTCATAAATGTATACTCTCTCACCCAAGAAGTGATAAAATTCAGTATTTTTCCCAATTGTTTGACTCTGTAATTTAAAAACCAAAACCGATTCCTTGAGTAAGAAGTAACAATAGGTAGCATTATATATGATACTTACATAATATTATGTAATTGCTCACTAGTGAGAGGAAATTAAATCGATACCTCTGTAACTGTTTATTTTGAATGAGGTTTTGGAAGCTGATTTTAATTGAATGGAAGGCTCATTCACTTTAGATTTATTTGCTTTAAGTTTTGGCTGTGCAATTAGACAAACTATATTTGGTTTCCGAATTACGTATTTACTAGGAATAAAAGTTGGAAGAACAGGGTGTTATTTGGCAGTTAACTTTCAGAAGGTGATCTTTTATTTCAGCCAGTGATGAAATACCAGTATTTCCAAAGAGGGGAGTAAAAAAGTTAATTTGTAACAGCTTTGCATTTCTTGAGATGTGCAGTCCTGTTTGAGAAGAGACTGTCGCCGTTCAAATGGAATATGTAGTACATACATGTGAGATTTCTTGGTATGGTAATTTTTTAGGCTTTCCTTAGGGATTGCTAAATGATATTAATACCACTCACTCTTAGACACAATTTACTCTTAGTTTTTGCATTAGCTGTTCAATGCTTGATGTTGTTTGCTGGATAGAGATGTTTGATGTTTCAGTCATGGCAAGCTCCGCAGCCTCTTTCTGGGGCTTTGTGGAGACCGTGCTGTCATGGTTTGAAAGTGCACAAAGACATTACTATTAAATATTGCTTTGTTGTCCAGTTTCTGGACAGGACATGAGAGAAAGCCTATACTGTGCCAGGCCACTCATGTGAGGGTATCTCTTCCTGGTGGAAGGGATGTCAGAGAAAAGAGGGTCAGCAGGAGCTAATCATCAAGTTCCTAATGTGCTTTCCTTCTCACTCTTGAGGGAGCAGGACAGGGTCACTGGCTTGCTTGGTGAACTGATGTGTGGGTTAGGTTCTGGCAGGCTGGATTTGACTTTTGGGGTGTGTTGGATACCCTGCAGAAGACTGTTTAGCTGTTCCTGCCAGTAATTTGCTGACTGTAACACCTTATTGAAATACAAAGATAAATTATCCCTATGGTCACTGGTTAACATGCGCACCTGCTTGTGTGGAGTTACTGCACTATTATTACTCAGAAAGAACTATTAGGATATAGTTGTTACATTGAGCTTCTGCTCTCAGATATGAGGGCTGGCAAAACATAATGTTAACACTTTAGACAATTCTTCACATAGGTTTATGAAGTGTTTTGTAGGTTTATTTTGGGGGGTTAGGGAACTCCTCTTTGTATTTGTATGCATGTGGTGCTTTCTTAATGAGCTGGTAATGTTTTCAGTGAAAAAGTTGAGATGGTTCCAACACAAGATGTAACAACCTGGAAGTGTGTTCTTGTCTAGCTCTAAGAGGTTGAAAAAAAAACTTTATTTAGAATAACATGAACAAGCACTCAATTTTTGGGAAAGGAAGCAAGATGGTGTTTTATGGAATTCATGTTCTTTGGATGTATGAAGTAGCTTTGAATCTTAAGATCTCTTTTTCAAAGTCATGAAAATGGAGAGCTGATACAGCTTTTGATGAAATTTAGTGGAAATGCTTTATGGAAGTTAGCCCATGCTTTCTTTACACTTCATGTGCAGGTAATTAATGATAATCAACTTATGTGGCTTGAAGCTTAAAGCAAGTATTTTTTTTGACTAGGAGAGTACTTCAGTTGATTCCTGAATAAAATGTGCTTTGAGAAATCCCTTCTTTTGTTATCTGTGCGTCTACAAACCCACTACTGCTCTGCAAGTGGTACCCAGCTCTGTGAACATCCTAATTTAACTGGGGCTGGTTTACTTGGCAGAGTGATTAGCAGGTAAAACCAATACCTTCCTTGAGAGACCAGTACAAGTAATAAGCCCATGATGTTTGGATTAGAAATTAGAAAGAAGTTCTTCCCTGTGAGGGTGATGAGGCACACGTTGTCCAGAGAAGCTGTGGCTGCCCCATCCGTTGAAGTGTTCAAAGCCAGTTTGGATGAGGCTTTGGATAAGCTGGTCTAGTGGAAGGTGTCCCTGCCCGAGGCAGGGAGTTTGGAACCAGATGATCTTTAAGGTCCCTTCCAACCCAAACCATTCTGTGAATCTGTGCATTCTATGTTTGGGGTCTGGGAATGCAGGTTAAGTAAAATACCTTTGAGCTTTTCTTCTGTTTGTATTTGTTTTGTTTTGTTTTTATTTTTTTATTTTTGTTTTGTTTTATTTTTATTTTTGATGGCGGGAGTGTTTGTTTTGTTGTTTGGGGTTGGGGTTTTTTGAAGTTAGCCAATGAAAGCAGCATCTCAGCGAGTAAAATCATCACTGACTGCTGCGCTACATTCAGTATGGGTATATCGTTTAATTGAAAAACCAACTAAACAACAAAGGTACTTGACATCCTTTAAAAATACATCTCTTTCCCTTTGGAAACCAGAAACTTCTTTCACCCTCATCCATTAAAACTTGTTTTACTGTTCCCAGTGCATGTTTACTCTGGTCAAACACATCCGTCTGGCAAAATGGCCACACTGGCTTGTTAAGCCAAGTCCAGACAAGTATGGCATTGCCTGAACACTCTTGGAGGCATTGCCCGATAATGTCCTGTCACCTCTGGTGCTTTGTTCATGATAGCCTGTGGAGAAATAAGTGCAGGTTCTAGCATGAGTTGTTTTGTCCTGCAGATAACAGGCCTTTCTGCACTTCATTTAACTCTGCCCAGTCATTCTCAGACTGGTTTTGTAAACTGCAGCTCCATCTTGTTCCCAACCGTCTGATCTAATAGGTTGTGATGAGGGCTTGGGACTTAAAAAATGTTTTTGTCAGAGCTGAGGGCAGTGGCTAATCAATGATTCATAAACATTTTCTTCAAAGTGGTATTTAGATGTCTCCCCAAGCAGAATACAGTACGTAGAACAAAGGGGTAAATGTGTAAGTGCATTTTTTTTCCCACCTTCAGTCTGCCCTTGTAAGGTCCACTTTATCCTGGTAGCCATCACTGACCACACGAAGTGGGTAAGGCGCTTGGCCTATAAGGCCTGGTTGGTCTGAGCAGCAGTCTAGGGTCTGAAAAAAGTTCTCCCTTCCCCAAACACCTCTACACTTCAGGATAGCATCTTTGAAGCTTGTGTTCTCTTTCGCCTTGTACTTTTGGTAAATATCCCCACATCCCCACCCAGATACTGATTAATAAGTTAAGCGAGGGGCAGATGAGCAGTACTGCTGAACTGTTTCCATGCTGTTCCTGGCAGTCTTTTGGTATGTCTTGACAGAGAGCCTCTGATGCTCTGTGTATTTGTTCTCCATTATTCAGTTTTGCTGTTAGCTGGTTTCTTACTTTTTTTTTTTTTTTTTTCAATTACACATCCAGGCATATTAAAAAATAAAAAAGACAGCTCACAGTATGATATGAAGTATTTAAAGTTACTTTTTTCTCCCAGTTTTCTGAATCTAAAAATTTGATTGACTTGCTAAATCCATGCCAAAAAAAAAGTGATGTCTAAATCTGTTCCTCAAAGACTTATCATGAGCTCATGAAAATCAGTTTCCTAGTTCTAATGCTGTAAATGGAAACTTAACAAAATGCTGAAGCTGTTCAGAAGGATCTGTAAAGGGTACTTATGTAAAATCATGCTTTCTGTCAGAACCTGAAATAAAAAAAAGCCATGCTGCAGGTGGAAGCAGCCTGTGAAGTACAAATGCCCTGGGTAGAGCAGGTACAGAGACAGGGTGGCAGACACCTGAAAATAATTGAAAATACCTACCCTTGCTTGGGGTTAAATTGTCAGTGAATCGGGCAATTTAGCTGTGTGACAGGAGGGGGCAGAAAACAACTGGTAGCTGGCATAAGGTCACTGAATGCTTTCTAAAGAGCTTGCTATACAGCAGTTATTTTCAGTCTTTTTCAATTTAGAGACCCTTTCAGAGAAAACTAGGCTCAGATCTGCTGCTCCTTCATGGTTACTGGGAGCTGAGCAGTCTAATGGACTGAAAGAATTGAGGAGCAGATTAGAGATGAGGGAGTCCTGTGCGTTTCATGCAAATGACAGAATAAAGAATAGGGGTATATTTCTTCCTGGTTTTAACATTGAGGAATTGAAGAAGAGCAAACAGATTCAGAATAACTGAGGTGAGCTCTTCTGATTCTTTCAGGGTGTGGTGCTATCTAAAATCCATCATGTATTTAGGTAGCAGCTTCAGTTGTTACCATTGAATAGCATCTGCTTCTAGAAATAATGGTAATATAAGTACTAATATTTGCTTTATGAAAGAGGGATGTTCACATGTATGTTTCCCAGGAATTTTACTCTGCATGGTTTTGTACAGACAGTCAAAACAAATTGTAAACCTACGAACAAAATCTCTGTAAACATAGCTTCCAAGGTATGTGCAATTCTTGCTTAAAAAAAATACAGGGCAAGCAAGTTTCATTACCTTAAATTTAGGGTGGCTGTTTGTTTCTAGTTTTCATCTATGGAAAGTACTTTTAAGTACTGAAGATTGCTGTAAATGAAAACAAGTTTTACTTGGCGAAAAAAATGTAAGAGCTGAATTGTATTTATGATTACACTTCAGTGTCTCTGATCCATGTCTTGCAGGAGACCTATTAATTGATTTTTATTTTTATTTTTTTTATCTATCTAGTCATAGTAGGTCTGTTAGTAGAGATCCAGTATGGAATCTGATTATGTAGCATCTGCTTCCTCATCTCATAAACTGAGAATTAGTTTTGTTTTCAAGGCTTCATACATTCATGATTCAGAGCAATTCCCATGCCAGCAGGATTTCATGGGGAATGGCTAAGTCTTATCACAAGTAAGTGAGAAGCAGCCCTAGAAAGGCTAGAGGGAAGACATCTACTGAGGTTCATAGTGATTTGCAGAGATTTCTTTCCCTGTAGGAATAATAAATTTGTTCACATTGTAACTAAATTACATGTGGTCTTGCAGTGTCTTCTTACAAATGCTTGCATAAAATCTTGTTCCTGAGTGTTGCCTATCCCTAAAGAAAGAGTTCCAATGTGGTTAGTGATGTGCAATCACATCTTTTGAGTAAGATAACTAATGCTGTTCTGTCACAAGTAAAAAGACCTCTGTGGTGAAACACTCAAATGTTGCAGGAAGATTGTAGTCTTGTGATGGTGCTTCAGTGATAGCAGGATATGTTTAAAGAAACTTTCTGTGCTAAGAGAAAATATTTGGTGGCAGACAATTGTGACTTTCATCTGGTTTGATCAGGGTTCATTTAACTTCCTTTTGCAACTTAATGGAGCTGCTTAAGTGAGAAGCTATGCTTCTGGCAGAAACGTGTCTAAAGTTGACAGCAAACCCTACCTAAAGGAGAGTCAGCCCAGTAACCCAGAGCCTACCCTCTTGAAAGGCGTGCCTTCATTAATTAGTTATATACCAAGACTAGCACAAGTAGGCTACTAATTTGGGGTCTGTGGCTACATGTGATGAATCTGGGCATGCGACTCAGGTTCTGATGGGCAGAAGAAATTGTAGTGCTCTATTAGGTGATAATCCATAACAATATTGCTTTATTTGCTATTAGAAAGTTCTTTGGGTTTAGCAAGTTGACTTAAGCTGTTTTTCAGTTTTGTGCTTCAATAGGGAACAAACACATGATTATGGTGATTATAGTGCTGCAGTTGAATCTGTTGGTGTTAAACATACAAGGCAATCATAAAAGATCTATGAAGAAAATACTTTAAATGCAGGTTTAATTTCTTTCCTTCCCTTAAGAAATCCCAGGATTGTTGAACCTGGTAGCTAGGTGCTCTTCCAGGACTAAATTATGCCTGTGTGGGCAACTAATACATTGGTAGTAATAACTGAGTGCTCACAAGGCCCTAGTTACTCTCCAAATCAAAGGAGAAGATCCTGAAGAAAGTTGTAACACAACTGGTGTGATCAAGGTGGTAATTTGCAAAGGTGATGTTGAAGTAAGGTTGTCAGTGGTATTGTATGATGCATAGGTGCTTGATTTTATGAAGTATTGCAATGAGGATTCAGTGTGTGTATTTTGAGTACAAGTGGTCATTAATGTCAGACATCTAGCTCATCTAAATAGCAAAGCCATTGTCCTCCTTCAGTTGCATCATTTAATAAACCCAGTAATATGGATATCAATGGATATTTTTTTCACGCTTAAAAAGGGTGAACAAAATATGTTAAATTACTTTTTTAGGAGAATTACTGAAGTCTGGATTGCTATCTTGATACTGTAAACCTGGAATAAGTGGCAATGTCAAGGGTTCCTACCCCACCTCCTCCTGGGGAGATGTCCAGTGGACCTGTGGCTGAAAGCTGGTGCTACACACAGGTAATCTACATAAATTCCAGCACCTTTATTTTCTAGTCATAATTATAACTAAAAATAAAAAGTTATTGAGCTCTGCTGACAATCTAACTAGTTGGTGTAAGTTAAATTTTACTGACAATCTCTACATCTTTTATTCAGGTTAAAGTAGTAAAATTTTCCTACATGTGGACCATTAATAACTTCAGTTTTTGCCGAGAAGAAATGGGTGAAGTTTTAAAGAGTTCTACCTTTTCATCAGGGCCAAATGACAAAATGAAGTGGTAAGGTCTTTATTCTAGCAACTGCTTTGTGGGTTTTTTTGTTTGTTTGTTTGTTTTTTTATTTGGTTTTGTTTTGGTTTTCCCATTCACAAAAGTTGCAAAATTCAATTGCAAATAAATACTAAAACTCATATTTCATGAAGGTTTACTGTAGGGACAGATTGGTTCTAATTTCAAAGTTTCAATAGTCATAAGGGAAACGTTCATTTTTGTAGCATGTATCATTGTATTTTATAAAAATATTTCTGAATTTATTCTGGATACTATTGAGAAATGTACAACTTCTGTGTTCCTTTCAGGTGCCTGAGAGTAAATCCAAAGGGATTAGATGATGAAAGCAAAGACTACCTGTCATTATATCTGCTTTTAGTCAGTTGTCCAAAAAGTGAAGTCAGAGCAAAATTCAAATTTTCCCTGTTGAATGCTAAAAGAGAAGAAACAAAAGCAATGGGTAAGGGAATCTTAATGTATTACATGTGGATTTGTAAGAACAGTCCCAAAAAAATCAGCCTTGTAAGTTTTTGAGTTGAGAACAGAATTTAGTATTGAGATAAACTTTAAAATACATTTTTAATATCCTTTTAGGAACTTAATTAAAAATCTTGTTCATGTTTCACACGTCTGATTACTGAGCTATGTTAATTCTATCCTGGGCAGTATAAATTACAGCACATTACTGTCGTCACTCCAGATTCTTGTCACTTGGCTCTTCTAGCAGATTATTCTTGCTTCTTACTATTAGGGGTGTATTTGCTTGTTTCTAGCTGCAGTGGAAGCGTTTGATTTCCATAGTTAATTGGGCTAAACATGCATGTTTGGTGTTTGGGGTTTCTTTAGGCACTCCTTTACAATATTTTGTTCTAGTTCATCTGATTTGCACTCTGATTTTAGAAGCATGAGCCATATACCTGGCGAATTAGGAAACTTTAAAATAAACAGTGATTTAATTGCTGCTTTAATATGAAAAATACGGCTCTTAGTTTCAGAGTTACAAGCTTAACCTTCATTGGAAACACTTATTGGAAAAGCTGGAATTCTCATGAAAATGTGTCATTTAATGCTGGTCTGCACGGGGCTTGTGCTGTTGCTAGTCCTTTATATGAAGATTTTGTCTACTTTTCTTCCTCCTACTCCAGACTGAAGAAATCTTGTAGGGTCTGTTCTGTTGCAAGTTCTGAACTTCTTGGAAAAATATCTAGTTCTTTAGTACTCATACCCAAAGTTCATGCTGCTTTCTCCTTACGTAACTAGGGACACTTGTAATCTTGAAAGTAAATCCACAAAACTGAGTTCAAATCTAAAACTTAAATGGTTGGACTTTTGGAAGGAAAGGAAATGCATACATTCACTCTGTTTATCCTCTTCCACTGATGTAGTTGGTTGCTTCAATCTCTGCAGGCCTCCTGGTTCTGGAGCTTACATGAACAAAGCTACACTTATGTACATATGGTGAATTGTAGTTTTTGGCTTGAGACAGACTTAGAATCCTAGAATCATATAATAGTTAGGGTTGGAAAGGACCTTTAAGATCATCTAGTTCCAAACCCCCTGCCATGGGCAGGGACACCTCCCGCTAAACCATGTCACCCAAGGCTCTGTCCAAGCCGGCCTTGAGCACTGCCAGGGATGGAGCATTCACAACTTCCTTGGGCAACCCATTCCAATGCCTCACCACCCTCACAGTAAAGAGCTTCTTCCTTATGTAGGAAGAAGTCAGTCCCCTGATCATCCTCGTGGCCCTCCTCTGGACTTGTTCTAACAGTTCCATGTCCTTTTTGTGTTGAGGACACCAGAACTGCACACAGTACTCCAAGTGAGGTCTCATAAGAGCAGAGTAGAGGGGCAGGATCACCTCCCTTGACCTGCTGGTCACGCTCCTTTTGATGCAGCCCAGGATACAGTTGGCTTTCTGGGCTGCAAGCTCACACTGCCGGCTCATGTTTATTTTTTCATCGACCAACACCCCCAAGTCCTTCTCCGCAGGGCTGCTCTGAATCTCTTCTCTGCCCAGCCTGTAGCTGTGCCTGGCATTGCCCCGACCCAGCTGCAGAACCTTGCACTCGGCTTGTTTAAATGTGATAAGGTTGGCATCAGCCCACCTCACAAGCGTGTCAAGGTGCCTCTGGATGGCATTCCTTGCCTCCAATGTATCAACCGAACCACACAGCTTGTTGTCATTGGCAAACTTGCTGAGGGAGCACTCAATCCCACTATCCATGTCACCAAAAAAGTCTGGTAATGGGCTGGTGTATGTAATTAAATGAAACTGCAGTGTGAACATCAAAAAAGTATTTCGAGATAATCAGAGAATCACAGAATTGTTGAGGTTGCAAGGGACCTCTGGATGTTGTCTTGTGCAATCCCCTTGCCAAAAGCAGGATCAACCAGATCAGTTTGCTTGGAATCTGTCATGCTTTGAATATCTCCCAAGGATGGATACTCCACAACTTATCTGGGCAACCTGTTCTAGTGTTTAATTAGATGCTGATGGTCCTTTTTTGCTTTAGGGGTTCACTGCTGACTCTTGTTCATTTGTTGTCCACCAACACCCTAATCACCTGTCACCTATTTCTTCCTGATGAGTAGGTCTGGAGGCGACACTGAGCACATTGCTTGCATTGACTTCCCCTCTAATGCTGTAAATTCTCTGCTGGTTCATCATCCACTGCATGGCAGAGCTCCATGCACTCCTACAGTTATCATGTAAAGGGTAGCCTTGCCTTCCCAAGGAGGCTGACCCTGTCCACTGCAGTGCTGTGGTCCCATGAGCTATCCTACTGTGTCTCTGTGATGGTAGCCCTGCAACTGCACACAGAGTTCTAATTTCTCCTGTTTCTTCCTCATCCTGTGTACATGAGTTTATGAGCACTTCAGAGATGTGCTCCAGAAGTGTTACTTTAAATGCTAAAAATCACAAGGTGCTAAACCCCAAAAATCCCTTGAGTAGCTGTGTTTTCAGTTTCTGCAGTAGTAGCTGTCCTGTGTTTGGCATTACAGGAATTGTAAACATTTTTAGTCTGGGACATTACCAACAGGAATCTTATTTCTTGGACTCTCCAGCCATTTGCCATCTGCTTCTGGAGATGCTGTGTTTTTATTTATGAAGTGTAATGATGCCCAACTTCAGATGTCCTTTGTAAATTGATAATTCACACACAGACTGCTTCAAATGATGAAGTTGTGTATAAAATACATAACAAAGTAACATTTGAGCTTTATTAGGAGGGAAAAACCCCAGATTTATGCTTTTATGCTGCTTTATTTTTGTGGTTTTGTATACTTAAATTACTACTGGTCACTTAATTTCAGAGGATTTAAGACTGGTTGTTGCTGAGTTTTCGCAGTAAGGAATTGGGCTGCTGAATCTAGAGGAAAAAAATTTAACCTCTTAATTTTTTTTTTCTGGTTTTATGTTGTCATTCTATTTTGAGGTTTGTTGTGGATTTTTGGCAAGTTGATAAAAATGTGAAGATGCTAATCCAGGTGCCAGGAAACCTAAGTGGTATTTTTTAAAATGGCAATTTTTCTGGCGTACAAATTTAAATGTGAACAGTATTCAGCATTTGTTCTGTTGCCCTCAAAGCCCACACTGCACTTAGTATTTACCTCTGTTTCTGTGTTCTGCAGGCTAAGGAGGATTTTTTGTTGTTGTTTGAATGTGTGATAGAGAAACCTCCTGAATTGTCAGTTCCTGAGTGGTTCTTAATTGTATTAAAAAAAAAAAAAACAGAATCAAAACTTGTACAGTCTATTCTGCTTGGTCTAATTCTAGTGGAAAAACTGTTAGGAGTGTCATTTTTCCAGCTATTGGCAGTGAGGACAATGTATTAGGCATATGTTTTCTAGCATGTGAGGTGTGTTACATGGTCAAGTCTGTTTCAGTAATGTTACCAAGTTGAGTAGAGAAGTCTGACTTTCCTGATATCTTTATTTTAGATGTTGTAGAAGGAATTATATTTTAAACAGATTCTGTATGATATCATAGGCATCACAGAAACATGGTGGGATGGCACCTATGACTGGTGTGTTGGAATGGAAGGTTACCGGCTCTTTAGGAAAGACAGGCCCGGCAGACAGGGAGGGGGAGTTGCTATTTGTGTTAGGGATAGGCTAGAGAGTATGGAACTCTGTCTGGGGACAGGTGAGCAGTCGACAGAGAGTTTGTGGGTCAGGGTTAAAGGGAGAACAGCGATGGGTGATATTATTGTGGAGATCTGTTACAGACCGCCTGACCAAGGGGACTTGCTGGACGAAGCGCTCCATAGGCAGATAGGAGCAGCCTCACGCTTGCAGGCCCTTGTTCTCATGGGAGACTTCAACCACCCTGATATCTGTTGGAGGGATGGTACGGCCCGGCACAAGCAATCCAGAAGGTTCCTCGATTGCATGGAAGACAACTTCCTTCTGCAAGTAATAGAGGAGCCGACAAGGAGAGGTGCCATGCTTGACCTCGTCCTCACCAACAGGGAAGGGCTGGTTGGGAATGTGACGCTCCAGGGCAGCCTTGATTGCAGCGATCATGAGATGGTTGAGTTTGAGATCCTCAGGACAGTGAGAAGAGCGTGCAGCAAGCTCACTGCCCTGGACTGCAAGAGAGCAGACTTCGGCCTCTTCAGGAACCTGCTCAGTAAGGTTCCATGGGATACAGCCCTAGGGGGCAGGGGGGCCCGAGGCTGTTGGTTGATATTCAAGGATCACCTGCTGCAAGCTCAGGAGCGATGCATCCCAACTAGAAGGAAGTTCAGCAGGAGGGCCAGGAGACCTCCTTGGATGGATAAGGAGCTGCTGAGCAAAATTCGAAGGAAACGAGGCTTATAAAAGGTGGAAGCAAGGTCAGGCGGCCTGGGAAGAATACAGAGATGTTGTCTGGGAAGCTAGGGACCAGGTTAGGAAAGCTAAGGCCCACTTGGAATTAAACTTGGCTAGGGATGTTAAGGATAACAGGAAGGGATTTTATAGGTACGTTGCCAATAAAAGACAGGTTAGGGACACCGTGGGCTGTCTCCAGAAGCTGTCGGGAGAACTGGCTACCCTGGATTTGGAGAAGGCTGAGGTTCTTAATGACTTCTTTGCCTCAGTCTTTACCGGCAAATGCTCTGACCACACCACCTAAGTCTTGGAAGGCAGACGTGGGGATGGTGAGGGTGGGGACCCTGGTCCCACTGTGGGGGAGGATCTTGTTCGGGACCACCTTAGGAACCTGAATGTATAGAAGTCCATGGGACCGGATGAAATCCATCCACGGGTCCTGAAGGAGCTGGCAAATGAAGTTGCTAAGCCACTGTCCATCATATTTGAAAACTCATGGCAGTCAGGTGAAGTTCCCGATGACTGGAAAAAGGGAAATATAACCCCCATTTTTAAGAAGGGAAAAATGGATGACCCAGGGAATTACAGACCAGTCAGTCTCACCTCTGTGCCTGGCAAAATCTTGGAGCGGAGTCTCCTGGAAGGCATGCTGAGGCACATGAAAACCAAGAAGGTGCTTGGTGACACCCAGCATGGCTTCACTAAGGGGAAATCCTGCCTGACCAATCTGGTGACCTTCTGGGGCTACGGAACTGATGGACAGGGGTAGAGCAGTTGATGTCATCTACCTGGACTTGTGTAAAGCCTTTGACACTGTCTCACATGACATCCTTCTCTCTAAGTTGGAGAGACATCAATTTGATAGGTGGACCACTCGGTGGATAAAGAACTGGCTGGATGGCCGCACGCAAAGAGTAGTGCTCAGTGGCTCAATGTCTAGCTGGAGCCCAGTAACGAGTGGTGTCCCCCAGGGATCGGTGTTGGGACCGGTCTTGTTCAACATCTTTGTGGGTGACATGGACAGTGGGATTGAGTGCGCCCTCAGCAAGTTTGCCGATGACACCAAGCTGTGTGGTTCGGTTGATAAGTTGGAGAGAAGGAATGCCATCCAGAGGGACCTTGACACGCTTGTGAGGTGGGCTGATGCCAACCTAATGAAGTTTAACCATGCTAAGTGCAAAGTCCTACAGCTGGGTCGGAGCAATGCCAGGCACAGCTACAGGTTGGGCGGGGAGGAGATTGAGAGCAGCCCTGCAGAGAAGGACTTGGGGGTGTGGGTTGATGAAAAAATGAACATGAGCTGGCAGTGTGCGCTCGCAGCCCAGAAAGCCAACCGTATCCTGGGGTGCATCAAAAGGAGCGTGACCAGCAGGTCGAGGGAGGTGCTCCTGCCCCTTTACTCTGCTCTCGTGAGACCTCACTTGAAGTATTGTGTGCAGTTCTGGTGTCCTCAACATAAAAAGGACATGGAACTGTTAGAACAAGTGCAAAGGAGGGCCACGAGGATGATCAAGGGACTGGAGCACCTCCTGTATGAAGATAGGCTGAGAAAGTTGTGGCTGTTCATCCTGGAGAAGAGAAGGCTGCATGGAGACCTCATAGCAGCCTTGCAATACCTGAAGGGGGCCTATAGGGATGCTGGGGAGGGACTCTTCATTAAGGACTGCAGTGAGAGGACAAGGGGTAATGGGTTTAAACTTAAACAGGGGAAGTTTAGATTGGATATGAGGAAGAAGTTCTTTATTGTGAGGGTGGTGGGGCCCTGGAATGGGTTGCCCAGGGAGGTTGTGGATGCTTCATCCCTGGCGGCGTTCAAGGTGGGGTTGGACATAGCCTTGGATGGCATGGTTTAGTGGGAGGTGTCCCTGCCCATGGGAGGGGTGTTGGAACTCGATGATCTTAAGGTCCTTTCCAACCCTAACTATTCTATGATTCTGTAATGAAAAATACAGTGCTTTTATAATAAACTTCTGATTTCTGAATTCTTCTCTAAAAGGCTTAAGTATCTATCCATACAGCACTGTGTGGAATTGTATGGAAATATGATGTCATGTTTCTTGTCCAGCTTTTTTTGGAATGGAAAAAAAATTCTATCTTAGCGAACTGTTTTTGAGACTTCTTTCCCATTCTCCCAGCTCCGTGTTATTTCAGATGTAGTCTTGATCTCTTCGTTTTGAGCAGTCTTTCTAAATCTGATTCAGAATGTGGTTTATTCTACAGATATTCTCAAAGGTATTCCCAAATAACCTCTTTCCCATGTTTTAGTTCCACATAGCAGTATATAATGCTTTTCCCTGTGGAGCAAGTGATCATGTAGCGAATCTGCCATGTAAAATAACTAATCTTTCAGAGTTACATGTATTTCCACTAATATGACCTTGGGTACCCTTTTGTGGGCTGTGAGCATTAGAACTGGGAAAAAAAAGGTTGTGTGGCCACAGCAAATCTAATGGATTAAAAAAAATTAATAATTATCCTAACTATGGCTAAAAGGTAAATATAAATAATACCTTTTTATGACCAAAAAAAAGTTTGTTACTTGAAAGCTTTTATTTCTGTTTTGCTTTTTTTAGTGCTCTTACCATATTTCAAAATAATTTCAGCCTGTGAAACATGATTTTCCATTTCAGGAGGAAGTCAAAACAGATTGTTATGACAACTGCAGAAGTGCTGTCAGAATGTACTTGTGGTGACAAATTCATTGTAATGGTGCTTCCCTGTGAACAATTTCTGTTTTGACACATTGGTGTTCTTAAACATTAACTGAAAAACTCCTTTCTTGCTGGATGGTGCCTAACGTAGCATCTAAGGGGGTGATATGGTTTGAATTGCAAATTTTGCTCTATTAAGTTCTATCAAGTGTTTCATAAAATAATGCTATTACAACATTGTATTTTTAATAGTTGTGGGTTTTCTCAATGTGGCACGTGATCCAAACATGCTAAATGGATTTAGGTTTTTGATTAACACTTGGCTTTAATATAAAATTTAGGTGTTGTTATTTGCCAATATTTTTATTTAACTTGCTCTATTTGTACATTGACTGTATTTTATCAGAAAGCCAAAGAGCATATCGATTTGTGCAAGGCAAGGACTGGGGTTTTAAGAAATTTATCCGAAGAGATTTTTTACTGGATGAAGCCAATGGTCTTCTACCAGATGACAAGCTCACATTATTTTGTGAGGTGGGTATAGGTTTATAAGTGGTAAACTTTTAAGTAAAATGTTTTCTGCTCTGATAAAGGTTAACATTGATTTAAATAGTGAGATTCTGAAGTTTTCTTCTGTAAACTATAAATATGGTAAAATATACATTTACTTGTTTGTCTGCATTGCATTTGTTGTTTGTTGTTTGTTTTTTTTTCTACATGTATACTGAAGTGTAGAATAAGTCTGAATTGATCACTTGTAAACTATTGGGCTTCTCCATGAATCTCCTAGGATTACTTTAGGATTACTTCTGTAAAAGGTGGCTTACACATGCTCTCTGTAGAAGTACTCTTTTACTGAGGTCACTTTTATTTAACAATGTTGTATTCAGAATTACAGGATTGGTTTTCACTGGATAAGCAAAACCAACGTCTTCATGTTGGTTTGCATTATAAGAACCCCAACTGATTGTCAGAATCTATATTTCTGTAATAGCATAATTGATGGTTTTAGCCAGTGATCAGATATTTCCAGTACATGAAATACCTTTTTTTTTTTCCTTTTTTTTTAATAGTGATTTTATGTTTTACTTTCTGAACAAATGCAAGTATCCTGTAGAAGTACTGCTTAATACTAAGAATTAATGTTGAGAGCTGTGGTATATATTTAACTTCATGGTGCATCATGGGTCACTTCAATATCAGTTATGTTGTAACCTAAATTGTCATATTAAAATTCAGTAAAATGCTTAACTCAGTGTTAAAAATGGGAACGAGAGAAAGTACAGTGTAAAATACTCGTTGGCTGGTTATCTCTGCTGCCATAAAGTGATTAGTGACTTAGGAGGATGATAGATGTTCTAACTGCTAGTAAGTTTGCTTTGATCTGTGTATTTACAGGAAATATGTAAAATTGTCTTGGCAAGATTACAATTTAATTATATGTCATTATGCTGTGTAGGAAGAATAATTGAAATGTGGCCCCTGAGACTAGATATTGCAAATATAGTGCATCTTATTTTCACTTAGACAAGTTAAATGAGCTGCATGATAAATTTGTTATGAATACAATTATTTGGGTGATAAAAGCTGATGTAACAAGTGTCTTACGGTTCTGTAAAGATACTTCTGAGTATTTTCTCATTTTAAGTTTTCCTTGTAATGAATACTTTGATGTAAATGAACAGCTCATAAAAACAGGTTTTTGATTTTGTAAATAGGTCACTATTTACTGTTAAAGGTTTTTGCTTTGTGTTTTTTTTTTTTTTTTTTTTAAATTGAACAAATACTGACTATTCCAGAAAGAAACATTGTTATGTAAATCTTGATGCTAATCTTTAGATATAGCTGTGTTTCGCTACAAAACTTCTTGATGTTTTAATGCAAATGGTTTTTTTGAAGTGTTTGACCTACCCTGATTACAAATGCTGGAAGAAAGTATAACATTTAGTTGTGCACAGTGAGCATGTTAAATAACTTCTGGCTTGTTTTAGGCTAAAGGGAGAAAAACATCAGAAATCCAAGTAATTTTGAAATTAGCTTAATCAGTTGTGTTCTGTCATTTCTAATGACACCTGAAGAACTAGGTGTTGCTTGAAGGACTTGTTTCTATAGACAAGTTTGAAGTTTTTGTCCTTTAAAACTGAACTGTAAGTTGTAATTTCTGTTTTCCTTCATACTTGTTATCCTAGTTGGAAGACTGACTTACCACTTCTTAAAACTATGTTGTTAAAACTTACAGGATACAGCAGGTATTTAGTAAAGGTCAGTGGGTACCTGCTGTGCTGGCTGGCTCTTTTCTCCTTTTTGAATTTCAGGATTATTTGGTCTTCCTTGGCAGCAAAGATACTTCTTCTGTGTTGTTGAGTGTTCTTGGGTATGTCCTTGGATTGGAAACTGAAGGGTTGTTAAGTTAAATACTTTGCAAAGTCTGGTGTTGCCACTGACAACTGACCTCCTGATTAAATACAACTTCATAACTTTAATTTTTTTAAGCAAACTGATGTGTTTCACTCAGTTAGCACATTCCATATAGCCTACAGTTACTGAAGTCTTGCAGGTAATTTTACTAATAGTAAATTCTCTGCAGGAATGTTTTTCCTAGTGAGTGCTTTCACAGATCTCTTACCTAGCTTATGTCGAGAAAGTAGTCTGGAGTATCACTTAAAGTATCTTTACTATTAGATCACCGTGGATTCAAAACCAAGAAAATAATAGATGTTATCCACATTAACTGTCATCACACACAAAACTTGAACAAGTCCTAATGTATGTATTTTTCTATACCCTTACATCTGAGAGAAAGCAATGCAAATAGGACCTGTACCCCTAAAATATGTAGGCTGCACAAAAGCTGCATGTTGGATAGCTTCCTAAGCAATAAAATGCATCAGACCTTTTGGATGGAATACCTGGAAATCCTGGCTGGATTGCTGCT
Source organism: Amazona ochrocephala (assembly GCA_039720435.1). Classification (NCBI taxonomy): domain Eukaryota; kingdom Metazoa; phylum Chordata; class Aves; order Psittaciformes; family Psittacidae; genus Amazona; species Amazona ochrocephala. Next base: position 36,257,925 of record CM077881.1, read on the forward strand.
GCTCTTTGAAATAGGCTGTTTGCTGTTCTAACATCTTCTCATCATCCCTCAGTTCAGTAAAGAAATACCTTCGCTCTTGTGAGTGGTTTTATAAACACAAGTAAGGATTGTATCAGGTGTTACTCAGCCTGAGATGAAATTTCAGTAGTTATGTGGGGTTAACTTCATTGGATTTCAGCTTGATTTAAACAAATTAAAAAAAAAAAAAAAGAAAAAAAAGAAAAATAATCTGGACAAGTGAGATATGAAATATCAGACTCCTGTAAGTGTCTGTATTTAGAATTTTTAAAACTTGTTGCTATCTATAAGCAATACATGCCAGGCCTCTCAGAGGTAGGAGACTTGAATTAAAATCTTGCTTGGGTTATATCTTTAAAGGATGGATCATAGCAAATTGTTGTGTTGCACAACTACTGATGTGTATTAGAAACCAATAGGAGTTTGGAAGATCAGAGGTCAATTTAATTGCACATAATGAATGGGTAGGTGACCTTCCTAGGCCCTTGTCTGTAGCCAGCAAGAGGATGCTGTGCAGGCAACTTGGATCAGGAACTTTGAGTCAAGTCTCTGAAGAAGCAGAACTCTCCTTTGACAACAGAAGACTGTCTTTGCTAAGCTGACACTTCATTTGTGTGCATATATGTCTCTTGAAATCACTGTGTATGAAAACTGTGAAATCAAATACACAATAGATCTGTAGATTTTTAGTGTTATAAATTTATTGTCTTAATGTAAAACTGAAATTTCACAGTGCCTGTGGTATTTTTTTTTCTTTTCCTTTAAAAGGTGGAAGAATGTAAAGGAATTTCTTCTGATCACAAGGGGGTATGGGATGAAACAGGGAATTAGGCAATGATTCAAATTCCGAAGCTGCTGTCCTAATTTGATCGTCTTCCTCTTCTGATCTGGAGTTTCGTTTGCTGTGCTTCAACTTTCTGTGAAGCTTAGCTGTGCTGTTTTGTTTTATGCCAGATTTATTCCAGATGCTGTGCCTCTAGAAATCAAACTGAGCACTGACCTTAACAGTATCAGCATTTTCCCTTAATATATAACCCTATTGTTTTGTATTTGGGAGATCTTGTGATCAAGATCTTGTAGTATGTCTCTTATTTACAAAAGCATTTTTTTTCCTCAGGTATGTGATCTCAGGGAACAGAAGTAAAACCTGCTGAGCTCTTCTGTTTTCATAGCATACATTAAACCAATCTAATATGTAAAGATATCTGAAAAAAAGCGTGTAAGAATGCTGCTGACGTGTCCTCTTCTTACATGAAATATTTAAACATGGGGAATAATGACAATATATTCACTTTAAATGCACATAATTCACAGTGTTCTTAACTAGTTCTGTACAAAAATGACATCCTGTGAGCATGCATTTCACTACTGAAGTTGCCTACTCCATCTTGTACTTCATTGACTTACATTGCTAAAATAATGGCTTTTAATCTCGTTTGGAAAACAATAACTGGTGATTCCAGCCTCAGCTGGACACAGTAAAATGAAATAATGGAGGACCTATGTTACTTGCACTTAGTTTTCATTATCACATTGTAGGTGAAGTATGAACTTACTGTAATTAAAGTTATGAGTATAATTATTCAAAATTTCTATGGATTATTCCCTTACAACTTTGCTGTAACCTTGTGATCCTGATGATCTGTTTACAATTTTATATTGTATGTATTTTGCTTAAATGTGTAAAGATTGAACTGTTATCTCTAAAAGAGAGTTAACTTTTTTTTTTTTTTATCCCACTGATATCCCAAGAACCATATTGGTACTTTGGCATGTTTGTCTGGTGGTATGTGGTATTCTGCTCCTTTTGTTTGGTTGGTTAATTTGGTTGGATAAATACAAAATACTAGTCTCTAAGTAAATCCCTGTTTATTTTGTGTTGCTTAAAACTGAACTGTAAAGTCTTGGTTCATGGTTCTGGCCTAATACCAGAAACATCACTGTTTTTTTTCCCTTGCTTTGAAATTGCTGAGATTCTAGCAATAGGTACTGTAATATAATTATTACTGTCATTCAGTAATGAAGGAGTTGTCTTGCTGTGATTTTTCTGTTAGGTAAGCGTGGTCCAAGACTCAGTAAATATATCAGGACAGTCTAATACAAACACTTTGAAGGTACCTGAATGTCGACTAGCAGAAGATTTAGGGAATCTCTGGGAAACAACAAGATTTACAGATTGCAGTTTTTATGTAGGAGGACAAGAATTCAAAGCTCATAAATCTGTCCTTGCAGGTACTTTCTACTTTTGTATTGCTATAACTTCATAATTGAAATTGCTGAAAGTTTTAAATTTGGCTTTATTCAATATTTACTTTTCTTGATACAGCACGATCTCCAGTTTTTAATGCAATGTTTGAACATGAAATGGAGGAAAGTAAAAAGGTAAGCATTACTGAAAACTTCACATGTAAATATTTGTATCTTGTGAAAAAGGGAAGAATTGCAGAAAACTTAAGTATTACACATTGAGGAAGATGATATTGTATGATGGTGCATGAGTGGAGGAGAGTGCTACTCCTGGTTGCTTTCCTGGTGAGTTCTGCGGGAATTTCCTTGTGTAGAAAGAGCAGTTAGGGTTGAATCTGGAAGGGTTCTGGAGGATTTGTTCTTGCAAGTACTTGTACCGACCCTAGATCAGTCAGGGTTTTCTAACAGTAGCTAGTTATGTAACTGACGTAGTAATTTCTGCCCCTTTTTGCTTTAGTTTATGCCTTCACATAAGCTGATTGACTTGACTAAGGCTTTGCTTTAGTATATTAAAACATTTTATATGGTAGCTAGGAGACATAGAAACAACAGGTGAATTATGACTAAAATAAAGCCCTGAGGCAGTGAAGCTCTCCTTTTCATTCAGTTTCTGCAAGTACTTGACCTGTGTGTTTTGTATGGATAGTTACTTAATCAGCACAGAGAGCAGCTGCTGCTTTTATGCACTTGATCTCTCCCACAGTGAGGAGTTGTTTGTGTCTTTCCTGAAGAAAAATATCTAAAATGGGTTGGTTATAGCCAGAATCCATAAAAAAAGCTAGGAACTGATCAGCTCACTTAAGAGTTGTAATAGATGACCATGACTTAGTCTTCGAGGCTGCAAGGTTGCCACTGGTGTGAACAAATACACTGGATGAATATGGGGCGGAAGTACAGTTGGGTTTCACAAGCATGGCATTTTTCTTACCAGCACTTATCCAATCTGGAAACTTTCACAGGTAGATTTGGAATCCTGGAAGCATTTTATAGAGATTTCTGAACTGAAAGAAATTGAGATCTGTCACAGCTTCAGTAATGCACTGTTGCTGGGGGCTTCCACCTTCATGTTAACAGTGAATCACTAGTGCAGCCTTACTCGTAAATACTGCTTGTGGTTCAGAAACCAGAACATGTGCGTCTCATGTACTATCATGTACTCCATTCAGAAGTCTGGTGCTTGCTTCTACATCTTTGAAATAATTTCCTACTTTGTTAATTGCTTATAGGGAATACTATTTGAGGGTGGGGTCAAGCATGTAATACCACAGTTTTATTAGGATGGGCGTCAGCACATATAATGTCAATTATATCGGCTTTTTTGTTTGCTTTTTGGATTCTGAGAACCAAACGTAGACTCTGTTGACTCAGTTGAAGTTGAGCCAGAATGTCTCACTTTGTTCTGCCTGGTGCTCTGACTTGTGATATTCCAGGCACATCATTGTTGGGTTGGAAAGTCAGCAGCACTTTAAAATATTCCTGAAACTGTGTCTTGATTTTTTTTCTTTATGTACAGCCTATTCAATAGTCCGGAGTTGGGGATGCCTAGAAAAAAGTTGCAGTTATTCCTGAAGCGTTCCCAACTGATTTCTACGTGATTTTAAGAGCCGTTAATTTTTATTTACTTTCTGCTTAATATTGTCGAATGCTAACTTAAGTTTGTAAGGATTTTGCATGATGGAATGCATATGAAAACTTGTAGTGTTCATCAGATGACATTTAATATTTTAAAGTTGTAGCTAACTTTTAGAGACATTTATTGATATTACTTTTTTTTTTTTTTTACCAGAATCGTGTAGAGATAAATGATGTAGATCCTGAAGTTTTTAAAGAAATGATGAGGTTCATTTACACGGGAAAAGCACCAAACCTTGAAAAAATGGCTGACAATTTGTTAGCAGCTGCAGACAAAGTAAGTTACTGACTTTTAAGTTCTCAAACCTCATGTTTGCTCATGGAATGTTCTTCTAAAAAAAAAAAAAAAACCCCCAAAACCAACCACTTTTTTCAGATGTATGTGTATTTTTATTTTTTTAAAAATGAGAGAAACAGATTTCATCAGAAATGGAGAAAGAAGGGAAAGGATATCCTGTTAGCAATAGAAGGCTGATAAATTTTTCTTGACCAGAAGTGTTTCAGATTAATTGTATTTACTACCCAATTTTTAATTTTATTTTTTTTTTTGAGAGAGAGATTGGGGACCATTAATATGCTTGGAAAACTGGTCTTGAATAAAATGTATCATAGGTCTTTGTGCTCTTGAAGAGGATATTATGCAAGTGTTTGAATTAACTGTGCTTCCTAAAGTACTGCTACTTCAGAACTTTCATCTTTTTGTTTTCCCTACAAACATAATAGTTTTAGGTTTTCATCTCTTCTATATTGAAAATTTGTCTACTTTAAATTGTCACTCTGTGAAATACTTTTTCTACTATATTTGAGATAAAGGGGCTTTATAGCATCACAGCAATTAAGATGAGATTATTCCCTATCATAATTTACAGTTTTCTAACTTCTGATCCCGATACCTGATTTTGTCTTCACTGCTTTACAGCTTGAGTTAAAATTTTACTTTGCTATCCTAGGAGGACGCACAGTTGTCTTTCTCTGAGGAGGCAGAAGTAGTTTAGAATCCAGGAAATACTCACTTCATTGTGTGTAATCAAAGTTTTCACTCTCAGCTGCAATGGCAATTTCTTAAACTACCTTTGCAGTTTTGGTATTGGTTGAGCAATCATATCTGTAAAATATTAGTGGTGAAAGTTGCCTGTTCTCATAATCCGTCCTAATATAAACCATTTAAGATAATAAGTCGTACCGGTAGTTAATTTCAAGAAAAAAATATAAATTTTTTTTTTCTGGCAATTTAATATGGATTCTTAAGTTTTCAAGATCTTCTGACCTGGCCTTGGTAACTTGCCACTCTTGCTCTTTTCACCTCTTAATTGCCAGCATTTTATCTTCCAAAACTGGTGTTTTGTCAAGTTTCAGTATACCCAAACAGAAAGGTGAAGCGATGATATTTTATGAATGCTGGCCTTTATTTAGGGCATAATTGATAAATGTAGATAATATTGTAAGTTAGAGTAGTGGGATTGTCTGCAATATCTGGAAATAAAAATGGAAACTTTATTCCTTTTGAATGTGAAATAATAATCTAAAAAAAAATTCGTGTTTTACATTTTACAGAAGGCATTATACCTACCAGGTAATACCTTTATTTAGAGTAAATAAATATCAGTTAGAACAAATCTACACTGCTGTATCTCAAGGAACACTATAGAAATAAAATGGAAGTAAGAATGCATAGGTCTAGAAGCATAGAAGTTAGCCCAATAATTTGACTTGAGTGACATTTCTTCATCGCATTCAACAGTTGCTAATACAAATGTATAAGTGGCAACTTGAATATATGCCACTTGTGTCTAAAATTCTTTTCAGACTTGAAAACTCTTATTTGGAGGGTGCTTAACTAAATGGGATGGGTAAGCTCTCAGTAGTAATGCGTACAGGTGAGTGAAACCTGTTCAGCCTGTGACATCCTTCAAAAAAGAAGCATGGGATATTAATGCAGAATATAATGTGGGAATGCAATTCCTTTACATCAGTTTTCTGGTAGGCTGTGTCAAAGGTGTGGAAGAAATAAAGAAATTCAGAGGTGGGGGTGGGACTGAACTTGGAATAAGCTAGTTTAATGTATTTTCCACTGGACACTTTCATGAATGTTACCACTGTATAATTTCTTGCTCCTCACTTTGAGATGTGTACATGTCTAATATAATTATAGAGCCTGTATCTGTTTCTTGCTCTTCCTCCCCTACCAAACTGAAGGAAAACGAAAACTTCTGAATGAGTTATTTTTGTTTTAAAGTTTTCCTGGTAAAGCATTTGATCAGTTTGTGTCAAACCTAATGCATGTCTTACTATTTGAGGACTCTTCAGTGCAGCATACTGAATTAGAATTATCTGTTTGGAAGTGGCTTGATGCTAAGCTTGAGAGGCACCAAGCACTTTCATAACTGGAAGTGTTGTAAAAACTGTAGAGGTACTGGTAGAAAAAATGAGTTTGAAGAATGATTAGTGTAGTTTTTTCTTTCATCAGTATGCACTGGAACGGCTGAAGGTCATGTGTGAGGAAGCACTCTGTAGTAACCTCTCGGTAGAAAATGTTGCTGACATTCTTATCCTCGCAGATTTGCACAGCGCTGAACAGTTAAAAGCACAAGCAATAGACTTCATTAACAGGCAAGTAATATTTTTGAGACTGTACATATATTTGTATTTATGCTTTGTGTACCTTTTCATCATGAGCATGGCTCTTTCTTACAGGTGCAGTGTTCTTAGACAACTTGGGTGTAAAGATGGGAAAAGCTGGAATAGCAAGTAAGTTTTCCTGCCTCACGATGTTCTGTACAAACACAGCTAAATAGACTGCAGATCTTAAGAACTGTTGCTTCATGTCCACACTACTGAGGCCAGTCACTGACTGTAAGTAAAGTAGGATTCAGCAGATGCTACCCCAGTTATGATTGTGACTTCCCCTTTAACTGATAGGTAGAGTTAATTGCCTTCCAGTGTGAGATCCTCACAATAGCTAGTTTTCATTCCTCTCCTCCACTTATATCAGTGCTGTGTGATGGTGGCAGCAACCTTTATAAATGGAACTATTCTCTTGACTAGCCAGGTTTATGCCTGGAGGAGTGACAACCCCAGTGTGGTTTCATGACTTGCTTAGGTCAATATGAGCCTGCAGTATTTCCAAAGAAAGGAGGGCAGTTGCTCTTTTTGCCTTTGGCAACGTTTGTGCACCTTCCCGCATGCCAGCACTAGTACTCTTGAGGCCACACAGCTAGTCAGGTCCCTCTGATCCGGCTGGCTCTGTAAGTGCTTCTGCCTACTCTGGGAATAGGTCAAGAATATGTGGCTTAGACTGTAAGACCAATTGCAGCATGTATTTGGAGCAGCTCAAGTGAATCACAGAAGAGAAGACAGCTAGCCTCAGAATAGCCAGCGGTAGGCTGAAACAGTGAAACCAAGCAGAGCACCTATGTTACTGTCAGAGAATCTCCAGAGAAGTTAAAATGTATGTTGTACCAGTTGCTTTAGGATTAGTGTTTCTCCTTGAACAACAACAACAAAAATCTTCACAGGCTTAATGGTTGGGCGTGATGTGGAAAAGGGAGTGGTAGAAGGTAGCTAGTGAAATACCAGTAGAAAACTCAATAAAGATAAGTCAGCATATGTAACATTGTAAACTAGCAGATGTATTCCTTTTCAAGTGATTTGGAATTTACTGAGCTGACTTGTGTCTTGGCACATTGCTGTTAAAGATGCTGGTCATCTTTGCTTCAGCTAAAGCATCTGCAATAAATCAAGGAAATAACATGAGAAGGCCTGTCTTAATTTACTAACACTTGGCACCAGGGAGTCTGAACTTTGATATTGTTTCTTGAGGCACTTACCTTTACTGGCTTGCTGCAGAAGATTAAAGGCTTGCATTAGAAATGTGCAAAGGTTATTTAGAGATCATATGGTACAGATGTCAGCTGTTAACTTTGCGCTTGACAGTATTCCTGAAGCAGTATGAGGGTGCTTATGAAAGGCTTTTGAAAATGCAGGGTAGTAGAAACCTCAGATTGATGCGTAAGTTGTTGGTTCAAAATTACAAATTTATCCTGTGTCAATGTGGCATGCGTACCAACTAGTGTAATGTTCTTCATGTGCAGAAGAATTTATATTCACAAAAAAAGTAAATATATACACTGAAAAAATACATAGTTTTTAATTTCCTGGATACTTGCTGGAATTTGTTGTTGTTTCTGTGTTAGTTAAGAATCCATAGCGGCCATTGAAAGGCATTCTGAGCGTAGTCCGTGATACTGTACTGAAGGAGTGAATATTCTCAAGTATACTCCACTGGTAGTGAAACTGAGCTCCCAGTGAAGGGCTCTGTAGTCAGGCAGCTAATCTGTCTTCATTGCTTTTTCTAACATATGAGCTACATCATTTTTGCTGCTGTTTTGACTGATTCATCTTGTCATCCTTCTCTCTCCCTAAATTGAGCATGCCCTTCTATGTAATGAAATTACAATGTCTTCCCTAGCTTTTCGTGTCTACACTAGACCTCACTTTCATCTAGATTTCCTCTTAATTTTATTGTGTTTTTCCTGAGCGATTTCAAGGTGGTTATTGTAACACAGTGCCCAGTACTGGATGCAGGCCTCTAGCTAATGTGTTGCCAGTACTAAATAAATATATAAATATATTAAGAATAAATACCTGATGTCCTACATGTGATGGTATTAGTATACCCAGATTGCAATTTGCTGTTTCCAATGGCATCCTTACCAGCATTCATGAAGTCTGTTGTCTCATAATGTTCAGCCACTTTTCTGTGGTAGTTGTCTTGCCTGCTCTTCTCAACTGTGTATTTTCGCATTTGGTTTGTAAAATTGTGTGACTATTATTAATACTTCTGTTTTCAGCCAAGCAACAGACATAATGGAAACAGCAGGCTGGAAGTCCATGATCCACTCCCACCCTCACTTAGTAGCAGAGGCCTTTCGCGCACTAGCATCTGCACAGTGTCCACAGTTTGGCATTCCACGCAAACGGCTAAAACAGTCATGAAATCTTCCATGAACTTTAGAGAAACTGAATTGACTCTACTCCATGTCCAGAGGTGTTTTCACAAACCATAAAAAGAGTTTTTGTTATCATTGTCCACAGAACAGAAGCTGAAAAAGCCTATTGTTTGCTTTTCAGATGGATAATTTATGGTTTAATCCTGAGCTTTAAATTAGACTGATTAATTCACTGAAAGGCCTTAAATTATCTTCAATGGCTCTAGTCCATATAGTCTAATGTATCTAGATTTTTTTTATTATTATTATTTTTTAATGTGCCTTGTCTTTTTGACTAGGCTCTGCAGGATTGCACTAGCTCCATAATGCAGTAAAGTTGATAACTGAAGATTAATTTTTGAAAGGGATCTTCCATTATTTTCAGAAGAAAAAAAAAAGATTATAGTTTGGTCCTGTGCTAACTGGAAGGTTTTAAGTAGCCTCTCATTAAAAGCACTTGAATCAGAGGCACATAACGTACCCTAGGCAAGTGCTAAATATGGGGAGAGCCTGTTTACCTTCAGCGAATGCTTACAGGCTATTTATGGCAATATACTGCTTTGAACATAATTTATTTTTCATTGTGGGGGCAAATATGCAATGGTTTGGCCCAGAAATGTATTTTCATTACAGTTTGTAATGCTTATTGTGTGTGTGTCAAAGCTGTCCAAATGGTAAAAAGAAACACAGAATAAACCTCTTGCTTGTGTTTCTTTACGGTCCATCATTAGTTTACATTTAATGCAGAACTGAACAGAGGTAAAGAGAGTTCAATGTGAAAACAAAATAGCATTGTATATGGAAAAAAATATATCCCATGTATATGGTTGCATAGGAAAGTAAAGGATGCATAGAATGACCAAATGTAAATTGAAGAAATGGGCCAAATGGATTCTGAATATGCACTTTTAATGTGTAACTTTTGTATGTTGTGTGGTACATATATATTTTGCTTTTGATGAATTAATGAGGTACAGGTAATTGTGGCTTAACTTTTTAGATACATTTTAAGATGCCCACAGCCACATGGGGTTTAGTTTTGGTAGAAGAGAAAGGCATGTCTTTTTAAGACTCAATTGAAGGTGGCTATTGCAAACTTTCGTATTTAAGTAACAGAATATTTTTGCTTTTTTTGAAAAAGGCATGTGAATGGCAAAGTTTTGAAGGGATTTTTCCCATCTTGACCTATGTGCACAGCTTTCATTAACACCTAAGAAGGTTATGTACACATCAAGAGGAATATTTCCCTGAAATGTCAGATGGAGTTTGCAAGCAGAGACTTGCTCAGTCTTGCATTTCAGTTATTGTACTAGCGTTGTGGATGGTATTGAAATTCTGCATAATGTGAAAAGGATGAAACATTTATAAACTGCTTGTCATGGGCCAGTTCTTTATGATGCAAACCTTAGCTTTAATATCAACATCCTCAGTGTTTGATAGCATTGTTTACAATTGGGAGGAAAAGTCTGCAGTAGTGCACACTCTAAATGTTTCCTGAGTTATTGCATTGAGTTTACTGTAATAGTGATAATATGCTATACTTTGTGGGAAGACTTGGGTTAGCAGTGGGGAATGGGAGGAGATCTCACCTAATTTATAAACATATTTGCATAAGGGGGTTAGTTTGCCTATTTAAAAAAAGTTATGCAGGGAGGAGAGAGGAAGAATTTCAGATAGATTTTAAGATAGTAAACAGTCTCCATCCTCATTTCATTAGGATTCATCTGAATTGCTTTGAAGGAAATTTTTAGAGGAAAGAGTATATAGTTTTATACTTTGGCATCTAGGATACCACTAGCAAAGGTAAATTGGAAAAAATGCTCAGTTCCATTTTGAACAATAAAATAACCTCTAAAGATGCATTTTCTTCTTACCTTCTAACTAAATATGATGGATAAAGTGTAAAATCAGAAACTTTGATAGAACGTAAGGCATCAAATTATATATTTGCAGAGATTTATCCTTTTATCAATTTAAAAATATTTATCTAAAATAAGATCTCATAAGCATTCTTCACAATAAGACAAAACTGATTGTTCTCTCCAAAATAGTGATGTTTTTCCTGCACTGTGTAATGCATTAGGACTATATATCCTCATACTCATCACTGGTAAAACTTGCAGCTCTAACATACAAAGTGACTTGAATATTTAATGCTGTAATGATTGTCCAGTTCAGCTTACTCAAAAATATCAAAGTACAGTAATCAAATGGAAAGCTTAAGGACTTTTATGAAAATTTTTTTTAATAGAAGCTTAATAGCACACTTTGTACCAAAAAATGGCAGACACTATGCTGTAATATTACCTACATTGTAGAGTGTCCACTTTTCAAGTCAGACAATGTATATCATACATTACACTTACAGGAAAAAAAAGAAAAAACCCACATGGTAATTGATCTGTTTAGATATAATTTTATTATGTATGTTTTGAAGTTTTGTCTGCTCTTGCGAAAAAAGTGAAACAGTTGCTGTATTAAGTGAGTGCACTAATTATTCACCTCTTATTCTTTAATTAACTACATGCAGTGTTCTCACTGGAACAGGGCTGGCTGGTAATTACAACCTACTCCTTTGGAGTCAGTAGCTTGTTTTTATTCCCCACATCTCAAGAGCTTGCTCTTCAAAACCTCAGTTGTCAGTTCTAAGTGCAGCAGATATAAAACTATCTAATACAAATGGACAGTTTTTTTCAGGCTGAAATCTTAAGGGTTTTTCTTAGTTTTATATATGTATTAGGAATATAATGTATGAAGGTGCCATGTTTTGGCTTGCCAACACTACTCCCTCAGATAGATGTGAACCATTGCTTCCATACTTTTCTGGGGAGAACCCTGCATGTGTCCTGTGTGTGTGTGCGTGTGTGTGTATGACTGTGTGGTGTTTTTTGTCAAGAATGACTTTCTAAAAATAAGGACTCAATTTGCTGTTAAAATGCTATGATGTATTATGTATATATATATTTTTCTTTTCATTTGAACCTCTCCTAAGGAGATGCTTTGGGTGGAAGATGCTTCAATAAATGATCCTTATTTCTGAGTCCATTTACTGCATGCAGAAGTATGAACACATTGTGCCTTTTTAGGAAACTGTTGTAATGAAGGGAATATTTAACAGGACACAAGATCTTTTTTTAAAAGGTAATCATAAAGGTGGAATATGCTATTTGATGTACTATTGAGGTGGAAGAGTTACAAATTGCCCATTTAGGCTCTGTTGCATGTCAATTCTTGCTACCTAAATTCAGTTTCACTGAGGTAGAAACTACACAAAAGTGGAATAAGTATTATAGATACAAGTTGAGTAATGGTATATTTTTGTGAAAATGTGAAAATACTTGCTGTTACAAGATAAGTGTATGTCAAAATGTGATAATCATGGACACAAAGTTAGTTTCACAAGTTACTCTAGTCTGAAGTTTTTCTAAACATTGGGTATAAAATCCACCTTTGCACAGAAGGTCAATGGAAGACCTACATGGAGATTATGTTCTTTTTAAATCCTTATAGTAAGGTTTCTCCCTTGGGAGAATAAAACGATGTGCAGTACTTGAAACTGTGTTTCATGAAAGACAGTGAATTGCAAATGTGAGATATTGTTACCTGAAATACTGTTCAATTTCATTGGATTTTACAGTTGGTTAAAATTTCTAAGTTTAATGGATTTACTTTTTGTAATTGACAAATGAAATGTTAACTGTCTGCTGTCTGGTGTTGATAGTGCATTTAGTGCAGAGCTTAGCTCCTTAGCTAGCAAGACACTGACTTAATCTCATAACTTGGCTTCTGCTTACAGTAAATGGACTGAGTTTGTAAAGGGAATTCACTATTTCAAGTGTTTTGAAAGGAACTTCACTGTATTTGTAACCTGGTTTTTGAAGGCTTGAGATCAATGAGTCCTATTTTAGAAATTAAACCAGTGAAATGACTTAGACCTGTTTTGGGGTGAAAATGATTAAAAGAATTCAGATATGTAAACAGTTGTATCAAATCATCCAGCCTTTTTTTATCAGCTGATGTTAATGGTGAAATACTTTTTGTACCTTGTTGCTGAAAATATTTTTGCATTTCAGCACATCAAGTTACAATAAAGTTGTTACTTATACTGAATGTGTCTGTGTGGCTTGTATTTGGTTTATTTCCTGTGTATGTTTACAGTTGCTACTTTTGCTTCTCTACTTTTGAGAAAGGAGTTTTACCAGCATTGTCAGTCTGTCTAGCATGAAATACACTGCTGTCCTTTGCAAACCGGTTTTTGGGGAGGTTCATATTGCAGTCTTGCTCTGATCTTCACTAAATTATTTTTTCATTTTGACACCTTCAAATAACTTCTAGGTCTGAACACCTTATAACTTGCCTACCTGAGAAATGACTGCCTTTACACAGACTCTGTCAGAACTGATACTGAGTGGGAAGAAGAGTTGATCTTGTGGTAATGAAGGTGGACTTCATAGTTTCGAAGAGATTTGGTTTCTTTTTCCACCTGCTATCAAAACCTGGTTGGTTTGTTTTTTGTCAAGGAGTACAGGCTCATATTACTACATGCAACAGGAATGTTGCTTGCATTTGTTATGGGAGAAGTGGTATGTGGGAATAATCTCTATGGGTAGTTCTTGGAGTTTAATATGTTTATAGATATTTTTGCAAAGATTTGTAGGACTGTTGATATGCTGCTCCACGTGTTTGACTTTGGACGTGCTGAACTCAAGAAAACAGTAATGTCAAGTTATGTTGCTTTATAAAAAATGTAGCAGGCTGTTTGAGCAAATGTAATTACTTGTTTTGTGTTATCTAGGCTACGCCAAAAACACAGCACAGTCGACCATTGCAGTTCTTCCTAAGATGACTTGGGTAACAAATAAGGATACAGAACTGTCATCACAAGGCTCCTGTGGGTATCTCAGTATAGCACATTGCTGTTCTGTGTGTAGGTACACGCAAAGTTCTCCACGTTTGCTTAAAACATAAATCCCTTAAATTACTTTGCAATAATTGAGCTTGAAGTTACTCATGGGGCTAACAGCAACAATGGTGTAACTTGCACCTTCACAGGCAGTTTCAGTAACTTCCAAGGAAAACATGACTGGTTACCCCTGTGAATGGCAATCAGTTATTTGTGCAAGTCCAAATTTTTGAACTGAGCTTCAACTTTTAGGTAAAGAATATTAAACTTGATTATTTCTTTTACTTTAGAAAGCTATATTTTTATCCTTGGTCTTTCTGAAGTAATTTTTCTTGATGTATATCTTCTCATTCAAAAGTTTTCTTCATTATTCAGCAGAATGGATTCAGTTGGCACTGATGAAAAAAGCACCTATTTTCCATAGTCTTTTGGGTGGAAATGGGGCACATAAACTTTTCCTCCTTTTAGTTGAATGCTTCTGTTTCAAACTATTTTATGGTGTCAGTCTATCTGAACCTTGGTTTAACTAAGATACTACTAGTAACTCTAGCAGCTTTTTGAGAATTCTCATTGTAAGTCCAGTGTATGCCCTTTTCTTTCTTTAAAAGGAGAAAGCTCAAATAATGAACCTTGATTGGTAAGATATGCTGTTAGAACAAAAAGCAACTCTTGTATACAGAGGTGCCAGCCCTGCCATATGCTGTAGACAGTTTGATGTCCTATGAGTAGTGCCAGCTTAAGCAGTCCCCATTGCAGCTACTGGAAGAAAAGTTTTTCAGTCACAGCTGAGAAGTACTGATTAAAACATGTCTTTGTGCTGCTTTGCCAAACTTAGTAGTTGTCGACTAATTGCAACAAATTGCATCTTTATCAGCAGTTCTGATACATGCTAGAATCTTATCTAACTTAATATTTGGTGTGGTTTTTGCTTTGTTTTGTTTAGTAAAGGATTCAGTAAGTTAGCTATGATCTGTATGAAAGAATCTAACCTTTTAATGTCTTTCTTTGTTTCAGATGACTTCTGTTACAATTAGTATTTGTTAAAGTATTACCCATTCCACTACAAATTCTACTTGCTGTATTTATTAAGTAAATTATATTTATGATCAGACTACTTCCATTATACACAAGTAACTTTGCAGTTAACATTGTGATGGTATGATAATGGAGGAAATGCTGTTAATTGCTGTTAACATTAGAGTAGGTTTGAACAGCTTATCTTTCTGCAAGCTTCTTGGTAATTTTCCACTAGAGGAAAGTGTTTTTATTGTGATTGATTTTGAAGATTCATTCTTTGTTATCTCGGAGAAAGCCGGAACAAATATAAGTGCAGAAGCTGGAGCATTGCAGATGTGTGGTGTGAAAGACTTGCGTTTTCCACTGCAAGCACTGCATCTAGGAAAAGAATACCCACTAAAAACCAAAGTCAGCTGTGAGAATTCATGAGTGCTTTGGAATAGAGGTGGCATGCCAGTGATTGTCTAATCTGTATTTTAAACAGTATGTGAAGTTGATGCTTTAATTGTAAAATTGAGTTTCTCATACATTAAGTATAAATAACAGAAATGAGCTTGTGATTCAATGCTCAGGAGGGAAAAATAATTTTGCAGTGTTGCCTGGCCTTGGCTTATAGAGAAACTACCAAGAATAGTTTGAGTTATCAGTTAAAGTATTTTGAAGGACATTTAGAGCTGTAGCAATCATGGTGATCATCCTGTAAAGCAGTGTGGATTTGGCTTCCTTTGAAAACATTACCTGACACTAACATTTTTGTCTTGTGTTCTTAGTACAGTTTGGAGCATAACAATATTTTTGTGCATGTGCTGGTTTTCAATCAATGATACGTATATGATGAGCGAAAAACTGCTCTCTGCCAAACTCATGCATGTTTCATGCGTTGGCAGTGATAGTCACGTAGGAAATAAACTTCACTATGTCAAACTTTGCTGTTGATCAGAGGCAATTTGTGCTGCATTTTAAGCAGCTGTGGGTTTTGACTTCCCGCATTTCTCACTGCATAGTTGACTGAGCCAGTTCAGTTAATAAAGGTAAATTTTGAAGCATATGCAAAAAAAAAAAAACTAATAGGGTGACTCCTGAAAGCATAGAAGCTTTAAGTGCAGGGTAGCCCATTTTAACCTCAATTGCCAAGTAAACTTTAAAATTTCTATTTTTAAATTGGTGATTTTCTATAAGCTTTAAAATCTTGTGTATTACATACACAATTTTCTAACCCAGCTGTGTCAAGGTTATCAAGTCTTGACATTTTAAATCAAACTGTGTGCATGTTACTGAAGAATGAAATTAAAATGTTTACCTGCTGTGGCCAGCAAAGAGTAAATCTTGCTGGGGTAGTTCTGCCATCCCTAGATTAAGAGCTGTGATGTTCTCCATAAACCCATGCCATATGTTTTGAAAGGATGAAAAAAAGAAAAACACACACACACACACAAAATCACAACACCAAACAAACAAAAAAAACCAACCAACCAAACAAACAAAAAACACCAAAAAAACCCCAAACTATTAAATTTTGCGTCTTGTCCCTGTCAGATCTTGCAGATGGCTGTTCCTTTTGGACACAAGCATGTGGGAGTTCTTCCACTAGCAGGGCTTAATTTTTCCCTTAGAGCAGGACTGTGTGTTGTTACGCTGGATCACAAAAGCCTATGCCGTTTTACGTGGGGAGGATTATCCCAGGGCGACAGAAGCACTAAAATTCATTTGCCTCTTTTCCTGCTGCTGTGGTAAGGACTGGCATGCAGGGAAGTATGCCGAGGGTGTGCTCACTAAAGCTAACTGCCAAGTTGGTTGCTGAAGGTGCAGCTGAAGTTAACCAAAGGCGTTTAATATAGATTGCTGGGGCATCTGTGTTACGAACAAGCTTATAAGCTCCCTCTTTGCTGTTATTTCATAGGTATTGATATGGTCTTGTCCGTAACCAGTGAGACAAATAATGCCCATTAGTTGTTGTGTACTTACTGGCTTTTCTGGTCAATGTGAATTTGAGGTGTAGGTATGGAGCAGCGTGGATATCTTTTTGAATGGAACTTTTTCTTCAAATGCCTTCTTGTTTCTCTGTTTTGTTTTTCAGAATGTGTGCTTGCACTTCTTAAATAATTTAAATACAAAATAACTAGTGAACCTGCAAAAGATTTATGATGACATTTCAGCAAGTTCAGTTTTCCTGATTGAGAGAAACGGACATAGAAATTTCTTTGTAACTGTGCCTGCTAACAAAAAATATATCAGGTTTAGTAAATCTCTAAACAAAGAGAGGTTAAACTATATACTAGATTACTGGTAAAACACTTTGCATTTTCTTAACGCTAGAATAGCAGGCATCTACTCTTGACAAGCTGACAGACCAGAGAATTGAAACTTAATGAATCTTAATGCTTTCTGTCATGTACTTCAATTTTCTCAAATTAGTTCTCCAGTTAGTTTACTCTTTGTGAAGGAATGATTAATGATAATTAATACATTCTTATAATTTGCATATTCAAGCTCCAGTGTTTGTAAAAAATAATGCAGATTTGTGTACACGGACAAACCAGGTTTGTCTGTTACTTCTTTGGGGTGTTCAGAATTTCAGTTTTCAGGGAGAGTCTGGTAGACGCGTTAGGTAGTTCAATATACTTTTTTCCATAAGAAATGTTTTGGGCATAACCTGGATCCTGGCTCTTTTCTGTAAAGCAGTTTCTTCCCAGCTACTCTTTAGTAGGTCAGCGGGAATGTAGGGATGCAAAGCTGTCATCAGGAGCCTTAACTCATCCTGGAGTCCACCTCAGCTTTGGAAAACATTTAGATCTGCAAGATGCCAAAATAGGTAAATCCTGTAGGGCATCTACTCTTAAGAGGGTTTGGTTTTATTTAGTTTTTAGAGTCTCTATATGCATCCTTTATGTTGTCCTTTATTTGGTTTTGTCTTACTCCTAATACGCACACATGGGGGGATTAATCCAGATACGTCATCATATGAACTTTGTGCTTAAAATCAGCAGCATGAGGTTGTGAAAGTGATTGGGGTTTTTTGTCTGCATAGGAGCTCAAGCTTTCCATGCTGCTCTGCAGGTATCCAACCTTTGAGTCTCAAAAAACCCCAGAATTTTGGTTTCTGCTTAATTAGCTCTGCCTCTCCTGGTACAAATGCTCGTTCAGAGGAAAGAACTGAGATCAAAATATTTCCTCAGTAGTTGGGGGAAAAAAAAGGACAGTAGGACAAAACTTCATAATAGGTTGACAGGAAATAAAGATTCAGCTTGGATAAATAGAACTTAATATTTGGCAGGATAATCAGCTGAAACAGATTTTGTGCAAAGGAGGTGCTTTAAAGTTACTAATGCAGAAAAATACCTTGAGGGTATAATGAGCACTGTGCAAGATGGAACCTTGCATACACATCAAATCAACGTGACTGATTTATAAACAGGTATCATGCTAGGAAGGTCTAGGGTGAAATGATATGTTTGTATTCAGCTTTTGATCTTGCCCAGACTACCACTTAGTTCTAGATCATTTGGCATTCTTCTGCATCTGGGAAAACATGAGGCCAGGCAACATAAATATTCAGGGAGTAAAAATGATTATGTATATAACATAGTTGTAACCCTTACTATTCTATGATTCTGTGATACTCCATGCGGTATAAACCCAAGAGCATTTCTAAGCTGGGCTAATTTTGTGTAATAACGATCATCTCTGCACTCTTGGTCATAGCCATTCTATAAGCAGTCATGTTTACTCTAGTTCATTGTATTTTTAAGTCAGTACTATCAGCAAGTCCATAATCTTCCCTTATTGCTTGTTTGCAGGGAGCAAACCAAACATTTGTTCCTAATTCCTCCAGATAAAAATGTGTGAAGGAAGGTGCTGTTGCACCGAGACTGTGCTTAGCTATAATCCTTGTTTGTGTTTTCACATGAATTACAAAAATGTAAGGAAGTTTTTATGGGCATGAATGTTCCTTTTGCTTCATTCTTTAAAAGCAACCACAAAACCTGGGGCTGGCCCAGCCATGTTCAGTACTACTGAAACCACATTATAAAAATGAGCAGCTTATTTAGCTGTATGTAGAGATTCCTATCACAGAACCATCACTAGTGCTGGCATAGTTTTGTAATCTTTACTTGCTTCCTATAAGGCTAAACTTTGTCAAAACTTGCTTCTATTCCTGCAGAAAAACAGGGTTTTAAACATCTATAAGGGAAGTGCCAGTTCCCCAGAGGAACTGTGCTGCCTAAGAGGAAAGGAAAGGGCACGGCTGGCTGGGTAAAGTTAACAGTTAATATCCTTGTATGTGGCTGTCAAAGCTATTTATTCAGCAACTTTAGCCTAAATAATGAGGGTGAAGTGAAGGAGGCCATTTGTGTTGTCCATACCAGTGCTCCAGCAAGGCAGTAAGAACTAGCATTCAGCAGTAAAAACTGTATTGGAGTCTGGATCACTCTGGTTATTTTCACAGCAAGTATACACCTTGTATCTATCTAGTCTTCAGCTTCTTCAGCTGTCATATCAGTTCTTTTTCCACCAGTAGAAACACTTGGGCTTTTTCCTAACCGGTTCTCTAATTGTAATATAAACATATTTGAACATGCTTATGTTAACTGCAGCTTGCTTATGGTGTGGATTTTTCTCTTTTGTGTCTTTGTCAAATATTTGAAACAGGGGATTCATCAATTCAAATCATAACTGATAAGAATGTGCATGGATGATGAGTGTTTTTATTTCCAGGGGGTTTGAGCTGGAAGGACCTGATGCCACCTTCAATTTGAGCTGGAAGGACTTGATGCCACCTTCACACTGCAGGCCAAGTACTCTTCTGTTTGCACCTTGCAGAATTTTTCTCTCCCACTCTCCTGAGTTACAGCTGCAAAGGGAGCAGGAGATGAGAAATGACACAAAGGAATAGATTCTGGCTCTGTTGAGTGCTGTGGTCAGCAGACCTGTTTCTGAGTAGGTGTATGGCAGAGCTAGTATGATGGCACTAGGGAAGATCCGCGGGAAGAGTTCAGAGGGGTATTTGGTCTTTCTGTGATCCTTGCCCAGAAAACTGTGTGCTGACTGATGTGTGTCCTTGTGGCGCCTGGTAAAGGGATTTGAACAAAAGCACATGCAAGAGCCTGCATGTCAAAATTTTGCCAAGCTGGCTGAGAAACACTTCAATGTTAGTGATTACTTGGTCTTTAAATATGTTCCTACATTAGCATGCTAGGCATGAATATTGTTGTCTCACTAGCTGTCAAAGGTAACACAGCTATAGACTATGAAAGCCCAATCGCCAAGAATGTGAATGCTCTTTGTAACTCTAAGGCCCTTTGTCACTTCAAAGAGCACTAAAAGTTTAAGAGTGGAGGCAGGTGGGCGATATATAATTAGAAAGGAGGTTGCAGAGCTTTTTATTGTAGAACATTCAACCTTAGTGCCATTGTCTAAGTTGTTCCTGAAAGATAACTCTGGTATTATTCACTGTGGAATATATGTGAGTCCAGTGAGGGGCATTTTAAAATTACCAGTGGTGAAGCATGGTAGAGCAAAAGGAGCACTTGAGCTGAAGAATAGATAATACCCAGTGGAGCAGAACTGCGGTACCAGCTGCTGAGAGGGTAATTCAGTGCTCATAATGATTTTCAACTTCACTCTAAAACTATCACTTTGGAAGTATCCCTCATCTAAAGTACAAAGTTTTCCCAGACCATCGGAATAGAATCTCTCCACATCCTAAGCATGTGAAATTAATGACTGAATATTATGCTGAGAGCCATTTAATTAAAACCACTTTCATTAATAATGCATTTGGAGAGCGTGTATGTGTTATGTAATTAAAGATAGTACATCAGTAAATGATACTATGCAAAACCAATTCAAAAAATTCAAATGAGTCGGTGAAACATAAGGAACTTAATTCAAATGGGAATAAAAGTCAATGTGAAATAAGCTTAGAGTTTTTCCTGGAAGCTGTAATTAATCTGCTTCTGGCAACACAATTCAGTACTCATTTTTTAAGTAAGGGGCTGTGCTTCTTTTAAAGATAACTGGTATGGTGAATCAAAATACACATTTCTCTCTCCACTCCTTTTGCCAAGTAACGTAAGTATCACTTAATGTCATGATACACCGATGAGCTTGGCTGACCCAATGGGTGTGGACTGCTTTGCTGTCCACACTGCTCATCTGTGGTGCTTGTTTTTACTTTGAGCAGACAGGTTGTGTTTGGCTGTGGCAAAGCACTGTGGGTCTAGTATTTATGGTATATTTACTTTAAAACCAGGAGAAGTGGAAGAGGGAAAGTGTTCCCCCAGGACAGGGCAATCACCCTGTATGGTATCACCTCCAGGAGGTTTGGGTGAGCAGGCATCCTATTTTCCCCTGAGTACTTCAGCTAATCCAAATCTTCAGTGATTGAAGCCAGAAACGTTATGGTTAAATATATCTGACATGAGAAGTGGATTGGAATTAAGTAGTCTGAAGTACTATATAATAAATAAGCATGCTTATCATCTTCAATATGGTAATTTATAATATTTTTAATCCTTTGGTTTACCTGCTCAGGAATCTGTGTTAAATATTCTGTGCCGAGATCCCAGGTTAATGGTGCAAGTCTGCTCAGCATCACCTGCCACTTCTGTGTGTGCTTCAGGGACTTCTTCAAAGAAAAGGTGGCAGAAGAGTGTAAGTTCTGTTGGCTTTTCATCCGGGCTTTTTGGAACGGGGACGGAAGGGCAGGGTGACTGCTGCCCACCATGTAAAAACCTCATGCCTGGGGTGTTTATTGAGACTCTGCTCTCCTGGCTGCTGAGGTGTTCATCACTTTAATCCCAGGGATGAAAGCAAGGTTCACAGCAGTGCAAGAAAACTACCATGATGTTCCCAAGCCCCAGCTGGAAGGAAGGGAGTTGTTTGCTTTGAGCTTGCCTGTCGGAACTGGAGACTGAAAAATTGTTGACATATATCAGGAACACCTATAGAGTCTGAGCACCTGGAATGTGACTGTGTCAGGCTTCTGCACCCTTCACTCTCTCCCCTGATGTGGCTCAGTGCTAGGGAGCACAGTGCATCTATTTCATCACCTGTGTTTGGAAGCTGCATCATCACTGGAATCTGTAGGATCTCTAGAACAAAAGATCCCAAGTCTTAATTCCTGGGAAGTAACACCAGCTTTAACAGAGGATACAAACCAGACCAACACTAGGAGTGATAAGCAAACACCCTGATAACTCTAAGTGGATTTTTGGGCCATTTTAAACTTCAGGGCTAGTTCAAATAACCTCCAAGTCTCGTATTTCGCTATTCTCTTTCTTGCCAATTTGGAACCAATTATAATGTATCACCTTTCAGGAAGATCACCAGCTTATTTGGAGCTGTTAAGATAAAGTAGCCAAAGCTTAATTGACTGCATAATGATGAAGGAGCCACATACTGTCTGGGAATGAGGCAAGAGAACAGAGAAATGGGATTTGCATCCAAAGGGCTAAAACGTAGAGCTGCCAGGGCAGATGTGCAGGATAATGATGAAAGTGTGAGATGGCAGTCTGGGCTCAAGCTGGTAATAAAACTGTCTTGTTTCCCAACAAGAGTTAAAGCTGGAGTGGCAAAGTGAGTGGTGGGATGCCTAAGAACATGTTTCAGATGCAGCTTTTGCACAGCTACCTCTCTGTTGTGACCATGCTCAGCTGCAGCTGTGTCCCCTGCTCTGAGGGCTCAGCCCTGAGTGAGAGCCCCAAGTCCTGCCAGAAGAGACCACGGTCTCCCTGTGTGCCAGCTCTGTTTCCCATGTTAAGTCATTCCAGAGAATTGCAGAATGGTTTGGGTTGGAAGGGAACTTAAATCTCATCCAGTTCCAACCCCCCTGCCATGGACAGGGACACCTTTCACTAGACCAGGTTGCTCAAGGCCCTGTCCAACCTGGCCTTGAACACTGCCAGGGATGGGGCAGCCACAGCTCCTCCGGGCAACTTGTGCCAGGGCCTCTCCACCCTCACAGGGAAGAATTTCTTCCTTGTATCTAATCTAAATCTACTGTCTTTCAGTTTAAAGCCATTCCCTTTTTAAAGCTGGTTAGGAAAGGTAGTTGAGCCTCTTGACATAAGCAGAGAAATACTCCGCATCTCTTCTCCCTCAGTATAATTCAGCTTCCCTTGGCTGGGTGAGGAATCACAGGCATGCATTTTTGCTACAATGAAGAGAATACATTCAAAAGTCCCTGAACTAATGGATTTTTTTTTTTTCTTCTCTGTTCTGACCTGACAAAACCAGAGAGCACTGCAAGAAATCCTGTCAGACCTGGCTGGCTGTTTCACTGCTGTTGAATAGGAAGGTGCTGGTGTTCTTTCGGAGTCTTTTTTTTATAGTCCAACCACTGTCTATGTAGGTAGCTTCTTTTTTTTTTCCTGAAAAAAACCTCTTTTCCCATGAACATAATGGCTTTTTAATTGGGGTGAAGCTGGTGCTGGATTTGAGCTGAGTTAAAGACGGAATTATGTCCTTGGAAAAGCATTTTCTGGTGATTCTTTTCTTTCCCTTCAGGATTTAGTCCAGATGACTGGGGCTCTTGCTGGAGAGCACTGGCAACTGCAGGCTTGCTCCTGACTGAAAACTCACAGGTATTATGGGCTGCAGAGCGGCCTGATGGGGATGGTTGCAGCAGTCTCTGCAGGAAGATGCTGCTGTGCCATGCTACCAGCAGCATTCAGCAGATTCTGGTCAGCTGCCAGCCCTTCTGATTCCAGATCTGCTGAGGTTTGCTCAGCAGCTGCTCCAGGTGAGGTGTGGTTTGACTGAAGCAGGGGCAATTCATGACAATTCAACTCTTCTTTTGCAAAATCAGTCCCTTGGATCCCTCTTTTGTGGATCCGGTACGTTCCTTCGCATGCAGCAAGCAGGGCAACACAGGCAATGGGGAGCTGTCTGGTGAGTTGTGGTTTAACTTCACTAACTCCAGAGACCTGAACCCAGCAGGGGTGTGACATAAACCTGTGATTTCTTTGGAAACCTGTCAAGGGGATGACACTAACTGCTAGCGTTTTGTCTAAAACAGTACAGACAGTAATACTCTTAGTACAGTTTGGTGCTAGTTGTCAATATGTCACTTTATTTCTTAGTTTTCAAACAAAGAAGGAGGCTGCTTCTAATGATGTGTGCAAGAGGTGTTGATGAAAGAGATGGGACTGGCAAAGCCTAGTTTTCAACAAGACACCCAACAGCTAAAAATCTACTTGATTGCCGTGTGTTTCATTGAGTTACTTCGTATATTGTGACTTGGTTTTGTCTTTTCAACTGTGCATATTTGATTAGGGACAGTGGTAATGATGGATCATTATTATACTATAAATAAAACATTATCCAGATTAGGATAGTCAACAGAGTGTGAAACAAATAGCAAATTCTAATGTCCTTGAATTAACAGCAAGCAGCACAGGATGCTGATGTGCACTGAACGCCTTTGCCTAGCTGCTGTGACAGTTTTTGCAGTGGTATCAGGATTATTCAGGTGTTTGGTCTTTTAGCACTGCCTTGTGAATCCTCCCTAAAAAGAAAATGTGGCTATCCCGAGGAGCCCACAGCAAACAGTGCTCGGCTGTTTGCCTTTTTCCTGCCTTGCACAGTGCTGTAGCATCTGCTTGATGTAAGAGCCTGGGAATTGCCACACAGGCAGCAAGGCTGGGGAGCGCCCTAGCTCCCAGTGCAATATCACAGCACTGATGTGATGGAGAGGCCAAGGAGCTTGTGGCAGGATCTGACCACAGGCGAGGGTTAAAAGGAGATGAAAAGGCTCAGGATGCAAGGCATGAAATTCTTGAGGGGAAGAGGGAAAGAAGAAACCAAACTAAGTTAGTTCCCTGCTCGAGTTGAAATGATTAAAAAAACAAGCACTCGTGTGTGTGGTTCCTGCAGCACTGTGCGGTGTTGCTGCCTCAAGCATGAGCGCCGACACTTATGTGGTATGAATTAGCTTTTTATTGGGACTTTTTATATGTACATCCATGGGATGGGAAAAGCAATAGGAAGTGTATTTAGTAAGGAGTTTAAATGCACATTTGCATTGCTATGCGTGCATGCACAACTATACTGTTGAGATTTGGATTAAATTGAAGATATATATTAAATTGAAGTATGTATACTGAAAACTTTCAGATTGAGTTGCTGTGGTTATAAGTCATTATTGTCCACTTGGGACACTTCTAGAAAACGGTATTTAATCTTCCAGATTTCTACTTTAAAATCCTTTGAGTCACGAGAGGAAGAATCCCCGAAACTTGTCTAAAATAGTCACCTGTTTCACAGGAGAATGGTGGGGGTTTCTGTTTTGTTGGTTGGTTTTGGTTCTTTTTAGTGGCCTATTCAGTGTGAAATTAAATTTAATTCTGTTTATGTGGGCAGGGTGAAATTTGACCTTATGAAGTCTGTCCCTTCTATTCATTACACTGTATCTTGCTTAGGTGTAACTTCTTTAATCTGATTTTGACTGCAGTTAAGGTTTTAAGTGGGTTTTTTGCAGTGTTTTTCTTAAAATTGATCAGAAAAAAGCATTATAGGTTGGATTTTTTTTTTGTTTAAGGTATTTTGATAATAAAAAGTGTGGTAGTGGTGAGAAGGAGCAAGCCTTGATACCCACCCCCTCGTGCTGTAGCTGCCTAGCCCCTGCCTTGTGCCAGGGCTTGGCGCAAGGTGCAAGCTTCTTCCATTGCCCCCACTCAAAGTGCTGGAAAACTGGTCAGATGCTGCTGCCGATGTTAAGTTCTCCCTGGGAAAACACTTGGACTATGCTAAAGCACCCCCTAAGTCTCTGAACGCAGCCCATCCTTCCTGTGTGCCGTTGCCTTTGTAACCTCAGCAAACCTCAGCTTTTGCTGAACTGTTCCGGGTTTGCTGGTTGGGGGGGGACCTGAGCACACTTGGTGGTGGTGGCTCCTCTGTCAGGAGGTTTGGGAGCAGGAAAACTCCTTGGTGGGACTTAGATGTGAAAGATGACAGCTCTTCCCAGTGCTCTGCTGGAAGATGGGTCCAGGTTCACCATCTGCTGTAGAGAGCTCTGTTTCTCTGCTGCTGCCCATACCCAACACTGCTCCCATGGTGTGGCACCAGCCTGAGAATCACTTGAAGAGCCTGGGAGTTGTTTTAAGTCAAAAGTTGCCAATTGGATGCATGTTGTTTTCCGCTTCAAGAGCTCAGTGTTAAACCTGTTAAAATACTTGGCCCTTGATCCCTAATAGCCTTTCCATGTGGATCCCCAGATAGCCCAGGCTCTCTGGGTGTTTACAGTGATGTGTGTTTGCTCAAGGCCCTGGTTTGTCTTCCTGAGGTCTGGAAAGCTCAACCTGGGATGTGGCTGTGCTCCAGTGTGGGGATGTCTGTGCCAGAGGACGATGACTTAGAGCAAGGGCTGAATCAGCAGCGTGCTACCACCTCTCCCAGCGTTTTCTTATGGGGGGGCATTTCCTAATTTAGACTAACCCCTTCACTTCTAATGCACCCTGCACAATTACTAAACAGTTCGTGACTGTCTTTGTCAAAACATGCACTTAATTTGTCAAATATGAAATGCTATTGAACCTACTCTGCCTCAGCTTGTAGCACAGTTCACCGCAGCGCATACTTAAACTTCATCTCCTAGAAAAACAAATGGCGAAAAATGTTCCAGTGCCTTAGTTTTACTTTGTGTCTTTAATAGATATATATGTGTGTGTATATACATATATATATACACACAGCATTTAAGGAAAAAAATTAAAAATCAAGTATGCCACAAGCAAGTGCCAGATTTAGCAAACTCTTTATTTACATACAAATACATGTACACATATATTCTGTATATGTACACATATTTAAGTGTATATACATACATAATTTCCACATACTCTACAATAAATAGCATGTAGGGTTTTCTTTTAATTGCCTACAGTTCTGCGTAAAAATAGATGGCAATAAAACCATGGCTTACAGCTAAGTTACAAAAGCACCAACCACTGAACTCACTGCAATAAATCTAAGCTTATATACAGCCAGGATGAGGACATGCTATACGGAATACAAAGTAGACCATTTTGTAGGAATTGATAGTAACAGACAAACTAAAAAACATCACTTAGACCAAGAGAGACTCTGTATGAAATAAGATGAAGGAAAACATTTAGATTATTGATCAAACTAAACCACACATTTAGATTTGTCACCTAAAGAGAAATTAGCCAGTTACTCGTCCATTTTTAGTAGTATTTATTTATTTATTTATTTATTTATTTAGTATGAGTCTTTACCAAGGAAATCAGAGTTAATCTCACAAGTGAGTCCTCCCAAGCTGTCACACGCGTTTCTGGGTGTGCACCACTTAAATGGAGTATTCTAATAGTCCTTCAGCTATATGTAATACTGAATATTTTTATATTGACAGTAATTGTTTGAAATGTGCTTTATGAAGTGAAGGTGCATAGATTGTTGTTGTTCTGTTTACTTGCCATTGTTTATATTTTGATTTAATTGCAATGCAATGCTTAAGGAAGACAACTGGATGCCACTAAGCAGAAAGCTTGTCATTGGGTATTGTCCTTATGCTGTGATGTATTATCCTTGCTGCAACACAGTGCTAAGAGGGCTAGATAGCAAAATAATTGCTTCCTGTACAGGGAAGCCAGCCCTGCCATAATTTTCAGACTTAAACAGAGATTCTCTTTTTCCAAGGTAATTCTCTATCACTGTAAAACTTGTACTGGTGTGAATGTAAACAGTGGAGAAGAATCAAAACCAGAAGTGCTGTATGCCAAACCTGCACACCTGGTGGGTCTAATAAACTAAAGCTCATCAATGTCTAATTACATCATTGCATATCCACAGGTAAGAAGGCTGAAGGAAGAACTATCCACTCTTCATTTCAGTGAATACATACAACTACTACAACTCATAAAAATGCAGATTCCTTTCTTTGTCCCAGAAATAGCACTTTCTCTTAGTATTTGGACTTGATTCCTTGAGCCCTGTGTAACATTCTTTATTAAATTAGTGGGAGATCTGTTTATTTGGATTTTGTATATAAGCATGTGAGAATCTGCTCATCATTTGTTCTTTATGTCATCATCTAACGTCCCCAGTGAGAAACAGGATCCAATTCAAGTAAAAGACATCTCTACCATCAAGTCTAGTTTACAAAACTATTTTTCAAGATCAGTGTTCATGACAGACAGAATTCTGTTTCAATTTTGTCATGGGTCTGCCTGGTAGTTCCCTTCGTAATGATGAGAGCTAAAATGCAACAGTCTCAAAGGAAAGTGATTGTTACCTAAACAGTTTGATTATCTACAATACAGCACAAACACCGCTACAGTTTTTAAAGATATTTTAACCTGATAGGAAAACATGTTCTTCTCCAAAAGGTTAATGGAAATGCTTATTTTTGTGAGTGATGCTGTATCTCTAGTTACGCACGACTGCATCAGCCAGAGGACAAGTATGGAGTCTCACTATGGTAATTATAATCAGGACAGACCTTTTGCACCAGTTTGTAATCTACGCTGTAGAAAGCAATGTAGATGCAGATAACTTTAAAGGGTTTGGAACACAACCAGGAGACATGGCTTTGAGTCTGCTCTTGGTAGCAGATCTTTGAAGGATCAAAATTGCACAAGGCAGTTTTTTTAGCGCGGTCTGTTTTTTCATACTCGATTCGGCAGTTGAAGGACTTGGATTCCTTGGTCTCCAGTGTTGATTGTGGAGACGATTCAAACTCAACCACCTTGGAAGGTGGCACCAAGCTTACAGAAACATTTCCCAAACCTGTGGAGTTATGTCGGAAATAAACACTGAAGGTCCCATTGCCGTGATCGACAATTTTCCCTGTGATGAGGAGGTTCAGCTTAACAGTTTTGATGTTAGAGTGGAAGTCGCCCCATCCGAACATTTTCTTGAATTTCCCAGTTTTTACTATAGGTCTGCGTTTAGTTCGTGTGAGAGATTCCTGAACCTCCGTGATGTTGGACAACCAATCCCAAAAGTTTTCTATACTGTCTGAGTAGGACACCTGGCCATGTTTCAGTACTGGAGATGGCTTAACAAACAGGCGTAAAGGATTGATGATCCTGGAATGGACCACGTTGTCAACGAGTGTCTCTGCAGCATCCTTGTCTTCCCAGTCCAGCACGTCTGTGGCTTGTACAACTTGATTAGTGTCACAAAATACCTGTTTCAAAGCAGAAAGAAAGAGTTGTATAAAACTATCAAGATACTAGAGGAACCATTAATACCTATTTTTACACCAGTAGCGTCTGAACCAGTCCAGCACCATCTTCTGCCCCATGACAGCTCAAGAATTTTACTCAAAATAGCTGACAGAAGATGCAAAAAGCTCAGCGGAACTGTCCACTGGTGCAAATGGATAAATCTCTGGACAGGTTGAGGGCTGTGATGTGCAGGAGCAGACACCCTCTGCTTGCAGATTTGTTAAACAGAAAGATGCCCACGGAAGCTGGAAAATCTGAAAGCAAAGCGGCACCTCTGCTGAGAGATGGGAGTGAAACAGAACAGCAGCATTTCCCATTCCCCTTTTCTCTTTTTCTTCTCTTAACCTGTCAACTGGTTTAAGCTTAAAATCCTGCCTTGCTGAGCTGCTTTTAGTGTTGTATTTGTGTACTAAACTGTTTATTGTACTTTTTGTCTTTCCTGGTGTTGCTTCTTCTGTTCTTCCCAACTCAGCATGTCCATTTGTGCTTTTGAGACAGACATCAAAGGTAACCATATTTTTGGTGTCTTGGCTTCAGTTGCTAAGCTGCCTGCATTTAGCCAGGCCCAGCCTTCAAGAAGCTCTAAGCAATCCCAGCCATACCACACATCTCACTATTCAGAAATGTGATAAGACCAAGCTAAGTCTGATGTAAAATTGTCTGTAATCAGAAAGCAAGTAACTACGTATGGTAGCAACATAACAGTGTTAGATTTCAGAGTGAAACACTGAAAGTAAACAGCAGGCTTCCAATTTAAGGTAGAGAGACACTGCTCGTGTTATGTTCTTCTTGCACACTGTGGGAGAGAAGTCCTGTTGAAAATGCAGAATGCTCAAGAGATCAGAAGCACAATCCGTATTTCAGCAGGACAGAAATGACCATATAACTTTTCCTGTTTAATTCCTTTAAGGGTTGACTCT
Source organism: Amazona ochrocephala (assembly GCA_039720435.1). Taxonomy (NCBI): domain Eukaryota; kingdom Metazoa; phylum Chordata; class Aves; order Psittaciformes; family Psittacidae; genus Amazona; species Amazona ochrocephala. The sequence continues at coordinate 36,287,842 of CM077881.1, forward strand.
AAGTTTCGGATAATGAGTTTTCAGGATTTGCACTCGTCAGGACTGCCTTATGCTATCATTCTAATGTACAGAGAAAAACTTTTTCAGCTGCAACTATTCTTACAAAATGTGTGAACAGAATGAAAAGGCACTTAAAATGGAAAGAAGAATGAATTGCCCTCATCCCCAGTGAGAAATTGCTGCTGCCTCTTCCTTCTGGCCAAATGCTGCTCTCACTTCATCATCCGTCTTGCAGTGCCAGGATCTGGATAGAGGGCCTCCAGTATCACTGCCATACAGGATGGAGCTTTCACTCTCCGGCAGGCAATGACAGCAGGATTATAGGGTGGAAGCTTGGCTAAAGCAATCAAAACACTGAGTGCTGATGCTGGGTGGGATGTGCTGCCTGTTTCCCTACGGAAACTGCAATGCTAGGCTTGCTTTTCCCTCTGCTACTCATCCAAAGGGGTCTTTTATGCCTTTAGTTCCTAGCAGTGCTCAGCTTCTAGAATATTCTGTTTCTATAATCTTTAATTTTTATTTTCAACATCTGGCAAAGATCAGAAGCTCTGAAGGGCTTACTCCTCAGTGGAGCCCATTCGCTAGCAATAGGCTCTACACCAGCGCCCAAACCCACTTGCCGTGTTGTCCTTCTTCATCATCCCAGTAATTAAGATTGGATGTTGAAAGGCAGCCATTGCAGTGATGTTCACGACTTGAATGCTAAGAAAGGTGGCCATCACCATTACTACTGCTAAATAAATCTACAGCTGGATCGAAGTGCAGTGGTCAGGTGGGTTTCTGCAGCAGTACAGTATTTTGTTCTTCAGATTAGGAAGGGGGGAAGAACAGACAACAGTGATCACTCTCAGCCTGAGACCCTGTATGTCAACTTTCTGCCTCTATGCTACATTTTTTATGGCCAAGCTATGAACCCAGCAAAATAGGAGATTCTAATGGAAACAGTGACAGATGCCTATCTGCACCAGCACAAATAGCACTGTCATAACGATGCTGGGGGAAGCATAATTTCCGTTGTGATGGAAAGCTCCTGGTGAAGCATTGTCATGTTTACGTGTGGGTCTTCAGCCACTTTTAAGCCTGCTCCCAATCTCAGAATCAGTGGGGTGATGCTGAGAACAGCTGGCCATCACCACTGCCAGGGAAATAACCTGCCACAGAGAAGTGACCCTGTTCAGATGACACAAGAACTGATGCACATGTTCACCCATCCTCCACCCCAAAACTGACCTGAGGCCTTTAGAAGCACGGAAGAGGCTTTGCTGCTGTGTGTCTAGATTGCAGTTCGGACCAGGGGCCTGGCAGTGCTGAAATACCAGAAACTTTTCTCTGTGTTTGCATGGCTAAAGCATCTGCTACTTAAAATGCTAACGACCACCCAAAACTGTGGGCACGGGTGGTTGGTGCTGCTGTTACTAACTGAGCCAGAGGGAGCTGCCATTGTAAATTTTAAGTAGAAATACATAGAAACAAAGCCACTTGGTTCACAGGAGGTCCTAACTTTCCTGGTGTCCGCGCCCAGCACTGGCTGTCCTCTGGCAAGGACACAGGGACACATACACATCCTTTTGGGCTACTTCCGCAATGTTTACCAAAATTCATGCAATGGCCCTTCGGCATTTCTCCTCTGTCCTTTTATGAAGAGATCTAGAGGGCATTGAGTCATGTACTGCTGGTAATACTCAATGTATGTCTCTTCAGGGGGCTTTCACTCCAAATGAGGTAGCAGAGTATTGCTTTTTGAACTGCTTTTTTCAGAAGGCTCTGATATAAAAAGAAGAAATATGTAGGTGTAAGGTTTGAAATGGCTGAAGGGTGGGAAATACTAATGCATGCTTAAGCTAGGTGTGTTTGTCACACTGATAATGTATTAGGGCACAATTATTTCAAAACTATGATGGTGGAACTGCAGAGTTGCATCATGCTAAACTACTACTTTTAGTTATTTATGTGTTACACTGAATGAGATGTAATCATAAGATAATGAAACCTAACCTCAGAGCTACAGCAACGTGGACTATTTCATGTGGCAACGAAACAGCTTTCATAATATGGGAACATGAAATCATTAATATATTCAATTATAAGGATGCAGTATTTGCCTTTAACGCCTAGACAGCAATCACTAGCCACTGCTGAGAGTTGTACCTGGCACTTGACCTGAGTAATTTTTTTCCTTCTCCTCTTTGAAATAGTTTGTAGACTGTAGGATTCTCCAGTCTCACTCAGCATTAACTCTTGCTTCATCAAGCTTCTTGTTTCACTGATTTCATATCAGAAGGAGATTCAGAGGCCGACAGAGTTGTCAGCTCCATGGGCTGCCAGGAGGGGGACTGGGCAGGGTGGAACATTTGTTGTGTTTTGCAAATATTCAGTACGAAGGTGTCTAACGAAGGCCTGCCTGGCTCTGCTCAGTGCCCAGCGCAGGAGCAGGAATCATAGGATCATAGAACAGTTAGGGCTGGAAAGGACCTTAAGATCATCTAGTTCCAACCCCCCTGCCATGGGCAGGGACACCTCCCACTAAACCATGTGAGGGGGCATTGTTCAGAAATGTGAATAGTATTTGTGCTGTTTTAATGTAAAGCCTTTTTTGTGCATGTGCAGGAGTTTGTGTTTTTTTCCTGTTTTGAATAAAGCTTTCTGCACTATAAGAGAACCAAACGCTCAACGCTTAATTTTCCTCTATACATCACAAAGGCCCTTCCTTTGCTTGATGGCAGGTTTTTGCTGTTAGTAAGGATGGGCCGATGCTCTTTGTTCAGCTGTTTATTCACGTTGGTTAGCAATTTCTGGGCAATAAAAAAATCTGTATTGAAAGAATGCAGTACATGCTGGAAAAAATTACTTCCTCAGCATCTTCCCATTTCACTATAATGCTTCCCTGTAGTGGAAAATATTGCTTGTAGGGTATTTGAAAAAATACTAGCTTAGGGAAGTTAGCATATACATTTAAATAGATGGCTAATGCTGCAGTTCTCTGCTGCACCTGCATTTCCCATTCCCTCCAAACCATCAATTTCCAAACAGAAGAAAACACCTCATCTTTTTCCATATTACACAGGCTGTAAAATGTCACCCAGTTACCCTAAAATTTCCATTAGATTGTAGATATCTTCCAGTAAGAAACATAATCTTGGATAGCTGCTATACAGCATGGCTTGCTGTTTCGTTTTCCTATGTTAACCACAAGAACAGCTCAAACCAAAGCATGATGTGGTTTTATATTCATGGAGGTTTAAACTTCAAGTCATTCGTTTTTCCCTGTCCGCTTCTCTGAAAGATGCTCTTCAAAATCTCTCTCTCCATGAGTCGTAGAATCATAGAATAGTTAGGGTTGGAAAAGACCTTAAGATCATCGAGTTCCAACCCCCCTGCCGTGGGCAGGGACACCTCCCACTAAACCATGCCACCCAAGGCTATGTCCAACCCAGCCTTCAACACCACCAGCGATGGAGCATTCACAACTTCCCCGGGCAACCCATTCCAGTGCCTCACCACCCTTACAGTAAAGAATTTCTTCCTCATATCCAATCTAAACTTCCCCTGTTTAAGTTTGAACCTGTCACCCCTTGTCCTATCACCACAGTCCCTAATGAAGAGTCCCTCCCCAGCATCCCTATAGGCCCCCTTCAGATACTGGAAGGCTGCTATGAGGTCTCCATGCAGCCTTCTCTTTTCCAGGCTGAACAGCCCCAACTTTCTCAGCCTATCTTCATACGGGAGGTGCTCCAGTCCCCTGATCATTCTCGTGGCCCTCCTCTGCACTCGTTCTAACAGTTCCATGTCCTTTTTATACTGAGGACACCAGAACTGCACACAATACTCCAAGTGAGGTCTCACAAGACCAGAGTAGAGGGGCAGAATCACCTCCCTCGACCTGCTTGTCACGCTGCTTTTGATGCAGCCCAGGATACCCTTGGCTTTCTGGGCTGCAAGCGCACACTGCCGGCTCATGTTCATTTTCTCATCGACCAACACCCCCAAGTCCTTCTCCGCAAGGCTGCTCTGAATCTCTTCCCTGCCCAACCTGTAGCTGTGCCTGGGATTGCTCCGACACAGCTGTAGGGCCTTGCACTTGGCATGGTTAAACTTCATTAGGTTGGCATCAGCCCACCTCACAAGCGTGTCAAGGTCCCTCTGGATGGCATTCCTTCCCTCCAATGTATCAACCGAACCACACAGCTTGGTGTCATCGGCAAACTTGCTGAGGGCGCACTCAATCCCACTGTCCATGTCACCCACAAAGATGTTGAACAAGACCGGTCCCAACACCGATCCCTAGGGGACACCACTCGTTACTGGTCTCCAGCTGGACATTGAGCCACTGAGCACTACTCTTTGCGTGCGGCCATCCAGCCAGTTCTTTATCCACCGAGTGGTCCACCTATCAAATTGATGTCTCTCCAACTTAGAGACACGGATGTCATGTGAGTGATCCTGACCATGGCAGAACAGCACAGGGTTAAATAACATTCCCTGTCAACTGTTTCTGAGAAATGAGCCTGTGTTGATGTGACACTGGTATCAGTAAATGCTGTAGTTTTTTCTACTTGCCCAAATAAATTTGGGGTTGTCTGGAACTTGCTGGGCAAAGCAGGTGTGCAGGAGTTCATCATTTTGATGCTTCTGGAATTTTACCCAGGTTATTCATCAATCACCACAACCATTTGTATAGCTTCACCCTGCCAGGAATAATTTAAAAACTCTTGGCAATTAGCTAAAATAAATAGGTCAGTTGGGATAAACAGCTCTGAAGTACCTCTCAGCTGCTCACTGGTGAGTGTTTTATCCCACTGATGGAGAGGAAAGGGTGGTAGGAAGGAGGTGGTACTCAGTAACCTTCTCCCACCCTTAGTTTTACCAGTGAAAAACCCACAACGAGGCAGGCTTCCAGGGGTCCCCTCACTCAGCTGCTTCCATCCCTCAGGCTGTAGCTCATGGTTTATATTCGTGCCACTGCTGCAGCAGCACAGGGCGCTTCTCAGGCTTCCTCATGTCATCTCGGAACCTCACTGGCCACCATAACACAACATCATTGAGCAGCTGCACAAAACCTCAGTTTGAAGGGGGTGGCGGGGGGGAAGAGAAATAGTTCTGTTTTATCTGGTTGAAAATTCAACGATTTCAACACATTTATCATATTTTAAATAATTTATGTCTTGACAGGCCTTACTAATTTTGCAAAGCACACACATTAACCAGACAGATAGATACAATGATCTTATATTAGCTTTTTCAGCATCTTACACTGGAGCCCAGAAAGATTAATAAAAACTCAGCCCATCATCAATTAAATGGAAAAACATAAAATTATGTTCCATTATAGCCTTTTTTTTTGGCAAGAAAATGCTGATGGGTTCTAATAATTCATCACAACAAGCTGAGCTTGAACTTTACTGATTATTAAATACGTTTTTCCCAAAGGCAGAGGCCATGATCGGTTTTACGGCAGCAGATGTGGTTGCTGTCAGGAATGATTCAAGGAATTCGGGAATTAGGCATCTTCTTTCAACAGGACTGTACAGAAGAGCCACGTTTATTCCATCTAGTCACAGACTTATTTTTCAGGATGGTATAAGCCCATGTGCTTTCATAATTGTCAGGTGGATTAGCTTGCATTTATCATCACAGCTTTTGCTAGGAATGAAAGCTGTGAATTAACAACTTAAGCTGCCACACAGAAACATCCTTAAGGATGCCTCGATCTTCAGCTGCCTAAACACATGCTTAGGTTTCTGCTTGTGATTTTTTGATTTTTAATCCCTTCTCCCAAATATTCTGCTGGGAAGCTTTGGATTCCCCTTGAGAAAACAAAGCTGCACAGGTCAGCTTGCCCCAGCAAACAAGATTTTGCTTTGCACTGAATCACAAATCTTTCATTTCCAGACAAGTTCTGGAATTTGCACTGCCTTCTCCTCCTCCTGACTTTGCAACCAGCTGCAGCTCCCATACAACTACTCCTGTGCCAATGCAAAGGGCTAGTTCATGCTGCCAACAGAAAGCTGCATCAAGTGAAAACTGAGTGTGTACTCTGCTTTGTACTCAGCATGTAACATCCTGCCACAGATTGCAGTTTGTGTTTCTTCTCAGAAGGTGTATTTTAAATTACCTAAGTACAGAGGAATTGATAGAAGCTGCTTATTAGAAACTGGTATTCTGAGTTAGGAAGTGTACGTGAGCACCTGCCGATGGTGCTCCCCCCAGTCCTGTCAGTGCTCACTACCTGCGTGGCAGCCAGTCTGACCCATGGGGAGCCCATGAGCCATCATGTGGCATTTAATCCACCGAGCACTGAGCTGGTGGCAAGGAATCAAGTGAGCAGGGATTTCCTTTTGTCAATTTTCAGAAGCAAAAGAAATGACAGAAGACGGTGGTTGAGAGCGGGGTCTTTGTGCTCCATGTGGCTCTGGAAGCAGTGTCTGCCGTTTGCAGCCTGGGAGAAAGCAAGGGTGCAAGAAGCACATCGGCAGAAGAAGGACCTGAATATCACTGAAGGTCCTGCTGTCAGCTTTATTGGTTAAGCAACCCCAGTTTCGTTACGCATTTGTCAAAAGCTGGGAATTAATTATTTCTCCGTGCAAATGAAGAGACTCCACAGATATTGCTGTCACCATTCACCCATGCTGGTGGTGGGATGTGAATATTCAGAGGAGGCTGAATGTTGTAACTGAGGATGCCCTTGTTCTCCAGGCACACAAACCACTTTTCTACACTTGTACAACCTCTCCCTTGCGAAACTGTAAATAAATAAATACCAGCAAGTTGTTGCGACTGGCTTCCTCCCTCCTGTGGGCGATGACAGACTCTTTGAAACACTCTGGTGCCAAGATAAAATTCAGTAAGCCACAAATTCAGAGTCCCCCTGCTTGATTCCTCTCTCATTTTAGGATGGATTATAAAGAGGGACTATGGGGATCAGCACCGTGATTTCAGCAAAGATATCCTTTACTTGGGGGAAACAGCAGAGCAGGGAGAGTGAACTGTCACAGGCACTCATCTCTAGCTGGACAGCAGCAGAGCACAGACTTCTGAAAATCTCCCAGTCATGTCAGGGATGGTGCAATTTGGAAGGTTTTAAAGGCTCATACAGCTACTGCTACCATCTTTCGTTCAGGAAAGGTGGACAAAAATCCCCTGTTCAATAGCTAATAAAACTGGATTGCTTTAACAATTTTATCCTGCCTCCTACAGTTAAAACTAAAATGACAAGCTGCTTCAGCAGAAAAAAAAAAAAAAAAAGCCTCGTGATTGAACCTTGCAGCCCGTTAAATTTTCTGCTTGTAAATGAATCCTACAGAGAAAATTCCCCCCTGCAGAGGGATGCTGTACTAGCATCCCTGCCAACAGAAGGGAAGCGATCGTTGCTGTACCACATCCTACCAGCGACTAGTGATAGGGCTTCCTTCATAGTCACTGCTCTTCAGCATCACAGGGAAAGGGTCTGAGTGGCATGACAGGAAACTGACAGAAAGAAAATGAGGAATGGCAGGCTGAAACTGTGCATCAATCTATTAACTGTGAATGTTAATACTTGTCTGATAGTCAACTAATACTGCTAAATGTAAGTACACACTTAAATACCTGAAAGAGACCCGACAATAAGGGTATGCCTGAAGCCTTCTCTCGCTTTTTAGTCTTTTGCCTTTCAGGAGTTTCAGACTGGCACAGAAGGTAAGTCGGAAAACATAAATCGGAAACATGAAAGCCAATGTGAGACTCAGCACTATTTTTCCACCCTATAACATGGCAAGTTGCTCTTCTGCTCTCACGGCATGCGTGCAGGAAGCTAATGAAGTGTGGCTCCTGGCACACTGCTGAAAGGTGCTATGCCATTTTTCCTCAAAAGATCCCTGTCTACATCTTGTACACAACTAAGGGCTAGGGAAGGCAACAGGTATAAATCTTGACTTCAATGAAGATGTGAAATAATAACATCCAAATAACCCATGGACAAAGATACAAATCGAAAATGAAGGGGTATTTTCGGAAAAGTTTCAACTCAGGATGCGATTTCATTGCATAGTTTTAAACAAAACAGATACTTCAAACCTAGTATTGTATTTTACTTATTTTCACTTTAAAATCCTCTGATTTGTGTGAGAGAGCAAAATAATATTTTACAAATACAGCACTTCAGCAAAGAAACAAACCTGGGAGGAAGACGGAGTAAAAATTAAAAGTAAAGCCTGCAAAGATTTCCTTTTTCAAGAATGTATTTGTGGAAAGTATATATGTGCTGCCTTTTCACACAACCCTGATAAGTAGTTTTAAGTTATATCTGTAGTGTTCCCTCCAGCCTCAACTGGATAAATTGCTTAGAACACAGATAGCTTTTAAATTTTATCCACGCACTGAACTGATCTACCCTTCTGCTGAGAACAGAAAATTCGTTCTGAGAAACACTTCTTGCCAAAAAATGTGCACCACTGCCATTCTTGGAGACTTAACCTCTTTCTACTTGTTTGGGTTTTGCCCCCTAACTCTGAAATAGAGATCTTTGAGATAAAAAATAGGTAACCCATTTGTACGTCTGTAGAGGAATGACTCTTGCAATTTTGTCCGAAATTACTACGTAGTTTTCCTCTTTGCTATATATGACGCATCCAGCTCTTCTTGAAGGGTGAAGTAACATAAATGTAAACCATTCTGTGAATGACCTGAAAAAAACATGTCCTGTACAAAAAATATCGAATTCAGTTATTTTAGATATAGAAAGCTTAGACTTCACATATATATACAAAAATAATTATATTAAATGTTCAAGAAGAATTTTTGGCTCATAACAGGACAGACAAGGAAATGCTGCCAAGGAGTGGGTTGGTGATCCACCTGACTGACTACACGGTGTTTTGAACTGTGTTAGCGATCAACTGTCCTTCAGCAAATAATATAAAAAGATTGTTGAGTCTGTAACACAGTACTGGAATAACCTAGCTCGGTGGGACTTCTGAAGGACTTCTGCTTCTGTCTACATCTGTCAAGATGGCTAAAAGCTGAACTCTGACTTCAAAAATCCATGTTCATGTATTTCAAGAGTAGTTTCGAACCTTGATAACTGGAAGGGAGAAGAAAACTAAGCTGACCATGTGGGTTCCTGATGGAGCAAGTCCAGAGGAGGCCATGAAGATGCTCTGATGGCTGAACCACCTCTCCTATGGAGACAGGCTGAGAGAGTTGGGGTTGTTCAGCCTGGAGAAGAGAATGCTCTGGGGAGAACTTTGAGCAGCTTCCAGTACCTAAAGGGGCCTACAAGAAATCCGGAGAGGGCCTTTGGACAAAGGAAAGTAAGACAAGGACAAAGGGGAACGGCTTTAAACTGAAGGAGAAGAGATTTAGATTAGATATTAGAAAGAATTTCTTCCCTGTGAGGATGGTGAGACACTGGAACAAGTTGCCCAGAGAAGCTGTGGATGCCCCATCCCTGGCAGTGTTCAAGGCCAGGCTGGACTGGGCTTTGAGCAACCTGGTCTAGTGAAAGGTGTCCCTCCCTGCTCATGGCAGAGGGTTGGAACTAGATGATTTTTAACGTCCCCTCCAACCCAAACCATTCTGTGATTCTATGGTGGCCTGTGTCTTCTGGCTGTCCAAGTGCATCTCAAGGCTGTGGTGGGGTTGAAATGGCTTTTGGCAAAGGTCTTCAAGCAGGTACCTCTAACTGTTTGGTTCTCCTCTCTACACAACCCTCTCTCTTTCCTTGAAATTCAGGCTGCACTCTTGCAATCTGTTTTGCACTGAGCTTCACTGGTGCTACACAGACACACGTATTCTCTTCTAGGACTGAGACTTCTGCTTTTACAATGAAGATCTGGCAGTTACTTATTTTTAGAAGACGTGCCCCTGCCCATGGCAGGGGGGTTGGAACTCGATGATCTTGAGGTCCTTTCCAACCCTAACTATTCTATGATTCTATGATTCCCGTTCACCTGGAAAGCTTGTGAGATGTCCCAGATGTTTTCAATCTCCACTGAAGTCACTGTGCCACTTGCAGACACAGCTCATAGAATCATGTTGTTTGGAAAAGACCTTTTAAGATCAAGTCCAACTGCAAACATGATGCTACCAAGTCCCATTAAACCACGTTCCTCAGAACAGCGACAGCTTGCAGGACCCAAACCTGAACAAGTCTAGTCTTACCAAAAATTGAAGCAGAACGTTCAACTCCTTTGCCAAGGCAGCACCTGCTGACCATCCATCTGTTGAACTTTACAGTTAATAATTTTCCCTCCTGCTTATTTCTTTAATGCCTGGGAGATTTCACTTTACATTTGCTGAGATCAGTTCGTTAAAATACTAATTTCAAACTGTAATTATCTGTTGGTGAGCATTGCCGGTTGAACCAGCAGCAGTACTGATATGCTCTCAGTTTGCAGGAGAGTTCACAGATGCTCAGGTCCCTCGAAGCTCTTAGCAGGAGTCACGCTGCTACAAGCCAGCTTGCAACGATTTTTTGGGCAGGTTAATGTTTTAAGAATCATATTTAACCATTAAGACTATTTCATGTGGTAGGGAAAACGCATTAACAGAAAACTGCTGTATCTGTTAGAAATGAACCTGGCTTTACTGAAGTTGTCATCAAGGTTTTGAATGCCTTGTAAATTTCAAATTAAAAATCAATTAGTGAACAGCTCTTAATCTCCTCTGCGGAGTTGATTCATTTTTGGATGTGAACTTCGAGACCCTTAGTGACCTCCCTTTGAGCTAAATACGACACAGCAAAAGCTGATTTTTCTATCTTCCTACTCATGTGCCATTATTCAATTTTTTACTGCACTATGAAGAAGAGAGTTTTAATAATAGAGCCAGATTAAAGGAATAAAAGGATGCTTCTAGCAAGTTAGAGAGAAACTGCACATTTCTAGCGGATTTTAAGCTCTGTATTATTACAGCGCGTAAGAGATGATTAACAAAGAAAAATATTACAGTTATCTACTCCCTTTGAGAGTCTAACTAATGAACCTCTAACAGCTGCTGTTGAAAAATCAGTAACACCATCACTATCAATTCCAAGACAAAGCACAGCTGACAGATGTTTGAAGTGATAGATCAGGCTGCACAAGGATTAAAATAACAAGCCCCAAATGGACTTTAAAAGACAAAGGTGCTGCAGCAAACTATTTTCAGACACTTCGGATACTGTCAGAAGTTAGATCACTGATACAATTATCTTGCAAAACAGTAATGACCAAAGTAATATGTTATGAAAAACCTAACAATGGTGATACCTGAGCCAAGTTTTTGAAAAGAATGGGGTTTATAAGTCATTTGTGCTTTTAATGGCAGAACTGAGAATGCTGTGCTGCCCTTCATATTACTCCTGGGAATCAGTTATGAAAAGTACACACTGGCTTGAAGCATAAAATGTAACTGAATTGCATTCTTGTACATTCTAATTAATCCTACTTTAAAGCAAGAAGTTACATTTTAACAGGCAATGAACACCATTATTTAAATAAGGCATAAGATCTTTGTGTTGCTTCACTGCAGGCTGAATCCCATAACAACCTGCCACTAACGTGATACAGATGAAAAGCCCATTCCTGGAAGATACCTTCTGCCTTTAATCGGAGATGACTGTAGCAAGAGGAGAACGAGCTGAACAAATTCCAAGTTTCTGGATTTTGTCTCAGCTTTCTCTGTTAAGTGCATCTTGTCCGAGGGTGCAGGATTCTGCTGGGTCAGGGAGGAAATGCTCATAGTAAAGAATAAAAAAAAATGCAGCTATTTTCCTGGCATGTGCCCGGCTCAGAAAAGGACCCATAGAAGCAATGGCAGGACATGCTGCGTGGCTGCAGTGCAGTGCAGGGCCAAGCTGAGCTGCCGTGTCCCTGGCTAAGCCCAATTCACATCACTGTCACACTGCAGTTTAATCATAGCTTAGGAATACCACGGAGTTCAGCGTGCAAAGCTCCTGGTTGAAAAGAGCTGCCACAAGTGCTTTCTGTGCTGACATCCTGGGAAAGCTGTGGCCACCCCAAGTCCCTGGGCAATACCCTTCTGCTAAAGATTCTGTTAACAGGGGTTATTCAGGGACTCTTCATGATGCCCCTTGAACCCTCCTGGTATTTGAAGAATGTGTGTGGACGTATCCAAGAGTCCATCAGCAGGGATTGACTAAAAATCTCAAATTCAAACCTTTCTTCCTGAAAACACATTCCATCATTTACTTCAAGCATGATGTTCTTTCTCAGAAATCCTACATCCCACGTGCACTTTTGTTAGTCCCCCTGAAAGGGGACAGGCAGACCCAAGCCATGTTTGTAGCACGTCCCCAAGAAAAATATTTATGCTTAAAAGCTGAAAAAAAAACCACATGGGAATTACAAGAGCATGCTGGACTGCAAGTGATACACAGGAAAAGGTGACCTCCCACCCCACAAGAAATGTTATGTGCTCCGGGGGTGAGGGCAGGGGTACAAATGCTGGGGATGAGGCTGCTTCAGAAGAGCGGCAGGGAGATGTGAGGATCACACGCTGGGAGAAGCTCCTCCACCTACATCTTTTCAGCGTAGCGGCGGCCCTCTGGGAAAAGCTTGGCTAGCGCTGGGGTAAGCACCTTCCCAGGACTGCACAGAACAGCCATCCCTTGCTGGGGGTACCGGGCAGCCCCTTCTCACTGCCCTTCCCCGCCTGCTCTGGCTGAGATAATGCTGTTGCATTGATTCGGATGAAGGCAGAGCCGCGGTTTGCCTTCCTCCCCACCACGCAGCCGGGTGTGGGAGCTGGAAGCTGCCTGCCCTCGCCCCTGCCAGAGGAGCAGTGGCGTGCTGGCTCACAGCGTCCCTCCTCCCCGCAGTATGCGTAGCAGACCACTGCAGTTCCCTAAATTAAATTAAAACCTCTTTTCTTTTCAAACCACTTAGCATGAGGTTGCACACTGGGGCACTTTGAGACTTTTTACTGCTGCCTACACACATGCATGCATGCTGCTTTCCTAAATGAATTACTCTCCTAAAGAAGAGAAAATCATTGACTGAAGCTGCCTTCTTATTAAGTTTTAAGGTGAAACAATATTAGCCTTTGCCTAGCAGCAGCCAGCCACGCCTGCAGCCATTGTGCACTGCATAATGGTATAGTAACAGTGACTTCATACTGTAAGGTCCTACTGAAACCCAATTTTAATCCTTTTTAATTTATTCAGCCATCTTTTATGTCCCTGAGAAGAGGAAAAACAGAATTCCTTTCAGCCTGAATTTGTTTGTGCTTTGAAGATTTGGGGAACAGTTTGAGATTAGTTGGTCAAATCTTTTCTAAATTAAAAGCTTTCTAAAACAGCAGCATTTTCCTTAGCATTGTTTTTAAATAGAAAACCTTGGGTTTTTTGATTGATTCTTGAAACAGACAAATAAATCAGAGTTTGTCATATTCTAGACCAGTGGTAGGTATAGATAAATGTTACTTCCAAAAAGAAATTATAGGTTTGACACACTTTAAAAATGACAAGGTACAAATCTGAAATCCAGTCGCTGCGTAAGTTTCAACAGACCTTAATTATAAGCTGGTAAGTCATCTGTCCTGATATACTAAACCCATGACTTGGGTGTAAAAAAAGGAGAAGAGATGAGTTTGATACCTAGTTTGACTGGAAGAATGTCACAACACATGCCTGGCTTGTTCACGTTCCATAATTTACTGACATATTTAATATCTCAGATCTTCGTACATGCACTGTAAGAACAGAAAGAGGATCTGAAGAAAGAATTACATCAGATGAAAATGTTACATTCTAGCACAATAGGAGTTAATACAAATTGCTGTCATTTGCATATAAAAATATACTTTCAAACCTATTTGCTCCACATATGCCATATCTGTATCAAACAAAAAAAAAGGAATACATTCAACACATCTTTATATCTTTCAATCTTTCTTTCACTGTGAATTACTGTGCACATAACCCCAAGTATTAATTTTGCCTTATCCCACCATGCATTTGATGTATTTCAATTGGCATATAAAGAATAACATTTTCAGGTTATATGGAAGAACTGTACTAGCAGGGTGCTTTCAGCTGGTGAAACAAGCACTAAAAGCACACAAATCACCCACAGGAGAAGTGGGGGGAGGGGAAATGGGACTCTTGCACATTGCTTTTAAGGCACACATGTCCAAAATGTATACCCTAGAAAATGTACAATCCTAGAAACAAGACATCCCTTTGGAAGTGTACTAAAGGTGTTTAAGAGGAAAGGCCATATAAAAGCATAACTGTACGAAGTTTTTGCTATGTTAGCATGAGTAATGCAAATTGGAATGCAAGTATCAGGGGATACATGTGCTGTAGTAGCCAACTGGATCCCAAACCTCTGGCTGCAAAACCTGGGAAGGCCTGAACATGATGAGGTCAGTTTACGTAAGTATCCAAAGAGAAAGCTCAGCTCAGCTCTACTGACTTGCCTTTGGCAGAGCAGACATTTTTTCCCCCTAAAGCTTAGATAACGTCTACATTGTCCCCATTCCTCTGCCTTTGACTCTCTTCCCTGCTCATGGACTTGACTATGCATAATGACAAAACCAAAGTGCTTCTTTTGCACCTCAGGGTTCAGATTTCTTTGAGGACTTTTCCAGTTGACCATAGTTTTGCTCTCCCTATCAGATAATGAATTTGCTTCCAAAATGGAGTTTGCTAATTTAACATTTACTCTGAAAAAAGCCACTCCATGATAATCAGTTCTCGCCACTTTTTAAAAAGCAGAACAAACCAGTTCAGAAGAATCATAATTGCAAGTAAGACTTACAGGTCACTGCATAGTTCATGTATTGTCTGAAAAGGTTTAGTACAAAATAAGGTCTTTTTCATTAAATAGCCAAATTCTGAGCTTGCATAAGAAACCTAACCACAATTTATGAATGGGATTGGGATTGAATGTTAACAAGTGGCATGAAAAATCTCTAAACCCAAACAAATGGGGTTAGGAAGAACGGGTTGTTAAAGCAAGGGATATGAGATGTGAGCTGGGAAGTAGAAGGTTCAAGAACTGGTGATGTGTAAGTGAAGTCAGGCTTAAGAAACCGTTCATTCCTTCTTGTTTCTAATTTCATACAGAGTGTGTAGATCAAAGAAGGAAGCAAACCAAAATGTAACTGCTGCCTAGACCAAAGCTGGTAATAAGAATAGACAAAAAATTAGCTCTGTTGTAAATATTTTAAACTGCCTCTTGTGGATACAAAAGATGGTTCGACAGAAACAGGAAATAATCCCTTGTATTAAAATTGAATGTGTTGCCCTATGTGATCGTTTTCAGAGATTTTCTGAAGTCTATAAATAAGTATGTGCATGAACAAATCCCTAATAAAAATGTGATTTTATCCATCTCGGAGGCCAATAAACTGTGTTACATCAAATAACATTTCAACTTATGATACCTATGAAAGTGTCAGTTGCTTGTGATGAACCATTTCAGGAAGGGCTTGTCTGTCCTACCTGCCCACAATGCTGCAGGGATAAGCATGAAGGCAGCACAGACCCATGCCATTTCCCTGTGTGGATCACCCACCGATACAAACTCAATCTGGACAAAGCATGACCATCAAATTAGCCAGAGTATATGCACAGGATTTCTATGGATTTTGGTTCAGAAATCTGTAAATAAATCTGGCTCATCTGTTCTTCTTGGCTGGGGTTGAAGCAGGGAACCTTCCAGCTCCTGTTTGAGGCATAGCAGTTTCTTCCATCCACAAGCCACGCACAGAGGAGAGCAGGACAATTGGACTCACAGTGAGAAACAAGAATTGCTAACACCTACATTCAGAGAACAAGAATCGTGAATACGTTACTTCACTGAACAGAGTTGCTATTTCCAAATCATCCTCCAGAAATATCTTGGCAGATCTCTGTCCAGCCAGCAAAGGGCAACAACTCATTAGTGTAGATCAGACGTATGTGGCTCATGCTCAACTTTGCTCAGGGCTCAGCTGAATTTCAGCAAAAATTCCAATAGCTGAATATGAATCAAAATGTCTACACAATTTTGACGTGCGCTTCACTGTTGCTCAATACTCAGGAGAAGATGCTTTCTCCAGGGTGCCAACAGCATGCTTCACTTAGCTGCTTTTTCTGCTTGCATCTTCATGGTCACTGTTTAGGATAAATGTAGCATAGATTGGAGGGAGAAGGAGCAGTTACTACACTGCTGGTTTGCTTATCTCTCTGGTTTGGGATGCTTCCCTCTTGGCCTCATACCCAGACTGTGATGCTCCCACCACTGCTCCTCTATTCTCAAGGTATGAGCGCTGCTCCTGCTCAGGTCTGGATTTGGGAATAGGGGGTTGGCTGTACACCAAAGATTCCCTGCTTGTTGTATTCTTCATCGCTGCCATTCCACCTGGTGCTGTACATTAGGAGCACATCACTAATGCCAGGCTTTGCCTTAAGGACAGCCAGTCTCTTCTTGTGTGTCCTGGCTTACCATAGAAACCCTCTCCTTCACCCATTGGTGGACAGGCATTCAAGTATACACACACAAAACTAAGAGAAATCATTCAATTTGGAAGAATGTAAGCACTTAAAGGCCAGATATAGTCTGATGTTCTACCTTTAGAGACCTTCGATTTCCTGTATGTTAAGTCCAGAGCTAAGTATACTATACTCAGGTCATTTTTTGTAATAAACATCTTGCATTTTGCATGACTGTATGAGGAAAACATTCCCTACCAGAAATTAGACCTATACAGCCATCCATGAGTTTCAGCACAAAGTAACTGGAAAGCACACTGGCTGCAGATTCAGCTTTTCCTGTCTCATAGCTACAGGCTAGACTCATGCAAAGAACTGACATGTATGACCATGGCAAAAGCAAATTGTAACACCAGGTAGTCCTGACAGAAGATACACCATTGCAGGTCATGAATAGCTAACAACTGCCTTTAGTTTTATTTTTATTGTATGATAAATGAATGGACAAGATACAGGTGGCTTTTATTACTCTACCCGTGGCCTCAACCAAGTATCTCTTACTGTTTGCTGTGGCTAATATTGCAATTAAACCTTGGTATACAGACTGGGATTTTTATAAGAATACGACCCCTTCTCAGCTGTGCTACACGAAACAATTATTACAGAACCATTCCTTTTCTGGTTTCCTCCATGTCAATATTCTTTACAGAGCAAACAAACAGAGGGAATCAAATCACACAACCTACAAAAGGAGTGAAGGGCCTTACTTGCTCCCAATAGTGAAGGAATATAGTGTTAAGACTTGAAGCTCATTTCCTATTTTTTGTGTTCGTAATACAGTCTCTAAACAGTGCACTATCTCACATACCAGATGTGCAGCAGTATCTAGGTACAACAGGGTGCAATAAGTATGGAATTTCAGCCCTATTTCTTCTTTTATGGTTTAAGTCAAATCCTTACTCTGATTTTAATTCAGGTTTTTGTCTGGTTTTCTGTGTGCTTTGAGGGGTGGGAGAGATGTGGGAAGTTGGCATTCAATTACACAAATGGAAAAATAAATAATCTAGGACTCAGAACATCTTAACAGCATAAGAGAAATCAACATCTAAACCTCTAACTTCATTTAAAGTGGTGTAAAACTACAGTACAGAAACAATTTGTGCTGATGTGATTAACTCCACTTAAGTGTAATTTGCCCGCAAGACTCTTGGCTGACACACCAAGCTGCATTTGGAACTGAAATAAATTGGAAAGATCTTGAAAGTTATTTGAACCACTGCCAAATGCTATTCTGAAAATACTGTTTGTATATTAAGTAATTTGAACACATTTCAATAAATAAGTCCATTACATCCATGTTACTAATAAGTTCACCAATAAAAATCCTAGTAATACAAAAAAAAATACTGTTGCGTCTCAGCTGAGAGGTGGTAACCTCGTAAAGCAGTCAGTGTTGAAAGAGCATGCTTTCATATATAAGTAGTCATCCTGGAAATAGAAGAAATAAAGCTTTGCACCAGGACAAGTATAAAACTTGGATACAGCACGCTAATTATCTGGTATGCTAATAGTATTTGGGAGTTGGAAGGTGGGAGTTTCAGCAAGGGAAAAGGGAGACCGCAGTGAGGGAAAATGAGCTTTAATCGTCAAGCCACATTTTTGTTTCTCCAGGAAGGCCCCTTTGCCTGCAAGGAATCACTGAGTGCTCTTTGGATTCAAAGGAAACTCCTTGCTGGTTTCTGTGGGCTTCCACTGGGGCCTAGTGCCTAAACATCAGCTTGGTGCTGATGGCCCCATAGGTGTGAAGACTGTTTCTGTGGAAGTTGAAAAGTGTAGATCCCTTGCAGAATCCAACTGCTGCACAATTTTATAGCAGCAAAGCATGATGTGAAATGCTTCCAGTCATCCACAAATGAGTGAGCTAATTAAAGGGTTTTTTCCTCTTTCTCTGGCATACTGCATAGTCCAATTAAGTTGCTAAGCCAATCATCTTGAAATAAATCAACCATATTGTTACATAATTCTTTTTAATAAACAGATATCATTATATGAACTAGGTTCTAAGGGTGCCAGATGCTCTTAAACAGGGAGTCTAATTTATTTCATTGATTTTAAGAAGCAACTCATTCATGTGTGATAGCTTTTATCATCCCAATTGCTAATTCTTATCTGAGTTTAAAGTAGATTTCTTTCTCATACATAAATGAGCATATAAAAGCTAAGTATGAACCTTCATTACTTCCCCATCACTCAATCACATAGAACTGTTGTCTCAAACCACTGAATAAATGCCCTTTTTAACATAGTTAATAGGATGGCACAACAGAAGAGGCCAAAATGCCCTCTCAGTATTACTGCACTCAACAGGAAGAAAAACCTTTGAAAACAAAGGTTTTGCTGAAGAAAGAACACACACTGGAAGGTTACCACTTGTAATGGGAAAAGGGGGATGAACTGGGTTCACTGCAGCCCACAGTACTGCCCAGTAATTGTGCTCAACCCTGGAGGAAAGCAGAGCCATGCCGCAGCTGGCAGGGGCTGCAGCAGACTTGGTCGCAGACAGACAGGGAAACCAAGTTTCCTCTATTAAAAAAAAAAAACAACAAGGTTAACTGATTTAGTCTTGATTAACATTTCAAGGATACTATTAAAGGAGATGGAAAGTGGGGATGTTCCCTTCAAATACTGTCAATGATGTAGGCTCTTCCAGAGAAGAGTATAATGCATACATCAAACCCAGTAATAAAGACTGTTTTTATCTTTTCGCCCTTGGTTTATGCTTTTTTTCTCCCATAAAGAAGATTATACAAAACAAAAAAAATGTTTCAGTTGTTTTTTGATAGCTTCACTGGAGGGCTGAATGAGTCACACAGAAGTCAAGGTGTGCAAAGTACCTTTACTCGACAGTCCTCTTCCGACCCACCAAGAAGCGCTTCCTGAAGAAATAGCTACTAAACATTCACAATCTGCACCCCTCAAAGAAGCAGGACATTAGAACATGACTGAGAAGAAAGAAATGGTGGCTACTGAGTACGTTTGGTGCACCTGCACCTACCACTACAATTTGTTCCCATTTATTCTGGACCTCAATAAAACAGCTTTTGCTTTGTATTTGCACTTGGACAGTGATGACTGAAAGCTACTTCTCTGCATAAAAGCTGAAGGAAAAACCCCTGTGGTTTCCATGTGGACATTAGAGGGTTGATATATTTTGCTGTCACGTTCTATTTTTAAATGCATGACACTGCACAGGTGTTCAGACTCCAAATCCTTAGCTAAATCTGTCATCTCTCTGCAGCTTGTCACTACATCAGCTAACAATCTGAGGGGAGAATGAAGTTCCCGTATGGCAGAAAACTGCAAGTGCTTGACAATGGTTAACAATAATTTCTTGCCCTAGCTGAAAAATATCACTGCACTTGATATATTTGCAGGTACTATAATTGCTTTGAGGTTCATTTGCCTATCTAGATTTTTGCAATTTAATAACTTATCTACAAGCCCTTAATATGTAGGACACAAACTAACAGATGATTAAAAATGCAAATTGTTTTTGCAGGAGTAAAAATTGGTAATCTGACTTGAAGCATAGGCTGGCAGTTTTACCTCTATGCTTGTGAACCGTAAAACACTGACTGAATTCAAGAAGAGAAGATTTACAAAGAATTACAAATCATCCTCCTATGTCTGCCTTAAGCATATATTATTTCTATATCTGTAGGTATTGATAAAATACAACACATCAAAGAATATAATAATCAGTATTTTAAGCAAGCTGGTCATGAGGGTTTATTCCAAAAATGAGGCTAACCCACACTAACGCTGTTCTTGAAATTTTTGCTGAATCTTATGTGCTGATGACATAGACTTCTGCGAAAAGTATACTCTGCTCAAACTATATAGGAAGAAAGAAAGACGGGAGAATGAATCAGTTTATACACGACTGGTGTTCCAGTGTCAGCATGACAGTGGGCACTGGTGCTTCCCCCAGGAGCATCGTCACTCACAGGGAACATTTCTTTCTGCCTCTACAAGGCCATTCTCTGTTCTAATAATGGAAGACCAAACTCAAGACCTACCCTTGTAAGTAAAGCTCAGATCTCCTTAAGAGACTTGAACTGTACCATCATGTTCTTCTAGAGTTAATTTAGAGGAAAAAATTGTGAATGACAACTTTTCCTTTGCAGAGGATTATTTAAATTTTGGTCTAATGATTATTTAGCATCCATCACTAAACAAAACCAGTGGTGCCTATCTCAGTGAGATAACACTGAACTCCAAGGGATGTATATGATTCTTGCACAACAAAGTGCAACTAATTCAAGCCCACTGAAGTTTTGATTCTATTCCCCACATGATTCTTACTATCAGTCACAGAAAGGAATTCAAGTCAGTGATCCCCTGAGCAATCTGAACCATATGTAGTCCACAATGATGTGGACAGATATCATTCCAGGACTTGGGGGTGTTGGTCGATGAAAAAATGAACATGAGCCGGCAGTGTGCACTTGCAGCCCAGAAAGCCAACTGTATCCTGGGCTGCATCAAAAGGAGTGTGACCAGCAGGTCAAGGGAGGTGATCCTGCCCCTCTACTCTGCTCTTGTGAGACCTCACTTGGAGTATTGTGTGCAGTTCTGGTGTCCTCAACATAAAAAGGACATGGAACTGTTAGAACAAGTCTGGAGGAGGGCCACGAGGATGATCAGGGGACTGGAGCACCTCTCGTATGAAGATAGGCTGAGAAAGTTGGGGCTGTTCAGCCTGGAGAAGAGAAGGCTGCATGGAGACCTCATAACAGCCTTCCAATATCTGAAGGGGGTCTATAGGGATGCTGGGGAGGGACTCTTCATTCGGGACTGTAGTGAGAGGACAAGGGGTGACGGGTTCAAACTTAAACAGGGGAAGTTTAGATTGGATATGAGGAAGAAATTCTTTACTGTAAGGGTGGTGAGGCACTGGAATGGGTTGCCCAGGGAAGTTGTGAATGCTCCATCGCTGGCGGTGTTCAAGGCCAGGCTGGACATAGCCTTGGATGACATGGTTTAGTGTGAGGTGTCCCTGCCCATGGCAGGTGGGTTGGAACTAGATGATCTTCAGATCCTTTCCAACCCTAACTATTCTATGATTCTGTGATTCTAAGTATGCTGAAAGAGCTGGCTGATGTTATTATGAGGCTGTTCACTATCAAGTTTGAAAGGTTCTCAAGACTGGGGAAGGAAAAACCCAAATACAGTGACCATTCTCAAAAAAGGCTAAGAACAACCAGAAGGTTACCAGCTGCTCAAACTCACGGCAGACCCTGGGGAAATCATGGAGCAAATCCTTCCTCAAGTCATATCTGGGCACATGGCTGGGAATAGACAGCATAGATTTACCATGGATTTACTAAATTTACCGTGCTTGACTAAACTGATAGCCGAGTATTTATTAAAAGACTTGATCTGCAGAGGAGGAGAGAGCAGATGAATGTCGTCTACTTTACCAAGGTTTTTGACATGGCCTCCCAAGCATTTATGTCTCCAAGCTAGCACATTAACTGCCTTGATGAGCAGAATACTGTTTGGGTGAAAAAGCAGCGGGACTCAGGCTCAGAGGTAGAAATTTACATGTTGTACTCCAACTGGAGGTCAGTAACAAATGGAGTCCCATTCTTCTGTAAGAGTCTACCCTGAAAATCACAGAGGGATTTTCTAAGCTTAAATTTTCATAATCACTATCATTACTGAAAAATTTGGATGTAGTTTGCTGGAAAACACAGTATAAACAAAATAAAATGCCTGAGAACTAATCTTCCCAAAGAAGATGATTATAACAATCTTATTTGCTTCAAATTTTATCATAAAGTTCTTTTCAAAATATATTGTTGAAAGGTGTTGCTGTTGGGTTTGAAGAACCCAAAGGAGGGGTTTTATTAAACATGCAGAATTTCCATATTAATGAAAATGTAACTTTCTCTTCAGCAGACGCTGATGGGTACTGAGTATTTAAGTTAGCGTTTTCCTGTCAGTATTAGGAATGTACTTTTACCCCTCAAGGCCCATATTTATGCAACATTACTGAGAGGGTGGTCTTCCTTCACCAAGTCAAACAAGCCTGGGTACCCAAAAAGGCACTATCACCACCCTTCTCCTACTGTTGCAGTATACTGTCTTTCCTTCAGACAAATGCTTGCGCTAAAATGCTCTATATGATCCACTTGAAATAATATTTCCTAGCATCGTTATTTTTTAAACATGACTAAAATTTATCTGAATTACAGACTTTGAATGGAAGCATATAAATGAATTTGGCAATATTTTTTCCATGTTTCAAATGTACATATTCCTTGAAACAAAAGTCATATTTGTGTTGTGCAGTAGACTTAAAGACCAGCTTCACCTCCTGACTACGCACTGAATGTGCCATAGGATGAGATGTTCTTCTTTGCTTGGTAATGTAGCTAGACATGGACTGATTCCTACTTGAGGTGTCTGGAAAACAGCACACTTCCTGAATAAATGGCTCAAAAACATTAAGAAAACAGGTTGGGGTTTTTTTGCCTGATAAAGATATTGCAGTGCAGACATATGATTAGCACTGTGCAAAAGAAGACTTTATCTCAAATTTAACTTTTAAGAATTGTATTTGTATTTACAAAGATTAAAGGAAAAAAGAAAAAAAAAAGATTCACTGTGATCTACTGACTGAATATTTCATCTTACACATGGATGTAGTACTGCAGACCCCCCATCGCTTCCAGGATTGTGACAGACCATAGGGAGGGCTCAACTCTATGGTGTGTCACCACAATTGAGACCACTATCAGAAAATGAACCACTGGATCAAGAGTACATGTAACTGTGTCTCTCTCTTTATGAGTTACATCAATCAGTTGCACTTACTCATACTGTCTTACAGAACATTCAGTAAATTAATAGAACATTAATATACTTTTACAGCAGTGTAATTTATAAAAAGGAAAAAAAATTTGAAAAAGCTCTGATGCATCTACTGCTAAATTTTGCACACAAGGAGGAGATTGTTAAACTACTCACCTTGCAAACACTACTTAAAATGGACAAAGTACAGCCTAGGAAGGTTATTCTGTATCTGTATCTTATCCTCCAGGGTCAATAATTCTATACTTGGAGCCTTCTCTGAACTGATCTGTCTGTACTTCAGATAGGCATGCACCTTGATGTTTCTAACCAAATTGAATTTCTCCCACACATTTATTGTTCTTATTTCTGACTACTGTATGAAAAAACAGCACCTTGTCTAGCTCTTAATGGAAAGTTTATCTATTAAAGATAGTGACCTGAATGAGAAGCAGGTGGTGTTCCAGGTAAAAGCATTATTTTACAGACTACTCTAAACGTATTTCTTTCGGGAATAAGAAATCTGAAGCACGATCAGGTTTATAGCAACAGAACATGGAACAGCATCTGTCAACAGCAGCTTTTCTTACACACTGACAGCTACAAAGGTCATCACTGTTTGCAAAGAAACCTGTCACTTGGGAATTTTTTCTCTAATCAGAAATTAGAAACAGCAAAGTATTTTGGTATATAATCTGTTTATGTGTAATTCCTGCTATTTTTCTTTACAGACACTACTGTATTTACTCAAGGCACTGATGTGTGCTCAGCTCTGTACACAAAGCAGAAGGTACTCCTAAAGAGCTTGTAATGGAAGTAATATGTCAGAGAGATTGGTAGTGTTTCTAGATACATATAAGAATGTTCTGTCTGAGCTTTGAGCTGATCTAAACCTTTTAACTGTACTCACCTTTTGGTGTTGTGCTTATTAACTATTGCACAGTGCTAATACAGTCACGTAGTTGACACCTCCAGAACATACACAAGTATGCACATAGATCCATCCTCAGGGGTTGACTGCTGATGTCCATTAAAAAAACCAAGCTGCCTAGATAAGCAGCCCAGAGACATATAAAAAGATCTGGTACTGAAAGCATTGCAGTTTGAAGTAGAAAAAATATTCCAAGACAATTACTCAGAATATAGTATTTGTCTACTGAATCTAGTCCATTTTCTTCATGTGCAAAATTGCCAAATTCTGCAAGAGACTTCTATGCTTTGTTGGTATGTTTTAACCCTAATTATATGGGTCTCCACTGTGAATATCTTTTCATTAAGATGGTCTGTGAAAACCAATGGGGGGATGGAGGGGAAGGGGGTGTCAGGAATGGCAATGGATGCAAGTTACTCCAAACATGCATGACCAGTAGAAAAAGACTAATAAAGAGGCAAAACATGCCTTGACTCACAATGTTGCCATTGTAGTTCTTGGAGCAAAAGGTCCCCAGAACAGGCGCAAATAATGCAGCCTAAAGCAAAGCATCTCGAGAGTGATAGAAAAGAAGATAGCTATGCATAACAGGAAGGAATTAGGAAAACTTTGCGTATAATATTAGGAAAATCAGA
This sequence comes from Amazona ochrocephala, assembly GCA_039720435.1. NCBI lineage: Eukaryota > Metazoa > Chordata > Aves > Psittaciformes > Psittacidae > Amazona > Amazona ochrocephala. The sequence continues at coordinate 36,312,662 of CM077881.1, forward strand.
AACAAAAAAAAACCCAAACACAATCAAAAACAAACAAAAAGCCAAACAAACTCACAAAAATTAAACCAAACCAAACCCCAAAAGACCTTTATTTGTGTAGGTTTTCTTGCCCCACTAATAGTGATTACTACAACTTTTTCACTAGAGTATTTTGAAGAGGACCCTGAACTAAATGAATTACACAGTAAGTAAGGAAAGAATCAACCTCTTTTATAGCCTCTACATCTCTATACAACAATCACCAAAACCCTGAAATGTGATCATCCCAGGAGGTCCTGGTAAACTTCTGATTGCGATGCAGGTGTGTTTTGCCTTTCAGACTCACTTCTGTTTCAAATACTATTTTAGCCACTTTCCTAAGAAGAAAATCAGGCTGCCTATGACCCTGTTGCCCGTCAGCTGTATGTCAGTCCCACTCAAGTAACTGTTCAAACATTCTGTGCCCTTCAATTGGATCTGACAGAGCTCGTGATCTCAAGGATAATTAGATTTCTATTAAATAACTGCAGTGGGTAAAACAGAAATTGGGGTATAGGGCACATACTCATAGTAGAGCAGGTTTTACTAATACCTGCTCACAGACAAGCTTACCTCCATATTCCCTCAATGCACAGGAGATTAGTATCACTGGTATAGCACAAGTCTCTTAAGTAACTACTGGTTTGTGTTATGAGGACTACAGTTTTAATATTTAAAGACAGTTTAATCTCCTTTATAGTTACCAGCTTTATGGGTATCAATTACAAACTACTTCTAGAAGTTAATCTGAACTGGACAAGACAATGCAATTCATCAAAACAGAAGAAAGATACAACACCTATTAAATTTGTATTTTTCAACATATTAATCCTGTTATACCACCAAAAATATAGCTGTGCTGTTCATTGAAAGAATACTGCAAACTCACCAGAAGGCAAATCTCTGCAGAAAATCATCATAAATACATAGTTAGTTATTTTAAATCCATTCCTTTCCCCCAGTGTTCAACAGTTAGTATAAAAAAAAGCAACACTGAACCTTCAATCAAAAGCAGAGTAACAGATCCTATCCAACAGCCATAAAAAGGTTTTGTTAAACAAAATGAGGAGTTTGAATTCCCTAGTCGCAGCAGTGCTAGGCTGTCCACTGCTGATAATACATAGATCATGCATATCTGAATAAAAGGATTATGGGAAGAATACCATAAAAGGGATCCGAGTATGAGGTATGTCAAGTTTTTTCATTCTTACATTTACAGGCATTTCATTTACTTTAAATCAAATAGATCCTAACTCAACGATGAATTTATTCTCCTGTCAGACACTCAACTACCTTGGTATTATTTTAAGCTGGCTTCAGTTAGGTGCCAGGAACTGGATACAGAGTTTTACTGAGATGAAAAATAAGAGGAGGCTTTTGAAGAGTGAGCTGGATGAGCATGGCTACCCGACTTTTTTAGAACTTTAAGGAAAAGCATCAGCTGTACTTTCACCAGAACTGCTGTGGAAAAAGAAATACGGGATTTGGAGCTCTAGGGGGAAGGAGGGAAAACATATGAACAAAAAACCCTTCTGTGGCCCAAGAATGCTAATGCGATAGAAATGCAGCTTGTGCTATTTCTTGGTCTTGATCTAAATTTTGCACAACTGAGCTCACTGCCACAGCAAGACCTTGACAGGGAGAGGGTGTCAGAAGGGAAATATATGGTTTATAGAGAATGAGTGCACTGTCTATAGAATCTGCAGTTCTGTAAAACTTGCTTCTTAAAAACAAAAAGTATGACAGTCACCACCTCATGTTCTAGCCTTTTGTCATAATAATGGCTATCCACTCAGATTTCGCTGTGTTACAAATGAGTTCACACTGGACAACTTTAAATAGAAACACTCTAGAAGTATGTCATAGGACTCAAAGCTGATAAAGCCTTTGAAATTACCTGCTACAAGAGAGCTTGGACAGATACCTGTCAGCAAGGGGTGAACTAACGATCCCTAATAAATTCTGGACTTATTTATCCCAATTTAATTTTTTTCCTGTACAAATACAGTGCATTTTGTTTTAAATTAAAAGCAAAACTAAAACATAGCAGCCTTCCAATACCTGAAGGGGGCCTATAGGGATGCTGGGGAGGGACTCTTCATGAGGGACTGTAGTGAGAGGACAAGGGGTAACGGGTTCAAACTTAAACTTTACTGTAAGGGTGGTGAGGCCCTGGAATGGGTTGCCCAGGGAAGTTGTGAATGCTTCATCCCTGGCGGTGTTCAAGGTGGGGTTGGACATAGCCTTGAATGGCATGGTTTAGTGGGAGGTGTCCCTGCCCATGGCAGGGGGATTGGAACTAGATGATCTTGAGGTCCTTTCCAACCCTTACTATTCTATGATTCTATGGAAAAAAAAAAAAAAAAAACAAAAAAAAAAAACCAAAACCCAACGAACAAAAACCCCAAAATAAATAAATCTGGGCAGTAGAAAGGAAATCTTTTTATCTGCTCCTGGCTATTGTACTTTGGATTAGGTGAGCATCTCCAGGAGGAGAAGCAAGCAAAGAAGCTGCTGCTTCTCCCAGAGGAACTGAGCATCCTTTGCTTGGAAAAAAAAAACTTCAGGAGGATGAATCAGGGAGGGAGAGAGAAAAAGAGGCGGCAAGCAGGCAGATCATGGCAGACTGCAGCTTAGAAAAGCTCCCTGGAGGGCCAGAAACTTCCTTACAGCAGAGAGCAGACTCAAGCCAGGGGAACGCAAAGATGACTTATGGATTTGTCATTCAGCACAGAATACAGTGCAGTTTGTTTCAAAATTAACTCAAAAATTGATGTTTCCAGTACTGGAAGACTAATTCAATGACTGGTTCAGCAGAGGGATAAAGGAGAATCTGGCATACAACTGCAGCTGCATCACAGGATTTGTCCCAACCCAGTAAGAAGTTTGACGTTAAGTCTTTTCCTTGCCTTGAATGGTGACAGAATTGAAATTAGCAATGGACAAAATTAAATCTGTTTTAAAAGGAAGTGAGGTGTAATTCAGTGATTGTCACATAGAAATGTTTCATCCATCTAATTTAAAGTGGTCCAGGCTAACACACCTGATAACTCTTCAGTGGCACCACAGCAACAGAAGTAACATTATCTACTACACATTTTTCCACAAAGCTGATTACCATTTTGTTAGTTTAATGAGTGGAAAACAACACAGGCTTTAGGCTTCTCCCCTGCATACTGCTGCTCAAGAAACTGAAGGACTGGGCTTCATTCCTCCCTTGTTCCACATTGTGTCACTCTGAAAACGTCCCTGTCACTGACCAAATAAGACCAAATCTAGTAGTTCTTTTAAGCAGCTACAGTGCTTTCGTCTTAAAAAAAAAATAAAAAAAAAAAATTTAGAAGATTGCAGTTTCACCTTAACTCAAGATACTGCTTCCTAACTTCTTCATTAGCACTGAATATCTTAGAGAGATTTTTATTTGCTTTTAAACCAAAGAAGCTCCCAACTAAAAATACATTTTAAGAATCCACAACAGACTAAAGCACAAGAGGAGGATTATGTAATTATCCTGAAATTAAACACCAAAATCTGTGAAATAAGTTTAGTTTTGCACATGCAATACACAGTTCCTGGCACATGGGAATATACATCTACATGGCCTACAACCAGCAGTTGTACAGCTTCCCCTGCATTTAAAACTGGAGGCTGTTTAGATATATTTCATAGAACCATAGAATAGTTAGGGTTGAAAAGGACCTTAAGATCATCTAGTTCCAACCCCCCTGCCATGGGCAGGGACACCTCCCACTAAACCATGCCATCCAAGGCTATGTCCAATCCCGCCTTCAACACCACCAGCAATGGAGCATTCACAACTTCCCTGGGCAACCCATTCCAGTACCTCACTACCCTTACAGTAAAGAATTTCTTCCTCATATCCAATCTAAACTTCCCCTGTTTAAGTTTGAACCTGTCACCCCTTGTCCTCTCACTACAGTCCCTAATGAAGAGTCTCTCCTCAGCATCCTTATAAACCCCCTTCAGGTATTGGAAGGCTGCTATGAGGTCTCCACGCAGCCTTCTCTTCTCCAGGCTGAACAGCCACAATTTTCTCAGCCTGTCTTTATATGGGAGGTGCTCCAGTCCCTGATCATCCTCGTGGCCCTCCTCCAGACTTGTTCCAACAGTTCCATGTCCTTTTTATGTTGAGGACACCAGAACTGTGTAGAATACTCCAAGTGAGGTCTCATGAAAGCAGAGTAAAGGGGCAGAATGACCTCCCTCGACCTGCTGGTCACGCTCCTTTTGATGCAGCCCAGGATACCCTTGGCTTTCTGGGCTGCAAGCGCACACTGCCGGCTCATGTTCATTTTCTCATCGACCAACACCCCCAAGTCCTTCTCCGCAGGGCTGCTCTGAATCTCTTCCCTGCCCAACCTGTAGCTGTGCCTGGCATTGCTCCGACCCAGCTGCAGGACCTTGCACTTGGCATGGTTAAACTTCATCATGTTGGCATCAGCCCACCTCACAAGAGTGTCAAGGTCCCTGTGGATGGCATTCCTTCCCTCCAATGTATCTATCGAACCACACAGCTTGGTGTCGTCGGCAAACTTGCTGGGGGCATACTCAATCCCACTGTCCATGTCACCCACAAAGATGTTGAACAAGACCGGTCCTAACACCGATCCCTGAGGGACACCACTCGTTACTATCTCCAGCTGGACATTGAGCCATCCTGCCAATCTTAGAAAGATTTAGTGGCACGGACTTGTGCTACCTTATTTGACTTCCAGGCCAGGTTGAACTCCATGAACAAAGGGTATGCACAGGAGTTTCTATGTGCCCATGTAGACCTGTAGTATATGAAATAAATATCTTACTACACTTTGTCCTGAAAATATCTTAAAATATACTGTAAAGATATTCAAGAAGGCATTTTATGCTTTCCTCCTCAAAGGAACTTGTTGAAAAAATCCCACTTTCAAATTGTCTCCAATGGGATGAGAGGAAGGAAGATGCATTTTCTACAAGGAAATTCTCTACAGCAGAAAGAATCCACCACAGCCTCTCAAGTGCAGATACCTGGTGTAACTGTAGAAATATTCCCTGTCGCTGTTGGTCTGTCTGTCCCTCTCCTGCAGTAACTGCTCAGGCTCATTCCACCTGCACACTGGGCTGTTTTATTTCCACCATCTACCCCCCGTCTCATATTCACCTCTTATTCCCACAGCAAACTTCAAGTTCTTCTTTTTCCTCAGGTCAGCCTCAAGCACAAGCAGCTCCTTCTCCATCAGAATCATAAAAAGCCCTTAAATCTACATAATAACAGAGCGTACAAGCATTTCTATGCACAGTGCTTTATTTTACAAGATAATGGGTACAGCAAGATGAAATTAAGGCCGTGCATTACACTGGTGATGCATGGTATTAGGAATATCTGGTTATCACCAAAACCAAGTACAAAGTCAGGAGTTCTCAACTTATCATAAACATAAACCAAATATGCTGGATCTGGAAAATCAGAATTAGGGCATTTGAAGTAGCCTCAACTCTGCACGGTAATGACACAATAACCATAACTGGTCCCAGTGAACATAAAAATTGGTTTTAGAAACATTAGATTCTTAGATTTTTATTTCTCCCTATTCTTTCATTTTCACTTCCCTGCTAATACTAGCTTCTATTACTACTAATCATTTGGAACAAAGAGAAAACCTATCTCAGGAACTACAGTTCTTACAGCTCTTTAATTCTACCTTAAATTATAGCCAAGTTGTTCAAATTCTGTATTTACAGTAGCACTGCCATTCCAGGGAGAGCACAGCATCATACCAGCAATGAAATCTGTGTTGCAAAGACAAAACCACTTAGTCTTAACTGTGGATCCATCTTCACAGCCCTTTATTTCCTCCTTACTCTTAACCTGTTTCCTTGAACCTCTCTGAAACTGAGCTTATAGCTGACACAGGACACCAACCCACAAGGAAATTCCCTACAGGAAACAAATGAACACTGTTTACAAAGTCTTGACATACAGCTCTCACAGGTTTTGTGTGAGATTCATTAGAAACTCCTCCACTCTCCGTCTCATCTCTTGCTCACCTGGCAGAGTGCTGACATCTCCCATATTTCTGTACACGACCCAGAGCTTTTCCATTATTCCAGCTGCCTGGTATGCAGAGTGTGGGAGCAGGTGAACATAAGAGCTCCAGTCCATGTTCCATGCTGGGAGGAGTCCCACTGCAAGACGTGGTCTCCTGGACTGCAGCCTTATGTTGAGGGTCCTCCATCCGTTCATTTTATTCAAGGAGTATCCCCAGTGTATGACCCCACGTGCAGGCACAATGGTGTTGCACAACCCTGCACATATGTTAGCACATATTCAGTGCTACAACAGTACAGTAATAGCATGTGAAGTATGAATAAGGAAACAGCCGATAAACAGGATGAATATAAAGAGTATCAGAGTAAACCTGCAAGTGTGAAAGTACTAAGCTGGGGGAAAGGGACTCTAAGAGTGTGAAACGTGATTCTCATGGAGGAGGGAGTGATGCTCTGCTGAAAACAGAACGTACCCAGCAGGTCCACCCATCATTTTCTTTAACTTCAATTGTTTCTTTAACTAACTAAACAAAGAACATAAACTACAACCACAGACATGGTGGGAAATTGAGGGAATGAAAAGACAATGGAAACAGTTAATGGGGTGAGGAAACATATACAAGCATACTTAAGATTTGAAGTGAAAGGCCAAAGCTGCCTTAGAGTAGGATGTTTGTAAATCAAGTTCAAGATGAATTTATAACAGTTACATGAAAGGGAACTTCCTCTCTTTTTTTCAGCTCTGCTAGATGCGATCCAGTTCTGCAAGACTTGATCCAGTAAAAATTTCAACCCCAGTATTTTTGTTTTACAATGGGTATAGTGAAGTAGTTAGAGGTGGGCAAAAATCAGGACTAGTAGGCAGATTAACAGAGCAAATGCACTGCCCCTTGAAGCAGCCATGCTTTTAAATAGTCACTTATCACAGCATTTTTGTGATAAAGGCAAAAAATTCTTCCCTTTTCCTTGTATTTGGTTTTGATACACTGACAAATATATGGTGAAAGACTCAAAGCTTCCCTAAGCACCAGAAGAGTTCTGCTCTTTCTGATGAAGATTTAACCCAACAGAGGATGGAACCTAAACCTATGGAATTACAGCATTTGTCTTAAGACCATTCAGCATAGACTAGCACTGATCTTTCCTTATCACAGCTATTTACCAAGAATTACCATGTTTTACTCCATACTTGAGTCAAACACAGGTTAACACCTCACCCACTAATCATAGGCTAACCTCTGGCTACTGCCAGCTATTACTGGTGAGGGTTACTGCCCATTGCTTATTTCCCATGCCATGCCAAGTAGCTCATGCTTCTCTTTATATGTTTTTGGCTTCGAGGTGTTGATTTTTAACAGTATAGGAGGAATGTGGGGCACCTAGATCAGAGCTGTACCTCTCTGATGCCCTGAATGTCCAGACCAGTGAGTGGTTTCTGCTGCCCCCTTTCAACTCACATGCCCAAATTCCCTTCTTGCAGAAACCAAGGCTCAAAATGCAAAACAGGAGCTGAGACCAATCAGTGCATCCCAATTTAGTTTTGCGTTCCACTGATCTTTCTGGTTCACTTCCCCATTATTTCCACTGCACTACCAGTAACAAAAAGTACCTACAGCACATCTCAGACATGCAGCTTCCAACAAGGTTTACAATGGCAGAAAAATACCTTCCATGTTACAGATGGAAAAAGTGAGACCTGAATTTTATGCACCCTGTGTTAAGGAAGCCTGGTGTACCTTGAGGTCTACTGGACATCAGTTGAACACACTCGCTGTACAGATTTTAAATAGGGTCTATAACCTTTCTATGCCCCCAGTCAAGCTACAAATAAACTGAAAAATATCAGTCAACAAGACCACAGAAGGTCAAAAGATATGATGTAAGAACAAGCTGAGTTGCATGTGAACCCCCTATGTAAACTAAACCTAGCCTCATCCACCTTAAGACATAACTCCTTATTCAGGAAAACAAATTCTTGAACTGCTAAAACCAGTGTTTGTTGAGCTGTCTCCAACTTCAAACTGCCTGCATTCCTTGGGTTACTTATATTACTTTATTATCCTAGAACGAGATGTGGGTTTACAATGCCTACAGCACCTAGAAAATACCAAAATAAACCAAATGAAATCTTGTGCCCAATTTATTTCATGTCAAAGTTCTCCCTGAAATTGAGGGCGATAGAATTTCATCTGCATGCTTCAAGATGACTGGAGGAAAGCATTTACCTTTCCAAAAAAGAGTTGAGAGTTTTGCACGGTGCCTATTTCTGATTCTCAGGGCAAGGGCATGTTACACAGACAATGTTTGCAAGGCTCTGGGAGACAAAGTAGCCGGGAGGAACATACCTCTGTGTTTCTATGCCTTGTATGGTATACACGTTTTATATGGAAATGCAGCTTTATCTCAGTTTTCAAGCTATTTCTGCTTATGAAGCAATGTCATATACCTTAGCAAGTTATGAATATTCTTTTCAGCTCAAGTTGTTAAGAACCCCAAATTCTGTTAAAAAGCCAACCAAAACAAAAACCCTTTAAAAATTTTGGCTTGTGTGACAAATTGTTTTGTGTTAAAAATTTCAGCTCTTGGAAAGTCCAGAACAAACAATCTGTCATTGAATTTCACTCATGTCAAATGATATACTTCAGTCTTGGTGGAGAAAAATCATAAAATAACATAGTTTGTTTGGGTTTTAGTCCCCCCCCCACCCTCCCTAATTATTTGTCATCTATAGAAACACTACTGGGAAGAAAAATAACTGCTTTTAAGGGTTTGTAAAATAACTGATTCCTGGTTTTCTAACATAGTGACAACTCTGCCCAATTGATAACATTTGAAAAGAGTTTCTTGATGGGAATGCTGATACAACTGTAGGCACAAGAAAATGTGCCTCTTAATTTCAGATTGCAAAGACGCAAGAATAAACTAACAGTTAAGGTGCCTGGTTATCCTACAGAACCACAGGTCCTGTCTGTGAGCGTCTGTAACTGTACCTTGCCAAGACAAAGGGAAAGTAGCGGCTATAGGAGCTGTCTCTAACAAAAGCAAATTCTGCTTCTTGACTGAAAACCTATAAAGAGATCTTTCCCCCCAGTCCCCTTCTTTCTTAGAGGGAGAAACTCCATACATTTTGAAGATCCCATATGAACTATTTTAAACAATGTTATGAAATGTGACATTTTAAAAGGTGCAAATTAATAGCATGTAAAGAAAATAATGGTTATTGACAGCGGAGGCCTTTTTCTGTTATGGGTTTTGGTTGCTTTTATCTGGGCATTTTGTTTTTTGGTTTTTGGGGTTTGTTTTTTTGTTTGTTGGCTTGTTTGGTTTTTTTTTTTTAAAACCAAGGTTTCTTTAAAAGGACAAGTAATATTCCCAGAGAAGTAGCAGAAGCGCCCCTCCCTTTAAGGCACTTAAAGCTAAGTTGAACACTAGCAGGCATATTATAAACCATATAATCCTAATACTTCAGTTTTTTCAATTCCAAACATGTTGAAATCCATTATTTATAAAAAGCTAAATAACAGGATATTCAGCAATTATGTGACAATTGAAAAAGCTTACCAAAAAATAATATGAAAGCAGGAGTACCTACTGATGATGACACAATACAACAATTTTTGGACTTCTTATCACTAACAGCCCAGACAAGTACTGCCTATGCATCGTAAATTACTGTTTCTATCTATATTAACAATATAATGTAAACATGACTTTGACTATTAATGTATTTTTACAGAAGCAAGTTGGCACCTTAACCTGACTCAACAGAAAGTTTTCTTACTGCTTAATATACGCAAATATGCAGAGTAGTGTAAGAAATGTGTATGCACTTATGCTGAATGTATACTAGTACACCACCTGTTAATCAAAATCATAATCCAGGGACATGCTACAGAAATACATCCACACTCTGTTAAGTACTAAACATGAACTTCTGATTGGTCAGTATTAGATACAGCATATAAACAATCATCTAACACTGCTTTCCAAAATTTAGTGAGACTGTCTGACAAAACGCTCAGCATCTCCTCAAATTTGTTAAGTTTCACATGGGTTTTATCCTGTATTTATGCATCTTTAAGAAGGAGAAAAGTAGATAGCACACTTCAGTATTTGAAAGCCAAGCACACATTTGAAGTTAAATCTAGTAAAATAAACCCCAAAACCCAAGTACTTCCATCTTCACTAAAATACAGTGCCAAAGTATTTTGCATTCCAAAATCTCCAGTTTCATAAAAAATTAAGATTGCACCATCAGGAAGCATTTGCTTTTTGCACTGCAACACTGAAACCCATGCTTTTTTCTTTCTTGGCTGAAATGCTGAGCCTTTACTGTTGTGTTAATTTTAACAACTTCAGTCTTTGGTTAAACCAAAAAAAAAAAAAAAAAAAGCAAAACAACTAAACAAGCAAAACAAACCAAAACAAAAAATTGAGATTTAGGACCACCAATGCCTGCCTGCTAAAACTGCTAATTAGATTCCAGGAAGCCACCAGTCCTTCCAAATACTGGCCAGAGAACAAAGAATAGCACAGAGACTTGTATTCAATGTGCTATCACCAGCATCAAGTATTTCTCAACTCAGTTTCTAATACGCTGTAACTTTAACCAGATGTTCACCAGGTATTCTGATATTAGTATGCCAAAATGCATTTACTCAAGTTTTTAATACTAATCCATTACTAAAAGGTATACCTAAAATGCTTCCAAAATTCCACCCATTCTTACGTTGCTTTAATTCATAATTTCAACTAATTTATATAAGCCATAAAACTAATTGACTCTAAAACTTTACCAGTTTGTATATAAGGAACACAGAAAATATGAATACCCGAGTAAGCCGAGTGCCACATCCACCTGAAAACCTGGACTGACTGTGCATGATTATTTTAATTCAAGACAGCAACTTTGCTTCTTTGGTCTGCCTTCACTCAAGGCATGTAAAACCACAGCGAGCAACTTCCCAACATCATCAATAAAACATCATGTAACAAACCCGATTCCTGTTGATGGATTCAATCAATCCCTTTGATATCTGTTTAAAATAAGTAAAAAGGAGAGTGTGAGAGAGGTAGGTGCGAGCAAAAGAGGGCTTATTTAGATCCTTTCGCTCAACAACTTCGTAATCCATTTGCTGCTTTCCTTTCCCATCTCTCACCCCTGCGCGTTGCTTAGCTGGAAACTGGGCTGCAAGAATGTGGGGAGTGTAAACAGCCTTTTATTGTCCAAAAGGATAGGACTGTGAAAGCAATGGGTGCCTTATCGCAGGACTGCAGCTCGCTACTTCATTGCTGTGATAAAGCGCTGGAGCAAAAAACATTACACGACAAGCACAATCCGAAACTGGATTAGAATTTGACATAAGCTTCCTCAAAAACTAATCAATCAACTCACACTGTAATATTAGACCCCAGTTCTTAAGGAGAGTGTTTAATCCCTTCAAGGTTTATTACACACTCCCTACTGACTACAGTGACAAACTTTCAGATACTTTCAGCCAGGGAAGAAAGGCACAACTTTTGCAGCACGAATCGGAGGGGACTAAAAACAAAACTTCTCCCCGCCCCCAAATAACTTCGAATTAACATTTTAAAAACACTCCTTAAAGTGAAGATTGCCCAACCTGATTGCAAATACAGGTTTTCCTCTTTTTAAACTTCTCCCACCGCGTTACCACGAGCACTAGGACCATTTTTCTACCACTGACACTCCACAACCCAGCAGTTTCTGGCTCAGGGAGAAGCTGGGCTCCGTGTTCCCGGCTCTGGCCGCGCACCTCGCTGACTTTCCCTCCCCTACCCAGCTCCGGGGTCCCAACTTTACATTTCATCCCCACGTCAGTCCCAAATTCCCCACTGCACTCAAAGGAACATGTAGCGCAATACAGGCGCGTGCTACAGTCCACAGTAAAAATTAACAGCCCCCCATACCCGCGCTGCAGCAAGCCGAAACTAACGTGGGAGTTTCCGAAAAGCGGGTGACTCGACTTCCACAGCCCGTTATGTCATCCACACGAAGAGAGACACCTGAGGCCAGCTGAAAAGTTTTCCGGAGCAGGCAGCTCAGGGTGGTGCTAGGCACCCGCCCGTCCGCCGTGCCCAGCCCCGCGGTGGCTCCCGGCGCATCCCGGCTCCCGGAGCCACTCTTTACTTGCGTGCCCCACCATCCCAGACAAGCCCGCAGAGCGGCAAACGCCTGGAAAAGCACGGACGCGCTTAATACATATATGTATATATACACATATTAAATAAAAGAGAGATTAATAGGTGTCATGCTGTGGGAGGCTGCCTGCTGGCGCGGTGCGCGCTGCCCGGAGCCGGCCCTGCTTTTGCCTTCAGAGCAGACCGCGTCTGCCGCTCATACCAGCGGGAAAGGAGTCGTTTCCCCTGAAGTCCTGCGGCGGGGCCCGGAGAGGGGCCGCGGGGAAGGAGACTTACGAGGTGAAGGACGCCGTGGACGACGAAGAGGGGCAGGGGCCGCAGGTGCACCATCCTGGCTGCCGGTCTAAGAAGCGACTCCCCTCGCACGGGTCTCGCGCATCTCCGCTGCGGGGAGCGGGGGGGCCGGGCTGAGCGCAGGGACACACCGCCCCGCTTGTCCCCCCTCACGGGGCGCTGGCAGGCAGCGGCGAGACCCCGGCACTGCCACGCCGCTCCGCGCGGCGCCGCTCAGCTCCGCGGGCGGCCATGGCGGGCAGGAGGCGGAAAAAAGGAGGCGGGGGGCGGCGGTGGCGGCGCTGCCCAGCCGGGCGGCCGCGGTACCCGCTGCGGGGCGGAGGGGGAACCCCTCACAGCCCGGCGCGGACCGGCTGCGTGACGGCATGCCGACGGTCCGAGCCTGCCGCCCTGCTGCCTGCCATGGTGTTGCCAGGGCGAAGGAGCCGTCCGGCCAAACTGAAGTTGAAGCGAAACACAACGAGGAGTACAGAACGAACAAAATATCCCCGCCGGGCGCTAAAGCAACCCTGCTACCCCAGGCGGGGCGCCCCTCACGGGAAGTTTAAAGGCGCGGCGGCCCCTCCTCCGCCCGCAGTCACCGCCCGGCCCAGAAGGCAATGGCGGTCTGCGGGGCTACGGCACGGGGTTGCCGCGGGGGAAGCGACCCCGGTGCTGCCCCGTCCTCAAGGGAGCCGTCGCTGCCTGGCCGTGCTGCCGGCCTCATGCTCTGGTACAAAAGGAGAGACAGATGAAGAATTTGACTTAAGGTGTCCCTTTCCCAGTTAATGCTTTTATAGGAAAATTGCTATCACCGTTATGTTTCCCAAGTGTCGATCTGTCCTCCTACCCCCGGCACCCACATGCGGTGGTCCTTGCGGGGAAACTCAACGAGTTTTTTTTCCCCAGCTGTGAGGGAGGAGCCATAGTGGGACGGGGGGTGAGGTCCGGATGTGCCCCTCGGCCTGCCCGGGGGTACCACATATCTGTGCCCTTGAGCGGTCCCGGATACAGTGTCAAGTTGAGGTGGGCTCCTCGTGTGGGGCTTGAGCTGTGCAGGGCCGTGGGTTAGAGCGGTGCTACTGGAAACAAGGGGCATGCTGCACCTGGTAAATGGCATCCGTGAGTGCTGAGAGCCCGAGGGCTGGAGGATCTGGCTTCAAAGAAGTCGCTCTGGTGTTGTATCCATTTAATAACATAAATTAAGGAACACATTGTGGACCTGCTTTTGTGATGAGCATGAGCAGCCTGAAAATTTCATTCCTGTGCTGTCAAGCTGCAGGAGAAACCACCTTGTAATGCAGCAGCCTTGAAAAGGGAGATACAGTTCTAAGAGCAGGAGGCCAGGACCTGACGAAAAGCAGCCATGTTTGGCACATGTGCCTAGAACCAGAGTGGTAGCACGGTAACAGATATCCTGCATCCAGTCCAGCAGTGTGGGTGGCTGTTGGTCAGCCACGCACGTGGGATGTGATACACAAGCTCTCTGCCACTCAAGTGAAGGTGGTGGCATCAGTTTCCAAACCCCGCATCTCATTTGCAGGTTAGTTTCCTCTTAATTCTTGGTTTCCCTGTCTCATCTTACTAGGCCTGTGTTCAGGTTACATTTTGAATACCTTTGTATTTTCAACCGCTAAAATCCTTGCCAGGGGAAACAGCTTTGCAAGACCTTTCACTGCACTGGTGAGCAGCCATGATTTTTACCAGATAGTGACTGTGGTTATTTAGCTGTTACACCCCACTGGTTCCTTTCCTAGCTGTGCTGCTAGGTGTCCTGAAAAACACATCATGTGGATGTGATCAAGCCACAAATTGTGTTCTCTCATTTGGGTTCAGAAAAGATATTTGATCTATAGCAAAGGAAAATACATATAAACTGAACAACTCTAAAATGGGTTCATTTGCAGCAGATTCAAAGATTGAGAGAAAAGCAGAAACTGTTAATCACAGAGTCAAAAGTTCATAAAAAGTGCTTTTTAAAGTGTTTATTTTAATGTTCTTCAACCTGTTATGCTACCATTTGATTTTATTTTTAATATAAAATGATCAGCATAAGATGTGTTAGGATTTTCCTGGTAGAATTAAATCTAAAAGCTGTCTTCACATCCTGGGTAGAAAATAGTTAAATGCTGCTATGCATATGCTTTGTATTAAAAAAAAATAAAATTGTATTTTCTATGGTACAGAAATTATGTATTTGCATGTGTGAATTACCCAGTTATTGGTCTAACTGTAAGGAAGAGCTCTGTTGAGCTGACCAAAGCTCTTGTATTGAGCATCCTGTGCAGGGATGAGCCATGTAGGTGTGAGTTTACCTTGTGCCAGGCTCCTACGGGAGTAGTAGTCCAGTCTGGGGTCTTCATAGTAAAGGGAAACATCTTGAGTGCTATCTGCTGCTCGCAGGCGGTACTGCCTGCATGTGCAGAGTGAAGATTTTATTTCCTCATGATGAATTGCATTATACAGCTGGGTGAAAAGACTGTTATGCAATTAGTTAGAATTATGAAGACTAAATTCGGATGAAGTATTTAGATAAATCTTTTTTCCAATGGAAAGCTGTGCTCTATAAATTTAAGGAAAGTTGAATTTCTATAACTGGCTTTTAATGGAACAGTGATGTTTAAACTAAAATACTGTACTATCCTATTAAATACCAACAGACTCGATTTAAATGACATTAACTTTGTCACACAAGCTATCAGAAGCTGGCCTAAAACCGTACTTTTTCCAGATTAACTATCAGTAAATATTTGTTAAGCACTTTGAAGATGGAAAGCACTGTGCATAATAAGTGATTATTGTTATTTGTATTACTTCCCAGTAAAGTGATATTAGGGTTGGTTAAGAACAGAATGTAAGGCTTGAGCTTTGTGTTTCCTTGGTTTGGCACGTTAGCATGATCTTCAGACATCATTTAAATGGGAAAGGGAAAATTTTCTGGTCTAATTTTAGGGCACAGTAGCAAATAGTTGGTTCATTTCAGGAAATAACAGTTGTATATGGCAGGAAGTAATACTAATCTCTCTAGAAATGGATTCATGAGCCAGCTGTGGAAAAACTAAATGAAGAGCTTGGGTTCCTACTAAGCCATCTCTGTTGCTGCAAGACAATGAAAAATATTTGATTAATAATCATCTCTCATGCTTGTGCATAAAGCTAATAGTAATTTTTATTCCTTTATCAAGGAATTTAGAAGCACAAACAGGTAAAACCTGTAGTTAGCATCAAACCCATCTGTCAATCAACCTCAATTTAATTCTCAAATCTCATACCTCTGAGTTAACATAAAACACTGACATCAACTTTTGCTTGTCTTAGTCCTAGGAATCTTCACTCTGTTTCCAAATATTAGAAATGGTGGACTGGGAAGAGCAGCTGGTGTCACTCAGTCCATCTCTCTAGAGTGCAGGCAGTGAAGTGTTGGTTCTTTTTGGAAACTCTTCAGGATCTGTCTTTAAATTAGCTAGTCAGGGGTGGGGGGAATCCCACGTTGCATAAGGAAGCCATCCCAAAAATCCACTCCTGGCATTTGAAAACCTTCTAACTTCCAGTTTCCAGATTTACTGTATTTGATATGTGGTTTTATACACTCTTGTTCTTTTACAGTCACTGCTTTATCTTGGTGAGCTCCTCTTCCTCCTTCTGACAATGTGTAGCCCCAAAAATTTAGAATGTACTGATTCCCTCTCACGTTTTATTTATTATGTGAGCCAGGAGGCAGTCTCTCTCAGGCAATAGCTCTCCATTTCCTGTGTTAGTCTAGTAAAGCTTTTCTTTTATTCATTCCCATTAGAATTAACCTTTTTTTGAATGTGGGTACATGTCCAAATTTAGATGTTAGTAGTCTTGTGGAACATCATGAATGCCTAATCTATCTCTGTTGGAAATATGTTCTCTGAAACATGGTGTTATTGTACTTCCCTTTTCAAGAATATGTAACAATTATATTTTCCCTTTATTGTTCTGGTTGTTCCAACATGTTATCCAGATCCTTCGCACTACTGACTGCCTACTGTGTCTGTGTCAGCTGCACATTTCAATAGCAAGGTCTTAAATTTATGCTGGAATTGCGAATTAATTTATTGAATAGCAGTGGTCCCAAGATCAGTCTTTGGTGAACTCTATTAGTTATTTCCTTCCAGACCCTGAGTGCAACCTGTTAAACCATACATTACCCTCTTCACAACCTTTTCCTAATCACCTTCTTCAGGCTATCTAATTTTTTCCCACATGACATCCAGTCATGTTTTGATTGAAGGCCTGCTAGATGACTCTATTTAATTTGCCCAGAAAATTATCAACCTAATCAAAGGCAGGTAATGAAATATTCATCATCCTAGAAATAATCTATACCTCTCTGTATTAAATAAACACACCAAAACGAGCCCAAACAAAAACCAAACAAATTGATCCCATTTTCCCTCTCAAACGGAGATTGCCTTCCCACTGGAATTTTCTATCAAATCGGTTAATTCGGATTACACACGAAGTCTTTTTCTCAGTGCAGCTAGTGTACTGGGTTTCTCTGTAGTGACTAGTCTAAACAGAGAATAATAGTCTGCTATTGCTGTTTACTACTTCTGCTTCAATTCAGGTAGTGAATCTGTGCTGTAGCACTGACAAACTCTAGTTCAGATCCTTAAAGAAGTTCATTACAAATTTAGATGTAAAGCTTGGTTTTAGAAGTCTATGAGGGACTGCTGTATTGAGCTGCGTTTCTTCTGTACCTTTAATTTAATTTTTGATCTTGAAAACTATTTGAAAGGGTGATGAGTCACCAGTACTTACTAGCTCCTTTTGAGTTCCTAGAGCTCAAATTTATTCAAAAGTTTAAAAATGCCAGTAAGTGAAGTGTAACAGTTTAGCAGATCTGTGAGTAGATACAAAGGAACATCCAGATCTAATTCTATGGACAAATACAACCTTTTGATGAAGCAAAATTTTTAGTAGGCATGCTGGTGATGCTGGAAAAGGATTGGTGAGAGCGGGTCGGTAATTAAAACTGAGAGGTGTGCAGTAGTGATAATCAATACATTTTAAATATTTTTATGAGTATGAATTAATAAATAAAAAGTGACATTGGCAAATCAGCAACTACCAAAGTCTAATGGCAGGCAAAATGCTGAAGAAATTGATACAACAGGACCTAGAAAGTAATTTGGTGTCTGATGTTCCTGCTTTTACAAAGACTGGACCAAACTTAACATTCCAGCATTGTTTGTTTGTTGAGGTTTTTTTATGATTGCATCTATTCCATTAATAATAATATTTTATCATGGGAGGAAAAGTTTCCATTATTCCAGCTGTGATAATTCCAAGTAATGTATGTTGTGTGGTGCATTTTTACTTTATTTTAATTATGCAATTATTTATTTATTTTGTGAATCAAATGGGTTTTTTTGATGATGAGTAGTTCCCATTCAAGGAAGTGCTGCAGCCTGTATTGAAGTCATTTTCAAGAAAGCATTTCAGCATCTGCCCAACTTCCTTGACTTTAGTCATCTATAACCATCTTCAGCAGAGAAATTTTCTTGAATTGGAGCCGTATGAGTAACTGCATCAGATGATGCGAGTTATCTACTTAAGATGCTGTATTCCTCACAATATTTTTATATGTTTCTATGTCAAAGTGGCGGGGATACTCTAGGCATAGATTAATTCTGATTTATGGTAGTGCTTTACACTTGCTAGCAAGTTAAACTTGCTTAAATTCTTAATGTTTTTTATTTTAAAATCTAGATGTATTATCATTTACTAGAATAGTTAAACTTCCAAAATTTATAAACTATGGCTAGACATGTCAAAACAAGAACATGAAAAAGATTTTGGAAGATATAATGAGAAAAAGTAATGAGGAAAATTCTGCTTTGAAGTAGAATGAATAATCTGTAACTGGGTAATAACTGCTATCAAATAAATTTGGGTTTAGAAGTCATACTAGCTAGAGTTATTGCAATACTAAATATTCACATGGAGCAATCATAGTATTTAAGGGCAGAGTGTCCCTGAATTAATACTCTCAGGTGTTCTTTATTCCCACCTTCAGAATTTTTAATATATTTTCCTCCTCACAGATGGATACAGTATTTTATCAGTTAATTTCTTGCAAAGGAATAGTTTATCATTTAGAATGGACCCTTGTGTGAGATTCATTTATGCAATGGCTACTCTGTTTACTTTAGCTCTAAGGTTCTAAGTTCTAAAATTGTTTTCTATTTGAAGATTTTTTTGAGGGGTTTTATTTTTTTCCCTGTTTTTCCCATAGGATACGAATAAACCATATCAGCACACCTCTACCATGTGGATAATGTTTGATACAGGAGACAAAAGAAGCAAATCTACATTCTGACAAAAATATTTGCTGTGTAATTCTGCTAAAAAAAAATTCCAGCATAATATTATGAACAAAAAAAAAAAAAAATCAGCCATGCTAGAATGGTGACTGTGACTGGAGAGATTAGAATTTGTTATTGCATTCATTTAGTATTGGGGAAAAAAAATGTTCAGTGAGCACTTCCAAATCCACATCACTTTCATTTCTAAGTCATAATCTCTTATATAAAAAGATACAATTTTTTTACTGTCAACTTTTGCATAAGGAGTGATAAGAAAATATCTATATAGAACATTCACAATTACTAAGTATCAAGGTGAATTATGACTAGTTCTAAATGAGAACACAAAAATAATACTTTTCATGTTTATTAGAGTTTTAGCAAGTCAGGGATATAAATAGCTTAAAGAGATAACACGCCCAAGTGAACTTTTTCAAAGATAGAGATAAATGTAAATAGAATCATAGAATCATAGAATATTTAGGGTTGGAAAGGATCTTAAGATCATCTAGTTCCAACCCCCCTGCCATGGGCAGGGACACCTCCCACTAAACCATGACACCAGGGCTCTGGCCAGCCTGGCCTTGAACACCGCCAGCAATGGAGCATTCACAACTTCCCTGGGCAACCCATTCCAGTGCCTCACCACCCTTACAGTGAAGAATTTCTTCCTTATATCCAATCTAAACTTTCCCTAAGTATGAACCCGTTACCCCTTGCCCTCTCACTACAGTCCCTAATGAAGAGTCCATCCCCAGCATCCCTACAGCCCCCCTTCCGATACTGGAAGGCTGCTATGAGGTCTCCATGCAGCCTTCTCTTCCCCAGGCTGAACAGCCCCAACTTTCTCATCCTGTCTTCATACGGGAGGTGCTCCAGTCCCCTGATCATCCTCCTGTATCTTTGTCTTCCTTAAAGAGGTCCTATGTGTTTTTTAAAAAGATCATTTTTCTGACCAAATTGGCCAAATGGGTATCTCTTTATTTATAACGTTCCCCACCTAAGCAGTGACTTGAATCACTGATTAAGGCATTACGCTCTGTGTCTGTTTTCACATTGATTATCAGCAATTGTCAGATTGTATTACTCTGGGTTTTCTTCCTTCTTTTTTTTTTTTTAATTCTAAATCTACCCTAGCTAGGCCATAACACGTGTCCCAGTGGCCTTTGAGACCTCATGAGATAAAGTTCTTCATAAAACAGCAAGAACATGCATTACATTATCAGAACAATTCTAGCAGATTGACAAATAATGCAAGCTCTTTTGCTAAGTACACAATCAGTTGGTTTTGAAAATTAACACACATCCTTTGTTTCCTTTATCATCTTCCACAATGCCAAAGCAATTATTCACAAAACATTTTTATGTCTGAGGGAAACAGGGAATTTTTCAAGCTTTCCTCATGTCATGCTACTTGGAAAGAGTTTGTGCTTCCCTCTTCTGTAAGCTTGTCATTGGACAGCTGAGGTGGAGAGTAAGCACAGTTCCTTCCGCTGATTTCCTATACTAGCTGCCACAGTTATGAGATCAAAGAATTGCAGCCTGTAATGTGAGCCCTGCTTTTGTTAAGTGTGATACAGCTGGTGTAGACTGTTGCAGCCTGTAGTTAGTTATTCATTCCCCAGTGAGTTCAAACTTCTAAATGCATCTTCATCCTGCTTCATAAATTAAAAGCTTCCCTTGACATTCGGTGTAAAATTTTGTGATTTAAATAAGTTAAAACCCCCTATATTTAACATCCTTAACATCTAAAATCACATTTTTTTTTCACTCTGAAGGTAATTGTGTTCTTCAACACCTTTTTTCAGCACTGAAAATAGCATCCCTCTTTTTTTTTTTTTTTTTTTTTAATTTTTCCTATAGTTCCTTTCCTGTGCTGTTTTAAATATCTACTTCTTTTTCAGGTACTATAGCCCCTGGAGCAAGCAGCATCAGCCTGCTGATTCATAGTAGTGAAGTACCTTGGGAAGGGTAGTTCAGAAGCAGGGAAAATAGACCCAAACCTCTTATTTTTGTTTAGGATCCAGACCAGAAGCACTGAGGAACTTTGGATGACGTTATGCTTCGATGCTCTAGAGAAACAGCTTCTCTCTGTGGGTAAAGAGAGAAAGAAAGGCAGACTTTGATTTCCAGCAGAGTTATTTAGGAGAACTGGCAAAGCCTGCTGCAAAGTTGCTCAGTTTGTTCAGCATTAGAATAAATCAGAGGACCTAAGGAATCTCACTGAAACAAGGTAGTTTATTTAGTTTATTTTGTTGCTTTTTGTTTTTAATTTGCTGGGGTTTTGTTTGAAAAAAATCTGTGACCTCTGGAGACCAGGTGCTTGAAATTCAAGCAAATGTGTGGAAAGAGAGGCCTCGCTGGGAGAAACTGTTAGACCAGAAGTCCAGGGACACAGCCATGGGTTTGAGATTGAGTTTGCCATATATTCCCGTCAGTGCTGTTTAACTTTGCTCTGAAAAACCTGTCTCAATAAGGGCAAGCTGTCTGAAAATGGTATATTGAGACCAGGTGACTTATATAAGGACAGCAGCAATAATTTATGAATGACCTATTAACATTTCCTATATAAGGTCACATTGTAGTTTGTTCTGTGTTGGCCTCCGATTTTACTCTGCCATCCAGCTCAGGGGATAGATAACTGCATAAAAATTGAAATTCAGTAGTGAATGTTGTGGTACCTGTAGGAGATCTGGAACAGACTAAGACTCCCCTGTTCTGGAAAGCCTGGAAGCAATTAGTCTACAATGGTTACAGGAGTCTAAAATGGCATCTTCTGGTATCGTCAATATAATCTCATTTGATGCTGCTGGACTGAGTAGGAGACATCATCCTTCTTCTCACAGGGAGACAAAGCTGTAAACCTAGTGTGAGTGGAAGATGAGGCATGGAGTGTTCCTGCTGGTGACTCCAAAGAGGTTTTCTTTCACTCACAGCAGAAAGAGGCATATAAATGTTTTGTTACAGGTCTTTGACAAATCCATCACAGTCTCATTTTTCTTGCTTGGAGAATTCTGACAAATTTTTATGGTTATAAGACTAAGTTGAAAAGACCTATGAAAGCTTTTGCCATCTTTAAAAGTTGCAGAATTAGAGCCATAAAGATTTGACAGATTAATTTTTCTGAGAGTGGAATCAGGAGGAAGGAAGGAAAGAAAATGCCCAGATGGATGAGAAAAGCTGGATTTCTCAAGTCAGAAGACATTCTTCAAAAGCATTACCAAAATTAAAACCCCTAACAGCCTTCTTTGATCTGATGATTAGCGGAGGCAAGCGCTACTGCTGTAACTTTTCAATCAGCAAATATCATCAATAAAGTAATGAATCGAGGGAAGCATGCTTTGTAGGATTAAATATTTCATAAAAGATATCTGGGGATTTTATGCAGTCATGTAGTTCCTTCTTTGTTCTCAGATCGCATAAAGCATGTTGTAGCCAGATTGTAAGTGTAGCAAGTAGAAATCTTCAGTAGTCTGCTCACTACTGAAAGGCCTACAGCTCAACATTCATTTTGGGATTTAGGAGTCAAACCCATTAGCGCCACTTCCAGTCATTTCAAAGCAACAGTGGACATAAGTTTAGGCAGGTGGTACTTGACATATATAGACTCTTTCGAAGTTACTTCAGAAAGTTTTTAAATTAACAAAATTTTTGTTTAGTGATTGCAATTTCCACATGCTTACAGCATTCGTAACAGTTTTCTAGAAACATGCACCATAGCTTATTTTCTAGGACAATCGATATGCAAGATTAAGTTTATTGATAGTGGTGCTTAGTGCAATGTACTTGGCAAATGTGAAGAGTGGAAAGACATTGGAACATTAAAAAAGTAAGTGAGTTATAAGTGAGGAGGCTTATGTTTGCTGTATTTCTCATTTTCCTTCTCTTCACAGCAGTTGGAGGGGATTTGAAACTGCTTAACTACTTTTATTACAAGCTTCTGTTAGCAGCCCTGTGTGTGAGTGGGAATTGTCCAAGTGCGGACTCATGCGTATGCCAAATGCTCTAGTTCAGCGGCTTTTGACCCATTGTCCTGAGGTTAATGTATGTCTTTTCAGGGATCAAGAAGAATAACTAGGAAAAACATGCCAATTGTAAGTTGGTTTACATTTACAGTGTTGGAATATTTGAACATTTTAATGGGCCTGCCAACTGAGAAAAGGAAGAAAACAATGGTTTAACTATTCAACTTAAAAAAGCAGTTACCATATGATTATGTGGTAAGATACGGGAATTTTTTCATCTCAAAAGACAGAAGTGCCACATGTGAGGCTGTTATATCCATTATGCCTTTTTGTTTCTTCCTATGTTTTTCATGCAGTGTCACATCTGGCACATGTTGCGTAGGCAGGTTATACGTAGCAGCCTTTCCTACACTGATGCATTCGCAGAGAGTGCAGGTTCCTATCCATGAGGACTGACAACATTTATCCTGCAACTGCTTATCAGGACAGAGATCACTAGTTTGTGCCTCTTTTCCTTCCATGTGTGACTGCCTAATGAGACTCAAAATATGATCAGTCACTCTGTGGTATGTGTTCAGTATCAAAAGAAAATCACTGACTGTAGGGAGGAGGTCATTCAGTGTTGCCACTAACAGCTTTTGATATTTCTGCATTAAAACCCAAACCAAACATTATAGGCACTGAACCATCTGCAGGCATAAATGGGCTTATTGCTGCTTAACTTCTTAGTACAAATGAAGAGGTCTGTTATGTACTTCTGTCTGCTTTTGTGTGATCAGTGCTCCTAAACAATGAATCCTTTGCTGCTATCACCGCTGTGTCAGAATTGAATGAGATGCAAAGAGGTTCTTTTTTAAGTGTCTGTTGTTGCTCTCTGCTTCCTCACAGCAACATGATCTGACAATAAAAAGAGGTGGCTCTTCATAAGATAATGTCAAGTTTTTTTCCAGAACAACCTGTCAGACCTGTAACCCTCTTCCCAGCAGTTCAGCTGTCTGAGATCCAAGAGCCAGCTTGCACACAGTGTGCTTGTGTAACCCCAGCTTAGACTTTGGAGAAACCTGCTAAAAACCTAGTAGAAACCTGGTAGAAAGAGTTGTAAAAGCCTACATAGATTAAAGCCATGCAAAACCAGGAAGGTGAAACTGCAGAGGTAAGTTTAGTGCGGAGGGTATAGTTGGCAGCTGAAGGATTCAAAACATAAAACAAACATGGAATCCTAAGGAGGAAACAAGGAGACTGAGGGTGCCAACTCTGCAGCACTGAGGACTGGCCTGTCCCATGGTGTTGTGGTTTAAGCCCAGCCAGCAACCCAGAACCATGCAGCCACTCGCTCGCTCCTCCCACCTTCCTCCCCCCACTCCTGAAGGGATGGGATGGAGAATCAAAAGAATGTAACTCCCATGGATTGAGATAGGAACAGTCCAGTAACTAAGGTATAACACAAACCACTGCTGCAAACACCAATAATAATAATGATAAGGGAAATAACAAGGGAAGAGAATACAACCGCTCACCACCTGCCGACTGATACCCAGCCTGACCCAAGCAGTGATCTAGCCCTTTTGGGTGACTGCCCCCAGTTTATATACTGGGCATGACGTGCCGTGGTATGGAATACCTCTTTGGTTAGTTTGGGTCGGGTGTCCTGTCTCTGCTTCCTCCTGGCTTCCCCTCCTCCCTGGCAGAGCATGAGACTCAGAAAGTCCTTGGTCAGAGTGAACATTACTGAGCAACAATTAAAAGCATTGGTGTTATCAGCACTGTTCCCAGGCTGAAAGTCAAAAACACAGCACTGCACCAGCTACTAAGAAGGAGAAAAATGACTGCTACTGCTGAACCCAGGAGACAAGGATGAATAAAGAAAAGCCTCCTCACTTGATTTGCCTGGCAGGCAAATGTTGGTTATGTCATCTCTGGAGCACTAAGCTTCTTGACCATTGGATTGGTAGCTCATTATTCCTGTCTATTATTTTTGTGAATTGGACAATAATGAGTTGGTTTGTACTTTTACATGGTGTGTACCCTGCTTCCAGAATCTCTTTGCATGTTAGAAGTTGCCTAAAGTGACCCAGGGCGGGAGCGTTGCATACCCAAGAATTTGTCTGCAGAGGAAACCACATCGGGTCATGCCTTCGGTTTGCCTGATCATGACTTATCTTTAGCTGTTTGTGTGCCCACCTCTTTCTTTCTCCTTTCTAATTCCTACTTCTCTTTCAGGATGTGGCCAGGTTATTAAGAAATTCTTCAGACCTTTTGTACTAAGGTCTTTGAAGTTCAGCTGTAGTTTCATCAGTCAGAGCTTCACTCGCACATCATAGCTGGTTTCTGTCTGCCTCTTTGTGATCTAGCTCTGATTTTTGTGATTTTGCTTCATTCCCAACACATTGGTGCATACAAAGAAAGAACAAAAGGAACAGATACTTTATTTGGAACTTTTCTGGCAGTGTCAGAAGTTGTTTTATAAACAGTTAAGTGAAGTAGTTTCATAGGTACAGGAATTTGCATACAGACAAGTTTTGCCTAATGCAAGCAGTGTTAGAAAATACACCATGGAAGACTGGATGAAAATCAGAGACATTTCAGTTAACAGTAAAATTATGAAGGATTAAATAGAAGAGTGAATTATTTTGTTTTTAATGTGGAGCAGCTCTAAGCATCTGTCTATGGGAATGTTGGTTACATAGTATGTTGTTGATTATGAAGTATGTAGAAACCTCCATCAGCCTGCCACATAAACCCAATTTCCAACAATTTGCCAAAGTTAATGGTGGCCTGAGGCTTCTGTGTTTGTAACAGAGACTTCATCAGAACAGCACTCACTATGGAATCTGGTTGGATTGATGAACTGAATTCTGCTTTATTGCTGTATTCTTCCACTGACAGTATTTGGCACAGCTGTGGAAGATTGCTGAAGATGTGGTACATAGTATACGTTGTTAACCTAGACAAATTATAAGGACAGTGAAGCTAAGTGAGCAGTCCTGTAATCTCTCTTGGGTGAAAAATCCCTAATAAAATATCAGCTTGCCTGAGAAGAATTTCTGAGAACTTTTTTTATGATATAAAACTGCTTTTGCTGACGTCTGAAGGAGGGCTAAGAGATACAGGCACAGCAAGCTGCCAGAGAGCATTTTGTTCCAGATGGGTATTCAAGACAAGACTAAATCCTTCTCAGACACTGAATCAATCAATAAAAATGGTATATGTGGTAGCTTGGAAAAGCCAAAGGCAAACACTACAAGTTGCACATCCAGATGAACATAGCCAAAATTAAGTATCTGGATTCTTTGTATTCACACACTTACCTAGAAATTAATTCTCTTTCTGATTTGCAGACTCTATTTTACTTCCTAATAGTGGGGGCAGGGAGTGAGAATGTGGCTTCTCATAAATTTTGATCAGTTGTTTTCTAACTGCATTTAGTTGCCAATTAACCTAAACATTTTGAACTATCTAGATCAGATATTAGCTGCAAGTCAATCACTGTTCTATTAGCTGAAAGCAGCACAATATCTTCTTGGCTCTGCTGAATTGTGGCTTAATTTCTTGCATGTTTCTGTGTTCAGAACTACTTCCCATGCATGACTCAAACCTAAGCCAAATACCACCAATTTTGAATGGCAACATAGTTTATCTATATTAAAAAATGTATGCATATTGTTATGTATTTTTACGTATAGATATCTCTTCATAGATAATCTTCCTATAAATGTATATCTATCTGTGGAAGATCTTCTGTTATGCAAGCTCATCTGCTGTGCTTTAAAAAATACTACACTACTGTTAAACTTCTGCTGTGCTAGCTTTCTATAACACTGAATGTAATCTTTACATTTTTAACTCTACAGAACAACATGTTTTGAATGCAGGTAAATTAGAACTCCAGTTCTAGTGAAGCACATCTCTTATAATCCTTTTGTGTTGGGATATGTTACAACAGATGTTGAACTGATCTATAATGTGAGGGGACAGAAAGCTGGCTTGTACCTTTAGGGACAGCTGGTGAATTCTGGCATGCCTGCTTATGCCCTATCCATCATATTTAAATATATAATAACATTAGATCCTGGTGCCCCTCTTTTAGTCTTACTTTTGTTAAACACTACTTCAGAGAAGATTCTTCCCCCCCAGTATTATGATACATCAAGTTTATTAGAACCTGAAGAAATAGGGGGGAAACACTTGGAAAGAGAAGTCATGGGGAAATACAGATTAATGCTAAAATAATAAAGAATAAAGAAGTTATAAAAAAGAAATCAGAGGGTGAGAAGAGTATTTATCAAAGAGATACAGAATTGTTTCATCAGTTGTCATGCTGAATACAAGGTGTGCTCAGGACCTGAGAAACAGTATTTGCAAGTAGGATATATTAGGGCAGAGTCTGAGGCTGGAGAAGTGGAAATCTGCTTGCCTGTGTTTACAGTATTAGGTTTATGCAGACATTTTACTGCTGTTAATCACTATAATTGTTATCATTTAAGCTGTCATTACCTTGGGGGTCTTTAAATCCTATCATCATTTTACTTCATTAATATACTTTGCAGTACAAAGGAGTTTTTTGTCTTTTCACTTCCACTCAAAGCACGCTGAATTTCAAAGGGATGTTGAATTTTGGACTTTTTGACATAGTCTTTTGCAATAATTGCGTGGTGATGGCCCCCATGTATAAGCAGCTGATTTCAGCTTCTGCCCCTTGATAGGTGGACTTTTAGAGACTAAGAAAATCCAAGGAGCTGCAAGAAGAAGCCTGAAGGAGCACATGCTTCTCCTGACAGGCACTGACAGTCCTGGGGCAGTGGGAGCTGGGTAGAGAGCACCCTGATCTGGGTGACCAGACCTTGGAAGCTTAGAGGACCCTGTAGTTGTAGCACATGAGCCCACCAGGAGCATAGGCTTCACAGCCAGTGTTTCCATCAGTGCTGCACACTCCAGCTATCAGACCTCTGGCACGGGAGCCATGCAAACTACCCATACAAGCTCAAACCAAAAGGCTTGCTGCTTTAAAGCAATCTGTATGCTTTCACATATTAGAAGGCCCTCCTGAGGCCTTGCTTTATTAAGATCAATTGTGTGTGATATGTTGCAACATGAAAGCACTATATTGTTTGACAGAATGGTTTTCTTT
The DNA here is from genome assembly GCA_039720435.1 of Amazona ochrocephala. Classification (NCBI taxonomy): domain Eukaryota; kingdom Metazoa; phylum Chordata; class Aves; order Psittaciformes; family Psittacidae; genus Amazona; species Amazona ochrocephala. Next base: position 36,340,588 of record CM077881.1, read on the forward strand.
CACTACAGTGCTGAAGCAGCTGCTATTTGCAATGTGGAAAAAGTGGAATTTTATCTGCTTCTGAGGGACAGCAGGCTAACAAGATCATTTCAGGTAAGAAAAAAACACTAACAATCCCAAATAGGTTCTTGTTTCCTTAACATTTGTTTTGAAATGGCCAAGTCATTCTGACTGTAGCATCAGCATGACACAGGTGATGCATGAGCTGGTTGTTGATTCTTTGCACTTCTATAAGATTATCAGTCAAATGTACTGTTAAACTGCTATATTGTCAGAAAGCAAAAAGGATATATTCGGGCTCCGTTAATAGGGGTAGGAGAGAGAAGGCTGACTATACACTGTGAAAATTCTGCTTTAAGTATACCCTAAACTTCCTAACCTAAAAGAATCTCATCACATGATTTGAAATAAGCCTTGCATACAAGGCAGAGAAAAACACACTTCTGTTATGTTACCCACATAATCTGATGTAATTGCTTACTCTCAGGAGCAAACCATAGATTGCAAGTACAAATAACAAAGCTCATTATCGAAACTCCATTGTGGTTTTGAAAATGCAAAGATTTAGGAATTTAGAAATTAGAATGACTGAAACCTGTATCTGCTACGTATTTGGTGGGTTTTTTTCCTATTAAAATTGCCATATGGAAACCACTTCAGAAAGTAGTAAAATTTTGGAATTCATTATGTTAAATTTAAGTGTATACTCACAGATATATTGCTACTACAGTTTATACAGGTAGGAAAGGGAGAAGTTGTTAGGTATGTGTGTGTGTTTTTCAATAACAGGAAAATATTTTGTGTGGTGAAGAATTTTGAAGAGGCAGCGATAGAGAGCTGGTTTTGTTGCTAGAAATGATATCCTGAACTTCAGATATAGGGCTGGAATTCCAAATTCACAAACCTTTCTGAGTATCTCTACTAAGCGACTTCATCCACCTTATCTCTGCTTTCCAGAAATCTTTTAATTTCTGTAAATCATTAGTTTGAAAAAAAACCCACACCAAACCCCAACAACAAACCCACACCAAACCAAACCGAACTGCGAACAAAAAACAAACTACAAAAAACCCACAACAAGGAATAAAACAAAGAATCAAGGAAAACTTCGCTCTTTGATGCAGTCCCTGAAGGACTTCTAAGAGATATGACTACAGTAGTTTGCTGCGAGAGAATAGGAATAAGGGTTTACAAGACCCAATTGTTTCTGTCTGAAAGTTTGTTTCCCCCGTAGGTATTTTCACAGAGCCCGTACCATCTAAGCAGCCACATGCTGCCATCTGCTGGCAAAAGATACAATAGGTACTCTAGAACAAAACCAGGAAATCCTATCAAATTTATTTCATGGGTTTTTGTTTAAGTTGATACGCTGCAGAAGACAATCCTGAAATTGAAGGACAGAGTTGAGAAAAAAGGTACTGCTCGAAGTCAAAAAAATTGCAAAGGCAATAAGTGAAACAAGTGGTATTAATCACAATAGTGTGGAAGTCATCAATATGCAGTATATTAAAATGGTATTTCACATTAGAGGGAGAACGTGGGAGAAAATAAACCATTTATTTATGATTAAGTTTCATCTCTTTCCCAACATGCTGAAAACAAAAGAACTATGCAGCATTTCCTTCAAGTAAGATACTTGGGATTGAAATGGTTCTACAAATCTTAAAGCTAATGATTGTGCAGCCAAAGGGGAATGTTATATGAATGTGTGCACTAAACAGTACTTCGCATAAAAGAGATTCAGTAGCAAAAATGACATTTGTAATCCTTTCTGAACCCATCTCACTTAACATGCTTGAATGAGTAATGTGTCACCACTTTTAAATCTCTCACGCAATCTCTTGGGACCAGGTCTGTAAAGGATAAGGGCTTGTATATATGCAGTCAACACAACATCTGGGGAGAATATATAAGCAAGAAACGTTCTTCAGTGCTTTTAATGAATTCTTCTGGAAACTGGTTTGCAATGCATGATCCATTTTTGTTTCCCGGACTGTTATACAACATGCTGGGTGTGTGGGAGGGCATGCAGGAGAGGAGAAAAGGGTACTGTGTTTTTATGAAAGTTGCTTGCTAAAATTTCGTTAATGTTTTTTATATGAATGAAGAAATATATGCAATTCTTCCTTTATTCCCATGAAAAAGGAACATACATAAAAATCATGACAACTTGATCAGATGTCTAGTTGTTTACCAGAGAGTAAAATCATTCTATTTATGACTAAGCTTACCGTCTGCTATTAGTGAGTTGATGTATTTGCATTTGCAGAAGTGGTATCTCTCTCCAAACTGCAGAAACACTGTCTTTTAGCTTTTTGAAACAAGTATTGACTCTTATGGAGCGAAATGGCATCAGCAGTGCAAAGCATCTCATGTGAGCCGTTGTTCCCAGTTCTGGGAGCTTATTTATCTGATTGTGTACAGGCTGCGCCTCCACTTGTTTCCCATCATGTCTTCCCAAACATCTCATCTTCTTGTTCCCTAAGTCATCTTCTCCCATTTTCCAGCTTTTCCTGTTTCGTCCACCTTGTTGATGGTTGCTAAATGGCTTTTCTGACAAATACGAAACAAGTTCCTAAACCAGTTTAAAAATCTCTGTGTTCGGTTAAAACTTTGCCATCATGGAGTTCATATTCTTTCCCGTTTCCTGTTTATAGGACATAGCAGTCTTTAGAGTCTTCCTTATGCACGTGTGAATGCATGTTTTTGAGTGAACACATGTAGTGCTGGGATGAGTTCTCTTACTATTTGAAATAGCAAGCTTATTTGCTAAAACTTTGAATTCTGACCAAAAAAGAGGAAAAAATTGTCAAGCACTTTCATGAGTAATCTTCAGGTTTTCTATCTCATTCAGAATACTGCCAGGGACACCAAGATTATTTTAAAGAGCAATAAATCATATTTGAGTTTGGAGAGAGTTTATTCTGTGATGGAGAGATAAAAGACTAACAATAAGACTTGTAGGCTGATTTTTCCCTTGATGTAGTGTTGTGTCTCTGTAATTTTTTTATATTATTTTCCCATGCTGATAACGGCACTCTGTGAGACAAATTTCCGCCTGGGTGTTGGTGCTGTCCAGTATGTAGTCCAAGACCTGGGCAAAAGCTGGAGATTTGGAAACTGGATCTCAAAGTTCAGCTGAGGAGAAGATGAGCAGAAACAGGAGTAGAATCTGTTTCTTTCCAAGGATGTGGGTTGTTTGGTCCAGTGAAGATGCAGGGGGGGATCCTATTGCTGTCTACAACTACCTGAAAGGAGGATGGAGCAAGAAAGTTACTAGTCTCTTCTCCCAAGTAACAAGTGATAGGACAAGAGGAAATGGCCTCAAGCTGTGCCAGGACACATTTACACTAGATATTAGAAAGAATTTCTTCACCAAAAGGGTGGTGAGATATTGGAACAGGCTGCCCAAGGAAGTGGTGGAATCACTATCCCTGGAAGTGCTCAAAAAACATGTGGATGAGGCCCCTAGTGACATGGTTTAGTGGTGGACTTGGCTGTCCTTGGAGTAAAGGTTGGACTTAATGATCTTAAAGGTCTTTACCAACCTACTTGATTCTATGCTTCTATGGATCATGTTACCCAAGGCTGTGTCCTGAATCAGCTTGTGGAGTAAAACTGTGCAGGACATAGGCAGTGGTCAGCAAACTAACCTGGCTACCATCCCTGTGGATTTCTTTCTATGTATTTCTGTTTGCAAGTTGAAGAATTCATCTTAGGGTTATCTTTCTAAATGGTGGCAACTTGTTGACCTCAGACAGCAGAGATGTGTGAACTACTGTGGCATAGTAAGACTAAGCAAACAACAGGCTCTTTTCCTTGTCAACCACTTTGACTCCTTCCTTTTCTTCCTACTAGAATTTGACTGTTGGGGTACCCTGGTTAAAGTTTGTTACTTTATTGAGACTTGCAGGGTAAGGATAAGAGCATATGAGTGTCTATCCCTACTCCTTTGTATTTGGGTGAAGTTCAAAATTGGATGGCACCTGTTTTCTAGAACTGAATGGGCTGCAATTCAAGTTGATGGAAATGTCATGAACAGCTGATCTTGAAGCAAGGACTGTCAAAACACTGGTGTTTTACAACCTTAAGCCCATTTTTAGCACCAAACAATGCTCTGATATATCAAGCAAAGGAAAACCTTGGGTTTTCTTTTTGTTGTTTTGTCTGGAGATTTTGTTGTGAAGTGTATCAGATACTGCTGCTTTCAAATTACAAGGATATGTTCTGGTACAGTCATAAATCAAGCCTTGACTCTGAACCTACCCTACACATGAATCCAGATCTGATTACTGCCTCCTGAGGCTATTTCTAATGAACAAAAAATGGTAGGAAGTGGGATATGAAAAAAATACAAGCTTGTTCTGAATTAACCTCTAATCAAAGAATATTCTGACAGAAGTTAAAACAAAAACCTTATAAGGTTATATGCATATTTTATGAGTCTTCTGTATGGCAGGAATTTTGTCAGTCTTGCCATAAGGTACAGATCAGCCAGGTACAGAAAGTTTTTAATACTGTGCCCAGCCCTAAATAATTTCAAAGCAACTTTGTCATGTATTAGAACCTGTGCTTTCTTATGCGGAATATTTCCTCAGTATTTGTATGTAGCCTCAGGGAAAAGTACAGGACATGCAGTAGTGGTGAAGATTTTGTGGATATGTTGCTATGTTGTCTGATTTTTGTAGTTAGTCTCTTTGGATACTGGGTTGATGGCCTACCTCTGGTAACAATGCAAGTTCTTTCTAGCTTTTAATCAGGTTTTAAGCTGAGGGTTTGGCTAAATTTATGGGGCAGAATATTTTATTGATAGAAGAGCTTGCCAGACCTCTTTGGCAATGCTCTCTTTTCACTTAAAGACCTTGGTGTAAATCTTTTTAATGGTTCAGCTACAAAAAATTCAAAGAATCTTTCCCCACTTCTTACCATTGCACTATCATCTGTGTAAATCATCTTGCTTACTCATTCTCTTAGCTACTTTAGATTGTTAGTCTTAATGACAGGATTGCAGTAAAAGTGGAAAAAAAGTATTTTAAACTGTCATTAGTCCATAAAACTTTGATCATTTATAGTAAGTGGCAATTCATCTTGGGCTTTTAAGAGAAGGGAGAGGTCAGTCAGACCATCCCTACTCAGTTGTGCACCCATGTGATAAAGCACATCTCAAGGGAAGAATAGAAGGTGGAAATCTAAGTATTAAATGTTTTAAGACTTGGGTAGAGCTACTCTTTAAGCTATAAAATATGATGCAATAATAGTGAGTACTGATGGCTTTTTCCTTGAACCTTTCCTGTACTTTACTTTAGTGTTGCATATTTTAGAGTAAGGGTTATCTTACTGGCACAAAGTTTGATTGCAGTAAATAATTCCAGAGTTACTGTTGTCATCATTCAGCAGTTCCTGAAATGTAAACGCCATGCTTATTGTAGTACTGAAGGACTTTTGTTGTATATTCTGTATTTGCATGCATTTTTAATAACTGTGACAATGTGCAGGAAACTCTTCCAGGGTAAACGTGGGTCCAGTGCAGAGAAATCTTACAATATCATTAACATTTTCCTTGTGAAATCTTTAAAAAATCTTTTAGCGAGACTGAAAGACTTCCCTGGGACCTTGTGCTATATTAATACGAACTTCAACCACAGCCTCTGTGTTTGCCAAGCTTTATTGGTATTGATAAACTGGATTGCATGACCAGACCTTAAAATATTCTAAAAACAGGCTTTTGCTGTGAGTTTTAAGTTATATCCTTTGACAGATTAAGAGACAGCCTCTTGAAACGCCAATACTTTGTGTATGGATACTCTTTGAACTTTGAGATTAATTTTGGATTACCTAAAAATTAAGCACTGCTGAAGTATGAAGGTCTCATAAAACAATTCAGCTTTGCAAAGTGCAAAGCATTGTGTAAGAATACGGGATTTTTTTCTCTTTAAATAGGTGTATTGTGATCATTAGTGAATAGAAGTTGGTTTATGCATGTTAAGTATTGTGCTAGTATGTATGTTTTCTAGTTCTGTTTGTTTTAATACATGTATTTTATAGTACATCTGAAGATCCATTCCTGCCATTCATCAAGCATCATTTCAGTTCACTGAGTGACTTCCCTGCCCAGCTCTTTCCAAATTTATGCAAAGCCCATTTAGACTGTTTTTGTTATGCATAGTTTCAATAGACACAGACAATTATGGCAATAATTTGATGAACATCTGATTATCCCTTTTAAAACAGTAGAATTTGAAAAATACACTGTTATGTTTGCTACATAGAATAGGCTGATTTTGGAATACTCTTGCTCTTGTATAGTTGGTGTATTTGTGAAGTGGTGCAGCATGCTGCCATGTTGTTCTGAACTCATGCATTGATTTTGCTGTTCTTCTTACATAAAAATCAGCAGCCTTTAAAAGAAGTAACCATCTGTGCAAATGGGACATGACAGCACATGGACTATCTTCCTTAAACATTCATACATCTTTTGGGCAAATTCAAACATTATTTTGAGCAGAAACTGTATGTGGTGTGTACTATGCTGAGGAGGTTTGCCATGTTTTTTCTTTCCCTGGTAATTTCTATAAAGTCAGGTTGCATAAAGGAAGAGTTAAACACTGAGTAAATATCTTTATTGAATTTCAACCTGGATTATGAATAATTATTTTGGAGACTTAGAACTCAGCTTACAGTATATGCATTTCAAAGGGGCTTGTTCCTGGCTTGCTTTATTTAGCGTCCTTGCGAACGATCTTTCACTATTGATTTTTGTTGTTGTGTTTGCCTACAAGATTTGCTAGATGTACTGGAGGTGTCCCTTGTACAATTTCGCTTTCTTTTATTGGTTCCCTTAGGACATCATTATCCTTTGAATAAGCACAGAAAACTGTGTTCTCATTTTCCTGTTTGGATTTCTTCCATGCTCTTTATTTCTATTTGAACAAGAAGATTGGTCAGGGAATTCAGAATTAAGACTCCATTTCATATTCTCTTCCTTGCCTAACTGTGTTGCAACTAATACTGTCCTCAGGGTATTTAATAAAATGAGACAGGAATGCAGCCTGGCAAAACAGTAGGGCCACACTTAAGGGGCTGGAATGCACAAGTCACAAATTGTGTGAAAATGTTCTTAAACTCAAAAGAGCTGATATGAAGAACTTTGCAGTCAGAATTACTTTATGAGGAGGGAATATATGTCAGAATTAGGGTATGATACCCACAAAGAAATAGAAAACTCTTTTGAAATTTATTCTTCTTGCGGATCTCTAACTTTTCTGTCCCATCTATCTTTCTATATAGTCTCACTCCTACTTTCCATTTACTAAGAAAACCTCTTTAAAATGAAGTTATAGTCTGGTGGTGCAAGCAATTCCACTTCAGTCATGGCAAAGAGAACATAGGAAGGTCTTCTCTCAGCTTGTTTATCCCAAAGGGATAGATGGTTTCTGCTATGGTTTCAGGAAAAAAAAATGCTTTGAATCTTCTACTGGCACTAAGAATCCAAAGAATTAAAAAAAAAAAAATATAATAAATAAAAGAAAAAGAAAAAAAGAAAAAAAAAGGAAAAAAGAGCACAAAATTCTCAAATTAAAAAGCTGAGCAAGGAGAATTTTTCATCCTCATTTTATTTGTTCTCTGAAGCTTTGACTGCTGAAAAGGGGGAAAAAAACCCCGTAATTTCAATTGCAGTAGGAATGAAAGAGAAAAGTATCAGGCCTTTAAAAAAAAAACAAACCAACAAACAAAACAAACCAAAACAAACCCAAAGCAAACTGAAAGGCGTCCTCTTGGTGCAGGATGTAAGAGAGAAGTTCTGGCCTAATTGCAAGGATGCAAAACCTCAGAAAACTACAGAGCTGCTTGAAGTTGATGCATCACATAAAAGCAGAGTCAGACTGCTGTTGCAAAGGGTCTTTGCTTTGCCTTTCATTTTATTGTTTTTTAATGTATACCAGATTTACTTAGGTTAAATTGCAAGCTGCTAGTCTTGGTTTAAGCCATGAACTCTTCTCTCTCCTTAGATTTAAATGGGAAGCACTTTAAGTAAAACTATTCCTGTTCTTCTTTTTTGGTATCATGTCAAACCCTTAATATTTATTGCTTTATTATGCATTTGTGTTTAAGTGCGCAGCTTAGTGAGGCTCCATCTGCTCAGTTATGGTAGAGTCCAGGAGGATGTGAGGGATTCAGTTACAGTGTTTGAAGAGTAGTACATAATTCCAGTACCGTGGCCAACACCCCCTTCCCTCACTTCATAGCTCTGAAGATTAACTGGCATTAATGCAAGCATTCACAGCTGCACATGGAATATTACAGAAAATATGATGGCTCCATGTCTGCCTTGCATATGCTCATTTGCTTACAAGTAGGTGCAGTCTTGTTCTGTTTTTCTTTTTTTTCCTTTTCTATTTTCTCTCTTGTGTACAAGAATGGCAAAAGCTATTTTGGTAGTGTGCAGTTGTTTTTTGTGTTTGTTTTTTTTTTTAATTAAATAAAATCCTTCAAAGTGTGTTCTGAAGACTGATATACTATTAGGATCAGACCACTGAATTAGTAGTCTCCAAGTTATTCCATCCCACCTTTTAAAACATACACAGTGTATTTTCTCTTTTCAAGCCTGAATTTCTTAGATGTATTAGACAAAAAATTCTATCAGACTTTCTTTATTAATGCTTACTATTAAACATATTCAATCTGAGAATATTAAGCTTTACTTTTACTTTGGATTCAGTGACACCCATTCCTCAACCTCATTGCAGTTACCTGTCTCACCTCTACTGAAAGCTTCAGGGTCATCAACTGGGTATTAAGAGAGACTAACTTGGGTGTCTTAACCTGGAAGCCTAAGCTGGGAACATAGCTGTCCTATATGATGTAGAGGCAGGAACAGATAGATAACATAAATACAATGTTTAGAATCTTTAGTGACAAGTAGATGAGTTTTAATTTACGCCTGACAACAGTTTATTGTATCCCTGATGCTTATTTTCCTGTTCTCTTACACATTGCTGAAGAATAATTCTGTTCTAAGTTTTGCCGCAGGTTCTCATCCAGTGTGGTTTTTGATAGTTTTCACCTTTTTTCTCTTGGATCTTGAGGTCTCATTTGATCTTGAAAAGCGCTCTTTGCTGAATGGTCTTTTTTTTCCTCTCTCTTTTTTAATCCCCTGTAGCCTCTGCATAGTTATAACATCATTCTGGGCTGGTTTTAGCTCAGTGTGAAACTCTTTTTTACTAGCTTTTAATCTTTACTTGAAACACAAGTGCCAAGTGTATTTTGAATTTAAAAAACTTCTAAACCTAACAGATGTTTTTGGCCCAGTAATAGCTAGTATTTTCTGAAGGTTAAGCTGTGTGGAAAATGTGACAAGATGTACTTATAAAATTAGTGATAATTCAGTCTGTATAAATTCAGTTTTTTGATGTACATTTTAAATATGCCACATCATGCAATTTTAAATCGGCCTTCTACGTTGGCATCTATGACTGGCATAGATGACAGGCAGCTGCTGAGTCCATATCTTGTTTGTGATTCTGCAGCCTTTGCAGAAATGTCATGGTGTTTGGTTGTTAACACAGATGTTAAATTTCAAAGAATTCTTCTTCCACTGAAAGGAGTCACTAAGAATATCGCAGAATAATGTTGATTTTACTACTTTGGACCAGGTACACACATAACTGACACTGTGATATCTGCCTATCTGAAACATTTACTCTATGTTGTGGCCTGCATTACACAAACCCTGCAATATCGGGGTGTCCTGGTTGCTACCAACCCAGCAATCCTCTACATGCTGCTTTTCTTCTATCAGTTTAATTTAGTTCTTCCTTGGTGAGAAGGAATAAGCCCTCTTTCTTCACTCTCTGTTCCTGAAGGAGAGGCCCATCAGTCTGGCTGTCAAAGGGAATCACTGCCTTCTCTCGTAAGGCACTGTAGGTATTTTAAGTGCTGGCTTTAAGGGAGAAACAGGAATTCAAGCAACAGTTGCCTGATTTAATCTTTTGTGTGGCTTGGTTTTGTCTGATAACGTAAGGAGAGCCAAAACCAACTACAACAAAGTGTAGTTGTGGAGCACACTGGGACACAATCTAATTTTGCATGGGTTCTGTGTACAGCTGCAGGGAGCTACTGAATTGTTGTGCTATTGCTAGTTATATTATTTTGCTTGAGGATGTGCTCAGATTCTGTTTAAACTATAATTAAATTTCATTTGTAGGGGATGACTGAATGTATGGAAAGACAGATAAAATAATCAAGGATACAGTTACTCACAAAACAAATAGAAATTCTAATAATCTTATAAAGTACAATTTAATTTCTCTCATAAAACTGCTTTATTGTTCATATTTCACGTTTTTCTTGTGTACAGGTCAATTCAATTTTAGGTAATTAAATACACTTTTTCACTCTTATTTGCCTTCAAAGGCTACTGTATATCACTAATTTGTATAAACTACATTTACACAGTCTATATTTAACATTCCATGCTTGAACAAAATGCTTGGCTATTGACCTTTGCTGGGTCATACCTGTGTATATTACTGAGTAATAGCTAAGTTGTTGTTCCAATCTGTTATGTGCTCTACATGTTTGATTGGACCTACAACCGAAATAAATCAAGTTAATTTTATTTAAAGACACGGAATTATTCTTGCTGTAAGATGAGGGAAGAAATCAGAATTTTTTGCTATGACTCACAAGTGCCTGACAATCTGTACAAGTTTCACTGTTCTAATCTTTTGGGACTTTTTTAACGCCGAGCTTTATTTCAGAATTGTAGCACCCCCAAAAATCTAAAGCAGGGAAGCTCTTAAGTTAAAAATATTAGACCTCCATAGTTTCATTGCAGTAGAACAGATCAAAATTTGTCTTTATTAATGTGCTAATGGCACCTAATTATCAGATACCTGCTGATATTGTCTTCCTTCACGGAAAGTGAATGTCTAAATGCATTATATAATGTATAAGTATTTTCAGGTCATCTATTAATCTATGAATTAATTTGTTTCCAAGGGTCTACTTGCCAGATGGAAACAGGCACAAAAATAAAAGCACATATTGTGATTCTGCATTTCAATTCTATGATGTCCAGTGACTTATAGAGAGATGAACATATACAAATACATGTACATATTTAATGAGTTGTTAAATACCATCTTATTTAATGGACTGTTGGGATATGAAGACAAGCAGAACGCATAGTCCAACTAAGGCGATACATGATTGCACTGCTGTTACTGTCAGTCACAAGTTTAAAATACTCCTGATCACAAGCCTTTCTGTCAGCAGCCTTGAATTAAATCCTAATTAACACAGAAATGTACGGTAACCTCATGAAATTGGAGGTTCGATACGCTACAAGGGACTTGCTAAATCTTGCATTAATTTCATTTAGAGAGGAGGACCTAAAATAATAGCTGCAATTTAGTGTCCATATTATTATTATGCACATTATATTGCCTGCATTAAAATTATTTATTTTGCCAGTGTAAAGAGCAAAACAAACAAAACAAGCCCAAACAAAACTGGGTGCATTTTTTTCTTTGCTAGATTCCTAACAAGTATCCAAGAGCCATCTGTAGAGGGCTCAGACACCTCAGAATATTGAATGCTTCAATTTCCTCTGTGTTACTACATCACAGTGCTCAAGGCCGCTTCAGTGCCTATTTGTCATGCTTGTAAGCATGTGAAATCTGATTTTTCTTACTCACCGTACAGCATACGCAAACACCAATATAGCAAAATCTATAATGGGATTTTAAAGTTTGGTGAGCACAACACTTAATCAATGCCACAGAATTTATTTTAGCTAGACTTTCAGAACAAGTGGTATAATTTTAATTTTCCAAGGTGGCGCAGATTTGTTAGAAATTGAAACCTACCCTTAAATTTTGAATCAAACTGAGCTGTAGGCTTCATTTTTGCCTAAAATGGGAGCATAATGGAGTATCCATCCTCAGAAAAACTGGGATTTGTACTGTCTAGTGGAAGGTATCCATGCCCATGGCAGGTTGAAACTGGGTGATCTTTTAGGTCTTTCCAACCCAAACCATTCTATGATACTCTGATTTTCTGAGGTAATATTCCAGTCCTGCATAGCAGATTGACTTGTCACAAGAAAGCTCAAACCATGTACCATATGTCATCAAGTAGAACCACAGAAGGGGGTTTTGTTATTTTTCCCTCAGTTGGCACTGAGTTCTCCCATTTATTTCCAGGCCTATATATTGCTCAGCTGCTCTGCTGACATTTGGCTGTGGAGCAGCAATTGGGTGTTCAGGGACCCTCTCAGTAGAGACTGCAGAATGTGCTATTTTGAGCTAAATTACTGAAACGTGTATTTCAGTTCTGTGTCTTCAGCCTGTAAAAAGAAACAAACATACTGAGGAGAGCATCTTGTTTCTTGACTCCTCCTCTCTGTGACCTGGCTGTGTGGCTTGTTTTATTCAGCAGAGATGGAGTATACTTCCATTAGTATCTTAATGGAAGTAAGTTGGTAGCAACTGCGTTGAGGCATAGAGGTCATACACTCTGTTCATCACTTCTTAGCTGATATTGACCCCTATAAATTATTCTGCATAAACTAATGCAGAATGACAAAGAATAATGAAGAAATTTATTTTAAATAATAATAAAATAAATAATAATGAATAATAATAAAGAATAAAGAATAATGCAGAATAAACTAATGCAGACCATCTTCGTATATTCCAAATTGAGAAACTTTCTCAATTTGGAATATACGAAGATGGTCTCTTGTGTTCCCGCTCATTTCAATACTGGTCAATTTTAATGCAGTTCAAGTAATGGTTGGTCTAGAAGTACATACACAGAAGCATCTTAGGATGTATGTAGGTGTTAAATGTTTATATACATTGTCATTTTAATCAGCATCAAAATACTGGTATTTTCTTTCCATAAAACCTTAATTTCATTTTCAGAGATCCAAGTCTTGTTGAAATTCAAGTGAATTTGGATATTGACAGGCAAGTTCCATCAATTTCTGACTGTACAGTTTTAGAAGCTATTGCCTCAACTGTATGTCTTTCTGTGACAGAGTAAGCAGCTAGCAGAGCTGGCAAAAGTAACTGGATCTTTAGCCACCACAACTAAGAGTGTAATGTGTCCTTTGAAATGGCCCTTGATCTAGTTTAAACTATTGTATCAGTCCAGAAACAGTGGTACCTCCAAGGTTTAATCTCTTTGTGCTGGCACAAAGAGTAACTTTCAGTAGATGGAGGTGGTGGACAACAAATTCCAAATGACTGGTGCAGGAATTGCCCAACCTTGTCTTTTTACAGCCTTCGGTTTTTGCATCGCTTAAGCTGTTCAGCTTTCTTCTCCCTTTTTTTTTTTTTTTTTTTTTTTTTTGGCATCTGTTGAACTGCTTATGAAAGAGAACCAGATCTGGAGGGTAATGGAGTGAAATTATTAGCCTTTTAGAATCAGATGATAATTAAGCCAACATGAGAAGATCACTAACTGTAAATAATGCCAGTGAAAATAAGTTTGCTAATTCTTATTTACATTATGGCTACTTTTGGACTCCTTTATACTCTCTGAGGCCATAAGATCTTTAAAGTCTGTAATGGAAATTAGAATGGGCCTTTAAATAGTTTTAATTAAGCAGTTTAACCACCTTAATTAAAACATCTCATGAGCAGTGGTGTTTTCCTAACAGTAGTGATTTTTTATGTCATTTTTTCCTGTGTGTTTCTCATCCTGGGGAAAGCTGGGCCGCATGAGTAAAGGTAAACATACCAAAATGCAGCAAGAAATAGTTTCTTCACAGAAGAGGAGCTGCTCATTTGTTATATGTTAGTGACGGCTGAAATGTGCCAATCAGTGGTTTGTCTCATGTAATGAAGTACACTGCAATGTTACAGCATTTGCTGGAATGTACAGCCACGCCATTACATGCACTTTATTTCTGCTTCATCTCATTACACAGATGCTAAAATAAGCAGTAATATGTTTTATGTAGCAGAAAAGTAGTCTTTGATTTTTATCCTGGCCCTAGCTGGATCCAGCTGTATTTTGTGTGGTGCAGAAATGTTGTGGATTGCTTTTGTTGGCTGTTTCTCTTTGGGTCTGTGTTGCTGGCCACTGCTGATTCAGTGGTCCTGACCTACACTTGGCTAGCCCAGGGTTGGTGCTTAGCACCTAGCTGGTATAGATAGTGAGTGTTCCAGAGATTGCCTCTTACATCAGCCAGAAACTCTCACACTGTTACCTTTCACAGTACCTGTTATTTAAGCCTGTCTTTTCCACTCAGATTTTCTTTGAGCAGTGTGGCAAATAAAAATAATCAGTTGCAGTGGTAACAAACAGAACACAGTAGGACGTTACTACCCTGCAGCTTGGTTCCCATTCCCATATATATATCTTTAATCAGTTTGTTATACCTCTTATTATGATGCTAAAAGTTCTGTCCTGTATTTCTTATACTCTAATTACTGCATATCCATGTGTTTAGCTCTAGTCAGTAGCAGCACCACATGTTCTTTAAATGTTACCCCTGAAAATTTCAGGATCTCCTAACTGCTTTTCATACTACTGCAGGTGGCTTTGGTAGACGTTTATTAGTTAATAAGATACAGATATACTGTGTCACTGTTACCTACTTTGGCATTCACAATCTCAAGTCCCTCTCTGTCATTTCATTTGCACAGACACAGTAGTTAAGGCTGTATCTTTCTCTACACACAGTATTCTTTAAGTTATGATTTTAAACAGATTTTCCACACAGCCAGACATTTCAGATAGAACTCAGGGAAGTTCTAATAGTTGTAGAAAATAGTGCCAAAAGAAACCTTGATGAAATATGCATCCTTTGCAAGTTTTACTTTTCTTGCAAAGGCTCGTTATATGTGACACCTCAGAAATTATCTTCTGCTTGTCATTCTCCATCATTCGTTTGTGTGGTGGATTATTGCTATCCATGCATAGTATACTACATACATTTCTATACTGAAATGCATCTTTTAAAGAACATTTCTCCTTTCATTTTTCTTTCTGAGTTCATCTCTAATTCTCATCCTATCCTCCAAAGCTATCGCCTGTAAATTTACCAAATCATTAAAACCTTTTTACGAATTCAGGCCCAGGATAGACGTGAGAGATCCTTCTGATAGAAATAGAGCCGTTCTTCTGACTGTTTCTCTTTTTGTAAATCCCATTTATTGGCATGTTCAGTTACCCTCTTCTGCAGGAATCTGTTTCGCTCTCCCATTGATATGCATACTTGGATGTCCCTCATTCTCATGTGGTATAATATATCCTGACAGTGCCCAGAAGTATAGATTTTCCCCATGAAGTCCTTGCATTTTTCAAGTTTGTCTTATTATTATTCTGTTCTACCTTTCCAGAGAACCGTAAGCTCATAATTTCATAGAATCCTAGGAAAAATTAGATTGAAAAGGACCTCTTGAGTTATGCAGTACATCTTCCATTTTCAAAGCAAGGCTGACTTCAAAGTTAGACCAGACTGCTTGGGGCCTTGCCCTATCAAATTCTGAAGCTCTCTAAGGAGGAGGCTTTCACAAGCCTCCCTGGACAGCCTGTTCCAGTGCTTAACCCTGTTTGTGGTGAGCAGCATTTTTCCTTAGGTAAAAAAAAAGAATAAAAAAATATAAAATTACCTTATTAATTACCTTATTGCTGCTTGTCCTTTCATTGTGTGTCTCTTAGAAAAGCCTGGCTCTACCTTTCCCTTCAGCTATTGCAAGGCTGCTGTTAGATTTCCACCTAACTTACTTTCTGGTCTCTGTTTTAACTACCTCTCTTTCCTTTGGCTGTCCTAGGTGTCATGTGTCCCAGCCTTTTCATAATCATCGTGGCTCTTTATGATGGCTGTTGTTGCTAAAGTCACGTTTCACCTTTGATTCTAATCTAAAGGATTAATTTGTTTAGAATATAAAGTGAAATGATCCTCCCGCCCCTTGTGTTTTACTGTTTGGTAAAGATATTATCTTCCTCTTGCCCTGCATTTTTTCTCCTGATACAGGGTTAGTATTTTAGATAAAAATGAGCTCTGAGAGTTTTTGTTTTCTCTACTTATTTGTTTGGAGACTCCGTTACATTTTGCTTCTTTTCATACCAAAGATGTTATTTCCCTAGGAAAACTTAACATCATGACACCCTTTCAGGTTACAGCACAGCTGTCTGATCCTATCTGGGCCTGACAGATACCTATCCTTTCTGCCAAGCTCAATTTTCTTCTTGAAAGAATTAACTTTTTCTGTAAATTTTGTGTTTAAAAAGGATCTGCATACATATGCTTGGAAAGTAGGGTTTATTTTAATAATGTGAAGGAAAGACAATTGGATGTTAAAGAGACAAGTAGAATTACTTCTATCACTTATTTCATCACACATTTCAGTGTAATTGTCTTATTTATATTGGCTTCTCCTTTGAAATTTCCTCCACAGCAATTTCCAAATGTTTAATTAAAACCTCAAAACACTACTGTGATGTGAATGTAGTAAATGAATGAGAGAAGGTAAGGGTTTTCTAAAGCAACCAGTATCTTAAGTTGCATGAACATTGTATCTAGCACAAAACCAGGGAACATAGTTCACTTGTATCAGGATGTCAAATCTTTGCAAGAGCTAGAATTTCTTGGGTATTTTTTTTTTGGGGGGGGGTGGGGAGAGGGTTTGTTTGGTTGCTTAGTTGTTGTTTTAACATAAATGATTTACCTCATCCATCTTCAGAGAGGGTCAACAGAAAGTTCCAGAGACACAGCTGGTCAGGAAAGAGAAGCTGGAGGAAGGGCTGCCTTAAATTTGCCTTCTACTGGAGAAAATACATGCATCCTTCCACCCTGAATTTCAATTAGGCATAATTTAGGTACCTAATTGCAGCACAGCAATTCATGAGGACCTTTTCTGCTTGCCTAAATTATGATAAATATATAAATATTCATTAAAACAAAACCAACCCTCCCCACCCCCCCACCCCCCTTAGTTGCCCAGCTTATGCTCAGTTGCAGCATAGTTCTTGCAGATCTGAGATGCCTACCTCTCACCAGAGGCTGCTTGGGAGTTTCAAAATAGACAGCAAGTATGCCTTGCATGTACTCCTGGCAGGAGAATGAGAAAGGATTACAATGACTAAAGCATTTGCAAGGGTAAGTGTTGACCTGGACTTGAATCTGGATTCCTCTTGGCACCACAGAGAATATCTTCCTTGGTAGGCTACTGGTTGCTCTTCTTTAACAATGCCCTGTCTTCCTGCTTCCACTCCTGAGGAAGCCTGTAGTCATTACTGTACAACTTCAGAAGTGGGGTGAATCTTCAAGGTTTCTGCAACTTTGTTATGTTGTAATAGCTAAGGGATTGAATTTGAAATAAGATGCTTTATGTATATCCAGATTTTCAAAAAGTTTTTAAGAAACATGTTTAGAACAGCTAGTGCAGTTCTTCTCACTATTAAGTAATGGGTATTTTTCCCTTAGTTTTCACAATACTCTACAGTATTCTTTATCCCAGTAATAATTTTCTCTTCCTCCTCCACAATCCCCATGTTGATTCTTCAGAAACACTTTTCTTCAACTTTCAGAGGATTCCTGCTATAGTATATCCCCCAATCTTTTGACTTGGGAGCATGCCATCTATATTAGCTGATTTTATATAAACTCTTCTTTGCCTTGTATTATGCACTAGCTCTTACTATCAATCAAGGTGTTACTACTTGCTTTGGAAAAGTGGTATTTAGACAGCTGATTTAGGTTTTACTTTTTTTTTTTTGTGTGTGTGTGAGATTCTCTCACCATAGCGAGAAGTGGCTCATACTGTCTCACATGGGGTGTATATGTAAGGGGAGAGTATGCACCAATGTAAGATTGTGAAAGTTAATGTAAAGAATGTAAAGTATGATGATTAAAGATTTATTATATACTATTTGCCTTCCAGAAAGGGCCACAGACATTTGTGGCAGTGCTAGTGAGAATCACTCTGATGACTAAAAGGTTTTTTTGAGGGGTAAATTTTGCAGAATTGTAGTGTAGTTACTTGCCTGAGCAGATTTTCCTCGTGTGGTGATGTCCTATTTGTTGCCTTAGGTACCATGAACCATTTTGGTCATAAACACATAACAACCAAAGAAAGTCACTTGTGGGGAAATGTGACTGCTTATACTATGGACTCTTACTCATGTACTGACTTGTTTAATCTGATGCTGGAAACATCTGAAATTCCACTGGTAAATCAACCTCTTTTCTTCTTCTCCATCTTCTTTCCTACATCCTGTATCTCCCTTCACCTCCTCCTGTATTTGACGCTTATGATGTCATGCAGGCCTTGAACAGAGTAACCCCCTTGTTTGTTTTTATAAGCTTTCCGCCCACTTTCCTTTTCTACTGCCAGTGTACACCAAGCAGCTGAGGAGAGATGTGCAGCTTGCAAATCAAGCCCTACCATTTCATGAGAACACCTAGGACACATCTTTAGTGCTGTATTAGAAACCTGAAGCTCAATGCGCTAAGCTTTGGTCATGGGAGTAGATACAAGAGGTATAAGTGGCTTGTGTGCGGGCTGGCTAGCTCAACCTGAAGTACTAGTGTAGATGCTTGGTTCGACTTTCTCAGTGCTAAAGAGAGGGAGACCTTACAGGATCTAGCAGCCTTCCAGTATCCAAAGGGGACCTACAAGGACGGTGGAGAGGGAGGCTTCATTAGGGACCGTAGTGATAGGACAAGGGGAAATGGGTTTAAACTTCAACAGGGGAAATTCAGATTAGGTATAAGGAAGAAGTTCTTTACTGTGAGAGTGCTGAGGGACTGGAACAGGTTGCCCAAAGAAGTGGTAAATGGCTCCATCCCTGGCAGTGTTCAAGGCCAGGTTGGACAGGACCTTGGGCAACATGGTCTAGGGTAAGGCATCCCTGTCCCTGGCAGGGCGGTTGGAACTGGATGATCTTAAGGTCCTTTCCAACCTGAACCATTCTACGATCAGAATGCTGCCTCCAAATGATTTAAAAGCTACTGGTCTCATGCAGCCATTCTGACAGACCTGTGGCATGTGTGTAAGTAATACATACATATACATATGTTTGCTGCTGAAATCTTGTTGAAAAATGTAAAGAAAAAGATGAAATGCTTTTATCTTAACTGAGATGGCTATAGAAGAGAACTACCACCTTACTGTTCATAGTTACAAAAATACTATTTATTTTTTTGCAAATATAAGCACATTTTTTGCAAACAAATACAGATTTTTGAAAAGAAGATGATTTTCCAAGAAGGTATTAGAAAGGAAACTTCCATTTTGTAGAACAAAACTGTAAATAGTAGCAAACATTTGAAAGTACTTTGACTTAAATTGTAATTAATTCATAAACAACCAAGAGCTATGTTAAAAACCTTGTTTAAACTTAACCACTAAAATCAAACCCCATGATTTATTCATTTTGATCAATGCTGTTTTTATATTGTGATATAGCAGGCTAAGTACAATGATTTATGCAAAGTACTACACTTGGAACATTTTAACAATCATTTAACAGGATCTGAGATCAAATGGTGTACATCTCACTGTTTCTGCTTTATTCATGCGTAATGTACATTGAATAGCCAAGTGTTCACAGGAAAACAGAGAAGGGATTAGCATTAGCCATGCCCCTGTTCATATGTACAGAACACACTTACAAATATGTCAAAAAACCATGGTCTTCACCAGAACAAGAGGGTGCTTGGCACCTCTGGAATACTTCACAGCACTCCAGTGCCTGCCCATCAAGTAAGAGACTTGCTCTTAGACAAAATTTTGGCATATAAATATGTATTTGTGCATGCTCTGAACAAGTCCTCTCCATGAAATGATGAAAAAAAATAGAACTCATAAGACAAACTCATACAGTAAAAAAAATCAATAACATACCTAATTGTGAGTGAGCTCTTTATGTGTGAAATCTGAGCACTTGGTTCGTATGTGTCTCTAGAAATAAAATTATTTTTCTCTCAGTTTATAGAAACCCCATTACACAGTAACAGCTCATTCCGGAATCTTTTTTTGCTTCTGGGGGTAGAGAAGTTTTACATTATAAATAAACTTCAGCAAAGGTAAGGATCTGTCCCCACTTGTTTCCATTTAAATACATAGTATTATATGTACATAAATGCAGGCTTGGGGTCTGTTCCTCAGAGAAATCACTGTCATAATTGCTTTGGATAGGTATTATCTGTTTATACCATGAATATTTGGGCCATGGTGCTCTGGGGCCTGATTTCTGCCACCATCAATCAGTGCTACTGAAATTCCAGTATTATTTAGTAATTGAAATCCTGAGCATGATACCAAAGTTTTTAAGCCCATCTGAATTCAGCAGTTTATGCTGAGTAAAGAAGGAAGAATTTAATGCTACACTGAGCCACATTAAATAAGAGAGACGGCCAAGTCATGACAGCCAGCTCCTGCTTCTGTGTTCAGAAAGCATTTTGTATAAACATTATACAAAACCCAGAAGATAAAATCCCATTTAAAGTGAAAACACCAAATTCCTGTAGGATTGTGCAAATTATTCATGAAACTTTCAAGCTGTGAGCTTTCAGCTAATACTGTGGTGCAAATGTGGGCCTCGCTTTCTTTATACTCATTTCCTTTAATAACCAAGTACAGAGATATCCTGTTAAATCCAAATACACAGTTTTTGCAAAAAACCACTTAAAACTCTTAAAGCTGCAATACAATCACATTTTGAAAACCTGAAATAATGAATTTTGTCTTTCTTACGTACTGCAAAATACAACACATACTCAATGCAGATTTTGGCTAAAATTGTTGGAAACTACATTATTTTTTGCCATTTTGTATCATACTGAATGATACAGCTATATCAATAGATTAGTATTAATTAGCTGTAAAGCAGGTCAGATGCTTTGGTTTAAAGCGTTCATAAGAACGTAGAGCTTCACTGTAACATGAGTTTTAATTAGAAACAACTTTTTTAAAGGCAAACTTTTTCAAACTCATTTAAAAAAAAAGCCAGGAGGATACATTTGCAGAAATCTATACCCACACACACATGCCAACATAATATTCCTTTAATACACAAAATTAAAAAGCACTTTGTATAAATCTATAAAGAGTTCCAGCTTCATGAATCAATGCCAAAACAAAACAAAGATCATAATCTGGCAGCAATTTAAAGTTCCCTATTAAAAAAAGAAACTAATGATAGAAGCCTTCTAAAATCAAAATACTTTTTTCAATCCAGGAAAATACATATTTTAATGAGTGAATAAACTGGTATGATGTCAAATTGCTGGAACTTTGCTTCTGTATTTTTCTTGATTAGGACTGATTGATTTATTGCAGGTTCTGTAGGTACAACAGATTTTTCTTCATCATGATGAAGGAAAGGAAGTCACTGGGGGGGGGGGAGGGGAGAAGGAAAACTAAAACCATGAAGTGTTGGGCAAGAGATATACCAAGATTTTCTTGCTAACTTCTTCATAATAAATGCCAGAATTTGCTGTGCACGTAGTTAGAGGAAAAAGAGAAAATATTATGCAGAAAGTGAAGTGAGCAACGCAGTCTTGCTTCCACAGTCCTCACGTATGTGTAAAGCAGCAAGGCTGGCTGGAGAACTGAACAGATGGCAGATGGGGAAGGAGAATAAGACAAGCCTTCTTTGCAGTCCTTCTCCAAGTGGTACAGTTAATCATAATCATAGAATCACAGAATGGTTTGGGTTGGAAGGGACACTAAACATCATCTGTTTCCAGCCCCCTGTCATGGGCAGGGACTCCTTCTGCTAGACCAGGTTGCTCAAAGCTCCATCCAACCTGGCCGTGAACACTTGCAGGGATGCGGCAGCCACAGCTTCTCTGGGCAACCTGTTCCAATGTCTCACCACCCTCACACTGAAGAATTTCTTCCTAATATCTAATTAGTTACCAGTTAGCAAGCTTTGAAAGAATACAGAGTGCCTCCCAAAGTAACAAGTTCAGATTAATTAAGGCCTAATTAAATATAAATAACTGTAAAAACCATTGCAAAATTAAGCTGTGTGTTTAAAAACCAAACCAAACCAAACCAAACAAACAAAAAAAAAAACCAAAAAACCACCATTACCAGGTTTTAAGATTTTAGCCTGCTATTTCACTAGTATCCCAAATGGAAAACATAACATGCATATTTGCCTTTTAGGCTTCCTTTTGAAAGAAAAAAAAAAAGCATATGAGTTAATAAACTGAGGGGATATAAATTACATCAGTGATGTACAGGCACAGTTTGGGAATGACCTGGCTGACAGATAAATGTAGACAGCCCTTGGGAAACCCTCCCTCCCCCATGCTTGCCAGGTTTAGGAATATCTCATGCTATTTGAAGGAGTGGCACGACTCTCACCACTAGTAAAAGAGCATCGCTTACGTAGCGCTTCTTCACTTTCCTGTCCTGGCTACGGCCCAAGTCCTCACCCCTGTGCCTATGTGTACAGCAGACAGGGGTGCTTTCACTGTAAGTTTTCCCATTTTCTGTGAACACCTTAAAATACTCTTCCAGCATCGTACAGACCTCTCGAGTATGTCAGCTGTCGGTATCAGGCCCCAGCCCAAAAATTAACGTGCAGCTGGAGGAGTGGGTGTCAGCCTGGGCTGGGCTGGAGGCGACCGCCATGACATGTTCGTGACGGCTTCACCGACAGCAGACACTGTGTGTTTGGAAGTTCAAGTTTCATCATGTGCCACAGGTTTAGGAGGCATCAAGATCAGGGCTTGGCTGCTTATGTTTAACATTTCTCACACTAAAATAGCTGTTACACCAGATGCAACTGTCTGAACAGTGTTCGATTTCAGTTGCAAAACACCCTGAATAAACCTGTCACAATGTGAAACAAAGTGCATAGGCTTCAAAAGTAACTCTTTTAGGACAGTTATTCAAATGTAAACATATAGCACAAGTGCGGTGAGGTTACCCTGAGCAGCTGTACAGTCAGCGCAAGATGGGTGCAAGGTTCTCAGCCAATTCAATGTCTGCTTACGGCTGGACCAGGCGGCGGTTTCTCTTCTTCTTGATGCTATGCCAGAGATGAAAAGCACAGGTTAGAGGACACCGAAGATGCCCTAAACCCTAGGCTGGGACAATCCCAAACCCGCAGTGTAGACTGAGAGCCACCCTCCCAGAGCAGCACTCCAAAAGTGGCATTGGCTGGGCAGCCGGCCCTTACCCGCTTCTGCTGCTCGCTCAGGCAGAAGGTGCATATGGGTCGTGGCGCGGTGGTGCCTGGCGGCGTGGGCTGCGGGCAGGGCTGGGCGGCCGCCGTGCCCTCGGCATGCTGAAGCAGCAGCACGTTGGCCAGGTGTGCGATGTAGCTGGCGGCCAGGCGCAGCGTTTCTACCTTGGAGAGCCGGCGGTCTGCCGGCCGGGTGGGGATGAGCCGGCGGAGGGCGCCGAAGGCCGCGTTGACGCTGTGCGTGCGGTCCCTCTCCCGGGCGTTGGCCGCCGCCCGCCGCCCCCCGCTGCCGCCCCTCGCCCGCCGCCGCCGTCGTCCGCCGCCCGAACCCGCCGCCCCCCCGCCGGCCTTCATGGCGCCCTCCGCCGCCGCGCCGCCGCTCCATGACTTTTATGCGCGGCAGGTGCCGCATCGCCCCTGCTCTCCGGGGCCCCGTGTCCCGCCGGCGGAGCGGCGGGTCGGGCTTGGCGCGGCTACTGCTTTTAGCCGGGGCCGCCGCCGCTGCCACCTGTCGCCGTGGCCTGCACCAGCTCCCCCGCTCCTCCGCCTCCCGCCGCCGGGGGCTGCTCCGCCGAGCGGCCGGAGGGCGGTTTGTGTGCTCGTCCCGGAGACTTGTCCTGCCGCGCTGGGGTGGGAGCACCGGGGCTGGGAGGCTCCTACCGGCACCGCTCTCCACGTCCGCCAGCGTGAACGCCCCTTCTCCCGGCGCAGGGCACACGGACAAGCTCCTGCAGGCTTCGCCGTTTCTGCTCCAACTGTGTGCATGTGTCTGTATGTGTATATGTACAATGTATGTGTACATGCATATGTACATGCAGATCTATATGTAGATATAGATGTATGTGTATATCTGTACTAGTTGGAGAGGGCTGCTGGAACAAGCACAGGGGTGGACTTCATCACCTCCCCAGCAAACACTAGACGCACTTGCAAATCCAATTTCTCATTCTGTTCAGAAGCTGTGCCTGCCTCAACCATTTACTTATTAAAAGGTCATCACAAGCGCTGGTTGATTACGCCTCTTTTCTCCATAAGTTTTGACAGCCTGTTGGCAGTCAGAAACTCATGAAAGGTCAAGGTGCAGGTTTTCTCAAATGAATTGTCTCTACCTGATCATCCTTGACTAGCTGTGATTTTTTATGGTCCCAGGAGCTTATCTGTGGTGGTGCTGTTGGGTAAATATTCATCCTTCTTCCCAAATCAGGGCTGGATTATCAGAGTCATATCTCATTAAGCATGGGTGCACACACTTGGGGCAGACAGCTGCTTTGACATACTTGGCTGGGAGTCATGAACTCTGAAAATACAACTGGTACCCACAGGCAGGGCCACATCCATCTATGCCCTATGTTCAGCTGCTGGAATGGCAAAGGGCTGGTTTATGTTTGTTCCACTTTCTCTGTGGGCAGAGACTGTAGGCAAAAATGGACAAGCAGCTCTCCACGTCAGCTGATTGCAACTGTAACTTACCTTGGCATAAAAGCAAAACTTTTTCAATGTGATTTTTATTTATATTACTTGGGAGAGAGAGGAGAAAAGATTTTTGATTTCCCATTGGACAGTGTTTTTGAAGTTTTTGTGATTTCTGTAAGGAAATACTGATGCAAAAAACTTAGCTCTAGGTTGAGGCAGTTAGATAGCAAAGGCTGCAGAAATCTGAGGCTAGATGGGCAGATGTGTGCTGTGCCATTGATCCAAAGGATTTCCTTCTTTTGGAGTACAGAGCAGGATGTGGCCCTTCATTATCAGATACTGGGGCAAGCAGTGTCCAAAATCATGCAAGTGATAGGTTTCCCTAGAGTATGTGAATATAACTGTATCCTACTTCCCTACTGCTAATAGCACTATCTTCTTGCAGCATAATCTTTTAGTAAGTAAATGATCTGGAAAGTTCTGTAGTCTAATTTCAATGCTTAGAAGTGCTGCTTCTAGCTTCCTGAGAAGTGATGTTCTGAGGTAAGCTTGCTCCACTTCTTGTGTGGGTTTCTCCTGTTTAGTCACGCACAGTATTTCTACAGTAAAATTCTAGCTCAGTTGAAATCAATGACAAAAATCATAGAATCGTAGAATCATAGAATAGTTAGGGTTAGAAAGGACCTTCAGATCACCTAGTTCCAGCCCCCCTGCCCTGGGCAGGGACACCTCCCACTAAACCATGCCACCCAAGGCTCTGTCCAGCCTGGCCTCACCACCCTACCGGTAAAGAACTTCTTCCTTACATATAACCTAAACTTCCCCTGTTTAAGTTTGAACCCGTTACCTCTTGTCCTCTCACTACAGTCCCTAATGAAGAGTCCCTCCCCAGCATCTCTGTAGGCCCCCTTCAGATACTGGAAGGCTGCTATGAGGTCTCCACGCAGCCTTCTCTTCTCCAGGCTGAACAGCCTCAACTTTCTCAGCCTATCTTCACATGGGAGGTGCTCCAGACCCCTGATCATCCTCGTGGCCCTCCTCTGGACTTGTTCCAACACTTCCATGTCCTTTTTATGTTGAGGACACCAGAACTGCAGACAAATTGACTTTAATGGAGGCAGGATTTCACCCTTGATATGTTCTGGTAGCTAAGCTGTGCAGATAATTGATTGTTTGTCAGACTCAGTCATTTGCTTACCAGTGTTTTCCTGTCCTTAGCATTTCAGTTTCTTTGGGTTTTTTATTACTGGAAGTAAAACAAAACACAACCAAACTCCCGAGACAAAAAGAATCCCAAGACAAAACTACTACTAGTATTATCATAATCAGAATTTATGGGTTAGCGATAAACTGGAAGAATGAGAAAAGGAATAAGTGATACTTGGCAAGAAAATGATGCTGTGTCTGCAGAGAAAAACAGAATGATTTTCACTGACATTACAGCAATAGCTAATTCAGGGCTTAAGGACAAAGGGGTGACCGAATCATTCTTGTTCTGTTTCCAAGGCAGTTTGAAAAAGTAGAGGAAGAAATGAGTTTTTTTTTGTTGTTGCTTTTTTTGTTGTTGTTTTTTTTTTTTGTGTGTGTGTGTGTTTTTTTTTTTTTTTTTGGTGTTTTTTTTTTTTCTTTTTCAGCTAAGGAGACTTGTAAAAAGACCAAAATGCTGGGGACTTTAATTATGACGTTATTGATTCAGGTAACATTTATGCAAGTGCTAGGGGGAGCATACTCCTCAAGGAAGGTGCAATAACTCAAGATTGCTGTTATTTTACAATTTGCTGGATTGCTAATAAAAAGCAAGAATGAGACTGCATGAATGTAAAGCAGAGGAGTGGGCAGTATTTTGTGTGTAGCAGTAAGGTTTTGCCTGATATTTGTGTTTGTGCTACTCAGAGAAAGGTATCTGATGTCCATTCTAAGAAAGCATTTAACGACATTTGAAAGACTGGAAATCTGAAGTATCTGACTGACATAATTGTGGTCTAGTAGCTAATGTTTCTTTGATTTGCCTTTATTTTTTGAAGAACAGCAATAATAGGAAGTACATAAAAGAAAGAAGAATTTGGAAGAAGACAATTTGGGAAAGTTCAGCCTATGAAGACAGCAAGTTAATTAGAGGATAACAAAAGAAAGGAATCTAAATAAGTGGCTCAGAATGTCTGTGGTCACAGCCAAGAAGCCTTCCAAATTAATTGCTATTAAATAGAAATTATAACCCAAAATTACTGCACTTTTAAAAGAAAAAAAAAAAGACATTTAGAGACAAAAATGCCTTTGAAAAGCAGTACTTGAATGTTCACAACATCATTCTGCGCCTGCAGGTCAACTGCAGTTAGTTTCTCTTGTTTAGTCAAGAGCAAAAATACAGCATAATTGTATAGATGATTTCTTCTATTTTGCGTAACTGTTCATAGAATTGTAGAATAGAATCATAGGATAGTTAGGGTTGGAAAGGACCTTAAGATCATCAAGTTCCAACCCCTCTGACATGGGCAGGGACACCTCCCACTCAACCATGCCATCCAAGGCTCTGTCCAGCCTGACCTTGAACACCGCCAGCAATGGAGCATTCACAACTTCCCTGGGCAACCCATTCCAGTGCCTCACCACCCTTACAGTAAAGGATTTCTTCCTCATATCCAATCTAAAATTCCACTGTTAAAGTTTGAACACATTACCCCTCATCCTATCACTACAGTCCCTGATGAGCAGTCCCTCTCCAGTATCCTTATAAGTCCCCTTCAGATACTGGAAGGCTGCTATGACGTCTCCACGCAGCCTTCTCTTCTCCAGGATGAACAGCTCCAACTTTTTCAGCCCGTCTTCAAACAGGAGGTGCTCCAGTCCCCTGATTACCCTCATGGCCCTCCTCTGGACTTAGTCCAACAGTTCCATGTCCTTTTCATGTTAAGGACACCGAACTGCACACAATACTTTGAGGTCTCACGAGAGCAGAGTAGAAGGGCAGGATCACCTCCCTCTGCCTGCTGGTCACGCTCCTTTTGGTGCAGCCCAGGATACGGTTGGCTTTCTGGGCTGCAAGCGCACACTGCTGGCTCATGTTCATTTTCTCATCGACCAACACCCCCAAGTCCTTCTCCGCAGGGCTGCTCTCAGTCTCTTCTCTGACCAACCTGTAGCTGTGCCTGGGATTGCTCCAACCCAGGTGAAGGACCTTGCACTTGGCATGGTTGAACTTCATCAGGTTGGCATCAGCCCACCTCACAAGCGTGTCAAGGTCCCTCTGGATGGCATTCCTTCCCTCCAACTTATCAACCGAACCACACAGCTTGGTGTCATCGGCAAACTTACTGCGGGTGCACTCAATCCCCCTGTCCATGTCACCCACAAAGATGTTGAACAAGACCGGTCCCAACACCAATCCCTGGGGGACACCACTGGTTACTGGTCTCCAGCTGGACATTGAGCCACTGAGCACTACTCTTTGCGTGCGGCCATCCAGCCAGTTCTTTATCCACCGAGTGGTCCACCTATCAAATTGATGTCTCTCCAATTTAGAGGCAAGGATGTCATGTGGGACAGTGTCAAACGCTTTGCAGAAGTCCAGGTAGATGACATCAACTGCTCTGCCCCTGTCCATCAGTTCTGTAGCCCCATCATAGAAGGCCACCAAATTGGTCAGGCAAGATTTCTCCTTAGTGAAGCCATGCTGGGTGTCACCAACCCCCTTGTTTTTTGTGTGCCTTAGCATGCCTTCCAGGAGAATCCGCTCCAAGATTTTGCCAGGCACAGAGGTGAGACTGACTGGTCTGTAATTCCCTGGGTCATCCATTTTCCCCTTCTTGAAAATGGGGGTTATATTTCCCTTTTTCCAGTCATCGGGAACTTCACCTGACTGCCATGAGTTTTCATATATGATGGACAGTGTCTTAGCAACTTCATTTGCCAGCTCCTTCAGGACCTGCGGATGGATTTCATCAGGTCCCATATTTTCCAGCCTTACACCATGGTGCTCTTCTTGCTGCATGCCATGTTTTTGAAGGACTATACTCTTCATTGTTTGTCTTCTTCATCAAAACCATTAAATGCACCCATTTGTAGATATATATATTTCCCTATACAATGTTGCTTACATGTATGAGAGGGATGTATGTGTTGTAGGCAAACGTCGCACAGATCTGTATTATGGATCTGAGCCACTGATTCTGCATTAAGACCTACTGGTTTGTGGTTTGGCTTTGGCAAATATTGCCACGGCCAGCATTCAAACCACAGCTCAGCCATCCATGCCCAGAAATACTTCAAGTGGCTACCATGCTCCCATCATCACAAGGGAGGAATATTGACCAACCCTAAATTTTGGTGGTGTCATGAGTGTGTGTGTGAGCTGTTCTGCCTCATGAAGAGGCAGCAGGCATGAAAGCTGTGCAAGCTCATCTGGAGTAACCCACAGTGCTCCTGTTCATGCATGTATATGTTAATATCCAGGATACTTCTTTTGGAGTGCTTACCTGATAAAGCAGGTTCATGACATATTTCAGTCATATTTGACAGATTCAAGGGAGAGTCCAGAGGGATCTAACAAAGCAAAATGAATAAAGTGCAGGGATGGCTGGAAATGTCCACAACATTGAGAATAATGCATTTGACAGAATGTTATTCATTATGTGTCTGTCTGTGACTTTGACTGTCTGTGACAACTACTTCTGTCCTTCACAAAAAAGCAGGATGATGCGATTGTCATTTTTATTGCAGTTCTTAATAAATGTGACTGCCATAAAATATATGTTGATCAAAGAATCTTTTAAATGGCATTTTACCCTGTATAGATTTTCTAAGAGAATGATTTTAAGGAGAGAGTATTGAGAAGTCAAAATATGGTACAGTGCAAGAGATTTTTTTTTTGAGAAGAAGGACTTGCGCAGTGTGTATTAAATGGGGAAAGGTTCAACATAAGGTGGATTTAAGGCTTCATGTGTTTAAGCCAAGTCAGGCAGGATGGTGAACCTTCTGGATTTTAATAAATATCCTCCACACATTTTGAACTAGCAGTCTGCTACCGCAGTGCAATTCCCTGGGTAGGGTAGAGCAGGACCAGCTCTGCCTTGGGCTTCTGGTAGTTGATTAATTATGTGGGATCTTAGAAGTCCCTTCTTGATATTCTACCCAGCCTGATTTAGCATGACACTTATCTCTTCACTTGCAATCTCTTCACTTACAATGTGTTCTTCATCTGAATTGATCTGTGCCATGATTCTCCTGTGTGTTAATGAGTTTTCTGTGTGGTGGAGTGCTAGAGGCCTTGTTAAACTGCCGAGACATCCTACCTACTGCATTTTATTTATACACCCACTTTGTTACTCCTGACAAAAAGAAGCTGAGTTGTTTATCTTCAGGTTTTGGCAAAAAAATTGTCTTACATTAATTTTCTCTGCTCTGGCTGCCCACGGAGGCAAATGCAAATATATTATTCACCTATAATTTCAAAACCATTTAAACTTGCCAAATTTAAGTGGTGTTTTACATGATTCTGCTGATACTCTCAAAGTTGTTATTAACTGTCTCAGAAGTAATTTTTGATCGTGGTTGCATTCAGCAGAAGGATGAAAAGGCATATTCATTTCTCTGTCAAATTGAAATGATATGAGGACAGTATACCTGCCCTCAGAAAGAAAATGGTTTGCAAGCAGTATTTGTGCTGAGTCTTTCTTGTTCACTAAAGCTCTCCCTGCCTGCTGCCTTATTTCATTGCTGATTAAATTTGTCCTAACCAAGCTTCACTGGCAGTTGGGGTGATGTTGTCTGTAGCATTCACCTGTTGTGTGTGGTCTTGGGGCTGAGATCCTTTGCCAATCTGTTTGGAAATTCGCATGTTGATGAGAATCCAGGCCTCTGATGAAAGCTGTGTTTGCTTGTGTCTCTCTGCATAGCTGGCTGGCTGGATAGGAGTGACCCTTCTACCATCCTGTGCTTCGCCATGTGAATCCTTGCCTCAAACTTCCACTGCTGAGGTGTTCTCCGGTGGTTTTAAGGGCACTTGAAGAACCATCCAGCAAAGCCTCATGGACTCTTCAGACTTTTCTTATGACAAAGTGCCAGCAGCTTCTGCTCTCTCTGCTTCCAGGTGCTGTGAGCGTGATAGTGAGCCTGTGTGATGCCTTACTACCCCGCATTCCATGATCTTGCCACCATTTCAGAGAGTAATGGTTTGCTAGGTCTGTTTCTCAGTGTCTTACATTCCAGGCTCATCAGCTTGGATCACTAATGGAGAATCTTGTTTTTCTGGCTTCCTTGCAGTTTTCTAAGTAACTGAGAAGCATAAGAGTAAAGCATATGTTATTAAATAGGCATGGAATTGTCGTACAGACCAGTACCACACAGACCAGTGTTGTTTGTGTTTTTTTAATTTTTTTTTAATTGAAGTAAAGCTACTGAAGAAATGCAACTGAATTTTATAATTCAGTTATAAAAGATAATAATTCAGTTATAAAAATGCTCAGCTGCTGTAGTAATGAACACGATCACGAGATGTAGAATCGTCCACTTGTGTGAAACAGCTATTGCAAACACTTCAAAAGTACTGTGATTTGATTTGGCTCATCTTCCCCTCCCCATGATTCCTAGATCTCACAAAGCAAGCCTTTTTTCATCCTTGTAGTTTTACAATATCCTTTTATGAAGAGCACTATACTGCACAAGATTTTGTAGGTGCTTTAAGGAATGTGTTTTCAAAAGTTTTTTTCAAGTGCTAAGAGCTGACAAATACGAAGATATCCAAAACCCCATGAAAGAAATATAATTGACTGTATAATTGCAGGAGCTTCTTCAATATAACTGCAACTGAAGTTGTTTGTATGGTTTCTTTCCCTCTTCTAAGCTTCTTGAGTGTTCTTCTATGAAGACACTCAAAATCTGACCTTTTGTAGATATATCACTTTATTCTCCTTAGCACTTCAATTGAACACTTTCAGTTCTATTAATGAAGACATCAGTGATCATGATTCCGTAGTTCAAGTTTGATTAGAGGATGGATTCAATTTCAGTCACTGAGGTTCAAGTCATAACTGACTTCATTGTCACCAGTTGAATTAATCTGCCTCTGCACCAGTGTAGCTGGTAGCATAATCAGAATGATAATCAGTTGAACTGTAGGCAGCATTTTAAGGTTATTTCCTAATTGCTCAGTGTTGCAAAAGCAGAATACAAGAGTTCATCCTCATAGGTTAGCAATCCCTTTGGTTCCAAACTGACATCACAAGGAAGCCAGTGTCAAGCTGCTGTTGGAAATATTACACTGCTATTAGAGGGTGCATGAAAGTAAATTCCTTTATATTCTATATTTTTGAGAGAATTTGAAGTGGAATATATGTGTGTGTACAAAAACATAAAAGTATTTGAATTTCAAATGTGTGTTGTAAAGAAGACAGCCAACTTTTCAGTGCCATGTAGAGAAATAGGTGGACTGCATCCATGTTTCCCGGTGCAGCCTGGCAGACATGTGAGCTGCTAACACACAGTTGCATGCCAAGGCGTGGTCACAACCAACCGCCAGTGTCACACAGTGCCAGCTTTGCCTGGTACCCATCTCCTCTGCTCCAGCATAATAAAAGGCGGTGGATATTCCAGAACTGTTTTGTGAAATGGCTTCTGCTTACTAGGGCACTCTCTGGATAACACAAGGCCACTCTTATGCAAAAAAGTTATATAAGATTCACAAGTAAACTTTTGAGACCTACTTAAATCTTATTCAACATTTGTAAAAAGCACGAAATATTCGAAAGAGATTTAAACAGATACTAGCAGGTTATACCAGTGAAGAAGTGGATGCATAGGCCATTTGTAGCGCCTGGCCAAACACTATATTCATCTGATGTTCAGCAGGAGAGGACCTCCGTGGGGCTGTTTCAGTTTGAACAAATTAAATCAGCCTACAGATATCTCTGAGGTGTTTTAGGATCTGCTTTGATCCCAGTAGCGGAGTATGGGAAAGGCAGTTTAGAATGAAATCATCTGGTCCCTGTCCTTTTACTTATGTTTGAGGCAAGTTTTCTCTAAAAAATATGTTAAAGGACATTGAAAAGAGTGGTTTTGAAGCCTAAATCCACAGCTGCCGGTGAATATGTCTGTTCAGTGGGTCTTCAGGGCTGGAATAATACAGTTTAATAAAAAATATGTGAGTTATGGCAAATAAAGAGTTTACAGTCTGAAAATGTAAAATGGCATTCTATAGTGCTGAACAAACATGGAATGATGCCAATATGATTCTTTTAGTATGAATTTTTAGCTCTAGCAATATAGATAGGATCATGTAAAGTAAGTTTGGCTAAGCTATCTAGATGGGGGGCTCTGCAGACTATAACAATCTCATTTAAAGAACAGGTATAAGAATTAAATATATTTTTTGTGATTTTATACGCATAAAATTTTTCTCTTGATTCTGTTATGTGGTAAGTCTTTTACATATAGCACAGATTGCACACCAAAGATCAAGCTCAGACATAGAAAACCCTCTACAAAGATGAATTGACCTTTCTTTGTGTGCCTGTGGGGATATCATTTGGAAAAGATAAGTCACTCTCATTAAGATTCCTGCTGACAGTTAGCAGACCAGATGGTCCTGCGTTACACAAGTGCAAGGTCTCATACCCTGAGTCACTAAAGATTGTGCAGGTATAAAGGGTGGCTTACTGGTCCTCTGAATTAATCCAAACTGTTTTGTTTTAGTTTAAACAAGTGCTGTTTGCCTTGTGTTTTCTGGATATGCCCTGCTTTCCGCCTGGAATGTGCCCCATTTACTGTCTATCTACAGCACATTTTTGAGTCTTATAGATTTTTTTTGTGTGTGTGTGCTTTTCTCTCTTTTAAAATAACTGGAGCTTCCAAGCTGCCTTAGGGTGTCGCTGTAGGCTGGAATGGCCCAGTGCTGCCCCACTATCCAAACCAGTGCTCTTCCATCGCAGTGAGCGCTGCTGAATCTTTCTTAGAGATACACAGCCTTTCCATAATGAACAACTGCTGATTAGTGTCATTTTCATCTTGCTTCAGACCATCGCTAACCGCTCTCTGTCCAAGACATCTGCTTACCTGATGGGAGTGCTGTTTGAATTCACAAATATGCTGAAACTACACCTTTGATATGTGCAAAGTAAGCTCTTCATCTTTATGAAAAAGTTGTCTAGCCAAGTGATTAAAATTGCTTTGCCAAAGCCCTTGCTGATTGGAAATTTTTACAATTTTTAATCTTTTTGAAATAAATGATCTTTAAATCCATATTATTCCTTTTGCCAATTCTACCTAAACCTCCACGGCAATCATTGCTGTTACGTATATTGTTGGGAGAGGAAACCGTAGGCCAACATCTGTGTTTATATGGGTAGAGCACATATTTCTTAGTTTGTCTACTGTCAGTTTCCTTTTTTTTAGTTGCACTTGCCTGTTCTTTTGGATATTTTGCTCTCTGTAGTAACCTGCTGCCAAATCTTATAAAACAACATTTTCTTTTTTATTAAGAATAATACCAGAACCTTGTAAAGAGGAATTCTGTTCGTGTATCTGGCATTGAGAGTGTGTTGTTAAAGAAACTGAAGTTTGACATATCCAGCAACTGTACTGAAAAACCATTTCTTACAGGAAATAATGGCTTTCTTCTGAAATCATTAAAATGAAATTCTTGACTTGCCTTGGGATCTTTGAAGGTATGGAGAGGCAGACTTGCATAGTCCTGGGCCTGTTTAGGCTTATCTACATGCTGACCTGCACTGTAGGCAGACCTGAATGAGTTGCTTGCCTGAAAGGTGCTACACGAAGGCTCATAACTCACTTTCCAGGCAGACAAAAACAGGTACCTGTCTAGGAGACATCCTCTTGCTGATGACCTGTCTCCAAGGCAGAACTGTCTAGTTATCTTTTCTGTCTTTGAAGCAGCTCTGTACAGAGTTGTGTCCCTAGCAGACTGAGCTGCTGCCTGCCTGGGAGGTACTTGGTTTGATAAGCTTCCATCTAAAAATTCCTGAGTAATTATTTATCCAAAACATCATTTCTCTGAAAGGGACATTTAGAATGTGAACTTTAAAATGATGATTTTAGTTCTGACTGATCACTGTGTCTGACATTCATTGTTAACATCACATGTATAAGAAATGTAACAAACATCCCTCTCCCATGTTTAGAAAAATAAAGAATCCTGTCAAAAATTTCTACTAATATAGCACAGAGCTCACACATGCTCATGCTTGCTTCTGTGGCAGTAATCTAGCTGCCAAACCTGCTGAAGGGAAGCGAAGAAAGGGAATGGGGACACTTTTTTAATTCAAAATTGCTATTCAGCATTGAAGGACTAAAGGGAAGGCAGACACTGTGTGTTTCAGTGTTCAGTCTTTAAAATTGCTTATGATTCTTATGAGTCAGGGAGCAAATTCTCTGTCACTTATACACTCTCATAAGTGCCACATGCTAATTTTTAATCAAAGAAATGCTTTATTTTACTCAAACAGAAAAAGCAATTAATAGTTAGCAACAGAATACAATTTAGTTCCTTCAACTTTCCTAGAAAAATTGAGATGGCAGGTCAGACATTAGACTTGAGAAAAAAGTGGCATATACATCCTCCAGGCCATAAACGTGCATCATTAGAGTCACCTGATTAGGGATAGATCAAATATTAAGTGTTTTTGCGTTTGGGGCAGTATTGTTGTATATCAGTGTAATTCTGCAGTAGCTTGATTACAGTCAGTGTATAGTTAACTCTTATTTTAGTTCTGTGTGTGCTTTGAAGAGGAAACAAGAGTCTTGTCATAGAATCTTAAAATCACAGAATGGCTTGGGTTGGAAAAAACCTTAAAGATCATCTAGTTTCAACCACTCTGCCATGGGCAGGGACACCTTCCACTAGACCAGGCTGTCCAAAGCTTCATCCATCCTGGGTCCTTTTACGTCTTCTTTTCTATGTGCTTATCTTGCATGCAGTATGACAAATCCCATGTGTTTGGAAAATGTTATTGTTAATTCAGGGAGTGCAGCAGTTAATGGCTGATATTGCAATACCTGTTGGTCCTATGCCATTGCTTTCTGCAGTCTGAACCGGTTCACTAGTGGACTAGTATCTCCTGTCATGGGTAATTTTCCCTCTTTTAGTCACCCTAAATCTCTTAGCTGGGGCACTGTATGTGAAGAGCACTTAGGGGAAGTAGAATCGTAGAATCATAGAATAGTTAGGGTTGGAAAGGACCTTAAGATCATCTAGTAGACTTCCTCTGAGGAAGGGGGTGGCCATCCTCAGCAAGAATGCAGGAGCCCTTTGTCATAGGACAGAAGTACTCCAGCGTGAGCTGTGGCTGGCCCAGTATGTGTTTGCTCTTGCATCACACACCATGGGCGCATAGACTGTGTGATTTCTGCCACAGGATTCTGCCTGTGGGGCAGGGACTAAGGAAGATTTTCTACCTCTCCTTATAGGTACTCTGGGGCACCTGTATGATAGAAAAAAGAAAAACATGATTAAAGAAGACAATCTTGTATTCGGAATGGAAAATGGTGAAATTTACATTAGTTCTATAGTTCTGATCTGAACTAGTTTCATGGTCTGGAAAGGCTTTCTCTCTTTCTTCTGCTCGAATTAATTTCATCCATTGAGTATGAGGAACAGAAATTGGGGGTCCAAAGTCATGCTGTCCTATCCAGGAATACAGGTATGATCCCCTTTAGTGTTTTGCTTATCTTTCTTCACCTCAGCCTCTTTCACCCCATCTTTATTCCAGAATATTTTGACTAATTGTTATGGTTGAAGAAACTGAAATCTGCTCATGGGTAATTCTCAAGCAGACTAAGTTTGTCAGCTAAATTATTCATTGTGAATTAGCTCCTTGGAGGCAAGGACTATACTTTAGTGGGATGGTGACCGGACTGGTCCTCTGGTACTGCTGCAACAGTTAGATGTAGTGTTGACAACTTTCACAGTTTCAGATGGGCACAAATGACAACATAGGTTTCTCCAGCACACATTGTCTGTGTGGAGCTATAAAGCATGACCTGCTCAGGAGAGGGGAGTTGGTTGCTGACAGGGAGCAAATGCCCAGTTAGAAACAAAAAGTTGCAAGTGCTAAAAAGTGTAGTCAAGCTGTGTGTAACATTTGGCTGTAGGAGATTTATTAAAATACTGCCTGTGTGGGAAATAGCTGTCTCCTACCACTTCCCAACCATGTTATTAATCAGGGTTGTTTTGTTGTTTGTAATCCAGGCTGAGATTCTTGCAAGCCACCAGGTGGCTTGGTACTGTGTGTCACTAGCTGAGGTAGCTTTTGATCTGCAGAGCTGAAACCATGCTTACTTGAAGCCATGTTTTATTTTCTGCAAGACCTGGAAATGTTTCTAATAAAATTATGTGCTGTTACATGTGTATAGGTTGATAATATGTGTCAAGTTATTAGTCCTAATATGCTTAAATCATTCCTGAGAAGTGTTTGGAATAGTGCATTTTAAAACCCGAAGTATATTGATAAAAAAAGTACTAACCTCATGTTACCATCAAAGTCTTCATGAGAATTTTTTTTTCATTGGTGTAGTGTCCTTTTCTAATAGCGTTGTGGAGCTTACCAAATGTGTTGCAGAAAAATGCTCTGATGGTCATCCACGTGTATGTTGAGAAACAGTGGGCACTAAAGAGAAGACTTGAATGGACAGGGACAGATGAAGAGTAACTGAAATCCAGTGACTATGCTAGAGAACTGAATTGGCAGTAGACATGGGCAAAAACCCTCCAAACCTCTTGGAACCCTTTGGAACCTATCAACCTTCAATGGGGCTTCTGAACCCTCCAAGCTTTAGTGATTTCAATAAAGAGTAACACAGAGCTGAGCTTGCCATAGTTTTTAGTTTGAATTACATGACACTGCAGTCCCTGCCAAGCTTTTGCCAATACTCTCTATGTTCTTCATCTCTACCCTGCATAACGAAATATATCCTCACGCAGTATGCCATGGTCCTAAATACAGTAAGAATTATGAGTGCAATTACCAGCTAGGAGTGAGGTGGAAAAAACTCACCTTTTCTTCAGTTCATAACCCTTCACTGGATCGAATCAGATACTTAGGGAATTTTAGAAACTCATGCCAGCTTCTTATGCACGATGTTTTTTACACCTTGTTCACAGTTGCTTTGTGGGGTGCGAACACCCATTCTGGTGCAGTGGGTATAGAGTAAATTGCCTGGAAGTGCTATTTTAGACATGAATGGAGTATATTTGCTTCCACCCTTTACTCAGGACTTTTTACAGTCAGACGTGAGGGTGAGCTATGAGATGTTTTTCACTTTTCCTGGCTGTTTCTTTCAAAAGATGGCTCTCTGCTCCTTTCCAAAAGTAATCTCACTGCTCATCCTGTTTTTAAATCAAATCAGCATTCCACCCCATCTTCTTTTTACCACCTGAGATATAATAATGTTTTGGAAAGGAAAACCAGCCACTAAATTTAGTGATAAGGGAGAAATGGGTTAGAGCAAGCATTAGTCCTACAAGATGCAGAACTCCTAAAATCTGTTTCCATGTGGTTTTGTGCCTGTTTTGGAGCTTGGTTATGACTGAGCTCTAATTCATGCTGAAGTATTTTTCTTGATGGGGGCGTGATGTGTATCATCGCTGTCTAAGTGTTTGTATTGAAAACCTGTACTAGGACTGCAGGGTCTTCAAGCTTACTACCTCTCTGCTGGACTTGCTTAAACAAGCTGAAAGATTGAAAAGTGAACTGCCTGACACGTACGCACAAGCAGGATGCTTGCATACACTTGTTCTTTTGAAACTTCATGAAAAAAGCTCAACAGACCTGATCCCCCTTGAACTGTGCACTTTCAGTAGGACCTGTTTGTCCCAGGCATTGCTTTAAAACTAGAGGTAAGCTTACTTCACCCTCTCTCCATCGATCTGACTGACATCAATCATCAGTCTGTCTTTTATCCAGATAGCTTATGTCTGTCCTGGGGCCTTGAAACTGCTCCCAGCTGGGTTCTGCATCTTCAGCAGGTTGGTTTTGGACTTGCAGCAGCCTGCTCTCTGCTGCATCTTTTCATTAGGAATGAATGGCATGACGCGTGGGTTCATTCTTCCTGTCTCTGTGCCTCTTAGCTTTTGCTGGATTTTAAGCCCGCAGCTCAAAAACCCCTCCACAGCACAGTAGTAGGCAAGCAAATCAAGACATATTTTTTGGCAAAATGATTCAAGTCTTCCCCACTTCTAACACAGCATGTAAGGAATCTATTTTCCACTTAACATGTGCTGCTTGCATCTCTCAGTGTTACAGCATCTTCAAATCACGTGCTTTTCTTTTGGCTCTTGTCCAGGAGTGTACCTTGCCCAAGGCAAATGGCAGCTTTTTGCTCACTCTGAGTTTACTTTTAGACTGGAGAGCATGGGAAAAAATGTGCTACCAGCATGGCCAGCAGCTAAATGTCAAGTTTTGGCACTGAGACAATACTAGTTAAACTATTTCTCTAAGTAAGTGCTCCTTACACAAGGAGGGATTGAAGGATCAGACTCATACCATTGTAAAATCACTCTCTTAGGAATTTTCAGAACTGCCTGGAACATTTTGAATCTAATTCTCCAACCCCTCAGGCAGCTTTGAATATCTCAGCTCTAATATATTGAAATAACAGGCACTGATTAAAAAAAAAAGAGAGAGAGGGGGTGATACTGTTCTACCTCAGCAGTCCGCAGCAGGGTTGTCAGAGTAACCACAAGCTGTGCTGCAGATTTCTGTCAGCACTTCTGTGTTGATCAGGTCTGCACAGGGGTGTGACTCAATGGGCACCCTTGTGCCCACGGTAGCCCACTGCCTAGGCATCCGCCACAAAGCCTATGCTTTACTGTTACAGTGCATTTTTTTTGTTTGGTGTCAGGTGCTTCAGCAGCAGGCAGGACAGCTTTCCCCGCCAAAACTGCCTCTGTGCTGGGACTGGTTTCTGTAGTGTGCTACTGAGGTGCAAATCTCCCAGTATGGACACAGCCTTGGAGCCAATGTAACTCAGAATTCCACCCTGGTATCTGTATTAGGTGTAGTTTTAAAGGTCTCTTACCTTGCTTGGTCAGATATAGTTCCTTAGGAAAATTCTTATCGTTTCCAAAGATGCAGTGACTTGCTTTTTAACATGTAACTGCACATGCACAAAAAGATGAATTCTGTCAGCAGTGGTGTTCCTGGGGCGGTGAGGCTGAGGTGGCAGATTCTGGAGTGCGTTTCATCCTGGACGCGCAGCCTCCCAGAACAGTCTCCACGAGATGGCACTACTCTCCTGCTCTTAAAAACGGCCTTAACTTTATTTTAACCTTGTTCTAAGTATTTCATCAGAAGAATTTCTTCTGAACATAGATTGTATTTTCCTTCAAAAAAACAAAACAAAAAAACCAAACAGGGAAGATTGTTTTCATTGTCTTTTTAAAAATATAGAAGCCATTAAAAGGATGGAGTAAACTTCAGGGTTTAAAGAGGCAGCTTTCAGGGATCTTTTCCTTAGTGCGTCACCCAGTTCAGCGCCTCATTTCCCCCCAGGTGCAAATCTTTCAACTGAGCAAGGGGATTGCTTATGCAAACATCAGAAGCTGATCACCTGATTTATGTGCCAAATTCCCATTTTTGTGATTGTGATGAGTTGTTTCTTTTTTGGACAAAAATAAAATCAAATCATATTTTTCATCGGATGTCTTTTCCTGTTTCTTTTCTGCTATTTTTTTTTCTTTTTTTTCTTTTAAATTTTGAAATCTCCAAGGGGTGAAGTCGAGGCACTGATCAAGAACAAGGAGCTGGGAGGGCAGGGGGGACAGGATAAAAAAATGAACTGTTCTCTTGGGCTGTCAGCTGAGGAACACCTTGGAATGTTTGCAGTTAGATTATTTTATAAATATTGTGTTACAAGACTATAAACAAGACTAAAAAATCACTTTGTAAATACTTGCTTGTAAGAATCATGCTTTTAATTCCTCCAGCGGAGAGTCTCTGAGGATAATACAGGAATAAATTTAGTGTAAGTAGGATAAACTACCTATGCCATCGTTTTCTCCAGTAGTTAATATTACATTTAAACTGATAATGATTAAAATTATTTTTAAAAACTTGCTATTTGAGATATTTGTAATTTAAAAAAATGACATTTTAATGTAATCTCTGCTGTCTTATATGAGCTTACGTTATGCATGTTGGTATAACAAGAAAAATGAAAGAGAAAAAAAAAACCCTTGAAAACAGTTTATATAAGGTAGACAGGTAGGTAAAATCTTAATTGACTTTGCAGACATTTTTTGGGCTCAGAAGGGAATGGATATGCAAAGACAGTCTGTTCCAGTCTTTGCAGTACACTGTAGTACTGTCGAGAGCTGTGAAGACTGTGTCTCCTGCCCTTTTAGTCATTGGTGGCATAGTTCTCTACACACCCAAGTAGGAAATGCTTCTTTATTTCCAAAATGAATTCCAGTCAGAGGTAGGCTAAAAGCACCATTCATTTAGATTAAAGATCCTGAAACTATCATGTTTGCAACTATTTGTCACAGTTTAAGTAGCAGTGCATAAATGTCATACTGTTGGTTTACAATTTAATCTCTGCTGACAACAGCTCCATTTCTAAAGTTTCCTCAGCATCTTTTTTAATGGTTTACATTTCTCGTAAACAACATCTACTTCTTATGCAGAAGTGGGAAGCCTTTGTGGGTCACCAGGCCTGAATCTCCCCCATATGGGGAAAAAATGGCAAATCATCAAGGACAGTGTATGTGGGAGCACTGCTCAAATGGCATTTGCATCTGGGGGGATGTACTTCTAACTAAATGTGTGGGTTTCCATTCTGCAGAAACACTGGTTGGGTTTTGTTGCCTCAGGTCAGAACAAATTGGGTAGGTTTGGTTTTGGTATCTTTGGTCTTCACCTCATCCTTGCTTCCTCTCCTTTTACTTCCACTTATATGGCAAGGAGTTGTTTTTCCTTCATTATCTTTGGAATTATTAAATTTAAAAATATGAGCAACTATTATGATTTTTCTCAAACAGAAATCCTTACCTTCTGGTGGATGTCACTTTTATTGTACTCTGCACAATGTTTATAGCTCTAGGCCTTTACTTTCTTTATTGTCCCAGAGAGATTAGCTTATAAACCCTAGCGTCTCTTTCCAGTGATAATGTCCTGTATAAACCTCCTTGCTTTGTCTTCTGACCCTGTCTGTGCTTGAGACTATGCCCAGCCTGAAGCTGGTGGAGCAAAAAATAGTAAATTACATGCTGTTAAGAAGGTTTGATGAGCTGTTCCGTTGAAACTAGCAGGAGGTTTATGGAAATTTATCTTAAATAGAGAAAATAAAGGTGTTGCTACATGGAAGACTACACTGAGAGTCAGAAACATAAGTTGCAGAAGTCTCATTGTTTCATACTACCAAACAGAGATGTAAAAAGATGTTTGTAATCTAAGTGCATTTTTCCTAACCCAAAGTGAGAAGAAGTGCATCTGAGTTCAGGATATCCTGAGGGAACTGGAGGTCTGTTTTAGTGGGGTACTTTTGATACAACTGAACATGGCTCCTGCAGATCAGGGGTAATGTGCTTCTGACAAAGTTACTGATGAAAATGGCTCATATCAGCAGTTCAGAAAAACTCTTCAGTCAGTACTCACAGCAGAAGGAAAGTTTCGAGTATATGGAAACAGGATCAGTCTCAGCTAGCACATTTAAGCCCTGTCAGTGCTAAAAAACACTGCAGCTTCCTGAGCCTCTGGGAGAAGTGCGGTCTCTTGACCAAAGGTCAGGTTAGCTGGACGATGCTGTGAATAAGTAGCGGCATCAGGTTCAGGTAAGGGAACAGGACTGAGAGAAACGTACATGTTGAGGCTGGAATTTGGCTGTAGGAATTAGGAACCAGGCAACAAGAAAGAGCAAAGA
This sequence comes from Amazona ochrocephala, assembly GCA_039720435.1. NCBI lineage: Eukaryota > Metazoa > Chordata > Aves > Psittaciformes > Psittacidae > Amazona > Amazona ochrocephala. The sequence continues at coordinate 36,383,032 of CM077881.1, forward strand.
GGTCAGGGATTATTATATGCAAATATCTTTTCTGAAATGCTATGAACTTTAATTTCCAGAAGCAAATATTATATGAAAGTCGTGATAATGAAAGCCGGTGCTACATCTGAATTCAGCTTGCAGTCTTTTAAAATACACTTCATGGAAGCTAGCTGTCTGTCTTCGCAGATTATAAGAAGTCTGTGCTTCTCACCATTCCTTTGAATCCTTTCTGGATCATTTATTTGTTCAGTTTACTTTGCAGCACTGGTTTTCACAGTATTATAATGCTTTTATGGTACCACCTCTGCCACATGACTAGAAATGTTGGACTATCTCAACCCCCATTGCTTAAACAGTATTTCTCTGCTTTCCCTTCATTTTCATCATGGGTCTCTTTCCCTGGCACCAGAGTAAGTCCTCTTTGCCCTTTGCCTTTGCATAACTGACATTTCCCTACTCCAGGCTTCTGGGAAAGCCCTCACCACCTCCCCATTAGGCCCTCTAGCACTGGGACAAATCAGATATCCTCCCTCCAGGCCTGAACAGGGCTAGCACCTTACTTCACAGGTTATTTCACTTGAAGGAGAAGTCATTGAGAGAAGAGTCAGATACTGGTGGCAAGGAAAAAGCTAGATTAAACTTTTAATGGATCAGTTTTTGTCCAAAAAGAACCTCCGGACCAAATACTTTGAGAATACCTGTTCCCTACTTTCTTTTACAATGCTAATACAGTAACCCTATCTTAGCTCTTTTCCCTCAGCCCCACTCTTCTTTAACCACTGCCAGGTTGTAGTCACAGTGATTTCACATGGTATTTCAACTGACATACTTTTTTCCCAGTTGTCTTTTCTGAATGAAGTCAAGATCCTAAAATCCTCTCTTCATAAAGGGTTTGTGAATGAGTGAGAAGAGCTGAAATCTTGAGCACGCAGTAAACTCATGGTAGACGTCAAGAAATCTTATTTTCCCTTCAAAAACTTACCCTTTTTAAAATTTGAAACTTTTATTTCTTCAAGGTCACTTCAGATTTAATTTACCAATTTCATATATGTGAATAGTTAGTTTAATAATCTAATATTTCATTTTTTTAAATTGCCTGACAAATATATTGTAAGTATGATCACATCTCTCTGAAATGAAAATCAAGACCACTCAATGTCCTTTTGTCAAACTGATTGTATCTAATTAAAAAAGAAGGAAATCCCAGCGATGCAGCTTTTCTTCCCATTAACATGCACTGCACAGGTTACTACCTAATTTAATACAGAATGTTGTCTTGCACTGCTCCATCCCTGATGAAATGGTTCTGTTTAGATGAAGTTAAGGGAAATTCTGAGTTATAAAAAGAAACAGCAGTCCCCACCCTAATACATAGTGATATATAATTTGACCTTTTATTTCCTTTCATTAATAAGTGCATCCAACTATGGAAGCAGATGTACTAGCCTTTGGCCTCATACCAGTGCTAGCTTGACACTCTGATTTCTTGGTAAGTAGATAAACATGCCTTCAAGATTAAGTGACAAATTCACATCAGCACCTGAAGCTCTTTGATCAATACCACTAATCCATTAAAGATTACTACAAAGAATCTTACGTTTCTGTCCCTTTACTCTGGTATTAAATGCAAACTGAAAAATAACAGACTAAAATCTTTCTAAAATTAAATGAAAAAAGGAAAATTACAATTTGCACAGTTTAAAGATAAAGAACCCTCATTAGTGCATCCGCTGTCCTGGGCAGACTGCCTTTGAAAGCAATTTAAGTATAACGAAGTAATTTCCAAGTTAAGAAAGGAGCTGCAGGTGTATAAAATGCAACAGGGACAGCCACACAGCCAATCCCATCTATCTCTTGAATCTGACAACAGTTAATTTGGCCAAATGGCTACTGCACCTGAAGGAGAGGGGGCAACAGATGAATTAAAGCCAAGGCAAATGCCTACTGAGAACTTAGTGGAGGATTCAAAGTCCGTTGAACTTGGTGGGAATTTTTCTGTTGACTTCAATTGCCCAAACCTGACATTCACTGCTTTGAATGAATGAGAGTTTATGATGCAGTGTATCCTCTTTTCTGGTGGAAAGAGCTCTTGTGGGAAGCTTCACCCTAGTGACTGAATTGCCAGCCAACAGTTCTGGCATGTAATTTATGTATTTACGTGCGTGAAAATATGCTTGAAAAGTCAGATTCTGCGGTGATGAAATTGGAAAGGATGCTTGGTAACATAATGCTAAGGTGACCCGAGTAAGTGTCCCCTTCTGTCTGTGACCTGTAAATAGTTTTGAAAATGCACCTTACTGTTGAAAGAGGTTTGCTTATTGCTTTTGATTCACTTGCCTCTGATTTCCTTTTGTGTTCTCATTTTTATTTTCCCTCTGTTCTCTGCCGTAGTCTTTTGCTTGTTAAAACTGAAAACTGGTAAGAGAAATGTAACTTTAAATAAACATCCTCTGTGAAATAACATTTTAAAATGCAGTACTCGATGAGCCTTTGAGCGGACTACCGGGGCTGTTAGATCAAGGTCATAATGAGCTGGTGTGTTTGCTTACTACAATATATAGGAGCCTAATGGCAGCTGCAATCATTTGCTTTCACTCCCTGGCTCTTTGAGAGTTATTTGCTTGGTTACATGAGGTGTCAACAATAATGCAGATGGGGGTGAAACCTGGAGAAATTAACATAAATAGTGTCAACATCCTGTCTTCTGAAATAGTGCCAGTATCTTTAGAATTTCATTTTATTGCTATCAGTATTTTCTTCTGGTTGTCACTACTGCAACATAATTTCAACACTGAAAATTAATTTCATCTAAATCTACGGTCCTGTTCAATCAGCAGTGGAGGGTTCACCCAGTCATCCCTCCTCCCCACTTTTTCCCACTTACTATGCTATCTGCTGTTTACGGCTCACTCTCTAGATTTCACACTCCCAATATTTGATGAAGACAGAAAAATGCTCTGGTATTTCATTTAGTCTGTGTGAACTCCACTCCCCTGGGTTGTGAGAAAGTGAAAATTTCCTTGTAAGAGAAGACTTGGCTAACATAAAATATCACTAAATGCGGAATCTGAAAATCAAAGTGTAGACAAGGTGTTGTTCAAAACTCTGAGTCGTTCCTTTGATGATCTTTAGGTATATTGTTTCACGAGCAGTAGCTCTTTAACAATGCTGCATGTCTCAGGTTTTTGTTACTTTCCTTTTTCACCTTTGTTGAACATTTACAGTACAGTTACAGGTTTCTGCAGTAGAGAGAATGGCACTTTCATAGGGTTCCTATGGGAAGTTACACAAGGGTGAAGGATAAGATTGATGTCTTCTCTTAAAAGACATATTTTAATCTAGTTTCTGAGAGGAATTCTGTATCCTGGAAAGAAAGGGAGAAGAGAACAGCTCAAAACAAGTAATGAAGTTCATTGGTTTTAGCTATAGAGGCAGGAGGAATGAAAATAACCCTGGTCTCAATGTAGGGGCTGCACAGTTACTGGGATTTGCTTGCATCCCTTGCCTGGGACCATGTATGCATTCAAGCCCTTCTCTCTGCCCAGTATCTCCATTCCTCTGTCTCTGAACTATTTTTCATGATTATAGTGTCTGTCTGGCTCATTGGAGTGAGATCCATCATGTGTAGTGAAATATGGAGGAGAGAGATAGTGGAACAGTGAAGAAGAAAAAAAACAGGCAAGAAATGTAAAATAAGGGGCTATAAAAAGGGCACTCCAGAAATACTTGAACAGAGTGGTTGTATTTATATCTGCAAGCTGCAGCTGCAGAGTCTTAATAGTAGCAACAAGGCTGTCTTGCTAAGAAAGAGCAGGAGGAGATCAATAGGCACTGATCTGGTAGAAGACTGGACTGCTGTAAGCTGGTGGAGAGAGGAATAGGCAGCTACCACCAGCTGCTAGAGGTTGATTGAGAGCCAAGGGTTGGGACAGCTGTAACAAGGTACCTGAGAGAGCAGTGTGTGTCAATGTTAAATCACATCTACCTGGAGCCTGGAGGTGATGCCAAGCACTAGCAGTAAATGCCTTGGTCTCTGCTATTTTAAGTCAATTTGTCTGAGTGTTGTATACCTTTAGACAAAATACATCATACTTTGTTTTGAAGAATGTGTTTTTTGCATCATGGCCTTTTAGTAGTTCCTCTCATCTTCCACAAGAAAAGCTCTGTTGGAGTCAAGTCTGGCATACCACAGCAGCAATTATCAGCCAAGGGGATATGATTTAGATGCCCGTATCAAGAGGGGTCCTGGCATCATATGTCAAACAGGATGCTTCAGGCAGGTAGCTAAGAGAAATATGATCAAGGGCCTGTCTAAGAATCTGAGAAGGGGCAGATGCCTGTGACTACAAATACAGGAATTTCCTCCCTCCTGTTGATACCTAGTGGAACAGGGAGGATTCAGTTGTGTTATCACTAGTCTGTGTTATAATGAGCAAATTGCTAACCCAGGCAGCCCCAGAAGGATGATTATGCAGCTAAAATGGGATGTAGGTAGAGCTTGGAGGTCTGTCTTCAAGAAACGTAATGCTCAGATATCTATCTGCAAAACACTGCAGGATATCTAAATTCATTTGGATTCTGTGTTTTGGATGGCAGCTGCTGGGTATTCCTCAGCTCTGTGTATTCTGGAGGCTTTCTCAGTGTCTGGTAGGGGATGCTCAGAGAAATGTTACCCACCAAGGGTACCTCAAACCTTTTCTACACTTTTTTACCCTGAAAGACAGATTCTGAATATTTTCCTCTTAATTTCCAGAACTAGTAACATATTATTTCTGAGTGATAGTGATAGTTAGACTAATTGGTGATAGAACAGAAATAACCAAGAAAATGGAGCTGGTGAATACATGTGTTGTTGCCTTTTGTACATTTTTTGTCTATGGGAGCAGGTGACTTTAACATCATGGGTTTGAGCATTTCTCTGTCTAGATTGACTTATTACAAGGGCATTCATTATATTCCCTCCAGAGAGATTTGCTTCTGTATCATAGAATCATAGAATAGTTAGGGTTGGAAAGGACCTCAAGATCATCGAGTTCCAACCCCCCTGCCATGGGCAGGGACACCTCCCACTAAACCATGCCATCCAAGGCTATGTCCAACCCCACCTTGAACGCCGCCAGGGCTGAAGCATCCACAACCTCCCTGGGCAACCCATTCCAGGGCCTCACCACCCTCACAGTAAAGAATTTCTTCCTCATATCCAATCTAAACTTCCCCTCTTTAAGTTTAAACCCATTACCCCTTGTCCTCTCACCACAGTCCCTAATGAAGAGTCCCTCCCCAGCATCCCTATAGGCCCCCTTCAGGTATTGGAAGGCTGCTATGAGGTCTCCACGCAGCCTTCTCTTCTCCAGGCTGAACAGCCCCAATTTTCTCAGCCTATCTTCATACGGGATCAATTTAGCATACCTTTAATTACAACAAGGAACCCTTTAAATTACATCTGTGTTGTAGGGGATTTTCTACATTCTAGTCTGAATTCCACCCAGTAGCATTAAATTTGTCTAATTTGCATAAAACTGACCTTGCCCAAACCTTTTTTATATATATATAAAAAAGCTAAGAGCACAAAGTCAAGCACTTAGAAATCCCAGGATCCAAGTCATCTATGAAACTTTAAATCACCCCTTTCCTAGTTCCAGATGGCCTTTGCTTTGTGCAGCATACAGTGTTCTAATGAATAAGTAGTGGGTCAGTATTTATTATAGTCATTGTTCTTCTGTTATTCACTGAATGTTACTGAAGCTTGCATCAACAGATTAAAAAAAAAGACTAGTGCTTTTTTTTTGTGGTGCTTTCGGTGTTGTATCTTGCTGATTTGCAATTGTTTGTGAATTAATTAGCATGGCACCCCTGCAAGATGAGGCAGCATTAGCCCCTGTGTGAATATGAAGTAGAACATAGGATAAAAGTGCTAATATTGTGAATCCAGTTTGAAATGATTGATATGTAGTTTTGCAAAGTAATGTGTCTTCTGTAGCATGTTATATGTTCAAACTGTGTTTTCTGTTGATCTTGGTTATGGATGTGAGTGTTCAGATTGTCTGCAAATTAAACCCCAGGTGTCTATGCTTGAATTCATGACCTTATCTTCTGAATGAGGTGGAACTTGTTTCTTTCAAAATTAATGAAATAATATACAGAGAAGGTGTATGAGAAGCTGTATGTCTAAGGGAGCTAAACTAAGCTTATCGCTTTGCCATTTTTTTTTGGAGGATTTGATTTTTCCTAACAATTTCTTTTGAGATAGTGTCATGTAATGGAATTCTCAGAAGTATTTATATATATATGGCTATATATATGCGTTTGTACAATATATATATATCAAATGTATATATTAGAATTACACATATGCATACATATAAACCATATACATATTTATATGCACACAATTCCACTCCCCTGCATCTTGGCACAAGTTGATTTTGACCTTTTTCCCCTTGGACAGCATGGAAACACTAATTGTAGAGAAGAGGTAGACTGACTGCTTGCCATCCAACTGTGTGATGCTTATTGACATGAGTATTTGTCTTCTCTAAGGAACAGCTGTGTGGAAAAATGAGTTGAGTTCTTACTGCATTGAGATGGCTCAGGGTTTGCTCAAGAGTGGTCAAAATACTCTGTGGATCAGACACATACGAAGTCCTCTCAGGCTGAAGGAGCTGTGAGAATGTGAGGCATAGAGCTGAGAAATTAGCTATGAAATTCTAGTGGGTTTCTAACTGAGAAAATATTTTCAGAGACTGAAAGTGTAGCCAGATCTGAACAGTTTATTGTGATGGCAACAGGATTTTCCTTCTGTGCTGTTTGCCCCTCTGCTAAAAATTCAGGTCTCTGCTTCTGAGCATGAAATGACTAGATAAGACTGCCCCAAATGTTAACATGCACAAAGCATATTTTCACCAGACCTTGTTCCAAAAAAAATGGGTCAGCTCTTCATTCAAGACCGAAAAAAAACCCCAAAGGTATATTTGCAAGGAGAAACTGGACCTTGAATAGAAAATGCTAAATATGCTGAACTACAAACATCAGTAATTATGCACTCAACATAAAGACATTCCTCTTGGTCAGATACAAATTTTTTTATGTCATATTTGAATACTTTAGGAATATGCAAAAGTTACAAATGTGCCAGATTTCCTCCTCCTTTTCTCAGTACATAAAAGACTTCCAGTTATCTGTCCTGCAAGCTTCTGAGAGATCCTGTTTCCTCTTGAATTTAGCTTGGATTAAAGCTCAGCACAGCAGTGAATCATGCCAGAAGACAGCCTGTAGTTCTTAACTGGTGTACTGGACTTCCCAGACCATGTTCATAATTCTGTTGGTGTCAGGCTAGTCAGGCCACCATTTTCAACCTTAGCTTCTCCAAACATTTCTGTGTCAAAGCGTGAATTTTTCTTTGCTTTTTTCCTCTGATCTCGCACAACTCTTCCTCAGCCATCCAAATCTGTTTTCTTTGGATGTAGTACTAAAGGTGATTATTTGCTTTTGTGGCATTCCTGCATCTCCAGTTAGAAATCTAAATTAACACAAGTTAAATAATTGTTTTTATGCTCTCTCTCTATTTCACTTTCGCAGGGGTTTCCTCCCTTTTAATTGGGAATATGGCATAAAGGGCTAATTCTGTAAAGTCTTGCACTTCCTAGTTCTCATTTACTTATTTACTGTATCACACTTCACAGGACTGTCACTCAGGTCTGGATCTAGCCATTAGGTTACTGAATATTCTTCAAGAAATAACTGCAAAAATCTCATTACTTCAAACTCTTTTGAATGTGGCAGTAGGAAATACAGCCCATGAGGCAATTGTGCATTATTATTTAATTGGCCTAAGATAGATCCTTTTTATCTGTAATAGCATCTTTGACCTTCCTTCCTCCTGTAGTCAAGCCACAAAAATCTACATTTCGTACAAAACATTTCTACATGGTGCTGTCATTTGGTTATTTCTTTTCAAGTGAAAACAACTTTCCTCCTCTTTCTTCCTCTCACCTTCTATTTTCTTTAATTTTCTTCTTCAATTATCTTTAAAATTGAGCTTCTAGAAACTTAATGTGCAAACTTCCTGGTTGCATCTTGCAAAACTGAGATTGCTTAATGGAACCAGAAAAGGAAGACGTTTTATTTTTATTTTTTTTTTTAATTTTTTTTTTTAGATTATGATCAAACTTTAGGAATTTTACATAGTCATCTGTGGTCTAGTGAATTCCAGGAACTAAATCCATAGTGAATGCCAGAAGCAACAATTACAGGTCCATTTTTCCTAATTGAATTCCTTGATGATTTTCATAATTGAATTCAGAAACTCAGATACTCAGTCTCCAAAATTCAGATACTTGGGATATTAAAATGATGAACTTGTGTAAATTTTACAAATATATTTACAATATTCATGCCAAATTAATAGTGTGACATGCTATATAGTTGAATTTATTCCTTCAGAAAAATATGGAAACAGTAGACCTGAGGTTTTTAATTTTATTGTCTCCCCCCCTCTCCTCCTTTCTAAATTTGTGAATGGTGGACATAATCCTCTTCAGGGAAAGAATAGCAAATTTCTATCATTTTGGTGGATTTTTGAAAAATTATGTGTGAATGAATTATTTCCTACTGTGTTGGAAAATCTTTCTGCAATCTTACCCATACTGGCTCTTTCCACCTTCACTAGTTACGAAATAATTAGTTCATAGAAAAATTCAATGGGAAAATTTTTTAAAACTAGATGATTGGTGTTTGGCAGCAAACAGAACATTCAGCTTCAGTAACTCACGGAAAGCTACTGTATGCATTGCAGAGAATACAGGGAGTGCCGGAATGTGTATAGCATAACTGTATGGTGTTTTTCAGCTGGTTTGCAATGGAAGACTGCAGTGTGTAAACACTGAAGTCTGATATAAATGCAGTCTGTGTTCCCAGTATAAAGAACACTTCGACTTGATGATGCCAACCAACCTGCCTGCTGTACCAGATATGGGAACACAGGGTGTCTGAAATGAAGCTGAGGAAACAGCCCAGAGAGACTGCATTTCCTTGCTAGTTTCAATTAGCCATTCTCCTCTCTCTGTTCTTAGGCAGGATTTTCATCCTTCAGATATATTTTAAAAATTCATAATGTTTACTGCTTGTTCAGATTGCAGGCCATTTGATTTTTTTTGTATCTCGTATTTTTATAGTCTTGCTAGAAAAGAAGAGATATTCTGTCTTAAATCCCTTAACTGCCTCAGTCTTTCTTAGTCCACATTCCTGGGTCATTTGTTATACATGTCATAAGGGCTCACACATCCTTTGTAGCATTTTCCTTCTCTACTCCCTTTAGAACTTCTTTGTGCCTCAAAGAGTTTGCTACTTTATTTCTTAAAGAATGTCAGCCTTATGTCTCTGCTGAATCACTAGGCTATTCAATTCAGTGAATAACTTGTTTTCCCTGTGTTTTGCCTTCTCTCTTTCTCTGTGTTCTTTGTATAAAAATGTGGCAGTTCAGATTTGTCAATATTAAAAAAATAAGGATTCTGCTAAAATTCCCTTAAAAAGGGAAATTGCATAACATGTCTTGACAATTCTTTTTCAGCTTTAAAAATCTGTGTCTATATTCTTAATGAAATCATGCTAGCTTATATTACCTGGAGCCAAAGGGGTTTTAATGTAGATGTAGATTTTTCTCTAATACTTTTTTCGAGCTTCCGCATTAGCTATTGTTGCTCATTGACTTACACCTGACTTGTTTCAGCTCCCTGAAGCTATACTGATAGTTAATGACAGTTAAAATTTCTTACCCACTTCACTTGAATTTCTGGGCAGATAGTGTTACACCCCTCCGTGTCTTGTATGTGTGCCTGTATGTGCACAATGTGGGCATTCATAGTTTCATGAAACGTATCTTTGTGTTTCTGAGCACTACTTTCCATTATATTATTTTGAGGCATGACAAACCTTTTGTTCCTTTAGTTCTTAAGAACTGCTGTAGTGCACTAATAACTACAGACCTAGGCTGAGGATGAGACTGCACTGTGCTGGATTCTGTATAAGCTTATACCAAGAGTTAGTCATCTTAGGTTGCAAATTCTTTGAGATTAAGAACTCGGATGTAGAAGAGGCTGTATTAATGGAATATTATCATTCTCTTGTTATGAATGAGGGGAACTGAAGCGTTCAGAGGAGCAAGTGACTTGCAAGGTCAAAAAAACTGGAGCTGCCACCTCATCTCGCTAGCTGCAGTTTCAGCGACCTAAATGAATGCTTATCCTTCATGTGAGTTCTCAAGCATGGTTCTTTAGTGCTTTGGGCGCTTTTCCTAAGTAATAGTTTTGTGGAATATGTTTTTAATTTTTTTTTCTCCTCCCGGTTTGTTTTGGAGAAGTAAATAGACAATAAAATTAAAGTAAGAAGATGCAATGAAAATGCTTTCCATAAAATGGAAGTGTGATAGAAACAGATGGAGGTATAAAAACATTGTGGCTTTGATTTCATGATGATCTATAACCTCTTCCTGTAAGAGTTTTAGAATATTATGAAATTGAAGTGCAGAAAAAAGAATATCAAATTCTGCAGTTAGAAAGGACTGACGTTTTAGCTAATTTCAGAAGACGCAGTTTTGCAAAAGGAAAATACCTGAGGGCATATTTTTGAAAAGGACTTTCATTTCTCAAATTTTCTTTTTTCGTAGTCATATGACACTCGTGAAGTGGGCAAAGCAAGCCTTTTTCTGCTCTAACATTTCCATATTGATGGACAGTGTGAATAAGAATTTGAGTTAGTGCCTTTGGTCCTCCAGCCTGTCTTCTTTTCTATCTCTCTTCCCCCACCCATTTTGTCTTTTTTTTAATGACTTTTTTTTTCATAATATAAAGGAGTGATCTGAGAGAATTTTACAGTTTATGATCCACTATTACAGGTAATTTGAGTAAGGGATGCAATGAATGTGTTGTACATGAGTAGCAATGCTCTTTTAGTGCCAATGTAAGGAATTATCAGTAAATTAAAAATAAGGAGCTATCAGTAAATTCATCACCAAATAGGCTATTAACTAATTAACTATATTTATTTTGCCAGATTTTGTTATTAATTTCCAATACACAAGATCACATGGGAAACATCAGTCCCTGTCTGTGTAAAGCCACACTAAGATCCAGCTGGCGCAATTACATTACAGATAATGTATTCCTCTAGCTGTAACACGAGATGTGGCATAGTTAGGCATTTCCTAACTAAGCTTCTTGATTGTTCCTGAAGGTTTATTAAATCTGGGAATTTTATATGTTTGTGTGGGGGTATCTGAAAAGGAGGTGCTAGCCTTGCAATGACATAAAAAGGGCAGAAGAACAAATAATGTATGTGGAGGCTATAATGGTTTTGCTGGTGGTTGGGACTGACAAGAGTAATGGTAGCCTTGCTGATGGCCTCCTGTTCAATCAGTTGTTCCTGTTATGACCCTGATCCCCAACAATAAGTAGGTCTGCACTGATTTCCAGTAGACTTACTGAGTCCTGAGCCAGTACAGCACACCATTTCTTGTCTTAGATCTCCTAATCATGAACAAAACTATAGCAGCCTGTAAACTGCTCCATGTGATCACTCCACTCACAACCAATGAACTAGAGGTCCATGGGTTACCTTGTGGGATTGAGGCTTCCGTGATATTGTTATACGCAGCCTTTCCATGCTATAGTTTCATTTAGATTCCTTGATAGTAAGAAATCATAGAATGGTTTGGGTTGGAAGAAACCTTAAGATCATCTAGTTCGAAAACCCCTGCCATGGGCAGGGACACCTTCCACTAGACCAGGTGCTCAAAGCCCCATCCAACATGGCCTTGAACAATTCCAGTAATGGGGCATCACAGCTTCTCTGGGCAACCTGTGTCAGTGCCTCACCACCCTTATAGAGAAGAATTTTTTCCTGATGTCTAATCTTAATCTCTTCACTGTCAGCTTACAGCCATTTCCCCTTGTCCTATCCCTACATGTCCTTGTAAAAAGTCTCTCTCCAGCTTTCTTGTTGACCTGTTTAGGTACTGGAAGGGTGCTCTAAGGTGTCCTCAGAGCCTTCTCTTCTCCAGGCTAAACAGTCCCAACTCTCTCAGTCTGTCTCCATAGGAAAATCAATCTACAAACTGTTCCTTTTAATGTGGGTTGTTTCTGTGGTGGTTTTTTTTTTTTTTTTTTTTTCCCTCTCTGCTCCAATTAGTTTGTAAATTAAAGTCTCTTGTTACTGCTAATGTTCTCATGTAATCTTTTTAATTTCTCTTATAATATCTGGATATTTTGAGGGAATCAGACAGTTTAGAGTTATTCATTTTAGCAACATGATCTACTTTTTCACCTAAAAAAAATCAACCTTAAAATAATTTACCTCTCTGAAAGTTTCTTAAAATTGTAACTGAGATAAATGCTTGATTCTGATCCAGTTAAATTCAATAAACAACTATTTACGCAAATACGTATGAGCCTTACAGTTCATGCATTCAATTAATAACAAGACTGAGATGTGAAAAATTCACTTGCATAATCATTAGATTTCAGAATGCCTTATAGGGAGGGTTGTAACATATTTCCTTTTTTATAGGTGGGAAAGAGAAGATTGCAGGACATAGGTGATCTACTGATTAAATTAAACTGTGAGCCACTGGCAGAAGTGGGAGTAGGCATATACTGAACCTTGCCAAACTCCATTGATGCCTCTGATAGTGACAACAGGCTGACTTTAGTTGAAGTCTTACCTGAAATAATTACGTATGTGATGCAAGGAACACTCCAGGCAGTTATATCATAGAATCATAGAATGGTTTGGGTTGGAAGATACCTTAAAGATCATCTGATTTTGACCCCCTGCCATGGACAGGGACACCTTCCACTAGACCAGGTTGCTCAAATTCCTGTCCAACCTGGCCTTGAACTCTGCCAGGGATGGGGCACCTGCAATTTCTCTGGGCAACTTGTGCCAGATCATCATCACCCTCACAGGGAAGAATTTCTTCCTAATACCTGATCTAAATCTATCTAAAATTATATGCAATTTAATATAATGCGTATATAATATGTAATGTTATATGTGTCATTCTATCTCTTAAGAGGTTAAATTCCTCATGCATATGTTATGAAAATGTATATATATCATGTGGGTTATAACTAAGGATATGTTTTGAAAATAGGATATGAGGATATTTATGCTTTTACTTTAATAATTTATAGATATATATTTTAATTTTTAAAATTATTATTTTGAGGGTCTAAAGAAATCCTCTGTAGGAAAAATACTCATGAGAATTCTTTATCTCAAAACTTCTGGCAGAGTTAGGAGACTTTGTTAGCTTGCGGAGCTAGTTTAGGTGTCAGAGAAACAGTGTCAAACTGCAATTTCCACTAAATTATAGAGGAACTGTAAGTGCACTGTAAATGAAATTAGCACTGGGTGAGAAAATATGGTTTCATCAGAAATCAGGTTATATTTTAGGTGAAACAAAAAATAAATGTACAAGCAGAATAATGTAATTGAGTCATGTTCAAAAATAATAAAAAGCTTCAAAGTGAATAATTGTTTCCTCTTGTGAGCTCCTTTCCAGCATTAAGAGAACACTTGTAATATTGATGTATCGTACCAGTCAACTGGAATGCTCCTTACTGCTGGAGTAAAAAGTCACTTTAATATTTCTGAAGTTTTCCTTACATTGGGGGAACCATCATGGGAGCTTATTATGTTCATTAGAATACCAAAGTAATGTTAACATTAGTTCTAAGTGCCTTTTTCCTCCAAAACAGGTTTTGTTATTTTGCGTGGAAAAAACATAGGCAGCAAGCACTGGAAAGCGACTCATGCTGGATGAAAGGAGGAGGAAATGAAAGTAGTCACTATTGCTGTTTACAGCCATGGAATCTTTTGGGAAGCTTTTGAGTTTAGGGAGTCTGTGTGTTTTCACTCTTAATAGTTTAATTTTTTTCTCATCATATGAAGAAATACCTAACAAGAGATAAAACTCTGAAATAAAGTTCTGGTAACAAGATGAAGCTTTAAAATATCTAAGCAGAGAAAATTTTGAGGTGTCTGGGGTGTCTGTTGATCTGACAAGTTGTATTATATACAAACAAAATACATACCTGAAAGAACCATGCATCTCTTCTCCACTAAGAGAACTGTCTGATTTTGATGCCTCTCATTTTTACCAATGGTAGTGTGAAGAGTTATGCTGGTCCAGAGCAATCTTATTTTATTCAGCAGCTGGGACCCAAGATGAAAGCCTAATCATGTGGATGCACAAGAAAGCCTTCAGATAAGAGAAAGCACTTCCTAGAATCATCCTGGATGTGAGACGCCAGAGTCAGGTTTGAGTCAAAGACAACACACACGTGGTGAACAAGTGAGGATATTGCTAGTATCTGTACTGGAAGTGAGGATCCTCTAGGACTGATTTGAAAGCTTCTTCGTCTGTGGCTGACTGCTTGGAATGTAGAGGATACCAGAAAGAGAGTGCCTAGGTAGGCCTATCTGAGCACAGTAGTTCTGTGAAACAGCCTGAAGGTGATGACGCTTTTGATAGTATTATCCAAATAGATAGTGACCTAGCAGCAAAAATGGTGATAATGGATGCAACTTTGTGGAACCACCTAGGAAATTGGAAGAGGGGTAAAAAGGCTCATTTAGAAAGTGAAGAAGGAAAAGGGATGAAAATTAGGAGGTGAGAGGGTCACAGGGGAATCAAAGGCAAATAAAAATTCAAGTGAAAGGCTGGTTGGGGGAAGGAGTCGTTAACAAATGAAGCAATAGAAGAATGGAAGCTGATTCAAGTTTTAGAGACTACATTAAGACTGTTAATGGTAGCTAAAAGCTAGATTGAACTGGGTCTTTTGAGACTGGAAAAAAAAACAACTCTAATCTGCTGCTGTAGACAAGAAGTTCAACAAACTGAGAAAGAAAGATGATCCACTGAGAAGTAATGGGGCTAGGAAAAACTAAATCCTTGCAGGTTTGTACAGAGGAGAAGGGACTACTGCATGTTAATGGCTTGAGGGAAAGAATAAAGAAGGAAATGCAGACAATGTGAGGGAGATCCAAAACTGGGATGGACAAGCAGATGAGTAACTTATTTTTTCTTATTATTTTATTTCTTTGTCTGGAGAATGGCACAGAACAAACTGAAAGAAGTTTTTCATTGTAAGAATTCTGTTCTTTGATTTCAGCTTTGATTTTCTTCAAACATGCAGCATTAGCACCTTCATTTAGATGTTCTCAGTATGAACAGAAAGTAGATGAATTCAGAGGGCTCCTATGAAAGGAGACAGTGCCATGTGGGAGAAGGATGGTTTCATTATTTATTCTCAGTTTATTCCTGGTTGGTTGGTTGATTTGTTGGGGTTTGTTTGTTTGTTTTTGTTTTTGCATTGTGCCTCTTGTGACAAGATATGAACCAGGCTAAGATCTGTCCTATTGTGCCTAACTAGAAAAGAAATCTTTCTCATCGAGTCATTCTTTACATAAGTGTTTTGAGTCCTTGTCAGAATGATGTATTCCCAAATGGCATCAATACTAATGTATATATTGAATTCTGGATAGATTTTTGACACCTATATCAGACTTCTGAAGATCACTAGAGAAAGTATTTCTGCAGACTGCAATCTGATGAAAAGCACGCAATGCCCAGAATAGCGGTTGATTTCAGATGTGGTTGCAGTTACAGGTATTAGAAGAAAGCAAACAGTAAAGCAAAATGTTTTCTTTGTTTCATGGGTATATGCTGGTTCCACTGTAAGAATTAAATAACAGTGAAGATAGGCTGAGAAAATTGGGGCTGTTCAGCCTGGAGAAGAGAAGGCTGCGTGGAGACCTCATAGCAGCCTTCCAATACCTGAAGGGGGCCTATAAGGATGCTGGGGAGGGACTCTTCATTAGGGACTGTGGTGAGAGGACAAGGGGTAGTGGGTTTAAACTTAAAGAGGGGAAGTTTAGATTGGATATGAGGAAGAAATTCTTTACTGTGAGGGTGGTGAGGCCCTGGAATGGGTTGCCCAGGGAAGTTGTGATTGCTCCATCGCTGGCGGTGTTGAAGGCCAGGTTGGACAGAGCCTTGAGTGACATGGTTTAGTGTGATGTGTCCCTGCCCATGGCAGGGGGGTTGGAACTCGATGATCTTGAGGTCCTTTCCAACCCTTACTATTCTATGATTCTATGATTCTATGATTGTCCCTCTATGTAACAGTTTCAGAAATAAAAAATAATAATAAACCTTTGGAAACCTCTAATATAGTAGTTGATTTTGGCTGACTATAGGAGAATCTTGAAGCAGTTATGACAGTAGATTTACAAGTCTCTGTGATGCAGGGTTAAAACAAAGCCTTATTGATAGTGCAGAGGCTTTTATTTCTTTGTCTGCAAAATGGCACAGAACAAATTGAGAGATGCTTTCACAGTAAGACATTTTGTTCTTTGATTTCAGCTTTGATTCTCATCAAACATGCAGCAATAGCACCTTCATTTAGATGTTCTCAGTATGAATAGCAAATAGATGAATTCACAGGGCTCCTGAAAGAAGATGGTGCCGTGTGAGAGAAGGATGGTTTCATTATTTATTCTCAGTTTGGCTTATTGAACATTGAGATGCTAGTGTTCATGAAAGACAAGTTCCTCTAGTTGAAATTAGTGCAAAAATTACATAGTGTAGACTAATGGAACATTATTTTGGGATGCATTAATGGAAGAAGCTTCTGTTTGTAAAAGGCAATAAGTTCTCTGGGCGGACTTGTTCTCTGTTGTCTCCATACCTCAGTTTTCTTATCTGTAAAATGGCAATCCCTTGCATTAGCTGCTTTTGGGGATTCTTGAGTAATGTGCTATAAAAATGCAAATATTTTTTGGCGCTTGTTTGTTTTTTGTTTTTTTTTTTTTTTAGTTATGGGTTTAAAAATTCCTTAAAGCAGTCGTAATGATAACCATTTTAATTTCCCTTTGACTTTTAATTCAAAACAAAATAGTCATTCAAAAGAGGGTAGTATATGAGGTCAGTTAAGTTCCCTCTATAGTCTGCATAATTCATTTCTAGAATAGCTAAGTCAACCATCTATAATAGTCTTTAAAGCTCTTGGTAATAAGCCAGAAAACTAGTCTTCAGAAAGGTCAAGAAGACCAAAACATGATTTTTCTCTGGGTAGTAGCTGCTATTGATAAACCTCTTTTCATTTATAATTTATTGATTGCACTCAGTATGTTTCTACAATTCCTAGGCTTCTCATTTGCTCAGAATAAGTTGTTTTTTTCCTTAAATTTAGACTGCCAACCCAAGTGCCAATGTTATATTCAAGTAATAAAGGAAAGGGGAAAACTTAGCTTGATCACATTAATAGCATGATTATTTGCAGAACAAGTAAACTGTCACCACTAGATCTGTGTGTAATGATAAATAAGTGATAGACAACATCATTTAGCTATGATTCTTGTATGTGGGTTACTTGGTTTGACAGATCAGCAGCCTAGCATGGCATCTCTAATGTTCCACTGTCAAAGCTGACTTGCACTGTCGGTTGCCATGCACATATTTAAGAAAACATATCAAAACCCATATGGTGCCATGCTAATATAGAATATAGACTACAGAATAGTGCTGTGGAGCTCTCATTTATGTCATACATTTTTATTTGTTTTTAAATTTAGCTAATACACTGACAGCACGTAACAAATAACAACAAAGTAATACTGTAGAGATATTATTTTTCGTTAGTATAAATAAATGCATTCAATCAGGCATAGTAGTTTCATTTATTTGAGAGGCTAAGATTTATTACTTTTATTTTTTTTTTTTGTCATTTAAGTAAATAAGTAATATTCTGTGTGGCTCTTAACCTTCTATGAAGCACTTTATTTTCTTTCATTCTAGCAATTCATAAACGCATTAAGTGAAATTCCATATTTAAATAACATTAAAATGGTGACACAAATTGAAGTCATAGGAGTGTGAAAAAAGTACAGCCTGGCAAGACAAATTTGAATGTCCTAATTTTGAATATTTGTGTTGCAATCTAAACATAGAATATACTTTAGTAATGAATGTGTTTGTAAATTTCCAATGGGATTTAATTTTTTTAAAATACAGAGTTACTGGGAAAACGAAATATACTATGACTACAATTTTCTTGCTTCTCTGTTGTCACAAAGAGCTACATAAACTTTAAAACTATGATTTTTTTATCAGAACACTTTTAAGCAATGAAACACAGTGGGTGGTGGTGTTATGGTAAGATAATCACCCTCCGAGGTGCACTGAGACACAGTGTGGCTGATTACCTCTAATCCTGTTGGGATGTAATTATTTCATGGTAATGGTATTCTTGGACTGCCTTATTGCTGTTATCAAATTTCTTTTAGCTTTATATCTAAACACATTAAACAATGACTTTGTCGACTTTGAGGTCCATTGAGATTAACCTATCTTTTCAGGATGTTTAATTGGCAGTTGAAATATTTTTTCAAGTCTGGTTTTTAATTTCCTTATAATATTCCAGCAGAATTGCAAGTAGGACAGTAGAAGATTCTGATTCATCAAAATGAAGCACAGAAAGTTATTTAATGTGTTAAAATCATAAAAGTATTCTGGTTGGCTACCAGGGATTCCAAGAAAATTAAGATCAAGTCTGTGCTGAAGTTGCATGAGGTCTGCAAGCCTTTTCTTTTCAGTACAGGGTAAGATATATGAATGAGTCTGAACGATGGAAACTCACCAGGAGAGGCAGCCTGAAGGTCCTAGCAAGGCCTTGATCGCTCCGTGCAGGCTAATTTATCTTGTTCTTTCATGGATTTTACAGTCTGTACTGAGCTTCTTACAAAGCAAGCTGTCTTACAAGACAGCTAGAGGAAAGATAGCTTGTGTGCCTTGGCTGTGATGTAGACTTGGCTCCTCTTTTTATGAGCACTTGCTAGGTGTTCAAACAAATGTAGTTGCCTGATCAAATCTGAGGTGTTCAAGCTTTTCCACTTTCCTTCACATCTGTGTCCCAGATCAGCACAGTGTCACACAGAGAGGCAGTGCAGAAGGATGGGAAAACATTGCAGTCTGAATACTGATACCCAGTTCTGCAATGTTTATTTTTTTATGGCTCATGAAGGCAGTTCTGATCTCTTCAGCCAAACTGGTTACCTGAAGGGAAGCCACTCAAATACATGGAAGTGTTGGAACAAGTCCAGAGGAGGGCCAAGGGGATGATGAGGGAACTGGAGCACCTCCCTTATGAAGATAGGCTGAGAAAGTTGGGGCTGTTCAGCCTGGAGAAGAGAAGGCTGCATGGAGACCTCATAGCAGCCTTCCAGTATCTGAAGGGTGTGCCTATAAGGATGCTGGGGAGAGACTCTTCTTTAGGGACTGTAGTGAAAGGACAAGGGGTAACAGGTTCAAACTTAAACAGGGGAAGTTTAGATTGGATATAAGGAGGAAGTTCTTTACTGTAGGGGTGATGAGGCACTGGAGTGGGTTGCCCAGGGACATTGCGAATGCTCCATACCTGGAGGTGTTCAAGGCCAGGTTGGATAGAGCCTTGGGTGATATGGTTGAGTGGGAGGTGTTCCTGCCCATGTCAGGGGGGTTGGAACTAGATGATCTTAAGATCCTTTCCAACCCTAACTATTCTATGATTCTATTGAAATAGTGGGTAATTACAGACCAGTTCCCTAACTTTAAACTGGGAGAAGTGACGCTTAGTAGAAATTCAGAGTTAAACTTGCTATTTTCAGGCTTCATCTTATCAAATCAATATATTAATTCAAAGAATATTTGATGTTCAGTCTGATTTATGTGGTCAGAAGGTGTAATTGGACCACAGAGCAGACATTTAATGGTCATTCTCTGTTGCTTGAAAGCTTGCAAGAACATGCCATGGTTCTCCTCCAGCGTGTGTGCCTGGCTGTCCTGCTTAGAATAGTCAAGTCACAGGAAGAGGTGAGTTCTAACCCCAAAGCTGAACTGAGAACTGGAAGCATTCTGTTTTGAATCTCAGCCAGAGCTTTCTTGCTAATTTTTAAAACTGAAAAAGGGATCTGCTAGTTAAAATGGATTGAGCTGAATTTTGCATTTTGGTTTAAGAGAAGGAGGAGAGCAAGAAGTTTGTCAGTGGATAAAGGCCTATTGTTAAGTTCTCATATTTTGACACTATTGAGCACTTCCTGGACATGAAGAATTGTTCTGCTAAATCCTCTGAACCTATTAACTTGAGCAAGGATAAAGAGCTGAAAAGTCCTTTGGGGCATAAGAGATTATAGAATGGAACGGAAAGATCCCAAAGAAAAAAACCCTTAGAAACAGTTATGGGGGAAAGGCTTAGGGTAAGATCTATGCTTTTTGTTGCATAAGTTAATGAAAGAAAGACTCCAGGAACCTGAAGAAGTTAGACCACTGTTTATACACTCCATCCAAAGCAGAGTTGACTTTTTCTACAGCATAATAGCAAAAATTCAGATGATTTAATTTTATTTCTCATTAGTGAATATGTGAATGTTGACTTTTAGTAATGATTTTATTATAAAGAAAAGAGGAAAGGATGAGCAAGATGTAATACTTTCTGGACCTCTACCCATTCTGCAAATTGCATTCTTCTCCAGGTTTTCTCAGCAGAACATCTTTGTTTTCCACTGAATGGTGTTCTCAAAGATGAGTTGCATTAATTTATTTTCTAAAGTAGGGCTTGTTTGCAGTCTATTTTGAATAGGTTTCTGTCTTATTATACTAATGCACGTTCAGTTCTAATCTAATAATCTGATCTGGATTGCTAAATGCTAACAGAGCTGTTATCTATGACAAACGAGTTTATCTCAGTGAAGGCAACAATTTCCAAAGGGAATAGGCAAGATTTCAAAGTACCTATGTGAATAAGAAATTAAGATAGAAGTAGCACATTTTAGTAATGAGGAGGTAAATTGGTAATTGCATGGCTCAGAGTGGCTGTGATTTAGAGCAGATTTTAATTGGCAGAGATTTGCAAAGTATGTGACCAATGTGCAAGATAACAATGTTGAACTAAAAGGACAGAATACTGTTAAGAAGTATTTTGCAGGAGAGGAGGTGTCACCTTAAATGAATTTTACTCTAGTTCCATTCTGCCTGTCTGAATTCTCTTTGGGGTTTAACTGTAATATTAACTTTTTTAATATTTACATACAACTGGTACATAAAATTGTTCGATTTCTGATCTGAGTCATTGCAGATGGCTTTTGCAGTATATTCTAGCCTTGATAAAAGCAATTTTCATGATAAATTAATTATGAATTATTCAAAGGAACATGCATCAAGTCCAAAACAACAAGTCTTGATGGTAATGATAGGACTTTTGCAGATTAAATTGTTGACCTTTGGTTTTGGAGATGGCTTTCATTTGTGTCAGTAAGACAGCATGTCGCCTATGACCAAATTTAGGAGTTCAGTTTGGAGATGTGAGACCTTGATCTAATATTTGAGTTTTACTTCAGTGAGTTTGCCAAGTTACTAAAGAAAGAGTCTGATCAGGTTTGAATACTGCAGCAGCAAACATTTGAATAATAAATATAGAGTAGTTAATAGGAATATTCATATAATGAGTTAAAGTTCCAGTAAGGACAGTAGCGTTTCAGCGATAAGAAAGGAGAATGATCAGGTTTTGTGGCTACTATGTGATATAGTGTGTTTGCTGCCTGCCTTGAAGGGAGAGACGACTTTGTTTGCCTGAAATGTAAGTTTGTACATCTAATGGAGGAGATGATTTATAATCCTGACACAGATGACTGTTTCCATACACCAGAGTCACTGAGCATTTCTTGGATCCACAGATGTCATTCATATAAGAGCTGATCCTATAGAAGTGGGGTGAGGAATAAAATCAAGGAGAAAAATAAAATAGAAAGGGAGAAAACGAAATGGGATGACTAAAAATGTATCAATTTCAGAAGCGGAAGAATCTGAAGGCTGCCTTTGTGGCTGAAAATAGCAAATTGCACTAGAGTTTAGAAAAGAGGATGTGTTCTGCAGGCTGCAGAAAGTAGCACAGAAAGTATATGCAAGGAACAAGGTCCAGGACAAGCAAACAAACGAACAAGAACATAAGGCAGCAGAAAACACTTTCTGTAGGGATTAGGCCTGTTGAGAATTGCACTTCACCAAACACAATTACAGGGATTTGGGAAGGGAAAGAAAGGAAATACCTACCCTGATAATTTTCTCAAAAACACTTTCTGTCTTCACTCTTGGAAGAACTCTGAAAACTGCATCCCTCCTATTGTTTCTCTTGATCATGAACAGCAAGAATATAGGGCTTAGGAGGTATTCACAATCTCCAAATTTTAAAAAGCTGAATGAAGGCTGTGCCTCTTGCAAACAAAGAGGAAGAAGATTTATAAATTGGAAAAACCAAAATCTCTTTTCTTCAGAAGTTAGGAATTCAAACATTTAGACACATACAGTAGTTACTATTTCCTTGTGTTTCTAGCACCAGCGTCTGGGATTTTGCTAGTGACGCTAATGACTGGTTTTTAGGCTAATACCTCATTTGGCCTACCTGAAAAACAAAGGCTTTTCATTTCTAATTGTTACTTATGATGGAGATGCCCAGCTGAAACCTTGGCCTAGGTAGGCTGAAATCCATTTTTGTTTAGTTCAATAAATACAATTTTCCTTATAAAATGGACAAAATCTAATGCCTGAATGATTTAATATAGATTGATAATAAGTCATTTGGACCATTAGTCTTAACACAGGAAGACAGAGTACCTGATTTGGAGCATTTATTACATTTGGGCAAGAGTGTTTCTCTGGTTTAAATCCTATCAGGGGTTGAAGGAATCCCTGTTCAAGCCCTGTCTCTACAACCTTCCTATTAAACATATGCCTCAGAGTGTCTAAAAAAAGAGAAATAATTGTCTATTTTACAAGCGAGTTGAGCAGATGCATATTTAATGAAATACACTGGTAATACAGGTGCCCTGAATGTGTGTGGTTTTGGAGATGGCTTTCGTTTGTGTCAGTAAGATAGCAAGTCTCCTATAACCAAATTTAGCAGTTCAGTTTTGAGATATGAGACCTTGATCTAGTATTTGAGTAGCACTGGAGCTGACTGCCAAGGGTGTTGTGTGATACCTGCAGGAAAGTGATGGCTCGGTGGCTCCCGGGCAGCCTGCTGCATGAGAGGAAGGAAGGAGATGAGCTGGCAGGAGCTGCTGGGCTTGACTTTACTTGACTGCTCTTGGATGTAGCAGCAGAGCAAGCCTTCCTGTAGGCCAGCCAGCAGTGGAGTCCTTTGGAGAATTCTTGTCATCTCCTGTCTGTAATTCATTGGGTTTTTTTTTTTTTTCTCACCTTTGGCATCCCAGTACTTATGGCTGGCATGTTGTGGTTATCATCCTATGAAAATTTTCAGGGAGCAGACTACTTGTACTTTGAGGGTATGAGGTGGAGATAAAGGATGAGTTACAAAGGCGCAATTTTACCTGTGCTTTGCGTACTTTTTCACTGGGTTATTGTAATTATTATTAGGTAACTGTCAATCATCTGATTGATACAACTTCTGTGTGTGCAGTACTTCACATTTAGAAAGAACCTGAACTTCACAAGTTGGGCATTTGTGTCTGTATCCTGATGAGCAGACCTCAAATCTTCAACCATCTTGCTGATGTCCAAATAAGCTACTACTGATGGTGGCTGAAAAGCATATGGACTATATGCACTGCAGAAAGAGTGGTCTCCTGCTGGCCTTTAGTTTTAGCTGCTGTACAGCCTTCAAGGTGGAGGGCAGTGTACATGCTCATATCAAAGTGATCTGCTGCACAGATAGCCAGTCAAGCTAAGGATAATTAAGAGTTAGGTAACTGAAATATAATTCCCAAACGCACCTTCTTAATTTTACAGTAGTTTTATAAAGGACCCCAACTGAACTACAAGCTGAGTTGGCTACTGGCTTTAATTTATTAACAAGTTAGATGTGGACTCATTATTTACCTCTTCTTACTCTTAATCTCTTTCTTCTTCAAAGCAAAAATCTCTTAAACCAAAGTGAGAGTGCAATCTTTAAAATGTTCTCCTTTTCCAATCTCTAATGCCCTTTAATTCTTTTCAAGGTAATTTTCACTCCTGTAGCTCACCTGGCTCATCTCTGTCCTTGCCCCTTTATTTTTGCGCTATTTTCACACTTCATTTTCTACTCATTCATTTCCTTTTTTTTTTTTTGTGGGTTTTCTTTGTTTTTGTTTTTGCTTTTTGCTTTCCCATAAGCTTCTGATATCTTTTCCCCAATTCCTTCTTTAACCGTTTCTCACAGGACTGGCATTTAGGGTCCTTAATCAGCTGTAACACACTACGCTTGCACTGTGTCCTGCCTTTTGCTGCGGAGGCACAGGGGTCTGTACTGCAGATCAATTGACCATGCAGAGGATGCTCCCTTTTTTCCCCTCACCCTGTCCTCTGGCTGAGGTGATACTTAAGAAACTGAATCTCGCAGCACAAAACAAATGAGATTGCTTTCAATACCCCAGGAAGATCTCAGCAGTGAGGCTTATTTAAATCAGATATGAACTGAGAACAAAATCCTTAGGTGTAGTAAACCAAAATGCTGCTCTGATTATAAAATCAGAGAATCAACTAAGTTGGAAAAAACCTTTAAGATAATCAAGTCCAACCTTTACTGGAAGGGAGACGAACTGATTCACTGCATCAGCAGATGTGGACTGCTATGGTCTATGTTCAGTTTTGGCTGGTATCTTTCCAGGTACCTGCCAATGCCAATGTTGTATTACTTAAAGAGAGAACACTAGGAAAGAATATAAATAAACCCATACCACCATACTTAAAATTAAATCTATAAAGCCACTATAAGAAAAATGAGTAGCAGAGCAAAAGTGCTGCAAAAAGATTGCCAATGATACAAGAGTAAAAAGAGGGACTGAGTCATTAAAAGAACATCTGTACCCCAAACAGTAATTGTAGAAGCATTTTTGATCCCTACATCAGTTACAGTAAATTGCTACAGTCCTGTAGCAGATGTAAGAGACAAAAATTATTTTATTTCTGTTCGTTTTTTCATTGGGTAGAAATGTAAACTGCACTTTCTTTAGAGACTGAACTGAGTGCCTTCTCCTGTCAGGAACTGTCCAATTCTGTCCACGTGGAGGAAACAAAATAACTTTTAATTCATGTGCAATGTTCTTAGCTGAATTCTTTGGATTTTTTTTTTCCATGTGAAACTGTAACATTTCTTCTGCTGCTGCTATTTGCAAAGTATTTCTTTTTGAGGAAAATGTGATGAAGCAGTTGGTTAGGCTGTCTTTGTAGATTAACCATCTGCAGGTAGGATTCCGGATTGTAATGGCTGCATCTCATATTTTTTCTTTATATTAATATGAATAACTTTCTTCTAGAGATGGAAAAGTTGCAAAGATATTGCAGGTACTGAAATCCTCAATAATTAGAAGCCCAAGGAAGAAAACACCAGTTTTTAACTGTTTTTTTGGGGTGAGTCAGTATGGGTGTTGGCAAGGGAGCAACAGGCGCACCATTTGCATGTGTGTATTTTTGTATGCTGGTGTATCCCGGTGGAGAAGCCGGAGAAGGTAGCACAGACTATGGGTCTTCAGCCCCCAGGGTTGCCATTTACTTATTTTAGGGCACTGTTGTGATCAAATGGGTTCAAAGCTTTGTCAGAAATCCAGGGTTCGTGTACGGTTTTGAATTTTCTCAGGTAAGGGAACTTGTGCCCCAAATATCTGGGGTGATTCTAAAAACATCTTGTTTGAATAAATGCTCTGAGGACATAGGCCATTGCCAGTATGGTAGCTGACAATATGTATTTTCTTGCCTTTTACAATAATGATAACTGAAAATGTCACTGCTATTACATAGTACATTTTCTGCCATTTGTTTAATGCCCTTAAGCATCCTGTTCTGCTAAACAAAACTGCAAATTACTGGACCTAGGTAATCTCCCCTCAGCAGTTTGATATTTGTGATTTTAATTGTCAAACCAATTACTGGGCTTTCTGCTAGAGATGCTAATATTTTTTGTGCTTAGCCAGTGGAAAAATACTGGTAATCTTCTAGGAAATAATATTTTGAAATATAGGAATCTAAAAATACATGTTTAAAACTCGGGGCAAGATGTAAAAAATATAGCTTTTATTTGGGAACTCTTGAGTACTTTAATCATAACAGAAATAATACTGTTGATTTCTGGAAATCTCAGCTTAAGCAGGGAATTCAAATTGGTAATGGAATGTTGTTAAGGAACTTGTAAAAGCTTTGATAATTGTAACAGCCTGTGTTGAAAATGATTCTTGAGTTTCTATAACTGGGGTTAATGTAGGTTTACATAGTGTCGGTGTGATGTCTTTTGTGCTGGGCTATGAAGTCTTTCCCTCAAACTTAAACTGATTCTCAAGGCTATGTGCTGTTTTAAAGAGTCGCTGTAAATGTGAGCATTTATACTGATTACAAAGACATGCCTCTGATGACAAATCTAACCTCTTCAAATGAGCGAAGAGACAGGAGTGTGGAAAGGCAGCGGTTGGGGAATGTGAGACAATTCTTTAAATCAGAACTACATGGTGATTCCCCCACCACCACCTCCATGAAGTTTGAAGGACTTCATAGGCCAGAAACCTTCTCTGAAAAATGTTGCTGCATTGTCTTGTATCTGAAAAGGAAAGCTGCATTCTTCCTTCATTAATGTGCTATTTTTCTGTTAAAGTATTAACATATATATGTTAACATATTAACATATAAGTATAAAGTAAAACACTTTCTTTATCAATTGGTGTTTTCAATTGGTATATACAAAGGGGAAGAAATGGACTGGACTCTCCTAGAATAGCTGTTTAGTGTGAATTAGTTGTCTCTGTCTAATCGTGTGTATTCTGACCAGAGGATGAAAAATGATGATCGTAGTGAGAAGTGAATTACAATGGAGCCTAGCCGTGATCTGGACAGGTAGAGTTTTTTTCAAGTGAGCCATAATACTCCCTGGTACAGGGAGCAGTCTGTGACTATGTCTCTGTGAGTACCCATCTCAGATGTAATAGACTTTTTAGCTGAGAAATGGTATATATACACATATATGTTCACTGGGAAATATATTCACCTGCACAAAACTGTTTTGCAAAACTAGATTTTATCTACTTCCTCAGCACACACATCTTTTTGTTTGGGTGAATGCTTTTACAGATACACGAGAAGTTCTGGGTAGCTTTAACAGAGAGTCTGTTATGTGTGTACTTGCACGTGTATACGCACAGAAGTGTGTATTTGCACATGTGTGTATAGCTATGTATATATATAGATATGTATGCATGTGTATTTTTGAACTCAAACAGTATTGTTTATAAATAATAGTTTCTATCTAGATACTTCCCTCAGTATTTTAAATTGACAATGTGAGTGTACATTTCTTGATAAATCACTATGTTTTCCTGCTGATAGCTCTGTCCTGGGCCTCTTTATTTGTAGTGTCCTTTTTCAGCTCTTTCCCAGCCAAAGTCTTTGCAGAAATTCTGAATGAATGCGTATGGGTGACCCCTGGACTGCGCTTCCCTTAGAGCCACTTAGGTGTCTAGCTGTAGAGGGCATCCAGCATTCCCCCTGCAGGCAGACTGTTGCCACCACATCTGGGCAGAAGCCTGTTTCTCCAGGTGCCCTCTCAAGCCCATGTTGACATGCCAACAGGCAAGCTGGTTCTGAAGGCACTGGAGTAGTTTGATTAAAATGATAGGTTATGGGATGTCTCTGCTTTTCCCCCGTCACAGAGGAAACTCGGGTCTCTTTGCTTGGAATGGACAGAGGGTTTGAATGAGATGAACCTCATGATACTATTGCTCAAACTGTGACTTTTGTTCTGGGTGAATGGTACTGGCCAGGAGAAGATGACACACTGATTTGCATCCTGGATCCACTTCTGGTTCTGTACAAACTCAGCAAACTGGGGGCACAAGGCCAAAGCAAGCAGTGCAGTCAGTTAAAGCAATGGCCGTTTGATTTCATTTTTGCTGTTTGTACCCCAGCTTTCCTGAGAAAGGGAAGGATGTCTGTCTCCTAATAGGAGATTGATTGTTCTTGATTTGATTTTGTAGTTTTTCTCCTTCACAACAGAAAAATGTAAATTTTAATTTTTCTTATTTTTAGATCTCTTCCGCAAAAGCTGGCTTTTTCTCAAGCCATAGCTATAATAGTTGCTATTAGGGGAAAATTATCATCCCTCTTTTTTATTTTTTAGTAAATGTATTTTATTTTTCAGTAGGTCTTTTTTTGTGGGGTTTTGTGTATGGTGGGTTTTGGTTTTATTTAATTTGAAAACTCCAAATCCAAGGATCTGATTCAGTTTTATTTGAATCAGTTTCATATTAACTCGCCACCTGGATGAGGGAGAAGATCAACTAATTGGTAGACAGGTTCTGGGATGAAGCATGGAGGGCACATGCTGGTCTGGAGGCCCATGCAAGTAAAAATAAATGTCAGAACAGAAGAAAATTTAACACTAAGTGATCCTGAATACTGAGATGAGAGAGTTCTGCCCACCTTTGTAGTATTAAAGGTGGGATATCGTGCTTTTTTATGCCCTTGTAGTGAAATGTAATTAGAGGATGATACAATGTAGATAGAGAATGTATGGTTGAACATTATTTTAAGTCTGATAGGAGGGTAGATGTTTAAGAACAGCTTGCAAACTGATTAGTTTGAAATCCCTTAGTATGAATAGTTTCTATATTAAAAAAAGAAACCTGCCAGAGAAATCCACCAGGAATAGAGTGCTGCTTCTTCACAGGACTACTTTTG
Source organism: Amazona ochrocephala (assembly GCA_039720435.1). Lineage (NCBI taxonomy): Eukaryota > Metazoa > Chordata > Aves > Psittaciformes > Psittacidae > Amazona > Amazona ochrocephala. Next base: position 36,411,761 of record CM077881.1, read on the forward strand.
TGGTGAGACCCATTTTGAATACTGTCCTGCAAAAGTGTTTCGTACCTTTGGAATCTTTCCATATTTTTTTTAGTTGAAAGTTTTATTGTATGTTTTTTAAAGCATATCCTACTAAATGAACCTTCTGAAGTTCAGTGCACATTGAACTGAGCTGAGCAACAAACTTCAGCATGCCTGTGGCGAAAAGAAGATTGCTTCCTTCCCCGCAGCATTCCAGCTGTACTGTATTTCTGGAAAGACAGTGGTCCAAATTCATCTGTGATGTAAGTAAGTCTGCTGTCATTGATGAAGCTGCATTAGGAACAAGTTTGGCTCAGTGTATCAGAAACCATCACACCCTGAATCTTATGTGCCTTTGGCATAAGAAATGGAGTCATGTTCTCAGCCTGTGGGACCCCAGCCTCCTTGTGTTGCAGTTATTCACCTGTTCCTTGCTCAGTCAGTGGCAAGTTTTTGTCAAAAACAGTTTACTGCCCATCTCTGCATTGTTCACTCTGCTTTTCAGCACCAGAAGTCCAGTACTAAGCTTCTGTAGGCAACCCTGTTGGGACTTTGCCTCCAGTGTTTTTTGTTCAGTATGTGCATGACTGAAAGAAATGTCACTGGGGCTCTTTCTGTGCTTGCCACATTCTCTCCCGCTGCACAAGAGATACTAATTTGCATACAGTGGTGGTATGGGTAATATCGTTTCTCTCGCCTTATCCCCACCTATATATTTTGACCTTTTCTTATTTTTAAAACCTTAAGCAAATACTTAAATAAAAGCCTTTCTTCATCATTTTGGACACAAAAGTATTCATTCAACTGTGGTCCCTAAAACTGGTCCTGTGGAATCTGAGAGGACCAGCAGTCAAGAATCTTTATCTTTTCTTCTTGCTTCTCCTTCCCTCTTTCCCTCCTCTTATTTACCTCTTTTTAAAAAACAGGCAAACTTTTTCCTTTTCTGTTCTCTCTGAACTCAAATAACATATGTTTTTCTAGCTTGTGCTTTGTTTCTAGTTGTTGTACACAATGTTCAGGTCATCCTAGTCCATCAGAGAATAATAATTTATGTAACTATAGATTACTAAGGAAAGCTCTTTTCCTAGTACCTTTCCTGTGGAGATAATTACCCAAATGAAGATTATTTTAAGCGCCAAGCTCTGTCCTTGTATTTGCTTTTGCAGATACCCTAGAATTTATGCATCATCTTTTAAGAACTGGACTCTAGTGAAATGACAAACCTCGCAGACCCAAATACTTCTTCAAATTATGTATTTTTTCTCAATTTCTGTGTTTGAGATCCTCTTTGTGAGTCATCTTCCTCAAAACTCCTTACTATTCCTGTGTGACAGCACCTTTTAGCAAACTGTATCCCTCTTAATGTTTATTGGCCAGTGGCAATATCTGCCTGCTGGTTCTTGCTCTCCAGTTTTCAGTTGCATATATCACCAGGGCAGGTAAGAACACCTTGCTCTTCAGTTCAAAGCTCTTTTTCACATATCAGAAACAGTTTAAAGCCTGTCCAGTGTTTTTCTGTCATTTATGAAAAATCCTGTCAAACTGTCAAGAAGTGTGAATGTACAACTGTACCTGTAAGCTCCAGTGAGGACTCAGGTGTGATTCTGTGAGGTGGCATGTACTTGCACTGTATATAATCTGTCCCTCCAGGAATTACTACACTTCCAGCTTTTTGATGTACTACCACTCATCTTAATCCTAATGGTGCATGTGATAATAATAGCATGATCTTTATGACTTTTCTCCATTTTCATTGCTATCAGGTGTCATGAACTTGAAATTTATACAACTACTGATACCACAGTAGCAAAAAAGAATCTTAACTGCTTTTTATTCCATGTTCCTTGTTCCTCAGCTGGAGAAAGGCCAGCTCATGTTACTGTGGACTCTTAGCTTCATGTATACCAAAGGATATACATATAAAATCTCATTAGGTATTTTATTTTCTTACCCAATCCAAAAATGCCAAGAAGAGCCTCTACAAAAATGTGTAATTTTGAGACAGTGTATGACTGGAAATGTTGTTTAGGAGTCAGGACAGACACCTGACCGGCAGCTGTCGTCATACACCATATTAAGATTAAAGAAGCTCATGTCTTAATATACTTACATAAAATATAGGCCTGCTTAAAGGCCACTATAAAAACCGAGTATGTGTTCACTCTCAGCTCCATGAGAAATGTTTTAATGATGAATTTGCATGTAATTCGTGCATAGCCACTCAAAAATACAGCAGATATGCCTCGTTTTGGCTGCTTAAGGAGGCTGGGGCTTACAGCACAGAGCTGCTGGTCTCACTGCGGAAGAGCTGGGCTCTACAGAACCCAGGCTCTAATCTAAACCCCAATGGATTGAATTATAAATCAGACAGGGAAGGTGTCCAGCCCATGTTGATTAGACAAAAAGCCGGTTGATTGATGCTGTGAACTTTATCTTGACTGGGTTACTTGCCTCTAAATAATCCTCCCTGATGGACAGTCATTTCTAGAGTAATTTAGCCACAACCCTGTTCCCATTACTCACTGTCTTGAGGATCTTGGTGTATAGAGAGGGAAAGGACAATTTGGATGTGTTGCTACCTCATGTCCTCCAGTCATGCCAAAGACATACAATAAACGTGGAGCATGCTTGTTCAAAGGATGCAGAAATAAAGTAAGAACAAAGAGAAAAACTGTGTTTCTACTGTCTGCAAGCCAATGTGAATTATGTAAAATGTTCTTAATTAATCAAATTGCACCTGCGTTTAATTCAATTTCATCAGAGACATAAGGTAAATATATCCACAGGCATAATAATCTCAAAAACTAGCTTTTCTCCCAAATAGTGTACTTCCAATTAGATTTTTGACAAAATGCTAGAAGACAATAATTCATATATAATGTCCTGCAGTATTTCACCATCAGATATGTTTTTTTTTGTTTGTTTGTTTTTTTTTTTTTTTTTTTTTTTGCCATGAGTATCATCTGGAATTTGCAAGTGGATTCACTTTGGCAATACTTCCCCTTTTTAGAGTTTTATGTCCTGCCACCAGCTAAGCAACTGATTTTCAATATCTTGATCAGAAACAGAAAATAAGCCCGAGTGTTTAAATCAGCATGGATACATTTTATATAAGCTATGACAACTTGCATGCAGACAGGGTTTAAAAACCCCATTGGCAGCACTCTACCAGAGACATTAAAATGAGCAAGGTATGGATTTTGTCACATACTTTGCAACTTGTGCTTAAAAGCAAATGATTACTGAAGAATAAATTCAAACTTGTGGCTAGTGGAGGTCCTTCAAGATCTGAGCTTTGCAGGACATCTTTGCATACATGCAAGTGTAATTCTTGCAACACATCTCAAATATACCTGATTCACTGCAATGATAATGTAATGTATCAGAGCAGGCTTTGGGATGCTGCTTCTCAGTAATGGGGAGCTTTAGTTAATAGAGGAAAAGCTCATGAAACTTGTGTCACAGCATGATGCAAGCTTGCAGGCACTTCTGCTGTTCTATTACTTGGCAGCCAAACTCTGTCACTGCTCACAAACATCTGAATGGCTCCAGGTCTGGTTTGACTTATTCTTGCTGAGGAGCCTCACTTAATTCTCCAGTTATGGTTTGGATTAGTTTACCAGCTGTCTTTGTGGCTTGAATTGCTGTTTCTCTTTGTGGAAGGAAATTTTCAGAATAAACAAGTAGTTCCCAGTTCCAATTTTATCTTAATGATATCTTGAGTTCAGGATATAATTATTGGACTGCATGCCATGTGTGAAAATATCATGAATTCCAATAAATTTATCTTATATTTTCCTTATCTGGAGTTCACATACTTTAAATTCCCTTACTTGAGCCAAAAGGAGGGTGTGCAGAACAGAGAAAGCACATAGTGAAACCATAAATAAAACCCTAAAATTCTGCTGAAGCGGGTGATGCAGTAAAAATACAGCACTGTTTGCTTCATCAAGATTTGAATTGTCAGAACCTATGTTTTTGCTTTGTAATTTCGCGAATCTCCTTTCCACGGCATCAGTGCTCCCAGGTATATGTGCTTCCATCCTCCAGTTAAAAGCTTAACCCTCTACATTTGCAGAGTGTGCGATTTCTAAGGAAGGGAATATCGTTCCAGAAAGTTTGTATTAATATGTAGTTGTGGTAACAGATCTCTGAAAAAACAACATGTATTGCATCTTTTATGTTGCAGGGTATTGTGATGTAGAAAGAGGATAATGTCAATAGGAAAGAGGATTTTATCTGAATTGAAAAAGGGCATTTTGCTTGCAAGGTAATAATAGAAAGCTACATGCCTACAACTGTCAACACACTGCTAAAATTGTAGAAATCAAAACAGAATTTAAAGATGGACTTTCAAAGGGAAATGGAAAATATTGGGGAAAAAACCTGACTGGAACTAGATAATCCGCTACGAAAACCTATACTGTAAATTTAGAACAGTAAAAACTTGGATAAAAATAGACAGAAAATTAAACTAAGGTGATATTTCTTAAAATTATTTAGCTCAAAGTAAGAGTTAATTGAAGAAATGATGCAAGATGTGACCCAGGGCCAGCAGTTACAATTTCTTCCCTGTGAAGTACAACATTTTGCTCCTAATATGGTCTACTCTGCCCAAATGAATCAGTGACTGTCCTGGGTGAATTGTTCTTGCTTTATTGAGAAGGGATCTTTTGTCTGGGTATAACTGCTCCTGAGTCAGTAGTTTTTTGGCCTTCCCTGCAGAAGCTTAGAATTTTGATCTTAGGTTAAATATGGTTTGAATTTATTGCAATAGATAGATACACTACAAGTAGATATAATAGGTCAATACTTAACCTGAACCTAAGTACAGGCCACTGACATCTCATGCTGGTTTTAAGACAGAGAGTGATATAAATTTCACAGGGTATGAAACCACTTTTTATCACCTGCTCTACAGCTCTTGTCTTAAGGGCCAGCAACCTGAAGTGAGCATGTGATGAATTGCTAGTGAAAGACAGGTAGAAGAACGACTGAAATTCATCTTCCCTGCCATAACTTTAACAGGTGGCATCATACAGGGTCCATTTAATTGCCTGATCATAATGATTCCTTCTGGAGGGAGTGTACAATCTATATTTGCAGTGTTCCTGCAGCTCTGTGAAAGACATGCCCGTGCCTGCTGCTTTTGTGGCTCTGCAGCATTCAACCTTCAAGATCTGTTTTCATAAGGCTTGATCAGATACGCCTATGCAGCTGAGAACATCAAATGGCAGCAACAAACTATAGGGGTGACAGAAGAAATATGAAGATTACAGTAACAATGCAGGAGCTCATTCAGGATGATTTGTCACGGGTAGCTTGTTGGGTTACATGCACCACAGCCAGTAAGTCATATGAACATAACCAATTAACTCCAAAGTAATTCCAGGCCTGACAAAGAGCAGTGGTTGTTACATTCAGTGTAAAGTTTCTAATGAGCACTATTCTTGGAAAACACCCAAAACAGTCTCGTCAAAGTGAAAATGGTATTTTATCTTTGAAATTAGGGTTAGAGAATTTCATTGCCCTTAACACTCAGCACTTTTCACATCCCAGTTCTGCTTATTGATCATGCACGAATTAAATTCAGTCTTTGCCATTTGCAATTCTCTTCACTTTGGAGGTCAGCAAATGTGGCAAGGCTGCCTTTTAGTTTAAAAGCCAAGTAAACACCTCCCTAGCCTGCTGCTACCTATTGGCCCAGGGAGCAGCACTGTACATCTGCTAGGAATGAAGTGTAGTCCACAGCAAATTAGCTGGCTTTGAGAAAAAAAACCTCTCTGTGAATCCTTTGAACTTGATGTGCGAGTTTGATTAGCGTTAGGAGACTGCAATATAAACTCTCCACATGGCTGCCGCAATGACTGAGGGAATAGGAATGGCAGGGCTTTTAGTGTACTGACTGTTTACATTCCTATCTTTTTTGCTTCCAGATTTACTTCGCCAATGTTTTCCTTCCCTTTCCACTCCAGTTCTTCTTATCTTTATTGCAGTGAGGTTAACCAGCACAAAAAGCATTTCCTAGCAATGATGATCTTTTGGACCTAGAACATTATACTAAACTCAATTACAATTGTCATAAATAGCAACTGTTGTTGATGCATAGTTGCATACACATGTGAAGTGTTTGGTGACATATGGCACTGCAAGATAACAAAACACTTGACTGAAAGCTAAGGAATTGAAATATGTGAGGTTAAATATAAGAACCTGAATGTGCAAAAGTCCATGGGACCTGATAAAATCCATCTGCAGGTCCTGAAGGAGCTGGCAAATGAAGTTGCTAAGACACTGTCCGTCATATTTGAAAAATCATAGCGGTCAGGTGAAGTTCCCGACGACTGGAAAAAGGGAAATATAACCCCCATTTTCAAGAAGGGAAAAATGGATGAACCAGGGCACTACAGAGCAGTCAGCCTCATCTCTGTGCCTGGCAAAATCTTGGAGCAGATTCTCCTGGAAGGCATGTGGAGGCACATGAAAACCAAGAAGGTGGTTGGTGACAGCCAGCATGGCTTGACTAAGGGGAAATCCTGCTAAACCAATCCGGTGGCCTTCTATGATGGGGCTACAGAACTGATGGAGAGGGGTAGAGCAGTTGATGTCATCTACCTGGACTTGTGCAAAGTGTTTGACACTGTCCCACATGACATCCTTGTCTCTAAGTTGGAGAGTCACCAATTTGATAGGTGGACCACTCCGTGGATAAAGAGCTGTCTTAGATGACCGCATGCAAAGAGTTGTGGTCAATGGCTCAATGTCCAGCTGGAGACCAGTAACCAGTGGTGTCCCTCAGGGATCGGTGCTGGGACCGGTCTTGTTCAACATCTGTGTCGGTGACATGGACAGGGGGATTGAGTGCACCCTCAGCAAGTTTGCCGATGACACCAAGCTGTGTGGTTCAGTTGATACGCTGGAGGGAAGGAATGCCATCCAGAGGGACCTTGACACGCTTGTGAGGTGGGCTGATGCCAACCTAATGAAGTTTAACCATGCCAAGTGCAAGGTCCTTCACCTGGGTTGGAGCAATGCCAGGCACAGCTACAGGTTGGGCAGAGAAGAGATTGAGAGCAGCCCTGCGGAGAAGGACTTGGGGGTGTGGGTTGATGAAAAAATGCACATGAGCCATCAGTGTACACTTGCAGCCCAGAAGGCCAACTGTATCCTGGGCTACATCAAAAGGAGTGTGACCAGCAGGTCGAGGGAGGTGATTCTGCCCTTCTACTCTGCTCTCATGAGACCTCACTTGGAGTATTGTGTGCAGTTCTGGTGTCCTCAACATGAAAAGGACATGGAACTCTTGGAACAAGTCCAAAGGAGGGCCTCGAGGATGATCAGGGGGCTGGAGCACCTCCTGTATGAAGATAGGCTGAGAAAGTTGTGGCTGTTCATCCTGGAGAAGAGAAGGCTGTGTGGAGACCTCATTGCAGCCTTCCAGTATCTGAAAGGGGCCTATAGGGATGCTGGGGAGGGACCCTTCATTAGGGACTGTGGTGAGAGGGCAAGGGGTAATGGGTTTAAACTTAAACAGGGGAATTTTAGATTGGATATGAGGAAGAAATTCTTTACTGTAAGGGTGGTGAGGCCCTGGAATGGGTTGCCCAGGGAAGTTGTGATTGCTCCATCGCTGGCGGTGTTGAAAGCCAGGTTTAACGTAGCCTTGGATGGCATGGTTTAGTGTGAGGTGTCTCTGCCCATGTCAAGGGGGTTGGGACTTGATGATCTTGAGGTCCTTTTCAACCCTAACTATTCTATGATGCTTTGATTCTATAAGGTACACATATCTTATGCTGCATATACCTTTGCCTAAAGACAAAGGCAACAGCCTTCCCTGCTATTTTTGTGTTGTGTTTTTTTTTTTTTTTTGTGTGTATTTTTTTTTGTTTTTTTTTTTTTTTTTTTTTTATCTTTGTGGAAGACTGAGACAACCAAACCATCGCAATGTTTCTTGAAGAATCAGTAGATGTGATAAATAGCCCACACTTTCACATTTCTATTAAACTGTGCTTCCTGTGCATTGTCTCCTAATTCAGTGCCAACCACAAAAATCCTTTTTTTTTTTGATGAAAACCTTCCTTTGAAATGGAGTAAGATTCCATGAAATTAATTGGAGATCTGCTTGGGAAAAAAAATATAGGCCCAGCATTCAAAAAATTATCTAGAAAATTCACCCATGTAAGTACTGGAATTAGAAATCATGTCCATTTTTGTCCCATTCACAAAAGGGTAAAACATAATTAGAGGTAGAAGTCTGGAAAGCAGAAGTTCACAGGCATATGACAATAGACATAGACTTTATGTATGCATTAAATGTGCATTTAGTTGACAGCACATGGCAATATATGCATAGAGTGACATGTTTCTTAGAGGATTATAGAATTTTTTTATTTTACTGCCATTATATTTTACAGAAATACTATTTTCCTTCTTTGTAGACAAAATAAAAAACTTGTTGCTTGAACCCCAAATCCCACAGCAGGTTAAAGATACACTTCATTTTAATCATGCTTAAGTCTTACTGAGGTCAAAGAGGGATTCTCAAGTGCTTAAAACTAAGCACGAGTTAAGTGCTTTGCTGGAGTGAGTCAGAATGAACAGTACTTTGCTGGATCAAGGCCTTACAGATTCACGGTGGGATTTGTTGTGTGATTATAAGTAGCTTTTTGCATTTCAAGTGTTTATTAAGTTAGAATCCAGGGAACATGTTGCAGAAGCTCTCCAAAAAGAGCTTTGGATAGTCTTCTGTAAAGATTTTTTTTTTTTACTTTGATTTTTAAGGCATCCTGATGATTATGCATTCTTTCCATGTATATTCTTATTGTTGCTCTTTGCCCTTTGTGTTTATTGTTGCTTTTCTCCCTTTATGCATACTAGAAAGTCAAATAGTAAAACAGGATAAACAAGCAGGTATTATGTGATAATTGAACTCTTAATGTCTGTGTTATGATGCAAGTAATGCAACTCAAGGTCTCTTATCCTTCTTTAGCTAGACAGTAATTGCCTGATGATCATCATGATAACTACACTCCCTGGAGTTACTATACTGCTGTTGAGAATATCTTCTGGATCTTTTACATGAGCATGATGAAACCCCCCACATTCAATTATTCTACTGCAAGTTGAATTATTATGACGCATGTTCGCTGATATGGTGATTTACACAAATAGAAGGTTTATTCTGCAAGGAGAGATAATATTTTAAAGTCAAAATGATTAAATCCAATGTAGAAACTTCATTCATTGCTGAATGCAGGGTCTTCTCATTTGCAAAGCAAGCATTTTATTACCTGTACAATACCTACATTACATCCCCCAGCAAGTGCGGATATAACAGTAACTGATTATATTAAAGGCTGATTTGGAAAAATAGGGTTGCAAGGAGTAATCAGTTCAGGTCTAGAATGAGGGGTGAATAGAGATTACTTCCTGTTAATTGTTTTGTCAAGTTTTTCATTCTTGTGTGAACGATGTTGCTTTGTTACCCAGTGCAGCTACAGCCAGTCTACAGCTCCCCTGTACAGCCCTGGGTGAACTTCTTTTGGTCAGGACCCTTCTAATAGCTTAGAACACCTAAACCGGGGACAGTTGTTACTGGGTTTTGAATATTATTTTACTATGAAAAATAACCTTTTCACAACGGGTATCATAGTGGATTGTGGATAATAGGATTTTGTTTCTTACACATATTACCAGAATCATTTAAATCTTGGAAATGGGCAGAAATATGCTGAGGTGTTTTTCAGTTGCTCCTTACCATGGCAGGTGAAGAGTATTGGAATACAGATTGTGGAAGGTCTAGGTAGTGCTGTCTTTTGCAGGAGACTGAGGGGTTTTTCTGTGACTGTTGCACGGCTTTATTGCACTGCAGTATACGGGGTAAACTCTTGGGATGATGTACTGGATGCAGTGATGGCAAAGGCAGAATACCTGATGACTTTGTGGGGCAGGATTTCACTTGTCCTCCTTTGATAATAGCATAAAATCTGCTGGACTGAAGTGGACCTCTGTCTTCAGCAATTTCCAGTAACAGATGCTTACTAAAAGAGAAGGAGCATAAGGTAAACATGCTGTTAGCATATTTGCTCAGTTCAGACAAGAGGCAGTTTAGGACTTCACTGAGGAAATGTTACATTTGCATTGTGCTTGCCAACCCTGGTTAATCTGCCTAATTCCTTTTAAAAACATTTTGTTTTCTTGGTTTCCACAAATTTCTTTGGTAATGAGCTCTGTGATGCAAATGTATTACCTAAAAAAAGTACTGTATGGTCGCTGAAGCCTGTAGGCGATCTCTTTTCTAAAGAAATTGTCTTATTTGCCTATAATCAAATTATGTGTGTATTTAAAGAAGATTGTCCAGCAACCTCTTGTCCCCTAATAGCCATTCTCCCTACTTCTGATCTTCATCAGATTTCCACTGCTCTTTCCCAAGGTGCAGGTTAGACAAAGATGTTTTCCAAACTACAGATCTTTGGAAAAGGTGCAAATGACTTAGATTAAGTTCCTCAAACTACTCTTTCCCCTGGCTTTAAAACTTGTTTCCTGCTTATGTGCTCCTCCTAGTGCTTTTGTTTTGGAAAATAATGAATAATTATGCTTCTCTGTGCTATTCATGTTTTTATAGTGGCTATGTTAACCAGTTTGATGAGTCCTTGTCTATTTAGTCCCTTCTCATATGGGAGCTGCTGCAAACTTCAATCAGTTCAGCTGTGTGTAAATCACGGATAATAGATTATTTACCTTGTAGGTTGTTATCAAGCTAAGTGACTTGATACTTTAAAAAACTCTTGGAAATCTTTGGATAGACCTATTTACTCTCCTAGATTAATGCAGAAAAACAAAGGTACACAAGCCAGTTTCTTGTTCAGGTTGTCAGAATTGCCTGATTTTAATTTTTCATGGGTTTTGTGTCTTATTTTCATCTGAACAATCTCATCCAACACTTACAGATAACCTCGGTAACAATTTACTGAGCCATTTAACTGTGCTTTTGTAAGACCCCTCCTGGAGTACTGTGTCCAGCTCTGGGCCCCCCAACATAAGAAGGATGCGGACCTGTTGGAGCAAGTCCAGAGGAGGACTATTAAGATGCTCAGAGGGCTGGAGCACCTCTCTTATGAAGACAGACTGAGAGAGTTGGGCCTTGTTCAGCCTGGAGAAGAGAAGGCTTCGAGGAGACTTTAGAGCAGCTTTCCACTGCCTTAAAGGGCCAACAGGAAAGCTGGAGAGGGACTTTTTTATAAGCATTTGTAGATATAGGACAAAAGGGAATGGCTTTAAACTGTCAGAGGGTAGATTTAGTTAAGGTGTTAGGAAGAAATTCTTCCCTGTGAGGGTGGTGAGGCCCTGGCAGAGTTTGCCTAGAGAAGCTGTGGATGCCTCATCCCTAGATGTGTTCAAGGCCAGGTTGGACAGGGCTTTGAGCAACTTGATCTAGTGGAAGGTGTCCCTGCTCATGGCAGGGGGGTTGGAACTGGATGATCTTTATGGTCCTTTTCAACCCAAACCATTCCGTGATTCTATGAATTAGTTAATCCTTTAATCAATCATGCACAAATCCAGCAGTACCAGGGGAATATTTTTACCAATTGGCAGCAGCTTTCTCTAGGAGTTGGAACATGCATGAAGTGCTGTGCACCGCTACTCCCTTTTGTGTTACCAACTGATTGTGTCAGTTTCTGAGAAATTAAACAAGCTGTACTAAATTCTTCATGCCCTGACAGTGATGATATACTGGTACATCTGGAAAAGTTTCACTGTTTTCAGTGGAGTTTCTCCAAGTTCCAGCAGGCTTTTTTTGTTGTGCTTTTCTTAAACGCAATGTAATCAGAAAGGTGTGTATTTGTATATATCAAGATAAAAAAAAAAAAGTTTACATTCTAAAGCATATTGAAACAATAGCTAAAAAGTGCATGTTTTCCAATGATTACAAAAGTTATTCAGCAATTTTGGAAGCCCTCTGTCCTGGGTTCAGCAGTAGCAGTCATTTTTCTCCTTTGTAGTAGCTGGTGCAGCGCTGTGTTTTCGACTTTTGGCCTGGGAATAGCGTTGATAACACCAATGTTTATAGTTACTGCTTGGTAATGTTTTGGTCTGACCAAGGACTCTCTGCGTCTCATGCTGTGCCAGGGAGGAGGGGAAGCCGGGAGGAAGGAGAAACAGGACACCTGACCCAAACTGACCAAAGAGGTATTCCATACCACAGCACGTCATGCCCAGAATGTAAAAAGGAGGGCAGAGACGCGGAAGGGTGTGGGGGTGCACTGCTTGGTCGGGCTGGGGATTGGTGGTGAGCGATCGTATTCTTTCCTTGTATTTCTCTTGTCATTATTATTATTGGTGGTAGCAGTAGTGGTTTGTGTTATACCTTAGTTACTAAACTGTTCTTATCTCAACCTGTGGGAGTTGCATTCTTTTGATTCTCCTCCCCATACTCCCGGGACTGGGGGAAGAAAGAGTGGGGAGTGAGAGAGAGAGCGACAGCATGAGTTATAGAGGCTTAAACCACAACACCCTCATCTTCTCTGAAGTTGATCATTGAAATGGGCTGCCCAGGAAAGTTGTGAGTGCTCCATCACTGGCGGTATTCAAGGCCAGGTTGGACATAGCCTTGGGTGGCATGGTTTTGTGTGAGGTGTCCCTGCCTATGTCAGGGGGGTTGGAACTAGATGATCTTAAGGTCCTTTCCAACCCTAACTATTCTATGATTCTATGATTCTATGGTTCCAAAGGACAACTAGGCACTTGTAAATCTGAAGGGTTCACTTCTTTTGAAGTCTAAGGCCGCCTAGAATATTTGAGACCACATCTTCACTGCAAATGGAAAATGCATTTTTAAGGCATGCCAATGAAGATGTCCTACACCTGGATTTGAAAAATAACTCCTGCAAGTCTTCCCTGTTTTCTACCTCTTTCAATTTATTTTTAAAGCCAGTCATACAGAACTATGCAAATTATTTTAAAAAATCCTCAGGCTAATGCCACTGTTTTAAATGTGCAGCAACACTGTGAAAGATGTGAACATGCTGTTTAATCTATTTGCAAGAGAAGATCAGTGTTTCTCATATTTGCATCTTTTTTTTAAAGAAGAAGAAAGATTTAATCCATAAAAGAGCAGCAGACCTAGAATTCTGCTCAAGGATCCATGTCCCCCTCCTGCGTGGGGAGCACTGGGAGGATGAGGAAAACACTAATAATATTTTTCTACCGTAACCATCTCCATTTTCTTCTTCAGATGCTTTGTTTCCTGGACTAATATGCTGGTTCTCTTGACATAATGAATGAGCTTGGGGACTTGCATGAGTTTCAGTACCATTTGTTTTTAATCCTAGAGGAAAATACAAACCCCTCTGTCACATAGGACTCTGCATAAAAATAAGAGCTTTCTGTAATACAGAAGTTGAAGGTGACCTATGGTAATAACTGATGCAAACATTTTTTAAGCTGAAAGGATCCTTCCCAAGATTTTATTTGTTCTTCCTAACGTTTCCTCTCGTGATTTAGGTACTGCATGGTATTTAAAGCATACGGCGATTAAATGGAAATAGATAATTGATCACCTTAATGGACTTTCTCTTGTTCGGGAAGCTAGGGACCAGGTTAGGAAAGCTAAGGCCTACTTAGAACTAAACTTGGCTAGGGATGTTAAAGGTAACAGGAAGGGATTCTATAGGTACATTACAAGTAAAAGACAGACTAGGGACAGCCCTCCAGAAGCCATCGGGAGAACTGGCTACCCTGGATTTGGAGAAAGGTGAGGTTCTTAATGACTTCCTTGCCTCAGTCTTCACGGGCAAGTGCTCTGACCACACCATCCAAGTCTTGGAAGGCAGATGCAAGGACTGTGAGAATGAAGACCCTAGACCCACTGCAGGAGAGGATCTGGTTCGAGACCATGTTAAGAACCTGAATGTACACAAGTCCATGGGACCTGATAAAATCCATCTGCAGGTCCTGAAGGAGCTGGCAAATGAAGTTGCTAAGACACTGTCCGTCATATTTGAAAAATCATGGCAGCCAGGTGAAGTTCCCGACGACTGGAAAAAGGGAAATATAACCCCCATTTTCAAGAAGGGGAAAATGGATGAACCAGGGAACTAGAGAGCAGTCAGCCTCATCTCTGTGCCTGGCAAAATCTTGGAGCAGATTCTCCTGGAAGGGATGCTGAGGCACATGAAAACCAAGAAGGTGGTTGGTGACAGCCAGCATGGCTTGACTAAGGGGAAATCCTGCTAAACCAATCTGGTGGCCTTCTATGATGGGGCTACGGAACTGATGGAGAGGGGTAGAGCAGCTGATGTCATCTACCTGGACTTGTGCAAAGTGTTCGACACTGTCCCACATGACATCCTTGTCTCTAAGTTGGAGAGTCACCAATTTGATAGGTGGACCACTCCGTGGATAAAGAGCTGTCTTAGATGACCGCATGCAAAGAGTTGTGGTCAATGGCTCAATGTCCAGCTGGAGACCAGTAACCAGTGGTGTCCCCCAGGGATCGGTGCTGGGACCGGTCTTGTCCAACATCTGTGTCGGTGACAAGGACAGTGGGATTGAGTGCGCCCTCAGCAAGTTTGCCGATGACACCAAGCTGTGTGGTTCAGTTGATACGCTGGAGGGAAGGAATGCCATCCAGAGGGACCTTGACACGCTTGTGAGGTGGGCTGATGCCAACCTAATGAAGTTTAACCATGCCAAGTGCAAGGTCCTTCACCTGGGTTGGAGCAATGCCAGGCACAGCTACAGGTTGGGCAGAGAAGAGATTCAGAACAGCCCTGTGGAGAAGGACTTGGGAGTGTTGGTCGATGAGAAAATGAACATGAGGCAGCAGTGTGCACTCACAGCCCAGAAAGCCAACTGTATCCTGGGCTGCATCAAAAGGAGTGTGACCAGCAGGTCGAGGGAGGTGATCCTGCCCCTTTACTCTGCTCTTGTGCCACCTCACTTGGAGTATTGTGTGCAGTTCTGGTGTCCTCAACATAAAAAGGACATGGAACTGTTAGAACAGGTGCAGAGGAGGGCCAAGGGGATGATGAGGGAACTGGAGCACCTCCCGTATGAAGATAGGCTGAGAAAGTTGTGGCTGTTCATCCTGGAGAAGAGAAGGCTGTGTGGAGACCTCATTGCAGCCTTCCAGTATCTGAAAGGGGCCTATGGGGATGCTGGGGAGGGACCCT
The DNA here is from genome assembly GCA_039720435.1 of Amazona ochrocephala. Taxonomy (NCBI): domain Eukaryota; kingdom Metazoa; phylum Chordata; class Aves; order Psittaciformes; family Psittacidae; genus Amazona; species Amazona ochrocephala. The sequence goes on from CM077881.1 coordinate 36,426,934, forward strand.
TCATTAGGGACTGTGGTGAGAGGACAAGGGGTAATGGGTTCAAACTTAAACAGGGGAATTTTAGATTGGATATGAGGAAGAAATTCTTTACTGTAAGGGTGGTGAGGCCCTGGAATGGGTTGCCCAGGGAAGTTGTGATTGCTCCATCGCTGGCGGTGTTGAAGGCCAGGTTGGACAGAGCCTTGAGTGACATGGTTTAGTGTGATGTGTCCCTGCCCATGGCAGGGGGGTTGGAACTAGATGATCTTGAGGTCCTTTCCAAACCTAACTATTCTATGATTCTATGATTCTATCAAGTATTTTTTGCTGATTTACTGGTGAAATTGAGCTTGGATAAAAATGGGTTTTTGCATTTGGCTGTTAAAATTTGTGAATGAAAGCAAGTATTTTTTCCAAATGAAAAGCTGTTAAAATGTTTGTCTAGGTCAAATAAGATGTTTATGGTTTTCATCCTAATAAAGAAAAGTGCAGTGAAGGAACTATTAAAGAAATAATTTAAAATGAGGACAGAATCAAGAGATTATGTTTGAAAGGTAAGAAGCCTGCCTGTTTGTCCTGTTTCTTGCATTTTTTCTTGTATTTCTTAATTCCATATTAGCTATCACCAATTTTTTTCTAAGTTTTGATGTAAATTTCTTTGCTTAGCTGTACCTCTCAAAGAGAAAAAACATTTATGTTAATATTACTCTGTGTTATTGTTCAATATTTATGCTTATTAACCAAGCAGTTATAAATCAAGCTGTATGTTCCAACACCTAAGTAAAATATTTCTTCCTTTTTTCTATAAATTGCTGCTTTGCATCTCCACTTTATTGCGAGAATAAGTCACTTTATTTCTTCAGTAATAGAAGTCAGCCCCACAACTGAAAATCTTTGGGAAATCGATAGCAGTTGGGGCTCAGAGAAGTGACAGAAATGCTCTGAGCGTAGGCCAGAAAGGATGATTTTATTCTCCTTCCTATTCAGAGATGTCACCGTTGGACTAGGGACTGCCTGGTCCCTTGAATCGGAATTTTCCCTCAGTTTCCATGAAGGCAGGACTGAGGCCCATAGGCACACAAAGCTCTTAACAAGCTAATTAATATTCAGAAAAGTGAGCCAAGAATTGGAAAGATGAACTAATGAGAAATCATTAAGAGTTAAATATGCATGGCATGGCTTAACAACTGTTAAAGCAAAGGACAGAGTAGTCGACTGCAAATACAGAATGAAAATAGAAGGGACAGAGGAATTAGTGAGGTTGTTTCTGGAAATAATGGCATGCTATGCAGTAAAGTTGTTGTCTTTTTGGTTATTAAACTTTCCCTTAAGCCCTAATGCAATAGGTGTTACTGGAAAAAAAAATGAGAAGGAAATTTCGGGATAGCAGGATAAAACTGAAACACCTCCCTCCCCCCCAAAAAAAAAACCACATCAAAAAAAACAAAAAACCAACCAACCAAACACCCAGGCCCTGGCGAAAATAGTAGAAATTAAAGACACTTTCTGCATCTGAAGTCATTAAAGAATGCAAGAAGGGGGACCTAGGAAGTTATAGGGCTGTCAGCCTCAGCCCAATGCCTGAGTAAGTCAGGGAGCAAGTCTCCATGCATGTGATGTGTATCCAGACACGCCAAGGATAAGGAAATCATGGGAGTAACCAGCACCGGTTTGCAAGAAGTTGTGCTTGGTTAACGTGACTGCCATCCTGGTGGGGGGAATCCCTCTATGAGCTGGGTGACAGCCACAAGTGTTGTTCAGCTCAATGTTAGCACAGCCATCAAAGCAAAACCCACCAAATCCCAGTAGCCAAACTGAGGCAGCTGGGGCTACGTAGGTGGCTTAGGAGGAGGGAAGACCTCAGGGAGGTCTTAACAGGCTGGAGAGACTGGCCATTGGGAACCTCACAGAACCCAGCAAAAGCCAGTCTGAAGTCCAGCAGCTGGGATGGGGAGACCATATGCCGCAGCTGGGGTTGGGGATTCACTCCTGGGGTAATGGCTGAGAAGCACCTGAGGTGCTGATGATCAACATATTGACATGTGGCTTTATAGCAATGCAGGCTAACTGCAGGCTGGCCCGTATCAGCAGGGGAAGGGATGAGGTTGCTCCTTCCAGGGGAGGCAGCATCCACAATACTGTGTCTAGGTCTGGGAGACGTACAGACCTGTGAGAAGAGCCTGGAGTACTGACTTTGCTTAGCTTGGAGAAGAGAAGGGTGGGATGGGGTGGACTGAACCTAATAGCAGTCTTCCCCAGCTCTTTTCAGAGGAGCACAGAGAAAGGACAAAGGGCAACAATCATCTATTGCAACAAGGGAGATGAAGAAAAGAATTGGCACAGTAGGCATGGTTACAACAGGAGCCCAGAGAGGCTGTTTTTTCTGAACTCAACCAGACACATCCCTGGGCACCCTGACCTCACTGGGAAGCTGGCCGTGCTTCTAGTAGGAGGCTGGACTGGGTGACCTCCAGCCTGTGTTTTTCTGTGGTTTTGTGCAATGTCCTGAGTATCTGATTCCAGCCGCCCCTCCACTTCAGGAGGGTGTTCTGATAGGCAGGGCAAGCTGGGAAGGAGCGAACAAGCCTATGAATTAATCATGTGTAAGGATTTCTGAGTGAAGTGGAGAGGCTTGTGGTCAAAGATTGCACATATTGTAGTCAAACTCCAGTGTAGAAGAGGTTTTGGGAGCTCCATAGAAAGCTTGCCACAAACTAAGTTGTCCTTATGAGGAGCCCAGTGCTTAGTCTGGGCATGGAGAGCTCTATGATCCCAGCCTGCCCTGTGATCAGAAGGCAGTTGTGGGAGATTTTGTGTTGGTAATTGTTTTCTGTATTGTTTAAGCCAGATTTAAAATGCAGGTCTATTCCAAGAGTTTTTTGATATTTATTATTCTAATTTAGTTGACAAATTATTGCTACTATAAAGCCAATGTTCTGTTAAATCTAGTTTGCTTGAAACCATACTTTACAGGTGAAACACCACAATAATTGAAGTGTGTATGCCTATTATACTGTTTAAAGTGATTCACCTGTCTTTGCATGCATTCAGCAAGATTTACTTTAATACCCAGTGCCATACAATAGAACATTTCATAACAATCTGCATATTTAAAATGCTGTAATTCAGTTGGCAAGTCAACTAAGGGAAGTACTAGCTAACAGGATGACAGTGTGTGCTTTCAAAGCCTGGTGACTGTAAAACACAGTTCTGGAGCTCAGTTCGTTGGTGGGATAAGGGCCTGGCTGTGGCCTGGAGATATTGGCAAGGTTCAGAGGTGCAAGGTAAGCCCTGAAATTTGATTCCTGAAAGCATTTAGAAAATACACTTACTCAGAAGTATAATTAGAAATATACTTAAAATTCTGGTTTAGATTTGCTGAGATAACAGATTTCTGTCATCTCTGGAATATGTTGTATTTTAAAATTGCACTATACTGCCTGAGTAGCTTTCCTTGCGAGGATATGATGGAAACAGGATGAAAAACTGAAGCTTTAAATCTAGCTATAGGTTGAGTATTGGTGATTTATCTTGGCAGTGGTGATTTCTGTGCTTAGAACTAGGGTTCTTTTAAATTTGTATCCTGCTATAACAATATTGGGTCAGAAAGCATCAACCTCATTGAGGATTAAAAAAACCCCTTTTGTGCCTTTCTTACAAGAAATAGTATTATTTCTAACTTGAAGTATGGAAAAACCCATTATTACCTCCAAGGTGGTATGCCATCTGAATAAGGCTTATCTTCAAGACAAGAAAAAAAGTACTTTTTAAATCCCACATGCATTATAAACCACTACGTACAAAACCTTTGTTCTGAAGTGCTGTCAATTTTACCTGGGGCACATATTTCACTGCATTCAAAAATTCTCCACAGGATACTAGTAAATCTAAGGTGAGCCATGAGGACCTATTAATACGATGAAATTTAAAGTTTTTGCTTTTTCAAGTTTTTGTTGTTTTTATTCTTTTAATTTTTATTTTTTTAAACTCAGTTATTAAACTTAGCTCTTTCAGTTACTTCATTTCCTTCCTTATAATATAATCTCAGTTTATGCCTACTATCACATTTTAAGAGAGAAATGGCTAGTAAAAAGAATAAATTCATGTTTTTTCAGGAAATAAAATTACAAAACATGGCACTCTGACAATTAAAGCAAATAAGCATTTGAAGTAAACTTGATAACATAACCAGCAATCTATTTGGGCCATGATCCAGAAAAAGCCATCTGGCATTCGCAGTGATAGCATGACCAAGAGCTGCCACCTTTTATTGTGCATTGATAAGGTCTGGTAACTACTGGATTGCTCCACCTGGATGCAAAATTGCAATGTAACAGGTAATGCTGAATCACAAGTGGTAGTTAATGCCATAGAAGAATAACACTGCTGGGCACATGGCCTTTCCAGTTAGTATGGGTCTACTTTGCTCCAAAGACCTGGAAATTGAATTTCTGCAATGAAATCGTTTATTTGAGATAAAACAAAAAATAAAGTGACTATTTATACAAAACCAAATTCAGTTCCTGAGATGTATGACTGACTGGCAGGCCTGTTCCACAAACTATACCTCCACAGCAGCATGGCAACGGTATTTCATTATTAGCATCTTCATAGGTTTAACACGAAGTTTAATGCTTGCAAAAAGCAGGCATAAGATAGCAGGCTAGGCATGAGTGTTTTTATTGCACCAGTAACAAATCCAGCCTGTGAGGAGTCTGCAAGCTAGACCCTACACCTCCAGCAACCTGGATTTTAAATAGTGCAAAGCTCGAGTGAGAGGATTTTTTTGTGAGCGTGTGAACAGTTAAAGAGAACACCTGGAAAATGAGGGTTTATGACAGGATTCTTCTTTAACTGAATTTACAGAAAAAAAAAAAAAAAAGATAACACTAATTTTGCCTTTACTGGAACTTTAAATGTAATTGGCAAATGCCAATCTGTTTCCTTGTAAAAACAAGACCTAACTTGGGAACTACAATCCCATAACTAACATTGCACCGTCACTCTCAGAAACATTAGAAATATCCATAAAGCTTTGTTAGGGTTGAGCGCTATCAGTGTAATAACTGGAAGAGATAATTTTAATAACAGGTAAAAAAAAAAAAAAAGAAAGAAAAGATGGTCCCTCTCAGCCTTTTATACCTAGGAGTAGAGGTTATAATAATGGCTTTAAATGTGTAATCTTGTGCAATAAAACCCCTGCCATTAATGCAAGGTTAAGTGTCTAATATTTAAACCTATGAAGGTCAGGGAAATAAGGAGATAAAATTACTAACGCAATTAGCTTGGAAATTTAATGTATTAAACAAAGTTTACTACTGCACACTGTAGTGAGGAGCATCTGTCCCCAGTAGTATGAAAAACATGCTTATAATGACTTAGCTGGTTCTCTGACTGATCAGTAAGCAGAGTAATCAATACCGAGCTGAGGCAGATGCATGCAGCGTGGAATCTGCAGTTCCTTGGGGCCAGGCAATCGTCAATCCTGTTCCCTCACCACTCGCCTTCCCAGAAGCGTGAGTTTATAAAACTCCACTGCAAAATGGAATATATATGGCTGGGCAATGGCTCCATTATCAACACAGAGAAGAAAAAGTCCCCTTAGATCAATTAATAATTTTTTAGCTTCGGGCTTTAGGCTATTGCTTTCTGGTGGGCTTTCTTGTACCATCTTAGGCAAAAGGCTGAAATAGCAACTGGAGAATGCTTGCACAACATGGACCGGTTATTTTTTGAAGGTGACAGCCTGTCTTGTCCAATGATTTTACAGAATCTATTATAAAAGCAGGAAGAAAAAAGTCTTCTTTTTTCTTTAATCTGTTTCTTTGGACCTTTATGAAGTCCAGTTAAATTCTTCAGTCTCAGAATCCTCCCTGAAGATTGAGCCATATCGAATTTATTGTTTTTTGAACTTGATCTTGGTAAGCGTCATGGTTCCTGCGTGATACTTTCTTTCTTATGTGACGGATTTTGTCTATTAAAGCTGTGAAACATTCCGTCCCAATTCCATGCAAAAGAAGTTTCAAAAAAAGTTTTGCAGCTACTTTTCTTGCAGTGAGTTCTGCTACAGCAGTATTTACAAACAGAGAACTAGATGAACATCTCTCGAAGGATTCACTGCAATGATGTAATGATGTTAGCTTACTGTTAATTAAGCTTTCTTCTTTATCCCTTGAAGTCCCTTAGTATCCTCTGAGGCTTGGCACATGCTGTGGAAATATTCACCAAAATTCATATCAGCTCAGTGAAAATTGCAGCAAGGTCCAAATCACAGCCAATCTTCCAGGAACTTATGGCTTATCTATGATGTGTGCCAGTTGTTTGAAATGGGTCAAAATTCAGGATGAGTTTAATCTCAGCCACACTTGAATTTTAATTCTATTGAGCTAATATCCCTAAAAAAATCATGGGTATTGATGTGCTAATTTGATGTGTATTGGCTGGATGTGAGCTTTTGAGGAAGCTTGTCCAAGGACTCAGTTTATGAGAAGAGAGAAGCTGCAATTATATAGAAATAATTTCATGTCTCTTGGGCGATCTTTGGAACTGCTGCTTTTCCTTGTTTTTCACTTCTTCCCTCCCCATCCTGACATCACCAGAATCAACTTCCCCTTTCCTTTCCCTTTTCCCTTCCCCTACCCACACCTCTGGTTTTATATGTTCACCCTTCATCCTTATCACTGCAGCTGGTAGGGAGATGGGTGAAGCCATAAGGATTCTTCTTGCCCACATCATATTCATACCAAAGCTTTTGTTTGCTGGCTACGTCATGGTATCTCACATATTGGAAAACAGTAATTTGGATAATCTCAAAAAAATTATTCCAGGCTACAGATGTTAGTTGTTTTCCTGGAAGATGCTCAAAAATAGCAGGGAATAAAACTGTTGCCAGACTGGATTTTTGTGTGCCAGGAATGGATTTTCATTCATAGCATAACTGAAATTCAGATCAAAATCAAGATTCTGCTCCATATGTGGCATAAAGGCAAAGGTGTTCGCAGATGTTTCATTCATGAGGCCTGGTACATCACTTGAGACAGGGACGATTCAAACAAACACTGTGATGGTGAAGAATGTGTAAGGAAATAGAGACATAGAGGAAGGCAGAATTGTTCATAACTTGCCTGTTCCTTACACATGTGTGATGCTTCTGGAGGTACTGTTACAGTTGCCAGTGGTGAGATATGCCTACAGGAGTGGTGGACCATAAGGGATTTATTCTCCATTAATCCTTTTTATGAGGTTATCCTTTTAAAGGAAAGATTTTCAAAACAAGGAAAGTTCTTTATATATCTTAATAATGGAGGTTATTGAAGTAGAGAACATTTTAATGCCTTTGCTGAAGGTCTGTGGTAAATCTGTGGCAGATTTAGGATTTAAAAGGATGTTTTCTCCTCCCTCGTCCTAAACTCAGTCTTGCAGAGTCCTGACATAGTCTTTCTGAGTAAGTGCTGTGGAAACAGGAGACTGGCACATTCTTCCAAGGTGATGAAAGTGGGAGACTGACAGGGTCTTCTAAGGTGGTATGTACTGTTAACTCATTCCTGAAATGTGTTCTGCTCCATCATGTGGTAAACAAGACCTAGCCATGTATATTGGGAAATTGAAGAAATCAGAAACCTGGCATGAGAATAACTTATATGTCAATAGATTGACCACTTTCTGTCCCGTGGTGCAAGCAAGATGTCAGAAGATTACTGCTGCGTAAAAATATCTTCATAGAAGTCCAAGTTGAAGAATGCATCACCCTTAAAGAGTGTTTCCCAAGAGGTAGCTTCCTTCAGCTGAGTCTTGAGCCTGCTCTCTCAGAAGTAAATAAATACTTAGCCACACAGAATATTACTTAGCTTGTTGCATAAGAAGCCTGAAAAGATGTTACTAGTAAAGCTAGTGGAGGCAGTAAGAAGGAAATTAATGTAATAGCTGGAAAGATATGATAGTTTATGGAAAACCCATTTATAACCTTAAGGGTCTTGTTTATAACTGTTATTGCTTTCCCCAGAACAGCTGGAGAATGTGTCATAACCTACATGTTTTTAAAGTGCAGTAGCTACGGTGTATTTTCATAGCCTGTTTATCTTTAAAAAAGCCTTAGATTTCATAATAAAATAAGACAACCTTGGTAACGCCTAGTTCCATTTATTTATTCATTTATCTGAAGTTAGAATATTTACGTTAAAATCAGAGAGGCAAGGATAAATAGGCATGCATCTTATAGCTGGGGTGTATGTTAAGAATGGCAATGCTAACAGATTCCATAATGCTTTTTAACACATTTTTACCCAAATTGTTGGTCATAAGCCCATACCTGTGTTTAATGTGTGTTTGTTCTATTTGTTAAACACATAGTTTCAGAATTGAGTGATATATATTTAAGTCCTGTATGACAATGGACAGAGCTTCAGAAAGGGAGAAATTGAACACTGTGCATTTTATTGGAGCTTTGTGAAGTTGCAGACTTGAATTTGCTGCAAACCACTGGAGCTAAACTAGTGTTCATAAAGATGGGAAATTTTAGAGAAATAAATCTAGCTTTTTTCCCCTGCCACTTGCTTTTGCAGAAGTTAAAACTCTATAATACTTTGTGTTAACAGTTTTACATGGACTTTGCAGTATTTCAGACTATTACTGCATTATACTGTTTCAGTGTTGATGCTAGATGTCAGCTTCCAGATGAAGAAGTCCTGAATTTTACACCTCAGTGGTGTCTTCTTTTTCTATTGGTAGGTTGTATTAGACATAAACCCACTAAGCTAAGATGAGCTCAAGGTTTATTGATAACTCTTTCCTTCAGCTCAGATAGAAAGCAAGTGTGCTAACCACTTTAATAAGTTAAAAGATTATCTCATTGTCTTTGCAAATGGCAGCTAAGGTGGAATTAAAAACGGCATAACTGTCTTTCATTCATTTGAAACAAAATAGAATTATGAGGAAAAAAACACTAATAATGCTTTTTGGTATGCTACTACCTGGAATATCAGGTATTTAGACCATTCTCCTTAACATTAAATACTTGCTTTTAAACTTGGAATCAGTGGTTTGTTACAAGTCAACTTTGGATTTATCAATAATAAAAAATTAAAATAGATTGTATAACTGGGCATGAATTATTTAGAAAGAAGTGGAAGTATTTTAATGTGAATAAACTGAACAATTATTCCTTATTGTGACATGCATGTCTTGCAGGATGGTAGAATGTTATTCTACAATGTTAACAGTGATGATAGAGTTTACTTTCAATATAATCTTTTATTTTTAAAATAATGAGGTTGTCCAACTACTAGAAAATAATCAGATTTTAAGTAGCATAGCTCTAGAAATTAAATCAAATATGTTTTCTCTCTCTCTACCTATGTTTAACTTTTTTTCCACATAATATAGTAGATGTTCAGTTAATGAAAATTATGTACTAATCTGGTAAAATGTCATCTCATTTTTAACGCTTTTCTTGCTTGTCAAATTGACTTTTGAAGGGAAAAATCTTCTATTAGGCATACAAACTAATTGGAAAACTGTACTTGTGGTAAAACGTGATGGAAAATAGTCAAGACAGAAGAAGGTCTCCAAGAAATGTTAAAAAATAACAAGCCTTGCCTGTGTGGAGCCAACAGCTGCACTTAAAATTCAAAAGATTAATAGATAATACTTTATTACTCTGTTCTGATTGTCAGAACTCTTTATTTATATATTTTTAAGTGAAGCCTGCAAGCACTGAATTTTGTGATATTCCTCACTTCTTCCTTATTTACTTCTTTATCTTCATCTCACTCTCATCTCCAGCAGAGGGTTATTTCCACAATCTTTTTTCATCTCGCAGGCAGAGTTAGTACTGTTTTTTTTTTAGCTATTAGAATTTAATCAGGGAAGGTGCCTGAGTGAAGAAGAGGAAATCTGCTCTGTGCTCAGAGGTGAGAAATGCCAGATTAATGGCAGACTGCGTGCAGTCTGGCTCTGGCCTCTTTCTATGTCCATAGCACCCCAGCTGAAGCAGGGATCCTATGAAAAACTGTTTCTTGTAATTAAAGCCCATATCCCCATATCGCTCCGTTGATGAGGGTATGTTTAAAGGAAAATGTCCTTTATAATGCCCAAACCAGGACAGATAAGTATCAGTCTAGCATTATCTGACACTGAGCCTGACACGGAAACTTTAAAAGATAAATGGCCTGTTTTAGGAGAAAAACAATCTGTAAGCATCATCTCAGTAGATGTTGTTAAAAACTATTGCACTTATAATTCTGCTTCTTCTGTTGCTGTTGCAGAAGTGATTATGTTGTCTGGCAGCCCTACGGTGTAGTGCCCATGGTGGGGAGGAAAGGCTTGTGGAACCTACTGCCCACAGGGCTTTTCCCTGGCATCCAGGGTGCCTTTGTGGACATGGCTTTGACCAGTGTGGAAAAGCCTGGGACAAAATAACTCTCGTCAGGTTATTCCAGCTATGAAGAGGAGTCTGAGAGATCTCTTATACAACACTATGGTTCATACTGCATCCCAACCCTTGGCAGGTAGTTTGCCCTTCCAGCTCCTGCAACTGTGTCCTGGGATCTTGAGGGGTTCCAGTGTTTTGGGAAGCTGGAGACAAACCTAAAGGCATTTCTGCTTCCGCAAGCCCTGATCTCATCAGCCGAGGGCCTGCGGGGCTCAGTGAAGCTCTCCTCCGTCTGCTCCCCCTAAGTGAATCAGATATTTCCGATTTGGCCTCCTGTAGAGTCACATTAGCACAAACCAGGGTTTCCATGGAAAATAATGTCCTACAGCCAAATTAAGTTTTGCTGCAATGACTTAATGAACCTGCATAACTGAATGTTCCATGCCTGTTTCTGTTCCTTCAGTGTGCCTTCTACTGTCTGGAAACACCAAGAAGATGGGATACTTTGCTCAAAATAAGGCTTGACAGTTTAAAAAATGTCAACGTTGGGTAGGATAGTAAAAAATTCCCAATGCAGCTTACTGACAGCTGGGTTTCGTATGAATGCTTCTGTCCACAGCATTCACTACCCAAAAAATTGAGACTACTCAAACTTTTCGTTAATATCCAATGAGCCATAATGTCATCAGTCTTCCTAAAAATAAAATATTAAACACTGTAAATGGTATTTGACCTCTATTACAATGTCTGGAGAATTACAAATGCTCCAATTTCAAGCTGTGTGCTGTCCCACATGCCCCAAGCCTGTGATGTGTGTTTGTGGTTTGAGTCTGTGACATGGGAACACCTGGATGGAGGGCAGCCCAAGTGAGCACTGCTTTTCATCCAGCACCTGACATCAGTGTTGTGAGCACAGCACTATTCCGTGCTTTCAGTTGTGTTTTAGAAACCACATTGGAAATACAGTAAATGTACTACTGTGACATTCAGCAATAAGGTATCAAGTGCATTCCGGCAGCTTTGCTTTCAGTTTTTCAGAGATAGTGTTTTTGCAAGACTATTTTTGAAATCTATACTTACAGTTCCCTTCTGAGCACTGATAACATCTTTCAAAACAAGAATGAATTTGCCATGGAGAACTGCCTTATATTTTCTTTAACAGCCAATGAATAATGTTTTATGTTGCTGAATGAAGCTGAACTGGTGCCTTAAGTTATTTGAGAACACAGATTATTATGGACTAATGTGTCTAGTCTCTTTTCTATCAGAATATCCATCATACTTCCATTTAGAAATCAAAGATAAGAAGCAAAGAATATAATCTGGCTTTAGGGCTTTGATTTGCATTGGGATCTGCTTAAAGAAAGGAAGGGAAAAAAGGGGAGCAAGGAGGTGGGTGAGAGAGAGTTTTGTCTCTATAGGTATGTAGACCAGTTATTAACAAGGAAATGAGTAATAGCCAACACGAATTTATGAAGAAAAAATTACGTCAAGCAAAACCTTTTCTATGGAAAGCTGTATGTGTCTTAACTTCATTGTCTTTTGCAATCGTGTCAGAACTATTCATAAGCAAGCTGAGGAAGTGTGGTCTGGGTCCATTTGCTGTGGGGAGAGGAGGGAGCAAATCTGAGGAGTTACTAATTGTTTACAGTATCTATGTGGACATATTTTGCTAATGAGGCTCCATTGGGTTTGCCCTGTGTTTTGGTCACAGCCTGTTTTTGTAGTGACTGGCAAGGTAGAACAAATATCCTGCCTACAAAATGCAGGTAATACACAGGGGTAGTGGGCTGCAAGTAAACGGAAGGCAGGGTTAGGATTCAAAATGAGTTTAATAAGTTGGAGCAGCTGTCTGAAAAAGAACAGGGTGCTGTTCCACTACGGAAATACAACATACTGCACTTGGCAGGGATAATTAGCAGCCTGAGTACCACTTGGGTACATGGCTTTTTTTATAAGAATCATATAGAGGATTATGGTGGATCACAGACAAAATATGAGTAAATAGTGTCCTGCTACAGAGCAGAAATAAAAACTTGTTCAGGGATATGTAAAGAAAAGCACTGCATTAGTACTAATGTTGTCTGGCATCAAAAGGACTCAGCTTCTTCCCTGCACTCAGGCAGGGAAACGACCTCAGGAAAGGTCTTGACTGTTACAGAAATGCAGAAGAGAGCAGTGAGAATGATCAGCAATGTGAAAACAAAAGGGAGGGAGGAAAGAGTGTGAGAAACAGAGCCTGAAGATGGGAAGATCTGGTAGCTCTTAAAATGGATGAAATGGATGAGAAAGGCTGGTGCAAGTTGAAAGGCTTTTCTGGTATAATGCCTCATGTGGTTATGAAGTGCTGGTAAACTCCAGTTTTAATTGTTAATTCCCTCTTTAGCTCAAACTCAGACTTTTACCTATTCTCTGCTGATATGAACAGTGTCTCAAAAGGAGGAGATAGGAACTAAGGTGTATTTACTGATAACAAAAATGTTAAAAAAATAGGAAATTTTATCCTTTTACCCTTTTACCCATATATCACTTAAGACTGCATTTTGAAGTATCATATTGACTAGAAAAGTTATCTATTTTCTCTCATTTCGAAGATGGATTATATACTTATTTCTTTTTTTCCTTTTCCTTGTATATTTTGATCCAAGTCCATTCAAATTTTGGTTCTCTGAGCTAGCATATTTTCTTCACTAGAAATTATTTACATGATTACAAAGATAAAATGTAAGTATTTCCATTATCTTGGTGGTAATTTTAAAAAATGATAAACCATACGATAACATTAAACTAATTTTTGGAAAATCTAAAGGCCAAAGTGGGTTGGATTCTCTTTGAGTTATACATTATTTTACTTATAAAGTATTAATTAAACAGTAAGTTCATTGTGCCCAGTAAATGTCCAGTTGGATTTGTGTTCTCCAGGAGTTACTTCTATCAGAGAGAAGTAGACAATCATTTCCTTATTTTTAATGGAATAATTTTCAATAATGTTTTAGCTTCTGTCTTTGATAATTCTTGCTGTAATTTTGTTAGCGTTATCTCTTCTTAGTTGTATGGCATATTCAATAATGACACTATGCTTTTCAATAAAAATACACCTGCCGCTGGCTTCAGAACCCAATGCTTGCTAGACATCTTTCTAATTTGCAAATAATTTCTGGGTTTTTTTTGTTTTGCTATTATGGACTGATAAATCCACAGAAATCAGTTACAAGCTCTTCTTCAAACTTCAGTTCTGTGGCTTTATGAAAAATCATAACCTTTTCATACCAAAGAAATTTTGTGAGGGCTTACTTGTTTGTTAGTTCACTTTAAATCTTGAGTTGGTATGCTGAATAGTTCCTGTTACCTGCGTGCTGGCACTCTAGGGAGCCCAAGGAGGAAATGCAGATGTTTTTTAGGTAGGTCAGCACACTGAATGTTTACTTGATGGGACGCACATGACTATAGGATATATGGACAAGAGTACCTGTAACTGAAACTCCATCATAAATAAGATGGTGTTGAAAAGCATGTGGAGGGCCTATAGGGACCTGCAGGAAAGGAAGGAGCTGGATATGCTTTGTCCTGACTTCAATAGGGTAGGCAAAGCGTAAGCTTCTCCATACAGCTGTTGAGTCAGAGGGGATTCTGCTTTCCTTCAGGCTTTGTGTGTATAAGGTCTGTGAGACTGATCTTGAGAAAGTTTGAGCTCAAAATTAGACAGAAAACTTTCTGAACTGCTTAATTTGTTTTGCTGTTGTTTTAAGTTTCACACACAAACATTTCTGTTGGTGATTCTGTACAAACTTTGCTCAGATAGGAGCTACTTCAGCAGCGTACTATGAATCTATGAGCAGACCTAACTTGCATAAAATTGAGTGTATTGCAGGTGCCCTTTCTTAACTAGGAAAATTTAAAGCTACTGACTACAAATCCAAGCGTGAAATGATCCAAACTGGAACTCTGTATCTCATGTGGCCTTTTCTCCTTCATCTAAATTTAGCCCTTAAGTATACAGATGAGTCTTGCTGTGCCCTTGCATCCAAGGACAGGACTTAGCCTACAGCATCTAACCAAAACACTCTCCAGTGCTTTCAGTTAGCAACAGATTGCAGTAATGTAGTTTTCAGTACAGTATTAAAATTGCAGATTAAGATTTCTTTTCATGGACACAAAACACCACACATACATTAGAAGCAGTGTGTGATGCCATGCTGTTGGTACAAAATTTTCCTCTTCAAGCACAGGGGCAATTTTTCACATCTGTGTAATATTTATTAGTTCTCAGATTGCTCAGTAACTGGGATGGGTGGACAAGTGCATTTAGGTTGATACTATAAGCAAGGTGTTAAAATGGCTTTAAAATAGCTTGAACTTTGCTTTCTAAAATTTGTTTCACTTGAACTGTAGACTGAATTGTGGCAGTGTGGCACTTGCCTTGATTTTGGTTTGTCTGAGTTTTAACTTGCCCTTGTGGTGCCATGTGACCTCAAACCAGTCATGTAGTCATTGAAAGAGTGAAGACTTTTGAGTAGTGTTCAATATTAATTATTTTACATAATTGGCTTTTTATTTTCTTTTTTAGCATAGCAAGCCCAGTGACATTAGAAAGGAAAAATGGCATTATTGTCAGAGCATTGGTCTGAGATCTCAGGGGCTTATATTTAGCTCTTGGTCCAAGGGTTGTGTTAGAATAGGATTCATCTGGCTTGGTAGAATCAGTTGCTAAGAAAACCACAGCCTCCAGAAAGCTGTGTGAGCACAGCCACTGGTGCTTCTGCTGTTCTCTTGGTCTCACAGGGAATTAGTTCTCTTCCTCCTGCCCATTCAGGCCATGGAGGCCTCTCTGTCTACCCTCTCCTTGGTCTCTTGTTACATCCATCTTGTCAGCCCACTGCCAGTGGCAATGTAGAGATGGCTGGATGTAGCAGAAGCATTTTGTCATGCCTGTGGAAGGTCCTTTGCCTTGTTGCAACTGATTTCTTCATTTCACAGGTGTATTTCATTTGTCCAGTTCTTGTATGTAGATTGTAAGAAACTGGCTGTTCATATACACACAGCTGAGGACTTGGACTTAGAAAACTGGAGTTCAAGTTCCTGTTCAAATCCCATCACTTTCTGTTGTGGTGGCTGGCCTGTCAAAGCTTACTAGAAAATTTATTTTCCTTATTCTAGTACCTTCTTTTTTGTGAATAGTTTCAGGAATGTTTGAGATGGAAAACAATTTAACATCTTTTTTAATACCCTTTTCAGTATTAGTTTATTTTTGTGTTGAAACCTTGGTTTATCTAAGTGCTGTTCTCTTCTGCCTAACCTAAAGCATTTCCAGAAGTAAAGACATGAAAAAAAAAAATTGTTTAGAATCTAAAGATCAATTATATCAAGTTAACTTATAGGATTTGAGCCACATTCTCTAAATTATTTAAAAACACAATAGGTGCCATGAATATACAGATTTCATAAGCATTTCCACTGAGATTTCTTCAGTTTGAGGTCAGTGTGTATGCAGCCCATTCATGATCAATGTTTTAACCTTTTAAAAAGATTTTATAGAACCACAGAATCATGGAATACCAGGTTGGAAGGGACTTCAAGGATTGTCTGGCATCTTCTTGGCCAAAGAATGATCTAGAAAAGATGTCCCAGCATCCTATTCAGCTGAATCTTTAAAGTGTCCAATGTTGGGAAATCCAGCACTTCCCTGGTGAGATTATTCTAATGGCTGATTGTTGTCATTGGGAAAAAGTTTCCTTTCGTTTTCAGTCAGAATCTCCCCAGAACTAACTTATGCCCATTGCCCCTTGTCTTTTGCATGTGACTCCTTGTAAAAAGGAAGTCTTCCATCTTACATCTTATTAGTTACAAAAATAGTTCTTGTATGAGGAAATATACAATAAAGGCAGATTTGAATTTCATTTTGTATGTGAATAGTGCTTTGGTCATTTTTATCTCCTGCAGGAAATCTCTGCCACTTGCCTTCATGAACCTTCAGTCTTCAGTAATTTGGTCTTGTAGAGTGATGGCAGGTCATAGTTGTCAAGGGAAAAATGATTGCTCGGTTTACAAGGGCATAAACTTTTAAACATGTTTTAATAACAGGAGAAAGATTTTGAAATGATCTCTGTATTAAAGGGCAAATGAACGTATTAGGTTGATAATGGCTTGTGGTATTAAACAGGCTGCTTCATTTTATGCTCATTGGAATTTTTTTTTTCAGTACCCCAGACTTCATTAAAATATGAAATAAACAGGCTTGATGATCGCAACTGCTTGCATATTCTTTCTGTCAGACGTCCATATTAGTAACAAACTCTTTGTTGACTAGCAGAAGCTTGGCACAGAGTATAGGAAAGGTGTGCAGCTATTGAATGAGGTAATATAGGCTTGCTACACCTTAATGACAAATCTATTTCATACCTGACATGGACTCTGACAGCACTAACAATCTAATAAATCAGTCATGGGTAATGGATGCTAAAAGCTGCTTCAGAGAAAAAAGGAAAGGGAAAATGGGTGACTTTAGAGGAGACCAGGAGTATGTTTCTTCCCATGCTATAAAGCAAACTGATCAAAGGCCTCTGTATTCTCTCAGTAGACTTACCACAAGTTATTCACATCTTCCTGTTATAGTACAAATGCCGGCAAGTTACATGTCTAGATCAAAGTTACTTCTAAACTGGGAACAAAGTCTGAACCAAGCGTGAAAGAAATCAGCTGGGAAATCGACTGATCCCATCAGGAACAGAAGAGTATCATGACAGAAGACTATCATGATAGTTTTCTATCTAGGCTAGTCATTCTAGATGTGACTATCATGACAGAAGAGTAAAATTTCAAGAGTAAAGATAGTACAAAATTTCTTACATAATTATGATCATTAGAATAAAAGTTCTTTCTGGTTAGACTGAGAATTAGTCTAGTTAGAGTATTTTCTTGGAAGCACTTTCCATTTTTTTATCAGTTTTAATAGAAGGGCTTCTCTAAACCAGGTTAGCTGCAGAGTTTGGATTATTTATCAAATGGGAATGTAATAACAGAACTGGCTCCAGCACAGAAGGGAGAGGGAAGGATGTTAATTCTTGAACTCTGAAGAGACCAACTACCATTTCTAATTTGGAACTGAGTTGCCTGTGACTTAGGCAAAGACAGAAAAGAAAGGTATCTCTGGACGATTCGTGTCTTAGTTTAGGAGCACAGAGATAGAGCACACATCCTCTTGGATAAAGTCTTGGCAGTCACCAAAAGAAGACAGGAGTGGGCTGTGCCACAGGAGCCTTAATTCACATCTGCAGGAGGAGCTCCTGTGCAGATACTTACCTGCCTCTGTTCACAGTGCAGGGCTTGGAGCTCATGTAAATAAACTGCATAGTGCATCCATGTGTTCCTCTTCCCAGGGGAGACTGGCTAATGTCAAGTCTCACAGTTTTCACCTGATACAAATAGGAGGCAATATAGAAGAGAGAGTAATATCTATCAGTGTCCTGTAAGGCAGAGACCGCTTTTCTTTCCAAAATATGGCTTGCAGCTGCTAGGGGATTGATCTAGAGCTCCTATTCTCAAGCACAATGAAAACTTGTTCTGAATAATGAATGTTAATTTGGATGTGGCAGCTGCTACCCAGAGCTCCTAAGTGTGAATTAGTTTGCTGAAGTATAAATGGTAATCTTAGAGGTACATATTGTTATGCATACCATGTATATTCTGGTATGTCCTGCTCCTTTTCCAACTGATACCAATGTTAAAAAATTCAGTGAGGATGAAGATGTAGTATTAGGCTCACAGAGCATGTCTTGCTGTACAGCTTTTGTAGATAAATAATTTAAAGTGAAAATAATTCTATGCATAATTTTACGCATGTTTATTTATGTATATGGGGTATTGTAAAGTCTTGTTCATATGGGACATGATATATGTGTTGTTACCATGTGTCGTTACCTTGAAATGTGTTGTTACTAAAAACAAGTCCCAAAACATGCTATTCCAGTCCATCATCCTCTGTTTTTTCAGTGACCTTTGCAGAAGGCTTTTTTTGGCAGGAAGGCTGAGGGTTAAATACACATAGCTGTTGAGCTGCTGCTGTACTTATTTAGGGATAAACCAAGGAACGACATCTTCGGGCCATCAAAAGTGGTACCTTTCTGGAGCAAAACTCTGCTCATTCTGAATGGAGTTAAAACTTGTTCTGCAGGGAGTACATGCATTTCTTTCAACTTACATTACACTTCCTAGCAGGAGAGAAAAAGTCCTTTTCAAATGAAAATAAAATGGCATATCTCCTTTTGGAATACCAAATAGCATGGCCGTTTTGCCTTTAAAAGCATGCTCTTTATAACAATTTCTAGGAGGTTTTAAGCTAATGTACTATGGAGATACACATATGTATGCATACATATATATGTTCAATAAAGAATATAACCTGCCCCATCTTTTTGGCAAAGGTTAATAATGGTACAGATTAGGCACAAAAATTGACTCCTATTTATAGCAGTCTCCTGCTTTCTAGGCGGAAGTGTTAGTGTTACCTTTTCTCTTTAAAACAGCACAAACCTATTAAAAAATAATAGAGCCAGGGACTTAATGTTTAAACATCAACATGAATGAATATTACAAGGCACAGATGAGTTAAATCTGCCAGTGACTGTGCTCTTAAAAAGGTTTATGTTAAGCAAACCCCTCAAACACTCTCCCTTCTGCCTAATGGTTCTGTTTGCTGTTCCCATAACAAGAGATTATGGTTTACTGTACCCTATTTATTTTGGATTTTAATAGGATTTTGAAATAAGTCTGTAGCAAACAAAGAGTGTTGAAAGTCATAATGAGAATTTGAAGTTAGAATTAAGTAACTTAGAACTTCAACTACACTGAGCTGGTACAATATTTTTTTGGTGGAGTGCAATTAGTGAGACTAACTCATGCCTTAAGCTCCTTGCAGGTTTTTTTGTCACACAAGAAGCAGAAGTGTCATAGAAGACAAGATTTATAAAAATAAGACCCTGTATTTGCAAGAAAGTGTCCCATTTGGGTATTTTTCAACAAGGCGTAAAAGACCTATGAAATTATTAATTACGTTGTTTAAAACGCAAGCTGGGAATATAGTCATCACCGTATCTAGTGACTTGTTAGAAAGGTATTTTGAACAATCAAGGGAAGAAAATTAGTTAAGTGCTGAAGTGGCTGGGAGGAAAGGAGCAGTGTCTAACTCATCCTCCAGGAAAGAAATGTTACACTGACGCAATCTGTGGACCTACAGTGGCTGTATGTTGCGTCTATTTTGATATCAGATACTAGAACCTGTGTGTTGCTGTTTATTAGAAATGTTTTCTGTTTTATAAGCGTGCATGAACTATCCTCAATGATGCAAAACAACTTTCAATTGTCTAAAAATAGATGGGGATGTATATTGTCTCAAACAATCACTTCTAGAAATGTAGTGAGAAGCTGCAAGGAGATGAAAGCTGTTTTAGGTTTTCAAATCCAATCTTGGCAAGGGGTTTTGGTCATTAGCACTGTCTCTTGTAGACATTATGGAGGCCAGGTAATAGAAATCTTTTTTATTGATTGGGCTGTACTTCAAGAAAGGTGTAATTGCCACCCTAAATTTAATCTTGTAGATATTCAGCTGGTGCCAATGTTCTGCTTTAGTATTAATGTCTTCCTGGAACAGTTAAAGTGAATACTAAAAGCTTAACTTCATCTTAACATTGTCACCTATGATCTAGATCAGTGTGTTTTAGTAAAATATAGCAAGTATTTTTGAAGTGTGGTCCTTTATCTAAGTGTTTGTGGGAAACTTGCAGGGTGGGGCAAGTGTAGTTTGTTTGTTTTAATCTTTTGCATTTGGAATACTATTTACACTGGAGCAGTTCATCACATAAAATGAAAAGTGAAACTTCAGAAATGGAGAATAGAGAATCATTTATTGGAAAACATAATGGATACATTTAAAAGCATTTTGCTATATTACTTAGACATGGGAAAGTATGCTGCTATTGGTAGGAGGAATATTTCTGTGAGTTATAATGCAAACTATTTTTCCAAGCTTTTCTAAATATTTAATTTGCAGTATTCAGAGGTCTCAAAGTCACTATTTTTTATTTGCATAAATTGCCAATAAGGGTAAGAATAAATCTTATATCCAGTTACTGTTGCAGCCCTGAATAAAAAAAAATCCTTACTTGTTTCATTGTTCCTCTAAGTTCCTCCTAGAAGAGTGAGGGGAATGTTCGAACTTTTCTATTCCTCCATGAAGACACTGAGATTTTGGTCTCTATAGTTGCTCTGAATCTTTCAGTGAGACAAACGAAAGGAGAGTGTGGCTGGCCAGAGCATGGTTTGGGGTTTACTTTACTGAACCTGAGTTGTCCAAGGTGACAGTTTAAAACTCATTTTTCCAAGTGAATTTATAATTGCTGTCCTTATTCCTTTCCTTGCACTCTTTCCTCCTCCCCTCAAGGTCTCCTGTTACTGCCCCTTCCCATCCCAATTCAGTACCACTGCCTGCGACGAAAAATGCGTCTCATCTTTTGGCCACTGATAGGTGAGCCAGTGGTAGTTTTCTGTAAATCTGAATTTTCAGATTAAGATACAAATTTCTGAGACACCTAGATTTTCCAGTATTTCACCAAGCCCTTATTGTATGATTAGAAAGCTAGATTTCTAAAATGCTCCCAGGTAGCTCCCAAGCTATCTGGCTACATGGGGGTCTTGTGTATCCTCGGCATGACAGCCATTAACTAGCCCGAAAGCAATATGTAGCCGTTACAGAGGGCAAAGGAGAACTCAGGTGTAGAGGCAACTAAAAGACAGTAATTCATCAGGTATCTCATTGATACTGCCACAAATGCACGCTGACGCATTAAGAGTTTAGAAAACTAAAGCATTTGCCTTTAGCAGTTACTCAGAGGAAAGAGACTACAGGCTGGAGCCAGTGTTAAACATTACTCAGTCTTTCCCTGAAGTAGTAACTGAAATTCCTCATTAGAAGCAGTATATTATTTATTCACTTTTCTCTAGAATGTGGCTAGACAAATCTGCTTGAAAAAAAAAAAATGGGTAGAAATGAGGAAATTTATGTTTGCCTTTAAATTCTAACGAAAGCAGATTAATATCATACAAAAAGTTTTTATACAGTGGTCTGTACCATTTTAAAGTCTCGCTGTCAGAAGCAGTCATTGTGATGTTGTCACTATAGCATGGATCACAAATTTGAGCATTGCCATAGGCTTACTGAAAATAAATGTAGGTTTATTAACATATGAGAAGTTTGGTTTTGGGGGGATTTTTATTATTCCATGTGATTATATGAGGGTAGATGGGAAAGAATTTCACACTGTATCTTCCCAAATGAAAAACATGCCTAGTGCCAGATTATCAATACCCAAATGATTGTCTTCATTGTCCTGCTGTTATCTTCATCCTATTGGGAGCTGTAAAAGAGAGATGAGGATTCAGCTGCTTGACTGACTGTAGAAGAAACAGCCTCATGCATGTGCTGTCATGTAAGAAATATTATGTGCAAGTGTTTGAATGGCTCATTGCAATTAGTTTATTTTCTTTGGCATTTTTATGTAATTACAGCAAAATCACAATCCACATTTTTTCACAATTTTGACTTAGGTAACCAAAGTTTTTAACAACCAGGGAATGAAGAACATGTTTTTGAAAGGGATTAAGTAGTGAAATGATGAACGGAACTGTTTCCAAAACATGCACATAAAGTGATATCATCTAGCTATGGCTGATTTCTGCTCCATCACTTCAACAGGAAAATAGCTATACTGCTGTAATGATTCGGCTTAGGCTGTATTATTTGTGGTGGCGCTTGACAGTTATGGAGTTGGAATTCAATTTCTTTCATCTAAAGCAGGTGTGCCTTAAGAAAATCATTCTGCCACTTCTGTATAATGCATGGAGATTGTTGGCTTCTTTCCTGAAAGCGTTTCAGTGCACTTATCCCATTTTCATACAGCAGAAGTTGTCCATGAATATCATCCTGATTTAAATACATGAGTGAATTTTCTTTATCCCAAAATAAGATAATTGATGATATGAAATGCTTTATTTTATGCTAACATATAGATTTAAGAACCCATTTTGAAAGGCAGTTTTATAAAAATCTGTGTTACAAAGCACATAAACATGTTGACAATATATTATTGAGGGCTGGAAGAAAGGTGCTTCTTAATTTTGATGTATCTGTATTTGATATGACAGGTTAACCTTGATATTAGCATCATGTATCCAAATTTTACTTCCCTGTTTGACTCCAAAATACCTTACCATAGTTTCTGATAGAGGTGTATCCAGGTAGCAGTTGTTTATTTGTGCATAGCACATGGCACATTTATTTTATATGAAAAGAGAGTGTAATTCTAGAAGTGCCTGCTGAGATCTAGACAGATTAGGTTTAGTTAGAGTGAATATTTGAATTTACATAGAAAAAATGTGTGTAATATCTGGAAGTGTGATACATGTTTACTGAGGTCAAATAAAAATGTATGTGCATTTCTGTGTCATATTACATATTTCCATATATCTATATGCACATTTATACTAAAATATATATATGGATTTTAGATGTGTATATATATTGATATTCTAGGTGTAAATATATCTACATTCTAAGTCTAGAAAGAACCTTTAATATCAGAGAGTCCAACTACTTACCCAGGACTGCCAAGTCCATCAACTAAACCACGTCCTTAAGTGCCACATCTACAAGTCTTTTAAATCCCTCTGGGGGTGGTGATTCCACCACTTCCCTGGGCAGCTGTTCCAGTGTTTGATAACTCTTTCAGGGAAGGAATTTTTCCTAATATCCAATCTAAACTTCCCCTAGCACAAGTTGAGGCCATTTCCTCTCGTCCTATCACTTCTTATTTGGGAGAAGAGACCAACCTCCCTTGTTACAACCACCTTTCAGGTAGTTGTAGAGAGTGATAATGTCTCCTTCCTCAACCTCTTTTTCTCCAGGTTTAACAACCCCAGTTGCTGCAGTGTATCATGATGCTCCTGAATACAATCTGAGTATACGAACAAGTTTATGTGTTGAAGGTATTCGGTGATATGACGAGGAAGTCACAGTAATTTTTCTTGCTTAAATAGCACTAAACTACTCTTACATTCCTTTGTAATAAGCAAATAAATAGTCTGACTGACATACATGTATTGCTCAATACAGCTTATATTTTTAATTCCCTTTTTTATCTCATATTACTTCCATTTATTTATCAAATAATATATGAATATGCATGCCATCTTTTCCTAAAACTCCACAGATGATTAGTTTGTATATTCACAGTCACTGAATACAACTTGTATAACTTGGGCACCATGATTTGTGGTTTAGTGTCTCTTAATGTATAAATGAACAAAGTAATAGTGATGTTAAAGTCACTAGCTGCAGCAAAGGGTTGCCTAATATGAGAAATTGTTTATTAAAAACATTTTGTATTTTCAGGCTGTACTGAAATCAATAGTATGTTTGATCTCTGGAAGGTAGTCAATGGGTTCATTCATAGGGAATGAATGACCTCTTGCTGTTTGATTAACTGGTAAATTCCAGTGTCAACATCTGCTATAAGGTTTGCCTTTTGTTAATTATTATTTTGTGTAACAGGCTGCACTTCACAGTACCTGTACGCCTTAGAATGAATATTCAACAGACCGGCAAGTTTAGGGCATTAATATTTAAACTGCTATGGGGAAAATACACCATCATGATAGCTTGTAGTGTAATGTTATGTACCATTGATATCTAAACAGATAACATTGTTTAGCTTAAATTACTTGTGTTGGCTTAATTAATGCTATTACTTTAATCCATTTAGAAAGGAAAAAAAAAACAAAACCAAAAACCAAGAAAAGCATGATGGTATCAGATAGGGCAACAAATACAATACAAATTTCAACTTTCTGAAAAACTTCCCATTGTACAAATGGTGCAGTGGCTGTTTTAGTTTCTTTTGGGACTCGTGCCAAAGTTTTAAACTGTGGTTCCACTGGAAAAGAGGTCTGTTTAGCGTGTTTTGTTTGAGTCACCCCTTCCAGCCTTGAACAAATGTGCTCTAATGGCTGTTTTGAGTGTAAAAGTCAGCAGCAGCATTTGTCTTCATGTCTGCCATGAAACTTGCTAAATTATCTGGATCTCTCAAAGAGTCAATACAAATTAAAAATACAAAAAAGGTTTCTAAGAGAGTGATTGCTATTCTAGCAAGTTCATTAGCCTTCTGAGGAATGCTGTTGGCAGGCTGTGTTTAGCAGAAGTCCAAAACAAAGTAAACCAAAAATGTCAGATAATGAATTGGAGATCACTTGGCAATATAAATGTGAGAACTAAGATGTAGATGGTGAATAATTTGGGAAAATGTATATTGCTCCTCCAGGAATCTTAACTGCACAAAGGGGAACTATATTGAAGACTACAGCAGAGAAAGGGGAATAACTTGTTTAAGCAAATATGTGCCATCCAGCTTTTCCGAACGCACTGGCACAACCATACTCCAGACACTATTTAGTTTGTGACAAAAACAAAATAGAGTTTTGCAGTGACGCATTTTTTTCACAGCTCCCTGTATTCTATGTCCTTAACATTTTCGGTCTGTAATCTATTTTCTCACTCTAATTTTGTAAGACTAAGTTGAAGACCAGAAATGAAGTTTAAAGGAGGAAATCAATCTCCTAAACTCAGTAAGTGGCAATTACCTTGCATCTCCTTCTTTAGGAAGAGGAGGTTGGCATGACTCAGCTGTGGGTGCAGTCACTAGAGCATCCCTTGTCAACTGCTACTGAGAGGAGGGAAGAGGCTGCTCCTCTTCAAGTTAATTCAGGGTTTTTTCTGACAAATTTTACATGCCATTGCTACTGTGTTGCTCCCATTGTCTGAAGATTCTCGTAACAGAAACAGAATGAAGCAGGAGTTTTAACTCCTATAGGATAACACAGCAGTATATCTAACAGGAAGAAGATTGCAGACGACACAGGCAAGGCTAATGTGCTCAATGCCTTTTCTTCAGTCTTCATGGAAAGGTTAAATGTGAAAAAAGGTTTAACATGATCAGAATTAATAAGGGAAAGTAGGGAAAGAACTGAGTATTTAGATTCAGAAAAGTCAGGTGTAAGGCCTGTTTACAAGGTCAAATGACTAGGCAATAAACTGGGATTTGAATTTATGGTATGCTGTCTGCTGTGCATCAACTCCCCTTATGGAAGTCTTAGTAAATGAAAGGGTCTTTACAGGAGGCAGCTTTTCTAGGTTGACAGGGCCTCTTAGAGTTCACCTCAGCATATATAAAGATGCAGTTTCTAAACCAGCAGTGATGTGCTTTGAGTACTCCCGAAGGATATAAATAGTCCTAATAAACATATTACATATATTTAAGTGAGAAAAAAGAAAAAGGAAAACCAAGGAAATGTCAGCCAACAATTCAAACTAAGTTGGTATCTGGAGAGATGCTAAACCAAGTTATTAAATAATCAATTTACAAGCCCCTTATACTTAATAAGGGAAGTAGCTGCTCTACCACCAAGAGCAGACATGTTTTTCACATTAAGGAGACTTCTGATATGTCTCAGATAATCAGGCCAGTAAGAGTATGATTCAGATGAAATATGTAAGGAGCAAGGCTTGTTTGAGAAAGTATTATCAAGAATTAATTTTACCAATAGTCTATAGGCCCTGATTTTTCTAATAATTGCTACTTTCATTAAAGTCTTAGACAATGAAATGTTACATTTTTGAACAATGTCACACTTGGAGGCCATGCAAGCAGGCTTAGAATTAATGATTTTTTTGATAAATGGGTGAAATAGTTTGAAATCCATAAGACAAAATTAAGTAAAGACAATACAGATGGTGCTTACAGAGGAAAAGTCAACTGCACAAATGCCAAATGGGAAATAAATGATAAGGTATCAGCACTGTTGAGACTGAGCAGGTTGCAGTGCTGTCACAGAACAAATGGAAATCTCTTGCTGTAAATGTATTGGAGGCTGGTGAGCCACACAGGGAGGCAGTTTCTGGGCTCTAGCCTGTGCTGGAGCTCAGTTACATGTCAGGAAGGATATAGAAAAACCAGAGAGAGTTTAGACAAAAGCAACAGGGAATAGGGTTTGAAACTTGGTTAGTTTAGGTTAAAAATTCAGGCAGCAGAGGCTCTGTCTTCAAGCATGTAAATATTGTTACTGTGATAACTTCTCTCTATGCCCACTAAAGTTACCCCAAGAAGTATCAATTTTACTTGCAACAGATTAGGTTTATGTTCAGCGTTTGGAAAAACAAAACTCTCCTCTAATAATGTTGTTAAATACCTGAACAATTACTTAGATAAACAGATTTCCACAACTGGCAGTTTGGAGAAGTTGATTAAATCCCGTTCAGATTGCTCACTTATTCCTGGTCCAGTCTAATTAACTCTTCAAGGGCCTGTCATATCAACTTTTCTACAGTAGTATGGATATGAATTCCTATGTTTACAATTTACTATAATCCATGCTATTAAATGAGCTTCATATTTTAATATCTCAACTGATTCTGATTTTTTCAATGGGTAGCTCATTTGCTTTCACATAGTATATGCCATGTAATTTAAACTACACACCATTATATCCATCATTTTTATTACTAACTTTAATTCTAGCTTTCAGCAAGGCTCATGGATTGAAGAAAACCTGTTAATTCTGTTTTATCCAGAACATTTCCTTCTTCACATCAAAGCAATGCATGTTCGTATCAGTGCAGCCAATCAGTATTTCTGTGGAATGAGCCATGAAACTGAAGAGTGCTACAAACCGTCTTAAAAAATATGAAATAAATCATTGCTGGAGAGACTCATGTGTTTACATGTATCATTGATGGCTTGGCATCTTGGACATACATAATACGCAAAGTCTTTTTCTACTTTCTTTTTCATTCAGGACTGATTTACTGTGTAATATTTTATCCATGTGAAAAGAAAGCCTGTTTTTTTTTTTTTTTTTTTAATTTTTTATTTATTTAATGTTTTCTGAAAGTGCAACAAAGATCCACTTCCTTTATGAAATGACAACTATCATAATTCACCCTTTCACAACTAGAATAATGCTCTAAAGCATTCCTGGTAATCTTGGTCTGCTTTATCAAAAAAGGCAATCTTGACCCATCAAGGGAAAGTCTTCTGGAAATAAATACTTGCAGACAATAACTCCATTTTATCTTGACGTATTCCTGCTTCCATTTGTACTTCTGTTAATTATTTAAGAAAATGTGCACCGGATTTTCGTAGGCTACAGCCAACCTGCATAATAGATTTTTATATTTAGAAAATTACAGCACTTACTCATTTTATCTACATCAGCTGCATTTCAGTATTGATGTAGAAGCTGTACTTTAGTATGAGAATGTACTTGTTAAAAAAATCCATACAGAACTTCAATTGTGATATTAAAATCTAATTATCATTAACAGAATAAAGTGACTATCTGAATAGATTTTCATGCTTTCTCTTAATGCATTATGTAATTGAAACAAAAATACATTGATTTTTGCCCTTTGGCTTTCAAAACAGATAAATGATAGATCAACCTGCCTATCCAAAAGTTGCAGATTGGGTCAGTCAGGTCGTCTGAGTGGAATAGTGTTTGAGTTTGAGTTTGGAAAATGTCTGTGGCTTAAAAATGTGGCCCTCACCAATAAAATAGAACAGAATTGTTTAGATTGGAAAAGACCTCTAAGATCATACAGTCAAACCATTAACGCAGTCATGCCAAGTCCAGCACTAAACCATGTCCTTAATGCCACATCTACGAGTCTTTTAAGTCGCCCTGGGGATGGTGATTCCACCACTTCCTTGGGCAGCTATTCCAGTGTTTGACAACTCTTTCAGAGAAGAAGTTTTTCCTAATATCCAACGTAAACCTCCCCTAGTACAACTTGAGGCCATTTCCTCTTGTCCTGTCACTTCTTGCTTGGGAGAAGAGATCAGCCTCCACCTCACTAGAACCTTATTTCAGGTGGCTGCGGAGTGATAACATCCCCCTTGATCCTTCTTCAGAAAAAACAACCCCAGTGCCCTCAGCCATTCCTCATAAGACTCGTGCTCTTTACCAGCTTCCACACTCCAGCACCTCAGTGTCTTTCTTGTAGTGAAGGGCCCTGAACTGACCACAGTATTCGAGGTGCAGCCTCACCAGTGCTGAGTACAGGGGGATGATCACTGCCCTGTTCCTGCTGGCTGCGCTACTGCTGATACCAGCCAGGATGTCATTGGTCTTCTTGGCCACCTGGGCACACCACTGGTTCATATTCAGCTGGCTGTTGACCAACACCCCCAGGTCTCTTTCTGCAAGGCAGCCTTCCAAGCTTTCCATCCACTTTGAGGTTAAGGATAGTATTTGCCCAACTCAATGATTCACAAATGCATGGGGTGAAAAAAAAAAACCAAACTAAACCCAAAAAAAGATTTGCATGAACTAGACTTCAGTTTGCTTAGGTCAATGGCAGAAAGAAATAAACCATTGTTTCTTCATGAGGAAACAGCTATCATAGAAAGAAGACACAGAGCAGGACAAGTGTCACCTCTTTTGGCTGTCATTCACCTAGGAAGGGCACAGAAAATTTAGTCCCCTCAGCTCTGTCTGAGCACATGCAGAAGCACTTATTTGGTAATGGAGTAGGAAGTGCTAACAGGTGATGGGAGAGATCATCCTGGAAAAGCATCTAACGGAGTTCCTTAGGCAAGTGAGGTGGATCCTTCTCTGACCATGAGAATTGTTTTTGTGTTTTGCCACTTTTGGGTAGGTCTGTAGTGGATATTTAATGTAGAGTTTGAGGTCAAGCTCAGCAAGAAGTTGGTTGGTTGCGAAAACTGGTGTGGAAAAAAGAATGAACAGGAGTAATTGCTGCTTGCAGACCTCCTGGGTGCAGGGCGTGCGATTTCACATTGCAAACAAGAGGCAAAGTTGGGAAGGCAGGGATGTGAAAAGCAAGTGGAGTGGTGTTTGCTGGGAAGGAGGAGGTTGCCCTTGTAATTCAGAATATCCTCCAGGCTTGGGCTGGACTGCAGCTAGCTGTTTTCCTCCAGGGTTTGCTGTGCAGATGTCTCGGACAGGAACACTGTATCAAGGGTGGCCCTAATTACCAGAGTAGACACAGCTTTTGTGGGCTTTATATTTGAAGCACTAAACTGTTCCTTGAGGGAAAATTTTGTATAGAACTTGGATACAGGGGTAATTTGGCAACTGTACAGTCATTGAATTTCCTTTAAGATATTGTATAACCCTATTTATATCTTTCATAAGGTTAACAGGACTTTAATCCATTTTCCTGTAAACTATTTCAGTTACATTTGTTTATTTTTGTTCTTACCATAAGAATCAGTGGGTTTGGACCTTGCCTTCTTTTTACATGCTGAGCCAGTATAGCCACTTCTGCAATGCATAAGACACTTGGTCTTATGGATCTGCTTCCAAATAGACATATTTGCTCATAAAGTGCTACAAATGAAAGATAAAGTTGTTTTGAGATACATTTATGCTAAGTCTCATAATTAGAAAGGGAATATTTAGGTGCTTTTGAAAATATATTTACTTCTGAAAGCAGATATATTTGACAAAATACATTGTGATTCTGTAGTTTCATATGATGGAGGAAAGGACAATAAATAAAAAAAAGTAAATGGAAGCATTAAGGATTGTTTGCCATAGACTTTTTCACGCCTATGTATCTGTTATGTTTACAATTGCCTTTATTTTTTCCTTTTCTCCCCAGTTATGGGGAAAGAGAAGACTGTGCTAAAATAGTCACATTAGCTCAGTCAGAAATGGATCAGTGCAAGACCTAATTTTGAAAGCGAGGATACATTCTGGGCATTGAGGTTGGGGTCAGATTTATGCTAAATTTTATTTTTGTTTCAATTGAAATAAAATAACAGCTGTTAAAAGGTCTGTTCTTGACTTGATATGAAAATATATGTTAAATATATACTCCCAAATATTACAAATAAATAAAAGGAAGAATTTGGTGAACTGCACAATTTACGCCTCTGGAAACTAGGGCATTAGAACACGTAACTTCTTGGCCCCACAGAATCAGTAATGGTTTCCTAAGGAAAAATAATTAGAAACCCTCTTCCATCCTGAATACCAGTGTACTTATTGAGGCACATCCACTTGAAGATGTTCTGTTATTAAAAGAATCAGTGGGGTTTTTGTTAAGAGAGAAAAAAAGATAATAAATTGAACTAGACAGATTTCAGCCACTTTTTCATCCTCGTTAGTTATTTGTATTGTTATGACATTGTTTTGGCATAGAGGAAAGAGAACAGCCAATTCATAGGGCACCGATTCAGGAATAACACACATGTCAAAGTATTTTAATTAGATCTCATGAGTTAAACCTATAAATATTGCCAGACTATTGCATCCTAATTACAGGCAGTCAAACTAAATGCCTTCAAAACTGGTCAGATGTGAATCAACAAGTGGCTTTTATATTTTCTTGTGTGGCAGAGGCATATACCATGTTCCATTTAAGACAGATCTGAAAACATAGATGCATACTTCCACTGAGTTTAAACTCTGTGTTGTTTTGGGTTTGGTTTGTTGTTTGTTTTGTTTGTTTGTTTGTTTGTTTGTTTTCTCCCCCAGAAAATCAGCTTCAACAAGTTCAGGGGCTGAAGGAGCAAATTCCAGAATTTCAGTGTGTTGGACTTAGGTTCTGATTTTGACACAGATTTGTGCTCATGCAAATTCTTTGTGTTATGATATAAAGTCTCAGGAATAGACCAGGCCAGTGAAATTTCTTTAGCAAACACATAGTGGGATTCTATACCATCCAAATGTGATTCTCAGTTATAGTAAATGTTATCGTGACTTTAAAAGGCCAGGACAAGCTGTTTAACAATACCTGGAATGCATATTGGTTTTGTTCTACCATGTGTTATCATGGCTGCTAACACTCTGTGAGGAGGTTGAGATTTTGGCAGAGTAGGGGATATTAAAATCTGAATACGTATACTGGACTTCCACCCTGACAGCTGCAGGACAGAGTGAAGAACCAGACTTACTGCCACTTTACACATCTGAAAAAGAGAGGCTGTAAACAGCTTGGCAAACAGCTGCTTTTTGCGTAAAGGCAGGTAGTGAGGGCTCATACTGTGTTAAAACTACTGACCTGTATCATGTCCAGAACAAGAACATGGATGGACCTGGACGTGTGCTTCTGGGTGCTCCTTTTTAAAAAGGCGTCTGTGTCAGGTTGTTATCTGGTGTTGGACTCCAGTCACCTGGAGCCAGCAACTTGCCTCCTAGTAGATGAGCTAGTTGATATGTTTCTGCTACTTTGAAAAGTTGAAAGTGCTGTCTTATTGACACAACATTTTAAAAGCAAATGTGGTCTGATTAGGTGTCTGTTGCAAAGCACTCCTTAAGACCCAAAATGGGCAGCTGCAAACTTCTGAGTTTCTCCTTCTTCTGTGATTGGGAGTCCCAGGTTTGAATCCTGGGCTTGGATGGGGCAGAGGATGAATGAAAGATAGGCTGAGAAAATTGGGGCTGTTCAGCCTGGAGAAGAGAAGGCTGCGTGGAGACCTCATAGCAGCCTTCCAATACCTGAAGGGGGCCTATAGGGATGCTGGGGAGGGACTCTTCATTAGGGACTGTGGTGAGAGGACAAGGGGTAATGGGTTTAAACTTAAACAGGGGAGGTTTAGATTGGATCTGAGGAAGAAATTCTTTACTGTGAGGGTGGTGGGGCCCTGGAATGGGTTGCCCAGGGAGGTTGTGGATGCTTCATCCCTGGCGGTGTTCAAGGTGGGGTTGGACATAGCCTTGGATGGCATGGTTTAGTGGCAGGTGTCCCTGCCCATGGCAGGGGGGTTGGAACTCGATGATCTTGAGGTCCTTTCCAACCCTTACTATTCTATGATTCTATGATTCTATGAAATCATGCTCAAGCTAGAACAGCATGCCCAACATTTGCCAACTTGCTACTTCAGCTCCTTCATAAACTTTGAAAGAGCTCAGGCTTATAACTGGAAAAACCTGAGAGTTTCATTCACTGGAACAGAAATTGTGCATTGTCAGCAGAAGGGGTGCCTTGTGCCCACATCAGTTTCGTTCCATTGTTTAGTGAGCTAGAAGAGAGAGAACTGTCTGTGATACTGCTATTTCAGAGAACTGTGTATGACATTAATATTATTCATTTGATATGAACTTGGGCTGGGGAAAAATGGAAGTTAATTCTTCTTTTATCTTGGTAGTGGATAAAATAAGGACATGAAAGGCAAAGAGAGATGGATTCTTCTGGACACCCCTATAGCAGCTGGGGAAATTCTAGTATGCATGAGCGGAAGAACAGGCATTGGATGTGGCTTTTTTTCTGACTGATTATCAGATGATGCAAACTAAGGAAAAAAGGGGAAGTACTTCCTCCTTTTTTAATCCTTTGCTACCTGCCTGTCTCTCCCTCTCCATCCATTGCTTCTTGCTTTGGCACTCAGAAAAACAAGAGCTCAGTTAGAAGAAAAGTTTAAAACATTTTGGAAGAAAATTGGAATTGAAATCACAGAGGATAATAACATAGCTGAAGTTCAAATGAATATTTCATAAATGTATTTACAAGGGATGCTAAGCCTCTGAACACTAAAAATGATAGAGGCTATGTATGCTTCATCCTGTACAGATTCAGAAAAGAAAGTAATTTAATAAGTTAAGCTTATGTTAAAATTATAATCAATAAATGCCCATTACAAAAAGAGATTTATCCCTGGGTATTAGAAGAACAGAGCTGTAATTTGCATGCAAACTACATTCCTTCTTAACAGTTTTCTTCTTTTAAGGTTTGAAAGGGTTACATAAGAAAGCTAGAAGAAAGCATGTCTGAGATGTTGTTCAAGGCAGAGAAAGAGAACGAGGAAGAATGTTGAGGAAATTATAAGGCTTTAAGTTTGACACATCGCATGCAAATAAAGAGAAGATATTCTGAAGGGCAATGAGGAACCAGTATGGGTTCAAAAATATTAGAACAGAAGATAGCAGCATGAATTTTAATGATGAAGATCCTTCACAACTATAACCTTGTTATACTTAATAATTGATTATTAGAATTATACCTTGAGCCTGCATTCAGGGCCTTAAACAACAGATTTACATGCCTAGCTAGAAGCCTTATGACTTTACTGGGTTATGTTTTGGCTATATCTGTCAGGATAATCAGACTGTACTGTCAGATCTTCACTCCTTTGGTCTAAAGTTTCTTTCCTAGCTCAAGAAAAAGAGTGATATGAGTTAACATTGCCAGAGGCAAGGGGAAGCCACAGGCATGGAGCTTTACACTGGATACCTCATATGGAATGATTGCATCTCCAAAACATAACGAACCTCGTCCAAATTAGATACAAGCTCCTTAACATGTGGTGACTGCTTTTGACAACACAGACTGATCTTACTCTGAGACATTGATGATTGATCAGCCTGAGAGATTGATGCCCTTTGTTCCTGGAGCTGCGGCCATGCTGCACCCCAAGGCCGTGACACCCTGACACAGGTGCTGAGCCAGGCCAACACCAGTGGTGTCCAGAGCATGCTGCTCCTGAACAATGAGGGGTCCCTGCTTGCCTGCTTGGGCTATGGGGACACTGATGCCAGGGTTACCGCAGCCATCATCAACAAAATCTGGGTAGCCTATGACAAGAACGGGCACCAGGCATTCAGTGAGGACAACCTCAAGTTCGTCATGACTGCATGGAGGGGTGAGTGGCCATAACACAGATGGCGAACCTGCTGCTCTGCATGTATGTGAAGAAGACAGTTGGATTTGGGATGCTGAAGCATGCGCTGGTCCAGTACCTGGAGGAGCTGCTCACGCATTGGCCATATCCTGACCGTAGAAGCAAAGTTCAGAGGTGCCACCACGTGAAAGCTGGTGCCTTCAACACCATCAGCAACCCCAGACCTTGGGGTGCCTTTACAAATAAAGTGTGGGGAGCAACACTAAGCTGTGTGGTTCGGTTGATATGCTGGAGGGAAGGAATGCCATCCAGAGGGACCTTGACACGCTTGTGAGGTGGGCTGATGCCAACCTCATGAAGTTTAACCATGACAAGTGCAAGGTCCTACAGCTGGGTTGAAGGAATCCCAGGCACATCTACAGGTTGGGCAGGGAAGAGATTGAGAGCAGCCCTGCGGAGAAGGACTAGGGGGTGTTGGTCAATGAAAAAATGAACATGAGCCGGCTTCAGTGTGCTCTTGCAGCCCAGAAAGCCAACTGCATCCTGGCTGCATCAAAAGGAGCGTGACCAGCAGGTCAAAGGTGGTGCTCCTGCCCTTCTACTCTGCTCTTATGAGACCTCACTTGGAGTATTGTGTGCAGTTCTGGTGTCCTCAACATAAAAAGGTCATGGAGCTGTTGGAACAAGTGCAGAGGAGGGCCACGAGGATGATCAGGGGACTGGAGCACCTCCCATATGAAGATAGGCTGAGAAAGTTGCGGCTGTTCATCCTGGAGAAGAGAAGGCTGTGTGGAGACCCCATAGCAGCCTTCCAATACCTGAAGGGGGCCTATAGGGATGCTGGGGAGGGACTCTTCATTAGGCATTGTAGTGATAGGAGAAGGTGTAATGGGTTCAAACTTAAACAGGGGAAGTTTAGATTGGGTATAAGGAAGAAGTTCTTTACTGTTAGGGTGGTGAAGCCCTGGAATGGGCTGCCCAGGGAAGTTGTGGACACTCCATTGCTGGCGGTGTTGAAGGCCAGGCTGGACATAGCCTTGGATGGCATGGTTTAGTGGGAGGTGTCCCTGCCCATGGCAGGGGGGCTGGAACTAAATAATCTTAAGGTCCTTTCCAACTAAGTATTCTATGATTCTATGACATTTTTGAATTATTCTGACTTAGACATTGCCAATCTTCATTGCAGCAGAACTGAAAATCTGTTTTAAGTTACTGTTAGCAGTGGTATCTGCTGAAAGATTAAAGCATTTTGAACTATCACTTGTAATAGAGATTGATGCCCATTTTTCGTGGTGAAAGTTGGCAGAAAAATCTGAGACATTGGTATTTGCACTTTTAACTATTTAAATTAATTGTTAGGGACCTAAAAGTGGAGAATGTCTTGCTCTGCTTTTTCTGGTTTTATAGAAGACCAAAGAGAGAAAATCTAGAAAAGATTTTGTTGCGGCAGCTATATCTGCTGCTGCCTCCAAACATCTTGAACTGTCCGTGTAGGCTTAGGCCTTTGTGAGTTAGAAACTGCACTGATTAAGGTGATCTGTAGCTTCTTATTAAAGATAAATCAAAAGTAGATATCCAAGGTAAATTTTCAGTATTTGTCCTTTTTCTCTTTTATTGGCTTAATTGACTACTCTGACTAGCTGTCTCAGTACAGAGGACTGAAACAATTTTTTCCACCTGAGGAATATCCAGAAAATGGTAGTGGACATCTCTTAGATCCTTTGCTTTAGTCACCCAACTGGACGTGTTTTAGCAAGTTAATGAGGAAAAAATGAGGTTGAACAGGTAGATAAAACCTGATCTGCATTTCCATTGCTGCCATACCAATAAGGGCATCTGCATGAATTCATAGGCTGAAAACAAACTTGGTTATCAAACCTCCTCTTACCCTTGATTAAGCCCCAGAGAAACCATCCAGCCGTAATTGCTTCTGGGCAGTGGAGAAGGTACAGTGTTTGCTGAGAAAAGTTATCATCTGGATTGTTCATTGTGGAGTGAGATGGAATTTTTGCATTATGAAATCAAAATATTTCAATTAATATTGCAAAATATATTAAAATTAATAGATAATATAAATAAACACATTCTTATATAGTATATATGTAAAATTTTAATATCATATGTAATAGAATAAATTAATATAGAATATCAATATTCATAGATAATGAATAGTATGTTTCTTATAATGTGATTGTTTCACCATTGTTGAGGTTAACAGCTGAAGTCTGTAGTTAAAGTAGTTCAAATCAAGGCCATATTTAGCCTTGTTGATACAATAACAATGCACAGAATTTGGGCATACGCATCCAAGCAAGAAGGGGGTGTTGAGCACAGGAAAACATTGGGATCTTAAATTTGATAAAGCAATTTTGCACAGAAATTTGTCACAAAACAAACGTCTGCTTGCCAGAAACACACTTGTTCTGGCAGAGTGTATGGATATGGCCCACTATTTGTGTGCTGCTGATGGGAGAGAAGACAAAGTAATATGAAAGCAACAAAAAGATGTCACCAGAGGTTGTTTATAGTCCCCTTTGTGCTGCTAGCAGCCTGCTTGTCAGGGCCAGAGCTGAGGTGAAGGTAAGCACTTCTTCAAGCAAGGGAGGCACTCAGAAGGCTCTTTGTATTTAGACAGACAAACACTTATTTTTTTTTTCAGTAAGTTCTGGATTTGAGTGAATAACCTCCCATCAAAACACAAAACCAGACTTGCTTTCAGGGATTACACTTCTATGCAAAACTTCATACCTAACATCTGTGAGGATGAAGATGTTTCTTGTTCCCCTGCTCCCTCTCTGCCACACTGGAATACCCTGGAGCAACATTGTAAGACCTCGCCATCTGCTCTGTGACAATAGTCCTCTCTCTTTCTATCTAAAAAAACAGTAATTCCAACCAGTTGGTGATTATCTGGGTTTGCTGTGGGACCTAGGAATTTCAGACAGTGTTTTTTGTACAAAAAGCTGATTTAACTTCCCATTACAGTGAAAATGTGGGAAGAAATAGCAAAAATAGAGTAACTAGTATGTGAACAGATTTGAAGCAAAGTTTCAAATGTTAGATAGATATATAAAAAATTGCCTAGGCTTGTGTGCCTGCATAGGATAGCAGAAACTGTAAATGATAGCAACCCTTGCCTTTTACAGGAACATGCACAATGTATTTATTTAATAAACTGAATCAGGAATATGTCATCAACTAATAAATAACTTTAAACATGGCCATGTTTGAACTAGAAGACAGCTGGCTCAAAGAAACAATTACACAGCCACTGGGATTTAACTGACAAAAGATCTCCATAAGTAATTATGCTCTGCGAGTGTGAGAGGAAAGAAAGATTGCCCTTTAAAGGAGATAATGCCTTGATATTTTCCTCATGCCCTTTTACTGTAAAGCTAATAACATACACAAACTGAAGCAACCCTGTATGTAACAGGCTGCAATGGGTCTCTTCCTCTTCCAGGTCTTCCATCCTCTCTGCATGCAAATACTTCCAGACATCTTGGTGGTCAGTATAAGCAGGTAGTGATTACAGCATCAGGCTCCTAGGTTATAAGATAGAATTTCTTTCAATGTTTAATGACACAGAAGGGGCTACTCCATTTCCTTCTGTCCTCAAATGCCTCTTTTTTACCTTATATTTAAAATTATTTTATTTAAAGACTACTAA
The DNA here is from genome assembly GCA_039720435.1 of Amazona ochrocephala. Taxonomy (NCBI): domain Eukaryota; kingdom Metazoa; phylum Chordata; class Aves; order Psittaciformes; family Psittacidae; genus Amazona; species Amazona ochrocephala. The sequence continues at coordinate 36,464,639 of CM077881.1, forward strand.
TTTTGTCTGACAGGTTGAGCTCAGCATTCACATAAGGAAAAGATGAGTCAGGTCTCTGTCTCATACTAATGTTGAATACAGAAATGTCTTTGAAAGTAATAGTTTTACTGGCTGCATAAGACAGTTCTGACAAATAGGAGGCAGAATTTGGGTGCTAATCATGTTATGGTGGACTTTCACATAATCGAATCATAGAATCATTTAGATTGGAAAAGACCTTGAAGGTCTAACTTATTTTCATGCCTGTAGAAGTGAAAACCAAAATTCACATAACCAAATTACTTCTTTGTAAAGATGTTGACCAGAGAAGCTGCAGATGCCCCATCTCTGGCAGTGTTCAAGGCCAGGTTGGACAGGCCTTTGAGCAACATGGTCTAGTGGAAGGTGTCCCTGCCCATGGCAGGGGGTTGGAACTGAATGAGCTTTAGGGTCCCTTCCAACCCAGACCATTCTACATTCAACAATCTATGATTATTGAGTCCAACCACAAGCCTAACACAATATACACATAGTAGAAAATTTACTGCATAAAGATCTCTAGTGCAACATGTGTGGCTACAAAACTGTAGTAATTGAAACAGCACTTACGGGTTTGGCACAGCATTCCTACCCATCCTCCAGAGCACTCACAGATGTTTGGACCTATACATTCTCCACCGTTCAGACACTTCTGCAAGCAAACAGCTAAACAGATTGACATGCAACAAGAGAGAAGATGTACATGAGATATCTGGATGTTCAAGATTCTGTCTGAAAGGTGACCTGCTAGGTTTTATTCCATATGGCTAACTTCTTTAGAAGTGTATGCTTTCTCTTCATCAGATAGATAATCACTATTCAGGATTCTTTGATATTTGAAATTTATCTTTGATGACTACCTACTAGGAATTTTGCTATTTCTAATGCTCAGCTCACCATCAACTAAGAATACTTCCCATATAATATATTCATATGTGTTAGATGCAAACTGTGTGTTCCATGTTACAAATAAATACATTCTCATAGTAAAGTTTGATATGTTTAATGCATATATTATTTCTCCAGCTATGCTGAAGGAGCGAATGCATGTTTTGGTGTGTATGTGTGAGAGACACCTCTTTCCTTCAGCATTTTTGAAGAAATTATTAACACTTAAATTTCAAAACACTGGTTCTGAAATAATATTTACGGTCAAGACCCAAAGGGTAAAAAGCCAATATTTTAATCTGGTTTACATACAGTATGTCATCTTGATTATAAATTTATTCAGTTTATCTGTCAATATCATGGTAAAAAATAGCCATGTAAGGAAAAATATTCCTTGGAAATATTTTAGGACAAGAGAGTTTTTTTAATTGCATTTTTATGTAACTGGAATCAGATCTGGTAGCGTTATGGAGTAAGATCACATAATTCTCCAAATTATGCACCAAAATGTATCTGGTGACCTTGAGAGTATATCAGTTTGGAAAGCTTTATAGCAGGCTTTAAATAGTTCTGTATTTTGAAACACATGGCTGTTCTCAGTAAAATATAACAAAATATGTGAAGCAAACATAAAATCAATGCTTCAAGTTTAATACTGTAAAAATGAATTTCTCTAACAAGATGTATAACAGACAGCTGCATGAAGCAGAACCAGGCTTCCCCTACACAGCTTTTTTTTAGCTTTGCAAACATCAAATGTTTATGGCGTTTTATATTACCTGTACTTAAAACTGTTTTTTCTTCAAACTGCTGAAGTAGCAAAACAGATTCTATTTACTACATTGTATTTTAATATTAAAAGAAGATTACAATTTATGTTGACTGGCTTATGTAATAATAATCTGTTTCGTGAGTAGTAGAGGTGCTTACGTTTATTACAGTGCTTTCCCCTCCAACCAGATGGGCAGTCGCAGACGTTTGGGCGTACACATTTCCCGCCGTTCATGCACATGGGATCACAGACACCTGCAGATACATGCCAAAGGGAGAACATGGTAGTTGGGAAATGAGGGAAGACTTTACTAGAAACTTATTCACTTCCCTACAGAAGGTTGAATTGCTTGTAATTAAAACACAGAAAAGTAATTTGGATTTAAGAATCTGAGGCAGAGAGGCTTGATAACTCCCATAAATCCTTCCGGAAAATGCTGTACCTTGTGTGGAAGCTCTTCCGGGGAAGCTCCAGTAAGAAGTGCCTCACCAGAAAAAGCAGATTATCATTAATTACAATGATTCTAAGAAAAACAAGTAAAAAATTTTCCGTGGTAGCTGTGGACAGATCGAATACTTGTTAGAGTGTTTGCTTCCTGACTGGAAATGTGTTCTCAGATGTTCATTTGGATAAGAAAAGACTTGAAGAGGATAGATTGGTTTCACACAATTTTGGGAATGTTTTTGTGTTCAACCAAGCATTAAGACTGAATAGATCTATCCCTCCATCAACTTTTTGCACCATTATTTGTTAAAGTACTTACCTCTTTTTTTATACATACAAATAAGACATGAAAGCCACGTTGTTCTTTTGACCACAGAAAACTGAATGTTTTTTTGGGGGGAGGGTTGTTAGGTTTCACTAGAAATCTAATTGCTAATTTTTGTGTCTCAGATTAAGGCCTGTATTTATCAATATTGTTGCTTTATGACAACCAACAGTAAATTCCCACTGTTATGGCAAGTTAAACATCTGCAATCCCAACCTGATTTGATGGAGGTAGATGCCGCAGACAGATACACAAATTCCTCATCTCCTGTGTCTCCCTGCCTGTTAATATAAGTGTAGGAGGACCCATCAGAAACAGTGTAGTTTAGAAACATTGCAGTGCTGGTATGATGGGAATGGAAATTATTTGCCTTTTGCATGGAAGAAAGCATTTGATAACAAAGAAAGCATTCAATAACACGGGTGGAAGACAATAAAGCCACGTTACACAGCAAGTGGTTGGACTGGCATACAAGAGCCATGTCGGCAGGCATCTGACAGTGCAAGTTTGAGAACACATTTGTGTTGAATGGCTTCCTCCATGTTTAAAGCTTTATAGGAACAATGGGATTTTCTAGTGACTCATTACCAATACCGGTAATTGGCAGGAGTCCTACTTGCTTGCAGAGCTGGGTGGCTGCATAACACTCAGCTCTTCCTCAGCAGGGAGCAGGCTACTTGCTTCTGCAGGCACCAAGGGGGCTGACAACTAAAATGTAGCATTGCAGTGCATTCATGAGCCTGAAGGTTGTGATGTCTTTTAGCAGTTAACATCAGCAGTTAAGAGCAGAACTTGAATACTAATGCTACAGTAACTCTGGTTTTCAAGTCATCACTATGTACAAGACTGAAACTACCACACATACCCCCACCTCGACCTTTACTGTAGAAGATGGAATCATGCAGAGAGTCTCAAAACAGGAATGATTAAAAAATAGCATGCAAAAATACAGCAACTGTGTTTGATGGGAGAATAGCCTGTTTCTCTCTTAAGTATGATCAGGCGTTTTTACATAGGTTGATATAGATTCCCTAATTATTCCTCTCATGCACTGAAATACTGCTTTTGTGGAGCTTTGTGTCATGGGTTACTCCTTCAATGTAGATGCTGCACAGGCAGCTCTTAGCGCTGTTGCTGCTCTTGATTGGCTGCTACGTTTGCATTTTGTTCTGTGCCAAGCCTCCTGGATCCCTCAGCATAGTGACCTGCCCTCAGGCAGGTCAGATTTATCCCCACTTATAAGGGCTGCTTGCATCCAAGCCCTGAAACTGTCATCCTCTTTTTCCTTCATTCTCCACCTCTCCTGGTCCATGCTGTGATCTTGGCCTCTGCTTACCAAGGCTAAAAGGGATCTACAGTTCTTGCTGAATTATCAAAAAGTGCTGCAACCAGTAGTTAAAACCTAGATGAGTTCAAAGTATCACAGTATAACTGAAATAATTTAATCTTTTATTTTCCCTCTTCCTTTTCTCTCCCTTTTGATCTCATGTCTCCAATAATGCACTTCTGACCTACAATCTTGTGTTATATTTGATTCCCTGTTTTAATCTCAGATATTCAGGATTTAAAAAAGATGACCCGAAAACACAGAATTTGTTTATAGATTTCAAATGACCCCAGTGCTAACCTTCTGTCCCCAATCAATTGAAAATCTAGGATTTGATTTTGAGATCATATGAAACTTGGACAATGTCTTCCCCCTGCTCCTTAAAACATCAAGCCAATAAAAAGTAACTAGAGGCACAGTAGCACTTGTTCAAATGGAGGGGTTCTCCTTTTTTTATTTTTTTTAACCATTACATTTTCTGTGAATTTTAAACCTCGTACAAACAATTACATTTTAGGATACTCCTTGTTGTTTTGTACTGGTAAATATTTTAAACTAGAACAAATGACTCTTCCTTCAATTACAGAGAGTCAAACTAGTCTGCTTTTTCATTAACTTTTCGTTTTCATTTTGTGTATAACTGAACTTGTACCAGCTCAATTTGTATTGTAGTTCAGCAAAACTTTAAGCAGTAGGTGAAGTCCAGTCTTGGTTTGAGTAGAACATATCAGTTCAAACTGACTTTCAATTGGGATCTATTTCTCTCTTTGTTCAGCTACCTACAAAAAAGTAACTGAAAATATAGCATGAACTTCCTTTACATTGTTTATTGGTCATGGCATCTCTCACTTTGGTGATAAACCCAAAGGAGTTGAATTCAGAATGAACAAAGGGAAGTAACAAACCTGTTCTGAACTGGAGGGAGCACTTCTGCCTGCGTGCCCTCCAGGGCAGGTACTTTCTCTTCCTGCTAGGGAATTCAAGAGCACCTTTATGTACCTGACTGCAGTGTTATCTCTCCCCTTTTTCTCTCTGACATCTCCATCTTCTTCTCCCTTTCTTTAACTTTCTTAAATACAATTCCATCTCAATACCCATCAGACACACTTCAACATTTGTTAATGATAACTAGTTCAGATCCTTTCTAGTCCCACTCCTTGGCCTCTGTGGAGGAGCTCCAATTTCAAAATAGCAAACAAAAATGTTACTGCCTCTCACAGGAAAACTAAATAAATTATCCTACACTAGGAGAGCAAATCGAATTATTGTAATCCTCCCAGGCACTGGCCTGACTTTGAAAAGCCTCACAATTCTTTTCCCCCCTCCTCTTAAAATAGGCCTGGCATTTTGACCCAAAGACGGCAGTGGTCTGATGGGTTTTCCACCTGTCTTGGGGACTAGACCTAATGACAGGAATATAAACACATTTGTGTCATCTCTTCATTGTAATTTGGTCGGGTGTACCACTGGACATGGAGAAAGTCCTGTACTATCAACACATCTTGAATGCAAGCTTTCTAGCAGTCAGTATCATTACAGCCTTAATCCCATTCCCCTTGCTATCAGTGGTGACATTTCCATGCTTGTCAGTAAGAACTGAAGAATAGAATTTCATATGCAATAGAGTTACTCAATTCTGTAACGTGCCACAATTCTATAAGGCCACCTCTTAAAACTAGAAAGGACTTCTATGATCTTACACTTTCCAAAATTGGTAAGTTAGATAAGGTGAGCCTATGTTGACGGTGATAATGCAGGTTAAAGAAAAAGCATGATTATGTGTTGTATTTCAGGTGAGGAGTGATTTTGATAAGGTAGCAAGTAGCTGCAGGTGTTAAGATAAAACACAGGTGTTGCATGGAACATCATACAAAATGTACACAATTCTGTGCATTCACAAGTTGCTAAGTTTTCTATTTTATGTAGCAGCTATTTCTCTTTGATGGCATTAATGCATTTTGACCTTACAATCACTTAGAATTCCCTGTGACCCTTTTCACAGCTTATCTTCTCTAGGCTGACTTCGCCCAGTGAAGTGCTTCTTGCAACTCTTTTTATCAACCTCCATGAAGCTCTATAGTTCAGCTGTTCAGCTTTAACGTCTTTAAGATAGTCAGAATTCTTGCTTTGTCAGACAAAAGGAAGACTTTTCCTGAAAACCAAATATTTCCAGAGATTACCAAAATTCTAAGAAATGAAAAAACCCCAAACCAAACCAACAATCATTCAACACCTTAATTGTGGTACATAAAGCCAAGTAGACCCTGCCGGTGCAGGAGGACCATGTCCAGAGATGGACACCTAAAGTTCCGGTGTCTTCCTTTGCCTGCCTTTACTATTGATTTACAGTAACAGTTCCCCTAAAAAAATACACAGTATTAGGCAAAATATCCCTTCTATGCAAAGCTGAAAGGGAGCAAATTTAGGCACTGGGCATGCTTTGCTGGACTGCATGAACCGAGGAACTGAGACTAATCTCTTGCTCTAACAAATAGCGACAGTGTTAGCCGGCAGTATCTGCTGATCAGTTCACAGTGATTAAAAGAAGCCAGACAGTTCTTTCAGACTCCCACTGTTCATGTGAATTAGCAAACAAAAACTTTTCAAGTTGAACCTAAGTCACTTTTTAATGCAAGTACCCCGTTACACCTTTTCTCACTTGAAGTAGGTGATAATAAGTAGTGAAAAACTTGCAATTTTCTTGAAATGAGACAGTCTACATCACCACCCTCATAAATTCAAAGCAGAGAGAATATTAAATCTGGGTCCTAAAATCCTGTCAGGAAGGGATCCTTTGCAGTGTTTCAGGAATACATCTTGCTGCAGCTGAACGTCCGTGTCCTTTCCTCACCAGACTACACAGATCTACCTCTTTCTGAATCAAAAATTACCTGTCATCACGTACCCTGAGCCATGCTGCTGCTGAGGAGACAGTGCATCACGCTGCACTGCTGATTAGAAGATGTAGTTTTCAAGACTTTTTTTTTTTTTTATCTGTTCTGTAGAAGCTTGAGAAAATTGTCATGCTTCTGGATGCCTTCTGCCTTTGGATGGAAGAGAGAAAATAGCCTCAAGCAGTAACATCTGTGTGGGCCAGCTGGGGTAATGCAAAAGGCAGTAGCTTACTGACAAAGAGCACAGAAATGTGTCCAGAAGAACATCTACTGTCGATATATGCTTCAATGTATCCTTTAAGTCAACATCCCTGTGCTGTCAGTTCTATGTGATTCACAGGCACTGCTTTTATTTTTGGCTGTTGTTGGTTTTGGACTGACTTCTTTGTGGGCCTGGTGCATATTTCAACTTGCTGTTGGTCTTTAGAGGAGCTGAAACTTGGTCAGCGGCAGTTTGGGCTTTTTTATGTGTTCATGTTGTTTTAGTGTTCATTTTCTCCTTTCTGCTTAGTGGTTATCTTGATTTGCTATGACATTCTCAAAACCAAAAAGCTGTAGCTGGGGAGATATGACACCATAAGGACCCAGAGCATGGGACAGATTTAAAAATAACACCGACTGGTCTTGTCAGGAAAATACGGACGACAGAACTCAAGCTGAGAACAAAAATGAAACCAATAGATGTGAAAGCACTGGGTTTCTGTTAAAACTGGCCCTTTCTAGTTGTTTTCAAATGTTTATAGGTCATACATATCACCTATTGATAAAACACAAAAACTGGGTACCTCTGTGCCAGGAATGGCACAATCATGAGGCCACAGCCTTAAAATGTCGGGATGTTGCTAATCTTTTTCATAGGACAAGAACTGGAAGGTCAGATCAGCAGTTTCACAAAATAGCACAGTTCAATTGATTGACTGGAAAGAAGGTTCCCTATCTCTCTGGATGCATTATGCATCCCAGCGGCACTGCTAGAATGAAACATTATCCTGACTGCAGTAAAGAAACAATTTGCTGGATGCTTCTAGGCTCCAAATAAAGATATCATCTTGCTGAATGATCTTTAATTCTTCAAAAAATTAATCACAAAATAGGTGTGTTCTGGCCAAAAGGGGTGTTTCTAACAAAGGTCACCATTGTTTGGATTCTACTGCCCTGACACTAGAATAAACTAGTCGACATAAAAAATGTCATTCTCCCCTTTAGAGGGTATAACTGATGCTCAAGAGATCATTAGCGAGATGGATGTATCAATACATCTGCTGCTGTGAAGGTCCCAAATGCACACAGCTCTGAAAAACATGTTATGGATTTGGGACACCAGCGATTTCTAGTCCCCTTTTTTCTGCTTCCAAGGGCAGGAAGGAAATAGTTCTGCCCATGTTGCATTTTATGCATGTATATTTTTCCAGACCTTGATTTTCTCTATAATTCCTCTTCTATGTTGATATGGATTTGTAAATAAATAACTTTCTTGCCAAGCTCTGGAAGAGTAACATCGAATGTGTTATCCACTGAATGTCAGTAATTATAGCCACAGATTAAATTCTGAGAAGGAATACTTGTAATACATGTAATAAAACTGTTTGCAATTTTTGTGCAAGGTTCTTCTAAAATTTGGATTCTTACCCATAACAAGCTACCAATCATTTTGAGGTTTTCTCATCCCTGTTTCTCACTTCACATGTCTCTGTCAGAGATGCAAAGCGCTTCTTTAATAAATTACCTTTCTGAATAGTAAAAATAATCTGGTAGAAACCTCTGAGGGGTGCACTGCGGGAGAACCAATTACTACAAAACACAGAGGGAGCTGTAAATGTAATTGTGATGGGCGTGGTGACAGTTTGCATTTATAATATATTCCCTTTACCACATGGCTCTAGCAATATGAGTTAGTTTGCATGACCTAGCACACATTCAGAAGAAAAAATGGTCTGAAAAATTGTATACCTTACAGACTGCAGTGTAATGTCAGTGCTTTGTCTAATTCTGTCTAGTCTTCATTCTGATGACACCAAGCTGTGTGGTTCGGTTGATACATTGGAGGGAAGGAATGCCATCCAGAGGGACCTTGACACGCTTGTGAGGTGGGCTGATGCCAACCTGATGAAGTTCAACCATGCTAAGTGCAAAGTCCTCCACCTGGGTCGGAGCAATGCCAGGCACAGCTACAGGTTGGGCGGGGAGGAGATTGAGAGCAGCCCTGCGGAGAAGGACTTGGGGGTGTGGGTTGATGAAAAAATGAACATGAGCCGGCAGTGTGCGCTTGCAGCCCAGAAGGCCAACCGTATCCTGGGCTGCATCAAAAGGAGTGTGACCAGCAGGTCGAGGGAGGTGATCCTGCCCCTTTACTCTGCTCTCGTGAGACCTCACTTGGAGTATTGTGTGCAGTTCTGGTGTCCTCAACATAAAAAGGACATGGAAGTGTTAGAACAGGTCCAGAGGAGGGCCACGAGGATGATCAGGGGACTGGAGCACCTCTCGTATGAAGATAGGCTGAGAAAGTTGGGGCTGTTCAGCCTGGAGAAGAGAAGGCTGCGTGGAGACCTCATAGCAGCCTTCCAATACCTGAAGGGGGCCTATAGGGATGCTGGGGAGGGACTCTTCATGAGGGACTGTGGTGAGAGGACAAGGGGTAATGGGTTTAAACTTAAACAGGGGAGGTTTAGATTGGATCTGAGGAAGAAGTTCTATACTGTGAGGGTGGTGGGGCCCTGGAATGGGTTGCCCAGGGAAGTTGTGAATGCTTCATCCCTGGCGGCGTTCAAGGTGGGGTTGGACATAGCCTTAGATGGCATGGTTTAGTGGGAGGTGTCCCTGCCCATGGCGGGGGGGTTGGAACTTGATGATCTTGAGGTCCTTTCCAGCCCTTACTATTCTATGATTCTATGATTCTATGATTCTATGATGTGTATTGTCTTATACCTATGGGGCCTTTTAGAGATATTAAAGCAGGAAATGAATCTAATCCAGGTATTAGTTCAGGAAAAATGGGAAAACTAATACTGTGTGGCAAAAATACTGAGATGCTGGACTAAACTCATGAGTGTCGGTGTGTAATGTAATGCATTCCTGTTTGCTGTCATGTCAGTCCCATCAGATGATAACATTTTCTACCAGTTAAAGAGGCCCTTGATCTCTCCAACTGTACCTCAAAAAGATTGCCTGGTAGTGTGTGGTACGCAAGACTCTTAAGCCTCAGAAAGATGTGGAAGCCAGTGAGGGATTGTCACTCCAGTGCCGACAGGGGACTCCACTCTCCTTGGGCTGAAATGCTTCTCCCTCTAGGTCTCCTGATGTTCATTTTGCCTATTATATCTTGTCAGGTGAAACTCTTTTTAAGAGATACAATAGCATGAAGTTTGGGTAGCTGCAGAATATTTCAGCATCTTTCAGAGTGAAACCCACTATAAACAAAATAAGCATGTGTATATATGTATATATATATGTATATGTATTCTTCCAGGAATTGTCAGATTTTATCTGACAATAATATCAAGATAGCATTAGCAAAACCTTTTTCTTCTTTACTGATTGGTTTTGCTCTGATTGCAACTGTTAATTTGAAAGGGACTATAGCTGTACTTTATTCTCATCTTTGCAACTGCTAGCATATAATTAATGTGGGGAATTGCAAAGTATACTCTCAGCACAGCTTATGTTCCTATCTTGTTAGAGTCTTGGGTTTGGTAACATTTTCTCCTCATTGAAGAATGCTTTGTATTTTATTAGGTCAGTGAACCATTACAGCATGTGTATAAATTGTTCTGTTGAGCTGCTTTCTTGTCATGCCTGAATAAGAAGTGAAAGAGCATTCTCATGTTTTTCTCTGTTGATTCGTTTTGCAGTTTCTGTGCTTCTAGTGTGACCTGCCATTTAGGCACATTTTCATTGTGCTGTGCAGGCTATGACGTTGCCTAGGCATGATGCAATTTGGTTTATTTTCATCTATACAAAAGAAAAGGGAGATTCAGGAAGAGTAATCAAAGAGAAACCAAAGAGAACTGCAGTGGTATGGGAGACATACATAGTCTCAAATTAAGGAGACCAGCCACAGACCACTGTGGTCTGGCTGATAATCCAGCCAGAGTGGGAGCCCAGTCAGGGTGTTTGGAAGAGAATTGCCATCTGCACTGGCACTTCACTAATCTGTTAGTCATCCTGTTATTATCTGTGTTAGAAGGTAAGCTAAGGCTTACTTGGGAATCATGCTGGAGAGGACTGTGTTTCCTATATCTTTTTGTGTTTAAGCAGACAATGTTAATCACAAGAATAGTCCATCCTCTGGGCTTTTGAGTAGTAGGTGCTATGCCCCTTTTAAGTGGTGCACCCTTTAAGAGGTGGTTTAAACATTTTAATTAAAAATAGACACCCCCCCCCCCCCCAAAATATTGTTTCTTAAATCAATTAGTTGAAAAAAGCACTCACCTTCACATGGAAGCCCACCGCAAAGAGAAATGCATTAATTCAGGACTCCCTGCTCTTTGACTTTGTCTGCGTTTACATACAGCGTCAGATCTTACTGATTTCTTTAGTGCCTTTAAGATACATGTAAAGAAATACTGGTTCAAAACCTAGATTTTCAACTACAGTAAAATTCATGCTGTAGTCTGTGAATGTTTTGCTTAGGGAATGAATAAAAATTTAATAAGGCTTTTGGGCTTATTTAGGATATATATTCAGTTCTTACCCAGATGTATTCTTGTTCTCTTCCTGCAAAATAAATTTAGACAACTGCATGTGCTCAAAACTTGTATTAAAATAAATGCATGAGCTCCATATATATAAAGAAAATGTAGCTTTTAAGAAAGGCCAGCTAATGGTTTTTCCACAAATCCTCCCTTAAAAGCAAGCAAATGAGCACTCCTCTGAGAACAGACCACAAACCAGGCTGTAACTTGGGTCACTGTTTTAATATTTGTCTCTCTCCCTTTTTCAGGGATGTCAGCCCTCCCAGTTCCCCCCAGGCAAAATGCATGGATCACGTGTTCAGCTGAATGGGAAAGAGAGTAGTAGCAGCCCTGATTTTCATCCCCTTCATCTTCTATTGTATTTCCTACCCAAGGAAGGAAGAGGACATGTAATATGAAATCATTGTTTCCTTTTCCTGTGTCTCCAGATTGTGCATCAACTACTCAGCCTGAAAATTTTTCTACTTCTGTTGCAAAACTAATGCTTTTTGCAGTAAGTTACAGGTCCCTCTGAAATGAGCAGCTGTTTATTTTGCTGAACACCCACTGCCTGAGGATATCTGCCATCCAGAATTCTTGAACAAATAGTTGTTGCCTTTAAAAACACATCCTTGACATATGAAAAGCAGGTCTACCACAAGTGATTTCTCCATCCATTTAGATGGATTGTTCCCTGCTCAGTTATGTGGGAGGGTATGCTGTACATCTGATTTGCAACCTGGCTTATTTTAGATAGCCTAAGTCAATCTGTCTACTCAGTAAAGATATTCCAGGGAATATATCAATCAGTTGTTGTCAAGATGACAACTTGGTAGAAGTGTGATTTATTGAGTAGTAAAACTTCCTACTTATGCAGCTGGTGAGGCAGTGATCTACAGAAACATTACATGGGAAGGCTGGAATATGGAAAATCAGTGACTTTCACGATATGACATTGCTTAGCAAAAAGCTGCCTTTGAAATCCAGTGTTCACATTTCCAGTTTGTTTGCTCCTTGATCTCGTGCAAGTAAAGTCCTCATGGTACTGGGAAGGAAAAAGAAAGGGGAAGGGAAGAGCAAGTGGAGCTGGAAGAATGAGCATGAGTTATATTGTGCAGTGTGTGTTGGCTGTAAGTCCTGCCTGCATGAATTACTGAAATGGAGAAATAGTTATCTACTAACTTTGAGATCCAATCTGCAAAGTCCCAATATCAGTGCAATGATTTATGTGACACAAAGCCGGCAGGATTCAGCCTGATGCAATAAAATAGGTGCATGCAGAAAGATGGTCTCTGTTTTAAAGTATAAGTAAACTCCTGCTGGCTGTCTACGAAACGAGTGGCAAGAAGGTGTGCTGCCGGAAGAGGGCCTGAGGTCAGGTTGGAAGTGTGCCTGGTGTTCTGGAGAAGGGAGAAGGAGGATGTTCAGCCTATTCTCCTGTGACCTTTGCTTGCTGATGAGCTCCAGAGGGAGCTGTGGCTTGCCTTTTTGCTCAGAGATGAACTCCCTAGAAGCAGATAGCCACAGAGAGGGGATAAACATGTTTCAAAGCGGACCCATGAATCGCTTCTTTTCTTTCCTTCTCTTTGCTCTAACGCTTCATAAGAAAGGACAGCTTTTATTAGCTTTCCATTTGTAAGAGATATTTGTAAAGCAGTGCAAATACATGTAATATGTGAGACCTATTTTCTTTGTTTGTAGTTTTTGTAAAACTGCAGTAGAAATCAGTGTGAACACTGCTCTAAAGCCTTATGAACAGGAGCGATATCCCAGGATTGTTACAGCTGTGCATTATTTTCAAAAAGGAATTTTAAACCATGCGCAAATAGCTTGTCTTTAGTATTAATGCCAAGTATGCTTGGTTGATGCAAAGTTGATCCAGAAATAGATTTTATCTTGAGGTACTACCAGCGCTTGCTTTCTTCCACTCAACAAGACTGATTATACTGAAAACAATGCATAGCAAGTGAGGATACAAGGTTGTACAATTGCTGAGGCATAATCATATATTTCACTGTCAGCTCTGACACCCCTCGTCCTGGTTGTGGGTGTCTGGTTTGCATAATCACCAGGCAGTTATTCATCAGTAAATACACCAGGCAAAGTCTTATATTTCTTCTGGCAGCCAATCAGACCTTGTTGATATACACATTTTTTCAAGACAATGTTTACTTGTATACAAAACAAACACAAACTTTCAGGCTGAATGCTTTTCTCTGTACTCTAAGGAAGCAAAGAAGAGTAAGCCTGAGTGGCAAAGATGTGGTTCTGTCACTCTGTCCTGCATGGTTTTGGCTCTGCAGTATTAAAAATGCCAAACCGTACAGGGATGGAAATGAATGTCCTGAGGCATGCTACTATATATTTAATATAAATCAGTAGTGTATTTGTGTTCAGTTTAGAAATAAGCTGTCCTGATTGGCTGCCATGGCTTTTAGTTTCAGTTATCTCCTTCAGCTGAGAATCTGAAACTGACAAAAGGAAACAGATGCTTTGGCTTCTCTGTCCATGCAGATGAGATTTCAAGAAGGAAAAAGATATGTCTAAAAGAAGTGGAAACAATGCCAAAATATCCAAGGGGTAAGTGAACAAAAAATCTCATTTGACTTATTTTTATCGTGCCTCTAAACACTGTTCCTACCTAAAAATACTTCATAATGTTGGTATCATGAAAAATATGCAGCTTGTTTAGTGTCTGTTATTAATTACATAAGAATTCCTTATTCTGATGCAACTAATGAACATTAATTACTGGAGAAACAGATGCCAACAACTATTACTATTGTTACTTTATTGACTCATCACAAGGACAAATGTCTGTCCCACTTAACCCGCTGATACATCTGAGTTGCAAGACACTTGGGTTCATGCATTAGGAGCAACTCTAATGTGCAAATTATCTTCAGCATGGGCATCCAAGTGCTTGTGGCTTCCCTGAATTCATGTAGCTCCATCAAAGGGGTCATCCAGAAGTGTGTTATGGTATCACGAGCCTGAAAACTAGCACCCCTATGGTAATCAGGGCTGTGCATGGCAGAGAATTTCCCCTTGCTCTAACTCCATGTTAGAGCATGTTAAAGCTGAAATCTAAGGGCTTACTGAGGCAATTCCCATCATTATGAGTAGGCATCAGAGAGGCGTGAAAAAACTGTGTCCTGCTCTGTATAAACAAAGAGAAAATAGAAGATGGTCAATCCCAAGCATTCACTGCACCTTAAGAAAGGTAATATTTTTGTTCAGATCACTGTTTCTGAAAGGACTACTTCTCAGTTTTTATGGTTTATGGGAAATTTCCCAGACCCACAAATGTTTTCCTAAGCTAAGGATCAAGAATGTGAGTGCTCTGCATGTAATACATGGCTGGGAAACTTTCTCAGACTTGTCTTTCTTAATCTTAAGTTTACTCACTCTGTCTAGATAGATTTTATTTGGCAGGTAATAAATCCACCTGAAATTTCTAAGGTTAGAGACTCTAAGTACATAGTAAAGCTGATTTGCTGTCAAGAGGTTTTAGAAACTGTACTAGAAGTGCTAAAGGGCTTAAGGACACTGCAAATTCATATACAGAGAGCAAAGATAATTAAAATAATTATAAAACCCCTCACAAGGAATTGTTTTTCTCAGAATTGTCACATTCTGGGAAATAGCTAAGAATTTTGGCTACGTCAGCTGTACATTTCACAGTGTGGTGTAACCTGGCAGCAACAGGTTAGACACCACCAAGCTATGATTTGGGCTACAGGTTTACCTCTGGAATTTCCTCTGAAAATGTGGCACATTGTCCTGGTGATCTACAAATGGGAGCTGTTACAATATTAAACTTACAGTAAATTTGGAATCTATTAACAGTTCTGCTATTGTAATGAATTTCTTTTCCTTCCTTAAAAACTCAGGGCACAGCTTGGTTTCATGGGGTCTTCAAAGACAAATGGAAAAGATGCTCAGATCCAGAGAAAACCCTCTGTAAAGCAGAAATCTACTGGTTATTTTTCTGATTCTTTCTTGCAAGAAGGTTAGCAGAAGCACTACACAGATCATCTCTCAGCTGGGTTTCTGACCACTCAGACATACAGCTCATGGGGCTGGTCTCACCTCAAGCAGCTGCAAGATTATCAAAATTACTGTGATGAATGTATAAGGACATATATATACTGCTAGTGACACTGCAAATGAGACAGAATGAGCTACATGATATATTAGCTCTTTCTGGAATGTCAAATGGGTACTGTGGTACTTTTTTACCTTTTATTTGAGAAAAAGGATTTGGGTTGTGGACCTTCTTCATGCTAGGAATTTACTTTTCCACTTTTTCATTTGTCTGTGTGTAAATGAGTTAGGAATGTGTGTCTGTGTACATACTTCTAGCCTTTAAGTGTTTGCCACGTACAGCAGCTGATCCACCAATTAGGTTAATGCCTGATCAAAAATGATGTAAAATCATGCCTAAAAAAGGGTATGAAATGCCTTTGGTATTTTAACTCTGACAGGTACTGGACTGGGAGCAGCCTCCAGCTGATGGGAGAAATAATTTCCTCCATTTTGTTTGTGAGGGAAGGTTTGCGAAGGTCAGCTGAGACTTATGTCTGCCATCTGCCCCTACAGTCTTTTGCTCCAGAGAAGTGGAGACTTCAGTATCCTCTGGCAGGGCAGAGAGCAGCTATTTCATATGGCAGCAATGCTAAGACATACAGCTCTAATAGCAACTGCTTGTTATGAAAAGCTTGTGAATAATGTACTTTCTATGGATCATAAAACACATCCTATGTGCCGTTGATTTTAAGCAAGAAAACAGAACCATTATGCAATGTTTTCTTACCTAGTAACAGTCAGTGACCAGTAAGAGTAGGCAAATAATAGTAGTTGCTTTGACTTAATCATGTTTTTCTCTTCATTCATCACAAACACAGGTCCTTTAAGTTTTTATAACACTAGGCTAAATAAAACAGACTGCATAGTGGTTATTTAAGTAGAATGGAGGCTGAGACTGTACAGAACAAAAATATTTTCATCATATCAGAAAACTTTTTTTTGCAAGATGGTCCACAACATCTCATAAACATTTTGAAAATGGAAAGAAAGATGCTGTGTATTGGGAGCAGTTAGAGAATTTAGGTGAGTGCTTTGCTAGGGTGCAGTCATGATCACTTTTTCTTTTGATCTGTCTGGAGATGTGGTACTATGTTTAAAGCTGGAAACAGCACTTTTCTAATGTTCTGTAACCTCAAAAACAAGATGCCAAACATAAGGTTTTTTTTTCTTCTTTCTTCCCTCCAGCTTGTTCCTGCCAGAACAGACTATTCAATTGTGTACTTTGCAGCCAGTCAGAACTGTGCGTCATGATTCTCCCTGTTGAAGGAGGGGAGAGCTGTAGTATGGGGATTGACAGGGCTTTTGTTGCTGGAAGGGATTTTTTACTAGCTTTTTTTCTGTGTGTGTGAGAGACATAAAGTGTTCTGGAAACATACAGCTTCTTCCTGCCAAGGATAGTTGTTTTCACAGCTCGCCTTTCACCAATTTCAAACTGGTTAAGAAATAATAATAAAAAAAAAGAAATTTTTACATACATATCCTAAACTCCCTGGGTGACAGATATTGTTGAGCAATAAAGTCTATAAAAGTGCCAGAATAACCTCTTTCCCCAGAAGAGTAGAAGAATTGAATATGAATACTGACACTAAGGTGAAGAAGGAGTTTTCAGTGACAAGAACAAAGGCAAGGCATTACTAACTAACTGTCTTAATTGATCTAGAAGTATGATGTTCTAATATTTTTAAGGATTTCAGTTAGCAGTTCTGCCTTTGCCTTTATTTTTTCCTCAAGAAAATCTTTAATGCTCTCGTGGTTTAAGCTTAGCCAGTAACTCAGAACCACGCAGCCACTTGCTCACTCCCCCCACCCCACATGTCCTCCCCCAGCTCCTGGAGGGATGGGGAGGAGAATCGAAAGAATGTAACTCTCATGGGTTGAGATAAGAACAGTCCAGTAACTAAGGTATAACACAGACCACTGCTGCTACCACCAGTGACAATAAAGGGAAGCAACAAGGGAAGACAATACAACCGCTCACCACCTGCCGACCGATACCCAGCCCGACCTGGGCAGTGATCTAGCCTTTCCAGGTAACTGCCCCAAGTTTATATAGTGGGCATGATGTGCTGTGGTATGGAATACCCCTTTGGTCAGTTTGGCTCAGATGTCCTGCCTCTGCTTTCTCACAGCTTCCCCTCCTTCCTGGCACAGCATGAGACTCAGAAAGTCCTTGGTTGGAGTAATCATTACTTAGCAACAACTGAAAACATTGGTGTTATCAGTGCTGTTGCCAGGCTGAAAGTCAAAACCACAGCATTGCACCAGCTACTAAGAAGGAGAAAAATGACCGCTACTGCTGAACCCAGGACAAATGCAAATAATTAATCTCCAAACACAAGTGTTACCCATTCTGAATGTATGAGATACTTAGTGAGTGTTCTAGCAAAATATTCTGCTCCCAACATTGACTTGGCTTAATGCTATTCTAATTAACAAGTTGGTTTTAGACATAGTGTAGTGCTGTATGTGCTCCAACAGAACTATAGGAGGTCATGACATAAATCCAGACTAAATATTCTGTTGAACATGTACGAAAAGGAGAAAAACTCTTTATGAATCAGAGAACATTGGAAAGCAAAGGGAAGTTTGTAACTTACTTTTCTGACATCTTCTTCCAGTGTAGCCCTGGGTACAGGAGCATACATTGGTTCATACGCAGTGACCACCATTCTTACAAGGAGGAATGCAAACAGCTAGGGAAAGGAAAGCAAAAGTTTTGTGCACCAAAATCACACGGGGAATCAACATTGCCTAAATGCAGGCTCCCTATATAGGTGTCTATGTTGGGAGACCAGTCTGCTGAGGCTTTTTTCTTCTGTTGGGTAGAGAAGGTGTTTCACCAAAGGGTGATTCAGGCAGATGCCTAGCTGGAGATCATGATTCTCTCTTGTTTATGGAAAGAATGTGGGCATGGCTCCTAGAAGCCAAAGGTCTCTTAGATACCTGCAGTTAAGTGGTTGTAATATTCCTGAGAATCTCTTTAGCTAACGGCCTTCATCAAGGGCTTCTGCCCTTGAAATATGGACTGGCGTTTGATATCTGCTAGCTTGACTTTGGTGTTATTTCTTTCCCCTTTCTAATGAAGCAGAAGGAAGAATGCTTTTTAATTCAGCATCCAGCTACCATCTCCCTGTATCACTTCCATATCCCACAAATGAGGATTTTTATTTTCAAGTCTTAGTTCTGTCTGAACCATGACACTTAATGATAAAAATTCCAAATCACCTACATATTGAAAATCACTTTCCCTGTTAAACCTCAAGAGAAAGATCATCAAATTACAGAGTCTGTATCATTTTCAGTCTCCTTCACCCCCCACATCACAAAAACAAAGAGCTTCCAGCAGGCTCCATTTGCAATTAGATTTCTGTGTGTGAGTCATTCACTTGCAAAAATATGCATTGGGATTGCATTCATCTAGGAACTCCAGGGAAACAAAAGAGCGAGAGAAAGAGAAAAGAACTTTTAATATTGAAATAGTTCAGGTTTGGTAGTAAGAGTGTATTTATACTTCCAGATTCAGGAGGGGCTATTACAGCTACGCTCAAAAATTGAAAAACGGTGATATAATCACAGGGATCTTCCAGCTATTTGAGCTGTAAACATAAATTTGCCTCTCTTGTCTATTCTGCCTGAGCAAATGGGTAGTTAAAGTATTCATTATTTTGACTTCTGCAGCACAAAGTGAGCGAGAAGCCCAAGATTCTGTTAGCTTCGGCTTAAAGCTCTCCCCTTTAGGACAGATTCAGAATCAGGTCCTTGCTCTATGTCAGGCAGAGCAATATTTGATCAGATCATTCAGTAGGGATCTGAAGTTCTACACAAGTCTCCCATCCACTACAGTCGAGGGGGGTCATGTAGATGATACATTTGAAGATAAATTATCATCTGGCTCTGAACACAGTGTAGTACACGTTATCGAGTATGCAAAATGACTAAAATAGAGCCATGCTTTAACATTTAATCGAACAGTTGTTAATTAGTGATATCACTGACTTCAGACATTTTTAGAATAATTATTTAGTTATCATTAATGCCATCATAAATAAGTGCTTACTCTTTCAAAATACGATTAAGAACAACATAATGTGGATTTGTGACAGACTGTGACATCAAAGGAACACAAAGGGAGTTATGACAAGAAAAGTCTCTAGATATACTTCATGTGGGAGCAGGTAATGATATAGGCTTCTGTATATATTTTAAGCCTGGATCCTTTATCAAGATGATAAATAGAACTTTCTTACCTCTCTGGCACTGTGGCCCATAGAAACCGTAAGGACATGTACACATATTTGGCCATACACAGATTCCTCCATTCAAGCATACAGGATTGCACACAGCTGTATGTGAATACAAGATAATTTTGTGAATCTCTTACAATTTTGATTTTTTTTAAAGTAGGCACACTTCTGCTTCTGCACATGACACTAGCATAAACATTTGTAATAATATTGTGATAAATTTCACACAATCCTTGCTGGTCAGTTCTGCTGCTGCATTTATTCATTGTCAGCACAGTGGGAGCATTTCAGTGGTGTTTTAACATAGCTTTGGGGATGAAAAATAACATAACTTAATAGTTTATTCTGATGTCTTACTTAGATTTGCACACTTCATTTGCTTCCACTCTAGTATCCTCACCAAACACCATCCCAAGGTAGTAAAATGTAGTCAAATTGCATACAGCCTGGAAAAGGTGGAGATGAGCTATTAACCATTTGCTGCTTTGTCTGAATTCAGCAGAGCATCGTGGCATTTCCGTGAAGTTGAATAGGCATTCCCTGCAAAGACTTTGTTTGTTCTGCCTCATTGAAATGCCAGTTCCCCAGCATATTGGCTCATGCATCACCAACAAAGCCACTGGCTGAGCTTCCTTTGCATCTTTATTTATCTGTTATCACTGGAGAAGATATAAGAGGCATTAGGAATTAAAAGCTGTCTTGCATATTTCTATGCAGCAAGTACCTGCCTGCTGAAATAAAGAAGTATTAGAATTGCAGATTAGTTTAGTTGGGAAGTCAGTGTGTGAAGAATACAGAATCTGATAAAGTTTTAATTTTAAAACAAAGTGACACTTTACAACAGTCTTTTTCCTTCTATTCCCTTTGTCTTTCAGTATCTGACAGAATAGCCCATTAAATAAATTAAATACATTTAAGATTAAATAAATTAAGGGTCACTAAAATGTTTCATATGAACTAAAACAGAAATAAAATGTCATTTTGGAAAGAAAAAAGTGAAATTGTAGTGTAGATGAGAGGCTTTTCTGACTAAGCAGTAATCAGTTATGAAGTCAAAATGGACTTCATGCATTGCTAATGGTGAATTTGGATTAGTTGCCTCATTGTCCTAGCTAGTTCACAGATATCCATACTCTCCAGTGTTCATATTTGCATTGGTAAAGTTCCCTAAGTTCTTTTTCTATTATTTTTTTTGTTACTATGTATGTTCATCCAGAGACTCCTATCTTAACACTGAGGCAGAAAACCTCAACAGTATCCACAAAATATTCTGTGTAGTGCACACAAAACAGTGTCAGAGAGGTGAGCCTGACAGTCTTTCACCTAAGGTACTGGCAGGCAAACAAATCCTGCTGCTGTTGTTCTGGGTTGGAAATTACTGCTTTACTGCTTCTGCTGCTGTTGCTTGTCCTGCTCTTGGAATAACCCTGTTTAAAACCACTCCAAAATAAATTTGCAAAACTCAAGGAGAGCAATGTAATCTCCGTCAGGAAAAAGAGAAGATGGTGGGAACCAGAATGGCTAGTGGCAATCCCAGTCATTTATCATGGATCTTAGGTTAATTTATGTGTCCTCAATAGGTCTGTCATTTCAACACTTACAGGAAGAGCAGTCTCTGAGAGATGAAGGTTAAAATGACATCTCTTACCTTCCAGGAAAGGTAATGTAGGCTGAAGGTGTCTTAGTCATTTAATATTCACTATGGCAGAGGCAGAGTGCCTCTGTGGCCTTGAGGTTTGGCACTGATTAAGGTGCTCCTCATTCTTGCTCCTTTTAGTATTTCACTATTTTGCTTGCCTTGTCCCAGGTGAGTGATGTAGTTACTGTGCCTTTGGAGGAAAAATATGTACTCCAATGTTTAGCGCTTAGACCTTGTGAGGAATGTTTGAGAGGTATCTATGCAAAATAGGGATCAAAAATTTCACTCCTGACTAGAAATAGGTGCCTAGATCCAATCCTTATCTTGACATTTTGTACTGACATGTGAAGGTGGCTTTTCTCTGAGCACACACACTTCTGTGGATGCCTTTTGTAGGCACTTTACAAGTATGAGACACAGGCAGGAGGAGCAGTGTGAATTCTGGTGGCAGCAGAATGTTTGAGATTAGGGGTGAGTGGTTACTTCTCCTTTCAAACTGGCTTTTGTTCTGTCTTGTACAGTCACAAGCCATCTTCTAGAATGGCAAAAATAAATCCAAGAACTGGACCACAACAATCACTGTAGTCAGTCTCAGTTTTTGACAGTTTACATTTCAAGGTTCACTTTTCTTCCTTTGACTATACAGACTTAGAAATGCATAT
The DNA here is from genome assembly GCA_039720435.1 of Amazona ochrocephala. NCBI lineage: Eukaryota > Metazoa > Chordata > Aves > Psittaciformes > Psittacidae > Amazona > Amazona ochrocephala. The sequence continues at coordinate 36,486,611 of CM077881.1, forward strand.
GTAATTGCTAACTCAGCAGCAGCACTCACGTTTGCTTGCTTATATTCTTGTCCTATTTTAAACTGGTCTCCTGTTCTTATGTCGTAATTCTTTAAACAATTCCCAATCTGACCACTGAACTGTGGGAATCATGTGGATTTCAGGAGGCAAAGTACATGAGAAACCAGTCATTTCTAATGACTTGCCTGTTTCACAAGAAGGGCTGCTCCATCCATTTCTGCATTTGCACTCATCTGGTGACACGCAGACCCCACCATTGTGACAGTGTCTATTACACACCACTGTAAAATACACAAAGGATCAAAATCTCTTGTGAGTAACACCAATGCAGATCCTGAAGTTGTTCTACTACAGCAAATACCTAATTGTATTGTCCAACCTGAGGGATGAATCTATCCTTTTCCTTGGTTTTCTCCCTTTAATAGAAATCTTGCATCTAAAATTCTTTACTTTTTAAGTATTCCAGCTGCTCTGATTCAGAGATAAAATTATATTCCTGTCAAGGGCAACCTGATATTCAAATAAGCAGTGAGGACTGCAATAATGAAACTGAATATGTTTCAACAGTCAGCTAGTATAGAAGGATCTGAAGGCTGTTTTATTTCCCAGGTCTTCCATATACTGAGCCTCTCTTGTAACTTGTGTTGCACAATAATCTGACTTCCAATAGTTATGGTTGTCTTTTTGTGTTCTCAAAATTAGTATTACTGCATTCACTCACACAACCTTGAATTTCACAAATATTACTTTAAATAACATGGACATTTTTGCTTGTTTGTTTGTTTTTCCAGGATCATTTTTCCTGTAGAAAATGTTGATATAGATGTGCATATTTTTACATAATCCAACTATTCTGCTGGTAAATATATGCTCTGAAATAGTTTAGGTACTGCATTACTTCAATACATTATACTTTTATTTTCTTGCTGTATGCAATCACCATTTTAAGGGAAATATAAAAAAATAAAAAGGCTTTCTTTGTCTTCTAATTTTCTGCAGATTCAAACATGTAATGAAGAGAAAAGCCTGAATGAGTTTATACATACTTGTTTTACATCGAGGACCAACAAATCCATAAGCACAAGAACAAGTATTTTGGGATACACAAGTTCCTCGATTCTCACACGGTGGATCACACTGCACTGCAAGAATAAAACATGAGAAAGAAGATACAGTTCAAATATTACATTCTGTGTGGTTATGAGCACAGCACTTGGTATTACTTTTCCCATACCACTTTATTAATCCAACAAGTAATGTGGCTACTGAGGAAAAAACTGCAGGATAACAGTGAGTATTATATTAGTAATACAGCACTAATGAGCAGCTATATAATGTCTGCAAGGGAATGACTTTAACATAATCATATTTCACTTCTGAGCATGCACATTTTTAAGTATGTATTTTTGAAGTCTAAGAATGGATCAAGTGCAAATGTAGTCAACAGTAAAACCTTGATCAACCCTCTCTGCAAATTCGCCATGTGGATGTTCAGTAAAGCTTAACAGGTGTTAGAAGTTGCTAAAGCAGAGATGAAGTGTTTATTCTGTATAGACAAGAATTGTATGGGAATTTGTCAGCAAAATGACAAACGTTTAAACAATGATTTTAATGTTTAATAAGTAGTGTGAAGCCTGCAGACAAAGCAGCAAGTTAGATAATGATTTCTTGACATACTGCAATGTGCAACATCATTCTGTAGAAGAAAGAGGATGAGCAGGTGTACTGCATAAAGCTGGAAAGTACTGCAAATCCTGAAACAGGCTATTTGCTGAAAACACTGGTTTGTTTTTTAAATGTTGATCATTATGAGCCTAATGGCTTTATTGTGCAGGGAGCCTGGAAGGTTTAGCCGCTGAAGCCTAAAATCTAAGGTAGCTACCTGACATCTGATGTCATGAACACTTCTTATTGTAGCTCTTTAATAAGAAGTAGTTTTGCATGTCAAATGGAGGAGGGGAGAAGACCACTGAAGGTAGAATATGGCCACTGACACTTGAAGGAGTGCTGTGTGCAGGAGCAGAGCAAGGCATGTGTGTCAGCTGGCTCTCAAGCCTTTGTAAAAAAAAAGCCACCTGACATAATAGAATGAAAAATGTCTTTCCTTGCTCTTGGGAAGTGAATACAGTGAAAAATCTTGTACTTTGGCACACTTCACTGGCAGTTTTGTCTTCTATAATGGATATGAAGCTAGGTAAGGTTATTCCAAGGAAAACATAAATGAAGCTAAGGAGGTCTGAAACAAAGCATCTTTCATGTATTGTTGCTGTGGAAAAAAACAAAACAAAACAAAACAAAACCCTTGTTTCCCATATTTTGTTCTTAAAACTGGAAAATGGACTGTGTAATTGGAAGGCTACATGAAGGATAAATACTTGTAGCATCATGTAATTTAAATGAACTTTATGTGTTGAAGGCCTCCTTGTTATTATCACTAAACCTTCAGGTAAAGCCATTGAGTATGAACTTTGCCATCTAAAAAAGTAATGTAAGTCACCACACATTATCAAATTGCAGTTAAAAAGACAAGCTCCAAGAAGGTAATTGGAAATAAATCATTTTGATGTAAATAATAGTAAAGAAAAATATTTAGTATTAGATCTGCTCTTCAGATGCTTCAGTATTTACATTTCCCATTACCATACAGTTTTAAATGTGAAATTTTCAATGTTGCATTAAAATATCTTTAGGATTTGTCATGCTTGAGAACAGAAAACTCACTAGATATAGTTTAGATCCATAATAGACATGCTGAGAATATCATTAAGCTAAATTTAGTTTTGATTTGATGGGCAAGTAGGTTTAGACATTTGCAGTTCAGCACAGGTTTAGCTGAAATTTGAAGCTACATCTGTGAGAAAAAAGAATTAAAAAAATTACATTGTCTGTACAACTAAGTAGGTTTGATTTAGATCCACTTAAGCAGTTAGGGTTAAACTTCCCTGAAGTTTTTCTAATTCAGCCACTGGTAGCAGCTGTTGGAGCAGGTCAGAGGCTCAGGTACCTTGGTATCTTGTGCTATTAGGGCAAAGAGTAGGTAGCAGTCTGTAATGAAATGGAAAGTGGAAGAAAGGGAAAGAAATTGATGCTGTTTTCAATACATTTGTTAATTCTTTAAAATTGCAGTACTGCATTTATAAGCCACCACTCCCATTCAGGGGTTTGTCATAAACCTCACTGAAGTCAGTGACTGGTTGAGGGCTTTGAAAGGAGGATGCCAACCTGTCTGCTCACTTACGTCCATCTGAAACCTCTCCATTCTGCTGCGCTTGCATAAGCCCAGGGCTTGTTTATAAAGAGATTTCTTTGCAAATAAAAATTAATGGTAGGTAGACCTGGTTAATATTCTCTGCATGGAGACAGGGAAACACGAAACCTGTGGAAAATATGACTCTCTTTTTAAAGTATATGAAATGTGATTACCTTTCCTGTAGGATGATGGTTGCATAAAGCCTCCAGGTGCCTAAGTGCTATGCCAAGCCCAGTGACATTCAAACATAGTATGCTTTATTTCATCATGTTTTGTATGTAGCACTTAAAGCGAATATGTTCATTTGAATAGAATACTTTCCACCTGGCCTTTACACATTTTGAGATACATCTGAACTGTCAGAAAAGAACATGGTATTTTGGACATTTAATTTAATACCATTTTGGACATGGTATTAAAACATTTAGCTCTTATGGTGACATTTAATAGTAAAGTGTTTAAAACTATTCTATTACTGGTGAATAGCAAAAGATAAAACCTGAACACTGGCTGCAATGTGAGAGCAAGAGCAGTATTCACCTAAAATATATTTCCCTCCATGATAGAAATATACTGTTTGCGTCAAATTCCTTTCCAAAACTTCATCTTTCATCTTCTGGAATAAATATTTTTTTTCCATAAACATTTGCTAAATTGTACAAAGGTATTGCAGTGTTTTTATACTAAGCGGTTTTGGATGGTTTAAAATAACAGTAAAGAGGAAAACATTGCTGCAAATGGTCAATCTTGCTGTCAAATATATGTATGTTTATGTTTATAATTTAAAGTCTGGAGGTAAAAATGGAGAAGTCCATTATTGTTTTCTTTGAAAGGGCTTTTTGGGAAATATCCCAGAATTTCTTTATTTCATTAAAATGAGATCATGTACATTTTGTAGGTTTCTCTACAGTTTGTTAGTTTTTCTAAGATAACTTTGGGAGTATTCAGCAATAGAAGATGCTATGTTGTTTCTTCCAGTTTTGATAGCCTAATCAGCAAATGTCTTCCACAACAGTTATTGCTTAGCATTTCCAACAGTTGAGTAAACTCCCTGTGCCATCTGGCATGTGAGATCCCATGCATACACTACTAAAGCAAGGCTAAGAGGTGTGAGAGCATAACCTCTGAAAACCAGTCAGGTCAGGACAAACTTTACTTGAAGTAGTGTAGTCTACCTTGTTTCATGCAATCATTGTACATTATTTGTTTTCTTTCAAAGATGCATTAATCTAATTTCCTAAATGTATAGAAGAAGTTTGAGGGAAGGGAAAAACAGAAAAGAAAGTTACCACATTATTGGTTTATGTAAGATACACAGATAAAGGAAATAAAGCACAGGGTTAAAGCATGTATTAGTGCAATTAAAATAATTCATATGCATATTTAAATAGTCCGTTAGTTTGGAGCCCACTTAGGAAATAAATATCCAAAGGCTCATAGAATCACAGAACAGCTTGGGTTGGAAAGGACCTTAAAGATCATCCAGTTCCAGCCCCCTGCCACAGGTAGGAACACCTTCCACTAGACCAAGTTGCTCAAAGCTCCATCCAACCTGTCCTTGAACACTTCCAGGGATGGGGCACCCACAGTTTTTCTGGGCAACCTGTTCCAGTGCCTCACCCCCCTCACAGTAAAGAACTTCTTCCTAATATCTAATCTAAATCTACTCTCTCTCAGCTTAAAGCCACTACTCCTTGTCCGGTCACTACATGTCCTTGTAAAAAGTCCCTCTAGCTCCCTTATCAGTCTCTTTAGGTACTGGAAAACTGCTTTAGGTCCTCCCCAGAGCCTTCTCTTATCCAGGATGAACAACCCCAACTCTCTCAGGCTCTGTTCACAGGAGAGGTACTCCAGCCTTCTGACTGTCTTCGTGGGCTTCTCTGGACTTGCTCCAACATGTCCACATCCTTCTTATGTTGGGGGCCCTAGAACTGGAAACAGTACTCCAAGTGAGGTCCAACGATAGCAGAGTAGAGGAGGAGAATCCCCTCTCTCAACCTGCTGGTCACGCTTCTTTTGATGCAGTCCAGGATACGGTTGGCTTCTGGGCTGCAAGTGCATGTTGCTGGCTCATGTTGAGCTTCTTGTCAACCAGCACCCCTACATCCTTCTCCTCAAGGCTGCTCTCAGTCCATTTTCTGAACAGCCTGCATTTGTGCTTGGGATTGTCCTGACCTATGTGCAGCAACCTTGTATTTGTCCTTGTCGAACTTCATGTGGTTCACACAGGCCCACCTCTCCAGCCTGCCAAGGCCCCTCTGAATGGCATCTCTTCCCTACAGCAAGTCGACTGCTCCACATAGCTTGGTGTCATCGGCAAACTTGCTAAGGGTGTACTCAATCCTACTGTCCATGTCGCCGACAAAGATGTTGAGCAGGATCAGTCCCAGTACCCCCTGAGGACCACCACTTTTCATTGGTCTCTACTTGGACATCGAGCCGTTGACTGCAACTCTTTGAGTGTGACTCTCCAGGCAATTCCTCATCCACCAAGTTACCCATCCATGAAATCCATGCTTCTCCAGTTTAGAGACAATGATGTCTTGCAGGACAATGTTGAATGCTTTGCACAAGTCCAGGTAGATGACATCAGTTACTCCTCCCTTATCCACCAGTGCTGTAACCCCATTGTAGGAAGTCACCAGATTTGTCAGTCATGATTTTTCCTTAGTGAAGCCATGCTGACTGTCACCAACCACCTCCTTGTTTTCCATGTACTTTAGCATAGTTTCTGGGAGGATCTGCTCCATGATCTTGCCAGGCACCAAGGTGAGATTGGCTGGCCTGTGGTTATGCCCTGGGTCCCCTCATAGCTAATAGAAAATTAACAAGATTAACTTCGCTGAATAAATCTGGCATACAAATGCAGACAACAGTTCTGATTAGGTTGTGCTAATGGATTTTGTTTTGTGAAATGTCACCTGAGTGCTCATCTGCACTCAAAAAAGCAAATAAAGTGTTAGGAATTGTTAAGAAATGAGCAGAGCACAAAATGCCAGACTTTATTATGGTCTGATGCGCACTGAGCTGCATCTTAAGTACCATGTTCAGGTCTGATCCCCCAGCTCAGGAAATATACAGTAAAAGTGGAGAAGATGCTGAAAAGACGACAGGGATAAACAAAGGTACAGTAGAGCTTTTGTGTGAAGAACAAGTGAATGTATTAGGTCTTTGGGAAAGACATGACTTGGAAGGATAGAATAGAAAACTACAAAATCAGATATGGCCTGGAAAGGCTGAACAGGGCTTTTTGAAGCACATGATCCATGACTTGCTGAGGGACTGTTCTGAATAGTATCCCTATATCTTTCCCATGTACTTACAGACATCTGCTGTTGATAGCTATTTGAGATAGGGGAAGGAATTTTGGTCTGACATAGTAGTGCTTTTGGAGAATAAAATGTCAGAACAGATGACTGTCAGCTACCTGAATTTTTTTGCCTTGCTTCATCCAGGTGATAATCCTGAGGTCATAATACTTTCCCACCTACTCCATCTTTACTGTTGTTTTGAAAATTATTAGGTTTGAACAGTGGTTTTGTAATGTCAAGGCGATGTTGTGTTTTTAACTCTTCAGCAGAACACATAACTACTACAGTTTTAGATGTCCTCTTTCCTTAGGAAATATTGTGCAAAGCCTATAAAATATCCCAGAGTTTTACTGACTTCACATTTTTAAGAAAATATTTCTAAAGTAGCATAACTTTATATTCCATAGGAATCCTGAGGAACTTTTATGACTACTAAAAATTAAAAAAATACTAGTCCTCAACTGTCACCTAATCCAAAATAATTTTAAATAACTGCCTTTATTCTACAGAAATTAGTCTTTAACTTTTTAATTGTACAGTTTGAGTAACCAGACACTCCCTATCAACTTGGGGATAGAGATAGGAACACAAATGACCAGAAATTTGGCTTAAATTCTTATCTTTCTGTGGTCTTCAGGTCAAAGTCTCTTAGAAACAAGCACAACAATGATGTCCATAGCAGATGTTTTTTTTAAATTAACCCTGGTATCGAATGGAAAGGACATGGTCCACCTTAGGGCACCCTAAGGAGCTCAAGAAGTTGAAAAGCTGCTCTCAGACAGGTCTATATGCACAGATCCTGGTGAAAAACTGAGCCAAGGGAAAAGACAGCATTTGTTTTCTTGTCCAGTAGATACAGCATCTTTGAGAGTGAAGGCCTGTCTGTGTCCCTGTTGTAGAGTGTATGACAGAGGCAGGATGATCAGTCCAAAGTAACTTAACAATGCTAACGAATATTTCAGAGCATTAGTCTCAAATGTTACTAAGCACTTGTAGACAAAATAGCAGAATTAAGTTTTTCAAGGCCTTGCCTGCTTAGCAGAGTAGTATTAACATTAGGCCACTAATAAATGGTGATACTGCCTTTGTGCATGAAGGTGAAAGAGCTCTACAAGCTGGGAATCTGGCCAGGTGTAGGAAAGGGCATGGGAGTGATGAGTAGAGCCTTGAGGAGCTAGCTCATCTTACCTCATCTGCACTAAAATAATTAGGAATCTGTAACGTTTATTACACCAAAGCAAGATGGGCAAAAGCAAGGTCCTACTTTATACAGATGACAAAGTTGTCAGTAGTGAAGGGAGTGATCTAAATGAAAATTGCTAAGGGCATCTGAACATGTCTCAATTTAGATGCCTGAATATAAGGCAAACACACTGACATCTGGCTGTGCTTTTCCAGAAGAAGGTAGGAGGTTGGACTTGGTGATCCCCAGCAGTCTCTTCCAGCCTGCACTCCTGTGAGTCTGTGATTCCCAAAGCAGGAAGACAGAGTAGAGGGAGAGGACTTCCAACTAAAACTTAACAGGGAGACTGAGGTGCTTGTCCAAAGGGGTGATAATATTACAGATATAAAATGTGGTAGGATTTACTTTAGAAGAGAAATTAATTTTCAGGATGTTGCTTATTTTTTCCCTAACAGTCCTCCAAGCCTGACTGTAAATCTGCACATCTGAAAGAAAAATAAAATTAGATTCTGTCACAACATAATATCACTTGGTAAAGTATTTATTATCTTAAGAGCATTTTCAGACACTCTTGTTAAACAAAGGACTCATCTCCTCAAGCTCCACAGGTATTAGAACTTGCTACTTTGAAGTCTTGGTGAATTTTGATATCAAATAGGATGGTGACAACTATCTGAGTGTCTGAGTCTGTCAAAACTTCTGCTCACTTGCCACTGTCCTGGGTTCGGCAGTAGCAGTCATTTTTCTCCTTCTTAGTAGCTGGTTCAGTATTGTGTTTTTTACTTTCAGCATGGGAACAGCGCTGATAACGCCAATGTTTTTAGCTGCTGCTTAGAATGTTTACTCTGATCAAGGACTTTCTGAGTCTCATGCTCTGCCAGGGAGGAGGGAAAGCCAGAAGGAAGCAGAGACAGGACATCTGAGCCAAACTGACCAAAGAGGTATTCCATACCACAGCACGTCATGCCCACTATATAAACAGGGGACAGTTACCCAGAAGGGTTAGATCACTGCTGGGTTGGGCTGGGTATCGGTTGGCGGGTGGTGAGTGGTTGTAGTCTCTTCCCTTGTTGTTTCCCTTATCATTATTGTTATTGGTGGTAGCAGCAGTGGTTTGTGTTATACCTTAGTTATTGGACTGTTCTTATCTCAACCCATGGGAGTTACATTCTTTCAATTCTTCTCCCCATCTCTCCGGGAGTGGGAGGAAGAGGGGAGGGAGGATGAGCTAACGACATCGCAGCAGATTTACAGCTGGGCTTAAACCACGACAGCCACAGATATTGCATTGAAGCCTGAAGGTTTTGCAAGTGTTGGCCTCATCTGAGCTTTGATCACTTGTTCAGTTTTGCTGCTTCTGTTCTTAGAGGGTACTACTGTTTTCAAGGAAGTTGGTACAGTTGTGGCAGCATTGTAAGGTGCAGATAGCTGAGGTTATGGCAGGCCTTAATCTAAGGAATTATCCTTATCTTTCAACTTCAGCTCTCATGATGACTGAGCTACATCTGACATGGGAAGAGACATCAACGACTGGAGGTACAATGAGTGCTCTTCATACTGCTGGCCATGCTCCAGGGTACTGCTCGCAGGTGCACAGAAGGGCTTGGAATAAAGAAGAAGCAGGAAGCAGACAGGTTTATTCCTGACTCAGGTGACACTGTCAGTGATGAGAGACAAATAAATGATGTTTTTGCATTGTGTCATCAAGCCCTGAGAGAGAGAATGATGTTGGGAATGAAGTATTTCATCCTAAGGACTCTCCAGGGAGATTTTCAGTAATACCAGTAAGTGAAGAACATATCTCATCTTGTGAGACAGTAAAAGGCAGAGGTAGAGTTATGTTTTAAGGACTATACAGATAGGCATACTAAATATACGCAAAGCATCCATATGCCCATATTTGTAAATATTCATATGTCTGTGGGCCTGGTATTTGAGGGAAGGCCATTCTGTGGTCAGATTTGCTTTGGGCTTCCTAGTACTAGGAGCTAGCTGGTACTCTTCCAGCTCTGGGTATAATACAGGGGTCAGAGACAGGGTCTTTTTTTGCCAAGTAACCTGCAGTCCTTTGGAAGGGGCATGCGAAATAGGCAAAAATTGTGGCACCCAAGATTATAGGAATCTTTTCTTATGCATTTTCTGATATATCTCCAACCTCAGAGGGCTGCAGTATTGCTGGGGGCCTCAGACCCCCATGAAGCCTTGCTTACAGCAAGGATTCCCTGCAAGGTCGTCCACAGTGCATCACAGCTGAGACCCCCCTCTACACCTGCCTTTGTGCACAGAGCTCGAGGAACCATATGTGAAAGAGAGTGAAATAGATTACACAAATAATTTTGCTTTATGTAATGGAAAGCCAATTAAGAGATCAGCTTATCAGAGAGATTTCAACAAAACATGTAATTAATGATAGCTAAGTCAGGGAATTCATTGTTGCAACAATGTGCATAATACTACTGTTTTACAGAGGTATTCTGAGCTGTCTAATAAATAACTCAATATATTGTGAAAACCCTTCTGGTGCTATACATTTCAGATCACAGGTTCAGTTTTGTCTTCAAGATATTTGTCTTAAAGATGTTAGATATTTAAAAGCTATTTTTAAGATAGCAGAACAATTAGTTTTTTTCTAGAATGTGTTATATAGAGAAATTGAGTCAACTTTACTCTTTTCACAGCAGTTTTATATATTTTTAAATGTAACGACTTAAGTAGAATGAATCTGGCCTAAGCAAGGGTAAGCAAGATCACAATCTGTCCTTGGTTTCAATAGATTAGATATTATCAAATAAATGTAATATTTTAAGCAGAAAGAGCTTTTTCAATGTTACAGAATGTTTGTCTATCATTTTGAAATATGATTGGCTTTGAAAGCCAGAATGTTCCCAGCTAGAAAAATCTCCAAATTTATAGTCAAAATACATTTTCACTTTGGAGACTTACTAGATTTAACGTTATAAAAGAAAGAGGATTCTCCCCCTTACCTTCACATGCAATTCCATCACCGATGTATCCAGTGAGACAAGGCCCACATTTAAATCCTCCATCTTCAGCTGGCTCACACTGCACACCAGTAAAGCATAGCGTATTAGCACAAAAAACTTTCTGATGCATCCCACCACTGGGTTTTGGCAGTTTCACATGATCCATCTGTCATGGTTTAAGCTTCTCAGCCACGCACAGTTTTGCTCACTCACTCACTCACTCCCCACTCTTTCTTCCCTCCGCTCCTGGAGGGATGGGAAGGAGAATCGAAAGAATGCAACTCCCACAGGTTGAGATAAGAACAGTTCAGTAACTAAGGTATAACACAAATCACTACTGCTACCACCAATAATAATAATGACAAGAGAAAATACGAGGGAAAAGAATACAATTTCTCACCATCCAGTATCAAGCCTGACCACACAGTGCACCCCCACCAGTGCACCCCCAACCATGCACCCTCACCACCCTTCCGGGTCTCTGCTCTCCGTTTCTACCTCCTGGACATGACGTGCTGTAGTATGGAATAACCTCTTTGGTTAGTCTGGGTCAGGTGTCCTGTCTCTCCTTCCTCCCGGCTTCCCCTCCTCCCTAGCAGAGCATGAGACTCACAAAGTCCTTGGCCAGCCTAAACATCACCAAGCAGTAACTGGAAACACTGGTGTTATCAGCTCTGTTCCCAGGCCCAAAATCAAAAACACAGTGCTGCACCAGCTACCGAGAAGGAGAAAAATGACTGCTGCTGCTGAACCCAGGACACCATCGCTGTGTTGTACACCTTTCTGGCTACTGTGGTCTGTGTTGGAAGCCCTGCTTGGGGAGCAGACCCTGCTGGGATGCTAGCAGTCTGGGAAGCTGTATCGAGGGAAGAATCTATTAAATGGAAAGGGAAGGTGAAGGGTGTTGCCAAAGGAGGTGCTGTCTGCTGCTGTGTTGGTAAATCTTGGGATGGTTTAGTCATCAAGACTGTGACTCGACCAGGCCATTTCCTGGGAGAATACTTGTACATGGAACAAGGTTGCTGAACAGCATGTGACCTTGCAAAAAATGAACTTGCATTTGTGTTGTGATGAGAAGGAACAGTCTGTGTTGTACCTGGTTTGTATTGTTTAAAATGAAGAGCGGTATGGGTTGTCACACAGTTGTTTCACCAGGGTCTGGGCCCTCATGCAGAAAGAAAGTATGTTTATTGTTTCTTTTTTCAAGAAAAGAATCTTTCTCAGGTGCTCGGGACTCCATACCACTTTTTTCTGCTGACAGTGTGTGAGCTTGGGAAGTCTTCCTTTTCACTGTAAGAGCAGGAATGTTAATGACTGTGGGGTTTCTTTCCAGAAAGTATGTGCTTTCTTGTCTTGGAATTTGGGTTTGGGAAAGAATGGCATGTATGTGTTTTGATGCCTTTAAAATGTCTTCCTGGTGAGAGCCTTTAGCATCTTCAATATTTCTTCCAGCAAAATCCACATGGCTTTGTGAAGATCTTGAAACTAAGGCAGAAGGAAGATAAATATTAGCTGAATGTGCTGGTCTAGAATTTAAAGGAACCATTGTGAACCTTTAGCTTATGAGCAATCAACATCAATTCCAGAAGTAAGAGTTAATCTATCATACATACTAAAGGCACATTTATTCTGGCTGGCATAGGAATGATAGGGTATTATCTGCTAAAGGTAACACCAGCGCTGGATGCACAGGGAACTGCAGTACTGAATTTGCAAGGTGGCAATTCATGAGCTGCATGAAAAATGTTTATACTGGCTTAACACTGAGACTAAGGTAGTAAGTCTCAATGGAGGCTCTGCACGTTACTCGGAGGTGCAGCACTGGGCTTACATTGCAGGGGTTAAATTGCAGCCAGACAAAAACACTTGCCATGCTGTTTTACTAATTTTGGTTTACATTAGTGCATGAGATTTTGGCACTATGCACCCTGCAATCTTGACTGCCTAAGCTAATATTTGTTTCTTATTAGCTGTATATATTGCAATAGTGTGCTGGGAAATGTTCAGCTAGACAGTACATAATGGAGAGACTTTGCATTCAAGCTTTTGCAGTCTAGGAGTAAGATGAGACATTGCAGTTTGGGACAGATAGACACCAGAGCTTGAGACATAAACAGTGTTAAGATGATCCTTGGAAGGACTGTGTCCTAAAGAGGCTCTAATCCTATCACACCAGAGTGTAACTGTGTAATGGTTTTGTAGCCCTTATGGCAAAGGAAAGTTTTAGGAGATCATTTAAAAGAGATACATGAAAAAGCTTTGTTAATGCTGTGTATCGCTCCCTTCAGATGTGAGGGACAGCATGTGGGAGAGTGCTGGTTTGTACCTGTCACCCACTTGTTACAAAGCCAGTCGCCTTTTCAGTTGTGTAAAGAGAGGTGATAGATGGGGAGAGGGTAGTCTGTGAAAGGCCTTGAAAGTGGAGGCAAATAGTTTGAATCAATACTTTCAGGAAGATTAATGGCCATCTGCTGACTCTAATGAATGGGAGAAGCTATTTTTAACCAGTTCTGGCATACTCACTCCATAGGAAATGGAATATATTGGATCCTGAATAAAAAAACGTCACTTGGTTCTAGGGTTAACCCCATGTAAAATGTACCTCTTTTTAAAAAAATATAAATATTAATCACTTTCTTAAAACTCTTACTGATGCAGAAATTAGCCACAATTAGCAAGGAAAGAGATGAAGATGCTTGGCAATGGTCAAAATGAAAGTTGACTAGGTCAAAGCAAATCTTGGCATCCAAAGTTGTTTTTATTTGGCTGATAAACAGTGTCATTCTCTTGGTGGCTGGTGAGTGTTTTTTGCCCTGAAGCATAATGTTTTGGAGTTTTACAATGGTACTTGATCAAGCAATGGACATCAGTAGGTAAATACATGGATTTTACTGTCCAAAGTAAGGCTGATGAATGATGGGATACACAGAATGAAAGGAAAGAGATGATGAAGCAGAGAGGACATCAGCAAAAAGAGCATGAGAGGATAAGAGCAGTCAAAGAATTTTTAAAAATGAATGAAAGATGAAAGAAATATCCCCGTAGAAAATTATCAGTAATAGATGATCCTTACTGCCTTTAGAAAATTTGATCCAGAGACCAGAAGTCAACAGGAATGACAGTGAAGGGCTGAATGACCTCTCTGACAAATTTCCAAAATAAGATCTGGTTATAACTTTAAGCTCCTTCCACTGTGACATAATTAAATGGGTTCTCCTCCTAGCTAAATTTTACTAACTAGTTAGGGGATCAAAGTGACTATTTGCAAAAGGGAAATATGTTATTTCTTGATGAGATGATATAGGTGATATACCCATCCTACAAATAAGTTTCAGCCTTCCCCATAATGTGGAGCATATTGTTGGCGTGTATCTATGACAATGCAATTTTTACCATCTTAAATAATACTAACAATGGAGAGTAGTGATACATTTTGGTTGCTCATTAGGATATATATTGCTCAAGGTCCCTCATCCACTCTGCAGAGGCCACCAAACTTCATAAGATCTGAGCATCATTCAAATGTGGTAACTAGAGTGTCCTCTCAGCTTTGATTATTTCAAGTTTTTACTTACAGTGACATTGTGCAATTTAGTTAGGATTAGAATACGATAGATTTTTTTCTGGAATACCTGCAAATTTCTATCTGCAGTCTTCCAGATACCTAAATAAACTAAACTAAAGAATTATACCAAAGGACTGCAGACTCAGTTGTCTGTAGTCAGTAGCTTTTTTTAATCTTGTATTACTTCAATTTATTTTCCTTGAAGTCAATCAATATCTTCAAATGCATAACCCATTATCAATGCAGAACTGTGACTGCACAAATCTGCTTTTCTCTGTGATGCCACTATATGATTACATACTGGACTGGATGAAAATAACAAATAAATGACAAAGCAAAATGCTCAAGGTTATATGACAGTACAAGAATACATTTTCAATACCTGTTGGTATTTCTGCCTGTACTAATGGGGAAATGTGCAGCACTAGAATAATTTGGTTTATATTTCAGAGAGGTAGATAACGGCAGTAGTTCTGTTTGTATTGATGGAGTTACACCACTGTAAGCACAGAATAATGTGGGGATGGATTAGGCCTCAAGAAGATAATTTCTCTGTTGCCCCTCTGTCTGGGAAAGATTAGAACAAGGGTGACAGAGGGCAAATTTCCATTACATATGTTTAACATCCTTCATCCAGCTCAACACCAGGACACTTCCCATCTGTGTGTTGCAGGAGTTCACCCCATGAGGACACCACAGCCTTCATTTTGCCTGATGTTTCAGGTATTTTGTGCCTCTTGCGCTAAGCCCATAAATAAGAATCATGATCCAGAGACTGATTATGATGCTTGCCAATGCCACCATGGTGTTCTTAAGGCACAGCAAATTCTGATTTCTTCTCTCATTTGAATTGCATTTTATAGTGAACTTGTAGATGTCTGTAGTTGAAGAGGATCATGGTTATTCTGGAGATAATAAAATAACTCTATAAGCTAGTGAAAACAGCAGTTCACAAGCAGAGGAGGCACTCAACAGTCTCTTAAACCCAGGGTGAGATATCAACATTCTGATACACAGAAAAGGAATCTAATATATTTTCTGTTTTCTGAGTTCCTGGTTTGTTTGTTTTTTTGTTTGCTTGTTGGTTTTGGTTTTTGTGTGTGTGTGTTTTGTGTTTGTTTGTGGTTTGTGTGGGTTTTTGTTTGGCTTTTTCTTTGGTGTTTTGTTTGTTTGTTTGTTTGTTTTTTCATTTACAAGCCTTCAGAAAAAAGATAGAATCATAGAATCATAGAATCATAGAATAGTAAGGGTTGGAAATGACCTCAAGATCATCGAGTTCCAACCCCCCTGCCATAGGCAGGGACACCTCACACTAAACCATGCCATCCAAGGCTATGTCCAACCCCACCTTGAGCGCCGCCAGGGATGAAGCATTCACAACTTCCCTGGGCAACCCATTCCAGGGCCTCACCACCCTCACAGTAAAGAATTTCTTCCTCATATCCAATCTAAACTTCCCCTGTTTAAGTTTGAACCCATTACCCCTTGTCCTCTCACTACAGTCCCTAATGAAGAGTCCCTCCCCAGCATCCCTATAGGCCCCCTTCAGGTGTTGGAAGGCTGCTATGAGGTCTCCACGCAGAGACACTATAAGCATCACCATGTACTCTCAAGTACTGCTCTCACCTTTAATCTAAGAAAATGCCCCAAACCAGTCTACTCTTCAGGTGGAGACTGGCCTTTTCTCCTTATCAAGGTCACCTGGCTGTGGCCTTTTCTGCTTGTCAGTTCACCTTTAATTCTCATCAGGTTACAACTATTTCAGAATTCCGTGAATAGTTTAAGAATTTATTATTAACACAATTCAATAAATTTAAAATTTGTGTAATTTTAGACCTATTAACATTTAGTGGTACATACTGTCTAGCACATTTCTCATTCAGAAGAATGTCAACAGAGAAATACTCTTTTGACATACTACGCTATGTGGGTCATCATTTAAAATTTGAAACATCTACCAGCACATAAATCTCATTTAAAATGTCAAGAAAGAATAGAAAAATTACGCTGGTCTAAGAAGTCTTGTTGCCAAAGTATCAAGGATCATCCCATTTCTCTCTACTTTAAAGTGGTTTTTTTTCTGTATTTACTTGGTGAGAAAAGGGAGCTGGAGCAGCTGTCAATAGGAAGCTCTAGGGAAATTCTCGTTTTCTATCAATTCTTAATCTGCCATTTTATTTTTATTAAGTTCTGACATAACTTTCTCCTCTAGTCTGAATGTGGTTAATTCCTAAATTATCTGATTAGCCATTCAGGCACACCCTAATATCTTCCCCCTCCCAGATATTCAGAAATACAGCTTTGATTCTCCCTTCCTCCAGCATCCAGAAATTCCCCACATTCAGGTGCTGGTTAGACTTCCTAGTCATAGAATCATAAAATAGTTAGGGTTGGAAAGGACCTCAAGATCATCGAGTTCCAACCCCCCTGCCATGGGCAGGGACACCTCCCACTAAACCATGCCATCCAAGGCTATGTCCAACCCCGCCTTGAATGCCGCCAGGGATGAAGCATTCACAACTTCCCTGGGCAACCCATTCCAGTGCCTCACCACCCTTACAGTAAAGAATTTCTTCCTCATATCCAATCTAAACTTCCCCTCTGTAAGTTTGAACCCATTACCCCTTGTCCTCTCACCACAGTCCCTAATGAAGAGTCCCTCCCCAGCATCCCTATAGGCCCCCTTCAGGTATTGGAAGGCTGCTATGAGGTCTCCACGCAGCCTTCTCTTCTCCAAGCTGAACAGCCCAAACTTTCTCAGCCTATCTTCGTACTGGAGGTGCTCCAGTCCCCTGATCATCCTCGTGGCCCTCCTCTGCACTTGTTCTAACAGTTCCATGTCTTTTTTGTGTTGAGGACACCAGAACTGCACACAATACTCCAAGTGAGGTCTCACAAGAGCAGAGTAGAGGGGCAGGAGCACCTCCCTCAACCTGCTGGTCACACTCCTTTTGATGCAGCCCAGGATACAGTTGGCTTTCTGGGCTGCGAGCACACACTGCCGGCTCATGTTCATTTTCTCATTGACCAACACCCCCAAGTCCTTCTCTGCAGGGCTGCTCTCAATCTCTTCCCTGCCCAACCTGTAGCTGTGCCTGGGACTGCTCTGACCCAGGTGTAGGACCTTGCACTTGTCATGGTTAAATTTCATCACGCTGGCATCAGTCCACCTCACAAGTGTGTCAAGGTCCCTCTGGATGGCATTCCTTCCCTCCAACTTATCAACCGAACCACACAGCTTGGTGTCATCAGCAAAGTTGCTGAGGGCACACTCAATCCCACTGTCACTGCTGTCTCTTCTCTTAAAATCACAAGCTGTAATGCCCAGAATGAACTCCTCAGGTCCTTTAAATGAGGTACTTTTACTTCCCAAGTTTTACAAAGGGTGTAGACCCAGGATTATTTTTGTAGAAATGAAAAAATATTAAAGACTCACTGAAATTGGGATGTTACTATGAATTTAGATGGGAGCCTTCTCATGATCAGAGCTCATGACCCTTTACTAATTTTTTTGTGTTGAAAATTGAAAAGTCAAATGTATTGTAAAAGACTTTAGTGTGAGGTGTCCCTGCCCATGGCAGGGAGGTTGGAACTAGGTGATCTTAAGGTCCTTTCCAGCCCTAACTAGTCTATAATTCTATGGTTCTATGATTCAGGAACATACAACACACTAGAAGTAGGCACAGGCAAAAGTTACTCCCCACTTTGAAAAACGTGGAAGGAGAAGGTAGGACTAATAACTTTTGTATGGGAGGTGCCCAGATCTGGAATTCACAAATCTGAGAAGGATGTAGAGTGTGAGAGGCACTAACTGTGCGTAGATAGACAGAACGAGCCAGATAGGCTGTTTAGCTTGAGCTGGGCTAACAGAGCGAGACAGCTTGTGGACCTAGTGTGCCTTACATCAAGACAGGTCACCACATGAGCAAAGCATTCACACCATTTTGTATCCATCTATACAGGTGTCCTTTCCAGCCCTTACTATTCTGTGATTCTGTGATTCAGTCTTAGTAAAATCTGTGCTCTCAAACCACCACTTCTGTGATGGGTAAATTTACTCTTTAACAGCAGAATTAAAAAGTGAACATCTAGTTTGGCATCCCTGAACTACGTTTCAGCCCGATACAAAATAAGATTGTGTTGCTGATGTAGCTAGTTGGTGAGCAGTTTTCTTCGCCTTCACCTGCCAAAATCATGAGCAATAGGAAATATTCTATGGAGTCTGAATCACACATCCACTTCTGATTATAACCATTCCTTTGCTGCAGACTCTTTTATTTGTCAAATGTGGCTGCAGCTGCACACAAACAATTCTGTAACACCATTCATAATTTTCAACTCAAATTTGTTTGTGTGTATGAAATTCAAAACCATTCTGCTCTAGCACAATGCTTTTACTGGAGAAGAAAACCTGGGATCTTCAGCCAGCTCAACCACTAAACTTTGTTTACAAATCTCCCTGTATTCAGAGTAAATGGCTCCCACAAATGGAATAGTGCCTAGACTCTGCCATAAAGGTGGACCTTTTTGTGGAAGCATTCTTTTCAGTTAATGGACATGTGAGCAATCCAGCCTTTGACTTAGCTTCACTCTAGCAGTGAGGAAAAGGCTTTGTGAGGCATTGCAGGTCGACGAAGGGGTTAACAAAGGCACTGAGCAGGACGCCGCGGAGCCGGATCAGGTTACCACAAAGAAAACCCTGCTTGCAATCCGGAGCCTGCTGCTATGGGCACTTTAAACCGCAACCAATCGTTAAACTGTTGCTAGCACTCGCCTAAGTGGAGTTAACCAATTAAGTGTTATCGAATGTTCTGGTGTTCTGAAACTTTTCTATACAAGACATGCTTGCACACAATAAATTGTTCAGCGTTGATCACATTGATCAGTATTACGTTGTTCCTTATCCCCCGCAACACCTTTTCCCGTTCTGGGATGTTGAAATACTATATGAATATACAATAAAATATTACCGCAAAAAGAGACTATGTGTTTGCTTATCTTGCATTAGTATTTTGTATTTGTTTCCATCACTGTTCCTTTGCCTCTAGGTTTTCAGAACAATATATTTGACATCTCAATTCATGAACTAATGCATTTAAAGAATAAGGGGGTTCTGAGATGCTCACTCAGGAAGCAAACAGTTCATTAACATAGAAATGATATTATCAACTACATGTTAGAGACCATTTTCAGTCTTATCTAAGGTATGACAAGGAATACATAAAGATAATCTCTTCCATACTCAACAAATACCAAAACAATATCTTAGAAAGATTTTGGTTAGGTATAGCCTTTTCCTCATACAAAGTATTTTTCTGTTCAGAATACTTTTTCATTAGAAAGCTTTATAATGCAGAATTTAACAGAAAAAAAACAAACAAAACAAGTGTTAGGGCATTAATACTGCCTTAGTTTATATTCATTTAAGTCAGATTTCTCCATAAACTTTAAATGATTGGCTCCTTTCTATGTGTCCTGAGTAAATAATAGTAGTACTGGGATATAAACTGGATTTCTAAAATGACACTCAAGTTTGAAAGCAATGAAACAGTTTTCAATATGAAACTTCTCCTAATACATGATGTTTCATGTAATATATGTGCATCTGCATTCCAAGGAGGTATACATCGGCTTTTGATTGGTAAGATTCTTGGGACAAGGCATCATACACAGGCAAAGTGCAAGAAAAGGGCAAGAAGGGGATGAACACAGTGATATCTGTAAAGAAGAATATGCCTTTGAGGAAAAGAATGTGTTTTGTGCTCTTTTTTTGCAGACTCTGTTTGTTGGTAGTTTTTTGTTTGTTTATTTTTTTTTTTTTTACTTTTATGATGTTTTCTGTAAGTGTTCAATAGAAATTTTAACATCAGGCTCACGAGAGACAGTGTTTTTGAAAATGGTGAAAGAATTACTGATTGCAAAGATAAAAGCATGCTCCCCAAACACATATTTTTTCCATCCATGAATATTTTTATCAGTACCTTTTTTTGATTGTATATGGAGATTTGTAAACCAGCTATGTTTCTTACAAACAGTGCTTTCTCAAACACCTCTCCTGCCTTCCAGTTCATTTCAAGATTTAATTGAAAAGTTCTCTCCTAGGGGTTGGAAAAACTCTACATGTTTGATGTGCTCTCACCCCTTGCACAGGAGCCTTGCTCCTCTTACTCCTTTGTTAGCAGATGTCTTTCCATACTCTTTATGTTCCTTAGGCCTAACCCATTCTCTGCTGCAGTTTTTAGAAGTGCTGTTCTTGTCCTTTTCTGTGATTATCCAGCTAACAAAACAGGAAGCGATAGAGAAGTAGGTTACCATGGATCACGCATTTAGTCCCTTTGTAACTTTTATTTTCCTTTCTTTTATTATCCTTTGTCAATCTTTCAGGTCTGAACTTTTATCTCTCCTCTTAGTGTTCTACCTTCTCCAATTATTTGAGTCTTCAACTCCTATTATTTCAGCAACTACAAAGTCAGTATTAAGATAGAGTTCATAAAACTAAAGTATATTTTCTATTCAGGAACTGGCAATATATTTTACTTCCCAGCACTGTGAGAGATGGAAAAATTAACAGAAACTGTTCTTATCTGATGATGCCTTCATGGGTCTTCAGACTCTCTCATGGCTTGAACAGGTTGATAGATATATACAAAATAAGCTAAATCAAGATTAATCATCTCTGAAACATCTATGTAGAATTCTTTAGAACTGTAATAATATGCTATAAAGAAAGTCCATAACATTTCTTCAAAAGAAAATCCATAATATTTCTTCAAAGAAAAAGCAGCTTAAATTTGAATATTTTACTGAAATTGTCATTTTATTCAATTCAAGAAGTAAATGGTCTAAAAATACAAGTATGTTGTTTTGAGCTGTAAACACATTAAAATGAGTTACTTTACATATGAAAGCCAAGACACAATCTGAACTATGCCTTGCTGAAGACCAGTAATGAATCTATTTTAATACCATATAAGCACATATAAATAACCCTCCGTGAAATCGTATTTTTATGGAATTCTCCACAATTTTAACTGATGAGGTTGAAAACTATCTATAGCTTCTTTCTAATATAAGGAAAAAGAAACCCATGGAATTTCAGTGAGTTTTCAGATGTCATGTTACAATTTTTTTTACTCAGTTATGTTGATTTGTATCTATTTTAACCAGTGAGTTTTTCACGATTGCTAGCAGGTTAGCAATGATAACTGATGTGTCCATTTAGCTGTGCATAAAGACTATGAACAATGTGCGTTGACTTCAGGTTGTGGTTCAGAACGGGGCTCGGCATCCCTATGTCCAAGCTAAGCAGCATTATAGCAGAATTCAATGCTTATATTCCATCTGAACAGCATATGCTGTTAATGCGACATTGCAACAGTTCCTGAAGTGTGGTTATTGAGCTATAGCTCACTATTAACTTAGGTATCAGCTCCTGACAAAACATACTTCTGCCTTTTGAATATTATGGTGGCATGTTCTCTATATGAGAACATGGTGGCATGACTCTGTAGACAGATAGGAACAGCCTCACGCTCACAGACCCTTGTTCTCATGGGGGACTTCAACCACCCTGATATCTGTTGGAGGGACAGTACGGCTCAGCACAAGCAATTCAGGAGGTTCCTCAATTGTGTGGAAGACAACTTCCTTCTGCAAGTAATAGAGGAGCCGAAAAGGAGAGGTGCCATGCTTGACCTCGTGCTCAACAACAGGGATGGGCTGGTTGGAAATGTGACGCTCCAGGGTAGCCTTGCTTGCAGTGATCATGAGATGGTCGAATTCGAG
Source organism: Amazona ochrocephala (assembly GCA_039720435.1). NCBI lineage: Eukaryota > Metazoa > Chordata > Aves > Psittaciformes > Psittacidae > Amazona > Amazona ochrocephala. The sequence continues at coordinate 36,508,689 of CM077881.1, forward strand.
ATCCTCAGGACAGTGAGAAGAGCGTGCAGCAAGCTCACTGCCCTGGACTTCAAGAGAGCAGACTTTGGCCTCTTCAGGAACCTGCTTAGTAAGGTTTGATGGGATATAGCCCTAGAGGGCAGGGGGGCCCAAGACTGTTGGCTGATATTCAAGGATCACCTGCTGCAGGCTCAGGAGTGTTGCATCCCAACTAGAAGGAAGTGCAGCAGGAGGGCCAGAAGACCTCCTTGGATAGATAAGGAGATGCTGAGGAAACTTCAAAGGAAAAAAGAGGCTTACAAAACAAGGAAGCAAGGACAGGTGGCCTGGGAAGAATACAGGGATGTTGTCCGGGAAGCTAGGGACCAGGTTAGGAAAGCTAAGGCCCACTTAGAATTAAACTTGGCTAGGGATGTTAAGGATAACAGGAAGGGATTTTATAGGTACATTGCCAATAAAAGACAGGTTAGGGACACCGTGGGCTGTCTCCAGAAGCTGTCGGGAGAACTGGCTACCCTGGATTTGGAGAAGGCTGAGGTTCTTAATGAGTTCTTCACCTCAGTCTTCACTGGCAAATGCTCTGACCACACCACCCAAGTCTTGGAAGGCAGATGCAGGGACTGTGAGAATGAAGACCCTAGGCCCACTGTAGGAGAGGATCTGGTTCGAGACCATGTTAAGAACCTGAATGTATACAAGTCCATGGGACCTGATGAAATCCGTCTGCAGGTCCTGAAGGACTGGTGAATGAAGTTGCTAAGCCACTGCCCATATTTGAAAAATCATGGCAGCCAGGTGAAGTTCCCGACGACTGGAAAAAGGGAAATATAACCCCCATTTTCAAGAAGGGGAAAATGGATGAGCCAGGGAATTACAGACCAGTCAGTCTCACCTCTGTGCCTGGCAGAATCTTGGAGCAGATTCTCCTGGAAGGCATGCTAAGGCACATAAAAAAAAAAAAAACAAGGTGCTTGGTGACAGCCAGCATGGCTTGACTAAGGGGAAATCCTGCCTGATCAATTTGGTGGCTTTCTATGAAGGGGCTACGGAACTGATGGACAGGGGTAGAGCAGTTGATGTCATCTACCTCAATTTGTGCAAAATGTTTGACACTGTCCCACAGGGCGTCCTTGTCTCTAAATTGGAGAGACATCAATTTGATAGGTGGACCACCTGGCAAATAAAGAACTGGCTGGATGGCTGCACACAAGGAGTTGTGGTCAATGGCTCAATGTCCAGCTGGAGACCAGTAACTAGTGGTGTCCCTCAGGGATCAGTGTTGGGACTGGTCTTGTTCAACATCTTTGTGGGTGACATGGACAGTGGGATTGAGTGCGCCCTCAGCAAGTTTGCCGATGACACCAAGCTGTGTGGTTCGGTTGATATGCTGAAGGGAAGGAATGCCATCCAGAGGGATCTAGACACACTTGTGAGGTGGCTGATGCCAACCTGATGAAGTTTAACCATGCCAAGTGCAAAGTCCTGCACCTGGGTCGGAGCAATCCCAGGCACAGCTACAGGTTGGGCAGGGAAAAGATTGAGAGCAGCCCTGCGGAGAAGGACTTGGGAGTGTTGGTCAATGAAACAATGAACATGAGCCGGCAGTGTGCACTCGCAGCCCAGAAAGCCAACCGTATCCTGGGCTGCATCAAAAGGAGTGTGACCAGCAGGTCGAGGGAGGTGCTCCTGCCCCTTTACTCTGCTCTCGTGAGACCTCACTTGGAGTATTGTGTGCAGTTCTGGTGTCCTCAACATAAAAAGGACATGGAACTGTTAGAACAAGTGCAGAGGAGGGCCACGAGGATGATCAGGGGACTGGAGCACCTCCCGTGTGAAGATAGGCTGAGAAAATTGGGGCTGTTCAGCCTGCAGAAGAGAAGGCTGCGTGGAGACCTCATAGCAGCCTTCCAATACCTGAAGGGGGCCTATAGGGATGGGGGGGAGGGACTCTTCATTAGGGACAGTGGTGAGAGGACAAGGGGTAATGGGTTTAAACTTAAACAGGGGAAGTTTAGATTGGATATGAGGATGAAATTCTTTACTGTAAGGGTGGTGAGGCACTGGAATGGGTTGCCCAGGGAAGTTGTGACTGCTTCATCCCTGACGGCGTTCAAGGTGGGGTTGGACATAGCCTTGGATGGCATGGTTTAGTGTGAGGTGTCCCTGGCCATGGCAGGGGGGTTGGAACTCGATGATCTTGAGGTCATTTCCAACCCTTACTATTCTATGATTCTATGATTCTATGAAGGGGGCCTATAGGGATGCTTTCTTGCGTGTTGTGGGGTTCTGGAGAATGCACATCCTGAATTATACTTTGATTGTAAGCCCTCTTTATCATGTGACCCGGAATAAGAATGATTTTAAATGGGGCTCTGAGCAACAACAGGCCTTTGGGCAAATTAAATGAGAGATAGTTCATGCAGTAGCCCTCAGACCAGTCCGGACCAGGCCAGATGTGAAAAATGTATTGTACACCGCAGCCGGGGAGAATGGTCCTACCTGGAGCCTCTGGCAGAAAGCCCCAGGGGAGACTCGAGGTCAACCCCTCGGCTTTTGGAGTCGGCGATACAGAGGATCTGAGGCCATCTATCCCCCAACTGAAAAAGAGATACTGGCAGCCTATGAAGGTGTTCGAGCTGCTTCAGAAGTGATTGGCACTGAAGCACAGCTCCTCCTGGAGCATGGTTGCCCATGCTGGGGTGGATGTTCAAAGGCAGGGCCTCCTCTACACATCATGCAACGGATGCTACATGGAGCAAGTGGGCTGCACTAATTACACAACGAGCTCAAATAGGAAATCCCAGTCGTCCAGGAATTCTAGAAGTCATCATGGTCTGGCCAGAGGGCAAAGATTTTGGAATGTCACCAGAGGAGGAGGTGATGCGTGCTGAAGAGGCCCCACCATATAATGAACTGTCAGAAAGTGAAAAGCAATATGCCCTGTTTACTGATGGGTCCTGTCACATTGTGGGAAAGCATCGTAGATGAAAGGCAGCTGTATGGAGTCCTCGACAAGTTGCAGAAACTGCTGAAGGAGAGGGTGAATCAAGTCAGTTTGCCGAGGTGAAAGCCATCCAGCTGGCCTTGGACATTGCTGAATGAGAAAAGTGGCCAGTACTTTATCTCTGTACTGACTCATGGATGGTGGCGAATGCCCTGTGGGTGTGGTTGCAGCAATGGAAGCAGAGCAACTGGCAACGTAGAGGTAAACCCATCTGGGCTGCTGCACTGTGGCAAGATATTGCTGCCCGGGTGCAGAACCTGGTGGTCAAGGTACGCCACGTAAATGCTCATGTACCCAAGAGTCGGGCCACTGAGGAACACCAGAACAACCAGCAAGTGGATAAAGCTGCTAAGATTGAAGTGGCTCAGATGGACTTAGATTGGCAACATAACAGTGAATTATTTTTGGCCTGGTGGGCTCATGACACTTCAGGCCATCGGGGCAGAGATGCAACATACAGATGGGCTTGTGATTGAGGGGTGGACTTAACAACAGACACTATTGCCCAGGTTATTCATGACTGTGAAACATCTGCTGCAATTAAGCAAGCTAAACAGTTAAAGCCTCTTTGGTATGGAGGACGATGGCTGAAGTACAAATATGAGGAGGCCTGGCAGATTGATTATATCACACTCCCACCAACCCCCCAGGGCAAGCGCCATGTGCTTACCATGGTGGAAGCAACCACTGGATGGCTCGAAACATACACTGTGCCCCACGCCACTGCCTGGAACACTATCCTGGGCCTTGAGAAGCAGATTTTGTGGAGACACGGCACCCCAGAGAGAATTGAGTCAGACAGTGGAACTCATTTCCAGAACAACCTGATAGACACTTGGGCCAAAGAGCATGGCATTGAGTGGGTATATCACATCCCTTACCATGCACCAGCCTCTGGGAAAATCGAACATTACAATGGGTTGTTAAAAACTACACTGAGAGCAATGGGGGGTGGGACTTTCAAACATTGGGATACGCATTTACCAAAGGCCACTTGGTTGGTCAACACCAGAGGATCTGCCAACAGGGCTGGTCCAGCCCAGTCAGAACTTTTACATACTGTAGAGGGGGACAAAGTTCCTGTGGTGCATATAAAAAATTTGCTGGGGAAGACAGTCTGGGTTATTCCTACTTCAGGTAAAGGCAAACCCACTCGTGGGATTGCTTTTGCTCAGGGACCTGGATATACTTGGTGGGTAATGCGGGAAGATGGGGAAGTCCGATGTGTACCTCAAGGGGATTTGATTTTAGGGGAAAACAGCCAATGAACTCAATTGTATGCTGTTGCCTGCTATGTAATACTTTTATAGCCCACCAACTAGATATCTTCAAGTCACCAGTGACTGGCTCTCTGACCGTCATCCCAACAAAGAATGAACTTTAATGAAAGCAGATGAGTTCTGCAGTAAAGGAATGATCAACATCAGCAGGCAACGATCCAACATTGCACATGGCCTCGCCTGCTCTGAATGACTGTTACAAGAGATGGAGCTTGACGTCACGGACTGAATGGACTCAGCAGCTTTGTAGGGATTGATCCGTGCACTGAGGGATGATCTCCCTCTGTGTATGCGTGTGGATGTATACATATATATATATATATATGTGATGGTATATTGAAAATGTGGGATCTGAGCATGACGTGAATGGTATGGAATAAGGGGTGGATACTGTCATGGGTTCAGCAGCAGCAGTCATTTTTTCTCCTTCATAGTAGCTGGTGCAGTGCTGTGTTTTCGACTTTCAGCCTGGGAACAGTGCTGATAACACCGATGTTTATAGTTACAGCTTAGAATGTTTTGGTCTGACCAAGCACTTTCTGAGTCTCATGCTTTGCCAGGGAGGAAGGGAAGCCGAGAGGAAGCGGAAACAGGATACCTGACCCAGACTGACCAAAGAGATTATTCCATGCCACAGCACGTCATGTCCAGGATGTAAAAAAACAAAACTGGGGGCCGGAACCTGGAAGAGTTTTTTAGTTCACAGCTTGGTCATTGGGTGGTGAACAGTTGTATCCTCTTCCCTTGTATTTCTCTTGTTATTATTATTATTGGTGGTAGCAGCAGTGGTTTGTGTTATATCTTAGTTACTGGACTGTCCTTATCTCAACCCATGGTAGTTACACTCTTTCGATTCTTCTCCCCATTCTCTCCCCCCCTCCCCCCCCTTCAAGGGGGGGGGAAGAAAGACTCTTCCCTTGTATTTTCTCTTGTCATTATTATTATTGGTAGTAGCAGTAGTGATCTGTGTTATACCTTAGTTACTAAACTGTTCTTATCTCAACCTGTGGGAGTCGCACTCTTTCGATTCTCCTTCCCATCTCTTCAGGAGCGAAGGGAAGAAAGAGGGGGAAGTGAGTGAGTGAGCAAAACTGCGTGGCTGAGAAGCTTAAACCACGACACCAGGGAAGTCGTGAATGCTCCATCTGTGGCGGTGTTGAAGGCCAGGTTGGACAGAGCCTTGGATGGCATGGTTTAGTCGGAGGTGTCCGTGCCCATGGCAGGGGGGTTGGAACTAGATGATCTTAAGGTCCTTTCCAACTCTAACTATTCTATGATTCTATGACTCTATGTTGATAGCAGTCATATCATGAGATTTGCCTTCATAATGTGTCATGGTTTAAGCTCTATAAACTCACGAAGCCGCTCTCTCACTCACTCCCCACTCTTTCTTCCCTCCGCTCCTGGAGGGATGGGAAGGAGAATGAAAAGAATGCAACTCCCACAGGTTGAGATAAGAACAGTTTAGTAACTAAGGTATAACACAAATCACTACTGCTACCACCAATAATAATGATGACAAGAGAAAATACAAGGGAAAAGAATACAATTTCTCACCATCCAATATCAAGCCCGACCACGCAGTGCACCCCCACCAGTGCACCCCCCACCGTGCACCCTCACCACCCTTCCGGGTCTCTGCTCTCCGTTTCTACCTCCTGGACATGACGTGCTGTGGTATGGCGTAATCTCTTTGGTTAGTCTGGGTCAGGTGCCCTGTCTCTCCTTCATCCCAGCTTCCCCTCCTCCCTAGCAGAGCATGAGACTCTCAAAGTCCTTGGCCAGCCTAAACATCACCAAGCAGTAACTGAAAACACTGGTGTTATCAGCACTGTTCCCAGGCCCAAAATCAAAAACACAGTGCTGCACCAGCTACCAAGAAGGAGAAAAATGACTGCTGCGGCTGAACCCAGGACAAATGTTTGTGGTTTTCTCTTTGCAGGAGTATTAGGATGAGCAAGTAGAGACATTTGGTAGTAGCACTTCAGCTAGCAACAGTATTGGGTTTGATCTTCTCTCTTAGGCTCTGAGGCTTTCTTATGGAAATTATTTGTTTTAATGGAGCAAGAATTTTGAAGCAAGCCAAAGTAACTCATGGATTCAACATTGTGACATAATAACTATGAAGAAAGTAACAGGTCCTCCCTTTTTTTTGCATTCAAACAAATATAAAGGGGAAGTTACGAACTCACCAGAGGCATTTGGGGGATAAGGAAGTATGAAGGTTTAAGGATTACCTACCCAGTATTACATTAGCTTCAGATGAATTTAAAATTTCGTAAAGCAGTAGCTTGATTCAAATCTGAGATTTGAAAGACAATATCCTGTAAGTACTGTAAGCAATAGGCATTAGTATGGAGAAACTCTTAGATAACTGTTACTTTTTAGTAATATAAAAGATTTATCAGCTCTTCCACCACTTACAGATCAGAGGTGGCACTCTCCAGTATATGGTTCTAGCCCTTTGTCCTATAGAAATTAGAGCAAGTCTTTTATATTTTTATCATAATATATGAAGTAAATTATCTTCAAGAAATCAAGGATTGGACCAGAGGATCTTTCAAGGTCCCATCCAACCTGGGCTATGCTATGATTCTATAAAATTCTTAATCTAATAAATTAGCAGCATGAGAGAATTTCCTCCTGCATCCCAGAGGATCAGTTGTCTTGTGTTAGCTACAGGTTGTTGCTGTGTCCCTTCAGATATGAACTAGCTCTATACATTTGACATGTAATTCAGGGGCATGATTCACATGGTTTGGCAGTGAACATCACCTGATTCTGCAAACAAATCCAATGAAGTGGGTGCCACTACATCTATAGGTACCTGGTCATCAATAACAGCAAGAAGTTAAGGAACTACTTCAAAATTTGTCCTCAACAATGATGAGTCTGTGTATTTCTTACCTATTTTTACCCCCCTCTACTGTACTCTGCTTTGCATTGCTTATGAATCCTTTTTCTTCAATTCATACTTTATTTTTGCAGTTAGTGGCAAAACTGGTGTTGCTTTAATGATGTCAGGATATTGATCTTATCTGACTTACAGTCTTAAAGGGCTTCTAAGTGCCTTTAACAAAACAGCAATCTTACCAAATTTGTGAAAATAGAGTTGACTATCTTTAAAAGCTGTGTGCTGTTATAGCTACATGATTAAATGATGTGGATAATTTTAAGAGGAGATAATCTTGCTCTCTATTCTGTCAGTGTAAAAAACTACAGGGCCTGTATCCTTCATAGATTATTTGTTGGAGATTGAGTTGTTATTATCACTTAAAAGTCATGATGGCACAGTGATTGCTTAAGCAAAAAGTGGCACATTCTTGGTAGGAGAGAAATGTAATCTGTTCTTGATGTTCTGATTGAGTGTAAATATTATTCATGGCATATAGCTGAGTCCTCTTCCCTAGTGGTTTTATGGCTTGGGCTTCATTGGTCTTCTATTGCTGAGCTACATAATTTCCTAAATATATCATCTGTATTGGAAGCACTTAACAAGTTCTGGATTGACAGAGTATATGGATCAGTGAAGCTGGAAACCATTTATCTTTAAAATTATGTAAACATATTCTTCCCGCCATGCCTACTTTAGTTGTTATGCGTGGGTCATAGCATGTACACTACAGGCTTCTGTTGATATTTTTCTGAAAATACTTAATATTTTATTAGGTATCCCTAAGGAGGAGAAGCCATTGGGAGGACTCTCAGATTGCCTTTCTATCTTGACAAGTACATGAGTGGACATTCAGTGGCAATTACAAACTCAGAGGGCAGGAAAGGGTCACAGCTTATGTTCAAAATGCCAGGCTGATCCCAGCCTTGTGCAAAGATTACTGGTGTACCATTTGCAAAACTGTCTTTCATGAGACCTAATTTATATGGAATGTCTTTGTGTGGCATTTCTAACCCCACTTCAGGTGTCATTTTATCACATACCCTTTGAAGGAGATGTCCTTACATCATTACTGGTCAGTCTGGAAAAAATGTACATTTTGTCCTGAAATACACAACCTAGAAACACTAGAAGAGTTTACAAAAGGGATTGCCAACTTCAGCATAAAATCCAAAAATGAATTGTGGGCAGAGTTTTGATGGCTTGAGTCAGGGCTAGCTAGGAGCTGGAAGGCACAGCATTGAGATGCAGTGCTTCCCTGTTTTGGAGCCCACAAGAAAAGCTGGGAGGTATTACAACACAGAGGCAAATCAGAATATTATTTACTATTTATTTGGTATTTCTGTTATGCCTTCTTTGCAAGGATCTCAGACAACTTCGTAGCTAATGATTGCATATCAATATATTCCTGCCTTCAAATAGGCCTTGAAACTCACTGTATAAACAATGTCAAGGCTGGTTAGTTACTCATTGCAAAACACCCTCTGAATGCTGAAAAGTGTATGGATTTTATCTACACCTATTAGTATATGCAGATTTTGTATTTAAAAGTTCTGTGTGTAATGTGCCTACTTTAACAGATTTTAAGATGTGTCTTCCAGGAACAGCGCTTGACATCCTGTATTAGGGTAATGCTATTTATTTAATGGAATTGCTTACGATTTACATTGGTGCGAGACTGGAATCTGGGCCTTGATCTTTTTAATGCTTATTCACCCATTCTGTTAGATAAGAGATGAAAGGAGACCATTATGTTCTTCAGTCATTTCCTGAAGCAAAATCATTTTATTGGTTCTAGCAGTAAGAGGTCCCTACTGCTGCAGTTAGCCCCAGAGATGAAACCTTGGGTTGGTGACCAAAGCTCTTACTGGATTTATTTCTTGGTCACAGACAGTGATCAATGATGAGTGCCAATAATGACAGCAGTGATTTCAAAGTTAAAAGTTAAGAATGTAAAACTTAAGATTATTATGTTTCTCTGGTGTTAGACTGAGCACTATGTGTATAAACACACACATTCTTTTAATTCTAATCTTTTAATTTTATTCTCCTTTTAAATCCACACCTTGTTGTTGATCTGACAGTGGTGCAAATGAGAAGGTCACAGAGCTCTCTCTGATGTAAAATCAAAGTGAATTCAAAAGCACGATGCAGATACTGGAGTAGTGTAAAACATAAAGTACATAAACATAACAAATAGCTGGCATATACAAAAATATATCAAGCGCCAGATGTCTACAGCACTGCAAATTAACTGCTAGGGCAGGAGAGCTAGCAGTGGTTTTCAGAATGGAAAAGCAGAACTCTATTACAGAGATCATAAAATAATCTCTCCCTTGATCTTTGGCTCCCTAAACCAGGAAAGGCAGAAAGAGCTGGCTCTGAACAAACAATCCTTTATCGGTGATGGATGTGACACTGCTTTGTCCAGTAAAATTGCTGATTTACTAATAGGAAAAAAATAAATCTTTTGTGATGACACCAACCTTTCTAATCTGCTAAAGGAAGTGCAAACAGATGGGTATCTCTGTGACTGTGAGTGATGAAACCAGTCTAGAGAAATACCAGTAATGTCTGACGAGAGCTAATATTGTAACATGCAGTAACATCACCAGCATCACCCATTAGGATATATTCATTTTCTTTGTGCCAAGAATATGACCAATGATACTGTATGGTTTAATAGGTCTGCCTCTTCTAACAAAAAGGTAACAGACATTTTATACAAATGTGAAATGTGCCCAGGGAAGCTTGGACTAAAGTCCTTAGACTTTCCTCTTTATTGGAATTCCAGCAAAACTAAGGGACTTCATGGATTTTGAAGGGAGAGAAATATTTTTTTTGTTTCTGATACAAGAATGTGTTTTAAAAATACTAATTTCCATTTATATATCAAACTCCGTACCAGCTTTGATACTGATAATGTTTTTCCTTAAGACTAACCTAATGTACTTCAAGAACAATTGCAACTAAGTCTGGTTAACTTAAAACAGTAAAGACTACTGACACAAACCAGGTAAAACACGTAAGTGAGAATAGAATGAGGCCCTGCTTTCTTGGCAGAGCAGGTAAATACAGCTCCGAAACTTATTTGTGGAGTTACACAGATTGCAGTAAGTCAACTACATCAAAAATTAATACCTGTCACATATCAGTGCTGAGGAAATGGTACCTTGCTGATTAAAAATCAAAATTGAACGACTTCTGTGTGCAACTCATCAAACATATAGTAAACAGTTATTTTCTGGCATATGTTTTCTGCTCAGTATTTTGTTGTTTCTTTATGAAAAAATACTTCTCCTTTAATCCTTAAATCACAACAATTGAGTATAACTTCATGACAAAAGTAGCCAATAAAAGTACAAAATAGGGATTATCAAGAGTATTTTCAGATTAAAATTACTGGAGTTAGAAAGAAGTGGCACATAATCTCAGTATGTTCACAAGCACCGCAGTAAGCTGAAAGAGGTTTGTTCTGTTTCATTTGAAGACTGATAATATAAGTTGCAAGGGAGAGAAGCTGTTATTCTAACAGGGAGGATTTAACAATAATCATAATCCATAACTGTACATAAATTTAATTGAAAATCCATTCTATTTTGGTCTGAAATCTTTTAATCATTGATGCTACACAATACTTCAACCAGCAAAGCACATGAGTAAAAGCTAAAACGATCATTTTGGTCATAAATTAGGACACTCATACAGCTGCAACAATTGCTTTCATTTCTAAATATTAAAACAAATGAGTACTCTCGTTTCACCTTGAGGCACAAGATTCTCATCGTTTATATTGTGATGTAATTCACATAAGTGAATATAAGGTTTTGATGGAACAACAAGAAAAAATCCTCTTCATTCCCTCCCCAAAATGCTCTAACTTGTTGCATGGCTACATTTGCAGCATGAAGTCCTGGACTCTGCATATTTGAGTGGAAAAACAAACCTCCAGTCTCTGATACACTGCTCGCTTTTGAAAGAAGCATGTATTATTTTCAGATCCTGATACTTGGAATATTTCTTAAAACTTGCCCGGAGCTGTGTATGACACTGTGAATCACAGTAAATGGCAACTACTGTCTATGCTTCCCTTTTTTAGAACATAAACAAATTTATTGGCTAATGTTTATATAAGCATGATGTAAGTTTGTCTGATTTACTATACCAGTGCCTACAGCTGTAGACTATCTGTTCTACTAAACGGCATTTAAATGCCCTTTAGGGTGTTCAACGCATATTCCATTCTCCCATTAATGACACGGTGTAGCTTTGGGCAAGAAATATTAGTTTATATATATGAGCAGTGATTTTTTTTTTCTTCTCAAATACTTTTACAGCTCCACCAAGTTACAGAAGAGTTGATAGTTGACTTCGTGACTCTGACAGACTTTGTAAAACTTTGTCCTCATTGCTAGAGAAAGAAAAATGTTGGGTTTATTTTTGTGACCTTTAGATTCAGAGAACTGGATAAAATCAATTTATAGTTCAAAGATATTGGGTAATACTTACACTAAGCAGTAAAATTGCTTCTGCTTTGATAGCATGCATTAAAATACAGCACCAAGGGAACAGTCATTGATTTGGACAGAGAATGGAAAGTAAAGGTGCGTTTGTCAAGTGTAACAAGTTGGAGAAAAATTTGAGAGGTTTCAAGCCAGTCTGTCTTAAATATTTAAGAAAAAGATTTAGATGAAAACCAAGGAATATGATCTAGTAGCTACTGTTATTAAGGAAGAAACATGAGTTCTCTATGCAGATCACTATATGCGGTAAAAAGGGGACAACCATCCAGACTGTCCCTAGGGAACCACACACTGAATTATGAGAATTTTATTGTGAGAGACCAAGATCAGGTGACTGATGGGTGGTTGCTATGACGTTGCCACTTTCTGCCTGAGGTCATCACCCAGCTTTTCTTTGTCACAGCAGAAGATATCTTCTAATGATCAGTCCTCAGAGATTAATGGGACTAGCTGAGTTTCAGAGCTCCCTAAGGAAGATTATTGCTCAGGCTATGAACAATACTGTTGAAATGCTTGAACTATCTGTTGTCTTTAGTTGTTGGTATAGTTGTTCTTCCATGACACTTTGTTTATTATCATCTTCACGGGTCACTTTGGGGAAAAAATGCCTTGCAGCAAAAGAATTAGGAAAGAAAGAAAGCAGAGTAATACTCATGTTTTGAAATCCTATGCTGATGCTGTGGAAGAAGTATGGATGTGGTGATTCATACCATCTACTCCCTAGTGGCAAATGACATGGTGAATCTATTGAATTTTGACTCTCAGAGCCAGGTATTACTGAAATAAGACCTGCCAACTGCTTGTCAGGTAAGAGTGAAAGAAGAAAGACTTCAAGGTTTGATTATAAAATATACTATGTTGTAATGCCATGTTAGTTCATATTTTCTTACAGACTTTGTAAGCAAAACCTTTTTAATATCCTAAAAATGAGAAAGTACCTGGTCTGGGGACTTTGGTACAGGTTTGACCATTTCCAAAAAACCCAGCTGAACATCGTCCGCAGACATAGCCAATGTAAGGGGGTTTCCGATCAAAGCATAATACTCCAGGAAAACATGGCCTGTTGGCACAGGTAGTAATATGTGATAGTTGTGCTGCATGGCCTAAAAGAGAAGGAAGTTCAAGCATGTTTATTTTTAATTTCTTATCTTATGTAAAATTAAACAGTGACTGCCTGAGTCCAGCTAAAGCTTTATAACTGCTTTTATTAAATGAAAGTCTAATTAATGCAAAATGTTCCCAAACCTTGAGCCAAACATGAGAATGTCCTGTAGGCACAGTGTAACAGAACAGCTGTTTCTCATTAAAGCAAGATTTATTAGTTCTTTAATTACATGTTTTCAAGTTAATTACTCAAAGTTGTTTGGCATTTATCATGGATAATATAGAAACTGTAATTTTCAGCATACGTGAAAGATTAACTGAGTGAGAAATTATATTATTCAACATCCTTTTGGTCTTTTAAAATTGGAAGGTAATAATCAAAACTTACAGCACATATACCTACATTTAAAAACACACTGTCAAATACATATGTTTCTAATCTAGAAATCACCCTTAATGTGTCAAACCTTGTATTACAGAAGACTGTGTTAATTATCTTAGAACTACGTGCAGAACTTAACACTCTGATAGTATATTTTATCACTTATGATGTCACTGAATAGCAAGTGTATATGAACTGCCTGTGAAGTATTTAATAGTGTCAAGACAGAGAACAGATGATGAATAAAATCTTAATGATGGTTGTAGATCTTTTTTATCAGCCTCCAGTGAGGTCTCCATTATGATTCTCAAGAATTTTCATCTTGCACCTTATCTACAACATTATGATGGAAACCTGCAAGAGGCAAGTTCTGGCTAGGTGTTGGCTGGCCTGGTACAGATAGGAAAAAAAGAGTGAGAGAAATATAATCTTTGCTTTTACATATGCCCCTACACAACAGATACGTGCAGTCTCAATTTTTCTGCTCCCTGCTTTCACTAGAAAATCAACTAAACATGCAACACTCATAAGAACAAGGCCAATGTAAGTATCATGCAGGTGTACACCCATGTTAGAGAGTGCTGTAGTGCTCCACCTCTGGGAAACTGCCACAGTCAAGTTTGTACTTCAAGAACCCATCTTCACTTACACGCCAAACTCAGCCTCAATCCAGTGGACTGCATCCATCAAATACAGAAAGAAAATATCAGCATCACTTGGTTATGGCAAACTGGCATAAGCTGTCATTCTTCTCATCTTGTTTTCCATTGATCACTCAGATTTGGAGTGATTTTGTTCTACTTCAGAAGCGATGCAATTTCTAATTAAGCTTGACCACTCTACTACTGCTGTAATATCTCCCTTCCACTAAAATTGTTTAGCAGCATTCCATGGTCTGATGTAATTAAAGGTTTTTTTATTTTTAACTCTATATTTCTATGATACACTATAAACAGCTAGTGTAGGTTTACTGTTAAGATGGTAAAATGTGTGATTTCCGAATACTTAAACTGCAGCAAATTAAAACAATAGTTCATATCCTTGTATATGTACCAGATCTATTATTTATGTTAAAAGTCTTAATTACAGGAGAATCCTTTGCTTCTAAGAGTTGCAGTGGCTGCTTAATCTCAGTCTTGTTCAAGTCACCTTTGCCATTGCCTTTCTCAATGCTTAAAGCTTTTGTAATGTCAGCAGCAAGTGGAGCTGTGAAATGAAAGCATGAAAACAAGATGTTAGAGCTTACCTGTGGTTGATGATAAAAAACAACAGTAACAGCAAATCAGATAACCTGACATAAGTTTGTTCTGGAAGCCAACCATCAAGCAAATAAAGGCAAACCAGGTGGGTCAGCTGCTGACATACAGCAAAGCTTCAACACAAATATAGAAAAAATAACTATGCCCAAAGTCACTGAACTTTACCTTTTCAGGAGAGAAGCTTAATATGCAGGGTGATCTTTTACTGAGCTAAGGGTACTAAGGAGGCATCAGATTCCTATGTACTAGAGAGTTCATTACTTGGATGAAGATTGCATACGACACACTGGGAGCTGTTCTCTGATTCCTGACTTTCCTGGAAAGCTTCTGTCTGAAAGAATGTTGTGCATGTTTGTTGTCTTCAGTTAGTTCAGTTGCGAACTTTGTACGTATCAAAATACCTGCACAAAGTATACATGCATGTGAAAAGGAAAACTGATTGTGGAGACTCTAAAAAATACTGGTTTCTGAATAATTTTAAGGTAATTTCTTGAATGAATTAGGGCTTATAAAGTCTACATGGATAATGCTGCAAATTAACTATTGAGTCTCTTGGCTATTCTGTACTCTTAATAAAGCTTGAGACTCCTTACATACATTAAACAGTGTAATGAGATATGGCCCACTTTAAGAGCTATAAAGTTACTTCAGTTTTCTCCTACTTCCTCCAGAAGCCTTTATATTTGCATAAGCAAGGGAAGTATGAGTAGTTATGTTAATTCTGTATATCAGAACCACAAAGAATGACTTCTGTCCTCTGGGTGGACAAGGAAGCCCTCAGGTTTATTCCTTCTAATGTGTATTTTGGAAATAGAGAAAACTTTCTATAATAAAAAAAAAAAAAAATAAAAGGAAGAAATGACTTTTCTGATATATTTCAAAAAAGAGCATTATTTTGTACATCCTTCCTTCACCAGTCAAATGAGCTACAAAAACAGGCATTAGTGAAAGGGATACAAATCACTTTGAAATAACCAATATGGCCAAATAATACAGCAAAGAAAACACTCTGTACACATTTGGCAATATGATTAAGGGAAAATTTGGTAAATCTGGCAAAAGCAGTCCTGCTGGTGCCAGGATCCTGCAGGTTCAACTGAGTCTTCTTACGTCTGTTTTTTTGATTTGCTTTTTTTTTCCTTTTGGTAGTCAATATGAGAAAAAGTTACTATCTGCACAGTTAATATTTGTATCTTTTGCTTATCAGATTTCTTTGGAAACACCAAAAAAATAATGCAAAACACTGCAAGTGTTGATTTCTCTCCTGTCCAACAAAATGTTATTCATGGACAAGGCTTATTTGTATATGACTTAAAGAAGCAGAGTGTGAGTAGGTCACATCCTGTGCACTGGGAAGGTCTTAGCAGAGTACAGAGTCACTGTAGTCTCCCTTCTGAAGAGTCTGTTGCCCCCAAATACTGAACAAGTGTAAAAGTGTTCCTGACCATTTCCTTCGCTAGCTGGGACCTGTGTCATAATTTTCTGCCAAGCATGAGATCAGCAGCTGTGTACTGTGCCCTCTAACGAAAGCACAACTTGGAAATAGGTGAAAGGTTGTGAAGGATTTGCACATGGACGCTCTTACCCTACATGCTGCTTACACGGCATTCACCCAAAACAAAACTAGTTCTGAGAGTATTTCCCAAGTACTTGTGAGTGAATGGTATATTCAGGAGTGAAACAATGGAAAACATAGGGAATGTCCTTGGCAAATTTTCTAGCTGGCATCTGGAACATATACAATGTTCATTCTAACCAAAATGAAACTAAACTGTAGTGGAAAATAGCAGAGACCAATTAGCAATTACCCATATTAATATAGCATGACAATAGTCTGCTTCGCATATTTAAAAATCTGTGTTTGAAGGAAGTGGCAAAGTACTCAATTAAAGATAATAGGAGTAGAACTGAACCCCTTTTTTCCCCTCATCTATTAAAACAAATCATGCAAAACACATTTGCAAGTTTTGCCATTTCCCTCCATCCCACTGGGGCAAATTCCACATACATATGATCCAAAGGTATTCATACAAGACACCCCAGGAAAACAAAGACTGTCTTCACATTTCATTCCTGTCTTCCTGACAAGTAAGCCCTGTGATAAAACAAAGGGGAGGTTAATAATTAGGAAAGATTCCCTGTTTATTCCTCAGCTCAAATGTCGAAACACTAAGGCTTACTTCTCAGCTGTAAACTCATTACAGGATATATCACTCATGTTAGAGCCAAATTCCCCACTGTCTCACTTAAACGTGCATTTATCACACTGTTTATTACTGTTGTTATTGGCACCAGAAGTGCTGAATTGGAGATGGTTGCTTGTAGAAAACTATGCATGTTACATAAATTATTTCACCCGCATTTGCCATCTTTGCTGCTGCTTTTGGTGTCTTGTTTATGTGAGATCTTTGTCATATACTGAAGAAGCCAGTGAATGGCACCATTTTGGCTTTAGGGTTGGAAGAACCCTGTACTGACCTATCATACTTTCCATTTCTATGATAAATTCACTTTAATTTGTATAACCAATAGCTTATTGTGAAACAGCCTGATAGAGTCTGACTGAAGTTAAACTTTGCAAAATGATCAGACTTTTTATAAAAAAATTTTTTTTCTATTTAAAATTAAAATTTGAAGAAACATTCTCACAGTGTCTCTGAGCCACACTGCTGATGTACATAAGATAAGCTGCTATAGGATCTGAACCCAAAACTATGTGTCTAGAGTATTGCTGATTTAGGAAATAGGGTTTTAAAAATCCCTTGAAGCAATTGATATTCAGATTCACAACTCTGGGTGATTTAATGGATACTTATAGGGGAAGGTGACCCAAAAGTTAAAATTAATATCTGAATAGCAAATGATGCAGAGTAATCATGTATAAAGTTGTTAAAAACTCCTTCAGGCTTCAGGTATGAATGCTGCTGTCTCTGTGCACTTGAGAAAACTTGTCTGGCTATATCTGGTTACAAGAATATGCAGCCCTGATAGCAAGATGCAAACCAGTCCATATCACTTCTGTCAAGGCCTGCCCTTTGTCCCTGTAGGAGTACCCAAGGAGACTGGGACATCTTCTGAAGAGTCTAGGTGTCTGCTTCAGGACATACCACAAGGTACAGAAAGTCATGTTTCAAATCAGATATCCAGCTTTATCATGAAAGAAGATCTAAGGATAAAAGAATATGTTTGTTTTTTTTTTTTCCTTCAAAAAAGAAATTTGTCGCAGTGAAATGAATTACAGGATGATAATAACAGAGCATTATTATTCATCTCCTACAACATAATCTCTCATTGCTTCAGCATTTCAGATAGCTTCCACTGCTCCTTTCAAGATAAAATAGCATCTCTATTTAAAAAAATCAAATTGAATTCTCTATTGATTGAGCTGCCTAAAAATGTGAGTGACATCACCCTCTCATGCCTATTTTTTCTTGTGGAAAAAAAAGAACAACAGTACAAAACCTGCATCCCTTTATTGGTGCTATCTCAAGCTAAGTTGTTCTGGTTTTGCATGCTTCTTGCTTCTTTAATTTAAGCTGGACATCACATAGTATTTCAGGGTGTAACTTACTTTTTTCCTCCCTTTTTACATTTTAGATTACTAGTTCTAATCTATAATATATTTAGCACTGTAGTAGCATCAGACTGCTTTTCTCCAACAGCTTTCTGATGCACATCGGGAAATTATTAGACATCATGTTATGGAAAATATTGTATGAGTTATCCTCTGATTAGATTAGTAATTATTTTCTTTCTCTGAGTACCATGTAAAGACTAAACACAATACCATAGACAATGAAAGTAAGAATGAAGTCCTCAGTTTCAGTAACAACAGCCACTTCTCCCTCAGTCCCCTCTCCTCCCTCCTACATACTCTATTTTTGCTGCTAAGAGCTGGCTTTAAAGTCTCAAAGATGAGAGAATTACAAAAAGCAAAGGAACACCATAACTAACAAGCTAAATTTTGAAATTCAGTCACTTGACTGATTTTTGTAACATAAAGGTGGAACTACAGAAGTGCTTCTTTTCACTCAGAGAGACTGGATTTTAAACAGTATCTGATCAATTTGGGCATAATTATACCCCAGCTGAGTCCAAGAACAACTGTTTGCAAAGTCTGAAACATGGCTGAAGGCTGCTGAAAAGGAGCAGAAACGGACAGACTTCCTGCACTGAGAAGTGTCAGTTATTCTGTTTGCTTGACCTTCAGTGCACTGCAACACCAGGGAGCCTCAATTCTCTCAGCACTGCTACAGCACAAATGGAAATAATAGTAATAAAAGATCTTCAGGTTGCAAGGTTGAAACGTTTCACATTAAGTTGACTCTAAAGGAACAGGCACTTTCATTTAGGGGCTCTGTGTTTGTTACAAGCCATGAACAACTCCCAAACCTTGGGGTTTTCTTCAGTTTTCTGAAAAGTGAAATGAAATTATAGTTCCATCTTCCTCCTCCCCCGATTTTATATTAATCACTGGTATTGGGGAAAGTGATAATGTTCCTTTTGATTGAGATACAGTTTTCAAGGACAAGTTCTGTTCTCATGTGGGTGATATTCTGGCTTTCAGTGGCCAAAAGAAGAAACAACAGGATTTCTTGTCTTCTTAACAGTGTCGAAGAAAAATGAGTTTTGAACACTTGATGAGATAAATGCATATAAGTCTCTGCAGAAATTTAAAGTAGCGATAATTCTGGAGTCATCCTTCTCATGTTTTCCAATGGCTTCTCTCCTTGCTGTGTTCCCATTTCTACATTATGCCCTTACGTTGCCTGAGATACACCAATGCACCTGAATTGCCACCACTTAGCAACACACTGTGTTCCCTGTGCTGCCACTTCTCCTGCAGCAGTGTTTGAGAAGCTCTCAAAAGAGTTAATGTCTTGTTTCTACTACCTGCTCGCTACCATTTGTAAAGATTTGATGGTGAAGTGGTGCTGTCACTTGAGTATTATAGCATTGCCTTCTCATTAGATTATTGATGGTTTTCTGAGGAATTGAGGCATAAACACGGCATCACGGATGAGCTTTTATTATTGTCACAGAAGCTGCCCTGAAGTAAAATCATCTACTTCCCAGCTGGCTTTCAGCTCCACTTGCTTAGAATTTTTCACCTGCTATTAAAACTTTGAGATGTATTCCTGTTTCACTCAATCATATTTTTTTTTTTTTCTGTTATTGCTTGTGTTTTAGCATTTTGGGCCAGGGAAGAACAAAAAAACAGAGCCCTTTTATTTAACCAGGCAAAAAATATGGGTTCAGGAACACCAAGTTATTCTCTGGCCATCAAGGTGTCCTGTACCCTGTATCTAGAGTCAGCTGTATGTTACTTTCAAGCGTGTTATTATAAATTTAACAACACTTTGTTTGCATAACAATGAGAACCAGATCTCAGAATACGTTCTGTGTGATTTTATAAACAATGCACTGTAACTATGGCAGAATATTTTGTATGGAATAACAGAACTTGATTTCACTCCATCAGTGTAGAGTGAGAAGGGCAAAAGTGTGAAACTGGTACCAAAGAATAGGAACAGATACACTTAAGTTATTAATTCATGAAATTATCATAGAATCATAAAATCATAGAATAGTAAGGGTTGGAAAGGACCTCAAGATCATCAAGTTCCAACCCCCCTGCCATGGGCAGGGACACCTCACACTAAACCATGCCACCCAAGGCTATGTCCAACCCCACCTTGAACGCCACCAGGGATGAAGCATTCACAACTTCCCTGGGCAACCCATTCCAGGGCCTCACCACCCTCACAGTAAAGAATTTCTTCCTCATATCCAATCTAAACTTCCCCTGTTTAAGTTTGAACCCATTACCCCTTGTCCTCTCACCACAATCCCTAATGAAGAGTCCCTCGCCAGCATCGCTATAGGCCCCTTTCAGATATTGGAAGGCTGCTATGAGGTCTCCAAGCAGCCTTCTCTTCTCCAGGCTGAACAGCCCCAATTTTCTCATCCTATCTTCATACGGGAGGTGCTCCAGTCCCCTGATCACCCTTGTGGGCCTCCTCTGCACTTGTTCCAACAGTTCCATGTCCTTTTTATGTTGAGGACACCAGAACTGCACACAATACTCCAAGTGAGGTCTCACGAGAGCAGAGTAGAGGGGCAGGATCACCTCCTTCAGCCGGCCGGTCATGCTTCTTTTGATGCAGCCCAGGATACGGTTGGCCTTCTGGGCTGCAAGCGCACACTGCTGGCTCATGTTCATTTTCTCATCGACCAACACCCCCAAGTCCTTCTCCGCAAGACTGCTCTCAATCTCTTCCCTGCTCAACCTGTAGCTGTACCTGGGATTGCTCCCACCCAGGTGTAGGACCTTGCTTTTTATTCTTCTAATCCATCTCCTTGCAAGCTGTGCATAATTGTTCTCAATGTAGATCTCCAGTGTTTAACCAAATACTGCCGAAAAGGTTCCCAAATTTCCCTGTGCTCATAGGAATGTTATTTCCAGGGGGATTCAAGACATTGTGCATATGTTTGTTTGGTTTGGGGATTTTTAGTTTTTGATCCAACTTTCATTTTCTAAATTTATTTTCCATGATTAGGATTGTGTGTTCTTGCATCAGTAGAGTCTCTGGTGGCATAAAGACAGCATTGGATAGCAGGAGGCTTTGGCCATTTAGTAGCATTACCTGGAGTTAACACCGCCTAGGTGTCAAAGATCTTTCAGGACATTTTACTGAACTTCCACTTCTAAATGATTTTTACTTTTAATTTCTGCTGGAATTTTATAGTTAATGAAATCTGGACTTGCCATCCCACATGACCAAAACAAAGAAGGTTTAATGAACTGCTGAAAGGTAGGGTACCTTGCTGCCTGCCAGCATGAGCCCACTGAGTAAAATCTGTTCATTGCTTTTCTTTAAAATTGAGTTTGTTCTATATAAACACACTGCAAGCAGTAATAATTATGTGCATTTGATGTTACTTCTACCTGTTTTTTCAAACCTATAGCACTACACAGCAGACAACATTATTGGTCTCATTAATTCATTCATACTTCTGTGTGTGAACAGAGTGGGGGTTTTGACAGGTTCAAGGACTGAAATCTGAGCTCAGCTTTAGGTGTTTTTTTCTTCACTACTTTTCAAAGGGCTCTGATCCCATGATCAGATGTCCCAACACAGTTTCAGTTAGCACTTTTCACTTGCAAAAGACTAATTTGACTCTGACAAGAATGCGTAGTAACACAATGTCTTTACTTTCTGATGACTGCAGAGTGACTTGGGAGAGTGGGTATTATTTTAACTGTCCCTTTGCAAAGCTAAGCAAGAGCGAGGTTTAGAAATCCAGTTCAAGTCGTGTATATTCAGATTTGCCTTGTACCTCGTTAAGAACTAACTAGAAATGAAAGTACAACTTCTGTGAAAGTCCAGGTGAAGGCATGTTTAGGGCAATGTGAAATTGAGTTATGCTGGAAGTGAGTGGTGTTTTGAGCAGCAGGAACTTGGGTACCACCCTGGAGGAAGTGGTGGGCAAGACCCAACGGTGACTCAGCTCAGCCAAACTCTAGAAGCTTAATGCAGCCAAGGGTCTAATGGCTGGCTTTGCTGGTTCCAGTATGTAGAGCTCGGGGAAGTCATTGTCCGCATGCTGTCACAAGTGCTTTTTCATGTGTGAATCATTCACAGATGTATTGAGTGCGGTGAAGCTGCCTGTAAATTGCATGATAGCTACATATTGATGATACATAGATGATACACATGTTCTCATTTATGTTATCTACTAGATGCTTCTCTTTCTCTTCACACTTCACGTCTTCATTCAATTCCTGTTTGCACTGTATGTCTTTCACCCACCTCTTTGGCCTCATTGCATTTCATTCTCCAACTCCTCCCCTTTGTGCCTCTAATTCTGCTCTTCTAAGAGTCTTTTTATTGGTGCAGTGATTATCTCTCTTCGCCTCCTCTCTTAAAATCATATTGTGGACAGCCCTGAACCTAAAAGGTTACATTTTATTCCATCAGCATGCCTGACAACCAAATAGGCTTGTGGTTTTATGATGCTTAAATTTAATGAAGCTTCAAATGGCATTAAAGGACAATTTATTTTTTCATGTTTTTCATATCTACTTTTTCTACCTAGACCTAGAAAAATCCTTCATTCCCAGTTCTTTTGTTGGCTTAATTTAGTCAAATCCTGTGGACTTCAAAAGGGTCCTGTGTCTTTGCCCTTTTTATCTGCCACCCCGTCTTCTTCTCGCTCATCTCATGGATACATAAATACATGGGAAATAAGCACATGGAACTGAGATTGGTGAGGTTCACAGCGTCCTTGAGTGGTCATTTCAGGACTACAGAGCTTTAGGTACTTTCCCTTTCCTTGAGCATGGATAATTAGATAGCTGCACATTTTCTATTTGTCTAAAGCTAAGTCATGGGAGCAGAAGAAGAAGCTTAAGTAGTCCATTTGAAAGCTTGTGGTCATGCTGCACTCAAAAAATCCTGTAGCACAATATGTCTCTAGTTAAATTGGAGATGGAAACAATGAAGTGTTACCTCCCAAACCAGGGGGATGTTTACAAAAGTAGCTATCCACACTGTCCACCCATGTTCCGCAACTGCAGGGGTTTGGTTTGCAGTCATTAATATCTTCCTGGCAAAATTCTCCATCAAATCCATTTGGACATAAGCACAGGTATTCACCAAGGCCTGGGGTGAATTTGATATTGGTAACACATGTTCCACCATTGAGGCAGCTGCAGGGCTTCACTCCAACCTGAGGAAGGGAAGAGGGAGTTGTGGTAAGGTTCCTTCAGATAATCCCAGCTGAGAAGTACACTGTTACCCTTTATGAAGGGACAGATTTGTAATGTGGACATGTTATCTAGTGCTGTGAAAACTTATTTCTATCCTATTTCCTTTGTCTAGATAGATGGTCTCATACTGGGCATAATTATTTACTGAACTGAAAGCTTGACTTCAAAAGGATTTTTTATTTTTCCCCCAGCATTTAGGTTGCACATTCTAACTTCTTATGAGAAAAAAAAAATTCTATTTGCCATAACAGCGGTTTTTACAAAGCATTTGAGTGCAGCTCCTTGTTCTTCAAAGAAGAAACGAAAAATCTTTTCTTTGCCTTCCTGCCCTCCTTACTGTTCCATATTACAAATGGATCCCAGGCAGGAACACGATTGCAGCATTCTTTAGCTGGTCTTTCTCTTCAGGGAAGAGAAGTCCATAGTTGTATTTTATGTATGTACAAGAATGACATTTCAACATATTCAAACCTCTCTATTGTCTTGCCTAGTTAAACATAGCTCTAGTTTGAAATGTTTCCATTAAAACCATATCTAGACTCCAGTTTCCCCTTTGCTATGTGGGTTCAGCAGATTGGTATTTTTGGTGATAGTGGTTTGAATGAGTAAAAGTGGGAATTTTGGATGAATAAAAATCATCTCTTCACAAAACTGTTCTTATGTGGAGAGTCTGCATCCCACTTTATTAGCTCATCCTATCATGGGATTAATGTTAGGCTATACAATATAGACAAAGCAATGCACAAGCTCAGCCAAGAAACTTAAAGTGTGGAGTACTGACACAAGAGCAAGAAATCCTCTAAAAATATTATTGAGAATGAGTTATAATCTCCCTTTTATAGCTACGGCTTGGTCTTTTTTGTTATACATTCTTTTTCTGCAAACCAAATGCAGAATGTGAATTTTAAAGCAGATTAATGAACCATTAAAAGGCTCTACAAAAGTGTTTTTTCAAACAGCAATCAATAGCACTCTCTCTTGTTCCTTGTACATAGTTTCTATGTTCTCAGAGATATTTATTCCATTAACTGATCCTTATTGCTGTGCTGGATAATATACACTTATGAGGAAAAAGCTGAAGTCCTAGCTTTCAAGACAGTAACAAATTATTAGCTATAATGACAATTGCAGTGAGGCAGGGACATGATATGCTTATTTTGTTTTTCCTTAAAGTGTTCCTTTACTTACCTTAATAGAGTATCTTCTCTGTGCATTGCATTCATCCAACGCAGCAAATTCAAAGGTCTGCATTTCTTCTGAATCAACTTTCCAGATAAGAAGGCCAGCAGGAGAGAGCCTGGCGTCCTGTGGCCCAGCCTCTAAGACGAATCGCACAGCTGACCCTTCTGGATCCACTGCTAACATCTGGTAAACAAAATTCTCACCAATAAATGTCAGCAGCTGGCTGGAGGGGGCCTGGAACACAGGGGGCAGGTTGTCTAAACAGCAAAAATGAAACCATGATTACGTAAATTCCAGTTTTTCCATGTAAAGGTTCACAGCATGGGTCTTTGCAGGGATGATCTCAAAAAAAAAAAAAAAAAAAAGAGGTACAGAATGTACCCTGAGACTAACAGAGGAAACAATTTTGATGTTAGAGGCAGCAAATGGTTTTATCAAGAAGTATTCATGTCCATACTGAACTTTCCTCCAATGCTGAATTTTGATTACTTTTTATGTGTTATCTGGTATGTGCAAGGTGACCAGATATGACTTCTGTAACCTCTCCTTAGTCCCCCAGTTCTTACTAAAACTTTAACTAATTGTATTTCTAATAAATACATATTTCTTCTATCTATCTATCTATCTATCTATCTATCTATCTATCTATCTATCTATCTATCTATCTACCTATCTATCTAATCTATCTATCTATCTAATCTATCTATCTATCTAATCTATCTATCTATCTAATCTATCTATCTATCTAATCTATCTATCTATCTAAATGTAAGTCAACTAAATCTCAAAATGATGAAAGACAAATTAATTGGATGTGCAACTCAAGGAGAAGGGGTGATTGTGTAACTTCTCCACTGAGTTGACTCTACTGCCTTTACATGAGTAGTAATTGAGCCGGAGCAGTCTGACTGAATTCAGTTGGACATTTCATCAGGATTAAAGGTCTTTCCAGTACCAGCAGAGGTCCATGAGTGATGCTGAGATTCTTTATCCCTAGTGACAGTAGTGTATATTATCACTATTGGCATTGTTATTTCTAATGGTGGTGTTTGCATTCAGTATTTCCGTAATGAAAATAAAAACCTAATGGTACAAGGCTCTTTTACAGTAGAAGACAAATGCTACCTGAAGATAGTTATAATATGAAGAGGTACATGCGGGCAAGGTAGAGAGAAGTATTACATTTTATAATTGGAAACCAGGGAAAAATAAAATTGGATGAGTACCCTGGGGTGACAGCAGCTCTGTACTGGCCTGGGAATTTCATCTCCATGTCTTAAGCCTCCTCCGTCTCAAGCCATCTTTCCTCAATGCAAATTGATATTTAAACAAATCTTCTCACAATGTAATTCGACCATAGTTATGTTTCACTTAAAGTACATCTCTAATACTGAGGATTAGTTTCAAGTCACACTTTAAAACTATGAACTATGTATGTGATTTCATGAGGACTGTGTCTCTCCTTGCATTATGCTTGCAGGAAGTCATCATCAGGGCTTTTTTTCTTTTTTTTCTTTTTTTTGTGGTGCATTTCCTTTTATCAAGCTTTGCTTTCCATAACATGTCTCATATTATGCAATTATTTAAATGTGTCTCTCCACTCCTTGCTGCTGTGCTGTCAGAGCTTTCTAAAATGCTTGTCCAGCATATTGTCCTGGCATAACTGTTGAAAGCTTCCATCTATTAATTTACCTTTTATTTCCCAAGCACTTAAACCATGGAGCCCATAAAAGTTGTACACAAAGTAACCAATGAAATATTGATGCTGGGCATGCATTTACACATAAACACAAAGGTGTTAACTGGATGAAGGGTAATGAGTTGTTGTAGATGAAAAATAACATAAAATCAGATGTTCTGAAAGTTGTCTGTAAGAGCGTTTCTAATTCCACAGAGATCTCCTTGCCATCCAGTGAATATATATACCCTACCAATTATTGCAGAACTTTCAAAAAGTTTTTCAAAATTTTGAAAAGTCTGACAAATCTTTTAAATATTTTTAAATTTTGAAATTATTGTAATGTGAGCCATGATCTGTTTCAGATTTCCCAATCGCTTATAGATTTATAAATTCCAAAACAAATGCAGTTATTCCTTTTTAAGCCATTTTCTGAATTTAAAATCAAACTGTCTCAATATTAGCAACGAGTCTGGCAATATAACTATCTGGATCAGCTCATCTCTAGAGGCACTACAGCTGTGGCCAACATAATAGAAGGACAGAAAGGAGGCAAGGTTTGTGAGTCACAGGTAATATCTCTCATTAGACTAAACTATATGCCTGGGGGAAGAAACACAGCTTTCAGGTGTACAAGCTCCTTTTAATGTCTGGCTTACCACAGGCATTTTAACTACTCATCCAAATAACATCCAATGGTATTTTTAATAGCCAATACTTCGGATGGATCTGCCTACACCTTCTCGTGACAGGGAGTTTTAAATTCCAAAAGCAGGATTTTTTAGGATATAAAAACTAGAGGCATATATTTTTAAATAGAGAAAATTCGAAGTGGCTACCCTGGAACAGGAATTAATAGGACACAGGAACAGCCCTCTCCCTTCCCACTGTGTTCCCGCTTCCAATATTAATTTCAGGCAACTTATGGCTTCTTGTGTTGCTGGAAACTGTTGGGTCCTTTCTGGTCCTTCTCAAGGGCCTTTCTGTCACCTCTGAGTAAAGCGTGTCTGCTCACTGGTCTCCTCAGGAGTGTCTCCAGTCCATAGCTGAAGCTATGAGCTCCAGCCACTATCACACAGCTGTTGCTGTTTCTGCTGCCGTACCTTGCGCTCTCTAGGAGCTTCTGTCCCTGAGCATCCCCAGCTGTTCCCCAAGGACAAGAGCAATCTTCCTCTCCTTCCAGAAGGGTCCTGCTGACCTGGTCACCCTAAAGGAATAAAAAACTGCAAACAAACAAAGCAAACTGGTCCTGTCACTCACATACCTTTTTTGTGTTTACAGAACCTAAAAGTGCAAAGAAACTCTTTCTAGAACCAACACAGGAATCTCCAGAGCAGCAGTAATGTAATCTTTATATTGACCGGGTGCAATTGTGCCTATGTAAGTGGGGAGGTGCACTTTGAGGGTAATGCTGCTAGAAACACGGATTACCTCTAAAGCATGCAGTAAGTAATGGCTGTTATTTACACTGGGGATATAGCCAAGGAAAAGCTATGATTAAGTCCTCAGCATTCAGGAGGTGCTTTAAAAGACAGCCTTCTCCGTGACCCCAGCCACTGGCTGCAGAATGAGCCTTTAGGTTCTGTGTCAGTGAAGGTAATAAGGGGCTGATCCCTATCACTTAGACTCCCTGCCAAGCCAAGGTCTTTTGTGGGGCATTCCAGAGGATTTGGCTCAGGGAAAGCAAAAAGTACTTCCAGACACCAAAAATACACACTAGTGTTTTTAAAACAGTATTTACCCCAAATTGTTCCCTTAAAGATTTGTACCTGCTTGATGATGGCAGAGGTATTTGGGATCCATCACCTCTAGCTGACAGACTTAGGCACTGGTGTATCAAAATTTCATTTTCAGGCATTATGTTGGCTTTATTAATTTGAGATTTGTCAGGTTTCCACCAGAACAAGATACATGCACAGATACATAGTGTATGCAGTGAGTACTGTCTGCTTGCGGTCAGTCTGCATTTCTGGTGCACCCAATTATTCTCATTACACTCTGTCCGTGCACACTCTGCTGGATAGATTTACATTACCCAAATGAATGAACCATTTATTTCATAGATCAAGTCATAAATTCCCAGATAAGTGCTTCTAAATCTTAGAGAAGAGCTGTCTTACTTTCATTAATAGACCAGGTGAACTTTGAAATGTCAGGTTCACAGAGAAGACAAGGACTGGTAGGGCTTGGCTCTCCTTCGCCATAGCAAAGTCCATCGATATTGCAAGTATTTTCCTGACAGAAAAGGAAATAAAACTGGATGAGAGGTGGAGGCAAGGAAAAAAAGATAAGGAAGATAAGAAATTAGCAGTTCATCATTTCTGGAGATGAGCAGGAACTCACCTGACTCCTGAAACAATAAAATAGTAGCAATTTAAATGCTGATACTTTCTCTTGACAGGGAGAAAACATGATGTAAATTTTCCCATTTCAGTTTGAATGTGTGGCTTGTGGCTTTGAACGTTTTAGCTTAGGCACCATGTGATGTTGCTTGTGGAGGACTGCAGCAGAATGTGATTCTTTTTTATTTCCATTTCCACACTTATGTAGTGTATGTGATCGTTATTCCCAGCTGTGACTAATAATATGTTGGTTATTAAGTAGTCCTCAAAAGTGAGCTCCATGAGAGTAAAAAATAATGGGATTGGAAAAGCTCCGTTTGAAATTCTGGAATCCTGGTAACTTAATTAAGTGCTTTGTAAAAATACGAAAAAGCAATGATATAAGATCAGAATAAAGAAGTGCATTAGAGTTTAGGCTTCCATAAGATAATTGTAAACAGGGGCTAAACACATCGATGGTGCCTATGTTGAGCAGAACACCCCAGCAAAGGTTCATGCAGTGCACTGTGTACACAGCAGCCTTTGAAGCTGACCTGGTCCTCTCCTACTTCAGGTGGCCACTGGTGTCAGAGAGGCCATGTGGCTTCTACATGGGCTGAAGACACTTGTATTGTCTGAGAAGCAAACACAGGGACATAATTAATAGATGTAATTAAACATCTACACCATGAGAAGTTCCTATGCCTTTTGCTTGCAGCCTGTGTTGGGGCACACCTGCAGATGGGACTTTATCCAACATTGCAAATTCCCAACAAAACATGGAGTGCTGTTGGGAACATGAGGGATGGCAGCGTTACAGTGGGACAGCAAGGGGAAGAAGCCTCCTTTGAATATTCCTTTGCATACACATTGCTTTTCTGAGACTAATGTGTGTTCTATTACTGGCTGTGTGGTTTCTATCTGCTGCTTTATTAGTTTCTCAGACTTCTATTGCAAAGTATATTAGTCAGTATTTTAAATGGTGCTGCTTTAAGAGTAATGGGTAAGGTAGAGAAAAAAAAAGGACTCTCATCATTCCCCCAACAGGACAGAACATGACAGATCTTCAACATTAAAATCTGGATGTTAATTAGATTTTATTATATTGTTGTTTTCAAAGGCTTGATGTTCTGATGAAAAAGGTTATTTTCTTTTCTGATGTGAGTGTGGTAGAGAATGGGGTCCATAAAAGAACACAGAATGTGAAATGGCTTGATATAAAATGTCACCTAATTGAAACATCTTTTCTGAAAGCAATTTAGGTATTACAAAGCAAAGGTATAAAAGGAGTAATTAGAATGTGGTTTTGTGCAATTGGAAACCTAGTTCAAATAGTCCCTCCAAGCATCTTGGAATAGAAATTATTATCCCCAGAGAATACCAGCATATTGAGAAAATACATATATTTCTGAGTTTCAAAAAAGTAAGAATAAGGAAAGACTTTAATAAAAAAACTACCCTAGCACTAATTGAAATGATTCTGACACAATTATTTTAATCTGAAATTTGAATGGTTTTGCCCTCATTTGGGCTGTATTGGGTTTACATGACAAGGTTTTGGTAGCAGGGGGCTACAGGGGTGGCTTCTGTGAGAAGCTTCTTGAAGCTTCTCCGATGTCCAACAAAGCCAATGCCATCCAGCTCCAAGACAGACCCACTGCTGGCCATGGCTGAGCCCATCAGTGACAGTGGTAGTGCCTCTGGGATAACATCGTTAATGAGGAGAAAAAACTGCACAACAGCAATTGCAGTGGGAGAGTGAGAACCTCCAAGAGCAGCAGCTCTGCAGGCACCAAAGCCAGTGCAGAGGAGGTGCTCCAGTCACCAGAGCAGAGATTCCCCTGAAGCCCTGGAGGTCCATAGTGCAGCCCATGGTGAAGCAGGTTGTCCCCCTGCAGCCCATGGAGGTCCATGGTGGAGCAGATCTCCACCTGCAGCCCATGGAGGGCCCATGGTGGAGCAGATCTCCACCTGCAGCCTATGGAGGGCCCAGTGCTGGAGGAGGGAATGCCCAAAGGAGGCTGTGACCCTGTGGGCAGCCCATGCTGGATCACCTCCAGGCAAGACCTGTGGCCCCATGGAAAGAGGAGCCCCTGCTGGAGCAGGTTTGCTCCAGGAGTTGTGACCCATTGGGGGACCCACGCTACAGCAGCCTATTCCCGAAGGACTGCACCTATGGAAGGGACCCATACTGGAGCAGTCTGTTCCTGGAGGACTGCACCCATGGAAGGGACCCATACTGGAGCAGTCTGTTCCCGGAGGACTGCACCTGTGGAAGGGACCCATACTGGAGCAGTCTGTTCCTGGAGGACTGCACCCATTGAAGGGACCCACACTGGAAAAGTCTGTTCCTGGAGGACTGCACCCATGGAAGGGGCCCAGACTGGATCAGTCTGTTCCTGGAGGACTGCACCCATGGAAGGGACCCACGCTGAAGCATTTAATGAAGAACTTCAGCCTGTGGGAAGGACTCATGTTAGAGAAGTCCATGAAGGACTATCTCGTGTGGGAGGGACCCCACGCTGGAGCTGGGCAAGAGTGTGAGGAGTCCTCCCCTGAGGAGGAAGGAGAAGCAGAGATAATGTGTGATGAACTGACCATAACACCCGTTCCCCATCCACCTATGCCACTGTGGGGAAGGATGTAAAACTCAGGAGTAAAGTTAAGTTCAGGAAGAAGGGGTGGAGGGAAAGTGTTCTTAAGGTGTAGTCTTTATGTCTTATTATTCTGCTCTGATTTGATGGGTAACAAATTAAATAATTTCCCCAAGTGGAGTCTGTTTTGCCCATGTCAGTAACTGGTGAGTGATCTCTCCTTGCCCTTACTTCAACCCACAGCCTTTTGTTATCTTTTCTCTCCCCTGTCCAGCTGAGGAGGGCAGTGAAAGAGCAGCTTTGGTGGGCCCCAGATGTGAAGCCAGGGCGAACACACAACATGGGCCTAAAAAGTAATTTCTATTCACTGATGTATTTGAAAAAAATATGAACTTTCGTTTTATCTTGGAAACTGATATGTCCTTGCAATCAGTGCAAGTCTGAAAATGTGTTTTCCCATTAGTGTTAGTGAGAACAGTGAGCAAATGACTTAAGATGTACCTGATTAGTCTTCAGTTTATGAAAACGCAAACCTGTGACCTCCTATTACTTGCCTCGGTAGGAAAGCAGGGTGTTTTCACATAACAAAAACTGTATAACAGGCATCTTAGTATATCTCTTGCTAAGGCAGGAGATAGGTATAGAAATGATATACCTTACAGTTATGATGCCCTCACCAAACAGGCTGGAAGAGGTAAAATAGCGGAGCCGCTTCAAAAGTAAAGTTTAGCTGCCTTTCAGGGGAGACTGCAAAGTATAAACAATCAACCAAGGTCTTTCTGGAAGTGTCTACTTGAGAAAGGTCCTTCATGAAGTGTGATGTATCAGGTATTCATACCCCACGTAAATATGAAGAAAAGAAAAACCACAGACAGGAGAATGTGAAGGAGAGAAGAGGAAAGAGATAGGCTATGCAGCTGACCTAAGAAATAGATTTTCCTCTTCTGAAGCAGTTATTACACACAGTCCATCAAAGGGAGGGAGAGGGCTAAGGAAGAGACGAACAATCCATATTAAACCTTTATGATCTTTAAATTACCTTTGATTTACAAAGTCCGGTTGGTTGGAATTGGCAGGCCTGGCAGACCGCATCGTACAGGGTCAACACTCTGGAATTACTGTGCTGGAAGCCATCGTTAGAGATCTAAATGATACAAAATAAGTAATAATGTTCCATATGGAGACTGTCTGCTCATTTTGGAGCATATACCATTGCCCCCTTGAACTGGATGCTTGCCAGCAAGATAAATTAAACCACTTGTGAGTGGCTCTACTGCAATCTAACAAATCCTATAGTGTTCCAAAGTGGAAACTGTTCATTAATAACCAAAAGATCTTCTGGCTCACTTGGCATTTAACTTTTCTCATTGCTGCTGGTTTTTTTCTGAGTTGTCTGTTTTTTTTTCTTTCAACACCCAGTGGAAAATGTACTCAAGTGCTACAATCTTTCTAGGAGTTGTGAAATGAAATTAAGATTTTTGGTTGAAATTCAGGACCATTTTGTACTAATGGCAAATGAGTAAGCAAACACCTTGGGGTAAAAAAAAAAAAAAAAAAAAATAATAAAAAGGAGGATTTTTTATTCTATATGTGATTTTAAATTAACCTTAAAAAAGTGCGAGGGTGGATAATACCAGAGAGCAACAGTCCCATTTCCACAGGAAGGTACATTATAATAGTCACCGCTTGTCCCAGCTCACAGTCACAGATTCTTGGACATGTAGGTGATTTAGAAAGCCTTAATATAGCATGGTGGTTTTCATATATAAATGCTTACACAAGGAGAAAGGGTTAACTAAGTTTATATTTTAATTTTTCTACAATATAAATGAAAAGATATGAGACCAGTGTGGAAAGGGTTAGTTTTTGAGAAAGCCTTGTAACACCTTTTTAGAAGTGTGAATGTTAAACAGCACCTCAAAACACTGCTAAAAGCCATGCTGTAAACACTGATGACCTCCAGCAAGAAAGTAAAGCCCTTTCTTTCCAGCATTTTTTAGGTGTTTGGTTTCTCGTAGTCAAACTAAAGCCACTGTTTAGCAGATTGAACAAGGCCCTTGTTTTGGATCAGTCAGGTACTCCCCCGTCCTCTTGCTATAAAAGCAACTCCCAAGCCATCCTCCATCTCTGTTGCTACCCCAAAGCTGAGAAATCCTCATCCCTTTTCAAGGGACTTTTACATGGTCAAGAATATAAAGTTTTTTTATCAATTAATAAACTCAGCTCACAGAAAGAATGTGTATTAAATTGAACAAAAATAACTGAAAGTGCAGGGAGTAAAAATTTAAATTGGTCTAAAAATTCAGTAAAAATCATTGGTATAGCTTTAAGAAAAATAATAAGTTTTTTTCCTAGGCATCATATTCAGTTGCAATATTAGATCTTTGTGTGTTATACTAGAGGTAAAAACCCTTTAAAAGAAGTAAAGAACTTGCCCTGCAGTTTGAGAAGAGAAAAAATAAGCAATAGGCAACCCCCCTCAAGACCTGTTCTTCAGAAAGACAGTGCTTATTGGCAGCAAGATCTCCATTAAGAATATGTTATTCCTAATGCAATTTACATTTTTTTTCATTTCAGTCTTTTACCAAAGCATCCGATGTTGTCTCAATACTGGTGCACTAATAATGGATGAAGGAATGGGTAGATAGGGAAAAATATAAAAAGCTAGAAAATTGCACTAATTTTTCTGTCTGAAGTGAGCATTGTGACTGAAATGTAACTCTGGCCAATTGGATTTTTTTTTTAATCTGTATTTTTTTCTACATTCTATTATAAACACCCATTTTGGTGTCTTTTCAGAATTGGGTTGTTTTATAGCTATTTTAATTGCTTTTCCATTAGTCACCTTAGTGATGTGGAACAAATACTTCAATGAGACCCAAGCTGAGCAAACCTCTCTTCAAATTCAGTTGATCCTTAAAAGTCAAAGACATGCTTAGAGTTGTAGCTTGATTCTTGAACATACATATCATCTAGAAAGAAAGAGCCACTTCTTCTTGATAAGCAGTCAGGACAATCAGGAAGTCTGTCATGTCTGCCTGAAGTATTTCATTTATCATGAAACAATCTTGGCTATTTGTATCACTCATAATCTACATACAGTTTGACTTGTACGAATGTTTGTAAATGCAAAAAGAAAGATGTAAAAACTTGCTGAATTCAAATTCAGTTTCTGCCTCACTGGCTCTTTAACAAGTATTTTTTCTTCTCTTGACAAATACAAGAAATTGTAATGACTTAAGGATAAGCCAGAGATCTACGTCCCAGATTAGATCAGTGCCTGACAAGCTCTTTCACCTCTTTGCCCAGGCAACTCTGTGGACAGCCCATCTCATTTGCTGTCCAAGTAAGAGTTTGTATTTTGATATCTAAACTAATTATACCAAACACTCTGCTGCAGCCCCGTGTATTTTCTTATCTAAGTTTGGCAGCATGTCATGGACGGAATGAGCAAAATCTGAAACATGAATACAGGAGCAGATAAAATGAAAGAGGACTGAGAAAAGCTTGTCAAGTCCTTATTCCCACAGTGTTGGTTGTGAAAAAGGCTTATGAGAACTTTATGGGCTGATTCCTTTGAAATTTGATTTGGGAGTAGGGAGAGATTCTGAAAATACTGAGAAGTGATATTTCCAGAAAGAACTATTTTGATTTTTGGTCTGCAAATTATTTAACTTACGGTTTTTAAAGTATCTATTAACACCATCTAGAATACCAATGTTGCAGGAAATCTCATCAGGATTTTTCCAGAACATGAATTTTTGAACATCTGTGGAATTAGTTTCAAATAATTTTTTATCTTGAAAAGGTCTGTCATTTTGTTCTCTCTGCTGCCTTTGACATTGAGGACTGAGCTCTGCCTTCCCAATTCAATCAGCAAAAAGATCCACAGGAGAATTAGGATTCGCATGTGGACAGAGATGATTTAATTGCAGATTTGCTGCATAGCCATCAACCTGTTTTTCTGCAGGGTTTGAAGGAGAGGGAAGGGGAAGAAGGCTTACAGGTGCAGAGGTTTTCCTGAACTTCAGTACAAGGAAAGAGACATTATGTAGCTGTTTTGAGGAGGAGATAGAAAAAAAGATTTTCAGACCTCCTCAAGGCTGAAAGGGAGCAAACAGCACTGCAATACTCCTGAGCTTTGAGGAAGCTATGCTGGTTACACTGGAGAAACAGCCTCGCGCACATGCAAAAATGTTAGCTGGCCTCCTGGGCCAGGAAACTCAAGGCTGCCCTCTCAGATCCTTCCTTCAGTATTTCATCTCAGAGTTGGCAGAGTACAGCATCTCTTTTGAGAAACGGAGCGTGAAGCAGAGGGACTGCCCTCTCTGACAGCACCTTCTCCGGAAGGAAGGTCCAAGGTCCATCCCAGCAGCTGATGATCAGGCTCTACTCCCACAGAGATCTCACACTAATCCCTTAAAAGACAAATCCCTACCTACTTAAAACAAATGACTGAAAACGAGCACCGCCAAACTTCTTTCTGCTTCCCCAGGCCACATGGCAAAACATGTCCCAGTGTGGCATACAGACAACTGTGGAGTGCAGGACAGGCAGTATCACCCCAGTGAGTGAGTGTTTTATGTGTTTCATTTAACATGCTGCAATTTTCAAAGCACATCTGCAGTTTCCTACAATGACAATATAGTTTTCTCAGCTGTAGAGCCTTTAAATGACCTGTCTTGTAAAAAACAGCCAAGCTGCTGAAAATAACTCTCTGGGCTCAAAGCGGTACCAAGGGTAGCAGGTACAGGGTCAGTAAGGCACTGAAATATTCAGAAAGTAGGTATCATTTTATGAACAGAAGGGACTAAAACTGCAACAGATTACCAGTCAGGAGTAGGTACTGCACGCACCTCTGCCTGCAGTCATTCAAGACCAAAACCAAGACATCCCAGCTCATGCTGTACCATCATGCTCATGCTGTACTTGCTGTCCAGGAGCCAGACAGTGCTCTAATCCTGCACTGGGTACACATCATTTTGTTACCAGGGTGTCACATCTGTCTTATATGTGCTGCCTAATCAGGAGTTTCAGCTTGGGTTTCCAGAAATGAAATACTAATTGGTTAAGAATTGATCAGTATGACTGCATCAATCTCAGGTGACCATCTGGAGGAGTGGTTGTAATTTGCATTTCTATATTGCCTACAAAGACACCTGTGTTTAACTCCTATTGTTTTAGTTACTTGCAAGTTGTTTTTTTTATTCCCTACATGACATTAACATTAGTATTTTTACAGGCATTTTCATTTCTGAAGGGAAGCAAATTGTTCTTGCATTTTACTTTACCATGAAAACTGATTTTCTCCTTCTAAATAATTTCTTAGAAACATAAGAAATGCCTACTTTCACTTGCCATCTTGCGAACGGTTCATAACCAGTCACAAAGTGCACAGCCTCTGGCTCTGTAATGTTCAGGAGAGGAATTTCACAGTCAACAGCCTCGGAGCTGAGAAAATCTGCTTTTGTGGTTTCTTGTTCTCTTGATATCCATTCACCATTGAGATGCTACAGTAAAACAGAAGGAAGGTGCAGAAAATGAAGGCTCATATAGAGAAATTCAAATTGTCAACATATGTTTATATTTCTAGTTAATAATATAGGGCATTTACAGATGGTTTATTTAAAAGAGATTATGCTGTTACTCTAGCCACAGTAAAGAGCAAGCCATGCTCATCTATGCATGCAGGCAGTGTAATGATTTAAGAAGTTCTGTGGTCCGTGCTTGGGATGAGCAGCTGGGATGAGACAGGGTAACATGGTGGAGCAACTTTGTGTTTGCTTCTGGAGCTCAGCATCTCACTTGTTGCTCCTTGAATGTGATGTCAGCTACTTATCTAGACCAGCTGCACAGGACATCACTGCTTGTTAAGCAGGCATAGTAGGTAAATCTCAGCTGTGCCTCATTAGCATGTTAGCACTGAATGGGAACCAGTCTAACTGTCTTTTATGGGGTGGATTTATGAGATGAATCAAACACAAGTATGCTGAAACACCAAATAATTCAATCCTAGCATTGCTTGTGTATAGTTGTTTATAATAAAATTATAGTGTTAGCAAAAAAGGTGAGTTTAATACTCATTAAAACTTCTGATTTGGTATTGAACTAAGAGTAAGAAAATGCAAATAAGAGCCTCTGTAACTATATTGTGGAAACCTTATATTTAACCACAAAACTTGGCATTCAAATGTGTTTAGGAAAACAACCAAGCATACTGATTCCAGATGCACACAATGAGAAGAATATTGTGATTTCAGGCTTCACTGGACTACAGTGCAGCTGAACCAAACAAGAGTTAAAACCCCACAGAGAAAATTAACAAGAACACAGAGCTGTGCAATTCCAAGGAACCAGTCCTGGAAAGGGCTGAGGCTCTTCACCTCTCCCTCCCCTCACCTGGAGCAAACATATTTGCAGTGGGTTTTGGAGGTATTTGCCCCCTGCTGTGGCAATGAGAGATGATGGCACTTGGCACAGTTCATGGTAAAATATTTTAATATATACATGTCAAAATTTGACTGTATCATCAGTACTTTACAAACCCTTGGGAAGCCGCTTACAATTAATCTGGTGACCTTGCAGTGCAGGTTGGGTGACTCTTTGAAGCCAAGGCCAAACACCCGAATCCTGGTGCAGTCAGATGCATGGATGTCACAGAGGCCCCCATTCTCTAAGCTTGTGATTGCCACAGCTTGCTCTGAAAGGGTGAAATAGATATAAAGTTTTAGAGAGTAACACTTACATGCTGTACTGTCCCAGTTTATCAGAGATTTTGTTGTTGTCGTACCCGGTTATTTTGGTTTAATTCTTTTTCTTGGGGTCTTCCTTGCCTCCCTGTGAATTTCTCTTGAAAAGAGCAGCAGCGGTTGTCAAAATGGGAAGCAGCAAACCTCCACTGAATAATTGCCCTGTGCACCATGCACTGCAAGATGTATCAGTGAGCATTATACCGCTCATGGAATCAATTAACTGAAGCTGCAGCTTTGTGTTAAAAGGTCTCCAGTGGTAACACTTCTGCTGATCCAGGTAACTGGATGGGACCACAGCTTAGAGGATGGGGTGTCATGCCATAGCATAGAGAAGCATGACAATGAGAGGTGGAAATATCTAACATGACCATGCCACCAGGCTCGTCATAATGTCAAACAGCAGTGCAAAAGACAGTCCTTTTTTTTGTTTTTTTTTTTTTCTAAAGCTATGGATGCAGTAGAAATAATGATCCTCAAAGGGATGCTTGCTTGTGAAGGTTAAGTCATTAACGGGTTGCACTCAGCTCTGCACAGTGTCAGCACAAATGTCACGCACCAGCAAAGTTTCACTTAAATCCTATTTTGAAGTCTTAAATAGGGCTTAAGTGATGTGCAGCCAGTGCTGCCCCCTGTATGAGGTTGAATTTCAACCATTACTGTTTTAAAAATGTTTTATGATTCTCAGGTAAAGTTTCATTTGTGTTCTTTAGCACTTCAGGTATTCAACATCTAAAATGGCTCACTGTTTTAATAGTGGGGTTATTTTTACAGAGTAAAAATGCAAGTCCATTGCATCACAGAGTTCACATCTTTAGAAAAAATATAATTGGGCAGATATTTGTGTTGGCACGTGGACAGCACAACAATCAGATATTTAATATCCTGCCTCAATAGCAGCAGTCAGTCAGGATCATGGTTTTATCTTTTTATTGATAATATTTTTAGTTCCAATGAAAAGCCACTATGATGACAAGTAACACAAAGCAGAAAATTTGCTGCTTGTTTCCTGAATAACACAATATCAGGGGCATTAGCAGGAGCCCTTGGAGGCACGTCATGCACTAGCACAGTGTAGTGCAAGCTGTTTTCCCTGTTACATGGTGGGGAGAGGCTGCTTAGCTTTTCCTCTTCAGTGCTGCATCACTACTGCTCTGGTGAAGCAACACTGCTCATCAGTCTTCTCTGAGTTGTAGCTTATCTAAAACAGAAGCTGTGTGTTGCCTAATATTTTAATGGTACATTGGTTCAGCTCTGATTCAAGGGGCAAAATGCTCTGAGCAGAGTAGATAACTTTCACAGTACTTTGCTGTTCCTTTATGGCTCTGCCATTTGAGCTGTAACTAAGATGAATGCAAGTTTAAACACTGTGATCCCACCAGATTGCAACCCATAAACACACAGCTGCATGACTCACAGTTTTCCAGAGAGAGGAAGGAAAGCAACACAAATGTGAAAAATAGTGAAAAGGCCTTTTTTATACTTCTGAAATGCTTTAAGCTTTTATTTCTTTAATTTTTTTTCATTGATTTTCTTGCAGCAGTATTAGCAACACTGTTGGATGGTTTGCAGTATTTACAAGAAGGGAAATGGTTTACAGCGTATCAGCATTCATCAGTTATTTTTTGGATTCCTGTAATGTACAAAACTATTAGTTGGATGTAGTGAATGGTTTTGATAAATTGCCGCCTTCTGTGGTAAGTGCATAAAAATAATAAAAAAAATTGCTTCATTGTGTTTTTCATGAGATTTTAATAGCTAGCCCCACTAGTCCTGAGGTAGCTCAGATTGCATTAACATTTTCATTATCATTGCAGATTTTCAGGCTTCTGTGGATATAGTAAAATCTCGTAGCCTGGGAAGGAGTGAGGCACAGAAGAATGCTCCTGCAGCTGTTCTTCTTCCAGTTAGGCACTCTCAGCTTGGTTGCTTGCTGATGAGCCCTGCATGCTTCCCTGAGGGTTTCCTTACATCTTTATAAGCATCCTGACACTACCACAGCACCACTGTGTCAGGGCCAGGGCAAGATTACCCAGCCTCAATGCTTTTTGAAATGACAGTATCAGCACAGAGTTTTGTATTTATTTCTCAAACCATGCCATACACACTTGTCATGGTTTAACTGCAGCTGGTAACTAAGAACCATGCAGCTGCTTGCTCACTCCCCCCAGCGGGATTGGGTAGAGAATCACAGAATCATAGAATGGTTTGGATATGAAGGGACCTTAAAGACCATCTAGTTCCAACCCCTCTGCCACAGGCAGGAACACCAGTCAGTGAAACTGGGAAAAATTGTGGGTTGAGATACAGACAGTTTAATGGGATAGAAAAGGGAAGAAAAAATAAAACAATGGTAATAATAATGATTAAAAAAAAATAAGAGTATACAAAACAAGGGATGCACAATGCAATTGCTCCCCAGCTGCTGACCAATGCTCAGCCAGTTCCCAAGCAGTGGCCCCTGGCCAGCTTTGCTCCCAGTTTCTATACCGAGCATTGGCGCTATGGTCTGGAATATCCCTTTGGTCATTTGGGGTCAGTTGTCCCAGCTATGCCTCCTCCCAGCTTCTTGTGCACCCCTGCCTACTCACTGGCAGGGCATGACAAGCTGAAAGTCCTTGTCTTAGTATAAGCACCATTTCGGAACAACTAAAAACATCAGTGTATTATCAACATTATTCTCATACTAAATCCAAAACACAGCACTGTACTAGCTAGTAGGAAGAAAATTAACTCTATCCCAGCTGAAACTAGGACAACACTTTTTACAATATCTTTAAATTGATGTAAATATGGAAGAAATATGTTGTCATATATGCTTTGGATCTCTTCTCTCAAGATTTGCCATGTTGTGGGTTAATCAGCGTGAAAATGAGATTTATTCTTCTGGTAAGAGGGGTGTAAGGTTCATGGAAGATAAGTTCACCTTGTGTTTTCTGTAGTTTGATAAAGGTGGGGAAGAAGGAAAGGGCTGAGCTGTTGTTCGAGTGGGCTTTTTTCTGTTACCTCAGCTGGGCTTGTCAATCCATCTTCAGTTGGGAGGACTCTAAAGGGAGGAATGCACAGCACAGCTAGGAGGAAGACCATATTTAATTTAATGCTCTATTTCTTTATTTCTGGCCAGCTGCAATGTGGCACTGAGGAGGTGTTGGAGTCCCCATGCAGCTTTTTACTTTCCACAAGGGGTGTTACAAGAAGAAAGCGAGGAAGGAAGTCTGATGAAAAATGAAAGTGATTATAATGACTCCTCTTTAAATATATGAATTCTGGATTTCCGATCTTAGACCTCAGTATAGGTAGTACATCACTTTTGAAAATTGTCATTCTTTTTGCTAACTGTTTTTAAATGAGGTATCACATATAATGAGCGTAGAAGTTTTAGGCATTTGTTTTTAATGTGGTTTTCTGTTTGTCTTTCCCTCTGCCTTCTAGTTTTGTTGTGCATTAGGCAGTTTCAAGCAAACATGAAAGGTGAAATATCAATTACATTAGCTTCAGAAAAGTCTCATGACAGTCAGTAGGTGGTATTCACCCATACAGATCCTGCTTTTGCTGGGGGAAATGCAAGGTTCGGCTGTTGTTAATCTCTCCTCTTGTTAGTGGATGAGTAGTTAACAGGCCTGTACAAGGCATATGTAAGTGGGCCGGACAGGTGGAGACATGAGAAGGGAATATTGGAGAGCCTGAAAAACTTTAGCAGAAGAGCTGCAAGTAGTTCAGTAGAAGGCTAGAGGAGAGGACAGGAGCAATGGAAAGAGCTAGGAAATGTCACAAAGGTGAGAGTAAGGGCAAAAGTGCAGATACCCAGAGAAAGCAGAGTCTGAGGAGACCTGGGATGGATGTCTGATGTCTGTGGAGGGGCAAGTTAGAGGCGGGAGAGAAATCTGTGGGAAATCAGGCAGTACATAGAACAAGCTTGTGAAATGTATGATCTGTTTGAACATTAATAATTTATGTTTAGGAGTGTATATATAACAAAATCTGGGACAGAACATCCTCCTTTTCTCTCTGTGACCTATAGGCCAAAAAATGTACTTTGACTTTTACTGGTAGATAAAAAACTGAACCTCAGGGTAGCACCTGGGGCAGGGTGCAGTCATATTATAGAGGAAGATGTAAGGAGCTGCATGCTCACATCTGCTGGCCCAGAACCAGAACAGCTGACAGAACTGTTTTTTTATTTTAGCCTGGAGTAAAGGAGGCTAGGGGGGACCTTATCACTCTCTGCAACTACCTGAAAGGAGGGTGTAGAGAGGTGGGGGTCAGTCTCTTCTTTCAGGTAACAAGTAGTAGGAATAAACAATCAAGAGAAAAGGGCTTCAAATTGTGCCAGGGGAGGTTTAGATTGGATATTAGGAAAAATTTCATCACCAGAAGGATAGTCAAGCATTGGAACAGACTGCCCGGGGAAGTGTTGGAGTCACCATCCCTGGAGGTACTTTGAAGACTTGTAGATGTGGTGCTTAAAGACATGGTTTAGCGATGGATTTGGCAGTGCTAGGTTAGCAGTTAGACTCGATGATCTTAAATGTCTTTTCCGACCTAAATGATTCTGTGATTCTTTAGTACCAAACTATAGACCTATGATTCTTGGCTGACATGGGGTGAATCTAGATTTCTGCTTTGAGGATCTCTAATACCCAGTACAGATTGCAGAAGGGAGGCCTAGGAAAGTGTGGGAGATGTATTTTGCAAGTACTCATGGGATGCAAGAAATGGACTGGCTCAATTTCACACTGAAATCATCCATGTGTTGCAACAGTATGGTAGATTATTTTTGCTTTAGAAATCTCACTATGACATTTTATGTTTATTTGATCCTTCTATTTTTAAAAGGCTTGCTAGTAATTTATTTTAGCAATAGAAAGGAAGACTGCACTGTTAGCTATGGGATATCACCTCTTTTCTAGATGGCCTTGAAAGATGGTGAAATGTAAGATCTGCTTGTGCATTTGTGGGGTTTACTAGCTTAACAAAGGAGGTCTTAGTTTCAGCCTCTTGAAGGTGCTTGAGGGCAGAACCCCTGGCAGCATCTTCTGGCTCTCCATGAATGATTGCAGTGATGCCACTTGAAGGGATTTGGGTACCAGGACGCTCATGGATGTTGTCGTGGCTCTTAGTCCATGATAGTATCCAACTGGTTGTTTTTAGAAATTTACCCATCTTTACAGTTACTGATTTAGCATAAAATCTTATTACATTTGTGTTTTCATTCACAGTTGGTTGAACATTCTGCACTGGGAGATCATGGTTTCATTATACAACATAAAGCATGATATGAAGGCATCATAGGTTTGCCCTGAATTTGGTCAGTTTAAATCAGACCTTTTAACATTTCATAGGTTTTAATTCTGTCATTAATTTGTTATTTATCATGTGTGTGTGAGTATTTGGGTAAGGGGGCTGTTTGTTCGGGGCTTTTGTTTTTGTTTCAGATTTAACAAGATTTAAGGATGAAATTTCCTTCAGTGCCTACAAACAGTGTGATGTAAAGAAGTTATAGGCATGCATCTGGAGTGTCTGGCTTTGGTCAGTTTAAATCAGCTGTATAGTTTTGTAAACTTTCTTAGCATTTAATTCTATATACTTCAGAAAATAGTTTTGTGTAGCTACATTTCACTAAACTGCTTTCACTGCTTTGCATTAAAGCAAATAAACTAATCACCAGAAAAGACTCATCTCCCTGGTCTGATTTTTAGAGAACAGTATGGGTCACTGGGCATGCAGCCTTCTGTGTATCATGAGGATTTGATATCCTTTTAAAATTTGTTTTCTATTGACTTTGTAACCATGAAGCTAATAATCTTCTTCCTGCTCAGCCAGGTCTGTGCTTTGAATAGAAAAAACTGCGAGTTAAAACAGTAGATGAAGGCTGGTATTGATGTTTGCCTTTTCTGATGCATATTTATTGCATCTTCTCCATAAAAAAATTAACTAAAGTTGCTATGAAAGGAAGAAAAGCTTTAAAACTAGCAGGAAGCTTGTCAGTCCCTGAGAATTACCCACCAATATGTTTTATATGACTGGGAAAAATCTGTCTTCATCAATATAAAACAGAGTACCTACATGTCAGTTAGGATGCATTAATGGTAGGTTAGATTCCCTTTTTTTATTTTTCTTCTTGTGATTCTTAACAATGTTTCTTCTGTAAATTTTGTCTTTCTTAACCTTTTCTTAACTTTTTTTTTCTTTTGTGGCTGGAAGTGCTCATTCACTCTAAAAGCCTGGGACTGATGTTTCCAAAAGCAGGTAAGTGCTATGTTAAAAAATTTATGTTTTAATGAGTAATCTCAAGTCTTGATATTTACTCATTATGCCTACTCATTATGTCCTTTGTAATTGTGATTCTTAATGCCACCTTTGTTTGTTGAAAAGAATATATTGGTGTGCATGTTTATGGCCCAGATATGTAGATACTATAGAATAATTTCATTCATACACCATTATTATTAGGATTCATAGCTAACTCAGATGAAGACCACTCTGCAGATATCTGGGAGAAAAAAACAATGTGTTTTCTAAATAAACATTTTAAAGAATGTTTTTTTCCAGTTTACATTAGTATTAAATCATAAATTGTTTTTTTTCTAGGAAAAAGCTGAATAACTGAAACCAATAATATCTCAAATCGCATAATATTTATCTTCATATTTATTTTTTACATTTTTTTTCAATGTTGTCCAGGCATCTAAGGAAAAATTTGATATTAAGTGGAGATAACAGGTCTCAAAAGAAAAGTTTCCATTTTCAAGTCATATAGAACCTCTTTTACAAAGTGTTGTTATCTTAGTGATATTTCTTTAATGTCAGCTTGAAGGAAATAAGAATATATTCTTAATACCTTTAACTCCATGTAAAGAATGCAATTCCAGTGGAATGGAAGCAGCACATTAAAGTGTGTTCTGTGTCACAACAGTATATAAAGATCTGCTTCAAGTATTCCTGCCTTACAGGAGTTGTTACTGAAGAAAAATGTATATGATAGCAGTTGAGTTAGCTTCTAAATTTCAATACGGGAACACTGCCTCACTTAGAGTCCGTCAGTTGTCAAGTGAAC
The DNA here is from genome assembly GCA_039720435.1 of Amazona ochrocephala. NCBI lineage: Eukaryota > Metazoa > Chordata > Aves > Psittaciformes > Psittacidae > Amazona > Amazona ochrocephala. Next base: position 36,553,467 of record CM077881.1, read on the forward strand.
AAGTACATACTCAAGGGAACATGGTGGGCACAGGCACAGGAAGTTTTCAAACCTTCCTCCATTGGCTAGATAGAAAACCCCAACACTGTGAAATGGAAAAGGCAATAAAGTTAATATGAACAAAGGAAAATGAAAAGAGCATCTGTGAAAAGAAACCTATTCTTTTCTTGATAATGTAAACTTCATCAGCGTAATGGTAACTGTGAGTTTGTTAATACTATGTCCACCAAAATCAGTGGAATTGTTATAATAAAGAGGAGAATTCAGTCCAATGACTTACAATTTGAAAAGAAAAAAAACTTTTTAAAGAATAATGCCAGTAGTAGGTATGGTGTTTGCTGTTCTCACAAGCATGTTTGTCTCTTCTTTTGGATTCCAATTTTGAAAAACTGATACAATTAATTGTTAGAGTGTATTGCATCCTCACTGCCATATCAAGTGTTTCCCCATGTCAGTGAAAAGCTTGGTTGTATTTTCTCTTTGTTTACTAATCTAAACAAATTTGAAAACCTGACCAGAGAGAGAGGATCAGACAGAAATTCCACATTTTCAGGGAACTATATCTGGGGTCCTTATGGTGATATAAAGTATAATTCTCCCTTAAAGGTCTGGTCCTTCCAGCACCACAGGCTGGTCGCAGAGACAGAGGCTATCCCCTTTACATACAGTGAGTGGTATGTTTCTTTGTCAATATCCTGGTGATATAAGAAATTAACTGCTTTATCTTTGAAAAGTCTAGTGTGCATTTATTACTTTGCATAGTCTAATTTATGCATGAAGAGCTTCTATTGACCCAGTATGCCCTGATGGCTCTGCCTGCGCTATTGTGATGTATCATGTCCACAAAATATATATTGCATGTGCCAAAAGGTATCAATTTACTTGACAGACTAACAGTTCTTAAATAACCATTATGGCACCACAATCTGGAATTTAAAGACCACTGAATTGATAAAAGTGGGATGAACTTATTTATTTCAGAGAATATGTTGCCATAAAAAGTCTGATGTAAAGAATTGAAATACTCTGTTCCCTTTCACCTGAGGATCTCAAACTAATTCAAATATTTTCTTTAAATGCTTTTTGTCTTTGGAAACAGGAATTGAGATTAAAAAAATTATATAAATGGTGAGATTTCTAGAATACATATTTCATCCTCAAGTTGCATGACTGGTCAGGCTAAAGCTCTGACCTTACTCTTCCATAGGTGGGAGACATCTTGGTTTCAAAGACCCCACCTGAGGACCTGTAATATAGTTGGTGCTTTAATTAATATTATTTAATTACAGCACATGAAGAAGGCTCAGCCCAAAGCAGTATGATAAATTCAGAGAGGTCTATGTAATCATTCTAAGAATAACAGGGTGTAATTCATGTAACTGCTGTTGCAAATGGGTCTGAGGGACCACCAGGTAGTGGTTCAGTGCTCTGAAAATGCAGCTGGATTCACAGAACTTCTTAATAATGCTGTTGAAATTTATTGACATGAAAATGGGATGTCTGTGAGTGTGTTAGGTAAGCATTAACTTCTGACCTTCTCACCATCATTTTTCCTCACTTTGATTTCTTTGCTAACTACTTTTTTCCCAGAACTTCCCACAGAGAAATTTAAACTTCAAGTGTCATTACTTCACTGAAACTAATTTGTCCTTATTATTCCTCATTACTTTTTATCTTGTAATTGCTCTTTAGAGCTTCGTACAATCTGCATATTACATCCTTCTATGTGTGCTTTAGTGGTCCCTATATTTTTTTTTATAAGCAGCATGGTCAATATATACAAGCAGTAAGCACCAACCTGATTTGCTATCTGCTGTAATTGGATTCTGCATTTAATTACAGGTGGTAATGACATTTTAAGCACCTTATACAGGTGTTGGGGGGAGGGTTTATGAAATGTTTAGTAACATTAGAAAGTCTGAGCTTCTAGAGCATTGCCAAATTTCAGAGATGCCTTTCAACTCCGAATTGCAGTTTTCATGTGAGGATAATTATAGCTATGGCCACCTGGACTGCTCCCATTGGAGCTGGGCAGAGCAGAGGAGTAAGCCTGCCTGTAAGCTGCACTTACCATCTCTTTTTTTTTCTCTAGATGTTTTGATTTAAAATTATTCCAAACATGTTTTGGGTTGTATTCTGATCCCTTAACATACTGCATGGCCATTTTTTGTGTGTGCGTGCTGGTACTGCCAAGTGAAGCTGAGATTGGGTGACCTTGGAAAAGATTCTTGAATTACGTCGATGGCCTTTTTGATCTTGGGGAAGTTTTAATTCGTATCTATAACTCCAGCCTGACAAAATTAGATGGAAATTTGTTTTAGAGTTAATGGGAAAATATATAGCCAGTCAAAGGAGTTGTCTTCTCCTTCATTACTCATGTTACTTCTCCTGGAAAAAACTTTTTCCTAACAATGGCATTTAAGAGTTAGCATTTCCAATGTCAATATACATTCTTCTGTTTCTTCTGTCCTTTTAAAAGAAAGTGAAAGAGGCAGCAGTTTTATACATCCTGCAGAAACCTAATTCAGTCCTTAATTTCTCTTCCTTTCCTTCCCTTCCTACAGAACCTCTACTTATTAGTACAAAAGACCAAAGGATTATCCCACCTGTGCTTGCACAGTGCTGATTGCCTGCATGCTGCCAGCCAGGTCAGGGTGCCTGAGCTGCTGTTAGGGGGCTTAAGCTGTTCTGGTTGGAGCATAGCTTTATTTCTGAGATTGATCTTGATTCTTCATCTCTAATGGCCTTTCTGGTGTGAAATTCTGGCTGTAGTGATGTTAACAGGACTTCAGTTCTGAGGACTTCCAGGCTTTTGAAATGCATTTAAGAAGCACATATTTATTGCGTTATACTGTAGCACTTTACCCTGCAAATAGCTGTGAGATGACATGCATACCTTGGGGGTTCAACCTAAATGACTCTATGATTTTATGCTATGTAGAACATTCTGCCTATGAAATGTAAAAATAAGCAAATATCTTTAAAAATGTTGTGAATGAAAGTAAAAAAATCAAAAAAAGCTAAAGGTGAAGCTCACACTAATACTTTTCTTGCTTGTCTGTACCAAATTAACTAGCTGACCTTTTCTGAGTATTATAATGTCAGAGTGATTGGCATGCCACAGATAAGATTTAATTCTCCTTGTAGGGGACCTGACCTCTGGCTGGACATATAGATCTGCTTTACATTGCAATTACAAGATCGGGTACTTTTATAGACACACAGTTTCTGTATTTTTACATATATAGAAGGAATATTCTAAATTGCTCATAAATTAATTCATAAATAGTCTGTAATACATGGAGGTCATTGAAGTTCATCACATTGATTCTCTCTAGACTGTGGCAGTACTTTTCACTCTCCATACTTAATGTGGAAATCAACTTGTGTGAAGTCATCTCTTAGCTTCTCTAGAGTTATACAAACGACAGAGGAGAAGGTTCTGCAAATTAATCGTGAGAGTTGTTATCTTGGTTTTAATTTTTCAGGAATATTTCTTTTCCTCAATTTTGGTCATAGTCAGCTTGATCTTCAAATGCTTCAGCATCTCTGTATTTCTTTCTGTGTGAGAGCCTGAACACTGAGCTTGTCTCAAACACATTCCATACATTATATTACATTCCATGCATTCCATTACATTCCATACATTCCATACATACACATTACATTCCATAGTGTGAGTCAGAGGCAGAAAACTAAGCTTGTCTCAGGCAAATCCCATTTGCATTTGACCATGAGAGGCCTTGATAGGATTGTTCTGACCCTTTTGTTTGAAGCTGATTAAACCTCCACAAAAATGTGGAAGGATGGATCAAGGATGAGCTGACTAGAGTATGGACACCATGATATGAATCATAGAATCATAGAATCATAGAATAGTAAGGGTTGGAAAGGACCTCAAGATCATCTAGTTCCAACCCCCCTGCCATGGGCAGGGATACCTCCCACTAAACCATGCCACCCAAGGCTATGTCCAACCCCACCTTGAACGCCGCCAGGGATGAAGCATCCACAACCTCCCTGGGCGACCCATTCCAGGGCCTCACCACCCTTACAGTAAAGAATTTCTTCCTCATTTCCAATCTAAACTTCCCCTGTTTAAGTTTAAACCCATTACCCCTTGTCCTCTCACCACAGTCCCTAATGAAGAGTCCCTCCCCAGCGTCCCTATAGGCCCCCTTCAGGTATTGGAAGGCTGCTATGAGGTCTCCATGCAGCCTTCTCTTCTGCAGGCTGAACAGCCCCAATTTTCTCATCCTATCTTCATACGAGAGGTGCTCCAGTCCCCTGATCATCCTCGTGGCCCTCCTCTGCACTTGTTCTAACAGTTCCATGTCCTTTTTATGTTGAGGACACCAGAACTGCACACAATACTCCAAGTGAGGTCTCACAAGAGCAGAGTAAAGGGGCAGGAGCACCTCCCTCGACCTGCTGGTCACCCTCCTTTTGATGCAGCCCAGGATACGGTTGGCTTTCTGGGCTGCGAGCACACACTGCCGGCTCATGTTCATTTTTTCATCAACCCACACCCCCAAGTCCTTCTCCTCAGGGCTGCTCTGAATCTCCTCCCCGCCCAATCTGTAGCTGTGCCTGGCATTGCTCCGACCCAGGTGGAGGACTTTGATAACCCTCAGAGAATCCCAGCTTTAGAACTGAAATTAGTAAATTAACTAATTAATCACTGGTCTTCAGTAAATTGGCAAGTATCCAGTGAACATGCGGAGAAATTAATTTTCAGTGTTGTCCCCCTTCTCTATAAAGAGACTTATATTGTGACAAACTTCAAATTGTCACCACTAACGTTGGGGGAAATCCATAATGCCTCTCACTCACCCACCACATGGAGAAGCCAAGGACTGTTCTGGCACTGTGCTTTGGGAAGAGTCAAGCGATAGCGATCTACAGATTCAAAGGTATATTTTCTGAAATGTTTTGCATTTGTAGAACCTATGGTACAGAAGGTGTTTGCAGCTCTCCTGATCCCCATTGTTTCCATTTGTAAATACCATGATATCTTAGGTAACTTTGGGCAGGACATGGATCTTTTTTATTTTTAGTCTCTTCATTTTGGGGGAGAAAAACCAACAATCCAAACAATGCAAACCAAACCCATCCAAGCATGCCCTGGGGTTTTATATGAAGGAGAATCCCTTCTTTAACAAAAAGGCTCTCAAAAATGTTGATAGATTTTTCCTTTTTTTGTTAGTCTGTGGACAATTTTTTTGAATAGTTTAATTTGCTAATGAGGTGCTTTCTCCCCCAACTCCCCATTTTAATGAAAAACAGGTTGTAAAATATTTTGAATAAGTATTTTCTTTAGGATGTGTGATACACAGTAAATGCCTAAGTAGTTTTATTGTCTACCAGGATGTTTAGGAAACAGCAAATCCTCCTTAAGATCCTAATTTCCATGCATAAAACAGCTCAGAGGTTTCCGTGGACTGAGGGGTCTTATACCTCTGAACTGTGCTTCATGTTCAGGGTTTTACCCTGTACAAGCTGGTAGATAGATTACAGTTAGGAAAAAATTAATCAATATTTCACAGAGAGGATTTTAGTGATTAAAGTTAATTCCCTCTCATCTCCCTAGTACGGTGGAAAAAAATAAAATTGATAGTAAATGTTCCCTGGGTCAGGTGCACCTGTGGGAAGACATACCCTTTGCAGCAGAGAGTTATGCCACTACGTTTTCCTCAAGAAAAGTAATAAGTACTGGTGGCTCAAAATGGCAATTTCTAATACAATTTTATTTAATGCTTTCTTTCCTGAACTCAATTTACTTAGCCAGAAAGCATTCTTCTCCTCAAGAAGTTATTATTAATGTGTTCTGTAGCTTTTCTGAAATAAAAAATATTTGTACTTAAAGTTCACACCCACAGAAAATATTCTACAGGTGTGAGCTAAAAAAATAATGCAAGTCCTCAGCTGAAGCTAAGATAATGTGGGTTGTATACAGTGTGATAGAGAGAAGAAGGGACATTTTCTTTTTAAATCAAATATTGGCCTTGAAATGTTGGGAAAACTGCATGGAAATTTTAGAAAAGTGTCAGGAAAGCTGCTGAAGCTGTCAATGTTAATTTTGTCACAACACTAACAGACTCACTCCCAGCAAATAGACCAGTATAAATATTAAGGGAAATTCATACCTTCCTAATCGCAACTGTGCTGCTCTTTTGCAGGTCCAGCACCAGGCTGGCTCCCCCAGGTACCAGGCTAAGATGTTCATGCTAAAAACTCAGCCTCCATGGAGCAGCTCTCACTCAGTGGAGACACCATGGGAGCCCTGGAGTAGCAGAGTGGTTTTCCAGGTGAGCAGCACTGGAGGGATCAGGAGTTTGGTGGGGGAAGTTGGAATAACAGTGATTCTTTTGAAAACTAGAGGGAATAATTTCATGTACTATGAACTGTAATAAACCAGACTCCCAGAAGAAAAGTGATTTCAAGGAAAGACCAACTATTGCATTTGTCTCAGCTGTAGAAAAGTGAGAGACAAAAAAATCCTGCAGAACAGGGAGCAGTAATGGCTTATGGTGTCTTTGCCACAGCTGATATGTTTGTTTTCACTTCTCACCTCCCTGTGCAATCTCAGGCTGTGCTCTTTATTCTGTCCTTGTTTATATTTGATATCACAGCCAGAAGAAAAGGTGCCATTGGCTTTTACTTGAAATGTCACAATGAAGTTATTTTCCTTCAATCTGAGGGATTTCAATCATAGCAGAATAAAATAAAATTTAAAAATCTGTCCTAAGTAACTGCACTAACCTGATCATTTCACGGAGAAATGAAGTTAAACACTGAATTGTATGTTGGACACTTAACTGCAAAATAGCTCAACTCTCTTTCCAGTCACTAGTGTCACTTGTTCTCTTCATGAAAGAGAATGAATTTCTCCACACATAAGAAATGATCCTGCAAGTTTTAGCCTGACATTAAAAAAAAAACCAACACCCCCTCTCCCCTCCCACCCCCCCAGAAAAACAAACCCAAACATAAAGCAAATGCTGCGGTATATTTAAACCACTTTAAATCAGCACACTGAAGATATTGCGAAGTATGCGAGTAATCCCTTCCCAGCTGGTAAATGCATAGAGGTATCAGATATGTCACTGAGATTCTGGGGCTGGATGATGATTTTAATGTCTCAGCTAAGCTATGGCAACTGACCCTAGATATGTTTACCTGTCCTAAATACAGAATAATGCTCTAAGCATCGTAGAAAAAGGCTTTTCCCTACATTTGGTTTGGGTTAAGAGGGCATACTTTGTCATTTCAGTTTAGCTGAAATACTTCTTAAGCTGCAGGAACTCAACTGTACGGCTAAGCCTTAAGTACCTTTTTGTAATTTCAAGCATAAGCTTATGTGGTTTGCTGAGGCAGGGCTTACGTTTTGAAATTAATGCTAACATTTATGCATGTGCTTAGTTTCAAGCACTGTCAGTACTCACACTGGACTTGAGTTTATCCGTTGAGAGACTGAACTGTAAAGAAGAAACAAACCTAGTGGGATAGTCTTCCCTGTAACTGTAATACATAAAAATCTGCAGAATCAGGTCTGCAGGTTCAAATATGTCCTATTTTATGTAGCTATTTTATGGCTTTGTAGCTATTTTATTGTTTCAACAATGTTACCTGTTCGTCACTTTCAATTTTTTTTTTTTTTTTTTTTTTTTTGTTACTAGTAAAGTGGTTTGGATTTATTTTCAAATTTTATTCTCTGTTGATAAAGAGAAAAAAATAGTATCTATGCAGTGTTAACATGAATATTGACCACAAGGTGAGCAGGACCCTCTTTTTTGTCAGAAGCTTGCTTGTCAGCATGCTGGTGATAGATCAGATGTAAAGAAAATCACTTCTGCAAAACCAATTTGCTAAGGGGCTTGTAAAATCCATTTTTAAAAAGTTACTCAGGCAAAAAAGTGAAGGACCAGCCAACCAGATATTTTGATCTTCTCTTCAAGGTCAAAAACTGATTATTAATTCATCAAATACCTCACTGGTAGCACTGTTTGAAGGTCAAACTCTGTGCAGATGTTCTATGTAATAATTCTAATGCCATGTAAAGATGAGTAGTGTAGGAACAAACAGAATTTTTTACTTACTTTTGGCAATGCTACAATCATAGGAGCTGTGGTCTTCAAAGCACTGGCAGCCCAGTTCAGTACATTGTCCATTGCCATTACAAAAAGCAGGACACCGGAGGACAGTGAGGATTTCTTGCTGGTTTTCTACATGAAACACACTGTTTCTGTTTCCTAGCACTCTTCTTTCACATTCATTTTCCAAGAGGGCTATCAGTGCCCTCACTGAAGCCACGTCATCTTTGAGCTGCAGATCTAAAAGGCACATATCAATTGCTTCATCCATCTGTTTTCCAAGGAGAGCTTCACACACTAAACCAATGGTGGAATTTGCAAGAATTTGGTGACAAATCTCCATAGCTTTGGCAGCTGTTAGGCCATTGGGCGTAGGCCATGACAGTGAATGCTTCATCTGATCCCCTTCAAAGTAATCCTCTGGGAAAAAATATTCAAAGCTCTCCAAGTCTCTCTGGCTTGGGCCATGCAATGGGTGAAAGGTTGAGTATTCATAATAGTTATCTTGCCTTTTTGCTCTCTTTGGGGCTTTTGTTGGTTTGGTAGAGTTAACGGAACTGTTTCTTTTCATGGAAACATTGTGTGCAAGAGGTTTTAATTGGTCCTTGGGGCTAACTCGCTTATGGACTGATTTAGGCAGATATCGTTGATCAAAAGACTTGGTCGACAGCTTCTCATCTTGTTTTAAAGCAGACTCTATTTCTAAGTGAGTGACAAACTCTGACGTAACATCTAGATATGGGGTTGCAGAGCTGTAATCCACATGGCCATAATGGCAACCAGAGGATTGTGGAAAGGGTGTCTGAAAGGCATTCAGCACGTTCCTGGACTTAGCGCTCTCCTTCTGACATCTGCAGTAATTTTTTCTTTCCTTTGCCTCAGAAGGTGGTGGAGTCTTATCAAATAAACTCTTTCCTGGAGGTATTCTGATTTAAAAATAGAAAGAGATTAGAGGAAGAAAACTTTCAACAAATTAGTTTACAATAGCAAGTAAACTTTCTTTCCCTGAGGCTGGGGGATGTATAAATTCCCAATCTACCAAAGTACTTAAGAAAATGCTGAAGTTCAATCTCTGTTTTCTTTAGTTGTTTTTGCACTGCCCTTCTTGAGTTGTCCTGTACATTTTTAAGCACTGCATGGGGACATTTTAGTAACAGATGCTTAAGTGTGTTGCTGGAGCATTGACTAGCTGTTTGACTTCTCTTTGCAGAACCTCCTTTAAGGTGCAGGTTACACTTTGCATATTATGCATGAAATAAAGCCTTGGATTTGTCCCTGGTGTGACTTTAGTACTGTTTGGAGAATAATAATAAAAAAAAGTTTTATTTGTTTCAAATGCTTTCTTATGAAAATCAAATGTTTTTTTTTTTTTCCTCCAAAATATTTTTATGCATATTTCATTTCATTCTTACCTTCCAATGGAGCTTTCTTTGTGTTTTTCTTTTGACAAAGCAGTTTTTTATTGATCATAAGGCTAGACTATCAAATAAGGTGAAGTGATTGCTTTTTTTTCCCTTTTTAATTTAGTCCAGCTTTAATGATGGATGAACTTTATAGAGAGTTCAGTTTGAACAGACAGCCATGATTAAAGTTTCTTGAGAATTTTCATGAGCGTGAAATTATTGATCTTATTTGTGCAGCACAAGAGGAATCCTGGAGCTTCATAGCAAAGGATGTGCTTCGTGTCTCGATAGTTTGCAGCACTTTACTGGCAGCCAAATTTGAAATAACACCAAAATTTTAATTTATTTTGGCATTGATTTTGTCTTGCAGCCAGAAGATCGATGATACTTCAGGAAAGAGAAAGTATTTGGCAACATTTTGGAGCCACTAGATACTTTTATGCAAAATGCAATTGTCTCTATCAAATTTTTCCAAAATACATTGAAAATGGCATATATGATTTTGACCATTGATACGTACTAACTTTTAAATAAAACGTCACAGTGACACAGGAAAAAATAACCAATTTCTCCTTCTGAAACACGAGCCCAGATATTTATGAAACCATTTTTCCTAGTGTGCGAGCACAGCAGAACGCAATGTGAGCTATACATCAAATACAAAGAGCAGGCATTTTCTTGACCCCTATCTCAAAGGTATTTATTTTAGACATATTAATTATTTTCAGGTGACCTATGCTTTTCCACAGCGCCCAACCTATGTGCATTCTCAACTTTTAGCCCGTGTATTCTTCAAAGCAGGAAAAAACCGAAGGACAACCTTAACTCCATCTTGAAATTATGTTAGAGGACAAGAAAATCTAAAAACATGAGAGGATTTTACAAAAAGATAATTTTAAGATTTCTTCACAGGTGCAGAAGTGATAATCTTTGTTATATAAAGAATATTCAACCCCTTTCTCTAGCTAGACTGCATAGCCATGAGCTACAGAAGGGTCAGCTAAACAAACCTGAATCAAAAATAAAATTTTTGTTTACTCCTCAAGATTCAGTAACAGGCTCAGTAAAGAATCTGCTGTCTTCAGTATCCTCCTGAATGCAGAGCTAGGCACAAAAGATCCATACAGAACAATGAAAATGGGGTCTGTTACTGAATAGGGTAAGTGACTGGCAAATTAAGTTGCTAAGCCACTGTCCATCATATTTGAAAAATCCTGGCAGTCAGGTGAAGTTCCCGATGACTGGAAATAGGGAAATATAATCCCTCTTTTCAAGAAGGGGAAAATGGATGAGCCGAGGAATTACAGACCAGTCAGTCTCACCTCTGTGCCTGGGAAAATCTTGGAGCGGATTCTCCTGGAAGGCATGCTAAGGCACATGAAAACCAACAAGGTGCTTGGTGACAGCCAGCATGGCTTCACTAAGGGGAAATCCTGCCTGACCAATCTGGTGGCCTTCTATGAAGGGGCCACGGAACTGATGGACAGGGGTAGAGCAGCTGATGTCATCTACCTGGACTTGTGTAAAGCTTTTGACACTGTCTCGTGTGACATCCTTGTCTCTAAGTTGGAGAGACATCAATTTGATAGGTGGACCACTCCGTGGATAAAGAACTGGCTGGATGGCCGCACGCAAAGAGTAGTGCTCGATGGCTCAATGTCCAGCTGGAGACCAGTAATGAGTGGTGTCCCCAGGGATCGGTGTTGGGGCCAGTCTTGTTCAACATCTTCGTGGGTGACATGGACAGTGGGATTGAGTGCACCCTCAGCAAGTTTGCCGATGACACCAAGCTGTGTGGTTCGGTTGATAAGTTGGAGGGAAAGAATGCCATCCAGAGGGACTAGGGACTGTGGTGAGAGGACAAGGGGTAATGGGTTTAAACTTAAACAGGGGAGGTTTAGACTGGATATGAGGAAGAAATTCTTTACTGTGAGGGTGGTGGGGCCTTGGAATGGGTTGCCCAGGGAGGTTGTGGATGCTTCATCCCTGGCGGCGTTCAAGGTGGGGTTGAACATAGCCTTGGATGGCATGGTTTAGTGGGAGGTGTCCCTGCCCATGGCAGGGGGGTTGGAACTCGATGATCTTGAGGCCCTTTTCAACCCTTACTATTCTATGATTCTATGATTCAGTGTGCGCTTGCAGCCCAGAAAGCCAACCGTATCCTGGGCTGCATCAAAAGGAGTGTGATCAGCAGGTCGAGGGAGGTGATCCTGACCTTCTACTCTGCTCTCGTAAGACTTCACTTGGAGTATTGTGTGCAGTTCTGGTGTCCTCAACATAAAAAGGACATGGAACTGTTAGAACAGGTGCAGAGGAGGGCCACGAGGATGATCAGGGGACTGGAGCGCCTCCCGTATGAAGATAGGCTGAGAAAATTGGGGCTGTTCAGCCTGGAGAAGAGAAGGCTGCTTGGAGACCTCATAGCAGCCTTTCAATACCTGAAGGGGGCCTATAGGGATGCTGGGGAGCGACTCTTCATTAGGGACTGTGGTGAGAGGACAAGAGGTAATGGGTTCAAACTTAAAGAGGGGAAGTTTAGATTGGATATGAGGAAGAAATTCTTTACTGTAAGGGTGGTGAGGCCCTGGAATGGGTTGCCCAAGGAAGTTGTGACTACTTCATCCCTGGTGGCGTTCAAGGTGGGGTTGGACATAGCCTTGGATGGCATGGTTTAGTGGGAGGTGTCCCTGCTCATGGCAGGGGGACTGGAACTAGATGATCTTAAGGTCCTTTCCAACCCTGACTATTCTATGATTCTATGATTTAATCACAACAGACACAGCAATATTTTAGGTACTCAGTGCCTTCTTTCCATTGTTCTTCACAAACAAGGTCTCTCAGGCCTTTGTGCAAGGAGAAGGAGACATACCAGCAGTGGATGAAAATCATGACAGGGATTACTTGTGAGAACTCAGCTCATACAAGTCCATGGGACCAGACGGGCTGCATCTGAGAGGGCTGGTGGATATCCTCACAAGGCTGCTCTCAAACTTTGAAAACTCATAGAGATCAAAGGAGGTCCCTGACAACTGAAGAAAGGCAAATACTGCATCCATCTTTGGAAGATGCTCACAGAATGATTTGGGAAACTACAGGAGGGACAACCTCACTTAGGTTCCAAGGAAAACCCTGCAGCAAGTGCTCTTGGAACACATTTCTAGGCATATTAAGAAGGTGGCTGGAAAAAGGCAGCATGGATTTACAAAGAGTGAGTCATGCTTTACCAACCTGTATTTCTATGGCAAAATGACTGGATTTAGTGGGAGGTGTCCCTGCCCCTGGCAGGGGGGTTGGAACTAGATGATCTTAAAATCCTTTCCAACCCGAACTATTCTATGATCCTATGATTCTACGACACAAGAAGACAGTGTTCATGCTCACAGAAATACACAAGCTGTTCTGCACTTCTCTGCAGTCTTGGATGATAAAACACATTTGGTGAATGAGGGAGTGCTGGTCCTTCGGAGAATGCAGTTTAGTGTCTCAGTGGGCTCCCTGCGTGCACTGTTTCCCTGGCTTTACAGGTGGGTACCTGCAGCTGAAGCTGCCCAGACTTGCATCATGAGCTAACTGCAAACCAAAACTAAGGCAGAAGTAACTCTCACTTTGAGGGAATACTACGTAAACTAGAGTCCAGTGTAATTATCACATAGTCAATAAATAAATAAATAAGTAGATAGATGTCATATAAACTGCTCCAGGATCAGGACAGAAACTGAAAACAGAAATGAAAATTTCAGTAAACTGAAGCTCTTTTGTTTTGATACTTTATTGAAACAAATTCTTTTGTTATTCCCATGTGAAACCAAGTACCTCCCATCCATCCCATCCTGGTCGACAGGATAGGGATATATGGTGTGGAAAGGATGGACCCACTGGAAACCACATCCTTCCTTACAGGCATGCACATATAGACAGCACCTCACTGAGCTAGGATGTGCCTTCTGTTGCCTACATAAGATGACTAGACTATCATTCCTCTTAGCTACCCATTATAGTCAAGAAAGAACTAAAGACAAATTTTTCAAACTGAGTTGGGTATTATCATAGAGAGAGACTCAAAAATCAATAGCATTCCTGCTGGTTTCCTGAAAGACTTGAAAAGATAATTTGCAAAATCTATTTTACCTACTTAAAATAATGTTTTAAAATTCAGCTCTTCTTTGTCTGGATGTTATTTAAGGGCTTGGAGACTCTGTTGTTTAAAAGTCGCATTAGAAAGCTAGTCTTTAAAAGAGATCTGTGCCATTCAGAGCCCTGCAGATGTTTCAGAGAGGTGGAAGCCAGCAAAAGAGTTGACCTGCCAGATGGTGGGCACTCAGACTAGCTTAAAGTGCTGAAGAAAACCTAACATGCTTTCAGTGTTACTTAAAATGAAATTAAAAAGAGCAGCAGAAAAATCACCCTCTCGGTTTTGTTTTTTACTGGGTCATTTCTCCATGGGTGGATCAGAGATCAGTCCAGTCTCCTCTGGAGATGGCTTTAGCCTTTTCATTGGCTTGATTTTTTAACCAGGGTCTGGAGGGTTCTTGAGAATCCACCCTTGAGAGTACTGCAAGGTGAAGCTCATCACCTCTCTTGCTCTTCTCGCTTAGTAGGAGCTTTTCCTGCCTTCCCTGAAGTATCTCTATTATATGTGCCAAGCACTAGAAAACTCACTGTTTTACAAGTAAAATCCTATATAGGGTGCTTTGGCTTCTGATCTTTCAACAAGCTTGCCTTGAACTGGTCATTCTAAGGATCCTGTTAGCCCTTTTTTGTGTAGCCAGAAGTTGGTTGGTTCCTGCAGCAAACTAATTCTCCATTGCCTTTCCAGAAGTAAGCTGTCACTGATAATCACATCATTAAAATGTTAAAGAAAGGTGGCTATTGTATTCTAAATAGTACAGTTTGTAAATACAGGTCAAAATTGCCATTAAATTGCTATTACTGAGGCCCATTCAATATAAACAGAATCTGGTAGAGATGTTTGTTTATTTTCTGAAATGCAGTAGGTCTAAATATTTATAAAAATGCATTTATAAGTATCTATAAATTTTTATAAATAAATCTATAAAAAAATCTATTAAAAAATCTATTGAAAGTTTGTGCTAAATTCCCATGTACAGATTAAAAGGTATGTTAATGTGGTAAGCCTTATTTTTCCTTATTTGCCAAACATACTTCACAAACAAACCTACACAATCAACCTGTTAGGAACACTTAATGTTCAGCAACAGGAATTAAAATGTTCAGCTATAGGAACCAATAAGGACAGGGATAGGGATAGGGTTAGAGATGATGGTAGGGATTGGGGTCGGGATTGGGACAGGGACAGGAGCAAGGACAATGACATGTTAGAGCACCAGACTCCTGGCTTTGGTTCCAGACCATCTGCCTCAGAAAGTGCAAGTTTTCAAACCTCACTATCATCATTAGTAGATAGGAAGTTTTAGCATGGTACATTTATTACCACACTTTCTCAAAATGTAATATTTAGTCTATACTCACATACTGTAATTTAGTGTCTAGGAATAAAAGAACAAGGGAAATACCAAACCCTTAATTAATCACTACTGTCAGTTGTCTACATTTTCTAATATGGGTGAGAACTGCATTTTTTTAAACAGCTGAGTGGCATCTTAACACAGGTGTTAACATGACATCATTTACAAATATGAAACTTCTCTCAGTAGCTGTTTATGTGTCTTGTGCTAACTGAAAATTAAGCCCCTGTGATGTTAGGGTGGTAATGGGTCTCCAGGCTTCCTTCTCTAGATTAAGCAGATCTCTCTGTCAGGTCATTAGGGGAGTATGTAATGAAATAAATCTATCAACACCCCTTGAAACAGTGCTACAAAGCATCTCCCATGGAGAATCCTCTCTGGCTTTGTACCTCCACTCCTCTACGAAGTCTTCCTCAGGCACATTGCTCAGGTCATTGTGACTGATCCCGTCAAAGAGGCCACCCAAACCTCTGGTGATGTTGAAGTCACTGCCCAGTGTCCTCGCTGTCAGACCCATTCCCCACTCACTCACATCAGCTCAAACAAATGCTCCTGAAGGGAACAGGATCTGAAGAGGCAGAAAAAAACCCTACTGAATTAAAGCTGTTACCAACCTTTTCATGCAATAAAAGCTATCCCTTTCTATAAACAAAAATATCAAAGTAGGACATTGGCAATGGCAGAGGTAATTTAAGATCACTTAGGTACACTATAAATATTTATTATGCTATTATTTAGCTTGCTTTCAGTTTCTGTGATACTAATAGCTGATAGCATTACATAAATATGAAAGTGCACAAGTACTTTCTTCTTAAATTAATAATTACATCCATTGAAGTTTTCCCACTGGTAAGTTACCAGCGAATTTTTGAAGTGATTTCCATGACAATAAGACCACCCTTGTGTCTTTGCCTGGGAAATAATATCTTTCAGATAAACTGCCAAGTGTGAAAAACGGCTTTCTTCCCGCTGAAAAATCGTTTCATTTTCCAAAGCCGGATTACCCAGAAAATGATTGTGTTTTAAAGTGGATAAAGCAATTTTCTCATTAAAGAACTTGTGGTAGACTTACACTGACCTTTAAAAGAAAAAAAAGATCTTGAGGTTAAGACAGAAGTAACTGTGTGGATAATGGGTTTCCCAGATTGGTGTCCCAACCAAATAATAATTAAAAAAAAAAAAAAAAAATAATCTGTTCAACTGAAACGTGGTTTTGTTTGTTTGCTTTATTTTCACAGGTAAAAATTAAAGTTATTTTGAAACCAATCTGGGCCAGGGGCAGGAGCACTCTATCCTGCTAAGTAACCTTATTTGGGTTTTTATCCAAAATTAAATGCTTTCAGTTAATCTTAAAAAGTACATTAAATAGTTGGAAACATCTCATTACAATAATACCAAAATAATTATTTTCCTTTGTCTGAGTGACCCCTGCCTAAGTATAATTTATACAGCCAAATAATGGCAGTTGATTTTTTTTCTTCCACTGGGGATTTTTTTGGTCCTTTATATGTTTCTCCTCAGCAAATCCATTCACATCTATGAAGAAATACCTAGCTTATATTTGTATTTTTGTGCTGGACTCCAAAGTTTGCATTTTGGCTGAACTAAACAATAATCTTCCGCATTTTAGATTCCCAGTCATCTTTTCAGGCATGAGAATACTTTCTGAGGAGCTCTCCATGGCTTATTTCCTTGTTCAGCTGCAAAGTGCCACTGATTGCAACAACAGCTGGGGACATTATGTTCTGAACTCAGGTCCTCTCTATTTTGACCAGGGCATTTAAAGCATCCTTTAAAGAAAGATATTTGACTTCATGAATAATGGAAGTTATCATGAAAATAAATAGCATTCTCTGAATACAACAGAAGGTCTTGGCTGCATGTCCGCCTTGACTGTATCTTCACATCGGTTGTATGTTTTGCTTCCCAAAGTAAGCTTAAAAATTTAATAGGTAGAGCAGGAGAACTGCAGTTGATGCGGTGCTGGGTAGGATCTCATTTCCTTCTTCAGATAAGTATGTGCCTTCTAATTATGTGCTTTACTACAGGGAGGAGCATTTCCTACAAGGCTGCATATAAAACCCTTGCAATATGACTGTATTAGCTGCTTCAGTCTTCCAGGTTGTCTGGATTAATATGTCTAGATGCGGATTTATTTCAGTTATTTGGAGAGCTGTAACTCTTTCTCCTCCTTAGCCTGCCTCAGGCAAGGCATCCCACCTGCTACTAAGGAGCTAAAAACTGCCCAGGTTTTCTGTAACCCACCTGGATTTAATGCTGCCAATTGGTTAGGCTTCAAAGAAGCTTTTGTGAGACCTCAGTTTGCAGAGATAGACAGTGACTGGCTGCTGTAAGTTGTTACCTTGCACAGAAAAGAGAGTGACTTGACCCGTTCAAAGCATCAGCCTGTAAAAGCATGGAAGCCACAGGGAAGCCAGCTCCTGCACTGTGCAAGGTTGGCTGTTGAGCAAATTTGGATGCAGTGGCCTGATCAGGGATCATGCTTGTTGCTGCGCAGTTTCTACACATTCCCATTCAGATCAGGGAAGGATTCAGATTCGTGCCCTGGGTATGTCATGATTTGTTGTGCTGAGTCTTACATGAGGTATAAATGAGAATAGGGATTCCTTGCTGAGATTATTCTAGTAATAAAACAATAATTATATAGCATTCAGTTGCAGAATGAAATGACAGCTTGCTTCCTGCCTTTTCTTTATTCTATAATTAACTCAATTACTGCCTTATTAAGATCTGTTCCAAGCAAGATCTCAACAGCCAAGCACAGGCATTCCCTGCATCATTCTGGCTCTACTGTGGACCTGTCTTCACTCAAAACATTTCCTGGCAACAAATCTTGGTAATAGCAACTCTAAGATAAAATTATCTTGGCCATAATTTATGGCTCTTCTCCTCACCAAAACCCCTGGTGCAGCCTGCTTTTATTCTTCCAGTGACTTCACTGGATTAGTGTGGATAAGTGATACTCATGCAAAACATCTTGTGGCCATACATTTTTTAGGCAAATACTTGAAATTATACCAAATGCGCATTTGCAGCCCATTTTCATGGCTTTTGGGTGCTATCTGGATCTGATTAATATTGCCTTACTGTTCCTCTCTAAAACTACATTATTCTGCTACCTCTGATCTTTCCCTGAATATTTATGTCATAAGCTCTGCAAGGTAATTTGCTTTATACAATACAGTTGGGTAGTGCCTAGCATAAACAGAGAGTGGATTTTGTCATACTGCAGAGGGTAACAATACTAGCACTCTGCTATGTCTCTGAGTAATTTCCAGAGCTATTTGTTTTGTTTTACAGTTTGTTAAACTAATGCTTCAACCAGCTTCTTCCCTGCATCTTGTTTTTCAGTACATTTCCCTACAGGCACTTTTGTGGCTTCAGATAGATATTTTTGCAGCAACTTCATTAGTAATTCAGAAACATTAACCTCACATTTTTAAAGGACAACAACAACAAAAGTACTCAAATATCCACATACTGTTATTTTTCTCCCTCTGTAGGGCTTTAGGATTTTGACATGTGGTGATGCTTCGGTGCTTCTGATGGCTAACTGGGGTCTGCTGTCCTGAAAATGGCCATTGCAGGCGTCCAGCACCACGGTGTCACCCCCTTCTCGTGCAGCCACACCACAATTGCAGGCGGTGGCAGAGCGGTGGCCTCCACAATCCCACTGCTGAACGTGCACTTCAAATGCCCGCGACACGCTCTGGCACAAAAGGAAGGTGCCGACTTTATAGGTATCGTAGCACCTAAACAGCGACAAACAAAAAAGTGGACTTAGAGACCCAGAACATCCACCTGTGATGGGTGTTCGTTGGTACTGTACAACAGCACTCCTTAATCAGACCAGTGTAGTGGCTGGCCTTGAAGGAGGGAAAATCAACCCAAGGGGAAGCATTTTTCCAGCACTGTAACCGAGGGAATGCTGTCGCAGTTATTGGCTGGAAGTATATAAGAATTCATGTGAAAAGCAAGTAGCTGTTTCCCAGCTGCTGCTATGGCAATGGCAATGGATAAAAAGGATATATATTTGATAAAAAGCAAATGGGAAAAAGTCCCTGCCTCCAGGCCTTAATAAATATGTTTTGATTCTAACCAAATGGTTTACAGCATGCTATTCTTAAAAGCAAAATCAGTGCTCAAATAGCCTCTTCTGTGAATAATCGCTAACTTTTACAAGACTGACTGCGGCTAGGTAAATACTTCATATGAAATACTAGGATTCCACTGAAAACCTGTTAAAATGAAGTTGGTTCCTCCCCTCAACAGCTTTCCTGTAAGCACGACTTTTGCTCTAAATGGATTGGCAATCAGCACAGTGCAGTGTGTTGAACAATTTGAGACTTTTATCCCTCTTTACAGAAAGTCCTTGCTCCATCTGAGTAAGCAGAATAACTTTAACTTTGCAAGTGTTTGCCCTCTGCACAAGCCAGGTAAAACTCATCCCACCTGCAGCCCTTTGAGTTTTCTCAACAGGAACCTGTGAGAAGATCCTCCTCTGCATGTTCTTTGTTTTCTTATTCCAAAAGCTTGCCTTATGCTTACTCTATTTTATTCTAATGCGGTGTATAAAAGTGAAGAAAACGATAACTTTCTATATGTTTGGGGTTTTCTTCTCACAAGCCAACATCTGTCATCTTTAAAAACAATGGATGCTTCTACTTCCTTTTAAGGCACTGCATTTAGGTTTAAACATGATTTCTCTGAAATTAAGTAATATGGAAGCTAAAGCTACAAGCTTATAATTGTAAGCATTATTTTTTTCTTCAATAAAAAGGTAAAATTTAAAAAGGAATGTATAAAATACCACAGCTAAACAACAGGTTTATTTTTAAGCATGGCCATACAAACATCAAAATTTTTTCAGTCTGTTAGTGTTTCCTATACAGAGGAACAAATGGCTCAAGAGCCACTTTTTTTTTTAGCATGTATATATCTGCATTTTGTTTCTCTTCAGATTAAAAGCTATAGAAAGCTGTGTAGCTTAAAACACAGTAAGAGCTTAAGCTCCAGCTGATTTTCTCTGCTAGAAAATACATCTGACTTTATCTTTCATTTTAGAAAACTTAGTGAAGTTGGCCATAAACCGATAAGATTTTGAATGATTCTGTCTCATCTTATTTTCTAATTAGGTACATAAATTCTAAGTACACTGAGCAGATGCTGTTGCTAAGATTGATTAGAACTAAGGACAACCTAAAAAAAAAAGATAATCTCTTATCATCAAGTACTAGCTTCATTTAGACATCTTCACAAGAGGGACAGAAGAGACAGGATAATTTATCAGAATCACCTTCCATGGTTTCCTTCAACAGGGGGAGCTTACAAGGGGAGGGGTTTAGAGAGGTTGATGGAAAATAGCGCATCAAAATGGCTGTAGCCAGACTAATCAGCTGTATGTGGTAAACAAAACTGTATTAGCATATGCATATAAATATCATTGCTATTATGGGAGCTATTTACTGCTTAAAAAGCATTGACACTGCATCCAACTTTCCTGTAAGTCACTTATTGTCCTTCAATTAAGTCATGGCATAGATTGCATAGTGGTTTACAAATCAGCAATGTGTCTAAATTGAAATTTTCAGCTGCCTTTGAGTTACCTGAAAGGATAATTGCCGTCAGGTAAAATTTTGTGATGTTTAAACATCTGTAATTCTCATAATGATTCTTTGGACAACATTTGAGAAATTGCTTGCGGCAAATGAAGTAGGAGTTATTGGAGGTTTTGCACAAGGGAGCTCTGTGTATTCTTTGTGAACCAGGTGCCACTACTTGTATCTAAATTGACCTCCACAGTTCACTTCCTCATCCTGTTTCACTAATAGTCTGCTGTGATGGATCTACTGGATAGAAAGGAATTGCCTCCTCATCTATGTGTTTGGGTTGTTTTTCAAGGGATGCAGGAAGTTCTTGTCCTAGCATGAAGTCATGGCTCAAATTGTGCTCTTAATCCAAGAATTATAAAATACTCCTAAATCTTTGGTTTTGACAGCGAGATGCTATAGGAATTAATTCAGTTTGTTTATTGTAAGAGAGTGACAGAAAGGGATATGAATATATATAAACAATTGCTACTAGTAGTGTTAGATTAACTAACACAATGGGCTTAGTATTCACAGAATCATTAGGTTTGGAAGGGTCTTCTGGAGATCATCTAGTCTAACCCCTAGTCAAGGCAGGACCTAGAGTAGGTTGCGCAGGAACAGGTAGGTTTCAAATGCCTCCAGAGAGGGAGACTCCACAACCTCCCTGGGCAGCTTGTTTCACTGCTCCGCCACCCTCAACGTAAAAGTTTCTTCATGTTGAGGGAGCTCCGCTTCATCTTTTTATTCATTCAGTTATTAATGTTGCTGCTCCTAAAGATTTTCTACCACAATTGTGGCACCAAAAAAAAAAAATGATGTGTTGGCATGTCCCTCCAGGCTCCCTCTTTCCTTGCCTGTAAGATCTATTTTGTTCTAGTTGTGACCCTAGGAAGTGTTGGATGATGCTGGAGGATATTCTCTGGTTTCAGAGTGTTCACCACTAAAGGACTAATGATGCTCTTGGGGACCAAAGCTGTTGGTTTACATCCAGTGTCACTGGGTGCTTGGGGATATATAAACTTCTACAGACTATCAAAAAGAACAACACCACTGGCAGGGATGCTTATGCCCAGAACTTAGTTGCAGGTTACTAAAATGCATACCATTCAAGCCAACCAGAAGTGTGAAGTTGTGCAAGCTGAAGGATTTTGTGATTGAACAGGAAATGGTGTTATTGCCCCTGTGAGAATATTGATGGATGGGTGGATAAGCATCAGTGTTTGAAAAATCTGCAAACCCTTTTTCCTTTGTAAGGTAAAATGCAAAATAACATGAATGATATATTTAGTTCACCAATGAAGAAATATTTCACTTTTTATATTTTGCCTTAAAAAGATTTTCTGCATATTTAGTTTTAAGCTAGTACTTCATATTTACAAATCTACAATTTATGGCTTGAAAAGCTTTTCTATTTGTAATATGCTGTAACCTTTAATGAGGGCTATACTTCTGCTTTACCAGGTTTTCACATTTGTTTAATTTAGAAGGTACTTTGCTATAAAAGGAAGTGCTCTCTTTGGACTTTAGCTGGTATAATTAATACTATTTCACATCTATGCTCCAATATACAGAAATTGATTGTGCTTATGCTGCAAAATATGATGCAATCTTCTTTGATTTTCAGTCACTTCCTTCAGTCAAAAAGGAAGATTACATGATAAATATTTCTACAGAAATATATTAGCAGGAGGCATACCAAAGGAAAGTGTTATCTTTAGAAGTGGGAGTTAGGTATTTCAGTTATGTAGTGAATAGCTGACTACCTCAGGTGTAATGTGAGCTCAGTATGTCCAACTATAAACTGTTGAAAACATCACTATAGAAGTTACAAAATGAAGTATTGAAAAATCTAACAAACAACCTATATATTAGAAGTGACCATTTCAGTAGGAAAATTTTACTACAAAAAAAAAAAAAAAGGTTTCAGTATTTTGATTTTCATGACATTTTAAAATTTTCTAACCAATTTGCTAAAGAAATTATTCTAATAAATCTTTTAAAATCAAATTGAATTCTAAATTTTGAATGCTTTTGATTTAAATTTTGAAAACCAATAAAGGTTGCAGTTTTCTGTTTTCATGCTTGATTTGATCTTGGCTTTTCGCTATTGTGAATTTTTCCTTCTCTTTGCAAGCAGGAGTATATTTATATGCATTCCTGTTTGCATAGAAAACACTCCTACTGTTTTACTGTTGGCAACATTTCCCATCATTTGACCTGCTCTTGCTTTTCATGTGACAGTCCTTCAGCGGACCATCCCCAGGACGCAGGTGGAAAGGGTGCCAAAGAGACAAGTGGTCACCACCTACCCATAGCAGCTCTGCCTACGTTTTTATCTCAGAGTCTGGTGGCACCTTGTGAGCTGACCTACAGGATTTTTAGTGGAATAAATGGATTTCCTTAGGTTATATTGTTTGATGGATGCTCTGCTGTTGATTCAGAAGCAGTTTTGATAGTTTATTAAGCTTTCTTTGCTGCTTTCCTTGTAGCCATATAGGGGTGGGTAGTCTGCTGTTCCCTTCAGTTCTCTTTGACTAACTGTGGATGTTTCTTTTCTTTCCTGCATAATGTTCTCATCTGAGCCTGTGTCTACAGTTCACTTATAGTTGATATAGCGCCAGGTGCCCAAGAGCTGATACTGTAATCATCCTCTCAGCCTATTGCTTCATAGTCCCTAGGAGAAGTTTCTCTTAGCTTTTTCTCTTCTCTTGCTTCACTGTTTGCAATCTGCAGATCAGTCTCTTTCTGGTACTTCTTTATTACTGACGGACACTCATGATTTCTTACTTAAGCCCACAAGATTTTTGTACAGTTCTTCACATCACCTAATGCACATGTCATTTCAAACATGATATCCCACCATGTACCCTTTCATGACCAAAAGTGAATGCTTCAGTTCCTCATCTAAGTGTCAGCCTTTGTCTCTAAGATATAGGCTTTGTATCAGGACAGAACCAAGACTTGCATTCCCCACTTCTTAAATACAGAGCTTTAAAGTAATTTGCTAATGTGTTAACATTTTTTGGGGTAGGCAGACAGAGAAGTCACTTAACTGATGTGTAATAGCATGGCATAATCATTACAATAATTGAAAGAGAAATTATTTACTATAATAAATGGGAATATAAGTAGGAGTAATGGGACTGTGAAATTATGGGTAAGAAATTTGGCTGAGTATCAAGAAGTGATATATCTTATTGAAATAACCTAGTTATTGAGATGGCTGAAGCACCATCAGATTGGCTTATTTAAAGCTACGCTGGACAAAGCAGTAACGAGCGTCTGTCCACGAGGAAGACATTATTGAGGGGGCAAGCTATCCTGGGTTTTTTTTCTGTTTCAAGGCTGTGCAACTCTGAGGCAGGATGCCACAGAAAGATGAGCATTTCCAAACTCCCTGTGCTCAAACAGAATTGTGAATTGCTTAGAACCATAGAATCATAGAATGGTTAGGGTTGAAAAGGACCTTAACATTATCCAGTTCCGACCCCCTTGCCATAGGCAGAGACACCTCATACTAGAAAGCATTTCCTGAGCTATCAATAACAGGGTAGCAAAATGAGTTATTCAAATAAAATGGCTTTATTTTACTTTAGACCTTTTTTTTCCATGGAAACAATGTATGAATATGCTACATGGCTGAGAGCACTTCCCCATTCTAAGAGACACTTTGCAGTAATTTATGACTTCCTAAACACAACAACCTGTCAGATTCCTGTCCATTCTTAGCCCTAAATCAGAAGGGAATAGTTTAGAATATAAATGTGTAGAGAGTTTTGAAAGAATATTCTAATCTAGTTTAATATCCCAGAGTTGAAATGACTGTAGATACATGAGGCATGGGAATGATTTTGCACCTCTTGTAGCTCTTCTGCTGCTTCTATATGTCAAGCAACCAAACCTGCAGGAAGAAAGTGCCTGGCCACATTATAAATGATTTTCAGCAAAGCAGAAGGGAAACTGGGAAGTCCTAGATGTGCAGAGCTAATCTCCTAGCTGAGACTACCCAGTTTAGGTGGAATCTTTATTTGAGGCAGATGTACAACCTTTAATGGAGTCACTGCCTTTCTTACTTACATTTCATAGGCTCATTTCTCCAGATTTGATGTCATTTCAGATGCTACCTCCAGATCATGCTGGGCTGAAATTGGGACATTAGTGTATCAAAATTCGAATATCACACCTGCCAAGCACATGCGGATGCTGTGTGCCTAATGTCATCTGTGCCATTAAGAGGTTAATGGTGGAATGACAAACCTGGAATGTGATCTAAAATGCTAGCAACTTTGATTCAAACATGCTAGATGCAAACTTTAAAAACTTTCTGTTATGTTAAATAGCTGGGGTAAATAGATTCATGAATTATTAGGGAAGTAAACTGAAGAAAAGTTCTCTACAGTACAGGCTGTCAAGTGCAAAGGTAGCACCTTGGCTCGTTAAGTCTTTATGAAGCTTATTGGTCGATAGTAATTATACTGCTGGCCAGTACAGGAGGGCATACAACTTTATTTCTGCACTGATATTTGCCCCTTATCATTTCTGGACTTCTATCTGAGGCAGTACAGTCATCTTTATGGGGTTTTTTGGTTGTGATTATGATTGTCAACTCCATGCAGAGATGCAGTTGCATATAAACCCTGTCTGGAAGTAGAAGAATGCAAGAGTATCCTTGGGCTGAACAACTTTGCATCAGGTGTTACTAAACTGCTGAGAAGGACCAGGCTGTCCCTGTGTGCTATGCTGCTGCAGGGACATAATGGCTCACTGGTGTGGAACTAGGGTGTCACTGTCATGATGCCACATGGTGTAGACACCCTCTTGAAGTCATTAATGATGGTTCCGTTTGAAGAACATTTTGGAATCCGACCTTTTGTCTTGTAAAAATTATTCAGACTCAAACCCATTGCCTCTTCAAGATTAATTCATTTCTATTCCTTTTGTTAAAGTGAGTATAAACAGCTTGTAGGAAAGTGTGGAGAGCTATTTGGCTGTGAACGGGCATGTGAGCAATCCAGACAATTGCTTGACAATTGTAAGGTAGTGACCCGCAGGCATTGAGGCCTCGCCTGAGGGTTACTAAAGTTCGTGTACGTGCAGAAGCCTTGGGAAAAGTTAGCACGGAAAACTACTGAGAGAGATACACAGAGAAGGAATGTTAACTGTAACCTTGAAACATATGCTGTCATAGTTAACCAATCATTAAGCTGTTACTGAGTGAATCCTGTTTGGTATTTAGCCGTGTGAACAATACATGTATCCAATTAGACTTGTGTGTGTTAATGATAGACAAGTAGAGTGCCTATATATACTGAGCTATCTGCGCAATAAACTTTGGCACAGCCTGATCATATTGGTCTGTGTGCTGTGTCCGGGACTTCTGCGTCAACAGGAAAGCATGTATGTTATTGAAGCACTACATTACTCACTGTAAGCAAACTAGTACAACCCTCTTTTGATATTCTAATGTAAAACCAAATACATGCTACATCCAGAAACTGAAAACTCAGTAATTGAGCCAGATTATTTTGAAGAGGAATACTCACCATCCGTCAAATATGATAATGTGTGGATCAGTGAAAGAGTAGCAGTTCCCTGTCGGGAGGTCTCGAACTGTGACCTAGTTAAAATGAAATGTGTAATGAATACAGTGTACACAACAGTTTTTCTTCATTATTGTTCCTCACAAAACATTAGGGGCAGGATTCATGTGTCAAGTACAAACTGAAGTCTGACTTCTAAAACATGATTGTGAATGGGTACAAGATAGGCTTTGCTTTCAAACAATGGAGTTTAATCACATACAGTAAGAGAGTACAAAGTGTTCCTATTCTACCTGATGTAATGCTCTACTTTCTTTATCTAGTAAAAAATAAAGCTTTTTTTTTAAAAACTTTTTGCTAAGTAGATTATTCACTGAAATTATCAAGAGAATGCTCATTAAATTGAACTAATTTCAATGCTTGAAGTATGGTTTAAGATATGCTGTAATTAAGTAACATTAGCATATTTTAATAGTAGTCATGCCTAATTTGCCCTTAGTTTGCCTGATACAGCATCTGAATGGTTGATTGATATGTTTGATATACAGGTTATTGGTGGGGTACTTGTGATGAGGCCCCTAATCCATATACTGGAGCTGTATGTTTTTGGCATATGAATAAAAGAGGAAAGGATCTGCCACAGCAAGACAAAAAGATCAACTACAGTGACAGAAATCTTCAGCTGCATCAGCTCTTGGATACTTGGGCACAAGCTGGGTCCCACATGAGGTCTTAAGTCCTGACACCCTTCAAGATGTGCCTGTGAAAGCCAGAGGTAAGGCATCTCCTTCTGAAGCTGCAATACCTGAATCTCAGGCAGTGCTGGGCATTGCAACACCTGCTCACAATGATGGTTGTTTTTCATGGCTGAGTACTCTGCTATCCAGTTCTCAGAAACGGAAGACTGAGTTGTGTAGTGGTTTGTGATATGAAGAGCTCCCAGTCATACTGGTGGGAGTGATGAAATGTTATGGTTTTCCCATATCTTGCCTGCCAGGGCTATTAATTCTTTGTTCACTCTTTGCCCATGAGAAGTCCAGAGGTGCAATTCAGTTAGTTCTACTACGATCTGCAGAGCAGGGAAGAAGAATGGCTGCTATATCCTTGGGCAGTCTTTCAGTGACAAAGCAGAACTTAGCTTTTAGGAACAGTGGTGAAATCAAATAAATGACTAAGAGGGTGAAGATAGATCCACATTTCCTGACAAAATTTTTCACCTGTGGCAATACATTATTTTGTATTTCAAAATGTCCCTTAACAACGCACAGAGGCACTGCTTAGACACCCACCAGTGTCTAGCACACTGAACTATCAGAGCACCCATCTTGAGGACTAAAAACCTCTTTGAACAGCATTTCTATCTGAGGTTAACTGTATAATTTGAATCTACAGGGTGATATAAAGGAGTGTTTCAGAATTTTCCCATTTTTTCCATGGCCGCAAACTTCCTAAGTAAAACCTTTGTACAAGCAAATTCATGTGGCGTTTTCTGTTCTACTCTTTTCTGATTCCAGGAGTGTATGCAGGTCCTAAGTATAGGCAGTGTTACTTTGCTGAAGAAATCTGCTTTATCAGGTGTCTGAACTTCTCAGGATGTTTTGCTCACTATTTATGTTCAATTTGCAGATAAAAGTATTTGAACAAGTCTGAAGGACTAAAGATTATGTGGATTTTAATATATGGATTTTTCCTTGATATGTTGCAGGAACTGTGTTACATTAAGGCCTCTAATTAACCACAAAACAGCAACAGGGAAATGGGGAGGGAAGGTAATGTCTGTTAAGTTTCCATAGATCAAGTTTTAACTGAGAAAGATGGATTTTATTATTAAAATTGATTAATCCAATTTCACACTTGCTACATTTTCATATTTTAGTGAAAACATTTGTAACAGCAGAAAAAATATGGGGATGTGAATGCACTACACCGAATTAGCAGCAATTTCTGATTTAAGAATCCTAACAAGTTTAAAAGAAGCCTATGCTGGAGAGAAAAGGGTATAGTCCCATGCTAGACATTTTACCTTTAAAGACAAAAATTCTTTTTGGTCCTGTTTAATCTCATTTTCTCATGAGCAAATCCACAAAATTTAGGACAATGAAATTATAGATTTCACTGGGGATTTGCTTTTGGTTGCTTAATATATTCCAGCTTGGATGTGCCACTGCGCTGAGAAATTTAGTTGAGTCAAATCTGTGCTATGGTTTATTCTTTCATGTGGTGGGATTATGGTTCTCAAACCTCCCAGCCAAGGCCCTAAAACAACTTCGCAGACAATAGGCTGGTCCCTGCTCACCAGGCTACTTTGGCCAAGCTTTCTGGAGGGAAAGCATGGCATTTCTCCCTGATTGCTCCTTCTTATTTTTATTTTAGACATGTTGTACAGGAATAAATGAAGAGATGGAGCAGCCACATGTGTTGCTGGGAGTGTCTCGCTGAATCCTGGCAGTCACAAATTGAACACAACTCTGTTGAGTTCCGTTCTCCTTTCTCATTACCAGTGGTACTTCCTTTCCTCTGCTTTTTCATAAACTGTTCTCTAAACCCTTGGTTTTCCCTCTCCTTCTTTCTGGAAAAGGTGTTAATTCCGTAACTTCGGTTCTCCCTCTCTCCTCTTCCAGCATACACAAGTATGCCTGGATACATCTATAATCCAGCTGATGGTTTAACTGATGTGCTGACTAATAATCCAACCTAAGTCTGCTAAAGCACAAGTCTATATAATAGTTTCATTTTCTTGGTTTATAAAGAGGCTGTTTTGGTTTACTCTCCTGACAGCTGCCCCCAAATATTTATATGGTTCAGGTTTATCAACATCTCATGTTCTTTGATACTAATCCTACCACTTAAATTTGACATGTTTTCCAAATTATTTTAGGACCCAAGCTTCGCATCGTTGGCTGTGTATGCTCTCCAAAGCAAATCCCTCCATCCAACTGGCTCAGCTCTGATGCAGCTGATGCGGTTCCCATCCTGAGCAAAGTCTGTCACAGCTGTCACTGTCAGCATGGCAGCTGCACAGCTGCTTTCCGAGAAGGGCACCCTCAGCAGATGCACCTGGCATGATGAAAGGGCGATATTTGGAGAGCCTGGTAACTGGCTATCTAAAATGAACATAAACACTGAGTCTGACAAGAGTTATTCAAACAGTTGCCCATTCCCTCTGTACCATCCAACATAAATGTTTCCTATTCCAGAACACATATGCCTTGAAACCAGATGGGGTTTGCATGAAGACAGTTGTGTCTGACTGAATCTGGCATCCCTCTGCACATTTTTCTCTGCTTTTTCTTTTTTTTTTTCTTTCTTTTCCTATGCAGTAGACAATTTTCTAAAACTCAGTGGTGCTTTTCTTTCCACAGGTGCTCATATTTCTGGAATTACAGCCTTATCTTTATGGGTCCATGCCCAGGGAATGAAGATGAGTAGTTCTCATGACAAAGAAAGAGATGAACCTGTGTTTCTATGAAACATTAATCTTTCACTAGCTTTATTATAAGGAGTTATTTAACTTAAAATAAACAGAATTTTGATCTAGAAAGGTGGGGGTTCTTGAGTCAGATTTTAGTAAACTTTGGATCCGTGACAGGAAGGCATATGCAGCAGATTTATATTTGTATTTTTGGCATACTTAGCTATGGTGCTTTATTTTCCGATCTGTAAAATGATGGCTATTTTATTTCTATCTTTTGCAGAGGCATTGTGAGGATAAATTCAGTACAAGAATGTGGAAAAGTAATAGTCTATGATGGTATTGGCTATGTAAGTATCTTTGATGGATAGGGATGTGATGGGTCGTGACAAAATTAATATGGAAATGGCAATGGCATCCCAAGACAATTATGCAGATCTGCTTCTGAATGTCTTATCTTTCTTAAGGGTATCTCTTCTAGCAGCAAGACTGGTAGCATCCACTTCTTTTGGGTCTTGACCATTCATCCTGCGGTCTCAGGTAAAGGACAAGCCTGGATTTTTATTTCCATAGTTTTTTTTTATTTACAAACACTGAATTATGATAGCATTGGGTTCTGAGCCATCTGCATTTTGCAGTGTGTATGTGCTGCTCAAGAAGCCACCCAGCCCTTCATGAATCCTTTGTTGGGTAAAAAACTTAAATTGTGACCCTACTGAAGATAGTCAGATTCTTGCTGCTGATTTCAGGACTGCCAGCATTTTTGCTGAGTATTTAGTTTTCTGTCCCAGACCATTAATTGTCAGCTGATAAGAATAAAGTTCTCGAAATAGTGGCAGTGTAATTAATCTTATATGAAAATGAGTGATTTTCGTAACATTTTCCCCATTTGTAGTGTTGCTGAATAATTTATAGGAGGTGGCATTCACATACTTTAAGATGCTCTTTCTAAAATGATCAATGTTTTATTCCTTATGGAAAATAATAATAAAGTATAATCTAAGTTAACCCTGTAGAGTTCTATAGGAACTGAACAAAAAACCTGCAAATGTTAATAATATATTATCTCTCAAATCAAGCCATTAAAATGCTGCCTCACATTTTATAGAAAAGTCCTGGCTCATTTTCAAGGTGCTTGATTTAATTAAATCGGAGGTTTCCATGAGGCATAGTTATTGCCAATACAGCCTCATGAGTTGTGTTCGCAACCCAGAGCAAAAGTTTAAAATCAAAGAAAATCATCCTGTCAAAATAGTAACTATAAACTTAACAGAAGCTGAACTCCAGTGGCTCTGCTGTGCCTTGACATTCATTATGATATTGTCTGAACTTGGAGACAAGCACTTTCTGTGCTTGTAATTAGCTTTCTTATCACTTATTCCCTACATAATTAGCACAACAATGTTATTTTATGGGTTCAGTCAGACGAGGAGCTTGTCAGTTAATTTATCCAGTATAAACAAATCTCAGCTAAAATAGATTTTCAGTTTCTAGCACTGTGGCCAACCTTGATTTTTCAGAAGCCCACAGTGTACCTTCAGATAAACTAATGGACTCTAAAGACAATAAGGGCACAAAACAAACATGCAGTTATGCAAACACTAGCAGCAGATACTCAACCTTAAGTATATATAGATATCTCAGTTAATCATAAATGACCCAAGTGTCACCCAGGGAGACAGGCTCAGGATGGAGCAATCAAGGGCTTGACCTGGTTATCAGTTTCAGCTGCAGAAACAAGTTGATTTCCACTTCAGTAACAATTTCCTTCAAAGACTAGTTAACTGGCTGATTTGTGCCTCCATCCTGACACCTCTGGGCACCAACACATCAAGCCCATTGACAGCTTGAAAACAATGCTGCTTCCATAGGTGTTGCCTCCCCTCTTTCTTCCAGTCAAATGCACAATGTGGGACTGGAGAAGACCCTGGAAAGGGGTCAGCCTTAATTCCAGTGTGATCAATTGAACTTAGTCTCCCCCACTTGAGAACTCCTGGACTGTACATTCATTGCCAGAGAAAATGTGAGTTAAAAAAATTACTCTGACAGTTTATGTGACTAATTCTTATTTGATCCTCATAAATGGTAGGTGTCTAAGTTGCTTGGAGACTATGGGGACTGGAGGTGTGTCTCCCCCACCCCCACACCAGCCTGTGCTTTCAGCTACTCAATATCTAAGAAGATCTGTTCACATGAGCTCAGCGGATGTTTGCCTGATGGACCAGCAGAGACTCTAAGCCAAGAGCAGTATGTAGAACAGAGCAGCACTGAGCCATGGATAAATGCAAAGTACTTCACATATGAGAGCCAACACAGCTGCTGGAACCATAAGGTGCTGTTCAGTTTAAGATCATTGTGTTAGGATCCCATTTGAATTATTTTTTTTCTTCTGTCTAAGGGCTTGGCTGGTGGTGGGAAGAGAAAGAAGAGTGATTTAGAAAAGGAAAGATATCAGGAACTATCTAGGTTTTGCCAAACTTTTTTTTTGAGCTGGCTTTCTGTGAGTAGAGAAACTGGCTGTAATCCTAGCTCAAAATGTTTTTCTCATTGAGTCACCAATGAAAAAGAAACAAATATCTTTTTAGAAGAACGGTTTGGTGGTTTATTTACTGCAAATGGAAAGTAAATATTTATATGTCCCCTTGGTTAGGCATGATATTCCAGCAGATTAACCTGAGGAAAGCATTTATTGATTAAAAGGGCAAGAATTTTCTAAGTGACATTGTCGATGTTTTCAAGTAACAAAAAATACCTTTAGAAAAGGATAATATACAAGCATAAGAATGCTGTTTTTCTTCTGCATTAAGTTAGACAAAAACCGTAAGCCAGCAAAAGAAAGAAAAAAGGCTTCAGTTCACATTTACTGAATAATAAATCTGCAAGTGAGCTTCTTATTGATAATTAATGAAATTATTCTACCTAAGATCACTGGTGCTACAAAAACTTAAAATGGAATTTTATACTCCTGGAATTTAAAATAAGTTCTTCCACTCGTAGTTATTTCATCCATAAATCTCAATGGACTAAGGTTCAAGTTTCTACTAGTCAGACTTTTTTTCTTTTTCCCCGAAGAAACCTGCATGATATTATAATCTATTTTATTTTGTAATCAAATATATGACCCACCTTGTTGATTTTATGGCCCTTTGTTATTTACATCTTGTAATTTCTATTAGAATTCATTGTTACATAAACACAGGAAAAAGCAATCACATTGATTCAATGCCGATGTATAAAACTCTTACCCAAATCCTCAATACTTAGCTGCAGAGTAATTTTACAGGAGTTGCCATGCTGTGGACAGACAATGGGTACAGTGCTCAGAATGGTCAAATCATGTTCTTTGCCATCCTCTGCAATTTGTAATGATTCTGGTAAAAACTGGAAAGAAGAAAATAATTTTTCAATTATTTTGACAGATTAATTAGAAAATACTGATATTTATGAAATTGTGAGTGGTTTTAATCAATTATGAAACTATAGAATTGTTGTAAAATAATAATCTTTGTAATAATTGTCATAATAATAGTCTTCATAATAATGATCTCTTTTAGTTTATAAGGTGAAATTGTTAAAATACTTGGCAATTAAGAAAATGTTTGCAGTTGTCATACATAGTGTCTAATTACTTCTGTACTCTGCTCCACGTGCAAAGTGAGTGCAATTTTTGCCTTATTCCTCTTCTTTGCTATGGCAAGAAGATGGATTTCTCTGTACGTAATATATTACAGCTTCAGTGTTTCATGCGCGGGGGAGAGAGCTCAGGTTGTGCTATTTTTGTCTGTCTGTTCTCCTGGGACAAGAGCAGAAATGGCACTTGGGGTTAGTCAGAAATGGGAATTTCCATTCCCTGGGAAATTCTGACATTTCCAAGAAACTTGAAACTGTTCTTCAAACATCGGACAGAAAGGGCTGACAGATTTTTCGAACACCATTCGTGGAGGAACGAATCTTAGATGCTCAGAAGATCTCAAAATCTCCTGGACTGCCAGCGTAATCCTTGAGTGGGATTAGACCTAGGTTTTGCACTCAATGTGAATTTATCTTCAGCATTTTAAGTGCCTGACCATAAAAATTCATTTTTATCTTCACTTTTGAACTACAACAAATCACCTGTGTGGTGTGCCTTCCCATAATACCATAATATAACATAAATATAACCACCAGAGTACTTTGGTGTCTATTTAATAGAAGATACAGGTTTGCATATTCTTCATGGTACATTAGTGTCCACCTGCACATGGTGCTGGTAAGTGTTTTAGGGTGTTTTACAAACAGATTGAAAGCCATTTTGTCAAAGTAAACATGAAAACAGCGTTGCTTATGATGACCAGGGCTTAAGTTTCTGTGTCTTGTTTTCAAAGCATGTCTGATAATGTATAAATTCCCTAAGGATATGCCAAGTCAGTAAATCAAGGCTATTTGCGTTACCTTAATCCCGGCATAGAAACTTTTGCTCTCCTCAGGCAATGACAGCTGCTCAGCAGTATTCCTCATAAAAGCGGTGACAGTGCAAAAGACCTATGGTAAATAAACAACATATGCTATACCTTTCCTTGAAGAAAATTCATATAATTATGCATCTTTCTGTTGATCAGAATTATGAAGCTTTTTTTCCTACTGTTGAAGTATATTTGAGAGGTTTAGGCTTTAACAATGTTTTTACATAAATCTGGAGATTTGGAAGAATTTTTGATGCAAAGAAACGTTTCTGTCTGAATAGTTAATAACACTGAATGCTTACAATGTGTTTTCTTCTGCAGTTTTTCAAGCATCTTGGTTAGTGATATTAACTCATTTTAATTAGGAAGAAATACATTGCTCATGGACATTACTGTCAGGATAAGAACATTAGCCCTTGGGACTTCAGTCTGTCCAATGGATCAAATATCCTTTCTCTGTACTGTATTTGTAAACAGGTTTTTTTAAATTTAAATTAGTTTGACAGTTATCCAGTCACAGAAACTGCGTCAACAATATAAGAAGTTACTTTTTTTTTGTTTTACTGCATTATAAAAGACGATGCAGATGTGCCTACAGGGTTTGCATTGTAAGAAAATAATATACTAAAAATTTTCCTAACCAAAAAAATCTACCAAACACAATGTACCAGACCATTTATGTTTTATTCCTAGCACAGTCATGCAACCTTTATCTCTGCTGAGCATGCACACCATCTGCCATCTTAATGTTTCATTGGTTTCAGAAAACCCAAGCTGCTAACATCATTTCTAGGATCATAAGATTAAACTACAGAAATTTTCCTTAAAGCAAATGACAACAGGCTCTGAAACTGTAGTTCAGATTTTTTTTTTGGAGGAAGCTCGTCTCAGAAATGGAGTAACAGATTGTGATATACTAAATCAATTCCAAATAGTCAGTTGACATATTTGTAACTACTGCCTTTTTTAAGCCTTGAGTAACCCATGAGGAGGAACTGGACCAATCTAATTTATTTTCCATTGTGATAAACTCCTTTTGACAGATTTTCCAGCATCATGCTGTTCTAAGCCTACCAGCTTAAGCACAACCCTCATGACCAGTGTCAGCAAAAGAGGCTCAAACCCCAGGTATTCCCAGATTCATAGGATCACGTGGGCATGAGCTGAATAGCACTCTGGAATATTTCTTTTACCACCCTAAAAATCCCTCTTCATTACCATCAACTTTTGAGTTTCTTCCAAACTGAAGAATCATCTTTCCAAACTCATTTGTGCAGAAGTGTGCCCCAGCAACAACACAGCATCATTTGTATGGCTATGGGGAAAATTAGGTGTCTTCTGTGCTCTTAAGGTGGATTATTTCCAGTCCAGCCCAGTCCCAGGTTTATGTACCTTTTGGTACATTGGCCTTTTTCACCTTCAGAAAGTTTCTCACTTTTTTGCTGACAGCTCCCGCCAGTTAGGCCATGTGAAAATGGTTTTATTTCTTACATTAACTAGATGAAAGACTTGTAGTTGTATTGGGTGTGCCTCACAGAGATAATTTACAGTTAGCCTCAGATACTTCAGAGTTACCCAGTTTGCTTCCAAAGGAGAACGTCATTGTCCCCTGAAGGCAATAGTCCCCTGTTATCATTAGATATTTATTATCTTCAAGCATTCTCTAAAGGCTCCTGTTCAGCTTAGTTTTCAAAAC
The DNA here is from genome assembly GCA_039720435.1 of Amazona ochrocephala. Classification (NCBI taxonomy): domain Eukaryota; kingdom Metazoa; phylum Chordata; class Aves; order Psittaciformes; family Psittacidae; genus Amazona; species Amazona ochrocephala. The sequence goes on from CM077881.1 coordinate 36,589,151, forward strand.
AGTTCTACTGGAAAGGCAGGAGGCAAGTGTTGATCTTCCTCCTGCTGCTTCTCCTGCAGCTGCCACAGGGACAGTCTGCAAAATTGAGATCTGACAAGGAGGTGACAGCAGAGAAAATTTAGACAACATATATTCCCCCTCTTAAAAGAAAAAAACAAACCAAGCCCTGATCCCCTTGGAGAGCTCATTGAGCAAATGGAATGCATCTGCATTGCAGATGCTATATTTACACTTGCCGGACTGTTTGCACTTTTGGCTTTAATGCTTTTTGCCAAAAATGTTCACACGGAGACTTCCCTCTGAGCACACTGCGTGGAGTGTTCCTGCCAAGGAGGGAGCTGTTGTGTGAGGCAGCAGGGTCACATAAAAGGGTGCCCAGCACCGATGGAGGCATCTCCCAGTGATCTTCACCAAAGTGGCATCCTGGGAAATGTCATGACCCAGCCTCATTCCCTGAGAGCATTGTATTTTCTCACATACATATTTTAGAGGTATATTTTATTGATAAAGCATGGAACACTGAAATATATAATTGTGTGATGACACACTGAGACATTCTTAGACTATCAATCAGTCAATTCCAGTTCTATCTTCAGCGCTTTTGGAGATGAGCACAAACTTTGCTAATTCTAAATATACAGACCGCCATTATGAGTTAAATTTTATTTCTGTCTTTTATACTATTCCTCCTCTTTAGTGCCTTCACGTTGTTAGGTGCACACTTCACAATCAGCAGATATGTACAATGGCTACTGAGCTACAAGCTGATAGTTTGTCACATAGTCATTATGATAGTCACTCCGAGGAGGTGTTTTTTTGCCTTCAGCTAAATACTAGCTCTTTTCTTCAGTTCAGTAATCAACTTTTTCTTTTCCTTCTGCTCCCACCGCCATCTCAGGATGCATCCTTTTTAAAGCAAAGAGATGAAAGCATCACTGACAGCAGTGTGCTGATGGCCGTGACAGGTTAGGCAGTATTTTTCCACAAACTCATCATATCTGTTAAAAAATCAAATTATATTTTTTCATCATCCCTTTTAAAGGAACAGAAATGTAAGGATGCCCTCAGACAGGACGACCAGACTGCTTCCAGGCATAAGCTGCTCACTTTCCCCTCTGTGCTGGCAGATCTTTGTATAGGGCAGAAAACTACTTCTAAGCACAAAATTCTGATCAGAAAAAAGCCCTGGAAGCTAAGAAATTTCTCCTTCCCTGTGTGTTGGAGCAGATTTCTACTCTTACACAGACTCAAATTCTTTCCCATTTTGCAATGAACCCTATGAGTAGCATATTTAGCTGGAAACAGAATTATTAATTTGGAGACGCTCAAGTAGTTCTGGGAAACAGATTGTGAAAGTATTTTAATCCTAGGACGTTTCACCATCTCTGGCACTGGAATGGGTTGTCCAGGGAAGTTGTGAATGCTCCATCTCTGGTGGTGTTGAAGGCCAGGTTGAACAGAGCCTTGGGTAGCATGGTTTAGTGGGAGGTGTCCCTGCCCATGGCAGGGGGGTTGGAACTAGATGATCTTAAGATCCCTTCCAACCCTAAAAATTCTATGACCAATCTGGTGGCCTTCTATGGTGGAACTATAGAACTGATGGACAGGGGTAGAGCAGTTGATGTCATCTACCTCAACTTGTGCAAAGCGTTTGACACTGTCCCGCATGACATCCTTGTCTCTAAATTGGAGAGACATCAATTTGATAGGTGGACCACTCCGTGGATAAAGAACTGGCTGGATGGCTGCACGCAAAGAGTTGTGCTCAATGGCTCGATGTCCAGCTGGAGACCAGTAATGAGTGGTGTCCCTCAGGGATCGGCATTGGGACCGGTCTTGTTCAACGTCTTTGTCAGTGGACAAAGTGGGAACTTTTTTGGACAGTGGGATTGAGTGTGCCCTCAGCAAGTTTACCGATGACACCAAGCTGTGTGGTTTGGTTGACATGCTGGAGGGAAGGAATGCCATCCAGTGGGACCTTGACACACCTGTGAGGTGGGCTGATGCCAACCTGATGAACTTTAACCATGACAAGTGCAAGGTCCTACACCTGGGTCAGAGCAATCCCAGGCACAGCTACAGGTTGAGCAGAGAGGAGATTGAGAGCAGCCCTGCGGAGAAGGACTTGGAGGTGTTGGTCGATGAAAAAATGAACATGAGGCAGCAGTGTGCGCTTCCAGCCAGAAAGCCAACTGTATCCTGGGCTGCATCAAAAGAAGCGTGACCAGCAGGTCGAGGGAGGTGCTCCTGCCCCTCTACTCTGCTCTTGTGAGACCTCACTTGGAGTATTGTGTGCAGTTCTGGTGTCCTCAACATAAAAAGGACATGGAACTGTTGGAACAAGTCTAGAGGAGGTCCATGAGGGCTATCAGGGGACTGGAGCACCTCCCGTATGAAGATAGGCTGAGAAAGTTGTGGCTGTTCAGCCTGGAGAAGAGAAGGCTGCATGGAGACCTCATAGCAGCCTTCCAATACCTGAAGGGGGCCTATAGGGATGCTGGGGAGGGACTCTTCATTAGGGACTGTAGTGATAGGACAAGGGGTAATGAGTTCAAACTTAAACAGGGGAGGTTTAGATTGGATATGAGGAAGAAATTCTTTACTGTGAGGGTGGTGAGGCCATGGAATGGGTTGCCCAGGGAAGTTGTGAATTCTCCATCGCTGGCTGTGTTGAAGGCCAGGCTGGACAGAGCCTTGAGTGGCATGGTTTAGTGTGAGGTGTCCCTGCCCATGGCAGGGGGGTTGGAACTAGATTATCTAAGGTCCTTTCCAACTCTAACTGTTCTATTATTCTATGATTCTTTGATTCTATGATTCTATGATTCTAAATTCCCCCCTAACAATTTGCGTATCAAATTTTTTTCTTTCCCCCTCCACGGTCCTTGGAATCCGAAGCTCCCCCAGCTCAGTTGTTTGTGCTCATTTTGAGCATAAACCCACCTCCAGTTTCACCCTTTTCTGTGTCCCTAATTACTTCTGAATGTACCGTGGGGAACATAGGCTGGGATGTGCTAGAGGATACTTGCCAGTGCATCCAGCATGGCCATGCCTCCAGTTTTACCAGCTTCTCCCAGCCATGCTCAGATAATAGGCTGTGTTCCCAAAGGCAAAAGAGGAGATGCTTGTTTGGTGCTTAAAATCCATCCCTGCTCATCACTCAGGTACCTGAAGACTCCTTGGTTTGGCAGGTAATTCTGGGAGCTTTCAGAAAAGCCAACTTCAGCCACATGCTTCTCAAAGCACTGGCAGAAAGGTGCCACCACCCATCTCAACACTGTCACAGGAGCAAAAGCACTTCTCCCCTAAACAGAGAGATGTGGCAGATGGGAACACTGGGTTTGGGTCTGCCATCAGGGCTGCTTGTATGTTTTACCTAAACAGTTACCAGAGAAAATAAGCAAACGCATGTGCAGGTCCCCACCTGCAGTCACTGCTTCCTCTCCCAGTGCAGCCTATGCCCTATGGGTGGGATGCTCCCTTGGGAAGGGCAGGACATGCATGCAGCTCACAGCTGGGAGGACCAGCTACCCATTTCCCATCTGTCCAGAAAGCACCTGAGGTGTATTGTAGTGCAGACGCCTCGCAGTGACAACAGCAACTGTTTGAAGTTGAAATATGTACTTTTGCTGTTACTGATCTTTCAGAGACTGTGTATAGGCAGGGACATCTCAGTAGGAGTTGAAGGTCTGGATTAAAAAGTAGACGGAAGCACTTTCCTGAACATCCAATCTCCTGAGAGATAGGGGAATTTAGGGATGCTGGAGTCAGTCAGTAACTTATGTTGTCCACCTGTGGGAAACTCCCTTCTCAATGTAAGGTAACATTAAGGGAGGCACACTTCTTCCCTTCACTGGTTAGGGAAGTCTGCATGCTGCTCATAAGGTGCAGATGCCTAAGCTATGGGTAATTAACTCTCATAACTCCAGGATTGGATCTACCCTCCTGGCTACATTACCTATGTCAAAAGACAGATGGAGGCTGCAAGGGCAAGAGTCACTCAGCCACACTCATAGCTTGCAGGTGAAGGTCTGGTCAGGGAATCAATCACACCAGGTGAAAGTGTGCCTCACTACGGCTGTCAGGGCTTCCAAGCTGCCCTTGTCAACTCTATTAAGCACTAATGGGCTGAGGTTAGAAAAGCCTTGAAGAGTTGCTTTGCTGGGAGCTGGGGAGTGCGTGCAGGAGGGAACTGTGGGTTACAGCCTTGATGAAAAGAGAAAAGGATTAGCAGAGCTGAAGGACAGCATTTCTAGAGAATCTAGGGCAGGGGGGAAATCTCATTAGCTTGAAGAAAGTATCTGATTGTAGGTATTTGCAGGAAGGAGTAGGAACTAAGTCTGTAGAAAGGCTTTCCAGAAGGGTTAGCAGAAAGGGGAAAGTAAGGAGACTCTGACTGCGTTAATTAATCAACTAGACCTTAAACCTTTTGAACAGAGATCATACCCTGTGATGGGCTGTTGGCTGAAGAAGGGAGGGAGCTGGTACAGCAGTGTGACCTGTCTCTGAAGGAAGTCCAGCTCTAGTCACTTTGCTGCTCAGTATATATAAAGAAGGCAGCTCTTTCCAGTTACCAAATGGCCAAACAGCATGTGGAGGCTGACTGCAGGTCACTCATCTACTAAGGAAAAAAAAATATCCTAGGATGATAGTAAGGTGTCTTATCAGGTGCAGAGTTTTGCTCATCACCTCTGATCCTTTCTGCTTTAAAAATCTCTGTTTTGAGTTCACCTAGAGCTCTGTTTCTGTGGGGATGCTCCTCATTTTCTATCTGAAGGTTGAGAAAGAAATTGTAAACTGAAGTGTGAGCTACAAATAGTCAGGTCTTCCTATTTCTGTTTGATTTTGTCAAGTCAGGTGGAAAATTTTACTCCTCATCTCTTGTGAGTGAAAATTAGTTATTTTTTGTATTGAGGTACTAATTTACAGTCTTCTTGGCTAGGGCATGTTCTTCTGACGTTGCAGAGTGCTCGGCAAAGAAGCCATTTCTAGCACTCAGCTCAGGAAAGCCAATTTTACTTAAACATTTCTATTCTACAATGCTCATCATAGTTCATGTACGGTAACAATTGCTCCTCGCTGTATGAGCTTCCGGATTGCTGTGCTGAGCAAAATCTGCACGGTTTTCTTCTAAACACCTTTCTTTCTTAGCATAACTCATTACTCACAGTATGCCACTATAATTTATAGATGGCTGTGCCTCGAGGAATGAAATGACCTCTGTCACTGTCACATAAATAAAGCTTAGGAATGCCAGGATTTTCATATCAGATGGAGTAGGCTTCTTTCAGTGTTTATATAGAAATAGTGGCATGTTATAGATTTATTTAAAGCTGCAATAGTTTTGTGAACATTATGCTGCCAACATTGCTGCCTGAAATAACAAAATTGGAGCCCAAAGATGGGGAAGAAAAGCACGAATGATGGCTATTAAAAAATAACTGGCTGTTTCGTCAATACAAGTTCAGAAATGTTGGCTGGTAAATCTCAGTTCTAAGGTTTGACTGTGTATTAAAATACATCAATAGATATTCTGTTATGTGACTAACCTATTATCTGGAGACTTTTTGACAGATTAAAAAATAGTGTAGATATCATTCACCTAAAAGGTGATTTAAAAAAAAAAAATCTTGCTTCATTCTAGGAGTTTTCTAATCAATAAATGGACAGAGAAGATGTTGATTTCAGGGTATGAAAGCATTGAGACCAAATTCAGGCTACATGCAGGTTCATGAAGAGTATGTTAAAAAAAGGAAGCAGTTTTCAGCATGCTGCAGATTCTGCATCCTGGGAGACAATTTCTGCTCTGAATGCTACCCGTGCACCCTGGCAGTGTGCAGCCATGAGGACATTACCACTGGGCTGTATATGGGGAAGGGGAAAGAGTACTGGAAAGTGCCCCCAGTTCATTCTCTCCTCTCTCATATGGCTTTTATCAGTGGCCTCCCTTTCCCTTCCTGAGCAAAACATCCTTCCATCTCCATATTTCATGGGCAGGTGGAAGTTACAAACCACCTCTGTCCAGTGGAATTTAGTCCCTGGGGTTTGACATCCTTTAGTGGCATCACCTTTCCTTGGCTGTAGACGTGCCAACGCTTACTAAGTCACTTCAGATTTACACCATTGGAGGTGAAAGGAAAGTCTACCTCTGTGACTCTTATTAGCACCCAGAGTGGGATGGCAAACATGGTGAAATGCTCTTTTAAATCTTTATTATGTAAAACCGAATTCTCAGTTACAGCTGAGGCTTCATTGCTTGGTTTTCACCAGTGATGATTTATGGATAATTATAATTAATCAAATAGGCCATGAAGACCTTTAAAAAAACCTAGCAAGGAGAAGAACATTTTAGTCTCACTAAACCCACTAAATTAAACATGTAGTTTCAGCAGAGGACAAAAAAGAGCTTACTGAAAACTCAATATAATAAAAATGGGTTTATAAAGATTTGGTGTTGCTACTAGTTAACAGAAGTGTATTTTCTCTGAATCCCTCGGGACTGTTAAAACTTGAAATGATTGCAAGTGAAATTACTTTGATGAAAATACCTCTTACAAACTTGCCTTAAGCTGGCAGAATTGTCTGCTTCATGTTACAGAATGTGAGGGAAGCATCAGTCAGATTTTTAATTCAGGAGGCATAATTATGACAAGAAGTGAGAAAAAAACCCCAAACAATCAAGATTGTGTTAGTGTCATAAATGACTTATCTTTTCAAGAACTGGAAAAACTTATTCACATTTCTCAAATATCTCGAAGAGCTGCAAGATGCCAAGACTACTTCCAACCTGCTTTTAACACAAGGCCATTTTCCCTGTTTATTCTTTCAGTTTGTTGTAGCATCACTAAAGGCTCTCTGCCTATAAAAGTTATGAACCCAGTTTAATTTTAAAAGTCTTGTTTCTGTACATGGAAAGCCACAACTTCATACAGAAATCTTTTTTTTTTTTTTTTTTCAAATATTGTATTGGATTCTGGTTTTATGTTGTTGTTGAAACTAGATCTGTGTTGCTCTGTAAGCCATCAAATATACCTTTTAGAGATTGTTTTGTAATGAACTCTATCTTTCAGTATGCTATTGAACCAAGAATTTGGAATCAGAGAGGCAGAACAGCATGAAAGAGACCATAAAATAAACCTCCCTCTATTTTAAAATGTACTGTCCTTCTTTTGCTTGAAAAGATGTTATTGTGTCTCTAGTCCATGAGTATAAAAATTAAAGTGTATATAGCTGAGCCTGCCTATGCTGCAAATTCTCGCTGCTGCAAGATACAAAAAATACAAAGCAAAAATTGTCTCAGGCACATGTATCTAATACTTATACCAACTTCATGGCATTCAAGCTGTAATGTAAGTGCAAGTATTCAAATTGCCTTCAGAAAATAGTAAAATGAATAGCTTCAGTGAACTCACTGCAGTTCCAAGAAATGCTACAGATCCTGAATCTGGCAAAAGCTGTTTAAGTCTTTTTGCAAAGTGGTTTCAGTAATTTTTTGTCTGCAGGAGTTGTAATATAATGAGTGAAGAGCAGCACTAATAAAAACAAAACAAAGATTTAAGAAAAGGATTTGATCCCCTTGAGTGTTTGTCCTTTTTTGCTGAAGGCAGGGTTGCATTACCGTGTCTCCCAATCTGAGGTTTATGCTGTTCATCTCTATGTAGGAAAATGTCTGCAGGGTGGTGTCAAGCTGAATTTGCTCCTTTTTGCCAGAGGTGGACAGGCGTGACCAGATCACCATGTACTGCAGCAGCGGCTTTGAGGTGGGCTGGCTGAAAGTGCACTTCAGGTAGACACGACCTTGCACAAGCTGAGGATTTATCATGGGCTGCAAAGCCAGGCTTGTGAGTTTGACTGGAAGAAGGAAACAAAGGATGAATGCAGCACAAAATGTTATATTAATATTACAATCATTCACTCAACAAGAAGATTTCTATATAACTAAACATGGGAGAAATGCTACCTATATTACGGAGGTGATCCTGCCCCTCTACTCTGCTCTTGTGAGACTTCACTTGGAGTATTGTATGCAATTCTGGTGTCCTCAACATAAAAAGGACATGGAACTGTTGGAACAAGTCCAGAGGAGGACTACGAGGATGATCAGGGGACTGGAGCACCTCCTGTATAAAGATAGGCTGAGAAAGTTGTGGCTGTTCAGCCTGGAGAAGAGAAGGCTGCATGGAGACCTCATAGCAGCCTTCCAGTATCTGAAGGGAGCCTATAGGGATGCTGGGGAGGGACTCTTCATTAGGGACTGTAGTGATAGGACAAGGGGTAATGAGTTCAAACTTAAACAGGGGAAGTTTAGATTGGATATGAGGAAGAAATTCTTTCCTGTGAGGGTGGTGAGGCCCTGGAATGGGTTGCCCAGGGATGTTGTGAATGCTCCATCGCTGGCGGTGTTCAAGGCCGGATTGGACGTAGCCTTGGATGGCATGGTTTAGTGTGAGGTGTCCGTGTCCATGGCAGGGGGGTTGAAACTACATGATCTTAAGGTCCTTTCCAACCCTAACTATCCTATGATTCTATGATTCTATGATTGTGATTTGATTATTAACCATGTAAGAAAGGCAGCGTATTTCATACAAATGCAAAAATTGCAATATTGTGCTGACTTCCTATTGTTATAATACTTGTTGTTGGGTTTATTTTTATTTTGAAGTAAGATAAATGTTATTGAAATGAAGCACTCGGATTAATACAAATTAATTACTCTGGCAAAGGCTGTCAACTTTGTGTTCCCCTGAAGCACAGACCTTTCATCTGAGTTTTGCAATAGGTACAGAAGAGATATGAGAAATCATCATGTTGCAGAGGTAAATCGACTTGCAGAGAACACACAGCCCATATTGCCACAGTGTGAAGATTCTTTCCAGGCTGTTCTCAGTCTGCTCAATATAGTCTCCCTCTGCCCAGAATAATGCCATTGCTCTAAGAATACAGCCTGCTTTCTATACTCTTCAACAAGTTACGAAGCCTGAAGCTTTTCTTCCTGTTAAACTCGCCTAGAAAGTATTAAAAAAAGGTGTGTAATACGTTAGGGTGATGTTCTTTCATCTTTAGAGACCTGGACTCAAATGGAACATTAAGCTGGTTCAGATGCTTTGAAAAGATAAATAACTTTTTGAAGGAGTGTAGGTGATATTATTGTAGCCCAAGAGAATAGAGTATGAGGCTGTTTTACCAGAATGAAGAACCAACAAATTAACATCTGTCTATGGCAAATAACAAGAGATAAGAGAAAGAAACAAGTTACTTAAAATAGGAATAATGGTCAGTTGTTTATACCCTTTTCTCTTTTGTTTCTAAGGGAGCTGCCTCAAATTGTGGCTTACGTCATGACTTTCTGCAGGAAATTATTCCAGAAGGATGAAGTTGATCAGCTTATGGGAGGATGTAGACAGAATTGCAAGCATGTATGCTGCTTTCCCAAGGTGTCTCCTTTCTGCCAAGCTATGAAGCTTTAAATTCAGGAGTGCTGACCAGTGTCCTGCTCTCAAGCTTCCAGTGGTGAGGCTGGGGGATTGACACTGACAAGAAGCCGTGGCAATGACAGCTGGACCCATCTCTGGGGCCATGTAGAGGCTCCTGTGGTACAGTGTTAACAGCTGAATTTAAGATAGTGACTTAACAGCCCTCAGTAAAAAATGTCAGTGTTGGGTATTTTCCATCTAATACACGATACTGCAAAAACATCCTAAAGACAGGAAGTTAAAGGCTCAGGAGAGCTGGACCTCACTGAAATGACTAGGGAAAAGGTGAAAGCTTCAATAGCAGTGGTAAGAAAAAGGTAGAAAGTAATTTTTGGTGATAGATAGGTGATAAACTTTCTGTTATGAAAAAGGCAGGTGAGTTTACATCACTAAACAAGCATGGATCAACAGAAAGGACAAAGCTAGCCACCCAGGTGTTGGTAAAAGATTCTTCAAACAAGAGTAGTGGAAATCTTATAGTTAAAAAAAAAAAAAAGCCAAGTTTAGATTAGAATATGGCTGTGTTCAGTTAGAAAGTCATTTCTGAAAATCATGGAAATTGAAGAGCAGTTCCATTTATTTTAATGGATTTTTTTATTTCAAATAGTGAATTAATCTCACTTACTTTGAGCCTTTTTTTCTCCGTCTTCTTCATGTGGGAATGTTAAAATATTGATAAAGATAGGAAAATTAATGTATCTCTGTTTAAAATTTATTTAAGCTCAAATTTTTCCTGATTGGAAGGTGATAACCCTGGTTTCTCAGTGAGTCGTATCTGTCAAAAAATGCTGAAAGGAAAGTATAAAGCTAATTTTTACTTTTTGAGAAAGAACTGTCATTTCTAGCTAAATCTATATGCACCTGAACATGCTCCGAAGTTCAGAAGGTTTAACTGAGTGAGCAAATGCTTTCTACTATTTCTTTGTTTCCTAGCTACCTAACAGAGGTTAAATCTCTTGTAGCAGGCTAAAAATTATTTCTGATGAGAGCAATTACATAAATGTCGTGAAAAAGATGTTAACAGTTGGTTGTTGTGTTGTGTTTTTTTCCTTCCAGAGTTTCAGAATTATCTTTTCTGGGGGGATTATTGAAGATAAGAGCAGACCTTCGATACAGTATCCTGGATACAGTGCTTCAATACAAATGAGATGCTTCTGCTCACTAGCTACGCAACTTCAAGCCAAAGTGGAGCCAAAGACAGTAGGAAGGGTTACATGTGAACTGTAACCAAGCAAAGAACACTACAGTAATACACACCAGATTACATTTTGCACTTTTAATAATAGCTATTCTTCAGGAACACCTTGGGTTGCTGCTGATTTATTTTCTACGTGGTCTGTGTCTTACCGGAAGTGATGCTTGACTTGCAAGGTCACTGAGATGTACAATGCATTACAGGACCTTTGAACACACAGTCAGAGAGGCATATGCAATCTACTGATCCTCACCTTCTGTGCAGTAGCCCATGCATCCTTGAGTACGCTGCAGGAAATACACAAAGAATTCACCACAGTTCCTGATGGCAATGGGTATCTGAAACAAGCAGCAATCTTTGGTGTCCCCAGAGAAGACCTGCCAGGTAGCACAGGCCGTCAGCCTCTTGCTTTCCCCAGGAACTGGTAGGGATTCAGACTTCAATGGCAGCCACACTGGAGCTTATGTCCAACATTTATTCATCTAAGGATGCACACAAAAGAAAACATTTACAGTAAATTATGTAAGACTCCGTGGAGAATCACTAAAACCCAAGAATTTGAGTGTGGTGGACTTGGAGAGTCAGTGAAAAAGCTGTGTAAGTAGGGATGAAAATGTCTCGTTCATTTTAGAGAGGTGACTTTACACAGATAAAATTCTCAAACACAATAACTGGATTCCAAAGTATTTTCTTCTATTTTGTGGTTTGTATGAAAAAGATGAAAGAATATGCATAGCCTTCATCTCTTCTCTGGGAATTACACTTTGCGCCACATCAGCAGACCATCCTCATCCAAGCCCTGTCTGTGGCAGAAGCAAGCAAGGGCTGACAGAGCACGAGGGTCAAGAAGTTGTTAGAACCATCCCAAAGCAAGACACTGTGATACTCAGAGCATCATGCACCAGCAGCTTCCTCCAGAACATTTAGAGCTTCAGCTGTCATTGTCCTGACAGTTTCTGCCCTACCCTTCCAGCACATACCGCATACACCTTTGGGGCTTGAGCCTCTGCCTCATTCTGAAGAGAAATACACATGCAGGATAGATGAAACACATGTGCAGAATATATATCATCTGATATGTCAAATTTTGGGGGCGGGGGAGTTGACCTTTAGGCTTCTAACTGTTAACAGATACCATGAATACCCTGAACATAAAAAATCCCAAAGCAGAAGGGGTTGGTACTAAATAGCTTAAACTGTCATTCTGAGTCACACCTGGGAGAGGCTGCAAGATTTACCTTTTCCAACTTGGAGGTGGATGTTCAGGCACCTCAGATCTGAATTTCATTCTCTATCTGCAAGGCACTTTCCACTGCCTGAAGGGACTTGATTATCCAAAGCTGTCTTTAATTCAAGTACCTCAGTGAGAAGATTAGGTATAATCAGAGCCTAATAAAATGTACACAGCCACTTACATTGGTAGCTCATTTTTCTGCACTGTTACCTATCATTTGCCAACATGCAAAGCATACAGACATTTGAGCTGAGGGTTGAAAATTATTACAAATACTGGCAGTAATTTACTCTCAGGTACCAGTCATATGCCACAGAGCGTGACCGCTGCCATTGCTTTGCTTTTCTTTAGGCAGTGGTAGTGAACTGTCTGACGTGGAGAACATGCTTCCTCCTAATGTGGACATTTGGCAGTATATCGCATCGAAAAAAACCCAACAACCCACCATTGTTTCCCATTGGCCTGGGTTTGCTGCTTCATTTATAAGATCAAAAGTTGCTTGTGACAGCAGAGGAGCGGTAAAAGTCAAAGGATCAATTTATCAAGTCATGTACCGGTACCCTCCTCTAGTTTGAATTTTACCTGGGAGCTATGCAAGCCAGAAAGCAGGGACAGGGGAGTGGGGGCTTCACACACAGGCAGAAAAAAATATTTGAAGAAAATAAAGCATATGGTATGACACAGTCTGATTTCCATTTGGAGCTAGCTATTTTCAGGCTTCTGAAAACAAGGATTCCAGAGAGGCACCATTAAAATTGTCCAAAGTCTTTTGTTTCCCCAGAGATGTGGCAGTGGCCAAGCAGAGGGGCCATGTCCCCAGTGTCCCTGCAGAAGACACTGGAACTCTCCCAGTGCAGCAGGTCCACAGGGAGGAGCAGTGTGCCAGCATTACACTAGTGAAGGAGAGGAGCAGATCAGCACGAAAATGCTTTTATGTGGAATTTTAGACAAATCCCTTCCTCTATTTAAAAGCCATATTGTGTGTAACTTTGTAAGAGATTTGTTCTGTTTATTTATTTACAGCTTTTAAGGGACAACAGTCCTTTCTGTGTTGGAAAAAATGCAGATGTCAGGAATTTGTTCTTTCCTGGTGAACTTCTGATCTAGAGAGCAAGATCTGATGCAAAGGGTTGGAACTAGATGAGCTTTAAGAGGCTTTCCACCCAAACCATTCTATGATCTTATGATGATTCTGTGCATGTGTGGACTGAATAATTACTGTTTCAAATTACATTAAAACAAAAAGGCATTTGTGAATGTACCTTGCAAGTGTTGTGAATCCCGCAAGCTGGGAAGAATCAGAATAAGGGAGTGCAGAGCAGAGGAGATAAAAGAGCACTGGAGCTCAGTGGGTGTATGTAAAATCACAGCCTTGAAGGAAAATGGTGTGGTAAGGAGACACAGCACAGCCTACCCATCCCTCATGGGGGACTCCCTTGCTCCCACTTACTCTGTGACTGGCATTGCAGCTTGCTGCCCGAGGAGAAGAGGAGAGATGCCAGCACTGCTCATGCCAAGGGGAGCATTCCTAGTGCTGCTAACAACCGCTGCAAAGGCTTGTTGGCACCATTTACTGATATTCAGTTACTGAAAAGTGACATTTATTGCTCTATGGTGACTCAGTCTCCAGCAAATACCTGTTTCTCAAGGAACATTTGCACCCACGGCTGAACCAACTAAAAAAGTGATTTTCTGTAGAACTTTTGCTGTTCAAAATAAGCTTTTGCATCCACTTGCTTCTGGCTTTAATGGTGTAACTGGCCTCCACACCTCAGTGCTTCTCTATTGGGAATGTGGCTGCTGGTCTGCCCCTGGCCACGCACACGTGGTGCCTACGTTTCCCTGGCTGCTGCCTGACCTTGGGCAAATTAGTTGCTCTTTGTGTACCCCAGTTCCTTATCTCTAAACCAGAGGCAGAGGTGGCTGAGATAGCAATACTACTTCCTTGCCCTGTGGCAGTGCTGAAAAGATAAATTCATTAATGAGACACACATCTGTCTGCTGTGCTCTGGGCCTTGTAGATAAATAGACAGATTCCAGTGCATTGTGGCTGTGAAAAAAGACAAAATGTGATCCATACATAAAAGTGGGTCTGTATCCCCTGTTAACACACAGAGAAAAAAAATATAATGCTGAAGTAGGAGGATGGTGATCTTCTCCTTCTTTGTATTTACCCTTGCCACAAGCCTCTGAGCCAATTCAATGCTCGAGAAAGTATGGATTAGCATCACTGACGTCAGCCGCCAGCATTGTGTGCCGGCTTTCTGATAACCCCTGCTGTGATCTGCAGTGCCCCAGATTTGTTCTGGCAAATCTCGCATTGAAACTCTTTGAGTGAAATAGTTTGTTAAGTAATGTGCACAAATTGCAAGCAATAAAGAACCCTTTTGACAGATTTTGCACTCAGGAAAAGTCACTGTGAGGAAGCAAGTTAAATATGTTATTATCAAAATATGATAGAGTATTACTGGCTGTCCAAGGAAGAATTTTGGTACAAATCAAGTATTTCTGTTTTCCTGGCAGTTTTATGACATACATGCATTTATTTTCTGCTTTGAGCTACGTGCTGCCCGAGTCAAGCAAGTTGTCCCGTGCTAGATGAAAGGATTTGCTGCATGAGGCCTCTGTGAATTAGAAAACAGACCTGAGAAGGGAAGGGCAAATGTATGTTCATGTATTCAACCAGCAGCAGAGATAAGAGCAAAGAAAAACAAAGAAAAAATATTTAGGAAAAAAAAGCTTAGGAGAAGAGATTTCAAAAAGCCAAATTTTCAAGTCTCAGCTGTGGTATAATTAGCATTAATTTTTGTAGCAGTCATTTGGAAGAGTAAGCCGAAAATTGAATACAGCAGTACTAAATGATTGCCATTCAAGATATAGCATTTACCTGCAATAACGACAGTCATTGCTGCTCTAAGAATAGCATAGAGTTGTGGGAATCTCACGCTGTAATTCAGCAGCATTTCCAAAATGATGAAGAGGAATTATACAGCTGCCACCACAGAAGAGCAAACGCCACAAGCCTCTCAAATGCAGGAGCTCATCCGGTGGGAAGCCAGTGGTGAGCATCAGGCCATGGATCTGCTGGGGTTCTCCAGGTGATCTACGTAATGTAGACTGCATAGCAGCACTATTGCTGTGATGTGCAAAATATCCATGTTTCTCACTTGAAAGCTACACATCAGGAAGAAAAATAAGCTACAATACCAGTGACACTGGAAAACACCTGTATGCCCACAGTCTGTCCAATCGTGTCTGAGTATATTAGTAGATCCAATGAGAAATAATGTCTCTTCCTGCAAATCCTGCTTCCAATGTATGTCTCTAAGCAGTGTCCTTGGTGGTGAGGGGCAGTGAATGTCTAATTAACACTGTACAACAGATCACAAGCATTCAATTACTTTAGTGGACAGGTTTACTTGGATTTGCTACTGATCAATGTAATGGAAAGTTAGTGAAGTAAACTAGATTGCTTTAAACCCTGAATTTATGTAATTCGGTGCATCTGCCGCAGGTAACCAGTGACACAGCTTGCATGAAGGAGAACTTATCTAACAGCAAAGGAAGTTTTTAGGCTGTTGCCAGGCTTCTATAGTGCTCAGTATCTTTTATACTTTATCCAACTATAATAAAGCAGTGCCTTTAATCTTCAAAGCATTTTATAAATCTTGCCTAATTAATCTTCTCAACACCTCTATGTGGCAGGTCAGCATTCACAGAATATTTTTGATTCCTAATTAGGCACCAGGTTATCATTTAAATAATTCAGTTCGGAAAACCTAAATGAAAAAATATTAAATTTGTTCCCCCTTTGCCAAAACAATGGGACAACCCATGATTGTTTAATCCAATGATATCTTCTTCCATTTATTTGGGGTTTGGAAAATCAACTAGTTTGATTGGTTGAACACTCTAAGGCTCTTTATAATTGCACAAAGAAATCAAGCTTGATTATTCTTGTCACTTGGGTATTGCACTGAAATTATGCTGTTAAAAATAAGTAGCACCATATGTGAGAAATGCATTGTTTTAGCTAGATGGAGATGGAAGGCTTTTTGGGATACTGGTGGTTGGCAGTTAAAGCACTGCGATTTTGCATCTGTTATCCCCTCAAAACTTTACTTTGTTTTTTTTCTTTTTAATTTCTTTGCAGTAAGTTAAAGTAAATAACATTTTTTTTATTTCAATCTGGGGCCAAACTCCACAGAAATCAGTTTACATCAGGAATATCTGTAGTAGCAATTAAACCAGTGCCCGTATTGTGTTTCCTTTAAGTACATGCTTCTGAACAATAGAAGCTGTAATTGTAATTTCTGCAGAAGGCTTTTTGTATGTCTGAAAAACAAACAAGAAAAACAAAACCTCTTCATGCCTACCATTATGATTTGAAGCATTCACGTATGCTTGCGAGAAAGAGAATTGCAGATTAAATAACATCTTGAAATTGTCATTTGCTTTAAAGTTCATGAAACAATTGAAAATCAAAGTAGGTTTGGATTCAGAGCAAAATAAAAATTGAAACAAAATGAAAAATTAATAGTAAGCAGTTGAGCTATTGTATTTCAATTGCAGGTATAGAGTGTTCTCCAACAGGTTAAGTAGAGGAAGAAATTAAACTGAAAAATGGGAAAAAATACATTTTTGTACATGGGAAAATGTAGATTTTCTTCATGGGAGGATACAGTATTAAGTATCATAGGCAGGTTAGATTTGACATGCTTTAACATGACATTGTTTTATACACTGAAGATTAACATTTAAGCCTATGTTTGAGCCTAGTATATATATTAAACCCTAAATTTATAGTGTTTAAAATGTAACTGTTTAGAAAACATCCGCCCTGACTGCTTAACATGTCCTTCTTTTGCCATATTTATAGTTGTACGTGAATGTAGAGCATATACAAATTTGGAGTTTTTTCTCATTTACAGAATGAAATTTCTGAAGAAGGATATTGGAAGTAATCTTGATATACCATCAGATGCAGGTGTTACTGGACATTTCCAAGAGTGCCATATTTGTAGCTAACCTGTAGAAATCCTTGCTGCAGAATTGTGGATGCTAAAAAATTACAATGAATGGACTGGTTGATGGGTGAGAAATCACTTTAAAGTCTCATACAATCCATGTCTGAATCCAGAAGTCCCTGAACTAGGGGTTGCTGGAGATTGTTAACATGCAAAGCTGAAAGGACTGCCCTTGTCCTGCCCTCCCCTCTGGACAAACACATTCACCTGATGGCAGTGACAAGCACCTGGGGCCAGTGGAACTCTGCTGTGGCGCAAGAGCTCACTTGGAGGCTCCTGCCATGCATCCCAACAGGAAAGCAGAACATAAAATGAACCAAAGTGAGGTGCTGCCTTGAGACTGGGAGGAAACCAAGAGTGAGGCAGTGGCTGCTCTGAGAGGTTCAACTTTAGCTGATGGGATGTGGTGTTGTGTTGGTATATATCTGTGTGTGTGTCTGTGTGAATATATTGTGTGTACACATGGGATGAGCCTATCAGTCCAGGTAGTTTGCATATTTTTGCATGCATACATATATAAATGCCAAACCATACATCTGTGCCTTCTGTGTGGATGGGTGTTGTGGGGGGACTGCTTGCTAAAGAGGTACATTTCAGGAGATCTGGAGATCAGTGAGACCAGTGTCTTACTTCAGCAGTGGGAATGCAGTGATTTTTGTGGTCAATGCAGTAACGTCTGTATTACTCTCTCCACTGAAGGAATATAGTACCACAAACTGTTCCAGAGGACAAGTGTTTGCTAGTGATAATTGTTCTAGTAGTGATTCTGGTTTTAACCCCTTTCTTTCATCTTATCACCTGCTGTTCATAATTGATGACTCAAAGCTGGAAATACTAGCATTGTTTTGAGAGGTAATGAAGCTTACTTGTGCATGTGATATCCAAAGTATTCTTGCTGGCTCCAGAACCAATTACTATTTGCATAATCAAGTTCTTAATTGACATTTTTCCTTAAGGTGGAGTATAATCTATGCGTATTTACCCTCATGTAAATGAGGGGAAGAAGTGCATTTCCAGCTGTATTTCTGGCTTCACACTAGGCATGGGCAGGCATTGCAAGGCCTTCCTGTCATTAGCGTGGTGTGGCATTTGGATTTGCATTACAGTTAGCAGCAAGCGCTGAGCTTCTGTAAATCCACAGATTGATCTTTAATCTGACTGTAGAGCAGGTCTGCAATAGTATTAGCAGGCTGTGTTCTCTCACGTTTCAGTATTTATTCCTTTCATGTGGATTGCCCATTTGTACATGTATACAGATGTATGTGTATGCCTTATATTGTTATTATTCAGAAGCCTGAATTTCTGTAACTGAGGTATGTTTTTCCTATATTGACTGCTAAATACTTCTCTGTATCTTTAATACATTTTCTGTTGAGCTGTAATTTTTATGTCAGTTTTGTTCCTCTGAAGGTCATTTTATTACTAGGTCTGGCCATGTTTGTGCATTGTTTCTTGCTTCTCAGTACAGTGTCTTAATCTTAGTAAAAGCTTCCCTATACTTTCTTCCTTTAGTGTTTCTGCCTTTCACAGGGAATCTGGCAGTTCTTGAAGAACAAAGTCATGTTTGTGATGTGTAGGCAGCAGTCTCAATATCTGGAGATATAATATTTGCAAGTTTGTGCTGCTTTTCTACTAGGATGTGGTTTTGGATTGAGAAGTCTCTGTGGCCCAGAGTCCATGCTCGTGACCCAGTAATTGCTGTGCCTCCTTCAGGAGCACAGGGGGAGATGTGAGGAAAAACTGGAGGAAGGAAGGTCAGGATCATTCGTTACCCCCCAGGGAAATTCAGCAAGCAAAGCCTAAATTGGAAAGCTGTTTCAATCAGAAGTATTTTGCCACTGGAGGAATAAATTTATGGACAGCCGTTGGATCCAAGGGATGGAGAATTCAGGAATGCAACTCATATTTTCACTCTCTTTGACATGAAAGTTTTTGGGATTTGCTTCTGTCTGCACCACCCCCACCACCCCTTTTTTTTTTTTTTTTTTGCTGTTGTTTGGTTTTTTATTATTTTTTTTTGTGGCAATATTATGAATACAGGCTTTGAGAGTGTGTCTTGGAGTTGGCTACCCCTGCCCAGGCACTGCAGCCAGTTCTGGGAGGTCACCTCCCTCATGCCCACTCATCACATGCTGTTTTTGCTGCTGCAATCCTTTCCCAATGTCATGGGTTCAGCAGAAGCAGTCATTTTTTTTTTTTCTCGTACTTGGTAGCTGGTGCAGCTCTGTGTTTTTGATTTTGGGCCTGAGAACAGCGCTGATAACACCAGTGTTTTCAGTTAGTGCTTGGCGATGTTTAGGCTGGCCAAGGACTTTGTGAGTCTCATGCTCTTCTAGGGAGGAGGGGAAGCCAGGAGGAAGGAGAGACAGGGCACCTGACCCAGACTAACCAAAGAGATTATTCCATACCACAGCACGTCATGTCCAGGATGTAGAAACGGAGAGCAGAGACCCGGAAGGGTGGTGAGGGTGCACGGTGGGGGGTGCAGCCGGTGAGGGGTGCACCGGTGGGGGTGCACAGCTTGGTCGAGCTGGGTGGTGAGCTATTGTATCCTTCCCTTGTATTTGCCTTGTCATTATTGTTACTGGTGGGGGTGTACTGGGTGGTCAGGCTTGATATTTGATGGTGACCTATTGTATTCTCCTTTTCCTTGTATCTGCTTTGTCATTATTATTATTGGTGGTAGCAGTAGTGATTTGTGTTATACCTTAGTTACTAAACTGTTCTTATCTCAACCTGTGGGAGTTGCATTCTTTCGATTCTCCTTCCCATCCCTCCAGGAGCAGAGGGAAGAAAGAGTGGGGAGTGAGTGATAGAGCGACTGCATGGGTTTATAAGCTTAAACCTCAACAGTTCTTTTTGGCGCCCAACGTGGGGCTCGAAGGGTTGAGATAACGACAGGATTAATAGCCACTCGTCACAATGCTGATTTATTGGCTCTCAAAGTTGTTGCTCTGGTTTTCATGGTTTCAGTCTGTTCTACCTTACTTACAGCCAGTATTTGTTATCTTAGCACTCAGATATGAGTTTTGGGCTAAGGTTCTTTGTTTCAGTGTGCTTTATAGGAAGGGCTTGTGACACGGGTGGGCTCCAGAAGCAGGGAGGGGCGGACGGGGACATGGACGTGGACGTGGACTTGTACCTGGCAGGTCGGCTGCTCTTTACTGTCCAGGCCCTCATTTTCGCCTCCGTCTTTGAGGGGCTGTGCGGAGCGGAGGAGGGGCGGCCCCGGGAGCCGCCGACGGCCGAAACGGCCCGGGAGACCGGCGCGGGGGATCAAGAGGCCGGGAAGGGGGAAACGGCAGAGAAGCCGAACCCCGCAGCTCCCGAGCGGCGAGGGGGGGCGGCGGCAGAGGCCAGCCCCGCAGCGGCCGAGAGCATTCCCCAGCAGCCGCCCGCAGAGCCCCGCGAGCCCGAGCCCCAGGAGGACGCAGGAGACCACGCAGCACTTCCCAGCAAGGCAGAGGAGGAAGATGTGGACTCAGCCAAAGAGCAGCTGGTGGTGAGAGAGCCGGCAAGCCCAGCAGCTACACCAGCCCCAGTGACATGTACAGCAGCGTCATTTGAGAGCTCTGAAGGGTTTCAATGGCCTTTGGGTACCCTTGAGACCTGCCTGCTGATTCTGGTGGGGATCAGCATGTTGGCATGCATACAGAGTGTGTTTTACCCACAACCATTTTGTCTGGTCCTGAGAGTTAACCAGAGTGGGGTGTGGGCCTTGCCTGTGGCTAGACTACGATGCAGGGTGACCAAGAGATTTTCCCCAAGGATGGACAGTCATGAGTGGCAGTGTGCGTGGGACAGTATGGGCGAGTACCTAGTCCACTGGGCCCCTCCAGTGCTTTGGAAGCATTGGAGATGGAAGGCAGCTGTATGGAGTCCCCAGGACAAGCTGCAGAAACTGCTGGAGGGGAGGGTGAATTATTTTGAGCCTGGTGGGCCTACGACACATTAGGCCATCAGGGCAGAGATGCAACATACAGATGGACTCATGATCGAGGGGTGGACTTAGCAATGGACACTATTGCCCAGGTTATTCACGAGTGTGAACACTGCACAGTCTCCTGCTCTGAAAGACTGTTATAAAAGATGGAGCCCAGCATCATGGACTGGATGGACTAAGCAGCTTTGTAGGGATTGGTCCATGCACTGAGGGATGATGTCTCTCCCTCTGGGCATGTGTGTGGATGTATATATATATATATATACACATGTGATTGTATATTGAAAAAATGTGGGATCTGAGGATGACGTGAATGGTATGGAATAAGGGGTGGAATGTCATGGGTTCAGCAGAAGCAGTCATTTTTTTTTTTTCTCGTACTTGGTAGCTGGTGCAGCTCTGTGTTTTTGATTTTGGGCCTGAGAACAGCGCTGATAACACCAGTGTTTTCAGTTAGTGCTTGGCGATGTTTAGGCTGGCCAAGGACTTTGTGAGTCTCATGCTCTTCTAGGGAGGAGGGGAAGCCAGGAGGAAGGAGAGACAGGGCACCTGACCCAGACTAACCAAAGAGATTATTCCATACCACAGCACGTCATGTCCAGGATGTAGAAACGGAGAGCAGAGACCCGGAAGGGTGGTGAGGGTGCACGGTGGGGGGTGCAGCCGGTGAGGGGTGCACCGGTGGGGGTGCACAGCTTGGTCGAGCTGGGTGGTGAGCTATTGTATCCTTCCCTTGTATTTGCCTTGTCATTATTGTTACTGGTGGGGGTGTACTGGGTGGTCAGGCTTGATATTTGATGGTGACCTATTGTATTCTCCTTTTCCTTGTATCTGCTTTGTCATTATTATTATTGGTGGTAGCAGTAGTGATTTGTGTTATACCTTAGTTACTAAACTGTTCTTATCTCAACCTGTGGGAGTTGCATTCTTTCGATTCTCCTTCCCATCCCTCCAGGAGCAGAGGGAAGAAAGAGTGGGGAGTGAGTGATAGAGCGACTGCATGGGTTTATAAGCTTAAACCTCGACACCCAAGCTGGGCAGGACCTCTAAATCTCCATTATAGTTTAAATCCCTTCTGAGCTCAGTTGGGTAACAAGAATCCTTACCTACTATTACTTTGAATTAAGAAGTTAATCTTATCTATTGATAAGCAGCTAATTGTATCTGATCAGTATCAGCAGGGTATCACTAGGAATATATTTTGCAAGGTGTTGGAGTAATGTACTTTTTAACTCTCCAGCTGTATTTTTGGGCTTTATTTGGTCTCTTTTCTACCTGTTCAGAATTTTCTTTGACTTGTTTAATTAAAATCGGCTCACTACAGCCAGGCTGGAATGTCCAATAATAACTGCTTATTAAGGAGTGGGAGCTTTGAAGTTATTAATTTAAATTATTTTATTCCACAGGTTTTGCTCAAATTAAATGGAAAGTCAAATTAAACAATGATTTAATTAAGTGGAAGAGATAGAATGCAGAGGCAGATTTAGAAGGTGAAGATCTAAAAACAGCATATTCTTCCAGTTGTGACATCTAACAGATGTAATCTTTCATCAGCGTGGTGAAGCAGGGATTTGCTGTCATTCAGAAGATAATGAAGAAATGGCAAGAATTATGTTACAAGATAAGAAACTAAACTAATGAGTATAGCTCTACAAGCCTGAATAAAAAACTCCAGAGAGGAGATTAAAAGAAACAAAGCATGTATTGTTGGAAAGAAATCTCATACAGTCAAGCCTTGCTAAATACACAAAATTGCTGAAATATGATGACAAATTAAATAACTTTATAGAATAGATACACACTTATAGAACAACTTGTAAAAATAAGCTTCACAATGCATTGGATGGTCAAGGGTGACCTGCCATTAAATTAATATTTCAATAATCATCATGCCAATTTGTTCAGGTTAATTAGATTTATGGTTTGTGCATGCAGAGAGTTAGAAATCCAACAGAAATAACAAATATCTCTTAACATTTTATTTAACATTAGATTATTGAGATATATTTCTATTGTGACAAGTTCACAGGTCCATTTTGAATGGATATGGAACACCATTTGATAATTTCAAGAAGGTTCTCCACCTAGGGCAACGTCACCTAGCATTAAACTTCCTGGCAATCTAGGTTGAATATTTAATATTTCAAGTAATTTGTGGTAATAAATTTATTATTTTCTGAATAAATTTGTTTAACAGTGTGTTTTAAGTATTCTAAACTGCAGCTGGGCTATTTGAGATGGCAATGGCTTTAGTTGGTCTCAAGTTGCTCTGACAACAATATTTTCAAGTTAAATGCTATTGTCATACCCCTAAAAAAATGATAACTATAGTTTTGTCTTTTTTAGAGAGTAGACTTCTGTGGTGGAGGGTTTTTTGTTCTAGAAAGCCATTTGTGTACTTATGAAACTAAATAATGGTAAGTAATAGTGGAAAAAGACTCAAATTTAGCTTTTCCTTTTGTATCACTAAAGAATATCCTCTAATATTAATTTTTCTGGTTTTTCCCATCTGATTTTGTAATAAGGACATATTCCTAATTCACAATAAATTATATGGGGAAAGATTCAGGCGCCAGAATCCATTCTTAAAGCAGTAGAATTACCTGAAAAAAAGTATAACTTATGGTGACATATGTGGATTACTAAGTATCTCTCTTTACAGTTGCAAAACCACTTTGGTTTATGTTTGAATAATGCCCAATCCATAGAGGTCCTGGCCTCTGACTTCTGCCCTTGGATATGACATTATTCTTATTTTTGTTGTTGTTATTATTACTATTACTACTACTGTTATCATTGGAAAAGTGATTCCCATTGTAGTCTACTGGCTATGAGAATAAGGAGTTAGCTGGAAAGGAAAACTACATCGCAGGATATATTCAAGTTCACCAGGGTTTTACTGACTTCAACACATCTTGTTGGCATTTCTGCAGGCTTGTTGCCAATATCATGAAACGGTACCATGCTGGTGGCAAGGAGGGATCACAAACCAGGTCCTGAATTGCTGTTCGCTGCAGCTCCAGTGAATCAAACTTCGTGCTGCGGTAGGGATTGTGGAGGATGTGGTGTCCCTCCAGTGAGCACTCAGGAACTGGAAAGGGTGAAAAAGGACAATAATTAAATAGTTAATTCAAGTCAATTGGATACTGTCGATCACCTTAAAAGGGGGTACATCCTCTTATGTTCAGATTTAGTTCAAGGCAAACACTAGGAAAAGATAGAATACGGAATTAAATATGCAAACTTGGAAGCTTGGTAACATAAAAATTTTACTTATCTAGATTTTCATCGTATTTGAATCAGAACCAGAAGCCTTACACCTTTAATGTGACCTCATTCTATCTTTAGGGATTAACATCTTAATTGCTGCTCCTCAGAAATCAAGTGATGTTCTGAGGTTCCAAAGCCTTGTGATCTTTGAAAATAGTTTTGGTTTTTTTTTCATATATGATATGCATGAGCATTTTAATCATGACATAAATTGATGTTCAAATGAATTTCATATACTTTTAAATACATTTTTAGAATAACAAAACTAAGACATGCTGAGAGAAAAAGAAATGGTAAAAAAAAACCTTACAAGATTTTAGAAATAAATTCAGGTTAGGCTTGCAGATTGTCGTGGCTGAAGCCCAGCCGGTAAGTCAGAACCGCGCAGCTGCTCGCTCACTCCCACCGTTCTTCCTCCCCTGGCTCCTGGAGGGATGGGGAGGAGAATCGAAAGAATGTAACTCCCACAGGTTGAGATAAAAACAGTCCAGTAACTAATGTATAACACAGACCACTGTTGCTACCACCAATAGTAATGATGATAAGGGAAATAACAAGGGAAGACAATATAACCGCTCACCACCTGCCGACCGATATCCAGCCCAACCCGAGCAGTGATCCAACCTTTCTGGGTAACTGCTCCCAGTTTATATAGTGGGCATGACGTGCTGTATTATAGAATACCCCTGTGGCTAGTTTGGATCAGGTGTCCTGTCTCTGCTTCCTCCTGGTTTCCCCTCCTCCCCGACAAAACCTGAGGCTGAAAAAGTCCTTGGTCAAAGTAAACATTACTGAGCAGCAACTAAAAACATCGGTGTTATCAGTGCTGTTCCCAGGCCGAAAGTCAAAACCACAGCATTGCACCAGCTACTAAGAAGGAGAAAAATGACTGCTACTGCTAAACCCAGGACACAGATGTTCACAGGTCAGACTCGCCTGAGGCATGTGCTCATAAAGCCAAATATATGGTAACTTCTGTGCATGCATCACAAAATTTAAATCAAAACTGCTGCCCCATAATGTGTGTTTGTTTACACACCTGCCCCATATTTTTTTAATATATATCTTGATTTTTTTTAAACAGAATATTCAGTAGTTTCTCATCAACTAATGTGCTGGGTTTGTCTTGGATAAATTAAATATTCTTCACAATATCTACTAGTATGGAGTAATGTTTTGAATTTGTGCTGCAAACAACGCTGATAACAGGGATGTTTTAGTTAGTGCTGAACTTTATTTACATGAGGTCAAGGCCTTTTCTGCTCCTCACCAATGTGTCCTGGGAACACAGCTGGGTCAGCTGACCCCAATTGACCTAAGGGATATTCCATACCATACGGTGTCATG
The DNA here is from genome assembly GCA_039720435.1 of Amazona ochrocephala. Taxonomy (NCBI): domain Eukaryota; kingdom Metazoa; phylum Chordata; class Aves; order Psittaciformes; family Psittacidae; genus Amazona; species Amazona ochrocephala. The sequence goes on from CM077881.1 coordinate 36,614,637, forward strand.
CTCAGCATGTGAAACTGGTGGGAAGAAAAGGCGGACGTTTGGAGTAATGACATTTGTCTTCCTAAGTAACTATTGCACATGATGGAGCCCTGCTTTCTGGGAGACGGCTGAACATCTGCCTGCCCAGGGGAAGTGGTGGATGAATTCCTTGTTTTGCTTTGCTTGTACATCCGTAGCTTTGACTTTACCTATTAAACTGTCTTTATCTCAACCCATGAGTTCTCTGTTTTTACTCTTCTGTTTTTCTCCCTCATCCTGTTAGGGGGAGTGAGTGAGTGGCTGTGTAGGGCTTAGTTGACAGCTGGGCTAAACCACGACACCTAATAAAAATAAGCGTTGTAGTGATTCTTTGAAAAGTTGTTTATTTTAGAAAAGCTGATCATGTAGAAAAAAGGGCCTATTCTTGGTTATCTTATCCATTTCTCTATGGAGCAAAGTCCATATTTGCTGTATTAGCACTGTAGAGCAGGACACAGGAGGAGACAGAGGTGGAGTTGCTCCTCATTATGCACTGGCAAAAAAAGACTCAGCTAATTTCTTGCTACAGTAATCTTTAATTGCTGATGACGACATAAGTGGCAGAGAACACATCACAGGAATTGCTCAAACTGGTTTCAGGAGTGAGCCTAGCAGTTAGCAAAATCACCTCTTTGCACTGTAAATGGAGTTTATTTATGTGATGCTGTTGACAGAGAATAAGACCCCTCCCCATAATAGCATTTTTAAAATGTCATTTTCAGATAGTAACTCTGCTTTAATATTACGCCAGTGGCACTCTGAAACAGATTTATCATTTTTATTTTATTGACAAGATACTCAGAAGGTCAAAGTCAATCCATTTATGGTACTATTTTTAAAGATTATTTTTATTGTGCCAAAGGCAAAGCAATGGTATACAAGACAAATGGGGACAAAATGTAGCATAACAGAGCCTTTATTGCAGTTTTCATGGAACTAAACTGTCAAAGCAATGGTGCAATTCCAATGCAAAATTCAGCTGAATTAATGAAATTGCTTTTTTAAGTAAGAAAGGAGTGCCCTAAGCTTTTCTTTTCTACAGGTAAGAGCCATTTTAGAGAGGGAACACTTGGAAATACTGCACCCCTAATTAAATCTGGTATGCAATTCCCTCCCTCAGACGTCCTTTCCGGAGATTTGGGCCCAGTGGATGGGACCACATTGAGGCTGTGCTTTGCCACTTCCCAACCCAAGGGAATAAGTGGCATTTCAGCAAACCAACTATGGTCTGACAGAAATGAAAAATTTGCCCTATATTTAAAAACTTTTAAAGAATGCAAGCCCTTGCCAATTGTTTCAATATCACTCAGTACTTCAGGAGCATTAATAGGAGCAGGACTTTGGCTCAAGACTTTTTGCTTCCCCTAAGTACCTGCTTTCTGAAGACAAAAGGTGTAAAAGTAAACATCTCTTTGTACAGTATTTCAACAAATCCTGCGAGAGCACTGTCATATCATTAATTGCATTCACTTTCTCAATAATATCAAATACTCCTTTAAATTTAATTAATAACCTCCTGCTCAATATGTATTAGTTATAATCCAAATTCATAAAACACTTTGTGGTCTTACCAGTGATTAACTACTTTGTCTAAACAATACACATATATTAAGCGCTGAGTTGTGGCTAATTATTTTTCATCCTTCACATACTTTTGTTTGCAGTAGTTTAGAAAATGCTGTCTTGCATATTAATGTTAGAGAAGTTGAATGCTGCAGATGGGACTTGCAAAGGGCGGGGAGGGACTTGGAGGAGCACAATAGCAAAAGGCATGCAAGGTCAGTAAAGAGTGGAGTATTCACCCATGAAATTTAACAGTAGTTAGGACAAAAGGCATGTGTTCACTCCCAAAAGAACATATACGTGAGACTCTGACCCAAGCAGCCACCGCTTCTTAAGGTGTATTTTATTCTCTATTAAATGTCAGAGTATGTTTATATACCTGTGACTGGGTTTAGTCATGCTTGCAGGCTGTCATCGAGGAGGCAGCAGTGCAAATTGATCCACTGTCATTTCCCCTGGAGCCAGCCTGATGAATTTTGTTCTCACCCTGATGCAGATCAGACTGAATCACACTGTAGTCGATGGTGATGCACTGACAAAAAGCAGGAGGGAGCTCACACGAAAACTCACTTAGGTTTTGCAACAAGCCATGATCAAAACAATCCCTCAATTATCAAGTTTCCCTTGTAAAATGGTGTTTATTACTGCCTCATGACAGAATCATTGTAAACTTTAACATGTAAATTGCAGGCCATAGTATAAGTTAATTATTATGCCTTTCCTGCAGAAATAAAGGCATTGCTGTTATCATCTGTATTATGAAAATGTTATTTAAAAAAAAACCCAATACACAGCTGAGACCTGTTGGTTGTACACCTGAGGGATGCCCATTTGTACCTTATGGTGACTGCAGCTACACTCCGATCAGATGAAGCCTTCCTCTTCATCTTTAATTCATGACAAAGTCAGATGCGGATGTCAAGCTTGTGTACAGTGATGAAGTGCTCAATATCACAATTGTCCCCCCTGTTGTGTGGAACAATAAAAGTCCACATCCATGTCTTCTGTGGAGTCGCTGTTACTCTGTGGCATGAAGGCTAGATTGCCTTTAAAAAGGAACTATTTCATTTAATCACCCAGCTCTTTTTCTACTGATTTCATTAAAAGGGCTTATGAAAACAATGTTGGCTCTTCAGGAAGCTGTGTGCTCATGATTGTTATGACCATTCAAATTTCCTTCAGGAAGAAATTAAACTGTGCAGTGAGAATTTGTGCTCTCAGTCCAGAATATTCTTGGTATCTGATGATTTACTCTCCTGCAAAAACCTTCTTCCTAAACCACCACCACACTCCATATAGGCAAGGGGCTGTTGCTAAGATGTACGGATTTTTTCACTTTACTAGACTTAAAGCATTTTTTTAAAGCCAACAATTTTGCGGCAGCAGCTTGCTGCAAAGCAACACTGAGTAGTTCCTTTTTGACACAAAAAGCGAACAGGTAACAACTGTTGCAACTGCTAAGTAAAATGGCATTAGAGTAACTCTTGATAAAGCAAGTCCTGTGGGGAAAAATCTGTCTCCGCTGAAGTCATGAGGGATGTTGCTGTTAACGCCTGGAGGTCGAGATTCACCTGACGTTAACGTGCAGGAAGTTGTTATGTGCACATGAAATGAGGGGTAGCCAGTGGGCTTGCTGGGAAGAGGAGAGCTTTCTGCAGAAGGCAGAATCATCCAGAAAAATCTTATGGAAAATGCTCAGAAAGTGTATATCTGAACTTGTGTTTCATGCTGAAATATTGTTGTGGACCTGGGGTATGGCTCTCAGCTAAAGGAAGCATCTATGTGACCATGGCTGGAGAAGGCATGCATGTCAGCAGATCCTGGGGGCAGCAGCCCAGAAGCCCATTTTTAGTGGGTTGCTCAGTATTGTACCAGGGGACTAAAGCTCCACTCTTATACGAGCAACCAGCCAAACAAATCTGGAAAGGTGCTTTTAGGGCTTAACTTTGGGATGCCCCCAGTACAGATCTGTACACTTAACACCGTAAACATCTGCTGACTGGAGCTTATTTTAAGCAGGTTGGTAGCTCTATGGTTTGCAAGCAGCTGAGCCACCTGTGCACTTCTTTGGCAGAGGCACTGGTGGAAAAGAGGTTGCTGTAAGGACCACCAGTCACATGCTATGGGTCCACTTATCCTGCCTAATGCTCATGGCCATAGGAGGAAGCGCCAGACATGTCAGGGAGGGATGCCAGAAAAACTGGAGCAGCAGGCTGAAAACTTGAAGGAAATAATTTACTAAACCTTTTGCTTTTACTTCTCAAGACAGGTCAGTGCAGGTGTGACAGAACTTTGCCTGTCACTCTTGCTCCCAGTAAATATCAGTGGCTTACGTGGAGGAAGGTTTAAGGAGCTGTGAGATTTTGTTTTTTTGCCTTGAATAGCAGCTGCAAATCAAATAATATCAGTAGGTGATGGCAGCTAAAAAACCCTTAAAGAAATATAGTCCACAAGCCTGAGGTACATGTTTGTTTTGGGCTAGGAGGTGACAGCCACGCAATATATTTAAAGGGCATTCTAAAGCTCTGGGAAATAGCAGATGGATTGCAAAGTAATTTTTGTGTGGAGAATAAATGAAAACCCAGTGGCTGATCAAGGATATACTAATTGACAGTGCCATTTTGCAATGTGTTGTAATTGTTCTGTGATGAGGAAAGATATATTACCGGATTCAACTTTCTTTCTTGCAGACATCCACCACATTATGGGAGACCAGCTGGAGCTTTCCCCCAAAGCAGCAGTGAGCCCGAGAGCTGGGAAGTGGGGTTGTCCACTGGCTTTCATATGGCTTTGCTCAAAGACAGAGAGAGGAGGTTCTGGGAAGCTTTTGAAGTACAACATTTGAAAATATGCACATGTAGGTGTATCTAAGTATGTGCATGTGTATATAAATCACAGAATCACAGAATGGTTTAGTTGGAAGGGATCTTAAAGATCATCTAGTTTCACCCACACACCATGATTTTATATATATATATATATCAACTTATGTATGAGAATACTCATATTTTTGACATTAGTATGGCATACAGTAAATTTTTGAAGTCCCTCCCTGGCAGATTTTCAGATTTCTACTTTTTGTTTCTTACCATCCCTATTGGAACAAAATATTTTCCAGGGTGTTTGAATTTAACTTCAAAGGAAATTTATGAAAAATTTTCATTTGGAAAAATCAGTCCAAAATACCTAGGCTATAAAGCCGTAACTCTAAATTAGTTGCAGACAAGGGATGTGTTTCCTTTCTTCTCTTTCTGTTTTGGAGACAGTAGGAAACCTTTTAATCACCAGCCACTTCCATGCCCAGTGGCTGCATTTCACTGATATATGAAAGCTCAAGTGAAAACTTCTGAAGCTTTCAACCTGTCAGTGCCATCCATTTCCCCACATTATGATTTACCATATGCTGAAAGAGAGTTTGAGCTGAAAAAGAAGGCATATGTTGGGAAAGGGAAATTCTTTCCAAGCTCTTAGCAGATATGTTCAAAATAACAGAAGAAAGCTCTTATCTGAAAAGATTTACAAATTTCTTTTGGTGGATGCAAGTTCCATGCAAAATATAACCTATTAATAGATAAGGCATTTGTCGCTAAGGAACATCCAACAGTTTATGACAGGTGAAAGTTGCTGCTTTATTTCACCAGTACTTGCTAAGATTTTAATGCAATTATTCTGCATGCTAATGACAAAAATTTTAATCCTAAAAGTATTCAGAGACAGAAATTTGTTGGGCATGTGGAAGTGATTACTCCATAAAAATGCTCTAACCATGTGTGCTCCTTTGGTATAAAACATAGTAATTTCATAAAAAACTTTGATAGCTAATAAATAAATCTATTTTCAGGTAATTCAGAAGCAGAAGAACCTCCTACTTAACTGAAAAGATAAGAAAGAACATTGTATAAACACTGCATACTCATAATGGCTGGGTCTTGAACAAGTCATAATGAGATCATAAGACAAAATTGATAGAGGTGAATGAACCATGGTGTAAAATGAATGTAATTATAGAAAATTTGACCCAAGAAGAGGCTAAGCAGCCGCTGAAAAGAATAAACCATTTTTCATACATATTATTTGTACTAATAACAGAAAGAATTAAGAAAGAAAATCCAGCCAAGCAGGAATATGGTTTTCTAGGAATCTGCTGCTTAATGCTTCCCCTTACATATAACACTGTTTTGAAAATAAGGCATATTCTTGTAACCCAGGGAGCTCAGCAGACAATCAAAGACTCTTTCACATGTATGTCTTACAAAGTAAGCACTCTTCTTTCTTCTTTAGACTGTTCAAATCTAGCAATCTGCTATGTTTGAAAGCAAAACTCAGCCTGCAATTCATCCTCCTGCAGTGCCTAAGTGTGGTCCAAGCACCAGGGATAGAGGCAGCTATGTGGGGAAAGATCCCTTTCCTCGTTCCCTCAGTCCTGTGAATGCTTTATACAACACCCTTGATATTTTGTACTTAAGGCATATATAACTGAATCTCTTACTAGACATTGATCCAATCAGGCAGGATTGGGAAGCTTATTGCTTAATTCTGAGGGAATTTTGCGGGTTTGGGGATTTTCTTTTTTTTTTTTTTTTTTTTTTTTTTTTTCCATGCACAAAGGTGATAGCATGAGACACTGAGAGAAAATGTAATTGAAAAAATCCTCCTACAATCTCAAGATGTTGTCTACAGGATACATCCCAATTTCTTTTGCTTGGGAACAAGGTCACTCATCATCCTGGTCTTCTGTGAAGCAATATACTATTGACAAACTAAGGGCTAATGTTCAGTTCCAGAGAAAACAATTATTTATTTATGCTAATATTTCTCATCGTGAGTTGCATTTTTATTTTTAACTTGTGGTTTATAAAGGAGCAATTTATTATATGAAACCTTTCTTCTATCCTGTGTTCCCCTTTAATGGTTTACAGAATAATGCAGCACATACAGCTCACACAGGAGGATGTGGAAAAAAGCAGACATGCATTTTGCACAGGGACAGAAGAGGTATCAAGAGGGGTAGATAACGTAGGTGACAAGGAGTTCCTGTGAGAATCATGAACAAAGTCTGAGGAACTTCTGTTCAGTTTAATGTGGAGTTTAGAGCACTGCCACAAATGTGCTGAAACATGCTTTCTTCAGTGCTCCTTAAGTAGAGAGAATGAAGGAACTGAGTGTTTATTCTCAGGGACAGCATCACATGCATGCTCAACTGACCTGGAGAGCCAGGAAGTTACCAGCAGAAGTGTCCTTTAAAGTGTTTTGGTCTCCAGGACTCACTAGCCGTTATCTCTCATTAGCGTGAAATTTGCTCACAAATAATATGGTATTCACAAAGGGGAAAACTCATGTCACATGGATAAAAATCAATGGGCAGCTGGACAGGACAGGTGAAGCCTGTAGTTCCCCTGCTTTGCAAAATACAGCTTAATTTATTGAATGTGTCAGGAAGAACAAGCAACAAAGCCAAATCATGTCAGTTACTCTATTAAATTTTACCAGGTCTTGTCCTCGCTAATTCTGTCTCAGCTTCAGAGCCAGGAAGGCTGAAACTCTGAATATAGAAATCACCTACCATTGCTGTGTCAGAAGAGAATTAAAAACATAATAAATTTCCTCAAGTTATCTCTAAGTTAATGATGATGCCTTTAAGGACTTCTGAGCAATCAATAAAAGAAAATTATAATTTTTGTTATTGATTGGTCTATTTTGCTCCCATTCCTCAGAACAAAAAAGTGATAAATGAAAAGGTTCTTTCTTACCTCCTAATCTCACTTGAACATACACTTGCAAATATAGCTTTCCTAAATAGCAGTATCAAAAGCAAGCTCACATGTTTTGATTTTAGAACCCACTGGACTCTATTCAGATGGAAATTTGATTTCCATGATTTACTCCTTTGAGAGCTGGGGCGATTTCCAAGCCTCGACTGCGATGCAGGCTAATTACAGTTTGCGAGCCATACTTTTTTCCAGACTGCTCCCATGGCAAATGCTGAATTTTGGCCACATTTCCCAGCAACTTCTTCAATTTAATTCTGTATATCTGTGATAGAGCGCCGGGGAAAGTGTTGTCACTAACTTATTGTCAATGCATCCAGAACGCAGCAGAGACTGGTGGAAAGATAAGGGGAATCTGACTGAAGGCAGCTTAGCACTGCCGAATGTCAGATTCATGTGTGTGTTCTGGGTGTGATTTAGTTCCTAATTTATGCAGGGTGATGAGGCAATTTTTCCTGCTGTTGTTTTGCTATTATTCATCACTATTATTCATTTCATTCACTGCCACAATAGTGGTTTCGGCAGTCACACACTCGTCACATGTTTATAATGGGCTTTTCTGTCAGGCTTTTGACATTTAGAAAGAATGGTTTGGTTTGTTCTTGCCTTTGGAGTAAGGTTTTATTCATTTCTATTCTGCAGCAGCGTATGTGGACACGCTCCACTTCCCAACTAATACACAAACCTGGAAGGATCTTACCACCTTCCTACCCAAATTCAGGTCATCTTTGACCTTGTCCTTCATCCTGTCATAGGCTGCCCACTCTTTGAAACCTGGAGAGAGTTGATGGAGAACTGAACACACAGCAGCTCCTGCTACAGATGCAAAAAATCCTTCTCATGCATTATAGCACTTTGGATGGATTAAAAAATATTAAAATAAAAGATCATGAGCTAGAAATAGTCGTCAGCCTGCCTGGCCAGCTTGGTAAGAGAAAGCTGTGCACTCCCAACAGTGGAAGGGCAACATTAATAGATTTCTAGAAACCTAGCTGATCAGCAATCCAGTTTGGTTTTTTGACACCTGAAAGATATGGTTTCTGTACATATAGAATCATAGAATCATAGAATAGTAAGGGTTGGAAAGGACCTCAAGATCATCGAGTTCCAACCCCCCTGCCATGGGCAGGGCCACCTCCCACTAAACCATGCCATCCAAGGCTATGTCCAACCCCACCTTGAACGCCGCCAGGGATGAAGCATCCACAACCTCCCTGGGCAACCCATTCCAGTGCCCCACCACCCTCACAGTAAAGAATTTCTTCCTCATATCCAATCTAAACCTCCCCTGTTTAAGTTTAAACCCATTACCCCTTGTCCTCTCACCACAGTCCCTAATGAATATAGTCATAATTATCTTCAAAATTAATATGCATCAGTGCTTTCCTCCTATGGAAACAGGGTGGTCACAGTTTCAACCAGCAGGTTTCCTCAGTCATGGTGGTATTTCAGGGGTATCTTGTATGTCTAGCTGTAAAAACCCCAGCCCCTGTGTGTCTAGCACATGAATGAGATCTGTTATGCCTATTCATGCAATGAAAGAGCAAGTTTTTTAGTTCCTATTCATTAAACCCTCCAGATAATTGCATTTACTACTTTTATTTAGACAAATTTAGTACTCATTCATGGTTCTAATGTACTAATTTTTCCGTTTGTTTAGGGTCATCTGTGCTTTGGTTGCTCCACAGATCTCTGCTTGTTTGCGAGTAGTAGAAGCTTTCATGAAAATAGCAAGGTTTCAGGAATCAGTACGGACTTCAGCTATAAGCTGCTTTTTGATATAAAATAAAATCCAATTCTGCTGGTATCAGATAAGTGTAGATTACCTTTACGGCTGCTACTTGCGCAATCTTTTGGGATGTAATTACGATAATATGAAAAAACATCTCCATAATTATATGTGCGTGAAGCAAAATGCTTTTCTCGGCCATCCAGCTAGAGCTGCAGATACAGATATGCATGCTTACAGAGGACACAGGGGATTAAGGAGGCATAGAAATAAACATGAGACAATTGTTGCCGCATATGGTGCATATTATAGGAAGATGTGTTTTGATCGGGATCAGCTATGCAGAAGATAGCCCAACTGATTTTTTCTCATTTACACTGAACTAACTTTGATCACAGTGTAGTATCGTGTGTTTTAAAATTTATGCTCATTTAAAAATGACTCCATATGTGCTGGAGGGATTTGTGTCCTTATAAAATCTTCTGAGCCAGGAAATGAGCTCCACCCCTCAATACCTGGGCAGGCTATGTGGAGAGTTTCTCATGCAGGGATGGACTGGGATGGGATGGGGTTTTTCTCTGCCAAAGTCAGTGTGGTGCTGGTAGTTTTTACAGGGGTGTAGCAGTGGCACTTTCTAATTCTTTAGGAAATAAATAAAAGAAAACAAGATTACTGGACAGATTATTCTCGATGGGAACTATTCTCTTTCCTTCTTAGACACTGATGACACAGTATAGGCAATTTTCACCAGATAAGATGAATCCTAGTAATTTTTTATTTCCATGGAGCTGTTTTCATGCTGAGCTTTCAATTCTACTCTTCCACCTCCTTCTTGCCTCATAATGGTAGGAGTAGACTTTCAGCTTATAAAATAGTTATACCTTTTATTGAAAAAGATGGTTTAAACCCAGCATTACTGAAGGAGGAAGTAACAAGAACTTAATTCTTTTGGTGGGGAATAATTTAACATAAAATGTTATCCATAAATAAAATAAGATGAATATAGGAAAGCATGCACTATTTCAGGTTTTTTCCATCTTTCTATTATCAAAATCAGACTCTGTTTTGCATTCTTACTTGGTAATTGGCTAATAATTGTAATTTTCGTCTTAAGAAGATAGTCTAGAAACCACTGTTCACAAAAGCCCTGCAACATAACAGTTGATCAATTCTTCATTACACTTGATGTTTTCAGCTTACCACAGTAATTTCATTTGCAATTTGAGCTAAGAAAAAAAACAAACCCAAAAAACAAACAGCAAAAATCTACTCAAGCAATTTCAGATTGGAAAGCAATAACACGAATTAGTACACAAAGAAACAGCAGGCAATCAATCTATCATTTGCTACTTTAGCAATTTGCAGTCATTGCCAAGTTGCTTTTGAAACTTGAAAAATTTGATTATGTGAAACCTGGTGAATGACAGGCTTTGGTCAGTTCTCTGTTGTGTTTTATGAGTCATTTAGGGAACAGAAAGTTTGTACAGGTGGGTCTGTCTGGCATCTGCTAATATCCTGCAAAAGCACATACAGCTAAACCTTAGAATGGAACCCTGGCAGCTCTACTTCTTTTGTTTTCCAACCCAGTTCAGTGAAGGCTTAGTTCTCACTAAAGCAGGTATATGCCATTTCAAAAGACCCGCTGTGGACCTACATCTCCAAACCAGTGCGTGGGTCAGCTGTGGTCCCATGTGCAAGACTGACTATTGCATCTCCCACAGTATCCACTGCATGGGTGAATATTACAGAAACCTGAAGATGTTTTTAACCACATGGTTTGAACAACACACCTGTCAGCCCATTAATGAAAACAAGTTTGCTTGTGATAGACTGAGAAGTGGTGGTGCCACATTCTGCTGTGCAGACCTTACACCTGTTCACATTTATTCACAGGTGACCACAAGAAGGCTTTCTATTTTTTATCCTTTAAAGTGTTTGTCTTTCTGCATTTGGAAATGAGGATCCCATTAACTTTTTTTAGCCTTTATGTTGAATTGAGTTGTATAAATATTGTTTTCAAGCAGTGGGCGTTCTCAGAGAGGCACTAGATGTGCTTAGAGCACAGTTCTGCAGTATAGACTAGGCAGAAGAGCAATGAAAGGCAAATAAACATGAGAGAACAAGTGACTCGGGGACATCTTCTGCTGGGTTTGGGCTGCACTGGCAGATTTGGGGCTGGCTGGTTTTCCCTGACTTGAAACAAGGTCTGGCATGTGCTGGGGCAATGGCCTGAGCACTTAGGTATTCTGTGGCACATTCCTCTCCCACTGAAACTGCTCCCTTTGTTATAACTTTAACTATAAATTGTTAACTATAAATAAGGATGTGCTAACTTTTCCATCTTCCAAAGCTCTTTGCCTCCCTTTTAATTTTCTTTGCATTGATGCATATTCAATTATGTTTGCAAAATACATAATTTCATCAAGAAAACCTACAAGTCTGATACCAAAATATTCTGCTGCCTCATGATATCCCTGCAGAGCAGAAACCAGGGAGCAGGATATTAAAACCAGTTCTTTGCCACAACTTCTGCTTATTGACTGTAATGAGATGGAAAACGTCTCCTTTTTTTTTTTTCTAGGCAAGAGTTTCTGAGAGAAGCAGTTAGCTGCGGGAGAGGGTTTCACAGATGAGATTTCTGAAGTGGATAAGAAAGGTGCAAAGTCCCTAAAAGGCAAGGTTTACCTGCTGTTACTTGCTCCCATCGGTGAGAATTTAGACATATCACTGCCCAGCATCCCAGCTGTGGTGGCCTGCGCCCTCCTTCCTTTCTGATCCATATGCTGTGCAGCAAAGAAAATTGCTCCTGATCGACTATCAAACTGAAGTCTTTGGATAAGTGGATTCTCTTGTTTTAGAGGTGGACTAGGTATGAGTAAACATCCTTACTGAACTCTTACTCTCAGCCCTTGTTATGTAAGCAATCTTTACACTTAAAATGTCATTTGTGTATAGAGTTCAGAGTCAGAGTAGTCAAAAGCAGTATCGTATTTTTGTGTGTATAGTAGTATCAAAGTATCATAATCTCAAAGAATTTTCCTACCCGCGTGATTCTTAAGTAATTCTGTTTCTTTTGAAAAAAACATCACTGAATTGCTTTTTTTTTTGGGTTTTAGGCTAGTGTTTGTGTTGTTTTTTGGAGTCTTTTCCACTGGCTAGACTAATTCTGCAGTTGATTATGTTTGGCGTGTTTCGTTCTCAGTGGTCCAAAAATCAGCTCTTCGTCACAGCAGTATGCAGCATAAGGCTTATTATCTCTCATTCAAAGCACACTGTGAATAGGTCTGTGTTTCTGTCTGACGAGCACGAGAAGACGCAATGTTCAAGCCTGCAAAGGCGAATCACACTGGGATCGTGAATCTGAGATGAGCTATTTTCCCTTTTCACTTCAGCCCCCACCCTTACCCTGCCTCCAACTCACTCTTTGGGCAGGAACTGTGACTCTTTATTTTACCCCACATATTACTTTCAAACATGGTGTGAAAGAAAAGTCAGGGTCCAAATTTAGTGTGAAGGTCTTTGCTAGCTGTATTTTAGCCTTTCATTTTTTTTTGGTTATGCCGCTGCAAAATTGTAGGCCTTGTCCTTAGACAAATTTCTTTCGTCTGTTCTATTATTTGCTGAAATGAGTGTCTAGTGTAAAGAAAAGCACTAACCTCTAGGATATTTCCTTACAGAATATGTAGATTCAGCAGCATGGCTCAATATTAATAACAATTAAATGGCTAAATCCCTGCAAACTGGGATAAAATCTTGCCCCTAGGGATCCAGCAAACACACTTAAGCCACTGAATTATCTTAATTCTGAAATAGCCTTCCAGCAGTACCATGGGGGCAGGATACACTTTGGGTTATTTTGCAGTATCTGGAATTTTGAGGCTATTCCAGAGGCAAACATGCACAATGAAAAGCAGAGCTGGCCAAACATATGGAGACTTGAGGAATAAAAGGATTAACAGCTCCTAATGTTCTGCATTTTTCTGCTGCAATAAGTACAGACAGCACCCAGAGCTTACCAGAAAGGGAAAGACTGCATGTAGGAGGAACAGAAAGACATAGCTAAAATACTGTGCTGTAGTAAATTTTAAAAAGGCAACTGTTGAACAGATGTTACTGGCACATGGAAAATTTAGTGAGTAGATGATTTGCAGTCACCAGTCCAGTGAGGAAAAACAACTTATTTGAATCTAAAATTAAACTTTTCAGTATATCCAGACAAACAGAATCTCTCAAGAAAGACTGATAGTAATTTAAAGTCAGTCTAAATTCCTCTTCAACCTGAAATTAAATATCTCGGAAGCAGGAGGCATTGAGTCATTTCATTTGCAAATGCATTGAAAGAAAATATTTCACGTTTAGAAGAATAGGCTTCTTTTTCTCCAGGCCAAGTTTGTCATGTTCAAAATGAAACTATGGTAGATCTTGCTGAGTAGAGAAAAATGTTGCCAATGCCATTTTAACCCAAGCTCTGCTCACTTGAAACATGCTCCCGAGGGTGATCAGTTCATGAGGTTTGCTCCAAGGAGCAGTCTCTGTGCTTTTGTTTTGCCTATCTCAACTGCCTTCATTCACATGAGCTGCCCTGTATGATGAGCCCGTATCTTTTATTTTTTTTATTCTGACTGTGGGACAGGCAGACCCAAAATACAAGTCTCCTGCGAAAAATATATCCCCATCACATTACAAGCTGGAAGTTACACAGCTGCTATTGCTCTGGTGTCAGGAAAACAATCCATGCACACACCATAAATATATAGAAGAATGAAATATGTCTTGGCATGGCACTTATCCCAGCCCTGATTACCCAGCGTAGAGAACAGAAGCATTTTGGCATAAACAGTGCTAAAAAGAGAGTGAGCCTACTGCATTTCATGATAATCCTTCTTATCTCTAAACTATTGCTATAGCATCTGCATGGGAACATGAGGAGGGGAGACTGCTTCAGTCTCCTGGTGGCTTTTCTATAATACAGCTCTTTTCCTGTCCTTTACCTCAAGCAAGGATGTTTAATTCTGATTTATCTCCTATATTCCGCATGATCAGCCACATAAATAAATGACTCCCTAACTGTGCGTCCAAAACGCTCTAGATCCATGTCTCTATGTCACGAAATATGTCTATCTCAATGTTTCTATTCCATGAAATATTTCTATGTATTTCTTCAACAGGAAGACACAGTCTTTATCTTCATCTGCCCTTAGAGACAACTGCCTTTCCTACATTTTTGCACCTTTTTAGTTTGCATTTCTTCTTAGTTACCATGCAAATATGTTCATGTTTCCAGCAAGTCTGATCTGCCATTAGGGCCTCAATCGCTGACATGGATAACATAATGTAGGTCTGACTTGAAATGGCCATCTGAACCAGATAATTTCAGTACTTCTCTTGAACTCATTTCTTGATATTTGTTACTTGATCATTATGATTCCTTGACTACAAAGAGTACATCAAAGCTGAATATTTCTCTTTAATCAGGGACCAAAACCATTATCACTCTGATCACAGGATTGCAGCTTTCATATTTTCTTCTCAGACCTATTCTTGGAATGTGTCCAATCATTTAAAATCTTCTTCTAAGGAAGGAAAAATGACCTTTCTTTCAAGGCAAACCTTTTCTTAGGATAGTCCATGGAGTGCATGGGTATATGCCAAGAATGACATAGATTTTTATACAGATTGAATCTTATTTGCAATAATAATTTGCAGTATTTTTTATTGCCAAAATCCTTCCAAAGATTTCTTACAGCAGCAGGTTATTTTGGCTGTGATTTCATGAGAAATGACATCCTAGCTCTTTGGAAAAGGCTCTGCAAATAGTCGTTAGGCTAAGCCTCCTCTTCCAGGACAGAAGGACGTAAAGAAATGAGATGTCATCATATATGTGTGTGCATATATGTTGAAGCTCTGCTTTTCAGTCTTTTTATAAGATAGGTGTATATATATTTATAACAGCTAAAATAAGAGTTTATTTTTTTCTGCCAAATGAAATAGGCATTGGAGGTGTTAACAAACAAGATTCAGATTAAAGAGAATAAACAAACCAATTAATCATTTCTTCTGGCCCAAGTAAAATTAACACTACAGCTGAGTTGGTCCCTCTTACACTGACAGGGGAAAAAAATCCTGTGTATGAGAAAAAACCTTGCTAGAAGGAGAAAGGAAGACATACATTTGGGAAAACAGACTGCATGTCCCTGTTGCCGTGAGGTCTAGCCTGAGCTGGAGGCAAAGAACTACACAACATTTGGCCAATGCAATCAAAGGTGAAAGCACATAGGGCAGGAAAGGACTGGGAGGGTCATGTAACCCATATGCATTCAACAACATAGACTACAGATTATACACAATCCCATTTTACACATACGGGATAACATTTGTGAACCATAGAGACGTTACCATTGCTTGGTCTATGCTCTTAGCAGAGTGTGATGTTTTGATGCAGAACTTATCTTTATGAGCAGCTTCCAGGAATTCCCTAAAACCTTTGCAAACTCTTTTGCACGGAGCCTCAGGTGCTGCTGCAGGGGAATATCTTCAGGGTCCTTCTGAGGAGAGGACTCTGAGCAGTCCCCTGATTCTCAACAAGGGGGAGCTTGGCACCCTTCTCTATTTAGGGCTTGGAATGGATTTTAGATGTTTGTTTTACTCTCTGTCTACTAACAACTTGCCCCTGAGTATTTGGAATGAATATAAAGTGAATAGAGTGAGATACCATATGTTAATTCTGGTACGCTTTTTGGATGATGAAAGTGAAAACTATAAGCTTTTTGTGAGATTATTGCATATAAATGAGTTAAAGCAACTGTATGGATAAGCTAAAAAAGCAGTAGCTTTTCCCAATAAGATTTTATCTAAATGATCCAAATGTTATGAAGGAGGATAAAAATAATTAGAATGTTGGGTAGCAAGATCAAACTACTTAAAAATCTCATCTCTGGTCATACAGAGGTTTTGAATATTATAATTTTTAGTAAGTCTTAGAGATGCTTAGTATGTGGTGGTGCATCTGAACTGTTACTCTCTTGCTTGGGTGGATGTGCATATTTTGCTACTGCACATATATCTTGGGCAAACAAATAGAAGTAGCAAAAGAAAGGATGTTGTTCCTTGATGCAGTTCTCTTGACACTTCATACTATGAAATATACTCCAAATTTCCCAATAGAAAGAGACTGAAATTATGAAGAATAAGAAAGAAATGGATGACAGTGTTTAAAAAATGTTAGCTAGTATTGATGTTTTGAAGAAAAAATTACTCTGAGAGTGCTGCCCTGAGGAGGTGATTGATACGGCTGCCACGGAGGCCTGTGTCACACTGGATAAGTCACTCCAGCCATGTCAGAGGTGATCATTACTTTTATGCTTCTCATTTTCTGGATGCCCGACTGACAACCCTGATATGCAGAAATATGGAGCACTTAAAGTTTAGCTGTTCCTGAAATCTCAATGTTGGAGCTGGCTGCAAGCTTTCTGATGAAAAATATTTCTGTTGGAAAATGTTGACTTGCCACACCTGAGATTTTCACAGAAGTGTGTTTTTCCACTGAAGTTATTGTTGTGTGATTTTTAGTATGGGATTACTGGAGGGAAAAAAGGGAGAAAATGTAAGAATCTCTGTGCTTTGGAATAATCAAAGCACAAGAAAAGCCACAAATTGAGAGGTTTGGGCTCTGCTCTGGGCCTACCCAAGCAAGACTTCCCAAATTAATGCTGTTATCTCTTGGGCTTAGGAACTTAATGAATTTAGGAACTTAGGAGCTTAAGGAACTTAGGAAATGGAGGAGACAAGAAAAGGATCTTTGTCCTTTTCCCTCTCTTACTAAGTGCTTTTAGTAAACATTTTAAAGGGGTCTTGTTTCAGCATGAAAAAAAAGTTTCTGAAGGGGCGAGCAGTTCCATGCCTGTCTCCCCTTTAGGCAGCTCTGGATTCACAATGATGAGGCACTTTTAGCCTCATTTTCCTGCCTCTGAAACCATTAACCTGTTGGCCTTGAGATGCTGGTGAAGTCAGGATATATCACACCTTATAGTCACCTGTTATTTACTAGACCAGTAACTTTGTCAGAGAAAAAAATTGGCTCATGCAGTGCAATTTGTTCTTAATAATCTGCATCAGCTTTTCCCCATCACTTTATTTTGCCCTTTTAAGGCAGGGTTTAATGATGCTAAGCCACCAGCCTGTGGAGTTTGACTATCCCCTTCTCAGTTCCAGGTGAAGGGAGTTTTCTGGACACTGATCTCCCCAGACAATGTGTCCCACCACTTAAGTCTCTCATGAAAGTCCCCAGCCTTCACCTCTGCTGAGGTCTGGCTGGTCTCCCTCTTCCTCTGCCTTACATGGGTATGAAGAATGGCCAACTGCTGCCTTCTCTGCTACCCATGTTAGAAGATTAAATGCAACCCCTTTCAGTTCTCTTTTCTCTACGATAAACCTATTTCTTTTAGCTTTCCTTGCAGGTCACATTTCCAGGCCCCTTGTTAGTTCCCTTTTAGAACTGCCTCTAATTTGTCCAGCTTTATTTAAGTATGATGATCAAAATTAGACATAGTACTCCAGCTGTGACCTCTTATGTCCAAGGGCACAGGTTTAATGAGTTGCTGTGCTTTATGTGCACTACCCTCAGTAATAAATTTTATTCTTGTTAATTTTTCCTAATAACTCTGCCAGTTGTGATTCGTTAGGAACCTGCACTGAAGGTAGTCTGGAAGGTTCGTAGGTTCTCAAATAATTCTTTCTTCGCTTTTTGATGTTAAGTACTGAATTTGTACTTCTGTCTTTGTCCTTTGGATCTCAGAGGTTCTCCATAAGTTTTTGAAGATAATTTTTAATGATTCAAGTAATGATTTGGCTATTACTCAAGGTGGATTGGCAGTTACCAACAAACTGGATATACCCATGTTTAGCAGTCTCACTTCTTTTTGTGCCTTGTGTTACTATTACAGTCTTGAAACTGTGCTAAATAACTGATTGTAATTAGAATTCTCAGAGTTAAGCAACAAAGACTTCAAATGCACCTGTATTCCCTGCCATTTTACCTGCTCTTCTCCCCTGTTAATGGACCTTTGCTACTTTCTTTTGTCTGGATAACATAAACAGTATATCTGCTCTTCACTCCACAAGGGCTGCGCAAGTAAATGAGATGCACATTAAGCACCCAGTTGCTAGAATAAAAAAGGAAGACAAGGTCCTTTGTGACCTGGTTTAGTGTTGGACTTGGCAGTGCTGGGGTAACAGTTGGACTTTATGATCTTAGAGGTATTTTCCAATCTAGATGATTCTATTCTTCTTTCAGGAAATGAATGGCACTTCCAGGACGTTTTTTGCTACTTTGTGGTGTACATACATTAAAGCCACATACTCACAAATAAGAATGACATGAAATACTGGCTCACTGCTTGGTAATGCAGTGCCATTTATCCTGGGCATCAAAGGAAGAGCCAGTTCTCAAGTAAATCAGTGTGTGATCTTGTCACAGAGACTGGATTAGAGTTTTCAAGCAAAAGGAGCAAAAACCGCATTGTAAACAACCATAGCTCTGGTGTTTCCTGGCTTGTGAGGGCTTCCCATTACAACTTTGTGTGTTTATAGATGGAAGGTGAGATATTTTCTCTGCCACAAATGCTGGGTAATGTCCTGATGGCTTCTTCAAGGTACTAACTGCTTCCTCACCTCAGAAGAAATGAAATCTTCCATTCCTGCTGGGATTGTAACTAGCACTTTGTTATTGTTCTCTGCTTTTGAAGTTCCTTTTCCGGAGAAGGAGAGAATAATATCCTTAGCAATTACATAAATTTGTGAGAATTTCTAACACCCACTTCTACAGTGTCTGATGACTCCATAATTTTACCATACAGTCTTGCTGTCTTCTGGAAACATTTGGAGATGGTAATTGTGATTTGCACAGCTGTGAATGTATGCAATGATCTAACTTGTCAATGGAAATCGTTCTGAAATGAACTCAGGACACAAGACAAAACAGTGCCTGAAAACGAAAAACTGAAATAGCACCATGAAGACGACTAGCAAAAGTGATTTTGCAAGCTGTTCCCCCAAAATATTTGCTTGATATTATTGGGGACCAAATGTCACCCTGATAACGTTGTGACCCACAGCAGCCTCTGCATCAAACTGCAGAAGTTTCTAATGATTTTTTATGGATCATTTATTGTTTGGAGAGCACTACAGTGCTGATGCCCTGGTTGCCCTGTGACTCATTTACCAGCTGTTTTGTGACTTGTATATAGCATCATTTTACCTGGAAGGAACAATTTAAAGCAGACTATGTTTTATTTGTATCAACCAAGATTTCCTACAATAATGATATTCTTACCTTCTGGCTTGTAGTAAAATTAAGACCTTATTTTCTGCTTAAGAGGTGTAAACAATCACCAGAGTGTGTAAAGAGCTAACTCCAGTTTTCTCTCAAATGCCCTTTTCTTTCTTCAATTCTCCAATCTGGCTGCTGGGGATTTCACTCACAAGTTTTTTACTCACAGATTTTACTCTGACCTCTCTGCCCAGGACTGTAAAATTAATTAAACATGCCTCTCTCCGTGCATGCTTTCTAAACATTCCAGTTAGTACAGCATTGGCACCAGTATTAACAGGGAATACCTAAATATGGAACATGAAAATTCTACACTCTGCCTGCTGTACAAAGCAGCTCATTGTACATCTCCTGTATGTGTAGCCTTTTGTCTTGTGCGTCCTTTCAACTTAATTTTAGGTTACCCTCTACTTTCACCTCCATTACTGTGTTATACATGGGCAGTTGGCTATGTGACCTAATCATATCAGCCTCCTCCTGCTGTTCTATTTCAATCATCTCCAACCTTTCCCCACTGAGCTGACAAAGATATTTTCTCCTGCACCATGGAAAAAATGATCTAAAACAATATGGTAGTGTTAGAGTTCTGCATGCATAGTTTTGATAATGTAACCAGTCACCTGGCTGGGTTTTTTAAATGAAATTGCTCTTGTTATAAGCCTGTTTTCATTCAGTTCTCACAAAAGGACTGCTCACAGTGTGAATCATGCCAGACATTTCAGTATCACCGTCAGGAAGTATTAAAGATAATAAAAAGAGGTACATGCAGACAAATCTTTGGAAATACAACATTTAAGAGCAGTGATGCTGCTGATAGCTTTCAGACATTTTGCAGAACATTAAGAAAAAAAGAAAACAACCCCCCAAAGTAACATTTTCTTCATTAATACTTTTGTATTGCTCCCCACCTTGTTTATTTGCATTTATGTAACTCTAAGGTTTCCAGCTTCGTTTTTCATTTCAAGGTCTTCTGCTCTCAGAACTTGTTCTTGGTAAAAATAACAGAACACTCAGCCAAGTGAGCAAAGTCACTCATCTAATCATGTAAGGCTGTGGATGAGCCTGCTGATGGCTCTAGGGAGGTGGTGTGGAAGGTTCATAGAAATGTGCTGTCCTGTTCCTACTGCTGCTCTTAGGTATGAGGGTGAGCACTGATACCTCTGGCAAGGGAGCTGCTTTCTGGTCTCAATCCCCTCCTGTCCAAATAAGAAAGGGATCAATACCATCCGCACATAAGTGTACACTGAGATCATCTGTTGTTTTTTGCCTACATATTTCTCTCCCGAAAAGAACATTTTTTTGCTAAGTCAGTTGGCAATATCTACATCATTATGAAGCTTTACTGGCACTGTATCTGCTGATTGATTGCTGTGAAAATGCAGCATATTTCATTATTTTTTTTTTTCTAGACATGAAGCCAGCTGCTACTGGCTTTCAGAGGGTGAAGCTGGCAGCTGCAGGATCAGGTCTCAAGGCTCTAAAACGTACATTTGAGGAACAGCCACCAGGGCTTTTGGTTGCTTCATTACTGGTCATTACTGCTCATAAGAGGTGATCTAAGCAAAATGGGTGCTGATCCTGGCTGTAAATTCTGGGTTTTCATTTTGGAAACCACAGAAATTAGCATTCAGATGGAAGTGATCTCAATGATCTTAAAATCTTTCTGTATGCAATTAAAACTTCCATTGCCTATTTCCAGAACCATGTTAAGTCTCATGGTCTAACAGTTGACATTTATTTAGTTTTATTCATTTGCCTCTTCAATTCAAATACAGAAGCTAATGCATAAGTATTACTCTCCTTATGTTAATTGTGAATGCTTGCTGAAGACTGAAATGATGCTTGAATACCAGCGCATCATTAGACTGAGAGTAAGACAGGGGCTCTCTGCAGACATCAGAAAGCAATACATAATCTTCTCTTACAGATCTTGGATAACACTGGTATCTAAGTACACGTACCTTTCACTCTAGAAGAAGGCTATTTTATTCCAATATGCCTATATTTTGCCTGGTTTTCCTATATTTAATGCACAAAAGTCAGCAGACCGTGATGGCCGATGAGGCCATGCAGGCTTTAGGATGGCTGTCCTGTTTCTTCAAGGCCCATGCAGTGCCTTCTATTTTTACCAAAACCCTCCATGACTATGAAGAAGACAAGATTGGTTCCTTCTAGTTGTGTAGATGGCATGTTCTTCTGGGAGGTGGAGGCATGAAAAACACAAGGGCTTTGGCCGTACTTCGTGTTGCTCACTAGACTGACTTCTTACAACCAGGCTACATGCCTTACCTTTCCCAGAGAAAGATAGCCTCACCAGGATGGCCAGAAAAAGAGCAAAAAAACTCAGGAGAGCTGTGAAGAGATTCACCATCAGTTCTGTAAGCTGCTGTCAGGCAGGAAACAGGCTCATCTGCATTTGCATTCACATTTTTTTAAGTGTTTCACAATGACTTAAATAGGAAAGACCAAAGCAGAAATCAGTGGTTTTGTGGGACTTCCTGGGAGAAGCAAGAGAATTTCATAATCACACAAAATCATGTAGGCACAAAGTTTCTATTGTTGGCCACTCTATCCTCACAGAAAATTGACCTTGACATGCACTTGAACAATTTTAAGTGGGAGAAATAGGTTCCAAAAGCAGAAATACTATCAATCAGAACCTTCCTTCCAGGTAGGAAAGTCCTGTTTGCTTGATTTCTAGTCTAGATGATAAAAAAAAAAAGAAAATTCATAACTGTTAAGCAGCTGAAAAGTGGGCCTAGAGTGTACATCGCTTTCTTCTATGAGTCTATATGGGTCAAATTCTCTCTCATCAGCGTGTTCCACAGAGGCTTTAGGTAAGGAACTGGTGAAGAATAGCTGAATGGTGAAAGCAATTATCTGAAAAGACTGATATTTATTGGGTTCTTGCTTTTTACCTTTCTAGCTGATCCACACAATTTCCTTTGTTGCTGGACATTCTTTTTCCTCCTTTCTCTAAAAAGTACTATTGACTTGAGTATGCATGAGTCTTACGTACTGTTATCTAGAATTATCTCCAAAAGCCCTTCTAAGTCCTGTTCCCATACAAATGAGACTTGAATACTTCCAGGGCAGAGCAGTACATTAGCAAGCATAAGAATTAGCCACAGAATTGTATTAATAAAGGAAGGATATACTATCTGATCACAAGGTACTGATTCCACTGTAATGTGAAAAGCTATTTTCAGTGCTGACACTACAGTAGGGCAGCAGTTAAATTAGCACCACTGTATAGAGCTCATTTGGATCATTGTGTACATGTTCAGTTTCGTGCAAGCAAAGGGAATGGCTGTTAGGATAATCAGCAGAATGAAGAGCTTGCTGTTTAAGTAGAGATTAAAATTAATTTGCTTAGCCTAGCAAAAGGGAGACTGAGAATGCTTTTCGTGTTGCTTATACGTACATAGTGGGGAAGCGAACTCTGTAGGGCAAGGGAGACTGTTGCTGTTAGAACATACTCTTTAGGAGCAACATCTATACACATATTTGGGGTAGAAAACAGGGAATTTCTACCTACTGAAAGATCTAGGTGACTTGATCTATTTCTAAGATGGATTTGAATACTGCCTCTATAGCAAGGAACTTGGACAAGGGCAATGACATAGCTCAACTGGAAGAGCTTTTATAATGTAATTGAAGGAGCTCTGCACGGTGATGTTTGCCAAATACTCTTTCTAATGTATCTTCCCAGAACCTGGGTAAAGCCTGCAAAAAAGCCAAAGATGCCTCCAACTACACTGGGTGGACTAACAACTCGGGCAGACGACTCCCTTTCTCTTGTGGATGTAACCCCTCAAAAACCTTCTGGAGGCTGATAATGCGTATGATGCATAGAATCTTCCCTACAGGTTACTTGGGTATATTTGATGAAGGAAACATATCTGCATATTACTGCAGCAACTGAAGCAGCGAAGCTGGAAGGTTCTGGTTCAGAGGATCATGGAGCTATGAAAGTTTTGAAATGTTATTCTTGCTGTTCCCACTGCATATAGGATTTAATGCCTACAAGCCACATTATTGTTTATATTTCACTTTTTTGATAAGTTTTTTTGAAAACTATTATCTATTTTCTTACTTGATCAGCAATTGTTGTTGGGGAGGGTTACATTCACCATCTTATCATAAACATCCTGGAATATAAAAAGGTCTGATTTGTAGACTCTTACTATGAATAAATCAAGTTGGATTTATGATACTTACAGTCTGTTCTTTCTCTGTTCTTTGGAAGGTTTTATGAATCTGCTATGAGAGTTCTTATTTCTTATTATGGAATTTTATTGTCACCATGTAACTGGGTTAATATAAGAAGTATAAATAAGGATGTGTATTTGCCTGTGAGATGTTTTAATATGGAAAAAAGTATCTGAAGTTCAAAAAATATGAACTTCAGAACAGACTGTATATCTTACTCCATAAATAGGAATAAAAACCATTTCAAGTGCTGAAGAAAGAATGTTGTATGAGCAAATTTTCTCCTAGGAAAGGCAAAAAAGTAATCTCATTTTATTAAGCTGTCTTGTTCTACTCTGCAACTACGTTTTAGTGAACATCCTAAAATGATGCAGTTGTTTCCTCTGACCTGCTGGTCTTCTGCACAAACTTTCATGAAGTGAAAGAAAAGGCATAGAAAGCAAAAGGAGCTGGAAAGGTCTAACAGCCTTACAATGGTTCTTTTTGGTCTGCATGAACTTGGCTGGTGTTAGTTCACGCAGACTGAGACCCAGGCAATAACCACATCCTACTTTTAAAAGAATAACATGAAGTACTCTTTTTTTAGTGAAGAATACAAACTTGTGACTCTCTCTCCTGTGCATGAGCAAAAAACATCCTCATTTGTTCCTGTGCCAGCTTCTCAGATTTGCATACTTCGATTCTATTTTAATATTATCATAATATCTATATTATCTATATTATATCTATATTATAATATATTATCTTTATATACTATCTATATTATAATATATTATCTATATATACTATCTATATTATAATAATATCTATATATTATATTATATTATATTATCTATATTATATTATAATATAATACTATCTATATTATAATATTATCTATTTAATATTATCAAGTCCACAAGGATACAGGTGGTGCCCACACACAGAAATGCAGGGAAGGCAGAAGGCTGCTGCCAGCAGATGAGAATGGAGACAGCACAGCTCTGCCTAAGGAGGTAGCAGCTGGAAAGGCCACCAAAATAGAGAACAGCTGGAAAATCAAAAAAGTGGTTTTAAAGCAGGCGCAAACAAACTAGCTCAACTGAGAGACACAGGTGTTGGGTCTGGAGAGGCAAGATTGCCTGGGGAAGGAACAGTAACAGGAGATGGAAAGGAGGAGTTTATGCTCCATACGGGTTGGGGGAAATACCTTCATGGCAGTTGTGCAGCCTTTGGGCTGTAGCAGTAAAAAGTCAGAGGCAAGGAATTTGGCATAAAAGACCTTTTTGGTTTTCTGGGGGCCCACAACACAAGAAGGACGTAGACCAGCTAAGGGAATCCAGAGGAGGACCACAAAGATGCTCAGAGGGCTGAAGCACATCTCCGATGAAGACAGGCTGAGAGACTTGGGCTTGTTCAGCCTGGAGAAGAGAAGGCTCTGGGGAACAACTTAGAGCAGCCTTCCAGTGCCTAAAGGAGGCCTACAAGAAATCTGGAGAGGGACTTTTTACAAGGGCAGATAGCAATAGGCCCCAGGTGGAATGGTTTTAAACTGGACAAAGGTAGATTTGGATTAGATATAAAAAAGAAGTTCTTCACTGTTAGGGTGGTGAGGCGCTGGCACAGGTTTCCCAGAAGTTGTGGCTGCCCCATCCCTGGCAGTATTCAAGGCCAAGTTGAATGGGGTTTTGAGCAACCTGATCTAATGGAAGGTGTTTCTGCTTCTGGCAGGGGGGTGCAACCAGATGATCTTCAAGATCCCTTCCAAAGCAACCTGTTCCATGGTTCCAGAAGAAACGACAGCTTGAAACTGGCATGAGGCTGCTGCTGCTACCAAAGGGCAACTACTGCAGTCAGTCCTCCCAGGCAGATTTCTTTCTGCTGCTGGTCACAGGATTTGAAGTGGCTTTCTGTAGGAAAAGGATGGAGACAAGTTCACAGGCCAGATGACGGTAAAGCTCAGTAGTTTAGAGTAGCAGTTCATTACTTTTTGCGCAGTGCTATAGATGATAAACTTTTATTCTCTTTTTCAGGGTTAACAAACCCATTTTACTTTGGCTCTAAAGTGAGAGGGCACACCGTATTCGAAACACAACAGCTATTTAATTTAAAAGGTTAAAAATCACACTAATCTAGAACAAAACTGTGATTTCCCATTGTTCATCACTGCTGTAGCTACCTCTGCTGCTCTGTGTTGTTAAACAGAGAGCTAATGGGTTACTACTATATTATGTTTCACTGTGAAATTCAGTCAGATTAATGACTTTGGGCTCACTTGAGATTTACATAATTTATATTGATGACTAGCTGTTTAAAATGTGTTACAAAATCAGGAAATAAATTGTGGATTTTATAAAAATATAATTAAAAATTGACTTGTACTAACTGTTAGCTTCAGGGACATGCATGAATTTCAAATATGATGGATTGTTTTGCTCAATGAAAACTATAAAAAAACAGGAGAGACTTATGATGATAAAAACCAGGTTTTTTTAGGTGGTTACATTATCAATATTTATATTGAGCCAAATGCTGCTTGCATTTCTTCTGTGCGTATTTTATTGACTTCATTGTGACCAGTTGTGGAAGGAGAGCAATATTTGCATTATAGCGAATAAAAATTATGTTCAAGATCAAGATGCATTTTTGACTCAAGCATGAAACTTCAGAAGCCAGAAATCAAACATTTGTATTAGTTATGTCTTTAATATGACTTAATCATTTCAGAATTTAGCAAGCTGTGATAAATCTTTATGCTATAAAAACAGAAAGGAAATTTTCTTGCCTTTGCTCTGTAATGGGTGGGAACCTAGCTGAGAGTTGATTTCCACTCATGACTAAGAGATATACAAAGTATGTTATTCGTCAAAGTGTATTCGGTAGAGTATATATGTTTATGTTCATTGTGACTGTGTCAGAAAGAGGCAGGAAAACGTAGGTGTGCTACTGTTCTATGACCTTCATACTTGGTTGCACCAGGGTGCCTTGCCAATGCTCTCGGCATGAACAGTAAGATCATAAGACACTGCAGAGTCCCACAAGTAAACAATTATAGAGCTAGCATAAAGCCAGTTATTTCTCTATGGGTATAAAACTAGGACCCTCTTGTAGCCAAATCTGAAAGCCTCACCTGTGGGTGGTGAACTTTCCCAGTTGCCTGAGACTCCTGGCATTGGCTGCAGTGCAACTTCCCAGCTTGAGGTGTGGGCCTGTATAGTGATTCGTTGGTGACTGGTGATATATTTCTTCTTAACCACTGCTCTCTCTATGCATTAATGATTTGAAGCATTCCTAATTTTCTTCTGTGCTTTACTTACATATATATATATATGATTTGCTTTTTCACTGTATAAGGACACATATATACCTTATTCGTGCTAGTGTGTGAATTTGCTTTAGTGTGCTTATTTGCTTTAGTGCACTTGTTTAATAAACTGTGCTTGTTATACAGCTAGAGCGTGGTCATTTTGTTGAGTACCCTGCCTGTTAGCAGAATATCCTCACATTAACAATCAAAATATTCAGATAGCAAGTACTATCTTTTAAATAGTTTGCTCTGGAAAAAGAGTGCAAAAATTATGTAACGAGAATCTGTGACATGTAAGGCTGGTCTCAGTGTTGTTTTTTTTTTTTTTTTTAAATGAAAATGGCTTTGAAGGCAGCAGTTACAATGCAAAAGTGAGCCAAACTCTGCTCACTATATCACTGGTCTAGTCCCAGTGAAAATCAATGGAGTTGGACAGGACCAACAGCTTTGAGTTTAATGTGCTATAACAGGGTTCATGATATGAGATCCCTGTGTAAGAAATTAGATGCACTCTTCCATTTTATTTGCTATCAACCCAAACCTCAGTAGTTTGAGCAGGATACTGAGATGTGCAAAAGGACTGCTAAAAATGCAAAGTCCTACCTTGTTGCTACAATTAGAGATGAAGCAAGGAATTCTTTCCTACCACTCCCCTCTGAAAGAAGAGTGCTTGGGGAGACAAAATGCCCAAGCTCCAAACACTGCCCAGGAAAAGACCAACAAGGTTGGGGGAAAGCAGAGTCCTGGGGCAGTGATAGATCACACAACAACATCAAAACATTTGCTATAGTTCATCTTACAATTATTAACTCAAGAGGAATGTACTGGGTGGACAAATGTCTCTTATTTGTGTGAGACATACTATACAACTGCAGAAGCAGGGTAGAGCCAGCTGAAGGCTTGTTCTTTTTAATCCAAGCCTTTCCTGTAATGCAGCAGTGTATGCACAGCAAGGAGCACTCTCTCATGAAATTACGTGCTCAACAAGCTACACCTTGCAGTCATATTATATAATGGTTGTGCAGGCAGGGAAAGTGACATCTTTCCGATGCGCCCTTATGAAATGGGTTTGAAATAAGTTTTGATCTGTATGCCAGTTATCTACAAGAATAAATATGAAATTACACTTGATAGCTATTTTTTCCCTAGTTTTGCAACCGATTTCTGGTTTGCTTCACTATCTTACCTCACTGAGAGCCCTAAGAGAAGCCGTAGCAGGATGGGAGTTTCTGAGAATATCAAACCAGAGTGTAAGGCAAAAAGGAAAATATAGGAAAATACATGTAAAGCTTCTTGATGGTAATCATATAGTGTAAGTGGTATGTTAATTCCAAGAGACTAATTTTACACAATGGTTGTCCTACAAGACCTCTTCTGCTATTTGGTGCTGACTGTTACTGCCAGATGACATGTTCCTTCACAGCTTCACTTGGGTTTCAAATGAACAATCACATGCTGACAAGTTTTCTGGGCATTTATTTCCCAGTTCCCTGAATTATGGGCTAGTGGCAAAATCAGACTGATAAAATCTTCCAGATGCCCTATCTGTATTTCAGAAATAAACAGCTTATTGGGTTCACTCTTGAACTCTCTTACAAAATACATCACTAGGGGCCATGAGAAATAAGCAGAACTTTGTATTTAATCTGGAATGCTTATAAAATTATACAGTGTTTTTCACCTAATCTTTTAGAGAGGATAATTTAGTTTTCAAAAAACAAGACAAATTTTTTTTCTACAGACAACAGGTATTTCCTACTAATGAAAATGCCATTATAGAAGTCCCATTTAGAAAGAAAAAAAGACTTATGTGCAATTTCTTGCTCACATAATTGCATGCTGATACTGAAAAGACACTGTGATGTGAAATTTTACTCCAAGCTAAAATAAGATGCTTTCCCTAATGGTTTAGTAACCTCTGTTAGAATACTAGCTAATACAGCAGTATGAATTTTAATTTTTCGGCTGGGCTTAAACAAAGCAGCAGTGATTTGGTTTTGGTAAAAATTCACTGCAATATCTTCAAGTTTTTAATTGTAAAAATATAGAATACATTTTTTCCTGAATTTGCTCCAGCTGTATTTGCAAATCTTAGAAAAAATGTTGCATGTGGTGATGAGAGGTTTATCCAGGCATCATTGAAAAGACAGCCTGATCAGATAGATAGAATATATTGGTATGTTTTGGGAGAAAAGAACAAAGCATGGGTGGAGTTCAGTGGGGATTCAGGAAGAATTTTTTTCATTGCTCTTCTATTCGTTCTGAATGCTGACCAAATGCAAATTTTCCCTGTGAATATACAACCAACGGTCAGTTTGATTTTTACAAAAACTGAGAACAAGTCAAGGAAACTCATTCACCAAAATGCACATGTTTCTGTATTTTTCTAGTGGCTTGTTGCCTGCCACAGGAGAAGCCAATGTCTTCCAGGAGTGTTTGGATATAGTGAGAGCGGAAATCTGCCTGCACCCAGAAAAGCTGCACGGTTCAAACTTCTGTTAGTGCACATTCATGCATATTCTTCCATGCACTGTCTTGTCCTACTTCAGTCTAGGAAAAACTGACACTGTTTTGCCCTCCCTTCTTGAATGTATATATTTTCTAGGTAATGAAAAAGTACAGGAAATATAACTGTTCTTCGTATTGATTTTGATTTTATATAGTGGCTTTTTCTCAAAGGGATGAAACAGTGCACTCTAAAATCATACCGTATAGAACAATAATTTCTATCAAAATGGAAAAACATGGCAGAAGCTTAATAGTGCACTTTAGTGTTAGACAACGCTTTAGGAAATGAAGGTGGCTTTAAATAACAGGAATAAGCTTATGGTTGTGAAGAAGTTATTAGATATTGTTATGGAGCAAGACCCAAAGCAGCTTTTCTCACCCCCAGCTGCCTACACTGGAAAGTGTGTGCGTGCGAGAAATGTCTCACTAGCCCCTTGTTCGAAATCTCTGATATTAGAGAATGTGTATTCCCAGGAGAATCTTATAGGCTGAAATACTATTTAAGCTATGAGGGCTCTTAAAATGCCAAATTTCAGTTTATGTAACAAATAGTGCAACTGCCCCCAGGTCTTCATGCAGAATTTATGCAAATATATCCCCGTTTAGATTTCTGCTCTGTGCCAGTGGGTGTCTGCTGTCCCAGGCTCCAAGGCCCTCATCAGAGCCTCTCAAATTAAGGACTTCTTTCTCTTCAGTAAAATTATTATTTTTGTAAAGCAAAAATTAAGTTAACTTCATCTTGTTTTCTTTATGCAAAATATGCCCTGTCTTAAGCATAAAACAGCAGAGGATACAGGTTACTCTGCGGCTTATTTTTTACTGAAAAGACCTGTGATTAAAAATAAGGTTGAAAATCAGTGTTTTAGAACATTGCTTCCTAAGCACAAATGAACATAAATCACTCATTTCTGAACTGCTGGGGACTCCAAACAAGTGTAATTGCTAATATCATAACTTACTGCCCCTTTTATTTAGCCTGTTCATTCTTCTAAAAATATATATGCTTGGGTTAGAACTGTTAAGGAATTTAAAATGCTTATGATTTTAAATGCTGTTAATGAAATTTTTATGGAAATGTACAAGTTTGGAGAAGACCTGTACTTCTTTTTGGTTCAGGTTTCACCTTAGGAAGGGAGGCATTTGGAGGCTCATGCACTTGGGCATATGGTTTTGAAAAAAACGGCCCCATGTATTGCTAAATTCAATGATCAGTCTATCTACCTGTCTAACTCTATACTGGAATTGCTTTGGTTTTATTTTTTTATAAATAGTAAATATACATTATGCCATAGAATGAAAAAAACTGCTGTCCATCACAGCTATTTGCACCTGTACAATAGATGAACACATGGGAGACTGACACTAGAACACTTACTCCAAGATGTATTTAATTACTAATAGAAAGTGAAACAGTTCAAAGAAGTGGTCTAAAGATATTCTCTCCAGCATAATCGATACACTAGTTCTGAGGGTGTTTGTCTGTGACAGAAGAGATCGATCAAGCTCCTCTATCCTAAAACACATCTTTCCTGTCAGAAGTGATTAACAAAACATCAGGCTATCATTTAGCACTTTGGGGTTTTCCTGGTTCTGTCTCAGTGGGAAAGTAAATTTTTAATTGTTTTCAATTGTTAAAGCAATCAGATGGGAAAAAACCTTCCTATGTGGATCAGCAGCAGTTACTCGTCCTGAAGTAGGTTATTTTGGGGAAGTCGTATAATCTATAAACTGTTATGCAGATAATCACAGTGCAGAGTTGGGCTATAACAGCAATGAGCCCCTGATGGAGTTCAAAGGCAAAAATCCTGCTTAATGGATAATTTGTGTGGTGCATTTTTTGTGACAATCTTATTTTTTCTTTCAGCATTTCTGCAGCACTAATTTTAGGGATGATTACATGAACCAGTGATAACAGTGGAGGTCAAAATGATGTTTCCTATGCTTATATACACATATGGCCATCTGTGCTACCTTTTGCAGGATTGTAATTCTTTAGTGTTATAATCAATTTTGCCCCATTGAAAGCAACATCAGCATTGATGTATGTTAAGGTTGCCAAAGGCATACCTCATACCCACATGATGACCAGCTGCAAGGTTTTAAATCTGAGAACCTCACAAAAGGGTCTTTCAGAAAGCCTGCGCTTCTCTACCAAGGAAGGATTTCTCAGCAAACCTGATTTAAAGAAGCCAGAATAAAATTGTCTGCATTAGAGGTCTTAAAAAACCAAAATCGAGTACCACTGAAGAAACCAGACTTTTAGAGACAGCTTGTTTTTCAGCTAATCATTGTACATACAAGTACTATTCAACATCTCTGCCACCAGACTTTCTGAGTGGTAAAGAAGTTCCTTCCAGCGCAGCTTTTGGCCATGCAAATACTTCTGTGCCAGGGTTCATTGGTTGCTGCGCAAGGAAGGCTGACCAGGCACAGCTCACCACGTCCCCTCACATCCTGCTGGCACTTAATGAGGATGCTTGGTATTCTCAGGAGGCAATCTGCAAGCTCAGACCTAAGAGAGAAGATGAAATTGCTTTGAAACAGCAGATGGATAATATTATCAGGAGTGTTTTAATGAGAGAAAGTGTCTACACACCCATGCGGACTCTAGTTAATAGCAAACAGAACAAGAAATGTTAGTGGATAACAGACATTATGAAGCAGCAGGAAAAATGGTGGATGACTTTCATGACTAAGATATCAGTTGAGAAAATATGAAAAAGCATAAGCAAAGCAAAGGGGGTTGGTAATAGATTTATGATTTATGTCAGAGTTATTTGTATTGCAAGGCAGTAATCATGTCAAGAGGATAAAATAGTTATAAAATTCCTCTGGGAGATATGTAGCTTATGCTGGGATCATAGTCTACAACTCAAATCCAGCTATCCTGAAGTACATTAGTATCTTTAAGACTAATGTCCTCACAAAAGCATACTCTAGGGACAGGGATTAAGTCAAACTTCAGCCCTCCACATCTGAGCATGAGTTCTCCCATGTGGCACTTGTCTTTGACTATGATAACTTAAGGATATACCAAACGTTCACTCCTATGAGGTACGTTGCAGTGGGCAGGATCACACTGGTGTTATGCTAGGAGGTATGCTCTGGCCAGGCACAAGTGAGTCCTGCCTGTCACTGTTTCAGGAGGTGCTGACACACCAGGTGGGACAGGTCATGTTCCTGCACAGGTACCCCCACTCAGGAAGTGGAGGATGGACAAAATGCATCTTTGCTCCAGACTGGGAATGCTATGAGCTACTCCAGCATTCCCAGTGTAACTGTTCACAGTGGTTTACTAAGGATTTCTTTTACAGGATCTAATGGTATAGCTAGTCCAGGCAAAGAACTGAAAATTGCTTGAAACTGGATGATTTCTATATTCCACAATTATGAGCGAGACTTTGAAAGGACATTATAGGAGACAAGAAGCCCAAATACTTCAGGAATGTTATGGGGTGTGGGTGGCTGAGTCCCACCGGCACATACAAGACTTTGTTGGAGAAAAAAACAACTTCTGGGGTGATTATGGGCTAGCTCAGGGAGCAAGATAAGTTTCTTTTACCTTTATTTTTGTTCTGTTTTATATATATTCAGAAAATTAAATGTCCATGTATTTTAACACTTGAAGAATGAGTTGCAAGTACACTGGGGTAGGAAATAGCCTCCTCTTCATTTACCTCATATTTTGTGCAGAAGAGAAACAAGGAACTAATTAGATTTCACCCTTTTTATGTCTTTGTTGCTAGCTCTAATCTTAATGTCTAATAAAAGAATGGAACAACTGGCTCTGTGAATTTTTATACTTTTTTTTCTCCAGCCCATTAAGAAACGAACAGAGCTGATGATAAGGTAGCCTGAGTGAATCAAAGTATCTATGCTGTCTTATTGAGGGAGGCTGAATCACAGTCAACTAATTTTATAGCATACCCATAGTTGATTATAAAGTAAATAATTGGAGAAAAGGGAAAAAGAAAAGTTTTAAAAATAGTCTCTGACAGGTGTTTGTGAATCTGCATGTTCTGGCAGCTGGACCAGTCAACAGATAACATATGACTAATGCAGTGAGGTTTAATAATGCTAATTCTAAAGAATTTATTAAGTTATGAATAACAAAACACTAACATAGCTATTAAATAAACTAGTGACTGAGTTTTACTTCCCTTTATTTTTCATATAGGTCTGGAGAAAATCAATGAGATAAAAAATTTGCATGATAGTCAAACATCAGCAAAAGACAATTTTAAACAGAGATGAGAAGCAAGCAGGAGATGGTATAAGACAAGCTCCTTCCTGTGAAGGAATTGTCTAGATGAGCTCCCAAGTCGTTCTCCATATTTACCATTAAATTATTTATAGAGCTATTAATTCAGGAAATTCTGAGAGTCCTTTTGTCTCTGTATCATCTAGATTTTTTTCCATAGACTTTTTCTTTCTGACACAAATTAAAAATAATCAACCATTTAAAAAATTAAGAGCAAGTAAGACCGTGAGTCTGAGATGGGGAACGCCTTTTATTAGCATAAGGAGGAAGAAAAGTTGGGGTATTAACCATTTTATGGAAAGTGCAAGAACTACTGAACTGATGAGGCATTATCAAGATACTTCATGAGGGATCATTTACTGAAATTCTCAACACACAAAGTTGTCAAGGGACAGTTTAGTTGTAAAATGCTCCAGCTGCCACAGGAGAGGCACTACGTTACTGCGGTATGCAGATAAATTGCTATCCAGCTCATGGAAGCTGCTTTGTGAACAAAATATGGGAATAAGATACACTCGCTCTCAATCGATGAATTAATATAAAACCAGCAAAATGAGCAGAGCATACTACTACAATCCTTCAACTATATTAGGCAATCAATTTTTTTCTTCCAATATGCAGACTATTCCCTTGCGGCTCCCTGTGGATACCATGCAGTGTGAACACAGCAATCAAAGTAATAGACGTCAAAATAATCAAAATAATATGTGTCAGAAAGAAGCAAATGAGTACATATATTCATTAAGTAAATCTCCTAAGGGCTTAACACACCAAACTCTTTCCAGAAAAGCTGTACAAACAACTGCATGTGCTAACACGTGGGTTTACTGGTGTTTCAAATTCAGATGAAAGTACATTCTTCAAATTAATCCACTTTTTTCAGATTTATAGAATCATAGAATGGTTTCGGCTGGAAAAGACCTTAAGATCATCAAGTTCCAACCCCCATGCCATGGGCAGAGGTGCCTCATCCTTGACCAAGCCCAAGGCTCTGTCCAACCTGGCCCTGAACACTGCCAGGGATGAAGCATTCACCACTTCTTTGGGCAACTTGTTCCAGTGCCTCACCACCCTCACAGTAAAGAACTTCCTTCCTATATCCAATCTAAACTTCCTCTGTTTAAGTTTAAACCTGTTACCACTTGTCCTATCACTACAGTCCCTAATGAAGAGTCCCCCTCTGGCGTCTTTGCAAGCCCCCTTCAGATACTAGAAGGCTGCTTGCGGTCTTCATGCAGCCTTCTCTTCTCCAGGCTGAACAGCCCCAACTGTCTCAGCCTATCTTCATACAGAAGCTGCTCCAGTTCCCTCATCATCCTCGTGGCCCTCCTCTGGACTTGTTCCAACAGCTCTTCTACTGAGGCAAGACACATGGTGTAGCTGTCACAATGAAATTAATGAACAATCATAACTGAAGGTAAAATACATTACTTTAAAGAAAACTTAAAAATCTTTAAATGAGCAGTATATTCTGCCAACCAAGCGTTAAAGACAATATCCATTCTTGTAGTGGATTGGGCATCAGCAATGTACAACACTAAACCTCCATCTGTGAGGTGACAAGAAAATTGCCTCATCCAGGAAGAAAGTAGCCAAAAAGTCAGAACAAACCTGCAATTGTCCAAGGAAACAGATTTGCAGATAAAATCAGACAAATCAATAATCTGGCTGCCTTGAGAAATTTTCCCAGCTTTTCAAAGAGGTACAGTATAATTCAGTGAAAACTTAAAAAATGGTACTTCTCACAATATTTTCAGCCTTTTGAAGCAGCAAGCCTATGTCATAAAAAAATAAAGAAGAGGGGGGAATATATCATAATGAAAGAGCCATTTCCAAAGCCAGAAATATTTTATTAGGCTACAGAAGTGGTCTAGGAAAAGGAGCAAACAGAAATAAAATTCTGTCCCAAGTGAAGTTAGTGCAGGATAAACTTTTCCTTCTTCTCTTCACCTATATTTTTATGATAAAGAAGGTGCACCATTTTGGAAGTGAATGGATCCTTTCCTGATTGAATCCAAAGTGTGAGATTTCAAGTATTGCCCATCTAAAATACAAGTAGTCTAAATCCCACCAGTAATACCTTGTGTCCACTTGAGTCTGTGTGTGTAGTTGTTTGACTTCAGTTTACAGTGAAGATGGAGAAAGAGTCAGCATTTTTATTACACTCCTATGTACTATATTGGCTTTTGTTCCAATTATGAGCTGTACTGCAGTTACTGGGTCTTGATTGTGAACCATGAGGTCTCAGTACAGATCACAGCTCCATCAAAACATTTTCTGCATGACCTTGAGCCACTTCATTTCTCCATCCCATCAGTAAAACAGAATGATGATGCTTCCTCTCCACAGCAATTTGTCTTGTCAATTTAGGAGCAAACACTGATTTGTGTTGACTACTTGCAGCTCCTATCGATTGCAAAGGAGGTTAGATGTATACAATACTTCTTCAGATTTGGCATTTGAAGACAAAATAACTTTGAAGAACTAGACCTTTAAAGCAAATATTTTGGCCGTGAATATCCTTTATATACTGTTAAGAACAGCATCTAAGAAAAGGATCCTCAATTTTAGTACAGCACAGAGTAATAAGTGGCTGTTAAGGAGTTTAAAAAGGACAACAGTGTACACACTGGGCAGGGCAATTAGAAATAGGCAGATCCTTGAGACATGCAGTAGAAGGGCAGCACTCTCACACCAAACATATTTTATAAGCTTTATAACTTTGAAAACAATAATTAATTTTTATCAGAAGATTTAAAGACCAATGCTAAAAATTATTTCCCTACTAAATTTCAAAGTCCAAAAATCCAGTACTGACATACTGATACTGCTCAGGAAAGCCACAGACATACCTAATTCTCTCACCCACAGACTACAACAGCCACCCAACTCTGCCTTCTTTATGGAAGAACTATCCCTGCAGCTCATAACCCTGTTGTCTTTAAGATAAAAAGGAGTGGAACAAAAAAGTTTCCAGAAAACAGAAATAATTGTACAACCCCACTATTAGCTTTGCTGTTAAAGCACAAAATCAGATGAAATCAGACTTCACTTGTTGTTCAAACAATGCAAACTGGTTTAATTCCATACAATGAGGCCAATGGAGTTACTTGATTTTGACAAAAATGTAAATAAGAGTGAAATAAAATATTAACCTGTAAACAGCTTTTGATAATTAAAGACAATATTGGGAGAGAAACATCATTAAAGTTTTACCTCTCTCTTTGGGAGCTGTTACTGCTTACTTGCCATAGCCAGGGAGTGTTGGTTTTACTTCTGTAGAAAAGCATTCAGCATGGTATTTTTTGTTCGCACAGTGCTATAAACACCTGTTGTGCTTTCCACAGAACAAAGATGTGGAGACAGCATAAACCCAGTGTGCTTTCTAAAGACACAGGAATCTCTGTGACCAAATCCAAGCCCAAGAGCTTGATCCCTGCAAGCTGTTTCCAGACCAGATGCCCTGGGGCTTCCCTGTGTGGGTGTTTGCACTCCTCCTGTGCTTGGGGACCCAGAGGGTGACAGGAGTCCTGGGGTGCCAGGGGGTTCCTGGGGACATGGGTGTCATGTCTGAGGTCTGTCCAAGGGAGGGCTTGTCGTCAGTCGTAGATACATGAAGCAGGGAAGTGGGAAAGGTCCTCAATTACTCTTTTTGAAATACTCATGGGGAAATGTTTTCTCAGCTTCAGTAGATTTTTGCTTAAGGCATGGACATTCCAAGGCATTTAGATTTTACAGCAGAAGCTCTGATTGAGATCATTGGCTGCTTGTGGGTAGCACAAGCAGACAAAAGAGATTACATAGTGAAAGGAAGACCAGGGTTTATAAAATTGCAAGGTACATTGAATAATTTTTGCCATACTAGACTTTCTCATTTATTTTTTTTAATCAAAGTAGACCATTTGGATTGTTTGAGAATGAACTGTCTTTTGCTGCTGGCTGTAGGCACCTAGCCTTCCACTCACACCATCTTCTTCACCTCAGGATATGCTCAAATTTTTTCTTATGTGTTTCAGATTTGAGGAAAATTCAGTGGAGTGAATGTGCAAACAATTAATTATATCTCATTTTACTATGTATGTAACATGTTGCAGTGAAGCTCCAGTGGATTTCATGAGCTTCAAGGGAGGTTGGTGCCTTTGCAGGAAGCTCATATCCCAGTGAAAAGCTTTTTCAATTGTATGCAGTGAAAAGGCTCCAGAGGAGATGGGGAGCAATTCCACCTTGAAGGTGATGTTTCAAGCAATCATCTTTTTTAAGATAAATACTTTTGTCTAAAATACCTCTGTAAAAAAATCTATTGTCTTTTTCTTTTGATTGACTTGTTTACAGAAATTCATCTGAGAAAAGTCTGACAAGCTCTGTGTTGTTTCAGCCCTCCCACATCTACGATTCACTGAGTTGTTTTTGTCCCTGATGCTTTACTTTATCTTCTACAAGACAGCAGCTACAGACATTACTGGTAACACTTTCATGTTTCTCAGTCACAGGAAATAATGTAAAACCCCCAAATAATGAGAATACCCTCTGTCACTGGGAGCTTCATTCCCTAAAATGAGACTGCAGAAGATTATAAAGTTCTTCCTTGGTCTTTAAAGGATTTTCTCATCTTCTCCTTCTTAATAAGGCATCTGCGAAAAGCTGTTTGGTCAGACATTCCTTATTCATGGTTAAATTCTTATGGGATTAGTAGGTTTGTTAAGAGTACAAAAGTAAACAGCATATGGCTCTGTTAATAACTTTATAATGTCACAACACAATCTGTCAGAATTTAAACTTTATTTGAGCAGTTTCATTTACTTCAAGTTCACATTATCAAAAAAAAAAAAAAAAAACAAACAAAAAACCCCAAACAAAACCCCAGCCTTATGAATCCTTTTGCACCACCTAAGAGACAGCAAGCTATTTCTTAATCTTTGTTTTGTGTTCCCATCTTAATAAGAATGTCTATATATAGTACCTTCAGGAACAAAAATACAGTGGAAAATACAGTTACTTAGTTACTAGGAGTTAAAAGGTCATTTCCCCTTGATGAAAAGCTTGTTCTATCAGATAAGTAGCTGCTACACTCTGTAAAACTGGCAACCTTTCAAAAGGTTTCAGAAATTAAAGGTATTGTTTGTGGATAAAGGCGACAGGTCATTTGCTTTGTGTTTAGTTCTGCAAAACTTCCTAGATGACCTTTTGATACTGAAGTGAAGAGAGCTTTAAATTGTTTTATCTTCATAGAGCTAACGAGTGCTCACCAACAACCACTTTTAAGACTAAGAAACTCCACTGGAATTAAATTTTGTAAAATATTGCAATGTATCGCCGTAAAGGTGGAGTGCCTCCACAGAGTTTGCCAGAGCTGTATCCATAATCACTTACACCTCTATTCTCTGGTCACACTGCTTTTCTCATGTTTTCTTTTTTGTTTTTATTGAGTATGTTTTTACTAGTTGAATAATGTCTATTATTGCACTAGTTTACTAATGATTTTCAATGTATTCCTGCAGTAGACTAATAAAGCTGTATAAACAAGCTCCATATGTAAAATCTATGTCTTCTTTGAACTATGCTAGACTAAGCATTACATTTAATGTGTACAGTAGAGAAAAACTATTCATGAACTTTTTATTGCCAGAGGCTGTACAACTGTGTATTATTATATATTTAATTAGCTAATCTATAACATTGTTGTGATATACCATGCATATACTTCTTTTCTTAGAGGAACAGATTCTTAAAGTTTTTTTCTGCTTTTATGCTTCATTTTGTATAACCCATTTATGGGAAAAAGTTATGAATAATTTCTTTATTAAAATAAAAGGAAAAAAATACAGTAATGGACAATAATCACTGTGTGCTGTAAGCACACTTGCTTATCACTGTGACCTTCTTCATTACCTTAGTTGTTTATTTTAACATTACTTCCATTCTATATTGGAGACTCTTTCTAATAATAGCCCTCTATCCCTCTAACCCACACTCAAATGTAAATGCAAATAAGATCATCTCAGTTTAAAATACACATGAACTCTATCCCCCAAATGACTATCAATAATTAAAAAGTGCAAAAACCTTACCTAGTGCAGCTGACTCAGTGCTAATGGCCAACAGCAAAATCCAACAGAGGTAAATAAGTTGGAGATGCTGATGGGAAGGAAAGGGTTGATGCGTAGTGTCTAGGATAGGTTTTATTCATGCATCTGATGTTAACTTTTGAAGTACTAAACTTTGCAGGAAAAGACATAAGCCTGCCTGCCTCTTTTTTTTTTTTTTTTTTTTTCTTTCTTTCTTTCATTCTTTTCAATCTGCTTTCTTGGAGGGGGTTTAATGTGTCATTAATCCCAGATTTTCCGAGAGGGAAGTCCTCTAGCTATACATAAACCTCATTTGTCTGTCCCACCCCCCCCCCAGGCTCCCATCTCCCCCCCCCCCCCCCCTCAAAGTCCCTCATCCCCCAAGCAGATCAGCAGAGAGCATGTGTCTTTGCAGCTGCTCTGGCTGCAGCTGCTCTAATTTACACACCAGTAACACACCCGCGCACACGCCGAGGGTGAGGACATCATACACCTTCAGTGTAGGTGGTCGGAGAAAGTCTGAGAGAAATTAGGCTTCTAAATCGGGCATGCCTGCTCGTGGGGATTTAAAAGCAGTCAACACTAACATCAGAATATTACAGTCATATCTGACATGTTTGTATGAGAGAGGTTTAAAAAATGCTAAAATATAAGCTTGCAAATTGTTTTTTTGCTTCAGATTCCTGGAGGTTACACGCATACAAAACTGACGCAGAAGTGGTCTGCGCAGCTCAAACAGCAGCTGAAGGTTTGTATCTTGGGTCACTGGCTGGTGTTTCAGAGAACAGTCCTTAGCTACTGGAATAAAGTGCAGCAGCATTTACTCTGTCAACCCACCCTGAAAAGGAGATGTATGTTCCAGAAGGCCAGCTCACCAGCATTAGTAACATAAATAGAAAACAGAAGGAAGCAGCAGTGAAAGAATTCAAGCACTCACATTGCTCAATCACATTTTTCTAATGTTTAGACTCATTGGAAAATGTACTGTTGCTACCACATGGGTCTTTTATGCTACTTCTAGTAGGTATGAATATTGTTTATTATCTGACAATGCATATTGCCAGCTTAATGCACAAAATGAAGAATTTGCTATTAAATCATATGCTATAGTCTGATATTCATGACATTTTATTTGGAAATTATTGCATCCCCACTGACTGTTCAGTGTTTTCCACAGCTGCCAGCACTTCTTTTCTTTGACTTGTCAAGTTTGATTATTTTGTGTTTGCTTTTTTAAGTGAGGATATTGTGAATTATCTGATAACGGTGTAATACACAAGGCCGTAAACATTCCATGCAAATCGCTGTGAGGAATATTTCATCTCAAAGCATAAACAAAGCCATTAAAAATATTTTGCAGTACAGCCAAAGAGTTTCTAATGTTCATTTGGCATAACTACTTCCCTTGAGGAGTTATACCACTGGATTCCTTAGGGACACGTAGGTTATTTAAGAAGAAACTTCTAGAACTTTTTTCTTGATTTTGATTTTGGGTTTTTATGTTGTAAAATCACTTCTTTTAGTAGTCTCATTAGATTAGCTGTCTCACAGACCTGTCTTGTAGCCATTTGAGAGTCTCTGGGAGTCTTTCCATTGATTTTACTGATGTTTACGTTATATTCATTCAAAATCATTAAGACTCCAAGCCCAGTATCTCTGATACATTTTTTTTCCTGAGAGATTACCATCCATTTCTTGAATACAAATGCATGACAAATGACAAAATTCCAGTTTATTTAAACAGGACGCAATTTCTACCTTTACATGGCTTTCTCAGTTAATGCTTGAATTTATTCATGGCAGTATCTGCACACTGATGAGGGCTT
Organism: Amazona ochrocephala; assembly: GCA_039720435.1. Lineage (NCBI taxonomy): Eukaryota > Metazoa > Chordata > Aves > Psittaciformes > Psittacidae > Amazona > Amazona ochrocephala. The sequence goes on from CM077881.1 coordinate 36,656,200, forward strand.
AGTCTCCTTTGGCTCTAAAGTTTTAGCCTAAAAGGCATAGCTTTAATTTTTAACATAAAGAAGACTGAAATCTGCTGTGGATTGAGATTTATCCATACCAAAATATTGACAACCAAAGCCAATATATAACATAACAAGAGAACTTTCCACAAACAGTCCAGATTTGTTGGTTTTTTGGATACTGAAAACATAAGTAACCAGGCAAAAAAATGTAAGTGGAAGGTGTTCAGGGCAACAGGAGAATAGGGACAATTTTGTGGATTTGCTTATCCCCTTACCTATTTTCTCTCAAAGCAGGTTGTAATCAGGGGAAGCTTTTGAAGGTGGTTACTCCTGGTAAAGATAAAATGAAGCTTCCTATCATCTCAGCCAGAGTTTTGCTGGGTTGGATATGGCTCCCTTCATATTGGGAGGACAAAGAGCTCCAGGTCAGACAATGAGGTGCAAATATTCCCCATTCCCCATATTCTCCCAGCCTAAGACAAGACTTTACTGACTCCAGAAAAACAGTGAACAATACCTTCTCCCTCCAAACATTAATCTAAAAAATCACGGGAAATTAAACCATGTAGAACTTGCATAAAAATGTTGGAAAATACTCTCACAGTTTTCACACTATTAACCTCAGTATAAGGAGAACCTGAAACTCCCCCAAAATTTGGTATATTCAAGTGTGGTTACTGAACCGTTTAAACAATTAGCTTCACTGTCTGTACAGAAAGACAACAGCACTGAAGGCCTGACACCAGTCCATCTTGTATTAAATTAATTTTCAATGGTAGGGATGGATATGGTGAGTCAAAATGAGTCAAAAGGCAACAGCTGGAAGTTGGCAGCAGCATTTTAGACTTGGCCAAGAATTGTTTGATGGATATGCATGTTACCTATTCAAAACTCTTCGCTTTATAAGAAACTGTTTGCCTGAAATATCCTACTTGCAAATTGGTGCTGCAATGCTGGTGACGTGCTGGAGAAGCTGTGCTGACTCGGCGGGGAGAGGAATGGGCAGTCCAGGGGGAGGTAAGCAAATGTAGGAAGAAGGCTGTGGGAAGAATATAAAGAACAACAATCTTTGCTTTTTGCTTCAGATGCAGAACCAAACCTCAGGATGGGAACGAACAATAACATGATGATGAAAATGCAAGTACCATTTGAAGGCCTCCAAAGACTTGCTTTTTTGGCACTTTGTTCCACGTATGAAATGCTCAGGCTTCTGAGTCAGTGTATGAGGTTAAGAGTTGCATGCAGAAGTCCTGGTATATAACAAATTTTTGAGGGATCAGGTATCTTCTGAAGGTAATGTGGAAGTGTCCATTTAGCTCGATGTCATAGAATCATAGAATCATAGAATAGTAAGGGTTGGAAAGGACCTTAAGATCATCGAGTTCCAACCCCCCCGCCATGGGCAGGGACACCTCCCACTAAACCATGCCATCCAAGGCTATGTCCAACCCCACCTTGAACACCGCCAGGGATGAAGCATTCACAACTTCCCTGGGCAACCCATTCCAAGGCCCCACCACCCTCACAGTAAAGAATTTCTTCCTCAGATCCAATCTAAACCTCCCCTGTTTAAGTTTAAACCCATTACCCCTTGTCCTCTCACCACAGTCCCTAATGAAGAGTCCCTCCCCAGCACCCCTATAGGCCCCCTTCAGGTATTGGAAGGCTGCTATGAAGTCTCCACACAGCCTTCTCTTCTCCAGGCTGAACAGCCCCAATTTTCTCAGATTATCTTCATACGAGAGGTGCTCCAGTCCCCCGATCATCTTCATGGCCCTCCTCTGCACTTGTTCTAACAGTTCCATGTCCTTTTTATGTTGAGGACACCAGAACTGCATGCAATGTCCCCAGGAAGGAGAAAGGTATACCACGCTCCTCTTCTTTCCTTTGGCACTCAAGCCAGCAAGAAGTTGGACAATCCTTTTGAGCTCTGACACATTCATTAGAAACTGAATTAAAAATGACAGTCCAGGTTTATTTCCTTCTGCTTCCTCTGAGGAATACCCCTGCTATGAGGTTGTCCCTTGGAGTGGCTTTCTAAGTAGAGAAGAGATTTATTATTCATGGATGACATGGAGAGCATGACCCTGCCTGTACACACATTTTCCTAGCAGTACAGAGTCCTTCAGAGGGAAAAGATGTCTTCACTAAATAGTATAAAATTTTAGGAGTCTGAATTTGCGCATTTATATGCGCCAAAACCCTCCTCTGTGCCTTTTTTTTTTTTCCCTTGTTTTATCTGATTGAAAATAACCTGCAAAGTCCAGTGACAAGGAATAAATGTGCTGTCATCCCAGAGCAATCCCTTCTCTGCTGATATGGTGTAGCTATGTCCACATCCGGCAATACTTTCTGCAGATTCCGAGAAGGTAGGAAGGTTGATATAATGGATTTTAGCTGAGTCTCAGGCATCTCACAAAAGGATTTTCCTAAAAGGGTTGAAAAGGAGTTCAGGCCTGGGATTCTTTCTCTGTGTTGTTGGCTTTTATTTTTTTTAGTCATCTTTGTCCACATATTTTAGAGACATGCCAAACACACTTACTATAATCAAAGTGTATTTATATTCATACACCTTGTTAGCCCAAACATCTATTTTACCACTCTCATTTAAAGACTATTCAGGCAAGTGACATTAAATGGGAAGAACTTCATCTCAGTTTATGCCTAGTTTGGGGAAATGAACAGCTGTCACACAGTTCCTAGAGTTTGTTTTTCCTCTGTTTTGTGTTCTAGTGTACAGAACACAACATTACTGTTTCTTCATAAAATAATATGAGAAGTACACACAGCTGCAGGGCCATGAACTTCTTGGCATCACAGAGACATGGTGAGATGGCCTCTATGACTGGAGTGATGGAATGGAAGGATACAGGCTCTTCAGGAAGGACAGGCGGGGAAGACAATGAGGGGGTGTGTCTCTCTATGTCAGTGATCATCTGGAGTGCGCGCAGCTTTACCTGGAGATGGATGAAGAACCAACTGAGGGCTTATGAGTCTACTACAGTGTGACCTGTCCGTGCCCTCCCTTTAATCCTGACTCATTCCTTACAGAAAAGCATAGTCACCCCAGCTCTGGGACAATGGAGAGCGATTTGCACATTCAGTCATTTGGTGTGTTTATTTTTCAGGTTTTAATTCCCTTGTGGGAGAACGCTGATGGCTTTCAGTGTGTCAGCTTTCCTTAGCCAGTGAGCTTAATAATGGGCATTCAAACTCTGAAGCAGAAATAAAGTGAAGAAAACTATTCATTATCTCCAGTTTTTTTTAAGTGTATACAGAGCGTGAGTGCTTGGTCTCTGACACAGCCTTAGTGAACCCACTAGTGAAATTAGATCACTTCCTTGTAATTATGCTGCCCTTGGTATGGCTCAAAGGTGGATGTGACCCCTGACCTGATGTGGTTTACCCACGGCTCTGGGTGCACAGGGGAATGAATGTCTGTTTTGCTCTCCTGACTGTTTTGCCACGTGTGTTGCCCTGCCCAGCTGAACTTCACCTGTGTGCAGCATGCCTTACTAAATTTGCAGCATGCACCATCTGTGCCATTCTCAGGTGGAAACCTGTCAAGGTAGGTGAGCTATATGTGAGCTAAGCACCCTGTGAGACTCATGTGTGCTGGTGCACAGTCATGACAGACGTGTGCATTCTTCACACAAGTTCCTTTCTTTATTGGAAAGCAGCAAACTATTGCAGAGATGTTGATATAAATCACATCTGTAATTCACTTCTTCTCCAGAATGTCCCAAGACATGTTTAAGAGAATGGTTGTCATTGCTCAGCAGCTCAAACCCAAAAATTACTTTTCTGTGTGAAAAGAGTGGCAATTAGCAAACACTAATATAAAGATGACACCTATGTCCAAACAGTGTATACTGGAACTGGCTGGGATTTCTCATCAAAATCCATTTTTAGAAAAGTGTATGATTTCCACAAAATCAGCAGGAAGGAGATAAGTTTTTTAGAAATCTTTTTTGTGCATTCTGGGGTCATGGTTCTGTGTTACACAAGAAACTGCTTCAGCTTCTATGAGCATAATTTATTGTACAACCTGGGTGAAATGGATTACTTGATTTAAAAAAAAGCCCTGCATTTTGACTGCTCTTGTGCAAAATTAATATTAGTAAGTATAAAAACAACAGAGTGCTCTAATGGAGTGGAAAGTGTCAAAACACTTTCACATTGGTGGATTAGTCCAATAACAGAGGATAGGGAAAAGGAAATGGAATTTTTCTGAAAAAATAACCTTGACTTTGGACACATAACACCAATACAAAAATCACTATTGCTAAGAAAAACTGCAGACTGAATTTTCTCATTGAGCGAACTTTCCATTTAGGAAACAGTTTGCTTTGAAATGACAGCAAAAAGGTATTTCATAGGAGTATCAGGAGTGGAAAGACAAGAAGTGGAAAGGTGTTGCTCCTACTTGGAATCATTCATTCAGTGCTCTTCCAGAACTTTTCTTTTTGAAGAAATGAAAATTGTAAAGGGCAATCAGTGCAGTGTAAATCCTTGCCTAGGTCTTCCAGTCATAATGAGAATCTTCTTCAGTAATGATGAGAATCAAAGCAAAACCACCAAGTTTAATGACAAAAGGTAGGAATTCGGCTTGGATTAAAAAGAGTGTGCCACCAGCATTAAAACTGACTATCCATCTATCTGACATTTCTTCTTTCATCCTCCTTCTCCTTCTTGTCCATTACAATTTGATCTTGCAAGAGAGTCTATGTGAGCAGATATTGTGGTCAAAGAAAGCTGTATTACTGCAAGTAGCCTAGACAGGGCACTCTTGAATGAACCTGATAGTTGCTTCTACTTCTGCAATGCAGATATTGCCTCTTCAAGGCTTTTGGATTGCTGAACAAGCAAGGGATGCTAGAAGTAAATAAAAAAACATAATAGCTGTACTGAAAATCTGATGTAAATGGTATCAAGATGTAAAATATGGCTAACTAGTGAATGAACTAAAATAAGTGGCAGACAAATGTGAGTGATACAGCATAGATCACTCCCTTAATTTGATTCATTTGCCTTTCTGCATTCATTCAAGAAAGAAAAATATTACAAATATTGTTTCTTTTCAGAGACGATAGGTTAATCTAAGGTTAATGCAGCATTGTAACAGTCAGATTAGCTCTAAAGATCAGTTTTAAGAGACAGGCATTCTTGCAGATTAAATAAGGGCAGTTAGATTGCTTCATAGGATGCTCCCCTTAGTTTATAATTTTAGGGTCTCTGATAAATTCCCTGGAGAAACCTCATCGCATTACTGTAAAGGAAACCAAGAGAAAAAAAAAAAAAAATTCTTTTTCTTTTTTTTTTTTTTTTTAATTTTAAAATTCTCTCTTTCTTTCTTGTCATCAGTCTCGTACATAAATAAGAAATGAGTTTCAACAGCTTTGTTAAAACATTTGCAATGGATCAAATAAGAATTTTAGTTCAAGTTCCCAGTAACATGTTTCACTCTATAACCTCATCACAGAGTAGGTTGCTTTGAAGCAGACAGCAATTTATTCTGAGACATTTTTCTTTCATCTCTTTACAGTTCTATTGATGATTTTAAATGTTTGTGCTATTGCTACTTACATACAGTAAATGATAAATGATATATTACAACAACACCACCATGAAGCTGAATTGCTTTTTTAGTGAATTTTGAGAATTTACTGCTTTGAAAGGTAACAGATTGATAGTACTAGTGAGTTAAACCCTCTTTATCCCCAGGACAAGTATAATATGGGCGTAGCAAATATTTTCCAGACCTATAAATCAGCCATGGCACCTCAACTATCATCCACAGGGACCTGCTGCTCCCTGTGTTTCTCTTTTACCTTCCCCCCCCCCCCCCAAAATTATTTCTCAGATTGCATAAATTTCAAGAACAGAAGGGTAGTGGTATATCACATGAGCTTCTCTTTTCTGTATTAAACAATAATTATCAATTATTTGTACCAGAAAAGGTATGTAGGAATATCGTGTGTTGGTGGTTTGTGGTGCCTTGGACAGTGGAACAGGAGCTGATGAAATACAGTTCATAAATAGTGAGCTTCCAGCCATGGATGGGGCACTCTCCTTTACCTCTTAGAGAAATTCTTTTTTTAAAATCTCAGCTTTTTCACTGCTAATATTGTCATAAACCCGCTAAGTGCCTGCTGGCTTTAGCCCACCACAAAAATAACTGAAATTAGAGAAATGTTGGAAATACGGGGCTGGATTATCTCAGATATATTTACTCCATTCTCTCAGTGGATTTATACACATCACGCCATGGGAAAAGCAAGTTTCCAACAGAGCTCAGAAAGACCTTACAGGCGCTTCAGGCTAGTTTATAGCCAGTCCAGTAATTAATTTTCTGCAAGGCTTCCCCCATTTAGTATTCTCAATGAGACATTTTGCAAATTCCAGGTTTTTTTCTTCTGAGATGGATAAAAATCAAGTAATTACTGAATTTTTCTGAGGAACAATGGGGGAAAAAGCAGGCGTGAAATAAAAACAGAAGCACTTCAAACACATTATTTCAGCTCTTATAAAGAACAGTTGTCTCATAAATTCATCCCTTGTGAAGAGATCTCATGGAATACTAACCTTTGAAAACCTAGTAATATAAAATTAGTAGAATACTACTTGTTGCTGAAGACTGGCACCATTTTAGAGGTAAAAAAGGTTCTAGAATAGGTTTTATTTTGTGCAGGTTTTTTTTTTAAATAAACTGGAATCATAGCTCTGCAAGCCTGTTTAGCTTTCTGGGAAGTAGGTAATGGGATGCTCTTTTATATACATAATCTATAAACAGACTTCTCAGGTTATTTTTTTAATGCTTCTTTTATTTGGCCCAGCTTTTCTGTTGTCATCCATTTCAAGAAGCATGGACATTTTTATGACCTTACTTTGGATTAGTTGTTCTTCAGCACTGTTTAAAGGGACATTTCACCCTGAGTAGAACAGCCCTTGTCTTCTGAAATTCATAAAATTCAGATCTTGCCTGCAGTCAGTTATTCTCATTGTTCCCTTCTACTGTTGCTTTTTTCTCCTTTCAGTTTTGCTGGCAACCTGTGATTTGCTGTTAAGCACCCAACAATTCCACAATCACTGCTTCTTGAGGTTTTTGAAAACAATACAAATGCAGCAGAAAAAATACTTAATTTTCTAGTTTTATTTTTTAACTTGACACAAACTGAAACACTGCAGGCATTCTAAATTAGTCTACCACAGCAAATCTCATATAAGCGTTATTATATCTATTTATATAAACCCCAGAAAAACATTTTTGCTTTATTAGGGACTTTAATCACATTTATCTGTTTGGGTTTTAGAGCATCAGTGTCACATGATAGGTTTTGCACAGTTGACTGCCTATTAATTGAATGCTCTAATTCAACCTCTAATTCTACCTTTTAATGGTTGAAAGCCCATTAAAGCAGTTATTTCTCTAATAGTTGTGTAGAAAAGGTGATGCTGTTGTTTCACCCTGAATAATTCTTCTTCTCATCCTCTGACTAATCAGCCTGATGGGCTTGCCAAGCTCTTTCAGTTTGAGTTCAGTGCCAGAGCAGCACAAAACATTTTTTCAGAAGTATGCTTGCAATGAAAGTAAGACAGATTTGCTCTGTGTACATTATTCACAATAAAACACTCCTCTGTTTTCTGTTAGCATATACAATTAGTCTAATACTATTAATTAGCCTAAATAATAGGCTACACTACAAGTCTCTTGTCAACATTCAATATACTTTCAGAAAATTTGTGCCAAACCCTTTGCCTACCCATCTGGGCAGACTGTATGAAGCTAAATAAGTTTGCGCAGAAACAAGGAAAGATTTTTTTTTTCCCCAGCATGCACCGAGCTTTATAAAACTCTTGTCCAAGTTGAAAGACACTAGGTTACAGGATGTTTTTCCTCTTCAGCTATAAAAAAAGAAGCAGATATTTGCACCTGCCAAATTTGACTTCCATTCTGTGAACCTGTAATCACTGCAGGTAATGGCATTTTAGTGAAGAGTTAACTCAATAAGTAGCATTAAGGGACATGTTGTTTATGATTAATTTTGTTATACACATAGTAGGACTGACTAAATATCAGTGGCTAAATTATGACTATATACCAGTGGCTAAGTTTTCAAGGTACCTGATTTTATAACTCTATCTAAATGTTCTTTGCTCTTTTTTAGGCTCTCTAATGTATTAGAAATTGTCAATTTTTAAAAATTATTCATTAATATGCCAGCTTACATTGTTGCTTGGCATAAAGTCAAATGCAGCAAATGCTTTGTTAAACAATTGATCTAAGACTAGGGAACAAAGTCATCCATCCTCAGGTAGCAGGTTTTGTTTGTTCGCAAAACTGTTTGTCCTCATTCCGGCTAGGATAGAGTTAATTTTCTTCTGTGTAGCTGGTACAAGTGCTGCGTTTTGGGTTTAGTAAGAGGATAATGTTGATAACACACCAATCAATTTTTTTAGTTGTTGCTAGGTAATGTTTATTCTGATCAAGGACTTTTCAGTCTCCCATGCTCTGCCAGCGAAGAGGTGCACAAGAAGCCAGGAGGGAGCAGAGACAGGACACCTGACCCAAACTAGCCAAAGGGTGTTCCGTAACACAGAACATCATGCTCAGTATAGAAACTGGGGGGAACTTGGCTGGGAGCTGCCAGTGGCTGCTTGGGGATGGGCTGAGCACTAGTCAGCGGGTGGTGAGCAATTGTACTGTGCATCACTTGGGTCACTTGTGTTTTATTCCTATCTCTCTTTTTCATTTATTATTATTATTATTTCAATTATGAAACTGTTATTTTAACCTGCATGTTTTACCTTTTCTAATTCTCCCCTCTGTCCCACCAGGAGGGATGGGGGAGCAAGGGAGTGGCTGCACGGTATTTAGCTGCTGGCTGGAGTTAAATCACAGCATTGTTTCAGTGCAATTTCCTTTAGCAATACATCTTAAATCTGTGACATCCAATAGCATTACACAGCGCTGAATCTACTGTATGTGTTAAAATGTAGACTAAATACCTGTATGAAAACCAAGAGCTTACACAGACCTTTTAGAGCATTTTTGAGTGTATAATGGACATAAATTATTCAAGACATAAGCCAACTACTGTTCAGTTGAAGAAGAAACTTCTGTTATTCCCCCAGTGCTCATTATCAAGTTTGCTGAACTTTCCTCGAGAGCAGCTGGTGCTGGGCAGTGCTCAACAAAATGAGCAACAATCTGGCTTGTTGCATTGCAAATAAATCTTTCAAGTTTAGAGTGGGTCAAAGAGCAGAAATTGGTTGTTTCATGGTGTAGAAACTGTTGCATTAGCCATATTTTCAGCCTTTGGATAAAGAAAACCCCAAAAACATTACTGCTCCTGACTAAGGATCCTGGCCCTAAAAAACTATCCACTAGTTGCTGGCAATGAACAGATGAGGAATAAGGCAAATCAGTGATATAAACAAAATTCAGCAGCCATTTTGGGAAGACACAGCCCATTTTGTAACATGTCTCATTAAATCTAAGAATCTAATTCCTATTATATTACCCTTCTCTAATTTAAAAAAGAAAAAAAAAGGAAAAGAAAAAAAAATTACTTCAATTTTTTGGAAGGTGAATTGATTTGTAGAGGGTTCAGTTCCACAAGCTCACAGACACATGAGAGTCCCTGCGGTTCAATAAATTAAACAAAAAATGGAAATACCTTTGTGTATGTTCTAGGTTTCTCTACGTTTTAAGATTGAGGTGAGTCATAGTACCAAAGACAGTGAAATTTTGCAGGTTTTTGGTCAAAATTATTGATAATTTTCCAGATTCTGTAAGTTTTTTCAGATGAAATATGAAGACCATTTTAAAACAAGTTTTTTCTGAGACTGCCTTGTCAAAACTGAGTCCAGGTATAGCTGGAAAAAACTTGAGACTTTGTCCTAAAAGAGCAGTATGGATCCACGTTCTCTTGCTCAAATCCACTAACAGTGCGACCAGGATGTGATAAAGCAGAGATATGACTCCAGAGAAATACATGACTGCCAGCTCCATGGATGTGTGTACAGACAGCTCCAAGTCTTTCATGGAATTTATTATTATTTTGTAAGGTGAAGACAAGATATACATGATATCTGATACAGTAGCAAAAGATCCAACAGCATGTCAAGGACAGTGAGTAAGGGCATTGGCCCCTCAAAAAAACTCATCAGGAATTTCTGGAGCACCAGCAGATTTTCAGCAACACTTACAAATCACAAATGTCATATTGTGATAGACTGCAAATAATTAAAAATGACTTAATATGCTGCTTGTAAATGGGCTTGTTGAAAGCTTTGATCACAGAAAGAAAGGAATTATTTTAAAAACCTACTGTTAACAGTAGGTAAAAAGTTAATGAGAAACATGTAAATAATTAATTCTTCCTCTAAAGTCAGGAAAGATTTGTTATTGCTGCTAACGGACTCACAATATAGGTTATGTTGTCTTTTCTGAAGTAAGCAGAAAATAATTTATTGCACCAATATCTTTATTAGTGTTTGTATTCCCAGTAAAGAATATTTCCTAGCAGCTCGACTTGATGATATACACAGGATGGCAGGGCTAAATTGACACTTCAAAATAAACAGCATACTTCAGATCAAAAAAACATTGAAAGAAAATATTCAAAAAAAGTCTGGCACCTTGTATTTGCAAGAAAGCAACTGCAAAGCAGACAGGACTATTTGAGATGATCCAATTGTAATACTGCATTAAAGCACGGCACCTTCGTCCATGTGATGTCCTTCGAAGCAGTATCGTCAGAAGTAATGCCCTTCCTTTACTTACACATGTACAGTATGCAGAGTCATCACAGCTTGATGTCACTCAGGTCAAAAATACTTACATGATCCCAGGTGTTCAGACACGGTTATTTAACAACTGAACTGAACTGAAAATATACTCACCCTATCTTATTTGATAAATATTTTTGCCACATTACAATAATCTCTCATTTGACATTATGATACCAAGTAATGTGATAGCTCTCAGCTGTCCTATTGAAAATAATTCCTACTTATTTCTGCTGAGCTTACAAATTTAATTCAAACTTGCTGAATACATTCTGTTCATAGTACTAGAAGCTTTACTGTCTCAGGGACAATAAACCAGCAGATAACTTGGGGACAGGTATCAAGTTTAAAAAATATGTAAAAATCATCTTCCAAGTTCTTTCAATATAAGATAGACAATCAACTCCTGGCATGGCTTCATTCAAGTGTGACAGACACTGTTAATATTTAATTATAATTAATGCACAGTTTCTACTGTTGCTTCTGCTGCTGATAGAGAAAATACACCATGGCTATCTGACACTATTAATTTGCAAATATAAGTGAGTGAATATATTAGAGGGAAGGATTTTATTTTAGTTTTTTTTTTTTTTTTTTTAGGGCTAAAGTTGGTTTCTGAGTCTAGGGATTTACCACCATTCAGCTGTAAAAATATGCATTAACATTAAACAGAATCTAATCTAAAAGCCACCCAGAAAAAAACCCTGAAGTATCCCCAGTGAGTCTTTTCAGCTGTGCTTGAACAGATTTTTACAGTTCTGGCCTCTGGCAAGGCCCCAGCAGGGATGCTGCAGCCACACCTATGCCCATAATGGTATAGGACCTGACCTAACATTTCACCTATCCTCAGCTTTGCATCAATGAGCATTCCCCCAGTCTTCACATATCCTGTAACAAAATGGCCAAGTTCTTCATCCAAACTCATGATCCCCACGCAGCAGCATGTTGTTCTGTGCTGCACTGTCCTGTCTCCAGGCAAATCTTTGCAGCTCAGGTAGCAGATTGCATCTTTTCTGGATATTTCTTCCTGAAGCATTTTAAAATTCAGTAGCATCCAGCAAGAGCATAAGAAGCTGAATGACTTCATCCTTTTTATGTTTTACCTTGTGGGGGTCTGAAATAGCTACAGGCATTGATAGTTTTTATAACTTCATAAAAACTCAAAGGGATGATGGAGTTGAGGGAGTCTTGAATAGCTCCAGCAAGTCCTTCTCTGCAGAAGAAAGAAATCTCACAGTGTTTCATGTGAGGGCTGTTCCTCTTCTTCATTTAAGGGACAGTAACAGATTGTCTCCCCATGTCAATGGATGCATGTTTAGCCTTGTTTCTGACTCCTTTGGAAGCTATTCTCTACTGATCCAATCGTGAGCAAGTCTCCGGTCATTTGGCGAGTGGAGGGCAGTAAAAATGCTCCATGCAATACCAACCACATCATCCTTGTTTGTGCCTTAGGCCACAGAAAACAATGTGCCTCAACCATGTTCAGCTGAGTTGGTCGACTTGCGGTTTTTCAGCTCCTTTTTTTTTTCAGAATGCCATCTATGTATCACAGATACACTGTTACTGGAAATGATTTGTATCAGAAATAAGCAGAAGGAGGCTACAATAAGTCTAATACACCCAGCAGCAAGAAATTCTGCAGCATTTACACTTCCTGCAAGAAAAATTTCTGCTTCTTTGTCACATGCTGCTTCCCACATCTGGCCATGGCATGCATCTCAACTTGTCAGTGAACGTTGCTATTTCTAGGTTTCTGCTTCGCAGGCTTGATGTGGAACTGTGTGTGACCTAGCAACAGATCTGTAAAAGCAAATAATCTCAATCCTGATGAGAATAAAATTAATACATCTTTTACAGGGCACAGCTGCTACACTGGTGCTGCTCCCTGCACAGAAATGTTGTGAAAAATGTTCCCATTTTCCCTATTCATGCCACACAAGGCAGTCATTTTTTATTATCTTTCTATCTGTGTATTACATAGAAAGCAGCCTGGAAAAGCATCAGTCAACATTAATAATAAAAATAATGAAGAATTACGTGTGAGGGCTTACTAAACATGTTTTAGTACGTACCAAAGAAGCTGTGTCTGGGAGTCACACCCACTTTCATTCGTACAGCCTCTCTGATCACTGTATTAAATATCTGCCCAGTAGATGGTGGTGTTATTTCAACTACTTTGCTCTTCACTCTGCGAAAGCAGTCAGGCTGCACAAAACAGCTATGGGAAAAGCTGCTTCAGGATTTCACAGCTCCTAGGATGGCACTTGCAGGTTTTTTCCTGCAGCATTCTGATATTCCTTCTTGTAGAAATAAGTGTTACTGATATCTGTACTAAATTAGGCATTCATATAATTGTCTTGATGAAGATGCCAGTGACAGGAGGAAGGGTGCCATCTCACAAACAGGAAGAAATACTTTTTTGAAGAATCTCTTTTCCAGAAATTTCAGTCTGCTACAAGCTGCACTCCAGCCCTGGTCTGGTAGTGTAATTGCCTCCTTCTGGGATTTCCAGTCTTCTCCAAAGCTTATGTGGGATAACTTAATTATTCATGCTCCTTTCCAGCAATACTCTGTCCTTTCTTTCTCAGTTCTTGTAACATTTTTATTCTTTGCCCCTGTCTCCTCCTGAGCAGACACTTCATTAGATTTTCTCACTCTTGCAGTCTATACTGTGTCCTTTTCCTTGTCAAGCTGCTGGCCACATCTGGACACATAATATTTCATCTCCTGGCTGTTTAGCTGTCATGGAATAAGGCCTCATGAAGCAGCAGTAAATCCCATCACAGATTTGATGGCGTTTCCCCTTTGGATGGGAGCTTGAGGGGTGGAATAGCATTTTAGGGTGGAATCTCTCTCTGCAAGCACTAGATCAAGTTGAACTTAATCTTTTTGCTTACTTTAAAACCTATCATAGCCATTGCAGCATGACATGGTCAGTCATCAGCTGGAAGTGATCATCCAAAGGCAGCTTGATATATTTGTGTGCTCAGTGGATGATATTCAGTCAATTGCAGTCTGACACAATATCTGGAGACTAGCTTATATTTGCAGTTTGGCATAACTCATATATTCAGTGCATACTTTTTGAGTTGTTCTGTGTATTTAGCTAGCTGGCGTGTATCTTCATGAATACTTAATATGAGCTCAAAGTCTGAAACACAATGCAAGTAATTTTCCTGATGCCAGCATGAGTGGGTATTTTTAATACTTGTTTAGGTTTCAGTGTTTCCATATTGTAATGCTAAAAAAGCAATAACTGATTATAAATATTATATACTATCTAGAAAACTTAGGCCCAAACCTGTTTCTTGGATATTGGCAACACCTTTGGGAAGACCTAGGAGTCCAAGCAACTCTTGACACTAGTGCCCTTAATGACCTACACTAAACTAGAGTTCAAAAAAACATATATCTATGCCAACATACTTTTGCTCAAACTCTTTAATCATGAATTGAGCTGCTGCACTTCTTACACCACCGCTAGCCCAGGCAGACCTGTGGCTGGGTGCAGGGGGAGATTGGCCCAAGGTTGGCTGCCCTTCAGCCAGCTGGTCTGCTGCTGCTGCTGTGTCCTGCATCTCCTGGGAACTGCAGAGACATGCTGCACACCAGGCTGTTTGTATGACAGACCAGCACCTCCTCAGTGTGACATACTTCAAACAGCAGCTGATCTCTCCAAGATAGTATGGCTGTTGCTGTGTGGCTGCAAACCTGCCCATCATTGGGCTGTTTCCTCCAAATGGTGACAAAGGCAGGAGTTAGTGTCCTCTCATCATTCTTTAGGGTTTGACAGCTTCATGGAGGAGTGCTCCTCCAGTTGCACTGCCTCATATTGCTCCCACAAGCCTTTATTCCCATTCTCTGCCCCTTCCCAGGGAGTGAAGAGATGGCTCCAAGTCAGCAGCTCACTTGCAGTGTGCTTTACCTAAGGCTGCATTTGTTCCCTTCAACCAGGTTGCATGGAGATGGCACTGGTCTTGCTGCCTCTGGCACCTCTGGCCCTAGTGGGAGCTCCTGGAAATCTCAGAGTTTTGGGGCACCTGCAGTGCAGATACAGCTTAAATCGGTGGGCAGGACCCAAATCTCTGTTTCCAGTGTGTTTCCTCGACCACCACAGCCTACACACAGTCAAGGGGCAGTTAGTGTAGCGCTGTAGCCTGAGTTCCAGCTATCCCAGGGAGACAGCAATTCACATCCACTTATCCATGCAGATTAAGGTATAAAGATGTAGAACACATGAGAATGAGGCTGCTTGAGAAGAACGGAATATATATATATTTTAATATAAGGCAATTTATATGTAAAATGTTGGTAATAAAAAAAAAAGCCTTAAGCACAATATTCAAATTTTAGCAATGAAAATCCTGTATCTGACAATGATAAATCAGAGCATTAAAACCATGTCACTCAGAGAGCAGATGGTTTTTGCAGGGGAAACAAGGTTTGTAACGCGGAGTTAACATAGTGGTGACATAAACAGGATCAGTCATGTACAGCTGGTCGGTGTCCCCAGCAGTGCCAGGGTGGGAGCTGAGGAGGTGCAGAAATACTTCATGCTGCAGTGTGTTGCTATGGACACAAAGACTTCACCAGGGCTGCCAGGATTGTGTGTTTACAGGGTCAGACCCCATACTGCCCTTAAAATGATGGGAGCTACTTGCTGGTCAAGTAGTAAATTCTATTGAGTCGACTCTAATTGGAATATTCTAAATATTTCTTTCTTTTTTGTGTTCCAGGACCCAAATTACTTCATTTCTGAATAGTCTAAAATAATTCATAAACTAAACAAGTCTTACCTAATTGCCTCAATGTACCCCCATATGCAAATAGCCTTTAGATCACACGTGTCCATGGTCTTTTAGATGGCCTTTTATTGCACTTGATTTCCACATGGATGATCAGAAAGCAGCTTTTCATGTAACCTGAGGAGAAAGAAATGAAGGAGATCTCTCAAAGTGGAATACGTAAGCAGTTCCAATGCTTATAGAAAAGGTACCCAAGAAATAACTAAAGAGAGTGGAATAAATGTGTACCATATAGCCACAATCTCAGCCTGAAATGAATTTTTGACAGCTATATAGGCATTGGGAAATTTCACTCATACAATGCAAAGAATGGGGTCAGAAGCTAAATTTCATGGGAATTAGACTTTTAAGTATTTTAAGTTATGCTTGCTTAGAGCACTGGGCTGAAATGCAAAAGGTTTTCTAGTTTTGTGTTTAGGTTTTTTTGTGTTTTTTTTTTTTTTCCTACTATTTTTAGTTATATCTATTTCTAAAGCAGTGATTGGGAGGGTTTAGATGCTAGAAACCAACTATGCTATCAAGCAGTCTCAGACACAGAAGACTTAAACATGTAATACAGTGCTCAATTTAACAGGATTATCAGAAAGTAATAGTTAAGGCTTTGTTCTACTAAATGTTCACCCATTCTTTGTCAAGTATTTCGAATTACCAGGATTTTAATGGTAATATTTAACAGCTCCAAAACTCCAGGGTCTTTTAATATTTGCCACAACAGAGTTTTCAATTATCATAATTCTGTCCTTAAATTCTGTCATCATAATTATGCTTCATTACAGCAACATTCTTAAATCTGACTCATCAAAGCAAATTTTTAACTTGTTTCACTTGACATGCAGCTCAAACTGGAATTTAACCTCCTAAACAGACACACCATACTTTTTGTCAAAACTAAGAGTGAAAGGTCAAGCATTTATACAATTCTTATAATAATAACAGTAACGGTACAAGATAGAAATCACTAATACTTGAAACAGTCACTCACACCACAGCATGGCTGACCTTCCGAAAACCTAACGTTACAAAAAAGGTATTTGTAGAAGATAACAGCCATCTCTCTGATAATTCACCTGTCTTAGAAGAGCAATCCATTTGATATGCTATTAATTACATAAAAAATACTGAAATACCAATAAGCTACAGATCTTAATTTATTTAAATTTCTTATAAGCAATTCACTTTCAAAGTGCCTCAACATTTGCACTTGAAAAATGTGATCAGCCTACAAAAACTTCTCCCAGTGTCAGATGTTCTAGCCTCCACTGGTTCTGACTGATTTTAGTTTGATGGCAAACCAAGGTAGAGTCTGTTTTCCTCAAAAAATTGCTTTTAAACACACTGAAGTAGGATCACTGTAGCCAGCAGTGCACCACTGCATTGAGTTATTCCCTACCTCATCCTGGAATTATTGAAGTCAATTTTATTGCTGATTTTGTGGGAACAAACTGCAGACCTCTGTGTCTTTGCCAGTGTGGTTCCAAAGTCCCTTCTGCAGTGCTTTATCATAGAATCATAGAATCATAGAATAGTTAGGGTTGGAAAGGATCTCAAGATCATCTAGTTCCAACCCCCCTACCATGGGCAGGGACACCTCCCACTAAACCATGCCATCCAAGGCTCTGTCCAACCCCACCTTGAGCGCCGCCAGGGATGAAGCATTCACAACTTCCCTGGGCAACCCATTCCAGGGCCTCACCACCCTTACAGTAAAGAATTTCTTCCTCATATCCAGTCTAAACTTCCCCTCTTTAAGTTTGAACCCATTATCCCTTGTCCTCTCACCACAGTCCCTAATGAGGAGTCCCTCCCCAGCATCCCTATAAGCCCCCTTCAGATACTGGAAGGCTGCTATGAGGTCTCCACGCAGCCTTCTCTTCTCCAGGCTGAACAGCCCAAAATTTCTCAGCCTATCTTCATACGGGAGGTGCTCCAGTCCCCTCATCATCCTCGTGGCCCTTCTCTGGACTTGTTCTAACAGTTCCATGTCCTTTTTATGTTGAGGACACCAGAACTGCACACAATACTCCCAGTGAGGTCTCACGAGAGCAGAGTAAAGGGGCAGGATCACCTCCTTCAGCCGGCCGGTCATGCTTCTTTTGATGCAGCCCAGGATACGGTAGGCAAGAATTCAATTTAATACCTTTAGACCAGGAAGACTCCAAAACAAATATAGCTGAAACAAGCAGGTCATGGTAAAGGGTTAGCTACATTATACTGCTTCAAGTCACTTGTATGGTATGTCGTCTCTTAAGTCTGTGCAGCAGCCTCAGCATAGGAAGTTTGTGAATTAAAATTAGAATGTAAGAAATACTACATCATGAGGCTTTAAAATAACTGGCAATCTCATTGTCATCTTCTGTCACTGCCCTGTGGGAGGACGTGTGGAGTAAGGAGATTGTGTGACATAATAGATGAAGCAAGCCCTGGTAGTCAGCTGAGACTTGGAGTGGCTATATTATTTTAGACAAGTCCCTTGACCTTCTTTTGCTTCTCTCAAGCCAGCTGGAAAATTGGAGGTAACATAGAGCCAGAGTGAAAACTGGGCTTTGCTTAAAGGAGTATTTTCTAGAAAAGTAAATTGAAAAAAATAATTTCATAACACTATTTTTTTCAGTGCTGTAGTGTCTGTAGTACATGCAACTAATTCTATATATGCAATATAATTGTATATAGTATATATATGGAGTGCAATAGAAATTTATGAGATTTATAAATGCACGTCCTCAGATTTTAGGTATGTGTTACATACTAAAGAGAACCTGCAACTGCCTAAAATCTACAGATAATAAAAAAGTATTCCATACTCAATTGCTAATTAATCTAAGACCTTCTCTTTACATTTTTGTTAATATTAATGTAGTTGGTTAGCAGGCAAAAGACATGATTTATATAAATGCTGCAGTTAGCTCATTGCAAGAGGCTGTCAGCTATAACATAACAGCAAAAGGGGCTTGGAAACCTATCATCTGTATGCTTGCTCCCATTAATCCAGTGTCAACTGCGTAGTCTCTCCAGGAGGGGACAGTCATTCCTGTTTGACTACAGGCAATATACTGGTCAGGCTCTGTTTGAGAGATCCTGACTGGAAGGTGTAAAAGGCTTCAGACTGAAGTGAGCATTAAAGCTATTTCTTCATGTTTCACTGACAAACGTGAAGCTGTTTGGCCACTTTGTGCACTTTCTCTTGTTATTGTGGCTGATGGCCTCCAGTACCCACCTCTGTCTACTTCCTCTGAGGAAGCTCAGCCATCTCACCTTCCTCTGCAGCAGAAGTAGGCTGCAGCTCCTCTTGCAGAAGTTTTCCAATATTTTACCTTGCTGATCTGGTCTGGTTTAAATGATCACCCTGCTTCAAGCAGGCTGGAGTAGATGACCTCTAGATGTTCCTTCAGCTGGCATGTCTAGGCTCCCCTGGTCCTGCCTGCTCAATGATATAAAATCAGCTTAGTCACAATGGCATCTTCTATAAGCATGGGCAACAGCTGAGCCTTAGGTGTCTCATTAACCAGTTTAAGAGGCTGTCTTGGAAATCCTGAAGAGTTCATACTGATTTGCATTCACCCATGAATTCTTCTGGGTGTGCAAGCCTGGATTACTTATAGCGCCTCTCAAATCATCAAATTGCCTTTGATCCAAAGTCTCCAACTGATGTAAATGGGAGATCGTGGAACATGTTCCTAAAAAGAATCATGGATAATATAAAATGTATTGCCAATCTAAGATGATAGCTGAGTTATATTAAACTTTTCTGTCTCAGATAACTGATCCTAAGCAGCTGCTAATGCAAGAGTAGCAGCCTGAGAGTAGTTTTGTTCTTCCTTTTCAGTAAAACTCTTTCAGTTGTCACAAATGAAGGTGTAGGATAATATCAGCCCTGAGATCTGCATTTATCAGATCAATATGATTTGATTTAAAGTCTATATGTAGATAGTCCATTCATAACTAAACAAATGAGTACTTTTTAAAATCAAGTACAGCAAAGAAATATGTCTGGCAACAACTAAAATAATATATGAAGATACCAGTAATGCCACATATACGTGTATGACAAAAGAAGTAAGTAATTACCTGAAGGAGGCCTATAGGGGTGCTGGGGAGGGACTCTTCATTAGGACTGTAATGATAGGACAAGGGGTAATAGGTTCAAACTTAAAGAGGGGAAGTTTAGACTGGATATGAGGAAGAAATTCTTTACTGTGAGGGTGGTGAGGCACTGGAATGGGTTGCCCAGGGAAGTTGTGAATGCTTCATCCCTGGCGGCGTTCAAGGTGGGGCTGGACAGAGCCTTGGATGACATGGTTTAGTGGGAGGTGTCCCTGCCCATGGCAGGGGGGTTGGAACTCGATGATCTTGAGATCCTTTCCAACCCTAACTATTCTATGATTCTATGAATTACAAGGCATGGCTTAAACAGTATTACTGTACAGGGATATTAGAGCACTTTTATTATATTGCAAAGCAAAGATGAATATCTTTATTTCCTGATGGCATTTTGAGAACCACCCCCCATACAAGCCAGTGATCCTTAATATTGTTAATTATCATCAAGACTGATATAAATTTATGTACATGAAAGGACAAGCAAATATATGTGCTTGAATTTACATGGTTGTTTTCATTCAGTTCCAATTTACCTGCTTTTTTGTGTCCCTAACGTTAAGCATGATCATGACTTGACTGTTGACCATTTAAAATCTTCAGAAACTATTAGCTACTTAGATGACGAGATGAAGTAATGTCATGTACATAGCTGGTCTTTGGACCTTGGTCTTCGGACCCTGGTCTTCGGATCAGTTTTGTGCTGGAATTCTTGCAGTGTAGTGGAATGTATAATGAAAAATAATCTTATTAATGCTTTAAAAACATATGCTGAAAATATTTTTACTCACACAGTGTTAGCTATTAATTTTCAACTTGGATTGCTAGTGATAACATGCTGAAATTCAGTGATGATCAAGAGAAGCAGCAGAAAACAGTGTACCAAGTGAAAGGAAATTTATAAAATGTTGTGCCTGTCCTTGATGAATCATCAGCCCTTGCTAAGCATCAAACACACAATTCTGGGTATGGACAGTCTACCATTTCGCATGTTCTCCCCAATATCTTCTGTATGATGAAAGCAAAAAAAAAATGCCAGTCTTTGCTTAGCCGCTACTGAAACACAATCAATGGCTCATAAAAGCTTACAGCCCCGTTTGGTGAAGGAATATGAACAAGCACTTGGAGTCATCCATGTTGGAAAATGGTTGCATTTTAGAAGTCTTTCACAGCTGGAATTTCTATTTTGTCTAGTGGAGCTGAATCAGTTCATTTAATCCAAGCAGTAGTTCAAGCCCCCAGGTGAGCCAGGCAAGCAAATTCCACAAGAGACTCGAAATTTGGCTGTGCAAAAAAAGTGACTTTGTCTGGGCTTGAGTTACCTTTACAAATACAAGTGCATATATCAATCTCTGCAAGCACATATGGAATTGGTTGGAAATTAGGCATCCCCTGACAAGGTTATTTGTCTTCAGAGTCAACAATTACATATGATTAACCTTTGACAAGGTAAAGACCAAATATAGTAAAGTTCCTTATTTAAAATTATTTATTTTGTTTATCATTTACAGAAGTCCAATCATGTCATCATTTCATCTAATAAAATAATATTGAAAGACCCATGGCAGGTAGGTAAGAAGTAACAGCAAAAGCTCAACAAGATATTTTTTCTGTACTTCGATTACAGTTACTTACTGGCCTGGCACAAAACCATAAATGAGTACAGAAAACATTCATCCTGTTCACTTTTCTATTAGCACAACACTGCTTTGCCTTTTGTTTCCTGAGTGTCTTTTCACAGAATCATAGAATTACGGAATAGGTTGGGTTGGAAGAGACCTTCAAAGGTCATTTAGTCCAACCCCCCCTGCAATAAGCAGGGACATCTTCAACTAGATCAGGTTGCCAAGAACTACATTCAACCTGGCCTTGAATGTCTTTAGGAGTGGCATATCAACCGCCTCTCTAGGCAACCTGTGCCAGTATTTTACTATTCTCATTGTAAAATTTTTTTCCTCAAGTCCAGCGTGAATCTCTCATCCTTTAGTTTAAAACCGTTACCCCCCGTCCTATCTCAACAGGCCCTGCTAAAGTCCTGTATACTCTAGTCTCAAGTGCTCCTGACTGAGATAATTCTGAAATAATTTAGCAATAAAATGGATACTAATGATAAAATCTCTTTGCTATGCATTGATATTTGCCAGACATTTCATTCACTAACAAGAAGTGAATAAATGTGAAGCTTAATCACACCCCACTTCACAGGGCTTTTTTTATTAAATACAATGAAAACACAGATTTATTTTAAAGTCATGCTAAGGTTAGGATTTTGCTATAATAATTATTGATGAAATTTAACTACTTGCATTTGCAACCTTTGAGCCAACACAAAAAGGAAACCTACAGAGGGCGGAAGAAAAGACAGGCAGCCTTGGAGGAATGCAAAGAAATATTCTGAGCAACCAGGGAATGCATTAGGAAAGCTAAATCACTTATAGGATGGCCAGGAGTTAAAGCTGGCCAGGAACATCAAGGGCACTTAGGAAAGCTTCTGTAGGTTTGTTAGTAATAAAAGGAAAACTAGGGAAAACATAGTTCCTCTCTGGAAGGAAATGGGAGACCTTGATGATCTTCAAGATCTTTTCCAGCCTAAGTGATTCTACGCTACGAGAGTTGGTAGATTTATATCAGATATTAAGAATTTTTTTAGTGTGACAGTGATGAGACACTGGAACAGTTTACTTAGAGAATCTGTGGATGCCTCATTCCTGGAAGTGTTCAAGGCCAGGTTGGACGCGACTTTGAGCAGCCTGATCTGGTGGAAGCTGTCCCTGCACTTGGCAGGGGGGTTGGAACTAGATGAGAGTTACAGTCCCTTCCAACCCAAACCATTCTATGACTACAATTCTGTGATAATACCCATCTAATAAATCATATTTTTGTGTCCTTTATCTCATATGTCTATCATTGATAAAAAGTATCTTCCCTATGATGTTAGCCATCAAATCTGTTATTCATAAGCATGTTTTCACGCTTAGGAATTAAGCTATAACAAATGTTTTCAACTGCACTTTCTTTAACAAAATATTAATTGCATTTTTGCAAATTAAATAGTGTGTAAAGAAAACAATGGTAAAGGCAAATATGTCAAGTCACAGGCCAGCCAGTCCTGCCCTTGACTGACTGAGGGAAAGCTTTCTGCTTTGGTAAATACTAAGAATGGAATTTGAAAAAGACTAATTAATGTGCACAGCCCCTATTGACTCTCAGAAAGACCTGACTTTCAAGGTCACTTAACTATTTTTAATTATTTCATCCTTAGCCTTAAACAGGAGACTCACATCACCATGGTATTCAAGAAAAATATAAAAAGGTGCCATACCTTGGAAACTACTCTAATGACTGAAAAATCGAAATCCATTTTATTCAACTATTTAAAACCTCTTGTTAGAAGAGATTTTCCTGGCATTTGAACAGGGGGATCCAAATATTTCTTGGATGCTCAAGTGTATAGTTCCTTCTGATAGTGAATGCAAAACAGCTAATCTTCCTCTGACACTGAAATACCTTTGCCTGGGTACAAAGTAAGCTATCATCAGAAAAAATATCATAAATAAAATATGATTTATCTATACATGGCAACTAACATATATAATATATAACATATAGAATTTAGTAGCAACAGCAGACTGAATGACTGCTTGTAGAAAAGAAGTACTGTTGTTACGATCAGCATCAGGGTAAATATGAGTGTCCCAAAATGGATTCCTTATTGGCTTGTTATTGGGTGTAAAAAACCACTACCTGTCCTTCTCCAGAAATCAGTAGATTGTTTGTTTTTAATGGAAAAAGCCAAATGGCAATAAAGAGGAATCATACAGTCTGCCAGAAGTGCAAACAGTGAAAGCTGGACATGTACATTGCATAATGCTTTGTAAACTGACAGCTGATACTGGTAAATACCATCAGACAATACCTTTGTCCTCTCTCCCACTGCTCATCTTAATCTTGCCTAAAAAACATGGGAGTCTAGTTATAAGAACACAGAGATTCCTTTCCTGATAGAGTGGAGAGTCAGTGGTAGAAGGAAATTCTGAGCTAAAAGTAGGATTTCATAAAAGAGAATTATTTTTATTATAAATGCATAAAAAGAGAAACTTATGTGAGTATCAGGAGGGTTTTTTGAGTGGAAACAGTGAAATTTCAGTTCATCCATATGATGGAGCCTTATAAAATCCTAATGTGGAAACATCTGTTTAAAGTAACGGCCCTGTGTCTTGCCTTATAATCTAAACCAAAGGACTATTTCAGCTTTATGACTAGCACCACTGTGACTCAGAGTGGGCCACACGCCTCTCATGTGTTTGTCTCCAGCTCTGAAAAATAGGTTAATACTGCTTGTCTCACAGCGAAGTTGTGAGCTTGCATTTTTAAGCCAGGCTGGGGATGATTAGAAAGTATGTTGAGGTAACTGACTGATACTTGCAAGGTGGTTTGAATGCAAATATCAAGTACTTTTTATTCAGATTTTTTTATCTTTGCTTTCCCATTTACAAACCAGTGCACATATGGCAAATTTCTTAGTTCAAAAGACATTTTTTAAGGAAGTTTACAAGCCATAGCCTATCAGAAGGTCTGAACAAGGTGGTTTTGTTTTGCTTCTTTCAGATTTACTGTTTACAGCTTTTACCATTGAAGTTTGAAAAGTTCAAGAAAAGAAATATAAACGTCTGTTTGTCTTTGAAAGCATTTGGAAGACTATAGCATGATTGCTTTCTTTACATACTGAAGCACCTGGTCTTTTTTGGTGACTTTATCTCTTTCTAGTTCTCTCTTAATTTTGTGCTTTTGTCGATTTTAGTTTTCACCTTTTTTTGATTTCTTCCCTTGTAAGCACACACACTTACCATCCATCTCTCACTTTCTTGCTCCCTCTCGAGGTATGAAATGCGCTGTGGCTGTCCAGTGCAACAGTTCTGATATTGCTCAAGGTCAAAGTCTTGCAGTTCCTGTGACTTGCATGTGTTTAATAATTTTTCTTGTGTCCCTGAAAATGCTAACGCTGCTGCTGTACGGGGAGACCATGAGCTGTGGGTATGAAAGCTTCTGATGACAGCAAAAGTGTCCCAGGTACCCCCAGAAAGAGGGCAAAAGGTGGAACCCAGCAAAATCCACCAGCACCAACAACAGCTCTTACCTCATAGAAATTCTCCCAGGGAGCATCTGGTCTTCGTCATGGATTTTCAGAGGTGGGAGCCTCTTCTACCTATTCCCTTCCCCAAGAAACTGAGCTACTACCACTGCCCCAGTTCATACAGATCAATCTATGGATTTTGCAAAACAGAATGACATGGTGGATCTGGCCTTTGGAGAGTTGAAATGACCACGTGCAAGTGCACTGGGGATCTTATGTGAACCCCATTAGCAGCAGCCTGCAGCCAGCACATGAGGGAGTGGCCCTGAAGCTCACAATGACTTTCATTTTAATTTTTTTTCCAATCTGCTAAACAGCTTCAATATAACCTTGGTGATGCTCCTGAATGCTCACAGCCATTTTTATTATTAAAACAGCTACAGGAATTATTGTACTGATTAGTCAAATATTGATTCGCATGCTGTTCCTCCTGGATAAACATTGTACAGTCATAATTATATTTACAGAACAGGAGCAGGATGCGTGGATCAAGTCCATTTCCATTCAACTGGCTGCTGTGTTTTCTGAAGGATATAATATTCCCTTTGGATGATCTACAACAAACTTTTAGCGGTTTAAACAAGAGGCCTTTATAGCTCTAGTAGTATAAAAGACCCTTTTAAATACCATACTTTTTTGTGGGCCTGATTCAAACATGTAAGTAAAAACCTATCAGCTGCAATAATAGGCCTCACCATGCTGAAGTACATTGAGTCTTCATCAAAGCTCATAATTTCTACTGCATTTGCAAGGTCCAGAAATCAGAAATTCTGTCACTAGTTGCACAAATATCTAGCTTTTGATTTAAAATTGTGATGTTGCTTTTGCTAAATGGAAGTCCATTTCAGACACTTATGTTCCTACCTCAATAATATCTGCAATTGCTTGATTCTACTGAACAACTTTGTGCTGGAGTGATTGAAATTTCTTCCAGTTCAGGAGCACTTGTAGAGGTAGAAACTGGTTAAAACTAGATCTGACATGCATGAAATTATGATTCCTTTTTCCTGCGTGTCACTAATCAACTTATTTGGTCTTTAAAATGAAGGTCCATTGTGCAACGTTGTTCCAGAAGGCTTCAAAGTCATTGATCACGAAATATGAATCCATCGCAGGGCGCAATTGTGTTGAACTGTCATCATCCCACAACAGGCACTTTGGAAACATAAGAAAAGATGCACTCTTACTTAAATAGTCATAGCAGGATCTTGTCTCCTGGTAATACAGCTTTTACTAACTGAGAATGCAGAAGATAATTTGATATAGCTGCTGAAAAAAAGTTAGGAACAACCTCTGAGTGTATTTTTCAGGCTCTCATGATACTGTAAGTCTTCTGCATTATTAAAATAGATGAATTCATGGTTGTAGTGTTGAATAGCCAAGTACTCACCAAATTAAAATCACTGCAGAACAGTAACCAGAGCTGTCAGCCTGTTTTCAGAAGGGTCTCAGTGAAGTCCCATGACAGTAGGTAAACAAATATTTGAGCTGACCAGCTTCTGGGAGGAAGAGAGCCTCCGTGACAGGAATATTAGGTGGGAATTTGAACTTGTTCCTTGAGAGAGGATTCTTCCTGGTTTTCTGTGAAAACCTGAAACACTGTCCTTTCTGCTATATAGATTTTAATTCATGGTTTGACCTTCTTAGGTACACACTAAAAGTCCAGATGCTGCCCCACACTAAACTCCATCTTATTGCTCTATTCTGCTGTGCTGCACACAGTGAATGAAGGCAACCGATACATAAACTCATATTAGTCCTTCCTTTTATTCCCTCTCTTTATCCTTCTTTGCCTGTGAGATTTACAACTGAGAGAATGTATTTCTGAAGTGTTCAGAAACTCTCACACTTGTAGGTAGTGCTACTGAAAATTAAATATAGTAAAAATGGAACCGAGATTGTTTTCAAAACCAGCTTGGTATACTTTATTGGCTCCCAGCAATCAATACGATGTGCATGAAGAAATCATCTGTGTATGTTATGCATACAGATGACATCAGAAATGGGAACATGTAATTGCCTTCTAAACCAAGAACACATAACTATTTGAAGTTGCATTCAGCTGGCCTGTATCTTTTTAAATGTACCTTGAATTCTTTTGTAATGTGAGTTGGGTCAAATAAGGGTAGAGAACACTACCTTCTCTGTTTTTATCGTTATTTTCTGGACAAAGTATTACCAAAAAAGCTATGGCAGGGCATGACAGGCTTTGTATAATAGAGATTTACAATGGATTTGCTGATGGGCTGTTAGTGCAGCAGTAGCCAACAGAGCTATGATAAAGAGCTTTATCTGGGGTTAAAGCTTCTGGAATTACTCATCAATTGGATTAACGAACTGTAATTCATCATGCATGTCAATCCTCTTTAGTTTAACTACTTCTTTCACATGTAACATTCATCCAAGTAAGACCTCTGCTCTGGGAAAGTTCAAGAACAGTATTGAGACTTCCGTGATTTCACATTCATTTTAAATCCTTAATGTGATCAAAATTCGCTTTATTCCTTCACTCTGTAACACCACTGTAATTTTTCTTTATATAATACTTAAAGTATTTTTTAAAAACCCTCATTTCAGAGCTCAGGTGTAAAATTTTTTTTTTAAGATATTTTTAGATTTCAAGGCCACAGAAGTGTCTTCGTTGGTCTTTTTTTTTTTTTTTTTTTTTTTTTTTTTTTTTTTTTTAAGAAATAGAAACACTGGAACACTGGAAGTATTTAACTTTGATTGAGGTTTTTTGATTGAAGTGCAGGACATTTTATTAAAACATTTACTTAAGTGGAGTCAAAAGAGATGCAACTTAAAAATTCCAGTAGTTTGTGGTTAAAAATTTTCTTCATAAAATATGGTCTAGGTTTTATTTCCTCCCGTTTTTTCCCATGTGCTGATAAATGACCTAAAATATTAAAAGGTGCTTTTAGATTTTTGCCTCAGATAAGGCATTCCATTTGCACTTTCAAATGACACTTCTTCATTGAATATACAGAATATCAGTACTCAAGCGATGGCACTCTGAAACAGTAACATTTAGCCCTGCCTAGCTCTCAAAAGCTGAAAACAGATTCTACAGATACCACTCCTCTGGAGTTGTTAATAAATTGCCTCAGAGTCTGGTTACAGAAGAATATGTGCATGGCAGGAAGTCAGAATTTGAAATGAAAATGTTTCTGAAGTTTGGAAGTTACCTAATCACACATCTTCCCATTTGCTCTGCGTGTGTCAAAACCCCTTGGCCTGAAACCCAAAAGGGTGAGGAGTTCTCTTTTTTCATATCTTGGTGGAGCGAAAGAGCTGTTTCATCTGCATATCCCAGCGGTTCTCAGTTTTCTGCAGACAGAAGCTCCTGAGGAAAAGGAGCTATCTAGTCCCATTTATTTGTAGAGTGGAAGTCATAGTCGCAGAGATGGTTTAATGCACGTACACTTTCTATACAGAGCATTTGCAGTGAAACGGCAGGACTCACCCTGCCTGAAAGAAGTGCAGAATAGATTAAGGAGAGGAGCAAAAAGAGCTTTTGCTATTTTATATCAAGGGCCTTTTTCTCTGCTACTAGTCCCTCTGTGTTGGTGGGTGGATGCTTTTATGGGAAGTGGTGAAAGCCTGTGTCTCACTGAGATGCATTGTAAAGCCCTTCTGCAGGAGGGAAGAGCGGAGATGAGCCAATGCCGGCAAGATCTCACCAGCTCCACCACTGAATATGAATCATGTCATTAGAGCTGGGTTAAAGTGCCTCAAGAGAGGGCCAGGCTTAGCAAATGGACTGGAAGATAGGTCAGGCTGGTTGTACCCAAACTCTAATATTATAATATTCCCTGGCACCAAAGGAGAGGCGTAGCTTAGGCAAGGAAAAAGAGAGGAAAGTGATATCCAAAGTGACATTTTCCCGTTTGTTTTTCACTTGGTCTGGGAGAATTGAGTTAATGAAATATTGACAATGTTTCTGTGAGTGAATGCATTACTTAACATTAAGAGAAATAACTTTTATGAGGAAAGGTAATGTCCCTTATTAAACCAACTAATTAGAAAATAGATAGACTTTCAAGCCAGAGTCCCTTTGTCAGTCTGACAAGAAGAACAAAATTCAAGCTAATGCAGGTCAGACACAGTAGCTCATAATTCAATCTAATTCTGTTAATCACTTTGTGGCAGAGAACAGAGCTGTCATCTTGGAGCAGTAAGGGCTCTTAACAGGGGACAGGGACCATCACCATAGTCTGGGGGAAATATGAAGGTGCTCAGTGTTGTGGAGAGGAAGATTGCAATGTGTGGGTGTAAATGTGAAAGATTTCTGAGTAGGACTAGCTCCTGGGAAAGCTTTGAGACAGCTGAGGAATGTTGATGGGAAAGTTTTGGAAGTATTGTGGGCAAGATAAGAAGGAAGAGAGAAGCGAGAAGCAAGCAGCCAATCAAGGCAACCAGTGAGCAAGATATCCACCAATGAAGAAGTGAAGAGACCCACGTGGGGGGTGTTAGTGAACCAATTGTATTAGCCGTTCGTACACGCAGGTACTTCAGGAAGCCTATATCAACCCTGGACCATCAGATAATAAACAATTTCGTTTCATCACCAGAAACGGGGTTTGTGTCTTATGTCTCCACAGTAATGTAATGTAGAACAAGAACTCTTAAAGATTTGTATTAACCAGTTAGCTTCTAAACTTTTAGTTCCTGGCATGTCTTCCTAAGGTATTTTTCTGGGTCTTGTGTGTCAGCTCTGAGATGGCTCAAGGATCTGTTTAGAGGAAATGCTCTTCCACTGGAGAATAGGAATAGTGATTCATATGGCATTGTTGTCTTCCTAATAGGATTGTTCACTCTTTTTCATTCCTAAATTTGCCTTGTTCTGTACACAGACTCATCACTGAAATTTAGCTGCCTTGTATATGAGATAGCCATCACCCAGTTAAGGCAAAAACACTCCTTCAGAGAAAATTTCTTGTCACTTACCTTCAGGGAAGGCTGATACTGGATTAACTTAATGCATTTGACAGAAAACATTGATAATTCAATAGCTGTCACATCATCTATAGCATCCTACAAAGGGGCAATGACTCGCAGAAGCCCTAGATGGGAATGGAAACCATGGAGGTTATCCAGCCTAAATTATTATTGATATTTCAGATACATTTTGTGATGGGTTGGATCAGCCTTTACAGGTGGTGAAACAGAGGGCATCAAGGTAGCTTTAACCAGCTGCCTTATCTGTGTAGCCATCCCAAGTTCAGGACAATTATTTCACTGATTGTAAGTAGGGCTTAGAAAATTACTGTTAATCCAAGGAATTCACAGAGGCTGCTCAAGACAGAAGTAGTTTATTTTTGTTTTAAAGATATTAGCTTTTTATTTGAATCTGGACTTTGCTGCTAACAGTAGGATTTGAAAGATTAACTATAAAGGCTAGAAGACATGGAAAATATTTGCAATAAAAATTATGGTTTTGTTTTAGATTTTGTTTTTGGTTTTGTATTTGTTTTGCTTTTTGGTTTTGGTTAGGTGTTTTGTTTGTTTGTTTATTCCTTTAATTACAAGGATAAAAGTTAATTGGGCTGTGCCCAGTTGAACCATCTTCTGTAGGGCAACATGGGAATCTTACCATTGATCTGAAGTTTCTTGACATGTGTAGAAGGCAGAAATGAGCACAGTGAACCAACATTATCCATTAAATATAAGACTGCACTTTCAGTATCAATTAAAGATATTTTTTTCAGATTTTCTTCATTGCAGATGTAAACTGAGTTAGTGACAGATAGACATTCCCATGTCACAGACAATGAAGATACAGGAGAGAGCTCAGGGCTCCTGGGAAAATCAGCCTCTTGTAATGCAGATTTCAAAGCCTTGCAAAACAGATTGCAAGGTCTTGCAGTGAAGTACAAGAATGACTGCACTAAGCCTAGGCAATTGCTCTCTGAGGCTTAGCTGCAACCAAACTTGGTCTTATGGCTAGCCTGTGCAGTTTAGGTTCCACAGATTGCCTAAATGTCCAAATTGAAAACAGTGTGATATTATGGCTTTTACTAAAATTTTGATTTCCCTGTTTGTGAAGCAGAATGCTGCAGTGAATAGACATGTGGTTTGTTCTTATATATCCAGTACACAGGGTATTAGATATACAGATTTATGCCACTGGTTATGCCAACATCTTCATGTCAAGCGCCAACACTTATTTCATGCTAAGGTGAAGAAGCATTTTGTGGGCTGCAGTCAGGATGTACATGTCTAAACTACTGAAGGCCCGCAGAGATTAAAAGCTGTCTACAGTTGTTGATAACAGTATCAGACATCCTCATTTACGAGCTGTCTTTTAGAGTCTGCAGATTATAAGGTCTGTCTCTGATACCATCCATGCCAGCAGCGACTTGGTATGTGCCCTTGAAGCAGCTGACTCAAAGTTAATGTCATCCAATTCAAAACTGTCTACACCCACCTCAAAATCTGAGCAATTTATATGAAGTTTAACACACACATTCAGCCTATGAGTGTGACAATAAGCAAGCATTGCATAGAAACACTGATGCATATGTTAATATGCCAGGAAAGCATTACGCTGAATTGAAATTTTATTTCTGGCTATAATCACCTTAGGTGAAAATCAGGGTTGCACACCTCATGGGTTGACCCACAGTGCTAGCACATATCCATCCCACTTACCCGTGTCCTCTCTTCTGAAACCCTCATACAGGCTAAGTAACTCTTTCTGTGTTGAAATAAATCTCTGTAGCTTGTCTTTTTCTTTATTTGAAGCAGATTTGGGGGGCTCTTTTATAGCACAATATGCAAGCAATATACTCTGCATCTATTGCAATTGATCTCAGTGGCTTTGCTCTCCAAACCAAGTAAGTATTGATCTCATCCTGGATCACCTCTCCTGCTCCTGGATCACCTCTCCTCTTAGGTCTGTTCTGTGCTTTAGAGAGCCCTGATTCCCCATCCTAGGAATTACTCCAGTCAAATAATTACACTTCACTTTATTTGTATTTAGGATGTAGTTTGAGGGCTAAGATTACTTCTCTGAAAAATCCCACCTCTTCCACTTTTGTGGAGATTTTCTTCAACATAGCTGGCACCAATTCAAATTGAACATTTTTAGATAACTACCACAAAAACCATCAAACACTTCTGTTGAGTGTAAAAGTCAATGTCTGAAGCCCAGGAAAAACTACTCAAATTGTCATTTAAAATGTCAGCGCTGGCTATAATGAAAACTGAATTTTCATCTACTCCAAGAAGCACACTTACAAGGGGATTTTTCTAGAGTTTTGATAACTGTGATATATGAGGAAAAATCACCATTATATATATATGAAAATTAATTTCCAGAAACACAGATTATACTATATTATTATTTTCTTAACACTTAATGAGAACTATGCTGCTGGGAAGATGACAGTTACCGCACAATTGCAAAACACATGTGAGCCTAGCAAATAAAATCTGATTTTCTAATATTGCACAAGATAAATCACAATATGTAGCTTTACAAAAAGGTGAATTCCACAATATTAAAGAAAAAGTTTATCACAGATAATTGCTTGCTCTGTTTATGCTGTTCCTGTAGAACTTGGATAAGCAATTTAAGTTACAGAGATTTATAACTGTTTTCATGAAGATGTATGAAACTAAAAAAATTGCAAGCTTTTTTAATCCACCTATAAATCATTTTATGCTTTTAATTTCTTCCATATAAATTTTATGGGTTCATATATAAAATAGAAATTAAAATTGCTACATGCTTTCAGATGAACCAGCTTTTGCATTTATTTTCACCTTTTTATTATTACCTTATGTACTCTCTTCAAGTAGAATACACTAAAATTCCCACAGGTTACTTAATATTAAATATTTAATGGCTGTTATAATTCTGCATTTAAAAATATTTTTGTAGGGATGTCAGTGGTGGGTGCTTGCATATCTTTCATCTTAATATTACTAGTAATGTGTTCATTAGTTTGGAAAACAGAGTAAGGGTGAGGGAGCCTTTTTTGAAAACTAGCCAAGGCTGCTACAATGTAATTTCTAAAGCAGTGGGAAACCAGCTCAGGAAGGAGCAAGCCGCAGCCGCTCAGAGTCCGGGCGCTCTTGAGTCAGGCTAGTTTTCTACATTTCCCCTGGCCGATCCCTGACCTCGAGGCAAGTACTGGGGAGCTGCCACTTAAAGATTTTCTTTTTTTCAGTCTCTCTTGGGAAGATACAGAAAAATTCCTCTTTTTCTAGCAAAGCTGTATGGATTTTATGTCTCAGCATTGCGCGCTTTCAGCCCGGAAAGCCAACTGTGTCCTGGGCTGCATCAAAAGGAGCATGGCCAGCAGGTAAAGGGAGGCTATTCTCACCCTCTACTCCACTTTCGTGAGACCCCTCCTGGACCTGCATCCAGCCCTGAGGCCCTCTCCTTCTCATGGACATGGACCTGTTGGAGTCAATCCAGAGAAGAGCCACGAGGATGCTCCGAGGGCTGGAGCACCTCTCCTATGAAGACAGGCTGAGAGAGGGGGTTGTTCATGCTGGAGAAGAGAAGGCTGCAGGGAGACCTTAGAGCAGCTTCCAGTGCCTAAAGAAATCTGGAGAGGGACTTTTTATAAGGGCATGTGGTGACAGGACAGGGGGGGGAATGGCTTTAAATTAAAAAAAGGTAGATTTAGATTAAATATTAAGAAGAAGTTCTTTACTGTGAGGGTGGTGAGGCACTGGAACAGGTTTCCCAGGGAAGCTGTGGATGCCCCATCCCTAGAAGTGTTCAAGACCAGGTTGGAGGGGCCTTTGGTCAAGCTGGTCTAGTGGAAGGTGTCCCTGCATGTGGGACTTTAAGGTCTCTCGCAATCCAAACCATTCTATGATTCTACAGTGTAATTGAAAGCAAGTGGAAAGGCATCAAGCCTCTTTCTCCTCCCTGCCCTTGGTAGTTCATGCTGTCTCTTGATCTTCTCCCTCTCCTTGTCACATCCACTCTGCAGCTGGAATGAGGCCAGACCTGTTTCTGCAAAGTTTATGGAGGTTTTGCTGTAATTTCAGTGGAAACAGGACCTTAGATTGTGAAATCCCCTAAAGAGTTTGGTATTAGTCTGCAGCATGACCATATCACTTCTATGGCAATAATATGACATTGTTCACTCCTAATTGTTTCTATTACTTATTCATATGAGTGAATTATTATGCACATTTGTGCTATGTAAGAACTGTTTTCTGAAAAAATACCATTGAAGAAAGTAGATTTAAAAGGTCCATTTAGCATAACATTCTACAGGTAGGCCAAATACATACAGAAAATTTTAAATTCTGTTCTTTATGTACATTTTATTTACCAATAGCAGAATAATTCTGACTTCAGAAAGGGGGAGATCTTAATGTTAAGGTTCCTTTTAAAGTATAATTAAAATTTTTAGAAAATTAGAGACACAGTGGAGATAAAGTGTCCATTTCCCACAAATGTTCTGTAGATGATATCCAAAGAGCAAATTTCAGCTAAGCAAATCTAGTACGATTTCTAAGTGTGAAAAGGGGACATCCTTTTTATTATTTGTACAGAACTCTTGTTTTCACTAAACAAGGGTACAAATTGATCTTACTGTGGAAAACCCTAGTACTGTGACTACAGGCATGGTACCTAGGCAAACAGCACAAGTTGTCTTTTGCCACTTGGCATCCAGCTGAAGTTCTATGAAGTGTCTGAGCACCTCCTTCACATTGTACCTTCTCTTACAGTTGTCTCCTGATTATGTTACCTGATCTTTCCCCTTGCTCCTTTTATAATTTTCCTTATTTTTTAATTCTGTGTATGCATGTGGTTTTGGTGGTGGTGGTGGTGTGCATGCAGTTTGCAAACCAAATAATGCAAGATGTCCCTTATTTCTGTGAAGGAGCCCTCCAGTTCTCCTATTTGCTCCAGCACTTCATATTCCAGTTGGTCCGCCACCAGTTTCAATTTTATTCTACCCTCCAGTAAACTCAGAGTCCTTATTTAATGATTTTTCAAAAGACTTAGCGAGGTCATTGCCACTAATACGGCAGAGGCCTGAGAAAAAGAAATATGCAATATAAGCCACAGAAGTTTACAAAGTTTTTGGAGAAGAATAGCCCATGAATTTTGGCATGTAGGACATGTGCCTTGATGGTATGCAACTATTATCTATGTGCTGCTACATATATTTCAAATATGATAGGACTTCAGTTATAAATTACTTGTTTCTGTATTGTTTTACATGGTAGTTAAGCTCAAAGTAATATCATTACTACTGCAAAATTTATCTGTGGGGACATTAGAATAAAAAGTACTTATTTGCTTTGTGTATTACCTTTCATTTTAAAGCTGTAAATTCATAAAATTACATTATGTTTATAGTTGTCATCAAAATATAAAAAAGAATACTAATCTTCTGAAATTTAATTTTGCCTAAATTTTAATTCCATTGCTTATTTCTGGAGGGATTTATAGACTTTTTCTTCTTAGTATATCTGACTTCACAAAGTTTATGTTTGAAAAAAATTATATGGTACAGTACTAAAGTAATTTTCTAGTTGATAGCTCTAGTATTGCCCTCTTATCCTCTAATAATTTACATACAAGTATTACATTACTCCATTTTTGTCCCAGTTCAGTAGAGAACTTATGCCTACAATATTTCAGCCCTCAGCTGAAATGCAGTGGTGGGAACGAGGCCGGAATTTCCCAGGTTCTGCATCAACTGCTCACAGCTCTGCTCAGATTAAAGGTGAAACTAGATGCCCTGCTGACAAAAGATGCTCTGATACTTCTTTTAGCTGTCAAGTTGTTTTTTCTTTTTATTGTCAAGTTGGTTTTATTTTTATCATTAGATTAAGGCTCCTTTTCCAACAAAATTTACCTTTCTGGTATTAAATCTCCTCCAGCATGGGCTGGGTGTTGTTGAGGTTTCATACATCCCTATGTGATCATTCCTCTGAGTTACACAAATTAAATGAAAGAATAGAATGACCAAGTACACATCCTCCTTTGGAAAAACAACATTGTTCTGTATTGATGCAGTTCAGAATAAATATAATTTGTTAATACCATGTTAATACTTATCTTCTATGAAAAACTGGGAGATTATTTTTCCTTCATTTCTTTTCATAGGTAAATATTTTATTGATCAGATGGGACTCTTGTACTCCAGTATCAGACAAAATATGCAAAATAATATATCCCTGGTTGCCTTGTTCATGCTGACACAATGGGAGCGCATTTTGTTCCACAGTTTTGCATGTCTTGCACGAGATGTAAGATGAGAAAGGTGTGTAACATGGTAGATGAACGTTTATTTGTCTCATGACTAGATGTGGGAAGAGTAGCTGAAGTAGTAAGAAGATGCTACAGGAAGATGCTTCAACAGTTTAAGTTTGTTCTGGATTTAGGTTTCTTAATAAAATAAAATAAACCAAGAAATTGAGAGAAATTACACGCACAGCTCATTGTTTGCTGCATCACTGAGGAAAACCCCATAAGATACATTCCTTCTGGGGAGTCTGACTCTATTTTCTGTGACTTCGGGAGTTGATCATACTTTGCTGCTAGGCATCATGGCAAAGAGGTCAACAGTTGCTGAACCTCCTATTTGGGGCAAATTCCTGATACTTGAAATTATTGCCAACATCCAAGTTCATGGAAAAAAGAATTCTTTTACCTCTGTTGAGGGAAAAGCAGCTCCTATATTATGAGACATTTTCACACAGGGAAGCTTAGCCCTTCATGTATTTCCTTCCGGATTTTGCTTTTTTTATTTTGCAGGCAGGCAGCAGACTCAGTTTCCAAAAAGCATGGTTCCAATGTTTGCTAATGTGCTTTGAGACCAGCCTTTTTGGAAGACAATGAATTACTTGCAGATATTAAAATCTCAAGAATTAGACTGAGATATTAATTTAATAAAAGTCAGAATTTAAAATATTCCATGTGCCTGGGGTTGCATATTGAATTTCTGCAGTTTTCATACTGTTATTATTTATTTTTATTATGAGCTTTATTCTATCGTCAGCTCTGATAACTTCAGTAAAAAACTTATATAATAAAACAAATCCAAAAAGGTGTTCATTTTAGACGAAGTTGGTGTATTTTTAGACTGTCAGTCATTTTTATTTCTAGTTGGGATTTATTGCCTGTTTCTCTTGTAGTCCACAGATTATACTTATTAGCAAACAAAGACCTATCTTTTATTATAGTTTGTGCATATCAAGGATGACCTTTTACTTAGCTTCATCATCAGAAAATCCAATTTCTGAATATCCTGCACCTCTGGTTTGTCAGTTCATGGGACGACAGGACACCCTTGTCATCATTGTTGAGTGTCTAGCTGTATTAAGTATTATAAGTTAGTATCTAATTAATGAATCTGTGATGGAAGATATAAAAGTGAAAAAATTGTGATGGGTGGCTTGGTTATCACAAGCTCCTTAGGATTAAGATGGTTTGGGGTTCAATTTAAACTCAAAATTAAGAAAAATGTGGTTGATTTCAGTTCAAAGAGTTATTTTTCTGTGATCAGTGTGCAAGACTATGTGTTAGGGGGGGAAACTAAACAGGGAGATAATTCAGCTCTCTAATAAAAAACAACCCAGAATCTTTCTACTTACCTACCTACACTGGTTAGAGCAGTTACCCTCTGAGAAGGAGGCATTTGCATGGTGCCACATCCTTCGTATGTGTTTCAGTCATACCAAATAAATAATACATCCATTACTAGTGTCTAAGCAGGATGATCTTTCACCCTTTTGCTCTAGTCTCCAGGGAGCCATTGTAGTTACAGTTAGAGTCATGCTCTTCTAATTTTTGAAAAGGTTAACACAGTTTTATCTTTAATAGCTGCTTGATCATCGCAGAAGGTAGCAGCTCATGTTGGAAACATTAGCCAGGGAGACACGGGAATATATCTGGATATCTTACACAGCTATACAGAGAGTTATTCTCTTGCTATTTTCACTACATTACCATGGCTGGTATTGAACTTACATATTTATTAGGGAAGGGTATATGAGGTTCAAGAAGCTTTGGGTGCCAGCCAGCAGTGGAGTGTTTGACTCTCTCCTCCACCTGGTCATCTGTTTGTCCAAACCATCTTGTGAAAATCGTCAGTCTATTGTTGCTTCTTTTATGTTCAAGGATCCCATGTTAGCACTTCATTTAAAGGGTATCACCATATTCACTGCCATAGTGATTTGATTAAATAACAGGGCACTGTTAAGTAGATAGCCAAATGAAACTTTTTTTTTTTTTTGCAAAGAATGTACCTAACTAAGCATATGCACCTCTGTGTAAATTTTCTTTGATAAATGAATTCAAATTTTTTGTTAATTTAATAAAAGTAATCTTGATTTTTTCCCCATGCATTGTCTCTGACCATATCTAGGAAAGCTCTCTCTTTAGGAGGAACAAATAAAATTCCTCCAGCTCTCCTGCTTTGGTTTTCATCTTATCTAGATGGTCTGGTCAGTCACGACCCATGCAGTGACTTGGAAAATCAGAAGCTGTCATTTCTTCCCTGATTCCCCAGCTCAGCATTCAAGGGCAGCTAACTAAATTTTGGTTGAATATAGGTTAATATTGCAGCATCTTTGTTAACAATTTTCACTAAAAATAATATTGTAGTGGCAATATTTGTAGATAATTTCACATAAAACTACTATCATATTGTATTAAAAGTATTTTAGAGGCTTAGCATTGCTACTGGACAATGCTAGTTAGCCACGGTGATTGCCTGAAGATTCCATATTACATTTAAATGGGGAAAAAAGAGACTAATGAAGTTATACAATTAGAGTAATCATAGCTAATGGTTAAATAAGGATATGAATTGCATCTATGGAGCTGTTCTGGGTTCTGTGATGCCCTGGACATAATGATACTTAGCTGAATCTTAAGAGCAGAAGCTTAAGAGAAAGTAAACGTTCCCCATCTAGAGCTGATGACCTCAGAATGTGCAAGAGCTTAAAAGCATTAAAATTCTAGCTGAAAGCACAGCCTGTATTTATTATAATACAGTTATTGCAATAGCATTTTGATTTTTACTGTATTATCTGAAATGCAATTAGAAAAAATCTATAGAAAAAGTAAAAGAGGCAGAAATAAAATTCTTCAGCTTGCACAATTTCAGGAGAGGTTTCTGACCTGACCTGGTGTCCTGGGTTCAGCAGTAGCACTCATTTTTCTCCTTCTTAGTAGCTGGTGTAATGCTGTGGTTTTGACTTTTGGCCTGGAAACAGCGCTGGTAACACCAATGTTTTCAATTGTTGCAGTAATGTTTAGTCTGACCAAGGACTTTCTGAGCCTCATGCTCTTCCAGGGAGGAGGGGAAGCCGGGAGGAAGTAGAGACAGGACACCTGACCCAAAATAGCCAAACAGGTATTCCATACCACAGCACATCATGCCCAGGATGCAAAAGTGGGGGCAGGGGACTTGGAAGGGTGGGGTTCACTGCTGGGTCGGGCTTGGTGAGCGGTGATTCTGATGGTGAGTGGTTGTATTCTCTTCCTTTGTTGTTTCCCTTGTCATTATTGTTATTGGTGGTAGCAGTAGTGATTTGTGTTATACCTTAGCTACTTGACTGTTCTTAACCAGTGGGAGTTGCATTCTTTCGATTCTCCTCGCCATTCCTCCAGGAGCAGGGGAAGAAAGAGGGAGGAGTGAGTTAGAAAACTGCCTGAGTTACAGCTTTAACCAGGACACCTGGGGGTATGCACTTGGGGCAAACCTGAAGATCCTGTCTTGTGCGCACTTCCTGGTATGCAAGGTAAGAACCTGGCATTCCCAAGCAGATCTACAGCAGGGAAGGTGCCTGAAACATTGACAACATCTCAAAGATGTTAGAAGTATCTTCACTAAAACTTCTTAGATCAATACCACTAGCTGAGAGAGAAATGCTTTAGCTTGAGGTATCTGGCGGCAAGGCTGTAATGATTCTGGGCAGTCTTTACAGCAAAACTGATGGCCAAACCAGAGCCCTGAGGAAAGAAGGTACAAGTGATATTTTTGAACATTTAAAGTGAGATCAAAATATGAAATTTTGAGCTAAAGCTTAAATTTATGAAAGATACAATTTTTTCTAGCAAAAGCACTCTCTTAATTTGGTTCATATAGATTGTTTACACTATCATATTTTACGATGTTGCAATACTGTTTAATGTAAACGTGGGGCAACATCTCGGTTATTTTATCAACAGTATCATACTAAAAATGAATGTGTCAACATGAATAAACCTAGAAGAAATCAAAATAGTTGGACAAATAGCTTCTACTGCAGTTTCCAGTTGACTAAACTACTAGTTAATGAGAATGTCATGATGGAAATATTTAGAAGTACAATGCAGAAAACACATAAAAAACTAAATGATGACTAGGTTTTTTAATTATGGGACTTGAGTGAGGTATGGCAAGCATTGCTTTTCACACAGGCTTGTGGGCCTTCATAGCAGACCTGCAAAAGATGTTTCAGCTTTCAGGAGGCCCACTGAGGAGCTGCATGCTGGAGGTGGGTTTGTATCCCATGTACTTTTGGTACTGCCTTGTCAGAGAAGGTTCAGCTAGCGCTCAGTTACTTTGGTTTGTTTTTGCAAGGAAAACACACTCTCCCGCAGGATTATTTTTTTTTTTTTATTTTCTCTAGGATGTTTTACCCATCACTGTAATGCTCAAGGACTTCAAACACAAAAAACTTCAAGAATCTTTTATGCTTTCTAACATTGATAACAATGCAACATTCTGGTAGATAATAATATACACAAAATTAATTGTATCAATGATCTTTAACTACAATGTCTGTAACGTCCATGGTATCCATGATTTTGTGATCACCAGTGAAGAACCAATGAAAATCTGACACCAAATTACAAAGGTGGAACAAAACCCGTCCCCAGAAGAAGGCAAATGGGATGATGCCAACTGAAACTGCTGCTGTAACTTGTTATAGACTTTGGGCATAATACACTGCCTAAATCCGTACATGTGTCAACTGAGTTTAATCCCAGTGTGACAAGATACAAAGCCCAGCCTGCAGAATGCAAAAGAACAACTAAGGTAAATCAAATAAGTGGCTGCTTCTGCCTTTCTCACCAAGGCTGCTGGTACAAAAGCTCTCGAGCCACCTGAAACTTCTACCAGAGAGCAGAACCAGCGCTGAGCAGCTCACAGCCTATGAAGAGAATCTCAAAAACTGTCTGCAGCTATCAAGACTGTCACTAAAATGGCTTCTTCAACCTGTCAAGTTAAAAAAAAATAAAAATAAAAGAAATAGGAACAAACTTCCAACAGATGTAGCTGTCATTAAAGATTAAAGCAAAAAGCTGTTGATACAAAACCTTCTAAAGTGTACAATCACACTTGTTTCTACCAAAGTAAAAGTAACAATATCTCTTAAAATATTTCAGTTAAAAATAAAAGAGCAAAGTGCACCAACAGTAAATATATCAAGACACTGAGTAGAAAAGCTCCACAATATGCCCACACATGCATCCTATAAGCACCTCAAAGCCCTGTCCTCAAGGACCAATGATACCTCAAAAAAATCATCTGCTTTCACTTTCACAAAGCATGCTGAAACATGAGGTCATAAATTTTCCTTCTGACAAGAGGAAAACATACCTGCTGCAAAAGTGAAAAATATGGAACAGGAATGGTTAACAAAACCCACATCATGAAGTGTCAAGTCTGGGCAGAGGAAAGCTGCCAGAGTCCTTGGCCCAGGATCAAGTGTTTAGAAAAGAAGCAGAGAAGATAGTTGTTTTAGGAAAATAGCCCCATTTCAAACCAAGCAGGTATCCTATCTAACACAAATTAGTAGCACTTCCAAAAACAAGCCTCCTGCTAACCTGGAAATAAAGTAATCCTCCCATATCAATCTGTACTGTGTTCAAACACTGCACAAGTCCCCGCAGCCAAATGTGTAAATGGTACAGATAGTGCCTTGTGTCACCCGTGCCTTTTTCAGTTTCTCACGACCAGGGCAAATTGAAGGAAAAGGCAATTGCATACACTAAATGGGGATAATTGCTTCCAGGCGAAAGAAGCTTATAGTCATATCCAAAATCCACTCCTACTCAAGTAGAGCCAAGCTGTCTGTCTCTATTTATATGGGGATGGGGTGGAAGGAATAGGGGGATGTCAGGTGGGAGAAAGGTTTCATGGAAATGTATCTAAACTCTTACGTATTTTCCTTAACTAATAAAGAAAACCCCCATAACTTTTTGCTGACATTTATATTTCAGAAATATCTTTCCTCTTTTATGTGGTTTTGAGGTATCCTTCTTTAAAGCATTCTTCTACGCTGCTTCTGCCACACACATTAGAATTCCTTCCCAAGTAAGTGAAATATTAATTTTTAAGAGCCTATCCAATCATTTATATTTTAAAAATCATCTTGGCTAATCACTGACAAGCTGCATTGTACAACAAATCAGTTGAGTCCATATTTTAAAAAAAATACTATATAATCAAGCCATTTAACCAAGCATTTTATGTGTCTCAGGACAAAACAAACCTCTGTCAATAAAATAACAATGCATATCACAGTCTACAGCAGATGTTTTATTGTATTCTTTAAATATATTACTCCATTAGCATCAGTTCATGTCACTGTTACACTTCAGGTGAAATCTTCTTAAATGAATACCAGATAAAGGATGGACCTGTTGCAGCAATAGCTTTACAGTTATGCATTTAAGAGGTCTCCACTGTATTCACATTACTTTATTATCATTTAACACATTCTAATTAAAAATAAAAAGACTTCTTCCCTTTGCTTTCTTTCCTTGTGCATTTTGAAGTGATCTAATTTGAAAGAGAAAGAGCAAATGACAGATCAAAAGAAAATGTTAGACTATAAATTACCTGCTTCCCTGGACATATGGACTATTCGTTAAGTACAAGGTTGAATGCTAGTTAAATTCCTTGCCTGTCAGATATGCTAATTCACCCAAGCCACTTAACACATCATGTAAGATATTCCCATGGTGTGATTTAGGGAATTGCTTGTCAAATGGAAGTTCCCAGAGACTCCCCAGCCACATTTGTGCTGCACTGGTCACTTGGAGGGGCCACCCCCACGTTTAACTTTTAAGAGTGGAAAAAAAGTCTTTGTTCAGGACTCCAGTTCCCAGATGTGGCTGTATCACCCTGCCTTTAAAGCATAGCCCTGCAGACCTGCCAGTGTAAGCACCAGCTTGGGCTGCCCCAAACACAAAGCAAAAGTTCTGCTTTCGGGACAGCAAAAACAGTAAGACGCCCATCCAATGAAGGTCCTTGTGGAATGGCTCAAGGGAAGAGAGGTGCAACTGAGGCATCAAAACCACATCTGCCTAGGCTACAGCTGGGAGCCAGGGAAGCTGGCTGAGCCCAGACCCCCTGGGCGTGTGTGCAGATCAGGAAGGTAAGCCCAAGAAAGTGTATGCCCTACCATTGCTATTAAAAACTTCAAATTAACTTAATGAGCATTGTATCACATCCCAAGAAGGTAAGTAATCTCAGCAGGAAAGATAAAAAAAAAATCACTACAAATAGAAATGAGAGGTGTATGGAATTGTCCTTCTCTTGGAAAGACTTGAGTCTGCCTATATGGAAGTGGCACCAGTCAAATACGAGGCTTCCCCATCTATGAAAGTGTCCAAATATTTAAAGACAGCTTGTGTCCAGCAGTGCTTCTCTTTTCTACAGTTAGTTAAGGTAGGGAAATTGCATTCAGATAGAAATGGTATTGCAGAAAAAGCTGCTTTGCTCATAACCTAAAAGCATATTAATGGGAGAGTGTGTAACCCATACCCTTTGTATGTTGGGAATGGCTTGTAGTTAAAAAGAAGCAAATAACTTTGATGTACATACAAAGCTGTAAAGTAGCTACATCAACATGCATTCTATTATTTAATTTTTAAAAGCCCTATAGAATTTGCAATATTTATGCAAAATTTGCAGTTTTGTAAAATTGTATTTATTCGTGGTTGAAAGTCTTGAATGCTCATAGTTGCATTCTTTTTTAAAATGCTGATGATTCTTAACATTCACAAAAATAAGAATCCTGTTTGCATTGGATAAATCCTAGCAAAACCCTGCCAGAATCATAGAATCATAGAATAGTTAGGGTTGGAAAGGACCTTAAGTTCATCAAGTTCCAACCCCCCTGCCATGGGCAGGGACACCTCACACTAAACCATGCCACCCAAGGCTCTGTCCAACCCCACCTTGAACACTGCCAGAGATGGAGCATTCATAACTTCCCTGGGCAACCCATTCCAGGGCCCCACCACCCTCACAGTAAAGAATTTCTTCCTCAGATCCAATCTAAACTTCCCCTCTTTAAGTTTGAACCCATTATCCCTTGTCCTATCACTACAGTCCCTAATGAAGAGTCCCTCCCCAGCATCTCTATAGGCCCCCTTCAGATACTGGAAGGCTGCTACGAGGTCTCCATGCAGCCTTCTCTTCTCCAGGCTGAACAGCCGCAACTTTCTCAGCCTATCTTCATATGGGAGGTGCTCCTGTAGGTGTTAATCTAGAGACAGATTAACATCGCACTTCAACATGTTTTTTAATGGGTGAGTTTCCAAGAGGAAGAGCACACTGTTAAAATTTATTTAGGTTGTTTTTCTACACAGTAAGTTTGCCAAAAGGAAGTTCACTCCTGTGACAGACGATAAATTTTCATTTTAGACATTCTAGTCATAATGAAAAATAAGTTATCCAGCTTCAACTGAATAGGCACATCAGAGAGAAGATTTGAACTATTAAGCAAGAATTTGGTTATAGAATTCAGTGTTCTCACTGTCATTTTTATGAAAGACACCACTG
This sequence comes from Amazona ochrocephala, assembly GCA_039720435.1. Classification (NCBI taxonomy): domain Eukaryota; kingdom Metazoa; phylum Chordata; class Aves; order Psittaciformes; family Psittacidae; genus Amazona; species Amazona ochrocephala. The sequence continues at coordinate 36,700,806 of CM077881.1, forward strand.
GTGTCGGGGGTTACCAGGTAATTTTGCTAACAACAGTCTTAAAATTTGCTGTTTGTTTGTTTGGGGGTTTTTTTGGTGTTTTTGGTGTTTGTGGTTTTTTTTTTGTTTGTTTTTTGGTTTTTTTTTGTTTTGTTTTTTTTTTTTTTCCTGAGAGAAGGTAAAACAGATATTTTGTCTGGAAAAAAACCCACAGTATTGTTCTTTGTTCTCCTAAAGGGCAGTTCTTCAAGGGAAATCATCAGATAGTTGAGAACTTGTTTTTTCTTCATCTTTCAAGATTTTATTCTCCATCTTTCAAGTCAGCTCCCAGAGCAGAATAGCTTTCTGGGAACCGAACCATGGTACATCAGTTAAAGTTTTCAAAAGAATAGACTGTGGATTGCCTGCATATGACTTTTCCTTATTATGACATTGTTGCGTATATGTACAAAGTAAGTTAGACTATAGCCAGACTCTGCTTCACTGATTTCTCCTCCCTGAGAGCTATTCTCAGAGCCTCTTAAGAGCAATTCCAGCCCTCAAATGTACACTACTTATTAGAATGACATTGAAAGTCTGGCCAATTAGCGACAGAATAAATCTGAATTAAAATGTCCAGTTATGAAGATTTTTGGTTACTGACACTATTTACAATCACTTTTGTTTTATCACACCTAAAGAAGGAAATTGTGCAGCGGGTTTGCATGGCTTTATTTGAGTATAATTGATACTATGTCTTGTTGGCAGTGGGTACAGAAGATTTACAGTAGTTGGAAAGATAAAGGGAGGAGCCAGCAATTCACACTTCAGTAGTCAGAGCAGCTAAACTAAAAATTCAAGTTACATTCCCATAAACGTGAAATATAAGGATGAGGAAGAGATTTAAATTTATGAATAGGGAATGATGTTCTCCCTCTCTAAAACTCTCTAGTAATTTGTTGTAGCTAATGATGGAATGGTTTGCAAATTTACATTGTGACAAATACAGATTTAACAAATTCTGAGCTTTTAGATTATCAGAGTTGGATGGCAATTACAATAATATGTAATTGTCAATTATCACAATATATCTATAAAGACAAAGTCATTAAGCAGCAGTGAAACTGCAGATGGTCTGAAAGGTATCTAAATATTTCTAAATTTAGCCCAATTAAAATGAGAGACCAGTGTAAAAAATAATGTTTTAAGGAGTCTGGGGGAGGGGGAAAATGAGACCAGTGATATAGTATTCTGTGCTCTGTATAAATAAAGCTCTAAAGATTCAGAGACAACAGACCTTAATTGAAGTCCATTAAAATCAATAAAGGAATAAAAACTAGACAGAAATAGAACAGGAAGGAAAACATGCCAAGGGAGTTTCAAAGTACTGATTGTACCAAGGGAGTTTCAAAATACTGATTTCCCACCTATAGTTTCTACTGAATTAACAAGGGCTTTTCATTATCAAGAACTCAGGAAATCTGTCTGCTGGTGTATTTTGGCAGGAAGTTCTTCTCTAAGGATGGTATTCCTCTGACCTCACTTATCCTTTGATTTCACCCCTGCCCCTCCATTTTTCTTTTTTACAAGGTGTGGACTATAAATAAGTCTTCATGCTGAACCACACTCTTTCTGCACTGCAAAATTCCCTGATCTACTGCATTTGCTTCATCTGAAAGGATGGAGAAAAATGCTTGTGTCTGTCCCTAGGCTTGTAACTGAGTACCCCGTGAGCACCCAATATCTCCAATTCTGTCATTCAGAGAATACTTTTTTCCACCCTGCCCTCCTGTTCCTTGTGGTTTTGAGGATCCTGAAGAGTCTTGCCAAGGTAGAGGGAATATATAACAGCAGTGCTAATCTTCACGATTTGAATTCATGAGCCAAGCTTCAGCAGCAACAGATTTTAGTTTTATTTGTTTCCATCTGCTTATTCAGCTTCAAGTATCACTTACAAGAGTTTCTTCCCATCTATGAAGAACGACACTTTTTCCATTCAGGGAGATCCATTTTTAAAGAATATGATTCGAAGTGTTGAAGCTTTAAGAAAACATTAACTAGCATAAGATTTATAAGATATAATTAAATGAGATTTTATTCATGTACCTTCCAATACCTGAAGGGGGCCTATAGGGATGCTGGGGAGGGACTCTTCATTAGGGACTGTGGTGAGAGGACAAGGGGTAATGGGTTTAAACTTAAACAGGGGAGGTTTAGATTGGATATGAGGAAGAAATTCTTTACTGTGAGGGTGGTGGGGCCCTGGAATGGGTCGCCCAGGGAGGTTGTGGATGCTTCATCCCTGTCGGCGTTCAAGGTGGGGTTGGACATAGCCTTGGATGGCATGGTTTAGTGGGAGGTGTCCCTGCCCATGGCAGGGGGATTGGAACTCAATGATCTTGAGGTCCTTTCCAACCCTTACTATTCTATGATTCTATGATTCTATGAAAATTGCCCTGGAATTGCCTAACTCTTCTTTCTATTAAAATAACAAAATAACACAAACAAACAAACAAAAAAAAACCACAAAACAAAATAAAAAATCTGCAGCATACGCATATAGTCATCATCTGAATTTGCAGTGCTTTGGTACTTAGATGACTCATTAGTGATTATTGCTGCAGCCAGACAGTGCTTATTTCAGGAAGAGCATAATATTTGATTATAAACTGCAAAATACACATAATATTAATTTTCTATATTGGCCAGATTAACTAGCACTTCTTCTTGCAATATGAATAGTCACATTTATTTCAATAAAACACAAAATTAAGTTAAGGAAAAAATAAAAGAGAGAATGGGTCAATCGAATAGTCAGGAGGTTGCACAGCCCACACCACTTTTTCGGCTTCATTCAAGACAAGCTACTGTGATAATTTTAACTCTGCCTGGTCAATGATGATGCAAAATGGAAGCCAAATGCTGCACACCTTGTTAATGCCAGCAGTCCCACTGAACCCCCGTGTTTATATCAGTTTCTGTACTACATCAACCTGATGCAATGAAATTAAGAAGGATAGTCCATTAATTTCTTTTAGTGCTGGACTGGCAAACAGATAAGTGTGACAACAGACTTAAATGGGGGGCTGGGAGGTTAGAAATGCACTTGATACTGAATGTCTACAAAACAACTCCAGTAAAAATGATCATTAATCAAAAAACAGACAAATGCAGTTTTTGCAGAGGAATATTTTCCAATAAGAAATCAGCTGCTAAAATGGCTGTCATAGGTAATATAGAAAAGGCTGGAAGCTTTTGCCCTTCAAGAGAGATGTTTGTATAAATTGGCTAATGAATAAAAAACCCCAGGATTATTTGGCAGCCACCCTTAAAAGAAACTTTAGGCCCATCAAAAAAAGAGGTGATGTGTTATTGTGACTATGAGTGCATCATTAACTCAGAATTTCCTTTACTTTCATTTGATAGACTAATTAATTCCCATTCATGTTTAAGTAAGTGATTCTTCACAGCACTCACTGACTAAGTTCTTGTGGGATAAACATAAACAAAATTTGTAGATAACTAAGCCCAAGTCCTTGGACTGCTGAGAGGACTGTCTTGAGATCTCAGCCTTCAATTTCTAACTTCTTAAAACGTCCACAGTAAGTAATGATGCTCAGTATATCAGTCTGATACTGCCTCTGCACATTAGTGCTGGTTAGATGGTGTCCATAACTCTTGCAATGCTGAAACTCACAGTGAAAACCGGTACCATCATGAGGCTTTTCTCCCTCAATAAAGATGTTTCCATAAGTGTTTCCTATAAGATTATATCAAAAGAACTTGCATTACAAAATAACCATTTGCTCAACACACTCTGAGGAGCAGAAAGGTGAGAAAGGCAGTAGTTTCAGTGGTCTGAGCTGCTCCTCTGTCTTTCTTTCCTTCTGCTATCTTACAAAACGTAAGACAAAAGTTGGCTTATATTTTCTAATGTTCCTAATACATAGGAACTTGTACCTATGTATTACCCCAATTAAGCAATCTGGCATTTAAAAAATACCAACAGGAGTGAAGTTTACTTTAGTAACATTCTTGCAAGGGCTTGTCTTTAAATCTTTAGGCAAGGACATGAAAAGTAATACATATGAAATAAAAGTAATGTTTCTCTAATATTACATCTATAATATCTAGTGATCACATACTTCCCTCACCTTTGGGCAAGCAAACTGAGGGAGGACCTGACTGATAGATACTGTGATGGTGTGAGAAATCTGCTTAAGAAACAAAAGCAGACAGGTTTTTAAAAGAAACAAGCAGGCAAACAAAGCTGCATTTTCACTTAGAAAAGGAATTTTTTTTTTAAAAATGTGAAACAGCCTCTGAAAGAACATTTGTTCTTAGCAGATAGGCAGGCATTTTAGAGAAGATCCAGACTACAAGGACATTACAGTAAAAATGAAGCTATTTAAAGAAGAGGACAAAACATTTCAAGATCATTGGAGAACATGTTTTACATAATGAAGAATTCAAAGAAAAAGTAGAAAAAGAATGATTTTTAAATACCATTTTCAGTAGTATCTTAGAGTCCCTAATCAAAAAATGAAGCCTTTATACAGAGCACGTAAATTATAGCTATAAAATACTGTATATTAGTTTCTTTCTTTGATTCTTTCTTATTTCATTTTTGTTTTCTTTTCTTCCCTTATTTCTGCATTTCTTTCTCTCTTCCTTGCTGTCTTCTCTCTTGCATGTGCACTTCATTCCTTTTTTTTTTTTTATTTTGAATAAGTTATTTCTAGAAAACTTTAATGAACATTTGAAGTGAATGAGGACATAGTGAAAAGATGTGCAAAAAAGCACTGTTTACTTGATTTCTTAAAGGCTGCAATACAACCACTTTCTGAAAGTGTGTTTGAGCTTTGCCTGTGAATAATCATATTTAGGAACCAATTAGGTAACATGACCACAGTAAGGCAATGTGCTTTGTCACCTGCTAAACTATATTTTGTAAACACAAGCGTGTCTCACAGAGGGCTCGGGTACCAAAGTGATTTGCCATCAAAGCTCTGGCAACAAGGTACAATAAGAAATTATGTAGGTGAAAAACAATTATATGTAGCTGGGCTCTGTTTGCTGGGACTGCAGACTCTGAAATGGAGCTTATGTTTGTATCACCCTGATCAGCAATGGCATTAGAGAGGAGATGTCTGATAATATAAATAAGCCCATATTTAACTACTTGCTAACAATGATTGCAACCAAGCATTTCAACATCACACGTACAGCATATAGCCCTACAAGGAAAAGTCCGTGAAGCTTTAAGTCATTATTCATTAGAGGATTTTAGTTTGTCATGCTCTATTCGACATTGCATCTCTTCTGTTTTTTTTTTTTAAAGTTACATATTTTTTCATTATAAACAACTGGGAATGAAAACACCTCATTGGAAAAAAACCCAAACAAATAAGGCAGAAATCATTGGGGTTTTTATTGTCAGAACTTACCAAAACACCAAAATCACAAAAATACAAGGAACTTTCAAATCTCTCACCACTGTCCAATTTGGTTAAACAAAGCACAAGCACAGAAAATTGCGGATGGAAGCAGAAAAACTGCGGTTGTACAATCTAAAAAGTAAAGAAACATATGCACATCTCAACTTTTTCTTTTTTTTTTTTTTTCCCAAATGATTCATTAAATCATAGAATAATTCAGCTTGAATCTCCCCTCTTTTAGTTAAAAAACATTTCCTCCCATCCTACCACAGCAGGCCCTGATAAAAAGTCTCTCCCCATCTTTGTCATTGGCTCCTTTTAAGAACTGAAAGGACTCAATAAGGTCCCTTGGAGCCTCCTCCAAGCTAAACAACCCCACTCTCTCAGCCTTTGCTTTGTGAAATAACACATCTTGCTAGACATATCTGTATGACATGTTACCCACAAAATTTTTATAGGAAACAACCTAGACTGCTGCAACATTTTTGCAGGAAAATATTTTCTGTTTTTCTGCTATTATCAGGGCAGACAAGCTTTTTGATGCACACACTAGTTTCTAACATTGATGATCTGGGTAACACTATAAGTAACTGTGAGGAAATATGAAGCCTCAAAAATTATTAATGCCAGCTGCCTAATTTCCTTTTCAAGTGAAATCTTAGAAATATTTTATAAAGTTGATACACTGAGCTTTTAAAAAGGCACTGCTGAAGACTAATTGTTCTCTATCTCTCTCTTATCAGTAGCTTCTAAGTCTTCCAAACTGTTCATTTTCATCAAGATATATATTAGAGAGAAAATGAAAGTTTTTAGATTGAGTGTAAAGATTGTTAGATTACAAGTAGTAAACAAAATGTGAGTGCCTGCATACACTAAATTATTGGGATTTTTAAGCTCACCTACATAAGCATTTCTTTTATTTCTAATTCTACCACTTCTAGTAATTAAAGATTTAACCAGAAAGAACATAAACCCATTCCTTGAAAAAACCTCTCGTAAAACTATTTTTTTAAATACAACTTATATGTTTGTTTTCCAGCAAGATACTTGGTATAACACATTTTTACTACAGAGGTGTCAGTCTGTATCTTCCTCCATTGGGAAAAGTCTTAAAAAATATTATTATATTGCTTTAGTCTTTCCTCAGGCCTTAGGAAGCATCCCCATTTCCAATTCTTTTACGATAGCTGAAGTCCCCAAAAGAGAATCACTTGTGACAGAAAAGGAGAAGAAAATTAGAAGATGTTTTCTTTTAGCTTCTGTGGGCTACACCTTAAGAGCTACCTCCATTTTTCAACCAGGAATCATTTTCACTGTTATCAATACTGACAATTTCACTTATTTAGGAAAGACATGATTGGTTTTGACAGGTCATTGCAGAGGGTGCACAAATTGTGTGCAACTCCCAAACTCTCTGCCCTAATTCCCATCCCAGAACCTTAAATTTCTGTTTTTCTAGCCAGTCTGATGCCGTCGTCTTCTCCTGAGGAGATCAATTTCCTCTATGCCAGTAAATGAATGAAGGAAGACACTGCTGTGTCAAAAATCATTGTTGGATACCAGTAGGTCACACTAACAAGAGGAAAGAAGCCAGTGAGTGATTCCTATAGTGATTCCTACAGTTAACCTTCGCACATGCACATATGGGCCTGAGCAAAGGAAAATGACACAAAGACCTAAGCTGCAAAGCCTTATCAGAAAGACAAATGTTCCTGATGGAAAACAATCTTTCACCACCAGGTCATTGGTTCAAATCTATTCAAAACCTGTAAGAATAACAAAGGTTAAAGGATTAAAGTTACTGAAAGCCAGAGGTTTAAGAACATTTCCCTGCCCTTTCTGTGTATTTAAAAGGAAAAGACAAATAAACAGTAACACCTAAGAGTACCTAGTAAAAATTTCAATGAAACATGAAGAATGTCCTTTTAAAACTACAGAAAACTAAAGTTAATACACCTCTTATATACTCAGGTAACATATTTCTAATGGTAAACATGGCCATATTATCACAGGAAATAAGGGAGATAGATAGACTGATTAAAGTTGAGTTAGAAAATGTACACTGCTTATAGTAACAAAGTATGTTAACAAAGTAATGAATAGAAAGTAGTGGTAATAATAAGTAAAAATAAGTCATGATATTGATGTATGATTCAGAAGATGATCCGAGACGTGAATAGATAAGGGAGTGGTAGATGCAAATAAAATAAATATTCATGATATAAAACTAGTATATGCTGCAAGGTCACCCAGACAGCATATCAATTGCACCTCACACTTGAGCACACACTTGCCAAAGCATTCAAACCGCATTGGTGCTTAGACTGGAAGAGAAAAGACTACTAGAGATTGTCCATGAAAAATACTAGTCTAAGAAAAACGAACATCTTTAGATAAGCCACTGAGAATACATATGAAAAAGCCTGCACAGGTATCCACTTAAAAAGCTTTCTTTACAGGAAATCCCAGGAAGTTAAAATGTGATGCTTTTTCAGGCAAGGTCAGGCGGCCTGGGAAGAATACAGGGATGTTGTCCGGGAAGCTAGGGACCAGGTTAGGAAAGCTAAGGCCACTTAGAATTAAACTTGGCTAGGGATGTTAAGGATAACAGGAAGGGATTTTATAGGTACATTGCCAATAAAAGACAGGTTAGGGACACCGTGGGCCCTCTCCAGAAGCTATCGGGAGAACTGGCTACCCTGGATTTGGAGAAGGCTGAGGTTCTTAATGACTTCTTTGCCTCAGTCTTCACTGGCAAATGCTCTGACCACACCACCCAAGTCTTGGAAGGCAGACGCGGGGACGGTGAGGGTGGGGACCCTGGGCCCACTGTAGGAGAGGATCTGGTTCGGGACCACCTTAGGAACCTGAATGTATACAAGTCCATGGGACTGGATGAAATCCATCCACGGGTCCTGAAGGAGCTGGCAAATTAAGTTGCTAAGCCACTGTCCATCATATTTGAAAACTCATGGCAGTCAGGTGAAGTTCCCGATGACTGGAAAAAGGGAAATATAACCCCCATTTTTAAGAAGGGGAAAATGGATGAGCCGGGGAATTACAGACCAGTCAGTCTCACCTCTGTGCCTGGCAAAATCTTGGAGCGGATTCTCCTGGAAGGCATGCTAAGGCACATGAAAACCAACAAGGTGCTTGGTGACAGCCAGCATGGCTCCACTAAGGGGAAATCCTGCCTGACCAATTTGGTGGCCTTCTATGATGGGGCTACGGAACTGATGGACAGGGGTAGAGCAGTTGATGTCATCTACCTGGACTTGTGTAAAGCGTTTGACACTATCTCACATGACACCCTTGTCTCTAAGTTGGAGAGACATCAATTTGATAGGTGGACCACTCGGTGGATAAAGAACTGGCTGGATGGCCACACGCAAAGAGTAGTGCTCAGTGGCTCAGTGTCCAGCTGGAGACCAGTAACGAGCGGTGTCCCCCAGGGATCGGTGTTGGGACCAGTCTTGTTCAACATCTTTGTGGGTGACATGGACAGTGGGATTGAGTGCGCTCTCAGCAAGTTTGCCAATGACACCAAGCTGTGTGGTTCGGTTGATACATTGGAGGGAAGGAATGCCATCCAGAGGGACCTTGACACGCTTGCGAGGTGGGCTGATGCCAACCTAATGAAGTTTAACCATGCTAAATGCAAAGTCCTCCACCTGGGTCGGAGCAATGCCAGGCACAGCTACAGGTTGGGAGGGGAGGAGATTGAGAGCAGCCCTACGGAGAAGCACTTGGGGGTGTGGGTTGATGAAAAAATGAACATGAGCCGGCAGTGTGCGCTTGCAGCCCAGAAGGCCGACCGTATCCTGGGATGCATCAAAAGGAGTGTGACCAGCAGGTGGAGGGAGGTGATCCTGCCCCTTTACTCTGCTCTCGTGAGACCTCACTTGGAGTATTGTGTGCAGTTCTGGTGTCCTCAACATAAAAAGGACATGGAACTGTTAGAACAAGTGCAGAGGAGGGCCACGAGGATGATCAAGGGACTGGAGCACCTCTCGTATGAAGATAGGCTGAGAAAATTGGGGCTGTTCAGCCTGCAGAAGAGAAGGCTGCGTGGAGACCTCATAGCAGCCTTCCAATACCTGAAGGGGGCCTATAGGGATGCTGGGGAGGGACTCTTCATTAGGGACTGTGGTGAGAGGACAAGGGGTAATGGGTTTAAACTTAAACAGGGGAAGTTTAGATTGGATATGAGGAAGAAATTCTTTACTGTAAGGGTGGTGGGTCACTGGAATGGGTTGCCCACGGAGGTTGTGAATGCTTCATCCTTGTCGGCGTTCAAGGTGGGGTTGGACATAGCCTTGGATGGCATGGTTTAGTGGGAGGTGTCCCTGGCCATGGCAGGGGGGTTGGAACTCGATGATCTTGAGGTCCTTTCCAACCCTTACTATTCTATGATTCTATTCTATGATTCTTCTACTCATTCAATGCTTACTACCCACAACATTAAAAATATCTTTAGTTATGGAGTTGGTTATAATCTTGTCTTTTCAAAAGACTGGGATTGCTATATTTTCTATACTGCTATGTCTGTCTTTTAGTAAGATTATTTCTGAAGCATCTATATTAGAGAAATTTTCAGAAAGTCCTAGACATGCTTAAACTGGATAACACCTAAAAACTACATCAATTTGGGTGGCACAGGTCATGACATGTATCTTAAAAAGGAAATAAGTTGCCTAATTGTAGTTACACATTTGAGTCTACATGACTGGGGAGCAGAAATCTCGATTTTTGTTTTAGTGCCTTTGGAAATTCTGACTTTTATGGCATTTTTAAAAGTTGCCAATTAATTTTTTTTTGGAAAACAAATGAGAAAGAATAAACTTCCCATGTCAGATGTTAGTAAACTGATTAAGGTACTTCTGTAAGACATGCAGTTGGTAGGAAATTAAGCTCATATAGGGACCTTTGCATAACAATAGTTCTTAAACTCTTTTCCTAATGTTCAATAATATGTGTTCTTCACATGTAATGATCTATTCCACTATGCACCGTGTTGAAAAGTTGTTAATTTATACCTTTATTTTTCCATTAGCATGAGGATTTAATGTTGAATCCTGTGTTTTGATCCATGGCTTATTGGATAGATCACAAAACCCAGCATGGTAATTACCAAGGACAAGTACAAGGGAGCAGAATCAAGCTTTCTTGGCAGATCAATGAGTGCTATACCTTGATGGATACATATTCTCGTTTGCTTGCAAAAAACAACTGCACTATTTCCTCAGATGAGTCTCAGTTAGAATTTAGGAGCAGATGCAGGGAAGCCATTGACAAGTTTCTTCCAGCACAGAAAGTTAATTCAATTTGCTGGCAGACTGGTTTTCTTGCAACAGCACCATGACATCTGACACGGTATGCTTTCTTCTGTGACTTAAAATGTCTTCACAAATTCTTACACAATGGTTTTCTTCATTCTCCTTATTAGTTCCGTTACCTCGAGAGATAAAGTACCCTCATATCCCTTTAAAATATCCAGGAATAACTAACCTTGAAAATAAACTTTTGCCCTACTTTTGGAGGAATCATTGAACAATAATGTAAACAATAGATTTTTAAATTAAAATTCACTGGGAAGGCAATTCTGATATCTGCTGAGTTCATAGGATGAGTTGATAGCATTTCCTAGGTTTCCTGGCATTTTACTATGCTTTCTCCCTGACCCTCACTGAACTTTAGCTTTATTTTGGGAGTCTTGATGTTAACAAAGATGTTCTCAGCAAACTGAAATTTTGTCTCACTTGCAGATATTTTCTGGCTGCTAGTGTCAACTTGTGCACTTCAAGAGCTTGTTGCTTGCTGCCTTCCTTATCACAAAGTGGTGTATCAGGGACCAGGATGAGAAACATCCATCCCTCAATTTTTTCTTTGGGCATTAGCTCTCTGCTCTTATTTTCTCATGAACCTGACTTCTCCAGGGGCAAGCCAGATTGTAGAAGGTATTTCCACTCTATTTCAAATGGATGGTTCCTTGAAATTTGGACCAACATTACTGACCACCTTATCCTCTGCTCATGGACTGACTGGTGCAAAATAGTGCTTTGAGGGAATCAGCCTATAGAGGACCTGATGGGGAAAGGACTGGTAGAAGAAACACCAAAACTAGCAACTCTAGATTTTATCTTCTTTTTGAATAGTCTGTTCAGGAGCACAGAAAAAGCAGATAGATGGTGAAAAGTGGACCAAAGAGAGCAGTAAATTAAGATGTCAGAAGCAGTGAAGCATGATGGGTTTGTGAAGTCTGTGTTAGACAAGTGTAATGCTTGAAATGTAGGAAAAAAAGGTGATACAGAAGGACACATACTAAAAGAGTGGTCAGAGCTGGGCCTGTATTTAGAGCTTAAGGAGGGTCCTAAGATGTTAGTAAATTTCCAATGACTCAAAGAGGGAAAACTGGGTTTCAGAAGCTGAAACAAGAGAGCTCACACATACTCCCTAAAGGGAAAATAAAAGAGGACTTATCTTCCATAGTGCATTTCAGTGTAACAAAAAGACAAATATTCTGCCAAACCATGTCATGTCCAACCATTTGCAAAGGCACAACAATGAAGGCACTAATAAAAGTAAGTATCTGTTAGTAGCATAGCTCTCCTGAAAATGCTACTGCTGATTTTTTGACGCCTTGGGTAAGTGAATCCAGAGGCAAAGTCAGAAACAAGGGATACAGCTCAGGCGTCGTGAAACAATTAGACCTTCATCCCCAATCCAATAAAAGAGTAAGAAAAGACCATATAAACTCTATATGGGGAAGTTCCAACATGGGTTAGAAGATACGTCAAGATATCAATGGTAGAAGGATAAAAGGAAATGACTAAAAATTGTTTTATGACATAATTATGAAAAGTGAGGTATGCATAATCCATAATTGTCTGGATATGCAGAAAACCTTGCCTGAAAAATATCTAAATGAAACATTATTTTATTATGAAAACTACTTTCATAAGATCAATGCCTATTTTAGCTGTCATATCTTTTTTTGTGGTTATCCAAAAATTTCAGTTTCAACTTGTCCTTTGCACCTACAGTAATAATTAAAAATAAACCTGTGTTGTTCTCTTTTACCACCTGCTTAAAGAATGACATTCAGTTCTGATATAATAAATACAAAATATATAAATAATATGTTTGGGATTTTAATTTCATTTAAGAAAAAAATACTTTGTTACTTGAAAATTACAGTTTTCAAGCACCAGGGCCTTAAATTTCTGATCAGGTGATTTTAATGGGAATCTCATTGGACTACTGACCTGCATTACAGGAGAAATATGCTCCTAAGTGTATTCATTAAAATTAAGAAAACACGGCAGTTCAGCTAAGTCTAAAAATCTTAACCCTAAGTAATCTTGCCATGACTTTTCATCATGGCATATTAGTTTAAGCACATATTGAACTCAGGCCAAATCAATACTTGATTTAAAAAGGAAAAATAGTGAGTTGTATAAAACTCTAGAGGTGTTAGGATGTGTACGTCTTTTTTCCAAGAACCACCTATTGCAATAATGGAATTTCTACCCTCAGCTATGTCATTGAGAAAACATTTGATTGTCATTTTCTACAGTCAGAAAAACAAGCCCATAAAAAATGTGTTAACATAAAGTCTGTTAATCCAGCTGAGAACGACAACTGTATTAAGGTCATTTGAATAGCAGAATAAACAGGTGACCATTTTCTGACTGACCTGTTAATTTCTCAAGTCACGTTTTGATAAGGGATGAATTTTCCCTTCCAAACCTTCCATCATCAAAAGTGTACCTTACAGAGACCTATCTAATTCTTCCAGGATCAAATTTGCGTTGAGTTCAGCAAAATGTTTTCTATTTTCATCTCTTGTTTATAATATGATTTTTTAGAATGGATTTCTAAGAATACAGCAGAAGTTTTTGCATTATGTGGCTTTGTAGTTTATTCTAACATCTCAAATATTTTATTTTAAAATTTTATTTTTATGTCTTTTCCAATAATGTTAATAAATATTAACATTATGTTAAGTAAAATATTAGCATTAAATAAATGTTAAATATCTGGATGATTTCTAGTCTGAACTACACCTGCAGCCATCAGCACTATTGTCATGTAACAGCTATCAGTATTTGGGAATTCTTGGAAGAAAGTTCAGTTTTTCTTCCTAATTTCTCCTTTACACATTTTTTAATCTCAGACTCACTCTGTGGTCTTTTGGGGGAATATTCTCCTCTCTGGACATATGTGTTACAGTGCTGTGTCAATGGAAACTGCAGTCCCAAACAGGCAAGAAAAATGAAACAGCAGTTTTTGCCTCCTCCAAGACCCAGCACTTAGCCCCAAATGATCTTCTGCACTTTCCTTATCTTCCAGATAGTTGTTTTAAACTACCTTCTTTGTTTCGTTTTTTTTTTTTTTTTTTCTGAAATGGTTTATTTTTTATCTTAGTTTTCAACTATTTTTAAAGGTATAAAGATTGATTACATTCTTCCCATTTCTTTTTAGCTGCCATTTGTCACTGTTGCAAAAACATCGGAATGAAGGCTGCTTCTATTAGATGGGAAACACTACAATTCCCATGCAATTTGTCCTTGTATAAGAAAAAAGGAAGAAATAGCCTTTCCTCCATGGCTAGTTTGATTTCTCCACATAAATCCACACCTTCACACACCCCACCCACACATCATTTCATACTTGCTGCAAAGTTAGCGAAATACCGCAGAGTGCATGCAAATATTTCAGAAACAATTGCATTTATCTTGAGAATAGCACCCTCTGATTAGCTTTCTCACAATCAATCAACATTGATATCTGATTCACAAAAGTTCAATTATGCCTCTGTACAAGCAATTAGATGGAGACCTTAAAAGAACAGACTAAAATGTTGAATGCTTGAAGAGAGTAATTTAAAAATATTAAAAGGAAATTACTTTTTAATTTCATGTATTCATCTATTTGTAAGTTAATGAAATTAATGAGGCAAGAAATGAAATGGAAATCCACAACTTTGCACTTCTGTAGTTAGCTTGTTTGCCAGCAGCAATCCCAGAAAAGCCATATTTACTACCAGTCTATTGCTAAAAGTAGTAAATAGTCTAATTGCGAGAGTATTTCTATTACACATTTTGCTTTTTTTCTGTCAGATAATCTACAAATATCCTAAATGTCTCCCTGAAGGAATTTCTGCTGGCCAGCATGATGATGAAACTCTACTCTGAAAGTGTGTAAAGTGACCCTGGAAAAATTGTGCATTGCTAGATTGTTTTTTCCCTTCTGCAAACAATATCTGCTCAGCTTTCCATGTCAACATAGCTTTGAAATGTATCATTTGAAGAACTGAAATCTGTGGCCTAAGAACTGTGAAAAAAAACCCAACCCTATTTTCAGAACGTATCTGTGTACTTGAAGTATTTTTTTGCCTACTGCTACAGATGGGGAAATATTTGCTCTTGTCTTTCATCTTAGCTAGGAAAAATCACCACAATCAAGATAAATATAAGAAATGGGCTGAAACTCAACCTGCAGTTCCTTTGCAATCATCGAACATCTGTAAATTTTGATCAAACACCCAAGCAAAGGGTGACTTCCAGTGACTGGTTAGACCAGGTATTCTAGTGAGATAGCTGGCAGCATCCCCTGTTGCTGATATTTTCTTGATCCTTTTCAGTCTGTGGATGGTTCTCGGTAGGTTGCCATCCTCAACCCTTTTTCTTAAAGAAAAATAAACAGCGATTCCCAATCCCACCTACGGGACACACTAATACATACAAGAAATTAATATTTACAGTCTTAGAGACATAGATTTGGTTATGTTGCTTATAGCTACTTTTGCTGTAAGCAGGATTACTTATCTGGGTTAGGGTGGGCTACACTAGAACATAGGAGGCTCCAAACAGGCAGTACCAGGAAGTTCTTGCTTCTTTAGGTCCTAAAAACCATTGGCAGCGAGTGTACACACAGATTGAGGGGATAAAAACTGACAGCACTGAAGTGAAGCGGAAATGGTAACCACCGCTCTTGAAAATTCTCATAAATGTTAGGAAGGTTATTAAATAAAACCTGATTCAAATAGGTATTAATATTTGATAAAGACCTGAACCTCAAGATCTGATTTGGGGTGAATGGAATTAAGAAACTTGGGGTTTTGATAAGCAAAATATTACAATTCCTTTAACACCTCGCATGTGTCAGAGAACTGCAGAGGCTGCCTGGGCAGAAGTTATAGAATCACAGAATCATAGAATAGTTAGGGTTAGAAAGGACCTTAAGATCATCGAGTTCCAACCCCCCTGCCATGGGCAGGGACACCTCCCACTAAACCATGCCATCCAAGGCTATGTCCAACCCAGCCTTGAACACTGCCAGCGATGGAGCATTCCCATTCCAGTGCCTCACCACCCTTACAGTAAAGAATTTCTTCCTCATATCCAATCTAAACTTCCCCTCTTTAAGTTTGAATCCGTTACCCCTTGTCCTATCACTCCAGTCCCTAACAAAGAGTCCCTCCCCACCATGCTTATAGGCCCCCTTCAGATACTGGAAGGCTGCTATGAGGTCTCCACGCAGCCTTCTCTTCTCCAGGCTGAGCAGACCCAACTTTCTCAACCTATCTTCATACGAGAGGTGCTCCAGTTCCCTGATCGTCCTCGTGGCCTACCTTTGGACTTCTTCCAACAGTTCCATGCTCTTTTTATGTTGAGGACACCAGAACTGCACACAATACTCCAAGTGAGGTCTCACGAGAGCAGAGTAAAGGGGCAGGATCACCTCCCTTGACCTGCTGGTCCCCAGGGAAGTTGTGAATGCTCCATCGCTGGCAGTGTTCAACGCCAGGTTGGACAGAACCTTGGGTGGCATGGTTTAGAGGGAGGTGTCCCTGTCCATGGCAGGGGGGTTGGAACTCGATGATCTTAAGGTCCTTTCCAACTCTAACTATTCTATGATTCTATGATTTCATAGAAGAGTTAGAATTCATAGAGTCATAGAATATCAGGTTGGAATGGACCTCAAGGACCAATTTGGACTTTCTGTCTATATCCTTAACCTCTAAACGAGCCTCTAAAAATCTGGTCACAGCCCTGGTGACTGTTAATGTCTTTAATATTGAATGTATATGTTAGTAATTGTAGAATGTAATTTAGAAGTAAAGAAAGACTGGATTTTTCAAAATTCTTCAAGCTTCCAAGCTCATTTCCCAAAGAATTTGAAAGAAAAACAAGTCTGATGCTACTGCCCATGAAACTCATGGGAATCACTTGGTTGAGCCCTAAGCTCCTTTGGGAGCACCCTTAGAAGGAATAGGAAGGGGAACATGCAAAACATCAGAATCTAAATTATTATATCTAAAGTAAAAGGGATCCAGTACAATTGTTCAAAGAAAGTGACATCAGTAGCCTTCAGCTCTTGTGAGGAAAAAATGCAACGAAAGTTTTGAGAAAAGTAGGAAAAAAAACATAATCAGTGATGGTGTCCCAAACTAATATAACACCAACTCAGCACATATGGTGAAAAACATGAAATATTTATTTAAAAAGATCCTGTTGTTAAGAAGCATTTTTGTTAGTTATATCTCATCACAAGCAATTACTGTTGTATTAAGCATATAACATAACAAATGTGTCATTTATTGTTATGAGAATCTATGTAGTTTAAAGCTCTATTTAATAATACCAAAATGGTGATAATAACAATAATGAATAAAACATTAACAGGAAGCTTATGAGACCATTCTCCCTCTTGTCCTGCCCAGAAGAAATCCATCTGGCAATTCTGGATCTCAAAAGGCACCGCTAGGGCTCAGCCAGATAGACAGTCACTAAGTTGCATCATCTGGGTCTCACCCCATCAAATATGAAAGTTTTAAAGCTTCTCTATATCAAAGTGAGGTGTGTGAGCAGCTGCTGCTGGACGCTTTCTGTCAGTCCCCACCCTTGGAAACTAGGATGCAACATGGGCTGTTGCAGGGCTTGCTATAAAAGCACCTTTTCCAGGGCCCCGCTTCTTCTCTTATTATAACAGCTTATGTGGTTGAAAAAAAGCTGGCCATGGTTAAAATAGCCCTTCTTTTTTCTCCTGTAATCTAAAGCTCTTTTTTTTTTTTCAAATGACTCACATTTAAAAAAAAATGATCCTTATAAAAGGATCTTTCCTTTTATAATTTCAAGACCAATTTAAAAATAACACCAAGATCACTTTCAGCACAAGAGTTAAGTGTTCCACTTCAATTTTGTCCCAAAGCAGCATGGTTACGTTTCAGGTCTGATGGTGGTCCATGTGCTTGAGTTGTCACCAGGCTTTAACAACTTGCTATTATTTCTAGACAAAATTACACCAGTGGCAGACTGCATGGACTGCATATATCAAAGCATCCAATTGAGGACCAATTTCAGACCTCTATCCAGACTTCATAAATTCTGCATAAACAGATTCCCTGACCCATCACTGCTAATTCAGCTGTGAATGTATGTGGGTAAGTGTAAGTGCTTATGTAAGTAAAATAAACAAATAAAGTAGCAGACGATATTATATCTTTATTAACACAAAAATAAATCTTCAAAATAAAATATGGATTCACTCCATATATATCTGAAGACAGAATTTGGCCTAAGATGTTAAAAAAACTTAAAGCATATTGATAATGCACAGCAGTAAAATACTTAATTTTCCTATTTGCAGCAGCCCACTAGCCGTAACTGAAATTTCAGGCTCTGCTCTGCAATTAACTTGAATTTGAGAGGGTTTTGGAGCTTACTGGAGTCAGTTGCAAGATAAAAATATGGTACCAAAAGAAGTCTATTACTGTATATTTTGTTTTAGAGTTAGAGGACATATCCTTTAAAAGTTCAAATTTAGACAAATTTTATATGTTATGATAATATTTTGTATTATATTTATTATATTTGTTTATTATATATTTATTAGATACATTTATAGGAAGTGATTTTGATGTCAGTGCCTGTAAACCAACACAATATCTTGATTTACTCACCTACCCAAAATGCTATACATAAAGTCATGTTGTCTCTTTTGATGCTTTGTCATTGAAATTGGCACCAGCGATATTAAATACATTGGCATCTATGCGACTTAGGTTCATTTGTGCATCCTGAGGTATTTATTATTTTTGTATTTCTCATTGCTATCTTGTGTTTTTCTTGACAGCATCTTTCTCACCTCTGCTGACACCATTGTCTAATAAAATTAATCAACAGGAAATGCTGGTTTGTGCAGTCACTGGTATAAAAGCTCTGTCATTGCACCCTGACAATATCAAAATAATGATATAAAAATGTATTTCTATTTATCATGCAGTTACTTCTGTGGAACAACAAATACATCTTTTCTTCATGAGGAAAAAAGAAAAAACAAAAGGACCTTTTTGGTAGAGTTTTATTTCTAGAGAAAGAATTCACTGCATCTCTCCAATTTTGCTTGTTGTTCATTTGCTTCATGGATAATTGTATTCAGAATCTGGATATTGTAATGGCTAAGTCTTTATTTCAAAAACAGTTTGAGATGGAACTATCTGGATCTGCTCAACAGAAAATAAACTCACAGTAAATAATGAATTACCTTTGTCTTACAAATTAAAATAAATAATTCAAAATTTATTAAGGAGAAGTATTGAATGTTTTCAAAATGTTAATTTTGAAAATTGGATGCTTACATTTGTTTCATGCATTTCTGGCTGATCTGCAATTGGAATCAGTTGTTAACCAAAGAGAACAGAGAAATAATAAATTTAAAGAAATAGAGTAAACCTAAGCAAAACCCCGCATATTTTTCTTTCTAAAAATATTTAGTAATAGTGGGAGGAATCCATCTCAATTCCTGCTTTTCTGTTTTCCACTACATTGTCATATTTTCTAATGTGATCTTAACTGCACTGAAGTCCATAGTAAAAAACGAGAAACTTCTCACTGAAGTAAAATCTAGCACTTTGTGAAAAAGGTGGCACTCTAAAAATTAAGACCTTGAAAACTGAAAACACTTTTTCCTTTGTCCTATTTTCTTGTTATAGATCAGACATGTTGACAAAAACAAAAATGTCCCTGTTCCATCCAGGTCTCAAAGACATCTCCTCTGCGTCTTTTTGCTTAACCTCTGAAACTGGCAGATCCAACAAGTGTAAGATTGCATCTCCAGTTTTTCTGTTTTCTGAAACTTTCTCTGTCCCAGAGCTTTTGTGTTCACAAATCTGCAGTCTGATCCCATAAAATACTATCCCTCTTTACCTTGTGGAAATCAAATATATGCATGTCTTAAAACTGTATTCATTTCTAGATCACCTTGAGATGGTCCAGTTGAGGTTGCTGCCATGAACTCAGACTATTCTCAAATTATTCACCCTGACAACAGAGAAATCAAGCTTCAGATCTAGGCTTACTATCATTGACTACAGCTAGGTTTTAAGACTGAGCTTTTCTTAATGCTTATATCAATGAATCATAATTATTCTTCTGAGACAAGCTGGGTTTTGCTATGCAGATATTTCAATTGCAGAATCAGCTGGTTGCCCTTGACAGTCACATTTCCAAAAAGTTTGATAGATTTGCTTCATATATTTGGTAAATATTACCTTGATTAGTATGTGACACAGCAGAGTCCAGTACTGCAGACAGAGCAATGTTATGGTGCCCAGCAAGGGGTGTTTTTGGAAAATAAATCCCACAACAACCAGCTCATCAGTATGACTGTCCACTTCCCCTCCACTCATTATTAAAGATCTCAACTGTTGCATGGATTTGTCTATACACTCTATATAGGTTTCAAATAATTTCATGAAGCCACATATTTTTTTTTAGCCTGCATTTGTATTTGAGAAAACCAGGTTTCCCTACAAAGTGATAATTTAATTAATTATTGTCCTTAACTTCTGGAGTTTATTCCTATTTTGGCCTCCGCACAGTGCTTTCTCACAAGAAAGTTGTTTCCTACCCACATGAGATAAACAACTACAGAAGAAAGTTTCACTGGATCTTTTATTGCATATTGGCAGAAAAATCTGTCAGTCATAGTGTTCCTCACTTAGTTACTCTTTCAGAGACATGGGCTTAAGTTTTCCTGACTACCTTGAAAGGAAACTCTGAAGTTTTGAATTTATATTTTTGTTTGCTTTTCACTGCAATAATTTCAGTGAGGGTGGACACATCTGAATTGTAGAGGAATACTTGCACAGCTTAGAATTTAACCATTTGTGCAGAAAACAAACATTTTCTGAGTGCAAAAGCACTTCACATTTTTATCTTACTTGTTCAGGGGAATATAAATGAGAGGGTCAGATGGGAATCTTTATTCTTTCTTTTAAAATATCTACTATTAGAACAATTGTCAGAAAGCTGAGTCATAATGTAAACATGTTTCTGACCAAGGGTCTGACTCTTCCAGCACACTTCAGGGTATCCAGAGAAGTACATACAATCTGTATCCACTTCAGTTATTCAGCAGTCTCCTGTAAATCTCTCCGGAGCACTGTTGGAAAGAAAGAAGCAGACAGTTGGAGTTGGAGCAAATTTTGACCTAACTGATCTGAAGCTATTGCTTCTATTAAAGGAAGAATGGTTCTTTAGAGGCCAAAAAGCAAATACAGTAAAATATACTGTAGTCATTTCTGACATCAGAAAGATGAATAATGAGTATTCATTTTCAGCATAACAATTGACTTCTAGAAGGATACTTCAGTCCATCCTTCTTGATACACTGGAGAGGGAAGAGAGACACCAAAGGAGAGGTAAAAAATGAAAGATAAAAGAGTGATATTAGTCCAAAGGAGAACCAGGGCATTTGGATCAGATAGTTTGATAAGAAATAAACTAACACAATCAGAGCTGCAAATTATATTTGAAATTATTAATACAAAGTAAAATCATGCAAGACATATGGCAAGAAGATTTAGCATTACTCATTTAAGTAGAAAATGTGTCAAGAGCTTCAAAGTCCATTCCCCTAAAGAGAATGTATCATTAATAATTTTTACTCAAATTTAAAGGATTCCATATACTTTTCTAATTACACTTTTTCTAGATGGGTGGATGAAAGAAGGTCAGAGGTCTAATAAGTACATAAGAGGAGACAGTTAGCAAAACAAAGGAGCGGACAATGATGTTAAGATGTTAAACTACTAAAAAGAGAGACTAGGATACTTAGTTGCTTTTCTCACCAATACAGAAATAGCTTGAAAAGAAGTTATAGACCTTAAAACCTTTTTCCAGAAGAAATTGTATATTCGCAATTTGATCAAATCCCGAAATCAGTCCGTACTTTCCTGTAGATCTACACTTCTTTCCACAATTTCAAAAGGCATTAAGAAAAATATCCTCAATATCTATTTCTTTAATGTTAGTTGTTGTCAAAGTCTCTGATCTGTTTTGACAGTCACTGCATATTTATATGCAGATTCTCAGCTGGAAAGGAGCTGAAGCAGAAGGAAGGATTTTTCTAGATCAGACTGCTAGGACACAAGCTTTTGGCTGTGCAAACAAGCAAACTTTGATTCTCCAGGAAGTATGTGCATGTGCTTGCACAGTGTTTCAAATATTTTTAGCTTTGGATTGCCACCAGCCTGTAAACGTTCTATGTGCCTGTGCACAGTAATTCTTTTTCTTACTGTAAACTTCCTCACCTTTGGGCAAAAGAATGGCTTGATATTATATTAGGAGAGTAAACACACTTAGCCTAGGTCAAACATTGACTCGAAACAATAATTTTGTCAGTAAATTATTTCTGGCACAATATCTGTCATCTGTTTCAAAAGAGTTGAAGGCAAACATGCCCATTCCTCAGCTTAAACAAATCTGGCCTCCATGCTGCTGAGCTGGCAAGAGATTGTTATATTTCCTTTCTTTTTTTTTTTTTTTTTTTTTTTTTTTCCCTTTTTGATCAAGTTTTAAAAGATCCTTGTAGACAGGTTTCAAAAGCAGCCATTTTAAGCCCCAGTTTCGGTTGTTTGGCTTTTTTTTTCCTGCCAAATTCTGGTTTCTTGTTTTCTGAGGTGGGAATTTGCGGGCTCTGAAGGAAATTGGACAGTCACTTCTTTTGTGCTCATGGCTGCCCTTCTGTTGGAAAGCAACTGTCTGGAAAGGACTTAAAACTTGGGGAATCAGTAGTGACTAACAGTCAAAGTACTCAATGTAAGTATTTGTGTAAATATTAGGAAATGAAAATCCTACGTGTTGCTAATACTGTTCTATACGACAATTTCAGTACTGAACAGATGTATCTCCACTTCTGTTCTGGAGAGCTCACCTTAAAAACGTAGTTCATGACTCAATTAATACAGTGACTTCTGTTGGTGCTTGTGTTCGGTTGAAGGTTAACTGCAGTGTTATTATTAGTTGTTTTTCAGTTTGCTTCTTTCTTTTCCCATTTCTGAAGTTTTCTAGATCTTGTTATTTTCCAAACTAAATGAAGACAACCAGATGGACAAGATGGGTCACAGACAGCCTTGAAATTATGGTGTATTCTCCAAGGAAGGGATACAGTCCCACAGTTTTATCATTTATGAGTAGCTGTTTACTTTTACTAACTCATAACTAGACCTAAATCAAAGATCCTGTAGCAAGCATTTATATAAACCTTAGTGTGTAAAAAAAGAATCATATACATCTTCATATTATGGTGTAGGAGAATAATAATAGCAAATAACCCAGAGTATGCTGCAATGTAAAAGCATCAGCTACAGGTCTGCATAAAAATAAGAAGACGCTTAAAACTTTTTAGCTAATGTCTTTTTAATATTCTAAATTACCACGTAAGTGTCAAAAATTACTTTGCCTATGTCCTGCTAGCCAAAGAGACCAGAGGTCTAATGTGTTATCTTACAAATTTATTTTAAGAAATAAAAGAAACTGTCTTTGAAAAGTATACTGATGCAAAAATAATGATTGCATGCAAAGCCCTTAGCATAAAATTAAATTAGAGAAGAAATAAGGGAAATGATACAATACTATTTGAATGATTAAATCAATTTAGGTTGGGGTCATGCTGCATTATGGAGAGACATTATATAGGCAGGGCTATATTTTCCCTTCCTTTAGAGAGAATTGAAGTTCATTTGTCTCCCACACCTTAGCAATACATGTAACACAGGGGAATGTTATTTTTCACTGCCATTTTAGTAGGAAATTAAAGCTGTTCCTCTTGAATGCAAACCTTGCCACTGTGACCGGTGTATTGTTGAGTTTGGATTATTTTAAAAGGCTATACCACTAGTCACCTTAGCAAATGAAATTATTGAGGGCAATCATATGTCACCCTTTTAATGTTTTAGCAGAAACAAGTCTGATTTTGTGAACAAGCTCTCCTCATCTGCTGATCCACTACCTCTTCTCTGTACCTATTCCAGCCTGGATTCACCTTATCTGAACATGGACAACAGGCAATGTATGCAGCAACTCACTGCAGAGTCTTACCCAGTAATCTAGATATTTCATTATCTCCACTGGAGAGATGCTTCAGTGGCAGTCCCACAGAGTAGCTTATATGCAGCATGCAGCTAAATACTGTATATCATACTTTCATATGCGTCAAACTGCTGACCTCATCTCTATCTGAACTAAAAAATTTCCCTCTTGTACCAAACAAGATCCTTTGTTGAAAGCCAAAACACAAGATATCCATTAACTTTTGCTTTTACTTTTTCAAAAATATATAATGCCTAAAAATATCATGGTGACTTAGGTATAGTAAATTCATAGAGCATTTTACTCTACTTCCTTATATGAATTTTTTCATTCCAAAGGCAGATGGAGGTGAGCCTAGCAGAAATATGGCAGTGGTTTCACATTTTGCATCAAACCTTTTTTTCTCCAGCCTCCTTCTAGGAGTTGAAAAGGCTACATCAAAATGTCTAGACAATGTTTATGTCAAGTTGCATGTCAATAGATAACAATTTAAGAATTTAACTTATTGCTTCATTACATGGCTGGCATCACTTTGAGCATAAAAAATGCAAAGTAAAATTAGGCTAATGAAAGGACTGTATTTTAGACCATGCATATGCAATTTGTTAAACTCACTGCTGTCAGATATTATACAGGGAAGAAGTTCAGAAGAATTCAAATGAATGATTAGCTGTTGCTACCAATGGGGTTAATGTTGACTGAACATCAAATAAGGACATAATGAAGGTCTATAAGCGTTAATGCTTCAGGCCATAACAACTAACTGCAGCGTTTAGCAATAAAATACTCGCATGACTTGGTCTTTCCATCACCAACAGGATTATCGTACTTTCTTCTTAAACATCAAGCAATGCCTAAAGGAGCAAAGGATGCTGCAGTAGATGGACTGTAGGACAGTTGCATTACAAGAAACAAACCCAGAAAAAAAACCCTCATAATTGTAAATCTCTTAATCTATTCTATCATTTATTCTGCCTATTCTGCTTGTAAATTCCATTAAAGTGCATTAACTATAATACTGAAGGCAGACGAGAAATCTAATTATCTTTTGTCGCAAAGTGCCATATGCTTTTTTTAACTTCAAATAATAGACTGAAGAATAGTCTGCATTTTAAGTGAATCTTCTATGAACTTGAACAAGAGAGATGACAAAAATAAGTAAACCAATATATTCCAGATACACTGTTTTTTACTAGATGGATTTACCTTTTCACATACTTATTTTGCAGCATACCAACAGGTAAATGAAAACAAGTGACATGGTTAGTCGTTTTTATATCAGACATCATTTTGCTTCCAGCTGTGGCCCCTTGGAAGTTTTTGTTCAGGGTTTTTTTATATTATTACTGTATTTTTGGCATTCTTATCTAGTAGTAAAACCACCAGATGTCTTCATTGACTTTTTGAATGAACAAGCACACTAGAAAATACTAATAATTTTAAACCCTTCGTAAGTTGCACATATAGAATCATAGAATCATAGAATAGTAAGGGTTGGAAAGGATCTCAAGATCATCGAGTTCCAACCCCCCTGCCATGGCCAGGGACACCTCCCACTAAACCATGCCATCCAAGGCTATGTCCAACCCCACCTTGAACACCGCCAAGGATGAAGCATTCACAACTTCCCTGGGCAACCCATTCCAGGGCCCCACCACCCTCACAGTAAAGAATTTCTTCCTCAGATCCAATCTAAACTTCCCCTCTTTAAGTTTAAACCCATTACCCCTTGTCCTCTCACCACAGTCCCTAATGAAGAGTCCCTCCCCAGCATCCCTATAGGCCCCCTTCAGGTATTGGAAGGCTGCTATGAGGTCTCCATGCAGCCTTCTCTTCTCCAGGCTGAACAGCCCCAATTTTCTCAGCCTATCTTCATACGAGAGGTGCTCCAGTCCCCTGATCATCCTCGTGGCCCTCCTCTGCACTTGTTCTAACAGTTCCATGTCCTTTTTATGTTGAGGACACCAGAACTGCACACAATACTCCAAGTGAGGTCTCACGAGAGCAGAGTAAAGGGGCAGGAGCACTTCCCTCGACCTGCTGGTCACACTCCTTTTGATGCATCCCAGGATACGGTTGGCCTTCTGGGCTGCAAGCGCACACTGGTGGCTCATGTTCATTGGGATTAATTTTTTACTCCAAAATGTTATCCTGCAAAAAAATATAAACCAGAAAGCACCCCAATCCACAAAACTAAAACAACCCCCCAAATCAATACCTTCTTTTGGCTGACTACACGTGTGGATCCACTGAACTGAAGATGAGTTATTTAAAAGTAGTGAAGCCAATGCATCCCCTCTCCATCCTGCTGGATCTCTGTGTGCAACGAGGAAATTGAGGCCATGTGGGTGCCAAGTGGGGCTATCAGCCCACCCTAAGCCAGGGTTCAGCCAGGCTTAGCCAAGGACCTCACACACTGAATTTGTGATGTCGACAACATACAAGGGATTTCTCTAGCCCATATTTCAGGAGACACATTGCCCAAGGAGCCTGAACAGATGCACACAGAGATGAACAGTGTTCACCCTGCTTTAAAACTTTTTCCAGTGGGATGGTGAGCCATGTGTCAAATGCAGTGCCTATTTCCCCAGGAATGTCTGTAAGGAAGTGAATCTTATTTTCAAATGGCAACCCTTCTGGTGATAAGAAGAACAGTATGGAAAAACAGTTCTTTAAAAATGTTTATAATACCCATCTCTGAAATTTTAGTTTTCATCTTCCTTCTATGTTACCATGTTTTATATGAGAGTTTCTGAGGTAACCAATGGAGCTGTGTAATTCTTTTTACCATTGGCAGCTACCAGAAGTATTTTTAAATGCATGACTCTTTTATTGACTCCCCCATAAATAAACTTAAAAGATAAACAAACAGTTTTTTACAGTATTGAAGTCAGAAGGAAAAAAAACCAAGCTATTTTTGATACTTGTCAAGACTAATGTACTTTGTTTCCAGCTAGAAAGCAAATAGAAACTATTTGGTATGTCTGCAAGGGTAATGAAAACATACACATAGAACAGCACTGCTTCATGAACAGGTTGCATGCTCTTCCAGGTCATTAATACAAGCTTGTAACTTTAACAGTGCATTTGAAAGGAAAGTGAAAAAAATTGTTTGGATATTTTGGTGCCAGCCTTCTCTCCATTTCTCTATAGCTCCCAAACCATTGCTGAGTTTAAACTCATTTTATAACCCTTAGTCATGTGTGCTGAAATTACATTCCCTTTTAGGAAAGTGGAGATTTGATAGAAATTTCAGTAGGCTCATAGTTGCTCAGTTTTTACTCCTCTGCCTGTTTTTTCACCAGAGTTAGAGGCCATGTGTCTTGCAAGATCTAAATTTTTTATATTTTAAACATATATTTCATCTTTATGTTACTGCTGTGACATGATGTGTCTTTGCCTTGATGTACAACACAAACAATCTACCTTTATGCTCGAAATTTAGGGCAAAGAAGAAAATGGCTTTCATACATTCACAGGCATTCTCTCAGTTTTTTGTTGTTGTTGTTGCTGTTGCTGTTGTTGTTGTTTTTTTTTTTTAATAATTATTCACATTCTTTCCAAAAGAAGCCAGCAATGCTTTTTCTCAGAAAGGAAATTAATTGCAACAGCAACTTCTGCTTTTGTCAAATATATTAGCACTTTAATATTTGATATTGGGTTGAGATCTGAAAAGAGAAATAAAAGCTGTTAAATCTTTAACACATCACTTCAATTTCCTCAGAAGGTCTGGGAAAGAAATTCCAGCTATTCTATTCATTACATAAAGCAAAAGAAGATTATTATAAATGTGTTCAGAGACCTTAACTATGCAATATCCTGGTGGAATTCACATGTAATGAATATTTTTGACCAAATTCTGTTTTCAGATAAAACCATACTGCAGGATGGATTTGACTGAAAGCAAAAATAACAGATCTTGATCACAGCCTGCTCTGTCAGGTTTTTGGGCAATGTCTCCTTCCCTGCTCAGAGAACTGCTCATTTCGGTCAATTCTGCTCTGAATGGAGGCTCAGGTACCACCAGTCATCTGCAGTATGGTCTCATTCTGACTGCAGAGTGAAGGAATTTGAAAACTAGATAAATAAGTGTAATATTGGCTAGCTAAATAATTTTACTCAAAGCAATAATCCATAAATTAAACTGTTTTTAAACAGCCATACGAATGCCCTTTTTCAGTTTCACCTACAGAAAGAGAGGCGCAGCTGGCTAATATAATTTCCAGACTGAAAAGAAATATTTTCTAGCAGAGCATTTCATTTGGATCCTGACCATTCATTCACATCCTTTGGGTTCTCTTCTTTCCACTTCAAGTATATTATTCCAGATAATAGCTACAGTGTTTACCATTTTTATCTCCTCCTTTCAGGGGCTCTATGGAAGTGCTATTTGCATATATTGGTGTCATGGGTTCAGCAATAGCAGTCATTTTTCTCCTTCATAGTAGCTGGTGCAGTGCTGCGTTTTTGACTTTCAGCCTGGGAACAGCGCTGATAACACCAGTGTTTTCAGTTACTGCTTGGCAATGTTTCGGTCTGACCAACGACTTTCTTAGTCTCATGCTCTGCCAGGGAGGAGGGGAAGCCAGGAGGAAGCAGAAACAGGATACCTGACCCAGACTAACCAAAGAGGTTATTCCATACCACAGCACGTCATGTCCAGGATGTAAAAACAGAGAGCAGAGACCTGGAAGGGTGGGGGTGCACTGCTTGTTCAGGCTGGGGATTGGTGGTGAGCGATTGTATTCTTTCCTTGTATTTGCCTTGTCATTATTATTATTGGTGGTAGTAGTAGTGATTTGTGTTATACCTTAGTTACTAAACTGTTCTTATCTCAACCTATGGGAATTGCATTCTTTTGATTCTCCTCCCCATACCCCCGGGACTGGGGGAAGAAAGAGTGGGGAGTGAGTGAGAGAGCGACAGTGTGAGTTATAGAGGCTTAAACCATGACAATTGGTCTAAAGTGTTTCTTGCAGGGGTTTTGAGTGCACTGAGGGGCACTCCAGCCAGCTGTGGCTGGAAGTGGGTCCTTAAGACAGCTTTTCCCTATTGTTTTCTTGTTGGATTTGTTGGCTTTTGTTTGTTTGTTTATTTGCAGGGGTTTTTACCCTGTTATCAACTGCACTTTCATATACTAACTTTAAAATTAGCCGAACAATACTAGTCTTCATTGCATTTCTTCATAAAGTCTCTCTTCTTCATTCTCTGTTTGGTGATTCCTTTGCAGCTGGCCTTGTTTTTGTGGGCGGCATTTTCAATTTTCCTGGAATAATTAATCTTATATTGATTCTGAAATGAGGGATAATGACTTCGTCCTCAGCAAAAGCTGCTGAAAAATGCATGAATTTCATCCCACTTCTGGCTGAGAAGGTCTTTCAAAACCATCTCAAGGCTACTAGTCTAATCTCAGCTTACTACTAAAAAGTGCAAAACTACCCCTCTTCTAAAAGTTCTGTTCCACATTTATCCAGGGATGCGGTTCTTCAGTAAGTAAGCCTTCATCAGTTCCCCAAAAGAGAGCACATAGATACTTCTTTTCATTCAGTACTGTTAAGTGAGATACACATGGGTAACAGCACATCTCTGAAGTCTCCAGTGAGAAACCTGTGCTGCAGTGGGGACAGCACATAAAGGATTTTCCTCTTTTTGTCTTTCACTTACTTATTTTAAGTGGATATCTCCTTAACTGTAAGGATGTGAATCCTAATAGTTGAGGATGCCTGCTCATTGCACACTTTTGGTTCCCAGATACCAGACAATTTAGAGAAAGAGTTGGATACAAATAACATTAATCTACTTTTATTGCTATTATTATTTTAATTTTTTCTTTCAGTTGGTGATCACTGTGAGTCCCTTCCGACTGAAAATACTCTGTTCTCTTGTCCTGGGTTCAGCAGTAGCAGTCATTTTTCTCCTTCTTAGTAGCTGGTGCAGTGCTGTGGTTTTGACTTTCAGCCTGGGAACAGTGTTGATAGCACCAATGTTTTTAGTTGCTGCTCAGTAATGTTTAATCTGACCAAGGACTTTCTGAGTCTGATGCTCTGCCAGGGAGAAGGGGAAGCCAGGAGGAAGCAGAGACAGGACACCTGATCCAAACTGACCAAAGGGGTTTTCCATACCACAGCATGCCATGCCCACTATATAAACTGGGAACAATTACTTGGAAGGTTTAGATCACTGAACGGGTCGGGCTGGGTATCGGACTGTGGGTGGTGAGTGGTTGTATTCTCTTCCCTTATCATTATTATTATTGGTAGTAGCAGTAGTGGTTTGTTATACCTTAGTTACTGGACTGTTCTTATCTCAACCTGTGGGAGTTACATTCTTTCCATTCTCCTCCCCATCCCTCTAGGAGTGCGAAGAGGAAGGGGGGGGAGTGAGAGAGCGGCGGTGGTACTGAGTTACCAGCTGGGCTTAAACCACAACATCTGTATTCTGTTCTTTTTAATGGCTTATCTTAAGCATCATTTACACTAGTATCTCCCCATCCTGTCTTTGGGCAACAGCTTTTCTAAGTTTCCTGTCTTCACTGTAAGGTGGTTCTCTGATCACCAGAAAAAAGAAGACAAATGGACAGTTTCTCTTTAGCCATCATAAATATTTCCTGCCAGGACCCCCATGATAAGATGGAACTAGCAATTTCCTTTTGCAGCTGCACCACAGAATGGGAAAAAGGAATAATTCGGTGTTACAGCTTATAGAGCTCATAAAGTCCTAGCAAGATCTTTGTCCCCACATGCCCACACTAAAGAACAGATATGATAAAGTTTGAATATCATCCAAACTCTGCTTTCTGTCTCCTGTTTACTGTTTTCAGCTGCCAAGCTTTTAAATTTTATACTGGAATAATGTGACCTCAGGAGATTTTTATTTAAACAAATAGAATTAGGTTGTATAGCTATGCTGCTAATGACAGTTCCTGAAACACACTGAACAGCAATTTGATGTTATTATTACGGCTAAGTAGTTTTCATAAGGCTGCAGTTAAATATTTCTCCACTAACTCGTCAAGACAAAGAGTTGACATCAGCTTTCTCACAAAGTCCATCAATACAGCTCCTTGGGAAGGAGAGGAGCTGTTTAAATCAAAAACAAATCCAAGAACTTCCACCTCCTCCTCTTCCATATTAACTAAATACACTGAGCCTGCAGGGCGGCCCATCCCCTGATGGTTTGCAAGAGCCATTTTCGTTCTACTTTTAAGGGTAACATTCTTCATAAAGGTGGGCTGCTTGCTGGGTTCCTGATGGATTTAAGATTGTGATATTCAGATTATGGTGTAAGTAGCTAAAAAGGAAGGAAAATACATTCTAGTCTTGCTGTTGTGTTCAAGAGAAGTCTAATCACAGTATCAATTTTTTTTAAATTAGCATTATTTTTGTTTAGCCTTCATTATCACACTTTAGAATAAGAATTCGGTTACAGTAAACCCTACGCAAACTGGGACATGCTTTTTTTAAAATGCAATACCATAAAAATCTCTTAAGCATCTCTACAACAGGGCCTAAGGGTTACATATTTATAGAGATGCATGAAAAGGATTAGAAAGGAAAAAACACAAATGCTTTTGTGTGAATTTAATTTACATGAATAAGATGAAGCTATTAGCTGGAAGGAAAAAGATTCTGCCTACAAGGGAGCGTTACTGCATTTTGTCAGCATGATGGAAATGTCTTGTTACTTGGTATTTTCTTCAGAATACGCATATTGCAAAGCTCACCTCTCCTGACATTTCCCTAGAGTCTGGGCTCGGTGCTTCTCATATTCAGAGGCATATGTTCCTTACTGCTTTGTGCTCCTTTTAGTGTGGTGACCCTGGAAGAGCTCATTTGCCTGCCTTTCCTGCAAAGAAGAAGTTGAGAAAGGACACTGGAAACACAGACAAATATTTCCTTCAAAGCACAGCTACAAGGGACCTGTATGAATTTTTGAGGATGTCATACATATTATTTGGTGCTTGATGTCTCTGGTCTTAGAAAGCTCTCCTGAGCCTAGGGAAGGTCTGGTCTGCCAGGCCTTCTTGTATCCCAGAGGTGGCCAACAAGTTCTCAGAAAGGTTTCTGGGTTACCTGAGGCTTGTATACTGCCAAGAGAAGTCCTTCTACCATGTGTTCTGCTGGCAGTAACGCTGCTGTTCATGTCAGCCTGGTCAGGTGTCCTGTTATCCTGGATGTCCTTGTGCATGCCTTCTACTTGCCTTCTATACTTTTAAACCTGAACTAATGTAAATGCACATTCTCCAAAACGTCAAGTCTCGTTTCCTTCAATCTTCATGTGCATTAACTCCTAAACTGTGTGGGATACATACGGTTTCCTGACTGGCACACAGCTCACTCTTCCAGTTCCAGATAAAATTAACATAGTGAGCTGCTCTTCCGTTTATTCAAGGACAGACTTTTGCACCAAGCCCTTGCAGCCTGGGGACTAAAAAAGTCATCAGACACTTCTAGACACAGTGCCTGGATGTTGGTGGTCCAACGACTTTGTCAAAGTCTGCCACAGCCTCTTAAGCATATGGCAATGTATCAGTAAGCAGAGCTGATGCAACAGCAGGATGAGTTAACCCAGCAGGACACTGGTGTGGGAATTTCCAGTTGCTCTCCATTATCTTAAGAAATAATTACAGAAAAACAAAAATAAAATGCTTTAAAATTGATGGAGATATGCTTGAAACTGCTCTATGGAGAATTTTAAAGCAACCAAGGAATGATACCATGGCAGAGGGCTGGAACTAGAAGGTACTTTCTAACCCTAAACATTCTATGACTCTATACTGTGAGTTTATAAGCAGGCCACTGTGTACTGCCTAAGACAGAGTCCTTTCAGCATCCACTGCAACCATATGCATGCGATGAAAAGTGAATAAGCAACATAATGTTTTTCCCTTTTTGGAGAAACCTCTGAAAGCACTTTTTCCTCTTTAATACACTAAGTAAGTGGTGTAAAAAATTTCATGCTACCTTCAGATGTCAGCATCAGATTAAGATGTGATGACAGAGGATATAAGGTATTGCTGGACAGTAAAATGCCTCTGGCCCCAAGGAAACCTGTCCTTGTTAATTTTGTCTCAACCTTATCTCTCTGATTTGTCACTGGCTTTGAATTCTTCAATTCCTTCTCTCCATAAAAATGTCTATCTGTCTCTTAAATTCATTTATGTCATTGCCTTTTATGACCTTACTTGATAACTTGCTCTTTGTGTTTTCCATCCTGAGTAAAAAAGCCCCGCATGAGCTAACTCCCTCATTGGCCTTAATTTTCTAATTTTTAGGTTGTGTAGACATCTACTCTGGTTATTCAGTTCCTCACCATTATGAGCACTATATTTATGGGTGTTTATTTTGTCTCACTAGCTAAAAATATTGTTTTGATTTGGTCTGCTTTTAAATGACAGTTTATTTATTAAAATACCTGTGGGCATTTTTTACATTTTTATGCTAGCTGTAAGTTTGAAAAAAGTTTTAAGGAACCTTACTTTTACACTATACATACATGTATTATAAATATAGCAAGGGCTCATTTCCAGGGCTGGGTGTGGGCCAGATAAACAGAGCCTGAGTCAAGTTGCTAGCTTTGGCATATTTCTTTCCCAACATACTAGTATATTGCCATTTCTGTAGGTTTTATGTTTTAAACCATCCTCCCCTATTATGCTAACCATCAAAGAAATATCAGAACACAGCTTCTACAAAATCATTCCCCCAGGCTGTCTTAATAAATTTTTGCAATGTTTAGAATATTAATAAACTTTAAGAAACAGTATTAAGAATACTAATTTCACATGTATACCTTTACTCTTCATGCCTCAGCCTGGGTTACCTGTAAAACACTCTTCTATGCATTTTCTATTTCAAGACTTTGTGATCCAGTCAGGTTCAGAAGGCATTAGTAAGACTTACCCCCTTTTTATTTCTGTGCAGATTTCATTGTCTGTCATGGTCAATATATCTTCCCTTAATTTTGACAGAGTCCAGCCAGGTAGGTCATGACCAGATTCTTCTATAATCTTTTTATATATTTAGACACTGTAATGAGATCATCATCCAGCCTGCTTTTACTTTCAGGCTAAATACACTACACTTTTTGTATCGTTTTCTCATCGATGGCATAAATTTAACTCCTTACCTTTACCACACTGCTCTAAAGACTGACTAGTGTCAAAGATGCAGGTGGTATTTCAGTCTTTGTACTTTTGAGATAAATGATTTTTAAAATATGATGGGTCCAGTTTTGTTACAGTTCTTACATCTTTCTTAAGCAGAGAGGTCTGCTTCCATGATACTGCTGACTATTATAGAAACTGCCATTAGGGAGCACTAAGAAAAATAAAAAAAGTGAATGTTAATCCCTACATGTTGGCTATTCTGCCTGATTATACTGGGACCTGATGCTTATCCTTACCAATATTCAGCCCACCAGACAGAGGGAAGGATAAAGGCTCAAGGCATTCTTGTTCCTTTATCATAATCCATGCAGACAACAGAGATTCAGTAGGGAACGAAGTAAATCCTCAGCAAAACAACACAAGGTCTGGTCTGGAACATATATAATGCTCTCTTACAGAGGCATTTTTTTGTTACAGATGTATTAATGAGATGAAACTGTGAAACACTGAACCCATGGATTCAGTGCAGCATTAAATAATAATCTGTTCTAGAGTTATCTATGGGCTAGTAATGAAATGACTATGTCCTTCCTCTCAGTGTTTAACAATATTAATTCTTATGTTGCTGAGTTATGTGGAAAAAATAAGTAGACAACCCAGAGGAAATGCTGCATTTATTTTTCAGCGCTACCTACAGTCCGGCACAGTTTGTACCAAGGAAATATAATAATTTGTGCTATCAAGGAAGAAAAAAAATAATGAAGGGAGGAGGGTATTTACTGTAGTTGTAAAATCGGAATATTTTGGTGTTGATTTTGGAGGTAGCTGTGATAGGAACTGTCAGATACATAAAAGACTGCTGAAGCTGATGCTCAATAGCCAGGACAGGCAACAGCCGCATGAAGGACAAGGTCACAAGAGCACAAGAAAAATAGTGGGATAATGTTTATAATACTATCATTTGCTGCAAGGCTAGCACAATAGACACACACTGTGTAGCACTTTAAAATATTTGCTTCTAGCTGTAATTTCATGTATGAGCTGCAGCTGCTTTGCTTGGCTGCTGTATGTCCTTCTTTGGTGTTTTTATAAAAATAGGAAAATTTTCGCAGTGGAAAAGGACTATATAATACGTAAAGACCCACGAGAAATTTTTTTAATATTGGCTAACTGGAGCTAGCCAAAGATGATAGCTATGGGGAAAAAAATGTTGTCATTAGCTTGATTTGCTCAAGTCTGGCTGATCGTATGTGTATAGAGCTACTCTTTCTCACATCCCCCAAAGAATTCCTGAGATCTCTTCCTGAAATTGCATCCAAGTGCTACTCAGTAACAGTTTTACCATGCATATTCATTTTACACAGCAAATGATAATGTGTGAACAATGCATAATGGAGGTGCAAGTAGCAGCTCTGTAGTTATGGGTAGGATTATGTTTTCATTCCTGGACTGCATCAAAAGGAACATGATCAGCAGGTCGAGGGAGGTGATTCTGCCCCTCTACTCTGCTCTTGTGAGACCTCACTTGGAGTATTGTGTGCAGTTCTGGTGTCCTCAACATAAAAAGGACATGGAACTGTTGGAACAAGTCCAGAGGAAGACCACAAGGATGATCAGGGGACTGGAACACCTCCCATATGAAGACAGGCTGGGAAAGTTGGGGCTGTTTAGCCTGGAGAAGAAAAGGCTGCATTGAGACCTCGTAGCAGCCTTCCAATATCTGAAGGGGGCCTACAGGGATGCTGGGGAGGGACTCTTCATGTGTGACTGTTGTGACAGGACAAGGGGAAAAGGATTCAAACTTAAAGAGGGGAAGTTTAGATTGGATATGAGGAAGAAATTCTTTTCTGTGAGGGTGGTGAGGCAGTGGAATGGGTTGCCCAGGGAAGTTGTGAATGCTCCATCGCTGGCAGTGTTCAAGGCCGGGTTGGACGTAGCCTTGGATGGCATGGTTTAGTGTGAGGTGTCCCTGACCATAGCAGGGGGGTTGGAACTTGATGAACTTAAGGTCCTTTCCAACCCTAACTATTCTATGATTCTATAATTCTATGACTCTACTCTTCAATAAGGGATAGGAAGGTATGAAAACGGAACTTATTTCCAGGCTTCAGAAAGCAACTATGTTGGTTTAGAAAAAGGTTACAATGAAACACTCCAATAACATGCCAACCTTCCTCTCTGAAGAGTTTTACATCAGCGCCTTTGTGGAAACAAACATCTTCCTGAATTCAGCAGGCCAGTGTTTCTCGTGAAAACACCTCTCAAGGCTCTTGCCTAATTCAGACTATTGCACAGACCCTGACTCCTAGAAAACCTCTTAATTTCTTCGGGCTTTTCAAATCCTTCTGAAACAAAGCTACCCTTTTCTTTTCAATTTTCTTAAATAGAAAGACCTGTGAAAAGTTGTAATTGTTTAACATTCACTGGACTTTTGCAGCAAAGCCCCAGACACTACAGTTTCTTCTCAGGTTCTCCAAAACCCTACATTTTATTGTTGAGGGTCCAGAAGAGACCCAGAGGCATTTCCTCAGTGTCCCCATCTGGCACTAGTGATGGGCACAGGAAAAAAGCTCCACGCATTTGGAATCATACTCTAAAAACCAATCACTTTTGTGGGAAACTGAACATGCACCATTTAAGCTCCACCAACAGAAGGAAGGCAGCTTATCCATGAGCCAGCAGCTTCCTCATTTCACTCCCAGTGTATTCCTAAGAAGCCCAGTAGGTAGCAGAATCTTTGCTTTATTACCACCCTTCTATGTATGGATTAATAAATTCACTACAGCTTTTTAGCAAGATGCCAAGTGCTCCCCTGCTCAAGCAATAGGCTGTAATATCCCTGACATTCACAAGGAAGCAACAGAATACAATTAAAACCAGAATATGTAATAGTCACTGAAATAAAACAGATTTCCAATCAATTAAAGCAGACTCTCCTTCCAATAGCACTGGACAAATAATAAATTTAAAAAACTAATCGGTTCTACACAAGCTCAGCTAATGAGTGTTATTTGGGTCACATCCTCAAATTGCAAATAAATGTTACCATTTATCAACCTAACACATTACTCAATAAATCTTCTGCACCATTGTTCATATTTATCAGCTGTGTCATTTAATATTCCTTTCTGGTTTAGAAAACTGTTTCCTCTGGTGCCTGACCCCTTGTAATGGAAAACTACTGAAAACAGACAGTAGCTAATTCAAGAATTGTACAATTTAGAGCTTAACAGAGCTGTGAACAGTTTTGAAATGCTGTAATATTCATTTTTCAGTGAGTCTCCTCCTACCTTGAAAATATTACAGGCTGTTGAGATAAAAGCTTCATTTAAATAAGGTCAGACTGCAGGCAGTCTGAAAACTTTCAGGAAAAGCTTTTATGGTGTGTAAAATCATGAAAATGGTTACACTTTGCCCGGACAAGGAGATCTGTTTTCTCATTTATGCAACAGAGAAATGTGGACACTCCCAATTACAGGTATAAACCCTCCCCATCTCAGCCATCTGTCTTATGTGCTGCATACTACCTTGAGTGTACGCCAGTGATTTTGGTGATTTCTTCATTTCCCATTTCAAGATGGGAATGAGAAAGGGGGGAGCTCCCAAACATTACCTGCTCACCAAAAGCTCTCCTTCCCCACTGAAAATCAGAAGCAAATAGGCCCTACAGATGATGCCTGGTGGGTCCTTTTCTTCATTTCAGATTGCTTCCCCATCAGCGGCATTCTTTCATGGCACAATACAGGCTTCTCTGTAGCACAAAGAAAGACCTTTTTCTGACATATCCATTCCAGAGCTGAATTACCCAGATTCATCTTCTTCATTGCAGACACATAAAAGCAAAAGCATACAGCCACTGGGACACATCTAAGAGGGACATCTTGTGACTGACCTTCTTGAGAAGTTTGTTTCTGTGTCTCAAGAGCGTGTTTAGATTGACTGTTAAACAATAAACGAGTTATGAACTGCAGTGTCCTCTGTGCGCTTACTTTACGACACACCACACAGCTGTATGCAGCATATAGGTGCAGGACTATGTTTCACCAGAAGAGCCCTTACTATCAGTGAATTTTATTGTCAGCTTGAGCCTTGCGTGACAGAAACCCCAAAACGCAAAAAGATACGACCATTCCCATGGGTGGAGACATAATATGAGCAGGCTGAGTCACCCCTCAGTAGGAGAGGTGGGAGTATGGACTGTGCATGCCAAATGCAAAGCTTTGTAGCAATGTTTTGCCAAGCTGGGGCACACTGAGGTTTGCAAAGGTTTTCCTTTTGAGGAAGTTTATATTAGAAAATCAGCAAAAAACACCCCTGATACAAGAGAATTCTTCCAAATAGCATGTCCTCCTGGGTATAGAAGAAAAAATACAAAATACTGTGGCTTCAATCACGTAGCTAAGCAATCATAAGGGTGGAGACAGTATGTCCTGGCTTCAGCAGTAGCAGCCATTTTTCTCCTTCTTAGTAGCTGGTGCAGTGCTGTGGTTTTGACTTTCAGCCTGGGAACAGCATTGATAACACTGATGTTTTTAGTTGCTGCTCAGTAATGTTTAATCTGACCAAGGACTTCTTGAGCCTCCAGTTCTACTAGGGAGGAGGGGAAGCCGGGGGGAAGCAGAGACATGACACCTGATCCAAATTAACCAAAGGGGTTTTCCATACCACAGCACGCCATGCCCACTATATAAACTGGGGGCAGTTACTCGGAAGGGCTAGTTCCCTGCTTGGATCGGCAAGTGGTGAACAGTTGTATTCTCTTCTCTTGTTATTTCCCTAATTATTACTGGTGGTAGCAGTAGTGGTTTGTTATACCTTAGTTACTGGACTGTTCTTATCTCAACCTGTGGGAGTTACATTCTTTCGATTCTCCTCCCCATCCCTCCGGCAGCAGGAGGAGGAAGGGGAGGGAGTGAGTGAGTGGCTGCGTGGTACTGAGATACCAGCTGGGCTTAAACCTTGACACAGTAATAAGTGACTGAAGTTGATTGATTATGGGAAATGTTAGGAAACCTTAACTTAAACATTTACGTATGATAAATATAAATATTTCTTCTAGATATGGATCCCATACTACTTATAACGAAGTCTAGATCTAATGAAATATTTCAGCATAAACTATTTTGAAATCCACATGAACCAGACATAGCATACTAAGTTCCATTTTATTTGATTTCACTGAGAATATAGGAAACAAGCAAATTTGCCGTTTCAGATTTCCATGCCAACAGAATTCAGGCAAACACACTGACACTTCAACTGCTCATTTGACTTGTAGTTTTGATCTTACTGATTTCAATGAATCTTCAACACTTAACAACACTGGAATATTCAAGCTTGTCTTTGCTGCGCAGATCTAAGACGGAACTTTACACTTGACTGTTACACTTACTTTAGTGTTTGCTTTTCTAATGTAAGAAACACAGAAGTACTAGATGGAATCTAGCAAAGTGTAAATACCTCAGAGATAGCATGCATAACATTTATGGCACAACATAGTCATAACACATCAACCACTATTAAAAGCACATTTACTTGAACTTTAGGGTTTCACTTCAGACTGCAAAATGTCTTAGATATGTTTACCCAGCCATTTCTAATGCAACATGCAACATTAAAGGTAAAGTAAATGCATTTGCAGTGCCTGTTGACCACTTTAACCAGTTTAATAAACCATTCATAGTAAGATACATGTACAGAAGTCTTACATAAGTATTGGATAAATCACAATTATCAAGATGCTAAGCCCTCCAACTAAAATAAATGCCTTTTTTTTTTGAATGAGAATGTGCTGAAATGCATCTGATTTATAAAGTCTCTGCACTTTGAGTAAATATTTTGCTCTGCGAGCCTAGTCTGTGAGTCTTGTGTGTGTTTGAACCTTTCAGATAAATATTTTCTGGCAGTATTTGCATTCCTATACGCACACCACCTGTAATGATAATTAACAGTTGTTAAGCATCTTGCAGAACTTTGTCTTTGCTCTGAATTTCCTCTTGCACATAGTCTGCTCTTTCCCAACAGTGTTTCAGCATTAAGAACAAACTACAGCTTTCGAACCAGGAAATCTTTCTATTCTGTCACATTATCTACTTCAGGCAGCTTTTAGTTAGTCTCACACAAGGTGAACACACAGGCTATTCTGTGACTGTCTATTTTCAAAAACATAGAGGCCACAGCTGAAAGCATTCGCAAACCGCATTTCTAGTATTTGCTACTGCACTCTAGTGCATATTTTTACATAGAAGTAGCAAGCAGCAAGTAGATGTCCACAGGGTGTGAACTTCACACAAATCCACTGCCTGTTTATTCCATGAAGATATGTAATACATCTTTATTCTTTTGCTAAAACATTCTTCAATGACCTCTTTTTGTGACATATTCATTACACCCATGCACAAGCGATTTTCTCTTTGTGCTTTCCATTTGTTCTTCTCCTATTCAGTAGTGTTCAGAGCCCCAGTAATTTTCTGTGCGTATCACTTCTCTTCCTACTGCAGCTACAGTAAAACCTGGCTTGCAGGCTGAGGAAGAGCCAGTTTCAGAGAAAAAAGTATATAAAAAAGTTACCAACCATGTAACACCACTTTGAGCACCAGTCGTCTGGATTTACTCTGTGGGTCTTTAAGGAGGTATTGATCACAAAGAATAACTCTGAAATAGTAGGTTCTGGGCAAATAAATAGGAACAGCAAAGAGGTTTTTGTAACCCATGCTTCCAAGTATCTAATGCTTCATTATGAAATTCACTCTGGTTATAATTCTTCTCCTACCTTAACTTCTTTCTATTGCTTGCTATTTTCAGTAAAACCTAATAAATAGTTTCTATAAGGTTTTGTTTTCAAAGAGACAGAATAACGGTTGTAACTTCCCTCAGGTGCCTGTTCACCAGGGTTACCATGTCATGTTTCTGAGAGCTTTGGACCATAAAGATGTGGGCTGAAGAAGTGAGCCCCTATGAGGACAGGGAAGCAGCTTGTGTTCACCTAAGGCAGGAAATAAATTAGAAGGTAATTACCACTGTGTAAGTGGTGACAATGATTATTTATTTTTAAAAAAATATATGATACTGTAAGCCTTAATAAAACCCCACCCTTGGAAAGCCAGTCATATTAACACAGATAGGTATGTAAAATGTTTCATCCTACAGTTGCTGGTAGCTATTGTAAAACTTTTGAACTTCTTCCCACCAGATTTCAAAATTTTAACTCTGAGCTCTGCAATTTCTTAACTTTGTCTTTCTTACACAATATTTTTCAGATTTTGAAAAGACTTGCCCATTGCACTAAGAAGAAATCATAGGATGGAGAGTGAACTTTAAACACTGCATGCAAATTAGAGAGAAAAGAATGCATCAATATGCTACTGTTCTGAGAAATGACTGAAGTCTGTTCTCTCACGAGTTTTATGGTTGTAGAAGCCTGACTTTCATGAAGGTACTATAGATTAATTTAGTCATACCATAGAGCAGGATGTGCTTTATATAGTGTAGTGCCTGCTGGCTGAGTTTAAAAGATTAGCAAGTATTCTCTAAACATAAGATTCTGAAAAACATCACCTCATCAGTGTGTTCTCTTGCCATGGGTTTTATTACACATTCTAGTTGGCATTAGCAGTCTGTTTTACTTCAGGCTCTGAAACATTTTGCACATCTTTTTAAATAATTTCAGTGAAGTTTTGGTAGAGAGCTCTGGGTGTTAAGCACACGTTTACCACTAACAATATTAGGAGTCATACTGCTGTCAGGACTATGTTTACTAATTGCCTCCAAGGCTTTATATTCTAAACCAAATACATTAAATGCAGCATTTTCCAGAATGCCCCTGAGTTTCTTCCATTTATAGCTCAGTCTCCAGACAGACCGAATATTCTGATCCTGTCACTCTTTGATGCTAAATTGGGTACAAATGTACTCAGATAATTAATCACACTCAGTACTTATTGTACATTTTTCTTATTCCTATGCAAGCAGATTTCACACAGCGTGTAGTTTGTTATCAGTTTGCATGAAAACAGCTGATAACCTTTCCTCTCATATAATTATATTAGCAGCAAAGCCAGTTTCCTATCTCCATTTATCTGTGACCATGTGAAATATTTCAGGAAAGAGTCTTCAGAAAAAATAGAAGAAGTGCAGTGAACTTGCAAAAGCAAAAGAAAAAAAAAATAAATAGCTTGGGACCCTCCTTTAGGAATGTGTGCTCTTCTTCCAGACACCTCGCAGCTCCCTCTGCCTTTCTGATGTTCCCACCCTTGGCTAGCTCCATGTGTTCTCTGAATAAGACGTATTTATTTCTGAAGCACCTAAAATAGAGGTGGGCCCCATTTGGACTTACATGCTTGAGATGCAGCCACAGTTCCACCTTTTAATGATGGGTAAAGCTAAATAGCTTCACATAAATTTATTCTGCTGATGTGTAATTTTTTTAAATGAACTAGAAGTGTTACCTGGAGACTATTATTTTAATTTCATCTTGACAGAATGTGTAATTTTTTTTGTCTTATTAGATTGCATGAAAGTGGACATATAAGATTTTAGCTTTCTTTTTGAGATCCCATAGTAGATATTTTACTTTGCATTGAATCTGCATTGTATTATTAATAATTACCCTTTTTATCTGATAGATTCCAGGAAAAGGAAGAAGAGTG
The DNA here is from genome assembly GCA_039720435.1 of Amazona ochrocephala. NCBI lineage: Eukaryota > Metazoa > Chordata > Aves > Psittaciformes > Psittacidae > Amazona > Amazona ochrocephala. The sequence continues at coordinate 36,743,338 of CM077881.1, forward strand.
GCTTAAATTCTATAAAGAAATTAAGAGCTTTGCTGGCAAAAGATTAACACTGTATTGACCCACTTTACTGTTCTTTTCAACACTAACATTAAAGGATAATTAATCATCTAGCAATATTGAGCATTAGCCTGTCTCAGATATAGAAGAATATTGCTACTTTTCTTAAAAGTAATGGTAAACATAAACCAGAGAAAACTTTGTTCAAGATGTTCTAATCGGCGTGATCCATTGAAAAAAAAACATAAAACTGCTTTATCCAGAACAGCAGATAAAAACTCAATTGTTCTTCTTGTTCAGCTTTTGCTGACTTCTATATATGGCTGACCAGATAGATTTCATTCTCTCTATATTTTGATAGGAAGGACTGCCAATCAAGCATTCATTTCCAGGAGATGGTTGAGTCTATCCTAGTAAGTGTTGCTTAAAGAGTATGGTTTCTTCTAAGTCTCTATAAGAATCATAGTATGACAGAATGGTTTGGGTTGGAAGGGATCTTAAATATCATCTATTTCCAAACCCCCTGCCATAGGCAGGGACACCTTCTACTAGACCAGGCTGTTCAAAGCCCTGTCCAACCTGGCCTGGAACACTTCCAGGGATTTGGCATCCACAGCTTCTCTGGGCAATCTATTCCAGTGTCTCACCACTCTCACAGTAAAGAGCTTCTTTCTTCTGTTTCATCTCAATCTGCCTTCTCCCAGTATAAAGCCATTACCCTTGTCCTGTCCCTACATGCCCTTGCAAAAAGTCCCTCTCCAGCTTTGTTGTCAGCCCCTTTAGGTACTGGAAGGCTGCTATAAGGTCTCCCCAAAGCCTTTTCTTCTCCAGGCTCAACAACCCCAGCTCTCTCAGCCTGTCTTCATAGGAGAGATGCTCTATACCTCTCGTCATCTTGGTGGCCCTTCTCTGCACTTGCTTGAGCAGGTCCACATCCTTTTTATGTTGGGGGCCTGAGAGCTGAACACAGTGCTCCAGGTACTCATGAGAGTAGAGCAGAAGAGGAGAATCACCTCCCTTGACCTCCTGGCCATGCTCCTTTTGATGCAGCCCAGCATATGGCTGGCTTCTGGGCTGCAGGTTCACATTGCTGGCTCATGTTGACCTTCTCCTCAATCAACAACCCCAAGTCCTTCTTCTCAGGACTACTCTCAATTCATTCTCCAGCCTATGTTTGTGCTTGGGATTGCCCCAATCAATGTGCAGTACCTTGCACTTGGCCTTGTTGAACTTCATGAGGTTGGCATTGGCCCACCTCTTAATCCTATCAAGGTTCCTCTGGGTGGCATTCCTCCCCTCCAGCACGTCAACTGCACCACGCAGCTTCATGTCATCAGCAGACTTGCTGAGGGTGCACTCAATCACACTGCTCATGTCACTAACAAAGATGTTAAACAGCACCAGTCCCAATACAGACCCCTGAGGAACTCAAGTTGTCACTGATCTTCATCAAGCCTTTGAGGGCAACTATCCAGCCAATTCCTTATCCACTAAGTGGTCCATCCATCAAATCAATGCCTCCCCAGTTTAGAGACAAGGATGTCATGTGAGACAGTGTCATATGCTTTGCTCAAGTTCTGGTTGATGGTATCAGTTGCTCTTCCCTTATCCAGCAATGCTGTAGCCCCATCGTAAAAGGCCACCAAAGTTTCAGGTGCAGTTTGCTCTTAGTGAATCCATGTTGGCTGTCACCAATCACCTCCTTATTTTTCATGTGCCTTGGCATATTTTCCAGAAGGATCTGCTCCATGAAATCACCAGGCATCGAGGTGAGACTGACTGCCCTTTAGTTCAGAGTCTTCCTTCATTTTCTTTTTTAGAAATGGGGGTTATAAGTACCCTTTTCCAGTCAGCGGGAACTTCACTGGACTGACACTATTTCTTAAATATGAATGATAGTGGCTTAGCCGCTTCATCTTCCAGTTCCCTCAGGACCTGCGAATGCACCTTATTGGGTTGCATGGACTTTTACACCTTCACATTCCTTAGATGGTCTTGTACCTGATGTTCTCCCACAGTGGGCAGTTCTTCATCCTCCCAGTCCTTCCCTTTGCCTTCTATGACTTGGGCAGTATGGCTGAAGCGCTTGTTGGTGAAGACTAAGGCAAAAAAACAGTTTGTACCTCGGCATTCTCCATATCCCAGGTAACCAGGTCTCCCGTTTTGTTCTGTAGAGGGCTCATGTTTTCCCTAGTCTTCCTGATATTCCTGAACAGATTCTTCAATTCAATTCTGTCCCACAGTACATTTACGTATTCTTGTTTCTTACCATCCATCTTCTTTTGTTTGAAAAACAGAATGCTTGAGCAGTTAATATGCTTATTTGCATAAGGGCACTTTACAGCACACACCAACAACCCTGCTCCCTTATGTAATTATATCAGTTCAGTTTTTTCACAAGGCTTTCTTTCTCTCATTATGCCTTCACCAGCACTAAACTTCTCTATGTATGCCTCTATATTTTCTTCTTGGCCCAATCAATTTTTAGAGCTTTAATCAAAGTGAATTCAGACTCCACATCCTTTCTCATTAGTTTGGTTACACTTAAAAAACTGCAGAGACAACATTCATTTCTATTATGCTTTGTATTGCTTCTGGGATCAAATTATCTTTCACACCTGGATGAAACTGTTGACTTCACTGGGATTGCATATGCAGACATGAAAATAGAATATGAGACCAGTAGATGCTTAATAAAATAACAGTTTCAGAAAATTAGCTGCCCTTTCTGCTGGGATAAAGCAGTGGCATGAAATCAGCCATAAACACATATTTACAACTCAAATGCCTCACATATTTTCCAAAAAGATTATCTTTATTTGTCTGTAGATTTACTGTAATTCCCTCTAGTAGCTCTTCTGAAAATTTTATATGCCTTTTATTTTCTTATTAATGACTTCCCTCTTAAATTAAAAAAAAAAAAAAAAAAGCGAAAGTATCTCATGAATTTTTAACTACTTTGGTATGTCATATGCATGTTTAAATACTTCCTGCTTACACATATGTACTTCACTACTTGCAGCAAATAGGGACGCAAAACTTTTAATTAGCTTCCACAGTACTAGATTTTCTCTCATCAGTGCCTTTAGACTTCTGTGAGGAAAAGAAATTGGTTTTCACTGTTAACGTCATATATTAAGCAGAATAGCCTTTGAAATATCTACATGATTTTTGTACATATTTGCTATGAACATGAATATGTGTCTTATTTTCATTGTTTAAATGTTGGAACTTTTTCAGATGGCAAATTGCCCACAGATTTTACCCTTGCAAGAAAGAGAATTATTTTCTTTTCTTTTTTTGTTTTTCAAAAATTAGTATATGAAAAGAACTGAAATCTATGCCCTCAGATAATTACTCAAGTAAACTAGTTTCATCTTATATCAAAAGCAGACCAATAACTATGTTACAAGAAAAGACATAACCTAACAAAAATAAAAGGGCTTTTAATTACTCTTATGATTATAAGAGATGAAGGTAAAACTACAGCTTCAGTTCTCTGATGCACAGGAGATATATCTTGTTTGTGGAAATCCAGGATATTTCCAGTTACGGTATATTGGGTTATTATTTTAAATTTCAATCTTTACCTTTCTTTACCAACTCTCATTTTACTAACAGCCAGAATTAAATTTCTTTAGAAGCCCAGCTTGCAGCAGCTTCCTCTATATCATAGAATCATAGAATAGTTAGGGTTGGAAAGGACCTCAAGATCATCAAGTTCCAACCCCCTGCTATGGTCAGGGACACCTCCCACTAAACCATGCCACCCAAGGCTATGTCCAACCCCACCTTGAACACCGCCAGGGATGGAGCATTCACAACTTCCCCGGGCAACCCATTCCACTGCCTCACCACCCTCACAGTAAAGAATTTCTTCCTCATATCCAGTCTAAACTTCCCCTCTTTAAGTTTGAACCTATTACCCCTTGTCCTATCACTACAGTCCCTAATGAAGAGTCCCTCCCCACCATCCCTATAGGCCCCCTTCAGGTATTGGAAGGCTGCTATGAGGTCTCCACGCAGCCTTCTCTTCTCCAGGCTGAACAGCCCCAACTTTCCCAGCATGTCTTCATACAGGAGGTGCTCCAGTCCCCTGATCATCCTCGTGGCCCTCCTCTGCACTTGTTCTAACAGTTCCATGTCCTTTTTATGTTGAGGACACCAGAAATGCACACAATACTCCCAGTGAGGTCTCACGAGAGCAGAGTAAAGGGGCAGGATCACCTCCCTCCACCTGCTGGTCACGCTCCTTTTGATGCAGCCCAGGATACGGTTGGCTTTCTGGGCTGCGAGTGCACACTGGTGGCTCATGTTCATTTCTTCATCGACCAGCACCCCCAAGTCCTTCTCCGCGGGGCTGCGCTGAATCTTTTTGGGATTGCTCCGACCCAGGTGTAGGACTTTGCACTTAGCATGGTTAAACTTCATCAGGTTGGCATCAGCCCACCTCACAAGCGTGTCAAGGTCCCTCTGCGTGGCATTCCTTTCCTCCAACGTATCAACTGAACCACACAGCTTGGTGTCATCATCAAACTTGCTGAGGGCCCACTTAATCCCACTCTCCATGTCACCGACAAAGATGTTGAACAAGACTGGTCCCAGTATGATTGCTGAGGGACACCACACGTTACTGGTCTCCAGCTGGACATTGAACCATTGAGCGTGTGGCCATCCAGCCAGTTCTTTATCCACCGAGTGGTCCATCTATCAAATTGATGTCTCTCCAACTTAGAGAGAAAGATGTCATGTGAGACAGTGTCAAACGCTTCGCACAAGTGCAGGTAGATGACATCAACTGCTCGACTCCTGTCCATCGTGTTTATACTCTGGGCCACTTTGAAAATGTGAGATGAAATACTATTGTTCACTTCCGATACTTCCTGGGACACAACATTCTCTGACAAACACCTTTTCAAGCTCAAATTCTGGTATTTGGATTAGCAGAGCTTGCTGCATCCCAGGAGAAAATGTCAATCTGAAGGTATCACAGACATGTCCTCCTCTTCTTGCTGTGTCAGAAGTAAAACCTGGATCGAACAGCCTCAAAATCAAACAAACATGCTTGTGATGGAAGAACAGATGGACATCTACAATTTAAAATGTCTCTGTAATTCCTCTGGAATACTTAGCAGTTTTTCTTCTGTTGTTGTTTTTGTTTTATTAAACAGAACTAGATTAAAAAGTATCATCTTACTGAAGAAACTGAAAATTGTAATGAGTTTTATGGACAGGCAGTAATTATATTAGCTTTCCCTACAACTGGATACATCTAAACTCCCATCTTATTATGTTTTCAAAATGAAGCAGAGGAGAGAAAGGTCATAATATTATAGCCAACATATTTTGTTTTCCTCTGGAAAGAGTACAAGAATAGTTTCAATGAAAACAGTTTGAGATTATGCTTGATAATTTGTAATTAACTCCCCAGGGTGCTGTGAGGTCTAATTAATTACTTATTGGAAAGCATTTGTAGATCTTTGGATGAAAGTTGCTATAGTAATGCCAAGAATTGTTGTTACTGTTATCTTTAGGTATTTTACTTCCCCAAATGCAGTCAGCTGGAAAATGTACCTTTATTAGCTTATAATATCTTACAACCAAGACTAATCTGACGAAAAGCAATGTTTAAATGCTGACAATAATTCTTTCTGTAGGGGGATGCTAAAGATGCTTATTCTAAGTCTGTGAATATATTTATGAATAAGCCAGATAGTTAAATAGAATTCACAAGTTCCACAATAATAACACACTTTATAGTCTCCATCTGCAGATAAGCAGGTGCATCTATTTGTAGAATTTGTTTTATGTTATGAAACTGTCTTCAGTGCTATGTAACTACTGTACCACAAATGCCTCTGTGTGCTTAGCATCCAGCATTGGTTCTCAGTTCTACCAACAGGAACATGTCACCCATGCAATTAACCCAAATAAGTATAATAAAGAAAAGTCATGAAGATATTAGGACTCCTATTAAATTCAGGATGATAGTTCAGTGGAAAACACTGAGAAACCAATCCATTCCAATTTATTTTTTAAAGTGCTTGGGTTTGCAGAGTAGAAGAGCCTGACATGTAAAAAAGAAGACAGGTGTTAGCTCTTCTCCCAGAACTTGCAGGAGGCTTGACTGGGGTAAGGAGCTTGCTTTTGCAGTATGGATTCTGTTGTTCAGCTGAGCTCTGAGTTGCAGAGGAGGGAAATTGTGAGCAATGGAATGGAAGTTATGCCCAAGGAACTAAGACCCTTTTTTCTCCAGATAGAACTCCAAAAATGTTCCGTCTTTGTATAGAAACTGAGAAAGCTGTAGAGAATTTCCTCAAAATCGCATAGAGACTTTTATCCTACTACTCCCTTCTTCCCCAGGTCTTGCTGTTTTATGGTAGCTAAATCTACATAAATTGTTAAATTATGCTCTGTAACCCCCAACAATATCTATCAACCCTCCTTGAAAATACCTGCAGTTGTGAAAAATTATTTATTCGTGTTCCACCAAGAAGTCATAGAATCATAGAATCATAGAATCATAGAATCATAGAATCATAGAATCATAGAATCATAGAATCATAGAATCATAGAATCATAGAATCATAGAATCATAGAATCATAGAATCATAGAATCATAGAATCATAGAATCATAGAATCATAGAATAGTTAGGGTTGGAAAGGACCTCAAGATCATCAAGTTCCAACCCCCCTGCCGTGCGCAGGGACACCTCCCACTAAACCATGCCATCCAAGGCTATGTCCAACCCCACCTTGAACGCCACCAGGGATGAAGCATTCACAACTTCCCTGGGCAACCCATTCCACTGCCTCACCACCCTCACAGAAAAGAATTTCTTCCTCATATCCAATCTAAACTTCCCCTCTTTAAGTTTGAACCCATTACCCCTTGCCCTCCCACTACAGTCCCTAATGAAGAGTCCCTCCCCACCATCCCTATAGGCCCCCTTCAGATACTGGAAGGCTGCTATGAGGTCTCCACGCAGCCTTCTCTTCTCCAGGCTGAACAGCCCCAATTTTCTCATCCTATCTTCATACGGGAGGTGCTCCAGTCCACTGATCATCCTCGTGGCCCTCCTCTGCACTTGTTCTAACAGTTCCATGTCCTTTTTATGTTGAGGACACCAGAAATGCACACAATACTCCAAGTGAGGTCTCACGAGAGCAGAGTAAAGGGGCAGGATCACCTCCCTCCACCTGCTGGTCACATTCCTTTTGATGCAGCCCAGGATACGGTTGGCTTTCTGGGCTGCAAGCTCACACTGCCGGCTCATGTTCATTTTTTCATCAACCCACACCCCCAAGTCCTTCTCTGCAGGGCTGCTCTCAATCTCCTCCCCTCCCAACCTGTAGCTGTGCCTGGCATTGCTCCGACCCAGGTGTAGGACCTTGTACTTGGCATGGTTAAACTTCATTAGGTTGGCATCAGCCCACCTCACAAGCGTGTCAAGGTCCCTCTGGATGGCGTTCCTTCCCTCCAACTTATCAACTGAACCACACAGCTTGGTGTCATCGGCAAACTTGCTGAGGGTGCACTCAATCCCACTGTCCATGTCACCCACAAAGATGTTGAACAAGACCGGTCCCAACACCGATCCCTGGGGGACATCACTCGTTACTGGTCTCCAGCTGGACATTGAGCCACTGAGCACTACTCTTTGCGTGCGGCCATCCAGCCAGTTCTTTACCCACCGAATGGTCCACCTATCAAATTGATGTCTCTCCAACTTAGAGACAAGGGTGTCATGTGAGATAGTGTCAAACGCTTTACACAAGTCCAGGTAGATGACATCAACTGCTCTGCCCTGTCCGTCAGTTCTGTAGTCCCTTCATAGAAGGTCACCAGACTGGTCAGGCAGGATTTCCCCTTAGTGAAGCCATGCTGGCTGTCACCAAGCACCTTGTTGGTATTCATGTGCCTTAGCATGCCTTCCAGGAGAATCCGCTCCAAGATTTTGCCAGGCACAGAGGTGAGACTGACTGGTCTGTAATTCCCCGGCTCATCCATTTTCCCCTTCTTAAAAATGGGGGTTATATTTCCCTTTTTCCAGTCATCGGGAACTTCACCTGACTGCCATGAGTTTTCAAATATGATGGACAGTGGCTTAGCAACTTCATTTGCCAGCTCCTTTAGGACCCGTGGATGGATTTCATCCAGTCCCATGGACTTGTATACATTCAGGTTCCTAAGGTAGTCTCGAACCAGATCCTCTCCTACAGTGGGCCCAGGGTCTTCATTCTCACTGTCCCTGCGTCTGCCTTCCAAGACTTGGGTGGTGTGGTCGAAGCATTTGCCAGTGAAGACTGAGGCAAAGAAGTCATTAAGAACCTCAGCCTTCTCCAAATCCAGGGTACCCAGTTCTCCCGATAACTTCTGGAGAGGGCCCAGGGTTAAGAAAAATTCATGAGGTTTCCTCACTGTGAAGCGGTAACAACTGGAGAGTCTAAGGTAGGATGCTCTGTTATACACTGTTTAGGCAAAGAAAAGATGAAGTTTGAAGCTAGTGTGTTTCTTCCAAATATAGATCTACCTTGGAGGAACCCTGCTGTAAAACTGTGGGTAAAGATAGACAGATACACATGACACCTTTGGCACACATGATAATTATATACAGAAATACAGTTTACTGGTAGTAATTTTCCATAGTTTCCTAAGAAAAAGAAGATTTCAAAATTTATTGCTTTTAATATATTTCCCCATATTGTAATATATTTCTGAATAAATCTCAATGTGGGCACATGATAAATATATAACACTATTTTTTATGGTTTTGAACTCAAGGTTCCCTCAAGCATTAGCTCTCTCTAAGAAGCAGGTTGTGGTGGCTCTCTGTTTACCTTGTCAGCAGTATTCGTTTTTGTTATCACTCTTCTGGAAGAACAAAGGTTCTAGCTATGCCTCAGAGGGGAGCATAATTAGGCTGTTTACACTGTTAATCCTACAGGGATCATAAAATATTACTTAGAACAATGTTTACAATCATCAATGAGGCAAAAATGACTGTACATACCTTAAAGGCAGAAAACAATACTACGTGACTAATTTCAAATGGGACTGTGCTGAATAAACATCCCCTGTCTCATATATGATCTGGGAGCGGGGTAGATTAGCAGCCTGAAGAGTCCAGCAATTACTCTGCCCATCAAATCCAAATTTCTCTAAGGTGTTTACTTTTCACCAGGGGCCTTGCAGATGGTGTGACTTACCTATTTCTAACTTTGCTCTCAAAGCAACAAAATAAATAAGCCAAATGAAGAATGTCTTAATGCACCAAAAAGCATCCTTCCTCATTGGGAAACTTTTCGGTTTTTCGCTAGGGTCAACAGCAATGTTGAGTGAAGCCTATAGAAGAGTTTCCTTTAACTTCAGCATCATTTCTATCAGAAGCTTGCAGTAGGGCTCACAAAACACAGTGCGGTAGAAATCCCACTGCAGTGGGATTCACACCAAGAAAGCATGACTACCTGTCCTGCCCCCACCCTGTGAGCTGCCTTCCTTTGTGTGCGTGTGCATTGAAAACAAAGCTACAGCAATACTTTTTAAAGTTACTTCTGTAAAATGTACAAGAAATAGTGACTTAAGACAGCATAGCAAGGATAATTTGTGCATTGCTCATAGATGACAACTCAGAAGCAGCTGGAGTTTAGCACAGAAATGGGCATTTTCCTTATTTCTTGATTGCTAATCACCAGTTAGTCTGTTACATTCAACATTAAGTAACTGTGATGTGATCTTATATTCACAGTGCTCCCATTGTAATATTAAGCTTTTCCTTGCTAGCACTTTACATTCATTATTTGGCAACTTGGTAGTCAAATATCCTTGCTGTTTGCTGGAGGGAGAGGACAGGAAAAATCAGCTCTATTGCACATCCATGAGAATGTCAGTGACAGAAGTTCAAACTAATCAGCTAACATCAGCAAGTATGCGTCATAACAGCCCATAAGCTATCATTTTGAAGAGAAGAAAAATAGCAAAAGAACTACAGCATATGAAAAGCATCATGAATACAGCAAACCCAATTTCTGTGGGAATCACTGGACCTTGTCAACACAGTACCGTGTTTATGGAGGCAATTATGCTGGTATAAACATACTGCTTATATAAAAGTGCAGCTTTAGAAACTAACCACATGGAGGACATACCTTTATCCTGCTTAACCTGAACAGCATAAGGGTCTAGGGAGCGCTGTGGGAAAGTTGTTCCATGCTGCTGGCCCAACATGGGCAATTGTTGGTCCCACTGAAACTGCAGCATCATGCCATGGGGCTGGGGCTGAGGTGGGCAAGGCCTCCCAGTACCAGGTTGCCAGTACAAGGACACTGGGGCACTATAGCTGCATCTTGAGTACATAAACCACGCATTGGAAATTACTGTCCAGAAGCCGAAAAGAATTTTGAGGGATTTGCAGCCATTTACCTTTTTTTTTTTTTTTTTTTTTTTTTTGTGTGTGTGTATGTGTGTTTTTTTTTCAATCTATCTATGAGAACTGATGAAGTCATAGAACACATAACCGTTGACAGCAAGGTCAAGGTTTCCACCAAGCTGTGAAGCTTATTCTTAGTGCAGCACTTCCAGCTGCAAAACACGGGCCAAATTCAGGCTTACTGCTGTCACACATATTTAGGAGGTGATAATCATGAAAGAAAGGGCATAAGAGTCCTCCAGAGGTAAAAATATATATATTATCAATTTCACAACCCATCTGTTAAATCCTGATCTCTTTAGACCTATTTTCAGCTTGACAAAATAAAGCTCTAAGAAGACAGAGGCATCTTCTAATCACTCAGAAGACTGAAATAAAACATTTCCACAATATGGTTTGCAGTATTTTTTTTGCCATTTATATGGCATATTGCAGTCTCAGTTACTCAATGATTTCTGCATTTACTTTATTTGAATTGAAATGGGAGGCACTAATGGCTGCCTTTCTCTCCACAGTTTCAAACTAAAGACTTGTCAGGTCTCAAATACTTCCATGTTGAATCTGTGTTCATATTATTACAAACAGGTAGTTTTATGGTTCTTTTCTTTCCAGAACACGATTCATATTATTCTTGCAAACAAGGAAATATTTAGGAGCCTGCACTACCTCTAAAGCATTGACAAAATTTCTGAATTTGTTGGCATATATAAATTTTTTAATTATTTCTTACTTTATCTTAAGATCTAAATACTCCAAGTTCAATAACTATTCACAGATAAGTCATCTCACTGATTGTGATGGACTTCCTTCTGCATCTCTTCGTAAGAATGGATAAATGTTTCAAATTAATTATGTAATGAACTATCCTCAGCATCATTATATAGCTAGATTATAAATTTTTTAGACATCCATATTGGTGTGATTTAGCAATTAAGATCCACAGAATGAAAATAACAATAGAAAAGGAAAAGAAAGAGAGGAACTGCACACAAACTTTCAGACACATGAAGAAAACATGGCTGGAAGCTGGGGGTAGCACAGACAGAAGCTTCAGCCTGGTGCTTTCAGGCATCCAATATGACTTGCGCCTTTCTCTGGAGACTCTTTCTGATTGAAATGACCCTTTTGTTATGGCCCACACTGCCCCTCAAGCAGAGCAAGCAGCGCTGATTAACCTTCAAGACAAAATGAGCAGGAGCAAGCAGCAGCTCTCCTCAAGTTTGTGGGGAGGCTTGTACACGAATCATGTCTGAGTGCCATGTTATGTGAGGGGTCATGCCATCCTGACATATGCTCTTTCCAACAAGGTCATCACCTGAGATAACACCCTGATGGTACCTGGCTTGTCCCCAAAATGAAACAAAATACCTCATACATGCATGTGTTTATAAACGTGCTTTTTCAATCCCTGGATAATATTTCCATGTTAGTCATCTCTTAGTCATCTCTAAATCACTCCACACTTGTTTTCTCTAGTTTCCTTCTTCTCCACCTTCCAAATGTTACCAAATAATTGCACCCTTCTCACTGATCGTGTTTCAGCTTCTTTTTACACACACCACTACTCCCTAATGACTGCTTTCTTTTTTTTTTTTTGTTTCTTTGAGACCAGAAGGGACTTCTGATTGATGTATCTGACCTTTTATAACATGTATCTAGCACCTGTCTTCCAAAAAGGCACTCATCCTTGATATAAAGATGTTAAAATGTAATTTGTCATATCCATTGCTGTTTTAAATTCTATCTTATTTTCCTGAGTAACACCCTAAATTTCTTTACTGGCATTGTATTTTAATTTGTATACTGATAAATTCATGCACAGTTTCTTAGGTGGACCAGGAAGACTCGAATATATTCAAGAAATCTGTTTCTAGGAAGCTCTAAATTATATTAGCAGTATATTTTAGTAATAACAACTGAGTCTGGCTCATTTCCTTGGAATAAATGACTAGCTGGGAAAGCTGATGGCCCCAAGTAGTAGTCATTATTTTAATAGAGATTATTTTTTTGTTTTTAATTAGGTAAAGATCAGAAAAAAATCCTTTCTTCTCTGCACATAAGAGGAACGAGAGTATCACAGGAGAAAAAGTACAACCACTCAGAGGGAAAAGGTCTCTATAAAATGTTTGTTAACATTTGGTAAGATCACCAGGTTAATACTTTAACATACCAGTATTTTCCGTGTGTTTCATCTGATCTCTTAGCGTTTGCATTTCTCTGCTCCCAGAGGGCTTTTTATTGATATTTTGAAAAACAAAGCATGTAGATTTTGAAGAATATTTGTAAATATATGTTGTGCACTTCTAGAAAGTGTTTTACAACATAATATTCTATGATGTATGGCTCTGCCTGACTTCAAGTCTGTCACCTGCAAAGCATAGAAAATGGGAAAGAAAAAGGAAGACTGGAAATGTCAAAGACCTTTAAAGCATAAATAACCCGAAATCCTAGGAAACAAACAAACAAATAAAAAAAAAAAAAAAAAAAAACACACACAAAACCATAAAACAACAAAAGAAGAGCCAAAGGTTTACAAAATCACTTTAACCTCTTGCCAGAAAAATATTGGAATAATTGAATTAACTAATTGCAAACACCCAGAAGACAGCAGGGAGGTGGTTAACAGACAAGACAAATTCATCAAGAACTGCGACGCTGTTGTGACAACATTCTTCATTGAGAATGTTGTCAATTAGTTTCTTCTACCACACTGCAAGAGGCTTGTGAGAGTTCCATAAAAATCTTCTTTTGCTAACATGGCTTAGATGAGCTTGCTAGGGTGAACAATCAGAAACTGCCAACAAATCCACACTGAAAAGGAAAGCTGGAGAGGCCCGAATATCAGAAGGTGAGGACCTAGCAAGCAGCTCCTGAGAGAGCTGCTGCATCCTTAGCTTCCTGGAAATCTGTCATGGTTTAACCACAACTGGCAGCTAAGTACCACGCAGCTGCTTGTTCATTTGCCCCACACTGTGTGTTGGGGATGGAGAATTGGGAAAACGGGGTAAAACTCATGGGTTTAGATAATAACAGTTTAATAATTGAAATAAAATATAATAAAAATAACAACAAAAATAATAATAAAAGGTATGAAAGAGAGAGAAGTAAAACCCAAGCAACCCAAGCGATGCACAGTACAGTTGCTCACCACCTGCTGACCAATACCCAGCCCAACCCAAGCAGTGATCAGCCCTTCAGGCCAGTTCCCACTGGTCTCTATTCTGAACATGACATTTTGTGGTATGGAATAGCCCTTTAGCTAATTTGGGTCAGCTGTCCTGGCTGTGCTCTCTCCTGGCTTCTTGTGCCCCTCCTCTCTGGCACATATGGGGCAGTGGAATGTCCTCAATCAGGGTAAGCACTGCTTAGCAACAACTGAAACATTGGTGTGCTACCAGCATTATTCTCAGACTAAAGCCAAACAACAGCACTGTACCAACTACTAGGAAGAAAATTAACTCTATCCCAGCTGAAACCAGGGCAAAATCCATATTTCACCAGTGACTGATGAAGGTCAGAGCACAGACTTATAAAATTTACACTTAACATGAAGCAGAAGGGAACTGCATGCACACTAGAACACGAGAATATATAAAAAATAAAAAAAAAAAAAACAAACTAGTCTTAATGAATTATATAGTTGATCTGGAAACAAAAAATATAAGTGCTATTCAATAACAACAAATTTCAAGTTTATACAGAAATAAACAGCTGCAGAAATACAGGATGGTGAAGAGCACCTAGTTACAGGTGATGCTCATCAGAAGATACGGAGCTTAACCAACAGGGGCTGAGAAGAGCAGAAAGTGTGACCAGAGGTTTACAATAATATGCAGCTTATATAGGCACATACATACAGCTACAATCTTTAATTTGGGGGAAAAAAGAGGCATGGTACTAAATGACAAGGGGATACAGAAAGTGATTCATAGGTAAAGACAAGGGTAAAAATGTTTGAGATCATACTGGTTCTGAGGACCAGTTTTCCTAACTATACCTGTCCATGTTGCTCCTGGGTTTCTTTGCAGACTTTGCACTTATCAAAAAAGTTTTCAAGAAACAGGAAACAGAAGAAGCCTTCTCAGTGTGTCTGATAAGCAAGAAATGCATATCTTGAGTAAGAGAAACTTAACACACAATACAAAAATCGGATTGCAAAGTTTGATCCTCATTTTCAAAAAACTTATAAATTACCATCATCTTGTGGGTTGTCTCTCTTTAAATGTTGCAGCTAAAGAGAATTAGTGCCTGTGACAATGTTGTTTTCAGTTCAAGTAGACTCTTGATGACTTCATCTATGTTAACTTATTTGTCTTTGCTTTGTGAAATTATCTGCCATTTACTCATCATGTTCTGTAAATCCTCTGCAGTAATAACTACATGCAACAGCCCTTCTGTCTAGTCAGTTGAGATTTGACAGCCTCTATTTGCTAAACGTATCACGTCACTGAGACTTTGGAACACACTTTTCCTCTTCTACATTCTCATTATCCAGCTAAGGTCCTTTTAACATATGGTCTTATTTTCCTAATTGCATTCACTGTTACACGTCAAGTCAAGCTAATCTTTCAAACCGTCAGGCTAATCAGTACAAAATGCATGGCCACTGTTTGCACACATGCTGGTAACAAGAGGGGAACAGGACCTACACAAATCAGAAAATGCCACTGGGTCCCAACTGGTTTATTCCTCCTTCATTTTCTAAGATTATCTGAAATGCATCTTTTTTCACATTTACATTTTCAGAGTAATTTTCTTAGCAGAGAACTATTAGAACTGATGAGTGATGCCTTACCCATGAAGACCTTCACTATAAAGTTTGACTTTGGCTAGTAATTCCCATGAAATGGATCTTAAGGTGAAGAACCAATATTTTATGGTATGTTATTATTATTCACAAGAAAATGCAGCATACTATTTAACCACTTTCAAGGCAGCATAATTTTCGAGATAGTGTGGTAATTACCACTCAGTTGTAGGTTTCTTACTTGGTAAAAATAAAAGGTAACTTGCAGCCTGTAATCTCTGACAGAATCACATCAAGCCTGATCACTCCCCTAAAGCAGGTTAGCTGGGAACATGCAAAGAGAGGTTAGGGGAGATATTGGTTTGTACATTTAAACATACAGCTGTAGATTGTAAGAAACAAAGCCAAAGAAAAGCTCCATGCTTCATTTTAAAAACATTTTTGGTATCTGTGCCAACTGATACATCATAGACAATTCCATCAAAGCTGTATGAATTCAGAAGACCTGACCTAGCTTCTAAAGCATGTTCATTAAATGACTGAATTTTCTTTGATCTTGAATAAATGCATCAGAAACCTTAAGCCTGAGCCACCAGCACTCTCTTAAAAAACCTACATTAGCTAGATACTTTGATTTAACCAAGAAAATTTCAACAGCTAAAAGCAGAATACACACGCACAGAAGAAAGGAATACTCATTGGGCTAATTAGCAATTTTCTGTTACAAGCAATTTTTCCTAATTTACCTTTAAAAATCTTGCAAGTTGCCCAGTCCAGTAGCCCAGTGGAGGTGAGGCTGCTGCAACAACTTGGGCTGAGTTCCAGCTGGCAGTAAGGCTGAGCATGTATTCTCAACAGACACACCACAAACACATATATACAGGTGAGCACACCAACATTCATGTTAACTCAGGTGGTACCAATGGCCTCGTCCTGTTTACCTCTCTGGCTGATCTGGATAATGGTCCATTCATGAGAAGTATATACACACAAGCAGTGTGGATCCCTCCACCATCTGGACTTAGACATACAATCTACCCAGTAGCTACCTCCAGATGGTCCTATCTCATGCTACCCTTGCACACAGACGCACACACATGCATACAGACAGGTCTTGCATTCAGCCTCCACACCTTATGATCTTCCTGTGGCCAGTGTGAATCCCTGTCTCTTCAGTAGCCACCTCACAAATCTGTTGGTCTCCAGAGCCAGCCCTGACATGACTTTCCATACCTTTGGTTCCATCCCTCAACATCCCACAAGGCATCTTGTGCCCTGGGCCCCTTCAAGTGTGCATGGGGCTGAGCCTTTAACCACACACAATAACAAAACCCACCAATTTTTTAAGTTCAGTCTGCAAGCAATGCATTCATGACTGTGAGCAGCATCTGTTATGGTGTTGCTCCACTGGGCTTACATATATGCCAGAGAAACACCCTGAAAACATCTTCTCAGTGGGCTGTGTAAGAGATATAACCTACTTTAAATTAAAATCTGGGTGCCAGGGGAGGACTGGTTTATAAAATCAGATTATGAACAATCTTAAAGTGTAAGTAAATATTTCAAATATAATTTGTACAAATCCTCAGGAGCCTTCTTTGAAAATTAGTACCTGTAAAAGCAATTTAGGAGGCATTTCCCCTTCCTATTCCATGGACAATCCTGTAACTTGCTCCTAGTTACACAGATAAGCGGTTCGGTGCACTTGCAACAGCAAGGCATGTTGCCCAATCCATAATAATGAGCAGTGAACAAGGGAAAGGATTGTATCTTCTCATATAAAAGGAACAAATACAGAATTCAAGGGTACTGCTCTCATACCTTGCACGTCTCAGACTTACTTGAAACAGGAATTGTGGAACTGTCTTCTGTAAAAGAAACCGAAGTACTGCTCCATGGAAATGCATGTATTCACACTGAGTCCCTATTTAGTGTTTTAGTTTGATCTCTAGTCTAAAGTTATATCTGAAGTAACATCAAAGCCTGATTTTAGAACAGTTTTTCTTACATGTATTACATAGAGTTGACTTTATACAATTCAACTGATACAGCTCAGACTAGAAACCAAGTAGGCAGTTATTTAATGCGAGATACATGGTAGTGCTAGGAAAAGCATATAGAAGAAAGCTGAAGACTATTAGATATAGTGAACAGCCTCCATGTGGAGAGAGATTAAATAAATTGGTATGTAATCTGTTTGGGAAAGAGGTGGCTGAGGTGGGATGTCACGGGGGAAAGTGATGAAGAACATAGAAAAAGTTAATAGGGAGCAATTATTCGCTATTTCTTACCACAGAATAGTTTGGGATGCCACACTAAATTAATTTATGTAATTTAAGAACAGGCAAAGGTCAGCTTTTTTTTCATGCATTCACAATTAAGCTGTGGAGCTAATTATTACAGGGTGCTACAGATGCTAAAATCATAAAAAAGTTCAAAAGCAATTAGACTAATACAGGGAAGAAATGCACTTCTGGGACTAATCTAAAGAAGAAGCTGATAAACCATCATTTCAAACCCCACTAAGCTACGAGGGTGAGAGCAGAAGTGCTAAACTGCAGGTGTACTCTTATTCCTTAGCATTTGCTAATAATCACTGCCCAAGATGAAACACTGAACTGGATGGCTTTATAACCTAGTCCAGGAAAGTCAGTTTTATATTTTACATTCTGAAATTTCCTGTACACAGAAGACTGTTAGAGAGTAGCTCTGACCCTGGCCTCTACAGAACCCCTGTGAGGAGAGGGCAGTCATGTCCCACTAGCAAAAACCCCAGGATGAAGTGCTGAGCAGGCAGCAACCACCTAGCAATAGTTAATACTGGTCATGTAAACTATAAAATTACTTGCTTCTAAACACATTGTTTTCTTTCAGACAGTAAGTGAACTTTAGTAAACTGTAATTAAGAAAATTATGCACTTTTCTGTATTTTTGAGGCTCTCTGAAAAAGAGGAGGAAAAGGATGCTTGGGAGCTTGGATTTACAAATTCAGATAATGAAGTTCTGCATTAGAGGCTGATTAAAATATATTGCCCAAGAGACCAGACAGAATATAAAATGGCTGGGTACAAAACTCTCAAAGATAGAGAGAACAAAGCTGCAAGGCCCAAATGACCTTTTATTATTCCTGAGTATCTTATGATGTTTGAAAATGATGATTGTGAAACAGATGGAGCTGTCAACGAGTTTAGGAAACAACACGACACATGGTCTGAAGAGCTTTAGGAAAATGCTTGCACTTTGTATGAAATGCTGTGGGCCAGTTAAGATTTGTTATTAAAAGCCAGAAGATATAAAATCATAGTTCCAAATCAGCTGCAACTTTTGTTCATCCAGATGATACTTCCCCACTGGCTCTGGTGGAACAGAACAGAACAGGCTACATATGTCTCAGAAGAAGCGAGCTAAAGTTGGTAGGTGCATACCAGAGCTAACTGCAATGGTTTATGCCTAAATAAGTGAAATCAATCAAATTAATCAAAAATCTATGGATATTGTACCAGCAGTCAATCACTTCTTAAGAAAACAGTACTAGAAATTCAGACTTCTGTTTGAAAACTAAGTGCCTATGCAAAGTGCAACCTTTGAAGCATATTTTCTATGAAGAAAATTCAGCAAAGTTTATCCCCTTCCAGTAGAGTACTAGAACGTGATGAATTTCAGCAATATACTACTCACTGGAAAACAGAGTTTTCAGTATGAAAACTGATCTTAGACCCTTTTAATTTTATTCTAGCCACCTGGATGGGCAATTTCCTACCTCTTGGAGCACAGTATCTTGCTACACAGAAGATTGCCCAAGTTGTTGAAGTTACCTGCTGCTGTTACAACGGGTCCTCTCTGGCAGCACGTTTAGCTTTCTAAGCAACGTAGTTATCATGAGATCTGTGTCACTGCAAGACTCACAGCTGCCTATTGTACTTGCATTTATGAGGAATTTAAGGAAACTTCTCTGCTTACTTTTCAGGCTGGCCTAGCTCTGCAAAATGCATTTTTGGACAGCACCACACAAAGCGGTAGCATGCTGTGCTGGGTTCAGCAGTAGCAGTCATTTTTTCTCCTTCTTGGTAGCTGGTGCAGTGCCATGTTTTTGACTTTTGGCCTGGGAACAGCACTGATAACACCAATGTTTTTAGTTACTGCTCAAATGTCTAGTCTGACTAAGGACTTTCTGAGTCTCATGCTCTGCCAAGGAGGAGAGGAAGTCAGGAGGAAGTAGAGACAGGACACCTGACCCAAACTAGCCAAAGAGGAATTCCATGCTACAGCACGTCATGCCCAAGATGTAAAAACTGGGGGCAGGAACCTGGAAGAGTTAATTCACGGCTCGGTCATCAGGTGGTGAGTGGTTGTATTCTCTTCTCTTGTTATTTCCCTTATCATTATTATTATTGGTGGTAGCAATAGTGGTTTGTGTTATACCTTAGTTACGGGACTGTTCTGATCTCAACCCGTGGGAGTTACACTCTTTTAACTCTCCTCCCCATTCCTCCAGGAGTGGGGGGGGGGGGGAGAGGGGAGGGGCACTAAGGAAGGGGAGGGGAGACTCCAGAGACTGTGTGGTTTTTCTGAGCTGGGCTTAAACCAGGACACATGCTTTCATGAGATGAAGCCACATACCTTATTGTCCTTCAATATCCTGAGATGATCTTTTATTTTTTAATGATGCTAGCATTTTATTTTCTTGACTTTCTATTAGCCATTACAGGCAATATTATTAAGTACAAGACTGAGGGGATCAGGGGTGGCAAATTATAGAGAGGCTGCTTTCACAGCCACTGACGAGGAGGAGCACAGCATTCAGGATTGGTACCCAAGCCCCTGTGGGCAGTTAGGTTTATCTACTACCAATTTCTAATTCAGGGTTTTTTTTTTTTCAGACTTACCATTTCACTGGATTTCCTTTCCCCTGGCAAAGGTTCTTTTGGTTTAAATCTCTCAGCTTGTTTGCCGTGGTTGGAGGAAAACCTTCAAAAGTTTGAAGTAGTTTAGGGTCCCAGAAAAGTCTAGGGGAATGCTACTTTCATGTGTCTCAGGTGTTAAACAGTCTATGTCTCAACAAACTGCACCCGATGGAAAGGTTTGACAAACTTTCTGTTACATTTCATACCCACCATACACAAAATATAAATGTTAATAATTAATTAACATTTGTCATTAATATTGCAAAGTCAAGTATTTATAACCCAGGTTGTCTGGGCAACCGAAATTTTTGTTCTGTAATGTACTACAGTGATGTAATCCGTAATTGCACTGTGACATCCTATTATTTCCATGGAACCTTTGACTCATTTGGTGCATGGATCAACCACGACTCCTTTAATGAGTACAGCTAGTCAGTATATTATTGCAACCTCCTTGTTAATCGTGGAGATGTAACATATTTTTAAGCACTGTTTAAGCATCATGCAGAGGACAGATCTGCTAAACCGCTCACTGACTATCAAACCACATTCATTATGTCCAGATTTTTCTGTGGGGCGATCATTTGATCTTCCCATCCACATTACAATCACAGAATCATAGAATAGTTAGGGCTGGAAAGGACCTTGGGATCATCTACTTTCAACCCCCTGCCATGAGCAGGGACATCTCCACTAGACCAGGTTGCTCAAGGCTCTGTCCAACCTGGCCTTGAACACTGCCAGGGATGGAGCATTCACAGCTTCCCTGGGCAACCTATGCCAGTATCTCACCACCCTCACAGTGAATAATTTCTTCCTTACATTGAAGTTAAATCTTTCCTGTTCAAGTTTGAACCCACTCCCCCTTGTCCTAGTTCTACAGTCCCTTATGAAAAGTCCCTCTCCAGCATCCTTATAGTCCCCCTTCAGATACTGGAAGGCTGCTATGAGGTCTCCGTGCAGCCTTCTCCAGGCTAAACAGCCCCAACTTTCTCAGCCTGTCTTCCTACAGGAGGTGCTCCGGCCCCCTTGTGATAAATGTAAACAGTTAATTTGCTGATAAATTGTAATAATGATAAATTGTAATAAACTTGAATGATTAATTTGCCAGTTAGCTTAGAGAAAAATGTTACAAGGCTGCGAAGTGGACGTGGCCCTTTTGCAATGTTGCAAGGCCATGAAGTGGAAATAGCCCTTTTACAGTGTTTGTGTTATGGTAATGAGATTTAGTGGTTCTTCTGAGGGCAGTATCTCCCCTAAATCTGATAGCTTTGTGTACTCCTCATCCGCGCACCTGGCTTGCTTATCGCTTGCCAACTTGCAGACATGGCTGGAGGCCTTCGACCTGCTAAAGGTGAAAAGTGCAGCTTGAGGAAGACCACTTCGTCTTGAAGACCACTTCGTCTTGAAGACCCCGGCCCACAATTATCGGAAGGCAGTGCGCAAGCGCAAAAAGAGGAGGGAACTTATGATAATGAGTACCTGAACTAATTGTAATATCCCCGCTCGTGTAATAAATACCTGCTCGCTTAACCCATCCGGTGTGCATGTTGGTGGAACGGAGACTCCCCGCGCACCCAGTGCTGCTTTGCACCCAGCACTGCTTTGCTTACTGCCTCTTTGTATTATTTTACAATAAATTACTTTATTTTTATAATTTGGGCCTTGATCACTTATAACACCCTTATTATCCTCTTGGCCCTCCTCTGGACTTGCTCCAACGACTTCATGTTGTTCTTATGTTGAGGACACCAGAACTGCAAGTGGGGTCTCATGGGAGCAGAGTAGGAAGGGCAGGATCACCTCCTTAGACCTGCTGCGTCACACTTCTTTTGATGCAACCCAGTATACGGTTGGCTTTCTGGGTTGTGAGCACAAACTGCCAGCTCATGTTCAGAGTTTACAATGTCAATTTTATTGTAGGAAACCGAAGTACAAACAGATGAAGGTCAGAACAGTTCGCTAATTTTGGATGCCTAGTCTGGGACCTCTGGGATCTGAATTTTTAGAGTGCTCAGCATTATGTGACATTACATATGTGCAGTGCACCCCTGCCATTGCCATCAGCTGTGTCTGCAAGTGCTCAACTTTTCTACACCTACGGATCACACAAGAAAGTGTTGAGCTGCATACCCAGAAAACATTGCTACTGAGTAGGGTCAGCAACAATAATGACTTATGAATATTTTTGACTCATCTTCTACCTTTGTCTGGCAAAAAGGCAGAAGAGCTACCTGAATCGTTTTCTCAGAGTCACAGAGTTTGGGGCAGAAGTGCCCTCAAATTTTCAATCAGATTTGATTAGCTGGGATTTCTTCTTTTTTTTTTTTTTTTTTTTTTTTCAATCTACTGGAGTATTTTGGAAATACTTAATTACAATACTTCAAAAAGAAAAGGTTTCTTTTGAACAAGACTCTGTTCCGCTTTCCAATCTAAAATGTAACCAAAAAAGTAAAAAAATCATAACTTGCAAATGCTACAAGACTTACCACATTAGGTTGAATTAAACAATTTTGATTGTCCAAATTGTGTTGTGTTCCATCTTGTTACTGTTTCATGCTACTCAGATTTCTTTCTCATCCTCTCATTACTGGATCATCCCAGAAAGCTAGAAAACTCATCCATTTCTGAAATTATTATCATTTGTGTTCAGGTGGGGTCAGGCTTGCCTATTACAGGAGGATAAAACTCTGAGTACCTCTTTAACAGGAAGAAAGAAATGAGAAAAAAAGAAAGAAAAAAAATCAAACTCTTAACAGTGCACTAGTAAGTTTTGTTTTGTTCTGTTTGTGGGGTTGTTTGGGTGGCCTTGTTATGAGGGTGTTTAGGTTTGGGTTTTGGTTGGTTGTTTGTTTTTCCAGTGTAAAATCACTCAGTGCTCTCCAAGGCTTTCGGCCATGCAGGAGCATGGCTGCAGCTCACAGGAGGTAGTTGGCAGTTTCTGCATCTCTGTCGAGGTTTAAGCTATAAACTCACACAGCCGCTCTCTCACTCACTCCCCACTCCTTCTTCCCTCCGCTCCTGGAGGGATGGGAAGGAGAATCGAAAGAATGCAACTCCCACAGGTTGAGATGAGAACAATTTAGTAACTAAGGTATAACACAAATCACTACTACTACCACCACTACTAATAACAATAATGACAAGGCAAATACAAGGAAAGAATACAATAGCCCACCACCCAGCTCGACCAAGCAGTGCACCCCCACCAGTGCACCCCCCACCGTGCACCCTCACCACCCTTCTGGGTCTCTGCTCTCTGTCTCTACATCCTGAACATGACGTGCTGTGGTATGGAATAACCTCTTTGGTTAGTCTGGGTAAGGTGTCCTGTCCCTCCTTCCTCCCGGCTTCCCCTCCTCCCTGGCAGAGCATGAGACTCACAAAGTCCTTGGCCAGCCTAAACATCACCAAGCAGTAACTGAAAACACTGGTGTTATCAGCGCTGTTCCCAGGCCCAAACTCAAAAACACGGTGCTGCACCAGCTACCAAGAAGGAGAAAAAAAATGACTGCTACTGCTGAACCCAGGACAATCTCTTACTCCAACACAGTCCCATGCAGTTATATCCTGATATTCCTTTCACAGAAGTATACAGCAAACCATTCAATGCTTCTAACAGAGCCAAGGTTGGCCTGAAAAGAACAATATCTAATGCTTTGTTCAATTTGGTAAATAATCTTTTCTCATGATTCTTCAAATAGGGATGAACTGATCCATACATTGACCTGTGTCCTTCTCCTTCTCTCATTCGCCTAACTTCTGCCATGAAGCTAAACATATCAATACAACTTCAATGCAACCAGGTTCAGAAAGGACAGTAAATGGTGTATTCTCTTCCAAATACAAAATAATGTACCGCTGTTGCAGAACACCACCAAGAATCACTTTAATATTTCCTTTCTTGAGGTATTCTTTCTTCCCATAAATTCCATCCTTCCTCAGCTGAACAGTGTCCATTCCCATTGCATTTGAAAAATCCTTAGATGAGGGTTTTAGTAATTTGCTTTTTACGAGTAATTGTGTTCATTTTCAGCCAGAAGACTCTTGACCTTTTGAGACAGTCAATTGCCCTCTCTATGTACCTACTGCTGTTCTTACTGGTAGTGTAAGACTAAAGCTTAATAACCTAGAAAAGATGAAACATTAACTTCTCTCTGACAAAAGCTCATTCTGAGTTTAAGAAATTTTCAAGGGAACCTGAAGGACTTGACTCTCAGAGAACTATAGTTTGTAGAGTTGGCAACCTGAATATTTTCGTACTTACTAAATCACAGTCTGAATGCCTCAGAATACATCCATAATACTTTTTTTACATTTGATTGGAATAACTACTTCAGTTCTAAAAATATTACTGAAAGATATAATAAAATATAGGGAATGCACGGATGTATATATCCATTTTATCAGTTAGAAAATCATGGCTTGCTTTAGAAAAAAAACCCTATGTACTTAAATTAAATGATAGCAATCTTTAACAAACACACAAGGAGACTATGGTTATCTATAAGCACATTTAACTGTACACATCTTTGTAAAAATTCCATTAAAAGAATCATTATATGCCTTACATGTGCAAAACAAATGTTGCAACGTTACACTCTTAGAATACTACATCTATAGAATCATAGAATAGTTAGGGTTGGAAAGGACCTCAAGATCATCGAGTTCCAACCCCCCTACCATGGGCAGGGACACCTCCCACTAAACCATGCCATCCAAGGCTATGTCCAACCCCACCTTGAACGCCGCCAGGGATGAAGCATTCACAACTTCCCTGGGCAACCCATTCCACTGCCTCACCACCCACACAGTAAAGAATTTCTTCCTCAGATCCAATCTAAACTTCCCCTCTTTAAGTTTGAACCCATTATCCCTTGCCCTCCCACTACAGTCCCTAATGAAGAGTCCCTCCCCACCATCCCTATAGGCCCCCTTCAGGTATTGGAAGGCTGCTATGAGGTCTCCACGCAGCCTTCTCTTCTCCAGGCTGAACAGCCCCAACTTTCTCATCCTATCTTCATACGGGAGGTGCTCCAGTCCACTGATCATCCTCGTGGCCCTCCTCTGCACTTGTTCTAACACTTCCATGTCCTTTTTATGTTGAGGACACCAGAAATGCACACAATACTCCAAGTGAGGTCTCACGAGAGCAGAGTAAAGGGGCAGGATCACCTCCCTCCACCTGCTGGTCACATTCCTTTTGATGCAGCCCAGGATACGGTTGGCTTTCTGGGCTGCAAGCTCACACTGCCGGCTCATGTTCATTTTTTCATCAACCCACACCCCCAAGTCCTTCTCCGCAGGGCTGCTCTCAATCTCCTCCCCTCCCAACCTGTAGCTGTGCCTGGCATTGTTCCCACCCAGGTGGAGGACCTTGTACTTGGCATGGTTAAACTTCATCAGGTTGGCATAAGCCCACCTCACAAGCGTGTCAAGGTCCCTCTGGATGGCGTTCCTTCCCTCCAATATATCAACCGAACCACACAGCTTGGTGTCATCGGCAAACTTGCTGAGGGTGCACTCAATCCCACTGTCCATGTCACCCACAAAGATGTTGAACAAGACCGGTCCCAACACCGATCCCTGGGGGACACCACTCGTTACTGGTCTCCAGCTGGACACTGAGCCACTGAGCACTACTCTTTGCGTGTGGCCATCCAGCCAGTTCTTTATCCACCGAGTGGTCCACCTATCAAATTGATGTCTCTCCAACTTAGAGACAAGGGTGTCATGTGAGATAGTGTCAAACGCTTTACACAAGTCCAGGTAGATGACATCAACTGCTCTGCCCCTGTCCATCAGTTCTGTAGCCCCATCATAGAAGGCCACCAGATTGGTCAGGCAGGATTTCCCCTTAGTGAAGCCATGCTGGCTGTCACCAAGCACCTTGTTGGTTTTCATGTGCCTTAGCATGCCTTCCAGGAGAATCCGCTCCAAGATTTTGCCAGGCACAGAGGTGAGACTGACTGGTCTGTAATTCCCCGGCTCAGCCATTTTCCCCTTCTTAAAAATGGGGGTTATATTTCCCTTTTTCCAGTCATCGGGAACTTCACCTGACTGCCATGAGTTTTCAAATATGATGGACAGTGGCTTAGCAACTTCATTTGCCAGCTCCTTCAGGACCCGTGGATGGATTTCATCCAGTCCCATGGACTTGTATACATTCAGGTTCCTAAGGTGGTCCCGAACCAGATCCTCTCCTACAGTGGGCCCAGGGTCTTCATTCTCACCGTCCCCGCGTCTGCCTTCCAAGACTTGGGTGGTGTGGTCAGAGCATTTGCCAGTGAAGACTGAGGCAAAGAAATCATTAAGAACCTCAGCCTTCTCCAAATCCAGGGTAGCCAGTTCTCCCAATAACTTCTGGAGAGGGCCCACGTTATCCCTAACCTGTCTTTTATTGGCAATGTACCTATAAAATCCCTTCCTGTTATCCTTAACATCCCTAGCCAAGTTTAAGTCTAAGTGGCCTTAGCTTTCCTAACCTGGTCCCTAGCTTCTCGGACAACATCCCTGTATTCTTCCCAGGCCGCCTGACCTTGCTTCCACCTTTTATAAGACTCTTGTTTCCTTCGAATTTTGCTCAGCAGCTCCTTATCCATCCAAGGAGGTCTCCTGGCCCTCCTGCTGAACTTCCTTCTAGTTGGGATGCATCGCTCCTGAGCTTGCAGCAGGAGATCCTTGAATATCAACCAACAGTCTTGGGCCCCCCTGCCCTCTAGGGCTGTATCCCATGGAACCTTACTGAGCAGGTTCCTGAAGAGGCCAAAGTCTGCTCTCTTGAAGTCCAGGGCAGTGAGCTTGCTGCATGCGCTTCTCACTGTCCTGAGGATCTCAAACTCAACCATCTCATGATCGCTGCAATCAAGGCTGCCCTGGAGCGTTACATTCCCAACCAGCCCTTCCCTGTTGGTGAGGACGAGGTCAAGCATGGCACCTCTCCTTGTCGGCTCCTCTATTACTTGCAGAAGGAAGTTGTCTTCCACGCAATCAAGGAACCTTCTGGATTGCTTGTGCCGGGCCGTACCATCCCTCCAACAGATATCAGGGTGGCTGAAGTCTCCCATGAGAACAAGGGCCTGCGAGCGTGAGGCTGCTCCTATCTGCCTATGGAGCACTTCGTCCAGCAAGTCCCCTTGGTCAGGCGGTCTGTAACACATCCCCATAATAATGTCACCCATCGCTGTTCTCCCTTTAACCCTGACCCACAAACTCTCTGTCGACTGCTCACCTGTCCCCAGACAGAGTTCCATACTCTCTAGCCTATCCCTAACATAAATAGCAACTCCCCCTCCCCGTCTGCCAGGTCTGTCTTTCCTAAAGAGCTGGTAACCTTCCATTCCAACACACCAGTCATAGGAGCCATCCCACCATGTTTCTGTGATGCCTATGATATCATACCCCTGTAAACGTGTGCACATCTCTAATTCCTGTTGTTTTTTCCCCATGCTACGGGCATTTGTATAGAGGCATTTGAGCCGAGATCCAATTGAAGCCGGCTCACTGGCTAGAGCAGCTGGAATATCTCTACATTGCTCCGAACGTTTACTGTAGGTGTTGCCAACCGACCGGGTGTGTTGGGATGGAATGATGCCCCCCTCCCCCAACACATCTAGCTTAATGCATCCTTGACCAGTCTGGTAATCCTCCTACCAAATCCATTCTTCCCCTTCTTTGTCAGACCAGTTCCACCAGCCCCCAGTAGACCTGGCCTACTATATTGAGTCCCATGTTCAAGGTACCCAAACCCCTGACTATAGCACCACCCTTCTAACCATTTATTAACGTGCCCAATCCTCCTAGCCTTTTCAAGGTCCTGCCCTGTATCCTGGAGAATTGACGAAAAGACAATCTGAGCTCCAGAGCCCCTAACCATCTCTCCCAGAGCTCTGTAGTCCTTCTTTATGGTCTCCGGGCTACTGCTATCTATATCAGTAGCACCCACATGGATTACTAGAAGTGGGTAATAGTCAGTGGGACTGACTAGAGCAGGCAGCTTCTCGGCCACATCCCTGATCCGAGCCCCTGGTAGGCAACACATCTCCCTTGAGCCTGGGTCAGGCCGACAGATGGGTGCCTCTGTGCCTTTCAGATTAGAGTCCCCTACTACTACGACCCGCCGCTTTTTCCTGGCAGCACCAGTAGTGACCTTCTTTACCAGTGCACCAGCTGGTTGAGCCTGGTAGGAGCGCTGTTGCTCATCAGCCCCCTGCAGGACAGCAAAGCGGTTCTGGGTGGGGACAACAGACGTAGGAGGAAGCCCCTTGCTTTTAATTGCCCTCTTCCTCCTTTTTTTGTTGTTTTTTTTCTGTTACCTTTTCTCAGCTTCCTGGGTTAGCAGCCTCCTTTCCTGCACGGGCAACAGTAGACACTCGAGGCCCCGGAACAGTCTGATCCTGGAGCAAGCAGCGCTGCTTCCCCTCAGCTTCCCTGACACCTTTCAGCCTGGTAACAACTTCCTGCAGTTCAGCCACCTGCTGCAGGAGGACCTCCACCAGGGAACACGGAGTGCAGCCCTGCCCATTGCTCACCCTTCCCTCAGGACAGCAGTGCAGGCGCCCTCTACACCCCGAGCTCTGCACTGCAGCCTCCCTTCCCATCGGCTCCGCCTGGGTGCCTACACTGGCCACCACCGGCGCAGACAGAGCGGAGCTCCCAGACCGAGCCTTGCTCATTCAGTGAATGTTCACCATCCCGCTCACCACCCCGCTCGCTTGCCTGCACAAACTGCCTCGATCCCGCCCTGTTCGCCGCGCTCTGGGTCGCTCGTGCTCCCTGGGGCAGGTTTTTAACCAGTCAGGTCTGCCGCTGGTCCTCCTGGCACCGCCCCCTCTGAGTCAGCCGCTCGCCTCCACTGAGCTGCAGGCTCCTGGGCAGGCCTTGTCGAGGACTTGAGGCTCCCTCGGTGCAAGTTGCTGCTCCGAGGTGAAGCTCGTAAACGCCGAGCCTCCCCCCCGATCAGGCGCTGCAGTCATCCTTAATAAATTCCAAGTTATAAAAGACTTTGCAAACACAGCAAAGCCATAAATTTTTACTAGTTTATATGCAAAACTCTACTCAGCTTTCTGGAAAGGCTCACAATTATCCAGAAGAAGCACAAGGTTACCTTTAAAGATGAGAGCTGTAAAAATAAAGGGAGGGGATAGGCTCTTTATCTATGTCCTTGCATTGTGAGATGGGCTTTAAGCACCTACATTTCCTTCTGTTTTCTCTCCTCTTTACCCTGGAGGGCCAGCAGAAGTGCAGACACCTGGGACAGAAAGAAACAGGAGGAGATCAGAGTGTAATTAGAGCCATCCAGCATTAGTGATGAGAAGGGTAACAGGAGAAAACAAGAAAGATGGGAAAAGACCAAAACCTGGCCTGGGCAGTTACCTTGTGTTGGTCTTGGACTTCTAATACAGCATGGACATAGTCATAAATTCCAGGAGGTGGTTTTCAGGTAGGAGAGGTGGGAGAAAATGATGCTGTCTGTGAGATCTGGCAGGAGACACACTGATGGAGTTCTCCGTCGGAAAGGAAAAGAGAGAAAATAAATTAGTTTTGGCTTTGGGGACTGTGTTTGTTTTGCTTTGATTTCTGCCTGCCATATGAAGAGGGCTCATGGCCTTTCCTTTGGGTTTGGATGTAAGCTGGTTCTATAAAATCATTCTTCACTTGACAGATTTGGTCTTCTGGGTGAGAATGATGAAACCTTTAAGAGACGGTTTGCAAAAAATTCTCCACCCCGCCCCTCAAAAAAAAAAAGAAAAACAACCCGACAAACCAAACACCAAAACAATCAACAAAACCCCATTAAAATCCCAAGCAAAAGCCACATAAGACCTCGTTGAGTGTAAAATCTAAATAGCGTCATGTGAGGTGTGCTGAGATTCCACCCCTGGCCAAGTATGCTAATGATGATGTTGCTGTCTCAGAGAAGAGCAGATGTAAAGCTGCATAGTGAGGTGACTCTCTGATTAGCATACTTCATTATTCCACTGTGCTTCATGAAAAAATCAGACACTAGGAGTATTATCTATGCCTTACAATGCAGATGTCATCTTGCAGTTCCTCAGCTACCCTGGCCTTATCTCTGTGTCTTCTCACACCCCCATGGCATGGCCACCAAGCAGCTTTTGGCATGGACCTTGATTCCCTTCCTGCTCCAACAGCAGGAGAACTGGTGCATCCATGGCTCTTCCCTCATCTCCATTGGCAGGGAAAGGTCTCATTTCTAGAAGAACTTTGTGAGTTTGAGCAATTAGAAATAAAACATCCTTTTTTATAAGCATTATAAACTCTTAATTCCTGAAATGTTCAGAACATTTACTGCTGAGAAGTGTTTTGTAGAAAAAGTTTCTTACTGCAAATCCATCTGCCTGCTTAAAGGTGAAAAATTACATATATTTCTTAACAGCCCCAAAATGAATTGTTCTCCTGACAAGTCTATTTTCAGATGTTTTGTGCTTTTCTGCAATCAAAATTAGAAAACTTTAAAAAATGGTAGCTCTGAAAGTTTTATTTTTGTGTCATTTTGTTCTTCCTTCAGCTGACTGCAGAGTCAAAAAGCTAAAAAACCCATTAATATTCTTCAAGCAGTCATTATCTGGAATTTTTTAAGCAATTTCCTTGCAAAAACTACAAAGAAATATCCCTACAAAGACACATAAAAAGAGACAAAACCTGCTTTGGTGATCCTTCCATTCACAGCCTTTGTGAGAACTGAATTTAAGAAGACATGCTTAAAGCTGGAAGTCTGTCTTTGTTCAAATAAGAATGAACAGACCTGAAACAGCATTTTGGGTCCTTTTGAAACCCTCAGACACTTAAAGGTGTAGCTCAGGAAATGTGTTGTATGAAAAAATAAAATGGAAACTTCTACAGTATTCATTACTTTCTGCCGAAACAAAGGACATCAAGCTCACTAAAAATTATAACCCAGCTGCACATGTTGCAGCATACAAATTAGTCATGACCTGATCCTGCTGGCATGGTAATTCTATGGAAACACTGAGTAAATGACAAAAAATGAAAGTAAGGAGGATTTTTATCAGCCAGTGCCCGGCAGAGGTAGTGTCTCATGCTGTGTGATATGTGATAATGCCAGATGAGTCCAAGTCCCTGTGGATAAGGGAGGAGTACAGTTGATCCCTCCCAGCTCTGGCTCTTGAGCAGCAGAGATACCAGGACACAGCCTTGTCCAAACTTCCCTGCTATTTCAGCTGCTTTTTTTTACTGGTTTGGAAGAGGTTTAGTGGACCCAAGCTCTGCCAGTTACGTGCTAATGTGTCTTGTAATGCTTTTATGGAATTATTAGAGAATGATGTAAGATAAAATATCATCAGGTTATCTACCGTACACTTCTCCTGTCCACTTGAGGTAGGACTACACAACCAGAAATGAGCTGACAGTTAATCTTGATAAATGTTAAGAAACAATGTTTTGCTATTTGCAATTGAAAATTCTAAAATTTTATTTGGCTGTTCTAAAACACTACATCCAATAATTCTTGAATAATTGTTTAATCATTTTTTGATTCCATAAGAATTTGTTAATTATTTAACTTTGACCAATTCTAAAATTATTTACTTAAAATACTTTACCATATCAATAATAGTTCCTGTATCTTTACACGAAACTATTCTATACCTTTATAACCAACTTCAGTTTTCTCTGTAACATCAGAGCGAGACACTCTGAGGCATAAGCCATTTTGGCCTTGTGTCTCCAAAGACATATGCCTGGTCAAGCACAGATCCACTAGGAAATTTGCAAACTTTGTCAAAATCTGCGCACTAAGACTCTTACAAAAGAGGTGGTAACTGATGTAGTGTCTGCTTTGCTTCTTTTTTCTTCCCTATTGAAATAAAGATGTGACTAGATGGATTATGCTAAAGTGGATCAAAGAAACACAAGTGACCAAGGCACATTCCTGAGCTTCAGATAAAGAGCATTAGGATGAAATCTACCACACTACTTGTGCATGCAGTGACATGACCATTCTCATGAGTTGACCAAAGTAATGAAAAGGCTATGGGTATAATTTCATAATTCATATAGAAACCACTGGAAACATCTCAGGCTTTTCAGTGTTGACCTGCATGAGGGAATTTGGCTTAGCTGGGAACATGCCCTGTAGCCACAGAAAAGGTTGTGTGGAGCACATCTTGCTTTGCATGTCCACTGGATGAGCTCACAGATATGGCTGGACACAGAGCTTGGTGCAAGCCAGGGGCTTTTCTTGATCCAGGATACAAGATGTTGCTTGGAAAGTAACAGCGGTGAAACTCAGTGCAAATAATCTACACACAAACATTAGTTACACACGCTAAAATGCACAGGGATCAAGGTGCCCATTGTACACAATATACTTTGGCACAGCTGCGCAGAGGGTGTTCTTCAGCTCTGAGGACACGTGAAAGGAAAGCTGTAGAGGCTGTGTCCACCCGTGCTTTCACAACTTGGGCATGTATTTCTTCTTGGTGCTTTCATGTTTCAAATGTGGCAAGTTTATTTTCCATTCAGCACATCACCACTCTTTGAAAACCACTAAAAACACATGTATGATTTCTTTATAATCAATCACTTGTTCTCTGCTTTCTTAGACACTAAGATAGACAATGGCTTTCCATAGTGTCCTTACGTTAAGTGTCGCCAGTGCAGTCACATTTTTTATCATTATCTGTTGGGGTTTTTCAGCTACTCCTCCTGACCCTTGAAATGCCTGCCTGGAAATTCAAGAAACATTAACATGCTTGATTCTCCTAAGAAGCTTCAAATACTTCCCCAAATTTCCAGCAAACGAAGCAACAACTATTATAAAATTTTCACAAATTTTAGAACACTCCAGAAAAGCTTCCTTTCTTAATATGGTCATGACTCAAAAGAACGTGATCACTGCCAAGCCTTATTTTAGGGCTGCAGCTTTAACAGACTGAGAGCACTGTGATTTCATTAATAATCAATAAAAGAAGCAATAGAAGCCTCCCCTTTAGGCAGCCTACTCACCGTGAAGGAATCTTCTAGTTTAAGGCAGAAATGTAATGCGAATGGTTGATGACAATATCATTGGAAAGATCTACAGGCACTCTCATATTTTTCTGATTCCAAAACCCATCAGAGAAGTCAGGCACATTTTGCACTCACTTTTGAGCACTGTGAACACAATGAATTCAATAAGAAGAAGAGTTCCAAGTCACTGTTAGAGTAGTGTTAAATGCAACTTGTATTTCTCATAGGTTTTTTCCTAAGTGACAATCTCAGCAAGTCTAGACACTTTTTCTTCCACATGCTAACTGAATTCCTCCCATTTTACTACTGAAAATTTCCAGCTGCCACTGCAGTGAAACAATGCAGCCAAAACCAAACATAACTGTGCTATAAACCTTCAATGGATAGTTGTAGGGAAATAGCTTTTTCTACAAAAAATTGTATTTATAGCCTGAGCATCTTGCTTTTCTATATCCAAGTAAAAATAAACTTATTCCCTAATGGTATCAGAGAATGGCTTGCAGCTGAATAGATACTGCTAACATTTTCCTGCTAAGAGTATGATAGCAGCATTGTAATAGCCGTGATGATCATACAGTATAAGAGAGACAAGGTTTTCAAGGGGAGAGGTAATACCTTTTATTAAACCAGATGACATAGGTGGAAGAATGAGGACTCTGTGCCCCTGGCAAAAGGTTACGTCTGAAAATACATGTTGGGTTTTTGTTTAACTTTTCTTTTTTTTTTTTTTCCTAACTCCACTGACAGTGATTGGTCTTCTTCCTACATGTACAATCTACATCAGCTGTGCGAGGGAATCCTCTAACCCTCAGTATCTCTGGCACTGCCAAAGACGGACAATAAAAATCTGACTATAAAGCAACACCCAGAGCTTCTCCACAGCCTTTAGGGTGAAAATTGTCCGAAAAAGATGAAGAGGAAAACAGGAATGCAGTTTTGTGTCCTGGCTTACCTAACTATGGAGGTAGGTGACACATAAAGAGAAATAAACCCAGACACAGGAGATGATTAAAAAAAAAAAAAACACAACAAAACAAAACATGAAAGACAATGCACTCTGCAATCTCTATGTCAATGTGTAGACCTAGGCTGAGTAAAGAAGCAGTCATGGCTTTTCATAGAGGAACCACTGACATCTGCAGGTCCCTTGCACCAGCTATATCCACAGCAAAGAGCAAGAAGCAGGATTGTCATGGGGCTGTGAGCTGGGGAGCCAGTTGCCCTGGCTCAGCTCCTCCAAAAACAAAGCAAGGACAAAGAGAGGATAACCCCACTTGAACCAGCAAAGCTTCCTCTAAAGGAGAGGTCAATACAGAAAAGAACAAGGAATTGGCTTAGTTGCCAAAAATGCCATCTTTTCATGAAAATGGCAAGCACAAAGTCACTTATTTTTCATGTATTATGTGCCAACACTTGTCTTGCAGTCAAGTATCACAGAGATGTTTCCAGAACTGATGTTTTAATGAGATGCTTGATCCTTATGTAAAATCAGCACCACAGCCCTTATCCAGCACAAACTAGCAAGGAACTATAAATGGCCCAATTACCAGACTGAAATGTCATTCACACATTTGTTATCTCCCATACCAACAAGGAAAAATAACACACAGATGCAGTAGCTGAAGGCAAATTGCAATTACTGTCAATTGAACTAGAACTTGTGAAGTTCTTCATGTAATTCAAAGCTTTACAATTTAATGTGAACTATACTTAGTTTCAAACATCAGTTGGGTTCATTGATATTTTGTTTTAAGTTTGCCAAAAGTCACAATATCCTTATTAATCATATCAGCAGCTCTAAGTGTTACATTTGTTACTTACATTACAATGATACTACATTGAGTTCTTAACTCTTTAGAGAAGTTATTTTGGGAACAGCAGCAATTGGGAGGGAAGACTTCTGTGATATGTGGTCCTGGATCTCAGATGCTCTTCCCCCAAGTCACCACCATTTCAGTGTAAGGCATGATACTTGAATAAGAGATTTTGTGTGTCTGTCTTTTAACCGAATTTTTAATCTCAAACCTTAATCATTCTGTTCCTGAATCATATGCTAGTAATCTTGGAAAAACAGATGCGAAGCCCATCTAATTTTTATGTTTATATTAGCACTACTGCAATACTGGAGAACCAAAATAAAACCACCTTCTGAAAAAGAGGCTTACTCATAATATCATTATCTTTAATATTATAATAGCATTATAATAATATGAGCTATAGCAGATAGCAGGAGTGCCATGAGCATAACATGGCAAGACTCAGCTCCTCCCACCTTTGCTCATTTCTCAGGTACATCGGCTGATCTGAGAACTCTGAAATAAAACTTTTCTACTTATAACAAGCACAGGCAATTCCCAGTGAATAGGCAGAATATAAACCCCTTGCCACTTTCAGAAAAATGTTTTTTCTCTTTTCTTTTCTGTGCATTGCACTATTACTGTTAGACACCTGGATAGATATCAACAGGAGATGACGTGATCTCCTATAAAGCACTTTGGATGTGAAAATGAAACAAAGCTATGTAGCAAAGCACGTGTTTAGATACCAGCACTGTCAAATTTAGAAATCCTGCTAAGAGTGCTTTTATTCCCCCTCTTACCACAAAATTTAACAAATTTACTGTCAGTAGGTTTTCTAATTGAGGCTGCAAAATTATCCATTGCTGGTGTTATCTGAAAAGCAAACAAGAGATAAGGATAAAGACAGGAGCAGAGCAGGTGCTGAAATGGAGGATGCTGTTATGTGATTCACTTGACCGTAGACAGATCTTATACAGGTGTAAATCAAATATTTGCAATATATTTCTGCTGATATCCAGCCAAGAAATATCAAACAGATCTTAACATATGTGCTTAAATCTGCTTGCAAGAGTATGCTTACATTGCACTTTATATAAAAACTAATTATGGTAATACATGTTGCTGAATGCAGAGAGGTATAAGCATTGAAAAGAATAAACATGTCATCTTCTGCCTTTGTGAGTGAAAACACTTCAGGACTTAATAGTGAATAAACATTTTTTACCTTTCGCATAGCTTGTTCATTCACTGGATTTCACTGAATATTGATATACAGTATTTTTTGGTAAATCTCACTTTACCACCCATCTTCCAGAAAATACTGAATTCTTTTACGGACAGATCATATTATGGACTTTTTTGACTCCAAAATACATTATTTGCAAATTAAAATTTGGGGAGTGAGGGGGAAGCCAAACAAAAAAAGCTGGTTTCCATCAAGATCATACATAGCGTGAGAATTTTTCATGAGAATATTGAAATAAAATATAAGTAACTTTTATAATGCAATATAAAAAATGCTCCTGAAAGTTTGTTAATTTTGTTATTTTTGTTATTGTTAGTATTAAAAAAAAAGCAACAAAAGCACAAGGAGGCACTTACTGGCATCTAGTAGGTCTTTTTCTTATGTTTTTACTTTTGTTCTGTTTTATTTTGGTGGTTGTTTTCTTGAGGCTTTTCAGGTGTGTGTGGGGGGGTGTTGTCGGGGTTTGTTTTTTTTTCATTGCAACTATTAGGATGGAAGATCAAGATAAATTACACTTTCTACCCACAATTTGTCTCTTGGAGTATCCTTTGCATCAGCACTTCCCTCAAGCTAAACTCATGCTTCACTAGTTTTTTAAACACAACAAGCAATCTTGAGGTTGCCATCTCATAGCAGAGTCAATCCAGCTTGCAGAAGAGGATATTACATTATGTTTTCTACCCTGCACACATCACTCTTTTGAAGTATATGCTTTTTTCTGCTGTTTAGGAAGTGAAGCTTTGGTCCTTGGATCAAACGCCACTTGTAATACCTGTCGGAATAGTAGTTTGTTTATTACGGATTTTCTACAAAATCCACTATATTATGGAAATTTTTCTTAGGAATATAGTGGTCAGTGGTTCCAGAGAAAAGGCAATAAACCAAAGACAGGCACATAGACAACCACTGGAGTGGACAAAGATACTTCATTTTATTACATTTTAAATATCACCTGAATGAAGGTGCCTGGTTTTGGCTTGGAACGGATGGACACTGCCATCAAGCCAGACTCAACAGCTTCTTTCTGCTGCTGTGTAATGTACTGGCAATGGAAAGCTATAGCCAAACACTAATCCTGGCAGCACAGGTTGCATGAACATCTGCTGTAAGTAACTGCTATAATTTACTCTCCTGATTCATCATGTAG
This sequence comes from Amazona ochrocephala, assembly GCA_039720435.1. Classification (NCBI taxonomy): domain Eukaryota; kingdom Metazoa; phylum Chordata; class Aves; order Psittaciformes; family Psittacidae; genus Amazona; species Amazona ochrocephala. The sequence goes on from CM077881.1 coordinate 36,780,602, forward strand.
TCAGGGCAGCAAGCCACCCCTCTCTTCCACTCCTCCTTCCCATGAAGCAAAGAGATAGAGTTGTCCAGCTTCCAAGGCTGTAAGTACAGCACAAAAAAAAGTTTATTCTCTCCTCTGTTTTGGGGGTTTGTTGGGGTTTTTATAATAAAGAAGTTTTGCCAATTGTCTAGCTTAGTTATAAACAAATGAGCAGCAGTGTTTAAAATGCATCCCTACTGAATTCAAACAAGAATTTAACTGCTTTGCAGGAGTGGTCCCTACATTCTAGCTTTACTGGTACTACAGGAAAAGAATTTTCAAAGGGAGTAGATAAACCTATGGATATTCAAGGCTCCAAAGAAGCTGGAAGGAAATTTGAACATCTGTGTTTCAGATATTAGTAGGCTGCACTGTATTTTGTATCTTTGCACCCTAAGTTTTGGGGAAGAACTTCATTATTCTTTCTCACGCATCTCACTGCTGACAGAGACAGATTACTGAAATATATGGTCCTCATTCAGTTCCTAATCACTGGATCCTGTGATGCAGTTAGCTAACATTTTTCTCTCCAAGCACATTACAATTTGCAGGCAAACTCAGTAACTTGTTTAATATTTCTAGTGTGGTTGTCAGCTGGCTTTTAAAATGCTTACCTTTACAGTGGTTTCTGTGTTCCTCTTGGTGAGTTTATTTTCTGGAAATTAAACCTATCCATGATCTTGTGCAAAGATAATGCCAGTGCTGCTGACCAGAAGGAGTACTGAGTTTCTTGAGGCCATTTTATAATTGCATTTTGGAATACAAATGAGTTTACTTCCTGAAGAAGATATTTCATTTTAATTCCTCCCAACTTAATTCCTTTTTTAAACTTCATGATCCAGTGTCTGTGCAGTCTATCCACAAATTCAATAGTATTTTGTGACTGCTCAAAGTAGCTCTGGTGTGGGATTCTACCACAGAATTCTGACCCTGCTTTAGAATCTGCTCTTTGTGAAGATGAAGGCCAGATGAAGCAAAGTGGATACAACCCAAAGCCTGTGTCATGTGCATCGCTCTGCAGTGATACTGAAATTGCAAATTCAGAGTCCCTGACTTGCACAGTTGTGAGTCAAATAAAATGAAATAAGCAGCAAATTGCAAGCGGATATTATCTCAGACCTCCCAGAATCCCTCTGATGGAGTAATTCTGGAGTACTACTGTCAAGTTTTGACAGCTGCTATTAGAGCTGCCCCACTGTGGAGATTTGCATCAAAACTCTCCAGAAATGCCAGATTGTTCCCTATTTTGTATTATTCTTTAATGATTCTGAAAGGCCTGAATGATAATCCCCCCCCCCCAACAGTTCAGAAGGGAGACTTCCACAGCCCAATATATGCCCTGCCAAAAAAAAAAATGTTGCCACAAATAAAAGGTGATTCTCTCCTTCTTGCATTCATACATTTTCTCTTGCATTTTTGGTGACATTTTCTCCTCTGCAACTACTAAAACACACACACACATCAGAAGAGCACCTTTGGTCTTTCCCCCAGCACTGTGGTATCCTGATCACCCCCAACTGGCCACCATATAATCATCTGAAGCAGGGTTTTCTACCTTTTCCCCCACGTAACCTGTGTCGGCACTTCATTATAGTTTTAACACACTGAATTCTTCCATTATCAATGTTTATATAATTCAAAAGTTTCTAGTCATGGTATTCCAGCCAGTCTAGACGTTGATAGCTTATATTATCTCTCTGCACGGCACATGCTTTGCTGACCCGATAGCCATTTTTATAGCTTTTTTCTAAACTCCCTCCAAATTAGTCAACATCTTTCTGTTAATGATGCATTCGGAGTTAACATAAAGGTGAAAAAGCATCACCAAATGAGCTCCTTTCTACATTAGCAGCGGCTGACACGAAAGCAAGTTCAAGTGAAAAAGCTGGCTTTAATGGTACTAGCAGCTGAGTAGAAGTCTGCTTAGACTTGAAACCACTAGGCAGGTGGACAGTTACATTAATTTTAACAGACCAATATGCTAACATGGAGATGCCAATAAACAGAACCATTCAGATGAATATTTGGTGGTTTCAAGAAAGCTTCATAAGGATTTCATTAAAAAGGTCTTGGAAATTAGAGACAGACAGAAACGTATTAAGAGTTTTAAACATGTGCTGGGGGAGTGTGTATAAGGAATATTTTCTTATGCATTTGAAAGACAGAGAGGTAGCTAACTCTAGCACCATGTGTTTGTGGAAGCATTACTGCAGTCAATTATTTTATAGGAGACTCAGGAGGTGCTCTTGAATGATATTTTTCCAAGCTGTAGTGTACCTGATGCATGGAGTAAATTCAGGCAGTTGTGGCACTTGACAACATCACCTCATTTCTGGAGAAGAAAAGGCTCTGAGGGGACCTTACAGTACCTAAAAGGGTCTGACAAGAAATCCTGAGAGGACCATTTTTTAAGGGCAGATAGGGATAGGACAAGAGGTAATGATTTTAAACTGAAAGAGGGTAGATTTAGATTAAATATTAGGAAGAAATTCTTCACGATGAGGGTGGTGAGGCCCTGGCACATATTGCCCAGAGGAGCTGTGGCTGCCCCACCCTGTCAGTGTTCAAGACCAGGTTGGACGGGGCTTTGAGCAGCCTGCTCTAGTGGAAGGTGTCTCTTTCTGTGGGAGGGGAGTTGCAGAATAATGATCTTTAAGGTCCTTTCCAACCCAAACCATCCTGTGATTCTGTGTTCTCTTCATGCTGCTTAAAGGGAATTGTGGTGTGTTTTTTCAATCCAACAATACAAAAATTAAGACAAGGAATAGTGAGTATGCAGTCTCTGTACCCATAGAGGACTTAAGGGAAAGACAGAAAAACTGATTGTGACTGCAGCAGAAGGGGCATTTGGAGCAGGGGGCTTGAGGTAGAGGTGGAAGTTTTCCAATATACTAGCAGGGAAAATGAAGCATTGTGATGCATGATAACTACATGCTATTCCTCTGCATCCATAGACAGCCATACAACTTCTTTGGTGTTACAAGTGAACAGCAACATGGAAGTATATGGATTTGCTCAGGTTATTGTTGGTTGTGTAGAGATACTTGTTTTAAAGTTAAAATTGTAAATAGTTCTCTACATGCCTTGCACATAGCACAGTGCAGAAATATAAGAAATTAGCTATCCAGTTCTTTAAAGTCTGCTCAAGAAAAACAATAAATAGTATGAAAAATGTTAGAAAATATTCAATGCCAGAGTCTAGATCCACAATTACTAAAGCAAATTTTGTACCTTAATTATGTGACTACTAATTCAATTACAAAGTGTCTCTGGCTGAGCTAAAATAAAAATATGAGTAAAGCAACTTAGATTCAGTATCAAACCATAAGAAAACTCTGAATGCTTCCTGCAGCTGAGGTTTAAGCTCAAAACATTTATGGACATTCATAAAAAAACATAACTTCTAATGAAAAGGAAAAGGATCTTTGTAAATTTTTAATATGAATTATACAGACAATTACATTAATAAGATTTAATTATACTATGAAATATTTAGTGTTTTTCTCTATGCTAAATATTATCTTGAACATAGTTCTAGAAAGATTTGAAAGTTTAATAGATACCTGAAAACAAACCAGGAACAAGCACTTAAAAAATAATATTGACAATGTATTGACAGTATAGAGCAGTGTTTTCTGTCTTTCCTTAGAAAAATTTAAATATTTTGCTCAGCTATTGCCTTTTGTTCTCTTTATAAATAGAGGCATAACATAATAAATACTTTGTGCAATATGTTTAATTAATAGAAAAACAGGTCATGTATTATAGATTTCATTTTAACTACTACATCACATCATCTACAATTAACAGAAAAGTTTCGGCAGAAATACGTAACTATTTATTAGTGTCTACATTTACTTTGCATTATGCCAAAACTAACCAGCCATATGTTTACTATCACGCGCATTGTGACTAGCTAATTAATCCACTTGTGAAATGCTATCTCCTAAACTGTATGCTATTGCTATTTTTTTATATGGTCCTTTGGTCTAACTATTTCGCAATTAACGGTTGCCGAGTTTCCTGCAGGAAATACACTGGTTCCTGTTCATTCTAGTCCTCAGCACCGATCCTGCTTTAGTGTAGGCTGCATTCACACTGACCCACCGGCTGGGATCCTATTCCCACCCAAACACCTGCCTTGGTTGCCCAAACGCCTGCCCATGGGTGCTGGGACTTCAAGCTGCAATCTAAGCATCACCAAAAGCAATGGAATACCCTTAGAACCAGCTGTAATTGGATAAGCAGGTTATTAGTCTTTAAACTGAACATTTCTAATGCCATGTCAGTCTCCCCTGCAGTACCTGAAGCACTGTACAACACGTTTGTGTCTCATACCCACTGATTTCACTAAGATTCATCAGAATAAGGTGTTAGAACACCATCAGGTGAGGTTTTTCACACTAGCATGAACAAAATACTTCATGTATCCAATATGGCCAATTTTCAATACCAATTTTTCAATACTTCCAGGGCAGTGTGCTGGAGGGCTGCCATCTCCTCCCGGATGGGAATGAGTTTTATGGAGCTGACCCTGAAAAGAAATAGGCATAATTTTTTTTGAAAATGGGAGTTCTGCCTTTACGTTTAATACAGTTAGTCTATGTACTGGATCATATCTGTACACATTTTTAACATGTATACGCATAGCATATATAATTGCATATGCACACACATCTACGTATAGATGTGTGCACACACACACAATCTGTACAGAAGCAAAGCGTCCAATCTCTGCTCACCCACACCCTCCAATTCAGAAATACAGATTATTCTTATTCCTGCAGGGAATGATCACAATTTGTGGAAGAAAGAGGAGAGGATTTTGCACCACTGCTTGGCACAGAAGGCATCAGTACAAAGACGATCTCTGCCCTCCGCAGGCATCCCCACCTCGAGGTCACTGTGATTTAACGGCGCAGTGTTTACAGCCTGCTCCCCTGCGCAGAGTGGGTTTGACATATGGAAGCAGGAAATGGTACTCAGCCCCAGCAATTATTAATGTTTTATTTAATAATTTGTCACAGGATGAGGTGCTACTGTTAATTTTTAATACCGAATGCACATGCCTTTTTCACTGCACCAAGCTCTTAAAAAGTTCTGCTTGCAGCACACACAAGCTGTGATTTCCCACTCATCACAGCCTGCCTGCCTACCTGGTCTCACAACAGCTGGTTCACCACAACTTCTTCAAAACTGCCTTTCTATTCTGTTTTATAGATTTTCTTTGTACTTTTCCACCACTTTCTCATGCCTCACCTCTTTTACTTTTTTATTTTAATTCTATCATTTTTATCTTTTTCCTTTTGCCCACAACACCTCATTAGCTTTAATTCTCCGAATATCCTTCTGATGGGCTGCAGTTTTGATTTGTTTCTTTTTCATTTTATTTGGAGGCCAATAAAGGAGGGAGTAGAGCAAGTGCACCCACATGCAGAAAGGCAGCACAAGGGCTGACATTTGAGCTCCTGCCCCACACACCGCATGGTGGAGAAGCAGGAAAGAGAAAAATTACAGACAGGGAGCCTGTAGCTCAAGGAGAGAAACTGCATTAAAGCACGGGGAGCCAACAGCCTGGCCTAGGAGATGAGCAAATAAATCTGCCCACAGATGAGAGAGAGGACTGCACAGTTTGATGCAGCTCAGAAACTCTGAAGTAACCAAAACAAATCCCACAAGCCAGCATGGACCTGCAAATGCATGGCAGGGAAGCGAGGAGGACATGCTTAGAAACCCTTTTCTGCTGTTGTTCTGGCTCAGCTCAGTTCTTTGATTGTTTTTTGTTTTGCTTTGTGGGGAAGGTAACTTGGTGAATTTGAACTTTGTGGAAAAAAGATTTTTAGGGTTGGTTTTTTTTTTTTTTTTGTGTGTTTTTTTTTTTTTTTTTTGTTTTTTTTCTGTTTTGAGCACTCTGCTCTTTCTTTGAAACTCACAAACAGGAAGAGGCAAGTGCAGAGCCCTCTCAGACTGAACTGGTTTGGGATACCTGGGAGACAGAGACAAGTATGTGCAGAGCTGGTTCCCTGGGTAGTGCACAGGGCAGTGGCAGACATTAAATATTGTCAGATCAGAAAATAATTTAAAACTTCTCTCTTTATTTTTTTTCCTTTTTTTGTTTTTAATTTAAATGCCTATAAGGGTTATGCTATAAACTCCTCAAACTTTCCCATACTCAGGCAGCTTGTGGGGCACTGTGTTACACCTTGCATTTAGTGAAAGCTACGGCTTAGCTTAAAAATACACTTCCCACTTCTATTCCAGTCTTTCAAGCAGTAAACTGGGCACAGGAGACCTCATCTTTTCTTTATAACTTGTGACACAATCATCCATGCATCTCTCCCCACTGGCATGCAGCAAAGTTGTCCCCTTTGGACCGGCAGCCTGTGGAAAGAAAAAGTGGTCACCTGCTGTTTACCACAGTCTCTGTCAGGCTTTGCAACAAATTTCACAATATTTGGCATGCCTAAAGCTTGAATCTTCTCACCTCAGACACATCACCGTACACATGGAAGCCTTTTCTAGAATGCTAACTCCTGATATAAATAAATCGAGTAGACGTGTCTGTGTTAACTTTTCTGCTCCTTAAAGGAGTTTCCATGGCACTAAATGTCCCTAAGATTTTGGGAGACTATTCTCCTTGCAAACATACCTAATCCTTAAAATGGGAACTGTTCTCTGTCAGTGCCTGGACAGCCATTTTAGTGGTGACCTCAGCTTCCAAGTGCTCTGTCTAAATACTTATACACATTGGTTGTGTTTCTATTCATTCACATTCTATCCTTAAAAGCCATCATCACTGCATCACAGGCTGATGTTTCTCCACCTCATTCAGAGAAGATAATCCTACAGCTATGCCTCAGCTACATCTTCTCTGGCTGCTCTTAGTTGCAAGGGGATTTTTACATGTAAAAAAATCACCCAAAACAAAGCTGCAGCAGAGAAAAGCAAAGAGAAAACAGAGTGGCTTGCTGACAGATTAGAGCGTATCCACTCAGAAGGCCATGATAGTCTACACTTCTGCTGGATTCTAACAGCAGCTAGATAATTTTTATCGTTAATAAAAACATTTGCAGCCACACCATGGAAACAAAGATAATAAAAACAATGCAATCCCACGCTCCAGGCAACGCAGAAAGCAATAGGTGCCTCCCACCAACCCATGGATCTCTGCCAGGGAGGACACCTGGAAGGGGTGGGAGACTCTGTGGTAGGCCAGGGTCTGACCAAGCACAGCACATTTTGTGTTCTGAAAACAGGGGAAAATGAAAGGCAGCCAAGTGCAAGAAGAAGAATTAAACCCAGGATAATTTTGCAACTACCAGAGGATAAACAAAAATAAGATTTGGCTAGAGATCAGCTTTAACTCAGAGGCAAATTCATCAAGCACTACTGATAACATTTAGCTATTATCCCTACAGTGATAGAGAAAAACATCAAAATAGATCATTTCCTTTGTGTCTGAAATAGGCTTTTGTCCTAGCTCCACACACATACAACCTGGACTGGATAATACACGCACCCTTATCGCAGCACTGATGCTCTGAAAAGGAGCTTTTTGAGTAAAGGAAGGGAAGGTTTATCACCAAAAATCTAGTTATTTGTCCGAAGAATACTTTCAGTTTTTGTCTGGTCATTAAGATGGATTCACCCTGAAATTTCTCCTTAATACCAGGCTAAAAATGAGTTGATGTTTTCTCTTCACCCACACCATTTCTGTTCTTTGCATACACTTTTCAATAGCACACAAAATAGTTTTGACACACAAACTTACGCACAAAATGGCATTTTCCTGCACAAAAATTAAAGAAATCTCAGTTCTTTACAGCAACACCTGAGAAGCCAAAGATAAATATGCTGCTTGAATTTAGAATTATTTCTGCCATAATAAAAAACTTTTCCAGGGACAGATGCTCAGATAAATCAGCACAGCTCCTCTGAACTGAGCCACGACTTTGTGGACTCCAGCTACAGATTTTGTCCATAGCAGATACCTCTGCAGACTGTTCCTGAACCTAGCAAAGTCAGCCATCAAATCCCATATATTTTCAGTAGGGCAGGATTGGTCCCAGTGTATAAATACAGTTCAGCTGCCAAAAAGATGAAGGAAAAAAAAGAGATCGTAAAGTTCCTGTTTTGCTCAGCAGATGGGAGAAAGAAGGCAAATCATAGCGTGAAGCATCATTCCACTGAAAGAAGTGTGAGTGCTGGAAGAGCTCTCAACAGAGGGGATTTTGCTTTGCAATGTGTAGTCTCTTGAAACAAAAGGAAGGGTGTGACTGAAATGAAGACAGGCAGAATGCAATATTTTCCTTTGATGTGTAAACAGATTTAATGCAACAAAAATCAATGAGGAAACTCTCCAAAGGAGAGTTTTTTAATGTGTTATCATATTTCACAAAGATTTCATAAAAATTCGATTTCAATTATAGCGCAGTTTACAAACAGAGGAAAGTGCTGTGCCTCCCTGGAAAACATATGGCCATCAAAACTTCAAGCAAAATACTGCCAAAGTTGCTCATAAAAATAAATAGCCATAAGCCAGCATGTTGTTGTCCTTCTAATGTTTGTTGAATGCCTATAATTCTTCTTGTGTCCGCCTCGGCTGTCAGCTTTCTGACACTCAGGTCTCTCATTTGCACACCTCCCCTTGAAGACATCTTGGAGCAGGAGCTATATTATGAGCAGGGCTTAATTATTTTGGATATTATCTTACATCTCCAGCTGGGTTGCTGCAGAAAAAGAAATCAAACAACTACACACAGCCTCAAAATAGTGGTGTAACAGCAGCAGGGAGAAGCTGAGCTGAGACACGGGCCAGCACAGCAGCAGATGCTGAAAAAGGAGAAACGGGATCTACCCCAGAGAGCAGCAAATGGTTTCCTGAGAACTCTGGACTCCATCCACCAGCTCCTGCTTTGAGGAATTAATAACCTACTCCATTGGTTGGTTTGCCCAAGTCAGGAGAGGAGGCTTGGCGTGGGGCACCTCATCTCCAGCTCTGCTGCAAGAGGCAGGACAGAGCTGGGCTTTGGCCCTGTGCACGATCAAAGAAAGCATTATGCACACATGTAGGGACCTATTTATTTTTTTCACTTTTCTCGAAGGAGTAGATCAAAGGCAGTTTTTAGCTTTGCAGTGCTCAGTGCTGCTTAACACTGATTTTGAGCTTTTGCAGTGCTCGGTTGCTGCGTTGTGCAACAAAAGGACATTTACATCTTACACAGAAGTTGCTGAAAATAGATCAAAATGTTCAACATTGTCCTCACAGCTGGCTCTTTCCACTTGGAATTGCAAGCTGGATAGGAATGAGGGTAAAAGTATGGTCAGGAAAGCAAAGATGGCTAAGCATCATGCAATTGGCAGATGTGCAGTTTTGACAGCAGCACAACCTGTACTGTGATGCCCACTGCTTGGATATGTGTGTGACAAACCCCTTCTCATGCAACTGGGATATAGGTACAATTTTCTGGAAAAGAAGCAACACATTTTTTCTCACCTTTAACTTGAAGAAGAAGCCACTGTTTTTCTGTGCACTTCCCAACTGAGCTTCTTCCATTAAGAACCAAACCCTGTCGTTTTCTCAAGAGAGAGTTTCTCTTTTGTCCTTTAAGAGCTTCTTGCCGTTGGATGGAGACCAGTATTGACAAGTGAAAGGACACCATGGCTGCAGGAGAAGGTGCCCTATCCCTCACTGAGCTTTTATGCCTGAGCAATTCCTGCAGAGGGTGCAAGGGAGGGCTAGGGAGAAGCAGGATGAAGGCAGCACTCAGGGAAGAGCTACCCTCCAGGGCAACACAAACTAGCACCCTTAGGTGCAAAATGCATTTGGGAATATGGGGAGGAGCTGCTGGTTATACAGATTTTGCAGTGTGTTGGGGCCAGAGAAGGAAGTTTGGGGTGGAGGGAGGTGAATATAAAGCATATGCTGATAAAATACCAGAAATGCAGCGGAAGAAATTAAAGGAAAAAAAAAAAAGTAACATATGGAAGAGGCAGGACATTATTGATAGCATTAGTAAAGTGTAAGCGTGGGGAAGAAAACATGATGTATGCTGGCAATGGAGGAAGAGCTCACAAAACCAATGTATTCTAGCTGTGACAGAGAGGACAGTGTTCAGAGTTATTACTTTTCCTCAGTACACACCTGTCTAGCAAAGACTGTGTGATGTGATGGCAGGCAGCAGTGCCAGCTGCACCTCTGCAAGGATGTTACAGCTGGTACCCACAAATTGTGCTCTCCTTTCGCTGGAACAGAGAACAGACATTCTACATGAGTATAAAGAAGAAGAAAATAATTTCTCCTTTCTTAACAGTAGCCTACACCTAGGCTAGAGAATTTTTTTCAGAAAGGATATGAAATGTATCATCCCTACCCTCCCATTTGCATTAATGAGTCATCTCAAAATATGCCCAATCCCAACTTTAGGATGTGTGCCCTTTGGAGTAGAGCCAAACATCCACACATCTGCCATTAAGATTTTACAGGAAACCATTTAGTTGCAATGTTTTCCCAAAAGTAGTTTGTCTGCTCACTAAATAAACCATTTTGACAGCTTCTCAACATTCTTTCTAGGTGAGCTCTTACAGGCAGTCTGGTATTATGGCTCCTCAGCATAAAGAGCCACCAGTTGTGTGGCTTTGGTCACTTCTAGAATAATAAAGACAAAAAGGAAAAAACGATTTTTTTTTGTTGTTTTCCTATTATGAGCAGTAGTAGCTAACTTCACAGAACACATCATAGGAATACTAAGACCATTCCCCAAGGGCCTGAGAAAGTAGCAATAATTAAATATTAAGTATAAAAGCATGACAGTTTCAAGATAGTTCAAACCAGCTTCATCAATAAATACCATTATACAGAAAGATAAGTCTCATAGCATCTCCCAAAACAACTTAAAAGTTATGGGAAAACTTCGAATACAGTTACAACAGCTATAGTATCATGGTGCATAAGAATGTACATTACTGAATATTAAATATTCTCCTTATAATCTACCATCTGCGTCTTCCCTTTGAGGGCAAATTTATTCTGATATTTTCCAAGCATCTATGTGGAGATATGTAATGTCAAGTTAGCTTGAACCCCTAAACCACAAATTCACACAGAGATGAAAGCCCTGGAGGAGATTTGTAGGAGTGGGCACTGACTCAGCCTCACCAATTGTTGTGGTTTAAGCCCAGCCAGTAACTCAGAACCATGCGGCCACTCCCTCACTCTCTTCTTTCTTCCCCCCTGCTGCTGGAGGGATGGGGATAGAAGGAATGTAAATCCCATGGTGTCCTGGGGTTGAGATAAGAACAGTCCAATAACTAAAGTATAATATAAAACTACTACTAATAATAATAATGATAAGGCAAATAACAAGGGGAGAGAATATAAGCTAAAAAAGGAAGGGATGCAATAAGCACAATACAATTGCTCACCACCCGCTGACCAATACTCAGCCTGATCCAAGCAGCAATCTGGGTGACTCCCCCCAGTTTGTATACTGGACATGACATGTTGTGGCATGGAATACCCCTTTGGCTAGTTTGGGACAGGTGTCCTGTCTCTGTTCCCTCCTGGCTTCCTGTGCCCCTACTCACTGACAAGCATGAGAGACTGGGAAGTCCTCGATCAGAGTAAACATTACTTAGCAACGAAAACATTGGTGTGTTATCAGCATTGTTCTCAGCCAAAACAAAGCACTGCACCAGCTACTAAGAAGGGGAAAAATAACTGCTACAGATGAACCCAAGACATCACTAAACACAAAATCCCGGAATTTGCAGAAGTTTTTGGGTCAGACCTAATTTTTTTACTGTGATTTCCTCCTACCCCTTTAGCTGGGTGCCTTCCTACCTGAGAGCAGGCAGTGGTGGGGTGAGAGGCTTGGGTGTCAGGAAGGAAAGGGTTTGGGACTGCGTGCCACAAAATACAACACAACATGTATTGATCTAGTGCATATACAGGAAATATACACATATACAACATACAGTGATCTATTGCGTATGCAGGAAATCATCAGGCTGGTACCTAAGTTCTCTTAAATATTTAACAAACAGTTATGAAGACGAAATTTGCCACTTCGTTGACCTATAAGCAGCCAGGCTGTGTTAGCTGGAAAATAATAACAGTGAATGTCTAAAATGCTAACAGGAAGGGAAAATAAAAAAAAACAAACATGGAGGTAATGGAGGCATGAAAGCATCTTTGTTAGAAGATAAATCAGTGGCCTTACTCTGTGTGGGAGATGGGATTGGAGCACTCCAGGGGACTGTACCATGAGCTGTGAAGAGCAATGGTGTCTAGAGGGCTCCTCAGAGAGCACTGCCTGTCCTCAGGACAAGGCTGGGGGATAGAAGCTCAGATATGTCACCTCCAGTTTTCTAGCTGCTTCTGACTAAAGCAACAGAGAAATATATCCTTTTCCCTTCCAAAAACTCTCCAAGGATCCACAACAGTAAAATTAGAAAGCTCTAACCTGACATTTATAAAAAGGAATACAAAATACTGAGCTGGTGGGTAAGCAGTTGGATAAATCAGACTGAAAAGCCAGAAAAATTACATATCATATCATGAAGCACAGCCAGGAGGTCATACCAGTGTGCCAGAGGACTGTGGAGGCCCAGAGTGGTGTAGAGGGAAAACCCACTGGCCGCCTGGAATGCTCTGGCAGCCTGCATGCTTGAACAATACACCTGTGCCTTGGACATGCAAGGACGGAAGAGAAAAAGGAGCAGAGGACGCCGCTGTGGACCTCCAGGTAAGTCAAGGCGGAAAGAGTTGCTTTGCAAGATCAAGACAAACTTGAAAGAACCTGCAAGCTCTCAGGCATGCCCAGGGTTGACATTGCACTACCCTCATGGGAATCACTGGGGTTCTCTCCCTGGTATGAGACAGCTTTCAGGGAGCTGCAGTAACACCAGAAGAAGGTTGTGTTGGTGAGATCAGCCCTAGACATGATCCCCAAGAGAGGAGCAAACAAGTTTGGCCCAGAGCTTTCCCACCCCAGCAGAGGAGATGGGAGAAATCACCATCTAAGAAAGCTGCGATGGACTTTGATGAGGCTGCCCAGGAGCAAATGTGAAACAAATAGAAGACAGCTAATGGAAACTAATCATTACTTAAAAGACTTCAGTACAGATGTGTTTAAGACACAGTTATGAAAGATGGGATTTAACATCTATTCCAATAAAACCTGTGTCAAATGACAGCCAAGCGCGACACAGTTAATTGAAGCGTGGTATTGAGACACTCATGTATAGAAAGCAATAAAGAGCTTCTGCAGTTGATTAAACTGCTAAGAAAAGCAAAGACTGGGGCTTCCAAATCGGCACAGGGAATATCTGCTGTAAGTACACCTCAAAGCCACAGGTATTACTGCTCCAAACAGGAAGGTTTGTTCAGCTTACCTTCCCCAAACCAGCAGCAGCAATTGTGTGGGCACAGGCAAACAAATTATTGTCTCACTGAGGCCTTGGTGAGGGTGGCAATGGTCATAACAAGTTTGGGAAGTGCTGGTGCATAAAGAGACAAGCTGGGCCTCTAAAAGCAGCTAGAAGTCTTTGAAAACAGGCACTTGTTTCACTGCGGTTCTTTGGCTTTCCCTCTTTCACTTTACAAATGCTCCTGTTGGTTTTTAGACAGAGAAAAAACTGTGCCAGATCTGAAAATTACTTTGGGATCATGGAGGCTCATTCTTAGAGTGCGTGGCTTCCATAGCTCATAACTTTCAGCCACTGCCCTCAGCAACAGCCAGTTGTGCTGTATGACAGTCAGGCTACACATATACAATAGCACAGTACTTTACCCCAACTTATTTTTATATATAAAAAAACGAAAAATAGCAAAGCAAAAGGAGCTTTACACGCATTTCACAATGTCATTAACAACAACCTCCTGCAGCCTTTAATCCTCAGCAAATAGTTTTACTGAAAAATTTACTGAGGCCACGGGGAAATAAAACTGAGAGTGGGTGAACCTTGCTGGGTTCACTAAGCATAATTAATCCTCTACACGAGAGTGCCACCAGCTGTACCTTTACGCTGCTCTATCATCTGCACTGCCACTAGTAGCCCAGGATTTGTGAGCATAGTTCATATTACTCATTGTGATTCCCACACTTACAGAATATACACATGGACAAGATATAGACATCCCAGATGAAAAAGGGTAAGGTGATAATGTAATATTTGTTATGCATTTTCTCCCTTTGTCAAGTGACAACACCATGTTTCCAATGGAACGAAACAGGACAGAAGAGAACAGAATAGAATAAAAGTAATGCAATGATGAAGTGCAGTGCAATGCAAGCTGCATACTGTTTTGACAGCAAAGATAAAAGAAGGTGCTGGATACAGGGCTCACCAACAAAGCTAATGATCCCTCATGAATGGATCCACCTATACAACATTATTATTTGTATAGGATCTGGATTGCTGAAGGAGGATAAAAGCCATCTGGTTATGCCAGGAAGAGCGAAGGGCAGGGTGGGTGCAAAAGAAGGGACACAGTTTTAATGACCTCGTGACACTTTCAGCTAACAGCCCAAGATCTCCAGGCTTGCGAACCAAGCAGGACTCCCTGTCAAATCTGTACTGAACTTAAAAGCAGCAGAGAAAAGCAGCAACTCAAAATGAGTTTTAGTAATGAAGCTGTGCTTTACTTTTCATAACAATGGATATTTTGAACGGTATGTCAAAGATAATCGAATTTGCATCCATGAATACAACAGTAAACAATGCAACTCAAGTTAATTAAATTCTCCATCCCAAGAACTACATTTTTCCGTCTTCTAGCAGCTATACTCTATATATTGTAGTTTTGGTTAAATTTAAGCATCCACTTTCAATGTCTGAAAGGGGCCTACAAGGGTTCTGGAGAGAGACCCTTTAGCAAAGACTGCAGTGATAGGACAAGGGGTAATGGGTTTAAACTTAAACAGGGGAAGTTTAGGTTAGATATAAGGGAGAAGTTCTTTATTGTGAGGTGGCGAGGTACTGGAACAGGTTGCCCAAGGAAGTTGTGAATGCTCCATCCCCGGCAGTGTTCAAGGCCAAGTTGGACAAAGCCTTGGGTGACATGGTCTAGTGTGAGGCACCCTGCCCATGGCAGGGGGTTTGGAACTAGATGATCTTAAGGTCCTTTCCAACCCTAACTGTTCCATGATTCTATGATTTTATGATCAACATGTTTTTCTAGTGAAAATATTCTGAATATGCTTTGAATATTTAAATATTTTCATGAGCAAAAGCTATTGAGAATTAAGATGATGGGAAAGCAGATACCATGTGAATCATTTAAAATTCTTTTCTATGAAATTTTGGCATACGTATTGGAGTGCTCCTTGCCAAGACCAGCCTGTCTTGGCTGTGTCCCAGGAGGTACAGTATTGCCAGTCTCTCCACTTTGGGCAATACTAATTATGGGACAGCAAAAAGCTCCAGAAATGAACACAAGAGCCCATGGGACCAGTAAAAAGCCAAACTCTTACTTGCAGCTTTAAATCACAGAGAGTTTTGAAGTGTACGTGGGACAAATAAGATTTTCTCCAGCCTTTGTATAGAAGATGGTGCCGCTCTGACAAGCAGCTCTCTTTTTGGCCTATGGCCTGTGAGTATCATTTCACATCCAGATGCCCATCAGCTGTGTTCAATGTTACAGTGACATTATTATTATTGTTGTTGAAAAATAAAAGTAAGCAAGATGCATGTGTGTATCAGCAAACCATATGGCAACAGGGTTTTACAAGCACTTTAAAATACATTTTTTTTTTCACTTGAGTATGCTCAATAGCAATATTGTATGTATGTTCTTACAAGGGTTTCAGATGGCAGATTTATGCTTTAGTGCAAACTGCACTGTTACCTTCAGCAGTAAACTTGGTTCAGGAAAAAGAAATCTCATGTGCCCTAACTACACAGTAAACCTAGAAAAACAAAACAAAACAAACAAAACAAAAAAGCATTAGGACCAGGTTTGCCACACGAAAATCTGATCAGTCTTTATTTGCGCTGTACACTCACACGCACTGGATGGTGAACTCCAAGCTCACATAGGAAACTGTGGAGAGCCATTTGGCTGTGAACGGGCATGTGAGCAATCCAGACAATTGCTTGACAATTGTAAGGTAGTGACCCGCAGGCACTGAGGCCTCGCCTGAGGGTTACTAAAGTTCGTGTACGTGCAGAAGCCTTGGGAAAAGTTAGCACGGAAAACTACTGAGAGAGATACGCAGAGAAGGAATGTTAACTGTAACCTTGAAGCATATGCTGTCATAGTTAACCAATCATTAAGCTGTTACTGAGTGAATCCTGTTTGGTATTTAGCCGTGTGAACAATACATGTATCCAATTAGACTTGTGTGTGTTAATGATAGACAAGTAGAGTGCCTATATATACTGAGCTATCTGCGCAATAAACTTTGGCACAAGCCTGATCATATTGGTCTGTGTGCTGTGTCCGGGACTTCTGCGTCAACAAGTGGCGCCCGAACAGGGACCCTCAGATCGGCGTTGGATAAAACCGACGAGACCGACAGGAAGGAGGGGGCAGAAGCCGGTCGATATCGGGTGCTGCCCCGGCACTCGGAAGTCGCTAGCGCAAAAAGTTTGGGAATCTCGCCCTGATCAGGTGAGCGGCCGGGGAGGAGAGGGGGTCCACACTGACCAAGGAAGAGTCAGAAGTGGTGAAGCTCCTCCAACACATTCTCTCTATGAGAGCAGTGAGTTATGATGAGCCTGCCTTGAAGGCTTTGCTGTATGGAGCAAAGGGAAAGGATTTAATCCCCTCAGTGGATGCTGCCTTTCAAATCGCAACTTGGGAAAAAATAGGAGCAACGCTGTGGGAAGAGGTAAGTAAGGGATCCAAGGAGGCAAGTTAATACCCCACTGTGTGGAGACTATTTACTGACTCTTTAAAAAATAACCGATGGATGGGCCAGGGGATACGAATTTGCATCTTCCTTTATCACTTTCGCCGCCCCTGGCCTCCCTCCCCCCAGAGCCCGATCCTCAAGATCGTCAAGGTTGGGACAAATGGACAGGATTGTTAGCTGAGAAAGTACAGACACTTCATGACGGACTTACAAATTTACAGCTCTCCAACACGGCTAAGTCAAAGAATGAGATAGTGGAGCCCAAATCCCCCCACCCCCACCCCCCCACCCCTCCGAACCTCCGCCAGTTGCTGCCGCGGCTGCAGAGGCTGAGGATGGCGATGAAGGCAATCCTTTTGCCCCAGACCCTGTTAATCCCGAGAAAAAGCCTACTCTCAGATCACCTGAAACCTGCGGGAGGAAATGTTTTAATTGCACTTGATAACACTGAAACTCCAGAACACATTAATGAGGAGCCTGTGCATTTTCATCAGACTGTTGTTGCTGCTCCTGAGATTCTGATGCCTGATAATTCTGATGCTGACCTGGATAGTCCTTTTGACCCGAGACCTGTTGATCCGGAAAAGAAGCCTGATTTAGATCGCCCAGATCCCCATGATAAATGGGCAGTTATAAAGGGAAAAGTAAGATGGGTGGGGGATGCAGATGTATTGTGTGCTTATAGTCTGTCTGTGATATTCATGTACTAAAAGTTAGCAAATGTAACTACGTCTGTGTTTCTATCGACCCTTGCAGACCCTTATAGATACTGTTGGCCACTTCTCCCGATGTAGGCTGGCCACCTGCATTGGAATAAGTGTGCATTTTGATCAGTACAAAAGCCCAAGCCTCATGCGATGTGAGGGAGGCAGAGCCTCTGCGGGGACGCCCGCTGAGATTGAGCCTGCCACCTTGCACTGCGATGATGCTGCTTGGAGCTGGTTTCTTGATTGTCTTCACAGGGTCATTGCAACTACATTTTGTACGTGGGACCATGTAGTGGGAGTAATGATTGTCTGCATTTTGTGTTTCACATGTTGTAGTTGTGTGGAGTGTGTTTGTGGGATCCCATAAATGTATGTGTATGTGTGTGTCTGTTGAGGGCAGACAGTGTTCTGTGTATTTTTTGTTATTGGGTTAATGTAAAAGTTTTTAATGGGTAGCAGATTAACATTTTGGGCAAGAAAGGGTTAATAGAAAAGTGGTGCTCCCTGCAGAGATTTATGGTTGCAGCTCAGCAGGCTGGCAGCTGTAGCAGCTGCTGGGCAGGCAGGCCTTTGTAGCTGCTGCTGAGCAGTCCTGCTTAGTGTGTTTAAGTTAACCTAGGGGAGAATCCAAGCTTTACCAACCTCCACCCAAACAGCACCAGGGTGGCAGACACAGAAAAGAAAAGGAAAAAAAAAAAAAGGTAATGACGCAGCAAACTCCTTGACTGTTAACACGGTGCAGTTTGCTTCTGCATCTGCTTCACATTCCTGTTTCATCAGAATGCCTTTGCTTTAAGGAATCATTTTTAGCTTGACTTACTTCTCGAGAACTGATGGCATGGGGGAAGGGATATATTTGTGTTCTACCTACAGGTCCATGGAGGCTGCCTGCAAAGTTTCTCAAGCCTTGTCATGAGCTGGATGGACAAGCGGAAAAACCCAATGCCTTAGCTACAGGAGCTTGAATGTGTGTGCATGTAAAGTAGCTCTTATTAGAGGCTGTGATTTTGTGTATAACACCACCTGTACTTACTAGCCAGTTGCTAATAAGAAACTACACCTTGTATTGTATGGATTTGTCACTTGTAAAAGAGATGTTAGCGCATGCAAATTTGCAGCAGCTGCCAGAAGATGATAAGGCAAAACCCGCAGAAGTTAAGCTAACAGGAAGAGGTTATATGTTTGCTTACAGATCAAGGCATTCGGTGGATACCGGCTCGGTGGATACGGCCTGGCGAAACTCAGCAGAAAGCATCTCGTCTACAGCAGAAGATGTCAGTGATGATTAAGAACCTGTTAGTGGTTAAGCTGTTAATTTTTCTCTTTGTATATAATTCTGTATCTCTGTTACACGAAATTAATCCTAGAAAAAATTTGTGGGTAACATGGGCCAGTGGGAATGGGGTGTCGGAATTTTGTCTTGCTATGGCATCAGCCACAGATCCATTTCAAACATGTCTAATAGGAATACCTGGGTATAATAAGAACAGCTTTAAGGCATTTTCAACCAACAATTGCAGTAAGTCGACAAATGTTGCAAATTGCTCAGCAGAATTGATATCTGGATTAAAAAGAATACTCCCTTGGGATCCACAAGAATTAAATTTAATGGCATCGCAAGCAATTGGGAATAGCTCACAAAACTGGACACAAACCTGCATAATGTTTGGATGCAAATATGCAGGCTGCCCATATTCAGTCAACTCACCAGATGTTTCGCCCAAAGATAGCACCTATTGGTACGCTAATGAATATTGTGGGATAAATGATACGGCTGGGAAGGCAACAGCCTTTAAGGCATACGGATCTACTCACCGGCCTGAGTCAGTGCCCCTCCTTTGGAATAACAAATCTGCCAAGGCCCTACCACCAGATGTCTTTTTAATCTGTGGGGATAGGGCATGGCAAGGAATACCGAAAGACATTGTTGGAGGGCCATGCTATTTAGGTTCACTGACTATTTTTGCACCAAAGTTTACAGAATTGAGTAATCTTAGTCATATTCTCCGCTCTAGATCTAAGTGATCAATAGGACTCACCCCTGATTGTAATAACAATGTTCAACTACTGAGCAGAGCTGCTCAAGTAGCTCTGTCACTATTTGTCCCTGGAGCGGCTGCAGGAAATGCCCTAAGAACAGCAGCCCAGCTAGCTTGTTGGGCAGAAAAGCAGGCTAATGTAACTACTGCCGTTCTCGAAGAATTATTAATGGATCAAAATAGCTTAAGACACTCCCTCCTGCAAACTGCACAGCCATCGACTTTTTGCTGTTGGCACAGGGTCATGGCTGTGAGGACTTTGAAGGTATGTGTTGTGTGAATCTGTCTGATCACAGTAAGAGCGTTCACAAACAATTGACCTATCTAAAAGGACACTCACAAAAAATCCAACAAGATGTGAATCCTTTAGATGACTGGCTCCGCAACATTTTTTCAGGATGGGGAATAGGGACTTGGATTCAAAATTGGATAATTATTGCTTTGAAGGTTTTAGGCATTATATTACTAATTTTGTTTGCTTGCACCATTGTATTTACTATACTGAAGAAATTTGTAAACAGAATGCTAAATCAAACCTGGATTGCTCAAAAACAAGAAGAGGGTATTGTGGAAGCATTCCTTTCAGTTAACGGACATGTGAGCAATCCAGCCTTTGAATGAGAGAACTCCACTGGTAAGAAATTTCTTTGGCTGATCCCTCACTGCCACTAGCATCTTCAACATGCTGCTGCGCCCTGTAGTATATATATACTGCTAACGTAAATCTGTATGTGCTTTGCCATAGTAGTGACTTGTTACTGAATGAAGCAGGTGAACCTCTGCACTGACAACAAGGTGCCACAACTGACGTTGGCCAAATACCTCCTATCACAGTCAAGGGCAAGACTGGGTTGGCCTCTGTGTTTGCCACCAAGAAGAACCTTTAGCTCCGCTGCTGGCTGCAACCCAGCAGGCGTTGAGTGGTGGGGACACATGCCATGCCAGACCTTGATGTGAGGGATGGCCTCTCCTGTTATCAGAGAACTATACAGGAGAGAAAGGCAGGCCAAGCAGCCTGTGGTTGGCATATGTTGGAGATACGATCTAGTCCAAATCCTCTGCTCAAGTAGGGTCGTCTAAAGCAGGTATTATATATAAAATAAAAACAAAAAAAAAAAAAAAAAAAAAAAAAAAAAAAGAGGGAAATGTAGGGATTTTCTTCAAACAGTTTGCAAAGCGTAATTTGTACAAAAACTTTTAAATTTGTCTAGTTTTGATTCTCTTTCTGCAATACAGCATTTGTGACATCTAACAGATGATTCCTTGCCCAAACCACCAGTTCTATATAAAGACCTACATGATAATGAGTGGAAAGGACCAGAACCATATCAAGTTATAGAATGTAACAAAGGATGTAATGTGACTGCAAGACTAAAGCAAAGTGTGCAAAATGATTCCAGTGTAAGTTTGTTATGCTGTTTTTAATGGCAATACGTATGTGACTATGTTAATACAAGTAGAAGTAAATTCTTTAAAAATATAGTTTTGTAGAATTGCAAGGCTTTAGATATATTAACAGCTCAAGTAGACAGAGTGTGTACTTTAATTAGTGAATCTTGTTGTACTTATCTTGATCAGTCTGGAAAGACCTTGAAAGATGTTAAAGAAATTTGGAAGCATGCGAAAGTACTTCATGATGTCTATCAGAACGATAAAATTCCTTGGTTAGATGCCCTTCTTACATCTTGGGACTTTAATGGTTGGCTCACATCTCTGATTAAAGGTATTGGAATGATTTTGGTAGTAATCTTGACCATAGTTATGATTGTACCTTGTATTTTGCAATGTATTCGTGATATGATTGAAAACCTGGTAAAACAGCTTTGGCTCATTCAAGAAAAGAAAAGGGGGAGATGTGGATGATTTCTTGTTAGAGAATGGACATATGCCTGCTCTGAATGAAAGCAAGTATGTGCAGCTGGCCATGTAGCAGGGGTAACTCCTGATTACCTCTGTGCAGCCGACTGTGGAAAAGAAGCAACTCCCGGACAGTTAATGAAACAAGAATGCAGGCCTGGAAGATAAGAAGGAGCTAAGATAAGAAGGTTGCTGAGCTGGACTGTAAATTTCGCTTGCTTACAAAAAACACACTTTAGGTTCTCATGAGTGCAAAAGTTACAAGTACTCTCAGAATGGGACTGGTTTCAAAAGCTGTTACAAGGTTGGGGTATTAGTGGTTGGCTAGGAGTACTAATCAAACAAGGTTTAACAGTTTTAATGGTATTGATTATTATTGTTTAAATCTTTTGTTGTTTATGGAAGTGTATTGTCAGTATGCTATTTCGTGCTGTGAATCGGGTCTGGATTGCTCAAAAACAAAAAGGGGGATTTGTGGAGAGCCATTTGGCTGTGAACGGGCATGTGAGCAATCCAGACAATTGCTTGACAATTGTAAGGTAGTGACCCGCAGGCACTGAGGCCTCGCCTGAGGGTTACTAAAGTTCGTGTACGTGCAGAAGCCTTGGGAAAAGTTAGCACGGAAAACTACTGAGAGAGATACGCAGAGAAGGAATGTTAACTGTAACCTTGAAGCATATGCTGTCATAGTTAACCAATCATTAAGCTGTTACTGAGTGAATCCTGTTTGGTATTTAGCCGTGTGAACAATACATGTATCCAATTAGACTTGTGTGTGTTAATGATAGACAAGTAGAGTGCCTATATATACTGAGCTATCTGCGCAATAAACTTTGGCACAAGCCTGATCATATTGGTCTGTGTGCTGTGTCCGGGACTTCTGCGTCAACAGGAAACATTCAGAGGCAGGATTTTAAATCCTAGAGCATAAAGAAACTGATTTAATCAGCTCAAAGCATGTTGATAAAATAGTTAAGTAGGTTAGGTGAAAATTTCACAGTTGCAATGTTTCATGAGTAAAGCTGTTTAGTCCTACAGGTGTCATTTTTCTTTGCCATAATATGAGGGAAGCACCATAAGTGCAAGGCTGCTGTAGGTTAGGTCAGATAGCATTTTCACTGAAAACAAACAATTTCTATAAAGTCATAGCAATGAAAACTAAAATGCAAGATGCCTTGATTATCTTAAACTTCTATGTATTCTACGTAATTCCATGTATACTTTAGAAACTTTTCAGGAATTCTACCACCTTACAAGTTTATCATGATCTCCTGACCATCTATGAGCAAATACGTACGTATATTTGCACAAAAAGCATGGGCAGCCTGTTCCTCACAAGGGAAGTGAGCCAGACGAACCAGCCATCCTTTGTAGCTCGTATGTCTGATGCCTGGAGGAGGTCAGCATGAAGTGGGAGTGAACACAAGAGCCATCAGGAGGAAACATGGCAGAATTTCAATTCCTTGGGGCCAGGAAACAGCAAGAGTCATGGTGAGGGTGAAGAGGGAGAGGAGGGAACTGGAGTGTAACTTCAGGGTTGCCAGAACTAGCTGGAGAGAAAAAGACTGTAATCGTCACAATTACACTGAACAGACCTAATGCTTTATACAACAGCATTCACACAGAAGCATTTTTCTCCCCTTCATGAAGGAAAATGTGTGGTTGGGCCCTTCCTGGGGTTGCGCTGTGTACGAGCATTAACTTCTCTTGCCTTTTCTGATCTCTGAAATCCTCTTTTTAGCAGTGAGTGACAGGGTGGGTGAAGGGCACACCCCCAAAAACCAACAAAAAAGCCCACTTCACTAGAAGACCTGGGAACATGACAAGACACCACCTATTTGAACCACCATCCTAGAGAAAGCCTCTGTTTTATTCCAGCTACATTATGGCCTGAGTTTTGAATCAAATGAAAAATTCAGCCATTAGCAGTTACATAGGAAGAGTAATACAAATGGATTTTGTTTGGCTTTTATTTTTTTTTTTTTTTATTATTTTTTCTGGGTACTTTTTTTTTTTTTCTTGAAGCTTAACCAGCCAATTCCTAAACACCTCCCCTCTCCTGCCCCCACCTCAAACACAGTTCAGTGGTGCACCAAACTACCAGTATATTTGTTGATTTTCCACTGCCATCAGCCCAGTGTGCTCAATAAATATCACAGATTGCTCTCCCTTAGTCTTCTTTTCTGCAGACAGGAATTGTAGTTCGACTTCTCACAGTCAGTTGTTAGTGCTAAACTGTTAATGGACTCCCTCATGTCAGGAACTACAAATGGAACAAATCATTGCTTTCTTGCTGATGCTGTAAGTATCATCAGACAACTTGATCACACATGTACACGTGGCTCTGCATTTAAAATGTAGTTGAATAATGTGCCTATTAAGTGCAGCCTGTTACATGGGTAAAATATGTGACTTGGAACTTATCACCATAATTTTTATCCTAGAAAATTAAATGGTACTGGTTTGAACTAAAACATGAAAATGAATATTACTGGTGTTTAGTGGGTGGGTTTTGTGGTGAATTTTGCACCTCTCCAGAGATTTTCAACCGCTTAGGAACTGCTTTTGTAATGAGCCCACAGAATGGGGGCCCCTGTGGCCTGAATATCTTGAACACCTAGATTGACCCCTTGAATGACGTAAGAACCACTTGAATTAAATCTTGGCTGAATTACAGCCTTATCTGCTTAGAAAAACATTTAGTTTTTATTTCAAGAGCTGCAGTGGTGGTGATTGCAACAATGACCTTTTGTAGTTTGATTGTGTGATAAATATCCTCACTGATCGAAAACAAAATGTCATAACTAAACAAAACCACACTTCTACCCTAAACATGGTCAAATTTCAGTCATCTGATTCTAAATTAATCCCATCTATACTCCTCTATCCTGACTCATGGAGGGCTCCGTAGGCTCTTATTAAATGACCCATTAAGCTGTTCCTTGTGGTAAGAAGTTTGCAAAACGGTATTTTTTTAATCAATGACCCATTCCAGTCCCACAATTAGCTATGCCCTTCCTTCAGCAACCCTGTTCAAGATAATTTCATAGAGTTAGTATTTCAATTTATTACACTTAGGTGTTTTGTTGCACTATTGGCTTTCCTGATTCATTATCTGCACTTCTGACCTGGTGCTTTGATAGATACAGCCTGCTGCTGTGAAACAAGGCAGGGCAGGCCAGTCAGCAGAGAACCTCCTCCTAGCTAATGAAGCTCAGCAGTTTCTCTGGCAGAAATGATTAGGAACTCTTCTTAGGACCAAGTCTCTTTCTTACAGGTATAGACCTAATGAAATTAGATACTCTGTCAGATACATTAGGTACTCTGATGATTCTCTGTCCAGAGCTTTTCAGAGAAATTACCTCTTGCCTTTTCTAGAAATGAATGTATCCTTGGGCTTTTTTTTTCTGCTGAAATATGAAGATATTTTCCTGCTGTGCCACTTCAGTTTGAGGATTACTTTCTTACAGTTTCTGCCTGGCATTAGCAAGTGATCAATGCATGCCTTCATTTAGAGAGTAAGATTTACAAGAAAAGAAGTATCAATTTAGAGTTCTTGCTTCATTGGATTGCATTAATAAGGAGACAGATAGGAAAGTGGCTCCGTCAGTCCCATGCCACCCACCAATATCTTCTGATACCATGCACAGTCTACAGCTGCAGAGGACAGCATGACACCTTTCGTCTTCGTGCTGTCACCCATAGTCTGGTTGGAGATGTTATTCTAGAAGTCTCCTTTGTGCTCTTGGGACATGAAGCAGGACCAAGATATGCACACCACAACAGGGTCATCTTCTCTGCTTCATTTTCATTTCAATGAGGATAGAACAAGCAGCTTTAAACTTCAGCAATGGAAACTGGGTCATACATGTGACAGAAAAAGGACAGCAAGTGCTGAAGTTGGTTGTTTCAGTACATCCTTGTCACTCTTTAAAAATACTGCAGAAATGTCTATAGAGGCTGCCTGAGATATAGCTGGTGCTGTCTGGGAAACAAAGAGAGGACAAGGCAGCCCCCAACGTCCTGTCAAGCCCTGTGATTCCGTATTTGTTATTCTTACTTAAATAGACTTAGTCCTGTCTACAGGGTTTCTGTCATCTGTAAGTCATTCAAATCTTGCAAAGACATCTCAAGTTTTTAAACTGTAATATGAACTTTAAACATGTAATAAGTACAAATAAAAAGAACGGTTCTGTACAAAGAACACTGTTTCATATTATCTGTATCCATGGAAATCCAGTTAACTTCCCTGATATTTTTTTTTAATCTCCTAATGAAATGTTCCATATAGAGTAGAAAGTAAAAAAATCCTATGAGAACATTAAAGAACTAGAAATACATTTCAGTGCTGTGGAATACGGCCAAGGACAGATTGAAAACAATTTAACAAATAAGATGCTGATTATGACTGAGTCCTACAGATTTTAGGTAAACACAGATACTCTCTAAAATACCTGAAAACAAGAATAATCTGATTCTTTTAGTATATATATCATACAATGAGATTTACCGGCTAAACTTCATTTCTTATTTAAATAGTCCAAGCAACTTGAAACAGAATACCCAGTTAGCCAAAATTGCTCAGTAAATAGGCAAGCACTTCATGGAGTGCCTGATTGTTATCTTGTTCCTTGACCTCCCTCTAAGCTCTGGCCAGCTAAGGGAAAATCTAAACAGAAGTATTTTTTCATAACATCAGCATTCAAAATAAACCACAAAGTTGCAAACAAACAAACCCCAAAATCATAGTCTTGATATTTTTCCTGCGTTTCAAATTGTAGTTAACTTGCATGTAGCCTCCACACACCTCCTGGAGTCTCCATCTTCCTGCATACCTCTGAAGTGGCGTCTTTGGAGACAGTCTCTTCCCAGCACACAGCACTTGCTCGTGTATTTCTCAAGTTCCCCAAAGGCTCATGCCAGATTTAAAACTCTGGAACTTGCTGTTATCAGACAGTGTATGTAGGTGGTATTCTTAATTAAGAAGCACATCATTTCACTTCCTCTGAGACACAACTGTTACTTTATTAGGTCAAGAGCCATCTCCCTTCCTGATGGACTAATAAACTGCTCCTTGTCTCAGTGAGTGGTAATGCTTCCTACCCTCTCCCCTTCGGAGAGTCACTGAGCACATCTCATCATGAAGTGTCTTCTTCAGTGAACTTTCCTATTTTACATCACACTGTACAAGTAAACACACTTGTTGCAGCATCTAAGTGGCGTTTCAGTGTACACAGGTTATTGCTTGTTCCTGCCTGCCGTGGCAGCAATTAACCACACTGGAGTGACAACAAGTGACTGACCTCTACATTCTTCTCTTTGGTGGACTGTCCTGTTCACAATAAATAGGATGTGGTACAGTAATATGTTACAAGATTCAGGCTGTCATACTGTATTTATTTGATATGACTATTTAAACAGACAGTATAATTGCTGCTTTTTGATGACATCATTATGGTCAATGTTTTGCTATTTCATTAAGCGTTAATGTACTTGTTAACCTATATTGTTTTAGTCCTTTAAAATATTAATTTTTCAAATAATATATATTTAAAAGCATGTTTTATAAGACAGAGAAGATGATTCTAAGTTATTTTCAATTATTGAAATATGGTATTTGCATTTTAAAATACTTACAGATAAAATACTTACAAATACTAATGGATGTATGAACTTCTTAGTGTGCAAAAAATGGGTTTGCCCTACTGTTTGTTTAGATATTGATACTTCTTAACAAAGGGCGCTGTTGTCCAATCAGATGTGACTAATTAGGACTTTTCAGTGACAAGTGATGCTGTTCAATCCTTTAATATTTATGAATTTTATAGCAAAATGTGTGATGTGAGCAGTCATATAGTTTGACAGATATTCTTAAAACTGGGTAGACAAATATTTTGGTTAGGCCTATGGACAACTGTAACTGTCCAGTGTGATTCAGTTTTGCAAATAACAAGCTAAGCATTTTGCTGGTCCATAGAAGTGGGATCAAAACTACTGGTGCTAGTTGCATCCCTCCCCATCAGTCCTTCCCTTAGCACAGTGGAATGTGATGACGGAATCCATATTTCCTGCACAGTCCTTCAGTGTGTGACATTACTTTTTAACTGTTGCCACAGTACTAGGGGATTACTTTCAGCTCTTCCACTTGCTGTGTCCCACTGACCTTGCATATTTAATCATAATTGGAAGTCAAGTGACTTTTATGAGACATGAATGTTGATTAGTTTTCAAATTGCTGGAGAGGGTACTTTGTCTGGAGTTCCTCTGATTGCGATAATTAATTAGTTTTGCAAGGTCAGCCTCCTGTCTTGCACAGGTCATTGAACAGCATCTTTTAAAATATTTATAAAGATGTTTTAGCACCTATCACTGAGAGCTATATTTATGTTTAAATTTTAAGCAGAAAAAAGGACAACCTAATACTCTCAAACACGACTTTGGTAGTATATATGAGAACAATCTCAAATTAGACATTTTATTATGTTTTATTTTATTCATGTCCATTAAGAATAGTGGAATAAGATTTCTGATTCTGCA
This sequence comes from Amazona ochrocephala, assembly GCA_039720435.1. Lineage (NCBI taxonomy): Eukaryota > Metazoa > Chordata > Aves > Psittaciformes > Psittacidae > Amazona > Amazona ochrocephala. Next base: position 36,808,619 of record CM077881.1, read on the forward strand.
AAATAGGGAACAAACTAAAAAACTAAAAATAAAGCAACAATTGTAGAATAATTTACATTAAAATACTGTTCAGGGCAATGAACTATGGGGACTTCAGCAATTTCAAGGTTATTAAAATAGCTAACTATATTCAGAAAATCATCACATATCTTTCACAATGGCTTAACATCTTCTGAAAAGGGTCAGGTAAGACACATCAGAACAGTACAATGTTTGAACCCAACCACACACTCACAGTCAAAACCTGAAGGTCAATGTCTTATTAAAATGGACCTATTTTCAGCCTGCCTATTGAACTGCAAAACCCACCAGGGTAGATATGGGTTTTTTGAACCACATTAGCTCATTACAGACAGTTGAAATGCCAACAAAAGACCATGGGATCTCCAGTCTGGGGAAGCATGGGCTGCACACTAGCCATGGGGAGCTCACACGAAGCATGGCTTTTACTGAACAGCTACTCTAATTAATGCTGTACAAAACATCCTGGTATAGTGTTATTACATAAGACAAGTTCAAATTACTATCAAGGATCTATAATTGGAATATTGTGACTCCTCCAGTAAAGACAGCAGTGCAGTGTTCCATACTTTTCACCTTATGATGTTTCAACAAATGATCAGTGGAGGGATGCACTGGTCACCTTAAAACTACCCAGATGCTACAATCCTCCAATGAAAAGCGGCAAGTATGATCAGGCTTTTAAAGTAGAGCATTTATAAGCATACACGCTTACAGGTGCAGGATATGAACACATTATGGTTTTTTGGGTGGTGTAGGAGGAGAAGAAAGATGTTAGGGTCTACAGACATGCCTGGTGAAGGGCAACCTTGATACTCAAGACAGACCTCCCATTCCACCTCATTCTCATGAGTCTATTCTTCCTTAAGGACAGCTCTCCCAACATACTGTTATAAAATGTTGCAAACCCCCTCCCTGTAACTGGGAATGTTACTTGAGCATTGATTGCCTCCTTTACCTTTTAAAAATAAAATGGTTTAAGCACTTCTATCAGATCAAAATAATAACATCATTCTAGCTACAACACTTAAACTTCTGGAAGCTCAAGGTTCCTGATTTACAAAATACTTATTTTCATACCGTATTTCACTACGTGTGCAGAATTTCTGTTGGGCAACTCCCAAATTGACATTGAGCTCCTCCATTCAACGATCTTCAAGGCTTCCAGGATATTTATCAAATTCTCGTGGCTTATGGGAGCTAGCTCCCACAGGAGATGAGGTTTGCTAACTACATGGCAGCAAGTTCTGAACAAGGATATCTGCTACAGAACTCACACCAAAACTCTTAACAAGATCTGGCCTTCAGAACCAACAGACCAAAATATTATTCTTTCTTTTTTTTTTTTTTTCTTTTTCTTTCTATTTTAAGCTTGTAGTGGCAGTAATTCCAGCAAAGGTCTATTTGCCAACATTGAGAACTACCATTTGAAATTCAGGACTCATGTGAGTCATCAGGAATGATGTATCTCAGTAAAAAGGGCCACCTACAACCTCTGCAATGACACTTGCTGACCTCAGAGGACACCTAAACTGAGTTATCAGCATGCTGCTGTCAGACACCGCGCAACAGCTATCACTGTGGTATCTCAGGGAAAACTCTCTCCATGAAATTATCATGATCCCCTCAGATACACAGGCAGAAAACCATTTTAGAGACTTGCTCCTGCAAAACACAGCGAGAAAGAGACTAATTTCATCTAATAAAAACATAATTTCCTGCTGGAAAGGTCACTTACCTGGCACTGCTCCTCTTTAAGATGTTTTGCCTGTATGTATACTCACACTGGAAGCATGGCTATACACAAACCCTGAAGGCACACTATCCATAAGGTTATGTCTAAGCCTTCATTGTATTTATTTTTGAGATTTCATGAAAAGGGGAGTAAACCTTCTCTTTTACTCTCAAACGAAGTCACAATGTTTTCTGTATCCTGTTTCTCGGCAGTGAAAAACAGAAGGATGGGTCTGTGAACTACATATAGACAACATGGCCCAGACAAAAACCAGAGAGTTTATCCATACCTGTATCAGTTTCTCAGGGAATGGTGCAGGCTGCTTACCTAAATAAAGGGGAAGAGCAGCCTGCTGGTTGAAATAAGACCTGAAACAAGTGTGAATGGTGCTCCAAACAGCTGCTCTAGCCATCATGGGAGCTGACATATTTCACTTGAGTCTGACACGCTAGCCCAGATAGTCAGTTACCCAGGGAAACAGTCTCTGAGCTGGCAGTGCACCCCCCAACCCCTCAGTCAGAGGTACAGATGCTTAGTTATACTTTCTGAACAACATGAAAGAAAGGCACTGCATAGTAATGTCCACCAGTAGGGCATGATGTCTGGGACAGAAGACAGAAATCTGTCTAGAATCATAGAATCAAATAGGTTGTGAAGGACCTTTAAGATCATCACACATGCTCTCTGCTATGACTTTTATCAGTTCTGACTGCTCTCATACCCAACAATGATGTATTCTTAGAAAGTTAATTCCTGTCATTCTAATAGACCAGGACTCCACCACCCTTAGACTGGGATATCCTATTAACCGTGTGGGCGATGCCCAGACCTTACAGTCGTCAATAGAATTAAAACTTTGTATCTACACATTGTCTCCTGCTCTTTGGGCACAGCAAAGATTCTGGCCCGATTTAGATGGTGGCCTGTTACACAGCTCAGTGGGCAGCACAAACATGTGTTACCAGATTTAGACATCAGCACATCCAGGCACATTGGTGCTGCTGGAAACCCATTCCCTGAGGCTCAAGTGTGATCCCTTCCCAACCTCATGAGCTATTCAAGTGGCTGAACACTGATCCGTTGAGTAGATCATCACTTCAGCTAGAGCTGTCATGAATCTACACATGCTTATCTTATTCTGTTTACCTCTAATGAATCATCAAATGCCTACTTCTGTGACATGATATTGCTGCTTGTGCATTACTGACATGAAACAAAAGTGACAGACTGTTTGACTAGACAGCTTTTTTTCTGAAATCCTTTGAGGTGTCAACTGTTGTAACATTCAAAATTGTTTGTTTAATATTCAGAAAAATACAGTAACCAGCTTGTATAATCCTTTTTTTTCCTCCAAGTTGAACATTCACTTTTAAAAAGCTAAACAGTAATAGTAAATGAATATAATCCCATGAATTTCAATGGCAATTTCAGACCTTCTTTTCTACTCACCTGTGAAAATAGAGTTTTTACTCAGAGTATTCATATACTGAGTTATTCTCAAGACTACATTTATGGAACTCACACATCACTTTGATACTATATGTATTTTGTATATGTATATAACTTGACATTTAAAAAAGACTTTTTTTTTTTTTTTACAAAAAATGGCTTATTATTAGGTTTAATAGAAGTAGTGAGGGGGGTAGTATCATTGTCTGCTTTCCAGGAAAAACTCATTCAATATGCTCTTGAGGCCAGCAGGCAGTTCCCCCTATTCAAGTCCTGCTTTGAAGACCACTGTCAGAGATCATGGGAGTCACAATATGTTCTAAGTGATGTGCAGCTAGCATAGGGAAGCAAAAAGATGCTTTATGCTTCTTTCCTCCTTTTTGTCAGCCTATAATTCAGGCAGTAAATTAGAAATCCTTATTTTCATCAGATCTGTATTTCTCACATGTGGAGATGGTAAGCACAATAAATTAGAGAACTAGGATGATAAATTATCATTCCCTCTGTCAGTCATACTTCTGCCCATCTAAGACTTGAAAATTTCCAATGTCTCAATATCTTTGTAGCGATGCCCCAGGCTAGACAGACAAGATTCACTACTGATCTCCTTGTCCACATGAAAAATGTCTTTATTTTTATGGCTTGAGGACTTTTTATTAACACTGACATTTCCTTCCTTTCTCATCTTCTCATCCTCCAAACAGAGGGATACAGGAGAAGATACTTGATTTTATTCTGATATATTATGCACTGAAACAAATTTTCTGAAAAGTGTTTACACAAAATTTTATTAGATATGTGACTACTCTGATTGTGGCCACTAACAGCTTGATAAAAATGTATATTATATTATATTATATTATATTATATTATATTATATTATATTATATTATATTACATTACATTACATTACATTATATTATATTATTATATTATATTACGTTATATTATGTTATATTATAGTATTCAGCTATTGATAATAAACATGGGTAGAAGATTTAAAGGCATTTCACTACAGAACTTTCCTTCTAGAAAAATCAAATGCCATGACTGTCTCAGAAATGAAAGATCAATTAAAAAATGCACATCAAACGAGATATTGTCAAATGTACTTCCCACTGTGTTTATCAACAGGATTGTTTTCACGTTGTCAATCTATCTTAGTTGTGCAAAATGACTAGCCAAAGTAGCAGGAGCATCATTGCAGAATGACAAATCAAAGTAGCAAAACCATCATCCATCTCAATTTGCTGATTTGAGCTTCTGTTGTCATAATTCAGAGTTTATGCAAACTCTTGCATAGAACAAGAGGCCTATCATAAGGTGGAGACTCCAATGCACTGTTGTTACATGTGAATAGTATAACCTCTGAGGAAGAAAAAAATCAATTAGACACAACTACATAAAGTTTGGCACAAATGTCTTTTTTCATATGTTATGCATAAAGATTCTCCATTCAGCAAAAAATTTAAGAACCTAGTTTGTGGTGGAGCACATCATGTCACCCTTCAAGGTTACAAGTTTTGGGGTTTTTTTAATGCAAATATGGGTAATGAAAATAAGAGACATAGAGCTGTAAGGTGGCCATTGATGAACTTGGAAACATTCCTTAGCCTGAGAGTAAAAAGTAAATGAACAGTGTATCTGAGGGTTAGATTCATCTGAAGTTCTATTTTCCTGAATAATTTAATACCTGATATTTATGAAACCCACAAACTGCTTCACACTGCTAAGAAAAAATATTACTACCGTCGAAGAAAAATTCTACCCTGATGAATTCAGTGAAATAGTACACTACTGGCATTTCACATGAAAAACCATTAGTATCTTCAAGAAAGCAACTAGAAAAAGACTTGCAACTAAACCCTGAAGAGAGATGTTTTAAGCAGCGATACAGGCATATTTATCCTTTTTTTTTTCTTCTGAGCTTATGTCAACTTAAACCACATATGAATCTTTGGCATTAGTATCAACAAGAAGGCAGTGACAAGTTAAAAAGTCTTAGTTGTTCCTTGCAAAAGTTTACAGAAATTCCTGCCCAAAATTATTTTACTGAGGTTATGAGGATGCACGCATAGGTTATTGATCAGGTTCTCAGCCCTTCCCCCCACCAGATCCTTGCGTGCACAGCTACAGAGCCTGGGGATTCTAGGGCTGATGAAGAAACAGTTCCTGCAGAGAACCTTGGTAAAGTAAAAACCAACCAGCCAAACAATTCCATTGGGGATTATTACACCAATGTGTGATTTAAAGATCTTTAAGGCCTGGCAGTGGTAGAGCTCAATATCAAAACTCTGTCTATAAACTTAAGACTAGGTTCTGATCTAATATCCAGTATCTAAGAGTTCCACTGATATCAACCATGTATTTGTAAGAAAATAAATTAATTTAATGTTTTAAAAAGTTATTTAAATTTAAGCAAGTGTGAAGTGAATAAAAATGTCTCACTGAAAGAGAACACGAGACATCACAATAAATAAATTCCATTTGGTCCATATTCATGATTCAAACTCAAGTTACTTGTATAGCCACTAATTAAAGTTTAGTACTACCTGAGTATTAAAGGTATGAGATTCTCTGCCACAAAAGAAATTGTAATGTTTCTGAAAAGCCCAACTACTTACACGTCATAAAAACTGGAATTATGCAAAAATTGAGGGCCAAATCCAATCCTGATGGTCAGCAGAATAAAGGCAGATCCTGTGGAATCATACCTGCATGGTATGAAACTATTTAATACAGTATTTTTATAGAAAATGAAATTGTTTTAAAATTCTATTTACATGATATACAGCTATACACCTAAGTTATCCAAATGTGCAGAACTGCAAAAACATTTAAACAGAAGTTGGATAAAAAGCAAAAAATTGTCACTAAAAAAAAGAAAAAGAAATTTAGGCATTTGTACAAAGTAATGTCCTTTCCCTTCAATTTGCTTTTCTATAGTTTTCATTTTATAAGTCAAATTTAAAAATTAGTCAACACACTGAATTAAGTATGTAGATCTTCATTTAAATAAATCAGTCAACAATTTTTTTATAAAGTATTTAACACTTCATTGTAGAAACATAGGCAAAATGACTATTATAACCAAAATGAAAAATACTGTTCAATTTAAAAAAATGTACTTAAACAAGAACCTGAAAAAGTTTATGATATGCATAACATTGTTCAAGCAGAATTGCACTAGTTTTACATAAATCAAGAGTTTTATAAAGGCCCCAATATGGCAAAGTTTAGAAATAGGTAGTATGCATGCACAATAGTACAACAAAAATCTTTTATAAAACAGCAGTTATTTTTGTAATGCTTGTACAAAGCGAATAAAGAGCAACCACAAACATATTTAATCTGTTAGATTAATATATTATGATAGCTAAAAGTCAGTCATGTCTAGCAGAGGAAAGGAAGAGTCCTCCGCTGTATATACGTGAATACATCTTTTGTGCCTTTAAAGTTATGTATAAAATATTTTGATTCAATTCAAACCTGAAAGAAATTGTATTCTTTATTTCCATTAAAATTAAAAATGGTAAATCAGATTTTTTCTCTCAGCAACAACAGAAAGCAGACCAGGTCAGAGCAAGTGCTGGGAATTGTTACTGATGCCTTTCACTTTTGATAATTGGATTTTGATATTTAACCCAGAATACTGAAACTTGGTATTAGGTAAGGTTTCCCTAATATGCAATTTGGTTATGTTTTAACTCTGCAGTACCACAGTTTATTTAAAGAAACTGCTGTGTTTTTTTCATTCTTTAATATCGCGAGTATGACTTTTTTCTGACTGTCAGAATGCTGTGATCATCTGTGTGTGCTTAAGATTTGGGGTTTGGGTTTGTTCCCTACTGCTTGGTATGTGTTGGTGAATTATAAATCCATAAGTAATGAGTATGATTAAGTGAATAAACATATAATGCATGTGTAGGCAATGGCCTCTTGTGCTCTAGGGTGGCTACCGTCCTACAGGACTGTTGGTGTTCGTACGCTTTGTCCCACAGCAAGTAAGGTTTCAGCTTCCAAGATATACCGTTACTATGTTCTAACAATAGGTTTTAATAAATACAAAGCTTGTTTACATGGTATATATGTTTAGTATATCATGTACAGTCACTGAATTTCTGAAACATAACCATTGTGTTCATGCAGATCATTAGATGTTTCATTTCTATAGTCTTGCTTACTTCGTGGCAACCTAAAGCTAATTTAAAAGCAAGGTATGTTTGTTTGTAAAAAGTTATCTAGCTTTACCAGGATCTGAAGAGAAATTCTAATGGGCACAAAGAAGAGAGTAGACCATTCAATCATTCTTTCACCATTTAAAATAAACAAAATTACACACTATACTACAGCTTCCCGACTACATAATGAAAAAGTGCAGATACCATCTTCATCAATTAAGTAGAACCAAAAAAGTTCATAGAAAATAGATTGCTCATTTTCACGCTACAAACGAATATGTTGTTTGCAATTTTAACAAATTTAAAGGTGTGTTATTTCAGCAGCATTGTTGTAAATTGTACCGTAGTGCAGTTTCTTTTTCATAAAAATACCTTACAAATGGTCAGTCAAAAGTCATCAGCAAAAAAAAACAAAAAAAAAAAAACAGAAAACAATCAATCAAACAAAAAACAGAGGTAATGCTGATGCTGAAACAACTATAATACTGTTGGTACATAGAAAAGTAATCCTTATATTTTATACATTTATACAGAGTATAAAAGGTAACAGCAGATTATGCCACAGTCTCCCTTATCCCAATATCTATTTTCTTTGGAAGGAGTTCTCTTCTTTCATCAATACTTGCTAAGGAGTTTCGACAGTTTTGTCCATCCATATATAACTTTGCATATACTGGATTGGCATAATTTGTTGGCTGCAGAGAAATTAAGCATAAATTAGAGCAGTCAGATTCAACCAAAATAAACTTTTATGGAAATGAAAATGGGTTTGTTAAAGCAAGACCAAGTACAAGTAAAATAAAATTGGCCATATTTAATAGATACCTGGACTTCTGAAAACCTGATGAGTTAATTATTTAGTTAAAAACTAAATTCAGGATGAGACATGCTATTAAAAGAATCAATGACATGACATGCAGCATATTATGATATTCAAACCATAAAAAACAATGATGAAAATTAAGACAAAAACCTTGAAAAATGTCTCTGATGTTGACTTGTCCACCTTATTACACGGGAAGATTTCAGAATAGGTATGAAGAAGTTTATAGAGAAAGTGCACTGTGAGACTATGTGACAAGTTTAACAGTAGAAAACTGCAAATGACAGTTTCCATATATTACCTGTTCTAAGACATCAGCATCCCATCAATAGCTGACCATGTTTTCGAATTCTGTGGCCCAAATATACAACATGATTTGACCAAAAAATAAATACTTCCATAATGTAAATTTAACTTTAATAATAAACCAGCATAACTGTTAATATATCATAGTAGTTACAGATTGAGAAATATTTTCTCAACAATTTTGGTAGTTTGGACTTTAACAAAAAAATCTATTGAAATTAATGCAACTTCAGTACAGGACAAGTCCATTTTTAATTCTGCAAAGTACTTCAGTATACGAGAAATCTCCTGAATATGACAGCACAGAAGGATGTACATAACATGGATGAAAACTTACTCTCCTGTCACTCATGCTAAGGATGACGCACTATCCATGGTTTATCTTATCTATGACTCCACTAATTCCTTCATACTTCGTGCCTTTTCCTAGAAGACCTTTGCTATAATAACCTTACCTATAATAACTGGAAAAGACATCCTGTATTCAAAATCTTCCTTTCTTACAACTAATGAAACAGCACAGCTTTGCTCACACAAATACTGAATGGAACACAGGCTACAAAGTGGGTAAACTAGTTTGGTTTTCATAAGAAGTGGCTAAACTTTAAATTACCCAAACCAAAAATGGGTAGGTGTTCTTGACTTGCAAATATCCTCAGTACTTTCTGGGCAACAGGGAATGAATAATGTCTAGAATCTAGTTCTTCCTTTCTCTCTTGATCAATAATGTTTCTGGACCCAGGACTCAGATATTCCTTAGGCTTGCTATCTACAGCAGCTACTCATCTAGTTAGTTACAAGTTAGTTTCACACCTCCCTGAAACAGAGGCAGGAAAAAAAGAAAAGATGAGTCACATTTAAAAAAATACTCTTTTGTATTAATGAAACATAAATATTCAATCAACTGCTGTAGTAAATTATGAGAGCAAACACTCAGTGATACCTGTCTGTCCCAACTGAATTAGAGATTGTTCAATTGTTTTAATGATTATAATCAGAAATTCAGGAAAACAGAAATTTAGTTTTATTTCAGTTGATAGGTCTTATTTCATTGACAATCATTATTAAGGATAATAACCACAACAGAAGAGAGACACTTGGCATCTATACAGTGCCTTATAGAGTTATTAAAATTATATTTAAAAGTATGCTCTGTCTCATGCTACCTCTTTGAGTGGGCAATGACAGCAGGAGCTACAGAAAGTAACTTAAGTGACTTTCAATAACAGAAAGAGTTAATGTTAGAAATGGGCATATATTCTAGCTTTCATACCCTATACAAATTGTTAAACTTCCAAATATAGCATATTTCAACCATGTAAGAATGCAAATGGCACAAAAGATAAATATATATATTGAAGCACATGAAATGTCATATTGATGTCCCTTTTTAATACTTTAAATTTCAATGTCTGCAAACATCATGCTAAATTGTAGCAAAAATGTGATGTTTTAAAGTAAATAATAAAAATTGATTGAAAATTCAACAAGCAAAACAATGCACTCCAAATATTAGAGAAAATTGTTCATTTTAGTTTGCATCAAGTTTCTTTAAAATAAAAGCACTTGTTTGCGTTTATTTGGGAACCTCTTTCACTTTGATAAACTTCATTATATGCCTGAAATTACATATAAATTACAAATGTATCAAGATACATGGCCGTGAATGTTATGGTAAACTTAAATAATGCCATGGAAAAGCACCACATTCGTTACAGATTTTGCATCCATTTGCAAAGATGCATTTGCAGCTTTAGATAATGCTACAATCATGAGTACAGGTGAAATTCTGAATGCAGAGAGGAACCCTTTATTTCAAATAGAAATAGTATTAATGACTGTCATTCTCTCCATTAAAAGAAGAAAACCAAAAGGAAAACCACACAGAAAATGCCTCTTAGTTAAAAAATGAAAGACAAACTTTCTTTAGAAAGGGGCTGTGGTGGAATGAAATGGATTTGAATCATCATTTCTCACCCCTGTTGACAGTGGTCCTTTCAAGTCAGAGTTTAAGTAGATTGATGGAGCTGTGTGGGGAAGCTTGAATGCAGTGGCCCCTCCCCCTATGTATCTGGCCTGTATAAACAGAAAATTTTAGTTTCTGTGCTGATAAAGCATTTTCCCTGTGTACTTATCAACACTGGTAAAAAAACAGTGCATTGATTAAAAACCTTATTTTAGAGTGATCTAGAAGTAAAAAAAAAGATCTAGTTACAGATATTTTTCAGCATGAAAAATTCTTACATTCAGTAGAAGAATAAAATTCAGCATTTTAAAATCATTTTCCATTAAGGATTAGAGCCAGACTTCACAATAAGCATTGGTTCAGTTACTCTTCCTCCAGTGAGTAACTCCATTTTCAGCTTACTTCTTGTATTCAGCACACGGACTATGTGATTCAGCAATGACATTCCCAGCGCTACCAGTAATCCGGTTATTGCTTTGTCAGAAATGCTACATAATGATGGCTGCCCTTTGGTGTATGCCTGATTACAGAGCTCTAGGAAAGATATCACAGCGTTACCCTGTTCATCCCATGTCACATCACTCAGGGAGTTCAATCACTGAAGAGTGGTGCTGCAGAAGTGACAGCATCTTTTACAAGAAAATGATAATACTCACTAGCTTTGAGCAAACATTTAATCTATCTATCTATCCAGCCAGGACTCTGAATTCTTTATGCCTTTAGAAGTTTTCATATATGAAATAAGTTAGTCTCATATGTATGCATACACCCTTTCACACTTCAAACGGTAGACTGTACAATAACGTATTTCCATTCAGTATTTGCAACTAGACTAAAACAACAGGTTGTAGTTTGGCAATTTAAGGCAACGTGTCTATGACAAAAAAACATATCACCATTTAGTTCTAACTCTACTTTGGAAAAATGCAGACACTGGGAAAAAATGTCCATCAGGAAGCATCAGACTGCAAAACAGCTGCTGATATACATGACATTTATTCTAATGAAATCTAACTTGCCTTTATATTAATTAACTAAATCTAATTGTCTTTATTTTATGTTTCTACTAATTACATTTGAAAATGTCAAAACCTTTGCAAGACATAAAATAAGTAGTGAGTTTGCCACCAGAAAAAGAAAAATAAATTACCTTTTCTGCATTTACAGTAAAATCTGAGGCTAAAAGACCACCTTCACTGTGATCGTGGCCCACCTCATACATGTTGTACGATGGATTGCCAATTTCTACATTGATTCCTCCATTTATAATGGGTTGTCTTCTGATAGTTTTTGTCCTATAATGCATAAACACACACACAAAAAAAGCCAGTGACTTTTCAAGTTATTTCTTGGATTCTCATTCCAATGAAATATATTAATTCTGTTTACTAAGTTCACTAAATCTCTGTTTAAAATTATCAACACTTATATAGCCTTGACAAGTTTGAGGAAACTGGATAAGAACAGAACTACATTTTCTTATCTAGTGTATGTGGAATACAAGTATAAATAATAGGCACAAAATATAACAAAGTCACTGTATCCACAAACAAGCTTTGGGCTGTTTGTTGCAGTGTTTTTTAAAAATCTCTCCTCGACATACATGAAGTGAACTTTTTATAGTGAAAAGATGCACATGCTTTAAATATTTACTTTTTTACTTCATACATCAATATAAAACTACTTACCTTCGTTTCCTTTTGCAAAGAAATAATCCAATTACCAGCGTAGTGATCAAAGTCACCAGTAAAACAAGAGGAACAATGATTGCAATGCTTCCTAAACCAGGAAAAAGAAATATCATTAAATACTCATAGCTATAGCTAATAATTTCTTCACATGTGTAAAACGGTTAAATTATTAATGAAAAAAAAAAAATCCCCTTACCAACAAGTGCAATTTCATGTGATGAGCTTCACTGATTTGAAAGTTTAATGTTTATGAATAGTAAAAAAGAAATCTATAGATAATGGTGTACAAACCAGTATTTTTAGCAAGAAATCGGGACCTTCCTCCTTCTGGATACCAATATACTTTGGACTAATAATAAAATAAGTAACATGCTGCCCTCATCTGCAGTGATACCATATGAAGGTATGTGGAATTGCTGCAAAATCAGGAGTGGCATGGCTACTGACTTTAACTATCACCATCATCTTCAGTAGTATATTTAAGTCACAGAAGTATTAATTTAAAATATTCAGTAGGCATACCTGTGATTAAAGAATTCCATTATTAGCATTTATATGTATTTATTGCTTTTATTTGTGGGAAAATGAAAAGTAATAAGCAATATACATTTCTAGATGGTTGGTGCATTCCTACATTTTACTCCATTGCACTCAGGAGTCAATAATTTTGTTAGGTTGATATAGGCAATCAAGGAAACTACAATAATGCTTAATGTAGCAGAAAAACAGTGCACAGATCAGACAGTGATGTTAAAGGAGAGGAGGGAACAGGAAAGAAGAAAACAAGCGGCTTAACATTTTGGCAGATAACTTCTGAAATTACACTATCTGCAAAAATAAGGTCAGCAACTGTACCCCTCTAAGAATTTCTCAGCTTTAATGTAAGTATCTGGCAATAAAGAAATACATGTAACAATTTTATGTTATAAAAAAATGGCCCTTATAAACTGCAGGTCTTTAGTATAAAGCCAATACAGAATGACCTGCCTTTCCTTAGATATCATAGTCCTTCACTGGTGGTTTTTCACAGTTTTTCGCAGTTACTGACTCATTAAAAAAATAAGCTGTTGGCAGTCTCTGGCCTACATTAAACACAGTCTAAATAAAGGATTGAAAAAGATGCCTTGAATTCTGCCTGAAGGCTTCCTGAAAGCCAAGTCAGGTTGTCAGGGGCCAGAAACAAAGTACTACTAAACAAAAACTTGAAGCATCCTAAGTTCACTCCAGCTTATGAAGATTCAGTACGTAAATGATATTACAGCAATGCTACTTTAAGATAACATTTGGTAAATGACTGGATGAAGTTCTAACTTAAGAGACAACCCTCCCCCCAAGAAAAAAATAACAAACAACAAGCCCAAAACCAAACTAACAAACCAAAACACCAAAAAACCACCAGTTCATTTTGTCTTGGGTGATAAACATTCAAGAACAAACCTGACCAAGAGCCCACCACAGATGAGTTGCCATCACGTGACCATGGTGTAGCCTGGTCCTGTAGGATCAGGCACAAGATGAGCACCCATTTTCAAATCGTAGGAGATATTCCCACAACATGAAACACTGGTCTAGGTTCTGGCTGCTTTTTTGCCAATCTCCAGCTTGTGTTCTTTCACTTATCTGGATCACTAGGAAGATTTCGTCTAAGCATCAAGCTGACCGGAATAGAGGGTGATTCATTTTATTGCTCCAATTGGGTTAAATGCGACCAAGAGACATATAGTAGGGTACCATCAGCATACTTTATGCACCACAGGGAACCTTGTCCAGTTTAAACTGCCAATAGTGTAGCAATACCACCCTTTTATGCTTACAGACATGTTTAAAAGAAAATATGACACGAGCTATTCTTACTTTCTGGATGATTTTCACAGTAGGTAAAATCCAAACCTCTGCAGACAGCCAAAAGTTATGAACTACTTACAATTCTATTTTTGATGCTTTCAGTAGGACTTAAATGATCAGAAATCCCATACTAGGTCTCTGCACAGCAGTGATATCACCAAGCACTTACCACTTTCTTTAAGAAAAGTGCAGGTTAGCCCTTGAACCAGTGAGTGCATAGTTTATGGCTTGCATCCAAACCACCTCATGAAACACTGAATGACAATCAAAAAGTTGAGACACCCCTACATTTACAGTTGTGGGAGTTTTGTGTTTGTTTTTCGTGTGGTTTTTTTTTTTTTTGGTGTTTTTTTTTTTTTTTTTTTTTTTTTTTTAATAAATACAGGTAAACCAGAACATTTCATGATGCAAACTCATATTCTAAAGTATTATCAGATTGAAATTTCTAAACTGAGCCAAATTGGACAAGCAACTGCAGTTATTTGAAGTACTTACTTGTACTGATATTGTCAGACTTGCTGCTTTTGGGAGCTGGCCTCTCACACTGTGTGCCTGACCAGTTGGCTGAACATCTAGAAGGATCCAATTAAGATGGTAGAGTTAACAGAAGTCAGCTATTAACACACTAAACTGTTAAAAAGACCATCAGCATCTTCTCAAGAGCTATAAGAATGACAACAGTGATTCTATCAAATAAACAATAAGCTCCATGGAAGGAGTCAGCAGTACTCTGCCATGGCACTTACAACATTCTGAGTACATTTTTAGTTTAAAACTACAGCCTTGTACAGTCACACTCATATCCACAAAGCATATCTGACTGGATATAAACTGCTACATGCATCTAGTAAACTGCAGCATCCATGCCAAATGGCTCCTTCCAAAGTTATGCTGTCCCTCCATTGCTCTGAATAAGGCTATAATTCCCCTTTTCTTTCCTTTCATATTTAAACACTTCCCTGAAAATTCTACATTTTGATGGCTTTATCATTTTCAACTCTGAACTATATAACTAGGTTTGTATTTGAAGAAGTACATATGTGTGTGCAAGTAGGTGAGACAGTTAAAGCATAAAGAGCTGTCCTGAAGGGACAGGAGTATCTACTGGCTTCAGAGTGCCCTGAATACTGTACATATTCAGAATGTACCCTTCATGAACCAGATGCCTGGATGGGTACACAGTTATTCTGCTATAATTTCCTTGTAGGAATATCAATATTGGAATATTTCTTCAATTGGGATTCAGAATGCTCTCCATGAATACAAGCAAGGAGTCCAAGTATGCAGACTTAACAAATCTGTCAAAAAAATGGAAACAATATACCTCAATGAAAAGTAACTGCTTATTCATTTTGCTGCAAATATGATTAAGTTTACTATAGACTCTCAAATTCTCCTTTTTGGAGCAGCAGGAAGTAGTCACTTTTCATCTCTCCTGTTGCATATTCTGCAATGAGTCATATTTTTTTCTAAGTGTTTTTGAATTATTTATGAATTTCAACTGACTTATCTTTAGGAAAATGAAACAGAGCAGCACACTGCATTGCAGCTCTAAGAACTACAGTTTCCCGATGACTTTCTAAAGCTTTAATAAACTGCACAGGTGGACATGCTTAACAACTGACATTGTTCCATAACACCAAAATGTTTAGAAAGGTGCAAAATATTCCAGACAAAATTGTGGAATTCTTACAGGAGAGCCCTAACCAACTTTGCTGGTGATGCTTTGGACTCTCTCGTCTTTGCAGATCACTCTAGAAGAATGGTTAGTTTCTGGTTTTGCTCCTAAGCCTATGCCAGCACAATCCAATACTCTAATGGAAGGTGTTCCCATCCATGGCAGGAGGGTTTGAGCTAGATGATCTTTAAGATCCCTTCCAACCCAAGCCATTCTATGATTCTATAATGATTCACATAAAATTCTTGACTGGGTTTCATATTAAGTCTG
Organism: Amazona ochrocephala; assembly: GCA_039720435.1. Lineage (NCBI taxonomy): Eukaryota > Metazoa > Chordata > Aves > Psittaciformes > Psittacidae > Amazona > Amazona ochrocephala. The sequence goes on from CM077881.1 coordinate 36,824,584, forward strand.
AATTTTTCAGGGGGGGACTGATTTTTTTTTTTTTTTTTGGTAGGTCATGTAACGAAGGTGATTAAAGTGAGACAGAGGTAAGGCACAGATGGTCTTAAAAAACCATGTTAATTAATTGACAGTTGATTCAAGATTATTCATGCAATAGATAAGTTGTAGTATAACAGGCTCTTCATGTTTATTAAAAGAAGTTTGTTTACTTAAACATGGTAATTACACATTTAAATTTTCTCACTGCAAAGAAAACTACTTACTAGTTTCACACACTGATTGCATCTACGTGATTTGATATATTTTAAAACTGAATCTGACTGACATTTCCACTCCTGCTTTAGAAGATGCACCTGTTCCATTTTTTTTACAATCTCTTTTTAACAATTATATCAAGTGAAAATGATTACACTGACAGCATACCTTACTAAGAATATTAGAAGTTTTTTACCTATCTTGGCATTTTAACTGTAAAAGTCAGCAATATCGAAAAACTTCAGAGGCATTTGATAAGTCTCAAAAATGTGATTGCTAGCTGCCATTTCATTTTCATTTTTTCCAAATGCTTGCTGTCTCCAGTAAACATCTGAGGGACTGAAGCTGACAGGATGGCAGTCATTTCTGTCTGTCCTTAAAGCTAAAATGATTGCCCTTTGATGGTTCAACATGCTAGTAAAGATGTGTCTTGGGAAGACAGAATATAATAAGAAACAGGGGAAAGGTATCCTGTCTGCAAGGGAATTTGACACAGAAAATAAGCCATGAGCAGGCATATGAATAATGATTGGGTTGGGACATGGACAACTAACTGTTCATGAAGGAACATTGGAAATGAGCAGGACTTGACTGGTTTCAATTGTCTTCAGATACTGTAGACATAAAATGTTCTCAGTAATAACAGTACCCATCACAGGAATTGACTTTTGGTTCAATCCGATGCACAGCATTTTGTACCTTTCCAAATCTTTTGGTAGCAGAAACTTTTGTTCTGTACCATTGCCAATAGTTGCATGGTCAGACACAGGAGATTTGCAGTACAAGCAAACAGAAATGTGTTACTGAAGCAGAACCACAAAAAGACACTGGTTTTATTGAAGACATTCATACTGTCAAGAACTGTAAACAGGAAGAACAGTGATAATGCCTACTCTGAGATACACATAAGCAAATATAGATGGAAACAGATGGGGAGATTGACAGGGAAGGACAGGTTGGAGTCAGCTGAATGATGCAAGGCACTACAGAGAACATCTTATGGTGAAAATCTCCAGTTCCCCAACAGGAATTGGTGAACAGATCAAAGAGCAACAATATCACAGAAAATGCCAATAGAAAAACTGAAAATGAATGTAATAAATAAAAGTTGTACATTGTCTGCTGCCAAGGTCATTAATAAAACTATGCTACAGCTTTCTCTATTACAGTTTAGTTCCACATTTAGAAAGACACTGCTTGGGAAACATGTTCTGAGATGCAGAATGCCTGTGTGACAGGAATTATTTATTTGAGGAAACAATATTACAAAGAGGACATTAAAAATATTTGAAAACAAAATGAGGAAGGTGTCCCACTTGTAATGAGGAATATTAAGAATTAAGATGTTTACATTCCAGAAACTGATCATGCTGTTGTTACAGAACTTATTCATGAGAGTAAATGTCTCTCTTCTCTATTTTTGTACAACCCTTACACATCAGTGCACTGAAACACTCGAAACTCAATTACCTGGGCACTTGACCAAAAGGAACCAGTTGACTATGAAATGTCTGAACAAATAGAAAAAAAAAATAGTGAAGAGGCAGTGTGCAATTTTTTGATTTTTTTTTTTTAAAGTTTTTTTCCTTTTTTTTTCCTACAGGCATCGTCATAAAAATATCATAGAGGAGGCATAATAAGCAGTTAAAAGTGCTTTTGTAGACAACTCAATATACCGGTATGTGTAAAAAAAATGACAGAAGGCAGCATTGAAAGATTAGTCTAGAAGTATAACAGAATCTGTGAAACAGCCATTACAAAATAGAGGTAGAAGGGGAATTGAAAATGTTTCTTACCTACAAATGATATTTCTTCATTATACAAAGTAATTTCCTAACTTTGCTTTTCTTTTTAGTCATGGCACAGACAGTAATACATAGAAAAACATCGTAATAAAATTATCCAGCCTCACTATTTTATGAACACTTACACCAAAATTTCACTGGAACACATCATTACCATTACAACTATTTGTAAGACAGGAGAAGAGAACATCTGGATTATAGTTATTTAGTATCTGTATTAATTTGCATTGAAAGACAGAAATCAATATAATCCCCTTTTCCTCAAAAAAATCTGTAGGATGACACAGAACGACAAAATCCTTGCACTAAATTAAATCACTAGAATACTCCTTATATTAAATTTAGCAGTACTTTTGGAAGCATGCTTTCTTCATACAGGGAGCTGATATTATATAGTTATACCCACAGTAAACCTTCAAATATACAAAGAACTTTCATGACAGTGGAAGTCCAAAAAATCCACTCCAACTTTGATCAATAGCACATCTAGTACCTTCTCTTACATGGTAGGGCCTATTTATTTTCAAATAATAACAATAACTTTTCCGTAATTATTTTATACATAAACAGACCACATTTTAGTACTTTTTTCTAATGAGCATCACGTGCTGTCTTTATAACGAAAATGAAGTGAAGGAATTTGATTGAAACTTTACAACATTCCTTAAGAAATACAGATAACCTTGCAATCAACAAATAAAGAATAGGAAAACAGCATAATTCAGAAACAGGCAAAACAAAAATTACTTTTAAGGAACCCAAAGAACCTTAAATTTAGTTACAACATAAATGAAAAAAAAAAAAAAAAAAGTGACTTTAAACATGATTTTTAATTTTAGCATTACATTACTATATACAAATCATCATTCACAACTCAACCTCTATTATCCCAAGGTGAGAAAAAGAAGTGATTGAGGGCCATTATACACCATGCTATCAATAATATGTGTACAGTACATATGCTATACAAGTATTAGTATTAACATAGAGTAAACATATAAAAATGAAACATGTCTAGATGAGTACTACTATAGCTGGAAATACAGACAGCAACAAAGCAAAAGGAACAGAAGAGACTGAAGTGGTCAAAAGAAAAAAAAGAGACATGGCTGGATCAATAGGTATATGACAAACTTTTTCTCTCCTCAGAGGCAAAGTAAGCAGTGATGTACAATCGCAGCTAGTATGCAAGTTTTATCAAAACAATTTTAAACTCTTGATCAAAGTATATCTGCATTACAGCCTAGCTGGTAAATTAAATGAAAAACATATACACTCCTTTTTGCAGGGTCTTCTCATCTCTTCCTTTGATAAACACTCTTCAAACATATGTGCATTTAATTCTTGAACTACTACTAGTTTGAGATACAAACTGAATGAAAGATCTTCTATAATATAAAGTTAAAACCTACTATGTTCAAATTCAAGACATTTATAACAAAGGTATTTCTAGTTGAAATAGAAAGCTCTCATAGGACTTAACATAACACTGTGAAATTCCTGTTGTAATAAACTTGGGGAGCTCATTAAATACACCAGGAAATCATATGGAAGACATTTATGGCAAGATATATTGCCTTCTACTTCTAGGCAGTCTTCTCAATGCTCCAATTGCTCTATGCTGCAGTGGGTTTTTCTAATCAACCTTCAACAAGTGCCAGTCAGGGAACTGCATGGTAAAGTCTCTTTCTTGTCCACAATGGCACCATGGATGTACCTTAACCTTTTCTTGAATAGAGGTTTGCTATGAGTTTTACATTCACTTATCAACTCGAATGTACTTACAGAATCTGTACAAGTCATACATGTACTTACATAGAAACTGTTCATATTTGAAGATATTTTCAACACAAAAAGGAATGTCATGAGTAAGGTATAGCCTCACAGGAATATGAGCTGTAGGGAAGTTCCTCCATCAAGAAGAACATACTCTTTTCCTTAAAAAATCCCATGACAAACACACATACATGCACACATGCTTGTGTACCACACAGACGAGCACACTGTTTCTCTCCAGGCTATTGGAAAGAAAGCTGGCAAGAAAAATTCTCTCACTTATTTCACTCCTGCAGGAATTATTGTTTCTAATTTATCCAGGCCTCCACCTGCAAGTTGAAGATTCTTTTTATCACTTTCAGAGCAGTTACATGACTTGTTCCCTCCCTATTTGTTCACTACTGTCTTTAATCCTTATTACTCTATCAAAATTCTCAGTTTAGAAATGAAACAATTTATTTTTTTCTGTATCCTTCAGTTTTCATTTTCCTCTGTTACCAAACTTACATTTTCTTTCAAGCTATTATATTATGAGCCTTTTAATTAACCTGAAAGATCACTGATATCTGTCTAATCTGCTTTTGAAGTCATGCATCCATTTACTGTGAGCAATTAACTATTCAGGGTGATGTATTCTTCATTATAGAAGAACTGATATTGTTCTAATGTAGAAATACAGCATGCACAACTTGTAGTCCTCTGAAAAGTCAACACATTTAGCCACAGGCAACTAATTTAACACTGTACTTTGTCCTCTGAATTTCTCCTTCTGGGGACACCTAGGAAACAGAGGCTCTGAACTGTAGACACACTGCACTGTGCACAGCTCTATGCAGAAAATAACTTAAGAAGGAATAAATTACTATCCTCTTAATTAGCCATCACAATATAACCTTCTTTCACCTTCAAGTTCTCAGCCATAGTCATGCAGCATTGCTCAAAAGCTCACTGGAGCATTTAAAAGCTCTCTATAAATTTAGTTCCTTTAGATAAGGATCAATACAATTTATATCTTCTACTGGTCTTGATTGCAAGCTTGTAACGGAACTATTCTTCATTATATTTCTATAATGCCTAGTGTAAGGAGGTTATGACTTGATCACATTTATTTGCAGATGCTGATAATAATAATACACTAGACCACACCTATCAGCACGTGCAAATAATCACAGTAATACAAATAAAAATATGGAATTATGACAACCTGTACTTATGGTGAAGGTATAAAAGAAACAGAGGGGAGAAAGGGCAATATTTTGTACTAAAGAAATTGATACAGCATTGCCTATGTAACAATCAGTGACAATCCTGTGTACTTGAAGGTTTAAACTTTTTCCATCTTCCTTCATTGGTATCATACAAGGTATAATCTATTCCTAAACCCTGCTTCTCCTGAATGAATGTATACGCAGTTAAGTAATAAGTGAGAAGGAAACAGAGAGGCAAATAAAGGTAATTATTAAAACACATGACAGACTGATAGAATAGATGGAACTGAGAGTTTGCGAAACAAAGAGCACTCAGATTGTTTCCCATCTGAATCTGCTATCCTGTTCACTTTGTTTTCAATGGATTTGTGAATTTACTGGAGCAATTCAGACATCTCTCATATGCTTCTAGTCTTACACACATCGTCCCCAGCCCATTAGTGAGTATCACTAAATATATCCTTAAAAAACTTAGTATGTGAATGCTTAAAATACAGTAACTGTCTGTAAAATAATACTTCTTTAAAAGATATGTTCGGTCATACATTTTTCAGAAAAGGTCAGTACCTCAAATACTAACATTCTGATATTAAATTGTCTCACAGCCTTTCTTACTGAGCAAGAAAGACAATAATGTTCTTTATATTACTAAAAATAATGCAATGAATTAATAATCTATATTGTGTAGGACCTTATCTCCAAAGACAAATCCCAGTATATTCTGCATCTTTTAAAACCTGACAAAGCGTTCTTTGAAACTAGAGACCAACTTCACGAAACCTTCCTTTTTAGATGGCTTATAGATGTAGTAAGGCTGTAATTCATTCCTAAACTGGTTAGCTGAAAAACACAAGTTTTATTTCTAATGTGCACTTAATATTTAGCACATTCAAGTTTAGAAAAAGTTTAAAATAAAACCCCTGAGATAGGAAGATAAAATAGAAGTGGAAACTAACAAACAGTACAGGTTGATAAAAGGAGAGCATGTTCTTGCAGGCTTATAGTTCCACTGTGTAATTATGGCTTTAGGATTGCCCTTTAGAACAGGTAAACCTTATTCTCTATTGTCTTTACTGAATAACAATAAGGACTTGATTACGTAAAGAGTTAGCATTCTCAACTGATCTGGCTGTGAGAGAGACAGGAGTTCCTGCTGAATGAAAATAAAATCAGCCATTTCCTATTTCTTCTAAAAATCAGCCACTGATGAATTAGAGACTGGTTAAAAAATATGTTAGCCCTTAGGTATGTGCCTCTCAGGTACCAGAGACAGACCTCATAAATAGCATGGCCACATATGCAGGCTGGAAGGATAAAGCCTTTTTCCTAACACAGAAGGAGAACTTTTAGGAAAAAACCTTTGAGTCTTCTGTTCCCTGACACAATGAGTCTCATGGGGCATGAGATTACTTCACTCCTTCCTATGTCTTCTACTTACCAGTATCAGGTTGATAAAAATCATGAAACTACAAACAAGCTCCAGTTAAGAATTAATTTGGCACCAGAAAACCACAAGATATACACCTGGACTTTGAGCTGAGATTGGCAAGTAAAACTGAGACATACAGAGTGACACTTCTTCCTCTCTCTCTCTGTAACTGCCTTCAAATCCACCAAACAACTATTTGCTTCTCTTTCCTCTTCTTTAAGCCACCTTTGCTTTGTAAGAAACAATTTGGAAGATTCTCTTAACAAAAAGTGGTGGCCGTACTAACCCAACAGTCAGTCTAGAGACAACATAAAAACTAGTTCTACCTGTGCTTATATTCTGCATGTGAAGAAATTAATTTTCTACTAAAGTTTCATTTAAACTTCAACTTCTGTTCTCAATTTACCTGAATGCTTCCTCACACTGAAGAGAAACTTGAATTTAATCTTTCTTTATCACCTTTTCTTCTGTTTCTTTTCCACCTTACAATAAAAACAAAAACAAAAACAAAAACAAAAACAAAACAAAACAAAAAAAAAAAAAAAAACAAAAAAAAACTATATTCAAATAACTCTGCAAGAGGAAAGGAAAAGAAATGCTCATTTCTGCTGAAAGGCATTACATTAATGATGTGCTTTGCCACTTTTCTTTTTACTTGAGCTTGGATCTACTGCATAGCACAAGTGTAATAAAAGCAGTATGGGGGATACAGTCACAGTAAGAATAAACAATAAGTAAACAAATAAGTTAATCACTATGCTCAAAATATTGCAATTCCTTGCTCATCTTTTCTGTGGAAGACAACCTTCTCACAGGGAGGAACCACAGCTATCATCAACAAATAGTCTCTTTTGGGTATCAGCATTTCACATTTTGGAAGGAAGAAAATGGAGACTAGTACTACGTCTGTACAAGGCCGCCTTTTCCTTTCGTTCTCTCTTCTTCAAGCCTTTTTCTTTTTTTTTTCATTTTTGTGTAATTCTATCTTTCAGACAGAAAGGAAGAGTCTCACTTTGTCCTAGAAAGCTAACACTCTTCCTTGGATTTTGGAAGCCTGTTTAATTACTTTCTACACATGAGCCCAAACTTTGACCAATGCATGTCCTGGGCAGTGGCTTGAAATATGTCTGAAGGAAAAACATAACTTCATCTATCTGGAAGAAATGTTTAGCAGCACAGCCTTTCAGCAGAGTTCCTATTCTAACAATCCATCTCCATGTTTCATGCAATTATGCACTTAGAAAAGTAGGAAGAAAGGATCACTGGGCCTGGAAATTCTATGAATTCTTGCCATTGTTGGCATCTGGCCTCACACAGAAACTCTGAGGTTAAAATTCATGTTATCAATTCTAAGACAAGTAAGAGATTCAAACAAGATTTAAAATCCCTCAGTATAATACTTGTTCGCATTTTGACAGTAAATATAGTTAATCCAGATCAAAAGATCACATGAGGACAGGCAATGCCACAAACCTAAATATCAATGCTACTGAGAGAATTCCTAATTCAATTATTTGCTGAAATCCTACTGTCAGTATATGTCAGTCTTGGCTCCTGGTGAAACGGAAATAAAGCCTTATTGGCTAAAAATCTCTTATTGAGAAAAACCTCCACACAATTATTTTTATGTAAAAACCCATAAATATATAAAAAAATGTTTACATGGTTAACATATACTTAAGAATTGTGCAAGTAAAATTCAGAAGTGATTCTCAATACTGTAGTTTTAGACTATTTTACCTGTTAGAATGTGTCACAAGAAATTTTGCACTCTTACTTTCTAGAGAGCATGTTAGATAAAAAAGAGGAAAGGCACTTGCAATACATGATCTTATATGCAGCAACAAGTTATTCTTCGTTTCATTATTCCGAAAATCCCAGTATGATACACAGAGATAGAAACTGTTCCAAACAACCATGTCCCATACAAACCCACTTCATACTCTTCGAAGTTTAAGAAGTAGTAGTCAGAACACTTATCTAGTTTCCAATGGATTTATAATAGCTCAAGTCATTGTTTCATTGCTTGAGAATGCTGACAATGGAATTGTGATAATCTTTTTTTAAATAGATGATTATTCACCATACCTAGTCACTGCCATTGCTACCAACCCGACAACCACATCACACACACAGAGCACTTCATATTTTCATAAACCACACATTTAGATGAGATAAGATTAAAGCTCTTTAAGCTTTTTTATCCCAAGTCTTGGTCCTTGGATCTTGATTCCACTTCTTACTTTTACATCACAACTGTTGAGTAAAGCTATGTTCATCAGACTGCTATTTCACATATCTCATTTTCGAAGACTATGGTTATTTCTTTCGCTGATGGGGATAAAATTTTCTCTTTAAGAAATAAGTCTAAAATCCTTTAGAGAAATACAGCCTACAAATATATCTATTTCATACCATATTTTATCTGAGAAGTCAAAGTTATGACGTAGCTTGCATTTTTTATTAAGTTTCTATTTCACAGTATTATTTCTATAAAGTTAACAATGAGACTTATGAATACAAGCTTAACTATTGAAGTGGTACCTAAATAGCTCTTCTGTTCCTTTCCCAGTACAGATAAGAAATAGGAAGTCAGGTCTGGACTACCAAATATGTTGCTAAACTCTATGCTATGTAGGATTAACTTGGTAAAATATCTTAAAATGTGAACAAATAAAAGCCAAGCGCCATTTTCAGTATTTTCAATTCTCTTATTAAAAGTAAAGCTCTTTATTTCTTCCTCCAATGATGCAAATACTCCAAAAGTATGTTTAAATATACTCATCAATGCAACTATCAAAGGGTAAGTGTGTATTATAGAAATGAGCCCCCAGATTAAGGATATATTACGAAATGTATGCAAATGTGCATGACTTGAACCAATGAACTGTGGCCTGAAATGATGTCACAGAATGTGCAGCATTAAGTGGAAGGTTAAACCTACTTGCATCTCGGTTCATTAAACGCAGTTAAAGTGCAAATTCCCTCATTCTGACAGTAGTAATCACAAGGGTTCACTTTCTGGTCACAGCGCTGATTTTTAAACCCCACAGAGCATCTGCAGAATTTCAGTAAAATAGACCTATATAAATATTCTGCCTTTTGCTGAAAAGATATTAAACGCATTATATATGATGGCAAGACACACACGTACACAGGCACACACCCACAGATAACAAAATTAATATTCTTTTTCACAGAAGGGCCAATCTGACTATACTGAAAAGTTTGCTCATCACTTATAAAACAATGTGCCTATACTAACTGATGGATTCAGGAATCTAATGCTCTTAATGAATCATTACTGGTAAACGTACTATACATTTGTATTGATTGATGCAGATTGCAATGGCCTTAAAAATGTTCATGACCTTTTTCTTAGCCTTGTTAAGTGTTGGTGTATGCTGAAACATTTATGTATTGCAAACCCACAAATTAAGGTATTGAACTTTTTTTTACCTTGAGATCTATGGTGTTCCATATGAATTTGAAAAAGAATGTCAGTTTTACAAAGAAAAAGGAAAAACCACAAGCTTCCAAAACAGCCATTCTAGATGTTTAAACAAATGAATCACCAGGCTTAGTGGTCATCTTTGCACTTCACATATTATGTCTGTGACATTCTCTTTTTGCTGAGATTTTTAAGTCTCTCTAGTCATCAACTGAAGACATTTAAGGAGATTCAAAGAACAGGTAAAAAGGGCTGGATCAAAATAATAATGAAAAAGAGACATAGGCGATGAAAGCATTTTCAGCTGTGTTAAGGACTACCACGAAGAACTGCATTCAACTGTCTCTAACCCCAAAGCTGCAAATATCTATTGACAACTTCTTTACAGTAGTACAGCTCCTACAGTTTTGCCCCTTTGCACATTCAGAAGTGCTTCAGCTCTCACAGGGAGGAAAAGTTGGTCCGACTTTACAGTGGTCATACTTCAAAATCTAGGCATTTCTCTAAGTTCCCTAAGAGTCTGAATACAACAAGCACTCTTTTAAAATCACCTGCCTCATACACATCAACAAAATGAAGGGATGGCTATATCTGTATTTACAAAGTTGTAATGCCAGATCCCTTTGGACAATAACTTATTTATGTGACCCTGGAAATGAGGCACTCGAGTCTAACTCTCTCTTCCAACACCTCAGATCTTCCTGGAGGATGCTCTGACCTCCAGGTTTTTCTGAGAACTGCAAGACTATTCAACAATGAAGCTTTTCAGCAGTGCAGAAAAGATCATAATGTTTATTAGGCAAAAGTAAAGAAAAAAAACCAACAAGGATTATGACTAGGTAGCTCAATGTAACTGAGAGCAGGAAATAATTTCTTGCTACAGTGGCTACTTCCGCATTTTATATTTAGCAGCTGGAAAAGAAGACACACCGTAGCTCTCAAGAAAAGACTAGAATGTATGCTTTTCTACCTCTTAAAATGGTATTTCACTGTCTATAGACTACAGAATCACATTTCCTTTGGTATTTGATGTCTGGGTTTAAGAAAAGCATCCTGAAATATTATTTCAACCATGTTGCAAAAGGAGAGCAATCTTACCCCAGAACAGCCAAGCTACTGTGAGCAGTGTGAAGGTTAGGGCGGAAACAAGAGACATATAAGCATATCCTCAGACCCATAATGGAAATTAACACTGACATTATTCTTCCTATTTCCTAGCCATCAGGAGTGCATTGCCCCTTCCTCTGACCATCTTTATAGGAGAAAAGACTTAATCCACCTTTGAAAAGCAGGGCAGTAAGCCATCCTGTACCTCCATATTCTATCTATACAGGCTTTAGATATGGCCTGAAATTACTGTAAGTCTTAGAAGATGCATCTTTGCATCTATATGCATCAAAATGCATACCTTATTTATATCTTTCAGTACAACATATTGCAAAAAGGTAAAAAAATTATGGGTCATAGAACTAGCTAGAAAAAATACAGTAAGTTATGACTATAACCAGCCCATTATACATCCTGGAGAAATAAAAAATGCAGGCACATGCCTAATAATTTTATTTTTTGGCACGGAAATACTTTAATGATCAATTCAGGATACTCACAGACAGACAGGTATATTTGTCTCTGGATCCAGTTGACATGTACCACCATTGTAACAGTATCCATCACACAACTGACAGGTAGAGGCAATCTTTCCATTAGTGCAACTGCCATGATTAAAAAAAAAAAAAAACATACAAATAACAATCATATTTTATTAATCTGGTGAATTTCTTTATAATTATCTATATACTAATATAGTGATTTTGTGATGTGTGTAAGATCTACTGATTGCAAGAATTCTAGGCTTCCACTTGGAAAAGCCAGCACAGGCAGCAAGCTTATTACAAAAAACATTCTCTCTCCTTCCTTTTATGAAAATGAATTATTATTATACAAAATAATCACTCAGCAATATAGAAGTACATCTTACTACATGTTTTCACTAGCACAAAATCTATCTATCTCAATCACTGCCATAGGTAATGCAGAATGAACAGATTTTGAGAGTCTGGTAAAACGTGGCTGTTAACTTAAAAGATTTCAGTTTTTCCAAGTGAAGACCCATTCAGTATCTTGCTACATTATGCCTCCCCCAGTGAGAAGTGCTCCAAAAGTTGGTTTAAAAAAGCAGGAATCAGTGGGTTTTGCATGGGGAGGCACCAAGAAAAGGAACTGTTCTGATGTGACCAGTTCAGGAGCTAGCCACTGTGCAAGAGATTTAAAGGATAATGCAATATAATTACTATTAAATATATGCTTTTGAACACAATCACACACTCACACACACCCTGACTTACTTGCACACTATGTCATTACTGTCCTTGTTTATTATGCAGTGTCCCCCATGACATCTGATACACTTATCCACTTCACATTTTGGACCTTCAAACCGTACTGGACAGACACATTCTACACTTCCATCATCAGAAATGGTACATGATTCAGAATTCACACAATAATGGTGGCAAATGTCTGCAAGCAACATGAAAGCTAATTAGTAAAAGACATTAAGGATTATCATAGAAAAAATACCTCACATTTCTGTTTTAAAAAGTACTTTAATAAAACCAAAATGATAAACTGAGCTGGTGGCTCACTGGCAACTACAAGAATCAAGAATACTGCACAAATGGACATATATTAAATGATGTAGTCCTGTGAAATTAAACAGAAGGATCAACTCATAAGAGATTTTATTTTTTTTCCTTCTGGATGCCTAACCATTTATGGCATCATCCCACACATTATAAAGACTACTGACAAGAAAAGCAGAGCAATGTTAATATATCTAATGGGACACTGGCTGAATAACAATCTTCTGATTCATTCACATTACCATTAACAGCACTATGCTAAACTGAACTGGAAACAGTATTTTGAAACAATTTTTGTATTCATTTATCCACATATTAAAATTTCATGAAGTTTTAGTAATATATATATAAAAAAAAAACATAATGTCTACAAAACCTACACCCCCCCAAAAAAAAAAATACATTTAAATTAATTCTTCAAATAAATAAATAAATAAAATGTTTGCAGGAGCATTCAAGTAGGAACAATTTTTTTGTTTGTTTTGGAATATCCTCTAGTAAATATTTTTTTTTAATCTGTGTGGCTCTGCATGATTTACATACTATACTGTTTTCAAATACCCAATTGTGTTTGCAGATAGTTATTTGTGGATCTATGCAGTCTGTTCAATGCCAAATGGGAAAGAATCACAATTATGGCTGGTTTTCCATTCAAAGGTTTCAATATATTTCATAGTCTCCCAACCTATACATTCAGTTTACTTCACTACAAATCCTGTTTAAGATATACTAACCCTCTTCTTCTTTGACAGACAGACCACAAAACTAAATACTTTTTGCATCTAGTAGATAATTCTAACCCAGATGTTTATATTAGCCGATTTTGCTTCTATGTTACTTAAATCTTGCCTTCTTCATCATATTCACTGAATTATGTACACAAGAGATGATGGCTTTTACATTTACTATTCTATTCTATAACAAGCAGTATGATAGTCCTTTATTTTAGAGTGTTACAGTCAAAGAAAAGCAGGAATAGCAAAAATAAGATTAAAATATAATTATGATCACAGAAAAATATTCAGGTTTAGGTTAGGGCTGTGTCCTGGGTTCAGCAGCAGCAGTCATTTTTCTCCTTCTTAGTAGCTGGTGCAGTGCTGTGTTTTTTGACTTTCAGCCTGGGAACAATCCTGATAACACCTTTGTTTTTAGTTGCTGCTAAGCAATGTTTACTCTGACCAAGGACTTTCTGAGACTCTTTCTGCCAGGGAGGAGGGGAAACAGGGAGGAAACAGAGACAGGACACCTGACCCAAACTAGCCAAAGGGGTATTCCACACCACAGCACATCATGCCCACTATAGAAAGTGGAGGCAGTTACCCAGAAGGCCCAGATTGCTGCTCAGGTCGGGGTTGGTATTGGTCAGCGGGTGGTGAGCAGTTATATTCTCTTCCCTTGTTATTTCCCTTATCATTATTAATATTGGTGGTAGCAGCAGTGGTTTGTGTTCCACCTTAGTTATTGGTCTGTTCTTATCTCAACCTGTGGGAGTTACATTCTTTTGATTCTCCTCCCCATCCCTCCGAGACAGGCGGAAGGAAGAACGGGGTGGAGGGAGTGAGCAAGCAGCTGTGTGGCTCTGAGTTACTGGCGGGGCTTAAACCATGACAGGTTGCTAGTGAGTCATCATGTTGAAGAGATATGAGGAAGACAAACTGTAATTTTGAAATCAGTGGCCAAAACAAGAAACTCAGGATTATGTTCAAATGTCTTGAATTACTGAAAAAAGTAACAGTGATCCATGCCAAGAGAACGCATGGAGAGAAAAAAAAGTTAGAGTAAGAACAGAAGGCCTATTGGTTGATAATCTTTTTCTCCTCCTCTGTAAAAGAAGTAAAAAATTAGAGATAATTCTAAAAAGTGAGAACTCTTCTGAAGGCATGGAAACTTTTGAATACCAATCTCAGTGAGAAGAGAGTGATGCACCATTGTAATAAAGAGCTAGGAGAACTTCAGTTGCAGAGGATAGAATCTTGAGAATGAAAGACTACTACTAAGAAATCCTGACTTTCAATACCAGGATGGGGCAGAAATCATACTTAAGGTGATCACTGATGGAACAAGATGAAGGAATATAGAGGTGTGAAATTCAACGTAGTTGTCAATATACTGCTTACTGGGTACTGCTTACTGGGGTTAGAAATAGAAGTGAAAGGTAAGGTAGCAGTTCAGGACACATGTGTTGGTCTGCAAAGATAAGGGATACCAGAGAAATTCTTTAACCAACTACATCAGTTCACTATGTTTGGGTATTTCACCAACATAACAAATATATTGAAGTAGAAAATTTTAACACAATCATCTCATTTCTACTGACAAAGCCAGCTTTCTTGTACTGTTCCACTGTATGCATGAAAATAATGAATAAATAACCCCTAAAAAATCTCCTTCTTCACCTACACATATAGATGGATATTGCAGAAATCTGTTCAAAGATCAGATTACACTCCTTTGTCAGTATGAATAATTTTGGAGCTAAGTTTAGCAACATATGCCAAAAAAAAAGAACAAAAACCAATCATTCTACTCATGTTGAACTTCCATTTTGTAGAACTTTCATAATAAAATCTAGATTTAATAGTTTGTGGAGATTACTTACAATACTGACATCTGTCTCCTGTGTACTCAGGCAAGCAGTTGCAAAGGGGCTGGTTCCCTGCAGTGACACTGCAGGTCCCTCCGTTTTGGCAAAAATGCTCGCAGACCATCTGATTGCAGTTTGGTCCTGTAAAACCCAGCGCACAATAGCAGGTAGGCCTCCCTATTCAAAACAAAGAAAACAATTTTATGACAAAAAATCGATAAACATAACCCAAATAATCACTTTCAAAATGCTAACTTTTAAAGATACGGACACCTCAAAAACTGTATTTATGCACATTACACTTGTGCATGTATGGTCATTTACTCTATTTGGAAATTATTTTAAAAGACAGTCTTAAGTAGCAATTTAAGATATGACTAAGCTCTTTATATCTTCCTGCCAGGTTGGGTTCCTCCAGTTGCAGGGGATAAATGTTTGTATAATCAACACTGATACTCCCCAGAATATACTCCATTACTCTCAAACCTACAAACCCTTATATATCATCACATGAATATACAAATATTTACTAATGAGCCAGCTTTACATAACAGTTATATTGAAACACAAACATCTGTGCCTGTTTTGCTATCCTATTCTCTCATCTAATAAACACTTTAACACAAAAATTGCTGTCTTGCATCAAACCAAAGATGCCTGCAACTTCAATATTGAATACCTGAAAAGTACTGAACACTTAGGGATGACCATTTGCACACAATGAACCCCTACACAATGAACCCCTATCTTTTCCTTCTTTTCAAAGGGTTTTAAAAAAGTGTTTAAAACCTGATGCATTTTCCTAGGATTATTCCCTATTGTAATTTTCCTTTCCTTTTTTTTCTCCCCATGTGTAAAGGATTTATAGCTTTGTTACAATTCCACTGTTTATGAAACTCTTCCACTTTGCCCTGACTTTTTCTTCACACTTACATACTCAAATGAATTAACATTTAAGAGTTACTTTGACATAAAAATTCTCTCTCATCTTCACATTGATTACCAGGAAATCCTAATGCCTGATGTACTGATGCAATATGATTAGGTCATTCCTTGCTGTCTTTTGTCTCATTGTTTCCTCATTTTAATACAATGTCTGGTGTAGGTATCCACAACTACATTCACACTTGCCTCCTGATGTCTGTTACCACAGCTGCATCTAAAACTCTGAAATGTGTAACCCTTCTGACCTATTTTTTTAATTATTTCTCTATTTAGTTGGCTGCCTCATTAAATTAATGTAGATTATACGAAATATTCCATAAACCCCACAAATTAATTTTCTTCTGGTCCGTTTTCTCTTCTTTGTTTTCATACAATACAATTATTTAATGTAAGTGAAGCACCTCCATTATTCCTACTCTTTCTAATTCATGCTGAACGATTTATTCTTTTCCCTTCGCTTACTTCTTACTTGTCTTATATGAAACGCTTCACGCAATTCTTTTCCAGATTTTCTATTTTAAGCTATGCTAATTTAAAGTGTTTTGCAAATTATTCTACAAGTCATGAGATCAGTTAGTCTCTTCCTCTAATGAGTACAGCAGGAACAAAACTATTGACTTAAAAATAGTTCCAACTAGTTTAATATGCATCAGCCTGGTTATTCATATCTGTCCCTTGTGATCTAAACATTAAATCAAAGATGTTGAACTCAGATGTTAGCTCAGACTCTTTTTGTGTTTCCCCACGTATGCACTTCTATTTAAATTTCTGCCCCCAAGCCATGGGGTTTCATATAATCCTGCATCTGAATCAGTGTTTCAATAAAAAAGATAACATAAAACAGTGATAGAACATAGATCTGGAGGTCCAAAATCACTTTTTATTATTAATACTGCTCTATTTTTTAAAATGATGGGGAAATCATATTTTCCTCATTTGTAGAAAAAATATTCTATTCTTTGCTAATGTAGGCTTATAAATATGCTGAAGTGATGACCATTACATGAAAATTTAATACCGTATAGCCTAAACCCCATTTTTGTCACTCAATTTAACATGACTTTTAGTAATGTAGTTCATTGCCTATTCATACACAGACTGTTGGCATCTAAAAAAAATTCCATTACTGACATTTTAATCTGCCTTATTCTCATAAATTATTTTTGACACAAAATGGTCCCAGGAGCGGTTTAATAAAACTGCAGTATTAAACAATGAGAAACAATGCCATGAGGTTTTGTTATCATTAAATCAGAATATAGATTTGTGTTTGCAAAGGAAATAGTGATGTTAACCAAGATATTGCATATCCTACCTACCTACTATTTTTAGTCTCAAGCACAACACCTTTCCTATGAAGAAAGGTTGAGAGAATTTGGCTTGTCCACCCTGGAGAAGAGATGACTCCAAGGAGACCTTAGACTAAGCCTTCCAGCCTTCTCTAAAGGGGGCCTACAAGAAATCTGGAGAGGGACTTTTTACAGGGGCATGCAGGGATAGGACAAGGGGAAACGGCTTTAAATGTAAAGAGGGTAGATTTAGATTAGATATAAGGAAGAAGTTCTTTACTGTGAGGGTGATGAGGCACTGGAACAGGTTGCCTGGATGTGTGAGTGCACTAGAAACTGTGGATGTACTATTTCTCGAAGTGTTCAAGGCTAGGTTGGATAGAGCTTTGAGCAACCTGGTCTAGTGGAAGGTGTCACTGCCCACAGTACGGGTTTGGAACTAGATGATCTTTAAGGTCCCTTTCAACCACCAAGATTGTATGATTCTATGATTTACACTGGTCATGAAGTTTTGGGATTAAAGCTATACAGGCACAGAAGTAAAATTGCATAATTCCTGACCTTCACCACCAGAAAATGTTCACAACACATAACATTATAGAAAAATATTAATAAGGAAAGTGGTTTACAGAAAGCTAAAATGCTCCAAATTCAGCTGATCATCTTTTGGTGTACTTTATGCAAAAATGAGCAAAAATGATTTTCTGAAAGAAAATACACCAAAAAATTCCAATTGAGCCCTTCCTTCTTATGTGCAACCCTCAGCTGGATTTATTGCATGAGACAGTCTTGTTTTTCTCTGCCTATTATAGATTAGCATCCTACCTTTCACCTATCCTCCTCTTTAGTTTCTTCCCTAACATAATAATCCCAATGAAAAAACTTTTGTTTTCATTACCTCTGTTGAAAAATGTTGATTGCCAAAGTGCCCAGGAGGACACAGTGCAGCACGTTCTCAGCATCTCATGTGAAAATGTTCAATTTCAAAACCACAGTAATAATATCTAGAAAGGAAGCAGCACACCTTTTTTTTTCCTTTCTTTTTTTTCCACTTATTCATTTACAATGAATGTGCATGCATTTAGCTATTTACTGTCTCTAACCCAACTCTTGGATACACTGAGTTTCTCACTATATATATATGCAAGTGGAAATACAATGCTTGTTGTCCCTTTATTGATGTCCCTATATTATTTTATATTTAAAATAATTCTAAATAACAACTCTAAGAAGTGGCTTGCAGAGAATACATTAAAGGGTTCCTCGTAAGACATATACAACAATAAGCAAAAATTATAATGAAAATTCTGCAGGGAAACTATGTACTTGAAAGTCACTATTATCTGATGATTCTCTGTGCAACCTCTCTCTTTAAAAAAAAATAAAATTTAATCTTAATTCTTGAGCTGATACAAATTGAAAAAAACTTACAAGATTCTCACATATTTTTTCAAATGTTTTGCACAGAATTTAGTAAATTAAAGGAGAATACTTTATGGTGACCCTTCTATGAAGTTATTTTGGCAATAGGACAGGAACAAAGTAAGTTTTTTGGCATGAACATGAAATGCAGTTTCCCCCTTTCTTATAAAACAAAATCATCTGTAAGATGACAGGGATAAAAATCCTACAAAGTACAATTAGGTTTTGATTACAGAGGCTGCAGGTACTCCTGGTTTGTCAATTTAATTTGCTATATAATAGCATATAACTTTTCAAATAATCTTCAAAAAAACTTAATAAATATTTTAGTGCACTGTCTCATCTAGCTGCTTTCTTTTGAGAATCCAATCATACATCTTAAACTCCTACTTACATTTATTTTGTAAAGAACACAAAAATTAGGAGATCAGCTTTGATTCATGCTATTCCCTAAACAATAGAGAAACACCACGTATTTTGTATGACTGCATATGGTATTTTGCAATTAAAATTAAAAAAATATTGAAATTAAAAATAATAGGGAAAAAAGCACAATTTTGTCAGCTTTCTGAAAGTTTTGAAAAACAACATCATCCAGAAGAATGCACCATGACACAGATTACTTATTCCAGTCAATGGCAAATTCACTCCCAGCAATGTGTGTGTTTAAGTTTTTATGTGTGAATATACACATTTAAACTGCATATTTTCCTTGATGTCACTGTTAAAGAAAATAGTGTGGCAGAGTAACAGCCTACTATATGTAATATCACGTCTTCTAGAGTAGTTATCAGCATCCTGTGGGAATGACAATAATTAATTTCTGTGAACCATAATTAGCTTTACCAAACCAACAATATAATAGAAACGTCATCATGGAATAGTTTGGGTTAGAAGGGACCTTAAGATTATCTAGTTACAACCCTCCTTCCATGGACAGGGACACCTTCCACTAGACCAGGATGCTCAAGGCCCTGTCCAACCTGGCTTTGAACACTTCCAGGGATGGGACATCCACAGCTTCTCCAGGCAACTTGTGCCAGTGCCTCACCACCCTCACCTTCAGAAGTAAAGAACTTCTTCCTGATATCTAATCTAAATCTTCCCTCTGTCAGTTTAAAGGCATTCCCCCTTGTCCTATCCTTACATGTTCTTGTAAAATGTCCCTCCTCAGCTTTCTCGTTGTCCCTCTTTAGGTACTGAAAGGCTCCTCTAAGGTCTCCCTGAAGCCTTCTCTTCTCCAGGCTGAACAAGCTCAACTCTCTCAGACTTTCTTCATAGGTGAAGTGCTCTGACTCTCTGATCATCATGGCCTCCTCTAGACCTGCTCCAGTAAGTGGAGAGAACCTATATTACTATACATAATTAGGAAGTGACCTGATTGAGATCAATCTCAATAGATATACACTGTCTCCACGTTGTGAAAAAAAGTGAGAAAAGAACAATCTCTAAGTATACTAGAATAGTCTCAAAGGCCACTCTTAACAAGGCTGGTTGTGGTGGTTCTGTGGGTACCCTGAAATCAACTGTGCACTGGCCAGACAGACCAGCCATCCTTCACATCCGGCTAAATACCAGCTCCTCCCCCTCCCCACAGTCCCTGCCCTGGTAAGAAAATAATGTAGCATCCCCCTTTGAGACTAACTACTGGGAATGAAAAACATTAGCAAAGCAGAGAAGTTCTTCACTGCCAGTGTCTTCATTATGCACCACAATGTCCCAAAATCAACATGTTTTGCTTATAAAATATAAATATATATTAATATATAAAAGCAAATATATAGAGATTTTATATATATAATATAAAATATCTCCCTAGAATATTTTTTAAGAATATTTTATCAATTTTCATTTAGTAGAAAGAATTTTTTACTCATTTTGATACAAACATCACAATTGTATATGGTTAGACATACTCTTCATACTGTAACTATAGTACAAATATGTATTCATATAATTTTGTAAACTAGTTAGATCTAATTATTGTTTTCAAGACATTTTGTAAACTATTGCTCCAACATTTTTACTTTAGACCATAAGGAGAAAGTAAGTGCATTTTTATAGTAACAGTTAATTTTTTTTCCAAATTCCCATAAATTTGGCCTACTGGAAAGTGTTCATTATTATGCCCCAAACTTTTAATTACATGTCTCAGAGATGTACTTTTAATTAAGTGATGACATTTTTGTCTGTCCAATTATTGTATTTCAATACAACTGTCATAAACTTACAAATTTTAATTAAAGTTGCCCCAATCTCTAGCTATATAATGTTCACATAGGAATTTGCCAAAAGGCTTAGCAGTGAATAAACCAACAGTGAATAATCCCCAAATTGCCAGTGGGATTTGTTTAACAAATTAACATTTGTGTGCAGATAATGAGGTTCTGCAACTTAACACATCCAGTGAAGATTTAGCACAATCCTGTTTTAAAAAATGAGTAATACTCTGCAATTAACTTAATTAGTTATCACATTACTATTATGTATTAGGCAGTGAAAGAGAACAGGATTTACACATTGACTAGAACACACACACTCACTAGAAGAGTATTTCACATACTGGATCATTTTATTGACACCAGAATATGATGAAAGGCTTCTTGTTAGGATATCTCCTCCTCATTTTTTAAGCCAAAAGCCAAGAGTAAGGCTTCTGACTCCCAGGAAAGCCGCCCAGGAGTGGGGACTCTCAGAAGCTCATCTCCTTAAATTTACTGTCAGTCCCTAAGCTTTCTGAAGGGCATATGTGTAGAATGACACTCATTAGACAGACAGCATCAAAGCTGTTTGGGTTGAATAACATATGAGAATTAATGAGGGCAATCAGAGCTTCTAAGAAAGAATCGAGCAAGCCGAAATTATCACAGGTCATTTATATCTTACAGACAGGATTTGGATTGGCACTTGCACACATATAGCTTCTGCAACTTCCAGAAGGAAAAGCTTCATCATTCTGAACAAAAATGAATAAAAAAAAAGATATAAAATTGGGAAAACAGGTGCAACCTGATTGCACCAATTTAGCAGGACAGTTTGATGAGCCTATTGTATAATAGATCAAAAGTACAACTGTTGCTTTTTGAGGATCTGGTTGTGAGCACTGTAGTACAGAAAGTGGTATGTGCTGATAGCATTCTACAACCATTAAGAAAAAACTGAGCAATTGCTGGTAACAGAGAAACTTTTTATTCCTACCTGTAACAATGTGGGTGAATAAAGTAGCATACATTAATGACTCTCATATGAACTTGACAAAGCAGAGCAACTATGCCTTGAAGGCTGAGACAACGAGAAGGATATGAGTGAATGAGTGCTGCTCTGCTCTGGATTTCACACCCTCAGTCCAAACTGTGAAAGATTTGCACAGCCCCCGCAGCTAAACATGTACTCACTGAATGCAGTAAGTGAATGACATGCTTCGCACAGTGCTATATTTGACTGGAAAGAGGAAACAGTTGTGGCAAAAACACTAGAGAAATTCAGCTTTGTTGACTTAATTACAGCGTTCAATGCTTTTGGGGAGTCCAGTTTAGCTTCCTTCTGTAAGATTTATAATGGCCTTAGTACATCATGGATTAGATTAAACTAGGATAAGGAGACATCTCACTGACATGCTAGTTTGCTTCAGTAACACACAATTTATGGCCTGATATAGATAAGAAACACAGTCTAATAAGAAATACAGATTTCTTCTTAATAGAATATTTACAGGGTCCAAGAGCTAGGCATGCAAGGAAGATGAGATGTGGATCAATTTGAAAATTTTATCTGGAATGTCGGATGGATTCACACTGATTTAGAAAGATACGCAGTCATTTTCCACAGCTCCAGCACATGAAAGTTATGGCAAAAGCTTCAAGGCATGGCTACCTTCATGAGTTGGAAACAGCAGATAGGAAATCCGGCTATTTTGAAATACGAGCCTTAAAAATTTGATGAAATTGGGAACTAGAGCACAGCGGAAGCATATTCCTAACTGCAGGTACGAGTAAGAGTCATCAGAACCAGTTCTGTGTTAGTCTTGGTTCATAATGGCTTGGTGCACTTTGGCCATGTGTGGTACAGTAAAATTAGTTGCAGTTAAAAGTTTGTATTCCCAACTATCAGACAATTGAACAATGAAATGTGGACTGTGGAGATACCCATTCTGGCTCTCCTGCTGCATTCTTGGTGCAGGCACATTATCCTGCCTAAGATCAGCAGAAGTAAGGCTAATGGCTGCATGTCCAGACCCTGTGTAGCAGCTAGGTCATTATTAACTATTCAGAAGGAATAGTGAAAAAACCTAGTACACTACTTATTTCAGCAAGGCTGAGAGATTTCAGAGCCTGGATTTATAAGGAAAATGAAAAAAAAAAAAAAAAATCCAAGTGATAGTACAGGTGTGTAAGCAAGGCAAGTGCTAGCTGCCAGGTAAAGAAAAAAATGAGCTGCTGGAAGTGAGTGAACCCTATAGCTACTGCCAGAAGAAAAGGATTAAATAAGCCCCTGGGGTCTCTGCAGGATTCAGAATAGAGCTAAGTTCTAGGAGTTGAGTCATTAATTTTATGAAGCCTTTTAACCCCACAAAAGAATCACTTAAGTGCCAGACAGGTAAAGATGTGGGAGTAAACATCCCCTCTTCAGATGACAAGGAATTTCTGCAAGTCATTTAAATCATCAGGACTTACTTTCACACAATTGCATGTCCTCACTAAGCATGCATTGATTTCACTTACTGACAAAAATCTCTGCTCATCATTTGTGTCAATAGTTTCATCAGCTGCTAGAATCACTTTCAAGTATAATTAATGAATTTTGATACAAGTAATTTTAATTTTCTAATATTGAGTTATTGTTACTGATGTTAACTGTGAACATTATTAACCCTCAAATACTCAGAACTGAAAAATCCTTTTTGGCATACAACAGGTTACTAGATTTGCATTCACTTAGATTTTTGCCACCGCATCTCAATAAATAAGAGGAGGTTCCAGAGAAGGCAGCAAGTGAAGGAAAATTACAAAATTACATAAGCTAAAGTTAATTAGTAAGCAGTGATGAGGAAAACATATAAGATCTAAGCCCTCTCTGTCAGAGACTAAGAAATATAACTCTTCCTTACAGGGAGCTCTCTCTGTGCTAAACAGTCACAAATTCCTCTTTTAAAAGTCAGATGCTTGCACTTTTCTTTCAGAGATCAGTGTTGATCACTTCATCACACAGGACAAAAATGATTCACACCATATTCAGCAGCTGACAGGCTTCTGAGAAGAGACTAGGCAGCAAACTCTGATTGAGCTCTTCTAATTTGAATCAATATTTAAATATTCCTTGGAGCAGAAAACAGAATTCATCTTCTCCTTTCTCACAGAATTACTAAATTTTAGAATACTTCTTATCACACTTTCTCTCTCTAGCCCAAACACTGATTGCATTATACATGCTACAACAGCTTATGAATTAGGGACAAAGATCAACTGTCAAATACCCACTTTTTGACAGCTACGATAATCTCCCTGGAGAGATATAATTTTATATTCCTTCAGGAAAACAAAGGATCTGAGTTCTGATCAACCAAATCTCCCTGAGAATTAGATGAGTAAAATGCCTATTCCACAAATTCCAGTAAAATGAAGGTAAAAGATTGAGGTCACACAACTCTGCAATTTAAGGAAATATCTCTGTGTATGCACAAAACAGCTTAGAGAGAGAACTGAGATAAAGAGAAAACAAGACATGTGGGATTGTTCCAGACAAAGTTTGACTGGATCATATGCTTTACAGTTCCATTACTACACCTTAAGGTTTGCATCTTTATACTGAATGCTTATTTATATGCTCCCTTTCTGGAATGCAGCTCAATTCTTCTGAAACACCGAGACACATGAATGAAAGGTACTAATGATTATAAAGTACATATACGGTCTATACTGCTATTTTGCGCATGGTTTAAATACAAGAGGTAAGTTACAGAGAGAAAAAAAATCACCAACAAGGAACAAATTGAAACATTTTAATTAAGGCAAGTGTAACAGCAAGATACAGCTTCTCAGAAATATTTACCTAGGGGAGAGGCTCCACAGGTTCCTCCATTCTGGCAGTAATTGTAGCAATGATTAGTTTCACACTTTTCACCAGAGTAACTTGGCCAGCAGTGACATCTGGGATCCCCCTTCTCATTTATAATGCACTTTCCTCCATTTTCACAGGTTAATTTACAGCTATCATCTGCAGCAACAACACATACATAGAGTTATTTTCAACAATCTAATTTCATATAACGGGCAAAACAGAACCTTGCATCTTAAATGATCTCTATCAATGGAGCTGGTGGAATCACTTTTCAAAATGGAGAAAGTAAACTATCACTTCTGTTTCTACTGTGCTAGAAAAAAAATTACACACTTAGGAGACCATAAGCACTGGAAAGGCTTCCAAGAGCTACAGGCACTGGGGGCTGTGCTATCTTGTACAGCAGGGCTGGGAGCTTGCACCTGACCAAAGTGGGGGCCTCTGCATGGTAGTTATGCTTCATAGAATCATGGAATGGTTTGGGTTGGAAAGAACCTTAAAGATCATCCAGTTCCAATCCCCTGCCATGGGCAGGGACACCTTCCACTAGACCAGGTTGCTCAAAGCCCTCTCCAACCTGGCCTTCATCCAAATGATGCCCCAGAAAAGGTGAGCTGCTTAGGATGTAAGTCATAGAATCACAGAATCATAGAATAGTTAAGGTTGGAAAGGACCTTAAGATCATCTAGTTCCAAACCCCCTGCCATGGGCAGGGACAAGCCAGTAATGACTACATGAATTCTGGTTTGAAATTGTCATTCTTAGTGAAAGAAATGAAAAAACGAATCTCCCAAGTAATTTTCTGGTGACCTCAGCCTTTTTCTATTTTTTTTTTTTTTTTTTGATCCCTCTCCCAGTGTCTCTATTAAGTAACACCTTTCTTAACAAAACCCTGTCCAAAATATTTAAAAGAAAATTATTCAGCCTTTAAACCCTCCTCAAAAAAATATAGTTTCATACTCACTTGTTGCTTCTAAATTATATTTCCTGATTTATTTTTCTCATTTGCTCATTCTGCAAAATCACTGAGATGCTGCCTGCTACTCTGCATTTACTGAGTGTTTACGGCAGCAGTGCCACTGTTTTAGCTGTGAGGTATGAGGTGACACAAATTCTGAGTAGGCCAGATTCAATCTTTTTATGAAACTATTTTGCAGTTAGAATTGTGCCTGTCTTGGAAACACTTTGAAAAATAAATCTCTATTCATTTCAGTGAACAAGATATAAAATCATTCAATGACACTAACAAGAAATTAATTCTAGACTAGCACATACACAATGCTCAAACATCCAAATAACTGTAATCCTAAGAAAACAGACAAGCATCTTTCCACACCAAAACATATTTTTGGCAATAAGACCTTTAATTTCTCACACAGCAAAACATCCTGCAAAGCCAGTCTGCTTCCTAACTAATTCAGCATTTGAGCATGCATGGCTTTCAGCAAAAGGGATACCACAAACACTAAGAGTTCTTCAGTAATATATCCACCAGCTGCAGATGTTTTGCTGAATTACCATGTTTTAGTTAAATGGCTAATGGAAAAGAGCCAGCGTTCCCATTTGTCCCATACCTGTTAAGCTCTAACATCAACTGACACAGGCACACCAACTCCTTGATCTTTAAAGAAATACATTGTATTGTAAATGCAAAATTTAGGAATGTCGGATATAGTTTCTATCCTGCCTGTGTAATACCCCTTGTTGTCAGGGTCTGGCTGCTTCCATTCACAGCCAGCTCTGTAACAGCAAGACATGTAACCTGGGATCAAACCTATTTAAACAAAACCTCCAGGAAGTGGTCATATCTTTCAGGGAATCGCACCTCTCTTAAATTAAGCTAAAACTAAACAAGAAATCTAAAATTTCTTGTGGAGGACTGACTGGCACATGACTATTTTGGGTGTTTTACAATGAAAAAATTAAATACTGTATGCGTTTAATTTTTTGATAGCCACCCTGCATATATACTTGTGCTGTAACAAAGCTACTTTGTATTCGGGAGCTTGAGGATGCCTCCATGTTTTATTTATTTGGGTGGTTCATTAAATCCTTTGATGTTTCATGAACCATTCTTCAGTTACTCATTATGGAAGTTGTTTAAATAGATAATGTAGTACATCTTCTTGGAGACAAGGTTTATTTTTGTTTTACTTATCTGTTTTACTTATCATTAGTCATGAGTTTATAGAGCAGAACCTGCTAAAGATGGGATAAATAATACTGAAGTATTGACAAGTGCTCATTTTTATAAACCTTTCTGATAGCACATCAAAAACGTGGTATTTCTTCTCTAGATCAATTCTGCGGAATTAAGATATGAAGTTAAAAAGAAGAAATTATGAAATTATGACAGACTATGACTTCAAGAAAAAAACAGTAATCAAAAAGCTTATTTAGAACTATAAAACATGAACTACAAACTTGAAAGTTACCCTCACCACACCAAGAAATATATGCTTTCATATTTTCAGGAAAATACACTGAGGCAAAAAATGGCCCACAGAAGCAATTTTCTAATCAAATTGACTTTCAAAGATTGGGACACTTACGTCACATTTTTAAAATGCAATATATGTTATAACTTAACATAATGGTCAACTGAGAAGGTTCCTGAAAAAAAACCCATAAATGTTTGTAATATTTTCTGTCATCATAAGATTATTAAAAATTGTCTTTGATTTTGTTCTCTGTAAAACATTAAATTCAGAGTTTCAACACAAATCTAATGTGAAACAGAGAAAAGTTACTACAACAATTTTGGTCTCTAAATAAGCTAAGAAGTAGGATTGAAAGATTTAATAGACAAGACAGTTTAAAAATACTATGGTAAACTTTTTACAATATAGGGGTTTTAATGCTGCTGCTTTGTTGTCTGAAGGTAAACACAATCTTGCTGATTCACATCAACTAAGTACAAAAATGGATCAGAAGCTTTTGTATGGAAGACAAGAGCAGAATGGTTCCATAGGAAGAATAATACAGGAGAAAACCACAGAAGAGTTGTTACAAAGAGGTGAATACGCTTAATGTGAATTACTGAATAAAGGCCTCTCCAAGAAGAACTCGGAACAGCTCTAGTAAGTACCCAATCTTGGAACAAAGTTTAAAAATAAATAAATTGAGAAAGTTTCAATCTGGAGTCAATTCAATACCTCTTTGAGCTTGCTGGAACTTGGACTCAAAGACCCCTTAGCTACTCTTCATTTCTGAAATTACAGCAGTAAATCACTTCACTTGTTATCCCACTCCTAGTCTATTGGATCTAGACTCCTAGTCTACTCCTAGCTACTTCACAGCACTACCATGAAAGGAAAGATAGGGCATAGGTCATGTATTCTCTCCTACCCTGGCTATGTAGTCTTCAGCTGCCTTGATTTGCCTATTTTGATCTTAATATACCTTCAATAAAGAATCAAATAGCTTTGATTTGCAGTTTTTCTTCTTGATATTACTGTATGACACAATCATTAATGGACTTCTGCTCCACCTCTGACTCCTTCCTTTAACTGAAAGTAAAGGGAAATCTTACACAGAAGAACGCTTTGTAAGCTCTACTTTTTTTTTTCTTCATTCATTCATTCAAGTTTTTATATTCTATCCCTATCCCTCCAATCATACAAACACACATCTTTTATTGGCATTTCTGTAACAACCCTTTCTTTCCTGAGAAAAAAGAATCTTACTTTTTGATACTTTTTTTGCTTTGAAATATCCACTGATTTCTGGACTAGGCAGTTAAATGGAGAGATGACATTACAGAGCACAAGGATCATGAACTACATTCTTTGGGACAAGAACAGTTTCCATTCCAACAGTGGAAAATACTCAACTCATGGAGCAGAAAGACATTTGTTCTTGCCTATGCTTCAGACTAGGGTGTAGGTCATCCTTCCAAATACAGAGCTCTAATGTTACATTAAGGTTGCATAAATGTTCCGGTCCCTCCAGATGAGGGTCTTACTATCTGCCAGTTTTTCATATACTGAGATTGATTAGAACAAGGTGTAATCCCAAATTTTGCCTGAAAGCTGTAAGATCATCTCTTTAGTTCTCCCTTCACATTTGTTTTCTTTTAAAAATGTTTGCTTTACAAAGCTAAATGGAAGAAAAGCGCTAAGTAAAGGATGCACAGTGAGAAAAACTAACCAACACCTGCTGCACTGTAACCCATTTTCTTCTATTCTGGGAAATATCAGTCCCAATGGTAACCCTTTTGTAAATAGAAAAGATACTGCTGTAAACAAAAGTTTTTTTCCAACCCAGAAGCAGATTTCTGTGTGAAGCCTATTTGATGTCTAAAAAGACTGAAAGCAGGACAAAATCCAAGAAGATGGCATTGACTGAACTGCCATAGCTTCTGCTAGTACAACTCCCTGAGGCAGACTTTGTGGGTGAAAAAGAAGGTATACAAGGATTAACCTCCTCATCCCCAGATAAAGCACCTGGTCTGCCATCTAAGTGTGCAGTGGGCAAGTCCCCATAGAAATGTCCTGTAGGAAACACCATGATAAATTAAATGTTTCTTCTCTTTTCATAAGCAACATCAGATCTGAGTGTTTGGAATTTTTCTCAGGCTTTTCATTCAGCCAAGAGAGCACAAATATTCCCTCTTAAAATGAAAGTGATAAACATGCAGCTCTGCAATATGGAACTCTTGGAAGTGTTCATTACTTTTGCTCACTCAGCTGTGGCACACACTGTCTTCCTCCAGTACATGTCTATTTTCATCCTGTTGGTACGTTTTGAACTTCATTGTGCTAAACACAATTAGATGCAATAACCCTATCGGATGCAAATCCAGTGGTCTCTCTTAGGAAAATGAAGTGGTACTCCACCCATCTGAAAACTAAAAGGTATTTTCTAAACCAAGAAACTCAGGGCTGCTGTGGTCAATAAATAAAACACAAATGAACTACATTTAGTCAATCATAATCATCTAAGGAGAAATAAGATGTAAGTTTATCAGGGAACACATAGGAACTGCTTTAATTTTATTATAAAAACACTCAGAATGATAAAACAATCATGTTGTGATAAGTCTTGCTTGAAAAAGCCAAATCAAACCCAAAAGCTATTTCTCAGCAGTTGCGTGAGATGCTGGTGAAACAGCTGTTCGAAGCAATCTGAATTGAGTTTTACAGAAAGCCCCTGAGGATTCAACATTTAGAATTCCTCATCTAGGACTTATGAAGAAAAATCAACTCAATGGATCAAGCCAGTAGTACTATCTTATGCAGAATTTCAAGACTTAGCCCAGTATCCTTTCTTTAACTGCCACCTCACCCTGACCCCCCAACAATCCAAGGAACAAGAATGAGTAATTTTGTGGGATACAGTCTAAAGAAAAAGAGGAAGACTGGGATTACCTCCCAGTCACCACCCTTAAGGTAAACAGAGTAATAAGAAATTGTATGAAGCGTGCAAGGTGTCTTTACAATAGTCATGCCAAAACCTACCAAAACGAAAATGTCGTGATAAGGTTGAAAATGATCATTATTTGTTTGAGGGCATTTTTCAAAAGGATAGACACATATGCATTGTCAAAAGGGAATCTTCAAACATGGACTCTCCTGGGGGCAGTACTGAAGATGAATGGGAAGTGGAGATGGATGTCCCATTTTGACTCTGTCAAGTCATGGAAATCTACTACTAGCTTCCTTACTACATTTAAAGACCGAAAGCATTTAAAAGACACTAAAAAGTATTACAAATATTCAATATACTACTGTTGACTATTGTAACTTGAATTATATATCATTAAGAAAGTACAATTTAGTCACACTAGTTCTAGATATCCACAATTACTACTCATTTGTGACATTAAAAGTCTTCCTTCATGACTTGAAATAGCTACTGTACAAACATAAAAACAACCAGCACAGCTCACTTCCACTGCTACATGAATGATGTCCACTGAAATAGAGTTAAAAACTTTGAGTTTTCAGATGTGTAAATTACTGGTAGCACATTTTTGAACACATAACACACAACGTATGTAAATCATTGTAACCTATCTACTATACAAATATTGGATTATGATAAACCCACTTACAAAGCCAAATAATTATATCAGTTAAAAAGTGTTTCACAGATCCTCATGTCTCAAATAATAAAAATTTCTGGATTTCATTCTTTTAGAGACAAACCAGAAAACAAGCAAAATCAACAGGAATATTTAAATTGACTTTGAATCAGTATTTTACTGCAGGCAAACAAAAAACCCACCTATATAAACTCCCTTTGCATTGTAAGGTAACTCGTCTACAATATACAGGTTTTGACAGCCACATAAGGCAGGAGTTGCTGGTTTTGGTTACTGACATCCATAACTGTGCCAAAAATGCTCTGAGACAATGAAGACAATATAATGCTAGATTAAAACAAGCTGAATGAATATGGCTTGGAATATTTAATATACATTTTCTAGCACTTCCTAAGAAAAGGAAAGGAAGACTATGGCTCCTTTTTTTTTTTTTTTTTTTTTTTTTTTTTAATTGTTCCATGCTGTATAAACTCCTAAAGGAAAAGAAACTGGTTTAGAACTTGACTTGTCATTTTTTCGCAGGCTATTAGCAACATATTTGAAATATAATTGTAATCAGAAAACTAAGAAACACTATTTTAGCAGCCGTTTAAACAGATATAACAGTTGTGAATATTGAATACTGAAATTTAGCAATACATTAAAAATGCTTCTCTAGGCATTTTCTGTCTATCCATAAAAATTTATAACCTGCAGTGAAAATAATTTAAAAGCTTCTTCAGATATTTAATAGAAACCTAATTTCCTCAAAACTATACAATGACGTAATCCTCTGCCCCACTAGTAAAACTGTAGCATTACTGAAATGATGGGTTCAAATCAGTACCAATCACCAGTGAAAACCACTATTCTTCTATCTGTCCTTTCTTCAACACCGAAGTAGTAACTATGGGCCATTTGAAATATTTTTTTAGGTGGTACTGTATCAGCAGAAAATCTTGACAAGAATCCATCTCAGATGAACTGAGAGTTGACACATGGAGGGGCTGGGAGGCGGTTTGTCCTTTGAAGACAGAAAGCGTTGAGACTGATTTGTCTCAAGAGTTAGAAACCTTGTTAGAAATGTACACTAATGTTTTCTATTACATCTACTTCAGTGGCATCACTTCTACCCTAACAGTGGAAATTGCTGTAAAGCAGCTGTGAACTACTTTATATACTTGTATAACTATTTATATATGTGCATTGACAGGTGTTCAGTGAGGGGTGCACAGTAATAAAGCTTTATTTCCTCTATTTTTGACAGAACATGGTGTAGTACATATAAAAGTTGGGTTAGTACTGTAAAAACATTCAGTACAATGTACTCCTACATAAGCAAAAACCACAAACAGGTTTGTTATCTAGTACAAGTTTTCAGGTATTGTTTTACTCTCCAAAATATTCTTAAATTTCTTGAGAAGAAGGAATGCTGCTGGACAAGATAGTTTTATTTCATTAATACTACACCATAAACCGCTAAACCAGAGTTGAGTTAATTCAAGATTTAAATACTAGGCAGTATAAATAGGTGAGATTTTCTCCAAAGAATAATGACATTTCAGGTAAATAAAATTAATCGCTAAATTGAGCATTTTTAATACTGAGGATCTCATAAAAAATCACTTCTAATCACACCAATACATAAAAAAATGTATTATACTTCTAAGCCTGGAATTAAATATTAGAAAAACATCCTGCTACATTCTGACTTCTCATACACGTGAGAAATCCTATTCTATGATTTCTAGAACCTTTTAAAATTCAAGCTCACTAAGAATCCTTTCCAGCAGTCTGACCACCTTAGGTTTGGCCTCAATTAGAGTGGAATAGTTTTAAACTATTTAATAATCTCTTTGGAAAAGAAGATCCCTCCTCACCCCCTCTGTGTGCACTCAAATTTAGCAAGAACATAGTACCTTTTTTACAATGAAGTCTACTTTCATGTGTCTTGATATTAGTCATTATAAATGTCATTGAAAGATGGAATTTTAGATAAAAATATTTCAGTTGTTTTTTTCTTTTTTTGCCAGTTACTTCAAAGTCGTCATTGTTATTTGCTATGTTGCTCTTATTGTCTTTTGACTATTGCTGCAGTCTAAGCAGAGGTGTTTCTTGATGGTCTTTAAGGTTATTTTTTTTCTTCTGAATGGCTAATGTGTAATTTGGGATCCAAAAGACTTCAGAGTTTTACAAATTTCTTTTGATCCATACATATTTGTATTCCCTTTTAAATACCATCTTGTATCAGATAACTCTTAACTTGCTGACAGCCTAGCCTTTCACAGTGAGAAAAAGAGACCATTTGTTTATTTTCTGGTTCTCACGCAGTTTCTAATACCTACCTAAGAGGCTCTGATCAATGCATGTTCCATTCACCAGTGATTTTCCTTCTGGACAAGCACATGTTGCACCAGAAGGGTTGAGTAAACAAATGAATTCACATGTAAGGTCCAAGCATGGATTTGGCACTGTTTAAAAACACAAAATATTAAAAATACTTATTTTTCTTTTAGAATGACACTGTGTTCTAAAAGTAGGAAAAAATAAATAATCAGATTCAGACATTCTGATACACTTCTAGTTAAGAGGATATCAAGAGCCTGAAGTCAGCGAGCACACTCATTTAACTGGCAGTGCAAGACTCACACCAGGATAGAATTTATTCCAGTAACAAAAAATGTATTGGTAATAAGTAATAAGAAAACCTCATCTGACTGTGGCTAGAGGTACTTGCATTCAGCAAACATTTGCCCAATGTCCTTTCAAATGACAGAAAATGCATCAAAAAATCTAATCAGAATTATATAAAGAAATATGACTAAATCTATTTCCACTTTGTACAATCAGGTTCTGTTTCATATTTACACAATTTGGTTATTTCCTCCCGCTCCCACCTCCCCAAGGTGAACTTGTTCAATATTGAGTTTAAATTAATCATGCTTACTCACAGTCCATTTGTTTGTAGCGGTGAAAAATCAAGGCACTTTTTGCTTTATCAACATCCACACTTAGATATTCTACAAGGCTCCTGCCAAATTTGTGTACTCTAAATGCACCATTTTTAGGACCTGCTCCATATATGTAATCCTCAAAAATGTCAATTCTATGTGGATGCAGTAAACCTTAAATAAAAATGAATAATAAATACAAATATATATTCAAATGATAAACAACTTGGGTTTAATAATAACTTCAATTGCATTACTGCAATTACCACCCAAAAGACATCATTATTCAGAAAGCTTGTTTTGTATCCACAGAGATTGCCTTTAAAAAAACCAATCTGCTTAAAAGAAACACTTCCCACACTACGAGTGAAATCTAAAGCTTTGTATTAGCTTTCTACACAATTCAGCCTCAGAAGCCAGTTGATTATTGAAAAGAGGGAAAATCCACAGTAAAAACTAGCTAATGAGAATGTACACTTGAACTAGAAGTACATGTGGAAGAAACAGATTATTTTGCTGTACATAAAAGAAACTATTCTGATAAAATATTTCTTAAACTCCTTCTTACTATATTTCAAAGGTTAACTTTCATGCTATGCTTACTTTAATTTACAATGATTGTAAATTAATGCAAAATAAAATGTTAAGACTCTACCGGCTCCTCATTTTTAAGAACTACAAGTGCGGTTAGATTACATAGTTGGATTTGCTATGCACAACTGGCTGTGGAAATTAAGACGTTTACCCACATAGCAAGGCAATAGCTTCTGACTAAAACGTCTTTGCCAGAGATGTATCTTTTCTTGATTTGAAGCTATAAAGTAACAGAATCTATCATTCCCTGTGATACCTTGTTTTTACTATTATCTTCATTTACTGTAAAAATGGTTTTATATTTCACTTGTATTTATTCAGTTTCAGTTATCAGCCTTTATTTGTTCCCATTGCTTTCCACTTATCAATACTTGGTACTCAATGAGAAAATATTTATGAATTTTAGTTTATTATTTTATGCTTAATTAAATGGGTTGCAGCATTTAGTCTTGTTGCTAAGCAGGGTCTAAAGTCTCCCAATTTTCATTTGTCCTTTTTCTCTGTTTTTTCCATAGTTACTACAAATGTCAACAGGAGTCTTTGCTTTAATTATCCTGTATTTCAGTATTAAATGCTAGGTATGGAAGCAACAAAGTCTCTACATTCCACTTTCCGTTTAATAAACCCCAAATTTGCTGTGTTTGGCAGCCCTTCATGCTATAAAAAGAATAACAAAAAAACCCAACAACACAAATCTCCTTCATGCTATAAAATATTCTGAAAGTCATCAACTTAAATGCCTTCTATTCTGTAGCACTGCTGCGTGGTTGTTTTTTTTTTTTTTTTTTCTCTCTTGAAGAATAGCCTCCCACTTATTCTTAACATAAAAATAACTACTGACACACACTAAAACACAATCTAGGATACTGTCAATATTTGTACCAGCCACAAACACTGAACACGAGTACGAAATGTGTGTTTTGTGACAGATTACAGCCAAACCACAATGAAATACTATAAATCCCTATAACCAAAGGAAGTGCAAGCAAAGTTATAAGGAGGAGTTACTCTCTTCTACAATCTCTTGTCAGGCATCTGTACAGAATGGTTCAGTGTTACAGGAGATTTTAGTCAGATCCCTGCACCCAAAATGATCCCTCTTGAGATGACTACTTCCACGTACATTGATTCAAGTTGTGAAATAAAATGGAATTAAACTGGAGTAAAATGATTTAAATCTCGTCCTGCTCAGTTTGGATTGTGGCAGATTTTTTCCTAGTATCTTCCAGACCCACCTGGTGAATTCCAGATGATTAGTTAAAAGACTCAGTGGCACTAAATGCAATATCATCCTGATTAAACTCCGTACCAACTGCCCACAAAATCCTCATAAAAAAGTCAGCTTTCAAATTTTTT
This sequence comes from Amazona ochrocephala, assembly GCA_039720435.1. NCBI lineage: Eukaryota > Metazoa > Chordata > Aves > Psittaciformes > Psittacidae > Amazona > Amazona ochrocephala. The sequence goes on from CM077881.1 coordinate 36,860,364, forward strand.
TTAATATTTCCTCTCTTTTCAACTCAATTTTCATAAATTATTATATATATTATCAAATTGTTGAAAAGTCAACATGCAATTCTATAAAAAACAAAGTTTGCTTAACCAGAATCTCTTTTCTTATGAAAAGAACTTTTCTCATTCACATTCTGTTAGCAGAATTCCGTGATTACTTACTGACCTGAAAGCCAAACCCATTATTTTTCCCAGAACTTATTCAGGTCCACTTTCTATAAATTATACAAGTCCTGTGGAATGCAGACAGCTCTAATTTCTAACTAGTCAAAGTGCTCCTGTTGCTATATAAGTCCAAGTGAAGCCAAGTTTAAATATTAATCACAGTGTTATTTCATAATACCTAAGATATCGGATTAGATAACAAACTTTTCACTTATCACTGAATCTTTGTTCCCCTAAAGTAAATTTGCCAGATTATTTTAAAGCTAAAATTATCCTATCTTACATATCTATTTGATTAGATAATATCTGAAGCATTATCTAACAAAAGCAATGGTTATTACTTAATCACTGCTTTTTGTTTATAGTTTCTCTGAATAGTAAAATTTCATCAAAATAAAATAAAATAGAAATCATGTTATATAAAAGCTATCGATACCTTGTTTAGTGCTCACAGACACAACTGAATCAGAACCATCAAAAAGAACGCTGCCAATAACAGATAATTCAAAATCAGCCCAGAACAAACGCTGACTGAACTGATCAACTACAAGACCTACAAAGAAAAAAAGTTCAAATCAGTATATAAAACCTGAAAAACAAATAATATTTTTATACAACTGTACATTTTTATGCTATTCATATTCTTATGAACACAAAATATGGTGACAGTGAAAAGACATGACTGGAAACTAAGAACAACAAAATTTAACACCTGCTATTTTAACCTTCCCATTGAGCCAACTGTGGTTTTTCACTTCTTTAGTTTACTCTTCCAAGGTCAGTACCTTTTCAGACTTGTCATCCTCAGGCGGTAGAAATACATACCAACTGAAAAGTAAACATAGACTCTAATCTGGTAATTTGCTCCACCAACAAAAAAAAATCTATTATGACAATAGATTACTAAGCAGTAGCACCATTTTGACCAAGTAGTAGCACCAGTTTGACTGTGTGTTAAAGTAATTCAGATTTCATGAAGCCTTCCTAACCTATCCTGTTTCCACAAGTATATAATTGTGGAGTTTCCAATAATCAATACTTCACAAGCAGTAATTAGTGTGGAATTAAAAATCAAACTATTTTAATTACATTAATGCTGAAAGACTTAAACAGCAGTGTTGATAGATGTATATATTCACATATACGTGAAAAGAAAACACAAGGGTGACAAACTTCAAATGAGAACAACAGATAATGAGACTACACAGCCTCCAGACAGTAACTAAATAGTTAAATCAAGCAGTCCATGTTTCATAGAAGATGATTACAAGATTAATATGCCATTTTAGGCCATCTCAAAAGTTTCACCCTGAAAAAACACTGATTCCATAAAATAATTTAATTCTGAGCATTTGAAGTCATACAGTATTTTTAATAAGAATGGGAAAAAGTATCTTTATTTCTATTTATGTAAGTAGGCAGGTCCATAATCTCAAAAATGTTCCTCTTAAGGTCATAAATTAATCAGCCACAGATAGATGATGTACAGATCAGTGAAATATGCTTACATTTGCAACTTCATTAAAAAAACCCCAAAAACCTAAAACCAAAAAAACACCCTCTGTAAAAGAAACACTGGTATTCAGGCATACAGCTAAAGAGAATAATTTCTGGTAAACGGTAATCACAAGGTGTCAACTCTGTGTGATACACGGTACCGATAAAGGAGAGTATTTTAGAAGCAGTCCCTACTCTCCAGCTTTGAATTATTCATTTCAGTAAGAATATTTAGATCTCAAATAACAAATAAGTAACATTTTTAATGCATCTTTCACAGTATCAGAGATAACATAATGTAAAAAAGTAGCTATATTTTGTTTTATATGTATAGCAGTCCTATGACAGCTGTTATAATGTAAATCTTGAAAAATCAAGCCCAAATGCTCAAACTCTCACCCTGTCTTACTTGAAATAGGAAAGACATATTTAGTAATACATTCAAGAGCAGCAGAACACAGCTGTTTAGTAAAATCTTAAACTTCATCTAAACAACCGTAGTAGTCTCATTTAGGAGGAAATATTAAAGGCTTGGGCTTTTTCTTTGCATCCAGTTTACAAAGACATGGACCTGTGTGAAAAATAAGAAAAAAACCCAACAACTCCATAAATGTCTGCTTTCTACCATGAAGCAACAGAATTAAAACACGGAATTACGCCACAATTGTGTTTTCAGGCAGAAGGCATGAGAAAATGTGATACTGTGGCGAGATGTTTCTGAAATTCCCTCTTTGCAAAGACTGCTCACTTTTGGCAACTCTGTTAATTTTCTTACTCTTCATTTTACTTATCCTTGTAACAAGGCAGAGGTCTGGCTAAATGCTATATATGAAACTTTGCTATGGAAAATATATGAAAGAAAATTCTGTGAAAAAAAGCTTTTCATTTCTGCTTCTGGTAAGGTAAGAAGTAAATACTTGCATTTTCAGGTAAGGTTGATACCATTATTACCTACAAAATTCAGTAAATTCACTAATTCAATATTGGTAGGCAAAAAAAAAAAAAAAAAAAAAAAAAGAAAAAAGGTGGGGAGAAAATGTTCAAATGCCTTTTTATGTTCAAGAAAGTGATGGCTGGCTCTGTAGAACATACCTTAGCAATAAACTAAACTAAGAGACCAAAAAAACCAACAATCCCACCAATTAGAACCAAATCTCACGATTTGTATATCTGATATGTTCAGAATGTTTTATATAAAAACTTCAGCAAAAAAATATGTAACAACTCTGATCAACATAAATTTCTGTTACCTTTTCAAACTGAATAATCAGAAGTGTCTAACTGAATTTACTATTACGTATTTTTTATTATTATTACTATTGTGCTTCTTACTTACCTAAGGAACATAAGTTTCTTTATCACATATGTAATTTCTTAAATTGCTATATTTCAATCTAATCCTGTCAATAATCCCCTTTAAGCGATGAGGATAAATTTACATACACAACACCTTAAGCCCACCTTACCATGGAACTTGACTGATGTTAAAATATTATTACTTGTTGCTGTGACAGTGGCAGTTTCTGAGATACTGAGATATTCAGACAGCATCCCCCTGAAAGAAGCCTATGTTTCAACAAATATGTGTACCGAAGTTGGACAACCTCTAATATGCAATGCAGTAACAATTTATCATTGTAAGCCTGAAGAGACATCAAATACTGCATGAGAAAATGGGCCAGGACCAAATCAGTTGCAGTTTCAAGGCAGGATGCTGCTATTTAAAACAGACGTATTTCAGTCTGCATTTATCATTTCCTTTGTCATATAAATTACTTGTCTCCTGCCAATGAAGTCTTAATGGTAATTCAAGAGATCTCAACATGCATTGTCAAGCTTCAAAATAGCTTGGTAAAACACGGAGATAATTAAATTGTTGCTTCTGTGAATACCTAAACCTTGTTTTATACCACTTTGCAGTGTATTCAGGCAAGTAACTAGAATAGGCTGTGAGATTTCAAATATATCCTTTAAAAATGTGTCTCACCAATAATTTGTGTTCCTTTAATTGATTTCACTTGTTCAGTGTTATTGAACAAATCATATTTTAACTAATTATATGTATTATAATTGCAGGTATCACTTTGTAAAATCATCATATTAAACTTTGTATGAAAGTTCAAGTCATATTAAGGTGTATAATTTGAAAACAGAGGTAAGACTTTGATTAGGAACTGCCTATGAATAACCAGAATACATATTTTTAAAAGTTTTGGTTTTGGTTTTATTCTTTTTTGCAAACAGAGACACTGGAACTCAGCCAACAAATATACATGAGTTAGGAATTGACATGCAATCAGGAAAAATGGATAAGCTGTATACCTGTAGGTCTTTGTAAATTCTTTTGAACCAATATCCTTCTCAGAGTACCATCCATAGATGATTCTTCTATGTGAGATCGATCTCCAATAACTGTCCAGTACATCATCCTGAAAGTATTAAACATAAAAAATAAGCAGGATGCCTATGGAGAACCTCAAAACACTTCACTGATACTAAATTATCATAAGCCTTTAAACCTACCTGAAAGATGGCAGAGAACTGATCCTGATTTACATACAGGTAAATTGAGCAGAAAAGTTAAGTAAATGACTTGAAAAAGTTTAGACATTCGTAGACATAATTTTATTTGTCTTACTGTACTTTGCATTTTTGTTTGAATTGCCAAAAGACAGCAATGTTGACACATACATACCCCTTTTTAGGATTTACAGCAATTGCATATGGTTCTCCTGCCATGCTTGTAAGGAGTCTTGTACAGTTTGGTCCATTTAATTGACCTACGTTGATGGAGTATCTCAGACTAGTCCAATGAGTTGCATAATAGCTGAACCAATGCATTCTGGAATGATCAGTCCAGTAAATATTTCCAGCAACCCAGTCAACAGCAATACCCCTGGGTCTTTTGAATTCTGGACACTAAAAGGAACAGATGTTTAAGTTAGATTTATGGAAACGATCTTTCACAGCAGCTGCAAAGTTCTACATTTATGTAACTTTTTACAGTTAAGTAACTTTTACCTTTAATGTGGTGAAATATCTTAAAATGCTGCATTTGAAATACATACATTCTACCTGTAGGATATAAGCTCTAAGTGATCTGCTTGCAGTTCCATTCAATGCAGAAAAACAAGCTACTGTTTTAAAACAGTTTCCTTGAGTCTAAGGTTACCTAACTTAAGAAAAATGCACTTAGGCATGAACTATTTGAGCTACTGATAATGAAGCAAATAAATGTTACATACTGTAGCTCAAAAGAAAAGGAAAATCAAGAATTAAGGTTCTACAGCTATTATACTCCAAGCAGAACTATGCTATAATGTCCCATCTCAAAGCCTTAAGTAAAAATAGTGCTTGAGACCATCCTGAGGTACAGCTGCTCAGCAGTCTGCCAAGGATAAATAAAATCACTGCATTTAGAAAACCGCATCAAAGTACCCCTGTATTCTGACCAATACTAGTATGCAATTATAAAATTTTTTTACTTCTCTTCCCTTGTTGCTAACTGTTCCCATGTTCCACCACTGACTGAAACTAGTTAGTGCAATATTCAGCTTCAAATGTAAAAGAGGCTTGATAGATTGTAACTTCAAAATTATAAACTGTGGCATCTGTCGTGATTTCACAGTTATCATTAAGGTCTTTATCCTAAAAAATGTTCCTATGGATAGAAGTTCATATTGCAAATAGGAAATATATATATAAACAGGTTTCTCAAGTTTAGTAGAATTCCTGCAGAGAAGTAAAATCTGTAAAATAGGACTACCCAACTATTTCTAACATGAATGCAGAATAACAAAAAATTCAAGACCTGCATGAACTAAATACACATGCAATTGTTTGCCTATTTACCTAAAATGACATCAAGTTAAACTATGAACAAAAATGTCTATTACATGGCAAATGCAGTAATGGAATGTTACTAAGCTATATAACTAAAAATCAGGGACTAAATCCTAAAATAACTTGTTTTCCTCAGGTGCCAGATTTCCCTAATAGTGCAAGACATTTGTACACTATTTTAATCATAATATAAAGGTCACTTCATTCTCTAGGTGAAATAATAGAACTGCAAAGGTGAATTTAGATACTCCATTGTTCATAAACCTTTATTCTGCAAAAATGTCACAGAATGCACACTCTAAAGACATACAGAACCCTGACTTTCTATTTAGACAGGTATTAAAGAATCAAAATCAATCACTGCATTCACAAAACAGTATTTTTTTTTTTTATATATAAACAGGGTCATAGTCACTTTTTAATCAAAATAATGTATCATAATTCTTTGTTATGATATTGCAGCATATGGTTCCAGAGATATACAAAAAATTTTTGTTACATTATCCAAGTAACATTCATGTAAAGGACAAGATATTGAAAATGTGGGTATTTGCAGATAAACACAATTGTATTTTTAGTCCAACTCCTTTCAATTCTGGGTAATATTCAGGCACTTGTGTCAAGAAGCCTCTCATATCTGGAGACTAAAAGGGCTAATGACACTGGCCTACAAGGAGGAACCAAGCATTATTCTAAAAGGAAAGCAGCTATCACGGATAGCACAGCCCCTTGTCTTTCTGTGGACTGTTAAAGAACCACTGTTGACAGTACAACTACATTTTCTAGTATTGGATAAGGACATGATGGGAGTTACCATGGAGAGTGAGAGACAGTTCCCTGAAAGCTGGTCTACAAGCAAATAAGACAAAGGAATGCCCTAAAAAGATTCCAGAACAAGGTTGGGTTGCTTATTAACACTAACCCTTTTTCATTCTTCTCAATAATACAGAAGTGAAATTCCAGTAATGCTGTGGTGCATATTAAAGATAAAATGAACAAGGATATAACCAGAGCAAATCTAAAGGAGCCATCTGGTGTAAGACATAAAAAAAGAGAATAAAAACCGCTAGCTGATGCTATGGCTGTGTAATTCTCAGTTGTGTTCATTAAATTTCAGCCTAGCTACATCATATTTCTGATGTGTTATGCATCTTCTCATACTGTCTAGGAAAATTACTTACTGTAAATGAGCTTTTACCTAATGGCTTATTTGGATTATGCTAATTTCGAAGAATGAATTTGCATATGGAATAAGGATGAAAATACACGAATAAAATCACATTATTATTTTCCACAGTTATTTCAGCCCACTTTGATGCTGAATAAAATGTGCTATAACTTATTAGAAAAATAGAAGTTTGAAGCCTAATTGCCTTTTACCGCATGGGATATTATATTCTAACTACGGACTGTGTCAGCCTGATGACTTCTGATCAGAATTGCTACCTATTGTAAAACCTGTTTGAAAGATAAAGAATTAAAAAGAAAAGGAAAAAAAAAAAGAAAGAAAAAAGGATTGATATAATGAAACAAAAGAGAAAAAAAAAAAAGTTTGGATTTGGGAACCATGCAGATGTAACAGTAGATTACAGAAATATTTTCAACCCTGAAAGTTGAATTTGAATGAAGAAAATATGTCACACATGCAGCAGGAACCCATCATCTTGATGCTTAGCATTTTAACACAGTAAGACTAAATTACAAATCTAATTTATACCATAAGCACATGTTAAGCAATATTTTGTCTGTTTACATCATTGATATTTTTGGTACGGCATTGTTCTGGAATAGTAAACTAATGATTTTTTGTTGATTAAAATACCCTTATTAAAAATAATGCATTACTTAACGATATATTAGTAGAACAATATATAAAAAAAAAAAAAAAAGAAACAATAATACTAGAAAACTTAGAGGCTTTTACTCGCTGAAACAGAAAATTTTTGTCAAGAGATTAGCAGCCCAGTAGATGCAATGGTTCATCAAACCACCATTTTTATTACATTAGTAGGATCATCTTAAAATCCCAACCAGCTGATTCCAGAAAGAGAGGGTCTCCTAAGTACATAAAATTAATCCATACAGAGCTATAGCTTTAAGATAAAACCACAAATTAATCATATTTAGAGAAAGCAGTCTAGAAATTGTTTCCATTCACAGTGATGTACTGAATTTTCCTGGGCCCTGGGACAAATGTGAATATACATGTGAATGTATCACAGGAGTGATGAAGGGTCTGTGTTAAGATCTCAGAACACTGGGAGTGGAGGAAGCTGCTAACACACTGACTGGCTACATTACAAAACCTATGCTTTTCTTCCTATTATATGATACAATAATTTTAAAGTTCAGCTTTATGTCCTGTTCCATGAAAAACAGGAATTGAGTTCAACTGGCAAGTCACTCAGTTTTGAATATTCTTCTCAGGTAACATATATCTCTTCCAAGGATTATTCCTGTAAACAGCTTCACCAGTTATCAGCAATTCATTTATACCGTCTTAACTCAATTAGAATGCATTCCTCTTCTGCATCTGTGATTAAACTCTGAAGAGTTTATATTTAATATTTCCTTTGATGCTTCAATTTGTACCAAGCTTAAACCCCTTTTTTTTTTCAGAAAAATACAAGAGATACTTAAAGCTATTCTTTGAGGAAGGCTCTTGATATGCTAATTCCATGGAGCAATTTCATTTGAGATGGATTTTTGCATTAATGTAATTACCTGAAAATGCAGGTGACTTTGTTCAAGTGTGCTGTCCTGATTTACATATCAAAGTCTAGATATAAAAGTTATAATGTAATCTTTGAAAACTTACCCATTAAAAAACTTGGTTTAAAACTAAGGAATTCTCAAGCTTTTCAAAACCAAATCTAAGTGACAGTATTAAAGCAACACTATACAACCAATTAACCCACTGATCAGTTATATATATAGGTAATAACCTTATATATATATAGGGTAATAACCTGCACTCACTGATTCACCTGCACTGACAAAGGGAAAATGGTTTATAAAGAAAACCATAATTTTTCCAATAATTTTAAATCAAGAGGAAGTGACTAGAAAGTATTCTTGCATAATATTGAAACAGGGATACAAAAAGCAGAAAGTATTTCAGTACTTCAGAAAAATAACAGTAATTCAAAGAACATTTTATCTTTATTAGTTTAAACAAGGAGACATAGAATCATAGAATAGTTAGGGTTGGAAAGGACCTTAAGATCATCTAGTTCCAAACCCCCTGCCATGGGCAGGGACACCTCCCACTAAACCATGTCAGCCAAGGTTCTGTCCAACCTGCCCTTGAACACCGCCAGGGATGGAGCATTCACAACTTCCCCGGGCAGCCCATTCCAGTGCCTCACCACCCTTACAGTAAAGAATTTCTTCCTCATATCCAATCTAATTGTCACATCCTTATCCTTGCAGAAGGCATCTGCATATTAACAACAAAAAAAATGAAATAAAATAACAGCAACCCCCCACAAAACTTTAATTTCACAAGACTTTACAAGTTCATTACTTTCTAATAATGAACTTGACAGAGATGTGTCCATCAGGATTTCCTAGGCACAGGTACATTTCAGTGAGAAAAGTCACAGTAAACTTCAATACATACTAAAGAATCCTTCCCCAAAACTCAAATGACATACCTGACCTACCAGACATGCTAGGAACAATTTTCTTAGAATCATAGAATAGTTAGGGTTGCAAAGTATGTTAAGATCATCAAGTTCCAAACCCCCTGCCACTGGCAGGGACACCTCACACTAAACTATGTCAGCCAAGGTTCTGTCCAACCTAGCCTTGAACACTGCCAGGGATAGAGCATTCACATTCCAGTGCCTCACTTTCTGCTTTAGATTTACTTCCATATACTTTCTACCAGTAAAACCTGGACCATCTTGTGCTGGGAAGTGTTATTTTATAACCTGTCTTCCCATATATATGCCATCACAGACACAAAGTATCTTCATTCAGTCCACTGCTGTCTACAACCTCAGGCTTTTTGCCCAGCTGTCACTGAAGGTCAGGAATGTCAGCTGTTTGCAAAGGAAATATCTCTGGATGAAAGGTACTTAGAAGTGGCTTCAGGGGTGTAAGAGTTGAATGATAGATGAAAGATTAGTCTACTGTTGCTACTGCTGTTTAGTCTGCTGGGTATAAAAAGTATTCATGCGACGTAAGGTCACCACCACTACCTCTTCTAAATTTAAGGAAACCACCAGAAAGGTGTTATTTCTAACCTGATTTATTACTAGCCAAGAAAAACCTAAAAACTCTCCTGTGCCACCACATTTAAGTAAAAAAAAACCCTAAATTTACAGCATTATAGAAACATGAATTTAAAGAATGACCCCATTGTTATCTTCACTACACACACTAACACTTCCTTGAGATTTTTGTAGAAATATATTAGACAAAATCAGTATTGACCTGCATCTATTTTCAAGTAAAGACCACTTGAAAATACCCTAGGTTATAAAAAACCTAATTTCTGTTGTAAAGTGCAAAATTACATCTATGTTTATTCGAAAGAAGATACTCTACAGTTCAACATATAAAGGAATAAATACATATTGTTATAATTTTATATATTTGTCAGAGCTTTGTTAATATTATTGTTTATATGGTCACTACAGAAATCAAGCTTGCCTTTGGCCTATCTACATTTTCTGTCTCCCTTGCAACTCATGCCTTTCTTTAAACCATGTGTTGCTTACATACATCTATAATAGCATCTCTTCATGGTATAATCTTTCCAAGCTTCTCACATACTATTTATTTCTCTGTAGAAAACTTTTTTAAATACTACAGTTGTGTTCTCTTAGAGACCCAGCCAAGTCTGTCAGTCATGAATGGAAATGCCTGAGAAGACATATACACCATTTGAATAAAATTGTTCTCAGGTAGACATTTTAATGAGCACATATTATAGACAATTAGAAAAGAAAAATGTAATAAATTTGCATTAAGTAATCTTCGATTTTGATCACTTACTATCAAGCCGCTGTTACTTTGCCTTCTCTCCCAGTCATGAAGTTTTCTGTAGAAAATCCCTCCTGGATTAAACTGAGTACTCCAAACAATCATATCCCCTTGAAAATAAGCATCTATTCCAGTTATCCTTGAATTATGTTCAATATGCGATATTTGCTGACGAACATCACTGTAGTTGAATGGATATGCAAAACCCACGATGTCAGTGTCATTAGCAACATAGAGAACTTGATCTTCAGAGCCTAGGGATTATTGTAATGAAACAAAAATAAGGTAAATATCAAGCAATGCAAAATCAGTAGTTTTCACTCCAGTAGCTTGGTGTTTATCTTATATAATTTCTGCTATAATTTCTTATGTTAAAATTATTTTCTGATTGTTGATGACAGCAAAACCACTCACACACTCTGGACAATAAATACAACTCTTCATACTATGTGTATTACTTCAGTGGTCTCCAAGCTCACACTGTGGCACTTCAGACTATGTTTTAAGGAATATATAATAATTTGACTGCCTTAAGCATATATAAAAGTACAGGATATTACGCATTAAGCCCAATATGAATTGCTATATATTTTTATATGCATGTTGTGTCGAGAGGGTCCAAAATATATACCTATTAAGATAACACAAAGTTGCCAATGAGCATTATTTTAAATTGCTTAACTGGAAATTAGAATTTAAATGATTCTGTACTTAGTGAAGGCTGTGAAATTTTGAAATTTACTGCAATATGAGCAAACTGGATGAAAGTTGCTACAGAACATATGCAGTTGTGCCTTACATCTCCTTATACTGCAGATTGTGAACATTCGTGGATAACTGTGAATGGGTGGTACTAATGGATACCTAGCTACCATCTTGATTCAGATGTTGTAAAGTATGTTATTCATAAGAAAATGCTCTCCGGTAAATATTCATTCAGTTTTGAGAAAGTTTCAAATCTGATGAAATCACTAAAAAAGCACTTGCAATTTTGTAATTTTCCAATTTATATCACATTTATCTATACATAATCAAATTATAATAATGTCCATCTAGCACATTTCCTCTTTAGGAGTATGAAATATCAAAAATAATTAGTTCCCTCACTCCTGCTAAATACAAGAAAAAAGAGGAGTTCCATTAAAGCAAGTATCAACAAGGGAAAGAGGGAAACATTAACTGTGTTACAATGGAAATAAATTTGTGAAAAATTCAGATGTAGGATAATGAGTCACAGATTTTTTTCCATGCTCATTTACATGGAAATGGTAAGAATTTACTGCTTACCGAAATGAAAGGCAAATCTGAGTGGTTTTGGAATTATTTCTGTACACTATTCAATAAATATTTATATAAAAATAAACTGCATATGCAACACATCAGTGTTACCAACCATGTTCATGACAAATTATTTAGTACTATCTCTCCATTTTGATTTTTATAGCCTTACCTTTCGCTATGCAACTGTTATTCCTCTCCTTATAATTTTTCTCACATGCACATTTGTATGACCCTTTAATATTATTGCAGTATTGGGAGCAGGCACCAAATACCATACACTCATTGATATCTGCGAGGAACAGAATTGTGATTTATACACCTATAGTTTAATAAAATGTTACTTAACATGTTCAGAAAAATCATGGAACAAAGCAGATGAACAAAAGGAAATCATAAGCATTGGTGTTATCTTGCAAGAGAATAAAGAAGCCTTCTGCAATTATCCCTGTTGTTTCCACTGCAATCAAAGTATCTCAAAGATTTTTTGTATTATTTCTCCATCCTTCCTACATCAACTTATTATCATCAGACCTTGAAATCAACTTTGAGAATGAAAATATCTGCTACAATTATCTCCAACATACCTACATCTGGTGCTGTCAAAGCTACATGATTATCACTTAATGGAAAAAGCTCCTGTGTATACCTTTTGCTTAAGAGCCAAAGATGGAATTTTTTGTCCACAAGTATACATTCACTTTGATAGTCCCACTAAAGTGATCTCCATGTTTTTTGTAAGTTATTGCTCACCAGTAAAGAAAATAAATTCACAACCCATTCTTTGGGAGAGTAGATTTATCTCACCTTTCTGATAAACTCCTCCATTATAACAACCATGACTCTTTTTCCTGACCAGTGTGCCATCATCTATATTAAGACTACATTTTCTAAGGAATTTTACTTTCAATATGTTTATTTTTAGTTCAGTTTTCATTTATGCATCTTCATTAAACATATAAAATAATTCTCATATACCAATTTAAACATCCTGATTTCTCAGTTAAATAATCCACTAGACCTTAAACCACCCATTTACCCTTTAAATAATAAAATCATTTTATAGTCTACCAAAAACCTTTAGATATTCACAACCAATGTTAATATTTGATAACCTTTCATGATAAAATGCACAAATCTACATCCTGTAAATCCTTTCTGTTTCTTTTCTGAATGGGATTTCTTAATCCCACAGCTATGAGGTTTTAATCTAAAGGGAAAAACTATGTGATATGTATCCCTTTCTCCAGCATAGAAAATTGACAACGCAGATGATTTTTAATACTGTATAGCAGGGGATGATGGAAAAGACCTGTACCTTCACACTGTCTGTTCCTCTTGTTTCTCTGAAATCCAGGTTTACAATGACACAGAAGGGATGTTTTTGTTTGATTACAGTATGCATCATCTCCACAAGGATTTACATTATCTTCACATGTATATTCAGCGACACCTAAGCATAAACAAAATGTCTAAAAAACTGCTACAGATTTGTTTAAACTGATAAAAATGAGACTTAAGATAACGACAACAAATTTAACTATCTGTTAAAAGAGTATCAGGTAAATTCTTAATAAATCTATGACATTAGAGTATATACCTACATATATACATAAATTGACTGTATTTAACTGAGATACTTCATTTCACATCAAAAATTCACTACTAAAATTGATCTTGTTTCTAATATGAAATAAAATGCCATCAACTTACAGCTAAGCTACTTCAAAAACGCAAGAACTACTCTAAAAACTACTGCAAACTAAATTGCTATAAAATTTGCCTTTCTCTTGTGGTAGGTCAAAAAGAATGAACTCTTTCTTTAACTAACCCCCCCCCCCAACTTTAACTCTAATTAACTGCTGTGTTGTTGAGTAAATTTTGCATGGATGAAAGTATCAGTTAATTATTTCTTTTCTGCTACAATCACAAAAACATATCTTGTCAAACTCACTTATTTTGCAGTCTTGCTCATCTGAACCGTCTCCACAGTCATCAAACCAATCGCACTGTAACTCCATTGGAATACATTTCTTATCATTACAAGCAAACTCATCTTTTTTACATGGTCTTGCTTTATATGTGATTTTATCTATATAATTGCAAATTAATGAGAGAAAAATAAATCAGTATTTAAAATTCTTAGATTACTTTAGACACATACAAATGGGAATGACCATGAAGCATCAAGGAACTGAAAATTATTTCAAGCTTAATTTCTTTCAATTTCATATTCTGATCTACTAACCTCCAGTTAAGCTTTACTGAAGGACAAGCAGATCTCTGTAACACAGTTTGCCTTCAAGTTGTTTTCTTTGATCTGAATGCCTTGAAAGGTAATGTCACCTACCACAGTGATCTTCATCCGAGTTATCACCACAGTCATCAACCTCATTGCAAATCTGCTCAGGTCGTAGACAAACCCTGTTGTTTCTACATCTGTATGGCCTTGTTGGAGGGCATGGAAACTTTACTGTACATTAAAAAACAAAAAAAGGAATCAGCTATTAAAAAGCTAGTATTCTTGACCCTTCTTTAATGTCTCCTTATCAAAGCAATATGTAGGTATTGGAACACAGTTGTACATGGCGTATGAATGGTACTTGATTTTAACTTCTAGTACCTAATACAATAACTCTTTAACAATGTTTACAGTATAAGTTCTTCATTTGGGAAATGAAATTATTTTGTGTGATAAGCTTATTTACACTTCTTTTTGAAAATCAGTCGTATGACAGAAATAAAACAAAGGAAGTAGGAAGCTTAATGATGATCAGTATTTCAATGTAGAAGTAACTTTTTCTCATCTGTGCGTTTTCTACAAAAAGATTAATTTCTTACAATATACCTTATGTGAAATTACTTGAACAGCAACAACAGAAAGCTATATCCCACATTTCAAGCTAACCTTATAAAATAAAATAAACACTGATGCCCTTATACATTTATGTACATTGAATGTCATTTCTTGCTTTACCATATAAAAACACTGAAAAATGTAATGTCATACCACACATCTCAGCAACTTCATCAGAGTTATCTCCACAGTCATCCTCGCCATCACAAACCCAAAAATGTAGTTTGCAGAGGGAATTGTTGCACAAAAATTCATCAGCTCTACATATATTTCCCCCTGGGAGGAAGAAAAAACAGAAGAAAAAAAAAAAAAAAACAAAACCAAACCAACCAAACAAAAACCAGACCAGAAAATGAAAGACAAAAGAAAGAATGTTGATTCTTGATAAAAGCAACACAGCCACTTATCATATACTATCTGCAGAGAATGACACACATTTAACACAACTAAATGTACAAATACCAAATGAAAGAGGTTGAAAGGCAGAGAGAAGTTTTAATTTAAAATCTCTTTCTTGACCACACACTTCTTTCGCTTTCTTTTCATGACTATTAGCTACGAATTACTATTTGGCCTGACTACAAAAAGCAGTTATCAAAGACAGACAGTCAAAACTCAGTTACAGAAAACAAAACAAACCAAAAAAAAAAAAAAAACAACCAAAAAAACCCCCCCAAAAAAACCCAAACCCACCATTAATTTGTGCTATTAGAAAATGATACAAATCAGAAGACAGAATGTTGTGGTTTAAGCCCAGCCGGTAACTCAGAACCACACAGTCACTCGCTCACTCCTCCCTCTTCTTCCTCTCCCTGCTCCTGGAGGGGTGGGGAGGAGAATCGAAAGAACATAACTCTCACAGGTTGAGATAAGAACAGTCCAGCAACTAAGGCAGTACACAAACCCCTGCTGCTACCACCAAATTAATAATGATAAGGGAAATAACAAGGGAAGAGAATACAACCGCTCACCACCCACCGACCAATACCAACCCCAACCCAAGCAGCTATCTGTGCCTTCTGGGTAACTGCCCCCACTTTCTATAGTGGGCATGATGTGCTGTGGTATGGAATACCCCTTTGGCTAGTTTGGGTCAGGGGTCTTGTCTCTGCTTCCTCCCGGCTTCCCCTCCTCCCTGGCAGAGCATGAGGCTCAGAAAGTCCTTGGTCAGAGTAATCATTACTTAGCAACAACTAAAAACATTGGTGTTATCAGAGTTGTTCCCAGGCTGAAAGTCAAAAACACAGTACTACACCAGCTACTAAGAAGGAGAAAAATGACTGCTACTGCTGAACCCAGGACACAGAAATATGGTCAATCTTGTGAAAGGTCAGTTCAGTCCAGGTTTGTTTCATATGAACGTCTGATCTTCCAATTCCCTCTCTAAGTGACACATTGTGCTCAGAAGAGACAAAGTGATTGCAGTCCCTTAGACATGGGGTAGTAGCTTTTTCTTCTGAGGAGTAATAGGGTTGGCTAGGCTTGTAACATCCCCAGCAACTACAAATTCTGCAATTAGGGAAGATCTAGCCATACAGACACGAACAGATAAAGACTAGGTGACCTCTAACAGTCTCTTCCTTTTTGTCTCTTCTGAAATTTTGCATTAGGATATTTACTTAACAGAGAAGGCAGCAAGAATAAGTTCTTCCATGTAACTCCAGTATTGATTTAACCATCTAACAAAATGAAACAGGGGGAGAGAGAAAATATTTTAATCTGGAGTGCTCAAGCTTTAAAAATTGGTTCAAGATAGATTCAGTTTTAATATGTGTAGCAGTAAGAAGGCATTTTATTTCAAAATTATTACTAAATTTTACCATTACCAATCAAAAAGTTATGGAAACTTCTTGAAATAGATTTTCTGTATTACACATTTTCATGGCAACTGAATTCTCAGTTTCTTGAGAGGAGTGTAATAGAAATAAAGCTGTGTATCTGCAGAAGAGGAAACAGTGAAATTTTATATGATGACACCAAATCTCTAGCTGTGGCTTACCTCAATGCATTACACCCACCCCAATATTTACATCAGGCTCCAGCGGCTTTTTAGTTATTTACTCAGCGTCCTGTTCACGCCCCCTTGAAATCAAAAAAGGGCACTTGTTTTGCTATATGGAGTTCAGAATGTTTTAATTTTTTTCCCCCCAGAATATTGATTTGCATGAAATACCTACCATGTAAGAGAATGTTGGGAGCTCTCACTCTATGTTACCAAATAGAGTTAACTCCAATTGCAGATATAACTAACAGAAATAATACTTATTATTTTAATAATATTTATTATTTTTAATTATATTTAATTAATATTATTTTTAATTATATTTATTATTTTAATAATATTTATTATTTTAATACTAACAGAAATAGTATTTATTATTAACCAAGAAAAATATATAAAATTCAAGTATTCTTCATTATGAAAGACATCAATATAAGTAATAGTGTGTGTGTAATGACAATACAACCATAATTCTAGTTGCATAATAAGATTGAAAAGAGCTATGTTTATAAATATGCACATTGGGGTACAGATAAATATCACGGAGATTGTTTTAGAATGCTGTAGAATGAAACTCCATTTGTGCTTGCTGTATTTCCAAAGAGGAAAAAATTAGTTATCAGTGAGATAAACTGGCATTTGTTTCTTGTGATTGCTCTGCCTGTCATAATTCCTTTAGAAAACAGATTCTTGTAACAGAAATCATAATTGTGACATAAATACAAAGTATTACAGCAATAACCAACTAGGCAAAAGGCTTCTTATTGCATTATGGGCAAGTTGCAATTCACAGGAACTCCATTATGCTAAGAATAATGTGGGCTTCAGATAAAATGAGCACTTTTCTATTTACTTATACTTCAGTGGTTTTTAAAGAGATACAGCCCACGTATTTTAAAAGCAGTTTTAAACTGTAGTAGACCGTTTTTAAAAACTTTATCTCAGTCTTCTTAAAATAATTCATTCTTCAACACTTCCAAATATGACTTCTCTTTGCATCTAAACATATCTAGAATATTCTTCCCACTTTCTTCATTTTCTGATCTGTTTCAAAATTAATCATCCTGTATAACTTCTTTTTTTCCTAGTGGTAAGTGTTGCTGAACAAAAAACAAAATAAGCAAAGGATATTTTACTTGGTACTTGCTGCTTCATCTCTGATTATTATTCTTGCTTATTACTGTACTGTGCAATGCTTTTGAAGTTACACACATATGTGACTGTAGATGACTAACACAGAGAACTACTCACTTACTTAAAAGGAAATGAAAAATCTGGAAAAAATAAGAAGCTGACAAAACACTGAGTCAAATTTTGCTTTAAAAAAAAATCTGACTAAGAATCTGTTTGTCACAATTATTGAACTATGAAAATTAGATCTAGAGATGTATTTCTCAAACACATATTTGGAAGCTTAATCACAAGCACGAAGGTTTGAGCATAGTGTTTAATGTCCAATGAATGAACTTATGTGCATAGTTATCTCTAAAGTGGGTGAGAATTGCAGTTTTATGGGTTCTTATTAGTCACAACCTTTCATCTCCATAGAAATACAGAAACAAAATAACACCCTAATGTCTGCTGGGGGGACAACACAGCAGGGCATAAACAAGCTAGAAGGTTCCTGGAATGTGTTAGTACCACCATCCTTCTCCAAGTGATAAAAGAGCCAAAAAGTAAAGGTGCCATGCTAGATCTTGTTCTCAGCAACAGGGAGGAGCTGGTGGGAGATGTTAAACTCAAGGGCAGCCTTGGCTGAAGTGGCCATGAAATGGTGGAGCTCAAGACCCATCGGGAAGCAAGGAGGGTGAAGAGCAAGCTCACTACCCTGGACTTCAGAAGAGCAGACTTTAGCACTTTCAGGCATCTGCTTGGTGACTACCATGGGATAAAGCCCTGGCGGAAAGAGGAACCCAAGAAAGCTGGTTAATATTCAAGGATTACCTCTTGCAAACTCAGAAGCGATGCATCCCAACAAAGAAGAAGTCAGGCAAAAAGGCCAGGAGGCCTGCATGAATGAACAATTTGCTCCTGGACAAAATCAAACACAAAAAGGAAGCCTACAGGGGGTGGAAGCAAGAAAAGGCAGCCTGGGAGGAATACAGAGAAATTGTCTCAGCAGCCAGGGATCAGGTCAGCAAAGCTAAAGCCCTCATAGAATTAAGTCTGGCTGGGGACATCAAGGGCAACAAGAAAAGCTTTTATAGATATGTCAGTGATAGAAGGAAAACCAGGGAAAACGTGGGCCCTCTCCATAAGGAAACAGGTAACCTGGTTACCTGGGACATGGAGGAACCTGTGATACTCAACATTCTCTTTCTGCCTTGGTCTTCACTGGCAAGTGCACCAGCCACACTGCCCAAGTCACAGAAGGCAAAGGCGGGGACTAGAGTGAAGGACTGCCTTCTGTGGAAGAACATCTATGGAACCTGAAGGTACAGAAGTCCATGGGACCTGAACAGATGCATCTGTGGGTCCTGAGGGAACTGGAAGAAGAAGTGGGTAAGTCACTTTCCATTCTATTTGAGAAGCTGTGGCAGCCCAGTAAGGTTCCCACTGACTGGAAAAAATGGAAACATAATCCCTGTACTTTAAAAGGGAAACAAGGGGAAAAAGGAAGACCTGGGAAACTACAGACCAGTCAGCCTCATCTCAGCATCCAGCAAGATAACGGAGCATATCCTCCTGGAAACTATGCTAAGGCACATGGAAAATAAGAAGGTAGTTGGCAACAGCCAACATGGCTTCACGAAGGGTAAACAGTGCCTGGCAAATTTGGTGCCCTTCTATGACAGGGTTACAGTACTGGTGGACAATACTGGAAGAGCAAGTGATGTTATCTACCTAGACTTGTGCAAAGCACCTGACACTATCCCACATGACATCCTTGTCTCCAAACTGGGGACACATGGATTTCACGGATGAACCATTTGGTGGATAAGCAATTGCCTGGATGGTCATACTCAACGGGCTACAGTCAACAGCTTGATGTCCAAGAAGAGACTGGTGACAGGTGCTGCTCCTCAGAGACTGGTACTGTGACCAGCACTGTTTAAACATCTTTGTCAGTGACACGGATGGTAAGATTGAGTGCACCCTCAGCAAGTTTGCCAAGGATACCAAATGGTTGACATGCTGGAAGGAAGGGATGCCGTCCAGAGGAGCCTTGACTTCAGAAGTTGGCCCATGCAAATATCATGAAGTCCCACAAGTCCAAGTGCAAGGTCCTGCATGTGGGGTGGTGCAATCCCAAGCACAAATACAAGAAGGGCAGAGAATAGCTTGAGAGCAACCCTGAGGAGAAGGATTTGGTGATGTTCGCTGATAAGCTCAACATGACCCAGCAATGTGCACTTGCAGCCCAGAAAGCCAACCGTGTCCTGGGCTCCGTCAAAAGAAGCATGACCAGCAGGTTGAGGGGTGTGATTCTCCCCCTCTACTCCTCTCGTGAGACCCCACTTTGAGTACTTTGTCCAGCTCTGGGGCTCCCAAAATCACAAGAAAGAGGTCAAAGAGGTCACAGAGCTTTCACTTCATCACTCAGAATGGCCAGGGCACCACGAAATTACAATATGTGTTAATGAAAAAAAACGATAGAGTAAGCCCTTTAAAGAAAAGTGCCTCTTGCCTTGGTCACAATTTTCTTCATCACTGCCATCCACACAGTCATGGATCCCATCACAAAGCCATCTGACAGGTATACAGTAAGCCTTATTTTTGCACCGAAACTTATCTTCTTTACATTCTGTTACACAATCCATCTGTGTGAATACAGATACATATGAAGTATTAATGAACAAGAACTGTAACATACTTAAGACAAACTGAACAAAATTTGCCAATGCTGAGTTTTATTGCATTGTGCATTTAATACAATAAAGTTGTCCTTGACAATACAATGTACAATTTAAATAGTTACCAAAGTTCAAGTGAAATTGTAATCACACCTTATATGTGTTCTGGTGTTACTTCTTTACCTTGCTTAATATTAGCAATGGGAACAATGGCTACATTTACATTTCTGAAGTCAACTGTCCTACAAGAAATGATCCTTTATACTGTGGCACCTTTACAGTTCTGAGAAATAACAGAATTGGTATTTTTTCCTGAAGTTATTCATGAAAGTGATAATTTTTAAAAATATGTCAACAGTGCAACAGCAGGAAGAGCAGGGCATGAAGGCCCATGCAGTCTGAGGTGCCTGCTAGGACTGTATGAAACGAATCCAGAGGACAGAGGGAGGCAATTGTGACACAAATGTCTCCACGCTGCCAATACAAAGCATTCCCTGAAGTACACACCCCCAGAACCACGCTCAGGTTTTGACCTAAGGGACACAATTTTCTTAGTTATAACAAACATAATGCAGTGTAACTACCAAGGAGCAAAAATCATGGGACTGTTATCTGACAGTGTTCAATGGATGCAAAAAACCACGCCAAAACATTTGCCCTTTTAATTAATTTTAGATCTAAAACTGTTAACAAATTTCATGTCAGAGAGTAGGTGAGGAAAAAAATATCAACAGAAATTTGTTACCTACCTCATCAGATCCATCAGTACAGTCATACTCTCCATCGCATTTCAAAGATGCTGAAATACAGCCTCCACTTGCACACACGTACTCACTTGAAGAGCATGTTGGAGATGCTAATTACAAACACATATTTTAGCATTCAGAAAAAGACAATTTATAAAAAAGTTGGTTTATGATTTGTTTTCATCTGGTTAATGTACTGAGTAAACATATATTTGTAGATGACTAGAGCTTTCCCAAACTACTTCGTAAATTACTACATATTTGACAAAACTGGATTGTTGCATCATAAGTAAATTGTATAATGATAGTGAAAGGATATTTGCATTTTATCACTAAGAATTGTTTTTTGCACTCCTTGCTACTTCAAGTGCCTAAGGACTCTTGATTTGTTGATTTATTTTATCCTTATTTCATTCTGATTTAGTCCTTACTTGGTTTTATTTCTCAGCATTATTGAAAACAATACCTGGTTCACAATTTTTCTCGTCCTCCCCAAGTTTACAGTCTTCATGACCATCACATTTCCATTTTGCAGATATGCACTGACCATTGGAACATTGGAACTGATCCCTAGAACAGCTTGTTTCACAATACCTCTGGTACAATTGAAAAGAAAAGTACATACAAGACAAGGAGTTTAATATAAACATTGGTAAATATACAGCTGATCACAGATGTTACAGTCAATATTCCTCCACACCATGAAATACAGTCAGCCTTATAAAAAAATATGTACATGTAGATACAATTTATGAAAGGTGGCTTGCACCCTCTAAGTAGATGGGAAGCACCTGAGGAGGAAAGAAGGTATAAAAGTGACATGAATAAACAGAAAAATAGCAGTCTTTTCTAGTGAGTTTATGCTAAACAACAGTCTACATTGTTTTCTGAAAAAAAAAACAAACCCCAAACAAACCCCAAACCAAACCAAAAACACTGCTATGTGTAGAAAGAACAGTTCCTCAACCAGGATACAAAATATTTCCAGGATGGGAAGAGGTCCAAATTATTGTTAGGATAAAAAGATGTAGACTATTGTTAAACATGATTTTATTTGCACATTCTCTTTTTAGAATAACTATTTCAATAGATTTAGGTTTAATGAATTAAAGATACTTGTATATATGGATTGCGTAGAATCATCACTGCTGCTTTTTAAGATATTCATGTGTGGGAATCCATTCTCCAAAAATATAAACCTACTTATATCCTAAAGAAGTGTTTTTCCTGGAAGAAGCCTACCTCATCTGAGCCATCTGCGCAGTCATAGTCTCCATCACACCAGAATCTTGCTGAAACACAGTCTCCGTTTGCACAAAGAAAGTCTTTCAAAGTGCAGGTTTGAGGCTCTGAGTAAAGAGAAGCAACAACCCTAGGTTTATTAGCATTTCCATAAAATATTTTACACATAAACCCCTGAATTACTTAATGAATGACTATTTCAAAGTCAAAACTTGCAAACTGCGAGGCTTCTTTGTTTTTTTTTTGTTTGTTTGTTTGGTTTTTTTTTTTTTTTTTTTTTTTTTTTTTTTTTCTTCCTGTAGGATGGAGTTTCAATTAAAAATCTGTTTTCCAGAAATCAAGTATGGGAGGGGTCATGACAATATTCTCCTGACAAAATTGTTAGAGAGTTAACACAGTGAGAATTTGTAAAAGTCAATGGATAGTATAAAAGAAACCACTGTTGTCAATTTGTTAGAAAACAGACAAGGAGAAAAAAAAAAAAGTAAGGATAAGGATGGAATTTTCAAATAATTTCAGGGAAACAGAAGGCAGATGTTAGATTAAAAAAAAGAACAAAACAACACAACACAAAACAAAACAAACAAACAAAAAAAAAACACAACAAAAACAAAACAAAACAAAACCAAAACCCTAAGGAGTTTACAGATGGATAGGAGACAGTAAAGGCTGGAAGGTATGTAGGATATTTTGTAATAAATGGGTATGTTGTTCTACTCCCTGGGAAGAAACAAAACACAGGGAGGTCTGAAGTCATTATAAAAGGCAGGTGCAATAAATGGGAAGAGTAGGCACAAAATTAATTCAAGATATAGGCAAAGAAAACAGGAGAAGCAAGCTGCAGGGAGTGACGGAGTAATGCTGAGAAGGTGAGATTGTCTGTTTCAGCCTATTTACTTCACTGCACAGCTGTGCGATTTTGGTACTGCTGCCACAAAAACACTGGCAACGGGACCAGTGTGGAAGATTCCCCAGCAGAATAACACTTGCTTTCCTCCTGAAAATGAGGACCACTATTGAAAACATTGGAAAAAAATGAAGTTGATGTCTAGGCTTTGGACCATTAGATTAAACAAAGGCAGAGAAGTAGCAGTGACTGAGGAGAACTTAAACATGTCTCCGCATGCAATTTAAACTTTGCCAGTCAGAGACCTTCGGGAAAGCAGGACTGAAAAAAACAAACAAAGATTATTTGCAGGATTATTTCCATCACAGTAAATCCTGCAGTAAGCAAATAACGTAAAATCAAGAATGAGGATTAGTTAGACCTCTTCAACAGAGAGATGAGAAAAGAGTCAAGCATATGGTAAATGACAGTGACTAAATCAGTGGAGCAAGGGTAAAAAAGAAAGAGGAGAGATTTGAGAGGACACAGTACCAATGGACAGTAACGGACTAGATAACGCTAAAGGGTCATTTAGCTTGTTATGGATGGTGCAAGCATGAATGCTTTTGAAAAACATACCATTAGTGATCAAGGAAAGCAAACATAACATTAAAAGCTTTCAGTTGAGATTTCAGTACCAGTATGAGAATATACTAGACATGAGTTGCACAGATCTAAATTAAAGTTGAACTTAGTGGTTTTCCTGCATCTATAAAAATCAAAAACTGTTTCAAGAAAGGAACCATTTTTAAGAACCTTTCAGTCATTTTTCTTTTTTCTTGACTTCATCAAAAATGTCAAAATGACCCTGTTCGTTTGAAAGTTGTTGGGAGAAATTTCTTTTTTTTTTTTTTTTTAGGTAGAAACAACTTTTCATTTTGAAGCTGTAGGAAAGTCATAACAAAGCAGATCTATAACAATTGCATCAGTTCACCAGCAATATCATACTTAAGCAAATCAAAGGTTGCCATTTATACAGATTCTTAGATTATACACATACTACTTCAAATTATTTTCAAAGCAAAAGCTAATTGTATAAACATCAGCAAATCACTGAAATTTGATTCTTTTTGTTGTCAACAGGCCAGCAAGAGGAAGTTCATGATATGATATATTATGTAAAAGAAGCAATTTGTGGGGAAAGTAATTCACATGCAAATACATTTGTTATGTTTCTATACTGATTTGAAAAATAAAAGCAAATACATTTTCTACACTGCTAATGAATTATTTAAAACGGATCTGATTCTGGAAAAATGTACACAATGAGCTAACTTCTCAATTCTCTGCTTGCAAGAAATATTTCTCTGCGGCTGAAATACATCTCTGTGATTTACATATGAACACAGAAGAGTACTTTCCCATCATTGCTCAGACTGAAAGGAATAAGTATTAATAGACTTCTGTATAACCAATGAAGGACAGCATAATTCAGCTTTTGATTTATAAAAACACTGAATCTCCTTCTTGAAAAAAAGCATTTTTTGAATTATTAGAAAGAATTTCATTTGAAACACAGCACATAAGATGATCAACTTCTTTCACATTTTAAAGTCTGAAAATAATCTGTAGAGTCAATAGACATTTGCCATCAACTTAAATGGTAGCAAGGAAAGGAATTCATGAGAAACATTTAAAGTTATTTCATATTTGGGGTTCAATTTCCCATTTAATAGATATAGATACTGCACTAAGTCATGAACTGAAAGCAGTTTTTAGGAGACTGATGTACTGATATACAAGTCTAACGGGAAAAAAAAGCAACTTTTCCTTCTTAAAACATGAAGTTTGAAGTTACAGTGTAATTTTTACCTATATTTGTACAGGATAAATGTGTTTGCTCCTTATGAGAAAGCAAACTTTTAGAGAAATAATTTGTACATTATTTGTACAGTACATAGAAAAAGTAACAACAATACACACATGGGATACAAGCACCTCTACCAAAATGAGAAAGTGTACATTGACCTCCTGATTAATCCTTGCATTTGGCAGGAGATCACAATCATTTCTAGAAATTGAGGGACATACATAGGCCACATTTTCTTGTGATGAATGAGCATTCATCAGATTTACTACTAAATAGTTGTGCTGGCTTTGAAACCTTTCAGCAAACTAAGACAGAGTATCCAATATGATACAGGGACCACAAGGATCACAAGAGCCACAACTGAAAGAATTTCCAGGGGCTGACCAAGAAGACGTCCCTGAACCCACGGGGTGGAATACCAGATGATGTGGATGTGAGTGTTTACCCAGCAGAAACTCCTGTCAAGTGTAGGGACCCAGAGCAAGTGGACGGAGGAAAACTGGAGCATCTGGATGCTGCTGCTCATGAGAAGCAGAATCTATTTGTGCATAAATCCCAGGCATGCCCATGTGGTTACTACGTTGTAAGAGAGAAGTGAAGAAAGCAGAGGCAATCCAGAGGAAAGTGACAAAAAAGACCGAAGACATATAGAAAATGTCTTGCAAGCAAAATTTTAGAGGACTGGGCTTGTTTAGTCTGAAGATCAGAAAACCAAAGGGAGAGCAGGGGGTCTATACATCAAGAAGGAAAAGGACAACTAAAAGCAAGGGGCTTCCTCCTAAATCTGTTGTCCACACCCAGAACCGCTTTGCTGTCCTGCAGGGGGCTGATAAGGAAACACACTCACACCAGGAACAACCGGCTGATGCACTGGCAAAGAAGAATACTACTGGTGCTGCCAGGAAGAAGCGGCAGGTCGTAGTGGTAGGGGACTGTACTTTGAAAGGAACAGGGGCAACCATCTGTCAGCCTGATCCAGTCTCAAGGGAGGTGTGCTGCCTACTAGAGGCTTGGATCAGGGATGTTGAAGAGAGGGTGACTGCTCTAGTCAGTCCCACTGACTATTACCCATTTCTAGTGATCCATGTGGGTGCTACTGATATAGATAGCAGTAGGGCGGAGAACATAAAGGACTACAGAGCACTGGGAGAGGTGGTTAGGGGCTCTGGAGAGCAGATTATCTTTTCAATCAATTCTCCAGGATACAGGGCAGGACCTTAAAAAAGCTAAGAGGATTGGCCAAGTTAATAAATGGTTAGAAGGGTGGTGCTGTAGTCAGGGGTTTAGGTACCTTGAACACAGGACTCAGTTTAGTAGGCCAGGTCTACTGGAGGCTGGTGGAGCTGGTCTGACAAAGAAAGGGAAGAGTGGACTTGGTAGGAGGCTTGCCAGACTGGTCAAGGATGCTTTAAACTAGATGTGCTGGGGGAAGGGGGCATCATACCATCCCAACACACCCAGTCAGTTGCCAGCACCTATAATAAATGCTCGGAGCAATGTAGAAATATTCCAGCCAATCCAGCCAATGAACCGGCTACAATTAGAACAGATAAAAATGCCCATAGAATGTGGAACAAATGAGGAATTAGAGATGTGTGCATGTCTATGGGGGTATGATATCATAGGCATCACAGAAACATGGTGGGATGGCTCCTATGACTGGTGTATTGGAATGGAAGGTTACAGGCTCTTTAGGAAAGACAGGCCTGGTAGGCGGGGAGGCGGAGTAGCTATTTATGTTAGGGATAGGCTGGAGAGGATGGAACTCTGTCTGGGGACAGGTGAGCAGTCGATAGAGAGTTTGTGGGTCAGGGTTAAATGAATAACAGCGATGGGAGACATTATTGTGGGGATCTGTTACAGACCGCCTGACCAAGAGGACTCTGTGGATGAAGCACGCTATAGACAAATAGGAATAGACTCATGCTCGCAGGCTCTTGTTCTCATGGGGGACTTCAACCACCCTGATATCAGTTGGAGGGATGGTACGGCCCACCACAACCAATCCAGGAAGTTCCTCGATTGTGTGGAAGACAACTTCCTTCTGCAAGTAATACAGCAGTCAACAAGGAAAGGTGCCATGCTTGACCTCGTCCTCACCAACAGGGAAGGGCTGGTTGGAAATGTGATGCTCCAGGGCAGTCTTGGTTGCAGCGATCATGAGATGGTCGAATTCGAGATCCTCAGGACAATGAGAAGAGCATGCAGCAAGCTCACAGCCTTGGACTTCAAGAGAGCAGATTTTGGCCTCTTCAGGAGCCTGTTTAGTAAGGTTCCATGGGATACAGCCCTAGAGGGCAGGGGGGCCCAAGAGTGTTGGTTGATATTCAAGGCTCACCTGCTGCAAGCTCAGGAGTGTTGCATCCCAACTAGAAGGAAGTTCAGCAGGAGGGCCAGGAGACCTCTTGGATGGATAAGGAGCTGCTGAGGAAACTTCAAAGGAAAAAAGAGGCTTATAAAAGGTGGAAGCAAGGACAGGCGGCCTGGGAAGAATATAGGGATGTTATCCAGGAAGCTAGAGACCAGGTTAGGAAAGCTAAGGCCCACTTAGAATTAAACTTGGCTAGGGATGTTAAGGATAACAGGAAGGGATTCTATAGGTACGCTGCAAATAAAAGACAGGTTAGGGACAACGTGGGCCCCCTCCAAAAGCTATCGGGAGAACTGGCTACCCTGGATTTGGAGAAGGATGAGGTTCTTAATGACTTCTTTGCCTCGGTCTTCACAGGCAAATGATCTGACCATACCACCCAAGTCTTGGAAGGCAGACGCAGGGATTGTGAGAATGAAGACCCTGGGCCCACTGTAGGAGAGGACCTGGTTCGACACCATCTTAAGAACCTGAACGCGCACAAGTCCATGGGACCTGATGAAATGCATCCATGGGTCCTGAAGGAGATGGCAAATGAAGTCTAAGCCACTGTCCATCATACATCATATTCGAAAAATCATGGCAGTCAGGTGAAGTTCCCGATGACTGAAAAAAGGGAAATATAATCGCATTTTCAAGAAGGGGAAAATGGATGAGCCGGGGATTTACAGAGCAGCCAGTCTTACCTCTGTGCCTGGAAAAATCTTGGTGCAGATTCTTCTGGAAGGCATGCTGAGGAACATGAAAAACAACAAGGTGCTTGGATCCACTGGCTGGATGGCCGCATACAAAGAGTTGTGCTCAATGGCTCAATGTCCAGTTGGAGATCAGCAATGAGTGGTGTCCCTCAGGGATTGGTGTTGGGACCAGTCTTGTTCAACATCTTTGTAGGTGACATGGACAGTGGCACCCTCAGCAAGTTTGCTGATGACACCAAGCTGTGTGGTTCAGTTGATATGCTGGAGGGAAGGGATGCCATTCAGAGGGACCTTGACATGCTTGTGAGGTGGGCTGATGCCAACCTGATGAAGTTCAACCATGCCAAGTGCAAGGTCCTCCGCCTGGGTCAGAGCAATGCCAGGCACAACTACAGGTTGGGCGGGGAGGAGATTCAGAGCAGCCCTGTTGAGAAGGACTTGGGGGTGTTGGTCGATGAGAAAATGAACATGAGCTGGCAGTGTGCGCCGGCAGCCCAGAAGGCCAACCGTATCCTGGGCTGTATCAAAAGGAGTGTGACCAGCAGGTCAAAGGAGGTGATCCTGCCCCTCTCTTCTGCTCTTGTGAGACCTCACTTGGAGGATTGTGTGCAGTTCTGGTGTCCTCAACACAAAAAGGACTTGGAACTGCTGGAACAAGTCCAGAGGAGGGCCACGAGGATGATCAGGGGCTGGAGCACCTCCCATATGAAGATAGGCTGAGAAAGTTGGGGCTCTTCAGCCTGCAGAAGAGAAGGCTGCATAGAGATCTCATAGCAGCCTTCCAGAACCTGAAGGGGAGCTATAGGGATGCTGGGGATGGACTCTTCATTAGGGACTGCAGGGATAGGACAAGGGGTAACGGGTTCAAACTGAAACAGGGGAAGTTTAGATTGGATAAAAGGAAGAAATTCTTTACTGTAAGGGTGGTGAGGCACTGGGATAGGTTGCCCAGGGAAGCTGTGAATGCTCTATCACTGGTGGTGTTCAAGGCTGTGTTGGACATAGCCTTGGATGGCATGGTTTAGTGTGAGGTGTCCCTGCCCATGGCAGGGGGGTTGGAACTAGATGATCTCGAGGTCCTTTCCAACCCTAACTATTCTATGATTCTATGATTCTATAAATATAACAGCAAAACAGTATTATCATGAGTTAACCCTACAGGGCAGCTATGCCACATACAGCTACTCAGAAGAGTAAAGGTTTGAAAACCTGTGAGATGAGATAAAGATAGTTTAATAGGTAAAGCAAAAGGTGTGTGCACAAGCAAAGGAAAATAGTCATTCATTCACTACTTCCCATCAGCAAGCTGGTGTTTATCTGCTTCCAGAAAAACAGGGCTTCATCATGTATTACGATTGGGAAGATGAATGCCACCATTCGTCATTTATCAGAGTTCTGAACATCCTCCCTTCTTCCTTCTGTTCCACAGCTTTTCACTGGCGAGTGTGACATCCTATGGCATGAAATATCTCTTTGGACTGTTGGGGTCAGCTGCCCTGGCTGTGTCACCTCCCAGCTTCTTTTGCGCCCCCAGCCTACTCACTGGTAGGGTGGGGTGAGGAGCAGAAAAGGCCCTGACTGTATAAGTGCTGCTCAGCAATAATTAAAACGTTTGTCACCAACACTGCTTTCGTTACACATACAGGACAGAGTACCACAGGAGATACTACGAAGAAACTTAAAATCTGTCCTAGACAAAACCAGTATATATGACAAAATAGTAGAGGAAGAAGAAACAAACCCACCCTTCCTTATTGGAATTACGATTCCAATAGTCTATTACAATAATGCTAAAAACTAACATGGACAATCCTGCAATGTGAATGCCTATAAAGACAATTAAAGTGATACAGATGTTTTTTTTTTTTTTTCCGCAAACACTTAAAGTGGCATTCAGTAAAGATTTTCTTTACTTCTTTTAAGTAACTTGTATTTAGCATTGTATTTCAACAAAACAAAGACAACACTTGTTCTTTGTTGATCTAGGCATTAGACTGGCAGGTGTAGATAAAAGAAAAAACCTTTCGTACACATCACTTTATGATGTGAAAGTGACACACTTGCTTTTGGCAAGGTGACCTTATGAGACATTCCAGGTTAGTTTCTTTCAATATGCGGGTTTAAACCATTTTTAGTTAAACTTTAAATAATTGCTAGTTCCCATTGCATTTTGGGATACAAACTTATTCCAGGACAAAATTAACTAATTTGTTTTCTTGACAACTTGTAAGAGCACCACAACAATGTTGAGAGGATTCGCCAGCAACAGTAATATTTTTACAACGATTGAATTAATGTCTGTCTACAGCACTATTACATTTGCTTTGCTTTAATGTTTACAGTATTACATTTTCTTTAATCATGTTCAATAAAATATTACTGCTGCTTTCTCTACAGCAGGAATAAGATAGCCATTACTAAGGAATTTTCCTTTTTTCAGGTTCCCTGAATATTACTTCTGCTCTATTTTATTTCAAAAATATCCAAATAAACTCTGAAAGCAAATTCACCCACCAAAAAGATATTATCACAGAAGAGTTAAAAATGCATTCTACTTTGGTTAGTGCTAACTCAGTATGGACCTATAACATTCCTTACTTACTTGGGAGGGTCCAAATAGAGTTAAAGAACAACAGACTGTAAGACAACAACACTTAAATAACAAAGTCATAACAGGCACAACTATCTACGTTACATCACTAATATTTTTTCATACTTATATGTGATATTTTTTTAACATGCATTCTGTTTCATTTGTGATAACATCACCAGGAATCTGTGTGTGCATGCAAATCATAGACTCATAGAATCATAGAACAGTTAGGGTTGGAAAGGACCTCGAGATCATTGAGTTCCAAGCCCCTTACCATGGGCAGGGACACCTCCCACTAAACCATGCCATCCAAGGCTATGTCCAACCCGGCCTTCAACACCACCAGTGATGGAGCATTCACAGCTTCCCCGGGCAACCCATTCCAGGGCCTCACTACCCTTACAGTAAAGAATTTCTTCCTTTTATCCAGTCTAAACTTCCCCTGTTTCAGTTTGAACCCGTTACCCCTTGTCCTATCACTACAGTCCCTAATGAAGAGTCCATCCCCACCAACCCTATAGCCCCCCTTCAGGTTCTGGAAGGCTGCTATGAGATCTCCACACAGCCCCCTTCTCTTCTCCAGGCTGAACAGCCCCAACTTTCTCAGCCTGTTTTCACATGGGAGGTGCTCCAGCCCCTGACCATCCTCGTGGCCCTCCTCTGCACTTGTTCCAACAGTTCCAAGTCCTTTTTGTGTTGAGGACACCAGAACTGCACACAATCCTCCAAGTGAGGTCTCACAAGAGCAGAAGAGAGGGGCAGGATCACCTCCTTTGACCTGCTGGTCACACTCCTTTTGATGCAGCCCAGGATACGGTTGGCTTTCTGGGCTGCCAGCACACGCTGCCGGCTCATGTTCATTTTCTCATCGACCAACACCCCCAAGTCCTTCTCCGTAGGGCTGCCCTCAATCTCATCTCTGCCCAACCTGTAGTTGTGCCTGGGATTGCTCTGACCCAGGTGTAGGGCCTTGGACTGGTCATAGTCAAACTTCATCAGGTTGGTATCAGCCCACCTCACAAGCGTGTCAAGGTCCCTCTGGATGGCATCCCTTCCCGCCAGCGTATCAACCGAACCACACAGCTTGGTGTCATCAGCAAACTTGCTGAGGGTGCCCTCAATCCCACTGTCCATGTCACCTACAAAGATGTTGAACAAGACCGTTCCCAACACCGATCCCTGAGGGACACCACTTGTTACTGGTCTCCAGCTGGACATTAAGCCATTGAGCACTACTCTTTGCGTGCTGCCATCCAGCCAGTTCTTTATCCACCGAGTGGTCCACCTATCAAATTGATGTCTCTCCAACTTAGAGACAAGGATGTCATGTGGGACAGTGTCAAACGCTTTGCACAAGTCCAGGTAGATGACATCAACTGCTCTACCCTGTCCATCAGTTCCGTAGCCCCATCACAGAAGGCCACCAAATTGGTCAGGCAGGATTTCCCCTTAGTGAAGCCATGCTGGCTGTCACCAACCATCTTGTTGTTTTTCATATTCCTCAGCATGCCTTCCAGAAGAATCTGCACCAAGATTTTTCCAGGCACAGAGGTGAGACTGACTGGTCTGTAGTTCCCCAGCTCATCCATTTTCCCCTTCCTGAAAATAAGGGTTATATTTCCCTTTTTCCAGTCATCAGGAAGTTTACCTGACTGCCATGATTTTTCAAATATAATAGACAGTGGCTTAGCAACTTCATTTGCCATCTCCTTCAGGACCCATGGATGCATTTCATCAGGTCCCACGGACCTGTATACGTTCAGGTTCCTAAGATGGTCTTGAACCAGATCCTCTCCTACAGTGGGCCCAGGGTCTTCATTCTCACAATCCCTGCATCAGCCTTCCAAGACTTGGGTGGTATGGTCAGATCATTTGCCTGTGAAGACCAAGGCAAAGAAGTCATTAAGAACCTCATCCTTCTCCAAATCCAGGATAGCCAGTTCTCCCAGTAGCTTTCGGAGGGGGCCCACGCTGTCCCTAGCCTGTCTTTTATTTGCAGCGTACCTATAGAATCCCTTCCTGTTATCCTTAACATCCCTAGCCAAGTTTACTTCTAAGTGGGCCTTAGCTTTCCTAACCTGGTCCCTAGCTTCCCGGATAACATCCCTGTATTCTTCCCAGGCCGCCTGTCCTTGCTTCCACCTTTTATAAGGCTCTTTTTTCCTTTGAAGTTTCTTCAGCAGCTCCTTATCCATCCAAGGAGGTCTCCTGGCCCTCCTGCTGAACTTCCTTCTAGTAGGGATATATATCCCCAGTAGACCTGGCCTACTAAATTGGGTCCCATGTTCAAGGTACCCAAACCTCTGACTATTGCACCATCCTTCTAACAATTTATTAACCTGCCCAATCCTCCTAGCCTTTTTAAGGTCCTGCCCTGTATCCTGAAGAATTGACGAAAAGATAATCTACTCTCCAGGGTCCCTAACCACCTCTCCCAGGGCTCTGTAGTCCTTCTTTATGCTCTGCAGACTACTGCTATCTATATCAGTAGAACCCATATGGATCACTAGAAGTGGAAATTATGTACAGAAATAGAAATATTTGCACTGAATTTCTCTAATTCAAAGAATTCAGTCTGCATTATTGAGAAACGACTCATTTTCTGATGTAGTTGCCTGACAACCTTTTGTATATTCATGTATGCTATGAACAACTTATCATAACGTACAATGGAATATATTTTGTCAAATGCTTTTGAAATTCTAATTCCATTTCATTACACTTTATTATATAAGTGGCTTGACAGCCTATAAAGAATTTTATACATTTATTTCAAACAACTGAACAGTATTATGTATTTTCACAATGCTTCCACGATTTTAAGTTTTACAGCTGTGTCAGTAAATACCTACTGTATTTACTCTAAACAGCAGAATATGGAATATTAACAAAAGTTAAGTGAAGTATGCATTTTACAAGCAAAAGAAAATAAAAGTAAAATTAAAAAATCATTCTGGAGTTCACTATTCTGGCCTTTAATTTTGAGGCTGTGTCTGTGTACTGTCAACTCACTAGTTCCATCCTTTGTAATTAACTACAGATGTCTTTAACCCCAAGTCTACAGAACAGCCAAGAACTGAATATATAACTTAATTACTGATGTGAACAAAAAGATGGCAAGCTTAACATTTTCTAAAAAAAGAAAACCAGGCAGATGATTGTTCCCTCGTTACTTTTTTTTTTTTTTTTTAATTGACTTTCTACTCTGATAATCTGAACTTTAAGGAAGAAAATTATTAACATCAGGTGATAAATAAATCCCTTGTCACATGACAAATTTCAAATAAGATGTGTGGCACTTATTTTGCAAACAGCAATAACATTTTGTGGAAGTTGTATTTTGGTATGATTTTTTTCTTCAAATTTTGAAAACATTTTCTAGTCATTTAGATTAACACTGCTGCAGCAAAATAATATCTTTATTTGAAATTTATGTAAGAATAAAAAAAATGAAATAATTTCTCAGTATTTTTATATATATGAAATTTGAAAGAATACCACTAGCACTAACAACAAATTCTTAAGTAAAATCTCTCACAAAGTTCAGAAATCTTTTGTGTGCCAACCCTATCCCAGGGTGTATAACCATAAATGGTTCTGAGTGATTACTGAACCAGATGATATTTTCCCCTTTAGATGACTTGCATGGGAAAATTACAGCACTACCGCCTGTAGTAACTCACAACATTTTCAAACGTAAATTGCAGTTAAAAGTGTCATGGTTTAAGCAAGTCAGTAACTCAGCATCACGCAGCCACTCGCTCACCTCCCCTCCTTCCCCACTTCCGGGATGGATGGAGAAAGAGAATCAAAAGACGGTAAACACCAGAGGCTGAGGTAAGAACAGTCCAATCACTAAAACATACTATAAAACTACTACTACTACTAAATAAGGGAAATAAAAGGGGAGAGCATATAAAACTAAAAGGGGTAAGGAAAAAACAGAACAAAACAAAACAAAACAATAATAAACACAAGTGATGCACAATACAATTGCTCACAACTCACTGACCAATGCCCATCCTGACCCAAGCAGGGATCTACCCCTTCTGGGTTACTTCCCCCACTTTACATACTGGGCATGATGTGCTGTGGTATGGAATACCCCTTTGGCTAGTTTGGGTCAGTAGTCCTGTCTCTGCTTCCTCACGACTTCCTGTGCCCCTCCTCACTGGCAAAGCATGAGACTGAAAAGTCCTTGATTGGAGTAAGCATTACTTTAGAAACAACTGAAAACACTGGTGTGTTATCAGCATTGTTCTCAGACTAAAGTCGAAAACACAGCTCTGCACTAGCTACTAAGGAGAAAAATAACTGTGGCAGCTCAACCCAGGATATGCCTTTTCCTCACTGGCAGAGCATGAGAGACTGATCAGGGTAAGTGCTGGGTAAGCAACAACTAGAACATTGGTATTTTATCAGCACTCTTCACAGACTGAAGCCAGAACTCAACCCTACACCAGCCACTAGGAAGGAAAAATAACTGTTACAGCTGAAACTAGGAGAAAAAGGCAGACAAAAACACTTCAACATTTCAAGCAGAACAAGCTAGTGTTCAGACATCCTGTATTTATAGATACTGTATCTCAAATTGGAGCAAGGGACAGACAGCATATACTCAGCATTAGAATGCCTAATTTATTAAGATTTCTAGGTCACTACCTTTGGGACACTAAATACACATTCATGATATACAATCAGGAATATACACTCAAGATTATCTACACAAGAAGATATTAATTTATTGTATTTCTAAGCACAAAAGAAAGAAAAGAAATGATCAACTGAAGACACTTCAGAAGTATTTTTAAAATTTCTCTTTTGAAATATTTTATAAAGGCAACAATTATGAGGTAAAACCATGAAGAATTTGCCATTTCTTCCTGAGAAGCAAATCTAAATTAAATCACTGAAAGTGGTATTATAGAGATTTATTAGGCATTCAGGTTCTTCATTGGTAGGAGAGGACTAGGCTAACAGAGCTACACTGAATAACAACTACTTCTTAAGGCAATTAAGTATTATAGAAATGAATGTCTCATGATACAAAACAAGGCAAGCCACCTCAGGAATATAATAAATGTAGGCCAAGGTATAATGGCTTTAAACTGAAAGAGAGTAGATTTAGATTAGATACAAGGAAGGAATTCTTCACTGTGAGGGTGATGAGGCACTGGCACAGATTGCCCAGAGGAGCTGTGGCTGCCCTATCCTTAGAAGCGTTCAAGGCCAGGTTGGATGGGGCTTTGAACATCCTGGTCAAGTGGAAGGTGTCCCTGTCTGTGACAGGGGCGTTGGAAAAAAATGACTGTTAAGTTCCTTTCCAATCCAAACCATCCTATGAATCTATGAATGTAAAGGGCAAGTAGCATTTGATAAAACTTTATGGTTAACAAACATCACTTTATCACTGAGCATTTTTTTATGATTCTTATCCAGAGATCAGAAATGTGATGCACAACTTACTGACAAAAGTTAAACTACTTGCAATACTTCCTTTGAATTCATTAGATTATTGAGAAATCACAGGTCAGATGTTTTTCACAGCTAATACAGAATTATAGCTCTTTATAAGAATGAATAAAATTGGAGAATTTCATCAACGGACATTTTCTATTCTGGTCAACTGGCTTTAAACACATGAGATGACATATCAACACGTACACGTGTGGTTTATCAAAATTGAAAAGCTCCCCCTTACATGTTGCTAAACTGACTCCACTCCTTATAACATGCACTTTGGTAAAAGGTACTTACTACAGTGTTCTTCATCAGAATTATCACCACAATCATTTTGGCTGTCACATCTCCAATGATCTGGAATACAGTTGTTATTCTTGCACTGGAATTCATGAGGCCCGCAAGTTTTTTTATCTGTAATTAAGAGTAATATTATTTACATTACTGAGGACAAAGAATTAAATTGGAAAGACTGCTACTAAAGTGTGACATGACAATATTGCTAAACACACTTAAGAAGGAGCAACCATTATCCTGAAATATTACTTGCAGAAACAATTTACTTCTCATACCACATTCTTTAAGATTTTACTCATTCACACCAAAAGAGATAACGCTTATAAATTTGATGATAAAATTAAATTATGGACTGTATATACACTGTCATTTTAAGTAAAAAATTAAGAACTGATCTCAAATTATTTTAGAGAGGCTATCATTTCACTGAAAATTAAAAATTGCATTGACTTTTCCTTGGATTTATCTGTAAGACTGTTTTAAAAAGGATTACATCACGTTCAACCACAAGAATATTTATTGCAATATATGCAAAATGTATATTTCTAAAATGTTACGTTTAAGAATAATCATATCTGACAGAAAACTTTGCATTTGATTAACATTTTCACCTTCTGATGTCTTGGACTGTAAGTCTATTTATACAAAGTAAAATATTATAAAGCATAAGAACTGGCTGGATGGCCGCACGCAAAGAGTTGTGCTCAGTGGCTCAGTGTCCAGCTGGAGACCAGTAACGAGTGGTGTCCCTCAGGGATCGGTGTTGGGACCGGTCTTGTTCAACATCTTTGTGGGTGACATGGACAGTGGGATTGAGTGCACCCTCAGCAAGTTTGCCGATGACACCAAGCTGTGTGGTTCAGTTGATACATTGGAGGGAAGGAATGCCATCCAGAGGGACCTTGACATGCTTGTGAGGTGGGCTGATGCCAACCTAATGAAGTTTAACCATGCTAAGTGCAAGGTCCTCCACCTGGGTCGGAGCAATGCCAGGCACAGCTACAGGTTGGGCGGGGAGGAGATTCAGAGCAGCCCTACGGAGAAGGACTTGGGGGTGTGGGTTGATGAAAAAATGAACATGAGCCGGCAGCGTGCGCTTGCAGCCCAGAAAGCCAACCGTATCCTGGGCTGCATCAAAAGGAGTGTGACCAGCAGGTCGAGGGAGGTGCTCCTGCCCCTTTACTCTGCTCTCATGAGACCTCACTTGGAGTATTGTGTGCAGTTTCCTCAACATAAAAAGGACTTGGAACTGTTAGAACAAGTGCAGAGGAGGGCCACGAGGATGATCAGGGGACTGGAGCACCTCTCCTATGAAGATAGGCTGAGAAAATTGGGGCTGTTCAGCCTGCAGAAGAGAAGGCTGCGTGGAGACCTCATAGCAGCCTTCCAATACCTGAAGGGGGCCTATAGGGATGCTGGGGAGGTACTCTTCATTAGGGACTGTGGTGAGAGGACAAGGAGTAATGGGTTTAAACTTAAACAGGGGAGGTTTAGATTGGATCTGAGGAAGAAATTCTTTACTGTGAGGGTGGTGGGGCCCTGGAATGGGTTGCCCAGGGAGGTTGTGAATGCTTCATCCCTGGCGGCGTTCAAGGTGGGGTTGGACATAGCCTTGGATGGCATGGTTTAGTGGGAGGTGTCCCTGCCCACGGCAGGGGGGTTGGAACTTGATGATCTTGAGGTCCTTTACAACCCTTACTATTCTATAATTCTATGATTCTATATAATGCTGAACAGATTAATTTTCGCAATGCAGTCAATTTTCAATTAGATTTCCTGTTTATAGAGTAGCATTGTAGCAAAGCCTCTTGGAGATGTATGAACATCCTGAACTGGTCCAGTAGGAAGGAGCTGCCTCTGTGTTTTACTTATATTATCTCTTGAGTAATTCGTTCAGGTTCTAAGGACTGAGATGAAATTAAGTAAATTAAAAAGTTATCAGTGACATTTTCCTTGAAGAAAAGAAGAAAGCTTGCTTTGTAAAAACCTCAATGACATATTTAAAATTACGTGCCACTGTGATGAAATTTCAATAGAATTTTTTTAAATTTCTGTTAGGCTATTTCATAACATGCCATTTCAGACTTCATGCTGTTATCATGAGAACTCAGTTCTAATGACTGACAGAATGAAAGAGGAAAGAAACACTAGCTTAAATCAACCTGCATTCTCAGCCTGTGAAATGGAAAGGACCATAAACTACAGGTATTAGATTTGATATGATGGCCCAAACTGCTCCTTACTGCGCTTTGTTTTAGGTGTGGTCTAAAACTAAAGTGTTAAAACTGATGGACAGGGTAGAGCAGTGGATGTCATCTACCTGGACTTGTGCAAAGCGTCTGACACTGCCTCACATGACATCCTTGTCTCTAAGTTGGAGAGACATCAATTTCATAGGTAGACCACTCTGTGGATAAAGAACTGGCTGGATGGCCGCGCTCAGAGAGTTGTGCTCAATGGCCCAATGTCCAGCTGGAGACCAGTAACGAGTGGTGTCCCTCAGGGATCAGCGTTGGGAGAGGTCTTGTTCAACATCTTTGTCGGTGACATGGACAGTGGGATTGACCGTGCCCTCAGCAAGTTTGCTGATGACACCAAGCCATGTGGTTTGGTTGATACATAGGAGGGAAGGGATGCTATCCAGAGGGACCTTGACACGCTTGTAAGGTGGGCTAACGCCAACCTTACGAAGTTTAACTATGCCAAGTGCAAGGTCCTCCACCTGGGTCGGAGCAATCCCAGGCACAGCTACAGGTTGGGCAGAGAAGAGACTGAGAGCAGCCCTGTTGAGAAGGACTTGGGGGTGTTGGTTGA
This sequence comes from Amazona ochrocephala, assembly GCA_039720435.1. NCBI lineage: Eukaryota > Metazoa > Chordata > Aves > Psittaciformes > Psittacidae > Amazona > Amazona ochrocephala. The sequence goes on from CM077881.1 coordinate 36,899,724, forward strand.
CAAGAAAATGAACATGAGCCGGCAGTGTGTGCTTGCAGCCCAGAAAACCAACCATATCCCGGGCTGCATCAAAAGGAGTGTGACCAGCAGGTCAAAGGAGGTGATCCTGCCCCTCTATTCTGCTCTTGTGAGACCTCACTTGGAGGATTGTGTACAATTCTGGTGTCCTCAACATCAAAAGGACATGGAACTGTTGGAACAAGTCCAAAGGAGGGCCACAAGGATGATCAGGGGCTGGAGCACCTCCCATATGAAGATAGGCTGAGAATGTTGGGGCTGTTCAGCCTGCAGAAGAGAAGGCTGCATAGAGATCTCATAGTAGCCTTCCAATATCTGAAGGGGGGCTATAGGGATGCTGAGGATGGACTATTCATTAGGGACTGCAGTGATAGGACAAGGGGTAATGGGTTCAAACTGAAACAGGGGAAGTTTAGATTGGATATGAGGAAGAAATTCTTTACTGTAAGGGTAGTGAGACTCTGGAATGGGTTGCCCAGGGAAGTTGTGAATGCTCCATCGCTGGCATTGCTGGTGTTCAAGGCCAGGTTGGACATAGCCTTGGGTGATATGGTTTAGTGGAAGGTGCCCCTGTTCATGGCAGGGGGGTTGGAACCAGATGATCGTAAGGTCCTCTCCAACCCTAACTAGTCTACGATTCTATGATTCTATAAAACTACATTTGAATATTAAGAAGATGGACGTAAATGGTGTTGCAGATCAGTTGCGTGCACTCAAAAATTTGGTCATTATAATAATACTTTTTGCATTTATTCCTTATTCTCTGCCAATACTGTGAGTGTAAGTAGCTTTCTTCCACAGTACTTTTTCCTATGATGTTTTTCAAGATGACAGCCTAACTTTTCAATCATGACATTTCAAATACTTGCATTGGCAAGAACTTATATAAATATCTAACATTATAAAACATGAAAAAAGAAAAGACACTGGTATTTTTTTTTCGTAGCTTTGTAAAAGATCAAGTTTAAAAACAGAAATCCACCCTATAGTGATTAAAGTATCTGCCCACAAAATGAATCCTACAGACTAATGGCAGATTATACTATTTTTATCTTTATACATTCAATAGAAATACCAAGGTCTAATCAGTAACACACAGAAGCCAGTGATACCTTCTTTTGAATGAAGAATCCTTTTATTTCAGCTACCTGCTAGGATGAAGAGAACATGAAGTATATGTTTTCTTATTTGTCATGAAGTATTATCTAGTCTCATGGATGCATTTTCGAGCATTGCATCTTTACACTTGTGAAGAAAGACTGGATTTTATTTATTTATTCATTTTTCAGTTTATCCAAGTGTTGTCTAAACTAATGATTATCACTTTAACATTCATCTTTCTTTTTTTACTCTATTTTTAACAAACACCAGGAAATATTTACTTATTTTCTATACAAAATATTTCGCATGTTGGTAAGGCTCTCTCTTCATTTTACAAATCTGAAAGCTTCTTTTGGGTTGACTGATCTCTCATAGCAGCTTACACTTGACAATGCTTTACGAACCAGATTGCTTGTCTTTTATTTCCTTCTTTATGTTAATGAGAGCCAAGATAAAAACTAGAATACTGGAACTAAGATATAACAAAGCTGAAGATTTGGGGACTTGTGCAACAAATATCTAGTCTTTGAGAAAGACCAATTTACTCAGCTCAAAGGAACTAGAGCAAGAATTTTTTTTTTTTTTTAAATTGTGGAATCCTGAAAAGCATGCACAGGGACACACACATTTTCATTGCTGTCTTCAATACTAGAATGCTTTCAATTTTTCTTGAAATGAGACCACCTTAAAACATGAAAGTTCAGATAAGAATGGTACAGATGCAAAGAATTTAAGTACTGATAATGCAATTTTCATATTTCTATCTCCAAACTGTTATTAAGAGATTCATTGATCTACTGGAACTGACAAAGGCCCCTTCTCAGAAATTTGTGTGACTGCCTGAGGCAGCTGTTGAGTGGTTGGGGTTTGTCTTTCCTGCATACTGACCTGGGATTGCACTTTAGATAGTACAATCAAGATTCTGAATAAGCATGAAGAAAATGGGATGAAGGCCTAAAATGGAAAACAAAACAAACCCCCAAAATTATATATGCATCCTAAAAGCATTTTGGTTCAAATATCAACTGCTATGAATTAAAACATTATTTTGTCATTAATTGCACTACATTGCTGTTTGGGGATTTTGATTCCATACACATGCACATTTGTGCATTTGTCTGTGTGTATGCCTGAGAAGGATAAAATCCAAAATGAGAAGAAACTCGCTTTTGATCAAGGATCAGCTATCTGTTCTAGAGTTTGGCAGAATGTCACTGACACAGGAAATTATAGGTCTGCTGAGGAAAGTTTAAGTTTATACAGCATCCTCCATCACCAGAAAAAAACCTGCTTGGGCTCTTTAGGTTAAAAGAAAAATTATTTTTTAAAAAAGTGAGGAAGCAGGATGCAGTCATTCTAATGTTGAAAATTATGCTAATAAAGACCTGAAATACATATGACATTTAAAGCAGATTATAATCACTTTCTGTGACCACACACAGCTTTCTTCAGATTCTGACTCAAACAGGGCCTTTTCTGATGTAAAGTATTAAAAGTTGTGAACAAAGAATATCATAATATAATGGCTTCTCTTAATTACCTAGACAGAAAGCATGAATTAACTCTACCTACTGTTCTTCAAAAACCACCATACGCTAATTAATAAACATACATTTCCTAATTCTGTTACAGTTGTCTGAGTTGGAAAGTAACCATGGAAGACTGAATACATCCAGACTACTTCTACTTCTAACAAATTTACTCAACATAGTATCTCCAATAACATACAGCAGCAGATGTTGACCAAGCAAAGTGCATGTGACTATATAGCACTGAAGCACAAAAGATTACCCTTTGTACAAGTTTTGCGTTGTAAGCATTTTAGAAATAAACTAGAGATGATAGCTAGTACTACATCAACATATACAGATCTTTATTATACTCAGCTTGCAGCTTCAGAATTTAATTCAATCAAAATTGTTCATAAAAATAGCCCTCTGAAAAAAAAACAAAACAATGCTGAAGTCCAAACAGTGTTGAAACTACTGCTATAATTAGGTTATTTAAACAAATGCTAAAATTATGTGAAACATTAAAATGTGATTAAGCCCACCCTGTTCTTGTGAAGATATGTGTACATAATTGTGTGAGGCAAAGAGATTGTGAATATGGATAAATTGTTCTGTCTTCTACCTACACAAAAACTAAAAGCATTATATACAGCTAGCAGATTCAAAATAAAAATGTAGGTGTTTTTTTTCAGGGAGGTGTGTAATTAAGCTGCAGAACTCCTTGTTGAAGCACGCTGTAAAACTTTACAAAGGTTAAGAGACTGAAATCCATCAAGGGTAGTTGCATACAGGGCCATATCTGACTCACAATATCCAGATTCTCAGATTGTTAGAGGGTAGAATAGTATCTCAGGGAAGTTTAAGCACAAGCCTGCATGGCTCGCATATTCTTCCCTGGATACTAGCTTTCAGCCACTGCCAGAGACAGAACAAAAGGCAAGATGAGCCTTAGATATGAACTGGCAAAACTAGGTGCATATATTGTGATTGAAAAAGTCTGTTTAACTGGGATTGCATGTATTACATGTCTATACCATTTTACTGTTTGAGTAGTTTGGAAGTTATTCTGTTAGCTGAAATAATGAATAACAGTGAACTATCTATTATAAATACAATTTTTCCTCTTCAGCATTAGTTTTGTTTTTCTAATTCTTTGCTTTTAAACTTTGTGTCTTGATATTATTAGCTAAATTATTTCAAGACCCTTTGTGCTGTATCGGTTGGGCTTGAATGGGTTACTCAAAATAAAAAATTCACAGTTTGGAAGCTTGGAATGCTGTCCAAATCAGAAGAAAAAATACATTGGGCATCAAGGTGATGGGAGACAGTGCAGGAGAAAGCACCTAAGAAATAGATCAGAAGGTGAACAGAGCAAGGCTAGTTCTAAAATAGTGTCCTGGGCTCAGCAGTAGCAGTCATTTTTCTCCTTCTTGGTAGCTGGTGCAGCGCTGTGTTCTTGATTTTTGGCCTGGGAACAGTGCTGATAACACCAGTGTTTTCAGTTACTGCTTGGTGATGTTTTGGTCTGACCAAGGACTTGCTGAGGCTCATGCTCTGCCAGGGAGGAGGGGAAGCCTGGAGGAAGGAAAGACAGGACACCTGGCCCAGACTAATCAAAGAGGTTATTTCATACCAGAGCACGTCATGTCCAGGATGTAGAAATGGAGAGCAGAGACCTGGAAGGGTGGTGGGGGTGCACTGGTGGGGGTGCACGGCTTGGTCGGGGTGGGATTGATGGTGAGCTAATGTATTCTTTCCTTGTATTTGCCTTGTCATTGTTATTAGTAGTAGTGGTAGCAGTAGTGATTTGTGTTATACCTTACTTACTAAACTGTTCTTATCTCACCCTGTGGGAGTTGCATTCTTTCGATTCTCCTTCCCATCCCTCCAGGAGCGGAGGGAAGAAAGAGGGGGAAGTGAGTGAGCGAGCAAAACTGCATGGCTGGGAGGCTTAAACCACGACAAATAGCCAAGAAGAAGATATAAAATGTACCTCTGATAAAGGTTCATCTCTCTTGCACAGACTGTTTTCTCAAGCCAAATGATTTCCTGGATTGTAACTTCTCTCCAGTTGACACGATTAACTAGTTTCTCCTTCTTGACAATTCAAATGATGGTCTTCTGATTTTCAGTTTCCTAGGCATATTTACCAGCTCCAACATTTTCACATATGTGCTCGTGTCAATTCACATATGCTTGAAACATATCCATGGAAATTTGGCACTCTCAGCACTTTATTCTTGAACACAGCCTGCCCATCTCAGAACATTTTTTCACCTTTTTCCTTGTCTCGAAATTTCCACAAGTTTTTCTGCCCTCAGTGAGTATGTGTCTTGCACTGATATCCATGTTCAGTGTTTTTTCCAATAACACTGGTCCATTTACTACAACTAATTATCTGTAAACCATTTCCCAGGTGGATATTTATATTTATTATTTTATTTACTGCAAAAGTTGACTCAGTACTTTCCAACAACACAAGCAATGAATGACTGAGAACAGCTGTGGGTGTAGAGAACCTTGATGTGGAGGATTTTTGAGCTAGACTAGCTGCTGCGAGAATTTTGAGATAGCAGAGAAATGTTGCTGGGAAAGCTTTGAGATTGTAGAGGAATATTGCAGGGCAAGGTTGGCAAGATAAGAAGGAAGAAAGAAGCGAGGAACCAATATCCAATGAGGGGACGACAGTGAGAAGCAGGCGTCCAATCAAGGCAACCAGTGAACAAGATATCAATCAATGAAGAAGCGACAATACCCACGTGGACAGCGATAGCTAGCCAATTGTATTAGCTGCTTATACACGCGGGCATTTTGTATAACCTATATTAACCCTGGATTTTCAAAAAGTAAACAATTTTGTTTGTAACCGGAAACGGGGTCCGTGCCATATGTCTCCACAAACAGCTACTACTACTATACAGTGTAATACTTCTTTTTTTTTTCCCAAGTGATGATAAAAAAGTGTACTAGGTGTATAGAATAAAATATCATGTGCAACTTTGTGAGTAGTCTTAGTAATTTTAGTTGTTTCTGCAGAATTATAATAACTCACCTGCTCTGTCAATGAGAAACGTACTAAGATCTGTACAGTTGTATTTGTGATCCAACAATGAATCTTCAAAAAAGCAATGAAGCAAATTCTTGTATTCAAAGCTAGTACTTACGTTCTAAAATATCTGTGCCAGTGGGGTAGAACACTGTGGTTCTGGATATTGTGCAAAATCTGACCAACATTAGGGCTTGGTTTGGTGCAATTGGTAATGGCGCAATTCTGTCCTTGATCTTCTCTGTAGAGAATCTGCCTCCTCAAACTATCAAATTTAAGTACAGAAGTTGCATACCAGTTTCATTGGTGGTTCTTGGAGAATTCCTATGAGGACGCCAATTTTGTGAGGTGGTGTGTTAGGGCATGTAAGTACCCAGAGCTCACAGAGGGAAGCAGAAGTTGGACATCTCAAGCTGGAATCTGCTCTGGACCCCTCTGCACAGTTAGTCTTAATTAACATCATTTGCAAATTACTACATTTTTTACTACTTATGAACTCCAGCAGCAACAAATTACGCAGAATAAATTGACAGTAGCTGAATAATACTGTGAGAAAAATCAAGAATGTCATCATATTCCAAATGAGATACTCATTTACAGCTCCTGCCAATAACATAACAGTATAATATGGAGTTTGATGAGACTATATGAGACTACTTATAGAAAGTTTTCCATTCAACAAGAACTGCATGAGCCAGACAGAGCTATCATATCAGATAGGTATTACCATACACTGAAAGAGGACATATTGAGGGGGTTGATTATATCCTTTTCTTACTTTTTTTTCAAAAATGCCAAGCTACAGCAATACATTGTAAACAACTGGCATACTCACCACAATTAGCTTCATCTGATCCATCAGCACAGTCTGGGTCTTCATCACATACCCACAGTTTAGAAATGCAGTGTTTTGTTGTTTTGCACTGGAAATGGTCTGGAGAACAACTGTTTTCAGCTTTAAATAAAAGGATCCCAAATTAAAAATAAAAATTTCTGCTAATAAAAAAAATATTTGCTTTAAAGAAAAAACAAGGATTCAAAACTCAGATACTGTATATCTCTAGCATCATTTATGTAACATCTGTGAGAAAATAGCATTCAGGTTTATATTGTTTATAATTTTATCTTTTTTTTTAAATGTATTTTATTATATATTACAGAAAGGTCAAATGAATTTAATAAACAAAGTGTCTGTTGTGTTTTTGTTTTTTTTTTTTTTTCAACAAACCAGTAAAAAGCAGCAAGATTTTTTTTTTCTTTCCTAACTTCCTAAAACACCAGTTACCAATTCTGAAAGTCAGTTTAGCAGAAAAACATTTTGGACAAATCCCAGAGCAAGTTAAAGATGCAAAGATGCAGCTAACATTCATCCTATTCTTTCAGGATGCTCTAAGTTAAAGCTTTAACTGCATTAATTTTAGAAAAATTTTAGAAAAAAAGATCCTCAGGTCTCTAGACTGTCTCCCTCACAAGGTTATACGTGGGATCTTACTATTTCTTAAGCACTCACAACTGAAAGTATAGAGGCAAGATGAATACAGGACATGCAATTGGACTAGACTGTGAGCAAAGTATTTGTGATCAATCAAAAAAGAAATCAGAAGGATTTCTTTAGAGATATGCATATGTACTAAACCCTCAAAATTTTTCTAAACTGAATTGTACCTATGTGGAAAACATTATGATCTATTCTCTGATAATGTTCTCCCACATGAATGTTTGCCTCACTTTCACCTAGCGAACTCCATAAAGTTTTTAACAAACTTTTCTATCCCTTTTGAAGTGATTTGCTTCTTGGTACTATCACTCTTGTTTCTTGTGTTCAGCAAGATGAAAAAATTTCACATTTGTTATAAGTCATTGTATTATTTCATTAACTAAGTGTCACGTTTCCATACATAAATTTACAGTGCTGGAATTAAACAGCATTTAGACTTGGCGATGTTGCTAACTACACTTATTAAAAAATAATACTGATTCTCAGCTAGGACACCTCACAAGGGGATTTCAAAGTGCTTTACAGGGAAGACCAGCATAATTACCTCAATTTCACACATGGAAAGCCTTAAGTATGAAATGTAACTTTTTCAAGGTCACTTGATACAAAAAATCAGTGGTAGGGCTGAAAAAAAAAAAAGGTCTGTATCTCATGAATCCTAATCCAGTGAAATTAGAATAAAATAGATAATCTCCTCTGTTATCTGCTTGTGACAGGAGCGCAAGTTAATATGAACTTTTTGACAGACTTACTTAAAACCTCTCCTTTTCACATTCTCCTCAAAGGCATCTGAAGAGTTTTCAGAAGCCACAAGTGAGGTTATATTAAAATATAAACGAGCAGACTCAACTTTCTTAAAAGAGATGCTAATAAAGTCCAGGTAAAGCAGGACAGAAACAAAAAATTAACCTCCACCACTCCCCACCATGTCTTTGCAGGTGGGTTGATGGCTGAGTTCCAGACAATTAAAAAACTTCCTTTATGTCACAACAGACTCTCCTACCCTCAGTAATCCCGAGGAAGTTTTCAACTCCATCATCACTGATCCTGACCCTATCCCCTACCACAGTCCCTAAGTACTGCTGTGCTGTAGACTCTAGTACTCTGATTTCATTCGTCAGCTACACCTCAAGCTTTTAGGAACCTGCCATGACATGTGCAGTTCTTTATAATGAAAAAAGCAGTCTCCCTTATCTTTCACAGGAGTTTCTTTGACCCCACTTAAAGTACTTCAAGAAACATTACATGCAAACCAGCATTTGATACTGTCTGTCTAAGGCTATAGTTCTGCCAAGATGTTTAGAAGACGCCATTAAACATGACAATCAACAAAGCTTTTGTGTCCTCAGCAATGCCTTGGAGAAGGCCATTTTTTTTGCAGAAATGCAGCATACACAAACCTTGAGAAAGCTAATTCAGAAAACAGGAATAACCACATTAGATCAGCAGATCTGAATGATTGACAGAGATGTATTTCAAGACAGCACCATCATTCTAATTACAAAATTATCAAAGCTGCAAGCAACTCAATACATTTCCATTTTAAATCTGAAAATATTTTTTCTACTTACAGCCAAGAAATAAGCAGTTAAAATGAATTTATGAGAAGATGCATTAACAGCTAAGTAAATGGAAATCAAGCTATATTGGCAAATTAATGTAGAAGTCACAAGAAGAGAGGGAATTAAAAGGTAGAAAATTCCATCAAAGGATATAAAAGCATCCATGGATCTACATCTTTTCCAAAAAAAGACACATAAAAATATCTTCCATTCAAATATGTTGCTGCAAGGCACGGCAGATGAACGCCTCAAAAAGATGAGTCATTTGTGAGTTGGTTAAGAGTAAAATGGATGTTTCAGTCTAAGTCAGAAACCCAATTAAATGCTTGAAATTAACTGTTTACACACCCTTCTTCTTTGCAACGACTTTAAAAAGTGAAGTTAATATATGTTTTCTTCTATATGAAGCACTGTACATCAATCCATCCCTTAATTAACTGGTTTGCATGGGTTTTTTTACATAGAGGACATTTACAGCATTCTACTTCAGTTTCTTGTTTAAAACCAGCTACAGTTATCAGCACGAAGTTCTCTAAACATTACTTACGACAATCTCTTTCATCTTCTTCATCACCACAGTCATTCTGACCATTGCATCTCAGATTTATTGGAATACACTTCTGATTCTTTGTGCACTTGAATTGACCTGACAGACACACATGTGTCTCTGAAAGTTAAAAGAATAAGAGTACCCAATTGAAGAAAGTTATAAAGATTAAAAAATTGATAAGTAAAAAAAAATATAAATGCTGTTTCTTGACAGAATTTAAAGGGTGGTATTTTAATCTGTTTGCCATTTTTCTGATTTCTACAATGTCTATAATCGCCTACCACAGTTCAGTTCATCAGAATTGTCCCCACAATCATTCTCTCCATCGCAGATGAAGGCTGGAAGAGCACATAGCCCAGTGCCACACTGAAAACGTCCTGGCTGACATCTGAATTCAGCTAAGAAAAACAAAAACATGAATACTACCAGAGGAATGGTCAAAGTATCAACAGTGTTGTTCTTCCTCTATGGACTAATCAAAAGAATTTATAAACTTTTGTATTTGATTCTATAATCTCAATCTAAGTAGATATAAGTAACTGAATGCACATGCACTACTGCAAAATTAATTTAAAAGTCTGAGATGTTAAATTTGCATAACTATAGTTATACCTTACTAATGATACAGAGTACAATCCTCTCCAGGTTGAGGTTTACTATTAGCGCAACAGAGACTTGCAATTTAGGATTTAAATGCTTGAGTTCAAGTCTGCGTTTAAGAAACGCACTATCCCACTCTACTTCCCATGAAAAGCCTAACATTGCTCCTTCTTACAGCCACTGCTATTTGAGTGAATGAGCAGTTATGCACCTCTCTACTAATATAATATACAAACATAGTGTAGCTTAAAATATAATTTTATGTACAGTGATTACATATGTTAAAGCTCGCTTCAAAGTCCTCTGCAGCACAAAGAGAGAACTAATTATTAAATTGTAAAAATACAGATGAGAGATTTCAAAGCAAAAAAAAAAAAATCTAATTAACTGTTACTTAACTGGAAGATTGTACAACACATAGTAGAGCATTTTATGTGCATCAGCTTAAGGGAAGAAGGGAAGACTCTTTTATGCAATTAATATAATAAAGTAGTCAGGGACTGGGACTGAAAAATAGCATCATCAACAGATATTACCATTACACTAGAAAGGTACTTTTCTAAGTAAACCTGCAGTCAGTTACCATTACAGCAACTATCCTTTAGGATGCTAAAAATACAATTATAATGGACTTCCAATTGTCTACAATTCAATGTGGAAATACTACAGTAACCTACCTATTTGGACTATGTGCGGGTCTCGAGAAATATGCTGTATCTGCACCACCTTCAGGTTAGTGTGTCAAAGTTACGTAGGATGCATAAAAAATGTTCATCACATAAAACTGTTCATACTGGAGGGATGTGATTTAACTCTCCAAACTTTTCTTTCGCAATATTTATATAACTAAAATATTCATATAAAACATACTGTGCAAAACACAAAAATGCTTAGTAGGAACCACATGGAAAACACTGTTGTTCAGAAAACTGCACTAAATAAGAATGTGTAGCTAAACTTGTATAATTGCAATGAAAGGTAAGCAAGGGAGATTAGAATTCCACAATCCTACTACTCACAAAAAAAAACCTGGCAGAATTTTGTATTTATAAATAAAAATAAGCGACCTCATGAAAAGAGCTCTGAAATAAAGATCTTTAGAAAAAAGCATAAATGGGATAAAGTACAGGTTAAAAACATGAAAAAAAAAATGTTCTTATGATTTTCCAAAGACCTTAAGAGACCCTTAGTAGTCATGAGCTAATGAAAATCTTTTACAGGCTGAAAAAACAACAGCCTGTACCCTTGGTAAATTTGATGGAGACCAAGAACAGAAAACAGCACTGCAAACAAAAGCATCAAAAAAATTCATCTTCCCAACATCTATAAAGCATTACATTTTAGACTTTGACCCTACTGACAAAATGGAGTTCCAAATTCTGAATGCACTTACGGCATTCCTCTGGCTCATCAGAGCCATCTCCACAGTCATCCACAGTGTCACATTTCCACCAAAATGGAATGCATTTGTCAGTTTTGCAACGGAACTGTAAAAGGAAGGACAGAAGGAAGAAAAGCTTTGATATGAATATTTATTCATTTATTGTTAAACAGAAAGTTTATGAAAGACAAGACTGCTTAAGTCATTGTTCCATTAATCAACTGTGGATGTTAACCTTATAAAACTTCTAAAAAAAAAAAAATATATTCTTTTTTTTTGGAGATGCTTTGCACTGAGAATTCCATGGATACAAATCGTTGTCATTTCACTGACATTGCTATACTGACTTACAGTGCCCCTGATATAAAACACTCAATGGATTTTGCTGCGTTCTATGATTTGATTCCTTAAGATATTATTCAAAACAACCACTTAAATTCTTGAACAGTCTTTGTAGGCTCTTGAAGCAGATTTGATATAATTTTCCAGATACACCAAAAAGCCCACACTTACAGAAAAGGGCCTTAATGTGCAGTGTTGTATACAGTATCGCTTATTTTTTTAATTAAATGAGAAAACCAGAAGCTAGACCTTCCAGTGTTTCAAAAGGAAAACCCTTTGTAAGACCTTGGCAGCTCCTTTACTCTGAACTCACGCAACCCTTCACCTTTGCTATGACTGAAAGAAGAATGCAAATCAAAAAGGGACTAGAAATTACTTGATGCAATCTTTTAAAGCTAAACCTAAAATCAGAGTTCATTATGTTGTTAATGCAAGGGAGAAAAATGCTGGATAGATTATTAGCACCTTTTAAGAAATGTTGTGTTTTCCTACCTGGTGTCTTTATGAGCACGGAAGAAAAAAAAAAAAAAAAAAGAAAAAAAAAAAAACCACCAAAACCAAACAGATTTCGAAGTGCAAGACATTTGATTTTCTGGGAAAAGACCTAATTTTTTATTCTTCACATTTTTAAAATCATTGATTATTCCATAAAGCTGCATTTGAAAGCTAAATTAAATTTTGCGCAGAAGGTCAATTTTATCTTTTCTGCCAAGAAAACTTAGGGTTTCATGGCCATTTACTTAGCAAGACCTATAGTTGGAGCTATGTTCTTCTACCATGGTAAGGGACAGGCTGGGTTTGGAAGGCACCTATCCTAAACTGTTAAACCGTTTCACAAAGTTATGCACAACAGGGTAGCTCAGCAGAAGGCCTGCAAACATAGGAGGCAAACAAACTCAGACAATTCCCATTCTTGGTATTTTCTACTTGCTAGTAAAGTCTTCCTGCTGCTTAACTGTTTTAAGGTACCAGCCTCACTCTGCTCACCACAAGGGACTTGATGCCGTTAAAATCACATTATTAATTTAATTACAGGAAATGGCTACTAACTTTTAGATGCTATTATGCTCTGCATGAAATGCATTCCCTTCTAAAGTGTGGATCCCAATTCTTTGCAAAACCAGGGGTCAGAGTCATATGAGTCTGCCTGGGATGGCCGAAGTTTGTGATATTCTACAGCCTCACGTGTCTCATACTAAACAATTTCTTACATCAGATTAGCCATCAAAGGCACCTGAAAAGTCTGTAGATGTGCAAGACCAGCATATCAGACATCCAACTCCTTTTCCTCAGAAATAGCTAACAGTGGGTATGTCAAGACTACCTCACAGGAACAGCCCTGATTTTACAGCATTATCTGAAAATCTTCAGAAGCAAAGTATGTATCTGAAGGGGGCCTATAGGGATGCTGGGGAGGGACTCTTCATTAGGGACTGTAGTGAGAGGACAAGGGGTAATGGGTTCAAACTTAAACAGGGGAAGTTTAGATTGGATATGAGGAAGAAATTCTTTACTGTAAGGGTGGTGAGGCACTGGAATGAGTTGCCCAGGGAAGTTGTGAATGCTCCATCTCTGGCAGTGTTCAAGGCCAGGTTGGACATAGCCTTGGGTGGCATGGTTTAGTGTGAGGTATTCCTGCCCATGGCAGGGGGTTGGAACTAGATGTTCTTAAGGTCCTCTCCAACCCTAACTAGTCTATGATTCTATGATCCTATGTTTTTGCCACGGATCTCTGCATCTGATGCCATCAGACTGATGAATTATTAAACAGTAAACGGATTTCAAAATTGGAAGAAAATTACTAAGAACCAATGTCAACTTGTAACTGTCTGAAGCAGCTTCTATTTAACTCTGCTTTCCCTCATATAGAATCCACAAGTGATAAAATATTTCTCCTTGAGGTTCCAAGATACGATGCAACCCTTCAATTCAGACTAACAATACATTATTTAGAAAAAAATAGAGCCAATTAGTCAACTGGCAGCATATAAATTCATTGTGGAATAAGCTTCCAATGCCATTTAAAGAAAGAAAAAAAACACCACAAAACAAAACAAAAAAATAACAACAAAAACAAGTGTGTTTTTTTTAATCTAACATATCTGAGAAGCTAACTATGGGAGGAAAATAAGTAAGACATGCATTTTGCAAGTGTTTTACACTTTCTTTGTGTTCATCACTTAATCAGAAGTAGCAAACAGACAATCTAAACAGAAAATATACAATGAACATAATAAAATCACACCAAAACTACCATAAGAGATCAGAAGAAGAAACTGGGAAGGTTTCTTAAAGAACAACATTACCTGAATGAAACTATGCATCACTTATTAATATGACCACTGTTCCCTAAAAATTAAGAATAAAACCCTTTCCTTGATGAGTATAGACATCATGATGTAGAATTTTGTAAGAGGTAATAAGCATCATATAATAAAAGTGGATTATTAGAAAAGCACAAATATTCCCAAATCATTGTTGTATACACTTTGTGTTTTTATATTTCATATTTCATACAGATGTTTTTTCCAAAGCAATTTTTATGGATTTAGTAGCAGTATTTGTTCTAGTGACTGGCAGAAACATCCACGTTTGAAAGGGAACAAGTTCTGCATTCTCTGGAAAAAAGGCATTTGTAAGCCTACTTTCAACTTAGAGCCTTGAAGATGAAATGCTTTAAAGGCACCCATGAGTTACTTAGTCTTCAGCTCCTTTGACTGATGCTTCCACATTTCATAAACACCAGCATTCCCTATTTAAAAGCAGGTGGGAACACAGTAAAATACTATCTCCACTCCCACTTCCCCCATACATGCGCACTTACCTGACTGGCAGTGCAGTTTGATAAGCATGTCTTGTTGTCCGCAGCAAGGTAAAAGTTTGTGGGACACGCACATGTATACATCTTGTCAGGGGCTAGAAGGCATAAATGACTGCAACCACCATTGTTTAGTGTACACAGATGTTTAGATACTGTGGACAAAATAGGAAAAGTACATCAGAGCCCATTATTTCAGTATATTTCAGGGTATCTGCTTTATAGAGGAATAAAAATGTATTACCCATACTATTTTTACAATGGAACATCTCAAATAAAAACCCAAAAGGGGCAACCTTTTCCTTTTGACTTTAAGCTATTCTCTGTTGTATGCAAAATTATTACTATGAACATTTTTTCTTTTTTTTTTTTTTTTTTTCATAACATACTGTTCCCACCTCAACGAATGGTAACTTTTACTGTAATTCAATGTCAGATCTGTACCTCCAGTCAGTATTTGGGTTAATTTTTAAGCACCAAAACTGGTATCCAGCCACTGAACAAGATATATCACATTTATTTAACCAACTACACTTAGACCTTCAAGCACAGATTTAGGTTTAAATATGGTAATTTGAAAACTTCCGAAACTGGAAACAGAACAGAAATAAAAATAAATCACTGCAGATAAATGAGCTTCCATTAAGTCAACAACTGGCTACTAAGTGAAATACATGAATGTGCTGTACGGAAAGCATAGACAGAATAATTACCATCAGGTTGCCTATAAGAGTGATACACCTGGATGTCTGTTATGATATGCCATGAGTTAATCAGTGATAGTCTGTCTGATCCAGAGGTTTTGTGGGCACGGCTGAGTGATTTGGTTTTCCCATCTGTCCAGTAGATGTAGTCTTCAAATAATGTTAGTGCAATCACCCCTGGAATATCTTGATTAGGTACTGTAAGAAAAGATGCTAAGATTAATGCTCACTCTTGGAAGACTGCCAGTTAAAATTTTCCATACTGCACGGGTTGACAGATAGAACTACTATATAATGTCTTGAGAATAATTGTCATGACAAGATGTCAAGCCTAGATGGTTCTTTATTACCAGTTATGATAAAGATGGATGGACTACGAGCTCTGCTTGCTTAGAATTAGCTGGGCCAATCAATGTGAAGGAAATGAAAGAATTTCAGTTAACAAAAATCACCTCCAGATTCTAAACTAATGATCTGTTAAGCTTTAAAGCAGTACGTAACATAGATATAACTTAACCTACTCTTTACAGAAGACCAATATTCATTTGACAGTTTAGGGGAACAAAAGTTACTAGAAAATACCTGAAACAGACGCATCTCCAGATGCAGTGTGTTTAGCACCCTTTAAGACAACAGTATTTTATTTCAGCAAAATATACTGACAAGAGAGATGGGGGGGGGGGGGGAAACGACACAAG
Source organism: Amazona ochrocephala (assembly GCA_039720435.1). Taxonomy (NCBI): domain Eukaryota; kingdom Metazoa; phylum Chordata; class Aves; order Psittaciformes; family Psittacidae; genus Amazona; species Amazona ochrocephala. The sequence goes on from CM077881.1 coordinate 36,915,553, forward strand.
GAGTTTTGCATTAAAATAAACATAGCAACAAAAGGGCTTACCGCTTATTCTTAGTATAACCAAGAATATAATTTAAAAATATAAACAAACTGATGATGACAACTCGTTACGATATCACAAAATTAGGAGCCAGCATAATTTTAAAAATGATGGAATGACAAAAGAAAAAAAAGTTTTGGAACGTTCTCTATCTTACTCTACCTCTTTAATCTTGAACTATTTGCTCTTGGTAAACGTAAACTGAACTCTTTTTTCTTTTTTTAACATATATAGCTGTTATAAAAAAATGTCGCAGGAGAATATCTGACTACAGTGATCAATTTGTATGTGCTAATTGAATCACTGAATCACTGTAGTTACTCAGATTAGCTGAAAAAGCAGATCAGAGCAGCTGAGTGTGTATTTTTAACCTGGAGATCCCTTACACCTTTACCTTGTTTTCTTAGATGAAAATAGCTTCAACTTTTTACCTGGAATGTGCTTAAGTAGAGTAAGAAAATCTCAGATTCAAGGTGGAACATTTCACAGTTCACTAACAAATGATGACTGATATTGAGTATATGGAATGACAAATTAGCAAATTCTATTTTGTATACAATAGCCTAGCCTTGTGATACTTAATTTCAGTGGACGGTAAGCTGCCATCTGGTCAAGGAAACCTTGCATCTCAGACCTGAAATTTTCCCTTCTTGTATGTTAACATATACCGTAGCCCATCATACTGAAATAACAGTATGAAGTTCTTTTAAAAAGCTCCATAATATTCGCAAGAAATTAGTCGAAGTGCAAAGAAATCATAATTTTGGGACTTACTACATAGGCAGCTTTTGCATGGCTCCTTACATAGTATAGTACCCCCAAGAAAAAGCTTTTCTAATTTCCCTTATTTGTAGAATCACATTATGGAAAGAGGACCTACAAACTAGAAGTGAATCACATCCCATGGCAATTGCTTCTATACTGTTCATCCGAGCAAGGAAGAGAAGTACTATTTTAAATTTGCTGCCAAACTAACATATCAAGTACAACAAAATATAGAATCATAGAATCATAGAATAGTAAGGGTTGGAAAGGACCTCAAGATCATCGAGTTCCAACCCCCCTGCCATGGGCAGGGACATCTCCCACTAAACTATGCCATCCAAGGCTATGTCCAACCCCACCTTGAACGCCACCAGGGATGAAGCATCCACAACCTCCCTGGGCAACCCATTCCAGGGCCCCACCACCCTCACAGTAAAGAATTTCTTCCTCAGATCCAATCTAAACTTCCCCTGTTTAAGTTTAAACCCATTACCCCTTGCCCTCTCACCACAGTCCCTAATGAGGAGTCCCTCCCCAGCATCCCTATAGGCCCCCTTCAGGTATTGGAAGGCTGCTATGAGGTCTCCACGCAGCCTTCTCTTCTGCAGGCTGAACAGCCCCAATTTTCTCAGCCTATCTTCATAGGAGAGGTGCTCCAGTCCCCTGATCATCCTCGTGGCCCTCCTCTGCACTTGTTCTAACAGTTCCATGTCCTTTTTATGTTGAAGACACCAGAACTGCACACAATACTCCAAGTGAGGTCTCACGAGAGCAGAGTAAAGGGGCAGGAGCACCTATAAGTACAGTTATTTCCATTATACTGGGTTTTTTTAACTCTTTCCTCTTTTTCCTTATTTTGTCACCACCAGATTTATCAGAATAAATTGCAAGAAAAACCTCCTAGATTAAGGAAAACACCCAAAGGCTAGAGCAGGGTTAATTGTTCTCCTTTTCTCTGGCAAGCAGTGCAAAAATGGACTACTTTCTGTAAATTTAAAGTAAAGCCACGTTAGTCATAACTGATAAGTACCTCTGCTTCTCCCATGTTACCTGTTTGAAAACATTTAATCAAGATGTGTACTTCACAAAAATTACATTATACCAAAAGAAGGGTCAGATCTCGATCAGCAAATTCATGGAGAATTTAAATAATCCTATTTTAACACAGAGCCATAAGAATTGCACTCAGTGTTAGTTACTTTCTGGAATTAAATATGTATTCATTAGATTTATTTCTTTCTTAAGATTTGTCATGACAGTGTCACCCTATGGCCTCTATGAAAGCTTCCAAAGTTGGGTTAAGTAAGCTGAAGCACTATTGGTATTTCAAAACACTCAGCAAAAATAACTACTAGAACACCTCACTTGCAGACCAATAACCTACTGGATACAGCTCTAGCAGTTTGTAAGTATTCTAGTAGACCAATAGCTACTACAAGTGCTTTTTCCCCCCATTGTTACAGCACCAAATCCTCAAACAATCCCTTGTAACCCACGCTTATTACTTTTCTCTCATATGGAAAAATCTCAACAAATACAGCTGAAGGGCAGTTCAATCAGAAAAGGAATAACTGCCCAGCTGCCACAGGACTCAGACTCCAACATCATGGACAGGCACACTGGATAGCTTAAAGGAAGAGGTGGGAAGTGCTTTCAGCCTCTTTCATAAGTCCTTTCCTGAACCGTGTTCATCAGCTGGCTGCTTCTGCTGAGTTCCAAGTAGTTATGTCAGTGGCTCAAGTTTCTTACAGCCTAGACATAGCAGATCTCAAAACATAGCTTTCATATACTGCAACACAGACTGTGTATTACACGAGTAAAAAAATACTCTACTCTGTGCCAGCAACAGAATTGTATTGATTTAAACTGATACTTCCTTTGATTTTCAAGACTCCACTCTTCTTATTTGATTAATAAAATGCATTATGGGAGCATATTCAACAAGTTACTCAACAATTCTGAAGGACAAAATCCATGGAATGCAAAATCACTACCCTAAGCAATTTCTGAGGAACAACTGAACCTGAAATTTGCTTTTGTGAGTCTTCTTCCTACCAAAGATGAGTGAATCCCTTGAAATCCCTCCTTTTCTAATAGGCCTTCTACTGCTATCTCTAGTTTTTTACCGGTGTTTGATTTTATACATAAACCATGGGTTCTCTCACACTGAATGCTAATCCTGAACAGGGCTTGACCACACAAGAAGATGACAGATGTGATGGGAAATAGAAGGTAGAAAAGAGAAGGAATGCATAGGCCTATCAGAAAGCCTATCATAAAGGAGGAATAAATACAGGTAGGTGGTGAAAGGGAAAAAAGGGGAGCCTTGCAACAGATCAGAAGCAGTGGAAAATAAAAATTATTAGATACTTTAACAATAATAAAATGACAATAGATAACATAATTTAGGGAGATAAAGTGCCGCAAAACTTAAGGGAAGAGCCACACATCTCCATAAGAGGGAACACCATTATGTAGACATATGAGAAGCATGCAGAGATTTAAGATGTACATCCATCTCTTTCTTGTACTTTGTACTTATTTGGATGTAAGAATATAAATTCATATGCTGTAAGTCATATCTGTAATAAAAATGCCAACTTTTCTCTTGTGTGAACTCTTTTTCCCTTATATTTTCTGAGTACATCCACTTAAGCATTAAAAAAAAAACAAAACAGTTTTTTTTTTCAAGGGTTGAAAATCCTGCCATCTAGGATTTCTTAACTTCAAAATATGCTTCTTCAAAAGCTATACAAAAGAAGAGAAGCCCAGTCTCTTTTGGCTTTTACTGAAACACAAGTATTTCCAAAAGTAAAATCAGTCTCACTAATATTTCGAAAAAATGAAAAAGTCTCATTGTCAGCCAGTAAAATTCATGTGCCAATAAGTACCCTTAAAAAAAACCAAATGCTACCATCTTCTAACCAATAAACACTACAAAAATATCCGTGCTCTATCATGTCCATGAAGGTTAGATTTTATTTGGTGTTCAGCTCATGTTCAAGCTGAAGCAGACTGATCACTTCTGAGCTAGAAAGATACCAGCCCCTTCCCATTCCAAAACAAAGGGACTACAATCTCGCTATGCCCTTGTGCAAAGTCTACAAGAAGGGGTGAAAAGATTCCTGTCATGCTCTTCCCAAAAACACATTCACAAAGTGAGAGTTCCAGTACTCGTAAGTAACTGCTAAAGGTAACTAATGGTTGCTAAGCATCATTTTAAATGGCCACCTTTCCCCTCTCTGGCAGTAGAGCAGTTTCTGTTTTACAATTCTGGCACCCCAGGACAGAAAATTTACATTGGTGATCAAACCTTAAAAAAACAGGCTACATTATTTTGCATTCCACTCTCTGAAACTCTAAATTGTCTGAACTGCAATAAAATAAAAATATAGAGCCTATTGATATCATGACACAAATGGAGCCAGTGATAAGCTCTTTTTTAACAATTAAGTACCCCTCCAATGACAAACAGCACCAAGGAAGCAAAACATTAAAAAAGAAAATAGCCATTATACCTACAAAGCCAAATGAACTTGGAAATTGCTCATATTGTGTGGCAATTACTTTCTCATACAGTCCTCTTTCCATGTGAACTCCCTTGTAATACTTTTTATCTCATTTTACATTCAGCTTGTAATCTCTTTGAGACACAGTAAATCCCCTCCCTGCAGGGCTGCTCTGAATCTCTTCGTCCAACCCATATCTGTGCCTGGGATTGCCCCAGCCCAAGTGTAGGACCTTGCACTTGGCATGGTTGAACATCATGAGGTTGGCACTGGCCCACTTCTCAAGTGTGTCGAGGTCCCTCTGTATCCCATCCCTGCCCTCCAACATATCAACTAAAACACATAACTTAATGTCGTTGGTAAACTTGCTGAGGGAACATCAATCCCACTGTCCATGTCACTGACAAAGATGTTGAACAGGATTTGTCCAACACCGACCCCTGAGGACACCACACATTACTGGTCTCTGCTTGGAAACTGAGCTGTCGACCAGAACTCTTTGTATGCAGCCATCCAGCCAGTTCTTTAAGCACCAAGTGGTCCATCCATCAAATTGATATCTCTCCAATTTAGAGACAAGGAAGTTGTGCAGGACAGTATCAAACTGTCCTGGGTTCAGCAGTAGCAGACATTTTTCTCCTTCTTGGTAGCTGGTGCAGTGCTGTGGTTTTGACTTTCGGCCTGGAAACAGCGCTGGTAACACCAGTGTTTTCAGTTACTGCTCGGTAATGCTTTGGTCTGACCAAGGACTTTCTGAGTCTCACGCTCTGCCAGGGAGGAGGGGAAGCCAGGAGGAAGCAGAGACAGGACACCTGACCCAAACTAACCAAAGAGGTTATTCCATACCACAGCACGTCATGTCCAGGATGCAAAAACGGAGGGCAGAGACCTGGAAGGGTGGGGGTTCACTGCTAGGTCCGGCTTGGTATTGGGTGGTGAGCAGTCGTATTCTCTTTCTTTGTATTTCTCTTGTCATTATTATTATTGGTAGTAGTGATTTGTGTTATACCTTAGTTACTAAACTGTTCTTATCTCAACCTGTGGGAGTTGCGTTCTTTCGATTCCCCTTCCCATCCCTCCAGGAGCAGGGGGGAAGAAAGAGGGGGGGAGTGAGTGTGCAAACTGCATGAGTTATAGAGGCTTAAACCACAACACAAACGCTTTGCTCAAGTCCAGGTAGATGACGTCAACTGCTCTACCCCTATCCATCATTCTGTAGCCCCATCACAGAAGGCCACCAAATTGGTCAGGCAGAATTACTATTCTATGATTCTATGAATTTCCCCTTAGTGAAGCCATGCTGGCTGTCACTATTCACCTCATTGTTGTTCATGTGCCTTAGCTTGCTTTCCAGGAGAATCTGCTCCAAGATGTTTCCAGGCACAGAGGTGAGACTGACTGGTCTGCAGTTCCCCAGGTCTTCCATTTCCCCCTTCTTGAAAATGGGGCTTATATTTCCTTTTTTCCAGTCATCAGGAACATACTTGACTGCCATGATTTTGCAAATATGATGGACAGTGGCATTAATATATATTTTTTTCTGCAAAGGTAATATATACATCACACATTCATATGGTAAGTAAGGACAATACAAGTCCTAGCACTGAAGTGGCAGGATATGTTACAAATCAAAGAATGCAACTGAAATAGTAAAAACTGAGAATATTTCAGTATAATGAACTCACACAGAAATTGTTATATATCCCAAAACTACTATCACAAAAGAAGTAGGAAATTTAGACTTAATTCTAAACATTTTAAGGAACAAATGTATCTGTGGTATTATAGCTATTACATACGACTTATAATGATATCCCAAGAAGAGGTGGATAAAGTTTAAAAAATCTACCTTTAAAATCAGCTGATCAGACCTACGACTGAAATATTTTACTATCCCACTTTAAAACGCTTTATTGACTTTTTAATTTCAGTGTGAGCAGTTGTTTATATGCCAGTTACTCTGCGGCAGTAGATAGTAACATGCTCTCACACAAGTGATTATTCTCAAATATATACAAATCATCATGAGTAGAATGACTCAACAGTTTGCTAATGAGCTTCAAAGATGCTTTAATCATTTTTCATAGTTACAGAGCCATTTACCTGCCCATCAGCCCCTACACCTTGGACTCATGTCCTGCTGCTAGTTTCAATATTCATGAATCCTCACTCTGCCCCAAAGCAATTCCTTCCTTCATCTTCACCTCTCCATGCTCCTGCCTGTATTGTTGCCTGCCATCATCCAGCTATGAGCACATGAACTGCTAAGCCCCTTTGGTTTATCTCATTTATCACCTACTGCAATCATAGGAGCTGTTCAATACTATGCAACTTTCTTCATCAAAACCCTCCTGATTTTGACTGAATTGATATAAACCGGGGGAGACCTTGTGACACAAGAAACACTGTATTGTACGTTCTCTTTCTGATTACTTTCTGACAGGAACAACTGCATGCAAAGTAATGCCCATCCTTTAAAATTTTTGATGGTACATGTCCAGCTCATATGGAAATATGCATGAATGTCAGCTAAGTTTTTCATGAATATATAGAAAAATTATTTTCAGAAGTTTATAATCTAATCAAATTTGGGCATATTATAACAAAAATAATGGAAGACACAAAAACCAACCTGATGGCAATCTTCATAAACTGGGCTACATAAACTGGAGACTATGGAAGCTTAGAGTAATTTAACTGTGTGAATAGCCTTTAATATAGGTATTTTTCCTGAATATTATCCTTTAAAAGAGATAGAATACAAAAAAATGAAATAATCAGATTTAGGAAGACACATGAATTGGAAAATTTTATCTGAACAATTATAAAAACTGAATCAAGAATGCAATAGTGGAGTGAAGCAATTATCGGTTTGTGTTATCAGATATGGCTACAATGAGTAATTCTATAGACCCCTCAAAAGTTGGGAAAAAATGTCTCAATATCGGAACAACTGTTTATTCCTCATCTGCTGTGAGAAATCTTATTTTCAGGTTTCTCTAATTTTTGAGCTATGAAAAACAGTATAAATCTGGCAGGAATTGGTTTCCATAATCTCTTAGATTAAGGATGATTTCATTAATAACTGCATTTACTCTTTTATAAAACTGTGGTGGCAAAGTTCAAAATTAGACACAAATGCCCACTTTTCACCTACAAAGTCTGTATGAATAGAAATTTTTGAAGAAAGGTCATAATCTCCAAAAATCTTATACTCAATACTTTAAAACTTGCATACATGTATACCAATTCTGAGGTTTGTAAAGACTCTGGCAGAAGCCAATTCTGAAGAAAAGTGTTCTTCAAACTGAGATGCTATAGGGAAGTTTCTCTCTGCTAACACTATAACAGCTAAAGAAGTAATTTATGAATACTTAATTCATTTATGGTAAAACACCTCTCCATTGCTTAATTTTCCCACAGCTGTAAAACGAAGAAATAAAGTTCTCAACTTTTGTTTTTACAGTATAAACATCAAAGAACTCGACATAGAATCATAGAATCATAGAATAGTTAGGGTTGGAAAGGACCTTAAGAGCACATAGTTCCAATCCCGCTGCCATGGGCAGGGACACTTCACACTAAACCATGCCACCCAAGGCCATGTCCAACCTGGCCTTCAACCGCCAGCGATGGAGCATTCACAACTTCCCTGGGCAACCCATTCCAGGGCCCCACCACCCTTACTGTAAAGAATTTCTTCCTCAGATCCAATCTAAACTTCCCCTGTTTAAGTTTGAACCTGTCACCCCTTGTCCTCTCACTACAGTCCCTAATGAAGAGTCCATCCTCAGCATCCCTATAGGCCCCCTTCAGATACTGGAAGGCTGCTATGAGGTATCCAAGCAGCCTTCTCTTCTCCAGGCTGAACAGCCACAACTTTCTCATCCTATCTGCATACGAGAGGTGCTCCAGTCCCCCGATCATCCTCATGGCCCTCCTCTGCACTTGTTCCAACAGTTCCATGTCCTTTCGATGTTAAGGACACCAGAATTGTATACAATACTCCAAGTGAGGTCTCACGAGAGCAGAGTAGAGGGGCAGGATCACCTCCCTCGACTTGCTGGTCACACTCCTTTTGATGCAGCCCAGGATACCCTTGGCTTTCTGGGCTGCAAGCTCACACTGCCGGCTCATGTTCATTTTTTCATCGACCAACACCCCCAAGTCCTTCTCCGCAAGGCTGCTCTGAATCTCTTCCCTGCCCAACCTGTAGCTGTGCCTGGCATTGCTCCGACCCAGGTGGAGGACCTTGCACTTGGCATGGTTAAACTTCATCAAGTTGGCATCAGCCCACCTCACAAGCGTGTCAAGGTCCCTCTGGATGGCATTCCTTCCCTCCAATGTATCAACTGAACCACACAGCTTGGTGTCACTGGCAAACTTGCTGAAGGCACACTCAATCCCACTGCCCAAGTCATTGACAAAGATGTTGAACAAAACCGGTCCCAACACTGATCCCTGAGAGACACCACTGGTTACTGGTCTCCAGCTGGACACTGAGCCATTGAGCATAACTTTTTGCGTGCGGCCATCCAGCCAGTTCTTTATCCGCTGCGTGGTTCACCTATCAAGTTGATGTCTCTCCAATTCAGAGAAAACAATGTCATGTGGGACAGTGTCAAACGCTTTGCACAAGTCCAGGTAGATGACATCCACTGCTCTACCCCTGTCCATCAGTTCCATAGTCCCATCACAGAAGGCCACCAGATTGGTCAGGCAGGATTTCCCCTTAGTGAAGCTATGCTGGCTGCCACCAAGCACCTTGTTGGTTTTCATGTGCCTCAGCATGCATTCCAGGAGAATCTGCTCCAAGATTTTTCTAGGCACAGAGGTGAGGCTGACTGGTCTGTAGTTCCCCAGCTCATCCATTTTCCCCTTCTTGAAAATGGGTGTTATATTTCCCTTTTTAAGACTAAGCTCAGAGAAGCTTCTTTATTTCTTAAACTGGACTGTCAGAATGCACTTTTATGGTTTAATTATACTTCAATTCTCATCTTCAAAAAGTGAAATGGGAAAATGGTAGGTACCTCTGGGTTTTAAGAGCTCTGAAGGAGAGAAAAAAATGCATGAGGCAATCAGATACCTAGGGAACTGTGAAGCTTGCATCTCCTCTGGGCAGTGGGCACCAAAAGTAGCTGTAAAGTTTGACAAACACTAAAATGTTTGGCTCTTTTGGCTTTTTTTGAATGCTCATAGAAGCAAAACAGCTTATTGCTTAGCCAGATTAGTGCTTCAATGCTTGCTTAATCATTTACTGTGCATAACATTTGTGAATGCTGCAGTGCTAAACTGGCTAAGCTCTTAAAGAGTTTACATAATCAAGAATTAAACTTCAAATACATAAGCAAGGTCTTGATGTTGCCCTAGCATCAAGAAGAGCTCCCAGGTACTGTAAAATTTCTGGCCTAGTTAGCATGTTTTCAAAGTTCTTACTAGGACTCTCTTGATAATTATAAAAGCCCATTTCTCTACTGAAATGCAGAAACTTTACAAAAGAAAAGCAGCAGATGTTCTCTTTTCCTGAAAAATTCTTAAAGATTCATAAGAAAATAAAAAAAAACAAACCTGAAAAAACACCTTGCTGCAGAAAGTGTTAATGCTAAGATCTAAATACAGGTAAACTCCCATTGCATGGAAAAAAAGGTTCTTGGTTTAAGATACAGGATGGCAATAATTACAATAAATTTGTTCTGTTTGTCCTCAAGAATTATTTAGTGCAGGGAACAGCACACTGCAGTCCATCTCATACAACAATATCTCTTTAGGATGTAAGATCAACCCATTCTGACAAGATAAGTTATTTGCTGGGCCTTGTGACATCTCTGTGACATTCTCAGATACATTCTGTAGCAGATAATTTAAGATAGCAGACGCATGTTATCAGAAAAATTTGCCTTATCCTCAAAGGTCACAGAAACAGGTGGAAAATACTTCGCTTACAATTACTAGCAATTCAGATTGCGTCACTCACATGACTACCATTTATACTTTTTTTTCTGCTCTGCGAGTATGTATTTTATGGTCAGCATATCTGTGCCTTTATGCTTCTCCATTTGAAAACACAAAGGACAGAATAAACTCAACCATCTTTTAGTTAACCTTGACAATAGAGTGTGTCTCAAAATGGGCCATGAAATCCACGTGAACAATAAGTCTTCAAGAAACACATTTATCACAACGTATAAACCTGATCATTCTCATTTAAGTGCTTATTAACATGGATTACAATATCTTGTATCAGAAACCTAGAAGGGATCACAGTTTCCCCTCCTCTAAAGCCCAAGCACTGCTGAACTTCCCTGAGTTTCCCTTATTAAGGTAATTAGTTTGCAATGGTTAAATTGTACCTTCCAGAAATATTTTGAGTCTTGTGTAGAAACATGAAGACATGCAAAATTCATTTGGTAGTTTGCTCCAGGAGACACAGGGAAAAATTCTGATTAAAGGCAAACTGATCATTATGTAGGAGCTTTGCAAAATTTGCAAAAGCACCTTTTAGAGCACCTACAGGCATGTTCCATCTATTTCAGACACCAAGAATACTACTGCTTCTACTGTAGAAACTTTCATACAACTTGATTTTGTTTTGATAACTACATTTTGGGTGCAGATCCTGACAACAGAAAGTGACAAACAGCAATAGCTAAGGAGAAAATCTTCCTCCCACATCATTTAAATACTTCAGGATCTCTCTCCGAAAGTGTTTCTTATTGCTTGAATATTCACAGATCAGATCAGATTTACTCAAAAGTAGTGTGATAGCCGGTTTACACAAAGACACTGTCACTTCTGGAGCTTGCCTGAGATATTTAACTGGTACCAAATATTTATAAATTTTCATTCACAAATGGAAATGATGAAACTATCAGGTGTGAAAGCCTACAGAACTTCCAGTAATACCTGACTTCTAACACTTTGAGTATCATACCTGGAGAGTTAGACATGCTCTTTAAACAGTCATGAATGCAGTCAGCTGTCTAAAACTAGCAGTGGTGCTCATCTCCTGTAGGAGAAAGAGAATTTGTTGTATGAAACACTGCTCTTCACTGGTACCAGCTGTGGCTTTGTGACAAATATTCTTCTCTAGGTTCACATATCCTCAGGGGAAGACACTAACTCCATGAATATAGAAGAATTTTAAGCTAATTTTACCACCTCGGGCTTAAGAAACTCATAGGCTGGAGATAAAGCAATGGGCACCAAAGACAACATGACTGGAATTCTGCAGATACCTTCTGAAATTTAGCAATAGGAGAACATTTTCTGAGAAAGAAAAAATCTGAAACTTTCAGGTTGAAAGAGGAAAATTGAGAAAGGTTAGATCACTGTGGTCAGGTTGGGGCTAAGAGAGATACAGTGTCTATTCTTTCCTAAGAAAGATCCAGAAAGAAGAGTGAGAGGATAATTGTATGAGAACAAGATAGCAGGATAGCAGCACAGTAAATAACGTGCAGAGAAGTACAGATCTTTGCTTCATCTGTCAGAAAAATAGACTGTCAGGAGGAATCCAGCTGGCAATCGGGGGTATGTCTGGGCAAGTACTGCTTAGATGAGCAGGTTATGACTGTCCTGTGTTCATTCAAAAACCACGGAAGTTAATTCTGAGATAAACAGGAATGTTTACAGCTCTCATAGCTATTGCTGGAGTATCTCCAATCTACCACCTCAAATAACTGTCTTTGAATTGCTCATTATGTATTTATAATTTGCTATTCATGAATAAAAGGGCTAGAACTTTTTTTTCCCCTTTATTTCAGAGAGAAGCTTCAATCTTAAAATAAAGTAGTTACTTCATGGACTCTGGTTTTGAGAAAACCTGGAGGCAGCCAACAGGGAAAAAAAGCCTAAAATAAAGCCCAAATGTAAGTTTTACCAGGATAGTCACAGTCTTGATGTGTTGGTAAAGATTGTAGAAGGGAGCTCCAATAAGAGTTCCATCTCAAAGAAAAAAGCACAAACAAAACAAAAAAAACCACAAAATGAGCACGCTGATATTGAGTATTCCATATATTTGAATTAAAGGGAAAGATCTTTAATTACACCATTTGAAATATGAGAGCTATTCATCATAGTGTAAAACTTTTTTTAAACACTTTATAGATAAAAGATACCAGCTTTTAAATTATCTGTCACGTGAGAGGCAGAAAACAGGGATAAAGATTACTTCACTACGTAAGTATTTCAAAAGTTATTCTTTTCCCATCTAAAGCCCCCCAAAGGAAAGCCCCAAATTACATTTGTAATACTTATCTCCTTATCGGCTCGTGCTGAGCAAACTAATGGGCATTTCCAGGCCTTCTCAGGCTGTACTAAAGGTTACTATTAGCCACGTTCTGGCACAAGGTACACAGGGTTTATCTCTTCCCCTTTTAACACCCAGGTTTCACTGGCTTTGTAACTTGGTTGAGAACGCGTTGTGAATACACACCAGAGTGCAGAACTGACAGGGCAGCCTCTGGCTGCTCAGTGTGTTCCTCGAGTTTCTGTTTTCATTTGACAATTTTTCCATAGACATGTATTACTGCATGCTTAAAAATTATTCATAGTCATAACAGAGAAGGAATAGGAAAAACAACTTTTAAAATATTAATAAAAAAGAAACTGTATCAGGCCTGCAAAACTGTTCTAAAGTACTTGTTACATAATTACACTTAACATGCACATCATCTTCAATTTAAAAATTATGAAAAACAAAAATCTGTTGACTAACCTTTATGTCTGTGAGATCCATCCATGTCAGAAAACTCAATATGATTTTCATCAGCCCAGTACAGTCTGTGGTTGACATAATCTATTGTAAGAGCCATAGGTCTAGATATCTGTGTTTCTATGACAACTGTTTGACCGGAGCCATCCATACCAACACGGCCAATGTGAGGATACTCACAGCAATCAATCCAGTATAAATATCTATAAACCAAAACACAACCGCTATTTTGTTGACAGATGCAAAAATAATAGCAATAAAAAAATCAATTAAGTAAATTAATCTCAAGAACAAATCAGTAATTATTCTATAATGTTTTCATCTTCCAGATAGATTTTACAATTTTTCTAGACCCGTGTTTAAGCATATGTGCTAAACAAGAAGGATTTGAACAGGAGTGTCCTTACACTAGATATAATTTAATCAAATTAATTATTAACTAGTAAAAAGTACATTTAAATTGCTTAGTCTTGATACCTTAGAATGTGAAGTACAGCCAGACTGAATTTTACAAATCTCATATCCTGCAAAAATGGCATCAGAACTAAACTTATCACAAATACTGTATTTCAGTCACTATTTTTTTATGCATATTACAAACCCTCATTTTGTCATTAACAGTAATATAACGCAAATTGCATTACTTCAAGAAGTACTAGTTCCAAAACATTAGAACTGTTTCTCACACAAAGGGCTTAAAAATGGACAAATTGTTGAGAAATAGCAATTTTATCCTGTACGCTGTTTAGCCGCAATACAGAGCATGTTTTTCATAAGGAAGAGAAAGTCCTATTATATGGCATATCGATACATGTTGCGACTGTTGCATACACCATTACTTACAGCACAGATCTTTCCAGCTGGGAAGCTGATATGCTTCTACTGTACAGGTTTTGGACAGCCTATCAAAAACCCAGGTGCAGCTTATATTCTTAACAGCCACCTGGAATGCTGCTTATGCGCAGGAATAAATAGGGGCCCTAAGAACAGATACAGGTATCCTACAAAATGCAGGTGCAACACGTTGGCAGTTAACCTGCTTCACATAAGCAGTAAAGAAAGGGAACTTCTCCCAGTGACTCCAAGAGAAAACTTTTTATTTGGAACATACCATTACTACCGAATGGCATCAGCAGTAGAATTGACTCAGCATTTCTCATTTGCAAAGAGAGAGAAAAAAAAAAAGAGACAATACTATTCCAAATGGCTGGGCAGCAGGTGCACTTAACTCTGCTCTGTGTGCGTGTCTGGGTGCTTAGAACTTCTGGGGACTAATTATAAACTGGAGATTGTTTAGAAACCCGGAAGATGCATCAACATTTTGCAGGCATCATTTACTTGCTGTGTTGCTGCTATTGACATTGAATGTATACTTCACTAATTTCCAATTAGTTACCTTGCATTAACAAATCAACAACCTCCTTTGATCCTGATTTGGTTTAAACTACACGAACAAAGCAGGTTTTCCTTACAACAGCCTATTGTTGCAAAGTGCTCCTTTCAAAACACCAGGTAGTTTACAGAAGTAAAAAACAAATGGAGTTTGCTAGGAGAGGTGTGTTTGTTCCTTTCTTTCGTCAAGGATCCAGAAGTCCATGCTGGCAAGAGGTGTGGCGCAGTGAGAGAGAAACAGTTGACTGAAACAGCAAGTAATGAGAACCCACTAGATGGATTTCAGGATTTTACTTCGTAGAATCAGGGAATGGTTTGTGTTTCAAGGGACCTTCAAGATCAGCTAGTTCCAAACCCCCGCCATGGGAAATGGACACCTTCCACAAGATCAGTTTTTTCAAAGCCTCATCCAACCTGGCCTTGAATATCTCCACAGCTGGGACAGCCACATCTTCTCTGGGTAACTTACGCCAATGCCTCACCATCCTCACAGTAAATTTCTTCCTTGTATTTAATCTAAATCTCTCCTTTTTCATTTTAAAGCCATTTCTCCTTGTCCTATCAATACACACCCTTGTAAAATGCCACTCTCCAGATTTCCTTTAGGCTGCCTTTAGGTATGAGAAGGCTGCTCTAAGGTGTCCCTTGAGCCTTCTCTTTTCCTGGGTCAACAACTCCAGGGGTTCAATTGTCACACAACCAGGAAATACCTTATATTTTCATTCATCTTCTGTTTAAAGAATATAAAATCTTTCTTCTTCTATCAATTAAATTAGATGCTGGCATGAAATGGTTAGATGATTTATTTGAGTCTCTCTCTAATGCTGATGTGGTTTTACTCAAACAGAAATAACTAAAACTAGAAAAAAAATCAACACAAACAAAAGAATACCAACCACCACAAAAAACCCCAAACCTCAGAATCAAAACCAAACCAAATAAATAAATAATAATAATAATAATAAAATAACATGAAAAAGTTAAAAGAGCTTATATCTCTTGGGCTGGACAAGATGACCTTCAGTGGCCTATTCCAACCTCAAACATTCTGTGATTCTGAGAAAATGTGAAAATCAAATATTAAATAAGTCCATTAATAGAAAGATAATTCATTTTCATTCTTTTAAAACACATACTATTAGGTCAAATTACTCATGAACATCAATTCTATTGGGAAAATTATAATATTTTAAAATTATTATATAAATGTGGAAAAAACAGTTCCCATAGTTCCCACACCAGTTAAGAAATCAAAAATGGCGGTGGTGCCAAAACCTGCACTCAGAATAACCACAAAGACTTATATTAATAAATAAATAAATTATAAGTCAGGCAATAATTAACAATATTAGCAATTAAAAGTATCAGTTAAACTAATTAGACAAACTAACTAGGCATTTCTCACTTCTTATCACTGCAGTTGCAATACATTTGTCAAGCATATTGATCATTTAAAATTTCTGAAATCTAAAGTTATAAATTAAGTCTCCTAAAAAAATCCCCCTGTATTCTAACAATTAATCAGTCCAGTTGTTAGATCTGTGTAAACCCCAAAACTTTGATTTCATAGACTAAAAATGGTAAAAGCTATCTTCAAATTACATGGGATATAACATTTTCACTCTGATTATTATGAAAAATTACCAAAGTTTTCAAGTATGTGGTAGTTTAATGGCCTAAATTATTCTGGAAATCAGTAAACACAGAGAAGAGAACCAACAAGACAACTCACTTCAGTGAACAAACAAAGCAAGACATAAGAATTGTCTTCTATGTAGCATGAACTTTTTGATATTTACTGACACACTTGTTAAAACAGATGGGGATATTTTTTTAA
Source organism: Amazona ochrocephala (assembly GCA_039720435.1). Taxonomy (NCBI): domain Eukaryota; kingdom Metazoa; phylum Chordata; class Aves; order Psittaciformes; family Psittacidae; genus Amazona; species Amazona ochrocephala. The sequence goes on from CM077881.1 coordinate 36,931,805, forward strand.
ATATCTGCTTTCTTTCTACCAAAATAAAACATTTTCAGAGTAGTAAATATAACAAAATGTGGTTTAGTAACTGCATTCATCTTTCTATTACACCAATTTTATATCTAATAATGAGACAGTAAGCATCAGTAATGCATTTTAGATTACTGACATCCAGTGTAGCTGAAAGTTAGATAATAAAATTTAATTAGTACTTCCTATCTTCTGGTTTTAAATATAAAATTAGGATTAAATATGAATTAGTGCAAAATGGCTGCTTCATACCCAGCTTGAGGATCTAAGGACAGATCTCTAGGAAACTTCACTCTTTTGCTCACAAGGACGGTAGGGTACAAGCCGTTGAGTTTAGACACCTCAATTATTCTCTTCTCAGTATCACACCAATAGAGATTCTTCCCAATCCAGTCAACAGCCAGTGCATTAGGAACAGCTGTATTGTGGACAACCTAAGAAAACAAAATTTACATAAATTACTGATCTAAATACTGGGAAAAGGAAAAACAATTCAAGTCTTACTAATACCAGAACATCAAGAGGTTGGATAAATGATACAGTGACATACAACATGCAAAAAAAAAGGTATTATTTCCTGTTAAACAATGATGCTTCCAAAGTAATGACACTTCTTGTGTAACTGAGACAACGTTACGCTTTGCTTATAGTAAGGGAGAATGGAGAATGCTGTGATGTAGTAATTACCAACTTTTGAACTTCCCTGCATTATGCTCTAACTTTCTGTCTTTCATTTTATGTCTAAAAAGAAAAAAAAAAAACTTTTTCATTTACCATTCTGTTTCCTTTTGTCATCGGTTCAGCAGTAGCAGTCATTTTTCTCCTTCTTGGTAGCTGGTGCATTGCTGTGGTTTTGATTTTGGGCCTGGGAACTGTGCTGATAACACCACTGTTTTCAGTTACTGCTTGGCAATGTTTAGCCTGACCAAGGACTTTCTGAGTCTCATGCTATGCCAGGGAGGAGGGGAAGCCAGGAGGAAGCAGAGACAGGACACCTGACCCAAACTGACCAAAGAAGTATTCCATGCCACAGCACATCATGCCCAGGATGTAAAAACGAGGGCAGAGACCCGGAAGGGTGGGGGTGCACTGCGTGGTCAGGCTTGGTATTAAGTGGTGAGAGATTGTATTCTTTCCTTGTATTTGCCTTGTCATTATTATTATTGGTGGTAGCAGTAGTAGTTTTGTGTTATACCTTAGTTACTGGACTGTTCTTATCTCAACCTGTGGGAGTTGCATTCTTTCAATTCTCCTCCCCATCCCCCTTGGTCTGGGGGAAGAAAGAGGGGGAGTGAGTGAGTGAGAAAACTGCGTGGCTGAGTGGCTTAAACCACGACACTTTTTCAAAGAACCAAATGGACATCATAGCAGCCTTCCAATACCTGAAGGGGGCCTATAGGGATGCTGGGGAGGGACTCTTCATTAGGGACTGTGGTGAGAGGACAAGGGGTAATGGGTTTAAACTTAAAGAGGGGAAGTTTAGATTGGATCTGAGGAAGAAATTCTTTACTGTGAGGGTGGTGAGGTCCTGGAATGGGTTGCCCAGGGAGGTTGTGGATGCTTCATCCCTGGTGGCGTTCAAGGTGGGGTTGGACATAGCCTTGGACAACATGGTTTAGTGGGAGGTGTCCCTGCCCATGGCAGGGGGATTGGAGTTCGATGATCTTGAGGTCCTTTCCAACCCTTACTATTCTATGATTCTATGATTCTATGACATGAGGCTTCTTTCGTCATAGCATGCTATCGAACACGTGTTTATTAGCTTACCATTTCTCTCACCAGCCCACATCAGCAATATCTTTCATTTTAATATCACAGGAGTGTCATGTCATCATGACAGATACACCATAAGGGCACTCAACTCAGGCAAACAGAAAAAAGATAACCTAGCTGGAAACTAAATACTACACTCTTATTTCCAGCATTCATGTGGCAGAAGAAAGATGAACTTTCTAAGTATTAGTTAAGTTTCAAAAGGACCACAATATTAAGGAATGAACTATGATACAGAAGCAATTTAGTGACCTACTGGAAAGCTTGTGCTCCACTGACAAGGAGGTGTTAATCTCAAGGTTTTTGATGGCTTCAGTAACTCTGAGACTTAAACACCTCTAGATATATATGATTACAAATCTCATCATGATTGTATGACTCAATCTTGCTTGGCTGGGAGTACTTCATGTTAAGTGTTGAGTAAGATTTGAATGTTCTAAATCATCAGACTCTAACTTCTAGGCTTAAAATTTCTATTCCTAATAAAGTCTATTTTGATCTGCTCTATTCCCGATTAGGTCCTGGCAAGGTCTGTGCAACTAGAACTTAATTAAAAAACAAACACACAAAAAACCAACAGAAATCAGAGAGAGCAATACTTGGAAATATTTGAGTTTTCTTAAGTATTAATAATGGATTTATTACTGTAGTGTACATTCTAATTTATTGTCATCTTTACCACTAATAGCATGTGCAATAAAGTATAAACTTTACTGGGAAACCTGATTATGTACAATTGTGCTATTTCTAATTTTATTTACCATTTGAAGATGCTGCAGAGCCTTCAAGATAAGAAGGGATACTATGAGATACTTTAAACCAATTTTATAGTTATGAATATGTAAAAGTACCCTTTGAGGTTATTACGTTATTTATCACCTTATAAAATCTTCTAAAAAATCCAGGCATGCACCCACTTCTTAATATGAATAAAATACCTTATTTTCTAATACTTCAGCCCAGCTTCATTGTTTTATAAATTTGTAATTATAGTAAACATTGCACTGTGACATAGGATGTTTCACATAGAAATGGATACCTCTGCAAACTTAGTGGTTTAGCTACATGATCTAGAAGCATCAATCAAAGTACTTAGTCTCTGATGGATTTTCCTTTGAAGAGTCACTTCAAGCTTATGCCAGTAACTGAGATCACTAGTGTGACATTTAATGTACACAATCCAGCTTACTACAGCATTTTCCAATAACAGATTTTAAATGAATGCACTATTATACATGACACACTGTGCTAATGTTTGAACACATTATATGAACACATTAAGTGGAAAAGTTGTTGCTTCAATGGTGTAAATGTCTCCTACATGATCAGATGCAGAAGAAAAATGAGATGCCATCAGGTTTACCAGGGAAAGAAATCTTGGGCTGGTATGCAAAAAAGACACTATCTTCTAAAAGCAAATTCCTAGGTAATATATCAAATATTATCATTTAAGGAGGTTTGCTGGGAAACTGTTTGTAACATTGATTATTAAATATGTGCTAGGGTAACCCGTTAAAATTTCAGAGAGATGGAAAGTTATTTGGCACTAGATAAAAGATTACTGACAGAATATCAGATAACTACAATATATATAATTCTTGATACATTTTTGCACGTATTTTTAGCTTTCAGAAGCTAAACCTAGAACAAGTTTTTCAGTGAAAAAAAAAAAAATATTCGTATGAAAACTAAATGCACTTCCCACATACACACACAATTTTTGCTTTGAATTTTGCATCCTATTTGAATAAAATCTCCATCAACATGACAGTAGTTCTGTAAATTGCAAAATATTAATGAAGGAAAAAAGAAATACCCTCTATGCCCCCCAACCTAAATTTCTTCTAATGCTTGTTCATAAAAAAGTAAATTAATATTATTACATCATTACAAAGCCATACCTGGCAATTACAACTTTTTGACTGGGAAAACTATTCAAGGATTTAATGGATTATGAATTTCGAACCTCACACATGCCTCTCTCCTATTTTTTTAGGCTTTAGTTTGACCTCATTGGAATCGGAGTGCCATAAGTTGTGCTTGTCCACATGTTTTAAATTTCTGAGAACAATTACTTCCATTTGAAGGAGTAAGCAAGGTTCACTGATGGCAGTCAATTTCAAACCTTAACCCTTAAAAAGACTGAAGTTGGTGTGCACTGAATATGTGTCAGCTTATGTACTGAACCGCAAATGAAAAACAGAAATATTTTCTCTCTCTGCAGAATTTGCTGGTGTACAGTGACAGTACAAAACTCTCAGGCTACATTTCTGGTTATTTGTTCCATGTTTAAGAAGGTCAGGCATAAGTGAATAAACAAAGAATTCCTTACTGCTTCTCACAAATTCAGAGACAACGCTTTGTGAACTTATTCCACTAAAAAAAAAACCCAAATAAAACAGGCTGTGCAGAAATGGGAGCAGAATTTTGCTCTGGATAATTCACAGCAAAGACATTGAGTTATTTTCATTATCAGCATAGTAGAGGTGAGAGAAACTGAAGACCATGGAAAACTGTATATCTTTGTGGATGACATGGACACTGGGATTGAGTGCGCCCTCAGCAAGTTTGCCGATGACACCAAGCTGTGTGGTTCGGTTGATAAGCTGGAGGGAAGGAATGCCATCCAGAGGGACCTTGACATGCTTGTGAGGTGGGCTGATGCCAACCTAATGAAGTTTAACCATGCCAAGTGCAAAGTCCTCCACCTGGGTCGGAGCAATGCCAGGCACAGCTACAGGTTGGGCAGGGAAGAGATTGAGAGCAGCCCTGCAGAGAAGGACTTGGGGGTGTGGGTTGATGAAAAAATGAACATGAGCCGGCAGTGTGCGCTTGCAGCCCAGAAAGCCAACCGTATCCTGGGCTGCATCAAAAGGAGTGTGACCAGCAGGTCGAGGGAGGTGCTCCTGCCCCTTTGCTCTCGTAAGACCTCACTTGGAGTATTGTGTGCAGTTCTGGTGTCCTCAACATAAAAAGGACATGGAACTGTTAGAACAAGTGCAGAGAAGGGCCACGAGGATGATCAGGGGACTGGAGCACCTCTCGTATGAAGATAGGCTGAGAAAATTGGGGCTGCTCAGCCTGGAGAAGAGAAGGCTGTGTGGAGACCTCATAGCAGCCTTCCAATACCTGAAGGGGGCCTATAGGGATGCTGGGGAGGGACTCGTCATTAGGGACTGTGGTGAGAGGACAAGGGGTAATGGGTTTAAACTTAAACAGGGGAAGTTTAGATTGGATCTGAGGAAGAAATTCTTTACTGTGAGGGTGGTGGGGCCCTGGAATGGGCTGCCCAGGGAGGTTGTGGATGCTTCATCCCTGGCGGCGTTCAAGGTGGGGTTGGACATAGCCTTGGATGGCATGGTTTAGTGGGAGGTGTCCCTGCCCATGGCAGGGGGGTTGGAACTCGATGATCTTGAGGTCCTTTACAACCCTCACTATTCTACGTTTCTATGTATACGAAGAAATAATACATATTTAGACAGCTTATACCTAATTATGCCTTTTTTTTCTTTCGCATCTGGTAAACCACACTGAACTGCCAATTCACTCAACTGTCACGTCATAAGGAATTTAGCTTATAAATACAGTCCTCTTAATCCTTATCTGTACTTCAAATAAGATACAAATGTGATTAAATTAAATTTTATTAGTACTTGCTAGCTTATGCTGTGTTTGCACGCATATACCAAAACTTTATAATCTGGGTTAAAAGCACGAAGGAGCATTTCCCCAAATTCTCAAAAAAAAAAAAAAAATTCTAGCAGTGACATTATTAATCCCCATTTACCTTGATCTCACTTCCGTTTAAACACATTCTGTTTATGCGACTGCCATTTGGTCTGCTGGAATCAATCCAATAGATGAACTCTTCTCTATAGTCAAAGTCTATTGCAATCACATTGTTCAGCCCCTAAAAACAGACAAAAAAAAAAAAGACCATTTATTCAAACGTTTGAATACCAACTGTTGGATAGCATTCAGAATACAAGATACATTGCATGTAACATTCAAAATGCTTTATTTTACTGACTGCCTATATTTGAAGTACCTCTCCCATTTTTCCATACTTTACCTGCAAATAATCAGTATATGATAAAGATGTGTAACAGAAATATGGTGATGAAGAACTATCTCACTTCAAAAATGCAGATGACATGAAACTAAAGAAGCTTCTCCATTTTTCCTTCCTATTATCAAATTGAACTTTAGCAGTAAATACTTTAACATTGGCTGCATTACTGTTAATTACTACCTTTGGTATTACTTTGGCAAACTAGGTAATATTCATTTTATAACAAGAAACTTGGAAATTTATGAACTTTGTCTAATGACAACATTTCATTGTTAATGCAAATTAATCAGGAATTCCAAACTGTGATGTTCAAAAAACCATTAATTTTTATTCCTTATTTTAAATTTAGTCTTAAATTTTTAGATGCTGTATTACAGGTTCTGTGTACATATATATGTGTATATACACACACAGAGGTAGCATATACATAAAGTGTGAAAGTTAAGAGATCCAGGCATCTCAAAGTCTCCTATGGCTCCAATTACTAAGCCAAATCGTTGCATGAAAAGGCAGTGATCATATTTGAGGTATTCCTACAGGTCAGAAACAGCAGTCATATAATAATGGCTTTTCATCCCAAATGGCAGGTAAGAAAGGAAAGGATTGCATTCAGTCAATGGTTCTTACTTTCTTATCTGAGAACAGGAAAGCCTTGCCCCACAATCTGCTTAACATTCTGATATGCAGTGAAATCTACACTTAATGTAAAAAGATGTGGTCATCAATGAAAGATGGAGCAACAGTGGTAAAAAGAAGGGATACAGTTTGCACTCCTTTTAAAACAGCAAACTCAGTTAATCAATACCCTTATCAACTCAATGACATTCTACTCTTGCATGGATCAGAAACCTCCCTTGTTAATGCAATTCATAGCTGTAGAGCGCCAGACTAGCCAACTCTAAAATAAACAACTAAGAATGACAATATTTAATTGTACAGAAAGTGATACACGGCTTATCTGCCAACTACTACAGTGTAATAATGTATATCTATCCTTTGATCAAAATGCAGAGGAAAAAGATTAGACTGCACAAATTATTGTTAAAGAAAGGCTGAAACAATACAGTGTTGAAGGACCACTCTCATTTTCAAAACTCACATATGATCATAGAATGGTTATGGTTGGAAAGGACTTTAAGATCACCCAGCTCCAACTCCCCTGCCATGGGCACGGATGCCTCTCACTAGACCAGGTTGCTCAAGGCCCTGCGCAACCTGGCCTTGAACATTGCCAGGTGCAGTGTTCAAATTCAAGTTATTCAAGTTGTTCAAGTTGAAGCATTCACAACTTTCTTGGACAGCCTGTTCCAGTGCCTCAGCACTATGACAGTAAAGAACTTCTTCCTTACATCTAACCTAAATCTCCCCTGTTTAAGTTTGAACCCATTGCCCTTTGTCTTATCACTATAGTCCATGGTAAGAGTCCGTCTCTGGCATCATTGCATACCATGTTTTAACAAAACCAACTGCAGCTCTGTCAGTCAAAACTGTGCTCCAAAGTACTTTTTCTGTCTTTCTCTATTGTTAGCATAAATATGCCTACAGATACAACCCAACTCCAAATTTTTAACAAAGAAGACAACAGGGGAATGAATACAGAAGACTATAACAAATTTATAACGTACTAGAAATCAAAGTCAGTAATTTGTGAAAAATTAGCTTTATATCTATATACAACACCATAAGACTTTCTTAAGTATTGATACTTAAGAAAGAGAACTGACTGCCTGCAAGTCTTTCAAGTATTTTATTTTAGTTCAGTTTTGTTCCAGCATTTATCAGGACATCAACTGTGGGTATAATTATTTCTGTATATCTGCAATTGAGCTTTTTGTCCAGACATCTCCTCTTTGTGACCTACATGACACTTTTAAGTCCTCCTCGTATAATTGTCATTTCTCATGTAATCTCCTTGTTTTCAAACATCATCAGCTGCACTATTCTGTCATTTTAAACCTGTGGTTTTATTTCTGTTACAAATGGCATATGGTATCCCAGGCCACTATTTGTGTTGCCTTGGTGCCCCAATTAAAAAATGGAGGTAAAAATCACAGCTAATGGGGAAGAAGATTCTATCTATCTATCTACTCTGTGGAAACCCTAAGGATTTTGATAATTAGGAGTGAAGGAAATGAAAGCAAAGAACACATGTGGGGCACAACTCAAACAGTTGTACTGTTTATGTACATTTGGAAGAAAAAAACCCAAACAAACAAAAAAACCCGAAAAGGCTGGCACATAACAACTCAGCAATGCCTCAATATTAATCTCTTTTCAGCTCCTATACTCTGAGTTTATATGCACAACTGCTAGAATGGCAAAGCACAGATCAAATACACAGAGAAGGGTGGGTCTGTTCCTTTGCCAGAGCAGCTCTGTTATTTGCTTCATCCGTTTGACTTCTAAGAAAGAGCTGATCCATCATAACATTACAAGGACAAAAAGATGTCCTTATGACAAAGACAGCCCACCTGTTCTGCTGGTATAGCTCCCTCTTTGCTTTCAGATCTGGATGCTTTCAAAACTGCCATATTTGTAGGATCAAAGGCCAGCAGGTTCAATAGCAGAGGTATTTATTAGACTCATGAATAAACATGATATGGAAAACACAGATTCTCTTCCATGGCTGGAGCTACATGGCCTCTAACATACTGAAGAGGAGTCCATTAAATTCAAGACTAATGAAGTGCTGAGTCAATCTGTCAGCACCAACCATAGAGAAAATTTATTTTTGCTCCCCTCTTTTCACAGGCTTCTATCAGTAGATATACCAGCAAAAGAGGAGAGGCAGTGAGATGTAAAAATGAGAGGTAGTCAGAAGGACTTCAGAAGAACAAACAGACTTTACCATAATGCTTGCTGTGCTTAAATAAAGTCAATGTTTAATGCAAGATGGTTAATTTTGTAATTACTGTTGTGGAGACCGAAGTGCCTCTATTGTGACACTAAGATGCGCAACTTACTGACACAAAAGTCACAAAAACCCTAACGATATTGGCTGGCAATAACTGATTTTTCTAGTATTTCTACAATTGATTAATTAGTACTCGAGGAAATAGATGTTTTTATTAAACATATTTTGGAACTTTTATCTGTGGTAAGTAACTACACTTAGGTGAAGCATAGAAGCAGAGCAGAAACTGCTAAAATGACAGCTCTGTATTTACTGGATGACCTTGCAATTTTTGTAGGTTTTTTTCACATTGTTTTTCCTGTCATAATAATTTAGAGTAATGATTAAAAAAAAACCCAAATATTTAGCCAAAGATACAAATTCAAGTATTGCAATACTGTAAATCTTGTTATTGTCTAAATAAAAAAGAAATAGATTTGGATTATGCCAGTAAGTAGCCCAAATAATACAAGGCTGAATAGGGAGTTTTCTGGCTTTTTTTTTTTTTTTTTTTTACTGAAATATACAAATTACACAAAACGCATTGTGACAGAAGAGGATCACAAATAACATAAGTTTTTTAGTACATCAGAATGACTGTTTAAACAACTGCCTGAGCTTTCATCACGTCAAATTCAGATAAAATATTACAAAAACTCTGAAGATACTGCAGTTGTTCTATGGTGCATACAATGCCAATTATAGGATGATGTTTCTGTCAGTTGCATACTTTAGAAAAGAATAAAAGTATTTAGTTAAACTTAGAGCATGGTACTATGATTATACCTGTTTCAACAAAGTGTAGTTGGATCCATCAGTGCTAATTTTTCTGATTTCATGATGATCAGCCAGAATTAAGAAAGGTTCCTCATCTAAACCCCGGGAGAAAGAATACATTAGACTAGCTTTTACGTTAATTTATGGAAAATCAGGAATACAATCTGAAATACAGATGGTTTGAAAAATAAATGTTACATGCTCTGATCAATGTTATGGATGAAAAGAATATTTAAAACATTCAAATGTTCCAAGAAAGATCAATGATGCAGGATAAAAATGAACAAAGCAATCAATTAGTACATCTTTCAATGTAAGTTGGTTGGTTTTTTTTGCCTTTGTAAGATGGGAACCATACTGTATTTTATCCTAACTTGATGTCAGAGATTGAATTTGAAATATATTTCATATCACGTTTTAATTTCAACATTTACTTTCAAATTTTCACTAAGGCTATTATTTGTTACAGCTGGAAACCAAGCACGTTTTGACCATTTCATTATTTTTTTTTTTTAAGATTTCAATACCCTGAACAGTACAGACATAAAGAAATAATTGTTTGGACAAACCTTGATTCTCTAATTCGGAACTGAAGCCAGATTTGGCTTTTTTTGCTCCTGGTTTTCTAGCTTAAAAAAAATATTTCTTTGGATTCTTATTCATGCCATCACTTACTTTGAAACAGTTCTGACACTGATATATGTAAGAGTAAAAAGAATAAAAAATCTGCCTTTATTTGAGCTCTATCAACAGAGACCTCAGCTAAAATTAATTTAAAAAAATACCAATAATAATTAAAAATGTGTTAAAGGTTTGTACCTACTGTTCATACATCCAGGAATGTACTATGTTGTCCAGCCTACCCTGCTCTTATACTGAATACATTGTACCACCTTGCTTGCATTTTATGTTGAACTCTTAAGACATCCAGTTCTTAAAAGATCTGAGATATCATCCTCAGCACTGACTTAGTGTTTTGCAGAGGATGGCTGCAACACTCTGCTGTGTTGTAAGGAGTTCAAAGGAATTTATGCCAGAAATCAGCATTAGGCCAAAGACCCATATGTTGATGCCTCCTTGCAGTATAACCACAGCATGGACTACTTTGTCATGGTCATTTCTGAAGTCCACTATATTACAACTCCAATAAACTCTACTATGATGTGTTCAGGCTCCGCTTCACATTTGAGTGATCTATGGCTTCTAAACGTACAAGTGGTTTATAAGGCGCAACGCAGGAGCAAAGCAAAAACCAGATACTATATTTCTGCCCTCTCCGGTGTTTCCTCTGGTTACGTGGGGAAGCACCTAAGACAGAAATATGGGGTGGACAGAGGTTCCAGTTTTGTCATTTAGAAAGAAAATATAAGGGGTTTTTATATTTTAAAAAAACCCACCAAACAACTTTGTGCAAGGCTAGAATAAGTAGGAGTCTTCTCAAGCCAAAGATTGCCTGCAATATGAAGGAAACCCAGCAGAACACAGATATGGGTTTTTTGCTATTTTCCTGTTGACATTTTGTTCTTCTTTTCACTGATCTAGCAAATTTCACTCCCTGAAGCACATAAAAATAACATCAGTGGTATAGACAGAGGGGTGAAGAAGTAACCAACATTCTTATGTATCTTGAACTTCACTGTGTATTATATGTAAGTCTAGAGGATGCAATATGCTATAGGAATAACAGATTTTGCAATTTCTATTATATTTTCCTGTTTCTCCTTTTCATACCAGGAAGTCTGAAAGTACAGTCTAATTTCTAAAGTTGATGAAATAAAACAGTACAAGTATTTTAAACACATCATAAACATGCTATTATCATGGGACACATTAAGTGATGTATTTTAACTTTCCTAATACTTTTTCCTAATAAAGTTACAAACTTAGACTTTCATAATACACTGTAACTATCCACTACAAGTGATTCGAGCAGAATACATACTAAAATAGAACTTATTACTACATTCAGACATTGAATCACATTCTTATCGTTCACTGCAGTAGTGTGCTTCAAAGTAACTGTTTATCCTGCATAAAAGAGTTACACAGATCATGGGGCTATAGTATTCCACAATTACCTGAAAGGGACTTGCAGCCATTTAGGTTATCAGGCTGTATTTCATACCCATCTGCACACAAGCATTTGTAGGTTCCATATGTATTGATGCATTGCTGGCTGCAGGGAAATCCAGATGAACATTCATCAATATCTACACATGTTTTGCCATCATCCTTCAGCAGAAATCCAGGCCAGCATTTGCACTGGGAAAGAAAACCAAATACATACAATTTTAATTAATCATTGATTCTATTTGTTATCTTACGTACTTTCTTCTGAATATGCTACAATCATGAACATTTTCATCTAGTCTCAGTTTTTCAAGTGTCATCTTAATTACTTTGCTATTTACACTGTTTACAGGCAGACTCCGTAATTAAGAATAAAGAATTTGCATTATATTACACCACATTTTTTTAATTATTCACCTTGTATCCAACAGGAAGATCCTGACAATCTTGAGAACAGCCGCTAACTTTCTTACTGAGGCATTCATTAATGTGGCAGCTTTTCTCATCAGATCCATCACTACAATCTTCTTTGTTATCACAAACATCACTTTGAAGAATACATTTACCATTTTTGCACATAAAAAAAGAACTGTTACATGACTGCTCTGGAAAACAAAAAAGAGAACACAACTTGGTGTGGTCTATTACTATTTGAAATAAATTTTTTCCTGGAACAGCTGCAATGTGTGCATCTGAGATGAAACAACTGTGTGAATTCCTTATTGATATTATTATAATAGCATTTTACTTTGCAGTATCTTCAAAGATTATCAGTCTCCTAGAGAATGTGTGAATACGTCCAACTTATTACACCCTCCTGCAAATTTGTTTTCATATAATTGAGAATCCTTTACCTTATCTCTGCACAAAACATAATTCTACAGTTTACAAAACTTAAAAACCATGGCTTCTGTCCCCTGTGGATGCTGAGGGGTTCAGTGACATGTCTGAGGACCATGCACACATGTTTTTTTCCCTGTTTGGCAAAACCTGAATATGTCATTTCAGCTACATTCAGATTCTTCAAATTAGAATTAGAATCCTCAAATATAAGGCAGGCATGTTGTTTTTCCTCAAAGCAAATGAGTGTTTTCCATCAAAATTAGTATAAAGGACTGGGCTACTGTCCTTTATCCTTCTTGTCATAAGATTTAGACAAATGTCTAAATCTTTCATAATAGTAGGTCTTTCAAAAGCTACAGAATAGAGTATTATATGCAGACTAGGATTCATTTACCTCTCAAAAACCAGTCAGACTGCAGCAAACTTATTCATGTCATTAGAAAATACCAATAAAATCAATCACGTTTGGCCAATAATTCACTAATAAAAATAAACAAGTGTTTATCATTTATAGGAAGAACGCCTTTATGCACCCTTTTGTATGATCTCCTTCTGTGTGATGAGTATATTAAATATGGAAAACATTCCCAGGGCAAGCTAGAAACTCCGGCAATTATTACACTAATATCATCGTATTTTAGTACTAACAGAATAAATGTGTTAAGGAACCATGAGTCATCTCAGGCCACACGAAATGGTGGCTTGACCTTTGTGAACTGAGGTTTTGGATGCTTAGGACTAACAACACACTCTTCTTGCAGGGCATAAGGAATATCACCATGAAAGCACTGGAGAGTTAACATACAAGGTTTTACATATGCCTGTCTACAATTCTAAACCACAGTTTTTCAAAAAATTACTCAAAAAACTAAATACAAACCTGAACTTCGGCATTTGATGTTTATAGGTCCTTCATCAGAATGGTCTGGACAGTCGAAATCACCGTCACACTGCCACTGAGAATTCAAGAGGCATCTTCCGTCTGCACAGGTGAACTCTCCAGGACGACAGTGACGATACCCTAGAAATACAGCAATCCACGACTTCATGCTTTGCTTCATGCTTTCAACATGAAGTTTTGCACATACTAGGCAATATAAGTAAAAGTATCTTTTGTTCCATACAGAGATACATATATGCTTATACATAAGTGTCTATCAATGAGAGAAATCAAGTGTCTCTTATGCAGCACAACACAGTCATGAAGCAATACCCACATACGTAAAATGTGTTCATGATGCTCTCAACCATAAATACATTTTCTTTTAGGTGTAATTTAACTTTCTGCTATTATTAGGACATTCTAGAAATTACTACAGCAAACATTTGCCAGTATTCTTTACTATATGCTTTCCCTTCAAAACGCAGAACCTTAGTAATTTTAACCACAATATACATGCATTTTCCAAGATGGTCACAAAATCGGATGCATAAAATGCATACATTTTAAAAATTAAAGTGCATTTTTAATGGAAAATCAAAATATATAATGAAGTACAGAAATCACAGACAGGCATTTGCTTCTTAGAACACAACCGTTCAGCCTAAAGTTAAAAAACAAAGCAGCAGAAAAACTTAGAAAATATAGGACACATTTTTTGTTTTCTTTTTTTAATTCAGTTTTGAAATATGAAAGTTGAAAAATTCCCAGAGGGAAAATCACCTTCTATTTGTAAAATATTTACTTGTAAAACTCATTACACTAGACCAACTACCAAAAAACCTACATTCCTGTTTGTGAAAGAAAAGTATGGCGTTTCCTGTATTCTATGTATATAAATCCTGCCTCAAAAAAATCTGTAGTCCTTTAGACGATTCTTGAAAGGAAACTTTGATTTAGTTTAAAACTCAAGATAGTATCTGTGGTAGCTCAGTATTCTGTCTCTGACAGCAGCAATGGGGATGCAATTTATGGATAATGTATTTTGTTCTCATGTTCACCCTATCTTGAATAATTGCTTTTTTGTTTGTTTTTTTTGTTTGTTTGTTTACATGTAATCATTAAGATTTCATTTAAAAGATAGGATTATACAATAGAATTAAAACTTGTGTCAAAGAAATTTTGAAGGATTAGAATGATTGTGAACTTTAAAAATCTGTTTAGCTACAAATTCTGATAAAAGTTAAAACTTGTTACTCTAATCACCAGTCCCAGTTATATTATACCTGAATAATAGAATGATAATATACCTTTAATGATATAAATTGAAACAAACAAACTAGATTTTAAAATTGATTCCCTTAATTCAGCTTTTAGGAATGTATTTCAAACCAAACCTCATCCCATTCAGTAAACTGTCCGCTGAAGGGTATCTTTTTTCTTTTTTTTTTTTTGGATATCAAGATGCAAAGGTCTAGCTTTAGAATCTCAGAGTTATGATCAGTTTGCATAGTTTGCAGTCAAATCAGAAATCATAAGTATAAAATCTTGGTGATTTTATTCTTGTTTGTTTTTACATCCTGACACCTTGAAAAGTATATTTTGGAATTTGATTCCTACTTTTCACAAGTAGTTCCCTTTCCCATAAAAGAATGTATAACGAGTTTACCACACTAGCCACACACTAAGATGTATATCTGATTGCCAACTAACAGAAAATTGCATTGGAGCCATGTAACCTGTAACAAATGTTGTTGTAGATTTCAGTTTGCTCAGTGGAAATTAAATAGAGCCAGTGCCTGAAGGTAGGTCTATACCACAATTAGATCAGAGATTTGTACATCCTCTGTTTCTGTTGCTGTTTCCCTCTTTTGTCTCTTTTCAGAAGTATGTCAAACTATCACTATTTATTTGTCAATATTTTAAGGGACCATGTATGCATATGATGCTGCAGTAAACGAATTATACCATCAAGAAATTAAAAAAAAAAAAAAAACTAAAACAAAACAACAAAACAACAAAAAACACCTACATAAAGTTTGTGACTGTTTCATTTAAATACCTATTTAAGAATTACAGCCTGCTTCCAAGCAAAATCTGATCAGAAAGGTTCTCCTACTCTCCCCACCAATCAACTGGATCACATTGTACTAAACAGATGAACAAACCCATAACAAGTCAGTTTCTGTAAAGGGTTCTGGCTCGTATAAACTATCACTAATGGAGGAAATAGTTCAAAGTTTCATTATTCGGTGGATCCACACTCAGATCTTACTTTTGGCAAAAGGGTCTGGAGAACCACATCTGTTAAGATACCAAACTATAACAGCATGTGCTTTGAACCCATCAGGATGGGTACCTCAAGTGGAGCTGCTTATGTAAGCTGACAGAGAGCTACAGCCTTCTGAGGATTAGTGGGCACACGCGCTAGGAAGCCTGTGTCCTGGGCTGGGGCAACAGGTACACTGAATGGTACTCTGTGTGTGTGTGACTGGGTGCTTGGAACTTCTGGGGACTAATTATAAACTGGAGATTGTTTAGAAACCCGTAAAATGCATCAACATTTTGCAGGCATGATTTACTTGCTGTGTTGCTGCTATTGATACTGAATGTATAGTTCACCGATTTCCAATTAGTTACCTTGCATTAACAAATCAACAACCTCCTTTGATCCTGATTTGGTTTAAACTACACGAACAAAGCAGGTTTTCCTTACAACAGCCTATTGTTGCAAAGTGCTCCTTTCAAAACACCAGGTAGTTTACAGAAGTAAAAAACAAATGGAGTTTGCTAGGAGAGGTGTGTTTGTTCCTTTCTTCCGTCAAGGATCCAGAAGTCCATGCTGGCAAGAGGTATGGCGCAGTAAGAGAGAAACAGCAGACTGGAGCACCTCCCATATGAAGATAGACTCGGAAAATTGGGGCTGTTCAGCCTGGAGAAGAGAAGGCTGCGTGGAGACCTCATAGCAGCCTTCCAATACCTGAAGGGGACCTATAGGGATGCTGGGGAGGGACTCTTCATTAGGGACTGTGGTGAGAGGACAAGGGGTAACGGGTTCAAACTTAAAGAGGGGAAGTTTAGACTGGATCTGAGGAAGAAATTCTTTACTGTGAGGGTGGTGAGGCACTGGAATGTGCTGCCCAGGGAAGCTGTGAATGCTTCATCCCTGGCGGTGTTCAAGGTGGGGTTGGACATAGCCTTGGATGGCATGGTTTAGTGGGAGGTGTCCCTGCCCATGGCAGGGGGGTTGGAACTAGATGATCTTGAGGTCCTTTCCAACCCTACCTATTCTATGATTCCATGATTCTATGAAACAGCAAGTAATGAGAACCCACTATCCACACTAGATATATTTCAGGATTTTACTTCGTAGAATCAGAGAATGGTTTGGGTTTCAAGGGACCTTCAAGATCAGCTAGTTCCAAACCCCTTGCCTTGGGAAGGAATACCTTCCACAAGATCAGGTTTTTCAAAGTCTCATCCAACCTGGCCTTGAATATCTCCATGGTTGGGACAGCCACATCTTCTCTAGGTAACTGATACCAGTACCTCACCATTCTCACAGTAAAGAATTTCTTCCTTGTATCTAATCAAAATCTCTCCTCTTTCACTTTAAAGCCATTCCCTCTTGTCCTATCACTAGATGCCCTTGTAAACAGTCCCTCTCCAGATTTCTTGTATGTCCCTTCAGAAGAAATTTTGCTCTAAGGTCTCCCTAAGCCTTCTGTTCTTCTCCAGGCTCAATAACCCATGCTTTCTCAGACTGTACTCATAAGAGACCATCTTCATGGCCCTCCCCTGGACTCGCTCCAAAATGTCCACATCTTTCTTATGCTGGGGGCCCCAGAGCTGAATGCAGTTCTGTGAGGTGTCACGAGAACAGAGTAGAGGGGAAGAATCACCTTCCTCGACTTGCTAGACATGCTCCTTTTGAGGAAGCCCACCATACGGTTGGCTTCCTGGGCTGCAAGTGCACACTTGCCAGCTCACGTTGAGCTTCTCATCAACCAACATCTTCTTCAACAACCCCAAGTACTTCTCCTCAGGCCTGCTCCTAATCAGTTCTGCACCCTGCCTGTATCCGTGCTTTGGTTGCCCCAGACCAGGTTCACATTAGGCTTCCTCTATTCTTGTGGATTTCTTGCCCACTACTGGCTGAAGTGTTTTAACTGGCTCGGCTTCAGAGGTTTTTCGAGGTTTGTGGGGTATTTTTTCCATAGCAGTTCACTTGGCTTGACACTGCTTATTATTAGAATCAACTATAAGTTACAACTATAGCAAATAATTTGTCACTGTAGCTCTAGCTCTGTGTTAATACCATGTTGTATTCGGTAATGCATAATTTAAAGTTGACTTTAAAACAATTTTAAAAAGCAAAGAGCCTTTTTTTTTCAGTAACAGAAGGTCTCACAGTTAACAGTCTGAGATTTGTCAATTTATTCTACTTTTGTTAATACTTGCCACATTCCAGAGATTCATCTGATCCATCCCCACAGTCATCATCATGGTCACATACAAACTGTTTGGGAATGCAGACTTTGTTATGGCACATGAAAGCATTCTCGTCACAAGTGTTATTAGGAGCTAAGGAAAAATACAGTACATAAAGATAAATGAAATTGAGAAAAGTAAGATATACACTCATTTTCTTACGGAAAGTTGAAATGAGAAGTAGTTAGTCTGAGTGGATTAAATGGAAATAAACAAAACTTTTGAGTCATACAAAGAGCACCACAGAATTGAATAGCAGACAAAGCCACTCATCTCCACAAAGATAACTAAAATGTAAGATCTCATGTAATTCAAGACAGAGGTGTCAGAAGTTTATGCTGTCTATAAATAACCTAAGGTCTGCCTTCAAAGAAAATAACACTTGGGAATTACAGATGTCCTTACTATGTTCCTCTGCTCCTGACAAAAGCTCTTTAAAATCCATAAATACTCAAAATATAACTCAGCCTAGAAATCATAAGTGATAGAATATGCATTCAGTGGTGAGAACATATTTCAATATTTTTAACCTATACCATTTTTATATACATTAATAAAATAAACTCCCTAATGAAGCTATTACTAAACTCCTGACACTTTTAATAGGAACATATCTCAGAAGACTGGAAGTAATAGCTTATAGGGCAAGAGATGTCAAGTTCCTAACAGCCAGAGTAAATTGGAGACAGATCCGTGCCTCCCTTTTTGATGCACAACCCCCCTGAAATGCAGCAGCATTTTCTTCGGAAAAAGCAATAAAACTGCATGGTCAATAATGAGCTAATTTTCATTAGTAACCATGTTGTATAATGTCTGTGTCATGGCAAACATACTGATCTTCAGCTGATGCGCCTCAGTATATATTAGCAAAATGGGAATAAGTTAGGCTGATTAAAATACTGAAGAATCACAGTATGCATGCCCACATGTGGTCCTTCAATCATTACTAACAAACATTCTTGACAGTATAAGAGTACACTGCCACAAACAGAAACAGCATCTGGCTATTGTAAAGTCCCAAGAAAATAAATACTATAACTTTTTAACATGCATACCACAGCCTGCTGTTGACAGCTCATCACTTCCATCAGGACAGTCTCTTTCACCGTCACAAAGCCAGTGTTGGGGAACACAAGCATGCGAGCCCAAGCAACTGAACGTATCTGCTGCACAGGTCACTGAACCTGAAAAAGCATTACATGTGAGTCTTGAACAGGTTCTGATTTTTTTTTTTTTTTTAAGGTAATGGGCAATGCCTAAGGGTTTTTTATTTTAAAATAAAACTGAAAGAAGATTGTGTTCTGCACAGTATGATGAACATAATGTCTGAGAATGTGTGTTATAGTAAAAATTTGGCAATCTGCTATTTCTTCTGCTCTTTTCATTTATTCACTCAAATTTCTGCAAGAAAAATATATACTTCATGGAAACCATCCAGCTGTATAACTTTTCAAACCAATTTTGGCCTTGACATTTGACTGCATGTTTGAACTGACTGAAGGAAGGACCTAATCCTTCAAATCAAGTAACCCTCACACCACTTTACTCTTAGCCAGGAAGCGAGAGGTATTCAAAACCCACATGAGTCAGCCCCGTGTAGAAGAGAACAACAGGTACCAAGTACAATAGTAGTTGGAGTAAGAAAACATCTGACAGTTCTAATGCAAGTAATTCAATGTACTGTTTATTTTTTTTTTTAAATAGGCTTTCCTGAAGATAAGAAAATTATGTCCTAGGATTAGTTTTACCCTGTTTGAAGTAAACTTTGGTGAAATCTGTCATTTAATGTATTCTCTTAGATAAGTTACATATACTTCACTGAAAAGGAAAAAGTGTATTTTCTCCCAATTTTAATTAGAAATTAATAAAATAGTAAAGTAAATTAAAAATTGATTTTTTGTGGTATTCATGCAAGAGAGACAAGTTTTGCTTGCTTATACACATTTGCCATTTTTTGACACTTCTGAAGTTGAACTTTACATTAAGTAAATACTGATTTTTTAGGACTGAAAAATCTGAAGTCATCTTGACCTCTTTTTTCTTCTTAAAATTCAGATCTGCCCCTGTTCCTAAGGAGAGATACAGCCTTAACTCTCCCCTCCTCATAACTGGTGTGGACTTTTCCCTCTTTGAGAGATGGCCTACGGTTTCATTGGTGGGCTTTCTTCTCATAAGAGATCTTCAATGCATTGCAAGACAAGATATCAAAAGCAATAATTCTGAACAACCTTAGAAAAAATAAATTATTGTGCTGTATTGACACTTCGCAATTTGGTGGTCTTGATTTTCCTCTCCCTTTTTCTATTTTCTGCTCTAAGTTTCCTATTAAGCTTTGGGCCTTAATGTTTCTTAGGACTTCAGGTTGTTATAGAACAATCTGGACAATAGTCACAGATGATGTGCTTGTCTTTTCAATTCACACCTTCTTATTTTCCTAGGGGAGAGAGGCAGAGAAAAATCTTCCTTTTCAAACAGATACTGCCACCAATACCCAGTCATCAGCATGACCTCCATACCATGAAAAAAAAAGTGCAAATGTATTGTAGATGGATGTCAACTTGAAGTTAACTTAGTAATTAATTCATACTTTGCAATACTAGAACAGCGTAATTTCCACCTTCATCCTTTTCATTTGCTGGCATTTCTACATCTGTGTTTGACTAAGAAACTACTTTAACAAACCACAGTTCTGAACATAAGCTAAAGAGATTTCTTCTCTATTTACTCAACACTTCTAGTAAAGTTATCAACAATATTTTTATTGTGGTATCACACATGAAATATGCAATGAAATACTCTGTGGGATGGACTTTAAGTAAGAGGTTTTTTTAAAAGAAAAAATATTTAAAAGTGAAAAGCTGTCATTTTACAAAGAAAATCCTAAAATATAAATAAGGATGCAAACAATGTTGAAACTATCATGAAATTGACAGTACAACTTGACACAATGTGATTTTCTTTTGAAAAGAATTCATTAACACTTTTCCAGTCAGCTGAGCCCCAGAATGAAAGCAAAATTTTAAATTCCTTATGCAATTTGAAGGTTTGGGGCATTTGAGATGAATACTATGCCATAATATGCTTATGGCTGTATGTACAAAAATTTAAAGGGAATAAGAGAAAGAACTGGGGAAAACAAGTAACTTTAGAGTCTTCAAGCACATACCACTGAAATGCAAAACTCAAATAGTGATACAGGGGTTTCACCTCAAGGATGGGAACTGGACAAAAGTTTGGTTCTTCTGCCCATGCTGATATGCCATTCCTACCTTCACTGACAGACTACACACAGATCATATAGTCCCCATAAAATAGTATCTTTAAAGTATGTGCTCTTTAGAGATGCTGTACTTTCCACAACTTTTTTGGATCGCTTGGTCTCTTTCAGAATGTATGATCTGACAACACAGAACTAAAATTCTTCTACTTACCACAGATTGCATCACTTTCATCTAAACCATCTCCACAGTCATCCTCACCATCACAAGTCCATTGCTTGGAGATGCATTTGTTTGCAGAGCAAGCAAACTGATTCCATGAACAAGATGAATCTAGGAATGACACCAGCCACTACATTTGTTAGCTTCACAGAAGTACTGTATTCTCTGTATTTTCTAGCATAGTTTAGGATCTCCACACTGTTCCTATCTGTCCTCCAAATTTTAGTGTATTAAAACACTCAAACACAGTATAATCCTATTTAGGATTTTACCAGTTCGCCTAAGAGTTTGCATTCACATTTATAAAAATAAATAAGTAAATATCAAAGCATTCAAAACACATTCATCTATTTACAAACATTTTGCTAATGGGATGGGGATATTTTAAAAGCATGTCGGGTTTGTGTATTTAAGATGGATACTGTAATTATAGTGGCTTATTATGGCTGCTTTATTTTGGTAGTAGGTCCAAATTTTCAAACGCAGCCTTCCTCTTGGTATTGCAGCATTTAACTCCATCTTTAAAAGATGTTATTTTCTCTCACAAGAAAAATTACTGTGTGTTTGCATCTCTCCCATAAAAACTGGCTAATGGGTTTTACAATACTGTACATAAGCATGCATACGTTATTAAACCTGGAAACATAAACACTGAGTTACACTTGCATCATACACTGCATTCAACGTACACTTTTGCATACATGGAAAATAATGGTATGCTTCTGCATTTCAAAAACAGTCTGCTCAACTGTTCTAAATAAATGCTATTATTATTACCTTTTCTGAAAACTTCAAATTGTCCACTTCTCCAAGATTTTCTTTGAGAACAAAATCTATTTATTTTTAACTGATGATAACAAATTTAAATTAAAAATAAAAAGAATTTTAGCTAATGCAATCTGAATTTATGAGTGTTGTAACAACGACCTCAAAATGGGTAAGAGCAATAAGTAGGCAAAAAGTAATTGATGAAACCCCCATCCCTTTCTCCCACAAAAACTGGCTAATAGGTTGTATAGAAATATGTATGTGTAATAGAACTTGGAAACATGCCAAGTTACAATTGATGAATGCAGTCAACAGAAAACCTTCTGATTTTCATAGTGCACAGTTGCTAATTTTGAAGTTAAGATATATATACATAACGTAAACTGCAAAATAAACAAATAAACATGTTAGTAGAAAACTGGGACATGAATAGAGTACTGCGTAACTTTCAGTCACGTTAAGTAGCAAAGCATGAAAAGAAAAAAAAAAGAATAGACAAGTTTAGGATTTTATTTTCAGGTTTTATTTAGATAGGGAATAGGAAGACTTGATACTGCTTTTTGCTGTTGTGATAAAATTTAATTACAGTAATAAACCATTCAGTTAATCCATACAAACTTAAAAGACTAGCTCTCCCTACAAGCAAAACCGCAAAACCAACCTGCACTGCTCCTCAGTTGGGTGGAGTTCAGGAATCTTGAACCTTGACCCTTAATATAGTTCGCAGCGTTTATGCTGTATTTTATTCACATCACTTTTGTTATTTTAACCATACCTGTATAGCCCCTGATGCACAGAAATATCTATTTTATGGCATAAAGATATATTCTGGTTACTTCCTGTTGAGGTCAAGATACTGATACAAACTGATTATATCTACATAACTGTCCTAATGAGGAGTTATGAAGAATTAGTGAAATTGTTAGATATTAAAACAATAGAAAAGTCTGCATACAAACAAATCTTTAGGAGGGAAAAAAAAAAAGATAAAGCTTTTATTCTGGCATAAAAAAAGGGTTTAAGATATTGGCAGCATGAAGCATTAGGGAGTTGAATGTGAAAATGAAGTATTAAAGCCTGTTTTATATAGCTCTATGTTCAATCTCTGAGATATAAACACACACTTCTTTCTGTTCTCAAAGTGAATTACTAATTACAGAAATGCAAATAAGATAAAATGCTCACCACAGTGCAATTCATCTACTCCATCCTCACAGTCTTTCTGCCCATCACAAAGCCAGGTGGTCAGAATACATCTTCCACTAGGACAACCAAAATAATTTTCTTCACATGTGGGTTTGTTTTGAACTGTGATAAAATAAAGAATGTAATGTAAAATGGTCTCTACTAGTATGATTAGGAGCCTAACACATTTCTGCGAAATTGCTGAATACTAATGGACAACAAAGTGTTTGTGTCTAAAAATGAAAAAAAAATACTATTTATATTATTTGTATTCATACAAATTAGAAAATAGTGACAGCTAAGTAGTTTAGGGAGATATGAGAGTTCATTTATTTAGATAAGAATCAGAGCACAGCTTCAAATTAAAGGACCTATAGAGAAAAGTAGTTCAGTTTATAGGATTTGAGCTCAGGTAGAGAACACTGTTTGTTGGTTTATACCAGCTTAAGAAATTGTCCTTCTGGTCTATCTGCCGTCATCTACAGGATAAACTAATTGTGCTAGTATCTTTGTCACATTCACTATGATGAGCTACAGAGCTGATGTGCATACTGACTAACTCAAGCCGTAGCACTGATGCTGGAGACAGAGATTTAGGCTTCATCACAAATTTAAAAGAAGTTCTTCCTTGACTTTTTACTTTGTAAAGCGTGAAAGTTATTTAAGATTGTACTTCTATAAATACTTAGAAAACAGATGTGAGGAAAATAAATATACCATATATTAGTTTCATAACAGAAGCACAAATATTAGTCTAATGAGTGACGCAGGTTATTTTCAAAACCCTTAGCGAAGCATTTGCCTGGGAATACCCAGACAATATACTCAATAAAGTAGCATTGGAGATCACTGAAGCTCTCTGACAAGGATTCTATTTTTTCCTTAATGCACAGGGCTATTGACACTGATTATTTTCCCCTCTCTCCCTCTCTCTCTTAAAAAGAAAGTAAGTTATCATATTAATGGCTTTTAGAGCTCTATGAAAAGAAAAAAAAGAAATAAAGAAAGAAGTGGAATGTCTATGATGACTGGGTAGATATTCAAGGTCATGTAAGTATAGCCACCATTAAATAAGTATTTTCCCTTAATTTTCCATAAGAACAATGACACTGAACAAAGACAGTTACTGGGAATTATATTCACAATGGAAACACAACTAAAAAACTTAATGTGCCAAAGTTGGTCAGTTTTGAATGAAATGGCAAAGGTAATTACATGTAGGTTGAATGGGAACGTTATTGCTTCAAAGTAAAGGGAGGAATGATCCAGGCAATTAGTTACACATTAAAACGATGGAACATTTAGGCACACATTTGAAAGATGGAATAAAGTAATATAAATAAATGAACGATGGAATAAAATGCAACATTAATTTACTTATGCAACATTAGCTTACTGAAGCTATAGAACACTGCCCTCAAGAAACCCTATAGGTTTGGGGATTTTTTGGTCAATAGACAAAGGAAATGCAGTAAATCTAAGCTAATCTGAGCTCCATGAAACATTATATACAGCTAATTTGAAAAAATTAATAGATAATCTGGAGAATATGGAGATTAGAATGGGAATCATAAAGAAGGACTACAAAGCTCAGGGAGAGGTGGTTAGGGGCTCTGGAGCAAAGATTGCCTTTTCACCAATTCTCCAGGATACAGGGGAGGACCTTAAAAAAGCTAGGAGGAGTGGCCAGGTTAATAAATGGTTAGAAGGGTGGTGCCATAGTCAGGGGTTTGAGTACCCTGAATACAGGACTGAATTTAGTAGGCCAGGTCTACTGGAGGCTGGTGGAGCTGGTCTGACAAAGAAGGGGAAGATCTGCTTTGGTAGGAGGCTTGCCAGACTGGTCAAGGATGCTTTAAACTAGATATGTTGGGGGAGGGGGGCATCATTCCATCCCAACACACCCAGTCAGTTGCCAGCACCTATAATAAATGCTCGGAGCAATGTAGAAATATTCCAGCCAATCCAGCCGATGAGCTGGCTCCCTTTGGAGCTCGGCTCAGATTCCTCTATACAAACGCCCATAGCATGGAGAACAAACGAGAGGAATTAGAGATGTGTGCATGTCTATGGGGTATGATACAATAGGAATCACAGAAACATGGTGGGATGGCTCCTATAACTGGAGTGTTTGAATGAAAGGTTACAGGGTCTTTAGAAAAGACAGGCCAGGCAGGCGGGGGGGATGGTGGTGGTGGTGTGCTATTTATGTTAGGGATAGGCTGGATAGTATAGAATTCTGTCTGGTGACACGTGAGCAGTCAATAGAGAGTTTGTGGGTGAGGGTTAAATGGAGAAATGTGATGGCAAACATTACTGTGGGGATCTGTTACAGACCGCCTGATCAAGAGGACTCCATAGATGAAGCACTCTATAGACAGATAGGAACAGCCTCACGCTCACAGGCCCTAGTTCTCATGGGGGACTTCAACCACCATGATATCAGCTGGAGGGACAGTACACCCCGGCACAAGCAATCCAGGAGGGTCCTCGATTGTCTGGAGGACAACTTCCTTCTGCAAGCAAAACAGCAGTTAACAAGGACAGGTGCCATGCTTGACCTTGTCCTCACCAACAGGGAAGGGCTGGTTGGAAGTGTGGTGCTCCAGTGCAGCCTTGATTGCAGCAATCATGAAATGGTCGAATTCGAGATCCTCAGGACAATGAGAAGAGTGTGCAGCAAGCTCACTGCCCTGGACTTCAAGAGAGCAGACTCTGGCCTCTTCAGGAACATGCTGAGTAAGATTCCATGGGATATAGCCATAGAGGGCAGGGGGGCCCAAGACTGTTGGTTGATATTCAAAGATAACCTACTACCAGCTCAGGAGTGTTGCATCCTAACTAGAAGGAAGTGCTGCAGGAGGCCAGGAGACCTCCTGGGATAGATAAGGAGCCGCTGAGGAAAATTCAAAGGAAAAAAGAGGCATATAAAATGTGGAAGCAAGGACAGGCGGCCTGGGAAGAATACAGAGATGTTGTTCAGGCAGCTAGGGACCAGGTTAGGAAAGCTAAGGCCCACTTAGAAGTAAACTTGGCTAGGGATGTTAAGGATAACAGCAAGGGATTCTATAGGTACACTGCAAATAAAAGACAGACTAGGGACAGCGTGGACCCTCTCCAGAAGCTATCAGAAGAACTGGCTACCCTGGATTTGGAGAAGGCTCAGGTTCTTAATGAGTTCTTTGCCTCGGTCTTCACTGGCAAATGCTCTGACCACACCACCCAAGTCTTGGATGGCAGACACAGGGACAGTGAGAATGAAGACCCTGGGCCCACTGTAGGAGAGGATCTGGTTCGAGACCATCTTAGGAACCTGAACGCACATAAGTCCATGGAACCTGATGAAATCCATCTGTGGGTCCTGAAGGAGATGGCAAATGAAGTTGCTAAGCCACTGTCCATCATATTTGAAAAATCATGGCAGTCAGGTGAAGCTCCTGAAAACTGGAAAAAGGGAAATATAACCCCCATTTTCAAGAAAGGGAAAATGGATGACCCAGAGAACTACAGACCAGTCAGGCTCACCTCTGTGCCTGGAAAAATCTTGGAGCAGATTCTCCTGGAAGGCATGGTGAGGAACATGGAAAACAACAAGGTGCTTGGTTACAGCCAGCATGGCTTCACTAAGGGGAAATTCTGCCTGACCAATTTGGTGGCCTTCTGTGATAGGGCTACAGAACTGATGGACAGGGCTAGAGCAGTTGATGTCATCTACCTGGACTTGTGCAAAGCGTTTGACACTGTCCCACATGACATCCTTGTCTCTAAGTTGGAGAGACATCAATTTGATAGGTGGACCACTCCGTGGATAAAGAACTGGCTGGATGGCTTCACGCAAAGAGTAGTGCTCAGTGGCTCAGTGTCCAGCTGGAGACCAGTAACCAGTGGTTTCCCTCAGTGATCAGTATTGGGAGACGTCTTGTTCAACATCTTTGTGGGTGACATGGACAGTGGGATTGAGTGTGCCCTCAGCAAATTTACCTTCAACACCAAGCCATGTGGTTCCGTTGATACGCTGGAGGGAAGGAACGCCATCCACAGGGACCTTGACACGCTTGTAAGGTAGGCTGGTGCCAGCTTTAGGAAGTTTAACCATGACAAGATCAAGGTCCTACACCTGAGTCAGAGCAATGCCAGGCACAGCTACAGGTTGGGCAGAGAAAAGATTGAGAGCAGCCCTGTAGAGAAGGACTTGGGGGTGTTGGTTGATGAAAAAATAAACATGAGCCGGCAGTGTGCACTCGCAGCCAAGAAAGCCAACCATATCCTGGGCTGCATCAAAAGGAGCGTGACCAGCAGGTCGAGGGAGGTGATCCTGCCCCTCTGCTCTGCTCTTGCGAGACCTCACTTGGAGTTTTGTGTGCAGTTCTGGTGTCCTCAACATAAAAAGGACACGGAACTGTTGGAACAAGTCCAGAGGAGGGCCACGAGGATAATCAGGGGACTGGAGCACCTCCCATATGAAGATAGTATGAGAAAGTTGTGGCTGTTCAGCCTGGAGAAGAGGAGATTGTGGTCTCATCATGGAGACGTCATAGCAGCCTTCCAGTACCTGAAGGGGGCTTATAGCGATGCCAGGCATGGACTGTTCATTAGGGATTGTAGTGATAGAACAAGGGGTAATAGGTTCAAACTTAAACAGGGGAAGTTTAGATTGGATATGAGGAAGAAATTCTTTCCTGTAAGGGTGGTGAGGCCCTGGAATGGGTTGCCCAGGGAAGTTGTGAATGGTCTATTGGTGGCGGTGTTGAAGGCCAGGTTGGACAGAGCCCTGGGGGGCATGGTTTAGTGGGAGGTGTCCCTGCCCATGGCAGGGGGGTTGGAATTTGATGATCTTAAGGTCCTTTCCAACCCTAACTGTTCTATGATTCTAAAATCATAATTCTATATGCATCTGCCCTATAGGACAGATGGAAGCTCTCAGTATCAGGTTCATTGACATTAGAGCTGAAGTCCTAGGTTCCTTCTGGATCCTGCTTATATTTTCACCAATAAAGTTGCCACAAAATATGTGAGAATCGTAATAGAAGGTCCTGGTGACACAATGGGATTATCACACAATAAAAACAGGACACTAAATGGGAATAATCATAGAATCATAGAATGGTTAGAATTGGAATCAGGTGATGTTGGTTACTTGCCAAAAATTGGATGGTATTCAGGAACATAAAATGGAAAGTTTTATTTTACAAATTAGTAATATTTATTAATTAGTTAGTAAATATTTATTTTTACAAATACTAATCATTAGAAGAAAGAGAGGTACTGGTCACAGGAGGACACTTAGAAACTATCATGAGACAATTTAGTGTGAGGCATCCCTGCCCATGCCAGGGGAGTTGGAACCACATGATCTTAAGGTCCTTTTCAACCCTAACTATTCTATGATAATTATGAAAAAAAAAAAAAAAATTAATATGTATTTAAGCTGACAGAAAGCAAACATATGACTTCATCTGCTATACTGGGTACTTGTCTGGATATCCAAGAGAGATGCACATTGACATGATTAAGATGACGCAGACTGATAGCCCTATATTGAAAGCAGGAATTCCAAAATGCCTTGGCTTATTTGCCACTGCAAGTAAAGATTATGGATATGACTACTGAAGGACTATAAGGTCCTCCTCAGCCTAAAAAAAGGTATAATCCAGGAGATGCGTAGACTAGAAATTAATGAATGAGGTTCTGGAAAATAATAGTAACAGGAATATTATGAACAAAAAATAATACTGATTTATTTTATAAAGTTTTCTTTAAATCTTCAAGGTGCATTAGAGGAGGTACAGGCTTGATGTCTCCAGAGTTTCATTACTAGTGCACTGTCTTCAGTTTGATGAGGATTTATTAGGATGGGCCTAATCTTACAAATGCATATCAAGAAACCTGTGTCCATTAAATTATTCTCACTTTAAATACAATTTCTTGTTTATTTTTTTGTAGGTATGTTTACATATTGCACTTAACATTCTCAAATGAGAGGTTCTAGATAGTAAAGGAGAAATCCTATGCCATCCTTCACTGCTTAATATGAAACATAACATAAATTACCTTAGTACTGGGACCGGGACTCAAGTGTACCACAATTGCTTTGTACTGGCTGAAGACCAGAACAAGCACAAAAGCGATAACCCTAGATACTACCCTGGCAGCCTATCCCAAGTACCTCAACAAATTAAAAGGGAAAGCAAAAAAGTAAGCAAGAAAGCTACTAAAGCAGTAGCTAATAAAAGTTCCTGGGTGATTGTACTGATGCTTGATGAGCTTGATATTGTAATGACTATGTTTTATTTAAATAAAAATGGTTAATATCAGACCTAACCTGGATGAAATAGAAAGCTAGACATAGCTCTCTCTTTCTTCAGAGAAATGCAGTAGTAGTTTGTACTAATTTGTATAATCTAATGAAATGCAAAATAAAGATTGGTGAGAAAAAAACCCTGCATTCAGCATTATATTGATCTCTGTAGTAAAACAGTATTGACTTAGTAAACATTCTGCACCAGATTATAAAAAAAACCTGAAACAAAGCAATATATTAAAAAAAAAAAAAAAGAGTAAATTTATTTTTTCTCCCTTTTTTTTTTTTTTTTTCACAATTACCTGGGCATTTTAGTTCATCTGTATAGTCTCCACAGTCATTAGACCCATCACATATCCATTCTGGCAGTATACAAAGTGATGTTGAATTACAGCTAATAAATCCTGAAGATTTTACTCCAAGTTTATGGAAGTAAGCACAACTTGTATTATCTGGAAAGAGAAGTAAATTACTTTATCACATGTAACACAGATTGAGAGCGTCATAGTTTGGTTTTCAAGTTTAACTTGAGTTTGTGCAAAACATGATGCTGCTGGTACCCAACTAGTAATGACTAAATTTAGTGCTCTACAACAACGAATACTTATGGACCAGATGCTCTGATGAAGCTCAAACACAAACTTACTACAGTTCTTTTCATCTGAAGCATCTGCACAATCAATAATCTGGTTGCAGTGCGCCGATTTTCCAATGCAAACCCCATCTGCACAACGGAATTCTGTTGAAGCACACGTTGAATCTGCAATATATGGTTAGAAAAGATGTAAATTTGTGTACTAAACAGACTCCTCAGACGCATAGTACCTGTACTATTTTTAAATCTTCTACCTTTGCATGAGGAATTCAGAACACACTGTACCTGCCACAGCTAAAAAATCAGTAGCAATATAAGGTCTAATAAACTTGAAAGCATAAGTTTCTGATTTTTTTATTTTTGTCTTCTTTTTTTTTCTCACCTAAATGTCTCTCTTTTCATATTTCAACTCAATTTGAGATAGTCATCATGTTAGGAAGGAAGAAGCACTTTCAGGACCATCTATGAATCAGATCTCTTTCATGTAACATCAGGTTGAAGTTTTTGCCTATATGCTTTTCTTTCTACTCATATTCAGCTAAATGATTAAAACCCTCGAGGTGCTTTCAAAAAACTGCTAGTTACTACAGCTACATAGGTTTTAGCTATATATTGTGGAATACTTTCCTCTCCCATCCTTCTGACCTGTAACTAAGGGTTTGTGTTGTCTGCTAGCTAGTTTTTATCATTAGCTGATGAACAGATATGCTCATGTTTTAAGACAAAAAAAAAAAAAAACAAAACCAATTCTGATATAAAAAGAAGAACAATTCTAGTAAGTTTTGCAAAGGACACAGATGTTGTCACATATCTGAGAGCAAAGAAATAGAACACTGGTTACTTTAAAGAAACAGTGCAGCAGACAGAGAAGAAATCCCCCATCTTTCAACTCTTCTGTCTGTAGTAAAGATATTATTCTAATGTATTAATTTATAAAACAAGAAGCAACTGTATTTCCATAGCCAAACCCACTCTCTTTCTGGAGTACCGCAGGTGTAAACCAAAATCAATCTTCCTATCAATCGCAACATACGCCTTTCCAAACAGTGTGCACCTGCTTGTTTCTGAATTATAACAAAACAAATCCCTGTACTATCAATAAAGTTCTATGCATTTTCTAACTACTTCTATTTACATAGTAAATATTTACAAAACAATATTCTGAAATCACTTTGGAAGTAACTATTATTTACCTTTACAGTCAAATTCATCAGAATTGTCACCACAATCATTTACACCATCACATACTTTGTTACTTGAAACACAGCGACGATTAGAACATGGCTTGAAACCCTTCCGACAGCCTCTATTTTCTGTTAAGTACAAGCACATAATTTCATTTAGATATTTGACCTCCAATAAAAATGCCTTTCTTTACGACCAGACAAACATTCCAGGGAAACATTTTATATGAAAATGCATTTGAGGATACAGGAACAAAACCAGATATTGCTCACTTACTGTCCAGCAGAACTGGAAGTAATAAACAGATAAAGAATAATAAATAAAAGCACAAAAAATGACAAAATAAAAATAAAAAGGGAAGCCTAATTCTCATTTTTCATCATCTTGTGGTATAAAAAGTATATGTGCTTTAAATGCATTTGTTTTGATACACTTTTGCCAGGCACATGACAATGTTTGAATATAGCACCAGCAATACTATCATATACAATGAAACAGTGAATTTGCCCAAATTAGGAATCAATGGAGAGTAAAATAACAAAATGTTAGCAGAAAAGTTCTGGATTTCTGAATACCAGCACTGCAAGCTATCTGCTCAAGTAGGGATGCCACTGAAGAATGCTGAATGTTACAAATATAGACATGCTAAAAATTTAGGAATGATTTACTACACCCCTAACCATTGTAGAAATGATGCCACAATAATGAATAAATAATGTTAATTGAATTAGTTAATAATAAGTCGACCATCCTGTAGTTCATCAGATTCAGAAAAAGAGGTACTGTATATGACCTAGTGCATGACAGAACCACAGCTCTTTCTACTTCTGGGAGTTTGGAACTAGGTAATCTTTAGGTTCCTTCCAATCCAAACCATTCTATGATTCTATGAAAATATACACTGTCACTACAAATTAACATCAAGTCCTTCATAAACTTATGTGGCAAATCCATGGAAAAGCAAATGTTGGATCTCACAAATTTTTTCCATATTGTAGAATGAAACATAAAAAAGTTATAGTAGCTCAGTTAACCTCTGACTACTGACATATAAGACAGCTTCTGTAGAATGACAAAAAAGAGTACTGTGAGATTCCTCATCAGCTACAACTTTCTTATTTGTTCTTAGGTGACTTTCTCTCTATTCCTTGAAACTCCTCCCTCCTAACAAAGTAAAAGAAACCATATGAAACCTTAATCCTTTTTCTATTGACTGTGAATGAAATAAATGACTAAAATTAGAGTCAAAGAGGCTTAAGCCATGTAAAAAACAAAACAAAACAAAACAAACCTGATTGAACTTTTTGCTGGCATTGTTTTTTGTGTGGATTTTTTTGATGTGAGTGTTTGGGTTGTTTTAATCACTTCTTATGCCTAAGATATATGCATACATAAATACAAATACATCAACACATCCTTAGTAAGAAAACCTTAGAAGGAATTCACAGACCTAAGTCGTTTACTTTTCAGTGTTTTGAAGCTGCCACTTGCAATTCAAGGGCCACCCCCCTACCTGGTTAACTAGCAATGCTTTGCATTATCCAGATTCTTACTTCCTTGTCTGTTTCTTTTTTTTTTTTTGTTTTGTTTTTTGTTTTGTTTTTTTGTCGGTTTTTTTTGTTTTTTTGTTTTGTTTTTTTTTGTTGTTTTTTTTGTTTTTTTTTTTTTTTTTTTTTTCAGATTCAAGCAAACAAATCTCCTTAATTTCCTATGTGTAGATGATCTGATGGGATGTTAGTTTTATATGACATGATCAAAGCTACTATTACAAAGAAGTCTGACATACAACACAGCTCATAGTATCAACTGCTATGCTCAAATTGGTGGTGTTTATTTTTTTTAAGGAAAAAACAAAACAAAACAAAACAAAACAAAACAAAAAAACCCCACAAAACTAAGAAGAAAGCTATTCTGCTTTTTTTTCCACTACTAGCCTCCTATTAAAATGGCAGAGGTGACCTCCAGTAATTAAAGCAGATATATTCATAAAACTACAGAGGTGTCAAGTATAAACATATTGGGTGGGTTTGAAATGATATGAAATTGCTCATATGGGAAAGAGAAGAGATAGGAAAATTATTAGGAAAATTATTTGAACAGTAGTGTTTTAGACCCTGAGACAGGCAAACTCAGTTGGACACAAAAAAATCTGGAAGAGATTCACTGATTACTAGGGAATGAAGAAACCCCAAACCAGATGAGGATAGGAGTCCTTGTGAAATTTATGAAAATAATGAGAAGACAAACTTGTGTCAAACTTGTTGCAAGATGCAAACTGATTGGTATGAAGCATAATGATACTATAAACTTAAACAGAAAATTGGTTGGAAAGATTGCACAGGCATTTTTTGTATTTTATAATACTTCTATTTTAGTGCTTTCTATTCCCAGAGAAAATTTCTTTAAATACATAAAAATTATTTGAAGATGCTATATTAAAACTGAAAATACTCATTTTCATCCTTGAAAAAGCAGCTAGCTGTGTTTTTCCTTATTTTTGGTTTTAGAGATAGAAATATGAGGACATTTTAGACGCTTTTTATTCAATGTAAGTCATCTAGTACATGAAGTCTGCAAGAAAACTATGTTCAGATATAAGTAATTCTAGCCATATAACACGAAGGGTTTTCTTAATATGCTAGTTGGCATTTTCTTCTTGTGAATCTTGGTGAGCAGTGGGCATGAATAAGTAGATAAGTCACAGAGTAACTAATGTTAGCAAGTGTAACAAAATAAGAAGGTGAAGGTGAAACATCTGGAAATACTTACCACAGTAGAAAAGTTTCTCATCAGACTTGTCCTTACAATGAGCAATGCCATCACAAGTCAACTGATAATCAATGCATTCACCATTACCACATTCAAATTCTGAATAAACGTTGCATGTAGAATTTTTTGCTAAAAATAAAACACATTAAAATGTAATTTTTAGTAGCTTTTACACTTAGTGAAAATAAGAAAAGATGTTGGCTACATTTAAAATATCTCCTACAAAGTTTTTGATAACATAAGCACAAAAAGAAAACCACCATGGCATCAAAACTTAAAAGCTTCTACACAGTCTGGTGGTCTGCAAGACTGCTATACTTCTCTGCAAATCTACTGATATTATACAGCATTGAGGATAGATATGTAAGTAGAAAACCGCTTTCAGAAATTTTATGTTGGAGTGAATTCCAAACCAATGTAAGAGAAAGTCTGTAAAAGAAAAATACATAGCCAAATATCCATGAAGGAACAAGTAGTAAAGCAACTTGAAGGCAGTGATTCTGATAAGATGATGACTTTCATAGAATCATAGAATGGTTT
This sequence comes from Amazona ochrocephala, assembly GCA_039720435.1. Lineage (NCBI taxonomy): Eukaryota > Metazoa > Chordata > Aves > Psittaciformes > Psittacidae > Amazona > Amazona ochrocephala. Next base: position 36,966,399 of record CM077881.1, read on the forward strand.
GGCTTTGAAGGGATGTTCTAGATCATATATTTACAACCCCCCTGCCATCAGCAGGGACAGCTTCCACTTAGACCCAGCTGCTCAAAGCCCCATCCAATCCAGTCCTGAACACTTCTAGGGATGGGGCAGCCACAGTTTCTCTGGGCAACCTGTTCATAAACCTCAGTTCTACACAGACATTGTGATCTAAGGAAGCTGAAATGGATGACCACTATTCTTATTTTCTTCATCAGGTACTGAGAAACTGGTTCAGAAGAAGCCTGGGAAGATGCAAGGAGAACTTGAAACAGTGTAATACAGAACATTTTCCAATAACTCCAGTCTCAAGGAATCTGCCAACTTAAAGTGATACATTTCCCAATTACTAACTCACAATTCTACATGATTAAATATAACAGCTGGTTAATAAGTTAAAATACTTTCACATGTCAAACGACAAGAAATGAAAATAATTGTACTCAACAGAAACAAACTGCAAACAGGAAATGTTGAGCAGAATGAAACTACCCAAACTAGAATTGAAGGAGATTATTAACATCTTTACCCGCTAATAAGCATTTATAATAAGTAGATATGTATGAATGTATTTTGACTCCTAAAGTAAATTTAAGTATTAATGCTTTTTACCCCCAAGAGCCTTGTAAGACATAAAACAATATGTACATGCTGAATTGCCAGATCAATTTTTACAGTATATAGGTCAAAAACATTAATGGCTGGGGCCAACTGTCTTTGCTTATGATAGCCAACTGTATCACACCATAGAAAAACATTGTGTCAGCTAGTAGTACTTACTCACACATCTGTTATCATCTATCAGTATTCTATCCCCTCTACATGAGCAGTTTACTCGTCCATCAGGAGTCAGAAGGCATAAATCATGACAACCTCCATTCATTAGTGCACAAGGAGATAACTCACCTGAAAAACAAATGATAAAAGATGAAGTCTGTTTTATAAAATTTAGTGGCCAATGTCTTTGAGAAAGCAAAGATCGACATAGCTCAGATTTATGGGCAACTGATTCAAGCTTTATCAGTCATATGAAAATGCTTCAGATACTAGCATACTAAAGATAAACAATGGAGTTACTGTAATCTAATAATTTAAAACCCCCAAAGCATTCAAAACTGCTGATACTTGACAGGAAATTATTTGACTCCTATCAAATGAGAGCAATGTCCACAGCAGAAAATGGTCATTCAATGACATTTACTTGGGGAAGAGGTTATAGCCAATCTTTTGTTAACAGTTCCTACAACAAAAAGAATTTATGAAACACCATGAAATGCCTTAACTTGGTTAAAATTAAGTAAAATACTTGAAACAAATTATACTGGAATTAACAAAATAATGTTATCTTTCTTTGTAACTTACAACTGTTAGTATCATTGGCAACAGCAATAATGCCCATTGGCTGATGTGGGATATCAGAACGAAGAACTTTTGTATCTCCTCCTGTATATTTACTGGAACGGAGAATAGCTCTCCTCACTCCATCTGACCAGAAGATATAATCATCATATACAGCCAGGCTGAGAAAGGTCCCTGGTCCAGATTTAACAATTACCTAAAATACATAAGTACAGAAGAGAAACATGAGAAGGAATGTTGTTGTTGAATAAGAAGTTTTAAAAGTGAAAACCGACTCAAATAACTTCATGGTTCTAGGCAAAACACTAAATTCTTCTGTGCTTACAGCACCTGAAAAAATGAAATAGGTGCACTTAAAGTGCGTCAAAAGGATGCTACAAGAGTCCAAACACCAGAAATCCAGGCAGCTGTCTCTTAATTAAAAAAAAAATAAAAATTAAAATTTATCTAAATGTGCCTGTAAAAATACCCGCTCAACACATTACCTGCTGTTGTGGTTTACACCCAGCTGGCAACTCCGAACCATGCAGCCACTTGCTCACTCACCCCACTTCTTCTTCCCCCACTCCCGGAGGTATGGGGAGGAGAATCGAAAGAATGTAACTCCCATGGGTTAAGACAAGAACAGTCCAGTAACTAAGGTATAACACAAAACCACTACTGCTGCCACCAATAATAATAATGATAAGGGAAATAACAAGGGAAGAGAATACAACCACTCACCACCCACCAACTGATACCCAGCCTGACCCGAGCAGCAATCTGGCACTTCCAGGTTACTCTCTCCTAAAATCAAATCCCCTTGAGGTACACATGAGAATCCCCCATCTTCCTGCATTACCCATCAAGTACATCCGGGTCCCTGAGCAAAAGCAATCCCACCAGTTGGTTTGCCTTTACCTGAAGCAGGAATAACCCAGACTGTCTTCCCCAGCAAATTCTTTATGTTCACCACAGGAACTTTATCCCCTTCTACAGTATATAAAAGCTCTGACTGGGCTGGAGCACCCCTGTTGGCAGATCCTCTGGTGTTGACAAACCAGGTGGCTTTTGGTAAATGTGTATCCCAATGTTTGAAAGTCCCATCACCCACTGCTCTCAGTGTAGTTTTTAACAGCCCATTGTACTGTTCAATTTTCCCAGAGGCTGGTGCATGGTAAGGGATGTGATATACCCACTCATTGCCATGCTCTTTGGCCCAAATGTCTGTAAGGCTGTTCTGGAAGTGAGTCCCATTGTCTGACTCAATTCTCTCTGGGGTGCCTTGTCACCACAAAATCTGTTTCTCAAGGCCCAGGATAATGTTCCGGGCAGTGGTGTGAGGCATAGCATATGTTTGCAGCCATCCGGTGGTTGCTTCCACCCTGGTAAGCGTATGGCACTTGCCTTGGCAGGTTGGTGGGAGTGTGATATAATCAATCTGCCAGGCCTCCCCATATTTGTGTTTCAGACATTGTCCTCCATACCAGAGAGGCTTTAACTGCTTGGCTTGCTTAACTGCAGCACACGTTTCACACTTGTGAATAACCTGGGCAATAGTGTACATTGTTAAGTCCACCCCTCCATCACGTGCCCATCCATATGTTGCATCTCTGCCCTGATGTTCTGAAATGTCATGGGCCCAGTGGGCCAAAAATAATTCACCCTTATGTTGCCAATCTAAGTCCATCAGAGCCACTTAAATCTTAGCAGCTTTATCCACTTGTTGGTTGTTCTGGTATTCCTCACTGGCCCGACTCTTGGGTACATGAGCATCTACATGGCGTACCTTAACCACCAGGTTCTGCACCCGGGCAGCGATATCTTGCCACAGTGCAGCAGCCCAGATGGGTTTACCTCTGTGTTGCCAGTTGCTCTGCTTCCACTGCTGCAACTGCCCCCACAGGACATTTGCCGCCATCCATGAGTCAGTATAAAGTACTGGCCACTTTTCTCATTCAGCAATGTCCAAGGCCAGCTGGATGGCTTTCACCTCTGCAAACTGACTCAACTCACCCCCTGCTTCAGCAGTTTCTGCAACTTGTAGTTGGGGACTCCATACAGCTGCCCTCCATCTCTGCAGCTTCCAAAGCACTGGAGGGGCCCACTGGCCTAGATACTCACCCATACTGTCCCACACACCCTGCCACTCATGACTGACCAGCCTTGGGGAAAATCTCTTGGTCCTCCTATATCGTTGTCTAAACCTAGAGTAGACCCAAACCTGAACCTGCTTAACTTTTGAGATAAGACAAAATGGGCAGTTCCCTGGGTGGTATGGCCATGGGTAAAACACACTCGGTATGTGTGCCAACATGCTGATCCCCATCACAATCAGCAGACAGGTCTCAAGGGTACCCAAAGGCCATCCAAAACCTTCAGAACTCTCAAATGATGCTGTAAATATTCGGGGGGGGGGGGGGGGAAGGTCCTTCATATACTGCCTACCCAAGGAGAAAAAAAAAAGATAAAGATGTGTAATTGCTAAACAATTCCATTGTATACCTCCCAAAGTATAGAGGTGATGACCACACTGGGAATGCAAGCCAGATCAGTTTCATAATCAATGAGTCTATTGTATTACAAGTCATTACCATAAAGTACAGTGAAACAAGAACCTTAGCCCAGGCACCCCAGCCAATAAAAATGAAAACAGCATATACCGGCTGCAAGTAAGGTACGACATGCTGAAACTCTGAGATCAAGAGTAACAATTTTGAAAGCCAATAAATCAGCATTGTGACGAGTGACTATTAATCCGAAAGAATGAATGCTTATCACAATTAGACACACTCTGGTCAGTCCTGTCGTTATCTCAACTCTTTGTGCCCATGTTGGGTGCCACAAAGAACTGTCGTAGTTTAAGCCGAGCCAGTAACTCAGAACCACGCAGCCACTCGCTCACTCCCCCCGTTCTTCTTCCCTGTGCTCCTGGAGGGATGGAGAGGAGAATTGAAAGAATGCAACTCACACGGGTTGAGATAAGAGCAGACCAGTACCTAAGGTACAACACAAAACCACTAGTGCTGCCGCCAATAATAATAATGATAAGGGAAATAACAAGGAAGAGAATACAACCTCTCACCACCCACTGACTGATACCCAGCCCCACCAAGGAGTGATGTGGCCCTTTTGGTTACTCTCCCTGGTTTATATACTGGGCATGACATCCTGTGGCATGGAATACCCCTTTGGTTAGTTTGGGTCAGGTGCCCTGTCTCTGCTTCCTCCCAGCTTCCCCTCCTCCCTGGCAGATCATGAGACTCAGAAAGTCCTTGATCAGAGTAAACATTACTGAGCAACAACTAAAAACATTGGTGTTATCAGTGCTGTTCCCAGGCTGAAAGTCAAAACCACAGCACTGCACCAGCTACTAAGAAGCAGAAAAAATGACTGCTACTACTGAACCCAGGACACCTGCTTAATAGATCAAAGGGAAAAGAGAAGAAGAGGCACTGTAGCATGGCTGAAAGTCTAAAAATTCTGAGTCTTTATGAATCAAAGCAAAAAGCAAGTTTCTGAATTGAAGAGCTTTCACCATATGATTTATTGCATTGCATTGTTTCATGTTTCTCTGTGAAAAGTAATAATTTGTGTATATATATAAACCAGGAACAGTTCTGATCCAGACTAGCAAAAAACTTTCTATATCTATGCATCTAGCTGCTACTTATCATAGGGAAATTGGGATAAAACCAGAAAAAAAAAAAAAAAAATCTTCCTTTTAACTACCTAACAGAAATCACTCTTTTCATAATCATCAGTGCTCAACCTATATCTCTACTTAGGTCACCATGGTTTTACATCTGCTTTATTTCCTTTATCCTTGTTCCCTAAGGACCTTAATAATAACAATGCGAGTTACTTGAAATATAAAGGATAATTACCGGCATATACACAGAGCATCAGGTGAATTTGAGCTACTGATGCTGGCTGCACACATGTACATATGTTGCACTGTGCATGCAGAGAGAACTGGTACACTGTTTAGCCTACTTGCAAGTGGATGCTGTGTACCATTTTTTTTTTTTTAATAAAGATATGAGAAAGAAGTAGTAATGGTCAATCCTATACTTAATAAATACATAAGGGGCAGGGGAGAAGTCTTTCTCTTCATATAAATCACCTAAAACACAGGACATCCAAATTCAATTTTGTGGACAAATAACATTTGTTCCCCTGCTCTTTTTTCCCTTATAACTATACTTTGGAGATTAAAATGCCTCAGATCTTCAGTATTCAATACCAAGTAATGCTTCAGTGGGAGTTTGTTCACACCTCTGCCAGTTCACTGCCCATGGTATTTCAACAATGCTAACATAAATAATTGCAGTCCAGCGCATGGGAGTGTTTCTGGCCTTGTTCAAATTCACTTACACAGATAAAGTGTCAAAATTACTTATATTAATCAGATAATTATAACAATATTATATATTTCTGCATATATGAAAAAAGGTCTGACCAGCATATCCCTTCATTCAGCAAAGACTTTTTCCACTGATAAATGTACCAAGAGGACATTATCTCCAACCAACCTTTTTCCAAAATTAAAAGTATTAAAAGATTAATGAGAATGTATCAATAACAAAAAGGCCTCTTCCATAACTGTGCACATTTACCGTGAGGTACTTCGCATACTACACTTAAAAGCCTATGCAATTCACATTCAGACACATTCCTGGGGGAAAAGGAATAAAGTTGATCATGTATGATTCTGAAAGTTCTGTACAAAATCTGGCCATGCAGATTATGTAATCCCACAATTTTTTCCACCATGATAGTGTGAAATTGCACCAGTTTGAAGGACTTCATTGTCACAGCCGATGCCAAAGATACCACTACGTTCAGCTTTCTGTGTTCTGTAGCAATGTTGCAATTTTTCTCCAGAAATTCTTTGTTAAAAGAATTCTTTGTTAAAAGAATGTAAATTCATTACAGAACTGATCATCATTATTCAACCTTGGGAGATTTGAGATCCAAATAAAGGGTCACAAAAGCTAACATCCAGAACATTTGTTCACTAGTGCTCATAGCATTTCATTCACTGAAGTCTCCTCGATTAAGTTACAGATTAAAGTCACAGGCTTTATTCAAGCTTCCAAAAGAAAGTGCTCCTATTTCTACTAGCTTTTGGTCACCTTTACAGCCCTTTTAACTGTCAAGGGTTTTTGTTCATTTGTTTTGGGTTTTCTTTTAAATCTGGATGGCACAACTGGATGAGCAGAATTAACTGAAATTGAAAGACAATTTCGTTGAAAGTCTGCTCATCCTTTGGTTACCTGCCAAATCATGTGGAAGACCTGAGGATTCAGTATCAACCAAATTTGCTGTGCATCAGACCTGTTCTAAGTCATCTACGTTTCTAAATTTTGCAGTCTGTACAGACTGCATGTTCATTTTCCCAGCAGCGTCTGCAGCTCTGTTCAGAGGTAACTGTACATTCATCAGCAGGATCATGTAACAAAAATTCAGGTTCTCACACTGTGACCCTACTGAAGTCCTCCACGGGTGACACCATCTGGTTGGACCAGGATGCGTACAAAGCACAGAATGGTCTGTTCACTACTAACTGCTTTCTCTTTTCTTGCTGAGTGCTTTCCCTTGCTAAAAAAAAAAACAAAAACAAACAAAAAAACAACAAAACCAAAACCAAACAAATGATGGAAGCCACTGCAAGCACATTTCAGATATATCCCTCTTGAGTTATCGATACTAATCTGATAAGCTTTGGATCTACATATAAGACAACTGCCACAGTCTTTCAGGGAAGGCATGTACCCAAATACATAACACAGAAGAAAGCCAATGAAGAATCCATGATCACCATTCAACCACAAGACAAATCATGTTTTTAAGCTGTAAAAACTCCAAGATTATCAACTTTTAGCAAGTTTTATATAAATTGGTGGGCATGTAGGAACAAATGACAAAAAGAACTTACGAGAATACAGGCAAAAAACCTCTTTACATATCACATCTGAAGCATATTATGAACACAAGCATAAAGCCAGCTAATTTACAATTGTACAACTGCAGTACATGCTGCCTGTTGTTGAATTAAGAGTGTATAAGCTGTGCTGGAATCAGAAAGCCATTGTTAACACTTAAAGGGAAAAAAACGTTTCATAAGAAACTGAGTGTTTATATCACACAGAATACCACACATGCAATAACTTTCGAAGCTTTGAAGACAATATACAGGTTAGAAGGTACAACCTTAACCATCAAATCTAGTCAAGCATGATATAGACCACAATGTAACCAAAATTAAATTCAGAAAGGCCACATTCATGCACTCCCACAAACTACTGCAGTATTGTATAAATACTTAAGACCATTTCTAGAAAGGCCAAGAACTGCCAAAAGGAACCCTGTGCCACAAGCAGAAAGCAAGAATAATGGTCATCAGCAATGTTTTTGGTCTCAGAAGACAGAAATGGAGTACTGAAAGAATGTGCACATGCACTGAGAAAAGCAGTGTACTGCCATTCTGCATTACAAAGATCTGAACTGAACAAACCTTTTTTTTTACAGAAACAAGATTTTTTTTTTTTATACCGTTAAAAAAGTGTAAACAAAATCAAGCACATGAAGACTCTCTCACCAAGTTTTCCTGCAAGTCTAAATACCAAAAATTGCACTAATACATATATATAATTTTAAAATATTAAGGAAACCTGAACAAGAGATCCCTACCACCCTTTCAGTCTGAATCGCTGCAAGTCAGAAACATTCAACAGTACATCACATTTTAATATAGAATGATATCAACATTCAGTTACAGCATGTATTTTGAGTTCCAAATAACAGATGAAAAGTGTTCTCCTCTTACTGTGAGGATATAAGGAGACTGAGGGCTGGGGTAAGGAACACCACAAGTAGCAGGGCAATTTAATTTTAACTATGACGCTCTCCTTTCAAGTTCTGATTCTTCAGTTCTGTGGACACCTTTTAACATATAATTGCTCTAAATTTGAGGTATGTGCAGCAGTTTCTCTAGAAAAAACATGACTGAAGGAGAGGAGCCAGACAGTAATGTCAGGTAGATAAGGATTTTTTGCCATAATGCCTCAATTTGAATGACTTATATAAAACTTGTATTAAATTATCAGTAAGAATTAGGTTCATAACAACTCTTACTATGAAATGTCTAACTTATAAAAAGACATTTTTTAAAGATGAGTGCATAAAGTTAATGCACCAGCTTAAAATATAAAGTTGCTGTCCTGGTTTCAGCTGAGTTAACTGTCTTCCTAGTAACTGGTACAGTGTTATGTTTTGGCTTTAGTCTGAAAACAATGCTGGTAACACAACAATGTTTTAGTCATTGCTAAGCAGCACTTATGCTGATAAAGGACTTTTCAGTCTCATGTTCTGCAGTGAGGAGGGGAACAAGAAGCTGGAAGGAAGCAAAGACAGGACACCTGATCCAAGCTAGACAAAGGGGTATTCCATACCACAGCACATCATGCTCAGTATATAAACTGGGGGAAGTTACCTGGGAGGAACCGATCACTGCTCGGGTCGGGTTGGGTATCGGTCACCAGGTGGTGAGCAATTGTATGTGCACCACTTGTGTTTATGGGTTATTTCCTTTCCCCTTTTATCTCATATTTTCTCCCCTTGTTATTTCCCTTATCACTATTATTACAGTAGTGGTATTATATTGTATTTTAGTTATTAAGCTGTTCTTATCTCAACCCACAGGTTTTGCATTCCTTTGACTCTCCTCCCTATCCCACCCACAGAGGGAAAATTGGGGGTTAAGCGAGCGTTTGTGTGGTACTGAGTTCCCTGCTGGGTTTAAACTACAAAAGTTGCTTTTCATTAATTTAGCTCTAATAAATGGCTTATTGATGACACTTCTCTTTCAAAATGCTTAATAAATGGGCAGTGGCATCTAATAAAGCTTTTAAATATTTTTAGAGTTCAAATACAACAGGGGTCTGCAACAGAATGACAAATCTAGTATAGAAAACTGTACTTAAAAAGGTTTAAATTAATGGCAATTTAAAGCCAATTCCATAATAAATTTTGCAAGTATAAAGCAATACCAGTAATATAAAAATAACATTTCAGATGAAAATCAGAAATTTCAGTCTGACAGAACCTTATTACACACAACAACATATTAATCAAAATTAGCTAATGTATTTTATTGTTTCAAATAGAAGACAGAGGATAGCGTAACATTTATTATTCAGTTATGAATACTGCTGTCAAAAGATTATAGACAAGGCGTCTATGAAAAAAAAAAAAAAAAAAAGACACTGTGATACAGGGAACCAGCTGCACAGCCAGGGGAAAAAAATCAAATAACCTAAGTCATAACTTTTATGTATTTGATTTACCCACCTAAAGACATACACTTAAATCACACTCTGTGTTTTGCCTTTTATTGATGTCATTGCTTTAATAAAAAGCAAAAATGCTATCTCTTCCTACATAAACAAATCTACCAGCCTTGATCTGGAGTATTCAAATTCTGATGTTCCAACATTGTGAAGTTATTAGGAAAAAAATGTTATGCTAACCAGAGGGGGAAAAAAAAAAAAAAAAACAAGTAAGTTTTCCAGTGCCTAAGGGGACTGACAAGAAAGCTGGAAAGGGACTTTTTACATGGGCATGTAGGGACAGGAAGGAGGAATGGCTTTAAACTGAAAGAGGGAAGATTTAGATTATGTATTAGAAAGAAATACTTCACTGTATCACTTCACCGTGATAAGACACTGGAATAGGCTGACCAGAGACGCTGTGGCTGCCCCATCCCTGGTTCAAGGCCAGGTTGGAAGGGGCTGTTAGCAACCTGGTCTAGTGGAAGGTGTCCCTCCCTGCCCATGGCAGGGGGTTGGAACTGGATGATCTTGAGGGTCCCTTCCAATCCAAACTGTTCTGTGATTTTATGAATAAAATAAATATTTGGGGATGATGGGGGTGAGTGGGAATTGAAAAGGGAGGTTATAGACAGAAGAACTTGTAATTAGTAAACTTGTGAGCTTACCAATTACCCATTCCTTTTGCCACAAAAGAAGTAAGAATTTATAGTCAACATTTGTGTTGGATTTTGTGGAAGAACAGTGCCAGTACCTTATTAAAAATAATCATGCTTTTTCTTGATTGGTCTGATTAAAGATTGTATTTTCATCATTGTCATACCTTTGATGAATGGATTTTCCTTTACTGTCTCTTTCAAAAATACATAACTGGATTTGCAATCACATAGCAAGGGATACAACTGACATACCATATTTACCAAGAATGGTAAAATCCTGTTTCAAGAGAAATGTCCAAGCGCAATGTAACAAACTCAGAAGTGCTTCCTCTCAACAATTTTTTTTGTTTGTTTCTCCATGCTAGAAATGAATTCTACATTTCTAATTTTTAATCTTTTGCATTACTTATATCTGTTCTGGCTACTTTTGCTGATGCCTTGGTGAGTTATTCAGCCATTTCTCAAGGTCACCATGAATACTTTCCAAGAATTGACCAAAATTACTCTGCTGTTCTCAATCATACTTGTACTAGAAATAAATATAATGCCAGATCTGAAAAGTAATTTTAGATTTCAGTCACAAAGTCATGCTTTTCGTAAATGCACAGCCAAACCTTTAACTTCCATTTCTGAAGAACAGATCTGATAAAATGTTACTGAAGATAACGGAAGTTGAAAATCAACTTTGGAATTTGTTTAATTGCTTAAATATAGAATCCCAACAAAATAAAACCATACGTTCTAGAAATTGAAAGTTATAATTACTGGAAGGTTGCAATTAAACAAAGGTTATAATTACTGGAGACATCTTTAAAACCATATTGATTTTTAAAATCACACCTGCAGGTCCACAAAACCATAATTGAGACCAAAACTTTTCATCCTGAATGTTAGAAAATAACCAGACTTCTATTTCTAGGTTCTCAGTACACAAAATGTTACAGAATACTCAACATTGAAGAAGAAAAAAAACCTAGCTAAAACAAAAACAAAACTAAAAAAAAAGAAAAAAAAAAAAAAACAAAAAAAAACCACAAACAAAAAACAAAAGATGCAAAACAGCAAGACACAAAAGAAAAAAACAGCCAACCCAAAACCAAACCACGAAAGAAAAAACAACATACAAAACAAAAAAACAAACCCAAAAAAATAGGTCATGATTTACTGGAAAAATAAGTCCAAACATTAAATCAGGTTTATCTGCTGTTGACTCACTCTGTGTTCAGGAACAAAATGTTATAGTTAAAGCATTAAGCAGCTAAAACCAAGTGTGGCCACAATATTAAGTCCAACTAAGAGCAGGAGAAAAACTGAAAGAAAAAGGGAAGGGACTGTGAAAAAAATAATTATCACTTGTGTTTTTTAAACAGCAAGATCTGACAGAGCAGAACAAGAAACACAAAATCAAAAATTCAAAACCAAACAACACCAAAACTGCCTATCTTCTAAGTAATAGAAAAGAACACAACCAAAAAATATCTTTCACACTTGAAAGATTACTCCAGCAACCAAATACCAGTATTAAAATACCAGCTTAACACAAAACCAACAAAATCTTACAAGCCACTTACAAAAGTCAATTCAATACTGTTGAACTATTTTCTACCCATTCAATGTACTAGATTATTGTGGTGAAGAGAATGAAGAAAGAAGCTGCTACCTGGAAGAAAATTCATTACTTTACCATAAGCATTTCATGTTCTACTATACAATTTCCACCTTTGTTAACCTAACTGAAACTAGAAGCAATGAAGCAGATACAGTGAGGAAAAGAGTACTGTTTAAACTGGTTTTGAGGGGTGTTTGATGGCAGGACCTTGCTGAAACACCCTAAAGAATTTCAGCTCACCAAAACAGCGGAATGACTGTTGCTTGTATTCTCCTAATGTATCTTGTCAATCTGGACAGCACATGGATGAAGAAAAAACAACTGCCACGGAAATATTATTTCACTAGATCAAGAATACAATTTCCTGGTTGGATTCTGGCATTCTTGTGTTAGTAAGAATGCATCTCCACAATGATGACCAACTCTGCCAAAGCTCTGGTAGCAAAGGCAGTACAGTTTCAGTACAAATTTGAATAAAGCAGCCTGGTGGGGCTTTTTTTCTGGTATGACAATCCGCATTTAACTAACACAGAAAAAGTGTCTTCAAAACCTAGAAAATGCACACAACTCTGCTTCAAAGCTCACAGCACGTGATAACTCAGTTCAGTATTGTTGACAACAGAGCTAAAGGATTCTCTCAAAACATAAGTTGGTATAAGACAACCAACTATAGTACAGCTAAAGCTCCCCAAAAGCCTTCAGAAGACCATGCTGGACTAAGCTTACTGCTTTCAGGAACTTCTTTGTTACTGCAATGAGAAAGAAATAGTAGCAACAGAGAAATAACTTTGTAGGTAGAGATGGTAATGTAGGTAATGTATCTCAGAAAAGCAAAACACAGGAATAAAACTGCATGCATGTAACTATTTATGTTCAAGCTCAAGCTCCAGGAACATAAAAGTGTCTGAACTTGCTTTTAACTTCCAGGCAAGCAAAATGAAGTACCAGCCCAAGATCCTATTTGTGAAGGAAATAAAAGTTACATATGTCTTTCATATAGGCATTTTTAATTGATCAATGGACTTCAAATCAATACAGTGGTTTGTCATTTGCGATTGCAATAATAAAGATGAATACATTAAGTGATGAAATTTAAAAATAAAAAACCCTTTAACATACTGTCAATCTTCAAAACTTACAATAAAATAGAAGACAAAGGATGGAAAGTCAAGAGAATGATGTCATCATATATTAGAACTTTCAAATTGTGACCAAAGAGAGGATGGAACTCTGTCTGGGGACAGGTGATTCAGTAAATAGAGAGTTTGTGGCTAAGGGTTAAAGGGAGAACAGTGATGGCAAACATTACTGTGGGGATCTGTCACAGACCACCTGATCAAGAGGGCTAGGTAGATGCAACACCCTATAGACAGATAGGAACAGCCTCATGCTCGCAGGCCCTAGTTCTCATGGGGGACTTCAACCACCATGATATCTGATGGAGGGACAGTACGGCCCGGCACAAGCAATCCAGGAAGTTCCTCGATTGTGTGGAAGACAACTTCCTTCTGCAAGTAATACAGCAGTCAACAATGAAAGTGCCATGCTTGACCTCGTCCTCACCAACAGGGAAGGGCTGGTTGGAAAAGTGGTGCTCCAGTGCAGCCTTGATTGCAGCGATCATGAGATGGTCGAATTCGAGATCCTCAGGACAGTGAGAAGAGCGTGCAGCAAGCTCACTGCCCTGGACTTCAAGAGAGCAGACTCTGGCCTCTTCAGGAACCTGCTTAGTAAGGTTCCATGGGATATAGCCATAGAGGGCAGGGGGGCCCAAGACTGTTGGTTGATATTCAAAGATAACCTACTACCAGCTCAGGAGTGTTGCATCCTAACTAGAAGGAAGTGCTGCAGGAGGCCAGGAGACCTCCTGGGATGGATAAGGAGCCGCTGAGGAAAATTCAAAGAGAAAAAGACGCATATAAAAGGTGGAAGCAAGGACAGGCGGCCTGGGAAGAATACAGAGATGTTGTTCAGGCAGCTAGGGACCAGGTTAGGAAAGCTAAGGCCCACTTAGAAGTAAACTTGGCTAGGGATGTTAAGGATAACAGGAAGGGATTCTATAGGTACACTGCAAATAAAAGACAGACTAGGGACAGCGTGGGCCCTCTCCAGAAGCTATCAGAAGAACTGGCTACCCTGGATTTGGAGAAGGCTCAGGTTCTTAATGAGTTCTTTGCCTCGGTCTTCACTGGCAAATGCTCTGACCACACCACCAAGTCTTGGATGGCAGATGCAGGGACAGTGAGAATGAAGACCCTGGGCCCACTGTAGGAGAGGATCTGGTTCGAGACCATCTTAGGAACATGAACGTACATAAGTCCATGGGACCTGATGAAATCCATCTGCGGGTCCTGAAGGAGATGGCAAATGAAGTTGCTAAGCCACTGTCCATCATATTTGAAAACTCATGGCAGTCAGGTGAAGTTCCCGATGACTGGAAAAAGGGAAATACAACCCCCATTTTCAAGAAGGGGAAAACGGATGACCCAGAGAACTATAGACCAGTCAGTCTCACCTCTGTGCCTGGAAAAATCTTGGAGCAGATTCTCCTGGAAGGCATGGTGAGGAACATGAAAAACAACAAGGTGCTTGGTTACAGCCAGCATGGCTCCACTAAGGGGAAATCCTGCCTGACCAATTTGGTGGCCTTCTATGATGGGGCTACAGAACTGATGGACAGGGTTAGAGCAGTTGATGTCATCTACCTGGATTTATGCAAAGCGTTTGATACTGTCCCACATGACATCCTTCTCTCTAAGTTGGAGAGACATCAGTTTGATAGGTGGACCACTCCGTGGATAAAGAACTGGCTGGATGGCTTCACGCAAAGAGTAGTGCTCAGTGGCTCAGTGTCCAGCTGGAGACCAGTAACGAGTGGTGTCCCCCAGGGATCGGTGTTGGGACCGGTCTTGTTCAACATCTTTGTGGGTGACATGGACAGTGGGATTGAGTGTGCCCTCAGCAAGTTTACCTACAACACCAAGCTGTGTGGTTCCGTTGATACGTTGGAGGGAAGGAATGCCATCCACAGGGACCTTGACACGCTTGTAAGGTAGGCTGGTGCCAGCTTTAGGAAGTTTAACCATGCCAAGGTTAAGGTCCTACACCTGAGTCAGAGCAATGCCAGGCACAGCTACAGGTTGGGCAGAGAAAAGATTCAAAGCAGCCCTGCAGAGAAGGACTTGGGGGTGTTGGCTGATGAGAAAATGAGCATGAGCCGGCAGTGTGCGCTTGCAGCCCAAAAAGTCAACTGTATCCTGGGCTGCATCAAAAGGAGCATGACCAGGAGGTGGAAGGAGATAAACCTGCCCCTCTGCTCTGCTCTTGTGAGACCTTGTAGTATTGTGTGCAGTTCTGGTGTCCTCAACATAAAAAGGACATGGAATTGTTGGAACAAGTCCAGAGGAAGACTATGAGGATGATCAGGGGACTGGAGCACGTCCCATATGAAGATAGTATGAGAAAGTTGGGGCTGTTCAGCCTGGAGAAGAGAAGGCTGCGTGGAGACATCATAGCAGCCTTCCAGTACCTGAAGGGGGCTTATAGCGATGCCGAGCATGGACTGTTCATTAGGGATTGTAGTGATAGAACAAGGGGTAATAGGTTCAAACTTAAACAGGGGAAGTTTAGATTGGATATGAGGAAGAAATTCTTTCCTGTAAGGGTGGTGAGGCTCTGGAATGGGTTGGCCAGGGAAGTTGTGAATGCTTCATCCCTGGCGGCGTTCAAGGTGGGGTTGGACATAGCCTTGGGTGGCATGGTTTAGTGGGAGGTGTCCCTGCCCATGGCAGAGGGGTTGGAACTTGATGATCTTAAGGTCCTTTCCAACCCTAACTATTCTATGATTCTATGATCTGTACAGTAACAAAGAAGCATTACACAAAAGAAATTCCAGTTTATTCAGATAAGCTGGGTGCTGGAAGGAAAATTATAATCCTCCCATGTAAAGGTGAATATGTCTCTACGTCTTCCACTGATTTTAGCTCTACATTTTTTCAAGCTGATAATACAGAACAGTTAGGACATTGATGCTTCAGGCTCAATACTTATGCAAACGGATTTCATGATAACAGTCTGCATCTCCAGGTCATATAGAATCTGGAGTACTTGTACTTCAGAAGTGTTTCAGTTTTAAATCTCATATACAATTAATATTAGGAGAAACTTAGCAACTAATAATCTTTCTGTAACATTTTCATTTTAAAGATGCTAAAAAATGAAAACAGATTTACAATGAATATGTTCAGGATTTTTGTTTTACTTACGTATCTTTGTGATCCATCATATTCACACCTCTCAATTTTTCCCAAGCTGCCATCTGAAAAATAAAGTTTCTCTGCCCTATGATCAATGGTAAGTCCATTTGGTGCCAGAATATCTGTACTAATGATAATCTGTGCATTTTTGCCTGAGAGAGTAGATCTCATGATGCTTGGGAGCTGCTCATTCCAGTTGGTCCAAAACATCAAGCTGTATTAAAATCAAAACAACAAACATGAGATATGTTTTATTATTTAATTCTCTATGAAATGAGCAACAAAAAAAACCCACATGCCTTTACAGACAATTATGAATGGCATCCATAAGTAATTGCGATAATCAATGAAGAAAATGTAATAGCCCAACATCCTAGAAATTATAGCTGTTTCCTAGTTCATTAACTTGTATACAAGTACACTTTTTTTTTCTCTTCACAGGTCTGTTCAATTATGATCATACCACTAGAGAGAGATACAAACTGTGTAACGATATAAACTTAATTGTGGTAATGTGCATATTAGTAATTTGTAACAGTGAAATTAATCTGCAGCTTTTCCTGTATTCGAAATGTGATACAGACCAAAGGATTGGTAATGCAGAAGATTGGTAATGCGGAATCAAATCACCTTAATATGCTTTACAGAAGGCTCATTTGGCCCCATGCTACTGTTAAATAATGGTGGACAAAATGCTACAGAATGAGCTGTGGCTGACATTTATACACTAATCAGAACCTGCCCTTTTGCTCACTGCAATCTCCATCAGTATTTACTTGATTTATTTATGATACCTAGATAAATAGTATTTTACAATAGAGCATAAATTCTTAACTTGCATGAACTGTACATGAAGTCACACACGGAAATGACCTACTTGACAACTGCAACATTGTACATTCAACAGTCACATCTTGAAAATAGAGCTTCTAAGTCAGAAATGCAGCCTAGCCTCCCCAAAGGTGGAGAGTTATAAGAAGAAAAATCAGTTTGCCTTGCCTTTCTTCCAGAGCTAACAGAGAAGATTAAAGTAACTCAGATTTGTAAAGCACTTATTAGCAAGAGGCTAAAGTAAAAATATAAGCCCTTCTATAATCTTACTAGGAACCAGTCTGATTGAGAGTGGCAGGAAGGGTACTAAATAAGACTTCTTTCCAAGATGTTGTTTACAAGCACTGTAAGTGGAGATCTTGCTATATAATTTTATACAACACTGCTATTTGTGATAAACAGCTGGGCCTATCAATTTGCCACACAAGAAACTCAAGATTCCTTTTAGTAAATGCTTAGATTAATTCTGTTCTTATTTAAGCAGTAAATAGCATGCCTGACAAAAGAAATCAGTAAAATAATCACTTGCTAGCTTGCATTTAGCTCACTTTTCTTAAAACCAGCTTGTTTTTTTTTTTAACATTACATGAAAATGAAGTGATTATTTCATCTGAAATGTAAGAAAAAGCATGTAAGATGATGTATCTTAATTCTGCAATTGCTTTAAAAACATTAATGCTAAGAATTGTCTTCTAAACAAAGAATTACGCTTAACCCTTGTAGGGTCCAGCAGTATTACTTGACTCTGAAATAAAGAAGTGCTGCTGTATCCTTGACATTAGGCAAAAATTAGAATCTGATAAGAAAGATGTAACACACACTTTTGACATTCGTCTAGAGCTAACACATGTGGATGATCATCTTCAGACATCGTTATTACTGCTTCCCGGTTGAATGCTCCTTGATGTCTCTGGTCAACAGAGTGTCTTGTGATTGAGGATGTGGTTGAACTGGTCCAATAGAGAGCATCCCAAGCTCTGTGATAGGCAAGCCCCTCCACTGACCCAACATCTGGAAGACATGGTTACAGAGCAATTAAAACTCCTTTTAACAAGATGTTTGTTTTTCTTTTTCCTCAAAGTTGATTCTGCAGAACCACAGAGTTCAGCTATTTCAGCCTGTTGACTCTGCCAATTCTTTTCTTGTTTCACCTGTTTATTATTTTTACTGGAATCAAAGTCTTATTATTTTTTCATAAATTTAAACAACAAAAAAAGTGAGCAAGATCACTATTAATATCCATGTACTATATTTGTCAATTCTAACACTCAATAAGCTTTTATTCAAGACAACAATAATTTAGCCAACTTCAAACATCATTTAAGCTAAGTCTTGGGTATTTTTTCACTAATTACTTGTATTATGCAGCATTATCTTTCAATGTATTTTCAAACACAAATACACATTACATTAATAGAGATCAAAGTGTTCAGTTGTTATTAACAGTACAGGCTTTTTTAAACATCTGAAAAATACTGAAAAAAAACCACTCTGAAGGTCTCTGCATCAATACATCAT
Organism: Amazona ochrocephala; assembly: GCA_039720435.1. Taxonomy (NCBI): domain Eukaryota; kingdom Metazoa; phylum Chordata; class Aves; order Psittaciformes; family Psittacidae; genus Amazona; species Amazona ochrocephala. The sequence continues at coordinate 36,984,958 of CM077881.1, forward strand.
TTTAATAAGCCAAAACTCACACTCTTTCATTCTACATAAAAAATTGTGAGCCAGAAACCAAAGCAAATATTAATAAGCAGCTAAAGCATATAGTTAACACCCAGAAAAGATAAATTGCTTCTGATTCTAACATATAAAAGTGACAGGCTGAGAAATAGGAGTAATTATTCCCTACCATTATTTCTGAACTACTACAGAAATGTATGTTGATTTCTTCACTTATTATTTTGTTAGAAACAAATAATTTTAGACCAGAAGGTTCATGCAGCTTATTAATGAGCTACGGAAAGAAAAAAATCTAGAAATATAGTAAGGATTACATTACCCGGGTTATTGCAATTTATATACAGCTTGCTGGAATCTTACCATGCAATGCATATACACAGAACAGAAAGTCCCAAAATAAGTTTGATCACATTGAAAGTGCAAACACTAAATCAAAACTATAAGGCAAATAAACCAAACTATAAGAGAAGTGATTATTTATCAGGTTTTTATATTTCTAAAGCATTTGGATATCTTCTGACTACATTTTCATGACGTATCTGTAAAGACAACTCAATGACTTGCCTTAAAGAAGAAAGAATACAAACAATGATACAACACTTCCTAAAGGGAGGTGGATATACGTAGAAAGGATTTTCCTACTTATGAAGGAGAATTTATGCAAAAAGATATCTTTACCACACTTAAAAGTAACTCAAAGAAGCAACTGAATTTAACTTCAAAAATGGCATTGAAGGCAACTTGAAAATTTTAAAAACTTCTGAGAATTGCAAAGATAACTCTTTTGGTAGGATTTTTTTTTTTTTCCAAAAGATTAATGGGTTACATGTATTCTTTCTTCGAATGCAGTATTTTGTTGCCTTATTGCTTTACTCTAAATTTCAAGCATCAAAACCATATTGAGATATAGTGAAGATTTTAAAGGAAACCTGGGACTGCACAAATCATCTTAGGGGCACCAGGCCAAGCACTGCATGCATGAACCACACTGCTTCTGGCCCCGGCATTGCCCCCAGGGGCAGAAGTCTGTACAGTTTAGATACAGGCTCTGATACACTTGCTAATTACTTCTTGAAAATCTTCCACTAAATGTGAAATGAAAACTTAGTAAGTGTGACACATGATAAAGAGCAAAAATCCAATTCTAACTTAATCTACTAAATTCCATTAAAATTATATGCTGAATCCCAATTCACCACTGCTTACAATTCTCCAATCTAAAACCAATGCTGTCAGATGTAATTTGGAATATGCTCTTAGACACATGGTTTAACTCTCAGGTCTCCCTGCACGGAGTCAGGAGTTGGTCTCAGTGATCCTTATGGGTTCCTCTCAACTCAGAATATTCTGTGACTTATGACATAAGACATTGTCTGACCAATTCTGCACTTTATTTACAAGGAACAAAACATCAGAACATTTTTACTGTCTAGTTTACTGTCCAGAACATTAGCACTGTTTTTGCCTTTCATATCTGTGAATGTTGAGTGTTTCTTCATCTGTTTTAGGGAAGTTTTTAAGAAAATTTAATCAAGTCTTCACCTTGCGGTTAAAGACATAACCCTTGGGAGGTGAGGATATAACTAAGATTTGCTGCAAATCATGCCTTCATTTGAAAGACAACAATCAGCAAAAAAAAAAAAAAACACATCCCTCATGTAACCTCTTGAACATATATAACTTCAGCTTCCTTTCTTCAGTTTCTTGTCTGAATCTGTCCCGGTATTTGAAAGCAAACTGTTTTTACAACATAGCCTCAAACTCTTCTGCAGCAGACAAAAGATAATATCATTAAAATTATAAAGATTATTATAAAATAGGTAATTATTATTTAAAAAGTAATACTGTCGTTACAAATATTAATGGGAATTTCAGTGAGCAAGATTGTGACTGAAAAGAAAAAAAATCTGAAAATCACACTGCAACAGAATCAGGCTGTGAAAGCTGCCTGAAATCAAATAACAGATATCCAATTCAGGAAATGTTTTATTACAAGTAAAACTTCAGGAACTGCTTGATACATGTATGTTTTTTAAAGAAGAGAGGGTTCCTTATAAGATGAACAAATTAAATCTGAAAGCATCGAAAGGTTCATGTGACAAGCCTGTGGGTAACAATGGTTTCATAAAGACCACAAACACAAAAATTCAGAGTAAAAAAAATATGCTTTTCATTTTAAAAAAAAAAAAAAAAAGTGTAATTCAATTGCCTTGATGTTAGGAAAAAACAAAACAAAACAAAGCAAAAAAAAAAAAAAAAAAAACACAAAACAAATAAAAAACCCCACAACCCAATCACTAATTAAATATAAAACTGTCTGCTGCAAATACATGCCACGTGCATTTGCTTAGCTCCATCAAAAGTATAAATCCTGGAGTACTTATACTGAGCACACCCTTTTATTTTCAAAGAAACTTTTAGCTTTATCTTATTACTTACTTATGCAGTTGAGAACTCCACCAATACAGATAAGACTCATTTAATACTGGTAGAAATCTGTAAGTAATGTGGTTTTAACCTACTTCAAGAGTAGGTGTTGGAGTGATCCAACATTTAGATAAATTCTTACAACAGAAAACACAACTAACTTTCTTCTTATTAGTTTGAGTATGAAGTACCACCAGTACACTTCTCAGACAAATCTTCAACATATTATCAGTGCTAATACGTTTTGTTAGTTTATGTTGTTTCTAAGTTAAAATAAACTTTTTGTTCTAGAGGTTAGTAAAGAATCACAAAATTCATATAAGCCCTTTTATCAATGATAAAATAGGTGCCAACTGAGGATAGAAATGGCCCCAGAATGACCCTCTAGGCACTTGCAGGCGATTCCTTAAGAGCAAAATCTTCAAGCAAGTTCATATTGCAAAAGACAGGATGCTGGAGAAGATTCCAAGGCAACTGCATTCTGCTGTTATATCACTACCAGTTTGCATTGATATTTTATATTTTCTTATTTCATACCTCCTTATGAAATACTGTAAGGCACTTCCTTTTTTTTTTTTTTTCCAATTAATTTATCATTAGCTATTCAGTTACTTTAAAAAATATCAGAAATATGCACTCATCCCCTCTGGTGCTATATTTGGGGGATTCAGTCCCAAAAGCTACTGACAGGATAAAACTTAGCAATTTGTCTACTCTCAGCTTCATATTTTCACAGCATCATATAATATTCTGAATTAGTAAAGCATAAAGAAACTGGAAATGAAAAGAAACACATTTGTTTCACTGACATATTGAATTAAAACACTGATGGCATTAGATGCCTATAGCACTGATTAAATTTATTCTAGCCAAGAAGAAACAGTTTATGATTTTCACAAGAACAGCATACTTAAATGAAAGGAACATTAATACAGTATGATATTAATACACAAATACTCACATTATTCACCTGCCACTGACATTCTGAATTAAATCAGTAATGGGGTGTATAACTGATTAAACATCTACACAAGAGAATGCAACAGCTTATGATTTACAAAGGCAATGGTAGAGTGATCACATCATTACGTTGCCAAAATGCTATCTATCATTTTTACTGAACTTAACGAAGATGGATTGCATCCCACAGATGAGATGCAGCCTATAAATATTGTCATGCTGATCTTCATCTGACTTTCCCAGGGAACAGAGAAGCAACAAATCAATAACCGAAGAACTCAGATTAGAGCTTCCTCATTACTGCAAACAGAAAATAAAAATCCTACAGGACATAAAAGTTTAAATTATCTAATAGCTGTAGTCACTGAGTTTTGGTAATGTATGTACTATTTCTGCTTCCTATATTTTTATCTCCTCTTCCGTCAAAACTATTCCAGTTCCACCAGGAAAATTATAATTTTTCTTTAATTTCATGCTTTTTTTCCAACTTCTTTTCCTAAGCAAAGCTGTAAAGCAAGAACAACTGTCAACATGGTATTTTTTTTTTAATACTGAAAAGCCATCAAAATAATATATTGAGCATAAACAGCACTTCGATATCAGAATTTTGAAGACTTTGATGTTCAGTACTTAACATTAGATACCTATTTGATCTTTATTCATTCTCTGAATCGGTTTTCACAGTTTACCTTTCAGGATACAGCTTGGTAATTGTTCGACTGGTCACAAGAGATGATACTGCTTTCTGTCAATCTGTTTTTGTAAGATTATGGTGATAGATTAACAGGCGGTCACCATTTCATCTGAGGTGAAAAGAATTCCTCGCAAGCAATAAAGCACTGGAAGAAAAGGGTTTGTGACTGCACAATTAGAACTTTAAATTATCATTTACCCTTCTACTTTGCTCCACAAGTACTATAAAGCAGAATGCCATTTGCCAAACAAAAAGTCCAAGAAATAACAAGTTGTAATTAAAAGGAAAAAGAAAGAAAAAAAAAGAGGAGTTTCATTTGTCTCAAAAATTAGGAGATTTAATTTTTTAATTGCTTCTGTCACATGCAAAAAAAAAAAAAAAAAAAAAGCCACCATATATTCTACCATAACAGAAATCTTAAATATCAAGTGTGACATAAACAACTCTGAACTGTAATAACAACTATTTCATTACCCTATTTAGACTATTATTTTATTTCAGAGCACATGTAAAGTTTGCTAAAGTAGGCAGATGTTTGCATAATTTTTCCTCGTCTTCAAAATATAAACCCTTGCTGTGCACTATTACAAATTAAATACCATTAATAAGATACTATAAACAAAGACTTTGGGTTCTTCAAGGCAACAACTGCCTTAACTACGCGATCCTGCAAACATCTCATGTATGTAATCTTATTATTCCTTCAAACTTTCATTAGTAGCCACCACTGGAAAGAATAAACATTTGTTGGGAATAGTCTAAAGAGAAGTAAAATAATTTTAGAAAAGCATAAGTTCTAAAATATGTTTTTAGAATCCAGAAAAAATAACCTTTTTTTTCTTAGAAAGTATCTCACATCTCACAAAATGTTTGGTGCCTTCCTAATGACAATTAAAAAATTAGTCTGCATGCAAATAAAAATGAAAATAGAAATACTGAATAATTGCTCAAGAAATACCTCTAACACATTCAGAAAATACCAGGCAAATAGCTCTCTGCTCTCTGGCTTTATAGCATTACTTTAATCTATGCCAATGAAGATACATAAAATATTGTGCATAATTTCTGTATCTGTGAAATAAGTACAGTGTTGAAGACAGGCAGAGGCCTAAGTAGCAGGATATTTATAGTCCAACAGTGAACTTATGAAGGTCTACACAAAACACCTGATGAATTGTATTATATCACAGAATGGTTTAGGTTGGAAGGGACCTTATAGGAAAGGCTGATTTGCAGATATCTCCAAATACAAAAGCTTGAGTTCATATCATAGAATGGTTTGGGTTGGAAGGGAGCATAAAGACTATCTAGTTCCAACCCCTCTGCCATGGGCAGGGACACCTTCCACTAGACCAGACTGCTCAAAGCCCCATCCACTTGAACACTTCCAGGAATGAGGCACCCACAGCTTCTCCAGGCAACCTGTTCCAGAGTCTCACCACCCTCAAGGGAAATAACTTCTTCCCAATATTGAACCTAAATCTTCCTTCTTCCAGTTTTGAAGACATTACCCCTTGTACTTTCACCACTTGCTCTTAGCACAAAAGAGTATAAACCTAACCTGCAGTTGATGACTTCAATCATACTTAGGTGAACTAACCAACCAAGTGAATAGTATGGAATAGATGGATGGTATTTCTGTGCAATCAAGTGCATTAGATATTGATCAAACATACCTGTGGTACAGGGGTGGTGATGCCCAGTTTTGAGCTAGACAAGGTAGGTCTGCACTTCTGGGCAAATCTGGATCTTTGAGAGCAGCTGACCTCTCAATCAGTGCTCTGTGAAGACCCTCATGCTCACTACTTTGGGGTTAGAATTTAGGGAGTCCTGGTGACACAAACAGAACAGAGATACCAGAAGGAAAAGTTGATCCTGAAAGGATCACTCAGCAGGTCATTCAGTGTTTCTGGAAAACTTAATTTTTAATTTCATTTTGGAGACTCACAGAAATATGTTATTCACTCTTACAACTTCTCAAATATTCAGGCAGAGACCTGCAGAAGGTGCACACCAAGAAATAGATAGTTCATAGCAGCATTTTGGTTTTAGACTACCTGAATTTAATAATTTTTTTTGTCCCGTACTAGCACTGGTGATTTTTCTACATTTTGCTCTAAAGTTTAACTTCTGGATCAAACAGATGAGCTCAGAAATTCATGAGAGAACAGAAAATACACCACTACTTTTTTTGTCATTTTTACCTGAACATGCTCTTTAAAATATGGAAAATAGTGACTTTGAAAACAGTAAGCTTGTTGCAGATCTATGCCTATTTAAGCATAAATGCTGGGTTTCTTTTTAGCTCCCAAGTAACAGCATTTAAAAACCACATTAGTTAAGTCACAGTAGATAGCATCGTCTTAATTTGCCTTGATAATCAGCTTTCAAAAATCAAGTCGTGTTTCTGTTGCTAAATATAATTATGTATTTAATTCTATTGTCTTCATTCTTGTGGGTTATAATATATTCCTTCAAAGGATGATTTATCCCTTTTTATCATGGTGGAAAAAAATAACCAACAGCTTCTTATGCAGAAATCTTTACCTACCTCAAATTACCTTTTTTCCCAATAAAGGATATAACCCTTCTGGAGCTGTTGCCTGACAGCTTGTTGAAGAAAACCACAGAATGTAAACTTGCAATATACTGTCCTCTGTTACCTTACATAGAACTTACTCTTTGATTAGGTTTAGGGTCAGTGTGGAATAATGTGGCAAAGGAATAATGATACATCATATACTTCAGGAAATATAGGGAACTCAACAACTAAGAAAAAGAATAGTATTTTGTATAAATGTAATCTGTAACCCCCTCAGTATAGTTCAGTGTGTCATTACTAGCTAAAAAGTGTTATAATACCATAACTTAAATACAGTTAAAATATCCATGCACAAGAGGCTTTAAAAGCAGAAAGCCTTTTAGAATTAATAGCTAACATACAGAGATATAAGTGTTGTATTAGATTTTTTAAAATATCAACACTTGTCATGGAACATTTTTTTTCTAATTACAGAAGCCCACATTATCTTTTTATCTACTACATGTAGACTCAAAAAGAGTCTAACCCTAATCCTTACCACCTTTAATATATTACCATTTGAATGACTACCCTAAGATGAATCAGCTTTCTAATGAATATATATAATCACACTTCTTTCTGTTACTGTGGAAGTACAATCAAACACTACAGAGATATTAGAAGCATTAATGGCAGACTAGCCTAACAAACTAATAATATTTGCTGGAGCACATTATTCTTCATAGTAATAAAAAAAAAATATATTAAGTCAAGAGATGCTCCTCTGTACAGCTTTGAGAATTCACCAAATATAGTTTAGCATTTCATGCAACTAAGCCACAGCTGCTGATGTAAAAATTTTCACAGCAAATACATTAATAAAAATTTAGGGGCAGCATGTAAAGTTGAAGCTGTCACAAACAGTATTAATTCTTCAGGAAAAATCTGAAGTTTAGTAGGGAGAAGCACCTTTCCTTAATACTGATGTTGGGAATGGTCAGGAAATACTGAATGGAAATATCAGTGTAAGTCAGCTCTCGTCAGGAGCACATTTCAGAGTTTCAAATCCAGGAAGAGCTAAACAAAGCATGGAATATTCTAGAAAAATCTATTTCTGCACAACAATTTGTCGTGGTTTAAGCCTCAGCCACGAAGTCGCTCTCTCATTCACTCCCCACTGTCTCTTCCCTTCGCTCCTGGAGGGATGGGAAGGAGAATCGAAAGAATGCAACTCCCACAGGTTGAGATAAGAACAATTTAGTAACTACGGTATAACATAAATCACTACTGCTACCACTAATAATAATAATAATAATGACAAGAGAAAATACAAGGGAAAAGAATACAATTTCTCACCATCCAATATCAAGCCCGACCACACAGTGCACCCCCACCGTGCACCCCCCCCACCCTTCCGGGTCTCTGCTCTCCGTCTTTACATTCTGGACATGACATGCTGTGGTATGGAATAACCTCTTTGGTCAGTCTGGGTCAGGTGCCCTGTTTCTCCTTCCTCCCGGCTTCCTCTCCTCCCTGGCAGAGCATGAGACTCACAAAGTCCTTGGCCAGCCTAAATATTCTTAGCAGTAACTGAAAACACTGGTGTTATCAGCTCTGTTCCCAGGGCCAATGTCAAAAACACAGCGCTGCAGCAGCTACTGAAAAGGAGAAAAATGACTGCTCCTGCTGAACCCAGGACACAATTGCTTAATAAAGTTAGTAAACTTTATCCACATGTAGCAACAGCTCATAAATCTTATCCTGTAATCATAATATGCAGCCACATTGAGAAAAAAATATAGTGGTAAACTAGACACTTTGCTTTTCACTAACAAAACTGCATTTGTAATAAATTTTAGTTTTTACTACTTAAATGTCCTAGGAGTTAACCATAGCCTTTCACTTTCCCTCCTTTGAAAAGTGAAAAATCACTGTACCTATATTCCTATACATAAAATTATAATTAAATCCAATTCATTTATGAAATGCAAAGTAACAATATTATTTATTTTTAACACACTAAAAATTTCTTTCTTGGAGAAGAAAGCTCCAAAACTAAAAGGGTTTCATACAGTGTACCAAATTTAATGCTCTGTAAGAGAAATGGGAACACAAATGCCTTTTTGACAGTAAAATTGGACCTATTTAGTTAGAAAGAATAGCAGCACACATTGGAACACCTTTAAAAGATTCAGGCTTACAATACATCACAGGATGTGACATTTGAAGTTAGCAGTGAAAAGATTTTTACCTTCTATAGACACCAGTGCCTAAGGTTCAAAACAGAAGGGGCACTTTCTCATGCAACACCTCCTTTTGGGTTGTAAAAGACCTTACACTGGCAGAATGTCAGTGCCATTATTTACAGAGAGAGAAAAAAACCCAGCTCATTGAAACTGTCTCATCTTAATATTTTTTCCTCCCTCTCATTTGCATTCATTTGCCTTTCCTCCCCCTTTTTTTCTCCTCTCTTTAGTTTCTAACTCCCTCATTGGTCTTCTGTCTAATGTTGTGCCACTACATTCTGCAGATGCACTGTGGCAGGCTTTGGCTAATGAATAGATTATCTCAAACTTTTACCTATGATAAAAGAAAGAAAAGAATTAAAAAAAAAAAAAAGGAGACTGCACTATTAGCTTAGACACTGAGGTTTAGTAAAAAAAAAAAAAAAAAATAAAAAAATCTTCCTTGTATAAACATAAGTTTTGACACAACTTTGGACAACCGAAACAGTCTCCAGAAATGAAATGCTATGAGGCAGCTTCTTGTTGCCCACTGCAAATTAGCTATCCACTAGCATGCTGTCCGCTATCTAAAGCTACTCTTAATTTACATTTTTACTGGGATCGGAGATAGCTCACAAAGATGGTTTATCACAGAGATGGTTTAAGATAGCCTTTTCTCCATTCTCAGCCAATAGAAATTTTAGACTTTTTCAGAGCTGCTGGTACACAACGTCATGTTCACCAGCGAAGGAAGAATGAAAGTGATACTTCTCTGTCAGTCTGCTTCCAGTCAAGCAGAGAAGGAAGGATACCAAAATAAGGAAGTTTGTCAAGTGATCTGCAAATTAGGCCTCAATGTTGGGTATTGGAAAAGAAAAAATGTATACTGTTTATCCCATCAAATGTACTGCATTTTTTAGCTTAATGGGTAAAGCCACAGTGGTAATCATCTTACCTGTAACATGAAACAAGAAGTTTAGCATACTGGTCTTCATGACAGTAATTTAATGAAGACTCCCATTAGTTCTTTGCTTCATCAAAATCACAATGAAACTACTATTTGAACAACATATTATCTTTCATGGACTTTCTCTGAGTTAATTTGAAACCTCCAATCCCAGGTAGAAGAAATTTCTGTTCAGATCGTCACAACATTAAAAATAAAGTTAACCTGTCATTTATCAGTTGACATAACAAATAACAGTCAGTGGGAGATGCAATATGAGAGGGTATAAACATATAATACCAAAAAATCTCATATATCAAATAGATGCTTGCTTCTTTTCATTTTCAGGTGTTTCAATCTCCTTTAAAATTACTTACAGAGGGAAGATAGGTCTATTTAGATCTATAAAATGTTTTAAAGTACATCACATGTGCTTATCACAGTGCCTTTGAAATGGCTTCCAGTTTAAATACTATACAAACTGGTTCGGAAGTTTGAAATAAGTGTTGGTCTGGCTAAAAGTGATTAACAACAAAGGAAACAAGAGCAAAACTCTCCCTGGACTCTCTCTCAGAGAAGAATAGACCCGATCGCTCCAAATGAAACTTATAACCTGTAGCAATTTTGAAGAAGTCAGATTTCAAAATAGCTCCTTACATAACTCTGTGCCTTTCACTGCTACTGATTTCTCATCAGCGTAGGTTTTCAGTAACAAGTTCTCCCAGAGACTAGGAACAGTTAGATGGTATAATCCTGGTGGGGCTGCACAGAAATTGTAAAGCTTATTCAGAGATAGCCACCCCAACATATTGATTTAAGCTCAGTGTCACTTCCATGTAAATTTGTTACCTTGTGTACCTCTTTTCGTATTTATTGCCTTCTTTCAATTTTCAACAAAACCTGCAGTCCACTGGGGGCTACAATTTAAGTGTAAAACAAGTTCCAAAGTACATGCAATCTTCCCAGATCTCCTTTAGACTACCAAATAAATTAGGATTTGATTTGTTGAGGCAGTGGTTCTCACTATCAAAAGCTCCAGAAAGCTTATGTGAAATGAAAAAAAATCCAACCTAAAACCCAACCCCTTTTTGCAGTTTGAATCCTGCATGATTCCTAAAACTGGAAGAACAAAGGATGTATATGTGCATATATATATATACACACATATATCTCATGAATTTTCCAACTATAATCCCTGTGACTGTGTTCTATTTTACAAAGGGCTGCCATTGACAATGAAAAATAGAAATGTCATGAAGGCTCCTGCACATTTTGCCTTAGCTTCATGAAGCTTTTACAACACAACAGGACACAACAGCACACATATAGCTACCTTAAGTTACAGGTTAGAAGCAGAAGCTGTCTAGTCTGTGTAAAGTGCATTTGTGTGGACGCAAACTGAAATAGCAGAGGGTTACAAAGAAATTAGTGGGTGTGGACTACACAGTAAGTACCTGGTTCCATCACAGCCTAGTCCTCCCCAAGCATGTACTTAAAGCAAGAAAGGTGATAAAATGTAACCTTTCACACTCTTTTTGGAAAGAAAGACTGAGACTAAAAGACTGTGACCATACATGGTAGTCATGTCACAACATATTTAAATAGGTTGCTCCATCATTAAGTTAATTTCAAAAATGTCTACAGACTGGATTAAACTGCATATGATGCTACAGTAATGAAATGATAAGTGACGCTGAATTCACCACCCAAAAAGCTATTTGTGGAAAATCGAACAAAGAACAAGGTTTGTTTTTTTTTTTTTTTTTTTTTTAATTTGCAATCACAAAAGATTGACCCTATCAAGTTACTTATAAGAAAGAAGATGATCCTACTGACTAAAGGAAGTAAGGCTCATTTAAACAGCAGAGTTCAGAGATAAAAAAAGAATCCACTCCAAAAACCTACTCTGCACAAAAAATAAATGTGTTAGGGTATGACATACTATGCACATGCTACATGCTGTTATTTTTTCTTCCTGCTGAAGAAAGAACCCTGTCAGGTAATGGGTTCTCCCTGAGTTTGAATCTGATTTCAGTGAACTGGAACAAGTTAGATAAAGTTGTTGATATGCTGTAAATCTACTTTCCCAAAGCTGAAAATGTGCTAGCTAATAGGTTGTTTATGAGTTGCAAATCTGTTCAGTGAGGTGAAAATTTGTCAGATAATGGGTTGTTTATGAATTCTAAATCAATATTCAGTGAGTCAGAACTATGTTAGATAATAGCTTGCATATGGGTTGTAAATCTGTTTTCAGTGAACTGGAAACATGTTAGATAATGGGTTGTTTCTCAGTAGTAAATCTGTTCTCAGCTAAAAACATGTCAGATAATGGTTTGCTTGTGAGTTGTAAATCTGTTTTTAGTATACTGGAAACCTGTTTAAAAAAGTCCTCTAAATATCTTAACTGTTTTTAGAGTGCAGAAAAGTTCACAAATGCATTAGATTTGAGTGGGATATCTGATCTCAGTGAGATCAGCTGATGGATTTTTATGTGCAGATCAACATTCAAGGAAGTAAAAATCTGGGATAACAGTATCTTGCATAAAATGTGCTCCATTTTCTCTGAGTCAAATAACGAGTAAAGGCTTGCATGATTTTTAGACTTCAACTTAATGAGGTAGGAAGTGAGTGTAAAATTGTTAGAACCACACTAGATACTTCCAATGTGGTTTCTTCCTAATACAGTAAAACTTCATACAGATGCATAGTAATAACTTTGAGGAAAAAAAGATGGTAAAATGAACACTGAAGATGTTATTTTTTAATCTCTCAGCTGGATTTCATTTAGTTTTTTATGTAACACACATAGTTAAGACGGAAATCAGAAAATTTAATGTCTTCTGATGAATGGAATCACTAGTGTCAACCAGTCTTATCACTGCTTTTTCCTTTAGGTATCACTGTTGGTCAAATACTTCCACTATATCAAGCAGTCTCAAACTGTCTCCTGTTTACAGTGAGAAAAATCATGTGCAGACTGTGGAAAGGAAGGATATGTAACACAAAAAAACAGTTTAAAATTAATGACTCAACATAAAGAAAAGGGATTTAAAACACATGAAGGAGAACAATAAGCTAACATATGAGACGCGTTATCCCTTGCAATTTATAGTGAAAAACAACTGAATCATTTCTAGAAAACAAAGACCATAGTTCACAAATACATCACAAGAATCTATACAGTAAGTTTTCTGCAAGGATACAAAATTTCATCTGATATTCAATTATTCAGAGTGCTGGGTCTGCTAATGAAAAATGAAATCAGGCATATAAAGATCACAAGTAGAAACAACTTCCTAACAATTTCTTAAACTATAATTCTCAACTATGCATTTTGGAATGTCTTTAGCTCTTGTACAACCTCCTGTTATACAGTAATGAGGAACGCTTTATTGTCCTTTTACAAAACAATTTGTATCTGCATTGGTGCTTCTCCAGTACCTTCTTTCTTCTCTTTGCCTGCTTCCAATGGCTTGTCATGTAATACTTTCAATCTCTTCCTATTACACAAGGATTAAAAATAATGGTTGTATGTTAGCATTGCACATTTTGTGACCTGTTAATGTCTTTTGCACAGCTAACCAAAAGTCTGAATCCCTAGGTTTTGATGCTTCCCTGAGAGCAATGAGAACATTCTGACAACAGTTTAGTTTCTTTTTACCAGATCTCAATAGACAGAACATTAATGTCTCTAAAATGCACACAAAAACTCAAAGCAAAAAGAAAAAGGATCTTTTATCATATCTGAAAAATGCTCATTTATCAACATTACTGTCAACAGTTTTTCATGATCACAAACCTTCCCAGAACCACAGTACTGAGCTACATAATGATACAATTATCCAATGTCAGTGGCAGAATAATAGTTTGTCAGTTTGCAGCTGTTTAACTTTCTTTTCAAAAAATGTTTCATTAACATGCAACAGCAAAGAGTGGCATGTTCCACATCAACTGTACTTCCATTATTCCTAATCACTTTGTTTAGCATTGTTATTATACTGTTTGACCCAAACAAATAGCTAAATGTAGGAATGCCATAAGCAATGTATGACATCAGAAATTCAAATGAGAACCATTCACACACATAAGCAGTAAAACTAGACAACAATTCAATTTTGGAAAAAAGTTACTGAAATTAACTGCAGCCTCCAAAAAACCCACACAGTAGTCAAAAATTACATGGAAAAGAAGAAACACAGCAAATACATGCATCTGATAACTTACTACAGATGAATGAGGTTTACTGCATGCTTTAGAACAATTAAACTGGAACAGAAATAAGAGACAACAGAAGTTTTTAGAACTTAGATGTCTGTAGCACAGATTTTTAGATGTTTAGCACTGATACATTTCTTACACATTCACATTCAGATTTTCCTTGAATTCTAATTTTATGAAGATTAACCATGATAACATGTTACTTAAACCTTGTATTAAAGTTATGTTAGACTTTGTTGATAAAGATTTCATTGTCAGATCCTCAGAAGATTTTACTGAGGCCTCAGCTGCAAAATCTTTTGTGTCTTGTCCTCAAGATTTGGGTGATGATCTTATTGGCAATTCCTTGACAACAGTGTATCTAGCTTCGAGTATTCAAAGGCTAAAAAAATGTAAAGTTTCATACAACTCCTCCTACTAGTCTGGTGAATCAAGGCATATTAAATATGCAAAACTACTGAGTAAGCCTCTACTGAAGACTTTGCCTCTACTTATCAATGTGCACAAGTGACTTTTCTTGGGCTAACTATGAGAAGGGTGAGTCAACTGGACAACTGACCAAGGTCCTAATATTTTATACAGAGGAATGGTTATGTCAGCAGACGTATCTTACAGTACTTCACCCCCACTAACTAGAAAAGTAAACAACAAATTAGTTCATGGAGTAAGGGGACTTTTTCATCTCCAAGCATTGCAAATTGAGGTTTTGTTTCAACAGTAAAGCTCCTTAAAAATCACAGTAATATAAATTAAGCATTGTCATTATTACTTCTGTTTTCCAGTAACAGACATCATACATCATAAAATTATTACAAAATACATTGTTTTGAAGTTGTAATTTTAAAAATAAGGTTTAAATGTATCTTATAGACATAAACCACAATAATTTTATTATTTACTTATGTAAGGTAAAATTTTATCGACTTTTTTACTCTACAAAATCAAGGAATCATCAGCATTTAATAACATTTATTGAAATAAAATATATATTTGGGTAAATACTTTCTTTACTTACTTTCAATTAGCACTTTTCTGTCAGTCCAGTTGTCTTTAATGACTTGTATATTTCCAAACTGCGCATCACTGAAGAATATGCGATTTGTACCTCTTCCTTTCAGACTATAATCAAAAGCGAGAGCTATCACATTTTTGAAGTACTCCGGATTTTCATATGGCCTTACTGGTGAATTTAAGTTGTTTTCATCTGAAATATGTATACTTTTTAATATTGTCCTTCCTGAGTATAATAGGTACCCTTCATGTCTCAGGCAAGTAATTCCATCTTCTGCAAGATAGCCATGTGCACAAGCACATGTTCTCCGTGCATTTCCCCGATAAAGGCAAAGTTGATGGCATCCACCATTATTCTTGGAACAAATATTAGTACCTTTAAATCAAAATAAAGAGAAAAATCTTTTATAATATTACACTTAGCTAACTAGAATCAAAACCTAATTTTATGTATTCTGAGAATTATTCTCATAAAATTGTTCCTATTAAATATTCAGAAGTAAAACAAAGTAAATAGTAAAGAATGCAAAATAGTAAAGAATGTAACTTTAACCACAATGTAAAGACAATTTTAAATAGAGTTAATGTGCAAAAATAATTAATGTCCTTTCCAATTCATAAGAGTACTCGTTTTATGAGTAGAAAATAATAAAATGGGCTAATCCTTAATAATAAGCTTAAGATTTAGAGACTGTTTCAAGAGCTTTGAAAGATTACTTTTTTTTTAAAACACCTGTTACTGGCAAAATATCAAATTTAGATACCATCAGAATACAGCACTGGTTTTAGACAATTTCTAGGAAAATGAAAACATACATATTGACAGGTACAAAATTGTGTCAGTTCAGTTCCCAGTTTTTGATAAAGACATTTCCTAACATTTTGTTCTCATTTCCTTAAACCCTGTCTTTAAAAACTTACTCCCTGACAAATGCATACCATTACAAAATCATTATTAAATTAATAACTTCAATGACTTAAACTACACTTCTTGCAAGCAATATTTGAAATTACAGTAATCGTCAATAATTAGGTGTTATTTTCCTATTTCTGTTTTGGACTATGTATGAATTATTATCATAGTTACTTTAGATAATTTAGTTTCTGTTCCTGACAGCACTTTCCATACAATTCAGCTCTTTCAGTGCAGCGATTTTCCCATTTCTGAAAGTTTTTCACATTGTGAAGAAGAATAAAACATTTTAAATAGACTGTTTTCAGCTAGAAAACCATAATACTTGTTAGGGAATATGTAGTGTCTGAAAATACTGTTGATTGTTTTTCCTAACTGCTACGTTTGAAGCTAAAGATACTTTTAAGAAAAAAATAATGGAGGATGAGAGATAACTTGCTCTTAAAATTAGATGTGTTTTGTGTTCCTAGGCAACATTACATAAGACATTCCTCTACAGTTATGCAAAAATATTTGGAGATTTCACTGCATACATTTTTACATTTGCTTTGTTTTAAAGATTTTTTTTTGAAGTTTTATTAGGCTAGAAATGTTAATATCTGTCTGGAAGGATGAGAGATTGAGAAGAGAAAGCTTCTAAAATCAGTCTTTGAAAACTTCAATGCTTCCACAGTTCACCAGCTGTAAATATCTTTGAAAATGGGCAATTCCAAAACCAGTGTAGTTAGGACATGTCCATGTGCACACAGAAAATACACTGAAGGCTAGGAATCTGGTTGAGAATAGCGCTGCAGAACTGGCTCATCAGGAAGGGTAAAACAGGTGTTTGAAAAAAAAGCATTAATTACAATTAGCAGAAGTTGTTTGGTTTCTGGGTTTTTTTTTGGGAGTGTGTGTGGGGGGTTCTTTTGTGTTTTTCTGATGGTTTATTTGTGGGTTTTTTGTTGTTTTAATCCTAGAAGGTCAGGAAGCTAGCTAATTAGATTTTTTTTAAAACAGCGTTAACTACTTCTAGTTCAATGAACTTAAAAAAAATAAATATATATATGTAATAGTGTGATATAGAAAAACATTCCAAAAACATTTTTTCACCTGTTTTTTCCCTTTTGTCCTTCTGGCTCACTGACATCCCCTCCCAAAGACATTAACCATTTGTACCCTAGTAAAATTTGAAAAACGTATTAAAAAATCATTCAGTTATGTTTTTCAACTAACATAGAAAGATTTTTAGCCTCAGTAACTGCTTCTCCTACTCCTAATGCGATAAATTCTTTAAAGCTATCAATAAAAATAATTACATCTAAAGAAGCATTGTTTTAACCCCCTGTTCTGTTTTCCTAATTCTAGAATATAAAAGCCCTTCCAAGAAAGCAGACATTAACTATTTCTGGCCTAGTTGAAAAAAACAGTACATTTTTGAGTGGATTTTATTTTTATCCACAAAATACGACGCCCACAGTACACTGAAATTGCATGCAGAAATTCTTAGTAAAATCAATACACACATTTTCAAAGTTTTGTTTAGGTTTTTTTTAAGTATTTAATAAAAAACTTGAATAAAAAATGAACACAGTTTTTCTTACTGATTGTTACATATGTTTTCTTTAAAAAGCAGATTTATTTTACATGTCATTTAATGCTGCTATTTAGGAAAGATGTATAAAAGAAGCATGATCGTTGGGTATGTAATGCTGTGATGAAAGCAACCTTTGAGCACTACCAGGATGAGAGATATATTTATATTAAAAAGTTAATTTTGTGTTACAGTAACATTTTTCCCCCTCTCATTTTGAATGTATTTATAGAAAATCTGTCTGTATGGCCTTGTAACAGTTCGTTCTGAGGAAATCATCTTCATTTTTGGTAGACTTTTATCAGCCTTTGCTCACTGAAACAAGTTTTTCAAGGTCTTTTCAAAACCAGGATTTTAAGACGAAAAAGAAAGCTAAAAGCAAGATTATTCTTAGTAAGGTAGCGGAGAATAAAATTTTACCATTGATACCATAAATCACAGAGAGTATGTGCTAACTTTTGTCTCCTGAATTTGCTAAATAAATAGAATATAAAGGAAATCTGATAATTTACAATGTCTCTTCCCACCCAAAAAAAATTTAACTCAAACCCAAGTAATTGCAGGAAACAAATATTTGAGACAGAGTCTGAGAATTCTTAGGTGTGTGAAAAAAAAAAAAAAAAAATCTGGTTTGCTTTCAAATAGAAAGCAAAACAAACCTGAGATTACTGCTCTTTAAAGCATAGTTGAAGGCCCTTCTAAAACCTAAGATTGTTTTTTTGCTTCCCCAACCCCTTTTAATTTTCTTTAAAACAAAACAAAACTCACCAAACCTGGAGTGATACAAAGTGGTTTTGCTTTCTATTTTCTCCTTAAAACACTCAGAATAAATGCTACTAAAATTCTTCCATACGTTTTCTTTAGTACACTAATTTTAGCTAAGAAAAATACTTCAGGAGTAAAAAATGGAGATAAAATCAGTGATTACATAACTTCTGGTATTCTTTAACATATACAAAAAGTAGCAGATGATATTAAAACAATTAATAGCATCCTTAAGAACAGCCAACCTTTCTCTCGTGCTCTATTAAAGACTTTCACTTCCTTCAGGTTTATTCCAAGGCCAGTCCTCATGGTCACAGCATCCGTGGCCTCATTCTTGTGGCCTCTTCTAATAGAGCCATTTGCATGTGCTCTGCCAAAAAAGTTGAAGATGTCTCATAAACAATCCTCAACTAATTCACACCAAAAAATGACTGAAAGGCAGTGGAGAGTTCACCAAACAGAAGGCGAAGAAACCTGTTCTCATCTATGAAACTGATATGCTTTATCTTTCAGCATCAGAAATGCCCTTTCTTTGGAAATTGCATAGGTTTCTCTGATACATTCTGTAACCTTGCTAAGGAATGGCTAATCCTACAAAGGTGAAGCACCTGGCACTGAAATAACATTTTGAGACTCAAATACTTATGAAAAATAAATTACCTGTCAGACCAGTAGATGTAAGCTCCAAACACCGCAACTGAAAACGTATCCACATTGCTCCCTGACAGCACAATCTCCCGATTCCCTCCACTCTCAAGGTCAATTCTTTCTATCTTGTCGGTACGAGCATCACACCAATATAATTTATTTTCCTAAAGATTAATTTTAAAGAAAACATCAACAGTCTTTTCCAAGTATTTAAGTAAGAGCTATCAAGATTATGTCAAGTCGAAGTCCAGCTGGCTTAAATGAAACATAACAAATAATAGACACTTCAACATACGCTGGAAGACAGAGGAACTAACCTCATAATCAATGGAAATCCCGTTAGGCCACGCAATCCCCAGGCTCACAAGCACAACCTTCTCAGATCCATCTAAGTGTGCCTTGCCTATGCAAGGAGTCTGTCCCCACTCTGTCCAAAATAAATACCTAAAATGTTGTAGAAATCACCAATTAAAATATAGCATCAAAGTAAGAATTGAAAATATGTAATACTGTTCTTCAATTGCAAACAAAACACATCCTAACCATTACATAGCTATTTAGAAAACAAGGTAAGGCTCATGTCTCCAAATAATCTTAAGAGATTAAATGTATAAAAATACTCATCCCATAGAAACTTTGTTGAGAGATGTATTGCAAATGATATATATGAAGTAATTCTTAAACCAGTATTTGATCAATAAATAAGCAATTCTATTTATTAAAGAACAAAGCTTTGAGTTTGGAAACATAAAAGCAAATTAGAAAAAAAAAATACTGAAACAGAAGCTCCAGCAACTAATAAATAACAAATGTAGGCTAATACAAGAGATGCATGTCTAACTTTAAAACATTTTAAATATGAAGCAGTGAATAGCACTGCAGGAAATGGTAGAGCAAAGGGATTTTATTTGGGAAGAAAATATTTTTCCTATTCTCCCAGTTGCTCATGGAAAGAATCTGCATCTTATTGAATTTTATGTCACTGCATACTTACTAGCACAGCAACATCACTAACTATTTCAGGATAAGGTGCTAGGTCAAACTTCTGCTTTGACCTCCTACTTCTCAGTCTGTTGTTATAGGTTTAGCAAAATCAGGCCAGTCAATCTACATAGAGCACTTTCTTTACTGAACAGTAACCTACAAATATCGTAAGCAAATGTCTATGTGTCTACAAATCTATATATGCATGCATATTTGTATTAAAATATATTAGAAACACACTCATAAATACATATATTCTGAGCAAGAAATCATTTAAGATAATTGAGGTCTAGCATGTTACTGACTGCCTGAAGAGAATTATTTTAATTGTAGATATTCAAAAGACACACTAAAAAAGTTTACTAATACACTATACACAAAGTGAACAGAACACACAAAACAGTTCTCCATTGTTTTTTTGTGTGGAATGTACGTATTGGTCTGTATTTAAGCAGTACTTCCATACATTACTAAACAGCTCTACCCTTAAGACCAGTGATGGTGATATACTCATCTACTGTTAAACTGCTATATTTGATTGGATTACTGCAAATACATGAAATTAGGCTTTCCAGCTTTAAGAAAAACTAATTTGTTCTCACACTTCCTGACATAGCAAACTATAAAACTTGTGCTACATTAGGAAATTTAACTGCTACATTAGATAAATGAAAAATATGCCTTAGAAACATTAAAATAGACATTAATCAACTGCATATCAACAATCACTGCTTAAGTTTAATACAGCTTTAACGAGATAACTAACAGTGGCTCTAAGCAGAACTGAACTTGCTTTCAGGCACCTAGTCAGATATATTTTGTTAACATAGGACATCAACTAAATCTTGACAATAGAAATGTAGTCATTCAATATACTTGAATTAAACATGCCGTGTTCTTTCTTTGGACTAGTTACTCAGAGGAAAACAAGAAAAAAAAAATCAAAACCATTTAAATGAATCTAGAACCCTCCAGGAAAAATCCTGAAGACTTGCCAAAATGTAAAGTTATTTATCACTGTCCTAAAGCATTACTGATTATAAGAACATTGATATATAAACTCACATAAACTATTAATACAGACAAACTTGGTCTTCCTGTATTTTCTCAAAAGATCTGGGAAGCACCATCTAAAATACTTATTTCCTGGACCTTTGTAGGTAGCAATATGCTACCAATACATTTGCTGCATGTACTGCAATAATAGAATAACTATGACTCAAACTTATTTTGGAACTATGCCATATAGAATTTATGTATCTGAAATGGAGATTCACATGGTGGAAATTTGATGCTGGCCTAGAATCTTTAAAAAATCTTCTTTGGAAAAATTAAACTGGAGTTTAAGCTCGCAGCCCACTGCTCCCCCCTTGAACACATGAAATTTCTGAAATGTTTTTGAAGAAGGATCTTCAAAGTCTAAGAATTATTTCAGTATGAGCTTAACCCCATATTTCAATCACATTTAATTGGGGGTGCATGTGAGGGAATCAGCCAACTGTATGTTATGTGAACAAGTATACCCAATGAGGGACAAGGATACTCCTTTATAGTATTGCACATTCTTAACTTTTTCCTTTTTAACAATAAATGACATTACAAATCAGCTGAATGCCGGCTGCTTCACAAATTGGTATAACTGGTAGATTCAATGAGATCTAATAACTGCTATTTTTCTCTCTACTTTTCTGTCTGTCAACCCAAGCTTCAGAAGAAATGAAGACTGTGAAGCGAGGGCAAGGGGAGGGAAGAATACCTTCGAAAGTTTTGCCTTGTAAAGGGAAAGAGATATAACAATAACACAGAGGGTAAAAAGGCCATAATCTTCCCAAAGAAAGGTATACTCGCACTGCACTAGCAAGCCATTCCTTCTCCTGAAGAAACCTGGAGACATCTCATGTAATAATTTTTTGGCACAGTATATAAAAAAAAAAAAAAAAAAAGTTTGAGCTTAACTACCTTCAGAGATAGGTGATACACTGTTCTCCCAGACATGTAAAACAATTATTTTATCTGTGATCCTCTCATCCCTCTATGTTCTTAAGTATTCTTAACACGCCCAAAAACTATAAACCTCCACATGATCAAAACATCTAAGGAATGTTGTACTACCAAATTCAACCTCTACATTTAACATTTCTTCTCTTTACTGTTCAGTTGTAGCTCTGCTAGCAATAGTTTTGGAGCTGGAATGGGACAGAACATTCTCTATTTCTGTTAATGCTGCAGTATGATCTTGACTCTCGAACAGCTGGGTGAATAAAGATATAATTTCTGACAACCCTTACTCTCTTACCCCCATGCTTCATCTCACATTACTTTCAGCTACCCTGGGCAATCTCCTTGGTTATTTATTATAAATTCTAGTATCATGATTATACATGATAGTAGAATTTGTAACTACCAAGGACTGTATTGTTCTACAATTTCATCATGACATCATGGTCACCATTAGCTAACGTGACTTCCCTGGATTTGCTGGAAACTTGAGAACAGATACAAGTATGCTTCCAAGCAATGTCTAAACTTCAGCTGAAATGGCTGTCTTAGAAAATGAAAACTGTTTTGCAAATAAAGTACAGCATGACATGTATATAGAGACCAATGAAAAAAAATCAGCCTGTGGTAAGAATAACATTTCCTTTCACCCGTATAATAGTTTCCAACACAATCCTTTTGGATTTCATTAAATGCTTATCTGTTATAACAAAGCTCTCGATTTTCTTATTCAAAATCTTCAGTGCTAGTATGCAAACTTTATAAGAAATGCAAGTAGCCATAGTCATGTTACCCTTTTTCTGGGTGTACCGCAATAGATCTTGGCTGGTCCAAACCCTGGGATATAATTACATATCGGAATGAGCCGTTGAGCCGGGCAACTTCAATTAAGTTGAAGCCATGATCTGTCCAATATATGTTACCTAGGAAAAATACCTTCAATTTACTGGAAAAAGAAAAGACTACAGGAAAAGTGTTAAAACCTTCAGTGTGCCAGTTAGGACCAGAAACTAATGGCTGTATTTTAACTTATATGTATCTTTCACTTGCAATTTCTAGTCCTAGTCAGCCTTCTGTTTTAAAGAATAAGCTTGTATTAATGGTTGCCACTTGTTAACTAATGGTTGAGACTGTTCATCTAACAAATAGTGTCCAAGATATTTAAATAATTTTTCTGTCTGTCATAAAACTGCAAAAACAGTGCTGGCATGTATCTTCAAAGAAGAATATCTAGACATTTGGCACAATAGAAATCAGAGCAGAAAGCAAAGCAAGTTATCTCAAGGGGGCCTATAGGGATGCTGGGGAGGGACTCTTCATGAGGGACTGTAGTGAGAGGACAAGAAGTAACAGGTTCAAACTTAAACAGGGGAAGTTTAGATTGGATATGAGGAAGAAATTCTTTGCCGTAAGGGTGGTGAGGCACTGGAATGGGCTGCCCAGGGAAGTTGTGAATGCTCCATCGCTGGCAGTGTTCGAGGCTGGGCTGAACAGAGCCTTGGGTGGCATGGTTTAGTGGGAGGTGTCCCAGCCCATGGCAGGGGGGTTAGAACTAGATGATCTTAAGGTCGTTTCCAACCCTAACTATTCTATGGTTCTATGATTTAGTCTTGAGCTGAAGATGTAAGAATGTACTGTCAGAAATCATTATGAGTCTTGAAGCAGGTTAAGACCTACCTGCTATCCAGTCTACTGCAATGCCTTCAACTCTACCCAAACCATTTGTAACAATGTCTTCTTTCCATGTTTGGTCTCGTTTAGATCTGAAAATTTTGTTGAAACCCATGTCTGTCCAATAGATTGTATCATTTCCTAAAAAATACATGGCAACATTAAATAAATTTATTCAGTTATTTCAAGTTTCTACATCAGTAAATGTAAAACCCGATAATTATAACTTTACTAGTATGTCTCAGAGTAAAGAATGGCATCAAAATCATCATCTTTCATCCCTCATTCATTTTCCTTTTACTTTTTTAAAGTAATTAAATCAGAATTCTAGGTTTTCTTCTGATTATTTAGTACTGCACATATTACACAATAGGGCCATGTCAACAGATGGAAGCTACTACCCTTGCTAAAATGACAATAACTGTTGTTATTTATTTATTTTTAATGGGATGTTTGAAAAACATTGTTTTGTTTATTCATCACCGTTCCAAAATATCTACTAGTCTGAAATACTACCTTATGAAACTGCCTATACAGTCTTTTTCTTCAGTAATGGACAGAAGAAACTAGACCAGAACTATTAATATTATAATTACACAAACCTATTTTATTTTCCCAGTTGGACTCTTCACTAGGGACTGTAGTGATAGGACAAGGGGTAACGGGTTCAAACCTAAACAGGGGAAGTTTAGAGTGGATATATATAAAGATATAGATTGGATAGTTCTTTACTGTGGGGGTGGTGAGGCACTGGAATGAGTTGTCCCAGTAAGTAAGTTGTGAATATTCCATCCCTGGCAGTGTTCAAGGCTGGGTTGGACAGAGCCTTGGGTGACACGGTTTAGTGCAAGGTACCCCTGTCCATGGCAGGGAGGTTGGAACTAGATGATCTTAAGGTCCTTTCCAACCCCAATAATTCTATGATTCTAATAATTCAGATTGAATTTTGGCAGTATAGAAAAACATAACTAGAAAAAAAAAGTGTGACATTTGAGACTGACAAACTGATAAAAGAATAGAACATTGACTCAATCCACAATTCATCTTTTATTTCAAATGTTCTATCAAGCTTTCACTAAGAGTCTTTTTTGGGGTTTTAAGGGATTTCAGCTGTCTTCCCTGTCAGTCTGCTGCTGCTGCCCCTCCAAAGGTGGAAGAGAGGGACCACTATGTAGTCTTATGGTATAAACTTAATTTCACTGATCATTGAAAGTCTTAAGCCAGGCTGAGGATCTGGGGAAAGGCACAAGCACAGATATGCACTCCCTTCTGTTGCCACAAAGTCCCCTTGGTAAGGAGATGGGGCAAACAAAAGGATGATGTCCTTTTAACAGAGTTCTGAGTTAACAACACAGATATGCAGCAACCCACATTCTAGTTTCAAACACCTGCGCTGCAGACATCCCTAGTGAGATATTTTGTTTGGGAAAAACATTGCTCACAGATAAATAGTATCTGTTCCTTCTTCATTTTTTCATACTTTAGATATGTATCTACTTTTACTTCCATAAGAGATAGTATGTGCATATGTATTTCTATAATACATATATTTCTACATGTATAGAAATATTACAGATAATATATATAAATATTTCTATGTCTACACATATATATGCACACATATATATGTGTGCATGTGTAAACATATACATATATATATGTGAGAGAAAACAAAACTTACACAGATAATTGTGAATTCCAATAAAAAAATCTATTATGTTTACCACCTGGATAAGACATTCTACAAGGGATTTTTTTTTGTATTTCACACTCCAGCTTATTCTCCATTAAAATAAACCACTCTGTAGTCATACTATGACTATTTAAGTCAGCCATGTGTGCAAGAATCCATGCAACAGCTCAGAACACAAGCTCTTGGTGGTTTCTCCATTTACGTACAAAACATAAAAAGCTTTGTAGTGCTGTTTCCTTAAAATACTGATTTTCAGTAACTAAAAAATTCAAACAAGTGAACTACCTGGATTTGCTTCCACATAATCACGTTAAATAAATAAAGCAATCTAAAAAAATAATATTGCTTTTTCAAATCTATTATCACACACAGCCACCATTAAAAGTCTATGTAAATTACTAATTTACTCTGTAAAATGTAATGGTTTATGACACAGTTTTGTTTTAGTAATGATCAATACTTTTCCTTAATACATAATATACATGACCTGAATATGAACATGTAGGAAGCAACTGATGGTTATGCACATGTACAAAAAAAGATGTTGACAGTATACAAAATCATGGACGTGTGGATGTAACTTCAGAGATACGCAGATACTTCCCAATAATAAAGAAAAACTCATTTTCAAGATAAATATTACAGGGAATACTATTTTAACATCAGCCAAATTGAATTTTTATTTAGATGGCAGTGTTCCTGTAAAATTACCAGAGTTTTTAAGCAGAATGTATCTGCTCTACAAAAAAAAAAAAAAAAAAAAAAAAAAAAGTAAGAAGCTTTGGGACTGGATCTACTCAGGGAAACTCAAGTAATATTTACTGTGTTGGAGGAAGTTCACAATGCACATGGAGCTCACTGCTTCTAGAAAGTATCCTCAAAAGTAAATGCTAACAGCTTGAGTACATAAAGATAAAAATTATCCAACTGTACATTGATATTAAACCTCAGCTAACACATCATTTCCTTAAAATTCTCATATTCTTTTACAACCTGATGCCTTACTTGTCTACATTTTGTATCCTGAAATAAACCTTTATTAAACCTAACTATAAAATGCATGGATTATGACATTTAGAGATAATTGTTCAAAGATGATTTTTTTTTTTATTTGAAGTACTAGTAAAAGTCATTTATTCAATTTATTCACTGCAATAGAAAAATTTTCAGTAACTATGTTCTATACATTACATTGGAGAATATTTTTTGATTTTTCAGGTACTTCATACTAGTAAGAAAAGAAAAAAGCCTATACCCTTTTGCTGTATGGTGTGAAAATATCTCAGTAATTAGTTGTCACCAAACTAATAAAGATCTCTGTGGGTTTCAAGTACAGGTAATACTACAGCATTTGCTGAATTTCAGTTTGCGTTTGGCTATAGATGGTATGATCCAAATGGCAGACCCCTCTCATTTTATGGACACAGCAATTATTATGGATTCCTTTTTGTTAATAACCAAAGTTCTCCATATCTCAATAAAATATTTAGTAACATTCTCACAGTAGGGCTCAACCACTGCTGATCCATGCCATGCAGAACAAGCTAACAGGAATTCAGATCAAGCAATTAGCCTTCAATTTGTTGTAGCTGTTCACTTTAAAAAGTGGATGCTGTTTTCACAGATCTGTGTGTCAAGGCTGTCTCTGTCAGGTAGCACTATTAATACTATAATTACACAAACCTATTTTATTTTCCAAATTACTCTGAAAATTAGAGACATGGAGATGAAAACTTCCTTCAGCATCTAGTTCTTGAAGACAGTTCTGGCTTCAGGCAGATGAAAAGAAGGCCTATATTCAATTTGGAGCCTTCAGTATTTATTTACTTATTCTATTGTTGGAATCTGAAGAAAAGAGAATTACGACTCGGAAATTACAGTTGCCACAAAATGGGAAATAACGGTCTGTAACTTTGTACAGCTCCTACAAGCATTTTGCTAAGTGGCAAGCCTTAGGAACCATGGCCTCACATTGACTCTTACAGTACATAGGCTGCTTATCAGCAAACACTGCAAATTAATTCCATTGAATGCATTAGTATTTTGCCAATAAAATCCTGTAACTCAAAACTCCACATGCAAAGTATTTTCTGATCATTTCCCCTTCTGTCAGGCTCTGTCAGCTTAGTCTGCAAATGTTCAAAATGCTTATTTCTACAGACAGTAAAATCTATTCTCTTCCCATCTACACACACCTGCATGCACACCACAGATAAAAATGCCTGAAGGCACAATGATAGCATGAGTAATAGGGGGACAGAAAATGGAGACAGAAGTATGGAAAAATATGTCACAGACCACCTCTGGATTCCCAGCTCCCACTAAGTTCAGCAAAACTCAGTGAGGGACTGGGAAGACTTCGCTTTTCACAAAGGGAAAATCCTAAATTGTTTCTGAGATTAACTACTGCAGAAGTGAAAGATGCTCAGCAATAACACTGTATGATTTCAGATCTACCAACAAATCTATTACTCCACCTTTATGAAGGCTAACACATATGCAAACATTCACATAACTGCACTTAATTTTTGTAACTTAAATAAGAAATGCTACCAATCATTAAGTAGTTTGTGTCCTCTAAGTCAGTAAGAGTTAACAGATAGTGTCTCCTGATGAACATGATCACTTTTTCTTGGACACATAGCTCTACCCACCAATTCGATGTAAATAAACATGATGAAACACAATGTTCTTGTTTCTTCAATACTTAGAACGCCCTAGATGTCTTCAATAGTGTTTCTCTGCCAACCACACCAAGCTTAAACACAGTTCCTCCCAATGTGTGAAGCAATTATTTCAACAAATGCAAACCACATACTAATTAAAAAAGTATGGTGAGCTTCCTGGGACAATGTTGAGAGGAAAACAACAATGTGCATTTGCCTGAGATACTGTGAAGAAGTCTGCAGCAGAAGGAAAGAATCAATAACATTGTTCTTAACAAAATAGAAATGAAAGGCTATTAGGATGACACCCAATTTTATAAACAATGTCTTAAACAACACTGGCAACCCCTCTTCCCACTGTGTTGCGGGTGATAAGGAACAACGTAATACTGATCAATATGATCAACGCTGAACAATTTATTGTGCGCAAGCATGTCTTTTATAGAAAAGTTTCAGAACACCAGAACATTCGATAACACTTGATTGGTTAACTCCACTTAGGCGAGTGCTAGCAACAGTTCAATGATTGGTTGTGGTTTAAAGTGTCCATAGCATCAGGCTCCTGGTTTGCAAGCCAGGTTTGCTTTGTGGTAACCTGATCCGGCGCCGCGATGTCCTGCTCAGTGCCTTTGTTAACCCTTTCATCGACCTGCAGCGCCTCACAAAGCCTTTTGCTCACTGCTAGAGTGAAGCTGAGTCAAAGGCTGGATTGCTCACATGTCCGTTAACTGAAAGGAAATGCTTCCACACCACTGACCTCTAAAAGATGTCCAAAACTATTCTTGTAGCTCTTTAATGAGAACACAGATATATGGCGTGAAGGGGAAAAGGTGCATTTATCTCCTAGCATGTCTGCAAAAAATATTGCCATCTTTTAACTACTATCCACTAGCATATGTTGATGTATTTTAACCACTTTTCATAAACATTACTGCAAGTAGATCGGAATTAGGGAACGTTACACGATTAAGAATGAAATGCAAGCAATAGTCATTTAAAAAAAAAAAAAACAAAAAAAAAAAACAAAAAACAACCAACAAAAGCCAACCAAAAAAACACCAAAATAAAACAAATCAACAAGCAAAATACCAACAAGATGAAATCTGAAAGTACATCCACTTGTCTTTTCAATCAGATTCAATGAACAAAGGTTTTAGGAATGAATCCATAAAATTCAAGGTACCAAAATGAGAAAAATAATTGCTTTTTTAAGCTGAAATGCAGTCGAAAGCTGTACTGTAACTTTGTATAACACAGTATCCCCTTGTGATTTCACTGCTCCAGAAAATTTACATTCATATTTAGCAATGCATTTGTCACTGTCAAACATATTCAGGTTCCCTGTGCTGTAACTGATCATCACACAACCTGGAGAACCCTATTCAATTTCCCTTCCTCAATTCTCATTTTTAAAAGTTAAACATTAGTACCTGCATCTTACTCTCAAAAAGCACTAATTTGATATTTTCTACTGATGTCCAAAGCTCTGTAACGTAGGAGCTATCATATAAGTAAGCCATGCCAAAAACAAACCAACCAACCAAACAAATTCCAAACCCAAAAAAAATAAAAGATGCAAAATCCCCAGTACAATCCTAGTATCAGTATTTTAGAACTAAAGGTCAAATTTCAGACTTCTGTATTATATACCATAATCATATAAAGCTTGCAAGACTTGAGTTCAAACACACTATTTTTTAAGCATACTATAATAAAAGCTACAATCCCTGTAAAACCCTATTACATAGTCTTGGTACTTTGTCATGAATATGCGTACCTACCACTTCTCTATCATCCTGTGGCTTTCAAGGAATAGATAAATCAGCTGCATCATAGTTTATCCCATCTAAGATATGTGTATAAAGCACTGGCTTTTAACTAATTTTTAAGTCTCGGTAGACTGTGACTGAACTTTGCCTATGATATAACAAAAACTCTGAACATCAGCTGTTACTGATTTTGAAAGCAAAATATACCACTTTGAGGGCATTGTAAAATGTTAGGTGAACTCGGAATTTTACTAGGCAGAGTAGAGGTACAAGAGTGTCACTATAAAAGACAGGTCAAAAGAAAAGACTTTAGTGAATTTAACTCCTGACCTGTTAATAAAATTTTACAGATATTTGTGCAATCAAGTAGTCAAACAGAACAAGCAGGAAAAGGTCTGCTTTTAATACGAAGCCATATATTAACATATAGTTAAGCAAAAAACCACAGCATCTCTTGGCGCTGAATTCCCAGGCAGAATTTATTTCAAAATTAAATACAATGGAGTACAATAAAATAATCACACATTTCAGGAAGACAATGTCCTTATGTATTTAACATTGGTAACTTAGAATTTTATGTCTAAACTACTAGTTTGTAAACTCTATGGGTAAAAAATAAAGCCCAAAACAGTTCATGCAAGAATCAGCTTAGAAGGAAGGCTGATCAAAGAGCTAATGGCTCAAAAATAAGGAGATATGAGGTATTTTCAGGTCACTACTTGGTCAAAGATTTCTTACTTCTGTAAGCTAACCAAAAATTCCTAATGTTTTTGAAGTTATTCAGATGCACTTCAGTTCCAGTTGGAGATGTATCAAATTATTTTTCAGGATATGAACCTTAATTTTTTTCCACTTTCTTTCACATGCATGCAAGACAGAAACCTAATTTCAGAGGATATTTGTGGAGGCTATGTAAACTAAAATCTGTTTCCTATTTATATATTGCAGTGGAAAGGTAAGTAGTGTACTTGAGATAGACATGCCTGCTTTTCAGGACGTTAGAGCTTCCACTTTTGAAGGGAAGAAGCAGATACAAAATTGGCTTGTATACTGCAATGAAGAGGCTGAGCTTTACTGGACAGAAATAAAACTATGCCACTAAGCTGCCAAATCCACCTGTTAGGTTAGAAAATTCTGGGGAAAAGATGTCATAACAGCAACAAGCTTTTTTCTATGAGAAAGGAACTAGTAATACCGCTTTTCTACAGATCTGAGCACTTTCTGTAAAATCACCGGCTTCCTGTTCAAGTTCTTAGTGATGTCTCCATTGAAAAACAGCAGATAGTGCTGCTAATGCAGTCTACATATACATAACACGTTTTTATATTTACTGTAAATAATAAATTGCTACAGGTTAACACTGCAGCACACAACTTCCAATTCCTTTAAATACAGTTGTAATTACTTAGAAGGTTTGATAACCTTCATTTCCTTTGATAACCTTATTTCATTTATAAGAAAAGTATACAATATTTACCATACATACAATAAACTATACATGACATTTACCTGCATGGAAGTCTATGCCCACAGCAAATGAAGCTCCAGATATAGGCATTAAAGCATCCATTTTATCATTTGGATCAAGAGGAATTCCTCTAATTCCTTCATGAACAGAATACATAAGAAATGATTCAATACCTATGAGAAAAATAAAATAGCTGAGGGGAGCAAAGTGAAGACTTTCCCAATTAAAAAGATCTGAGGAAGTAACAAGTACTAGACACAGTTTTCCAGTACTGCTTCATAGTTTCCCAAAATGATAAAGCCATCCCTTTGAAAAAATAATTGTGAATTCTTATGATGTAGTTCTAATTAAATGATAAATGCAGTCTCATAAAGAAAAAGCAATAGCTGTCCATTTCAAGCATCACCTTTTAATTAAGTAATGAACAGTAATGAAAACTGGAACTTAAGAAACTGGGTTTGAATTATGAGAAATTTAAGAATATTTTCACGGCACATCTGCATTTTCTGTACACATCTAGCAAGTGACAACTTTAAAGAACTTGTGGAAAGCAGGACTGAAGACTGAAAATAGTCTTTAGAGGCATGGGATTAATCTCATCTCATTTAGTCATGCACAATTCCTTTAGAGACAATAGAGAAAAATACACAGTTTTAGTGAACAATGCAGTTGATGTATTTGAAATGCCTACTTTCATGTTAGATTAATCATACTCCAGGTGCATTCTATTTCTATTAAGTAGGAAGAATTTCTATTTCTATTAAGTAGGAAGAAACTCTGTGTGGAGGTCTTGTTATTTTGTCATTCCCAGTTGAGATGAATCACACCTAATTGCTCACAACCAAGATTAGAACAAATACTCTGTTGTCCTAATCAGCTCATATATTAGAAAACCTTTAAGAGAAATTATGCAGGGTGACAATACCTAACTCATTATTGAAGAATTTTAACTACCATACACAAAAAACTTCTTTTCTTCACACCAATTATTTGACAATTTCTTGCTTTCTTATGAGCTAGCTAATAAGAAGACTCTAAGAATGTGAACTAAAAAGTTCCAGGCAGAGAATTACAAAATCTTCTTCAAAGCAAGCAGTAATATAGCTAGCAAATGAAAGCAGCAACCCTAAACAAGCATGTATGAACAAAACAGAACTTGTCAGATTTTCTTCATGAATTTTAAAGACAGAATACAGATGGTTTTTACTCATGGCCTCTTCTTAATTGAAAGAAAATTCAGTCATAAAAAGCTGCTATGAGCTAGAAGGGAAACACCTAGACATAAAGGAGACATATATTTTAAATACACACCGTACACCAATTTTACCTTAATTAACAACTGAAAGTTATAAATATCCAAAGAAATAAATGTAAAAGTAAAAATTATTATTTTCAAAAAGAAATAAAAAAATGTTAGGAACATGTTATTGTCACATATGAAAAACACTGAAAAAATAGGAAAGACACATTTATGTTCCTTAGTTTCGCTTCCCTGTACACTCTATTAACTAGATGAGGTAGCAACCACTCATAGGAATAAACAATATTAACTTTATACAACTATAAGGCACCTTGACCACATAGCTGTTACGTGTTATTCAGGCAAAAAGTAAGACTTCGGATGTAAGCTATGCTTTGATTTTTTTCCTGCTCAAATAGATTCAAAAATAGTAATAATTAGGTTTTACTTTATATTGAGAGCAACACAATAGGATGAGGTACCCAACCTTTTAGATACTGTAGCCTATAATTTTCTTTAAAGATAATGTATATGACCTTGAACAAATATGTACTGCTACGAATAGTGGCCCAGATTGTCTACTTTTCTGTCTACATTTAACAAACTAACCAAATAAAATTCCTCAGTTTCCACAAAAATCTATGCAGAACTAGATAGAGAAATTAAAAGCAACATTTAAATTTTTCTCTAACCACAACAGACATTTCCATGTTACTTCTTTTATCAGCATATTAAGTATAATTATTTAACTTAAAATTATTGAAGAAAGTTTACATACCCATTACAGCAATAAAATTGAAGTTAGTGAAAATAAATACTGAACGTCATTTTACCTTTGCATGCCATGCGGTTTTTTTGAAGGTTGTAGCCTACTGTACACATACATGTCCTGGTGATTTCTGATGTTGGTAAACAAAGCTGGGAGCATCCACCATTGTTTAACTGACAGGAATTGCTACCTATTACATGATGGGAGAAGAGACAAGAAAAAAACAAAATTTGAACAGTGCAATCCTGATTAAAAATGAGTGTTGGCATGAATTTATTATTATTATCATCAAAACCAAATTTTGTTCAGCTAACTTCTTTAAAAAAATTAAGATATGCATGTAACATTTCAGGTTTTGTACTTTTTAACACTTCACTCCTGCAGCATCTATCTGTGTACTTAGAATAATTTTTTTTCCTTAGAATATTTTTTATATCTCAATTTTCTGAAGATGAATCTGCCTATTTTAAAGTACATGATAAAACTGAAAATACCACACTGTTTTGAGTCGCAATGATGAAATCTCACTGACATTAGTCTAGAAGGTATTTTATTCTAAACGATGAGCAAGTCATTGATCATATTGTATTCATTCATCAAATGTTATATCAAACTCATTATCTTCATGAACCAGCATTTGTTTAGTATATCTAAGATATACTCCAATGTGACTTCACAGATCCATGCACCTGTATCTTAACTAGAACAATATTTACTTTTAAGTAATAAACACTTTTTAGTAAGATTTACATGTGTAAATCTACTAAAACATTTGAAGAATTAGTTGATTACAAGTTAGCAACCCCATATGAATCAGAGCACTACATATCACATTTATTTTTGCATTCCTAATTTTGAAGTAGAAAGCATTTCTTCATCTAAAATTATAGCCATTTTTTTAATGATACAACCATACAAACAGAAAGGGCCGTTGAGCTTTCTAAGACTCAGGTATTCTTAGAAAATTAGAGAAATTGTAAGGTAAAAATTAATCAAGAATGCCAGATTTGTATACAGAGAAATCTGTAAGTGCCCTCATGTTATACTTGCGGTCATGTCACTTTGATTTACTGAAATGCAAGGTGCACATGAAATATGCAGAGATTCTTCAAAAAAAAAAAAAAAAAAAAAAAGATGCAGGTGTAAAGCTGAATCCCATCTATAGTGTTTGACTCCTATAACCAAAACGCTGACATTGCTCTCTGTCAAAATATAGATCAGCAAAGTGACATTTCACTATAGTGAAATCACAATTAAAAGTTCAGTAGTACAAAAACCTGCTAACTTTCTTCTCTTTTGTACAACGGAAGACACATTGTAATGCTACAGACACCAGATACTGCTAATATTTAGGCACTATGAGGCTATCTGTAAGCCCCCATGATAGGGAGTTCAAGCATTTTAAAATGACAGAAACATGACTGAATGCCTGAATTATAATTACTTGCTGCTCCATCACATTTAAAAGTAATGGCCAGGACAGCAAAGCATCTCCAGCATCCCCTAGATCATGCAAAATGGCAAGTTCTCCCAAGAGCACTTCCTATAGAACTGAATAAATGTACTCCATACAAAGACTTTTTGTTATTGCTTTATTGTGGTAAAACATCTGGTGTTCTTTTGGAAGCTGTTCTGCAAAATGAAATAATTTGATTCACCTGGTTCAGTAGCTGGAATCAGAAATAATATCTTTCTAAAGAATCACCGAAATGTTTTTATCTCCAATCTCCAAATTCATAAAACTGTGTGCATGATCCCAAATGACACTTTTTCATATTATCTTAGTTCCACTTTGCCAACTAAACTTTGGCAGCATGTTTTTGCTGTCTCACTTTTGATTTTTTCTGCTGTCATTTCTGTCAATTTAGATTAATTAAACTGTCTTAAAAAACACATATAGTGAAGAATCTTAAAGACTTCTCTTATAATACTTCACTTAAGATTTAAATAATTTGAGATGAGATCACACACAGATTATTTTTTTTTACTAAAAACTTCAACCTTTAAATTCAATAAAAATACATTGGGAATATATGGTAAAGCAATTATTCTATTATATTCAATAATAAAAAAGCTTATTGTAATTTATCACTGAATTACAATGAAATACATATTGTTCTATTCACATTTGGAGAATAACATGGGAAAAAGATACTGCGCGCTCTTGAAGTTGGTTAAACATGCTTAAAGTTTAACATACCTTGCTGTGTTGCTTTATCATACACTTTCATATGCACAACACCTGAAGTTTTATTTCTCAGGACAGTTGGGTTTCTTCCATCTCTTTTGTTACAGGTGCCAATCTGAGCTAAGTTCTGGTCTGCCCACCAAAGCTTTTTATCTGTAAAATTTTCAAGTTTTACAAATTAAGAAGATCACTATCAAGTTACATATGTTTGAAACTTAAGGTGGGAAAAGCATTTGAAGTTAATTCTCTGATGGATTTTAAGGAAAATTGCTCAAATATAAATAAATTAGGTTTTATTTTAATTCTAAACCCACAAAATTTAGGTTTACAAATTCACTTTTTTTCTTTAGGTGACAGGCTTACATACATTTTTTAAGTGGAAAAACTGTATTATAAACAACTCATAACTAGGAGTTACAAAACCTTATTCACAGATCACATACTACAACATAGGGTTTGCTCTTGAACTTTGCTACATCCATTCGTTATGTAGGTAGAGATGACAGGAACTCTGGCTCTAGGTTTTCATTGCTTGAGTGTTCAAATTAAGCAGCATGACAATTACCATAAAAACAATTAAAAACCTTTTTACTGTCTTCAAGAAATTAGTGAAATTCCCAACTTACATTGAAAGTAACTTTCAATCATAATTTTCACAAGATTTTAAAATAACAGAAAGTGAGACACGCTATGCACACACAAGCATAACATTTCAAACCATCCTTGTTAATCCATGCATGCAGAGTTCTTGAATCATAGTATAAGGCACTTGACAAAAAGTTAAGACAAAGAATTCTCACTTGATACGCAATTCCAGTATAAGTAACATTATTTTGCAGAGGCTAGATTTCAGGTGATTTTAGTCATAAAGATTTCACTTACATTCAGATGGGATTCTAAGTGCTATGAGGACAGAAACATCAAGTTTGATCATATTGCTATGACTGTACTGGTTACTGTGGAATGTAAACGTTCATTAAAAAGAAATTAAGATACAAACATCAGTATTAATGTAAAGATAACAATTTAAACAACCGTGTATGAAGATAAAAGAAACTAATTTAACAATTTCAAGAAGCTGAAAGAAGGTGTATGTGACTTGTATATTCTCTACTTCATTTCACTTGCATCACTTCAGGAAAAAGTTATTTTTTAAGCCCCACTAACAGTTTAAGTATCAACATTAGTAATTTCTTTAATTTTATTCAGAAATTTACAACACTTATTAGTGTTACCAGTTTGTTATTTTGAGACTTTGATTCATTACCTGCTGGAATTAATGAAAAAGCTTCTTCAGTTAAAGCATTTGCTACTGTCTCATTAATGAAATGGAAGATAATAAAATGCCTACATGTCAATGGATTATAATTTCTTTAAGGTTTTGCCTCAAATCAGTATTTCTACCAAGTTTTGAATATTTCACGTTTCATCACTTGATATTGTACAAATGCACTAAAAAGCAAGTTGCAATAACTGCAAGACAAAAAAGAAAAAATGACTTATCTGGAAATACAGCAACAGGAAATGGTGCAAACAGAATAAAAGAGTATGAAATATACACTCTTATAAACCTTCTCAGCAGCCTTCATAGAAAAATTTTAATCCTTATTGCTAAATCTTGGATGGCAGAATAGGGTAAAATAAGAGGTAAGCATATAATCATAGGGTAAAATAAGAGGGAAGTAATAAGAGCATCAGAAGAATGCTGGAAATGCAGCTTACTCTCTTGGTATTTCATATAACCCTACACATAAAAAAGGCCATGGTTATTGTCTTTACTGTAGCTCTGAAGGATGACATCAAGACCACAGAGCTGCTTTCTACAACAGCTACACCCTGTTTCAATGAAGATGCTGTGGTGACAGTGGAAAAGCTCTGTAGTGTGACACTGCTACTTGTAATGCCCTTACTGCCAGGTACCATAGCCATGTGCATCGGGGGTGCCCAATGACTGTTTATCCTTATGTCACACTTGAGACTATCAAGACTTGAGAATTGGGTCCTGCCATGACGTGATTTTGTGACTTGCCATGTGCCAGATTTCACACATACAAGCACCAACATTGCACACTCAAGGCAGAATCATGTGTTTAATGCCAACTAACATACTCTGCATAAACATATTCCATGAGAACATGGTGATGGTTCAGTTTAGAGGAAACTAAAGAATGCAATGAAACTGTAAATGTGTATTTCTGAAAGGCAAGCAAACTTTCATCAGATCCAAAATAATAAACATAGTAATGATGATTACTGCCTAATTCTAACAGACTAAACACTTGAGAATTTAAACTTGCTTCTGAAACACAGACTTGGCTAACTTACAGTGACTGAATGTTCTCAGCGAAGAGCTCCTTACCTAACCAATGTCAAGCCCTTCAGCTGCTTTCCTTATAACATAATTTTTTCATATTTATCATAATTAATGTCACCCAGCTTGTTCCCATTATTCATCAATCTCAATGGCTGCTGGAAGCAAAGCAAATCAGTCCTTTCCTGACTGTGTGAGACTGAAACACAGACCATACCAAACATACAGAAAATAGCCAATGCTAATTCCTACAGTCATCCTTCAGATATTGCATAAAAGCATTATTTCAGTGAAGAACTTCCTGATGTTTCTAGCTGTAGATAAACAAATCCAACACAAAGCACTGCCAGCTATTTCTATTAAGTGTAACAGGAACAACATCCTGCTGTATTCTACTTTTCACAGCAAAGTCATAAAGTACTTCTGTTACCATAGGAAAAATCAACACACAGAGCTAACACAACCTTTGTCTTAAGATTTCTTTTTGAAGCGTAACTAAGAGCATGCACATGCCATACATTCTTGACAAACTCAAAAGCCAACCCACACAAAATCTCATCTGATTGAGCCTCGGTAATTCTGGAAAAGAGCAGCATGATGAGCTGCCTGAATTCTCCTCTTTGTCTGTAGTCAGCTGGCCTCACAACATGCGCTAGCCAGCATATTGCTTCACGTGTAGCTTCATGTCGTGCTTTAAGCCTCTATAACTCACGCAGTCGCTCTCTCACTCACTCCCCACTCTTTCTTCCCCCAGTCCCAGGGGTATGGGGAGGAGAACTGAAAGAATGCAACTCCCACAGGTTGAGATAAGAACAGTCCAGTAACTAAGGTATAACACAAAACTACTATTGCTACCACCAATAATAATAATGACAAGAGAAATACAAGGGAAAATAATACGATCGCTCACCACCAATCCCCAGCCCGACCAAGCAGTGCACCCCCACCCTTCATTGTCTCTGCCCTTCATTTTTACATCCTGGACATGACGTGCTGTGGTATGGAATAACCTCTTCGGTCAGTTTGGGTCAGGTGTCCTGTCCCTGCTTCCTCCTGGCTTCCCCTCCTCCCTGGCAGAACATGAGACTCAGAAAGTCCTTGATCGGATCAAAACATCACCAAGCAGTAACTGAAAACACTGGTGTTATAAGCTCTGTTCCGAGGCCGAAAGTCAAAAGCACACTGCTGCATCAGCTACCAAGGAGAAAAAATGACTGCTACTGCTGAACCCATGACGCTCCAGAGTGGCAACGGTCTCTGCTTTGTTTTGACACAAAGATGGGGAATGGATTGGAGAGAAAAAAAGGGGAGAAATTTAAGGAATATGTAAGGAAAATGGGGTATTGTGCTAGTAAATCGTGGAATTGTGAATACGGCAAAGCTCTAAAAGTGCTTGCAGTAGAGACATATGTTGTGAAGAGCAGGAGAGAAACTGCAGAGAGATCTCAGGATGAAAGATGTGGGGTATTGCACTGGAAATATTATGGAGAGAAAGTTATAGAACGAAGCTGAAGGCACTATGTTATTAAGATTCAGGAGACATGAAAGCAGTCTGTACCAATTCCACTTTTGCTGAAACAACTGCTGGTTTGAGGCTACTTCCATAAAAAAATCCTAAAATAAAATGCCTACTTATAGATGGAAATTCAATGGACTTTACTTAGGAAGAAATTAATTTTCACAAGTAAACAAAATTACTTGCAATGCTAAACATTAAAACCAAGCTATAATCAAGAACTAAGAAATCATGAGAAGAAAAGGAGGGGATGGGGAAGGAAGCAAAGCAGGCTCTACCTCAAATGCATCAGATTGGATTTCAAACTGAAACTGCAGTAAACTAATAACCAAACACTGACACAGAAACCACAGTCATCTGATTTCAAGTCCTTAACACATCAGTCCACATTGTCTCTAGAGCACACATGGATGAATAATGAATGAGATGGCCTCAATGTCACAGGTAGACAAGTTCCATAGTCCATAATACATTTCACAGTGTCTGTTTCTTTTTCCCTTGAATGCCAGAACATCAAACTCCTTACTCCCTTCACAAGACTTAAGCAATATGATGATCTCTTTTCAGCTCATTGTGGCTTATCAGTTTTTCTTGGCTTAGTCAATAACCAAATAGATCAAATCAATCAATCAAATGAAATATAGTTCTGGTGCTAGCCTTGCAGGAAGTCTCAGTAAAGAAACAAGGTTTCAATGGCCCATCTCTGTTTTAGCCTCCAAGTTAACAAAATCATATAAAAATAAGCAGAAGCAACTCCCTCCTGCTCTCATCATTTTGGAAGGGTAATCATTTTAAACAAACTGAACTAGCTGACATTTCAATACCATATCACCTCAGATTTCACCAATAGTCTCAAAGGCAACACAATGTAGGTTTTGGGTGAATGTTAAAGTTAACCATGAAAGGGAAAACAACAGAAAAAAAGGAAAAGAATTTATAGCAGCAATTTGAATTCAACTTTATCTTAATTTTGTCACATGTATTTTTGAACTGGAACAATGTAAATGGCAGCATATGGACAATAAAACATGCTTTGCAGTTAGTTAAAATTTCACTCATGACTACATTAAAAGTATTAATTACTGCGAATACAATTTCACAGCCATGTTCTACATGAATAAAAGAGTATGAACCTATCTCTTTTTTTGTCCAGTTACACATCTTTTCGTCATCTTAAATGAAATAACTAAATGGTGCAAGTCTATATAATTGTAGCTAACCGTCATTAGGATTTTCATTTCAGACAGAAAACTGTAGATGAACCAAAAATAAAACCCTAGAATGAAAAAACTTAAAAATACTTGTTAGCATAACATGTGGATAAACAGTTAATTAAAATTTTAAGTTACAAAATCTTACTGAAGTTGTATATATTATTTGTTTACATAGAGGCTTTCTATCCTGTTTCAGAAAGCTATATGGGTAGAGTACGGAGAGTTAAACAACAAAGCCCATGCAAATCCAGACATTTCAGGTGTACTAAAAAAACCAACCAAACAAAAAAAACCAATCAAACCCAAAACCCAATTAAAAAAACCAACCAAACCAAACAAACAAAACACAAAAAAGCCCCCAAAACCACACAACAAACAAAACAAAACAAAAAAAAAAAAAAAACAAAAAACAAACAAACAAACAAACAAAAAACAACACCCCCCTCCAAACCAACAAACCTAGCAAAAAATCTTCACCACAACCAAAACCAAACCAACCTGAAACAACTCACACATTCTGAAGTACAGACATCTTGAGCTGGCTGGTTACGACTTAAGACCTAAAGAATACAACTTTTAATTGTTCAGAAACTGCTGGGCAGCCTTTATATGCCACAACACAGTGCTATACCAAAACAACTCAAATGTGTTACACAGCTATTTTTGACCATCATTCTAAGCAGAGTCTTGGACTATTTCTCTCTGTTTTGTTAACATTCTCCTCTCAGTAGATGAGTCACCTATGACTTATAGTACCAGGATGAATTAATCTACTTTAATATTCATTTTAAAATATTACAGATTATTAAAAAAACAGTTGACTTTAGAATAAAGACAAACTGCTTTCAGGAACTAGGGAAGAAATAATGCTATTTAAAACCTTTAAATATCAAACTGAAGTTAAATGATTTATTTGCTTGATTATGCTAAGAAGAGTTGTTTGATCAGTAATTACAATTTTGTTGCTGAAACTAGGTCATAACATATATCCAGTTGTTGTGCAATTAGCATTAAGCACAACAACATATAGGGAAACAGTAATTTGAAATGCCAAAAATTGCTACACTTGCATTGTGGACAGTCCTTTGAGATTTCAAGCAGTACTCTGAATGCAAATTTTGATGGGCCATTTGTGTTCATTAATGGTGGCCTGAGTATTTATGGAAGCCAACTATGTACTATACTTAGAACTGGGCAAATTGCCTAAATATATTTCATATATTAATGCTAATGTAATAAATGGTGTTACAGCAATTAAAAGACTGATGACTTGGAAAATTAAGGTGCACGTATCTGAAGCTTTCAGATCTAAGCAACCCCTTTCACTTCGCAATTACATCCAGCAAAGTCACAGCTCCCACCATCTGAACTACTAGAAATGCATTCTGCTGTTACTTTTGAAACTTTATTTCAAAATTTATTTTGAAACATTTAATTGCATGATGAAAACAAATGGCAGCATGAATACATTTTAGTAACACAAACCCACGTTTTCTGTCTAAAATGAAATACTATCAATATTACAGTGTTTAGATTGTTTGATAATACACCTTGACGGCTGTATTATATACAGTTTGTGTTCAAAAGACATTGCTCTAATAACTGAACTCCTATTGAAAAGCTGTCATATACATCTGAGTTTGTTATTGCTGATAGAATTTTTTTATATTAATTTCAACAGAAATAGCACATACATAGAATCATTCACTTCATGAAGTTTCTCTATTTTATACTAGTAAAAAACAACTAGAAAAAGTCTACTACTTAGTATCATGGATTACTTCCTTTGAGGTTTCTACCACAAGTATTTTAAAAAAATAATCACCAATGCACAACTAATTACAAACCTATTATACAACCTACACAACCTACATCATATTCCTACTTTGTATTTGACCTGATACAAAATTCAATCAAATACCTCCACCAAAACTGCTGACAGAAGACTTCCGTATCTGTTTTTCTTCTCAGCTACAAACTTACAGTAACTAATCAATATTTTTCAAGCAATGCTCAGTTTATGATTCTGAGCCATATATCATTCAAGAAAATATACCACTCTGGACATGCAAAAGATATTGCTGCAAGTCCCTTTGTAATTCAAATCTTGTAATATAATGACTCTTCACCAAACCAGTAATACA
The DNA here is from genome assembly GCA_039720435.1 of Amazona ochrocephala. Lineage (NCBI taxonomy): Eukaryota > Metazoa > Chordata > Aves > Psittaciformes > Psittacidae > Amazona > Amazona ochrocephala. Next base: position 37,027,496 of record CM077881.1, read on the forward strand.
TATAGTTCCCACCAAAAATGCAAATTTCCAACTAGTTTCAGTTACAGTCAAGAAACCATTTTCATTAAGTAACTTGGAAGACAGGAAATGAGACTTCATGCAAAATGCCAAATATATACGTATAATTTGATCACACTCAGACACTGGCTACCAGGAAAACTGCTAAAATCAGATACTGAGTATGATACATTAAACTCAAACTTTAACACAACATAGGAAGGATTTTCTTAATGTTGAAAAGAGTATCACTGTACTGCATAAACAAATCAGGGATTCTTTCATATGTAACATCTGGAGTTTCCGAAATAGCGGACATATTTGTAATCAACTTTGTTATGAATTTGTTATGGTGCCAGTAAAAGATGTAGAAAATTATGCAGGGTGTAGCACACCATGAAATAGGTAAGTTTTTAAAAGACCAGGAGAATCTTCAGAGGTTTTTGAACTAAATGGAAAGTTAATATAATAACAGAAGAAAGTTACTGTTGACCAAATGCAAGACAACAAACAATGGCCGGCAGTAAACAAATTCACATTTTTGAAAGGTAAGTGAACTAAGAATGGCTGATGTTGCGTACACTGACATTTTACACAGTGAATGTGGATACATAAGTAAGAAAATGTTAAACAGAGCCTGGAAAGGACAAAACAATAGTAAACATATGAAGTTGTAGTGGTAACTTCCAGTTTACAAAGGCTAAACTGCAACAGTAAAATAGAAGGATAGAAAGCAATGATGTACAGTGGGGAGACTGAGGAGTTGTACTAAGGGGAGTGGCATTTGTCGTTGCCTGGTGAAGCTCTGAATTACTCCAGAAAATGTATTACAAAGCAAAACAAAACTTTACTGGCTTTGTAGCACTGTTTATTGAGTTCATACTGCACTTGATAACCATGGAGTGCCTAACTGCTTCTCATGTCTTTTCCCTTTTTGAAATTAACAGAAACAAAGATCAAGGTAACACAGAGATATTAGAACAGCAGAGAGATTACCAAAGCAAGAAAGAAGTCAGTCTTGGGCCTCGCTTCTGTCAGTCATTAGTTTTTTAAAGTTTTGAAAAATATTCTAGAACCAAGTATAAGATATATCAAAAACCACTGGAAACTGACAGAAGATGTCAGTTTTCTGCGCAAAGGCTGTCCAGACAACGGACGAAAGACACTAGCTCTTCATGCACACTACTGGATTATGCTTGGGTGTCTCCACTTGCGAGAGACAAGCTTGTGCTTTGTGACAAGGAGACTCTAATGGCTGCTTCCCCCCCGCTTCCCATGCCCTCCTCACTGGCAGAGCATGAGACTTTGAAAAGTCCTTGCTCAGAGTAAACATTACTTAGCAACAACTAAAAACACTGGTGTATTATTAGCACTGCTCCCAGGCTAAAGTTGAAAACACAGCATTGCACCAGCTACTAAGAAGGAGAAAAATGACTGCTATAGCTGAACACAGGACACACAAAGACCTAAAAACCCCCTCAGAAGCAAGACCAACTGAGGTCTAAAAGAGATCACTGGTATAGTAAATTTATTAAAACTTCAGCAATTTTTCAGAGAATCCTTCTACCCCAGTGCACCTAACCTTGGCAGGGGAAAGGGTGCATGGGAACAAGGGCTATCCCAGATCATACAATCCCATCCCTTCAATCCATGGAGGTTGCCGTCATTGCTTCCTTGGTTTTGCTCTCCAGCCCAATAAATGTTCTGATGATCAACAACAACAGCCCAGTGTATGACCTGGTGAGACTACGGTACAAACGGAGTCTTGAAACACCACACTCTACCTCTTCTCTCTGCTCCAGTGGGAACATAACCAACCCAACAATATGACAAAATCATATACTTAAAGAAAAAAAAGAAACAAAAAATAAAAGCTAAACCACTGCTTTTACCTGGGGAGATACTTACTGCAAAAGATGCAAAAATGCAAAAGACAGCAGAGGCATAAAGGACTCCTGCACAGAGATGAATCTAAAATGCCACAAACCAGGTATGTGTTTGGGCACAGATATCATGTCGAGGTTTTTTCCAGTCACTGATGAATTCAAATGGTAAAAATGTTAGCTTAGCATACACACAGGGAAGAAACATTCCAGCTCATGTTGAGTTTTATGTGTTTACTGTGGTTTTAGATAAAAACAGTCCAGAAAATTTATGAAATGGACTAAAAATTATGCAGTAAACATTGTAATTACTATGATTCACCTGCTAAAACTTCCCATTAAACTTGTAGACAAACAGTTCAATAGAGGTACAAAGCTTTCGCATATTATCATGTTAAATCTTACACTATAACAAATTATTCATTCTTCTTTATCTATATTAGTTATCATCATTCATCAACTACAAATCTCTTATGTTAGAATAGAATCATAGAATCAACCAGGTTGGAAAAGACCTTTAAGATCATCAAGTCCAACCACTGACCTCCTCTGTTATGGCCCCTCCTTGCCAGTCTTCTTGTAAGTTAGTGTTTGTCTCTGCCCTGCTCCAGAGGAGCACCAAACTCTTTGGAAACTGTACATGCCAAAGACTCTCCTAGAGGAGTGAGGAGCGATGGGGACTGCTTACATGCCCAATCCTTGCTGTATGGGATCCAGCTGGGGCTTGCTGGCTTGAAAGGAAGGGAAACCTTTGGCATAGAGCAGTTAAATGGAGCCATACTCGTAAGCAGAACTGATAGAGGACAAAAGCTGTCTCTGAGGCAGCTGTAAATACCTGTCCCATCTGCAGCTTGGACCACAGCCTGACAGAAGAAGCCTTGCAGGGAGGTGGTGAACTAGCTACAGCAGCAACGGAGGCAGAGAAAGCAGCAGGAGGGGGATTAGCCTTCATTTGCTGTCAACCCAGTTTCCTATGGAGGTGGCCGAACTGGGGAGCCTGCCTGCTCCTACACCAGCTCCTCTCCCCTCTAATGGAGGGCAGCCTTTAGCTCCTACACTGCTTTATTTTAGTAGCAAGTGCTGCTCTCTGTGGCTGTGCAGACACAACTCTACTCTGCTGTACCTGTGGAGGTGTTTCTTCTTGAGAAGAAAGGCCAATATTTTGTGTTTCTCAAGTGGCTGATGCAGAAGTAGTTCTATGCTTCAGCTGTGTGATGTAAGGTGAAACTGGGTACAACTGATACGTTACAGTTCCTTATTTTGATACTGGAAACAAATCACACCTCACAATAAAAATTCAAGGCCATGAGGGACACTGAGTTGTCTGCCCTGGGGATATTTGCCATGTGGGGGAAAGCCACAGTAAACCAGAAAGCAAACCCAAGCCCAAGGGCCAACAGAGTGCTGGCTATTCACTAGTATCTTTGCTAACTATGAGAAAATACATTCAGCCTGGGGCCAGTAAGACAGAGATTAAGTGTCAAACCTAACAACAATGAAATCTAGATTGAAACTCCAAGTTGGTGGAGGCAGGGGCACTCCCAAGCAGTGTGCTCTAATGAACCCTGAAACTTCTATGGGCTTTTTGTTTGCCAGGGTCAGTGCCCATGGCCATTCTCTACCTGCCCTGCACCTCCCATTCTTCAACTGCAAGTTGTAGTGCTCAGACGCTTTGTTTTAAGCAGCCACACTGAAATTGTTTTGCTTCCTGGTCATGATTTCTTGCATTATTGGTCATTATTATCTTGCTTCATATGGCACTGGAGTTCCTCGTCTGATCCATTTTGCATGCACGAAAGCCTGACTATAAAGCCACGAGCATTTCAGGAAAATAGATAGCACTTATGTTGCCCCAGTATGTTGCACGATATAAAAATATACAGGAAAATGAATCCAGAAACTTCTCATGTTTTTCAATCAGCATATGCAGAACTGTTAATAAAACTGTGTTTGTTTGCACTTTTCTCCGACAGATTTATATACAAAATTATACTGCAATGTCATATTGCAGTTTATCACAACTACTGCTCCAAAACAAAGACAAAACCCAAAACAAAAACCCAAGCACATTGTAAATCTTGTTTACTAATTCTGAATAGGAAGAAATGTTATCACCCATAAAACCACAGCATTCCAAAATTAGGAGTATTAGACATATAGTTGTTTAAGAACTACACAGCAGAAATTCCCACATCTCCACACCTGAAAAAATTCAACTACTTTCGTGCAAAGAAGCACAAAACACTCTTCCGTTAAATGAAAGCTACAAACTCTTCATTCAGTATCTCAGATGTATCATCACTCTTGTAGCTTCTGTGAATCACAGATGAAGACTTGATAGCACAGAAATCTCAGTGACAGTATGAACAAATACTCTTTACAACATCTGATATTAAAGACTTCCAACAGCTCCCTAAAGTAAAGGTCATCTATTCATTCTATTTCTAGTCACAATGAAATCAACAAAAGACAATTTGACTATACTACCATTCATGACTCCTTCGGGCACAAAACTTGCTTTTGATGAATGCATATGTAAAAGCATTTCCTCTCCAACAAATCTGGACAGCATTTAGAATTCAATATTGGCCAAATACATGTATAATAAAGCTATTTTAGCAGTAACTGCTTAAAAATATGACTTAATTTACACCATGCGCATAAAGTCTGTGGAGTTCATTTAGCATGACTTTCACAAGCACATCATCTATCTGTATATTTTATCAGACAAATAAAATACTTTATAAAAAGATTCCGGCAGTTGATGAGTCAACCAACCCAACAAAACTCGACATACCATTTGGAACATTCAAGATAAACATAAATAATGTTTAATTGAACCAGAACCAAAGTCAGCAAAGCATTGGGAGGAAATATGGACAGCTCTAAAGTTATTTCTAGAATAATACAAATACTAATTCTGAGACATACTGGAATTTCTTTAAACGCACTCTATCCTAGATCCAGCAAGGGCCAAGAGCTGAAGAAGCATACAAGAAACTAAGAATTCAAAACAGTATTTTCATAATATTCAGCAATCTGCAACTTAAAGACTTCTTGATTTTTTTAGTTTTTTTTAATGTTACTTTTATAATTCAGAAGTTTTTGAACATTCTAAAGATTTCTAACATGCAAAGTATAACAAACAACTTATTTTTTCAACCACTATAATAAACAGAATATTAGCAGACATCTGAAAATCCAAATCATCAGTTCATCCAAATCATCCACCATCGATTCATAACCCAGTCTTCACAAAGTGCAAGCCAATACAACAAATTCAGGCTCTTCTGAATGAAGATAATAGAAATGAACAGAGGAAGAAAAGTCATAGATAATTCTCTGTAATAAAGAGTATAGTATATCTCCTTCCAATATGCTTTACAAATAACTATAGTCATCAGTCTGTTACCTTAGTACTGTATATATGTATGTCAAACTATACTTAGAAACATATAATTGCAATAGAGATTGCAAACTGTTCAATAAAAGATAAAAAACATTTTTCCACAAACAAAAAAATATCACTAGTGAATGTACTCTATATATTATGTAGACAAAACCAATAGCTATTCCAAGCTTTTGATATTTCATTATCAATTAGCTTCCAATCATTTAAAATCTAAGTTATTACCACTGGACTTACCCATAATGGTTAAAGCTGTGGCTTTTGTTAAGTCTTCTTTCATTGATTCAATTATTTCCAAATTACCACCGTCCAGGTTGCATCTATTTATTGTTCCATTTCCTGAACTGATCCAGTAAAGTTTGTTCTCTCCATAATCTATTGATAAACCTGTAATTAATATACATAACTTTAACAACTTTGGCTTGAATGGATAATACTCATTTAACATTACACTGTTTTCATAATATATGCACATTTAAAAATACAGATACACACAATGTGCTTTAAACTTAAGCTTTAAAAAACAAACAAACAATTAAACCCAAGCTTGGCCATTAATAGTAAAGCCCCCATGATTTTTAAAATATTCCTGCCTTTTATTTCTCCCAACATCTACAGAAATCAATTGGTGACTGACTGATAAAAGAGCATTATCTGGCAATGAAAAAGTACTTGAGTGAAATGAGGTCCTTAGCAAAGTCACTGGTAAATGCAAACCAGAAGCCATAATTTATATTCTAACATTATGAATACACAAAGACTTAAAAAACAAGCTACTTTTTGTGATTCAGAACTAGGAAAAGTTTGTTCTTTATGCCCAGTCCTCTGATTAGAATGCTGGAAAACCAAAACCTAATACCAATTCTCAATAAATTCATAGTATCCATTTTAATTTTTCTTTATAGTGAGCTGACCTCATGATCAGTTCTTTGGAGTAACAAGAAAAAGAGCCATAGAAATAAAAATACTTGCAAAATAACCTACTAAATGAACATAGCATATAGTTTTCTGGAATTAAGAACAAAGAACTAAGCGATCATGTATTTCAGACTTGTACAATCTTTTAAAAATGTTCAAGTAATTGTAGCAGGAGATCTTCCACAGTGAAATATGATCAGCACAATGACAAGAGATGGCTGAATAATTTGCTTTGGTGCTAGACTTTTTCCAGAACTCATGTTACGTATCCAGCAGCAAGTTGCCAAAAAATATTATATTTCACTCCATAGATCAACCTCTAGATACTACACGGTATTCTTCTTCCTTCCTGTACACTGCTTCTCTGTGGAAAGCCTGACATATTTTCAATATACTAATAGGAGAAAGCAGTGCCATGGGCTGCAGAACTTAAAGCTGCCATCATGCCACCACTACTTTAAGCACATTTGTCATAGTAGGCCAAAAGCTATATGCTTTCTAGGCTTTTGGGAAACAGCTTTCCAGTTCCTTTAGTTACTTATATTTCCCCCTTTCTGCAAGTGTATCACCCAGAAGAATGCAACACATGCTTACAGTGCTTATGCCTAGAACAGGAAACTTTCCTGAGAATATGGATGAAACTTGCCATGGGTTACAGAGGTAATATGCAAGTATAAAAGTTTTCTTACTCTGAGATGTATAGTATTTGCTGTTCTCTAACTCCTGACTGCTACCAGTCAGCTGCTCACTGATTTCATCTAGACAAACCTATTCATGGGGTTGCTATGAATGCAATCTACACAGCAATTGCAATGTTATCTGGTCAGGTTTTCTACTTCTTCAGATATTAAACTGGTGTTTCTACCTGCAGATATTCCAATTACACAGCAGCACCTGACAAGAAATAACACACCTATTTCCTTCTACCAAAGTCTACCACATTTTTCTTCCCAAAGTATTTTTCCATTGTGTTATTCTACCTTTACCAACCTTTGTAAAAACATACTATTTAAAATGTAGGCAGAGCATGTTCATTAAGATTTTTCCAGGAATTGTCCTATTTTTGCTAGTAAAAATAGATTGACTTATTAGCCATAAGCATCACAGATACTCATGATGCATTCCAGCATAGGTGACTGGCTTATACCTTACGTCTTTGCTGCCAAAGTCAATCTGAACATGTGGATTGCAAAATAATAATCTTGGAGAATTCTGTTGTGTTTTAAAAGCATTATTACCACGATTTAGGCTATCACTGTTTCCACAGGCATTTTCCAATTCCTTTACCCAATTTTCCAGAAATATGCTACAATTTAAACAGTATATCACGAAGGTTATTCCAGCAATTCATATACTGAGGTTCCAATATTGAAGCTACAAATGCAATGAGATTTCAGCTTTCACTACCAGATAATTGAGTTTGATATTTTAATTTGGTGCATCCCTGAAATTCAAGGAAATGACTCTTGATAGTATTTATTGTATACTTATTGATTAAATGATGTCTGCTCCTCTAACTTTATTCTATCTGTGAAAATGTTCTCTAAAATGCAGTGGAAGCTTAAGGAAACAGTATGTTCCCACAACATTAAAGATGGGGCTCATTCTTACCACCTAAATCAATTAAATGTCGGACACTGCTATTACAGCTTAGATGAGTTATAGGAACAATATTTAGAATTTTTTTTTTTCACATTTCCTACCTTAGTGACTTAAGAAAGGGATTTTTAAGTGTTTATGGCTAATTACATTTCAGGTGAAAAAAAAAATGCTTGGAATTGGGAAATCCTTAAGTTTATTTCTCGGCTAAATGCACATATATACCTGAGAAATAACTAAATATCTTTTTTTTTTTTTTTTTTTTTTTAAATAAACAAAGTAGTTTTAAGATGAAAATTTCAAAAGCCTCAAGAAGATTTTTGATTCAAATCTACAACAATTTTGTTTGTAGACTATGCTATAAATTCAAAAGAAAGTAATACTCAAATAGACATCCAAGAAAATGAAACAAGAACAGCTAAAACAGCAAATAGGGCTGCACTATAACCATGAGCAAAACAGAAACTCTGAGCTTGTCCAGAAGAAAGGATTGAACTCTACATTTTTTAAAAAAACGCGGGCAAACAAATAAAAAACCAAACTCCCCCAAAACCAACAAATCCAAAGACCACCCCGAACTATAATTATGGAGTCCTCCGAATGTAGCTGAGACAGTAATTCACTATGTTTTTAAAACTTATTTATCTAAGCTATTTTAAAACTTACTATAGCCATTTCCTTAAAAAGAAAAAAAAGAAACAAAACCCAAACCAACCAAACAAAAAACAAACAAAAAAAAATCGAAACGAAAAACAAACCAAAAAAACCACCTAAGTATGCAGCTTAATGGAACTAGAGTGACTAGCTCCTTTTTTACACGATCTTTACGTGTTGGTATTTGAGCCTTTTAGAACACTTCTACAAAATTCTTTGAACTTAGCATCTAAAATCCATGCTGTGTTCCTGATCTGTCAAATTTATTGAATTAAGTCATTTTTGTTTCTGCTTGCTTAATGCATTCAGTTATGAAAACCTGTAAATGCTTTGAAATGTAATCACTTTATTGATGGGATATTAATAAGGCAGGAACAATTGACATAAGCACTTTAACCTTCCAAAAAATTAAATTACAAAGAGACCTGAACTAAAAATAAGTAAATAGTACATAAGTACATACAGAGCTGTTTTGGTTTTGTGTTTTCTTTTTCACCAGAAAGTGTCATGATTTATCATCAGTTATATTCCCAAGTATACTAAAACTGAGGCTAAGTCATTATACGCTTCAACTACCGCTTTTTTCTGTATGTGAAAAGTTAAGAGCCAAATTACCTTTTGATCATGCAGCTGGGATCCTGGTGAGGAAGGCTCTACATTTCCAGTCAAAGTATTCTCTCACACATATCCAGAACTCATTAAACCCCTACTCTCTACATTATTTAACCCATGATCTAAAGATTGAGAAATACAGATGGGTTCTCCTTCACTTTCAGTCTACTGCAATCCTAGAAGTTAATGGTATTAGACTTAACCCACTACAGTAGATAACAATAAGAATGAGCAAAAGATACCTTAAATTATGAAACTCAAATGTACATTAAGTGTTTTTCATGTCTTTATGACTGTTCTTCTCACTATTGCATAATATACGAAAAACATCATAATATACTTAAGTAGCATTGCAAGATAATGACCATAATAAAGCACTAAACAAAAAAGTAACAGCAAAAAAGGTATTTACCAACAGGATCTTTTTGGTTCTGAAAAAGTATTTTGCTGTTGCTGCCATCCATGTTTGCCATGTTAATTGTGTTGCCATCCGTCCAGTAGAGTTTCCTGAAGAAGTAAATGAACATATTTAAAATGTTGCTTTGTGTACAGTTTTTTTAATGCATCAGTAGTGTAAACATCTGTAAATTTATAAGCAGGCAAAATATTCAACTAATTATTACATGATTTAATCAACAGTAACGTTTGGTAGAGAAAGTACTTAGTTAGGAACTTCTCAACAAAATCTTCCAAACACATGCATTTACTTTAAGCTTGAAAGAAAAAAGAATGGGCAAACTCAAAATCTGAACAAAGAATACATCTTCTGATGAGCTTTAATGTAGTTTATTTATTAAAACCACAATTATCTTACCCTTTTACTGGGTGAACTGCAAGACACTGGGGTTTATCGATCCCATGGATGATTGAAGTTTTCAAGGAACCATCTAAATGTGCCACATTAATTTGTGTTTCATCAAATCCTGAGCTAATCCAATATAAATTACGTGATATCCAATCCACTGCAAGACCTCTGATACTCTGAATATCTGCAAAAAATGGAAGCAATTCTTTTGATTTTCTTTCTAAATTATTCTCAGTCTTGGAGGAAAAAAGTCAAGAATTTATTACAGTTTGTAACAATATTGTGCAATATTCTGCTTAGGTATACTTATAAACTGATTGCCAAGATTAATAATATTTTTTTTTCTTTTTGGGCTGATACTCTTGCAATAAGAACATAAAAACTTCACTAAAGATTCAGAAAAACATCCATAAATACTTTGTCAAAAATTAGCATAAAACCTATTTCCCCAAAATAACGGACACTGACTGCAGTGTATTTTTATACTTTGGAAAGCATTTGTTACTCAGTGCACTATTAAAAAGCGTGGTTTGCAGTGTTTTAACGGTTGATGATGAATCTGCTATGTGAAATAGCAAAACATGAGTAAGGTATGATTAATTTGGTAGCTTCACAGGTGTCTTCATATGTGATAGCCTTCCTTAGCAAAATACTGATTAAAAAATGTTAATGTATATTAATATCTGCCTTAAATCCTGGTTATAAAGTCACTGCTCAAGATCTATATACCAACACGCCACTCTGCCTTGGCATAGCTGTGGTTCATACTGGCCAGCATCTTTGTAGCCAAGGGTATTTAATGATTTCATTCTAGTTCATATTTTTTAAACTGTCGCTTTGTCAAATTAATGTGGTTACTTTGACTGACAGAATTATTGTCATTGACAAGCTATCATGGAAGTAGCTAAGGCCTGACTTGCACATACATAAGGTCAAATGGTGACTAGGCATTAGGAAGTTAGGATGTCAACTTTAGAGAATACAATAAAGGACATTGAATACATACCCTTGACCCATTTTAAACCACTACCCTGCTTTTTGGGGGATTTTGGTTGCAGCAACTAGAAAACAAGAATTTCACACTCATAAAAAGATTAAAGTATTACTGGCATCTTCATGACACTGGCATAAGACTTCATCCAAGGAGAATCCCGCTAATATATACTTACAAAGCTTCTTATGTTCTTATAAAGAAGTATAAAAATATAACTAAGCAAATGAGATAATTTACACATAAGTAGTCTTTATAATATTTTGATATGCCACAAGATCATAATTTTGCAAATTTTATATTTAGCAAGTTACAACTGGCACAACCTTCCCCCCGAAACCTCCACCACTGTAGCTACCATAATAAAATAAATATGAATGCTGATAAACAGAAACAGCCACACATAGTATGTTTTGTCACATTTCATTAAGTTGCTTGACATGTTTTGTGATTTTACACCCTATATTTTATACAGGAAAAAAAGCTTTTATTCTCCTACCATTCTAAAACCCAACAGCTTTTTCTCTTTTGGGCATGTCGATGTAAAGAGCATCTCTAAAAGGAACTTTAGACCTTCTTCTTGTTACTGGTATTAAAAAATGTCTCCAATTATTAATAAAGTTGTCTCTGAGATAGAAGGGGAAAGGACAAAAAAAGATACCCAAAGAAATAAATTCATCAATCTACATAACCATGTGGGGATATTGGCCATATTTGTCCAATGATTTCCCAAAATACGCTAATACAGAACAAATTTCTTCTAAAGCAGGACCAGCGTCAGATCTTCAGTTAATTTTCTGAAGTTCCCAAACAATCAACTATAGAAGTATTTTTTTTAATCTGTCCCCAAATTCAGAAAAGGTCTGATCTTACAGAACTGAATTATTACTTTTCTCCTCTTTCCATTAAAACATATATTTAACAGTTGAGGAACCAGCATTTGCAAAACCTGCCTCTGTATAGTCCCTGTCAGACAGGGCTTTTCCTATTTTCAAGCAGGTGCGTCCATCGCAAAATAGAAGAACATCATGTTCTGCCAGGAGAGGAACTGTCAGTGGCTGGAAACAAACAAAAATTCGCCAGTAGGAAGGACAAGAAAGGATATCACTTTTAATATGTGACATAGGGCTGAAGTAATCAGGTACAGACTTTGCAATCCATTAAGTTTCTGTAGTCAAAGTATGAAGCAAAATGTTGGAATAATGAAGACATTAACTGCAAAAATATTTTGTTATTGTAATATTTTAATAATAAAACTTTAATATTTCAAATCCCTTTTATTGCTGTATACCTACCTATAATGAAAAAGCTCAGCAAAAAGCAAAACCTGAATTATTGTATTACAAGTAACTGAAGCAACAATGTCGAACATATTCAGGGTTCAAAGACAACAGATTCGAACGGCTGTACTTCTTCATGGGACTCAAGTATTGCGAACAGTTTGTACATGACACATATTGCATATTGCAAGAAGACAACAGATAAACGCATAACACCAGTATCACCAAAATGATAAAACTACCATATTGTGTTTCACCAATGGTTACAAAGCCAAGAGATCTACAAGGACTGGAGAAAAATAATTCTAATGGAGCTCGTTTCTTTGCTATGTCAGCACAGATAGTCAAAGGGCGTAAGAAATCCACATGAAATTCTTCAGTGCAAAGCTACATCACGATATTGTTATTTTTCTGGTTTTAATCTGTTTTTGTTTATACCTAATCCAGAAGACATTATTTCCATTGTTTACTATGCATTTCAATGCTGTATAAAAGCAACGTTGTAATTACCTCCAAATGTATTTAAATAAAAATGGATTATGAATCAATAAGAGGAACTAGAATCTTGAACAAAGCCGTGCTTTCTTATGGTTTAGAACAATTATCCAATACCAGTGAAAGGTACACCTAACAAGAACTTGCATGCACATATTTTAGCATGCTTATAAACACATATTTACCTATAATGGATTATTTTTATTTAAATGTTAAACTACTTACCTCTTGAAATAATGGTTTCTAAGCCAGTCCCATTAATGAAGGCACGTTTGATGGTCTGTGTTTTCACATCAGTCCAATACAAGCGTTCCTCAAGAGCATCAAAATCTATGACTGTCACATCATCAATGTCAGGAACAGTGAAGGCTGTGATGAAGTTGAAGTACGGGTTTTCTATGTCAACCCCCCTTATTTCTGAATGCCTTGCATAGAGAAGAAATTTCTTCCTTTCTGTTAGAAAAAGGTAAACATCACTCCTCATCCTTTTCACAACATCACTAACAGAAGTCTAAGTTACTAATTTGTGATCACTTGACAAATGGGTAAATAAAGTTTATATGAACGATTTAACATTTCTGGAAAACCTAAAGCCTTGTAAAACTTGGGAAATAAAGTATGTTACAGAACAAAAAATCACTGGAAAATACATTTATTCTGGAAGCTGGGCATGTTACTAACCACTTAATTAATATGGTCTTGTGAATGCCTACAGAAAAAAGTTAAAAATTGCATTATAAAAATTTTACCCCACTTATTCCAATCAAAAAACCCCCCAACTGTTTAACTTGCACATCATAACAGATATTAATATGTGGTATCTCAGGGGAACAGAGTATCACTAGAACACAGAAGTTTTGCAAACAACAAAACTGAGGAGAAGTGTCCTAACGTATGGGGTAAGCAGTGAAATGCACACAGGCTGGAAGAAAAAGAACACACTGGTTGTTCTAATTTAGACATCCCCTAATGTTTTGGGTTGGAAGGGACCAAAAAGATCACATAGTCCCAACTCTCTGCCATGGGCAGGGACACCTTACACTAGACCAGGCTCCTCAAAGCCCCATCTGTGATACACTGAAGACAAAACAGAACATCTTTTTTTATTAACTTTTATTTTTATTCTCAAAAGCCTAAACTATTGGAGCAAATGTCTTTGAGCGAACAGGAGAGAACATTTTTCCCTACAATAGCATTGGTACAATATTGATACACCTTTTTTTTTTTTTTTATTTCCTAAATATGATTAATCAACACTGCAAAGAGTTAAGTAGTACAAGGTTTTATAGATAACAGACCCATATTTGACAGTTCAAGGGCTTTTATAACTTAAAAACAATTTATTTCAATTTTTTATAAAACTCCCCTGCAAGGCTGCATGTCTAATATTTACTCTTTATTTCATTTTCTTAATCCTTGAAAATGAAACTAAGACAACTTTAGAAGAATAGGTAGAGATTTAAGCTGGTAAGTACCTTGTCGTTATTAAGCTTACTTGACTCATCATTGTCTGATGATGCACTTTAAAGTATAAATCTTTCTGTTTTGCAGAGATAAGTTTTACTAACATATCATACACATACACAAGAGAAAAAAATGGTTGCAGTATTAAATATCAAAGCTCCACACACCTCATATTAGAGTAAGTTATTAATTCTCAAGTGGATGTCCTTCTAAAATATATCATTAACTAAAAATATCATTTAACCATGCCAAGTGCAAGGTCCTACACCTGGGGTGGAGCAATGCCAGGCACAGCTACAGGTTGGGCAGAGAAGAGATTCAGAGCAGCCCTGCGGGGAAGGACTTGGGGGTGTTGGTCGATGAGAAAATGAACATGAGCTAGCAGTGTGCACTTGCAGCCCAGAAAGCCAACTATATCCTGGGCTGCATCAAAAGGAGCATGACCAGCAGGTCAAGAGAGGTGATCCTGCCCCTCTGCTCTCATAAGACCTCACTTGGAGTATTGTGTGCAGTTCTGGTGTCCTCAATACAAAAAGGACATGTAACTGTCAGAAGAAGTCCAGAGGAGGGCCACAGGAATGATCAGGGGACTAGAGCACCTCCCGTATGAAGATAGGGTGAGAAAGTTGGGGCTGTTCAGCCTGGAGAAGAGAAGGCTGCATGGAGACCTCATTGGATATAAGGAAGAAGTTCTTTACCGTAAGGGTGGCGAGGCACTGGAATGAGTTGCCCAGGGAAGTTGTGAATGCTCCATCGCTGGCAGTGTTCAAGGCCAGGTTGGACAGAGCCTTGGGTGACATGGTTTAGTGGGAGGTGTCCCTGCCCATGGCAGGGAGGTTGGAACTAGATGATCTTAAGGTCCTTTCCAGCCCTAACTATTCTATGATTCTATGATTAAAATGCACTGTATAGATTATTTTTAAGATTATGTATTTTAATTTGTCCAGTTCAAAAATCTTAAATCAATACAATTGTCAGGCTTTAGGAGGAAAACTTACCGTAACAGGTTTTCTTGTCTAAAGATAGTTTCATCAGATGTGGACAGGCACATGCAGCACTTCTGTTGTAATTGATCAGACACATGTGAGAACATGGACCTCTGCCCCCATTAGCAGCACATGGATTGGAAGCTAAAATTGAATAATGAAACACACAAAATATAAAAATACCTTTCTGAAACTAGGGTTTGTCAAACTAGCATATGCTACATGGGTAAGAAAGCAGTGAAAATTCTGTTTGACAATAAATCCGACCTTACTGATTAACTGAGCTCGTGCTCTATAATCACTTTCTCTAGGCTAATATTCAACTGTAGTCCAAGCTTTTTTTTTTTTTTTTTTTTTTTTGGTTAGGATGGCCACAAAATTTATCATTATAACTTCCCAAAGCCTCTAGATAAAATTTCCCAGCACGATATTAATTTTGAAGTATTTTTATAACATTTATATGTAAAGAACTGTACACACCTAACCAGGACACACAGGGAAAAAAGTTAATATGGAACATTTCTAATTTTTGCAAAAAAAAATTCTCCTAAGTGTAGCTTCATTCAAGTAGCTTCCTGTAGTTCACTGATTAAACAGTATGTGCTAAAACTGCTCTAAAGAGCAGAAAGCAAGCTGGTGAGAGAAGACTTCTTAGTCTTACAAAACCTAGAAACCATTATCTTCTTTCATTATACACACAGTTCCGGAGCGCTGCTGAGGAGACATTCCAGGCATAAACAGAAAGTAATGTTGATTTTTCCATTTACTAAAAGAAAACTTAGAAAATTAACAGTGATGAAAAGGGAAGTGGGAATGACTGACTCATGAGGAGAAACTTATAATTAACAAAATCAATTAGTTTAGAATATATTCCTCCAACACTGCGCTAGCCTGCAATATAAGTAATTAGATAACTAGATAAATCCAACGTATGAATTTCTTTGCCAAATAAATTTAGCTCAAACTCAAGCACTAAAATATTAAGACAAAGTCAGGGTTTGCTTTGTTGAACCATTTCTTTTTCATCAGTGTATGCCTCCTTAAATTTATCCAACAACTCCTGAATCCTTTAACTACTTTCTGGTCTGACCAGTGCAACAGGAATAATGAAACTTTCAAAACCTTGGATAAATAGGTTAATGAAATGCTATCCAGCATCTTCCATCATCTATCGAAAATTCACAGTCTTTTACAGATTTTTATAAACTCATCCCATTTGTCCCTTTCAAACACTTGCAGCACTGGAGGCCATGCTACACTCATGCAGCCTTTGTGATCTCTCCTGTTATTGAAACATTCATTACAAAGAAGCATCCCATACCCTCTCTGTCAGCTCTTCTAAACCTCTGACCAAAAAAAAAAAAAAAAACAGCTGGGCCAAGAAGCTTGGAAATATTTATTCTTGGTTAACAACCCAGTAACTTTTTTGACTGCTAATGGACTGTAAGTACCTTATTATTCTTACGTGATGCCTATATTTGATTTTGTCTTTCCCAAAATTTACAGTAATGTTTACTTAACATCATCACTTTTCTTGTATATGTAGTAACAATGTGAAAAAATCTGGGGCGATGTCTTTTAGTATGTTCACAGCTACCCCTATGAACTACACATAAAAAAGGAACATAATTTAGGGTTTCGACAATATTGTGAAGGGGATCATAGAATCATGTAGGTTGTAAGGGATCTCAGATCATCTAGTAATTCAACCTCCTGTTCAGCATTCTCAACACTGGGGCCAAGCAATTTAAAATTTAGTCATACATTTTGTGAAACTGCATTTTCTTCAATTTATTTGCCAATACAAACCAGTAATTTCAGTGGAACCTCAACCTTTTTATATGCATTCAACTGTCTGTGGCAAGGATCTACTTAGGGCCTAAGAATAATAATCCCCTGCCTTCCTGTGCCAAGAGTGCATAATGTTCTTCTCTACAGAAGTTGCTATGTCAGTATAGCATTCAAATAGAAGTACATACAGAAAAAATGCTGGTTAATGATCGTGTGAAAGAAAGAGTTGTGGTTAAAGCTTGCTACAAGCATCATCAAGAGGAGACAGTAAAATTTGTCTACTTTCTGTCAACATCACGATTCCCTTCACATATCACAAAATACAAAATTGGTGGAAAAAGAAGTGTTATAAATCAGATGTATTTGTTTCCACATGCATGCACAATTTCAGAAGTAAACTACTATAATCTAAAAATTACTTATACCAGCACATATGTATATATTCCTTCCATATTCATACCACTTTCACTGAGCAGCAGCTAAGCCCATCCTTTACTTTCTAATAAAAACTAATCCTCTTGAAAGAAAATAGGTACGTCACTGCTTTGGCTCTCAAAAAAATCAGCTCTTTTTCCTTGAGCTAGATCTAACAGTTCCTTCTATTTCTATTGTGAATAACCACATAACCATTCCTTATTCACCTTCTCCACACCATTTATGATTTTACAGACTGCCATCATACAGAAGCCTGTCTATAAGCTGTATTTCAAGAAGCATCAGCTTACCTGTCCTCATACAAAAACCTTTCCCATACTCTTGATCAGACTGTCAAGCTTTCTCAGTATCTTTTACATGATCTGTATACAGCACTCAAGATATGGGAGCAATACGGATTTATACAGCACCACAGTTCACTATCTGTGGTTCTCTGCTCCTTTCCTAATAATTTCCACCAATCTATGTTCCTTTTGATCACGGGAACCCACAGAACTGGTATTTTTACCAACTGGCCAGCCTTTTGCATTATTTAATTGTTTTCCACTGCTGATTGCTTCTTAATTTATTTCTCTTACAGTACTGTGCACAGATACGCATATGTCACTCTTCCTCATCCTGTCCCCTCTTGACTGCTCTCTAGAAGATTATCTAAACAAAATGTTTATTTTTCTTGACCATTAACCCTTAAAAAAATTCTACAGACGTTCTATCACCAGTTAAATGAACAGATACTCAGAACCTCTGACTGCATTCACTGTGAACCAACTTATCTTCCCTATTAACATTGAACCTGTCTCTTCTTAGCATCAGATTTTAGCTAGGCAACTTTTTAATCTTACACTATAATGGTGCACAGCATGATTAAATTCAGCCTACACCTTCAAATATATGCACTACAGCTACATCAATATAATACTTTTGAGTTCTTGACAATCTATTCCTACTCATATTTAAAATCAGTTACAGATCTAATCCTTTGCTCACTGTCAACACTTTTACAGGGCAAAAGATCCTTCTGCTGTACTCAGTCAAGATCTTTATATGACCTGATTACATCTAATTATTTTAGCATCAGTCTTTGGAATTTGCAAGTTAGGTCTGATCAGAGAACGCATTAGTTCTACAATACATATTTATTTCCTATATTCACTATTTCTATTCTAGTTTTTAACCATTCATTCACTTGAAGAATTAGTCTATCATCTAACAAAAAATTACATAGCATGAACCAAAAAAACCAAGAATATTATTAGGTCAACATGAGTATAATTCTTCATGATACTCTATTGTATATGGTATGATGGCTTTATGGTAACTCTGATGCTCTTGATAATGAATCTCTCAGTTTCCCACCCATGCCCAGTGTATAGTTTGAGGTACTGCAAAAAACAAACAGAAAAATGTAATTAATTATGCAAGTTACAAAATAAGACAGGACTGCCCGGAATGGCTGACCTGAAAAAGTCATATTGCCATACTAGGCAGATAAGAAAGGCAGATGTAAAAGAACAAGCACAGTAATGCTATGGTATTCCCATGGGGAAAGGCCAAAGGCGATGGTACTCTTATGAGCAGGTATTATGCTTTATAGAAAGCTTTCAAAAAACCAGAAATTCACCATTCAAGTAAGCAAAAAAAAAAAAAAAAAAAAAAAAAAAGAGAGTGACTGAGAAATAAAACATCTGATAAAATTCAATACATGTATAAGAATACACAAGGAAAAAAACAAACAAAAAAACCCGAAAAAAAACAAACCCAAAACCAATCTCAAGTTACACACAAGTGAATGAGCACTGAAGCAGCATCCATACCTACAAGATCCTTTTCTGAAGCAACAGATTAATTTATATTTATGAAACTGCTGTCCAACACCCCTCTTATTACAAGAGGCAGAACACACTGAAAAGAATTATCAGCATTACGGTTAAAACAAGCAAGACTAGGTCCTCCCTTACACAGTGCAGTTACCCACCAAAGCCAGCTGCTCAAAAAGTTACAGACGTCAACAGTTTGTGTAAATTCAAACGGCAACCAGAAAAGTTCATGCAAGAAGAATCACTCAAAGGCTTTAAAGCCTTTGAAGCACATAGATACCATTTTAGGTTCAAAAATCACTGAGCTTGAGGTTACTGGAAGCTGACAAGGAGGACATGGGAGGAACATGGCTGTTACATTTCCCAGGTCCATACTTTTGTAGGTGCTAATTAGCCCTTGTCAAAGACAGAATGCTGAGTTAAGAAAAAGGTATTAAAGAATGTTCTTAAAATTTCTAAAACAAAAATGGAACTTTCACAAGCCACAAAGGAATCTAATTTAAAGTTCAGAAAAATTACATATATTTTGCATGATCTATAATACATGTACCAAGCTTGCTGCTGGCTCTGGAATAAAAATAACATATACAAGTAAGCTGTGATAAAATCTGAAAGTAATGAATTTTTTAAATACACCCCCCCCAAAAAAAAAAAAAACAAAAAAAAAAAAAAAAAAACCACAAACAAACACAAAAAAAACAACAAAAAAAAAAAGTCAACACTTTGCTCATGTGCATCTTAAGCTATCTTTCCGTGAACAAGTTATTTTAAACAGCTGGCAATTCAGGCCTCAAGAGAATATGGTAACAAAACAGTGCTATCACATTAGATGTTTTTCACATTTTAATTACTTTTTTTTCATGTTTTAAATTACTCCAATTTAATTAATTGAAGCCCAGTGGCACCAATATACTTTATATTCAGCAGTTATTATACTACTTGTCCTGATTTTTAGACTATAAAATCAATCTGCAAAAGGAAAAATAATGCCATGTCCACGGTTGATTTTGTGTGACCCTTCCAATTTATTCCTCTCATCACTATCCCCAGTAGTACAACTCTTGGTACAACTCCTAGTGCCTAAAATAGAAGACCTTGTTCTTTGCAGCAGGTATTTTTTTAAAATAAAATGTTAGTTGGGAAAATATTCTTCCTAGAAAACTTGGTTTTGCTATGCTAATAACATTCCTGATACAGATCTTCGATTCTGTGAAGATGAGTAGATCTCAAAATTGTATTTCTGAGATGTGACACCATTCTGCCTTAGGTCACGAAGCCTTTCACAATCCCCTGTGATTTACTGACAGAGGAACCTATCAGCCATGCAAATATCTCACTATAACTTCATTACATTAAATTAGCATCTGTCATAGAATAAGTGAAATAACATTGCTTTAGGCTACAGGAATTTATTTAGCGCTGCTCTATTTTATTTCAATCAAACTAAGCTGAATATTATATTTTAAAAGCTAATAATCTTTCACGTACAAAGGTGACCTAGATATATACCTATGGAGCTGAGTGTACAAAATGTCCTTCAGTGCTATATTCATATTGACATTTTGCAATGTAAATCTACTGTTAATTTTATTTTGTAATTCTGAACTGCATGCCATCTTATTTCAGTTATTGCAAAATTGCTACAGATTTGGAAAAAAAATTAAGAGCTAATCACACAGTATCACCATTTTTCCATAGCTCCAACAAAGGTAGGTACTGGGAATTTATAGAAATAAATTGCTTCCATTGAAAGACAAGAGTTTAGAGTCCCAAAGGCCAACATAAATTGGAATCTGATGTTATCTACATCATAAAATAAAAGCTTCAATTACACAACTTGATATTTGATCTTCCTGATTCTGGCAAATAACAGCTGAAAACTTTTCTACAGATTATACCTTGCCTTGAGGCCAAGGTATCTGTGACTATGGAATACTGACTCATGTCTCCCAGGCTGTAGTCTCTCCCTGAAGACATCGCCTGGCTCCAGCCCAAACAGAAAATAGTTGTTTGTTGTCTTTTTTTCTGACAGCAAAAAATGGCTAATGGGAATTCTACTGCAACTGTGAAAACACCAAATATGGAACACAGCTCCTCAAATCCCAAAGTTGAGGAAGAGATTAATTATAACAATAGCAATACTCATTGCTTGAAAGGGGTGTGCAGAGATGTGTATTTACTCCACTCATAGTTTAAGATCCTGGGCCTACACACTCTTTTATCCAGAAGTGAGACAGCTTTGTTAGGATGGTACCCTGGCCTAAAAAGTAAATTCTCCTAAGAGGAGAAGCAGTAAAGCCCAAGAACCTGACATCCACTGAAAACATCAACATTCTTCTTTGATGTAAGTTCATTATTATTTTAAAATAAAACCACCACAAAATGTAGCCTGACAACGTCACATCTTGCAAGGCAGATTCACTGAGAGTCCTTATCACAGTAGTTGGTGAGTCTAAGCATGATGACAACAGTGAGTTGTATAAATTGCTGTCTTTTTTTCCTGACGCATGCTATTAGAGATCATTCTTCAAATCTTTTGACTACAAATGTGCAGGGAGAATTTTACTTGCTAGTACTCATTTACATTAGAGCTATATCCATTTTTGTACGTATAAATAATGCAGAACTTGGTTCTAAGACATTTACAAAAAGACAAAATAGTCAGGACTTAATGTTTTCAAATTAAGATTGCTCAGAACTGACTAACAAAACAGTCTGAATAGCCTACTGAAACTACAAACCTTGAGTGACAAGAAAAACAAAGTATTTCTCACCATAAAAAAAAAGTAATCAAGTATACGTGATACAAATTTTAAAGTAGTTTCTATTATCATGATCTCTTATCCAGAGATTACAGAACATTCTGTAATTAACTGGTGGTCATCCTTCACTAGCATTTTTTCCTTTCCTATATTTATATACAAATTAAGTCACTGTCTTTTGCTATATACCAAAACAAGAACATTGAATTTTCTTTTCAGCATCTGTATTTTGCAGGGCACATCTCAAGAGCTTCTATAGCTAGATATGGCCCAGATGTGTACATGTCCTGGTTTCAGCTGGGATAATTTTCTTCCTAGTAGCTGGCACAGTGCACTGTACAAACTTCTGTCACATGAGTCGTGGACATCTGGCTCCATCTGGATCTTTGTATAACTGCCCAGGCCATCAAAAATCACCTCCAGCATAGCTAATTCCCTCAGGTACTGGATACCTTTCTCCATGGCCATCCATTTGCCTGGGTGACATGTAACATCATCCCCTTCTATAGCACATAAAAGTTTGATTGGGCAGGGCCAGCTTGATTGGATCTTCAAGCAGTCGACCCAGGTTTTCCCCAATAGGACTGTTGTGGTTTAACCAGGCAGGCAGCTAAACACTGTTGGTGGTATATCACGTATAATCAATAGGAGGGCAACTCACCTCATTCATTAATCATTACATGTTCTGTTTTGGATGATCTATTTTCTTGTTTACAAATAACCTATGAGTTATTTATATAAAAATACAAAAAGCCTGCAGAGACCTAATTCTTCCCTCCAGTGGCTGACACAAGTAATTAAATATTTGCTACATGTGTACAGGAAAGCTATATTGAAGAATTGGACTACCTTGAGAAAGCTGGCATTTCAGCCATGGTTAAGATCAATGCTCTAAAGCATGTATTTTAAAGAACGGGTTTTGAAATTGTCACCAATCTCATGGTAATGTCATCCCATCCTATACTTGGTTTTGTAATTTTAAATTTATTTTAAACATCAGTGTAGCTATAGTCGTATCAAAAAATGTCACTTCCTTTCATTCTTCATTTTACATGGGGATCCACTGCAAGAACTGATCTCCAAGTATCCTTCCAACAAAAGCAGAAGTTTAATCAGGACCATTTTCTTCCACTCAGCATCCTATCTTACCCTGTCATTACTACTTAAATGGCGACCTTATCATTGTTATTTCACATTGAACAAAATAAAAAATCTGACTCAGAAGCTCAAGGATGCCTAGTAAGTGACTATGTACCAATGCTTTCCAACTATTTCCATTAACCTTCACAATTCCCAAGCCAGGGATATAGGGACTTCGAAGGGGTTGACGTTTAAGTCAGAAAATGAGGAACTATAAAGCCCAATTAAAATTCCCCTTTTTATGACTGTAGAAGTGGAGATAACTGTAAGGAAGAAGAATATTGCCAGTTGTCTGTGTTATATTAAGTATCTTGGATTCATCTCTCCTCAACTGGACAGCAATTAGGGAAAAAAGAAGCATGATGGGAGGCAAGAAGATGTGTTTGGACCAGTAGCAGTGGGTGTTACCAACAGGTAGGTATCAGGATGTAATCACAGCAAAATTTGCCAAGTCTCTCTAGAATTCTTTTGGATTTAATTATTACTTATGGTATTAGCAACATGCTTAGATACAGTCTATAAATTGCCATAACAAGACAGAAAATACAGAGTGGAAAATAATTTTACATCAGTTAAATAAAATCTCTGCATTTGCAATCCTCATAATCCTCAGAGAAGTAACAAATACAGTTATACTCTAGAAAAATACTAGACGTGCAACTAATTGGATACTCTGATTTGTTTCTTGGTCCTCAAGAATCTACACACATAGGACTACTTAATAACTTTCTTGACCAAATATTTACTATCTGAATGACTGATTCACTATTCAGTGACAAAAATCATTGAAAGCTTCAGCTGAAGTTATAAGAAAATCATTAGCCTTTTTACCTATGTGACAAGACACCACAAATCTGTCTCAGGGAGCTAAGTTTTATCAGGTTCTTGCATCTTTCATTAAGAATTAAATAGAATATTTTATTAAACCAGATAAAATCTATCAGCTTTCATTTTCAAGATTGATACGGCTTTATCTTAAATTATAGTAGCTGAAGATGACTAAATACACAACCACTGCTGTACTATCTACCTAACAACAAGGCCTATTGGGTTTTTGTATTGCTGTACAACTTACCCTAGTTGTACAGCAGTACTCTGGTACAAACAGATGTTACACTATAATAGCTGGTAAAAAATTGAAATCGAAATATATACACATTAAGTAAGTTTTATACAGATGAAAATGTGAAATTAAAAGTTACAAAATAACACAAGAAATAATTACAGAATTTCCTATTACTCAATCGATGTATATATTGTGAACTTCCTTTCAGTTTTGACTGATACCCACATCAAAAATAAGTTTTGATGCTTCTTGATGTTTTAAGCTCCAAACTCATGCCTTCAGCATGCCGAGTTCATTCTTACACAAAAGACATACTGTGTTAATTTGAAATTGAAAATCGCAAATGTTATTTAAGATAAAAGTTGTTAAGGAAATAGGATATGCTTTGTAAAAGCGTCAATTTATGGACAACACCCAGTTGGGGCTATTTACGTAGAAAAGTAGACTCTGCCACTACGGTCAGCTAAGTTATGCAGTCCTAAGAGTGAATAAGACTGAAAAGCAAATAGACAAGTGAATGAAAAAATTAAGGCACATTATAGCACAAAGGTAATATTTACAACTAAAAATTGTTTTCACAGTTTATTTCACAGAGAAGTTCATCATCCTCTGCAGAGAAGCAAGAGAGAGTGAACAATGTATTTTTCCTTCTGTTAGACTAGTTACCAGTTTATTTTTCTAAAGTTAAAAAAAATAAGTTGGACCTT
Source organism: Amazona ochrocephala (assembly GCA_039720435.1). Lineage (NCBI taxonomy): Eukaryota > Metazoa > Chordata > Aves > Psittaciformes > Psittacidae > Amazona > Amazona ochrocephala. The sequence goes on from CM077881.1 coordinate 37,052,307, forward strand.
TTAAATAAATGTGTTTCTGCACTAGATTTGGAGCAGATCAAGATCAAGAGATCTAATGGGCAATATTTACAGGCACTGATCCTGTAAAGCTTCTAGTTTGAATATTTTATTACCACCCAAGGAACACTAGTGCTGAATACAACACTTAACTAAGAACTGACAGTTCAAGGCAAATTCATATACAGATATTTGTACATTAAATTAATATACCAAATTCCCTCCCCCCCACATTATTAATTATTCCACAAATAGTTACCTTGTGGTTGACGACTTGGATGATATATCTGAAGATCAAATGGCTGAGCACTTGTCTTTTGTATTACAGTGACATTTTGGCCAGTCCATTTATTGGCTTTTGCAAGTGTATTGGTCCGCCAATCTGTCCAATAAACTTCACTCCCGTACAAAGAAACGGCAAAAGGGTGAGAAAGATATTCATGACCCCGTATAATCTCTATCATGCTGGTTCCATCATATAATGCAGAATAAATGGCATCTGACCTGCAAGATAATCCCAGATTTAAGACTACATAAAAGTAAAATGAAAATCAACACAACCATCACGATATTATGCCAAATGTATAAAAACATTACTCTTACATACTGATAAGACCAAAGAATCATTAAAGTGCAATCATTAACTTCAGAGATGATTTAGTTCACCTTATTTAACTGGGAATATGAAATACTGGTTTGCTTGTATACTGTTTTTAAACTCAAATTTACCTCCATGTTGTGAAAATACAGCAGAAAAATCAGTTTCCATTCAAATGAACTTACAGAAAAAACAGTGAAATAGCTTGGGTCTTCCACGTATAAGTGTCAGAGAGGACACATGTACAAATGCTCTTTAAGGCCAGGAGCCGTGGACGATACCGCAGCTGGCAAGGCAGAAGTTTCACTGTTGAGGGGCACATACCACTAACCCTGGGCAAGGTGAGCACAGCAGGCCACAGGAGTGGCAGCCTGGTTTAACCAATAGTCCAAATCACCAGAAAAGTTTATGATGACAGCACAGGACTGGACCAAGAGGGCTCATTGCCACATAGTGCTGTGGCCAGGCAGGAGGCTGGTGGTGTCACCTGGACAGGGGGTGAGGTCCAGGGATGAGCTAAAATGGTCTCTTGAGACCACAGACTGGATGTGCAGTGGAGGTGCCCAAGAAGCCTGGTCAGGGCCATAAAGGTCTGCTGGTACAAACCATGAAGAGATTATGCATACCAGTAACACAACTAAAGAAATGTACATACTATGTATTTGCACACCAGACTCTTTACATTCATACTGTATATTCCACTTCCATACATAATAACTTACATTCCTACACTGTAAGCATACACTTACAGTGTAGCTCACATTTCTGTATGTAAAAATAAGGACATACGAACAGATAATAAGAATACTGTTATCACTTTACCTGGCATCTGTCCACACTATTCTTTTTTCGAAGTGATCTACAGTAAGACCATTAGGCCAGGCTCCGGTATCCATATCTTTATATATGATCTTTCTTTCTGCTCCGCTCATGGAAGCGGATTCAATGCGAGGAAAATTTGCATCCCAGTCCGTCCAAAACAGGATTCTGGTGAGAGCAAAATGAAAATGAAAAAAGATACAAGAAAATATTAAAGCAAGAAGAATAAACAGAAATTATTATTTAAGACAAAGAAAAAAGTTCAGTCAAACGTTTCAAATGAAAGGAATAAACAGATTAATCTGGCAACTATATAAATTCCTTAAAGTAACAGGGTAACATGGAGGTAGTATTTCTTTACTAGTGTTAGAACAATCGTAAGCCTCAAAAAGATTTTTAAAAACTTTTTAAAAAGTTTAATAGTGCTCCATTTTCATGCCCATTCACACAAGTAACAGCTTTTCTTGTCTTCTATAATTAGAAACCCATCTCATTAAAAAAAAAAAAATGACAGCAATCCCTAGATGAGGAGGGGAGAAAGGAAGAAAAGTGTTTTGAGGTAGCAGGGATTAAACAACAGACCAAACTAGAGATTTTCACTTAGTCTTTAGAGTGTTCCAGTCAAGACCCCCAGATTTTGGTATGTAACTAGCAGATTTTATACAGATTAGTCCTGCTAAGAGAACTGAATAGATATGTTGCACAGTAGCCTAAGTTATGTACTATCTGCAATTTTTCTTCCAATAAGGTAAGCTTTCACTAGTACAGCCAAAGAAGTTACTTAAGTAACAGAAGCAGTGTCACCAAAAGGCCCAAAATACACTCTTAACTGATCCTACCTTAGTAAATTTTTAACAGATTTTTTTAAATTATTTTTTGAAGGAAAAGAATGCTTTTGATATGAAAACTTTTGATTAGTTGTAAAGAGTTAACTGCAGAGAGTCAGACTGCAACAAAACTTTTGACAAGTAACACTGGCCAGAATTAGTCCTTAACATATATTATGTAATAAAGACTCTCCATTTAGTGTCTATGAACAGCAGCACAATCTATATTCAAGTAATAAGGGTATAAAAAGGCCTATCTTTCTACCAAATTTCATTTCTCCCTGGGTGAGGGTCTTTTCTCTGTGTGCATGCTGTGTGTACAGACAGCCACGTGCCAGCAGCTGGAGCCAGACAAGAAGTCACAGCACAGGGTGGGAGTGACCTGCGATGACAACACACCAGTTAGTCTGGCTTTCCCCTTTGACAGCAATTACATACTGACGTGCAGTCTCGGTTGCTCTGTTTGCATGCATCCGATGTGTGATCTAAGTGGCTTGGCAGCCAGATGTATGCATGCATCTCTGTAAGCAAGGCACCTGGGAGTGTTGGATACCAGAGAGAAGGGGGTGGCGGGGGCAGGCAAACTGGCAGAGAGACTGTGAGGTCTGGGGCCTGAGGCACCCATTTATATACATGTGTCTTAGAATCATAGAATCATAGAATAGTTAGGGTTGGAAAGGACCTTAAGATCATCTAGTTCCAACCCCCCTGCCATGGGCAGGGACACCTCCCACTAAACCATGTTGTCCAAGGCTATGTCCAACCCCACCTTGAACGCCACCAGGGATGAAGCATTCGCAACTTCCCTGGGCAACCCATTCCAGGGCCTCACCACCCTTACAGTAAAAAATTTCTTCCTCATATCCAATCTAAACTTCCCCTGTTTATGTTTGAACCCGTTACCCCTTGTCCTCTCACTACAGTCCCTCTTTGTGGAAGGCAGCTGGGGACAGCGAGAATCCAGGGCTAGCTACTGGATGGACTGGGTGCCTATTGCCCAGCTACAGCAGCATGCATAATAGATCATTATTACTAGTCAGTGTGGGGCAGAAGCACTGGCAGCTGGTACATTCTGGACCCAGCAGCTGGGCAGACCAGCCATCTGAGGGCCAGCCACTGGCTAGAATGATTGTCTAAACTCTGCTACTGGAGGAATCCACATTACACATACATATTTCCCATTAATAGACCTTCATCCTCAACAGACAGAAAGGTTAACAGGATGGTATCATTGGTGCTGCTTGTTTGTGCTGAGAGTTTCCACCTGTGTAGACGTATGTGGCCACATGTTACATTTATGCTTATTTATACATTCATCTCTGCGTGTGTGGACTGAGAATACATGCTCAGCCTCACTGCAGGTTGGAATGGAGCTTCAGCAGCTGTTCCTCCATTAGGACTGCACAAATCTGTTAGCCCAACAGAACCATCCACTCCGAATCATCAATGTTTGTTCATATTTATTTGTGAGAAGATTGAGGAGCTGTTCCCATCTGTGTTCAAAGATTTTATTCTTGTCTCACTTCTAACAAAATGTAGCATGCAATTGCTTCTAGCTTTTCAAAAGGCAGATTAAGATTTCAGTTTCAGGAAGAGTGGTGACTTGATTTGTTTTTCCCTCCCAACCATTTAATTTGAGCAACTTATCTGCCAAGTCTTCTGCCAACAAGATGCCTCTTTTTAAAGATCTCTACAGATAAGTAATGCACTCTTTAAATAAGCTTTCTAGCACCTGCATTGAGAGGCCAGCATACTTACTTGCTAAAGCATATAGCTCATAATTCAGAATTTAGGTCCAGGAGGGACCTTAGGTTCCAGAATTTGGGGTCTTTATCTGCTTTTATTTTAATGTTTAAAGCTGTGTTTCTGAAATAAATATTCAATGAAGACAGATAATAGATCATAGCAGGTTCTTGAGCAAAGCTGAATATCATAACTGCAAGCTCTTTGTAATTTATAATATTGTTGGCCAATTTTTTTTTCCCTTCTCAAAGAACAACACTTGTAAGAAAAGGATGTAGCTCCTGACCTGTATCTTTTAGCCCCTCTAAGGAGATCCACCTAAACACAACATTGTATAACGAGGTTTCTGTAATGAGTTTGCAATTTCATATAGCCTCAAAACACAGCTCTTAACTCCAAGAATCATAATATTTTTGTAATGGTAGACTGAATTTCAATACAGAATCAGAACTGACACCTGGCTCAATAGGGAGTTTAGTGTTCCATAAACAGTTTCACTTCTACACCACAACTTAAGTCAATTGACTTAAATTTGAATACAAATGGTTTAAATGGCTCATTTTTGCCCTGTTAAATTATGAGGCTAATTTTACAAGAAATTAAAAATACCCTAAGCAAAGTTTTAATGCTGGTGCTTTGTTTTACTGTAGTGATTTTCAAATGGAATTGTGAAAGACTTTCACATATTTGATGACAGTTAAAATTACTCTTTATGCTAACACAATAAAAAACGTTTTTTCCTGTATTACCAAAATCAAACAATATTTTAGTTCAAGCATACTTTTCTGAAAAATGCAATTTTGACATTTTTTAATTAATATCTTGTTTGATATTACAAAAATATTCTAATTTTTATTTGAAACATTTAATTATGACAGCATTAGATAAAATACATATTTATGGTAGTAGGCTGAATCTACTACACTCAGTTGCTTATGATGAAAAATATTTTAGTTTATAGACTACATCTTATGAATAGGTAGAAAAAAATACTGACAGAAGTTGGCAAGCACTGTCATCACTTTAAAGATGGAGAACCAAACACAAAAGGTGGGATTTACCTCACTCAACTTTTAATGTTCCAGTAACCTCCAAACTATACTTTTATAACCCCACCAAAAACAAAACCCAGTCTCAATCTCTAAATGAGATGAATCACCTTGGCGATACCTAAATCTGTTCATTAACTGCACAAGAAGGTTAGACCTGGTTACTATCATCCACATCATGATAGAGCCTTACTACCATGCAAAGCTCCAGTTACTATCATCCACAGTAAAAAATTAAACAATCACATAGCAAGAGAAGTAATTTGCCAACAAACAGATCCCTATATCCCTAACTTAGCTTTCCTTGACCCTTTTCAGTGGTGCAAAACACAATAGTAATGCATTATATTTCACTCAAAATATTATTTCAAGAACCATTAAAAATAAGAACTATAACTCACAGGAAAAAAAGAAAAAGAAATAAAACCATCTCATATTTAAATCCCTATCTTTAAAATACTTTGCAACATCAAAAAAAATAAATTTATAATTACCCATATCTGGGATCCAAAGCAATAGCCCTTGGATGCTCCATAGCTCCTGCTATTAATGTTGTTCTTAAAGTGCCATCTAGTTTTGCTACTTCAATTTGGTCCAAATTACTGTCTATCCAGTATATGTTTCCTGCAATCCAATCTACAGTGAGACCTTCAGGTGTGGCCAGGCCATGCTGAACCACCACCTCGATGGCATTAACACCTTAAAAAAAAAAAACAAAGATGGTGGGGTAAGTCTTACAGAACTAATGCAGAGTCTGATACAGTGAACATGGACATACAAGTTTATCATATGCTCTTGGAGAGAACTGGTGATTAATTCGATGGATGATAACACTTGTCCCATGTGACTTTTTTTTTTTTACGAATGTGTAAAGAAGCATAATTTTAGTAGCATGCAAATAAACATCCACAGTAATCGAATGTTTGTTTGATGCTTTAATAAGTAAAGTTCTTAGACTTTTAATAAAGGTCAGAGATCACACACATAGTAACACAGGAAGATGTACATTTGCCTTATTGCCAGTGACCTCTTTTGAAGCACCTGGAAAGTACGTGCTCATGCCTCACTTCCAAGTGACTAGACAATTAGGCAGAACTCCTGAAGCTCTATTTCACTATTTTCTCAACCAGAATAAGCGAAAACCTACAGACTCTGATGAAGATATAAATCACAGGGAGAACCCTGTTTGGAATATATATTGTGAAAAGCTCTAAAACAAATAGCCTTACTTAGTCACTATCTACTAACAGCTCTTCCCTTCCAATACTTCATCTGAAGGGTCTCAAAATTTTTCACATAAAGGGCAAGTACAGAAGCATTATGGTAGCCCTCAGGACCTTCAGGAACGCACAGTGCTTCTTGCAGATGCAACTCTAGACAGTTCTTGACAGCTGCAAAACTGAGGGAGTAAATTTTATTTATTTATTTTTTTTAAATACAGCACAGAAATTACTTGGGTTCTGGTACAGCGTGATTATGTTACAGCACGATGGTAACATACAAATACCACAGCTATTAATGAAAAGTATCAAGTCTTCAGCTGTCTTTTTATACTTAACACTGTAGCATATTTCTTTCTTGGGCTGGATCTGGATCTAATACCATCTATTAAGGAGAAGAAAAACCCAGAAAAAAAACTAAAGGTATTGGAGAACATACGCATAAATGAACACATGAACTTTTTCAGAAGCAACTCAAACATGCTTATCCTGTTAGTTCATGCAGGAATGAAAACACCTGAATATACACTTCAACAAAGAACATATTCTAGAAATGCTTTGTAAATATTAAGAGATTATATCAAGTTATAGGCCATAATTATGTCACCAGGGCAAAGAACAAGTCTATCTGAAGGCTATAAAATTATGAAACAAAATTTTTCACCTAGTGAGAGCAGATAAATTATCAGACATCTGTTAAACTCTTACACATTTTTAAGAAGGTAAAGGTAAATTACAAAAAAAAAAAATTAAAAAAAATCAATATTGCACTCATTGGAACAGGAAGAAGTATCAGCCCTTTGCATTTGCCATTTTCTGCTCCTTATACACTATTCCAAGAGGAAACTTTTATACCTTTATGATGTTTATAGAGTCATTTTCTAGCTCTACATCAAGCAGAGTTCAGATATACACATTTTTAAAGGCAGAATGTGATCACAAAATCTGTTTCTGTCAATGGCAGCTCAGTTACTAATTATCAGGTCTAACACCCTGTACTTGTAGTTGTTCTTACTATTGAGAAATTAAAGATTAAATGCATACCTCCAGAGAGCTTGCCTCTGTAAATTTTGTCCTCTACCACATCTGTCCAGTACAGTAAACTCTGACTGAAATGAAAATCAAGTGCTATTGTGTTTCTTAAACCAGGAACTAAAAGGCTGTAGTCACGTTTGTGAAGATCAATTTTTCTGATCTCATGTCGAATAGAAAAAATTACGAAAGCTTCAAATGGATCTGGAAGCAGAAGATTATACATTTCAAAAGAATAATAAAAAAAATATATAGTTACATATTGATACAGATGACAACTGGAATAAGAAGAACAACAGAATATTTTCTCAGGACAAACATATGATTAAACCAATCATCTTTTGATAACAATACTTTCAAATACATTGTCAGTCCCACAGACTTCTCACTTCTCCCTTGTAGCATTATCTTTGATCCCAACTAAAGATGTTAAACATTAAATTCAGCAATATTGAACTCAACTATTGACCCATGCTTTGTAGCTCTACCACAAGTCCATAATTAGAGCCTTAAAAAGTCATGTTACCAAAATCAAAATGTTTTCTTAAAAGTTTCAGAAAAAACAATCCATTAAATTGTGCATTGTTTCGAACGCCTGCTAGTTGAAACAACTTACTAAATGTAAATAATCTACCTTTTAAATACAATATACCTTGTGTTTTCAATTGAAGTGCTTAAAAAAAAAGTCACCCCAAACTATTAGGCAAGGAAATGAACATTTTATACACTTACATTGATACACCCCCTCAGAAATGCAACTACCACTAAAGTTCTCCTTCGTTACTCTATTAATGTTAGACTATTTGTACCTGTGAGTTTATATAAAATTATATTTAAATACCTGTGAACATTCTCTGCACAGGCCAACCACACTATAAAATTGGCTTTTTATTATAGTTCTTACATATTTTAGATTAGGAAAAGTTTTTCAATCAGTAGTTGCAATAATAATGAAAAGAAAAACTTGATTCTGCAAACTGTGGAATTAAATAATCAACTTGGTATTATCCAGCTTGATAAAGAGAGTTTTTCATACAATCCTTCTATGTGGGAAAGTAGCTTTCTTTCCTTCCCTCCCTGCCTCCAGTCCCCCACTCCTCCAAACACACCCCACCTCCCCCCCTTCTTTCTCCTAGAGTGAAAAACAAACTATACTGGAGTTAATGTGTTTCCATAGAATAAAACTTCCATTTTATACCAAAGCCAGATTATTGGCAGTTTATAGCAACAGTCAACTTATTGTTCTAAAATATTAAAATAAAAAGTTGCACAAAAGGATGCATATATACCTCTTTTCAAAAGGATTAATTTCATGTTCTTCTCTTGATAACCACTGCACACACAGATTAAATTATCTATGATGTTTTAAATAATCAGGTACCTCAGCAGAACTACGTTTCTGCTTTTGACATACTTGCTCACATTCTGGCTTGGACTTTCCAAACAATATCCCTATTTGTTAAAGCAATGAATGACTTTCTGTAAAGCCAATTTTTCAAAGCTCTGCAGTAGTTAAATAATTTAATGACGAACAGGATTACTGATACTAGTAGCTATTTCACAAGTACCAGTTATCTGAACCTGAGAAACACTTCCCGATTTCTTATAAATTGGCAGTTATTATGCAGGAGATCACAGGCTACTGATGTACATTGGCAACTCCAGTGCATAAGAACACATATGATGGACATTACCAGTAGTTTCTTTTATGTTTCTCAGTGATTAACAACACAAAGGAAAAAGGAAACCCAATAAATCTGTGCTATGTTGGCGTTTTTCCATTTAATGTAGAGGAAGTCTTATTTAAACTCTACATAAAGTAGATGCACCTACAGTACAAATTATGAAGTACACCAATGAAAAGGCCTAGAGTTCAATTGGATCTTGATAAATTTAAGGTACAATACTTAAGAATGTAAATCAATGATAAGAAATTGGTAAGAAAATAAGTAGGCCAACTAACACTTTGTAAACATTTTATTTGGACATTTTGGTTAATAAGAAGGTCGTATGGTGTTTTTTTCACTCCCATTCTTTCTCTACCCACAACAATACAAAGATTCAGATTCTTGGTTATTGTGGCTGATATACAGTGAAGTCACAGATGTGACACCACATGAAAGAATAACTGATACTGTGATAAAAGACACTGCATTGCAGTGCAAAATTTCTCTGGAAAGAATTCAGAAAGACAACAGAAACCAGTTTTACATAGGTTCCTCTATGATAAAGCTATTTAAATGTACATGGATAGCAGTAATTATTGCCTAGCTCGTGAATTGTGATCCAGAGTTTAGCCACCATTCTGCTTTACATAATGTAGCAATCAGCCACCACAGTCTGGACAACTGGAGTCTAGAATTTTACTTATTACTGCCCAACTCTCCCTATTCTTGGATGTGTAGTAAGTATCACATTTCAAGGGTAATAAGCTGCATAAAATTGAGTATATAACTGATAGGATACCAGATCTGCAGGAAAGAATTTAGAAAATTAGATCAACAATGGCATGGCACTGTAAATAAGGTCAACTAAAGGTTTGCACCTGAAATAAATATGACATAATCCTTCCACTCCTTCCCCCTAAACTTTGGTGAAGATAGTCTACAACACTGTCCTCTGTCCTGAGTATGGCTCAAAGAAGAATATGAATCAACTACAGGAATGCAAGAGTTGTAAGAGGTCAAGAAAGCATGGCCTGTAAGGAAAGAATGAGTTATTTGGAATTGCTTAAGCTAAAAAACAATGGAATAAGGTGATGACTGCAAGCACACAAAATTCTCCAAAGACATAAAAGGCTGATGAATTGAAAATGGGAAAGTCTTGTTTTCTATATAAATAACAAGTAAACCAAGGATTAAAGGCTTAAACTGGAGCAGGAAGACTCAGAAAGACTAGTGGGGAACAGAGGGGGGGAATCTTAAGGAGTGTGAAGCACTACAACATCTCACCCCTGAGAAACTTGGAGGTCACCACTGAAAGTGTCTTGAAGATCTTTGACAGCAGATAAATAACAGCAGTATTAGCCTTTGATCTTCCTTCCACCTTATCAATGACTCTATAAAATGAACTATATTACAGTGATTTAGAATTTTCAGACTGAATTGAAACAGTTTTATTTAACATTATGCTTCAATCACCCTATAAAAGAAAATAAAGTATCAAATGGGCATAAGAAAATAAAGTATCAAATGGGCATAAGAAAAACTGAGAAACTGTAGTCTCACTTTTCTTACATTCCAGCACATACGAATGTCACTATGGGTTGGGTTTTTTTTCCCCCTTAGATTCCAAACACTGGTCATCTCTATTTGCTTCAACTTAAAGTTTGTTTCAACTTTGTTTCCTCCACCAAGTTACTAACTCCGTCTTAAACACTTTTAATTATTTCACTTCTGTAACCCAGTAAGAATGCACTTTTTGAATTACTGGAGATGTCCATCAGAAAACAAATCAGACTGGTCAAAAGTCACTAAGAGTAAGTGTCATGGGTTCAGCAGCAGCAGTCAATTTTTTCTCCTTCATAGTAGCTGGTGCAGTGCTGTGTTTTCGACTTTCGGTCTGGGAACAGCGCTGATAACACCGATGTTTATAGTTACGGCTTAGAATGTTTTGGTCTGACCAAGGACCTTCTGAGTCTCATGCTCTGCCAGGGAGGGGGGGAAGCCGGGGGGAAGCAGAGACAGGACACCTGATCCAAACTGACCAAAGAGGTTATTCCATGCCACAGCACATCATGCCCAGGATGTAAAAAAAAACTGGGGGCCGGAACCCGGAAGAGTTTTTGTTTTTAGTTCACAGCTCGGTCGTCGGGTGAGCAGTTCTATCCTCTTCCCTTGTATTTCTCTTGTTATTATTATTATTGGTGGTGGTGGCAGTGGTTTGTGTTGTACCTTGGTTGCTGGGCTATTCTTGTCTCGACCCGTGGGAGTTGCGTTCTTTCGATTCTTCTTCCCATTCCCCCCCCCATCTTGGAGTGCGGGGGAAGAAAAACTCTTCCCTTGTATTTTTCTCTTGTCATTATTATTACTGGTGGTAGCAGTGGTGGTTTGTGTTACACCTTAGTTGCTGGACTGTTCTTATCTCAACCTGTGGGAGTTGAATTCTTTCGATTCTCCTTCCCATCCCTCCAGGAGCCGAGGGAAGAAAGAGGGGGAAGTGAGTGAGTGAGTGAGCAAAACTGTGTGTGGCTGAGAAGCTTAAACCACAACAGTAAGGAAAAAGCAGTGTCATAAAATAAGAACTTTAACAGCAATGAATTAAAGTTCAGATATGCAGAACTGCAGCAATATACCAGTAAATGACGACTTGTGAGTCTACTATCTGTAGGGCTTCATAATGTCTGAACAACATATGTTCCTGATATCATACTGTATTAGTAACTATTTACATATGATAGTAACAATTATGGAGACACAAAGACTCAATTTAGAGATCATTCTGGAAATTACAACAACAGTCATTCCAGCCTGATGAATGTAAATCACATTTTTAATGAATTAAAAAATAGCTCTAAGGCATGACTTGTAATTCATGAGCATTTGCTAAACAGCTCTCTAAAAAAACAGCCATGATATAAACATAAATTTTAATTACTGATTTTTTTGCAGAAGAGAAATATTTTTCTTGCAACCAACAGATATTTTGGCCATAAGTAATTTACAGCCTTCATTACTACTGTAATGAAGTTCTAAAATGTTGTATAAAGTAGCTCATTGTCAAAGCAGATTGATTAGAATTTGCCTTTTCTGAAATAAGGACCATTAGGTTGGCTGCGAACTACTAAATTTCACGTGACTAGCAACAGGTAACTTGGATATTTATTTCTAGCTTTGATAGAATCACAGAATCATAGAATAGTTAGGGTTGGAAAGGACCTTAAGCTCATCTAGTTCCAACCCCCCTGCCATGAGCAGGGATACCTCACACTAAATCATATCACCGAAGGCTCTGTCCAACCTGGCCTTGAAAGACAGCCTAACAGATTCAGAATTTTTTCATGTAAATCTTTAGGGGAAATGCTGAATATCTGGAATAAATCAAGATGATCTTATTTATAGTATCTACTGAATTATGAACAATCCGAATAAGTGACAGACAGTTTGGGAAACATTTCTACTCTGAATTTATAAGATACTATCACAGAATAAAATGAATAAAGAATAAAAATATCAAAAAATCCTTAACTAAAATTTTGAAAATCTAGAGAGCTAAACCAATCCTATTTGTAACTGCCTACAAGGAGGTAACGATATGGTGGAAGTTTATATTGCACATACATGTTCGTATTTTATACACAACACTGCACTTGAAAAATACACCCTTAACATTGTTTCTAAATAATTTCGGAGTCATTCACAGTAGTGAACAATAAGGGGAATGCATACCCCTCTCCTGTTTTGGTTTAGGTTGGTTTCCTTCTTGATTAGACAGCTGGAAGGCCTTAGTGATGTCCAAAAACAAGAACTAGAATGTCACCGGTGAAAAACCAGGTTAAACTGCAAATGCTAACAGGGAGCAGATAATTGACTATATGCATGGGCATGAATGTTTAAAATTAAACTTCTGAACCGTCGAGTAACACTGATCAATAACATGATGTCACAGACTGATCCACTTCTTCGAAATACATAGCAAATCCACCATATTATATATACACATACACACACACGTATATATATTCCCTGTATATTAAATATACATGAAAAACTATAAAACTCAGACAACTTAGGAATTATGTGATATTAACATTCTTAGAAAGGCTTATATTGCAATACCACTTCATCTCGCATCAAGAATAGGGACAGCTTTAACGAGCTCTTCATATTGCTGTCAGCCACGCATTTGGACAATCCAAGCCTGTATTTCTTCAAAAATTGAAATAACTTCTCACTAAAGGGACATAACAGCTATTAACCTCTGGAATATTAAAAATACATTAAATTTCAACTCACCAGTACTAACACAGTTTTCTCCATCCTGACTGAGCTTCCAGCCTTCATAACAGGAGCACTTGACAGTATTTTTATGCTGTTCGCATACTTGACTACACTTAAGGTGCCTGGTACAGTAATCCATGATCTCACAAGTTTTGTTGTCTATACTAAGACTGAATCCTGCAGGGCAGGAGCACGCAATTCTTCCTCCAGGAATCACAGAACATTGATGGCTACATCCCCCATTGTTAAGTGAACATTCATCTGAAATAACACAGAAAAAAATTCCCAAACATTAAAGGCTGCAAGGCTGACAGGCGTCTAAGTAGCAGAAAATTAATTTTACATTTGTTAAACAGCTTTCTAGATTCAACTTTTTATATTATCTAATTTATAAGTATTTGGCATGGTAGCTTTACCACAACCTTTCAAGCTTGTAGTATGGCCGATGTACAATGTACATACATTTTCAGGCTTGCATGCATATTATTTTATTCGTTTAGAAATAAAGAGTGTCCATACTGAGTCAGTTCAAAGATCATTACAGCTCAATCACCTTCAGTGGTGATCAAAACCTGATGTCCAGGGAAACAAGTGTATTTTCATTCATACTTCCCTACGTCCAGCCACTTGAGCTTTCAGGGAGAAGGCTCCAACTCTTGGTCCTACATACCCACATCACAAGGAACTTGTCAAAGAAACATGTACAAATAGGCAGTAAAAATTAGGATTTCTTTCTCCTCGTTTTCCAGTAACATCAACTACAGAATACTACTGTTGCAATCTCTGTGTCAGCACTCTCACACTATATTTCGCAGGTATTCGATGATTTACAAAGCTCTGCTAAGCAAATTGAAGTTGATTTAGCAAACTTTTAAAGCACCTGAATTAAATGCATGAAAATTGTGTCTGTGAGAAAGTCCGGGACCTCTGAAGCAAAGGAAAAAAAAAAGCAATCAATCTATAGAACTATTCCTTACCTCATAGTACTACTGGTGTCCAGGGTATCAACAGGAAGACCAAACTGACCTACTATTGCTGGAAACTAGGCTTTCTTTTTTTTTTCTTCCTTTTTTTTTTTTTTTTTTTGGTATCTTTTAATTATTTTGTTTGATTCTAGCAAGTTCCTGAAAGCCTTGCTCACTTATGGCAAGATGTATAAAACACAGCAGATTTCTACAGAAAAAATATTTCCTTACCGTTTAAAAAACAACCCATAGAAAACAACAAAACAAACAAACTAAAACAAAATAAAAAATAAACCAATAATAATAAGAATAATAAAGCCCTTCTTCTAACAGTCCTTTGCTCAGATTTCAAGTTTGGTATTTTGTGGTTTTTCTTACCATAAAGGATTCAAGTTCCTTAATGTGCCTAATGGCAAATGTGTTGCCCAACATCCCATATTTGTCTTTCAGTTTATGGTTAGATACGTTTTAAAGCTAGCTAATTAAAAACTGCTGAAATACCTCTTGACTAATAACACACCATCTAAAAGTTGAAACAACTATTAAAATCCAAGCTTGGCCCTACATAATAGACAATAGGATAATGGTGTCATAATGTGCTGCTACTATTAGGAAGATAGTTGTCCAATCACAAAAATAGGAGAAAAATAATATAAATTATCTTACACTGTAATTTCTTTCACCTGAAGTCTGGACAGCATGAGATTCATATGTAGCTCTCAGAGGATTTAGGTCTACAACATAATAGATTCCAGAGGAGCACTGAATTTCAGGTCCTCTCCTGCAGCACCATCTGCAAGACTGACCAGCAGAACAGGACAGTGTGAAGATCTCTCTGACATACCCTGCAGCTGCTGTTTCCCAGCCAGTGAACTCTCCCCCTGTGCTAAGCAACTGTGTTTAGCCCAGTGCAGGATCTCCTAGGAATGACAGATCCTACAGGGTGAAAATGCTTGTAAATATCTCCAAATGCTTTGCAATGGAATGCTGGAGCTCGGAAAATATCTTATGCAAAGCAAGGTTAGTGGCAAGAGGCAAACTGCTGATATAATAATAAAAAGAATAATTATAAAATCACCAAAATTTTTCCTAAAGCTGGGTGATGTTCAAGGATCACCTCCTCCAAGCTTAGGAGTGGTGCATCCCAACATAGAGGAAGTCAGGCAAAAAGACCAGGAGGCTTGCATGGATGAACAAGAAGCTCCTGGACAAACTCAGACACAAAAAGGAAGCCTAAAGAGGGTGGAAGCAAGGACAGGCAGCCTGGAAGGAATACAAAGAAATTGTCCAAACAGCCAGGGATCAGGTAAGCAAAGCAAAAGCCCTCATAGAATTAAAGCTGACCAGAGATGTCAAGGGCAACAAGAAAAGCTTCCATAGGTACATCAGTGATAGAAGGAAAACTAGGGGAAATGTGGGCCCTCTCCAGAAGGAAATGGGAGACCTGGTTACCTGGGGCATGGAGAATGCTGAGGTATTCAATGACTTTTCCCTCAGTCTTCACTGGCAATAGCTCCAACCACACTGCTCAAGTCACAGAAGGTAAAGTCAGGGACTAGCAGAATGAAGAACTGCTCACTGTAGGTGAAGGTCAAATTCAAAACCATCTAAGGAAGCTGAAGGTACACAAGTCCATGGGACCTGATAAGACGTATCTGTGGGATGAGAGAACTGGCAGATGAAGGGGCTTAAGCCACTGACTATCATATTCGAGGAGTTGTGGCAGTCTGAAGAAGTTCCCACTAACTGGAAAAAGGGGAAAAATAAACCCCATTTTTAAAAAGGGGAAAAAGGAAGACACAAGGAACTACAGGCTGATCAGTCTCACCTCAGTGCCCAGCAAGATCATGAAGCAGATCCTCCTGGACACTATGATAAGGCATATGGAAAATAAGGAGGTGATAGGTGACAGCCAACACAGCTTCACTATGGGTGAATTGTGCCTGACAAATTTGGCAACCTTCTGTGCCGGGGTTATAGCACTGACATTCACCAAACCACAGCACTGGTGGATCAGGAGAGAGCAACTGATGTCATCTACCTGGACTTGTGCAAAACATTTGACATGGTCCAGCATCACATCCTTGTCTACAAAGCAGAAGCATGGATGGATGGACCACTCAGTGGATAAGGAATTGCCTGGATGGTTGTGCTGAACAGCTGTGGTCAACAGCTCGATGTTCAGTGAAGACCTGTGACGAGTGGCATTCACCAGGGGTCAGTACTGGGATTAGCATCATTTAACATCTTTGTCAGTGACATGGACAGTGGGACTGGGTGGACCCTTAGAAAGCTTTCTAACAGCACCAGCTTGTGAGGTGCATTTGACGCACTGGAGAGAAGGGATGCCATTCAGAGGGACCTTGATGTGGTTGAGAAGTGGGCCTGTGTAAACCTCAGGAAGTTCAACAAGGCCAAGTGTAAGGTCCTGCATGTGGGTCAGGGCAGTCCTAAGGACAGATACAGGGTGGGCAGGGAACAGACTAAGAGCAGCCCTAAGAAGGAACACCTGGGGGTATGAATGAAGAGTAACTGAACATGAGCCAGTAGCGTTCTGTGTGCAAACAGTCCAGAAAGCCAACTGTATACTGAGCTGTACCAAAACAAGAACTTAAGCTTTTGTAGTTGGAGAGAGCTGCAAATTAACTTATCCTTTCATATATAGCAGAGCCTTTTAAATTGTTTTTCTCCAGGAGTATTTTAAGGGGTTAGGAAATTAAAGAATTACCTAAGAATTATGTTTTCTCTTATTTGAAGAAAACTAATACTTCAAACACAAACACAGTATGATTGAAGCAAAAAATCATCCTATAAGCTACTATACTAAAATTTCAGTAAGATAAACACGAGATCTGTTTTTTAGGTAAAAAATATTATAACAAACAATAATAACAATAAAACAAGAATAATCAGGAAAATGTGTCTAAAAGAAGTACCACAAAGATCGCCTTCATCAGATCCATCAGGACAATCTCTTCTCCCATTGCAAAGCTTCTCAGGCTGTAGGCAGATGGAGGTATCATTAGCACAAGGGTATTTTGGTGGTCCACACATATAACCCTCGCAATTATCCTCATCAGACTGATCCTCACAATCAATATCGCCATCACATAGCCACGTTTTGCTAATGCATCTCCCTTGGAGAAAAGAGACAATAAACACAGGAAATTAGACTGGAAGCAAACTTTAGAATAAAACTTCAGTAGCATTACACAGATATTTGGTTTCACTATGCTTTCTGTTGATAATACTTTCCTCTTGGATGAAGAGAAAGAAGTCAACTTTTACTTATACTCTGAAGCATCATCCAGATCAATGTTGACAGTAATTTTCCAAACAACATCAATCCTAGCTATTCTATGCTGAACATAACTGCATACAGGCAGGACACAGCCTCATAATCTGTTAAAAATTACAAATTATAATAGAAACCTTTACAGGTTTTAAACTTCCTTTTAAATTCTGCTTTTCTTCATCTCTCTTCCTTTATCTTCTAGTCCAAGAGCCTGCCATAGGAGCTACATTGTAATGTAAGTCTATTAGCATGGGTTTCAGAAACAAAATCTTTCCAGGAAGTATACACAATACATTCCCAGATTATGACAGGTAAATGATCATATTTCTGACAAATTAACTACAGCAGATGAAAATTCCTGTATGATTTCAGTTTTATCAAATCAAGGTTCAGATCCTTTCTTTCACTCCTCCAAAGGTGGGGGGAAGGAGAACTTTTCTGCTGACCATATATGTCTAGAGGCAACTTCTTGATTAGGAAAGGAGAGGCTGACCTTTAAAAAACATATAAGTGTTAGATTAGCATCACCCAAACCATGGATTTTATTAGGCAAAAAATAACTGAGATTAAGAATGCTACCACTTCCACATGTACATCTGTGAGTCCTCCCGTTCCAAACTGGTTTTCAGCTCTCAAGCATAAACTTGTTACTTGCTAGCTACAACAGTATGGACTAGTTGTAAATTTTGATAACACCTAGACTGAAGTGGCATGTACTTTATTCCTCGAGCAATAAAGAGACAACAGGAAGAACCACAGGTTAGGAAGCTCAGGCAGTGCTTCTGCCTACAAACCATTTAGGTAGAGAAAAATCAGTCTGGAATGGGAAAGAAGATCCTGGAAATGTCCAGGTCCATTGATGACAGTGCTGGTGGATGGCCAGGGCCTGCCTGACGATGCCTGAGACTGGTAACTGCATGAAATGACATTACTTTCGGCCCGCTCTTCCCAGTTCAGCAACAATCCTGCAAATAGGAAGCTCAGATTGATCATGACTTTGTGGGGGGAGCAAGTGAGTCATTGTGTGAAATACTCAATTGGAACAAAACTCTGTTTGCTCTTTAATGCACCTCAGTGTCACATCTGCTACGGGCAGCCTTTTACTTCTGTACTGACTATGACATGGTTCAATATAAAACCACCTCAAAAGGGATTCTTTATTGCTGTCCACACAGTGTAGCAACTGTCCCTAACTGTAACTCTACCATCTGCCATAATGCAGTAGCAGATTTCAGTTTTCTTTAAAGGAAACATTTGTGTGAGAGTAACATAATGCTTTTCATTTTATATTTCAGTCATCTTTTAATGGGAAGGGTGCTAATGTCCTCAAAGAGTGTCAACAGGACAAAATATAGCAAAACAAGAACAATGAAAAATTTATGTTTCTGCAGCACTCACAAAGCATATGTGAGATTCTTTTCATTTTTGAGGAAGAAAAGCAAGAAGTGAAACTTTAGGATCAAACTACAGTGAGTGTGGTTTCAAGCAGCAGAACGCTATTTTGACAGTGCTATCACCTGGAAAACTTAAAAAGTGTCAATTAGAATAAAAATAAAAGGTGTCAGTTAGAATAAAAAGCTTTCACCATGTTTGATAGTGGCCAAAGTCCCAAATATCCTACAATGAAAAAACAGAATTGCACAGACACAAGAAAACAAAGTTGCATGCATGGTATGTTTGTGGCTTATCATTACATGGAATCACAAGCGTTTAAAAAAAAGGGCCCATATTCTTTATTACCTTGAGATGATCATTGATTTTTACATATTACTATAACACAGCAGCAGAATGAAAGCTAATGGAAAATATCATCATCAAGCAAACTAACCAGATCCCAAAGTAAACTGACATTGCTTCCAGTAGAGCTCCTAACCTGTTTTTTAATCTTTTACACATACAAATGTTTACAGAGCAAATCAGTTTTACTGCCTTCCTCTTAATTTAATGAAGACATGTTTTATAATGAAAGATTAATCTTCCACTACAAGAGCTATGACATGTTCTTAAGAAGAATATATATTCAAGGAAATAATCTTTGCCAAAATTCTAAAGAGATAGACTTAATGAAGTATTATGACTCTCTGGAAATAATTCCTTAATACTTGCTGAAGTATTTTTGATTTATTAACTGTTATTGAAATTTACATTTTTGGTTTCCAGAAACATTTTTAGTAAAATTCCATCATATATTAACTGTCTCAATGGATCTATCTGTTCTTTTCCATGGCTTTTTTGTGTAACACAAAAATATACGTAAAGTAGTGAATCAAAATTTCTGAAGCAAGTAGAATGTGGGAAAGCCAGATCAAAATGCTTTTCCAACATTTTTTATTTCCTACAAATATTAGCAGCAAGTATGACAGAATTAACTTTTTATATACTGTTCAGTCTTTGTTGGGATACTGAGCTCAGGAAGTTTTTCAACTGATTATATATTTTACTGAAGGGAAACTACTTTGATGGAGCGTTATTGCATTCAGCTTCACAGAATCATAGAATCATAGAATAGTTAGGGTTGGAAAGGATCTTAAGATCATCTAGTTCCAACCCCCCCCCCGCCATGGGCAGGGACACCTCCCACTAAACCATGCCATCCAAGGCTATGTCCAACCTGGCCTTGAACGCCGCCAGGGATGGAGCATTCACAACTTCCCTGGGCAACCCATTCCAGGGCCTCACCACCCTCACAGTAAAGAATTTCTTCCTCAGATCCAATCTAAACTTCCCCTGTTTCAGTTTGAACCCATTACTCCTTGTCCTCTCACTACAGTCCCTCATGAAGAGTCCCTCTCCAGCATCCCTATAGGCCCTCTTCAGGTATTGGAAGGCTGCTATGAGGTCTCCACGCAGCCTTCTCTTCTCCAGGCTGAACAGCCCCAAGTTTCTCAGCCTATCTTCATACGGGAGGTGCTCCAGTTCCCTGATCGTCCTCGTGGCCCTCCTTTGGACTTGTTCCAACAGTCCCACTTCCTTTTTATGTTGAGGACACCAGAAGTGCACACAATACTCCAAGTGAAGTCTCTTCATCTTACTGCTAATTCTTGCTGCCTACAGCTCTAATGCCTTCCTAACTGATAGAATGGACTCAAGCTAACTTCCTGTCCTGAGTTCAGCAGTAGCCGTAATTTTTCTCCTCCTTAGTAGCTGGTGCAGTGCTGTGTTTTTGACTTTCAGCCTGGGAACAGTGACGATAACACCGATGTTTTTAGTTGCTGCTCAGTAATGTTTACTCTGACCAAGCACTTTGCAAGCCTCATGCTCTGCCAGGGAGGAGGGAAAGCCGGAAGTAACCAGAGACAGGACACCTGACCCAAACTAGCCAAAGACGTATTCCATACCACAGCACGTCATGCCCACTATATAAACTGGGGGCAGTTACACGGAAGGGTTAGATCACTGCTTGGGTCAGTCTGGGTATTGGTTGATGGGTTGTGAGTAGTTATATTCTCTTCCCTTGTTATTTCCCTTATTATTATTATTGGTGGTAGCAGCAGTGGTTTGTGTTATACCTCAGTTACTGGGCTGTTCTTATTTCAACCTGTGGGAGTTACATTCTTTTGATTCTCCTCCCCATCCCTTCGGGAGCGGGGGGAGGAAGAGGGAGGGGAACCAGCGAGCGGTTGCATGGTTCTGGGCTGGTGGCTGGGCTTAAACCACGACATCAACATGAAAGAATGTTCTGACACATTTAACTAAATGTTGTGATGATAAATTGATGATCTTGCTTGTCCTGTAGAACACACCTGAGACTTAGACTGAACTATGCTCTTTCGAGAAGATGGTAATTTCTGTGTTTTAAAAGCTATTAGTAGACAGCAGATGTTTATGCATGTCTCCTGGATGAGATGGAAGAAAAAAATTGAAGGCCTAAACAAAACAGCTGTTACCACAGAAAACAAAGGAAATATGAACTGAGTATAAAACCAGTACTGGAGCAACATGTATAATTTTCTAGTTTACTTGCTATGGTGTTTTCTTTTTATTTAAATTTTTAGTGTCAACTAAATCCACTGCTCAAGTTAGAAATTTCATCGTTCTGAACGGGGGGGGTGGAAGTAGATGATCTTAAGGTCTTTTCCAACCCTAACTATACTATGATTCTATGTTCAAAAGGGTTATTAAAGTAGTTGTACAAGATATGCAGCTCTAAAGATCTAATGGTGAGAGAGGAGGCAGAGCAGGCAGAGAACAAGTAGAAGCCACACGATGGGGTAAACACACCTTATGAGCAATACTCTCTCCACTCTTTGAACTCCTCCATGCATCCCGTTCTGTTCTTACTAAATCTGCTCCTCCTTAAAAACTCCTTTCATGCCATATCTCTCCACAGTAACCCTTTCCTCCTCATGAGCCCCGACAATCTGTAGGGCAGCCCTACCAACTTCTTCATCGGCTTCTTTCTCAGTATCAACTTCTCTCTGTTCTTCTCTACTTGTTGCATACTTGTATCTTGATCCTTACACTTCCATCCATCCAATACAATGGCTGCTGCTCTCCTCTTCCAGTATCACTGTGATGACCACCCATCCCTGGATTTCCTCTCTATGTACTTTCCTTATGTTCCACACCAAAGAAATTCTACTTCTTCCTCATCTTCCCTGCCCCCCATTCCAGTATGTTATTAACATATGAGAACATGTGAGGAAAAAAAGGGTAAAATAATAGCCCACAGGGTAGCAATAAAAATGCTAAGATACAAAATTAACTGCTTCTTGAAATAAATATAAAAAGCAGCAAGCATGACAAATACACATTACAGTTCAGATCTACTACTTACTAAACTGAAGTATATATAGCTCTTGCATTTATTTTAAAAAAGTACTTGATTATGATCATTAGAGTAATTAGATAACTTTCTAACTGAGACTGCACAGATTCTGTTCCTGGTCCAGTAATACAAACTTTAAAATAGTGAAATGGAATAAAAATTATAGATTTATGTAGTACATAAAACTAAGCCTATAATTTTTGGAGGACAGAATCAGAATTTAAAATAGGAAACTAGCTCTTGTCTAATCTAATTATGTCTAGTCTAATGTAAATAATACTAATCTAATTTAAAAGCAGAAAATAACTGGCTAGAAGCAGCCCAACAGTAGTCAATCTCAATCAGGTATTTATTGCATCACATATCCTACTGCTGTGCAAACTGTAGTATATTTTCCATCACACTTCAGAACAAACAACCATATAATGTTCTTGAAAAAATTAGAAACATCAGTCTGAAATCTGTTCCCTCAAGTGCCCTGCAGCATTTTGGCTGACTTTGGACACCACAGCTCAAGAACTGTACAGGTCGGAAAGTTCCAGTGACACCAACAAAAATACTAAAGGTTTAAAAAATCTAAAGGAAAACCAGAAGATATGCAAGGGGGGGGGGGGGTAGTGTTTGTTTATTCAATAAATAATGTGGCTAAGGAGACACATGACAGAATCTTTCATATTCAAAAGATTTTTGTACCAGTGAAAAGATGACGACAATCAACTAAACTTGCAGTAAAGATTCAGATGACTTATTAGGAAAAATGTTCAACTATTAGAGGCAAGTTATAAGAAGGCTATCTATACAAGTTATAAAATATCCACTGTTAGGCACATATGAGAAAAGCGGCTAGATATGATGGGTTGTCAAGTCCATCATTAATCTAAAGCAGATAAATCTTTGGCTGAAGGCTGATAAATGCTGAAATTGCAATATGACACTCATGCCTGTGGCGTTGTGACAGATTAACCACAGCCAACAAAAACTACAGTAAGAAAAGACCCTGCAGCTACTATTTACAGCCATAAACCAAAAAAGAAGCAAGCAAAAAAGTGAGCAGTAACGTTTCACTATTGCTGTTCTCACCAACTGTCACTGCCCTCAAAATATATCGGCTCTTCTCCCTCCCACCCATATATGCATTCCTACCCAGACTCATCATATTTTTTTATTAGAAAACTAGATGAAACCACCAAGCAGTCTCTAATCAAAGAATTAGCCAATTTCTCCTCACGTGATCAATTCTCATCAGTGTGGAAGCCAGACGGTATTATTTCTTTAAATAATCCACAGAGAAAATTATGTGTATTCTGAAACCTGAAAGGATCATGACAGAAACTATTTCTCAGAAACCCATTACTTCTTTATTCTACTATATAGATACTACTGAAAAGTAGCTAAACAAGAATTTGCTTTTGCTGTTTTTTCTTCCAATGCATTACCAACATGCCTGCTCCAGAATAGTGATTTTGCTCCTTCCCAGACTGATGGAAGAAAAATAGTGAAAGAAAAAAAAAAGGGATTAAACTATTACAACCGATTTCTAAACTGATGCTTTCACATAACCAATAAGCATAATTTCATCTTCCTCTCAGTCAAAGCCATATACCCTTGAATTTAGCAAATACCTGATGACAATTTTTTTGCTGTATTTATATGTGGCAGCCAAAGAAGTCACATTTCATGCTTCTTCCTGGAAAATGACTGAGGTATTGCTGTCCTTGTGCATAACTAAACACAGGTAGGTGTATAATGAGGCAATGCAGTTTGAGACCTTTTCACCATTTAAGCACCAGGAAAGAGACAGTACCAGGGAAAAAGTGTATTTCCTGTGTCAGGGCTCCTATTAGCCTATTTCAGGAAACAGACCTATTAAAAGTGAATAATCTTTTTACTTATTGAAGCTGTTTCATTTAACAGCTTCTTGTTCTGTACATCTTTATGGAAACTGTAAGAACACAAAAGGAAATGTTTTCTTTAGACAAGATTCAGTATTCCATATTCATTTACCCATACATTATGATTTCTAGAATTTAAAAATCCAAGTAGCACCATACCTCCAAGCATTTCTAAGACTTCCCAAAATAATTCATATATTAAAAATTAATTCTGTTCACACTGTAGATCTGAATAAAGCATCTTAGACCCACACATATTCACAAATACTTTTGGACAGAGCTCACATAACCAGACTGCAACATATATCATGCTTAGCTGTAATACAGGCATTAGAATGGGTTCTTCTCTCCTGTAATAATTATAGTTGCCTAACGGTAACAATAATACTGCTTATTATATTTTGAATTAAATTTTTCTTTGAAAGTTACTCTATCCCTAATACTTTATTAAGCTTTGAAAGAAATTATTAAAAGATGAATAAGTTGCTGACATGCATTAATTTCTTCCTAACTGGACTGCCCCTTAAGAAAATGTTCCATCAAAGCATTACTTTGCAAAATATCCTCATGTAAAGACTGTCACATTCTTTTCACAATTTTTTAATGCAGTACACTTAGCAAAATTTTATTTTTAACATACTCACGCAATGTATTTTTCTTTCAATATGAAAGCTCTAATTTCCAGTGCTGCAGTTGTAATTCTTTTAAATGTTCTAGTTAATTACTTTATACCATTTAAATCAACTTATTTCTAGGGCCAAAGTTGCAAAACAGAAGAAAATACCTGGACTTTTAAGTACCAGTAAATGCTAAATTTCAGTATTTGTCTTGATGTATTATCACACAGAACAATTTCAGGTTTAAGTAATCTCAAACCCATACATTTTATATCACAAATCATTAAACAGGTTAGGAGAAGTATATTAATAGTATTTTTCTGGTATGACTGCAATATGACAGCATCACCTCACTAGTATTAAGCAGTATTCAAATAGTATTCACACAGACAGATGCACACACAACAAATGAATGATTGCAGAACATATATGCAAGCTCATACCTGTACTCTTGCAGGAAAACTTTGTTTTTTCATCACACAGTCTTATAGTTCCATTACAGCTTTTTTCATCACTACCATCTTCACAGTCCTTTTCTCCATCACACCGCCACAACTCAGGAACACAGTTCCCATCAGGACTGCACTGAAACTCCTTCCCACTGCATCTTCCAGTAGAGGCAGTTTCTTAGAAAAATAAGAAATTACATTGAAGAATTTGTTCATATGAGTTTCTTCCATGCCAAGCCTACGACTTAGTATCCCTCTTCCTAACCAAAGCCAAAATCAGAAGTATCCAAGCATAATCCTCAAAACTCGCTATTCCTTCTCATCACTCCAACACATGCTTCAAGATGAGCTCTTTCTTATTCTGCTCATTCTCTTCACTGCCATTCTACCACAGACTCAAGGTAAATACCAATTTGGTTTTTTTTTGCACTGCTATAAGACAAGAATGAATTTAGAGACGTAAGGAGGACCAAGGCTGATAAACGTTTTCCTGGTGGTTTGTAAGCCTGTCCTCACACCACTTTCCCTCCTCCTTCATTCTCCTTTTTCCCAAGAAGATCTATGTCATAGTGGACCGATAAAATTGTGTGTAACTACTTTGAAAAATCACTATGAAAAAAATAAGAGAAAAATATTCCTCCATTCTTATCTGATTATTTCGTATCCTTTGCTACAAGCATCCTCCCCTTCTCTCCCCA
The DNA here is from genome assembly GCA_039720435.1 of Amazona ochrocephala. Taxonomy (NCBI): domain Eukaryota; kingdom Metazoa; phylum Chordata; class Aves; order Psittaciformes; family Psittacidae; genus Amazona; species Amazona ochrocephala. The sequence continues at coordinate 37,078,215 of CM077881.1, forward strand.
TCCAAATGAATACAGTGCATGGCATTGAAATGGGACTGTTGTCTTGTTACAACACTGTTATGCTTCAGTAAGACCACTGGAAAAAAAAAACAACAAAGCCACCCCCCACACAACAGAAAAATACAGATCAACAATAAGAGTGTTACTGCATAAAAGCCCCCGAAAATATAAACAGTAACTTCAGGAATGCTGCTTACTGTCTCTTTATCTAGGCAGCATGCATCTCTGACAGGATAAACATCATGTTTAGCACAATTCAGTGAAGTAAAACTACAAAACTTATCTCAGTACAATACCCAGTCCGCTTTCAAATGCATTCTTCTTCTATGATACACTTCTGTATTACCATATTACACTTGACATATTTTCTATATCAACCTTTACCAAGGTTAAAAGCATTTTCTCTTTTTCAGTGACTGAAGATGGGTCCTTTGTATTTATAATAAAGTATTCTCTGTGCTTGTATGTATTAAAATGTAAGAAGAGGAAAAGCAACTAACCTTCCTTACTGCAGTTTGTTTTGGTTTCATCACTGAAATCTCCACAGTCATTGTCACCATCACATGCCCAATGACTTGGAATACATCTACCATTATGACATCTGAACTGATCAGCAGAACACGAGTGAATACAGCCTAGTTCATCACTTCCATCACCACAGTCATCATCTGTAATTATTATTATTTTAAATATAATAATGATAAAAAGATAAAAAGAATCTGAATAAAAGATACGAGGAGAAAGAAATATTTCCAAGAAGGCAAGAGAAAAAATCTAGTAAATAAAATAGCATGCTTACTGCCCACAGGCATAGAGTAAAATTATTTCTAACACAAGTAATTCTTTAATTTACAAATAGCACTTCACTCTGCCACTTTGGATAATCTAAAATCTTACTTACAGTTATTCAGTCACAGACACCAGCAAGCATGAAAAGGCTGTGGATTTTCTTAATTTCTTTACTTGTGTTTAACTACCCAGGCATCCAAACAGTATTCTCAGTGATTCATTAAGTTAACTTGGACAGTTAAGCATACTAACAAAGCACTTCAAGTAAACTCAAACGAAAATCTGAAGTCAGAACTTCTTTTTAATAGTATTGCAAATATTATTTCCATGTATTTGGAACAGTGCAAGGTGGAGAGAGATGGCAGCACATAAATAATGCTGGAATGTAGTTTCCAATTACTCTATGTTGTAGTCATTACAAAAATCTTAAAGGCAATTCCCACAATTTGATTGTGATTGCAAAGATAGGGAAAGACAAATATGGCAGGTAAATGCTAGAGGGTCTACTTGCAGAGTATTTGAGCAAGCACATTGTGATAATTTGTAGAATCTGTCCATTTACAGCTATGAATTCCTGGCAGCCACATAAAATCTTAATAATGAGAAATGCTATGGTGGATGAAGAGCCAACCCAAATGTTATTAGGAGTGGCATGACATCACTCCCCCATCACAAGTTCTGAGAGAAGGTTCACTTTAACAGCTGTCATTCGAATATGTAATCTTTCAGACAAAAGAACTACATTGTCTTAGCCATCCCTCTAGAGCTATAGCATTTATTAAATTGAACCCACCCACAAACAACAAAAAAAATCAGTTACTTTGGTCACTGGAATGATTTTGTTTTCTAAAACCAGAAAATACTTTCATAAGCAACAGTTTTTATTTATTTTTTTAAACAATCAAAGTTTATATCACACTTTATGCTACAGAACGTACTGTTTGTAACTATTACCATATCATCCATGGCATCATTCCTTCTGTGAAGCTTCAATATTGCTGCTTTCTAGGTTAGGTCAGTAATTTTAAAATACTGTTATTTTTTCTCTGACCACTTACAAACAAAACTAGCAATATCAGCCTCAGAAGAAAAGAGTGGGTATCAAAGCAATATTTATGCAAGATCTATCATATCCATTGCAGATATAGAACACTTGATACTTGCCTGAATCACAGAGCCATTTGCTGCTAATGCATCTTCCATTTTTGCATATAAATTGACTTATCGGCTCACACGTTAGGAATTCTGTGGAAGTATTCAAAAAGAAAAACTATTTAATGTATATCCTCTTTAATAATATTCTTCCACCTTATACATGCATAAATTATGCAAGCGTATTGTATGAAATATTTTCACCTGACAGATACTTATCTAGAGGGGAGAAAAATATGTAACACCAAAAAAGAGAGGATAAAAAGGCTTTTAACTGTAAGTACTAGTCCAAATGCTGTCCTTCTTCAACATAGACCACTGAAATGCATTACTCTTTGTCATACAATATGGTCCTAAGTTCCCATCAGACCACGGCTGTCTTTGCCACTAAGCATGCTAATATTTATGACTAATTACTATAGCTTGATGACTGATACAGACCATATTTTCAATGTACGCATTTACATAAAAAAGTTCTCCAACTGCACTAGCGCTGTCATTATAAGATGTAAAATGGAAGACCATGAAATGAGAAAGTTAAGTACCAAGCAAAAGAACATTCAAGAAAAAGTTATTGTACAGGGACATTAAAAAAATCCAAAATTATCGTGTCAGCATTTACAATTATTTCCTCCAAGGATTCCAGCAAAAGTAGTAGAAAACTGCGACAATATAATTCATAGGGACTCATAAAAACACATCTCTGTGTAACATAGGTAAGTATTTAATATGCTTCTGCATAGAACAAAATTTTTTCAGCTTCTTTTTCTTCTAAGACCCATCATACAGCTCATACAATTAACATGTTAAACAGTGCTTGCACCCATTCAGTTTGGAAAACACAAAACCAACCTTACAAAACCTGGCAATTTATAGGAAACAATCTGAAAGTCTAACCTAATTCAAAAGTAATGAATAAGGAGGAGCCTAAATTCTCTATAATGACCATTAGAACAGTCAGTCACCTCTCAGCAACTGACGCTAATGCAAACCAAAGATGACAATGTGGCCAATCTGTCTGAACTGCTACTTAAAGGCAAGTTTGTCCTCCACTGAAGGATTTCAGGTTGGAAGATCTTAGTACAACCCAAATGCAACAGAAATGTCCCAAATAGCCAGAGTCCTGTCAGCCGCACCAAAACTGCCCAAGCTGAGAACAAATCCCCAAGTGTATTCCTCAGCAGGTTGCTCTAGCTACAATGGGGTTTTCTAGTGTTTCTACAACTGAAACAACGATTTTGACAATTACGCCATGCAATTAGTACTGAAAAGGTTTTCTAAACTTTCAAATCATGCCACATAAATGTAAAATTTCCTTAGGACAAGAAATGAATTAGCCTCCAAAGTCAATAAATTTCGGTTTGCTGTCTTTGGTGCAGAAAACGTTTTAAAGTTAACTGAAAAGATGGCTTTTTTGGGGGGCTGGCTTTTTCTCTTTGTTTTTTGTTGTTATTTTTTTTTAAAGTCCAGAGGGAGTTCTAGTTTATACTCATGCATGAAGCACCAAACCAAATCAGCTGTATCAAATAGCAAAATTTAGGGATCACCAAAAACATTGAAAGACTGAAGTGATCAGTCTGCTTGAACACAGAAAAGGGTGAGAAGTTGACAGTGATGACAATTACACTCAATTACTCCTAGAAAGTTTTGCAGTTTTTTTTGTTAAAACAAACAAACAAACAAACACACACACACACACAAAAAAAAAAAAAAAAAAAAACACAACAACAAAAAAACCACCAAACACACTTTTTGCTTTCTTGGGGGACAACAAAAATCTGAGACAAATAAGGGAAACGCGCAATTATGATGGTACTTAGCTACAATATACGCTTTATGTGGTTCAAGCAAAGCTTGCAGCCATTTTTAATTTTGCTTTTCAGCTGTTGAATAATTTTTCCACAAATTTAACTCATACATTAAATGCAATATTCCCCTTTGCCATACATGAATGCATTCATGAATGACTACATGAATGACTTTACGTTCATCTGTCTAACCAAGACCTGCATAAAAGAGACAGAAACTAAAATTAATTGTGATTACTCGGGCCACCACCCATGTCATGATTCTCAGCCCACCACAGTCATTCTAAGGAAGTTGTGCAGTATCTCCACTGTTTGCTTCTCACAGCCCCAGCCTCCACTATCATCTGCAGCTCCCACTCATATCCTAGAGGACCAGCACAATAATTTTCTCTTGTTGTGCCTATGGTCTCCTCAGTACTCTTTTCCTTTCCTATGTTACAGAAAAGAGATGCACATCTTGTAGCTGACTTACAGCCATCTCTGTGCCAACTGTCCTGAAAACAGAGAAAGCAAGAAAGGAGCCTCTAGAGTTCACAGAGTACCCTCTCCACAGTGTAGGAATCAATCTCATTTCTCTCTGCTATCCAGCTCTATTGTAAAAGCTCCAGGTTTTGATACTTCTTTCACCCTTCTATTACTGAATGCAAATGTTATAATTATGAACTGATAAACATATGGACACAAAAAAAAGACCATGTCTTGTTTCATTTAGGAAAGCAATAGAAAAATAAGGAGGGTCTCTTTTCAAATTTTCTTCAGGAATGTCATGCTTCTTCATAAATCTGGTTGTACCTTTAGAAAAAGTTTGCGCATTTAATCTTTCGAGTCTTGCTCACCCCAGTTATATGCCAATATTAGCATGCTTAACTTATTGAATCAACAGGAGCCTAAAGTTTACACAGTTAAAGACTTTTGCAGCTAAAAATCAACACTTTGCAATGCTAACAAAAAGCAAACCATTATTTTACTTTTAATATTGAAACTTATGAATACAAGAATTTTAAACTGTTTCATAGAAGAAAATATATATCACTAAATAGAATAGCTAAATAAATGCCATTAGCATGCTCATTAGCCATCAAATCAAAAGAGAGAATGAAAAATGAAGTATATGACACATTTACACAATCACAGTATTTGAGGAAAAAGAGACAAGATTCTAAACTATGAAACATATGCAAAGTTTGGCCAAACTGAAAAACAGTGGCCCTGAGGAAAAAGGCTTGCAAGTGTTGGTTGATGAGAAGCTCAACATGACTAGGCAATGTGCACTCACAGTTCAGAAAGCCAAAGGTATCCTGGGCTGCATCAAAAGTAGCATGACCAGCAGGTCAAGGGAGGTGATCTTCCCCATCTACTCGGCTCTCATGAGACCACACCTGCAGTACTGCAGCTCTGAGGCCCCCAACACAAAAGGGAAGTGGACCTGCTTGTGTGAGTCCAGAGTACCACCAGAAAGATGCTCAGAGGGCTGGAGCACCTCCCCTAGGAGGACAGGCAGAGAGAGTTGGGGTTGCTCAGCCTGAAGAAGAGAAGGCTCTGGGGAGACCTTTGAGCAGCTTCCAGTACCTAAAGGGGCTGACAAGAAAGCTGGAGAGGAGCTTTTTACAAGGGTGGGTAGAGACAGGACAAGGAGGAATGGCATTGAACTGAAAGAGGGTAGATTTAGATTACATATAAGGAAGTTCTTTATTGTGAGGATGGTGAGACAGTTGTGGAATAATTAGGAAATTTGGGATAATTGGGAATTAAATCTATATTAAAAATGCAGCATTGTCCACACATAAGAGAAAACGGACTTTCAGGGCCTCTCAGGGCGAGATGCAGCCATACCTGGTATGCCAGGAATGTGCACTCCACAGCGGTTCCCGTAACAGGCGGAGGATACAGCGAGGTGGAGATTTCGCGGGTATGCTCTGTCCTAACTTCAGCAGATAAAATGGGAACTAGGTGGTACAAGAAACTGATAAACTGCATACTTGCCATCCTGAGCCAGCGGCCTGTCATCTTTTGACAAAATACCGTCCTAGTGTGAACTTTGCTTCATTATAATACTAAAATACACACCCCTCTCCAGTGCGACCCCCCTCCGAAATAAGACCACCTCTCTCTGAGCATGCTCTCTGAATTTTTAGTCTCATATACCTTTAAATCGAGGCGAGAGAAATTTTTGCCAATGGTAATAAAGGTATGTATGACTAGAGTCACTCAAGCTCCACCTTGAAGGTAAAAATAATATAAAATAGCCCAAGAGAAAGGGGGATTTTAGGGAAGATATCATCGTGAACGAGTTAAGGAAGATAACATCAACCGACTCCTGGGACCGGTCGACGGGCTGGACCTCTCTTCCCCCCCATAGGGACGCCTGTGGGTAAGACTTGCACTGTATCCAGTGCTTTCCTAGGAAAAACTTAGAATCTCTATAGAGTTATTCTTATTTGTCACCTGTATCTTTTAGAGCTAAGCTGTGTCAACTTTATCAAGTGCTTGTATTTATGTAACTATTATATGCACGTGCTTTTGCAGGCAGTATTTATCATTGGCAATCCATAAGAACCTGTACCTGTTGCACCAATAAATTTAGTTAATAAGTCATACTGTTTTGATATCTAATTGTCACTATTGGTAAATCCAGACCATTAGAGGCTCGGTATCTGTTGCATTAATAAACTGCACTATCAGTGAGACCGGATCCAGTGAGGTTCGAAATAGCGAACGCTGCCCGGGCTGATAGTTGCTATCGATTCGACTGACAGTGTGGTGCACTATCAGTGAGACCGGATCCAGTGAGGTTCGAAATAGCGAATGCTGCCCGGGCTGATAGTTGCTATTGATTGAATTGGGCAGGGTGGTGCACTATCAGTGAGACCGGATCCAGTGAGGTTCGAAATAGCGAACGCTGCCCGGGCTGATAGCTGCCAGCAATCTTCCCCCCTCCCTTTTAATGCAACAGAGTGCACTATCAGTGAGACCGGACCCAGTGAGGTTCGAAATAGCGAACGCTGCCCGGGCTGATAGCTGCCAGTAATTCCCCCCACACACACACACTCTTTTGACGCAACAACAGTGGAACAGGTTGCCCCGGGAAGCTGCGGCTGCCCATCCCTAGAAATATTCAAGCCCATGTTGGATGGGGCTTTGGGCAACCTCATCTAGTGGAATGTGTCATTGCCCATGGAAGGGAAGTTCAAACTAGATGATCTTTAAGGTCCCTTCCTACCCAAACTGTTTTTTGATTCTATGAAGCAAGTGCTGATTAAATGATCTGAAGAAATATTCTGTATCAGCTAACAGAATACCAAACAAAACAAATAGGAAGAAATTACAAAGACAAAATTAACATATTTGTACTGATAAGATGCCTGAGAACAAAGGGTAAAGCTAGTCAGATAAACTATTATTGTACCCAGTGGCACACTGCACCATTACATAGAATGCTATTATTTTAGAGATTGCAAAATACATGTTTACTGGGATCACCTATTCTACATCTGTACATAACAGAACTTAATGATTTGAAACATGGCAATTAGATGGCTACCTTAATAATATCCACACTGTTTTTATGATAATAATTTTATTTTTATTCAGATTTTTTCAAATACGTAATCTATTTTGAAGTAACTGATCAGATACCTGTTACTGTCAGTATAAAATTAGTTTGCTTTTTTCTAGTAATATCACTATTAAGTCAGTAATGAAAAATAAACCAAGAGAAGCAGAGGAATGTTTCAGGAAACATAACTTTTTAAATGTAAAAATCCTGAAAAATCCTGAATGCAACTAGACAAGTAGGAGATGCTATTACTCATATGGAGCTAAAAAGTAACAATTTAAACTCAACTAAAAAGTACCAGCTGGTTACCAGTCATGAATAATTTGTAATTACACAGATTTAAGGGATTACGGACGTACAGAATTTATTGATTGGATCCTACATGTTGCCTTGCACAGATTCTCAGGTAACTGAGGTCCTGGAGATTTATATTTATAGAACACAGGACATCATGGAGTCAGCCTACAACTTTCATTTATGCATTTAGTTTGTATTTTTTCTTGCTCTCCACTGCCAGTGATTCATAGGTATTGAGATTTTTGAAGAAAAACTGTTACTAGCAATAGAACTCCAGTAATTCTACTGAAAAGGTTTACAGCAGTAAAAAGTTTCAAAAAAAGCAAAGAAAGACCATGCTTTTCCAACTACACTGCTTTCATAATTTCTCCCTGATTAAGAAACAGCCTCTTGTTATACCTCAGTAAAATACAAGTTTAACTACTAAGCATCCTAAGAAGTACACTTTACATTTCAGTTTCTCTGTGCACAACTTGTCACTTCACTTTTATAGGATTGGTGCTACTGAAATAATCAGTCCGTACTCTTTCTTGAAAACTCTTGAAAATTCATTTCAAACCACATCCCACTATATTGTGATACACTTACTAATTCATATTAGTAAGTCAAATAATATCACAAATATTACCTTGTAAACAGGGAACACACCACGATACAGTATTTTGAAGAAAGCTCATTGACTCTTTTGCTTTGAGACTCACAGCACTTACCTGAGCTGCCAAACAGATGAAGGCAGTCATGCTGACTTACAAAAACGTTAATTGTTTGGAAGCAGCTGATTAGAGAGAATACACCTCTTCTTGCAATATCTAAGTAAAGCATCAATTAGCAGAGCTGCTGATACTCTCTCATGTTATAAAAAAGTAAAAGACTATTTTTTTCTGCAAAATACATCAAAATAACCTTCTGTTAAAACTCAAAAAAAGTCTGACTTTACTGACATTTAATATATGTTAGGGGCCCATGTGAATTGGTATGTGGCTGACATACAGATCAATTTTTGAGGCTACAGTATTTGATAGGGGCTGTAAATTAGAAAAGTGTTGATTGCTCTGCATATCTGGCATTATAGTTAAAAACTTCTTGTTAATATAAAATGCAGCCTTTGGGTTGGGCTCATTTATTAGTCAAATAAATGGTATTTACCACTTCAGAAAAAAATATTATCAGCTCATACAAAAACAAAAAGGCTCTTCGTATTTTTTTCTATCTGGCAATTCATATGAGAGATCCTCAGATGTCTAATTTTTTTTATAGAATAATTTTACTTTTTCCCTGAGAAAAAAAAGAAAGCACACCCCCCCCATACAAAAACAAAACACTCACCACAGGATGTCATTTCATCAGTTTCATCTCCACAGTCATCCTCCCTGTCACACAGCCACGACACTGGAATACAGCGTCCATTCCCACATGAAAATTGGTCAACCTGACATGTTCTTGCTGTCAAGAAAAAAAAACCAAAAATACAAGGGAAATGGACTCAATCTGTTAGGGCTCTGTATGTAGAAGTTATGTGTCTGTATAAGGAAGTTGCAAACAAAACTAAGTGGTAGAAAAGCACCAATATTTGCTAAATGTCATTAGTTGTAAAGTTGAAGTAAACAACAATTGGCATAAAAATGTCTAGCAATTGAAATATTAATAAACTGTATTTCATAAACAATTATCTAGTAAAATCACTATTTACACAGAAAAAATGTAATACACAAAGTGTGTGATGTGCCTGGCCTCACTGTTCTTCTAATCTTTGCCTTTGCAAACATGCAACTGTAATGATCCACTATACAAAATTAGGTTTGTCTTTCTTCTGAAGAAATAAAGATCACTAAAAGAAACCATGCTATGTAACTATATAAATTACTTTGAAAGCTGATGAACAGTAAAACTTCAATAAAAATAACATATAAAGCTGACATTACTTGTAATTCATATTCAAAATGTGAACCCATAACTACAATGCCAGTGATAGCAACATGGATTTGGATTTCAAATTTAAGCTTTTAAAGTTCATCTATATGTGGTTCCATGCTAAAAAAAAAAAAAAAAAAAAAAAAAAAGAATACTGACACATCAGAAACTCCAATAACCAAAAGAATATTTCTTCATTTGGTATCATCAATTACCAGTTTCATTTTTCTTCACAGAAGGAGCACAAAATACAATAGAAGAATGTAAGTTTCAAATAACTATTTTTTAAAATATGAATAGTGTTGCCATTGCAGGAGCAAAAGGAAAAAACAAGAATACAGAATTCAACCCATAGCCAACTGACATTGGGATTAAAAGTACGGTCTTAAACTCCTACCTTACAAGAAAACAGTTGAATATCAAGGGATATCAAGATGCATGATAATCCACAATAATACCATAGAGGCAATAGGTCTGAGGTTTTGCTAGTGTGTTTTTACCTAAAATGCACAACTAACAACTAGACTGCTTTTTATATGTATGAAAATTTAAATCAAGGAGAACAAGTTCACAGAATATTTTAATACACAATGCATGCTGTCTATCCCTGCATTTCAGTTTAAAATAGTAATCAGCTAATTGATGTATATTTTGTGTAGCAGATATTTAATTATTGTTTAGTGTACTCTACCAACAAGCACCAAACATCAGTTCTATACAAGCAATGGAATGATTTGGAGCTCCCTGATTTACTGCAGTGGAATCAGTAAGCAATCTTCATCTTGGCATTTCCTTAAAAATCCACTAAACAGTTAATAACTTAGAAATGAAAACAATTTCAAGGTACCAAGGGAAACTTAACAACTAATTATGCTTTTGTTAGCATAAAATTAAATTTACTAGTGACATGGCACTCATCATAGCATATTAACAAAAAAAATTCTAACTGCCGAAAAAGGACTGAGCAGGGAAAATTTTGTACCTAAGCAGTGCTTTGACAGTCAACCCATATGGATAGACTAAGTGCTGAATTACTTTGGAAAGCACAGTCAAGAATAAAGATTAAGGAAATACAATTTAATTTCCAGCCTTAGTGGCATAAAAATCTGAATTAATTTAAAATGTCAATAATCAGATTACTAGTAGCAGACTGATTCAGTTCAGAGCAGTCTTGAACTGTTTATAGAACTGGAGATTGCGAACTTGTTTACAAAAGTAAAATTTTTACCTGCACAGGTTTTATTGGATTCATCTTCATTATTACCACAATCATTAGCTCCATCACAAAGCCACCTCTTGGGAATGCAGCGATTATTTTGGCACTTAAAATGATCATCAGGACAACTATGATTGACTGGGAAGGAAAAAAAAAAAAGGTTTCCTCCTAAGAAAACGATTAGAGAAAAAAACGCTGAAAATAATAACACTAAATGGTATTCCCTAGTGATGCAGTTAGTATGGTTACCCTGCATATACAGTCGCCATGATATGAAGATTGTTGCAAACCAGTCAATTAAAAAATATTGTAGTATTTCAATCAAAATTAAAGAAGACATATTAAAGATTCTCCAATCATACTAGCATCAATATGGAGATTCTCTTCTGCTAGCTACTAAGTGATAAAAGGTAGCATCATTTTACAGTGTTGCTATTTATTTAAAGAAAAATGTCCTCAATCCCATTTTATCAATGTGATGAGGTTTGCAAACTGAAGTGCCTATGAAAAGAAAACGACACATTGAAGGAACAGTTACAAGTTCTGTGCATATCCAAAATACTATACTACAATAAGCAGGGATTTGGACAGGTTATAAAATGATTCTAAATTGATGCACATTACTGTCAATGGCCACATACAGATCTGTTATTTACTTACCATGGAATTGTAGGTGGCAGAAATGGAAAGGTGCAACACAGTTTAAAACTGATGAAAAAACTGGTATTCAGGAGTGACCAAGTATCTCACAAACATGTTTTTGCTACTCCAGCATCATGGAAAGGATGAAGACCAAAGGCAAGGAAATCATGTAAATACTACTGGCCTGCTCTTGCAGCTCTAGTAAGTATACATGTCCTGCTTCTTTTATGCTAATAACAAGATTATTAGTGGATCTTGCTAATCTTGATCTACACAAGAGCAGTAAACTATACACTTTCAAATGCTGGGTTGAAAATAATCTTGAACTATTTTTCACCTACTGGGCCATCCAGTCTCTTTTTTAAAATTTAAGATGTATCTGAAAACAAACAGTATTTAAAATGAAAGGATGTCTTGCAGGTTTATCCTTGACATTTCAGTAGCTTTTATCTTTGACCTTTCTACCTATCCTTCGTACTGAAAACAGCACAGAGCAAATGTGGCATCAACAGCACACGAGCCCTTCACGAGTATTTTGTGTGGAGGGTGCAAGAACATTGGAAGCAAAGATTAATAATCTGTGCAGAAAGGTGTTCCAAGTCTTAAATACTTATGAAGCAACCTAGTTGGCAATGTGACTGGGGAATAAAACTTATCCATGTAGTAGAATTATAAATTTAAGACTTCTTCACATCTGACTTAAATACTAGACATAGTTTTAAATGGTACTTTAACTTTTGCTTACATATATTTATTATCATGTGTGTATTCTACTCATAATTGAAAATATTTCCAACTAAAAAAAAAACAATTGAAGTTACTATAGCAACTGCTGAAAAGAGATTAATGTTATCATACTGGCCACCTAAACTATATATCACACAGATCTGGGACCAGATTATGATTTAATTTATATTTATACAAATTCTCTGAGAATTACAAGCTTTGATCAACGAATTGGTCCACATTACATTAATTCAAATAAGAATCAAGTCAACCCTGCCAAAAGATTTTCTTGTCAGTGTCATTATTAGTTAAGCTCCTTATTTAAGTGTAACAACCCCTCATACTAAAATAAAAATGTTAGTAAGTACAACATTTCAGAATTGGGCACATGTTTTGAAAAGAATTAGGACCGAAATCAGTAAAGACTACTACATGGAGTTATAACAGTACATAAATGCAAGGAAAAATCCCCACATTGGCCATGTAACAGCCATACAGAAAAAGACCTAGGTATTACAGAGGATCACCAGCTCAGTATTTATCAGCAACATTAGGCCAGTGTGAAGCAGGGAAGATTCACCCATGGATGTCTAAAAAGGACTATCAACCCTCATGAACATATTCTCTCCAGCTGAATAGCTTCACAAAAGCCTCAGCAGAAGTAAATACATCCAGTTTTAGACACCTAACCCCTTGGATCACTTGGCAAAGTTCAGAGAAGAGCAATGACTGAAAAAAAAAAAAAAACAACAACAAAACCAAAAAAACCACAAACCCAAAACCAAACAAAACCAACATAATCTAGGGGGGGGGGGGGGGGGGGAAGAAAAAAATAAAAGATGACAGTTGCTTTGCCTCAAAGAGGTAAGTCTGAGAAAATTATTCCAAGAGTTTTCAGACACATAGAACAATGCTGCACAGTAGAAGAGCATATCAGCTCATGTCTACAATTGACAGGGAAAAAAATAACGTATTTTCATTTCAGTAAAGCAGATGTGGTTTAGAAAATGATTTAATGTTAGAAATAGGAAGCATTGTTGCAAATTAAGCAAGGAACGAATTTTGATTGCTTCAATTCTGATTTTATAGCAGGCTAAGTATCTTCCAGGAGTGACAGAGATACATAATTGATATATTTTCTATTATTTTTAATTTCAACAGCAAGAAACAATTATAGCAGGTTCCCCAGGACTGTGCCCATGTAAGTTTGGGTACCTCTACAGGCAGAAACTCTACAATCTCTCTGGGCAATCTATTTCAGTGTTTGACTATGCTCATAGTAAAAAAAGTGTCTTGTGCTCAGATAAAATCTTATGCTTTTCAGATTGTGTCCATTACCTCTTGTCCTGCAAGTGGGCACTACGAAGAGCCTGACTCCCTGTTCTTCAGTTCCTCCCATGAGTTATCTATACACATTGGTAAGATCTCTCCTGAGCATTCCCTTCCCCCAGGCTGAAGAATCCCAGCTCTTCCAACTTATGTGACAGATGCGCCAATCCATCATCTTAGCATTTTCCCGGACTTGGTCCATAAGTCCCTGCCCTTCTCCTACTGGGGAGCTCAGAACTAGGCAGTTCTCCAGGGGTGATCTAAATCATCTCACTGTCCACATACCTAATTCATCCTTTGTCAGCTTATTTTCGGGATGTTAAGGAAGTGTCAAAAGCCATGCTAAAGATAAACAATATCCGCTGCTTTTCCATCATCCACCAAGCTAGTCATAGCATTGGCAAAGGCTACGAGGTTGGGTAAGTGCAATTTCTCCATCATGAACTCATGCTGACTACTCCAAATCACTTTCTTGTCCTTAATGTCTTTGGAAATGGTTGCCAGGACTACTTGAACCATCACTTTCCTACAGGTTGATGTGAGGCTGGCTTTGCTCTGTAAATGTTGGACTTGAAATATTCTGAGACCCCTCCAACCTGAGTTATCCTGTGACTCATACGAAAAAGTGAAAAAATACAAACATTTACAGAATCGTTAATGACAATGTCAAAACCAAAAGACAAATGCTCTTTTATTATGCTACAAAATGAGTACAACAGTGCCATTTGAAAGGACTACTATTACTATGTGCAGGAAAAGAAGAAAATGAAAGATTTACTCCAGAATTATCACTTTGGTTTGACTCCCATAAGATTTACATTTTGTTTCCAACTGCCAAAATAAAGTATGAATTGTGGGTCAAAACATAAAAGCATACATACAGCAAATTTCAGAATGCTCATCACTGCCATCCAGACAGTCATCATCCCCATCACAGCGCCAGCGATCCTGGATACAACGTTTATTTTTACACTGAAACTGTTCAGCTTTACATAACTGTGGTAGCACTTCTCCGTGTTTAACTAGGAAAAATATCCAAGAAGCACATCAATTTTATCAGCTTGATACATACAGAATGCAATACTACCTTCACATAAATAGATATAGATTCCTGTTAGCATTTTCAGAGCAGGGCTTTTTTAGTAAACTTTGCATATTTGAGGAAATTCCCTCAGAAGCCTGTAGCAGCATGCATATCTGAGTGCATGGTTGAGGTAATACACGTTTAATAAGTAGAAAGAACTTTGAACAGAATCTCACTCAAACTGTTGTGTTGTTTTGTGTTTTTAAAATTGATACTTTGATGATAGCATAAAAATACCAGTTTAAAATATTGCAATGCCTCATCAATAGTGAAAAGAAAATATTCTTACAGACACAGAACAAATTCTGGTGCATGTTATAGGGCTAGAAAGTGATTATTGAAAAGCTGATTCTTGTTTCCAAGCAACAACTCAAACACCTGCATTATGCACTGGTACAGACTCTGCAAAGAAGAGAGGATAAAATTCTGCTGAGGTAGAATTAAGTAGCAAGCTACAAGATTATTAATAAATCCAGACAGATGAATTTCTCAACATAAGGTTTAGAATGCCTAACGTGTAAATACCACACATCACTCCAGGATCCTATAAGGAACACCAAAGCCCTTGGAAAGGGCTGGGCAATGACACGTGTTGGGGAAAAAGCAAGAATCCTGCTTCCTCCAGATCTGAAAGTGCCTAACCTCTCTTCCTAATGCTAACATTCCATTTGACCAGGGAGAAGTCCACTTTCCAGTATTTACTGCTCAAAGAAATATAGTTTTCTTTAGCAACATTGATGGCTCTGCAGCCATGCATATGGATCAAATTCAAGATAATTGCAAGCTCAATAATGTTCATCCTGTTATGAAATAATCCTTATACTTTACTCATCTCTGTGAGGCTTATTGCTGGAGACCTGTGCACAGTTGTACACACTACACTTGAAGAAATAGATCAATGAGGAAAAAGTAGAATTTTGAGTAAGTTACGAATCCCAGGTCTAAACATTTTAAAAATACCTGTATTATCTGAGTCATTAATTTGAATTAAAAAAAGCCACATTTGACTAACAACATTATTTTTTTTTTATGTTGTCATGAAGATATCCAAGGAAGATATGCAAAAAACCATAAAACAGCCCAAAAAAACCCCACTAAACAAGACTGCAAAATTTGCATAGTCTGTGTTAGGAGCTATTATGCAAAAATATATCTGCTTGACATTTTATTAACAGTTCCAGCATGAATATTTTCAATGCCACGTTTCAACATAAGATACTTAGTTAATATTATAATCTGAAACCAGTTTATATAGATTTAATATAGTTATATAGACTAATTTCTGGTATTTCTGATATTCTTTAAAAGAGGACAGTAAAATATTTAGTGCTTTATCAGACATTCTGAAATATTTTCCAATGCATTTTATCCTCAAATACTGTGTATTTAATATTTTGTCTTCTTGAAAAATCTTTAGTAAACTGTTTTCAATTAGAATCTTTATTCAAGGAATATTTTTTTTGTCTTATAGAACTGCAACAAACCTTCAGGAGACTACATTTTCTTGTTTTATTTTCAGATTCAACTTGATCCCTTAACAGTAGTATCAACCCAGATATTCTTTAAAAAAATCTTACTCTTGCAGGTTGTACTGTTTTCCTCCAAAAGCTGATTATCAGCACAGGCACAAACTCTGCCTCCAGGAACAGCTAAACAAAGAGTGTTGCAGCCTCCATTATTAACACGACATGCATTATCACCTGTGAAAATGAAAAAGAAAACAACCTGAACAGCTGTGCTAGAACTAGAAGATTTTTATTTTTTTAAAGAACCTAAGCACATGAAGAATATTTTACAATTATTTTCCTCTCATTTTAGGGACACATTATTCTCATAGTTTGGTTATTACAGCTTATAATATTCAAACTATTTTAGTTACAGTTTGCAATAACCTTTAAGAATAAAAAACAACTGCACCATAAGCTCACAACATTGCATATTCCTTTTTTATTAGGGAAATAAATACTCCAAAATATTTAATATGACACAGCTACATGCACATAGTAGTTTTAAGAAATTACACAGTACATAAAGGAAAGTTCTGAAGTACAATGGCATCTGCATGTTAAAAAATGTGACTACAAATGCAGACCAAGAAAAAGAAACAAATTAAAAATACAATGAGATCTATAGCAGACACAGTACAGGCAGATATATTCCACTACTCTTTTCTGAACACATTCACTATTTCCCTGCCTTCTTTTTCTGTGTTATTGTTTCTTCACAAAAGCTGTACGCTGTTCACATGAAGATACTGACAGCTGTCAGGTGGTTTTAATTATCTGCCAAGGACTGCTTCATCCTTACTACCTCATTCTTTAGTCAAGGAGACTTGAAATCAAAGGCCTCTGAAGCAAATGTTACTAATTCTGTTTGTGTCACTTTGGTAACCTAATTGCTTAGATAAGCACTGCTGAGGACATTCAACTTCTCATGCTCAAAACTCTGTTAATTTCAAGTGCTGGTGATAACTGACTATGAACAGGCAAGCTATAAAACTTCACACAAAATGTGAGGGTTGGATCATGATTTTAAGATAGAGCAGTTTCAAAATACTTTGTTGAATCTTGCTTTCATGTTTTTAACTATGACATAAATCACTGTACAAAAATTGACTCCTTTATCACATCAACCCCAAACAATATGAACAAAACACTAGAAGGGTAAGAAACATATTTGTATCTAAGTTTTGGAAAACCTAAGGTACACCACCACCTCAGAAAAAGTAGCCTTGAAACTTTCTGCATCTTTAAAGGGCCACCCATTATACAAATCAAAGAATGTCAGTAACACAAAGATTAAGAAGGTATTAGAAGCTGCCAAAGCAAACCAATCTAAATATAATCTTCAAAAGTAAGTCCAAAATTATAGAGCACAAGCCAAGGAAATTCGCAGTTAACTAAAGAATATAAATTAGTTCATCAGATCACTAAAAAATACCTTTTATTCTATAGCTTTATTCTTTAAGACAAATACAGAAAGCACTTTGAAAACACACGGTGATTCCAAAAGCCCAATGGAACTTAAAATAAAATCAAAATTAAAACACTAGATCAAAGTCAACTGGTCCACCTTGAAGATTAAAAGTTCCTACTTAGCCTCCTAATTGAAACGACAAACTACAGCACAGTAGGTTACTTGCTAAGTAAGAGATAGAAGAGAGGATGACGACAAGGAAAATACAAGTACCAAGAGTTAATGCAACAAGATCCTAGATAAAAAGGTTTATCAAGTGAGCTTTAAGGAAGTTTTCATCCTGAAGGTGCAATGAGACCTTCAGCCCCATCAGTGTCACTGAAGACATTACTAGGCTAAAATGTCCCCTAAAATTCAGGGCAAAGAAACAGGTTAAATCTCAAAATTTACACTCATTCAGCTAAAAGTGTCTAAGTACTAGTATTTTAGTCTTCTATCTCTGGTGTTAGCTTATTTGGAAAATAACAGCAACTGCAATAATTTTTAAATTAATGAAATTTTACCAACTGATAAACTTTTGGGTTTTGGGGCAGATTTTTCCTAGAAAAAAAATAGATAAAACCTGTATTGTTACATTGACATAGCACAGTACTGCACATAATGCAGTTTGATTTAGATACTGAACATTTAGATGTTACAACATCAGAAAGGCAAAGCTTTCAGCACTGCCTCCGCACTCATAACACCAATTATAAGTTGGTTGTCTGCGCCTCAGCACTCAATACTTAAGTATTAATCTCAATGGTTTTCACTGAGAAAGCCTAGCTAGACATATAAAAATGTTATTCAGCAGGAAAGGGAAAATTTCGTATCAACCTGTTGTAAAGAAAATCACTAAGCTTTTCAGTAGGGCCACAGATGATTAAATGAGACATTATAAAAAGTGTGTTTCCCAAGGAAAAACAAACTGGAAGATCTACTTTTAGACAGAGAAGTAGTCTTCTCCAAAGACTATTAACTGCATATCTAAATCTCTGAGTATAGTAAATTTAAAAATAAGACAAAGTTAAACAACACTATACTCTCGTGAGTATTGTGTGCAGTTCTGGTGTCCTCAACATAAAAAGGACATGGAACTGTTAGAACAAGTGCAGAGGAGGGCCACGAGGATGATCAGGGGACTGGAGCACCTCTCGTATGAAGATAGGCTGAGAAAATTGGGGCTGTTCAGCCTGGAGAAGAGAAGGCTGCGTGGAGACCTCATAGCAGCCTTCCAATATCTGAAGGGGGCCTATAGGGATGCTGGGGAGGGACTTTTCATGAGGGACTGTAGTGAGAGGACAAGGGGTAACAGGTTCAAACTTAAAGAGGGGAAGTTTAGATTGGATATGAGGAAGAAATTTTTTATTGTAAGGGTGGTGAGGCCCTGGAATGAGTTGCCCAGGGAAGCTGTGAATGCTTCATCCCTGGCGGCATTCAAGGTGGGGTTGGACATAGCCTTGGATGGCATGGTTTAGTGGGAGGTGTCCCTGCCCATGGCAGGGGGGCTGGAACTCGATGATCTTGAGGTCCTTTCCAATCCTTACTATTCTCTGATTCTATGATTCTATACGTGCAGATACTACATGCCAATTATGTGCCTATACACATATTCATGTCACATTTTATACTTTAGCATAATTTTGAAAACCAAACTGTTTCTTTCCTTTGTAATTCACCAGTTGCTGGATTAAAAAAAAAAAAAAAAAAAAAAAAAAAAAGCAATTCTAGACAGAAGAAAAAAATTTCAAAAATTAGTATGCATATGAAACTTCTGAACTGTTGAACTGTAACAGTTCTACATGTCCAAAATCATGATCTATAGAGATTAATGAGCTCTAGATAGACATTAATATTTAATATCGTCATTTTATAAAAGTATTTTATTTATACTAATTCCTGAAGTTCAGTGTTATGTTTGGTAGCAGGCATTAACCAGAAATAAGTTTTCATTAAAGACAGCAAAT
This sequence comes from Amazona ochrocephala, assembly GCA_039720435.1. Classification (NCBI taxonomy): domain Eukaryota; kingdom Metazoa; phylum Chordata; class Aves; order Psittaciformes; family Psittacidae; genus Amazona; species Amazona ochrocephala. The sequence goes on from CM077881.1 coordinate 37,097,647, forward strand.
ATTCCACACCTCATCTGAACGCTACATGGGGTAAATGGATTTTAAAGTTTTAGTCAGTAAAATACATTTGTAAATTTACCTGCAGAGTAGCAATTGCGTTTACTACCATGCAAACCCTATGGCTTTTATCTCACTTTTCTACTGATGTAAGTAGCAACAACTTTGTATATTTCCACTATTCTCAATTCTGATTACTCTGATTCTGTGTAACAGCACCAAGTACAGTCAGGATATTAAGTTGGATGGTGCTGATGTAGACCAAGATGGGGGAGAAAATTACAAAAGGGAAAAGATAGGTTCTATGATCTCATTTAAGAAAAGTTAAACGCAATAACACATTTTATGCCTATGAGCGAATGTGTACGTTACCTATTCTACTTTGTGCTTTCACAGTATCTCTTTGACACACACGAAAAATGGCAATGGCAATAAGTACACAGAACAAAATTCACACACAAATAATACCATGATTCACTTTTTAGTAAGTATGAGATGATTAATTTCAACATTAGTGGACTGAAACAGTGTAAAGTATCTTATGCCAGAAGTCAATCTTTTTTTATATTGTTGTTTATCTAGTCACCTCAAAATACTCAAGAGACTGTGAGGGAAGATATCCTTTTATAACATACCTTTGGAGAACTGGTATGTTATACATACCTTGCTGTTTACGTGGATCATAAATCTGGAGTCCAAACAAAGGTGGTCTCTCACTTCTTAACAGTGTCACATTCCTTGTAACCAAATCCAACTGGAAAATTGACCCATTCATATAATCTGTCCAATAAATATAATTTCTGTGATGTGACAGTCCAAAAGGATGATTCAGATCTTTTCCATTGTAGACTACCTGCAATTAATTAGTGGAAAGTGGCAAGGTTAAAATAACATTTTTTAGCAAACACTGGAGAGAACATAAAACCAGAAACAGTGAAACTGAGACAAGTAGTGTGCCCAAACATAACCATTTCACGCAATAAAACCAAATACAGAATGTAAAGCCATTCTATGCATCTAGCATTCATTATCTAACTTCAAAACTTCATATAAATTCATTTTAAGTGTCCCCTGTCAGGTAACATAGAGGTATTGTAGGTGATTATGTAATCATTATATCCTGTAAACACCCACCTCCTTCCCTAGCAAGGAAGTATGGTTCTTACAGCTTTGAGTACTTGTCAATATCTGAGAAATCTGACAAATATCTGCTTCTTTTAAAAGCAAAGAATACTGTGTATCAGTTGCTAATTTTTGTTTCAGTGTAAAGTAATTGCAGAGATTGCTTACTTGTTTCCACGAACTTTCTCCCCAGTTTGGGTTGTGAGAACTTCAGAAAAGCACACCATGATTTGTTTCCAAAATAAGATTCTTGAATGCACCTCATTTCTTAACTCACATATAAAGCTAAATTACACCTTAAATCTTGTCTTTGTTTTATTAGCTGTAGAATGTTCTAAAAATGATGTCACTTGCGATAGCTCCAGTCTCAGACTCCTTCACAAGAACTGCAACTACCTCTACACAAAAGCTGTCTCATAAACATTTTAAAAATGTTAAATCCCTGTAGAATGAAAACAAAACATTAAAAAGAAAAAAAGAGTCTAAAGTCACCAGCAAGTAAATGACAAGAATTAGAATTATTTACTTCACAAAGACACAGAAGACTGCAGAACTCTAAGACATCTACTTTTGGGAGCTGCAGTTTGGAATGACTAAATTCCAGTTGTCTTCTGCTGGCTGGGGCCCTTGCTTGAGCTAACATCTGACACTGCATTTCTACCTTGTCTCTAGAAAAAAGGAAGCAGTTCATCACATGCACAACTTTGTGCCTATTTAGAGATATGAACCCAAGAGAACAAGGAGATAAAGCTACCTAAATACAACTACTTTGAGGTGACAAACATCATCCCCTTTTCCTCTTCAAATTTTCCCTTTGGGTTTGGAATTCTTTTGGTCAAAACTCCTCATTCTCAATGAGCTGCTTTAGATCAAAATTCATCTATCATTCAATTATTCACCTGACTGCTGGTGGAATTCCTGTAGGACTTGCCCACTCCCCAAAATCTTCCCTGCACTGACACAGAATTAAAGATGCTACCGACCCAGTTATATTTTGACCAAAATATCCTATAATTAGCAACAAATGATTCAGGACCAAAAGTACCTTCTATTTATTTTTGGCTACATGCATTTCATTAAAGTAGTTCTGCATTTTATTTAAATCACAGGATTACAGAAAAACACTTTAAAAGACCACCAGAAACATTCCATGTCACACTTCAAAATAAAACCTGTAAAGATAGGCACTTATTATTTACCAGTTTTAGTAAGAGGCAAAACAAGGAAACCCAGCATTTTTCACTAGTAATCCACATGTAATCCATGTCAACTGCATTTAACCTTCCTTGACCTGTTCTGTCCAGGAACTCTCCACATTGTTATTGGACAAGGATGTTAAATTAAAAACTGTCTTTTTGCCAATGTGCTTAGCCCCATCCCCTCTCCATTACAGGAGCATAATGGATTTGGAGCAAAAGTAGAAGCACCAAATGTAAATCCTAACTCAGCCATTACGACAAATGAAACTCTACAGCATTAGTACAGGCTTAACAACAGAACACTAAATATGAAGGACTTTAAAATATTAAAGCAATATAAGCTTGTACAAGAATGAGCTCCAGGGAGGACTCTGTCTACAGTTACTACTTTGAGTACCAGAAATCTGCATATTGTCCTATCAAGGCCATCACACAGAATCATGAGTTGAGGATAAATGAAAAGTCACTAGAGATGTACATTTTGTGACAAAATCCTCTCACGAGAGACCTTAATGCCTGCCATTCCCAATTAACAGTGACTTTTCAGTTGTCAGGGTACTAATTTTCTGAGGCAGATGGCAAACCCTCCCAAATTATCAGACTCAAGTCTAAGCATTAACCGTTTTCCAGATGTCTATTCTGCGCCTGTTACTTCTACAAAACCAGACAGAACTTCTACAGAGACTTGTACCTGGTTACCACAGCCATCAGTAACAACCAAAACAATCTCTCTCCGTCTCCGACTGAACTGTTGAGTGCTTCTCCTCCCTATATTACCAGAAATGCTCAGCTGGGACATTGAGATTCATCGAAAATAGCTTATCCAGTGAAGTTAAATAAAAGCCTTTTGGTTCTGCCTGAGAGTGAAGGTTTATTTCTACTAAAAAGCTCTTTGTAGCTTTGTGGCTCAAACAAAATGTAACTCGTTGTCAACAGATTAAAAATAAATAAATAAATAAGCAAACTTTTGTGTCGCTTTCTAAAGATGAAAAATTTAAGCTGCATGATAGTCTTCTACAGGAGTCTGCCAACATTGCTTGTTTCAGAGACCACACTGGACTTGCCACAGGGTTATGCAGACTTTAAAAAGCTTGAAAAGTATTTTTAATGTAATATAATAAAATCCAGACAGATAGAATGCCTGTGGCAAAACAGCAGTATTTTTCTTTTACCTTTCTGTCAGTTCCATTCAAAAATATCCTTTCAATGTGATCATAATAGGCATCACACCAGTATAACACATTGGCATGATAGTCCAGAGTTAAACCATTTGGCCATAGCATCTTTGATGTTACAAAAATCTGCCGACTGTAGCCATCCATCCATGCCTTCTCAATTCTTCCCACGTTGTCATCTACTTCATCTTCTTCCCAGTCTGTCCAATACATCCAGCTATGAAATTATAAAAATGAGCATTCAGACACCACTTAGTCATGTGATTTAGCAGCCTTTCAGCAGCAGTTTGCAACAGTAGATCCACAAGCCAAAGACATTTTGACTTTTGCATGTTACTTTCCAGAACTACATTTACTTTCCCTGTGTACTGGATGCTGCTGAAATGACACATTGTTTTGCTCTTACTGTAATGAATTACATGAATACCAAATGGGCTAACTGACAAGAAAAGTGAAAGAATTGTTTAAGACCTTATTTAATCACACAAGAATGATGATTTTTTTTTTTTTTAACCAGCAATTTTATTGACTTTGTCAGAGTTCAAACTTTTACTGTGGGTTTTTTTTTTGTCCAAGTCCAATTTGTCTTTATGAGGCAAATCTGATTCTTATTATGATTAATACTATCACAAAAGCTGCAATACATGAATTAATTGTACTCTGACATAATAGCTAAGGATAGCCTTGACATTCTGTGAACTTCAGATCCCACTTGAAAGCAGCCAAATTAGTCAAAAAACATATTACGAGCACTCTGTCACCCCAAAAAAATGTTTAGAAAGATTGGCTATAAAAATTATTTGAAAAATAGCCAGAAGGCAATTTTAGCATGGCTTTATTCTTTATAGTGCAGCAATGTGGATAACAAACATCTCTGAAAAATGCTATTTGGAAAGGTTAAGCAAACACTGTAGTAAGTCATCTAAAAGTATTAGCTCAGATGAGTTCTCAGAGTTTTTCCTCTACTGGACACTACAGAACACACCCTACAGAGCTTTTTTTTTTTGTTGCCTTTTATTCCTTCTTGAATTAATCTGGTTATCACATTTTATTAGAAAATCTGCGTGTGACAACTTTAATTTCAACTATTTAAAATACACACCTTGAACTTAAGCAAAAGCAGAGGGTAGAAAATATGCTAAGAAACGCCACACTTTTCTTCCTTTTCCCTCCCCCCACAAGCAAAAACAGATTGATGACAAGAAACACAGAGAGTCTCGTATTTAATCTCTGAAGCAACTAAAAAGCATTTCTGCTTATATGATACACAAAGATATCAATATGCTGAAACCATTTACTAGCAACTAAATGCTTACTTTTAGGATTTCAATTATTAAGCATTAACTAGAGTAAAAACCTCATACCTATCTTAAATAGATCCTACTTCTTGAAGTTGTCGTGATTTAATTGGTATTTATGTGCCTTGGCCTTTGATTTCACCAGGTTTATGTTTCTGAAGTAACTTGTATGATCCTAACCTACTCAACCTGTCTGTACTTTGAAGAATGAAGCCCTGGAATTTAAATTCTTAATTTACAAAAAAATGAAACATTGAAGTGAAAACTAGTTTTAGTATCAGATCTGTGTAAATCATGCCAAATCTACTGGTTAAAAAAAAAAAAAAATAAATCAAATACACTTAAATGTATAAGCATAATTTGATCCATTTTGGTTTTAAGTAAGAAAATGGAAAAGATACAGAAAAAGTGCATCATTATTACACAGGTTTACACATATGTATATGTATCATCTTTGTTTCTTTTCTGTCTGCTCCAACTCACCCACCAGAAAGTAGTTTTGGGTTATTATTTTTGTAAACACATGTTAAGAACATCAACCAATTTTTGATCCAGGAGGCTGATACACTTCAGCGCAGGTTTGACTAAAACACTAGGTTTAATCACAGAATTAGTGGGAGGTGTCCCTGCCCATGGCGGGGGGGTTGGAACTCGATGATCTTGAGGTCCTTTCCAACCCTTACTATTCTAAGTGCACACTATTCTAAATTATAAAAACTGCATATGCCCTAAAGCTCAGGCAGACAAACAGGTCTGTATGGTATTTATTTTATTGGAAGATAAAAATATGTTTCACAAATATTTGCATGACTGCTCAACAGCAATAAGTGAGCTTTTCTCCATTAACTTTTAGTCTGTACTTATTATAGTTATCATGTCATGAGCAAAAACATGCTTACAGTAACAGACATTTACATTAATGTGCTTTAATTGTACCTCAAAATTCAGCTAATGCTTCCACATTGGTTAAATCAGGACTAATATTTTCTAAACATAATTAAAATGCCATAATAAATGTTATCCCTCATGCAAAGCTCCCATGAGAAGGATAATCATGAAGGGCACACTTGTATTAGAAAAGTGTTTTATATAATAGCCCTTTTCAGACAATACATCTTCATATGCTATTTCCTGTGGCATGCATTTACTGAGCTGGAAAATTTAACAAAGTAATTGTAGGTATGGTTATGGTTTGTGGTCTGATTTTACATCCTTACTGTGTGACCTCAATCAATTGTAGCCTTTCCACAGTTACTTCCGTTCCTCAAAGAACAAGCTTGGAAGTGAGAACCTGGTAGTGTAAATACATTCTAGCACCAGGAAAACAGCAATCAATCCAGCCACACCAGAATTACCCACTACATCATTCTCCAGTGACAATTCCCTGAATAAATGTAACAGTGAATTTTTAGGTAAACCACAACTACACCACACTAATATAATGTTCTTTTTATTATGCAGCCTATCACAACTAATTATGCTATTAAGTAATGAAAAACACCTATCTCATTTAATTTTGTAAACCAATGTGTACAAGCATATGGTTATAATTATCTTCAGAAACTGAAACTTACAAACAGAAAAATAAAGGAGAGCATTATAAAGTTTAATTACTATTAAAAATATACACAGTCTGATAAACTCAATTTGAGAAAAAAGTAAACCATTTCCAGATTAACTGGACACAGGTTCAGCAGTGTCTGGGCATTCTTCTGAAGGCTTCAGGCAAGAATGCTGGAAAGGATTTACAGATATTATAGACTACTGTAGAATTACAGACCACTATATGACTCTATGAACCTCATCCTAAGCAAAATTCAGTCCCATATTTATACTAAAAGACAAGCATTAAACCACATAAATTAGTCTACTTCATACCCATTGACAGGATCAACCACAATTCCTCTGGGGTGGGACATGTCTCCCTCCAACAAAGTTTTTCTGCTCTGAGCAGCTTTTTCCAGCCTGGCTACAGTAATCGTTTTCCTGTGGCCATCATTTGTCCAGTAAAGATTATTTCCAATCCAGTCCACTGCTATGCCTTCTACATTATCAAGGTCTGTGGAGAGAAAAAGGTAGCAAGAAATTAATATCATGCTTATGTTCTAACATTATCCATTAGTATAAACAATGAAGAATATGTGGTCCATATAGCTAAATTATACTATTTCCTTAAATCTGAGTAACATTTACTGTGACAGTCAGAACTAGTTTCTGCTGAAAGCACCCTATAAAAGACAAAAGCTGGCCATAAAACTTGGCTATTAAACATAAGCTTTAATAGGTTAACCATAGCTGGCCCTGGGCAAATCACTATTTAACAAAACCCTACTTAATTTAAGACCGAAATAGAAATATTACTCAAGTCAAGAACAGCCTCTAGGATCAGCTCTAGTACTCTACATCATCTTGCTTTTACCCAAATCACAAGATCCACTCTTATTAAAAAATAAACAAAATGGACCTTTCTTCCATTGTCCTTTGGGCTTGCAAAACATGCAAACAAAAGCGTCACAACAGTCCAAGTTACTCTCCACAGCTATACGAGCAAACACTATTCACTATAAGGGTGGTGAGGCACTGGCACAAGTTGCCCATAGAGGCTTTGACTGCCCCATCCCTGGCAGTGTTCAAGGCCAGGTTGGTTGGGGCTTTGAGCAACCTGGTCTAGTGGAAGGTGTCTCTGCCCAACAGCAGGTGGCTGGAACTAGATGTTCTTTAAGGGCCCTTCCAATCCAAACCATTCGGTGACTCTACGAAACTACTGACACCGTAGAGCAATCATAGAATCATAGACCAGTTACTGCTGGAATGGAAAGGACCTAAAGATCACCTAGTTCCAAAATAGTACCACTGGAGGTACCAACAGGCTCAAAAGTTTGACAGGAGCAGAACTCTATGCAGAACTGAAATGAGACAACAATGTTTGCTGCACACAGCATGGAGGTTTCGCCATTTCAGAAGCTGTAAAACAGTTCTCCAAGCAGCAAGTTCTGCCTCAAGCTTCCCCAACACCCTGTAACAATAACTGAGCTCTGTCTTCTCCCACACGATCCCAAATCCTTAACTGACAATGTAAGGTCTTTAAACAATTTCCCATCTCCCTTCCATCAAACCCTTTCCTCCTTTTTTTTTTTTTTTTTTTTTCTCCCTGTCAGGAAGAGCTCAACTTCCGAGCATGTGGGTTGAAATACAGAGAATTTCCAGTCATTTTCTCTTGGCCTGTATAGTGTGAGCACTGAGGCAACCCAAGTTCAGGTATCCTCCCTTGTCACGCAGCTGATCTTACACCAGCCCTCTAGCACAGGTGCATTCACTCCTCATCTACAGGAGAATCCTACCTTTTGCCAGGTGACACAAAATCGTAGGATTAGCAGAGGTGCTGTAACACTAAGGGGAGCAATGGAGCTTGAGCTGTAGCACAAGCGGCCACCACCTTCCTTACTCTCTCTCTCCCCCCCCCCCCCCCCTTTAAACAGGCTCGAGAAGCACAAGCACCCAGCACTTGCTCCACCCTTTTTCTCAGTCCCTCCACGGTGTATTTCGCTGGGCTGGACGGAGCCAGGGCTCAACGCGCCCCTCCATCCGCCGGAAACAAAACCCTCCAGAGCTCAGTTAGGTCGTCTTCACAACCAGCAAAACCCAACTCCTCCATCGCAGCAGCTCGGCTCGCACCCTGTTACAGGCACAGTTCCAAAGTCGAAGGAAGAGCTCGAAGCACTAACAGCCCTATTCGCAGGCCATTACCGCGGCTGAGCCCTCCGGCTTGACTCCCCGACTCAGCTCGACTGCTCCGGCCCCTCCTACACAGCCCTATTCGGCGCACACCGCGCGGCGACACCCCACTTCGCTTCCCATGCATCCCACGCCCTCTTGGCACCCATTAAAAAGCCCTGTCAGAAGCACCGGCGCCTTCACGACTCACTTTCCCAGAGGCGGCTGGGAGCCAGCCGCAGCACCCAGTAGAGGGTGAGGGGTGTGCTACCGGCTGCTGCCTCCCGCTGCCTTCCGGAGGCTGAGGGAGCTGCACTTGCTTGCTTTGGTATCCTTGAGGGGAAACTGGGGATGGAACTCGTTTCACTGTTACCTTGTTTGGTATCTTGTCACCTGGATTAAAAACCGATAATGAGGTAACAGCTGTGACTGCAGTGCTTCCACCGAGCCTGAGAGTTCACAATACCAAATGGGTGCAAAACTGATGGCTGGAAAGGGAAAGAGGAAAAAACCCAAAACTAAACAAAAACAAAACAAAACAAAAAAAGGTAGGGAAAAAATAATCAAAAAACCTTACTAGGATGCTTCTTGACAATATGGATCTTATTACTTATTTGTCATACTCAGATATACAATCCTACAGTACAATTTCCATGATAGGAATCATCAAGATTGCAGCTGGATGGCCGCATGCAGAGTTGTGGTCAATGGCTCAATGTCCAGCTGGAGATCAGTAATGAGTGGTATCCCTCAGGGATCAGTGTTGGGACCGGTCTTGTTCAACATTTTTGTCAGTGACATGGACAGTGGGATTGAGTGCGCCCTCAGCAAGTTTGCTGATGACACCAAGCTGTGTGGTTTGGTTGATACACTGGAGGGAAGGAACGCCATCCAGAGGGACCTTGACACGCTTGTGAGGTGGGCCAGAGCCGACCTTATGAAGTTTAACCATGCCAAGTGCAAGGTCCTACACCTGGGTCAGAGCAATCCCAGGCACAGCTACAGGTTGGGCAGGGAAGAGATTCAGAGCAGCCCTGCGGAGAAGGACTTGGGGGTGTTGGTCAATGGGAACATGACCATTAGCCAGCAGTGTGCACTCACAGCCCAGAAAGCCAACTGTATCCTGGGCTGCATCAAAAAGAGCGTGATCAGCAGGTCAAAGGAGGTGATCCTGCCCTTCTACTCTGCTGTCATGAGACCTCACTTGGAGTATTGTGTGCAGTTCTGGTGTCCTCAACATCAAAAGGACATGAAACTGTTGGAACAAGTCCAGAGGGGGGCCACAAGGATGATCAGGGGACTGGAGCACCTCCCGTATGAAGATAGTATGAGAAAGTTGGGGCTGTTCAGCCTGGAGAAGAGAAGGCTGCGTGGAGACCTCATAGCAGCCTTCCAGTATCTGAAGGGGGGCTATAGGGATTCTGGGGAGGGACTCTTCATTAGGGACTGTGGTGAGAGGACAAGGGGTAACGGTCTCAAACTTAAACAGGGGAAGTTTAGATTGGATCTGAGGAAGAAATTCTTTACTGTGAGGGTGGTGGGGCCCTGGAATGGGTTGCCCAGGGAAGTTGTGAATGCTTCATCCCTGGCGGTGTTCAAGGCCAGGTTGGACAGAGCCTTGGGTGGCATGGTTTAGTGTGAGGTGTCCCTGCCCATGGCAGGGGGGTTGGAACTAGATGATCTTCAGGTCCTTTCCAACCCTAACTAGTCTATGATTCTAAGACATGAAAAAAAGGCATGTAAATTGCTTTTTCTATTCACATTTATGCCAGTAATACCACCTAGACTCAAGCTTTCATCAGTTTCATTCTGTTTCACCAGCACTGAGGTCACTTGCTGATCAACACTGTTGTTCAGTTTTTTATTATTTTTTAAAGATTTTCTCAGAACAAATATGACGCTGAGAGATTTTCACTGTAATAAAAAAAAAAGAAAAAAGTATTACAATTTTTTAGGAAATGCTAATGTGACAAAAGTCACTGCTCCTACTTAAATCCTGCTTGTACCAAATATGCATGTGAAAATCTGCTAAACTGAACACAACTTTGTAGTGTTTGAACTGTGCTGCCAGATATCTGTAACTTCACTGCCAGCTTCCCAGACAACAACTCCACGTGAACTCCTGAACTGCTGGTTTGAGACATTTCAAGTTGTTACCAGTCATTTTAAGTGCAGCAGATTTGTGCAGTGGTGCCGTGTCACCGTTGTTTAAACCTTCCCTCAGATTTCTCCACCAAAATGCCTCCCCATAATACAATCAGTAAGTACTAATGGAAAGGTCTTACTAACATTCCTAACTTCAGCAAATAAACTAACTTCACTCAAATAAACTATCTCATTCCCTACAAGAAGTCAGTAAAATTCTTAGTGGTGGAGGGGAATGGAAAGCTCTCACTTGAGTCACAGTCCACATAACTTATTTAGTGCAGTACAGAAAAGCTTCTGCTTACTTTAACCCATAGATAACATATGGTATGTCATCAACAATACACGAAGAAAAAACATGAGGGATTTTTACCAAAAAAAATGAAATATGGGGCTCTTTATACACTTTGATGCAATAACAACATCTATAAAAGGCGCTGTTACAATCTCAGTAGCATTGGAACATGATAAATTACTTCACAGTGTATTTCTTGAACAATGTTTTTTACTGATTGTAATACCATCATATTCCCTATCAAGTTGGCAGAGCTATACTGTTTTCAAGTACCTTGTCATTGCAGAGTGTTTCATGTTTTGTTAGTTTTATAACTATTTCTTTTTAAAAAAGCAAAATGCATTTCAATGTTGAAGTGTATGATGATATAAACTTGCACTGTATACTAAAATTTAAAAATAACAAGGATACTTCAGTCAGTATGCTTTCAATGTTTAAAAATAGAATACTAAAAGAATGTGGTGGCTACTGAAAATCATAAAATACATCCATGCAATATTTTTTAAACTGCTTTTTCCCTCAGTATCCTCTTGTCTGTGCACAAGGGCAATGAATAATCAGCAAAGATGAATAATGCAAATGAGAAAAATGTTTTAAACGTATCAGGAAGGAAATCCTTGACAATAACACAGAAAGTAATCAAGAAATGAGTTTGCTTGTCTTGAAGAAATCAACAAGGTCTAGGGTAGTTTAGGATTCTTTCTAACTTCAATGCTATCTACAGTTCCAAGTGTGTAATCATCCTATTGCATGCATATTGTTTATGTTAAATTAAACACTTATGGAGACATATGTATTTATGTATGTATATGAAACTGTGATGAATTTTACACTTGCTAGGTTTTCTTTGGGTTGTTTTTTGTTGGTTTTTTTTTTAACACTTTAACTGCAAAGTATAATCTACCACCCGCAGTGAACAGTAACAGCAATTAAACGTACATAACATATCCAGCTGCCATTTTTAAATGTGTATTTCTTTGAACATGGGAGGAATTGAAGCCTGACTGCTTATGTATTCACGTGTTCCTTTGGTTTTCCACTACTTAGCTGAAGAACAGTGATGTTTTTTTTTTCTTCCATTGTAATTCCATTTCACAATTTCTGTGTTTACATTGCTATGCCCAGCTACAGAAATCAATAAAAGAAGAGTGAACTTGCAAATCATCAGTCCTTGATATCTCCTCCCCCTATTTTTACAAAATTATAAGAGTTTATTTATAGTTGGACCTCTGCCCTATATATCAAATTAACTTGAAATCATTCTGCAGGTCTCAAAGATACTACAAAGAGACAAAGGTACCCACTGAACTACAACTAAAATCTGTTCACATAAGAAACAGGACCTAAATTTAATAAATCAGTCATGGGTATGAAGATGACACTACATACTGTGAGAAATAATATGAGAAAGTTCTGGGGGGAAAAAAAGTGGCATCTGCTGAGGGGTTTTCCAAAATGTGGTTAATATTTTATTCATATTTCTAGTACAGCTAAACATCACTATATTTTGGGGAACTATTTTTCCTTGTGATCTAAGAAGCTTGAAGGAAACAATGGCATCAGAATTCTCTTTCCAGGTAGAGGATATGAAACAACAATATGAGACATACCTAACCCAGCAACCACCCAGTCTGACAAGATTCAGCCGTGCAAATACTAAACAACTGTGGATCAGCCATCGTGGGTGAGATCAGCAGCTCATCCACATTTTCCAGGCTGATGGACTGTCAGTTTTATTTGATGTCTCTCAATGTTGCCTTTGCTACATTCTTATAAAAAGACAATGCCAGAGTCAGCTGGAACTTGCTGAAAGTAGGTCTTGGAGTGATCAAGTATGTCGAGAAGAGAGAACTTCAAAGTACGGTAGAAGGGAAGAGGGCATCTCACCAAGGACCTGGGAGCCCAAGGCTCGCAGAGAAGGTCTGCTGAACAGAACAGGCAACCAAGACGAGCTTCAGGAGGAAAGAAAAGTCCTTTATGGCTCAGAGGCGTCTCAGCAGATTCGGCTCAACTGAAGAAAACACTGACATGACTGAAATCAAGCTTTAGGACAAGGAGTGATATTTCAAATCTCATTTTATTTTTACCTTGCCTGATCTAGACATTTTGTGTTAAACTAAGTTTTTATACTAATAAGTTCAGCTTTTTAATGAAAATGGTCTGGTTTTTTTTTTGTTTTTTTTTTTTTTTTTTTTTTTGTTTTTTTTTTTATTCTTTGGGACACAAACCAGTCCAAGTATGTATCAACAGCAAAGCTAAGTATTAAATTAGAACGTTAGATACCTCCTAAAATTTACAAGCATATTGCTCCAAGTCTATCCAGTTTCATGAAAGAGCTACTGTACGCCACCTACTATGCTTTCTGTGGGAATTTTACAGGGTCTGTGTTTCTAAAACAAATACAATCTAAATCAAAAAACTTAATGGTAATTAGATAGCAAGTATATCATAAAGTTTTAAAATAAAGGAAAATTATATAGCACAATCCTTTAGAGACAGTTTACATTTTTTTTGTGAAGTTATAAAGTTCACTTTATCTAAAAACTTTAAATAGAATCATAGAATAGTAAGGGTTGGAAAGGACTTCAAGATCATCGAGTTCCAACCCCCCCGCCATGCATTCCTTACTTTTTAGGTGGGTTTCGTATCAAATAAAAGAAACAAAATAAAGGCCATTCTGATTAAACAGAATTGATTTGACTACAGTAAGCCAGACTTTCTGCAGTTAAGCCCTTTCAACATGAAAAGCATGAGGTGAATAAAATACCATTTTTAACATTTTTCACTTGATGATTGAAAAAGTAAGATTTGTAATTCTGGAAATACTACCAGAATTTTATAATCAACAGTAGGATGTAGGCTCCAAATATATGCCTTCCAGTATCTGAAGAGGGCCTATAGGGATGCTGGGGAGCGACTCATCATTAGGGACTGTAGTGAGAGGACAAGGGGTAATGGGTTCAAACTTAAACAGGGGAAGTTTAGATTGAATATGAGGAAGAAATTCTTTACTGTAAGGGTGGTGAGGCCCTGGAATGGGTTGCCCAGGGAAGTTGTGAATGCTCCATCGCTGGCAGTGTTCAAGGCCAGGTTGGACAGAGCCTTGGGAGGCATGGTTTAGTGGGAGATGTCCCTGCCCATGGCAGGGGGGTTGGAACTAGATGATCTCAAGGTCCTTTCCAATCTTAACTATTCTATGATTCTATGATTCTATGAAGATTTTTAAAACCCTCATATTTTTAGAAACAAGGAATTGCCACATTGCTTTTAAATATGCAAGAGTGTGTAATTTGGTACAGAATGGCCTAGCTCATCAATGTCAGTTAGATCATGTAGATTAATAGTGCCTAAAGTAGTACATTAACATGAAAACCAGCTAAAAATATATTTCTTCTATATACTAACCAGCTAAACAGCTTCCAGGGATCTTTACAGACTTACTTTGACCTTGTTTAAGCAAAAAAGTTAGCCCTTGACCATCTTTGCTAGTATTTACAAATGAATAATATACTACCTTAAGGCTCACAGCAACCTAAAATAATGTAAGGGAGACAAAGACAAAAAAATCCCAGCAGAGTTTGTGTTTATGTTACTTCAACTGAACAATATTTAAATTCCTTTAAAAATGTCTGGTTTGTTCCCCTGTTTGGTTTAAAAAAAAAATAAATTTGCATGCAAGTTTGAAAGATTAATGATGACAATTTCTGTTGCTGGCAAATGTACACTATAATTGCAGTTGTGCCGCCAACTCTAGGATAGACAGTGCTGTGGGCTGTCAAATAGTTATCAATATTACACAGCAGTTTGTTTCCTGAAGTGAAGAATAAGAAATCACAGCTAAACTATATGGGAAATCAAACTCCAGCAGCATTAGGGGGGCAGCGTTCTCAATTCCCAGTCAACAGCTTGTAGGATAAGGCTCTCATGTAGGCAAACTGTAATTATCAGTTACAGTGTTGTTTGAGCTAGCATATCTGCTCTTGCAAAACCTGATAGTCACAAAAACTGACAACTTCTAATCTAAGAGGTGACACCTACCACAGATACGAGTTCCTTAGCAGCATGCTGTTCAGAGCGAATATTAAGCCACCTCCTGACACACCTGATTTTCTCTAGTAGCCTTCCACCAAAGAATGATTTAATCTATCCCTGCTGAGTTCTTGAGAGCTGACAAGAATGAAAGCTGAGATGGTATGACTGGAGGACATACTAATTTTTTAAATCATGAAAAATACATTAACAAGTGTTCTCTAAATATACTTCAAAGTTACGAAACTACACCAAGTTCTAACAAACAGTGTAAGCTCCTGGGCAAGGAGTAAGTGGGGAAAGAATGACAGTGCTTTTTTGATCTTTGTAAATAGTAGGACCACCAGTAATACATCATCAGGTAGTCCATAATTCTTTTGGTATGGCACTGGTATTTTTGCTATGTTGCACTTACAGAGAGCAGAAATTCCAGTTAAACATTGTTTAAAATCATCACTTCAATTTGCTGGTTTGGTATACAAAGTTCATTCCTGTCTGCGTGTTTGATTAGACTAACCCAAACCTGTCTGACACCTTTCAGCAGGGATACTCCTTGGTACTACCTTAAAATATTTAAACAGTCATCCTTGTCTGCACCTTCCTCGACTCCACATTTGAATTACTTTGTTGTAAAATGCAGTGTGTGTTGTTTAGTAAGAGGAAGTCAGCCGTGGAAGTTCTGTGATGTATATTATCCATTTCCATGTTTGCAGTGAAATGAAGATTCATGAGATTGACAGCTGAGTATTCATTATTTGCTCAGACAGTTGCCTTCTATTAAGCAATAACCAATAGAGAGTAAAGAGCCATCTATTCCTTGCAACTACTGCTGAAGTGATTTTTGTGCAGACTCTGAGAAACCTTATTCCAAAACAGCACCGTATCACTGCGAACTGGAGATAAGTTCTCTGAGACAGGTGGATTAAAACATAGGTTATAAATGACAGAGAATGAAAATTCCTGTGATACCGCAATGGTATTTTAGTTAAAAGCCAAGATTAATATTCATCCTGCTTATTTTCTTAGTGCTAGAAAATAATTACTGTAGAATGGATTTCAACTGAGACACCTGTTACCTCCTACTGAAGCAGTCTTTCATAAAAAGAGCCCATAAAAGAAAAAGAAATATGTGTTGACAAACTGGAGGTTTTATCACTGAAACAGAATTTAGTATGAGATATGATTGTACAAGTTATGATTGTAGACCAGGGAGATCCTGGGAAGTGTGGTGGGAGAGGTGCAAACTAGAGAACTGCTGCTATTTTCTCTCATTGCTATAATAAATAGTACAAATATCTTAATTAAGCTTCTGAAAAACGTTTTGGTCTTCCTGTTGCTTCCACATATACAATAGGAAACACATCAGGAAAGACAAAGCTTCTTTTTCAAAAGAGTTTGTAAGAACTACAGGAAGTCTCACCCTGCCAAACCACTGGCATAGCTCCAGAATCAACATTGCGACATAATGAAGTCATAAAGTCCAGAAGGATATGGGATGGATCAGAGAATGACCAAAAAGAATTGCATTATGTATCATTGTATCTTACTACTGAAAGAATGCAGTGGAAATGCAGGAGTTACTCACTGGTAGGTATAAGCTTAAACAGACAAAGTAAGAATTCACAACAGAGCAACTTATCTAAACTTTAATTTCTGCACTCAGGAAGAATAAACACCAAGTTATAAAGAAATAGAAGTATCTCCAAGTCTGTTCAAGGTCTAGCTTGGGTCTGTTTTCCTTGGGAGATTTAAATAAAGCCTTAAATTATCAGTAAATGTCAGTTCAAGTTCTCCTCAGTGAGATTTGTGAATGTCACTATCAGCATTGCTTACCATCTTTGAGGATAGTTTCTCGCTCTGTGCCATCAATTTTCTGTCGTCCAATTAGGAAACTGGTAGTATCAGCAAAGTAAATGTAATTGGTTTCAGCATGGAAGTCCAGAGCACGAGGATTGACCAAGTCTTCTATGGGGATCATGTATTCATCAGATACTTTGGTATTCAGGTCCATTCCCCGTATTATTCCTGGACGTCCCTTCCCATAAAAAAGAAACAATTCATTCTTTGGCCCTGCAAAAGAAAGATTACAAACAAAAAAATTGATACTGTATAATCTTATTTAAAGTGCACGATGTCACTGTTTAACTAACCAGCACAATTAGTGGGGGAGCAGGAGTACTATTCAATACCAAAAATTTAACTTTCATTTCTTTTATTTGATTTTTACCCTAGAGATTTGGAGAAGGCTGAGGTTCCTAATGACTTCTTTGCCACAACCTTCACTGGCAAATGCTCTGACCACACCACCCAAGTCCTGGAAGGCAGACACAGGGATTGTGAGAATGAAGAACTTAGGGCCACTGTAGGAGAGGATCTGGTTCAAGACCATCTTGAGAACCTGAATGCACACAAGTCCATGGGATCTGATGAAATCCATCTGTGGGTCCTGAAGGAGCTGGCAAATAAAGTTGCTAAGCCACTGTCTATCATACTCGAAAAATCACAGCAGTCAGGTGAAGTTCCCAACGACTGGAAAAAGGGTAATATAACCCCCATTTTCAAGAAGGGGAAAATGGATGAGCCGGGGAATTATGGACTACTCAGCCTCACCTCTGTGCCTGGAAAAATCTTGGAGCAGATTCTCCTGGAAGGCATGCTAAGGCACATGAAAAACAACAAGGTGCTTGGTGACAGCCAGCATGGCTTCACTAAGGGGAAATCCTGCCTGACCAATCTGGTGGCCTTCTATGATGGGGCTACAGAACTGCTGGACAGGGGTAGAGCAGTTGATGTCATCTACCTGGACTTTTGCAAAGCATTCGACACTGTCCCACACAACATCCTTGTCTGTAGACTGGAGAGACATCAATTTGATAGGTGGACCACTCGGTGGATAAAGAACTGGCTGGATGGCTGCACGCAAAGAGTAGTGCTCAATGGTTCGATGTCCAGCTGGAGACCAGTAACGAGTGGTGTCCCCCAGGGTTCGGTGTTGGGACCGGTCTTCTTCAACATCTTTATCAGTGACGTGGACAGTGTGATTGAGTGCGCCCTCAGCAAGTTTGCCGATGACACCAAGCTGTGTGGTTCGGTTGAGGGAAGGGATGCCATCCAGAGGGACCTTGACACGCTTGTGAGGTGGGCTGATGCCAACCGTATGAAGTTTAACCATGTCAAGTGCAAGGTCCTACACCTGGGTCAGAGCAATCCCAGGCACAGCTACAGGTTGGGCAGAGAAGAGATTGAGAGCAGCCCTGCGGAGAAGGACTTGGGGGTGTTGGTCAATGAGAACATGACCATGAGCCAGCAGTGTGCACTCACAGCCCAGAAAGCCAACCATACCTTGGGCAGCATCGAAAGAAGCATGACCAGCAGGTCGAAGGAGGTGAACCTGCCCCTCTATTCTGCTCTTGTGAGACCTCACTTGGAGTATTGTGTGCAGTTCTGGTGTCCTCAACATCAAAAGGACATGGAACTGTTGGAACAAGTCCAGAGGAGGGCCACAAGGATGATCAGGGACTGGAGCACCTCCTGTAGCAGCCTTCCAGTATCTGAAGGGGGACTGTTGTGATAGGACAAGGGGTAATGGTCTCAAACTTAAACAGGGGAAGTTTAGATTGAATATAAGGAGGAAATTCTTTACTGTGAGGGTGGTGAGGCCCTGGAATGGGTTGCCCAGGGAAGCTGCGAATGCTCCATCCCTGGCAATGTTCAGTGCTAGATTGGACAGAGCCTTGGGTGGCATGGTTTAGTGTGAGGTGTCCCTGCCCATGGCAGGGGGGATGGAACTAGGTAATCTTAAGGTCCTTTCCAACCCTAGCTATTCTATGATTCTATGATTAATTCCAAAGGTATCTAAACTCAATAAAAATCTAGCTAATTACATTACCATAATTAAAATACAGATTACTTCAGTGAGCTGCTTATATCTTATTATTTTTTCTGTAAAAGCTCAACTGAAAAGCAATGCTAGGTCATATAATAACTTTGCATCTATTGTGAAGTGTACATATACAGCTTTTTAACCATTTAATTTTACAATTCATTAAGATCTCTCCGGGTAATGTAGACCATGACTGAAGTAATCATTATATCTAACAAGATCATAAACTCCAGCAAACACAAAATACCTTTTTTTTTTTCACCTAAAGTTTCTCAGAAACAAAGAAGACGGAAGATTACAGTAAATGTCTCTCAAATGGGAAGGAATACTACAAATCAATACACGCTGTTCTTTAATACTGAGATACTAAACATGGATACCAAGTTTTCCTATTTCTCAGGAGATTTTTACTATTTAGTTACGCATGTTAATTACAAATAATTGAAGTTTAGTAAATTTCTTTCCTTAGAGGTACTTATAAATATCCTTAGATGATTAATACTATCAATATACATATTAAAAATCTCCAAAATATACACTTTTTTTTTTTTAATTGTTTGGGCTTTTTTGTTGGAATTGGTAGCGAAAACCATATGTGGTTTGACTGAGATCAATTATCCATCTACCGTCTATCCATCAAAATTATCTAATTACATGCCTTTCATCTGAACTAGATCAATGCAATTTGATCAAGAAACCAGACAAAAGCAGGGGCTCCCCATGACTTTCAGGATTGTCCTTTTGGCTGTAGGTGATTGGGTATACTTAATATTAGGTATAACTATAGTTACACAACTCAAACTTGCTATCACAAAGCATTATGAGAAAAGCCTTGCTTGACTTATTCACATGAATGGTCAGCCCCTGAGTTGCAAGTTGATTATATGGGTAAATACTGGATGTGACAAACTATTTAGCAGCGTTTCAGTACCTATATGCTGTGAAAAGGCATAGTAATTAAAGAAAGACTAAGACTGACAACGTAAAACTTATGATAATTTTTAGAATTCTTTAAACTGCATTCCAGGTTTAATTTGTCATTTCTATGAACTAAGCCAAATCAAATCATTTTGAGGGAATGAAGGGATATATGAACAAAGTGTCAGGTATACATTTTACTTGAAAGCAGCCTGTGTGATTTCTACTGTTATTGATAAACATGATAAATAAAACCAAGAACTGGACCCGGGAATAGGCAGACTATTTGACTTAAATAACATACTTTTGCATGACCTGCCATCACTCCCCAAGATGAAGCCAGTCCTGCAGCGACATGTTCGTGCCTTGTAGTTGCTGCTGAGCAGACAGATGTGTGAACATCCTCCCGGCATTCCATATGGGTCCACTTCGCATGCATGGCTTCTGACTATGGTGAGTGAGAAACAGCATGATTCATATCCATTTAAAGCAAGATATTTATATGCATCAGCATGTAGAAAGTTTAGACAGCAAAAAAAGGGAATTTGTGTCACAATAAATCTTTCCTTAGAATGCAGCTATAATGTTTCTTGCAGCTATATGTTTTTTAAAGATGATACCCAAACCAGACAAGTGATCCAAAGGGCCGTATTGTGTCTCTCAAGCTATACCTATCATTACGTGTGATCACCCTTTTTGAATAAGTTTCTGCACAGCATTTATCAGGAAGCACTCCCCTGAGGTAGCTGACACTTTTCCCCTTTTTTATTTATTGCTTTGGTTCATTTATTTGGTTGGTTGTTTTTTTTTTTTGAGAATAGAGTGAATCCAATGCCAGTGCAGTTTGTTATTTATTCAACTCCATTAGATAGCAACTTTCTGGGGCAGATACCTGGGCAAAAACTAAAGAATAGAACAAATCTTGTAGTGTTTTTCCATATGTGTACAGCTAGGATGTAAATCCAGCTGAAGAAGCCAAATAATTCCTTTCTATGGATTTCATATTTCCAAATTAAAGGTTCTAAATTAGGAGACTAATATATCAAATCCATTTTTTAAACACTTAAAGGTAAATCTGATGAAAAAACAAAATCTACCTTGCTATGTTATATTTACCAAATTGGCCTACAATAGGGCAAGAGTACCAACAGCTTTTTAGCTCAACAAATGATTGTATCTTCTTTCTCCTTTACCTCAAGCTTTTTAATTGTTTTTAAAAAAATATATCAAGTGGTTTAAGATCAATATTGTCAAAGGCGGACAGCTCTACTAAGCTGAGACAGCCTTTACAGCGAATCCTGACAAGCAACAAACATGCCCATTCAAAAGAAGTAGCAGAGTGAACAAAGGGCAAGAGGAACAGAGTAATCACAGGATGTAATAAAAGATTACACTGTGTTCATGCCTCTCCTCTGCTCAACATCTCTGGCTCCCTCAGGGGTACAAGAGAGGGGCCTATAGCAAGGGAAGAGTCTTTGCAGCCTCCTTCAGACACTGACATCTGCAAATCGATGCTCTCAGCTAGAGGATGAAATTTAGTTCGTTCACTCTACATAACTTTAGAGTTTGTTCCCACTTCAGAAATGTCTCTAACAGCAGCCAGTCTGTTTAATAACAACAGAATTGATGCATCAGCTTTTCTGGCTAAGCAGTCATGACAATGATTTATTGTTATTAGTCATACAAAGAAAATCTCATAAAATATCTCCGTAAACATTTTGGATCTTACTATCTTTGCAAAAGTTCCCACAAATCACACTGCTGTTGCATACGTACAGAGTATGCATCAGAGCCATGATTAGAGCCATAGAACTATGTACAGGACTATGTAACTCAGAAACTGCTATTTTACCAAAAATTCTGAGATTAGAGGAAGTTTTTCATTCTAGGTGAAAATGAAGATTTTTTTCTACAGAAGGCAAAGATGATATTTATACAACCCAAGGAAAACTCATCAGCAATTTCCTGTCTTACCAGTTGCTGTGCTGGCAGTTAGGCAGGTTAGCTGCCTATCTCCTGTGCTTTTTTGGCAGTCCTGAAGACGGGTGCTCACTCAAGGTTTGTAGTCTGTCTGAAAAGCAGGCCCAGAGAAACCAGGAATCTCTGAGGTCTGAGACCCAAGTGTATGGATGGTATTGGACATCTAACAATTCTAAAGGTGTTAAATTCTGAAAGTGCTAAGTGTGTGGAGCCAGAAAACTTGCAGATCAGGGCTCTCTGGTGGGTCTCCAAGATGAATGAATGCTCAGG
The DNA here is from genome assembly GCA_039720435.1 of Amazona ochrocephala. Taxonomy (NCBI): domain Eukaryota; kingdom Metazoa; phylum Chordata; class Aves; order Psittaciformes; family Psittacidae; genus Amazona; species Amazona ochrocephala. The sequence continues at coordinate 37,119,672 of CM077881.1, forward strand.
GAGCCAAGCTTAGATATGCAAGAAAACTGGCAGTAAGCAAAAAGAAAACTGGGCAGATGAAGACGCAACAGTTTTGCCACAGTGTCAAATTTTCACTGCACATTCTGATACATTTTTCTTCAAGAACCTTTTTAACACATCCACCTACCACCTGTGATAATGTTTTCTAAGAAGGAATGTTGATCTTACCTGGTGTTTGAGATCTTTTCTGGTACACATGGATCTCTTTAGCATTGTCAAGTCTGGCAAGAGACTGAATATCGGTGCCATTATATCTGTTTATTCGTAAAATGCTGAGGTTATCTGAATCAACTGTATATAAATAGTTTTCAAATACTGCCAAACCACAGAGATGCCTAATCTGGAAAAGAAGAAAAAAAAAAAAAACCAAAACAACAAATGATATCATCATTATTTTAGCTGACTGTGTTGAGTTTACCTATGATTTGTAAACATTACTGTGAATCGTACAAAAGGATTTCTGAATATGTCAATAAATATTTGTAAATAATAAACACAAGCTATGCTGTAAGTACAGTTCACATTCTTGCAGTCTGGAGCTTATAATTATAGAAGACTTGTACAAGAAAGGCAGAAATTTCAAAATATTTAACAATCCAAATTAATTTATCTTCTGAATTTCCCAGTTTCTCTCTCATTTAAATTAAAATGTTCTGCATAAGTTATGTACAACTTATTTTAGTTTTAACTAATATTAATTAAACAATTATTATAAAGATTAACTTTTACTGACTAGTATTAACTAATAAATACAGTGAATATACATATTTAAAAGTGTTGATGAGATGAATTGATGCATTTTTTATAATGTTATAATCATAGCAAGGCAAATAGGGCAATATACACCCACCAGATATTTTCTTAAGTAAATAAATGAATAAATAAGCACCTTCCCTTAGCTTTGCTTGTGTTCCTTTCGTCTCAGTGTCTCTGAACTGGGTTGTGGCCACACAGTACTGCTTGTTTCTCAAAAATGAATTCTAAAGTTGTAATAGTCCATGATGTGTCTGGGTACATTAAAAAGTACCTAACGTTATTTAGTTGGCCAGCCAATCACAGCTCAAACATGAGGTGTTCAATAATCTAATGGTTGTGCTCAATTTATAGATTTAGGAAACGTAAAATATTTCATTGGCAGCTTTGAAAGTTGAACAAATTTGTTGGCAGATGTTCAGATATTCATGGACTGAATATCTTATTAGTTTAATCAATAAATTGCTCACCACAAAGCATTTACTTAGCTCATTTATCACAAATTCAGACATGTGTCACCAAAACCAACCAACCAACCAGCCACCAAAAACCCCCCTCTTCTCCATCAAATATTTCACTCCTTTCTGGAAATTACCCCCAAGTTGGCCAAATCTTGCCTTTGTATTCAGCCTTTTCCCAGAAAAAAAAAAAAAAAAAAAAAAAAAAAAAAAAATCAATGGAAGTGCTTGATTAAGACCCAATAGAAATTCAGTCCAATTACAGTAAGATGGAAAAGAAAACAGCCTTGAAAATAATGATGTATCTGTACATGGTATCATGTACATGATGATCTGATGTATCTGCAATTTGGTATCTGTACCAAATTGTTGCATTAATCCTTTCTGTCCTATTTCCATTTGCACTCAGTGTCGTGGTTTAAGCCTCTATAAACTCACGCAGTTGCTCTCTCCCTCGCTCCCCACTCTTTCTTACCCCGGTCCCGGGGGAATGGGAAGGAGAGTCGGGGGATGCGGCTCCCGCAGGTTGGGGTAGGAGCACTTTAGTAGCTGGGGTACGGCGCAGGCCACTGCTGCTGCCACCAGTGATAGTGATGACAAGGCAAACACAAGGAAAGAAAACAATAGCTCGCCACCAATCCCAACCTGACCAAACAGTGCACCCCCCACCGTGCACACCCACCCTTCCAGGTCTCTGCCCTCCGTTTTTACATCCTGGACATGACGTACTGTGGTATGGAATAACCTCTTTGGTTAGTCTGGGTCAGGTGTCCTGTCTCTCCTTCCTCCCGGCTTCCCCTCCTCCCTGGCAGAGCAGGAGACTCACAAAGTCCTTGGCCAGCCTAAACATCACCAAGCAGTTACTGAAAACACTGGAGTTATCAGCACTGTTCCCAGGCCCAAAATCAAAAACACAGCGCTGCACCAGCTACCAAGAAGGAGAAAAATGACTGCTACTGCTGAACCCATGACACTCAGTTTAAATCTTTATTATTTAACTCCCAAGAGAGCTTTTCTATATTTACACTATGAAAACTATATGTGACTCTTTTTACAATGAATTTTATAATGACTTAATTATTTGTATTTAGATTTTTATTTGCATTTGTTTGTTTTTATATTTCATGAAGCTGTCCAGCCATCTTAAGCATGAATGGAAATGTTGCTTGCTACAAAGAATAGTTGTTTGAAAGCCTATCAACCTAAAAAGTCCTTGTCATTTGGAAAGCATGTCCTTTGATATGCTTGTACTTATGAAATAGACTTTAATTCCTAAGATCTCTTGAGAATAGTTTTCTGGTTTGCTATTCCCTTAGACTAATGAGAGGTAACTTGGAGTTGCAGTCATTCTAAATCCTGACAAAAGCAGACATAGAACCTAGTGAAATCACCAATTTTTCACCTGAGTGGAAAGACAACCAATATGTTTCTTCTTTTGCAGTAGCACTGATCAACTGAGAGGCCATACTTTTTAACAATGTTCATTCATGTTGAAAAAACTGGCATCCTTCTCATTTCTTAGCTAGAGAAGAACATTATAAATAATAAACTCTTTCGCATCGAAGTTTAAGAAAAAGGAGAAGGATCAAGCATCTCTCCTATGACACCAATACAACACAGTTACGAACCTGTAAAAGCATTTGTTATTTGCTTCTGAAAATGGCTTTTTTTAGGTATCTATGAAAAAATGTTACCTGAAGTTGTTTACAAGACCTGTTATTCCAGAACAAGTGGCTAAAAACTGGGAGTAATTGGTAAAAAGTAGGAAGGTGTTTGCTCTTTAGCCAGGTGACCTAGATTGTTTTTTGTCACATCTTCTGCCTATTTTAAAACGGCAGTTATGCTAACCAGTTGTCACTTCCTAAACAGTGATTACCTGGAAGCAAAACAAAAAATGACAGCAGAACAGGTAAAGTGTTTACTCTGTCTGCACATTTTTACACAGTCTTTTTAACCTCAAGCAGAAGCAGATGTATCTGGCAGTTCAATTAGCAACAAGAAATAGTTTGGTCTTTGCTAATTTTTCCCTTTTCACATAATCTTCACAACTGCCAGGAAACCCTTCCTTTCCCTCCATTTTACCTCCCTCTCCAAGCTGAAGCAACAATAACAGATTGATATTCTCCAGCTCAAAGACTCAGCCTCTGCATTTGTATTTATGACTCCAGACATCTGGATCAAGTGGAAAAAGCATCATTGCCATCAACAAAATATGATTTAAAGGAATCTCGATGAGTCTGAACAGGTGAATAGCTCTGGCTATTCTGCTTCTTTCACATTCTTGTGTCTGTTAGTCTCTCCTTCCTGAACTGGCAAGGACATCTTTCATCAATAATTTATCCACCAGTATCTTTCTATCGCCCCATATTTTCCGTCCCGAAGTCTTCTACAATAGGGAGTGTAACTTACATGTGTACAGTTAATGAGACACTGAATGGAAGCTAGTCGATAGGTTGCAAAATGGGCTAAACTACAAATATAACAAAACATGCAGATGGATCTTTTAACTTCTAACACATTTGAACTAAAAAGAGAAAAAGATCTGAAATCACTGTAACTGCTAGCATTATGTATGTTCATATATTTACGGCATCACTTTTAACTAATGTTCAAAGAAATACCTACTTGTCTGCCTTTAATTATTGTATGCCTCTTTCTCCCTTGATAGTCAACGACTTCCACACTATCCAGATACATGTCAACCCAGTACACATATTTATTGATGAGGTCTAGTGCAAGAGCAGTTGGCTGTTCAATTTTAGAGTCTACTATCCACGTCCTGTTCATTCCATCCATGTCACATCTCTCAACCTTGGCAGTATTCCCGTAGTCTGTAAAGAAAAGCTTTCTGTTGAAAGAAAATAAGACGTTGTAAGTTTTAAAGGGTGTGAGCAGAGTGCAAAGCTCCTGGTGGCTCTGTACAAAGTAAGTTTCTGTTCTTCATAATTTCAGAGGGTTTGTCCATCAATATACCACATAACCCATATTGATCATCATATAATTACAAAAAAATTCACCATATTGTCTAACAAATTCACAATTACACAGAATTTTCTTTCAAATGACATGTACAGAAGTTCTAAATGCATTTGCTGACACTACAGATGCACCATATACTAGTTGCCTTTTAAATGGATGGTATTCCTATGTAGAGACTACATTACAATTGTAAATATCTCTTTAACCATTGCCTATAGAAACAGCAAGATAGTTATAAACAACAAAGTTTGGGAAGACCGCAGGGGACTTACATGGTCTGGAGAACAATTCATTGTATGTAAGGTATAACAAATACAGTGATCCACACTGTCAGGTTTTGAAAATAAATTTCTAAAGAAGATGCTTCAGTCTGTAGTGCATTTGTATCCTGCCTTGGAAGGATGTTCAGGTTTTAGTATGTTTCTGTAAATGCAATGAGTCATTCCATCATGAATGATGTGAAAATATTAAAGACTTAAAATTGCTACAAAAGCTTCCTAACCCGATACTTGATTAGCAGTCACTGGGTTTAGTACACACAAATAAATTTTGATTAAGCTGACAATATTTTAACAAGATCACCTATTTGCAAGACTAAATTACACTTGAAAGATGACAACCACTTTGTCACGACTTTAACATGCAACAAAGAGTAATCTGATTTGAATGTTACTATCAGAATGAATGTCACTAAAACTACTTTGAGAATAGGGATTTCATTTTCCAAATGAAGCTAATTATCTGCAAGTTATTACCACCAATAGGAATAATACTGGATCAACAGCTAATAAACCATGAGTTATCCTTATGTAAAAAGTAGTAACTTACAGCTTTGTAATCTCTCACAGAAATTCAGCATTACAGGTTGGTTTAGGCTGGAAAGAATACATGTTTGCTAAATAGCCAAATGAGGCTCATATCCTTTATTATGACCACCTTCTGATAGATCAGAATACAATTTAAAAGTAGTTAAAGTGTTTCATGCGCAAAATATGGGAATTAAAAAAAAAAAAAGCATTTAAAGTATTAAAGGTAGTAGAATTACCTGCAGTATATTTACAGCAGCTGTCAAATGCCAAAAAATGAATTGATCACAGAATCATAAAACAGGACTTGAGGAGAATGTGAAAGGTCATGTAGTCCATCACCAGGCCATAAAGCAGAATAAACTTTACCTATAACATTCCTGAGGGGCAACTCCATTCCTGCCAGGGTTTTCTACTTATCAGAATAATTTTGAATTCCTATCTTGTTCTTCATTGTAATTCTGTACCCCAGCTGTGCTTTAAGAACATTTTAAAAAACACATACTTAACATTCAGGTCCATATAAATCAAAATGTGCATACTACAGAATATGTGCAAAGTAAAAAATATGTCTGCAAAACATATATTTAACTTGGAACAAAAACTAAGTACTGTATGTATACAGGTATATATACACATACACATATATATATATGTAGGTAGTTCATCAGTAATAACAAGGCCAACACCTATTACATTTAAAATAAGTTGTTAAAACATTACATGTACTCTAGTCTATAATCTTCCCTGGGGATTTGATTTAGGTTACTTAACGGAACTTCGTGTCTCAAGATTCGGTAATTCAAACAAAGCTCATTTTGCAATCATAGAACCAAATGCGTTTGCTGCAATCAGGCACATGTGCACTCACATGCATGTGTGCATATAAATACCTATACATATACACAGCAACTACAAAGGCCTGTAGCTTGACTTCAGACTGAGTCTTTACTTGATTGCTTAGTGCACAGCATTCTTATACAAGACTTAACATTTCTACATGGTATCACAAAACAGGCTAAAATACAAGGTAGAGATAATAATTATTTGCTTTTTACAAGTATATTGTCTTTTCAGACCAGATAAGAAATAAAATATTTGTCAATAACAAATAGATACAGTAAAGAGAATCTAATTTAAGATGCTTCTCCAGCTTTCAGGGATGGGGCCTCATTTCTGTTTTCTAAATATCTGTTTTATATTAACACCATCTGTGCTAAGGAAGGTAGCGTGACTCCACATGTAAATGACATTATTTTAATTTTAAAAATCATTACTTTTCTGGAGACTGGCAATATTTATCTTTTAATGTACAGGAAAAAGAGCAAGAAAGTAGTTGCCTAACTGATGCTATATGATGAAAATGTTCTGAAAATTAAATTAAGAAAATGAAATGCTTTACCATGTAATCTTGAAATGTAATTCTCTATTTAAAGACTTATGCAGAATTTTTAAAATGTGGAATTGAATTTGTACATATGAAGCTGACCTGCAGTTACACTGTACCTCTTTTGCCTTGGGTGTTCTCAAGGACACACTGTAACATTATTTATATCAGCTCAAGACTAATTTTTCTGCTCACAAAGAGTGCTGGATTTGCCTATCCATTTGCAGCAGAGGGCGGTGACATCTTTTATCAATTCACAGAGCAATTTCAAGCAGGAATACTGACCACATGCATTTATTTCTCTGTACAGCCCAAGCACTGTACATTAGTACTGACCTTGAGGGACCAGCTCTGACAGAGACAGGGGGAGAGGTGGGTTTGTTACAGCCTTTTTTTCCGGAGACTGCCAATGAAGATGCTAATTGAGGTTGCTATAAAACAGTACAGATTTTGGCACTAAATTAAATTGTTAATTTTCAATTATTTGTTAATTTTCTTCCTAGTAGCTGGTGCAGTGCTGTGTTCTGGCTGTAGTCTGAGAACAATGCTGATTGACACCAATGTTTCAATTGTTGCTAAGTAGCACTTATCCTGATCAAGGACTTTAAAGTCTCTCATGCCCTGGCAGTGAAGAGGGGCATGGGAAGCCAGGAAGAAGCAGAGACAGGACACCTGACCCAAACTAACCAAAGGGGTATTCCATACCACAGCACATCATGCCCAGTATATAAGCTGGGGGGAGTTACCCAGAAGAGACTGATAGCTGTTTGGGTCAGGCTGAGCATTGATCAGCGGGTGGTGAGCAATTGTACTGTGCATCACTTGGGTTTCTTGTGTTTGATTCCCCTCTCTCTTTTTGTTGTCTCCCTTTTCATTACAAGTAGGAGAGGATCTGGTTCAAGACCATCTTAAGAACCTGAATGCGCACAAGTACATGGGACCTGATGAAATCCATCCGCAGGTCCTGAAGGAGCTGGCAAATAAAGTTGCTAAGCCACTGTCCATCACACTCAAAAAATCACAGCAGTCAGGTGAAGTTCCCGACGACTGGAAAAAGGGTAATATAACCCCCATTTTCAAGAAGGGGAAAATGGATGACCCGGGGAATTATGGACTAGTCAGCCTCACCTCTCATGAAGTTTAACCATGCCAAGTGCAAGGTCGTACACCTGGGTCCATCTTCTTCAATAAGTCCAGGTGCTTTGCAGGCATTCTGTACCAGTCTTTTTCAAACTTCTTAAACTCCTAAAAGTGCTTAGTTGTTTTGACCCAATGTTCTGTTCAGATGTTCTTCCAGGATGTTTTCATTGTTGTTCCAACAATTAGGAATCTAACAACTAATGATGATATCTTCAAGGTTAAATTGATTTCTACTCATTTTTGCAGCCCACTTATGTGGCTGAAACAGTTCTTTTCTCCTGTCTTGCCCTCCAAATGTATTTCTAGATAGCAATCAAATCCTTTCACTCTCTACCCAGCAGCTAGAGATAGCCAGAGAAAGTCAGTCTTTCTCATCTCCTAAAACAGGCTCTTCATGCTGGTCTTCTGTGCAGTTATCCCAATTTCAGGTCATGTAATCAAAGCAAGCATGGTCAGCACTGATGCACTGTTCCAGAGAGTTCACCGGTGTCTGTGCAATGGCACTATAACTTCCCTGTGTCAGCTGGAGAGTCAGCCATTCCTGGGTGAAATTCTCTATTTTCACACCTCTATTACATTGCTGATTTACAGTCATCCTCTCACCAGCAACTACATATATCCTCCTCCTTCTGCTGATTTCCCAGGGTTTAGCTGACTTTCTCCAGTCCATGAAATACCACCTGTTTCATAACTTAACAACTTAGTCTTAAGAAATTATGGTTGGAGTTTTTCCAACAGGAGTTTGGTTTCAACTAGGAAAACACAGGGAATATTCCCTCCACATATGACCAATGAAATCTCTATATAACATTTTAAATACCCTCACTGAGAAACCCACTGACAAATAGCCATCAAGTCATATTAGCAAATAAAACTAATTCCAGAGAAGAGTGCAATCACAAGATTAAAGTGAACTTGCCAGTCCCTGTTCTTGTACCAGTGGTCACAGATTCATCTTTCCTGCACTATCAGGCACTGAAAACATGTAAGTAGGACCCCAAAAGTCCTGCTGTTCTTCTGACAAGCATCTGTCCTCAATACAAACTTTCTTTCAGACCTGAATAGCTACTGTTAAGACAGGTCTGGTATGCTGGCAGGTCACATGCCTCCCTTATCACCATTGCTTTTGTCCAGCAACTTCTGTCACTTCCTTTTGCTTTCCAAGATTGCAGTCATTTCATTTGTAATCCACCTATTTAATTAGTCAAGAAACAAATTTGTTTTCCTTGTAAAGCTACATTTAGGCATTTGGATGACTGAAAGATCTTAATTTCTAATGTATCTAATATGCCAAATACTATATATACCACAATCAGATGTTTGGGGCAAAACTTCAACATTCTGCAACACTTTGGCAAAAAATCCCACCACCCATGCATGGAACAATATTACTAAGCTATCATTAAGTAGGTTTTGATTTTTCCCCTGACACATACAACTGTGCTGCACAGTTGAGTGCATTCATAGTATTATTTTTTTATTCTTTATTTCCCTTCTCAGTCTCTCAGTAGTCTCTGTTATAGGGAAGAAGTACACTTGTCACCATGTTCAGAAGCCCATCTACTCAGCTGACAGGCCACATTCTCTAAACTGTTCCCTGCATAAGTCACAAACCAACTTATTCCTGGTTCTTATTGCTCCTTTAATTCCAGGCTGGCTTTTAAACCTCAAGTGCTCCTTCAGTGGACCTACGAAAGAGAAATATATTATTGCACACTATCCTCAATCCCTTATGAGAAGCAGAACATAATTTAAGGCTGAGGTACTAATAAGCCATCATACACCTGGTAGTATGGTGTAGATTGAGAGTAAATACAAGAGTGGAAGCTAAATGGACTCAGGTACCAAAACATTTTAATCACAGACTTATTCAAATTACACACCCTCCCCAGTCTGCAGGAGGGAAGATGTGGTAGCCTATAGAGGTACCTAAAGCTAATATGTTAGCACTACTGTCAAGGTGACCCAACATGTGCCAGCTGTCACACAGCAGTTGAATGTCAGTGACAGGGAAAATACCATTTTTTCCTTTCCAGCACTACTTGGTAGGAAAAGGATAAAGACTACAGATACATACACTTTTAATGGGCAGCACCTGCTTAAGCTGAAGAACCAGAAATGGTGTTCTTCTGAATTACAGGTCCACTAACTTAATCTGAAGAAGGTGAGAATTGCTGGGGTGAATTTTAAAAGGAAGAATGACAGAGAGCTTGGCAATTCACAGGGCAAAGTCAACAGCAATGCAATATTATTATAAATATAATATAAATAGAAATAATAATATAGCTTCCTATAGAAAGAAGGCTGCTGTCATAGACAGCATTACTGCCTTGGATCAGACCTATCTAAAGTAATAGTTGATGGAGTACCTCAAAAGGAGCTGAGAGTAGAAAGAGAAGTATTTAATTTTCAGAAATTACACTGAAAGGATCATTACTAAGGAAGCTACTAAAGACATTCTGTTGATCTTGGGAAAATGAATGTCAAAAAGTTTGAGGCTTTCTTTTTAATTGGATGCAACTTAATCTGTTTAAAACCTATTGAGAAGACTGTCGGCATTGAGTGGCACAAGCCACATATACTGTAAGACAAATTATAAACACAGAAAGATATACTGTAGGATAACTAAAATTATATGGACTGTGGTGAATAGGGAACCTTCTTCAGAGCATGTGATCAAAACACCTAATTAAAAGGACTGTGTGAAAACATCTGTAGGATTCTCCACTTGTAACTTAAAGTTTATGGTATCAGGTGATCTACTTTATGGATTCTCAGAGGGGGACTGCCATGCAGTCCTGTATCTGATTTCTAGTGTACTTAATCAAAACGAATGTGATTTGATTTAATTTACATTGCATTTAATTAATAGTTTGCTTTATATAGATGTATGTTCCTGGGCCATATACACCTATATGGCCCAGGAATATTTTCCCCTTTCTTGATGTTAGGGTTGATTCCTGGGTTCAGTAGTTTTCCTTATCCTCTAAAGCAGAAGAAAACAGCCACACTCAGATTTAGCCAGTGTTTGGTCATAAATGAGCCATCACCCATTGTACCAAACAAATCTTAGGTACTCAAGAGTAATCAAGGTACTCAAGGAAATCAAAAGTACTACTTGCTAAAACGCCCCTATTTAAAGCAATTGCCCAGTTTATGACAAAGGCAAATTTTTCTCCAGGCAGGAATGTAAAAGCCATTGCATTTGGGCATTTGGGTTCCTCCCACCAGCTTTCTTTCTAGGGCAATGCAACATCTATCATCTTCAGGAGAATTTCCTCTTGCATATCTACACTATTTTTAGGGGGGTTAGAAACTAGCAGCATGCATTAGTTACCATGCAACATGCATTAGTTTTTGTAACTGATTTTGGAAGGAAACATTGGGTGGATGTTTTCTGTGCTACATAGAAGTGAAATTCTATTAAAGCTCCTCTGTGATTTCTGGAACATAAGGGAGGATGTATGTTCCAAATGTTCCTATTATTTTGGAATCCTATCATTGAGTGCCTAAGAGTAAAATAATAATGGTTTCTTCTCAGCGACAGCTGCAGATTTAGTGCCATGTAGCACAGAGCCGAGCTGCAGATAAAACTCTGTTAGACAACTCATTCTCACTGCAAAGAGCCAAGTTCCAGACACTTTTTGTTGTACAACAGAACATGGGCAAAATCAGCAAAAGCTCAACCAGCTGCCTTGGTGGGGGACGATATTTGTAATTAAATACTTCTCTCTTTCCTGTAAATCACTAGTTCAAACAAAGGCTTTGTAAATGCAGTAACAGAGATAGCCATCTGAGCAGCAAATGGTGAGTAGCTGTGAATTTGGGAACAGGTTAAAAAAGAACGAGTATGGTTCACTGTCAAAGTAGCTACACATTGTCGTAATCTGTGGAGTTCATACTGAATACAGCAGTGCAAGATGGGGAAAAAGAGAAAAATCCTGCAAATATTTTTTCCTTTCCTCTTTCCCTGTTACAAGATGTACTCTTGAAAAACTGCATCTTTAGAATATATCAAATTTATACTTGCTTAATCTGCTTTCTGTCTAAACACAATTCAATATCCTTTCATTAGAGCCATGTAATTACTGTGAGTAACTTCGTGCAGCAGTGGTGCATTTTAAGTGTATTCCTCTTTCTTCTGAACAAAAGGATGTTTTCTGAGTCAATCAAATTTTACTTTTTATGTCACTTCTTTCATAAATATATGTAAAGTTTTAGTAACTGGCATTTTTTAACTGAAAGACACATTGCAGATGTAATTATGGATTCATTAAGGGCCCTGAACATTAATATTTATTTTGTCAAGTTACTGCTATTCATCTGAAAAAGTATGGATTTGAATTAGATGCAGAAATCTAGAAGTAGAGACCTTTCAGACTGTATGTGTACTTCTCCATGTGTTACTACAAGCTCATCAATTAGAATAAGAATGAAGAAACATTGATTAGTCTCAGTTTATCACAAACCAGCTGTGCCAAATTGCTGTGTTGATCCACTGAGAAAATTATTTTTTAAAGACACTCAAACTGTCATGTAACATGGTTTTATATCATCACTTAAGTAGACTTTTAATGATGGCCAAATACTGCTAAAACCTCTTCATAATATTTTAACTATAGTATATATAAAACAAAAACTATTTCACAAACTTATATATAGTTATAAAATGTGTTTTTACATCCAAATCATGCACACACTACTACGAGATATACTTAAATCTGTGTCTCTGAGCCTGGAGAGAAGTTGCAGCCTGATGAAACTCTGGCTAATGGGAAAGCTGTCTGGAGCTTAGTAGGTTTAACTTTTGTCCTAAGTTCAGCTACAGAGCAAATCAGGACAGCATTAGCAGTAACTCCCTTTTTAAAAATGACTGTCTAGACACAGAAGGCTATTATTTCCCAAACACAATGTCACTTCCTCAGTGGCTTTTCTTTCCCATAATTTCAGACACAGTTCTTTCAACCCAGTTTGAGAAATTATAGCTATGTGGACCATTTTGTGCTATGAAATGCAAAAAAAATGGACCCATTCAGTTTGTCAGAGATTTGAAATCATGTTTTCTGCATCATCTCCATCTATCACGTCTTTTTTAAAATAAGAATGCTTTGTCTTCAGATATGCGATTTCTGTCAACCAACTTTTTCTATTTAGTTACAGAGAATGAAAAAGACAGCATTTTTACAATATTAATTTATTTAAAATTTATTATTAATGTGAAAAATATATTGAAACTATTATTCCACCTTGGTATTTTATGACCTATACCAGATTAAATGTCAGTAATAGCTGGCATTTGAGAAGCTGTCCCATCCATCTTATTCAGAAAATGCTACAATAATTATAATTACATTGGATTATATTAAATTAATAAAAAATCCACAGTTTGCATACTTTAGGACTCTCAGGGCTCCTCATTCACTAACAGACCTGAAGAAAGGATAGGATTATATTTAGAGGTCTACTTTTTAAATCTCAAATGCTTCAGACCCCAATTTTGAAAACTGATTGTTTAAGGTCATGATGAATTAGCAGTCAACAGCAAGGACTGGGAGCTCTTCAACAGATTCATGGAAGAAGAATATATCAGTCGCTATTAAATGCAATGATGCTTCTAACTGAAAATCACAGCAGTGTACAAGGCTGGAAGATGATAAGTTTGCTGTGGGAACTACTCCTGTATGCTTGTTTTATACTTACTTTCTAATCTAAGCATTTAATTCTGCTACGGTTAAGAAAAGTCACAGTTAGGATGCTATGCTAAGGAATTGTGCTAGTTATGTTTTTCAATACAACTGTTCGCAAAGCTCTTGGCTTTGATTTAAGTCAGTAAAATACATTTAATGACAACAAAGCTGAAGCTGATCTTGGATTAAGACAGGCTATGCTGTAGAATAGCTAATTTGACAAAAAATACATTTTATATTTTAAATATATATGCAAAATTCTAATTATTTATAAAACATGTACTGTAAAGCAATCTTTACACATGCTAATAATTTCACCTTATGCCAAAGGGGAGCAAATATATTTCATACTTGATCTATACAAGCAAACACTTCTTACGCATTGAATCCTTAAGTTACTTCAAATTGTGCATATGGCTATTTAGCACAGTGTAGAATAGAAAATACAGAGCCTGCATTTGACTGCAATGGGCAGAACTGATTTTTATCTCAACATGCAGCTTTACTTTGGAATGAAGCAGTAAACTTTGTAAGTTAGGGAACTATTTCAATCTAATTGATGATTCCAGGTGTGAACAGCAATGAGGAGATACTCAGGACTCACTAAGAAATAAATGAATTTATCCAAACTATAACAACTCTGCGAAATTAAATAAAATTCTCATCCACCACTTCAATATTCATGTTTAGAAATCCTCTTTCTTTTATGTTTTTTGTAAGGTAATAAATTCTGAAGTGAATGTTAGAACTTGCTCTACATCCTGAGTTTCTGATCAGGTATCTTCTGCTGTAGAGGCTGGTTTTGACACTGCTATAAACAAGGCAAGGCTTGTTTATGGCACATCTTTCTGCAGGTCTGCAGAGCCTGTGGTCTCCCTGTGAGAGATTCCTAGCTGGAGCAGTATTTAATGTCAGCAACCACCAAATTATTTCAATGCATACCCCACCTTAGCAGGTAAGGAAAAAGAGGCAGTTCTGACTCTTTGTTAACTGCCAACTAAACAAGTCATTTTCTCCCCAAAATTGCATTTGCAAGCTAAAAAAAAGTAAAAATTGAAAAAAAAAAAAAAAAAAAAAAGAAAAAGTCTGGTCTGAAACAAAGATTCCAGATAACAAATTATCAAGTTAATAGACAGTATGAAGATAGGCTGAGAAAATTGGGGTTGTTCAGCCTGGAGAAGAGAAGGCTGCGTGGAGACCTCATAGCAGCCTTCCAATATCTGAAGGGGGCCCATAGGGATGCTGAGGAGGGACTCGTCATTAGGGACTGTAGTGAGAGGACAAGGAGTAATGGGTTCAAACTTAAACAGGGGAAGTTTAGATTGAATATGAGGAAGAAATTCTTTCCTGTAAGGGTGGTGAGGCCCTGGAATGGGTTGCCCAGGGAAGTTGTGAATGCTCCATCCCTGGCGGTGTTCAAGGCCAGGTTGGACAGAGCCTTGGGTGGCATGGTTTAGTGTGAGGTGTCCCTGCCCATGGCAGGGGGGTTGGAACTAGATGATCTTAAGGTCCTTTCCAATCCTAACTATTCTATGATTTTATGATTCTAAAAGCAAAGCATAATTTATACAGAATCATAATATTTGAAATTAGATTGGAAGCATTGTATTTGCATTCTCTCTTCTGAGCTCAAAGATTCTTTAAATCTTCATGATATTTTTTTTCTTAAGGCTTTACAAAACAGGACTCAGTTTTAGTTGTGACACAAAATCGGTTGTATCCCACCATGGAGAAGGCTCTAGTGTTTTTGCTGTTGTTACTCCAGTCTTGATCTCTTAACCTTTAATTTTCAACAGCTAGTCTAGTGGGATGCAGAATTATTCATACTACTACTAAGTGCCTAATCACTAAAACAAATATGAAACTGATAGAAAACTGTCTATATACGCAGGATTTAAAGCCAATGAATGCTGATTTGAATCACAAATATGCAAACAATGAAAGGGTTTCAATTTTGACTTGCAAAGGCTGCTACAGCTGCCCACTGATGATCTATGACATCACTTGCTGGATTTCCACTAAGTTACACAAGTAGTAATTTTCATAGAATGTTCATGCATGCTGCTCTAGTTAGCAAATATTTTCATAAGCTGTTCCTCAAATTTTCACTGAATGCTGTGAAGAATATGAAGACAAAAAAAGTTTCTATATGTGGCACTACCTAATAATAAGCCGATACTGACAGAAGTGTAAGAGTTGATTAATGGAGGTTGTGTATTTTGATGCTTAAGTTATAAATATATTTATTTATTTATTTGAGTTAATGTCTTGAAATTTCACATTTAATTTGAGTGGATCATTCTAATCCTACTGAATCCTCTGTCACTATTTTCCACATGAAGCTTGTCTCGTTTCAAGAACAGTGATAACCTGTGCTGGCATGAGAAAGTACTTTTTAGAAAAGCCATACCAGTAATACACTTGCCATACTTGTTACAGAATTTTGAATGTAAGGAATGAATGAAACAAAAGACTGCTAGAAGAAGTCTGAGAATCATGGGCTTAAGGAGGCTACCCACTGATTCAGAGGCACAGCACCCACTTCTGCTCCAAACACACCTTTTTTTTTTTTTTTTTTAAGATATTGGTAAAATGTATTAACACGGAATTAGGCATTACCTTTGTTTACGGAAATTATTTAAGGGAGTAGCTGAAATAATAATAATTAGAAAAAATAAATAGCTATCACACTCTCCTCCAAAAAAACTCACTAAACAACCAGCCATGGGAAAATTTAATGACGTTATGTGACAACAAAATAAAGACTATTTCAAGGGAATACTGGGGAGCAATAGATAGATAGATAGACAGACAGATAGATAGACATCTAAGGATGCTGGAGAGGGACTTTCCATTAGGGACTCAGACAATCGGACAAGGGGCAACGGGTTCAAACTTAAACAGGGGAAGTTCAGCTTAGATACAAGGAAGAAGCTCTTTACTGTGAGGGCTGTGAGGCACTGGAACAGGTTGCCCAAAGAAGTGGCAAATGCTCCATTCCTGGCAGTGTTCTACGCCAGGTTGAACAGTCTTGGGTGACATGGTTTAGTGTGAGGTGTCCCTGCCCCATGGCAGGGGGATTGGAACTAAATGATCTTAAGGTCCTTTCCAACTTGAACCATTTTGTGGTTCTATGATACCCTCAGCTACTGGACTGTGATTTCTGCTCCACACCTACTTGATCTCTGGGGGAAAAAGGGGAAAAGCACAGTGTGACAGCATATTCAGCATGGGAAGAGCTCCATAAAATCACAAACAATTACTGAATTCATAAAACAGAAAAGTAAAGGCCACTTTATTACTCCCCCTCCTGCACTATTCCATGCATGGGCCTGGCACCTGCCCACACCCAGGAGGCCTCATGGAGAAGGGAGGACCTGCCTCAAGGAAGGAAACCTCCATCTGCAAAGCAGCTCTTACACATGGCCACAGGTTAAAATCATCCACCTGCATGGTACTGCACTGGGCTCTGCACATTATTGAGGAACAAGACCACGTTGTACCATCTCAGCTCCCATTTCCCTTCGCCATCTGCAATGATCCAGTTCTTGGATTACCAACTCAAGTGAGAAATTTCACAAGCAATTTTGAAGCAAGTGCACAAATCTACTTCCTGTTTATTCCTCTGAAACACCAAAAATGTAGAGATGTATTAGCTGCACAGACTCCTGAGCACCATGAGGAGAAAGAGACAGCACATTTGGAGGGGAGGGGGAGATCAGTATACCCTGGTGAATACCTGCATATACCATTTCTGTAATAATTTTTCAAATACCAACCTATCCTATGTAGAATTAGGTAAGAAGACAAATTTCTGAAAATGCCTTAACTGGAAAAAATGAAGATGGAATTGAAGAAAAATAAAATAAAAATACTTTCCTGCCCAAGTATAGGATTATACTAATGTGGAAAGTAATTCAATTATGCCAGCATAAGCTGATACATTGATAGCTGAGCTCTCCAAGCTACCTCACAAATTTTAGTACCAACTCTAAGACGATTTTCACACTCAAGGTAGTGACAGTTATGGCTCCTACTATCAAAGCTATATAGAAACATGGGATTCCAATGTATTTGCAACCACCCCATCTCACAGGCATTTTTAAGCCAAATATCTGTAAGCTGTCACTAAATCATAGTTCCTCTGGTCCAAATAGTACTGCTCCCCTAGGTTCTCAGGCCACCAGGCACATGGCAGTGTATACAGTTGCATTTTAGAGCTAACTAATTAATTTTATTAACCAATTATCAATTTAACTATTTAATTTTAGGAAAATAATAAACAGTATAAACCCCAATAGCAATGTATAATATCTCTGTATAATATCAATGTATAATGTGCTGTGGGGACAACAGAACTGGAGGTGCACACCTCCTCTAACACTGTGAAGGGAGAAAGCTACACATACCAGACCAAGATTTATCAGTGGAGATATCTTTTATTA
This sequence comes from Amazona ochrocephala, assembly GCA_039720435.1. Lineage (NCBI taxonomy): Eukaryota > Metazoa > Chordata > Aves > Psittaciformes > Psittacidae > Amazona > Amazona ochrocephala. The sequence goes on from CM077881.1 coordinate 37,137,348, forward strand.
AAATAACTGATACAGTTTGAAGAGAACATTTCCTTTCTGGTAGACAACCCTTCAAATCTAAAATCATATCATGGTGTGCCTGCATGTCAAGAAGGTTTAATTTCTTTATTTTAGAACAAAGTTGATACACACTGACATGAGTTGAGACTGAATCAGAAAACAGCCTTATGGGTTTTTGAAGAGGGGACAGAGGGCTGATTCCTTGCTTGCTTTAAAAAATGAAGCAATAGTCTACAGGCATAATTAACAAAATACATCTCAAGATTATTTGTTACATTTGTACATTATTTTATTTGCCGTCAGAAAAATAATGAATATCTACTTTGCATATTACGTGCAATAGCAGTTAATTTACTCTAATCAGCCTGAGGTGAAGGGAGCACAGATTAACTTGAGGCTTTTTTCCCCTAATTTATTTCAACGTAATTGTCCTCCTCTGACTTAATCTTGCAATCTCCAGCACTCTTTTAATCATTCAAATGCCTTGCTGCTTTCTGTGACAAGGTGGAAGATAGCTTGGGTTGGGATGTACAAGACACCACCTGCTGCAGAAGAGTTATTTCCTTTCTTACCTCATTAAAATATGTGTTCCTGGTCTTTTCACTTGATATTCCAGGAGACAGAAAAGAGAAGAGCAGTAAAGATACTACTTTATATTCTTTAAAGGTGTCATTGTTTTCAGCAACCAGTAATTGCTTGATATAGCCTGCTTCTTGATGGTACCTGGCAAGGGATGTGCTCACTTGTCAAACCGTAATGGAGAGAGTTCAGTGGTGACAATCAGCATGGCAGATCATATGTTGCCCAAATCCCAGTGAAACCCATAACGATTTAAGGATAAACCCCTGGGAATTAGTTGCACAGATGCTTTTGAAAATCCTGATTGCTTTCTCACCATGTCTAAACATCCCTGAAATCTAGTCTTCATTCCTGGGAAGTCAGATTCAAACAAGAATTCTTAGCACAAATTATGAACCCTCAGTCCCTGCACGGCAACCAGAGGGAGCGAACCACTTTGAACTAGGATTCATGGTAGCACTACTCAATTATTATGTAGCCCTACATCCTTTCTGTTATTGTTGGCTTTCTCTTTTTTTCTCTTTTTTCTTAAAAAGGTTTTTTTATATTTTGATTAAACTGAGAATTGAGGCTGTCCCATGTGCTGAACTCAATTAAATATGTCAAGGTATGTTCAAAATATGCTCTCGAAACGCTGACACTCAAAGTCCAGTGTGGAACATCTAATCTTCAAGTATCTGACAGCTATAAACCAGAAATAAATTATCATCACAGCATCATGCTATTAAATATGGCTTGAAAAAGGCAGCACTTAGTATCTACATAACAGCTGAAAATCTAAGGTGAATTTCAATGGCAGGAAAAATTCAAAGTGAAGGAAGTGCACATTGGGGAGGGCAGGGCATTTCTTTGGTTTATTGGTTACATTGTTCCTCATTAGGAAATTTGGTTGAATATTGTATCAAGCAGTGATCTTGGCATTGCACGAAATTTTCTGTTAAAAGGGCAGTATAATGTAAGATATACCCCTGGCTGGGTTAAATATATCCCTGACTAGATGGATTTTTCAAATCTGCATGCACCTATTTCAACATCAGAAAACCTGTCCCAGTATTTCCTTTTGAAGCCTTTGTGCTTTCCATTACTAATTGAACAAGCAAAACAAAAACATCCCTGCCCATGGCAGGGGATTTGGAACTTAATGATCTTAAGGTCCTTTCCAACCCAATCTATTCTATGTTTCTATGATAATTAGAGCATGCATGGCAGACAAAAAAAGCCAAAACACAACAAAACTAAACAAAACCAAAACCCAAACTCGTCTCTACCCTGATAAAAATTATTTATTTATACATCTATAAAAAATTTCACTGAGAAAATATCTGGTGGCTAACCTCTTCTCTGGTGCATTGGAGAAGTGGAGACACCTGAAACTAGAAGTCCCATACATTATGTGAGGATCTCCTGTCGCCATGGCTTTCTCAGGATGTTTCTTCTTTCACAGTAAGTCTGAAAGTTCCCAGGTTCACCTCATCTAGAACACAAAATCTTTTGCAGGACCCAAAAAGTTTTCCTCAGCAGTTCTGCTTTTGAAACACTTAAACATAAAAATCATTAGACTTTCTTTACAAACAAACAAAAATGCCCAACCATTTTGGTGCTAGAAATCCTAGATATCAAGTTATTCTTTATTCTTAAATGCTTTCCTTGAATCATACTTAGGTGTAGCCTAAACTGAAGAAAGCAGCCCAGAAGGGCAGCTGTTGTGCTGTTTGTCATGTTTTGTGTTTCCCTAATCCGTTAAGGATATCCAGCTATTCTCATATTGAGGAAGAGAATAGCTGTTTCAAGTCAATGCTCAGTATTTTTTTAAACAGCACACTGCCATCATTTATTTATGAAAGCACTAACTATTCACAGAAAAACATAATCGGACATAAAGCTGTTCAATGCTCATAACAGATCACTGGACATTAGTGAGATATCCATTAATCTTTGCTTTGATTTGGACAGGAATGCATTATGTTTGAAGTAGAGAAATAGAAGCAATAAGAGCAGAATATGCATGTGTTTTATTAGCAGTTGTTTTTAGAATGCATTCTCTAATGTCACACAATGAAATCAGTGATCCAAGAAAGTTACGAAAATCACAGGGTAAAAGGACTGAAAAGGATGATATTTATTAAGCGTCTTTTCAAGTTTTCCTAATAAAAATACTGTCACTAATCAGTCATTCATAACAAATACTCATTAATTTTCATCCTTCTCAAAGCAACAGGAAAAGTAAGCTATTTGTAGAGGTGGCAAAGTGGAGGTGTGGAGCAGTGCACTCATAAAATTAGCAAGCATTAAAATGGGAAAAAGATAGGATTTTGGTTTTATCTGTCTGTTTATAGTTGTGTCTTTACTAAACACCAGACAGGCAGCATGCCTAGAGCTTAAATACATCATCAAGTGACAGAGATGTATTCACATCTGTTTGCTAGGTGTAGCAAATATTTGCTTCCATTTCCCAATCCCTGCATTGATGTAAAATAATTCATAAATCTATTGAGTATAAAACCTCAAAATTGCATAATTTGGCTCATGCAAAATTAATTTGATGTGCTACAGAAGGAAGACTACGCATGGCTGTGATACATACCAAATATAAAGAAACTAAGTGACCAGTTCTGCCTTCTCCTCAACACACAGCTACAAAACTTGATAACAAATCAGTTTTGGTAAGGTTTCATTAAGACATTCTTTACCTTTCTGGTAAAGGTTTCAGGCCTTTGCCACAGACAATACCGCATAGCAACGTAATGGTAACTGCTGGAGTTAAGAGAAGATGCTTAATTTTATCAACACAGTGCACATACGTTCTTTGGCTTCTCATGCTTCTCTGACAAATTTCCAAGACATATTTCTGTGCAGAGGATTCACTTCAAGGGATTTAGATTTTGCAACTACAATAAATATTCTAAGTGTTTAGGTGCACTGCAGTTTCCCCATGAGTGCTGAGCACCTGTGGGATTAAGTTGCAGACTGAGATTGTACCACCTACCCAAGGTTTCTTTCTGAAACCTCAAGAGTTTCTTTACATTTTTTCTTTATATCTACCCCAGTGCAAAATGAGACTTGCTCCATTTTGTATTTGGCCTACATTCCCGCCACTCTCTAGCCATCTATTTTTTCACACTGAGTTACTTAGTTCCTTAACTGGAAATTTAGCCTTATCCAAGTCACTCACCTCACTGTTTTAAAGCATTCCCCAGCAGCTGCCCGCAGAACCCCTTGAGCCCGAGCCCCAGGAGGATGCAGGAGACCACGCAGCACTTCCCAGCAAGGCAGAGGAGGAAGATCTGGACTCAGACAAAGAGGAGCTGGTGGTGAGAGAGCCGACAAGCACTGCAGCTACACCAGCCCCAGTGACAAGTACAGCAGCCTCATTTGAGAGTTCTGATGGTTTTGAATGGCCTTTGGGTACCCTTGAGACCTGCCTGCTGATTCTGATGGGGATCAGCATGTTGGTATGCATACAGAGTGTGTTTTACCTACAACCATTTCCTCTGGTCCCGAGAGTTAAGCAGAGTGGGGTGTGGGCCTTGTCTGGGGTTAGACTACCATGTACGGTGACCAAGAGATTTTCCCTGCGGCTGGACAGTCACGAGTGGCAGGGTGTGTGGGACAGTATGGGTGAGTATCTAGTCCACTGGGCCCCTCCAGTGCTTTGGAAGCATCACAGATGGAAGGCAGCTGTATGGAGTCCCCAACGACAAGCTGCAGGAACTGCTGGAGGGGAGGATGAATTATTTTGAGACTGGTGGGCCTATGACACTTTAGGCCATCAGGGCAGAGATGCAACATACAGATGGACTCATGATTAAGGGGTGGACTTAGCAATGGACACTATTGCCCAGGTTGTTCATGAGTGTGAACACTGCACACAGCCTCTCCTGTTCTGAAAGACTATTATAAAAGATGGAGCCCAGTATCATGGACCAGATGGACTCAGCAGCTTTATAGGGATTGGTCCATTCATTAAGGGATGATCTCTCTCCCTCTGTGCATGTGTGTGGATGTATATATATCTATATATATGTGATGGCATATTGAAAATATGGGATCTGAGCATGACGTGAATGGTATGTAATAAGGGGTGGAATGTCATGGGTTCAGCAGCAGCAGTCATTTTTCTCCTTCTCGGTAGCTGGTGCAGCACTGTGTTTTTGATTTTGGGCCTGGGAACAGCGCTGATAACACCAGTGTTTTCAGTTACTGCTTGGTAATGTTTAGGCTGGCCAAGGACTTTGTGAGTCTCCTGCTCTGCCAGGGAGGAGGGGAAGCCGGGAGGAAGGAGAGACAGGACACCTGACCCAGACTAACCAAAGAGATTATTCCATACCACAGCACGTCATGTCCAGGAGGGAAAAGACGGAGGGCAGAGACCTGGAACGGTGGTGAGGGTGCAAGGTGGGGGGAACTGGTGGGGGTGCACTGCGTGGTCGGGCTTGATACTGGATGGTGAGAAATTGTATTCTTTTCCCTTGTATTTTCTCTTGTCATTATTATTATTGGTGGTAGCAGTAGTGATTTGTGTTATACCTTGGTTACTAAACTGTTCTTATCTCACCCTGTGGGAGTTGCATTCTTTCGATTCTCCTTCCCATCCCTCCACGAGCGGAGGGAAGAAAGAGTGGGGAGTGAGTGAGAGAGCGACTGTATGGGTTTATAGAAGCTTAAACCACGACACACTGCCCCTTGACTGAAAGCCGCAACGGTTAAGCAGTGTCAGCTGTCTCCACTTGGGAGATAAAAGGTTCAATTCTTTCAGCTTGCTTTTGAGATTTTTAGTTTGGCATTCCATAGAGAAATTGCGTATTCTTGAAAAGAACTCATGTTGCACATAGATAAATTCAGTGTATTTTAAACACACAGAATTTTAAACTGCACATAATAATTAGGAATATTTCTTAATTTCTGTCACAAAGCTGCTTAATTTAATTTTTTTTTTTTAATCTATCATGACCAGAGTTATAAATGCACTGATGGAAAATAAGCATTTTTGGGGCTCTTCAGCCTGGAGAAGAGAAGGCTGCATGGAGACCTCATAGCAGCCTTCCAACATCTGAAGGCGACCTATAGGGATGCTGGGGAGGGACTCGTCATTAGGGACTGTAGTGAGAGGACAAGGGGTAATGGGTTCAAACTTAAACAGGGGAAGTTTAGATTGGATCTGAGGAAGAAATTCTTCACTGTAAGGGTGGTGAGGCACTGGAATGGGTTGCCCAGGGAAGTTGTGAATGCTCCATCCCTGGTGGTGTTCAAGGACGGGCTGGACATAGCCTTGGATGGCATGGTTTAGTGGGAGGTGTCCCTGCCCATGGCAGGGGGGTTGGAGCTAGATGACCTTAAGGTCCTTTCCAACCCTAACTATTCTATGATTCTATGATTCTATTCTTAAGCAGCACTGAATTTTGGGGAACACTGGCTTGAAGCACAAAATGAAAAATGAAATGACACAATAAAAGGTAAATGTCACCAAGCTTATGATTTAAAATACAATTAGGGATTATTTCAATCTTATAACAAATTCTGCATATGAATTTTTACTTTAAACTGTAACATAAATGCAAATAGGCATGCTGCATAGACAATTTCACCTACAGAGGCCAGGGCATGGTCAGTAAATGACCTCTGACAAGTACACTGAAAAATTCCTACTGCTGATAGCACTGCAGTCTGACCTTTGCCTTAGATATATTATTTGGGAGAATTGTGGTAGAAACAGAAAACAGGAGTAAAAACATCACATAAACCAGAATTGGAGCAACCTTCTAAGCCATGTCTAGACTCAGCAGTAACACAGCAAGGGCTCTCCACAGTGATTTTTCCAGGTTTAAGTCTACTTTTTGCTATAAACAAATGAAGTAATAGGGCTATGCACAGATGTTTAAAGTTTCATGAGATTTCGTAGTTAGGAAAATAATTCATAGTCACAGACCAGATAAAATATTTGTCTGCAGGAAACCAGAACAGTTAGTGAGAGCCACCTCCAAGATAAAACTTTAGCATCCTACCTTTTTCCCCTGGTTTTATAGCATCATTCCTGTCAAAGTAGTTTCCAAGAACACCTAATCGTACAGAGAATCTGAAATTTAAAGTATAGTTTGCCTGACAATTAGATTAGGGAAATGGAGGAAGCAGAAAATACGGTCCATCAATAACTCTTGAAGCTCGAGGGTTAGCTCTAACATGCACAGCGCCAGTCTGTTTAGCACTTCAATAGATTGGACTTGACGGTACTGGATTTAAAATGATACTATTTACATTCATAGAGAGGTAAACAAAATATGGAAACTATCAGATTGAGTACAGAGATGTATATGTAATGCCATTAGAGCAAGCCTAAGTGCCAGTACTACCCAGGTTAAAGGGGCTGCTGAACACCAGAAGAGCTAATTCACCTTTCCTCCTCTCCCATAATTCACAGTGGCTGGCATTTTCCTGTTTGCAGCTTCCCAGAAAAAAAATCTATTCCATGATGGTACCAGTTCCAGAAGTCAGGTAAAGCATTTTATTGTTATAAAAAGTGCTTGAGCAGCACTCATTTTATTTATTTTGGTTGCAAACAAGTAGTGCTGAGAAGTGTTATGTACATTTCTTTTCTTCCCAATCTTTCCCAGCCCAAAAAGAAACATCATTCCCCAGACATTTGACACCAACAGTGACAGTCATTACCTTTAATACTGAAATACAGTGTCATCTCCAAAACCCATAAGAGCTCTACTTAGAAAAGGAGGTGTCCACAATCTTCATCTTGAGGTTTTCTTACCATTTGTAGAAATCTATACCATACTGCTGTGGCAAAAGCTTCCTATCAACACCTGTGGATTTCAAATTGCAAATTAGGGGCTCTATTTCTCTGAAGTACCACAGCAGCAAAACAAAATAGAGCAGGGCACCAGATGTGAAAAAGCAAGGATTTGAGTCATCAAGAAAGATTTGAGTTCTATCCAAAAGTAAGGGAAAATTGAAGCTCACACAATTTTTTCCATTGCTTTACATGAAATGGCCCATTCATGGCTCTTATTTTCTCTTTACCTAAACAAAAGCCAGTTACTTAAATTTATATGTAGTTCAATCAAAGAAAGTTAACAAATGGAGACTTATGCAGAGAAGAGATTCAGAGCAGCCCTGCGGAGAAGGACTTGGGGGTGTTGGTCGATGAAAAAATGAACATGAGCTGGCAGTGTGAGCTTGCAGCTCAGAAAGCCAACCGTATCCTGGCCTGCATCAAAAGGAGCGTGACGAGCAGGTTGAGGGAGGTGATCCTGCCCCTCTGCTCTGCTGTCATGAGACCTCACTTGGAGTATTGTGTGCAGTTCTGGTGTCCTCAACATAAAAAGAATATGGAACTGTTGGAGCAATTCCAAAGGAGGGCCACGAGGACGATCAGGGGACTGGAGCACCTCCCGTATGAAGACAGGCTGAGAAAATTGGGGCTGTTCAGCCTGGAGAAGAGAAGGCTGCTTGGAGACCTCATAGCAGCCTTCCAATATCTGAAGGGGGCCTATAGGGATGCTGGGGAGGGACTTTTCATGAGGGACTGTGGTGAGAGGACAAGGGGTAACAGGTTCAAACTTAAACAGGGGAAGTTTAGATTGGATATGAGGAAGAAATTTTTTACTGTAAGGGTGGTGAGGCCCTGGAATGAGTTGCCCAGGGAAGTTGTGAATGCTTCATCCCTGGCGGCATTCAAGGCAGGGTTGGACATAGCCTTGGATGGCATGGTTTAGTGGGAGGTGTCCCTGCCCATGGCAGGGGGGTTGGAACTAGATGATCTTCAGGTCCTTTCCAACCCTAACTATTCTATGATTCTATGATTCTATGTCACAGGACTGGAGGAGATATTCCTTCCACCCCCTAAAAATAATAATATATATATTCCCTTAATTTTCCTTTCAGTGTTTGGATTGACACACATTTAGGAACATACAGATTGTGTGACTGTATCTTGGAGGCATTGCATCAACATGCCATTTACACAGGACCATAATTGCTTTGTAGCTGCTTGGAAGACTGAAAATGTTACCAAGGTCTATTTAATACATGTACATTTTTAACTGCACATAATTACTTACATGCCGGTAAGACAGAAACTAAAGCTTCATAAATATATGAAAGGTACTGTTACAGCTTTTCTATCTACCATATTCTCTTTCGGCAGACAGAAAATGGCTAAATTACCTTTCTCATCCATGGCAAACTGTGAATGTAAGCTCTCAAACCCACCCCATGCTGAGAAGAAAACACAGCCCAGGCACCCCTGGTTATTACTAGTTGTCATTTTTTTTTTTTTCTTTATTTTAAGAGGCCTGTAAAACTTCATTATCTGATTTTACAGTGGTACTTTATTGGTAATGAGTAAAATCCAAGAAAAGAAAGCACAGAGAAATGAAATTGTATGTGCTGTGAGGTGGTCATTTGGCCATCCTGAGAGCAGGATTCTCCACAGCAGACAGTCTGGCACAAAACTGCGTCCAACTCATCTTAGAAAACTGTAAATCAAGACAAAACCTGTGCCCTAGGAACAATCTACAAATTGCATGAATTTTCATGAATGTGAAGGATCACGTCTTTTCTTTTTCCTAATAGCTACCCACATCATTTCCATCTGCAACATCCTAGTAGTAATCTTCATCCCGAAGCTTTCTTCAGTTTCTGCCTTCTTTCCCTTGACAGTTTGCCTTATTTTCATTGTCCCACCTCACCCAATTTGCTCCTTCTGCATTTTCACTTGTGTCTGCTTGTCTGACCTCAGATTATTTTTACTGCACTGTGTGCAACCTGGCATTCCACCTTGTCTTTTCTACATCTGTCCGTACTGATTTTAAGCACTTAAGGGTACTTTCTTTTCTACAATGCAGGATAAAAGAAAGGAATTGAAGCTTTCCAAAGTGATGCTTCAAAACTGAAGAAGTAAAGGCCTAGAAACACTAAAAAATAACCATTTAAATTTGAGCATAAGAGAAGATTCTGTAATTGTGAAGTTTATATCTTTATTATGGTCCCTTTTTACCTCTGAAACTTCTCTGCAAAGAAATAATGTGATAGAATAAAGTACCCATCATTAAGCCCTAGTATGTGTGGATACAGAGGTAAGCCAAAACAGAAATAGTTTATTTGGCTGTTGGCAAGACAGTATTATGAATTTAATATAGGAAGTGGTAATCCACACTGTATTTTAAGGTGCATTTAAATGTGCAAATGATAAACAGAAAGGAGCAATGCAAACTGCAATCAAACTGTATCATATTCTAGGCCTAGGAATTATCAAAATGAGATTGAATACAGAGTGAGGTGTGTGAGGGTTGTTATTATGAAGGATACTAATAGTAATACCTTTAGGGATTCACTTCTAGGTTTAATTTTTTTTTTCTCCCAGTGGAAAACCAGAGCTCTAAGGCAGCTGTCTTGCACAATCTCATCTATGTACGGTATAATAGTCTATGTATGAGCTTGCTTTTCTCATTTACCTTTTTTACAAACCCTCAGATGCAATCCAAAAAATTTCTGCAGATTGCTGGTTAAAAGCCAGTGGAACAAATACAAACCCCTAGACTGGGCACTGACTCAGAATAAACTCTTGTGATTGTACCACATTTATATTTTTGAGAGTAATTTTTTGAGTTTTAGACTGTCATGTGCCTGTGGTCTAGCTCCACTAAATCGATTTCAGATTTGTTTCACCCCCACCTGTGATTCTAGGTATATTAATTGCCAGATACTCATACATTGTTTGTCATGTGTTTATATCATTCTCTTCAGGGGACAGATGTTGAACAGCTGCAGAGGTGTATAATGTTTTGTATGTGTAAGCACTTAAATTTGTATTTTGCCTGGGATTACTATCCTTCTCTGTAGGATACCCAAACTTATTTATCTTTCAGTAAGATAACATTTGCCATTTAATATATTAGAGGATAATCCATGTTGTATTTGTTTAGTTGTGCTACTTGGAACATTAAAATCCAGGAACATTTATTCTGCAATGTTCTCAATTGGTTGCAGAAGCTGATAGCAGAATTTGCTGGAGATTTTAACTGCAACTGTTTCTACGTTTTGCTTTATGTAACTTACTATGCATTACAGTCAGTGCTACAGTGCTGTTATCCATACGTTTACTTGAACACAAATGCCCAAACTTGTTTGTGTGCAATTTTTCAACTAGCTGATGTTGGAGCCAGCTGAGGCAAAAGGAAAAGAAGAGTCAATATATACCCAGTATTACATTTCCCTAACAAGCAAGAAAGAAAACTGTCAGTTTATTGAAATCCCAGTTTGACCTTGCTCATGTGGGGTATTTAGACTTTGTAGAATTCAGATCTTGACTTTGCTGGAGCCTGAAGGTCAGATCTATTGCTGCAAAAAATGGAGCAGAACTCATACTGCTTATAAAGGTATGATATATGTATAAACTCAGGCAGCCAAAACACAACACTTTTGTCCAGAAGACATATTTGTGGTCCGTCATGGGTTCAGCAGCAGCAGTCATTTTTCTCTTTCTTGGTAGCTGATGCAGCGCTGTGTTTTTGATTTTGGGCCTGGGAACAGCGCTGATAACTCCAGTGTTTTCAGTTACTGCTTGGTAATGTTTAGGCTGGCCAAGGACTTTGTGAGTCTCCTGCTCTGCCAGGGAGGAGGGGAAGCCGGGAGGAAGGAGAGACAGGACACCTGACCCAGACTAACCAAAGAGATTATTCCATACCACAGCACGTCATGTCCAGGATGTAGAAACGGAGAGCAGAGACCCGGAAGGGTGGTGAGGGTGCACGGTGGGGGGAACTGGTGGGGGTGCACTGCGTGGTCGGGCTTGATATTGGATGGTGAGAAATTGTATTCTTTTCCCTTGTATTTTCTCTTGTCATTGTTATTGGTGGTAGCAGTAGTGGTTTGTGTTATACCTTAGTTACTAAACTGTTCTTATCTCACCCTGTGGGAGTTGCATTCTTTCGATTCTCCTTCCCATCCCTCCACGAGCGGAGGGAAGAAAGAGTGGGGAGTGAGTGAGAGAGCGACTGTATGGGTTTATAGAAGCTTAAACCACGACATGGTCTCCATGACAATGTCAGCCCCACAAGACCACTGCCTTAACATAAGTGACTTGAATACAGCTGCAGAACTTCAGATACTGACTTCAGGTCTTCCACCCTCCTGCAGCCCTATTGTCTAATGAGTTTGTTAGGGCTAAGCAGTATGTCTTAAACTGAATGCCGCAATACATATTCACTCCATATCTAAAGTGATGATAATGATTGTGTATAGTTTCACAATGAAATGAAGAAAAGACCATGCTTAAGAGCAGTGAGTACAGTTAATGCTGTTTTAATTGTCTTGCTATCCCAGAATGGAAGCAAAACTTTACAGTAAAATACTAACATTTCATATACAGTGTCACCTGCCTCCCTCATCTGTTAGAGTCTTCAAGATGATTTAGCTAGTTGGGTCTTTATACAATAAAAAAATCCAAAACATTTTGTAATAATGAAAACAAAAAGTACCATCTGACAGACAGCAGAGAAAGCGCCAAGGGCCAAGGGAGGCACCAAGGGCCCCATCTGGTGTAACTTGTATTGTCAGCAAGCACAGAGCACTCGTGGATAACGTTACTGCTTACACCTTGTAACTGGTCGATGATGTTAATTAATTACAATTAGATGTTCATTGCAGAACTTTATAGCTTGTATGGACAGATGAACATAGACTTGATTAACTACTGCAGACTAAATGAAAATATTTCTGAGACTAATGTTTCTGAAAACTATTAATAGAATTTAGTCAAGTAGTATTTCCTGTTGCTAACTGGCAACAGGGAAACAGATCATATAGCCATATCTCCAAGGAGTACATTAGATGAAGGATAGTAATATCCTTATGCAGTCATGTGGTCTGTGTGTGGATATTCACAGTAACAAATCTCCTGTCAAAAAGCTTTTGCATTGTATTTTTCAGCATCTGTACTCCTCCTAAAACCAGTATTATTCTGTATATGTTTATTTTTTTCCCTTTTATAAAGGGTCAAATCTAGCTCACAAGCTTTCGTGCTGACAGGCAACTGCTGCCAGCTTCAGCCTCCTGTAAGTAGTGTAATATTAAGGTGATGACAAGCAGGAGTTTGCACTCCCCACATTCTGGCACCTGTGCCCCTCTGTACCTTCCAATGTAATTTAAAAAAATGGAAGTGGAAAGACTGTAGAAATAAGTTCTGATGGGCAGGAAAAAAAAAATCTTTAAGAATAATGAGCAATGGATAACAGAAGACATCTCACTTTCAAACACAGCACCAAAAAGTAAGGGATGACAATCAATATTGAAAAGAGACTTAGACATCATACTGTTCCAACTGAAATAAGGTATAGTTGAGTAAGGATGCATAGAAAAAGCTGTATGCCCACTATTGATTTCAATAGAAGATGAATGAATCCATACGCTCACCCCTGTGTAAAATTCCCCCTGACCCTCTTTTCAATGATTACTGAATCATCAATACAGCTACAAGACAGGGAGAGCCTGGCTCAGCAGAAGGTCCTCAGGAAAGGATCTAAAGGGTGGGAGGATCTCAAAAGCAAACATGAAGGTCCCAATCCTGTTAGTCTTTTCTTGTCTACAGCAGATGTAGCCTGAAGTTAATTTTGTTCTCACAGAGTCCATTGTATCTCCTCTAGCAGATGCTTACCCACTCTGTTTTGCCAAGTCACTGCCTGCTGTGACCAAGTTCAAGCATTAATTTACAACTGGGTTTTGTTTATCTTGCATTCTTTTATGGGTCTGGTTTAGTGTGTGGTAACGCAAACCACTCTTTGTCAACTGCCTTCAGTTGAGAGAGTGATAGCTGGAAGGGTGCAGAAAAAACAGGTAAGGGCAGAAAAATGTAACTGGAAATCAGAATGACTATATCACTTTTACCAGGGTAACACCTATCGCAGAATCTAGCCCCAAGTCAGTGCTAAGGAAGAACTCCAGAAAGTTAGCAAGTAATACACTGAAATATTTACAACACGACAAAACCAAACAGCCTTTCTATTTCCCTTAGCTTCCCAGGAAAATGGAGACCAAACAGACTAAACAAAGCACAGCCACTGAATAATCAGAAGTTTGGATGAAGGAGGTGCTGCTGGTGGGAAATATGTAGGAAAATGCTCCAAGATATTAGTTTTCTTAATCTAGATTAAAAAAAGTCTGCTGGTAGTCCTGGAGTATCTAAAAACTTACTACAAGAGAAGGGAAATAAGCTATTATTTGTGCCATGTTGCAGCATAAAGACAATAACCTTAAACTGTAAGAGGTAAGGAACATACAGGTTCACAGAATCTCTTCTCTGACTATTACAAAACTGTTAGACAAAACCTCCTTGAGCAATGTTGCAGGCTAGTTTGTTCTGCCTTCAGACAAGATGATAAAATGTGTGACCCCTAAACCTCTAACTCTAATCTCTGCTCTTTTTCCGTATAAAGAGGAAAACGTACAGCAGATGTCGATTTATGTAACTTATCTCTACATTGTGAGATAAGTAGAAACAAATAAAGGCTTGCATCAGAAGTGTTACAGGTGCAAATTCAAGCATTAAAATGTTACCAAGTATTAAAATTCCTGTGTTGTCATAAATTATCCCATGATGTGACCAATCAAAATTCTTTGATTATATCCATGCTTATTATTATTTCAGAACACACTGTCTCATGCCCTGAAGAGTGACTGTTGTGTTCTTACATTATGTGAATCCTCATGCCCTTCAACAGAAATGCATTTTGTTCAAATCCTGTTCTGAATACAAAGCTGTTCATTTCCAAACGGGCAATTTGCCAGTGTTGGCACCATTTTCTCTTACTGCTTCTCATATATTAATGAATTCTTCTTCGCAAAATCCTCCCAAGCTTAAATGAAGTAATCTCCCATAGAACTTAAACCCAAAATTTCAAACCTACACAGTAATAATGATTGCTCAACTTAAAATATGTTAAGCCTGATACTTCACAGCCTGATTTTGCCTTTGACACTGAGACATTAAATTTCCAAAACTTTATTTAAAATCATAGACAGTTAAACACAGTCAAAACTTCTGCACACCAAGGACATATGGCTCATGCTGGCTATTCAAATAGTATAAAATACATACACAGTAGTGTCTTGTAGGACATTTTGCTAAAATAACTAATAGGCAACAGACAAGAATCCTCTCTTAAAATCTTGGACAAAATCCTAAGTAGAATCAGGATTTTTTTTTCCCCAAGAAAGTATTTATTCTTTACACTATCCCTACCTCAGTCCTTGCTACCAAATGGAGACAACAGATGAGGAAAGCTTCATCAAGCCTGAGGGTCACTGATGACCTACAATGTGCAAGCTAGCTGTGGTGCAAGAATTGAACCTCTGCGCATGTGTATTTTATGTGTACATCATACACATGCACGCACATACTATACAAGCTGTCAAACAACTCTGAGCAGTCTCAGCCGTTAGCTGAATTGGGTATGACCTGTGGGCATTCAAATCTTTCAAAATAAAGCTTCCAGTATATTGAATGTTTAAACATGCATTTAAGTGCCGATATGAAAGTTTTCCTTTTGAAAATGTTAGAAATATATCATTTTTTGAAATGTAACCTGCAGAAGGAAGAATATTTAGATACACTAAAATCTTACTATATTCAGAAAACTGTCCATATGGCCAAATACAAAGCAATAATTTAACAGGGAGACTAATACATGAAAAAAACAAACAAACAAAATTTTAGAAGACACAACACTCACACCAGTAAATTATGTCATACACTCAGGAATACAAGCAAGAGCTTGGCTTGGTGTACTCAACTAATTTTTGTTGAAATTTAAATATTTGGCTTAGAGGTCTGATTTTCTGCTGAAGTCAGTGTAATCCCTGTTGGAAAAGCAGTTCGTTTGTTCTCCTTTCCTTATGCTCAGACAAAGGAGCTGTGCCAGCAGAAGGTACCACATATTATCATTCTGCTGGATAAGATCAGCCAAGAGGTGGTGCCTTAAGATTTTTGTGTCTGAAGAAGTCTGTAAGCTAAATTGTACATTTGTAAAACTTGCCAAACTGTAACCTTGTAAGTGGTTATTTTTCAGCAGGTAAAAAAGGCAGTGAGTTTCAAATATCCTACTATTAATATAATGTTCTCATTTAAAATATGTTAAATAAAAGTCCCTGAGGATTATTTTAGTTTAGGTTTTGTAGATTTGCTGTCAAATCCTAATGAATAAAATCAATCTAAATCACGGTGAATCAGATTTAATGAGACCACTTTTTTTCTTTTTACAGTGCTAAAAGTTTGTCTCTTCAATTACCTAATTATCCATTGATTCAAGATAAACATGTTTTCAAGTGCCAGTCTGGATAATATCCAAACTCATAAATTCTGTAGCTTAGAAACATTAAGGCTGAGGCCACCCCAAACTTGGAGCAAATTCTGTGTGTGTCTCTGTGCATGTGTTTGTGTGTGCTATGCCGGGAAATGAGTTAACTAGCTCAAAGTAACTAATGATGAGCAAACTTGAAGTAAAAACAAAAAAGTTTCTAGCAGCTGATCATACTAATTTTAAATGCTCCCACATGTTCAGTTATTTTGCTGTAGTTTCCAATATGGTAGAGCAGCAGTTGATTCTCTTCCCATGGCAGGTTGACATAGTTCTATATTTTGATAGGTAACTTTAGACAACTTATTTAACAGCTATGTAACTGATCAAACAGGAGAAATTTTGTCAGTAAGCTGGAAACAGTAATTTCTAAAGAAAAGTCACTCATCACCCACAAAGTCCATAACCTGCTACCCAACACATTATTAACCTTCTCAACCACAACGGGAGAAAGCTGCTCATACTGTGTTCTGGATGCCAAACTAAATATGACTTTTAAGCTTACAATTCAATCACACTCTCTGTTAAAATCAAAGCAATTCTTAAAAGGAAAGGATGCAGCCTATGCATAGGAACTTTTACAGATCTTCCACTGTATTTTTTCTTTTTTGCTATCAAAATCTTTTTATAGTTTTCAGTTTCATTTGCAGCAAATGCTACCACATCTAAAAGAAAAGAAAAAGAAAAAAAAATAAACCCTAAAATTTATTTTTTGATCCCTTCTCCTTACAATCTCTCTAATCCCTTCAAGTGGAGAAACAAAGAAAATCATTACTTTGGTAATGTTTCAGCCATACCTTTTCAATAGCAACACTGAAATGTTAGTAAAATTATTCATATTTATTCTCCTAGTATCCCCTTCTTTGCCATTATAAGCTTACAGATAGATCCACATATATAGCCTCTCACACTGAGGAAGTGTAACACAAGCCTAGAATATTCCTGCCAGACAGACATAGTCCTAAACATCCATAATGACAGAGATTACAGTTTTTATATGTCATATACTAACATCTCCTCAGCCTTGTAATTTTTTCCCATATCTATCAAAGTCTCTGCTAATTAAAATTACTTTTTCCCGGTCCTTTCTTTAACAAGAAGAATAATAAACCACCTTTCTATTTAACCAGAGTTTAATAGAAAACAGTTATTTTCTCAGCCTTCTCTTTTCTAGATTAGACTGCAATGATTTCTGCAAGTTTTACACAAGCCATGGATTTCTTACATCTTTTATTTCTTATTATTACCTTCAACTTTCCTCCAGCTAGTGGTCACATTGCAGCTGAGCTTTAGCAAGGCATGTTCGTGCTGTGAGCATAGCAATGAGGGTACCAACATGCAAGAAAACTCAGGACAACAAAATCTGGAAAAACAATGTGAAAAGCTAATTATCCATATAACCAGCCCTGAGAGAACAGCAGTTTCTCTCAGGATGAGATCATTGTACTGCTGATGAATTAACTGAATGGGTTTTATCATTTTTTGTGAATGTGGGTGTTTCTTGTTAATCCAGAACAAGAGCAATCTCAGTGTTTTTATACTTCAAACACTGACTCTACACAGGCAGTGATTTATCATCAGCATAGAAGGAAATGCACAGCACGACAATAGCTTATTAGAAACCTGTGGTTTGCACAATTTTGTACTGCTACAGTACAAAGTCTGCTGTAAAAACAACACAAGAAATGTGTGGTCATCACTAGGAAAACAGATTTGGAAAACTTCAAAACATCATAGTATAGTATTTGTGTTGAACATGAACTTTTACTTACTATTTTCATTTTGTTCATTCTATAAGGAAAAAAAAAAGCCCTCCTTAAAAGTCTCTCTCACCACACATACACTCTCTGATAATGCAAGTACATCTTAAAACCTATGGGTCCTAAACAGATATTTTTGAAGATATTTTTCTTTGCTTCCATGCATACAGTGCTCTAATTCATACCAGAACCTGTCCTCAACATGAATGACCTTACAGAAAGCTGGACAGATATTAAGCCAATCAGGTAATAAAAAAATAAAGGGAGAATTCAAATGAACATACTGTACATGCATTATAAAGCTTTAAATTCCCATTTATATTCTCATTCAGTAACAAAGTGGCCTCAATTCTCTCTAGCTTAATTGCTTTCAACTTGAAGGAAATCACTGATTGGATGATTTAAGTCATGTAGCTTTTGCTTGGATATTTCAGTTATTAAATAAAGGAAAAGAAAAAAAAATGCTTTGAGACTTCCCTACTAGGCAGAATAACAAGCCATTTTCCATCTCCTTCACAAATAACACATTCTAACTCACATATTCATGGTAATTTCAGTAAGAGATGAACATTCTGATCAGAAGCTTAATCAGCTGAGGACTGAAGGAAAGGGATCTGAAAGGCATAAGAATAACTACACTAATGACACAGAGATAGTTTAAAACAGAAGTGACAGAATGTGTTGTATCAGCTGCGAATTGTCTCAAGCCATCAAACTCAGGGATTTTTAACAGGGCTGTTGCTGTTCATGTGTTCAGCCTGGTTTGTTGGGATGGTTCAAATAGTTAGTAACCAAAAGCACTGGGGACACCCCATAAAAGAGCAAGTTGGGGAAATAAAGATACTGTAGTGAGATGACAGCTGAATCCTTGAGGTGGGCTCAGGAGAACCTGAGCAAGTGAGAGGCATGATGCTGTATCCAAGGTCCTCTGGACCCACTAGCTAAAATGTAACTTTTGATAAGTGAAAGGAGCTTTACTGACTTGCATCCTGTTTTATTTTTTCACGATTTTTGTAAAAAACTGTGGTTTTTTTTTTTTTCCATAATTATTGACATTACTCAAATATTGTTTCTACTAGTAGCAACACAGCTATGAAATCCATTATAAGGCGCATACTGCATACGAAAAAAAACTTACTTAAGTTCCTGTTGCAGTGGATGATTCATCAGTATCACACTAGCTTTATTCTCCAGATAGCAGTACTGATTGTTAGATAATAATTGGACAATTAAATAATTAGTAAGCTATTCTTATTAACCCTGACAGTGTCCACCTTGCCAACTTTTTCACAAAGTTTTATAATCACTCAGGGACTATCACTGCTATTAGTACCTGTTTTTTCTTTGAATGAAACATATTCTGAGTTCCAAGTACAATGCATCTTCAAGTATATACAGAAGACTGGATATTAATGCCAGTCATCAATGATTAATTTAATATTAGATTGATAAAAAGGCATGCCCAACAGCAAATACACTCACACAGTTACTTGAAAACATGCATACCTATACTATTTTTATTATCTTAATTACAGTATTCTCTTTGATCCAAACTATAACTGGATGTTGTTAACAAGTTCCCTTTTAATGCAGTTACCTAACGTGCTGGAAATTTTAATTCCTCCAGTTTTGTCAGCGACTGTGAATACTTTTTACCTTTATTTGCCAACATTTCCGTACCAGCCAGATTTCTTAGTGAGCAGAAATGTAATGCTGTGCAAGAAACTAAGTTTCAAAGAAGATGAGGTCCAGGGGAAAGGTAAAGGTAGCAGTGTTTTATGCCTCAGTTTACTTAGTGACAATTAAAACCCAAAAGACGGAATAGTGAAGAGCTGGAAGCAGTTTCCTGAAAATCTGAGATCAGTCCAAAAAAACAATAATTTTTTTTCCTAAATGTTTAGCCACTATTTGAGCCAGGGGATGACAACACGGGCAAACACAATTTGAAAAGATTTTATTTTTTTTGGTCTGATTAAATATCTTTTCTACTCTCAGTTGTTTTGGCTCCACTATCACACCATTGCTAACTGTTCATAGCCTGAAAGAGGTTGTGGAGGGGGAGGAGGAGCAGCAAAATCTGAATTCTTAATGAAAATTTTCCCATTATGATTAGCTGTTACAAAATTTTGGTGTGCTTTTTATTTGTTTGTTTGGTTTGCTTTGTTTTTTTAGATGAAGAAGATTCTTTTTCAGGTCACGTTTAGAACTTTCTAGAACTTAAGTGTGTCTTATATGTATCTTATAGCTTTTTGAAACTGCTTTGTGACAAGAGAAGAAATGGCTTTTTTAATAATGGCATGTTATTAAAATAGTAATGATTTTGCTGTTTAAAAGTGAGCCTTACACTCCTTTTCGATCAGCAGAAAATGGTGACTAACCTGAGATCAGTCCAAAAAAAAAAAAATAATTAAGACTCAGAGATCTCTCCCAAGCCTTGCATACGCTATAAAAGCTCAGACAACTGAGTAAACAGAAACTAAAAAAGGCAGCAGACAGTAAGTGTTGATGTTTTATTTTTACCCTGAAAGACTCCCCTGTCTAAATAACAATGAAGCAAATAAAAAAAATATATACCGGTCTGACCTCCTTTGCTTTTTGAATTTGTGCTCTCTTCCCCTCCTGCTAGAAACCGATCTCTTCACTGATAATGAATTCCTTGACTTTGTCTCCCTTTTCCTTGTTCGGGAAATCACTCAAAATCCAACTGCAATTTATTGCACTGTCAGGGCATTCTGCCAAGTCAGGCCAAAGACTTTCTCGCTGCCTACCCGAGCACGCCTGCAGGTATCACGTTGTCTCCAGCTACTGTCTGAGAACAGGGGCGAAGCAGGAGGCTGTGCCTGTCTGCAGTCCAGACATGGGGTCCCTCATCAAGCTAAATAGGAGAAACCATTCAAACATTCCTAATTTAAAAAGAAAGAAAAAAAGAAAAAAAAAAAGTAGGGGTTTAAAATAGAGATACTTTTAATCCTCTCACTGAGGTCCAAACTGTTGAATTGGATGCACGGCACCGTCTGTGGCTACTTGCCTAAGTGCCAGCAGTGCCGCCCAGTTCCTTGGTGACAGCTCTCCTCCTCATTGGGTCACAGCATGGCACCTGCTGTCTCACCCTCTGAATGCAAAGGGGGATCTATGGGAAACCCAAAATGCCTCCTAGTGCAGCCCAGGAACCCACTTTATTCTGCAAATCTGTTTTGTTACCAATCCATTTACCTTATATTGTGCTTAACTCAAGGAAAATAAAAGGTAAATGCAAACTCTATCCATCATGTCTGTATTTATGATTTCTTTTCTTTTAAAGATACAGAAAATAAGAAAAAATATAATTACTTTCAGGAAAGTTGATTTGGAAAGGTCTGTCTCTATCTCCTCATCAGCCCAAACCTCACTCTATTTCCTTCACAGGGAAGAAAAAAAAAAAAAAAAAAAAAAGAAAAGAAAATCTCTCTGACCTCTTAAGGATTGTTTTCCATCCTTTGGAATGGCTTTTCCATACCCAGGCACTATCTCCTGTGCACTACCTCTCTGGCAAGGAAAAGTTATAATTCAATGATGTGTAAAAACTTTCCCACTCCCTTAGCTTTCTAGTGTAAACTGCTCAGTGGACCTTATATTACATTTTTATCTGTCCAATAAATGCATACATTCCAGAAGTACAGTTATACACAGCTTGAGTAAGAAGATACGCAATGGCAGCTAATTGCTCTGCATAACAGGGTTCACATGACCAACCTCTGACTTTTTCCACTTACACCTACAAGAATTATGTCAGAATAAATTCACAAGTAGAAAGAAAAACATTAAAAGGCAGAAAAACATCTTTGTATGATTTTTCTATATCTTCTCTCAAATATGATATTTTAAACTCTGTCCTTATGCAGAAGGCTGCATTTCAAAATGTCTTACTCTTGCCTTTCTCCTATTTTCTGAAATTTTAGACTGAAGCAAATTTCCCTACTGTGTTTCAAAAATATCATGATGTATATTTAATTGCTCTTATTTTCATACTGTGGTTTTGATTTTAGCCACAGAAAAATCTGTGCTTAGAATACTTAGAATCATTATGATTGGAAATCATAGAATCCTAGAATGGTTTGGGTTGGAAAGGATCTTAAGATCATCTAGTTCCAACCCCCCTGCCATGGGCAGGGACACTTCACCCTAGACCACATCACCCAAGGCTCTGTCCAGTCTGGCCTTGAACACGACCAGAGATGGAGCATTTACCACTGCTTTGGGCATCTTGTTCCAGTGCCTCACCACCATCACAGTAAAAAACTTCTTCCTTGTCAGGAAGATATCAACTGATTGCTATGAGAAACTTAAAATGTAACATTATTTTTTTTATTATTTTTTTTTTAATTTTTATTTTTTTCTGTTGGAAATGGTACATAACACCATAACACATTAATAGATGCTGTTCTTCTAACATCACCCTATCACAATCTCTTCCTGTATGCATTTACAAATGTTGTGTGAAAGAAATAAGCAGAGCTTGTGGGGTTTTTTATTTCTATAACATAGCAGAAGGAAAAGCCGATTAAAAGATTTATTCAAATATTTACATGACACACACTGTTGCAGTATTTAAGTGTGAGCTTGCTCCTTTTGCAAATCTTTTTAGCAATACATCTTTTCTCCTCATTGTTACTACTACCTTTTAAATAGTAGTTACAAATTTCAGTGACTTCAGCCTCTAATTGGTCTCTGCATTCTTCTCTCCCTCCTCTTCTTCTCCTCCTCCATTACGCCTTGTCTTTATAGTAATTCATGTGGGAGGCGCCTAAACCATTTCCTCACTCCCAATACTTCTCTACACTGCTCCATGCATCCTCCCACATGCCAGCTTTGCTCTGCACATCCTCTTTGTAATCTCACCCTATGCACCCTTTCTCTACACATCTCCTTATGTTTGGAACAGTTTTGTAAATGGGTGCTAGATCAATACCCTCCACATATCAAATGCTGTCATCAAAATTCATCTTTTCCTGGAAGCCTATGAAATATAGTAGAAAATTATGATCGGCATCCTAAACAGTATTTGAGCCACTGTTACAAGCTGCAAGTTTCTGGAACCCGTAGTACACCTGAATCAACAGCCCTATCTGCAGTTCCTGCCTTTCCCTGTTTCTTGGCATTCCCAAAGAAAACAGAAAATGGATTCTAGTTGAAATTAAGACAGTCTGATACTTATATTATTCCACATTGATGTCTAAGCAGTATGATCAGGACTGAACATTTCAAGTGCTCCTGTTGGGAGGGAACTGCAGTATCTCCCTCCTCCAATGCATTTTTCTGTATAAAATGTCACTATACATTCTCCACTGCCACTGTGATGCAGTGGAAGGCAACAATTTACCTTGAGCACTAGAGATAATTAAGTATGTATATTTAGAGTATAAATATGCAGATGTACACTGTTAGCAGTGCATTTTACAAAATTAATTTCTAATGTTCCTGAATGCATCCAAATATCAGATAATTGAAACAATATGCATTTTGTGCTCTCTAGTAAATACAAGGGATGCAGAGACATAAAGAAAATAAAATGCTTTGTCTATAGACATTTAGCTGGTTTGTGACAGAGCTGGGAGAGAACCTAAATCTTATCTATGCTCTTGTGAGCTTTAAATGTATTACCTCCCCTATCATATACGCATGGTGATCAAAGTCTCATGAATATGCACGCTGATTGCCAGACTATCTGGAGTCTTATAAAAAGTCATTCCTCATGAGTAGAGCAGACCTAGACTGAAGCCCTCAGCTAGAGATAAAATTGTTCTAACTCAGCTCATATTTATTTCACGGTCACTGTATTTGTTGACAGTCATCAGCACGATCATCGATTTTACACCAGTTACGGGGACCAGTAAAAGTAATAGCTTCTTTTTCTTGACCACTGAAGAAAAGAAGCCCCATATTAATAGTTATCGAAACTATGAACTGCAGACATCTTACTTCAAAGGCATTTGATAGATGATATATTATTGAAAAACAATTTGTTCTCCATCTCTGTTTCTGATCACCATTTTCTTTCCTACTAGCCTTGTTCTAGCTTTTTCTTCAATACATTTTTCACCAATGAGTCTGGTGTCTGGAAGATTCACAGTGATATGGGTAGACACAGCCATTCCCTCTGGTAACAGCCTCCCTAACACAGGTCCGATACTTGCACTGTTCTACTCTTAACAGAAAATTGCTTGGTGTAACATTAGTATTAATACTGCAAAACCTCTAACTAGGCAAATTATTAGTTCCTTGTTTGGGGTGCAGGGGGATTTGGCATCCACTAGACATAGCCTGGAATAACCAAAAAATGAAACACAGTTCAGGTTGGCAAAAATGCTGAAAGCCTAAGGCAAGTAACATACTTACACCTTAGAAACATAATAATCTTGCTTGTTCAAGAGCTTTTTGAATAGCAGAATCTTTCTTCTCTCAATTTAAAGTTCAGTTATAGAAGAATAACAAAAGTTCTTTCATTCATTGTATGATAAGAAATAAGCTTAGTAGCTCAGGTTCCATTGTAAGCTCATAGAAGAATACATAAAAGCTTCACCCCTAAACATCTAACAAAACTTGCAGGCACAGAGATGTAAAATTAATCGCACCCAAAACACATTCATGAGTGCAGAGAGGGGACCCATTCAGAATTAAGAAGTTTTCCAGTAGTGCTTTAGTTGTTTATTGATAAATGCAAAATTTTTGGATCGTGAAGCAACTAAATGTATAACAGCACAGACTTGAACATGGAAGAACAGGAGGGCTTCACCTTCTGCTGCTATACGAAGTTTATCATAGGCATAAAGGCTTGTGGATAAGCTCCGTATTCCTTAGCATAGTAAATGGTCTTCGCTGTGTGAGTGTAGCTTCGGCTTGTAGAAGAATGATGGGGACAATGAGCAAACCATGATAGCACTACACGTTACAGGAGAAAATGCAATGTAATAATACTTAACACATTAATATGTTATTCTTACAGGAGAACAAACATCCCAGAACAGCCTGGGCTTCATATTTAAAAACCAAAATAAAACCCAAAGTGTGATTTATAATCATATGCTTGCACTGTATAAACATGACTGCCTTAAGAAGCTATTGAACACACAGATGTATGCAACTCACTCATTTACTGCTCAACTTGCAACATTTTTTTTAGTATCTAAAAAACATTCAGATGTTTTTGTGATTCTTTTGATGAATTCAAACCAGTGAGTTACCTAGACAGCAATATCATGCTAATATTTTGACACAGAAATATGTCTCTACTATCAGCATGAAAGAGTAAAATGAAAGAAAAAAAAAAAAAAAAGGAAAAAAAAAAGTAACAAATCATTTTTAAATAGCCAGAATGCTTTTTCATTATTTTTTTGCATTCTGCATCAAAAACCAGTCACAAATAAATATATAAGTTGGGGCTTATCAGTTAAAATGTATGTCAGATAGCCAATTAGCAGAAGAACATATGTCAGATAATTAAGGAAACTGCCAATAAAACCAGTAAAGAAATAGCTCCTGAAATGCAAAACATGTATTCTGAGAATATTTCCACCCAGTGTTTTTATTGTGAAACAAATTGGTATTGCTTCATGAAGAATCACACTGTGAAACATGACAATTGCTTTTGGTCTTTCCTACAGGCCAGAGCTTAGATATATGCTACAACAGGCACTATTAGTCTCGCATGTGGCACTGAAAAAGGCAACTATCTGGATAAGAATGGTTTATAGCTAGCAGGTAACAAATGAAGGAAAAAGCCTCTCTTCTGTTCCACCGTTCCTCACAGAACCCAAAGGGTTGGGTAAAAATTCTTACATCCCTGACAGATAAGATGAGTTAACACCAAACTTGGGATTCATCTAGTAAATCCAGCAATGTACACAGAAGCAAAGAAGAGGATTGCTGATGGCAAATTTGAAAGCTTCAAGTTCTTTCAGATCAGAACTTGCAGAAAATCAATTTATACATGAATTTTTATTTTTCTGTTAAAACAACTCTGGAGTCAGATGAAGTCAAGATCCCCATCTGCTGCAGAAAGAAATACAGCTATATTCAGGAATTACATTATAAAACTTCTTTGTAAACTTTACACACAAGCTGTTCTTGTCAGAATTAAAGCCATGTGATAATGCATCTTCATATTCAATCAAGCTTTAAATAAAGAGTGACAAAAGTCCACATATGGATGACAAGCTGTTCTACAGTAAATATTTTTGTATTTACTGAGAAGGGGCTTATGGCAGTTTAGGACATATTCCACCAGATATTTCAATCTAAACCACTTGCAGCCTAATAAACCCAAGATAAAATCCTTGTTCTAAAATCCTCACCAAATTTAGTTTCTAAACTAACTTGATACTATTCCGATTTAGTTATGTTTTTTGCTTCATCATTCGCTTGAAAACTTTTCTCAGCTGGGAGCTGTTATAGAATGGAAGACTTTTAGCACCCTGTATTTTAAGCAAGGCTTTACTCCCAGATGATACTGAATGTATCTACAGAAAAGGAAAAGCAAATACAGTTTAATTTTACCATTATAGCTGCCCCTCTAAAGCAGAGTGAAAATTCTTCTATTTTTTTTAATACAATTAAAGTTGTTAAAAACATTTCCAATATTCCTGCAACTGAGGGGATACAGCACAAAAAAACCTCAAAAGTTCCTTCTCCATGTACTCTAGCTAGAAATACAATTTACAGAAAAAGAGGTAAAAGAAATTCTTATGACAAGCAGGGATAAAACTGTTTCTTCATTTTCGAGTCCATTTCAACAAGATGCAAGGAACATGTTGGAATTAATACAGTTAACTACTTGCTATGATTCATTACACATCACTGTTTGGTTAGAGCAACTTTGCAAGTAACTCAATAAAGCAATGAAAACGTAGTTTATAAAACACCTAAATGAAACAGATACACTATATGCAGTCACAGACAAGCACACATCATATAAAATAAAACCTAATGCAGATAAATAATCTTACCCTGATGTTGGATCAACAGCTATGGCCTTAGGGTTATTAAGGTCAAGCTCGATGAGGGTAATACACACTGATCCATTCTGGTTGCAAACAAAGATCCTGTCACTGACGTGATCCAAAAAGTAAAAATTTCCAGTGATCCAGTCGATTGCTATTTGCTGTACATCTGCCAAAAAAAAAGGAAGGAAACAAAAAAAAGCTCAGTAGTGCAATTGTAATACCATAACTGAACCACTAGCTGCTTCACCAAGCAGATGCTCTTGTCGGTTAGAGAGTTCATGCTGTTTTCACATGTGTTATGTGGTATATAACAAGGAATCCAATTCTCAACACACAAATATTGGATGGAGAGAATTTTTCCTTTAAAAGTACAAAAGTCTGATTGCAACTTCAAGGGCATGAAAGATGCAGATTTGTCTGTGGTTCTCTTATATATTTTAAAGTTTGTCATGGTGAATTTTTTTATGGCATATTCAGAAGCAACATCACTGAATGATGGTGCATCTGTGAAATAGGGGTATACACCACTGCTGGTAGCAGACTGTGGTGGGAAGGTAGCCTCTGAAGCCACTCAGGTTTTGAATTTAGTGTTTAGGGATGTCTGTTAGCCATGGGGATGCTACACTGATAAAGCTTATAAAAGTTTATTTGTTGTGATTAAAGGGGACTAAAACCAGACAGCGAAAAGTTCAGAGAAAATCTAAAAAAGCTGTGGGTAGATAGGCATGTCTAAGACCATTGCAAGCAATAGCTACATGCATGTGCAAGTTGTTCATTCTCATTTAAATGACTTTTTGGGGTTTTTTTGTAGTTCTGAGAAATTTCAATGCTGCCAGATTTCTGATTCAATTGCCACAGTAAGAAACATTAAAGTAACTGTCTGCGTGATACTTGTACAAAGATGTTTCTTAATGATTCCGGGAGATCTCCTTCCCTTCTCAAGATGCTTTGGCAGCTTAACAACTACCTAACACAAATGTTTTAAAGCAATCAGTTATTTTTCTTGTGGGATCCTGGAACCACTTTTCATAAATGTCTTCTAAATCCTGCATTTTCCTTGTAAGTCAAGCTACCTGCCCAAAGATAGCCTTACCGTTATAATAAGCAACATATAAAGAAGTGCAAATAACATAACATTATCAATATAAATTAGATTTCTTTACTTTCTATTCTTGTTGACAGCACTGTATCAATACCTGTTAGCCTTTTAGAGAGCATTAGTTAATACTAAATGAAGAAAAACTCAAATACCATAACAACCTAACAATATAACAAACAACTATAACAATATTTCTGTTAAATGTTTTCAATGTTAAATATTAGTGGTTTTTTTAATTTTATAATATATATGTTTATTATATTACAATAGTTTCAAAATACTGTCAACATAAGTTGCAATTCCATCATGATGAGAGAAGCCAGATGTGATAAAATATAATTTCACATAGTAGGTTTTTTTTTTGTTTGTTTGTTTTTTGTTTTCTTTTTGTGTGTGTGTGGTTTCAGGTGTTTTTTTTTCTTGTTAATTTCAATTTTCTTTATTTCTACCATCTTTCAGAAGTCTAATTTTTAGGGTATTTTTCTGCATTCCAACTGTTGCTATGATCACGTATGTGCTGCACTGGAGAATGAAAAGTAAACTTGAGTCAGAAAAATATTGTAGTCATTCAGTTTTTGACAATAACTGAGTGCTTATGAGTCATGCATTTGCTAAATATTCAGCACAGAAATGGAGACTCATGCATTGCCCTTCAAAGTGCAGGTAACATAAACAAGATTTACTTTATAAAATACCAGGAATAGTGACTGTATTCCATCTCAGCTGTCCCATTACACAGTTCACTGCTGTCTCTACTAGATCAGATTTCTCCCCTTGCGCTATCCATTTTCGTTTTAATTCAAAGTGAATATTATGACTCTTCCCTTCTGATAGCCCTATTACTAAGATATGCTGAGACAGAATAAAGAAATGCTCCATTTAGTCCAGTATCCAACCTCCAGAGGAGGCCAATGTCAGGTGCACTTTGAAACATAATGTGAGCACTAATACATTTTAGACAATAGGGAGAAAAAGTGTTTTGTTTTGTTTTGTTTTGTTTTGTTTTGTTTTGTTTTTTCTTGGCCAAATAAAATATAGGATATGCTCTAAAAAACACAAGAAAAAAACTCTGTCCCACTAGAAATCAGTACTAGCTTAAGCATTTTCAATGTGCCTCCCTGTGCATTTTCAGGAGTTGGATTAATGGAATTAAAGGTTTATGGCTCACTGATTCAATGAGACTTTTGAAAATTGAAGATAAGCTTTCATGTAATAGAAGCATTTCTGAAAATATTATTTATAAATTGGGATGGAAGGGATTCAATTTTAAATATTTGTAAGGATAAAACTAGTAAATTTCTGCAATAAAAGCTCTGGGAGACTGCTATACATCAGGAAATGGATGAAACGGAGAAAGCTGCAGGAGCAGCCAACTGGAGGAGGATACTGTTGTCTTCTTAATACGAAGGAAAAGTACCTATTTATACATAAATGTGATATATATACATGAAAGGCATGTCACATACAGATTATTAGATCTGTTAACGTAAAAATGCTTGCATTTATAACATGCTGGCTCTATTCTTCCCTTATTTATTTGTTAACATAACACAAGAAATGGCACTAAGCAGGTTTTTTATATGGAAAACAAAGGTTATTAACTGAAGGTCATACTAGGGATAACTATTCCATCAATAAGTTAAAACTGAGGTTGCTTATCAATCCAGGAAAGAGAGACATCCAGAAGGAATTTCACACCACAATATTTGTGTCTAAAGCTTCAGAAGGCCTTTGTGGCTCTTAACACCTATTTACCCAACTTCCCCTCCCCAGGAGGTTGCCTTTGGGAAGGGTATGGATGCACCAAGGGTGCAGGCTGTTACAGAGACTTAGGCTCATTACAACTCCATTCCTTATAAAGCTCTTCCTTATAAAGCATGCTACACTTAAAGACTTACTCTTAGAGTTTTCAGAAAAAGGGACACATTAATTCACATTTTTCTTCACAAGTCTACTGCCTGAAATGGAGATCTCCCACTACACGAAGAATAAAAATAGACCTTCTGGGGCAATACATCACTGTAATCTAGTAATTAACCTACACATTCAATGCATGTGAATTTCACAGTTACAAACATGTTGTGTACTGCAGATACCCTTGATCCGGCTTGGGTTTTGATTTCTTTGTATCATGTACTCTGCAGTGAATTGGATGCACCCAGTTTCTCACAAGAGAAGTTTATAAAACATTGTTCAAGTCCACTCCCCCATAAAATTATATTCTACATGAAAAATCCACTTAGCCAGCAGATAACAGTTTTTATGAATCAGACTTTTAATCTCTATGGTTTTGCTAGCATCTATGCATTAAGCTGTTTGAATGGCTCTCCAGTTATCACACAAATTGAATGTGCTGTATACCATAGAGACAAAATTTGGGCTGCACTGGGGACTTTTAAAATATATATAACTACTTATACTCAAGAAGTTACTGAATTAATTTCATGACTATTTCTGGATACATAAGTTATACCCCAGTATGTACAGTTGTCTAGACCACTCGCATCTTTAAAGTAATTAGCTTTTTTTTCTTTCATTTATACAGTTTTGATCTACTAAGAGAAGTATCCCCCCTGGAAAACACACATATTTATTCTGAGCAATCTTGTTATATCTTTTTGAGGTTTTTTTCCTATATAAATAACAGTTTCCTTGGAGCATTTCTGCTAAATGTGATCATCCTTCCTTTATTACTTTCTAAAAACTAGGATATCTTCTGAAGGACTTCATAAAGAATAGTTAAGACATCATATAGTCTAAATTCTACTCTAGTTAATGACATTATGTAGACCCTGGGTACTAGCAAAAGCATGACTAGTATTATATTTTTACTATTTTTAAAACACGCAAATATTATTATACCTTTAGAGAAAAAAGCAATTTTGTATGAGAGTGCCTAAATCTTCAGAGGGTACCGGAAATATGTCTCATGGCAAAACTATAAGAAAATGAGAGACACACTGAATGTCTGTCTTCTTTCACTTTAATTTTCAAATACATATCTTGCACTGTATGCATTACTACATTTATTTCAATTTCAAATCAAGACTTGCACAAGAAGACTTCAGTTAACAGAAGCAAGGGAAAAGCTGCACCATATTCTTGCATTTATACTACTGTTGTGACCAAGGATTCAGCACACATACTGCCTCCTAGAATCAATATTATGTTAACAGATTTAATTTTAAAGATGTTGAAGAAAGGCTAGGAATAGAAAAATTAGTGAGATTTCTCCATTTATACACTTCAGTCAAAGCAATCCTTGTTTTTAATGCGAGAAATGACCTAAGCAAACTACTCAGTGGAACTTCATAGGAGTTAAGAGTCTTTTTTTTGGAACTTCTGCGTAAACTGGGTAATGGTCTTAGATGAAATATAATTAAAATTAAAAATCTTCATTGCACTCTCCATATGCTTCTGGTTAATAATGAAAAAAATACACAACTTCTCTCCATTTTAAGGGAAAGAACTTAGCTTCTACTGCCTTACATACTCAAAATTTTCCTTGCTCTGAACATGACTGCAATGAGGACGCCCTAAAAGAACTTGGAAATAAACTCAAGACTCAAGGTGCGACAATTTCAGTGGCATTTACTGTAGGAAATTCGAACCATGATTCATTCTTTCACTTTGAGCATGGGTTTGGGCCACTATATATGTTGTGCATGTGTATATACACACATATATATATCTATATACATATATTGTTAGAGGTAGAATCATAGACCAGCTAGGGTTGGAAAGGACCTTAAGATCATCTAGTTCCAACCCCCCTGCCATGGGCAGGGACACCTCACACTAAACCATGCCACTCAAGGCTATGTCCAACCTGGCCTTCAACACCGCCAGGGATGGAACATTCACAGCTTCCCTGGGCAACCCATTCCAGGGCCTCACCACCCTTACAGTAAAGAATTTCTTTCTTATAGCCAATCTAAACTTCCCCTGTTTAAGTTTGAACCCTTTATCCCTTGTCCTATCCCTACAGTCCCTAATGAAGAGTCCATCCTCAGCATCCCTATAGGTCCCATTCAGACACTGGAAGGCTGCTATGAGGTCTCCACACAGCATTCTCTTCTCCAGGCTGAACAGCCCCAACTTTCTCAGCCTGTTTCTCTCTATGTGTGTATATATGTACAGAGAGAGAGAGCAATTCAGTGTCTATTGCTTTTCCCAAATTTAATGTATATGTTTGAAAATGCTTAAAAAAACATATTTTTTAAATTGCAAAGTGATTTTTTTTTGCTTTTGCAGAAGTTGATCTTAAAGGCAGAACTATTTTGATTTACCTAAAAAGCTAAAAAAAAAAAAAAGGTACTAACCCATATTCATACCTTCTGAATTAATGCAACATCCAGACTTCCACATAGGAATTTCATGCTGTATTCTGGGCTTGCTTGAGGAAGATGAGAGAAGAGGAAGTGGTTTTAAAAAACATTGGTTGTGTCTTCAATAAAAGAATACATGTGGGCAGGTACACTGACTCCCATAAACGCAGCCTTGAAACCACAGTTGTGGGAGGGAAGAATGTGTCTCTCTGGCTGCATTAAAACACCAAGTGCTTATTGTACGGAAAACTTTCCACTTTACAAAGAGGAGCTCAATGTTGTCACAGGTAGTCAGGTGGGCTACGAGTAACTTGTTTTTTATTCTGTTATACAAGCACGGTGGTTTTGAGGATTGTGCAACAGTTGTTTGGATGGTTTGCCATATGCTAGGGGAATAAATGCTTCAGAGAAACAAGAGAGGATCATTGTAATAAAACTTTCAGGAGCTTAACATTTCTGTAATGAGCATCCCAACACATGGAAGATGTCAGTATAGTCCCCAGTGGAAGTGCGATGTAGGAGTGGAAGAGTGGTAGTGCTTAAGTGCCTTGTGCCAGGAAGAGTCACCTTCTGGTCCCCTGTCCCCCAAAAGCTAGGACAACAGATCTGCAGATCTCCTAGGCGTGTCCACACTCACTCTACAACCCGCTATGTCAGTAACTGTTTGCCTCTGGGATTTGCTTTCATAAACCAGTGTGGAGTAAGTAACAGTTTCCTTCACTGTAGTTTGACTAAGGAAGTGTCTCCTGCTGCCTGCCAAGTCAAACCAGACAGAAACAAAGGTAAAAACAAAACAAACCACACATAATCTGGAAGCCAAACCCATGAAAAATGTGATCACGTAAAAAATAAGTAAAAATGGACAACTTATTTGACACATTTTAACTTTCCCTGTTTTCTCAGTCTTCAGGGTGGGTTTTTTTCCCCACGTATATGCATTTTACTTCTCCACAGCTAGAAAGCTGCTTTAATTTTTTGATTGAAAGCTGAGATTTTAGCAGGAGAGGTTTTGTAAACTGTGTAAGGTAGACAAATGATAAAAGTATCAGGCATGGCCAGAGTTGCTTAGTTTAATTTGCTATCTGTTTTTAAAAAATTCTGTATAAAATTATATATTTATAAAGGAACAAATTTTATTCCAAAGAACAATAGCAAGCAAGTTGGAGATAAGCATTTTGCCTCCACCTGAGTAAAAAGGCAAGTTTTAAATAACAAGACAAACAGTAGCAAACCTTTCTTTTTCTAAAATAGCCAATAATGGTGAGATCGGGTAAACAGTAGTTAAAACATGCTAAATGACAGGCTGTGAAATCTTGCAGAAGCACTGCCTTTGCTGTGCCTGTATTCTGAGAGTAATGTTCCTAATTAGTATCCCAGACAACCTTACACTGGCACCATGACTTAGGGAAGTTAAGCTTGCATGGGTTTTTCTGTGCCCCTTCTACTGACAGCAATTTGAGATAATTATGGCTGCAATGCCATTCACAAAATATGATTTTTATCAAAAATGTCACCATTCAATAAATTAGGCACACTAATGTCCAAACTTTTAACAGCCATGTTCTGACTGATTATTGCATATGTTTAAAAATGAACAATCAAATGAAAAATATCCATCTTTTTCAAATGAGTCATCCTCAAATATCTAATTCCTTTGAATTAAATCAGCCTTCTTAGATACTGTTTGTAAAGCTTATAATGCAAAGCCTAAATCATACTAAATTTAAATAAGCACTTCAAACCACCCAGACTTCAAGTTCCTCAAAAAAAAAAAAAAAAAAAAAAAAAGAGAAAAGCCTTGACTCTTAGTTGCTGAGTAACATAATTTAAATTTCAATACACTGAGTTAGTTTTGAAAATACAATTCTTATTCTTCCAACCCTACAGGATATTAGAAGATATCGCTTTAAAAATCTATAAATGTGAATGACATTTAGACAATAGCAGTTTCCCCAGATGAAGAGTTTTCAAAAATATGTGCTTAATCTAAATATTATGAATACTTAATGAAAGCATCCTGATAGCTCACAAAGACACCTAGTCTCTCAGAGATGCAGTCTATCCAGTCACTCAGAGATTCAAACATTCAGCCTCCAACTAGGCACAGAAGAGAACAACACATTTAGGCATTTACTCTATATGGGAATTTCTATATTTTGAATTAGACTTTTATCCTTATGGATGCAGCCGTTTGCCAAGAAAAGATCTAACACCTGAAACTTCCCAGAATTTAGGAGTTAAAATTAGCATTTCCATACAAGTCAAAGGAGTCCATGAAGACTATGACACTTCAGCATACGAAATCTCTGTCAATCCTCACATCTATGAATTATTATCTGGGCACTGATGATAAGATATGGTCAATAGAAGCCAGTTTTGGAGCATATTAAGCAGTTCAGCAGATCATTGTGTATGTTTGCTGCTTAGCTCAAAATGCCGTTTTAGCCCACCTGGTGGCCCTGTTCTAGCTACACCTTCCCTTGCAATAGTCCTGTTGCACACTTCTATTTCTACAAAAGCTAGACATTTTCAAGTTTTTATAGCTTAGTTCCTTAGGCTGCTATGCGGCATGCTACTACAGGTGTAAGTCAGGCAACAAAGTGTTATTAAGATAGACAAGCTCTGATACATTGACTGAGGTTGAACACTGAGCAGGTACTGAGAGAGAAATGTACCTTTAATGATAAAACTTCTTCCTCACATTGGGAGTCCTGGGATCTATAGAACAGTAAGAACAAGAAAGGGCATCTTCCTCTTCTAACAAATCCCTTGGTTTACAGAGTATTCTAAAGAAATGTGATGATGGTGGACCCCAGGTATGCTTGGGCCTATGCCCTTGCCAGGAATTTCAAACCAGGGTAGCAAAACCTGGTTCTGAATTCTCTAGCGTATTTGTAATTCTACTCATGTTATAGTAT
The DNA here is from genome assembly GCA_039720435.1 of Amazona ochrocephala. NCBI lineage: Eukaryota > Metazoa > Chordata > Aves > Psittaciformes > Psittacidae > Amazona > Amazona ochrocephala. The sequence continues at coordinate 37,172,369 of CM077881.1, forward strand.
GATCTACCACACAATTCATTGAGTTCTGGAATGACTAAAATGAGTGACATTTTCTATTGCTGTGTCTTCAGTCACATATTTGGCTGTGATGCCAACAGATTAAACAAGTAAGGAAAAAACGGTGGAACAATGAAATAAGGGCCTTATGAATGGCCCTATCTTTTAATCCCGAGCATCAAGATTTTTACAAGAAGTGAAATTTCTGACATCAATTTCATGTCAGAAACAAGTAGGAATAATTGAAAACCATAGTTTCTAATTTCTGCATTACTGAGTTTCAAACACATTGCCCAGCAACTGTAAACTTGTAATGGGGTCCCAGTAGCCTGCATACATGCTGAACAATAAAGACAGATTTATAGAGGTACATAGCTGTAACAGTCTCTCTTTTTTTTTTTTTTTCTTTTTTAACTACCCAGTCAAAAGCTTCTTATAAATCTGCTGAGACTGGAAATCAAACACAGTTATTTACTTCAAAGCAGTTAAGTAATCCACTGTTAAAATTAAAGCATAATTCAGCAACAACAGGCATCCCAGCAAGCATGCGGACTAAAAGAACTGCTGTGGGGAAAATGACATGGCTGTATTAGGCTGTACTACTTGCCTCATATAACCACCTTCCAAAGGCAAAAGCATACAACCTTCCACCTTCCTAGGACTGCCTGATGTACGTATTATGAACTTCATAAACCATTGTCACACAAAAATATGGTCATTTAAACATTTTCCCATTGAGATGTCAAGCAGTAGATTATTGCAATTTTATAGATATGTCAATAAAATATGGAGTTATTTTTGCAATACAAAGTATTTAAGGAAAATAGCATCTGGCATTGGGACCAATCCTGTTCAATATCTTTGTCAGTGACACAGACAGTGGGATCAAGTGCACCCTCAGCAAGTTTGCCAATACCACCAAGCTGGGTGGTGTGGTCAGCACGTGGGAAGAGATGCCATCCAGAGGGATCTTTACATGCTTGAGAGGTGGGCCAGTGCCAACCTGATGAAGTTTGACAAGGCCAAGTACAAGGCCCTGAACCTGGGTTGGGGCAATTCCCAAGCACACCTACAGGCAGGACATAGATTGGTTTGAGAGCAGCCCTGTGGAGAAGGACTTGGGGGTGTTGCTTGATGAGAAACTGAACATGAGCCAGCAGTGTACGCTCACAGCCCAGAAAGCAACTGCATCCTGGGCTGCAATAAAAAGAGCATGTTCAGCAGACCAAGAGAGGTGGTTATGCCCCTCTGCTCTGGTGAGACCCTCACCTTCAGTACTGACTTCAGCTCTGGGGGCCCCAACACAAGAGGGACGTGGACCTGCTTAAGTGAGTCCAGAGGAGGCCATGAAGATGATTAGAGGGCTGGAGCACCTTTCCAATGATAAGGGGGCTGGAACTGAATGATCTTTAAGGTCTTTTCCAACCCAAACCATTCTATAATTCTATGAAGACAACTTCCGGAGCATTTTAATACCAGAGATAGGAAATGGTGCTTTAAGGAATGCTTTTGAGGGAATAATATAGAAGCAGTTCTCTCTGCCAGCTCTTAAAGAAAGGGTTAAGGAACAAAGGAAACAAATATTGCACATCTCTTATAGATGGTAACATTTGTCAGACAAACACAGGTTCACAGGATCTGCAGCATGCTGCAGTTTCTTGCAGGTAAATGGTAGATTATAAATTTGTAGGGCAATTTAACTTTCAGGTCAATACAGTTGCTATTAGCAGTGTATGGTCTAGACAATATGAATATGCACTACATGACATGACTTAGTGCTATAAATCAATCTGTTTCTTTTCCCCAAAGGAGTGCACTATTATATTCAATTTTAATCAGATAGTAATACTGACCATAGAGTATTTGATTCAGATATATAGAAAAATTCATATTGGGCACAAGATTTTTTTCTCTTCATCTCAAACGTATTAGGGGAGGAGGAGAAGACATTAAACTTAAAAAAAAAAAGCTAAAATAATTTTATTATATAATTTATTTAAAATAATATTAAATCTGCATACAGAGTCCAATTTAAATCCAGATTCAGAATTATGACTTATAGAATACTAGAAAATAAAATAAAAATCTTCAATTATAAAAAAAATAACCTGCACAGTTAGCAAATATATATACCTCATAATGTCTCTGAAACAACGACATATCATGTACCTTCCTAGATGAGATAGCCTCTTTTTTTAGGGTTGCTAAGGAAAGAAAATAAAATAATTGCTCCATATATTAAAGGATATTATGCTGTTTTCTTGACTTTTTCCCTCTCTCTAACAGAGGTATCACCTGATGCCATCAGCATGCTTATACTTCAAAATACTCCAATCCACTGTAGAGTAGCCAGTAATGTCGCCTGCCTCAGATTTTAGTTTGAGCAAAACAAACAACACCCTTTATGCCAAGCGACTGTAACAAATGCATGAATATGTAATCATTACCTCATCCTCCCTTTCTTCCAATATGTCCTTTTTTTCATCCATTTATTACATCTTTTCAATACCAACATAGCAATCTTTGAGAAGACTGTTATTAATTATACATGACCTGACCAACATGCAGACAACTGCCCAGACTTAAAATACAGGCATTGTTGATGCACTAAAATCAAAAAAAAAAAAAAAAAAAGGAAAAAAGAAAAATTATTATTTTTCTTCCTAACTTATTTCAGTAATGCAAGAAATAAGAATAACTCATGGGTTTAGTTATGCATTCATTATTTTTCTATCCATTTTCAACCAGACATCAGGACACTGGGTTTTTTTGTTTGTTTGATTCTATCATTATAGTGGTGGGATTCAAGTATTGGTCTACCTGAGCATTAACTTAAAATGACACACCACCATGGATCCTATTAAAAATCTCATGAAACACTCACATAGCTACTGCTTCCAGCAGTATGGCTCAAACTCAGTGCTGTTATATTAGCAGAACTTGAACTTTTCTTTCAGAAAGCTTCCAGCCCTTTCCAAAACTAGCTTCTTTAGAAAGATATAAGACCATAATCCCACCTCTCCTCAGCCACAAAAGTCTTGTGTACTTTGTGCTAATTGCTCCTACCTTTTGCATCCCCTATCATTTTAGCATTTCAGTTGTTAAACCTCCCAGCATCCCTATGCCATCTGGAAATACTGTTATTCTCATTTTACATTTAGAGGCAAAAAGAAAAGATTACTTGTTAAATGTCACCCTGTAAGTCTCAGGGTAAAACAGTAGTCTCCTGACTACCATCATATTGCTTTTCTTCCTAAATCACTCCTCCTTTCATGTAAACAGTAAAAACAGTTTCTCACAACATCTGCAAAGAAATACAGAGGGAAGATATGAATATGCATTGCACCTCTCCTCCAGGTCCCCTCTGCAAGGTATGCTCTTGTCTTCCTTGTAGTATTTTTTCTTTTTGCCTACCCTAATGTTAAATTAACTTCTGCGATAGGTGATCCCACAGCAAAATATATGGTGTTAATGTTCTCTGTGTTCAAGAGCAGAGCAGGAGCACAGTTCCACGTGCTGCTCTTGCTCTGCCTTCACCACACCCAGATCCATCCATCCAGCAGCTGGCTCTGCCTTTCACAAAGCTCTCCAAACAATTTGATGGTTCATGATGGTTAAAACACAGTTCAATTCTTGCCAGAGCAACTATCCTCAAATACCGTTTTTGGTCAGTCTACTTTATGAAAGAATAATTGTCCATCCAAGTATGTTTGCAAAAGGAAAAACAATGAAAAGCTCAAAACGTGACCAATTATTTTGGAAGACGCAGAAGATGACTACAGTGCATTCACAGACTGTTAAGTGCTTTCCCACTACATCTTACTTGAGTTGCCTTTTTCCAATGGGCTCATTTCTGAAGTTAATGCAATGGTTATGACTACTCAAACCAAATCTGAATCTTGCAACTAGTTGAACAGACTCAATGAATCCTCCAAAGAGTCTTAAACTGAAAATACTTAATTTCAGTGTATTCATAATTGGAAGAGAAACAGCACTGGTCTTTTTAAACACATTATACTTATCTGCTTATATATAAATATAAAAATATTCCCCCATATTATATGGTGAGGGTGGTGAGGCACTGGAACAGGTTGTCCCAAGAAATGGTGGATGCCCCATCTCTGGAAATGTTTGAGGCCAGGCTGGACAGGGCTTTGAACAACCTGGTCTAGTGGAAGGTGTCCCTGGCTGTGGCAGGGGGTTGGAATTAGATGATCTCTAAGGTCCCTTCCAACCCGAATCATTCTGTAAATTATGATTCTACGATATTAAAAAACGGAATGATATACTTGAGTAAAATATCAACAAATGACATAAAGCAAGTCCAAAAATGCCAAAAAGAGCAAGAGTCTCTGAAACTGCAAATTGTGGCAGGTATCCCCACATACTCCTCAATCAGCTCATTATTTTTGCTTATAGAGTGTGACAGAGATTTTACGCAATTACACATGCAAAGACTACCCAAACTTTAGCATCAGCTTGAGAACTGTCATGGTGAATGCCTAACCCAACTCATCAAACTGCAGCTGCTTTGTGGCATGTTGATAAAATGTTGCGCTTCAGCTTTGGGAAAACAGACCAACCCTTCTGCGTATTTTGTCCTTCTCATTTAATTACGTGCCCTAAAAATGCCTCTTTTTTTCTTTTTTTCCTAAAAATAAGAAATTTATATAGCTTAAGCCTAACTTTCACAAAGGTAATTTACTCTGCTTAAAAGATTTGTTACCTGTATATTTTCAATTTCAGAATAAGTGCTTCACTAAAACTACCATTAAAATTTTAAACCAACCCCAAACTTTTATTTTATTCAACCTGACTGACAAATAGAAGGATAGGATTTGTTCTTTCTAATTATTCTCATTATTTCCTGATGCTGACATGATCCATAAGGATCTCAGCATTTCAAGTTCTACTCTGAAGCTGAAGTCAAAAGAAAGTTTTAAATCAAATTCACTTGATTCAAAGTAGAAATACACAATGTAAATTTTGTGGACTGAGAAGACAAAAATATTTCTGTGAACTGGAGATAGCACTTTTTTGAGCTAGTCATTGCTTCTGTCATTCAAAATGGTTAAAAACTGAAAAAAGCAATCATATATTAAACCCCCAAATCAGATGGTTGTTTTCATTCGTCATGCCCACCGCATTGTAAATAATAATCACAGTTTTATCAACTTTTGCAAACATGCAATTCCTCTTTCTGCAAGAGCTGCTGATAAAGCACTGCGTAAAGAGCAAACCCTTTATCTTTTTCTGATGTGTGCAAACTCTTTGGCATGTCTGTCAGACTATAGCACAGCACAAAAAAAGCCAGGCTACAGTGAATACAGAAAGCAGACTAGCCTATAATTTCTTAAAAAGCAGTGATAAAGATGCTGCAACTGTTTTCTATTTTATCAGATATGTAGCTTCTGATTTCAGATTTACGTGGATTAATGCAATTTCTCACTCATTTATGAAACACGTGATCTTTATTTACCCTTTTCCACATAGCACTACAAAGCATCCAATCTAAATATGAGTTACAAAACACAGCAAATTGTAGGGGCCGCCAGATAGCCCACAACTCACAATGCTTGTGGTTTTATTCTCACACTCTTCACTGCACAAGACATGTAAGAAGATATTTTCTCTTCCTGATGTTTCTCCCCAAAATTATAGCAAGTAAAGGTTTCTTTTTCTTTTTTAGTTGACTTTTGGTGACTTCAAGGTTGTTATTTTTTTTTATGAAGTCTGAATAAAATATTTGCATTAATAAGTTAGTATCTTAACGTATGGGGCAAATTTGCTCTCAATTAGTCTTCTAATTGATGTAAACATTATTATCATTCTATGTGACATGAATTTACAAATAAATATCTCCGCTTAAGAAGAAAAACACAGCAATATCATGAAAAACGTGAAATTTATAAATGAAGTAGTAAAGTGCCAGTAGAAAATTAAAGCTGACACATACATAATTAGTTGAAGATATCTAATACCACAATATAATCAGACGTTCTATTGCCACTGAAGACAGTTTCTAAGAGTGTGTACCTGAAGCCCCAAGTTCAACAACCAACTTTATTGAAACGGGCAGCTTATAAATATACGTCTCATATATCTCCTACACACATCTTTCTTAAAAAAGAGGCAGAAAACAAGGTTATGTGAATGCTGAGGACATCTCAAGAGTCTGAAAGCATAAACAGCAGAGGACTTTTAACAGCTGCTATAGATAGACAGTTACTTAGGTCTTGCATTGGATGAGAAAAGGGCAGACATTTGGGTTGTAAAGGACAACACAATTCTGTTCTTGTTTCATTTGCAGCAGACAGCAAAAAAAGCTACTTAAACACTACTACAGTCAGAGGAATAAGGGAGCGTCTTCACTGATCTCCGAAAAGGTGGTACTATGTCTGTGCGTCCCTGAACATCTGCCCATTATTGAAATCCACAGTGGATTTACAGAAGCACAGCAAGCTCAGTCTTTGTGAAAATCATATCACAAAGAACAGTTCCAGTGGATACCAAGTTAAAAAAAAAAAATAAATGAATCCAACATGGTGCATATGGATGTCCAGTCCCATAAAATATCCATTATTAGTTATGTTTTGTTTGGGTTTGTTTTGTTTTGTTTTGCTTTTTTTTTTTTTTTTTTTGAGTTTTTTTTTTTTTTTTTTTTTTGGTTTGGTTTGGGTTTTGGGTTTTGTTTGGCTTGGTTTGGTTTTACTGATATTTCATTATTCTTATATCTGGGGATACAAATGTATTTTTAAAATATTCACTACAAAATTGTGCATTTTATATTTGCGGCATTTTATATTTGCAGCAACCTAAGTATCTATAAATTAGATCTTTATAGCCCCCTCAGTTATTTTATTTTATCTTCAAAACCTTGTCAAAAATACAAATGTTACTGTTTTACAAGCAGAATAATACTTCAGTTTGACAGAGAGGAACAGTCTGCCAGAATAATGCCTGATAAAGATAAATTTACATGGTTACTGACACTATGACAAAGTGTCCATATTTTATTTACAAAATCCTGCTACTGTGGGAGATGGCTTGCTTGCTCTTGGATTTTCTCCGTGGTGAAGAGCCTTTCTAGGTTGGGATGTAAAGAATCATAGAATCATAGAATCATAGAATAGCTAGGGTTGGAAAGGACCTTAAGATCATCTAGTTCCAACACCCCTGCCATGGGCAGGGACACCTCCCACTAAACCATGTCACCCAAGGCTCTGTCCAACCTGGCCTTGAACACCACCAGCAATGGAGCATTCACAACTTCCCTAAGGCACAAATGATACAGTCATGCCCCACTGTTAGGACAAAAACGAATCTAAGACAGAAGTCCAAAAATGGTCAGCTAAGAAGCTGACAAATTGGTAAAAAGGGTGTTTGACAATGCAGCACTGAGAAAAAGGACATGAAGAGATGTAGTCTTTGCAGAGACAGCATTCAGGAGACTGTCCCAGGCACAGCCTAGGAGTTTAAAGGAGGGGAGGGGTGGAGCAGGGAACAACACAACAGTCAAAAATTTGCACTGAGAAATGCCATTGATATAAGACATTTTACTTTCTGTACTCAGTCTGAGTACAGGTATTACTACTGAATATATACATATTTATATACTGAAAAGTATATAAAAAGAAAATAGACAGCAAGCCAGCTTTGTTAAGAACAGAATTATGAGCTGATGTCCATGAAAGATTAATTGTGGAAGTTGGGTAAGTAACAACACTTGAAATAGTAAAGAGCAAGGACAGTTCTGGAGAACTGCAGGACCTCGGGAGACTGAGTGACTAAGCAATAAAAGCACATGGGAAATTCAAGCTGAATAAACATGAAATTGATGAGAAAAATATCCTAGTTTTGTGCATTTAATGGTGGCTCTATCTAGAGCACATGAGATATCGACACTATAAATTAAAAAAAAAAAAAAACAACCACAAAAAACTCCAAAAAAACCCAACCCCAAAACAACCCAAAACCAGCTTTGGACAAAATATAAAAGGTCACTATCCCAGAAAAAAAACATTTGTTCAATCTTCCCAGAAATGCAAGAACAGCAATACATTATCAGCCAGGATTCATAGAATCATAGAATCATAGAATAGTAAGGGTTGGAAAGGACCTCAAGATCATCGAGTTCCAACCCCCCCGCCATGGGCAGGGACACCTCCCACTAAACCATGCCATCCAAGGCTGTGTCCAACCCCACCTTGAATGCCGCCAGGGATGAAGCATCCACAACCTCCCTGGGCAACCCATTCCAGGGCCTCACCACCCTCACAGTAAAAAATTTCTTCCTCATATCCAATCTAAACTTCCCCTGTTTAAGTTTTAACCCATTACCCCTTGTCCTCTCACCACAGTCCCTAATGAAAAGTCCCTCCGCAGCATCCCTATAGGCCCCCTTCAGGTATTGGAAGGCTGCTATGAGGTCTCCACACAGCCTTCTCTTCTCCAGGCTGAACAGCCCCAATTTTCTCAGCCTATCTTCATACGAGAGGTGCTCCAGTCCCCTGATCATCTTCGTGGCCCTCCTCTGCACTTGTTCTAACAGTTCCATGTCCTTTTTATGTTGATTCTGGGAGTGCTGAGTGGATGCCATGTACCAGAGAAGTATGCTGTGGTATTTCTCTAGTATACTCTTCTCACACACTATTCTGCCTGCAATTACTGTATCAGATGCTCTGAGAACAACAGAAGTGCCATGTGAGGTATAACTGATCTTTGACATGAAGCCTTATCATTTCTGCTCATCTAAGAGGTTTGTAAGCATGGGCTATCTATCACAGAAGAAAAAGAAAACCACATTCTACAACTATATGATGGCTTATAATGTTTGTCTGGGGACAAGTTTGGGGCAGACACAGTGTAAGAATAGAGGACTCCCACAGATCTTCACAGTTGTTCTCCTCTTGAGTAAGCCAGACTTTGATTTCTCACGAATATTCACAGAAACTTCACAGTAAAGTTGCTGACAGAAGCACCATCTCTAGGTCCTAGAGTTCCCTTCAGTGACTGAGCCTCATCAATGCCAAGCTAAATAACTGTAGCTATTCTGAACAGAGCACTAGTAGTTGTGAATAATCACTACTAGGAAGAGGGTTAGGTCAGGGAGTGGTGGGGTAACTAGGAGGACCAAAACCAGGGAAGAAAACAGGAATGCAAATAAGAGACACTGTTGGATCCTGGTCAAAACATCTGGGCTCCCTGTTAGATGGTCCTCACAGGAACCACATCCAAAAAGTAGGAGAGCCAATAAGTCAGCTTTGGCTTGCGATGATGAGGGCAAGTCAAAGGTGCTTAATTTCACAAGCAGAGAGGCAAATACTCCCCACAGGAGACTGGCGACCCTCAATGCCCATCACTGGTTTCCAACCTTGGAGTGATTTTTCCCTTGTGTTGTGGTATGGCAGGCTAGGGAAAGCATATAGACTAAAACTGAATCAGCACAGAAGAAACAAGATGTTTCTTTTCATCCAGGTCAGTCCTGCACAAGCACATCTGCCAACAGAAAAGCCTGTGTGCCTTCCACGGCAAGGAATGATCAACTGTCTGGAGGTATAAAACACCACAAGGTAGAAAAGTTAAACACAGGCATTGCAGGATTTGTACTGGTGTACTGTGATAACTAAATGCCAAAGAAATCCTGAATCAAGTATCAGCCAAGCAGAAAATATCCTCTGAAGCATTGTCCCAGAAGAGATTTTGTTATAATCTGCAGAAGAATAGCGGCTACATGGTGCTTGTTTGGAGAGCATGTCAGGTGCTTGGCACTTGTAATGAAGATGCAAAATGCTTATTAAAATGAGGAAGAAGGAGATTCTGTCATTTCTTCTGTCTTGCCACCCCCACTCCAACACACAAAAGCATTAATATAAGATAGATACACATCACAGCTTTGGAAGGGAAGAAAACTGTAAGAGATTTTCTACATTCTTGCCATTAAAAAGAATTTTTGCTAGTTTGGTGCTAGAGGTAGCACTTTACATAAATGATTGTTCCTGAGAATCTTGCTGTATTAACTGGAAGTGGACTATGAGCTAGTGTAAAGTGTCAAGAAGCATAACCAATATTATGAGCAGTGGCTGCACAAGCCTCCCTCATGGGAGAATCCTCCCTGAAATCCTATTTGGCTCTGACACTGCTTGCATAAATCTTTCCAAAAGGAAATTTTCCAGTTTCTCCTCCAAAAACTTCTAGGCTTTAAAAAGATGAAACAAAATGCCAGTGCCTGGCCTTGGCTAAGACAAGAATGGCTGTGCTGACAGTACGATGCCCACAGAAATGTATCCTTATTTAAAATGATAAACCTGTCAAATAAAACCTATCCATGATACAATAAATCTTACAAGGCTGAAACCACCTTAATAATTCAGCACATGGAATACCATCACTGCACCCTGCTCTCCTGCAGCAAGCAATACCCAAGTGCAGGATCACAATCTCCACCTTCTTTACCCTCGTGAAGAATAAGGTACAGATATAGGCCAATGTAACACTGCTCTTCAAAGCAATCTGTTTGTGTCCATCTGTGACACATGCACACTGAAATGAAGTTGTATTGCACCATCTTTTGAGGAAGAATGCTAAAGTACTGTAATTTCTTTTCTTCTGTGAATCCAAAGCTTATGATCAATACCTGGAGCTGGTACTATATGACCTCTCATGAAAACAAAGTAATATTCATAGTCCCTGCTTTCCTAAATGTAGTCTCTCATCTTAAAATATGATCTACATTGTCTGTTCGTAAGTACAAGACTTACTTGCCTCCACTAAAAATCCCACTTTGAATAAGACCAGCTCAAACAGTCCCAATCACTTTGTAAAGTGATTTATGCAAAGTGATTGGGACTGCTTGAGTTGGTCTTATTCAAAGTGAGTTTTTTCAGTGGAGACAAGTAACTCTTGTGCCATATGTCCCACTCTTTGTGTCATATGCAGGTAAGATGTTTTCTTCTACTAACAAAAAGAACAGATTAGAAGCCTGGGATTACAAAAAAAAAAATATTAAAAAAATCAAAAATCCACAAACACTGCCAAGAACACCTTTTTATTTTTATTTTTTCTCTCCCCTCCCCCCCCCCCCCCCTTTTCCTAATACTTTTAGGAATATCCTCTTTCTGGTTATACACAAACACAGAGAAAAAAGTCTCCTATGAAGAACAGACCTTCCTTTTTTATGTGAATAACTCTATGGGCATGACCATTTATTTGGCTTGAGCTGTCAGAGAACATAATTACACTTGAAAATACTCAAGATGAAATTCTTGACAAAGAGTCAAAATTATATATATGTGTATGTTTATATATATATGATGAAGAGAAATAGCAGAAGTCATCTGATAAGTAACAGGAGGCACAGGGAAGAGAAGGAAGAATTTAAAAATTAAAACTCAGTTTAGCAGTAGCTATAAAATGACCTATACATGTGTGCAAGCAAATATAATAGGTACAGTAGCATGAGACTCCGGCTGTGTCCTTGCATGCATAACTCAAGATCTATGTCTGGAAGAGAATATACTAATCAAGTGGATAATTTCTACATTGAGTACTAGGGAAAAAAAAAACAACCAACAAATCTTCATCAGATGAGTTCTGATTGAACCTTTGGAAGTTGTTATTCCCGTAAGGAGCAGCATGTTCATCTGAGTCCATGCTGTATCATGCTTCAGATGCCTCAGTGGACCAGTCTGTTGAGACTGTTCACTTCAGAGCTGTGAGCAGGACAGAAGAAGCTTTCACACTCCTTGCCCCTCTCAGAAGCCATTCTGAGACCATGGGATTTGATGCTGCTCCCCTGCAGCAACCTAAGAAGCACATCTGTGGATGCACATGCCTGGGAAAACCACCACCACAGCTAAATCTGATAGCTTTTGTCACTTAGAACTCTAAATGTGATTCCAAGCAATGTTTCTCTAAGTTTCCAAGCACTATTTCCCAAATCAAAATTAAACAAGAAGTTGGAACAAGTCTGTTCAGTCGATTCATATACATAGAAATTTTTCTTCTTCGTTTAAATAAGACTGAACAATTGCACTGAAGTTTCAGAAGAATATTAGAGGCCACAGGCTGATGTGTGTTACCATGATAAAAAATGATTAGCTCATTAATTCCAGGCACCGTATTAATTTCAAAACCATCATACAGACTTAACTTTGCAAACAGATGCAGTATTGAAGATCTGAACACCACAGAGATTAGCAATTCTCTTCACATGCAGAGAACAGAGGCAGAGGAACCCAGGAAAGAATTACAAAACATAGTGTTAAGGTCCACTCTGATGATGAAGGTAAGTGGCAAAACAAACACACATACAGTTCAATGCAAAACAATTTTGCTAAGGAATATTGTTAATTTGATTCTCCTTATTAAAAGGAAAAGAAAATAAAATACCAATAACAGAGTGAAATAAAAAAGCACAAATACTACCACCAAGAATTTTAGGTCTTTTAGATATCTGAAGTGTGAGAAGCCCTCTAAAATACAATAGTAAAAACTCCTCATCTGAATAAAATAGGAAGAAGGCAAAAAAACCCCACCAACCAACAAACATCCAAGATAAAACCAAACACAACAAAACCCAAACACTGGTTATTTTTTTTGTTTGTTTGTTTTTGTGTGTGTGTGTTGTTTTTTTTTTTTTTTTTTAATTTAATTTTCTAATCTAGTAAATATATAATATATATAATTAGGAAAATAGGTGTAAAAGAACCTTAATCTGGAGAAAGGGCTAAACCTCACAACAGTTACCTTGTGAGTCTAAAACTCAGTACCTATGAAGAATTTATCACTTTGATATGCACCTCGAAGAGTCATAATCAGATTTGTTATTTCAGTATTCCTGATCTGGATGGTCAGAGTGCAAGATCTGTTCAGAGCTATTCTTTGATGCCCATCTCTCCTTAAAAAGATTTTTTCAAAATCATAGGTCTAATCTCAGGTTCAAGTCTTTTAGAAGCCTATTAACACCACCATTGTGTTCCTCAATGCTGTGGTTTATAAGCCAGTCTATGGACATCTCTTCTGTGAAAGATGAAGCAAATTGTACTTTTTTAGTGCATGCTTTCCTACATTCTGTTCACATGAGAATGCTTAAGTGGATGAACACCTCCTTTACAAGATAAGAACACTCCACAAATTCAAAAGCTGACTGAGAAATAACGCTGTAATGCTGAAGACTAATTCAGTATGATGAGCTTAGGTCTTTTTAATTTATTTTTCCGTAATTGCAAAAAAGGGCAGCAATTTATTTCCAGTAAGTCAGGAAACATTTTGTTATTTTCAAGAACTAACATACCTATGATATTTACAGCAAATGTAATAAGCATGTGTCTCTTTAATCCACTGTTAATATTGTCCCAGTAGAAAAAAATCATTTTAAAGCTTCATGTAGCACTACTTTGCCAGAGGAAAGGAAGAATTTTACATTACTTTTTCTGTTGCACTGTGGGTTTGTAACTTCCACACATTATATTTAGTCTATAACTGTACATCATTAAAAACTTTGCATAGATATAAATATTGATCATAGAATCTTAGAATGGTTCAGGTTGGAAAGGACCTTAAGATCATCTAGTTCCAACCCCCTGCCCTGGGCAGGGACACTTCACCCTAGACCATGTCGCCCAAGGCTCTGTCCAACTTGGCCTTGAACACTGCCAGGGATTGGAGCATTTACCACCACATTTCTCCCTTTGGCCATAACCCACAGTTAAGGGCCCATCACCCATCCTCAGGGAGAGTTCCAGACTCTCCAGCCTATCACTGACATAGTTACAGCCCCTCCCCGTCTACCTGGCCTCTTTCCTGAAGATTCTGTAAGTTTCCATTCCAACACTCCAGTCACAGAAGCCACCCCACCATGTTTCCATGATGCCAGTGGTATCATGTCCCTCTAGATGTGTGCACATCTACGGGCATTTGTATAGAGACATCTGAGCTGAGCTCCGAAGAAAGCCGACTCATTGGCTGGAACGGCTGGAGAAGCTCTGCATCACTCTGAGCATTCGTTATAGGTGCTGGCAACTGACTGGTAGTTTTGGGATGGATCGGTGTCCCCTTCCCCCAACACATCTAGTTTAAAGCTGCCTTGACCAGCTTGGCAAGTCTCCTACCAAAGCAGCTCTTCTGCTTTGTCAGACTGGCCCCATCAGCCTCCAGTAGATCTAGCTTTCCAAAGCAAATTCCATGATCTAAGTAACCAAACCCCTGACTATGACACCACCCCTCTAAGCATTTGTTAGCTTGCCAGATTTGTGTAGTCTAGTTGATATATACTGGATATATATATGTACACATATATAGGAGTGAAAAACACAAAAGTGCTTCAGAATACTTCTGAAGGCTCCTGTGACAGTTCACCAAGACAGACACTATTTTGCTAAAACTGTCAAATACTTACTGTGAAGATACTGAGCAATGTTTATTATCCATTCATCTGTTAACTTCCCAGCTTTTGTTATCTTTGTACACTTCAGCTGACTTGAAAGATCTCTTGATTCAATCCAACAAATGGTGTCCTCTTTGTAGCTATAGTCTAGTGTCAAAATTGCAGATCCTTTTACAGGCGTTAGGGCAGACATTTTGCTTCCATTAAGGTGTAATACCTCAATTGTTTCTGAGCTTGCAATCAGAAGAAGAGATGGTCTATCAGCAGGCTCTAAAAACAAAGTAAAGAGCATTTAAAGGGTTAATGGACTGCGTTAACCATACTTTTTCAATGTAATTTTTAATGTTCTTACCTGCATGTTTTAAGAGATATAATAAATAGGTTTTGTTTTTATTTTCATAACTATCATATATTCCAAATTACTAGGCTATTTTATCTTGTTGTTCTAATGGCTCACATAGAATTGTAGAATCATAGAATAGTTAGGGTTGGAAAGTACCTTAAGATCATCTAGTTCCAACCCCCCTGCCATCATTAAAGAAAATTAATTACCCTAGCCCCACAGCTTCTGTTTAATTCCAAGTACCATTATTGCAACATTTTTCATGCCTATGTCATAAAATGAAAGACAACTCATGCAAATTGCTTCTATTCAGACTGCTAGCATTTCTAAAGATTGAAGAACAGGAAAAGCTGCAGAACATATCAATACACATGAAATGGCAAGGTACTTTCCATATTAGAGTCTATATAATAAGACAAAAACTGAGGACTGCGTGCTGCTGAAAAAAATAAACCCAATCTTACAAAATCCCAGTGCAATGAAACATGGCTACATCATAGAGATGATGGGCCTACTACCATGCATTATCAAAGGGAAAGCACCATGCAATGGAGTTTCCCCACAGCAGAAAGGGAACAGAGAATGTGTCTTTCCACTAGGTTACTATTAATGTTACAATAAGCAAACAAAAAAAAATATGAAGAAGCAACTCATATTGAGAGATTACATGCAATATAAGTGTCACATTCACCTGAATCACTTTGCCTAGAAATCCTGCTAGTAATTTATAAACATATTTGAGCAGTGTGTGAATAATGAAAGAAACAATAATACCCCAATAGTGAAGAATATGCATCTTAAAATACAGAATGTTCCAGTTTAAGTTAAAACTTCAAAGAGTTACATTATCCACACAAAGGAACAAACAATTCTCATTGAGATAAAATATTTTTAGCACTATGACAAGTGCTATTTCGCACAAAAGCAGCTGTTCTTGTTTTAGGTGTATCTTAAATTGTGTTTAAGACACAGGATAGAGAAACTGGTTCTTGAAAAATCTGCTTCCTATGAGATGCTGTTCAGCATTCAGAGTTCTGCTCCAAACAAGACTGAGCTGATGCAGAAACTTGTGAAAAGATTCCCTGTGAGAGAAAGGTATTGTGACCCTAAAAACTGTTTCAGGTTTAACTGGAAGAACAGGTCGTCTAATACTGCAATGAGGTATGCTCATGTGAATGACTTAATGGAAAGCTGGCCTTTGCAACAGGGTCAACATCACTACAACATTCCTATTTGTCCCATTAATTCGTTAAATGAGACAATGTTGTCAAGTGGGCAAACTTTTGGATGTCGTATTGTAGAAAATTACCCTAAACCATAGAAACTCACGCTGCCGTTGCAAGCATATGTGAAAAATATTTCTGTTGCCAAGTCAAGAGCTCTCACCTCAGTGGAATCTGCTTGTATTCAAAGGAATAAATTAGTGTTTAAATGCTGCATTGACATGTAGTACTTTCAATCAACTTGCTACCTAATGAAGTTTTCAGAATTTTACTAAGCAATTACAGCTGTCTAAATGGAGAAAAAAAATGCATAAATACAAGGATTTGACAAATAATACTTCATCAGCAAGTCTGATTAAAGAGAAGAAAATGCTTCAGTGAATAAAATACTCAGTGGTCTCAATCAAATCCACAGAAGCAGGCGCTAAATTCTGTTCTTGGGTGCTATCTGATTTTCTAGAAATTTCTTGTTTGCTGATTTTTTTTTATTTTTTTGTGTAAATAACTTTATTTTTCTTTTCTTTTTTTTTTTTTTTTTTCTATACGAGATCAGCATGCATTCCTTCTAAAGTGGAATTCATTTAATCTTTTCCTATTGTTCCTCATTCCATGATGCATATTCTACCTTGTAACCCTCTACCTTTCTCCCTCCCTGGTAGATCTCACACTCACACCTGCAAACCTACACTTCCACAGCATTGTTTTCTGAACTCACTGGCTGTCCCTGTCAGCCTCACATTCACTTCCACTGATTTATGGACAGGACAGGACAGGACAGGACAGGATAGGACAGTTAGGGTTGGAAAGGACCTTAAGATCTTCTAGTTCCAACCTCCCTGTCATGGGCAGGGATGCGCCACCCTAGACCAGGTCGCCCAAGGCCCTGTCCAGCCTGGCCTTGAACACTGCCAGGGACAGAGCATTTACCACTTCCTTGGGCAGCCTGTTCCAGTGCCTCACTACCCTCACAGTAAAGAATTTGTTCCTTATATCTAACCTTAACATCCCCTGTTTTAGTTTACATTACCCCTCATCCTATCACTACAGTCCTTGATGAAGAGTCGCTCTCCAGCATCCTTGTAGGCCCCCTTCAGATATTGGAAGGCTGCTATAAGGTCTCCACCACCAGCCTTCTCTTATACTCACCCTTTTTTTTTTTTTTTTTCTTCTTTAATTATCATTATTCTTTTTTTTTTACTCATGGAAGATATCTAACAACTGAAAAGATTGAACTAATTTCTGAAACAACTCCTGGTGTTGTAAGCCGTGAATGAAGCTCCCCAGTCTTGCCTTCTCCAAAAGATAAAGCAGTGGAGGTTCTTATTAAGCTGTTTTATTTGAAATTGGCCAGGTAAGTCCACTTGCAGTCAACATGTGGCTGAGGTATGTAGATCTCTCTTCCCCCCATTCCTATCAACTTCTGCTACCAATCAGAAGAAGAAAGCCAGACTTAAGAGCTTCTGTCTGTCACCAGCTCCCTCCAGAGACTTTCCACACTGAGGGGTACAACAGGGTGTTTCTATCTTCATCCTGCTTACGTTTGGGGATTTTTTCTTACATCTAACAGCCCTGTGTTCAGCTTCTCCCTTCCCACAAAATACTACTACTGCCTAATTCTGGGTTCAAACACTCCTTTCCTAACCAGCAGCACTGTGAAAAATCCTTTATTAGTAGTTTTTCTTTTATACTTTATGTCAGGTAAGACAGTTCCACCCTTTTCAATCTATAAAAACTGCAAGAGAAGGCAGGCAGCTACATGGAAGTTGCAGTTACCAAGCCAGCATGGCTGCTTAGTTGTCCAAGGTTGCAATAGAGAAACATATCCCTTTTTGCACTGTTTTAAACTGACCTGTTGAAAACTGTAACAAAGATTTAATACCTCATTAAACTCTAGAGAAAGGATGCATTTTAGTATTAATGTCTACGACATAAGGGAATTTTGAAAAAGAATTACTGACAAGCCTCCTGAGCAACAGTTGTAATCAAACCTGGCTGCAGACAAAGAGATCGTGAGGACTCGTGGCACTGCTAAGAGGTTCTGCTCAGCAGGCAACATGACACATTAAAAATACATCTGCATTCTGGCAGAACTTATCCAGACACTAGATTACTGAGCTTGAGACTATATTTTTCAAACAGCCCATACATGAAATAATTCAATGGATTGAATCAGTCATTGTATTTTCACAGTAGGGTAGGTAATCTGTATATTTCAGTGTTGCTCAGATAAAAGCTGATATCATAATTATTTTTTAAAAAGAGTAAAATTATTTGAATGGCAAAAATATACAAAAAATTATTAAAAGTTCCTAAAAAAGAAAAAGTAAATATTAAAAGCATCTTACTGCATTCGAAAATGCATACGAAAAACAAAAAAGATGAATAACAAAATCAAAATCATGTCTTCTCCCTCTAAAAAACTGCCTATTTCTCAGGAACAGAATCTGCAAAGCTTAAAGTTTAGTGGGCAGATCTAAGATGAGTTATGGTGAGCCGACAACAGCTTTGCAAATAACTGGACTTCATGTGTTATATTTTCACGAGGTTTTTTTTTTTTGTGGTGGTTTTCTTTTTTTTTTTTTTTTTTTTTTTTAGGGGGGGGATCTTTTTTTTTTTCTCTCATAGGAAAGATAAGCATTGAATAGCTCTCTAATCCAGGGAAGTTTTGTGATTCATCCCTCTTGACTAAAATGAAAACATCTTCCTTTGAATTATGTTTAAGATAGAGCAGTGGAAAGGATGAAAGACTTGCATTTCCCTCCTACCTGATCTTGTCTAAAATACGGATCAATAAGTGATGTCACAATAAATCAGAAACTAAGGCGTTTTCCTCTGCCAGCAGCCCTACTTCTACTCAGGAAGAAAAGATTCAGAAATACCTGCTATTTTTTTTCTTTTTGCCTTTTTTTTTTTCCCCCAGTGCAATGATATGAAATAGATAAAACTCAGAATTCAGTGCTTACAAGCAGCTTAAAACCCCTTCATCCTGAGCTATGCATTGTAAATGATAAGTACTTTGCCCTTACCAATGCAAGCATTGCATAAAGATATGAAAAATGTTTTTATAGTGTTAGATAAAATGATGCGGACCTGTTGGAGTGAATCCAGAGGAGGCTATAAAGATGGTCAGAGGGCTGGAGCACCTCTGCTATGGAGACAGGCTGAGAGCTGAGCTTGTTCACCCTGGAGAAGGCTCTAGGGAGACCACAGAGCAGCTTCCAGTACCTAAACAAGCGTATGAGAAAGCTGGAGAGGGAATTTTTACAAGGGCAGGTAGGGATATGACAAGAGGTAACGGCTTTAAACTGGAAGAGGGCAGATTTAGATTACATATAAAAATTCTTCACAATGAGTGTGGTGAGGCACTGGCACAGGTAGCCAAGAGAAGCTGTGGCTGCCTCATCCATGGAAATATTCACAGACCAGTTGGATGGGGCTTTCAGCAACCTGGTCTAGTGGAAGGTGTCCCTGCCCATTGCAGGGGGATTGGAACTGGCTGATGTTTAAGGTCCCTTCCAACTCAAACCATTCTGTGATTCTATCCAAATGCAGTCTAATTTAATTTTGAAATTAGTATTTGATGCTTATCCACAGTGTACCAAAGATTTGGGCTGATTTGTTTTTAAAGAATCAAAACTTAGTTTCGTGAGATTTTAGAAAACTCTGTTGTGAAATAAGTTTCAGAGTGATGGACTATTTTCTAAATATCAGGAAAAGCTTTTTGCTTTAGCCATTATCAGTTTATCCCGCTTTATCTACATGACAAATATTTCTTACCACATGGAATTTCTCTCTAGATAGGCTATACAGATATAAAACATACCAGGAACTTTTGGAAGAAAGAAGATTTCTCAGTGAAATTCTCAGCAAAAAATTTCTACTTGTGCCTTTTTGTTTCCTTAAACATTGCTTTCATCAAATGCAGGCCTTGCAAACTAGGCACACAAACTTGGTAAACAAAGAGGTTCTAAAACTCTGTTCATCAGAGCTTTATTTTGTTTAATTTTCACCCTAGACAAGTAATTAACTGTTTCTTTATTCATAAAAGAATGTGTGGTTATAAAGTCTGGGAAAAAACATGGTGTGCCCCCAGCTGTTTTTACCATGCTTCCCAAAGGTACTTACTGTGCAGCTAAAGTTTTCAGCTCCAAAGTTATTTAAATGTGCTGAGGATGAAAATGCAAAATCTAATGAGGGAAAGACCTTACCACCTTCCTAGACAAACATTTGGCTCCCTGAAGGATATGAAAAGAGTAGCTTCTCTGAAGTCCTTTGCTAATTGTACCATATCACAGGCAGAATGACGGTTATGCAGGCATGGGCTCTGAGGCTGTGCTAACGCTGCTGGGGGGTGTTGGAAGTAGATGATCTTAAGGTCCCTTCTAACCCAAACTATTCACCAATTCTGTAAGTCAGCACCAGTGAAGCAACACAAGCTGCTACAAGTCACTGCAGCTCTTTCAGAGCTCTGTGATAAAAGTACCTTCATTACTGTACCAGGCATCTTTTTCACCTCTGTGCTCTAGGAAGTACTGGACCCAAATATTCATCATATTGATAATTTAATCCAGCAGTAATTCAAGGAAAAGTTGTGTTTACACAAAAATGTAATGCAATGAGCAACACTCATTTCTTTGCAGCACCATCATCTTGATTTGTACTGTCCTGCAGTGACTTCTCTGATTAATGAGTAGTGACTCTTCTCTGAAATTGCAAGAAAAGTTGAAAACTACTCTAAAATAAACATAATGAAGTATTAAGAAATACAGAAGAATCATTCTTCTTTGTTAATCTGATTCATTTCATGAAGACCATCCCGCCACTGACAGCTCACTGCAACACTTAGTTGTTACACATATTGCTGGATCTAAAAGAAACTCAAAGGCTCATCTCAAGCCCAGTACCGGTACCGTGAGGATTTCCTGATATAGAATTGCATTACTGATTTTCATGCAGTGAAGGAAGAAGAATATTTAAATATTTTTGCTTTGTGTGGACTTTCTTATCTCACAATGCTTTGCTGTGGATTTTAAAAAAAAAAATCTCAGCGATTTTGTGTGGATCAATATAAAAATTGGTACAAGCAGTAAAAAAATCTGTAACTTATACTATTGCTCAAGTCAGAACATATTTAGCAATGCTCTTTCTATGAGGAAGCCTCAAAATAAGCCAGGAGACTTTCATATTTTCTGATGGCAAAATATATACAAAAAGGAAGACTTAAAAAATATATAGCAAACACAGGTTTATACTTGGGTGTTGAATCGTTGTGGATGTTGATGAATATCTTAAAGAAATTTTGGGAGGTTTTAATATAAAAGTATTGTAAATTTAATATGCTGAATAACAACATACTGCGTACAATATCACTTCCTTAAACATAACTCACTGATTTCCTCAAATACCTAATTCACTATTACTAATGAAAATATGCGATAAGCAATAAAAAGCCTAGTATGAATATGTACATCACAAAATTCACCTCTTGGGATATCGAAGGACAAAGCAATCTCCTGTCTTTTTTATCCTAAGAGTACAATTACCTCACAATCATTTCCTCTGTCTACTCACTATCTCTGTTGTCTTCCCAGCATAAACAGCCTATTTTGTTTGTGTGAGGAAAAAAAGCTTTGATTTATTTATGAACAGGAAAACTGGGAATTCTTCTAATCTTGGCTGAATTGAGACTTTCACTTTAATTAACAATAATCATATATAACTTCTAACATTTCCCTTGGAGTGCTGTTGTAATATATGAAAAGTTTTCCAAAGGTTGTTGTGTGGCTCTTTGTAGTAGAGTGAAGGAAAGTCCACCTTTTACGTGTTTGTCTATCTTTTCATATGTATCCTCTAGATAGGACAAAACCACGAAATATTTTAATTACAGTAAGAAGATGTTAAAACTTACTATTTTTGGCCTTGCAGGATTTGTTATCAGGCTGAAGCACATAACCTTCCACACAGCTGCAAGAGTATGATCCGTCTGTATTTACACACATCTGGCTACAGCTTCCATATGTGTTACATTCATTCAAATCTGAAAGGACATTAACGAGATGTCATTTATGATAGGAAAGAAAAAAAAGAAATTCAACAATAAATCAGAATTCTAAGAGAAAAGTTTAAGTCACTAATTGACTCTGGTATGATACTCTATGTTTTCCCCTTCTCAGGCCATGGATTTATCGCGGATGTTTGCTGTTGTAATTACTCCAGTAACCAAACGGAAGGCTAGGAGTTTTCAGTTTAATAGACATTAATTTTCAAAGATAAAACGTTCAATTTTTTCAAGCAGTATCCAATGTCTACATCATGTTAGGGTTCTTGTTTAGTATTAGAGACCACTGGTTATCAGGATTGATGAATGAAGCAACATTTCAAGAATGGGAATTTTTTACTATCTTTCTCAACCTATTTATGCTGGTAATGTCTTATATTTCCTTAAATGAACTGTCACAGCTTCTACATTAAACCATCATCCACTGCATCAAAACCTATATATTTCTCTAATAAATATAAAGAACAATTTTCTCAACTAGGGTACACTGGCATACTATAAAATCAAGATATGCTATTTAACAGTGGTTGAAGCTTTAAACTGACATTTTAAAAAACTGCTGTTGAAATTATTTCCTCAGATATATTTTTAATCACAAAACATGACACCCATAGCGCAAAAGAACTTATAATAAATTACATTTATGAAGAATCTGGCTTAGCACCATTACTTAGAGAAAGGAGTGATTGGTAGTGAGCACATACATAAGGCAACAGAACTCCAATATGATTATAAAAAGAGAAAAAATAAAACAAGAAACAAATACCTGGATAGAGAATTAAGAAGTCATATACTTAAAAAATGGAAAAGAACACCAATTTCAGTTTGAAATTAATTACACAGTCACATTCCCAGCTAAGTTGTACGATCTCAGAGTGTTCATTTATCAAATTCTAATCTAGGTGTGACTTTATGGAAATGAGGTGAAACACTACAAGTTTTACAGCATCTCCTGGTAGCCCAGTCTGGAGAGCAGCTCATGTGAATGAACTGTAAGCTTGTCTCCCCACCTCCTCCAGCCTGGCTGAGGATGCTTTCCTTCCAGTAACTTAAGAATACCTGCTGCTGGGGCACAGGAGCACCAAAGAGTCAGGAGCAAGGCCTGACTCTCATTTTGGAGAGGCATCTCTTCCCCCTGCCTGCCCTACAAGGCCATGGTCATTCCCGACAAACACCTTTGAGGACAGGTGAGGAAGTGGCTGTGCTGGACAGCTTGCCCTTGGACAGAGCCCAGAGCCAGCTCACTGCGTCTGACAGCCACTATTACGATACCTGGGCGTTAAAGCCATAGTGTATTTCTCGTTTACCTGTGCAGCTTCTTCTGTCACTGCTTGTTTCATATCCATCGGCACAGTAACAGCTGGTGCCACTCCTGGTGATGGCACATTTGTATTGGCAATTCATCAGTTGGCATTTGGGTAGCAATTCTGTAAATAATATCAGTTACAGCAAAATGTTACTAAACATTTTTATTACTACTAAATTGTAAATTTTACAAAATTTTTGTTATATGTAAGTGCATGCCTCAGGAAGGAAACACTGCCACCATTTGCATTAAGCTGTTTTTGGAAAAATGACACATACATCACAAAAAGCTTGCTTTGAAAATTGCATTTCAGCAAGTTAATAAATAGGAATCAGTGTTTTATTGCTATCAAAAGTTGCTCAGAGGTTTATTATTGAGGTCTACTGTTACTCTGCTTAGACATTCATTTTTTGCAAATCAGTCATTTTCAGTCAAAGCAATGATTTGAAAAAAAAAAACAACTAACCAAACCAATCAACCAATCAACCAAAAACCCCAGCAAATATAAAACAGTGAGATTATACCTATAAAAACCAGCCAAGGTTATGAGAAAGGTTTCAACATCTGTGTTTTTCCTATTCCTCATATCAATTGATTTTCTACCTTTTTAATGCTAGTTTTGATTTACTGATACACATATAACCTTCACAGCAAACAATGGGAACATATTCTGTCTTAATACTTTAACATCAGACATGTAAAGCTAGATAAACAGTGGCCATTACATATGTCATTACTACTGAAGTCCTTCCTACAATCTATTGCTTAAATATGTATCATCAGCATGACACTAAAAACCAGAAGAAATACTGTAGAAATATACACTATGTTTTCAAGCATGAAACCCACCAAGCATAAATACACCACCTCCCCAAAATCTCAAACACTTCTCAGAGCCAAGCTGTATGATGTGTACCAGTAGTTTTACAGATAAATAATAAAAAAAAAAAATTAAAAAAAATAATAATAAAAATAAAATAAAAAAAAAAACAAAAACACAAAAAAACAAACTTATTTTTTCCTCCAGGAAAATAATAAAGGGATTGAGGAATATAGCATAAGGAGTTGATCTCAAGATATTTTTCAATCCTTCATGCAGAAAATAACCTGTGAATGTACAAGAAAGTTTCTGTTACAGAATACATAATACATAATACAATTCTGTTACATACATAACTGGGTATGTCATAATAAAAAAAAGAAATTTGTGTTTTAATATGTGGGCAGTTTTAATTCACCTGATAATTACTTATTGAATTCTACTTGGGAGTAGAATGAAAATGAGTATGAAGAAGAGTCTGCATCAACATTTGAGCTGTGGGGTTTCAATTCTGGATGCCTGCCGGTGTCAAAATAAAGCAGAAATTCTGGGAGAAACAGTGCCCAGATGTGGCTGTCAGCCAAAGCTATTACTTACTATAATGCAACTATTCTAAAAAAGAGAGGTTTCACACTATTAGATCCGGGCATTCCCTGGAATTCTGCGATCTATAGACTGACCAGAGGCTGAAACACCATCCACTGTCTAAATCTGCCCTTTTTCCAAGTGTTTTCTGGGTTATCTCTCTGCCCTTTGTGCCATGGTGAATAGGAAGATTATATATTTTTTGGCCATATCTTGCCTTATTCGTTTCTTGTCCCTAGTCCAGTCCTCAAATTTGTTTTACCTTTCCAAGAACAAGTCCCAAGCAGAATGCGCACCAGGTTACCTAAAGGTAACCTCACATGGGACTGCACGCTGAGGCAGGGAGCTGTAACCAAAGCTGATAAGGTGATATCTGTTTATTTAATATTTCTATCTGCACAAAATCAACATCTACATTTAATTTTCTAAGCAAACATGGATCAATCACCCTCTACAACCTATAATTGTCTTCCTTAAATATTTGTCTGATGCTATACAGCCAGGAGCTTTTATCAGATGACAACTATTCGACTCACAAACAGACTTGGCTCCTTTGCACTCTTTCCATAATGGATGCAGATAGCCAGCAGCGTAAATCAGAATAGCAGGACCTGTACACAGCCAGTGAAGGCTGCTGGACAACAGCAACAATAAATTAGCAAGTGATAGCCATTACAGGAAAATTAACAAAACCAATCAATCTGCTCATATTTTTTCACAAAAACTGATGCACTCCATTGATTGTAAATCACTGCAGGGTGGCTTTTAACAACAAAACAGTTGCATTTTCCTTACAGTAAATATAACTGAAGTGCTGCAAATACACCAATTCTGCCAATAACATTTCTTGTCACACATCTCAACCTTCATTCTTTCTGCACTTTTTTATTCTTCACACTACCTCTCACAACTTCATTGATGCCCTCATCCAATTGGCTGTATTTTTATAAAGGGCTTCATTTGAAGAGGTATTCTACTTACATTCCTTTCCTTTACGTAAGTCTTTCCATTCACTTTACTGTGAATACTGCCTGATCCTATTGATCAATTGATGAATTAATTTCAAATTTGCTTTCTCAAAATCATAGAATCATAGAATCATAGAATAGTTAGGGTTGGAAAGGAACTTAAGATCATCGAGTTCCAACCCCCATGCCATGGGCAGGGACACCTCCCACTAAACCATGCCATCCAAGGCTATGTCCAACCCAGCCTTGAACATCGCCAGCAATGGAGCACTCACAACTTCCCTGGGCAATCCATACATGCTTCAAGGTCCATTGTCAATAATGGCTTCAGACCATTAAAACTGTCCCAATGAGAAAACCATAATATTTTCTCTCCTTTTAACCAGCTAGGAAAAGAAGCAAGCTATCACTTTCCTCAAGTTTCACACTACAACTACTTTTACATGGAGGATAAGAGCAGCCAGGGGAATTTTTCAAAGAAACAAGACTTTCCCATGGATCCGCTTAAGCAGCATTGTGGAACACCATGCTTCTGACTTCAAATTAACATTCCCACCCTTCCTCCTAAATTATCCATCAGATTATTAAAACTGTAAATTGCCATTATCCACAGCTCCAATGAAGAGCTTTCTTATTGCCTGCGTGAGAGACACCTTCGTGCTCCAGATTTTTGCTCTATTATTGATCTGCTAAACCTGCTAGGTGAATACACAAGGTGAAAAGCACAAAATACAATGACATCGAGGGTAAGCAAATGGCATGGAATGGAATGGAATCTAGACCTACGGTGATCATTTAGCACAACTTCCTGATCACTTCAGGGCTGACCAAAGTTAAGATGTTATTCAGGGCATTGTCAGATGCCCTTAAAACATAGAAAAATATAAAAACGAGTAGTTTGAGTTTTAGTTTATACTAGCTATTTTGTCTTCTTTATTTTAACTAACTGATCCTGAAAACTTGTGGACAAAGACAGAGTTTTTACTCTGGGAATATCTGAAATATTGAAGGACATGGAACACTGCGTATACACGCATGGTTTGGTCAGATTTGTAACAGGTTTCTCAGGAAGAGGTGAGGAGGCAAAGAAAACTCATGAAGCAGAACTTCATGATTTTTAATGTTACAGAGAGGGAATTAAGCAGCTATAAGGAGGGACACTCATTTCTTGTCCTTCTTATCTTGCTTTCAGATCCAAGCAAAATTCTGCACCTACTTGGGTTTCCTTTTCTCAACATGAAATGGTTTACAAAGCACATAGACAGAGGAGAATGAGCATCACTGAGCTTTCCACTTTTATCACAGCTACAGAAACCTCCGAATTTGTCAAAGCATGGTATTTCTGCTGCAAGATTTAAAGTAAGAAGCTGCACTTTTGGAAAGCAACAGGAGAGAGCTTTACAGCTCACAAGGAGACCCACAGTTCAAGACTTGGAGCTGCACAACAAGCCATGAGATTTGCAGAGATACAGCATAGCAGTAGTTCTAAGTATCTTTAGGATGCTCTATTTTCTTGAAGCCTAGGGCATACTTTAATTCATCCACCTCGGGTTTAGGTCATTTTTTTCCGTGTTTTCTTTTTCCACAGGAGATATTAAGGGCAGATTTTTTTTTCTTCCCTCCATTCCCACTAATGAGCTTCTCTAAAGTGCTCCAGGTCCAACCACAAAAGCACCCTTACTTTCTCAGAGACATTCAAGTCAATCTTATGCTTCCTAACTTTCATATTCCTCTAACTCCCAGGTACCTAATCCCAAAGAAGAGTAGTCAGTCTGGCAAAGATACTGCTGATCTCATTTCCCCAAAATTATATACCTTTGACCATGACTCAAAGGAGCTGTAAGTTTCTTGTTCACACCGCTCCCACAGCACTTCACCCTAATAAAATCAGGGCTTCATTTACTACTTCTGTATTCAAGGAAATACACTGCTTATGACAGTTCATTCAAGATGAATGACATAAAGAACTATCTTCTCTTGAATGGCTTTTTAATGAAAGGATTAACCAATTGATCTTTTTCGTCAGCTCCTACTGACCTGACATGGGGCTCATACCACATTCTTAAGCTTAGATGTTTTGTCTGTTTCTGATAACAAGAAAACCAGATCAGTTTGCAATTTCTCAATACTGTAAACTTTTTTGGCTCTTGGGACTGCCAAGCAATAGAGGAATTTACGAAGATATCTCAGGTAGCTTTGTCTTTCCTGGCAGGATGAAAGAGAACTAGATTCACACCTAGCAAAATGTATGTGTGTGCCATTATTTCTGAGCCATGTGGATGATAATAAGGCCTTTTGGCTGTAGTAGGTTACCAATTATGCTGTATAAGTACATCTGTAATA
The DNA here is from genome assembly GCA_039720435.1 of Amazona ochrocephala. Classification (NCBI taxonomy): domain Eukaryota; kingdom Metazoa; phylum Chordata; class Aves; order Psittaciformes; family Psittacidae; genus Amazona; species Amazona ochrocephala. Next base: position 37,200,398 of record CM077881.1, read on the forward strand.
TATAAGTCCTGTACTGCTCTTTTGGTAATGTGCTGGAGAGTGTAGACAAATTTAGAGCGCTATGCAAATTGCAATTTACTGATTACATAATTGTCATGGTTTCAAGCCTAGCTGCAACTCACGTAGTTTGCTCACTCACTTCCCCCGCTTTCTTCCCCCTCCTGCTCCTGGAGAGATAGCGAAGAGAATCAAAAGAATGTAACTCCCACAGGTTGAGATAAGAACAGTCCAGTAACTAAGGTATAACACAAAACACTACTGCTACCACCAATAATAACAATGACCAGGGAAATAACAAGGGAAGACAATACAACTGCTCACCACCCACCAAGCGATAACCAGCCAGACGCAGCAGTGAACCCCCCTCTTCCGGGTGCCTGCCCCTAGTTTTTACATCCTGGGCATGATGTGCTGTGGCACGGAATATCTCTTTGGTTAATTTGGGTCAGGTGTCCTGCCTCTGCTTCCTCCTGGCTTCCCCTCCTCCCTGGCAGAGCATGAGACTCAGAAAGTCCTTGGTCAGAGTAAACATTTGAGCAGTGACTAAAAACATCAGTGTTATCAGTGCTGTTCCCAGGCCAAAAGTCAAAAACACAGCACTGCACCACCTACTAAGAAGGAGAAAAAAAATGACTGCTACTGCTGAACCCAGGACAATAATGTTGATAATCATCAGTGATACAGAGCTGGAGTAAATAAAAGAAATTGCCTGAAATGTACCAGTTCGAAGTTCAAGATAGTATGCCTAGAGAATAAGAGCAGAGCTTCTGCTGTCAGTTCAGGACTTCACAATTTAATATCACAAAGGATCTTTGTCAAACAGTTCATCAGAGAACGACTAGTGGTTACTGGTGTGATATGGCCTGGGAAAAATGTAAATGGATCACTGAGAGCACTGGGATAAGTCTTTTCCATAAAGAAAGTGTTAATATCAAGGCCCAAGATGCTCATGAGCCGCCTTCTTCCAAGAGGCAGCTGTTTGTGGCTGCATCTATCCCAATGGACACCTGGAGGATAAACTCAGATTTTAGCAGGATCGGAGAATGGCCTCAGAGATTAGCAGGAGAACAGACAGCTATAATCTGAGGGGAGACTGAAAGGTTTTGTGTTGATTAGTGCTAGGAGACAAAAAAGGAGAGGATTTATGACTGCTGTCTACGAATATATCAGAGGATCAACAGCAGGGAAAGACAATTTAAACTAAAGGGCTATTGGCAGAAGTACAAATGGGTATAAATTGCCCATTAATAAATTCTAGCTCAATATGAGAAGGTTCTTAGCGATTACTGTAATCAGGTTCTGGAACTCCTCTTTGAATTGGAACAGCAGGGCCAGAAAATAAATAAATGCTTTTGACATGGATCATGATAGATTCATGAAAGACAGCATATGGAAAGGCCCCTGTAAAAACAGAAGCTGTGTTTGTGGCCCATGAGGTTCCTTCTAATACTATATTCCTCAAGCAACACCGTATCTTATGCTAAAACATTATTGTTCATTATGGAACTAAGATTAATCCTTTTTTCCTTGTCTCTGGAACACACCCAAAGGAAAACTTAGGGGAGCTTGCTACTGAAGTAGTCTCCCGATTGTACTCCACTCATATTCTTTTTTCTCTTAAATATTCACATTCTTTTTGGCAGCTTTGTGTTTCATGAATTTACTTGATCTTATCACTATGTTATTCATTCAGTTTTTGTGATTCAATATTCATACACTGATGTCTAGACTATTCTTATCACACATATGTTGTAAGCCTTATTTTTCTTTTCTAGCTCATTTTCTGAGTTTTCGAAGTACAATTCTTTTACAGATTAGGCTCTTTAATGTAATCTACCTGAAGTTTTTTGTTTATTTGTTATTGTTGATGTTATATATGCAATATACAGTTGGCTTCTCCAGGAGAAAAAGGTAGCTTGATTGATAGAATTCACTAACTGGACTGAAATAATACAGCATGTTTTTATCTTATATTTGTTAGTTATTTTATTAGTTTTGACGACCGTACTATTAAAAAAAAAAAAAAAAGGACAAAAATGCAATGAACTTTGTCATACACCTCAGCCCATAACTCTGTTATGGTAGATATACTACTGAAAAAGAGATATGGAAATCAGAAGTCAGATTCATAACCTTACAGTCCCGCTATGTGTGACCTCGGTCAAAGTTCAGCAGAGAAGCAGGAGTCAGACTTCGGAAAACTTGCAATATGTGGCTGATGTGCACCATTATACTCAAATTAGGGGGGGAAGAAAGAGAACACCTTAGGCTGGCAAAAAAGATTCCTGTTTGCCCTTAGAGAAGTGCTTAGATGAACATGTCCCCCATCTGTTTTGAGTTTCCCCATGGCTGGCCCAGGTCAAGCTGCAGTCTCTGTGTCCAAGCATTTTCCAAGTCACAGCTGCTTCCCAACTCATGGTAAGGAGGCTTGGAAAAATATGTGAATAAAATTGGTATTTACTAGTTCCTAAAATAAATGATCCATTCAGAAAAACTGTCTAAAATTCAGATGTGGTAAAGACTGAGACATTTATGGTTAGGGTCTGCAAGCCAGCCTCCAGCTGTCTAGCCCCAGAGATCCATTAGTTCCTGAATTTTCCCTAAAACAGTTAATGGATAAAACACATTGACAGCCTTTGCAAATACTATAACCATCACACAACAGAGTCATACTCAAATGTGCATTCTCTGAGCTCACAAAACTCCTTTTCCTCACAGTATTAGTTTAACATGAGAACAACCTATATTGCATGAGAGGTAGTGACTTGCGCATCCTACAGGAAAATGCATGAGGTGTGAATACCCCTGAGGCTGAAGGCACACCTGAGTAATGCAGACTCCCATCTCCTAAGCAAGTGCTAAATGGACAACATTGCCATGCAGAAGCTGAGCAACAGCTTTTGTCATATTAGTTACAATTTATAATGAAATTTGTCCTAACTACACTGTATCAGAGCTCATTCCCATCAGTACTGCCACATTGGGAAATCCTGGTACATAACACCAAGTGATGCAGCGTTTTGCTTGAAGGTAGGTGTCTAGTCAGGATAAGCATTTCTGAGCATGATGGCACTTGGATTGTACTTCATAAATTCTATCTGACACACCTCAATTCTCTTAGACCTTTCTACACATCACTGTTGGCAATTAGCTGCTGAACAAATTATTATTACAAATAAAAATCCTTTCCAACCCTAACTATTCCATGACTCTATGATTCTATGATTCTATGATTATAGAACCATAAACTGATTGGGTTGGAAAGAACCTTAAAGCTCATCTAGTTCCAATCCCTCTGCAATGGGCAAAGACACCTTCTACTACATCAGGTTTCTCAAAGCCCTGTTCAAACTGGCCTTGAATATTTCCATGAATGGGGCAGCCACAGCTTCTCCAGGCAACTCATGCCAGTGCCTCACCACCCCCACAGTGAAGAACTTCTTCCTTATATCTAATCTAAATCTCCCCATTTCCAGTTTAACCAAATCAAATCTTCCAAATCCATACCCCAGTCAGTATTCCCTTTTCAGATGTGAGTATATTAATCTTCAAAATTTTACCTAATGGTATCTCCCTAATATGTTCACAGATAAATTCATTTTTCAAGGATATACTACTGAAATTTCTTCCTGCCTAAATCTTGACCTACAATATTTGGATGAGGTTCAAAACAATTTGTTTTATGTGGTGTTCTTCAGTCATAGCATCACAAAACACTTAAAAGATGAGATCAGCAGGTAGTGGGCTTGTGGTAAAATATTTGCTTCACCAGTGGAAAAGCCTCATTATGTTGACCTTTTGTTGTTTTAGCTATACCTTGGCTGCCATACACAAGCATAAACATAAGCTAAAGAGAAGTTCACATGGGAAAATTTAAACTGTGTGATTTCATGACTAAAGAGAAGAGAATCATTTATCTGATTATTAACCTGGATACAAGATATATATTTAAAATAACAGATATCCTTCATAGGAGAAGAATACATGTTTGCTTAAGTTCATATAAACCAGTTTACAGTTTTAGGCATTTTCACAGTATTGAATGCATACTGAAGCAGGTTCACTGAGTTACAGAGAATCATGATTAAATTGAGTATGTGCAATGAGATATGAAGCCTGACAATACTGAATGTGTTCATAAATAATCCAGAAATGAAAGTAATGAATAATAAAATTTCTGAATGGCCTTAAAGACAGGCAGAGAAACTACAAAAAGGACCCTGTTGTCAACAGGAGCAGACTGTGTGGTCTTATTAGTAGTCTAGACCTAGTCTTATAAAATGCATTTAAAGAGTTAGCTCATGATTTCTCTGCCTTACAAGTAAATTGAATTTCAGTGCCTGAAGAATGCTTTGAGAGAAAAAGTGTAACTTGGTGGCAGAAGCAGACCAGGCTCTGGTGTGAAAAAAGTTCAGTAATGTTTTGGGGAGGTAAAGGATATTAGGAAGCCTCTCAAGGGGAGCTCTGGAAATCTAAATATGTTAGAGGAGTCTGTTCTTGACGAGGCAGGTCTCCTCTCCTGGGCTGTCCCTACACTAAGACTTATCCTTTATTATTCACATTCCAGAGGTATGAATCTTATTGCCCTCCTATGAAAAAAATCTTTACAGGATTTCCATGTGAGCATAAGAAAACACTTTTTCACTATGAGGGTGGTTGAACATTGGAACAGGTTACCCAAAGAGGTTGTAGAACCTTCATCTATGGAGATAATCAAAACCTGACTGGAAACGGTGCCGAGCAACTTGGTTAAGGTGACCCTGCTTTCAACACAAGGGTCATCAGCTAGACAGTCTCCGAAGGTCCCTGCCAAACTCAGGGCACATGTGGACCCCCCAGGCTGTCCCTTCCTTGCAAAGAGCTGCTACCATCACTTCAACCGGCAGCACTCTGAACTATACAACAGGGAAGGGAAACAATTAACTACCATCTGCAGAGGGTAGGCAGCAATGGGAAGAGAATAAGGCCAAGATGGAGAGCTAGGGAAGAGTGCTCTCTCTTCTCCCTTCTCCTGCAGACAACACATCAGTGGAAAGGAAGATTGGGCATTGACTGCTCACTGCTGCTATCGCCTCTCTCTCCCACATCTTTTCTAACCCCTAACTTCCCTCCAGCAGTGACAGCTGCACAGAGCTGGCAGAACACAGCAGGCTGTTCATCCTTGCTCAGTAAATCACTGTTTCTTCAGGCAAAGCATACAGCATGTCACCTTTGAGACTTTTGCACTACTCAGCTATCTGCAGGCAATAAATAGAGCAAGCTCCTGTATCTTAATTCAACAAAGAGCAAAGTCACATGCTAGGGAACAGGAAATGCTATGTTCATGAAATGAAGGAAAAAAGGGGGTAAAATTTCATAATCATCAGGCTCACAAATGTAACCTCCTATATGATGCTGCTCTACGCTGTTGTACACATGCTATTGTGAGACTGCACAGTTAACCTTTGGATGAGAAAAGCAGCAAGCAGCTGTGGAGGAGGAATAACACTGACAGGATCGATGTGGCATACTCATACAGCCCTTGCATTGGTTATTTTTTAAAACCAAAAGCAACTGAAAGGTCTGGACCTGTAATGGGCAAGTGCTTACTGTGCTTTGCTGTGAGGTCAACCAAATTAAGTTACAGAGACTTGATGTCTGAAAAGGTAATGTTATGTATTTTAGAAGATCACAGCTTTCTCTGTGATGAAGCAAGATCTTCTACTGCTTCTTAAATATAACTCACTTCGACCATCAAGTATTTCAATGATTGTGTTAATTCTCATGGTTAAATACTCAGCCTTATTTCACATTCTGCAGATAATTTTAAACATGCTTAAACATACTGGTATTCAATTCTCACGACATTCATTATTTAATAATGCTTTATACTTTTGGCTTGTTTGTTAAAACATGTACACATGTGCACACATACCTGAAGTTAGTAACTTCAAACATTCACTGAATGCTTTTTAAGAAGTTATGTCAGAAGTAATAGTTCTAAGAATTTTTTGAATACAACAACCTTCAACTAAAGACTGCTGAGTCTCAGAGTCCTCTGGAAACATCACTAATCAGTAACTGAAGGCCTAGAGTCTTGTGTTGTAATACACACACACTCTTGTATATGATTTAATTTATCTCATCTAGCTACTGGAAAACGAAGACTTCTAAGTGGAAGAAGTGTGTCTGTTACTGTTTTATACACATTTTCCAGCTCTATTTAATGCTCACAGTATGTCACCATCATTGTTCAATGTCTCTCTTAAAACAGCCTCTTGTGGATGACTGAAATACCTGACTTCCTCATACATACCTTCTCATTCAGAAACAATTCCATTAAAGGTCATCTTTAAGCAACATAAAGTTCATGTGAACTTGTTGTATAGCATCATCTAACATATGAATTAAGAAAAATCTCCTTTGTTAAACTACACTTTAGTACCAAAGCAATACTACATACTCCAGACAGCAATCCTGATGAATTTCCCATAAACTTAAAGTAAATATTTATGTTTTGAAATATTATTGATTGAGAAACCACAGTATAGAATGAAAATCTTTTTATTAAGGCTGTAAAATAAAACTTTCTAACATCTGAACCATGAAGACTCAGGACTGACACCATCATTACTAAACCAACGTCTGTTGTAATTTTACACTGATTAGAGTTTGACAGTAAAATAGACCAGGATATGACTCTGAAGGTTTTAATTGATGCTTTATTTACAATGAAATTATAGAAGGCCCTCCACACCCGTAACCTTTCTCCTGGCTTTGTGAACCCAAAGCAGCAGATACACAACCAACACCTCCACGTGTTTCAGAAAGAAGTGATCTCTGCAGTAGCTCTGAACAACTTGGTGTAAAGAGCAGCACTTGCACCAGTTCAAGACCGATTTAGATCCAGTGACTAAGGGAAGACACTAGAAAGTAGGAAGCTCTCTCCTATACTTCAATAACAGCAACTGATATTATGTGCTACACTGCAGGCCCGGATCATCACAAGAGTTTTCAGTTAACCGATCTCAGCCAATTTTCTTGTATAAAAAAGCTCCTGCTGAAGTTAATACTGCAATTTTAATCACTGCTATCTATACCTAATAAAATCAATAAAAAGAAGAATCATAGAGTCATTGAATTGTTTTGGTTAGAAAATACCTTTAAGATCATCAAGTCTAACTGTTAACCTAGAACTTCCAAGTCCATCACTAAACCATGCGCCTAAATGTCACATCTACTCATCTTTCAAATAATTCTCAGATGGTGACTCAACTACTTCCCTGGGCAGCTGTTCCACTGCTTGAAAGGCCTTTCATAGAATCATAGAAGAGCTAGGATTGGAAAGGACCTTAAGATCATCTAGTTCCAACCCCCTTGCCATGGGCAGGGACACCTCCCACTAAACCATGCCACCCAAGGCTCTGTCTAACCTGGTCTTGAAGACCACCAGGGATTAAGCATGCACAGCTTCCCTAGGCAACCCATTCCAGTGCCTCACCACCTTTATATTAAAGAATTTCTTCCTTATATCCAATCTAAACTTCCCCTCTTAAAGTTTGAACCTGTTACCCCTTGTCCTATCACTACAGTCCCTAATGAAGAGTCCCTCCCTAGCATCCCTATAGCCCCCCTTCAGATACTGGAAGGCTGCTATGAGGTCTCCATGCAGCCTTCTCTTCTTCAGGCTGAACAGCCAAGAATCATAGCATAGTTAGGGTTGGAAAAGACCTTAAGATTATCTAGTTCCAATCCCCTGTCATGGGCAGGAATGTCATACACTAAGCCATGTCACCCAAGCCTCCATCCAACCTGGTCTCAACACTGCCAGGGATGGAGCATTCTCAGCTACCTTGGGCAACCCATTCCAGTGCCTCACCACCCTCACAGTAAAGAACTTCTTCCTTATATCTAATCTAAACTTCCCCTGTTTAAATTTGAACCCATTGCCCCTTGTCCTATCACTACATTCCTTAATAAGAGAGTTCTAATGGAGAGTTCCTCTCCAGCACTCTTGTAGGCCCCCTTCGGAATTTTTCAAATATCCAATCTAAACCTACCCTTGAGGCTGTTTCCTCTTGTCTTCTCTTGTTACCTGGGAGAAGAAACTGACCTCCATCTCTCTATAACCTCCATTCAGGTAGCTGCAAAGAGTGATAAGGTCTCCTCTGAGCCTCCTATTCTCTAGACTAAACAACCCCAGTTCCCTCAGCTGCTCCTTATAAGACTTGTGCTCTAGATCCTTCACCAGCTTCGTTGCCCTTCTCTGGACATGTGCCAGCACCTAAATGTCTTTCTTGTAGTGAGGGGCCTAAAACTGAATAGAGTATTCAAGGGGCACCTCACCAGTGCTGAGCGCAGGGGAACAATCACTGCCCTAGTCCTGCTGGCCACACTATTTCAGATACCAGCTAGGATGCTATCGGCTTTCTTGGACATCTGGGCACACTGCTGGCTCATATCCAACTGCCTGTCAACCAACATCCCCCAGTTCCTTTTCCACCAGGCAGGTTTCCAAACACTTCCTTAATCCTGTAGCATTTCATGGGGTTGTTGTGACCCAGATGCAGGACCCAGCACTGAGCCTTGCTGAACCTTATGCAGTTGTTCTTGCCCCCTCGATCCAGCCTGTCCAGATCCATCTGTTGAGCCTTCCTACACTCCAGCAGACCAACTCTCCCACCCAACTTGGTGTCATCTCTGAGCTTACTGAGGGTATGCTTGATCCCCTCATCCAGATCACTGATAAAGGTATTAAACAACTGTCGCCAATACAGAGCACTGGGGAACACCACTTGTGATTGGCCACCAATAGGATTTAACTCCATTCACCACCATCTTTTGGGCTTGGCCCAAGGTATTGAGTACTTCAACCTTTTCCTCATCCTTTGTCACTGTGTTTCCCCTGCATCCAATGAAGGATGGGGATCCCCCTTAGCTCTCCTTTTATTGTTAATGTATTTATAGAAATATTCTTTTTCCTTTATAGCTGCAGCCAGGTTAAGTTCCAGTTGGGCTTTGGTCATTCTAAGTGCTGTACACCTTATCCCTGTCTCAACCTTGTGGAAATGAGATGTACTGAAAGTCAGTAGCATAGGTTAGAAAAAACTCAGCACAGTTGTTTTTGAAAGATAATTCAGAAATGGAAAAAATGCCACTATTTAGGGTGGATAATATCCCAGGTTATTCTGCATACGTGCACCTTTGAATAGCCAATAGCCCAAGAGTTCTGGGCTCAGGTATCACAAACATATGTCCAGTTCACATTTTATCATGCACTAAATCCATCTAGACATGAGCAGATATTCTGCCCTGGCTCCTACGTCTCCATTCTGTCCTCATAGTAAATTGCTGCTTAGCTTTTCATTATATCATGAATCAGAATCAACATATTTTTAAAATCAAGCCTCTATTAAAAATAAAATCAGTGAGATTGTTACAGAACACAGACTGCTGTGAAATTGTTGCATTTACAAATGTTCCCTCTCACTAAGAGTCCCAGACTGGGGAGAAGGTGCATGTAAGGAGTAAAGCGCTATTATTTGGCACTTCAATTTGCTACTCCAACTAAACAGGATGGCAATGTTGCCAGACTGACTTTTACATGAGCAAAGTAGGATCCAAAGGGCATTTCACACAAACTTTAATAATGCTGGGGAGTGTTATGCATGGTCAAAAGTGTGCTATGGAGTGTAGGAGCTGTCATGTGTAGAAGCCCCTAGGCAATCTGACAATGTAAAGCAAGGAGTTTGTGTGTTTTCATATATTGATACATGCCAAGTGTCCAGTCAAATGGCCTGGTATGTTCAATTTATGATTCCTATTGTGCCTCAAGCAGATACAACCTGGCAGTTGCAATGCCATGTTCCACTTACGCGGCACACTAAGGTCCCCTTCTGGAATGACAGTTTGCAGAAATAAATGTACAAACTACTGCTGCAGATATAATGGTGCAGTAGAGTTGGGAAGGGCATAGGAGTTTTAAAACATTCCAGAGAGGCCAAAAGAATATTACTTTTCTTATCCTGATACCAGAGTAGGGGAGGGGGAAGCAAAAACAAAAAGGGGGGGCAAAAAAATAAAGCTAGCATCCTTATTTACCTGGCTCAGTTCTCAGTCATATGAAAAACATAATTAAATCATTTTAAAATCATAAAAGACACCTATAATAGTTTTTTCCAACGTCCAATTTCAAGCCTCTTCATGGAAGTAGTACCTAAGAAATTGCTTCTCTTCATGAATACAACTTCACTTGACAGATAAAATCCTCAAAAAATTGCAATCAGAAACCTCAGACTCACAAGGTAGTCCTGTCCTGGAAACTCAGCCAAGAGCTTGGAATCAATTACATAAAAGGATTGAATAACAACAGATCCCAGAGAATGGAACATGTGATTCAGTAACCGAGCTTCATTTTTACATGCACAACTAAACCCAGCCAAGGATAAGAGAAAGAACTTTAAGCTAGAAGAGAATTTAAAATTGCTAGCAAGGAAATATTATACCGGGGAAATAAAATTCTTATTCAATTGTCAGTTTTTTTCATTTATTCTTCCTGGGAGACAGACATGTACTTCTGAACTGCGGCAGGGGTTAGAATAAGTGATACATTTTTCAGAAGCAGCATTTACAGTGTCTGCCAGCTAAAGAGGCTGAACATTTAAATTTTTCTCTGTAGCAAGCAGGGTTGGCTTGAAAGTTGGCTTCTGAAGTGTATTTGCCCCATTGGAGGCTCACAATTCATGACAAATTCCACTTAGAGTTGTATATTGCTGCTTGTGTCTGAAAAGACTCACAATTGCCAATCCTCAAAATACTGTTTCAAGTGGTTTTCTTAATGTCTCACTTATTGGAGTGTTACGAATCTGAGTCTTGTCTCAGACGTGTATGTTACTGTGCATAAATGCAGATGTTCAGAGAAGCTAGAAAATATGAACCTTCATATCCCAAAGCTTAGAGAATCACTGTGAATGAAACCTACTGTCCTGATGTCTGGGAGGAAACACATCATGTATGTTTGGTGATTTGTCGCCATCTCACCATGCATCCAGCTAGGATTGTTTTGTGGTAATTTTTCTGGAAGAACTAAATACACATACAGCACCAGCTGAAAACATGATCAGCAATAAAACCATGAAGTATGGTAACATTTGCTGCCATTTTACCATGACTCTTCTTTCTTCATTGCTTTTCTTATATTTTACCCAGCTAAGGAGACTTTAGCCTTTGGCAATGTGCAATTGATTCAGTGTTGCTGAATTTGAGTTGCAACAGAAGCAAAAGTATTGCTTTTCATTCATTGCTTCATTTAAGTGTAAGTCAGTGATCCACCCAGGGCAGCAGCTGCACTGCTCAAACCTGCATCATTATTGCCCATACATTCTCTTGTGATAGGCACAAATAATACCTAGAAATTACTTCATTTTTTACTGAATATTTTCCAAAGGACAACATTTATTATTTTCTCATTGTGTTTCAGCACCTTTTCCTAAGTATTTCAAACATCTAGAACCCAAAATAAAACCCTTCCTTTAATACATCTGATAAATCCGACAACTAATAAGTGGCATGCTCCAATAATGAATTTTTTCAGCCACATGTAGTTTTTGTCATTAGATAATAATTATATTTTTGTACAGCTGTATGTCCCATTTCATCTACAGGAAAAGAAAAATGCAGTATTTCACAGCAGATGTCATTGACACATTATATTAGTGGGAACAGTGTAAATAAATGTCATCTGTGTATCCTGCCCCTTTAGCTTCATTCTCTAAGGCATAAGCTGAAAAGACGGATAAATAAGTTAATAAAACATGATGCAAAAATTCTCAGCATCCCAGAGTCTGAGACTATTTGAGGCACAGCTGCAAAGGATAACACCAAAAATTAGCGACTCAGGTGATATGCTTTAGAGGTTAAACTGTACTACAAAGATCAGCCCTATTTCTAGCTACTGACAATAAATAAGGAATCTTGATGGTATTTACACAAAGGCTTCATGTACTACTTAAACATTTGGCTACTATATTCTGGCAAATTAAAAGTTAACCTGGCTCTTCCCTGGCTTCTAGAGGGAGAAAAACATTGGGGAAAAAAGCTACCTGTTTCTTTTTATTGTCCAGTTTCTATTTTTAAAGTTTCTGATATTTTTGAGAACAGTCCAACTGCGTCAAGTGCTTGGCTTAAGACAATGAAGACTGTGCAGGTTTCTTGGGGATTGCTGCTTCTCTCAAACTCTATTTTGATATATTCTCTCCACAAAGTGTAGAAAAATACTAGGATCTCTCAGTCTAGCTTTTCACTGCTTCTTCAAGTAGAAACATAGGACATGGATGTAACTCTAGCTGCTTTTGGCTCATTCCAAGCTTGGCAGAGAGCCTGGTCATCTCCTTAGAGAACTATCATGTTTCAACTATGTAGGATTCAGTAAACAGAGCCCCCAACATCCAGATTAGGAAGGTAACAAAGAAATGCATCACCTTAGTTTACATTTGTAACTTTTTTGCGTCTCAACATCACAAGAATTGTTTTTTTTTTTTTTGCAAGACTGGTATAGTGGAAGGCGTCCCTGCCCATGGCAGGTGGGTAGACCTAGACGATCTTGAAGGTCCCTTCCAGCCAAAAACATCTAGCATTCTATGATCATCAGAAGCTACACATCAGAAGATAAACTTAGTGATAGGTCTGATAACTTGGAAAAAGCAAGACTGTATTTACCTGTCTGTAAACCATTCTTACAGGAGACGGTTTTCAGCATGGTAAAAATTTTGCGTGTCATTTGAAGACTTTCATAAAGCACTGTGTGTTTTTCCCTCATAAAATATGGCTATGAAATTGGGCAAAATTATATAGTCATTATGTAGTCTTCACCAGTTCAAAGAACATGAAGCAAACCTTTCCCCTGAACCATGTTTGTTGGTAATTTACTAGTTATGCAGTCAAAGAAATCTATGGCAGCTTTTATCACTGTCAAGAGTAACAAAATGTTTTAGTGGAAGAGCTCTCTGAAGGCAGGAAGCCTTTTACAAATGTGGAACATCTTTAGTTAGGATTAGATGTCCTTTTTCCTTGACTTAGTAGCAGAACTTTATAAAGGATGCTTAGACTTCAAAGAGAATTTTGCTCCACAGAGATAAATATTCCCACCATTTCTATAACATCCAGTCATGCTAGGAGTTTGAACAGCAATTACAAGAAATTCACAGTTATAGTATCACCTTTTCTTTTTTTTTTTTTTTCCTCGAAAATCAATGCTAGAATAAAAACAGGATACAAGCATCTTTCCTGCAGTATATTTGTATTACTAATGGGCTAGTGCCTGAAAAATTATACTGTTTGCATATTGATGGTAGCTAAGTCCTTATGCACCCATAAGAAGAGATATTCACAAATGTATTTATAAAACATCAGTGAAACAAATCGATATATGACTGCTAAGTATCTTCTTGCCATTCCCTGTTTCCAAGCCTAGTGGAAAAGCTTTGCATGTCCAAAGTTAAAGATGAGATTGGAACAGCTGAGAAAAAAAAAAAATCCTTTATTTATTTAATGACTTTTAATAAAAGCCAATAAGTACATGAATTTCAGTACAGTCTGTACAGTAGAAAATCTGAATAGATTATTACTGTGAAAATAAAAAGGCAATTAAAGAGGCAATAATTGAAAGCAGTTGCAGTGCAATTAGATTTTTCATGAAGAAAATAAAAATTCAAAATTAAATTGGGAAAGCGTTTTCAGCAGCAGCTAAATTTAAGTGTGTACGGTTCACCTTCACTTTTCCTAACAACCAGGATATAATTCTATTTAAATTTAGAAAAGGCCTTGCTTTATTTTGTAAAGCCTCTCAGCACAAACTAATTTCCTTCCCCTCACCCCTGCCAAGTGGAAGGCTACCTTGAGACTATACAGAAAGTATTAGAATTGATCGGTCACTGCTGCCAGGTAACTGAAGGGATGGTCTATGTCAAAAGCAAAGCAGTATTTCTGCACCTGCCTTCTTACCAAAGGAGACCAACACACACACACACACATTTCTTCAGATAAATTATTTTTAGCAACTTAACTCTGTAATACTACTTTTGAGTAGAAGATTGACTCTTAAGCAGTTTGGGTTTTAACCCTGCTCCTTGAATTCATTGCTTCTGATGCACATTTTGTATCTCCGGCATTCTTGCTCACAGTTTCTTTTGGCTGAAGATCAAATTTTCCTTCATCTCCCCACAACAGCTGCTGAAGTCATACTGATAATTATTTGTTATGGCTTCATTATATTCCCATATTTACAGTATATAACATGATAATATAATATGTTGATTATAGTATTATATACAACATATATATGATATTATATGTAAAATGGTACATATTACATATTATATTTCTCCCTTGATCTTCAAGAACATTACATGGACCTCTATTTTTCTGCATGCTTTTCAATAGATAGGTCTTGTTTTCAGCCCAGGATTGGAGATGGAGTCTGAAAACTTGCAAGTACAACTTCTAATACAGAATCAGCTATAAACTGTTTTCAACAACGATCTGTGAGTTGCCAAACAAGATTCAAAGCAACACTTAAAGGCCTGAGGGGTTTCAGTTAAAAAAAAAAAAAAAAGAAAAAAGAAAAAAGGAAAAAAAAAAAGAAATTGCTTGTTTTTGCTAAATCTTTCATTTGGTCCAGTTCCTAAATTAAGTGGTTGAATTTCAGAAGCACTGGGCATTTTTAAACTCCAGCTGCTAGAAGAATTTGTCTCAATGGGAACTATAGCTGTACACCATATCTCAGGAAAATATTTAATTTGTGCACCTAAATCTGAATTTAACTGATTAATTTAGCTACCACCTCTACAAACAAAAAATAAGGGCTGCTGAAACAAGCAAAGTGCCTGTTTATTCAGTGTTCTTTTGCAGCCCCATTGACTTTCAATGATGTTTGGGTTGAAGAAATTCTGACATGCCTGTCTAGGGGAGTATTTTATCTTTTCCTTACAAGTTTCTGGGTCTTGCCCTCGCAGTAAGGAAATCTTGACATCTTTTTGATCTCTCTCAAGTTTTTAATTTTACTACATGTTCCTCATTTTCTCTCCCTCCAGCACACTAACGAAAGTTCTCCATTTTGAACACGCTCAGTTATTCCCCAGAAAGAACCATTCCAAACTGTTTTACTGTCCTCAGCCCAGCATACAGAACAAAGAACTGTAGAAACAAAAAGCTTTTCTTTCTGCTTCTAACAGACACAGTCTCTCCAAATAAAAAAAAATAACATGCAATACTTATAGAACTGTGAAAAATAATCCTAATATCACATTTTAAAAAAGAGGGGCTTCAGAAGACAAAAATGTATTATTTTGCAGCATTTTCCCTTTCTTGTTTCTGTTAATGAGGTTTGACAGCAAGTCAGAATAGAAAATTCATTATTGCAAGCTCCTCACTGTTACCCAACTACAACTGTATTATTAAAGCACTGTAATATACATTAAGCCTATAATATATTCTTTTCTTCTTTTTTCATGCTTTTATGACTACTATGAATGAACTTCCTTACCTCTAACCATAGCTACTGCTTGCCTCTTTCTAGCAGCTATAGACACCACCTCCCCCCAAGTCAGGTTACCACCAAACTCTTCCATCCTGTCATCATCTGAAGCATTGCAAATGTAAATGAACTTAATCAGATTTTTTTGTGTGTGTGACAGCAACATTTCAGAGCTTTCAGGAAGCAGTAATTATCATCTCCTGCAACAGCTCTTTCACAGTCCTTTCATGTCCCTCTGTAACTCCCACCAAACTTGGGCAAAGAAGGAAATTCAGCAGCCTTCAGTGGTTAAACTTCAATTCTCAAGAAGTTTTGATGATTTCTTTGGTGTAGCATTGCTACTTGTTGTATGTGTCTTTCTTTTAATATGAGAACATTTGTTCTATGGATGGCAACAAAAAAATGTTGGATTCTTACTCCAATTCTGGTGCTAAACTACTTTTTTGTCATGTCTCCCTTCCCAAAACCAATCCTTCCTTCCTATTTTTCCCCACAGTTATAGAAAAACACAGGAGCTGATCCCATAATTCAGGCACATATCATTTTCAGAACCATATGATAAGAATCAACTGATAATAGACACAAATTTTAAGAGAATATGGTACATCACAAGATGAATCTGCAGCAGGAGGATAGCAACAGAGGGTTGTTTGGTTCTTTTTTATTTCTAGAATTAACTTCATTATTGCATCTTATGGCTTTTGTATTTGCAATAATACTTAAATATCAGGAAAAAATCTTTCATCTCTGTATACCGTAAAGCTATACTCTAATGACCTCAGTTACAAAATTATGCCATTTACTTAGTCCTACACTATACTACATAGAGTAACTTCAAAGCTATGTTTCAACATATGGTATGGTTGTACTGTGTGAAAACAGCAGTTTAAACACAGTTTAATTATGTAAACATTTGAATATACATGAATATGTGCATAAATATTTAACACAGTTTCAGAACTCCTTTCCAAGTCTTACTATCTAATGCAAAGTCAGCCTTACATTTGCCTGATGTAACCTGCAACATCCATTGAAAACCTAAGCCAGAACACAGTCTAAACAAGTAGACAGTGTGTACCCTAGCAGTCACAACCAGTTTCAAGTTATGTCCTTCAAGTAGCTGATGAATGGACATTTATGTCTGTAAGATAGGTCTATCAGAGGAGCCCTGAATAAAATAAAAACTTCAAATACCATTAAAATTAATGAATCAGGTCAAGTCAGGTAATTTATCACCTGCCTAAATTGGAATCCAACCTAAGGCATCCTTTTAAAAAAGACACATTCAAATGAGGTAACATTCACAGGGAAGTTCACAGTGAAGATAATAATTTAAATGAGAAAATGCCTGCATAGTTTTAGTGAAGTCTGACAGGGATTCTGTGCAAAAGCAGCATGGTAAGCAAAAGCAAATTTCCACAAATTAATTTGACCTTGATGAAAGGCACATATTTTTATCAATCAGACTTAACAAATATTGACTTCAGGCATTAACCAAAGACATACATAAACATTCAGGTTGTTAAAAGAGTTGTCAAGTTCACTTTCCTTCTAAAATCACAGCTTGCTGATAAAGATCTAGCTGAACTTAACCTCTTAAAAAAAAAACCACAACAACCTGTATTGCCTCATAAAGCTGAAGTCAGTTGGATTAGTCTTCTCTGCCTATCAATTGCTAAAAAAAGATGTGTCACACAGGCAGACTGAAATCTAGAGCCAGAGTGCTGGCTAGGATAGATGTATAAATAAATAAACCTGGTATAATGATAACCACAACAGGCTCCATGGCCATGGCCCATCCTCCTACAGCAGCACCAGCCATGAAGCTGGGGGTGGGGGGGAGCAGAGAGGGCACACTATTCCTCGTGACTACCGTTTATCACAGTGGTTTTATTTCCAGTGGGAGACCAGCAGGGCAGCATACTCAAGGGGTATGTTATGGGTCACCAAGTAGAGGACTTTCCTAGGAAAAGAGTAATAGGCAGTAATTGACTCATTTTCAAAAATATCAAAGATGAAAAGACACTTTAATGGTACTTTCTAGTCTCTATATTTAGTGAAGTATTCACCTTTGCCAAAAAGGGAGGATAGCAGCCTGTGTAAAATGGTGACATCTCATTTCAAGCCACTCCAGCAGCAGAGTGAAGAATCAACCATCACTTTGAGAAAAACAAGATTTCCAATAAATTTCCCAAGTAAAGTGTGCCCACTAGCACTCGCTGAGAAGGGATAAGATCTGAACTGCCAAGCAAGGCAGGAGGCCCAAGCTAATGCTGGGCATCCCTGCAGGAAAGGCTCCCCGCTTGCAAGAATGGAGAGCTGTTAAGCTTCTCTCTCCCCCAGGATCAAACCCTTCTCTGAACTGTCAGTTTCCGTGGAAGGAGGGAAGAGCAGGGACCTCAGCAGAAGTCAGGCTTCAACCAAGAACTTTCAAACATTCAGTAAGGTGAGCGGAAGATTAGATTTGAGGAGTAGAATCATAGAATCATGGAATAGTTAGGGTTGGAAAGGACCTTAAGATCATCTAGTTCCAACTCCCTTGCCCTGGGCAGGGACACCTCACACTAAACCATGCCACCCAAGGCTCTATCCAACCTTGCCTTCAACACTGCCAAGGATGGAGCATTCACAACTTCCCTGGGCAACCCATTCCACGGCCTCACCACCCTTACAGGAAAGAATTTCTTCCACAGATCCAATCTAAACTTCCCCTGTTTCAGTTTGAACCTATTACCCTTATCCTATCACTACAGTCCCCAATGAAGAATCCCTCCCCAGCATCCCTATAAGCTCCGTTCAGATACTGGAAGGCTCCTATGAGGTCTCCATGCAGCCTTCTCTTCTCCAGGCTGAACAGCCCCAACTTTCTCAGCCTGTCCTCATATGGGAGGTGCTCCAGTCCCCGGATCGTCCTCGTGGCCCTCCTCTGGACTTCTTCCAACAGTTCCATGTCCTTTTTATGTTGAGGACACCAGAACTGTACAGAATACTTCAAGTGAGGTCTCATGAGAGCAGAGTAGAGGGGCAGGATCACCTCTCTCGACCTGCTGGTCATGCTCCTTTTGATGCAGCCCAGGATACCCTTGGCTTTCTGAGCTGTGAGCGCACACTGCCGGCTCAGTACACAAAGACTTTTTCTGTACCGTGATATTCAGACATCTATTTTGTGTCACATCTAGCCTTCACCAAAGAACACCTTGAGGCATTTCATGACTATGTTGACATTTCAATTATGCTGCATTTAAATAGATTTGGTTGTGCTGAGTCTCATTTCTTGCTAAAATACTTCCCATTCTAAATACAGATTTTAAGAGTTATTTATTAAGTCAAATTCTGACAGGAAACATACCAAGGAAGCAGCAAAGCAAAATGTCACAGTATTTGCCTCCTCTTTTAAAAAATTCTTTCTGTCTTTTTTCATCTGGTGCATGACTGGAGCCTGTGCACAGACAGCACTGCAATGACAGAAACAGAGCTCTGTAAGGAATCCTTACACCAGATTCAGATGAAGAAAGGCGAAAGGTTTCTTTTCTCTGCAGTTTCCTAGAAGTGGCTGTAGAATGAGCTGGAGATCAGCCTAACTGCTGGCCTGGCCAAAAAGAGTGCAGGCCAACATAAGATATCTGTGAACAACCTAGAAATGAACGCTGTAAGTAACTCAGGAGCCACTTCACCAGCCAAGTACACCAATACTTTTTCCTCAAATGTCCTCAAAGTTTATAGGAAGCAATAGTGGCAAAGAACTGCAAGACCAAAATTGCTTCCATAGTTTAGCAGCCTCTCTGTAATGACTGACTTCTCTACAAGCCATGAAAATGTCAAAGCCTCTGCTAGCAGAGTTTGCAGAGGTCCGTTAAACAACTCACACACAGCAAGCTTGTATGTCACGAAGACATAACACAGTTTCATACTCTTTGAAGAAAGCATTAAAACTAAGAGTCAGTTAAGTTTCATAAATGTCTCCTGCCTATTTGTGGCTAAATAAGTGAAAGAAGGCTTACACCAAACTCTCTAGGTATAAAAGGCTTACATTAACATTTTTCTAGCACAGATGGTTGTATCTTTGCTGCTTTAGTTGTTCTGCAAGTGACAAGTGTTATAAAGCCTGAATATTTTTCTACATGCATATTTAAGACTTGAACTGCTGTTTATCCAAATAAAGTAATAGCTTTGAATACTGCTGAAAAGAACACCATAATATTGGCAAAGTTTTTACTGAATCTGTTTTTATGAGAAAGAATAAAACAAGGGTACATAGCTATTCAGCAATATCTGCTACTCACTTTTTTAATACGCCTGGAAATATTTGAGGGAATGTGAAGGTGATCTCTTGAGAGTAGGGCCAATACTCACTGTTACCCTTAAAATCCCATGCTGAAACATCATTGCCAAAAATAGCCTCCTAAAGGTGACGCTTCTATGAAAGATGTCACAAGTTGCAGCAAAAGCCACATGGGTATATAAGCCATAACTACAGTGCTACTTAATACAAGTTGCACATTTATTTCATGTACTCCTTTTCCTATTTGATATTCCTTTCCCGACTTTACATGAAGGATTTTGGTTCGGAGATTATTTTTTAAAAATTTTTGAGATGAGATCTTGAAAAATCTCATTAGATGAGAATGTGAAATATATCTACAAAACAGTGGGTTTGATCCAAAACCAGAGTTTGTAAACCAAAGAGCAAGAGACCACTGCTGCACACTACACTGTTGTCCCATAAGAAAAAATTCTGCAGCCAAAGAACGTAAATTTTCCAACCAAAAATATTATTTAATAAAAGAGAGGAAAATACAACTACTTCACACATAGCTTGACATGAATCAGGTAATAAACATGTTAGCACATGCACTTAGGCATATGCTTTGTATGTACTTTTTTGCAGGTCAAAAATATGTAGAACTATTTACATATATCCTTATGTGCATACATCTTGGATCATCAGTGCAGAAATGATTTCTCACCAGCTGCCTGCCTGCCCCCAAACCATTCATGCACCAACTGAAACAGAGGGGACAGTGAGAGCAGCCTCGAACAAAATTTCCTGTGGAAATTCCCTCAAGGCTGACTGTGCTCAGCCTGGGCTGGTTATTTCAGGTAATACCTATCTCTAACCTAGCTTTCACAGCTGTGTGGACCATGGCAGCTCTTGACAGCACCAAAACCTGCCAAGAAGACCCTGGAAGTGATAACTCCCAGCTTCTGAGATTTTCTTCTGGTCTAGGCCCATAGAGATCAGCATATTAGAGAGCTAATCTGAAGCCCCCTTACATTTGAAAAGTCAAAACCCCACCACAAGACTTTACTGCAATATTTCCTGAAAATCAGCTTTTCATTACAGACACCATTTGCTGCTGCACTGTCTTCCACACTTAGCACGGCTGAGGCTCCAGATTCAGATTTTGGGGTACCGTATCTGGCTACCAGTAAAAAAGCAAAATCCATCAATTTGATAGGTGGACCACTCGGTGGATAAAGAACTGGCTGGATGGCCGCACGCAAAGAGTAGTGCTCAGTAGCTCAGTGTCCAGCTGGAGACCAGTAACGAGTGGTGTCCCCCAGGAATCGGTGTTGGGACCGGTCTTGTTCAACATCTTTGTGGGTGACATGGACAGTGGGATTGAGTGCACCCTCAGCAAGTTTGCTGATGACACCAAGCTGTGTGGTTCGGTTGATACATTGGAGGGAAGGAATGCCATTCAGAGAGACCTTGACACGCTTGTGAGGTGGGCTGATGCCAACCTGATGAAGTTCAACCATGCTAAATGCAAAGTCCTACACCTGGGTCGGAGCAATGCCAGGCACAGCTACAGGTTGGGCGGGGAGGAGATTGAGAGCAGCCCTGCAGAGAAGGACTTGGGGGTGTGGGTTGATGAAAAAATGAACATGAGCCGGCAGTGTGTGCTTGCAGCCCAGAAGGCCAACTGTATTCTGGGCTGCATCAAAAGGAGTGTGATCAGCAGGTCGAAGGAGGTGATCCTGCCCCTCTACTCTGCTCTCGTGAGACCTCACTTGGAGTATTGCGTGCAGTTCTGGTGTCCTCAACATAAAAAGGACATGGAAGTGTTAGAACAAGTGCAGAGGAGGGCCACAAAAATGATCAGGGGACTGGAGCACCTCTCGTATGAAGATAGGCTGAGAAAGTTGGGGCTGTTCAGCCTGGAGAAGAGAAGGCTGCGTGGAGACCTCATAGCAGCCTTCCAATACCTGAAGGGGGCCTATAGGGATGGTGGGGAGGGACTCTTCATTAGGGACTGTGGTGAGAGGACAAGGGGTAATGGGTTTAAACTTAAACAGGGGAAGTTTAGATTGGATCTGAGGAAGAAATTCTTTACTGTGAGGGTGGTGGGGCCCTGGAATGGGTTGCCCAGGGAAGTTGTGAATGCTTCATCCCTGGCGGCATTCAAGGTGGGGTTGGACATAGCCTTGGATGGCATGGTTTAGTGGGAGGTGTCCCTGCCCATGGCGGGGGGGTTGGAACTCGATGATCTTGAGGTCCTTTCCAGCCCTTACTATTCTGTGATTCTGTGATTCTGTGATTATTCAGGTAACATAGAGGTTATATTGCTCTGTTCCAGGTGAGACTAGGAAGTGATGGTAATTTTAGGTCATAGTGTGAACTGTAGTGAATAGCTTCTTTATTTTCTATTTTTTAGCACTTCCATTTGCTCTACTTGCCACTGCAGGAGGTGATTCAGCTACAGCATGCAGATGAGCTGCAGGATGGTAGGCATAAGATATTCCCATGGTTTTACCATGATGCTTTGGACTCATTTCACAGCTGTTACTATGAAACATGGGCGAACCCTGAATTGTTAAATTAATAAGAAAGGAGTTGTGTAAATTAAGTAGTATCAGCATATCCCACCCCTACTCTTTTTGTGGGGAAAAAAATGCAATTTTTTAATAGTTTTAGTACAACCAAGGAAAATTCGCGTTTCAAAAAGGAGCTTGAAGGAAATACTAAAGAAACAGAAAATCTAGTTTTCCTTCAAAATCAATTTGCTGCCTTAGTAAAACACAACTGTTATGCTCCTAGAAGTTGTCGTTCCCCTCCCCCCAAATACAAAATTCTTTTCATTTGAGATAATGGGAACATTTATTAAAAATGTCAAACCTAGCAACTTTTTTTGTTCGACACTGATTTCAGCAGCTATCTTTTGGTGGGGGAAAAAAAAAACCTGCAACCTAAGACAAACATATCCTCTTGACTGTGATGTTAAAGTTGATTAAAGTTAGAGATGACCAAGTCCTTTGGTTTTGCATGGTTGGTATAAAAACAAAATGCATAGATTATTCTGAGGGGACACAAGCACCACAGTGATGAAGGGAGAACATCCCACTGATTGAGCAAACAAATACACCCTTATACTCTGCTAATATGCTATGATATTAAAATCATGTCTGTTTAATCTGAGGTTAGATTGCAAAAGTTTATGTGCTTTATATACCTGGGGATGTGGTGCTGTTGGTTATTCTCTGTGCCAAAATATATATAGGAGCAGACTACCACTTCCTCTTCCTCAGTTTACTAAAGCATGGGTAAAGCACATGTAAGGTGTAGGTTCCCATCATTTTCAGTGAAAAGGCACAGATTCCTAACAGTTCTTTTCTCTTGGTAGAGCTCTTCTTGTCTCTAATAGTTATCACAGCTTGCATGACATCTACACAGGCCTGAAAACTGGGATTGTAAAGAACTACATCCCTGCTACCATTTGTTCTGTGTTCTGACCTGCTAAATTGATATGGGAAGAGACCTTGGCTGACATCTAGGATTCACTGTAATATATTTAAACAAATTGCTAATCATTATAATAATATTGGCTCCTTGAAGTAATGAGAAATTGGAAAGGAAAGTTAATTTCCTCATGAGAATGAGGCACAGTATCAAGCAGAGCTGTGCCAAAATTCAGAGTTCATCTTTTAAAGGCAACACCAGATCTTTATTTCAATCCAAAGAGAATAAAACAGGGATTATATTCAGATGTAAGGACTACTAACAAGTCTCCCAATTAAAATTATACCAGCAAAATCCAGCAACATATCAACTAGTAAGAAATCCAATTGTACTGCAGACCTGGGCTGCCTACCATGCTGAACTATCAGAAAAATACAACTATATCCAAAACGATTTCCAAAAATTTATATAGAGAACTTTTAAGGGAACAGTCCTACTTTTACTGACTTTTTCAATGTATAATGCTCTCTGAAGTGCCTTTATTAGTTCATTCAGGGTTTTAATAAATTGAGAGACCATCCAGGATCAGAGATTTACTTTCTTTCAAGCAGCGCCTCCAAAAACCCTTCCAACGTTCAGAAGTTCAAACCAAATGCTGACTATCACAGTGTGCTCTTCCTGACCTGAATATTTCAAATTCAGAGCTCCCTAACGAAAATCTCCCATCAAACACTTTTTTATTGACAATGGTCTGCTCTTCAGAACAAAGGGAACTACACCTTGAGAATAAGAAATGTATATCTGTAACCCTCCATATTTTATTGGCTACAAAGTTCTCTGACTTCATGCTTTCTCTATATTAAAAAAAAAAAAAAAAGACAGAGAAAGCTGTGCCATTAAAATCATAAGAGAATCAAGACTGCACTAAGAGCCTATTATTACTGCTAATGAGGCTGATACCGCTGTGTTGAGTTGCTCTTTTGCTACTGCTGCTCCACAATTCAGGCAGTCTGATGAACTTGGATCTGCACTGTCAAACATCAAGAAGGCAGTGCAGGAAGGTCACAAAGTCCATGTAGCATTGGGCACATTGGAAAAGTCACATGAACAAAGATTGTTTAGAAAACAGTGAGTATGCAGATGGCCTTTTTTATTAGCAAAATGTATCTCTAGCATAGAACACCGCTGCTATTTAAAAAAAAAAGGGAATGTTCCTGCGCTCCACCCAGGTAATTGCAGCTCCAATATATCACAATTTCCCACAGCTACTGCAATGTAACAGGAAGATGACTTAAAGAAGCTTTCAGAGCAAAGTGTCACTGCTTTCCGTCAGCAACCTGAGATAAGGTACACACACGCATCCCATCCACACGATTTGTACAGCTTCCAACTCAGCATAAAAGCATGCAGTTTAAAATATGACAATCATAACTTCACATTTTCTGATGGTACCATTTGTTACAGGATGGTTGTCTGCTGTGTGTTTTATCTTCTACATATGAAAAATTTATAGTCACTCTTGAAAATGTTTCTGAAAAATTCAAGGAACTCACAACCAACTTTCTCCATAAAACAGCTCACATGAAAAATTTCTTGCTAGTGACACTAACCCATCAGTGCTACGTCAGAGAGCAGGACTTCTGGAAGCAGCATAATCACATGGGAAAGGTTATACTGAACTCAGTATCCCTGTTCTTACTGAAAGAGTAAGATAGGGGGCACAATATTCCAAATACTGCTGCGTTGGGCAGGTCAACAGACTAACATAATGGACAATCAGACCATATGGACAATACAAATATGGCTCTTTATACTCAAAACATGATTCAAATCTAAACCAAAACAAAATAAAAAACCTCACAACCAAACAACAACCACCAAAAAACCCCACAACAGCCAGAAATGTACTAAATCCATACTTAAGATACCAATGTCTCCCAGACTTTGAGCAATCACTTGACATTTGGTTGCAATTTCCACAACTACGTGGACATGTGCCACATTTACCATGTAATTCCATATTTAACTGATTGAAGTTCAGATGAAATTACTGAATTTCATTCTTCAAAGATCCAGATAGCATATATAAAAGATAGGTACTGACACAAATCTGTTGAAAAAAAACTGAAAACTGGGGGGAAAAAAGAAAAAAGTAGAACACCATAAATCCCTAGTTAAGAGACCTGGTAAGATGACAATTACAACTGAAAAATAAAAAGCTAATGTATTTTCCTGATCTTCTATCTCTTACAAGAATGAATATATCCCCCGATGAAACTTAAATTAAATGACATTCAGAAAGCCCTTCAAGAAGAACTGGCAGCAGCTGCAATACTCGTCTTTAGATTTTTAGAAAGAGAGAAGATGGCCTGACTGCAATATGCTGTTCAGCAACAACAGCTTTGTCACATCTTTGTTTTTTTTTTTCCAAAAAGGAGAAGTGCTCCCTTACTGAGAAGAGTGGGTAGGAAGCATGCTCACCTAATCACTAGCAGGTAACAGGTGCCAAATGAGATCTCTCATGCAACAAGCTTTCCATTTTCTTTCAAAGGGAAGTAGACCTCATTTAGATAATTTAGCAGTTGGATGTTTTTCTTCTTTTTTACCTTGTGAATAGAAAAGGCTGCAAACTTGGCTGACTAATGCTGCAGAAGCTCTTCACAGGCATGAATATGGTTTTATTTTGCAAAAGAGGGAGATCTTGATACCTTTTCTGTGAGAAACAAACACTTGTGAACACACCCAGACTCTTCTCAAACTGGCCAGTATTCCTAATTCTACAGTACTAATAAGTCTGTGTTCTGATCTGTTTGAAGCTGTCTATAAAGACTCATCGAAGCATTTCGGAACAGATTAGAGACAACAGTTATTTTAAATTACAAGATCTGCAAAGCAAAAAAAAAAGAAAAAAAAAAAGGGTGGGGACTGGGTGGAAAGCTGATGGCATAATTTGGGCGGCTTTCCGACCCTGACAAGGAATGACACAGAATGGAGTGCCTGGGGTTAACTTGGGTTTCATAATTCAACGAATAGAGCCTGTCAGTCACAGAGGAAATGTGTTAATATAATCAAGTCAGGTACCAGGGGGCATTAGAATTCTCTTCTTGGCATAGGACTGCAGTGTCCAAAGGCTATCATTCAGAATATTAAAGTTAAAGATGCTGATAAAACAGCTTAGCATGTTTAGTAGCTACTGCACAAACACAATAATCATTTCCACACTGAGTGCAGAATCAATACAGCGGATTACTTTCAAATGCTTAACAGAGTGTTTTCAATGTCACCAGAAAAGTTCTGTCTCGAATCTCAAAGTCTTTATCTCTTGCCAATATATTTCCCACTCACTTCCCTCTGTGACTTTTTTTCTAGCTGTGAACATCTTCTGCCTTCTCTTTGACATCCTGCTCTTCCTCAGCTATATAACTTTTTCAAGTTTCATCTGTTCTGTTGCATTCTCGCCATCCTCATGCACTTTGAACACTAAGGGAACCAGCAGATACTTCATTCTTAGGTTCCTCCACCTTAAAAAGAGAGGAAAATTTTGCCCAGAAGACTTTCTGTTTCTTATTAGTTACCTTTTTTAATTTTCTTTTCCACCTCCAATTTAATTAAAAAAAAAAATAATCTGTGGACAGTTTCTATCTTCTCTCTCTCCAGCTTTGTAATTCATTAATTCACTTTCATAATGTTGCCTTCCAGTAAATAATTTTATTTTTGTCTTAACCTTCAGGGATTTGTAGTTATTAACGTAACTTCTACATCAACTTGTTACTTTGACTTTCCATGGGTATTTGATTTTTGGGTCTTTCCGGCTGCTATATCTTCTGAGGTTTTAAAAAATTTCTATTATGTTTTTTCACAAATCTTTTTTAAACTGTATATGACAAATCTACAACTCAGTGTTTAGTGCATCCCAAAGCAAAAAGCACCAAAAAAAACCCAACAAAACAAAACAAAACAAAAAAAAAAAACAGGTTAAGCACATAAGAACTGTAATAATTAAAGAATTAATCTATTTTTAGCTTTGATGAACTAAAGAAGAATTAATGTGGTAAAGAATTCCACAGAAATGTTACATGAGCACAGTCCACTTAAGTAAGACCAAAAATTACCAAAATGAGACTCTGAAACAGAATGGGAGACTAAGTGAAGAACACCACTGAATATCTATAAAAAGAAAAGCATGTAGAGACAACAAATAGGAATGAATACCAGACTTAGTAAGGTCTTAGACAGAAAGCACACAAAGAGCTGGAAAGGCCTAGAGGCTCTGAACGATGGACTCGGAATAGAAAAACGTAGAAGAAAGCAGTTTTATGCTCTACTGTTCTTTTCAGTATCATGAATTATTTTCTGCTGTCTGCTGTGCATGCCCTTTCCTTTAACATCCTCTGCTTTTTCATGATATATTTTTGTGGCAAATAATCTATACTTTTTTTTTTTTTTTTTTTTCCCCCTGCTCCAACCCAGTTTTTATCTGTTTTAAAATCTTTGCTCCAATGTAAATGGTGATACTGCTAAAATATACCCTTCAGTTCCTGGGGCATCTAAAAGAACAGCAGCCCTCAGATCATTTAACTACCGAGCTGACTGATGGAGTCCTATGGTTCAGTGACAGTCAGTTTCATCTACTCAGTGTAGGATCTTACTTTATGGATATTTCTACTTGGTTACACAAACTCCAACTGTAAAATCCTTCTTCTTCATAAAAGCAATGTTTTATATTAAAATTACATGATTAAACTTAACTCCTGATCTTTGGCGCTAAATGTTTTAAAAGGGGATATATTACCTGCGTGTGGGTGAGATGCTGACACTTGTTACTTATATCCAGCACTTTGATAGCAGAACTACCACGATCGGCATTTCATCCTTAAAGAAAAAAAAAACAACAAACCAAAAAACAAACCCCTGCACCTCTTCCATGCATGCTTCAATATTTAATTGCCAACTCCTAATTGTTTCCAACAACTTATTTCTTAAGCACAAAGGTAAAAGGGAAAATAAATAAATAAATAAATAAAATGAAACACATATGTCCCGGGTTCAGCAGCAGCAGTCATTTTTCTCCTTCTTGGTAGCTGGTGCAGAACTGTGTTTTTGACTTTAGGCCTGGGAACAGCACTGATAACACCAATGGTTTTAGTTGTTGCAGTGATGTTTAGTCTGACCAAGAACTTTTTGAGTCTCATGTTCTGCCAGGGAGGAGGGGAAGCCGGGAGGAAGCAGAGACAGGACACCTGACCCAAACTGACCAAAGAGGTATTTCATACCACAGCATGTCATGCCCAGGATGTAAAAACTGTGGGCAGGAACCCGAAAGAGTTAGTTCACAGCTCGGTCATCGGGTGGTGAGCAGTTGCATTCTCTTCCCTTGTATTTCCCTTGTCATTATTATTATTATTGGTGGTACAGTAGTAATTTGTGTTGTACCTCAGTTACTGGACTGTTCTTAGCCAGTGGGAGTTACATTCTCTAGATTCTCCTCCCCATTTCCTCCGGGGGGGTGGGGAAGAAAGAGGAGGGAGTGAGTGAGCAAACTGGGTGAGTTATAGCTGGGTTTAAACCATGACAACATACTATGGGGTTGTAAGATTAAAATTATTTTTAAAAATTAGGTCTAATTTCAGGTAAAAATCTTTCAGTTCACTGGATATCTCTAAGGAACTCTCTTCATACAACTACATATTTTAGCTCTTTAAGAATTTATGTTCTCTTACATTGAATCACCCTGCAAACAATACACACACAATTTTGTGTGAGTAGCAATCAGGAAAAGAATATACAGAAAATCAATGTTTTCTGTATAAAAAACAAAGAACACTGCAGAAATAATAGAAGTTCTGATATCTATATTTGAATTTACTTTTTAAAGATGAAGCATGTGTCTGCATCTGGTAAAACAGCATCTTAATCAGAGAAAACTCCTAAGTAAATTGAATATATTTGTCCAGCTCATATATTAAAGTCAAACTAGGACTAGTAACAACCAACTGCCCTCCAGTTAAACATGTAAGACTCTGCAGAAGGAGAACTCCAAATTCTTTGGAATGTGGAGGCACATTCACAGTAAATAGCTAGTACTAGATACTAGATACTAGTACTAGATAAGTACTATTATCTATAAGTACTATTATCTAGCTAGTACTAGATAATAGGTGGCTGTTATTATTTCACTTATCTGTTACTGCTCTCTGTGGAGTCAGTCAAATGTGCAAGCACTGCTCAACTTCTTCAGAACAAAGCCAGGCTGGTAGAAACGCTTTTTAATTCAAAAGAGCTGTACACCTCTGTGTATCTGTTCATGGCCACATGTTCAAAAACCATCCTGTTAAAATTAAAATAACTCCCTGCACATATAACAATTTGTGTACATACGCTGGATCATGTGCTCACCATCTTCGATCTTCCAGATTTTTCTTTAGATTGTCTTTTTCTTGCTTAAACATTATTTATTGAAACATAACCAAGATCACATTGATATCAGCTATCTAATACTGCAGAGTAGCAATTATTGAGACAACAGTA
This sequence comes from Amazona ochrocephala, assembly GCA_039720435.1. NCBI lineage: Eukaryota > Metazoa > Chordata > Aves > Psittaciformes > Psittacidae > Amazona > Amazona ochrocephala. The sequence continues at coordinate 37,230,118 of CM077881.1, forward strand.
GCTGTGGCACAGGAGTAGACATGAAGGAAGAAAGAGACGAGGGGAGATCTAGAACACAATTTGAGTCCTAGTATGAAAACTACTGCTTCAGTGATTCTTCACCCATTTACTATGCAAATTTATTGTTAAATTTGTGTTTATTATTGGTATAAATCTACTTCTCTACAACCATGCACAATTAAGCTTTTAAATCAGAAGCATAAAAAGTATGATTACACATCCACGAGCTTCCCCCTATTAGGAAGCTTGCAGGCCCCAGAGATCTTGAAGGTTCTGCATTGCAAACTATCTCATGACACAAGGCAGACAGCTCATGCATTTTCCAAAACAGTTGTAATTTCAATGTTACATAGAACCACAGAATCACAGAATGATTTAGGTTGAAAGGGTCCTTAAAGATCATATTGTTCTAACCCCCCCTGAAATGGGCAGGGACACCTTCAACTAGACCAGTTTGCTCCAAGCCCCATCAACCTGGCCTTGAACACTGCCAGGGATGGGGCAGCCACAGCTTCTATAGGCAACCTGTTCCAAAGTCTCACCACCCTCATAATGAAGAACTATGAGATTAAGGTTGCAATATGGAGTCTGTTCTTTATTAGAATACCTTGCCTTTTGTGAGTGGAATTAAAAATGGCATCTGCCAACTAGCAGCAGGAATATTGTGACAACCATACAACAATAAGAACCTGGATTAGGTAAATGTCCTGGGTTCAGCAGCAGCAGTCGTTTTTTCTCCTTCTTAGTAGCTGGTGTAGTGCTGTGGTTTTGACTTTAGGCCTGGGAACAGAGCTGATAACACCGATGTTTTTAGTGGCTGCTCAGTAATGTTTACTCTGACCAAGGACTTTCTGAGTCTCATGCTCTGCCAGGGAAGAGGGGAAGCCGGGAGGAAGCAGAGACAGGACACCCGACCCAAACTAACCAAAGAGGCATTTCATACCACAGCACGTCAGGCTCACTATATAAACTGGGGGCAGTTACCCAGAAGGGTTAGATCACTGCTTGGGTCGGGCTGGGTATTGGTCAGAGGGTGGTGAGCGGTTGTATTCTCTTCCCCTGTTATTTCCCATATCATTATTATTATTGGTGGTAGCAGCAGTGGTTTGTGTTATACCTTAGTTACTGGACTGTTCTTATCCCAGTCCGTGGGAGTTACATTCTTTCGATTCTCTTCCCCATCCCTCTGGGAGTAGGAGGGAGAAAAGGGGAGAGTGAGAGAGAGGCTGGGTGGTCCTGAGTTACGGCTGGGCTTAAACCGCAACAGTAGGTTAGGACAGGAAGAACAGAAAGGACAACTTGAACAGTCAGAATAAAAATCAGCTGGCAAAGGATGCACTTTATATACACACCTACTGGCTGATGCACCTGATGGTGTACTGATACTTGCCCCAGTGTCTCCTGCTGACACTAGCATACTGCAAGGAATCCTCACAGCAATCTCCATTCTTAGAATTTTCAGGTTTGGGACAGTAGAAATGCTTTGTATGAAAGCTTTGCTCCTCTGGGAGCTATGCAAAAAGAAAACCTTGATAGCGCAGCAAATTGACAAGGACAGGAGCTGGTGCTTAGCCCACCTGCAAAGCCACAGAGGTTGCATAATGTAAATTAAACTAAACCCCATAATTCCTGCCGTGGCTCTCTTCTGTACTTTGGTGATGATTGTCACTCATCTTGATGTGAACTGCTATGCTCCTCATTGCAAGCTGTTACTGTTTTTTCCCTATGTATTTCAGGCATGCTGAATGCCAAGTCTTTTACTGCCAAGCTACTGTTCTAAGCGTCTTATCCTAACTTTACGTTTTTCTGCACATTTCAGCGTTTCTCCATTTGGCTCATGTCACAGTTGGCTCTAGCCTAGATTATGCCCTGTTTTTCTAACAGCTTATTTGGTTTTGATTTGGTCCCTTTTATGCAGAATGAGATTTTTTTTTTTTTAATGAACATTTGTATTTCACATTTGATACTTGAAATCTTGGAACAAATAAAAATACCTGCTTTACTTGAGAAGCACCAGGTAGCCCTATATTGACCACATCTATTACTTCTAAGTTGTTCAAAATGTATATCTTGATCCAGGGAAGAGGGGAAGTGGCTCCTTTCAAGCCTGATTTTGAAACACTATAGAAAATTAGGGGAAAATAAACCTAGGAAATATACTCCCAGATTATTTTATTCCATTTCTACAATAAAGAGGGATTTGGATATTAGCTCAGGATTTAAGAGCAGTAAATCAAATTGTCTACTGCACAGCTGCTAACATTGGGCCCATACATGAGTTCTCAAGAGAGCAGCTCTGGATGTGTAGTAGACTTCTCCACAAGAATGAGATGTAAGTGTTCGCAGTCGCACTCAAACTCTTCTTCTTAGCAAAAGGGACAATGCCATACACATGGAACAAAGAATTTATTGTTAGCCCAATTCTTGCTTATAGAATAAAGGTCCACTAGCCCAAATTATACAACTAATGCAGAAAAGCCTCAATAATAATAGAGTACATCAGAGCTGAGACAGGTCAGGCAATACTCGCTTGCTCACTGTGTAATTGCTGCAATGAAGTACAACCAGCTCAAGCACAGAAAAGCTCAGATGCATGCTGAGACCTGGCTTTTACTAGGTAAAGCGCTACCTATCTGGTTTGCTCCTTGTCAGTTGATTCCAAACCAAGAAGGATAAATTCCTAAATACTATCAATGATAATTTTACTATTTTCTTTATATATGCGTAGGATAGCTTTATTGTACACCCCTGTTTCATTGGTATTTGATCTTAAAAACCAAAAAAATGTAAAAACAAAACAAAAGCATTCTTTAAAACACTATTACATATGTTAGAACTCTTTCCATTGCAACATCTTTTGCTAGGGTCACTAGAATAATTATCTCCTATTAAGAATGCTGAGCTTTGTTATGAGATGGTATTCTGGTTTGAGATTCAGTAATTAATAAAATGTGAGATAGGCTGGTCACATAGTTTATGGTCCTTGCATTAAGGTCTTAGATGCTGTGGTGGTGAAGTGTAGGAACCACACCAGCACAAAATACAGTTTCCTACACAAAAGTATTACAACTCATTATCTACATTTCTCTAAAATTTAGTTTGTACTTTGACTCCAATGAACACTTTCAAAAAATAATTCTGTACAGCAAACACTTTAAAGTGTGTAATTTAATGTGTGCTACCCTATGACTACTCAACATAAATATAACCTTATTATACAAATTATTATTTTTTGCCATTTACTGAGGGCAGAATTCCCTATAACTGCAATTTATCCGTTTTCTTGGTGATGCAGGACTAGTTCAATTTCTCTTACTGGCTCATACTGAAAAAATATGTAGAGATGTGCCTCTATTAAAAAAAAAACAGCAGGCATTTTTCCTTGACTGCACTGAATACAGGTAGGGGGCAGATTTAACATGCAATCATATTCCACCTTTACAGACTTGGATTTCAGAACAAACCTTTTTAAGTTGGTACTAGCTGATGATGCATATTGGATTTACCAAAAATTTATGTATAAAGTGTGAATTAACTAAGGTGATGTTAATGAAATATAAATATTCTAGTGGCTAATTACTTTCAGATCACTTTTGGATTATGCTTGACAGTACTACACAGAATGGAACTACCTTTTTTCCACTTGCCCAGATGTCTGATACTGGCTTTATTAGTAGCTTATATCCAGTGAGAAACCTTCATTTCTTATACTTTTATTAGATTTTTTAAAACATAACTTACATTAAAAGTTCCTTTCTAATTTAGTGTTTGGACCCTGGAAACTGAGAATTTTGGCCAAAGCCCCAAATGGTTAGGCCGAAAGATGAATGAAAAAACAGAAGAAAACCTAGTAGGAAAGGAGACAACATGCATATTTTTTCTCTTTTTTTCTTTCTTCCCATTCGCACGAAGAAGCATTGTGACATAGAAATCATAACAACAAAGACAGGGCTGCTCATTACTTTTGAGTAATGACACTACCTAAAGTTGGCACAAGTAAGCAACTGTAATGTATTTCAATTTCATTTCATTGTACTAGAAGAGGACTGCTTAATGACACTCTTTAGGAAGGTCTTGTATTAAAACAAAACAAATCTTTGCTAAAGTTTACAGCAATGTGCATATCTTCTTGCTTTTTTGCTTTTGCCCAGAATAAGCAGTGGAAAGTGAAATCACCTCAACAAGTTCACTTTTCCAACTGCTAAAATTCTTGTCCATATTTTACAATCCGCAGAGAAACTGCTTTTTTAATATATGGTTAATGGCTACTTCATTGCCCTGGGTGCAGCAGCAGCAGTCATTTTTCTCCTTCTTAGTAGCTGGTGTAGTGCTGTGGTTTTGACTTTAGGCCTGGGAACAGCGCTGATAACACCAATGTTTTTAGTTGCTGCTCAGTAATGTTTAATCTGACCAAGGACTTTCTGAGTCTCATGGTCTGCCAGGGAGGAGGGGAAGCTGGGAGGAAGCAGAGACAGGACACCTGACTCAAACTAACCAAAGAGGTTATTCCATACCACAGCACGTCATGCCCACTATATAAACTGGGGGCAGTTACCCAGAAGGGCTAGATCACTGCTCAGGTTGGGCTGGGTATCAGTCAGAGGGTGGTGAGAGGTTGTATTCTCTTCCCTTGTCATTTCCCTTGTCATTATTATTATTGGTGGTAGCAGTAGTGGTTTGTGTTCTACCTTAGTTACTGGACTGTTCTTATCTCACCCTGTGGGAGTTACATTCTTTTGATTCCCCTCTCCATCCCTCTGGGTGCAGGGGGAGGAAGGGGGCGGAGTGAGCGAATGGCTGCATGGTTTCTGGGTTGCCGGCTGGGCTTAAACCACAACATTCATTTTCAAAGGGAAATGGTGGAGGTTCATCAAAATTATACTACAGGGAGCAATCTCAAACTAAAATAGGGATGGCTAGAATATATAATGAATATTTCATCTCAAATTTCTTAGGCTCACTGATAAGTAACTCTGTGAGTTGATCACAGTAATTGTCAAGTGTTTTATAAATGAGAAATAGATTGCTTAGTTGAACTGTGCCCATGATATAATAGTAGAAAATCCTCTACTCTTAGTTCAAAACCTAGAAACTGGTTTCTGCTTAGCAGCAATTAATAGGGAGAGCACAGGATCACACCCTACATGTTCAAAACTGATCATTACCACTTTAAGTGCTCCACTGAATACTTACTTACTACTGTACTAGTTCCAGTAGATTACTGGATGAAAAAATGAGTATTTGATCAATTTCATTTTTTAATTGAACATTCATTTTGCATGTCTGACTCTTTGACTGATACACTAAATCGAAATTCATACTGGAGTTCTACTGAGTGTGCCTAATTGATAATACCGGCTAATTAAATTTACAACTTCTACGCATATTAATTCTCCACTTTTATTTTGGCACTCTGAAATTCCATCAAGCTCCAAATAATAAAGAATGCAAATATTAATATATAGCCAGTTCTGTTGCTTAGTATTACATCTGGAGTTTCAACACATAGGACTTACTACTTCTAATAAAAAAGACACCTTTCGAACTCACTTGGAATATGAAAGACTCTTCTGAACCTATAAAGATCAAAGTTGTGGTTTACTCAGAAAAGAGAGCTATTTGAAATTTCTTAGATCAGTCTACATATCACCATAAATTAAAAGCCTTACAGATCTGTTTTAATGCACGATATCAACTTACAGTTTCCTTCCCCTATATAACTCACAAGAAAACATAATGCCCAGTTTTCAGTATCAGTTAATGATGGATGCCCTTTGGACTGATCTAACCAAAATCAAATCATTTTGTGAATTGGCCTTCCAAAGACTGTCCCTATGTGACTTTAACTTTGTATATCATATGATTCGGGAAATCCTCCCAGTCTGTGGATTTGTTTTTTAGAATGGATGCACAGTTAGAACAGTATTTTTCCCTAGTAACAAACATGAGGCTTTTTATGCACAGAAGAATTCAGTGAAGAAGGCCACATCTGTAATGCTGTAATTGTAACAATCAGTCCCATTTTGCCACCATTTTCATAGCTCTGACTGTTTCTCTTGGATAAAAATAAAACATCTACTCTTTCAGAAGCTCATGCTTATTCGGTATCAGCATCACCTCACACCACCTTAAAGGAAAGTAAAACAACAGAGACCAGAAAGAGACAACAACCTCCTGGGTTCAGAGCAGAATCAGGACTCCCACTGGGACTGTACATCTGTCCAACCCCCAGCATATTCCAAATCCAGGATTACATTAATCACATGAGTGGCTAACGCATTTGACAGCAGATAAGGAAAAAAATTCTGAGTTTTAGAGTGAGTGGGAGATCAAATTTTCCTCAGAATATTTTGTTCTTTGATTCATCTTTCTATTTCAACAGAAAGTTATTTTCTGTGCAATTTGAAATTGAAAAAAAAACCCAACGTATAAGTATTACAGCACCATAAAGCAAAGGGATATTTTCAAAACTAACTTAGACTATTTAATTCAATAAACTACTTAATCTGAAGTCAGAGAAAAATGGTTTTGACGACAATAATAAAACTTGGATGTTTCAGACTGTTGTGTTAATAAGATTTGAATTTGATGAATTTCTCTGACCTCCTCATAAACCTTTTACATTACACAGATGTCATAAACAGCACTCAGTAAGAGCAAATGTGCTTGTTGGAACCAATTTGGATACACTGACATTTGTTAGTACATTGTTGTTTGCTTAGATTCCAATTTTATTTTTGAAATTGTCACAGAATTCAGGTCATTGATAATAACCACCATTCACTCCTGAAGGATTTTTCACAGTGTCACCCCAGTGAACTTATACTGCTATCTATAGCACGCTCCACATGTGTGCCACTAAATAAGCTGGAATTTATAGCATTCAGGAGAAATTAGTAAGTAGAAAATTAAAATTAATAAACTATGTTTTTTCCATACGATAAATGATAGTTAATTGTAGGAAGATTTTTATTACTGCTAAGAATATCAAGAAATATAGCAAAATATATGACTGTCAGAACAGCTGAATTAGACAGCAGTAATAAGTTATGGCAGCAATACTTCTGTGGGTTGCTAAAATCCACTCTTTCACAAATGACAGCAAGTAAAGACTAGGCAAATGGAGGAGGAGGATTTTCACCCTAGCGCAGACGAAACTGCTGCCAGCTCCTCTGGGGCCCTCCACAAATCCTCCCCCCCCTCAGCGATGACACCATTGCAGATCACAAAGTGTCCCTGCCCATGGCAGGGGGGTTGGAACTAGATGACCTTAAGGTCCTTTCCAACCCTAACCGTTCTATGATTCTGTAAGTCTAAGTGTTAAAGCTACTACTTCTGCACTTCTGAAGTTACACTTCAGAATAGAAGCCTTGGGAGAAGTTTGGCTTGATCCCTAGGGGAGAAAAGGCTTATATATAGAGTATCAGATGTAGCTAGATGAAAAGAAGCCAACCATGCCAACTTAAGGAGAGTAAGACTTCGTTCAGCAAAATCTGATACTTGCAATATGTGAACATGGCATCAGAATACTTCTGAAATTTTCATATTAAGAAATGCATTTATTAATAAGTAATATGAGTTATTTGGGGAAAAAATCTTAAAATTACAATTTTTCAGAGAAACGTGAACATGGAAAGCTTCTCATGGAATTCTCATTCATGGAATGCCATCCAGAGGGACCTTGACACGCTTGTGAGGTGGGCTGATGCCAACCTGATGAAGTTCAACCATGCTAAATGCAAAGTCCTCCACCTGGGTCGGAGCAATGCCAGGCACAGCTACAGATTGGGCGGGGAGGAGATTCAGAGCAGCCCTGCAGAGAAGGACTTGGGGGTGTGGGTTGATGAAAAAATGAACATGAGCCGGCAGTGTGCATTCGCAGCCCAGAAAGCCAACCATATTCTGGGCTGCATCAAAAGGAGTGTGACCAGCAGGTCGAGGGAGGTGATCCTGCCCCTCTACTCTGCTCTCGTGAGACCTCACTTGGAGTATTGCGTGCAGTTCTGGTGTCCTCAACATAAAAAGGACATGGAAGTGTTAGAACAAGTGCAGAGGAGGGCCACGAAAATGATCAGGGGACTGGAGCACCTCTCGTATGAGGATAGGCTGAGAAAGTTGGGGCTGTTCAGCCTGGAGAAGAGAAGGCTGCGTGGAGACCTCATAGCAGCCTTCCAATACCTGAAGGGGGCCTATAGGGATGGTGGGGAGGGACTCTTCATTAGGGACTGTGGTGAGAGGACAAGGGGTAATGGGTTTAAACTTAAACAGGGGAGGTTTAGATTGGATCTGAGGAAGAAACTCTTTACTGTGAGGGTGGTGGGGCCCTGGAATGGGTTGCCCAGGGAAGTTGTGAATGCTTCATCCCTGGCGGCGTTCAAGGTGGGGTTGGACATAGCCTTGGATGGCATGGTTTAGTGGGAGGTGTCCCTGCCCATGGCGGGGGGGTTGGAACTCGATGATCTTGAGGTCCTTTCCAGCCCTTTCTATTCTGTGATTCTGTGATTCTCTAGTTTTAGCAATAAAAGGATTTTTTATAAGAGCATGTAGGGATTGGACAAGCAGAAATGGCTTTAAACTGAAAGAGTAGATTTAGATTAGGTATTAGTAAGAAGTTCTTTACTGTGAGGTTGGTGAGACATTGGAACACGTTGCCCAGAGAAGCTGTGGCTGCCTCATCCTTGGATGGAGTGTTCAAGGCCAGGTTGGACAGGGCTTGGAGCAACCTGGTCTAGTGGAAGGCATCACTGCCCATGGCAAGGGGGCTGGAACCAGATGATCTTTAAGGACCCTTCCAACTCAAACCATTCTGTGATTCTATGATGATTAATTATGGGGTATTTTTAGTCTTTTATTGTAATTTTTATATTAATTAAATAAACCTCAGATGTCATACTGGGAATTAGAAAATGGTTATTCCTAGATGACCTTAAGGTCCTTCTAGCCTTGGCTAATCTACAATTATATGATTCTAAATAATTTCCTCTAGTAGGTCAAGTTAGTGCATGCAATTCCCTAATGTGCCCTTACAATGTATGTACAAGAAGAACTTAGGCTGAATTGAAATTATTGGAAAGACAACAGAATGCCACATGAATGAAAAACAGTTGCCACTCCTGCTCTTTGTGTGAATTTACAGCCTGACCCAGAAAGACAGTTCTATCTGCACAGGACTACACAACTACCATTGCATGGTAGTACACTTTCTTACAAGAGCACTGTGGCTTATAAACCTGAACAAATGAGGTATATTTTAATTCTTCCATCTAAAAGCAATTCTCCTGGGTGGCTTCTAAAGACCAAGATAACTTATATTTGTGTGACAGAGAAGCAGAAAGAAAGTGCAGTATTTTACTGATGATTTTAAAAAGTTATCGGCATTCTGCAATTTGCATTCTAACAAACATGCTGTCCTGAACTGTGTTGCCACCGACTCTTCAAAATGTCTTGTCACGCAGCCAAAATTATCGTAACTTTGGTTCCTTAAATTCTACCACAGACTCATTTTATGTAGAGCTCAATAGGACTAATCTAACACTGTTTTTGCTAATAATCCAGTGAGTAATACAAATCTAACTCATGGCAATATCACCACAGACTGTGCTGGTGGAAATTCACAGTGCTAAGGATTAAAACAGAATGGCAATGATTACCATAGGTATGTGTTTTGTATTTGCACATTGCTTGTTAAATTTATCTCCTTATAGAACTAATTAAGCTTTTTCTTAGAAAGACAATAAAAGCCAAAAAGGACAGACATAAATACATAAACAGCTGTGGGTTGCAGTTAGGAACATAACAGCTATGTTACTTGATTCTTATAAACAGAAATATGTTGTGTAGCAACAGAAGGTGGTAATATGAAATGCAGGGCCACAGAGTTGAGAAAAAAAGCCTCTTCCATTGTTCATTCCAGGATGTTCAAGTGCAGCAAATGCTACCTATGCTGTCCTCAGTAAAACTGAAAGTCCATTTGCCTCCTTTTAAAATCAATATGCCTTTCAATAGTACTGGCTGGAAGGGGTGGGATTTTAAAGGGGTTTGGGGTTTTTTTGTGAAATTTCACAGAGTAGTAATGTCACTATAAGTCTCCAGCGTCCCACTCAGCTTTGGTCCTGTGTGAGTACTGTGTGAGTACTAATGATAATGACCTTCAAAAGTAAAGAACTTGAAATCAAGATCTTGGCTGAAGCCATGACCACTCTGAGCCTCTTCACACTGAAGGGTCCCAAGGATATTATTAGCACAAGATTTACGTTTGTGTGTATAACAATTACTCAGAATTTAGTATTTTTCTTCTGCATATTTGCAATTAAGAATTTATATAGGTACTGGAGGTTATTTTCTCCTAGTACAAACAAAATAAAGAGTACAATATCAACGTATCAACATCTACACCCAAGAGAATAATACCTTCAGCAGGGAGCCGCAGGCCCATCCATTTTCTGTAACAGCTGAATGAGAAAGACTACTTAAACTAATAGGTTTTGAAATGTTTTCTGAGATAAAACAGCAGTACTCCAGCATGGTTTTTTTGTTTTGTTTTGGCTTTTTTTCCACTGTGATTCTCTTAGAGAACAGGTAGGCAGCAATAATTCAGTAAGCAATTCCATTTACACATAACTCTGAATGTAGACTTGAGACTTCTTTATATAATTCAGGGCTCTGGAATTGTCACACAGTGCATCTCGCTAAAGCCTTGTATTAAAGATTGCAAATGCAAAACAGCTGTTAAGTCTCCCATCCCTTGGGAAAGAGCATGCACTGCAGGTTCAGAGTATTCTGTCTGCAGGCAGGAGCCAGCCAGGAGCTCCATGCATCAGCTTTTCTCTTGGCCAAGTTAAAAGTGACCTTGTTCCCTGTCCTTCTTAGCTGGTTTGAAAGACAAGGAAGAAACTGTATGAAATGTAATTATCAACAGAAGAGAGGAAGTGGCTGTATTATCCTTTCGGGCTGTAATGCAAATAAGCTCTATAAGACTGTAAATATATGCGTGACTATCTTTATGCTTTTTTTAATTATTATTATTATTTCACGTTCACCTTCTCTCTTTTGCCTTTCCTCTTAGGCAGGCCGTTATATCTATCACCTTCCCATGGGACCAGGTGGCACTGACATGGAGAAGAAAGCAGCAGCAGCACTGATAAAGGATGCAGGAGCCATACAGATAATTATGTGCAGTGCTTAAGGGGAGCAGCAGTAAAACAATTGGCAGCCAACTCCTCTGTGTCTGTTAGCAGGTGCAGCAAGTATCCATGAAGGTAAACCATGCTGTGGGAATATAGGGGGTGGTTTAAAAATAATTTTCCAATAGACAGAAAGTCTGCAGACTTCAACGCACTTATCTGCTCTAGTTGTGCTGTTCAGCTGGGCAAGCTTCTGTGTGGTATTGAATTAATACATATTCATATACACCTATACATACACCCAGGTGTATATATAAGAGTGTGATATATATCTTGCTCTGATCTCTATTGCATGCAAAGTCAGCATCATTTGTGGTGCAGGTCATCCTCCTCCCGTCCTGAAGTCCCACAAAGATGCTCTTGTCCTCTCTAATAACATATCTATCAAAGCAAATGTTATATTTCATGTTGTAATCTCATGATCTTCAAAATCTGAAGTCCTATATAAAAGTATTCAAGAGAAATGTTGGGACTTGGTGTGACATCTTTTCATGGCAAAGCCATCAGACATTCATTTTTGTTCATGTATAATTCAGAGTGGGAATTCAACCTGAAAGGAACACATTGCATATGCAGTTATGCACTCACAGTAATGAAGAATTTAGGAATCATGTTTAAAAAAGGAAAGCATTCCTCTTTAAAACACAGCTACATTTTTAAAGTGGTTTTTCCACTTGACCAGTCAGTTTATAATTTTTTAAGCTGTTGGCCTAGTTCAACCAAACTGAAGGTACCAAATTCTGACAAGATTTGTGAAAATCAGTTGCTTGACAGGTGAGAAACTTATTTCTTGCCTCCACCAATAGGGAATCTGTGAAAAAAACTCCCTTTCTGGCTTGTCCCAGAGAGCTTGGTGATCACCTCACATACTCTGCCTTGCAATGAGAACAGGAATGGCATAAAAGAGGTACGGAGGAGGTACACCGCCCAGGGCTACAGGGTTCCTGCCTATTGGGGTGAACAGTGAGGGGACAAGCGGGGCTTTGGGAGCATTCAGGGAGGCAGGTAGGAATCTGGAGAGCACATATAGGGAAAAGAAGACTGAGGGAGGAAGGACAGCAGCAGAGAGAGTTCTGGAAGGAAAGTGTGGCTTAGCACAAGAAGGGGAAAGGGTTTCAGGGAAGATGACGGCAACCTGGCATTTTTTGTAGGATGGATGAAGATGAAAGATACTACTCCATTCTTTAATATAATTTATGCTTACAAAACAGCTCTTTTTCTCTTGATCCTTGGTGAATAAGGATATTTTAACTTCCTGACTTGCTACTTTCTTCTTCTTTGCACTGTTTCCCCTGGTTGAACCCTGTATTTCTCCCTTTCCAGGAGGCTGCTGCATTCTTGCCATACTTCGAGAATTCAACAGCAGCAGCTCTTCTCACTGATTCCTGCCCTTAATCCCTCCAACCCCCCAATAGTGTTTTTATTAACATTTTATAGTCATTCCTTTCTCTGTTTTGCTGAGTACTAGCCCCACATCTTCCTACAAAACAGGTGTTTTCCTATCTACTGAAAAATACAGGCACACAGTTCTCCTGCCTCTTCCCTCCAACTTATTTCTATCTTTCCACTCCACAGCACGAAAGGAAAGACAAGACCAACATGGTGTCCCTGGTCTCTTTGTCTAACAGCAGTTTACAGCCACCTCTAGGACTTCAATGATCATCAAACCTCTTGAATGGCCTGCAGCTGTTTTTCAACTGCTTTTACGAATGTCTTGAGGTGTTAAAGTGAATACAATTTCCTGCAGCTTTAACGGCTTGGAATCAGTTATTTCTCTCCTGCACCAAGAGTCAAATGTGCATTTGATATCTCTGACTGCTGTCTTTGTTCAGGGATTTATACGTGTCTGCTTGTAGACTGTTGTGGCATGATAAAAACCTAAGAAGCATTAAAAATATTAGTTGTATTCAACTGACAGCACATATATCTCAGTATTAACTATGAGCATATAAAGAGAATCAGCTTGTTTTATGAACAGGCTCTTCTGCAACTGCAGCAATAGACCTGGTGCTATCTAAGAGTGACAGTTTGTTGTGTTTGCATTACAACTGTCAAGTTTCAGAATTGAACAGACCTTTACATGATTGCCTCTAGTAGCATGCCATGCCTACGATGAGCATGAGAAGCAGAGTGGAAAGATTAACTGCAAATCAAACCGAATGAACTACACAGGTGAGGAAAAGTTTATGGAAGGGTAATGGCTCTGTGCTTCTGAACAAGATACAAGCTCTGAAGGGGAAAGTCTGTTTTCTAAGTCCAAGATGAGATTGGGAGTGTCAGAGATTTAACTGCTGTCCTGGGATATCTGCTCATGCAATCTATTAATTTGCAGATACTCCAGCAGGATGTTGTGCAGTGCTACAATAATATTTGTAAAATGCTTGAAAATGAAATGCTAAGAATTAACCTTGCTATCATGAAAATCAGTGGGAATTATGCCAAAATCAGTGTTTTCAGCTACTCGTAATTTCTCTCATAGGTTCGCTCTAATAGAAGTTACAATTGCTTGTGATTTTTCAGCTCCCTTTTAACAAAAACATCTCAGTAAATGCTTCTGCTTTCCCTATTTAAAACTGCAAATTCTTATCTCTCTCTTATATTGCATTGCACAAATCCAAATCCCAATTAAAAAAAAAAACAGTAATTGTGTTGAAAGAGTATTATCAATATTTTTCAAGGAAAAAATCCCCAACAACATAGAAATGACTACAAAGCACAAACATTTTTTATAATCAAAATGTAAATTCTCGGCCTTTAAGCTGAAACTCAGTATGTAAATTCTGTGTGACATAAGCTGGTCAAACCCAATATTACATTCTGTTTATCACTTCACATAAACAGACAAGAAGAAATCTGGTCATTAAGTCTTTTTCAGATGTCTGAAGTATTCTGCTGAGATCTGACACCCACCAGGATGCCCTGTGAAAACTTACTGTACTGCTAAGAGTGATTTATAGTGTTTCATATGGTGAGGTCTTGTTAGAATGCTGTTGTATTAAGAGGAAGTACCATCACCTCCTAAACTTAGCTGTGATAATATATAAAACCTGTCTTAGTGGCCATCTAGCTTCAGCATTGCCATCCATAAGAAACAGTACCTTTCATCTCCAAGGAGCTTTTCATAACACAGCACCTTTCCACAGAGCTGACAATTTCTTACCAATCCTGATCAGCCAAAACCACATTAAGGAAAGACATGTAATGCTTTCATCATTAAAAAGAATCATCCCCTTGCCCCACCACATAAACCAGTGTGTTTATTCTTAGTCTGATTCTTGTTTAAATAGTTCTTGTTTTACAGTTGGTGGCATTCCAGGGACTTAAGCAATGAAGAATACACAATTTTAGTGTTGTGACTCTGCAATGGTTTCCCATTTGCTAATTAATTTTTTATTCACTCACAAAGCCTTAACTGTAGAAAATTCCTCCTGGGGCAGCTAAAACTACACAGTATAGCACTTTGGTTAATTTGTCTCTGAACTGTATTTTCATGATGGTTTAAACACTATATAGCAAGAACATATAACAGCAGAATAACAAAGTCTCTATAGTAAAATATTACATCCGTTCTAATGGCGTTGCCCAACCAAATTTCCCTTCTTCAATTATATGCATCTCTGGTATTTCATAAACAACTAAAACCTAACATAAATCTCTCTCTGATGCACACAGGACAATTACAGATTTCAGCCTTATTGCATAGCAAGTGTCAGAATGCAGATCAGCAAAAACTTGCTGAACTGAATCAAGAAAGAGTGAATTTTATTCCCAAGAGAGATGTTCTCTAGATGCTGAGAACAGGCCCAAATCTTTGTCTAGCTGATGTACAGGCTATATCTTAGCCATGGAAACGGTCTGAAAAGCCTATAGAGAAGAGAGAAATAGGGAAGCAGTCAAGGTAGTGCTTGCGTCCATTAGTGTGTTAATCAAGGAGTGGGATAATAAGCTGCTTGTTTTGTTTGAATTTAGCAATCAGACTCCTACATCTTACGTGTGAGCATATATATAGCAAAATTAGCACACAAAGTTAGCAATCAAGAAGCTGAAAGAGATCACCCCATGCATCCAATGAGGCATGAAGGTTTATACATGAAGATGATGGAGACAGGGTTTTTGGGTCTGTCTGCATTGCAGTAAAAAGGCTGCTGCAGGGAAAGAAGCACTGATCACCCAAGTCTGCAGCGGCCAGCTGATCAAAGGAATGGCTAATTGATAAGGAAATCATTTGGGTAATTATGATTTGGTTGCTGAGATCTTATACATTTTTATTTAAATCTCTGCCTTGACAGATGGTTAGTAGTCTGGTATATCTTGAAGCTGAAAGGGTTGTATCTGAATATCTAATTGGGGGTTACAGGAGTGAGGAAATAATGTTAATATCTGTAGCTCTCATTACACAATACAAGCATTAAGTACCTAGTATCTCTGATACAGAGCAGGGTCAAGATTAATTTTTCATATGGATGAGCTATTATTGGATGAACTATTTAGCAATATTTCCAAAATCTCATGATTTGATGAAAATGAGTTTGACTCTACTATTAGTACCCTTTAAAGTATCTGATGAAATGCCTTACAGCCAAAGTAAAGTAGGGAATAAAGATATCGATATATGATTGGTTCTACCAAAGAAGAAAAGTTTGCAGTCAGTTGATCTTGCAGTCACAGGGAAAATCAGACATAGCTGAACACTTTCATTACTAATTTAAAACCTGGTATCTTACATACTGACTATTGAAACTGCACAGTCATCTTGAAAAAACAAACAAAAATCATGATTACAGGGAAATTTTTAGTGCAATGAAAGGAAATTCTGAGTAAGAGGGATCCCCCATATGATTTTTATTAGACTGATAGCAGTTAAAGTTGGAAACATAGGAGGGATATTTTTCTGTGCACTGATTGGCAGAATGAGGGGATTGCGCTTGAATGTAGGGAAAAATAGTGGACCTTTGCTGACTTTACCAGAACATAAAGACCTATGTTCTAACTATTTCCCTTTTTTATTGAAGAGCACCTCATCCAGACAGCTTTACTCTATCATAGCTCCTTTGAAAGGAAGCACATCCTTAGAATTCACCAAAGTTCCCTTTTGCCCTTCCAGTTGCTTTCAGTGGAAGTAACAGCTACTGTTGTGCAGGATTTGACCCACTGTGACTTGCACTGCTTGGGGAAATCACCAACATTCCTCCGTAAAAGCTTTTGAAGCCTCAATTTCCTTCAGTTTTGATGCTATAATAAATAATGCAGTAGCAGAAAACTATACAAAAAGATGCTATGAAATGTGAAGTGCAAAGAAAAACCAGTCCAATGACTTCACTTGCATTGGAATTTTGATCCATTGAATAACTATAATGATTTTAGTTGAAAGTGTTAACTAACTCCTACACATAAACTATTTTCCTAGCCAAAAGTGGACTTAACCAAGTTGCAGGAAGGAGAAGGAAATTATAGTAGATTTACAGTCAACAAACACGTTAAAAAAGCTTGTTTTGGGAGAAACTACAGTAGGGAACATGATCATTTGCTCCCTCTATTCTTACCTTCAGCAGTCAACTACTGGTATTAAAGAATAACATTTAATGACAAGTGCTCCACAGATACATATCCAATGTTTTCTGTATGTATTTGTTAAAAGAATTGTGTGAGGTAGACTGTGATCTTTTCTCAGATGCAGCAGATCTTATTGCATTGTTTCTACAAGGCCATGTAGCTAATACAGCTTCAATTTACAGCCACAGCAAACTAAATAAATCTCTATTGTCAGGTAACTATAATTTTTTATTTACTTGGATTTGACACTAATTATAGTAGAGCTTTCATAGTGATAAATATCCTCTAATACATTTACCAAGGACAAAATAACAAATTCTGTAATAAGACAGGGACTCTGGGTCAAATTCTCTTAATTTACATCGATATAAACCGAGATTAATTATTTGGATTTATACCATAATGCAGAAGAAAAAAAAAAAGTTTTATGCTTTATATCTTGATTTTTTCCCTCTTGAATGAAGTCAGCTTAGACTCCGTTGCATGTGTCAAAGTCTTTCCATATATATCTCCAACACAAAACATTTACATGAAACAATAAGGAAATCAAGGTCCTCATTGTTTGTTGCTCAATGCTTCAAAATGTCTTTTGAAATGGAATTATTAAGTACAGCTTATAGATCTGTAACAAAAAAGCTTATGCAACTGCATGCAGCACTCAAGATTTTTAGCTCAATGTGCTCGTAACAATCTGGTGTTGTTCAGTGCTCTGCCAGAGCTCTTCTCATCAGATGTTCATCAGGTGTACAAGACGCACAAGCAGACAGCATTTGGGGTAGGTGCCTTCCATAAGAAATAATCTGATATTTGACTGTGTCATAACAGGTCTTCCAATTTCTTTCTGATTTCTTACATCTGTCAGCTCCCATCACAAATGAAATCTTAACCTCTGGAGTGAGATTTGCATGCGCCCTTGAAATGCTGTACCTGGGTGTTTAAACCAGAGACTATGCACCAGGACGTGCTGTTTGCACTATAATTTAAATCATCATGTTACAAATGCAAAGATGGTTTTAGTATTATTGCTACCAGTATGTTGAAAATTTGCTGAAGACAGCTATAGCTGGGGGAAAGAGGAGACATGTTGCTCTCATTGACACTACTTTCAATGCAGCTCATGGTGCAGGAAACCACTCTCTGTTCCAAAACCAGGACTTTTTATAAAGGTGGTGAATCTGATCCACTTTCAAGGTGAATTTTGGGCATGTGCAGAGGATAGCTGATAGCAGGCAGGCAGCAGCGAGCAGGCAGCAGATGGGCAGGTCAGTGGGAAGGTAAGCCCAGGCTACCAGTAGATGGCCAGGACATGGAGGGCAGCCCTGTGAAATAAGCAAGTGGATCAGACAGCAGAAAAACTTCACCTCTTGGTTCACAAGTCATTAATCACACCTGTTGGGTTTTGTGAAAGTCTTTTTTTAAGATGTATTAAGGGCATGGCCAGCCCTTCCTCCTCACTTCAGTTTGCAGGATTAAACTGACATGTCAGAATTTGAATACTGCATATTTCAGCAATGCTATTTGCCATTTGAAAGGGGGGGAGAGATTTTATTGACCCCTAGTTTTTGATCTGTCTATCAGCACCCCAGGAAGGCTGAGACCTTTGTGCCTGACTAGTCTATCAGTGTCCCTTTATAGGGACCCTTCACTGAACAGTCTTGCTGGATCAGAAGGCGATTTAACTGACTTGTTGAGGGAAACACTCCAACAGCATAAGGGGGACCCCTCATCAGGTCTTACCACTTTATGTTGCCTGCTGCTGGCAGCTGCTAGTGCCCACGAAGGACAAACACTAACAGTTTGCAGACTAACACTCTTTAAATACAAAATCGTGACAAAATAATGTTCGTAATTGCCGGTGATAGGGGCTGTCTGCAGAATCAAGCTTGAAGTGATACACGACCACACTATAATCACTAATAACAGCTAGTGAGTTATTTAGCACACATGAAGTTCTTACCCAACAGGTGTCCCTATGGAGGAAAAGACAGGTTCAGCCCATCAACTGACACCAGAAGTTAAAATAGTCTTCCCTGCTTTCCCTTTCCTAATTTCACATATTTATACAGTTTGGTTCAGGTTAGTAACTTCCTGTAAGCCTCCCACCACGTACAGAGTGGTCAGTTAATTTGCATAAAGTTACATCATTTTCAATGGAAGGACACCCTAAAATTTTGCTGATGCGTGAAGCCATATGTTGACAATGTCCATGTGCTTCCAAGATGTACCAGGCTTCAAGGATAGTCTTTCCTGATTAAAGACTTGTTAACTCTGTTTCTTAATCTGCCTACACAAGGACAAAGCCTCCTCTCCCACTGCCAGCTCTTTCTTTGTCTGTGCTGTTCAGCCTGACCTTATAGGAGGCCCTTGGATTTGTCCAGGCTTCTCCATATTAACACAGGTTTCAATTTTTTAACTCTGTGCCTATGGAGCTTGAGTGACTCTGCTCATGCAGACTTTGTTACTGATGGGTGCAAAATCCTCTTGCTTTGCTTTTGAAAATACAAATCTAGTTTGCTTGTTTGGCAGCTGCTGTATGGTTTATCAGTACCTGGTGCCTTCAAGTTCCTGCTCCTGCAAGGAGTATAACAGAGCCTGTCTGCAAGGCCTTTGCTCCACTCCACCCTCTGTTCAGCTTCTCTTAGCATATGCCAAGGTTGCAGGGTTGCCTGGTGCATGATCACTGGGAAGATTTCCTGCATGCCAAGAGCATCCCACCCTGGAAGTAACAGCTGCATTTTACCCTAAGTTTTCCTTTGTGCTTAATATAACTTTGGGGTACTGGAAGGAGGTGGTCTCTAATTTCCCCCATTTTCCCACATAGTTTTAGAAATGTGTATCTTACTTTTGTTAGGTTACATGAGTATCTTAGTTTAATGCCTGAGTATCTTACTTTAATGCCCATCTGAAATAAAGATGTGACATGGTTTAGTGGGAGGTGTCTCTGACCATGGCATGGGGGTTGGAACTAGATGATCTTAAGGTTCTTTCCAACCCTAACTATTCTATGATTCTATGTGTTGACTGTACAAACTTGAAATAGAAAAGAACTGTTGAAGACTGTGTAGTCACTGTGGCTGTAATGGTCATTGAAACATGGAGCTAAAAGAGCTGAAGACGAGGAAAGCAACGGAAAAAGGTAAAGAAAACACACAGGTAACATTCCCCTATCAAATATCACTTGTGAGACATACAGTGCAAAACATTAATGACATGAGGCCCTTAAAGTTGTTGGGTTGGTTAGTTGGTTTTAAAATTCATTAAAGTAACACTATTTTATTGCAATGAAAATCATGCAAATGCTATAAAAGAGCAAATTCATCTGAGGCACTTCAAAACCTCATTGCTGGTTGTTGTGGCTTTTTTTTCCTCCTGTAGCACAGCATGCAGATAATCTCTACTGTCTCAAACCAATGCAACTTTTTTTTTCTTTTTGTGTAGAAATGCACTCATATTCAGAATTGCACAAATTATTAAATATAGTTCTGCTGTTTGGTTGTTTCGATTTTGTTTTTTTTTACTTACTGATAATTTGGGAAACTGGATAGCACACACCAACAGCAACTTGTCTGTTTGGACACCAGCCACTAATACAAATGGTAAGTATCCAATTTGCATTTCTATAAAAATAGAAAAAGACAAGAACACTGCCACCGATTTCGCACCTCCTCCTGCTCCAAACCTTTTTTTCCTGCCCCACTGGCCTTACAGACCTTTCCCAAGTGCAGCTGAAGTTAGCCTATCTGCGTATACAACACTGACAGACATATTCAGAGATTCTTCTAGTTTGATTTTTATCAACTCAGCAGGAAAAATGTGAATCCTCACTGTATCTCACTTGGAACCAACCAATTACACTCACTTGAACTCCCAAGCAGAGATGGATAAACAATTAACAATTTACTAGATGATTTAAGATCCAATTTTTACTCATAAAAAGATTGCTTTTTTTTTTTTCAAATATTTTTTATTATTGCCTTTGGAAACACCCTGTGAACTATTTCTGTAAATAATTCTGGGTCTCTAGTTTCTAATTCTGCTAGGGATCCTCTGGAGCATTTGTTACTCACCAAAAAGCATGTTCATTTGAACTATTAAAATTATGTGTATGATCATGGTTTGCAATCCTTCAGCAGTGTCATTGAAAAGTAAGGTACGAAACAGATATATGATTGCTTTCACTGAGGCTTTATTCTACCCTGGTACTCTTCCAGCCTCAGGGGCAAGAGAGTCAAACACCAGTCTCAGAGTCCAAACGAAGTAAATGGGGATAAATCTCAACAGGCATGTAACCAAGAGCTAGCATCAGTAGGGAGGAACAAGTAACTATGTTAAGAACAGAAAAAGATATAGATATAGAACCAAAAAGGAATGAAAGCAAGCATCCCCTGATAACAATGTATGGAATATTAAATGATTTCGTTCCAAAACCTAAACAGCCCTCTACATGAATAAAACATGTGCCTCTTGGTTTCAGACATTATTCTTCCTGCTTTTAATATTTATCACGTCTTTAGTCTGCCCAGAAACCAAGGAAAATAAGAAGGAAATAAAGATATGGATATGCAGGCATGTATAGGTTAGAAAATATGCACATATACAAATTCAGAGAGCTTTCAACTTGGAAGACAAGAACAATCACTGAATGGATTTAACTCATACTTAATTGACTCTATAGTTAATTATTAAAACACCACAATATAGCAGTTTAAAAAACAGCTGCCTGGAGACTAGCCTTCTTTCCAAACTGTAAAATTACAAATTCCACAGAATTGAATTCATCTTAATACTACAAAAAAAAAATATATTTACCTATTAACAGAGCATGTTATGAATATTGCTAGATAACTGAAATTGTGCAAAATTATTCACTTATCAAAAGCATTACAAAAATATTCATATATATATTTCCTGTTAAAGAAATGTGGAGGCATACATTTTTTTCATAGGGGAAAAATAACAAGAAATAAAAAGATATGCTAGCATATCAAAGAAAAAACAGTGAAATCCTTCAGGAGAATAAACAGCGTTAAGTAAGGAAGCCTCAGCAAAACAGTCCTTTTTTTAAGACAAGCTTTTCTCACCCATTTCTATAGCAAAAATTTGAGGGAGAAAAAAATCTGTGCTAAATATACATTAAGAATGAAGCTCAACAATTATTTTGGCAATTATATCAGTATTTATTGTATCTATATTCAATAACAATCATATCTATATACACAAATAACTATCTCGTGTTTTAAATCACTGTAATTTCTTTAAACAATTCTTTGTCTGCAGCCTATTTATAGTGGTGTTAAATACTCAATAATCCAAAAGTGAGCGACCTTGATTATAACCTTGCTATGTTCTGCTTCCTGAGTTCATGATAGGTCTTAGAATTAGCTGTTTGTGTGAATTCATTAAGTTACTGGTAAGAAGCCAGTAAGCTCCTTTGTGGAACCAGGTAGCTGAAACAGTTCGAGACTTCCTTAAAACTGGCAACAGTCACTATTCAGCCTGATGGCATATGCACAACACATCTGGGAACAGGATTTTCACTGAGTATTATTTTGTGACCATTTTTCTATTTATGAGAAAGTAGTATAAAAACTAGGGAAGCAGAGGAAAAAAACTACAAATAAGCCTGGGGCACAGCCAAAGAGGATCTGGAAGCTCTGTCCTTAAAACAAGTTAAAAAGAAAAGCTCCTGGGCTGAACGCTGGAGAGCTGCAGACATCATCTTTGTTGCAGTTTCTGGCTGAGGGAAAAGAGCTTTGGATGTTCTTTATGACTAAAGGGATTGTGTAAAAAAAAAATAAAATAAATAAATAAATTACTTAAAGCTTTTTTTTTTATTTCCTACCTCAAACAGACTCCAAGAGCATGAAGTTGGCTAACTGCTTTGAAGAAAAAGGGGCAATGTAAATGTTGCACATGGAATTCAGTTTACCAGGGAAGAAGGTAGGAATTGGTCCTCTCAATGATCCATGATGGAACAAACAGTCTAGGTACTTTCATAGCTCATTGATGTGTCAGAAAATGAAAAATTGGATTTAAAACAAGGCTGAACACATAAAAATGAATTAAAGTGGTGTCTGAAAGGTTTCTAGAAAACTGCTGAGGGACATCTTGCTTTTGGAGATCAAATATCTGTTAAAGTAACAACCAGACCATCTAGACAGATTATGAAGTCGATTTGTCTCGTAGCGGTAAGACAAACCAGGATGAAGTGACTAGTATAGCAATTATTACTGACAAAAATATTTTTAATGGCAAAATCATAGAAAAGTTAAAGAAAACTTGCAATTTCTTAATAGAAAAGAACAACATATTAAGAAATTCTGAATAGAAAAGTACCACATCAAGAACTTAAGTACCCAAGACAGAACTCGAAATACTGCAGAGTGCTTATTTGGTAATATTTGGAATATTGATAGAAAAAAAAAGTCCAACCCCATTTCCAGCAGCCAACAAATGGTGCTAAAGAACTTAGAACTTCTATCACTAATATGACTCAGTTATTTCAGTTCAGTGTCTAGTCTTTTCACAAGGCTTCCTTACAGCCATTTGTCAGAGATAGGTAAGGCATAGGTGAAACCTAACAGGGAATATAAGGAAGAAACTCTAGCAAAGCTGACAGAAGACCTTGGGAGATTTGCCTTATTGGCATAACAGATTAATGGCTTCTGGATAAACCTGAAATGACCTGGTTTATGGCTTCTGTGAAATTTGTCATGGAACATGCAGTGATAACCAGGGGAGGAAGGATCTTACCAGAGCAGGGAAAGAAAGCAGTTTGCAGTAGTCCCCAATACATCCTGATGTCTATGGAAGAGAGGGTTATTGTGGTTTAAGCCCAGCTGGTAACTCAGAACCATGCAGCTGCCCACTAACTCCCCTCTGTTCTTCACACATCCCGTCGTCCCGTGTGTCCGTCCCCCCCCCTCACAGAGGGATGGGGAGGAGAATCGAAAGACTGTAACTCCCACGGGTTGAGATAAGAACAACCCAGTAAACTAAGGCATAACACAAAACACTAGTGCTACCACCAATAATAACAATGACAAGGAAAATAACAAGGAAAGAGAATACAAATGCTCACCACCTGCCGACCGATACCCAGCCCAACCTGAGCAGCAATCTAGCCTTTCCAGGTAGCTTCCCCCGGCTTTCAAGGTGGGGTTGGACATAGCCTTGGATGGCATGGTTTAGTGGGACGTGTCCCTGCCCATGGCAGGGGGGTTGGAACTCGATGATCTTGAGGTCCTTTCCAATCCTTACTATTCTATGATTCTATGATTCTATAAACTGGGCATGACATGCTGTGATATGGAATACCCCTTTGGCTAGTTTGGGTCAGGGGTCCAGTCTCTCCTTCCCCCTGGCTTTCCCTCCTGCCTGGCAGAGCATGAGGCTCACAAAGTCCTTGGTCAGAGTAAACATTACTTAGCAACAACTAAAAAAATTGGTGTGTTATCAGCGTTGTTCTCCAGGTAAAGCCAAAAACACAGCTCTGCACCAGCTTCTAAGAAGGAGAAAAATGACTGCTACTGCTGAACCCAGGACAGTTCTCACCTACTCCATGACGTTCCTGAGCAAAAATGTCCACTTTGTCAAATAAGAAAAACAAAAATTAGTGAAAAAAAGGAGGAAAGTAGCTCAAGGGGATATACGTAATACCATATTGGCTGTTACAAAATCCATCAGCTCGGTGTACTGTTTCTGAAAATTGCCAGAAGCAAATGCTTAAGGAAATATACTATCAACAAGTCATGTGCAAAATCACCTTTTCTCTGGTTTATCTTCCCAGGTACTGACAAGCAGCGGCCACCAAATGTCTCCAGCTGACGGTGTTAACAGATACACTAGGTACTGATCAATATTACTACCAGGAATGTGACTAATACCTTTTCTGCACCTACATTTTTTTTACTTGTAGGGATAATTTAACTACCTTCTGAGTAAAAAAGTTTTGAAGAGAACGCCCACAAAAACCAATGTAGACATCTAGAAGTCTTGTTATACTGCAGACCAAGCGCCAAACATAAACCAAGCATTAGTTGAAAGTCACTTTCCTGTTGCAAGAATAAGAGGCAACACAACTTGGGAGGCATCAGTCTGTGAGTGTTGTTTACCTTTGGACCTCTGTTTGGTTTTGCTTACTACCAAGTAATAATAATGTTAATACTACAATTATGTATGGGAATAGTAGGTGTTTGCTGAAACTTAATAGTTATCAGAACAGACATGGTGAGACAGCCTGGGGGAATATCTGCTGCAAAAGCAGAAATGTCGCACCTATCATTGCCTGTTGAACGTTTTAGCTGTCAGAAAATGGTACAGAAAAAAAACACTGGAGCAAACCTGAAGCAGAAACCTTACTAAGTAGTAAGGTAACTAAGTAGTAACAAGAACTTACAAGAAGGTGGCACGTCCCATCAAATGGCCAAGTCCATTTTTAAGACACTTTCCAGTTTGAGAGAACACTGGCACTATGCAATAAAGACAAACTTAACCAGTCCAGCCAAAAACTGAAGTTGGGGGGAAAAAAAAAAAAAAGAAATAAATATTTCTAGGAGGGTCTACTTGAGCATTTAGCAAGGAAGGAAGAAACTTTCCAGGCTATTTGGTCATCTTTAAAGTCTCTGAAATGTATGAAAGATGAATAATTTTGCATAAACCTAGCCTAGACTGTGAACATAAGACACAACTACGAATCTCCTCAATAAATGAAAACACAGGCACTGTAGAACTGTCTTTGGCCAGACACTACTGCAGTGTTGACTTTGCTCTTTGATAACAAAACTTTATTAATTTATTGATTACTTGGTTAAGGAAAAAGTACACATATATATATTATGTACTGAAAATAACTGTATTTTAAAGTTTACAAAGTTTTGGCATTCTGAAAAAATCTGCTATAAAACTGTAAAAAGTCACTGTCAGAATCTTAATTTCCAGTGGTGTAAAGCATAACAGTAGTGCAAATTTTCAAAACTGCACAGTTAAGACAGATTCTGTAGACCTCCATAGTGAAAGATTAAGTCGACTGAACTATATCTTTCAGCTAAGACCAAATTATCATCTCATAAATCTCACATTAACATCTTAAATGTAAACTTGCATGGGGACCAACGCTGCTCTCTGAGCTGGCCATGAGCCAATTCCCTCTTGTGCAGTGTACAGGCAGGGTAGTACAGCTCCTGCCCAAGTTAGGAAACGCTGCTGAGACCCTGGGCCACATCAAAATACATCATGTGGGACCAGTGGAGAATGTAAGTAGAGAAGGTGTAAGAGCTGTAGAGATTCCTAATGCTAGGAGAGTTCATCTTCACAGGTTTTACACGTGCTTAGTAATACACAGTGTTCATTACAACTGTTTTCATGAGTTATTCAGCAAGGTTGCAAATTCCCATCTTCTGTCTTTCAAAAAACTCTATATTGGATACTTTCAAGAAATACACAGCACTGAAATTCCCAGTGCTACTAGGACAATAAGCAGCATCTCATCTACCAAATACAAAACACAATGAAAAGTTCAACTAAAAAATGCTGCAATCTTAAAATAAAATAGAGAAAGGTGCAGTATATTTGAAAAGCAAATAAAATGAGAGATGAAAAAATAATCAAAAACAGGGCTGATGGAAATTTCTTACTCTTACCTTGGAGTAGGCCCTGTCAGAATTGGAAGCCACTGAACATTTGCAATGCATATTTAATTCAGCAGGTAAGGTCCTAACTGTTGGAAGCATTAAGCTCAGATGTTGCATGCTCCATTGGCATAAATGAAACAGAATGCTTAAAAACATACACATGTACTCCCAAAGTTTAGCTGTATTTGGCCTATGATATGTGGTTAATATAGCAATGCTCTCAAGAGAGTTCTGGTCACTAAATACTACTTTGTAAAGGAGATCACATTTCATTTATACTGTGCACTCCTGAAAAATTATGTGTGTCTCTTACAAAACATGAAGGTCAAATTATTACCATGGAAAATTTCTGCATTCAGACTCAGAGAGAAGAGCTGTCTGAAGCTCTCTAATTCAATGTCTGTTCAAAGGTTTGGCTGTGTACTTCATAAGATATAGAATCATAGAATCATAGAATAGTTAGGGTTAGAAAGGAACTTAAGATCATCGAGTTCCAACCCCCCTGCCATGGACAGGGACACCTCTCACTAAACCATGCCATCCAAGGCTATGTCCAACCCCACCTTGAACACCGCCAGGGATGAAGCATTCACAACTTCCCTGGGCAACCCATTCCAGGGCCCCACCACCCTCACAGTAAAGAATTTCTTCCTCAGATCCAATCTAAACTTCCCCTCTTTAAGTTTGAACCCGTTACCCCTTGTCCTCTCACCACAGTCCCTAATGAAGAGTCCCTCCCCAGCATCCTTATAGGCCCCCTTCAGGTATTGGAAGGCTGCTATGAGGTCTCCACGCAGCCTTCTCTTCTCCAGGCTGAACAGCCCCAATTTTCTCAGCCTATCTTCATACGAGAGGTGCTCCAGTCCCCTGATCGTCCTCGTGGCCCTCCTCTGCACTTGTTCTAACAGTTCCATGTCCTTTTTATGTTGAGGACACCAGAACTGCACACAATACTCCAAGTGAGGTCTCACAAGAACAGAGTAGAGGGGCAGGATCACCTCCCTCGACCTGCTCATCACGCTCCTTCTGATGCAGCCCAGGATACGGTTGGCTTTCTGGGCTGTGAGCGCACACTGCCAGCTCATGTTCATTTTTTCATTGACCAACACCCCCAAGTCCTTCCCCACAGGGCTGCTCTGAATCTCTTCTCTGCCCAGCCTGTAGCTGTGCCTGGCATTGCTCCGACCCACGTGTAGGACCTTGCACTTGGCATGGTTTAACTTCATCAGGTTGGCTTTGGCCCACCTCACAAGCGTGCCAAGGTCCCTCTGGATGGCATTCCTTCCCTCCAATGTAACAACCAAACCACACAGCTTGGTGTCATCGGCAAAATTGCTGAGGGTGCACTCAATCCCACTGTCCATGTCACCGACAAAGATGTTGAACAAGACCGGTCCCAACACTGATCCCTGGGGGACACCACTCATTACTGGTCTCCATTGGCAATATGCACTGTTCAACTTCAGTCATACAGTGCATTCTAGAATGCAATATATGTGATTCTCATTTTATTTGCTGTGAGAAGTTTTAGGTTAAGCATAGTTTCTCTGTTCTAGCACTATGAACACGTCTTTCTGTATTGCTTCTATTGATATATTATCTATGTACAATGATTTTAATGCCAAGGTCAATTATGTGCAGGGTCACTGATTACTTGCACCTTTTTCTTCTCTTAAGAACCATACAATTTTGATCTGGATGAACAGGTTCTGTCAGTTCTTTAAAATATTATATCACTCTCAGAATTGATTTACGTGGCACATCAGATGAACGGGAGTGTATATCAATTGTGTAATCTAGGATGCATGTGCATCATGTATTGTGACAAAAAACTGGTGGAACAATAAAATGTAATAGGTGCAGTCATAACAGACCAATATTTTTGTTAAATGTTTTAAGGAATATCACAGAGAAAAATATTTCATATATTTTAAAATTTACCAAGTTGAAAAAAAGTGAACATGGGGGAAAAAGATGTACAGGAAAACTTGCTCACACTTAACTCTCTTGATGTTGTGACATATTTAGGTGTGACTTCCTTCATTTTACATGCTTTGCATTTTTCAGCATGAAGCAAGGACTACCACTGCAAGAAACTGTCATTCTTTATCTACCAAAATCAGAAGCCAGATGAGTTACATACATTCAACTAGATGACCTTAAGGTCCTTTCCAACCCTAACTATTCTACGCTTCTAAGTCATTCAAATAGCTAGTACCAGCATGTGGTATTCAATTTTTTTAGGTTCATGCCTTCTTAGGAAAAGAAATTGGATAGATATATTTAAATGGGTCTCGTGGTTTAAGCCTAGTCAGCCACACAGTCTCTCACTTCCCCTCCTTCTACCTGCCCCCTGCTCCCAGATGGTTGGGAAGGAGAATCAAAAGAATGTAACTCCCACGGTCTGAGATAAGAACAGTCCAGTAACTGAGGTATAACACAAACCACTGCTGCTACCATCAATAATAACAATGATAAGGGAAATAACAAGGGAAGAGAATAAAAACGCTCACCACTCTCTGACCGATACCCAGCTCAACCGAGCAGTGATCTAGCCCTTCCACATAACTGCCCCCAGCTTTCACTCTGCCCACTGAAAAGAAAGGGAGTGGGCTACGGAGGGGTCAGAAAGAAGCCACTTCGCAGCATCTTTGGTGGCTGTTTTCTTGGGTGGATTTATGTTACCATATATCCCTGCCTCTTTAAAACCCCTGGCTCACAATGTCTCACTGTTGTTTCTCAGGGCATAGATTTAACCCTCATTGGCATCCCACTACCCTTCACTCCATACAGCCTTTACCACAGAACAGTGGGATGGAGTCTTCAATAGCAAGCTTTGCCTTCAGGCCACCAAAATGTGAAACCTCTAATGTGCTCACAGGCTGGCTTCGCCTTTCCGTCCCTGAGGGCATGTTTGTATTAAGGTCCAGAATCCACCCCCTCAGGCAACTCCAAAGGCCATTAAAATTAGTGGAAAGGCATGCTATAGGCAGTGACATGATCAGGTAGGCAATAGTGAATCTCTGAAGTGTCATGGGCCCACCAGGCCAAAAAAAATTCACCCTTATGTTGCCAATCTAAGTCCACCTGAGCCACTTCAGTCTTAGCACCTTTATACACTTGTTGGTTGTTCTGGTGTTCCTCAATGGCCCAACTCTTGGGCACATGAGCATCTACATGGCGTACCTTCACCACCAGGTTCTGCACCCGGGAAGCGATATCTTGCCACAGTGCAGCAGCCCAGATGGGTTTACCTCTGCGCTGCTGGTTGCTCTGCTTCCACTGCTGCAACCACCCTCACAGGGCATTTGTCACCATCCATGAGTCAGTAGAGATAAAGTACTGGCCACTTTTCTCATTCAGCAATGTCCAAGGCCAGCTGAATGCCTTTCACCTCTGCAAACTGACTCGATTCACCCTCTCCTTCAGCAGTTTCTGCAACTTGTTGTCAAAGACTCCATACAGCTGCCTTCCATCTCCAATGCTTTACCACAATACGGCATGACCCACCAGTAAACAAGGCATACTGCTTTTCACCTTCTGACAGTTTATTATATGGCGGGGCCTCTTCAGCATGCATCACCTCCTGCTCTGGTGACATTCCCAAATCTTTGCCCTCTGGCCAGTCCATGATGACTTCTAGAATTCCTGGACGACTGGGATTTTCTGTTCGAGCTTGTTGTGCAATTAGTGCAGCCCACTTGCTTCATGTAGCGTCGGTTGCATGATGTGTAGAGGAGACCCTGCCTTTGAACATCCAGCCCAGCATGGGCAATCGGGAAGCCAGAAGGACCCCTTCATAGGCTGCCAGTATCTCTTTTTCAGTTGGGGTATAGCTGGCCTTGGAATCTCGGTATCCCCGACTCCAAAAGCCGAGTGGTTGACCTCGAGTCTCCCCTGGAGCTTTCTGCCAGAGGTTCCAGGTAAGACCATTCTCCCCAGCTGCAGTGTACAGTACATTTTTAACATCTGGCCCGGTCCGGACTGGTCCAAGGGCTACTGCATGAACTATCCCTTGCTTAATTTGCTCAAAGGCTTGTTGTTGCTCAGGGCCCCATTAAAAATCATTTCTCTTCCGGGTCACATGATAGAGAGGGCTTACAATCAAACTGTAATTTGGGAAGCATCCTCCAGAATCCCTCAGCACCCAAGAAAGCTTGTGTTTCTTTCTTATTTGTTGGTGGAGACATTGCTGTTATCTTGTTGATCACATCTGTGGGGAACTGGTTATATCCATCTTGCCGTTTTATTCCCAAAAATTGAATCCCCTATGCAGGTCCCTTGACCTTACTCCATTTTATGGCAAAACTGGCTTTCAGCAGGATTTGGATTATTTTCCTCCCTTTCTCAAAGACTTCTTCTGCTGTATCGCCCCACACAATAATGTCATCAATGTATTGCAGGTGCTCTGGAGCTTGCCCCTGTTCCAGTGCAGTCTGGATCAGTCCATGTCAAATGGTAGGGCTGTGTTTCCACCCCTGGGGCAGTCAGTTCCAAGTCCAACCCAGGACAATGGGGATGTTTAATCTTACATAAATCATAGAATAACATAAATATAAAAGCATTTTGTCAAATAATTTAGCTACACACTAATCTGTGGGTTAATGGACATCAGTATCCCACAGAGACTAGCTACAGATCAACAGAGATAAAACACTATCAGCTCCTTACAGTAAATGATTCCTGCAATAAAAACGTATCTCCAAAGCAAATTACTGTCCTTGCATTTCACAGGAACACCTGACAAAGAATCTGTGGGAGGCTTATGCCTGTGTGGAGTAGCAGCCCAAGAGTGGGTATCCTACAGCATATAAAAACTATTCAATATTTACGTTTATTCTTTGAAACTCTCTCTTCATGGTGTGTAGATTCTCTGGCAACCTACAGAATGTATACAGTGTATACACATAAAATGATACAGATTTTTGCATTTATTGAAGTGCTCTAAAACTCCACTCTTGCATAACTTTAACAAAAGGGCAACCTCCTTCATATATGTAAATCTACACTGCAAAACCAGTAATTATTTATTGCAATTTATGCAAAGCAACAGGTACTTTCTCTCTACAACTACCTGAAAAGAGAATGAAGCAAGGAGGTGGCTGGTCCCTTTTCCCAAGTAACAAGTGTTAGGACAAGAGGTAACGACCTCCATCTGCACCAGGGAAGGATTATGGTGGATAGTAGGAAAAAATTATTCACCAAAAGAGTGGTCAGGCATTGTAACACACTTCCCAGGGAAGTGGTGGAGTCACCATCCCTGGAAGTATTCAAAAACCATGTAGATGAGGCCTTCGGTGACATGGTTTAGTGGTCGACTTGGTAGTCCAGGAGTAATGGTTGGACTTGACGATCTTCAGAGTCTTTTCCAACCTAAAAACTTTTAGCTACGATTCTATGATTATTTAGTGGAATTTGTTTTAATCTGATATCTGAATATCCATAAAATAAAAACAAAAATTAAAAAAACCAACAAACCCTGACTTCAGATATTATGTAAAGTCTCATAAAGATCTTTCATGATCAAAAGCAAAGTAAATAAAAGGGGACAAAACTACATTAGGAGATGTCTTCTCACTTATCTTACCGTTTTTCCTAAGCTTTAAAAATCATATTCTAGAATCCTAAAGTTATCCATAGGAATACACAAATAGCTAAAAAGTAAGAAATTGTCTGTGACCTCAGTTCCTTCCTAGCTCATGCTTTGACACAGAGCTTTTATTTTTATCCAGTTTCCTTAGCACTGATGACTCAGCTCCTACACTGTCATTTCCATCAGTGTGGTTGACACGTAAGCTGGGGTTGATACTTGGGCTGGGGTTGACACTCGGGCTGGGGCTGATGCTCAAGCTGAGGCTGATACACTCCAGCAGTAGCTCAACAGAGCAAAGGCGCACACACTCTTGGCACAAAGGAAAAACAAACCTCTCAGAATTGGAGAAGCTCTTGCAAGGTCTCAGTCTTTGGCCTCTCTGTCCCAGTATTTAAAATATCTGAGATTGCTAGGTTTCTAAAGTAGTGTGTGGAAGAAGAAAAAAGTTAACTAGTCATTCAAGCTCACAAATTTGATGCCACAGACTGTAGATATTTATAGGATGACTTTACACTGCTGCTATAGTTTGACTTGCTTCATTTTCAGAATTGATTTTCTTCTGTATTTTGATTACATCTCTGTGTATTCCCTTAATCTCACTGTGTAATTTGGAACATTATAATTTTCTTTGAACTGACTTCTCCCAACTGTTTAGTGTCTTTAGCAAACTTGATCATCTCATTGCATTGTTCTCCTCAGAAATAAAATGCAGAAGAGAAAACTGCCTTGTCTGAAGACACTCCTTTAGTCATTATCTTGCCTCAGAAGACCCATCTGCCATCAATATCTTTATTCACTGAAGTCCCTTCCAGTTCTACTCTTGATACGTTCACCAATTAGTGTCTTGCAGGATACTTTATCAGAGCTTTCCATCAGGCAAGTACATTTACAGAAATGTTACTGCCTGGAAAGCACACTCTCTATTGTCCAGCTCATATACCTTTTTCATGATCTTTAAGGGCTCTTCCAACCTAAATGATTCTATGATTCGATGATTGCATGTTATGTGCTGTTTTCTATCTTCTTAATAAGAGACCCATGGAATCCACTCAGTAGTTACATGCTCAGCAAAGATAGGCTTCTGCTTGACTGAATAAGAAGGAAGAATGTGTAAGTGCAGCAATTATGGTCCCAGTGCTCTAGTTTGGGATAAAATACACAACAACATTATAATGAGAAAATTTAAATTAACTATTGAGTTCAGCACTAATTCTGTAAATAACACCGTAATTGCAGGAAATACAGAGGTGAGCAAGGCATATGTCTCATTTTTGACGCATGGCTAAGAGCTTCCCTAATGGCAGTCAGGATGACAAAACAACAGCAGCTGTGCAGCTGGCCAGGCAGGACTGGACATACATGCACACAACATGAGCCCACCTCAGCTGCTTTTCCTCACATTTCCCAAGGTCTCCTGTTAAGCGGATCACATGCCTGTGTGAAAATGAGTCTATAATCAATATGAAAGCAGAGAGACCCTTGAAGGTACACTGGGAGGATCCTGCCTTTTTCACTCCCCTTTCCTTCACACACTTGCAGAGCAACTCGGCAGGCAAAACAATGTGCAATGTTCATTGCTACTCCTTCCTCATGTAAGCTGAACTAAACTATTCCCTAGGTTTGTTTTTATGTTTGAATGTAACTTACTCCACAATATAAAGCAGCGTCACCATTTAAAATCATTGATCAAGTGGCTTCACACATTTAAAATTTTTCATTAATCTATTTAAAAGAAAGTTTGACCAACATGAAGTATTTTATTTTAATAGATATTTTTTCCATGTTATATTTTAATAAGCTAGAAAACACTGTATTTTCTTTAGTAGGATTTCTAACAGCTGAGATCTCAAGTGCCAAACATTGTATTTATAATGTAAATGCTTATACACATTAAATTGTTGCATTGCTAGTTGTGCTGATATGATAAAAGCAGCTTCATATAGCCTGTGAATTTGCTGTGATTGTTCGAGTCAATTAGTCTTGTAAAAACAAGGATGGGCACAGCGTGCTCTCCTGGTCTCTAAATGGCAACATGAATCGTGGTCATTAGAGCATTCATGATCTGTGTAGAAAATAAGGTATCAGTGTTAGCACAAACTGTAGGATCCTCTGGGACACAGATAATTGCTCCTACTGGTATGGTATCAAATGCTGTCTTTGCTGCATGGGTTTATACATTTCAAAGATGAGATATCGTTTCACTTTGAGGTTTACGAATGATATATGGTAAAGTTTACCCTATTTTTTTTTCCAGAAACGAGACTTATTGCTAAGTCAAGGATAAATGAAGGATGATACCACAAAGGGAAAGAAACAAACCCAAGCAGAAATCTAGTAGTTGGAATAAGGCCTAGATCTGACAACACTTAAAAGGAAATACATATCAAATTGTCAAATTGATTAATATGTCTTATTTATTCATGGAATAACATCTGCATGTGGAACCAATAACACTATATGTAAGTTTAAATGAGGCAACTGTGATTATATCATGTTAATTATATCTCCTTCACCGAATCCCTTGAGCAAACTAAAAAAAGAAACTAAAAAATGTCTGAGTCAGACAAAAATGTAAATTCTCTAGAATTGATTTATTTACTTTTGGCAGAACCGCCTTTCCCCAGCTATTTTCTAATTCAGAATTAGTAAGGCATTTGGCCAATGGCGGATCCAACTGTGGCTAACAGTGACCATATCTGATGCCCACAGAGGAGTAACAATAAGATGTGAGACACTTCCCCCTTAGTAGTCTTTCAGACTCTAAATATATTCATGTTGTTTTTTCTAAGGGAGCTGTATTTGTTATATATTTAATAAGCCTCAATGGATTTTTCATCCCTACGCTTATCCAGTTTGCCCTTGTGCCCATGTAAACTCACGCATTTACATTCTTTGGTGAAGAATTTCATAGGCTTCTTAGCCAACATGCTGAAGAAATACCTTCTTCCACTGATTGTTCTGAAATCTGCCACCCATCAGTTTTGTCTGATGACCTCAACTTTTGTTACAGAGAAGATACTGTACAACTGCCCCTATACATATTATTTATGCTTTTATAAACCCCCAAAATATTCCAAACTTGTGGCCCTTCACTAATTTCTCTCGAGTTCTACAAAGTATTTTACCTATATCATGGGCATTTTTAATAAAGTTAGCCAATAATTTTTAAGGAAAAATTTAGACATTTATTATCAAAACAGGAAGAATCCATCTTTCATTCCCTATCTAGTCTCATTGATACCCAGTTTGTAAGTGATGGAAACAGAGATCCCACTTGCCTGACATGAAATTACATCTTCCTGGGAAAAAACTTGGTTAGGATGCTCCAGTTCAAGAAATTAAATATATATTTTAACAAAACATTACATATTTTTAACAAAAATATAAAAATATAACTACTCTCGAACTCAGTGTCATCCCCCAGAAATGTACACCTAGACTCTATTTTTTCACTAAAGGCTATCTCAGTAATTTAATGAGAAATCAGCGTCAACAGAGGCTGAGAACTGCCCACCCAATATATCTTGCAGCATGATGATCTAGCAAACTGTGTGAAGTGAGGCAGGAGGAAGTTCACATTGACTCCAGCAGCCAGAGTTTGAAACAATAACTTTGCTTTTTGATGAAATGATTCAAGCACAGACATTTTAGTTAAGGCAAGGGTCCCTCCCCCAAAATCTTGTGCATCTCAGGATAATATAGCATGAAGTTTTGATAAGAATTCACCATCACTTTCATATTGTTCATAAAGCCTTAAAATTTCAATTAAAAAGTCACCAAACCATTCACAGAGTTCTAGCCTGTTTGAACACCTTTGTTTCCCAGGAAAAAAGTAGTTTTCTTAAATTCCAGTCATTCCAGCAGATTTATTCCCCACAGTCCTTTAGAACTTTACAAAACTCAGTAACATGCAGCATTTCTCTTCTCACACAGGAATACAATGTTTTCACACAACGTATTTTACAAGGCAGCAGCCAAGTGTAGTATGCAAACAAACACACTCCCACAATCTCTAGACCTGAACAATGCATTAAAATATGAAATTCAGAACAGGAGTAAAATGTCAAAATTGAGTTTTGAATAATGTGTGACAAAGAATTGATGGAGTGAGAGGGATATGCAATAATTACTCAGTGATGAGTCAAGTGAAATAAGAAAATTAGGAAGTATCACTAGTAGAGATGTGAAAAGATGGGTTTGCATCAAGGCAAACATACAGTGCGAAGTCTCCCTTTGCATGGGCCTGGTTTTCAATTTTTCGCTTTTCCTCTAATTAACATCAAACTGACAAGTGCATCTTTGTAAAGTGGAAGACACATATATCACTTTTAAACTGTAGGTTTTATGTTTCTGGTCATTTACGTGTATCTACCTTACATGTCAAAGCTTGCTGCCTGCAAATGAATGCTGAAAGTCTCAGAGCTTAGCAGGTGTTCCATGTTCATCTAAGAAAGGTATTCCCACCATCTCTGCAGTCAATGAACAGCTTCCTTATGTCATGATTGGTAAATGCTTGAGGACAACTCCCTAAACTACTTAATTTCCTTCTTTACTCTTCTGAAGGGAGGAGCATCCTTGCACTAATTTTGTAAGCATGAAGGAAGAGCAACAGTCAATGGTCATCTTTTAATTTCTGCTCCTCCTAAACCATTTTCAAAATTTAAATTTACATTCAAATTAAAATTCTACATTAAATCAAATATATTTCTAATGGCTTGTTTTACTGCTAGTAGTTTCCAGGGATCTATATGGAAATCCCCACAGCTCACATTCAGAGTCCCTGTCCTGCAATGTTTCAAATTTCAATCCACAAAACAGGCAAGGATTAAAATATGCACTATGTATCTTGTCACTGGGGGGAAAATGGCATTGAAAATTTAAATTTTACAATAAACCATAACATTAAAAATAGCAATTTGGATGAGAAAAGCAGGAAAACTGCTACAGTTCAGGTTCGCCATTAGGCATGGGCGCACAGCCTGCAACCCTACCAGAGCTCATGGGAAACTATGAGGTACTATAATAAGGTACTATTAATTGTATTGATGTCTGATTACCCAGAAATAATTGCATGTGACTTTCTACAGGCAGCTTTATAACTATAAAGTATTACATAGGTATTATCTATACTATGTTATCATTAAGAAGAAAATATGGGGCTTATGAATCAGCTTCTGTCAGTTTTGGAAGCTTTAAAGGAAGCCAAATACAAATCACAGAAGTCTCAGGTTTTCCCTAAGCCAAGTTTTCAACTGGTAACATCCAGTTGTTTGCGCAGTGCTTTCAGACCCTCAAAAGAAAGGAGCTTTGAAATATACTGCTGTTGTTATGGCAAAGGTCACCAGATGGCACTGTTAAACATTTAAAGATTTAACTGATAAAGATTTTTTTTAGATGAGCAAGGTTTTACTCTTAACAGAAAATATTCTTGTGTTGCTTTTTGTATAGAGAATTTTTGAGGAAGGTCTTTGAAAATTAATTCTGAAGTTTGCTGTCCGTCTTTATTTCTCTAACTAGAATCAGCAATGGAGGAGAGATCTCCTGAGATCTCTGGTTTAAGTTCTCCAACAGGAGGCAATTGCCATGTGAGCTGCTTCTGGTTTCTTTGTTTTGAAGGCCAACATAGGTAGTGTAAACTAAACTCATTACATAAAGAATATGAAGTTCTGATTATGTAATACTATTTTTTTTCATTTGGAAGCAAGCCACAAAATTTTGATATTCAGTACCACTTGTCAAAACAGAGAAAATTATTATTTACCTTGGAAAGGGGAGATGGGAAGGCTCCTCTCATCCCTTAATAAAGAATTCCTTCTATTTCTCTCCACAGAGCCCATATTTTTTTCTAGAACATTCGGGAAATCTTTTGTAATAACAGGAGAACAGACTTTGACAGAAACTTCTTGGCAATGCTTTATATTAATTGATACTTTTTAGTCAAGGAAAAAAAAAAAAACATACTGATAATCTGTCAGTATTAGTCTGTTCTCAAGGGAAACACACAATATACCAAACAATGAAAATTTCTTCTTCCCAAAGATCAGTGGAGTTCCATAAATTAGTTAACCTGAAATCTTTATTTTCAAGCACTGGAAGATATATGGATCATCACTTTTTCACAGGATATATATATCATATTTGTCTACTTAGATCTAATAGTAGTGGAAGGAGTGGGAATGTGCACAAAATGGCATATAAAATGACAAAGAGCATCGTCATGTTTGACATGAGTTTTATCACCTGGCTTGATGATGAAGAGATTTATGAAGACAAGTTGTCAAACTGGACCTGAAATGATACATAAAATCTCACTAGCTGGTCACTCAGGCATGGAAAGCTCTGAGGAATTCGGGACCATGCTTTTATATTTAGTGAATTTCCTTGTCACTTAACATGTTAGTATAAATAATACTGTGTTTTTAAAACTTCATCCTCAAGAGTATAAAACCATTGGCATGTATAAATTGTTGTAATAATGTATGACAGCACAGTTCGGGCGAGTCAGCAAAACTGTATTTAGAATTAACCCAGTGATTAATTTCATTGGCACCAATTGAAAAGAGAGTCAGCAAATACACTACTTTTAGTGTCATGATACTAGAATGGACCTATAAGCACGTTTTAGGTGCTCTGAAATTTCATTTTATTTCACAGTGAAGAAAAAGACTTCCCAATAAGACACTTATTTAAACTCTTTTGGTTTTCGTTCTTATCTATAAAATGGAAATAACATTCCATACGATTTTTTATTTATTTTTTTTTTTTTTTTAACTTTCTTTTCAAACATGCTAAATTCTGGCATTTGTCCATGTTAGGGTATCACTATTTTCCTGGTTTGTGGGGAGGAAAACCTGAGAGTCTCGAAACCATTCTAACATAAAGCAAAACCTTTCTGAATTCTGAGAAAATACCATCAAAATATCAACATGACCTTTTGCATTGTTGATGTATCTAGACTGCACAATTAGTAAAAAAATAACATTATCCTAATCACTTCCATATTCTGGAACTTGCTGTCTCCTTTTATATTAAATGCGGATGTACTTTAGGAAAAAATCTGTATTTCCTTCATCATAAACTTACATTTGCTAAGGTACCTGGAAGCCTATCAAGAATTTAGAGAAAAATGGCAAATTCAATCAACTGAATATTACAGTACATTTGACTATATAATAAAACTCCAGAAATCAGTTCAAAAGGAGAACACATAAGTCCAGTTCTTTCAACTAAAATTCCAGGTCATTTATACATTTTTTTTTTTTTTAATATTTAGACATTAATTTTCCAAGTACGTAAAGCTACTACTGTTCTTGCAGTAGAGCAGATGGAAAAGGCTCTCTATCTCCCTTTGCATGAACAAGGACAGAAGTATATATGTTTGGTTGCATTTTATTAGAGAACTTATCTAAGCAAGGCTTGTTTGATTATGTTCAGAAGCCAGTTCTGACAACTAAAATTCAAATAATTTCACTGAAATCAATTGAGTTACACTGTTTCAAAGTTCCAAGAATATGAATTTATATGCTGATAAAATTTCAGGATTATTGAGACTGGTGCAGATTAAGTTTTTGTCCCACTGATTCTTCCTGTGTATAGTTTCTCTCAATCAATGCATGAACAACTATAAAACCTAAGGAAATAAAAGAAGGAAGACATAATGCTATTTTAGTCTACTGATTTAGAGGAGATGTCTGTATTATTTTCCTATGCATCTTTAAGCAGTAAAATGACATTAAAATAACGAAAATGCACAGACTTTTAGCTGGGGAATACTCATAATAAGTATAACACCTGTTAAAGCTGTGGAAATGAACTAAGTTTAGTTTATATACTGGCAAATAGCATTCATGGAAGCAGGGGAAAGACAGCCCTCCCCCCAGCCTAAACACTGAGAATTTAAAATTAAAATCATACAGGATTTTTTTTTTGTTTTGCTCTTGTTCAGTCAATTTCCTTCCTGTCATGTGTGGCATTTATTTATTACACACAACCAGGAATGAAAGTAGAATTTAAATGGAGATTTCACCTCCATTTGGAGTAGGCATCTCACTGTTTGTTCTACAACTGAACTGTATAAACTCAATCTGATTTTTTAACATTAACATCTGCATCAAATACGTATTTGCTGCATCCTGTAAATGTATTTACTGGTATTGCTGGCTCTTATTAGTTTTCAGTCTCAGAAACTGATTATTATGGACAAGAAAAACTCTGGAATATGAAAGAAAGCAGATCAAAACAAAACTCTAAATACATCAATAGGAAAAGAGAGGACAAATTGGTATTGGAATGCAAGGGAAAAGGTAAATCTAGAGAAATGTTTTAAATGCTTTCTTACATGATTAATTTGATTTGGAATATTAGCAGAAAAAGTCTCCCAAGTGGTGGTTAGTAACAAGGCATCATCACACATACCTTTACACACACACACACACACACACATAAGATCACTGAAAAAATAACTTCCACTTTAAAAATTCTGTGCCAAATTTGGAAATGTAACTCAATCCAGTGAGAAAGTAAGCACCCCTTACCCCCAACTCAAGAAAGTGCAGTTTAGCATAACTTAGCAGCTTTTTTTGACTGAATATTTTGGTGGGACATAACACACCCCCAGTAGACAGCCACAGCCTTTTCTTTAAGTCCATTGGATCTACCCAACAGAATGGCTGGCATTTACTTGAGCAAATTTAGGATTCAAGAAACTACAGAAAATGGGTGTTTGCATAAGCTATCCCACTGATTGTGATAGTCTAGAGGCTTGAGTATTGAGGAGAAATTTCGCGGTGTGCATCTATGTGCTTTTGGTTATGTCAATTACAACAAACTAACAGGAAGTGTCCTCTTGTAGTGTATGACAAGAGATGTGCATGACATGTATGTCACATGTATGACAAGAACAGAAGAAACACATTGTTGCCAGGAACTGGTTTGTTATTTATCTGTCTATATCCCCACAACTCACTCAACTCAGAAATGCCATTTGCAAATAAACCATTGAATAGCACCTGGAGGAAAGACAGAAAACACAATTCTCAATGCCACCTTTATATCTTCATTCAGTAAGTCTCATGTACAACTGAAGTCTGCTTATAATTTTTGGCAATTTTTTTAGAATGAAGCAGAGCAGACAAAGGTAAAAGATTTAGAAATTGCCTTGAAGTGAAAGGGCAGTTTATAGGTAGAATTATGTTGTTTTCAGTGGTAGCTATTGAGAGACTACTGGGAATGAACTAAGAAGAACGAAAAATCTGAAGATGATTAAATGGAGAGGGAGGTATATAAATTAACCTTCAGTGGATTACAGTGTGGAATATTCTGACCTGTGAAAAATCAGAGCTCATTAAGAGAGAGACAACTTGAAATGCGTTAAGAGGAAAGGATGATCCACTTAAAGAGGAGAAAGTAAACAAAACAGGTTTGCAGATATTTTGGTTGGGACAATCTCTAGAAAACATAACAATTCATGCAATTGCAGTGCTAGCCTGAACACACGGCAAGGGACATACAATGGTGTCCTGGGTTCAGCAGTGGCAGTCATTATTCTCCTTCTTAGTAGCTGGTGCAGTGCTGTGGTTTTGACTTTAGGCCTGGGAACAGCACTGATAACACACCAATGTTTTTAGTTGTTGCTAAGTAATGTTTACTCTGATCAAAAACTTTTCAGTATCATGCTCTGCCAGGGAGGAGGGGAAGCCGGGAGGAAGCAGAGACAGGACACCTGACCCAAACTAGCCAAAGAGATATTTCATACCACAGCACGTCATCCCCACTATATAAACTGGGGGCAGTCACCTGGAAGAGTTAGATCACTGCTGGGTGGGGCTGGGTATCGGTCAGAGGGTGGTGAGCGGGTGTATTCTCTTCCCTTGTTATTTCCCTTATCATTATTATTATTGGTGGTAGCAGCAGTGGTTTGTGCTCTACCTTAGTTACTGGACTGCTCTTATCTCAACCTGTGGGAGTTACATTCTTTTGATTCTCCTCCCCATCCCTCTGGGAACAGGGGGAGGAAGGGAGGCTGTGAGCTAATGATATTGTGGCAGGTTTACAGCTGGGCTTAAACCATGACAAATGTACATTTGCTTGTGATTTCAGTACACAAATCTGCTTTGTAATCATTTGGAAAACTTAAACCATAACATATTACAAGGTATTTTTCCCCATGAAGAAACATATTATTTGTTATGGGCCATGAGGATGATCAGGGGACTAGAGCACCTCCCGTACAAAGACAGGATGAGAAAGTTGAGGTTATTCAGCCTGGAGAAGAGAAGGCTGTGTGTAGACCTCATAGCAGCCTTCCAATATCTGAAGGGGGCCTATAAGGATGCTGGGGAGGAACTTTTCATTAGGGACTGTAGTGATGGGGCTGTAGTGATAGGACTAGGGGTAACGGGTTCAAACTGAAACACTGGAAGTTTAGACTGGATGTAAGGAAGAAGTTCTTTACTATGAGGGTGGTGAGGTACTGGAATGGGTTGCCCAAGGATGTTGTGAATGCTCCATTGCTGGCGGTGTTCAAGGCCGGGTTGGAAAAAACCTTGGGTGGCATGGTTTAGTGTGAGGTGTCCCTGCCCATGCCAGGGGGGTTGGAACTTGATTATCTTAAGGTCCTTTCCAACCGTAACTATTCTATGATACTATTATTCTGTACACCTGGAATCATGTCCAGTTTGAGATTAGAGATCATGGACTGGAAAAAAAATATCAAAAAAAAAAACCCAAACAAAACACAAAATAAAACAATTAACCCAGCATACATATCCTAGTAACAGAACTGTTCTCTCTTCAAGAAGATAGGTGTACTCCAGTGAGTGCTCTTGACAATATACTTTATCCCATGCCCTTGCTTCCATGAGTTTCCCTTAGCATAAGCAGCAGATTGGAATTCTTCACATGTAGGAGGAATATCCTGAAACTGTTTTTGTTTTCCTTCTGGAGCTTCAGCATTATAGAAAAAAATCTGTTTGAATTTTTAACAGTTCTTTGTAGCAGAAAAAACCCTGCAGCTTCTCCTTAACGAAAGTACATCTGATACGAGTGTTGGGGTGGACACAAGAAAAATGGAGTATCATTAAAATAGTTTCTAATTTTGTGCAGTATGGAATATTAGAGCAGCACATTCCCCATTTGTTCTTGCCTTTGTGTTAGAGGGATCACTCTCAAGGTTAACACTGCTGCACAGGACAGACAATGGCCTGCTTTTCATTTCACCATGCTGTGTGTAGACTGCGCAATTATTTTGTTCATTCAGGGGCAAGGAGGGGTTACTCAGTGTAAAATACTGAATTGTGAATACTTTTTTTGAAAGCAGACAGTAAGGAAGATTGACAAAATCAACAT
Organism: Amazona ochrocephala; assembly: GCA_039720435.1. Classification (NCBI taxonomy): domain Eukaryota; kingdom Metazoa; phylum Chordata; class Aves; order Psittaciformes; family Psittacidae; genus Amazona; species Amazona ochrocephala. The sequence continues at coordinate 37,273,425 of CM077881.1, forward strand.
CAAGATTCCCAGTTGTTTAACTGCTTTTCCTATGGCACATGTCTTTGGGAAAATGAAATGTGCTTACGGGTTGTCATGTCACCTTAAATTTTGGTGACTCAAGTATCATAAATTACTTCCCTGAAGCACATAAAAAGCCAGCAGGAACAGTAGAAGTAGCTAGTGAATACTTCTGGATATTCAGCACAATTTAGACTTGACAAAATAAAGATTTTTTCAGTACAACTTATCCACAGCAATAACATGCTGATACTTACAACAATACATTTGATTATTTCTGAGCATTGTGTCAAAAAAGGAATTAAAAAAAATCAGGAAATCTGACAGCAGAGTGGATGGTGACTGCTTTTCATGCCTTGGCTGTTCTCCACTACCTTCATTACTCAGCTCAATGGGGTGCAAGATCAAGAAAGTCTGCTTCCACCCCTAGGCCAGGGCGCCATAACTTTAGCAGGGTGCAGTGCTCTTAGGGAAGCATGTGAATTGTAATCATAAATTACAACCCCTCTTCCACATAATAGCACTATTCTTCCAGAAGTCAATACCAAGGGGGAGACAGAGAACGCAGAAGGGACAAAAACATGGACAGTGCAGTAATGAATAACAATTTTGATTTAAAACTGTGTAAAACCAGCCTACTTTCATTTATTGTCTTCTTAACATGCACAGTTGGACTTCTCTCATATTCATGTACTTTTGCCAATATCAACTTATTTCTACTGAAACACTACATATCTTTGTTGTACTGCTTCTAATGTGCAATTTATTTTGGCGAGAATAATCCTGTGCATTAGGCTAAGTCAGAAAACAAATAAAACCAACATAATGAAAGCCATTTATTTTCTATTTGATTTCCACGCAGAAGATTGAAATGTGTTTGGGAGAAAAAGCATGAGGACTGAACAGACGCTGTTCTGGAGAAACTGTTGAAGGAAAAGATGCAGCAACCTCAGAGACCTTCATGCTGAACCTTCCCACTCCTACACAGCCAAGGGCTGCCAGGAGAACAGCAGCTTCCAAGCCACATAAATCCTAGGGCTGGGTGCACGTGCAATAAGCCCTCCTGAAATAAAAAGTATAAGCAGGACACTAGAATTTCATAACTGTTTCTTACATTCACTTCATAGCATAGCTCCTTGGTGTGGAAGGTTATGCTTTTATTCCTCGATTTTAGAATCACAGAATAGTTAGGGTTGGAAAGGACCTTGAGATCATCTAGTTCCAACCCCCCTGCCATGGGCAGGGACACCTCCCACTAAACCATGCCATCCAAGGCTATGTCCAATCTGGCCTTCAACACTACCAGCAATGGAGCATTCACAGCTTTCCTGGGCAACCCATTCCAGCTCCTCACCACCCTTACAGTAAAGAATTTCTTCCTTATATCAATCTAAACATCCCCTCTTTAAGTTTGAACCTGTTACCCCTTGTCCTCTCACTACAGTCACTCATGAAGAGTCCCTCCCCAGCATCCCTACAGGCCCCCTTCAGATACTGGAAGGCTGCTATGAGGTCCCCACGCAGTCTTCTCTTCTCCAGGCTGAACAGCCCCAACTTTCTCTACCAAAGAGTCATCCTCAAACTGAAAGGCATCCCTGTCTGGGATGGCAGGCAGGGAATTTATTACAGCAGCCTCAGTCCTAACAACAATAACTCAGGATAAAATAAAATGCAGCATCTATTGAAAGTTAAGTCTGTATTAACCTCACAGAACAAATACGGTCAAAATAACGAATGCAGGAAACCTGGACTTTAGAACAAAATACTACAGGAACCAATGGCTTTCCTAACTGGAGACCTGGAGGTCTGGTTCTGTTTCTGACACATCCAGAGTACATGCGAAGGAGAAGGAGAGGGGACAGGCCCATCACTTGTTTATTCCTGAGACCTTTGGAATGACCATTCTTCTCTGGTTTTACCCACCAACCCAGTGACCTGCATTTTCACCATTAGCCCATAGCCATTTAGGAACACATGAATTTTTGGTGCCCTTCCTACAACCAAGGACATTGACGCAAGTTACATATAGGTTAAAACTGGATTCAAGCCAAACTGTGCTCCATGCTACACAAAACACTCTATTTATTAATTTATTTTAGGAAAAAAAAATGTTTAAAATGGACTGAATCTGAGTTGAGCTTCCACTGTATGAACTGGTAAATGGTTCCTAGACTAAGTACTTAAGGATCAGCACTGGCTTATTAACATGCATACTTCTGCCATAACATGAAGGAAATAAAGCACAAGCAAGCTCTGAAAAAAAAAAAAGATAAAATAAGAGCTGTTAAAAGCAAACATTCTTCATCCACTGCGCTGTTAATTTTCTCTTTAGCAGATCACATTCCCAGTCCACCCTGAGCCAGGCAATAGTCTCAGTGGTGGTGCATTTTGCAGGTCTCTCAACAGTGGCATACATAAAACTATACCTATATTGGACACAGCTGCTCGAAATTTCCAAGCAGCCATCAGATTTGCTCTTGCCTGAGAGGATATCCCCTCAATTGATGCACAGATGGAGAAGGCAGTTAACTAGCAACAATAATAATCATCCTCCACGACAGGCTTAGAGCCGAATCCAAATCTAAGGTGAGGAGCTGCAGGAGATTTTAAGGCATGGAGTCAATGCCCTGATCGTTACTGAGAACTCTAGCACACAGTGTAAGAAAGGTACAAACTCTCTATTTCAGTGAGGGATGGACTCCTCTGTTCAAGCCTTTAAACCCAGACAGAGCTATTAGAACCATTTATTAACACACCTGCTGCAGTAGAGGATGCAAACCAAAGAGAAGCCACTGTTTCAAACAGCTATTAACCTTGGTGAACAGGTGGATTCTGTAATCATAAAAACATGTTAACTCGGAAGCTGTCGGGGCAGGGATGGACAGTGTCTCTCATTGCCTAATCTCTCATCTGATTCCAATTTAAATGATATAAAATCCTTCAGAAGTTGAAGGTTTGTTTTGTTTTTTTTTTCCCCTTTTTTCTACACAGTCTCACTATCCCTACGATACGTTCATTACACAAATGTTAGATCCATTATCTTATTAATTATCATTATAATAATATTACTTACGGGAAGAAAGATTGATTAATTTGTCCTGAGTTTAGATACACATGCTAATATATGAATGCTTAGGAAATTTAATTCGCAACCTAAGATTAAGTCCCCTGAGGCAGGCTTTCCAGTACTTCTGGCTCCACACAGGTGTAAAATATGAACTGTGGGCAAAAATTATACCAATGCACCAGAGTAACCTTGAACTCCAGGGAAGATTAGAATTCAAACATTTTGGAGCACACCAAATTCTTGTCTTCAAAATGTTACATCAGCCTTTCCCTACATACTGGAAACTAGGGCATCAAAATGTTCCACTCCCTCATGAATAACTACTCTATTATGTTAGGGTTTTTAATGCGCAGAATCCTGTAAAATAATCTTCTATTTTCAGTCTATAACACCAATTAGAAAAGAAAGGGTGCTGCAGAAATTTTGCAGTTAAACAAAAGCCAATTCATTTTGCTGTAAATAACTTCCAAAGTAGTAAGCGAAATATAAAAAAAAAATACATATATATATACATATATACAACATGCCTGGATTATTAGTTTTAAAACCATTCAAAATATGATTTTAACAGTCCCAAACTGCAGTTTATGGGAATTTCTGATGGAACAGCAGACAACAGATCAGGTCCTGTGGAAGGTGTCCCTGTCCATGGCAGGGGAGTTGGAACCAGATTGTCTTTAAGGTTGCTTCCAACCAAGACAATTCTATGATTGTATGATTCGTAAGATGTTTAGCTCACCATGCTCCTTGACAAACCAGGTAGGCTTCAGGCTGGACCATTTCATTGTGTTTGCTCCTTTGCAGCAGTCCTGGCTGCAACCGCAGCAGAAAATGAGCTGTACCTAACTAAGATAGGCTGAGAAAATTGGGGCTGTTCAGCCTGGAGAAGAGAAGGCTGTGTGGAGACCTCATAGCAGCCTTCCAATACCTGAAGGGGGCCTATAGGGATGCTGGGGAGGGACTCTTCATTAGGGACTGTGGTGAGAGGACAAGGGGTAATGGGTTTAAACTTAAAGAGGGGAGGTTTAGACTGGATCTGAGGAAGAAATTCTTTACTGTGAGGGTGGTGGGGCCCTGGAATGGGTTGCCCAGGGAAGTTGTGAATGCTTCATCCCTGGCGGTGTTCAAGGTGGGGTTGGACATAGCCTTGGATGGCATGGTTTAGTGGGAGGTGTCCCTGCCCATGGCAGGGGGGTTGGAACTAGTTGATCTTGAGGTCCTTTCCAACCCTAACTATTCTATGATTCCATGATTTATGCTTCATGCAGTTCCACTACAAAGCAAAAGTTTGGATTGTTTGTTGTTTCATCCAGTGGTTTCAGCCAACCTTACATTGCAACTGTGTGAGCAAAGGGCAGACAAGGTCAGAGAATAATGAAATTATAATTCAGTGACAAAAAAACAAGCAACAAATGAATGCATTAGCAAATCAAGCCCAACAATGGGACATTAGTCAAACAACAACAAAGTGATTAATAGATTTATGTATTCCTGTCAATGATTAAAATACTTAACTCTTGTACTTAGGAACTTCATAATTTTCTCCCCTGAATAACACCAGCAATTACCATCCATGTGGTAATTACTGCCTTCTTTAAGTCACCAGTGCAGATTTAATGTGCTCAAAGTAAAGCTATCACTGCTTTAAGTCATGTAAAATGATTGCCACCTATTTTGGCAGCTACCTGCGGCGGGAGAACATGGACAACGCAGCAACGACCAATGTGATCAAACGTTGACAATTTATTAAACGCAAGCACCACCTTTTATAGAAAAGTTACAAAGTACTGGAACAGTCGTTATCTGATTGGTTAACTTGTGAAACGTCCATAGCAACAGGCCCAGGCCTTGCAAGCAAGGCCTGCTCCGTGGTAACCTGATCTGGCGCCGACATCCTGCTCAGTGCCTTTGTGGCAACCTGAATCGGGTGCTCAGTGCCTTTGTGGCAACCTGAATCGGGTGCTCAGTGCCTTTGTGGAAACCTGAATACAGGTGCTCAGTGCCTGATTGCGGTGCTCAGTGCCTTTGTGGTAAGCCTGCTCAGTGCCTCCCCAAGGCAACGTCCTCTTCATGTCGGCACGTAGGCATCCTGTGTTGACCCTTTCAGTAGCCTGTGAAGCCCTCAGCTCACTACTCGAGTGAGGCTAAGTCAGAGGCTGGATTGCTCACAACAAGAAACTCTGCAACAGCTACCAATAAAAAATGGCTTTGTGGTGATATTAAGAGATGAAGATCACTTTGTTTTACTTACTGACAACTCCTTTTTGAAGTTAATTTTATGACTAAAAAGAGAACAGCCACCGTTTGTCACTGTTGAAAGACAGATGGGTTAAAAGGAGCACATATCACCACTGCGAATGCGCTATGCACCTTCATCAATATAAATCCACAAAGCATTTGACTGTACCAGGGACACATATTCTGAGATTCTCATCCCACAAAGAGATTATGGGAACTTTAAAGGCAAATAGCCATTGATTCTTATTATACAAACTGTTAAAAGAAGGAGAAAAAGCAGACATTTAAACTATTCCTTTAAAACCTCTTCTTTAACTTGTGACTGTTTTTATTAAATGCTAAACACTGCTAGCAGTTTTGTGGAGTCCATCTTATGTTTTTCCCCCCTCAAACTTTCTTTTAGTTTGCAAGTCAATCACATTTCACAAAAATGCTTTTGTTTTGTCACTGAAGCAGAACTGGCAACATTCTCTCTACTCTTGTTACAGAGGGCCTGTTGAGTGTTCTGAATATAGCAATCATGTTGTTTGCATTTTATACTATAGTACCCTACAGGCTCATTGATCCTGACTCCATGCAATACCCAACTGTATTTCCCTTATATGCACAGTTATATATGTGATAATTGCCTCTGGAGTGACTAGCTATAATTATTATGAGGCATAATTATTTCCTTAGTACCTAGATGTTCAAGCCACAGATCAGATTCCCTCTATTAAGTCAGTTTTCTCTGTGACAGAAAACTTCCAATCCTTGGCAAACCAGCTACATGGGGAAACTGAAAGGGAAATAATGCATGACAGCAAATACGACAGCCAGCAGGACAGGCAACAGCCAAATGTGCCATGGACTCCATTTCATACAGACTAATTAGACATTTTTGTGACCTTCCAGAACATCAACACACCTCTTGATTTTCTTGAAGACTTCAAACAGCCACAATTATTAGTACAAATTTCTTCAAAAAAAACTTTTTGACAACAGATTTGAATATTGTGATTTCTAATTAACTTCAAAAGAGTAATAAAAGCTCTATCCTGCAATGGTTTGGATTATGTATCTCATTTTCCCTGAAAACATCCATCTTTATATGACTCTCTGAGGAGACTAGAGAAATTTTAGCACTATATTCTAAAAGTGAAATACATTGCAGCTGTGACACACATCTCTTTAAAAAGAACATAGATGGACTGAAGTAAAAAGAATTAGTAATCTTCTTTACAACGGCATGGCTCTTTATTTCAGGTAACATTAGATGTGCTTTTGAAGGTTCCTACTACTCGTACCCATATCTCAGCATCAGTGGTTATTTCCTGGCTGCTGAATGGTCTGTCCAGAGTAAATGAGGGGAGGGCACCCCAGAAAGAATAACAATGCACCAGGAAGAGGATTCCCCACTGGGACTCTTATTTCAAGAAGCACAGTGCTCTTCTTCACCCTTGGGGGTTTTCCTGCCTGGTCTCATACATCTCAGCACCACCTTCAAACCCTACATAGCCAGAATGTACTTAATCAACTGTTACATTCTCTCAGGTTCATCAACTAATTGTGCTTTGCAAGTAGCATTGAAGAGAAGAGTTACCACGAAAATATGATAGAGACAAGGCACCTCTGATCCCAATACAGGGAATTTAAAAATAATTTTTAAAAAGCAATATTAATTTCCAATTATTATTTAAAATCTTTATAACAAATAGCAAATTCTATTTTTCAAATTTCTAGATTCTAATTCTAGAATCATAGAATCACAGAAGAGCTAGGGTTGGAAAGGACCTTAAGATCATCTAGTTCCAACCCCCCTGCCAGGGGCAGGGACAGCACCCATTAAACCATACCACCCAAGGCTCTGTCCAACCCGACCTTAAACACTGCCAGCGATGGAGCATTCACAACTTCCTCACAGAATCGTAAAATCATAGAATAGTTAGGGTTGGAAAGGACCTCAAGATCATCGAGTTCCAACCCCACTGCCATGAGCAGGGACACCTCACACTAGACCATATCACCCAAGGCTTTGCCCAGCCTGGCCTTGAACACTGCCAGGGATGGAGCATTCACAACTTCCCTGGGCAACCCATTCCAGGGCCTCACCACCCTCACAATAAAGAATTTCTTCCTCAGATCCAATCTAAACCTCCCCTGTTTAAGTTTAAACCCGTTACCCCTTGTCCTCTCACTACAGTCCCTAATGAAGAGTCCCTCCCCAGCATCCTTATAGGCCCTCTTCAGATACTGGAAGGCTGCTATGAGGTCTCCACACAGCCTTCTCTTCTCCAGGCTGAACAGCCCCAATTTTCTCAGCCTATCTTCATATGGGAGGTGCTCCAGTCCCCTGATCATCCTCGTGGCCCTCCTCTGGACTTTTTCCAACAGTCCCATGTCCTTTTTATGTTGAGGACACCAGAACTGTACAGAATACTCCAAGTGAGGTCTCAAGAGAGCAGAGTAGAGGGGCAGGATCACCTCCCTCGACCTGCTGGTCATGCTCCTCTTGATGCAGCCCAGGATACAGCTGGCTTTCTGGGCTGCAAGCGCACACTGCTGGCTCATGGTCATTTTTTCATCAACCAACACCCCCAAGTCCTTCTGGGCAGGGCTGCTGTGAATCTCTTCCCTGCCCAACCTGTAGCTGTGCCTGGGATTGCTATCCAATCTAAACTTTCCCTGTTTTCTCAAAACTAAACATCTCTATGTACAGCATGAACTTACTGGAGATTTCTGCAACCCTCTTCTTAAAATGCATCATCATGAGAAAAAACCAAGAAAGCTTATATTCTTCATATTTAATAAGGCAGGGCTTCTGTGACATTTTATTTAAAAGCTAATGCAAAATTGGTTTTAAAATTCATCTTCTATTTTTAATTTAAAAATATTTGTCTTTTGTATGTAGCAAAATTTAAAACAGTTGAATTAGCTTTATCTTAAAAATTCTCCAAGTTGCTTGCTAATATCCATTTAAGAAGGAAAAAAATTTATTACAATGTTGTTGTTTTCACACATGCATTTTTGCACCCCAAAAATGCAATTTTTATCATTCAGATGCAAATGCCTTCCTCCATAAAGTTGGCAATAAAATGTCACCAATAAAAAAATTCCATATTTGTTATGTTCAGAAAAACCACTTATTGTGCCAAACAAGTTATGTAACAGTCTTGCTCATTTGTAGCTCACCTGAGAAAAATCTAAGTAAAAGTTGAGTAAATGGTCAGGCTGTGCCTCAGAACAACTGCTGAATTCCAGCATCCACTTGCACTAAGTCCGTAAATTATCAGGTCTTTAGAAATACATATAGTATAAATGCAATAGAATCTATAACATCCTAATTATTACCTTACTACTAATGCTAAACTTTGTTCTGACTACAGTTTCCAAAAGAGTAGAATTACAAATATGCAAGCTTGATTTATGGTCAAACTTTCAAGCATGATAGGACTTCCCAGAGTGAGAGGCAATGGTCAGTAGCTGAACATCAGCATTGTCAGCTCCTTGGAAATCTCTGACATATTTTGCATAGTCCAAATTGACTTCTCATCTACATTAATAATCCTTCCACACAGGAAGGAAAGTCCTTGAACAGAAATTCAAAATAGAACATGTATCACAGCTAAAGAAGATTGCAGCACAGTAGCATCTCTGCACCTAAGCAGCATGGGATGGCTGAGTAGAGTCCACCCCTCCATCAGGCAAACACTAGTACCAAGGATGAGAACATAAGGGAAACTTAGTGAGTCTCTGGCTGCATACTCACCTTTTCCCATGTTTGGGAGTAGGGTATGACTATGAGAAAAATCTAGCAGGTATGTGTTCAAACTAGGAAAGAACAAGCATAGTTAAAGGCTGTTCTTTTTCTCTTGTTTAGATATCTCACTCACAGCTGTCATTCAGCTAGCCCCAAAAATGTGTCCCACAGGAGGCAGCAGTGACAATTCAAAAGCAGTACAACTTGAAGCAATGAATAAGAAACGAGAAAAAAAAAAAAAAAAAAAAAAAAAAAAACAAAAAAAAAAACCAAAAACCCAAAAGCTCCAGTAATCTCTATTTGAACTAAATGCTTTCAGATTTTATGGAAGTCTGTGACTTGCTCATCCAGACCTCAAAATCAAATTGAAACACCATATAAATTCTGGAAAATGCAAAGTTTTACTAAGCTGTTTTACTAAAAACAAAGTTTTGTTAATTTTTCTGTGCTTCTACCACCACAAATTGCCCACAAAAATGAGACAATAAAAAAATCTCACCAAGAATTAGTTACTAACAACAACCCTTTTTGAAGGCAGATAAATTCTTTTGGAAGTCTAGAACTCTTAATCACACTCTTTGTCAAGTCCCTAAATGCACAGCTGTGCCTTCATTAGGGGAAAAGAAAGATATGAGAAGCATTTTCACAACTGAAGTCAGAAGCAAAGGCCTGCAGATGTACCCGTTAACAAGAACTGTATTTCAACCACATTACTTTTTACTTGGAAGATGATTGTAACTAGTGCTAACACGAGCCAACAGCAATTTCTACTTTCATTTATACTCCACATATTGAAAAGGGCTTCCTGGATCCTCTGGTGAACGCTAATAGCAGCTTTATTAAAACCAAGACACTAACGTTCCTTACACAATTACTGGAGGGCTAAATACTTTGAAAGCACTGTGGTTCCTTTTATATCTGTATCAGGTAGATACAAACCTCTACAGAGCGGGGATCCAACATAACCCAGTTGCTGGGCAGCTCCATGTGAATTCTCATCACACACAGCTTCTCTCTCCTGCTGCATACTGGGATCTTGCATATGATTTATGTACATCCTTAAGGTTGTATCACATATATTATGCATATCCTTAGATACACAGCATGGGTTCCTTCTGACTTTGTTATGAGTCCTAGCATCCCAGTACCTAAAGAGGCCTACAAGAATGCTGGAAACCTACCTTTTACAAGGGCAGGTGGGCACAGGACAAGGGGAAATGGCTTTAAACTGAAAGAGAGTAGATTTAGATTAGATATAAGGAAGTTCTTTACTGTGAGAGTGGTGAGACACTGGCACAGGGTTCAAGGACAGGTTGGATGGGGCTTTGAGCAACCTGGTCTACTGGAAGCTGTCCTTGCCCATGTCAGAGGGTTTGGAGCTAGATGATCTTGAAGGTCCATTCCAACCCAAACTCTTCTAGGATTCTATGAAAAGATGAGGCACCTTGCAAATGGCTCTTCCCAGCTGTAGACGGTTTTGTCACCAAGAGGGAAAAATATCCTGGATTGGCAGAATGTTAAATGTAATGTATGGATTGTTTAAGGGATATAAATAATGAGATTGTGAATTTCTGCATTTGAAAGGAAAGATTCACTAGTTTTTACATCCCACAAATTTAATAGCATTAGTACAGAATGAGTCATGTTTTTACAACAGTTTCAAGATAGCATCAACTAACCTGGCACATAATGTTGGACTTCAAAACAAAAAGTTTTCAAATAATACACAGCCCGATTTTCTGTAGGGATCATGTAAGGGTATGTTTTTATGTTTCATCTAGTTGTCCTTTGTAACCCTCCAAATAGGACATACATGTCGAAACCAGTAACCTTTACAGTAGTAGAGGAAGCATCCATGATCCTCATTTTACTTCATCTCAAAAATAATACACATTGTGTCACTAAAAGGCATGTTGCTATTTAAAGCATTTTTCCATTAAGCTCAAGAGAGGGAAATTACAGTTTGAAGATCATTGTGTTTTATCTGTCCCTCTAATATCAGACAATATGAGCGACATGAATTCAGTTTGGGTTTGTTTTCTTCTCTCTAAAAATCAAAACATGCAGCTCCCATGTTAAGGGCAGGAAGCAAACTTTGGTTTTCCTGGAGGACTAGTATAGCACATTACATTTTTATACATCATAAGACATTCAAGTTTACCAGAAAGCAGCAGTATGGGCTCCACACCATGTCCATTTAAATTTGTGAGTAAATCTCTGATTATTTTTAACGTAAATTATGAACATCAATTCATGGTAGAAAGCAGAACAGCTGCACTTCACAAAATTATTTTTAATTACAATGTACTTTAAATGCCAGTACTCAGGATGTCTGAACAGTTTTGGTTTTATGCAACTGCACATTTTACAGAACAATTTGTAGAACAGAAGTTATTCTCACCCTGTTTTATCCTCTTGATACCCCAGTGTGAAGTTAGTTTGAAAATTTAAAACTATATTGACGCCTTTATTCTAGAAACCTAAGAAATACCTACATGTGAATGTTTTCTGCTTTTCCTCTACCACTTTGTTGTCTTTTGATTAAGTAAAAAAGCTCAGATTTGCTAAAAGACAACTGTTTCCCTACTTCTGAATTGTGAACTCTTTTTTTAATCTGTCAATCTATGTCACTTTCTACAGTGCCTTGATCCTAGATAGAACTGTTTCACAATAAATATTTCAAAATACAAAATAAATGTGACTTCACATTGGCTTTATTTTTGTTCAAGAATTTAGTTTGGCAAGTAAATCAAAATTTGAATGCTCATTAAATGAACAAGTTTGGTTTTAATAAATAAATTATAAGAGTCAATATCAAAGAATACAACTAAACAAATGGTTATGGAAATTAAGACACAACCAGTCCAGGGAACAAGTTATTTTTTTGGGTCAGTTGCTGAAACCATCTTAGAGTAACACTGAGGCAGCGTGCTATGGAAGCACCTTATTAGCATGTTCAAATTTAATAAAAAGATTGACATTATTCCTTCAATACCAGAGCTTTACCTTAAGAGCAGGAAATAAAATTTGAAAGGAACAGTTTCTGACTAAGCAGAGATTCCACAAAAGGGGACAGAGCCACTAACATCTCCTGTCCTTCAGCAGAGGAAATTTCCTCTCATACACATCTGCTTTGATAAAAGTACATAGGTCACAGCTCCAGTGTCCCTACTGCAAAAAGATCCGCTGGGGGTCAGCAGGCTTTGGCTGGGATTCCATCACCTTTATACATCGTCTGATACAAAAAGCTGCCTTTTCCATATGTAGCTAGATTCACTTCTGCCAAAATTCTAGGAGATGCACACCATTAAAAGAGGGAAAAAGGTCAATTAAGCAAGTGACAGCTCCTATATCTGATGCATAATTTTGAAAGAAGCTATCAAATATCAAGGACCATTAGAAAATAAAAAGTACGTACCTCAGACAGCAACAAATTGAATTGCCCGCTGATAATTAAAAACTGCATTTGTTTAAAAGACCATATATAGTTCTTAATAAGCGAGTATATTGAGCTTCTATATATAGGGCAAAGAGATGTGGTTGGGGCTTAAACTACTACAATTGTGTCTTTTATTTTAAAACACAGACATTTTCTCCTTGGTTGATCTTTTTCTGGGAACAAGACATCATCTCACAAGTGCGGAAAACAAGCTGCATCATGATGAGGGCAGAAAAGTGCCGCTGTGCTTTGGATAAACTCACATTTGGAATCAAAACCTGCTCTGCTGCTAATCCTCCTCTTTTTAATCTTTCTGGTCATCACTTCCTTTGAAAAATGGGAGGGCTGACAATGGTCCATTCTCCCATAATCTTCCAAACAGCATTTTTAATACTTTGGTACCTTTAAATGGATTTTTAGAATGACTGGATAGACATAAAATATTTTAGAAATATGCTAAACATAGTCTCAGACAGTTTGTCTTCATAGGATATGTTCTGCCACAACATTCCATAGGTAAAAAGGAATACTCACAGAGCAGCCAATACAACAATAGCAGCCTTATTAAACAGTTCTATGGCAGAAAACACTATTGCTTTGCACAGAATGGGTCACATTCACATCCTGATCTTTACATATGCTTCAGACGTAGCATTAAAAAAAAAAAAATTCTAAAAAAATAAATCCTTTTGCATATGTAAATGCTTAAACTGCTCCTGAATATAAGTGATTAAAAAAAGAATTAAGCGCATTTTTTGGTTCGGATATGCCCAGTATAGAAGCCTAAGATTATGGAAATGTTGCCATTAACTCCAGTAGGGTTCAGGTCTCATCCTAATTTATTTTTTGATTATTGCACACTGCTTTTTGAATTTTTTTTTTTTTTAACATGAGTTTTCATGCTTGAAGAGACTGTTAATGAACTTAACTTGAGAGAACATTATCTACACAGAGAGCAGTAAATTAGGTCTATATTTTCTTGGCATAATGTGTTGGGTTTAAAAAATAGTATTACTGGAAATTAATAACCTGTCTACTCTGTATGCAAACAGTATAGATTATATGTGATTCACATTCATTACAATTCTATTATATTTATCTAGCAACAGGACTGAAGCATATGTCAGTATCACATTATGTCATCTGAAAACTTTCTGAACTTTACAGTTTGGGAATTCAGGCAAATTTTTCTCTCTCCAAAGTTCAAGGAATAGAAGTTGGTAGAATGTATGCCCTGGGTTCAGCAGTAACAGTTATTTTTCTGTCTTTGTAGCTGGTGCAGTGTTGTGGTTTTGACTTTTGGCCTGGGAACAATGCTGGTAACATCGATGCTTTTAATTGTTGCTCAGTAATGTTTACTCTGACCAAGGACTTTCTGAGTCTCATGCTCTGCCAGGGAGGAGGGGAAGCCGGAAGGAAGCAGAAACAGGACACCTGACCCAAACTAACCAAAGAGGTATTCCATACCACAGCACGTCATGCCCACTATATAAACTGGGGGCAGTTAGCCAGAAGGGCTAGATCGCTGCTTGGGTCGGGCTGGGTATCAGTTGGCGGGTGGTGAGCAGTTGCATTCTCTTCTCTTATTTCCCTTATCATTATTATTATTGGTGGTATCAGTGGTGGTTCTGTGTTCTACCTTAGTTACTGGACTGTTCTTATCTCAACCTGTGGGAGTTCCATTCTCTTGATTCTCCTCCCCATCCCTCCAGGAGCAGGGGGAAGAAGGGAGGAGAGTGAGAGAGAGGCTGCATGGTTCTGGGTTGCTGGCTGGGCTTAAACCCTGACAATGTAGTATGGAAGTAAGTAGCTTCTTCCATTCAATACCTGTAAGAACATGATGACGAATTGTAACTTTTGACTATTTAAAACATATGTGTGCACTATCTGCTAGACAAGTGGTGTGTGGAGCAACTGTGGTAGGATCTATGATGTTCTAAAGGACAAGTACCAATAACCAGACACATAGGCAGACAGAGTAACAGCCATAAAGAAATACTGCTAAGCCATAGACTGATACTGCTGCATATGCACAGGAAGATAAAATATTCTTAGATTAGAGAATCTCCTAGCAAAGTCTTATTTTCTTATATGATTCAGTGCAGCAGGAATATGTTCTTTCTCTTTGATGCATGTATTTCCAGACAGAGTATTGACTTAAACTAGGTCTGTTTTACTAGTACTCATATAAATGATTTTACTGAACCTTGTTATTGACTGGTCCCAGTATTGTCCCCAGTTTTTGTTTTTCATAGAATCATAGAATAGTTAAGATTGGAAAGGACCTTAAGATCATCTAGTTCCAACCTCTTTGCCAAGGGGAGAGATGCCTCACACTAGACTATGTCACCAAGGGTGCTATCCAACCTGGCCTTGAACACTGTCAGGGACGGAACATTTTGGGCAACCTTGTTCTTACTTGATTGCTTCCAGTGATTCTTTTTACTTGCCTTTTACTCCCTGTACTTTCCCATGGTAACACTTTCAATTTTCTTTCTCCCACAACTTTTAACTCTTTCCATCTCACATCACAGTATTTTAATGTGCACATTTCACAGATACCACAAATTTTAGGCATTACTCCTATGATTTAAAGAATAAGTTACATTTTCTTGACACAGATTTTTGTAGAGAAAAGATTACTGAAATCTGCCAGAGAGGATATAATGATTTCTGAAAACCAGTTTTTGCATGCTCTGTGCATACTCTTCCTTCCTAGTGGAAGACCAAGAGCTATTTCTCACATGTCAAAGTAAACTTCTTCATACCACTGAATATTATCAATCTCACTTAAAACTGGTGACATCTTGTTTATCATAGTCTAAGAAATTATGGCAAATTTTAATTTTTAAACTGTATTACACAATTTGAAAAGTACTAAGACTTTTTGATTATACAGTTTCATGAGCTCAAAATTGCACAATACAAGAAGTGGGACGCAGTAAGAAATTAAAGTTCTTATCTAAAGGAAAAATTGTGAGTTCTTTTTGGCTATAATCTGTACTGTGTGAAAAGGCAAAATACAGTGTATGTAAATGGCCAGGCAAGTGCATGCTGTATAATAATATATATATTAATAATATATATATTTCTTTACCTTTTCATCACTGTTCTTTTTTTGTTTTGTTTTGTTTTTTGTTTTTTTTTTTTAATTCAAAGCTAATGAATGAAAGAAAGAGTATGGGCCTCTCTCTGATCTCTCTCACGTAGTTAGTAATACAAGAGAAGTACCTCTTCCAGTCCTTCCATGGAGTTATGCAGGCAAAACTGGAAAAGTGCTCTGGTTTATAAAAAAGCTATTTTAATCCATTCTGATCACTGAAGAATGATTTTCTGATGGACCTGCCACTGAATTTTCAAGAGCTTAGGATGAATACCTTGGCCAGAGTTTCAAAAGGCCTTATTTCCCATTGAAGTATCGAGGCAGTTTGTTTTTGTTAAATGAGCACTAACAGCCAAAATCTTTAGAAAATCTAGTGTTGGTATCACCAGGTGTCACCACTGAATTACTTTCGTAGTCCAGCACTGTTACAAGCACTGAACATTTGAACAACGGGTTCAAACTTAAACAAGGGAAGTTTAGATTGGATATGAGGAAGAAATTCTTTACTGTAAGGGTGGTGAGGCCCTGGAATGGGTTGCCCAGGGAAGTTGTGAATGCTCCATCGCTGGTGGTGTTCAAGGTGGGGTTGGACATAGCCTTGGGTGGCATGGTTTAGTGGGAGGTGTCCCTGCCCATGGCAGGGGGGTTGGAACTAGATGATCTTAAGGTCCTTTCCAACCCTAACTATTCTATGATTCTATGATTCTATAAAGGCGAATGTGTTCCAGGTGGGACTCCCAGAATTAACCCTCTTTGGTTAACAATGCCAACTAATTGCTGAGATGGAAACAAGTGAGAGACCAGAAATGACTCTTTGCCATGAGAATTCAAACAAACACATTGGGACTTCGAGTATTTGCTACAATAAATGTTTAACTGTTCATTCCACAAAGAGGGCCATGAGGAACAAAAGCACCCCACACATAGAACGTCTTGTAGTTTGCCCATTTGTTTATTCACCTTGGGAAGATGAGGAGCTGAGAAGTCAAGTCCCCTCAGGCAGAGAGTGAAAGAACTTGAAAACGAGTCTCATAATTTAGCATGGCTGAGGACTCCTGAGGCAGAAAACTGACAACTGCATTTCTGACAAATTATGTGACGCTAGCCCCAGAATTTGCTCTTTTCTTTCTTCTTTTTTGTCTTCAATTAGATACCGTTCTGTAAATTTAGGTCGACTTTATAAACAGCTTTAGAAGGGCCAACACTACGTTTTTCAGCACATGAGTTTCACTTAATTTTCTTCCTCACTTCAAACATCAGGTTGCCCAGATACTTTAAAACTCTGTTGATATGAGCAATGAATGGGTAAATAATGTCACTGGAGTAAGAGACCATGGAAAATTAATAATCACATATTTTACTGATGGACAGGTGCCTCAGATGCATTTTTCCCTCATCGGATGCATTTTTTCTCATCAGATGTAATTTTATTATTAATGCAAGAAGTATTAATGAAATTTTTACTCCATAGATGTAAAGTTCCTGTATATTCTGAAAAAGAAAGAATACTTAAAAAGAAACTGAAAAAAAAAAAAACCATTATTTCTTCTAAATAAGATTTCAGTATGTCTAATGCATCCCCTGCACCCCAAATATTCGTGACAATAACTAGATAAAAATAAAAATATAAACCATGTGCTATTATTCTCCCTATGCCTCAAGGTTACTAATGTTTAATAAACATTTGGTGTCAGCCCCTAGTTTCTCCTCCCTGAGAAGCTGTCTCTGACACCTATATACTGAAAATGTAGTCAAGATATACTCTGTGATGTGAACTAATGGGAGCCAGGCAGCAGCTACAACTCCTGCTTGCGGGGTGAGTTTACGAGTGTTGGATTTTTTTGTCATGTGACTGGAACTCCTGATATAGAGCTTATGCCCAGAGTATTTGTCTTCAGAAAAATACTTTGAAGTTTATTTGTAAAAAAAGTATCTTACATTTCTCATGTAAGATAATTCCCTAAAGAGTTTGATTAGCTCCAACAGCGAAAAACAATAATATAACTATACACAACATCAAGATAACAAAAAACATTGAATGAAACAGAAAAGGGGATGGTCATAGTAAGAATTTAAATGTTTGTTTTCTTCTCTCAATAGAGGGCAGCTTCAAAGCAGTAAGAACAGGCAATAACAGCAGCAGGCAACAACAAATACCATTTAACCGAAAACCCTGGTAAGTAGAACAAAGCTTTCTCAGATCATTCCATCATGTACCCTTCAACACTGGCTGTGGCTGCTTTCATCAGATTTGTGTATCCCTAAACCTGAGCCAGTTCTGTCACCACTAACTGGTCCTCTTAACTACCATGGTCATGTTTCAAATATGACACGTTAACATTCTACTACATTTTGTGCATTTTATAAGGCAAGAGGATCATAGAAAAACTGAAATATCTGACATAATATTTACTCCTCTCTCTCATAAGGAAGATTAAAAAATTACATAGTGCCACAATGGTATTCCTGTTGTAAACATGGTTTCCATGACATTGAAGAAAGTATATGTATTTGAAACATGTATGCTAAACAGGAAGACTAATCAGTACTTGTATTCAGGGAGGCCATACCTGACCAACACTTAATTCTGCCAGTAAGGAACAGTACTCAACATTTTCTCTCAAGAAAATGCATACTGCAACTTGAAATGGAAATACTGGGAGGAGGCAAGGCATACATCACACCTTCAGTGGACAAAAGCACAACAATATACACGCTATGTACTACATAATGATGTGTTATTGCATATTATTATCAATATGGTCAAATATTTAAATCCTACAACTGCTTTGCCACGTAGGCAGTGCTAATACCTTAAAAACGGTGTTCATTTGTGTATCCTCCCTAAAAAATCTCTTTATCAACAGCCCATAAAAGGTGGGATGAAATCAAATCACTCTAATGTCTTCTACAGCTCTATAACTCTGCTAGCCACCCTTAATTTCCTTTGCTGCAATAAGATTTTCTGACAGAAAGTTATTAAATCACCCTGCCCATGACTTCTTTGTTTTGACAGCAGAATAGACTAAATGACCTTGGCTAATTTCAATGATCCACATCATGTTGTATTAAGGCAAAAAGATGGGAGAGTATTACACAAGAAATTGGGTATTTGGATGGTGAAATAAAAAGGAGACGCAATAAAACAGAAAAATGCAAAATAAGCCTTTGCTCAGACAAATGTGGCTACTTACTAGCACCTCTATTCCAAAGCAAAAATTCCCACAATCATCTTATTTTACTGCCTACACTTTTTTATCTATTCTGTCTTATAACAACAAGCAGAAGAGTTGATGCAGAACCCAGAGCACTTGCAAACGGAATAATTTTGAATATTACATGATGGTTTTAGCAGCCCCACTGGTACATCAGGAGCATGGTGAGATTTCCTGGAGGTTAAAGGATTCAGCAACCTGATATGACACTTTGTATATCACAGTCTTAAAGGATGACTGAATTTAAAGCTTGTCAGAGTAATCCAAATGTCTTTATAGGGAAATCTTTTGCGCTACTTCTAGAAATAGTTTCACGAGAAAATGGTGGGAACGTTTATAATTCTAGACTAATTTAGCTTTTCTTTGTTACCTTCTTACACAACTTCGTAAGAAAGAAAGAAAAAAAATCTATAGGAAGCTCCATAACATTGTTTTATAATTTTGCTTCATTTTCGAAAGGCCTGAATTTTCCATAAAATTCTGAAATTTGTATTTTCCCCTCCGGTAAACACTACTTAGAATTTCCCAGCGTTCCAGCTGTAGAAATGCCAGAACAAAACCCATGATTCAGTAATAGCAGCATTTAATGTTGTCTTATGATAACAATTCATTCAAAAAGAATAAATAGAAAAATAATACCCTGATTGTAAGCTGCTACAAACATAATTTTCAGTCAGATCTTCTGCATGTCTTCTCTGCAGTTTCCTAATACTAACTGATCCCGAGTTTGCCTTTGTATATTTTATTGACTAGAGATTATAGTTCAGACGACAGTATAAAAATATCCAAATAATATGACATGGAAGGATTCTATGAAATTTGTTATGTTCAGTCAAAAATTAAGTTTTAATTAAAAAAAAAAGTATCTTAACCTCTGTGATCTCTCCTAGATTTTCTTAATTAGCCTACAAAGTTATGTTGGGTTACATCCAGTTAATATGTCAAACAAAAATTTTAAACTTATTTTCATAAGACATTTGGTCTTAAGGTAATGCAAATTTCTCCTGTATGCCCAGGTTATTCTTGTCCACAGGACTAGGTAGGCAGACAGGCAGACATGCAGGCAATTACTTTACATATGGTGACTCTCCAAAAAGCAAGGGGCTTTATCGGGTGTTGCACCGCTGCTATTGCAAAGACTTTCAATATAAAATAAAACCCTAAATATAAAACCCTCAGGGATCGGTGTTGGGACCGGTCTTGCTCAACATCTTTGTCGGTGACATGGACAGTGGGATTGAGCGTGCCCTCAGCAACTTTGCCGATGACACCAAGCTGTGTGGTTCGGTAGATAAGTTGGAGGGAAGGACTGCCATCCACAGGGACCTTGACACGCTTGTGAGGAGGGCTGATGCCAACCTGATGAAGTTTAACCATGACAAGTGCAAGGTCCTCCACCTGGGTCGGAGCAATCCCAGGCACAGCTACAGGCTGGGCAGAGAAGAGATTCAGAGCAGAGAAGGACTTGGGGTGCTGGTCGATGAAAAAATGAACATGAGCCAGCAGTGTGCACTTGCAGCCCGGAAAGCCAACTGCATCCTGGGCTGCATCAAAAGAAGCTTAATCAGCAGGTTGAGGGAGGTGATCCTGCCCCTCTGCTGTGCTCTCCTGAGACCTCACTTGGAGTATTGTGCACAGTTCTGGTGTCCTCAACATAAAAAGGACATGGGACTGTTGGAAAAAGTCCAGAGGAGGGCCACGAGGATGATCAGGGGACTGGAGCACCTCCCATATGAAGATAGGCTGAGAAAGTTGGGGCTGTTCAGCCTGGAGAAGAGAAGACTGCGTGGAGACCTCCTAGCAGCCTTCCAGTATCTGAAGGGGGCCTATGGGGATGCTGGGGAGGGACTCTTCATTAGGGACTGTAGTGAGAGGACAAGGGGTGACAGGTTCAAACTTAAAGAGGGGAAGTTTAGATTGGATCTGAGGAAGAAATTCTTTACTGTAAGGGTGGTGAGGCACTGGAATGGGTTTCCCAGGGGAGTTGTGAATGCTCCATTGCTAGTGGCGTTGAAGGCCAGGCTGGACAGAGCCTCAGGTGACATTGTTTAGTGAGAGGTGTCCCTGCCCATGGCAGTGGGGTTGGAACTAGATGATCTTGAGGTCCTTTCCAACCCTAACTATTCTGTGATTCTATGATTCTAAGATGATAAAAGCAATCTGAATAATCAGTATTTCAGATGGGAATAGATACAGCCACATTTTCATACAACTCCATCTTCAGTGAGGAGCTGCTGTGATGCAGAGCCAGGAAGAGCAATATCCTGAGCTCTGCCAAGCCCTGGCCTGGTGACTCCTGCATGCCACAGAGCCAGGTCAGATGCTATTGGTAGCTAATCAGTAACAGAGACTAGAATGAGAGAAAGCATCCTCAAGAACCTGCTCAACTCTGCACTTCAGGGTTTTAGTGCAAATAGACTTATAGGGAATCCCTACAACACTCCTGCTTTCCCCTTCCCAAAGCCTTGGCTTGTCTATCCTCAGACCAAAGAAGTACTGAGGATAGTCCATGTCCAGCTGTTACAGTAGACTAATAAGATCCCAATGTAATTTATGGTGAATGTGTGCACTGGAGATGTGCACATTCAGACTGCTAATGATATTACTATTTTTTGTCAAATAGGATGGATAAATTTGCCACAGTATTCCCACTGTCCATAGAAATGCAATGGGTACTGCAGCATAATGCAAAATATACTTCAATTTAAAGTCATAGCATCAGTGTGTAATTCATGGCTTCACTGGGCTCTTACTTTGGCCTCTTAATTCTTTGTCAGTTTTGCTTCTCTATAATGGTTCCATCGATAAATTGGCATAAGCCAAAGATACGCAGAGCATTTGCTCTAGCGTTTTTCGTGAGTTTTTTTTTCACTAGTTATTATTTTTCTGGCTGGAATATCCAGAATTAGTATAAGCATTCCTGCAGCTATTAATAATTACTTATCCCTCAAGTTGTTTAGAAAAAGGAAATCTCTATATTCTGTGAAAGTTTTAATTTTCAATAGCTCCAACTCAGAGACAGATCAAAACCTAATTTTTGGCATGTTACTTTCTTTTTTTTTTTTTTTTTACATATATATATATAGATATATAAAGTACTTACTTATAAAATTGTACAAATCACCTCTGCAGCCTTATAAAAAAATCTTTTCTAAGATACATGGGAATGTGACTGTCATTCTCATGAAATGACCATAAGTGTGTATCTAATCCTTCACATATGTAAGGCCAGGTTACTCCACCTAGTCTGTGATGGATATTTGTCTAAGATGTTCCTAAAACCTTCAGAATAAATAAAAAAGAGGTATTTTAACCTTCAAAAGACCACAAAATCAGAGCAAGCTGTGGCACATGACACATGCTTTACCCGACCTAGTCCCAGTCCCATCCTGATGATGCCCCTGGTGAGCTCCAATACAGGACTAGGATGAACTGTGGGAAGGAAAAACTTGGAGCTAAGTAGTTTGGCTTGCAATAATTTGATGACTCTCTGTGAAAGAAGATTTCTCAGCTCATTGCATGGCTGAGCTTTAAAAGTGGCTGAAAATGCAACTGAAATAAAGACCTGACTCTCAACAGAAACCTGAAGAACAGTGTTACAGAAAGAAGCTTAACTACCAAGAGCAGCTCCAGATCTGTCTTCTACTAGAACTACTAAAGCTTTAGTCTAATTTTGGCATTGGTAGATTTCACCTGAGCCTTATTAATACTCCAAATATCAATGGGTACTAACTCCTCCATTCAGCAGTATAGTATCCTAGTGAAATAATCTGATGAATCTTAGAAAGCTGACCAGCCCCAGCCAGTGCCTTTTAGGAGGGGTTAGTAGATACATTGATACCTTGCTTATTCAGCCTCTTTGAAGTACTTCTTAAGTAGTCAAAAAAATAGTAAAGAATCCAAAATGACCAAATACAGATGTCTTATCACTATTAGATGCTGTGAGTTTCAGTTTCCATGAACTACACATCCCTTCTCTTCTGAAGGACACTGAAACACATAATGCAAAATATCTATACATAATAAAAAATTTTTTACTTCATATTGCCACAACCCCTCCTGAATTTATGCATTACATTCACCAGCAAAAATGCTTACGTGCCTGAAATAAAAGATGATGAGACAGGAATGTCATTGTATTTACTACTATTTCCTTGAAATTTCACATAGATTACCATTTCGCACTGGAGATATGATCACATTTTTACTTGCCAGGGAAAGGTGCAGGCCAGAATATATCTCTAAAAGATCATAATGTAATGAATTAACGTGTTAAATTTAGAGCAAGAAATTAAGTCTAGTTCCCGTTACTGAATGCATATAGTCCATTAGTTCTTCACTGTTATTAGAAGCTTTCACCCCTGTGGAGTTGTGACCTGTACGCTGAAATAGTCTTTGCCATGGTCACCTCCTTCCCCTCACTTCCCTTCATTTTATAACTTATTTTCTTGGTGTACAGACCATGATTTATTTACACAGCACCATCAGTGATGCTAGCGATAGCTTGTTTTAATATAGTCAGCTCTGTAATCAGCTGACACGTTTGCTACTAAGTATTTAAAACTCTTATTATCGCAATCAAAAATTTCATACGAACAATGTTATTTAAAGAGGTACATACTTAAAATGCCAGTTCTGTTACTAATATCAAGAAAAAGCTAACTATTTGGCTAGGTTTCTGAAGCAACTTTGCAGCTTTTGGCCATGCAGAAATCTAAACATGACTCATGTACACAGGACATAGAAAGTACAACCACAGAATGACCCAACAGTTACCCATGCATTGTTCTGCTATACAGACATATACAGAGAATAATTACAACTGCACTGCATTCATACCAAATGTCTAATACATAGGAATCTATCATAATAGAACATCAGTGGCAAGTGTTAATATCAAACTACATGAACATAATGAAAAAAAGTTGTTTCCTATATTCTTTGGCTTTGTTGATAGAAATGTTTCCATTAGTGATTTCAAGAACTGCCTCTTATAAGCAAGTCAAAACACATAATTGCTACGAAACCTAATATTACCAAGTTGATAACCACTTACTAGATAAGTTGCTCGGAGACAACCATAAATTCTTAATAAAATATGATAAAAGAATTTTGTTATCTATGTGTTTGTTCTGTGTGGTTTAGACCAAATGCTTGTTTAGTATATTTTACTAAATTCTATGGCAATTTATTAGAGCAGACATAAATTTTACCATTGGGAAGTTTTCATATTCATGTATGATAGTAAAAGAGTGAGAATCTACATGAACTTTACATATGAGCATATATCGAAAGGGCATGAATAATGATTAGGAATTATATTGCGCTATCACTTTCCAGAGTACAGGTTACATATACAAAATGCTACATATGAAAACCAAATACAACTATTTTACATTACTGTAGGATCTTATTTTAGTGTATTTTTTCTGATTAAATTAATCTCCTAGTTCAAAGGGTTAAAATGCACTAAAAATAAGAGAGAGTTACAATGCAATAATTATTTAGCACAGGAAGTTCTTAATCCTCTGACATTTAATCCAGAGTAATTCATACAAATATGTGAGTGTTGAGGAATACACGTATAAACAGCACTTAATGAATCAATACTGTTCTCTAAAATACACTCATCTGCAACTTCAGAAAACTTCAGTATGGGCCAACTTCTACTTTGGCCAATTTAACTTTTTGGGGTTTTGCATGCTGGGTCCTGTGCCAAAATCAATGTCCTGACACAAATTCTGATTTTGTGTAATGCTCATTGAACAAGGACTAAAAAGTAGAGCCTTCAATAAAAGATATGATTCCTATCTCTGTGAATAAGTATTGTCATATATTTTATGACAGCCTGTATCCTCACCTGGTTATATAAAAATAGCTATTTGTGGTTTTGTGAAGTCAGCAGTATCACACTGATTAATTCCAGCTTGAAAATAACTTATGTTAGTAACTTGTGGTACGTCAGATTTGGACTTAATATGGCAGCCTTATAACTATCCCCAAGGCAATCCTTAATAAGTCTTCTGAGTAGCAGAACTAAGATATTAAAAAAAAAAAAAAAAGATGGCCTGTACCAATTTCAATTTAAGATTTCTTATTGCCAGAATTAGGTAACAGCACTCTAAAATAGTAGATTATTAGAATAAAATCCCCCAAAAGCAAGTCCTCAACAAAAAATATGCTCACAGCAAATCTGATGCATTTTTGAGTAGGTTTCTTTGGCTTTTTTGTTTAAACAAAGAGGAAAAAAAGTATTCTGGCAAATAGTGTGCTGATCACCTTGTGCTCCTGAAAAAAAGAGCTTCCTTATCTTTCTTTTGGTATAACCATTTCCATCGTGCATGCTTAGTAACTTAAAGAAAAAGTCTGTACACCCGTATGTGCTTTTTTTTTTTGCATT
The DNA here is from genome assembly GCA_039720435.1 of Amazona ochrocephala. NCBI lineage: Eukaryota > Metazoa > Chordata > Aves > Psittaciformes > Psittacidae > Amazona > Amazona ochrocephala. Next base: position 37,298,626 of record CM077881.1, read on the forward strand.
TTCTTCACACAGAATATTTGTAAAACAAACTTGAAATATGTATTAAAATACGCCTCCATCAATTCACTTTTGTTTTGGTTTGTTTTTTTTATATACTTTATATAAGGAAGTGCTGGTTCTCTTTGAACTCGAAAAGAAAACAGAGTAGAAGATTTCAGGTTAAAGCATTTTTTCCTCAGCAAACTTACTTACCCCGGCAATGTACTCCTTCGTCATACCCATCAGAACAGTCATAAACACCATTGCAGAGCTGGGACAAGTGAATACATTTGTTTGTACCGATGCAGCTAATGTAATTCAGGGCACACCTAAAATCTGCTTCCTCGGGACCTAAAAAAGAGACAGAAAATTTCTTATACATATTTTTATATCCACAACAAGGCAAAAAAAGTTCAATATTGCATTTCCATTTACAACTAAGGGCAACACTCAATGCATTAGTCCATTTTGCAGATTTTAGTGCATTATCATCACTTTATTTAGGAGAATTAAAATAATCAGAAATGATTAGTCCAATTAAAAGGAAATCAATGGACCAGAAGATAATTTCCCAAAGTATAAGTGTTTCGCAGAGGCTAAACTTAGGCTTTTTTTTCTTTTTAACATTAAAAAAATATCATAAGATTTTTCAATTGCCTTGTGAATTTCATATTATACCAAGAGTCACATCAAGAGTAATAGGTAACACAATTTTCAATCATTGTTGTGCTGTAGACATAATTATAGCTATTTATGAAATTACATATAAATGTTACATATTTATGGCTGCATTAAGTCAGAGAAACTGTTCCTCCAGGCCAGGAATCTGCCTCTGAAACTATGAGTACAGAGTGGTAGAGAGAAGATAAGGATGTCCCTTTGGGATACCACTCTGGCTGCAATCATCGGTGTCCCCGTATCTCTGTACAGGAGTATTTTAGGTACTCTTTTATCTTTAGAAAGGGCTCTGACTGATAAAAACCCCACAACATAATTTCACATGATAAAGACTGAGATTTTTAGCACACTGCAAAGATTATGTAGAGATCTGAAGGGTTTAGCTCATTTAGAGGATGAATCATAATTTATACACACTATATGATTAGCTAAACAGAGACTGAAGGAGTTGAAATTTTTCAGGAAATAACTTAGAGCTCCTTGATTGCTCTTGTTGGAGCCTTGGGTCTGTGCTTAGCTCTGACAGATTGTAACAGTTCTCAAGGGAAATATAACTTAGGATGCATTGTGCTCAAGTGCAATATGCTTTCACCTTCTTAAAGGTACTAACTCTAAGGCAAAGGACAGAAATCATAAGCAGTAGCTAGAAGTTCTCTGATAAGTGGGGAAAACAGCTTTGGCAGATCTCATCTCCTGATGTCAGCAGGACAAAGCAAAGGAGACCTCTGGGGGGGGTTATGATTTCTATAATGAACACAGACAGCTTTTAGCACAGCCCATTAAATAAAAATCTTAACATACAAAACTTGTCCTGATTAGGAAACTTAAATTAAAAATTCCCCCTGCTGTCAGGAAGCTGCCCATCATTTAGAGTGGGCACAAGAAAATACCAGTTTTTTACGGTTTACTGTGTTTTTTCATGGTTTTCATGGTTTACAATGTGTTTGCCTGTATTCTTTTAGGCAACTCTCATTGGCACAGGGTAAGTGCTTCCCTTCCCCAAGCAGAGCATGTGCCCTAAAAAGCATTCATCTACTGTGCAGGAAGATATGAACAAAAGCAGCTTCTTCCTTCCACCTCTGACCTTTCCAGCTTCACACTTTGCATCAGTGGAGTGACACCAGATATATCCTTGTGTATCACTGATTAACAGAGACAGGGCACACTGATACTAGGGATAAAAAAGGCAATGGATATGTGGATGAATGCACCCTGCCTCAACAATCTGTGTACTTCCAGGTGGAAAAAAACCCAAACAAACATATTTTTTATTGTGGCCTTGTGCTACATACCATTTTTCAAGAAAACTGCATTCCTAAGCTAAGGGTAAGGTTCTAAATATCTTTTGAACATAAAGAAAAAAAACAACTGTTCTGAATGTGCTCTATGTTAAATAATTGCTATGTGAATGTAGAGGTATTAAAACACATCACAAATAATACATTTTTCCTGTTTTCCAGTAAAATGTAGGAGAATATTAACAACAGAAATTTCAGAGATTATTAAAACCTACCCTACATCTTTGATATGAAGACCACAGTAAGAAAGGAGACAGGTGTGACCTCCTGGTGCTGCCAGAGACCCCTGCATCATGGAGGCAGTGTGGCTCCATGCCCTTCCCAGGCTGCAAGGCCACTAGCATGGGTGTTGAGGGTGTTTTTTTTTTTGTGCTCCGGCTTCAGATACTCTACTCCTCTTTTTGTTACCTGGATGTAGGACACTTTGTCACATGAAGAATTCCGTTCACACGTGCACATAAAGCTCCCTACAATATCAACAACCTCTGGCAGTGCCTGGCATTCCTCCAGAACTGGTTTAACTCTGCTGAGCTTTGAAAGAACATAAATAAAGCAGCTTTGGAGAGCCAATGGCAGGTAGGTTTAATTTGATTTCCATTTCAGTTGCATCAGGACTCAAAGACACCTAACACTTTACTAAATCAAACTAATTTTCTGATTTGCCATTTATAGCTTGGCTTGTTCACTGCATTAGAGCAACTGTGAATAGAGTATGTGGAATGAAAAAAACAATCTTTTCTTCTACAGCACAGAACATTCATTAAAAAAACTTAGGTTTGTGAAGCATGTAAACCTGTACTACTTACATATAAACCCAAGATTGCTAGAGGGCTTTCAACATTCATTCCCTACCAAACAGAAACTGAGATCTGTGACCAAAAAATATATAAGCATAAATATTTATCCTCTAAACTTAATGAATGAAAGAATGAATCTCTTAACTAACATCTAAAATCTCAGTAGGACTACTGAGTCTGATATTCTCCTGTCTACAGATTTTGGGATTTAATTTTGATTTTATGCTTCCTGCTTTAAAAATACAAGATTCCTTCAGGACACAAACATCCTGCAATTTTAAACATATTCTGTAAATTAAAATACTAGTAGGGAGCTTCCTAAATTAGATTTCTTTGATTGGGAACTGCATATGGCAGAAAACTGAAATATGCTCCAAGAAGTATTATTCACATCATTTTGTTTTCAAGAGAAATGTGATGCATTACTTGTGAAAACAGAAAGGTTAAGGTTAAAAGAGATGAACTCATTCATGTGATTAAGATAATTTCATACATACTTTCCGTTTCCTTACTAGCATGATACTTTGGAAGACAACTTGATTTATTAATGAAGATGAACCTCAGTCAAAAAAAGCCTTACCTTATAGAAGACTTGTGACCTATTTTGTCTGCAAAATGACTCTAGAAGGTCTCAATCATCTACGGTCAGTGGAACCAGGCAGCATGTCCCAAGCCCTTCCCTGCCCACAATTTCCCCCCCCTTCACTGAACACAAGATTAAGCTAAACAAAGCTTCATGTTCTGATACTCTTGAAGCAGTTTTTCCCACTGAATCCTACCCAGCAACTGCAGTTTCTGAAATGTCTACTGCAAATAAAGATGAGTGGCTTTTTATCTTGTTTACTCCTCTTCCCTTTTCCTTTAACAGACAGCCACTTCTGGCATGATATCAAGTGAACTTTGGGAAAAGGAATTTTTAAGTGTTCTTCAAAATAATCTCAGTGTATTTTACATCAGTGCAAGAATGCTAAGAATACAAAAGACGGATGGTGTCTTTTCTTCCCTTAGAAAGACACAATAATTCCCAGCCTTGCCAGCTGGCGGAAAAATTGTCGAAACTACTGGCTGTAATTATGGTAATACAACATCTTGATGCTTCAAACACTCATACCAGGACACCACTTGGAGGATGGAGAGGATGGAAGCAGCATTGCTTATGCAGTGCTGCACAGCTCAGGAGATTCTGGCTCAGGAAGTAGAATATCTAACTCTCTCCTTGGTGTGACTGTCTGATGGCTAAACAAGAAATGGCAAAAAAGCCTAGCTGCAGGAAGATGAGCCAGGGTCAGCGGGATCCCCCTGGGCTTGGCAGCTAGGGGTATCCCACTCCAGCCGGTGGGTGGCTGGGGCAGCCCCAGCCTGAGGTGTTGAGCACCTCCATAGGGATGAGCCACCATGTCGGCCCACGGAGGGGGGGTGGGGTCAGGATCAGGATGGCTATTTCAGATGTGGTCACACTGTATCAAGGCTCACTTCACCTTCCCAGCATGTAAGAAAACACCGAAGAAAACTGAGCCATGCTTTTGCAATACCTGCGCAGTGTACAGTGAATCTATCTGCAATCCCCTCAATGAAAGTGCCTTTACTTCAATGGGGGTTGAGAAAAGTTAAGAGAGTTCTTATGACACCCTTCTGCAGGAGACAATGGGACCTATCAAGCACAACCTGTGGTTTCCCACTGAAGAAGCATCATGAGAAAGTATTAAAGGCCTCTATCAAAATTAGCAGAGAGATTTTACCATGCACTTTTGTCATGGTATCCGTCTTGAGTTTGTGCTTAATCAAAAATCTACTTGTCCCCCTTGAGGATCATGCTATACCTAATTTCAAACAAGAGTGCAAGTAGAATCTACAAGCTGATTATTTCCACCGGGTTTTGTTATCATAAGCTATATACAAATGCTTATTAGCAAAAAATTATGGATGAACATTATTTCATTATGTACATTTCCTTCTTCTGGAAACATTCCCCCAAATTTAATGTAAATTAAGGTATAACTTTGTGTGCTAAGATTACTGAGGAGTTACAAAGTATGAATAAAAGATATTTGTAAAGATTGCAGAGATAGCCAGACAAAAGAAGACATATCAGAACGCTCAGCACAAATTCAAGGTCCACAAAAAGTTATTAAATTACAGTAAAACACCCCACACACACTTCTTGCAAATTTATCTAGAGCTGCTCATATTTGACAACTGTTTAAAAAAAGCATGAAAGCTGCTACTTCTGAGTACATTTGTTCACCTTTGTCTTTCTCAACTAAGTTTTTACAAAGTGCTTTATCTTGCAACATCTCAGGTAAGCAGTCAGACTTTCAAATAAGAGATTAGGCAGCCAAATGTGGTAGATCCCTTTTGAATCACTGCACCCAATTTACTTTAATGCCAGCAATTTTCCAGCAGCTCTAATCCTGCACTGTCCTCAGCCACAAGAAACAAAGCGAAGCATGGGATGCCTTCAAAATTCCCATTTGTGTTGTACGTCAGGGACTTACAGATCCATTTTGCTCTCTTAAGTGTCTTTATGGAATGAACCTCCTCCACAGTGAGCAGTTACCCTGAACAAAACCATATTCCACTGATTCAGTGGCCTTTGAATTCAACTCTGTTTGCATCTATAGGTGGGAACCCTTGAGAAGTATTTTATACCTTTCCAGATACTAAAGCACCAACATGCAGTGGATGGAATCTGTCTGAAAGACAAAACTGGTAATTTTGATGAAAATACCAGAGTTGTCAAGAAATGCCTTTTACTGTTCTGATTGAACAGCAGCCCACATTCCTCTAGAGAAGTTTTGGTATAGCAACTATCATGGTCTTCTCTGTTGTATTATCAAATGAAGTTGATTAATGACTGTAAATAAGATTAAATAGCCCAAAGTTAAGAAAGAACAATCCACAGAACTTGCAGGAACTCTCCGCATAAACACTGGCTTAAGTGAAAATACTCCACCCTCGTACAATACAGTACATGTGCAATACAGACTGTGAGACCTGTTTCTCTCTGTTAGCTTGCCTCCTATACACTGCCATACCCCATTTCTGCTGTGGACTCAGACTGCAACATAGGATATTTAATCTTGCAGAACTAATTAAAAAACTTCTTATTTATTCTCTAATGTAGCTCTTGGCAACAAGAAGCAACATGCCACACTCAGATGGACTAACATAAAATATCTGATATAGTTTAAAAAGTGTGAGAAATCATCCTCACAACTGGTTTTTATATTTATTATGCTAAATGTATGAAAACTTCCAAAGAGGCTGGATGCTACTTATCAATTTCTGTAGTTAGAGGTTAATGTGTAAAGTGTAAACTAAATACACATGGTATCCCATAGAATCAGAATTGCTTTAAAAAGTAATTTTTCACACGGACTAGATGCACACTTTTAATATCAGGACTCTGAAAGATGGGGATAAATTTATGGAAATTACCTAAAATTTTTACTTTTTGATATTAATATATATGCAAAGAAATTATTTCATATTTAATAAGGATTTATGTACCATAAGTAACTTCTTATTCATTGCTATTTTTAATCATATGCATTATTCAACCACATAGACTACTAATGGATATAAATTTGAAGTCACCTTCAATTAAATCAGGTATTCACTGGTCCATGAAACAAGGAGAATAATAAACACGGTAGGATGTGGACAACTGAAAAAAGAAGGAAAGCAGGTGAAATATTGTACTGTCTGCAGCAGAACAGTAGCTGTAACCTCTGACCTCACAGACACAGCACACTGTCACCAAAATAATATTTCACAATAAAGAATAAAACTTGTAGCAGTCAGTAGGTTTGTGAGGATGCAAAAGAATGAACATAGCTATAGTGCACCTTCATAACTTCTGACCAAATGTAAGAGAGGAGCTAAAGACTGTAGAAAGCAACACTGAAAAAATCGGAAACAACAGAGAAAATTAAGAACTTGAGAAATCAAAAGATGGCTTTGAGTCATCACAGTCTGAAAATCAGTTATCAGTGCTGATTCACAGTCCTCACACGTCTAGCACCAAGTGTCTCATCTCTCCTCTCCCTCTATAAACAGAGGAGTGTCAACATAAACAGCCCTCTGGTATCTACCTCCCTTTTCAAGAACAGGCTTTGGTTCATTGTGCTTTGTACAGGAAGAAGAAACACAGCTCTTCAATCCAGAGTTTCCCAAGTCCAATCAAGGATTTGCACTGATCTCAGTTTGTGCTTAGAGTGCTGCACCCTCAGTATGTCTGTTAAACAACACTGAGTTGGGTGGGAGTGTTGACTTGCTTGAGGGTAGGAAGGCTCAACAGAAGGATCTGGACAGGCTGGATTGACAGGTCGAGGTCATGAGGTTCAACAAAGCTCAGTGCCGTGTTCTGCACCTGAGTCACTCCCCGCCATGCAATGCTACAGGCTTAGGGAAGAGTGGCTGGAAAGCTGCCTGGTGGAAAAGGAGCTGGGTGTGCTGGTCAACAGTGGCTGAACATGAGCCAGCTTGTGCCCAGGCAGCCAAGAAGGCCAAGAGCATCCTGACTTGTGTCAGAAATAGCATAGCCAGCAGGACGAGGGAAGTGATTATCCCCTGTACTCAGTGCTGCTCAGTCTGTGCCTTGAATACTGTGCTCAATTCTGGGCCACCCACTACAAAACAAACACTGAGGCGCTGGAAGACACCCAGAAAAGGGCGATGAAGCTGGTGAAGGGTTTGAAACACGACTTAAAAGGAGTGGCTGAGGTAACTGAGGTTGTTAGGCCTAGAGAAAAAGAGGCTGAGGGGAAGGGACTTTACTGTTCTCAACAAATACCTGAAAGGAGGTTGCAGTGAGGTGGGGCTTAGTCTCTTCTCCCAAGTAACAAGTCATAGGACAAGAGGAAAAAAGCCTCAGGTTGACCCAGGGGAGGTTTAGACTGGATATTTCTTCACAGAAAAGGTTGTCAAGCACTGGAACAGGCTGCCCAGGAAGCGGTAGAGTCACCATCCCTGAAGGGATTTAAAAGACGTGTAGATGTGGCACTCAGACACATGGTTTAGTGGTGGTCTTGGCAGTGCTGAGTTAACAGTTGGACTTGACGACCTTAAAGGGCTTTTGCCAATCTAAACAATTGTATGATACATAATTCAGCTAGTGAAAAACTCATAATTAAAAAACAAACAATAACAGCAAACACAAACACCCTGAAAATCACTTCCAAAGGATGGTTTTCAATTTTGTGTGTTACTGTGGACAAAATAGACAAAATAGTTCAAAAGGTTATCTGCTTCTAAAGCTTAGCAAGCCTCCTGGAGGCACACACTCCAGTTTCTATACTCCTGTGATAGGCTTTTAGCACTGGCACTGATACTACCTATAGATGAATTCACAGGTGCAAAACACAGCATACATACATACATATTGGGTTTAGGATGCTCTACAGTTGCTTGCCTTTTTCTCTTTGTGTGTTTTTGTAAGTACTAGACAAAAGCAAACAGCAGAGAGTCTAAATCTAATATTATATAACAACTTTAATTGTTTAAATACTTCTTTTTGTTTAAAAACACAAATATTGTTTGCATACTGCCATTGTAATGACTCTGTCAGGATCTCTATTTGAGACAGCTCTCCAGCAAACACTTTCCCTTTGGCTATTTTTTTCCTGATCACTGCTTTCCACATGTCAGACAGTTGCTCATCTTCACTACACAGCTGCAAATAATTAACAAAGCCACAGGACTCATCTTTTCTATTGTAATGTAGCTGATAGCCACTGGAGACAAGTAGAAAAGCTATGCTGAAGGTTGCACAAAGGCTGATGAAGAGGAAAAAAGAGGTAGAGGAAATTTTTTCTAAAACAGCTCAGGTTTGGACCATTCTCCAAACATCCCTCTGGGCAGACATGGGCTGGGATGGGTCTGAAGTCAGAACACAGCTCTTGAGGTGGTCAGGCCAAGAGCACCCACCAGAATTGGGACTTGAACTAAAATTAGGTTTTGCCTAACATGAATCTACCTCCTAAAGCTATAAAAGACGTAGAGGTAATAGGACTCATAATACTATAATTAGATCATAAGAGAAAAATCCACCTAGATTCCTAAATGCAGTTGGATATTTTGCATCCTAAAAATTACCTCAAATAGAAAACTCACCAGGCTAAAGTGAGAAAAGACCACATCCTCAGCCAAAACCCATCTAATATAACAGTTCTACAAGACAGGTAATTTTTCACCGAACAGCTCTAAAATTCACTCTTTCTGGATTGAACAGCATGAAAATGTGTTTGCATTTTTTTTTATTATTTTTTTTAAAACAAGGTTAAAGGCGGTCAGATAAATCAGTGGCCACAAAGTGAACAGCAAACCTTACTTGCCCCGCAAGTTTTCTACAGCCTTTCTAGTTATTAAAAAAACCCAAAGGACAAATGAGGAAACAGGCAAAAAGAAGTGTAGAGTAAACGACACTGGATCTGCCTGGAGTGTTCCAATATTTTTCCCACTGTCCCAGAAGATTAATGTAATTAATCAGTTAATAAATATATAGTACTTAAAGACTGCCACACTGCATGAGAACAAAAATTAGTTTGGGGAAGAGGGTAATGAAGACACATAACTTTGTAGAAGAGACAAGAACCTAAAGACCGAAAGAGGAATATGTCTTAATGTTTATTTATTTTTCCTTTAAGCTTTCATATTTTGCGATGTCACTGAAAATACCTTTATTGATACCACCAGCAGGGCTTCATCTTTATGCAATAAGACAACAGAGTACACTTTGCATATCACACATTTTGAAGACATATATAGAGTGCCTAAGAAAAGGAATCTATGACTGACTATCATGTTAAAACAGTAAATCACACTTTGACGTTCCCTATACTAGAATACTCTAGAGTTGTGAATATAAATACATTAGAAATCTGCCTTACAGAGTGTTTAAACCTCAGATATTTCTTAAATATTTGTAAATTTCACCCTTAACAGTTTTATTTGGATTTGGCATAAATGTAAAAATGTAACCTTGCAAAATTACTTTGTATGGAAGAAAATGCATTATGCCATACAGTGTATTAAAAAAAAAAAAAAAAACATAAAAACAAAAAAAACCAACAAAAAAACCAAAACAAACAAACAAAAAAAAAAACCTCTTTGAGGTCAGAAAATACCAATAAAAATATCTAGCTGTAGAGAAAACAAGTTGGTGTTTGGTAGTAAGAAGAATGAAGAACTCACAAGAGCACACACAGCATGAACGCTTTGTGAAACTCAAGTCTCTATCTTGTCTTGCAAAACTGAGTGCGCCAGTGGCGTCTGGTTAAAAACAACAATAAAACAATTCTCACCATTATAATCTTCCATCAAAACTGCCCAGCATAATACAGTTATGCATCAATGTGTTTTAGTATTTTTATATACTCGCTCAATGACAGCAGCTTGAATTTGTGCAGTAAAAGTTACTATATAGACAACAAGAGAGAGAGAATTTCTCTTCTTTGTTGCAGACCCTGAAAATTGAAAAAAAAACCCAAACTACACTTTTAGTAAGCTTTTGCATGTAGGATGTATCAGAACGTAAAAGAAGATCCTTCTATGTATCTATACATAAACAAAACCACTTGCAAATTTATATTCCATGCTTATTTCTGAAGAAGCTCTGGTTATTTTTGGAAAATGGATTTGCAATCATTGTCAATGAAGACTGTGGAAAGAGGAGGAAAAAAAAGCCATTCTGTTTTCAGGAAGCCACAATAATTAATATTCTTTGTACTTACAGAGACAGACAAGCTTTGTTAATGGATTTTTATTTTTTTTTTTTTTTTTTTGTGATTTGCTACAACACACTAATGCAATACTTTATGATCAATGGAGTAAAAAATGAATATTGCCTCATGTAGATGGTCATTCCTCATTAGTTATAAGGAAGCTATTTTGAATTTGGAGATTTTTACTTAATTACTGTCACACATTTCAAGGCTGTCTTGTGTCAACTGTTGTAATGACTTGATGTCTCTTCCCAATACAGAATGGGCTGCTAATAGAGTCTCAGTTTGAGAAAAACGATAATGAGTCAAACAAAAGAAGTGTTAATTACTTCCACAATTAAAGTACCTAATACCAGCAATATCATAACACATCAACACTTATGTTATAGACATTTACATATCCAAAGTGTATAAGTGTCAGTGGATAAATGCATGTAGGTGTTCTTTACAGAACAATATATTGGCGTAATTGAATGGCTGGATACAGTACAGAAGTGCTATCTGAATCCCTGCAGTATACTGTTCAACATTATAAAAATATGTTTGACAATATTTACACACATCATCCCTCTCTGTATATTCCATTCTATTGTGTTACAGCTCAGCTCTTCATTAAAGTACAGAATTCTACTAAAATAAAAGAACAGGGGTTATTTACTGGATCCTATCTCTAACAAGCCCTGGAAATTTTCATGGAAATCCTTCCACAGCCCGCATTTTTGGAACATTTATGCATCCACACAGAACCTCAGAAATGCCTGTGGGTTGAGACAGAACTTACTAAGCTCATGTTCGTATCAGCAGAACTGGAGTGCAAACCCAGAAACAGTTCTCAAGTCCAAAACAACATGAATTTTCACAGGTTTGATGAGATTTCTAACCTAAGACACAGTGTTTTAAAAAAATAGAAAGGAGAATAACATGCACTGATACGTGAACTTATTTTAAACAGCAAAATCAAATGAAGTTTCCATCTCATTTGCAATACATTAAGCTTTCTTAGCAGATGATAGTAGTATCAACACGTTTTATTTATGATTTCGTGGTAGCAATTTACCACTAAAATGCGTGACTACATTCTATAACCAAAGGAATATTCAGCTTAGAGGGCTGACATTTTCTAAATATTTCTGCTTTTTTCTTTTTTTTTTTAAAAAAAAGTTATTCAATCTGCATTACTTATTCATCTTAAAGATTATTTTATATGTTTAATTCAGCCTTACAGCAGTAACTTAGAAATATACCTCCTGCATTTTTAAACTGAGCTAGGTACTTTGCAATCATAAATTTATTAATTTTTATTTTGTACACACATAAAAGTAAATTACATCTAATTAAAATAAACTGTGTGATTTCTTTCTTATACAAACACTGAAATCACAAGAATCAATTTTAATTGTTCTAAGTAGAAAGTTTAACATGATAAAAAATGTAATCAGTTTTGTTGAAGTACATACTGTTTCATAAAGGTTAAAATTACAGGGCTTCATATTGTATAGACACTGAAGATCTTGTTTGATTCAGTATTAGCCTATAACTATAAGCTGACATGAATATCTTTAATTTCAAACAAAACATAACATGTTGTAGTGTGCATCCAAGTAAAACTTTCCGTCTCTCCCAACATATCCATGCCCTAACTTCCTTAGAAATAAATACATGTGAACCAAAACTCACATGGACAAAAAATTAGAACAGATGGTAAAGAATCCTATACTGCTTATAGGAAATGTTAAATGAGTAATTTTCAGAGGCTTCTAAAAGGCTTTGCAGTGTGATAGGTACTACAATTCAGAGAGAAAATTAGTTTCATATGTTTACCAGCTACAAAATAAAAGAACATTTTCTCCCCATTTTTGTACTCATAGAATAATTCTAAAGCAGCATTACTTAACGTGATTCAGCCTTGGCTGAATCTTTTTTACAATACAAAAACCAAAGTGCCTTTAGATAACAGCACAGTGGAAGCAGACAAAGAACCCATGTAAGACACAAGCACAGTAAATCTTAGAAAGCAAGCCAACACTCTCTAGCTCTTTGAAGACAGATCTGTCCCCATTATTGGACATGTACTAATGAAATTCATGGAAAAGTTCCAGCTCATTCACCTCCATTTCCTCTGAAACAAGATTTTGCTGAACTCCAGGCCAGGCCCCCTCAGCTGCGATTGAATACAAACACCTAGAGACATGAGCCTTATCCACCAGAGGCTTCTGATGGCATATGCACAAGCTTGCAAGGAGCTGAAGTGCTCATGATATACCTGAAGTAATGCTTTAAAATGTCAGTTTCAGTGTAATTCTATATAATAATGTTTTCTGAAGCAAAAATTGGTAGTTCACCATTAAAATAATAGTTCAGCACACTGGAATTTCCAGCAGCCTGTGCCTGGCTCTTAACAGAATCCTTACCAAGGGCAGAGACAGAGGCATTACAGCCTGGTCAGTCTGAGGAAGCAAGAAAAATTTAATATAAAATATAGCGGAAAAACAGTGTGGAAAAAAAAAAAATGTGCCTCCTGAGTTCCAGTCCCTGAGGAGAGGTACAGAGACTTTCTTCCTCATCAGCCAGTAATAGTTTTTCAGAGTGGAACATTCAGGCTTTTCATTTCTTATAATGTATTCTAAGCTTTCCACAATGCCCTAGAAGAGCTGAACACTTCAGAGGACTCAGAGGAAAGGTAGTCCAGAAGTGTAGGGACTTCAGCAGAGGCAAAGGGAAGTGAATGGTAATACCTGAATGTTAGTAACTACAATAACCCAAAACACATTCATCTTATATCACATCTGGCACCATTACTTCTAAAAGCAAGAATGCCATAAAACTGAGGAAGCAATGCAGTTACAGTGTTACGGTCTGACCAAAATCTGCTACACCTAAATGTCAATGAGCACTACAATGTGAGTAAGAACAACTCCTGCAAGTCTCAGGTGCGACTTTTTAAAGGCTTTCCTACATGGCAAGGCATACTGTGAGACAGTAATGTAGTGAGAAAAGAAAGGCATCTACTCCCAAGAAGGAACTTAAATGAGGAAAGAGAAGTAGTTGGGTTTTGTACTTTATCTTGTATTTCATAATGGCAGATGCCCCATCCCTGGAAACATTCAAGGTCAGGTTGGATGGGGCTATGAGTGACATGATCTAGTTGAAGATGTCCCAGCTTATTGCAGGGGGCTTGGATCAGATGACCTTCAAAGGTTCCTTCCAGCACAAAACTATGCTATGATTCTATAATGCTCTCAATCTCTTATCCTTTCCTCTCCTCTATAAGGTAGCATTATTAAGCTATAGGATTCATCATCCGTGACTAGGGAAATCACTTCCATTAAGGGGAGCTTGAAACAGTGCTTCCTAAATAATCCAACCTTTACTGGTACTCATCAAGGTCTATCAGAAGGGTGTGTGTCATGTAAAATTCTTGATATTTTCAACTCCAATTCTATACTCAGTTTTACATGTACAGGCACAGAATCCTGCCCTTCAAGAACAGTGGTGACACTAATAACATCAAACTGATTATTCTTGTATTATACATTAAGAAGCAAACAACAACAAGCACTTTAAGACGTGTTTCCTAAATACTACTAGTGAATCAGTGTTCAGTAATTCTTCCTAAAAATCAGTAGTACATATAAAACGGATAGGCTTACTGCAGCTCAGAATAAGTGCTGCAATTTAAATATATTTTGAAGTAAGGACATTTACTGTTTATTTTAAATAAAAAGTGGAAATTTTCCAGGAAAGTGACAGTATGTAACAGATACTGTTGGGATACCAGTGGTTTTTAAAAAAAAGTCTACAATGCTTGACTAAAACATGACAGAAAGTACATATCTGATAACTGCAGAATATGCATGGGTGAGTTTGAATGCTGTCAGAATTCTTTACACTCCTTACCATCAGATTATAGGAGAAATAGTTCATTTACTTGAATCTAATTTCAAGAAAATCTTTTTGTGGTTACTGAACCTATCTGCTTTGCTCTGGCATTTGGTGAAGCACAAAAGTCACTTTATTCTGCTGAAAGCAGCTCAGAAAGAAAAGATTGTAATATTCGTATTTTACCTGACTACATTTCTAAGGACTTTTAGGACATATATATTTAAATGTATTCCATTTACAGACTGCCGCATTGACAATTTTATCTTATTAATCTTAACAGTTTGCCTTTGTGCTGTATATTTCTGGGTTAGGACTTAAAAAGTAACATAATTGCATTCCTTTTCTTAGCACTGCTTGGCTTTCATCCATACTCAGCTCCTATTAACCTTAGAGCAACGTACACAAGAGCAGGATGCAGATATCATGCATTTAGATTTTTTAATGTTCCCTTTCTTACACCTCAATGTCTCATATTTCTTTCCCAAGTAAAGCAATCAATGGGGTCCACAGATATTTTGCTTTAAAAACATTTGCAAACACTTAATCTTGTGTCTGGTCACTACCTCCCACACCTTCAGAAGTTCTGGGTCTAGATCTGGAGCATATAAGGCATGTGGAGTAAAATCAGCTGAAATTAGGGCAATTAAATGAAATACTGAGACTGGCAAAGTCTTCTAAGCTCACCATTTCTACTTCCAAGCAGCACTATGCAGAAACACCTGAGAGAGCTCAAAACACAGCTGTTTGCACAGCACACTGAAGCATCATGGTAGGGATGCTAGCTCAGCTGCCAGAAACAAACTTTAAATTATATTAATTTACCTTGATCATTAACTCCAGCTGGGATCAACCTGGGCTTTCAATGCTGCAACTATACGAATGGTGGTTCTTATAGCCCTGAGGCAAAGAGGAAACTGAATATTGTTTCTTATTTCTCAGCCAAAGAACTGGATTGAAGGTTAAAAGGATGGAAGTTGCTATTAGACAGAAGAATTTATATTGTCTTTTTTGTGCTTTACTGGAAAAAGATAGGGCCAGGTAGAGTTCCACAGTCGTCTTTTAAAGAGCTGTCCGCTTGCTGCACAAATAGTATGCTATTTGAACGTGCACATGTAGCTGGGATGACATTTTATCCCCATTTTGCTGTTTCAAAAATGATGGTTCATTCTCATGCTATTGAAATTTATTTCCATTTTAAAAGAATGAAGGATTTTTTTTCTTTCCTGATCTTTGATTTCTGCATCTCAATTACAAAAGAGTGCAAGTCAACAATAGAGTTGGAGGGGAGTATTTTAAATGTAAGTTTCATTCTTGCTCTTTTCTCACAGAAGCTTTTTGCCTTTTCCATGTTAGAAATTATTAAAAAAGAAAAACCCACACCATGAAGAACAGACTGTTGAATACTTTAAGAGTGACGCTTCCCTTCCTCTGTGCTGTTGTCCTGTAAACACTTCTATGGAAAAAAAATAAAAAAAAAAAATAAAAAAAAAATCAACATGCTGTTTGGGAGAATTTCCTCCCATCTTTTGTTATCTCTGCCTCATGGTGGTCTTTGGTTTTTTAGTCCTAACTCATTTTCTGCTGTTCACATTCCTTCCTCTGACAGTCACTGGTTTTGCCCTGGTGCATGTACTTCACACATTAAAGGAAAGGTATTGAAGCTGCAATCACAATAAAAATATTGGCCCCATTTTCTCTTGCAAATGTTACCATCTAATTTTCAGATCTGTTCTTTGGAAATGTATTCCTAAACTTCGCTTGTATCATGTTTGCTTCAAGGTAATTCTCTTTTATCAGAACAGTAACAAGTAAATCTCCCAGCCTATGAGCTAGTATCCAAATAAATTTCAAGGACTTTCTTTTATAGCTAAGCAGAAGTGCTTTTCCTATTTACTTTCATAAAACAACAGTTGTGAGGCTACTTGCCCCAGACAGTGGGTTATGTTAATACCAGTTTAAAAAGTTTCTCCCCCTCACACTGCCTACACAGTAGCCACAGAAGCTATCAGTAAGTACAGGTATCAAACATAAAATAAAAATATGAAGAGAAAAAGAAATGGCATTAGTATAAACCTATCTGCATAGTCAAAGTAACATTGGAAGTATAACCTAGAATCAGAGACAATAAATTAGCAGCAAATGGGGGAAGAAAAAAAGAATAAAATTCCCTCAAGAGCTACATTCACTGTAAGATTTTTGTGCATTTCTTAAAGACCTAAAATGTTTGCTGAAAGGCTTTGGTTGATGAGTAAGAAAATAGCTTCATCCCTGATTTAAATTAGTTGGAAAAAAAAGGTCCTATATATCTATATATTCAATAAATTTATTTGTATGTCTACAAATAGATATTTTATTCACTGCCATGAAGGCACCTTTATATGCAGAAAGATAAACAAAAAGGAAGATTTGTAGAGCTCCATAAAAATTCAAAACCCTCATCAATAATCACATTGTTTCCCTGATATATTTACTGGTGTGCAGATGCAAGCGTTACTTGAAAGGTTTTTCAATCAGAGGTCTAATTTAACTTCTTTAGTTCCCAGTTAGGCTCTTAGAGAAACTGCTATGGTTTTTGAGCAAAAAAGCTCATAGACTTAGGCACCTAAAAGCAAAACCCTACTTTTTAGGTACTTCAAATCTGAAAGATTCTTTGTTTCCAAAACTCTGTTTTCCATGTTTTTCATGAATTATTAAAATTTCCCATCCACAAAATCAGTTTATCAAACTAGTGAAATGCTCTACATTTGCTACCAGTATTTCAAATTGGTGTAACAGCTGGATTTCATGACAAGTTCAAGGCACAGCACTTTGTTCATCATCAAGCTTACATTATTTGATGACTAATTGCTGTACTGAACATCCTCTTTCCTGTTACACAGTTTGACTTTTTCACAGTTTCTGGGTAGTCTACAGCAAGCTTTGCTTCCAGAGCAACAGTGCCATAGTGTTAATGGAATTCGTGCTTGGCCTACTATTCAGAACTACTAATTTTGCTAATGCATGGCTATTTCATGGCATGACTTTTAGTTCACAGCAGATCTCTTTCCTTTCTGAACATGGACTGCACATTATACAATTAATGTCCTTTTATATCTGAAGAAAGAAATCTAAATGTTAACTAAATAAATTTTTTCCTCATGATGTGCATTTACAATGTCATCTCAATCTTCTTAGTCAACCAATAGATTTTTTCATTTTGTTCAGACTTCCTGTTTCATCTCACTTTTAAAACACTACCACCAAGATTTCCGTTTTCTGAACACTTTTGCATCTTTGCTTTCATCAGCTTCAGTTAGCCCATGTGTTATAGCAATTCCAGGGCGACTGTACATTTTACCATCTTTCGTCTTCTAGAGAAGTAGATTTCCTAACAGATCTCAGTAAAAGCAAAGATTTTTATTGTTTGTTTTTTTTTATAACAAAATGCAGGCAGACTTTAGAATGATCTTTTTTGTCATTTACAGAGCTTTAGGCCCTTTCTTAATTTGTTCTTTTTTATAACTGAGGATTTTCCTGGGTTTTCTGTTGCTAATTTGCTACAGATTACTTTTTTGTTTCCAAATAGAAACGAAGTGGGAAGAAGAAATACGTTTTGGTTTTGTGAAAACGGTCCCCCAAATGTTATAATATGGTTGGGATTTCTCAATTGGAGCAGAAGAAAGATGTCAACCTGAATTTTCCACATATTTGCGGAATACTCTACCCACTGAAACTTGGATATCGTAACTTTGTCAATATCATTTAATTGAAACTGAGACTGTCCATACAGGGCATCTATTTCAACATTCAGTCTCTCCGGCTCGCCAACAAAGTCCATTATATTCCACCAGAACCACATAACTCTGAGCATAATAGTGACTCTGTCTTACACCAGTTCATATTTTTGAGACTATAACTTAAGTGTCTGTGCTGTCCATTACTGTAGCTCTTATACAATACCAGTAACCTCAGTAAGCAAAACAATTTTGTTTTGCTTTGGGTTTAATGTGCAAACTGAGACTTCTTCAGGGTGTAGCTGAAATTGTTCAGCATTTCAGATACCATCTGGTTTGTGCTGGATACATGCCATAGACAGAAAAACACAGAAAGAGACTGGGTTGTTATTGCCACATACATCTTTTGGCTCTGGTTTGTTGGGTTTTTTTTTATACTGGAAGTTTTTCCTGGTTCATAAACATATTTGCTTTCATTTGCAGGAAATCATCCTTATTAACTATTTTACCTTTTTGTTTGTTTTAATACAGCATGCATATGAACTGAAGAAACCAAATCATCAATTTTCAAAAAGGCTCAGAACCTTCTGCTACCTCCCATCACTTCTCATATTAACTGTTGGTAGTATCATCAGGTAGGCAACTTTTAGGCCAAGAACAAGTGATGCAGCAAGAGTTATTTCAGCCATAACAGACAACTCCACCCCTTAGGCTGTCACGCACGTTACAATTCATTGAAATGAAAACAGTTTTCAGTGGGGAGAAACTGATTTTATGTCTGCAGTGTACTTAGCAAAACTGCCTCAAAGGAGAGGAGCATTTATGATTTTTCTTCCACGTTTAGAAAATGAGTTAAAACAAAAAGTTTTTTCTGCCACCTCCCTCTGGGTTTTATGAAAGGACGGTTCTCCCTGTCAAAGGCTGTTTGAAATTTAGAGGCACAGTCACATGTATGCACTCACAGAGCTGCCAATCAAATACCTTAATTCTCACTACATCTTCAAGAGCTTCCCAGTAGAAAGTTGCAGGCAATTAAACCCCTTCTCCCTCCAGTACATGATTTTGCAATCACTATGTTGTTCTGCTTTATCTTACAGGAACTTGGTAGGACCAAAAGCCAGTATTGTGGTGATGCTGGGAAGTCAGTGCAATCTCAGACATCCCTTGAGCATAGGAAAGTTTGATCGTGTTCGTCCCGGAACACAACAGTGCACTGCATGTTACAGAAATGGATTATCACTTTTGATTCTTCCGAGAGTCTTCTTTCTATTCAGCCAAGCATGTCATCCTTCAAACCCATACCTTTTTTTCTGGTTGCAGTGCTGTAACCATTAGTTCAATCCCTCAGATGAAAATTTCTAAAGCCATACTACTTGTTTGAAGGCCACATTGTCACAAGCAGCTGCCCTAATTAAAGAAGAAAATCCAAATGCCTTTATAGATATTGATGCTTTGAAGGAATTAATCTTTCACAAGCTGCTTTTCCAGCTGTTACCTCACTTTTTTACCTAACTCTCCCTGTGCCTCCTCACAAGCGATGAGACCTAAAGTGATTTACAAATTATCTATTTTCAAACACTGGGAAGACTGCTAGAGTGATGTGACAACCACTTCCATACAGCAAGAAATCTCTTTGCCACCCCTGATCTGAGGACAGTTGTTGACAAGCACAGAGATTCAAATGATCATCTGATCAGACTGTAATTGGTCTCTTGTATAGCTCCAGTGAGCTGCAGAATAAAGATATAATCTCAGAAGTGTGAGTCCCTCAGTGCACATGACCTCACTGCATCTATTCTTAGGCATAACAATCAGGCTTTGACCATGTTTTGGTGCTTAATACAAAAACAACGTTAAAAGAAAAGGGGAAAAATACTACTCCCACCAACACCCTCACCAACAAACCAACCTACGCACTCACCAACAGCCAACAAGGAAGATAAATAACAGTAAACTGAAAAACCCACAAATGAACTCTAAAGGCAAGCTGAAATGTACCAAACTTTTTAGTAAGTCAAAATTATCCCAAATTCTCCCAGAACTATGAGGTGGGATTCTTATTGAGCTCATTGACCTAATTTTATCAAACCCCCTCTCTGTCCTCTAAGGAATGAGCAAAATGTTAAACCTTGCAAACTATAAGATGCAAGATAAGGCCAGTATGTCAACAGTGGTCTTCAGGACATGGAATGAATCTTGTCCATTCTGATATGGAGGAAGATAAACTGATAGGCAGGTAGGTAGGTAGATGGGCTATTTCACTTATTTGTCATATTATCTGAATTTTTCAGAAAAACCAACACTGTGGAAGGGAGAGTGCAGAGTGAAGAGAGAAGTATACTCAGCACTGATTTTTCTCTTTCTGCATTGGAAGAGGCATCCAGAAAGCATGCAAAAACACCATTTGACAATGACAGATTTCAAAAAGAGAAAGGCAAATGTCAGTAAAAAGATACAAAGCAATTTATGTGAAATCATTTTAAGATGATGAACAGCAAGAACGGGAAGTATGAAGAACAGTCATTACATTTATAACAGAAAAAAAGCTTTGAGAGCAGGGGGCTTGATGTGTCTTTCAGCAGATCATCAAGAGCAACAGCTGATTTTATGTTGTTGACTTGTTAAGGAATTGCCACCACTTTTAGCCAGAGAGACCGTTACAAAGTCACCAAGCAGAAACCACTCCTCCTGTATTTGTGACTGATTTTTTTTTTTTCTTCTTCCATCCTTTGTACAGACACACCTGATCTGGGTATTAATTAGTAAGCAAAATCTTTCCTCTGAGCAAGCAGATAAGATAATCAAATACCAAAAGTCACTAGCTGGGAAAAACAATTATAAAAATCAGATGAAACATCCAAAAAAGCCATAGTGGGAGAGAGTAGACAACACAGTGACAAAATACAGAAAACAATTGGATTCAGGTCTGATGCAAGGATCTAGGGTTTCACAAACTAAATGACGATGTGCTTATCAGTAACACTCTTTCCAAGTTAGGTAATTATTTCAGTAAATGCAAAAGCATGAAGGTTCACACACAGTTCTCAGCAATGCCACTACATTAAGAAGAGCACACATCATGTATTAGGTGTGACACTGATTATTCACTCCAAACTTATTAATTAACTTATTAGCTCAGGCTCAATACAGGGAAACAGACTGGAAAGCCATTAGAAAGTAAAGTTCTGGCTGGGAATCCTGAACACAGCACATGCACGATGGCCTGCTTTATTATTCTATTTATGCACAATTACTTAAAAGAAGTGAGAAATGGCAAATTCCCTATTTGAAACAACATGCACAATTACCAGACAAATCATTCACATGCATATATGGAACACGCAGACTAGAACTGAATATTAGCAGAACCACAGCTGATGTGCCTTTCAATTAAATGTTGCTACCAATTGTAGAGTAAGTAAGCGCAACTGACAGGTATCCTGTCATAATCTCTGTAACATAACATCTACACTAACCTCATACATGAAATAAAAACAATGTGGTTTAATACAATGACAATCTTCACAGTCACCATTTGCTTCAAATAAAAAAAGTTTACTGCACTATGGCACCCTGTATTTCCCTAGAAATGCATATATTTATAAAGTCATCAATAAATATTAATGGAAAATTGTGAAAGTTTAATTTAAATAAAGTCTTTATACAAGGTTCAGATCAAAATTTCAAGATTATTTCCATTCCTGTCCCTGAACTCCAGGAAGAGATGTCAGTATTTATATGTCCTTCTCATTTTTCTGAAATATATATTTAGCTCCATTTAACATAACCAAAAAGGCTTTAATTTGAAAAACATCAGATCAGGGTCTCAGGGGTATGTTGATGGAGAGACATTATGCAAATTATCAAATTCAAGTAAGAGAATATGCAGAAAAAGCAGAAAATGCACGGAAGATCATGCATAATTGACAACATACTATCTGCATGCACAACACATTTTTGAGCAATTTATTAGACTATAATTGATTTTTTTCTTCTATTAGGTCTATATTACTATTCCCTAACCATAGTATCTCTGTCCTCCTTGCTTCCATTCCTTCCTCCCAAGTTTTGTGAAACCTGTTAACAGATGATAATCAAAAATAGAATTAACTTCAGGAGCTAAGAAAATTTACACCACTTCAACATGGTCTCTCTCGATTTAAACAAATGCATGCAACAAAGATACAAATTTTACAGAAGAGAAAAAACTGGTTTTGAAAACTGTCTAATATTTAATTAATGAAGTTTGTTCAGAGGACTGGAAGATCTCCTTTATTCGCTTCAGCAGCGCACATCCCTGAGCTGAACTAAACGGTTAGTGCAGACACAGCCTGGTAGTGAGGCAGAATCATTGCTGTCTCCATTGAATAAAGCGCAGAAAACCAACAGGGTACACAAATTACGTGAAGATGCATTCTTATCCTAACCACAGCAAGCGTGTCAACTCCCCAAGAGGTCAAGTGAGAGTGAACACCAGCATAGGGATGGTGGGGCATTTAAGGGGAATCACTTCAGTACCATATTGGATAAGCTAAAATCTTAACTGAACTTGTGCATATGACTTGTCACACTGTTGTTCACAATCTCAGTGGCAGGACACTTTGCAGTCAGAGCAAACGCCGTAGAATACTTTTGAAGTATGCAAATTCAAGCCTAGGAGAACCAATGCTGGGATTCAACCACATGGTCTTTGGGACAATTTGGTGAACATTGTCAGTTTGTGGCGTTAGTGAAATCAGGCAGAAATAAAAAATACTTTTTTTTTCTTAAAATTTTAAGCTCAATTTTGAAATGTGATTCCAAATAAAAATAGAGGGGAGGTTTTTAAATGATATTTTAAAGTCCATGTTAATTTTAAATCTGTACTCTCACATATTTACATTTTTAACCTCCTTTAGTTTAAATTAAGTTCATACTACTGAAATGTAAGTAACTTCTCTGTGGGCTACCCAGAAAGTAATAGATAACTTGAATCTATATCGATACACACACTGAGAGAAGATCCGTGTTGCTTATTTTTTTAACCCAAATTACAGACAGTAAGATAGGAAGCTTTTTCTGACATTGGTATCTGTCAAAGAACTTCCCTAAAACTTGGGAGACTGTACTCCATATTAATCGCCATCTGATATCAAAACAGGATATTTTTCTGGCCTACAGGCAAATTACTTAAGAACATGATGGTGTAAATGTGCATTGTTTCAGTCTGAGAAACACTGTGCTTTCAGCTACTTTTTCTGCTCTTGCACCTAAAATACACTGGCTTTAGTCTTTAGCTCCTGCTGCTTTTGCTAATATCCCACTGAATGCTATCTTAGTAATTATTTAGATATTCCTGTTATGGTCACCTACTCTAAGTTAATTTTTATTTTTTTTTTCTTCTCCATTATTAGTTGTCCTCTTTTTTCTTTAATAAATAAATAAGCAAACAGGTTTATATACTGGGTACGTGCTGTGGTATGGAATACCCCTTTGAGGTACACATCAGACTTCTCCATCTTCCCTCATTACCCGTCAAGTATATCTGGATCCCTGAGCAAAAGCAATCCCACGAGTGGGTCTGCCTTTACCTGAAGCAGGAATAACCCAGACTGTCTTCCCTAGCAAGTTCTTTATGTGTTCAACAACTTAAAGATGCTCTTTATCTCCCTCCATTCGTAAAAATGCAGAATTTCACAGGAATTAAAAAAAACTATTCACAGTTCATTACTCTTTAGACTAACAGCTTTAATTGGTCAAATAATTATTTGCTAAGAAAATTTCAGCCAATTATCTTGAAGTATGCTGTTGGTGGAGAGGGAGGATCATCCATCAAGAGGATGCAGCTGCAGAATGGGAAAGCATTCCATGTTCTCATAAGTTAACCTGACTGTCTGCATAGACCGAAGAACATTTATTTTTATTATTCCCTTTCACAAAAGGGACGTGGAAGAATCCCTATGCCAGCTCTCCCTTTAATCCAAACCTCTCAATAATTTTAAATCTTTCAAAAACAGGTAAACCAGAAAGTGCTGTATGGTGATTCTGCCCCCTTTCACAAGACAGGATTGGAAATTCCATTAGAGCAGCTGTAGTTCCGTGTGAAAGGCACTTGCATATCACTGTAGAAAAGGTAAGAGAAAATATCTATTTAACGTGTGTGTCCTGCAGTGCTAACCAGCGTAAATTATACTGGAGCTCTAGTAACTGTATACAGGACAACAAAGAAATTCTCAGCAGTCGGTTACAACCAAAATTTAATTTCTTTAGAATAGGATCCATCTACACCTGAGAACATGACCTTATCACTGCAGCTTTGTTTACTTTTCTCACTGATTTAAATCCAGAAGATAGAACTTATTTCAGTGATAAACTTCTGAACACTATAGATGCAGTATTTATCTTCTTTTGTGTGATCTTCTTAAAAACTCATAAAGCTTTTTTATTACAATCACACCTTCAAAATATTACTGATTTCCTGAGGTGTGTCCCTTGCAGTGGATATGTGTCACTTTATGAGACATGCAGAATAGGAAAGTTCAGTTTTAAAGAAAAATATGCAAGTCCTCAACTTCAAAAATATTAAGATATTGTCAAAGAATAATAGCAGAAAATCAATCACAACAGTATATAATAATTTTTAAAGACAATTTGACAATCATTTGCTCTAGTCTGAGCCTCTGTGAGGAAGTTCTAAATGACAACAATTTGACTGGCAAATTGTAGAGCTGGAAAAGCTCATCTTTGGTATCTCCATTAAAAGGCTTTCAGCTATTCCTTAGGTTGCTGAATGTAGTTTTATTTTGTTTACTTGTTTGGATGTAATTGCATGTAATTTGTAATTGTGCCTTCCCCTATAATTACATATGCCACTTTTCATAGTGAAAAAATGATGTGGCAACAGCCAAAGCATGGCAGTAGAAAGATATTTGTGGTGAAAATTGACAGATTTTCACTACCACATATGTTTTAAATGAAGACCTACTAATTTCTGTTGTGCATGCATTTCAAAGCTGCACCAATTTTTCAATGGAAATCTAAACATACGTTAAAATTCTGTTCATCTTATTGACCAGAGTGCAATAAACACTTTGCTAAATGAAAATCCTTTTACTGTTTCAAATCCTTTTTTGAGATAACTATGTAGACTCACAACACTATAATTAACTGAGATAGCGGTATTTCACAAATGTCTGTATGCTGTCTAGTGATCCATGAGTGATATATAGTGCAGCATTTCACATGCTGTATTTCATTCATCTCTAAAAATAGGTCTAAAATGCAGAAGCCTTTCAGTCACCAAATTGATGCTTTTGATAATCCCTTCAGATATTAACTGAAGAACAAATTGTTTATAGGAAAATGGGGACAAGGTGTATAGCAGATTTGTACAGTAACAGAAACAGATGTCAATGCAGTTCAATGAAATTAAATTCTAATCCAGACTTTAAGAATCTAAACAATTCGGAATCCAGCCCTGAACTGAGTCAGAATGTTGCAACCATGGATGAGAAATTATGAGAAAGTAGAGAGGAAATTCTCATTGTCCTTCTCACCACTGGTCATGAGATGAAGAGGAGATGATACCCTGAGAGTCAGCTCATGCTGGCCCTTTCTCTCTCATAAAAGCTACGGTTAACCACTGCTTCATTTTTAACCCTTAGTTTCCTTTTCCTTCTAACAGATCTTAGAACTAACAGTGGTGTAGCATTCACAACCAAGAATTAAGCACTGCGGTCTCTCCATCATACAGAAAATGTGACACTTCCAAAGAATCCGGTAAACACATTCACATGGAGTAAAGAGGCATGGGGAAATATTGGCTACATATCAGACATCTTTTAATTGGAAACTACGATGAAACAAACCTGAATACTCTAGTCCATAGCCTATTGGGTAGCCATATATATGAATCCTTCAGAAAGAAAAGGGTGCTCTGACCTCTAAGCCCTTATAGCGAGTGGGATGGCAGGAATAACATGAGTTCTTTTCCCTCAAGCACAAAGTTAATAAAAGTGTCCCTGAAGTTTTAATTACCATTATGCCTTACTTGTGGACTAGATCTGCTGAGCTTAGATGAGACTTTGTCCCTAATTTCTATAGCTAAGATGGATTTTGGATGCATGGAAAAGCTTTTCCTGGTACACCTTCCTGTTAAAAAGAGAACTGTTGAGAAAGTTTCAAGAGCTTCCCCCTTCAGTTACCCACTGAATGAGAGCAAATGGGACCACACACAGAGGTAAGTCACTGAGGGAACGATGAACTTTGCTTTAGTTAGGAAAAGGCAACTTTTCTCCTAGTGCTTCAAATACACACCACCCAAACTTCTAAACCGCATATAGGAATTTATTGTCCAAAAGTATGGGAAAGTACATTGTACCAGTTTACCAAAATGTTTTTGCAGTATTGACAGAACACTAGCAAAATATTTTCATCTCTTTAGGTTCATCTTTAAAAAAGCAAACTGAAGGAGTAAAATATCTCCATCAGCTGGCCACAATGAAAACGTTTTAGTCACTTAGACAAATGGCTAAAATTTTAGCATCACTAACACTGCATAAAATCTATATGCATAAAACCTGCTAACTAACAACAGTGTATGTGTATCTAGCTTAAATGTTCTCCTCTGGCATAAGAACATCCACATATGCTGTGCGTATGTGTATTTAGAAAACACGAATCACAAAGCTGGAGAGGAGTGCTACAGTTCTGCATACGAACCAGTGGTCACATTCATATTATGACAGTTAAATTATAGTTTATCTGTCAAGCAACAGTCATTAACTCAGTGTGTGTGTGTGTGTGTGTGAATCTCAGTGTGTATGCAATATACACTCCATCTCCTAAGTATAATGCGCATGGGTTAAGCTATCACATTTTACTTTGAAACAAGATGGAATATTCATCCACGTTTTACTGCTACTTTGATAAGCAGTAACTTTCTGAATCATTCCAATTTCTCTACGTGACCATATTCTGACCAATCCACCAAACAGACACCCTATTATCCTCATTTTAGAGATAACATTGATGTGACATTACACTGAAACAGGAAAATGGTGACGGTCAAACTTCTGAGTCTTCATTCTTAAACTGCACCTTTTTATTTCCACACTGTCTTCAAGATACAGCCAGTAGTCTTCCATATTTCACCTTTTATTTCTTTATCATCTTCTTATTACTGCTACAGTTGCTATATATGTATGTGTAGATCTTTTGCAGGTAACAGAACTCTTAAGAAACTTAAGAAACTTTACCAAAGTACTTAAGAAACTTTACTAAAAGGAAGCATGTCAGGCACTAGAGAAGCTTCACTGATGAGATGACTGTTTTCCAATTTTATTAAAACATTTTGCGCCTCGCAACCCCTATTCTTTTTCAGGGCACATTTTTGTAATGCCTTGCTCAACCTTTTACTGTCTTCATCGGGAGCTGGAAAGACTCAGAATGGATAAATGCAGAAATAAAAATGAATTTGCTGCTAGTGGAACTCTAGCAGTCTCTCTATACTTCCCGTTGGCCAGTTATTTCTGTCAACTGCAGATTGTAGGGAAGAGAAGAATGAAAAAGGAAAGCCTTTTCAAATGCCTTAGAAAATTTCCTCAAAAACTCAATCTCACTCTATTTCTCCATCAGCATTCCAACTGTCTCCACAGGAACAAATCTACTTCTTATTCCTCCACCATCAAACAAGGATGAAAAGGAGAATGGAAACAACAGACACAATGGACAATGAACATTCCTCAGGCAGGGAAAGGAGAATGGATGTCTTCTGATAATCTGCTCTGCTCCATCCCCACTTCCCATCCTCTCCCTTTACAATGCAAAAGTTGCTTGTGAAGTGGGCACAGTTGGAATTGCAATACTCATGCTCTGTAATTTAGGTAACAATTTACTGATGATCTCGTATTAAGTTGCTGCAGAGAGGATACTGAGGGAGGCATCTGCAATGAAGTAGGTAATGATGCCAGCAGTGACTTTTCACTACATTTTCCCTGCACCTGGCTCAAACTCCTTAACAGTAGTTACCACTTCTGCTGCTGTTACTGCCTACTGGGGAGTGCTTGTTCAGGGGCAATTGTGGTGTGGTGATTAATGACTACATCTCTGTACACAGGCATTACTTATCAGATATTTAAATGACTGCTATCTGCTTCATTATGTGTAAAGTTTTGTTTTCCACTAATGAAAAACAGAAAGCAGAAAATAAGGGCTAGGAAACAGTTACAAAAGGAGGAAGGAGCAAAAGGATTCTCACCTCAGCAGCAGTTGCCTCCCATGAGAACCCACCACAGGTTTGCATGTGGAATACCACAGGAATGTCAGCATGAAACCACAGCTTAACAACAGCAAGGTTCATTACTGCCATAGGACCCTGGAAAACATAGCTGCAGCAGCTACACAGTTACCCAGATAAAAGCAAAAGGAAGTCTGGAGAACTGTAAATGCAAGGCCTGTAGCTACACAACAGGGAAGGCACCTATGGGACCACACATACCCCTTCAACTGTGCATGTTGGAGTTGATGTCTATATTATTGTCAGAACACTGTTAACTTCATAGAGACCTTTTCAACAGGGTACATCCACAGCAGAAATACTCCCCTCCCTCCTTAGTTTGTATTATTTTATCTTGAAGGCTTTTGAATCACATTTGTGCTTATTCTTCATTCTGTACTTTGTCCTCAAAATGAATAACTAGTCACCTGTGTTCTAAAAACTGACATTATTAATATATATATATGAAGCTACTGTTCCAATATATTCAATTTTTATCCCAAGCACTAGGAGCTAACTTGCCAGACAGACCTTGACATGCTGCAGAAGTTCGCCCATGCAAACCTCTTGAAGTTCAACAAGGACAAGTGCAAGGTGATGCACCTGGTTTGGTGCAATCCGCAGCACAAATATGAGCTGGGCAGGCAACGGGCTGACAGCAGCCCTGAGGAGAAGGATGTGGGGGTGCTCACTGACAAGAAGCTCAACATGAGCCAGTACTGTGCGCTTACAGCCCAGAAAGCCAACTGTGTCATGAGTTGCGTCAAAAGAAATGTGACCAGAAGGCCGAAGAAAGTGATTCTGCCCCTCTGCTCTGGCCTGGTGAGACCCCACCTGGAGCACTGCATCTATCTCTGGGGCCCCAAACACAAGAAGAATGTGGACCTGTTGGAGTGAATCCAGAGAAGGCTGCAAAGATGCTCCAAGGGCTGGAACACCTCTCCTATGAAGATAAGCTGAGAGCGCTGGGGTAGTTCAGCCTGGAGAAGACTCTGGGGAGACCTTAAAGCAGGCTTCCAGTACATAAAGGGGCCCAAAAGAAAGCTGGAAATGGAGTTTTTACATGGGTATGGAGTGATAGGACAAGGGGGAATGGTTTTAAACTGACAGAGGGGTGATTTTGATTACATATTAGGAAGGAAGGAGTTCTTTACTGTGAGGGTGGTGAGGCACCAGAACAGGTTGCCCAGAGAAGCTGTGGCTGCCCCATCCCTGGCAGTGTTCAAGGCAAGGTTGGATGGGTCTTTGAGCAATCTGGTCTAGTGGAAGGTGACCTGCTCATGGCAGGGGGGTGGAACTAAGTGAGCTTTAAGGTCACTTCCAGCCCAAATCATTCTATGATTCTATGAGAGTATGACAATCTAGTGTACCTATAAGAAGAAGAAACATTTAAAGATTTCAAAAATCAAGCTAACGCCAATGGTGCCCTGTCTTTGAGATCAGTATACGCTCAAGTCACATTCACAATACTATCTACTAATCATAGATAAATCTGCATCAAGTCATGGGTATTTGGCATTCTAACCTGATCAGCATCAACTGTGGTGTCTTTGTCAAACCGTTTTGGGGTAAATTGTGGTTTTGCAGCTATCAGATTCTCTAATGAATACATGCTTTGTGAGTCACTTCTCTTCCACAGCAGCAAAACTATTCTGGGATGAACCAGCATTTCTCCAAGGTGTGCTACTGCTGCAGATTTCCATAACCTATTAAAGATGCCTATAAAAAAAACAAAAACAAACAAACAAACAAACAAAAAAAAAAACAACAAAACAAAACAAAAAAAAAAAAAACAAAACAAAACAAACAAACACAACCAACCAAAAAAAAAAAAAAAAAAACACACCAAAAAAACGTTTGCAGCAGCAGTAGCTCATGGCTTAAGCCATAACAGCTTCTTCCATGCACAGATACATGGAACAGTAGTTGCCAGCCTAACACTGGAAACCGGGGTTGCAACTACCGTATGTATATTTCATTTAAATTCAGTAATTCTTTAGAAGGCTTATGACATCAAAATAAAGGTGCTGGTATCATTTATATCCTTCTGAGAAATATATTACCTTATAAATCAAGAAAACTAATTAGAGCCAAGAACATTCTTTTTGTTGTTTTCTGAATTGTACACAACCTTTTTTATTGGCTCAGTGAATTGTCCCTA
This sequence comes from Amazona ochrocephala, assembly GCA_039720435.1. Taxonomy (NCBI): domain Eukaryota; kingdom Metazoa; phylum Chordata; class Aves; order Psittaciformes; family Psittacidae; genus Amazona; species Amazona ochrocephala. Next base: position 37,329,113 of record CM077881.1, read on the forward strand.
GTTGAAAGTAATGATTCCTTCAGAGCTAAACACTTAAATGTTTATTTAATAGAGAAGTAAGCCCTGAAGAAACAATATTCCCATGTGTCAAAGTAGTATATTTTTGAAAATACAGCCTTCTGCAGAAACAGATTTCAATTACAGTTCTTAATGCTTAAAATACAGTGACCTCAATGACTAATTTTCCCATCTAGTTTATACCTATGGAATATATAACAATATAACAACTTCAATATTACTGCAGCTGGCTATAACCAACAATAAAAATATTTACTTGAGAAATCAAATGCTACATTGTAAATCATTGCATAAACTGACTTTCTACACTCACAAATGTCACTAGCTCCAACCATACAACAGCAATGACAAGTTACTATGGAAACTAATATTTTAATTATGTTTTAGAAAAATTAAAGTGTGCATTTACTTCAGCATTACAGTATTTATTAGAGCTATGTAGAAAACAAACTATCTTGCATAAAAAGCACCATCCCAGAACTGACTCCTGAACCTCATGGAACTGAGATAGAACGCATCTTTCTGTCAACAAAGTACATGACAGGTTATATAACACTTGCCCTCTTTGAAAATAATCATTAACGAGTGGTGTCCCCCAGGGATCAGTGTTGGGACTGGTCTTGTTCAACCTTTGTGGGTGACATGGACAGTGGGATTGAGTGCGCTCTCAGCAAGTTTGCCAATGACACCAAGCTGTGTGGCTCGGTTGATACATTGAAGGGAAGGAATGCCATCCACAGGGACCTTGACACGCTTGTGAGGTGGGCCAGAGCCAACCTGATGAAGTTTAATCATGCCAAGTGCAAGGTCCTCCACCTGGGTCGGAGCAATGCCAGGCACAGCTACAGGTTGGGCAGGGAAGAGATTCAGAGCAGCCCTGCGGAGAAGGACTTGGGGGTGTTGGTCGATGAAAAAATGAACATGAGCCGGCAGTGTGCATTCGCAGCCCAGAAAGCCAACCGTATCCTGGGCTGCATCAAAAGGAGTGTGACGAGCAGGTCGAGGGAGGTGATCCTGCCCCTTTACTCTGCTCTCGTGAGACCTCACTTGGAGGACTGTGTGCAGTTCTGGTGTCCCCAACATAAAAAGGACATGGAACTGTTAGAACAAGTGCAGAGGAGGGCCACGAGGATGATCAGGGGACTGGAGCACCTCTCTTATGAAGATAGGCTGAGAAAATTGGGGCTGTTCAGCCTGGAGAAGAGAAGGCTGCGTGGAGACCTCATAGCAGCCTTCCAATACCTGAAAGGGGCCTATAGGGATGCTGCGGAGGGACTCTTCATTAGGGACTGTGGTGAGAGGACAAGGGGTAATGGGTTTAAACTTAAACGGGGGAAGTTTAGATTGGATATGAGGAAGAAATTCTTTACTGTAAGGGTGATGAGGCCCTGGAATGGGTTGACTCATCACAAGAAAATAAAGTATTTCACTTGATTTATTTTCCTTTTTTAGGACTAATGAACAACCTACATGTGACAGATCATACCCATGTCCCCTGAAGTATTACTAGTTGGTGCAGTATTACAGCAATTAGTATCTTATTAGTATTTACATAACAGAGTTGGTATAGATACAAAAGAAAAAGACTTCTAATCCTAGAAAACAGATGGAAATTGAATCAAAAAAAGGAAAAGAACAGACATACAAGATAAGAGCATTACTAGGATACATAAAGAAATGTATCCTAATGCAAAGAAATACTATTTAAGTGCCTCTTAGCTCTATATAAGCCCATTGAAAAGGCAAGAAGGTTCTGGAAATGAATAAGCTAATGATAACCTTATTTGCTAGTGCCCTTTACATAAATATCTTAAAATAGTTGCATCATTATGAAATAAGAGAGAGAATCATCTTGTGAATTAAAAAGTCCCTAAAAGATAAAAAGGATATGGTACAATTACTTCATTATTATTCACAATATGAAAGGAGATGCAGGTTGTTTGAAGGGTCAGCACTCAGATCCATGATATTCAACATTTAAGTAAATCGTGGAAAGTCTGAACATCAGTACTTAAGTTTGATTGAAAAGACCCAGACAATACAGAATACCTGGTGATGAAAAGCTAGATACAGACATCTCAGTGGCAATGTAAGTATGCAAGTAAAAATAACCCTACCTGGTGCAGTAATAGCCTCTATAATAACAGATAACACATTGCCACACATAAAAGACATCTGATGTCATAACGGACAGTTCTTTAAAATCGTTAGTTTAATACTCAGTAGCACTCAAAAAGGCAAATAGAAAACTATTAAGAATATCTCAAAAACATCGTATTGTATATATATCTCAAAAACATGCCATTGTATAAATTCCTGATGTACAATGTCTGGAAATCTCCCTGCAACCCTAAACATCTTACCTCAAGAAAAATTTACAGCAGAACTATTGAAAAGTACAAAAAAATAAGATACACTGTACAGAAGTTTCTAAATAGGAAAGAAAAAATAAAATACAACAAATAGGAAAAAGCTCCACAAGCAGAGAACACTCTGATTAAAAAAAAAGGAGGAATAAGACCAGGGAATATAAAATAAGGAATCATATGATGAAGTTGAAAAAGAGCACTATTATTCCATGTTTGTTTCATACAAATAGGAGGATAAATTTAGGAAGAATCAATCTTGTAAACCCACGATTGAAACCCACAGGTTTGCAACACACAGTTGTAGGATTTGACGGAAGTCAGTGGGTTCAGAAACAGGTCAGGGCAGAGTCTGTCATTGCCTATAAGTTATGATGGCACAGATTCCAGCTAAGTAGTGCCTTTCTTCTCTCCTTAAGTCACGGTTAAAACCTGTGAAGTATCCCAAGGCTCGGTAAGTCTCCATTTGTCCTGCATCTTTTATGTTTCCCTAGTGGCCACTATCCAAAAGACTTTATTCAATTGGTTGGATTCAATATCACTAGCTTAGCTGTTTTTATGGTTCTGAACTATGTTTCTGAAACCTTAAGCTTATTTTTCTTCAGTTTATTTTTATTGGTGTATACCTGATGCAACTGAACTTTGATATGGCTACTATTTTATTTATTATTGGATAAGAGTTACCTAGTTGAAAAAGTTAGGACATTTCACTCCTCCTTTCTTTTTTTCTTTTTTTTCCCTCTCCATTTATTCTTTGATTTTGCAATCTCATAGCTTCCCAAAGAAGTTATTTAAACTCAATTTTACATTATGGGACAGAAGGAACGTGTTCCTTACCTCACTCTCAAAAATTCACATCTCTGCAAAAGGGAGGTTAAGAGCACCCTGTGCAAGGTCAGCAGTAGGACAACATTTAAACCAGCATGAACATACTCATGCAAAACTATCAAGACAACTCGGAGCTGAAAATCTGTTTAAAATTTGCTGTACTGCAAAACATGAAAGACAGAATAATGGCAAAGGTCAAGGGCTGAAATCAACAGAAATAGATTCTGCCTGATGCACTGGACATTATTATCCTGTAGTTTCCTCTAAAACAACTACTTACCCAGCTGACTGCTAAATTCCTACCATTCAAGTCACACATCAGTCAGACAAAACACCAGGACTGCAGTTCCGTGGCGCTTTAAAACATCTGCCCCTTATCTTCCTCTACAGCCCAGGCTTGGCTGCCCTCCTCCTGTGTGCCAACACCACCACTTAGAAAATCCAAGCCTGCTTACAGAGCTTGAACATGCACAAACTAACTGTACTGGGCAAAAAAATGAACAGTTTGCACACATATCACCTCCCAACACAGCTCACTCCACCAATGAACCAGATTTAAGTGACAGCAAAGAAGGAAACAACAGAAACACTGCTGCTAGAGGAACCATATGCAAATAGTCTGATTCACTCTATTTTTTTCATCATTATTATTATTATTCAGTGTAAAGCAAGAGCTTGTACTTCCATAACATCTTATTTCCATGAAAAAAGTCCTTACTAAAGAGGAAAAAGTAGTTTTCTTCATCTTTTCAGAACACTATTCACTTCTCTCTAAACAGATATTATTTAAAGATATTTAATATTATTTTGGTCCCACAGATAACTAAAGACCTCCTTGTAGTGCAAGGAGATTCTAATTGACTAGCATTAGCAACTACATAAAAATAACTGAACTGGCCAATGAGGAATTGTCTCTGCTAATTGTGCAGTGCATTACAAGGGCATAGGAGACCCGGAAGAGTATGCTACTGTTAAGGTCTCATGTCAGGTTTATGTCTTGTTAAAGAATGTCACAGCTGTCAGGCAGCTAAATAGGATGCAACAGCTAAAGATAATGTAACACTGTTTGTCGTTATGCATATCATCTTTGGTATGTTTTTGTGGGGTGGGAGTCAGACTCAGCTGGCAATCTGAGTTTGATCTATAGAGCTCCATCCTGAAATGGAAGAGATGATTCTTCCACCAAAACACATGACAAGCCATGGGATACTACAGTTAACAATAACATCCTAAATTGAGTCACTTAACAGTTACTGTTAGACAGAAAGCCACAAACAGGCAGGGAATTACACCCTTGCACAGCTGTGGCAATACCCTATCACAGCAGTTTTAGTATTTCAAATCCTACAGTTGTTTTAAATTGAGAAAAATAAAGTGTCCTGAATGGCTACCCAGTTATGGCATGCTGCAATGTCTCGGTTCAAACTCCTACTTGCACTCCTTGTTTTCAGGAACTGTAAATGTAAGATGGTGTTTGGGACTATAAAGACCATCATAGGCCACACTCAAGGCTCTGCTCTCCATCCCTCCCAGCACCCAATTCAGGAAACCCACACACAAACATTTTAGAGGTTTTCAGCATAGTTCTCACCAACATACTATTTCGGGACATCCTTCTTCCCCTCCCACTTTTTGCCCTATATATCAAACTGAGAGATCCCTGCAAAATATTTTGGTTTCTCTGTCACCCTGTCATTATCAAGGGAACAGATACGTTTTTTTGCTTCTCTTCTGACATGTTTGTATATTGCAGAGAAATGAGGTGGCAAACCTAGATCCTCCCCTGTTTTGCACCTATTAGACTGTCAGTCATAAGGACAATGCATTTAATCAAATCCAAACGAACATCCCAGACATTAGCTAGGCTGAGAAAAGGCAAGAATGCTTCAAAAGGGGGTGCAATTCTTTCAAAATGACTCATTTCGTTAAGCATCGCATTTCAATAGCTGAGATTTGGGATTTCTTTGCCAGTTCACTAGATGTCCAAGGTTTCCTCTCACATCTGCTCAGAGCTGGATATTTAGCGAATTTTACTCAGCTTCTCCAAAGGGAATTTATGTAATAATTTAATTAAGGCTTCCTTTTGTGCAGCTAGCCAGCCTGGCCAGTGAATTCGAGGGATCCCAGGCGCAGGCAGGATGAGTATGTATACATATTTAAGCTGTACTGGTGATGAATTACACCACAAGGATAGGGGAAAAAAATTAAACTAAGACCCATATGATACTGCCAGGAACTTTCTGTACTTTCTTGAATCTCTTTCAGTAAGAATGGTGAAAAATTTAAAAATACTTTTGTTGTCAACAAAATATTTCTTCAATACCAGTAAGAGACAAAGTTAATGGAGCCTGAGGCTCAGTTATGAGGAGCTCTTTGGTGTTTCAGATGTTTGACAGAATTTCCTATTAATACAGAAGATTTTGAAACTCAGAAGTCTGCCTGCAAAGACTTCTAGCATTCCTTACACTTCCAAGCATTTCAAAAGGAAAAGTTTGACTCAGATTATTCTCAGCAATTTTCCCCTCACTCCAAAACCAGGTCATGCATCAAAAGGACGCAGGTCTGTAAAACCAAAATCTATTATTGCTATGTTAAGCATATTGGTCTTTAGGACCATTTAACTACACTTGCTTCAGGCTTACCTGAAATTGTAGTCTGGGATTTACTAATGTTCATGTTTTATTTTTCTGTCTACTCTCAAGACAATCAGAATTTATGTAGCTTGATAGAGTAATTCACACTAAACCATAAGATAATGAAAAATGTATCAAAAGCATGACTGTCCTGAGGATTTGCACTACACACAGGGGCACATACCTGAACACAGATTTATAACACTTACTACTTAAGCATATGAATAGTGAATGAACTCTATTCATTTTCATGCGGTCACAAAGGTAGCAGCAGAGATGAAAAGCAATTTTAAGTGTGCTGAAAAACTAGACTTGAAACAATGTGTAGGATACTTTCAGGGACATATTTTAGTAAATCACTTAAAAATTAATTTGGCATAGAAATACTAAGTCAATTCTATATTCAAATTTGTACTTACTTTCCTAACGCCAGTTTCTCCTCTTCTCCCAACATGACCAACTACTACTTCTCCCCTTTCCCTAAAAGGACCTCTTTTAATTCTACACCAAAACTTAACATAAGATAATAAAAGTATTTTAAAAACCTTTCTTTGAAAATCATTCTCCATTTCACCTCTTCTAGTTGTAAAATTCTAAATCTAGTTCCCATCAGGAAGTTTACAATAATCGGAAGTAGAAAATTTAGGACTGTTTTTATTGAAGCAATTAATCTCTCTTTTGATTTAAGAAATGAAAAGATATAGACCACTTCCTTAAGGAAGATCCACTGTAATGGCTCCTTTCAATTTGCATTATGGAATGCTGATGAAATTTCAGCCTTCCCTGTCCTGTTTCATTGTCCTTCCACAGTTTTTAACAATATATTCTTTGTCAGCACTCTTCTTTTATAGCATATTGCTCTATCCTCTACAACTGTTTTATCTCATTAAAAAAAAAAAAATTGGGAATTTGTCTTGCACAAGTTGGATATAGGGCTGGTTCCAACTACCTCCTTTTTTTTCTCACCTTCCAAAAACCTACTTACTGTCATTTTTGTCTTAAAGCTTCTCAAAATAAAATACACCAGTAGGGGATATATTGCTCTTCCCTGACAACTGCCAAAGCCTTATTTTGATAGAGATTTTTCCTGATCTTAAAGACAGCTGCCAAAATTCACCCACTCTTCATTTTGTGCATAGAATTTTGTAGTATATCTTTGGCTATCAGAAATTTCCACTTCATTACTATCAAGACAGAAATGTTATGAGTTTCACCTTTACCTATACTACAGTGTTTGGAACTTTTTGCTGGAGCAAGTTTTGACACCCCCCTCCAGGCTCCACAACTTTTGAATGTTTTGTTTGACAGCAGCTCAGCTGGCCTCACACATACACCCTATCCCCTTAATGACGATAATCCTTCAGTGTAAAATGGAAAGAATCACTGCAGTGAGATGGTTCAGTCAGCTCTATAACTAAGGATAAAAAGCACTTTAGATTTTCTACTATTTAGAAATTCAGCCAAAACCATGACTGAATTTCCTATTAAAAACTATGGTTTCAGCCTTTAGCTATTTTTAATTATTTGGAAGGGAAAACCCCCTTTCCCTCCCATTCTATCAAATTACTATTTCCTAGGAAAAAATTCCTTTTTTTTTTTTTTTTTTTTTTTAAATTGCCAGTACATGCTTTGAACCTGGACAGAACTAAGTAACTTTCTGACAGTGTTTGTAAATGATGAAACTCAAGAACTGTTTTTCCATTCCTATTTGATACACCTTGTGTACGCATAGGAGCAGATGGCACTAAGAACTCATATTTAATTAATTTCCATAAGAAATAACAGCCTGAAAGAGTAATGACTTCCTAGGTAGGATATTCCTTTCTGAAAGTTTAAATTTATTAAAGGCATGGGCTTTTCTTCATGCTGCTTGTTTGCATAGGAGAAATTCTGGCCAGCCTGATCAGTCACTATCAGCATTAATCACATACCTAACACCTGTGCATTCTGAACATTTCATGAATACTCATCTTCCATTTATTACATGCGATAAAATGTCTTAAAAAGTACAGAGAAAAGAACCTCATAACATACCTACTCAGGGATGCCAAAATTATTTTAAATATAATTGTGGTTAAATATACCAGTCACTTATTTTTAATCTACTGCACTGTGTTGTTTCAACTGCTGTTCTTAAGGTATCACATGCTACGGACATTTTTTCCAAGGCATATGACTAATCTCAACATCTTTGTTTTATCAATCAAGCTTGTAATCTCATCAAAACCAATATCAAGATAGCTTGGTAGGATCCATTTTCCCTCAGCCAATGCTGTTAGGCATTAATTACATTACCTTCCTTGTATTAACCACTGCGTTATTTTGCTCCAGATCAATATCAGACTAACAGGCCAGCACTTACTCTTTTTAAGTATTGGCACAACATTATCCTTCTGCCTGACATCTGAACCTTTCCCAGATGAGTTTAGTTATTTTAAAGACCAGTTCTATACAAACAACAAAAATGCCATTGCCAAAGTAGCTTTACTTTGATATTTTTGGTATAAAACTCTAGAATATATTTTCAAGAAGCCTTAGGCATCTAAATCTATACATATTAAAAGCATATATCCAACTTTCTAGTGCTTATGGGTGCCCAGAGCTCCTCTTACAGAGCAAGCACAAAAATGATGTTTGAAAATATTCAGATTTATGGTCAAGACCCATCAGGGCAAGGCTACATTCTGCTCCTTCTCTTGCTGGGCTCATCATGTAGATGAGCTCGGATTATATCCAAAAAAAAGGAGAAAAAAAGGTGCCTCCCTGCCTACTGCCTACCCTGCTGACAAAACACTCCCCAGGGGAGACCCTGGTCCATATCCTCCTTTGGCTGAGGAGACTTTAAACCCTATTACACATCTCCATGGAGGGTTCCCAACTGCTATACTGTCAGGTATTATGCAACTCCATCTGCTTCTACTATCATGTTTTATATGTACTACGTATGTAGTCACTGAGCTAAAGAGAGAGAAAAAGTCAACCTGACTCTACAGTGTAGGTGGAGGGAAGACCTACACCTCCAGACTCTGCTTCCATCACTTTTCAGTATTTCAGTGGCATGCTCTAGGCAGTGAGTTAGTGGCTGAGAAGAGACTTTTAAAGAGCAATGTAGCTAACTGACTGAAGAACACAGCATGGGATATTGCCAAAAAATATCTCAGAGCAGTTAGTAACAGAAAGCTAGTGATTAAAAACATCCAGAAAGAAACTGTTCCTACAATTTCTTAAATGATGTTTGCACAGCTATATTCATATATAGATACATATTAATTGTATTCTTCTATTTATATACACACATACATATATTTATAAATTTTAAAAAAACATGATAAAATTAGAATTGGCATCCCTACAGGACATGAATTGCATTGGAAGTTCTAAAACAAATGAAATGTCATTTTATTTTCCTTCTGCTTCTGGATATCATACTGCACTGTGTTACATAGAATAACCACCCATGTATCTTACTGAAAAAAACAGATGCTGTTACAATACAGATTTAACATTGTTTATATATCTAGATCAATGAAACAAAATTATTATGAAAAAGAAATTTTGCAGATGTCAAGACGAAAAGTTTTGACACTATCCATACAAAATGTATAATGCAAACCAGCTGTTAGTGAAGACAGCAGCGATACAGATGGGAGTCAGTAAGAGTCTTAGACCTTGAGCAAAGTTCGTATTCTGGTCAAAAACCTGACTTAGAAAACTGCTGTAACTGCTTTACTATTCATCTCTCTTTTAGGACTTTTTTTTATTTTTCCCCAAAAAAGCCCAAATACTACTTTTTGGGAATTAAGATGTCTTCCTCAAACAATACAGTATTTCAAATCAATGAAAATTATTTAACTGTTTTCCCCTGAAATTGCAGTATCAGTGACATAATTACAATTGTTCTTTACTTAGCTAATTTTTCAAATTACGGAATATCGCTTGGTTATGGCACTCAATTATACAGTGCTCAGCAGATTTCCTTTTTCTCTTCACAAAGCTTTTGAAGCAGCAATACTAATGAACCAAAATACTGCTCCCATCAGGACCAGTTTCTGTTCACTTCCTTCCTAACTTTACCAGTAAAAGTAACCATATTCTTACTAACAGCTAACCTGTGCCTAATTTCTTTTTATTATTTCTTTTATTGACAGTTCAGTGAAAACAGCAGCAAAAGTGTATAACAGCTCTAAATCACATCAAATAATGTTCTGCACTGACACAAAAATTACAGCATCTTTGAAACTTGTACTTGTTTTCTAACTCTGCCTCAGAATACCTCAAAGAAAGATCAGGTGAGCTGGAAGTATCCCTGATATGTCTCTCAAAATAACAAACTCTGCTCATTTTCTAAGAAATGCTCTGTAATCTATCAAAGAGGAAAATTTTTGTCTCCAACTCTTTCATTCACCCTGTGTAAGAATGACAACAAGCTGCTTGAATTTAAGTGAATGTGCAGCACAGAAGCATTCCCCGTGTGAATCCTTTTCTACCTGAGTGTGCTCTATAAAGTGTTAAAATGCCAAATGCTTATCCATTTCAGTCACCACTATAACAAATACACATATATAGTGCATAACAAAAGCACAATATCGAGATTCTCCAAAGAGGCCCTACGTTAGCTAGTTTTATCTATTCTTAATGAACAATGGAATGGCTAGTTTCTCACTGGGTACTCTGCTGGACCACAGCAGCTAATCTAAATAAAATGAAAGTGATGTCCTGAATGGAATCACAGAATGATTTGGGTTAGAAGGGATCTTAAAGATAACCTAGTTCCAACTCCCTGCCATAGGCAGGGACCACTTCCAATAAACCAGGTTGCTCAAAGGCCCATCCAACCTGGCCTTGAATACTTCCAAGAATGGGGCAGCAACAGTTTCTCTGAGCAACCTGTGGCAGTACCTCACCACTCTTTTAGTGCAGATGAATTTCCATACACCAACGTGGAGATGAATAGCTGGTTTTCAGTGATACCAAACCTCATACAAATACTTACTAAATTTTCAAGAAACTCTATCCTTCCTCCAAATTAAAATACCAGTTGAAGCCACGTCTAGGCCACACCATTCTCATATAATTAAAAAAAAAAAAAAAAAAAAAGGAAAAAAATTTTATATAATTTACGATTAGAAAGTACGGCTTGGGGGGGGGAGGGAGGGAGGAAGGGAGGTCATACAAAAAACTCCACCAACAAAAACCAAAAAAAAGAAGTCTAGTTAACTGATTTTTAGCCACAAAGAAATCCAGACAACAGAAGAGGAAGGAAAATGAAGAAAACCACTTATTCTAGAAATGTTTGGGAACCTCTTATCAAACCCATATAAAACCAAAAAAGGTATAAAACATTTCTCACAAAGCTTGTGTAGCTTAAGTTAACCAAACCTGGTTATCCTAATTCTATACATAAATTATATACAAAGTCCCATAACTTTTTAAAAATAATGTATTATTACAACAGCTGACTGAAAGCTTACTGCTAATTATGATCACTTACGACTTTAACAAGCTTAGGGAATCGATATGGTTTAAGAAAAAAAGCTCAAATACAGATTAAATATTCTGCAAAACTCTCAAATCCATTATGCTTCGATACAGCCATTTTGTACGCTGTTCATATCAGATGAATAGTTTATACTGCCAACCCTTAGCTGTTACCCTTCTGCATTCATAACTTTCATATTTGAACTTTCATCAGGTTGAGTCTAGTCAGGAAGCTGCCGTATTCCACTATGGTCCAAAGCAAACAGTTACTTGTGGACTCATTATTGCCTGGTTTTAACTAGCATAATGAGTTTGGAATATATTTTCAGAGCACAAGCTTTTAAAAGTAAGTAGTGTGTGCCAGACACAAGGTTTGAAGTTCGTGCTGTGAATACCAGATCTCTTTGTGCCCTTGTTCTTCATTTTCAAATGCTGGCTCACATACATTCACATTCTGAAAGCAAGAAGCATTAACGCCCTGCATGGAGCTAACATGCAGGAAATACACTGGAATAGATATTTGCCATCTTTGACTAACCAATCCCCTACCATTTTTAAAAAAGTGTGGCCTCTCTTGATCAAATTCAGTTTGGGTAACTAATAGAATTGCTTTAAAGGCTCCTTTGCTGTCCGTCAGGAAAAAAAAAATCTACTTTCAAGTAACATGTTTTATTGCAGTAATTTAACCTCATGACCTGTCCCAGGTATGTTATGCACCTTGGGAATAGTCATATTTCATCATTTCTCCTTTTCTGGTGACCTATCCTTGTTGAAGCAAAACAGGACAAAACCAAAGATAGGGATGGTGCTGAGAGGAAAAGAGAGCATTTGCCTCATTTGCTGCGTATTCTGTAAACAAAAAAGCTCAAGAGGGTAGATATGTAGATATTTAAGAAAAATAACCATTTTACCTCCCTTGTGAAAGGATGCTCTGGGAAACATAATCCCACTGCAACCAAGAGCAAAGAGGAGATGAGGAAGAAAAAAACCCAATCATCTCAAACACTAAGCATACTTCAGTGGAAGAAAATCACAGAAAATTAATATGCCTTTTACCTGGATAAGGCCTGCGTAGAGGAAAAGCCTGTAATTTGAATTATTTACCTAATAATTATATACAATTTTAACGAGAAAAAATAAAGAAGACCGAGATCAAGTTTTCTGCTTTCTTGTCTCAGCCACTTTTTCTTTCAAAGAAAGTCTGAAGTGTCCTGCTTGCAGTCTTGGTAGCAGCAATATGTGCCGCAATTCAACTTAAAATGGAGCAGTAAACAATGCAAAAGGAAGTCCATGCAAATTTTAGCCCACAATTACTGAAGTTTATGAGCTCACTCAGAATGTTATTCTGTGAATTGGTGGAAAAAACCTGTTATTTCTTTCATGAGCATTTGGACTGGAGCACCTCTCGTATGAAGATAGGCTGAGAAAATTGGGGCTGTTCAGCCTGGAGAAGAGAAGGCTGCGTGGAGACCTCATAGCAGCCTTCCAATACCTGAAGGGGGCCTATAGGGATGCTGGGGAGGGACTCTTCATTAGGGACTGTGGTGAGAGGACAAGGGGTAATGGGTTTAAACTTAAACAGGGGAGGTTTAGATTGGATCTGAGGAAAAAATTCTTTACTGTGAGGGTGGTGGGGCACTGGAATGGGTTGCCCAGGGAGGTTGTGGATGCTTCATCCCTGGTGGCGTTCAAGGTGGGGTTGGACATAGCCTTGGATGGCATGGTTTAGTGGGAGGTGTCCCTGCCCATTGCAGGGGGGTTGGAACTCGATGATCTTGAGGTCCTTTCCAACCCTTACTATTCTATGATTCTATGATTTGTGAACAACAAGGCACCAGACCATCAGGTGGCTAATTTAAGCATTAACAGTCCTTGGCAGGAAAGACAGCCAGACTGCATGCAGGCATTTATGACAGCATTTCTAAATGCAGGTTTTAGTCTGTAATCCTATAAATGAACATTCTTTTGTGCAATATTTTGACAAATCAAGGGAAAAAATGCCAGGAAAAATCCAGCAGATAGTATGAGTCACACCTTTCCTAAGCCATTTCAGGCATCTGTTACTACGGGACCATATGGATAAAACAGAAGATGCAGGTACCTTTTCCAGTCACAAGCATTCTAAAGATACACATATGGGTAGGATAACGGTGAAAAAGAGACCCCGATGTCATTGTCTGTTAATATTATGTGTTATGCTTACAACAGCTTTTCTCTTATCACTGTTATGGTTAATTGCTATTCACTGTTGCTCTTTACACTCTGTCACTCAAGTGCCAAATCAAAAGTAAAAATTTCACTGCAAAAGTTGTGGGATTTTTTTTTTAATTGTGGGTGGCGGTTGGGGTTGTTGTGTGTCGAACAGTAAGCTCCTCATTCCTCACCTATGATTCAAAATTTTGCTATTTTATTACAAGCTTCTTATACAGATAGAAAATCAGCTGGTTCAGCAGAATAGGCTGAAGTTGTATTTATTTTCCCCATATTTTTTAGAAGGTCACTGAATGATGAATGTGAAAATAGCTGTGACACTATGGGTTAATGGATCATTACCTATATTTGCATAAAACAGATAATAAAATTAATCTCCACTGGTCTTGCATTTGATAGCAAAAACTGAAGAAATATCACCATTAAAAAAAAAACTAACAATAAAAAACCTCACACTCACTAAATGCTATAAATAACATTTGCTCACCACATGTATTTCTATACATGGGTTCCAAAGTGTTAGCAGACCTATAAAGAATCAAAAACTTGGAGGCAGAATAGCCCCTGCTGGTACTACATATGTCCAACTGCACTTCAGCAAGAGATGCCATGACTAAAATCACAGTTTCTAAGACAGATATGTGAATCAAGGCACAAATCTGGGGAGGGCTATTCATCATATAATTAAGATCATATAATTAAAGATCATATAATTAAATAACCAAATTACAGTATATGAATTGCTTAATATTACAGTGATTGCACTTTAATCGTAGCATGATGTATCAACTTAAGAGTTCTAAAAGTATATGCCTGTTTTACTGCCTTTTCCCATCTTGGGCAGTTCAGGAATGTAGTGGTAAGAATTTTTCTGATCTCAAGGTGTGAACAAACTTGAGCAAGGGTAAAACCAGGAGAATTAAAAAAATAGAGAAAAGTGCCATTTTCAGGCACCTCAAAAACTATCAAAACCAGAGAGCAAAGTCTAAAACAATATGCCTTTTAAAATGCAAAATCATATATAATTACATACGGATTTGTGTGTCAGATTTTCAACCCAGTTGGGCTAAACTGGCTGCAGAAGGTAAATTAGTAACATTAAAGGAATTTGTCACAGTATTTTGAGGAATATCCAAGCCTTGCAATTATTTACCACTACATTGTTTGTTGGGTTTTTCTGATATGTATTTTTCCTTTTTTGAAGCCTTTTGAAGGGTTTGAAGCGTTCTTTTGTTTTTCTTTGACCTATTTTTCTTTGATTTGCATGCATCTTTTCAGCCCTGATGCAGGACTCTGCTGGTGTGGATCCAGCAGAAATGTTAACACTGTCTGAGCTTTTTCATTTCTTCCTTCCTCCTTCCATTCTGAAAGTTTTAAAATATATTATTTCCTCTCCTACTTTCTTATCAGTAAACCATATGTGGCACTCATGATGAAAGCTGTGTTATCACCTCCAGTCTTACAATGACAGTTCTGAGAGAAATCAGCTTTAAATCAATTACAGCATCAATCAACCTCTGTGTACTTCGAATTCAACAGGATCTTGTGTTTGAAAATATCCACTGGAAAGATGGTCTGAAAACATACACAGACGACTATCTTCTTTCTCTCAGTTGTAATGTCTTTTTGTTATAATGATAAGCAATGACACTTGAAATACAAATCTGAATCTCGCAGCCTGAACAAAGTTAGTGTTTCAGGATATTTAAAAAGAAGGAAAAAAAAAAAGAAAGAAAATAAGAACCTAATGCTGCCTGGTTTATCTCCTGTGCTTCTTCCTGTTGAGTGAAATAAAAGTGCAAATCCACAGAATATACAAGCAGTATAAAATGTTCTTTCATTGCCTGTACATCCCTTGCTGTCTTGCACTGAAGGTAATTGCTCTTTAGTCAGGAATTTCTGAAAAATTAGAGAAGAAGCTGCAACTGGTAAGTGCAACTGTGGGCATAACACAGAAGTGGCAAGGGTCCAACCTTGGAATGTGCTCTATTGCAAGACAGCATCCTCTCATTTGTCCTTACAAATCTAGCTAGAAAAAAAATTATCTTTCTGTTAGAAATCATTTCCAGATCTAGTATATAAATAAAGACTATATATATTGACATGCATATTTATTATCTGTCTTTTAAGACCATATTTCACTGAAATTCTAATTCTGCATTTTTTCACTAGTAAAATGTATCAACAAGTAATTTTGACTTGTATAACCCTAAGCATCCCACCAAACTAGTGCTAGCACTATGCTGTCTTCACTTATGACCCAAGTGCTGCTGAGAACATTGCTAGAGCTGGTCATACTTAATATGACCATAAGAATCTTTCAGCCATCCTTTGCAAACTGTGCCAAAGAAATAAAAAAATGAAAACCAACAAAACAACAACATTCCTCTTGAGAAACCATTAAGTTACATTATTTAATGGCAAAAGACTGCAGATCATCTGCCCATGTGCATAATCACAAAAAGCAAAATATTTCTTAGTGGGGAAAAGAAAGGAGGCAAAAAAGCCTAAATCTTGGTTTCAATCTTACAGTAAGAGCATTTAAGAATGTTTGCTTTGATGAGAACAGGCTAACTTCAAGTAAGTGCAAGCATTTGTAAACAAAAAAGTTGCTAAAGAAACTAAGCAAGCTACTATGAGCAGCAGTCTACCATACCTCTTGCTCACTGGGTAAGAGACACTAGATGCTGCCTTAGCATTCCTGTGGTTGGAATTTTCGTTCTACTTCAAAACAAACTGTCAGAAAACAGTATAGGAATTTGGGTTAATTTTTTTCGGCATGCAGCAGTTAGCACAATTTATTCCTATTTTTATCTGTATTTATGTGTATGTATGCATATATTTTAATAGCAAGAGAGCTAAGCAGGGATAGAGATAATGGAGGGGGTGTTAGAAGTACACGGCTTATTTAACTCCCATATTCTCTTTTTCTTTTCAATACAAAAGGAGGTCAAGGTTGAGCCAAAACAGTAATACTTTTAACTGTAAAGTCATGTAATAACAAAAATAACAGCATTCCATGGTAACTGCAAAACAAACCCATTTTTTCCATTTTATTACCCACTCTGAGAGAACAATGAGAGATCACACTCTGGGGGGAAGCACTAACTTCAGTTAGCATTTTTTATTAAGAAGTAAGAATGTGAAGTGAGGTGTGATTAGGGTCAGGATACACAGGTTGGCTGTCCTGGTATCCAGGTGCAAGACCAACACTGATGCTCCCAGTCTCTACATTCCTCTTAGCTGCAGGGTGTTAGGGTAGGATTCACCAGAAAGCAACCTCTCTTCCACAAGTGTTCTTAAAAGGGTCAAGTAGCAGCAAGTGAGGATGGTAAAGCTCAGGAGATGATTTGACAGGGTGGTTTAATAGACTGGCCTCAGCTGATTTAAAATCTTTGGAAATTTGCTTCTGAAGAAAACCTCCACAGTCAGTAGATTTTTCCACAATGGACAGAAAAGGACTAACGAGTAGTTTCACTCTGAAAGAACAGACAGGACAGAAAAGTGCGCATAATACAGAAACCTTTAAGAGCAAGGTGTTTCTGAATTTCAGATAGATCATAAAGCAGCTACAGGATGAGAAAGGAGACCATCTTTGCTGCTCATGGTGCCAGTAACAGTGGACAAGCTTTGCTCGTATTATAGGTAAAACATCTGCCTGATAATGCTAACTGCACTTCACAGCTGGACACAGAAAAGTTCTAGAATACTTGCTACAGTGATTTATCTCCAAATAGCTCTCATACAGGTACTCAACAATTCAAGGAAAAATTCTGTCTCATGGCCAGTCTCTGCTATTGAGGCCAAGTTTTATAATCATATAAGTTATATAATAAGCTGATGAAGATGGCTCTACCTTAGAATTAGCTGGGGCTTTTCTACCTATGTTTCTACCAAAGGCACTTCAAGAACCTAACTTCTAAGGTGGTTAGAAATGTTATTTTGCTTTCAGAAATAACAAAATAATTGTATGAAAAAAGGATTCATTATGAGTCTTTGACCAAAACCAACACCCAACCTGAACTGAAGGTTTTGTAAATGTTCTCCAACATTTCATTATAGCGATTTCACGTATCTTTCATCATCTTGTTTCATTCTGGGGTGATTTTCAAGTGTCAAAATAGAAAGAATAGAAGAGAGTCAAGACCAGTCAAAGAGTTCAGTTGGAAGGGGTCTGCAATAATCACTAAATCCAACTGTCTGAGCACTTCAGGGATGATTAGAATTTAAAGCACATTATTAAGGGCATTGTCCGAATGCCTCTTAAGACCTGTCAGGCATGGTACAAACCCTCAGCAAATATTACAGCAATGCTTACAAAGAAAGTCAACCCTCCTTCTAACAGGAATATCCAACCACATTAATTTCCTGCTTTTGGGGATATAGCAAACAAATACTAATGTCTCTCATTAAAACTTGAAACTAATGGCTAGTGTGGAATTTTTAATTTGAGATAAGAAATCATACTTTGTTACATGGAATAATTTGATTTTTTGAGTTTACACATTCCTCTCGACAGATCACAAACTTCAGGAATCATTTTTTATTCATTTAACAATGAGGACTTTAACCCTTATTTTACCTCGGTGTAAATACACTACATCTTTAGGCACATGTTCCATTCAAGTCAGAGGCAAAGGTAAGTGTACTATAATAAGCAAAAAGATACATATATATATCTATACAGATATAAGGGCATTATATGCTGAGAAGGGCAGTATTTATGGTTCATTATCCTAGCAATCTTTTCTTATTACTAAGTAATATTTACCAGTGTAGTGTATTTAGAGCAAAACGGCAAAGCATGTAACAGTGTGCTTATACTTAAGGATGTGCCCAAGTCCTTCTCTACTCAGCGCAGGCCACTGACCTGCATTCAGCAAAGCACTCACCTGAAAGCACACACACATTTGAGAAACTGCAATGTGCATTACCAGCAGTTTCGCTTAAAAGCAAGGAAATTGCCTCTAAAATACTTAAATCATTGCCGTGCTCGTAAAATACTCTTCTTCCTGTTCAACGTTATAAACTCTTCTCTCATGAGTTAATAGTTTTGCCATATTCAAAGCTAGGGAAGTGCACAGAAGAAAAGTACGAGATATTCTGTACTGACAATGAATGTTGCAATCTTCCTCTATTCCTGCAGTCCATTCAACAATGCAACCCTCACTAGAATATAGTTAGGCATTTAACAGTTAAATGCGTTTGTCACTCACACTCCTGGCTCTGCAAAAACTGAAGTGAAATAGATTGGCAACTCATAGACTCTACTTCATGTGGTTGTGTGAGTGTTAGAGAATTAGCTTGGACTAGAAAAAAAGATTAGCTGTCTGCCACTAAAGACACTGACATTGATGCGATGTTATTCTATTAATCTTAAATCAATCAATAAGCACAACCTTTATAACAAAATACAGAGAAGAGAGGAAAACAGGCACAAGATCTGGCTTACAGTTTGGAAATGTACCTTGTAAATATCTGAATGACAGTTTTGATGCTTTGGAATCTGCTGAAAGACAGACTTCTGCAAAGTCTGTACTTTGGTTTGGCTTTTTTTACATAATTTTCTATAAGGAAAAGAATCAGAAACTGACTGTATACACCTAAATTAGATTATGCTTGGCTCAAAGCTCCTAAGCCTACAAATGTTACTGCAATTCAAAGTACATTTACCAGATTATGTTCCATTCCTACTCATTTTTTAATACTTTGGTCTGATTGGGTTTGTTTTTTTTTTCTTGTTTCTTGGTAAATCAATAGATCTCAAAAATGAAAAAGTTTTAAGGAATTTGCTTTGAAGAATTATATCAGTAAGTTACAAAACACAAATAAAACTAACTTCAAGCACAGAACCTCCCAAAGCCACTTCTGGGAAGAAAAAACTGTACTTCCTATCCGAGGTTATTGTATAAAAAGCCCTGGAGAAATATGCATTTGCAAATCAGACAGCATTTGAATGCCATTTTACGAAGGTTGGCTTCTAAGAGGCAGTTGTCACCTAGAGGCTCTCTGATATTAACAGCAAATCACTTCTGATAGTGTGTTTTTCATCAGAAGCAAGAACATGGTTATAGCATTTTAATCTTATGCTAAATATCCATGTAATGGCCACAGGGGTGAGTCATAACTATTCTCTAATGAAATTATTTTTGTATATAGGTGTCAATGTCACAGGAGCCAAAGATTAATCTTTCCCTTTGGTTGGTACAGAAATGCATGGACAGGATAGATGTGTTCTTAAAACTGCCAAACCAGACTCCCAGGTTTTGCCCAATTGTTCATATTGTCCTATTATGAAGCAGAAATCAATCTCAGCTTTACTGGATGCTAAAAAGCGGCATTGCTATTCCATTTTTGTCCATTTTTTTCCTCATCTACAGTGACCTATCACCATCTACTTTTTGAAACTTTCAGACTTTTTAATATTGAACTAACATGACATTAGGTAGAAGGCAGTGATTTAAGGAAGCTATGTCAAATGATTCCATGATTTCTATTTTTTTTCCTCCCCTTCATCTTGCTTTAACTCCCATTTAAACATATGTTTAAACCAAACAGATCCAGACTTTGCTAATCAATCACTAGAATCAAAAAGTCTTCACTCTGCTTACCTAATATAGCTGTCTTGATGAGCTAAAGGCTGCTACCATGGAAAATATTATACTAGATGTATGCTAGTCTTGGACAGAAATATCTTAGATATGAGATTATTGCAAAATACAATTATTGAAATTGTAATTAAAACCAGTATTTAAGGTGTTGTGGAATAACGTATGACTAACAATGAATCTACTAGCACTAGTGAGAAAGCAGACTGTAACTGTAAGTTCTTTATTTCTCTAATTGGAACAGATCTTCTCTTTTAATGAGCTGGCAGAGGTATATCCACTATGATATGGTCGTTTGAGTCCTTACCCTGTACAACAGCTGGAGAGAAAGCGGCTGGTCTATCAAGCCTGTTCTGCTATTATCGTTTTACAGTTTATTTTCCTTTATAAGCATTTTGATCACAACCAGCGTCAGTGCAGCACATTAATATAGCACAGAAAAGTGAAATGGTGAAAGACAACTGTCTGGTTTATGGATTGGATGAGAAAGTTGGGGCTGTTCAGCCTGGAGAAGAGAAGGCTGTGTGGAGACCTCGTAGCAGCCTTCCAGTATATAGGGCCTATAGGGACGCTGGGGAAGAATTCTTCCTTAGGGACTGTAGTGAGAGGACAAGGGGTAACAGATTCAAACTTAAACAGGGGAAGTTTAGATTGGATATGAGGAAGAAATTCTTCACTGTAAGGGTGGTGAGGCCCTGGAATGGGTTGCCCAGGGAAGTTGTGAATACTCCTTCACTAGCGCTGTTCAAGTCCGGGTTGCACAGAGCCTTGGGTGGCATGGTTTAGTGGGAGGTGTCCCTGTCTATGGCAGGGGGGTCGGAACTAGATGATCTTAATGTCCTTTCCAACCCTAACTATTCTATGATTCTATGATTATGCTTAGTTTTATCCAAACTCTTTTGGCAGGCCCTGTCACCATGCTGCAGTGAGCAGAGATCAGATACCAACTGGCAAAACCATACTGCAGGGATGGAGACACAGAGCATACACAGATGAAAAGGATCAGCCAGGATGGCTGATCTTTGAGCTGTCAGCTAACTTCTTAAGAGAACAACCACCAAGGTCCCTAAAAATACTTGAGCAAGACTAAAAGGGATCGTCAAATATCTTCTAAGGTGATGTTAAAAAGAATTAAATACACAACTCAGCTCTTGGAACAGCTCAAGCTAGCTTGCTTCTATTTCATGCCAAATAAAAGCTGTATGAATCACACAATAAAATGTTATGGCTGCTGGCACAATTAATTAGAGATGGAAGAGAACACGACTTTCACCTCAGAAATGTCATATTAGAAGAAAAGCTGTTAAAATATTGTGACCATTTCTAACTAAGTCAGTACAGAAATTAAGAGATGCTAAGAAAATACTAACTTACAGGAAGTAATGAGAATATGCATCATGGTAGCATTCCTACTCTATGGTAATGTTTGCGAAACAACTTCTGGAGATCATATTGTGATGATGCTGGATCAGCAGTTCAGATGGAGAGATCTCACTTTCTCTACTGCTACTTATGGTAATAAGAACTGCAGCAGTATCTTCATGGGGCAGTTAAATCCATATATACTTTTAGGGAAAACAAATGTCCACAACTGATGCAGTAAGAAATAAGGTCGATCTTGGCACTCAGAAGTCTGAGCCTTCCTTCTACACTTCATTCAAACAATTGTATTCCAAGCATTTCAGGAACAAAAGCTAGTTCAAGAATTAATCAGGATTGATCAAGAATGATTACCCCAGTTGAAGAATTACTCAGGATTTCTACTACAATGTAAATCCCACTGTGTATTTTATTTATAGCTGGGTTCATCAAGCACTGTTTTTACGTAATTTGAGCATATAAAGCCCATATACTACATGCTATGCTAACCTACACTGCAGAAAAAGCCAGGGAATCCCATAATAATACAGTGAAGCAACAATTCTGAGCCAAAGAGAATAGACGTGAGATTTTTCAAGGCATATTCCTATTTCAAGCACAGGTAACACCATGTGTGCCTATTAAAAGTACACCTCCAGTTCCATTTTAATTGACAGCTACTGGTACAACTGCTTAACCTGAGCAAAAAACTTGCACTTCTTGCCATACATTCTACTTCTCTGAAGTCATATGGATGGTTGGTAAAAATAATAGTACACAAACAGCCACCAAAAAAAAAGTTAACAATGGTCAACGCATACTTTCCATTCACCAAATACCGTTGCGATCAGTCGTTATTATCAAGAGACACATGGATGTAGGACCCAAGTTTTGTCAAGCGAGGATTACTCTATTCACGATCCACTCATTTTAAACAAAATGATCAGTCAGCCTAAGTAGTATGTCACTTGTGTGACCTGATGGCTGACAGCCAAGATGTCAGCTGTAACCACTGATGCCTGATTATGCCAATTAGCACAAACACTATTTTAGAAAAACTTACATACACAATGCAATACAGCAGAGTTTGGGGATCCAGTTTTGACAAAACAAGACAATGGTTACACAATCAGCTGTGTGCATGTGTCAGTTCTAACTTCCAATCATGCCCATTTAGAAGACCTATAGATTACATACCCCTATTTCAATTGTATGTAATTACTATATTTATGTATGCAATTTTATGTAATTACTAAATTCAAAGTTTGTTTTGTTTTGGTCTTTTTAAGGTTTCTCTAAAGACAAGAGTTGCTGTTTTCTACACAATCCAGGGAACTTTCTGCAAAACAAGATTTAATAAATAAGACTTTTCATAGTCTTACATCCTGATATTATGGTTTGTATGCTTTGTTAGACAAGAGCTATGCTTGACTGACTCGATGTAAATCTCAACACTACACTGATACGCATACTGACACACTTCTGTCTCCACCAAACCTGATTAACAACGACTGACAAGCAGCTCTGTGTCTTAGAAATGAAACTTAACTAGGTTTTCTTCTGTGATGTTTACCCACAGGGAATGAGGAAAAAAATACATACTCATAGTTGGACTTTTTCCTCCTTGTATGTGAGAGCAACCAAGTTTCCCCTAGGTACACGTCTTTATGTTTACGAACAGATGCAGGAAGGAAGCATAGTTTATGCTATACCAGTTTTAAATTGACTCATTTGTTATTTCATTAAAATGCAGGATAACTTCAATATCCCCAGGCAACATTTCCACAGAATTCTTTAAGTCAAGATTTTCTATTTCTCTGAAAAGAAAAATTTTCTAAACGCTCGCTGATTCTATATATCATTAAAACTGCTGTTGAAAAAGGAAGTGAGAAAAGAACAAATTTTGTTTCTCAGTATTCTTCATTGTTTCTTAAAACAGCATAGGTTTCATGAACCTGTGAATACCTCTTAAATTCTATGATCAACAAACAAACAAAAAAACAGCCTCTGTAGTTTAGCATACTACATTCTATATAAAATTTAATCTTGCAAACTACTTCAGTGATGAACAATAGACTTTGATGAAGAATATAAAGCATTAATGTACTTCTGGTTAAAAATTTATTAACCCCAGATATTTTTTATCTTTCATGAAATTCCTATTAATGTCATTCGGGTGCATTAGTGACCCTAGAAGCTATCCTTGGACAATTATTGAACTAATGCTTGAAAATCTGGCACATACGGTATGCATCTTAAAGCCAAGATGAAAAATCATTTCAAAACTTTGTCATGAGAGATTTATTCCCAACCAATTATACTGAGTTTTTAAACAGGCAGTAAAAGAGAACCCCAGACCTGTGCTGCAGGTGATCAAGGGATATTGTTATTATTTGCAAAATATCCATTTCTTCAGTTTTAACCATGGTAATTAGCTGAGTTAGTGACAGGCACATACCCTTGATTTTGGACTCCCATTATTAACTACTTCTGTCTTACTCTTCCTTACACAGTACAATGTACTCAACAGTTGAATACCTGGATTTTACTACCAATTGGTAACTCTGTCAAATTAATAGTTGGACTTCTAGTTCAGTATCAGGAATTGCTTACCAAAGGTAAGTTACTGCTTCTGTAGGAGACATTCTATGTAGGTCATCAGACTAATGTTTTCTGGTCTGTAAAGCCACAGGGCAAACAATATAATACAGTAGGTTCACTCCCCAATTAATCTGATCCACTGGGAGCCCTTAAATTTTCTAAAAATTGGAATGCAGCAGGAAACACATAGCATGACCTAACTATCTGTGACTGGCCTGATTGAGACTGCAAGAGCTGTGGGGACAACTATACAAATACTCTTCTCTCCTGTATAACACAGGAAAGAATTAATGTAAAAGAAGGCAGCATTTCCCAAGGGGCCAACAGAAGGTAAGTGTTGCAAACAAGGTTTTTATTAATGCTGTCTTAACTGTTTGTCTTCTGAAAAGCCATTTCACTTTCAAAGAGATGAACAGTTCACTGCAAAGTTAGCTAGCAAGGTAAGTGTATGGACCCACCGCGAACCTGAGCTTGGAAACAGAAAGCAACATCATGAAGTATTTAATAAGCCCTATTTACCACATTGGGGGTTTGCTTTCAGTCTGGTGTCGTGTTGAAAAACTGTGAGAGAAGGAAAAAACCAGTCTCCAAAACCTTTAATTTACAAATAGCCTGTGTCTAGGCAGAGAATTAAAAAAAAAAAAAAAAAGTATTTTACTTGATTAGGGTGGAATTGCTCTATTTAGAATTGCTCACTTCCAGATCACATACAGCTAATTGAAGATATGTTACTTTTGCAAGGTTTCAGCTGTGATTAGTTACACTCAAAGGCATATGTGAAGAATAAATATCTATAGATAGAATTTGCCTATCTAATAAGCAAACTGATGCATATCAATTTGGATGAAGAATACTGTTTTACCAAGTGACCTTCCTTGGTATAACATGTAAGACTATGCTTGTGTCCTGGTTTTGGCTGGGACAGGGTTAATTGTCTCTCTAGTTGCTGGTGCAGGGCTGTGTTTTGGATTTAGTCCAGCAACAACTAAAACATGAATGTGTTAAGTGATACTTACCCTGAGATCAAGGACTTTTCAGTCTCTCATGCTGTGCCAGTGAGGAGGGGCACAAGAAGACAGGAGGGAGCAGAGACAGAACATGTGACCCAAACTGGCCAAAAGGATATTTCCACACCACAGCACGTCATACCCAGTATATAAGCTGGGGGGAGTCACCTGGAAGGGACTGATCACTGCTCAGGTCAGGCTGGGTATTGGTCAGCCCGTGACTGATTGTATTATATTGTGCATCACTTGTGCTTTCTGAGCTTTCATGTCTTCTCCTGTTGTTTCCTATTACTGTCATTATTGTTATTGTAATTATATGTTATTGTTGGTATTCTATTATCACTGTATGCACTTTAGTTATTAAGCTGTTCTTAACTCACAGTTTTATATTCTTTTGATTCTCCTCCCCATCCTGCCCAGGGGAAGGGGAGGGGTGGATGAGCAAGCAGGGGCATGGTACTTAGTTGCCGGCTGGGTTTAAACCACAAGAGCTTCTATTCCTCACTATTCTCTTGCCTGCATTGGATCTCTCATCTCTGCTACTGAACCAGGAAACAACCACTTTCCTTGGCTCAGATCACCTGAAAAAGCAAAAGGAAGGCTTTAGAGGAGGGACCATACCGGAGAACCTGTTTAGCAACAAGCAGCTTCACCTTTTATGCTGCACCTACATGCAAGAGGAGAAAGAGGGAGCTCATGGTTGGCTTCTTTTCAGCGCAGAGATTGCATCTACTTGGTGCTGTTGAGGCAACGGTAAACAAAAAGGAAAGAGGGGAGGAGTAACACTGCATGTTATACCCATTTGCATGGGTGTATGGAACATGCTCTGTGCAAAAACAAAGAACCTTTAAAGAAACTAAATGCTAAAATGTAAGAAAATATCTAGTAAACATGCATGAATTTTTAGATTGATATGTAATAGCTAAACAATGTGTTTTCCTTTCATTTCTCTCTCTCTTAAATACTGGACATATTTTGTAGAATGAAATATCACAGTATTTAACTTAGCTCATATAATTGACATCGAAATTTCTGCCACTATATTTAAGCTCCGCAGAATATATATAACTGATATGGGAAGGCAGCAAACAACCTCACTCACAACTCCTGCTGCAAGTTCTTCCAGTAACAGATATGAAGCAATTTTCCCCATAAGCCTCCAAAGATGCTAGATTCTTTTCAAGTCAAACCAACAGAAGTAGTAGACTCCCAACAAATTATGAACCTGTCTGTGACTGATCTGCTGATTTGCTCATCTCACAAGGTAGAGCAGACATCTCTTCCAGAGAGCTTGCAGGAGCTGCGCGCATGAGACTTCTGACATCTCTAATGTTTGCTTAGAAGAGTAACAGGAAAATTGGTCTGCCTGAACAGTATTCAATCCAAAAAGCAATTTACATAACAAAACAAAGTACATCATCGAATGCACTTTTAAAACAAAAAGGGCACTTGCAAACAAAGTATTCAGCAGCTTTTCTATTTTAATTATAACTATATACACAAAACACACGTCATAGGATAAAAATGGATGGCAATTCTCTCTCATTCTCCATCCTTGACCTCATTTCAAAACATTAGATAAGATGTCAAGGAAACCATTTTGAGGGATAGGGAACACTTCCACTTCAAGACTTATATAGTATTATTTTTTCAATATTTCATCTGCCTGTTCTATGTCTTCTTAGATGGAATGTTCTTTATTAGCCTTCACATAGCAAGACTGAGTGCCAAAAATGCAAGCACTCTAAATGCTCAGGATATTTCTCTTTTTAAAATGGTAAGTATAACTGAATATAATTGAATACTACTTGCCTGAGGAGATTGGAGTTGCAATATGTCTTACATATCTTAGCTGATTGGATAATATACTTAATGGAACATACCTGGGAAGATGAACTGCTTATCTAGTTGTAGCATATGTCTCCAGGAAAGATAAGACACTCGACTTTTTTTCCTTCTCAACTGATAGCTCTTGATAATTCACTTGTTTGTTCATTTGCATATACAAACTATTCTATGGAGTTCTGTACACCCACTAATCTAGAACAAAATGTGGACAAGAACAGCAAGCAAGCATTAGCTCGCTGTCAGCTTTGAGCTCCCCTGACCCCCTTTGCCATCAGGTCTCCATGGATAAAACAGCAAATCAGAAGGCCTTCCATACATCCTGTGCTTTGCCAAGGGCACTGCCAAGTGAGATCAGCCTTACAAGGAGCCTGGCCTGAACTGTAAGTCCTTAAACCAATGATTATCCATCCTGGCATAAAGTTAATTGTATAGATCCTTCCTTCACCCCACAGCCCTCTACTACTGTCAGCCATTGTGAGAAAGACACCTCACACATGCACACTCCAACTAAGACTTTTTATTAATCACCAATAATACCAGAATTCATGTTTACAGGAACCTGCTTCACAGGCATAAATAGAAAGGTAGGCCACAAAACACCCACCACAGCAGCATCCTTCTGCCTACGGCCAGAAGACAAAGTGCAGGTAAAACGAATTGAGATACCCAGCAATACTTTTTCCTGCAAGCTTTCCTTTGATGATGCGTGGCTATCTCAGGAAGAGCACTGGCAAAGAGCACCAGGCATAAGCATTTGATCTTATGATCCTTCTTTTCAGCAAAACCTTTTCTTTAATGAACAGAGATGAGAGCTATTATTCCATTTTTCCATGAAAGGATGCAGTCAGCTTCCTGTGCAGCTACACTGTGAGTCACTGCGTCCCAGGGCCTTACTGACAAGGTCGGAACAAACTCAGCATTGGGAACAACAGATAAGGTAGAAATAAGGTAGACTAATCTTGCTTGGAGAAGGGGATTTTAATCAGAGGAATCAGAGTGAGGTCCAGCTCTGAATAAAAGTTTCTGTCTGGTGGACTTACGTGCAAGCTCATGGAGCTGCTGAGTAAAGTCTGTGTCCTGATTGGCTCTGGAAGGTAGGCAGGTGGTATTCATTAATAGCATAGCTCTCTCCCAGGCAATAAAGACAACTGAGGTAGGAAACTTGCTGACACAATAAACACCATTCCTGAAGCTATTTGGCAGAGTCATGGCCAAAGTCAAGAAAATAGTCATATGAAAACAGGTTTACAAAACTTCGAAAATCCTGAAGATTCTTTGGTGCATTTGGCTGCACTGCACACAAATCATGAAGTAGCTACACCTCTAAGAATCAGAGAAGGTGACAGACCTTTTTCTTGAAGGGGTCAGAGTTCTACTGAAAGTTCTACTTTGGGAAGGAAAAGAAAAAAAAAAAAAAAAAAAGGAAAGATGTTGAACAGGTTAGAGAAAGAAATTGGGTTTTGGCAATCTCCTGTTTACTTACATTACTATTTACTTATATTAGTAACTACAGGGAACACAGTTTTTACTGCCAACAACCTTGCTAGCCAGTAGTTCACAAAGAAATTACTTAATAGATTTAATAGGTGTATCATTTCCCATATTAAGTTACCAATAACTAGAAATACAGTTGTGAAAGTTGATGTTCTATAGTCTTGGTAGCAGGTCACCCTAAGGCCACATTTTCTCGTACTGGCTGGTTCCTGATTTAAAGATCAGGTTTAATAACTCAACTTTAAGAACTCACTGAGTTACCACAAGCATGGTAGAAACACTTCATGGCTCAAACACATAACACAACTTAAAATTTCTGATATTGCTTACAACTTGGGGGGTGGGGAGATTGTGGGAGGGAACAACCAAAACCAAAAAAACAGCTCAACAAGGAGTGGTATAAGCTTATCTGTAGCCCTTTATTCATTCAGTATAGATGCTATTGAAGACTGAAGACTGACTCTAGTAAAGAATGGGTGTAAAACACCATAACCCCACATGAAACTCAATTGTATTCCCATTAGGTTTAGTGGGAATGGTATTGGAATTTGATTTGTATCACACAGAAACATTTCCATACTGAAGACATACCTATGCGATCAAGGAATGCGCTCTTGATTCTGAAAATACTCTTCCCTTTGAAAACTTAGAAAGTTTTCTTTCCATTTCCTGCAAGCTACCAAATGTTGTGAACAAAATAGTTGTGATAAGCAGGCTACAAGACCTAAAACATACTGTCTTCCTACTTTTAGTACAGGTCAGTCTTTCAGAGCAGGATACAGCCTATGAAAAAAAAAACCAAACAAAAAACTCTTCCTGCGTTTCTTTTCTTACTCTCTGCTGTTGTTTTCCTCTTCTTTTTAATGGTATTTCATATAAAAATGTAACAAAGGAATCGTTAAGTTTTACAGTCTACATCTAAAAATGGCTTTCAATAAACTAAACATGTAGGTACAGAGCTCTGGAGAGAGTCTCTTCCAACTTCGACAAAATGATACAATTTTATCAGCATCGACAATAAAGAACAAAATCAAAAAATGGTGAAAAGGAAGTAAAACACTCATAAGGCCATACCTTAAACCATGTAATTACGGAACAGTAAAAGAAGAAACAGTAAACAAGTGAAGGAGAAATCTACCCTACTATGATATACTCCATTTAGACTGATATTTGAGAAATTATTCCAGGCATTCTGAAAACAGGGAGTTGACTGGACTTCTTTCCTGGAAGACTGCTCTTAAAACATGGAGGTTATTTTTAGCTTGTTTGGTTTACTGTTTGCTTTTTTTTGTTTGCTTATTTACTGTCTAGTGACAGTGTTAAAAATGGAAGAACCGATTCACTAATTCACAGGAACATCTTCTTCAGAGTCCAGCAGAAGGTAATAAGTAGTTTAATGTTAATTGCATTATGCAATGAAAATTAAAATGTTTCAAAACCAGTGAAATTGATACATAGCACTGATACTCCAGAACATTTAATGCTAGCATAAAACAGACACCACCACACTAATCCATACTAAAACATACAGCAAAGGTTCACTGAGGGAACATGGAGATGGGCCTCCATCTGTAAAGCCTAATTAAAACATAAATCTCAAATGAAACAGCCATGTGGCACAATAAATAATGAAATAATTCTAAAGTTTGAAGTCATTTTGATCTGTGGGTTTGTTTAGAATGGTCAGCCACATAAGCAACACAAGTCAGTGCTTGCCAATAAAGCAGTCAGAATATGAAGTGCAATACGCATGAATGCTTTCAGTGTTGATGTATACATTTCCCTGGAACTAAACTGCATAACTGATTTATATTTTCATTCCTTTGTTTTCCACAATAAATCCTTAAAAATGTCTTAAGAACAAAAGTTCAAGGTCCAGCTGCTCTCACAATCAACTTCATCTTTCAGAACAGTTGAAACAAATTAGGATAAAATTATGATCTTGAATCTTACTGTGGTTGGGGGACATGCTGTTTCCAAGCATTCCGATTAATTATGTCCCTTTGAGCTTTCCTTGGTCATGCTGGGGTACAAGTAACCCACGTGGTTTAAGCAAGTGTGTTTTTATAAGAACAAATATGCTAAGCTAGGGGAAAAAATTACACCTGAAAGGGTGAAAGCAAAAGGTAAATAATACTAAATAACAAAAAATCTTCTGCTTCTTTGATGGTGAAGCATATTCACTGTTTGGCTTCACATCTTTCAGTAACTACAGAGAGAAACTGAGGTTTCTGTTCTGATCTTTAAGAGAAAGACTAGAAAGACTTAGAAGTTGCAGGTTTTATTTTCATCTAGATTCTCCCCTCCTGATTAAAAACCATGAGATCACATGGATTCATGTGTCTTGACAGAGCTTTTCGAGCAATTAAAATCCTCAAGCCATAAAATATTTCATTTTGATGGACAGAAAAGATAACACAAAGCTGTGCAAGAGAATAAATCTGAGCATGTTACTGAGCTGACAAGAAGCTTTCCACTACCAGACTTTTTTGATAAATGTGTTCAGGATGTAACCTCTATGTTTGCCTGGATGTGAATTAGTATATATTGCCCCTCCCTAATCCAGTAGCACATAGTAATGATTAGACACTTCCCGAAAAGTTGCCATCAATCAATTTTTCAGTGATCCACCTTTAGTTACATAGTAAAATCAAAGGATTTTTTATAAACTCTCAGCACTGGCCTAACTGAGGCTGACAAGAAAATTTATTAAAGACTTCAGATGAGAGAGCAGTAGGCCAGCCTCTGAAATTCCATATATATTAGGGCATAGTATGTGGCAGCTCCCATATACTGATAGTGAGCAAAAACATAAGTTATCTTAATAACAGTATTTTTAAATCAGTTTTGAGTTACTACTTTTAGTGATTACCTAATCTGAAATGCTAGCATGTAGCGTATTTCAAGATCTTCTATCCATTTGGCATGCACATTCATATATCACTGACATTCACATATAATTTTTGAAACATCCCTGCACAGTATCAGATTAAAAATGTGTTTCTGCTTTTGTTTTGAAAACAGTACAATAAGAAACACTGAAGGACCAGCAGGTCGAGGGAGGTGATCCTGCCCCTCTACTCTGCTCTCGTGAGACCTCACTTGGAGTATTGTGTACAGTTCTGGTGTCCTCAACATAAGAAGGACATGAAACTGTTGGAACAAGTGCAGAGGAGGGCCACGAGGATGATCAGGGGACTGGAGCACCTCCTGTATGAAAATAGGCTGAGAAAGTTGGGGCTGCTCAGCCTGGAGAAGAGAAGGGGGCTGTGTGGAGACCTCATAGCAGCCTTCCAGTACCTGAAGGGGGCCTATAGGGATGCTGGAGAGGAATTCTTCCTTAGGGAATGTAGTGAGAGGACAAGGGGTAAGAGGTTCAAACTTAAACAGGGGAAGTTTAGATTGGATATGAGGAAGAAATTCTTTACTGTAAGGGTGGTGAGGCCCTGGAATGGGTTGCCCAGGGAAGTTGTGAATGCTCCATCGCTGGCAGTGTTCAAGGAGGGGTTGGACATAGCCTTGGATGGCAAGGTTTAGTGGGAGGTATCCCTGCCCATGGCAGGGGGGTTGGAACTAGATGATCTTAAGGTCCTTTCCAACCCTAACTATTCTATGACTTGAGAGACAGCCAGCGTATGCAACCTTAACCAAATCCTACCAGTAAAATCCATCTATTTGTTCTTTTGCTACTAACTTGACTAGATAAACCACACGGTAACAGGCCATGACTCCATAAATCTTCTCATCATTTGCCAGCTTCGTACAAAGATCAAAGCTTCACAGCAACACAAAGTTTAGGAAAATGATTGGGGGCTATCTAAATTTACAGCAGTTTATACAGCAATGCCTACAGGAGCACCAGAATGATTTAAGAATCATTTACACCTTTGCTCCTTATCACAGAATCACATAATGATTTGGGTTGGAAGGGACCTTAAAGAGATCATCTAGTTCCAAACTTGCCACTAGACCAAGTTGCTCAAAGCCCCATCCAACCTGGCCTTGAACACTTCCAGGAATGTGACATCCACAGCTTCCCTGGTCAACCGTGCCAGTGCATCACCACCCTTACAAGGGAAGAATTTCTTGCTAATATCTTAACTAAAACAGTCCTCTTTAAACTGAACTGCTCTTTCAGTTCAAAGCATGATGCATGCAGTTATATTTTCAGTGCTGAGGTGCTTTTGGAACACTGTCCCCTTAATGGTATGCACTCACATCCCTGATGAAGTGCTATAATCATCACATTGTTTAAGTTTGCCTGCACCACTTTCTCACAACCAGATTTTGACACATGACAAACTCCAAGCACATCTGCGTTCACTAAGTAACTCCCAAGGGATTACTGCTACAGTAATTATCAACCATAATCTCTATTAACAGAGACATAAAGGGGCAGATAAAGACAGGGTATCTTTAAGACATCCATTGGAAATGTTTCCACAGTTTGAAAACATAGAAAATTTGAAGTTTTGGCTTTTCAAAGAAGCATGATACATATTTGCTGTAATTTTAGCTGTAGGAGAGACTAAGGTTGCACTTTGTCTTATTTCTTAAATCACAAGAATGAGAATAAACAGAATGAGAATATTTACACAAGTATGCTCATTAGAATAAAGTTCCTTGTAAAATTTCACCCTTCTGTGAAACACTAATAGCTCAAAAAACAAGGTTAACCTGATTATATACACAGGACAACAAACACATCATTTTAAGCATCAGCACTGCATTGCTCTCAGTAGGCAGCTCCAGGCAGAGTATGGATCAAGCCTGGACCAACCACTGTCAAAGGAAGTAGAAAATGCAAATTAAAACCAACATGTGAACTAACCTTTAGTGAAAAAGGGGGTGGCTGTGATACTGCCATGCACGCTGAAAGTATACCACTCCTTGGCTTTTGCGTGACCACATAAAGAGGGACAATCTGTGCTTGCTGTAATGTGTGCAAGAACGATTTGTGTTTGCTTTCCTTTTCTTTGGGAGAAAGGCAACAAAAAGAGGGAAGATGGGTGTATGCTCCCTGTTTTGCCACAGCATATCAACACACTTGATATCAACTTGCTCGAAAGACAGACTGCACATCCCTTGTGAACAACAGGCAGCCCCAAGAGGATGTACAACTCAGCAACACAATTTTTCACATATGCCTTTTGAATTATGGGCACTTTGGGACAACTACATCTTTCGGCTTTTTTGCTGCTTGCAAAGCATCTATCTGACCTTCTACTGCTGTAAGAAACACCTGCATACAAACCTCATCAATAAACAGTCTCGCATACTGCTGTTATTTCTGGTTTGAATTTTACACAACAAATTACTAATGTAAGATAGAAACTGTTTATGCAGTAATGTGTTTTTAACCTGTCTTTTGAAGAGGGGTTCTTTGATTAATGGCAAGTTACTGTGAATATTCAATGTAGTCTACCTCTCCATATTAACAACAAGATAATTACAGGTAATTCATTTAAAGAAAAAAAAAAAAAAAAAGCTTTCACATGTGCAACTTTCAGCCCAAAGATAATTTGCATTTATTCCAAAAAGTCTAGAGATCATGGAAAGGTGAAAGTTCTTTCCTGATTGCCAGCTTACACCTGGAGTTCTACAGGGATCTTATTTTTTTCATTCTGAAGTCCTTTTATTCAACTTCCACACTAGAACAGCATCTCAAGCTTTTGAAATGAAGCTCAAAACCAACACAAGTGATTTCTGTTTCAGTGAGGCAGTCCATATCTGACATTCAGCAAATGCCCTCGCTGGACTCTTGAAGGGGATGGAGGGGCTTATACAGTTGCACAAGCTTGCCACACTGATTTGCAAATGAGCTGGCATCGGTTGCTTAAGTGACTACTTCAGCTTCCTGTAAGACCTCCTTTGATAAGATGTATATTGGAAGAAAGCCATACCCTGGTTTACCACCTTAAGTTTCTTTTACGTTTGCCATTCGGCATGAAGACCTAACCTTGCCATTATTTTTTTGCACAGCACTTCCCCACTGATTTCAGGTGGATCGATAAAGCAGTCTGACGATTGGAAAACATAGGGCTGACTGCCAAGCCAGTGCCACACCAGTGGAGAGGAGCATCTGGGAGGCAGCCAGTAATTTAAGGGGACACCTAAAGGCCCCATATTTCCCACAACATTTTAACTGACTTGCCAAGAGTCTCCACCACCCCATCTTCCTCTCTGAGGAAGACATACATCAAGGAAATCAGTTATATAAAATATGTGGTGAATAAACATTACTTCTAAGGAGAGACTTGGCAGAAAATAATCCTTTACTTCCACCAGCTATTTTTATTTTTACCATGTCATTAATATTCATATATTCCTATCCTGGATTACCTAGACAGAAACACATACCTACCTGCATACATCACATTCAGTGTACCTTGCTTGTTTGAGCTAACTGTGGAGCACAAGTGCTATCTGCTGACCCGCTGTGGTTCAAGAGCAGACCTGGATTTTTCCAGTCTAACCAAGGCACTGGCTATGACGACATTACAGGATGTCTGGTCTGAAGTTTTCCAGTTCAGCCAAAAAAGATATTCATGGAAAGGAAACACATCTGGGGAAATACAGACATACAGTAGTCCTACTTCTGCCAAATTAGAACGCAGGAAAAAATCCGCCTTCAAATGTATTTATGCTGGGTAATGTCAGATTGCGCTACATAATTTTCAGGAAGCAAACCAAATAATCAAAACCAAAACTGAAAATTAGAAATAGCTGAGAATTATAAAACACAATTGATTCAAAACTGATTAATGAAAAAACTGTATATATTAAATAAATCTCTGCCAGAAGATATAACTGAGACAGGATGCCCAGTAAAATACAGAATCAGTTTAGATATCTATATGAATGCCTAGAAGTTATCACCATTAAGGGTGGTAAACTTGACAGAACAATATAAAAATATCCAAAATCAGTAAATAACTACTTCTTTGTACACATTGGTCTCAGCAAAACAGCTGAGACTTCTTTACGGCCATCACAATGTTCTTCAACTTTCAATTAGAAAACTATTTATTTCATCAATAAACAGCTGTCAAGAGACCACTCCTTCTTTATGACCCTCCAATTCAGATGGATTGAATTATGGGTCAATTTTTCACACAATTTCTGTGTAATGTGTATTTTCATTGTCTCTAGATGCAGCAACTGCCTTTAATTCTTATGGAGTCATTGAATCACAGAACCATTGAGGTTGGAAAAGACCTTTAAGCTCATCAAGTCCAACCACTAACCTAGCACTGTCAAGTCCACTACAAAATCATGTCCCTAAGTACTACATCTGCACATCTTTTAAATCTCTCCAGGGATGGGATGACTCCACCACTTCCTTGGGGAGCCTGTTCCAATGCTTGACAGCTCAATTTTTTCCAATATCCAGTCTAAACATTCCCAGCTGCAACCTGAGGCCATTTCCTCTTGTCCTATTACTTGTCACTTGGGAGACTGACCCCCACCTTGCTACAACCTCCTTTCTGGTAGCTGTAGAGAACATTAAGGTCTACCCTGAGCCTTCTTTCTCTGCCCTTCTCTGGACCCACTCCAGCACCTCAATGTCTTTCTTGTAGTGAGGGGCTCAATGCTGAACACAGTATTTGAAGTGGGACCTCACCAGAGCCAAGTAGAGGGGCACAATCACTTCCCTGGTCCTGCTGGCCTTGCTTATTTCTGATACAATTGCATGCTCCACTGTAGCAGCATAATCAGTCAATACTGTATGCTCATGCCATGACCACCTCTGGTTACGTAATGTTCTGGTGCAATACCAAGTTTGACCTTACTAATCATTTCTAACTGATGCTATTGATTCATTCGGAAAGAAAAAACACAAGCTTCCAAGAGAAGTCTAAGCCTTGCTAAACAGATTATTTGTGAAAGAATCTAAGAAAAAGAAGTGAAACCCATTCTTTGGAAGCATTAAAACACACTATAACAAAATCCATTTTAAATATATCACCTGGAACAATAGTGCCCTGCAGGGAAGATTAAATTCTCTGTCTTCTCTCCAGTGAGTCTAAGCTTATTTACTATGTATTGAGCTTTGCTTCAAGTGCTATTCAAAGCAGCTTTGAGACAAATCACTTATCACTAATTGCTATCTGTTCACTGTGGTATGAATATGTACACATCAGTTTTTAGGGCACTTCTTCCTTATTTCATTTTTAATTTAAATTGACTCTCAAGTGAATTGGAAACATCCCTCAGTGACACACTCTTAATTATTTTTTTAGTTACAAAAGTCATAAAAAAAAATCAATGTTATTATTAAGACAAATACATTTTCTGTAAGTCACAAAATACTAGTACAAGGTAGTCCCCTTTTAAATATGTGGTTTACTTTCTCAGTATTATAGAAAAACCTTCTATTGAAAGCATAATTCAGTCCATTCATAAATCGCAAGCTATCTAGAAAGTTTTATGAGTGAACTAACTACACTTTGAGAAAACCTGAAGAATCAGGCAATGGAAAAGTCAACTTTTCAAG
Organism: Amazona ochrocephala; assembly: GCA_039720435.1. Classification (NCBI taxonomy): domain Eukaryota; kingdom Metazoa; phylum Chordata; class Aves; order Psittaciformes; family Psittacidae; genus Amazona; species Amazona ochrocephala. The sequence continues at coordinate 37,366,061 of CM077881.1, forward strand.
TGCAGGAAGGTCATGATTTTTTTTTGCTAAAGCAGACTATAACTACACAAGTTTTACTAACACACAAGTTGTTTAAGAACCAAGAGATGACCCATCCTCACAAAGCACATTTCACAGTCAATCCCCCACCACACTCATCAACTGCCTAAGCAGAAGTCAACTACAAAAAAGTGCCATTTCTATTTCTGAATATTTCTTCCATGTCATATGGACATGGCTGCAGAAAAATCACTATCACTCCATTAACTATTAGGAGTTGACTTAATCTACTGTGGTCCTATGGACCAGAGGAAAAATTAGATATATTCTACCCTATATTTGTATGCCACTTTTACACCAATATAGCCACAGTCTCAAGTTAAACAGGCTGCACTTCGGTGATTCATAGAATCTTAAGAAATAACATTCTGGGGAAGTAAATGAGACATATTGTGTGATGGTCATAGATGGGAAAGTGAAAGAGAGAGAGGGAAATTTAAATAAAATAAAATAAAAAAAAATTAAATGAATAATAGAAAACTACAACAAGCAAAGAGGAAGAGCTTAGGAGACAGGGACTGTCACAGCAGTAAGCCACCAGGATCTGCCCTCACCCCTCACCCAGGTCCATGCTGCAGACAGTTTATGCAATATATTTATTTCTTAGCAAAGTGTGATTCAAAATGAAGTTCCTAGCTTCCTGACCAACTGGACACTGAAATAAGAAACTGATGCATACTGGGGTTTTCTTTCCTGTTTTGATGCCTCATTGCGATATTGTGTCCCTCGCTCTGCTACAATTTGAATGTAAATCTATTTGGGATGTTTTACACTAGTAACTCTAGTATTGCAATACATAGAGTCCATTTTAAGCGCTAAGTGCTCCCAAAAGGTATCTGTCATACTGCCACGTTTTATTACGCTCAAACATCAGTGAGAGAAGGGAGAGGACGAATGCTTGCACATTATGATGTTTTACATCGAGGTTGTTTCCCTGGCTGTTCAGGAAATTGCAGAGCTGTGCAGTTTTGGATAAGCTCTCAATTATATTGATATAAATGCTCATAAAGAAAAAGTAATTTTACTTTTAGGGTCGTTAATACTGAAATGCAAGGAATTTGATTCAAGCTACATCCTATTAAAGAAACCAAAGTTATTTAAATATATTTCTTTACGCACTGCTTTCATCTCACAAAAATCTCCCCAACAACATACCAAACTTCGTAATGCTCGAGCAGTGCATTTTACAGATAGCTGATATATTGAGGCAGTGCAGCTTGCCTTGAAAGGGTCAGGTAATTCCCCACTGGCCAAGGACTCCTACCATCACAACCAGCTTTTTATTAGTGATTTTAAAGTATCATCAGCCATCAAGGTCAATAAATAAAGTTCAGAGTATCCATTTAATTGATAGGAGGCACAGGGAAATTTCAACAATATTGTTATTACAAATTATTATTATTAACAAATTATTATTGTTATTAATAAACCTCCTTTTCTTGTGATTGAATATGTATGATGCAGATTTTGATATTTAACACCAAGTATCATGTAAGTATTAACATGTAAACAGTGAAGCATTTGTCTCACTTGATATGAACATAAAGTCCTTAGGAACAAAATACTGGGTAGAAATTTATAGTTCACAGGAATGAGAGTTCTGAAATTTCTCTTTATAACTGAAAATTTAATTGATAATCTGTTTGATCCACATTAAGCAAACATTGTGGGAAACAAGTGGTTCTGTACTCAATACGCAATCACAAAGCAAGTTCATACAAAAACTTCAGAGAACACTGAACATACACCACAGATTGGTATATAGTAGGGTGATAGTGAAGGAAATCTTGGGATATTTATACATCTACTTTTAAAAACATAGAATAGGAAAATAATTCAGTTTATGGTATTATGACTTCCTTATATGGTACATTCTTCCTATGTCTGAGTGACAATCCCCTAAAGCCAAGTATATTTTGTAATATAAAATGCCTGTGATCACATGCTGTGCTAAATTGTATGGGATGATTAAGACCTGCAGCATTACTACTGCAAACTAGTTCAGTTTGTATACCCTTTATCATCTACAAGTTGGCAGGCAAACAGATACTTTTCTCCCATACAAATATTGTTGACAAGATGATTATTAAAACAAATTTGGAATTCTGAATTCTTTCCTTCCAACCCAGAGTTTCATGCCTTCAAGAAATACTCAGTAAAACATAAACAGATTTCCGCAGCCCCTCTGTCCATGTCTCAAATGCTGGATTGAGTTTCCAGCTCACTTTTGTTTAAGTTGGATTTCTGTGTTCCAGTGCTCACACAGCTCTAAGCAATATCTTCTCATTTGTATGTGTCTGACCTAATTTGATTCCATTTTTTTCCTAAACCTTAGAGGTAAGATATAAATGTCAATACGAATTAAACTTTGGACAACGTAAATCTCTTTAGTCTTTTACATCTTTTTAAAAGAAAAAAAAAAAAAGAAACAAAGAGAGAAGCCTTCAGCTGGAAAATAACCAGGCAATTTAAAATAAGTATTATCCTGAGTTTCAACAGCTATACTGCCTTCGACTAATTCATAAATGTGAAAATGATTGCTAATGTTCTGATGTGCATGACTGAAAATTCTACCTATGTTTTGGAAATACTCAGTCTAGCTTCCAGTTCAATGTTTTTGCAAGATATCTGAATTCAAAAAATCTGTGGAACTGATTAGCAAAATTTAAATTTTACACTAAACTTAGTTCCAGATCCTTTAATTCTATTAACAGTCATTAAAACAAATAAAAATCTAGATTTTGTATGCAGCTAGAAGAATAGGTGGCATTTATACAGTACCTGTGTAGCATTTCAGCCTTTTCGTAATTTGAAAGCAATCTGAAGTCAGAACAGACAAGTATAAACAGAAGTAGACAGAGTGTATGACTTTTATTTTCAGCAACAGAAAACTTATCCACATCTTTTGTCCATGGCAGGGGGATTGAAGCTAGATAATTTTAAGGTCCTTTCCAACCTTCACGATTCCATGATCTTTCTTACCATGGTAGCCCATGGCTCCAGTTTACGAACACATGGGATGTATTTAATGCATATTGAAACAGGGGCATTTTTTATATCATCATAGAATCATGGAATGCTTTGGGATGGACGAAAACTTAAATAGATCATCTAGTTCCAACTCCTCTGCCACCAGCAAGGACACCTTCCACTAGACCAGGTTGCTCAAAGCCCCATCCAGCCTGGCCTTGAACACTTCCAGGGATGGGCATCCAAAGCTTCTCTGGGCAGCCTCACCACCCTCACAGGAAAGAACTTCTTCCTAATATCTAATCTAAATCTATTCTTCAAATTTTTTGTTCAATTTAAAAATAAAAAAATAAATAAAATCCACTTTGCAAAACAGACTGTGAAAGTGTGAAATCTGGGACTAGCTCTTCTCTGCTTGCATCCTCCCTCTTCCCCTTGGATCCACTATGTTAACTCCCACCACAATGTTTTGTCCACAACGGAAACCAGGCACATCTAGTCTTCAGCATTTATTTCTAATGTTTTTTAACAGCTCCTTGCTGTAACTTTTCTTTTTCTCCAAGAATTTAATCACACTTTAGCAGACATTCAGCAAACGTCAGCTGCCACATTAGAAGTGAAGGATATATTACATGAGTTTTATATTTATAAAGTTTTACAAAAGCCACATGCAAGATTGCTGCCTGCCTTTTCTAGCAATGCCGATAAATAAAGAGGTATAAAACAACTGCTGTCTGCTTTCTAGCTTACAGCTTCTGAATTTCCTAATGAATGAAAATGAAATGGCCCTGCTGGCAAGTGGCAGAACCTTTATTTCCGATTCCCCCCAGTTTCAATGATGAGGTAAAACCTCTTGCATATCAGCCCAGCAGTGCACACCCTGCTCAGAGGTACAGAATTCCCCAACTCTGCACTCCTGAAAGCTCCTAATCCTCCTGCTTTCCCCTTCTCCTTCCAGCTACCTCTTAGGTGCCATTACTTTCATAAATAGTTACATTTTAACAATAATCACCACTGCATATCCAGAATCCTACACAGTTAAATGCCAAGATGTTCTTAGTTCCAGATTTACTCATGACTTAATTTTTATTTCTTGGCATTGGGAGATGAGGAAAGAAAGGAAAGTGATGAAAATGTACTCTTAACAAGAGATTTTTCAAAAATACGTGAGTAACATTCATTGCTCAGAACACATTAAAGAAATTGCATTCTAGAGCAGACTGCTAGCAGGAGCTTGAAACAAATGCTGCTAATTGCACTTTTCAGAAAAAAACCTCCGGTTATGATAACTAATCAGCTGGGAATATTATAATCTGGCAAAAAAAGCTGTCAATTGAAGGGGGAATTTTTAGCATGGTTTATGAGCCAGAATTAGGACAGCTACAAATGTCTCACAGTATTTGGCAACATTTGAGGAAAAGCTAAGTTTTAACTAGGTTAAAAAAATTAAATAAACTCAACTTAAACCCGACACCAACAAATGGGACAGTTGGGGAAAGATAATATATATGAAAAATATTTTTAGCACTAAGTATCTGTATATAAGCACTATATTTTGACATACACACACACTATGTATACACACACACTATACATATATTTAGTGCTAAGCCCCAGGATTCCAAATGTTTCGTTATTCTCATTTTCACTGGAGAAACCACATAACCCCTTTGAACCTCAGTGTATGTGCTGAAAAAGCAAGGATAAAAGTGTTTATAAAGCTTTGAGGTATTCTGGGAGACTTCAGTGTCTCGAAATCCTCAGAAACCCAGAGTAAAAGCAACTGGTTGGTCAGTTAGGACAAACAGCTCAAGAAACTGGATGTTTCCTGATGTGACTTTGCACTTTAATCTTTTACCAAAACTCCAACTGCTATTTTCTTGTCTGGGGTCCCAGCTCCTCCGTTCTGTCCCATGTTCCATTAGAAGCAGATGGCTTCACGGTGGTCATAGATTTAGTGATTTTTCTGCCCTGTTACAGACCAATAAAAAACACTGATAATGAAAATTTGGAATAATCCTGCCTGTGACCAGCATACTTGCCTTACCCTTACTTGCGCACTAGAACACCATGGTCTCTAACTGGGGTAAAGAGTTTTTGACTGGGAGGAACCCAGCAAAAAAAAAAGAAAAAAGACCAAGCAACCAACCAACCAAAAACACACTACTGCACACACATACACAAAAACAAAACAAAACAAAAAACAAACAAAAAAACCAACCAACCAAACAAAAAACCACAACAAAAAACAAAACAACCCTACCACCATCAATAGTGCAACCCCAAAAAACAATCAATCTATACAGGCTGAGGCAAGCAGCTAGTCAGCAGCTGTTCCGGAGTCTGAAGTACCTTGTTGTAATACAACTCCAGAAAAGAAAAGAGCTACACATGACAAGGAAATTTTGATTTTCCTCTCAAACTCTAAGGACAGGCAACATTTGTAACTACCATCATGCTACTTGCAATTCAGAGTCCCTGTAAATACAGTGTAGGATACCAGGATTAAACACCTGCACTGGAGAGGACAAAACCTTTTCACATACAGACTACACAAAAAGACAGAAGTGATGAACATTGGAGAGTAATTAGAAAAATATAGAAAAGTGTTATCAAAACTTCCAATCACCTCAGTTTTCAAATGACAGTCTCCAAATAGAAGTATCATCATCAAAACAATGCACTTTCGAATTTATCATTTTTGTATAATACACAGTTGTGTCTTATTATCTGTCATCATAGATCAATGAAGTGTCCTGGGACCACATTTGGCCCTTACTAAAACAGCACTGGAAAAAATACTGTAAGCCTTACAGCCTAAAGACTAGAAAGAGATACAATTTGTACGGAAATACAGTATCTTTCACAGGACTAAATACAATTTTGGGAAGAAAAAGACAACAAATAAGCTTTTTCAGACAGTGTGTATGTACACTTGCATGTGTTTCCCATCTACAGCAAACAGTAGATATTGCCCATCCCTACAAAATATGATAGCCTTCAGCCTTACAACAGTAAAATTAGTGCAGATTATGTTACATAGTGACAACGACACTTCATTTTACTTCTTGCAAAGGAAAAAAAAAAAAAAAAAAAGACTAAAAATACCTTTGGATATCCGTGCTTATTTAAGGAGTTCCAAAGACTTCTAGTTATTCAGTGGGATATATGAAGTATTTATGCTCAAGGCTAATAGGATCACCAGGAGAATAACCACTAACAATTAGAAGTCAGAAAAACAAACTTACAACAGTGAATGGCGCTCATGCTGAAGTGATCTGGCACATTTAGGAAATATCACACACCAATTAACCAGCATATTTAAAGAGTTGATAGAAATGTGCAGTTCTGTTTCTTAAAAGGTAATAAAGTCCATATGATTAACAACTGGTGTGTTTACCTGTGTACATTTTATATTATCTTTTCTTTCCTCTACTCTTTTTTTTTTAAGAATCACTATAGAATCTATAGCAAACCTAGAGATTCTCAATTAAAAAAAAAAAAAAAAGGATAATAGGTGAAAGGCAACTAATGGGTTGCATTAAGTAAAAGATTCACATTGGTACAGGCATAAAACAAAGTAAAAATTTACTTCAATCTAAAAGCAGTAACGCAGATCCACAGAAACAAAAATTATTCAGACTGGTGCTAGGACAGTGCCAAGCAGCACTCAGGGAAATGCTGATCAGAGAAAGTCTTTGAAGATCGTGCTCTAATTCAAGACTAATTGATCCCAGTCCACTGGAATCAATGAACCCTTTACCATGGACTTCAGTGACATCAAACTGCAAAATGCATCTGGTGTAGCTTCTGCTCTCAGGTCACATACCATGCCTCCAAGCCTGCAATGGTTGCTCCTTACAGCTGAAGCAACGAGCAATAGCAGTCATAGACATCCAACCCTAAATAACACACTCATGGTGTACCCAGTGCATATTCCTTTTGGCTTGATAGTTTGACTTAGTAAAAATCGCAGAACTGTGAGGTGCAAACTTCCTGTCAAATCTCGGATATGGCATTCATGTTGGACTTATAAATGAAAAATCTACAAACTATCTTAAAAAATTAAAATCTGTATATGCTGCCATAAATAACAAACAAGGAGATATAGTACATAAGGAACAATTCATTGATCTGAGACACAAACAAATTTGGAAGTTCTTTGATGCCAGACAGGCCATTACAGTAAGTGCCTTTTAAATACCAGATTTTTATTTTGGATCACCCATACATCAGCATGTTCTTGAAAGACTTAGTTTAGGACTGGTCATAAAGAAACCCTTAGTCACTTGTAGTCCTATTACCCAAACTCTTACACATTTTTCTCCAGAATAGTCACTATATGACCCACCTCTTGCCTCAACTTTTACAAGTGTTGACTAGACTGGGACTTTGAAGTTAGTTATTTTCTGAAAACATGGTTGCCACTGAAATGAAGTCACACTGTACAGATATTTTGTTGCTTTAATTGCCTCAGTGAGTCCTCTTTAATTTCTTCATTCCTGGTGACAGTCTGTGGTGCAAACTGGCACCCAATGCACTTCTAAAGACCACCACCTCCAGATTTCAAACTCCAAAGGGCAACAAATGGAGCACAGACATTTAGGAACTGCCCACTGACAATAAAGTTCTTGCCCTGGGCAAGAAATGTATTTCACATTCCATACAGTGACACTGGAAGCATTTTCATCATTACATGAACAGTGGGATTGAGTGCGCCCTCAGCAAGTTTGCTGATGACACCAAGCTGTGTGGTTCGGTTGACACACTGGAAGGAAGGGATGCAATCCAGAGGGACCTTGACACGCTTGTGAGGTGGGTTGATGCCAACCTGATGAAGTTTAACAATGCCAAGTGCAAGGTCCTCCACCTGGGTCAGAGCAGTCCCAGGCACAGCCACAGGTTGGGCAGAGATTCAGAGCAGCCCTGCCCAGAAGGACTTGGGGGTGTTGATCAATGAGAAAATGAACATGATCTGGCTTTAGTGTGCGCTTGCAGCCCAGAAAGCCAAGGGTATCCTGGGCTGCATCAAAAGGAGTGTGACCAGCAGGTCGAGGGAGGTGATCCTGCCCCTCTGCTCTGCTCTCGTGAGACCTCACTTAGAGTATTGCGTGCTGTTCTGGTGTCCTCAACATAAAAAGGACATGGAACTGTTGGAACAACTCCAAAGGAGGGCCACGAGGATGATCAGGGGACTGGAGCACCTCCCATATGAAGATAGGCTGAGAAAGTTGGGTCTGTTCAGCCTGGAGAAGAGAAGGCTGCGTGGAGACCTCATAGCAGCCTTCCAGTATCTGAAGGGGGCGTATAAGGATGCTGGGGAGGGACTCTTCACTACGGACTGTAGTGATAGGACAAGGGGTAACAGGTTCAAACTTAAACAGGGAAGTTTAGATTGAATATAAGGAGGAAGTTCTTTACTGTAACGGCGGTGAGGCCCTGGAATGGGTTGCCCAGGGCAGTTGTGAATGCTCCATCCCTGCCAGGTTGGACACAGCCTTGGGTGGCATGGTTTAGTGGGAAGTGTCCCTGCCCATGGCAGGGGGGCTGGAACTAGATGATCTTAAGGTCCTTTGTAACCCTAACTATTCTACAATTCTATGATTCTATTACAGGAGTGATTGTGTCTATTAGTGGTCCATCTATTGGTGGGGAATATTTGTACTCTATTGCTGTGTTTTATCTGGTTTTGAGCCTACAAAAAGAAGTTGCAATAAATATTTCATATCCAAACTCAGAACAGGGAAAAGAAAAAACAAACAACAAAACCCCAGCACTGCACAACAGCCATCCCAAGGGGAACCACTCCCACTCATAGACAGCCTTCAGCCTCATCCCAAAAGTGCAGTCAACTGCAAGGAGTTTTGAACTACCAGACACTTTGCTGGTACAGCCACTTGAAGTGGATCACCATGCAGAGACCTGCCAACTCAGATCATGCATGCAACACAGTAGCTGTGGTCAGGGTGCTGTGCCCACCACAGCAGTCTCTGCACACCAGCGGGAGCTGGCTCCCCTGCGGAAATCACAAACCTTTCTCCATTCAGACTCCCATTTCTGTCACCCCAGGATAAAAGAAACAAAACCAGTTGGTGGTCTCTGTTCCCACAGTGTGATTCAGTGCTTCCACAAAGTGATTCAGTGTGGAACTGAACCAACTAACTTGCAAGCCCCATAAGTAAATACTCATTAAAAACAAACAAACAAAAAACAAAATCAAGCAAGCAACCAACCAACCAAAAACAATACACCAAGCAAAACAAAATCTCCCATTTTAGCAAGTTAAATTTTTTCATTGAGAAGTTTGTTGAGCACTGGGATGTGTTCAAAATTATTGGTGAGTGCATGGCCAGTGTCCTGGGAAGAAGAGGGTCAGGATGGGAGAGCAGTAGAGGCTTCAGGCCCCGATATCCCATGCTAAATTCCCTCACAAACTGATGTGCTATTGGCAACACTACAGCACAAAGAACATTTCCCTGTATTTCACAAGGTATTGGCAATAGCATTCAGCTTTTCCATAGAAACATGGAATCCATATCTCAGGACCATAACTGGAAGTTAAAGGGAATCAATGTAAAATCATTATGTTGGTGAGTATAACCACATATCCAATTAATTTTCTCAGGTAGGTCCTACATATCTCATTCAGTTAGCCACACATCATATTAAAAAGTTTAACACTTTGGCATATAGTTTTTTAATATCCTCTAAATAAAACACTACATATGCACCAATGCTACAGATAAATTTCAGTGCATTCAGTAACACTACTGTCTACTTAGATTCTAAAAACACCAGGGCATTTTATTTCTGCATTTGCTTCCTTTTTTCTGTCTCTATTGATTCTTGGACAATTACAACCACTTCTATTCCCTTCTTACAGTTACTATCCTTACAATGAGACACTGAGACCATGAAACCACCTTCAAAATGTTAACAATCATAAGAAAAAAATAAAAATGTGTTTTATTACTAAATCAATGAGAAAACGAGAATTTATATTCAGAGTCTTTTTGACAGGAACATCTCAGTTCCATCAGAATTGGTAGATTTGAAGCTCAGCATACACAAGATGCAATGTTCTGTGTCCATGTTTTCAAGATATATAGCACAGTCCTTGGCACCTTAGGTTTGCATGGAAAAGGCTTCAGTGCCCCATGGTTCTGGTGGAACAGAACTGGTTGAAACAACAGTAAGAAACTTATGAAGGAGTTGGAAAAGAAGAAGAATAAAATAACCAACCTCAGCACAATTAAATAAACTTTCAGCAAACTCTCTTAAAATTAACATGACTGCAAAGTATCTGTTCTGGGCTGCTAAGAAGCAATCAGAAGTGGCAGGATGGTTGGAAGTAGATGATCCTTAAGGCTTCTTCCAACCCAAACCATTCTATGAGCCTATGATCTCACAAACCATGGAGATAGTGTTTATACAGAATCCACTACTCACCCTCCAAGAGTATAATCATTTCTGGAGGGACCAGGGCCTGCAAATGTATGAGCACTGATTCCAAAACCACAGCCAGATGTTGTAGACTTATCATTAAAATCGCATGGAGAGACACTGTTTGCAAAACAATTTCATTCCAAAATCTCTTGACTGATGCTTGAATGCAAGCCCAATTTGCAACTGGCAGCACGTTGGGAAGCTCTTGAGCAAACCAGCACATTGCCAGCCCTCACTAATGCAGCACACTCTCCAGTCAATCACAAATCCTGAATACGTTACAGAACATAAGGATGGCTGTTCCTAATGTGCAGTGTATCAAATCTCTGTATTTGAAAGCAGCCTCAGCCTTCCAACTGCTATTCCACAGCTTTCCCTGGTTTACTTTGCCTTTTCACAGCCAGTATTTTCAAGCAGCATTAAAGCTTTCCCTGGCCTCTGTGGAGAGCAGCTAAGAAAGATCAGGGAGTGGAACCTGCTATACTTCCTCTCTATCCTGTTCTTTATTTGAGGGTAAGCTTTTTTCTATTTTATACACTAGACGGACTGTTAAAACTTCTTTCTGCAAGAGTTCATAATTTCTTTTACACAGCATTGTCTACGTACATGTCCCATAGGTTAAAGGAATTATTGCGTGCCCTTTCCAGTTTGGTGGGTTATTTTAAAACTACTTTTGTTTTCTTCTCCACAAGCTTCAAGCAACAATAATACACAAAGTAAGACCTTTTCTTTTGAAAAACTACTGCCCTGAATAAAGTCACTCGACTTTACTGTTTTGGAACAAACTATAGGATCTACTCCCAGACAGGATTTTCTTTTTTAAAATCAATGTCCTTTCCATTTTACTAAATTACAGCTGTAAATGATAGGAGTATGGCAAAGCCACTAAGAGTCTAGTTCTCCCACAGATAAAGCATTCAAACTATGACCTTAAAAATGAAGGACATTAACTGCATTGGAATAGTAAGTTTTCTCTGATTCTAGCACAATTCCCACTAAAACAGATTTCCTGAACTGAAACAGATTTCCTGAACTGAAAATTGCATAGTTGAGTACTGCTCTACTTGAAAACCTTTGAAAGCAATTTTGCAAAAGGAATCCCTCCATAAACCACATTCCTGCTCAAATAACCCTCATAAAGTCACAAAAAATTGTAACACAATAATTAATTTTTACAAAGATATTTTACTACAGAGACCCTATAATATTAAGTGTAGTATGATTCTTAATATCTTTTTATACAGCAGGTTCAATTCCTTCTCAAAGATTTAATCTCAGTGACACAGATACTATATTACAGGAAACATATACACTAAAAAGATACAAGAAGAGAAAATCCAAAAGTTGAAAATACTACAATTAATCTTACAGTTTACACCCTAACTTTTTCTGTTCCCACATTACATTGAGAAAAGCTGTTTTTACTGAACTGCAGCACAGCTGCCTCCACGGGGCTCTCCATGGGGCTTTACCTCGCCAGCCCATGCAGCAGCTTGGCTGTCCAAGAAGCTCTTGGGAAACCAAATTTCAAGTCTCTTTGGTCCATTCGCATCCCCTTACCCCAGTAGGGCAGAATGAAGGGGAAGGCAGGGTCAAAAGAGACCTTAGTTTAGCTTAAGAGATGCTAAGTCTGCCATAGCCTAAAACAGCAGCAAATTAACTGAAATGTTGAAGCAGGCGAAAGGCCATTTATGAGTAATAAGATCTTGCATTTTTCATCTTTCCATAACTTAAATTAAAACACAAAAATACATGAAATCATAGAATCGTAGAATCGTTAGGGTTGGAAAGGACCTTAAGATCATCTAGTTCCAACCCACCTGCTATGAGCAGGGGCACTTCCCACTAAACCATGCCACCCAAAGCTATGTCCAACCTCACCTTGAACGCCGCCAGGGATGTAGTATTCACAACTTCCTTGGGCAACCCATTCCAGTGCCACACCACCGTTACAGTAAAGAACTTCTTCCTTATATCCAATCTAAACTTCCCCTGTTTAAGTTTGAATCCATTACTCCTTGTCCTCTCACTACAGTCCTATCACTACAGTTCCTAATGAAAAGTCCCTCCCCAGCATCCTTATACACCCCCTTCAGATATTGGAAGGCTGCTACAAGGTCTCCACGCAGCCGCCTCTTCTCCAGGCTGAAAAACCCCAACTTTCTCATCCTGTCTTCATATGGGAGGTGCTCCAGTCCCCTGATCATCCTCGTGGCCCTCCTCTGCACTTGTTCCAACAGTTCCATGTCCTTTCTATGTTGAGGACACAAGAACTGCGCACAATACTCCAAGTGATGTCTCGAGAGAGCAGAGTAGAGGGGCAGGATCACCTCCCTCGACCTGCTGGTCACGCTCCTTTTGATGCAGCCCAGGATACCCTTGGCTTTCTGGGCTTCAAGAGCACACTGCCATCTCATGTTCATTTTCTCGTCAACCAACCCCACCAAGTCTTTCTCCGCAGGGCTGCTCTGAATCTCCTCCCCTCCCAACCTGTAGCTGTGCCTGGCATTGCTCTGACCCAGTGGAGGACCTTGCACTTGGCATGGTTAAACTTCTTAACGCTGGCATCAGCCCACCTCACAAGCGTGTCAAGGTCCCTCTGGATGGCATTCCTTCCCTCCAATGTATCAACCGAACCACACAGATTGGTTCATTGGCAAACTTGCTGAGGGCACACTCAATCCCACTGTCCATGTCACCCACAAAGATGTTGAACAAGACCGGTCCCAACACCCATCCCTGAGGGACACCACTTGTTACTCGTCTCCAGCTGGACACTGAGCCATTGACCACAACTCTTTGTGTGTGGCCATCCAGCCAGTTCTTTATCCACCGAGTGGTCCACCTATCAAATTGATATCTCTCCAATTTAGAGACAAGAAGGCCATGCGGGACAGTGTTGAACGCTCTTCACAAGTCCAGGTAGATGACATCAACTGTTCTACCCCTGTCCATCACCTTTACTTTGTGGGATTAAGACAAAAGCATATTACTATTCTCATTCACAATTCAGTGCCTTAATAGCACACTTCTGCAATAATCTGTCTTTCAAAAACTGCCCCAGACCCCATCAGAAAGGTCTAAGTGCTCATTTCCTGTTTCTCCTACTCTACACACAGCCCTGCTCAGCATCTTTCAGCAAGATGCAGCAGGCAATCTTATTCTGCTTGATGGCACTGATACATTTTACATAAAGAATATTCATTGGGTCAGCGTTAAAAATATATTTTGAGTAAAAATAACATTCAAGAACCACTCAATGAGGATGTTCAGCTAAAGACAACTGCTTCATTTGCAGTCCTGCTCCAATGAATGCCAAATACTTAATCTACAACTGCCACAGTATTTCGAACATAACCCAATCCATCACGCACACTGCATAGTGGAGCATGATTTCTTGGAAAGCATAAGCCACTAGTGGAAACTGCCAGTTTGAGTGGCAGCTGAGATGCTTGTTGAAGATCTAAAGCCTGGATTTACATTTCTTAAATGACAGGCAACTATCTTAACTTTGTGGATGTAGCCTTTAATTGTTCCTGCGCCTGGCAGCCTAAGCGGACAAGATAATGGCTGTGTAAATGTCCTGCTCAACTACAGTGTATTCTCACCAAACTCACGCTGTACATGAGGAGTCTGTGCTGTTGACGACATTGTGAAGCACAGCATGCCAAGCATGAAATGTGGAATTTCACTGCCAGTTTGAATCGTTAACCTATACACAGCATAAAAAGTGAATCCTGGATACTTGGGCCTTTCCTCAGGAGGTGTGGTGATGTGCTTCCTCCATCCTCCCCAACCTGACCTTCAATTCCCAGCTATACTCAGGTGATAACACCAGTGGTAGTGGCAATGGATGCATCTGGGTTGTGATGGCAACATCTGGCTCAAAGTGGACTCAGGGGAGAGAGGTAACAACACAATAGCCAGTAGCTAATCTCAGACATATGAACACCACCCTACAATAGTCCTGGTCAAGATCCAACCCAAGCCAAGCTTGGAAAAAAGCCCCAACTTCTGTAGTTAGTATGCAAACATGACCATGAGTCAATTATGTTACTCCATGAATAGTGGACAAGCCCAGGGCCCACTGAGATCTCCTACACAGCAGTGAGCTGCATGCCAGGTCACTTCTTGAGTAGGGATGCCTCTCAAGGTTACTTCTTGAGGTTGAGATATTCCTTGATGCAACAGATCCTTGGTAAGTGATTAATAACTTGCAAAACTTTGAAATCTTAGCTAAGTGATATAAAGGATTAATTGTATCCATACAATCCTTTTGAAATAAACCACTGACCAAGTCTGAGACTAAGTCTGGATCTAGCCACACCAAGGCTCCTCTCTGAGATGGAGTTTAGAAAGCAAGAGGGTCCCTTCTGAACCTCATGACTCCATAGGAGGGTCTCCCTGACAGTTTTGTCTTACCCTGTACTCTAGGCAGTAAATACTCAAGTATACCTGGCCACTGAATCTTGTTAAGCCACTACCACATTTACTATCAAACTTTGTTAAACCCTTATCTTATATCAATAAACATATTGCTACTTCTCGCTTATGAGTGGAGTGTGTCACTCCACCTGCTACAGGAGGTAGAACAGTCTCTACAAGAACAGCTCAAGTTTAATTCTGGTATGAGAAAAAAGCAAACAGTTGTTCTCTGAATGCTCTGCTTACTGCTCCCATTTTATAGCTAGAAAGATAAGGAACCTCTTAACACAGCATAAGAAACGTACAAAAAATCTGAAGGTAAAGATACAGAATGCAAGCCTGTAAAAACACTTGGATCCTATGACTGGCTATGGCCTAGTGCTGGAAGCAAAATTTCGCTTTTCCCTCTTCCATCTACTATTACTTCTGGAGCCAGGACACCAGTTTGTGAGACAAAGCAATTTTTGCAATACCCTTCTTTTTAATTACATTAGCCTTTGCATTTTTTTCAATACAAAAAGAATAAGTGCCTTGATGATTCAGCAGAATTTCTTTTGTGAAACTGAGGTTTCTTCAATGTACTTTGAACACTGACACCTTGGAGATCTGGATAAAAGGTGAGGGAAAACCACAGTCTCTCAAGATAATTTAGATTGTGAATTATGGATGTGCTAATAAGATGCATTATGTACAACAGGAAGAAAAAAAAGAATAGAAGCAATTTCTGTGGGATACATATATATAAACAAAATTAAATAACGCTGTGGGAGTAATCCTCTGGAAAAAAAAAAAAAAAAAAAAAAGACAAAACCCCATACTTTGGGGCATTTTAATCTCTCCGCTTAGTTTAACAAATTAATTGACTAATAGAAAATCATAACTATGCCCTTTTTTAATTTAACTAATGCTTCATTTCTTTAATTGCTTAAAGAGTCTAATTATTCCAAAAGTACCTAGACAATCAAATCTGCTGTAGCTACAAAAATTCAGCCTAGTACTCTACAAAGGTCTGCAGACATACAAGCTAAAATTTGAACAATAAAAATATGGAAAAAAAGGAGGAAGTGATGCTTTTAATTCCATTGACACATGCTATATGTGTAGAGTTACTCAAGGTACTGAAAACCTGAAAAAAATCCAAAAGAATGTACCTGTCCTTTTCTACTCATGTTTCCTAGCTCTGATTTTTCATTTTAGTTTATCAAAGCTGCTCATAATTAGTTTTGGCTTTGCATTAAAAATATCTACTCCCGTAATAGCACATGGGCTCAGGATACTGATCACATACACTCATTTTTAGGTTTTGTGGCATAAGGCAGACACCTATTTCTACCCATAAGCAGCAGCACAAATCCTGCAAATACTTGGTCTTCCGACAAATACAATGCTGAGATAGAAATAATGAGAACAAGTTCTATTTTGATAATTGAACTTAAAAAAAAAAAAAAAAAGCATTTGGAATAACAAACAATTCCACCAGAGACACTCTGATGTACAAATTCAAGGGGTGAAGGCCCCCCAAAACTCAAAAAAACCTGAATGCTTCATCTTGCTGCATCCAAAGTTTTCCGCTTTTTCTACTTTGAAATAACATCAAGCATTTTCCTGCATTAAACTTTAAAAAAATGCCAAAAATTAAAAAGCTGAGAATGGGAGGGAGGCAGTTAATCAACAAAAATGATTTAAGTTTTCAGTAAAAAAATTAAAAAAAAAGATTATTTACAGTGCTGCTTTTATGATAATTTGTTATTTTAATTTCTTTACTGAACAACAAGAACATTAAACCAGAAGTGATGGGGAAGTCGATGACACATTTCAAATCTACAGAGGAGTTTTAATTTCTGATGTTTCAGTCACTGGCTGTTACATAAAATCCAAGTTCCTAATTCTAAGAGGAGTAAGAAGTCTCTCTTTTGAAAAAGAGAGACTTCTCTGTATGTCTTCAACTTTTCCTGTGCAATTCAATTTTTTCCTCCTTGGAACACTGTAACAATGACTGAGACTATTTATTTTGAAGTTTAAAAAGAATGGATACATTTTATATGTTAGATAAATCAGAGAAAGAGATTAGAGCTCTTCTCCACAATATTTTTTTTCCCAGTTTTCAAGGGATTGAAAAGATAGAGTTTTCTAGTACATAAAAGTTGTGAGAAACCATCTGACTTTGTCAACAATTACATTTTTTTTTTAATCCTGGGATGTCTAGAAGACAAATAACTTTTAATAATGTAAGAAAGTTATCATACCACAGCACACTAAACTGTAGGCGTACAGTCTTTCATAGCTTTTTGGAAATAGTTGCACCTTACGTATTGTTGCAAGTATAGTGTATAGAATTAAGCGCACATTTACCTTTTTGCGATCTCTTTTTATGTCTTGATTGACCTCAAAATCAAAATTTTCTGATGACAACCACTCTCCTTCCCAGTCCTCCCTTTTCACATACAGATTTGGTTACTGATGCTTTACAAGTCTTGCTTCTTACGAACACGTTAAACATTGCTGTTCTCTGTATACTCAGGGCAGATGCATGAGAATCATCAGGAATCTTCATCCAATTCATTGCCCCAAAAAAAGTTTGTGGTGTTTTCCCCCTTTTTATACCAAGATAAAATATTTAAAATAAACCCTGCTAATTATGATTAAGTACCTGCTATCATTTTTCTAACTATATTCCACAAGTCTTCAACAATTTCACAGAACCACAGAATGGTCTGAGTTGGAAGGGACCTTCAAAGATCACTTAGTTCCAATCCCCCTGCCATAGGCAGGGATACCTTCCACATGCAGGGACACCTTCCACACTGTTGAACCTGGCCTTGAACACTTCCAGGAATGTGTGGGCAGCCACAGCTTCTCTGGGCAACTTGTGCCAGTGCCTCATCACTTACACAGTGGAAAATTTGTAGCCTCATACTACTGTTATTGATCAGTCATAATACCAACTTAAAAAATCTGTATATAAAAGCAATTTCCTTTAGACACCAGAACTACCAGCTAACTAGAAGTTACCCACAGCATTTCCCACAAAAAATATATTTTTGTTCCTCAACTAAATACTGCAAATCCAGTTTGTGCTTTTTCTCTCTAATAAATAGCAATTATCATGGTAGAAGAAAGGTATCTTTGGTAGGAAGGGGACTTAAAAGGCTTGGAAACATCAGTTTTCTGAATTCACTGCCCTAACTTAATGCTGAAGATTTTTTTCTTTCAACTGCTCTCACAGTCAGGTTCCTTTTTTCTCTTTTCTAGTCTCAGGAGTATCTTCTCATTTCAGCATCCTCTTCTTTTTATATTTTTATTTTTTTGGAGGAAAAAAAAATCCTATGCAGCAGCAGAATTTCAACAGCTACTAAACACTTCAAAGAAAAGCAATAGAAAGCAACAAGACAAAATTGGAAGAGTTTTAGTGTTTAGCTCCCCAGCTACTCAGGACCAACTACTGTCACCACTGGTTGGAAGAGCAAGAATTTGCCAGGACGGAGAGCTGCAATAGGGAGCCCAAAGCTGCCCATTGCCTTCAAGATGATCAACAGCCACAGGGAGCTCACCAACATGTAATCTTGGCAGAAGCTCAGGAGTCCGGTACAAGCTACACAACTGCTCATCTGCCTCCCTTGTCTGAGCTCAATATCCCTCTCCCACTGCTGTATTACTCTTGTCTATGGGACTGCTGAGAAATTCCACTGTTCAAAGGCAGTGAACAATAGGAAGGTCAGCTTCTTGTCTAACACACCCTTACTCTTACCATGAAACTTACTGTTCGCTTTCTCTGACTTCATGGGAAAGAAAAGCTGAATGTCTAGACATGAGTTAAAATTAATGTTTGGTTAACACAGCATTGTAGCTGTAGATGATACATCACTTCACGTCTTATAATAACTACTGTACCAAAAATTCTGTATTGATCAATTTAAAATAACCTTGTAAATTTAATTGCTATCTAACATGAATAATAAATTGAACAAATGTCAGATCCTCGTAACTGTGTCTTTTATCATAAATTAGTATTTCACATACAATAATTATCCCATTAATGCTAAATTAAATGCTTATTGGGAGTATTTAGCATGCACTTTAAGTAGTTGAAATGATCCAGTATACGCAGTAATTTCCTGACAGACATAGTTAAAAAAAAAATTCAAAATCACTTTGAAAGGCAAATTATTCTTGTTAAAGATACTATAGAGAAGACAACTTAGGACACTATAGCAGAAATAATTTAAGACACTATGTCTTTGCCTCTATCAAAAGTTTTCTTTAACAGTTTCTGAGTTTAATAACTAAAAAAGACAGAAGTAACCTCCAGCATCTTTCTGAAGCAAGAAGGCTGTATGCCTCATTTGGGTTTAGTTCTGCTTTGCAAGATAAAGAATGAAGTATGAGTAGTTGCCAATTTATCTAATTTAACAAATGCCAGACTTGCCAAGTATGCTGTGATAAATAGTTTTAACTATCTTCTGCTCCTCTTTTTATTATAGGACAAGTTTGTTTGTAATAATTTACAGTAGAAAGCTGAAAAGGGCACTTAGTAGGTTTAGTCGGAAAAACAAGATTAAAAGGGTAAACAAAGAGCAAAATTCTATTTTACATTATCTGAGACATCTTAAGATCCTAAGATTATCTAAAGTTTTAGAAAAGCCTTTAGAGAAAGCTCAGTGTTATGATCACTGAGAAATGCCATAAGTAATTACAATCGTCTTGCTTTCTTTCTGAAGTATGTTTTTATGGCTTCTGTCTACTTGAAAAACACATGTGTTTTACCCTACTGTCTCAATCTGGTACACTGAGGAAAGAAGTCCTTTGCTGTTATATGTAAGAGGAAATTAAGATAAAGTACAACAGCACCAATGAGCCAATTCAATATGTTCTGCACCACCCTGCTCTAACACCGCTAATGCTCAGAGATTCCCGCAGTCAAAGGGACACCATCAAAGCTTTGCTCTCCCCTTTCCATCCCTACGCTCAACTCCATCACATACTTTTCTCACGAAAGTTTCAAAATGAGAACTCATCTTCACATTTTTCTCTTTTTGAAAATCACTCTGGCATAAGTCTTGCATCTTTCTGAATCAGGCTGCCTGCAGGCAACCACAAATATTCCAACAGATTAATAATTTTATGCTACTCTGATCACATGCATCTGTATTTGCTACCTTGCAAATAGAAGGCTTAGGAAAGCTTAAGAGTTCATTAGCAATTTATGTGCACCAGAACTAACCATTGTCATCAAATCATTATCATTAATCATTATCATTAAATGATCCTTGTCCCCATCCTCCATACCACATTAACCAATTGTGTCTCATAACCTATTTTTTTCAACACTTTTGATGTATTTTGCACAATGTATCACATAGGTCACCTGATGTTGTGAGAAACCTTTTGCTTGATACTGAGACTAAGGAGTTGTCCAAGTTAGTAGGCAGATTAATTTACTATTTACGTGTTACAAACTGCAACTCCTTTCCAACCATCTCATTAAAGCACTGGTTCCTACCTGACAGCTTTAACCCCATATCCCAAAATGACGACTCTTGAAATTCATGATTACAAGACAGAAAGAATGATCAATAGTTTAATTATCATATCATTTTGCAATGAACATGACAGAAGCCTGGCAGTTCTTACAGCCACATCTAACAAATTGCTGTTCCAGAATCAACAGAGATATGAAACCAAAGGTTTACAATTCTTTTTTAAACCTACAAACAAGATGGGATAGGTACCTGCCAAATATGAAGTCACCATATGTTCTAATTCTGCCTACTATTTCTGACATTCAGTATACTTTGTTCTTGTCCTATGTGTGCTTGGAGCATTTTGAATACTGTTTTATCAGCAATTTTATAAAGTAAATATCACTAACTTTTTCATTTAAAGTGTGAAATAAAATTACTTATTGGAAAAACATTGGCCAACCATTTCACTGATTCAGGGAGGGGAGACCACAACAAAAACTTGCCTTAAAGAGCAGTATCGCTTATGGCAACAGTATAGGAGCAAGGTACATTTGCACTAGGATCCTGTGCAAGGGATGGAAACAGCCCCCATTTGTATAGCCAAGTGCACATTTTCACTGCTGCTTTTCCCTGTCTTGTTTCATAGACTTCAGCGCTCTTGATAGTTACTCTGCTGACTCAGGCTATGGGCACGGACAACCAAATACTACCTTGTTTTAAATCCTCAAATATTGAATTTCTTCAAACAATTAAGTGATTGTGAGATACTTGCAAAATAAACCAGTCACCAAGAGATACAGCCATTCCCAAAGCTATTAGTCTGACGATTCAAGCTCAGAAACTGTTTTAACTTCAGTAGCAGCTCAGCTTCTGTAATTCACCCATACAGCAAAATCCCAGGTCTCACATCATGCACTTGTTGGTGTTCCATGAGAACTGTGCTAATGTACCAAAGCATTTGTTTCTCTGCCCACAACACTATGACCTTCACTCATGATACCATTAGAAACCTTCTTCAAAATAACCCACCACAAGAGATTTTTTTTTTTCTATGTATGTATGACTGTCCCCATGTGCATACATATTTGATCTTTATCTGAATTTTCACCTTTAGAAAGAAATTAAAATGCTTTACCTTTTAGATAAATCTACCATGTGATATCTGTGACATCTATTGACAGAACTCTACATAAGTTATATAGCTATTTTTTATTTAATGAGGTTCTTAGGTAGATTATTTCCAACAAATATTTATCACATGCCAATAGGCTGATAAACTAATTATACCACTACTCACCACAAAAGCTGATGATATTCTTTATTTTACCTTACTGTTATAAAAAAAATTAAAAAAGGAAAAAACTCACTTTTTTCCCCCCTCACTATTGAACAGACACAATCCTAGAAATACTGACGTATCACATGCATTTTTTTCTCTTAAAATTTCCCTTTTAGATAAACCTATATTCTTTATGTGCCACTTTGCATTTTAAAATTAAGCAAAGGTTATTTTATTGCACCTATTTACGTTTCTCACTTCTACTCATGTTACAACACGCTTCACTGACTGAAGCTGGAAATTCTTATTAAAGATGGCGCTAAAACATTTTTATTATCTCACAATTCCTGGCACTTATCAGAGCAGTCAGTGTATTTCCAAAAAATCTCTAGAAAGAGAGGTTGTTATTTTACACCAGAGCTAATGCTGCAGTAGACTGGCCACACCCAACCAACCTTTCTTCAGACCCTTCCTGACTGATTAAAGAATAACATTTATAACCTGGCTGAAATAAAGCCTATTACAGGCTACACTGTCTTTCAAAACAAGGGGTGAAAATTCTGTTAAAAC
This sequence comes from Amazona ochrocephala, assembly GCA_039720435.1. NCBI lineage: Eukaryota > Metazoa > Chordata > Aves > Psittaciformes > Psittacidae > Amazona > Amazona ochrocephala. The sequence continues at coordinate 37,388,252 of CM077881.1, forward strand.
AGCAAAATTTTTTCAATTGATTCCTATTAGTAAAACAAGCTACAAAACTGACGGACCATTGCATTCCACATCAACGCGGAAAAATAGTGAGATATATTTCTCTTGTGTTACAGGGTTTGAAAAGAAAGTAGAAACATAAAAGATAATCAAGGTAACATAAGACTGTAATGAGGAGTCACACTCCTCATGAGTGAAATGGACCTTAAATAAATATATATGTTTTATTTATTAATTATATCAGTCCGCAAAAGCTAAAGATGCAAAATGCGACATGTACCTGCAAGAAAGCTGGAGAAGAACTTCTTTTAAGAGCAAGTTGTGATAAAACAAGGGGGAATGGCTTTCAACTGAAAAAGGACAGATTTAGCTTAGATATTAGGAAGCAGTTCTTTACTGCGAGGCACTGGAACAGGTTGCTCAGAGAAGCCCTGGCTGCCCCACCCCGGAAGTGTTCAAGGACAGGTTGGATGTGGCTTTGAGCAACCTGATCTAGTGGAAAATGTCCCTTCCCATTGTAGGGGGGTTAGTAACAGATAAGCTTAAGGTCTCTTTCAACCCAAACCATTCTGTGGTTATATAGAGATATCCATATCTACCTATATACATATATATGAAACCCAAGCAAAAATGAACAGAAAAAAATGCCAAACTTAAGGACTACAATTTTTACATGGACAAGCAGCACTAATTAACATGTTGGAGGTAGCATACTATTAATCAAGCTATGCTGAGTATAAGGCAAAGCCTGTGCATCCCCAAGCTTATACCTGAGAATATAACCCATGGATACAGTCACCCTTTATCTCAAAACAATTTCCATTTGAGTGGGGCTCAGGCTGCAGCACCAGCAACAATTCCTCCAGAGCCAGTTGGGTTTTATCATGTTTCCACCATTCAAAGCAATGTCCAGGGGCGAGTAATTGCCCCAGCATGAAGAGGCAGTCTGGCAATCATGATAAATCCATGATAAGGCACAGTTGAGGCTATTTCTGGCATTTGGCAAAAAAAAAAAAAAAGAGATGAAAAAACTGCAATAATTTTGTAAGAGTTTATATGGCATAGCAATAATCACTCAACCACCTCCTCAGAAGACAAATTCTTCACAGAAGTAACAGGTGATAACACAGCACAGAATGAACTATTAGCCTTCAGCAAATGGGGTATTTATCGTTTTTAAATTGCACATTAGTGCTCAAGCAACAACGATATTTATACTGCACATCAAACTGTAAGAATAAGAAAGTAGTGAGCTAAAACTGAGGACTTGGATTAGTCATCTTGTGCACCCTGAGGGAGTATGAGAACTAAGCAGATGCACACATAAAGTAAATAAGATAAAATGATACTGGGGGAATAATGCCAACTGAGTCAGCAACATGAAAAAGCTATTGTTCAGAAATGTCCAATGGGTATCAGATTCCCATTTCAAAACACAGTTTGGAAACTGATGGATTTAATGATAAACAGGAATAATCCCGAAACAAGAGTAAGCACCAAGCTAAGAATATCTCCAGGAAAAGCACTGACAAACCCTTTCACAGCACCACAGCCAGAAACCAGCATATGTACACAGAACTCAGAACAAGCTGGAATACAACAGAATGCTGTATCATTATTTTATGGTTTTGTCTCTAAAAGTTTTCCTCAGAGAGTAAGCCGAAACATCAACACCTCAGTATTAAAAATTCCTGTTTCCTTCTGCAGCTTTTAAGTTATAGATACTAATGAAAATTAAACGCTCTTCTTTTTCAAAATAGAAAGGCTTTCTTGACCTTAGTGTATTAGTGTAGAAACAAAATGTGTTGTTTTGATATTTACAAGGCGCCAGAATTAGCTGCACATCACAATCGGCCTCATACTAGCCTCGCTAAAACAGACTTGCAAATGCCCTCTGGAGGAGACGGGGGAACCCAAAAAACCCTGGACAAAAACCCACAGTTACTAAATGGTTACTAAACAGTTTACAAACTGAACTTCAAATCCGTGGTAGGATGGTGAGACACTGCACAGGTTACCCAAAGAAGCTGTGCCTGCCCCATCCTTGGCAGTATTCAAGGCCAGGCTGGACGGAACTTTGAGCAACATGGTCTAGTGGAAGGTGTCCCTGCCTGTGGCAGCAGGGTTAGAACTAGATCATCTTTAAGGTCCCTTCCAACCCAACCCATTCTAAGCTTTTATGATTCAAAAACACTGAATTGAGCACTTGAGCTCTGTAGACAAAGAATTCACAAAGTCCAAACTGGAAGGAAACTATATATCTGTAAAATCTTTTCCAAGACTAGTTAAAAAACTCCCCCCTCACTGATGGCCAGAGCTGCTGTGGAGGATGAAATCTGCCATTTAGGTGGCAATGGAGGGTGCCATGTCGATCACTGAGAAATCATTAGTTTGCACAAGCCACACTCCACCTGTTTTGTCACACATCATTACATATATCTGGTGAAATATGAGAGGATTATTATTTTGAGATGTTCTGGCCATGTACAACTCCTGTTACACAGTTTATTAGGTGAGACACACTGAGCACTCAAAGCTCAGGCACTGAGCAAAGCAGAGATGCAAAAGAGGCTGGTCTGAACTTAGGTCTAAGTAGTCAATAATAACAACCAATGGCAACACAGTAAGCACTGCAGTAGCATCAGTGACTGGTTGTGCTGTGGGTGGCTGGAGGAGGCCCCAATAGCTACCAGGAAAACCATATACACTGGTTCTGAAGTTTTATCTTAATAATCTTCTCTCAGTAATACACCAGTCTATGGTCCTGTACAGCCTTCAAGGACTTCTAATTTTTAATTTATTCATTCCTTATTTCAATAGCATCATAAAATGGTTAGGGTTGGAAAGGACATTAAGATCACCTGGTTCCAACCCCTCTGCCATGGGCAAGGGAGACCTTCCACTAGACCAGGTTGCTCAATGTCCTGTCCAGTCTGTCCTTGAACACTGCCAGGTAAGGAGCATTCACAACTTCTTGGCAACCTGTTCGAGTGCCTCACCACTGTCACAATCCTGCCAGGCTTTGGAGGAATATTAATGATGCAGAAGATACAACCCTGAACCCTATGAAAGCCATTACCATTCACTGAAAGTAACTGGGCTGATGCCAGCTGAGTTTATTATATCACTTTTGTTTGTTTCCCTGAAAACATGATACTACAGTGAACCAGGGAATGTTAATGTATTTCCATGCCATGCTGCATTTGTTTTTATTGTCAGAACTCCATACATAATATAGCTGACACCTAAGAGAGTGAGACATCTTAATGAGCTCAGCACAACCATGCACAGAGGCTACACCAAAGATCACTGCTTCTTGGGCAGTTTATTGGGGTGGGTATGGATCACTATCCAAATATTACTGCTAGCTGCAGACTATCTAATGCAGTTTTAACAAGCCAAAAACATCTTGCTGAAGGAAATCTGTCATTATAAATGACAGTAAACTGGGCACATGCTGTAATGTATTTATCAAGGCCATTACATCGCGGTAGGAATTAGCTTTGGTACTTGGCATGTTTCTGTGCTGATAATGGTTGGAGGCTTTGCATATAATTTTTATTCTAGCTATTTCAGTTGCTAAAAGGTATGTAACTGTAAACTCGATGCATATATTTGGTATAAGACAAAATCCCTTCAACATCTCAGTACCATTAAATTGTGCCACTAACAAGCCTGTGCCTGAGAAGGAATCCTGACCACCCCTCTGCACCAAAGCAGCATTATTCTGGGCAAACCCCCAGATCTCATTCTTTAAAAGCATATGCAGTCCCGTACTAGAGTAATACCAGCTTAGTACTACTCTGCTGACCTACAGTTTTACTGATGATTCATGTACATATGTAGCTTAAATCAAGAAAGTTAAGATGCATTTCCTGAGAGATGGGATTCAGCCTCAGCATTGCACCAGAGTAGCACAAGACCTGCTTTCAGGCTTAAGCTTAATCTGAGAATGTACCTGTGCACTTACAAGTATGGGGCTTCTTACATGCCATACACAACTAAAAGTAGCATTGTTCTAGAAACACAGACATACACACTTACGAGAAGGCTCTTTTGCAGTGCTATGAGAATAAAAAGAAATCTTTAAATTCAAAGATAAATAAAAGTACATCTGACACAGTGCTCTCCTACACAGGCAGAAAAATACAAGCAGAGCTCCAGAGCAGAGAGAGCCATATAGAAGCACCTTAAATCCAACACCTCCTTCAGCTTTGAGTAACTTTTACGTTGATTTTCCAAGCATTAGGATTTTTTTTTAGTAAGTTACCAACTGCTTCCAAGGAGGGTCATACACGGAAGGAGTCCAAATCCGGATTAAAAAAAAAAAAAAAAAAAAAGGAACTCTGAGGTAATTACAGGTGTTGTATCACTGCCTTTTCTACACAATTGACTCTCCAGTTGCAACTTAATACATCTCTCTTTATACATTCTCCTCCACGATGGAAAAGTAACACTTCCCTTGACTGTGCATGAAGTTTTTCAGCTCCTTACTGTCACACAAAAAAAAAAATCAGGCTGAGAGAAGCAAAATTCTCTTAAAGAATCTCAGTCATTTTTATGCACTGAAAATTGTAATCCTGCTGCCAACTAAAACATGGCCACAATACAACTGAGTCATGGAAAAACAGAATAAAAACACACCATGATTTATGGTTTTATGATTTACCACAGAAAAGCAACTGAGCTGCCTGGATCACTGCAATTTTCCTTCCTAGGCTTGGATCACTCCCAATTAGAGCAAAGTATTTCATTTATTTCAGTTACTGTGAATATCAATTCCCTTTAAAAAAAATATGCACTGCAGACTGGACCGCAAGATAAAGCTGTTTTTAAGAAAGGGAGCTGACAAGCGCTTGACAGTACTTTAAGTGACTGGCATATCTGGTAGGGGCAGGTGAATCATGAGCGCAGGACTGTGTATGTCACTGTTTGGCAGCAGTGGTTCATAATTTGGGCAAAGGTGAAAAGGCCGCATGGTTTGCAAGACTTGAGAACTGACTAGATCCTGTTGCTTCTCCAGCTACAGCTTCCCCTCGCAAGGCCAAGGGCTTCTACTCAGCCATTTGTCCCACACAGCCTTCTGAAGTTTTTCCAATGGCCAACTGCAGCAGATCATTGCACTGGCATTAGCTGTGCTTCCTACGTTACTAAACTGTGGCTGCATTAGAGATGCTGGGTGTGTAACTGCTGTGTGCTCTCATCTTTCTGGGTACTGACAGTGGCAAACCAAAAAAAAAAAAACAACAGAGAAACCACGTCTTAAAGGTCAAGGAATATTATTTGCATCATTTCAGCCTATCATCAGCTCAAAAAAGTGCCAACCACCAAAACTCTTTTTCTTTAGGCTTACCTTAGTCAAAGTTAACCTTGTTCTAGCTAATTAAGAACCATCTATCTATTTCACATTTTTCCAGTACTTCTAGGGAAAAGTAGAGGAATGCTAAATAAAATATTCAAATCCATAGCACATACTTCATAGAAACAGTAAATTAGCCATGTCCTTTCCTCCAACATCCTTTTCTGTGGCAGACTAAGGAACAGTGCTATGAAATGGCTTCTTTTAATATTCTTGCTTATATGTACTATTACTGTGAACAGTGTTCATGAACAACGGAAGGGACACTTGGAGGTTAGCCCTATGCCCAAGGCCAGAACCAGGACTGTTCTCTCTCCTTCACAAGCAGAAAGGGATGTTATTTCATGGATTTCACAGAATGGTTTGGGTTGGAAGGGATCTTAAAGATCACCTGATTTCCAGACCCTGCCATGGGCAGGGACACCTTCCACTAGACCAGGTTGCTGAAAGTCCTATCCAACCTGGCCTTGAACACTTCCAGGGACAGGACAGCCACAACTTCTCTAGGCAATCAGTATCAGTGCCTCACCACTTTCACCCTCAGAAGTAAAGAATTTCTTCCTTATATCTAATCTAAATCTACCCTCTTTCAGCTTCAAGCCATTACCTGTTGTCCTGTCAGTACATGTCCTTATGAAAAGTCCCTCTCCAGAGGGATCCTCTGGATGATCCTTGGACTGATCTTCTGCACAAGTATGCATTCTACCTTGCTTATATATGAATTCATGCTACCTCTGAGCTATCTCCCATCTTTCCTGCCTTGGTGGCTTATCCCTGATTAACCAAGCTGAAGACTCCAGGAGAAATTCCTGTTCATCTTAAAAAGAAAGGAAAACAAAACAAAACACCAAAAACCAAACACCCCCCCCCCCAAAAAAAAAAAAATCATATCAGTGGGATTTTTCCAATTTGGTGCTCAATATTCAGAAGTGTAGGAAGTGTACTCCATAATACTTTCTGTCAACAATACCAGATGCATTTCTAATAGAAATAATTTGTGGGATATTTATTCACGGACATTTCAGAGAGGCAAACACTGTTACATCTTGATCTTTATTACTTTCTGTACAATTTGGTATCTGAGCAAAGGTTAAGGACTGCACCTCCTCCCTTTATTAAAGTGTCAGCCAGGTTTCTTCATAGATTAAAATCCTGGGGTGGAACACGAAACTTAAACTGAATTGTTACGGCACAACTGCAACTAACCAGTAGCACAAGACTCTGGGTTAGGTCAGTAGAAAATAGCTTGCGGAGAGGGAAAAAGCATATAACACTAAATCTATACCAAAATACAAATTGATGATACTTAACCCCCAAATATATCATTTAATCCTGAAGAATACCATCCAAAAGTTCAGCTCCAATCTCTTAATAATTGCTTGCTGTGAATGCAGGATTTTTCTCTGTCACATAACCTATGCACAGTTTTGGACAGGCAATTCACAACAGCCTGCTCCTGTGGCCTGGACATAGGAAGCACAGCTAAAGGGCCAGAGACCTTTCAAGGACCAAACCTTAATGCACATGAACAGAGAAGGAACAATTCATCACCCAAACATTTTCAAAGCCACTCTTGGAGACAGTGGCTTGCCCATACAGAGCAAATCTAAAGACCAGGGTTTCTGATGTAGTAGATTAGGCTCTTTTATGCATTTTGCTTGCCGTGTAAATCTATCATTAACAATCTTTGTGCCAGTTCTAGATAAACATGTCCTTAATGTCAGGAGAGAAAATGCTACATTTAAAAGAACTTAAAACCTTTTCAGGTTATTTGTTTGATTTAATCACAAAAAAAAAAAAAAAAAAAAAAAAAAAAAAAAAAAAAAAAAAAAAAAAAATCTTGTTACCAGTACCAGCAACGTATTATTTAACTGAAAAAAATGAATCTGTTAATGTGTTTAATTAAGCATACAAAGCTTTTTATTTGATGCTATTTGTATTTAAGATTTCTTATTTTCCCTGAAGTATTTATTATCCAAGGCGTGAGTCTTCTAATCTTAGGCATACTCTGGGACTGAAGTACTATTTTATATCGCAGCATTTCTTAGCTGCTTTTATCATTAATAGATATATTACAAGCCATGTTAATGAGCTGTTTAGTATTCATATATTAGACTTTTCCCCATTTTATGTGGAAATAATACTATAAAAATTCTAAGAATACTAGTTTTATGCGCACAATAATGATAAGATTCAAAGCAAATAAGAAGGAGGAAATCTGTGCTGGCAGTGAATATGAAATGGATTAGTACATTAATGTACTTTACATTGGTATAAAATTATTAAGCATGTAATTAAGTAGTATCAATTGCACTGTTTGTTTTTGGGGTAATGTTTTAGCTATTTTAGACGTTTCATCTTTAAGAATTTAATTTCACACTTTAATGATCTTCTTGTAATTTCCTCCTCCTGCTATGAAGCCACAAAGTCAGGATATGAATGAAATCTACTACACATCAAGAAGTGACTAGGGTGCAAGGCCAGGCCAAAATCACTGCAAAGTAAGATAAGAACAAGGCAAATTAACTAATTTTATATATACAAAACCAGTTCATTTCAACTGACCTTATTCATCAGACACATTCAAATCCCCAGGATTGTTATCAGGAAAGAAATTATGCAGTTACAGCAACTGCAGCTTTGACCTGGTTGACCTCAGACACATCTCCAGTGCAGCCCAAGTGAAAACAGATATAACATTACAGGAGCCTAATGAGTAAAACTGCCAGCCTTCAGTGCACTTAGATCTTCATGCAGGTCACCCAAGTAAACAAAAAAGCCTAAAAAAACTCTAAAACCCCAGCTTTGGGTAAGGTGGAAAACTAGAAGACTATTCTCTGTCTTGGGTGGAGAACTTAGTACTGTGTTACTGAATAAAAGCCCAACTGTGAAAATAAGTCTGCTATTAAACAGAATTGTCTCATTTTGAACAGGGAATTACACATCAGTGAAACAAAGCATTTAGTATTATGGAAAATCAGATGTCTGAGTGGGTTCCTTATTAATTCATATGCTGGAAAAAAAGTGCTGCTCCTACAGCCCCAGCTTGATGTAGTTTCTCCTGTATGTGGCTTCGCAGGGATGCAAAGCAGAGCTATGGACACCAGCAACTTCCCGGGATGAAGGGGGTGAAAGATAGTGGAGACAAATTTATTGAAAGGCAAAACAACAGGTGCTATATATTTACTTAAAAAAAAAAAAAAAAAAAAAAAGTAAGAAGATAGATTTCAGTAAGAATAATGTATCTTTATTTTATTATTGTACGGAGTGGGTACTATACCATAACTTCTTTCTTAATAGTAGAGCAGATATCTATGATTTATACTATCCATTATTTGTACCTGGATTTTGTACTTGAACTTGCCATTGGCTTTGGTTATGGAGCACACAGGAGAACTAAATTACCTCTTGTAACAAGAAGGTAGAAAACCAAAGACAGCAGCACATTAGAGATCTACATTAGACAACTTCAGATTAAATAATATTTTAAATTATGTAAAATATTAAATAGCCTGGTACATATATAGAGCAGAAAAGGTCAGAAACAACTTTTGCTTCCACCTACATTTTGATTCAACACTGAAATAATGAAAAGTTTGCCACATAGAATCATAGAATCATAGAATAGTTAGGGTTGGAAAGGACCTCAAGATCAACTAGTTCCAACCCCCCTGCTATGGGCAGGGACACCCCCCACTAAACCATGCCATCCAAGGCTATGTCCAACCCCACCTTGAACACCACCAGGGATGAAGCATTCACAACTTCCCTGGGCAACCCATTCCAGTGCCACACCACCCTCACAGTAAAGGATTTCTTCCTCAGATCCAATCTAAACTTCCCCTGTTTAAGTTTAAACCCATTACCCCTTGTCTTCTCACCACAGTCCCTAATGAAGAGTCCCTCCCCAGCATCCCTATGGGCCCCCTTCAGGTATTGGAAGGCTGCTACGAGGTCTCCACGCAGCCTTCTCTTCTCCAGGCTGAACAGCCCCAATTTTCTCAGCCTATCTTCATACGAGAGGTGCTCCAGTCCCCTCATCATCCTCGTGGCCCTCCTCTGCACTTGTTCTAACAGTTCCATGTCCTTTTTATGTTGAGGACACCAGAACTGCACACAATACTCCAAGTGAGGTCTCACGAGAGCAGAGTAAAGGGGCAGGAGCACCTCCCTCGACCTGCTGGTCACGCTCCTTTTGATGCAGCCCAGGATACAGTTGGCTTTCTGGACTGCAAGCGTACACTGCCAGCTCATGTTCATTTTTTCATCAACCCACACCCCCAAGTCCTTCTGGGCAGGGCTGCTCTGAATCTCCTCCCCGCCCAACCTGTAGCTGTGCCTGGCATTGCTCCGACCCAGGTGTAGGACCTTGCACTTAGCATGGTTAATCTTTACTTTGAAGTAACATTATTGGCAAATACACTATTAACAGCTATATTTTTTAAGAAACTGTACCTTTAATACTAAAGGTCAGATGGTAAAAATTAATTTAGCATTCTCCGTGAGGAAATATACACACAAACTTGGGTCCAATCCTATAAATGCCTATTCTCATGAATAGAACTAGCACAGAACGGTTTCATATTGGGCATATCCAAGTTTAACATAGAATTTAAGACCTATTTCTGAGGGCATAGTTCACAGTCCTACAAAGTAGATGCACACAGAAATTGATGCATCTTTCAGTTATGCAAGATGAAGGCATTAAGCAATGCAGACTTTAAGGTATTTCATTTGGCACAGTTAAGTTTCACCCAGAAACACTGGGGCTAAAACATGGCCTTTCTGTTTAGGCCTGTATAACTGTAAGCATAAGGAACTAAACCCTGAAGGATGTTATTTGAAATGAAATCTTCTCCACCATTTCCTTTTCTGCTCCATTAAAAAGCTAAAATGTAGCACAGCTGAATCTAGACTGCTGGCAACTGTGAGTTACACTCCTTTGTCATAGTTACGCATTATTCTTCGTGACAAGAGGTTTTTTGTCTTGCATTATTTCTTCGTCCACAGCAAAGTGCCCTCTTTGCTGACTAAAACTACTGTGCATTTTATCACTAATAACACATCTAAATTCTTATTTTAAATCACAGCCCTATTTTCAGAAAGAGAAATTTTACTTTTCTTCCAGAAAGCCATCTGCTTGCTAATGAGAGCTATTTTCATCAGTAATTTTGAGAGGAAAAATGGTTATTACACTTTAGCACTTTTTAAGTGACAAAGAATACCATTCGGCCCACTATTTAAATACACTACATTTCTCCCAGCACAGGATCTGCAGGCCAGATGTATCATTGTAATTATAAACATTTGTAACAAGTCTCAGTGCAATTGGGGCCCACAGTGAAATGGCACCAATTCAGATAAAAAACTTTCTACATGAAATTTCATACATAAGATTGCTGCAATTTATAAATCCCTGCATTATCAAAAACTACCTTCTAACACCAGCAAATCCAAAAAGGATTTTGATGATGCTATGCAGTAACGGGTGTTTTTTTCTAAATGTGTTTTTAAATTTAATCAATGCCTAATCAATAGACAATGCTGTGAGACGGTAATTTCTCTACCTCCCTTTCATCAAAGCTATTCCTGGTAGAGAGCGCAATGACAGCCTAACAATCAACACTCTCACAATCATCTTGACACTGGCCTGAATTATCCTGTGAAAGCTGCATTGCCCATTTCCCAAAATGCTATCTTTTCCTGATCTTTTGCTATTGAGCAGCAGTAGCATGACAAGACAGCAAGAGACAAATGAGTGTCAATGGGAAGATAAAAACTGAGATAGAAATGAAGGGATAAAAATTAGGACAGCAGTGAAAAGGATGAGACCTATGACAGAGGAAAGGGTTAGGGTTTCTGTTTAGAATGCTGACAGAGGAGAAATAAAGGAACATAGTTTTCATAGTAGTTTTAGTAATTCCGTCAGTAATTTAAAAAAAAAAAAAAAAAAAAAAGGCAAGAAAAGTGGGAAAATAATGAATGAAGCAATAATGAGGATTAGGGCTAAACAGAAAAATTGTGCAAAAGCACAGAGCTGGAATCAAAGAGATACCTGAAGTACAGAATGCCCTGAAAGAGTTTCAGTGACATAGGTATGAAACAAGTTGTAAAACAGAATGCAAATTGAATGGACAAATGCTCATCGAAATAGGAACAAAAACGTAATGGAAATAAGTTCAAATCAGTACACATCAAACTAAATAAAAAGCTTTAAAGAAAAATAAAGAAAAAAAACTACACTAGGCTTAGCAGCAAGCACAACCCCATGAAAGAGAAAATCTGTCAAGTCTTTCCATCCCTTCTTGCACACGTGGACCTTTTTGGGGTATAATTTATAGCTTAGTTGTGAAAATAAAACTGCTCTTTGTTAAAAACTTGAAAACAAAGTCTTGGCCAAAGCATGAATTACTTTTATAAGTTTTTCAAAAGACCAATCTTTTCATTTTCTTGTCTTGTGAGATTTTCTTGTCTTGTGAGTATATCCCGTTAGATTCGCTTCTCTGTAAGAAATGCAATTTCAGCAAGCAATTAATCCACAAACGAACTGTTTCTGAGTGTTAAGTATTGGGCATCATCTTTCAAAGGCTCTACCCTGGCCTTGTATTACACCTACACATTTCCACAGACCTTAAAAGAGGCTCATTTTGGCAGCAATCATTTAATTGAATTCCCCATGAATCACTTGTGGAAAACCAGGCACAAGATAATCAGCCACAAAAAAAAAAAAAAAAAAAAAAAAGAAAAAGAAAAGTCACGTTTCTAATGACCATGTCACTGAGACACACAATGACCTTTAGGTCCTTCAGTACTGACCTTCGCGTTGCAGAATTTATTCGGAAATAAAATATGCAGCAGAGAACTACAGAAATTATAACTATTTGAACATGGACCCCTTGCCAGGGATGCTAAGTTTCTCTGCAATAACAACACGACTCCTTGTATAGTTCTCATCTTTCAGATAGACTGGAGATTGTGTGATTTTGACACCACACACCCTCCTCCACCAAATTCATAAACAAACACTTAGAAAAATTGCCCCATGTGGAAAGGCAAAATGAAATCTTATGCTGCATTTTATGTACTCAGATGGTCACAAACTCTGGCACTTTAGACAACATTTTCTCTTGCACTCAGGAAAGATCTTTCCATATTATGTGCTCAAACATTTTAGAAACAAAGGAATCCTCTTTCTTAAACTGTGCATTTTCAAGGGATGAGCCACTGCTAGTAAACCAGAAATGACCGTACCCTTACAAACACCTACTGGCCTATAATAAAAGTTAATGTAACAATATTGGCAAATTGTAAATAATTGTTCTAATTTCTGCACATATAACACACTAAAGATAATCAAAACCTATTGCAAAATACTCAACTACCTTTCAAGGCAACTATGTTTGGCTGAAACAGACTGGGTGTACACATTATGTCAAAGTCAATGTCAAAGAACATTGAACAGACTGGAAACCAGAGTGGAAATGAATAGATGGAATTATATATAATGTACTGAATCACACCAAGTATTCAAAGTCAGTCACACAAAATGAACTAGTTTTATTTAGAGAAGGATAACACACGTATTCCAGTAATTTGACAATGTGCTTATGTCTCAGAAGTACTATTAGCGCCCATTGGGAAATTATAAAAAGCAAATGTCTCTAAATGTTTTCTAGGGCCACAATACCATTGCTTATAAGTTGGCTGTGACAGAAAGTAAGTGCAAAACCATAAAGGTTATTCCCTGGCCCAAGATGAGTACTACCCCCCTGCACTCAACAACCGGGCCATTTAGAGGGACAAGGAGCAGAATTAGTGGTGAGAAATGCAGGAACATCCCAAAGTACAAACTCCCTCAGGAAGACAACTGGGCCTCATCACCACCAGTCCCAAACACCACAGTAGAGCAACCTGAACTCCTTCAGACTGGCTGCAATGCAGGATTTGTCTCAATGGGGTACTTCTCTATAACCTTTCCAAAAGGCTTAGAGGGTATGAGCATCATCAACATTCATCCTTTCCAGACTGTTTGCTCTAATATTCTGTTAACTACCAGAACATCAGCAATCCCATCTCACCAGCAAAACGACCTTTCCTAGAGGGGCTGAGGATGGCAGATTTCCCAAACGACAGAGTAAGAAGAAAGCAGAGGTCAGAAGTTGGAGCCCAGGTAGCAGCCAAGCAGATGTTGACCACTGGGAAAGGGAGCAGACAACAGCAAACTATCTAACAGGATCAAGCACGACAAACCTGAGAGGCTATATGCCAGAAAGTAGGATGGCAAAAACATCAGCCATAACAAATACATCTTTGCACATCTCTTCTTGCCCAACTGTAACTTTGCCAGGGTGAACTGCCAGGAGACCCTCAGTGGGAAATGTGCTTTCTTCTAGTCTGTGAAAATGGTATCAGGAAAGCTAATCCTATTTTAAAGCACTTATCTTATTCCGTCAGAAGCACTTGTTTTCACCAGCTAATATAAAAGCACAGGAATATTGTATTGCTACATTAATCATTTAATTTTATGTAAACCACCAGCAGTTTCATAAAATTTGTTGACATTTGTCATTTTGTTGCAGGTAATTTCCTACAAGAGATTTAGAGTTAAGTTTCATGCTACTGATATGAAACATTCTTATTCAGAAAAAAACAAGTATACATTCATCATTTCAAAGCAGTTTAAATTAATATGACCAGTAACAGCAATTTTATGATCAGACTCCTTGTTCAATACGGACAGTAAAATTATAAATAGCGAAAACACAAAACCATTTTTTTCCCCTCATGTCCAGTATTTTCTTCATTTACTTTCAGTAGCCTCATGGCAGCTCAGCTTCAACGCACGCAAGTTACATATTGATCTGGGATTTTCCAAAGCTACGCAAGAGTGGTTTGTGAACCTGGTCTCTGTTGAATTTCAATGAATCTACTCATAAAAGAATTAGGAGCTTTAGGAAATTTTATCTTCATTGCTCATACCACAGGAGCAACATGGCATCCAATTATCTTACACTTTGCTGGTTGAAGAGCTACTATTGAGGTACCCAATTAACAATTTTTAAACTTGTGAAACTACTCTCACATTATCAGCATCCAGAGAATGAAAGAAGCTATTTTAGCAAACAAAGACTCAAGCTTTTAAGAAGGTATTTCTGGCTGCTACCTTTCTTTTGCTCCTCCAACTTCATTTTAATCATGATTATAGAAGATGATATTCCTCCAAAATCCCAGAGAAGGATTAATATCAGAGATAATTTCAACATGCTATGATAAGTCTACCTCTACTCAAACTTCTTGAGACAGGGACATTTCAAATTTGATGACTTGCTAATGGAAACGGGGGTTCTTTCAATTCAGGACCAGTTAGCTACAAATAAATTGTGTGTGTGGCATGTATGCAGACAGTCATTTGGATACCATTTAAGAAAGCTCATATACAAGACCAACAGTGTCAGGATTACAGAGAAAATGCAGTTACAGACAATGTGAGAGACAAAGCTGCAGCCTAGCGGTACACAGGGAACAGTTTTCAGAATTTCTATGCTGCCAAAAGTGTCTGGTACTTTCACAGCTTGGTAGTAGATATCATATTCTACTGTTTTGTTTTTTTTCTCTCATAAGATATTAATGATACACCAGCAATAGTTAGAGTCATAGATGGTTCTAATAGACAACTGGGCTGAAGCAAAGCACTGCTGCCAGCAGCATGCCACAGAATGATATGAAAAATGCCCAGGGTATACTCATGTCAGACTTCAAGTCTCTTCATGAGGCAAGTATCAGAGGATGTTATAGCACCTTCCTGTGTTTCATGACAATAAACCAGCCCTTGCTGGAACAGCTGCTACACCAAGCATTATAAAAACCAAACACAATCAGTGTGTACAGTTCCAGGAAGAAGCTACAGAAAATAAGCAAATTCTTTTCCTTCTACTTTGTTTCACCTTGCCTTAGTGCACTGCATTCTGACAGAGTGGAATTTGTGAAGTGAGCTTAGGAAACAATATGCAAACCAGAAAAATTCTGAAGCTGAAAACACGCTAAAAAAAAAAAAAAATAAAAAAAAAAATGATGGAGGCATTTGCCAATCTACCTTTTAGATCTCAACCCTGTTAGGGCTTGAGGAGGAAACCAGGCAACAGTACATTTAACCAAATATCTACATTTCAGAAGCCATTAATATTTCGTGGGTAATCACATGACTTATGCAGAGATTAGTGTGTTAGTCAGAGGTACAACTGTGGAACGTAACATATACTGGTATCCCAAAAATGACAGTGCTGTAAACTGGATCTTTGAGACACAACTTCCCCACCTAAGCCCCTGTGAAAGTTGCTGAGATAGGCAAATGCTTACAACTTACGACCTATACTAATGGCAAGAATGGAAAAATTAAGAAAAAAACTAAAAAAAAAAAAAAAAAAAAAACCAAACCAAACAGATACAAAACAATAAAAAAAACAGTGTTAGACAAGTGATTCCAACTACCAAGTGCCTAAAGCAAGCAATGGTGATACAAAAAGCTGTCACTATTTTCATGGGTTAGTTTTGGGTTTTGTTTGGTTTTTTTGTTTGTGTTTATTTTACTATTATTTTGTTTGTTTGTTTTTTTAAACTCTATTTGTTTTAACTCTAGATTTTACTTTTGCAATTGTCCTATCAAAATAATCTAGCAGATGAGTCTATATTCCACAATTTCATTTTTAAACATATTAATGAAGTCCTCTAAACACTTGCATCAACCTCCAGACCAACAGCTATCTGTAGAAGTCAAACATGTCTGGCTAGATTCTGGGGCATCTGACAGAGTTCTATTGATTTCCAGTGTGCTTGCTGATTTAGCCTATTAAAGACCCTAGCATCATCTGGTTAAGGTTTAGTAAACTGTATTTTAAATCCTGACTATTTGCAAATAAACTTAGGAACAACCTGGACTTACCCCCAAGAAAGGTAGAAATTACTTGGTCAAAAGCTTTATTAACCATAGAATCATAGAACAGTTAGGGTTGGAAAGGACCTTAAGATCATCTAGTTCCAACCCCCCTGCCATGGGCAGGGACACCTCCCACTAAACCATGCCATCCAAGGCTATGTCCAACCACACCTTGAATGCCGCCAGGGATGAAGCATTCACAACTTCCCAATACTTTCTTCTTTTTTTTTTTTTAATCAATTTTCTCATGAACAACTTACAAACATAGCAGCAACAAAATTTGCTCCCTAAATTATTAACTACAAATTACAGAATGAGGTTCTTTGCCTCTATAAAAAGCAGCAGCTCCACTGAGAGCAAAAAGAATTACAGCTGCTAAGAAACAGAGGAGAACACAAGTACAGGTGATGCAGGAATTCACTTCTGGTTTTACAGTTATTTGTAAAACCATTTAGTGAAATGTAAGAAGTAGAAGAGGAGCAAGCACAGGAAATGACAGGACACATCCTTCACACTTGCTGAAAGCCCATGGAAGCTGCGCCTGCATAAAGCCCTGCCCCAAGGCTGAGCCCGAATTCAATAATAACAAGGAACACTACCTTTTTCTCCTTTCTGTCCAGCCCTAGAGCTCTTTACTAATGCTGATGAAGCAACTAGATTGTATGATTTCAAGTAGATTCCTGAGGAAATACAGCCAGTACAGTTGTACCATACGTTTTTGGCCAGCCTAACAACTTTGAGGCTCTATTGCAAAACATGGTTAAAATGCCACCTGGAGAGAGGTCATAAAGATCTCTGGTGCCCAGAAGGTTTCTGCAAAAAGATGACTGAATAATGAGACTAATAAGACTTCTCATATTCTTACCATGAGAAAAGCTGCAGCATGAGATTTTCTCTCCTTTTATGCACCTTGAAATCCCCACAGGATAGAAGTTAAGAACTTCCACTTGAAGATAAACCTTTGATCAATGCTTGCACATTATTAGAACCCAGAAAGTCCTATTACTAGGCACAAATCCACAGAAAATCAATCAAATTCCATTTGTTTATGGCTATAGGAACAACTAGCAATATCTGTCAGGCTACACCAAATAATTCATTGTAAGTAAGTAAGCAAAGAGCTGACAAATAGAGGCTGCATTCATCTATAAACAGACACATGACTCAGTGCACTAAAACTGGAAGGTACTGCATCCCTGACATTAACACCACAAAGTCTTCAAATATTTCATCTTTTTAATGTAATTTATAAATCTTTACTGAAATTATGATACAAAATATGAGCAGGAAAATTCAGGAACATATTCATCTCTAATGAGAAACAACTTACCTGATGAAGCTAGAGTACATACACACATTTTAAGAAATACTACATTTGTCAGCAAATTAAGCTGACTTAACAAATAAAGAAGAACCACCAAGACCAAAACATAATTGCAATAAAAGTGTAAGCAAATATGTAAGAAAGTTTTGCCCAGCATCCTAGTGCTGTTGCTTGGTTCTCATGCAGGGTCCTGGGCTGAGTTGAACTCAAACGGTGAGACAGGGCACTAGACTCAAAATGATTACCATCTCAGCCCATACAGTCAAGTGCTGCCCAGGCACCTCATTAACCTGCAGTTTGTCAGCAAAGGGCTACATAAGCTGTACATGTATCTTCACGCTCTACAACCAGAAAGGCAAAGATGCTAACTCCTAGCTTTGACTTAGGACAGCCTAAGTAGCGCATCCTACAGAAACTGTTTACATTTACAAAGGGGAAGGCGTTTCCAAGAGGACCAGGCTGGCTGATGTCCGGAAGAGAACAGGCTTGATTTCCCACATCATCTCCCCTTCTTCAAGCCATCAGTAAACTTCAAAGGTTATATTTCAATAAGCTCTGCCTTTCAAAGGCATTACTGAACACAAATCATATGGTCCAGTACAATAAACATGGAAAGTTCTTGAGAGGAAAATATCTAGGCATCCACTGGATTTGGAACTACATGCTAAATATCAGGAGGCAAACTAAAAACTGCATGTATGACCGTTTTTTTTGTCCCTATCACAATATTCATTACTTAGCAGAAAAACTCTTAACTGCAGGTACCATGTTTGAAAATACTGTATTAGAGAAGACAGTAATCAATCATCATTGCAGTAATAAAACCTTAACTGCATCTAATGCTTCCAACACAAATATGCAGTTTTTTTAGAATCCTGAAGTGTTTCCAAGGTGGATAATCAGAGCACCCTCACAACAGCCCGAGAGGCAATTTTCCCGTCTGTTCCAGAGAACAAACAATGGAGCAGGAAGCTTGCAATCATCAGTCCAATGTTTGTCCAGGCAGCAATGGTTTCCAGACACCTCAAATTTCCGTCCCTCCTTTTAAAGGTCAGACTCCAAAATACTGTCTGATGTTTGATATTTTCTTTTATTTTCATAGTAAACAAAAAAAAAAAAAAAAAAAAAAAAAAAAAACAAACCAAAAAAACTGGCTTTCCTGATATTCAGTGTTGCCTTGATACAAAATGCATGGTTCTTCTTTTACATTAAGTGACTATCCTGGGGATAAAAATCAGGAAATTCCCTCCTTTTTCTCAGAACACAGGCCAAGAAGAGCACATTAAGATTTAATATCACCTCATCAGTAGTCTACAAGGCTGATAAAAAAGTCTGTAAGGTTGCTACTCCAGTCTTCAGAAGCTCTTAGCCACATTAAAAAAAAAACAAGGTCTTTTACAAAATTAAATATGTTTTATTAAAGCTTTCTCTCATTTTCCTTTCTCTGCTTCTTTTCCCCTCCTATTTTTTTTCCATCTTCATTCATTCCTCCCTTTGACGCTTGCATGCTTTTCATAATTCTAATTGAAAACATCTTGCACTCATCATTTCCACCCCACCTCTGCCTAAATGTATTTAGAGGAAAACATTTCCCCATGTCTGACTTTGCCCTCTACAGCTCAGTAAGAGAATAGGGAACATAGGGTCTGAGGAGAGTGCTCATTACAAAGCAGCAGGTGAACAAAACACCTTCCATGCCTGCCATTTTTACTGTTTCTCACCTACACAGTGAATTCAACCTGTCTGTCTTGATATGTGGATTTATTCAGGATTAATTAAAAAAAAATTTGAATCTGTCCTTTCATTTGTATAGTTAGTTCAACTATAAGGGCTACTGTTGACAGGAAGATAAAATGAGAGTGGCTACTTCTTTACTTACATATGTCTAAAGATTCATATGAATCATCAAGACAATCAGGCTCTCCATTACACAGTCAGTGCTGGGAGACAAAACTCACGCAATCACAACACAGAAACTCTCCTATGTAACATAACTGATGTTCTGCTGAAAATCAGAATTGTCTAGAATGCCGTGATTAAGAATGAAGGAAGATAAAAGTGGCACAATGAAAAGTGAAAATTATTCTGAAATCATAAAACAAAGCAAAAAATTGAAATTATGTGAAGTAATAATTCAATGGTATCTAAAGCTCTGAGGCTGTACAGCTCAGTGCATCAGTGGGAGCATCCTATAACTGCTCCAATCAGAGATTAATTGCATTAGCATAAACTACCTTATGAAAGACATCTTTAAACAATTCTATTTCATTCTAACTATTTCACTATGAAGTAAATCTGTTCACTAGATAGAAATCAACAAGCTTTAATTTCATATTATCAGCAGGGAGGTACCCCATTCTCCTCTCCTGCCCCAGAAAATATTTTCAAATTGCTGTTTTAAGTGGTCAGATCTTCAAGGATGTATTTTTATAAGCAGTCAGGAGTACTTTAAAACAAACAAATTTTTTACTATTCGTTTGGGTATATATTTTAATTACCAAATCCTACCACAGTTTTATACAAAAACTATTTTGTATTTCATGTCACAAATGTGCAAACAAAAGATTTAGTTATTTAAGGTCAACACTAAGGCACCTTGAAAGCAAAGGCCTGAAAAAGGGGAATTTTGGAAGCCTGGCAAACCCAAATTATCTGCTGGGTTCAACCACCAAAGTCCGATGTCCTTGAGATCTAGAATTAATTAACTCAAGACTATTCCATCATTAAATAATGTAAAACTAATCTAACATTAACTAAACCTCACAAAGCCTCTGTGCAATATATTACTTTAATTTTATCAATATATAAATTACAGTAGTGCCTTCCACAAGGTTATATTACAGATCACTGAAAAAAGGTTCCTTTATTAGAGGAGATTCAGAGCAGCCCTGCCCAGAAGGACTTGGGGGTGTTGGTCGATGAAAAAATGAACACAAGCCGGCAGTGTGCGCTTGCAGTCCAGAAAGCCAACTGTATCCTGGGCTGCATCAAAAGGAGCGTGACCAGCAGGTCGAGGGAGGTGATCCTGCCCCTCTACTCTGCTCTTGTCAGAACTCACTTGGAGTACTGTGTGCAGTTCTGGTGTCCTCAACATAAAAAGGACATGGAACTGTTAGAACAAGTGCAGAGGAGGGCCACGAGGATGATCAGGGGACCGGAGCACCTCCCATATGAAGATAGGCTGAGAAAGTTGGGGCTGTTCAGCCTGGAGAAGAGAAGGCTGCATGGAGACCTCATAGCAGCCTTCCAATACCTGAAGGGGGCCTATCGAGATGCTGGGGGGGGACTCTTCATTAGGGACTGTAGTGATAGGACAAGGGGTAACAGGTTCAGACTTAAACAGGGGAAGTTTAGATTGGATATGAGGAAGAAATTCTTTACTGTAAGGGTGGTGTGGCACTGGAATGGGTTGCCCAGGGAAGTTGTGAATGCTCCATTGCTGGCAGTGTTGAAGGCCAGGTCGGACAGAGCCTTGGGTGGCATGGTTTAGTGGAAGGTGTCCCTGCTCATGGCAGGGGGGGCTGGAACTAGATGACATTAACGTCCTTTCTAACCCTAACTATTCTATGATTCTATTATTCTTACACCAGGAAAAGTGAAAAATTACTTCACTGGAGCCAATGCCGTTACAAAGATATAGAACTTGGTGAAAGTAAGGAAGAAATTAACCCCAACTCCACTTGTGGATCTGTCCACCAGTTTAGGTCACTCCAAAAGGCCATGGATACTGTCACTTTTTTCTTAGCACCATATAAGTCAGTGCTGCTGAACCGAGTTGTGCTGTGGAAAGCCCTTCTTTGCTGCCACTTGTGCTTAAGAGCTTTGACTTTTCAAGAAGTGTTACAATACTCATTTCTTAGTCTGAGATGTCAACCAGCAACACGCATGGTAATACAAAACCTCACAACTTAACTGGCCTTCTGAACAAAATGTCTATTTTGCAGACACTACACATACAATCTGTTGTCTAATCACTGTATGACGTGTTTCTAAACACACTTGCAAACCTGATGCAACTTCAAAGAAAAACCCTTATGGTACAGTTCCAATGATACATTTAAGTACCATTACTCTATGAAATAACAAAGGAAGCACTTGGTTAAAATTAACCTATTACTGCATATGTGCAGACCTCATTTTGAAGATTAGTCTCCACAGTTCCAAATGAGTCAAAGTTGCAACTGTTATGTAGATATGTTCCATATTGCTTAACTAGCTATATCAGGGCTTCTATAACTCGGTAGTAACTAAAGTATTTTTGTTATACTTTAAATCCTTGCATTTACTGAACAGGAAACAGCACTCAGTCATTTAAATTATCTTCTCTGAAAAAAATGAATGACTACAAATAAAAGTGTAAGTTTTATGCCCATGAAAGTGGTTTAGCTTAAATCAGTCAGGGTGATGATTAAGGTCCTGCTTTAATAGCACTTCTTGATAAAACATCTTGGAATTCAGGAAGTGAGAGGGAGTTTGGCAAGTTTCAGCATTTCAAAGGTATGCAGTAGTATGAGCAAAATCTGTATGATGAACTGTTTTTGTTTTTATAATACTCTTGAAATCCACAACAGATTTCTCTTTCTGTATGGAAATCTTGCACAGTGTGACCTGACATTTTCTGTGCATTACACATCTGTTTGTAACAGACCTGCGAACATTAAAGCTAGCACAAAACGAGTTATTTGCCATGTCCACTTACTTACACCACTCAAGAACAATTACTTCTCAGAGCAAAAAGTAACTGCAATGGCTAACTTCATGAGCTAAGATTCAAAAGATCAAATTATTTCAAATAAGATTTTTCTAAATGTTATTTTTTATAGATTTCTGAACTAACAACCAAGCGAGAAAAATGATAACAAATAAATACAAACTGCAAAATTGTGAAAACACTAACATAGTAAACTTCACACAAGTAACTGGTTCTACATGAAACCCCTCAATTTCCTAAATGCACAACACCTACAGATTTGGTTTTTTCCTAACTCCTGACAATAATTGAGTAAAAGAAGAAATCAGTGCTGCCATTTATGCCAAAATTAGATTCCAAGTCTAATTATAAACCACAGCAAGTAGAGCCCAGTGTTAAGAAAGATCACATTTGAAGCTGATGAAGAATTTCATTCTGGTTATTTAAGTTTGCAAGCAAACCTTGCACTGAGGCCAATGAAGTCACCATGAACTGCTCTTCTGTAGCTTTTCAGTTCGATGTCTGTAATAACCCCTATTTGTTAGCCCTGTGGCTGTCACAAAAGAAACCCCAGCAGTAAAGAAGAGAATATGAAAGGAAAAGATCCCAGTTCCACATAATCCTTAACATCACACCCATGGAAATGTCAAATTTAAAGCACAGCATAAGACAACCAGTAGAGCCACACTACCATTAATTTAAAGATCTTCCTCTTCTGCAACATTCCCTATGTTTTTATACTTCTGACCCTACTAAAATCCCTTTTCACTACTTGGCACCAACTGCCAGTCAAAACACATACAAACAGTGCTACTGCCAGCCATAATGAACATGAATCCGGTGGGAACCTCTGAAAAATACCATAAATGCCTGAGTAAATGGCACTGAAACAAGGAAGCTATGTGGAATAGGGAACTATCCTATCACCACATTCAAGGGTAATGACAGTCCAACAAAAAAAAAAAAAAAGGGGGGGCAAAAAAAAAAAAAAGGCAGAAAAAAAAAAACCACAACATGGTGGGTTTCTGATGGGAAATGAATTATCCAGCTTTTTCTTTCCCTTTTTTTTTGAGAGGAACACAGATACAGGAGTCGGTAAGCACTATCATAGGTGATCATAGAATCACAGAATACTTACGGTTGGAAAGGACCTTAAGATCATCTAGTTCCAACCCCTTCCACCTCCCATTAAACCATGCCACCCAAGCTTCTGTCCACCCTGGCCTTCAACACCACCAGGGATGGAACATTCACAACTTCCCTGGGCAACCCATACCCATGGGTTTTTTGACACTGTGGGACAGTGTCAAACGCTTTGAACAAGTCCAGGTAAATGACATCAACTGCTCTACCCCCGTCCATCAGTTCTGTAGCCCCATCATAGAAGGCCACCAAATCGGTCTGGCAGGATTTCCCCTTAGCGAAGCCATGCTGGCTGTCACCAAGCACCTTGTTGGTTTTCATCTGCCTCAGCATGTCTTCCAGGAGAATATGCTCCAAGATTTTGCCAGGCATAGAGGTGAGACTGACTGGTCTGTAGTTCCCCAGCTCATCCATTTTCCCCTTCTTGAAAATGGGGGCTATATTTCCCTTCTTCCAGTCATCGGGAACTTCACCTGACTGCCATGATTTTTCAATTATGATGGACTGTGGCTTAGCAGCTTCATTTGCCAGCTCCTTCAGGACCCGCGGATGGATTTCATCAGGTCTCATGGACTTGTGTAATTTCAGGTCCTTAAGATGGTCTTGAACCAGATCCTCCCCCACAGTGGGCCTAGAGTCTTCATTCTCACTGTCCCTGCACCTCAATTCCAAGACTTTGCGTGGTGTGGTCAGGGCTTTTGCCAATGAAGACTGAAGCAAAGAAGTCATTAAGAACCTCAGCCTTCTCTAAATCCAGGGTACCCAGTTCTCCCAATAGCTTCCGGGGAGGGCCCACGTTGTCCCTAGTCTGTCTTTTATTTGCAGTGTAACTATAGAATCACTTCCTGTTATCTTTCACATCCCTAGCCAACTTTAATTTGAACTGGGCCTTAGTTTTCCTAACCTGGTCCCTAGCTTCCCAGATAACATCCCTGTATTATTCGTAGGCTGCCTGTCCTTGCTTCCACCTTTTATAAGCCTCTTTTTTCCTTCAAAGTTTCCTCAGCAGGTCCTTATCCATCCAAGGAGGTCTTCTGGCCTCCTGCAGCACTTCCTTCTAGTTAGGATGCAACACTTCTGTGCTTGTAGGAGGTGATCCTTGAATATCAATCAACAATCTTGGGCCCCTCTGCCCTCTAGGGCTATATCCCATGGAACTTTACTAAGCAGGTTCCTGAAGAGGCCAAAGGCTGCTCTCTTGAAGTCCAGGGCAGTGAGCTTGCTGCACGCTCTTCTCACTGTCCTGAGGATCTCAAATTTGACCATCTCATGATTGCTGCAACCAAGGTTGCCCTGGAGCATCACATTTCCAACCAGCCCTTCCCTGTTGGTGAGCATGAGGTCAAGCATGGCACCTCTCCTTGTTGACTCCTGTATTATTTTTAGAAGGAAGCTGTCTTCCACAGAATAGAGGAGCCCTCTGATTATTTGTGCCGGGCTGTACTGTCCCACCAGCAGATATCATGGTGGTTGACGTGCCCCATGAGGACAAGGGCCTGTGAGCATGAGGCTGTTCCTATCTGTGTATAGAGTGCTTCATCCACAGAGTCCTCTTGATCAGGCAGTCTGTAATAGATCCCCACAGTAATGTCTCCCATCGTTGTTCTCCCTTTAACCCTGACTCACAAACTCTCTATTGACTGTTCACCTCTCCCCAGACAGAGTTTCATACTCTCAAGCCTGTCCCTAACATAAATAGCAACTCCCCGTTCCCGCCTGCTGGGCCTGTCTTTTTTAAAGAGCCGGTAACCTTCCATTCCAACACTCCAGTCACAGAAGCCATCCCACCATGTTTCTGTGATACCTATTATATCATACCCTGTAGACATGCACACATCCCTAATTCCTCCTGTTTGTTCCCCATGTTATGGGCGTTTGCATAGAGGTATCTGAGCTGAGCTCCAAATGAAGCCAGCTCATTGGCTGGAATAGCTGGAATATGTCTACATTGCTCCAAGTATTTATTGTCTCCTGCCTATTACTGTAGCAGGTTCTTCTAAATCTGCATATGGTCACATATGTCTACACAAATAAATCTTGCATTTTCTCTTAATTTGGGTGAAGATTACAAAAATAGCCTAACTAACTAGACATAAATAAGTTCTAAACATCTCTTTTATATATAGCTCAGTTCTGTGTCTATGTGCTTGGGGGAAAAAAAAGCTTTTTTTCGACTTTTTTTTTTTTTAGTAATAATTTAGCTATTTCCATAAAATAAAATTCTTGGTTTGTGTTTTATGCAGCAGTTCAGAAATTATGAAGATCTAAGCTTTTTATACTCTATCTTGAGAAAACCCTAGCAGAATAGGGGAAGAAAAAAACCTAAACCATTAACTTATGAAACACCTTGAAAAACATATCTTGTTTAGAATAAAGCAGCTTAGTATTAGCTAGGGGGTTTATGGTCTTTGAAAGTGCTTTTTCAGACTGTTTTCTTTTGCATATCTATAGAATTATCTTTATTATCAGCTGCCACCTTTACAAAATGAACTGGGCCTGTTAACCATAGATATGCACTAATTAGTGAGGGCTTTTTTTTTTTTAGCATCACTTCCTAAAAAATTGCCATCTAAGATCCTCTTATAAGTGAAGAAAACAATTATCTGGTGACACCTCCCCACACATTGTTTCCTTGTGTATTATATGAGCTGCACAGGCAGGCCTCCAGGTGGATGAGAAAATTCACATTTTTAACATAAAAATTCTTTGAGATACAGAGCAGATGGTACGAAATCATCTCTCTTTGGGTAAATGAAAGATCTGCTTCCCTAAGGACAGTACTCCTATCCTATGCTGTAAACACCTGGCAATGCTTCTTAGAAGGAAAGGTTGGTTTGGTTTTTTTTATACAAAGCCAGTGCCTTTGTTTTAAAGATAATGTTTCTAGAGCCCAAAGTGGGGGGGTTTGGGGAAGGGGGTGGTGGGTGGTGTGTGGAGGCTGCGGGGTGTGTGGTACTTATTTATTTTAAAGATGGACATATTTTTTAAGAGGACAAAGCTAAAAATTTCCATCAGAAAAGTAACTACAGTCATAATTTGTGTAACTACACTGAAGCTGGAAAACAAAAAAACACATTATACTGTTAACAGACAAGGGGGGAGCGGGGGAGGGAAAGGCAAACAAACAACCTCTACACATACATTGACCAGTGTCTCTCTACCACAGGAATGCTCCTGTTTTTGTAAGAAAGTTACCTTTGTAAACATGCATCCATCTGCTAAATGATGAGGGATAAGGATCACTCTCCATTATCACATTGACTGGTAGAGGTCGAAATTATCTGGATCCTTCTTATTTGAGGGAATGCAATTATGAAAAGCAGGTCAACAGGGCTCCTGGAAAGAACTATATAGGAAATAACATTTATATAATTTTATATAATTGAGTGCTTCTTCATTGAGTGCTGCTTCTACCATAAGAATTTAAATGATTCCCTAATTAATATCTGCCTTTGTCAAAGAATCTGATGAGTACATAAATGCTTTATTTCTAGAATTGTTTCTGCAGGCGTTAGCACTGTCCCCACTTCCAGAATTTCATTGCTTGGGTGCTCTACAGATCTGCCAGGCTTCTGCTATGCTCTAGGTGACCCCACCACTCTGCTTAGATGGCAGTTGCTTAGTGTGTTGCCTTTTGAGCACTTCAATCTCCATCTGCTAAGAGCACCTGAGAACCCAAAAAAAACAACCTCCCATATGGCACCACTCTTCAAAATGAAGAAAACTCAGCCTAATAAAGTCTTGAGCCATTATCGCAGGGAGCCTGCTCATTGAGTTTTCACTAAATAGTCTTAAAAACCACGTGAACAAACTAATCCAAAACCTACGTTCACACAGAAGGTTTAAAATGCTATGACACAGCACTATATGAATGAATATTTAGGGATAACAGATCATCCTAACAATTTTTAAAAGCTTTTATAAAAAGACCTTAACTTGAAGAAACAATGTTTCATGGATTTAATTTCACTCATTAAAAATGAAAGACACTTTTACCATGGTTCAAACAAAACTTTGGCACACACAGAACAGGGGGATATGCATGTATATATGCTTTCCTTTTCACTTTAGGAATAGTGAGATCAAGGAAAGAACCATGAAAACCATGAATAAAAAAGGTAAACTCATACAAGTGCTCAGCTGGTTTGTCCCCAGCTGCATACCCAGACAAAACTACCAAGAAGCAACAGCTATTGCCTGCCAAAATATTATTTTTTTTTCTTTTTTTTTTTTTTTTTTTTTTTTCCAGAAGCAAAAGAGCAGAAAGACCAAGAGCAACTGGAAAGGTCAAGAAGAGTGGCCAGAAAACTGTAAGCCTGCTGTACATTTTCATTCAGATCCACTGTATCACCTGTCTGCATGACCAGGACCTTCTACCAATGATAACAAACCCATTCTGCCATATTTCAGTGATATTAAGCAATCAAAACCTTGCACTTTTAAGTTCTTAACTAGTTTTGCTTTGATTTTAATTGTTATCTTCATTACAAGTGTGTAAGAATTCACAATGTTTTCTTCCCCCTCTCAAAAGTATGTTTTCCATTTGGGATTTTCTTTGATCTCTCAATAACACATAGAAGGGTTTGCGGATTAATTTCTGGAAAATTAACTCAAAAGTTGAAAAGTATATTCAGGTACTAATTAATGCAAGAATTCATCATATGCTAAAACCTAAATTACTGTAACTGAAAGGGAGATGGGAAGAAAGAGCTTGCATAGCACTTTACACTTATGAATTTTCAGACTTTTATGTAATACTTTTCCAACCTCTTATACCTTTTGAGTTAAATCAACATTTTCAGAGCCCAGCATTCAGTAAAGCAGTTAGGTATTGGCTGCACTAAACTACAGACAAAAACCTTGGAATGAGTCTTGTGAAACAATAAACAGAGTTTTACATACAGAGAATTAAGAAAGTTATCCTGTATTTATGGTTTGTGGTTGTCCAGGTCAGTAAAATGCTGTGCTCAAACTCAGAGAGTAAAGTTTTATTCACAGGATCCAAAAATCTCTCTTAAGATCTACCAGATCCTGATTTGTGCTTTTGCAGTGCAAAGGGGCTTAACCAGCTGTGCATAAGTTCACATATGAAAGCATTCCTAAACAGGAATATATGTGGTTTATGTGTATTTTTTCAGTTCCTGACATATTACTTATCATTTACCACTTACTAATCAACTGATTGCTTCATCCATACGCAAAGCACATGCACAGGTACCAGTCACTAAAAGCACCACATGTTCAGTCCATGTCATGTATCTTGACATAGCTCATGCAAGCTTTTCTCAGTCTGCTAATCTTCCTTCCAGCAAGGTCACAGATGCCTTGTTTAAAGCCTGGTCAGCATTTTGATTGACATCAGACATCCCAGTTCTCAGCCCATAAACTAGCCCATCCATATTAATGCTCAAATTTCTTATTTACATCACATGGCTACAATAATTCTTCATATTTCAGACTTGCTCAGTTCTACTATAAGTTAGGGACCAGGCTGAAAAAATAGTTAGAGATAGAATCATAGACCAGTCAGGCCTGGAAAGGACCTTAAGATCATCTAGTTCCAACCCCACTACCATGGGCAGAGACACCTCACACTAAACCATCTCACCCAAGGCTCTGTCCAACGCTTTCAATACCGCCAGGGATGGAACATTCACAACTTCCCTGGGCAACCAATTGCAGTGCCTCAACAACCCTTACAGTAAAGAATTTCTTCCTCATATCCAATCTAAACTTCCCCTATTTAAGTCTGAACCTGTTACCCCTTGTCCTATCACTATAGCCACTAATGAAGAGTCCCTCCCTAGCATCCCTATAGGCCCCCTTCAGATACTGAAAGGCTGCTATGAGGTCTCCACGCAGCCTTCTCTTCTCCAGGCTGAACAGCCCCAACTTTCTCAACCTGTTTTCATATGGGAGGTGCTCCGGTCCCCTGATTATCCTCATGGCCCTCCTCTGCACTTGTTCTAACAGTTCCATGTCCTTTTTACGTTGAGGACACCAGAACTGCACACAATATTCCAAGTGAGGTCTCACAAGAGTAGAGTAGAGGGGCAGGATCACCTCCCTCGACCTGCTGGTCACACTCCTTTTGATGCAGCCCAGGATACAGTTGGCTTTCTGGACTGCAAGCGCACACTGCCGGTTCATGTTCATTTTCTCATCGACCAACACTCCCCAGTCCTTCTCCGCAGGGCTGCTCTCAATTTCTTCTCTAACCAACCTGTAGCTGTGCCTGGGATTGCTCTGACCCAGTGTAGGACCTTGCACTTGGCATGGTTAAACTTCATTAGGTTGGCATCAGCCCACCTCGCAAGCGTGTCAAGGTCCCTCTAGATGGCATTTCTTCCCTCCAGCGTACCAACCGAAACACACAGCTTGGCGTCATCGGCAAAATTCCTGAGAGCGCACTCAATCCCACTGTCCATATCACTCACAAAGATGTTGAACAAGACCAGTCCCAACACCAATCCGTGAGGGAAACCACTCCTTACTGGTCTCCAGCTGGACACTGAGCCACTGAGCACTACTCTCTGCATGCAGCCATCCAGCCAGTTCTTTACCCACCGAGGGGTCCACCTATCAAATTGATATTTCTCCAATTTAGAGACAAGGATGTCATGTGGGACAGTGTCAAACGCTTTGAACAAGTCCAGGTAAATGACATCAACTGCTCTACTCCTGTCCATCAGTTCTGTAGCCCCATCATAGAAGGCCACCAAATCGGTCTGGCAGGATTTCCCCTTAGCGAAGCCATGCTGGCTGTCACCAAGCACCTTGTTGATAGGAGTTCATCTGCCTCAGCATGTCTTCCAGGAGAATATGCTCCAAGATTTTGCCAGGCACAGAGGTGAGACTGACTGGTCTGTAGTTCCCCAGCTCATCCATTTTCCCCTTCTTGAAAATGGGGGCTATATTTCCCTTTTTCCAGTCATCGGGAACTTCACCTGACTGCCATGATTTTTCAAATATGATGGACGGTGGCTTAGCAACTTCATTTGCAGCTCCTTCAGGACCCGCGGATGCATTTCGTCAGGCCCCATGGACTTGTGTAATTTCAGGTTCTTAAGATGGTCTTGAACCAGATCCTCCCCCACAGTGGGCCTAGGGTCCTCATTCTCACAGTCCCTGCGTCTGAATTCCAAGACTTGGGTGGTGTGGTCAGAGCATTTGCCAATGAAGATTAAGGCAGTGAAGTCATTAAGAACCTCAGCCTTCTCCAAATCCAGAGTACCCAGTTCTCCCAATAGCTTCCGGGGAGGGCCCACGTTGTCCCTAGTCTGTCTTTTATTTGCAGTGTAACTATAGAACCCCTTCTACACATCCCTAGCCTACACATCTTTCACATCCCTAGCCAAGTTTAATTCTAAGTGGCCCTTAGCTTTCCTAACCTGGTCCCTAGCTTCCCAGATAACATCCCTGTATTCTTCCCAGGTCGCCTGACCTTGCTTCCACCTTTTATAAGCCTCTTTTTTCCTTTGAATTTTGCTCAGCAGGTCCTTATCCATCCAAGGAGGTCTCCTGGCCTCCTGCAGCACTTCCTTCTAGTTAGGATGCAACACTTCTGTGCTTGTAGGAGGTGATCCTTGAATATCAACCAACAATCTTGGGCCCCCCTGCCCTCTAGGGCTGTATCCCATGGAACCTTACTAAGCAGGTTCCTGAAGAGGCCAAAGTCTGCTCTCTTGAAGTCCAGGGCAGTGAGCTTGCTGCACGCTCTTCTCACTGTCCTGAGGATCTCGAACTCGACCATCTCATGATTGCTACAACCAAGGCTGCCCTGGAGCATCACATTTCCAACCAGGCCCTCCCTGCTTGTGAGCATGAGGTCAATCTTAACAAGAAACACTCACTGTTTCATACAAATCCCGAAGTCTTTTTGTAGGTGGTATGTCTAGCAGTAGTCTTGTTTCTCTTGTTTTTGTTCTTCCTTGAACAAAAGCCTGTTTCCATTAAGGGGACTGATCCCGACTCCCCCCTCCGACGGACTTGAACCAGAGAAGGTTATTATTCAGCCTTAGTTTAACATACTTTATGAACAAAGAATTCTCAGAAATACTCAGATAATAAGATCCAAATATTCCCAACAGAATTTTTACCTAATCAGCAATGGGTCACACAATAATATATATCTCAGCAAACTACAAAATGACATGATAGTGATGTTCTCTAATGACACAAAAATACTACAAGATAGCCAGGTGCTTCTGTATTATAATAGTGATATACTAATAAAAAACATTACCTGTAATCTTGTCATTTGCCAATCCCTACTCTAAGTAGCCCTACGTAGAAAGAAAGTTAAATTCCCAACAAGCTCATTATGAACCAGCTCCTCACAATTACCTTTTGCCTCCTTGAAAACTGGAGGAAACATGCAAACATGCTCCCCAGGGTGAAGATGTCCTTTCTGAACAGACAGGCTTAGACTGAATGTTAATGTTAGGATGGAGAGTCAATGTGGCCACCACTTATCCCTCTATGTAGGAAGAATGACCAGCCCCATAATAGAGTCAACGATGCGCCCTTTCAGCTGCTGACAGCTAGAGAGTGCCAGGGTGAACATGAGTGAAAATGCCCTCATTTGAGGAAAGCCCTAAAAGGTTTCCACTGACATAAGTCATCTTTCTTTGCCATGTAACAGAACAATATGTCTTTGAAGAAACCTTTTATATGGAATATATAAATCTCTAGACCTCTCTACCTTGGACTGCATTATTATATGTGTTCATAATATTATCATTTAATTGCTCTGATGAAAGCTCCTCATCAGGTGGAAATGTGTTGTTTTGTTTTTTTTTTTTTTTAATTACATAAATTAGTCTTTATAAAGAATTGTGAAGATCTTGGCAGAAACCTTCAAAGGACACCCAAGAGCTCAAATATGAGGACACTACATACTTCCTAGTCCAAGGAAGTCCACTACACAATTCCTTGATAAGCAACACAAACTTCCACATGCAAAAAAAATTCTAGAAGAGATGACCTGCATACTACATTTTTTGTACACATACATGTTTGCTGCTTCTTCAGGAAGCTCAACGAAGAAAAGACAAAGGCTTTCAGCTACTCCCAGGATCAAATCTCAAAAAGGTCTAAAAGACAAACTCCTGAAAAGCAGAGGAAATGAGCAGAAGGACTGGGACTGAGAACAAGTCACCGAGCCGATTTCAAACCCAATTCGACACAGTGTGCCACCTGCTGTGCCTCCAAGCAGGACTTCAAATGAATCTGTTTCATCTATCTGTGTTAGCAGTTTTAACTCAGCTATTTCCAAGTTAAAACTGTAACTCTGCTAGTTGTAAAGCTTCCAAATAAAACTGTAATGTTTTCATGGCAAAACTGCTTTTTAAAGTAGGATGGAAATCCAGACTTGAGATAAATTATTTAAATAAATGCCATATACAGTATTTTCTCTTCTGAAAGCTGCAAAACATTACATAGCTTATTACAATACCTTTGATAAGTCCTCTGTTGAGCAGCTGTTCCACCATTGTGAATTTTCACATACTAACATTTTAGCAAATACTGAAAGATAATTAGTTTAGATAAATTCCATCTATCAAAGGGTAATCAGTGATGTCATTGTTTTAATTCAGTACTGCTATCACAAATAAAATAGAAGCCCATTTCCTTTGAATTTTCAAACTCCTAGAACAACAACTGCCCAAGCAAGGAAGAAAAAGCACATAATAAACCATTGCAGTATTTTAAGATACTGTGAACGCTGTGGGAATAAAAAAATCTGCACTGTTTAGACAAGCGGACCAGAAAAGCCAAACCAGTATGGAAGGAACTATGAAGTACCTAAACTAAACTGAACTATCTTCTTTGCTTTTTTATTTCTCTGGAGGAGGACACTGAGGCTGTGTTACTATTGATGGCTAACACATTCCTTTTGCCAAAAATTATATTTTCAATACTGTACCAGATAGTTTAATGCTGAAACTGCACAGTCTTCCTGAAGCTAAATGGTTTGTTCAAGAAAAAGAGCTCATATAATTTATCACTTCTTAGAGATTCAGTGGGCCTTTCTCCCTTCCCTCCCACCTCTGAGTCAGGAACAATCAGGAGTCATCAGCCTTTGGAGAATTTTGGAGAACCTCAAAATGTACAGGACTAGCAGTGACTTCACAAGGTTACACAGTCCAGCTCCTTCAGAGTAAACCACAGCTTCGTTTCCTAAGTTCTACCTAGCACTGTTATCGACACAGTTCTTAAATCCTGCAGTGAAATTTCTGTCCTTCGTAGCTCATCTATTCCAGTTCTCAGCTACTCTTATGGGGAGAACATTTGCTATAAAGAGCAGCCTAGCTGTCATTACAGCAATCAGATAGTATTTACCCAGCTCTGAATTGCTGCTTACAGCTCACACTTCAGCGCAGTAGCAAGGGGCTATCCATCTTTTCTGCCCACTCTTTCGTCGTTCCATTGCCAGTCATTTAATACTAACTGCTCTGCTAACCATGATCAGTGTCAGGGAGATAGTGGCCGAGCCTGATGGATAGCAAGATATCCCACAGTGATTGATGTAATAGTGTGGGGGAGACGTATGGAAGAACTTCCAACTTGCACACAATCAGAGTACACAATCTGAGTGCATAATGACACGGAAGATGGCAAAGCAGAAGAGAACCAAACTCATGGAGAAAACCTTATCAGAAGGCAATAAACATTAAGGTATTTTTGCACCTAGAAAGGAAGACGTGTCCTACCATAATCTCACAGTCAGGAGTGGCAAGCCTGCTGTCAACAAGCATTTCTCAGAATGATTCCACTTAAAATAACATGAAATAATGATGAACAGGTTTTGATAGCAGATGGAAACCTACTGCATAATTAAATTTTAATGACCAGAGAAGTTTTATAGATGAAGGTTTTGTTTTGTATAACAAATGATTTATATGAAATGAAAGGCCAGAACTGCTACCGTAAGCAACTACATATGCTGAATACATGTACATTTTATACAGGAATAATTAATCTACAGGGAAATGGCTTTAAAATTGTAAGATATTGTCATGTTTTAACCCCAGCCAGCAACTAAGTACCATTCAGCTGCTTGTTCACTGCCCCCCCACCCCAGTGGGATGGGGAGGAGAAAAATCAGAAAAAGGTAAAACCTGTGGATTGAGATAAGAACAGATTAATAACTTGAAATAAAGTATAACATAGTAAGAATTATAACAAATTGGAATAAAACCCAAGAAGCCCAAGTGATGCACAGCACAATTTCTCAACACCCACTGATCAACACCAAACCCATCCCCAGGCAGTGACTGGCAGCAGCCAGCCAACTCCTCCCCCCAGTTTATATACTGGGCATGACACGCTGCAGTGTGGAATATCCCTTTGGCTAGTTCAGGTCAGCTGTCCTGGCTGTGCTCCCTCACAGTTTCTTGTGCCCCTCCTCACCGGCATAGCATGGGACACTAAGAAGTTCTTGATTAGGGTAACCACTACTTAACAATTGAAACATCACCATTTCTTTTATTCCCAGACTAAATCGAAAACATGGCACTGCACCAGCTACTAGGAAGAAAGTTAACTTATCCCGGCTGAATCCAGGACAGATATCCTAAAACCAATGATTAGAAGGATAAAAAAAAATTTAGTAGACAACCAAGCCAAAGCTCCTTTCTAAACACAGTCTACATAAACAACTAAAAGGAGAGTCTTCTTAGCAAGGTTAAATATTCAATTCAAATTGGATCTTGCATAACTTTAATATCAAAAAAGCTCAGAAAAAATATTAAAGATGTGTTAGTAACATTAGGAACTCACAACAAAAAAATTTAATCAATTTTTCATACAAATATTTTTAAAATTTAGTCCAATCCTACAAATGGCTTCATATTTACGCTTTGCCCTGCTGTCATAGCCATTATTTTAAATAACTCAAATCAACAGTTCCAAGTTAAACTGTAAGAATTAAGTCAATGGCACATGAAAGGGTAACCTAATATAGGCTTAATTGCAACTTAACAGTCAGAAAAGTAGTTAAAATTGTGATCTTCTGTAGTTCAGGTCTGACTTTTTTGATAGCATGATCCAAGAGTGATAATTTAAGGTTTAATTTAGGAATGTATTCACTGATTAATAATTTTCACTAGACAACAGTGCATTGTAATTTTAGCTGCTGCTGTCAGTACGTCTTGAATGTGACTGAGTAGGCAAACGTATTATTTAGAAGTAAAAAGACATAATATTTAGTAAATCGTTACTATTGGGAAATTTTAAATGGTATTTACATGGGCAGCTTGTATTCTAAACCAGCACTGTTCCAAGGAAGGATCACATCAAAATAATGGATGGACTTCACATCTGAAGTACCTTTTTCCTTCGTGAAAAACATAAGCAATATATATGCATATTGCATCATCTAGGAAAGCATGGTGACACCCAGATACTTACACACAAGTTTTGAAACTGCCCCTTCTTGGATTTTTTTATCCTACACAGGACACCGGGAATAGCATGGGGCAAGTTACGTGAGCCTCAAGTAACTACAGGCAGGATTAATGAGCACACATACCTTTTTCCTCCTTAGAAACAAGAAGGAAACAGTCAACACTTTGACACTAGGGAGAAGACCACCACAGGCCTCAAGTATCAATGGAGAAGAAAAGCTTTCAGTTTTAAAGGAAGCTAAGACTCACCCACCTCTGATGACAACATTCTTGCATGAAGGAGCTCTTGTCTTCAGTTCCATTCTAGGATCATTGTTAGTTCATCACACAAGGAAAACCAAGTACAGTCGCTCTAAATTATTTAATGTTATAAAAAAACCAACAAAACCCCAAACAAACCACCAGAAATACAAACTCAGGCTCTTTTTTGTCCCAACTCTCTTCTGTCGAAAAAATCTTTAAGTTACTTTTGAGACTATCCATATGTGGGGAACAATAATTAAAATGCAAATGATGGCTGAGGAGGAAAGACAGGAAACTGAAAGCTTCATATTCAGGAAAAATTGGCCAGCTTTAAATAAAAAACAAAAGACATCATCAGGTAGTAAGCTCAGGATAAAACCTGCAGATACCATCACTTTAGCAGGTCAAACTGATGATCAATATTTAACTTTTGTTAGCAATAACCAGACCTCACTTCAGGAAGAAGGGTGTTGAGGATTCTTTTGCCAGCTTTGCTAGATGTCAAGAGTAGGCTAAGAAAATCACGCCTTAGTTTTTAACCACACATAAAGAGGAAAAGAAGACTCTCTTTGCATTGAGCTACTGTGGCTCTAAATACTTCTTACTGCTTGCCCTTAAGTGATTTCATGCATATCAAAGGTGAGTCATGCCATACACTGTAAAAGACTTAAAATGTTGTAAACTGTCACTTTTTTGACAGTGTTGCCACAGTCACTCTCAGCTACCTCCAGGTGATGTGAAAACATATGCTTGAATGATCTCTGCTGGGACTTGTTAAACAAACACTATGTTCTGTAGATTAAACCATAATTAGGTATGATGTCAGTATTGCAAAAAAGCACAGTAATTATGCCCCCATTTGTTCTACTAATTTCCTTAGCACTAAAAATGTAAATTCTCACAAGGCTAGCATAAAACTTGTAGTTCACCGTTCAGAAGCCTTCTCTCTTCTGATGGGTAAAAAGACTTCTGCAAAACTAACAAAGTCAGCCGGTTATTCTGAATATACATATTTATTTTTAATTTAAATGCTTCATGGGACTATGGATCAGGCCACAAATAAGGGTCTCTCATATCTCTGTGTAGTGTGGACCACTAACAGACTTAAGTGACGTTCATCCCTATACCATCTCCTCCCTTGAGAATAGAGTAATAGCAGATGCCTACACAGGGAAAAAAAAAAAAAAAAAAAAAAAAAAACACATATTAGGAAACATGTATTTTTAGCAACTTTAATTATATTCTAGCAGCAGGAAAGAAAGAGATACAGAACTGCACAACCAGGCAATTCTCCCCAGAAGACAGAACACAGCTTCGGAGCTCTGCAGCAGAACGATTTCACTTGTGAAAGCTTTCAAGTCAGGGTATTACCAAGAAGGCTGTTTCTTTGGCACTGCGCTAGTTACTCTTTGCAGCTGCTCTATAGAATCTCAGTGACTAGTAGGCTAAATCACTGAAGCAGACACAATCCTTATGATTCCTCAGAAACAGTTCCATGCGCACACACACTCCAGAAAGAGGTGTTTGGCCTGATCTATGATTACAGCAATATGGTGATATAAAAACTATTAATATAAAAGTAATCTGATGTAAAAGCATGAAAGCAATACTTTTAGGGTTTGAGGAGGTGTGGGGCATATGTGTGGTGCTTGGGATTGGTTTCGGAGGGTTTTTTTTTGTTTGGTTTTTGTTTTGTTTTTGCTTTTGTTGTCTTTTGGTTTTGTTTGTTTTTTCTTTCCATGACACCATATTTTTAAGTTTCCCCTTTTTCACTAAAAGCAGTCTACTCAATTTTAGGATACAGGCAAAAGAAGTTTTACCTCTAAAAATCCATTGTTATTGAAAAGATGCAGATCTGAATGCCAACCTAGATTATGCATCCTAAGCAACTGATATTCCTGACATATAATGGTCAAAATAACACAAAGATATCCAGATAAACTGGGTTTTGAAATAACTAACTCAGTTAATGAACTCAAGAAGCTTCTTTCAATACACTAACAAAGTGTTTTTTCTGGGCAGTTATCTGAAGGAAAGGTACCGGACAAAATATTCAAATTATTACTACTACTGATTGCATGCAATTTTTCTTAATATTCTCGTTGCTTTTGCTGCATGCAAGGCATGATGTATAAATTTGGATGTCAGTTAAGATGCAAGTAGAAAAAAAGAGCTTCATCCCATTCATAAACATTAGATATGCCTGCTGCAAAGTCTGTACCTCTCATCAAGCAGCACAAAGACCTTCATGATTTGATAGAAGCTCACCTTAGGAAATACACCACAAGCTGTATGTTTAGCTTGGTGGTTTAGTGCCTTATTAGTTTCGGAGAAAATAAAGCCTCATCTGTTGACAGTGAAGGGACGCATTTGTGGAATAGATGAGGGCCCCTGCTTTGCTCTGTACAAGCCCACAATGCCGTCATTCGGACAGAGCCCAATCTTTGTCATCGGTGGCTCCTGCTCAGAGACTGCTATCTGGTTTTTAAGATATCACAGATTTTAAACCTGTAATAGGAAATTAGTATTGTACGAAGCAATAGAGCATCCAGTGCATTTTGTCTTTTCAGGGTAGATGTTATCGGCATAGACAAAATTATACCTGCACTAGAGACTTCACAATGTAGAAATAATTAACTGATGAAAGAAACCCTTGCTCAGGATATCAGCACTTTTTAGAACACCATTTCAAAGCATGAGATTTACAACCCCTATTAAAGTACGTGTTAATAAAACCCACACACTTAAAGCATATGGATATTCACTCTTGTGGATGTATCTATTACAGTTTTAACCAGGACCAGAAGTAAATACTCCCCAGGCGCACAGCCCACTTACCGCATAACACCCCCAAAGAAGGGGATGCAGGAGGTGCTTGCTGCAGCACATCTTTGGTGTCTCACCCCCTCCCAGGTGCTGCTGTGTGCATGGTATCAAGCACTTAAATGGCCATTGCAATTTGGAGTTCTCTTCAGAGGAAGTATCCATGGAGATTTTTACCACTCAGAAAAATGTTTTAAGTGAAATGTAATGGATTATGAAGACTGGGGTTGTTCAGCCTGGAGAAGGCTCCAGGGAGACCTTAGAAAAGCATTCCAGTACCTAAAGGCGCATACAAGTAAGCTGGAGAGGAGATTTTACTAGGGTATGGAGTGATAGGACAAGGGAGAAGGGCTTTAAACTGAAAGATGGGAGATTCATGCTAGATACAAGGAAAAGTTCTTCATTGTGAGGGTAGTGAGGCACTAGCATGGGTTGCCCAAAAAAAGCTGTGGCTGCCCCAACTCTGGAAGTGTTCAAGGCCAGTCTGGACAGGGCTTTGAGCAACCCTGTCTAGTAGAAGGTGGGTTGGAACTAGATGGTCTTGAAAAGTCCCTTCTAACGCAAACCATTCTATGAATCTGTGAATTTAAAGCCTGAGAATCGATAACCTAGGCAAAAGTCTCTTACACAATGGGGCTTAACATTTTAGGGCACCATTAACACATCTTTGCATACTTCAACATTTCAAGACTGAACCTTGACATATTCTTCAATAATCCAGGAGGATTATAATGCTGCCTTGTAAGTCCTTAGCAAATTAAGTTGGCTCACTCAAGAATACTTGTTGTCTAAAACTCTGTCAGGCACATACTCCACTATATTCAGTATGATACCCTTTGCACATTATTGCTGCGACCAGTTCAAGTACCAGCTGTTCTAAACCAACCCTTACGAAATATCAAATCAGTATTTATTTAATGTTAACAAAATCCTTAATGGCATCAACTGTTTAAATCATAATTTGGAAGCTTGCGTCACAAATACTTTAAATGTTTCATTTTTTAAAAAATACGTGTTTCTTAAAAATTGCAGTATTATGGTGTGATAATCGAAACACAGCAACTTTAGTTTCAATTAGTGTATTTGCAGATCAAGCCTGAATTAGGGTTCAGGGAATGGCATGTTTAGTTTGCATAATCTAAATAAATTTCCCAGGGAAAAACAATTAATTATCTTTGTTACTGCCACTACTGCTGAGAACAGCTGCAATTCCTGGCTTGCCAAGTTCACATCACTGAAGGTTATTCCTATTAATATCAATTAAGATCCAAACTGTTTGAGTTTCTTCAATAATGATGCTGAAGTAGATTTAAAGCGTCATTCCACAGAAAGCACACCTGTAGCAAAATGGTGGCACCTATTCTTCTCAATCTAAAAAGAAAAAAAGACTAAAAACTATAGCTATGGGTCATTGAAACATGTTCAAGCACCAGTAACTAAGGCACACTAATTCCTAAGATAGCTCCAAAGACTTGTGTATGTACTTCCATTTAAGAAATACGGTAAAAACCTTGTTCCTTGATTGAATAAGAGACGTTATTACACCATCACTTATGGACTGCAATTAAATCAGCCTGTGAAGTTGCGTCAAAGTGGCATTAAGCACATTGTGTGAATTCACTGCTGAGTGCACTTACAGACAATCAAGACTAGAAGAAACTTCTCCCTTGCCTTTCATCTACCTAAACTACAAGATCAGCAGAGAAATTAATCTTCTCACCCTAAGAGAAGTCCATGCCTTCCCTCATATAGCTTTTGACTTTCTTTCTGATGACTATTTTAAGTTGTTCAAACATATTTCGCATGGAGCCATCGGGGGCTTATAAAGGGAGCCATCGGGGGCTTATAAAGAACAATTATCACCTTCCAACAAGTTTCTTTAAACAACAAGCAAACAGGTTCAGATACCAGAAGAGTGATACCGACTGAACCAAGTCTAACTAAACTGAGGCTTAGGAATGAACAAATTAATAATTTTTCATCATTTCACTTCTACTTGACTGTTAACAATACAGGACACATTTTTGCCCATCTAATCCTCCTCCATAGATCAAGGACACATTTTAGAAAACTTTTTCTTGGATCCATTTTAAGTAGTGATATTAAAGAAAAAAAAAAAAAAAAAAAAAAAAAAACAACAAAACAAACCCCATAGCAATAGTTTCAAACATAGCTCCAGAGACCGCATTGCAAGACTAATATAATTTATGATGGGTTCAGAGAAAATAGTAAGAATAGTAAGATCCAGCAACATACACAGGATGTTTTGAAAGCTGCTTTCTGCACAAAGAAAATATCTTCTTCTGTTATTTGCTACCTAGTAATGATCTCTATCGCAAATATAAAGAAAGTTTAAATAACAGCAAGTGTTCAAATCCTGGAAGATACAAATACCGAGAGATTGTAAAGGCAATTTGACAAGAAAAACAAAACATGTGCCATTTTCAAGAGAATCATATTATCACTGGGGACAAAAAAAAGTATTGCAGACTGAAGGCATGAATATTAAAGAAGACATAAAGTGATGAATGCGCTGAACACACAGGGGAATATTTTTTTTTTAAACTAATACCACCTGTATAACGATATTTTGATAATCTCTTGAGACATGCAGTAAAATTACTGGATATTTGAAAGTATTCTTGAAATCCATCTTTTGAAGACTTAGAAAGAAGATGACGTTGTAACACATCAAACAGTTGATCCAAACTTCCACATATTTGAAGCCCAAGGTAGAAATCAGAATAAAAATAGGATAAGATGCTTTAGTCAACCACTTCTTTGTTCAGTGCTTCGCTAAATGAACCAAGGACTTTTCAAATTAGTATTATTAGAATGTAACAGAGAAGATGGTAAGACAAATACATGTGGTCATGACTTTTCCAAGCTTCCATCTGGGAACACTAATGTGCTTTAAGCAGTCACTGAATGGGGCCAAGCAAGCACATGTCAGGTCAGCTGTATTGCACTGGCCCAAGGAGTTGAAGATTCAAGGCTCTGCTGAATCTCTGCACACCATTCCCATCATCCTCAGGGACTGAGGCATAAACATGCAAATTATTTATGTTATAGAATCACAGAATAATTAGGGTTGGAAAGGACCTTAAGATCATCTAGTTCCAACCCCCCTGCCATGGGCAGGGACGCCTCACACTAAACCATGTCACCCAAGGCTATGCCCAACTTGGCCTTCAACATCGCCAGTAATGGGGCATTCACAACTTCCCTGGGCAACCCATTCCAGTGCCTCGCCACCCTTACAGGAAAGAATTTCTTCCTTATAGCCAATCTAAACTTCCCTTAAGTTTTAACCCATTACTCCTTGTCCTACCACTACAGGCCCTAATGAAGAGTCCATCCCCAGCATCCTTATAGGCCCCCTTCAGACACTGGAAGGCTGCTATGAGGTCTCCACGCAGCTTTCTCTTCTCCAGGCTGAACAGCCACAGGTTTCTCATACTACCTTCATATGGGAGGTGCTTCGGTCCCCTGATCATCCTCATGGCCCTCCTCTGCACTTGTTCCAACAGTTCCATGCCCTTTTTATGTTGAGGACACCAGAACAATTTACACAATATTCCAAGTGAGGTCTCACAAGAGTAGAGGGGCAGGATCACCTCCTTTGACCTGCTGGTCATGCTCCTTTTGATGCAGCCCAGGACACCCTTGGCTTTCTGGGCTGCGAACGCACACTGCAGGCTCATGTTCCTTTTCTCATCGACCAACACCCCCAAGTCCTTCTTCACAGGGCTGCTCTGAATATCTTCTCTGCCCAACCTGTAGCTGTGCCTGGGATATTGTTCCAACCCAGGTGTAGGACCTTGCACTTGGC
The DNA here is from genome assembly GCA_039720435.1 of Amazona ochrocephala. Lineage (NCBI taxonomy): Eukaryota > Metazoa > Chordata > Aves > Psittaciformes > Psittacidae > Amazona > Amazona ochrocephala. The sequence continues at coordinate 37,431,006 of CM077881.1, forward strand.
ATGGTTAAACTTCATCAGGCCATCCAGCCAGTTCTTTATCCACTGAGTGGTCCACCTATCAAACTGACGTCTCTTCAAGGATGTCATGTGGGGCAATGTCGAACACTTTGCACAATGTTAGGCTTCGCAAAGGAAATAATTTTTTAACCATCTTGGCTTACATCAGGCCATCAGATCCATTTTTCTCTTTCCTGCTGTGTTGATGAAATCCACATCAGAACAGTATTCTACCCCAGTCTGGACCTTGGGCAGCACTTTGCTTGGCCTTTGTTCAATCAAAAATATCACACTGTGAATCAATTTTAGCTAAAATAGGCACAACACAATTCAGTCTGAAGAGAGAGGAGGTAGAACCAGGTCCATAGTTCCTCTCTTTTGGCAGACGTGTGACTGGTTTAACCTCCCATGGAGATTTATCTGCCATTCCAAATGAATTTCACCTTCTGCAGAAGAAAAATGTGTGTATATGTGAGCAGTAGGGAGGAAAAGTACAATCTCTCATGCTTTACAGAGATGAATGACTTTGAAATCCATGTTTCCACAGAACTCTTTCTAATGCAACTGATTTCACCCCAGAAAAATCAGGTCTTTAAGGCTTTTACTGGACATTGGAAAGAGAACCCCTTTTCATCATTTCACTCTCCTACTGTGCCTGACCTCAGCAAGGACAGCAAATATGGTTTTGGTCCTCATGGTTTTCTACGCTGGCCCCAACACAGCAAGGGGCACCATCTCCCTTCTGATTTCTTCCAAGTGACATTACTTAATGATGCCCCCAAAAAGCTGCCACAAAGAAAGAAATCTGTCTCGTTTGAAGAGGGAAAAGGCCAACATCACCACAAGACTGTTATTGAGGAAGCAGGAACAAGACGAAATTATGCTGGAGATAAGAAAGAGATGAAAATAGAGACAATTAAGCCAAAAAATATCAAGATGAAGGCAAAAGAAAGAGCAGCCCAAGGACTTACTAGTTTGTGTGAAACATGTTTTATAAACTTAGAAACTGGACCTCTGCACATTCAAAATCTATAGAGAAACCAGGTGAGTCAGAAGGAACTTGTCAGTGCTACAATAAGTCTGCATCAAGTAGACAGAGAAAATAACCTTTGAAACTGAAATCTATTCATCATTCAAAACCAAATGCAGTATTGCTCCTGTTTAACTCAATGCTGCTTCTAATAAAGTGGTTTAGACTCACTTTATTATCTTACCAGTTCATTTTTATTCTGGCCAGATTCAGTGATAGACACTGCTGTGCTTCCTCATCTTGTCGTAAGTACACAGGACCAAGACCATTTCAAGGCTGACATTTCAGTACATCCATCATTCAAAAGCAAGCATTTTATTTAAAAAATATCCCAAGTAGCATCCTATACCAGGTAAAAACTTTGCAAGTTGTTTCAATCACCATTTGATCCAACACAACCAGCATAAAAGAGACCACACAATGAAAAATTCCTACTTTTTACCAAACCCTGAAGGTAACTGCTTGAAGCATGGTACGAATTAAAATTCAACTAAAGCTGAACTTAACCTAGATAGTTACTTTACATAATGTAGAAGTGACAACAGAAATCTGCAGAACTACCCAGATTTTAGGGAAGTCATTTTATGAGTGCTCTAAAAGTAACTCTTTGAATAAACTCAAGTTGTGTTCTTTTTTGCATTACCAGATACAAGCTAGCATTTCCTACTCTACATTTTCTAGCCTTCTTCAGATAGTTCATGAGAAATCCTGTTACCATTTTTCATCATTTTTGGTCAGGCTTTTCCTCCTCTAGTCATGTGGTTATATCATTAACCCAGAGAGACATACCTTCCCTGAATTTTATTGTGTACTTTCCACAGAAGGACATAAGAGCACAAAGCTCTATTTCTACTTACAGTAATGCTACACTGGTATCACACAACTGTATTTGTATATGTTAAACCAATCCATGTACAACATGGAGTATAACTTCTTCCTTCAGTATTACTACACCCATGTAAACAACGAAGGATTCCAGCTTCCTAAAATATGATCTGGGGAATAAAGATCACCAAGAGAAGATATTATGTGAAATTGATTCATTTAGCAGAATGAAAAAAGACTGAATGGAATATTCACACCATGTAAGATGACATTGGAAGAGACAGAGGAGAAAGGAATGTTTATACATGTGTCTTTATGCTTGAGTACCTGGACTGACCATGATTAAACGTAAAGGTGGTTTGAAAAGGCAGGTTTTGAGAGACTTTCCCTAATGACCAATGAAGGTATAAGCTAAAATTAAAAAATTTCAGTGGAGCTTAAAGTTATGAATGGAATATACAGCTGTTATATAAAATATATTCCACACATTCTTGATCCATAAAGCACAGGCAGTATGACAGATCTTTCCACAGTCTGTTCTTATAAGCATGTTTATACTTTAATGTGTTTACTCGAAGCTATTATCCATAGTATTTTTTCGGTGTGTTACAAAGACCAGAAGCTGGTATCAGAAAACTTGCATCTAAAAAACAGCAGCCAAAAGGATTGCATAACATAACTGTGCCATATCCCCTTAAAAATCTCTGTCCTCCACTTAATTGCAATGACTCTAGAGTAAGAAGAATTTCCTGGAACATACAAAGTTTTTTTGTTTTTTTTTTTTTTTTTTTACAAGGACAGAACATATTTGTTTCCCAAATTAGGTGGAATCCTACAGATGTTGGCATTAAGGGTACTGATGGGAATCATGATCATCTGTCAGAAAAGCATATAAATCCTTTGGGCTCTATACCAAGTTGATGGCATTCCTGTGAAATATTAACTAGGCATAATGCAGACATTGACATTTAACTCTGTATTTCCACTGGATTTTTTTTTTCCAACTCATCACTGCTTTCCCCAGTTTTCTCAGGCTCTGTATTTTATAGAAATGACCATATGTTTAGATTTGTATTTGATGACATAATTGCAAAACTGCAACGAGCAAGTAGCTAGAGCTCTGCGTGTTATGTGTTGTGTTCACAGAGCTGAAGAAACTACCTGCAATGCAGTGAAAGCCACATGAACAACTAACTTCCAATTCCTAGCAATGAAATGGGTATTTACATTGTCAGCTATAGCAGAAGCATGAAACCATGCACCCTGTAATATAAACCAGGACCCTCCATTACTTTTACAAACAAAGTAGAGGAAATGGTAAATTTGAACCTAAGTTTCTGGTTTCTGTGGAAAAGAGGAGTTGGCCTTTCCGCTGATCTATCGTCATTTACAATCCAGCACTATGGTACGCCAAAAACTTCATGAATCTTTTATGAAGTTGTAGGTGGTAGAAAACTGCTTCTTGCTAAAAAGAGCAAAATTAGAGTTATGATCTTTTTCTCGCCAAGAGTTCTTTCACAAACCCAGGAACCCTTTTCTTAACAAGTTTCACTAGAAGTGGGATGCTTTCCACACATGTGCAAGATGTTGACAAACAGACTTTTTTCTGGTTAAGTCTACTTCACTAAAAAAATTTCCAACAGTAACTTCTGAAACACTCAGAAGAGAACATGTTCAAGGCAGAGCAGCATGAGATGGGCATGGGAGAAGGGATGCAACAATAATCCCAAGTATCTGTCCTGCTGTCTCATGTATAACTCATTAGATTGTCCCTCCAGAAATCTCCAGAAGATAAGTCATCAAACGCAGGACAGTATTTCACTCTCAAATCGCAACACAGCTTCAAGTCTTTCTGTTCCTGAGAACCTAAGCAGAGGATGTAAAATGTGTTTTCAAGGCACTGAAGAAGCCCTGAGCACTTTTGCCCTCTTCAGGTTGAACTCCAGACCATGAAAGCAGAAGGAAGTAACTGAAATTGAGACATTAACTGAAACCCTCTTCTGCAGTTTCACATTGCCTCTTACCAACTTCAAGGCTTCATTCACTCACCTGTATAGCAGCACTGTTCAGATCTATCCTGTGTTGCACTAGTGTGATCCTTACCTGAAAGAAGAATCCCACTGAACAGAACCGTTCCACACAAAAAATGAAGCACCTGTGCAAACCTGCAGTATTTACTTGGACACAACTCCCATCTTTTGTTAGTATAAGATCCATAGCACTACCTTGGTACCAAACCATTTTTGTAAAGTCATACATGCTTGGAAGTCACATAAGGAGTAAACATCACATGGGCAATAAACAAAGCAGACGTGGCCAGAGAAGTAAGTGGAGCGTATTTCCTCACAATATACAGCGCTGTGACCAGGGAAACGCTCTCCAGAGTCAGAATAGTGGCACTGGATGGGTCTGTGGACACAGCATGCCAATTTGCCAGCCCTTGGGAAGCTGAGTGCCCTCGGGCATCCCAGAGCTGTGCTAGCAATACGGGTTTGCCCACTGGTGTCCCCCCTAGATGGGATCGCTCCATGTGGTACTTGGAGCACTCTCAACCTTTTGCTCAAATTGGTTCTCTTTTTCTGGCTTCTTAATTTTTAAAACTGTTAATAGGCTTTAAGATTACAACTAAAAACAATGGTTAGCATTTAGCTTTACCAGTGCTTTTTAAAATTTCTTTATATGCTAAACTAGGAAATGCCTGGTTTTCTTCAAATGCTACAGAAAACCAAACTTCCAAATCTCACATGGAACAAAACTTTAGACCTCTGCATTCTTCTATCAGAATATTAAAAGTAACTAAAACTCATCCAATGAAGCTAATTATCTTTCCAACAGAGGCACAGCCAAGATTCATGACGGGAAGCCCTATTAAAACAAAAAAAAAAAAATAAAAAAACAATTTAAAAAAAAGAAAAAAAATTAAAAACCAGAAATACAATCAACAAAATCTTGTACTCTCTAGAAAAACATTATTGGTCTAACATGATATAGATGCACATTAGTTCCTGGATTTTGAAAAAGCAAAGCTTGATTACAGGAGTAGAGAAAGCTATCCTAATTTAAAATCTGCCATATTTATAATATAATACAAGGAAATCACATTCATTGACCTGTAAACTATTCAACAACCCATTAAACACTAATAAAATCAATTTGCAGAAAGAGCCGCAATTATATTTATACTTCTATAAACACCAGAGTGAACTAAAATCAAAGCATCACTCAGTTCCTGTGCTCTTTATGCAAGCAGTGCAAAGGTGTTTGAGAGATAGAAATACGTGTCTCTTAATTAGCATACTAACAGTTGCTTAATCAGTTAACTTCCAATTTAGTAGCCAATTGCACATCAGGTTTGCATAACACTGAGTTAAGAAGAAAGAGAAATTTAAAAAAAGCACTTACCACTCAACAAAACATAAATAAAAGCCTAAAGCTATTTTACGATATTTTCAAATGTGTTGATTTATTCTTAATTAACTGATGAAGCAGCATTCTGAAGTCTTTCTATCACTACACACACAATTAACTCATAAGTAATCAAGGAACTTAGACGAAAATTAGAAACAGGAATGTCATAAAGCGTTGTTGATCATGTACACCTGCGATGCAAATCTGCTGGAATTAACTCACATTATGAAACAACTGGACCAACCTTTTTTTTTTTTTTTTTAATATATGTATTTTAGGCACAACACTTCCATAATCTGGACTGCTTGAGCTAAAGAAAATAATTGTCCAACAGGTCAAACTTCCCGATTCATGGTAACAATAAGAACCAATTTAGATGAACTGGAACACATTTCACACAGGTAGCAGTGAATATTCCATAATTCACCAATACGTTTCCAGTGCCAATCCTATTGAAGCTCATTTACAAAGGCATTACACTGCTATCCTATCAGTTCTACTCCCCTATCAGTATTTCAAGGTGAAGAATGAAAGTTCATCATCCTTATCTCTATCAGCATATCCTACACCAGCTTCCAGACTAAGCCCAGGACTGATCACTGGCTACACTCATAGAGAGCTACTACCTGCCAGGGTTTCTTTCGCATCAGCTAAGCTGGAGAGTGACCTCTGATAGGTTCATTTGGCACAAAGGGTAATAAAATATTTACTTTTTTTTAAGTTCAAAGTTCAGATAAGCACCTGCAAAACCAAAATTAATAAATTAATTTCTATGGGTTTGCCAATATATATGTATTTTGGAGAAGCAATTAATGTCTTTGAGGTAGCGCGTTAGTGCAGGAACAACTTTGCTTTGATCTCGTTACTGGGAATGAATCACAACTAGAATCCACCCGAATGAATAAAACCAGGAGACTAAGCTCACATCTATCTCTCTGCTGTTTTTCTGAAGTAGGAAATGACTTCTTCACAATAACATACAATATTCTGCAGATTGATCCTTTCATCTCAAAATGAGAAATAAAAATATAGCTACATTTTATTATTTCTAAGTAGCTTTTGCACTCTTCCTTCATTCTAAGAGATTTTTGACAACTCCGATTTCCAAGAGCACATAGAGGAAACCATATCTTACCCCTGCTTAGTCCTCTGAATCAGAGATGCAAATTAGTTGTACTTAACATTAAAACCCCAACCCTCTTACAAATATTTGCTAGATATTGTGTGCGCTCGCAGCCCAGAAAGCCAACCGTATCCTGGGCTGCATCGAAAAAAACGTGACCAGCAGGTCAAGGGAGGTGATCCTGCCCCTTTACTCTGCTCTCATGAGACCTCACTTGGAATATTGTGTGCAATTCTTGTGTCCTCAATATAAAAAGGACATGGAACTGTTGGAACAAGTGCAGAGGAGGGCCATGAGGATAATCAGGGGACTGGAGCACCTGCCATGTGAAAACAGGCTGAGAAACCTGTGGCTGTTCAGCCTGGAGAAGAGAAGGCTGCATGGAGACCTCATAGCAGCCTTCCAGTATCTGAAGGGGGCCTATAGGGATGCTGGGGAGGGACTCTTTATTAGGCACTGTAGTGAGAGGACAAGGGGTAACAGGTTCAAACTTAAACACAGGAAGTTTAGATTGGCTATAAGGAAGACATTCTTTACTGTAAGGGTGGTGAGGCACTGGAATGGGCTGCCCAGGGAAGTTGTGAATGCTCCATTGCTGGCAGTGTTGAAGGCCAGGTTGGACAGAGCCTTGGGTGACATGGTTTAGTGTGAGGTGTCCCTGCCCAGCGGCAAGGGGGTTGGAACTAGATGATCTTAAGGTCCTTTCCAACCCTAACTACTTTATGATTCTATATTTTGACTCTTACGCATATCTGCAAGAGACCCAAGCATTAAGTTCTATTTACAAAATCCATTAGTTACACAAATAAATCTTATGCCCTGTATTGAGGCTATAAGGCACCCACAAATGCCTGCTCTCCCCACCTTCTGCCATGTCCTTCTGCATGTACCACACACTGTATGAGCTGCCGGCATTTGCTGGCAGCAAGGGAATCTGTAGTTGAAGCTTGTGGAAACAGCTGTTTTCTCTCTGGTAATGTGGAAACTAAGTTTCACATCACTTACTCTCTCATGAGAAATATAAGCAATGAAATATCCACTTTGTCCTTTTCTGGTCTCCAGCTGAGAAAAGGGACATCTGTTTGGGCTGAACACCCCCTGCCAGCTGACAGCCTTAAAAACAGTCAGAGGAGCAAACACCAAATAGCAAATTTTGATGTTTTCTTTCTCCAATATTAATACTTTTTTCACTTACAATAAGGTGTTTGGGTTTGTTTTTTATTATTCCCAGTGCACAGTGAAGAATGAACATGAGGGATTTATACCCACATAGTACAAGGGGAAAAAAAAAAAGGAAGAAAATCTAAGAGCAACATGTTTTTCCACGCAGTTGTGATATCCTTCAGGTTTACAACGTAAGCAGTGACGCATACTAAATGTTAGCAGAACTTTAATTAGAAGGGGGAGCCAGAAGATATAAGCAACTGAGGTATCAGATTTAGAAGCAGGTTTACAAGCAAACCAGCAGACAGCTTCAAATCTGCCTGAAACTCCTCGGTGAAGTACCTGTTATCCAGCTGCAATAGAGCTTCCATCCTTCCTCAGTGCCCTTCCTTCCTGAGGGACCTAGTTAAAAATCTGTTTCTTTTCCACAGAAGTTATAGATTTTCCATAGGAATTCCTGAGCAAATTCGTATATTCACAGATAGACACACATTTACATTACAGCTGAGGGTAGGTGACCTGGAATACTTGAGTTGGAAAGGACCTACAATGATCATCTACTCCAGCTGCAGTAAAACATAGCCATGATCAGCTAGTCTTAAATTGCCATCACACACAGCCAGCAATGGACTCACAGGAGCAGGATTTGGCCCTTCAGAGTGAATCAGTGAGGCTTTGCATTTCGTGCCATGTGTTTTCCTGCGTGTACTTCCGCTTCATGACATCTCATGCGCTGACAGCACTATTAAACTCAGCTGGAGAAGTATAAGGCAATTACAATACCAGCTTCTTCCTTAAGCCTTCTAGAAATTTTAAGCAGTGCCATTTCAGAAAGAAGGGAAGAAAAGTTCAACCTCACTCCCTCTTCTTCCCAGTGAATGCAAGTTAATTAAATGGCTTTCTAGACTTCATTTTACAGGGCAGGTACTATACAATGTGGCAAAATAACAACGTCACAAATGAAGTTTAAACAGAAAAGAAATAAATTGTTTATTGCTCTGCTTTTCCAAATGTATACATAATTACACGACCTGGAATTTGCAGAACCATTTGACCGGGTCTTTGGCTGGTAAGGCAGCCAGGGTTAGCAGCACTGAGCAGCAATACATGCCATCAACACAGATCTTGGAACTGCTGAGCAAAGAGGATGCATCTGGGGAAGAGAGCTAGGAAAAGCTAGATTGCCTAAGGTTCTGATAATACAGGGAAACCTAAGGAACCATAAACAGAGGAAACAAGTCCTCCATGAAAATAAACCACATTTCTTGTTTCAGTAAAATGTTAGAATGGTAGGAAACACTTTCAGTTCTACAAAATGTTGATGGCATTTTGTTTAATACCATTGGGAGAAAAGATGAAGGGGAGGATGAAAAAGAATGTGGTACATGATAAATTCAGCGCGAGAACACATTCAGAGCGAAAAACCTCACTTTCTTCTGAATTCAAATGTCACAATGCAGCAGACACTCACTATTTTTGCCCAACACAAACTTCACATCTTGTTTCTAACCAACTGATGACCCGTTTGTGATTGCAGCTGTTTGTCATGGGCCACCAAAGGGATCACATAGTGTTTTCTCAAAGTAGACTTAGGAAAGAATGCTTACAACCTCTAAAACCAGGATTAAGTACTCCCAATGCAGACACCACACATTCTTCCTGTTTGGCAAACTCAAATCTATTGCCCCTTTTTAATTACTCGAGCAAAAACATATTTTCCTCTGTCTTCTATAATCCTACTGGAGGGGCTACTTCTCTTGTCATATATATTCCATTTCTGCTGAATATTATTCCCTTTTATTTTTCCTATTCTTACGTTATTTCAACTTTTATTTAAATAGAAGTACTTCTTCCCTCCTCTCTTCTTGTCCATCCCCCCAAAGAAGCTAGCTCTTGTCAGAACACATTTCTCCCAAGGCTTGGTTTCGTAACAGCAACAGCTAAGGGCTGAAGTTCTTAAAAAATATAGACCCCAAATTACCTGCTGCTGTCTCTAAGCCCTCTAAAGAGATAAATGAAGACAGGGAATACATTTGATCTTTCATGTTATCTCCTGGTAGAAATTTCTTCCTATCTTTTAAACACATTTAAGGCAAGTCCTGCAGCAAAAGCACGTACACAGGTGAAAGTAACTGTATGATACTGCAGAAGATTTGGTTTTGAAGAAAACTGGAATTCTTCAACATGTAAATAGTACAAGTGCTGCATTTGCCTGGTTTAAACGTTCCGTAAGACTTGTGTGTGTGTGTGTAGTGAGGTTTAATTAAAGTCAAGGGAAAAATTTATTTACTTTTACTGTCTTGTTGATACATAAAAGATTTACAGGCTGAATGAGTCAATGGCATTTTGCCACTAACCTCAAACTATCTGGGATCTTCCCGTAGCAAAATTACATAAAAAAGAACCACAGAGTTGTTACTTCTAGAGTACTTTCATAAGATTAGCATAAAATAAGCAAAGAGCTTTGCTCAACAGGACGCTAACACTTACCAGCTTTCAATGCAAGAGCTTCTAGTGGGTTTATTTGTAAAGAATACAATGCACCTGAGAAAACCAAGGTGAACAGAGCAAATGCATCCATGCCTCACTGTGTACAGTTACTGAGCACCTTACATCACTGGCCTCTCCATTAATAGAATGGCACTTTATCATTACAGCTAGGTGAAACTGCAAACTGACTTTCTTATTTCATTTTAGTAGGTTTACAGAAATACTTTTTAAAAAGGGAGATGAAAAATGAATGCCTTAAGCTTTCCAAACTAAGACACAGGATTAGCAGCATCTGTATTTTAGAAAAATCAGTCACCAGAAGACAAAAAAAAAATGTACCCACTCAGACTAATTGTTACAAGCTTCATGAAACTAATGATGTGAGCAGGGCACACGCACTCAGTGAAGTGTCACAGCTTCTGGCTCATGCTGCCAGCACTGCTCACACTCTTGTATACAAGAGAAATAAAAACATGCTGAACCAGTAACAATGCTGTGCCCAAGCCAGAAGATTCGTCATTACACAGACTTAGTCTCTGCTAGTGATATCAGTGATACCACAAAAGGAGTCCAGAGCACTACGACGGAACTTCCCAGCTATGGAAATAGACTCTGCACAGCAGGTCTCTGTTCAGAGACACCTGAACAATTCCAACACTGGTGCTCCAAAGGATGGCACTGTGGAGAGACTGGCCTACGATTAAGTAAATGAAAAATGCTACCCATATGAGCTTGAAGCCTTGCTTCTTCTGGAGCAGGTACTTCCGATTTAATACACTGGTGTGTGCCTCAATCCATACAAGTATCACAGACTGGAGCCTTCTCCTTGAGGCTAGTGTCAATGTCTGTTAGATAAACAAGAAATGTCTCTCTGATTTCCTTTCACGCCATGCTGGAGGGCTATTTCTATAGCAGTCAAGTGGTTAGAGTGTGTACGTCAAAGCATTTGACACATCTCAAATTCCTCAACTAAGGAAGAAAGACAATTCACCCAAATCTCCGATGGGACCAATCAAACTAGGGCTTTTGGCTAAGGATTCCACACTCTTCCTCTGAAGGCATGTCACCATACAAGCTTCCCAGGGCGCAAAAGAGCATTTGCCCCAAGAAGTCCATCAGAAAATGCTAGAACTGGGCTCTGGCCTCCGCTTCTAAGGTGGCTCAGACCACTGTTCATTGAACAACTACTGAACAGTAAAAACGACCTAACAACTACTTTGACAGTCTGGTTTCCAATTCTGTATCTTTATCATCTTTCCAAGAGGATGTTCAAGCTTCTCTGAGTAAAAGTTTAATAAACCTGTGAAATCTATCTTGAGAGATCAACAGGAATTAATTGCCAAACAAAACAATTTTCTGGTAAAAAATAATGCCATGGCCAAAGGAACAAACCACTTGGGCATGGCATTTATGGACTTTTTGCAAAAAATTAGTTCTTTCAGACACTCAGAAACTTATCTCCCACATATTGTAGCAGTACATTATTGACCTGTCTCCTACAGCTTATGATCACCATGAACCACATGCAACACTTAACACTTCAGAACAGTGTCCAGATAATGCAGTAACATCGGGACTACTGTAATCAGCAAACAGAAACACAGTCCCTTGCACTATGTTACATTCCCCAAGGAGTAGATGATGAAAGATGCTGGCAGCTGCTGAAAGGAGAAAAGTTCAATGAATTATACAAGCTGCATTAAAGCAGCTCTCACATTAGCTCCACAACCAAGGGACAAAGGTTTTGATGTAGGAAACAGAATCTTAAAACTCAGTATTAGCACAAAGTCTAATATACAGGGAGGTCAGGACTATTCCCCATCACCAGCCTCTTGCTACATTAACTCTGCAGCTGAAACCTCAGCGTCTGAAATCTTGGCACTTCCCACTTGCTAATAGGCTCCTACTAAACTCAAACATCAGCTACGTGAAAGGAAGAAATAATCCCAAGAAAATCAAAGAGCAAGAAAAAAAAAAAATTACCTATGATCTGTGACCATTTCGTCCATTCAGGTTCCTCTTTAAAAGCATATTTCACCTTTTCTTTTCATACCTATCTTTGAGAAAGTTATTTAAAAAAATGCTTTTGCTAGTGTAGCTATGTGGCAACAGCTGACAGGAAATCTAGTCACAGTTTTCTAACACAACAGAATTACACAGGCTTCATGCTATCATCTTGTTTGGAAATGCCACTGGATACAGGCCAGATAATCAGGATTTTAATGAATGGCTAATTAGAAACAGGGGCCTTCTCTTGGAGACTCCCAATAATCTCTAGATATCTCCAAGGTGGTTATCACATCCTTTACAACAACTGTTTTGCACAAATTGGAGTGATCCTTCTTCACCTTTAACTCTCCACCTTGGCTTTTACAAGTACATCACTCGCATTAATTACAACAGATAAGTATGGTCAGAAGTGGCCTAAAAAAAATAAACATTCTTTAAATTAAAGTATGCTGAAAAATTTGGTTTGGTGTTTTTTGTTTGGTTTTTGGTTTGGTTTTGGTGGCTTTTTTTCATAAATTTAAATAATATTTTTGATTCCATTTATTGAAAACTGAGGTTTCTAAGTTTTATAAACTTCCACTTTTTCAAATATATGACTACATTTGAGGGATGTTCCTTTGTCAACTGCACAAAACAGGAACTTCTTAAAAGTTTTCAGATATTTTGATGAACAAATTCCCCCAGTACTTCTGTTTAAATTCATATATAGATGAACATTATATTGTGAATATCATATATATATGAACATATATGAATCTTGAGATATACATACATATATACATGTCAGTTGAATTTCCTTAAAAGGAAGAAAGTACTTGATACAAAACTTATCTTCTGCCTTATGCAAACATATTTTTGATTAGCCCCAGCCTACAAAACTCAGTGCTGAATAGGTAGAAAAAGAGAAGAGCAATTTAGATTGCTCTGGGACTCCAGGGAACACAACACCCTGAGACATAACCCCGGGATTTTGAATTTCATAGTAGCATTGCAGCTGCCAGTCAGCCTTAACCACCAGACAGGTATTTCTCAATTCACATTAAGAAGGGATCCACTGTGTGATGCTGATTAGACTGATGTGTTTTGATGACATTGCCAGAAACATTTATTTTTAATATAATGGAATAAGTAGCTGAGGCAAATTTAAATTTGACCTTGAAAGAAAACATTATGCAACAGATAGGCTCAGTATGCAGGGATGCATACAGACATGCAGGGAAATGAAAGCAGTTCACTTGTCAACCAAAATTTTCAGCCATGTGAATCAACGTAATTTACCCTTATCTAACCACATTCAGGACTGGGCCCCATGAATGTCCCAGATTGACTAAATTATGCTATTTCAGCATTGATTTTGCCTTCTACCTTTCTCTCTTCTCCAAAATAAAACACGAGTGAGATCTTTGCTGGAAATTTGCATACTTATTATCTAGGTGTACGGATACAGCATGCTGTCCCTGAAACTAAGAAACACACTGTCTTTGCTTTTCAAAGTGGCTGCATCAAGCCTCAAGAAACAGAATTGATATAACCCAGACACACAAATCACTTTCAAGTAGACATTTATTTCCAAGAATCTAAATGATTCTCCTCTTCTTTGACCAAGGATACAGTCCTTGCTTGGCAAAAGCTCTCTGACATAGCAGAACAACATACACAAGTATTTTTCAATCCAAGTTGCTCTAAGAGTTATGTACCTTTGATATGATTTGTTCGAAAGGATAGAAAGACAGTATTTTTGTCATGAGGAGCCTTATCAATACACAACTAGACTTCAGAAGCAGTTCCATGTCATACAGAATCTACCATACTTTAATAGCCAACTTCAAAGAAGCCATGGAGCAGCATTTCTGAGGTTACAAAACTCATCAGTCCTGCAAAGGCTTTGTAAACTACTTCCCATAAGCCACAGTCAACACCAGCTCTAGTCCAAATTCCCCCAGTGACACCTGGGCAGGCTTTTTCCTTTTGCATACTGAGGTTTCTCCTCCTATTACAGTGCTGTTGTGTCACTGCTTCTATACAGCACTCAAAAGTCACAGCTCAACTATAACTAATAGTACACAATTTGAATGTGTCTCTACTTTGTATTTAAGCTTGCATAGATCTTCTATAAAAATCCCCTTATATCCTCACCCCATCTCACCCCTCACGTGCATCTTCTCTCCCCCACACAAATAGCAAAATAAGCAAATAGCAAATTTCTCCTATTAAACCTTTGCTCTTCCCCAAAATCCAACTTGAGACCCATTTTCAAGAATAATTCATAACCCAGGCAGTATCATCATATTAAATTCTCAGCAGAGCAGCTCTCACACCTGAGAGCACTGCAGCCTCCTTGGTTTCTGGTCCTAGGGCATGAATACTGGAGAGATACCCCAGAGACAGTATCTCCTGACTTACCTTTCTTACCTTTACAAAATTTGCTATTCTTCCAGTATGATCACTGCCTCAAGGCTTCTGTAAATAAGCGTCCTTTTCCATTTCATTTCCCAGACCCTTAACCAGCCTCACCCCCTCCAGACATAAAAAAACAACACTGTTTCGAGACCCTAAGCGACCCTTAGTTCAAATACCTCTCTCCTATCATCTGCAAAACTGTGTTTTATCTAAATACCACTAAGCTACTACCACTCACCATGATCATGAAGTATTTCTGATTATCCATTCTTCCCACATTAAATCCCAGAAACTGTCTTTTCTTGCAGCACCATAAAAGCTGCTGCTTTTCTTTTTCCATCCCTGCCTTCTGAATTCTTACAAGGTCCAGGTGTTTTCCACCAAGTCCAAACGAGGAGGCTACTGATTAATCACAGATGACATGAACTCCTCTTTAATCACACTTGACCTGAACTTTCATTATCTTAAAGAAAAAAAATATGAAATCCTTCAGGATACTACGTAGCTTTATCTATGGTCTTGTAAAAACTGTAGGATAGCACATAAATACACATGAAATAAAAAAAAAATTGAACTAGCTTGCTCTACTGCAGTGGTATGTATTTCTAGATTATGGGACTGTTAGAAGAAATCACTGCTTTCTGCAGTGTTTTTCTCAGAATGTGCAGTGCCTCCTCACCCCAGCACTCCAGCCATGTACTTGGGGTTTTCTGGCAGAAGAAGGGGCAAATAAACTAGGTGCAGGCATGATCCCAGTACCCACGTGTTTTATACTGGTGTGACCCCCAGTACCTGCATATTTTGTAATGGTGAGGGAAGCTCACAGCCCCTTTGAGCCAGCATCTCTTTCAAGAATACTGAGGAGTTCTACAGACCTTTAGATGGCTCAGTAATGCTTAGCCAAAATATCAGCAGATGAAGGGTGGTTATTGGATCTCAGTTCGAAACCAAGTACTTAAATACTTCATAAATCTCACATTAGTGTCTAGGTCTTGAAGGGAGGACCCAGTGATGGAGTTTATAAAGTTATAATCACTGCAATCAGAGAAAGCTCTGAAGAAAATGACAGACATGTTCAGGCTCACCAGCCAGTGGGGCTGTTAAAGAAAAAAAAACAAAAAACAACAAAACAAAACCCAAACAGAACTGGGAATTCCATTAATACATGCTTTTAAAATAAAAACTATTCTAAGTTCAGGTAATCTTCCGGTACTGTTACTTAATGCACTGTCTTTCTGGCCTTGTTTTTCTTGCTCCAAGAAGAACATTTCTAAATAACCTGTCAAAGTTACACGTCATCAGGATGGGATATCATAGCTCTGAAAATTTGAAAAGCAGGTTGCTGGAACCCCAGGTTAAAGACTGGTCTTCCAGCATCGCTTCTGACATCACTTTTTCTTACTGCCTATTGCTATTTCCAACAAATTGCTTTTACACCACAGTCTGTGGGATGCATAGAGACCAAGGATGGACATCTCAAACTAACGATTGGCAACACTGTTTTCTCATTTTTGTATTTTTTTCTGGGTTCTTTTACACATGCTATTTCTGTGCCAGCTGCGCTTATTCTGGCCATATCCTGTGCGGTTTTCTTAAAATTTCCTTTCTACCTAAATTAGCATTTATCTGAGTATTTTGAGTTTCATACTCATTGAGAAGTTTACAAATGAATACAGATATCATAAATTATGTAGGTATTACTGCTGCAGCAAAATAGATCATTACTTTTAAAAATTATTCGATGTAACTATATTGCAAAACAGTACAACAGAGTAAATCAAATAAAAGCACAAATCTGAGTGTCAATACGATAATAACCTAAGCCTTTCCAGGGACGTTATTGATATATTTCAGTTGTCTACAAAGGACACCTGCCCGTGGCTGACCCAGAGATCTAATTCGTTTTTCCAATATTCATTTTTCCTTCTGCTCCTTTCTTTTGCCATGGTTATGGTGCACAATGATTTGGGTCATTGTTATTTTTTTTTTCCATACACTTTGTATTTTTCCAGAAGAGCAGCTAATATCATACACAAAGTAGAATATAGTGAATAGGTCTATAATGTGACATCATAATTTTGTATTGTATTTGCATATTAATGGCACTGATGGGAAGAACAAATTGAAAGCAGTTATTAGAACATGTAAGCTGAATTTTCTTGCATAAGCCATTTTCATATCATGTCACTATAAAAAAAATTGTGATGAATGCTCCCCCTGAAGCTGACAAGTTACAAGGGCTTGTACTGAGGGAATAATAACCCCAAGATTCATAAAAACGGTAATTACTTTATCAACCTTCTAGTCACATTGCAGACACATATACTGAATCACTCCAAAATAACAATGGCATAACAATTAGACTATATGTTGATATTACACTTCTTACCTGAGGTTTCCTTTTAAAAATCAACAGGTCAAATATATTACTAATTACCTCAAAACCAAAAAATCAGGTTTATGTCATGTATCTTTAAACACCAGGGTAAGGCTGGATAGAATAGTGAGAAAAAGGAGTTGACACCAGGAGAAAAAGTTTCAAGTTTAAAGATGACATTACCAAGGAGTAAGTTACTATATATTTGGTCTAGGAATAGCAAAGCTTAAGAAGTTGACAGCTCATAAAACACCATCTTCTTGCATAGCCTCCCAGGAAGGACACCAAAGACAAAAGTACACCACGAACCAAATCATCTTAAAATGGAGTTTTATTAATTAGTATAAAAGATTAAGTGGCCATGCCCCAATCCAGGAAGACCTCCCCTGTCCCACATCCCTCTTGGCTTCACCTATTCCACACCAGCTGTGAATGAAAACTGGTCCAAACAAATCCTAAACCCATGTTTTATTTGTCATATGAAATGGCCCAAAGTACAACCGTGCAAGTATAGAAATTACCAGAAATAGCTACGTACATTGATATGTATGTAACTAGTATACAAGTATTGATACATATCAAAAAAAATATATTCTTGTTTCCAGAATGTCTCTGGAACCTACGGAGAAGGCAGCTGAGAATAGCGCTATCTCAATAAAGAAGACAAAATACTAATTGTGATCACAGTTTATCACTGAGCAAGATGAGGATCTCTGCACTCTGTCACTGAGCCCCGTTTAGCTGTAAAACACCTGCAAAGTGGCAGAGTCCTGTTGAAACCTTTGCCTTTACATGACAATTTACTACCTGGACAAGAGAGCAGCACGGCCCCTCACAGCAGGCAGCAGTGCCACCAACTCCATTTCCAGCACTTAACTCTCCTTGAGCGATCAATAAGGACAGCAAGCATTTCCATGGGACCGTGGATACTAAAAGATGGTGAGGTGCTTTGCTAACACCGTGCTGAGTTGTACAGCACTCAGGCCCTTTCCAAACACCTAATAGCTACCGCTTTGCAGTGTTCAATTTCTTCATTGGCATCCCTGTGAGATAAACAATATTACCATCGAGGACAGGTGGTAAAAGCACTTAATTTGCCTTCTTAGAGTCAAGTGGATAAGCAGCATTTGTGCTGCGTTTCATTATCAGGGTGCAACTGTAAAAAAGAGGTGCTTGTTACTTCTTAACTCATTACTTCTTGTTTACTACAGGCTGTTGTAGCAAGCTGGAGGGTTAATAACGTCACTAGGCTGGAAATGAAGGGATGGCTTTCTCCCCCTTTTTTTTATGTATATATGTATTTTTTTTATTTTATTTTAACATGCAACTTTTCTCATCCAGAAAACCAGAGTTTACCTTTTTCTAAATCATTAGGTTTGTGTTCTAATAAAATACCGCTTTAGAGATTGGAAGACTCATGGTTCTCAAAGCATTGGTCAATTCTCCCTCAGAATCATTGGGCCCTGAAGCCCCCTATCTGGGGAGGAGAGAATGGAATTAAATGCATTTCAGTGCATACTGTCCATTGAAATGCATGGGATTACAAATGTATAGGATTAGAAATGCATAAAATTAGAAATGTAAATAAAATTACAATTTTTTAAAGACTACTTACAAGACTGAGGCAGAAAACCACCCTCAAAATACTGCTGCGATTTTTGTGTCTTAGGTGTAAAGTTACCTTGCTTGTTCTCGCTGTGTGAGCTTGAACTACTTTTTTTTAAACCATTCCTCACATTATTTTAATTTCTAATCACTCCTTATATCAGGGCATAAGTATGGCTGGACATTTTAGCCCTTTAAGAAGAGTGTCTTGCAAATGGAAATCTCACTACAAAGTGACTGTATCCTCACTGTGAGCTTCCAGGCTCAATCTAGTCTGAAAAGAAGCAATAGCTCACTCTTTGTTCTAGTTCAGTCCTTGACCTCCCTGTTTACAGCACTAATGGGGACAGCAGTTACTCAAGAGTCAAGACAGCATTTTTGAGATGTGAATAATCACACAAGAAAATAGACTGAAACAGTCAGTACATTCACATCGCCTGCCTAACTCAGCTATTAGCTAGTTATAATGTTCAGCCACTACTTCTGATCTATATAGGAATAGAGACAGTGACATATAGGAAATATAATCCATATCCCATTACCAACTCCAAGACACATTTTTTCCTTCTAAAGCCCAAGTTTTTCAATGACATCCTTCTAAAAAGACCCTCTTTCATGTCGCTTTTATCATTCTGACCTTGTTCTAGTGGGAATTTCAATTCTGTCCTTTGAGACATGCAAATGATGCAAAATTTCACTCTTCTCTTGCTGCACAAAGACCCAAAGAGTAAAACTCCAGCTTGTGATGTGAACTGTCTCCCACGGCACAATGTGTGCTCCTGGTCACAATGCCCAGGCTGCCCATTCAATGCTGCAGTGTCCCTGCAGCACCCGCTGTACTGCCCAGAAACTGCAGTACAGGAAGGTTTGATATATTAAGTAGCTATCATATACAAACTTTACAGAACTGGTTTTGCAGAATGCAACATTCAAGACATTAACTGTCTCTGTTCTGTTTGGCAATCAAAGTCACAGATTACAATCCTGGATATTTTAATACACCTCTTCAACATTTCCCTGTAATGTTACTTGAGTGGGCACAAAATGCTCTACACTGAATCACTGTGGCCTAGATTTCCTTAATTATACTGGAATAAGATGAAGATTTCCCCAAAGTATGGCTGTGACTCAAATGCACTCAGGTTTTCCCAGCTAATGGGGTCAGAACCTCTGCAAACACCAGGTTCACAGGTACCGTGCCCCGAGGGCTGTGCCCTTTAGCACAGTGTACTCAACAGAGTTGTAATTATAACACTTAAAACTATTAAGATGACCAAAACCATTCATTAAGGAAAACCTGTAAGCATAAAATACTGTACAGACTGAAGACTGTCTGCCAGAGCTCATGGTTTTAAGCTTCCTAATTCATAACATACATCTCTTATCCCTATAAGAGTCTTGGAAGGCAAACACAGGGACTGTGAGATAGAAGACCTTGGGCCCACTGTAGGAGAGGATCTGGTTTGAGACCATCTTAAGAACCTGAATGCACACAAGCCCATGAGACCTGATGAAATCCATCTGCGGGTCCCGAAGTTGCTGGCAAATGAAGTTGCTAAGCCACTATCCATCATATTTGAAAAAACATGGCAGTCAGGTGAAGTTCCTGATGACTGGGAAAAGGGAAATATAACCCCCATTTTCAAGAAGGGGAAAATGGATGAGTCGGGGAATTACAGACCAGTCAGTCTCACCTCTGTGCCTGGCAAAATCTTGGAGCGGATTCTCCTGGAAGGAATGCTGAGGCACATGAAAAACAACAAGGTGCTTGGTGACAGCCAGCATGGCTTCACTAAGGGGGAATCCTGCCTGACCAATTTTGATGTAGGTAGCTATAATGGTGTCATACATGATCTCCAAGTCTCCAACACAAAGTTTCCCAGCAATGTATGAAGGAGAGGAGCTTTGGCATTCAGCATATCTAGTAGAAATAATCTGCTCTGGTGGAATCAATGTATTTAGTGGCTAAAACTAAATGGGAAAGATTTAAACACGCATTGAAAATACATTAAAAACTCCCCTAAAAGCCATTTCTGATCAGAGGAGGTTGAAATAAAATAATATTTCAAACTGTCAAGTAATTTTCAATGATTCACCTATTTTTCCTTCACTTAATAGTATTATGATAGCTGCTACAGAAAAGCTAATTTAAGCAAGAAATAGTGGTTACACCAGTAATTTGGAGGGGCCTGATCAAAAAAATTCTTGCACCTATTTGGGTGACCGAGATCCAGGAGTGACGTTTGATCTAGCCAGCCCATTCTGCTCACAAGACAAAGATAATACACATAGATTATTTGTTGCAGAATACACTCTGGGAAGCCCATCATTACATTGCACTGTGCATACCTCAGCATGTACAATTTCAGATAACTATTTTAAATCAGCTATCTGTAAACTAAATGGGTGATCTTAACATTTTGTCCTCTGTGTCTATTGGCTGCTCTTGGAAGATTTCTGGATATCAGCATACAGTCAGCATAATCAGACTTTTTCCTGAGAAATAAAAGTATTTTTCCTTGTCTCCTTCTGGTTAGAATGTGAGTATCAGACCAGGGATTCAGTGTTATTTTATTGTCTGGCTGCTTTAAAATAGAATTGAGATATTACATATCTGTTTTCGTGATAGCCTTTGCAAAAATTTGTCTTTGAGAATGTACAAAGCTGCATTTCCCTTGGATCTCTCGCCATGAAGTGCTCTGACCTTTCCCTGCACTAGCGTCTCTGCTCAATGCCTTGAAAGGAGATCAGCCTGCAGGGTGCTCAAGGCCAGACCTGCAGGGAAAAATACCTTGTAGGTTTAGGACCCTCCCCACAGAACTGGGACTGGAATGTTAAAACAGAGAGCTGAGAATTGGGCTAGGAAGGAATTTAAACAGCAGGCTATTTCTGGGTGAAGTGAACTGGAAAGCGCTTTGGTTTCTGTAACAGTTGGCAGAGTCACAGCTTGCTGGCAGAGAAACCCCAGAACAGGAGATGAGATTTCAGATGGAGGCAAAGCTCACATAGAACTGTTGTTTTCTACAAAAGAAAGAGGGGTAAAGGGAATCATCCTCCAAAGAGACCCTAGCATACCCACTCCTGCAGTTTTGCCATGTACTGTTTACTCTGAAATTATACTGTCTCATTTTCTGTATTATGTTAGGAAGGTGTAAAAATTAGTCAAGAACACGGAGTACTTACTTCTGGACTACACCCCAGTTGCTATCATCTCCTCTGCTTTACATAATAGCTGAAGTCCAGCACATACGTCGTGTCACAACACTACAGCTCCATGCACACACTGCACAACGGCATGTGAGAGGCAAAACCCCTCAATTTCAAACACAGTGTAATGTTACCAGTATCATTTTCCTTTGATGGGCTACCAAAGGACAAATCAGTTTTAAATAAATCTTTCATGACATCAAAGGAATCCTCATATTGTTAGTCATTTGCTGGGACAAAAAAAAAAATCTATATATTTCTTGAAGGGAACTTTTCTGTCCTTTTACCATATCTGTAATAGCAATTACTTCTAAAAGTTCAGAGAAATGAAAACTTAGGAGAGCTTCTGGTAGGTATGACATACACACCTTTTACAACAGGATCAGCACAGGTTCTTCATTGCTCTTTACCCCTAAAATTGTTCTAAGCTGGCTTGCTAGAATCAAACTGATTTTCCCCAAACTGTGTCTCCAGTTGTGTTGTGGCTTTGGAGATGAGATACCTGGCAAACATTACAGAATACCTGCTGTGTCCCCAGGCTTTCTGGAAGGCTTGAAGCCGACTTCATTGCTAGAAACCCCACCTCTCAAGGGCTTCCTTAGGTATCATATTTTGATTACTGAAAAATCATTCCCACACTGTGTATACATGCTCCATGTAAGGAATTGCTGGTGCAGGAGGCACTAATGTGGGTAGTCAGGCGGGCAGAAAGGTGTGCACACCTCCTGCGCCTCCCTGTGCCCAACTACTCCTAAGAGGGGAAGTCTTTCAGGGAAGAGGCTGGAATAATTGGGAAATTGTGGCTTCCCACCCCTGGCAGTGTTCAAGGCCAGGTTGGATGGGGCTTGGATCAACCTGGTCTACTGGAAGGTGTCCCTGCCTGTTGGAAGGGGGTTTGGAATTAGATGATCTTTAAGGTCCTTTCCAACCTAACCTAAACCATTCTATGATTCTGTGATATTTGTCATACCTCCATCATTTCCCAAGGTACCCAGGGAAGGGAAGCTCACATGCAAAGATCACCAATATGTGGTCCTAGCCTTAAACTGCCTGCCACGCTGCATACATACTGTTACAATTACTGGCATCTCTTAACATGAAACTGTCACATGCTGATGCTCATTGCTGCAGAAGGATTTCCTTAACTTCTGCTTAAGTTTTTCTTTAAGGAAGAATATTACACTTTCCTTTTAAATACCCTCATTCTAGATGCAGCTTATAAAAGTTTGGATGGTTGGTTGGCTTTTTAAACTACCTCAACTTCTTCTTTACATTTCAGTTATACAACCACTCCCAAGCCCTCACATTTTTGGCACTGAGACACTTGCATCAATAACAGGTACAAAATAAGGGGGCCTATAGGGATGCTGGGGAGGGACTCTTCATTAGGGACTGTGGTGAGAGGACAAGGGGTAACGGGTTTAAACTTAAACAGGGGAAGTTTAGATTGGATATGAGGAAGAAATTCTTTACTGTAAGGGTGGTGAGGCACTGGAATGGGTTGCCCAGGGAAGTTGTGAATGCTTCATCCCTGGCGGTGTTCAAGGTGGAGTTGGACACAGCCTTGGATGGCATGGTTTAGTGGGAGGTGTCCCTGCCCATGGTGGGGGGGTTGGAACTCGATGATCTTGAGGTGCTTTCTAACCCAAACTATTCTATGATTCTATGATTCTATGAAAATGAGCTCTGTACTGATACACTGTGCAACAAATCTGCAAAGGAAGATTTTCTTATTAAACAGCAGCCCTATTTTCTGACCTGGAGGGTATGCCAGCATGCAAATAATTTCCCTATCAAACACACCTACTAGCACACAGGATAAAGGCAATGGTTCTGCTCACAGAAAATTCACTAACGGTCAGGAAAGTATGAGAAGTACAAGTAATTGTACCAGTAAGAAACTAAATTACTTATACAATGTCACCAACACCTCATTTAAAAATGAGAAAACTTGAATCAATAGGAAACCAGCACCAGAAGAAATAGAGAATAACGATGCTACACCTGAGTGAAGCTGGTCACTAGCAGCATCACAGAAATGTTAGCAGAAAACGTGCATGCACAGATACAGGAAGTACGAGACCTCTTAGTGTGGATAAGTAGATGATGGATGATATAACCTTGGAAAAAAAGAACTTATCAACAAGTAGAAGTAATAAGTAATATTAAAAAAAAAAAAAAATCAGATCCTGGATCAGTCTTCTAAGTTGTGATGTAAGGTGCAAAAAACTTCACTGTCATATGCATCATTAAACAGAAAGTTGAAATTCTTTTTAAATACAAACTTTCAAAGTTGTGGCTTCAATACAGTTTTAATTTTTATTTATTATACTGCCAGTAGCTAATGACAATGTACAAGACTCTCTGAGCATAATCCCCCCATTGCAATATGGGGAATGATGAAGGAGAATTTCTGATTTAGATGTTCTGCTTGTTTGGTTTTATTTCCAAGTAAAAGCACAGAAGCACACGAGAAATGGACCTGGTTGGAAGCCCAGGGCACCTGAACAGATTATTGTGTATGTCTACCATGATTTCATCTGGCACTGAGATATCCTGTAATGAAAGGAAGCTTCACTAAACAAGAGGCAACACATTTGGATACTTTGTTGTTAAAAGTTGGCAAAGCAAAAGCTTCACTATCATCTGCAGTGAAAAGCTCTATCCTGTGATGATATGATCTCTGTCTAGATAAAGTAAATCATGATCCATCAGGACATTCAGCTCTTGCTCCTCAAGCAAACTGTAAAAATGGCAGCAAGGCATTTCAAACAGAGGGACTTCACCTGATGAAGCTGCTTTTCTATTTTGCTGGAACTAAATGTGACTTTGGGATGCAGGGCAGGTACATTTGTTCTGGCAGCCTTTTGATTGAATCTCTCCTCTGGCAAAGAGGCAGTTCTTGTGTGTGACAGTGTCATGGGTTAACCCAGCAGGCAGCTAAACACCACACAGCTGCTCACTCACTCCCCTCTGAAGTGGGATGTGGGAGAGAACTGGGAAAAATACAGTAAAATATAGAAAACAAGGGATGCACAATGCAATTGCTCACCAGCTGCTGACCGATGCCCAGCCATCTCCCAGGCAGTGACCCCTGGCCAGCTTTTCCACCAGTTTCTATACCAAGCATGAGGCTATGGTCTGGAACATCCCTTTGGTCAGTTGGGGTCAGCGGATGGGGTGGGGTGAGAAGCTGGAAAGCCTCACTTAGTGTAAGCACTGCTCGGCAGTAAATAAAACATCAGTGTATCATCAGCATTATTCTCATCCTAAATCCAAAGCATGGCACTGTACCAGCTAATAGGAAGAAAATTAACTCTATCCCAGCCAAAACTGGGACAGAGAATAATGCAGATTTATGGCAGATAATAAGGTGATCAGTTGCCCTGCAGAGTTATTATTTTTATTCAAAAAAATTAGACATTAAGGCTAAAATGATGGGTTAATGTATGCAATAACATGAGGTGCCTGTTTCATAGTTCAATGAAATCAATGGAAAACCTCACATTGCCTTCACTTACAGGTCAATCAGCAAGTTTGAAAACAAGGCAAAACTAGAACTAGAAAGGAAAAAACCTAGTGCTGGATAAGTACCAGAACAGTAACTGTTTTATAAATATCCAGATTGCTAAAAGAATGTCTTTTGACTGCATTATTGTCCCTTTTTGTTGCCTAAATTTCAATAGTCAAGGAAATTTTACATCTATAATCATGTTTATGCAAAACCAACTATTTTTCACTCATCTACCTCTTGATAATAATCTCATCCTAATAATAAACTCTGTTAGATCAATAGAAGTTCTTTCTCTGACTTCACTGGGCACGGGAGCAGGCAGTTAATCAAAGAATACAACATACTACATGATCCCATGCGTCCAAGTAAAGCTGCTCATGTTTCAAGTATCAGTCTACCAAAACACTCTTCTATTCTGTCCTTTGCAAAAATTCCCTGGAAAAAGACTATAGAGTAATGAATACTAATGAGAAAACTTGTACAGCAGAAATTAAAGATGACACAGTTACACATATAGATTCTCATATTTTCTGTTAGTACACAAGGAAATATCCAAGTTAGTAACAGAAAAATACAGCTTGCTTCACAAATACAAAACTGTGGTTTTCACCAGAGTATCAGCTAAAAAATATCCTTCATTTAGTCACAAGCAAAATATCACGGTCAGAAAAGTGAAGCTGAAAAGAATATCTTTTTCCACCAGGATACAGACTAGCCAGTATTAACATGAAACAAGACCTCTCAGCTAAGCCCTTTTCCATTTGAATGTCATTTTGCAACCAGAGTCCCTTAGAAGAAGCATTTCCTTCGCTCCTTTTTAAACACAATAGCTCAATCCTGAGCTGTTCCATCACTGCATGATCTAATAATAGGCATCAGCTTTTAAACGGAGACTGTAACTGTGAACTGAGGCAACTGCTTAGGAGTAGGGAACATACGTTGAGATTTCAGATTTCACTCTAATAGGGCTCACCTGCATCCTTGCAAAAACTCTGCCTCATCATCAGAGCTCCAACTCAGATCCACTGCCAGCCTGCACATACTTGAACCAGCACAACAAATACCCAAAGCAATCTCTGGTGAAGTAGATGCTACAGTAGCTGCTTTTTCTACTGAGCTGTTTTTTCTGTACGGAATGACAATGTCAAGTCCTTTGGAACCAAAAAAGCCTACACTGTGCACCACCCTCTGAGCCTTTTCATAGATAGAAAAGTTTCTAACTCAAGCGAAAGCAATCTTATCTGTTCTCCATCTGATATTTCAGCCTGATTGCAAAGCTTCTGGTGGGTTTCTTTCTCAGTTTTTTGTTGTTTTCTTTTTCCCTTAGAAAACACATACAGCACATTTACTGTGTGTTCCAGCTATTTTACCAAGACATTGGTTAATCTTTGTAGACTTAATTGGGGTAAAGATAGGAAAGTAAATGAAATAGAAAGGTATGGCTAATGGTGCTCATGATCCCACTGTTCAAGTTGTACCAATTTACCTCTAGAGGTTTTGTTCCATGTCTTATCCAACAGCCGTATTTGATGAACGGGGAGGGCAACACCAGACAAGAACACAGCTGCAGCACTGCAAGACCGCAAGAGTGCTGGCTACATTAGAATGGAAGAGCCATCCTTTTTTTAGTCACCTTTCCCCTCAACATCAGTGCATACCTTCGTCATTGAAAAATCCAGCTGAGAACACCTAAAATTGCTACCTGCTCCTTTTAACTGACCGTGCGGCTGAAATTTCTTATGGGGATGCTGATGGATAGTTACCAACAGGGATGAACAATTCCCCCAAGTGCACCGTGACATGAAATATTTTCCTCCTTTTCTTTGCAAATGTAAATGGCAGAAAATATTTGGGATTAAATTGTGCCACTTTAACTTATTCCATGAAACCTTCATACAGTCTTTAGCATCAGCGAAACTCAGAGGTTGACACTTAAATATTTTCCTTCGTGCAGCAAATCTTAGGACACAAATGTAAAGTTTCTCATATTCCTCATGGCAACAATATTTGGAGTGGCAGAATATTTTTTGTCCCTCTTCATTAGGCTTTTGACTCCAATCCTGCCATTGATTAGCTCACCAATCTCCGAGTGACTTCAATGCCAGTTCATATATAGCTCACTGGAAAAGTGGGATTTATTAACACACTGTTGAAGCTCACTGACTGCTGCTGCTACCTTATTGATCAGATTCTGTGAAATGGCATGTCTACCAAGGGACATTATGGATATAAACAAGAAAGCGGCATCAGACCAACTTTGTAAAGATACCAGACTGATATCTTTACAAATTTCATACTGCTTGTTATTTTCCTGGTGCTGTATGTGAGGAAACAAAGGTACTAAAATACAGGAGGGAAATCATCTCTAAGAAGTGAATATAAAATGAATTTACAGAAACTAAGTGGCACTTACCCTAGGAAAGAAAAGATTTTATTTGCCTTAGCAACAGTGCCTTTCAAGGTAAGAATTCTTCACAATAGAATTTCTTGGGTTTGTTTGTTTGGGTTTTTTTCCTCACATATTTAACCTTTTCAGCCAATCTAGCCCTGCAAATTTTTTTTCTGCTAAAAAATCCCAACCAACGTAGGCCTGGGGTCTATCTAACCATCCTAGGATTCAGAAACCAAGTTTTCTTTCCCATTCAACAAGAAGTTCTTTACTGTGAGGTTGGTGAGGCACTGGAACAGGTTGCCCAAAGAAGTGGTAAATGCTCCATCCCTGGTAGTGTTCAAGGCCAGGTTGGACAGAGCCTTGGGCAACATGGTCTAGGGTGAGGCATCCCTGCCCATGGCAAGGGGGTTGGAACTGGATGATCTTAAGGCCCTTGGTTGGAACCCAAACAATTCCTTGATTCTATGATTCTGTGATTCCTAGCCTGGGCTCAAGACTTCAGACAGACTTTAATCAAAGCCACACTGCCTTCTGCTTAATCTGAACAATCACCTCAGAAAATTTCTCATTATGGCTTTTGCAAGAAGAAATAATAGCCTGTCTTCTTGCGAGCAAACACAATTTGAATGAACAAAATTAATGGCCATTTCTCTTTAATTTTTCCTCCTACTGATGTGATAGGTTATAGATGAGGTGTAATTACAATAATGTCAAAGTTGCTGCTGAAAGAGTTAATCCACTAGGAACAATTCCCACTGGAAAAGAAAATAAAAATTCCCTATGGTATGCAGATGAACTGTTTGCTTGGTAGCTCTTCTGTGATCAAAATGAAACTAAGCTGAACTGCTGAAACAATAAAAGTAAATTGTTACTTGGGGTTTGCAAACCTCAATTAAATACTACGCAGTAAATAACATTCTGGATTTTAATTAGGATAAAACAACAGAAAAAGGAGTTATCAACCATTTGTGTTTATCTCATAGTAACCTTCAAATACTTCTTACAAGATAATATATAACAAAGAGGTTTAGTTTAAAAAAAACATACACAAGAAAACTCAAGTCTTACTTTCATCAGCATCAAAAAGTCATCTTAATATATATCTCTCCTCCTGAAAAGTTTATTTAAAACTTCAAATTAGATAAATGTGGGTATTGATGGTGGGTTTCTGGTCCCAGCGTTTCAACTACTTTTAAGAAAGCAAAGTATTTTGAAAATAATGTAATCAATCTGTTGCACTTGCTTTAATAAGACAGAATAGCCATCTAATTATCCAGCCAAACAAAAATGAATGCTAACTGGGGGGTAACTAATTTTAAAAGGCAGGAACCAGGATGGAAAATCATGCCTCGTTTTGCATTGTTTCTGGTAGGTATAATAATGCAATGCAATACAGTACTTTCATTATCCATTTGGGATTTTTTGTGATGCTGTGCATTTTATAATGGAGTTGAATTCCTTGCTGAGTTACCAGATTCCAGTATGTCTTTTGCAATGGAGGTAAAGCAGATTTCTACAGAAAATGAAGACACAATCCACACTTTCATCTCCGACCAGCCTGTCCCAGCTCTGCACTGGGTTTCTACAGCAAACTGCAGCTCTCATTTCATCACAGAGTGCAGTATGCAAGAAGAGTGCAAACTATAACATGCATTACTATGGCTTAAAGGAGAGTAAAATGTCTTGGGTCACCTAATTACTTCCACAAGAACGGGGATGCATACATCACATGAGCATCCACAGGGCCATAGAAGGGCAGCCTGACTGGCAGCACTGGGGTGCTTAAGAGCACTAAGTGCTGCATTACTCATGGATGCCACCAGATCTGTGTTCCCCCACCCTGATCATTATTTTTAAAGGGACTGTCTGAGAACAGCTAAAGGAAAAAGAATATTGCCTGTGTCTAACAAAAGGGTGAACCCTTCTCACCTTGGGGAATATGCCGCGTGTGAGCTCTAAAAAAAGGCCACGGCTGCAAGCTGCCTTGCTCTAGAGGCAGCCCCAGAAGTGGCTGATAGCTGATGGCTGAAGGCCTATCAACAAGGTGCCAGTCACGTCTATGAGGACAGCTGAAGCATTAAAGACTACGGGATCTTTTGTTTCATGTGGGAGCTACGGCAGTAGGCGATGGTATGCAAACCTCTCCCCTACCTGAAGGACATCACCTTCACAAAAAAAAAAACCTGTTTATAATCAGGGACTGTTTAAATGTCAATTAACATCAACAAGACTGTCTTCAAAATGCTGAAATTTTATCCTTCTTATAAATTTAGTTCCATTATTTAGCAGCAAGACATTAAATTAGATATTAGGAAGAAATTCTTGCCTGTGAGGGTGGTGAGACACTGGCACAGGTTGTCCAGAGAAGCTGTGGATGCCCCATTCCTGGAAGTGTTCACAGCCAGGTTGGAATGGGCTTTGAGCAACCTGGTCTAGTGGAAGATGTCCCTGCCCATAGCAGGGGGTTGTAACTTAGGTGACCTTTAATGTCCCTTTCAACCCAAACCATTCTGTGATTCTGAGATCCTATGAAGACAGCACATTTTCACTGGACACAAAATTACTGGTCTAAAAATGAGAAGTTAAGCTAGTAAAGAAATAGCAATGACATTTCTAGGGGCTGACATTTCTGTACAGTGTAGTGATCTATTAATTTTCCAATAGCCACGTAACACTATTTCAAGCAACAAATTGAACTCAACCTAAACATTAAAAAACTTGGCATCTTTTTTTAGAGATTTTACACTACAGTCTCTAAAGTAAATTAGCAGACTGTTTTTGTGTGGCTTGCTCAAGAGGGGAGAGGTGAGAACCCCAGTGGTCTGACCCTGCACTGCCTTGGAGCAACAGTCACAATTGCCATACAGTCTCCTCTATGCTAGCAGAATTCATATATTTTTACTAACTTTTGTATTCCCAAGAATGTGTCCAGAAACACTTCTTTTTTTTTTTTTTCTTTTCCCATTTCTCTCTCCCTACTTTTTAGTATGATGTTGAAACACCTGCATTCACACCTGGAATAAGACACTTGCGAGAGTGCCCTAAGACGTCTGCCATAGGAGGAGCTTGGGAAGGGATCACACTTGCAGGTGTCAATACCATCTGCTGCAGCTTCTTTCAGTGATGATTCCCTAAATCAGTTTTTAATTCCCCTTTATTAAAGAGCCAATGCCTTAAGAAATGTCATTACAGCAGACCTCTGCTGCCAGGTAATTTTCATCGACCCAACATTCTGATAGGGAGAATTTGGGTAGAAAAATTATTTTTTTTTCCTTAGCAGTCTGGAAGTGAAGAAATTCTTTTCCCTCAAGAAAATGATCAAATGGCCTGTACACAGCAGGCCAGATTTCCAGTGTGATCTCCAGCTTTTCCTCAGACAAAACTCACATAACCAACACCAATGAGCCAAGTCAACCCTACAGTCAAGCCTTCAGCTGTCAGCAGTCCTCTTGGCTCTCTTTTCATTCCCCACCTCTTACCTGCTCCCTTCCCTCCTACCTCCCAGTCTCCTCGCTGGCTTTTTTCCCCTGCTTAGAGAAAGCCAGATCCCTAAAATAGGGCTCTCACCCGTCTTTCAGAGATCTCAGCAGAGACAAAGACCCTGTCCATCCCCAAGATCACAGCAGTTTTGTTCTGTGCTACCAAGAGAACTGCTGAAGGTCAAAAGGAAAAATTTCCACTGGCTTTACATACATATGGCCTTCACTTCCATATGATTGACAGCTTCCAGGTTCACAGAAGAAAGATTAACAGCCCAGTGATGTGGAACATCAAGCTAAATTCAGCCTAATTCATTTAGAAGAAAATCCATTTTTTAACGCTTCAGTTGGTTTATTTTTTTTATCAGCATTACACAATGCCGTAGCATAGCTAAAT
The DNA here is from genome assembly GCA_039720435.1 of Amazona ochrocephala. Classification (NCBI taxonomy): domain Eukaryota; kingdom Metazoa; phylum Chordata; class Aves; order Psittaciformes; family Psittacidae; genus Amazona; species Amazona ochrocephala. The sequence goes on from CM077881.1 coordinate 37,462,424, forward strand.
TCAGAAGTGACACTGGGGCTATTTCTTTCTCTTCTCTCATTCCCGGTTTCTCTACATTTTTTTTGGCTAATGTCCATACAAAAGAAATGAAGAAAACAGCAAGGAGAAATTAGGCAGCTCAAAGTTACCCGGCAGTGCACTACACTGCACACGCTCTGGAAATCAGCTCTTCTCAAGTTCTCCAATGGTACTGAGCATTAGAAGATGAAAATTCAAGTCTGGATGATTTACAGCTCTGTAATTATTAAATTCCTATTTCTGTATATCACTTGAGGAATGCCATTTCCTATGTAAATTGTTTTTCTCCACCTGCAGCCACCTCCCATGCCCTAGGGAGCCCCACACCAGCCTTCAGCCACCTACAGGCTCCTCCAAGCCTCCTGCAAACAGATCCACAGGTATCCCTGTGCCAACTTGCAGGCAGAAAGCAATCAGTCATCTTCAAATGGACAGGTTAAAGGGCCACATTTGACCAATATCCCTAGCTATATTCCTTAATGGAAAGCTTATCTAAGTGTATATAGATGCATGTATGTGTGAGTGTATACTTATATAACGTCGACACAAAGAAGTTTAAGAAGCTTTCTTATACTCATCCCCAGCCTCTTTGCCTACATTTTCTTTCTATAGATACATGTTTAGGGTACATTAGAGAACAGGATGCATACAACTAAAACCTCCTCTGTGCAAGCTATATTCATATGGTCTAGGATGCCTCCAGTGCTGTAAATTCTAGACTAAACAGAATTCTTTCATAAGGTACCAGAAAGCTGTGATATAGCAAGCTGCTATTAGCTGGTTGATGTCTTTTCCCCAGACTTCTTTGTTGCAGCCAAGCAGAAGCTCACAAAAAGACATGTCAGCCAAAACCTCCCTGTTCAGAGTCCTGGAAGGCTGCAAATAATACAGCATCCTCTGCAGAGCAGGATGCACAAACTTTGCTTGTGGAGATAAAGAGGCAAGTTTCACATGAAATGCATATAAACAGACTGCTAGATCAAGCAATGTGCTTACAAAATCTAACGTATGCAAAATTAATGTTTAAGACAAACATTGTGACCTCATATGTGAAACAGGAAGGTTGGGCACCTGTGGCCATTGAGAACCAGGAATGATGAGTTTGAATCTGGGAGAGTGCCAGTACAAATTTATAGGAAATCACTGAAAGCTCACAAGGCTGCAAGTAAAAATTGACTTTCCTCTGTCAGTCTCTCAGTAGATCTTGCAGTGACATCTTACAGCTGCTAAGTGAACAAAGAAGCCCTGACTATATGGTTAAATCACACACAATAGCAAACATTAATTAGTTGATATTTGAATAGTGTAGTGAGAGTGTAACAATTGTACAAGTGGGATTTGGGGAGCATTCACTCAAATTTGACATCTCTGCTATTCTCAGTTCCCTTTTCAGCTCCCTGGTGCACTCAGAGCTGGGATTTACCGATACACAATGCCTGATGTACCGGCTCCTGTGGCTAGGAGGTTGAGGTGGGGATGGCAGTAGCTTTCTTTTCCTTGTCACTGCTAGAAGTACTCATGATCTCTGTGCACAATACACAGAGGATACACCTGTGAGGATGCAGGTGATCTTTTACTGTTAAAAGTCTCAAGACATGTATATTTGTATTCATTTTTTCTGAAAGGCCAGTACCATTCAGATCACTTATCAACAATACTTCCTTGCCTATGGATCATTTTTATACTGTGGCATAGGTTTTCCTGGTTCCACAGTCAGCTCCTAATAAAAGAGGATGACATGTATTGGAAGCAAAGAAAAATAGCTGTAATAATAGCACTCCAGTCCTACTTACTTCTCTCTCTTAACCTCTTTCTTTCAAAGGCTCCCACTCTGCAGTGCTCAGAGGAAAGTTACCATCGAATCATCTACCTGAAATCTATTCACATCTATTACTGCTTTGGTGCAGCAGTGTATGAGCAACAGTAATACGTAAGTATTCTCAGATCCGTGCACCTCTTCCACCTCAAAGTACGGGTCTAGAAACAGAACACATTGCAGACGCTGAATATTTTTTAAATTAAACTCATCATTTCAGACAGATATCAGCTCTGACTGACAGCTGGGCCCCCTAGGACCTCGGCGCTCACCCACTGCCTCCCTGCTCAAGACAATAGGCGTTGTTCTGGGGAAGCAGCTCTACATAATTCTCACTGATCATAAAGGTAAATAAACTAAATCCCAGAAGCAAAGGCAAAAGCATCAATACAGTTTTCTCTAGCAGCCCACTGCTATTTATACAGGTGACTGTGAACATTGACACATCAAAAAAGTGGTATTTTGGCTTATCTTCCAGGAGCAATTCTCTCCCTAATGGATAGAACAGTAAATATGCTGTCCCTGATGAGGAAAAGATGCTCAAATCATTACAGCAATAGTCTGTAATGAAAAGGATGCAGGTTCAGTTCCCTGTCAGATGTAAGATTTTTTAAAAATCTCACAGGTACCTTTGGATTTCAGTACAAGGATCTAGGTGGCTTTTAATGGCACAATTAAAATTTCTGTGCTTTTCTTAACTTCACAGAGGAATTATGAAGATTGATACATTAAAGAACGAGGGGTTCATTAGGGAGCTGGCAGCACACAGCTTTGCTATCTAAAGTGGATGGAAATTGGGACCGAATGAACAAAGCCTCTGACCTAAAACTGAACTAGTTCCACAAATGATTGGTTCAAGAGGGCAGAGGAATAGCTGCGGACTGCTCCCTTTGTAAAGCACAGCAGCTATGTAATTGTGGAGTTATACCTCTGTCCCCCAAACCCCCTTTGAGAGTGGCCCAGAAAACTTCCCAGCAGATTACAGTTGGGTCTCTTTCTCGGCATGGCATGATGGCAGGGCTTCCCTCATTTGCGCTGTCTTTGCAACACAGTTGGGATAAACACATTCATTCAGGATTTTTCATGGGCAGACAAGACAATTTCACAAATGTATTTTTTAAAAGTACGTGTCGTGCTGATCTTGCATCTGGGGCATTTGCACTGCAATCTGTGCTATCTCATTTCCAAATTAAGCAGTTAAATAGTCTTGGCCTGGATCTTCTTAATCACACTAACACCACTTTTACAATGATCTGGGCTGAAAGGTTTAGTACTAAGGACAATTGCCCTCTTCCTTTATTACCAGTCAATGCTAAGACAGTTCATTTAATAGGAAAATCATCATAGGCTTCAGAAAGAATAAGATCAAGGTTAGACTCCTACTGAAATAGAAATACTCAGAAAAGTCTATCAAGAAGTGTCCCAAGCACTAAAGCTCTCTGCATTATTCACTCATGTCTTAATGAAGACACCGCCACAAGTCAGAATTTGGAGCTTGTCTTCCTGTTGAATTACAGTGCAGAGAATAAATAAGAATTAAGATCAATCAGAGTCATTTTGGCACTTAAAAAGCTAGTGTACTACATGTCCTTGATAGTGCTCCCCAGTGTATCTGATAGGAATAGCTGCAAGGATTGGAGAAGCAGTAACTTTTGGAAAGTACTATATATGCTATACAGAAGCATCACATTAAGTAGACCATTTCCAATGAATCCCAAATGCTCATGTTCATTAGGTTTTTGTGAAAGCAGAATACCATGCAAAATGTACACTGCACAGCATGACTTGTACTAGTGTCCTGAACGGGGAAAGAAGTCAAATCACATCCCCAGAGTAAACATTCACAGGAAAAAAAAACCACTATCTTAGCAAAAGAAACATTGCTCTGTGGAATTGCAATCGAACAGAACTGGGCAGACTGTGATTTTTTTACACAAGAGCATGAAGCACATGTATTTTAAAATCAGCTAATGTCTGCTTCATAGACCTTTAAAACAGAAAATAATGTATTTTCCTATTACTTTAGATAAACAGCTCATGATGAGTCTTTGTTCAGCATGGAATAAACAGCAAATGTATCAGTTATTGACTCAAAGTCACAACCTTTATATGTTAGCTGCTTTTTTTTTTTTTTATTAACATGAAAGATAGCACTTTATATAAACAACATTTTCCATAAGGGGCTATAGGAGCTGATTCTGACAGAAGCAGATGGAATCTCAAAGGCTTTGCTTAGATGCAAGAAGCTGGTAACGGTTCCCAGTTTCTGCGGTGGATGTGGCAGGAAGAGGTCAAAAGGCAGCCTCCCTATTCCCCCCTCCATGCATCTTCTGAGTTGCAGCTAAAGAAACACTCAGTGTGGCCCAAAAGACCTCCAACTTGGAAACCTGCTGGGAAAACTTGTTCTTTGGTAAATGTGAGGCATTTCTGCTTTTTACACAGACAAATCAATGTGTCAGGCATCAAGGACTTCACAAACAACACTTCGAACCAGTAGAGAAATTGAGTTCACTAAACAGGGTATGACAAATGTCATTGACTGGAACAATTACTGGCTTTCCTCATACCTTTATAAAAAGTGCCATCTATCTCACAGCTAGGAGATGCTTTTTTTTGCCATGTAGGTGAGCTGGACCGAAGTAAAGAGTGGGTTTAAGGTGGAATATTCACTTGTTTTTACTACTGTGAAACTGTATAATTTTTTCACATGGTGAGCATCAGGATTCTCTTGACTATCATGTGTTTACTGCTAGGGTTTTTTTTTGTCTATTTATATAAAAGTAAAAAATGAACAAAAATATTATCTAACTCACCAGAGAGTTATGAATTGTCACTGTTATTGATAACAACAGGAAATGAGATCTGCACCCATTCCCCTTGCTCAGCACTGACGTGGTAAAACCATAAAGCAACTGGAAAACGTAGAGCCTGAGTTTTTAAATGCAAGGCAAGGGACTAGTTCAGCGCCATGCGACCCCAGTGTGACATCTCTGTGACTCCAATAATTCCAACTGAATCATAGTTCAGCTGTGAATCAGACCCCTGTGGCAACTCCTTCATTTTCCAGTTCACCAAAGAACTTTGTCTATGGCAGTTCAGCAGTATGTTTTTACATGTCTCTGACTTTCATAAAATGCTTCGGTGTCTGCTGAGCTGTGGACCAGATGCATCACTATATAGCAAAGAAGATGTAAATGATCTACTTAATCAACTCTGAGGCCACAACCAAGATGCTACATTTGATGTACAGGGGAAATGCTTCATAAGAAAATTCACTTTGCAAAAGTACATTTAGATTTGATTTTAGACAAAAAGTCATGCTTTTGCCACGGAAATCTTTGAGAAATTTAACTACAAAGATATTTTTATTAGCATTTTTAAAGGTGTTATAAATCTTTCTTAGCAGAAGCCCAGCAATGCGATTCTTTGTAGAGCGGAGATAGTGCTACCAGCATGGCTCATTGGCTTCTCCCACCCGAACACCTCAAGGTAAAAAGACAGCCCCCTGTCCTACCAGTAGCCACCAGCATAACAGACCTGGAGCACATCGTGCACACTCCTGTTATGGTCCTTCAGGCATCTGTTTGCAACATCTCCTTGGACCCTGGAAAGCAGTGCAGACTCATCCTGAACTCCAGTGGGTTCACACCCTGGTACACACCAGGGACAGAGCTAGAAGAGCAAGACAGGAAAAGGACAGTGGGAAAAAAATACGATTTTGAGGACAGAAGGAAGCCAGCACAGATGAGGAGAGAGGATCCCTGTTGAGTCATCAGGTGACACAACTGATCAACATGAAGACCAAACATCAGCAGCTGCTTCCCAGGTCTACACACTCCACCTCCACAGGGGTATTGGCCAACGAAAAGTCCTCAAGACAACTTTTAAAGGCAGCAATTCCAGGGCCTCAATGCCCTCTAGTCCTTCAGAATTTATGGAAACCAAAGAGCTGAAGTAACTCTATTAACTTGTCCTGGACTGCTGGAAATACCTGAGAAACAGCAAGGACTATGTCACCAGGACCCAGAGAAAGAAGCTTAACAAGAGATGCACAAGCTTAAGACAGCATTTAATGTTTAGTCCCTTTAAGCCCTCCATGCTCTTGCAGCAAACGCTCTTGCATGTGAACACTTCAGAGAATAGCACATTCCCTTGACTCTTCAAGGCTGATCACCTAAAGATTTATGTCAGGCCATGAAGGCAGAGTGACAGAATTGTCCTGTTCCAGAAGAAAATGCTACAGGTTAATCCACAGCAACCTAGGGCAAAAAGTCTAAGGACAAAGCAGTGCCCAGCAAAACCTTCCCTAACCTGCCAGCCCCTTCCTTGACTCATTTGCCCCATGACCCTCCATCAAGCTTCAGGCCCGCCATAGCAAAAGACACTTTGCTTCCAGGCAGAGCTCCAATTGTTCCTATCAAGCTTATATGTTGACCATGATAAAAACCACAATTATCCCAAATCCTGCCAGGGGACTCCAGCCTCCAGCTTCCATTTGAGAAGGTTCCTCACAAATCTCTCAAACTGTTCTGAAGACCACCACCTGGACACCTCTATAAGGATGATACAATGATGGCACAAGCCTGGATGTGTGCTTCAAGGAACATTAAAATCAAAACGAATCTTGAAAAGCTGTGCTGCCAGACAGCCCTATGAGCACAGCTTTTATGCTTCATGCAAGTACAGAAACTTCTGCTGCTGAAGAAATGAATCAAGAAAAATGGATTAAATGGAACAAGCAATAGCGCTTGAGAATGTTCTGAAGTGCCACCCGGTTCTTAAGCACAGCGACTCCAACAAGCACACAGGTACTGAGTTGGGCTGTTTTCAATTAGCAAGGTCCTCATATCGTAACTACCAGCATCATCTCAAACTAATTGCTGAAAATGCCTTAATGTGGCCTAAGTGTAGCTGTTTCACCCTTTGTAAACCTTCTGGCATCTGCAAATTGCTTCATATTCAAAAGGGAAAGAGGAAAAGGTAAGGGGAAAGCTGCAGGTGCAGGGAGTGCTGGTGCTGCCCTCATGCCCTGTCCCTATGCTGCTGCTGCAGCACGTCCTCCTGCAGAATCCCTGACAGCCTCTGCCTCACATGAGCAGGTTTTGCAGCCAAGCTGCTGTGTCCTCTGACAACTTCAGCAGCACAAGGCTCTCAGAGGATGACATCCTGGAACTTAATAGCTTGCTGTTCTACAAACAAATAACCATGTCATTGGCCTGAAAGAAAAACATTGGTGCTGCTTCTATCTCTACTTCAGCCTTTTGAAATAAAATACTGGCTTTTTTCTTTCAAATCCACATCCCATCAATAAGCCCTCAGGTTTTCATTTCCCATCAAAACCACAACGTGCACAGTGACTCATGCATAAAAGATTGGCAGCAAACTCATGCAATGCTTGTGCAGGTATACTTGATGAATGAGGCTAGGGATTTCCAATTTGTAAAGTTATTATTCCGTTAGTGCAGTTTGCCATGTAGCAACCGTAAAATTCAGGAATATTTATTCAGATAAGATCTGATGCCGATCTTCATCTCATTTCCATTTTGGCAGAGATTTTTAAGGACCTTACCCGTTATCTTCTCCCAATTACACTACCAGACCTCCAGCTGTAATGAAGCAAATCCATACTAACTCTGCAAAAGCACAACCTATGAATCTCACTTCCACATGAATCCTTGAAAAAATGGATAAAGCCTATGCAGCAGCGCTAATAAGGCAATTATCAGGCACGCAGCACATTTTTTCTGTGATTTCCTAATTAATGTGACTATCAACTGCTCATTAATAAAGCAGTTTCCTATGCTTTGACTTGAAGCATATTGTAAACAAATTTAAGATGCCACTTCCTGTTCTGTCATTTATATCACACTGCTAATTCACACTTGTATTTGTTTTTCCTATTTGTTAGTGCATTTCAGAGAAAACTGCACATCATGATGGGGGAGAAAAGCATTAGAAACAAAGCCACAAAAAGCAGATTGGTGATTATTTGCTATTAAATTATGCACCCCAGAATTTTACTCACAGTATGTGAAACTACATGCTGATATTCTGGCCAAACTACCTCCTTCCGCGTCACTATTTTATTTGCCTTTCTCCAACAGATGCTAGCGACAGTTTACTAAATGGCACACTGCTTAATAATGTATTAGAGGAAAAAGAACATTTGTTTTCATACAAATTAGGTCATGCATGAACCTACATTAAGTGCCATGTTTAAGGCTTTGGTCCAGTAAATGAGCAGGAAAACAGGATTCCTACTCTTTCTGAGGTTAACACCAAACAACTTCCAGCACGACACATTCTTCTGATTTGCTATTTCCTGTAAATGCCATCCCATACTAAATTTTCCAGAGCCAGCAATTTAAATATCCAGCCCTTTGAAACAACATCTCTTCAGATGTGCAGCTGTCTGCGACTAAGCACAATATGACTCTGATATACTCAGTGCTATAATAAGTGGTGTTTTTTTAAGAAAAACAACACACCTTTGCACATTCCTTTCTGACTGACTGTTTAATGCAACAAAACATTTCCCACTGAACTTGTGTTGAAGGTTGTACAAGCATTTAAGGGCTGGGGAAATAGTTTCCTGTAGTATATAACCTGCACCACCACAGGCTGACTAATGAGTCAGAGAGTGCTGAAACCCTCAGGTCCCATAAACATCCACTAATGAGATGAAACAAGATCTAAAGTGCTCAAATGTTGGTAAGTACAGAATGTAGCTCACAATGTACTCTTCACAAATTAGTCAAGGGTTGCTATGGCTCCTTAATGAAATGTTATTACATTTTAAAACTGAAACCAGACATCTGGGGGGTTGGGGGGGAGGAAATGGGAGCGAGTGTTTGAACACCATTGTCGAGGATTCCTTTCATAAGCCAGCTGAATTTGCTTACTTGTCCTGAATGAGTGGATCCATTTCTTCAGCTGCTGCAGGGCCTTGCAATAAAGCCAAGCAGTGTGTGCTGTCTTCCGTTCCCTGGGAAGGAGAAATCTCTGGTATGGGAGAGGAGGTTTCTGTAGGAAATACTACACAAGCTGCTCTTTCCTGGCTGTAAAAGTCTCCTGCCCTCCCGCAACAATAAAAGAGCATCCAAAGGATTTGACGATCAACAATGAGCCAACATATTCAGCATATTCTCAAAACGACCAGTCAGATCTTAGAATATTTAAGCACCAAAGTGTTGGGAACCACTTGCGCTATACTAAACATGGATGTGAAAATATTTATTTTAAAATTCTTTATACGACACCATATACGACAGGCAGGCAGAGAAGTAGGTAGGTAGATAAACAAGATTGACAACACAGGCATACATACATATACATACATATATACATGTGTATATATGCACACAAACATACATAAAAAATTTGAGTGAAAGACAAGGATGGGTCTAGCTCCAACTACAGAAAGCTGTAAGATTTCCCACCTCCTGGTAAACACTGACTTTTTAAACAGTGCCCAGCACACACAGCTATTTCCCTCATGAGTCACAGAGCAATCACTGTATGAAGAGCTTCAATAAGAACTAAATATTCCATCTCTGGCATTAGCGGTGACTCTGAAATCATTTGTCTGGAGAGTAGCAGGTTAAACTAAAGCCAGAAGATACTGAGAAGCACACTTCACAGAATCACAGAATAGTAAGGGCTGGAAAGGACCTCAAGATCATCGAGTTCCAACCCCCCCGCCATGGGCAGGGACACCTCCCACTAAACCATGCCATCCAAGGCTATGTCCAACCCCACCTTGAACGCCGCCAGAGATGAAGCATTCACAACCTCCCTGGGCAACCCATTCCAGGGCCCCACCACCCTCACAGTATAGAACTTCTTCCTCAGATCCAATCTAAACCTCCCCTGTTTAAGTTTAAACCCATTACCCCTTGTCCTCTCACCACAGTCCCTAATGAAGAGTCCCTCCCCAGCATCCCTATAGGCCCCCTTGAGGTATTGGAAGGCTGCTATGAGGTCTCCACGCAGCCTTCTCTTCTCCAGGCTGAACAACCCCAATTTTCTCAGCCTATCTTCATACGAGAGGTGCTCCAGTCCCCTGATCATCTTCGTGGCCCTCCTCTGGACTTGTTCTAACAGTTCCATGTCCTTTTTATGTTGAGGACACCAGAACTGCACACAATACTCCAAGTGAGGTCTCACGAGAGCAGAGTAGAGGGGCAGGATCACCTCCCTCGACCTGCTGGTCACACTCCTTTTGATGCAGCCCAGGATACGGTTGGCCTTCTGGGCTGCAAGCGCACACTGCCGGCTCATGTTCATTTTTTCATCAACCCACACCCCCAAGTCCTTCTCCGCAGGGCTGCTCTCAATCTCCTCCCCACCCAACCTGTAGCTGTGCCTGGCATTGCTCCGACCCAGGTGGAGGACTTTGCACTTAGCATGGTTGAACTTCATCAGGTTGGCATCAGCCCACCTCACAAGCGTGTCAAGGTCCCTCTGGATGGCATTCCTTCCCTCCAATGTATCAACCGAACCACACAGCTTGGTGTCATCGGCAAACTTGCTGAGGGCGCACTCAATCCCACTGTCCATGTCACCCACAAAGATGTTGAACAAGACCGGTCCCAACACCGATCCCTGGGGGACACCACTCGTTACTGGTCTCCAGCTGGACACTGAGCCACTGAGCACTACTCTTTGCGTGCGGCCATCCAGCCAGTTCTTTATCCACCGAGTGGTCCACCTATCAAATTGATGTCTCTCCAACTTAGAGAGAAGGATGTCATGGGAGACAGTGTCAAAGGCTTTACACAAGTCCAGGTAGATGACATCAACTGCTCTGCCCCTGTCCATCAGTTCCGTAGCCCCTTCATAAAAGGTCACCAGATTGGTTAGGCAGGATTTCCCCTTAGTGAAGCCATGCTGGCTGTCACCAACAACCTTGTTGGTTTTCATGTGCCTTAGCATGGCTTCCAGGATAATCCGCTCCAAGATTTTGCCAGGCACAGAGGTGAGACTGACTGGTCTGTAATTCCCCGGCTCATCCATTTTACCCTTCTTAAAAATGGGGGTTATATTTCCCTTTTTCCAGTCATCGGGAACTTCACCTGACTGCCATGATTTTTCAAATATGATGGACAGTGGCTTAGCAACTTCATTTGCCAGCTCCTTCAGGACCCTTGGATGGATTTCATCTGGTCCCATGGACTTGTATACATTCAGGTTCCTAAGGTGGTCCCGAACAATATCCTCCCCCACAGTGGGCCCAGGGTCCCCACCCTCACCGTCCCCGCGTCTGCCTTCCAAGACTTGGGTGGTGTGGTCAGAGCATTTGCCCGTAAAGACTGAGGCAAAGAAGTCATTAAGAACCTCAGCCTTCTCCAAATCCAGGGTAGCCAATTCTCCCGATAGCTTCTGGAGAGGGCCCACGGTGTCCCTAACCTGTCTCTTATCGGCAATGTACCTATAAAATCCCTTCCTGTTATCCTTAACATCCCTAGCCAAGTTTAATTCTAAATGGGCCTTAGCTTTCCTAACCTGGTCCCTAGCTTCCCGGACAACATCCCTGTATTCTCCCCAGGCCGCCTGACCTTGCTTCCACCTTTTATAAGCCTCTTTTTTCTTTCGAATTTTGCTCAGCAGCTCCTTATCCATCCAAGGAGGTCTCCTGGCCCTCCTGCTGAACTTCCTTCTGGTTGGGATGCATCGCTCCTGAGCTTGCAGCAGGTGATCCTTGAATATCAACCAACAGTCTTGGGCCCCTCTGCCCTCTAGGGCTGTATCCCATGGAACCTTACTGAGCAGGTTCCTGAAGAGGCCAAAGTCTGCTCTCTTGAAGTCCAGGGCAGTGAGCTTGCTGCACGCTTTTCTCACTGTCCTTGGGCGAGTCTTGGAAACACTTCTCTAAATGCATCCTTTTCAACTTTCTTTTCAGAGGATAAAGTGAGGGAGGATCACGCTGACAAAGATTAAATGAGCTGACATTCACTCTCCAGCACTCTGGGATGCAGAAGCCTGCTGCTGGCACTGCATATCAACACCACATGTGGGCAGCAGGCGCAGACCCCAAGGATGGCTTTGAGAACAGATCCCATCTTTCTTAACAAACAAGCACAAAAATACATACAAATTTTACATGTGATACAACTTAAATCAGATCCACTGAACCAATTTAATTCTCCTGCTCATCTCCTCTGCCTTACCTATGGCAACACCTCCAGCCTGAGCCTCCTCTCCCTCATGGGGACATGACTTCAGATCTTGCATCACTATTTCCTTTTGAGGGTCCCTGTTTTCCAAACTGGGGATAGTTTTAATATTTCACACTACCTTCTGCTGGTAACTCTGGCAATAGTTCTCAAGGGGAAAATTTTAAAAATGGAGAATAGAGCCATACAGTTCATATGCCCGACAGCTACTCCCAGGCTTGCCAAGCCTACAAATGGCACACCGGGGCCTGTGCGCATAGCTAATGACCATCAGCCAGAACTGCAGGATGGGGCTTGGATACCTTCATATCAATCTTTCTGGCTGCTGAATCAATTGAACCAATTCAACAAAGCAGAGGTCCAGCACACTTTGTATTAGAGTCAGTGAGATATTTCTTACATTAATGACTAAACTTCCCCTAAAAATACTTGAGCTGGATATAAAACAAGCAGATGACTTACTGTGGCTCACATTTTCCTGGACGTCATTTTAGGGTACACTGGTGACTTCTTCCAACCTTAAAAACTTGTGTATAACTTCAGCATTGAAATGTAAATGTGAAATTGCAAAACATATCATTCAACCTATTCAGCAGGACCCAGCTCTCAAGTGATGAGAAGCAGCCCACCATCCTCAGCAAATGTGATAACACAACATTTGCAAGAAGAATAACACATCAGCATCTGATTAGACTTGAACATACAGCTTCGTGGGGGGAGAAGTTCTGCATGAAAACAAGCAATACAGTATGCAGAGTGAGGAATCAATTTTGCCACTCAAAACTCATGGTAAACAAAGTAGACTGGATTAAAATCAGCTTTACTTTATTAACATTACTATTTACTTCCTCTAATTACAGTGTTTACATCATACAGTGCTATGCATGGATTTGCAACTTTTTAAAAGTATGAAGAAAATAAGGTTTGTGTATGTGTGCGTGTGTATATATACATGCTGTAATTATCTTTAAGTCATTCAAATATTGATCTCAACAACCTAGTACTAGAAAACTGAGGTTGATACTACAGTTCTGTAACCAACAGTTCCAGGGTAATTTACATTTCTATGAGGAAAAAAAATAAAAGGGGGGAGGGGGAAGGAAACCCACATTGAAAGACTCAAAGTGATTTCAAAGTAAGTGATTCAGATATTATGTGATTTCTGTTTATTACTCCCTACTCTTTCTGATTTTTAATATCAACATAGAGGTCTCAGGCCAAAGTTTCAAACCAATCTGGTCTTCTTCCATTTGGCAAAAACTGTATCTAATGGAGCTTGAAATTAAACAAGCTTTTTTTGTTACTTCCTGCTTTGCAAAATCCCAGGAAAGATTATGGGCTCCCCTGTTCACAGGCTACAGCAAAGAATACCCGAAAGAAAAAAGCATATTACTGTTGCTCTCATACACAGGATAAACTAGCCTATGAGGTTCAAGACCATGCATGAAGTCATTAGGAGCTACAACTTTAAAAATGGATAAAACATAACAGTATACAGTATTTTGATTTTTGCAGTAAGTAGAAATGATAGTGATTTTGACCACCTATGCTGGGACAAATGCAAGTGCTGATCAGTCACTACAAATGGCAAAGCAGATGATGCTGTCACCACCTCACTTGGAATCTGACAATATCATCTTGGAAAAATCCCTATCTCACTAGATTAGGAGAGCGTGTAACTTAAAGAGACTTCTTCAACGCTTATTGAGTGTTTCAGTGAGCCAAATAAATGCACTTATAGACGTGCTTAAGTTTGTCTTTTCCTTCTTGAGGGTACCTGGATCTTTTCCTGCATCCCAGAATCTGTTTGGACAATCTAATCTGCTCAGAGAAGAGCAGTTACACAAGCCATGTTTTGAAATGTCTAAGAAACACCTGACAGCCACAACCTGGATTTTTTCTTGTCCATTTGGTAAATCACATAGGTACTTAAGTTGGAAGTTACTTATGATGAGCACTTAACAAATTTGCATTCATCCAGACATTTTGGTTTCACCCCCAAAGTAACAGTAATATCTGCATATATATTACAGCTACAAAAGATATTTTAATGTGATGTACAGTCTGGCACTAGTAAAAGTATTTTGCTAATTTTTCCAATTGTTTACTCTGTTCTGTCTGCTAATTCTGCATGAGTATTTCATTCCACTGTTTCCTACACTGCAAATGTCTCCCGCTTTTCCAGTATACCCACAGTTTAGCATTCCAAAGGGGCTGGGTTTTGCCCAAGCCATCTCTCATGGAACACATTCAAAGTCACTGAATTGACCAGCTGTGCTCTTTCAAACCATACAAATCTGCTTTAGGGCAGGGACAGACTGACACTGTCCAAGATTTATGCTCTAGTTTCCAAACATTTCATGGGAGATCATGACCTTGTTTTGGATTTCTTAGGAGGGGAAACTCAGAATTATTAACTTCACATGGTACCTAAATACATAGATCAATGCTCCTCTCAGCAGAGGATTGCCAGTCTATACAAGGACTGTTCTTTTTGTACAAGAGGTCATCAACTCTCTCCTTTCTTGAAAATCTCCTCATAAATGTCTCTGATGGCAGATCGTTAAATGCTGAGCTGTGGCATTTTGCTGAAGATATAATTATGAAGCAGTGGGAGGAAAAGAGACAACTCTTTAGACCACACTCTTCAGACCACACTCTTCTTTCTTTTATGGTCATGTAGTTCAGTGGCTAAAGTGTATACTGAATTTAATTTAATCTCTTCTGTTATTTCTACTAGTTAGACAGCAGTCATCTCAGTCAGGCATACTATTAAATTATTTATATGGGACCTTCTACTAGCTCAACTTCATTAAGATGGAGTTGAAAGTTTATAAGCTCAAAAATAGTATGAATGTCTGAGATCGTGGCAAGAAGGCTGCAGCAGAAAATTAAATTTCCATGCCAGTATGCATATGCCTTTATATGAGCCAGATGCCTAAAATCCCATCACCACTGCAGATCTAGAGCATGCAGGCAGAGGAATTTGCAGAGCAACACGATGGGGAGCCTGAGTCCAGCCACTCCCCAGGGTTCATTGGCTTTATCGATCCAAGTCTCCTCTGGCACAACAGATAGACACACTGGTTGCATGTAGATACAGACATGTAAGTTAGTCTCGTACTGAATCTCACACCAACAGCCTGGAGTTGTGTCACTACTTAACAGGCTTTTAAAAGTTGTGTTTGTTTGTTTGTTTGTTTTTCTGGAAAAGAGTCTACTCTTTTCACTGAATCTTTCTGAACTTCTTTTTCCTTAACATTAAATTGAATAGTGTTTGAATGCAGGAGGAGTGTTTGAGTAATACCATTGCATTAATTTTTGCTAGGGGCATCGCAGCTTTGTTTTAGAAGCTTGAAAACAAGATAGGGATGGTACCTCAGGGAGGCTATCCATCCCACTCACCTATACTACACAATTAATGTAACATAGGATTAACAATCTTACCCATTCATCATCTTATTATGAATTTCCCACACTTTTCCTACATAACCTATGTTTTCCATAGAATAGAACGGTTTGGGTTGGAACAATCTTACAGATCTAGTTCCAAATCCCTGCCACAGGCATGGACACCTTCCACTAGACCAAGCTGCTCAAAGCCTGGTCCAACCTGGCCTTGAACACCATCAGGGATGGAGCAACCACAGCCAGTGGTTCTCTGGGCAAACTGTGCCAGTGCCTGACTGCCCTCACAGTAAAGAACTTCTTCCTAGCATCTAGTCTAAATCTCCCCTGTCAGTTTGAAGCCATTCCCCCTTGTCTTATCACTCCATGCCCTTGTGAAAAGTCCCATTCCAGCTTTCTTGTCAGACCCTTTAGGTACTGGAAGCTGCTCTAAGGTCTCCCTGGAACTTTCTCTTCTCCAGGCTGAACAACAACTCTCTCAGCCTGTCTTTATAGGAGGGGTGCTTCCACACCGATTATCTTTTGCCTGCTCTTATTCCACTGTTCCCAGACACAGTACAGAACCTATTCCAAACCTCCTGCAACATGAGCCTAGCTGGCCGGCATCACAGCATGCTGCAGGCTGGACTGCTGTGCTGCGACAGACCCCATCCTTGGCACTTCTGGCTCTGCTAAATGAAAGTAAAGAGAATGATCAGCTCTCTTCAGCACTGATACCACTATATGCAACTACCTGAAGTTAAGACTTCTTCCAAAATTACCTTTTTTTGATATGCTCAACTAGTAATTGGCTAGGTTCAACTGACAATGATTTTGTAGCTCGCTACTTATTTTCACTATATGAGCAGTTATTCAGTAATTATCTGCCCCATAGCCACATTCTTCCCATTGCGCATGCACTGACTTGATAAAATAAAGTACATGTGCTAATATCCTCAGAACCTTTGTGAACTTTTTATCCCAAGTTTCCGTCCATAGAACATGTGAGTTGTGCAGCAATATTAGGATGGAGCCAACCTTTCCATCCCAAATGTGGTATCATTGAAGTCAATTGAGTTACACCCAGTTACCCAAGCAAGAATGAAAGAGCAACGTGGTTTGAATTTCAAAGACTGAGGTGTTTCCTAGCCATTTAGTTGACAGGGCATGTGGATAGTTTCCATGATCTTTAGGCACTATAGGAAGTACTATTTTTACAACAGTGAGCTGCAACTATCTTCTTTCAAAAACCTGGCCATCACCCACAGCTGCTGGGGAAAGAGCTCAAAAGTTCTTGTTGTTAAATTATGTCAAACCATGTCATGTAATATACACAGTCATAAGAGATTATAAGAACAAGGAACATGTGAAAAAGGAAGACAGGAAAATAATAAGGGCTTATCTACCCCAAGTTGTTCTTTGATTTAGCATGTTTTTAAATTAATCTAGCCAAATTAGTGAAAAGGCTTTGTAAACTTCATGAACCACTTTTACCGTGGTTTAAATCAATTTAAAAAACAGATTAAAGTCTTGGACACAGGAACTTGTTACCATGAGAAACAGATTTCTGCATGACAGGCAACCTGCAGTAAAGTGGAATATGTCATATAAACTGAAATAACACTGTCTGTACAGACGCTTGTTTTAATTTATCTGAATCACCTAAGCTTGTATGAAATTAAGGCCTCCTGTAAAAAAAAAAAAAAAAAAAAAAAAGCCCAGAAAAGGTGAAGAGGCAAATGTTCAAGAAAAGAGCATGGATAGTGTTTCCAATTTTAAACCACATGCATAGAGGTCTGGTGATAAACATTCATGTAACGCAAATTTATAGCTCTGCTGAGGGCTCTTCATAACATCAGAACACCAGAAGGACAAAGCTAGAGTGTTTTCTTGCCAAAATGGGATTTTCTAGCACTTTGCAGATTGCTTGTTTTTATAGAACTATCAGGTTATTTGACTAGTTCGTCTTCTTGCCTTGCAGCTTGTGAACTTCACCTGCAGGATCAGCAGCATTCAAAAACTTAGTTAAATATTGCAAATCACATCAAAGATCACTGCAGTAAGCTAAAAAATACTATTAACCTCAGTGATCTTTTGCATATGTGCATTCTGCACCCCAATGTCTGACATGCAAAGATGACACTTTATGACGTGGGAGGTTATAGAAACGAAGTGTGAGAACTGAGCTGCTCTCCATTCCAAAGTCAGCATCTTCATGTGCAAGAAATATTTACCATTAGAGGTGGACAAAAGTAATCAGTGAGTCACATATTTAATGATCACATCTTCTGCAATTCTTTGTGAAGTGTCACTAAGATTGCATTAAAATCACACAATACACATAAGTTTAATATAAAGTATATATAATTGTCTTAACTAAGCAATTCAGTTCAGAAGAAACTCAACAACATACACTGCTTGCACAAACATATTAAACTTCTGGCTATTTGCTGTTTGTTTCCTCTGCTGTTTATCCTCACAATTTATAAATAATATTGATTTAAAAAATTAATCATCTCAGGTGGCAAGTGTTCCTTATGCTTTCTAATTGCTTAAGAGCTGGAAGAATTAGAAACAGTTTTCATGACATAACAGAGCAAAGCCAACATGTGCCACTAAAGTTTTTCTAAGCAACCTCTTTCCCCATTTTGCCATGGAACTGCATAGAAAAATTAATCACTAGGAATCCCATCAGAGTGGGTTATACCATGAAAGTTCGCAAATATTTTTCCCAGCACCTCCTTAAGTATACCTCCAACCCTGACCCCAATTCTCCAGATAGTTCAGCTGGACTCCTTTGAAAAAAGCCTTACATACAACATTTTCAAAAGCAAGTGAAACGCTATGGTCTGGCTCCCCACCTGGCTTTTATACTACCAGTTTCTTTCTCGAACTTATGCAGCAGACGTGTTTTGTCACTGACCTTTGTGGTGCTGCAACAAGAAAGGTTTGACATAATAAATCATAATGTCACACTTGGTGTAATTGTATAATACCAGAGGTTTTTTTTCTTTAATCAAGGTGAAATACAGCGCTACCCTCTCTTTAGTGGGTTCAAGTAAACCCTAAATCCCAGGAAAAATTAATTTTCTTGTCCTAATGGAAACCTCAGTTGGCCATGAACAATCTGGGCTTGTGTTATCGTGCCAAATTGATTTTGGCACAATAACACACAGAAAATTGGGTGCAGGGTACATTAGAAAATAAGCTAAAAATGCGCATTACTCAAGCCAAGCTCATCATGTTTACCTGCAGTAAAATTCATTCTTAAATAAACCCCTTACACACTTAGGGCTAAATTACAAGCAACTTCACACTCAGCATGCTCCAACCCATTTTGAAGCTCATTAGCTTATTTCTGAGTCACAGCATAAAGTTAACTCCCAGCAGAATTTCACCTTTATGGGGTTAAATGAACTGGTGGAAGGATTGGGACCAAGATTAAAAGTTTTATGTCCTTTAACATTTTTGCGCTTTATTCTATGAATATTTCATATTGAAGAAAAGCCTTATTTGTGCCCACCAGAAAATAAAAATCTCAAGGATCTGCCATCTAGCCAAGAAGTAAAACTATCAGAACTCCTCACTAGGGAGAAAAGAGGAAAATGCAGCCCCAGGAGCAAGAGTCAGACACTTTAAGCTGCTTCATCCTCCCAAATTTATATCCTCACCCAGCAGAAGAGCATGTTGCTGCTGATGTATCACCACCAAAGCCTGAGAAGATCAATACTCAATGTGTAATTAATAACAAAGTTGTGCTTAAAGGACTTTCTTTGATTGTTTGCACTCAAGTTTTCCACATCAGGTCTCTGTATTTAAATCTTGTGGTTTATTTATGCAAAGATGATCATTAAGAGTAAACTCCCCATATCAGCTGTAAAGGGAATTTCTATAAATACTGTGATCAAACTCTTGGAAACCAGGGCAAGAAGATGATCCTAAAGAAAACCAGAGACAGGAGCAGCTAGAAAGAGGAGCAGCCCTAACAGCTGACTTGCAACAGTCACAGAGAGCTTTTGACAAACCCACTCAAGAGGGTCCAGTTTATAACCCATTTTGAACAGATTATTTCTGGCTTTACTTTCTTCAGTTTATTGAAGTGAGTTGGTTTATTTTCCAACCTGTGAATGGATGGAAGATTGCACTGAAATTCAGACTCTGTCCTGTATGGTTTTACTCAAAGTCCACCTTCTGGTGCTTTGTTTGAGGCAGACCGATTCTGAGTATTTACACTTCACTGTCATTTAACAAAATTTTAACTGATTAACTCTCATTTAAATAGTATTTCTAATGGCACCAAACACAAACATAATTTCAAGGTCAGTGGAGGTTTTGTTGGGTTCTATTTCAAAGAAGTAAATAATTGTGAAAGGATATAGATGTCACGTTGCCTTGATCCTAGGTTTGAATTATATATTAACACAAAATTCTTACACACTTCCTTCAGGACTGAAATCAGCTCTATGCATGGGAAAGAGTGTTTAGTACTGAAAAGTGATTCCAGGTCTCTTTAATTTAATCCTGCTGCAATACTTACATACTACCACAGTATTCTCACATCCCCTTCCTAATAAACACAAAATATATATATTTATACTCATTAGAAGGGGATGTGAACATATATTACACATTTTTTGAAATCTATTTATGTATTTGCAAACCAGCAACCCCCATCTTTTTTTTTTTTTGTTTTTGTTTTTTTTTTTTTTTCAATTAATAATGTGTGGCAAAGCCTTGATATTTATAGGTACAGGTTTTTCACAAGAAAAAGTTAATTATATTCACCAGCCATAAGCAGAATATATGAGAAGCAATTTATAAACTAAACACAGTATTTTGTGCTTTGCAGAAATCAGAGCTAAACTAAAATTATCTCTACATTCACATATCAGAAATAGGTATGGATTCACTACAGTATATCAAAACATAACAGGTGGCAGAGCACTACTGTGGTTTGGATCTTTTTTTCCTATTGTGTTTTTTTGTGTGTTTTTTTTTTTTCTCAGCACACATTTATCTACATTAGATTTATAAGACAACAGTGTTAGAGCTTAACAAGGCTTTGGGAATAAATGCGTGGTTTTGAAACGTGGCAATTAGAACACAGAAGAAAGAAGAAAGAGTTTAACCCATGCACCTGGTGCATGGAAAAAGAAGACTCCTTATTTAGATATGCAGTAACTCAGTCCTAGAAGGCAGAAAGATTCAGAAGAGAGCAAACTGCAATATCAGACTGACTTTCAAATTAAAAAACTGGCATATGAGCAGGGAAAAACCTGAAGCCAAGCCTAACTATTGTCCATATTTCTCTATTCAGGGAAATATAGCAGAAGTGTACAACAAAAAGATCCTTTGAAGAAAACTCTACACTGGTGCTTAAACTTGTAACTCTCCTAGGAGCAGTTGGGAGTACCTCTCCATGCTGGTCTGTGAAGCTACGTTTCTCATGTGACACTGCTCAATTAGCATCTAGCAGATTTTCTGCCTTCAACACTGTCATGTTAGTAAGTTAGCTAAAATCTCACAAGTAAATACACATGCACATGCACACACCCATATTTTTATAAGTAGTGATAAAACAGGGGAGACTGGCTTTAAAATGAAAGAGGAAGATTTAGATCAGGTATTAGGAAGAAGTTCTTTACCTGGAGGGTGGTGAGGCACTGGCACAGGCTGCTCGGAGAAGATGGTTGCCCATCCCTGGCAGTGCTCAAGGCCAGGTTGGACAGGGCTTTGAGCAACATGCTCTAGTGGAAGGCGCCCCTGCCCATGCAGGTGGGCTGGAACTGGATGAGCTTTAAGGAACCTTCCAACTCAAACTGTTGTATGATACTATGATTCTATGATATATACATCTGTGCTCTCAACTGCCATATGAAATACACCACTGCCACCACTGGAAATATCTTAAGATATAAAGTAAAGCAAGTTCTTGGATTCAGTGGCTGAATTGTTCTATGTTTATGAATAAACACCTGTGAGATTCATAGCAAATACACGGCGCTATAAAACAGAAATGCTTAACATGATGAAAACTGAACCCGAGTGATGTTTGCTGCAGCAGCTCATACCAGGTCACTGTGGCTTTTTACTCATCTTCTAAGCCTTAAATTGAGACGTTTGGGCATGTCACAGGGATGGGTAATGGTGGCCCTGGTTGTGGGAAAATAAGGGAAATTAGAGACCATCTCCCCCCAGAATTATAACACTAAGTAAAACTAAGGGAAAAATGCAGCTGTTACTTCCAGGGTGGGATGCTCTTGGCATGCACGGAAAATACACAGTAATCATTCCCCAGGCAACCTTGCAACCTTGGCATATGCTAAGAGAAGCTGAACAGAGGGTGGAGTGGAGCAAAGGCCTTGCAGACAGGCTCTGTTATACTCTTTGCAGTAGCAGGAACTTGAAGGCACCAGGTACTGATAAACCATACAGCAGCTGCCAAACAAGCAAACTAGATTTGTATTTTCAAAAGCAAAGCAAGAGGATTTTACACCCATCAGTAACAAAGTCTGCATGAGCAGAGTCACTCAAGCTCCATAGGCACAGAGTTAAAAAATTGAAACCTGTGTTAATATGGAGAAGCCTGGACAGATCCAAGGGCCTCCTATAAGGTCAGGATGAACAGCACGGGCAAAGAACTGGCAGTGGGAGAGGAGGCTTTATCCTTGTGTAGGCAGATTAAGAAACAGAGCTAACAAGTCTTTAATCAGGAAAGACTATCCTTGAAGCCTGGTACATCTTGGAAGCACATGGACAATTGTCAACATATGGCTTCATGCATCAGCAAAACTTTAGGGTGTCCTTTCATTGAAAATGATGTAACTTTATGCAAATTAACTGACCACTCTGTACGTGGTGGGAGGCTTACAGGAAGTTACTAACCTGAATCAAACTGTATAAATATGTGAAATTAGGAAAGGGAAAGCAGGGAAGACTCTATTTTAACTTCTGGTGTCAGTTGATGAGCTGAACCTGTCTTCTCCCCCATAGGGATGCCTGTTGGGTAAGAACTTTATGTGTGCTAAATAACTCACTAGCTGTTATTAGTGATTATAGTGTGGTCGTGTATCACTTCAAGCTTGATTTTGCAGACAGCCCCTATCACCGGCAATTACGAACATTATTTTGTCACGATTTTATATTAATAAAGAGTGTTAGTCTGCAAACTGTTAGTGTTGGTCCTTTGCGGGCACTAGCAGCTGCCAGCAGCGGATAACATAAAGGGGAAGACCTGATGAGGGGTCCCCCTTATGCTGTTGGAGTGTTTCCCTCAACAAGTCAGTTGAATCTCCCTCCAGACTGTTCAGTGAAGGGCCCCTATAACGGGATGCTGACAGACTCGTCAGGCACAAGGGTCTCAGCTTTCCTGGGGTGCTGGCAGATAGATCAAACACTAGGGCTTGAGAAAATCTCCTCCCCTTCACGTGACACTGGTGTAATCCCAGGCATTCTGGATGCCTGCTGCGGGACCCAGGGGCTGCAGGGCTCCCCTGTCTTGAGGAGACACATTGTTAGGGTCCTGGACCTTGCACAGATGATTTTCTGGTGTTTAGAAGATGGTAATTTCCATACTTCAGCAAAGTAAGCACAATTCTTCCCATTACATATGCATTGGCTTGATAAAATATATGTGCTAATATCCTCAGAAACTTTGTGAACTTTATATACCAAGTTTCCATCCACAGAATACATGAGTTGAGCAGCAACATTAGGATGGAGCCAACCTACTTTCCTTCCCAAATGTAGTGTTACTGAAGTTAATCGAGTTACACCGAGTTACTCAAGCAAGAATGAACTTAGAGCAATGTGGTTTGGATTTCAAAGACTAAGGTGTTTCCTAGCCATTTAGCTGACAGGGCATGTGGTTCATTTCCATAATCCTTAGACACTACACTAAGAACTACTTTTACAACAGCAAGCTGCAGGTTTCAAAAGCCTGGCCAAAAAGAAAATAATCTTCTGCTGCCCAAGTTCAGAATAGCATCATGAACCCACAGAAAACAAACCATGGGGCTTGAGCAAGCACTCAGAAGAGCTAAATCCCTCATCTTATAATATCTATCGGGTGGGGAGAGAGAAGGAGAAAGAGAGAGAGAGACCCACTTGGAATAAATAGGTAAATTGGTCTGCTCAGCAGGAATAAATCAGAGAGGTTAGTGAAGAAAAACACTTTTTGTCTCCATCTATTGGTCAAAAGTCAATTTAGCTGCTGTTTGGGTATATATTTTGTAATACTATTCCAGAAAGGACATCTGCATACCAAATACCCTAATATCCCAATCTTTTCTACCTTGTGATGAGCCCTTCTGATGCCCTAGAGCACATTCTCCATCTGCCTGATAAAAGCCCTTTTGTACAGAATGCAGGTGTCCAACTTCATTATTTGCTTGTAGGGCTGCAATAATGTAGCAGTCTCTAACAACATGTGGTCCTCCCTCAAAAATAAAGTATGTGCTGTTACAAAAGGAGAATATTACAGATAGTATCATAAACCGAAGAGGTAATTTGGGTTGTTAACTAAGCACAGGAGTTAGAACAGCATACCACAGGATGATCTTGATTTCTGGCGACCTGGAAATTGGAATCATTGGAGTCTTTTGTATAATAATTATAAACGTAAGAATCTGGACCAAAAAGAACTGCTTTGGGAATTCTTCAGTCAGGAAAGACCATCAGCACTTCAAGAGAGAAGGTGCAAAGGGAATAAGCAGCTATTTAAATGTCAGAAGCATCTCTTTTTTTCCCTTATTTTTAACATTAACATTCACAACAAAACAACCTGTATGTAAGTTAATATTGGCATACTGTCCCTGTTCAGAAAGCATTTCTGCTGCATTACAGAAGGCAGCTGGGTGGCACAGTAAATGTGTCATTTGCTATTTAACATCTCTGTGACCTGGATTTAAATTCAGAGCCTCACAAAATGAGAGTTCAGTTCCCTCAGAAGGCTATTAAGACACACACAGAAAGACTTGTGAAGCATCCAAAGCCAGCGGGAACGCGCTCCCTGTGCTCGCCCCAGTGGATGCACACCCTCAGGGGCTGCAAGAGAAGGGGGAGCTGGATAATTTTTATTAAAAGGATGCCTTCAGTTTGGAAGAAAGGCACCCAGCTACTGTGAATAAACCTTCTGTTTATTTAAAAGTTTACCCACAATGCTTTAACCTCCCCATGAGAAAAGGCATTTGATATGTTGCTGCCCATCTTAGTGCCTCACCACAGAGCTTTACAGGTCTAATTGTTTTCCTATCCACAAAGAGTAAAAAGGAGAGCTGTGAAAAATTCAATAATGCTATATTCTCTCCCTTAAAGCATCATTATCCACCATCTACTGCATAATATTCCCAGCCTTGCTGGTGCATCTGCATATGAGAATGAATTGCCTGCCTTACCTTTAAGAGGCAGGACAAGTGCTTATGATGAGGCTTATCTTTATATTAAACTCAAAACTCTCTTTTTTATTAGTTTTACATGCACCACCTCAAAGTATTAAAAATTCAGCCTCAGCATGAATTAATCTTTCATTATTGGGCCCAGTTATTACCTTTTTGAGAACTGGCCCAGCCAGACCTGGGTACCAACAGACAGGTGCGCTGGCATCTCTTTACCATCACATACCACAAGTGATACAAACCTAGCCGCTCTCCCCAAATATCTGTGCCCTTTATCCCACTCCCAGTGTGAGGACATGCTTTAACCCTCATCACCCTGCAGCTGCTGCAATGATCCTGCCCTGATTCTGCCTCCTGGGTCCCATCCTCTGCAACTAGCTGCATCCAGCAGCTATCCCAGCTGAACTTGAAATCTTCTCTTTTTTCATACATAGTGTTTTCTTTCTTTTTGTCTAATGCATTCGGATTGATTCCTTGGTTCCCTGACTACCAGGTGGGAGCCCATAGTGGCGCAGGCATAGAGAAGTACGTACAAAGGTATCATAGGTTTACATAGAATTTGATTCTGCCATAATTTCCTTGAAAAATTAAAACAAATAATTTTGTTTCAGATAGGAGAAATTTAACCAAAGTATCTCAATTGTCAACCTGAATCAAATCATTAAACAGTAATGAACACCTGCCTGAACTGGCACAGGGTCTTTTCATTTTTATTTAAAAAACTTATTGTGAAGCATTTCTAAACATAACAAAGAGAATGAGCTCAGTTGTGAGTAATGCTGAGAGGTTCTTGAGAAAGCAGCAATCAGAACGACAGCTATATTTTTCAGGACACTTTTATTGGTCTCTTTACTTATCTATCTGGAAGGTAGGATCAAAATTAACTCTCGAAAACCCCCTTGGACCCACTGATGTCTGTGTCTATATCTCACAAAGCAGCAGTGGCCCAGCCAGCTTTTGCTGCCTTCCTCACTGCTTCCCTTCCCTGCTGCAGGGGCCAGTACCTTGCCCATTTTCAGCATGAACTTCCTTCCCCAAAGCATCTTATTACTATTTTTCTTATTATATGAAGTGTCTCCTTCAGCACAGACAGGTCCCAGAGCAATCTGAGGTCTGAGAGCACCAGACCAGGCTGCGCCGCAGTTGTCCCTGCTCCCCTCATCCAGGTCTGAAGGTGCTACCTGTTCCCTCAGTTTCACTCACGTTCTCCCACCCTTTTCCTATTTTATTGCATTAACAATTCCAGTATGCTATGCAAAAGAACTGCTCTCAGCAGCAGACCCAGTCTTCAAGCTTTGGCCATGCCAGGCATTTTCTGCTGGTAGCTAGCATAAGGAGATCCCACACCCTGTGGACCTCATGTTGACCCAACTGAGATTCCTTGCATCTCTCCATAGTTTGAGCATATACACATACAGAGTTAAACCCACATACCTGTCAATTTACATCCTCAATTTTATCTGTATTTTGTCATTGTCACCAAGAGGTATATGTGCTAGAACACCTACAAGCCCAGGTTTCATCATAGATCTCTTTCTTCTAGAGTTTCTTTTATTTATTTTATTTTCCTGCAGAAAACTCTCATTGGGATGTTATCCACTGATTTATTCAGTTCCAACAGGACTCTCTGGGACTGGGGAGAACTACAGCCCATGTGCTTCAGAATAAATCAAAGCATAAAATTACACTGTCTCTGGCAACAAAAAGATTTTATTATCTGCATTTCCACACAAAGAAATTACAGGAGAATTTGCACTTGAGTTTAAAGGCCTGACTTGTTCTCAGTTGAAATGTAGCAAGAAAACAGATATGTCCCTCCAATCTTATCCTGAGAGGAATCAGTTTGAACTGATTTGTCCCCTCCCTGGTGGCAGGGAGTGAATGCAGAGCGCCTGCAATTGCAGATGTAGGCTATTTCGTTCTGTGCAGCAAATCAGTGGAGATTTTATGTGTAGCAGGAATTGAATTGTGCATCTCTCCCAAATGATAGGAAAATCACTCCCCATGAAGGTAAGGCTGTAGAAGGAATCAAAGTACAGTACAAAGAACACTATAAATAAAGGTCAGCCTCTCTATATCATTTTATCCAGAGAAAGAATAAACTTGGAGACATGTCAAAAACAGATAATTGCATTGTCTGATGCACACTTGCAGTCTATAAAATCTTGTATTTCAAAAATATCATCAAAGCTAAAAATGGACTATATAAGGATTAGCTATAAAAGTCAGTAGTTAATGATTCACCATAATTTAGCTGTAAGGTAGAAAAACATAAAAATAGCTCCAGAAACTAATTTCTTATGCTGTTTCTGGCATACAGATGATTTAAACTCAGGCATTTCCATATTTTTCAGATCCCTGAGCAATGGCATCTGATAAGAAACCGATCTGTTTAGACATTCTCTTTCTAGGGTAAATAACGACACTTTATGACATCCTGGAAAAGACTGTGTAGTTCTATAATTGGTAATTAAGTACAGCTTGCATGAGGTCTGTATCATTTCACAAGTTTCACAAAGCAATTGCTCTGACGAGGTGCTATAATTGATTACACAAAATTGCCAGGGTAGAGAAACGAGCACACTATCAATTACATTGATAGAAAATTGGTGGGACCGAAGAGCGATTTATAGTAACCACAACTGAACTCCTAATGGCAGGGAGAGGTATAATACTCACGACTTAGGCTCACTGTTAAGTTACAAATCATGTAAGAAGTGATTCTGGATATACCGTCTGTGCCAGTGGATCAGCCTGGGGTAATTTCCAATGGGACAGCACAGCTTTCTAGTCTGTATCAAAGGGAAAAAACAGAGCTCAGCGTTTAAATGCTGGAGTTTCGTTCCATGAAGCTGAATCCCGAGCTGTTTCCCTGGATCTCTGTAAGTGATGCCAGCTTGATACCAGCTTTGTGTTATTGGCATCTTACTCTCCTGTTCACCTCATTCAGGAGGCTCAGCCCTCAGTCATAGGGCAAACCTCTGCAAACGCAGTATCTGCTTTTGAATTCCCTAACATTTCTCTCTGTGAGTGAATGAGATTTTTAGCCATCGGGTTCAGCTCTTGTCAGATTCATCTCTAACTGAGCAGAGAGTTTGTGACCTCATAGGCTCTGGTGACGAGGCTCAAATGAGTTCAAATAATTTTCCGTATGTTACAGCGAAAGAGGGTCTAGACTGCACTTATTTCACCACAGCAGCTCAAGTCCTGTAAGGAGTCATTCTGCTTCTCAGCTACTGGAAAGAGAAGACTGGATGGACAACATAGCAGCAAACATTCTGTCTTCCTGTATTTTGGATGAAGTCTGCATCTAGATCCACCATTTTCCTGGCATCAGCACAGAAAAGAACGAGCTTCTTACATGATTTTCTGAAATTTCATCATCTATTACCATTAGTGGTACAAGAATAGGAGATTTCTTACACAAATGAAAATGTACAGCTAATTCAGGTTTAAACTTTCAGTGTTTCAGACAGAAACACTACTACGTATGTCATACCACAGCCCCAGACGCCTTTCCTCACCCGCTGCTGGGAGACCTAAATGTTAATGGAAACCTTGCTATTGCAGAAGCTGTGAGACAATTAATAAGCAGAACCCTGCTGATAAACTAGTGAAAAAAAAGAATGAAGAAAATTCTTACACTTAAGATATATATATAAAGTGCACATATATTATAAAATATATATACACACACACTACACTTCTTCCATATATATGCGTATACTTTATATTGCTGCACCTCAGACTGACATCAGCAGGAGCCATGCTAGTTCTTGAACTCAGACTCCAGTGTTTTTGTAAACACCACAAAATAACTGAAATTGCTTGTTATATCAAATTCCTACACCAAAATCTTTTATGTAGCTTCAGAGCTTCCCATAAAGACATTGAGCATAGTTACGAAAAACAACAGTCTTCCAGGAACTGCACTACAATGACTCTTTTCCGACAACAGTCATCAGAAAATCTCTTTAAGATGTTCGATGTGGTAAAATATGTAAACGACATACAGTTGCTAGGAGATAAAAAAACTATGTGAATTTGTGAAAATATTGCAATCTGCTGCCTTTGAATCTGCAAGGTCAGCTGTATTTTTCATGAGAATAACATTTATTTTGTGTCCATGCCAAAAATGAATTTCTGTGTAGGTTATCTCTTCACTTAATACTAGCTGACCAACTGTATCTATAAATTGGTATTTATTACAAGGTTGGTTAACTTCCTCAAAGTTACAGCCCTTTAATTATGTTTTGCCAGACTAATTAATAAATACACTGCACACTATTCCTTTCTGCTGAAACATGCAAAGGGTCTACAGTCAACACTTCTGTATCCATTTATTTGAGCATTTCATTAAATGTTAGATACGTCTCTTCTTAATGAAAAATGCTGGAACATGAGAATGAAAGCGTGGTTTACTGTCCAATTAACAAATCTAGTAGCTTACTCTGTCACTCAATAAATGATAATGCATTGCTCATAAATCAGCAAGACAACTACTTAGGCAAAGACCTTGTAATCAATGCTACAACTGTTGGCTGCTCTCCACATAATCCAGTGCTAAATGTGCAGCATGATTTTATTCCAGTAACACATTAACAGAATGTAAAACCATTCTAACTTTTGAAAATGGTCTAATGGCGTCGCAGCAAAAAGCATTTGACCATTTTTTAAAATAAATGTATCCTGATGACAAATGTGTTTAGCAATTTTAGTGATGATCCAGCAACACGAACTAACTACGGCCTTTTAGTGCTTTTTCATCCCTGTTTCATATGGGCTTCCCACCAACTTAGGTGCACTGCCTAGGATGCAATTTTCTCACGGATATTAATTTTCTGTCTTTTTATGGATATTCATTGACTCACAGAATGGTTTGGGTTGGAAGGGGCCTTAAAGACCATCTAGTTCTTGCCCCCAAACCCTGTGCAGGGATAGCTTCCACTAGACCAGGTTACTCAAAGCCCCATCCAACCTGGCCTTGAATACTTCCAGGAATGGGGCAGGCACAGCTTCTTTGGACAACCTGTGCCAGCGCCTCACCACCCTCACAGCAAAGAATATTCCTGGGATTCCTTTACTGTTGCATCTGCAGATGAAGACACTGCTTTTATGGGCAGCATCAGTTGCACTGTTTGAACATAAAAAGGGTGCCAGAAAGCTACAGGTTGTTGGGGCAATGGTCAGAGGCTTTAGAATATTATTGTGCCAGTAAGCTCAGAATAAAAGCAGCAGTTTTCCCACTAACATTGCCACTAATGACTTTCAGGCATTATCCCGGTGTGAGGATTTTCCACTCCGCTGTGGAAAGACGGCAACATTTCACTTCTTGGACTTAGTTCTATAAACCTTTTCTGATGTAAAGTTTCTGTGCTCTGAATGCTCAGAGGGTATTAAACAGGGTAAGTGCTAAAAGCATCTCATGGGAAATAAAACATGAACGTGCTAAAAGACTGCAGATATATTGATAGAAAGCAGAGAGCAAGATACACGGTTTATGTCACTTTTTTTTTGACAACCCATTTCTGCTGACGCTGATGCAGACGCCATGAGGAAGTGAAGGAAGTGGAGACCCCAGTAAAATGATATGTGGTACTGATATGTCAAACATAAAAGCCTGGTGAATCCAGCAATCTTTTTCTAAAGTGAGCTCACTTATTTGCTAAGCAGCTTTGCTTGAGCTTTTACGGCTAGAGCTGCAGAGGAACAGTAACTGAATTAAGAAAGATCCCCCTGGGATATATGAAAGGGTGAGAAGGTTCCAGAGTAGTGAAGAATAAATCATAATTCTTACCCCAAAGACAGAGAATAGGATAATCATGAAAATATTAGCAGAATAAGCGTGTTGAATTACAGCCAGAGGATCTTTATCAAAGTCATCCTAAGTAGGATTGAGGAAACACTTAAATTAATAATATGTGGATTAGTACAGTTTCAGGATAAAATGGTGTTTATGTATCAAATCTTCCTGATCACACAAAATGAAGAAATAGAGGGATTTTGTGTAACTTCTTTGCAGAAGTTTCTTCACTGAAGGAAATTATCTAGATGCACAATAAAAAAAAAATTTTGAAACAAGAGAAAACAGGCTTGACTGTTCCGCTGTACTGTCTACACATGTACTGAAGCAGATAATTTAGATTGGTTTAGAAATATAATGAAAATATGTTTTTCCTATTCCCTTCTCTTCCTGGAAGAAGCAATGCCTTTCCTAAGGGAAATAGTTGATGTACTGCCAGGGTGATGTCGGCACTACCAGTAAAGAAAAATCAACATGTTATTGTGAGAGCTAATGGGAAATAGGAGGGTGGAGAAAACGAGATGTCTCTGAAACTTCTCTGAATGAAATACTAACAAAGAAAATAGATATTCTGTTATCGGAAAAAAAAAAAAAAAAAGATGAATGATGGGACATCCTGCCCCTCTACTCTGCTCTTCTGAGACCCCTCTTGGAGTCTGTGCACAGTTCTGGTATCCTCAACACAAGGACATGGAGCTGTCAGTAAGTCCAGGAGGGCCATGAAGATGGTCAGGGGGCTGTAGCACCTCCCATATGAAGAGAGGCTGAGAAAGTTGGGGCTGTTCAGACTGGAGAAGAGAAGGCTGCATGAAGACCTCATCGCAGCCTTCCAGTACTTGAAGAGGGCCTGCAAGGATGCTGAGGAGTGACTCTTCATCAGGGACTGTAGCAAAAGGACAAGGGGGAATGGGTTGTCCTGGGTTCAGCCATTCCATGATTCTATGAAATGGAATGCAAGAAATTTCTCAACAAAGTCTCTGCCACTAATTGATGAAGAAGGACTGAACCTTCCTTCTCCAGCAGTGGAGCTGACATTCAGACAGAAAAACTTACCGCACTACAGACAGACTGGAGCTTTCACATTTGTTCAAGCTATACCCAAACAAGATTTTAGTTAGTCATGAAGGCACAACTTAATTGAGATATATCATGCCAGATGTGTCCTGTGAAAACTACCATCTCTTCCTAGCAGCAGGCAGTATAATAAGCAAACATAAACATAAAAAAATTATGCAACGACCCATAGTTCAGTGAAGCAGGAGAATGATTAGTTATCATCAGCGGCCAAACAGGCATGAGATGAAACACAAGTTTTCAGAAGTGTTTTAACAGCTCCAGTGTTGCTTGAGTGTTGGGGAATGATTTTAACGCCAACAGGCATGTATCTGGCCTCATCTAATCTCAGGCTTCATCACAAGCTCTGTTTGGGAAGACACTGTCATGAATTGCAATAGAATAGCCCAACCAGTATATTTTTCCAGAAAATTCAAGAATTCTCGGGAATGAGATGAGCTTTCATTTGTCTTCTCCAGAATCCACCATTCTCCCTTCCCTTAACCCTGTGAAGGTATCATCTCACTGCCTTTTAAAGTGCTTTTGCTCTCTAGTTGCCATATTTAATGGACATATGTATACGCTGAAGGCGTGGTGTTACCTTTCTTCCTCAAAAGTGCTTCTTAATCAAGGTATGTGAGCAATATACCTCAACAGTAGGTGATTCATTCAGGCACTGGTATTAACCGCCTGCAGTTTTCAGTCTTGTGGCTCTATCCCTGTGAAAGGAATATGCTGGAACTGAACATGTTCGGAATCACTTGCTTTAACGAGATAGCCAAGACAAAAAAGACAAAACAAATTAGGCAAAGTGGTAAAACCGGAACAACAAAAAAAAAATCTACAAAATCCATTTTAATGCTTTCCATTGATAATATGAACATCAAAACCAGAGATACCACATGGATACCATCTGTGTCAGTGGCTTGCAGCAAGTTCTAGTTGGAAGAGCCTTCTCCAGCAGACCTGCAGCAAGTTCTAGTTGGAAAGGTCTTTTCCAGCAGACCATCTGAGGAAGACAGTTCAGAAATGCTGTAGCACCCAACACTCGTAACTGATCATACTAAGGCCTCTAGAATGCAGATGCAAGTTAGAAGAATAAACAAGAAAAAGACTCCTTGGACTTTCTGGACTTGTCCACCTTAATGACCACTAAACTAACTGTAAGATTTGTGACCTCACCTGATTTTACAAGACCACCTCTATCTCAATCTGCAAATTTCTGCAAAATACAAACATGCAATTTTTGTTTCCCCACCCATTTTTTCCACTTCATAATTTCACTTCTGAGGTTGAAATGGCCATTATGTTTAGAACTAAAAAGCCTGGCAAAGTTTTATATAATTATTGTACTTTCCTAAATAGGTCATTCACAGCAGTGAGGTTTTTTCCTCAGTGCACCAACCTTTCAGAGCAATCCTGTTTTCCCTTTTCCTATTTTTAAGCAAAAGGCAGATTTAATACTTTACCTAAACAGACTAATTAGTTGGTTAGATGCTTGTAGGCTGACTGCTGAAGGAATAAGTAGATTGCATTTCATTAATCAAAATCAGCTTTAAAACCCTATTACTCATAAAACATTTACATTTTACAGATCAGCTGATACATTCACAAGACTATCCATTAGAGGTTTGCTTGTGCTTATCTAGTATTCAACTTCTTACCAAGGTTGCTATGTGTCTAATGAGTACAATGTGTTCCAGTGACCTCCACAATGTAAAAATGCTGCCCTTGTTTAGACACAAATTGCTTTTCTCCATTTTACTTGGTGAACATGAAAGCATTTAACATGCTATTGTGCCATGCATAATTTAATGTTATATTTATTATTCTCCTGCTCTGTTTATATGACTTGGGGTGGAAAACTTCCAATATTTATGTACTGAACTCAAAGATAACACTAGAACAGAAGCCACAAACAATACCTCTCCCCCACCCCCCCAAAAAAAAAAAAAAAAACCGAAAAGATACCAAAACACATTAAGTAAGTGAAGCTTGTGTGTGAACAGTGGTTACAGGCTAATATATAAGGAACTTTTCAATCATGAGAAAAATTGCCAAAGGACTTGAAACAGAAGTTTTTCATTATTTGAAATGTAACACCAAGTATTTCCAAAAAGCAAAGGCAGAGAAGGTACAGCTTAAAAAAGCACAACAGTTAAATTGTAGCCAACAAAGTATTGACTGGATTTCTGCTGTGCTTACTAACAGCAAGGCAATGCTCTGCCTTAGAATTCCCAGGAGCCAGTTCCCAAATTGCTCGATCTCTCTAAGTCTCTAAAATAAGAATAATAACAATTCTTATCTCCTACTTTAAAAAGCTGTGAAGATCTCTCGTCAGGTGTTTGTACAAAGACTTCCATGGTAGTTCTGAGCAAAATTGAAATCTCTGGACACTGCTGAAATTTAAATAAAATTATTACTAGTGACTATTACTGATGATCAGCATCTCGCAAAACTTAACCATCAGCTGCCATTTGAATGGTCGGTTTGAACATGGCAATTGTAATTCACCCTATTCCAGAAGTGATTTCTATCTCTAATTTATATAGCAATAAAATTTAAATGGCTCAGCCTTTCCTCCTCTGAGTTTGCAATACCTGAATGAAGACATAGCATGTTCAACATTAAAAAGATGTTATAGACTTCTATAGACGTAAAAGACTTCTTTCTTTCTTTCTTTCCTTCCTTCCTTCCAGGGAAGAGTTTCACAAGAATTTGATCCTACCCCCAAGGAGGTATGCCTCTACTTTCAAAAGATGAAGGATGAAGCAGCATGGGCTTTATCCACAACAGCAGAGGCCAGACTAACTGGTTGAATGTTATATCCTACTGTTACCTGATATATGCACAACTTCTCCCTCAAAGCCAAGGAAACCCTGAATTCATTATAATATCACAAGCCTTAAATAAATTAACACCCAGCTTGTGTTGGGACTCGCTGCATGCTGAGCAATTTGCATTCTGTACTTCCATGGATGTTTTTTCCTCTTTTGCAACTTTTCTGTTGGTAGAAATCAAATCAGGACATGAAGGATTTCACCTACTGCTAATTATTTACATCTTCTACTTGAAGGTTGCTTAAAACTGGCATGAAAATTGTAAATTTAAGTTTTAATAAAAGTTTATATTAAGTAAGGCAGAAATTAAAAAATCAAGTGTGACAGAACACCCGTCAGACTGGACTGAACTTGGCTGTCCTAATGGCCTGGGTTAATTATCGGTCTCTTCTCCCCAGGCAGGCTGCTTCATGCACTAAGAATTGCAAAGACTTTATGCCTCACCAACAGCATGAAAATCACAAAAATTCAATACAGTGATGAATGCTGGAGTATCAGCATAATTGCAGACTCCTGGACTCTTTCTGTAGCATACCTTGGCGCAGCCTCAATACGTGAAGTATATTATCCTCTTTCAACTGGTTATATTTTCTCACAAAGCAGCCCCGGCATTCTCCAGATGTAATTTAGAACGGAACATGTCTTATATTACTTGTTGCAGAGTTTTTATATTTATTACGTTCAGGTTTTCCCCATTTCAAATGCTTTTTACTTGCCTCACTGCTCACTGCATTAACTTGGTGCAGTCTTGCAGAGAGGAAGGAAAAACACATGAAGGGTTTTTTTCCTGCAGGTACCCCGTGTTACCCTCACTCACTGCACACATGCACAAGCATGCCAATCCTGTCTGCCTTTTGTGATTCTTAAATGAAGAACTTTACAGTTCTTATGAACTTTTAAAATTACTTTACTGAAGAAAATTATTTCCTAATTCTGTAGAATGAAAATTGACATGGCAATAATACAAATAAAAGAAATAATGGCTATTCTTTCAGTTAATGTAGGGCCTAGCCTGCATTTTGGTAACAAAATCTCAAAATAAATAAAATAATTCTTTCCTAACTTTAAAAATAAATACAATTCTCCTAGCATACAACCAAATGTCCGAAGCACAAAGTCGTGCAGGTCTTCTCAGTGTTCTTCTGATGACTCATCTGGGGAAGCATGCCCGACACAATACCAGTGAAAGAACCATAACTTTCCAAAAAGAAAGAGATGTCCTCAATTATTAACAATTTTAGGGATAAAAAGGTGCAAACCTTCCTCACACATTGAAATAACAGAAGTATTTAGTGTGATGACTCGTTTCACAGCCAGCCCTGTTTCTTATTCCATCATGACCCCTGTGTGCAAAAGGCCACCTGCCGCTCTGGTTTCTACCTGTCAAAGGTAAATTAAGAAAGGAGGGAGTATGTGGAGTCCCCCCTCCAAACAGTCACTGAATACAAGAACTGCCAGGTTTTACTAACATTCTGCTACTATTTTCCCATGGCACTAAGATGTCTTCATGACCGTAAGTCTTGAGGTTTTGGGGAAATATTTTCTGATTTATCTTGGTTTAAATTTAATTGAATTCAGTTATTTATAAACTCTGTTATCCTCAACCCCTCTCATACTACTGTACCACAGTTCTGTTGATTAAAGATCCATCTATTCCACAGCAAGGTCAACTCACTCATGAATGCTATTTATGCATGGGATGCAAGCTCAGGACATATTGATCCATAGGATGAAGAGAGATCATAGGGCAAAATGCCCTGAACAATTTTTAATTGTGCTGTTTTCCTCCCATATCAGACAGAAGGAAATGACTGCTTTAACACATTGTGCTGGCTCCCTTACTTTTCAAAGGAAAAGCCATATATGTCTGTATGTGCTGAAGTTTCACCGTCAGCTTTATTATACTACAGGCTTTACATCGGCGACATCAAGACAGGATCTGAATGCTGGCCATTAGGTCAGATTCATGGTCCACGCTCAGCATGCTCAAAGCAGCTCTGAAATCACCAGGGTACCAATGTGACTTCAGGATGGAGAACGCCAACGTGCAAAATATCTGATCCATCCAGCACTACTTCTCTTGTGAGCCACTGGTATGGGGCTTTGTGGCTCTGAAGGCCAGTGCTGTGGTAAAACAGGGGCAAGCATTTCTAGCCCCTAACACTTTCAATCCTAGACGTTCAGAGTTGGCTCATGATGTTTAAATGCTATCTGAAAACTATTTGCAAACGCTGCTGAACCATAGGGTGAAGTCATCTAATAGAAAAAATATATTTAGTAAAAAGCTTCAGTTCTCCCATTTACCTTCTGTTTGCAAATAAAAAACACTTCAATTTATTTGCTGAAGCATTTCCATAAAATATTAAAGCAAACACCAGCATCAATTTTCCTCCTATTGCATAAAAAAACCTGCAGCTCTATACAACTCCAGTTAGAAGGCTTTTATTGCATTTATTTCCATAAGATAAAATCAGAATCTGCTCTCTTTTACAAATCTGATTGCTTTTGCCTTCTGGTTTGCTTTATCTCTTTAATGTTTATTCTTCCAGTCAGCACTCTGCAGCATTGATTGCTTCAGCTTTTTTCGCCATTAGACAAAACTTTTCCCCAACTCACAAGCTCAGAGCTGGGTTTGGTGCCACTGCTAATTCTTACCTGCATCATGCAGGGCTGCACCACCTTCCGCTCACAAGTAATGCATTTCTTAAATAATTCGTCATATTCGGCATTCATAACAACCTTCTTGCTTTTCTCTCTCATGCGCTTAAATACCACTTAGTTTGGATGGACAGCAGACAGGTTGGTCCCACAGCCACCCTGCAACAGGGGCAGGAGTGCACAGTTTCGCAGGTCCTGTGTGCCAGGACATGAGGCACTGGCTTTGGGACAGGGTGATTTAAGAAAAGGACTGTCAGACATAGCATGACTGAACACTTTGGGTGAGGAATATCATCTCGTGCCATCGTCTCCTATTTCTCTCTGTCTGATTACCTGCCTGTTTGGGGTTAAGTCTTTGCTCCCTGAATGCCTGTGCTGTTTCTTATGAAGCCGCCACCTGACATGAGATGAAAATTAACCTGAAAAAGCAAATCTCAGGAGCAGCTCTGCCACGAACCAGTCAGAAGGAAGAGATACAGAGAAATTTTCAGGCAAGAGGAGCAGAGAGAGATTGTATTGTTAGCCCCAGGGCCAACTTGTTTCCAGGCTTTCAGGCAGGTAACAATGAAGAAGTTTGTTGCAGGTATTGCTTTATGCTCTGCAGAAAATGAAGCAGAGATCTAGATTTCCTACAAGCACCTTGTTTTAGAGAAGCAGTAAAGACTGTTTGAACCTGCACACAGAAAGAAGTAAAAGAGAAACTATTATCAACAACGCTGCACCTCAGTATTTCAATCTGGGGATGGGCGACACGTAACTGAAGATATTGTCTTCTTACTAGAAGCTGCATGAAGATGCTCTGTACCTTGTAATAACAAAAATCCCACCACCTCCCCACAACTTACGCCCATCTACAGACCTGGGCACATGACAAAATATGACAACTGCATTCAGCACAGATATGCATAATTCATAATTTTTGGCCCAAAAGAGGTGAAGCAGATTTTCTCTTCCTATTTATCCTGAACTTGATGTTTAGTGCAGCTGTTTAGGGAAACTCTTTTCATGATAGAAGGTTAATTGTCTTTTCTATCACTATCCCAAAATAAATTAAAAATAAAAGTTCTTGAGATGTTAAGAACTAAACCATCTGTGCTTTTCATGCTTATGGCAACCCATTGTCCTCTCCACTCCCAGGGAAGGTGCAGAAGCTGCTGTCTGATCTCTGTAGAGCTTGTGGAAAAAAGCATCGAGATGGATGGAGTGGCTGATGCCCACTCAGCAGATGCAGAGGGGACTTATGGAACTTGATGCAAATCAGAGCAGTCCCCAAGTTGTGATAACCATGGTTCTTCTAGGAATGAGCTAAGACAAAAGTAAGAAATATGAAACCTTCTGTCATGCTGCATGTCTCTTAAACACAAAGCAACAACTACTACAGAAGAGATCCTTTTGTTTTGTGAGTATAAAAAAGCCTGACATTAAGCAGCTGAGCATCCATAAAGGGAAAGCCAAAGAGCATTGCAAATGCTCTGCTATGCATAACAGAGCCTTCTACATTCATTACAGGATACCTTTCCCTGTGTATCTGTTTCGCTTATTACTATAATCAATCATTAACTTAAAAAAAGCATAGCACTATCAAAGTACATGGCTTCCTTCATACTCGCAGAGTTAAAATCACCATAGCCTGTGTACGTTTGGCATCAAAGCTCTTGTGCTTCTCTGTGAATATATTTCAGAAATCATTCCTTGCATCACATAGTCATACTGCTGAAGAAGAAACACCATCTTTGAAGGATGCTTTCATTTCATTTGTGAAAGAGCTACTGCTTGTAGATGGCATACACCAAGTCATGTTTGACTTTCTGTACTGTTGACTTTAAAGCTCCCATTCATACAACATTGTCACAGAGGAAAAAACTCACTTTGAGAAAATTAAGAATAAGCAAATCAAAACAAATAAATGAATGTGGCAAATTGTACCTCACAGCTCACGACTCCGTCAGAATCAAACTTACATATACCCTGTTGTTCAGAAATGCTCCACTAATATTATTCTCTTTATTTCTGCTTTCCAGAACAATTTTGAACTAGAAGGGATTAAATGACAGCATCAGTCTCACTGCACAGTATCTCAGTCTGCAGCTGGATCAGGCTGCAGTATGTGTAGGAGGCAGGTGAGTTAAATGTCAGAGGCGGAGAAGTGTCCAGGACTTGTGAAAGAACTTGGGGTGAGCCACAGAAATGTTTTGAGCTACATGCTGCTGGTCCTTCTGGTAGGGAAGGTCCTACTGTCGCTTTGAATCTGGATGAGGCTGCTCCCTGAGCACAGAGCTATCACAACGAGAAGTATGTAAATGCATGTGATTTATAAAAACATTTAGGGATTAGCTTCTGAACAACTCGACCAAATTTCCCCAGCAAAATCTACAAAAATAGGAACTGCTGATATTTCTTATAATTGCAAAATGAAAAATAGACATATTTTCTGCTACAGATTGTGCCAGAACTTGCAATCTGTTCGTAGGAAGCATGAAGTCATAGGATGGAAAGTTCTTGTTATTGTATCTGCATTGCCCTCTTTCTGTCATAACATTTCCAAACCACTATGAATTTACTAAATTTTAAATTCTTTCTCCTCTATTACCAGCCATAAAGGTCTTAGCTTCATTATACAACTGTAATTTTGATTAATTTTTTGAGACTTCAACATAGTTTTCTTCATGTAGAAAAAGAAAAATTATTGAAAATGACAACTTTTAGCTGGGTTGAATGACCATATCTCCATCGCTTTGCTAGAGTTATAATTTTTGCTGCCTAATATGGAAACCTACCTGGTTTTTGTCTAAATTCAAAAGGAAGGTACATGCATTTTTGCACATATATTTTAGGTAAAACAACATGAAGTATTCTAGGAGCAGTCAGATCTTTTTGAAGTTAACTTGTATTTGAGCTCGTTTACTGCATAGCAAAAAAAAAAGTATAAGCAAAAATTGCTTTACATACATCATCTAGCAACTTTTAAGAAAACCTTTTAAGAAAGGAAAACTTTTAAGAAAACCTTGGAGAAAAAAAAATCCCCAATGTTTAAAAAAAAATTATCATAATAGGCTTTGTTATTTATGGGGACACATAAATTTCAGATGAGCTTGTGCACCACCCAGCTTGTTTAAGGAAGGTGGTCTGAGTACACAGGGCACAGTGATAACTACAAAATTGTTTCGATCCACCTTTTGGCTAGCTCTGCAGGAGCCACAATTCAGTATGCTTTGGTCTGCAGGATGCTTTTAAGGTCTTTTATGAATGCCCCACGCCACAGTTAGGAACAGCTCCTCTGTCACAGCACAAGGTGCAGATCTGGCCACTAAAATGACTGTGGTCTATATTTTGACTGAAACCTTGCCTTGAATCTTGAGCCTGCAGCTATTATCAAGCTTCTCATAAAGATGAGCATGAGCTGATTAACACAGACACCTCTTCAGATGTCAAGCAAGTGATTTTTATGGGTGAAAGCTTGCCATGAGCAATGCTCCACAAGCACCCTCCAAGCCTGTACATCTTCCCAAAGTCTTGGTGCAGTGTTATTAAATGCTCCCATTGCACAAGAGCAATCTGGCAGCAGAGGACATTTGTCAGTGAGGGATGAGCTTCAGTCAAACAAGTCGCCATTCAAACTTGAAAACTTTTACTGAGCTGTGCTGAGGACACTGCAGCCAACCCCTCAACAACTTGCAGTGTGTCCACAGGGACCACCTCAGCCTCCCACTGCTGGCACCCCAAAACCACAGTGAGTCATTTTAGTAACCAGCCCACACAGTTATGGGGAACTGAAACCTAAGGGAAAAGTAAGGTTTTAATGTAATGCACTTTAATTATTAATTTTTCCTTTATTTCCCATTGTTAATGACATATGCAGGAAAATTTTGTTTCTTAAAACCACAAAACTCATGATACTTTCCACCATGTCCTTTAATTAGAAGCTATGATTTCACAATCTTTATAATTTCAACAGCACAGGGCTACAAGTAAATATAAGCTTTTTGGAACACACACATGTACAATGCCCTAACACTTCCCAGTAAATAAAAGGAAATACTGGAAATGCATTTCATAAACAGAATAATCCTCAAAGACTTGATGGCTGCTGATTTAGTTTCAGCAGCTCTTGAACAGTTGAACACTCCTAAGGCTTCATATGCCACAAAAAAGCCCAACAAACCCACAAACAAACAAACAAAAAAACCTACCAAAAAACAAACCTGCAGACAACCCTCTACGGACAAAAAGTTGAAACATTTTGAGCTGGGAAAAAGCCAGGAAGGCAAAAGAGACATGTTATAATGCGCCATCCTACCCTTTCCATTTCTGCATATTCACTTTGTTTACGTAGGTAAGAGAACACATGTTTCAGGGTAAAAGGAAAAGGCAAGAAAGGACAAAGGTAGGCTGCGATGCACAAAGCAAGGCAAACCACCTCAGTTTAATGAAGATTGTCAAAAAACTTGGAAACTATCTTACAAAAAGGAGGACAATGAAGCCAAACTGTTGCTCTCATACACTCACACACTCCCTGTGCTAGGCATGTCTTTCCCTGCCTTGTTTCGCTACATTTTTCAATCTATTGGACTAGACAAGCAAAGCTTCCCTGTCTTTAATACATCTTTTTCTTCTGAAAAAGATGGACAATATATTTTGAGTAGGTGAAATCTAAATCATTAACTCCATTTGTCTGCTCTGGTTTTCAAAAGAATATATTTTGTGTATCATCTATGACTATGCTGGTTAAATTGAGACAAATTACTTCAAAAGCCAGCAGAAGGGCTGGGATATTGGACCTTCTTTGTCTATACCCTGCATCTCTGCAGAGGTCCTCTGAAGATGTGGTAAGAGTTAATGCAAGTGTACATAACACTCTAGGTAAGCTGTATTTATATTTTTTACAATTATTTTATTATTACTATTAAATCAAAAGCATTCGTTGTTTTTTGGGTTTAGATTTGATAATGTATCATTTGTACGATCTTGTGTTTGTATAAATTATAGAATCATAGAATAGTTAGGGTTGGAAAGGACCTTAAAATCATCTAGTTCCAGCCCCCCTGCCATGGGTAGGGACAACTCCCAATAAACACGTCACCCAAAGCTCTGTCCAACCTGGCCTTGAACACCGCCACGGATGGAGCATTTACAGCTTCCTTGGGCAACCTGTTCCAGTGCCTCACCACCCTTACAGTAAAGAAGTTCCTCCTTATATCCAATCTAAACTTCACTTTTTTAAGTTTTAACCCATTGCCCCTTGTCCTACCACTACAGTCCCTAATGAAGAGTCTCTCCCCAGCATCCTTATAGGCCCTCTTCAGATACTGGAAGGCTGCTATGAGGTCTCCACACAGCCTTCTCTTCTCCAGGCTGAACAGCCCCAACTTTCTCTGCCTATCTTCATACGGGAGGTGCTCCAGTCCCCTGATCATCCTC
Source organism: Amazona ochrocephala (assembly GCA_039720435.1). NCBI lineage: Eukaryota > Metazoa > Chordata > Aves > Psittaciformes > Psittacidae > Amazona > Amazona ochrocephala. The sequence goes on from CM077881.1 coordinate 37,504,987, forward strand.
ATGGCCCTCCTCTGGACTTGTTCCAACAGTTCCATGTCCTTTTTATGTTGAGGACGTCACAGCTGTACACAATACTCCAAGTGAGGTCTCAAATGTTACACAGGCTTTAATTTAAATAAAAATGTTCTTAACATGAATCCTCTTACTCTCCAAAAAAAAAATGTAAACCATGGGCTATTCTGGAACTATTTTAAGTCATTGTATGAAAATAAGCATGAAAGGTCAGTTGTACATCTCAAAATAGCAAGCCAGTACTGTAACAGCTGGAGTCAGTTTTCCTTAGTGTATCCATCAGGCAAAAAGTATCTACCTTCTCCTTCACTTGAACTCTGGCAGGTCAGCATTTCAAATGCTAAAACCTTCCCCAAGAATTTAACACTTTTTTTACCCCACCATGTGCTGACATGGGAAATCACACTTTCAAAACCTGCACATGTCGGTGTTAATGACTGCCCAGTACCAAGCATGAGTGACACCTGTTGCATTGGTATTATGCCCTTGCACAGGTCCAAAAAACACTCACTGCAAGGTGAGGACTAGGAGAAAAGAAAGCCTTTGACCTCATGCAGAACCAGCCATTTCTCCAGCTGCAAGTCTTCTGTTTCTGGTTTTCAAGACCACCAAAGAAATAGCTGCTACACCTCTCCCACTCTTCTTCTCTTTGCCCTTAGATGAAGGCTGCTCTCCCTGCAGATCTCCCAAACCACAACAGGTGGGCAGAGACATTTAGATGGCCACTGCAATTATTCTGGCTGCATTATAAAAAACTGCTACATTGCAGGAATGCAAGTTTGGCCTCTCAAGTCCATTATGCTTTGACTGTGTAAGAGTTGCCAGCAGTCAGCATTTGCAAGCAATTAATATAAAGCACTGTGAGATTCAAGATACCATTACTCTTCCCTCATTAGCCTTATATACTTGCCTTTGACAAGTCTGTGGTTGGCAAAATCTGACTTTTAAGAGCTTCTACAGTACAGTTTTACCTTCTAGTATGTTGAAATTTCAAGAGTGCCTATTGAAAAAACAATACATCAATAACAAGGAGCACCCTGTCTATCCTGAAAGGATTACTGAGCCTGGAGGGGCTCACAGGCTGCATAGCAAAACCTGACACATGCAGTTAGGACAGTCCTAGAACACTATGCTGATAGGAAATACAAAAATGCAGATCTCAGAGAGATGGATGGTTCCTAAGAGAGCAGATGAAACTTTCAAAGGTAAAAACTCAAGATGCTCCTACCAGCATTTCCCATACATATTTCCTATATATATACTCCTATATATAAAGCCAAGTTGAATAAGTGAACACATACATGAGTCCACCATTAGTGACATGCAAAATGTCTTTGGGAAGAAAGAGACACACAGCAGGAAAGGACAGAGAGTAAACACTTGTCCATTATTCTACCCCATCCCAAGTACTGGCCACAGCAGAAAAAAGAGGAAAAAAATGCCAACATTATCATGCCATGTTCATCCAAAGCTGGTAATTCTGGGAATATTATACTTGTAACATTCTTGTTAATCTTCTACAACCAGTATGTCATAATAATTTATTAATGACAATTGGTTGAAATATGTCCTTCAGGTACTACAAATACTCAAAAAACTCTATTTTAATCAACGCACCCATTCTTTGAAGTACACAATTATTGAAGATGAGAATTTATGATACAATTTACAAGCCCCTTGCAAATGGATATAATAGATTTTATTACTTTATTTTTATTAAGTAATGAAGTCATTGGTTTCAGCAGATAACACAAGTAGCATTGTAGCAATGGGCAGTCATTATTTCCATGTCGATATTTATCAACTGTCATGTTTCACAGAAAGGTGCTGCAGATCCACCAGGAAAACAAATTAATAACAGCTAGTTGAGAAATCTGGCTGAGAAAATTGGGGCTGTTCAGCCTGGAGAAGAGAAGGCTGCGTGGAGACCTCATAGCAGCCTTCCAATATCTGAAGGGGGCCTATAGGGATGCTGGGGAGGGACTCCTCATTAGGGACTGTAGTGAGAGGACAAGGGGTAACGGGTTCAAACTTAAACAGGGGAAGTTTAGATTGGATAAGAAGAAATTCTTTACTGTAAGGGTGGTGAGGCCCTGGAATGGGTTGCCCAGGGAAGTTGTGAATGCTTCATCCCTGGCGGCGTTCAAAGTGGGGTTGGACATAGCCTTGGATGGCATGGTTTAGTGGGAGGTGTCCCTGCTCATGGGAGGGGGGGTTGGAACTAGATGATCTTAAGATCCTTTCCAGCCCTAACTATTCTATGATTCTATGATTCCCCAGTGCTTTACTTAACAGAAACTCTTTCTAAAAACAAAAGCAGAACACTCAAAGATCTGCAAATCAGAAGAATGCGAAGCCCTATGTGTGTTTTGAACCACTAAATCCTGTAAGTAAAAGGCACCAAGGCTGCAAAGGCTGACTTGTGCCAAAAAAAAAAAAAAAAAAAAAAAAGAAAAAAGAAGCTGATCCCTGTGCACAGGGATCCAGAATGGAGTGTCAGGCAGAGTGAGGAGGAATGAGCAAGGTGCTGATTCTTTGCTTGACAGCAGAGGCAACAGTGTTGTCTTGACCTTGAAATAGTGTCCAGAACACTCAAACTGCTGAAAGAGTAAAGCGCAGCCACAGAACGTTAACAGTGAGTCTCTGCACTACTTCATATGCAGTTATTGATATGTAAAAGCATTTTTACATACAAAGTTCTCTTTCCTGTTCTTCCTCAAAAGGTTGATGAGAATCGGAGCTACTGCTAAAAACTTCTCTGCATCCATCCTGCTACCATCTACCCCCGTAAGTGCTTCTGTCCCGTCTTTTTCTCTGCAATAAGCTTTTTCCTGAAAACATATCTTTATTTATTTGTTTGAATTAACCCAGAGATGGTCTAATAGGCACTTATCATTACTGAGTGACATCTTATCGAATTCTTCATTTCATTTTTGAAAGGTGCTTAAGAGCTTCACAAATTTCACAAACAGGGATCACATTGCTGGACTACGGCCCCCGCAGTGAGCTGCTTGGCAGCCTCTTCACCGGCATGGTAACACCTCACAACGCTGACAACTGCAACAACAACTATCTGTGCACACTCTTGATGGCTTTATGCAGGCAGAACAACAGTAGGAGTTATTTTTGGCTTACTCCTGCAAAAATATGTTTGTATTATTATGTTCTCCTTTGAGGCACAGATAGATTATGATCAAAGATAGTGTCGGACAATTTCCCCCTTTTTACAGCTTTCCGTTTCATCATTTATAATAGAGATGTCCATTTGTCCACGGTTGAACAGGGTTTTGTTGTATCACACTAAGGCTGATCAAACTTAGTCTGAAGAAAAGTATTATGGATAACAGATCACTGCCTCTTTCTCCATCCCCACAGAACTTGATGTTTGAGATAAGAGATTCTCCTCATCTCATCTTAATAATACTTAGCACTTCACAAGCTCTGCTTCAAAGCGTTATACAGACATGAATTGATAAAAAGCTGCAGCGAGATAGCAAGGTATTATCATCATGTAAAAGATTTTATAAATAAATAAATAGACCTACTGAGCTTCAGTGACATCTCATGATGGACAGAAACTCTGGGTCACAGCTGGAATTAGATCACGGAGGTTCTTTGCTGCCAGTTTAATCTCTAAATATCATTTTACCCCATCTGCCTCCTCTGGATATTAACTATTTATAGAAGTAATGTCTCCTCCTCCCTTCACCCAGATTCTTCATTTTTAATGGCACTAGCATGATAATTACACAAAATTGAACTATTAGCACCAATTTTTATTCAAATCTATAAACTGGGAAGCATAGCCTCAGTGTCACATTGTCTACACGAGAAAAAGGGCATGATTTAATTGAATATGACTTTTCATCTTTACCTAATTCATTTCTTAACACCTCATGGCACTTGTAATATTTCCCCTCTTTTAAGGTGGAAAAAGTGCCAATTCCTGATTTGGTCCCTGCTGTGCTCTCTTCTTACAGCAATAACTTGTACGTGACTGGGACTATCCAGCACACCCACACAGGCAGTCCCCAGAGAATGGCAACAGACCAGAGGAGATTGAGACAGCTCCCATAGTTGGCCCTGTTTGAAGCATCTTGCAGCTGGTGCCCTGCCTTGGCCACCAAATTTATTGGCAGTAGGGAAGAGAGCAACAGGATGGTACAATTCCCCAGCCATCTGGCTATGGTGCTGGTTTTCTTAACCTTGTATATGCTAAATAGTATAATAAATTTTGAAATAAGACTTTGAGATGGCTCAAGGGATCCTTTATTATGACAGGATGAGTCTTCTATGAACAAACATTGCCAGTGATATCTTATGTATCTCTGAGTGTAGCTGCACCCTGTTATTTCAGTTTTAGGTTTTCTAGGCAAGTATCTCTCCTTGTAAACTACTTTTTGTTGTGTAACCCTGCTCTGCGCACTCAGAGCTATGGCTGTGAAATAAATACATCACTTGGGGAACTGTAACCACATGATATACAGAGAGCAGCCTGCTTGGGGAGTTGGGAAACCTGAAAGCAATTTTTGCTTTCCCCACTGATCTGACCCTATTACTTCAGCAGATGAGAAAGCAAGTAAAATGAATTCCCCTGCATGGTAAGACTCTTGTTCCAGGCCAAGGTAAGTAGGGAGGCTGTGCCATGAATTACTCACGCTCATCAGTGCCAGAGATGGCTCATCACAGGCTCTGCAGCATACCGAGAGGTATGACAGCGATACAGCAGTCTTGGTTTTCAGGCTAACAGGTAGGAGCTTTCCACTGAACAGTGGTTCAGAAGTTGTGATCATGGTAGACAAGAGGCAGAGAGATTGATGAAAGAGGGAACAACACACTAACACGAAGAGAATGGGTTCTGTGTTGGTTTTTAATTCTGCCACTGACTTTGGCCTTGAAGAAATCAATCTTCTACCAGCTCCATCCCCTACCTTGCATACTGGTGAACTGCCTGGGTTAGAAACTGTCTCCTAACAGTTGCGCACAAGTTTTGGTTGGAGCTTCTTAGTGTCACCTTAAAGCTAATAAAACAATAGTCTCTTCAGAGCACTGAATTGGAAAGAGAAGATGGAAAAAGTTATACCAGTCTCCTGCAGTGACTATCCCAGTCCTGTTTCTGTACTCCACAACACACACTCTCCTGAGGAACCACCCAAACCAGACAGTTAATTTTCCAAGAAGATTCTTCTTCTAGAGCAACTGAAGGCAGAAAAAAAAAAAAAGAGCCTTTTATTCTTTTTACTACTGATTCAATATCTATTTTAATCTAAATAGAAATAGCCCAAAATCAGGGGACATACTCATTTAAAGTCACCCTTCTTTTGTGAAGTGCGTGGGTAAAGTCTTGCTTGTTGAGTCCTTTACAGATTTGCCAGTCTTAACTTTGCTAATTAAAACATTTTATTCTTTCCAAGACGCTGCACAGCACCTTAATTAATTCTCTGCTGTAATCATATTTGTAAATTGTCTGAGCTATGTTTGCAAAGTGAACCTACCGAGAGGAAAGGAAAAAGCACATCTGCAAGCTCATGATTGTTCCATAAGGGTTTTTCCTTGTTTCTTCCTATTTTTTTCAGGATTTTTTGTTTTCAATATCAAATTCAAAGCTACTGTTCCTTGGTACAGTACTTCACAATTAATTGCAATTAATTAACCTTTGAGAAAACCTGTAAGTTGCTGTTACAAGCTCCTTTTTTCCTGGTCTGCTTTTCTCACAAGACTGTTCTGGGGAGATGTTAGGCTAAGGAAGGATTAAAAAATCCCTGATACCAAGACTGAATGCTAATTCATTTGAGGTTTCATCTGAATTTCTCAGCTTAAACCACTGTCCCTCCCCTTTCCAAACACTCAGAAAGCACAATAATGAATAAAAATAAAGGAAATAATTTCTTTTTGTTGATTTCTTCACTTTATCTTCCTGTAACTAACACATGCTGTAACTGCTCTTTTCTAGAGAAAGAGCCTAATCAGCAAATACAGACTTAATGGAAACCTGGCTAGGAGCAGAGATTTCAGGAAATTGGTGCCATTTACACATTACAGAGCCCATGGGGAGAAATCATGCTCAACACAGAACCCTCTGAAAGTGGGACACGATGACCTTTCATTGCATATCCGTAATGCTGTGTACTAGGCTCCTCTTCAACAGAATTGACTGCAGATCCTCAAAACCAACACCTTTCTAAAAAATATCCTAAAAAATTCTGCCCATAGGAGCTGCCTGATGAGCTCCCCAGAGCTAACCTGTGTGCACAGCCCCAGTGCAGTGCTCCTGCCCGGACACACGCTGGGTGAAAACACATCGAGTTTAAGGCAGGCAGAGTCCTTCACACCACAGAGAAGTGTGACTAATCCCATAACAGGTGTTCTTCTACAAATCCTAATCATGATTGGCATCAGCTGGCATCATTACATCTGCTATCTACAATATTCCTCTGGGGAAAAAGTCTCCAATGCTTTTCCCTAAGGGCTCAAACCTGGATGCATGGTGTCCGCCAATGACCACACACATCACAAGGTAACCAGGATTTTATATGGTACCAATGGGATGTATACAGTATATCTGGACTCAAATAAACCCAAGCATCCTCTGCAATGGTCTGTCAATAGACTAAGCTTAGGAAAATAATTAAATTAGAATAGGACACGCAGGAAAACGGTCAGTTTTCTATGTTAAAATTGCAAGCAGGGACACTTCTCATTTGTCTTTCTGAAAGAGACCCTGGCTTGCTGCAGAACAATGAGAGCTTAAGGGCTCCCAGACATGTTTTTATGTAAATCAGACTTCACGCGTTATTTGAAGACACATTTTTGGAATGTAATTTATTAGTGGGTCATTTTTTTCCTAAAAACTGAGATTTTATTTCACGGAAGACTGGTTTTTGTCAAAGCCTTTCTTTGTATCTCAACTTCCACTACTGTTTTACCTTCCTAATATGAACAGAAGGAGAGGAAGGCTCATTAGCAAGCATAAAGAAATTACATGAGACAATGCTATCAGTTTTAAATTCACCAGCCATTTCACCTAACCTTTTCAATTATGGTAGCCTGCAAAGTATGCTTCAAAACCCTGGGGAAAACAGTTGCTAGGCACTCACAGATGGACAAAGGAAAAGTAGTCCTTTACCCATGACTGCTGGCATAAGGACCATCCATCATCACAACTGTGCCTGTAGATGACATCTCCTTGGGGTTTGCCAAATGTGTGGAATAGGTAGGACAAGGACCACAAAGCAGTACCAAAGGAGCCTCACAAAACATGTGAGAAACAAACCACATCTCAGCCATGCTCCCTGGCTTGGAGACATCATTGAACAACATATGGCACCAGAAATAAACTAAAAGACTAACTTAAATAGGAGATAGAAGTGCGTAAAAGCCCACAGAACTGAAGACCTGGAGATACATGCAGGGCAAGTGACGGCACATAAATAGTGTTTCTCCCTGTAAGTGAAAGATATTCACATAGAGAAATTCAGTCAAAAGGTAGCTTTAGTTTTCATAACAGCAGGCCTGACCTTGTCAATGCATTTGTGTCACAGCAACAATTAAAAGCTTTGGATTGTGATCAGGATTGGAGCATTCTAAATGCTATATAATAGCAATCCCAGACAGACAATCCCCACAACAACAATTTCATAACTGAACATAAGGTGAGGTAGAAACAACAGATGGGTACAACAAGAGGTTAAAGCTGCACACCATGACAGTGAAATGGAGATCATCAGTACCACAGTTAGCTTCTACAGCACACAAATGCACAGCTGTTATTCAGGATGCTGTAAATACCACACCAGGAGCAAGTGTAAGGAAAGGAGACGAGTGTGCATGTCTAATTGTGACAGATCTTCACAGCCAAGAAAACAGTGGAGAATTGCTTTAAGAAAAATTGAGTAAACCTTGTGGACAATGATATATAACTAAAGACATAGCTGGTAGCAAAAAAGAGACAATGGCAGCACACAGGTAGTAGGAGAACCTCTTAAAGATTAATAGTTGGTATTTGGTGACCCCATTTTCCTCCATTAGTGGGATGTCTTCTTCCACACACACCAGCCTCTGATATCTGATGTCTTCTATTCATGAAGTTTTCAATGGAAAACACACACTTCTTTAAATATTCAGGACAAAGTTACAACAAATTACAGAAAAAAACCCTAACTGCTCTAGTATATTGGCTGTCATTCTCTGAGACTCACATACCACCTGACTAAAAAAATCCATCTAATAGCAGCGCATTTTAGTCCAAAGGAAAATACACTTCCATATAGTCAGTGTAACTCTGCTTAGAATACCGCCTGTCAATATGGTCTTTCAAACAAAAAGTATTTCTGAAGGCTGCTTCCAGACCAAGGGCTTTGGCACGTAATGCACATACGCTCTTCTGTAGATTTTTCCAATTGTAATTTCACAATGAAGCCCTCAGATATATAAATCACACAATCAGCCACACACATCTGTGGGGAGTTGATTCCAGCTTGCCTTTTGAGAGGTACTGCAGTTATGATGCTGGGGGGGGGGAAATCTACATTTTACTGTTTTGAAATAAATGATATAATCTTTAATAGCCGTTCTGTTACCCTGCACACATAAAAATGTCACCTACACTGCAGAAAAACGGAACCACTTATCAAGTGAATCAAGTTGGGTAGCCTCCGGGGTTAGTTTGGGAGAAAGTGATTTCCATCTCTTACATACCTCACCTTCATGTATGTGTTCTTACAGGAAACTTTCAAACTGCCTTTGCTCAATCAACACCTAATCCCCTGCATGTTTCGCTAACGCTCTTCTATCATCCATTTATAGCAAACGGTATGACATCTAATGTCTTCGAATGTCACATTTTCTGCGTATTATGAAAAAGCAGGTACCTCTGCACAGGTAACTTCTCACAAACCCTGAGGAAGAAGTCCAACATGCCATTTAATGATAGGTGGGAAAACCATACTGACATCCACAGACATCTCGAGCCGCCCATCATTAAGAGCACAAGGAACATCCAAAGAACAGAACTTTTCTGTCAATAACCTGAGAGGTGGCAGAGAAAGTGCTATTTCCAGCCTTAAAAATCCACCAGCTCTTTTCAAGTGTGATTCCAGCAAGGTGTGCATTCCCAAAACTGGCTTGATTATCCTATATGAAATTCACACTTCTTAAATGTCTGGTTTGTGGATTTTTGAGGCACGTACTCCATGATTAACTTCATCAAAATAGAAATCCACTGCTTCTAAAAGCACCCTCACTTGTATCTTCTGGTCAGCTAGTAAACTGTGATTTCATGATAAAGAGTGGATTCAATTTCTTCATAACATCTACTACAAAAGAATTACAGTGAAGTGGCTGCTTTCAGGTCATTTAAGACAAGAGTTAAAGATGACTGAAATTAGCGAGCATCCTTCCACTGATGCTGGGCACAGCAGATAGGATGGGGAAGACACAGCTCTCTGTAACAATGGTGTCTATCCAGGCAGAGAGGAAACCCTGGTTTGATATTGACAATGTCTCTGCTTCGAACAGCAGACAGATCAGGAGCACAATCTATCAAGAAGTATTGGTCCAATATAGAATGGTAAAGGCTTAGATTTCATTTCTGACAAACATTTAACTTTTGATAACATAAATAAAATTTCACAAGTCTTTTCTATCTACAAGAGTGGGAATGCAAAGCAGTGTTTCACCTAGTGCCAGTCTCTAAGAAAAATAACAATCTTAATTCATTCAGCAGAATAATGCCATATTGTGGCATTATTCTGCCAGCAGAATAATACTACCTTTTTACTCAGTCACCTACTGTCACCAGTTCATGGGTGACCTTGTGGCTGTCCACAGTCAGGTTTCCTCCATCCCTGCGTCCCCCCACAGCCTAGCACACACGGGCAGGCAATCATGCCTTGCCACAGCCAAGCCCAACCTGCCACAGACGAGGTACCAATTCACTCTTTTTACCTTAGAAGTCAGTCATTTGTGCCCTCATCTTAACCAGAATGGAGACCAGGAAGACGCATGGACAGAGGTTAAAGCACAAGGCTAGAAGTCTGAAGATACTTACCTATATACCTGCCATGTGTCACTGCACTTATTTCTGCTGAAACATAAAATTCTACCTTTTCTCCAAGCCACTTACCACAATATCCTCACCTTCATCATAAAGACCACCAAGGTCCAGGCAAAGGGACTGCGAGTTATCATCTCAGCTCTCCCTCTGACTGCCTGTAATATTTTCCTGATCTTTATAATTGCTAATAAACAAGGTCCCCAGCCCCTGCCAAAGGACAGATAACTGTCATTTACCAAATGTATAGCTATGGTGACAGAGATTGAGCAGGTCATGACAGGCAGACCTGGGAACAGAGCCTACACTGCTGCTAGCCAGACTCACCTCTTACCCTTTTGGTATTTCAGAAGCAGAGAGAAAATTATAAGATCACTGAATGGCCATCTAGCTGGCTGACAAGTCACCTAAGGATCACAAAATGAGACCGCATAAGGAGATTTATGAGTCTGTTTTTTTGCATTTCTAATATTATGCACTGTATTCGACACCCAAGATTTTAATACTTATTCACAAATATTTGTATCATTTGGAACACCATAAATGATGAGTTTCATTGCACTGGATGATAACCATAGAACCATAGAATAGTTAGGGTTGGAAAGGACCTTAAGATCATCTAGTTCCATCCCTCCTGCCTTGGGAAGGGACACCGCCCACTAAACCATGTCACCCAAGGCTCTGTCCAACCTGGCCTTCAACACTGCCAGGGATGGAGCATTCACAACTCCCTTGAGCAACCCATTCCTATGCCTCACCATCTTCACAGTAAAGAACTTCTTCCTTATATCTAATCTAAACTTCCCCTGTTTAAGTTTTAACCTGTTACCCCTCGTCCTATCACTATAGTCCCTAATGAAGAGTCCCTCCCCAGCATCCTCATAGTCCCAGAGGACAAAAGGACTACAGTGAACTGTGGTTAACCACCCAACTGGAAAAAAATTGTATTTAAATTAATTTGATAAACCAGGTGAGGTGTCAAAACGAGCATAAACTGCAAAGTAAGCAACATGTAGGTGAAACTGAAAGCTTACGGATCTCAGCACATGCTGAAGAGCTTGTCTTACACCATGGTTGATGAAACTGGGAAGGACAGCACATGAGGTTTTATTCTGTTCATAGCAAGTGGAAGCCTGCTTAGGATGTCTTTAGGGTACTTATGATTCAACATAAAAATGGCATCGTTATGGTAGAAGTGCCTTTTTCTTGAGCGGACCACAATAAAAGTAGTTAGAAAAATCAGGGTCCTCAGAAATTTCTGCATGTTTCACTGCGCAGACTTGAGTCCAACTGTCGTGGTTTAAGTCTATAAACTCACACAGCCGCTCTCTCACTCACTCCCCACTCTTTCTTCCCTCCGCTCGTGGAGGGATGGGAAGGAGAATCGAAAGAATGCAACTCCCACAGGTTGAGATAAGAACAGTTCAGTAACAAAGGTATAACACAAATCACTACTGCTACCACCAATAATAATAATGGCAAGAGAAATCCAAGGAAAAAGAATACAATTGCTCACCACCCAATATCAAGCCCAAGCAAGCAGTGCACCCCCACCAGCAGCGAACCCCCATCACCCTTCCGGGTCTCTGCTCTCTGTCTCTACATCCTGGACATGACATGCTGTGGTATGGAATAACCTCTTTGGTTAGTCTGGGTCAGGTGTCCTGTCTCTCCTTCCTCCCGGCTTCCCCTCCTCCCTGGCAGAGCATGAGACTCACAAAGTCCTTGGCCAGCCTAAACATCACCAAGAAGTGACTGAAAACACTGGTGTTATCAGCGCTGTTCCCAGGCCCAAAATAAAAAGCACAGTACTGCACCAGCTACCAAGAAGGAGAAAAATGACTGCTGCTGCTGAACCCAGGACACCAACCCAAGCAACTAGGCACTAACAGGCACTGCCATCAAACAGATAATTCCTGACCCTGATAAGATGTAAGGTTTTTCGAAACTAACTTGTGAGTACATTTTCTTATTTGCAGAATTAAGTAATAGATAACTCATGAATGTAAGCCTTAAGCAGAGACAAGACTGCCACATGAAGCATTAGCAGGATGTGATGCAGAATACTGCTAACCACTCTACATACCTTGGTTTGAAAAAGTACAACTAAGTCCTGGTAGCATGATTTAAGAGGAGTAAATTAAAAGGAGCTTGGTCTGTTCAGCTTAGCAAAATGAAGTCTGAGAGGGGATACAATTATTCTTTATAGGTACATTTGGAAGTAAACAGCAGGGAGGGAGAAGAATCATAGAATCATAGAATAGTTAGGGTTGGAAGAATTATTTAATTCTAAAGTCTGATACTCATGCAAGACCAAGGGGCTATAAACTGTTCATGAATAAATTTAGACTGGAATTTAGGAGATTCCTGACAATTTGCAGACCTCCCAAAGAAATGGGTATAGGCAAATTGATTTGAAAAGAAGCTTGATATGTTTTTGGAAAAAAATAAGAGCAGATATGATCTTGGAGGCAGAAATTAAAGTTTTCATACAGGATTCAGGAGTTTGATTTGCTATGATTGTTCAGATTTGACTAAAGCAGCCTTGGTAGCCTTGTGTGACCTTTTCAGTGGAAGTCCCTGATAGTTTGATCTTGTTGACCATATAAGACACCTGGACTGAGTGTCAAATGCTTAAGATCAAAAAATAGTTTTAGAATCATAGAATAGTTAGGGTTGGAAAGGACTTTATTATTTATTATTTATATTCCCACATCACTTCTAAATCCAGCACATTTCACCAGAACACCTTTAAATATTCTTGCATGTCTCTGCACTAAAGCTGTTTTCTTTTCCAATGCATTTCCAAATGGGCCACTGCCACAGTGAGAATTTTAGTTCAATCCATCAATCTCACTACATTACGAACATCGTTAATGACAGAAAAACCTTCCTGGGATTTTTCTTGCTTATTTAGGAAAAGGATCTGATGAATATCATGATATGCTTGAGCACTGCATTCAGGAATTGGTTAAGGCAATTAGACAGCAAAGGCTGACTCAGGTTTGCAATACCCCACGCTAACCTCTGGAAGGGCTTGAGGAATGATCCTCAGCTGGTGCAAATCCTCGCAGTGCTACTGAAGCTGATGGATTATTCTAATTTATGCAACACAAGATCTTTCCATGACTAAACCTGAAAGGGGGAAAAAACGTAAAAATCCTCAGGAAGAAGGGGAGCAATACTGACTTTGAGCTGTTCTCCTTTCCTCCAGCAACAATGTGGGTCACATTGGTCTGAAGGAGCCCCCCACATGAGGATGTGGGACATAACACCCATCCATCTTCCCAGGTTTACACAGTCATCCTCTAGAAACTTATTCTTGCATTTCTTTCCTCTTTTCTTCCTTTAGTTTATTTAAAAAAGGGCGGAGACATGTAATGATAGCAATAATTCTCCTGTAACCTCTACAGCAGATTTGGCAGCTATCAATGTCAGCCTGTGTGTTCAAGGTCTGCAGTGCAGCAATTGAATAATATGCCTGATAACATGATCTAAATGTGAAATTATCTATCTATCTACCTAAAAAGTTAAGTGTTAACATGGTGATAGCAGAATCTGACTTTTGCACTTATTAATATATGGTAACATTATACACTGCAACTTAAAATGTCAGCATGCCTGCATGTTTTATTTACAGACATCTGGAAAATGCAGAGACATATTATTTTTAGTACTGTAAATGAGATACTGTAGCCTATGAATTTAGAATAGATCAGAAGAAAAGGAAAAAAAAGAGTTACACCTCTAACTTTCACTTCAAACCAGGTACAGATGGATGTCAGTCTCTCATCTAGGATACAGAAGAAAATATATTCAACATAATTTACTATACCAACTCTGCAGAAAGAGAAGCAAACTAAATGCAGCACTAACAACATTAACACTGGAACAGTTTTAAGGACTTATTATAGAAAATGCATCCCTTTCAAGTGTTAGCCCTCCAGCACTCCTGGTCCTTATGTCACAGTGTTATTACTACCTTCTATTATTATCCTGGATTCAGCTGCACAATAAAGAAAGCCAATTAAGTAACAAAGGATCCATACATCTTTTTCTGCCATCATGTTAATGATGTGACATCATGCCATCATTGTTTAAATATGTAAGATGAAGAGCCTGATCTCCTTTGCTCACTTTGCTAAATGGAGAGTAAAGAGGCTCCTCCAAAGGCCCATAGCCACACCTTCTCTAGGGAGAACGAGGGGAAGGTGGAAAACACAAGCACTGTCCTGCCTGCCTAAGTAGCAGCAGACATACTGAGTTTTATTTTTCTACCCAATTCCATTTCACCTTTTTACTACCATTAATATGAAATACCTATTAAGCCAAAAGGAGGTAAGAGGTGAGACTCATTTACTTTAAAATAAACACTTAAACAGTTTTGCTCATTCTCTGTATTAATTATTCTTGCAGAGCTGTATTTGAAACTGTTGTGATTACCAAGCTGTCACAAAGCCATAGACATGGAATAGGAAGCATGGCCTTTACGCAGTCTGTAAGTTTAAGGCCTGCAGTCGCTGTCCCTGATAACAGGAGGCTCTCACCAGAGCAATCATTGCCAGGGCATAGGTACTCATCAAGGAAAGGACATTCACATGGAGGACGCAGGGAGTACTGGAATATACCCACCTGTCTCACTCAGCTGCAGGAAAAAGTAAAGGACAAGTGTGATAAACATTGACTTGCTAAATTGCCACCCTTTATTTTGCAATTAACACCCTGGAAGGAAAATGTACTGGGCAATGAACCTCCAGCACCAGAATGCAAAGCCTCCCTTCTTGTGCTGATTTTATCCTTAAAGCGCATCCCTAAGCACCACATAGGGATCATCTCTATGTCATCAGTAGAAAACACTACTTGTGAAAAAATCTACTCAGAGCAAGCACATTTCACCACATTTTGAGAAATAAATAGGTAAAAATAACAGCTAAATACTTAAAGCAGGATCAGGATTCGTCAATACGACACAGATGATGTTAGCCAAAGCTACACAGCTAACTGCTGCAAACTGCTGATGACATTTACCACATGGTGCTTCAAGAAATACTGAAATAAAGTAATTGAATTGAACAAGAAAATTACTGGTTAAATGCATAGTTACCATACAGAAAAAATATCCACCTTTTTATAATAGGACCTCTTCTGCAGACTTGAGAGGCCTGAGATGACATTTCTTCCACAAAACTGAGAATTGATAGCCTTATTTACTTGCTAAGGAAGAAAACTTCTTTGTTTGTGGCATGTACAGGAAGCCCTGAACGTGGGCAGAAGCGAATAACTGTTTTGGAGAGGGCTCATAAGCAAAACCACAGCAACCTGCTGCTGCAACACACCCATCTGTGTCCTGCTCTGGCCAGCATTCACTCACCAAGTACAGGAAAAATGTTTCTGTCCCATGTTATCACGCACGTGTAACTATTCAGTAGCAGGTAATATGTGCTCAGAAGTTGGCTCTGTTCCCAGGATACTAGCTCTTGGGAGGCTGTCTTTTGAAAAAGCGCTGGCTACCCCAAATCAGAGCAATTAATCAGTTACTGCAATACTACAAACTCCCCTCCATCACTAAATGCTGCTGTGACACACCACGAGAAACTGCATGCTTTTCAGCAGACTATTAATATCATATCACAGGCAAAAAAGCATTAATCTAGAAATGGTTTCAAATGGGTAGGACTATAGGATCTGAACTAATGATTCATAAAATCATTTGCAGCTATTAGTCTACACGGATAAGTGCTGCTAGTGCTTTTATTTCAGTGCTTGATGTAGTATCATCAATTTAAAATCTCAGACAGTGTGATGGATTTATGTATGCTGTGGAACCCATAGCAGCCTTGTCAGGATTTTGAAATCTAGATTGCTATGTACAATTACAACTGCAACAAAACAAAATAACCAACGAAGACACTTGGATGAAAACTCTGAAAATTCATGTGTATACCATGCAGGAAGGCAGTTGGTTTAATATTCCTGTATCATACTGTGATTATTTCACTTGATGGAAGTGATATATTTCTACATAACTTAATCTAAGGTTACATCTCTCATGAAAATGATTTGCAGTCTTGAAATCCCCAAGGACAAGGAAAAGGAAGAGGAAGATTTTTAATGGGCAGATGTAATTTCTATGAACATTTCTCCAGCTGTCAATACAAAATCCGTTGGCTGGACTCTACCTCGAAAAATCAGTAGAAAAGATCTTAGTTGGCATATATTTTAATTCTTAACCTTTTTCGTGAACAGCAAAAAGGCAGAAATATGCACCGCCAGGCATATCTAGAAGCATTCATTTTATGTAGGTGAAAACAGCCACCAAGCCAACAGGAGTGAGCAGGTTTAAGGATAAACCTCTCAGAAGATACACTGTGGTCCCTCTGCATAGAGGTTGGGTCTCCAAGACCTCACAGCACACAGGAGCATATCTGCCCCAACTCCCCAGTGCAATCTGACAGTAGTACTTCATTTCTATTTGTGTAATAAATTAGGTAAAATAGCTGAAGTGTTGGGGGATTCATGAGCCCAAGGGACTGCTAACTTGATGAAGACTTTATTTTTAAGTCACTAATCGACATCCAATCATGGGGAGAGTAATGAAGAAATCATAGTTGTCTGGAGACCACACGGGGCTCAACCGATAGTTTTCTGTAGGACAGCTATTTGAAACGCAGCAGAGTATTACAATATACACTGTTATACAGGGCAAGGGCGGTCTTTCCAGGAGGTGGATTGAACGGGCACAGAGACATGAATCATTTGAGCCTTTCAATGCAATGGCCATCTAGGGGAATCACCTGTCTTACAATAAGAGCATTTGACCCCCTTCTTACCAGTGCAATGGGTCCTCGTGGGGTTTTAAGTTTTTTCTGGACTGTTCCTATTCCCTGCACTTCCTTGTGCTGACTACACTGAAAAAATAATCTCTAGTGAAGACCTAGTCTGGCAGTGTAAAAATGGTAAATCTGCTTTCTGAGGACTTTAATTTACCAATGTTTAAACTTAATTAAGTTATTTGTATTGTATAATTAATTATGCTAAGCTGCCTAAGCCTCCAATGAATGTACTTTGCTTTTTAATCTAAATAAAACACACACATAGGAAACCAGCAACAATGAAGTCCACAGCTGGTGCCAAGATGAACAGAACTTGAGACTGCCCTTTCACAAACAATGATGAAAAAACCCAAACAAACTGGGGGTGGAGGTTGCGGTGGGGTGTAGAACAAGCAAGCAAATAAACAACAACAACTAAAAACAACCACCAAACCAAACCCAAAGTGCTAAGAAACCAGAAAATGCATAAGACATTTTCTCAGAATATAGAGCATCTTGTTATTTTTCACCAGAAGTAACTGGACTGTACTGGATATTTCACACTGCCTGGAAAGTTCTTTCCATGGTCAACTTTTCCAGTTAAAGAAGCAGTAAGGAAATCAAAGCTGCTTTTCAGGTTCATCATCATTGCCCCTTATAGCTTACCCACTGAAGGAGAAACCCAGAAGGACAGAGCTCTTGAGCTGCCTACTTTAACCAGCTGGTTTGCTGGGAATAAGCCAACAGTGATTCAGAGTTTGTCTGTATTATATAACAAAGGACTCAATGTTTACCTTGGGGCACATGAAAGATTTTGCAAGTCTCCTCTTTTTTTGAGTGGGAGGAATGAATCAGTATGTGCAGGTCTGTATCTGATTTTAAATTACAGAAGAGTTATATACACATGCAACCTCATTAGCCTTTTACAAGAGTAACTGTCATTTTTATTCTAATATTATGACTGTAATTCTGTGGCTGGTTAATGCTTCTGATAATCACAGAGTACAAACCATAATTGTTCAATGTCTAATACATCTCTGACCTCTATCCTCCAGATGATAAACTATCTGGTTTTCAAAATACATAAATGTCTGTAGATTTTCACATCCATTTACTTACAACAAATGCTTGAAAGTATTAAAAATATTTTAAGATCTTACATTAAGCGCATCTATTAAGACAAAAATTCTGCAAGATTTGAGCTACACATGAAGACATTACCTCAAAATTTTTAAGATTATTGGTTAAAAAATAAAAATACCATTTGCATACTGAATTGTCCATTTCTAGATAGGCAGTTAGGGCATGGTATTAAAAATGCCCTCCAGTTGCTCTAAAACAGACATAAGTAGGTTTAATCAAAAATGTTAAGATGCAGTAAAGTCTTTCATTTTCCTAGGCATGCTTGGATCTTGCAACCAATATTGATTCAGTGAGTGAAAAACCTCTCTAACATCTCATTCATTTGATAGGTCCTTTGAGGCATAATATTGTTCCTTCTGCTATCATGGACCATTGCCCTCAAATACCGCAACATCTGTGGTACATGATTACCAACTTCTCGGGCCAAATTAATCCCTGCTGTACCTTCACCAAAACTGATCAAATTATGCTAGGGTGAGGCTGATTCTTTGCCTTTTCCACATTGCTCCCTTCACATTTATAGGCCAAATGGTACAATCCTTCACCTAAACTTTTCTTCCTAAACAAATAAGCCAAGAAAATTTAAGTGTCCTGGAAAGCATAACACAGGTAAAATCAATAATAAAAACATTATTATTATCCTTTTTATATAATTCCAAGTTTTACATATGGCAGAGGTCATCATGAATTCTCCCTATCTCAGAACATGAAGCTGGGAAAAAAAAAAAAATCATGAAGCTTAAGACTAATTGGAACTTGATATTTCTTTAACTCTTTGGAAAGAAGCCCAATATCCCAGCTGTGCTTTCAAGTGTGGATTTTCTGGGAGACAAAATGAAGGACAGAAATCCAGATGGGGAAGAATCATAGAATAGTTAGGGTTGGAAAGGACCTCAAGATCATCTAGTTCCAACCCCCCTGCCATGGGCAGGGACACCTCCCATTAAACCATGCCACCCAAGGCTCTGTCCAACCCGGACTTGAACACTGCCAGGAAGATGAGATACTTCTTGCATCTTTAGGGAGTCTTACATGTATCTTTAAAGATTTGGGTGTGGGGGCGTTTGTGTGAGAGAGGTGAGGAAGGAAAAGGCTGTAGTAGGAACTATACAATAATTTAAGTTGTAAGGACCTCAGGAGGTTCAATCCCCTGCCCAAACAAGGATTGATTTTATAACGTTAGGTCAGGTGGTAGATCTTGGTCCCACCATTCAATCTCATCCTGGGGTTAGCACTACAAACAGCCAAAGTAAAGAAGGAATCCTCAATGGGGTTGTAATAGTAATTAATTGCAATGGCTGGCTCATCAAGAGGGTATTTTCCACAGCTGGAAAGTGACAGAAATGTGAGTTACTGCAAAGCTGACATGCAAAATCTGTGCCATGGCTGCAATGAGAACGGACCATATCAGAGAGCAGAATAAAAGGAATAATGCCCAGGGTCAAGCACAGTCTTGGGTGGTACACGACCAGAGAAAATATGAGAGGCTGAAGAAGACAGCATTTATCCAGAGGAGGAAGGAAAATGAGGGAAATAAAACAGCAGAGTGGAGAAATTTGTTAGAAATGGCAAAGAAGCATCACAGAGGAAGCAGAAAAGAGGTGACGTACAGATTCTCTGCCACACAGCGTGCACTAACTGCAGGTTTCTCATCAGTCCTGTCTTCTGGATTTACAACATCAAGGAAGAAAAGAGAAAGATACAAATCTAGAACATAATTCATGTGATTCATCTAATATATATATGCAAATGGCAAAGTATGCCAGACTGAAGTGATATCACAATCATAAATCCACCCAATACAAAAGAGATCCAACTGGATCTGTTTAAGAAGTCACCAAAGACATGTGCAACCGAAGATGTCAAAAGAAATATAAAAACTTTTGCAGAGGAAAAGTATGAAGGTGAGTAAACAGGATGCAGGGAAGTGGACTCAGATTGGTCATGACTTTGCACAGAAACCACCAAGCTGCCACCAGAGCACTGCGACTCAGGAAGGAGATCTCTGTCTGCAGATAAATTGTCAATTGCCACGGGCACTGAAAAACTGTCCCTTCTCCTTTCACCAACCAATTTTGAATGGAGCTAGAAATGAGCTGCACTGATGAAAAAATCAGGCTGATAATCAATAAAACTTTCTTACTGGGCACATGAGAAAGGCTTATAAAATTCACTCATACTGAAGTTTATTGTACCATAAATTCTGATAATGATTTTTCTTTTTCATGTAAATACATACTAAACATTGCAAACCATGCAATATTTGAGAAACACATTTTTCCAGCAAATATCCCCCACCTTATTTTCAGTAGATATAATTCAGAATCTCTATTATTGCTGTAAGATTCAGGGGTCTCTCTTTCATCCAACATGATATTTTAAGTGTTATTAACATAAATGATGGCTGCTTACAATCACTGACAAGACACCAGCTCCTTGCTGTTTCTCAACTATGCTCCTATTCTACCTGTATTATTTAATGCTGTCAGATACTTTCATAAAGGACTAATAATTATTGCACGCTTGTAATGATGGATAAAAGTAACCTATGATTGCTAGGAATTACACTGTTATTGATTAAATCAGGCTACCAAAATCCCATGATTAATTTTTTTCACAGTATGCAGAAAATAATCTACCAGTCGCACAGTCTTGTCTTTTTATATCTCTACTGTAATTTAGCTTTCATTGCTAGGAATAATCTTCAAGAGCAGTTTATGACCTTGGCTAGTTACATCTAGAAATAAAACCACTTAATAATTTGTTAGATTTACATACTTTTCTAAAAATAGAATATGTGCTATATAATATGCAGATAACATACGCTGAACAAGATTAAGTAACTTTCAGACAAGAAAGGGCAATAAAAGAGAAGAGACTTTCATTTAAATAAAAAAAAAAAAAGAAAAAAGAAAATTTAACTTCTTAAAGATCTGGGATGCAGAACAGCAATTCACAACTTCCTCGTAACTTTTTTTAACTGATGCTCCACTTAAAAAGCATATGGAAAGGAGTAGAGATACAGAGGAAATGAGACAAAACTGGTTTGCTGAAACCCCAAGTCTTCCCAACAGCAACAGCACTTCCACTTGCTTTAGCAAATGCTCTTTATTTTTCTGTTGACTACTCTAAAATGATCAAACCTTTTGATATTGTTTTTTAAGCCTAATTTCATTGGCAGCAAGTGAGAGTTAACAGAACAATTTTTATAAAAACATTATGCATTTGCTTAAAATACGAAACTTTTTCATGACAAGTAGTTTACCATACTTTTGGCAAGGTTATACACAACTGCCTTTTTATTTTTGGCTGTTAGAGAGGCTAATGGCATACTAAAATCTTCTTTCATGTACAAATTAATTGTGTCCTTTTGCAATTCATATTAGCCTGCCTTACTTTCCATTTCGTGGCTTTTAAAAGGTTTATATGGAACCAATGGATGTTCTCATTTATTGTGCACACCACTTCAATTACCCACTTTCCACAAGTTGAAAGCAGAAGGACAATAAATGCTGGATACAGCCCAATGTCAACATGTGGTAATGTGGCAGCAAAATTTACAAAAAAAGTTCTCTTGAACATTAAGAAAAAAAAAAACAAAAAAACAAAAAAAACCTCTCAGAAAGCTTCGGACATTGTTAGCTAATTATATTTATATTTAGCAACTACAAAGACATGTAAGCTCCTGAATGATGAAAATTCGTGTAAGCAATTCACAAAGCCACGAGTTTCAGCCCTGTTTCTCAGAAATATATATCATCTGCTCTTCTCTCACCATTAATTGAAGTTCAGTGTTCTCCTTTCCGCGCACCATTTTTTGCAAAAGGCAAAAGATTTTCTTTTACACATTAAAAAGCCTGTGTCAAGCTGGTGCCTTGTTAAGCACAGCAGAACCACACTTGTTGAACACATTTGCGGTGGGTACAAACATCACATTGGTGGCACAGACGATCATGGCTGCTCACAATGCTCAGCTGAGAGACCTTATGGACATTTTGAGCTCACATTGCTGTGTTTGGGCTTGGTATGCAGAGAAATTTGTTATGAGCTTTTGATTTATGGAACAGCTTATGGTATTTCAATGAGTACACAGCAAACGGGATAGCAGATAGAAATAGGACAATGAACAAGTTTGCCACCACAAGCAGTTTTAAATTTTCTGAAAATTGATAATACACCTCAACTTGGCCCATTTAAACACCTCCAGAAACATGCAATCCTTAAACCTATCCCCAGAGTTGGAGTCTGCAGGCTCACCTCCAGCACTGCCTAGTACTAAGCTTTTACGAAGCAAAGTGAAACCACCCTTTAATTTATGCTGGTCACTGAAATACTGCACTGCTGTAAACACAGCTAGGAAAGCAAAGAAAAAAAAAATCTATGCTTAAAAGGCATTTATTTTCTTTGGACTCAAAATGCAAATTCTTCAGGCATATACAGACTACAGTAAAATGAAACTTAAGTCTTTCTCATTTTTTTCCCTTTCCCTTTTTCCTAAATAATACTTTACCTGTTCTAAATAATATCAGTTTTGTCAGCACACTTTTTCATGTGATCCATAGTACCAGGTAGATTAAGTTGCAGAGATGAAAAAGTTGCTTTCCACCCAGCTGTGACTACTGCAGATGCATCAGCAGGAAATTTTGGAAACTGGATTCATATGGGTAGAAGGAGCCATTGCCCATCAACCTTGGTAATTATGTGTCAGGGTATGAGATCTTGAGTAACAGGTAAGTGTGATTTCCAGTACTGTAATGTTATTAGCAGCTAGCACTCGGTTGTCTCATTTTCTGTTCTCCAGGGATTTGAAAAAAGAAAAAAAAAGGTAATCCAAACGTATAGAGTTCCACATTTCACTTTCTTCTCACTTTTACCTTCATCAAAAAATTAAAAAATTGTACAAGAATGTTGACAGTTTTAAAGAAGAAAAAAAGAAAAAAAATCTCTTTCTTTTCCTCTTAGCATTTCATGCTTTGTGTCATTTGATAATATACATGACTAGGTTTAATACTCAATTGTTTCCCAAATCCAATTTGACTATCTAACAGGGTTTAATTTACATGATGATACAATTTTTCACACCAGAAAGCATAGTAACCCTTCTTCTTTGGAGGTTAATGGTGATCTAGCTTAAAGCCTGAAAGATAATTACAAGGAATGTGCTTCAGGTGACAAAGTACTTTTGACTGTTGATAGCTTTTTAATTATACTTCTTCCCACCATAGGAAACAGTATGCTTTATCCTAAATAGTTCAAAGGGATTTTGGGTTTATTTATTTATTTTTCAGTAAACTGCTATGTACTGTAACCAATATTTTAACTGTTACCCCAGGCTCTGCTCTCTTTCTTTTATTTGGAGGAGAGATTAAACTCTGGGTTAATTTTTTTTTTTCATATCAAATGAAATACAAAAGAGCATCAAGAGAAGAATACAAACATTTATTGACTTGCTTCTTATCTTCTGCACCCATTTGATATTTTGTGACATTTAGAAATTGAAACTTTGCAGGATTTTTAGGTGCGAGCTTTGCTAACAGAGAAGGTCAGGTTCTTAAGCAACAAGGCAGTTTATGATTATTAAATATGACCAACTAAGAAGCAAAACAAAGGAAAATCACATAGCTGCTTTTGCATATTACTGTGCTTTCTGAATATTTTTCTGCCCCTGCTTCACTCTGCTGATTAAAAAAAGACTGTTTTGGTCAAGAGGAGAAAGTAATTGTTGTAAATGAATGCAGTACACTGCAGAGCTGTATCATGCAGAAGTACCCTTTTTCCATTTACTTCATATGCAAGAGTTGATTGGGTTTTATGTCACTGAAATTAGCTTACCACTAGTATTTATGTGTTTTTCAACAAATTGTTTGCTGCTTCGCCTGATTAAGTGTGCTCTTAACAACATCAAACTTCAAAAGTCTTTTCAATTTGGAGCCTATAGTTCAATCACGATGCCTGCCTGTCCCAGCACCTCTTACTTGCCCTTAAATAAACACCTCTATTATTTCAAAAGAACAGCAGAAAAGTAAAAAATTAGACCTAGATGCAAGTGCTTCTAATAAATAATAAAAAAAGTCTTAGAATAGAACCAAAAATGCAGGAAAACAATTTCTGTACAAATTAATTAAAAGAGTGACACCACCTGCTCCCTCAAACACTCACTGCATATTATTAGTCTTCCTGCATGATATTATTAATATGCACACAGAAAATGAAGTCTTCTGTTGGGCTGATAGGAAGTGAATGAAACCAAGCACAAAACAAATCGTTGAATGGTCAGATTTAGGCCAAGCATTTTCTTACTTTTGGTATATGCTTTTCTTAGTCCCATTTCTTGTTTAGCTCACATTCAAAGGAATTTCCAAGCCCTTGAGGAAATACATAATTTTAAGGTAATGGCGTGAATTCTTAAATTTGGAACAGTAAAGCTGCATCTAGTTTTGTCCCATTAATTTGCAATCCATGTACTTAATCCACGGGGTACCACTGAGTATCTGACAGCAGCGGGTAGAAGGGACCTGTGGGCAAGTTTCTATGGCTTTACATAGCAAGCACCCATGCCCTTGCTCCCGTACTAGGCCAGCTTCACACTGAGGACTCTTGTCAGCAGCAATTACAGCAGCAGTTCTGCTAGCAAAGCCTCTAACCATGACTTTAGTACCCTAGCTTTTCTGTTCATTTTTAATTTTTTCCTCCTCCAGATATAGCTTATATTGGCTGAGTAAAATGAGTGTTCCTAAAAAAACCCCAAAAAATTAAAATTAAAAAACCTTAGCCTACCCCCAGAAAAACCATCTAGCGGGACCAGCTCCCATTATGCTAGGGACTGAATAGGATCATCTTCTTAAAGAAGTCACAGTGTATTTTTTTTCCATTAAATTTATGAAGCATAGTATTTGTTGATAAACAAATAGTTTAAGATACTCTATCCTTATGAAAGGTAGGCTGGAATGAACTCCCTCAAAAAACTTCTAGGCATATCTTTGCTAAGGATTTACCATATATTTACATTCTTGTCATAAATGACCTTTATATTTTATTGGGCGATGTTTGCTCTTATTAAAGCCTGGTGACAGTGGAGAGTAGTATTCTAAAAGCATGTCACAATTCAAAATATTCAGTATGTCTAATTTCTAAAAACAAAAGGAGCTTTGCATACAGCACTGATCGTACCTCAAAAGACATTTTACTGCCTAGAGTATAAGTACAAGGAAGTGCATTATCACTAATTCCACATTTTAATATGAAAATAATAAGAAACAACTCTGTAACTACATTGGATTACTGCACTGAGTGCTTTGATACTCACTCCCTGTGAAACCTTGCTCTGTGTGGTGCTTTTAGAAATTTGAGTGGTCTTATTCTGTCTGATTTATTATAAGTTTCAAGGACAGACTGAAATAGCACATGGCATCTTAGATTTCCACTCCTTTTCCAAGTATTGACATATATAGGTTAATAGATAGAGAAATTGGGACTGAAACACATTATGTAAGTTTAAAATGTACTGAGTATGGGATTTTTTCAGGGCCTCAACAAAAAGCGCTGTACAGACAGACTATACTGGAGTTCATGTTTCCCTCCTGACTCTGTAGATAGAGTAGCATCTCTGCCATAAGTAAGGATAAAATTAATTTCCACTAATTTGCAATTACTAGAGTAAATGAGATGAAGTTTAGGCCAGGACACTGTATCACTTTCTGGTTTGTTTTTTTTTTTTCCTTCTTCTCAGGTAGTCCTTGGTTCCTCTATCAAGCTTTTGTATCACTAGTGAATCTCAAAACACAGTAAATGCACTACATGAATCACAGGAGTCCTGAGTTTGGATTTCCTTTTACTTCTCCTTAATCAGTCTAACCTAAAAGCAAAATGTCAGAATTGTATGTATTTTCTAAAATCCTTCCAGCTTTTCCTATCCTCTGCCCTTTCTCCAAATTTTGTTTCCTCTTCCTACATGAGATTGTCAAACACTCTTGATGCGGTCATCACAAGGCATTACATCTGATTTACTTCACTTCAACAGTTTATTTGCTACACAGGTCAACGTTTGCACATTTATTTTTTCTGTCATATTATCATCATGTTTTCAAATAACTTAATGACAGTATATTCAATGTATGATTTTTCTGCAACAAAAACCCCTTCTAAAAGAAATTTTAAATATAATGGCTTTCAATGTCACTTCTTCTGACACCAGACAGTTGTGAAATCTGCATGAGATGTTTTTATTCTCTCTAGACAGCTCTACAGTTAATAAGCTAAGAAGCTACATAAACAGTTTCATCAAAGTAGCATGTAGTAAAATTGTAAGAATAATAGATTTCCAAACAAAATAGGGATTTTAATTTAAGGTATTTGTATAGCTGCTTTGTATTATTTACGCAAAAAATAAAATTTGCTTTATCTGAGCTGTGCTTATGAAAAGATTCTTAAGTTTTAGATATTTACTCAAGGTCCTGCTGCAAGCTCCAGCACAGCTTTCCCTTTAGAGACAAACTCCTCCCAAGACCATCACCAACTTAAAGCTTTGCTTTCCAAATGTTCAGACAGGCAACAGAATGCTCAGTAAAATGTTCTCTAGTTGTTCTGGGTACAGCAGTAGCACTCATTTTTCTTCTTCTTAGTAGCTGGTGCAGTGCTGTGGTTTTGACTTTTGGCCTGGGAACAGGGCTGATAACACAGATGTTTTTAGTTGTTGCTCAATAGTGTTTACTCTGACCAAGGACTTTCTGAGTCTCATGCTCTGCCAGGGAGGAGGGGAAGCCAGTAGGAAGCAGAGACAGGCCATCTGACCCAAACTGACCAAAGAGGTATTCCATACCACAGCACGTCATGCCCACTATAAAAACTGGAGGCAGTTAGCCGGAAGGGCTAGATCACCGCCCAGGTCGGGCTGGGTATCAGTCAGTGGGTGGTGAGCGGTTGCATTTGCTTCTCCTGTTATTTCCCTTATCAGTATTATTATTATTGGTGGTAGCAGTAGTGTTTTTGTGTTATACTTTAGTTACTGGACTGTTGTTATCTCAACCCATGGGACTTACATTATTTTGATTCTCCTCCCCATCGCCCCAAGAGCGAGAGGCAGGAAGAGGGGGAGTGAGAATGCGGCTGCATGGTTCTGAGTTACGGCTGGGCTTAAACCACAACATTAGGTATGCTTATTTAATTTCTAAAGGTTAGGACTAGGAACTGTCTCCCTGTGAGACATAGATGTGGTCTTGTTAAAAATCACAGAATGATAGAATCGCGCAATGGTTTGCATTGGAAGGGACGTTAAAGATTCCAGCCAGTTCCAGCCCCTCTGCCACGAGCAGGGACACCTTTTCAGTTGCTCCAACCTGGCCTTGAACACTTCCAGGGATGGGGCAGACACAACTTATCTGGGCAACCTGCGTCACTGTCTCATCACCCTCACAATGAGCAATTTAGAAAGCTTGAAAATAAAGAAGCTTGTTTGGCAGGTGACCGAATAGCAAGCGGCATCAGAAAGCAAGTGTTTTATGTAAGCAAGCTGAAGAAACAGAATCCCTCTCACTTACACATCAGTAATAAGAGGCAGCCATACAAACTTTAACAAAGGCTGATTCGTATTTTCATTCCTACCTCAAACATAAGGATCACATCTGTTGAGTCATGATCCTTATGTCTGCATAAATCCATGTTTGAGTCAAATTGTATCTTTTCTGGTTTGGGTTTTTTTTGTTTCTCTGCCATATGCATAATGAAACAGTGACAGCTAAAAAGAGGATGGGCTGACATGTTCATCACTGTGATGGATGGCCTCCTGTCATCTCAGCTGTGACAGAACGGTCACAGCCTGTAAGTGTCTAATGAATAAGGAAGGATGTATTTTGTCCTTCATGAAAAGTTGCAACAGTGCCTTTTTTCCACTTAATGCAGCTATGCAATATTACAAGCAATACTGCACAAATCTGTTTCCTTGAGATATTCGTTATCTATTTTTATGAAACTGCAGAGTTTAGTAAAACGCAGGCAGCAAACGTCAGGCTGCTACTTATCACAAGAGAAACATACAGGATAAATATGGCAAATGTCAATTTTTACCCGTGTTACCGAAAGAGGCCAAGCAAAACATGCAATGCTCCTCCATTTAAATGGCAAATGTAAACACCAACTTGTTTTCAAGGATACCCTTCCTGGAGCTATTAAAGACAAGAAAAGGTCATTTGTCAAGGTACAATCCAATAATAAATCTCATCCTTCTAATATGAAGGATTTATTTTCTCCTGTGACAGTGAAAGAGAAACAGGAGTACTGAGCTAAAATTTCTCAAATTGACAGTAACTATGACTTTTATGGGTGCTCTAAGAATATGATCTATACACTTGCAGTAGCTAGAAAAGATTTTGTGATTCACTTGGCACGACAGAAGGTCATCCTTTTCCAGATGGAGTGGATTCACTGTGTCCTTATGAAGGCATGATTATAGCTGTGCGTTTGTATACATACATATGCATTTTGGTTTGTGCTTTACATCTATAGTGTTTATGTACTACACAGAATATATTATGTCACTGTTAATGACTCACCATATGTAGCTCCACATATAAGTCATGATTAATTTGGGACAGTAGGAGTTAGAAAGGGAGTAGAAATTAAAACTCTCTATTGCCTGATAAAATTGATTCACTCTTCAAATACAGGAAGATTATGAAATGTTAGATATAGAATCACTTTTGCTTTTTCAATTAAGTTATCAATTCAGTCCAAATGTTACGAGCGTAGATGTAAGTCAGACATGACCAATGACTTTTATTCTTCTTAAGAAAACTCAATTTACATAGCTTATTTAGTAAAATGTTACAAATATATAATGGCGAAAGCAGTTTATTAACTGCTTGGTTCCGTATGCATTCAGCATAGTATAATTTCAGTCAAATCAGATATGAAGCTCAGAACTAGTATCCTATACGACATAGATACGTCAAGTCTGATTTTTGTCCTAATACTGGACAAGGCCTAATCTTCAAAATGTGCATGAATGAACATTCTGGGAAGGAAAAAAAAAAAAAAAATAGTAAGTGAGTCCAAATAATATTTTTAAATCAGGCCTGTCCTTCATGCACTTCTATCACCTTGCAAATGCAAAATAAACCACTTAATAAGCAAAACTTCAAAATGAAAACCTGAAATAGTTAAAAAATAAAATAAAATGGGATATTTCAGCATTGTCTCTTAGGAAAAACTTTTCAGGATTCCCTTTGAAATAGTCTCCCAACACAGGGCAAATTCACACAGCCTAAGCCAGCAAAGACAGCAACGCCTGGGAGCAATGAAAGTCATTTGGTGGCTTCTGTGTGGTGCCCCGTGGAATCGGACACAGATGCCCCCTTGGCATTTCTCGTTCTCCCTCTGAAGTTTTGGCATCCCAGGAACTCAAGCCCTGTAATCCTCTCTCCTGGAGCTGCAGCCCCAGGTTCAGCATAGACACTCTGTTTATATTTTCTTGGGCATTGCAAAACCAGATCAAGTTTAGCTTGTCCTACTTGCTGCAGCAGTGTGATTTCCAGCTGCTATTTCTGAAAGAAGGCTACATTCGCTCTTTATGTGGAACACATGACAACTCCTCTAGGCTGTGGAAGAGCCTCCTAAACCTCCCTCTGTAGCTTCCAGCATGTTAACAATGAGCAAGCATCTTTCCTGAAGTCTTGCTGAGGCAACCCAAGAGAACTGAACTGAGCACTGCAAGTCTCCACAAATCTAATAATACCTTGCACAGCCTTGTGCCAAATGCACCTATGAGTAACAGGCTTTTTTTCAAAATTGACCTACTTAAAACACTGCTGTTGTGAAACTGAACTCCCAGCCTCTGCTTATGAAATTGTGAATGTTTGCAGATGTTCAAGGTTAGATGAATAGAGACTGAACCCAAACTGCTGTGCAGGTGGAAGACCCAGGATCGAGCCCAAATCACAAGCCTCCAAATGTGAGCCTGAGCTGCTTCAGTGCATAGTATAAGAGGAATTGCAGAAATTAATGTAATTGCTTCATTCCTACTATTCATTAAAACTGCTTTTGGAGTAGCATTCAGCACTGGAGTGACATTAAGTAGAATTAACTCTACCAATTAGTTGGGATACAATGAGTTTAACTTTTTTTTTTTTTTTTTTACAGTTCTTATGTATACTAGTTTTTCCTCATT
Organism: Amazona ochrocephala; assembly: GCA_039720435.1. Classification (NCBI taxonomy): domain Eukaryota; kingdom Metazoa; phylum Chordata; class Aves; order Psittaciformes; family Psittacidae; genus Amazona; species Amazona ochrocephala. The sequence goes on from CM077881.1 coordinate 37,535,165, forward strand.
TAACATATTTCAGCGCATTAAGTGTGGATGGCAAGTTCTTTACCAAGCAAACAGTCCTACAAATGTACATTGTGCTTTAAAATCAAAACCATTATCTGATGCTTTAAAGATCTGAAAATCCAGGTCCTGTGTCTTGCAGCTCTTTCCAGGGACTGAGACCTCTTTGCCTGCACCAAAAGCATGGAATTTCCATAGGAACATGGGTGGATCACTAGGATGCACTATGCACTGCAGTGCACATCACTGCTTTGAAAGCATGAAAAAGCAGTAGTCAATTAAAGGGATGAAATAAAATTTGATTTTGCAACAAATCCTGGAAAACATAAGGATTTTGCCTACAAAGGAGTTACTTGCAGATGCTGTTTTTAAAAAAGGAATTAAAAACAGAGGCTGTGGGCAATATACTGCTCAATGTGTAAATTACTTACGTGTACTTTAGTAACTTGCTATATACATAAAATGTGTAACTAAAGACTTACATAGGCTACTTATATATAAGCTTGGAAGCAATGTATCCACTGTGTTGAAAATACCAAGGATTACACAAAATAGAAATGTGTTAATCTTAACTTACATCTGCACACTAATTCTACCTATAAGCACTGTATGGAGGAGCTAGGCTGGATGCTACTACAGCACAGCACCGCAGGCTGCTCAAGTGTCTCAACTTGTAAGGAGCTGTTTTGCAAACCCCTAGTGTGACAATTAGAAAGGAGTTTTAGGTAAACTGACAGGTTGGCAAGTCATTAATTTTTGCTGGAAGACAAACTATGATATTTAATCACTCTGTTTTCTAAATGTGAAGAGTTATTCCCTTTCCTACACATCTCCTACGCGGAGGAAACTGAAATCAGAGAAAGAAGTTGAAGCTGGGGGACTGCCCAGGCTCCTGGTAGCCAGCAGCTCTTCTGCTGATCAACAAGGAACTCTGTAGCTGAGCAAATTGGCAGAAAACAATCAATTCTGTCTCAGTTGCATCTCCATTTTGTTGAAATCAAATTACTGCTGCTAAATGTTTCCATTCTGACAATTCAGCCATCTTTTGCTATTACAAAACACCCGAAGCAATTAAATTTCCAGCTGCATTTTGCCACCACTTAGAAAACTGTATGATTTGGCAGCCACCTTTTCAGATTACACTGCTGTTAGCATGATAATTACTTTAAAGTAACGAATACATTCGTCAACAGGTGTTAGGAATTAAGAATAACTACTGCTGGCCATCAGGCTTTTGATAGCAGAGATTCATTAGGTAGAATACTGTGAATGACACAGGACAGCATTATCAGGCTGAGACCCTCTGCATGTATACTGCAATATGGAATTTGTCCATACTACCTCAATCAAATGATTTGGTAATTTTTCTAATATCAATTAACAAGCTAATTAAAGTCCAAGACTCAGTTCAGTTCATAAATTCCTTTTTTAAAGGAGAATGCAATTTTGTCTCCATCATTGTTTATTTCTAGCTTCCCTAATCAGTCTTGGTGGATGAAATGATTTTTTTTTTCCACCATTACTTCCAAACCATTGGTAAATAATCTAACTGTACAGAAAAAAGACAAATTACCTTTAAACAGGACATGTGAACTGTCAAAAAAACAAGTTACTTTGCATGAAAAATCATGCCGTAAACGTAGCACGACTTGGTACACAAAGTTCACACGCAAGGGAAAGTTTGTAAAACAGCCCATCGGAACAATCTTAGTGTGAGCATTTCTGTGTGCAACAGAAATTTATGTCTTGTATTTCACCTCCTTTTTTTTTTTTTTACATAGTTATAAAAAGTAACAAAGGCAACAGACGACCATGAGTTTCAGTGTACTTAAAATTTTAGAAAATTTTTTAAAGCTTGGGTTTCATAAGATTATATCCCAAATTTTGATAATATTATGTGATATATGAAAGTCTGGTACACACCAGACTGAAATCTTCAGATTTAGAAAGTCACAGGTCTAAAAGCATTTGGAATTGGTGTTATTACACATAAACCTGCAGGTGCCTGAGGCCATGAGCAGCTGAGATAAGGTAGTTTTTAAATTTGATTAAAAGCAAAAAGTGTGGAAGTCAACAGCAAATACAATGGAGACACAGTAGTACAAAAGCAGCAATAACCATTACTTTTACGGGGTTTGTAGGAACAATATGAAACTCTTGTCTTCCCATACTCCCTACAAAGGCTTGTGAAGAACCTTTGGCATACCACTGCAAATTAAGTCTGTTAACAAGTATGTATCTTAGCTTTTCTTTCTAATTAAATGGAAAAAGTTTTTCTCAGGAAGCGAAGAGCACAGAAATGCAAATGGAAAGAACTGACAAAGTTAACATCCTGCTTCCACAAATATCAAAGTGTTTCTTAAGTGACATTTTATACACTACTGCGATTTTGTACCGATTATATCAGAGTTTTACTACTGTTTCTTGCTCTGGGTTAGGTACAAATCTGACAGTACCTAGAACAAAGAGCAGAAAGTCAACAGAGCTAACGTGTAACCAACATGGCTCAGCCATTAATCAGACCTTTGACAAAGGAAGTAAAAGTTTTCAATTAGTAGAATAATCTTGAGGTTCTACTGCAGGGCATTTTATTCCCTATTTATAGTAATGCTCATTCTTACAGGTATTTAATTGTTACTTTCTCACCAATGGAACAACAATTCTGTCCATTTCAGATTTATACTCTTAATTTGGCAGCTTCTGGTTTGTATCTGAAAGAAAAAAAAAAACCTACAACACACCCTTCTCTTAAAAGCTGACTACATTATGTCACTACCTAGTCTTTAAAATGTGGGGAGGGGGGTTTATGGTTACACATTAAATAACAGAATTTTAAAACTATGACTCCAAAGTACTATTTAAAATACACTGTGTGCTTTGAGGTGTTCTTCACCAGAAAGCCAACCGTGTCCTGGGCTGCATCAAAAGGAGTGTGACCAGCAGGTCGAGGGAGGTGCTCCTGCCCCTCTACTCTGCTCTTGTGAGACCTCACTTGGAGTATTGTGTGCAGTTCTGGTGTCCTCAACATAAAAAGGACATGGAACTGTTAGAACAAGTGCAGAGGAGGGCCACAAGGATGATCAGGGGACTGGAGCACCTCTCCTATGAAGATAGGCTGAGAAAATTGGGGCTGTTTAGCCTGGAGAAGCAAAGGCTGCGTGGAGACCTTATAGCAGCCTTCCAATACCTGAAGGGGGCCTATAGGGATGCTGGGGAGGGACCCTTCATTAGGGATTGTGGTGAGAGGACAAGGGGTAATGGGTTTAAACTTAAACAGGGGAAGTTTAGATTGGATATGAGGAAGAAATTCTTTACTGTGAGGGTGGTGAGGCCCTGGAATGGGTTGCCCAGGGAGGCTGTGGATGCTTCATCCCTGGCGGCGTTCAAGGTGGGGTTGGACATAGCCTTGGATGGCATGGTTTAGTGGGAGGTGTCCCTGCCCATGGCAGGGGGGTTGGAACTCGATGATCTTAAGGTCCTTTCCAACCCTAACTATTCTGTGATTCTATGATTTTGTTAGCAGCTAATGTCATATTAGAACTCCACCCTGCACACAAGCAAAATGGACTAAAGCATTTCAGCCTTCAGTGAATTCTGCTCTACATGCAGCATATCACAACCACTGCATACTAATAATCAGCTTTGATTGACAGTTCTTTAAATTAACGGCATTTGGACAGCAGTAGTAAAGATGATCAAGTCTAAAAACAACATAAAAATTAACTGGCAGAAAGTTCAGCCTGCTGTAAAAACCCCTAAGTGCCTCATAATGGCCAATATAAGCTTCTTTGTTTCTGCTGGTGTTTGAGTTAACTAGCATGTTAATTTATAGATCATTTTGCAGCATGGTATTTTGGCCAAGATCTTCCTCTTTATGGCTTTCCTTCCATAGCTTCTCTTATTTACCATTTCATTTACCATTTACCATTATCAAGCACCTATAATATTTGATGATATAAGGGGCCACTGAGATCTTTTCTACTGCCACCAAAAATTCCCTTGGGAGAATCACCTTTGACACAAAGGCAGAGAAGAAAGAAGAGAGTGAGACTTTTCTCACCACAGGAGACCACCACCACCAGAGATAACACAACAGCCCTATTACTACTAACAGCATAGGGTTTGCAACATGCAAACAAGGAGGTTTAACATTACCTTAGCTCTGCTGGGAGAGCTGAGTTTGCAAGACTTCGCATCCAGCATCCCCTCATTTGTCTAGACTCGAATTCTATACAGAAAACAGCTAAACGACAACGAGCCCAAGCACCCAAATCTCTCCTATGCTCACAACAGAATGGATTCACTTCTGCAACTTGGTCTGAACCTACGGTTTGCAAGAAATGCTTCTGCTGTGTAAGTGCCCGTTTACATCTATCCTTCCCTGCTGGCACACTTGCCAGTCCATCCCGCTGACAGCATCAATTGCAGTCACAGGAGATAGTTAGTTCATCACTCTAAGCTGAGCTACTGTGTGTGTTGTTTGCTGAAGCTGCTGGGGTCTGATCATAAATACGATAAGAAGCAAACTGGAATAAACAGCATCCACAGATAGTTCAGCGAGAAGTCAGGTGCTTCTTTAAACCCTTTGGACAGGCAGAGAGGAACAGCCTGTACTTTGTTTTTTATTTAGTTTTTATCTAGCTCATTGCTATTCCTAACTAATTCAGCCTTCAGAATTTCATAAGCAATTTAAGCTCTGCAAGGTCACTATTTCCTGAAGGGATTTTAATTTTTTAAATTTTACAGATGGTTTATTCAATTCGGACCCGAGTTCATAAACAATTTTTGAAATACATGGTTTACAGTTGTATTCTAATTGTAGCAAGATGAAAGAGGAACAGGTCTGACTTTTTTTTTCCTAGCTTCAGGCAGAGTATTTTTCCTTTGAGCTATACATTTCAGACTTTGTGAAAGCATCTGAAAGGTAGGAGAGCCAGTATAAATAAGATTTTCTTCCTGCAACTCAATAGCAAGTCCTTCCACCTGACACCATGTGTCATATTAAAGTTTATAGGTATTTGGAAAATATCTCTATCTCTTTACCTTGACACCAACACATACCTGGATTCATTACTTAATTACAGGCTCTTTCAGTTATAGTGTCAGTGTGTAAATGTGAATGGTGATCAAGAGCACAAGCACTGCGCCTCTCCTAGGGAAGTGCAGAACCACATTTATTCCAGTTTAACCTCACATCTCTTTTTATTGTATTTGAAAGTAATGCTGACCAGGAGACAAATTATCATTCAAAGAATAATCCATTAAAACATACTATTTGTATCTACATTTGTTACATTTTTTTAATGTTTTTATTATTTTTTTTTTGAACTGGTAATATCTTAATTAACTGGCAACATTTACAAAATTCTCCTTGGGTTCAATATGCCCTAATGGGAATGCCATTACTCAGTTATTGCTCATCAGGGATGACATCCAACCAGCTGAGGCACTATTCACGTCTAAAGTGATCTGATCACAATAATTTATGGCATTTAATGACAAATAATCTTTTACTTCTACCCTTCTTGGCCAATTGCACCCAGGTTCTTACATATGACACCATTTAATTTCCATTAAATGGAAACATGTTACCCCTTTGCCAGCAGGCCTTACAGATCTATCTCCTGTTTTACATAGAGCCTCATAGCACAGAACTTGGTATTTTCATCGTGAAATATGCACATTTATAAGCATAACCTTCTTTTCAGTAATAAATGCTACAAAGTATCTCCTTATAGAGCACTTAAAAAAGGGCTTCCCCCAAAATTATCTTCCTCTACCCCAGCCCAGCAGCGTCCCTCAGTCTTGTACTCAAAATGACTGGTCTAATACATCCAAAGTTTCTCTTTTTCTCCCCCCCCCCCCCATTTTTGCAGCCATTTCCAACTCTACAATCTCCACAGCTTAAACAAGAATTAGTGGTGCAACCTACTTAATTTGTCTTCTAGGACTTAAAAGAACTTGATTTTTTCCTAGAAAAATTCTGTGCTCCATAATTAGGGCACTTTATTTTAATGGTAATCAAATATTCTGTATCTTAAATTTTATTTTATACATGTATTACTGTGCGTTTTAAAATACATGCATAATAAGATACTGTAAGTACTTTTTGCAGTGAGTCACCAGCTTCGCAGTTGCTGTTCTGAAACAGTATTTTTAAGCTTCAGTTTCTACAGCTGTGTCCAACCGACCACTGCTCCTATGCTGAAAGCCCTTCACTTTAACGCACATATTCCCACCAGGGACAGACTACAAAATAAAGTCTCGGTCTGGCTGCCTTTTGTAAGTGTCAGGCTCTCACAGAGCTGTAGAGGTGAAAATTGAGAGCATTAGAACAAATGACATTGTTGACACCCTGGACACAGATATAAGCTCTGAAAGCATGTGCAGAGGATTGTAAAAATAATTAATTACTTGGATTGCAGGCTGATCATGTGCCCTAAAATAGTCAGATCATCTCCTCTACCAAGAGCAAGTGGCTGTCCTGATTTCCTTTCCAACAAACTCCCTTCTCTGCAATTAAGAACAAGTTGAATACAAAGACTGTGTTTGCCCACTGTCTTCTTCCTGCAGAGGGTGAAATACATTAGACAATAAAAGTCAATGAGCCTGCATAACACAAGGCCAATTCTGGTGTTGTCTCGGAGGGGTTATGACAGACTGCAGCAATCTGAGATGCTGATGGTATAAGCTTATACAGCCCACTAGGAATATTTACTCCCCATTTCATATCTGCCACAAAGCCTTAAAACCTGTTTGCTGAATGTCACTGTTTCAGCTCATCAACACCCAACACAATGATCAAACTCTATTCAGTGGGGACCTGATATTTCCTCTGCCTTTTCTCTGCTGAGCATCATGGGTTAATAAACTGTGAAATGAGTAATGACATCCTTTCTATGAATAATAATATCTCTGCCTTTTAAAATTTTTAGTTTCAAAATTGGGCACAATTATTTAAATAGATCAACATTCACTTGGAGGCACAGTATTTCCAGCCAGGTTTAATTATTCCTTATTTTTCAGCTCCCTTCTAAGTCATCGAGCTTGTTAGAAACTATCTAAAGCAGAATGCTTCAATAGCAGCTGCCTTAAAAATAAATATTCTCTCCCCATTTCTACAATAAAAAGTAAAAAAAAATAAAGAAAAAAAAAAAGATTTAGACTACAAATAAGCTAAATAGAACTGTCAAAGTACCTTTATCACCTTCAGGAAGTTTCATGATACCGGTGATTAAAAATACAAAAGAATTTAGAAGATCAGGTATTGCTGGTTTATTTACAGAGTTTTCTTTATTATCTGCGGTGATTTGATAAGGAAATCTGAAATAAGAAGTAAGTATACTTGAATGTCTACTGAAAATACAGCGACATGGCCAAGAGGGCTTGTTGCACCAGGTGAAAGCTGCCCTTGTGGATGCTTTGGCTGTGTTTTGTTCACCCAAACCCCTGTGTCACTCCTTCTCATGCTTTAGCAAAACAATGATATTAATAGCATCTCACTTGTGCTGCTGCTGCATTTGTTTTTAATTTGGGATTGGGCAGCTACCAGCACATGCTGCTGTCAACATTCCTTGTTCTCTGATGCTACCTCAGTGCATTCTGGTGCCAGTTCAGTATCTTAATGCCAGAAGAAAAGCATGGGGTTCACTGCCCATTATGTGCTTTTCTGCTTCATGCTCTCCTGGACTGGAAGGATTCCTACCAATAACCATATGGAGGCAGATAAAAGAGAATACAAGTGAAAAAAAAAAACAAACAAACAAACAAAAAAAAAAACCACAAACTTATTTATCTCAGTGTAACAAGCATATATGGACTGCTTTGTCAATCTGGGCCAACTTAGGCATAGTCACCAGCACAAAAAATGCTGGAGGCTTCAAGAGAAACTCCTGAAAGGATATATATGCCTGCTTCAAAACAGGTCCGGAGAGGCCCAGCAAACAGCTCAGAAGCTCTGGCACTTGACTGCTTCTACTCCAAGGAGAACCAGACCTGGAACCACCATAGATGGCCCTGAGCATGCTGAGCTGGCTGCAAATGAGAGATGTGCCCAGAGCCTCCATCTCTGCACGTATGCTGTGCTATTCCAGCACAAACCTCACCAAGTACATAAAGGACACCCATCTCATAGCAAAAGGAGAAGGGGGGGTGGGGGTGGGGGGTGTTGATGTCAGGGGACACACACCACATAAAAAACAGTTACAAGTGCTCATACAGCACAGGCTGGAACTAAGCCTTTTTTGAGGTACCTGAATAGAACAATGATGTTTCCCTTTCCATTATCTTCTCCCTCAGTATCTGAGGCACGTAATTATTAACGCTAGTCTTAAAAGTAAGCTTGAAGTCCCTTAAGTCTTATTCCCCAGCCCTTACCCTGCTCTGACACACTGACTTGGCACCTGCCTGTACCATGGGAGGCCCTGCGCACCACAGGACCTAGTGGGTGCCAAAATCACACTGTGTCAGTACCTCTCCTGATGAGAATCCTTGAAGAAGACAAGCAAGGAAACTCCAGAAGCCTCACTAAGTCATTTTCCACATAAACAAGTAAGTTATTAAGTAAGCAATTCAGTGGTTTTACTTGCACGAAGCTAACAGCTAAAGGCTCAAAAGGAAGCATACCAAAGATCTGGTTAATTCTTAAATCTATATATGCTGCAAACTAACATATGCAAGTCAGGAATAACTACAGCAAATAAAAATATTTCCTGTATTTATGTGAAACAATAACAAATGGAGCTATTTGTCATAACAAAACTAGATGTTTCAGAATAAACAAAGCCAACTGCTTATATTTTAGAGTTATTGGGAGAGGCATTTCAATAAAAGACACACTGCTTTTATATACACTGCATTTTTACATGCGCAGAAATTTACAAATTAAGTGAAATGTAGTCTACCAGAAAGGAGCTAAGTGCCTGCCTGAGCCAAGGGCCTCTAACACCCAAGAGATTTCTGAAGTGCTGAGGTATTCTGATTTTACTCTCAGGCAAACCTCAAGCACTGGGGAGCCTTCACCAACGCACTAGCTTAATCTATTCACTGGAAACACAATAACATCAAACCACTTTTCCTCCCAATCCCTCCTTTCAGTCTTTTTCATCCCAATAATTTTCTAGACTCTCAATATCCGCAATTCTAATTTTCTATGTTCTCAGCATCCAAGTTTCTCTTGGATCAACTACCAACTCACAAGCTATTAAATCCATTGCTCAGCACAGCGTTTTCCTACTAAATGCTTTTCTTCTCCAGGTCTTTGGCTTGGTTTCAGTTACCTATTTCAGTTTGCAGTGCCATCTATTTTTGTTTGCAACAGCCTTTTCTATCCACCAACCAGTCCCTTCCTACAGCAACAGCTCCTGCTCTTACCACTATAAACATCCTCTTCTAGACCAGCTTTACCATATTTATTTCACCAGCAGTATTTTCTTTAAGTCCACGTCATCCCAACATTTTGTTTCTGCAAAGATCTCAGACTCTTTTGAATGAGCAACAGTTTTGCTCTTCAGTTGTAGCTTATGGTAGCCAATGTTATATGTAGTTTTGGAAGTAAGTCTTGTAACTCCTACCAACAAGAAAGGAAACAAAACCACACAGTACAAAAGCTCACAAACATACCTATTTATTTAATACATATGAAATTTGATGGAATAGCTACAACCTTCTCGTATATGTTATAGTTTAAAGCTTGGTCTGTGTCCATACTGGGAAGTAGTATGATACCGCAGGGTAAGTGCTACACTGGACCTGAACAAACACCTACCACAGACACATCCCAGCCCTGCTCTCAAACACTGGAAAAATACTGCCTTTTTCACTTGTATTAGAAAAACAATAAAGGAACAAACAGAAGTCAAATATGCAAATATTAATAATTCACATAGGTAACTTTGCTGAGATGCCACATTCCACCACCTCCCCAGTGCCACTAAAATTCCACAATTTGTTCCCACATCACCACAATTTGTAAGACAAACATATTTCAAAACTACAAGAGACATGCACAAAAAATATGAAAAGTAAAACGCTTCTTCATTTCAATGTTAATAATATTTCTAATAACTGTTTTCATTCTAAGTATCTTGAAATATTAACTTTTTTACAAAACTCATTAATTCTATGAATTATACATTAATGCAGTAACTTCCAAACAACTACCTCTGCTAATTTCTACTGTATTAGCAATTCTGCACTGCTTGAATAAATTTTTTCATTGACTGCAACAGCAACAGGCTAGGACTATAAATTTTTTAAGTACTGGGGTATTGGGTTTTGAAGAATTAAAACTAAATGAGGTATCTTGGGAATACTGATAAGACTTCGGCACTTCGTAAAGATACTCTGTTTTCACAGCAGGCAGACAAAGGATGATTTTCAATTTATTTGAGTCACTAAAATGTAGGGTCAAACAGAACTAAAACATGTCTGTTTTCAAAATTCAATGCAAATTCTTGCAACTCCAAAGACAGAGCAGAACATGAAAACTCAAACTCCTTCTAGCTTGGCATGGATTAGTTTGGTCCTCAAACATAACTCAGAGTCTAAAAGGTGACAACCCATTGTCAGTAGTCAAAAGCCATAAGGTAATAGATACAGAAGGTGATAAAAAATAAATTGCATCTTAGCCCTAGAAGACTTCCCTCTGCTGTGAAAATCTGCCAGGACTGGCCCGGCAGCAGAGTACCAACTGTTCCCAGCATGGAACAGTCCCAGATCCCAACAACCCACTTCAGAGGTGATCCTCAAGGGCACCTGGCTGAGAATTTCAGAAGACAGCTGCTTATTGCAAGATTTCTTGGAGGCTTGCTAGCCTGGAGCCATTTTCAATAGAATAAATAAATTCATATAAGAACATTGATTTAAGCAGAATATGAATCTGTAGTACCTACAGATGTCAACCAACCACTGATCTCAACACTTTTCAAGGATGATACTCTTAAGTAATCATTCTTTGACATTTGTTACTAAATGCTGTAATTTAAAGGTCTTCATATTCCTAGCAAAAAAATGTTGCACAAACCCCAAACAGACATTTTCCTTTTTCAGTCAGTGCAAAAAATGGGGCAAATACATATTTTCTACTTGAAAATTTGTATTACAGCACCAGCACTAAAGCAAGAATGGTGATAATACATCAACTATAGTATGTCAACAATAAAATCCAAATTCTGTTCTCCTTCAAAGTCCTGCAGCGCCTAATTGACTTGAACAGCAGATTAAGATCCATGAAGTATTAAAAATAGGGGCTTAAATTACAGTTTAATTTATTAGAAATTCTGTTTTATTTAACAGTCTATAAACTCTGGCAAAAATTCTACAACTTTGGTTTTATTCATTTTTTTAATTAGTTTTTAGAATGATTACATTACATAGAAATTCTAATGAAATATTTCTTGGTTGATGGCCTCCTCTGTTACCTATTCCAGATTTTCTGGTTATTAGGTATTTCTCATGCATGTCGGGCCTTTCGTTTTTAATGCTCAGAATAATCATGAAGCCTGATGTTTTGTCATTTATTTTAAAATTAAGATGACCCTGAAAACTAGCTCAGTTAGTCATTTCTGTATGGTAGTACCTTATCATTAAAGCAGCAACATTTTCCCAACCTCCATAATTAACCTTTTTGTAAAACTGAAAGCAATAGTAATCTGTCCTTCGAAAGCCCTTCTGGGTCTACTTAGCACATTCTCTAACAACTAAACAGAAATAAGCCAGCAAAAAAGGATAAAAGGGAAAAAAAAAAAAAAAAAGAACCACTCTGCCTAGAATAAAATTGGCTACTTTGTTACATTGTTCTATATCAGTCATAAAAATATCACAAATCAGAATTAAAACCTCACTTAACTTTTTTTTTGTCCACCTTCTCCCCCCCCCCCTCCAGTCATAAATGCCCTGCTTTAATTTTTATCCCTATACACCCATCAGACACTGGTTAAATTTGTATCATCAAATTGCTTTTTGCATAAAATTATTTCCTCTTTTACATGATTGTTTGCTTCTACTCACTATTTAGATATCAATTTTTATTGATCCAGACAGTGGTTTGCATATTGTTTCCAACAAAAAGGAAAACTATGTCGTGTAAATTCAAGACACTACGGAGGAGCAAGGCTCACAATGGCACCTGCCCTCCTTTTTCAGAGAAGATCCTTGCAGGTTTTTCTGCTTCAGACAGGGAGAGAAGATGATAATAAACACAGGCTTACTTTATAAAACTGGATACAGTATTAAAGGGAAAAATAACAGCAAGAGAACTTTGGCTTATGTTGACAGGCATTAAAATAACAGCGCTGATTTACCCCAAGAGCTTGCCTCTCGCATACAGAGACAGGACAATAATGCTGGCAAAGTTTTATTTATCATTTTTGAGCTACTTGGCATTTGGGATTGAAGAGGCACTTATAAATGACAAAGCTGAGATTCACACCAGGCAGCCCATGCACACGTCGATTAGCCATTCCAGTACCATCATATACACCATGGAAAGCCTCTCCTGTGAGAGACTGCAATATTATTTAAATTATCAGAATAATTTAAAGTTTTTCAACTGCACATAAAATACAGGAAATTATACTTATCTGCTACATTAGAAAACCACTATTTTAAAGTTAGCATTTGGAGACCTACCCGTTTCTGTTTGGCTGAAATCCTCTATTTCATAGTTACAGAGAAAAGGAACATCAGCTATACAAATTTGCTACAGTAGCAGAGATGCAACTCAAGTTTGCAGGAGTTAAAGGAATCAGGGTCTTGGCAGATGGGGTTTTGTTTGTTTGTTGTTTGCTGTTTTCATTTTTTCTGGCAGCTATCTGAAGCAGTTGAAGAGTTTTGAATGATGGCATAAATCTCAGTAGAGATATAGCGAGCAAAAGCAGGTGAAGTGAACAAAGCTGAAATTTAATCACATTTCTATTATAATCAAATATGTATTCTCAGTTGTGTACAACATATTATAAAAACAGACAATGAGCTAAACTGCGATTTCAGCACTGTAAATAGCAGAGAAAACGCACTGATCTCAGAAGAGTACTTCTGGCTTCTCACTGGTGTAACCAAGAAGAATTTTGAACAACATATGCTAATTACATACAATATAATCTAGCAATCTGTACAGCCAGCACTGAAACTCAACTTTGATCACCCTGCCAGAAGGCTCATCGTTCTGAAAATTTGCTGCAGAAAAAAATATAACCTTGGTTTTGCCATGCAGCAAGTTAAACTTTGAGTCAGATTAAAATACAAGACATCAACGCACACACAGCAAAATATCTACCTACTAGTTTGCCTTCCCAACTCAGTTTGTGGATAAAGTATGATTGTGTAACATAATGACTCACCACAACCACAAACAAAAATACCCTGCAAATGTATCTTTCCATTCTTAATTTTACATAATTTGTCATTTGATTAGTAGAAGCATATAATTAAAAACAAAGCCCCAGTAATTAAATTAGGAACTGATTTATTTCTAAGTTGTATTCCTTATGGTGAGGAAGCAAGCAACAAAACTCAGCCTACATTTAGAGAGAATGCCCTTAAGAAAACACGCCCATTAAATAACCCAGGAGAAAATGCAGATTAGTAAAGGCAGGAAACACAGGCAGCATCATTTTGAAAAAAAAAAAAAAAAAAAAAAAAAAAAAAAAAAAAAAAAAAAGAAAGAAAAAAAAACCAAACAAACACAAACAAACAAACACAAAAAAACCCCAACTTTTTCTATATACATTGTAGGGTTTATCTTAGCTATAATACGCATGTAGCCACAGTTTATCAATTGCTTTTCTTTAACAGACAGAAATAGCCCCTAAAGATTAATGCTGTACCCACTGTCTTCATCTCCTTGGCCCCAAACTGGATTTTATCAGGCTTAGTAAAATTGAGTATCTTGTCTCATTTTCATCTACTCTAACTGGACTCACTGTAGCTTCATTGACACATGAAGTACTTTAAAGCCTAATTACTCTTACCCCTAGCAAGAGGCAGAGATGCCTTTCCCTCATCACAGGGACTGCTTTTCAAGCCCATGGAAATTCCCTCACAGGCACGTGCCTGCAGCTTGGCAAAAAGCCCAGCAAACAACATGGAAAACTGTCCCACTGCTTTCCCAGTGCACTGAACTGGGTTCTTCCTGTTTAATTCACATATGAATATTGACCACAATTTTCATGTTCCTGAATGCTATCCAAGAACAGCGTGGAAAACTGTCTTGCAAACATTTTGATTTAACACTTGCAGACTTTGATGAGCATGAGTATTTCCCCTACAGGTAGGTATGCAACAAGTACCTTCCCTGCATGCATTTTAACATCTACCCAATGAACTCTTCTTCCAAATCATCTGGCTTGAACCTGACGTTACAAGTAAACCATAGTACATATGATCATTTGTTGCTCCTGACACCATCCCTTTTTTCCTCACTTGAAAAACTGGTCATCTTAATACCAAAGAAAGTTTGTATTAACATAAATCTATTCCACTTAAGCACTGGCTTGGAAAACGAATTATTAAGTCTTGACAAAAAGAATATTTATGAGATACAGAACAGCCTTCTGACATGGAGAAATCAATATTTTTTTCCCTCAGAATTCTCATGCTCATCAAAAAGATAGTATTTATATAGAGAAAAGAACTCTAAAGGCAATAGCAAGCATGGTAGTCAGTGCAATAAAATAAATAAGACAATAAGTTAAATCTAATGAAAGATCCTAAAATATGTCACAATGACATATTATTTTATATACTAAGGAAAAAGGAAAGAGTTCTCACAGCTCCAGGGGACATGCTGCCACCAGCATATGTAGTTGCACCCACGCCCACAATTTAAAAATTTTATTGTAAAGTGGCACATGAAGCTTCTCTTTCAGGACTTATATTACCATGTATTCACACTGAACACCAGCATAAACCCATGCTGTTAACATGTAAACAAAATAACCTAAAACCCCATCTCGTTACCAGCAAAACCTCCATTAAAATGCATTGCCTTAAGTGCAGCCCACTAAGAGCTGGTTTTCCATCAAACATGGGAAAGTCAAGGTGCTGCTTCAGCACCCATTTACAACTCACACCACTGCTGTGTTTGGTGTGGGTGGGAGAGCCAGCTGCCTTTAGAGATGATTCAAGGTTTCCTGGAGAGGACTTACACACAAACTTGGACCCCAGGATTTGAGGACTTGCCCTTCTTTCAACTGAATCCTTGCAATTTCTTAAAATCCCAGCCATACTTATCCTTCTATATTCTAGTTATCACAAGCTCTGAAATAGGAACAGTATTACTTTTTTCATACTTATTTTTAAAAGTTAATTAATGTTTGTATACTACCTTGTTACATGCTTTGATGGCTGAATTCCATTATTATTGATTTTCTCATACATGAGTGCACAAGACAACATGACTGGCATTTTTTGCTTCAAACTGATGCACTACTGCAATGGTACTGATGGTCATGGTTGAGATGCTGTACAAGACCCTGTTCAGAACTGCACATATTACTTTGCTAAAGTAAAGCTGACCCTACCCAGCACTACTGATCCTTCATTAAAATCACTTGTTAAAAATCAGAGGTAAAAAAAAACAACTAGTTTCCTCACTTCTAACTCATGTTGCTCTTATTTTCTTCTGCTTATTATATGGGTTAATGAGTAAAAAGTACTCCTATGGCCATTTTTCAAACTCACTGATTTATATATTCCGGTGGATTTACATATAACTTTTCTCTGGGAGCTTTAGGCCTCTGAAAAATGCAGACCACCCCCCAGGCAGGAAAGCACAGGAGAGCAGCCCACTGCAAGCACACACCTACAAGGAAAGGAAAAGCCATGTTAGGAAATTATAAGATGAAACCAAGATCAGACAGCCTGTGATATTTGTAGTGTTAGAACTTCGAAGGGAAAAATTAATTTCTCCTGTTTTCACGTACCAGAGTTTAAACGTTCAATTGCTCTACTTACGACACTGTGATTTTATTCCTAGGTTTGCCATCTACTGTATTTCTAATCTGGGATAAATGAGGACAGAACCCTGTTTCTAGCACTTATAAAGGGACATAATCAAGCCTCCCTTAGTGGGATATTAAAATTAGTTACAACACATAATTGTTAAAGAAAAACACCTGGAGATCTTCCAGTGAAAGGCATTAAATACCAGAAAGCATTATTATTTTTACAGCATTTGAGTGCATTCATGTGCCATTGCCTTTCCTTCTAGAAAAGAAAGGCTCAGAGGAGCTCAGCTGACCTAAGTGTTATATATTTCCCTCTTATGCTCTGTGGTTCTGTTCAGGTCCATTATGTAATTTAAATGGTAGTTCTTATTGTTCAAAAGAAACTATATTTCTGAGATGCTTCTGATAGAAGATTATTTTCATTTCATTTTGTGGTAGTTTGAATTCTCGTCAATCTTTTGTGTCTTTTCTGTTCAGTGCTAGCTGCTTTATACATTAGCTGGTAGCGAGTTTTACATTCCAGTGTTATGGGAAGAGACTGTAGGAAAAGATCATCTTCCTTTTGTACTGCAAAAGGAACAGTATTTCATTTGAGACAAAAGGAGCACATGTTGAAGTCAAATATCATTTGATACTGCAGCATAACATCCACTTTTTTTAGACAGGTACAAGCCAAACCTCTGGGAGCATGCAGTACTTGGCATAAGAGGGCAGTAAATAAGTTGGCACTGGTTTATGTTAGGCCAACTTAATGCCATGCTATCAATATAAAAAAATATGGTGACTGCATTTATCAAGAGGTTGAGAAAAGTAACAAAACCAGGGTCTAAAAGCCATTCTTAAAAAAAAAAAAAAAAAAAAAAAAAAAAACCAGTTAACATAGATTCCTTTTAAGTGGGTGTGGAGCTGGAGAAAGAACAGCACCCTGACAATGCACATGCATGGGATGTTAAGAGAAAAGAAGGGTTTTTTTTTTTCTTTAATCTGTGCCTGCTCCCTCTTTGAAGGTGTATTTATGTGTCTATGACACAGGTAAAGGTTTACAATTACCATATGTTTGTAATTCAAATGTGCTCACCAACTTCAGAAGTATTATTCTGGCCATGACATTAAAAAACACATTAGCTGACAAGCCAGGCTCCTACCCAGGGTAGCAGGTTACCTGAGCAGAGTCTTCTCCATTCCCTCCATAAACTTTCCTGAAGTTGATAAAGGGTATGCCTATCCTGTGTCTGTTTGGGTCTTTAAAAAATCTTCCCCTTGAGACTATTCACAGTTGCTACATACTGAACAGTTTTCAAAATCCAGCCATCTATCTATGACCAAAAAAAAAACAAAAACAAAAAAAAAAAAAAACAAACTCATAATGCACAAAAGAGGTCTATGGAGAGAAATGCCTATGAAATCTTGATCTTCTGATTTCATCTGCTAACCTAGATTTGGATGATAGCAAGAACTTCAAAATAAGAACTTCACTGATAATATCCTAAAAGCCAAGTTTATGTTCTTTAAACTGTTTGACGGAGCCACAAAACAAGTCCCTTTGTCTCCTCTTCCAGAATTTCCTACAATACCTTGTGAAAAAATTCTGAATTTAGCATAATTTTATGCAAAGAGAAAAAACAAAACAAAACAAAAAAAAAAAAAAAAAAAAAAAAAAAAAAACACAAACCACAAATACTTTTGGGCCTGTAATTTTGAAGCTATGATTAAATAGTAAGATGTATCTTCTGGAGTCTGTAAAATGCTGCCTTTCATACATCACGGTCCTTATTGTTTAGATGTCAATACTTTCAAACATTATTCACACAAAGCTTGACATTAAAGCAGAGCTCTGAGGAAGCCCATGGCAGGGGGGTTGGAACTCGATGATCTTAAGGTCCTTTCCAACCCTAACTATTCTATGATTCTATGACCTCTCTGGCCCTAGCAAATTCAAAGATGCTTCATGTCATACAAACCAACCATGACCCTCTTCTCTACCTTCTATCCCAAGGGTGAGAAGAGGTTCAGTTTACTTGGAAAGACCATATTAATCAGTATAGCAAACTCTAAATGCGTAAGGGTGCAAAAAACATGTATTTAGAAATTGCCTTTTCCCATCTAATTTGCTTTGCCTTAAGGCACTCTTGTTTTGGTAATGGGGTTTAACCATACTGACCTCTAAACTCAACACAATGGAGGCAGCATTAGTACGTTCAGATGTTTTTATTGTCAAACATTTTTTGCTTGGGCCATAGATGCTGTAGATGAAACCAATACCCAAAGAATAAAACCCCACCATTCATCTGCTTACACTTGACCATAGCTATCTTATTTAGGCAAAACACATGATGCAAGTAGAAGAGCAGAAAGCTGTGTACTGAGTTTACTTTGCATTAGAAATCATGCTTCTTCAGCACAGATTCTGACTGGCAGGGTGGAGGTCTGTACACTTCAGACACAGAAGCCTCCCAGATGTTCAGAGTGTGCAGCTACTCTTGGTATCACCCAGCACCCCTTCTTGGATCCATCTGACATTGAACAATAACCAAGATTACACAGTACAGGCACTTGAAAGGAAGAAGCCTTTCTTGAAAGGCTTTCTAAAAATGGTAAGAAAAAAATGTTTTCTGTTCTCTCATGAAATGCATCCTTTCCGTGGTGATTAACATAACTACTCCAAGCACGGTCAGCAGAGCTGTCCTAAGGGCACCAGACTGTGATCACTTCCATTTCAGGAATCTGAAGGAGTGAATACTGCTACATGAAAAATTTTACTAAAACTGTGAACCTTGAAGATTTCAGGAAAAGAAGCACTCGCTTTGCATCAGTGAAACTCTGCATCTTCCTTTCTAATTTACGCATAGGGAACTGAAGGAAGAAGCGGGATTCACTCTGCAGAAACTGTCTTGGCTCTCAGATCTACAGCAGAACAACGTAAAAAATTCATACTACCCCTGGCCCTACCGTCCCCAGCTGCACAGGTCAAACCTTGAACCCTCAAAGCTGCCTGCTTCTGCTCTCCAGACTGAAAGTCTGACTTTTATTCAATGCCTGGAAATTACAGTTAAATGAGAGCTTTCATTTACATCAGGCCCACACAATGCAACTGCCCGAAAGCAAAAACATCTCAATGCTAGTCACAAAGTACTGACAGATTTTTGTCACATAACAGTCATCACATTTTTACAGCCATTCTGGAAGTCATATGTTAGTAGGCATATATATATATATATATATATCATGTGTCTGACTTGAAGGTAAAAACAACAAACATTTCAATAACATGCAATAAACATTCTACATTCACACTAAACTGACCACAGGAAAGTTGTAAGACTTCCTAACACTGAGCCACTCTTCCTCATCAATACTTTTAAAGGACTGGCAAAATGATAATAAGATATAAAAGTACTTCTCATTCATTCCACAATAAGCCTGCAGACATGGCAGCTTCTGATTATTCTAGTTACAACACATCACACAAATCTTCGTCTGTTAGTTGTTTTATTACAATACTGAGCATGGCTGCAGTGACACAGCATCCCATTTTCACCCAACCCCTCCTGAACGCTGATGGCAAAGCTGTATTTTATAAACACTTCCCAATTATTTCCCTCAGCCTGGATAAGACACACACTGATGAGCACTTAAAAGTTCAACATCTTCTCTGAGATCTGAAAAGAGTGCCTACTTGAAAGATCTCTCTGCAGGGCAACGTGGATTTGAAACACAGATTCCTCAGCTCCCTGCAGGATCTCACACATATATCTCCCCGAGGAACTTGGCTCTCCACAAATAGAATCATAGAATCATAGAATAGTAAGGGTTGGAAAGGACCTCAAGATCATCGAGTTCCAACCCCCACGCCATGGGCAGGGACACCTCCCACTATACCATGCCATCCAAGGCTATGTCCAACCCCACCCTGAACGCTGCCAGGGATGAAGCATTCACAACTTCCCTGGGCAACCCATTCCAGGGCCCCACCACCCTCACAGTAAAGAACTTCTTCCTCAGATCCAATCTAAACCTCCCCTGTTTAAGTAGACAAGGTTTAAGTTTGCCTATGAGGTCCTTCAAGTGCCCAAGCACTGGTGGTAGGTCACATAAAGAAGAAACCTTCAACTACCTTATTACTTTCACTGAAGCGTATATTTGCCTAAGAACTCTATGCAAACACTCTACTCCTTATATTTTAGTAACAATCATCTGGTGCAATTAATAATATCATGTTACGTGGACAATGATGTTGAAGAGGTAATAGTCCTTTGAATTTCTATGACGTTCTTTATTCACTCCATCCATACTAAAGGAAATATAAGCACACCCCATGTAGGTATTTCAGCAATACCACTCTATCTAAGCCTGTCATACCTAAAAGAAAACTTGGACTTAGAAAAACACTGCACACCACAGAGCAAAATAGACATGCTGAGATGAGTCTCATTTTGCACCAGTAACTTACATTCTGGTTCTGCACTGCAAGGTGATTTGATGAGCCAAAATTAAGTACTTTAGTAGAATCATAGAATAGTTAGGGTTGGAAAGGACCTTAAGATCATCGAGTTCCAACCCCCCTGCCATGGGCAGGGACACCTCCCACTAAACTATGCCACTCAAGGCTCTGTCCAACCCAGCGCTGAACACCGCCAGCGATGGAGCATTCACAACTTCCCTGGGCAACCCATTCCAGGGCCTCACCACCCTCACAGTAAAGAATTTCTTCCTCAGATCCAATCTAAACTTCCCCTGTTTAAGTTTGAACCCATTACCCCTTGTCTTATCATTACAGTCCCTAATGAAGAGTCCCTCCCCAGCATCCCTATAGGCACCCCCTTTCAGATACTGGAAGGCTGCTATGAGGTCTCCACGCAGTCTTCTTTTCTCTTCTCCAGGCTGAACAGCCCCAACTTTCTCATCCTGTCTTCATACAGGAGGTGCTCCAGTCCCCTGATCATCCTTGTGGCCCTCCTCTGCACTTGTTCTAACAGTTCCATGTCCTTTTTATGTTGAGGACACCAGAATTGTACACAATACTCCAAGTGAGGTCTCATGAGAGCAGAGCAGAGGGGCAGGATCACCTCCTTCAACCTGCTGGTCACGCTCCTTTTGATGCAGACCAGTATATGGCTGGTTTTCTGGGCTGCAAGTGCACACTGAAGCCAGCTCATGTTCATTTTCTCATCAACCCACACCCCCAAGTCCTTCTCCGCAGGGCTGCTCTGAATCTCTTCTCTGCCCAACCTGTAGCTGTGCCTGGGATTACTCCGACCCAGCTGTAGGACCTTGCACTTGGCAAACTTTCTGAGGGTGCACTCAATCCCACTGTCCATGACACTGGTAAAGATGCTGAACAAGACCAGTCCCAACACCAATCCCTGAGGGACACCACTCGTTACTGGTCTCTAGCTGGACATCGAGCCATTGAGCACTACTCTTTGTGTGCGGCCATCCAGCCAGTTCTTTATCCACCAAGTGATCCACCTACCAAATTGATGTCTCTCCAACTTACAGACAAGGACGTCGTGTGGGACAGTGTCAAATGCTTTGCACAAGTCCAGGTAGATGATATCAACTGTATTGCTATATCCCATTTTGGGATTCATTTTTGGTCTTGCTAATTATCCTGAAGCATACAGTAGTCAAGAGTACAACCCTTGCTTTTGATTCTTGTGGAAATGAGTTGCAATTGTACATTCAGAACAAGTACAACGTATGCACAAATTTATCTTCATTATCAGTCTGTTTTCAATGACAAGAACAGTTGAAACACGCCAGTTTGGTCTTATTTATGATACTCGTGAGAGTCCAGATATGCATCTAAATATTCACATCCATATCACTAAGACATCGCTAACTTCATTTCTTCAAATGTAAAATGGGAATAATAATGCTTAACAGCCCACATTGCTCATTTAATGAAATAATTAACTAGAGGCAATTTATGTTCCAATTTAGATACCCCTTACAACTACAGAATAATAAGAGAATTTCACAACAAGTAAGTCATGGCACAGTGCCTTCAAGGCAATTAAGTGCCACCAACACCTGCTGAAGCCCAGTGCCACAATGAAGGGGCCACTGCTCAGGTTGTGACTTGGAATCTGTTCATTAAAA
This sequence comes from Amazona ochrocephala, assembly GCA_039720435.1. Taxonomy (NCBI): domain Eukaryota; kingdom Metazoa; phylum Chordata; class Aves; order Psittaciformes; family Psittacidae; genus Amazona; species Amazona ochrocephala. The sequence goes on from CM077881.1 coordinate 37,557,211, forward strand.
AAAATAAAAATAAAATGCAAAGCCACATGAGTTAGCATGGAAAGTTTTTTCCATCAGTGTGAGCATTTCAGCATATTCAAATCAGTAGAGGCTAAAAATTGACTAGTCAACCTTCATGCAGATTAGAAAGCTTCACTTAGACTCATCTTATTTAGCAAGCTCTACAAAGCTCAGCCTAAATACCTAAGTTACTGGGTGTAGACATGTTTCACATTAATCAACAATGTTATCAGTAATCAATTACCTTTCCATAGGTCTCTATGGAGTTACACACCTACAGAAAAGTAGCCTCTGCCTGGAGAGACTTTTTTTTTCTTTTAATGTCTAGTTTGGTAAGGAGAGGAACATCAGAGGCAGAGGAGGCTGCAGACCCCAGGAAGAACTTTGTGTGACTGCAGGTGGGCTACCACAAGAGTCAGGGTACGCTTACCAACCCATGAAAACACAGTACTGACTGGATGAAGGTTACCGTTCAATCCTACTTCTGCTTCAGCTTTCAAGATCACCATAACATATATTGAAGAACACTTCCATGCACATTTTCTTTGTGCTGTCAGCAGAGTACTTTGCCAAGGGTAAAGCAGAATTTAGTAGAACTCAGTCATTTAATGATTTATGCTTCAGATTCTTTGTGAGCCATTTACAGCTATGAACTTTAACACAGGAGTTTAGGGATACCTTCAGGAACTATTAGCATAAAGATTCCTTGTTAAGGATCCTCAAATGTTAGAATTCTCAAATGACCTTTTTCAATCAGAAGGTCAGAACAAACATTCAATCAAATTGCTAAATCTGTCATGCGCAGGAGCCAAACATCTGTGTTCCTATGGAAACCGCTTCAATTATGTTTGGGGTTGACATTTATTAATCTTTCTATTATTTTACCATCTCTCAAAACTCACCTGTTTATCCAAAAATTTCAACTTCTGAAGGCTGATCTCAGTCACTTTCTTTGACTCAAACTTCAGAATAAAATGGCTCTTCATTCATGAATATTGAACGAATGGTGGCTTGGTTGGGATTAATATGTATGTCACAATCTGAAAAGAAACTGAATGCCTGAAGTTTGCAATTTATAAAATCTCAGCTGAGCCACTCTTGTCCTTCACACTTCCTCCCCACACCTTCAAAAAGGATACTACCCTATTTCTGCAAATAGTTTACACAGACTTTACTTTTCTTACTCTTATTGCCAGTTGACTGCTTAGCCAGGATTTTTCCCCTGGATGTACCCATCTTAGCTGATTTTCCTTGCTACATTTATAAAAAAGTCCATAGACGTGTTCTGCTTCACAAAACTTTTTTATACGTGCAGAAATCTGTATTAGTGTAGCTTGGGAAGACTGAACCAATTTAGCTAAGAACAGAAACTGACCCAAAATCCTGTCAAAAACTTAAAACCTGAGTTTCTTTTATCTTTTAGATGAACACACCAATTTAATAAAAAGTGGCATTCTTCTAAACTTCCGTATTAGACTCACAGCTAAAAAGTGAATAAAAACTTATTCATAGGAGATTACAGACCCAAAGTGAGGAAACCAGAGAAACAGTAGCTCCCATGCAGGTGGGGTAAGGCCATCGCTCATGAAAAAGCAAAATTTTATACAATTATTTTCAGTTAACTGGAAACATTACCAAGATATATTTTCACTGGTTTTATTTATTATGATAATAGCCATGAAAAGAAAAAAAAAAAAAGGAAAACCACAATAGGAAGCTCTAAACGAGAGACCAAACACTTTCAAATAGGCAAACTGTGTAATTAGGCATTCATTATGAGATAAATTAATATCCAACTTCTTTTTAACGTAAGAAGAAAGCAAGAAACTAAAACAAGGCCACTGCTAAAGCCAGACTATTCCAGAAGAATATAAAAGCTGATATTTCTTAACCTCTACAGGCTTTCAGAGAAACATTTATTAAAATTTGCCCCTCTCACTAGCTCTCTTGCCCTGGGATGAGTGTTACTATTTACAGACATTGTTCCACATTACTGCCCATTCCCAGAGAAGCATTTCTGCTCTTGCACCCTGTGGTCCCTAACACAACCCCTGCAACTATGCAGAATTGTACTGTATCAACTTTTGAGCATGTTACAGGCATTTGTTGAACCTACCAAGCACTACATCAGAAGACTCTGGGTTTTTTCTTAAATTCCTCTTTTTATTTCCACACATACCACCACCTATTACATGTCAAGTTAATTAATACCACTGCTCCAACTACAAACCTGGAGAGAACACCTTTATTTTTTCCTTCCACTTCTGCCTTCTCAATATACAATTCACTTTTTCTACTTTTTTTGAAGTTACTCCTGTACTCTGCCAGCAACAGACCAGGTGTACTTGTACAGCTCTAGACACTTCTTTCTTTTTTTTTTTTTTTTTTACCAATTTCTGATTATTGCTATAATAACCAAAACAGCCTTGCCCTTCACGCACAAAACATATTTCCTCCTGAACAGACAGAATTTGCCATGGGCAGGGAGGGACACCTCGCACTAAATGTCACCCAAGACTCTGTCCAACCTGGCCCTGAACACTGCCAGGGATGGAGCATTCACAACTTCCTTGGGCAACCTGTTCCAGTGCCTCATCACCCTCACAGTAAAGAACTTCCTTATATCTAACCTAAACTTCCCCTATTTAAGTTTAAACTCATTCCCCCTTGTCCTATCGCTACAGTCCCTGATGAAGAGCCCCCGTCAGCATCCCTGTAGGCCCCCTTCAGATACTGGAAAGCTGCTAGGAGGTCTCCACGCAGCCTTTTCTTCTCCAAGCTAAACAGCCCCAACTTTCTTCACATTCATGGTCTTGACAAGTCAATGTCAATCAAGGCTACCTTTACCTGACAATCAACACCACTTTTGACTACCCCAGACTGAACCTGACTGTTTAGCAGCTTTGATTTTCCCATCTGTTATGCATCAGCAAAGCTCAGAGTTCTTTGTAACATTCCCAAGTGTGATAAATGTCACTGTGCAAAGCAAACCCTCTATTTCTCCACTTTATCAAGCTGCTCATTGCGTGTACCTTAACCTGGTTTTCAACCCAAAAGTTGGTTTTCAGTGAAAAAACACTTCTGAGGTTGACATTACATTACAGCGTCATCACTGTATAATCAGCTACCCTCCATATGTCCTGTGGCAGTTACTGCACTGGTCAGACACACTTCCACAGACTGAAAAGCTTTTCTAAAGAAAAGCCTTTTCTATTCGTAAATTTTTGTTTGCAGATTTACATAGTAGCTCCTTCCTGAACTTTTGATATTTTGTGTTATCTAACAATAATGGTTTGCTCAAATACCATCACTTTCACAAATCTTTTTGAAATAAACCCTGATTTAAGCTAACTGGAAATATGTGTATATCTGGCCTCAACTATGGGACTGCCTTTTCAAGGAGCCTACTATTTTGGTGCAATTTTCAGGTAAGTTTCAAAGGCTTCTTTCTCAGACCCTGCCTTTCTCAGTGGCTGACAAATATAACTTTTTTAAGTACTTCACTGGGAAAGCAGTTCGAAGTCTTTTAAGGCTATAATACTGTTTGAACCTTCCTGTTTTGGAAATCATACACTACTGTAAGTCAGAATAGACCTCCAAAGGTCCCTGTCCAACTCCATTGCTCAGAGAAGAATTAGATACAGAATCACAGAATCACAGAATCACAGAATCAATAGTTAGGGTTGGAAAGGACCTCAAGATCATCAGCTTGTCATTGTGTCAGCTGGGACAGTTAATTTTCTTCCTAGTAATGTAGAGTGCTGTGGTTTAGATTTAGTATGAGAATAATGCTGGTAACACAGCAATGTTTCATTTGTTGCTAAGTAGCACTTACCCTGAGCAAGGACTTTTCAGCCTCTCATGCTCTGCCAGTGAGGAGGGGCACAAGAAGCCAGTAGGGAGCAGAGACGGGACACCTGACCCAAACTAGCCATACAGGAGAACATCATGCCCAGTATATAAACCAGGGTGACATGGCCAGGAGCCACCAATCACTGCTCAGGGACAGACCTGCATTATTTGGGTTTCTTGGAGTTTATTTCTCTCTCTCTTTTTGTTATCTATCTTTTCATTACGATTATCATTATATAATTATTACTATATTTTATTTCAATTATCTCAACCAGTGAAGTTAACTTTTTTTTCTGATTCTCCTCCCTATCCCACTGTGGGATGGTGGGAATGAGTGAGTGGTTGCATGGTATTTAGTTGCCAGCTGGGGTTAAACCACAACAATACTGTTGAGTATTTCTAAGGATGGAGACATCACAGTCCCTCCGGGCATGACTGCCACCACTAATCAGCCTTGCACAGTGAAAATTTTTTTCTCTCTGGTTGGAGTTTCCTGTGCTGCAATTCATGACCATTTCCTAATGTCGTTTCACTGTGCACTGCCAAAAATCAGAGAAAGTCTTTCCCCCCCTACCAGGTAGAACCACTGGGCTCAAACCACAACAAACCACTACTCCTCTCTACCCAGCCCCTAACTGCTCAGGAGCAGCATTCAAACCACTGCACTTCATTTTTCAGACACACATGCACATTACCTATAGGGAGATTAACACATGCTTACTGCCTTTTGTTGGAGTTGGGGTTTTCTTGGTTTGCTGATCTTATTAAAATAGCCAGGCACCAAATACCAACTACACTGGTGATACAAGCTCTGGGATGAACCATTCTCCACTTGGCTGCTATCTTTGAGAAGACTCAGAAAGCCCTTCGCACAATTAATAGTTCCCCCCGTCCCCTCCGCCCCCCTCCCACAAATGAGCATTTTGCTGATTATTACACTGATACTCAGAACTTTTAAAGAACAACTGGGGGAGTGTTGGCATGCACTGTTACAGTGACTGTTAATACTGCCAACATAAAATAATAAACTTCGCAAGTTTTCTAGTACATAGTGCCAGCAGTGTGTTCTATGGTACATTGAAAGCTCACCATCAAGTACTGAAACATCATCTGATACTGCAGATAGCTTCCAGACAGGCAGGCAGACTGACTACCTAACTTTATTGACCAGGCAAAAGCAAGAACCTGGACCAACATTTCAAAACCAGACACACATACACACACCCAGCCTGCTAAATTCAAGCCCCCTGAATAACAATGCCTAACTTTGTAGAAAGCATAGTAAACTTGTGATTCTGACAATCAAATTACTTATTCTGGTACATAAACATGAATTCTTATACTTAGGTTCAGAGTAGATTTCTGAAAATCCAGGCTCCAGATTCAGGTGAATCTGGTAGTAAATCAAGTAACCTACATTATTGCTGGAATAGTCACCCTGGCTTGGGGTATAAAGACAGAGCACTGTTTTGGTCTTATTTCCTAGACAGTATGAAGTAAAAAAAAAAAAAAAAAAATCAAACTCCATAAATTGAATGATAGAACAGCAAAGGGGATAACTTTGTAATTAGCATAAAAGATCATAACGACTCTGAAAGCCATTTGACATGAAAACAGATGCACAGCAACATTAAAAATACACCTAATTATGCTCAAAGCAACCTAACAACTTTCCAGAGTAACATACATACAGATATGTGTTTCCTTAGGATTTAAAATTAACTACTTGATATATTGAGCAGAATAACGATCTGTCATAAAGAGATCTTTTAAACAAGATACGTACCCACCATAATACTTTAATCGTACATCTCTGTACTTTAGAAACACACCTGACCTTCTGCATACTAAGAATTCATTGATTTTCAATAATTCTTAGTGCTCAGCAGGATCCTTGATTCTCAGAGCAAGCCAACAGTGACTATTTGTAAATCTGCCTGCTAAATTATAGAGCACCTTAACAAAAGGTGTCTGAGCTATTTTTTAGCAAATTGATCTTTTGAAAGTTTAAAGAAGTTACATGCACATCTGCCACTGTAGTGCTCAATCCTTGTCATTATAGTTTTATGAAAATAACAGCTAGGTTGTCATTCAATTTCTTTAAATAGTAAAAAATATTTTTAGATTTTACAATCAAGAAATGGCTTTACCACAAGGGTTATGAAGTTTCTTGAATTATACTGAAATAGTTCTCAGTGTCTTTGGGCCTGGGTATCACATCACCATGCACACGACGAAGGAAAAATAACATGCAAAAAGTTCTCCTTTTTGTCCTTGTCAGCTATGACAGAGACATGTGTCAGCAGGATCAGCTTTTGCCTACGAGTTCTTGTTTTTCCAACCCTGGGTCTCCCTCAAGTTAAACAGGCAACACACTACAACTGCAGGACCACTCTTACAGATGCTAGGATGACTGGAAAGAGATTTCCTCAAGATCAAGATGTCAAAATACTCCCCTTATTTTTCTCACTTTGCTTACTGTTCCCTTGACTGCTTTTGTCAATCTATTGCCTGTCTTGCCCTTTATTTGATTTGCTTCCCGTCATATTTTCCCTTAGTTTCCAGTTTTCTAAAGAAAGTCTTACAAAGAATGTCAGAGATGTCATTTTTACACAAAATTTATGTTGGATTTAAAGACTGGCTATTTTGATTTTTGAATAATGCTCAGCTCAACTTTACGTATTCTCTTTGAATAGTTACATCGATTTCTGGGGTTTGTAGGGGATGTTTGGGGTTTGGTTTTTTGGCTGGGGAGGAGGGGAAGAAAGAGGGTATCAGGGGTGGTCTTTTTTTAGTTTTAATAACTTGCAGGTTTTTTAAAAGTTGCCTAACAGTCTTTCCCTGTAATCACAGATTCACAATGCTGCAGCATGTACTCCACAGTGAATACCACAGACTGTATGCCTTCCAAACAAAATTAAATGAGGTAAGAAATGCCAGGACTGGGGTAGAAGCTAAATAGCAGGTACATGCTTCAACATATAAATTTCCAGTTGACTGCAGCACAGACTGCTGTCTCATCAGTAAACACAACCTGGCAGTCACTTTTACTTCATTAGTAAAATACCACACTTTCCCATTGCATTGTTATGCATTTCTTTATTAAACAGCATTTATCCAGTGGGGCAAAGAAAAAGCATGAATGTTCTCATACCAAAAAATGTTATTTTAAAAAAAAATTAGGAATAGAAGCAAGACGTGCTAGTACAAAAGGACGTTATCTCCCCTTGGCTAAAATGACCTTTTTAAAACCAAGGGAAAACTTTTAATTAAATCCGAGTTGCTTCTACAACTGTGTTAAAACTAGGAACTTCTCATTAAATTGAGGTAACTATGAAGTACCAAATGCATCACAGTTAAAAGTAGGTTACATACAGTACATTGATTCATATATGATATACAATTTTTATAACAAGCAGATTGATGTGAGAATAATTATTAAAAAAAATGAGACATTAAATCTATGCCTGTGTTACAGATTGTTTTACAAATATATGTTGGAGCATGTCTATTTTACTTGTAAACAAAATAGTGGTTCATTTATAACGAACTGATTAATCTATACACTGGCTTGCAGTTGTAGAATATTAAATATAGCAGAATGGCTTTTTTTTTTTTTATTTGTTGACAGCCATACAAGTTGGAATTAAACATATAAGTATTTATCTTTGTTTAACTTTGAGTAACAACCACTAGAATTGACAGGACTTATGTAGCTAGACTCTCAATACTTTAAAAACATATTCTTATGCTTATATGCTTGTATGTCCTGGGTTCAGCAGTAGCAGTCACTTTTTCTCCTTCTTAGTAGCTGGCACAGTGCTGTGTTTTCGACTTTTGGCCTGGGAACACCACTGATAACACCCATGTTTTTAGTTACTGCTCAAATGTTTAGTCTGACCAAGGACTTTGAGTCCTATGCTCTGCCAGGGAAGAGGGAAAGCTGGGAGGAAGCAGAGACAGCACACCTGACCCAAACTAGCCAAAGAGGTATTCCATACCACAGCACGTCCCACCCAGGATGTAAAAACTGGGGCAGGGACCTGGAAGAGTTAGTTCACTGCTCAGTCGGGCTGGGTATTGGTTGGCGGGTGGTGAGCGATTGCATTCTCTTTCCTTGTTATTTCCCTTTTCATTATTATTACTGGTGGTAGCAGCAGTGCTTTTGTGTCATGCCTTAGTTACTGGACTGTTCTTACCTCAACCCATGGGAGTTACATTCTTTTGACGCTCCTCCCCATCCCTCCAGGAGCTGGGGAGGAAAGGGGCAGAGAGCTAACAAACTGTGTGGCTGATTTACAGCTGGGCTTAAACCACAACAGTTTTGGCACCCAATGTGAGGCACAAAGGGTTGAGATAACAACAGGATTAATAGCCACTCATCACAATGCTCACTTATTGGCTCTCAAGGTTGTTGCTCTTGATCTCACAGGTTCAGCATGTGGTTCCACAATTGGAATTTCAACTTACTATTTACATGAGATTTGGGACAGCTTGAGCAGCCAAACATGGAAAAAATCATAGAATCATAGAATCATAGAATAGTAAGGGTTGGAAAGGACCTCAAGATCATTGAGTTCCAACCCCCCTGCCATGGGCAGGGACACCTCACAATAAACCATGCCATCCAACGCTATGTCCAACCCCACCTTGAACGCCGCCAGGGATGAAGCATCCACAACCTCCCTGGGCAACCCATTCCAGGGCCTCACCACCCTCACAGTAAAGAATTTCTTCCTCAGATCCAATCTAAACCTCCCCTGTTTAAGTTTAAACCCATTACCCCTTGTCCTCTCACCACAGTCCCTCATGAAGAGTCCCTCCCCAGCATCCCTATAGGACCCCTTCAGGTATTGGAAGGCTGCTATGAGGTCTCCATGCAGCCTTCTCTTCTCCAGGATGAACAGCCCCAATTTTCTCAGCCTATCTTCATACGAGAGGTGCTCCAGTCCCTTGATCATCCTCGTGGCCCTCCTCTGCACTTGTTCTAACAGTTCCATGTCCTTTTTATGTTGAGGACACCAGAACTGCACACAATACTCCAAGTGAGGTCTCACGAGAGCAGAGTAAAGGGGCAGGAGCACCTCCCTCGACCTGCTGGTCACACTCCTTTTGATGCAGCCCAGGATACGGTTGGCCTTCTAGGCCGCAAGCGCACACTGCCGGCTCATGTTCATTTTTTCATCAACCCACACCCCCAAGTCCTTCTCCACAGGGCTGCTCTCAATCTCCTCCCCACCCAACCTGTAGCTGTGCCTGGCATTGCTCCGACCCAGGTGTAAGACTTTGCACTTAGCATGGTTAAACTTCATTAGGTTGGCATCAGCCCACCTCACAAGTCTGTCAAGGTCCCTCTGGATGGCATTCCTTCTCTCCAACTTATCAACTGAACCACACAGCTTGGTGTCATTGGCAAACTTGCTGAGGGCGCACTCAATCCCACTGTCCATGTCACCCACAAAGATGTTGAGCAAGGCCGGTCCCAACACCGATCCCTGGGGGACAACACTCATTACTGGTCTCCAGCTGGACACTGAGCCACTGAGCACTACTCTTTGCGTGCGGCCATCCAGCCAGTTCTTTATCCACCGAGTGGTCCACCTATCAAATTGATGTCTCTCCAACTTAGAGAGAAGGATGTCATGGGAGACAGTGTCAAAGGCTTTACACAAGTCCAGGTAGATGACATCAACTGCTCTATCCCTGTCCCTCAGTTCCGTAGCCCCATCATAGAAGGCCACCAGATTGGTCAGGAAGGATTTCCCCTTAGTGAAGCCATGCTGGCTGTCACCAAGCACCTTGTTGGTTTTCATGTGCCTTAGCATGCCTTCCAGGAGAATCTGCTCCAACATTTTGCCAGGCACAGAGGTGAGACTGACTGGTCTGTAATTCCCTGGCTCATCCATTTTCCCCTTCTTAAAAATGGGGGTTATATTTCCCTTTTTCCAGTCATCTGGAACTTCACCTGACTGCCATGATTTTTCAAATATGATGGACAGTGGCTTAGCAACTTCATTTGCCAGCTCCTTCAGGACCCGTGGATGGATTTCATCAGGTCCCATGGACTTGTATACATTCAGGTTCCTAAGGTAGTCTCGAACAAGATCCTCCCCCACAGTGGGCCCAGGGTCCCCACCCTCACCGTCCCCGCGTCTGCCTTCCAAGACTTGGGTGGTGTGGTCAGAGCATTTGCCGGTAAAGACTGAGGCAAAGAAGTCATTAAGAACCTCAGCCTTCTCCAAATCCAGGGTAGCCAGTTCTCCCGATAGCTTCTGGAGAGGGCCCACGTTGTCTCCAGTGTATCTTTTATTTGCAATGTACTTATAAAATCCCTTCCTGTTATCCTTAACATCCCTAGCCAAGTTTAATTCTAAGTGGGCCTTTGCTTTCCTAACCTGGTCCCTAGCTGCCTGAACAACATCCCTGTATTCTTCCCAGGCTGCCTGACCTTGCTTCCACCTTCTATAAGCCTCTTTTTTCCTTCGAATTTTCCTCAGCAGCTCCTTATCCATCCAAGGAGGTCTCCTGGCCCTCCTGCTGAACTTCCTTCTAGTTGGGATGCATCGCTTCTGAGCTTGCAGCAGGTGATCCTTGAATATCAACCAACAGTCTTGGGCCCCCTGCCCTCTAGGGCTGTATCCCATGGAACCTTACTGAGCAGGTTCCTGAAGAGGCCAAAGTCTGCTCTCTTGCAGTCCAGGGCAGTGAGCTTGCTGCACGCTCTTCTCACTGTCCTGAGGATCTCAAACTCGACCATCTCATGATCGCTGCAATCAAGGCTGCATAGTTCTCTTTGCAAGATATACGTAAGTAAAACAACATTTATGTAACAGGTATGTGTTGCACATCTTATTCACAGGTATTAGATGCTTACATACAGAGAGAGAGAGAGGAGACAGACACATCTGCTTTCATAAATGTTGTGGTTGGCTTAATGACAATTTTAAGCAATCTTTGAACCTCATGCCATTTTCTTTATATTCTGGATGCAGATTTACTGTGAGAGGGGTACTAGGCAGGAAGAAAGGAGCAAAAGGACAGCTTCTTTGCCCTCCTCAACATGGCCAAACAGCAGAGACTGCAGCAGTTCACAGCCACATCCCAGACTTTTTTCTTTTAAAGAAGTAATGGCTTACAAAGCCATTTCTACCATAACCTGCTTGCTCCATCTGTGTTATAGCTCATCACAACCATTGTGGAAAAGACCACCACAAAAAAGACAAGTCATGCATTTTACATCTGAACCCAGGACCAGACTGCCAGGAGTCAAGCAGTAACTGTGCTGTCCAGCCAGTGAGGCAGTTTCAGCTTTGGCAGCAGAGTGGAGGTCCATTGGAGCTCCATCTGCTGACGCAGACAACAAACTTGGCCAGAGCTCATTGGAATTATCACATCCATAATTTCCACAGATCTTTCTTCTCTGGAAGAAACCTGTCAAAAATCTGAACTAGTGACTAAATCATGGAGAAGGGAGTAAGACCAACTTTTCTCGGTGATATCTGATGGAGAATTACAAGGGGGGGTGGAATCCAAAACAAGGTGGGGGAAGACACTCCCCACAAAACAAATGCAGACTTCCTCTGCCAAAACCTTTTCCATGGACTTCAATGTGGGAAGTGAAAGTAAAGATCTATGTATGTGGATTTATTTTTTTAATATATATGTATATGTATATTATATATGTATTAAAATATATATATATATGCTAAGGACCACAGCAAAGGGTTCACATTGGAAGCTGTACGCAAGGAACAGCAATTTGATGAAAAAAAAAAAAAAAAAAAACACAAAAAAACCCCACAAACCAAAAAACTATAGAGTCACTGCTCTGAACCTCAGTACTGGGTCTTGATTCTGGTTCAAATGTGGTAGCTTCTTACACAAGGGGTACTTGTTTCCAGTGAACTTCACTCTATATTAATGACAAAGTTTCAGACTCTTGATAGCGCCACAAGGCTCTGTAAATTCATAATGCTTTTCAAACATTATAATTTATTCTTTGCCATCCGAGATGGGAAAGTATTTCCATTTTAAATACAGAAAAGGAGACACAGAGAAAACAATAACTTTAGACTAGCAGAGACTCCAAAGAGGGGTTACAGCACACTCGGCAGAAGTGGTGGAAATCAGTGTCAAATCAATAGGTACAACTGATTACCTGCTATCATGGATAATGTTGATAGTGCTGCTTCAGACGAGAAACTTGAAGGCTCTTGTTTGATGATAGGTTAAAGACATGGCATTCACATCTCACTTCAATTACATTGCAGAGGTAGGAGAAATTAAATAGGCGTTAGTCAGCCAACCTTATCTCAAGTGAAGACAGACACAGAAATCACTAATATAAACACATTTCAGTAAGGCAAACACCCCATTACCCAAAACATTTACCATTACATACATCAAAACAGGATTAATAGAGTAAGACCAGAAAGCATTCTTTCAAGCACCAATGCTTTACATGTTAGACAGAATGACATGCTTGAAAATATGATGCCTGACCGTCTATTTAGTCTTCTCAAATGTTACATATGCTTTTAAATGGAAAAGTATTTGCTAAAACACAAGAGCTCTACTGATTCCAGTGCCCTCCTAACCAGAACAAATGCATCCACCCAGAAGGCCAAACATTTCAGCCACAAAAATCAATGCATTTTAACACAGCCAATAAAATTATATTTGAGATGAAACACTCTTATTAAAACCAATACATTTCCCCTGGAATGTATGTAACATTACAGAAACCATCCTGGCATCACTGGAACTCTAAGTAAAAACTGGTTAAAAGGCTAAAGGGGGGGGGGGGGGGGGGGGGGGGGGGGAATAAATAAACCCACCAAAACTATTACCAGTGCTCCAAACCTTGCTAAGTATCAGAAAACATTGAATATTCCAATTTCTTCATCACCACTCTAACCTCATTCATCTTGCCCAATTTAATGCAGTGTCAACAACTACTGGAAAAACATATATTTTAGATCACAGCAATCTCGGTTTGGCAACAGCTTTCCTTAATAATACAGTAAGTGTACAGAACATCATAGTACTTCCTCTCCCTCCCCGGGCCTTTATATTTACCTATGTGTTTTAGAAATTTCCTTTAAAAATCTCCCAATTCATATGTGTATTGCATGGATGCTATGGTTTTAGGGGGGTTTCCTGTGATGGGACAAAGAAAACGCTAAGACCCGCAGGAAACAATGGCTCAGCAGAAGAGAAGGCAAAAGTTGGTAGTACCTCCCTTTCACATCTAACCATGCAGCAGTGTTGACTGAAAAAGAGTATTTGCCTAAAATCTCCCTATACTGCCTTGTCACTTGGTGCCTCATTTGTATTTTAAACTATGCTGGAGAACACAAGGTGCCACTTTTGCATCCTAGAAGGAGTGAGAAATCATTTTTTAGGGAAGGTTTTTTCAAATAATGCTTTGTCTTTGCATGTCTTCCTCTTGAAAAGTGACCCAAGTATATAGACTTTAGTAGTAATATCATATGTATGTATACCTATATATTGTTGCCCAATTAGATTATCCTATTTTGACAAGACTAAAATTTCCAAGTTCTTGAAACAATGTGTACTCCCCCTAGTGTCCACAAAAAATCCACTCCAAATGGCAAATGCGCAGAACCAGAGATAAGTCATGCTCAGTCTTAAAATAAAGGCATATAAAAAGTTGAGAATTAATAGGCACCAAATTAAATCTCAGTAACTCACATTTCAAACAGGGGCTAGAATTTTATGAAGAGAGTTAAGGCTGAATACCAATCCGGTCAGGAAAAGACTCATGTAATTGTGAAGAGATGAGCATTTCCCTGTTTGGCTAAAAATATATCTGCTAAATTCCTATTTGGTCACAAATCACTACATTTAAACTGATACACCAGTCAAGCAATTTGTCTCCAAGAAAATAGCTAACATTATAAATTCACAATAAGATTAAAATCAATTATTTAAATTGAAGTTTTCTGCTTGCTGGTTTAAATCAGACCTAAATCACTTCAATTTAAGTCAATTCACCCTCATTGAACCCTGTAATCTTTAAGTCAATGACAAAACTGCCACTGATATCAAGAGAAAGGTTTAGGAGGATTCCCTTCGGCTATGCAAACCTAACTCTCACCTCTTTTTGCCAGAATCACATTTAAGCAATTACTAGCCACATTTGATAAATCTGTTTCATAGACTGACATAGGAAGGCATCTAGAACTACACAACCTCACACTGTAAGACTAAGGACAAAGTCAGAAAGCTTTACCCATGTTGCACCCCACATGTTTATCTTATAACTGGCCCTGGTTGAAAGCTAACTTTATTTCTTTTCTAGGAGCATTAAAACCTGGATCCAGCAGCATGTACATAGAGCTGTCTGAACCAGTGCAAAACTCTGTTCACATCAAATCAGGCAACACCTGTCCACTCACACAGGGTATGCTGGCAAATCAGGGTCTAAGAGTCTTCTGCACTTAAATTGCTCTATTCTGGGGCATATTACAAGTTTAGCATTTTTAATAAAAAGCTAGCTAATGTTTTACTGTCATTGTCGTGCAAGAGAAAGATCCTGCATTCATTATTCACAACTCTCTCCGAAGTCATGGCTGGACTTTGCCAACACATTAATTCTCACTATTTTTCTGGGGAAAAGATCTTTGGAGAAGAACCAACACAGTGAGCACAGACAACAAGCACACACATGAATCCAAATCAGAAAATGTTTTAAGCTAAAAAATGGTTGCATATATAAACAAAAAGGCAATTAAAACAATCAAGCTAAATAACAAACTAATTTACATATTCTCATGGGTGTCTTTATGAGCTCTAAGTGTAGGACTAAGTTAACTTAAATAGGACTATAAATGTAACACAACAACGTAATGATCTTATGCCCACCCTGCCCCAAAATGGCTGTTTTCCTAGATCTCTCATCTTTGTATTTGAAATATTCCTTTCTTAAAAGCTATTTCTGAGCATCCAAAGGGCTTTTGTGACTGGTTAAATTTTTTCTGGGAACTGCATGTAGTTCTGATAAACACTGATGTAATAGAATTTACCACCCATAATGAAGCAATTATCTTTCAAGCTAAGAATAAACATGAAAAATCCAATTAAATTATTTTATTCTCACTAATACCAGTTGTTTTTCTCCTGAAACTTTTCCTCTGAAAACGTACAGAAGTTATTATGTATTGGCACCCAGAAACATGCTTGCGCTGTTGGAATACATTTGGAACATTTTGCTGCTGGAATACATTTGGAACCTAAATTCACACCTTATAGAGAGGCCTTTAAGAAAAATAGAACCCTAATTCAATAATTTGTACACTTTCTTCAACTCTTCTGGGAAGTATCATCAACAGTAGCATTACCATATCACCAAGACAGTCAAGAAATTGCTAGCTTATTACCCACGATGATACCAAACTGCAGATGACTTGTGTAACTTGTCTTTACAGGTCCATTATGGTGAGTACGCTTGCATTGTCTCCATAGTTACATCTGGATCAATTCCTGCATTATTTGTAGAACTTTCGTAGAAGCAGCTGCTGAGCAGAAACCCCATGTAAACAACTTACGCTACTTACCTGGGATATCCTATTGAATTATCTTTTATTGTACCACCAGAAGGCTATTAATAGTGACATCTATTAATAGTGACATTCTCAATAAAATGGATTTTTCAAAGTATACTAGAAATCAACACAGTAGGAAGCCATTTAGAAGTTATTGCTATACCACTGAAGAAATACAAACAGTTATTAAATGTATTTTTAACGGGAGAATTTTTTACTATATGATTTTCTACAACTGCACTCACAGTTTTAGCTCTTAAATTGTTGCCTGATAAAAACAAGGGTGGTGCCAACTTTGCAAGGAAATTCTAAATTGATGACAACAAGTACAGCATATTCAATATATACTAGTAGGACTTTAAAGACTAACAGGAAATAAATGTCTAACCACAGAGAACCACATGAGGTAGAAGAGGTGCATCAGCGCAGTGCGATCCAGATCAGTCCAGGAGCAAATGCGCAGCAATAAAGCAAGAATGAGGCTGTATTCACACAGGTTTCCAATCATAAAACTATGGGTATTGCATTGGAAAGGGAAACTTTTTTTAAGATGGTTTAAGATGTAAAGATAGGGCTCACAAGTGACACCAATACTATCTCAGAGAGTGCTGGTGCACCCAAACCACATAAAGGACAATTTAGGGGAAAGGGAGGGGGAGGGAGGGCAGGCAGAGACAAAATAGGCAAATTAAAATAAATAAAGTAAACCTGGTAGATGCCCTTCTAGATTTTCAGATTTTGCCCTGCATCTATGCAGAATCAGACACGTGGATTTGGGCCAAGAAACACACAGTTATGATTTTATTGAACAATCTTTATTGGAGGAAAGGGGCTGTTAAACTTTCATTTAGAGCTTTTTTTAAAGGTAGTTTAGTAAAAAGGTTGAAGCTCTGGGGATGGTTATTCTAAGATAAGCATGCAAGTTCTACAAAACCCAGAGTAAGCCTGCTTATGCAGAACAAGGGAAGAAAAAGAAAAACATTCTCGAAAAATCAAGGTCATCCCATTTTCCACTTGTCCTTTTCTTCCCCAAAGAAATCTTTTTTACATCAAAATTTAAGAACTCTTCTGGCCACTTTAGCCCCGCAAAGCACTGAGTGAGACCTCCCACCTTTCCCTTCCTTTCTCATGCTAACAGAGCTTTTTTTTTTTTTTTTTTCCAATTTTTTTAAACACCTACTCCAGCTGTTTTCCAGTGAGTTCACCTTTGCATCACCCTTCCCACTACGTGACCACTTAATAGCTGACATTTGAAGCCTGGAAATTACTTATGTTCACAAAGGGGGTGTCCTGACTGACCTCTTTTCAAGAGAAACTTAATCTGCATTCTCTCTTCCTAAATGCATCTTTTTCCCTAAACAAAACAACCTGACTCACTATACATCCAATATGAAACTCAAAATTTTTTGGTAACTAATCCTTTACTTCAGAAGGAACTCAGCTTTACAGGTTCAAGAAAAATCAACTTCCAGAAACAAACGAAGTGAAAACCATATTATTCTTGAGAATGCAATTGTTGTATAATCCCCTCATTTATAAGATTATTCACTGAATAATGACTTTGGGAATATCTTGGGAAGATCAGTTTTATATATCTATTAGTTGCCAGTTCTTAACCTTATCACTTAGCCTGTTCTCTCAAAGATGAGTGCCGTAATATCAGGTCTGTCTTTTGGTTTTGTTAGTCCTAGCCTATAATACATGAGAAAAAGGAAACAGTTCTTAATCTGCTCTATCTAGCTAAGAACAAAAGGAAATAACACACTTGAAGAAAACGTGAACTTTCTGTAGAGCCCCAGCTACCCACCTGTGTTAAGCAGACCAGACATTAGGAGACCATGGAGAAGACCAGTTTTCATTCAGGTTGCAGGGAGAGAAAAAAAAAAAAAAAAAAAAAAAAAAAGGTATTCTAGGTTGTAAGACAGCATGTTTTCACCAGATAGCAGAACTTCACATTTATTACTAAACAGTTTAAAGACTCATAAGGGAAAGACAAGAGCTCCCCCAGGAGCCTGGATGGATCAGCTGGCACAGTCTATTCTTGAGAAGGCTCTGCCTGGCCAAATAACACAGCTCAAAACCACCACCTCACCTTGAAAAAGTGGTGGAGCTTGGACATTTTTTAGATTTGTTCTGGTCTTGTAAGAAACTAAACTGAATACAATTTTTATACAGGCAGGCAGGCAGACTGCCTCTTCTGGTGGCAGTGGCCAGTTTTCTTGCCTGAAAACAAGTTATAAATAGCAGTATTATTCATGCATCAGTAGCAGACACTCAAACGCATCTCAAAGACAGAGTGACTGTAAACCAAGCCAAAGCAATACATACAAATCTATACCATTCCCAAAATAACCTCTTTTGTAGCTCTCGGCCAAGGAGCAGCTGCATCCTCCCAGTACAGCAAAAATGTCAAAGGCATCTTCCTCTTTATCCATTTGGATGAACTTGCTAAGAGAAGCTGTGCTGCTGGAGCAAATCAGGTACAGTTTCAAACAGAGATTAAGTGACTCTTGCAAGCTAGAAAGAGCACTAGAATAAGCGGAATGAAAGGGAAGAAAGATTAAAAGAAAGGTGAAGAGGTGACCTTCTTTGATGAAAAAATGAACAGGCTAAAAAAAAATATATATATATATATATATTAAAAAAGCACATCCAAAACCCAAAAGCTCAAGCCTTTCCAATGGTATTTACACAAACCCCAAGCAGGAGCAGATTATTAAGATTTCTGAAATCAAGAGACATGATTTTCATTAAATAGTATGTGATAATAGTTAATAGTTTACATATATTTGGGGAAAGTTTTTTTCCTTTCAGATTTCAGGAAAGGAAAATAGGTTATTTTTAAAAGCCTACTTATTAGTATATACTCTGTACAAAGTGAGACATTAATGATTATTTTCTAATGAAAAAAATTAACAGATGGCACTCTATAGGCAAGTCTCTATTTTCCCCATTTAATATAAGCTTTGACTAAAGCATGGTGTACTATCCAAAGAGTTTGTGACTGAACATGACCACCCAAAAAAAGTTGTGTGAAATGTGTTTAAATTATACTAGCAATTTCTCATCTGCCATTAATGAGATAAGAAAGGTATGTATAAGCCAAAAGATCTGAATGAACCTATTTCAGAGGTACAAAGCACTGTATGTTATTCCAGTCAGCAATTAAGTATTCCCTAATATTTTACGTAACAAGTTTTCAGCCACTAGGATTGTATTATCTTCTTTGACTTCAACTGGTCACTGAATTCAAGCCCCCTACCCCCAAAGATTTACTGGTTGCAGTTACATGTGTAACTTTGCAGAGGGAATCATAGGACTATTACTTCACAGATGTGAAATGCTGTAACTCCACTCGCTTAATTCTCTGTACAGTGTATTAAAAAGGAAACCAGTAAACTAACTGAACTGCACAGAATGTATCTCAATGACAAAAAGCAAAAGGGAGTTTTCCTCACCACACTCTGAATGCACTTCTTACATGACAAGGACAACCTTCATCTAGCTAACTTTACCTTCCACAACCCTTGGCTGGAAAACAAAATTGACAGGGTCTGACTTCTGAAATATACTGCTCAGACACAGAGGGATTTTTTGCTCTGTACTACGTAGAAGACATGATTTCAGCAGTGTTTTCTAGCTGAGGACAGAGAGAGGCAGCTTCAGCCACCACAGCACTAGCATAACCCCTTCTGCGCAACTCCTTTTGGTTGATAGCCTTCGGGGGGGGGGGGGGGGGGGACACACAAAAAAAAAAAAAAAAAAAAAAAACCACACCATCAAGCCTTACTTTGACCCAAGTGGGAATTTTTAACTAGCACTAAACTAACTCCCCACACACACCTTCTCTCCTACTTGGGGGGGGGGGGTAAACAATTCGTACAGTAACATAACAATAGCTATTTATTTGGTTATCACAGATTAACGATGACTACACTGCAATTCAGAAGAACAGACTGCCATTTAATTGCACGTTTTTTGTCCTCGTGCAAATAAGGCACAGCACAGCTTCCTGAAGGCTGATTTTATGTGCAATATCTGGATTAGCAATTAACATTTTAATTAAAGATGGATTAACCAGTATTAGGAAAATTATGTCTGGAACTGTTCAATTTAAAATCCACCATACATACGCAGACAAACATATCTGAGTGCAAGTCATTTTCTGGTTTGTGTAAAAATGACACAATTTATAACAGAGACAGCATAATAATTATTATACATGGAGATAGCTACTGTACAAATATAACACATAGGGAATTTTTTTTTAGAAGCTGTATAATTACCATTAAATTGTTAGATGTTCATTTAGTGAAAGTTCTGACTGCAGTTCAATAAACTCTGCCTATAGACTAGTTCCATTACGTCCTGTTTAAGCAGAGCATAACGGCACAGGAGGACACACTGTTCTAAATGTAACTTGTATTAGCAACAACGTATTGAGATTTTTGTACTTCTTGTTTCATTTGCAGTTTTTTTGCCGCAAGAATAAATTACAGTGTTTTCTGTTCTTGTAGCAATCTTTGCAGGAAGAAGCCAGAATCCATACCATGTACCTTTTACTCAACATCTGGTCTCCTTTTGTCAATGCACCCTGGCTGCTGCGATTACTTTTCCTGGTTTGTTTTGGGGTTCTTTTGGGGGTGTTTTTCCCCCCCCCCCCCCCCCCCCCCTTTTTTGGGTGGGGGGAAGGGGAAGGGACACAGATGCTAATCCCCATCTCACCTTCTTTCCAAACATGACAAAATTATGATCAGGGAGTAAGTGGCACTAATGGCCAAGCAAGTCAAACAGCAGGAAAAAGAATATAATGTGTGGAATATTTGAACCTATTTACTGCTCATTAAAATTATACAATTGCACTTTCGGTTCAGCCATAGAAAGAAACTGGGACAAGCACACTTACAGCAAACAGTATTACCACAACCTGCAGACCTTAAATGTTCTCATCAGCATCTTTTGAACCAATTTGGATATAGCTGAATGATTCCGCATTTATAAACATTTAGTATACTTGGAGGCCTAGTAAATAGCACAATAAATACAATGAAGCATTGATTTATATAGCCAGCCTTTCTACTTTTCAGTACCAAGGTATTTTTGCTTACAGTAAAATACTCAAAAAAAATAAATCCAGATTTTTATAGCGCACTGTTTCTAAAGCAACAGGGAAGAAAAAAAAAAAAAAGTTCTCATAAGCCAATTAATTTCGAAGAGGCAGAGCCTTCTGGGCTGAATACATAGTTCCTGAACATCTATCTCCCTAGATTTAATTCCACTGACATGAGCAGTGATAAAAGAGTTTGCTTCCAAAATGTAGTGAGGTGGCAGAGCACCCACTGGTGGGTGAGGCACATGTCAGATGAGAAGTGACTGCAGCAATTCACAGCTAAGCAGACAAGAATACTGAACACCTTATGGAAAGGGAATAAGCCTTTTCATCCAACCCTAAATTTAAGGCAGTATTTATATAGGTCATTTCAAATTTGAGTATGATTCCCTTCTGTACATCAAAGTCATATATTTAAAACTCACTTTTAAAGCTTGGAAGGAAAAGGAGACTGAACAATGAAGTTACCCATGTCTACAGAGCAACTGGAAAACACTGAGACAGCAGAAATACATTTTGGGGTTGCTTATTTAAGTTTAAACATGACATTAATGAGTGGTGTTCCTCAGGGGTTGGTATTGGGACCAGCACTTTTCAACATATTCTGTCAGCGACATGGACAGTGGTATTGAGTGTACCCTCAGCAAGTCTGCTGACAACACCAAGCGTGCAGTCAACACACTGGAGGGAAGGGATGCAATCCAGAGGAACCTTGACAAGCTGGAGAGATGGGCCAGTGCCAACCTCAAAGTTCAACAAGGCCAAGTGCAAGGTCCCGCATCTGGGTCAGGGCAACCCAAGCACAACTACAGGCTGGGTAGAGACTGGACTGAAAGCAGTCCTGAGAAAGATTTGGGGGTACTGGCTGATGAGAAGCTCAACATGACTGAGCAATGTGTGCTCACAGCCCAGAACACCAACCATTTACTGAGGTGCATCAAAAGAAGGTGATCCTGCCCCTCTACCCTGCTCTCTCAAGAACCCACCTTGAGTACTGTGCTCAACTCTGAGGCCCCCAACATAAGAAGGGCAGAGCTGTTGGACTGAGTCCAGAGGAGGACTACAAAGATGCTCAGAGGGCTGGAGCACCTCTCCTATGGGGACAGGCTGAGATAATAGGGGTTGTTCAGGCTGGAGAAGAGAAGGCTCCCAGCAGACTGTAGATCACGTTCCAGTACCTAAAGGGGCCAATAAGCAAGCTGGAGAGGGACTTTTTACAACGGTGTGTAGGGATAGGACAAGGGGGCATGGCTTTAAACTAACGGGGTAGATTTAGATATTAGGAAGAAGTTCCTTACTGTGAAGGTGGTGATGCACATTGTTAAATTCAGATATTTGCTACTTTTTATTTTTCTCCTTTTTTTTTTTTTTTTTTTAAGGTATTAGTATCAACATTATTCTGGACTATACTGAGGTTCAACGCCTTGAGCTTGTATGTCACATTTAACCATGCAAACATTGGCATTACAGAAGAACAGAGTCAGTAGAGAAAAGTAGGGATGGGATGAATTGGTTTCTGAGAGGACAGCCTCCTTTCTCTTCCAGCCAGGGGACCTACATGACACAGGCAGGGAGCAACGGTAAAGCAAATACAGCCTCAGTGCCTGTCTAGGCTTACCAGCGTCTGACACCTTTTGCACTGCAGGTAGCGGAAGCAGCCGTACTGCTGACTTCTGTACTGGGATTTGTTTCCATATTAACCTCTCAGACTTAATGAGTGCTTTTCTGAAAGACATAACTGCACAATATAACATCTCTGAGATACCAATATACATAATACACAGCACAGCTGCAGACCACAGCCAGCTTCTCTGAAAAGGCAAATCCCTGTGCCCACCTACATGGCTGCATTGTAATGTCAATGCCTGTACTCCTATGAGTTCCCTTAGTACATAGCAAATAATTTCCACCTGTTGAGAAGTTCTCCAACATGAATTTAAGGGAAAAAAAAGCCTAAATACAATACATTTTGGAAGGCCTTTTCAGTTTTAAAGGAGTACCGAAAACAGTAAATGAAAAATGAAAGAAAATTGCACTGCTTAGTAAATGAGTCATTAACCCTTCAACCTGAGCACTATTGCTGGAAGCCTGAACAGAGGGACTGCAAGAGCTCCAGCAGTTGTGAGAGATATGGAAGTTAATTCAGTAGGTTTAGGTTTCTTTTAGTTGCCTTTTAAACTCTTCTAAACTTGGTCTCGATCTCCCAGAAACATGGGATGTTTTGATGTGCATGTGATGATGATGCATGTGACCTGTCATTGATGTGTCACCAGGCAGGTTTAGATGTTTTTTGGCAGATCTTACCAAAACCATGAGCTTTACATTATCTGTGCCCATAAAATGCTGGTGGCAGCACGATAACCTAAAACCTGAGCTATTCATTTGATGTCAACGATGCAACCTTGAGTGACAAATACTGAATTTCTCTTTAGCTGCAGCAGCCTGGGAACACATGGATCAGCACTTCCAAGGGAAGCAGGGTGAGGTACCACCTCCAGTAAAGCACAGAAACTTCTAGTTTAAACTTCTAGGCATCCCAGAAAGAGTCAGGGCTCACAGTTCACGCTGTTCTAACTCAAGATTGCTTGACAAATTATATGGAAGTCTAAATTTAAATTAGCTCTCCAAAAAGACAGTACACTTTTTTTTTTCCTTCATTAAATCCTGTAAGGCCTTAATCCACAAACTTGATTCAAACTCTTGTAAAAATTTTAAAACTTGCAGCTCCTGTATTTTGATCACAGCTTACAGTGTCACTTCGAATAACAATAGAGGGAATAAGTAATAAAAGTGTCTGTGTAGTGCGACTTGCATAGAATAAGTTACTTACATTGGGCTGGCAGTATGTCTTAACTTTAAAAGAAAAAAATGTCTCATATTTTCACTAATCTCCTAGCTGTCCCACACAGACACACTTACCAGAAGATATTCCTGTTATGTTTATAAAATAAGTACTAATTTTCTTCTAATCACTTCCTTTTAATTACAAAATGCAGTTATTATATTCTGGTTTGTAACAAGAAACCACCTCCACAGTTCAAGGTATGATTTTATCAGGTACATGTCAAGCTGTGCAGGCTTTCTGTATTTTAATGTGCTTATTTGCTGTTGGCAGAAATGTACAAGAGTGTGCTTGAAGCCACTTGCAACTTACAGATTTTTCAATTAAAAGGGAGAAATGTTGGCCAGATAGTTAACTGAATGGCACAAGGACATTTGTTTTTCTCCTTTCACAAATTCCAGTTAGTATTCCAAAGCTGTATTAGGTGCCCCAATGGCACCAAAAACAATAAGTCTTAATTTATTGCCAGCAGATTTCTAACCTGGATGTTTTAAACAGCATGATGAACATATTTTAGCACAATATATTAGCTGTGCCAATTTAATAAGAAGGGTATTGATGGAGCTTTTCCTTTTGTTCCTTCATACAGGGCAGAGTCCAGCTTCGAGCACTCAGGGAAGGAAATCCCTTGGGTTTTCCTTTTTCAGCAGTACTTTTGCTTTTCCTGAGATACACTTTCTCCTGCCTGGGCTATTACTAGCAAGTCTTTTTTCAAATTTCTGCCACAAAAACTTAAGGGTGATCTCAAGATTTAGCATTACCCACCTGATGGGAGCATGGAGAAAAGAGAAACCTCAGCTCCAAGGGCTACATTACCATGCCCAAGGCCTGCTCACCTTTCCCCTCCCTGTTTTATTCTTCATTTGATTCAAAGTCAACATAAAAACAGTCACCTGGCAGGTGACAAGGAAAAAGGTCTGAAGAGTGGCACCTGCCCCAGGCAAAAGCCAGAATATTGCACAGCTGGGCAGATCACAGAGGTGCACCCTGACTGCAGGAACAGCATCACTAGCATGCCACTCTGGCACAGAATGCATTTCTGCGTCTCCAATCAGATTATTTGTCAATCATAGGGTTCCTAAGGACCAAGAAAGAAGGGAAAAAAAGGGGAGATACTTTCTTTCCCCCCTCTATAACTCTCAAAATTGGCCTAAAACATGCCTTTTTTCTTTCCCTAAGAATACATTTAAACACACTTATCTTTGTTCAAAGAACTAACCCAGTTCCTGATGCCTACCTCACTCGTGCAATATACTTAACATGCCCATGAGCAACCATGTTCTACCACCAGCATAGGCAGAAGCCCAACTCTAATGTTTCCTGCCATGCTTTACTTAATCCTAGCTGTTCATGTATTTTCCTTTAAAAATTATGTTGCCCCAGCCACTTCCACAGAAAAGCCTGCAACAGGAAGGCAGAAGGCCTAAACTTGGAAAGTATATGACCCCTGCTGATCTAGCGGCAAGTACATGTTTTAAGTGGTGGGTTTTCCCCCAGGTATGGGTATGCATATTGTTACCAGGTAATGAAATTCATACACATACCTCCTACTCACTGGGTTTGAAAGATATCCTTTTGGATGATTTGTGTCCCATCAAACTTTGACATCCAAGAACATATTATTCTGCTTTTAATTCCCTCTTCTACTTAGAACCAATATTCATGTTATTGAGAGAATTAAGATGAATATCAATGAGCTTTTGGACTATATTATTATACAATCTCAGCCCACAGCTGTAAAGTTCTCCGGCTTAGTTTGCCAGGGTTTTGGTTTTGTCTGTTGGTTTTAAACGCCAACCGATTTCTCTTTAAAAATGCTAGGCTTAACTCTGCATTCAAACTGACCAATTTTGAAAACTCAATTTGTACCAGTAGTTAGACACACCTGCCCCTAAAAAACAATAGCTAAAAAGATTAGAGTGCTCTACAAAAAATAGGTTTGAGGGATGTGCTTATGGTAAATATAACCAATTGCTTTAAAGGGCAACTATTCCCAAAGCACAAAGTTCACAGATTTACCCACAAGTCCCAAATGCAAACATTATCTGCAAAGTCCATATGCTTTTTATTTCACAAAAGCTTTGCAGAATATATTTAACAGAAGAGAAAACAGACTTAGGTTTTATTCTTCATCTTTTTGACAGAAAGGTGTCAATAGAAAGATGGCAACAAGAAAGCTAGCTGCAACTCATGCAACTTTATTACTGAAGTACAAGAGGATTACTTTGTGTTACTAAAACATCACTACACTACTACTGATTTTTTTTTTTCCTTACAGTGGCAGCAATTCCTAGTGGGATGAGCTGCTTTAAACCTTCAGTTATTTATCAGTGGCAAAAAAAAAGATGGCAAAATAAAAGTTGAAGTCAAGAATAGAGCAGGTGAATGTAAAATATACCCATGCAGACCTGAAGTCCCAAAGTGTGTTACCATTCATTTCTATAAAAATTAGATCTTTGTCACCTGTGAATTCTTCACTAATACATTCATCCCCAAAAGCAAGTGCTTCAAGGAGGCTCCTGTATCTTCAGGAAAGAGGAAAGGAGGTTGATTTCCCTATGGCTTATAAAAAGCAGTACTTGCACAAGCAAAATGTTACTGTTTATCTCTTCACCTAATCAGCAATATAAGCTCTTTCTGGTTCAGAAGCACTGTGGAAAATGTTAGCGTTTCTTTGTACTGGACATGTTTTTTCTTGCTCACTACTAAATAAAATAACCTTGTAATTTAACCAGTAATCCTCCCCACCATCCACTTCTGGTCTGTTTGTTTCCCTGAGACTGCAATCCCAAATGAAAGCAGCATTCACGAGGCACCTGTATCCTCAAATACACAGAATCACAGAATCACAGAATAGTAAGGGCTGGAAAGGACCTCAAGATCATCGAGTTCCAACCCCCACGCCATGGGCAGGGACACCTCCCACTAAACCATGTCATCTCAAGGCTATGTCCAACCCCACCTTGAACGCCGCCAGGGATGAAGCATTCACAACTTCCCTGGGCAACCCATTCCAGGGCCCCACCACCCTCACAGTAAAGAATTTCTTCCTCAGATCCAATCTAAACCTCCCCTGTTTAAGTTTAAACCCATTACCCCTTGTCCTCTCACCACAGTCCCTAATGAAGAGTCCCTCCCCAGCATCCCTATAGGCCCCCTTCAGGTATTGGAAGGCTGCTATGAGATCTCCACACAGCCTTCTCTTCTCCAGGCTAAACAGCCCCAATTTTCTCAGCCTATCTTCATACGAGAGGTGCTCCAGTCCCCTGATCATCCTCGTGGCCCTCCTCTGGACTTGTTCTAACACTTCCATGTCCTTTTTATGTTGAGGACACCAGAACTGCACACAATACTCCAAGTGAGGTCTCACGAGAAATACTGCTGCTGTCTGATAAACTCGGCAGCACCTGGTCACCTGTAGCTATTTTGAAGAATCTTTCCCAGGCATGAGCTTTTGTAAATTTGATAGAAGAAAAGAAAATATTCCTATTCAAAGTGCCAATGTGAAATCAGAAGCAAACAAGTAAAATCCCAGCTCCACTTGCCCACAGTAGGAGCCCTAAGCCCAAGGCCAGGGTATGCTTCTCGGGTGTCACATGAAAGACAAACATTCAACGACTTTCACTTAGGTGGGGCAACTTCCCCACTCAGCACAAAACAGAACAGCAAACAGAATGATACATAAAAGGATTATTTTTCCTCTCTTTTTTTTTTAATACAAATGTATACACAATCAGGCAGGGGTTACCACTCCAGGATGACCACCCTTAGCAGAGAGGCATTTCTGCCCCAGAAATCGGAAAAAGAGTCACTGGCTACCTTCAAGAGCAAGCACTCCGCAGTGTTAATTTACTCCTAGCACTACCAAGGATATGCTGTGCTATCTTCAGAAAACAAAAAATGTAGTAAAACTGGCTACTGTGGGGCTAAGCAGACTGTTGATCAATTAAGTTCTAACATTTCTCATTAAGATACATAAACTTGTAGAAGATGCTCTCAAATTTGCGTATTTGTATCATGATTTTCATAGACACAGCCTTTTATAATGCACTTAAGTTACTTTGAGTAGCTGAACGAGCAAATGCAATGCAGATGCAGAATCCAAGTTTTGCCATACCCACTAGCTCTTTAGCACTTACTTTATGCAAATGGTTTTAGTTACATTCCTAAGATTCACAGCCACTTAAGTTCTCTTGAATTCCAGTCTTTTACTGGTTGTCTTTGGAGCACCAGTCAACAACAGAATGGCAATCACCAAGTTTAACTATATTACAACTTCCTTGCAAGGCATTTTTGACACAGCATGATACTACTGCAAGAAGACAAGCCACTGTAAATCAGTGCAGCTTCACTGAGAAGCATTTAACAATTCTGACAAAATCATAACATGGTTCATAGTGTTTTACTCATTACTGAATACTGCTAGCTGGTTAGAGGTTCTGCTGTTTTCAGTAAAAGAAACAAATGTTATCATGGAAAATATGAATTGCATATTTGTAAGCTTTAAAATGCAATGTCATAGGGGTTTTCTTTGTCAGGTATTTCCCTTAGCTGTACCTCTGTGCCATAGCACTCCAGTTTCTCACATAGTAGATAGATGCTGTTGGCAGTTGTGTGACAGTCTGGGCCATGGCTCTGATTTAAAAAAAAAAAAAAAAAAAAAAAAAAACAACAAAAAAACACTTTGTTTTGGCATTAGCATTCAGACAGCGGAACTGGACCACAGTCTGTCTGCTTCATACTGGGGGGAAGTTCAGGCTGGATATTAGGAAGAAGGTCTTTTCTGTGCAGGTGCTGAAGCACTGGAATGGGCAGCCCAGAGAAGTGGTGAATGCTCCATCCCTGGCGGTGTTCAAGGCCAGGCTGGACAGAGCCTTGGGCAACATGGCTTAGGTTGAGGTGTCCCTGGCCATGGCAGGGGGTTGGAACTTGATGATCTTAAGGTCCTTTCCCACCCAAACCATTCTGTACCAAGAATATTCCACAGCAAAGGCAGCAATGGCATTAGAAATTTAAGCAGGCTTTATATGCTCAAATGTGCTTTAAATACTAAGCCTCACATTTTGTACTGGAGCAGTACTGCAGAATTTTGTCATCATTTGTTGACAACCATCTGCTTTAAACTTCTTACCACCCTAAGAATGTCCAAAATTGGGCATTGACAGGCAGCACTTCTACACAGAAAGGAAACTATTCACAAGACAAAGAAAGTGACAAAGGCTGGAGACATGGGCATGCATGTCTACAAATCTGGGGGAAATAAGAAAATTACGGAAACCTAGATCTGACACTCTCCTGCGATATTACTGGAGATGCAGTTTGCAGGTCTCTGAAAACATGTAAGTGGCAGATTAGCTGACACCAATTCTCCGGAGAAGTATAATCTACAAAGTAAATAGGTAATACTGCGTACTGTCAACTCTGTTCAAGTCACAGCCATGAGAAATCCAGGGAAAGAAATGTAATGTAGCAAGTGCAAGCTGAGGAATTCATTCAGATGGATCTGGACATACACGCTGACCTGAATAGCTTGTTCCAATTTGAAGAAATGTGATAATGGGCCACTTGAGTCAAGGCATAAGATTTTGTACTTATTTGCTGTACTTAGCAATAGTATCGTTCACAGATCTAGATATATATCCAAAGTTCTATATACACATACCTGCAGCACATTCTCATAGAAGCAGCTAACACCGGCCCCATAACATTAACTGCTGCAGCTCAGGTTAGACCCCAGGACACTGCCTGCGAAACACCTTCTTGGTCCAACATGGTCATGCTCTGATTCTATCAAAGGCATAAAGGCAATTCAACCCACCAAGATGTGATTTGGGGACAGTGCTTTAGTTTTCACCCTTCTGTAGTCTCAACTTGCTCCGTCTCCCTGTATATGGTTTAATATTGCAGCTTCGAGTGTTTTACCTAAGACTACTCTATTAAGACACTACCATGAAGAAAATATTCACTGTTCACCATTCTTTCTATAATCTGAATGTAAGAATAAACCACTTGCTTATAACATGGGACCTAAAAGAAATTAATTCAGTTTTGCAGCCTCTTTCCCTTGCTTCCAGTCCCTAACTCCACTGTCCACAAACACCTCTAAAAAAAATAACTTTGATACAGTTACACAAGTGCACTTTAAACCAAATGTTTCTGATGAATCTGGAAGACAGGCCAGTTCCCCCCCAGGTAGTATATGATTATCACTACTTGAGAATCACACAGGTTTGACCGATCCCTAGTTATGCTTTATAAAATACTGCTGGGAAAAAAAATCTACTTTAAGATAGGACTCAAAAGGAAGCCAAGTGTTCTCACTCCTGGGTAAGTCTGCAAAGGTTCATAGGGAACTGACATGCTGCATGAAAAAGTATCACCTTGTCATTCTTTCCACGTCACCATAACCAAGACAAATGTGTAAGTGTAGCACTTCACCTAGTAGCTCTGTCTGTATTACACAGAACTAGGTTTAACTAACCTAATGACTTCCTAGGAGTAGACCATACACACCTTTGCATATTGATCTATCTAGAATTTCCTCTGGTTTTCAGACCTCATGGTCTCTTTGCAAAAAGTTTTTTTTACATAAGAAATTATCAATGTTATAATTTATTAAAAATAAATAGCTTATGTAGTAACATCTTCTAGAGGATTATTACAAATTGAGAAAGGAAAAGTAATAACAACTTGGATCCACACATATTAAAATTAGATGTGGGAAAAATAAAAGTGAGTTTAGTTTAAGGAACCCAGGCAAAACTGAAACAAAAAGACTGAAAGAAATATGTACTTCTTGCAGGGAAATCATAGGACAATGCAGACAATATAATTTAATTAAAGGTCCTCTAAGACTCTAATATTTTTAGACCATTTTAATAAAATCATCCAAAGTTCCCACACACTTACATGTAGCCCGATCCTATCACCACCAAGGATACAAAGAACCCACTGACTTCAGTGGTGTTGATTCAGGCTTGTAATCTGTTTGTTAGCACAGTAAAATATAAATAAAAACTGTTCTTCTCCAGAGAAGAAAAGAGTCTCACTGGCAAATGACATACTTTCATTCCATAAGCACACAGTTTTACACAAATACCAATATACCTCAGGTAAATCAGTGTGTGTTTGCATATGCAAACGAGCATCCAACTATGATCTTGCTTTGCTCTCTCAGCATCACAGCATTTTCAAGCAAAAAGAGGCAGGAGTTTTGGGGAAACCTGTCTTTCACCTAGAAAATAACTGTGACTTTTCATTATCTTTTCGTATTAGTGTAACTTCTTTCTACTTGTATTTTTATAACTAAAAAACACTACAGTGTTTCTCCAGAAAGGTTCACTGGCACAAGGATGTATCAGAACTTGTAGCACTGTGGCACTTCCAGTGCCTTAGAATTATTCAGAAGAACTATGAGGAAAAATACTTCCCTGCATGTTAAGGGAGGTGGAAACCCATGTGTTCTTCACCATATCACAGTCTCTGAGAATAGCGTGCCATTAGAATAATTAGTTAATAAAATAATTAGTGCTGAAAGAATAATTAGCAGCCCAAACTATTTGACAATATCAGAATTGTATTTTTAAAATTGCTGATGAGTGTTTTTGCTAGTTTGCATGTAAGTAAATTAAAATCATAAAGAATTATATGAAAGCCACATGGGCATTTTTGTGGGAGTATGTATGTTAACAGAACAGTGTCTCCTAGACAGGACACTTCCTCTTATATCCTCAGTGAAGCAGAGCTTCAACAGTTTGGCTCCTCTGGAAGGCCACATCATTTCGTGGGATGCAGCACATGAGGTGTTCAGGAATATCCAGCAGGAGTTGAAAGCACATTTTGAATTCAATGTACCATATCTAGAACTTGTAATACTGTAATCTATTTTTCCACCTCAGAGAATTAGACTCTATTTCTAACTGAATAGAAATAAAAATCTCAAGCTTTACCTTACTTCCAGACTGGCATTACATCATCTTTCAAAAGACCTATTACTTATCAGTAGATTCTATGTACTGCAGTGTTCTGTTTGTAATACACCAATGCGCTTTATTGCAAAACAGCCGATGAAAACGTGGTTGCTAATGACATACAACCTTCTTTCTAGCACCCAACTCTATCCTTAGATTGGTAGGGTTCATAAACACCACATGGAGCCTAATTCTAATCCTATATTTACATACTGCTTGGGATGCAAAGGCACTTAGAATAACAAAACATAACACACCCACATAACACTTTCCAGGTACATACAAAGATCTTACTCCTGCTATGAGGATCTCACAAATTTAATCAGATTAATAATACAGTGAACATATTACCGGCAAAAGCACGTGTTTGCCTCACTAATGATCCTTCCCAGTTCCCGTTAAATCTGATTAAAAGGCACTGAATGAGTTTTATTGGAATTCCATTACTGAGGTCCAACCCTGCTTGTACACAGCCTTTCACCTACGGGAAAAGGCCCTGGCCCAGACCACAGAGACTCCGGAGTATCCTCACATGCACAAAGGAAAGGTACCCTTGTCAGCACAATCTCAGGTGCATTGGATGGCTGATTTCACAGTAACGAGTCCTGGTTAATTCATTTTACCAACTACCTAAAAATGAAGATTCTGCTTCACAGCACTAGGAAGTTCTGATGCTTCTTGGAAATTTTCTGCATTACGATCAACTGACTAGCTAGCTGGAATACAGCTAAATTTACAAGTATTTTACATATCTCTTTTCAGTAGATGTGTCTTTTTCCTTAAATTCTAACTAATTTAATTGAAAACCACACTAGTGGGTTGGACAGAAGGTGCACAGTCATTTGACAAATTTTTTAATTCCAATTAGACCTTAATTGACTTACAAATTTAGAACCTGGTTCTACAGTATGTACACTTAGCCCAAACTCACACTAAATACAGACTCAACAGTCTGTATGGCTTGCATAAAAGTAGCCGAGTTCTGATATTCTCTTCTTCATCACTAAGAATGCTTTGGCTAAGTGCAATTAAAAAGAATTCTCAAAACATATTTTTTTTAATTGCATTTGAATGAACAAGACTATTAAAGAAGAAATTAATGCATACAAACCAGGCAAAAGCAACAACATCCTGGGATTCAGAGTATGCTATTTCAACAAAACCAATGTCCTACTATCTAAATTACTAGCATTTCTACAGATAGAACTCTAAATTCACAAATTAAAATTACATACATCCTTTTGAGTCAATACGATAAAGAGAAACCTATTTTCTTTCACTGCAAACAATAGATAAAAGGACTTGTAATGAGGCACTAGAGGAACAGAACTTCCAAGCTGCAGACTGAAGTCAGTTTGAGTTTTGCCACTTTCTTTAAATGCAGAACGATTTGGGTCCATATAAACCTCAAAGGTATGACATATGCTCAAATTTACGTAGTAGCAGTCATGTAACACTTCAATAGAACCACTGTGTGAAGCAAGAGCTTTTCCCCAAGTCTTTGGAGGACAACTACTGCAACCTGCAGGAATATCAGCAGAAACTCTAGGAGAGCTTAGTAAAAACATTTGCGACAAAACAAGTCTACAAATCTTTTTACATCAAACACCTAGTTTTGAAAATGCATTTTGCCCTTTAAAATAGTTTGTATGTTTCTTCACTACTTTTCATTATACTAAAGCTCTCCAAAACCACTGAATGTAAAGTAACAAACCAGGTAAGAACGAATGTGCAAGTCAGTTCACAGAAAACCACACATACATTTTGCTCAGATTCCAGAAGCATCAGGATTTTGTGCATGCAATCACATACTCAGAGGACATCTATGCATCACCAATTGCCTGTAAAACCAGTCACTGAAATTGCACCTACGGACATCTCCCCACAATTTCTGCCTTTAATTATTTCTTCTCAGACATCCTTCTAAGTATTGTCCTAAATTCCTCATTATATTTTCACCCTCCTCTGTAGTCTTACCCCTCCAGTGATAGCTTAAGTAATATTACTCTTCTGAATAAATAAATGGCAATGTCACTGTGACCTTGGAAGCATCTTTGCACGTAAGATGCTAATACTTATTATGTAGATTGAAGGCATAACTTAAGCACAAGAACGTATACTTTCGTAAGCATAGCACCGAAGCAGCTTTTTTTCTTTTTTTTTTTTGAGATTCCTTTCCAACAGACGGCCAAGCTGGAGCTCAGCCTGGTGAAGTAGAGCAGCTCTTGGTACACCCAGTTTCAAGCACTATACTACAATAACAAGAGAGTTGTAAAGCCTTATAGTGGAGTCACTGTTGCCTGCTGTGACACCTTACCAGGGACAGAAGGCCATCATCACAAAGAGACATTTATTTCACCTGGTTTGTGTTTCTGCTACTAGGGTGAGTAATCCAAACTCACATTAGCTGAACCTCAAACCTGAAAATTCCATTTAAAAGTAATTTGTTTCCAGCCTTCACTTAAATATGGTCAAGGTACACAGTGAAAACAATAAATTCCCTGTTAAGTAGAAAAAAGACTAGTTTTGGAAGCATTAGTGATTCTAGAGAAGAGTAATGTTCATGAATATATATATCTATTTCCTTCTTTACAATAGCTTAAAAATAAAAAAGTTAAAAAGAAAAAAAAAATTGAATATGTGATATCATTGTTCAGAGAACTGGAGTTTTGCATTACCTGACATTTCCCTTTCAGTAAAAAGGCTACCTTACAGGAGGATGTCTTGCAAGACTTTGCTGGCTAGCTGCTTCACCACACCAGCACCTAAAGAACAGATCCAGAACACTAAAACCACACATTAGCAAGTTAGCACTTCAGTGCTACCAACTCAAGTGATCTGCCACCACACACAAACAAACCCACAGCTTCACCACAGACCATAAGTCAACTCATAATGAGCAATGCACTCATCAAGACTGCTGCGGTACACATTTCAGTGACAACACCACACATTTGTAAAGATTATCTAAATCAAGTTCTGTTACCTGGGGCACCTATGCTATTTGGACAATCTCTAGGCAATCTTGCAAGTCAGTACAGTGGATTCACATAATGGCATTCTGCAGCAGCACAGACACAAAAAACCAAACAAGTACAACAACAACAACAACAACAAAAAAAAAAAAAAAAAAAAAAAAAAAAAAGAAGAGAGGGAAAAAAAAAAAAAGGGGGTGGAAGAACCTAGGCATGAAGCCAAGGTGACACTCCAAGGGTGGAGAGAGCTGTAGGAAGGAAATTCGCCCACCAGAGCTACAAAGCACCTTTAGCTCAAGAGCACCCAGGAGGCGAAGACGGGACCTGTGAAGTTCCCTGCACGCCTTTAGGGAGAGCAGGTAACAAGTACAGTCTTCTCAGCTTCGTAAGCTGTCAGCAAGGTTTTTCTCAGGCTTCTAAAAATCATTTATTCCAACAGTTGCAACACCTTCACAGGATAATTGCAAGAGAATCTGGGCCCATGAGATTCTTCAGGAAGAGACTGAGAGAAGAATAAGGAAATCCTACCTCTCTATGGCTTAAACTGTACAATCTCAACTGTAGAACATCTCCCTTACCTATCAACCTCCTGTCTGGATTCTCTTCTCCTCACTTCTTTTTTCCATTCATTTCCAACACCCTAGCTCCATATCATTTTCTCCTCCCAATTATATATGTATATAATAAAATTAAAAGTCGTAACCTGTCTCAGGGCAGACCTGAGAGACTGGAGGATTCTCTCCGTATTTCAAACCTAGAAAAAAGGTTTAGGCAAGAGGTGCCCCCCCCAACCTTTTTTTTTTCCTGATGTTATCCACTGGTCTAACAGAAGGTGTTACCTCTCCCTACAGCATCTCACTAATATTTTATATTACCATGGCTACCACAACACTGCTATTAACACAACCCATGACATTTTCCCAATTCTCTTATTACCAATGGTGAGCCTCAGTGCATTCCAAATTTCAGTGCCTTTCACAGACATTAAGCTGAGCATGCTCCAGTGGCTCAGAATTTCCTCCTGTACAGGCAAATCAGCTTGGTGTGGCCAATAATTTCTGAAGTGTATCATAAAGTTTATCTGATGGCCAAATGTAATTCTCTCACTGGCTGCCTCATCCTGAATCCCTTTCCAGTTGAAACCACTTGACATTTTTTAAACAAAATGCCTTTTAAGTCCTAATTCGTACTCCACTCGGTTTTGATAAGACATGACATTATGATATGATGAGTTAGTTGATTCTAAGTAAATCTGATTTATCCCACTTTTTGGCCTGGTATGATTTACAAGGATGTTGCCTTTTAAAATGGGACTGATTTTAATGTAAGCTGACAGCTTTTTTTTCTTTTTTCTTTTTTTTTTTTTTTTCTTTTTTTTTTTTTTTTTAGGGAAACACTAAATCAAAGCAAGGTAGCTATGAAAACAAAACAAAGGGAAAATGAAGCAAAATTTAAATACCAGAAATCAATCTTCAGGAATAACTGGCACCTGCTTATCTCCATCAAGAAAGACTGAGTGACAAATCAGTTTCCAGAACAATTCCACAAATCGTTTGAAAGTTTGATTTTTATTCATAAGATCAGATGCATGCTACAGCAACTGTAATGTAATCTATTTTGTGAACACCATGGAAAGTTCTTGAAATATTTTCCATCAAACAAGCACAAGCACAAACACGAATCTTCATGTACGAAAGTAAAAGCATATGTACCCTTCATAAAACTGAAAGATTTTCTAAGACCCTTTCCTACTCGGCTGTTCAGCTGCTATGATATGGAATACTACCCTCATTTCTTTGCAATACACTTGTACCTTACGATGCAGCATTTCAAACGTGCAAGTTTGTGATGCTGCAGCTATACTTCTCTTTGCTAAGCAGTTATTGCTCATTTTTAAAGCACACATCTCTTATGTAATTTTGACAGATAGGTGGGAAAGGGACCGGAGAGGTTTGGTAGTCGGATGAAGCAACAAGACTGACTGACTATCTAGAGGCATCCGCACTCACCCAAACGAGTTGTAGGTAGTTAGTAAACAATTTAGTAGGCAGTGTGTACATGATGGAGAGGAGCTGGGTGTGTAAAGGTGAGAAATCAATGCTTTACAGAGTTCTATTTCTACTTAAACCTATCTAAATCCTCTCAGACTGGGTATAACAATATTCAGAGCAGTCTCATTCATGAGACCAGGCAGTTTTAAAACTGAAGAGCTGCAAACAAGCCGACAGACTATTTTCTTGTTAGCAGTGCTTTCTACAGCGGTAGGAAACCTGAGTCAGAGCAGCACGCTGCCATGCCTGCACCTGAGCAGAGCAGGACCAGAGCTTAGTCTGTACTTAGAAAATCTTCGATTTAAACACTTTCAAGGAAAATGAGAAAGGACTGGGAAGCGTACAAAATGCGGCAAGAAACCTCGAGATTAAGTCCGGCAGGAGGATCACTAGCTACCCTCTGATCATAGACGACTTCCGAGAAAAGAATTGCAAAAAAAAAAAAAAAAAAAAAGGAAAAAAAGAGAGTTGCAACTTCGGAAATTTCCCGCACCTGGGCTAAGGGCTCCTCAGCTCGCTCTTCCCCGCCTCTGTCCCCGAGCCCGGCAGGGACCCGCTGCCTAAATACACGCCCAGGTATCAAGCTCCCAGCAACTTCCCAGGATTAAAAGAAAGAACTTTCGTAGCGCTCGGAGGGCTGCGGGCGCCGGCCGTGCCCGCGGTACCCAGCCCTGGAGCTGGCACAGCTCCCGCTAGCAACAGGGATCCCACGGACGGACCGGACCTCGCAGCTAATTAACTCCTCGTAGCGAAGGGCTATGTAGGAGCAAGTGCCTTCAAGCCGATCACCGCGGGGCACATCCCTCCGCCAAAACCCTACCCCCGTTCACTTGTCGCCGCTTTGGGGCTCGCCATGTCCTCGTTCCATCGGGAGTCTCAGCCTAGCGCGGTGCTGCCGGCACCGAACTTTGCATGGAGCGCTCCGCTGCCGTGCAGCGCGGAAGGGCAGGGAGGCGCGCAAGACGCCGCGGGGAAAAAACTTCCCGGGGAGAAACCGACACCGGCGGAAAGTTCAACGGGCGCCCTGCTGCGCACCTCACTACGGACGCGCCTTACCTCCGCGGGCTCCCGCTGCAAGCGCCTCGGCGACAGGCGGTAATCCCCAGAGCATCGCCAGGGCCAACAGCAGAGCGGACATCGCGGCGACAGCGGCGCGGCAAGAGCAAACCTGCCTGCCCTTCGACCGGCCACGGGCGCGGAGCCTCTACGGGAGCCGCTGCTACGCCGTCACTTTTTAATGCCGAACTCAGCTTGCCTCGCCTCACGCAGCGAGCAGGCAGCGCGGGGAGCCGACGGCCCGCAGCGCCGCGCTCCGCCCAGCACCGCCCCGCGCCCCGCCCCCCCACCAGACAGCCCGCCCACCACACCGCGCCCGCGGAGCGCCAGGCGCGAAGCCGGTGTGTGCGCGCGGGAGCTGGGGCCGCGTGGCGGTGCCGTCTGTCACGACTCGCTGGGGTTGTTTTTTAGCAGTTTTTGAGGTAATTTTTCTAAATTCCCAAAGACAAACGCCGGAAGTTGTGGGTGGCACGGCCGTGAGTCAGCAGAAATTAAAATAGCTTTAAAAAGCACCACTGCAAACCGTCGTGCTTCATTAAATTGCAGGGATTAAAGTGCCGTGAGGCTGCTACAGACGTCTGTAAACACAAAGTTGACATCCAAAGCAGCTCAGGAATGCTTGGCTTCATTTAATGATGCTTCCTGAGGTACATCTACGCAGGTCACAAGCTCACGCCTCATGTTTGGTCCCTGCTTCGTGCTGCCGAATTGTAAGTTTAATTTTATGTAACAATATTACCTTGTATGTGTCACAGAAGAGAGGGTTTGCTTATCACATTTTCACGTACATGGGGTTTTTTAAAGCTAGGCCCTTTAACAGATGAAAAGTGATAAAGCTTTTACATCATCCTCAGATATGAGTTTCCTCCAAAGACAGCAAGGTGCTAAAATCAGCTGCTGACACCTTTACTTTTCAAGGGTAAAGCCTCAGTCCTTCTAACTTCATGTTTATATTCCCTAACACAAAACCTAAATACCTTTTATATGAAGCAGTACAGCCAAGAGACTTCCAAGGCAGAAAGACCAGGCAATGCTGAAGGGCAAAGTAGCACACAACCTAGGAGAAATACAAAATATTTAACTATTTCTGCTGAAAAAGGGGAAGGACTCCAGGATACACTTTCCCAAGAACTCAATAATCCATTCCTGGTCGCAGGGCCTGGCAGAACTCAGAGGGTTGCTGTTAACTTTATTACTGCATACAATTTACAGCTGAGGATTAAAAGCCAGTTGGATCCAATTCTGCATTTATCTACTCTCTATAAAGGCCATGTAATTCCCCTACACTAAATTAGTATTTATGCAGCTGTAACTGAGCAGAATTATAGAACCCAGTGTAGAAAACCTTTGCTGATACAGAAATGAGCAGGTCTGAATTCAGGTGAAAAAATCTGGCAGTGACCATGGTCTTGGAAATCAGTTGCTTTCATGACCAAAATGAAGTCATGCAGGTGTCACACTGAAATGTTATTCCACTGCATATACCAATGAGATTGCTTTGCTTCCTTCTGTAAACCACCAGAGCCACCTATATGGCTCTTACATATTAATTGTGATTTTATTTAAGCAACCTTTTACATTTCAGGTATGAATGTAGATGCTAGAGCCAAATGAGATCATGTGGGAAGGAAAACCAGGGAATATCAAGTTATGAAGAACTCCAGTTCAAATCAGTGATATTTCCCACATGCCAGTACTGTCACATGGTATAAGGAAACACATATTTGCAAGTGAACATGCTGTCCCTGTATTCTTGGGATATGGAACTGTCTTTACAGAATAGCCTTCTTTCATCTTGACTTCTTGCACCTCCTGCAAAAGCTGCAAGGTCTGCGAGGTTACAGGTGGTAATGCTTTTCCCCAAAACATTATCTCTTAATTGGCATGCTGCCCTTTCATGGCTTCTCACAAAAGCACCTCAACTAAAATCCTTCTTTTCAACCATCTGATGCTTTATTTCCAATTTGCTCCCTTTTCTCATTCCATACTTATTTAACAACAGTCCTTCTATTCTTCTTGAATAATTGCCTTTAATGATACAGTGCAATTTACTGCCCATTTTAAACATTAACATTTATGAGAGTCTTTGAAGAATTAATTGATCTTGCTTTCAATACTGCAGATCACATATGCACATACACTTATTAAAATATGTAAATAATATTTATAATGAAAGTCAATGGCCTCCTTGTTTATGGGACAGAAAGTGTCAATACACAGTACGCAGTCACAATTATGACTAAAAGTGCAATTACCTGTAAGTATTCATTTGTCAAATTGCTGCCTAAAAATGTGGCTTGCTTTAAGATAGTGCTATGAGGCAATAATTATCCTAGAAGCCTGGTTTTAAAATACAGGCCGTTGAACAAATAGAAATTGACCTTTGATAAATCACCCTCAGCTTCATTTCCATTAAACATCACTCACTATCAAGTGATGGGATGTTAGGACATCTCTATATGATGGGATGGAATGACTTCAACAGTACAGTAAAAATACATAGGAGTAACTGGCATTCTCATATTTCCTTTATGCCTCAAAATAAAATAAAGCAGCACAGAGAGCTGTATGAAAGTTTTAATGTGTATCTTCTATGAATAAACCTAAAAACATTTGCTGAAGGGACCAGAGAGAAAATTCAAGCCAGTATCTATGCATATTATTCAAACACTTTAAGCAATCACCTGCTGTATAACATGCTCTTCCTATACCTCAGACCTGAGAAAAACATAAAGGAGATGGAGATTTTAGCTGGATGCAGTTTCTGTGATTCCAGCCTCCCTGCTGTTGTTTGTCTGTGCACAACTTTATTCAGATTTCTGTGTGATAGGTGAACATAGACTAATGCAGGAGTAGTGGCAGATACACAGATCGGGAACCAGATCAGTTTTCAAATATTTATTGAAGTCTCCAGCCACTTCCATTTGGAAAAAAAAAAAAAAAAAAAAAAAA
Organism: Amazona ochrocephala; assembly: GCA_039720435.1. NCBI lineage: Eukaryota > Metazoa > Chordata > Aves > Psittaciformes > Psittacidae > Amazona > Amazona ochrocephala. The sequence continues at coordinate 37,597,586 of CM077881.1, forward strand.
AAGAAATTAACCAGAAACACCTGAGAGTTCAACTGAGAAAAAATACAGATGAGAGAGACAGAAAGGAATTGAGCGTGTAGAAATGTCTTTTCCTTGCTACAGCCAAAAAAGTTAATTATATAGGAGACTAGAGTGAAGAACTTGCTGGACAGAAAAATCAAAGTTAAAACTGATGTTAGAGATCTGTTGCTCCTACAGTGCTTTATAACTTCTTCCTCCTAATCAGAGTTATTAACACTGACAAGTTAAATAAATTAATTCATCAAGCTATAGAATATTATGAAATCTCTTATTGAGATAAATTAAACACAGTAGAACCAATCATTTGTACTTGCTGGTGTAGCACAACACAGGAATGTTAATTATCAGCCAAAGGTAATTCTGACTTTAGTCACTATGAAACTACTTCCATTGCCTCACTGAAAATTGAGTTATGCCATTACTTATTTATTGTATATCAGCTATGTCCTTTGAGAAGGTGTATGGGCAGGTAGGGACGGTGGCATCAACAATTCTGATGCTGCAGATGTGGGGCGGTAGGTATGGATGTTGTCGGCTATGTGTGCAGCCCTTTGGAGAGCATCACGGACGCCTAGCCGAGTTGCTAGGGGATAGTGCTGGCAGCCAGTCTGAAGGCAGTCAGGGTGCCCTGCCCTGTCCCACCAGACAGAGAAAAGTTGCCAGGCAGCAGCTGACACAGGGCAGAAAGAAGGAATTAAGTGTTCGAAAGGAGCGAGAAGGGAAGAAAGACTAAAGATTAAAAAAACAACCCATCCTACCAGAATTCAGGGTTTTGCATTACAAGCTGTCCCTACTGGAGAAAACATCCCTAAAGGAGTTTTTCATTACTGCAGTGCAACAGTGGCCTCATTATTAAAGACTTTCTGAATGTGCATCTTCAACAGTTGCTGGAAAAGTTCTTCATGTGTGAGCTGTAATGTGTATATTTGCATACCAAGTGTCATGGGTGGAAATTGTTGCCTGGCATTTGAGATGTTTTGGCATGGTTTTACTATATAAATTGGGAGGAATTAGAAAACACATGAAAAAGAATCAGTGGGAAGACCTGCTGCAGAAGTGCAACAATAAATGGAACAAGAAAAACCCAAAGTCCTAAACCTGGAAAGCATCATCTTGATCTGTTCCTAATCTCAATCTTCTGACTGTTGTAAAAAAATTCCATTATATCATTTTGCTTGCAAATGCTTGAGAGATGGTGCTGGACCATATGCCAGATCAAGTGAAATGCAACGAACTGATGCGAGTCTGTTAAATACGAGGCAGCCGAACACCGGCTTCTGGTACCCAGACATCTGCTTGGGAGAAGTGACATTTCACAGTTAACTGGATATGCTTTAGCAAAGACATAAATGGGAGATCTTAATGCTGATTGCAAGGTTTGTTTCTCATGAAAATAGGCTCATAAAAGTTATTAGAACAGAAAAGAACTCATCACCTTTTGAAGTCTGTTTAAAGGACAATTTTGAGGAAAAAGTTAAAAAAAAAATCCCTGTTAAAAGAAACTTTCAAATAATTTTATTACCCAATAAATTTAGTTGCTTATATAAAGCAGGCCAACTTCCTTACCTGGCATCCTTCTGTACTCAGAGATGCTGCACCATTGTGCAGCAACAGATAAAATTTATTTCCAGTAAGTGAAGTAGAAACTCCTTGACCAAAAAAAATAATGTTTATGGCCAATGCTAAGAAAAGTAGAAAAAAAGAGAGAAAAATATCTGTTTAAATCTATTTCAATCTCCCATGATAAAGTTGTGTCCAGACCATGTGACAGATTAACCAGTTCAAAGTACTTCTTCCTCCAGTTTATCCCAGAAATAAATATACTCTGTAGCTACAGGTACCATAAAAAAAATTACCTTTGTTTAATAAAAAGTGATTTTCCAAGACAGTGGACACCTTGAGTTCATTGTAAAAATACCTGTGAGCATGTCCTTAAAGGTAAATACAAATTTGTTCAACATCATTACTCCTGAAGGTCCAATTACTGAAATGATTGGGATTTGGGCACATGAGTACCTCTACAGTACTACCAAGGGCTGACAGAAGTCACCAGTCCTACCAGTAATAGCTTTTTGTAAATTCAATAGATTATGACATTCACACAGCACCTATTCAGAAATCTACAGGAAAATTGCCTAAGAAGATAGCTCACCTTTTTTTTGGTTTGTGGGGTGTTTTTTTTTTTTTGATCCCAATGCAACTAATTTATGAAATTTTCAATTTCATTATGCAAGTGTTATGAAGTAAAGCATGCAGATTCATCTCTCTCTTTTTTTTTTTCCTTTTTTTTTTTTTTTTTTTCCTAAATATGGCATCAGGAAAACCTAGTGAGATCTTTCTCAGTGATAGCAAATTAATAAAATAATAATACATAATGCATAATGTAATCTGTCAGAAGTCATTATCCATTTCCACAATCTCCTGTTAGGTTTACGTATTTGACTGTTCTCAAGGAGCATGTATTTGCCATTTGCCAGAAGCTCAGAAACTAGAAGAAATACTTAAAAGACATATTTTTATTTTTATTTTTATTTTTTAAGGCTTACGTCTGGCATTACTGAAATCATAGAGAATTTGTGCCAAATATTGTAATAGATCTTGCTACGGCATATATCAATCATGTATTCACAATCATACAACACATCATGAAGAAAAAGAGGGTATACTGCAATAGGTGTGACAAACCTGAGAAGCTTGTGGTTTTCTAACATGCCCTGGAAATATGTAAATCACTTCTCCTTATGACAATAAAATTAATTAAATGATAATAAACTTACTTATTATAAAAACAAGTAAAGTTGCTAGTGTAAAGTTGCTAGTATCTCATATATCAGCTCCACATGCAAAAAAACCCTCGTTTTGGAGCAAAGCAGAGATATCACTTTACGTTTCTTGATGTGGTGTTACATTATAGATGCTTTTCCCAAGGGAAGTGCTTCATTTCCATCCCAAAGATGCCTCTACATTGCTTGATCCATCAGTGTTATAAACTTACAAAATTTACCCTTTTTGATAAATGTTGGAAACATGCATTATAGAAGTCTGTATGAATGCTTTCCTTCTGGAACAATCTTTTCTTCTCCAGAGAAGCTGAATTTTAGTACTTAGATGGGGTTTAGCCCTATGGCTATCAGTGCATCATACCAACCTCTGTCCCAGCCCTATTGCGTTGCAGCGGCATCAGTGCTGCCGGCCAGGCATGAGAGCTCCTGCTTACTATTAAAACTTCCTTTAACATTTCCTTTAGGAGAAATTAGTAGTATTTACCAGTTTGAGATGTTTGGAAAATTATCCTGCCAACAGCTATTATATTCAATTTTACAGTCTCTTCCTCCAAAATCTATCAGAATGAAAACTTATGGTTCTGCACAACAGCACTTTAAAGATTAAATGAGCCTTCCCCTCCAATTCAAAGCAAATTATTGTGTTATGGCAGCCAGGTGCTATAGCAGGATTTTAATTCTGGTTTTCAGTTAAATCTGATTAATCATAAAAACCAGATCAAATAAGGGAGCACCTGTTACAGGGTTTTTGCCATCAGATAAAGGCTTTATGGTAGCAGTCCCAATGATTGCTGTGGCAAACGGCCATGACTACAACAGTAGGCAACATTTTCCTTCATGGCGGGATGGGTTGGGGGTGTGGAATTGAAACAATTTGAATAAATAATTGTTTCACTCCATAAAATCAGGAACAGAACATGTGAATGTCATTAAGTTTAAAATAATCCCATAAACTCAGTAGGCAAATAATAATTTTGTCTACCATTGAAACATAATGGACAAGGTACCTTGTTTAGGATTTAAAAAATGCAGACAAGCTCCACAGTCTGCGCAGTGCTTTCACGCTTTTAGCATAATCAGGCTCTGAATGTCATTTAAATTCACTTTTTAATATTACTTTGTCTTTCATTGGGGAATAGTAAGGCTGGGACAAAAAATAGTTTAGTTTATTTTACCCACTTTTGTTCTCTGTATAAAAGGTAATGTGAAAATGTGCCCCAGGGTCTGCCCATTCCGTCGCAGCAAAATCCTACTAGTTCGGAGGAGTAGGTTCTGTTTGCAGTACTTGAGTGCCCCCCATAGGCTACTGCTCAAATAATTGTTTAAAACTAGGCATAAACTAAAAAAAAAAAAAAAAAAAAAAAAAAAAAAAAAAAAAAATATCAGTCTTGGGGAAAAGGAACCTAAAACCTTAAAAACAAACAGCTGACCCCAGTCAAGATACAGCTCACAAAGGAAAACTACAGTCGTTGACATAATTCTAATGCCAATCACTACTAACATCATATTTTATTATTTGAAAGCTGTGTGTGTTTGGTAGGGTTAAATTGATACATTGTGTTCCCTCATAAATACAAATATTTTTAAAAGTGAAATAGCTGATTTTCCAAAAGAATTAACAAAGAATTCACAGTTTATAGGCATAGAAACTGCAAAAGGATAATGAAACTTGAAATTATGTAGTTTGCAAAATAAACGAATTGACACAAATTCATGAATTTTATTAGACAAAAAAAAAAAACCAAACACCTCTTGGGTTAATTATGGTGCATACTTTAAAAGTAGGAATTTTAAAGTTAGATTAATGTCTCTTTTTATAACTGCCTTCCACTTACCTTTGGCAGGGCATTGAAATATATTGTCCTTTTATCTGCTGGTTGATGTTAAATACTGTGCTTTGGAGCTAATGAAACTTCCTGGGTATGACCTTGGGGGTGTCAAACACCTCCTTGTCGAATTCTTGCATATCTTTGGAGTATCTTATGTCTGCATAAATACCCTTATGGATCATGAAGAAGGAAGGTGGTAGAAGGGTCAAAGGAAAGTACTGGGGAAAAAAAATCAACTATGATATGAGAAAATAGTTCAAGAGGTGCAGTCAGTGTGAAACATGTTACTGCGTGCTTCCCAATGGAACAGAAACCCTCCAAGGGGTTAATTCCCCCAGGCTTATTCCGCTAATGCTGTTAGGGAATCACTGCATTTGCCCTTTCATATCAGTAGATGGAATAACAATGAAACTCTGAAGTTGCTACATGGAGGAGAAGAGCTAGAAATGAGAAAACACAGTGCATGATGCTGTGTAAAACAAGGTATCAAAAAACTCAGTCTTCTAAACAAAGATCACATTCATCTTTATATAACTCTACTTCCTTATAGCTGGAGTGGGTAGATCTGCTATCTGTGCAAGTCCACAAATGAAGATAGCATGGGTACATTAAATTGAATCCCTGCCTTAACACTGCAGAATGACTCTTCCCATAGAATGACTTTGGCTCTCCTCAGTCTGAAGTCCAGCTCATCTGCTGTTGGCCTTCCCACTCAGGGAGGACTTTTGCTAACTTGGGTACAGCTGGTCTAGTGGGACACTGAGAAACCTGTTTCTCTTTCCAAGCTCTGCAGTGTACACTGAGTAGAGGTGGAAGATGTTTCCTTAAGCATTTTGCTAGATAGGTCTTCACTGATAATAGTTTTACAATCACTGTCTGGGGCTTTAGATAGATTCCTCTTGAAAAATGTGATTCTAAGTCAAAATGCTGATTTGCTCCTTTTCCCCTCTTCCTCTCTCCTCTCCTCCTCTGGGCAGTACAAATTCTGCCTTGTTCTTTACCTGAAATGAGGATATAGGCAGTGGAGGAAAAGAACAAGAGTAGAGAGACGAAAGACCTTTATGAAAAACCAATCCCTTTTTCCAGTGATCCTGGTTCATATGAGTACCAACTTCAATAACCTAAGAAACTCTTTCATGGCTGTGTGCTACATGCCCATCTAAAAAGAAAGCAGCAGCAGGCTGTGCACTCATACTGAAATAAAAGGATACTCAATATTAGGTGATATCAAATACCAGTTACATGTGTAAAATAACTTTAAGGGCCTTAAAATTTTTGTTTAACACTGGAACTGCAGCAGAAGAGGGCAAATGATATCAAAACACATGTGATGTCTATGGCTGTGAGGGACCTGGCCTGAGATACTGAGACTTCACTTCTGGGTCTAATCACAAGGATATGAATATGGACCTGTGGTTCTCCAGCCCTTTTTCCTTGTTGACAGCATGACAGCTGCTCTCCCCACATATAATAAAATAGAGCTCAGCTGCTCTTCTCCATGCAAGGGGGACACAGTTCAACCTCTATGTGTACAAAGGGCTTTCAAGGATTCCTGTCATAAAAGTCTTAAAAGAAAATTGCAGCAGGATGAGAGAGGAAAGTCTTTCATGAGTAAATAACTAACAGTTAAGAAACAAAGAGTAGCAGTAAATTATTAATATTTTCTCAGTGGAGAAAGTGGAAGTCATTGCTGGAGTCCACAAGGAGTCTGAGTATTTCTGCAATATCACATGCAAGCCAAGAAGATATCCACTTCGTGGTTTATACTTTGTCTATCTTAATGCATGCAGAAGCCTTGTGTAAGCCAGTAACCCTTCCTCTGAATAAGAATGCAGGAGATAGATTGAAGAAGAGTGAGTAAGTGGTACAGGGAGTGAGAAAAGACAGAAAGAGTAACCCAAGAAATTAACTTGCTGGCAGCTGGACCAGATGGGAATACTGGTCTTGGTGGAAGCCTTTTCCATCTGATCTTAAAAACTTATTGAAATAATGAAAAAAATGGAAGGAGAAGCAGTGATGGGAATGACTTATCTGACCAAAAGAGGTGTTAGATAGCCAGTGACCCACAGGAAGATTATTGAATGGAGGAGTCCTGCAGCTTTCAAAATCAGAACTGACGTCATTCTTTATCAGTAAAGCTTTTTCTTTCTAGCGGTGTACATCCTGAAGCTGGCATTTGGCCAATACTTTCAGGTAATGAAAATAAAATTACAATAACAGATTCTCCCCCATCAACTTGTACTGAGTACCATTTCTTCAAGGTACATGTATATGCAAAAAAAACAAAACCAAAATGACCAAAACAAATCAACACCCCCACCTCCCAAAAAAAGAAAAAAAAAAAAAAAAAAAAAAAAAAAAAAAAAAAAAACACCACAAAAAACTACCAAAACCCCCCAGATTCTGGGGACTGTATTTGTCTTTTCTCAAAGTGAACAGAAGTATCTCTCCAAGCTCATAAACAAGGAAGGAGGCAAAACCATTTAATAAATGTTCATATTAAGTGCATTTTGAGAGAAAGCTTAATTTCTTTTTTCTGAAATAAAACTATAAGGGTAACACTATATCAGGTCAAGTGGCTGGGATTATTTGAAATGAAGGCAGGAAGATCTTGTACTGCCCTATGGCAATCCATCTGGGGAAGATTTCAGAAATATCCAACACTTACTTTAATATAGCATGTCCCAAAGGCAAAACTATTTGCTTTTCACAAGCATTTTTATGAGCTACATCTTGAAAGTAATCACTGGCAGAGATAATTTATTGTTAGCCAGAGAGGATATTGAAAGGCAGGGGAGCTATTAATCATCTATGCAGATATGGGTGAGATCCTGGCCCTATGGAAGTCAATAGTAGAATTCCCATTGACATCTGTGAAGCCAGGCTATTGCTCTGTATGCTGGAGGTTTAAGTATTTGCTCTATCTATTAGGTCAAGTTTCTCACCTGTACAATGTTGCCGATCTACGAAGAGTTACATCACGGTTTGTCTGGGGAAGTATCTCCAATATACTGAAATAAATGCTTTTCTGCAAGAGTCGATACTTCTAACATTAATAATAGGGGTTGTTTCTGTATTACAAGTAAGATGCAGGTATGCTGTAAAAGGCTACATGTAGAGGTATGGTTGCTCTTTGTAAAGAGTTGCAAGGAGGCTATGGTTCAGATCTTGATGAGACACTGTCACACTGTCTACCTCTCAAGTCCATCTCTATTTAATTCTGCCTCCCTTGATAGAAGCTCACAATAGAGCTGTCAACCACCACAAACCAACAGCAAGGTCAACACAATTTAACCAATTTCAGAAATACCCACTCTTGAAATGCTTACATACAAGTACATATGTCCTTTAGAATAATCTATGTGTTTTATGTAAAATGGTTATGTGAGTCCCAAAAGTTAACCGCAGCAAAAAAAAATATGCCAGAAAAGAATATACAAGTTAATAAAATAACAAGAAGTTAATCAAGCTTTCTGAATATACAATGTTAATAAAGCAAATCACTGTTCTGTTGGAAATGATATGTTTCATGACAGATCACTTGGTGATACTACACCACTTAGATATCATGATCAACACACTCTCGCTTCTACTCAGTATTTGGTTCCCCTGTGAAACGTGTTGCCGGTACGTCATACAACTCCATCTCCTCTGCAGCCATAAAGGATGTGATCAAATTTTTGCTACCTGCTTGTAGACAAAGTGGTGTGGAGATGTCATTTTTAGTCTCAGCCCAGGGGAACAGAAGTGATTAAACAATTGCTGTTTAAAAATAGCATCACACATCACCAATAGTCCATCTAGGAGTCGGCTGCAAACTACCAACAGCAAAGATGTTTGGTTTTACCCTCTTCCAGGCTGCCATGGCGGCCAAAATATTCCCTTTCTTTGAACTGATTTGTTTTGAATGCCCAAGTATATTTGTTTTCCTGAGCAAATCTTCGCGATTAATAATAGTAGGTAAGAGTTATTTTGTGTGTTTTATTTTAATGAATAGAACCCAAAGCATAGGAAAGTTTGTGTTCAAACAAAACTTGAACATTCAGTGAAGTATTTTAGTTTTTTTTGTGTCTTGTTTTGTGTTCAGGGTTCAAACCTGTAGTGTCAAAATGTAAATCCCTATATGGGAAAAGACGGGTCTGACCCCAGCAGTGAATTAAATCACACTGTCTAGAATATTTGGAACTCCTATATTTTGGTAAGACGCACAGGGCGGATATGAGGAATGATAGCCTTATTTATGTATTCGGTTTTATGTATGTTCAAAACAGGCTGAAAAGCCTGAGCTTAATTAAATCATGGATAAATATGAGATTTCCTTCCTTTAAAGCCCAGCCTGCTGCCTGAGCTCAGACTTTGCATACCACGCAGGGTTTTATCCTGTAGATTCAGGTTGCTGAACCCTGTTGTCAGCATCTTGAGTGATACGTTCAAGTGCAAGATCTGGTCTGGTGCATAGAGAATGAGATTTAGCAAAATACTGTCAGCCTAAAGCCCTAAATTCAGATTCAAGAGACACGCTGGCTTCCTTCCCAGGGCTGTGGGATGTCAGTCCTGGCAGTCAGCACTGTGATCCCACTTCCTGGGACCTGCATTCCTTATTACTGCCTCAGGAAGAAGCACATGCTCTTCTCCAAGGAGGTGGCAGAGCAAGGTGAAACCCCCAGCTTCATGCTTGTCTGAGTTTCCTCTACATGCAGCCCCATCACATTTTTCCCTGGGGGAGTAAGTGCATTGAGCAGCAAAGAAGCTGGGCCAGCAAGTCTGGCCCAGCATCAAGATCCACTAGGAGCATGCCCGGACATCAGAGGTTTTGGCATCCATTGCCTTCCCTACCCTTAGGTCCTACGCATGAGACGCGTTCTGTCTGTTGCCTGTCATACTGCAGCTTGCCATCCATTCATCCCAGATTTTGGATGGGAGATGCTCCTGATTATGGAGCATATGTTGCCCTTCCCTGCACAGGTGCAGGAGGCAGCCAGCACAAGCAGAGGTGGGTGGGGGATGGCATGGGAAGAAGCAGAGGTGGGTGGGGGATGGCATGGGAAGAAGCAGAGGGATGATCCAGGAAATGTGATCTGTGTTTGGTATGCAGAAAGGCATCAGATGCAAAAAGCATTTTAATTATGGCAATTCAACACAGAAGTATAACTGCTTTCCTAATTTTGCAGAGCACTGATAGGAAATACACAACTCAGTGATGCTGTAGGACAGATGGAGCCAGACTGCCAGTGATAAGGTTATTCAAGGGGGAATGTGTACAGGACAATACCTATGGGGCAGGGTCCTGCTCTTCTGCCTGTTGCTGGCTTTTTGCTTAATTTGTCGGGCATTGCCTTTGGTTGCTCCACTTGTTTACCGGTTCTCCAGGAGAAGAATTAGTGAAAATCATGCATCACAAGATCAAATATTCTCCATTTTGGGTTTTTTAAGGAGCAGCTGATTTCAGTGTCTGCATGAGTCTGTAAAATAGCTGTGGAAGGAAAGGGTTGTGATAGTGTGTTCCTCTGGCATTTCCATGCAATGCAGAAACACCTTTTCCACTTTACCAAATATCTCCAGAAAGGTATCAGAAGCCAATATTCATATAGGCTTCCAGTGCACGGCAGTTTCTCGGAGGAGATTGGGGTTTCCTAAGGGAAGTGACTAACCATGATTTTCTAATCAAACAGCAGAGTTGTAAAGCAAACAGAGATTCAGATGCCAGCTTCACATCTCGCTCACTGGTGTGTTAAGTCTCACTAGCACCTCGTCCATCCGTGGGCTGCAGAAAGAAGGAAAGGAAGAGCCATGATGTTTCTTGCTTGTTTTCCTGCTTGCTTGCTTGCTTGCCTGCCTGCCTTGCCCTCAGCTGTTGAAGACAATGCTCATCCTGCTGGGTGGTAGCAAGACGATTTGTAAGCTTGCCAGGAGTCTATAAATGCCAGAACCTGAGCAAGTACACCAGAACAGATTGAAGAAGACATAATGACAACCTGAAGAAAAGGGCTGAATAAGGATAGTCGCTCCCTTTTCGAAGTGAGTTAATGCTGAGTGCATGAAGAATAGGTAAGATTTTGAAGTTGGACCATTAAACCCATGCTCTGCCACACGCTACACCAATTCCAGGCACCTAAAAAGATGTTGTGGAATAAGTGTACATATGATGAAGTGTGAGCATGCATCTGTACAAATGCAATGTTTGGTAGAAATGAAGTCAGGGTACGGGGAACTAGCTAAACACAGTTTTATGCTACACTGAAATACCCAAAACAGGGAAATGGAGGTCACATTTTTTGCGTGCATTCTTCAAGTCCGGGCTACATTTAAGAGCTGAATCTTGGCTTATTTTCTCCCTCATGGTTCCTGGTTAGAAACCTCACAGACTTCTTGTAGCAGATTATGTAATGGCTTTATTTTCATGTAGACAGAATCACCTCAGTACTTTGAGCACCACTCCAAAACCCTGTCTCACTGTCAAGGGTTTGATACAGCGTGTATCATTTTACATGCTGTCAGTGTTTTGTACATTAATTAGGCCAATTCAGGACACTCACTATCAGCAACACAGTAAAAATTTCAAATAAGCTTTCTAAGTAATCAACAATTTCTCATTTATTTATGCATCCTTTTTATATCTAGCTTAACATTTAAGCATTAATGTAAAAAAGTCTCTAAGTTTACTATCGCATTTTACTCTGCATAATTGAATCTTTTTTGTTTGATAGATAAAACTCTTGTGATGGGTGTAATTCAGCTAACATGTCTGCTTTTAGTACATCTTTATTCCAGTATTTCACTAAAGGGAGTGGAAAAAACAGAGATGTGTTTTTAAATTTTGGAATTCATAATCCCCGTAGGACTATAGCATAAATGATACATCGTCAAGTTATGCATCATCTGTGGCACATACCTGACACTGACGGAAAAGCAGCTTTCTTGAGTAGTACTTTCACACGGTCAGACTGGAGGAGCTCTGCTGCCCTAGGCAAAACTACCAGTCACCGGTACAAACAGGTACTGCATGTTTTGCAAGAGCAACTCTCAAGACTTTTAAGTTCACCTTTTTCCTGTGACCCACGTTACATCCACTTTTCAGAAACAAGGTTGCCACCATGGCTATTTTGTCTGAAAATGGAAAATAACATTGGTTCTGTGCTTTGCCACATTTTTTATTAATTTTTTTTTTTTCATTTATTTATGTATTTTAGATTGGATATGAGGAAGAAATTCTTTACTGTAAGGGTGGTGAGGCACTGGAATGGGTTGCCCAGGAAAGTTGTGAATGCTCCATCACTGGCGGTGTTCAAGGTGGGGTTGGACATAGCCTTGGATGGCATGGTTTAGTGGGAGGTGTCCCTGCCCATGGCTGGGGGGGTTGGAACTAGATGATCTTAAGGTCCTTTCCAACCCTAACTATTCTATGATTCTATGATTTTAAGCTCTTCCTGCCTTCCCCCACTTCACATTCTTAATTTCATCCTGGCTCCCACTGCCTCAGCAGAGGCTAACAGCATCCCTCCTGCTATGGGAGAAAAATGCAAAGACTTGCCATCTGTCATTAATCGATCCATCTGAAAATGTCAGGCAACCAAAGCTAGTCCTTGTCAGCTACAACAGGAACCATGAACTACCTAGCAGTCACCTAAAATGCAGTCTTCACAACAGAGTAACAGCAAAACAAGAGGGGTTTGCTGTATATACTGGTGGCTGTTGCTTGACAATGGAGGAATTACATTAAATTCAGAAATTTTGAAGTTAGAAAGTGTCTGTAGAGAAAAGAAAACCTGGAACCTTTTAGAGGTTAAAAATGAAAAAAAGAAGACATGGAGAACAGTATCCAAAACAAATACCTAGGAATACTGGGTATTAGAGAGTTATTTGGTGATGGAGAGGAAAACTTATTAGAGTTCCAGTAATAGCTTTCTATAGAAACCACAGAAATATGAGATCTGGACAAAAGGAAATGGAGAAAAAAATTCTTTTGCCTCTGCTGATGAAGACAAGAATTTTTCCTTGAATAAAGTGGAGAAATCTGTCAAAAGCCATTATTCATAATATGCTCAACGGGGGAATATGAAAATATCTTACAATGCAATAAGCAGGTGCATTCTTGCTCAGTATTCTTTCCCACCTAATGATGGTGAGGAAAAAAATCGGTTTAATTATTAGTTTTTCTTCTTTGCTGAATGAAAAATGGCTTATTGAGGGGGATTTGCATTTTGGATCATGTTAAGAAGCCAGTACACACTTGTACAATCAGATACTGAAGTTCTTAGATAGGAGTATTAAACTGTGCAACAATTTCAAGATAGAATTTACATGTTCCTATCCTTAAGTTGTAAAGATACAGCCATAGCTATGGCAATTTCCCAAACTGAAAAATGAAGGATGCAAAAAAGTGGATACAGAAGAGTAAAACCTGATCTCACACCTCACCCAGATTAAGTGGGAAAGTGGTTTTTTTTAATGCCTAAATCTAAAGACACTTAAATACTAGGTCTGTTTTGAAATATCTTTTATATTCAGAGACACACTCCATTTATTTTTGTGCTTCTTACAGACAACACTTATTTAGTTTGGTTCTAATAATTATTAGTTAACTTACAGTTCCCTCCCTTCAACCATGTTTTAAATTTCAATGAAATTTATATAAGGGATGAACAGAAAAATGAGGAAAATTAAATCCTTAGTTCCAAACTTGAACCTGCCACTTGCTAAATTCTTTGACCTAGTTGCTTATAGGTCAGAGACACAAAATTTCTGTTGATCCTGTCCTAGAATGGAAGGATCCTGCCAGCTTCTTTCATCTTCTTCACCTTAGCACTTATTTTCATACCTTCTCATCACTGCCTTAGCCTGTCCCCATTACTCACTTAGTTCAACCCTTACTCAAGCCTGGAGAAAATAGATTGCAGTCCTAGCAGATTTGCTGCTACCATCCTCAGTCCTGCCTGCCACGACCTTGTGTAAATTCTTGTTCTCCCTATTTGTGCCATGGTTTGTATCATGTTCAGGTCTTGAGATGCCAGTTATGATCGATATGAATACTGACAGTAAGAAAAAACAGCACTCTACAGGAAAGAACAAGAGTTTTTCTTGTTTTTCTAACCATTTGAATCTCTGCTTTAGCCAGAAGCACCAACAGCTTCAGTTTCCCATTGCAAATATACTTGTCTTAGCTGAAAGGTAGCATTATGTAAGATTTATATGTTGCAATTATGAAGTATTATTTTAGACATTTCTCCAGCATTACAACATTTGAGCCGAAATCTAAAGTTGTGTAAAAAAGCACTCAAAATGTAAACCTTAAAATGCAATTTTAATAGTGTCCTCAGCTTGGCAGCAACCCAGCGTAGTATTGCTCCACTCCCATACCAGTAAAAGCAATAAACTATGTAAAGTCTATGGATGGGGAACACAGTCAGGAGGCACCCATACATAAGTACTGGTTTCTGCTCTGCCCATCAGAAATGCCAAGAACACCCCATTCACAGCTTCTACAGTCAGAGCTTCAATCCTGTGAATAAAGCTTTAATCCATACCCCAATATTGGGGTGCATCTATATATATGTCAAAACTGCACCTGTCTCTCATCTGAGAAATGCCAGAAACTAGAGTCATCACATCCCTGTCTCTTCTCCCCTAGACACTCCCTGTCCTCACAAAGAAGTTATTGAGAGAGAAAAAGGAAAAAAAAATTCTCTTAGTTCAAATCTGAATTCCTTACAATTTTATCCAGTTTATTCTGTGCTGCAGAGTGTGCTCAGGTATCAGTTATCCCATTCATGCAGAAATAATAGACTTACCTTGCAGTACCCAAGTATTCATGAAGAGAAACAGACTTAACATGTCTCAAAACACCATCTTTCTTTCCTTCTTCTTTTTTTTTTTTTTTCCCTTGTCTCATGGTTGTGCTCTTTCTTGTTATGTCTGATAACACTCTGTTAATCAGCTATTTCCATGTATATCTGATAACTATTTATAGTATGAAGAATTAGGTGTACAGGAGCAAGACATGGAACCAGAGCTCCTTTCTACCAACTGAAAGCCCTAAGCATTAAACTCAGAAAGTTACGTTCCCCCCAACTTCTGGTCCTCTGGCAAGTTAAGATAGGAGACCTGGAGTGTGTCTCTCTGGCCAGAAAGCCCCAAGCACAAAGGAAGAGGAGTTCACATCTCCTGAGGCTGAGTCTAGAAATGGGTCTTTTCTTCAGAAGCTCTTACACTGTGTGTGGTCAGTAGTGGCTCATCATCCACCTGGGTTTTAAAAGGAAACAGCCTTACCTGGAAGGGCAGTGATTGGGCCTTTACAAAATGCCTCTGGGGTTCCTTCCAGGCAACATAGGTACTGTGGTGTCATCCTCAGCTCAGGCAGCTGAGCTCAGGACTGCAATTGAGTTTTAGGCTTACTTCTCTCATTGGTATTGATATTTCTTGTTGCAAATCAGAGTGTATCCCTGCTTAGTGTATGTGTTGTGTCTGTGTGGCATGATTTTAGTTGTAGGGGAGCTACAGGTGTGGCTTCTGTGAGAAGCTGCTGGAAGCTTCCTCTATGTCAAATGAAGCCAATGCCAGCCAGCTCTAAAACGGACCCACCGCTGGCCAAGGCTGAGCCAACACCAACAGTGGTAGTGCCTCTGGGATAACACTTCTCAGAAGGGAAAAAAGTTACTGCGGAGGAGTAACTGCAGCCAGAGAGATGAGTGAGAATAAGTGAGAAACAGCTTTGCAGTAGACACCAAGATCAGCGAGGAAGGAGGTGATGAGGTGCACAAGCCTGTGGTGCGGACTATGGTGAGGCAGGCTGTGCCCCTGCAGCCCATGGAGGTTTAGAGTGGAACGGATCTCCATCTGCAGCCTAGGGATGACCCTCTGCTAGAGCAGAGGGATGCCTGAAGCAGGCTGTGACCCTGTGGGAAGCCTGCACTGGAGCAGGCTCCTGGCAGCACTTGTGGCTCCGTGGAGAGAGGAGCCCCTCTGGAGCAGGTTTGCTGCAGGAGTTGTGACCCCATGGGATACCCACACTGGAGCAGTTAATGAAAAACTGCAGCTTGTGGGAAGTCCATGGAGGACTGTCTTCTGTGGGAGGGACCTCATGCTGGAACAGGGGAAGTGTGGAGGAGTACTCCCCTGAGGAGGGAGGAGCGGCAGAGACAAGCCATGATGAACTGACATGGGGGGAAAGTGTTTTTAACATTTGGATTTCTTTCTCATTATCCTACTCTGATTTGATTGCTAATAAATTGAACTAATTTCCTCAAGTTAAGTCTGTTTTGCCCATTATGGCAATTGGTGAGTGCTCTCTCCTGTCCTTATTTTAACCCACAAGCCTTTTGTTACATTCTTTCTCCCCTTTCCCGTTTAGGAGGGGAGTGATAGAGACGCTTTAGTGGGCACCTGGTGTCAAACCACCCTAGTGCCTTGGTGATTTTAGTTCATACTTCTTAGGCATTCAACTTTTAGTTCAAGTTCCTAATAACTAGAGCTTTGGGTCCTACTATTTCTCACCATTTTTAATTCTAGACTTCAGTGACTTGTGGCTGTTTAGCAAGATGTATTTGCATTTCTGCAGGAGAAGTGTCCTCCTGCTGAGCTACCCTCTCTCACAATCTCAGAAAGACAGGCCTTTACATTGTAGCAGCACTCCAGGGCTCACAGATTCCATGTGTTTCCATATGAAACCAGTTTCTTTGAATTTCGTTCTGCTCCAACATAATGGCTGCTCTGCCTACTGCAGTATAAAATTAACTCCAAGGTGAGAGCTTAAACTGAAACTGTGTGCATCGGCACAAAAAGAACCCACCACAAAGTTATCAGCAAGAATATATTGTAAGAGATTATGCTGCAGAAAAATAGCTGCTGCTGCTCCTTCCATCCTATTTCTGGTGCAATCTCATCTTGACTCATGTAGCTCAAATTTCTTTAAAGGAATAAGATGAAATTATATTACAATAGCGATATGTAGTCATGATTCAAGTTGCACCTTTATCTTCTGCTCATAATGAGAACCTGAAAATGTTAGAAAATTATTACTTCATTAGCATGGGTTCAATTTTATTGACATTTTTTAATTTATGTAAGGTCTTGCTACTGTCTACCTTACAGATGTCATCCATTAATAGTAACATTAAATTTATCTAAGTCTGAATCTCAGACTAGAACTATGGGATTCTGTTTGTAAAGCAATGTTAAATTTACAAGTAGGAAAAAGGGACCCATGGTAGTTGCACATATTTTTAGTGATTACCTGAACAGGATGAGTATGCAGGAATGAAGAAAGTAGTTTTGGTAACAGTGATTTTGAAAAAACTAAACTGTAGTTTTATAGAATTACGAAACTGTACTGAGTGATGTCTCATATAGCTCCCTACATAAAAGGCTGGTTTGTCTTGTCCATCTGCAGGTGCATGTACGCTACTCCATTTGGCATGTGGAGAAAGCTGTGGGTGTCTTGCTGGAATAATAGAGCCACAAATGAATATGCTAGCAATTTTAGAATGATTGGGTTTATTTCCTTTCTCTTTAAAGCTCTCTATAAAAGTTTTATGTTTCTTTGAACTTTTTCAAAGTTGACTATTAGGGCAATAGGGGTTTTAATCTACCATCAGCTCCATCCTTCTCTCTCTCCCCCTTCCTCCTTTTTTTTTTTTTTTTTTTTCCCCTGTCTATTAACCAGAGATTTCAGGATATTTTCTTTTACTGTTCCCTTCTGTTTGTAGTGATTTTAGAAGAAACTCCAAATCTGAATAATCTCACCAGCTAGGCTAATAACTTTGCATTCACGCTGCAGTGGGCATCAAATTTGTTTGCAATTACCAGTGATCTCCTGTAAAACTCACAAGATTTGAAAGAGAATACCAGGTTGTTCTATGATGGAGGTAATAAAAACCCAAATGCGAAACAATCATTTGATTTTAGAGCCATTATGAATATATAGAGATTGATTCCTTAGTTTTTTGTTTTAAAAGCCCTTCTATTTTTACCTCAAAATATAATTCACATAATTTAGGAGTTATTATAAAATAAATTGTTAATAACATTTTATTTTCCTTTCATTTAGTGTGAATTAGACAGCTGTGGGCTTAGTTCATTAAGCCATAATATCTACTACATGAAAACTCCACATGTTCTGAAGTTTCCAAAACAAACACAAACCTAAAAATTAAACAAACTCAAAAATCAGCCTGAGGGAAGCCCAAGGAAATGAATAAAAATACCCAGAAGGAATTAGAATCAACACTGAAGAGACAGTAATTGGGTTGACTTCAGGCTAACTAATTCACACACTGAAAGTCTCATGATCTGAGGGATTGGGGATTTTCTTTAATGTGCTTAGACTTGTCTTCTGCCTTGTTCTTGGCCTTACTGGAGAGGTGCCACTTATGCATATTTCCTACACTGCTTTTTTCTTATTGCCTTAATATATACACATGCATATATGTGTGTATGTACATGATATATATATATGTATATTTCCAGATTTATATAGAAAAGTATTTCTTTTAAATGAATTATACCACAAGCAAGCTACTGCAAGTCAAGAAAGTAATTATTGCAGGATGCAGTCTTGTGCTTATATGTGACATTTCGCTGGCAATTGTATGACACGAGAGCTTAAACTTCCAGTTCAAATATAGTGCTAATGCCTCCTTCTTCACCATTAAAACGTAAGTTACAATATTCTTCCTTTTTAGTAGGGAAAAGTGCATACTAGTGCAGTGTGGCTAAATTATGAGCCTTTAGCCCAAGGTAACACAAAAAAAAATTCACTTACTTCAATAAAGTGATTTCAAATCTATACCGGAGGAGCTGTAAATAAGCATTTTTCACTTGAACTCAAAGTTTCTTCATAACTGAACTGTTCAAGGAGAGACCATATTTTCATCCAACACCATGTAGAGAGAGCTTTTTTCCCCCCTTTGAAAAAAGTGAAACCTTCCCTTTCTGTGTTAACTACCTAGATATTCATACAGTCAGCACAAATTACTGGGATGACTCTGGTGAGGAGAGATATATTTGCAGTCAGTAATCTCTTCTCCTCAGATGTCATTGGTCATATCAAGAAAGCAAACAAAATTAGAAATCAGACTAAGAAAAATAACAGCAAAAAACTTCAGTTTGCTACTTCCAGTAAACTAAAAGCTCCCCTTCACGGGAAACTTTCTGGGCTATTTGTGTAGCTTCTACATGACCACAGAACCTGACACCATAATATATATATATATATATATGTGCAGCTCCTCATGCAGCCAGTGCTTTGCAGAGAAAAGCATCTTGGCATAGCCTTAAATAAGAAACAAGCCTTAAATAAGAAACAAGCTGGAATTTCTGACCAGCTTGGCCAAACTAATGTAAAAAGTTGGAGGCAGTAAAAGGATCAGTACCTCAATTTTCTTAGTGTTGCACGCTCTTCCAGAAGGCAGTGATGAAGGGGCACTTTGTAGGACATCTGGAAACATGTAAAGAGAAAAGGAAAAGGTAATGTTTAGAAAACCAAGCTGGAATCCATCCTTTGCAATTAGAGAGGGTGTTTGTCCCTCAGACTGGCTCATAAAGCTGCAACTTCCAGTTTACACTCTTGGATTTTCTGGAGAAAATAGGTTCAATGAAAGCCTTCATCTGAACTCCTATCCATTCAAATCACTGCATTTCTTCAGGTTCTTCTGTGGAGCAATATTGTGCCAATGCAGAGTAATATAATTTGGCCTCTGGATTGCTGCAGGAGTTTTCAGAATAATTATGAACCAGTGTTTCTCCTTCTAAGGTCTGTGAGAGTCAGGATACTTATCAGCTTAGGTGATTCTGTGATTGCAAAAGAACAAAAAAACCCACTAAGTTTTGCACCTTTTAACCAGAAAGTACCTTTTAAAAGCATTGCAGTTGCTGGTAAAAATAAATATGTCTATTTTAATCTATTCTCTCAGATTTTTTTGAGTTACATAGTAGAATGTATAATACTGTGTTTGGCCATAATGGTAGAATGAAAAGCAAACAAAGTACTAGGATATTTTTCTGCTGCATTTTTTACTACTGGAGATGTTACAGTAATAATAAACCATCTCAATCACATGGTCTCACCTGTAATTAGGTCTTCAATTTTGATTATTTCTTCAAATGTGTGACACTAATACAGGGATATACTGAGCAAAGAGGCAAACTCTAAAAATATAAACCTTTAGATAATTTTGGTCTTATATGTGAATGATAGCAAAGAATAAGATGGTTTAACTTGTGCAGCAATGACAGAAAAGAAAGCAATAAATAAAATCCTAAGTGCTGTATATTACTTACCAAAAGGTAAACTCTGAGATCATATAAACTTTCCTAATGTAAGAGGGATAAAACATTCAATAAAACTGAAAGCACTCCCCTTTCAAACACATAAAAAACCATAAAATTATACATATTACCTCCCACTTCCTTCTCACACTATTAACCTCTGGAGCTCCATGTTAGTCACTGTTGGGACTTTAAAGAGTAAAGGTTTGTATAGATAGTAAGAGCATCTACTGTCAAGTGTATAGTGACAGCTTCATATGATGCTCACATTTCATGGAATTAGCCAGCCACATGCTGGATTTACTTACAAAAAAACCTCTGTGCCACATTGTGTCTTCTGAGATGTCTCTGTGTCTTTCTTGGAAGTGCTAGAGACAAGAAAATTCCTGGTTTTTTTGATCATGCCAGGGTCTGTAGTGAGGTTGCAACATCTGAAACATAATAAAATTGGGGTTTTTTTCTGCATTTGAAGGAATTAGCTGCATTGCACAGGATCCCAGCACCCCTAGGAATATGAATAATTTCATGGAATTCATGTCTTCTGTTAAAAAATTATTTTTTCCCAGCATTTTCCTCTCTAGCACTGCATTTTACTGGAGGTTATATTTGCAGATGGGAAAAAATCCATGAATGAAGGGATGAGAGGCAATGTTTGTTTGACTTTAGTCTTGCCACTGTATTAATACAGTTTCTTCGGCTTGCACATAAGTATATGGGTCCTTCAGTACTCTCCAAAATACATCATGCTATATTCCCTGCAAATAATCTTATATGAAATCATGATCGGGTGAAATTATTCTCCTTCTGCCTTTTGGTTTTGCTGTCAAATTTAGTGTGTGCTGCAAGCAGGGGCCTGGGGAATGAACATCCTATAAACACTTCCAAAAGTCATGGCAGGGAGGAGGAAGATAGTTCATGTTTTAGTTAAACAGCACTTGCTATTGAATCATTTAAAGATTTCCCGGTTTTCAGAAGCTTTTAGTTACCGTGGTTCAATATGACATGATATATACATACTTGTATACCAAGTCATGTCAGCCAAAGAAATATTATGTCAGAACTTGCAATATCTGAATGGAGACTAATTTGCTAATGTCATGTAATGAGGTGTTAGGTCACTGGTGCAGCATGAGGAGGCCTGTGCCACAATGACGTTGTCTTTACCTTTTCCTGCCATTGAGGGAAAAGGAGCAGTGGCAGCCGTTGGGTTGCAGGTTTCCCCTCCATCCTCCTGCCAGCCCTGAGGGACTCATGCTTAGCAGGAGTGGCTGCCAAAGCAGCTGCCTGCTTCGCACGAGGGAGAGGGCAGATGCAGGAACGCCTGCAGAAATGCGTAAATGTCCTGGAGTGAGTGCCAAGGGGTAGTCCTCTTTGCTGGGGAGGGCTGCTTATAATTTATTTTCATTCGCACTCTTTTCACTTCATGCTAGCAGATAAGTAATTTTCCTCTTCTCAACTACATCCTTAATTATAGTAGACAGAAGATTATTTACCACATTACAATTTCTTTCAGAAATTCAGTTCGCTCAATGTACAGCTAACCATGGCATTCCTTTCCTTTGACAGTGTTATTGTGAAAGGGTTTGCTAATACACAAAAGCACCATGTCAGGGTAATAATGCCCAAACCGTAACATCTACACTAGCCATGTTTTAAAGGGTTAGGTAGATGTAATAACAATATACCTTGAATTTCAGCTATCCACCCCATAGGACCATCAGAAGACTTTAATGAGAATAATTGATACAGTAATCTTGGAAAGCACTTTTGAAATGGGACTATATTAAGTTTATTATCATATAACAGAACCATATAACAGGTCAAGTCATTAAGTGGAATATTGTTATAGATTGAAGAGAGAATCTGATTAAAAAAAATATTCCATTATTTTTACTTTTATTATTATTTCAATAGTCAAACATGTGTTATAAAATGTGCCTTGAAATATCTGAAGATGGATTTTATAATCCATTCAAAGTAGACACCTTCAGCACCAATAAGCTGGTTACTTTAATATATCTCTATGCTCTTATCTATAGCCTTGATAGTTAAAAAAATGCTCTCTTTTTTCATTTCAAGAGCAATGCTTTCCACATGATTCCTGAAAGTGGGGCTTTTAAGTCAGCAACATTAGAGTTCACATCACCCCATATCAAGCAAGATGTATATAGCGAGCAAGGAGTACCCAGGTAGCGCGCAGAAGTAAACAAACTATTTCAAAGGACCAGAGCAGAGAAGAGGGAGAGGAGGAGGAGGAGAGGAGCTAGAGTTGAGCAGTCGGCCATGTTATATGGTGAATAAAGAAGTGAGAAAGACAGTGGCTCCTGAGGTTCTGCTTGTGCCATACCATGCTGCCAACCAATCAGATCATTGTTTTGTGACCTGGTTGGTTGTATCCCATTTATATTTTCAAGACATTTTATAAATGTGTTAAAAAATAAAAAATGTCCTGCTAAAAACTCAAATAAACCCCCAAAACATACCAGTAAGATCCCCTCATCTTACACCCTTTAAAATGACAAAAAGGATGCTGAAACCATATTTTGCAACCGCAGAAGCCTGTTTTCCAGACAGGGATCCTTTCTGGTGCCCCCAAACATCTCACAAGATTCTTCTCTGGCTTTGGAAGAGAATTAAGCTTTTTTCACATAACTGTGCACTAGTGTTGAGTTCTTCCCTTAGGAGAAACAGTACACGCCATTTATCTCTTTCATCTCCCAGCTGAACTGTGGGAACACTCTCCTATATTTCTCCACCTCACAGCAATCCCCTCCGTCCTATTTCCTTACTATCAGCAGAGCACTTGCTGCCTGTGAAAGGGGGTTTTTTGTCTCTGGGAAGCACATTCTTAGAAAGTGAGCATATCCCTGTGATATGTTACAATGTGCTGCAATGCAAGGCACATCCTGAGGCTTTTCCTAATATCAATGTTCAATCTCCTTCATTACTTGTTCGGCTTTTTTTTGCTTCACAACACTGAAAGAAATATTTGCAAAAATTGCAATTTTCTTTCTTTCTTTCTTTCTTTCTTTCTTTCTTTCTTTCTTTCTTTCTTTCTTTCTTTCTTTCTTTCTTTCTTTCTTTCCTTCCTTCCTTCCTTCCTTCCTTCCTTCCTTCTTTCTTTCTTTCTTTCTTTCTTTCCTTCTTTCTTTCTTTTTCTTTCTTTCTTTCTTTCTTTCTTTCTTTCTTTCTTTCTTTCTTTCTTTCTTTCTTTCTTTCTTTCCTTCCTTCCTTCCTTCCTTCCTTCCTTCCTTCCTTCCTTCCTTCCTTCCTTCCTTCCTTCCTTCCTTCCTTCCTTCCTTCCTTCCTTCCTTCCTTCCTTCCTTCCTTCCTTCCTTCCTTCCTTCCTTCCTTCCTTCCTTCCTTCCTTCCTTCCTTCCTTCCTTCCTTCCTTCCTTCCTTCCTTCCTTCCTTCCTTCCTTCCTTCCTTCCTTCCTTCCTTCCCTTTTTTTTTTCCTTTTTTTTTATAGACCTAGTAATAAACACCTCTTTTTAAGCACTGGTTTTGATCTTATGTGTGGCAGTAGTTCAGGTTTTAGATTAGTTACTGGGGTAGTGAAATTAATGAAATCTCTGCTGCTTAGACTGATAATAATAGGAATATGGCCAAAGGGGAGGTGAAGTTAGAGTGGAAGAAAGGACAACATTCAGTTACAGAAACAATTGTGTTATATATTTTTGCATTGATTTGAAATTCGCTGTTTCTTTAGCTCCCCACTCATTCATGACTGCTGTTACCCTAGGGTCTGGGATTTAACAAGCCTTTCAGATGAATTCTGCATTCCTGCTTTTCACAAACATTATTTCAGACTTGGAAAACTCAGAGATATATTACAGTTTTACCGTCAGCTACCTTTTTCAAGCTCTTCTTTGTAACCAACATGACTAGCAGCAGAGCATTTAAAAACCATAACCTGAGACTCCAGAAGATGTTTTCTTAGTAAAGAACAGGTTTCCATGCAAATTCTGGTGTAGAATACAGTCAGGCTTTGCGATATTCTTTTCAATGTTTTTATTTGCAGCTTGCTAGAGTCAATAAGGTGACTTTAGGTGACTTCTGCAGACTGTGTCTCAAGCCCATATATATTAGCTATACGTGTGAGAGGCCAACTTGTTACTCATGTTAGTCCTAGATCCCCTGATCATATGCAGTATTTTATAATTAAAGACTCATTGATTAAGTTAAATCTAAGTTTAAACTTAGTTTTTCTAACATCTAATTGAAAAAGTAAAAAGCTGTTTGGAGCAACAGCTGCTATTATTACTTTGAGGGTAACTTTCAGACAGGGCTTTAAAAAATATACCCTTGTGTGATATGTGACTTCTGATTTTTGTTTCTTTTTCAAAATATAGCTGACTTTTCAAACCTGTCTTTCTCTGATAAGCCTTGGCGCACTACTGTTAGCAGACATTCTGATTCAACAGATCTTTTTTTTTTTTTTTTTTTTTTTTTTTTTAAATGGAGCAAATAAATTAAAGACCAAAATGACTATTGGAATAATACAACACATTTCTTCACACGAGGGAGTGACCTCATTTGCCACTGTTTTACAGGAGCAATGTGCCAGCAATGTTAATGAAGTGCTATCAATTCATGTGCTTTCTCAGTTAAATACTTTTGACTTCAAGAAGTGACACATCTTAAATTCTGTAGTACTGTTTGATGCACAATACACGCACACACAAAATCACGTGTGATATAGTGCTTGCCTACTCAACACAGTACTGACCAAGGAGTGGGATAGAACATGGTGCTGGGACTATGGCTCTTAGCTGAATGGTGCTTCAGCTTTGGGTTCCTATATGCAGAAATGCAAGGATCAAAATATTGTATTATGACTCATTAAAGGAAAGCTCATTCCCATTATACTCAGCCTCCTATCACCTAGACAAAATAATATGAGGCTACAAAACTTGCATGAATGCGTATTTCCCTTGGTTTTTGTCTGACACATGAACCTGGAGCAGGGGAGCTGGGAGCAAATGGCGGCATGTGTTTTGGCATGAGCTGGGAGTTTCAGGCTCCCAGTTACTAATCCACACTAGATTGTTTCTTTGCTTCCGATGTTACCAGTGACTGCTGAATTAGAGTTAACCTGGGTACACCTTCTTTGCTGAAATCCTAACTCAGTTTTTCTTTGCAAGCATCCATTTAGTATCTATATCTCACTCCCACCTTGTAAAGTAAAATAATAATATTCCCTTGCCTCATATGATCTAATGAAGTTTAATACATTAAAGATAGTGAGGCAGTAGTTGCTATAGTAATGTACTATTTAAATAACTAAGGGGAAAAGAACTCCAACCAGAGAAGTATTTCAACAAATGCAGTTTATTGAGGGCTACTTGCTTTTGCATGAAACATCTTTAGGATAGTGAATACACCATGTGGAAAGCCTCCGAGAGGCTATTCTGCAAAGGAGCCTGGCAAGGGTGGTGAGGTGTCCAGTGGTAGTAAACACTGAGCATGTAGAATGCTTTCCCATCCCATCCACATCCAGGCTTAGCTGTCTGTTGGTGACATGACAGCCATGGAGGGTGAATTGTCCACCTGATACCCTCAGCCTGGGAGAGGTACCTCTGACCATCTCTTCACAGATCAAATGAGGTTCATGGTTTGTTTTAGGAAGGGTCAGCAGTCACATCTAGTTTTTGTGAAACAACCGACTGGTTTGATCATTTATACAGACACAGAAGCCTGGAGTGCAGCTCCCTTCCTGATTGGAAGAAATTAAAATCTCTGCTGCAAGATTAAACTTTCTTTAGAAAATACCTCTGATCCTGAATTCAGAAACCCACCAGTAGCTTGTAGTGCAATGGTTTAGGAACTATGCTGTGGGACTGGAAATGTGGGCTTGAACTTTCCTGGCAGAAGGTGAAATTAAATATATATTCTCCATTTCTTGGGCGAACTCTGTAAGAAATAGCTAGCATATATAACATACCAGCACTATTACTAATCATGCTCTCAAGGGCCAAGTTTTAAAAATAAAGTGACTTCATCTGTGTTCTTCACATTTGTTGGCTGTGATTTCTGAATGACTATTAGATCAAATTTCTCAAGAGATGTAAAGAAACGAATGCTGATTTCCAAGTGTCCTGATTAGCCTGATGGGTGAAGTAGGCACTGCCTTACTGAGAGGGGTGAAGTTGTGCGGTACCTAGCAGCCAGGACATTTTGAGCAACACCTTTGACTTAGATGCTTCAGTTTCATCTACATCACACTTTGGGAGCTTGCATTGGTTTTAGATCTTGTCCACATTAGCACTGAATAATTTCCTAAGTCAGGCCATAGGTGGAAGAAGAAAATTAGAAACCTATCCCATTCTGTAAAGGTGCTTCTCCATTATGAAAGCAAGGATAATTATTTTAATTCTATTTCTGATTATGATACAGAAAGGGTGCATACAACAAAGAAAATGACAGGTTTTTAGGAACATTTTAAAAGTTGTATATTCTCTAATTTGCTTTTAAAAATAAGGATTTTTTTTTATATATGATTAGATGCTCTATTCCTTTGTAAGATTTTGTTTGGATTAAAATTCATGGACAGAAATGGAGAAAATTGGTAAAAATATATCTTGGTAACATGTCATATACAAAATCTATAACTTACAAACTAAACCTTAAAGCAGATGAGTCTCTGTTGTAATCAATAGGAGCTGAGATGGCTGATTGAGCAGAAAGTGGGAAAAATAATAGTTTGTTGCTTCTCTGCAGAGAAGTCAAGTCAGTCCACCATGACCTGCGTATATAGCAGACTTTGTACTTAAGCAGGTTATTTTACATATGAACAATGGTCTTCTAACCTTGACTCCAGCATGCACCAGATTCCACTAGCAGCATTACTGATGGAAGATAAAAATAGTAAGTTTTTTAAGCAGAATATTTTAATCAGAAAATTCTGACTCACTGTAGTAGAGTGAAGTGCTTCATGGGAAAATATCAATTTTGAGAAAACTTTTGCCTCAAGTGGTTTATAAATTAAAGGTAAAAATCCTGATTATAATAATATAAAGAAAAACCTGTCTCTAAAAATATGTGATGGTTTTTAACTGGTGCAAGTAATCCCAGCCTTCCCAAATATATGAGCATGTATCTCCGCTGGGCTATAGTCTCATTCTTTTTCCTACTCAGTAGCATTTATACAAAGAGAAACTGCTGTAATAAAGACTTTTGAACAATTTGTTATGGTCCCCACCTGGGAAAAGGATCATGCCATTATTTTGAGTCAAGTAGTCAGAGTCCTTTCTTCATCCTTGCACCTCTGCTTGCTCAAGACTATTTATCTGTGGAAAGTAGACTTAGCCAAGAGAAGCACAGGAATATGTAAAAGGCTGGCAGGCACTAGTCTCCAGGAGGAGCCCCAGACTGGAGTCCATGAATGAGACAGGTGGAGAGCTAAACTTGGCTCAGCACACCTCAGGTGAATGTTTCCAACAATGAGTTTTTGTAATTTCGCTTTGTGCTGAAAACTTTTGAAACCTCTTGGTTATACCTCCCCTCAGAACACGACTTTTGTAATATGAAAATGTTTTATGGGATGAGGAAAT
Organism: Amazona ochrocephala; assembly: GCA_039720435.1. Taxonomy (NCBI): domain Eukaryota; kingdom Metazoa; phylum Chordata; class Aves; order Psittaciformes; family Psittacidae; genus Amazona; species Amazona ochrocephala. The sequence goes on from CM077881.1 coordinate 37,625,034, forward strand.
TGCTTCCTGTCTTGGGCTACTTTTCAAATTGGACCCAAAGTACCATTATTGAATAGTTTTTAGGTTGTTCTGGCTGGAAACTGCATTGACTCCATCGTGATAAAGCTTTTATACCTTTAAAAAAAAAAAATAAAAAGAATTGGCAGTAATTGCCTGAATAAACTGAAGGGAATTTCAGGCCTTGAATGCTCTTATATTCAGTGAATTGTAGACTTTTTTTAGCCTTCTGCTGGTATTAATTAGTTAGAAAAGAACATTAACACTTTATTCACACTCTCAAATATCTGCTTATGCTAATCAATATCTGCTCATGCAAACCATCATATTGATCTCCTTTTTAGCATCTTAAATAAACAGTTAACAAAACAGCTTTAATGATTTCATGTCAAGCAAGTGTTCTCCCTGTTTCAGAGGAAAGTGTTTGAACCATCATGGGGTAAGATTAAATTATTTGACCAAGACCACAGAAAGGTACTTTCAAAAGTGAAATCATAAAGCAGACCTTACTTAAATCACCTCTGCAGAGGTTTAAGCTTAAGTGTTATGGTTGTCATTGTAAAAAGAAGCCCAAACTATGTACAAAGTCAGCAGCAGTCACTCAGCTAATAAGTGTAATCTGTTAAACTGCTATAACTCAGATGTATTTGATTATGTGCACAGCAGCAGTGGCTCTAATGCTTTTCAGCTGGTGGGGTTCTCAGCAAACCTTGCAGTTGACGTGTGCCTGTGCATGTGTGTGCATGCAGCAGAGGTTTAAAAGACGGCTATTGTACAAAACAAAACCAGGATTAATTTTCAAGATAATTTGAGCAGGACAAGAATATTTAGCTCTATTTGGGAGAACAGGATACATTTCTTTGTGAATGTCATTACAATCTGTTTCTCTGTAGCACTTTTTGTAGGTAGTTGGAGTTGCCACATGCCCACCTTTGCAAGGTTGGGGCAGAAATCACTTCTGAGAACTGGTGCTTGTTTTCACCAGAATCCACTAATACATTTACTGAACTTGTTTTCCAACACAAAACTTCAGCATAAAAAATAGACTTAAAGAGCACAATTACACAACTGATTTGTACATCTGACCCCACAAATAAATGCAGGAAATGGAGGGGAGGACTCCTCTCTCTCCCCCCAAGAGAGCTCAGGCTGCTGCACAGCACCTGAATTGAATGCCCCCCTCTCTAACTCATGCTCTCAGAAATCCCATTAAGCTATGTTTTTTCATGAAGCAAGGAAGACAGCAGGAGATAGTAGGCTGCTTGAGTCTGCCCCAGTTTTACCAGGGGTGAAATGACTCAAGTAATATACTTGCAGAAAATGAAGGTGTGTAAGGTCAGATTTTTAAAAATTCAGACACTTTTGAGAGCTAATTTTAGGTGCAATTGGTGACTTTGAGCTATAACAATCATTATACATAGAAGAAGATGGAAAAGTTTTAAAAATTAGGCTCATAATTGACCTTTCTAGGATGCATATGTCAAAGGCAAGAAATTACAAATGCTAGTTCATGGGCTTGGTGAATAGCTATGTGAATGGCAGCCTGTCTGGCTACAAGCTGAAAAAACCCATACAGACCTTCAAAATTTTATGATATATAATTATTATTCAAAAAAACCCTAAATAGTGAGAATGTGTGAGATTCCTTTTTATTTTGGGTAATGCACTTTGAAGAAATCGGAAGTATACATCTACTGTCATTGCTTATGCCTCCCACCTGCGAGGAAAGGAAGGTAGGAGCTGGCATGATAATGCAGAAGAGACTAACAGCTATTTTTCTCCTTCCTAGTAGCTGGTGCAGTGCTGTGTTTCGGCTTTAGTATGACAACAATGCTGATAACACAACAATGTTTTAGTTGTTGCTAAGTAATGCTTACCCTGATCAAGGACTTTTCAGTCTCTCATGCTCTACCAGTGAGGAAGGGCACAAGAAGCTGGGAAGGAGCAGAGACAGGACATCTGTCCCAAACTAGCCAAAGTGGTATGCCATACCACAGCACATCATGCCCAGTATGTAGATTGGGGGGAAGGCACTGATCGCTGCTTAGGTTGGGCTGGGTGTCAATCAGTGGACAGTGAGCAATTGTATTGTGCATCACATGTGTGTATTGGGTTTTGTGTTGTTTTTTTTTTTTTCCCTTTCCCTTTTTAGTTTTATATTCTCTCCCCTTGTTATTTTCTTTATCATTATTATTATTAGTAGCAGTTTGATACTTTTCTTTAGTAATTGGACTGTTCTTAGCTCAATTGGTGGGGTTTACATATCTTCAATTCTCCTCCCCATCCCACCTGGAGGTGGGGGAGAAGGGAGAATTGAGGAATGAGCGAACGGCTGCATGGTTCTGAGTTACCATCTGAGCTTAAATCATTACACTAGTCTGCATACTTTTATGGCCAAAATGCAATATTCTTCCTTCTGGAATACTGTGGATCAGTTTTATGCTGAATTTAAATATCTGCAGAATCATAGGTTTAATATAGATAATGTATTTTGTGAGTTTTTCTGATTTTATTTCTTGGCACTCTTTCTGTATACACTATAGACTTTGTTATATAATAGCCTCTAAATGATAGATAAAAATATTATAATGAAATGTGAATTAACACTAATTCAATTTGTTGGATTTTGGACATGATACCAATATATGGATTTTCTTGTTCTAAAGGAATATACAGTCAATAGCATTAAAATTGGGATTGTCAAATGAATTTTCTTATTGATGTAGCTGCTTTCACAACTCATAATTTTCTTTAAGATTCATAAAATCTTAAGGATAACAGTTATGGTAAGTTAATGTCAGTCTACATTATTATGGCTGTACTAGAGTCAACAGTTTAGCTCAGACCTTATCGTGATTTCCAGTGAGCACCAAAAGTTATCTGAGGAAGTGCAGAAGTGCACAGATGGGGATGGAGAAGTACATGAAAAACAGTGAATTTAGTGAGCAACAAACACTTATTCGCAGCTACTGTGGCCACCCACTGCCAGCCACTGAGCTGGTTGGCTCAGTCCTGTGCCATGTTGATTGCAACTTTGCCACTCTGTAAAATGTGATTTCCTGCATAATGTGGACCAAAGATCAAATAAACGTGGAAGATCAAATACATGCAATAACATGAGTCTAGCTCTTTTGTTGATTTTCTTTGATATGCATGGTTACAAATTTCTGTCTTAATATATCAGAAATAGTAGCCAAGCCAATGCAAAAAAATACCCCAACCAACCAAAACCACTAAACCAAACAAAACCACCAACTTTCAGTAGCTGATTTTTAAATAGCTTTACCATATTTGGTATCACTGACACTGGAAAATAAACATAATACTCAGGTTAGTGTGCACATGAAAAGAAAACTTACAAAAAGAAAAAAAGAAATCAGGTCTAATTAACCAGTTGTCACAACATATTGTATCTTACTTTCATACCATTAAAAGGTTCAAAGCCATTTAAAGAATGTATTTGTTTATGAAGATAGATCTAACTGTATCAGCTGCAACAATAGATTGTGAATAAGAGATCATATATGCTGGTTATGATATCTTTAAACAGAGAGTGCCACAATGTGCTTCCAAGATGGCAGAAGGATGTATTTCAAATTCAGGATCCTTTCCAAGGTCCTCTAAAGTCAGACTTAAAATAATTCTTCTAGAATCTGACTCTTCCTCAAGTCACTGTGGTAAAAAGCATTAAAAAAAAAAAAAATATATATATATTAGCACTTAGTGGTCCAGTTAAGAACAACAACACGCAAAGCAAAAGAAGCATGTTATCATCAAGAGAACTGAAACATTTCCATTAAGTAGACTATCCGTCTAGCATCTTCTGGCATGGAGAATGAAGGCAGCAAATGAAGAGAAAGCCCTACCTGGTTTATTTGATTTTGTTTCAGTGGGTCTCGAATAACTTTTACAGCACAGTGTCACAACAAAAAAGCTTTATTTTCTCACAGCTCCAGATGGTGAGATTCCAGAAAAGGAGAAGATTTCCAGGCCCATCAGTAGGCTGTGTGAACCATGTTATTTACATGAACTTTTGTCTACAGATAATTCTGGCAATTATTTAGGCTTCCTTAAAAATGTAAGAAAACTCCAAATTGTTTGAATGATGATATTAAAGGCATCTGTGAAATGATTAATATGGTTCAATCAATGCACCATATTGCATTCAGCTCCCAAGGTTCAGTGATATGCTATCAGTAGTAGTCCTGGCCTTGTTCAGGACTCTCAGTCTGTGTGTCCCCCTTGGCTTGCTCTTTTTGACTGACAGGAGTCAGGGAATGGCTACTGGGAAAAGAAAATGAGCTGAACTCAGCTCCCTATGCCCGCTGTAGCTCATCGCTCAGCAGTAAGCTGCAGCTGTTGCAACATCTGTCCCAGGAGTGGGTGTGTGTGGCAGCACAGCCACAATGCTGAATATAGGAACTGCTGGCTCTGGGCAGAAAGACTACACAAGTGATAGCCTTCATTTAGCTCTATTTCTTTAGTTTTCCCAATGGATGGGGCCAGGTTACTAACTGTCTTCTGAAAATGAGGCAGTTCTGCTTCTGGCTTACCAGCACAAGGTTGAAAAAGAGGGAGAAGATGGAGCTTACATACGCTTTTCATATTTAAAGATACACTTTTTCATGTCTCTCCTCCTCCAAATAATTTTCTGGTTTTTGGATTATTTCCTCAGGTTGTCATGGCAGAGGAAAGGCTCTAAAGGGGATTTAAGTTAGGAGGGTTTTTTACCAGATCAATACAGGGCTGCCATTCAGTATATAAGGGGAAAAGTGAAAGTATGAAACACTTGTGAGGGAACTGGGCAGGCAGTTAATAGCTGAGGGGATAGGTAACAGATTAAAGAATTACTTGATCTTGTAACATATTTTCTCATATTTTTATTTGCAATGGACTATATCCTAAAATGTAAGAAATCTGCTAAATTAATAGCCAAGAGAAAAACTTTAGGTAATTTCAACTTGAGTGACTCTCAAGAAGAAAGGCAAAACTCTGGTTCCTCCAACACCTGTCTTCTTTTTTTTTGATTTTATTTTTTCTTTCCTTAATGTAAATTAATAGCAGCCCAGAATGGATATCCACATTCAATCCTATATAGGTCCAATTCGCTTGAGGTCTTCTTTAAATCCAGCCACCTCTGTTGCTGAGAAGAGACTGTTATTACCCTACCTCCGTTGATCCGCCATGCTCTCTGCTGATGTTCACAGCCTGTGTTATGATGAAGCGGTGTTAGCACTGAATAATCACTGGTGGCCAGCCTTGCAGAAAGGGAAAAGGCAAGAATTTCATAGCTAAAATTACTTTCTCTCTCTTTGAGATGGATCCCATCAAATCAATATTGTGAAAGGTAAAAGAGTTTGAGTGGCCTTTCAGTGTCACTGAACAAATTGTTGCTATTCTTTGTGGTAAAATGACAATGCCATTTCCAGAGCTCTCAGTCAAGGCAACATTGTTCCCAGTCACTGGATCCTAATTGTTAGATTTCTTTATTTTATTTTGAGGTAAGTTAACACTTAATAGAAAAGAGACAAATTATGGTAAATTGAACTTGGCTAGTCAAGAATGTGTGTTAAAACTGTAACATTTCCATAAGTGGGGAAAAAAATACATCTTGAATTTATCAGACTCTCATGATAATTTTTATAATCTGGCCATAGGAAAAGACCATCTAGTTCCTCCTACTCTCTCCAAATGAAAAGGAACAGGCTACATACCTGGTGTTAACACAGAACCCATTGTAAATGCAAATAGTGTGCTGTATTGGTGGCTATAGTGGCTGGATCTGCCTGCTGTGATGACCATGAGCAGATCTCCATAGTAGAGCAGTTGGTGCAGAAGTAAGTCAATCTCGAAGTGGAGGGCTTAGTGCAGAATGAGGCTGGACTAGGGGAGGTTGATTCTTAGTGCCTGTTGAAGGCTCTGCAGACAGCCCTGGCCAGGCAGCTCACACAGTCCCAAGTGTGCTCATTCATTTTGGGTCCCACTTGAGCATGTAGCTAGAGACAGTCTTGAGATAAAATTTTAAATTAGCTGAATATTTGCTCAATGAAATTGATTATGAGTAGAGGCTGATTATAGTAATTTCTACATCTCTGAGCGAGTTTTAGATGTCTCTGATGAGTGCATATCCCTTCTGCAAAATGGAGGCACTAGAAATCAGTGAACACTTAGCAATAGTGAAAATCTTCTCTTCTGTAGTGAGTTTTTTAAACAAAGGCTTTAATGCACTTTTGTTTCACACAAGTGTTGAAAGGATTAAGTACAAACAAGGCCTGGACTGAAGCAACACACCAAATGTGGTTACAAAGACGCCTTTGATGTGACTCTATAGCATGTTATCAACTTGGGGCAGATGGTCGATCAAGATCATGTGCAGCCACTGAGATTTTAGGAGAATATTCGTGATTCAGAAGGTCTTCAGCTCCCTAAATAGCTGTAATCTGTGTCTCCCAGAAAAATGTCCTTCATAAGTATTGATGGTTTATTATAGAAAAAGAAATATTTGACAAAAAAAAACCAACACAACAGAACACCATTTTAAGCCTTGATCCAAATCCATGACAATCCTAAATTTACCAAAATAATGTGACATTAGAAGAATGATTATTGTTTCATTACTGACTTTTATGTCCAACAGACTTTGATCAGGAAGATACATCATAGTATCATTTACACTGTGCAAAATATTCCATAGGGAAATAAATAATATATTCATACCCTGGAAACATCAATGCAAGTTACTATACATCAAAACCTGACTAACCTGTTTGTCAGTCAAGCAGACCTTACCTCCTACCTCCTCATAGGCACAGAAAATTCTCCAAAAACTTCCTGTCTGCAATCTGTTATGGCATTTTGCTGAAAAATATAAACAGTTGCTCAGGTAAGAATAAGATGTGTATCCACTACTTAAATCAAGGATTTACTAAATAAATTTAGGAAATCCTGTAGAAGTTCAAGATTTAGAATTGCTTTAAAATTATGAAGTGGTTATATGTTTTGTGCTGGATTATTGAAGCAAGTTATGGTGCAGCATGACAGGTTTCAGAAAGCAAAGAGATATCCTTTTTATTAATCTAGGTATATCTAAGTCCAAGTATTGACTGCTGATTTGCCAGGTTCCCTGAAAAGATCTCTAGAGGCTGAAAATATAAGAATGGACTACAAAATTTGTAATCATCTAGGACTGGTCATATCGCTGATTAATGAGAAGACAATACAATGACTTCTAAGCACAAGAAATCAATGCTCTGTATTTTCCCTCTCCCTTGCCCCAAAAGGAAAGAAAAATTATGTACATGACAATACTCAGCTGTAACGAGTTTTGTAGACATATAATATATGCACAGTGGAAATGAATGTCCAGAGATCCCAAATATATCCACCTATAAACTTAGTCAACTTCACCAAAAAAAAAAGAAAGTGGTTTTCATGCACAGTTTGGAAATGTTTTCTATTGTTTCTTTTATTTTGTTTTTCTTTTTTGTCTGTATAGCTTTTGAGAATCATAGAATCATAGAATAGTTAGGGTTGGAAAGGACCTTAAGATCATCTAGTTCCAGCCCCCCTGCCGTGGACAGGGACACCTCACACTAAACCATGCCACCCAAGGCTCTGTCCAACCCAGCCTTGAACACCACCAGTGATGGAGCATTCACAACTTCCCTGGGCAACCCATTCCAGTGCCTCACCACCCTCACAGTAAAGAATTTCTTCCTCAGATCCAATCTAAACTTCCCCTGTTTAAGTTTGAACCCATTACCCCTTGTCCTATCACTACAGTCCCTCATGAAGAGTCCCTCCCCAGCATCCCTATAGGCACCCCCCTTCAGATACTGGAAGGCTGCTATGAGGTCTCCACGCAGCCTTCTCTTCTCCAGGCTGAACAGCCCCAACTTTCTCAGCCTGTCTTCATACGGAAGGTGCTTCAGTCCCCTGATCATCCTTGTGACCCTCCTCTGGACTTGATCCAACAGTTCCATGTCCTTTTTATGTTGAGGACACCAGAACTGCACACAATACTCCAAGTGAGGTCTCAGAAGAGCAGAGTAGAGGGGCAAGATCACCTCCCTCGACCTGTTGGTCACGCTCCTTTTGATGCAGCCCAGTATATGGCTGGCTTTCTGGGCTGCAAGCGTGCACTGCCGGCTCATGTTCATTTTTCAATCGACCAACACCCCCAAGTCCTTCTGGGCAGGGCTGCTCTGAATCTCTTCTCTGCCCAACCTGTAGCTGTGCCTGGGATTACTCCGACCCAGGTGTAGGACCTTGCACTTGTAATGGTTAAATTACATACCTTATTAAACTCTATTTAGACCAGATGTAAAATTAGGTGTGGTAATTAAACTTAGTCTTTTAATAGTTTGGGTATAAGAAATAAACATTAATTTCAGCAATACAAAACCAACCTTTTTATCCCTTGTATTTCTACCTTTCTTTTAGGTCATGTAATTATATCTTCAGAATTGATGAAAATAGGCTCTTTACCTTCCCTTTTTCCAAATACATCTATTCATGCAGAATCATGAACCACATTTTGCAGAAATTATCACAACATTTCAAACAGCTGGGTTTGCTTTTTTCACCTAAACTAAATTTTCTAGATTTATTTATTTATTTCCTATTCTTGCGCTATGTTCTACTTTGGAGATTATAGCAGTTTATCTTGCTTATCAAAAGCTCACTGACATTTATTGAGCTGGAAGTACTGTTTGCTATTCACTGTCAATCAAAATCTTGACTCCTACTTCTAGCTATCCATTCTACTTTATGGTTTTGATTGATATTGGGAAAATATAATTTCTGGAGGAAACTTAACACAGAAGTAACTGGTGGATATGGCACTGTGTTGAAGAGGCAGCATCTGTACACCCACCTACTGTCAGTATTTAGAAAAGTCACCCAAAAGCAAACCGGCTGTGTTACTTAAACCTTTCTGCTTTGAATTAAGAAGATTTAATGAAAACTTAATGCTAGGAGAGAGTCAAAGCAAAAAAAAAAAAAAAAAAGGAAAAAACAAACAAACACACAAACAAACAAACAAAAAAAAGCCCCAACCAAACAGCCAAACAGTACAAATAATTGTATGAATTCACCTACTCATGATGAGACTTCTATGGTCTCAGTGAAGCATCCTGTGGCTTCAGTATGAAAAGCATCAATCTTTTTGTTTGTTGACATTTCAGGTATGAGAATGACAGAGTAGGTAAGGAATAGTTCAGAAGTGTTGCAAAGGGACAACAGTGACAAAGTGGGGGAAAAGCACAGTCCTTTCCAAAGTTAGATAAATTGGGTGTAATGAATAGCCTATACTGTTAACATCCTACAGATCTAACAGGGTATATCATATGAATGCCCACATCACTGACAACATGGTCAGTTCCTCAGAGATGTTAGATTTATCTATATGCAAATGTTTTCATGTTTTAATGTGGTCTAGGAACGCACTGAGGAAAGCAACTTTAGAGCGAAGGTGTTGCAAGCATGCTGAAGAGAAGGCTGAGAGTGCCCATGACTCTAGGGAAACAGGAGTCACCATCCCAGCACCCCATTCCTCTCCATTTAGGCACTTGGGATAACCAATTAAATTACTTTGTTTCCTTCAGCTTCACTAGACAGAAGCAAGGACCTTAGAAGAAGATGTCTGTGCTTGGACACAGTCTTCACTGTAACTCCTCTGCTAAATGTGTTCTCAGGCTTTGCAATGAGGTGGCTTTAATCTTTACTTAGTTGATCAGATATTGAACCAAAATCATTTCCTTAGTGAATTCTTCCTTTCACATCATCTTAGTCCCACACTCCTCTACTTAGTATACAAGTTGGTTCCTATAGAAGGTTTTTTCTGGGTTGAACTCAAAGGTTCCTTCTTTGGGAACTCTGAGCTCTCTCCAGTTATGAAAGAATTATCCCATGTAGGCTCACTAAGTGAGCTGAGCTGCAGATTTTGTCACTCCCGTGCCTTGTGATAACAGATTGGAATGGCCTAGGTGATACTTCCATGTTCTTTCATAACAGGTAGAATTAAAAAGGAGCACTGACAATACCCCTCCAAGAAGATAGCCACCTTCCTATCACCATCATTCTGCATGAATCTTAAGTCCAGCATTTTTAGATCAATGGAGTACATTTCAGAGAGCAGGCAAACTAGATAAACCGAATTGTGTTGTGCACATACATGGTAGATTCAAATCTTTCCTCCTCCTTTAAGTCCCATGGACAGAGGGAGCAGGAACTTCACCACAATAATCAATGTATAGGACCAGCCCTCACTTGCCTGGCTTGGAGGAGACAGTATACGTTAGGTTCACTAAACATGGTAGATCAAGACGTATTTCTCTTTTCTATAACCACAAATCAAGAAAACAGTAGTGCTTTCTATGACATGTATTTTATGGCATATATTCAGCTAGAGATGGTCAATTTTAATTTAACAAAATTTTAAATTTAACAAATCATCAGCCTGTGAAGGGCTCCTTTGCTGTTTAAACTAGGACCTCAATTTTTTCTTCAAATCAGACAGCTTTGTTTATGCAGCTGAATTTCATTACCACTGAGGTGACTTTCAGGGTTACTGTGAGAAAAAAACTAGCAATTATATTAAATCAGAGAATAAAATAAAAACCTGACTGTTCTGTTTACTTGAATCCTACCATTCTGTCATTCCAACATGAAAACTGTCCTTGAAGTCTAGTACAACCTACAAAGGCAAATGGTGGAGCTAGTTTATATAAATCAAATTGGTGTCACATGATCCCCAAGTTGTGACGTGTTTCTATGAAGTTAGAAGCAAACTCTATTTTTAGCACCAGAGGACTCTGTGCCATCTCTTCTTTTTGTTTTGTCATTTGCCAGGGCATGCATCTAAATAAAAAAATATCTTTATCAATAAAGGCACTCTCCCTATAGTGATGTACAGCCCAAGCTAAACTCCAATAAATGACCTGCTCATAAGTCGTAAGCAAGCGCAAAGCCTGAGTCATTCAGTTGTCACACCTGTCTCTTACATTGAGTGATACTTCCAACCTAGAGAAAAACAACCCATGCATGCAGTCTGCCAAAATATGAATCCTAAAAATTCAGCGGTGAAACTCGTAATGTCATTACGGGAAATGGGCTTGGATCACGGCTTGTATTGCTTCTGCTTTGGATGCAGAAAAATCCCCACAAACAACCTAAAATGGGTACATTTTTTTATCCAGGGGAAAAGCACATAGTGAGAACGAAGCAGCAAAGGGTTGTTTTGAAAGGGCAAAGAGACATCTGTTCTGAGGTGAATATTCTTCCAATATTTTAGGAACATAAGCTTAAGGTGGAAGAATTAATAATAGCAAAAATAAAAGAAGACAAAAAAAATATTTTTATGGTAAGCCTCAGTTTTCTATCACCCTTTTCTGCTCTCTTTCATTCTTCCTCCTTCCCTCTAAACCTTTTTTTAAACATAAAAATATTATTTTTAGGTTGCAATTAAAAAAAGCATTAAGAAATCAAAGTGACTACTACTGAATCTAGTTATGTCTTTAGATATAGATTGAGAAGAAAGCCTTCCTATGGAAAAATAAATACGTATTTTCTGTAATAATGTATCAAATGAAATACCCAGTTACCTGACAAGAGAAGTGAAACCACTATAATTTAAATTTTTCTGAAAAACAAACATTCTGAGCCTATTATCTGCTCGGCACCAGTTTCATTATCTATAAAATTATGTGACCTTAGCTATAAAACCCCCTATATTCTGGACTACATAAAAAAATCCCCTTCCCTTAAACAGGTTTTGTGTGTTGTTTCTGTAGCTCATACGTTTGTACTTTCTATTTCAGCATCTCTCTAATAACTTCTTTGAGATGGCACTCTCTTGTACACTGAGTATACTGATTAAAATTCACATTAGTTTCAGAAATACTTAGAATTAAAATGCATACACATATTTCTAATTTTTTAAAATTATTTTTTCTTTCCTTCAGGTAGCATCAGGTTCTGTCTCAGCTTTAGTATAAATAGTCTTTGCTGGTAACCTTTCAGTAACAAAGAATTCAGCATTCAGACCTATCAATCTTCCAAGGCAGAGCTGCCATATCTCATAACAAAGGAGTATTTTGTTTGAAGGGCAGACCAAATTGACTTTTGTTGCCAACAACTGTAATGTCCAGCTTCTTATCAGTATTAATAAGAAAATGCAAATTGCATTCCCATCAAAAAAATGAAAAAAGTTGAAATGAGCAGTACAAGCAGTAAATTGCTTGCAATATGCTATTATATTCAAATTCTTACATTTAGCCATACAGTAGTTTACTTTAGGTGAAAAAAAAGCGCAACTGATGAAAAGAAGGACAAAGTGCTCCAAATCCAAATTCTAAATATGAGCAAAAAGAAGAATATAATGGATTATTGTACCAGAAACAATAATATATATCAATACATAAAGTATAAACAGGTTAACCTTTATTCTGTTTATTGAGATTTTTATTTAAAATAAAAACAAAGCTACTATTAAATATGCAAGAGTTTAGAAATTCTGAACTACTCTTGGAAAGTTATCAACATTTACTGAGTCAATTTTCTGTCTGCTTGTGAAAACAACTTCTGCTTTATTGCTTTATGAAAACAAAATTAAAGTGAAGGCTTATAAAAGCTATTAAAGGACAGCACTTGTTGCCCCCTCTGACTAAATTATATCATTCTGTTTCTCATTTGATTACCTAATATTATTCAGAAAGTGATGGGCTTAGTAATTTTTTGCTTGTTCAAATTAAATATCTGGTAGATTAAAATTCAGCTTTTTCTCTAATGTGTTTGAGGCGACAAGAAATCACGATGCATCAAGATTGCGTCTAAGGGTCAAATACGGTCAAAATGTAACTTTCACTAATGTGTGACAGGAACCTGGGGATGTGTAATCAAAGGACAGGTTAGAGATAGCTTTAAAAAGTTTATTCTTTCAGAGAATAGATGATGTTAAATAAAATGTTCAATCTATTAGTTGTTTACCTTCTTTTCAGGGTAACCCGCAATTTAATTTCCATTAGGCACAACTACCCTGGTTTGCAAAGTAAGGATAGAATGAAACAAAGCTGAAATATCTTTCTGGTATTAACATTACTTACCTTGGCAAATATAAACCGATTAAGGGGATCAGTGCCAGATCATGCATTCTGTTACCTGTGAAGAATAATATGGGTATGTTAAATGTTTATAAACATGGAAATCATTAGAAAGTTCTTATTTGAATGGAGTACTTACAACTGCTTTTGAAGGGGTTACTGTGCTCAAGAAGATACTGCTTAGAAAGTGATGCATTCCTTCCAAGAGGCAGATCAGGTGGCACTCAGGAATTAATAGATGACAAATTTCCACCCCAGATCCAAACCAGAAGACATTAGAAAAACTTATACAACACTGGTATCTACTTACCAAGTAGATTGAAAGCGCATTTGCATTAGGAGCTCTTTGCAAGAACCTAATCTCAAAACGACCAAGGCAGAAAAGTTGGAAATCTTAATTGTACTATTAGTGAGATGCATATGTGAAAAACCAAATTCAGACCAGAGAGACCACCTGATAATGTAAGGGCAATTTAAATAATGAATCAGACAAATTCACTATTTAAATTCTTCTCAATCTATGGTATAAACTATTAAAAATTCCCATGTATTGCAAACACTTCGAAGGAGTCGACACGTGCTGTCATCCTTTGCCATGAGCAGAAGAATAGAATGAAAGGAATTTTTGGCCAGACCACAGGTGGTATCTGATTTTGCTGATCCTCATTTATTAGAACTCTTCCATTCTTCTCTGCCTTTGTTTATTCATTCAGGTTTTGCAGGTACCATGGATTGGTGCAGTGACACAAAGTTGTGGTTTGTGTTTTGTCTCAGAGGGATAGAGAGCTCATCCCTCATCTGAAACATCTGATGTACATTTGAACTCAGAAGTTCAAAAGGACCTTGACTTTGTATGAATAAATTAAAATGCTTGTAACAAACTCATATTTTGCTTAATTAAATAAAATGGTATGTGTTGTCAAAAATTCTTCTTTGAAACTGGAATCTCCAATCATACTTGGATTAGATTATTTTTACTATGCTGTTTTTGCTTGGGTTTTTTGTTTGTTTCTGAATTACATCTGTAAGGAATAAACTCTAAAAATTCATGCTGATCCAAAGAAGTAAACAGTTAAATTCTTGCCCTAATTCCATCTCTAAGTGCAGGTAAGAAATGTTGTCAGACTTTTGTAAATATGTGAGCCCCCATCCTTATCCCATTCATCTACTGGCCAATTTTTATGACTATCTAATTCCCTTCAGTGAATTAAACCTCTAAAATTCACCCTGATGGAGCCTGGCCTCACCTCAGAAAATGAACACAGATGTAAAGCTTGGGGAACTCTCTGAAACTAAAAATGTATTTGTGTAATTGAATAGTTGAATTTGAATTAATTTGTCTTTCACTCAGTTTTAATTCCTAGAATTTATAAGAATATAGTTGAATTCTTTGAAGTCAGTGAATTTAAGTGTGTTGAGGATTTTATTTATGTCAAAATAGCCTAATGTTAACTAAAGTGATTGAAAGAGTATCAGATGATTATAAACAGTTTATCTAGACCAGCTTTTTAATTCCCTATGCCCTTTGCTTTAAAATTGATTTTAATGAAGAAGATAGTCACATTTCCTCATCTCTTGTATATTGACTTTTAAATGTTCAGATAATTCATTTCCAGTAATCAAAAAGCCCATGAAAATATCAATAGAACTATTCAAATCTCCTGTAAAATTTCAAAAGACTTTCCTTAGTAAATGCCAAAACTAATGGCAGCACTTCATAAGAAGAGGTTAATCACAGTTCATTGTTTTGCTATTCACTGCAACGACCATCCTCATTATAAGTGCATTTGGTATATGTAGATGTAATATGCAATCTTCATAGATCCACTACTCAAGTATTACAGCAAGAGATTTACAATTCTTTCTGTTGGCTATTGTTTGCAGAAGAACCAGATACTTAATGAGTCTGCTCGAAATCATAGCCACAATGCATCTCTGCACTGACTGAAATAATTTTTGAAGGCTAATTCCTGCAAAGCCAGGAAGTATAAAGTGTTAAGCATGACTGAGGAAGGGACAAAAATTCTCAATTCCATTTGAAAACTGAACTTCATTCTTTGGAGGACTGGAGATGGCTTTTGAGAAGTATGTGGACTGTTGGGGAATCTTATGTTTGCGAACTTGTCAATATACTGACTGCTTTGGATAGTTACACATAGATGAATGTCTGGGATTAAAAGGAAATTTGTCTTATTCTTTAAAGGTAGAATTCTCTTTATTATGGCCCACACAAAAATATTTACATTAATTTGCATCACTTATCATGTGAGTAATAAGCCTTGTGTTCTCTCAACATTGCAAAAAAAGTTATAGTTAGCAAACTCAACAGAATTCGTTGCTCTCTTAAGTCAAATGCACAAAAATCCTCACCTCATAGTGATTAAATCTGTTCACAATACATTAAAAACTGCTGTTCTTCAGGACTATTTACTGTGCTTGTTCACACCTCAGAAATCTAGTTCTCTACAGCCTTGAGAATAAATTGAATTTTAATTTCAGATTTCATGTCTGGTCCCCTAGTTCTTTTTTATAAGAATCATAGATTATATTGGCCAAAATATTTTCTGCATGCCATTAATTCCATTGATGGTGTCTCATGATATACACTGCAGTCACTGCATCCATGCTCAGAAAGAAAAGATGAAAGATACCGTTTATCTTACAAAAAGCTAATGTACAACCTGCAGCTTTATGTCAAATTTTCAAGAAGAACTCATTGTCACAGGGCGCGTAATTTAGCACAAGATTGTGAGTCAGGCCATGTGAGATTGCCATGTATCACAGCTACAGAGTGATTCTTTTATCCAGTCTTTCTCATGAAAATAATGGGTAGACTACAGCTGAGCATTGCTTTGACAGTTGGTGATCTTTGTAAAGGAGACTCAATGTCTTACAAGGAAACAGCACTGATGCTTGTTAAGAAAAACCTAGATAATTCTAGTACAGCTCTCCACAGTTTTCATTCTGCTTATGTGCTGTGCAGTTCAAAAGGACATGTCACCTTCTTTAGTGTCTTTCCTACTTCTGCCAAAATTCCCCTGTCAGCATAAACAGCAGTATCGTCAGCATAAAGAGATATGACTATCCTGGTGACCAAGGGGAAGTGATTGATCATCCAGAGAGAGAGCAACATTAGGCATCGGCCACAAATATCTGTTTCCTTATACACTGCATGGTAAAGGAGAGAGAAGGTGCTCTTGACAGAAGCGAGCTTCTCTGCAAAAACTCTATAAAGAAATAAAGCTCCTTGGTACTGATAAATTTTTTACACAGTTGTCTTCCAGAAAAAGTCTCAGTTGTCCTCAAATATTAATACCTGTAATTAAATGCTCAGATTAGCAATTGCATAAATCCTTTCCTCAAACGGAAGTTTCAGTCTGTGGGACCAAGCCTATTAAAAAGATTGTTTCAGCCACAGTCACCTTTACTTAAGCGGATGCCAGGTGCTATCATTCCAGTTAGAAGTCAACACAGTATGCAAAATATCCTTCTCTGAGGGACGAAATCTGACTCATATTATTCTTTGCATGCCAGTGTGCTGGGTGTGAAATAAGACACTGTGGGACTAGAGAATAAGGGCAAATTGTGGCAGGGAGGATAAAAGGGCTTCTTGAAACCTTTTAATATGTTTTAACTAAGAGACTTCGGTCTGCATCTTGTTCTCAATTTTGTAGTAACCTTTATGGGGTTTCAAAAGAGAGCAGATTTTCCCTGTTCTTAATTTATACCACTTACCAAAGATCCCTGAGGTCAAATCTGTCCTAATTTACACAATACAAATCCTGTAAAGTCAGTGGGCTGCATTGTAAATCAGACCATAAACCAGGTCAGAATTTGGTCCCTGACAAAGAGCCAATGAAAAGATGTTGCTTTAAATGATTAAAAACAAGCAGCTAAACCTGTTGATTTTTATTTAAATTAATTGTTTGGGTTAGATCTCAAAATATTATTAAAAATTAAAACAGAATTATCTTTATTCTAGAAGATGAAAGTATTTAGCATAGCTACTTGCTTAGGACCTAAGAGAGAACCTGTAGTACCGATAGCTAGAACTGATTCCTAAACAGTCTCCGAATATTAAAATATTCCATGAATGACAGAATCAAAATTTGGTACCAAATATCCAGATAAATTTGTAATACCTAAGCATAGGAGGGATAAACAACAACTTTTTTTGTTTTTGTTTTAACTCTAGGATCTTCATGATTTGCTACACCATTTGTTCCAAGGCCCTGGATATCTTTGCTATCTCCACATATTCATAATATATCATTTTAGATCAAATTAATGGCTACTTTTCGTAGGTACAGTCACATTGATTTCACACCTCTGAATTTTGCTCTTTGCTGTGTATATGGAGACCACTGATCAATATTTTCTGAAAATTGGCTTGCTGCCTTCTTAACAAATAACCATACCAGCCTCTGATATTTTCAGCTAGAACAAATTCCACTTGGTAACTTCCATTTCTATATGTATATTATTCTAAATACAGTAAATATTCTCCAGATGGAAAGCAGGGTGTATATGAGCTTCTATAAATTGGTTTTGTGAGAAGTCCTTCTCAGCTGGTTATTACATCAATAAATCAAGAAGTATCAAATCTGTGAACATTAATCAGATTTTGATAACATCTTCTAGAGTCATTTAGAACAGCTGACATAAAATAGCTATAATTGCACATTGTGGTGTTGTATTATGTGTTTCATATTTCATAACATTTATTCTTAGTGAATGTCTCAACAGTCTCCTATTAGTGGAAGACCATTATCCTTCAACAGCGGCCTACTTTTTTTATTCTACTGACATTAACTCTTAATTATATTTTCTTTTTTTTTTTTTCTTTTTTTTTTTTTTAACAATAATAAATTAAAGTCAATGAGGATTATGGAAATCTCTCTGACTAATACCCTGTGACTGTTACCTTAAATGCTTAGGGCTACAAAATGAAATTTAGTGTGTATGAGCTCAAAGAAGCTATTTACTACTTTAACATTTTACAAGTCATACATTAACATTTAGCAAGTCATAAAAAATTTACATCTTTAAGTGATTTGTACTTAATAGGTTAGTGATATGCATTTTATTCAGGATGCTGGGGAAAGAATCTATACAATAAAGGCATTTTGCATTGTCTGCAAATAGTTTATACTGCTGGTGGATGTACCATCAAACCCCAGAAAGAGGCTGGTTTTCTCCTGTTTAGTTAGAAGCTATTCTCCATGGGACTGATAATATCCCCCATTAGCAAACTGATACGAACTATCTTAACATTTTTCACCTACTAATAAAACAGTTGCAATTTAACGAAAAAGACTTAGATTAACAAGTGATAGACTCGGGTTATTGTGATTACACTGGAATAAATATTGCTATATAATGGCTGTGATTATCTGCCCTATTTCATTTCAGAAGGTGACTGGAGTAATTTTTGGTTACTTTCTATATACACTGAAAATATGTGTTATTAAGGACATAAACTTCATCTCATAATCATGGTAACCAAACTCTGAACTGCTTTGTAATTAAATTCATTGTTAAACAAGTTGGTGCCACTAGGTGGTACCCAAGAGTATGATGCAGAGGCAGCCGCTTTCAAATTATTTCTCATGTTTTGCAAGGGAAGAGGTTTCCATTGTGTTTCTGAAAAAGACTGTGATATTCCCATAATCTTTCAGGTGGATATTAGAGACACAGAGAAATTAAAGCCAAATCTCTCACAGATGTAATCCTGTTCTTCCAGTTCCCATGCAGCAGCAATGAGCGTGCACACAGCTTTCTTTTCAAACTTCGTAGATTATTAAAACCTAACAAAGAGGCATTCAAGGTAAAAATAAAAGCTAAAAATTCTCCCTACAAAACCAGAATATGAATTAATTCATGTAAATTCTGAATTCTTTTCAAATGTATTTTTAATAGAAAAAAATAAAGATAGGTTTTCCAAATATGCGGTTCCTATAAATTTATTTCCTCTGCTCTACGCATTATCATAAAAGCTAATTTGGACATTCCACGATTTTGCTATTCACATGTCTTTGGCACTGAAACCTGAAAAATTAATATGATGACAGAACAGAACAGGATGTTTAGACAGCAAAATACTGCAACAATAACTGATAAGGTGGCTCATTCAAAATACCGATATAAAATATTGCAGTTTGTTTTAAAATAATTAATTTCAGACATGGCTTCTACTTCCATGACATTTCTCTCTTTTATGATACAATTGTGTATTACTTCATCCTTTAAACAGAACACATTTTAAACTCATGGAAAGTCTTGAATTGAAATCCACAGGATAGTTTGGCTTTTCTTTTGAGAGATCTCACAGGAATCAGGCTGGTGTTGCAATATACCTTCAGTGGAGTTTCTGTCGCATTGTACTGCTGCAGAGTGATCTGCATGGCATACGTGGCATTTTAAAAGTGTAAAGTTACTGTGATAACAGGGAATATGTGCTTCAATCCTGATACTATCTCAGGAGGGGCATTAAGAAAAGGTCCTGGAAGAGTTAATATTTTCATGTGACGAAGAAGAATTTTGTCATTGTGTGGTAATTAATAGTAATGCTTTTGAAAAGTTTTTTTTTCAGTTAATCTTTAAAACAAAAATATTGGTTATATAATCCCATATTTCGTCCAAAATAAGGCACTTTTTAATTTACTTTGATAAAATTTGTCCTTGTCCCTCATAACTTGCTTTTCATCTCAGTCGTTCCCTTCTGTCTAGCTTGTATTTGGAGAGGAAGGGAAAAAAGGTATTATAAACACTGTCAGATTTTTCTTGTACCTTTGCATTCTAGATTAAAAAGTACCCAGTTCCATGAACATACAAACACAGAAGTATTTCTCAGGTTTTGAATGCAAACAGTACTGTAGATGCTTCTGCAACAACTTTGTGTCCCTCCCATCTCCCCTCCAATCTTGCCCTCCTTTCACGGAATAAAATCAAAGAACTGTTTAGGTTGTAAAAGACCTTTAAGATCATAGAGTCCAACCGCAAATCCAGTGCTGTCAAGTCCTCCACAAAACCGTGTCCCTAAGCACCATACCTACACGTCTTTTAAATCCCTCCAGGGATGGTGACTCCACCAGTTCTGAGGGCAGCCTGTTCCAATGCTTGACAACTATTTTGGTGAAGAATTTTTTTCTAATATAAAAGGCTGTTTCCTCTTGTCCTATCTCTTGTTATCTGAGAGAAGAGTTCGGTCTCAACCCCACCTCACTACAATCTCCTTTCAGATAGTCGTTGAGAGCGATAAGGTCTCCCCTCAGCCTCCTTTTCTCCAGGCTGAACAACCCCAGTTCCCTCAGCTGCTCCTCACAGAACTTGTGCTCCAGACCCTTCACCCTTCATTGCCCTGCTTTGGGCGTGCATGTCAGGAAGCACAAAATGCAGCATTTTTAAAACTATTCCTTTTATTAAATGGGCAGTACTGCTATTTCAATGCACAATATAGCATAAACAAATACTGTTCTAAAATGCTTGAAAAGAAACTTTTTTCCCCTACCAGTTACAGAACAAGTAAACATTTGCATGTTTTGATCCTGAGCTAGCTTTCCAACTCTTGAGTCAATACATATATCTATGTACACACACATATATATAATAGCTGCAATTTCCTTTGGGATTAGAAACATTTTTTTTTTCTCAATTGATCATTTTGAGCATGTCCTAAGTCTCACAAAACCCCAGGAAAAAAATAATGCAACACCCTATTGTGACTAGTGCTGCTGGTAGCTCACAGTGACATCTGTCTTGCTGTTGCTTCTCAGGTTTGCTTTTTTCCCCAGTGTGCTATACTGTCTGCCTCCCGAGAGGATGACAGAGTTAAGACCCATCACTCTTTCATCTTCCGTAGGTAATTCAGCACCTGTAACTTCCAGGTTAAAAGACCATGGGGAATTTGAGCAGCTCACAGAGGAAGGAGAAGTATCACAGTTAACATTCCAGCTGATTTCAAAGCACAGTAGGTTAAACCTGCTCATATGGGTAATGAAGCAGCTTAAAGAGAGGTCAAGGGAAGTTTATGAAATTGAGAGCTGTACTGTTTGCTGGATTTTTTACTACAGAAGCTCTTATCACAGAGACCTTAGGCACCTTTCATTCATCCCTGCTGGCACAGTGGATTTTCTAATTAAATGCTCAGCACATGTGCTCTGTTTTCACTTAAAATCCAAGAAAAATAGAAGACTGTTAATATGAAATGGTCATGCTACAGTTCATAGTTTTGTTGAATTTTTTTATGCTTTTAGTAAATTGAATATAATATGAAATATCAGAATAGTTCCTCTGACACTGGGTCCTAAGAACATTTCTCATGTCGTTGTACAAAGTACTAAATGAAAAGAGAGCACAATGACATTGTATTTTGCTTATTTTTGCTAGTATGTTTTAGGGTATCCTGATTGTATAGTTTGAAAAGATCTTAGCTGGGGTGAGGTTGTATAAAAACTCAGGCCTGAGGAGAAAGCTGTAACTACCCTGCATATCTATCTCAATTTAATGACTGTAGTTGAAGACAGAAAAGAGAAAAAATTATTTTCAATAGATTTTACACATAACTTGACATCCAATCGAGTGCATCAACGTTAGCAATCAATTAGTAACTGAATGCATAGTTTTGCATAGCTGTAAATTAGTATATACACTAACAGGTCTTAAGCAAGCCTCCAGAGGAGGTTCATTTTTTTCACTAATAAAGCAGCTAAAACCATAAAGCTACAACTGGGAAAAGTGTTCAAATTAACTTAATCTATTTTAATTTTAAAATGCACAAATCTTACTTTGAGTGAAAACAGCAACAAAAGCAACACAATTCTTTCCAAATCTCCCTAGACCATTTAAAATAGTTCCCATTTATATTGTAGAGCAGAAAATCCTTTTCTTCATTTCTTTCTCTCTTTTCATCTGAAATGTCTGTCACTCCAGTTGCGCTTGGAGACTTCTATGGATTTTTTTTATATTTGATTCTGGTTTCCCTTTGCACGACAACTATTGCATGTTTAAGTGATAATAACTCCCTTATTTCTCCATCCCCATAAACTTGCCTCATTCTCGTTGAAGTCCCTAAAAAATATGCTATGAAAAAAAATGACATTAAGCATTTCTCTTTATTGCCTTTCAGTAACTCTGAGGCACATATGCTTTTTGAGTTAAGTATATATCTGACAGATTCCTGGTCATCGTCAGGAACAGATCTGCTAAGTAAGAGAATGCGATTTTAAGCCTATTCTCTTAGCTCTATATCATTAATGGTACATACTTCACTGGAATTTTCTTTAGAAGCATTATGTCAAATTCTGACTTCATTGCATATATGTCACGCACTGATATCATTATTATTACTCAAGTCTTACTGGAAAGAAGTTGGGGCCAAAGTATTTAATTTACTTAATTAATTGTTAACTGTTTGACCAAGTATGTCTTCCACAGAGAAGATGGGAGTACAATGAAGTGAGTAAAATTTCAGAGGGCTTTAGATCAGGCATTAAGTAAAGCAGTTATACCTTTTGGAAAAATGAATGTCATCTAATACAAAACTTCTTTCTTTTACCCAGAAAATTTGTTAATATATTTGCTTATGCTGAAATACAAGCAAAAGAGAGTCACAAGGGCACCCAGCATTTCTTTTCCCTCCATTTTGAGTATGCATAATTCACCTTTAAAATCAGGTTGTTTAGAAAAACATCATTATATTGATGAAAATTCTACTACACTGGGATAGTGAAATCAGAATGGATGTCCCTTGCTATGGTCCTGAAGAAATATCAGATGGCTGGTATCTCTCTTCTGCAGGTATTTACAGAGAAGTAATTCTACTCAGAAGTCTCATTAAATGCTTACATTTATTCAGGCAGTTTTACCAGAGAATTTACTAACGAATGAACTGATTATGAATGGGGCCTTAGTAAATATACATGTTTATGTCTATTTCTCTCTCTTATCTAAGTAGCCATTATATCTGTCTATCAGAGTCAATATTAGTTTGCTCATATCTTCCTTAGTTAAGATTAGGAAGTGGAAGAGAATGTTAGTCTTCATTATTGTAATTTACAACACTTACTTAAAAATATAAAACTGTAGAAAGACAGAACATCCTCTTTTTCTGAATACACATCCTACCTTTTCTTACAGATTAAGAGCACAATGATGTGCACCCACTTAGACTTCATTCCAAAAATGCAACTGCTAAGACACAATGGTTTACTTATTTAGAAACTTGTGGAGGATCACGAAAACAACATGGGTTCACGTAGGTAATTTACACAACTAAAATGCATTGGGAGCCAGTTCTACTTCTTGAGGCAGCAACAAAACTTCCTCTGCCCTTTAGCACATATCAACATGCAAAAATATGGAGTTGAGCCATTGAGTTTATCCTGGGAATTTCTTTTGTCTTCCCTAGTGGCTGCTTGTGTCTGTGCTGCCAGAGAAGCCTAAGGCATTAGTGGTTTGGGGTGCTCTTTGACCACCTGCCAGCCTCTCCATGTTGTTTCTCACTACTTGCTTACAGTTATTCTGCAGGCGATAAAGCTGTATGAAAGCTGTATTTACCAAAAATCTCTCATTCCTTTGTAGTTAAAGGATAGGAAGTTCACTCATATCTTACAGGACATTTTAACTCCTCCAACCTGAACTATGAAAAGCAAATTTAATTAAGAGCTGAGTCAGTCAGAATTATGTATTTCATTCACAAAATGTCTAACGAAATTTATAACTCTATATTACATTGAAACAAATAATAATAACGTTAAGTTAGCAAAATCAAACACTTAGAAGCTTGGAAGTGCCATAAAAAACATTGCTACTTCATGCCACATCTAACTAAGCCTTCTTCTGTGGATGAAATGTAATACTGTCTTTAATCATAGGATCATAGAATCATAGAATAGTTAGGGTTGGAAAGGACCTTAAGATCATCGAGTTCCAACCCCCCTGCCATGGGCAGGGACACCTCCCACTAAACCATGCCATCCAAGGCTATGTCCAACCCCACCTTGAACGCCGCCAGGGATGAAGTATTCACAACTTCCTTGGGCAACCCATTCCGGGGCCTCACCACCCACACAGTAAAGAATTTCTTCCTCAGATCCAATCTAAACTTCCCCTGTTTAAGTTTAAACCCATTACCCCTTGTCCTCTCACCACAGTCCCTCATGAAGAGTCCCTCCCCAGCATCCCTATAGGCCCCCTTCAGGTACTGGAAGGCTGCTATGAGGTCTCCACGCAGCCTTCTCTTCTCCAGGCTGAACAGCCCCAATTTTCTCAGCCTATCTTCATACGAGAGGTGCTCCAGTCCCCTGATCATCCTCGTGGCCTTCCTCTGCACTTGTTCTAACAGTTCCATGTCCTTTTTATGTTGAGGACACCAGAACTGCACACAACACTCCAAATGAGGTCTAGCTTTTCATAATAATAATAATACTAATAAGCTTTTCATGCCTTTTTCCACAAAACTTCTCCCTCGCTCCTTCCCAGTCTCCATTTGCTTTATCTCACCTGTCCTTAAATCTTACTTCCTCATTCACCCTTACTTTCCTCTTGATTTTTTTTGCATCTCTGAAGCCATTGAAATCTCCTCTCTGGTCATTCCTCAGAAGAAGTAATTCTTCTTAAGTGTCAGGCAATATGGAGTACGTGATGAAGGGCGGGCTTCAAGGCACAGGGCCTCAGAGTGGATGCAATGTCAGGCAAGGGATGCAATAATGAATTTAACTCTGCCTCTTGGAGATTTTTTTAACTGCCACTACTGAAAATTTGTGTTATGGTTTATCCTGTATTTGAACTAACGGCAGATTATCACCTCAATAGGTATTCACCCAGGGAAAAAATGTCTATTTAAAGCTAGAGCAGTTACACTGCAGCTTGAGTCCCACTTGGTGACATCAGTGCATCTCATTGCAGGATCTGGCCTAGGTGAGTTAGGAAGAAAACCAGTAAAATGGATGATACCCAAAATACTGTTGAAGGAGGTATTTTCTTGCGAATGCCTTTCAAGTATACAACCTTAGGGCTTACTCCTAACAACAGAAGATAAAAGATTTTTAAACAGACGTGCAGTTTTAAAATTAACAGTGTCCCTTTAACAACTTCAACAGTTGGAGAGTTTTATGTAGGCGGGTGAATCTGATGCTAAATAGTTAAACTTGTTTTAACTAAGAACTTGTGATTTCCAAAAAAAAAGTCTTGTCTGTAGAAGAAAGTAACGGCAATTGGGAACAAAGCACAAAGGAATAGGACTGGTATAATTTATTCACGTTCAAGAATGCTTCTCTATAGGCTTTATTTTTCTTCTTTTTTAAAAATGCAAAGCATTAAGTCAAGTTTCTGGTATGTGCCTCTGTCAAAACAAAATGTTTTCACTGCAGTTACACAGTGAGTTCAGAGATGTTGGGAAACATGCACTGAGAACATAGTGCTTAGGAAGTACATAGCAAGTGTATAGGAAAACTTATATTATAGCAGTATATGTAATTTTAATATCAAATTCATGCCACCTCTCCTACCATCTTATTCTCATTCATGATTTTTAAGGATGAACAAGTGTTGTAACTGTTCATAAAGCTGTTCGTGTATGCTGCCTGCGCAGGGTATTTCAGCCTTCTCCATTGTGCAAATCCTCTTCTTCACCTTCCAAGACTGCAACTTCTATCCGCTAACCATAGACTCATAGAAACATAAAATGGTTTGGGTTGGAAGGGACCTTAAAGATCATCTAGTTCTAACCCACCTTCCAAAAACCAGTAAACCAGGTTGCTCAAAGCCCTGTCCATCCTAGCCTTAAACACTGACAGGGATGGGTGTCGTGGGGCTTCAACATGCATATGGTGAACAGCACTGCACCAGCTACTAAGAAGGGCAAAAATGATTGCTACACCAGAACTCAGGACAATGGATCAGCCACAGCTTCTTTGGGCAACCTGTGCTAGAGCCTTACAGGGAAGAACTTCTTCCTAACATTTAATCTAAATCTCCCTTCTTTCAGTTTAAAGCCATTTCCTCCTTGTCCTATCTCTCCTGCCTTTGTAAAAAGACCCTCTCCAGCTTTCTTGTAGGCCCCATCTGCTACTAGAAGGCTGCTCATGTGTTTGCCACCTTTATGTTCTCCAGATGACAAAAGTGCAATGCATTGCAATAATGCCTGTCCTTACAGTACCTAAGACATGGAACTGATCTTCAATCAGTGTGAGGAGGTCTGGGGCCTCCAGTACTAGGTACCTAATGATGTTGTGCATTGACCGGTATGTACTGTGCTTTACTGGCACGTCTGTGTGCATCGTGTAAAGCCACTGTGGGCTGTTTCTGAGCTTGCAAAAGCTTATAGATAGCACATGCAAATGTATTCCCATTAATTAGAATAAATGACCGCATGGTTGAATGGTTAACTAGTTCCCAAACTCCCAGAGAAGAAAGATCTTGCACTGTCAAACATTGCAGAATTTGCATCTAAGCAAAATATTTCAGGTTTCTATATTTTACCAACAATTAAAGAATTGAGCTGGTGCTTTCCTTGCACATTTGCAATTTGAATCTAAAATTTTGGACCACCACATCATACTTTGGTTCCCATCATGTAGAGTGATTCACAGGAATGGAGAGAGTGACCTTGAGTGTGATGATGGCAGAATTTAGAAGAATTAGCTACATCACCTCCCAGAAATTGTTGGCTAGTGAAAATAATTTTTTGGGCAGCCTTTGACACTCTACAGCATAAGGCAATATTAGATGTGACTCTGCGTGTAACCAGAGGGGAGTGAAGCAAAGGAGCCAGGCCAACAAAACCGGGCAAGGAAGCCATGAGGATTGGATTCAACAGTCCACAGTCATCTCCTCAAAAGGAGAGTGCAATTAAAACTTGGACTGCATTTTTACATACCACCCTGTAGTTACCAGCCAAGGAAAGCTGGTAGCACAAGCAGCCTTCTCTGCAGGGCAGCACTGCCAGACAGGCACCGTTCCTTCTGGGTCAAAACTAAACCACTGCCTAAAATAATAATAATAGTAAAAAAAATCAACAATCACGATACTACAGACTTACCACAGCCAATTCCACTTCCTCTTCTTCTGTGTACAGAAAGGAGCCTCTGCTATTGTTCAGCCCTGCTGTGTGTTCTTGAAGAACAACTACTGGCCATGGGGGAAAGCCAAGAGAATACACAGCCACAGAGTGCACTTACATTCATAAAACTGAAGAACAATCATCCCAGGAATGGATTTGATAAAAACTTCAACTAAAGGGAACTTCTCTAAGTCATCCTCTCCTCACAGATCACTGTGCTGAAGGAAGGTTGGTCTCCTGTGCACAGGCTGCCTTGTGCTCCTGTGGTAGGGATGCTCTCTGACAAAGCAATAGGCCCCTTAAAATAAGCTATGTTCAATATATTTAATAGATTGACTATATATTTATGTCCGACGTTTTAATCTGCTTCACCTCTGTGAAAGTAGTGTATCAAGCACTCTCACACCCATGCTGTTGCGGCCATACCTGTGGTACCCTGTTATTGCATAATTTAAAACTTCTGACTAGACTACATAGAAGAATATATTTTAGAAACAGTTTATACTCAAGAGCTTTAAGGATAATTGTAATATTTGTGTTTTGATGAAGATTATTTGTTGTGATTTGTGCTGTCTCTTGGTAAAGCACATGGACAGTAGGTGGCAGATCTGTGAAAATACCTAATTAAAAATATGAAGGAAATAAATTATGTAAATTGAAATATGAAGAGTTTCACCATGACTGTTTTGAATCTACAACAGACCAGCAGTTTTCATGTAGCTAAGGTGGTATGATTTTTAGCTTTTCACTCAGACCAAATTTAATTTCTGCATTTCTCAAGCTTCTCTCAAGTCAGGCTGGCCACCAAATCACCCCCTTTTCTTGAAAGTCTCATAGTGACAAAAGTCACTTTGACCAGATATGTAGAATTAGGAGTGGCAAAAGTTACGCTCCCCGTTAATCATATTTTGGAATACTGCATTACTCTTTCAGTGTACTGAAATCTTTGTAACTCATTGCATTGTCTGCTGCGTAAAATTTTGGTAAGAAGTGATATGAGATAGCCATCTGAAGAAGAGGAATGCTGCTGTTGATTTAGCTTTGTGGTTATTAGAAGAATTTAATACCAACATGAGCAACCAACAACACCCTCTTTTGGATACCTTTGTGGATATAATGAAAATTATATCCCCTCAAAAGTAGTGAAAGCTAGTAGCCCTAAACCGGCTGACTGCTTCAGAGGAACAGAATGAATACTCTACCTTTTTCACGGAGATACTCCACTCCAGACGAGGACAAATCTGCTCAGAGCAGCTTGGCAGGATCAGACTTAAAGTATTCAAAAACAATTCCATGACAGATAATAAAAAAATCAGTTATAAGTCACATAGAATCATAGAATAGTAAAGGTTGGAAAGGACCTCAAGATCACCGAGTTCCAACCCCCCTGCCATGGGCAGGGACACCTCCCACTAAACCATGCCATCCAAGGCTATGCCCAACCCCACCTTGAACGCCGCCAGGGATGAAGCATTCACAACCTCCCTGGGCAACCCATTCCAGGGCCCCACCACCCTTACACTAAAGAATTTCTTCCTCAGATCCAATATAAACTTCCCCTGTTTAAGTTTAAACCCATTACCCGTTGTCCTCTCACCACAGTCCCTAATGAAGAGTCCCTCCCCAGCATCCCTATAGGCCCCCTTCAGACATTGGAAGGCTGCTATGAGGTCTCCACGCAGCCTTCTCTTCTCCAGGCTGAACAGCCCCAATTTTCTCAGCCTATCTTCATACGAGAGGTGCTCCAGTCCCCTGATCATCCTCGTGGCCCTCCTCTGCACTTGTTCCAACAGTTCCATGTCCTTTTTATGTTGAGGACACCAGAACTGCACACAATACTCCAAGTGAGTAACAATAAAAAATATGACAGGAAGAGAAAACAACTCATGAGACACCTATTATCCAAAGTTATTTCCAATTACAAATTGCAGCACAGCTTGAGCACCTGGGCTATTCATGTACAGTATCCCAGAAGCCGATTACAACATCATGATATGAGTGATACAATGACTAACACAGTATCAGTACCACCATCTCTCACTCTATTTTTTCAGTATCATGTAAGTGGGAAGTGTTTAATTAGAAAGCTTTCAGTATTCATTTTATAGCTTAATAGGCTTTTCTAGTTGATAACATCCTTATTATATGTTGAGAATAGATACTTAGACAACCAAAAAATATCTTTTTCCCCCTTCTTGTCTTTTAAGAAAAACAAGCAAATATATTTCACATCCATTTAAATGCTGTTATTAGATTGTATGCATTTTAATAGAGCTGTGTCAATTCAGTTAGTGTAAGGGCGAGAGATCTTAAATTATAATCCAATTTTGTGAATGTAATATCATGGGTAAAACAGGGTAATTACAGGTTACAGATGCAATTTTTGCTGGTGCTTTTATGTCACTCTGGGCAAATGTGCGAGCAGCAAAACTTCTTGTGTACAGCAATGCTTAATCAAATTATTAGCATTTCATCCAAATGAAGTTCTTGCATTAATATTCAACGTATGTACTCATTTCTTGCAGCTTCAGCAAAGTCACTGGCTCCCTACCTGTTACCTCTTGAATAAGTTGAAAGTATTACAGGAAGTTTCATGCCAGAATTCCTCTTTTTTCTTTCTTTGACGTGAGAGTTGAAGGGAATTACACCGCATAGAAAGTGAGATACTCATTAAACATAAAGCTTTCATTTTTGTTTCAAGGAAACTTGTGGTGTAGGTGATGGTGTTTCGTATCCTTTATGTTCTAAAAATCTTTCCCTTGCCTTTCTTAACAGCTATTGGGATGTAAGAGAATTTACCTAAAAGGGACTCCTTGACTCCCTAAAGTATTAATCAACTTTTTCCTCAGACTACCTGTTCGAGATATGAGCTTATTTTTGAAAATTAAAATCTGGAGCTTGCTTTGGGTTATCATTATAGGTAAGGACAGACAAAAATATTATAAATACTATCACCCTTTTTTAGAGGAAAATTTTGCATAGTAGGTTTTTTAATATATTATGAAGGTTTTCAGTATTGGGAAGGGTTTTTTTACATAATACCTGAATAAGGTTTATCTGATTTAGTTTTATAAGGTTCTAACATGCTCTGGGAAGTGTAACTTTAGCTGGAAATCTGATCCCTGCCAAGTATTATCGCTGCTATGCTGAACTTTTGCTGTGTAATGTGCTTTAGGATGGCCACCCTGCAGATATGTTCCCACAATTGACACCTAGGAGTATATGGTAAGCCTCAAAACATAGCAGCTTTGAATTTCACCTCTCCTTCGTCTGAGGATAATTACCCTCAAATTGTCACTAAAATGGTAAAAGATAGAAAGAAAAATAAAAAAAAAAAATAAAGCCCTTTCATTTTCTCAAAGCAACATAGGGCCTTAAAAGTGTCAGGAACAGATGGGTGCTACGTGGAATTTTTTTTCAACTTTTTCACATTAAAACAAAAATTATTATCCTTTTATCCACAGGGCTCTGGAGGGGCATGCATATTGGAGGAGGGTCAGTTCTCATTGTACTCCTGGATCGCCTCCCCCTTTCTCATCCACAGACATTACCTTTCCTCCCACTTTGGGTTCTGCCAGCCACTGTTATTAATGCCAGCACCTTTGAGACTCCTCTTTTGGAGCTGCTAGTGCCTATTTTCCTCATTATAGGCTTCTACTCTGTGTTTTCCGGGGAAGTTTTTCGTAGCTGCCAAGTCCAAAAAGGAGTTTTTTGGTTGTGGTTAAAATGTTAAAATGTAACTTTACGTTGCAAGGCGGTATGTTCAGCCATAACTCTGGAGGGTAAAAAAGTCCTTTACAAAAGCTTAAAGCATTCCTGCCTGTGCAGTGAAAGCGAATACAGTCATTAGGTTTTTGTGTGCAGGTTAACTCATAGGAGTGCATTGCTTATAAGAAATAAAGGGCAGTAGTGATGAGATGTTTAATATGTGATCTACAGCCATAAAAATAGAATGCATAATGATATTTCTTAGGGTTTGTTTCTGGAACTACTTTTATGTTCTGTTTTCATCATTATTGTAAAGAAGGTAAAAATAAAAATAAGAACCTGCATTTTTAATGTTGCTGTTACCTGACATGAGGAAAACTGGTCTTTAAATGTTTAGAGAGCTACTTGATCCTTTAATTTCAGTATTGATTTCCAGTAGGTCAAAATCCTACTGCCTTTCCTATTAAACAGATTTATATTTTTATATCATCTGAAGCATGCGGTAGTAAATATAATTAGTTGTGTATTAAGGTGTTCTGTTGGTGATGCACACTGACTTGTTAAACATGAGGTACTGCATACCTGCAAAGCCTGAAATTGTCTTGCTTCTGCTGGTTTGGTTGTCAAGCAAATAATCTTTGTGAACAGGACATAATATGACTAGATAGATAGAGTTTCTTCAGTATGAAGTTCACTTTGTACTAATATGCAAAGATATAATATTGCTATTTGCGTGTCTCCTTAAGACCATACTTGATAAATGAAGAGATGTCTTGCAAACTCCATGTTGCTGATTCTTGCCTGTTTATTGTAAATCTTATCTCAGTTGCTATTCCCCTTAAATCTCCTTTGTGAGCTATGGTTATTCATGAAAATTAAGTTTTTCAAAAGGGAAGAGAATAAGAAAGGAAAAGGAAAAAAAATCTAATTTTAAGTTTCAGTGGAGAAAAGCTTGAGAAAGATATCTCTGTGATCCTGAACATTTAACATCAGAAGTAATTTGTGAGAACTCTCATTTTTTCAGGAGGCTAATCTAATGATCAGGTCTGGCTTACCATTTTAACAGCTGCACCTTTCCTGACATCCACAGGATTATTCATAAGGCTGATGTCAGGCTATTCCAATGTAAGTAACATTGGTGGGATTAGGCCATTATGAGCCAATCTCATGCCTACTGGAAACACAATTTTGCTATTAGCAGCAAAGGTATACAGATAGGCCTTTTGATTGCATTTAAAATATTCTTGTTTTTATTTATAATTTGGTTTGTGTATATTCTACTCTGTGTAAATCGGATAATTTTGTAGTGTCTATTCCTATGATTGTGAATATGCCTGTATAAATGAAACATAATATGTTGTTTTGAGTGCATAATGGAAGCTTGCACATTGTTCTATAAGTTTCAGATTTATGCAAGTCACACTGACTGTTCTTATGAATTCTTTTGAATATATTTAACATATATTATTTTGTATAAGAATCCTAGTTTTCCCAAATGCTTTTGTTTGTTAGTTTTTTGTTTTCGTTTTTTTTTTTTTCTTCTTGTTTTCATCTGCATTGCTTGCTATTTCTCTTTGCTGTTTGACTGATATCTGCAGGCTCTCTCTGAAAGCAAACAAACAGCCCTGATGCACTGCACGGGAAGGTTACAGATGAATCGCAAGAGACATATATAAGACATAGATAGCACTACAGTAGAGAAAAAAATCTGATGCATTACTATTGTCTGCATGACCTCTCTCTGAAGCAACGCGAGCACGAACTTTGATATAATTATTCCTGAATGTGCCAAAGCAGTACTTTCTGAAATAGCCCGTGTCAAACATGATGAATGACCAATTCTGTAATGTCAGTCCCAGTGGTAATTCCAGCAATGGCACAACCTACGCAACACCGGGTTGGCTGTAAATCTAGCTGGGGAGAGGGGCTAAGAGGGACTATGCGCACCAGCTCTTGTCTGCGTAACACAGGACGTCAATTTCCTCAGCTTCTGTCCTGGTTCAGTTCAAAGCAGAGGCACTTGGAGCAAGTAATCCAAAATAAGTAATTAATGAAGTAGTTTATATATACATATTTTCAAACTAACCACCAAAATACAAACAGGCTTTAACACAATTACAAAGTTTCCATTTCTGTTAGTTATAGCTATTTATGGTATTTTTAAGAGAAGTATATGAGTATTTTACACTAAATTCACTTTTGTGAATAAGTGTGCATAAAGTTAAAAATTCCTCATGCCTGGGGATGGTATTCAGTAATTTATCTGGGCTGTAAAGACACTTTCCTTAAATAGTAACAGTTTCCATTTCTGCCACTGAACACCTACATCTGCAGGGTCCCATCACCAAGCTTGCTGCATCCCAGGAGCTAAATCTTGCAAGAATATCACCTCAGTGCTACAAAGGGAATGTCTGATGGAGCTAGCTAGTGCAGTACAGCACTTTGCCTCTGAATATGCATCTATCTGGACCGACTATGCTGCTGCTCATCAAAGAGGAGTCCCATAGGGTTTAAAAGATAAGGTATTCATCTTATGTTGATGACTCACCTTTATCATTTCAGTGTCTACAGTGTTGCAATATTCCTGTGTTTAATCTACTCTGAGCTTCTGTTTATAGGTTTCCATTCCAGTAATACCCCTTTTCCCTTTTAGTTCACCTAAAAAAAACTTTGCTTATTCCAGAAAAACGCAAAGAATATGTGGAATGCAAGAAGCCTAGCAGGTTTTAAATAAAATAGTCATTTCCCAGACTTATCTTGGTATTTAGAATCATAGAACCATAGAATCATGAAATAGTTAGGGTTGGAAAGGACCTTAAGATCATCTAGTTCCAACCCCCCTGCCATGGGCAGGGACACCTCACACTAAAACATGCCACCCAAGGCTATGTCCAACCTGGCCTTGAACACTGCCAGTGATGGAGCGTTCACAACTTCCTTGGGCAACCCATTCCAGTGCCTCACCACCCACACAGTAAAGAATTTCTTCCTCAGATCCAATCTAAACTTCCCCTGTTTAAGTTTGAACCCATTACCCCTTGTCCTATCACTACAGTCCCTCATGAAGAGTCCCTCCCCAGCATCCTTGTAGCCCCCCTTCAGATATTGGAAGGCTGCTATGAGCTTTCCACGCAGCCTTCTCTTCTCCAGGCTGAACAACCCCAACTTTCTCAGCCTATCTTCATACAGGAGATGCTCCAGTCCCCTGATCATCTTCGTGGCCCTCCTCTGGACATGGTCCAAGAGTTTCATGTCCTTTTTATGTTGAGGACACCAGAACTGCACGCAATACTCCAAGTGAGGTCTCACAAGAGCAGAGTAGAGGGGCAGGATCACCTCCCTCGACCTGTTGGTCACGCTCCTTTTGATGCAGCCCAGTATACGGCTGGCTTTCTGGGCTGCAAGCGCACACTGCCGGCTCATGTTCATTTTTTCATCAACCCACACCCCCAAGTCCTTCTGGGCAGGGCTGCTCTGAATCTCTTCTCTGCCCAACCTGTAGCTGTGCCTGGGACTGCTCTGACCCAGGTGTAGGACCTTGCAC
This sequence comes from Amazona ochrocephala, assembly GCA_039720435.1. Taxonomy (NCBI): domain Eukaryota; kingdom Metazoa; phylum Chordata; class Aves; order Psittaciformes; family Psittacidae; genus Amazona; species Amazona ochrocephala. The sequence continues at coordinate 37,659,445 of CM077881.1, forward strand.
TTGTCACTTTGTAAATGTTCACGTTTGGTTATTTTTATAATAAAAATCAAGCCCGGTCATAAAAATCATTCTTCTTCTTATTCTGCCTTATGCAAATTCTTCTAGCTTCAGATTTCATATGAATTGCCACATAAAGCATACAATCAATAATAAATGACATATTTAATACAGGTATGTTTTTTGGAAAGTTGTTTTTCTGTCACTAATTAACTCTTCCAAAGCTCCAGCTGAAGATGTATTAAAAAAGGTACTAGCATTGGAGATCAATTATTATAATAAAGCTTTGTTTGGGTTTTAAAAATGAAAATTTTTCTGTTCTTTAAATTTAAGTGAGGAATTTTTCCTCTTCTTTTGCTTGCAGGTTCTGTTTGCAAATCTCTGACTGAAAATGGCTGTTCTGTCTGCTGTTCTCCTTCCACACTAAACAATGTTTGAGGACCATTTTTAGGCTTCTAGGTTCTTATGTAGAGATTTTATTCAAAGAGTGAAAACATTTCAAAGATTACTTTTTCCATAGCCAGTTGTAAATATAAAATTTGAAGCATGCCAGTCAGATTTAAGATCTAATATAATATTTCAATCTTAAGCCATCATTGTTTCAAAGAACAATGTAATTGATTAGAGTAACAAACCAGGCTATAATGGACTGAAATCAATATAATACAATTAAACCACATAAAATATGCAGAGCACAATGGCATTTTGGCTCTTCTAACTACTTTATTCTTATACTCATATTCAGTGCTGTCTCAAAGCATGGGCCCAGGGGGGCCATCTCACAGTCCCCTGATTTGAAAGAGATCCTGCAAAGCACTGCTCACTACCTAATGCACATGCATCGATGCCCATCTCACTTCTCTCGGTACTCAGCGAATAACATGTGGAGTCTGCACAAGAGTTCAAGATGCTCAAGATAGCTATGCTTGTTCATGTAAACAGGAGACCTTAATACATTGTTCTTTAGAATAAATGAATTAAAAGTAGTTCGGTAGGAAGAGAAATTACAAAAAAAGACGAAACCCTTTGCAAGTGATACAAAAGCAGTTTTAAAGGCTTAAAAATAAAGCTAATTATTTAAAATAATTCATAACACTTCCCACTGTCAAAATCCTGTATAAAGCAAATGGTTCATACACAATAGTGAAATGCAGAATACCCTTATCTGAATACAAAAGGCATTTGAAGCATCTAAAGCTTTTAGGCTGTGGTCTAGCAAGGTGTGTAGCATCCGTGTTTGCTAATAACATACCAACATTGAGGATTGGTCTTTTAATGAGTTTTTCCTCAAACTTTTTTCTTTAATTCCCTTCTGATCATAAGACTCCTTTCATTATGCATATTAGCCCTGGAGTAGATAACTACACTGTGGGTTTTTCCAGTATGAATAGCTTTTATTCTGTCAGTTTAGCTTTATTCTGATGATGCACTAAAGCCAACGATACAGTATTCTGTTATAAACCCTTTTAAAATATCTGACAGATTTCAGCTTTTGGAAATTCTTTAAAGTTTCTGGGACTCAAACAACCTCCCACCAACTTAATTTTGCAACAGATAGTTGTTATTAATTTTAAGTACTTCACAAATATATTGCTTTCTATATTGATACGAAGCATATCTGGACATTTCTAAATGAGAGGCTACAAAAAAGTTGTGCCTGAGCCTTCTCTGGGAATCTAGTCTGTCATATAAATTTTTCGTGGTTGCTTCTAGTGGTGGTCCAAAAGTCGGAAGACTGTGTTATGTTTAATGACAACTGTACAATGGAAGTATTGTGGCCATTAAATATGAAGGACCAGAAAGCATGTGCTACCCAAATAACTTCTATAGACTCAAAAAGAAAGAGCTGGTTTAGAGATGAGTGTCTCAATCCAAGTATCATGTTTCCATTAGTTTCTAAAGGAAAAAATAAATGTCTCTTGAACTGAGCCTTATCTCCAGCTGGTGTAAAGACCCACCCACTCTGTGCAACACGGGTGAATCACTGTAGCTGAACTTATAGTTGTGAATACAGATTGCCAATGTATCTAATACCAAAACTGAGCATAAAACATGGGCCCCAAAGCATTATATTTTGGGGTTGGTTGTTTTTATTTTTTGATAGGATTGAAATGTTTTTTCTAAATTGTACCCTTTTCTTCAAAATATGCAATTCTCAGAACAGTGAAGAATGCATTGGTCTGCTTGGGTTTTGTTTGTGTATTTGATTTACTTGCAACTGAGCTTTCTTAATTATTTTACTTGAAAGAGAACTTCGTTATTTCACCTTTTCATTAATTTGAGACAGTAGATGTGGTCTGGCTTTGTTTCAGAGATGTCTGACAGGTTCAGACAGTGGAAAAATTAGGAAATATGCTATTGAGGAGAAATCTTTAAAAGTAAATTAAAAATCACAAAATTGTGAACTGAAATGGATGTATACTCCTTTCCTAGCTCCTTGTATGTCAGTGCCTAAGATAACCCCAATCCAATGGTTCAGGCAGTGAAAATAGGCTTTTAGCTGAAACTCTGATGCTTTTTCTCAGCACATGGTGGGGATTTGGTGCTAGGCAGTTTGGAGCCCTTATGCCAGCATGCCTGATTTTTATATTTATTGCAGTGTTTGATCTGCTGGAAGGCACCTTTGAATAGGACAGGTCTACACTGCATAAACTCAGTACCATAATGCTTGGGCCAGAAAAGGGCCTCTGTCAGGGAATTTCTTGATGCATTGACACTCCAGCTAGGCCTTACGTGACTTTGTTTTGTCATGGGGTTGAACAGTAGTCTCTGGAGGTGCTTAACCCCTTATGAGCTTTATTTTCCTGTGCCAAAATACCTTTCAAACTGGGACAGGGAAAGGTGACTTAGCCTTGAATCTCTCCTTTTCTCTAAATGTTTTTGCAGCAGCAAATTGCTTCAGAACAACTTCTGCGGAGCTGAGGGCTTTTTCAGTCTATAGATGTAATTTGTTTATTCATTGGATTTCTTGTCACACATGTATGCAAAGTCGCTTTTACTACAGGCTCAAATATTTGTTTCCTTCCAGTGACTGCTTTTGTGAAATCTCTCATTACTTTGAGACCTCTGGCTAAAATGTCTTTGTCTGGGATGGAGCTAGCTAAGCCCTCACAGACACCTGCTTTTTGTTGCTGAACTGAGTCATGGAATTTGTGCTTTGCTTCAAGTGTATAAGATAAATTTCAGTCCCTTGAGTTATGTCTTTCATCTGCGCTATTTGTTTTTGGGAGAGGGTGAGGCGGGGAGGGCTGCACATGTGTTGTTTTTTTGTCAGCTTTCCTGGTGGGAAGGAGAATAAACATAAGCAAAAAGAAAAGGATTTAGGGAATTTTCAAAAAAACTGCAAAACAAGACCTTTCCAAGAAGTTCTCAATTTTTAGAAGTCTTATTTTTGTGGCACTAAGTATAGGATGCCTGATTTTTAATCTCCTCATATTTTTGTTTGTTTACATCTGTTTATTATTATATTACGTGGTGTCTATCTGCTGTACAGAACCTTTGCATCTTGTTAACACTTTTCTGTCTTAATCCAAACTACATCCGCCATCCCGATGCTTGATCTAACTGTTGATCCTAACTGTTGATCAGCTGATTGTTCATGATCCCATTAACATTTCTAGAATTACTTGATTTCACATTATACCTTAAATTCTAAGAAAGAAACTAACAAACCCAATATAAATATATTTTACTTTACCAAGTTAACAATTAGAATTACATTCTGCTCATGATAGAATAACATGTTAGCTAATATATAAAACCAAATATTTTTCCCTGGCCTGGATCTGATTGTCATACTCTTTTAAAGCAGCGGAGGGTTTTCACACTCAACAGCCTTGCTGCCATTAGGCCACTAGAAGTGGTCAGCTGCTGTTCACTTTGTGCAGAAGCTCACACTACTGGATCTCACAGATTAACTTCTGGGTAGACTTGCTGAACAGTTTGACTGTATGTGATTCCTATGGAAATGGAAAAAAAAATCAATAGTGAGTGACAAAACAGTATCAGCTAGGTAGAGAAGGTTTCTGCTGATAGTACTCATCTCTGTGTACCCTGAGTACTCAGTGAAAATTAATTAGACTGAATAGATAGATACACAAGGCAGCTAAGGCAAATTATTCCTAGTTTATAGATGTGGAATTTGAGATAAAGTAAAAATTAAAAAATCTGCGCCAAGGCACAACAATAAATCTGGGAAATGATAGTCAAGAAAACGTGGCCTTGGCCTTTTGCTTTACCAACATTAACTTTACTCCTTCCAGCACTTGAATTATGCTTGTACCTTTGCAGATGCTGCTTGAGACAGCCCTCCACTTAAGTTTTGTAAGAAAGATCAGTTCTCAGAGACAAAGTATTGGTGAACTGTGCTGGCTTTGCTTTAAGCACTGTTGTAATCACAGTATTCTTAAGGATGATGTGACAATAATTTTTCTCATTTCTCATACTTAAATAAAAAAAATAATAACATTATTGATGAAGCTTTATAAAATAATTATTTGTATTTGTCTTCTTCTGGTTTCCAGTGCTTCAAGGCATTTCTTCTCTGAGTAGGGAATTTCAAATCGCACTTCTCTTTCCACAGAGAAAACAAAATGCTGTTGAGATAGCAGTATTGAGGTTAACATCAGAGGTTTCTTATAGTGATGAAGCCAAGTAGCACTAACGCTTCATTAAACAATCTCCCCTGGGTTTAACTTATAATTTTTTGGACAATACAGAAACTTGCCCAATCTGTCCCATTACATATTATTAGATTTGGAGAAATGACATGCTCAGAAAAAGATTTCCTTTTTTCTTTTTCTTTTCCCTACATCAAAATGACTTGCTGAAATATGCGATCAGCTGGACTCTGGCCAAAAGCACTTTGAGGCCATATATTTATAATGGTTTTCTTATGAAGAAAAGCATTTGGCTAATGGACCCATACAACTGCTAGAAGAATATTGATGTTCATTCAAACCACAGGTCATATACAAGGGGATAAAGCCATTAAAATCTTACAGAGGTTAGCTTGCTATGCTTAGGAATTTTCTTGCAATATTTCTGTTTATTATGTTTGCTGTTTTAAACTGAGTTCAGTGACATACCAGATATGTACTATATTTTCTGAGATCTTTTCTGTTCACCCTTTTGGTACAAGACACACTTCTTAGAGTTCTGTTATCCAGTTCAGGCTTTCATTAAAATGTATTAAACCTTTTCAATGAACTCACTTATTCTGCCAAGGATGCTTCTGTGAAGTACACTTTTCACGCTTTTTCCACTATGGCTTTTCGCAAATATTAGGTCATTTATGTCAACTTGTAAACAGCCATTTAGCTTATGATTCTTTTTTGTTATTATTATAGATTGAAGTGGTTTTAGTAGCACAGTACTGTAATGTTGAAAGATAATTAGAATGTCCCAGTTTCAGGAGGATAGAAATTATTATAAGCTAAAGCAATGCTTTAAGTAGAATTTTGACAATAACCCATACCAGACGCTTCAGAGAAAGGTGGAAAACTCTATACAGCGCAACAATATAACAGCTAAATGGGAAGTTTCTTGTTATACCTAATGGATAGGAGCTTGAATGCCCTAAAATATAATGCATGACATGTTTGAATTCCTATTTTACCTACAGTTGTTCTGATACAAATTTAAAACCAGGTATGAATCTTTACCTTGTCTGTGTATTACAGTAAGCCAACTTTTCCTGAAAGACTCTTGGTGTTCTCCCATGATTGGAAATAACTCTGAAATACTAACTACTCACAAATCTCCTTTGATTATTCAAAAGATTCTTACTCCTGTGTGGTTGGGAACTATTACTTACTTTTGGCTTGCACACAGACGATACAGGATATAACACCAATGTGTATTTTGGAAAAGTATCCTGCAGTGTAAGTTTAGTGTGGTTAGAGATGAAACTTTAATGCTATATTCTGAAATCCCAATATGTGTCATGAGTCTGTTTTGCCAAAGCACCTTGTTTATGTACATGAAAGTGCTGTTTATCATTAGTTCAGGAGATATACCACATAACTGACTGCAGATGCCAATAAAAATTGTCATCTGAATGAACTACTTCAAAATCTCACAGCTATATCTGCTTTATTAGGGCATGTACTCTGCCTGGATACCTAACTAAAACCCCAACAGTCTGATACAAATGTCTCCAATCACAGGATTTTTTTTTGTCCAGGTGCATTTGGTCCATTTTCCTGATAGATTGCTTCTAGTTCTTTCTAATTTTTTGTAAGTGGTACTTCAAGAGAAAATAAGAAAGGGAATGTTTGGAAAATATTTCAGCAAGTTGGTTTCTGTGCTCCTGGATAGAATATTTGGTGAAGAGGTAAACACACGGGCAGATACATACAACAAGTATATGCATTACATAAAGCTACATGAAAGGCAAAAAAATGTGCAATGACTGACCAAAACAATGCATAAGTGATATTTGTAATAAGTACAATGCAGGAAAAAAGGTCGCTAGACATTTGAAAGCAGTATTTGCAATTATTCTTAAATCATTTAATTCCAGTTATACTGGGCAGCAAGAAACAATATAATTCCAGAAGCAACAGGAAGAAATATAGCCAAATAGTACTGATGTATAGTAAAATATTCTGAGACTAGTGAGAAAGCTGAGGCTACCTGGAAGAATCCAACAAGTATAATATACACTGCTTACCTGAACTCATGTTTGCCTGAAGTAGAGGAACGAGACTAGAGGCTGCTCAACAGTATGGCAACAGATCAGTGTAAGCTGTGGGTTTACTGAATACACCATGCAGTGCTCAGTGTGAGAGAAAAGTCACCCTTTGCTGAGCCTACTGAAAGCACACACTGATTTCAGGGACTCCCGGAGAGCAAGCAGGACTGACTTAGAAACAACAAACTTCCCTCCACAGTCGCCTTCCCAAGAGTGACTTGAAATACAACTGAAATATGGACTTTAACCAATTCTAGTAAAATACAGCAGGAGTGAAGTTGGAAACATGCAAGAAAAGGCAAAATATGTCTACTGAAGGTGTTGCAAACCAGATTGTTTTCTGGGTAGGCTGGTTTTCAATTCATCCATTATCACTGAACGAAGAGCAAACAGAAATAACTATTAATTATCATCAGTTTTGGTGTTCAGACTGTCTAATCTATGCAGAACAAGCATATTTGTTCTTTGTAACTTCTGACCTATTGATCTTTTGGAGTTATGGAACCACTTGACCACTTCTCCTGAGATGCCTCTTTTGGCATGTGTGCTTATGGAGTCAGGGAGCTCTTGCAGAAGCTGCATGCTTGGAAGACTTCTACTTCCCTTGCAGTTCAAGCTAAAATTAGTGTCATTTTGACTGCAAGGAGAACAGAGTGTAATACAGGAATATAATAACAAATTCCTTTGATTCTTAAAGAAGTCTCCTATGCAGGACATTTGCTGACTTCTGAAGGGCTGTGCTGACAGCCAAGAAAACAGACAAAAAGATGAAAGGAGTCCGGTTCCAGTTCCTTCCTTCAGATGGGCGTGATGCAAACACAATTGTATGCACATAATGATGCAACCTGAAAAAGGTCAGAGATACAAAATAAAGTTTCAAGGGTGAAGAAACTAATAATTTTAGACACAAGTGTCCCTTCTGTCACTTGGGAGGTCAGTGGCTTTAAAAAATGAATCTTCATTGAGTTATGAAAATTCTGTTCACAGCATACATTTGTGTGAAATAGAAATAACAAATCTTAGAAATGAACTTGTATTATCCAACAAGCAGCTTAAGCAAGAGTATAGGTTAGCAGAGGTTCAGGGGTAATCAGAAAGTCAGTGCATAGTAGTGGAGAGTGCAGCTTTTCTGCAAGTAGTCATCATAATTAAAAAACTCCACAACAATTAATTTTCAAAACTGAGTCCTTTCAGGTTATTATGCAATGCGTATAGTATGTGAAAGAGAATCTTCAGAGTGAATTATAGCATAATATTTGAATTTGGTTTTGAAATCCTATTCGTATGGATATATCCTTACCTCCAAAATGCAGTGAATCTGTTGAAACTCATCTGAAATGTGACATCTTGTTCTTCTTGAGATTAGGGAAGTATGCTAAAAAAAGGGAATAAAGATGGAAATGCTTTTTTTTTTCTACATATGGCTTTCACAAGTAAACAAACTATAAATAATAAAAAAGTCCCCCAGCAGCAGTGTACTTCTGGGTTTGCTGTGAAACTTAGCCTGAAAAATCATTGACAGGCTTGAAAAGATAGCTCAATGATTTCTAAATATGAAGGTTTGTGGTTATACCACTTCCAGCAAGTTTCTGATTCATTATCCTTTCTTTTTGATACTTTTTCTTTTCCCAAATCCTTAAGAACATAATAAAATCCATTGGTAGTTTAGTTTTGTAATTGACAAGTCCCCCAATTAATTAGGCATGCAATATAAATGAGTACAACACAAAAGTAAATGTGTGGGAGGCTGATGAGGTGATAGTTCTAATGCATCTGGTTTATTTAATTCTCAGTGAATATGAAGTCTGTAGAGCTGTCAAACATTTTTTTTATCAGGTCAAGGAGAAAAAATAAATTGCTGGAATTCATACAGAAGAAACTGTGCAATTGAAGTCTATCTGCTTCTGCTATACAGTAAGTATAACATCCAAACTGATACTAAAGTGATAGGACAATGGGTAATGAGTTTAAACCAAAACAGGGGAAGCTCAGTTTAGATATAAAGAAGAAGCTCTTTAGTGTGAGGGTGGTCAGGCACTGGAACATGCTGCCCAAAGAAGTGGCAAATGCTCCATCCATTGCAGTGTTCAACACCAGGGCGAACAGAGCCTTGGGTGACATGGTCTATGGTGAGGTGTCCCTTCTTATGGCAGGGGGGGTGGAACTAGATGATCTTCAGGTCCTTTCCAACACTAACCATTCTATGATTCCACAATTTCATGACACACGAGCCGGCAGTGTGCTCTCGCAGCCCAGAAAGCCAGCCGTATCCTGGGCTGCATCAAAAGGAGCGTGACCAACTGGTCGAGGGAGGCGATCCTGCCCCTCTACTCTGCTCTTGTGAGACCTCACTTGGAGTATTGTGTGCAGTTCTGGTGTCCTCAACATAAAAAGGACATGGAACTGTTGGATCAAGTCCAGAGGAGGGCCACGAAGATGATCAGGGGACTGGAGCACCTCTCGTATGAAGATAGGCTGAGAAAGTTGGGGTTGTTCAGCCTGAAGAAGAGAAGGCGGCGTGGAGACCTCATAGCAGCCTTCCAATATCTGAAGGGGGCCTATAGGGATGCTGGGGAGGGACTCTTCATGAGGGACTGTAGTGATAGGACAAGATGTAATGGGTTCAAACTGAAATAGGGGAAGTTTAGATTGGATGTGAGGAAGAAATTCTTTACTGTAAGAGTGGTGAGGCACTGGAACATAGCTTTGAGTGGCATGGTTTAGTGTGTGGTGTCCCTGCCCATGGCAGGGGGGCTGGAACTAGATGATCTTAAGGTCCTTTCCAACCCTAACTATTCTATGATTCTATGATTCTATGACACTATGGGCATTGTAGGTTCATCTTCTGGAGAAGAAATGGATCATGGCCACTGGATGTGAGAAGAACTCTTGCTCTAGCTGCCAGGCTCTCTCCAGGTAGGAAGGAAACAAAATGACTGGTGCAGATGCTACTACTCATTCTGATCTGTCTAATTTCTGCTGTAGAATAAACACTGATAGCCCAGGATAGGGAATGGAGTCCATCAGCCTAACAAGCTAGAAAGACCCTAAGACAGGAAACATCTTTGCCACATATCAGTGCTAAAGTGAAGTTCTGCTCTATCATTTACTTGTGTGGTACCTAATGTGAACCTCAACAGTAATCTCAACAAAATCAATAGACTAATTGCGGAAAAAAGTGTTACCCAATGGGAATAATGATTGGCAGAATTTTGCCTTTAGAATTCAATTAGAGTTATTTACCAGATTGCTGTTTTCATCATCTTTCTTACGAACTAATTTCAAGAAACAATAGCAATTGCATATCTGTCAAGAAGTGTGATTTTCAGAGCAGTAAATAGCAACAGTTCATGTGCTGTCCTTTACACACCTTTACACATGCCCCTGCCATGACTGCTAGAGATGTGTAATGCTCACCTGTGTGCTCCCTAATACTTAGCAAAATTTTTATGATTTAGAAGCTGCCTTGTAGAAGCTGCCTTTACTTGCCCGGGCTGAATAATGCCTACCTCTGCACCAAAAGCCTCTCCTAACCAATTAAACCAGTTTCTCCTGAAAAATTTCCTGATCGTTTGGTCACATCCATTCAATACAACACACAAGTGGAAAACTCATTTAAGTAACACATGATCATGGAATCTGGGTGAAATCATTGGAAATGAATATGTGTTTAAAGAAGTGATTAAATATCAAAATTGTTTGATGCAAATTGCATATACCAAATGGTAAGATATAGTAGCTATCTGATCTGTTAAAAGGAAAAACCTTTTAAACTGATCGATCTTCTGGACAACAATTTATGTCAGTCCCTTTTAAGATGATTCGTTCTTAAATGGGTAGCTGACAAAGAAATATATCTGATACAACTGCTAAATTAATAGATTTGCAATGCGCTAAGGCAATACATTTAAGAGGTCTTTCATGTATTTTAAGAAGAGGTTAGAAATCCTGGCAGCTCTTATAAAGCAGATTCTTAAGTGGTGTACTTTTTGTACAATAATAATATGACTGAACATGATAATGCCATTACAGCAAAACATAGTTTCTCTCCTTCTTATGCTCAAGACCTTATTTTCAAATGAACTAGGTAAAAATGTTGGGCTTTATTTTTACTCTGGAAAAAAAAACAAACAGTTCTAAGCACATTTTAAAAAGGGACAGACTGTACCGCAGGTTTGCAAAGCCTGGAAGCAGTACCTTATTCCCACTCATTCATCCACCCATCACAGCCTTGTCCACATTATCTAGTCTCTGGCTGGCCTCCAGGACAAGCTGATGAAGCTTTTGTTTGCATGCTTTTCTTTGGCATTCCATCATTTGTACATGTAAAGAAGTATTTAAAAATACTGGTACTTACTGCTTTTTTGTCATTAAGAGGGAAAACAGGCTTTATCATCACCATCTCAACAAGCGCATTTTAGTCAATAATATATTATAAAGTTTTGTCTCTAAAAAGTATTACTGTGATGCATCCTGTGTCTCCTGTCATACCTCTCCTATGTTAATTATTATGAAGAACAGCGTAAGGCGGGAAAAACAACTACAATTTTTCATTATAATGGTTGCAGACAGTGACTGATGAAAGGTGGGGAGTCTTGTATTACTTGTTTCTGCATATTCAAGTACATATGCTACATTGTATGTGGTAATGAACCAGGAAACATCTGTGCTGAGGAAGAGGACAAACAAGCATTGCCAGAATTTGCTTCCTTATCTGTTTCCAGAAATAAGTGCTAAAGTATGACCCCTTTTTGAGGGTGGAATGTGAAATCCTGGTCTCGTGGAGACTGGCAGGCATATTTACCTAGAGGTAAATCCTAGCAAGGATCAATGCTTTTCTCCTGTAAAACTGAGCTAAGGCATGGCTATAACTCAAAGTATATCTTTGTACTTAATGAGAAACCACATGCTGCTCACCAGTAGGTCTTCATCCAAGTCTAGATGCATATTTTTTTTAAAATCGAAGAACAGTTGAGATTTAATGTTCACCAGTAAATTTCCACTCTGCTCCCTTAAGGAGAATGCTTCCGATTCACAGACATCTTTATATGCCTATAACTCTTTATTTTTAGTGTCAGTATATTACTTATGAGGTCTCATTGTAGGGGTGGGCAGCTATCTAAATAAGGTGAACATGCAGGAATAAAAGATGATTTTCTAATCTCAGAGTAAGACAGGCAAGAATGTAGAAATAAATAAAACAGAATGGGTGAATATGAGAAAGCAATGAGGTAATATTGGTCAACATGGTATGTAGTACATCTCAGCGTGTCCATAGCAGATGAAAACCAGTAATTTCAAGAAAAGAGAGGTTTGAGGGACATTCTGGAGGAAGAGTAGCTATTTTTTCTTATGTTTATAAGGAGCTCCTGCAAAGAGGGAGTGATCATGTAGAAGAAAGCATTAAAGTGCTAACTTGAAAAATGAGCATTTTAAAAATGGAGTTTAGTGGTATGATCTGGTTGGAGATGGGGATGCATCCAGCATGGCTTGGAGGAGTTGACATGAAGCTTGTTTGGCAGCAGAGGAGGCAGGAGGAGTAATAGGAACAAGACAGAGGATTAGGAACAGTATTTTGCTTGAGGCAGGCGTGTATTGATAATGGTGAAGAGTATGCAGAAGTTGAAATTCATGATTAAAAGGTCCTGGGTTAATTTCTAGCTGTTTTGATATTTATAAAAGTTATGCATACTAGATGTGCTGAGTAGAAAATATCTGCAAGATTTCATCCAAGGAAAAACTCGAAACTGATTAAACAACTGTATGATGGTTTTGTCCACAATAGTCTCAGAGAAGCAAGCTTTTTATTCAAATGAAGCATCATCTGAGGCCAGAAAATGTTATGTGTTAACAGAAGTGATGGGACACTCCGTGTGGCTAATGTCGTTTATGCCAAAAGGAACTGTCAGCAACCAACATGAGGAGAATCTTTTTTCTGAGGTGTACCCTAAGAAATGGATGATGCATTTGTCAGCTGCTGAGTGGGCTAGCATGTAAAGTGATACTTAGAGGCTCAGGTTTTGCTGCTTATCATATGATTTGCCATAAGATCACAACAGAGGTTGTTATTTGGCCAAACCTGGTCCCAGTGACAGAGGCAGAAGAGGAGGCACCTGCCCCATGCAAATACCCAGAGCGGCTGAACATGGGGGGCAGGTGCTTATCTCTCTCCTGCCTTGCAGTTTTCCCCAGGAGTCTGGTTGTGACTGTGGCCCAGCAACACCACCCACATGCCTTGTCTTCTGCACTGTTATTTTTTTGCCAAAAGTAGCAATGCAGGTGATTTTATTTAAATCTATGGTTAGGAGAGATGATGCAGCGCTTTGAAGAGCTGGAAGGACCTGGCCAAAGTTACAGGACTTAGAGGCTTGGGGAAGGTGCATAGATATTCCAGAAAATATGGAGCACACATGAAATTCAGATGACCTGAAGGACAGAGTTGTGAGTGCAACGAGGATACTTGTCAGGAGCAAATTAATAGAGAGATTAAAGATGGCTTCTCTGGTTACTCTATATATTGCCAATATGATAGAGAGAGGCATTATAGAAATTGAGATACAAGATAGACTGCCCTCAAGTGAAGAGCAAATAATATTCTTCAAAGTAAAAATGGGTGATAAAATTTCTAACTTTATGCTATACATCACATTTTCTAATAGACTAGTGTGCACGGGATACCTGTATAAAAGATTTTCCAAGTAAAGGACATGAAACAGGATCCTTCCCTACTGGAAACCCAAGATTTAATTAATTATTCATATTTATCACTTTTTTATGGATGTAAAGTGTTCTAAGACCTTAGTCAAGACTTAAAGCCCAGTTTTGGCACTGGAACAGGTTATCCAGAGAATCTGTGGCTGCCCCATAGAATAGAATCATAGAATAGTTAGGGTTGGAAAGGACCTCAAGATCATCGAGTTCCAACCCCCCTGCCATGGGCAGGGACACCTCCCACTAAACCATGCCATCCAAGGCTATGTCCAACCCCACCTTGAACGCCGCCAGGGATGAAGCATCCACAACCTCCCTGGGCAACCCATTCCAGGGCCTCACCACCCTCACAGTAAAGAATATCTTCCTCAGATCCAATCTAAACTTCCCCTGTTTAAGTTTAAACCCATTACCCCTTGTCCTCTCACCACAGTCCCTCATGAAGAGTCCCTCCCCAGCATCCCTATAGGTCCCCTTCCGGTATTGGAAGGCTGCTATGAGGTCTCCACGCAGCCTTCTCTTCTCCAGGCTGAACAGCCCCAATTTTCTCAGCCTATCTTCATACGACAGGTGCTCCAGTTCCCTGATCATCCTCGTGGCCCTCCTCTGCACTTGTTCTAACAGTTCCATGTCCTTTTTATGTTGAGGACACCAGAACTGCACACAATCCTCCAAATGAGGTCTCACGAGAGCAGAGTAAAGGGGCAGGAGCACCTCCCTTGACCTGCTGGTCACACTCCTTTTGATGCAGCCCAGGATACGGTTGGCCTTCTGGGCTGCAAGCGCACACTGCCGGCTCATGTTCATTTTTTCATCAACCCACACCCCCAAGTCCTTCTGAGCAGGGCTGCTCTGAATCTCCTCCCCGCCCAACCTGTAGCTGTGCCTGGGATTGCTCCGACCCAGGTGTAAGACTTTGCACTTAGCATGGTTAAACTTCATTAGGTTGGCATCAGCCCACCTCACAAGCCTGTCAAGGTCCCTCTGGATGGCATTCCTTCCCTCCAACTTATCAACCGAACCACACAGCTTGGTGTCATCGGCAAACTTGCTGAGGGCACACTCAATCCCACTGTCCACGTCACCCACAAAGATGTTGAACAAGACCGGTCCCAACACCCATCCCTGAGGGACACCACTCGTTACTGGTCTCCAGCTGGACACTGAGCCACTGAGCACTACTCTTTGCGTGCAGCCATCCAGCCAGTTCTTTATCCACCGAGTGGTCCACCTATCAAATTGATGTCTCTCCAACTTAGAGAGAAGGATGTCATGGGAGACAGTGTCAAAGGCTTTACACAAGTCCAGGTAGATGACATCAACTGCTCTATCCCTGTCCCTCAGTTCCGTAGCCCCACCATAGAAGGCCACCAGATTGGTCAGGCAGGATTTCCCCTTAGTGAAGCCATGCTGGCTGTCACCAAGCACCTTGTTGCTTTTCATGTGCCTTAGCATGCCTTCCAGGAGAATCCGCTCCAAGATTTTGCCAGGCACAGAGGTGAGACTGACTGGTCTGTAATTCCCTGGCTCATCCATTTTCCCCTTCTTAAAAATGGGGGTTATATTTCCCTTTTTCCAGTCATCAGGAACTTCACCTGACTGCCATGATTTTTCAAATATGATGGACAGTGGCTTAGCAACTTCATTTGTCAGCTCCTTCAGGACCCGTGGATGGATTTCATCCGGTCCCATGGACTTGTATACATTCAGGTTCCTAAGGTGGTCCCGAACAAGATCCTCCCCCACAGTGGGCCCAGGGTCCCCACCCTCACCGTCCCTGCATCTGCCTTCCAAGACTTGGGTGGTGTGGTCAGAGCATTTGCCGGTAAAGACTGAGGCAAAGAAGTCATTAAGAACCTCAGCCTTCTCCAAATCTAGGGTAGCCAGTTCTCCCGATAGCTTCCGGAGGGGGCCCACGGTGTCCCTTTTATTGGCAATGTATCTATAAAATCCCTTCCTGTTATCCTTAACATCCCTAGCCAATTTTAATTATAAGTGGGCCTTCGCTTTCCTAACCCGGTCCTTAGCTTCCCGGACAACATCCCTGTATTCTTCCCAGGCCGCCTGACCTTGCTTCCACCTTCTATAAGCCTCTTTTTTCCTTTGAATTTTGCTCAGCAGCTCCTTATCCATCCAAGGAGGTCTCCTGGCCCTCCTGCTACACTTCCTTCTAGTTGGGATGCATCGCTCCTGAGTTTGCAGCAGGTGATCCTTGAATATCAACCAACAGTCTTGGGCCCCCTGCCCTCTAGGGCTGTATCCCATGGAACCTTACTGAGCAGGTTCCTGAAGAGGCCAAAGTCTGCTCTCTTGAAGTCCAGGGCAGTGAGCTTGCTGCACGCTCTTCTCACTGTCCTGAGGATCTCAAACTCGACCATCTCATGATCGCTGCAATCAAGGCTGCCCTGGAGCGTCACATTCCCAACCAGCCCTTCCCTGTTGGTGAGGACGAGGTCAAGCATAGCACCTCTCCTTGTCGGCTCCTCTGTTACTTGCAGAAGGAAGTTGTCTTCCACGCAATCGAGGAACCTTCTGGATTGCTTGTGCCGGGCCGTACCATCCCTCCAACAGATATCAGGGTGGTTGAAGTCTCCCATGAGAACAAGGGCCTGCAAGCGTGAGGCTGCTCCTATCTGCCTATGGAGCTCTTCGTCCAGCAAGTCCCCTTGATCAGGCGGTCTGCAACAGATCCCCACAATAATGTCACCCATCGCTGTTCTCCCTTTAACCCTGACCCACAAACTCTCTGTCGACTGCTCACCTGTCCCCAGACAGAGTTCCATACTCTCTAGCCTATCCCTAACATAAATAGCAACTCCCCCTCCCTGCCTACTGGGCCTTTGTTTCCTAAAGAGCCTGTAACCTTCCATTCCAACACACCAGTCATAGGTGCCATCCCACCATGTTTCTGTGATGCCTATGATATCATACCTCCGTAGATGTGCACACATCTCTAATTCTTCTTGTTTGTTCCCCATACTACGGGCATTTGTGTAGAGGCATTTGAGCCGAGATCCCACCGAAGCCGGCTCATTGGCTGGAGCAGCTGGAATATCTCTACATTGCTCCGAATGTTTACTGTAGGTGCTGACCCTGGAAGTGTTAAAGACCAGGTTGAATGAGGCTTTAAGCAACCCGCTGTACTGAAGGGTATCCCTGCCTATGGCAAGGGGATTGCGCTAGATGGCCTTTAAGGTCCCCTCCAACCCTAACTGGTCAGTGATTCTGATTCTTTTTGACAGGAACAGAAGAAAATAATCTGCCATTTAGTTTAATCTGTGACAAATCATATAATGCACAGGATAATATAATTTCATTATTGTAGTTTTTGTCATGTAATTTTCATACTCATATGCCATGGGCCAGCCTCTTAAGTAGCCTACTGGTATACATGTATGTGCGTTCTGATGTGGAGCACTCACCAGGGCCTTGTGGGAAGGAGGGCAGCATATTCACCTGTGGCTGTCACCTTGTTGAGCCATAGATTGCATCTCTGAGCAGACTGAGCAGGAGCTCCTAGGCTCCATCTCTTTTCAAAACAGTCAGGCTCAAAAACCCACATATGAATATTTAAACAGAAGGCATTAACAAACCTGCCTGGGAAATGCAATAAGAATGTCTTTTTGAAGAAAATATGCTGCCAAAATGACAGATAGCCACATTTTTCACCTCTTCAGTTCCAAGTGCTCTTAGTGCTAATTTGTGAATTATGGTTTCTAATGAAAACAGTACTTTCTGCAGTAAGGATGGTATTATATTTTCTTAATCTATTTTACAGAAGCTATTTTGTTGTTCAGGTTGCTCTTACTTAAAAGCTAAGGCTTGTTTTGTATTTCACTGCCTGTCGCCAGCTTGCTGACAAAAATAAAGGCTATGAATTTGTTAGACCCTGCTTTATAATATATTCTGTTTATCATAATTTGGTTTTCATTATGGTGGCGTTATTTTCACACCTGTACTGATGGTACTGTCAAAATTTCCATTATAACAGTGTTTTTGAGGAGTTTGTAAGTCTAAGAGTTCCATATTAAAATTCTCTCTGACTGAAATTTGTCATGCAAGTCTCCGTAAAGAAATGTTTTCTTTACATGCTGCTCAAATTGGCTTAGTCATCTTTTTAAAAGAAATTTACATGTAAGTATCAGGAGCCACACATATAGTACAGTCTCATATATTTAAATAACAACAAAATAAACATTTATTTATACAAAATGTTTCTGAATTTCAAGGGGTATCAGTCTACTACCACTAAAGATACAGTAGAAAAAGCCCTGATAAAATGCACCTACTCCATAAATACATATTGACAGTTTTATGTTTTCTAGATTGCTATAGTAGACTTACACAGTAATGAGTAAAGACGTTGTGTTCAGTGTTTGACAGAGATGCAATGCAAAAATGTAGAAGTTAGTAATGGAGGAATAGATACATCACCATAGCAGAAGATAGCTGTTTGGTTTTGAAGGGATTCTGTTGACACAAGCTCGAGCAACTTTTTAGTGACCTCTTATTTCATGAGGCATTCAAGATGCTTAGTCAGAGTTTCTCTACATTTTAATTTATAAAACCTAATTTGTCCTGTCATTACTCTGCTTTCCCTGACTTCTCAGGGATGATACACCCGTCTGATGCACATCCCTGTTGTAATACCTTGTTATAGTCTCTTCCCATGGCTCAGTTCACCTACTCACCTCCAGACCTCATGGTTATTGCTTTTCCTCCTCTAAATTTCAACAACCTTAAAATGGCACTAAAAATAAACAGCATTCTGAAAGTAAATGGAAGAAGAAATATCTCTAATTTTAAAAGTGCAAAATATATCAATAAAATATGTGTAGGATTTGCATAAGCACAATACTGATTTTCTGCAAAAATGAGGAAACAGAGATGTTTCTCATGCCTTGATTTCTGGCAGCGTGCAGTTTTCTTAAAATAAAATAAAGGCATGATGAGAAAATGGAAAAAGGGTGACTTTTTTTCCCAGTTTGTTCTATGCTTCTCCTGCTCCCCACTGAGCCCCAAGATGAAGCACTATGGACATCTGCCTGCAGTACAAAGCTCTGACTTCTTTCAGTCTTGTATACTAAACACAGACTAGAGAGGATCCATCCGGAGCTGCCTTGTGCTGTAACCTTCTTAGAAAAGGCAGTGGAAAAACTTTAGAAATGTATGCTTACAGTGTTTGTTTCAAAGCAAAAGAGTAGTTGAAATCCAGCAGAATAATGGTTATACAGCCGGCTGTTGTTCCTCAGTGCCATTCACTGCCATGTGAGTGTGGCACAGAGTAACCTTCCCTGTGAGACATAGTGTGCTGTGGGTTTCCTTTGATGACCATGCTGAAGAAGCAGTGCTCCCTGTTGCCTTTCAGAGACCTCCAGAAATCTTCACAAGTTTCTCTCTGACTGTTTGACAGTTTGATGTTCTTATTTTGGGGTTTGTTTGTTTGGTTGTTGTTGTTTTTTTCTTTAATAACGATTACAACATAGAATCATAGAATCATAGAATAGTTAGGGTTGGAAAGGACCTTAAGATCATCTAGTTCCAACCCCCCTGCCATGGGCAGGAACACCTCACACTAAACCATGCCACCCAAGGCTCTGTTCAACCCTGCCTTGAACACCGCCAGGGCCAGAGCATTCACAACTTCCCTGGGAAACCCATTCCAGTGCCTCACCACCCTCACAGTAAAGAATTTCTTCCTCAGATCCAATCTAAACTTCCCCTGTTTAAGTTTGAACCCATTACCCCTTGTCCTATCACTACAGTCCCTCATGAAGAGTCATTCCCCAGCATCCCTGAAGCCCCCCTTCAGATATTGGAAGGCTGCTATATTGATTTATATGTATGTGAGTGTGAGTCTAATTTTTTTTTAAAGAGATGTTTCATCAAAGAAAAAGTCCCCAGAAATTAAAGTATGCGAGAGATACTATGTAAGTTTGTTGACAGAGTTAGAGGAGAATATAGTGGCAATATATAGGAGGGCTGAGACTACTATCCCTCTCTGTGGCCCATCTCCCTTTTATTTCTCTAGCCCCAGAGATGCACAGCAGCTAGAGGCATACGGCTCTAATGAACCCAGAGGTATGCACTGGGGAGGTAGATCCTGCTCTGGCCTTGTGTGCTCACTGAAGCAGACCCAGAAATCTGCATAGCAATGGCAATGGAGTGGCAAGACGCTGAACTCCTTTTTAACATCCCTAGCTGAAACACCTACACCAGTTCCCATGTCCTTTATTCAAGGAGTGATTCACAGACTATGAAGAAGAGTAACCTAGATAATCCTTCAAGCCAAAAAAACAGCAAAGGTGCAAAAATGCTATTTATTCAGGGGGAAATAATGTTATTTATTTAGGGGGAAACAGTTTTATAGATTGACCCAATATCATAGAATCATAGAATCATAGAATCATAGAATAGTAAGGGTTGGAAAGGACCTCAAGATCATCGAGTTCCAACCCCCCTGCCATGGGCAGGGACACCTCCCACTAAACCATGCCATCCAAGGCTATATCCAACCCCACCTTGAACACCGCCAGGGATGAAGCACCCACAACCTCCCTGGGCAACCCATTCCAGGGCCTCACCACCCTCACAGTAAAGAATTTCTTCCTCAGATCCAATCTAAACTTCCCCTGTTTAAGTTTAAACCCATTACCCCTTGTCCTCTCACCACAGTCCCTCATGAAGAGTCCCTCCCCAGCATCCCTATAGGTCCCCTTCCGGTATTGGAAGGCTGCTATGAGGTCTCCATGCAGCCTTCTCTTCTCCAGGCTGAACAGCCCCAATTTTCTCAGCCTATCTTCATACGACAGGTGCTCCAGTCCCCTGATCATCCTCGTGGCCCTCCTCTGCACTTGTTCTAACAGTTCCATGTCCTTTTTATGTTGAGGACACCAGAACTGCACACAATCCTCCAAATGAGGTCTCACGAGAGCAGAGTAAAGGGGCAGGAGCACCTCCCTTGACCTGCTGGTCACACTCCTTTTGATGCAGCCCAGGATACGGTTGGCCTTCTGGGCTGCAAGCGCACACTGCTGGCTCATGTTCATTTTTTCATCAACCCACACCCCCAAGTCCTTCTGGGCAGGGCTGCTCTGAATCTCCTCCCCGCCCAACCTGTAGCTGTGCCTGGGATTGCTCCGACCCAGGTGTAAGACTTTGCACTTAGCATGGTTAAACTTCATTAGGTTGGCATCAGCCCACCTCACAAGCCTGTCAAGGTCCCTCTGGATGGCATTCCTTCCCTCCAACTTATCAACCGAACCACACAGCTTGGTGTCATCGGCAAACTTGCTGAGGGCGCACTCAATCCCACTGTCCACGTCACCCACAAAGATGTTGAACAAGACCGGTCCCAACACCCATCCCTGAGGGACACCACTCGTTACTGGTCTCCAGCTGGACACTGAGCCACTGAGCACTACTCTTTGCGTGCGGCCATCCAGCCAGTTCTTTATCCACCGAGTGGTCCACCTATCAAATTGATGTCTCTCCAACTTAGAGAGAAGGATGTCATGGGAGACAGTGTCAAAGGCTTTACACAAGTCCAGGTAGATGACATCAACTGCTCTATCCCTGTCCCTCAGTTCCGTAGCCCCACCATAGAAGGCCACCAGATTGGTCAGGCAGGATTTCCCCTTAGTGAAGCCATGCTGGCTGTCACCAAGCACCTTGTTGCTTTTCATGTGCCTTAGCATGCCTTCCAGGAGAATCCGCTCCAAGATTTTGCCAGGCACAGAGGTGAGACTGACTGGTCTGTAATTCCCTGGCTCATCCATTTTCCCCTTCTTAAAAATGGGGGTTATATTTCCCTTTTTCCAGTCATCAGGAACTTCACCTGACTGTCATGATTTTTCAAATATGATGGACAGTGGCTTAGCAACTTCATTTGCCAGCTCCTTCAGGACCCGTGGATGGATTTCATCCGGTCCCATGGACTTGTATACATTCAGGTTCCTAAGGTGGCCCTGAACAAGATCCTCCCCCACAGTGGGCCCAGGGTCCCCACCCTCACCGTCCCTGCATCTGCCTTCCAAGACTTGGGTGGTGTGGTCAGAGCATTTGCCGGTAAAGACTGAGGCAAAGAAGTCATTAAGAACCTCAGCCTTCTCCAAATCCAGGGTAGCCAGTTCTCCCGATAGCTTCTGGAGAGGGCCCACGGTGTCCCTAACCTTTTATTGGCAATGTATCTATAAAATCCCTTCCTGTTATCCTTAACATCCCTAGCCAATTTTAATTATAAGTGGGCCTTTGCTTTCCTAACCCGGTCCTTAGCTTCCCGGACAACATCCCTGTATTCTTCCCAGGCCGCCTGACCTTGCTTCCACCTTTTATAAGCCTCTTTTTTCCTTTGAATTTTGCTCAGCAGCTCCTTATCCATCCAAGGAGGTCTCCTGGCCCTCCTGCTACACTTCCTTCTAGTTGGGATGCATCGCTCCTGAGTTTGCAGCAGGTGATCCTTGAATATCAACCAACAGTCTTGGGCCCCCTGCCCTCTAGGGCTGTATCCCATGGAACCTTACTGAGCAGGTTCCTGAAGAGGCCAAAGTCTGCTCTCTTGAAGTCCAGGGCAGTGAGCTTGCTGCACGCTCTTCTCACTGTCCTGAGGATCTCAAACTCGACCATCTCATGATCGCTGCAATCAAGGCTGCCCTGGAGCGTCACATTCCCAACCAGCCCTTCCCTGTTGGTGAGGACGAGGTCAAGCATAGCACCTCTCCTTGTCGGCTCCTCTGTTACTTGCAGAAGGAAGTTGTCTTCCACGCAATCGAGGAACCTTCTGGATTGCTTGTGCCGGGCCGTACCATCCCTCCAACAGATATCAGGGTGGTTGAAGTCTCCCATGAGAACAAGGGCCTGCAAGCGTGAGGCTGCTCCTATCTGCCTATGGAGCTCTTCGTCCAGCAAGTCCCCTTGATCAGGCGGTCTGCAACAGATCCCCACAATAATGTCACCCATCGCTGTTCTCCCTTTAACCCTGACCCACAAACTCTCTGTCGACT
This sequence comes from Amazona ochrocephala, assembly GCA_039720435.1. NCBI lineage: Eukaryota > Metazoa > Chordata > Aves > Psittaciformes > Psittacidae > Amazona > Amazona ochrocephala. The sequence goes on from CM077881.1 coordinate 37,681,849, forward strand.
GCTCACCTGTCCCCAGACAGAGTTCCATACTCTCTAGCCTATCCCTAACATAAATAGCAACTCCCCCTCCCTGCCTACTGGGCCTTTGTTTCCTAAAGAGCCTGTAACCTTCCATTCCAACACACCAGTCATAGGTGCCATCCCACCATGTTTCTGTGATGCCTATGATATCATACCTCCGTAGATGTGCACACATCTCTAATTCTTCTTGTTTGTCCCCCATACTACGGGCATTTGTGTAGAGGCATTTGAGCCAAGATCCAATTGAAGTCGGGTCATTGGCTGGAGCAGCTGGAATATCTCTACATTGCTCCGAACGTTTACTGTAGGTGCTGACAACCGACTGGGTGTGTTGGGATGGAATGATGCCCCCCTCCCCCAACACATCTAGTTTAAAGCATCCTTGACCAGTCTGGCAAGCCTCCTACCAAATCCACTCTTCCCCTTCTTTCTCAGATCAGCTCCACCAGCCCCCAGGAGACCTGGCCTACTATATTGAGTCCCATGTTCAAGGTACCCAAACTCCTGACTATAGCACCACCCTTCTAACCATTTATTAGCCTGCTTAATCCTCCTAGCTTTTTCAAGGTCCTGCCCTGTATCCTGGAGAATTGATGAAAAGACAATCTGAGCTCCAGAGCCCCTAACCACCTCTCCCAGTGCTCTGTAGTCCTTCTTTATGGTCTCCGGGCTACTGCTATCTATATCAGTAGCACCCTCATGTATTACCAGGAGTGGGTAATAGTCAGTGGGACCGACTAGAGCAGGCAGCTTCTCAGCCACATCCCTGATCCGAGCCCCTGGTAGGCAACACACCTCCCTTGAGCCTGGGTCAGGCCGCCAGATGGGTGCCTCTGTGCCTTTCAGATTAGAGTCCCCAACTACTATGGTCCACCGCTTTTTCCTGGCAGCACCAGTAGTGACCTTTACCAGTGCACTAGGTGGTTGCGCCTGGTGGGAGCGCTGTTGCTTATCAGCCCCCTGCAGGATAGCAGAGCGCTGCTGCTCATCAGCCCCCTGCAGGACAGCAAAGCGGTTCTGGGTAGGTACAACAGATGTAGGAGGAAGCCCCTTGCTTTTAATTGCCCTCTTCCTCCTTTTTTTGTTGTTTTTTTCTGTTACCTTTTCCCAGCTTCCTGGGTTAGCAGCCTCCTTTCCTGCATGGGGAACAGTAGACACTCGAGGCCCCGGAACAGGCTGGTCCCGGAGCAAGCAGCGCTGCTTCCTCTCAGCTTCCCTGACACCTTTCAGCCTGGTAACAGCTTCCTGCAGTTCAGCCACCTGCTGCAGGAGGACCTCCACCAGGGAGCGCAGAGTGCAGCCCTGCCCATTGCGCACCCTTCCCTTAGGATACCCCGAGCTCTGTACTATAGCCTCCCTTCCCGTCCGCTCCGTCTGGGTGCCTACGCTGGCCACCACCGGCGCAGCCAGAGCAGAGCTCCCAGACCGAGCCTTGCCCGTACGGCGAGTGTTCACCATCCCGCTCACCACCCCGCTCGCCTGCCCACGTGAACTGCCACGCAAACTGCTTCAAGCCCGCCCTGTTCGCTGCGCTCCGGGTCGCTCGCACTCCCTGGGGCAGGTTTTTAACCAGTCAGGTCTGCTGCCAGTCCTCCTGACGCCGCCCCCTCTGAGTCAGCCGCTCACCTCCGCGGAGCTGCAGGCTCCTGGGCAGGCCTTGTCGAGGACTTGAAGCTCCCTCAGGGCAAGTTGCTGCTCCGAGGTGAAGCATAAATATGGATTTCGCTTCATGTACATACACAAATGACTGTATTTCAGGGACATTCACAGGTGAAGCTTAATCTTTCCTAGAAGCCACTACATGAAATGAATGATAGTTTAATTAATTCCCTCTTATATATCCTAAAGTCCAAAAAATTAAGTAGTCGTATGCACTGTCAGCAAGGCAAATTATTGTGGTGCCCTTTTTATATACTAGATAATGATAGAGCACTGCAGATTCTTTCAAGTTCTCTCTCCTTCAAAATCCTTTCTATATTGACATATTTTACAAAAAAGCAAATTTGTTCACTTTTAGAAACTACACTGTAGCACAGCGTTTCAGTGAAGAAGCTGGGAATATATATAGCATCGTAATGTTGTCTTTTGAGAAACAATTTATTTCTTCTTTGAAAGATATTGCATACAGAAATATAAGTAAAGAAAAAAAAAGAGAACAAATGTGCAAATCTAACAGTCAAATCCAGGTGGGTAAGTGGGGCTACTCTTAGCTCTCTGCAGAAAACAGCAGGCACATGGGGCTGACACCATGTCAATACAGCATTTCTATGAGTCATTTTTTCATTTTCTGTTTCAAGAAAGGAATGAAAGAACTTGGATAAATACTGCAGGGTCTTCTCTGGTAATAAGATTCTGCTGATGTGTGGACCTATATCTAAAGATGTTTCTATAACTTGACTCCTGTAATGGTTGAAAACCTTCCAATTTCCAGTTCTATTTAATAATGAATGTTTTATTCTTTTTGTTTTACTCCTCTGCCAATATTGCCTTTAAGTTAAGCAACTGTTCCTCCTTCCCAGTGTGGATCTCCATGCTGTGTTCAGAAAGGAGATCATGTCCCTTCACAGCCTTTCAGCAGTGCAAAATTGCTCCAGTTATCTGTGGGCATGCTTTGAACAGGAATACACTGAACTCGTCCCTTCTCTCCAAACACTAGCTTAAAAGTTGGCTTCCTGTCACTTGTCACTCAAAAAACAAATGCAAGAGTGGTTGAAATTGCACAGGTGTCTCTATTATGGCTCAGCTTGTTTTACCTATACCTCTGGTGACCAGAGCTAAGCAATAGTTTCTGATGTAGCTGGCAAAGACCTGCAGTACACAGGAAAAACTGACCAGACCTAGCATTCAGGTACACTTGTGTCAACCTCAGTAACCTCAAGGATTTTTATAAAAAATATTTTCACTGTTTCTACTATTAACCAAGGTAGAATTGTGCCCAAAGACTAATCATTTTTATTATTATTATTATTATTACTTACAGCTTTCTGTAGAAAGCCAGGATTCCCATTTGGATGTTTCTTCAGGAGTGATGTTCAACATGCTCCAGTATTGGAGGACCCTGTGGAGGGTGCAGCAATAATTGTTCTAGATTACTACAGGACAGACATCAATAGCTTTGTTTCTGTGTCCAGATTCCTATCTCCTTCATATGACACTTTGTGTAGGTTGCATTACTCATTCCAACAAAGACACAGGTGCAGTGGGTTCAGTGCCAGTGAGCTTAATGCAGTGCGATAAAGTCAAGGCAAAGCAACTAATCAATTTTGGATGAAACACACAAACCCATCCAAGAAAAATAAAATCTAAAGTTAATTTACTCAGTCATCATCATCAATTATATATACAGCATGTTTAATATTAATTGCTGTTGCAAAAATACTAGGCTCGTCTTTCTTTATAAAATAATCTATACTCCCTAAATACATAAAAAGGTGCAATCCAAAGTTGTTCTGCTCTACGTACAGATACTGCATGTCTTTAGTGGACCAAAAATCAAGGATCTAGATCTTTCAGCTGGAATTTTGAAATTCAATCCCAAAAGAAACTTCTCCCATGTTTCAATGTTCTTGCTTGTTAGAGGGATGCTTTGATATCTGGATTGAAAGCTTGAGTTTAGGCCCAGGTTTTTGGCTTGAGACCATCTCTTAACAGTAAAAATCAAACAACCTCTAAATATACAACCTCTCCTTCTGTCACATGAGTTAGAGCAAGAGAGAATCCTTTCTTAATGACCCAGAATAGCTGTGAGCCTGCTTAAAACACTGCTTTACCATTTAGGAAAATTTATGACACTGTAAGTACTGAACAGTTGGTCACAGCACTTTCAGTATAGGTCTGCCTAATGAGTCTGCAATCATCATCCTTTTGCTGAGGATTTTTATCCCAACAGGGTTAGTCTGACATTCACCGAGGCGCTCACATTTGTTAGGAGGAAGAACCCTGCAGCGAAGAGGCTCTGGCAACAGCAATTAGGAAATGCTGGCAGGAGTGGTGGTCGGTGGGAGGGCAGCCACTGCACAGAGGGCCTCTGGACCCTCTGGAAGGGGAAAGCAGGCTGGTGCGAAATACCCCTATGCCACTACCACTCGTATTGCTCACACTGTGCATTGTGAACCTGGGTTTAATGTCTAATTTGAAAACTGTAGAAGTTTAGTGATAAATATATCCCATTTAAAGTGCATGTACATATTCAGTTGGGCAGAAAAAAAGAATATTTAATGTGCGGTGTTCAAAAGCATTATAGGTGTCTCACTTGTTTTTTCAGAGTCCTAACTCCCCTGAACTGCTACAAATATGCTTCAAATATTTTGAAAACAGCATAAAGTTGTTAAAAGTACATTTTTTAGGAAGGTGACCTCGAAAGTAAACCATTGCCACAGGCAAAAGCATGTTACTAGGAACTCCTCAGAGACAGGGGTCTAGTTCTTCCCTTCTTTAGGTGGGTTTTACATGCGAGCACCTCTTTGTATCCTGCTGGAGCTACGATTCACACCAGATTGAGGGCAGAGCCAGCTTCCATCAATAAGAAGGATGTTTATAAAATACCCAGGACAAATAGTATAAATAGGTATATCTACCTTCAGGCATTGGGTGCCACTTCCAACAGTGGGCACAGACAGTGAAGCAAGCACTCCTGCCCTGTAGGGTGGAGGCCCTACAAAGGCTGCAGTGTGCTCATGAGATAGGGAGAAATTATGCCACTGACTTCTCTCACACTAATTTTTAAAGAAAAACATTTGTCTTCAGCCGGAACTGCAGCTCGCTCAAACCCTTAATGATGACAAATATTTTAACACTAAAATATTGTTAAAAAAGCATTCTTATTCAAAGAGATGACTGCTGTAGGAAACAAAGGCTTTTTTAAATCTAGGTTTAGTGTCTTTTAAGTGTCTTTTCATTCAATATCTTTTGGCCACATGCACTTCCATTGCACAATAGTAGTGCTCACAAAGATGTCATGATATTATTTTCACATTGCAAAGTACAACACAAATCTAGTAATTTTTTATGAAATTTGTTCCGCACAAGCTCCTCAGAGAGACCAAAGCAAATTTGTTAAATGTTTCATAGTCACCAAATTTCATTCTTCTCCCCCCCAAAAAACCTCTTCCTGTCAAGGGATTATCACCCAGCTGTCATCAGATATCACATTTCTTGTAGGAAAGTAAGAACCCAGCCTGCAAAAAAGCCTACCACAAATTCACATCAGCTTGAATCTTAAAGGAAGTAGATGAAAAAATACAGTAACAACTTTGTCCTTTTTTCTTCTGTTTTGGCTCTTGGCAGTGGGATGGTGGCAACAGATGCACTCTGTCTCTGGGCGCATTTATGGACATGGGAGATTGTTGGAGTGTAAATGTGCCGTGAGGAGAATGGTATTACAAGTTCTCATAGGTTATATAAACTTTACTGTAGATGTAGCATGGGAAAAAAAAATCATCTAATTAAAGACTTCTATCCCACAAGAATTTTGATTGTACTCAGTTAAACCTGAAAGCAAGTACTTGTGTTTGACACAGACTTACATATTCCTGAATGCATACATAAACTTATTGACTTTGAGACAACATTTCTTTTCATATTGGTGTGTGCATCTGGAAAATAAAGGCAGGGTAAGTTGACTTCAAGGTTGGATGACTTGACTGTGTTATTTAGGTACCTTGGGGATGGCAAAGAAGCATTAAAAGGTTCCTTTAAAATAAAGCATCTATTCCTTTTGGGTGTGTGGGAGGCGGCTATGATGCTATGTGTCACACAAAGATGTAAGAAGCAGAGTTGGAGACACATGATACCTAAAGAAGTTGGTTTTGCTGCATTTCTGGACAGAAGCCAGCTCTTTGCTGTTTTGGAAGCTCTTTCTTTAAATGCATATGAGCTACATTGGAGCTCGATAAAATTCACAGCTGTGCAGATAGCAAACATAAGAGATACTTATGTTCAACTTAAGACCTACTTGAGATTACAGGAATAGAAATAAACCTTCTTAAAGTGCTGCTAACAGCATTGCGTATCTCAATTGTCAGCTGGTACAAGACCCATGTGTATTATGCCCTCTGCCTCAGGGCTTATAACATCTCCCTTAAACATAACTTATGATAATGTATGCTCAATTATTAAACTTCTTGTTCATATTCTCTTTCTGTGTTTACCTATCAATCAGCCATGTACCACCAGCGCAGCAGTCTGGTGCAAAGGCAGAGTGTACTGGAAAACTTCTCATCACTCTGAAGAAAATATGAAAACAGATTTAGAAAACACATTCTAATTTGTCATAAAAACAACATTATCACTGTTGGCATGGTTACTAATATTTGGATAATAATTAGTTAAAATTCTTTCTGACTGCATTGGCATTGAAATACTGTGCCTTCAATAGCAACCTTATCTGTGGAAAGCTGCCAAGCCTTTGAAAGAAAATCCAAACAAGACAAATAAGGAGGCTCAGGGAATGGCAAATCCATCTTAAAATAGGTCCATAACAATGGCAGAAGGAACAGGAAGGGCAATTTAACAGACCCAGATAGAAGTAAGTATTCATGCAAAAGGTCATGAAGCTTTCATTATGTATAGATTGAAGAGGCAGGCAACTCTTTTAGGATGCATTTGTACCAGAGCTCAAGTACAATATCCCAGCAATATCACATTGTGCAGATGATTGAGCAAAAACTGCAGAGAATCATTTAGTCTCTAACTTTGCAAGCTCCTACTGAGCTAATTAACCACACCGAAAGCAAACTTTTTCAACTGCTCCTGCCCAACAAATATGTTACTATGTTGAGTTGCACTGTTCCTGGTTTTATTAAAGTGATGTGCAATATAACAATTCTTTTGTTCTTGTATAAAATACCTCCTAGGAGAAAAGCTCCCTCAATCAGTCACCATACCATTGATTTAACTCCTAACAAGGTCAAAACCAAACATAGTTTCAAATATGTCCTTGCTACTGAAGTCACATCATCAAAGTGAAAAACAATAAAACATTTCTGCCCTTATTTCATCAAGATATTTTCCAGAGGCAACTTTGCTAGCTGGTTATGATGTGTCACATCATCTGGCTGCCCTTCTTGTCTGGACATCACTTTCTCCCTTGATCTTTATGAAATGTAGGCTATAATATTACTTATTGTACAACACTGAGAATGATAAGAGCTTTCGAGTTTTTCCCTTAACTATGCATTCGGATCTGAAGCAACCCTCAGTTGTTGTATGTGTTGGGTCTAAGGGGAAAAGGCCTATTTCACAATGTGCAAATGCTCACTAAAAAGTGCTCGTTTTGCCTGGGATAGAATTAATTTTATTCACTGTACATCGTATGGGGAGATGTTTTAGATTTGTGCTGAAAATCATGCTGGTAACACACTGATGTTTTAGTTACTGCTGAGCAGTGCTTACAAACAGTCAAGGCTTTTTCTGCTCCTCACCCCATTCCACCAGTGAGTAGGCTGGGGTGCACAAGAAGTTGGTAGGGGACATAGCCAGAACAGCTGAGCCCAACTGACCAAAGGGATATTTCATGTCGTAAGACATCATGCTAAGCAATGAAAAGCTGGGGCAAGAAGGAAGGGGGCGTGTTTGGAGTGACGGTGCTTATCTTCCCAAGTAACTGCTATGCATGATGGAGGCCCTGGTTTCCTGGACATGGCTAAATATCTGCCTGCAGATTGGAAGTGGCGAATGAATTCCTTGTTTTGTTTTGCTTTGCTTTGCTTGTGTGCACAGCTTTTGCTTTACCTATTAAACTGGCTTTGTCTCACTTTTTGGTACACTTTTTTTACACTTTTTTTCTACTTTTTCTCACTTTTACACTTCCAATTCTCTCTCCCTATCCCACTTTGGGGAGAGTGAGTGAGCAGCCATGTGGACTTAGTTGCCAGCTGGGGTTACACCATGACAGAAGCAAAACAGAGAAGAGAAGCAAGGACCAAGCTGAATGTCTCAGAATAGCAATCAGAAGGAAGTCTGAAAAGCAAAAATACTCTTGCTGATTGCAGAAAACAGCCTTCAGTTGATAAAGACCTTGCCAATATGGATCTTTTTTTTCAATCTAGAGTAGTCAGGGACAGCCCATTCGTATTAATAAACCTTTCTCTTTATCTGCTTTGTAATACAAGGAATGCATATATTCTCTACAGTTTGATACCTTTACAGGTGTAAGATTCTCAATATTGCTGTACACGGCCAATCTTTTTATAACCTGGCACTGTGGGCTCACAAATGTCCATAGCAACAGTCCATACAGTTGATCTGCCAACACTAAATTAACTGTGCAGTATCAGCCATAGGAAGTGATAGACTTTAATTAAAGGTCTAGTAATGATAGCAAGTTGGTGACTGGCCACAGGCTTCTCCGTGTTTTGGCCAGGTAGGTAGATTGTCTATAAAATTAACTGAGCAATCTTCTGCTGAGTGATTCCTCTGCTCAAATCTTCTGTTGAGATTGGCACAACAGCACACTGCCACACTCTGGTATCATCAGCTCTGCTTTATCATTGCAAGTCCTGAATTGCAATCCAAATATTTCCTCTTTGCGGTATAGGAAACTGCTGTAAACCACTTGTTCCAGGTGCTAAGCTCAATGCACATGAGGCATTTGGCAAAGGATGCTTATGATCTGAAATTTTCAGTCAGTAAGCATAGCAATACAGTGATACTTCTGACTAAATGCATTTTAATTACAATTCAAAAGTTGAGATAATAGGCAACCTGGATCTGTCAGACTATGGAAAACAAAACAGTCAGTTTACAGGACTACCGAAGTTCCCACAGTATTACACACCTGATACCAATTCAGCCCTCTCTTTCTTGTCATTAGTTTTCCCTTGCTTAAGAAAAAGAAGAGAAAGAAATGCATCATTTTTACAATTCTGCCTTTTTGTACCACTGCGTATGACAGGAAATGGATTCTAAAAAGCTGCCAAGAAAACTGTAAAAATGACGTTCAGAAGTACTTCTGTAAAATTTTGATTACATTTCACATCTGGTGAAAAGACTTGAAGGCTTCACTGCTATAAGAACGATCCATCAGCTTTCACTCTGCATAATTGTTCCTTGTGAAAGTGGTATTCAGGGAAGAGGGCTGGAAAATGCCCTTAAATTTGCCTGAACTCCAGATGTGGCAAGAGTTACTATCAGTGTTAATATTGCTAGCGACTACTTGTATGAAATCCTGGTTATAATGGGATTTAATTGTAATGCCTTATGGACTTCATTAAGGACAAGATTTCCCCTGATATATTTGTTTTTAAATGAGATTTAGATTACACTTTCTCTGACACTTACAATGTGCTGTTTGCTAAAGATGAAGTCAGGCATCACTGGCTAATTTAATATGTAACATTTGTGATGTTCATCTTTGATTATATCATGGGTGTATCGTATCCATCTTTGAGTTCAACACCATTTGTTAGGATTTGTTGTCTGAGGGGGGAAATAAAATCTTTCCAGAAACTGCATATTCAGAATGAGCTCATTACTCACCTGATTACCAACAGCTCATGTCCTGGACATCATAGGGGCTACTGAAATGTGAAGTCGATGCCTTTCATGTTGGCTGCAGCTCTGCTTCAGACAGAAAGAGAAGCTGTGTGAAAAGAGCAGCGTCATGCTCCGTAGATATTGTTGGAGGCTAGATTGTGCAGTCCAGCAGCTCCCTCTGCTTTTGCTTCATGTTGGCTAGGTGTACATCAACTCAATCCATAGCACAGGGTGCATCTTGGCTCAGCACATGGGCAAAGGCAGTGCTTCTCTCTCTGGGCTGAGTGCAGATCCTAGTGGCATCTCTGTGCAGTCCTACCTAGACATGCATGGCCGGTTGTGTATAGAAAGCACCTGAATGCAAGGATGCTCTTTCCAAACTTCAGGTCAGTAGACTCAACTGTAAGACAGATTTTTGTTTGTGTTTTAATAACATGTTTCAGTGTTTTCAGACCACCGTGGACTTCATTTCATGTTCTAGAAGTCTTGATTTTGTTTCAGTTTGATCAAGTGACATTCAACGCATCATCCCACTGAGGGGCCCAGCCCACTATATAGCTCCTCCTTTTCCCTGCTCTGATTGTGGAGTTTCTGCTAAGAAATAAGATGCCCTGCAGTCATAATTTTAGAGCCTACTTGAATGCAATAAAGAGAGGTGGTGAGAAAGAAGTTTCCTTTCAGAGTAGTTTCCACGTTCATGCTATATGCACCCGCCTATATTTTACATACACATGGACACACACATGTATTTATATACACATACATAACTACAGCACTTAGTACCCTTCACCAATCATCATCCAGCACTGCTCCACCGATTAAAGATAGCTCATGACAGCGATGATGGAATCCTTTAACAAACTCAATCTAAAGAGAATACATGTATATGCTGGAAAAGACATGCCAGATTGTGGAGGCAATTTCATGTTGACTGGTGGAAGAACTGTGCTTTTTAGGTTTTCTGGGGAACTGTAAGTTTCTAGGTTTTTATTCAATGTATTAAAAAAAAAAAATAACCTTTTATTGCATTTCTAGTGTTCATTTTTTGAAAAATAAATAAATATGCAACCTTGCAAATATACTTAAAGTCTTATTGTACTGTTTATTTTATTTATTTTATAATGTGATTAAACTGCACTTTATATGTAAGCTACTACTCATGAATCAGCACATCCCGGGTTCTGGCACTTTTCACAATGTTCTTTTAACTTGGTTAGTTTGTCCATACCCTGTTGGTAACACAACACTCTACACTGAGGATCTATTTGAAAGCTATTTTGAAACTCAGAGCGTTTTACAAGTAGGGACACATTCCATAAGCAATAGATCTTTCTTCAGTTTATTATTTCTACTTTATTTATTGCTATCTTAAGAAGGTGATCTTCCCTTTAAGTCAGATCCTTTTTCCCTTCCAAGATGTCTCAGACACTTACTAGGTATTTCAAGTATCAGGTATAGTATCCATCCACATTCTATTATTATTTTTTTTTGCTTTGTGAGAGGAGACATCTATTTGTAAATATCATCCCTACACATTTACAATGTATAGGATAGGGAAGGAATCCATGTGATTTAGACCAAACTACAATGTTTTTGACGATTCTAAATCTGCACTATTGCTGGAACTGTTGCTATGTTACATAAAGACATTTTGTGGCTCCAGAAATTATTGAAGAGATTGAAGATCCATGCCAGGTGAAATGCAATGCAATGCAATTCTAGTATGTCCTTTCCATATTTTTTTTTTCCCAAAAATTGGAAAGGTTACTACAGAAGTTTCCTCCAAAGTAGAGAAAAATCCTTTGCCTGGAGATTGTGAGAAATACAAATTCCAGCATATTCTCCAAGGGTTATTTTTCAGTTGTTCAGGGACTTAATTTTTAAAAAAAAACTTGAAATACTCTTCTTTTAAATACTTCTGTTTAAAGCCACGCTAACACAATTTACTGCATACTTAATAATGCTATAAAGCTCACAGAATGATTATACTTACATGGATTTTCAGTTTCCCATTTCATTCGTTTTGTATGTAAAAGCCTATAAGATAGGTTCCTGCTTTGTTTCTTGAGTCAGGACATCTCAGGAAGCAGACAATACTATTAAATTCATCGACTTTTGTACTGAAGAGTACAAATCTTGAAGACTTGAAAGGTACATTTCCATAATAGAAATAGTTATGCCAACTCAAACCACACAAAATAACGGTGACCTTCTATTATTTCTGTGTCTGCTGATGGAAGCGCTTGCGAAGTCCATTTGAACATGGTGCTGTCTTTAGGGTGAATAGAACAAACACCTTTTCCTTCTCGCTTTCAGAGACTGAATATAAAGTTCGTACTCCGTAAGGTCTCTCAGAAGTGACAGCATTATCTAAGCAATAATTTCCTTACTTGCTGGTGTTTGGGTTTTTTTCATGTGAAAACCAGCATAAGACAAAGTTGCTATTGTACAGAGAAAGAGCAGAAAAAGCTTTTCTACTTAGCAATAGTGAGTTTATTGTCTAAAAAGTCATGTAATGAGAACAGCAATGCAGGGAGTGATTTCCCTATAGATTTTATTAGAGTGGGCTCCAGTAAGCCTGTCAAAAGTCCATTGTATAATAGCTTTTAGATTTTCAGCAAGACTGCAGTTTTGCTAGTGTAGCAGATTATTTATAAAATAATCTTAGTAAGGATTGGGATTAGGCTGTTATTTGTAAACCATGCTAAGTAAAGTGTAGCCTTTAATGCATGACCTGAAAACAGGGTAAAATTCAAAATGAAAAAAATAGAAAAATCACAGTTCCTGCTTCATTCTGTTTGGAGGTACCAGTGCATGAGTTCACATATTCTCACAGGGTGCTATGATGGGTACCATGAGCTCAGTTAATTTTTCTGAGTTGTTGCCTTGAGCCTTCTGTCCTCATTCTCCTCCCTCAACATTGCTTTCCTCCCCTTTCCTGTCTCATTCTTACTACCTAAGCACAATCTCCTAAACGTAAGAGGTTAAACAAGAGCTGTGACAGTGACTAGCAGAAAAACACTCAGCAATTAAACGGAAAAGGATGTACATCACAGGGCCTGATTTAAAACTTATCACAGTATTAACAATTTGATGTTATGCCAGTCACCAAATGCTCAAGGCACCAAAGTCATTAAGCTTCTTCCTGTTCATCCCTGAGACGGCTGCTGCATTCCCCTGTAGCAAAGTGGTTGCAGGTAAATACGACAGGGCGTTAAAATGCTAAATATAAGGAAATGCAACTTCTGCCAAACCCCCAGTGTAAGAAACTATCTTACAGAACATTTCAATTTCCATATGAATTTCAAATGATATGAGGAAGGGATGAAATTCTAACAATTCAGACTGTCAAATAATTGGGACAGATCTACATAATTGTTCTAATCTCCAGAAGATATCCATAAATTATATATCTTGATTTAGAAGGAACATATGAGTGTCCCAGCAGTACTGATGAAGTGCTATGAGCCTCATATTAATATCAGTAAGTTTTGGAACTGCCCAAGAAACCAGAGGATTCACTCATGGCTTCTTGGACTTGAGAGAGCACTGTGGTAACCAGCAGCACAACACAGCTGTAAGCAAGGACCTGAAAACTTTCTCTCTTTTACGCCTTCACCAACGATAGATTGTTTCCACAGAGTGTCTTTAGTTGTTGGTTTTGGTTAATTTTTGGTGGGGTTTTTTTGTTTTGTTTTGAGGGGCTGCTTTTTTTGGGGGGGAAGTGGTTTTTTTTTTGTTTTTTTTTTTTTTTTTTCTAGCTCCACAGAGACATTCAGAATTCAATTCATGTTCCTGTGTCAGTAGTAATAAAGACTTTTCTTCTCACAGGAAACAAACAGCTGCAATTCACAGGCAACAGAGATAGCATGAGGAGAAGAGTGGTGTCAGTCCGTATAGATTCTTATAACCTCTCAAGAGGGGCAGAAAGTCTAAGACAAAATTTGTATGTATGTATAACGAAAAAAACCTTTGTGAGCCAGCAGTTTTGGATTAGATGTTGTTTAGATTTGCAGGGCTTCTTCTGAGGTTTTTTGTGTGCCGTATTTCTTAATGATCAACTTGATGCAGTAAATAATTCAGGAAATCATCCCGTAGTCCATTGTTCTTCAGGCATATGGATTTTTTTTCTCTTCAGATCTTGAGTTTCTACTGCATGTTGAAAATTTCAAAGCTCTCTGAGGAACTGAATACAGGTTTTGTAATTATAACAATTTCTATCCTAGCACCTGTACATCTGCTGTACTCTTTAAGGAATGGAGCAAAACAAAGTGTATCAATTCCCTCTGGATAAAATGTGACAGGGTTTCCATTTTCTGTTTTTCCAGACCACCTAAGCTTATTATTTTTAGAACATTATGGATTGTTATTAACAGTAATAGTGGATTGTTGTAAAAACACAGACAAGATGCATAAGACAGCACTTCTAAACAAAATTGCACAACTCCTTCTGCAGCTGTGCAACTGGATTTTCATAGACCATGGCAGAAAAGATATATAGGACTTTACAGTACCAACCTTTTATAAAAAGATAGCTTGAGGTCTTCAACAAGAAACTGCTATTAACTGCTTTTGGTCACATGGAAACACATTTCAAAAGAAACCTTTTAAAAGCGTTCTAGTCTTATAAGTGCAACAAATTCTGCAAATTTACACTTCTTTTTTTTCCTGAAATAAAGCTTACACTGTGTATGCACCTTTGCATAGGCAATATAAGCCATTATGTGCAATTGAACTTTGTGAAATATTTTTCATAATACTTTTCTGTATCAGCAGGTGGCATACGTATTATTTCATGTAGCAGGTAATTCTGAAATAGCACACTGATCTATCAAATGCATATTAAGCTCTAAAATGAAAATATGATTTTTCTAGGGGACAACTTTCAATTTCATTTTTTTTAAATATTACACAATGAAAATAATCTGCCTGATTCACCTGTGTAGCTCCTAATAACTATAAAAATTAGGTTGGACACCCAGGAAGGTGTTAGATTTGTGGGGGAAGCCTAGCCCCAGTTAAGTTAATGGCAAAAATCCCATTTCACCTTGGTGTTTTCCCAAATCACCTTTGAAGACTGGTTAACTTTCTGCCCCTGTTATCATTTTAATTATGCTGCTACTGCTTTATAATTATATGCACACATTGAGTTGTGTATCTTGTGCAGCTTCTACATATTTCCCCGTGCAGGATTTGAAAGCTAGAGAGGAACACCTGATAGAAAACAGTATCTGAGTATTGCCTTCACTGATCCTACTCTGGTTTCTTGAACATTTCAGTGTGAGGATGCACCAGGAGCATCACATCTTGCTCTAGTTTGTGCTGCACTGGTGCTTTGTTGTTGGTTGAGCAAGAACAGCAAGAACATAAGCACCACTGTAGCCCTGCTCCCCTGTTTCATCTGTGGCAAACAGAGCACTCTTCAATCTAAGTCAGCCCAAGATGAGGTGAGGCCAAATCAAGCTTGATACATTCACGATATTTTGTGGGGGCAAAATAATATGGCTTTATAGTTATGATTGTTATTATTGCATATTATTCCTGCAGAATAAATGAGTAGGTCACCAACGTGCTGAAGTGTGTACATGCTTGGGATGTGATGAACAAAACAGAGAGGACCCAGTCTAACGTGCACAACTCCTATGAGCACAGAGTTGTGTGGACCAGCAGATTAAGCCCTTCTATAAACCTCCACAGTGATAACAAGGAATTCTGTGTGATTTGCAGTGAAATATTTTGAAAGAATTTATGATTCATGGAAAACTGATTAAGGGTATATGGGGTTATAGTCAGATTTAAGATGGAACTCCGAGTCTGAATTTCAGGCGGAATATATGTGAAATATTAAGCCTAGACCCACAATGTTGTAGATGTTTCTTAAAGAAAATATGATTGTGGCTGAACACATAAAAAAAGAGCCAGAAGTGAGAAAGAAAAGTGTCAATCTAATCCTTACAAATGTTACCAAGACAGCTGTTAATAATTTTCACAATAACACCAGACTATTCATGGCTGCTGTCCTTCTCCAGGAGCTACTCTCTCTGTCTTTGACCAAACAGATGGCATTTTTCAACACTGAATCAGGCTCAGATGCTACCTGCCCATATACACTGCAGCTGGGGAGAACAGTCCTACCTGGGGATTCGAGGTCGATACCTTGGCTTTTGGAGTCGGGGATACAGAGGATCTGAGGCCAGCTATACCCCAACTGAAAAAGAGATACTGGCAGCCTATGAAGGGGTTCAAGCTGTTTTGGAAGTGATTGGCACTGAAGCGCAGCTCCTCCTAGCACCCCGGTTGCCCATGCTGGGATGGATGTTCAAAGGCAGGGTCTCCTCTACACACCATGCAACCAATACTAGATGGAGTAAGTAAGTGGGCTGCACTAATTACACAACGAGCTCGAACAGGAAATCCCAGTCATCCAGCAATTCTAGAAGTCATTATGGACTGGCCAGAGGGCAAAGATTTTGGAATGTCACCAGAGGAGGAGGTGATGCATGCTGAAGAGGCCCCACCATATAATGAGCTGTCAGAAAGTGAAAAGCAGTATGCCTTGTTCACTGATGGGTCCTGCCTTATTGTGGGAAAGCATCATAGATGGAAGGCAGCTGTATGGAGTCCTCGACAACAAGTTGCAGAAACTGCTGAAGGAGAGGGTGAACCGAGTCAGTTTGCAGAGGTGAAAGGCATTCAGCTGGCCTTGGACATTGCTGAATGAGAAAAGTGGCCAGTACTTTATCTCTATACTGATTCATGGATGATGGCAAATGCCCTGTGGGGGTGGTTGCAGCAATGGGAGCAGAGCAACTGGCAATGCGGAGATAAATCCATCTGGGCTTCTGCACTGTGGCAAGATATCGCTTCCCGGGTGCAGAACCTGGTGGTGAAAGTACACCATGTAGATGCTCATGTACCCAAGAGTCAGGCCATTGAGGAACACCAGAACAACCAACAAGTGCATAAAGCTGCTCAGATTGAAGTGGCTCAGATGGACTTAGATTGGCAACATAGGGGTGAATTATTTTTGGCCTAGTGGGCCCATGACACTTCAGGCCATCAGGGCAGAGATGCAACATACAGATGGGCTTGTGATGGATTGGGTTGGACTTAACAATGGACACTATTGCCCAGGTTATTCAAGACTGTGAAACATGTACTGCAATTAAGCAAGCTAAACAGTTGAAGCCTCTCTGGTATGGAGGACGATGGCCGAAGTACAAATATGGGGAGGCCTGGCAGATTGATTATATCACACTCCCACCAACCCGCCAGGGCAAGCGCCATGTGCTTACCATGGTAGAAGCAAACACCAGATGGCTGGAAACATACACTGTGCCCCACACCACTGCCTGGAACACGATCCTGGGCCTTGAGAAACAGATTCTGTGGTGACACAGCACCCCAGAGAGAATTGAGTCAGACAGTGGGGCTCATTTCCAGAACAACCTGATAGACATTTGGGCCAAAGAGCATGGCATTGAGTGGGTATATCACATCCCCTACCATGCACCAGCCTTGGGAAAAATCGAATGGTACAATGGGCTGTTAAAAACTACACTGAGAGCAATGGGTGGTGGGACTTTCAAGCTTTGGGATACACACTTACCAAAGGCCACCTGGTCGGTCAACACCAGAGGATCTGCCAACAGGGCTGGTCCAGCCCAGTCAGAACTTTTACATACCATACAGGGGGATAAAGTTCCTGTGGCGCACATAAAGAATTTGCTGGCGAAGACAGTCTGGGTTATTCCTGCTTCAGGAATGATCTCTGTGTGTGTTTGTGTGTATACATGTATATATATGTGTGTATACATGTATATACATAAGAGTGATGGTATATTGAAAATGTAGGATCTGAGCATGACGTGAATGGTATGGTATAAGGGGTGGATACTGTCCTGGGTTCAGCAGTAGCAGTCATTTTTTCTTCTTCTTAGCAGCTGGTGCAGTGCTGTGTTATGACTTTTGGCCTGGGAACAGCACTGATAACACCAATGTTTTTAGTTACTGCTCAAATGTGTAGTCTGACCAAGCACTTTCTGAGTCTCATGCTCTGCCAGGGAGGAGGGGAAGCTGGGAGGAAGCAGAGACAGGCTCCTGATCCAAACTGACCAAAAAGGTATTCCATACCACAGCACGTCATGCTCAGGATGTAAAAACTGGGGGCAGGGACCCGGAAGGGTTAGATCACTGCTCGGTCAGGCTGGGTATTAGTCGGCAGGTGGTGAGCGGTTGTATTCTCTTCCCTTGTATTTCACTTATTATTATTATTATTGGTGGCAGCAGTAGTGGTTTGTGTTATACCTTAGTTACTGGACTGTTCTTACCTGGAATTGCTGAGGTGAGTAGCTCGAGAGAGGACGCCTTCAACCCCCTATCGGTGGGGGAAGCTCAGTGTCCAGGAGCTTCAACTCACAGCGCCAAGAGCCACTGAGGGAGCCTCAAGCCCTCCACGGACTTGCCCAGTAGCCGGCTGCTCAGCTGAAGCGAGGAGCTGACTCACAGGGGGCGGTGCCAGGAGAGGCGGAGGCAGCCCTGAGTGGTTAAAAGCCTGCCCCAGGGAGTGTGAGCGACCAGGAGCATGGTGAGCAGGGTATGTTTGAGCGGCAGTTTGCGCGGGCAGGCGAGTGGGATGGTGGGACACGCCGTATGAGCAGGGCTCGGTCTGGGATCTCTGCTCTGGCTGCCCCGGCGGTGGCCAGTGTCGGCAGACAGACAGAACCGATGAGAAGGGAGGTTGCAGTGCAGAGCTCGGGGTGTAGAGGGCGCCTGCACTGCTGTCCTGAGGGGTGGCTGCACAACGGGCAGGGCCGCACTCAGTGCTCTCTGGTGGAGGTCCTCCTGCCGCAAGTGACTGAGCTGCAGAAAGCTGTTACTACGTTGAAAGGTGTCAGGGTAGCTGAGGGGAAACAGCACTGCTTGCTCTGCCACCAGACTGTGTAGGGGCCTTGAGCATCTACTGTTGCTCATGCAGGAAAGGAGGTTGCTAACCCAGGAAGCTGGGTAACAGTAACAATAAAAAAAAAAAAAAAAAAAAGGAGGAAGAGGACAACTAAAAGCAAGGGGCTTCCTCCTACATCTGTTGTCCCCACCCAGAACCGCTTTGCTGTCCTGCAGGGGGCTGATGAAGAAATACACTCCCACCAGGAACAACCAGCTGATGCACTGGTAAGGAAGATCACTACTGGTGCTGCCAGGAAAAAGCAGCGGGCCGTAGTAGGAGGGGACTCTAATCTGAAAGGCACAGAGGCACCCATCTGTTGGCCTGACCCAGGCTCAAGGGAGGTGTGTTGCCTGCCAGGGGCTCAGATCAGGGATGTTGCAGAGAAGCTGCCTGCTCTAGTCGGTCCCACTGACTATTACTCACTCCTGGTAATGCATGTGGGTGCTACAGATATAGATAGCAGTAGCCCAGAGAACATAAAGAAGGACTACAGAGCCCTGGGAGAGGTGGTTAGGGGCTCTGGAGCGCATATCGTCTTTTCATCAATTCTCCAGGATACAGGGCAGGACCTTGAAAAGGCTAGGAGGATTGGCCAGGTTAATAAATGGTTAGAAAGGTGGTGCTATAGTCAGGGGTTTGGGTACCTTGAACATGGTACTCAATTTAGTAGGCCAGGTCTCCTGGGGGCTGGTGGAGCTGATCTGAGAAAGAAGGGGAAGAGTGGATTTGGTAGGAGGCTTGCCAGACTGGTCAAGGATGCTTTAAACTAGATGTGTTGGGGGAGGGGTCATCATTCCATCCCAACACACCCAATCACTGGCCAGCACCTATAGTAAATGTTCAGAGCAATGTAGAGATATTCCAGCTGCTCCAACCAATGATCTGGCTTCAATTGGATCTCGGGTCAGATGCCTCTATACAAACACCCATAGCATGGGGAACAAACAGGAGGAATTAGAGATGTGTGCACATCTACGGGGATATGGTATCATAGGCATCACAGAAACATGGTGGGATGGCTGCTATGACTGGTGTGTTGGAATGGAAGGTTGCAGGCTCTTTAGGAAACAAAGGCCCAGTAGGCAGGGAGGGGGAGTTGCTATTTATGTTAGGGATAGGCTAGAGAGTATGGAACTCTGTCTGGGGACAGGTGAGCAGTCAATAGAGAGTTTGTGGGTCAGGGTTAAAGGGAGAACAGCGATGGGAGACATTATTGTGGGGATCTGTTACAGACTGCCTTACCAAGAGGACTCAGTGGATGAAGCGCTCTATAGACAAATAGGAATAGCCTCACGCTTGCAGGCCTTTGTTCTCATGGGAGAATTCAACCACTCTGATATCTGTTAGAGGAATGGTATGGATCGGCAGAAGCAATCCAGGAAATTCCTTGATTGTGTGGAAGACAACTTTTTTCTGCAAGTAATAGAGAAGCCGACAAGGAGAGGTACCATACTTGACCTCGTCCTCACCAACAGGGAAGGGCTGGTTGGAAATGTGATGCTCCAGGGCAGCCTTGATTGCTGTGATCATGAGATGGTCGAATTTGAGATCCTCAGGACAGTGAGAAGAGTGTGCAGCAAGCTCACTGCCCTTGACATCAAGAGAGCAGACTTTGGCCTCATCAGGAACCTGCTTAGTAAGGTTCCATGGGATATAGCCCTAGAGGACAGGGGGACCCAAAACTGTTGGTTGATATTCAAGGATCACCTGCTGCAAGCTCAGGAGTGTTGCATCCCTACTAGAAGAAAGTGCTGCAGGAGGGCCAGGAGACCTCCTTGGATGGATAAGGAGTTGCTGAGCAAAATTCGAAGGAAAAAAGAGGTTTATAAAAGGTGGAAGCAAGGTCAGGTGACCTGGGAAGAATACAGGGATGTTGTGCGGGAAGCTAGGGACCGGGTTAGGAAAGCTAAGGCCCACTTAGAATTAAACTTGGCTAGTGATGTTAAGGATAACAGGAAGGGATTCTATAGGTACATTGCAAATAAAAGACACACTGGAGACAACGTGGGCCCCCTCCGGAAGCTATCGGGAGAACTGGCTACCCTAGATTTGGAGAAGGCTGAGGTTCTTAATGACTTCTTTGCCTCAGTCTTCCCTGGCAACAGCTCTGACCACACCACCCAAGTCTTGGAAGGTAGACAAAGGGACAGTGAGAATGAAGACCCTGGGTCCACTGTAGGAGAGGATCTGCTTTGAGACCGTCTTACAAACCTGAACATACACAAATCCATGGGACCTGATGAAATCCATCATCGGGTCCTGAAGGAGCTGGCAAATGAAGTTGCTAAGCCACTGTCCATCATATTTGAAAAATCATGGCAGTCAGGTGAAGTTCCTGACGGCTGGAAAAAGGGAAATATAACCCTCATTTCCAAGAAGGGGAAAATGGATGAGCCAAGGAACTACAGACCAATCAGCCTCACCTCTGTGCCTGGCAAAATGTTGGAGCAGATTCTCCTGGAAGGCATGCTAAGGCACATGAAAAACAACAAAGTGCTTGGTGACAGCCAGCATGGCTTCGCTAAGGGGAAATCCTGCCAGACCAATTTGATGGTCTTCTATGATGGGGCTACGGAACTGAGGGACAGGGATAGAGCAGTTGATATCATCTACCTGGACTTGTAGAAAGCGTTTGACACTGTCCCACACAATATCTTTCTCTTTAAGTTGGAGAGAAATCAATTTGACAGGTGGACCACTCGGTGGGTAAAGAACTGGCTGGATGGCTGCACGCAAAGAGTTGTGCTCAATGGCTCAATATCCAGCTGGAGACCAGTAACGAGTGGTGTCCCTCAGGGATGGGTGTTGGGACCGGTCTTGTTCAACATCTTTGTGGGTGACATGGACAGTGGGATTGAGTGTGCCCTCAGCAAGTTTGCTGATGACACCAAGCTGTGTGGTTCGGTTAATAAGTTGGAGGGAAGGAATGCCATCCAGAGGGACCTTGACACACTTGTGAGGTGGGCTGATGCCAACCTAATGAAGTTTAACCATGCCAAGTGCAAGGTCCTCCACCTGAGTCGGAGCAATCCCAGGCACAGCTACAGGTTGGTTAGAGAAGAGATTGAGGGCAGCCCTGTGGAGAAGGACTTGGGGGTGTTGGTCGATGAGAAAATGAACATGAGCACAGTGTGTGCTTGCAGCCCAGAAAGCCAAGGGTATCCTGGGCTGCATCAAAAGGAGCTTGACCAGCAGGTCGAGGGAGGTGATCCTGCCCCTCTACTCTGCTCTTGTGAGACCTCACTTGGAGTATTGTGTGCAGTTCTGGTGTCCTCAACATAAAAAGGACATGGAACTGTTGGACCATGTCCAGAGGATGGCCGTGAGGATAATCAGGGAACTGAGAAAGTTGAGGCTGTTCAGCCTGGAGAAGAGAAGGCTGCGTGGAGACCTCATAGCAACCTTCCAATACCTGAAGGTGGCCTATAAGGTTGCTGGGGAGGGACTCTTCATGAGGGGCTGTAGTGATAAGACAAGGGGTAATGGGTTCAAACTGAAACAGGGGAAGTTTAGATTGGATATGAGGAAGAAATTCTTTAGTGTAAGGGTGGTGAGGCCCTGGAATGGGTTGCCCAGGGAAGTTGTGAATGCTCCATCCCTGGAGGTGTTCAAGGTGGGGTTGGACAGAGCCTTGGGTGGCATGGTTTAGTGGGAGGTGTCCCTGCCCATGGCAGGGGGACTGGAACTAGATGATCTTAAGGTCCTTTCCAACCCTAACTATTCTATGATTCTATTATGTCAATCCGTGGGAGTTACATTCTTTCGATTCTCCTCCCCATCTCTCTGGGAGTGGGGGGGGATGAAGCAGGGGGAGTGAGAGAGCTACTCTGTGAGTTACTGCTGGGCTTAAACCACTACCGAGGGACAGGAGGATGAAGAGCAGCTGCCGTTATGTCCAGCTGTACTATCACTTTTTCAAGGTCCTGCTCCTCCCTTGCTGTCAAGTCCCCTGGTCCTGCCCTCTGACACTCAGGTTTCCTGAGTATGATACAGCTTAGATGGTGGATTGAATGACAGAGTCATGAAGAAACAAGAAGATAAGAACGACTAAAAGCTAAGAAATGTCAAGGACAGCTTTTTAAATCTCTCCTTGGCTGTAGATTGTATGATGGTAGAAGGCTGTTCATGATTCAATCCTGTTTAGTTTAAATGACGGCTGGTGAATGGTTTAAACTGCTCTGCTCACCTTTGAACTCAGCTGGACTAATATCACTTACACAGTCAATCACTGAGTTGCTGCTAGAAACATTGGGAGTTCAGGGCACAGCCCAAACTGAGACTGCTGTAGAGCTGCCATAGTCCCTCCATGCAAAAACATGCAGAGCAACTGGATTCCAACCTCCTGATAATTCAGTCCAATATCTTTATTTTTACACAAGCCGTATTTTAGGAATTATTTGCTTCCTAATCCACAGCAAAGCCTTGGACTCTTGATTGCCTACCCTGAATGTATGCTGCTTTTCTCCTATTAGCTCGTTCCAAGCTTAGGTTGTTGAGCTGTGCTGACATGCACACAGTGAGCTCAAGTACTGACTTGAACACAATACAACCCGGTAGTTACACTTGTATGGACATGCCTTGGCTAAATTTACTCTATGAATACAAACTCTTTGGTTACTTTAATCATTCCCTTCAGTGAACAAGGGTTATAGAAACTATGTCCTCCTATAACACATGAACTCCTTTTGAATTTCAGTGAAAGCCATTTGTAACAAAGTGTTGCCAAGCAGCACCTCTAGAATAGAAGCAATCAATGTTGTTTGGTGTTCCCAAATTACTAGGACTCTGAGGGTAGGATTGCTGCAAAATGTTATGCTGAGAAAATGCTGTAAAGAACTGGTTGGTGTTTTTATATGCATATAAAATTCATCATGTAGCTATGCAAAATATAGTTTTTAATGGTTTCTCCAAAACACTTCCACCAATTTGTAGAAGGTCTTCTTTTTTTTCCTCTGATGTATTATCAAACATTGCACATCAATGCCCATTTCCTTGCCTAAATAACGATCCCAGATACCAGATCAAGTTTTACACAGACCCATGGTGTAAAGGAAGGTTTATGCAAATAGTCATTTGCCCTCCTTCAAAGAGGATTGAAGGCTGGACTGTCTTGTTTCACACTTTGCTTCAAAGCCCTGCTCTCTAGACAGTCCATGTTGCATGCATCCCAGTTTCTTCCCCTGATCCCTGCTTAGCCATGAGATATATGCAAACCATGGGAAAACAAGCTAAGTGTTCTGCAGTTTAGACCTGGCCAGTCTGCTCCAAGGAACACACACTAAGGGAGTGATGTTACATGCCTCCATTGGCCTTGAAGGTCCTTGACATGGTCTGCCAAGACAGAAGCAATTTTTACGTTCCTCCGTTGAAGGGAACTCCAAGAACTAGTGCAGTTGGCATAGTATAGGCAGCAAATGCTGATTAATGCAAGTAGAAACTTAGGGAGATATGGGGAATGTTGCACAAGAGGCTGCACCAGCAGACCTGGATGAGAGCACGAACATCCTGACCCTCATCAGCTGCAAACCATGGGAGTCAAGAAGAATCGAAGTTAAAATGCAGAGATAATCTCCAAGAACTGTAGATATTGAAACAAAGAAGTTACTGAAGACAAAGATGAAATGTTGTACTCTGGACATTCCCAGGAGCTATTGAAAGTCTCCAATGTGGACTGAGGTGACAAAAGAATGTGTGTTCAAGGAAAATGGAAAGTAATAACATATCAGAAAGCGGTAACAGAAAAACGTGCTTGTACATCTGGGTACAAATAAGTTGTTCAGACAAACGCATGTGGACAATAATGTAATTGGTTGAAAAGGCACGTGATCAGTAATGTCATTGTCTGGGAAAAGCATTTGATGTTGCGAAAAGTACTGAAAAGAAACTAACCGATACTGACAATTACTAACCACTAGGCAGGGGTCTATAAAAGCCTGTAAGCTTGCTTAATAAATGAGTTTGATTGCACCACAACTAGAGTCCGTGCCTCAGTTGCCACAGGGAGATCCTGGGTTTTAACAATATTGCTGTAGTAAGCTGGCTTGCAATCTGGAGTATGACAGGACTGTTATGTTCCCTCCATTCAAAGCTTCATAATGCAACCCTCTACCTCAGATGACATTGTGCAATTGCTTTCTAACCTATGTGTTCCATATCATTCCTGTCACTTTGACATTTGCAATACAAGCCCAGGATGGTGTAAACAGACCTTTTAGCTAAAAGGGATGGCTAAAAGGGATTGATAGTACCAAAAATGGATCCTGCAGCAATGCTCTTTATCTTTTCACTTCTTCGGCCTTATAGCCCTTTATCTCTTCCTTACGCGGAGCACAGAACTTCTTAGTTTCTGCTCTCTACATTAGAGGTCTTTCAGCAGTTAGTTAAACATAAGGAAACATGGATCTTTTGTGCGGTTCAGTAAAGCTCTCATTTTGTTAACTACAAATACAGCACTCACAATACACTGTTATTTAGGGTTTTCTCATGTGAAATTACAATGCCTAAAGGCATAGCAACCACAGCGCCAGAGGAAGAATGAAAAACATGACCTCAGAAAGCCAGTTTGAGAAAATGCAGAATGTTTGAACACACACTTGAAGGAGATGTTTTTAACCTTTTCATTCATTTTTAAAAGTTTATCATAGATGTGTGGTCCTTGGCAATAAACAGAGAGGTAGAGCTTTGGAGAAATGCATCAGATCAAAAACAGGGCTAATTGCATTGACAAGTTAGTGATGAAAGCTTATGTTCTTTTCAGAAATGAAAGATGCCTTAGACAACATTTGCTTTGTTCTACAAATTGAAAATATTGAATGCCTTCTAAAAATAAAAGTGGAAAATAATATTGTTATTTTCTATCTTAAGAGTCAAGCCTGAAAAAAAAAAAGTTTAAAAGAAGCAGGAAAGAGCCATCAGAAATTTAATTTAATGTAGGATATCAAGGGTTAGGTAACAGCACTCTGGACAGAGATGATCTGCAGATTAAATGTTGACATATTTTTCAGGTTTTCCTACCTCAATTTTTATTCCTCTTCCTGTCTTGCCAGTGGACACAAAATAAACATTTAGAGTAATATAGGAGAACAGCCTCAGGATCTTCACCAAGAAAAAAATTAAAATTGCATGGTATTTCAATGTCCATAAAGAAGAGAGGGCAAATGATTCCTTTCCTGAATTGTATTGGCAGGAAGTTGATGGCAATTGCTCTCCCTTTCTGTACAGGATGATGAATCTTAATCTGCAGTTCAGAAGTTCTCAGATAGTTTTAAACTAATTTTCTCATTCTGAATGCTCACAATGTTCTGAGTATAAAGCACATCTTGCACAGAGCAGCTTAGTGGTTGAGCATGCACACTAATGTCTAATCAGTGCTGGTGCTCCATTTCTTATTAATCATTTTCTCTATATATTTTCAAAATGATACCCTTTTTAAGAAATAGAGGAGTCTATAATTCTCCTACAGAGGTTTTAAAATGAAAAAGACTACATGGACAGTGTTTTTAACTGGTAATAGAGAAAAGAAAAAGCAGGGTATTATGATGAACTCCTATTTCTTTGGGTTTAAGACTGAATAGGAAAAAATATCACAGCCAGTCAGGAAATAACAGGAAAAATCTGTTTTAACTCTACACAAAACAGGAAAAAAAAAGATTTTGGTTTAATAATAATCTTACTTAATTTTAGTTTGAGCATGGTAAATGTGATTCCAATTATTTTTACTTAGCAAGTGCAAATGGAGCTAAAATCAGATTGATACATCAGAAGATAAAACTTGCATTTTATTCTAGGTGAAGTAATAGTGAGATTGCCTTGCTGTGTTTGATAAAGTCAGAGTGAACAATCTATAGTGCAGATGTTAATTTCAGACTGCTTGGATTTGGGTGCTCAAACCTGAGGCCCAAAAGAATCATAGAATAGTAAGGGTTGGAAAGGACCTCAAGATCATCGAGTTCCAACCCCCCTGCCATGGGCAGCAACACCTCCCACTAAACCATGCCATCCAAGGCTCTGTCCAACCCCACCTTGAATGCCGCCAGGGATGAAGCACCCACAACTTCCTTGGGCAACCCATTCCAGGGCCTCACCACCCTCACAGTAAAGAATTTCTTCCTCAGATCCAATCTAAACTTCCCTTGTTTAAGTTTAAACCCATTACTCCTTGTCCTTTCACCACAGTCCCTAATGAAGGGTCCCTCCCCAGCATCCCTATAGGCTCCCTTCAGGTATTGGAAGGCTGCTATGAGGCCTCCATGCAGCCTTCTCTTCTCCAGGCTGAACAGCCCCAATTTTCTCAGCCTGTCTTCATACGGGAGGTTCTCCAGTCCCCTGATCATCCTCGTGGCCCTCCTCTGGACCTGTTCTAACAGTTCCATGTCCTTTTTATGTTGAGGACACCAGAACTGCACACAATACTCCAAGTGAGGTCTCACAAGAGCAGAGTAAAGGGGCAGGAGCACCTCCCTTGACCTGCTGGTCACACTCCTTTTGATGCAGCCCAGGATACGGTTGGCTTTCTGGGCTGCAAGTGCACACTGGCAACTCATGTTCAGTTTTTCATCAACTCACACCCCCAAGTCCTTCTGGGCAGGGCTGCTCTGAATCTCCTCCCCGCCCAACCTGTAGCTATGCCTGGGATTGCTCCGACCCAGGTGGAGGGCCTTGCACTTAGCATGGTTAAACTTCATCAGGTTGGACATTCAACATTGTTATTATTACACACCAGATTATAAAGATGAACACTTAATGAATAAATTCTTAGCATTTCCAGTTTCTTTTCATAGCCCAGCAGAATATATCAATTGAAATTCTTAACACAAGTCAAGCGACTTAGTTATGCAATTATGTAAGTTCCATTAGTATTTATGTATATATTTTAGGCTGTTGAATAGCTCCAGAATCTGACCTCAGGTCATTTAAAAAACTTGAGCTGGAGCCAAGATTATGTGGAAATATCTAGGTGCTTTTAAAAATCCTCTTGGATCCTTCTGTATATGTTTAGTCAGTTCAATAATTTAATAGATTTGATCACTAGGCACTTTTACAGAATTTAGCTTGGTTTTTTTCTGTAAATCAAATTAATTGTCTCATTCATCTTGATGGTCCAAGCTGAGTTACAAATCCATTTGACCATATGTGAGTTTAAGATTATTAAATCACACTTGGGATCACACTTGAAATTTCTTGTGCTTTCTGCTTTTTTCTCTGTTGCTCATTGGCTGGTTGCTGAACTGCGCAAGTGTTTCTTCTCTAGTAATGAATACTTAGCCTTCATTGACTTCTTAGAGCAAATACTCCTGTGTGCTTGTTATCTTTTTTCCTTCTCCCTGCTCTAAACATGTTTTTCTTACATAAACAACCTGTGTTGCTCTGAATCCTTTGATCTAGAAATAAAAATTCCCACACCAATGACTCTTCTGATTTCCCTTCTGATTTTCAGGGGCACATTTCTCCCCTTGATCTTAGGTATTGGTAAACACTTTTTTCCCTTCTGTAGTTTCTGTCTCTATGAACCAGAACTTTACGGTCTGCAAGAGGGCTTAACATATCTTGTACAGGACATGCCAAGTCTCACTCACTTTGAAGGAGGGATGTGTTCATTCTGATTTTAAAATTGCCTTAAAAATAAATGGCTCCACTTTTGTGGCAGATGATTTTGCAGCGTGTTTCAATAAGACATTCAGAACAGTGTTCCTAATCTTCTGAAATTTCATATATTTAAATTGCCGTGTCTTGAGTCTTGCACCAGACTCCTCAGATTCTGAGCTCTTGCCGGTGAGAAATCACTGTCTTATCATTTCACCATCTTCTTCTGTGTTTGCTGTTGTTTGTAAAGAAGAGATGTGAAGAAAACTGCACTGGTACTGTCTCACTGTGTTCTGCAGCATGAATAATTCTTGGTATTCCATATGTCATCCTTCATGTTTTAAGGTGTACTCAGAATTACACCGTAAAATCTGAAGTGAAAGCCATGTGCTTTTCACTGTCTGTCCTCGATGTGGAAAGAAAAAAAAATAAAAAAGAAGGAAAAGAATAAAAAACACCCTTGGAGTAGAAGTTGGCTCTATTTTGTTCCTTTTTATACAGCAATAACTATGTCATCATAATCTATATATCAATTATTTTTTTTACTGTGAATTCCTAACACTGCAACTGAACTCAGCACCTGGTATTTTACTGCTAATATATACTCTGCTCCTTCTGTACTGTAGTGCACCTCTGAAGAAGGAGCTACACTGTATTGCCAAGGTCTGAAAAAGATTAATCAGGATCAAGAAAAATCCAAACCTCATGTATCTATCCCCAGCAAAGTTGTCATAACAAGAGCTCCCTTCTATCTACCTCACCAACTTCAAATTTCAGCTAACTCCCAGACTTTCATCATTCTACTAACAAATTTAGGTGAAGCAAAATGCAGCTTTGGATTCAAGAGCAGTTGATCTAGATAAAAGGAAATTGAGGGCACAGAAGACACAAGATCAGCAGAACATTTAAGATTTCTTGCCTTTCTTGTGGCAGACCAATGATAGTCATCACAGTTAGCAGTTGATGTTACCAGCCTTTTTGTTTGTTTTTGAAGTTTAAACAATGAAAAATTCCCATAAGGCTCTAGATCAGAGGTCAATCTTTCAGCAGTGAATGCTTTTTTCTTTTCGCTATATCATAAGGATGTGCTCCATGAAGACACAAGGCAGACATGAATTTCCTGTCCTTTAAAAAAAATAATTATAATTATATTAAGTAGCAAGGCTGGTAACTTTGATTATCTCATGCTGCCAGAATAAGCTACCTCAATGCTAATTATAGGATTAAAACCTAGACATTATAAACCCAGAGAGATAGTTCTCTCTCTTTCTGTCTTTTGTTTGTTTTGTTGATTTTTTCCCCCAAGGAAAGTAATTCAATTAAGTGCTAACTGCTCTAGAATATTGTTGTGTACAACTAGACAGTGATCTGCAGAGTTCCTGCTGGTTATCTATGGGCTTAAGTTGTTTCAGGTCTTGAATTGCATTAAAGGCCACGTGCCCAGTATCTTCCTTAGCCAGCTGTTATATTAATGAGATTAGTTTTCATCTCAGGGATAATAGTTCTCACATAATGAAAAAAAAAGTATTTTATGGTTTGATGACATTCTGAAAAGCTTTTTGTTATTTTTTAGAAGTAGCTTGTCAGTGAAAGTCTAAATTTAAAAAAAAAAAAAAAAAAACAGGTACAAACGCAGAACAGCAGTAAATATATAGACATATGGACCTTGGATGAGTTTTGTTCATGTCTGAAAGATCATGAAGGATACAAAAGTGAATTGTGACATATGGAGGAAGCAGATTAATTAATTTGAAAACAATCTTTGTGCAAGGAACAGTTTCGGCTAAAGTAATTAAATTTAAAATGTTGTATAGTTGTCAAGGTTTATGTAAGGAGATGGACTCCAAACTATTATCAGGTTCTGATAAAGTGCTGTAAAACCTCATAATCTAATAAAGTAAGAAACATTGATGTGCAATACTTAACAGCCCATTTTAATTGCAGAAATATTGCATGTAACCAAGAACAAACACATAATTCTGCCTGTAACATATACACTGATTGTGATTTACTGTTTCCTCTCTTCGTCCTGCTGCAAGTTCAGCTTTGGGAAACTTGTATCACTTTCTCTATCATCGTAGTTATTCTCCCTCTTCATGTCTGACAGGATTTCTCTGTTTCTGCTTTCTGCTGCTGACAGACTGAAACTATGTTCTTTCTACTAGGTACCACATCTGTCACAGCTGATGATGTACTTGCCCAGCTAACTCTTGTCAGACACCTTGCTTGACACTGACGATGTTATAATCACCTCTTTGCATATTCTGCAGTTTCATTACTTAATCATGGGGTTGTAAATAACTGTAGAGTAAAAAGCTATTATTTTAGATCTTCTTGACCATTATTTGTTTTGAGGACAATACCCTTAAGCCATCTAGTGAGGAGATAAAATATTAAGAACAATTTTGTCAATGTAAACTATGAAATATTGAAAGGGTTATGATGTGGTTTGGTTGTTGTTTTTTTTTCCCCTTTGTGAATCTCAGATGCCAAGTAACCCTTGCCTTGAGCAAAGGAAGTTTGTTGCGTAAGCAGAAAGTTAGCCTGGGCACAGCTCTCACCATATTAATAACACTTTATCTCAGCAAAGTGAGAGCTGATTTTTGGCTTAGGTTTTCAGGGAAATTTCAATGCCCCATTAAGCAAATATTGATAGATCCTCCTTGAACACATCTAGGAAAGAATGTTGAATTACCTTAAATAGTAGCATAATTTAGTCTGCCTGGGAAGGAAGGTAAAAAAGAGAACAATTTGTATTGCCTACCTTGCTCAGCAAAAGCAACGTTTAAGATACAAGACTTATAAACCATTCAGATTCTGTGTTTGGCATGTATTTGGGACTTCTTGAGATTAGCTAAGCAATCCCAAATGAAAAAAGAAGAATTCCAAAAAGCCAATAGCTGAATGCTTTAAGTATATCTCCACTGAATTCCCTGCCAAAGTCACTTCAGTTATCGAATTCACACAGAAATGATATGCATACATTCTTACAAGCAACTACCTTTTTCTTTCAAATATTTCTGAAGAAAAAAAGTAAAGTTTAGTTGTGATGAGATAACCAGAGGTGTTACCCTCAGAATTTAATTATCATTTGATTAAATTTCAAAAAACACAACTAAGGTATGACAGGGGCAGAAAGTACAGCAAAATGGTAATTATGAAATAGGAGATATGAATTAAGATAAGTTAGGAAACATTATTTAAGTGTATGCCTGTGGGAAGAGGAATAAAATAAGTGAATATTCTCTCATTCTTATAAAACATTAACATTTTGAGTTAGGTGGACTAATTGAAGCCATCTGCTGAAAGAATATGGAAAACATGCTACACTTTATCTTCTGTAATATTTTTCTGTGAAAGACGTGGGGCGTTAAAGTTATAAGGTGGCCTTGACAGTAAAAACTGCATGCAGTGTTTCTTTGGAGGGGTATCCTACTAGCGAGAGACAGGAAAACTGTATCTGGATTGTGTCAGTGCAGTTCAACCTCTCTGAAGACAGTAGCTTCTTCAGGAACTGGTTCTGTATTTTGAAATACACAAAGTTTGATAATAAAAATCAAACAATTATGGTGGCATGCACAGATCATGAACCAAAAATAAAAGACCGAGACCGAACTTTGCACCACAGAGCAGGCTGATGTATAAATTAATGTGGCTTCTACAATTTACTCTTATAGCCCTGCAGTTGCAGTTAGTGCTAACATATTTTGAGCAGCTGGAAGTTTGGTCTGCTGGTTTCCTGAAGACAACAAAATTAAACATGCTTTCAAGGCTTCATATTCATGATGGATAGTCTCATATGCTTATTTCAGTTGTCAAGCTGTTTCTTAGCATAGAGAACTGCCTGCTTGCAGTGGAGAGAGCAGCAAGCTGAGAACTGGTATTAGTGCTTAGCCTTTCTGCCTCTGACCACATCTGCCTAGGAGGCAGCTAAGTGGAGGACAGGCTGAACTGGAAGTAGTGCTGAGCTCTGGGTGCAGGATGTCTGTGCTGATGGCGGGGTGATCTTTAGGGTGAACTAGATGATCTTTAATGTCCCTTCCAACCCAAACTGTTCTACAGTTATATGATGGAACAGCAGCCCAGTGTCTGTGATGGGGATTTGCAGCACTCTCTTATCTCCTCCTCGATCCCCCAGAAAGGGCAATCCAAACCTTCATCTCAGTCCATCTGCCCATCCCACCATCCTAGTTACATAAATACCCACTGAGGGGTCTTCCAAAATGACAGCTACTCAATATTCAGCTTCCAAGTCTTGATTCAAAGTTAATGACCCAGGGATGTATGCTGGGAGGTCAGTCTTGAAAATCTTTACACAAGCAAAAATCCATACACACAGAATATTCCCTCTGAAACTGGGATTAATTTCACATTAAGTCAAGTCTTGCTTCCCCAGATACAATTTATAGTAAAACTAACCAATTTTGTTAGATTTTACTTCCTGCAGAGGTCAAGCCCCCTAGCTAATCACTTACCTTTGTTTCTCAAATCTTTAGCACCTGAACTGCTTTCTCACTTTGGCATTTGCATTCTGGTATGACATTAATTTTATTGCCAGATCGTGTAGGCACATCTGAGGAATGCATCTAATCCTGAAGTTAGTTAATCATAGAATGATAGAATGGTTTGGGTTGGAAAGGACCATAAGATCACCTAGTTCCAACCCCCCTGCCATGGGCAGGGCAGCCTCCCACTGGACCATGTTGTCCAAGGCTCTTTCCAACCTGGCCTTGAACACTGACAGGGATATAGTATTTTTCACTTCTTTTGGCAACCTGTTCCAGTGTCTCAACACCCTCACAATAAAGAACTTCTTCCTTACACCTAACCTGAATTTCCCCTGTTGAAGTTTAAACCCATTGTCCCTTGTCCAATCACTACAGCCCCTAATGAAGACTCCCTCTCCAGCATCCTCGTAGGCCCCCTCCATCCCAACAACAGTCTTACTAGAACTGGAGAGAGGAGAAATTCCTTGAATGTGTGTCTGCTGAGATCCCTTTGTGCTGTCCTTTAATTAAGAATGTAATGTCTTACGATTATCCAACTGTCTTTTCCCTGAGTTAACTAGTTTTCTTACTGCCCTTAGGAAAATATCAGGTTTTTCCTCTTAGCACATCCGGTGGGAGGTTTGCTTGAGTGCAAAACCAAATCTGCCATTGAGGATCCATTTTTATTTTTCTGGAAGGATGCACAAGTGCTGCAGTATTTTGGTACAATTTTAATTCAAATCACAGATGATTTCTACTGATACTTTGCTTTTCAGTGGAAACGTTGCTTTTTTGCTAATGACACTTTATTTTCTAGGCACTGTGCCTAATTTTTAAAGGAATAGGCTGGAAGGTAGAAGAAATAATGGAAATGGTACATTTATTCATTTGTAGTCTCAGTTTCACATATAAAAAATGTATAAGGAAGACATTCTACTATCAAATTTTCTGATCATATCTGACAGGAACTCAAACATATATTTACATGTAGTTTCTGGAACAGTGGACATTAACTGCAAATACAGTTGTTCTATCTGCAGAAAAAAAAAAAAAAAAGAAGAGTATTGCCTTACTTTTCTCACTCTCCTAATTTGTGCAATACCTAGAAGGGTACAGAATGTATGCCAAAACCCTCTAAAATTTAACCTGGAATCCTGTAAGAAATATTTTAGCCAAGTAATTACTGCAAATTTTAAATCCAATTGCTAGGATTTTAAGAAATTTCTTACTTTTCTTATTTTGATCATGTCTGTAAATGCTTCCCTAATCTAGTGCCTTATCTCAGGAACATATATGTGAGAAGTGCCTATATGCTATGGACCTCTGTGCACATTCAGGAATGGGAAAGTAAGAATCCTAATGCTTGATACCAAGCAAAAATGCAAAGATGTTTCTCCTATGGCAAAGTTCTTGTGGTCTCCCTTTGTCTGTTGCTAGGAAACCTATTAAAGAATTAATCAGGCAAACATCACAAGTGCTGATAAATCATGCGCCACAGTACAGATTGAGCTGCTCCAAAGAGATGAGAAAACTCGCTTTTTCTGTTAACCCAGCACAGGCTGGTATGCAGCACAATTTCCTTCAGTAAGTACACTGCTGTACAAGTGCAAAATATTTACACTGTGTCTCCAGCAAAGTTGACAGTTATGTCTAGCCAAGAACTACTTGTACAACAAGGACAAACATAGGCATATTAGAAACTGAAGATGGAAGAATATGCTCAGCCAGCTTCAGGGCGTGCTTGAAGTTCAAAGTTGGATTATTGATTACATTTATTCTAAAAAGACCTGGAGAGTATAACAGAGGACCGCTAGGCTCTGTCTACCTTGCATTGAAACACTGGTGTGGGGACTGAAAGATGCTAAATGTGACAAAAGCAGAGATTGAGTTGTCATGACAAGGGGTGATGCTACAAACTTGGAGAAAAGCACTGGGAGCTCCAGGAGCTTGCACCACTTTACCTCTGTTGGCATAGATCCAATTATTCCAGTGTAGCCATGATTTTTCAGACCATTCCAGTTCCTGGGTGGAAAGGCAAATAAGCCGTTCCAGTATCAGGCACTTTCAAATCAGTCTGGCATGTTCCTGTAGAGGAATTGTGCAGAAAAGTGTACACACACACTTCAACCAGACGTTTAAGCTATTGCCAAAACCATATTTAGAACAGACATGAGATTGGGGCTGGCACAGAAAGGAGGTGAAAGCTAGCACTCTGTGCACAAACTGGGACCTGAGGGCTCAGAAAAGGATACTAGGGAGCAGAAGGCTCAAAAATGCTGGAGTGGAGGGTCAGATACCCTGCGCTGCATTTTACATCATATGTTTCATAGCTGCTCAGCCTCAAATTGTAGAAATCACATCTAAGATTCCTTCCATCAAAAGGAGAGTTTTACAAAAATAGCCTTTCTCGTGGGAATGTAAGCATGCCTTAACTGAGGAGTAGGTCCGTTGTGGTTTGGACCTAGCAGCAGGTTTGTGTTCTGATCCAAGGGGTTTACGCTTCACCCTTAGGTTCCAGTTTCAGGATATACTTAGCTGGGATTTCATTTTATTCAGAAAAATTTAAATTTTATCCAGGCTGTAACTATGACAGGGGCTGAAGTTTTTCCGAGTATCTTTTGGATAACAAAAATGAGGCCTTGGAGTAAGGTCTGTGCATAGACTCCATGGAAAGAAGAGCAGGCTATTTTGCTTTCAAAGGTTTGCACTGCATTCTGGGGCATTTCTTATGCCAAATGAAAGATAAAGAGCATTTTTTAGAAACAGACGGGAAATTTCAGAGCACTGGTAATGGAACTGAGAAAATCTCAAATTTTCATTTAATCCTTGGAGGTTATTGGCTTGAAGTCAGCATGTGGGACTGCAACTGCTGCTAGGCTCATGGTCTTGGCCAAGTTGCTATTGGGCAGATATCTCTCTTGCAAACCCACTACTGCAGCTGGTAACCTGGTTGTAGATTACTGATATTCATAAAGCTGTTTTTGTTGTGCTAGTTAAAGGTGCTATTAAATACAAAGGAGAAGAATCAGTCTTAGTGAAGGAGCCAAAAAATGAAGTGGTGTGGAAAGCAAGCTACTTGCACTTCTCAGGATGTGGCCTCCCCCCTTCAGGATGGGGACACGTTGGCAGAATGAACAAGCAGAACTGCTGCTGCAGCTCATACTCTCAATCTGAGAAAAAAATATTGTTTTCTGGGTCTTGAAGCCTGACCTCTGAAGTCACTGAGTACATTTTCAGCTGAACAAAACCAAATAGCTACTCCAAACCAATCTTCTCAGCCCTCAAGTGCAACACACCTTGTTAGCTCCCTTCTGTCAAAGTGTTGTTCTGGGGGGCATTTGATAATTAGAATGGAACAGAGTAGAGTAGAGTAGAATGTAACAGAATCATAGAATCATAGAATAGTATAATTGTAGAATCAGAGAATGGTTAAGGTTGGAAAGGTCCTTAAGATCATCTAGTTCCAACCCCCTGCCATGAGCAGGGACATCTTCCACTAGACCATATCGCCCAAGGCTCTATCCAACCTGGCCTCGAATACTGCCAGGAGTGCTGCAGGGAGCATTTACCACTACTTTGGGCAGCCCATTCCAGTACCTCACCACCCTCACAGTAAAGAACTTCTTCCTTATATCTAACTTGAACTTCCCTGCTTAAGTTTTAACCTGTTACCTCTTGTTCCTCTCCAGCATCCTTTTAGGCCCCTTTCAGATACTGGAAGCCTGCTACGAGGTATCCATGCATCCTTCTGTTCTCCAGGCTGAACAGCCCCAACTTTCTCAGCCTGTCTTCATACGGGAGGTGCTTCAGCCTCCTGACAATTCTTGTGGCCATCCTCTGGATGTGCTCCAACAGCTTCATGTCCTTGTGTTGTGTTGAGGACACGAGAACTGCATGCAGTACTCCAAGTGGGGTCTCACAAGAGCAGAGTAGAGGGGCTCATCAATCTCACTGTCCATGTCGCCGACAAAGGTGTTGAACAGGATCAGTCCCAACACTGACCCCCGAGGGACACCGCTCGTTACCCATCTTCAGTTGGACATTGAGCTGTTGACCTCAACTCTCTACATGCAGCCATCCAGCCAATTCTTTATCCACTGGGTGTTTCATCTAGCAAATTCATGTCCCTCCAGTACAGAGTCAAGGATGTCATGCAGGACAGTTGTCAGTGACATACCTATAGAAGCCCTTCCTGTTATCTTTGATATCCCTGACCATACTCAATTCTGACTGGGCCTTAGCTTTCCTGACCTGATCCTTAGCTTCCTGGATACCGTCCCTGTATTCCTCCCAGGCCATTTGTCCTCACTTCCATTTTCTATAAGCTTCTTTTTTTCCTTCTAAGTTTTCTCAACAGCTCCTTATCTATCCATGGAGTCCCTGTGGCCTTGACCCATTTCCTTCTTGTAGGGACGCAAATCTCCTGAGTTTGCAGATCATCCTTGAATATCAGTCAGCATTCTTGGGCTCCCTTGTCCTTTAGGGGTTTATCCCATGGAACCTTACTAAGCAGGTTCATGAAGAGGCCAAAGTCTGCTCTCTTGAAGTCCAGGGCAGTGAGCTCGCTGCACACTCTTCTTACTGTCCTGAGGATCTAGAACTCGACAATCTCATGATCACTAAAGCCAAGGCTGCCCTGGAGCATCACATTTCCAACCAGCCCCTCTCTGTTGGTGAGCATGAGGTCAAGCATGGCACCTCTCCTTGTTGGTTCCTCTATTACTTGCAAGAGTAAGTTGTCTTCCACACAATTGAGGAACCTCCTGGATTGCTTGTGCTGGGCCGTACCATTCCTCCAACAGATATCAAGATGGCCGAAGACCCCCATGAGGACAAGGGCCTGTGAGCGTGAGGCTGCTCCTGTCTGTCTATAGAGCGCTTCCTGATAGGGTGGCCTGTAGCAGACCCCCACAGTAATGTGCCCCATTGCTTTTCTTCTTTGACCCTAACCCACAGACTCTGAATTGGCCCAGCACTCATCCCGACAGAGTTCCATGCTCTCCAGCCTAACACTGACATAATAGCTACGCTCTCTCCATGTCTGCCTGACCTGTCTTTCCTAAAGAGCTTATAACTTTCTATTCCACACTCCAGTCATAGGAGCCATCCCACCATGTTTCTGCGATGCGAATGATATTGTATCCCTGCAGATGTGTACGCATCTCTAATTCCTCTTGTTTACTCCTCATACTATGGGCCTTTGTATAGAGCTGAATAGAATTGAGTCAAAACAATCCAGAGAGAACAGAATATTCTATTTGCAGTTAGAAGGGACCTACATAACGTTTATTCTTATTTTGGTGAAGTTACCAGACGACAAGAAAATGAAGTTCTATTTTGCTTCCATGTGCTAGAGAAAGCCTTCCCCCCCAGAGGGTGCAGGGGGTCCCCTTGCTGCATCAGTTCTTTAACAGCTTTAACTAGTGGGTAAGTGGGAAGACAAGCATGCCACACCGAACATAAGCGCGTATGGGAAGCAAGCAGTTCTTTAAAGGATATTTGGAGCTACAGCAAACTCCTCGTCTGTGCCCACTGTTCGCCAGCCTACTATCTCGGAGAGGCTCCAGCAGGCACTCAGTTCTTGCTTGCAAGAGTTGCGCACACCTCAGACTATGTGGCTTTGATCACAGCTTCATTGCACCTAGCATAAAGCCATAAAAATCCACACCTGCAGAAGCACCTCTTCTTCCCACACACAATACCAGCAGCATCCCCCTGATGTCAATGAGAGCAGGATAAGACGTCTGTGCTCCAGGTTTTCAGAGCAGTATGACTGGTTTTGCAACATCTTTGTCAATGCATCCTTTAAAATAACATACTGAGCTACAGTGACACCAGTTCAGCCTCACAGATAATAGTGGAGAAGCTTACTAAAATTAAAAAATTATTAGAAAAATATATTTGAAATAACACAAAAATATCCCATTAAAATGCCTGCTATTACATTGAAAGAATAGAAATATATGAGGATCGTAAGTCTTTGCACACCACGAGAGAAGTTATCTGGCTGCTTAGGGTCAGGTCGAGCAGTTGTTATAGACATGTCCGAGAACTATTTGAGCAACAACAGATTTTGATATTAGACACTGTTAATAGATGGATCTTGCACTAGATTGATCTGATCTGGAAAGGTGAATCCAAGATTCCTAATATGCATAAAATATATACTGGCTTTTCATGTACAAGACCTACAAAACTAAACCTAACTCCACCAGGTTTCAGTAACAAATCTATTCATTTCCATTTGTTAAAACCTAAATCGCTTCTGAAAACTGAGTGCTAAAACTGGAAAAATGTCTCTGGTCGTACATAGCCAAGGAAATCTTCTTTCTTCTGTCAGGAA
Organism: Amazona ochrocephala; assembly: GCA_039720435.1. Classification (NCBI taxonomy): domain Eukaryota; kingdom Metazoa; phylum Chordata; class Aves; order Psittaciformes; family Psittacidae; genus Amazona; species Amazona ochrocephala. The sequence goes on from CM077881.1 coordinate 37,720,703, forward strand.
ATCCAGTCACTGCTCCATCAGCATCCCATCCCTCTCTAGGACACGCTCCATTCCTTGCAATGGGTTTTGCTATGTGTCTTTGAGGAGGATTAACTGTCATTTTTGGGGTGAAGCTCTTAATTTTCCTTTTTCTCTTTCATGCTGATCCAGGCAAACAGATGTCTGAACACCTCAAAATATGCCCATTCTCACTCCTAGTCCTTCTTTCCAAACAATAATTGTTCCAGCATCGGAAGAGATTAAAGGCATTAAAAGTAATGACCCTTGTTCAGATTTCATGTACGGCTGGGCCTTACCCAACAAAATCCTAATGCTTGTTTTACAGATAATTATGTATCAGAAGTGATAAATGTTCTGTGACAACAATGTATTACCCAGAGAATACTAAAATACTGTTGTATCTGTGTGTGTTTTTTACATGTGGTGTTTTGACAAGCACACATCTAATATAATGTTTGTAGAAAATTTTCTCTTTTTGGAAACTGGATAATAATTTTGTGTAACTTTCAACTGAAAGTTTGAAGGCAATTCTGTGTGTATTCAGCACTATTGCAGTTATACAGTTAAATTTTATAATGGTAAATTAGCCTTTAATATCTATTAAAAGGAATTTGTAATCAGTTTGATGAGAGATGGCTACAAAGACGGTGCAATGCTGCTTTAAATTTATTGATTAGATCAGTAAAATGATAGTAAAAGTAAGCATGAATAGCAAGCTTATTAAAGCATATTGCCACATCTCCTTCAGCAACAGCTCTTGAAGTAACTTTAAGTGAAGTAAAACATATTAACACAATACTAATTTAAAAGAAGAGAAGACAGCACACTAAATCTAGAATGAAAGCTGATCAAAATTAACGGGCTCGGGAGGTCAGGAACCAAAGGATTTTAAATGTGAAAGCAGAGGAAAGCAAAGAAAAACGCATCAGCTATTTAATTATTTTAGCTTTTAAAGCTCTTTAATAAAGCAGAGTTCAATCTGAGAAATTATTATTGTTCTGGAAAAAGTAATTGACAGCTATAACTTCAGCATATTTAAAGCAGTTTGAAACCAATTAGCTTCTCACCTAGACTTGAAGGAAGGCCAGTGCTACTTCTGTAGTATAATGTAATCAGATTCACATTGAAGTATAATAGGAACTATCCTGATACAGGTTGGATTTTTTCAAGTTTAGAAACAAAATTAATTGGACAAATGCAGAGAGAGAGTCACCATACACTCACCATAAATGCATCAGTGGAAAAATCTGTTTTTCAGTAATTCTATCTCCATCTTTCAGCCAACACAAAGCAACTTTTTAATAGATTTTACTTACTATTCAGTAATGCACAGATGTGGGAACAGAATAGCAAGTATCCAAATAAACTTTAAGGGCTAGATTAAAACACATTAAATATTACTAAGATTTCATATGTAATTCTATATTTGGGTATGTGACTGGCTTTGGGAAAAGTTGTGCACTCCAATTCTCTGGTTTTGTGTGTTGACAATGATTTCACCTCCATGATAAACCTGCACTTGTGCATTTATGCTTTGGTCCTAAGAGGACCTGTAGTTCTGAAAATCATGTCAGCTCTTATTCTTGGGTTTTGGCCATTTGATCTCCCTAGTGCTTGGGCTTGCTAGATCCAGGTCTAATACTGCCTCAATGCAGTTCCATTCTGATGTGAATAGGAATAATGTCTGCAGACTAAGAAAGGCTAAGACCGTGAATATGACAGACCACAGAGGATGCAGGATTTCCACTCAATCATCATCTGGCACGGCTTCTGCTACCAGGTTAGAGCCACTGTGCCAAGGTGATAGAGAGAACTAGCCTGGCCTGAACCCACTCAGCTGATTCAAATGTGTTCAGGAATTTTTTCATTGGTTAGCTTCATATGAGAAGATGCTATACATATCATTATCATCATTATCATTGGATGCTGAGACTTCCAATATTTTCTTCCTTCAGTGTCATAGCCCTGACACAAAATCCATATTTTTTGTACTAGTCACTTTGAAAGAAATGGAGACACCAGGTCAGATCTGTTGTAAAGATCTGGTATTAATAATACATGGTCTATGCTTGACAGGACCCAGAGTCTTTCATCACTTAAAGGATGTATCTGGCCCATGACATCCAGTGTCAAATCTTTGGGGCCATCTTAGGTTATGAGATTCTCCTAGGTGCTGCACAGGCTGCAGTATTTAACATTCCTTTTTTTTTTTTTTTCTGAAACATTTGCAACTCTTTTTCACTCTATACAAACTTAGCTAGTTACACATGCATTTTCTCTCCAGCTCAGACTACCTTTCTGTGCACAATGACATATGTCTTGAAACTGTTGATGGGAACGCAAGACTGGAAGGGAACACCTGCTTCCTACAGGCCAGGCCCCACCGCTAAAATCATATCGTGTCTTCCACATAGTGACAAAGAAAATCTTAAAGAAAGTTACACTTGTGAAAAATAAACTTTTTTACCAAGTGAGCCCATTGAAGAGCAGTTTTTTGCAAAGAGCTCACACTGCAGCTGCCAACCCACTTTTGAAGTGAACTACATTTTACTGAAAAACTAGTGTGGACATGGTAGATTTGGGAGTGCTGGTGCAGCCAGGCAGTTAGCTTCTGTCCATTCCAAAGCAGCTTTAATCAATGTTACTCCAGATTTTGTGCCAGTGGGTGTGAGGACATGGGATGCTGCCACTGTGCTGTGAAATATTGCTCCTGCTGGGGCTGTGGACTTGTATCTTTACAGGCATTTGGGCAGGAAGGGAGATGAGCTAGAGCTAGATCTGTTGCAAAACAAGCCTGAAGACAATAACACATAGACGAAGAGCAGCTGTAACAGTTCCTAGACGGTGGGGATGCCCATGAGAGATGAATAAAGCAACTCCTGCAGGCTGTAGGCTCCAGTAGACTCTGTGTGTGCCTACTGCTCCAGTGCCATTGTGGGGTTGTTATGTCCTCTGCCCTGGGAGAAATGAGGCTTGGAAAGATTTTATTAATAGAAATAAGGTTGGTGGGGATGGACCTCATTATCCGCAAGGAAAGAGTTGCCTTTGATACAGACTATATTTAATTTGAATGCTGTTAGTAATGTATTACATATGTATGCTATATCATAACTTGGTGCTGTGTATAAATATGAAGACATAACATAATTTACATGAAGCCAAGAGCAACATTACTGCTGGATAAAGACACATGCAAAACCAGAAAATAGAACTTTTAAGTGTAGTGGCTAGAGGATGTTGCTAATGAAGAAATAAAACATATTTTCTTTTCCAGTATTGACACTGATGTTTTAATTTCTGATACTTTAAACATATCTTCCCCGAATAATATTTTTACTTCCTGAAAACAATTTGTTATCCAGAAAACATTAAACACTAGCAAACTCAAGCTGTACTGACTTTGATGAATTATCTACAGTTACAAGAAGTATGAATATTCAGTAAACAAAAAGATGAACCTTCATACAAAAAGAATAAAGCTACTTTTTTAATAAATATGACATTGGATTGGTAAAAATAGAAAAACAAAGAAGACCAACCGGAATGAGACACAAAGCTTCCTGCTAAGAGTTGCGTGCCAGTTTGGCAATTAATTGATTCAGACTGATTGGTGACTTGGCAGGTAGCATCAACAGTTTCCTGCAATCTGCCAGTCCAACCATCCAAAGGATGTTACTGGATTCTGCCCCACTCTGTTCTCTCTCCCATCTGCTGTGTTATGCAAGATGAGATACAGCAGTCCTGGAGAATTTAGAAAGTATTACAGAGAAAAGAAAAAACACTTTCCACCTTCCACTCAACGTAACAGTGTAGAATCACAATACATTGAAAATGAAGATACAGTAAGGGAAATTCCTGTCCATTTTCTGACAACTTGAGAAGCTTTTCCTGCACAGAAATTGGAGCGGAACAGCTGCACTTTTTCAGTGCAATAATCATACAATAATGCAATAATCAATTTTATCAAGTTCTCTACACATTCATTGTGGTTTCTTAGTGGAAACTGTACATTTCATTTTTAAAGCTCACTAATACACTGGGTTTCCTTATATATATAAATAATCTCTGCAGTTCTTAAGCAATCACATTCTTTTTTAACACCATTAAGATGAAGTACTTATCCTGACTTGTGAGAGTGTCCATGGTGTTGGTATAGATTATTCACTTTTTTCAGCAAGGGGAACACCTCTGGAACAGACATGAAGGCATGCCAGTAGATATACCCATTGAGTTCTCCTAAAATAGTCAATATGAAGTGCCTCAAGCCTGCCAGAAAATTCAGTGGGAGATCTATGTCTTACTATACCCATCTTTGTCAGCCACACAACTTCCCAGGAAATCTTCTGAAAAAGTCCCAGCAAATGCATGAATGCCTCTGCCAGATCCAGATGCTGAATGTACAGAACATGTATGCAGTAGCAGGACCTTTCAAAAATCATGCTGTGCATGTGAATGAAAAATACCTGACAAAATGGATAAACCAAGGTCCAGTAGGCTAGGGATAATCCTGCCCATTTGTGGTATGACTGCCCCAGCAGTCACTGAATCTGCAGTTTCAGATGCATTTACTTGCCTCATGGAGAAGACACATGGGTGCCTGTGCAGTTTCTTTCTACAGTGCTATAGAGATATGTTGGTTCTGTGCACTGTGATTTCATTTAATGCTGAGGCTCATAACAGAGAGGGCATTAATGTCATGTCTTTTCAGGAAAGGTAGTGGTGCAGGTTGCAAGATCTTCATGGGTCAAAGAGATCCTGTGCAGTAGAAAGGCTAAAAAGATCTAAAGGAGCACGTACCTAACTGTTACATGGTATCTGCAGCATTACACAGTCTCAGTGCAGTGCAGAAGGGAATGGGATGCTCCAGAATTGACCTTAGCCTATGATGTGTAGGAATGCTTGATATTGCATCCTATCCTGCTGAATGATGGATAGCACCTGGGGGTGCTCTGAGGGAGCAGTTACCTTAGGTAGTAAGACTTTCCATCAACACTTCTATATTTGTACTGTTCAAACATTTTTAATATTTGCACTGGAAGACTTCCTAAGGGTGTAGAAAAGAGACTATAACCATGAGTTTCAGACTGATATTCCAGTTTTACAAATAATGGAGCTGAGGAAGGAAAAAATTAATTTGGCATTTTATTTTGGCTGAAATTTTATGCAGCATAAAATGAATATCAGTTTATAACAAAATTCAGCCTACTGATTTTCATTATTTCTTGCCTGTCCTCGTCAGTATTTGTCTGGAAAGTATTTTCCCCAGACAATATGTCTAAATATTGTCTTTGCAAGAGTGGAGCACTAATGTTTTAAATTATCTATGAAAGAACTGAAAATGTAAAAAAGGAGAAATTGTTCTTTACACAAGGGATGGATTGAATGAAAACAAAAAACCCTACAGGCACTCACAGGAGATGTGCATGGATTGATGGGCAGAACTTGTATCACCACTGGAAGACAGAACAGAGATCTTAGATGACTTCCACTGAAGGAAGGAGAGATGGCTTCTCTTAGAAGTCCTCTTTTTATTCACTCATTTGTTCCTTGTTTTCAGTAGATTTTGTAGCATTTTCAAGAAGTTTATTGAAGCAGAAAGGAACAAATGAGGCTACCAAAGTGCCACTTTCCCAGCCCTGTACTGAAGCAGCCCTTTCAGCTTCACAAGAGACACATCTCTTGAAACACAAATTTATTTAGCAGATTATGCATAAGATGTAGGCAACTCTTAGCATAATTGCTGAAACAATTACCCTCACAGACGAACACAGGATCACAGATGAACTTCAGAGAGCTGCTTCTTCCTATAAAGATTTTTAGCTTGTAATTCTGTACTTCTGGCCCTCCCTGTACAGTTTCACATGTGTGTGATTCTCTTCAGTTATTCAGTTGCTGAACTTGATTGTTGGTTTTGCTAAATACATAATGAGGCACAATAATCTGCAGCAATCTTGCAGGATGGAATAGGATATAGAATTAAAGCTTGTAGTTCTATATTGTACATCCTAACAGACAAAACCAATATTTAAATGACTATATTTTTAATTATTTTTTTTTCCATTTTGTACAGAATTTTCCATCTCCATACACACAAGTAGCAAACATTTCATCCTGTAAAGCCACGTCAGCCATGTAGGTCCAAAGCTTGATTAAATATTTGTCCTGGGTTCAGCCGCAGCAGTCATTTTTCTCCTTCTTGGTAGCTGGTGCAGTGCTGTGTTTTTTGATTTTGGGCCTGGAAACAGTGCTGATAACACCAGTGTTTTCAGTTACTGCTTGGTAATGTTTAGGCTGGCCAAGGACTTTCTGAGCCTCATGCTCTGCCAGGGAGGAGGTGAAGCCGGGAGGAAGGAGAGACAGGACGCCTGACCCAGACTGACCAAAGAGGTTATTCCATATCAGCACGTCATGTCCAGGATGTAGAAACGGAGGACAGAGACCCGGAAGGGTGGGGGTGCACGGTGGGGGGAGTGCACTGCTTTTTTGGGATTGATGGTGAGCTATTGTATTCTTTCTTTGTATTTTCTCTTGTCATTATTATTATTGGTGGTAGCAGTGGTGGTTTGTGTTACACCTTAGTTGCTGGACTGTTCTTATCTCAACCTGTGGGAGTTGCATTCGTTCGATTCTCCTTCCTATCCCTCCAGGAGCGGAGGGAAGAAAGAGGGGGAAGTGAGTGAGTGAGCAAAACTGTGCGTGGCTGAGAAGCTTAAACCACGACAATATTTTACTAGATAACGGGGCATCTTTTAAGCTTGTCCATTTATCCAAAGAGCTTCTGCACCAATGACAAAGATGGAAAACAAGTATCTTAAAAGTTACAAAACTTTTACACTCACATTAATGACTGCAGATTTACCAAGTCTTGCCAGTTGTGAGAAATAGTAAATAAGAATAGAATTTTCTATCCTAGACCTGAAGACATGAGGTGCAGAGAAAATCATGGCTAAAATCTGTAGTAGAAAAAAAGAAGGAGCAGGAGATCCAAGCAGAAACTAAAAGGAATGTAAAAGAGTCTCACAGGGAGATTTTAAAGTTTTCCGGTAGTATTAGTGGAGCTGTGCTCTAAGAAAAATTATTTAATTGTTTCAGCCATAAATGAGGAGCACTTATATGTCTGTATGTCCAGTGTTCAATTATATGCAAGGATAAGCTTAAAGATTCAGTCTAATTGAACATTTTCTAAGTATTTCCTCCCTAGTCTGGGCATGAAGCTGTCTAGTGATGCTAATATTATTTCTGTAGAGTAATTTATTTCCCAATGGAAATTGATGTAATACCTAAATGCCATTAAAACTTTCTTTTTACTTATTATCTTTGTGCTGTTCATTCATTCTAGTTGGAATTAGATAAAATTTCCAGTTTGCTTCATTGAGGAAGATTTTCTCACATAGATGAAATCTGTCATCTTTCTTCTCTTCAAGTAACTGAAAATCTACCAAGGGAGAGCGATCATCATGCCAGAAATTAAATCAAGCAACACATTGCATAAAAAACTCCTATGCCAATTCCAAAAAGCCCAGAGAATTGTTCCTGGTGAAGTATTTCAGTTTATCAGACAGGTGATGCCTAACAAGATTAGAGATTGATTCACTGGGAGATATGGAAAATGTAGCTACATTTCCATTAATTTTCGCTTTTTGCAGCCTTAGATAATTATTCTTAAAATGTTCTTTCTAATGGTGGTCTAGTGCTGTACCATCCATTTCCAATTTATAGAAAACAGTGCCTTTGACTTGTGCAGCTCCAAGATCTGTCACAGGAATTGCAGTGCACAGGAGAGTACGGTACAGTAGAGGTACATTTTCTGTTTGAAAAATCTGTGTCATTGGTAACAGAAATTACTTGAAAAATAGTTGTCTTGCAAACTTATCATGCTACCACTTGAAATTTGCCTTTAAATGGTCTGAATTTTAGACTGTACTTAAGGAACACAAAGAAAAAAGCAACTTACATTAATATCCATAAAAACCCAGTTCTTCAAAGGTGTTTTTATCTCTAGCCTGTCACTGAATAGGAAACAAATAAAATTGTTACGAATATATTGAAATTGACCTATACTAAAAATATTGCGAGACCGCCGAAAACAAGTTCTTGCTAAATCTTCAGTGTTCTGATAAATCTTCAAAGCTGCACAGCTGAGTTCTGAGACTCTTCCATTTCAAAAAAAATAGTGAGTGTCATATAGTTAAATAAGACATTCTAAACTAAAAAGCCAAGCCAACAAAATCCAAAAAAAAAGCCACCATGCTTTTATGTATCATTTCCAGATTAAAATCCCTCACACACACACCCTCCTTTTTTTTCTTCCTTGTAGAATGAAATGCAGTTTGAAAGGTTTGCATGTGCCAAGGAACAAATTTGGTTTATTGGAAAAGAAGCTGTAGCACTGTGACCCTAGGTGAGCTGCCAACCAAGACCCCATTGAGCCTGGCCCTATGGGACCTGCTGAGCACCAGTTGTCTTCCAGCCCCAGCATGGCCAGGGCACAGCTCACCTGGGTACAACCTCTTCCTTAGCTACTACTGTCTAGACATGGACTTCATCTCGGGTTTCCTGCTCCTTGATAAGTAGACTATCCTCTACAGCTTGAGTTTTGTATCCCACCTTGCTGATTCTAAGTCCTGAACTCCTGCATCGTGTGCCATACAGTGAGCCTACAGCTGTGTGAGTAGTGCCTATCTGTAGTGAAAAATGCGTGTTTCATTTGGGGTGGAAAATGCATGTTTAATATGCTTACCCAGAGGAGGGAATTAAGTCGTGGTACTTATGCCAGGCTTTTTTACTGAAGTTGAGACTTTTGCAATCAAACTTTTCAAACTTTTGATTTAAACACTCGGGAATACACTGCAGACTATGCAGCCTAGAGGGAATGGGTGTGCTTTTTTTCCAACCTGATTCAGCCTCACATTTAATCTCCAGAGAGGACTGAGACTTCCAATGCAGTTATGTGTTTAGCATTTCCTAATAGCTATCTCCTAGTAATGCCCCACACAATACAAAAGTTTTCTAGATTACTCTTAGCGGCTTTAGATATCTAAACTCTAAGTTTTGATTCTGTTTTGAGTTTTAAATTCTGCTCTCAATTATTTTTTTTTTTACGTATGTCTTATGATATCTAACATATCTAACGCGTGTTTGGAAATAGACCCTGGTCTGCTCTGGTGTGAAGTCAGATCTCAAGCTGAAATAATGTTATTTTCGGAGAGGTTAACCTATTACTTAGTCCAGATCAATCTTGACTGATTACTCTTCCAACTTCAATTCTGTATGTATTCGAAGAAAGAATTTTTGAACATTTCTGGGTAAAACCAGTGGTCCAGCTCAGTTGCCTTCCACTGATAACGCTTGTACTCTTGAAAAAAATATCTACGTAAAAGGTGCTTGGATTTCAGGTTGTCATGCTGCTTCTGAACACAGCATTTCCAGCTTGCACTGCTGGAATTCTGAATCTAAGGTCTGATTAAAAGAAAAAAAAGTCAACTCCTTCCCCACAATCTGCACAGAGACAGCTGAAGAGATATTTTGTGTTGTAACAAAGCTATTCTTCCAGTGTCTCTGAGGATCAGATATCACTGAGGTACTATACTCCTAATTACTTAATGATAAGTTCATTTTTAGGGGTTAAACAGTGATTTACCACTTCAAATTACTGAACAGAAAACATATCAAGCAAGCAAAGCTGGAGCTGTTAATAAAGTACCTGAATGCAACAGCTTCACAAAAACCACTGCAGCCATTACAGCAAGATATTTGCCCCAAACACCCTGTGGCAATGTACAGCCTTTACAGCCTTTTCACTTTCTCCTTTTACACCAGGACTGGCTGCAGAAAGTTCTGTAAGCTCAGTTGAGCTTTAACTTCCTTGTGCCCATTATGCCCTTATATCGTCAGCAATCCTCTGTGGAAAACTGATCTTCATATAAAATACAACTATATTCTCTGTTGTCTTTTGGAATAGGTGGCATTATGTCCCCTCTCATTCATTCCTTGTCATGGAGAGCACTTGCCTGAGGTGAAAGCAACATGCCGAATTCCCAAATTTGCCTGGCAAGACCTGAATCTGCCTCTTTGGGCAGTGCATTCCAGACACCAGCCTACAGACTATGCAGGCTGAAGGCATCCATCATCTCTCTTTCTCAAGCTGCTTCACTCTGCATCAAGTACTTTAAAGTATACTAGGAGAAAGATAAAAAACACAAAAGAAGCTTTTGTAGGCTTGTGGTTTGGGTGCTAAGAAGCAATGGACCTTGGAGTGTAGTCCTTGTCTCAAAGGCCAGCTACTTATGCAGTGGAGTTTCATGTAAACTGTATAATCATTCCCCTGAAGCAGAGATTCATGTTTGTTCAGGACTAAACTAGGACAGGGAGCTGTAACAACTAAGTGGGAGCCAGGCTGTATGCTGCCAAGCAGGTGATTAAAATGATTGAATGGTATCAGGACTGGGATGCTCCTTGCACATTTTGGGGAAGTGATATAGATACAACTTTCTCTAGGAAGATGTGTCATTTTAGCCTCAGTCTGTGGTTTTAGTGAAAATAATAATGTGAGCTTTTGCTGCATTCCCCTAGGAATCCAGCTGAGGTGTCTGTGGAAGGGTATGTGATGTTAATAATATCAAACTGGTGACTCTTGCTGAACACAGCCCTGAGTGGCTGCACGCAGGATATGCTGGTTCTCCCTCTTTGGCAGCTTCAGTCTGAGAGTATCAATTTTAGCTTACTCTCTTGTACTGGCTGTTTTAGACCCTGACAAAACACTGCTTTAGAGAGGAGTAGACTGAAAGATATAACAGCAATAAAATGCCTGCAGGTGCATTTCTACAAGGAGTTGAGCTGACATAAGAACTTATTGCTGCTCGAAAGGGGAGACCTCACTCTTCCTGTCCTCTGTTTGCTGGTACATCCTCCAACTGCATATTTTGCACCAGTTTTGCTGCCCATCAGGCGCTCCATGAGCTAATTCAACTACATGAGCTGGTGGAAAATGCACCTGGCAAAAAGATATGTTCCTGCTAGGTGATACAGACAACTGGGTTCACAAACAAGCCCAGCAAGGCCAGAGCTGGCAGGAGAGAGCAGGGACTACAAGGGTGACCAAGGCAGAGGAGACAAGACCTCCAACCTAGGAGCAACAAAGCATCACAGCATGTTAGTTTGTGTGTAGCCACAGCCCTTAATTTGTTTTTTAAATAACACAGGATCTCATAAATAGTAATTCAAGGCACTGAGCTAAAATACCGCTAAGTAGTAAAGAGAAAATCCTGACAGGCCAGCACCACCTGGCCTTGATGTACACACAGCTGTGTAAAGACAGTGACATAAAGCAAAGGTGAGTGACAAAACAGCTGCCAGGAGTCAAACAGCCACTGTATCTACTTCTATTAGGGATCGTACTGGATTTTACTAGAATGCTTATGGTCTGAGAAGGCTCAGCTCAGGTTTGGGCAGTCTGGACTTGCTTGCCTATATCAAAGTGGCACTTCTGAGCTCACAGGAATGCAAGTATCAGCAAGGATTTTGTTAAGAAAGTGAATTATGCAACATCTGGATGTTCAAGAAACTACTTTTAAAAGGTTTTTCATTTTTTACCTTTCTTTCAATGTTTAGTTATCTTCATCCGTTGTTGTCCTGAAGCTGCCTGGTTTATCTCATACTGAAATTTTATACCCTACACTTTGAAACTTGAAGTTCTTTCTGTGGGAAAAGCAAAGCTATTCTGCTGAGTTGAATGACTACCACCAAATTAGAAGACCTATTCTTGATAGGTTTTATTTAGAGAAGGTCTTCTATAAGATTATCTCGAGGCAAGTCATTGGCTCAGTTTTAGCTCATTTCTTCATTCAACAATTAGCAAACAAATGTGTCATTGCTCTCATATCCCTTTCTGACTCTATAAACTTTTTCTGAAGTCTGTTGTAGTGAATGGGAAGATGGACACGAGCAGTTGCTGGATCAGGCATTACAATGAAACAGTTGTGGCTTTACAAAATAATCCAAGAAACTCAACTCCAGTTTAGTGATTCTTTAACTATCCTATTGCTAAAGAAGCTTCAAGACAAAACCAAGTCCATTCAGGACACCAGGCTGACTGGAATAAAACTGAGATACTGAACCTCATAAGCTGTAATTCCTTCCCTCCAGTATACTTCTAAGCATAACCTAGAGGCAGATGGCTTGCAACCAACTTCAAGGTTTAGAGCAAATAAGAAAGACAAAGTTAGGGGGGTTGCAGTCACTTTGTCACTGCATTGCATTAAACTATACTAATTTTCATATTGAAAATAATAATCGTAAAATTCCGATTTCATCTCAAGTTGAGCTCTGTTACAGGTATTCCGAATAGTATCTATGGCAAAATAGGAAATACTGACTTCTGTAAGACTGGCCAAAGAAGCTGAACTTCCTATGTGAGTCACACCAATATAGTAGGGTGCATGTAACATTAAATTTACAGATGCATACACTTTTTTCTCCAAAGTGAATTCTACAGAGTCCTTCTCAGAAACTCTGCTTTCTCACTATTTTTGTTCTTTCTTTTCTGGAAGTATTCCTAAAAGGTAGATTAGCTAGGAAACTATTTGGAACTGAAATGACTGACAAGTCTTGGATCCTGAATATACCAACACATTGTCAGAACTGAGGTATAGTATTTTATTTGCTGATTGCATGAATGCTACAAATGGCTTAGTGTGTCCTGCTAATTGCTAACAATAGAGATAACAATTCCTTAGTTGTGAATCCATCTAAATATAAAGCCCATATGAGTAAGTACCTTGACAGAAATGCTGTTTGTTCATAGAGATACCATTGCCATATCACTAACACATCTGTCATCACAGAACTTAATAATATTTCTATAGTGTTTCCAGAGGTGAGGAGGGGATAAGAAGACCTTTAATGAACACATATAAAATCACACTCATAAATCACCTACATAAGATTTTAAATAGCTCCTTCAGAGTTTGATCCTCTATCACTAAAGTCAATGGAATTTTTTCCTTTATTTTCATTTAGGTAAGACCGAATTCAAAGCTTTAATGTCCCACTGTGTCACTTTGGGGAAAATCTCTCCTTATTATAAGAGAGTCTTGCAATTTGGTTTCCAGCTGCAGAAGATTGCTTCTTTCATTTTTCCTTTGTTTGCATTTTATGACAGAAATGAAACACTGCACAATCACAGTGCAAAGCAGAAACCCCAAGGGCATCTTACAGGCAGTAGTGGCTCCTTAGGAAATCTATAAAATCTCCAAAGCCTCTGTGATTGCTTTGTACTACTTACTAAAAAACACAACTGCTAAATACTGTGATACTCTGAAGTGTATTGAAAATGCTCACAGAAGATCAGCTGCATACACTCACTCAGAATCAGCCTTGTATACCGCATGAGATACAGTGGAAATATTACATCTTTAATAGCCAATACTTTATGGGGGAATGACAAATGTATGTTCTGTCCCAGTGTCTGGCTCAAAAATTTTTATTTTTTTTTTACTTTTTTGTGTCTGTTTTCCTTTGTTTTGTTTAAATCTTTAGTAGAAGCCCATCTGGAGAGAAAAAATTAAAAATTCTGCTGCAAATATTCAGATCTATACAGAAAAGCTCAGGAAAAAGCTTAAAACAAAGCAGACCAAAACACAGAGGCCTTATCTGTCCTTCTCTGGGGCAGCAGGGAGCTGTATATATGCTCCATGAAGCCCTGGTAGGGCTGCAGCTGCAGGACACTGTGACTTTCCAGCCTGTGAGTTGGCAGCACTGGCACAAGAACAGGAGCTGCATCAAGCCAGGTAAATCATGCATTAAACTGACATCTGCAGGAACAGATTGGCTAAATCCTATGGATATTACAGAGTCTGCACAGAACCACCATGTCCTGACAACGGTTCCTCCCTCTTCTTAGTGCTGGCACCAGGGCTGGCACCACTGCTGTACCTTTTCCTTTTCTGCTTTACCCCACCACGCAGGTCAATAAAATAACCAGGACAAAACCAACATTGTATGCACAAACTTGGCAGTCTCCACTGCTTGCTTAGCTTCAGGCACTTCTTGTTGCTCCTGTTTAGTCCTGATAAGAGAATATGCTGTGTAGTACTTTCATTTTTCTTCTTATAGATAAAGATTTTGTATGCAAAGCTCATTCTCGGACTATTCCAGCCTTTAAAAATCAAGTGTTTGTTGTACATTGTTCTAACAAGCAGTGTACATAAAGCATATGTGTTTGTCAAGAAAAATAATCTATTCTTCCCAATCAGAGACAATTTGCACATCTTATGTTACATGACAACTCAGTAAAATGCATCTGTTCTTTTATCACATTCACTCCAGCAAGATGGGAGGCACGTATAGCATATGATATTAGCAATTTAAGATAGGCTCTGTCCTGGGTTCAGCAGTAGCAGTCAACCCTTTGTGCCCCACCTTTGGCGCCAAAAAGAACTGTCATGGTTTAAGCCATAAATCACGCAGTTTGTTCACTCACTTCCACCTCTTTCTTCCCCCCCCACTCCAGGGGGAGGGGGGAGGGGGGGAATGGGGAGAAGAATCAAAAGAATGTAACTCCCACGGGTTGAGATAAGAACAGTCCAGTAACTAAGGTACAACACAAATCACTACTGCTACCACCAATAATAATGACAAGGGAAATACAGGGGAAGAGGATACAACTGTTCACCACCCGACAACCGAGCCATGAACTGAACTATTCCAGGCTCCTGCCCCCAGTTTTTACATCCTGGGCATGATGTGCTGTGGTGTGGAATACCTCTTTGGTCAATTTGGGTCAGGTGTCCTGTCTCTGCTTCCTCCCGGCTTCCCCTCCTCCCTGACAGAGCATGAGACTCAGGAAGTCCTTCGTCAAACCAAACATTCTAAGCCGTAACTATAAACATCAGTGTTATCAGCACTGTTCCCAGGCCGAAAGTCGAAAACACAGGGTTGCACCAGCTACTAAGAAGGAGAAAAATGACTGCTACTGCTAAACCCAGGACAGTATAAAAAGCCTACAGCACCCAGGATTCCCAGGAGGTCTCCCATCCAAGTGCTAACCGAGCCCGACTCTGCTTAGTTTCTGAGATCAAATGAGATCGGGAGTTTTCAGGGTGGTGTGGCCATAGACACGTATACTGAGGTATGTGCATATACTGAACTTTGAAACATATGTAAAAATTAAGGCTCAGAACACAGAGAAATAGAAATAGAAAGAAATTACAAAAAGGAGAAGGAAGAAAAATGCTGCACAGGGTTAATTTATCATTCAGGTAGTTCTGAGGATAGTCTTCACTTTGCAGGATGAAAATGCAGAGTCAAGGCATTCAAGCTGCTTCCAGTAAGGGCACAATTCAAGTTTGGTCTGAAAACTTTGTACAAATTTTATTTGGAGCAGTAAAACATACTACAGTGGAACCGTGAATATTGTTTCCCTGGATATCACCTATAATAACTTGGGAGTTTCACTGAGGGAAGGAGAATAGAAAAGAGGATTAACTGATCAGTCAGTGGCCAAGAAATACTGATCTTGGTAGGAAACAGATTATATTGATATTTAGGTTCAACCTCTCTGGTGTTCACACTCAGCATCTCTTTCTTTTTCTGGTCTTGTTTCTGCTTCTTGTCAAAACCTAGTCTATATATTTCTGCTCTGCAGAGTCAGGCATCCAGAAATTGGTCAGTGGTGTACCCAGCTTCTGAAGACTGTCAGGCTCTCTGTCACTGGAAGCAGGAGTGCGGACTTCCCATGACCATGACATGCAAGGTGCTCTCCCAGGTGACCGTTGGCAGAAAGCAAACTCTTACTTCATCTCCAAGAGCGCACTGGATGACCAAGAGTCACTACAGACTCTTGCCAGGATTTGACAATGTAAATAGCATTGATGTCTTGCAGCTCACTTCAAAATTGCCCATGGTGAGCACAGAGGTGACAGGCTGCTTCTCCAGATCCCTATGAGATGCTGCTGTGACAGATGGCAGTGAAGATGACCCTGAGGACCTTCATCATTAGGAGCCTGAGCTCCTCTGACACACCACTTGCAGCACTGGGGTTTCCCCTGGTGTGTGGATACTGTTTTCAAAATCATCAGACTCAGATGTTGCATGGCAAACAATAAGGAACTATGTGACTTGGCTGAATTCTCAGTTCGTTGGATGGACACTACAATGTGTCTGCTGGAGTAAATCTAGTTACTACTCCGCGGAACTAGCTCTTATCTACTAATGAGGTGCTGGAGTCTGTATACCTGTCCTGGATCTGTGAATGTCCCAGGCTAGAAAGCTTTTCTTCTTCACCTGGATGGATTCACAAAATTAATGTAACACAGAAATTTCTAGTATTTCTTTCCCCCATAAACTTTATTCTTAGAAGAGGTCCAAGACTCTAGCCAGTATTTGATACTTATGTTTGAAAATATTTAGGACTTTCATTTGGTCTGTCTCATCTTTCCAGCCTGTATTCAGTTTGCAAGCAGTAGCAGCCTGAAATAGATGCCATCCTTCTGCAACATACCGTATATTAGTGTTATGAGCCTTTAAAGAGGAGGATGAGCAGGCTGCCCTGTAGCACAGGTGGAACGAATTACATAGAATCATAGAATAGTTAGGGTTGGAAAGAACCTTAATATCATCTAGTTCCAACCCCCCTGCCACAATAAACCCATGTTACCCAAGGCTATGTCCAACCTGGCCTTGGGCACCACCAGGAATCACATCTAATTGCAAAGAAGAGCATTTAAAAGCAAGGGAGTGGGGTGAGATTGTTGTGAGGGAGGATGGCAGCAAGCAAGGGGCCAGCAGTGAGGCAGGTATGTGGCTGGGATGGGGGTGTTTGGGGTCCACTGCAAGGGCTGTACAGTTTTTGTTTTACCTTAAGAAAACTGGCAGTACAGTTCTGCTGGTGTTTTTTGCCCTTGCTGTAAGATAGGCACTCCTACAATTTGTGGATGCCAAAGGGCATTATGGTCAAGGTTGTGTTCACCTTCATTCTGTCCTGGGGTGTAAATGGGGCTCAGTGGTCTGTTGCACACAGGTATTAGCTGCATATAGATACTCGATTGCTTGGTTCTGCTGTGCCTTTATACTCTACTTTTTGCCAGAAGTGTTTTTAAGAAAGAGTCTTACAAAGAAGCTGCATCAACTAAGTATGCTTAAATAAAAAATTCTAAAGGACAAAAATTTTCCTGAACAAAGTGCTCAGTTTGCCAAGTGATAATGAATTCACCCAAGTGAGCCCCTGCAGGTACTGTCTTGCTGATGCTTTGTGTTGCCTCCCAGTGATCCTGATGTTATGTTTAAAGACGCTCTAATAAAAAAAAGGAAAACAACTTTCGAACAGTTCACCTACATATTATGTCATATTTTTATTTAGGATGGAAATGGTGGTGACTTATATGCTATAATGTTATGTTATAAATATGTTAGATTAGCTAAATCAATGTAATAAAAGTAGTTTGAATGAATGAATTAGTCCACAAAGTATCCAGGCTTAAGAATTGCTTAGTTGATCTGTATATCTTAAAGTTAATTCCTCCAGAATGAATGCTTAATATTAGCAGAAATCTACAGTAACTTGCAGTCTGTCTAGCTGAACTTGAGCTTGGTTCACAGTGATAAGGGTAAGCTTTGCCTCTTCTGTGGAGGTAGGTACATGGAATATACTTCATTATTTTCCAGTGATCAAAAGTACAAAGAAGAGATAATTACTAATTTCCTGTGGTGCTGGAAGAATGCTTAAGCCCTTTAAAAACACCTTCAAAATTCCTGATAAACCCCTAAAAAAACCCAAACAAACAAAAAAAACACATGCACAAAAAAAAAAAAAAAAAAAAAACTGAAAAAAAAAAAAACAACACCAAAACCCCTGATTAATCCTAATTCCAGTTTTCTTGCCCTTGTATAGGCAAGAAATTGCTGAGTGTAAAATGAGTATTTCTAGTTGTCTTTCTTGCTGGTCCATTTTGTTACAGGTCCACCACCTAGAAAGACCTGCTGCATTTTAAGAGCATTTGGTGTAGAATTTATTCTAAATTCCTGTAAATTGTGACACTTCACCTAAGGCAAGGTTGAAGAAGTGGATTCTGTCTCCATGAGGAGTCTTCCAGGATGTCCTTGGTCACACTGGCATGTCTTCTGTGAGTATTAGTGCCTTGTGGCTGCACACATTATTTGTACTGGTTTCTTTTTAAATGGTGTAATAGTTAAACCATGAGACTGAAGAGACCAGATTTCTGGAGTTCTATCACCTGCATCAGATGAAGCTACGAGGTATTAACTTTTGACAATATGTTCCCTTTTTGTAGACACCTGGCTCAGGCTGGGGAGCAGAGCACCGTAGTAACCAGATGGACCACTCTGTGGATAAAGAACTGGCTGGATGGCCGCACGCAAAGTGTTGGGGTCAACGGCTCAATGTCCAGCTGGAGACAAGTAACGAGTGGTGTCCCTCAGGGATGGGTGTTGGGACCGGTCTTGTTCAACATCTTTGTGGGTGACATGGACAGTGGGATTGAGTGCGCCCTCAGCAAGTTTGCCGAAGACACCAAGCTCTGTGGTTCAGTTGATACATTGGAGGGAAGGAATGCCATCCAGAGGGACCTAGACACGCTTGTGAGGTGGGCTGATGCCAATCTGATGAAGTTTAACCATGCCAAGTGCAAGGTCCTACACCTGTGTTGGAGTAATCCCAGGCACAGCTACATGTTGGGCAGAGAAGAGATTGAGAGCAGCCCTGCGGAGAAGGACTTGGGGATGTTGGTCGATGAGAAAATGAACACGAGCTGGCAGTGTGCACTCACAGCCCAGAAAGCCAACCGTATCCTGGGCTGCATGAAAAGGAGCATGACCAGCAGGATGAAGGAGGTGATTCTGCTCTTCTACTCTGTTCTCGTGAGATCTCACTTAAAGTATTGTGTGCAGTTCTGGTGTCCTCAACATCAAACAGACATGGAACTGTTGGAACAAGTGCAGAGGAGGGCCATGAGGATGATCAGGGGACTGGAGCACCTCCCATATGAAGATAGGCTGAGAAAATTGGGGCTGTTCAGCCTGGAGAAGAGAAGGCTGCATGGAGACCTCATAGCAGCCTTCCAATACCTGAAGGGGGCCTATAGAGATGCTGGGGAGGGACTCTTCATGAGGGACTGTAGTGATAGGACAAGGGGTAACGGGTTCAAACTTGAACAGAGGAAGTTTAGATTGGATATGAGGAAGAAATTCTTTACTGTAAGGGTGGTGAGACACTGGCATGGGTTTCCCAGGGAAGTTGTGAATGCTCTATCTATGGCGGTGTTCAAGGCGGGGTTGGACATAGCCTTGGATGGCATGGTTTAGTGGGAGGTGTCCCTGCCCATGGCAGGGGGGTTGGAACTAGACGATCTTAAGGTCCTTTCCAAGCCTAACGATTCTAAGATTCTATGATTCTAAAATATGAAACAGCACAAGCAGAATTACTGAGTAGTGTTTTCCAAGGGCACACTATGAAAAGATAGAAATATTATAAGCTTTCCCTGTTTTTCAGAAAGTTGTATTTTACTAAGAATGTAACTGGCAGAACCAATGTCTGGTCACATTAAAAATGATTTACGGAAATTTTATGTTGTGAAGTTTTAAAAATACCAGTAAGGATGGTATCCCGAGAAGTTTGGTACCTTTTTAGAATATGTGCCAGTTTTTCATACTCTCCATGGGATGTTTTTCTTGAGGTTCCTTTTTTATTTAAAAATTGTTGTATAACTTGCATTACCAAAAGTTGTATTTACAGCTTAAAGCTTGAAGTTTTGTGGCCTCATAGTAATTCTGTGCCTACAAAGAATAATGCTTTATTTATAGGTACAAAAAGTCTGCTTAGTCTGGGACATGTGAGAGGAGTCAACTCCCTAAAGATCAAGGGGAAGCAGAGGCTGCTCCAAATTGTAAAGATTTTTGGGACAGAGTTGCAAACCACATTTTCCTCAGACCAATGTGTTCATATTTTCCTCATCACTTGTCAGATGAATCAGAACGCTGAGGCTTTCTTTTCCTTTCTATAAAGAAAACCTTGAATAAGGTGCAATAATTTAATTTAAGAGCAAGAACTTTCTTTATGTAATTCTGCCTTTATTGTCACAATTCAGTGTCACATATTGACACATATTTAGTTGTGGCATGTTTATGAACGGGCAGAAACTCTTGTCTCAACATTTGTGGCTTAGCTCAGTGAAAATCTCACTCTAACTATACACATGAATATGGCATAAACTAAATAAGT
Source organism: Amazona ochrocephala (assembly GCA_039720435.1). Classification (NCBI taxonomy): domain Eukaryota; kingdom Metazoa; phylum Chordata; class Aves; order Psittaciformes; family Psittacidae; genus Amazona; species Amazona ochrocephala. Next base: position 37,740,936 of record CM077881.1, read on the forward strand.
GGAAAACCAGGCTGGTTACATGAGGAGTAACTTCTGCACCTTTAAGAGAGTCAGGTTGTATGTCTGTCTTACAACATCATTGTAATAGTTTCTTGTGACTAAAAGTTAATTGATTAATTTCAGTTCCTCTGGTTATTCAATATCTTTCCAGATATAGAGTACCTTAGGGGGGGCTAAAACCAGACACTTACATTCTACTTTCCTTCATTCAGCCTAGGTGTCCCAGATAGTAATTCCTTGCATTTTTTTAAATGCACGTTGTTTTTTTCCCTCTGTAATTTCCTTTCATTGTTTGTCCTGTTTGAAGTAGAGTTGCTCCCCTCCTCTCCCCCCCATCCTCACTCTTCTTGCATTGCTTTCCCTATTTCTAAGATTCTGGTGCTTTTGTTGGTGACATCAAGTTGTGTGTCATGCTGTTGACATGCTGGAGGGAAGGGATGCCACTCAGAGGGATGCTGAGACATGCGCCAATGCAGATCTCGTGAAGATCAGCAAGGCCAAGTACAAGTACCTGGGGCAAGTACCTCAAACCCACCTGGACTGAGGCAATCCCAAGCACAAATAAAAGAAGGGCAGAGAATGGGTTGAGAGCAGCGCTGAGGAGAAAGACTTGGGGATGTTGGTTGACAAGAAGCTCAACGTGACCAAACAATTTGTGCTTATAGACCAGAAAGCCAACAGGATGCTGGGCTGCACTAAAATAAATGTGATGAGCAGGTTGAGGAAGGCGATTCTGCTCCTCCACTCCAAGCAAGAACCCACTTGGTGTACTGCATCTAGGTCTTCAGACCCCAATATATGAAGGACATAGAGCTGCTGGAGTAAGTCTGGAGGAGGTCCACAAAGATGCTCAGAGGGTTGGAGCACCTCTTCTTTGAAGTCGGCCTGAGAGACTTGGGCTTGTTCAGCCTGGAGAAGAGATGGCTTCAGTGACATCTTAGAGTAGTCTTCCAGTACCTAAAGTGAGCCTATAGGAAAGCTGGAGAGGGGTGTTTTACCAGAGCACGTAGTGATAGGACAAGGGGCTTACAAAGGGCCATAGGCTTTAAACTGAAAGAGGATAGATAGAGATTAGACATTAGAAAGAAGCTCTTCACTGTGAGGGTGGTGAGACAATGGCACAGGTTGCCCAGAGAAGCTGTGGCTGCCCCATCCCTGGCAGTGTTCAAGGCCAGGTTGGACGGGGCTTGAAGCAACCTTGTCTAGTGAAAAGTGAAAACCCCATGGCAGGGGGTTTGGAACTGGGTGATCTTTAAGGTCATTGCCAACCCAAACCATTCCAGGATTCTATGGCAGTGAATTACTACTTTTTATTACATTTGAATCACTGTAAACATAGCACAGTATTATGCAGTTGCCAAAGAGCAACTTGATATTAAAGCCAAAGTATTTATCCTCAGTGTGAACACCTTTTATGTGAGAGGTAACCAACCCTAGGCTTAAGCAGAGTATCCAGGGTTTGTCCCATGGCAATGTTGAGTCTAGTGTGTTTTCATAGAATTGTTTGGGTTGGAAGGAACCTTAATGATTGTTTAGTTCCACCCCCCCCCCCCCCCCCCCCGCCATGGGCAGGGGAAATAGTTTCTCTGTTTCTTTAGGTTTGTTTTTAATCCATCTATTAAAAAGGCTGTGCAGGATCACTTTTAGATAGAGGGATAGTAAACACAAGGAACTAACCAAGATGTTAACCTGTTCTCCAGGAGTAAAAAAAAAAAAATGGTTGTGTTTTAATGAGCATGATTCCAGACAGTGTAATGGTAGGAAGGATTGAGGTGATGATGTAAAGTACACTTTTGCTGAGTATCCAAATATGTATTAGTCAGTGTTAGTTTCAATTTATCGGCATGTGAACTTGCAGGCTGCAAGAGGTGATACTTCCTGTCTTTGCTTTCAACTGGCTGAGAACAAAAAATGCCTCTCTTTCACGTTCACTTTGCAAAATCATTGCACCTGTTTTTTATCAGAATATGGCTTCTTGGGGAGCTGGAGTCAACTACAGCTGGTGTGTCCACAGAAAGGCTCAATAATTCACAGCACAACCTCCACCACAATTTTCATAGAATCATAGAATAGTTAGGGTTGGAAAGGACCTTAAGATCATAGAATCATAGAATCATAGAATAGTAAGCATTGGAAAGGGACCTTAAGATCATCTAGTTCCAAACCCCCTGCCATGGGCAGGGACACCTCACTCTAAACCATGCCATCCAAGGCTATGTACAGCCTGGCCTTGAACACCGCCAGGGATAGAGCATTCACAACTTCCCTGGGAAACCCATTCCAGGGCCTCACCACCCTTACGGTAAAGAACTTCTTCCTCATATCCAATCTAAACTTCCCCTGTTTAAGTTTGAACCCATTACACCTTGTCCTATCACTACAGTCCCTCATGAAGAGTCCCTCCCCAGCATCCTTATAGGCCCCCTTCAGATACTGGAAGGCTGCTATGAGGTCTCCACGCAGCCTTTGCTTCTCCAGGCTGAACAGCCCCAATTTTCTCAGCCTGTCTTCATATGGGAGGTGCTCCAGTCCCCTGATCATCCTCGTGGCCCTCCTCTGCACTTGTTCCAACAGTTCCATGTCCTTTTTATGTTGAGGACACCAGAACTGCACACAATACTCCAAGTGAGGTCTCACGAGAGCAGAGTAGAGGGGCAGGATCGCATCCCTCAACCTGCTGGTCACACTCCTTTTGATGCAGCCCAGGATACGGTTGGCTTTCTGGGCTGCGAGTGCACACTGCCGGCTCATGTTCATTCTTTCATCGACCAACACCCCCAAGTCCTTCTCCCATGGAGCCTTATTAAGCAGGTTCCTGAAGAGGCCAAAGGCCGCTCTCTTGAAGTCCAGGGCAGTGAGCTTGCTGCATGCTCTTCCCACTGTTCTGAGGATCTCAAACTTGACCATCTCATGATCACATTTTTTCCTATTGTACCTGTTCTAGGCTAGCCTAGGTCAGTGAAACAAAAAAATACCATCTGATTATTTTGGGGTGATTTGTTTTGACTGATCTATCTTGTCAGTCTTACTGACTGTGTAAGAACTTGGACTAATGAGCGCACTGAATCTATCTGGTGAGAAGATCTGGACTAGCCTCCACAGCTGTGAAAGGGCATGATCAGAAATGCAATCTTCTGTGTGCTGTTTTTTTTCCTGGCCTTGATTACTGTCCACACAAGTCTAAACTTGAAAGATTCATAAGCTGCACTTGCTGAAAACACTCTGTTATGAGATACAAACAAAATGGATCAAGGAGTTGAATTCTTTTATCAGTGCATTTGGAGTAGTTCTATTTCTTGTTTCTTTTACACTTAAGGAAGGGCCTCTTAAAGAAAAAAAATAAATCAATGAAGTACGAATCTTCCTTGGCAGCATTTTATATGGATAACTCTCAATGTTATCAGAAAAGGTAACTGATTGCAGCTGTCATTTCCTAAAGTGTAAAAAAAAAAAGGCAAAATTATACAGGGTTAAGAGTTACTCCTTTTATTTGAAAAGTTGCTATATAATAATATGGTGAGACAGTTTGAAAGCGCTGTTTACAAGGATGCTCTTTGGTCTGACAACACTTCACAATAATTGTATATTGGGAGCTTAGTGCAGATCCCTTAATGCTAGCTCTCAGTTTCTTTTCCATGTAGGCTTTTAAATTTAAGGGATTTTTTTTTTTGAATCAGAAACTATGCAATATCCACTGAAGTATAACACATTACCTATTTGCAAATGCAAATAAATTCATGGAGGGAGGATGTTGGACAAGAGATAACAATTCCTATTCAGTATCATTGGAGCCCCCTAAAAGATTAGTTTCCTAGAAAGGTCCACTAGAAGATAGGTGTTACCTCTGAAGAGTCAAAGAATTTATCAGGAGTAGTATTATCTACTTTGAATCTAAGATAACACAGTAAGGATATATTTGCAGGAGATATACACAGACAAGCTGAGAGAGTACCTGTGAAACAGCACAAGGAAAACCATTCACTTATAATCAGTCTCTAATAAAGGCATCACTTTTTCAGATGGACATGGTGAGTAACAGCTGATTGATAAGGGTCTATTAGCTTCTTATTAGCATAACTTTGTAAAATGTAGGTCCTTGTAGAAATGTATACAGCATGGCAAATGGAAAAGAAAGCATTGACCTGACTTGGTGACACAGATGTATATTTTCAATACTTGTTCTCTGTGGAGAAGTGTTTATTGATTACGCCAGGATAGGCTTGAAATGCCCCCATGAGGCAACAATTGTATGCCACTAGTATGCTCAGTGGACTAAGCCTGGATGTTTGACTAATAACTTGAATACAAGCATTAAGTGTTTGTCTTGAGAAAGTCTGGATAGTCAAACTAACTCTGTGATTCAGAAAATGCTGACTTAGAACAAATCTTTTTACGTATTCCTAATTACTTAGTTGTGACAACTACAGTACATGAGCATAAAAACCAAACAAATTAGACCAGCCAGTTGATGAATTAACTCTTCGAGTAGAAATTCACGTCTAGAAAAGCAGTGTAAATCTGCATGTTTCACAATAACTGGCCTTTAGCCAATGAAAATGGACGTACTTTCCTTGACTTTATAAGGTTCTCATTTAGCATTCCAGCTAAATGGTGAAATGGTTTTCTTAAAATCTGAGCCACCTACTTATAAGTTCATGATCATTGAGTATTTAGAAATGAGTTCAACTTCCTACATAAATCAATTTTGTATCAAGGATGGCTATCTTGTACACAAACTTGAAGTCTGTACTACTCCGTGATATATCTATATGAATATACAAATGCATAAAGTCAGGAATTCCTGGTTTGTATAAAATACCCTATAACACTCCGGAGTTTGCTTAAGATTTTCTTCCTTTTCTCCTCTGTGTTTTTATTCCTGATGTGTTTAGAGTGTTACAAGATTATGACCTGTATATGTACTTTTATCTGGAATTCTCTTTTGTTCTACCCCAAGTGCTATTAGCATTAAAAGATCCCTCGAGCTCATTAATGTGGCTCATGGTATATAAATTAGCAAACATTAAGTGTTTTCTAAAAGAATTTTGACAGAACTCTTAATATCTTTTCATTGTGAACATTATTACACATACTATGTTTCTTCAAACAATTAAATTCTTTGGTTTGGCAACATTCAAAGACAAGGGTTATGCACCAGCCATTTTCCCCAAAGTGAGTAATCAAGAATTATTAAATAAACTGGTTTAAAGTTTATAAATTTCTGAAGTATAATTGTCTGTTTACATATAAATGTTCTATGCACCTGGCTGACTGGAAAAATTCAACACTTAGGTTTGTGCATGGTGTGGACAGGTTAGAAAGCCTTTTATGACTCAATGAGCTTACAGTCACACAATTATAAAAAAAAAGAAAATGAACTGCCAAAGTGAAATTTGTATTTCCAAATAAGTGAAGCTTTGGAGGAAAAAATACTTCTTTGAACAGATGAAGTATGAGCAAATCAGCAAATCTAGCTGAGGGCTTAGGGGGTCTCCCTATCTAAAACTTGTGCCTGTGAAAACAATTGTGGGGATAGGGATGTGAATTAAAACTTTTAAGTTTATTTTATAAATATTTAATGTAACCCAAGTCTGCCTAGTTAGGTTAAATAGGAGTCTAAAGCTTGGCTGCTAGATTCGGAACAGAAAGGTCTTTTATGCTTAACCTTGGAGTAAGAGGATTAAATATGACTTGCTATTCCCTGCTTGCATCATTCTAAGACTTTGTTCTTGTTTGGACTTTTAAGACGTGTCTTTCTTTATCCAAGCCTTGTTAAGGTGGAAACAGATTTTGGAATGTTCAAGTATGTTTAAAATCAGGAATAAAATACAAGGCCATAGCCTGTGTGTAGCTACAGGGCTTGTCAGAGATACTCTTCACTGTGACAATGATTTAGGAGCTGGTATCAAACATAAGAGTGGAAGAAACACCTCTCAGTGACTGGTGTAAAGCCATTTACACTCAAGAGCATCAGGGTAGTAGTGAAAATATTTGAGCTCTGAGCTTCCCAAGGGTCCTCAGAAAACCTTCTTCAGTTCCTGAGCTAATTGCTGGCAAACATGCCACATAGCCTCTCTTCAAGAGTCATTAATAATTTACGCAATCTACTTAGAAAAAGCATTTTGAGCATTTTGTCAGGGTTGACTGTAGAGTTTTATTTTCAGCTATAACATGTTCAAAGTTGCTGCAGGCATTTCTGCTTGCCACAAAGTTTTTAGATGAAATTTTTATATGTCTCTTTAAGCTTAGGTAACATAACTGAGGTGTAACTTTAAGTCTGGACTTTAAGTCATCTATTGAGCTGCACAAGAGATGCTTCTGCAAGAGACTATCAATGTATTGTTGTAATACAGTATGCCTTGGCTGGTGTTATCTTGGTATTCAGCATCTTGGAGGTAGGAGCAGAGGATACCAGTATGCTTTGGAGGGAAAAATTCTTGTTTACTTTAGTGGTACAATATGTTGTGGGATTGCAAATAAAAAGCATAACCTTACAATGGCAGCTTTCATTATATGACTAATCTTTTAGAATAAGCATAACTCACTATTCAGTCTGGAATTTGCTTTATAACCATTGTTCTGCTTAAGGCAATTACTTATTATTTCTCCATGTTTTGTTGCTCAAAACTCACAGAATTGAGTTGATGTAACAGTGAACCATATCTGTAATTTATATGTACATTTCCTGAAGAAGGAGAAACACTGGATATAGTATTAAGCAGGTGACTATAGCAGGACTGAAGAAAAATAAAATATCCTTGACAGCTGCTGGCTGAGCAGATGTATACCACCATACACTGAGTGCTGGTGTCTGAACAATTTTGTGACTTAGGTATTGTAGAAAGGCTTATGACTGAAAGTTTTCATGTGTCCATCTTAAAATCTTTTTGACCTTTCTTTTCCTTGGTATAACTTTAAAAAAATGTCCAGACAGCATATAGTACCTTTGAAGTATGACCAGATAAACAATCAAAGAAAAAGATGTTAAATGAATTATTTGAAAAATGGTTCTGTAGACTTGCAATGTTCTCATTTAAATTGGGTCAACCCATTATGACTGGTAAATTCAAAGAAACCCACAAGCTTTGATTTCTTAGGCAACAAAAACTTGAACTGGAACAAATTATTCAGTGTGCATCCTATGCTTATCTTTATGTACATAATTTTCCTTGTCCAAATAACTTACAACGTAAAGGCCATGCTTGTGATGCTGTTTTTAGGACATCATCATATTTTTTCACTGGGTATACCAGTTAACCTGCTGTGCTTTTGAAGAGTTTATCCCAATAATTTATATAAATGTCTATAAAAATGGATTTAGCTATGTTTACTGCTGTGTGTTTTCCACTCAGATAGCTATTATAAAATTGGAGTTAGTTCAGCATTTTTGTCAGCCTACCAAATATTACCATTGTTATAAACTTGTCTATAGTTTCTATGACCTTATAGAAGACATTTTACAAGCACAGGGCAAGATACCCTCAAAAATCTGGCTACTGTTCCAAAGTGCTCCACAGCGTTTGAAGTATAAAGAGTTTTGAAGGGGAATAATGAAGTATCCTTACCGGTACAGCAAGAAGGTGCTTGTTTGAAAAACCTGAGCAATGAAAGCTGATATTGTGAATGGGAAAAGGCTGAGCTCTTTGTATGGCAAGAAGGATGTTAGAGCAGATGTTATTTTGCTAAGGGCTGTGAAAGCAGATAACTTGTTTGACCCTTTTAAGGAGGGATGCATAAAGAGGAGCAGTGTAGTCAGCATGATGGGTTAATAAAATGCTCTTTACATCATCAGGGCTATGAATGTTGATCACTAAAGCAGAATTGCTTCTGTTGGGGCTTAAGGAGAGAGGTGCTGTGACTGAGGCCTAACAGATGGGAGCATGGCCTTAAGGCAAGACAAAGAGCAGTATTACTGAAATATCTTGTAGACAAGTTCTGCATAACTTTGAATTCAAGGTTAGTTATAGCTGCTTTGCTGTATTTTCCCAACCATCTTTTGAGAGTTGAAGTCTGAAAAGAGTCCTAACATATAGAGTGGGCTCTCTGCCTCTGTGTAAGTGTTGTGGTTTACCTACGTCATTGCTCACCAGTTAGTATTTCTGCCACGCACCCCTGCCATCTGTAATTAACACTAAAATAATTGGTTATTCTTCATAAATCACCTTTTTTTTCATCTTTAAAACTGTTTTTAGCCATTTTTTTCTGATACTCCTAGTGAATGAAACTATAATTAGCAAAGTAAATTATACAAAGTGGTACCTTCACACTTACCCTACGTTCTACTGAGGAACAACTCTATGAAGTAACCTCTTTATATGCATGATAAATAAGAATTCAGATATTCAGATTTATGACCTACCATGGGTGTTTATAATAAATGTACCATTATTATTAATAGGTAATGTTTTACACTGTGTTTACACAGGATTTCTTAAGAAATCAGAAAACTGTTGCAAGTAAAATGAGCTAAAAATGAGAAGTTGGAAACAGCGCTGATAGTTGGTATAGGAAAAATGACCATGGGTATTGCCCAACTTGAATAGTAGGGGATTTGTTTTGTGTATGGTTTGGGTTTGGGATTATTTTTTTTTTCATGTGTGTGTGGTTTTTGTGTGTGTGTGTGTTTTTTTTTTTTTTGTGTGTTTTTTTTTTTTTTTTTTTAAAAAAGGACTTCTTGAATTAAAATACAAAGATCTTAGAGCAAGGGCAGAGTTCTTAGGGTAATTCAATATTGGTGTTTTTAATAGTTGACAAACTTCAGAAAATACTCAATGCCGGTTCTGTAGGGGAGGAAAGTATATTTGTCCAATAACCATAACATGTTTTCTCCTTGTAATTCCCAAATGTGGTATCACTACAGGGATACTGTGGGTGCAGAAATTAAAGCATGACTCCTATTCCTCCTTGGCTTGATATCTTAGCTAATTCTAGATATTTTCAAACAGTATTCAACTGCTAGTTACCGAAGTCTACTGATTCAGAATACATAAAAGGAAACACTTAACATCCAAATGAGATGCTTACAAAACAACAACAAAAAATAATTCCAGCAGTAAATGAATCAAAGATGATATCTTTCTATTTTAGAGCAAGAGTAAGAAAATCAGCTTAATGGAATACTACAACTAGAGTATGCAAAAGTACCCTTACTTAGAATAAATGTTTTCTATCTGTAACCCCCACTGACACTTCAGTTGTAAACACTTTTCAAAGTGGGTAAGGAGCTGATTAACAGCACAGGTTTATAGAGACAAACTCATGTCAATTAAGCCCCAGGAGGGACCATCAATTAGTGCCAGTCAGGAAACCCTTTTACCACTTAAATTAGCATAATGAAAAATGGTACTTAGTCATTCAAGGTTCAAGAAAGTTTTGTCATCAAAAAATACATTCTATTGTAATAAATACGGTGCAGCCACAAAAAATTATTGCAAAATAATAATATGAAGAATTGTCTTTCCCTATTTTTTGAAAACTATTGTTTTAGTAAATTATTTCATTTTTATTAATGACTTAAGACAGTGTTCAAGAAACCTTGACCATGCTCTTTTAGTTTTTTTTTACTTGGTTCTACAATGTATAATTAGGTTATGGAAGTCACTGTGGTGACAGGATTAAAGCAAATAACCTGGCAAGATGAAAACAGAGCAATTAGACCAAACCCTTAGGACCTGCATTTAATAATTCGGTACTTTAAGGCTCCTCAGTATAAACAATAGCAACTAAACAAAAAAAGGCAGTGCTTCTGTACTTTGCCATCCTTTCAGTTTCTGGCTTTTGTCAATTGGTTAGAATAATGAAGATTGTGTTTGGATAGGAAGATACTTGATAAGGAGTTGGCCTGCTCTGATGCAACAGGTCCAGCTAAGCATTTAAAATTTTTGAGGCGTCCATGATACATTTTTATGTGCAATATTGAGACATGGCTGTCAAATTCAGATTCTCCCTACAACTTGTACTGGGAGATTGCCTTAACAATCAGACGATTGCCAAGTAGACAGAGAGGATTGATTTTTGTTTTCTTTCTATCCAGCAATCAGGTGAAACGTTGGCAGTGTTGCATGAAATTAATCCCATGGTGACAGTGAAGAGAGGTGAGAAGTGTGGGAAGAACAAGGAGCTTTCACTTTTTGGAAATGGAAATTCTATTTTTTAAAGTGTTAATTTTTGCTGTACACTTGCACTGTTTACTCTTGGAAGATACTGTGCTATGAGGAAGGCATTGTTCCACTCTGAAAGCTCAAGGCCACAAAGCAGAAGCCCGTAGGACTCTATCCAGGTCTATCCTCTCCTCCCTGTGGCTTTTGGCTGTGAGAGGTTACAAAGCTTTCTGGCTTATACAGCCCCTCATATATCTCCATGCAAGCATTACTGATCATCACTGCCTAGTGAGCAGCTCTGGGATGCCTGGTCTATCTGTAGGACTGTAATATATAAGAAACTTCACTTTTTTTCAAAAAGACTTTTCATTACAAAGTTAAATTTGAAGGTATATCATTGTATACCACTGAGGCTGCAAGGATTTTCTTTTTGTTTTAGGGCAGATTCTGTTTTCTGTTTTTTTGAGGACACTGTTTTTAGAATATCTATCTTATTGAACTGTGTTGCATTGAAAATGTTTACATTATTTATATTGCAGTCCATGCTGCAACCTGTGGTTAAGGCACATTAGTAAGCATATTGCTATTGATTTTTTTGTACCTTTTTCCATGTGCATATGAATTTTAAATATTTGTGTGCAATCTGTCACTTACAGTCATCTGTTTGACTTCTGTAGTTTGTGCTGTTGTGGCATGGTGTCCATTCATGACGTCAGTGAACTGCAGTCTCATTCACTATTGGGGGATGATGAGTTCGTACATCAGAAAATGGCTAAATCTGGGGTAATGAGCTAGTTTGAATAAGAAAATGGTCACTATATATGTTGTATCCTCTACCTCTTAGTTCCTGGCCTTAGAATGGAATCTAGAGATCATAAGCACTGCACTGAGGTCCCCTATACCTTTTGCACCCAAGATGTCCAAGCCTAAGTTTGCCATAACGTAACCATATGTACATTGTTATATTGTTATATACAATATGTAAATATTCAGCTTGGAGAAGAGAAGGCTCTGGGTAGACCTTATAATACTCTAGCAGTACCTAAAGTGAGCTTACAAGAGATCTGGAGAAGGACTTTTTACAAGCGCATGTAGTGACAGGACAAGGGGGAATGCCTTTAAACTGACAGAGGGGAGATTTAGATTAGACATTTTGAAGAAGTTCTTCACCATGAGGGTGGTGAGGTGCTGGCACAGGTTGCCCAGAGAAGCTGTGGTTACCCAATCCATGGAAGTGTTTAAGGCCAGGTTGGATGAGGCTTTGAGCAACCTCATCTAGTGGAAGGCTCATGATAGGGTGTTAGAGCTAGATATTATTTAAGGTCGCATCTAATCCAACTGATTCTGTGATTGTGCATTTGAAATAGTGCTTCACCAGTGGTATCAACAGTTAGAGAAGGCAGTGGTGCAGAGGACTGTTTGCCTGTGGCCAGGCTCTGGGGATGGGTTAGGTGACACCTAGCCCCTGTGATTAGCCCAAAAGCCACCTAAGATAATGTCTGTCTCCCTTGGTCCTTTGTGTCTGCAGTCATGTAAACATGGTATTAATGCAACACTGCAAAAAATGATAACAAATTTACTATTTTCTGTGCAGCTGTTCCACTATGGAGATTACTAAGTATTATGCAGCCATCAAAAGATTTTTCTAATTAGCTTCAACAGTGTATTTAATTACAAGCACTTAGCCACAGGGAATGTTTGCATCTTGTAAGCTTGGAAAGAGAAAGTGCACAAGCTGTAACACGACACAGAATTTCCATGTGTGAAAAGGCATGGAAGGTTAAAAGTTTTCTCACGTAGAAAGCTGTGTTAATGTCATACATCATGAAGCAAGACCTGAAGAAACATGACTGAAGAACTTCTGATGCAAGGTGCCCAAACTCCATATATGGTTGAATTTCAGCATACATTTGTCTCAAATTATTTTCAGGAAATCATAGGAAATAGTAGGCTAAATTTAAGATTCCTGATTATTACAAGGTAACAATTATATTAATGATGGAGAATTAATTTTTATTATTTCTCTCACTACCTTAAGCATATTTTTTGTCCCAATAGTGTGATAGATCATAACACTTTAACACCTCTGGTACAAAGAATAAGCAGCTCTTCTCAACTTCATAAGCTTTGAAGCTTCAATGGATAGTAACAAAATTTGGCAGACATTATAGAATCATAGAATCATAGAATAGTTAGGGTTGGAAAGGACCTTAAGATCATCTAGTTCCGACCCCCCTGCCATGGGCAGGGACACCTCCCACTAAACCATGCCACCCAAGGCTATGTCCCACCCCACCTTGAACGCCGCCAGAGATGAAGCATTCACAACTTCCCTGGGCAACCCATTCCAGGGCCTTACCACCCTTACGGTAAAGGACTTCTTCCTCATATCCAATCCAAACTTCCCCTGTTTAAGTTTGAACCCGTTACCCCTTGTCCTATCGCTACAGTCCCTCATGAAGAGTCCCTCCCCAGCATTCCTATAGGTCCCCTTCAGGTATTGGAAGGCTGCTATGAGGTCTCCACGCAGCCTGCTCTTCTCCAGGCTGAACAGCCCCAACTTTCTCAGTCTGTCTTCATATGGGAGGTGCTCCAGTCCCCTGATCATCCTCATGGCCCTCCTCTGCACTTGTTCTAACAGTTCCATGTCCTTTTTATGTTGAGGACACCAGAACTGCACACAATACTCCAAGTGAGGTCTCACGAGAGCAGAGTAGAGGGGCAGGATCACCTCCGTCGACCTGCTGGTCAAGCTCCTTTTGATGCAACCCAGGATATGCTTGGCTTTCTGGGCTGCAAGCGTGCACTGCCGGCTCATGTTCATTTTCTCATCGACCAACACCCCCAAGTCCTTCTCTGCAGGGCTTCTCTGAATCTCTTCCCTGACCAGCCTGTAGCTGTGCCTGGGATTACTCCAACACAGGTGTAGGACCTTGCACTTGGCATGGTTAAACTTCATCAGATTGGCATCAGCCCACCTCACAAGCGTGTCAAGGTCCCTCTGGATGCATTCCTTCCCTCCAACTTATCAACCGAACCACACAGCTTGGTGTCATCGGCAAACTTGCTGAGGGCACACTCAATCCCACTGTCCATGTCACCCACAAAGATGTTAAGCAACACCGGTCCCAACACCGATCCCTGAGGGACACCACTCGTTACTGGTCTCCAATTGGACATTGAGCCATTGAGCGCAACTCCTTACATGCTGCCATCCTGCCAGTTCTTTATCCACCAAATGGTCCACCTATCAAATTGATGTCTCTCCAACTTAGAGAAAAGGATGTCATGTGAGACAGTGTCAAAGGCTTTACGCAAGTCCAGGTAGACGACATCAACTGCTCTGCCCCTGTCCAATTCCGTAGGCCCTTCACAGAAGGCCACCAGATTGGTCAGGCAGGATTTCCCTTTAGTGAAGCCATGCTGGTTGCCACCAAGCACCTTGCTGTTTCTCATGTGCCTCAGCATGCCTTCCAGGAGAATCCGCTCCAACATTTCGCCAGGCACAGAGGTGAGACTGACTGGTCTGTAATTCCCCGGCTCATCCATTTTCCCCTTCTTAAAAACAGGGGTTATATTTCCCTTTTCCCAGTCATCGGGAACTTCACCTGACTGCCATGATTTTTCAAATATGATGGACAGTGGCTTAGCAACTTCATGTGCCATCTCCTTCAGGATCCGAGGATGGATTTCATCCGGTCCCATGGACTTGTGTGTGTTCAGGTTTCTAAGAGGGTCTCGAACCAGATCCTCTCCTACAGTGGGCCCAGGGTCTTCATTCTCACTGTCCCTGCGTCTGCCTTCCAAGACTTGGGTGGTGTGGTTAGAGCATTTTCAGGTGAAGACTGAGGGAAAGAAGTCATTAAGAACCTCAGCCTTCTCCAAATCCAGGGTATCCAGTTCTCCCGATAGCTTCCGGAGGGGGCCCACGTTGTCTCCAGTGTGTCTTTTATTTGCAATGTACCTATAGAATCCCTTCCTGTTATCTTTAACAGCACTAGCCAAGTTTAATTCTAAGTGGGCTTTAGCTTTCCTAACCTGGTCCTTAGCTTCCCGCACAACATCCCTGTATTCTTCCCAGGTCGCCTGACCTTGCTTCCACCTTTTATAAGACTCTTGTTTCCTTCGAATTTTGCTCAGCAACTCCTTATCCATCCAAGGAGGTCTCCTGGTCCTCTGCAGCACTTTCTTCTAGTTGGGATGCATCGTTCCTGAGCTTGCAGCAGGTGATCCTTGAATATCAACCAACAGTCTTGGGCCCCCTGCCCTCTAGGGCTGTATCCCATGGAACCTTACTGAGCAGGTTCCTGAAGAGGCCAAAGTCTGCTCTCTTGAAGTCCAGGGCAGTGAGCTTGCTGCACGCTCTTCTCACTGTCCTGGGGATCTCAAATTCGACCATCTCATGATCGCTGCAATCAAGGCTGCCCTGGAGCGTCACATTTCCAACCAGCCCTTCCCCGTTGGTAAGGATGAGGTCAAGCATGGCACCTCTCCTTGTTGGCTCCTCTATTACTTACAGTAGGAAATTGTCTTCCACACAATCGAGGAACCTTCTGGGTTGCTTGTGCTGGGCTGTACCATCCCTCCAACAGATATCAAGGTGGTTGAAGTCTCCCATGAGAACAAGGGCCTGCGAGAGTGAGGCTGCTCCTATCTGCCTATGGAGCGCTTCGTCCAGCAAGTCCTCTTGGTCAGGCGGTCTGCAACAGATCCCCACAATAATGTCACCCATCACTGTTCTCCCTTTAACCCTGACCCACAAATTCTCTGTCGACTGCTCACCTGTCCCCAGACAGAGTTCTATACTCTCCAGCCTATCCCTAACATAAATAGCAACTCCCCCTCCCCGCCTACCAGGCCTGTCTTTCCTAAAGAGCCTGTAACCTTCCATTCAAACACACCAGTCATAGCAGCCATCCCACCATGTTTCTGTGATGCCTATGATATCATACCCCCGTAGATGTGCACACATCTCTAATTCCTCTTGTTTGTTCCCCATGCTACGGGCATTTGTATAGAGGCATTTGAGCCAAGATCCAATTGAAGCTGGCTCATTGGCTGGAGCAGCTGGAATATCTCTACATTGCTCCGAACGTTTACTATAGGTGCTACCAACCGACTGGGTGTGTTGGGATGGAATGATGCCCCCTCCCCCAACACATCTAGTTTAAAGCGTACTTGACCAGTCTGGAAAGCCTCTTACCAAATCCATTCTTCCCCTTCTTTCTCAGATCAGCTCCACCAGCCCCCAGTAGACCCGGCTTTCTAAATTGAGTACCCTGTTCAAGGTACCCAAACTCCTGACTATAGCACCACCCTTCTAACCATTTATTAACCTGCCCAATCCTCCTAGCCTTTTTAACGTCCTGCCCTGTATCCTGGAGAATTGATGAAAAGACAATCTGAGCTCCAGAGCCCCTAACCACCTCTCCCAGTGCTCTGTAGTCCTTCTTTATGTTCTCTAGGCTACTGCTATCTATATCTGTAGCACCCACATGGATTACTAGAAGTGGGTAATAGTCAGTGGGACCGACTAGAGAAGGCAGCTTCTCGGCCACATCCCTGATCCGAGCCCCTGGCAGGCAGCACACCTCCCTTGAGCCTGGGTCAGGCCGGCAGATGGGTGCCTCTGTGCCCTTCAGATTAGAGTCCCCTACTACTACGACCCGCCGCTTTTTCCTGGCAGCACCAGTAGTGACTTTTTTTACCAGTGCATCAGCCGGTTGCTCCTGGTGGGAGTGTGGCTCCTCATCAGCCCCCTGCAGGACAGCAAAGCGGTTCTGGGTGGGGACAACAGATGTAGGAGGAAGCCCCTTGCTTTTAATTTCCCTCTTCCTCCTTTTTTTGTTGTTTTTTTCTGTTACCTTTTCCCAGCTTCCTGGGTTAGCAGCCTCCTTTCCTGCACGGGTAACTGTAGACACTCGAGGCCCCGGAACAGTCTGATCCTGGAGCAAGCAGCGCTGCTTCCCCTCAGCTTCCCTGACACCTTTCAGCCTGGTAACAGCTTCCTGCAGTTCAGACACCTGTTGCAGGAGGACCTCCACCAGGAAGCACAGAGTGCCGCCCTGCCCATTGCTCACCCTTCCCTCAGGACAGCAGTCTCAATAAACAAGCTGTGGATAATGTTTCATGTGTGGTACTAACCACACAATATAAATTGACAATTTTGCCTTCCAAGCTATATAGGATAATCTATTTTCTTTTTGAATGTGGGTCTCAGGTCTCCCTGCTCAAGTGTGGCTTTGAGATCAGTGAATAAGAAATGTAAGTATGTAGGTATGTCCGCCAATGATTAGCGTACATAATGTTTTTTCCTCATATGCGAGGGAGAATGTGAAAGTGACTTCTTACCTTTTCTTCTTTCATTAAGTGTTTCTTCCCCTGGACTTTTCCAAGTTTCCTGAACACTTAAGAGCAGTATAGGCCATAATTTGAGTCTATTTTTACCAAGATACTATCTGTTTAATGGTAGGAGGTAAATATGCTTAAAAAATATCATAAAAACCACACTGACTATTTCTCAGTTTGAAACTTCCAATTTTAACTGGTGGTTGCAGAGGAGATTTCAGAAATGTATGGCTTTTGAGAGGGCTCCTGGGCAACAGCCAGATGTAGCACTGATTATGCAGGAGTCTGAAATATATTGGCTAGACAAGTAAGGCAGGAGTTTTCTCATTTTGTTCGTGGCTTAAGATCTGCAGTGTTATATTGGAGTCATTAGTCACAATTCAGTGAGCGCGGGTGAAAAAGTGGAAAGTGTTCACTTCAGGTTGCATTTCCCATAGCCAGCACTCAGGGGGCCGCATGTGTCTTGCACTGGGAGGAGGGAGAGGTGGGGGTGGTGGGAGGAAAAGCACTTCAACAGAAGTGATTTCATATCCCCCGAAGGCATTTTCACCTACACTGACAGCTAGTATGCAGACTGTCTCTGAAGCTGCAGAAACAAGTAGTCTCAGCCGTCCTATTTGTCTATAGAAAGGTGTGTGGTCTCTGCTTCTCCAAAGCCCTCAGCACCAGGTCTGGAACCTATGCTGTGGAAGGACATGTTGTCCTTATTCTCCTACACCCTGTTTCAGGCTTTTTCAAAACAAATATGAGGCCTTAACACTTAGACTTCCTTTTCCAGGCAAAAAGCCTCAAATGGATTTCTGGCATACATGGGGATCTTCAGAGATATTTGTGAAAGACACTTAACCAGCATTCAGAAAGTGCTTTGCTCCCGACGCTTAACCAGCATTCAGAAAGTGCCTTGCTCCCGCATTCCCCCAGATAAAGTAGTTTACTCTTGTTTGCATCCAAACCTAACAACAATGGACACAATTCAAGCACTTACCAAACCATTAGCCAAATTCATTAAGCTGGATTCACTTGATGTGTTTCAATATCACTTGAACTTGTCAGCTACTCAGAGGACCAGCTTCTTTTATTGAGATGGAAGGTGCCCTTAGATGCAGCCATTTAACCTGTTACCATTGTCGGCCATACCAAACCACCTAAAAAGCCCTCAAAAACACCCAAAAAATTGAGCTCTGTCTCCTAAGGATGATGCTATTGTTCATTCTTCAGAGCCTGTACACAAATGAACATATTTTGTTCACTTTCCTGCCATGAGTGGTCTATCCCACTCTAAGTTCTTTCCATCCTCTAATGAAGAGTTTTGGAGTCTGTTTTCCTTTGAACTGCTGATAGCTTGGTTTTTTCTTAGTGTTCCCTAGTCAAAAAAATGCACTTATTTCTGTGGTATGCAGTAATTTTCAGAAGTTACTAATAGTAACTTGCTTAGCTGGCTTCCACTGAGATAATTTATTCAGTGACAAATTAAATAATTTTATTGAGTTAAACTGCTATCAGATGTGAGGTATTTTGGATGACATTACTGGTCTCTACTACCTATAGTAAATGAAATACAACGAACTTCTGGCTCTTAGGTCAGGAAGTTGCCTTACTGTGTTGTTAACTGTCTCCTGTCTTCCAGGGCGTGAATGGGCTTGTACATATTGTTTTATTGTTTCGTGGTTTCTTCTAGCAAAATCGTTGAAATCTGTTCATCATGAGCTTGGTTGGTTGTTGTTCCTTCTGCACTGGACAATGTAGCTGTCAAATATTTGCTACTGCCCTATGTGTCATTTGCATGTTAAGATAGTTGTTACATATAAGTATATTGAAAGAATATCTGAAAGAAGCACTTTTTCAATCTTGTCCATTTTCCAGCAACATTTTTTTTTCTTTTGTTTTCCCCTTTCTCCCTACCTTTTGTATCAGTTTTCTTTTGCCTCTGAGCTCCACTGTAGAGCCTTCAGAATTGAGCAACACTGAGCATGCAAAACTGGCTCTGCTGGATGATTACATGTGCATAAAGCAAGTTTGCAGTATGTGTAGCCTGTTTCTCTTAGCAGCTTTTTCCTATTTCACTGTTGGAAGCAGCCAGATGGGACCTAAAACAGATGAAAACTGAGTTCTTTGTTTAGCCACCAAGTGGAGTGGATGCTGCACCTCACACAAAATGAAGTTTTCTTGTGCACCTCTGATTGGGGTGGAAACTCCATATACTCGGTGTAGTTTCATTGAATTGTGCTAAAGATGGTTGTCAGGGGAGTCTGACAGGCAGCAATACCAGTTTTAATTAAGGTAACTACTTGAGGCATAACAGGAGAGTCTGAATCAGTCTGGAAAAGTGGAATTATCGGAGAAGTCAAAGCAGATGTGGTTCATCTGAGTACAGGCACATAGACTTCAGCATTGGCCTTGAATGCTGCTGGAGAGTAGGTCTCAATTAAAGTCCTTCAAATACAGCAAAAGCCAATGAAGTTGTTAAAAGCAGTAGGGTAGAGGATTCTCCATTGAATCTTTGACAAAATGTAAATTTGACAGCCTGAATGTTTTAATATAATTATTTCATAATTATTATGAATCAAACTTCAATAAAAATAGGTAAATAATATTTTCCATTTTCAATTAAAATGTAAAAGCTTTTGACTTATAATTTTCTTTGGCTTTAAATCTCAGAAAACCCCAAGCCCTCTAATATGTTTGTCAAAAGAGTATTTCAATGAAGCTGAAATTATTTTAAAGAACATTAACCTTTTTTTCAAATCAGAACTTAGAACTTTCAGTGACTAATCTTGTTTCCTTGCTTAAGAGCCATTTAATAGCCACATCATTTCAGTTCTTCACCAAACTTGTTGTGTAATCAATTTTCCATTAGAAGGATCACCTGCTTAGCCTGTTGCCATGGATTAATAGTTTAGAACAAAGTTCATCCTTAAACCACCAGCAATAATCAAAAAGTTGAACTGCACTGCAGAAGAAAGGTGACTGGAAAGCTGAGTCTTGCACTCTGGTACATCAACCCAAGTAGAATTGCAAACAGTCTGCTGATTCTACTAGGATTTGTTTCAGTAAATTCTTCATTTCTCTTTTGCAGTAATTGAGTGATTCCAAGGCTCCAGAACCTTTCTCCCCTACCCACTGTCCCTTGAAAAGCCATTTGTGATGCTGTGAGCCTGCAAATACATGAGGCTCGTATGCCCTGACACACAGGTATGGTTTAACTTTCTCTGCAAGAGCCATAGGACAGGTGTTCCTTTTGAATGAATGGGGATGGTGGTAGAGGCCAGTGCATCTGAGCAAAAAAGGAGGGTGAATTAAGTACAGTATGAAACACCTTATTTCACTTGTTTCTTCACTGTTTGCTTTCCTGTGCAGTGTTCTGCTCTACCTAGATATGTAGGTGATGTATTGAATTCTGACGAGAAAATCCGAAAATCCAGGTGTGGCCTTGCTGGTTTTGGAAGATGTATTTCAGTGGAAAACACCTGTCAATATTTGACTTGCTGAGTCTAGTCACATGTGGTCACGCTTTTTCCGTTAGCAGTTGAGTAAAGTGGGCTAATTTAGGATGAAATTTAAAACTACAGGGAACCAGCATTGCAGCTGCTCTACCCATTGGTGGCAAGAGCAAGGCAGATTTATTGGACTGGTAGGGGCTGCAGAAATTCAGGCAGGTCAGTTCTGCTGGTGGGAGCGTACTTGGGATGTGTTTGTAGCATGGTGAAGCTGTTGCATTTATTGTTCTCTACTTCTGGAAAGAAGCATGTACTCAGATGTGTGGTGAATCATGTGTAGTGTGTCCAGTGCATCTGTGGTGTAAATGTGTAATAAATCCTCTGCTGTTGGGGTTTTTATATTTGCTGGGATATTAAAATAAATTTTAAAACAGACAAATGGTAGCTTAGACACTCCTCAGTGGCAGTGAGCATGTGCTGAGGGGTTTATTTATGTATGGTGGAAAACAAGCAAAGGGTTTCTAGGCACCCATGCCCAGACATCTCAGATGAACCTGAAGAATCTATATTTCAAAAGGGCAGAAACCACCAACAGCCTTCCTTATAGCAGCTGTATAATGAATAGCTCCCTATGGTCATTTCAGTAACTCCTTGGACTGAGACAAACATCTCTGGTTACTGCATGAGCATCATCACCACCTAGTGTGTTTTAAATTATCTTCTACTTATTAATGTGCATTGGGTTAAGTTTAGAAGATGTTTTTAAATGGCAGTGGTGTTGAAAATAAGGAGTTACTGTGCATTAGGAATTTCTTGGGGCTTACTTCTTAGTCTAGATTGGTGGGGAAGGTAAGGTTCCCAGTGGTACAGTGGGAAGCTTCACTGATGGGCAACAGGTGATTAGCAGAAGACTGTCCTTAGCATTTTGGAAGTTCTTAGGCAGTTATGCATATGCAGCATTTTAAGGCAACTTAATCTGGCAAGACTCAAATTGGAAATTACCCTCTAGGTAAAGAAATCAGGTACTGAGACAAAATAACACAAACAGGTCAGTGGGTAAGTAACATAGGTAGAAAAGAACTGGGGTTTCTCTAGAGCTAGTCCAGGAAACTATTTTTTCCTTAAGTAGGACAAGTTACAATAAACTTTGAATTTTCTTCAAATTACACTTGTTCCAGTCTATGCAATGAAATTTTGCAGGAAGTGGCATTGGTAAGAATTAGTTCATTACATAAAATGTAATGAATTAATGGGGATCTAGTTCTGATAAAGCAATTTCCTCACACAGGAGCTCCAATGTAATCATGCGCTTCTTCTCTATAAAGTAACTCCAGTGTTTTGTTTTTCTTTTTTTTTCTTTATTACTTGCGAATGACAAATTGCCATTCTGATTGAATGCTCAGGTTGGTACCTCAGTAGTGTTTGCCATCACTGGACCTGAAAGGTCTGTTGAAGGAGGATCAAAACCTGGCCTTGATGAGATCTGTAGTTTTGCAGGCAAGAAAGGACACTTTAAGAAGTGTTTTTAAGAACAGCTTTGAATCAATGAAGAGCTACTAGTGAGAGTTCCTGGTCTGCTTCCTGGCCAGGTAGATGGGGGAAATAAGTAGCTGCTGGCTGATTTTCATTTTCCTGTTTTCTAAGGTGTATTTAATTATGACTATTGATTCTGGTGAAAGCAATATAACACTTCAGGGTAAAATAAATACCAAAATAGCTTGGAAGCCTGCTGAAAATCTCTAGTCCTTGAATAAATGTCTAGATGACTCCTCTACAGAAAGATGAGTACTGCAGACAGATTTTCAGCCAAGTAAACATATACAGACGAGGAGGAAGACACAGAAAGGGGTGATTTGGAATTGGATTTTAAATATCATTAGTACTTCTTAGCTTTCAACATAGAGTATCTGCATAATGGCAGCAGCAGAGGTGAGCATAGCACATTGCTGTAGCACTGCTGGAGTGAGAAAAGCAGATGCATGTCCATTAGATTTTCAAGGCTTTCTTTTAGGTGTCAGACCTCTGTAGCTCTCCTTGGTTTGTAATTCAAGGCTAAGCTCAGGAGGAAAGTGAACTCATCTCTTTCTTAATGGGTTTGCACAGCTCCCATAAGTGTTGGTGGGAGTTATAAACAGGCTTTGAAGGAAAATATACCTTTTAGTGCTGTATTGTAGCTTCAAGTCTCAGTGCACAGCAGGATCTGTGCATGTGTGTCTATATACAATGCCTTGGGGATATAGCTTTGAAACACTGTATTACTTGAACAAAAAAGGATGGTGACCTGTCTTGCTGCCTTGTATTAGAGTTACAATATTTGTGCAGAAGTGGGAGAGACTCTGCTTGGTTTATGATAGAAGTCTGGTCTCATTGGGGTTGGATTATCCTGTAGTGACCAAATCATTGGTGCAGGGAGTAATGCTGATCACATAGAAGTAAAGCATTTTAGGGAAATAACTTAATTGTTTTTCTGTGGAGACAGAGGTCCAATGAGTTTCTAGAAAATTTAGTTTATTAAAGTTTAACCTCTCAACCCACTAATCTTTAAAGAGCATTCATGCAAATACCCTTGTGTCCCCAAACCTGGCTGATTGACTAACCTTAATTCCACATGGAGGGAAGAGCTTGCAGAAAATACTTTCAAAGAAAACCACAGCCTTCACTTTTCCCTTGCTGTTCTCTTTTGAAAATTTCATGTGTTTTTACCCTCATTGGCTTGCTGAGATGTCTGCAGGTAGATAAGTAGCAGCCTTAATCTTATCCATTCTTTCTTTTGATTGCCTGAACTGTTGATTCTCTTCTGGTCATCAGGCCTTAGAGACAGCACGTGAGGAAGAGCTCCTTAACACAGTTCTTAATGTCTCTCTATGTGAAATTACTTTAACTCAACATGCAAGACCTCAGTGATATTTTTCTTATTAAGATGTAACTTCACATCAACAATTTAAATTTACTTTATCATGCTTAGCTGTGTCTTCAGGTATGTTGTGAAGGCATGTATTCCTTGAATTAATATGCTTCTGGGTCAAGCCATGTTATGCATAAAAATATCTGAGTCCCTTGGAAGGGGAAAGGGGTGTACAGTCTGTTTTTAACACTAGAGGCACAGGGAAAACTTTCTGTAGATCACTTTTAATATTGAGCCGTTAAAGTTCCTCAGGTTTTTCATTCCGTTTTTAAAAAAAGGACAGTCCCATAGAGGTGTTTTGCCCAAGACAGTACATCTCTGCAGTACGTTTTTCCTGCTACTATGGCTAGATAGTCTTCAATTACGTGTGACTTTCTTCCAAATTTGTTTAAGAATTTAAAGAGGCACCTTGATTTCATGAGGGAGAGCATGTTCCTTACATGTTTCTATAGGAAACAGTGAAGGAAATCTACCAAAATGGATAAAATATTTTCTGATTTCTATAGTCTTGAGCAAGATATGCTTTGAAGTACCAAGAGCAATATTGCTGTACTGGATGAGTATACCACCTAGATAACGCGGCTGGCTGAAAGAAAAGATAATCCTGTATAGGTTGCATTGCACTGCTGGTCCAGTTATGGTGGGGACTATAAGCTTCTCTTATCCCTGAAGTCTGAAGTAAGGTTTGGATCAAACTGCTGCTGTTTCTTTATGACTATCAACTTTTTTCCCTGAATGAGGTATGAATACAACCACATCGCTAGTGCTTAAATTGGAAGTGAACTGGAGCTGATAAATGCAGCATTCCCAGCAATTTGTAGCTAGCTTTTACCCCCTGGTCTTGAGGAGGAGGCTATGCAGTTGCTCAACCACAGTGACTGTAACTAATGAGGAAGCCAAAGCCACTTATCTCAGCTGATAAATCCTCATCTCCTTATATCTGTCTTCAGCACAGTCAGTTGAGTGTTTGGCTCTGCTACAGGACTTTCAGAAGCAGTAGGTAAGCTTAGACTTGCATGAAATGCTGTATGTAACTACTGCGCTCAGCAAGACAACCTTTACAGGAATGTCTTCAACTTAAAACAACTGTTCCCAGTCCCCCAGGAAAATGCTACTGTGTTACCTATATTTCTTAAGTTGGGACCATACAAACAGTTGTATTTGTGAAAACGCATCTTTTGCTAAACAGCTGCTGTGGTTAATCCCAGACAGCAACTAAGTCTCACACAGCTGCTCACTCGCTCCCCTTCAGTGAGATGGGGAGAGAATTGGAAGGGTAGAAATTGGGAACTCCTCGTTTGAAGTAAAGACAAATTAATAGATAAAGCAGAAAATGGACACACAAGTAAAGCAAATTAATGAATTCATTCATCAGTTCCCACCATCCAACAGTTGTTCAGCCATATCCAGGAAAGCAAGGCTTTATCATGTGTAGTGGTTACTTGTGAAGACAAAATGCCATAATGCCAAATGTCCCCCCTTTCTTTTTCCCCTCTCTCCTTCCTCTCCCCCCTCAGCTTTATACGTTGAGCATGACATCCTTTGGGTCAGTCAGGATCAGCTGTTCCATCTGTGTGTCCTCTCCCCCTCAAACTTCTTGTGTACCCCCAGGTTACTCACCGGTGGTGGGGCGTGAGGAGCAGAGAAGGCCTTGATTCGAAGCACTGCTCAGCAACAGCTAAAACACCAGTGTGTCAACACTGCAGCACAAATCCAAAATATCACCTCATACGAGCTACTATGAAGAAAAGTAACTCTATTCCAGTTGAAATCAGCAGACGGACACATGATTTCTCAGACCTGTGAAGTACAGTCAATTCCATGACCCCAGACAAAAATACAAAAGAGAACAAAGTCCAGGAAAGACCTTCTCTGGTATGTCCCTGGAAGCATCTTCCCATTCCATTGGATGATCAAAGCTAATAGTGTTAAGGGCTATCTTTTAAACTGTCTATGGACTTTATGGTAACTTAATTTAAACCATATTTCTTTAGTTTACTTATGAGAGCTAATCTAGCTATCAAAAGGTTTACTGGAGTTATGTCTGCAACTTTCCATGTACTCATCAGTGTCAGGAATACCTATTTTTGGTGACTGGGTTAATTTGTTCCAAAGACATTCATACAGATTATGTTCACGTTTTTGTCTCATCATTTTAAGCACTGTTCAAATGCACTTCCAAGTATAAAAGCAAGGTTGACTGATCTTTAAATCTTTGGACCTTCCTTCTGTCTAAGAGTTGATGTTCTCTTTACCCTTCTCTGGTCCCCCAGGATTTCCCTATCCTCTGAGTTCTCAAAGATAAT
Source organism: Amazona ochrocephala (assembly GCA_039720435.1). NCBI lineage: Eukaryota > Metazoa > Chordata > Aves > Psittaciformes > Psittacidae > Amazona > Amazona ochrocephala. Next base: position 37,766,032 of record CM077881.1, read on the forward strand.
TGCTAATGGTTCTTAGATGGTTCAAGTTAATTCCTTGAGTACTTGAAAGCGCATTTCATTTGTCCCTAGAACTTGACTGTGTATAACTTAAATGTTCTTCAACCTGTTCTTATTCCTGTCCTATGCTTTTATCTCCCAGTTAAAATTAATTGTTCAAGTATCTGTCTGTAATTAATCTTAGTCAAAATGAAGAAAGGCAGAATTTGGACACTTGAGCTTTCTGCATTTGCCACTGTTTGCTTGACTAAAATAAGGGAACAGGATGGTTCTTTATCTTTGATTAAAGATGATTAATTTCTAGAACTTTTTTCTTGTTTTCATTTACATTAATAGCTGGTTATAACTTGCTTTGTGCCTCCACCTTTTAAATTCTATGCCTACATATTTGTCCTTAATTCTACCTCTACTTTCAGCACAATTTCACTTTAAATACAGTTTGCTTTCATCTGGATTTTTAAAGAGGTCCTGAGTCTCTTTATTTCTTTTATTTTCCCTTCATTGGGATTACTTTATATTGTGCCCTTAATAGGCTGTCCTTTAACAGCAGCTGTCCTGTACTTTATAGTGTTTTGTTTTAACCCCAGGGATTATCTTGACTATTCCTCCAAACTTGCCGATACTTCCTTTTAATGTACATTTTCCTTTTTCTTTAGAGTCATGAACATAATTGTTCTGTTAATGTTTATATCTTCTACCTTCAGGTTTACAGCCAACAATTCTTATTCTCATTCCTTCAATTTCTTGCTTCTCAGGATAGTTAAAGCAAAAAGACCTAGGGGTGGCAGTTAAAAGTGTGGAAGCTGAGAGTACTAGTGGTGTCCTTTAAAGCCTGTTTTGATGGGCAAGTCCATGTGCAGTTTGGTCATACCTCTCCATTGATATAAGCAAAGAAGCATCGTTTTAGGTGTTTAAACTGGATGCATAAGAAATAGAGTTGTCATGGATCATCATATACAAAGCATGAAAAGCTGTCCTGTGAGTTCAGCAAGCATGACATCCTGTTCAGTATCGTGCTGTGGTATATAATTGTTCCATGATGTGGTTGTTTGCAAGATGCTATATGCAGGTAATACCCAGCTGATGTGGAGAAGACTGTGAATGCATCAAACAGCAGGGCTGAACAGGGAGATGAACTTGTGTCAGTCTTGGCCCTGGTCTGAACAAGACTTCTTAAGTCCTTAAAATATCAAACAGGAACACAATGAAATAAAGTCTCTGCTGATGCACATCACCTCCCCTTTTCCTGGAGGCTTCTGCTGATCTGAAGACTCCTTGTCCTTCCCATGACTTTCCTATGTCTGACCCCACCAGCTCCTCTGTGCTGCAGCTCTTCCTCCTCCGTTCCTTCCCCACCTTAGAGCCCACAGCTAGCCAAGCAAGAATTATTTCAATAACTGTAGCTTACCACTAAATTGTAACTTTGAGATTTTTATTGGAAAAGTAAATTGAGAAATGTCTAATGGTCCCAGGAAGAGGATCTCCCAGCACAGCATAATCTAACAAATTTAGAGCGGCAATGTAGCGGCAGCAGCAAATGAAGCAGTGCTGGAAATCCATGGTTGCAACAACAGCTCAAATTTAAAACATTTCTTGTTCCCTGTATGTGCATTTCACACAGCTATCAGTATCAGCTCTTTTTGTAAGCTTAGCTAGCTCTTATCTTTCTCTTTAAAATTCCTCCCAGGAGTTCCTTGCTGCAGCCCGATTTGCCAATTAACCTCCTGTTCATGTTGTGTGCAGTGACATTTTAGGAAAATTCAGTACTTTTTTGTTCCGTCTCTGGGAATGAGCCACCCTGCTTTTGTCATGCCTAAGCAGGGTCTTTGGCATGCCAGGACTACAGTTTACTCTCTCCTATCCACAACTGCACTGCTGGCAGTCCAGCAGAGACAAAGCAGCCATTTCATCATGGGCCATTCAGTCTATTCTGTTACCCCACCAAAATAGAATTGCTGTGGCCCTGGAGATCTGGGAGAGATGTGTAGGTAAGTCTTCATCCATATTGGCCATTTGATGTAGGTGTCTCTGGTCCGAAACCATAATGCTGCTTCGTTCCTTTTTCTGCCTCTAGGAAAACAAAATTTAAAAGACTGTTTACTTTCTCATTTGCACTGAGCTGCAGAAGATGTAAGGAGGAGTAGAGCCTCCTTTGAGGTAGTGCAACGAGCTGCATGGCTGTTATTTGTCTTAGGAAACACCATGGAGCTGGAAGTGGGAACTAAGTCACACCTTTCCCTTCTGTCTCATAGAAGAGAAATGTCTCTCTTCCATGAGACCAAAGGTAGTAAAGAGTTTCATTATTATATTTGGGGTTTCATGGAAGAGAAAGTGTTGCAGAGCGGAAGTGATTTCCCCATGTTTTTGTGCACAAAAGTTTTTCCCCTTCTTGTGCAATGCCACCTTCACATGAGTGGACTGAGGGCTAATGTGGTCCAAATAGCACATAGTCAATTCTACTGTCATACAGGGAGGAAATCACTGTGCAAGAGCTGGATTTGTTCTTACAGATGAAATAAATGTAGTTATGTCTAGCTACAGCTTTATAGACTGACCAGATGGACACAGTTTGACCAGATGGATGGGGAGAGTGAGTCATTTATAAATTGCAAATGAAAATGTTTTAATCTCTATAAAGTGGCACAGAAATAAGAAAATAAGCAATTTTTTTCATCCTGTAGAAGTTGAAGAAGATTGTCCATTTCCGAATTATATTAAATTATAGAGATAACCATATATTTTGCATTTTGCTATATAACTGTCCTGCTGAACCCAGGACAGTTCCTTTCTCTTTTCTTTCAAATTCTTCAATCCAATGCCCATTAGATCAGCTTCCCAACTGGGTTAGTAATAGATAAATTTGTAGCTGTAATCAGCTCATGTTAATTATCTTTTTCTTGCACCTGCATGGCATACAGCCACATCTTTCAGTAGGCTGCTACAAGTAGGATTGTATTTATCATTTGCATATTGGAAGATGAAATGGGAAGATGTTTAATGCTCCCTGTTAGTTTTTTAATTAGGAAATTAATGACAAGCCAAAAAAGATCTTGAATACTGCATCCGTGCTAAGTACAGATATGGATAGAAATTATTTCTGATTTTTTTTACCAGTCATCCTTGCCTCTTTCTCACTGTTATCAACCAGGAAGTCCTGGAAACACTAATGCACCTGAATGATTTTACTTAGGTGAATGGATTATATTGATTGGGATTGGTGTTAGATTAATTTTGAGGCTGTGGGGCACTCAGGAGCTGTTAGGAAATTAGGATTTTTTGCTTACGCTGGGTTTGCTCTTTGGCAAGACCTTTCTGAAACCCAGTGTTAACTTTTGTGGCTTGTTGGGTTTTTTTTTCAAGCACAGTCACACAAGAACAGAGAGGATGGCTTGGTATTGCCTGTATCTTTTGTATTGTTTTTATCATATGTTTGCATAGCAAAAATAACTTTTAAAATCTAAATTAATTAATTTTTCTGCAGTCTTTATGTGGTTGTAAGCATGTAGGAGAAAATCTCATGAAATTGGACTCGGATTTGTCTGAGGCTGATTTGGCTGGGCCATATCAAATGGATCAAAACAAACCTATTTAAATCAAACTTAAATCTTCTGATATCTGGTTATTGGTTTATGATAGAAATCAAACTGCATGTGTTCACTATATTTGAGAAACAAAATCATTGGATTTAGTGTCTACAAATGGAGCTATGACATGGATTTTTGGAGTATGAATACATGAATAGGCAGTAACTGATTTTTCTGAGGAGGCTTTCTAACATAGGTGGCAATTGCCATTATGGATGAGAAAGTGACAAACAGAACCACTTAAGCCTAGAAGTTGATATTTTTAGCATATTTAAATTATTAAAATCTAGTTACTTCTAACATTAACCTGCTGCCATGGCAATACAGCCATGTATTAATAGTCTTCAGCGTGTGGCTGACTAATCAACTGTGAAGTCTGCCCACAGCCTGTGGGGTTTTTGTTCAGTCACCTCCTTACATTTTGCAAGAAACAAGCAGTGTGGAGACATCCAGTCCAGTTTGGCCAAGCAGTCACAGGAGTGTTTCCCCAAACCTGTAGATGATAATTTCAGAACATAAATGTCTTAAATTATCTGTGTATATATAAGATGAAAAATTCTCCGCTATGTACTTAAAGCAGTTACTAATGCTTCTCACCTAAATGGGAGTTACTTATACTTGCTCGTAAATTTGGTAGTATAAGAAGAGACATTAGACTATTAGAAGAGCTGGAACTCGGTGGATAAAGAACTGGCTGGATGGCTGCATGCAAAGAGTAGTGCTCAGTGGCTCACTGTCCAGCTGGAGACCAGTAACCAGTGGTGTCCCCAAGGGATCAGTGTTGGGACCGGTCTTGTTCAACATCTTCATGGGTGACATGGGCAGTGGGATTGAGTGTGCCCTCAGCAAGTTTGTCGATGACACCAAGCTGTGTGGTTCAGTTGATACGCTGGAGGGAAGGAATGCCATCCAGAGGGACCTTGACATGCTTGTGAGTTGGACTGATGCCAACCTGATGAGGTTTAGCCATGCCAAGTGCAAGGTCCTACACCTGAGTCGGAGCAATCCCAGGCACAGCTACAGGTTGGGCAGGGAGGAGATTCAGAGCAGCCCTGTGGAGAAGGACTTGGGGGTGTGGGTTGATGAAAAAATGAACATGAGCCGGCAGTGCACGCTTGCAGCCCAGAAAGCCAACCGTATCCTGGGCTGCATCAAAAGGAGTGTGACCAGCAGGTCGAGGGAGGTGCTCCTGCCCCTTTACTCTGCTCTTGTGAGACCTCACTTGGAGTATTGTGTACAGTTCTGGTGTCCTCAACATAAAAAGGACATGGAACTGTTAGAACAAGTGCAGAGGAGGGCCATGAGGATGATCAGGGGACTGGAGCACCTCTCGTATGAAGATAGGCTGAGAAAGGTGGGGCTGTTCAGCCTGGAGAAGAGCAGGCTGCGTGGAGACCTCATAGCAGCCTTCCAATACCTGAAGGGGACCTATAGGGATGCTGGGGAGGGACTCTTCATTAGGGACTGTGGTGAGAGGACAAGGGGTAATGGGTTCAAACTGAAACAGGGGAAGTTTAGATTGGATATGAGGAAGAAATTCTTTACTGTGAGGGTGGTGAGGCCCTGGAATGGGTTGCCCAGGGAGGTTGTGAATGCTTCATCCCTGGCGGCGTTCAAGGTGGGGTTGGACATAGCCTTGGATGGCATGGTTTAGTGGGAGGCGTCCCTGCCCATGGCAGGGGGGTTGGAACTCGATGATCTTGAGGTCCTTTCCAACCCTAACTATTCTATGATTCTATGATTCTATACAACTTTTCAGACCTAGCTTCCTAGCAGAAAGGGAGATGTTGTTTTTTCCTCTGCTGAGTTACTCTTGGTAAAGCACCAGCTTTTGCTTTAGCACAGTTAGTCCCTTCAGCTCAGATGGCTCCAGCTCTTGCAAGGGCTGAGGGATTTGTCTTGGTCTGTAAACCTGAGCTTTGTTGTACTAAGCCACTGTTGCTCCTTACTAAGCAGGATTACAAGTAAAGGGCATATGATAGAAAATCAGACCTCTTCCTGACGAAGTATATTTTCAATAGGCTTTATCTTTGAGTGTAATATTTTGATTTGTATATAGGAATATAGACTTTATGATTAGATGTTCCATGTTTTACACCACGTAAACTGCAGAATTGCACCTTCTGCAGTCTATGTTTGCATGACTGATGATAAAGAACTACTCAGAAATCAAAAATGCTTAGAGCTGAAGTTGAACTGCCCCATGCAGAACTGTAGAGAAGGAATTGGATACAAATAAGCTGTTTTCCTCCCCTAGATTTCATATTACCCCCATCCTGTGTCAGGATTTCACTTGGTACTGTGTTTTAAATTGAGTGATGACTTGTGTATAACAGGTAACCTATATATTTGTGTGCCTCATTGCTGAGCTATGGGACCATCATTTAAACAATTCTTAATACCTGGAAATGCAGTGCCCTGTCCTTCATCCAAAAACCTTGGAGGAATTTCCAATGGGTGTTGATTTTTATCAGTCGGGGATTAAAAAAATTTTTCTTTCATTTTCTTCTCATGCACTAGCCATATTTTTTCTTATGGTCATACAACTCTTAAACAACCACTGAGACTGCAGTCTGCATGGAAGAAATTAATCCCATCCCCAACCTTGTTTTGTTTTGAAGCAAAGATTCTGCTGCAGCCCTGGCACCCTACTACTAATTTACTTTCACAACTTTCTGAAATACTAATTTTTGCAAGTACAGTTAAATTTAATGTATCTGTCCACTAAATAAGTATATGTCTTCTTGGCTATTTCTATTTCCATTATAATAATACCTGTAAGAATAATTGCCAGTGAAGCCCCAATTAGTGTTAATATCCCATCACCAGCTAAATAGCTCTGAAGTCCCATGCTTCATCAGAAGCATACAACGCATTCAGGAAAATCATAGTCAAGACATTCATCAATGAAAACCTGAGAAAATAGCTAAAACTAATGATTTTTTCTTTCAAAAAAGAAAAAAAACTCGTTTCCCTGCATTGGACAGTAAGTCAGCTGAAGTAAAAAGATTAAAAATGAAACTATAAAAGTCTTGATCCTGATGATTTAGGTCATTATTTGAAAATTATTTATGCTGTACACTAAATTTTCTTTCCTCTTGTCAAAAATAACAGATCTAAAGGTGTGAACTGCACTTCTTAAAACAATCTCCCAGCAGTCTACCTAGCCTTATAAAAGCTTTTTATTCACAATACTCAAAAACATTTGTTAAGTAGGTGGAACCAGGGACGCTTCTTCCCAAAATTTGTGAATAATAATTAGTGCAAAAGTGTCAGTTTAAAAGGGTTTTGGAATATTTCCAGTAGTGATCAATATTTATGTACTCCTTACCAAAATTAAGGCATTAAGCAATCTCATTAGTTCAGATTGTCCAGGGTAGGTAAAAGGACAAAGTGAATCTGTATGAAGGAAAAACATTTAGGGCTAGTTTCCTAATGGCACCCCTGCCCTTGCCCCCAGGGAGCTTTCAAACAGTCTGCTTGACTTCTTGCCCAATCTGGTCCTGCAACTTGTGTATATGAGACTACAGTCCTATTTACTTTAATAGGACTTTCATACCAGCATGGATAAAAAATCATGAATCAAGGCATTAGCTGATATTTGTGGCTCCTCTGTGAATTGATTTCTTACAAACCACAGCCAGATCTGGGTATGCTGGGAAATGTCAAGACAGCTTGATATTAAGACATTTCTCCTCTCGTTTGTTCCAGAGAATAGCCGCATGATTTTCTGACAACTTCTGACTCCTAACTGCATATTCATATGTTCATACAGTGAGCTCTGCATCTCAGATGAAAATCTCAATACAGTTATAAGGATTTTCCCCTCTGCCCAGCTAAGGAATGAGGTGACCTAGGTGTTCACAACACCTAGGTTAAGCAAACCTAAAAGCATTTAGAAATGAAAATACAGGTTCTGCCACCTGATATTAAGGACCCCTTTGAGTATGTGACAGCAGTAGACTGCATGTCAGAAGACAGTCATGATGCTGAGTCACAGACACAAAGACCACTAGTCTGCCTTCACAGCCAGTACTTCCAATAACACCTGTAGGGACACATTTGTGGCACGCATTTCAAAACTTCTGCAAAAGAGTTCCTGTTTTCTAGCATTTATTTTAGTTTTCAGATGAATACATTGACGTTTCTCTTCCACCTGCCTCTGAACTTTCTGTAACATGTAGGTTTATTAATGATAATATATACTGGAATAAAACCTTTGTAAATGCATCGTAATATGTGCATGATTTTCTGTTCTGTGTTTTGTATAGGACCCCTAATTCTGAATGTCCTCCCAGCAGAGCAAGGCAACAGGCATTACATGCTTTCTGCCTAAAGAAAAGGGCTGAACTCTGCAAGTGGGTCAAATTCTTGACTGTATGAAAAATAATTTAAGAAAATCTTTAAGGCCTTTTACTTGTACAGTGTCAGTAATGTATCATCTATGTCAGTGAGAGCAGTAGCCTTTGATTAAAAACTGCAAAGCCTTTGAACATAAACAGCCCAAAGACATTGTCTGGTCTCTATGGTAAATATAGACCAATGGCTTAGGCTCCTCACTGAGCATTTGCTCTGCTGTTCTACAAGTCTGATGATCAATAAAATGACCTTTATTATTTCTCTTCTACCCTTTTCTGTAGGTTTTTTCTTTAATCTTCATCTTATGGCACTGATGTTGAATGCAGATAAGTCATTGCTTTGTTCTTGATTTATTTTTTTTTCTTAGATAATTAACTAAAGTAACAAATAAACATTCTAGAATTATGTGGATGTTTTGTGTGAGAGGCCTTTTCTTGCTTCAGCTCCTGATCACAAAGAAATGTAAAGAAGATGCTATACAGTTGATTCTGAACTGGTATCTTAGCTTCTTTTGCCTGGAAAAAAAATCTGCAACTAAAGAATTGAGAGTCAGATTGTTCAAGCATCTGAATCTTGGTGCAGTACAAGTGTTTGGTGTAATTATTACTTGTAAAGTATAGTAGCAAGTATAAGAGCAGCAGCAAATTCTGTGGAGGGATGTTTGACTCCCTATACAAAACACAGGTGAAAAAATGTTGCTAATTAATGCCTATGAAGTATTTACTTGTATCTGTCTACAAAGACTGCATTTTCATTTTCCTTCACAGTGCTGGCTCTGACTCTAGAAAGTAAGGGAAAATGTGCTCTTTACGGCTAAAAGTGCTTCTCTAAAGTGGATATTTAGTGCTGTTCTTGACAGGAACTTACTCGTCTACAGAAAGTCAATAGGACAACCGCAACAGACCCAGCAGGATTCTTACACTCTACTACTGGCAGTGAGGCTTAGTTTAGAAAAGCCAAAGCACAGAGTAGCCTCTAATATTAGAGGTTACATTTTATTTCTGAATTTTGCTTTTTGTCTCTTCTACATCCCACTACACTGAATGTGATAAAAGGCAAAACCAAGGGGTGTGGAAGAGTAATGAATGTAGAAAAAGTGGAAAAGTGTCAAAATTACTATTGCTGACAAGCACAGTGAATAGCCAAAGAAGCCCTTTCACTAGGGAGTATGTAGAATGTATTCCTTTTCCCCTAAAAAAAATCTATGAAATAAAACTTGAGGTGCTATTCAAATGCTGTTTTGCCAACTATTGAAGAAAGCATTCTACTTTTGTTGACTTCCTTTCCTTACTGTTTCCCCTGAGGTTTTTGCAGGTAACAGCTTGGCTTACAGTTTTGCCTTCTGGGTCTGGACATACTGGAAGAGAGTGGCAAAAGCCAAATTTCCTGCTCTTTTTTTCTGTGCACACGTGGTCATGGAGCTGTACTCTGCATGCACTGCACACAGCTTCGAGAACATAACTCTAAATGTAAGCTGCTTCTGTGGTCTGCTTGCTGGCTGCATAATTTATATATTACAAGATTGGAAGGAGGCAAAGGTTCAGAAATCAATTCTTCAGTCAAATGGCTCAAGGGACTTTATTTCTCTGGAAAAGGAAAGCAGCTGTTCATGTGGTAGGGATAGCATGGAGGGGAATGCTCAGCAGAGGAGAGTGACTCAGCAGAGGAGAGTGAAGGAGACTGGAGCTTCGCTCCTTAGGAGAAAAAAAGAGTCAAGCACTCGCAAATCAGGCCCATCTTTGCTTTCTTCTATATATTTCTTCTTTCAGCTCCTGCAAGAAGAGCCTAGAGCTGAGGTTTTACCGTTTTTTGTAATGGGTAAGAGCTCCTCCTCACTCTTGCAGCTCATTGGGATCAGCTTTCTCTTGCTGTATAATGAGCCTCTGCAAGGGTTGTCATACTTTAAATACCATACATTCTGGTTGCAGTGACTTTTTGCATGTTTTGAGTGAGTTTGCGCCCCAAGGGAGGAGGGGGAGGTAACTCGGCACTCATAATATGGTGCCAAAGTTTTCCTGTGGAGCCAAGTTAAAATGGGGAGAAGGAAAAGGAGGGGGAGATGAAGGGAAGGAGGCAGTGGAGACGCGCACGAGGATAACAGAAAAGTGGTTTCCTTAGCAACAACAGCACTTTGGATGGTTTCAGAGAAGAGTACAACTGGGTACAAAGTATCTGATTAAAATTTATTGCAGGGGATAGAAGCAGTGCAAGACATAGCAGATCCAACATGTGTGCAGAAGAGCAGGTGTTGGAGATGTAGTGATTTGAATGATTTCTATATTGTCTGGGCCATCTTCTGCACACACAGAGAAGAAAAGAGGCTGGTGAAGTGGCAGGTGGGTGAAGGTGGCATGATCAAATTCTGAAGGCACAAAAAATCAAAGTGAAATGCATGCCCTGGGCTCACAGTGTTGGGAAAACAAAGCTTTTTTTCACATAGAAAAAGAAGTCTTGAAGAATTTACTGCTACAGAAAATTACAAAAGCTGCATTTAATATCGAGAGACATGTTTGCTTTCATCTATTGAGGTGGACCAATTTTTGGCAATAGTAGTTGCTAACTGTCCTACTGTGCTTCTATTTGTGAACTGATTTTTTTTCATTCACCACGGTGATAAGTAAATATCCCAACCACACACTCCTAAGCCAAAAATAATTGCTTCTCTTCGCGGTAATACTAAGTCCAGTGGCAAAAGAATTGCAATTAATATTTAGACTTCTGCTTTCCACTTTGGGTTGCTGTTTGAAAATTTACTAGGTAGTTGTATTCTATTTATAAGTCTTTTAATTAATCTAAGATGTTGACTAGGTTATTTTTATTATTTTATTTATTTTACATTTGACAACTCCTGTGTTTTAGTTGGAAAAGATGCTCATTTTTCATTGTGAATATTTAAGCTATTATTTAGATGCCTGAAAATCTATTTTAGATCTTGAAGGTCAATTGATAGTCATGTACTTTGCTCTGTACTTAAGTTTTCTTGCCTGTAAAATGAAGGTGCTACATTTCTATCTCAGAGGGTTGTTGCAAGATTTTTTTTATAGGAAAATATAAAATATTTTGAGTTTCTTGTATGGCTGTGTAAGTGTAAAATACTATTACAAGGAGAACTTCAAAGCTTCAGATCTTAATCCGAACTCTCAAGTTGTCTATACTGGACTCAGACTTAGGACAGCATCCTTTTATACAGTATTCCCATTAGATTTGTCTTTTGTGAGTCTGCTGTGGTGCGTAGAAAATGTCTGCAGTGAAATGCAGCTTAGTCAAACATATCTTGGTTCATTTTTGGTTTTAGATCTTTCAGATGTTGCAGCTCAGAGCAGATATGATGGGTAGATGGGGAGCTCAGCTAACCTGTGAAGTATAGACTATAAACCAAAGGTCATATGACTTCTCATTGGACCAAACATCCCAGGAACTGTAAAATCATAGGAAAACTCACTTGTTCTTTCTGAACACCTAACATTTGGCATGAAAGGAAGGGGATCTTGCAAAGACGTCATTGTCCTAATGCAAAACTGCATGTCTGTAGATAAATACAAACCTTTAGGAAGGTCTCATGAGTTACTGAAAGTCAGCAGGTGTATGAGCCCTGAGCAACCACCATCCTGATGAATTTCCAGCCAAAGGCAGTAAGGGTTAGGATGCAGAGCCCAAAACACTTGGACGGGGCCATCCATGTAGCCCTCATTCTGTCCCACTTCAGACATTGCCTTAGAAGAATTATCACTTTCCTTTGTAGTGGTGAAGTACAGAAACAGCCCCAGATGATGAGGATCCAGTTTAATGACCAAAACCAATGCTGCATTTTACCAGTTGATGTTGAGGTAAGCTTCTGAATCCAGAAGTACCAGTAAGAAATATATCAGGCAGAAATATATGCTAGTAATGAAATAGCTGGGTTCTGAACTAATCAGTGAATACAGACCGTGTCTGAATGCTTTCAACATGTATATTTCTTTGAACAGGCTGGTTTTGTTTAAAAATAGATAAAAAAATTCCTTAAAGTTACTTTTTCCATCTAATACCAACAGTTTTGAAAACAGCTGTTACTTTGATTTTTTCATTGCTTAAAAAGTGTCCATTAACATGCTCAAAAAAGTTAACAGAATTGTGATTTCCTAAATTAATATGGTGATAATAAGATAGAGTTCAAAATAACTAGTATGTTGGCAGCAAACTAACAGAGCTCTGTGCTTCACAATCTTGCTAATAATAATAGAATGGGGATAACTAACAACTTAATGTTCCCTAAATTTGAGGAAACATCCTGTTCCTTACACTCCTCAAAGCAACTGCAATGAGCTGATGCTATCTTTGTCACTGTCAGCCTCTGTACCATATGAATCTGACATTCTTCATTTGGCTTTGTTATACTCCTTCTAGACTGACTGAACTACCCAGTCTACTGCCGTGTATTTAGGTATTTCTACTGGACTGCCCCTTGCAAGCACAGGGCTTAGAAACCTCACCAGGGAGTGGAGAAGAGTATGGGAGAAGCTTTTGGCAAACACTGAAGGTGTGCAAGCTGCTACAAATGCTGACATCTGTTTGTGTCACTTTTCACAATACAATGCCAACATGAGTTATACCTTCCCACTTGTGCAGAATTTGTGGCCCATAATTCCTCTACTGTCTCCACTATAACTTCTCTCCCACTCTGAGCCACCGAGCTCTGAATGAAGACAAGATGACTTTCATAAAGCTTTTAGTGTTACTCCTCGTTGTGTTGTGGTACCGTGTATGATAGATTGATACGTCAGGATTAAGAAATAATTTATTATAATCTTCATCAATTTAAGGACTCCATTTGATTTAATGAATTGAGAGTTTATCGGAAAAGCTTTTATCCATGGTCATTGACTGGAGCTCCCTTGGCCTGGCTTCTGGTGGAGATACACTCTAACTGGTTTGAGATCAGAAGTGGTACGGGTCAATTCTCGTTTGCATTTCTAACTAGGGGAAGTAGCAGGCAGGGCTGCTGTCTGACATGTCTACTATTTATCTTGTGGGTATTTTTTTCTAAGTGGCATGGGATAGGAGATAATGTGATCTGTTGGGAAGGCATTGGTGTTAGAAGAGCTGTAAAATGCATATTCAGTCCCTGTCTTTACCTGTGAGTTCCTAGATACTCATCTAGATAATCTCAGGCAAATTAATTTTCTGTTAATCTTTTTCTTATCTATACAATGATGAAATAAAAAGAGCGTTTTGAAATCATTTACTTGTCAAGGATGAGCTAATTTTTGAGGCTACGTCAGTAGAGCAACCTGCTATGGGGGCCACGTATCAGGAAGTGCTTTGCCTATGTGTTTTATAGGTTATTTTAAATGAAAAAGTCTGCTATACTGAAAGTCTATTTTAAATAAAACTACCTGTTAAACTCAATGTAAACTAGACTTTTAAATAAAAATTCCATAACTTTAACATTTATAAAGTCAGCACAAAGTATATGAGAAAATTAATGTTAAAATGCAAAATTAATGTTTTATATTTGTGTTCATTATATGTAAATGCTTTTATTTTGGGTAACCACCTAAACAAAATAAAAAGCAAATGAAGAGTAGAAGTTGAAAAAGATTAAGATATACCACAGAAGTTGATTCACTGTGTGTGTATACATGTACAAAATTCAGAAGTAGAAGCTTATGTGCTACATTATTTAAGTTTCATTTTGGATGTAGATTTTGAGATACTGGACTAAAAAAAAAAAATGGATGTTGTTAAAAATACACCTAAGGCTTTCCGATAGATTTTTATTAAATTTGATTCTTGGATGAGATCTGAGCTATATTACGCTGAGTCCTGGGTTCAGCAGCAGCAGTCATTTTTCTCCTTCTTAGTAGATGTTGCAGTGCTGTGATTTTGACTTTCAGCCTGGGAACAGCACTGATAACACCAATGTTTTTAGTCGTTGCTCAGTAATGTTTACTCTGGGCAAGGACTTTCTGAGTCTCATGCTCTGCCAGGCAGGAGGGGAAGCCAGGAGGAAACAGAAACAGGACACCTGATCCGAACTAGCCAAAGGGGTATTCCTTACCACAGCACGTCATGCCCACTATATAAACTGGGGGCAGTCACCCAGAAGGGCAAGATCACTGCTCGGTCAGGCTGGGTACCGGTCAGTGGGTGTTAAGCGGTTGTATTCTCTTCCCTTGTTATTTCCCTTATCATTATTATTATTGTTGGTAGCAGTAGTGGTTTGTGTTATGCCTTAGTTACTGGACTGTTCTTATCTCAACCCATGGGAGTTACATTCTTTCGATTCCCTTCCCCATCCTCCAGGAGCTGGGGGAGGAAGGGGCGGGGAGTGAATGAGCGGCTGCATGTCTCTCAGTTACCGGCTGAGCTTAAACCACGACACACTGTTAAAAAGTAAACTCTAATTTAATGAATTCAACACCCTAAAAATTGTAGAGGTATTTCTCATAGGCAATGTCCTACAGTTCTAGTCAACTATTAGAACTGATTTTTGATTTTTTTAAAATGATTTTACTTCATTATTGGATTTAATTTTTTGGGATAACAGCACTCTTCTTTCTGGAGGCATACCATGGAACTCTGTTTTCCTGCCTATGTGGTCCCAGGGGAATAGATGAGAGAAATGTATTTTCCTTTCATCAAAGCAGGAATAAACTTATATCCTCCAGTTTGCACTACAGGTCTGTGTTGCATATTTTATGCATCTCTCTACCACAAATCAGTACAGAATAACAGAAGTGCAGAATGTACAGCAGAGATCTAAACCACGCTTGAATGTGGATGAGAGAGAAGATTTATCCTCATCTGTAGTGCTGTTAGTAACACCAAATTTAACAATGAATTCAGGATGGGCAATACGGATTCCTCCCTCTCTCCAAGTACAAATAATATTTGGTATTAGCTTTCTTTGCCACTTTGAATTATATTGTTTTTTAACACACTAAGCAAATTTGGCTAGGTGGGGCTTTTTATGTGTAGGAGGGATGGTCCTATTTAAACTTGAACAAGGATTCTCATTTTTAATAGTTTGTGTAAAAATGTTGAACACATGTCATGGAAGGACTCAATTTCAAACTAAAATATACCAGCACTGACGATGGAGCAGGGACAGGTCCTCCCTACTGTTTGGGCACCATGGTTATTCAGGTGGCTTGCACAGGAATTGCTCTATATGAGCATTATGGAGGTGAATTGAAGAAATAGTTACTCAAGCAAGGTGTGTTTTGGCAGGCAAGGAGGGGGATGAGGGTGAAAATGAAGAGCTGGAAAGGAATGAAGCCTGCCAAAATAGCAAAAGACAATGCTTTTCAGCAGAGCAGAAGAAATGCCTTGTTAGCAGAGGATATGCAGAACACCTGGCAGTGCAAACAGTGATCAGGACTGGCAGGCAAAGGAAAAATCCTTGAGCCAGAAAGCAGGAGATGCCTGGGATGCAGGAGGAGGGTGACCTGGCAGGAAGACAGGGAAAGGCATAGGGTATCTTGCATGGTTTAACTCCTGCACAGTTCAGCAACTGTGAGGGACTGGTTACACTGAAGGTCCTATTTGAATATTTATCTTTATGCTTATTAATGTAATATAGTCTACATAATTTTTATATGTGTGCTTGAGTATTAGACATATGCATATATATATATAATTTCTTAAGGAAAATGTGTTTTCTCAATTTACAGGAGGAATTTATAATCGTTCTTTAAAAGGTAACTTGAAAAGTAAGTGTGAAATCAATGTGCCTTCAGGCTCTCTCCCTTCTGAATAAAAAAGAACACATCCTTCCTGTACAGCCCCTCCTAGTCTTGCGCAACACTGTGCAGTGGGGGAATTCAACTATCAGGGTGTCACTTACCATTTATAGTTCTAAATATTGAGTGGTTTATTTATAATTCCAGAATCAATCCTTATATGAAGGCACCATTGTACTGGATATCAAAATCCTAAGGCATGGAAATTAAAAGAATTTCATGGACCTAGAATGCATTTTATATGACAAATACTTCATAAAATTAGAAAAGTCTTATCATTTGAAAGATGAATCACACTGAGTTGTAACTGCCCTGCTATGCTTTGCATTCTGTCTGCTGATATCTAGTATTTCAAATACATATATCATCAACCTCCCTATTTATAGTTTACAATCCTTTCTGGTTGGATTTGTGTGTGTGTGTGTGTGTGCTGTTACAAAAGTTTTGCTGATCGCTCATCTTTAAATTTAGTTTTGGAAGTGTTCAGTGGTTAATTTGAAGTGTGCTTAAGGTAGCATTTAAGCTCAAATTGCTGCTCTGGGATTTCTGGGATGGGAGGAGGAAAACTGTATTTTATATATTCTCTTTTGCTTCAAGAGCACTAGGGAAAAAAGATCTCTGGTACAATCCACACACATGACAAGAAAAGATACTGGTTTTTTCTCAGTAATTTATCATCTTCTGTATGATGTAAAGCTTAGTTTTCTGAAAGAAATATAAGGCAAGGAAAAAAACCAACTCTGAAATTCATATTCCGATACAGGTGAGAAACTTGGTGAATGAAAGACAGGCTTATTTTCTGTATTTCTGATGGACTTTGGTCTACTAGTTACAAATTCTAATGGGGATAAAAAGATATGACCCTGCTGCTTAAAGATTTTCTAGTTTGTGGTAGATTTTTGGGAAAGATGTTATTCCATGAAAAATCTGTTTAGACATTTCATAACACATCTGAAATGAACACCATTTTCTAGTGTGTTTTCAACCAAGCAAAATGTGATATGTCATCATGACTGTAACAGAGAACCATATTTTTAAACAGATGTCATTTTTCTCATGATTACTGTATTCTATTATGAATCACCTCTATTGGTGGGGAAAAATTAATATCTAAATGTATAAAACCTTATACCTGAAATACACTGTGTTCTGGAAACTGTAATAATAGGACCCAGTAGTCCTTCTGTGCCAGCCTCAAATACCATTCACTCTTCAAAGAAGAAATGCTGAGGTCTTGAAAGATCTCACTAGGTATTATAGATATTAATTTTTATATCAAAACCAGCATGTTGTGATACCAATGAAGCCTTTCAGTATAAACAAACATAATTGACAGTGTTTGGTATCAAATGTTCTATAAAGTAATCTATTTCATACATGGTGGCTGCAGAGATTTAATAGGCAGCAGAAAGTTGCTATAAAATGCCATGATGCTGCACATAAGAGAGCTGCTAATTAGAATTGTCAATCAGAGACTGATCTCTAACTCATAAATTACA
This sequence comes from Amazona ochrocephala, assembly GCA_039720435.1. Classification (NCBI taxonomy): domain Eukaryota; kingdom Metazoa; phylum Chordata; class Aves; order Psittaciformes; family Psittacidae; genus Amazona; species Amazona ochrocephala. Next base: position 37,783,195 of record CM077881.1, read on the forward strand.
TAAGATGCTGCTGCATCCAAGCAATTGTGTTGTCTTAAGGGTACAAGAAACTGCACTATTCAGTTCCCAGCTGTCAGCAGGATTTCACAGAGCGAAGGTCTGTTCTATCATCGCAGTCTGTTCACCAGCCCTTCTGAGAACACCTAGAGCATTGTGAGCTTTGCAGGCTGCTGATAGAGAAGAATGCTGTGCTGTAATGTAACATATATATCAGACTTCTTTTTTAATTTACAAAAATAAATGGTAGTGTCATAAAATCATAGAATGGTTGGGTTGGGAGAGACATTAAAGATCATCTAATTCCAACCCCCTGCCATGGGCAGGGACATCTTCCATTAGGTTGCTCAAAGCACCCTTCAACTTGTCCTTGAACACTTCCAGGGTGCAGCTGGTGCAGCTCTGTGTTTTTAACTTTCAGCCTGGGAACAGCGCTGATAACACCGATGTTTATAGTTGCGGCTTAGAATGTTTGGTTTGACGAAGGACTTTCTGAACCTCACGCTCTGTCAGGGAGGAGGGGAAGCCGGGAGGAAGCAGAGACAGGCCACGTGACACATACTGACCAAAGAGGTATTCCATACCACACCATTTCATGCCCAGGATGTAAAAACTAGGGGCAGGAGCCCAGAAGAGTTAAGTTCACAGCTCAATCATCAGGTCGTGAGCAGTTGTATTCTCGTCCCTTGTATTTCCCTTGTCATTATTATTATTGGTGGTAGCAGTAGTGATTTGTGTTGTACCTTAGTTACTGGACTGTTCTTATCTCAACCCATGGGAGTTACATTCTTCCGATTCTTCTCCCTGCACCCTCCCTTGGAGTGGGGGGGAAGAAAGAGGGGGGAGCGAGTGAACAAACTGCGTGATTTATGGCTTAAACCATGACAGTTCCTTTTGGCGCCCAACATGGGGCACGAAGGGTTGAGATAACAGGATTAATAGTCACTCGTCACAATGCTGCTTTATTGGCTCTCAAAGTTGCTGCTCTGGATCTCACAGTTTCAGCTTGTGGCACTTTACTTGCAGCTGGTATTTGTTATCTTAGCATTTTTCAGATATGGGTTTTGGGTTAAGGTTCTTGTTACATTGTACTTTATTGGAATGACTTGTAATACAATAGACTTAGTGATCATGAAACTGACACGGCTTTTGTTCCCAGTGTGGTCACCAACTCTGTACTTTGGGAGGTATATAATAGAAGTGTTTAGCAATTACGCATCTCTTTTCACCTCCTCCTCAGGTGGTCAACCTGTGAAGGAGACATTCTGTTATGCTCCCAGCCCCCCCACCAGAACGTTTACAACATCATCTGAGAATTTTGAAGGTTTTGAATGGCCTTTAGATACGCTTGAGACCTGCTTGCTGATTGTGATGGGGATCGCCATGTTGGCGCACATACAGAGCGTGTTTTACCCATGACCATTTTGTCTGGTCCTGAGAGCCAAGCAGAGCTGGGTTTGGGCCTTGTCTAGGGTTAGACGACAATATAGGAGGACCAAGAGATTTTCCCCAAGTCTGGATAGTCATGAGTGGCAGGGTGTGTGGGACAGTATGGGCAAGTGTCTAGGCCAGTGGGCCCCTCCAGTGCTTTGGAACTTCACCACTGAACAAGTGCAAAATCCAGAAAAATTAGTAAAACACTTAAAGGAGGTGTGTTGTCATTCTGGTCACACCAGAGATGGACAAATCATGGCAACATGCTGTGGCTTGGCCTATGCTTACAGAGCCCTGTTCAACACCATCCAGCACCTTCAAAAGGAAAAAAATGTCCCTGGATCTGAGGGCAGAGCAGCAGACAGCGCAGCTACTCCGGCTCCAAGCACAGCAGTTACGCCACCCTCAGGGACAAGTACAGTAGCTACTCAAACTTCAACAGTAACACACAGTGCAGCTACTCCAGCTCCAAGTACAGCAGGCACACTGCCACCAGCAACAAGTACAGCCACTACTCAAACTTCAGTGACAAGTACAGCAGCTACCCAAACCACAGTGATGATCACAGCAGCTAAACCAGAGGACCAACTTGTACCAATGCCAGTTGCCCCTGTACGCAAGAGGAAAGGCAAAAAAGAGGCAGAAAGATAAAACAAGATGAAGAAATAACATACTCACCGCCTGGGACAGCATCTGACCAGGAGTCATCATCACATTACGAAGAAGAAGAGGTGACTTCCTGACCTTGGACCTCAACTGAGCTATGGAATATGACAAAAGACTTTACCTGTCAGCCAGGGGAGCACATCATCACCTGGTTGCTCTGATGCTGGGACAATGGGGCCGATGGTCATGAACTAGAAGGTAGTGAAGCCAAACAGCTGGGATCACTTGCTAGGGAAGGGGAAATTGACAAAGCAATTGCAAGAGAGAAACAGTCCCTCAACCTTTGGAGGCGGCTCTTGGCAGCTATAAAAGAAAGGTTTCCATACAAGGATAATGTTATGAGTCGTTCGGTCAAGTGGACTACTCTAGAAAAGGGCATCCAGTCTCTGAGGGAATCAGCCATTGTAGAAATGATCTATAATATCAAGCCGAATAATGGAGATCTGCCCATAGATCCAGATGAAGTCGAATGTACATGACCCATGTGGCGGAAATTTACATAGAATGCACCCTCATCATATGCCCGTTCATTGGCAATAGTAACCTGGAATGGCGTAATACCGCCAACAGTGGATGAAATGATTCATAAACTCTGAGAATTCAAAGACAGTCTCACCCCTTCCATCATCTCAGCTGTGGAAAAACTGTCCCAGGAGCTCAAACAATTGAGAGGCGATCTATCTGATCTATCCAGCTCCTCACATGTACTAACACACGTCTCAGGTATTAACAAAAGGCGTCCTACTGTTCAAGAGAGAAGATATAGAAGGTATACACCACGGACCACCCTATGGTTTTACCTGTGGGATCACGGAGAAGACATGAGGAAATGGGGTGGAAAGCCTACTTCAGTTTTGGAGGAACGGGTGCGTGAATTGAAGAGGAGAACAAAGGTCAAGGCTAATCACCCCATGAAGGCTGTGGCCTCAGTCTCTGGTGAGCAGGTTCCCAGATGGAGTGGAAGAGCCGATTTTACTTCAGCTCCGGTGATAAGGAATAATTCCTGTCAACAAGATGTGAGTGACCAATGTGATGACTTAGAGGGGCCCGCCTCCAGCCAGGTGAAGGTAGGGGACAATCAGATTTACTGGACTGTGTGGATCAAATGGGCTGGCACGTCAGTCCTACAGAAGTATAAGGCTCTAGTAGATACTGGTGCACAGTGTACCCTGATGCCATCAAGCTGTCGAGGGGTGGAACCCATTTATATTTCTGGAGCGACAGGAGGATCCCAAGAGTTGACTGTACTGGAGGCTGAAATCAGCCTGACTGGGGGGGAATGGCAAAAACACCCCATTGTGACTGGTCCAAAGGCTCCATGCATCCTTGGCATAGATCAACTCAGGAGAGGATACTGCAAAGACCCAAAAGGGTACTGATGGGCTTTTGGTATTGCTGCTTTGGAGACAGAGGAAATTGAGCAGCTGTCCACCTTGCCTCATCTCTCAGAGGATCCTTCTATTGTGGGGTCCCTGAAGGTCGAAGAACAAGAAGTGCCAATCGTGACCACAGCAGTGCACCAGCAGCAATATCGCACCGAGACTCCCTGATTCCCATCCGTAAGCTGATCCATAGACTGGAGAGTCAAGGAGTGATCAGTAGGGCCCGCTCACGCTTTAATAGCCCCATATGGCCAGTGTGAAAGTCTAACAGAGAGTGGAGACTAACAGTAGACTATCGCGGCCTGAACGAAGTTACACCACCCTTGAGAGCTGCCGTACCGGACATGCTAGAACTTCAGTATGAACTGGAGTCAAAGGCAGCCAAGTGGTATGCCTCGATTGATATTGCCAGTGCATTTTTCTCAATTCCTCTGGCAGCAGGGTGCGGGCCACAATTCACTTTTCTTGGAGGGGCGTCCAGTACACTTGGAACTGACCACCCCAGGGGTGGAAACAGCCCTACCATCTGCCATGGACTGATCCAGACTGCACTGAAACAGGGGCAAGCTCCAGAGCACCTGCAGTACATTGATGACATTATTGTGTGGGGCGATACAGCAGAAGAAGTCTTTGAGAAAAGGAGGAAAATAATCCAAATCCTGCTGAAAGCCAGTTCTGCCATAAAACGGAGTAAGGTCAAGGGACCTGCACAGGAGATCCAATTTTTGGGAATAAAATGGCAAGATGGACATCGCCAGATCCCCACAGATGTGATCAACAAGACAACAGCAATGTCTCCACCAACAAATAAGAAAGAAACACAAGCTTTCTTGGGTGTTGTGGGGTTCTGGAGGATGCACATCCCGAATTAGTTTGATTGTAAGCCTTCTCTATTACGTGACCTGGAAGGAGAATGATTTTAAATGGGGCCCTGTGCAACCACAAACCTTTCAGCAAATTAAACGAGAGATAGTGCATGCAGGAGCCCTCAGACCAGTCTGGAGCGGGCCAGATGTGAAAAATGTATTGTACACCACAGTCGGGGAGAATGGTCCTACCTGGAGCCTCTGGCAGAAAGCTCCAGGGAAAACTCGAGGTTGACCCCTCGGCTTTTAGAGTCAGGGATACAGAGGATCTGAGGCCAGCTATACCCCAACTGAAAAAGAGATACTGGCAGCCTATGAAGGGGTTCAAGCTGCTTCAGAAGTGATTGGCACTGAAGCACAGCTCCTCCTAGCACCCCAGTTGCCTGTGCTGGGATGGATGTTCAAAGGCAGGGTCTCCTCTACACATCATGCAACCAATACTACATGGAGTAAGTGGGCTGCACTAATTACACAACAAGCTCGAACAGGAAATCCCAGTCATCCAGCAATTCTAGAAGTCATCATGGACTAGCCAGAGGGCAGAGATTTTGGAATGTCACCAGAGGAGGAGGTGATGCATACTGAAGAGGCCCCACCATATAATGAACTGTCAGAAAGTGAAAAGCAGTATGCCTTGTTTACTGATGGGTCCTGCCATATTGTGGGAAAGCATCGTAGATGGAAGGCAGCTGTATGGAGTCCTCGACAGCAAGTTGCAGAAACTGCTGAAGGAGAGGGTGAATCAAGCCAGTTTGCTGAGGAGAAAGCTATCCAGCTGGCCTTGGATGTTGCTGAATGAGAAAAGTGGCCAATACTTTATACTGACTCATGGATGGTGGCAAATGCCCTGTGGGGGTGATTGCAGCAACGGAAGCAGAGCAACTGGCAATGCAGAGGTAAACACATCTGGGCTGCTGCACTTTGGCATGATATCGCTTCCCGGGTGCAGAACCTGGTGGTCAAGATACGCCATGTAGATGCTCATGTACCCAAGAGTCGGGCCACTGATGAACACCAGAGCAACCAACAAGTGGATAAAGCCGCTAAGGTGGAAGTGGCTCACATGGATATAGATTGGCAACATAAGGGTGAATTGTTTTTGGCCTAGTGGGCCCAAGACACTTCAGGCCATCAGGGCAGAGATGCAACATATAGATGGGCTTGTGATGGATTGGGGTGGACTTAACAACAGACACTACTGCCCAGGTTATCCATGACTGTGAAACGTGTGCTGCAATTAAGCAAGCTAAACAGTTAAAGCCTGTCTGGTATGGAGGACGATGGCTGAAGCACAAATATGGGGAGGCCTGGCAGATTAATTATATCACACTCCCACCAACCCACCAAGGCAAGCGCCATGTGCTTACCATGGTGGAAGCAACCACCGGATGGCTGGAAAACATATGCTGTGCCCCACACCACTGACTGGAACACTATCCTGGGCCTTGAGAAACAGATTTTTGGTGACACAGCACCCCAGAGAGAATTGAGTCAGACGATGGGGCTCATTTCCAGAACAGCCTTATAGACATTTGGGCCAAAGAGCATGGCATTGAGTGGGTATCTCACATCCCCTACCATGCACGAGCCTTGGGGAAAATCGAACGGTACAATGGGCTGTTAAAAACTACACTGAGAGCAATGGGTGGTGGGACTTTGAAACGTTGGGATACACATTTACCAAAGGCCACCTGGTTGGTCAACACCAGAAGATCTGCCAACAGGGCTGGCCCAGCTGAGTCAGAACTTTTACATACTGTAGAGGGGGATAAAGTTCCTGTGGTGCCCATAAGAATTTGCTGGGGAAGACAGTCTGGGTTATTCCTGCTTCAGGTAAAGGCAAACACGCTCGTGGGATTGTTTTTGCTTGGGGACCTGGATATGCTTGGTGGGTAATGTGGGAAGATGAGGAAGTCTGACGATTTGATTTTAGTGGAAAACAGCCAATGAACTCAATTGTATCCTGTTGCTTGCTATGTAATACTTTTATAGCCCACCAACTAGGCATCTTCAAGTCATCAGCGACTGTCTCTCTAACCGTCATCCCAACAAAGAATGAACTTTCATGAAACCGGACGAGTTCTGCAGTAAAGGAATGATCAGGAAATGATCCAACACTGCACACGGCCTACTCTGCTCTAAGGGACTGTTACGGGATATGGAGCTTGAGATCACAGACCGAATAGGACTCAGCAGCTCTGTGAGGATTGGTCGATGCACAGAGGCATGATCTCTCTCCCTCTCTGTGTGTGTGTGGATGTATATGTATACATGTGATGGTACTGGGGCCAGAAAAATGGAAGAGTTCAGTTCATGGCTCAGTCGTCGGGTGGTGAGCAGTTGTATCTTCTTCTCTTGTATTTCCCTTGTCATTACTGGTGGTAGCAGTAGTGATTTGTGTTGTACCTTAGTTACTGGACTGTTCTTATCTCAACCCGTGGGAGTTACATTCTTTCGATTGTTCTCCCCATTCCCCCCCCCGCCCCTGCCTCGGAGTGCGGGGGAAGAAAGAGGGGGGAGTGAGTGAGAGGGCTGCGTGATTTACGGCTTAAACCACGACAAGCAGTCATCGAATCATAGAATAGTTAGGGTTGGAAAGGACCTTAAGATCATCTAGTTCCAACACCACTGCCATGGGCAGGGACACCTCCCACTGAACCATGCCATCCAAGGCTATATCCAACCTGGCCTTGAACACTGCCAGTGACGGAGCACTCAGAACATCGCTGGGCAATCCATTCCAGGGCCTCACCACCCTTACAGTAAAGAATTTCTTCCTCATATCCAATCTAAACTTCCCCTGTTTAAGTTTAAACCCATTACACCTTGTCCTCTCACCACAGTCCCTAATGAAGAGTCCCTCCCCAGCATCCCTATAGGCCGCCTTCCTATACTGGAAGGCTGCTATGAGGTCTCCACGTAGCCTTCTCTTCTCCAGGCTGAACAGCCCCAACTTTCTCAGCCTATCTTCATATGGGAGGTGCTCCAGTCCCCTGATCATCCTCGTGGCCCTCCTCTGCACTTGTTCCAACAGTTCCATGTCCTTTTTATGTTGAGGACACCAGAACTGCACACAATACTCCAAGTGAGGTCTCACGAGAGCAGAGTAGAGGGGCAGGATCACCTCCGTCGACCTGCTGGTCACACTCCTTTTGATGCAGCCCAGGATACGGTTGGCTTTCTGGGCTGCGAGCACACACTGCCGGCTCATTTTTTCATCAACCCACACCCCCAAGTCCTTCTCCACAGGGCTGCTCTCAGTCTCTTCTCTGCCCAACCTGTAGCTATGCCTGGGATTGCTCTGACCCAGGTGCAGGACCTTGCACTTGGTATGATTAAACTTCATTAGGTTGGCATCAGCCCACCTCACAAGCATGTCAAGGTCCCTCTGAATGGCATTCCTTCCCTCCTACGTATCAACCGAACCACACAGCTTGGTGTCATCGGCAAACTTGCTGAGGGCGCACTCAATCCCACTGTCCATGTCACCCACAAAGATGTTGAACAAAATCAGTCCCTGAGGGACACCACTGGTTACTGGTCCCCAGCTGGACATTGAGCACAACTCTTTGCATGCAGCCATCCAGCCAGTTCTTTATCCACCGAGTGGTCCACCTGTCAAATTGATGTCTCTCCAACGTAGAGAGAAGGATGTCATGTGAGACAGTGTCAAACGCTTTGCACAAGTCCAGGTACATGATATCAGCTGCTTTACCCCTGTCCATCAGTTCTGTAGCCCCATCATAGAAGGCCACCAGATTGGTCTGGCAGTATTTCCCCTTTGTGAAGCCATGCTGGCTGTCACCAAGCACCTTGTTATTCATGTGCCTCAGCATGCCTTCCAGGAGAATCCACTCCAAGATTTTTATTCTTCTTAGTTGCTGGTGCAGTGCTGAAACCATGACATGTCTATAAACTGTAACTGTTGAATATTGAGTGTAAGTTGACTATTTTGGGTTTCAGATGTTGCAGAGTAATTTAGGTGGGAAGGGGCCCCCGGAGGTCTCCTGTCAGACCTCCTGTCCCAGCAGGGTCAGCTCTGGGGTCTGACCTGCTTGCTTAGGGCTTCATCTGTTCGTGTATTGCAAACCTATGTGGTTGGAGGTGGTGTGACATATCTGGGCAAGCTGTTCTTTTGCTTTACTGCCCTCATGGGGGAAAAAGGTTTTCCTCATAACTGCTCTGTCACTCACTCTTCTTTAGTTTTGAAAGATTAGTGTAATAAATGCCAAGATAATGGTGAGTAATTTGTTACCAAAAATAGAATCACCTCAGGATATTGTCTTAAAGAAAGACAATAAAACTCATCCAGATCCCAGCTTTATTTTATAGCATCTGTAACTAGACATGAGAAACAACTCCTTGCACTTGAAGTTTGTCTGCAATGTTTTGCAAGGGAATTCTCAAACTGTAAGCATTGGGAAGGTTAATTTGATGCAGCTTTAACGAAGAGTCTCATCCTTCCTAGTGTCAATAATTCAAAACATCTTTACTTGATAACTGACCACTGTCAATTATCATATCTTAGATGCTGAATAGGTAATATCTTGTATACTGATTCTTGTCAGTATTTTATGAAATAGTCAGCATCACATTCATAAAGCTTGAATTTGGAAAGCACAAAAATCCCTTTTAGAACAGATGGTTTCTGTGATTGATGCCCTAATGCACAGTTTCAACTCTGTTTAGCCATTTTAACAAGGAAGTGTTTTAAGGATTCAGCAGTTGGTTTGTCATATCAACATCAAGGACCAGTTTGGGTGTAAAATTACAAGCATAAATCTTTTGATGACTTGAGGGTAGGTGAAATATTAGCTAAAAGGAAACTTTTGAGGAAAAGCCTTTTCTGTGCTCTGAGAAACATCAAGCAGGAACACTGACCAGTCGGACTTGTGGGAGGGAGGGAAGTAGGGGAAGATGTGGCAAACCAACTATTTTAGTTCACTGAAAAAAACCAAAAAAGTTATTTATTCAATACAATTTTGCATTCTGAATAGTACCACAAGACACTTTTGAAAAGAATAAGACCTATAAGGAATCCTGCCTCTTAGGAGATATGGTTTTCCAATTTCTGCTTAATTTTGCAGAGAATATTTCCATGCCAATAATACATGCCTGACATAAGAAAGAGAGCTGGAGGGAAAAATAAAGGCAGGGGAGAAGAAGGAGGAAAGAGTAGGGATAAAGTGAAAAAAAAAAAAAAAACCCAAAAAACAGTAAATAACAAGGGAAGGGTAAAAGGGGAAAAAAAAAAAAAGGTTTTTCAAGCGGTTAAAGATAAAGAGAAGGATGAGTAGGAGGTGGCAGGTTCAAAACAAGCTATAAAGCACGGGGGTAAGCTCTGAAACTCCTGCTACAGGATGTTGGGAAAATATGTACTCTAGCAGACAATATTGCTTCCATATGCTGTATATGTTTAGCTTAGATGTCTTTAGCAGAGAGAAGACACTAAAAAATGCATAGTAAAGAGACTTTAATTTCAGGTAAAATCTTGACACATTAATTGAAGGAATGTCCCCTAACTATTTGGAAAGCACATCTGATGGGTGGTGGGATGGGCAGGGGAAGGCTTTGACTTTCGCTCACTGTTGGAGATAGGACATGGGATCTGGCACTGCTCCTCTGACCCTCTGAGGCTGTTCCTATGTCAGGAAAGACAACAGTGCTAGCAGAAAACTGTGATCAGTGCATGTTGTGAAGGAAAGTTTGTAAGCTCTAAAAAGAAGGGTGCAAACAGAGCCATAGAATTTCCGAAGGGTTAATATCTAATTCTCTTTGCTCTTATGACACTCCTCTTCCCTGGCTCGCATCCACTTCCCTTACTCCTGGTAAGGTGGCTTCCACTTGCCATTGTCTTTATGACATTGTTGAAATCCATCATTCTCCTTAAGTACACTTTCATTCTTATAGCTCCCTAGGCAGGTATTATCTCTCACCACTCAGTATTTAGACTTATGCTGTGCTCAAGTATAGTTTGTGCTAATCTCCTTCACTCTGAGGAATTCCTAACATTTATCTAGAGCATATGCAAGGCTTTCTTTGGAAAGATGAACACGAGGTACATTTCTTTGAATTAGATGCGTTATTCAAAAGTGTTTCTGTACAATTTAGCTGTGTGAAACAAACATTTGAAATGAGAGGACCTTGTAAAATTGCAGTTTGCTTGATGCTGAGATGCCTTAAAGCTGTGGTGGTGGGACTTCCTACCAACACCTCAGTACAGGTCCTGTGCCGCTGTTAATAACACATCCTCAGCAGGATGAGCAGGAAACTGGATCCTGCTTAATTCCCTGTCGAATCTTGGTTGGTTGACACAATGCAGGGGTGTGAGGTGGAACAGGAGCAAGGGTGGTACAGCCTTGGGTTAGATTGAAAAGGACCTAGTCTGTGATTTTCTGAATCATGACTTTTTCTTCTGTGTTAGTAGACCAGTTCCCTCCATGTACACTTTATGGAGGACAGCATTGTGCTCCAAGGTTTTTTTTTTCTATTTTTTTTCTCTCTCTCATTTTCGGGTTTCTCTGATATGCAATGTGTAGCCTTGCAAGTGATGGGCAGGCTTTCTTTCAAGCTGATTAACTTTTTCTGTGGTGAACTATGGAAAATTAATGAACACATCACACTTAAAATTTAAAAATGCTGTTATGGTGCACAAATGGTTTGAAAAATGTCATCTCTGCTTAGTCTGAGAACAATTATTTGACTTTTGCATCTGTGTAGGAAATACAGTGCTCCAAATACAATGACATGTATTTCAAAGTTTTATATCTAACATGCAATCAAAATGGAAAGATTAGATGTGCTTATAACACAGAAATACTTTTCTTTGCTCCTTTAAGATAATTTTACGTAATTTAACATATATAGAATATAATTATAAACTAGGCGTGTTTAACTTCAAATCTGAAGTGATAAAACCCCACATAGTTTGAAATTAATAATTTGTGTAAGTTTGCAGTTTGTAATTCTTTCTAACTACTACTCTGTAACAGCATTGCATCATGGAGAATGCTTTATCATCCATTGCATAAGGGAACTAAGTCACTCTTATTGAAAGAATAGGTGACTGTTTACCTCTGACAAAATTACAAGGTAATAACTACAAGTAATGTCAAAGTTTAACTACCCAAACCATTGTTAGTTACTCATTTCTAGATGACTATTAGGGGGAAAAATTAAATAGTAATAAAGTAATGTTTCCCTGCATGAAATGCTTATAAAACTTCAAATGAGAATAGTATAAGAGTGCCTCCAAGTGGCACCTGTCTAAATTCCACTTCAGAGAAAAGTTGAAACATGCTTAAGGAATTAGCTTGCAAAACCAAGCTAAACAAATCCTGCTCTTTTTTTTTTTTTTTTTCCCTTAGTCCATTTCATTCCTCACACAATTATAGACATTTTGTACCAGCTAATGGGACTTGCTATATGTTAAGAAACCACTAGAGAAGGGTATGTAATCTAAGTCACTGCTTTTAGAGAAACGCCTTTGCAATGGTCATTCTTACATTAATGGTTAAGATAAGCTTATTGACACTGCATGTCACTGTATGACAGTTTCCTGTGAGCTGTTGCTTTACAGAAATTGTGTTTTCCTTTGCTTTTGTGGTGCTTCCCCACTAAGGGATCCCCAGTTGGCATCAGAGCAAGGGCAAAGTGACGACCTCTTTGTTGTGACCTCAAAGTGACAACAACCTGCATCATGCATGGCTTTGTGGGTATCTGCCATGTGTTCAGGCTTCACTGCTGCCATTGATGTCTGCACAAGGAGTAAGGGCAGACTACGCAACATGGAGACTTTTTGCCCTACAGCTGAAGGAATGGAGTGACTGTCTTAAAGAGAAAATCTATGGATTCAGTCAGCTGTGATGTGGTAGTGCTGAAAAGACTAGAAGAGCCCTTATGCTTGTTAACACAGGACAGTGAATTTTGCAGATATGGTCTCATGCCAGAAAGCAGTGTGAAAAGACAGAAGTATGTTCTGTACTCTCTGAGGTCTGGGCTTTGGATAGACCAAAGGAACATCTTACTATCAAATCCCTCTTGGTTTTGAAACATAGTAGAACTGAAAGAAAATCAGTTAGAAACATACCTGAGAAAAGTACTTTTTTTCCCCACTGTGGAAGTGAAATTCTGGAATTGACTGTTTCAGGAGGTTGTGGAGACAGGCAGCATCAATCCACTCAAAAACGTGATTGGACAAATTCATGAATAATAAGTCCACACAAAACACTATACTGTTGCAAGGGGTAATGCACACATGTCTGCATGAAAATCCTTAATCCAAGAAATATGGATGTTGGAGTGTTGGAGAAACCTGTAGACCATGCAATGTCATGCAGGCTCTCCCAGCTGGACTATATGGATCAAGGGTCTTCCCCAGCAGGCAATTTCTTTTGCTATTAACAAACCTTATACCCCAAATATTGAAGAGCATTAATTACAGAGTGGTTTATTACGCTGTGTCCTGTTTTCAGCAGTAGCAGTTATTTTTCTCCTTCTTGGTAGCTGGTGCAGTGCTGTGTTTTTGACTTTCAGCCTGTGAACAGCACTGATAACACCGATGTTTTCAGTTACTGCTTAGAACATTTTGGTCTGGCCAAGGGCTTTCTGAGCCTCATGCTCTGCCAGGGAGGAAGGGAAGCCGGGAGGAAGCAGAGACAGGACACCTGACCCAAACTGACCAAAGAGGTATTCCACACCACAGCACATCATGTCCAGGATGGAAAAACGGAGGGCAGGAACCCAAAAGAAGGGGGTTCATGGCTTGGTCAGGCTGGGTATCAGTGGTGAGTGGTTGTATTCTCTTCCCTTGTATTTCCCTTGTCATTATTATTATTGGTGGTAGCAGCAGTGGTTTGTGTTGTACCTTAGTTACTAAACTGTTCTTATCTCAAACTGTGGGAGTTGCATTCTTTCGATTCTCTTTCCCATCCCTCTGGGAGCGGGGGGGAAGAAAGGGGGGGGAGTGAGTGAGCAAACTGCGTGATTTACAGCTTAACACATGACAAGTAAATATTGAGCATTCCTTTGAATAAGCAATCCATTTAAGAGAAAAAATCAGCTGATATACATTAGCAGAAAATAGAAAATACAAATAAATGTTGCACTTATATTAGTTTGTATTTTTGTAGAAGTCTTTATAAAGACAGTAGCATTTAACACGTATTTTTACAAGTCTGTCTACACATTAAAGAGCTGGGATTAAAGTTTAGACACAAAGGGAATAACACCAACAGAGTACAGCCTGGGAAAACACAAGTGCAGATATCTGGTGTTTGTAACCTGCATCAAGATTTACTTTTGCTCTGAAGGAATGGTTGTACTTTTTGCTGAATGTTTTCTTTGTCTATCTTAAAACTGTCGTTCTTTCGTTTTTTAAAGATAAATCATGTTTTGCTTACTCCAAGTTTTATATGAGAAACACTTTAATTTCTCTTCAATAGTGATTTGCAGTTTAGTAATCCTTGGAATGGCTTTCTCAGAGGAAAGATCTGTGTCAGAGATCAGTCTGCAGAAAAAAGAAAGGAGATTTAAGAAACTAGCTAAAACAGTGGGAAAATTCAGGAAGTCATACCTGAGCAACCTATTTGAGAACCTAAATGAGAAGAAGTACTGACAGAATTTTCTCAGATTATAATATGTAGTTTATGCGCTGGCACATAATAGTACAGACCTTGATCCCTAGGAAGCTCAAAGCAAGTTGAAGATTGGTAGGCAGAACTGAGCTGTCTGAAGCTGAAGGTCCTCAGAAAGAATGTGTATTATTTACCACTGGTATGGAGAGTATTGTTCCAGATGGCAAGCATTTTAAAATTATCTTAACAGAAATATTGGTATGCTTTGGGTTTTGCCCTTTAGCTCTCTCAGCCCTTTCAAACACTCCTCAAAAGTAGTTTTCCTGTATTTAAAATTATTTTTGTTTTTTTCTTCTTTTTCTAATATGGGGCTTTTTACTTCTCCAGGAGAGCTAGTGGCCTGTCAACAAATAAGAACGAATTATATCATGTTATCAAAATATAATGTATTTTTCAGGAAAGCATAAGCATATATGTTACGTTAACTGCATTTTCTGTAATGAAGTGCCAGCTTAACCAAGAAAAAGTTCCATAGCTAGTGAGCTAAACCACCTTTTCAAAATCCATTCATCCAAAGCATAGGCACATGTCAGCAAATGAACACATAAAGGAGAACTCAGAAGTATGTGTAGGCATAAGCATTCACTCCTTGTTGAAGTAGGAATGAGACAGCTGCATCTCAGGTTTAGTGCAGTAGGTATTTTGCAAGGACAATACCATTTCACTTGCTAACTGTCAAATAAGGTTTTTATGGCTTTTCTTTCTTCTTCAAGTCCTCCTCTAAAAGTGTCTGCTGGTGTCATTTTTTGCTCGTGACACAGTGACTAGTCAGAGAATACACTGGAGCCAGAATGGTGATATAGCTGATGGCAGTGGCCATGGCAATGGATTGACATTTTGGTAAAAACCTTTAAGCACAATGAATCATAGAACTTTGGGACAGATTCAGCACAGCTGATTTGAGATTATATGATTTATGCCCCTTCCAGCTCTTCTCTCAGTATGTCTTGGAAGACAAGAATCTTCTACTGAAGTATTGTTTAGTTAAACTTACCTCAGAAAGAGAGAGAATCTGTTACAACAGAGGGTATGCAGGCCACCCATGTTCAAGCATCTGGCTTGAAACAATCAGGTATTTTCTCTCCAACCAGCTATTGTAGAAGAAGGAAGCTCCTACAGCTTTGCTGCCTACCAGTGCTGAACCTGTGGAGTAGCCACAGCCTCCTTGTTCTGCTTTCTGCCAGCATCTCTGCGTTGTATCAGTTTGAACCTCAGTTTTGTTCTTTATATCATCTTTCAAAGAAAAAAATTGAAGAGATTTTTGCGATGGTTGCACTCCATCTCTAGGCACAGATATTATTCCTCTGGCTTTAAAATCTCTTTATTTCAAAAGATTATCTGCTAACAACCTTTATCTCTACAATCTTATAAAAAGCAATTGTTCAGAAATGTTTTAGAAGGCAATAATTTAGAATTAGATAACTCCTTAGAGAACATATCAAACTCGCAAGTATATAATGAGGTGGGTTTTTTGTAGAAAATTAATCTTAGTTTGCAGCTTTGTGAAAGCAATGTTTGTAGCTCTTCCACTAGAAAATTATTAAATATCATTGCCAGCATGATTCAGCGTTAGTCAGGAGCATTACCATTGCCAAAAAAATGTGAGTTGAGTTCTACCATGCATTACAGTTAGAGGAGATGGACCTATATACTAATCCTGAGTACCATTTAAAAGTACAATAAGCAACATGCAGTTGGGGTCAGAGCCGCATTTTGTATCCAAGAAAAATAGAAATGTAAGGATTTAGTCAAAGGCTGAAGAGATAGTTAGAAGTATCCTTATAAACAAACAGTGGTCCCTTAATATTTCACATTTTTAGACACTAGTTTCATGACCAAGCTAAAGGCTAACCTCAAAGTGTAGGAAATAGCAACAGGAAATTGCCTTTCTTCCTTGATTTTCTTTGGTTAGCTGTTCTTTACATAGAAAGGAAATCAGTCTGGTGACCTGGCTATTTCTCTACCTGGATTATCCCCCTTCTTTCATGAAGGTGAGTGGCAGTTTCAAGCATGAGGTTTCTGTCTCGCAGCATCCTCAGTAAAGCTTGACTACATTTTTCCTTGGCTGTTCAGCCCTTCTGCATACTCTGTGCAATGGTTAGTGACTTGGAGGGTGCCCAGAAAACTGATGCTTCCACTGCTTTTGCTCTCTGGAAGCTCAAAGGAAGAAGTGGGTGGATATTTCCCCTGCAATGCCAGAAAGGGGGCATTGGCAAGGTCAGCTGTCATTTGTGCAGAGTTTTGGAGATGGCCCTGAGAGCCAGATCAGTTAGTCACATTCTCTCTTTTTGTACGAATTACTGATATTTGAAGAAATGCTCAAACCATCTTTCCAGTTTTTATCCTAGGTTCCCAGGTCTGTAAAGGACAAAAGATTCAGAAGGCATCTTCCCAATGAGGGAAAATCTACTCTGGCAGTTCAGTTAGAAAACAGATAGCCGCGCACATTCTATGCCTTTCCATATTATCTCTAGTTTACCTTAGGGTTCATGACCATCTGCTCGTACTATTTGTCTATATTTACTTGTGTGCGAGCATACTGGTGAATGTGTCTCACATAACCACCTTTTCCTTAAGTGACATCCCCTGAAACATGGCAGCAGAAGCTTCACTTGTTAAGACAATTGTTACCTACCTGCATAGAGGAAGATCTGGTCCTAGTCCATTGCTATAGCAATTTTCAGAGGTGTGAATGTGGCTTAATAGCGTCATCTTGGAGCACAATAAATCTGAAGTAATGCCTGCCAAATTATTACATTCTGAAAATTCTATATTGAGGGAGTTAATAAAATTGATATGTGTGCAAATGGCATTTATAAGTTGTACATTACCAATAGTGTGCTCAGTCCCATTCCAATAAAAATCAGTTGCAAAACTCTCGTTGACTTTATGATGTTCAAGATGAGGCCCAACATCCAGCTGTGATTAAGTATGTAGTCTTGACAATTTGATGAAGAAAAGATAAAAAGCAATGTTCCTATGGAGAACAAAGCTTCTTGTCTATTTATCAACAAATGCATTCAAAATCTTCCATCATTAAATTATACATCAATAACGTTATAAAATGGAAAGGAAAAAAGCAAGTGTCTAACTAAATCTTTGATGCAAAAATTTGCGCAAGATGATGAAAAACAAAGCCCAATATCTAATAAAAATGTCTAATAAAATCTGCTGGGTGTATAAAATATAACTTCTCTCTACCATATGATTTTATATCTAAAGCTAAATCATTTGTTCTTATAGTTAGCAATGGTTAAATAATTATCTTTAGCCAAATTGTGAAATATACACTTACAACACTTTTGCAGTTTTTGCATATTAGTGTTACGGACCAAAAGGTCAGTAAGGGTTTTAAAAAAGCGTTCAGTCCATGTCAGTTGTACAGCAAATGCAGATTAATTTAATTGCTTATAAATCAATAATTTTATGTTTCCCCTCCTCCCTCCTCCTTCTCCTTCTTTTCCATTTCTTTCTCTTCCTCCTCTTCCTTCACCTCTTCCTCCTCCACCTCCTTGCCTTTTCCTTTCTTTTTCTTTTTCTTTTTCCTCTTTTTTATTTTTTTTATTTAATATGCTATCTCATTTGTTCTGTGCTCCATTCTTAGTTTTTCTTCTTTATGAAGTTGCTGATACTCACCAGTCTGCTCCCCAATGCACTGTTGTCAAGGTGTATCAGTGCACGCTAAGGCACCGTAGGTAGATGGAGTTACTGGCTAATTTCTAAACTGTAGCTTTATGGGTAGAAAAAGTTACATGTGTTAATTTGCAATGTGCTCAGTCACATGTTTCTGCACAGTAAATATTGGTATGTCACCAGCCAAATTTTACAAATACATGGGTAGTTATTTTTTTTCAAGAATCCAAGCAAATATAATTTTATCCCTTTCTGTAAAGCAGTCTATCCCATACTGCAACTTACCTGTTAAGCTACCAGTCAACACATTTATTATGTATCAAGGTCATTCCTTATTGAAGTAATCAAAAGACTAAATAAAAGCAACAACAACAACAAAAAAATTAGTGAGACTGAAATATTCTGAACAGGTACTTTTTAATTATATGAACCTGGTCCTGTCTTTTAAAATTATACACTAATGTGTCATGCTTGCTTTGCAATTTTTGCTTTTCTGTGGGTAGACACTGAGGATGTGTTTCTTCTTGCAGTGGGAAAAGAATCCAGGAAAGAACAGGGGCAGAAATACTAGAACCACCAGTCCTTCACCAGGGAGATCCAGGGTCCAGAGAGATGGCGTCTGCAGCAGAGTGACTAACTTAATCTCAGAAAACCTTAAAAGACTTTGCAACCATTTCAGCATTAATTATGTGTCAGGTTGTATGGTTTATTTTATGCTATGAAGTTCATATAAACAGCACAGATTCACTTTCATCTCGCTTTTCCTTCTCATGGTTTTTTTCCTCAGCTAAGCATGAAACTCAGCCTCCCTCTGTTTTTCAAGAAAAGGTTGGAGCTGGTTTCCAGCAGTTGTTCAGAAATAAAGCTGATCAGCATAGCAAAGTTAAAGTAATAAAAATAACAGCACAGACAGGAAAAATATTGCATGATGGATTCTGATCTCCTGTGTTTTGTCATTAATCACTGTATTGATTTTACTACTTCTCAGCATAGTGACTGTAGCTGCTTTTTGTCTTTTTTATTTTACTGCAGCTGATTAGTATCTGTCCTTGCCTGTCCAGTGCAGAACCATCTTCTGGAAAGAGTGCTTGAAGAGATGCATTTTATTTTTTTTCCTTAGTAAAATAATTACTTGAACAGATCAGACTTAATAACTGCAGTTGAGTCATCTGGGGTTATTATTGGATCATTATGGAAAATCTAAAGATATACAGACACTGAATTTGCAAAGAAGCATGCTCATAAACTGTAGATTATTTCAGTTCAAAACATTTTAAAAAAATTCTTTTAGGAAAATATCAGGTTATGGCATAAGCACTCCACAAAAATGAGTAAGATGAACAAGAAAAACAAGGTACCAACTAGTCTGAAGAAGAACAAATAAACAAATACCCAGAGCCAATGAACTGAATTAAAAAATTCTTTGTGATTAGCATGCTCCACAGTAACAATAGTTGAGTTATTCTGTTGTACTGGGCATCTAATTTTTATTTCTGTGCAGTGAATTAAATTCTGTATTAGCAACATTGATATCCTTGTCTTCCTGTCACATGTAAATATGCAAATGTACGTGTACAGCATGAACGTATTTTCCAGCATATCACAATATTTCTTCTATTTGGTGTCCTGTTAAACTGCTCCTATGCAAGTATATCTTTGCAAAGGCTGTTTCCCGTGAAAGGAATACTTTTCTTCCTCTCAATAGCAATAGCAGTCACTTTTCTGCTCATTCATGACCCTTGTTAAGATTTCTTTTTTTTTTTTAATTTTCTTTTTATTTTGAAGTTCTTTCCAGGCAATGTCAGTCTCAATTATTACTGATTTCAGTGGTGCTACTCAGAAATTAGATTGCTCGAACATTTTATAGTTGAGCTGTAGTTGAATAATCAGATACTGCTATCTGAAGGTTTAGTTGCATCTTTACCTCAACCCCTTGGTACTCATATACATTCTTCATTTCCTGTACATTCTTGATTTGGGACAGTACAGGTATTTTGCTGCCTAACTTCAACAGACCCTTTGGAGGTAGGTGTCACAAACTGAATGCCAAAGGTGCAGGGGATGCATGGCATAGTCCTTTCAATGGCAGCACAAGCCCAACAGCTGTGCAAAGCTATGGTATTGCATGTATTTGTTTCTGTGAAAGCGTGATTCACTGATGTGTGTGAGGTAAGTTTGCATAAAAAAGCTCTTAAACACCAAAAAGAGCTGCAGAGTCTGTGTATCAGTGGGAACTGGGAGAGCTGAGAGAGTATGTGTAGCTATGCTATGCCTAGCAGTGTAGTTCTGCTACAGCTATCTCATCTTTTAATATTTACATTTCTATATTTAGCATAGAAGATGACTATGGAAGTGATAGGTCTTCATACATAAACTGCTACAATTTCATGTTCTTTACTATAAGAATGACTGCAACTGGCTTCAGTGCAGTGTTTTTTATCATTATTAAGGCTGCCTATTTTTGTTAGTTCTTCTACTGCCTAATCACTGTCCTAAGTATTCCTGCAAATGTGTCTTGGCTTCTCTGGACTGGTGCTTTAACCTCTAGAAAACTATTTTTCTCAAACTAATGTGCAATTCTCATTCAATCAGGGGTGGCTGGGCTTGACTTTGTAACCTCCTGCATGCAGTAAAATCACTAGAGTAATACTTAATGACACACAGGGCTGAAAATATATTTTAAGATTTGCTGGGCTGTTACTTTCTCAATTTCAAATTTATCAGACAATTAAAATAATTAAATATTCAGTCTTTAACTTAAGAGATGTTGGGCTTACTTAACAGACCTCATTAAGTTCATGGGTCAAAACTAATTTATTAAAACTACTTAATGCAAGAGATACTATCCTGTATTACAACTATTTAATGCTAATCTACAAAGAAGCCACATACCGGATTTCTGATTCAATGCTTACCAGTCTTTAGAACATTGTTTCGGTCCACTTTACTGAGTAAATTTGACTGTGGCAAAATCAAATAACAAAGACAAATTAGGTGTATCTTCTGTTAATCATTGATTACAAATTAGGCATGCTAGCTCAACTGAAATGTCTCTGAGGATGTGAATATTAGAGTTAATTGTTTAATTTAGAAAAGAGCTAGAAAGTTTGTTTCCATTTGTACTGGTTGTAATGCTTTGAGATTAACATATTTGGGCTGTCTCTTTACTTAATAAGTGACAGTGTCTTTCAAATGGATGGATGTCTTTCAAAATTAGGTGGACCACTGTTTAGAGAGTAGCTGATACCTGAACAGCCAATGTATTTCTTTCACTGTAATGTTAACTCTCATTTGCTGGTGTGTTTTCCATGATTGCACTTCTTGCATAAAAACATTACACAGCTTATCAGTATTTGTAGACCTATTAAATAGGACCTGATTCAAGAAGTAAGTATGAACATTAAGTCTAACCAAGTCAAATATATTAAAATCAAGTTTTTTTGCTTAAGAAGTTTCTTAGGAAAGCAGAATGAATAATTCTCAGCTGGCAGAAAAATGAGGAAGCTTTAGATAGCATTTAAAGACATTCTAATCATTTATTTCAACCACCTTAACAGTTCTGCATAGGAAGATTATCCCGTAATTTTATGTCAGTATAATGCCTAGCACAATGGAAATCAGGTTCTTAGCTGGGTAGAGCTGGATGCTACTTGTATTATAAATAAACAATTTTAATCCCTTTTGTGACATGGTTTCCTATAGTTCCATCTTCAAAGCCTTAGAGTCCAGCTTGCACCAATCATCTGCTTCTGTCTTCAAAGCCTTAGAGTCCAACTTGCTCCAATCTGCTCGTTACTAATGGAAGGCAATGGGGCTCTTAGAAACACTACTGGATGCATGCTGAGTGTTCATCCTTAATATTTTAATGACAGGAATGGTAGTCAACTATGAAAAAAAAAAATCCTAGTGAAGAGACTTTAATGCAAAGATATGGTAATGACTTTGTTGAATCAAGAGTTCAGTCAGGGGAAGCAGATATGTGCATCAAAATGAGCACTACCACCAATTTGGTGGAGAACTCTTGGAGCTTTTCCTTAGCACTTTATATGAAAAAATTCTCAGAGGAATTTTATTAAGAGCATTTAGCTCTGTGGATCCCAGAGGAACAGTGTTAAAAAAAATAAAATTGTAGAGCTCTGAAATGAGAACAGGCAGCAGCAAAAATCAAGAATATTGTTTAAATGAACTTTACCCCTTGGTAAATAGCAAAGTCTTTCCCTTTCCCTCTGCTATTTATGGCAGTGTTTAGATGGGTGTATGCTGTAGATTGACAGATTGACATGTCACCAGAGTGTGCTGGCCTGCCGAGAGGCTTAATTTCTAACTTTCAACAAGTTGCATCTCTAGAAATGCCACATTTGTATAATTACAAATTATACAAATAAATAAAAATAAAAACATCTCTATAATTAGGAAAAAGAACATTTGGAGCATCATTTGTTGTAATGTATAGCTGGATGGGCATGCCATCCATTAACCTGGGGAACGGCCTCTGGTTTTTGTTGGTTTGGTTTGTTTTCAGTTTGGTTTGTGAAATGCAACAAACTAGTGGACTTCACTAAAGCAACAAATTCTGCTCATTTGATTGACATAATGTTTAAGATTTGTCTAATTACTTTTCTGTTTTGCAAAACACAGCTTCGGTTTTACAGGTGCATCTTAGACTCAGCCCTTAATATGAAGAAAGACATTGAAGCTAATGAAATAGATTTTTGTCAAGTTATGAATGTTTTCATAGTGCAAGGTGAACACAACCCTAGTGAGGGCAGGCTGTGTCAGGGAGCAGGCTACTCCAGCAGTACCAGGGAGTCAGGAGCTGCAGGTGACAGCAAGGCCAGTTATGATCAACAGCCTTCCATGAAAAATGCTAATATTGAGTTTTCTATGCAGAAGGCATTTAAGTGCATCATTTAAATGCTTTCATGCTTTCAGTAGATGCTTAAAATCAAAGTAAGTACATGTTTAACACTAGGCACAGATCATTTCTTGAGCTGGTGCCTAACTCTGAGGGGGGGGGGGAAGAAAACAAAACAAAATAATGCTTCTAATGGCAAAAAATACTGTCTTGTTGAAATCAATATAAACACTGGAATAATCTCCCCGGGGAAGTGGTGGATTCTTCAACACTGGGCACTTCTAAGATTCAGCTGGACAG
This sequence comes from Amazona ochrocephala, assembly GCA_039720435.1. NCBI lineage: Eukaryota > Metazoa > Chordata > Aves > Psittaciformes > Psittacidae > Amazona > Amazona ochrocephala. The sequence continues at coordinate 37,805,963 of CM077881.1, forward strand.
AGTGCTGGGCCATTTTGTCAAGACTGCGCTTTTGCCAAGGAAGGTTGGACCAGATGATCATAGAATCATAGAATCATAGAATAGTAAGGGTTGGAAAGGACCTCAAGATCATCGAGTTCCAACCCCCCTGCCATGGGCAGGGACACCTCCCACTAAACCATGCCATCCAAGGCTATGTCCAACCCCACCTTGAGATTCCTTCCAGCCTCATATTCTGATTCCATGATTTATCTTGCCATTTCAAATTAGTATAATGATCAGAATGAACAAGCAAGTTTAGAGAGTGTAACCTATCAGTGCAATGATAAATTGGACAGGCTTCAGAATACCTGGTCAGCCTTCCTGGTGATTTATGAATGTCAGAGGCTTAATAACTGAGAAAAAATTGATTGAGTCTTTGTACGTTGCTGTTCATCTTTGCTGTGATTTGTGTTTGAAAATAATCTCTGTGAGTATTTGTATCAGTATTATAAAGCATTAAACTAGATATAGAGATAAATCTAAATTGATGTAATCTACCTCCATTTCTAGCTACTTTCCCCATAAGTTTTTCCATCTCAAAACTTCATAAAACGTTTCTACTAGAACACATGTTTTCTTTTGTATTGCATTAATTTTTTTTACACAATTCTTCTTGAAACGTACATTTCACTCATACTCTATGCACTTCTAACAACAGAAATATATCTATCAAAAGAAGTATACATGATGAAAAAATAATATAAAGGAGAAACGACACTGCAGCTAGCTGCATCTCCTCCAGTATATCTGCTACCAGTCTCAAACATAAAATTGGATAAGCTGGATCTTACCCAAGCTATGAATGATACAAAATACAAAAATCGAGTGGAAGATATCTCTGCATTTCTGATTGTGTATATTGCCTAGATATCAGTCAAGATATATTAGTCAAGATTTAGCCAAAGAACCAAAGGTTTGATACTGCTGTTTTCTTACATACAGTTTTTTCTCTTAACTTCTGGAGAAATCTTTCAAGGGTAATTATGCACTACATCTTAATTTTTTCATATGCAATGATTAATATGATGCTAAACAATGTGTAAATTATATTCAAGCAACCACACCATATATTGCAATAGAATGCAAAATATTAGACCCAATACTTCAACTAGCTTATCTCTTTATAAACCTTGAAAAGGAGAATGTTTTTTTAAATTATTTTAAATATAGCATCAGAGAAGGGCTAGCTGGGGTAATTTTCGCCTGTTGTAAAATTGGGCTAGTTAATAGTCATCTGTCTAAATTGGGAAATGCCAGTAGAACAGTGCTGAATTATGGAATGAAAAGTTATATAAGTACAGCTGTGAGACATTTTAGTCTTTGCAATGTAGATGTTGCAAAATCCAGACCAAAATGGGAGTTAAATCTGGTGGTAGTGTACCTTCTTTCCTGCTTCTTAAATGCTCAGGATTTTACAAGAAGTTTGTATTTCTTTTTAGATATTCCTAGTAACCTGATATGCTCTGCCACACTGATAATGAACTGAGATTATTCCTGTAGCCTCACAAAGATTGGCCTCATATAGTCATGCCAAATGGTAACAGGTTTGCATAAGTTGGTTCAGTCTCATTTTTCTGCACAAAGTTTAAGCTGATCCCCTCCCTCCTCAGTAAATTAGACACTAAAGCCTTCAAGAAATCAAACACTTAATACACTTAATACAAAACGCATCGTGGTGCATCAGCCTATGTTATCCACTTAGAAAAAAAAAGAAGTATAAAAATGCTCAGACAATAATGATTTTCTTGAATAGAAACATTAACGCTAACTTCAACGTCATTGTACTTCTGAGATGTTTAAACCCTCTACCAGATTAGATTTTCTTCAAACCTTTTTGACAAATAGCACTTCAATAAAAAAAGCTCACAAGTTGATAAATGATTATAAATGAACAGATTATTAATATGGAGTGAAATTAGGTCATGTCAAAGATATCTGTACTGTGCATATTTGTAAATATTTATCACAATCTCATCATTGTCACTGATAGGACCCACTGAACAAGGTGGCTCCAGATCTTCCTGCTCCACTTGCAATACTTTGTTTTAAACCAGATAAAACAGCAAGACATAATCTGGCAAAGACTTTAACCTTACTTTTTAGTAGACAAGTCTTTCTGTATATCTTCAGAATTGAAGAGGAGGTGAAGTATTTAGGGTTTTAGGTGCTACTTACGAGGGAAAAAAAAATTATCCTTGTCTACGAAAAATGTAACTTAAGTCATTCAAATGTGATATAGTGCTGTTTTCAGCATAAGAAATTTCACAAATGTGAAATGTGAATAATTAATTGTTTTACATATATATTGTACGTATATATATAGTCTGCTTAAACTATCTGTCTTTAGTATTAACTTAAGATTTTTACTTAAGTTCCCATTATTTTGAGGTGTTTATGAAAAGTCTGCAATCTTATCCAGTATACAGTATATACCTATATATATAATTTGGATATGCATGGCTTTTATAGCATTGAACTATACAGAACAATCATATGAGCAATGACAAATTTCTCTTTATATTTGCAAAGTAAATTTTGTGCTTTTATAATATTTGCTTTCTACGTAATACTTTATTGAAACACAAGCAGTTTACTGTCCTTATCAGGAAATGGTTAACAATATTTCTAACAGAAGAAAGCATGATGATGGTGCTTTGGGGCAGTATGAGAAATTGCTATGGAATTAATACTTTTTATATTCTGTATATGACATTTACATTCAGTCCATCCCATGGTGGGCCATGAAGATCCATGGATAAGGTCTGTAACAAGTAACAAAGCATTTTAATGTGCCTTTTTTATTAAAAAAAAAAAAAAAAAAAAAAAGAAAGAAAAGGTAAACTTTTGTGACTCATATGCTGGAAGGTCATTTTCCTTGTTAATGCAAAGTTTAATTTTCCCATGTTTCATCAAGCCAGTTTCTCAAAAGTGCCCATGGAAGCTTGCACCTAGTAAGGATCTAAGTTGCAGTGAATGTTGCATTCAAGTTAATGCAAGACTGAATATTCAGTCTTGCATTAACTTTAATGCAGTATTTTATAGTAAAGTTTTTTTTACAGTACATCATTTAGTTAAAGAGGTAAGACATTAGATTAATACTCTGCTCTTCAAAATTCATTTTACAGATTTTTTTTGTTTTTTTTTTTTTTTTTTTAAAGAAAAAACGGTAAATTTGCAGGGACAGAGCCATATGAAACTTGAAGTGCCTAGCTTGGCAAACACATTTAGGATGCCCAAATATCAGTTGCCATCAAGTGAGTGGTAGCTAATGTTGCTTTGAAAACACTTGTTTTACAAGGGAAAAGAACAATATATGTGTAAAAAGTTATCCCATACCATGTTTGTTGTACCTAGCTACCTAACAGCACTTTAAAATGTCTGTCAAACAACTAGTTGTAACAATAATACCGATGACATCTGAAGTGAATGGGTACACTATAAAAGTACTAATAACGTTCCCCTGTATTCATTAATGTCCCTTGTAATAGACCAGTTAGAAGACAATTTGTTCTTTCTTTCATGCAAATAGTCCTATTAATGGAGCAAAGAGAATGATGAACATTTAAAAGTTACTAATACACTCGGGTGAATATATGGGCTGAGTAGCATTTCTGTGACTGGGATATTGAGGGAAAATAGAACGTTAATGTGCGTGGTATTACCATTGCTATGAATCAGTTCAGCTGTTGGTCTACGTTGGCTTACGTACTTCACAAAAAAAAATAAAAAAAAAGCTTACATGGCTAAAAAAGTTGCTTTCACTGTTACCATGTAGCTAGACAAATGATTTGGAGATTAGTACAGAACCAAATACATCCATAGCAAAAATGGGTATTAACTCCATTCAGTGCAATAAATCTGTACCAATGTGGAATAGTGTAGGGTTTGACATGATCTTTTGTTGTTGGCTGAGGATGGGTTCACCACATATTTCTGATTCTTTAGATATGTAACTTAGATATTAACCTACAAGGGTGCTCGAGAGAGACTCTTCATCAGGTACTGTAGTGATAGGACAAGGAGCAAGGGGTTCAAACTTAAACAGGGGAAGTTTAGATTGTATATAAGGAAGAAATTCTTTACTGTTAGGGTGGTGAGACACTGAAACAGGTTCCCCAAAGAAGTGGCAAATGCTCCACTCCTGGCAGTGTTCAAGGCCAGGTTGGACAGGGCATTGGGTGACATGGGCTAGTATGAGGTGTCCCTTCCCATGGAAGAAGGGCTGGAACTAGATGATCTTAAGGTCCTTTCCAAACCTAACCATTCAATGATTCTATATTTTCGCCATCTGAATCTAGGAGCCTGAGTAGGCTATACAGGCAAGATGGGCATCTGCAGTATTTAATCAAAATACATCCATGAGTTAAGAGAAGTTTAATTGTATGAAGAAAAGCGTATGTGATACCAGAAGTTAAACCATTTGAAGAAGAGCCAGTGGTTACAGGTTTCTGAAGTATGATAACTGACATGAAATATTCCTGTCAGACTGTTGAAGCTTTTACTTATTTTTTAATATAATTTTGAGGCACTCATTCCGAGTCTTCCCATTGTGCAAAGGAAGCTTATTGGAGAAGTTGTATCTGTATTTTATAGATTAACATACACCTTAATCTGGGATGGGATTTGTATACATAATGTTAGACTCATCAGATTTAATAGAACTATTTGTACACTTAAAATTCAGCACTGGCTTTATTATCTAGCTAAACCACGATTAAATGAATCAAAGTCTAAGTTCTTACTGACTGTAGGTAAGTCGGGATCAGGACCTACACTGCTGTCATCACTCAAACTTCTTGAAAGGTTTTAAGAATATCACTAAACAGAAATGAAATAAGAATAACTTTGTGGTGCTCTTAGCGTTGTTACTGTTGCATATTTTGTGAGTCATCAACTCATCAGAATATGCCATTACAGGAGGAAACCTTACACAAAAACCTAACCTGCTTTGTTCTGGGATTTCCTTCCAGGAGATAGAGAAATACTGGTGACTCCATGAAAGAGCTGTATCATCTGCTTATTCTCTGAAAGGGCTTCATGCAGCATGGTATCTCAGAAATTGCTTTGGAAAATTAAAACTCTGAGATCTCAAGCTATCTGGAGAAATAAACCCCTCAAGATTCTAATATCTCACATCATTTTTATATTTTTCTTTTGAAGCATGATGCACGCTCTGGAAGAGTGTTCTTCTATGAATCCTTCAGGAAGGAACTCCTCTGAGGGATGAGTTTTTCCTCTGCATTTACACTTCAAGGATACATTCAGAGCTAAAGTGACACCTTGCCTTCAGCCCTTGCAGGTTACAAGACAATCTACAAGGAAAAAGCAAACAAGCTTTTTACCTTTTTTATAATTATTAGATTCTTTGCCCTAGAAAGAAAAGCCCTATGGAGATATTATCACTTTCTATTATATCTGATGGTTCTTGGAGTGATTTCTGTAGGCTCCTCTTACAATTTCATAGTGTCCTATTGATTTTGTTTCTATTAAGGGCTTTCACATGAAAAGATTGTATATAGTGAAAAGGACAATAAAAGTAATTGCTAAGGACTAAGGATTATTATTCTCTGTGTTTACTATTGCACCAACTGCATTAAAAAAAAAAAAAAAGAGAAAAGGCTGAGGCAGTGCACTTATGACTACTGGGATTTGTAGTTTGTCATGTGTAAACATGCATATGCTCACCTCCAAGTGTCTGAGATGGTAAAATCAGTAATAAGAAATCTACCCACCATTTATTACGTTGAAATTGTTATGCGGGATATATATTAAGAGAGAAAGTTTCATTTACAGAGTGTATGGCATCATGTTCCATATCTGTACTTTTTTGAAAGCACCTATCATATCTGTGTGGATATTATATTACTCTGGCATATTAACATTGCACTGGCGATCCAAATTCAGAATTTTTTTCCTTGCAAGCTGTATTTATGGGCAAAATAGCCACATTTTTCTTCACATAAAATATGAAGTGTAGTCTAATCTTTCTCTTCCTCACAGAAGAGTATTGTAATTCTATTCAGTCTTCAGCCATTCTTTAACAAGACTGACAATGGAATTTTAAATACAATAATTTATTTTAAAAATAAAACTGATTGATATTTTCTCACTTATGACAGTAATTATACTATTGTAACAAATATTACTCCCACCCCTTTAAACTTTTTTTAGTCACATGACTAATTCTTACTCAAGTGAGGTACCTCACTGAATGTGGATTTGCATCAGTCTTTGTGGTAATGAAGATTATTTTGCGTTTCTTCTGCAACAAAATCTGTTGAACAAGAACTTCTTAAAACTCTTTCTGTTGTTGTAGGGCATTGATGATTGATGGTACTGATGAAACTTAAACTTTCCCAAAGTCATGAGAATTTACAGACTTGAATGTGGTATCATTGATTCATCAGTAGAACGCAGTTTGACATCAGTGATGCCAAGGAAGAAGTCTTACAGGAGTCTGGGTTCTGAAAACTGATGAACATCTGCAATTTTAAATAAGACCAGTGGCTGTCCTTTACAGATCCAGCATCTGAAGTTATCATGCAATGACTAAATAAACCAAAACATGTAGATATTTTTGAAAATATTGTACTTAGTATATAGCCAAAATTATGACAGTATTCCATTTGGCATCGTATGAAAAAACTCATTATGTATTATTGTGAACCACATGGCTTTGCAACTTCATACAGATAAGAAATTAAACGTACAATGCAACTAAATACCAAAATGAAATGCTAGGATAAGCACAATATATTCTTTTAACAATAAGCGCTATGTTTACTCACAAACTACAAAACTAAAACCCCTTTGGTTATTAACAACATGAAAGTTGCCTTTTCAGTTTCTCAGGAAAGGAAGTACAGATAATTTAGTTTCAAACTTCAGTACCCAGGAAAAGAAAGAAAAAGAACAGAGTGGAGTAATAACAGAATGACATCATTATTGAGACAGAAATGCGCAATTCACCTTTTGATGTAAAGAATCTCCTCCTCCTTTCAAATGAGGACATATTTTTTTATTTCCACGTTTGTGAAGACAGAGATGTAAAAAGTGGACAGAAAACTCAGAGATTTGGTAACAGGGGAAAAAAAAAAAAAAGTTTAATTCAGTTTAGGATATTTTCTCAAAAAACGTTGTTGTATTATTAGTTTTTGAGGGCCTCGTTGTAGCTTATATGTAAGGTATAACTCAGTGCAAGAATTAGAGGCATCAAGATGATATTGCTATTATACTTTTCTTCATAGAATCATAGAATCATAGAATAGTTAGGGTTGGAAAGGACCTTAAGATCATCTAGTTCCAACCCCCCTGCCATGGGCAGGGACACCTCCCACTAAACCATGCCATCCAAGGCTATGTTCAACCCCACCTTGAACGCTGCCAGGGATGAAACATTCACAGCTTCCCCAGGCAACCCGTTCCAGGGCCTCACCACCCTTACAGTAAAGAATTTCTTCCTCATATCCAATTTAAACTTCCCCTGTTTAAGTTTGAATCCGTTACCCCTTGTTCCTATCACTACAGACCCTAATGAAGAGTCCCTCCCCAGCACCCTTATAGGCCCCCTTCAGATATTGGAAAGCTGCTATGAGGTCTCCATGCAGCCTTCTCTTCTCCAGGCTGAACAGCCCCAACTTTCTCAGCCTGTCTTCATATGGGAGGTGCTCCAGTCCCTTGATCATCCTCGTGGCCCTCCCTTGGACTTGCTCCAACAGTTCCATGTCCTTTTTATGTTGAGGACACCAGAACTGCACACAATACTCCAAGTGAGGTCTCACGAGGGCAGAGTAGAGGGGCAGGATCACCTCCCTCGACCTGCTGGTCACACTCCTTTTGATGCAGCCCAGGATATGGTTGGCTTTCTGGGCTGCAAGCGCACGCTGCCAGGTCATGTTTATTTTTTCATCAACCCACACCCCCAAGTCCTTCTCCACAGGGCTGCTCTGAATCTCTTCTCTGCCCAACCTGTAGCTGTGTCTGGGATTGCTCCGACCCACGTGTAGGACCTTGCACTTGGCATGGTTAAACTTCATCAGGTTAGCATCAGCCCACCTCACAAGTGTGTCAAGGTCCCTCTGGATGGCATTCCTTCCCTCCAATGTATCAACCGAACCACACAGCTTGGTGTCATTGGCAAACTTGCTGAGGGCGCACTCAATCCCCCTGTCCATGTCACCCATGAAGATGTCGAACAAGACCGGTCCCAACACCGATCCCTGGGGGACACCACACTTTACTGGTCTCCAACTGGACATCGAGCCATTGAGCACAACTCTTTTTGAGATTCTCCTGGAAGGCATGCTGAGGCACATGAAAAACCAACAAGGTGCTTGGTGACAGCCAGCATGGCTTCACTAAGGGGAAGTCCTGCCAGACCAATCTGGTGGCCTTCTATGATGGGGCTACAGAACTGATGGACAGAGTAGTTGATGCCATTTACCTGGACTTGTGCAAGGTGTTTGACACTGTCTCACATGACATCCTTCTCTCTAAGTTGGAGAGACACCAATTTGATAGGTGGACCACTCGGTGGATACAGAACTGGCTGGCTGGCCGCAGAAAGAGTTGTGCTCAATGGCTCAATGTCCAGCTGGAGACCATTAACTAGTGGTGATTCTATGATTCTATGACTTATTGCAGATTGATTTCAGTCACTAATATCAGAATCTCTCAACTCCATTGTTTTGCCCTCATGAGTGTCTGAGTCTGTACATATGTAATGGATCCTTTTGGTCATCTGCAAGCTTGGGTCTGGAAGAGGAAAGCCAGGGTGCAAAGGAAAACAGGCAGGGAAGAGGACAGGAAGACCAAAGTCTTATCTCAGACAATTCCATGCCCTTTTCATGCTGAGGACACCAGACCTGTGCACAGTATTTCAAATGAGGTCTCACGAGAGCAGAGCAGAGGGCAGGATCAGCTCCCCCAACCTGCTGGTAACACTTCTTTTGATGCAGCCCAGAATATGGTTGGTCTTCTGGGCTGAAAGCGCACACTGAAGCTGGCACATGTTCAATTTTATCTATGAGAAAACATACCAACATGAAAAACCAACAAGGTGCTTGGTGACAGCCAGCATGGCTTCACTAAGGGGAAATCCTGCCTGACCAATCCGGTGGCCTTCTATGATGGGGTTATGGAACTGATGGACAGGGGTAGAGCAGCTGATGTCATCTACCTTGACTTGGGCAAAGCGTTTGATACTGTCTCACATGACATCCTTGTCTCTAAGTCGGAGAGACATGAATTTGATAGGTGGACCACTCGGTGGATAAAGAACTGGCTGGATGGCCGCATGCATAAAGTTGTGCTCAATGGCTCAATGTCTAGCTGGAGACCAGTAATGAGTGGTGTCCCTCAGGGATCAGTGTTGAAACCGGTTCTGTTCAACATCTTTGTGGGTGACATGGACAGTGGGATTGAGTGCGCCCTCAGCAAGTTTGCCGATGACACCAAGGTCAGATTGGACAGAGCCTTGGATGGCATGGTTTAGTGGGAGGTGTCCCTGCCCATGGAAGGGGGGTTAGAACTAGATGATCTTAAGGTCCTTTCCAACACTATTCTATGATTCTATGATTCTAATCTGCTCCAAGATTTTGCCAGGCACAGAGGTAAGACTGGTCTGTAGTTCCCCAGGTCATCCATTTTCCCCTTCTTGAAAATGGGCATTATATTTCCCTTTTTCCAGTCATCAGGAACTTCACCTGACTGCCATGATTTTTCAAATATGATGGACAGTGGCTTAGCAACTTCATTTGCCAGCTCCTTCAGGACCCGCCGGTGCATTTCATCAGGGCCCACGGACTTGTGTATCTTCAGATTCCTAAGATGGTCTTGAACCAGATCCTCTCCTACAGCGGACCCAGGGTCTTCATTCTCACAGTCCCTGTGTCTGCCTTCCAAGGCTTGGGTGGTGTGGTTAGAGAATTTGCCAGTAAAGGCTGAGGAGAAGAAGATCCTCATTAAGATCCTCATCCTTCTCCAAATCCAGGATAACCAGTTCTCCTGATAGCTTCCGGAGAAGGTCCACATTGTCCCTAGCCTGTCTTCTATTTTCTATGTACCTATAGAATCCTTTCCTGTTATCTTTCAGATCCCTATCCAAGTTTAATTCTAACTGGGCCTTAGCTTTCCTAACCTGGTCCTTAGCTTCCCAGAGAACATCCCTGTATTCTTCCCAGGCCACCTTCCTTGCTTCCACCTTTTATAAGCCTCTTTTTTCCTTCGAATTTTGCTCAGCAGCTCCTTATCCATCCAAGGAGGTCTCCTGGCCCTCCTGCAGCACTTTCTTCTAGTAGGGATGCAACACTCCTGAGCTTGTAGCAGGTGATCCTTGAATATCAACCAACAGTCTTGGGGCCCCCTGCCCTCTATGGCTATATCCCATGGGACCTTACTGAGCAGGTTCTTGATGAGGCCAAAGTCTGCTCTCTTGAAGTCCAGGGCAGTGAGCTTGCTGCATGCTCTTCTCACTGTCCTTAGGAAATTTTCCCTAGAATGTCAAGGACACAACTTTGTCCAGCCCATCATAGAATCATAGAATCATAGTATAACAGAATAGTTAGGGTTGGAAAGGTCCTTAAGATCATCTAGTTCCAACCCCTCTGCCATGGTTAGGGATGTCTCACACTAAACCATGCCACCCAAGTTTCTGTCCAACCTGACCCTGAACACTGCCAGGGATGAAGCATTCACAACTTCCTTGGGAAATCCATTCCAGTGCCTCAGCACTCCTACAGTAAAGAACTTCGTCCTTATATCCAATCTAAACTTCCCCTGTTTAAGTTTTAACCCATTGCCCCTTGTCCTGTCACTACAGTCCCTAATGAAGAGCCCCTCCCCAGCATCCTTATAAGCCCCCTTCAGATACTGGAACCTCTTGGGTATCGCCAAGACACTGCAGCTTTCTTAAAACTGGGATTTTTGTCAGGCACACATAATTGAGCTAAAATCAAAAAATACATTAATTAAATACTGCTGTCTTTTTTACACAAGAGATCATACAAAATTAGACCCTGCATATTACATTGCGTATTCACTGTACATTTGTGCAGGTATTGTATGTGCTAACAAATTAACAGCAATTTCTAGTGGCATGAAATATTTTCCCTGTCCATGTACCGAACCTGTTGGGATTCTTATTATTTTAGAGCCTACTACTATTTTTGAAACAGTTAATAGATTTTACCTTTTAAGTTCAGTAGGTGCTTAATATTAACATTCTTTTTTTCTTTTCTTTCTTTTCTTTTCTTCTTTTTTTCTTTTCTTTTCTTTTCTTTTCTTTTCTTTTCTTTTCTTTTCTTTTCTTTTCTTTTCTTTTCTTTTCTTTTCTTTTCTTTTCTTTTCTTTTCTTTCTTTTCTTTTCTTTTCTTTTCCTTTTCTTTTCTTTTCTTTTCTTTTCTTTTCTTTTCTTTTCTTTTCTTTTCTTTTCTTTTCTTTTCTTTTCTTTTTCTTTTCTTTTCTTTTTTTCTTTTCCTTTTTTCTTTTCTTTTCTCTTCTTTTCTCTTTTCTTTCCTTTCCTTTTCTTTTTTTTTTTTTTTTTTTTTTTTTTTTAATTCTGTGCACACTTTGAAAGTTTAAGCAATATTCTAATGAGTTGCCAGGTTGCTGATTCCTCTTTTGTGGAATAACTTGCTCTGAAAAACTCAAAAGGCATCTCTAATTTCTGTTACTGTCAAAGTCTGGGTAGGTCCAACATTTTACTTTTAAATTATGTTCAACTAATGAACTGCTTATTAGGCAATTATATGTGCTGTTTAAGCCAGAACTAGCTAGAAACTGAAATAAAATTATTTTAAAAAGACTCAGTGGTAGTTCTTGTTGAAAGGCAGTTATGACTGTGCGGCTGTCAGATAGGGTTTAGAATAATGAGACACACAGGTAATCAGCATGAACTGGCAGTAACACTTTTTCCATTATTTCATTCCAAGGGGACCTGATTAGAAAAAATATTACTCTTATTACTTATTACTAAACGAATATTTTAAGTAGCCTTGGTTAGAAAGAGAATTACATATGGCATTTCTGTTTCAGGCAAAAATAAAATATAAGTAAAAAGAGGAAAATTATTATTTCAAGGACTGTCATTTTAGCAGGCCAACTAGCCAAATGTTTTTTTACTACTTACAACTTAAATGTGCTACTCTAAAATTATGAAAAACATTCAAGGTGTGAGAAAGCTCCATTATTTGAAAAAAGATTCATACAAATTAAATACAAGACAAGGTATACAGTTGTAATTTCCATCTTGCCTGTACAGGCTGATGCTTTTTTGTTTGTTCTAAAATGTTCATTCTACCCTTAGGTTATCATTTCTTATTTACAAGACTCCCTTCATTTAAGTGGACCTCAAAACACTCTACAACCTGCTTTGTGTGATGAACTCTACTTCTCTGATGTATTAGGAAGTCCTTGTTAACTTTGAAAACACATAAAACATAACATAAAATAGAATTAAGTAACAACAAAAGAATCTGAGTCTGTAATATTGTGAATAGACTACTTTAGCACAGGGTATGGGACATGAAGTAGCATGCCTCTGCAACTTCTTGCTCCCTTTAGCACCTGTGTTGTAGTAGAGCTCTGAAGTCCTGAAAGAAATCTACAATATAAGCAGAGGGTGAGAGAGGAGCTAGCACAAAAATTTACAACTGTTTCAGCAAGGAAAGACAGAAGATCATCAGTAGAAGTTAAGGAATAGCTGCCATCTCTTGATTCAGCATGCCCTGAGCACTGTGCCCGGCCCCCTCGGTCATGGATATTGTGATAATTGAACTTGTGCTGCTGCAGAAATGAAGACCTTTTTGCTCTTCTGATACTGAATGATTCAGAAATTTCTGTCACTCTTATTTGTGTATGTGAAAAAGAAGTAAAAATGTGTCCTGGGTTCAGCAGTAGCAGTCATTTTTCTCCTTCTTAGTAGCTAGTGCAGCCCTGTGTTTTCGACTTTCAGCCTGGGAACAGAGTTGATAACACCAATGTTTATAGTTACGGCTCAGAATGTTCGGTTTGACCAAGGACTTTCTGAGTCTCATGCTCTGCCAGGCAGGAGGGGAAGCCGGGAGGAAGCAGAGACAGGACACCTGACCTAAACTAACCAAAGAGGTATTCCATACCACAGCACATCATGCCCAGGATGTAAAAATGGAGGGCAGAGACCTGGAAGGGTGGGGTTCAATGCTGGGTCGGGTTTGGTATTGGGTGGTGAGCAGTTGTATTCTCATCCCTTGTATTTCCCTTGTCATTATTATTATTGGTGGTAGCAGCAGTGGTTTGTGTTGTACCTTAGTTACTGGACTGTTCTTATCTCAACCTGTGGGAGTCACATTCTTCCAGTTCTCCTTCCCACCCCTCTGGGAGCAGGGGGAAGAAAGAGAGGGGAGTGAGTTAGCAAACTGCGTGAGTTACAGCTTAAACCACGACAAAAGGTAAACAGACTTGAAATATTTTGGCTAACTCTTAAGCCAATGATTAAAGTTGTTTTAGAAGATTAAATTTTTACATCTTTATAAAATCCAGTTTAGATTCCGTGTCACCCATTTTACATTACTGAAACCTGATGAAGTTTTTGCAACTAGCTACCACATGCTACTTTATCATCCTACGAGATTCAGTCCATAGTAAGTAAGAATAAAATCTCATCACTCCCTTTTGACTTTTCAAAGAAAAAAAGCATGATGTAAGGAATCATCAGAGCTCCCACAGGTTCTCTTGACTCTGACAAGTGACAACTGTGGAAATGTGAAGCTAAGCTACAAAGCCCTATCCTTTTCTAAATCTGTGGATGTAACTCAAGAATGCTTTTAAAACTGAAATTGTAATTATAAATTAAAACAGCTGACAAAGGGGAAAAAAAGGGCTGTTCAACATCAGCTGTCTACCTGGAGTTATGAAAAGAGTGCCATCATCCATTTTAAGACATAATGAGATGCCGAATTTAAAGAATGTTTATTTGGTAGTCATCTCCTGTATGACTTCCAGTTTAAGCTGAATAAACTCAACAGACCAGCCTTAGTAACAAGCCAACAGTGCCAGTTGCCTGGAGCATTATGTGGGTAATGGGTGACAAAATCAGTCTCAATAGGTACATCTGTTGCCATTACACATTTTAACCAAATACCTTAGTAATGCTGTTGGTAATACTAAACTGTTCTTAATACAAAGAAATAAAAAAAACCTTTTAAAATGATGAACCAGACCACGGGGGAGGGATAAAGGAAGGAATAGCTGGCATCTCCTCAGTGTAGGTGTCTAATTATATACAGTCTACTTTACCCAGTGAACTGTATGTAAGAACATTTTCACTCCCTAGTTCCCCGACACACCAGCCAAACAAGTTTGCGCTCTGCTTGTGCAGATGAGCAAGGTTGAAATCAAATACAATAAGAAAACATCTTGTAATAGCCAGACAGACACAGAAGTATGTGGAGATTTTAAAAATCAACCATAAAACGGTAACTGTGACCCCAAGCCAGGAACTGCTGGATTAGTTTAAAACTAGCGCTGCGGCCTCTGGCGGGAAGCACACTTCGGAGAGAGAGGAGGACTGCTGACATCTAGTGTTTTCTGGTTAAACAAATGGTGTGCTTGGGATCTTAAGGAGCAAAAATGTCTCTTGGGTTACAGCCCCTGGGTTGCTCAGAGAGCACAGGGTTCAAGGCTCCATTACATTAATTTAGTAAGGGGGTTGCAGAGGATGCAGATCTGAAATTCCCTGTCTCTGATGCCTGTCCACATTAGCTGTGTTTCTAATATACCTATCCATTTATACACCGAGGTAAGAGGACTGCAAGGGGAGCTGCATTTGAAAGTATACTTTCTTTTTCTCTGCTAATCTTCTTTCCTTGAGCCAAGAAGCAATTTCTAAAACGAAGATCATCAATCCACGCAAGCAAAAGTCATAAGAAGACACTAGGAAAAGTTTTTGCCTCACTTCCTAAGCCCAACAATCAAATTTTACTGTATTTGCTTTACATACAAAACAAAAAAGCTGGAAAAGAATGCTTCACAGATATTGTAGATTAAGTAAGAGCACATAAAGATTGTACGTCCTCACTGTGATTGTCATTATGCTTTCTTTTAACCAACCACAATTCTTCTATAATAGTTTCATTGGATAATATGTTTTGCCTCCCTACACAAGTTCATTCTCTTTACTCTGTCTATTTACAGTTAGTGCATGCTGCCTGATTACGTTAGGACTGTCATTTTGTGCTGTCATTATTATCTGGATTGTTTTGTTAGCTCTGTGGCTGTTAGACTCATTATTTTCACCCTGCTAAATGTCCTGACCTAGATTTGATTGCCTATCAGGTGACTCATTATTTAAATTAACTGGTGTATTTACATCAGACATTACAATCTAATTCCTTGAATTAGATTGCCTGCTGATTCTTTCTCTCCAGATGATTGATAGTTTGAATGATTGCCATTTATGAAAAAAAAAAAAAAAAAAAAAAAAAAAACAAACAAAAAAAAACCAACAAATCCAAAACCTCCACAACCACCCTCCCCAAGTTTCTAAATATGGATCAGTATTTAACTATTCCTTTTCTTCTATACTTCAGCCTCAAATTTGCTCTTGAGCCCTCAAAAAGATGTGGGGATGTGGACCATAATGATTTTACAGTGGAAAATACTGCAAATTTAATATTTTGCCTGTACTAACCTTTACTTAAATATTTTAGAAAGATATTGTCTGGCTACAATTGAAGCTCTCTTTACATATATTGCAGATATTTTTATACACCAGTTGCAGGGAGACCTTTGTTCTAAATGTGGGAGGAGATAGTAACTTCCATGAACATCTCATGCAATCTAAAGGTTACATTGAGAATGTCTTCTTTTTTTGCAGTGATGGATGACTGCTGGCATGAGCTGTATCATTATTTTGTATGGGACAACTGATGCAAGTGCTACTCATCAGCAAGAGTAAGTGGCTCACGATCTGTCTTTCAAAGGTAAGATGTGAAAGGGACATAGACTTGGAAATTACTCCCAATCTATTACTTTAACCATAAGGCCATTCTGATGAGGATATCACCTTTTCTTAATGTGTTTGTCTACACAAGACACTATGCATAAAAAAAAGAATCATTTAAAAAAAAAACTTATAATTGTTATCCTCTATAAAAAGTTTTTTAACTCATCATTCTTGTACCACTAAAATTGGTATTTTTTCCAGCTGGCTATCATTTTTTGACTCTGCAAGGTCAACTGTTAAATTGCTGCAATCACACTAAGATCTAAGCCTGTTAGTGTTACACAGGACAGCAGTTACTTCCATGAAGTTTCTGTGTTTACAGTAGAAGGGGTGAGATCTCCTTGTTGCTCTACTAAAGGTTGCTCTAGCTCTTCTTTTTCCCTAGAGCATTTATTCTCTTGGTTTTAGTTTGGCAGTTTTGAGTGAGGTTAAAAGAGTTCATCTTTTCACAGCTTCTCTGGAAAAAAGTAATATATGTGTATATTCACATACTAAAGATGTAAAAGGTTTATGTTTTGTGGGTAGTTTGCTAATTTTCTCATTGAGAAAGCTTTGCCTCCGCACATGGTCACAAGGCACTAAGAAAAGGAATAACGATGGTTTTATTTTTGTATTTGACTGTGAAAAAAGAAAGGAATCCATCATTACTTCTTACAAGGGCATGTAGTGACACAACAAGGGGGAATGGCTTTAAGATGAAAGAGGGGAGATTTAGATTAGATATTAGGAAAAAATTCTTTACTATGAGGGTAGTGAGACACTGGCACAGGTTGCCCAGAGAAGCTCTGGATGCCCCATCCCTGGAAGTGCTCAAGATCATGTTGGACTGGGCTTTGAGCAACCTGGTCTAGTGGAAGGTGTCCCTGCCCACGGCCATGGGGATTGGAACCAGATTTTTTTTAAGGTTCTTTTCAACCCAAAGCATTCTGTGACTCTATGATTATGGCAAGGCTAATAGAAGCCCCTTAGCATTGCAGATGTAGCAATTTCTGTTACTCAAAATGAGTGTAGGTAGGGAGTAAGCAAGCAGTCAGGCTCATTGCCAAATTGTCTCAGCTCAGTAAATATGCAATCACAGGCCTAATTGTAATCAAATAAGTAACCCAAGTCTCAATCCATAGAACACATAAGGGCATAATTAAAATTAAACAAGCGCCTAGTCCTATTAGTTTAATAGAAGGTAAGTACGGACTAATGTAACAAGTTGCCCAGAGAAGTTGTAGCTGCCCCATCCCTAGAATTGTCCAAGGCCAGGCTGGATGGGTCTTTGAGCAACCTGGTCTAGTGGAAGGTATCCTGTGGCAAGGGGGTTGGAACCAGATGATCTTTAAGATCCTTTCCAACCCAAACCATTCTGTGATTCTATGATATACTTTGTTGAATCAGGACCTACTTAGCTCCACGTACTTCAGAGTAGCAGCCTCAAAACTCTTCTAGAGTCAAAAAGGATATGCTTGGGTGTGGACTCTAGCAAATAGCAAAACCTGTAGTGTACAAGAAATGTATGTGCATAGGATGTTTAAATGTAGACAGAGGATATTAAAAAAAAAAAAAAAAAAAAAGAAGAAAAGCAGTGCATTTAAGCTAACTTGAATTCCCCTGGGGAGCACGCGTCAGTGCATAAGGCACCCCATGTTTTATTTTGTCTGATATGAAGTGTGAGAGAGGGTCAAGACATTGTTTGTGCTTGTTAAAACAAGAACCATTCTTGTGTCACACTCTGCTCTGTGGAAAAAAATTATTCATAACACAAAGGATTGATGTGATTAAAGCCGTTGGTGGCTGAGATAACCACAGAAGCAAATAGGCAGACCACTCCATGGGTGCTTGGACAATCTGATTCAAAAGCATCTAGTGAACCCCAGCATCCAAAGGGTGGACGGAGAGCCTGTGTACTTCAGCATTTACACTACCGGCTTTCAAAATCACCTGTTACTGAAAAATAATGTGGGTATTAAATCAGGTAGAAATTACAGGGGGAAGAAACAGGGAAAATAGAGTGGAGAGATTGGCAACTTACTATCAATAAAGTCTAGAATACAGGAATATGTGTTAGCTGCTAATTGCAAAAGACAGAACTATCAAACTGCTCTGCACAGCCAGGGTAAAGACTGCAGAATTAAACATTAATGCTAAGCTGCTTAAGATGAATGCTGTGACTCCAGACTGTGTACATTAGAAAGGTTGACAGAAGACTAATTTCTACAGGAGAAAATGTTTTAAAAATTAAGCACAGCCATCAATGAATCAGCCAAGCTTAAAATAAAAGTAGGGGTTTGGATACATATTCTGACATTTGACTATAATATAGCTATAAGAATAAAGGCTTTAGAGAACTCTGTTCTGAAGTAGTCACTATTTTTTACACTTAATATCTTTATGCTGGAGATTGTGGTTAAAGAATCGTAACCAATGGTATAGTTTATGGATTTGTATCAAACTTCATATGGCACTAGCATGACAATAATTATTTCTCTTAGAACACATATAACAGTGTAGATCTTCAGACTGCTTTACCAGCATTATTTAATGACATGCACAATAGCCCTTTGAGGTAAGTATTGTAGAGAAGGAAAAGCTGAGGCATGGCAAGATATTTCTTAAAGCTGTTTTGTGAATAAGCTGAAGGGTAAGAATTAGGATTTAAGAGGACTTAGTTCCTCAAAATTACTAGGGAGCACCTCTGTACAATGCTTTTCAAAAGTGATTAAACTAATAAAATGCTTTCATTCAAAATGCAAATAACACGTGGGTTCTAACCTACTCTGATGTCTTTGGCCTAAACTACTTCTTTTCATTGTTGAGGACTAGATCTTCAAAGAGGCTTTGTAATCTGGACCCTTTTAGTGAAGTGCTTACATCTATAAGGCTATACACATACAGAGTTTAAGTACATGCATTAATGACTCTGTGGATTAAGTCCTTATGGTTCAGCACCTTAAAAGAGCTGCAAATTTATATTTTAATGCTATAAACCGCTTAAGACAATTTTTAATAGCAAAGGCATTGTTTTTGACACACTTCCTCCAGCATTAAAATTAAGATCTCACTGGTCCAATCCTTTTGCTTGGACTCATTCAGCACCACCAAGCCTCCTCTGTGTTAGGCTGCTTGCTGGCTAATGCACAGATGTTTGGGGATGTCATGCAAACAAAAGTCACCCTAGGGCCCTTTTTGAGCTGCCCTGAACTCTGTTCCTGCTGGTTGGGGAACCTGAAGGTTCCTGTTCCTGGGGAATTACACCCAAGTTGATGCAATTGTTCACTCAAAGCCTCAACATGAATGTTGGGGCTCTTCACAAGAACAATAAAAGAGGAGGAAGGGTAGGGTGATCGTTTTTGAGATAACACATTTTCCCTTTTATCTGATTTATGGACCTTGACTCCAGGTCACACTTCACTGTAATAATGAAAATTGTGTGTATATGTATACGCACATGCACACACATGAATATATATATAAACAAAAATTGTCATTAACTTCTTTGTTTTCATAAGTAAAATGTTTTTGTTCCTACTTTACAGTTAGCCCACCAATATTTTAACTGTATACATTTTCAGCATTTCTTAAGCAGTTATCAGTATGGTATCTAAGCTAGCATATGGATTCTAGCAGACAATGAGGACTGCTTCAAAGCCACTCAGTTCTGTGTCTTAAGTTTTAATTACAGCAAGCAGACATTATTTGTCATGTTTTGGTTTAATTGTGTTTTTTATCATGATCTGTTGCATTTGATTATTATTTTTGTTTTTCTTCTCTCTGGAAATGAAGCAGCAAAGAAGCATGCCTTTCTATCTGACTTGTAACTTAAGGAAGTACCTTCTGATTTCCTCTTCCGGTAAGATTTTTTCAGATCTTGTATCTTGGTTTTGAGAGAACTGTACTTAAAAATTGCAATACTCATAGGTTTCCAATGCAAGATGTTGCAAGTGCAACTGACTTGGCAGACAAGATGACAGTAGCTGTTTTTAGCTCTCCATGGAGATAAAACAAAGATAATACAGAGTCATTCTGCTTTTCAATCACAGATGAAAAATGTGATTCAACAGTACATGAATTTGAACACTTCAGGGATTATTTTATTCACTGGCTCATCTAGAGGGTGACCAGCTGTGTTGGAATCTGCAAGTTTCTTGTTTAATATTCAGCAATCTTAATGTTCAGTAAATTCCAGTCTAATTTATGGTTATCAGCATAGCTACTTTTGTGAACAGATCGTGAGTTCAATGAGCTCCTTGACCACTCATATGTGTGGTATTTACAGTGATCCTTACAGTAATCACTAATATTTGATTTTGAAAAACAATTAAGTTTCTCTTTTGATCAGGGATTCATGCTGTTCTAAGGAGCTACCTTTTCATGTCAAATGCAAAGTGTTTGCTTTTGACTGATGAACAGCATTCTTTTTCCTTTTATTTTTTTTTTTTGTATGTGTGCTATTTGTATTTGAAAAAAGTTCCAAATCAAAGTGAGAAAACAAACGTAAAAGTCGAAATGAAACAACACAAGAATATTCAATTGGAGATCATTGAACAGTAGTACTGTTGTATTTCAAAATACATTGATAATATTGTTCCAGTGCATTCTATTTTTATTCATATTTCAGTATCGTACAAAATTTGCTAAGTACAGAACATGTTAGATCTTTTATATAGAATCATAGAATCATAGAATAGTAAGGGTTGGAAAGGACCTCAAGATCATCGAGTTCCAACCCCCCCGCCATGGGCAGGGACACCTCCCACTAAACCATGCCATCCAAGGCTATGTCCAACCCCACCTTGAACGCCGCCAGAGATGAAGCATTCACAACTTCCCTGGGCAACCCATTCCAGGGCCCCACCACCCTCACAGTAAAGAATTTCTTCCTCAGATCCAATCTAAACCTCCCCTGTTTAAGTTTAAACCCATTACCCCTTGTCCTCTCACCACAGTCCCTAATGAAGAGTCCCTCCCCAGCATCCCTATAGGCCCCCTTCAGGTATTGGAAGGCTGCTATGAGGTCTCCACGCAGCCTTCTCTTCTCCAGGCTGAACAGCCCCAATTTTCTCAGCCTATCTTCATACGAGAGGTGCTCCAGTCCCCTGATCATCTTCGTGGCCCTCCTCTGGACTTGTTCTAACACTTCCATGTCCTTTTTATGTTGAGGACACCAGAACTGCACACAATCCTCCAAGTGAGGTCTCACGAGAGCAGAGTAAAGGGGCAGGATCACCTCCCTCGACCTGCTGGTCACACTCCTTTTGATGCAGCCCAGGATACGGCTGGCTTTCTGGGCTGCAAGCGCACACTGCCGGCTCATGTTCATTTTTTCATCAACCCACACCCCCAAGTCCTTCTCCGCAGGGCTGCTCTGAATCTCTTCTCTGCCCAACCTGTAGCTGTGTCTGGGATTGCTCCGACCCACGTGTAGGACCTTGCACTTGGCATGGTTAAACTTCATCAGGTTGGCATCAGCCCACCTCACAAGCGTGTCAAGGTCCCTCTGGATGGCATTCCTTCCCTCCAATGTATCAACCGAACCACACAGCTTGGTGTCATCGGCAAACTTGCTGAGGGCGCACTCAATCCCACTGTCCATGTCACCCACAAAGATGTTGAACAACACCGGTCCCAACACCGATCCCTGGGGGACACCAGTCGTTACTATATACTTATAGATCTCTATATAGGTCTCTATAAATGAGTCTGATGTTGTCCTCTGCATTTTGCCTGTTTCAATCTGGAGGAGAGTGGTTAGCAGCAATATTTTGAAGGTGGAAACTCCTCTCCTTCACCTGGCACATATGACCTGCCATATGTTCATGTGTCTAGATGGTCACTGTGCTGTTCTTGGATACAGTCAGATTTCAGGGTATGAGTTCCCCAGTAAAAAATGCTCTCCCATGTCTTTTCCAGTGCAGGAATGTAAGATGACAAAGTGACACACAACTCTTCCAGTAAGTCTCTCACTCTTGTCCATTACACACATTTATATTAAGGTCTGTACCACATCTGCTTGTGGAGCTGAGGCTCCCTCTTAAGGGATTCTCTGGGATGTTCCCAGGCACAGTTCTCAATTAGGTGAAGTACAGGTATAGCCGTACCTACTTCTAGTTACATACAAATTGGTAGAATTGGTTTCCAGGTTTCCACATCCTAGCTGTGTCCTGAAAATGACAGGACAAGGTTTAGACACTCAGAGCTTTCCTCTCCCTGATCTAGTTTCTGTGAAGGAAAACCTGCACACAGTTTGGAATGGAGTATCCCCGCCTGTAGTTTAAATTATGAGAAAAGTGAGATCCTTGGGAATGCCAAGGTACAGCAGCACTATAAGCTTAGTAGCAACCTTTAATGAGTTCTGGTGTCCCGCAACACAATTCTAAAGCTATCTGTCCTCTGTAAAGGGATGACATCTGCAGGGACTATCCTCTGAAAGCAGCACAGAGGGCTATATCCTAATTCAGATCTAAAATACAGGCTTATGTTACAATGGTAATCTAAGGATACAACAAAACCTGAAGGTTGGTGTCCTGGGTTCAGCAGTAGCAGTCCTTTTTCTCCTTCTTAGTAGCTGATGCAGTGTTGTGGTTTTGACTTTCAGCCTGGGAACAACGCTGATAATACACTGATGTTCTCAGTTGTTGCTCAGTAATGTTTACTCCGACCAAGGACTTTCTCAGACTCATGCTCTGCCAGGCAGGAGGGGAAGCCAGGAGGAAGGAGAGACAGGACTCTTGACCCAAACTAGCCAAAGGGGCATTCCATACCACAGCACGTCATGCCCAGTATATAAACTGGGGGGAGTTACCAAGAAGGGTCAGGTTGCTGCTCGGGTCAGGCTGGGTATCGGTCGGTGGGTGGTGAGCGGTTGCATTCTCTTCCCTTGTAATTTTCCTTATCATTATTATTGTTGGTGGCAGCAGTAGTGCTTTGTGGTTAGTTACTGGACTGTTCTTATCTCAGCTGGTGGGAGTTACATTCTTTTGATTCTCCTCCCCATCCCTCCAGGAGCAGGGGAAGGAAGGAGGTGGGGAGTGAGCCAGCAGCTGCATGGCTCTGAGTTATCAGCTGGGCTTAAACCACAACAGTTCTTGTGACACCCGATGTGGGGCACGAATGGCTGAGATAACGACAGATCTGACCAGAGTGTGTCTAATCGTATTTGTGATAAACATTCATTGTTTCAGATTAACAGTCATTTGTCAGAATGCTGATTTATTGGCTCTCAAAGTTGTTGCTCTTGATCTCGGAGTTTCAGCATATCGTACCTTACTTATGGCCAGTATTTGCTGTTTTAGTGTTTATTGGCTAGGGGGCCTGGGACAAGGAACAAACAGGTTCTTGTTTCACTGTACTTTATGGTAATGACTTACAATACAATAGACTCATTGATCATGAAACTGGGCTGGTATGTGTTCTTAGCATGGTCATCACCCCTATACTTTGGGAGGCATATAATGGAATTTTTTAGTAATTACGCATATTTCTTTTTCCTTTCCTCGGGGGGTCAACCTGTGAATGAGACATTTCCTCACACCCTCTGCTCCCCCACCAGGCTATTTTCAGTGGGAGTAGATTCTGGAAGAGCTGAAGATCCAGACTATCCTTTCAATCCCCTCGAAAGCAATCTGCTCCTCTTGCTGGGAACCAACTTGTTCTTGCATATGCTCTCTATGTTTTGTCTATGGCCACACTGCCCTGAGAACATCTGATCTTGTCTGATCTTGGAAGCTAGGCAGGGTCTGGCTCGGGTCTTGTCTAGGGTTAAATGACGATATAGGAAGACTACCAAGAGATTTTCCCAAAGGCTGGAAAGTCATGAGTGGCAGGGTGTGAGGGATCACATGGGCAAGTGTCTAGTCCAGTGGGCCCCTCCAGTGGTTTGGAAGCATCAGAGATGGAAGGCAGCTATATGGATTCCCTGATGACAAGTTGCAGAAACTGCTGAAGGAGAGGGTGAATTGAGTCAGTCTGCAGAGGTGAAAGCCATCCAGCTGGCCTTGGACATTGCTGAATGAGAAAAGTGGCCAGTACTTTATCTCTATACTGATTCACGGATGGTGGCAAATGCCCTGTGGGGGTGGTTGCAGCAATAGAAGCAGAGCAACTGGCAATGCAGAGGTAAACCCATCTGGGCTGCTGCACTGTGGCAAGATATCGCTTCCCGGGTGCAGAACCTGGTGGTTAAGGTACGCCATGTAGATGCTCATGTACCCAAGAGTCGGGCCACTGAGGAACACCAGAACAACCAACAAGTGGATAAAGCTGCTAAAATTGAAGTGGCTCAGATGGACTTAGATTGGCAACACAAGGGTGAATTATTTTTGGCCTGGTGGGCCCATGACACTTCAGGCCATCAGGGCAGAGATGCAACATACAGATGGGCTTGTGATGGAGGGGGGTGGACTTAACAACAGACACTACTGCCCAGGTTATTTACAACTGTGAAACGTGCTGCAGTGAAGCAAGCCAAGCAGTTAAAGCCTCTCTGGTATGGAGGACAATGGCTGAAGCACAAATATGGGGAGGCCTGATAGATTGACTATATCACACTCCCACCAACCCACCAAGGCAAGCGCCATGTGCTTACCATGGTGGAAGCAACCACCAGATGGCTTCAAACATACGCTGTGCCCCACGCCACTGCCCGGAACACAATCCTGGGCCCTGAGGACCAAGTCTTGTGGTGACACAGCACCCCAGAGAGAATTGAGTCAGACAGTGGGGCTCATTTCCGGAACAGTCTTATAGACATTTGGGCCAAAGAGCATGGCATTGAGTGGGTGTATCACATCCCCTACCATGCACGAGCCTTGGGGAAAATCGAACAGTACAATGGGCTGTTAAAAACTACACTGAGAGCAATGGGTGGTGGGACTTTCAAACGCTCAGATACACATTTACTAAAAGCTACCTGGTTGGTCAACACCAGAGGATCTGCCAACAGGGCTGGTCCAGCCCAGTCAGAACTTTTACATACTGTAGCGGGGGATAAAGTTCCCATGGTGCACGTAAAATATTTGCTGGGGAAGACAGCCTGGGTTATTTCTGCTTCAGGTAAATGCAAACTCACTCGTGGGATTGTTTTTGCTCAGGGACCTGGATATACTTGGTGGGTAATGTGGGAAGATGGGGAAGTCCAATGTGTACTTCAAGGGGATTTGATTTTAGCGGAAAACAGCCAATTAACTCAATTGTATGCTATTTCCTCCCATGTAGCACTTTAACAGCCCAACAACAAGAAGTCTTCAGGCCACCAGCGACTGGCTCTGACTTCTGTCCGATCATCATCCCAACAAAGACTGAACTTCGATGAAACAGACAAGCACAGCATTGACCAGAGTAGTTCCGCAGTGTCATCAGCAGGCAACAATCTAACATTGCACACTGTCTCTCTTGCTCTGAAAGACTGTTACAAGAGATGGAGCCCAATATCATGGATCGGATGAATTCAGCACCTTTATAGGGATTGGTCCATGGACTAAGGAATGATATCTCTCTCTTTGTGTGATGTCGCTCTATATACTGATTGACAAAAGCAATGGTATATTGAAAAATACGGGATCTGAGCTTGATGTGAATGGTATGGAATAAGGGGTGGATACTGTCCTAGGTTCAGCAGTAGCAGTCATTTTTCTCCTTCTTAGTAGCTGGTACAGTGTTGTGGTTTCGACTTTCAGCCTGGGAACAGCGCTGATAGCACCAATGTTATTAATTGTTGCTCAGTGATGTTTACTCCAACCAAGTACTTTCTCAGTTCCATGCTCTGCCAGGCAGGAGGGGAAGCCAGGAGGAAGGAGAGACAGGACACCTGACCCAAACCAGCCAAAGGGGTATTCCATACCATAGCATGTCATGCCCAGTATATAAACTGGGGGCAGTTACCCACAAGGGGAGATCACTGCTCAGGTCGGGCTGGGTATCAGTCAGCAGGGGGTGAGCGGTTGCATTCTCTTCGCTTGTAATTTCCCTTATCATTATTACTATTGGTGGTAGCAGTAGTGGTTTTGTGTTATACCTTAGTTACTGGACTGTTCTTATCTCAGCTGGTGGGAGTTACATACTTTCAATTCTCCTCCCCATCCAGGGCAGGGGGAGGAAGAAGGAGGTGAGTGAGCGAGCGGCTGCATGGTTCTGGGTTGCCGGCTGGGCTTAAACCACAAGAGTTAGACATTATGTTCTTGGCTGTATTTGGCCAGTTCCTGGTTTCTTAATCATCTCAGAAATGACGGGTGTGCTGGCAGACCTGAATCCAGCAAAAGAATGTTGTCCCAGTATGTAGCCATCAAAAAGCAGAAGCAGTTTTACAACATATGCGGAATACAGAGAATTTATTAGGAAAAGGAATTTCTCTATGTAGGAATATTTCAAAGACATTTTCAACATTTTCGTACGTATTTTTTCTCAGGTCTAAATCTTTCTGTAGGATCTGCACTTGGTAGTGTAGTTAGCCAAAGCCTGCAGCAGTAGCCAGATAAGATACCAGGTTTCAGAAGGACTGAATATTTTTCAGCTTCCTCAATCCATTTCTGAAAATGTGCAAAAATGGGATTACAGGGAGGCTTTGTATGAGTTGCTTTAGCTGTAATTCCCGGAGAGTTTTTAGAGCTGCTAATCTAAGAACTTGTCTCCAGGGGCTGATGACTCTTAAATCTATTTTACAGATTTAAATACCTCACCTTTAATATCCAGGGTCGGGGTTAGAAATGCCACTTACCTTTTCCATCCCTGTTCTGCTCTCTGAGAAGGATGATAAAAATACCAGGAGAGACAGAAAAAGATGAGCAGAAGGGTTAGGGAGAAGAAGAGAAGCATTTTTCCTTGCTTAGCTTAGCTTGCACTCTAACAGGTATTTACAGTCTCTGGCTCGTGGTGCTTGTACTCAGCTGTGTCAATCTGCTTCTATCCACAGGCTGACTGTAGCTAGGAGCAAGATAATTTATCTTTCTTGCTCTTACCCTTGTCTGTGTTCCCACGCATTAAGGATATTTCTTCAGGCAGCACAAACGTGTGAAATCTCTTGATTGCCTTTGCTCCTTGTGAGCACTGTATGCTCTGTCCTTGACCAACTATTGTTATGCCTTTATAGCTGGTTGATGAATTCTCAGAGCACAAGCACAAATTTTGATGGAGTGAAAAAAAAAAAGAAAAAAAAAATACATATGGTCTGTACTGGAAGGGCACAGCTCTTGGTGACACTGCCTGCCAGAGAGGTTCCCTGCTTTGGATTTTCATATTTATGGGCTGCCTTCTTAGCAGCTAGTCCCAGATGCTTGTGGACTCGTGCCTCTATCCTTTGTCTTCGTAGATCAGTGGTTTTGGGTAGGGAAGGAAGGTGCAGTATGCTGCTGCTTTTCTTAAAGATCACTGTTCCCAAAAGGATCAGCAGCATCACTGCCACCATTACCCTTGCACAAGGTATTCCCAGTTCTCCAAAATATAATGGCTGATTTATATATATATATATATATAATATATATAAATACACACACCTTTTAAATGTGCAGAATTTCTGTGAGCATTTTTCACAATGACTAAATATTTCTTAGTAAAAGACTAAGACTAAGTGGAAGCTGGGGGGGAGATACAAATTATTTTCAAATGGTCATGTTCCTTATTGTCTGCTTGATCTCCAAAACAAAAGGAGCCTTCCACAGATATTTCTCATGCTAAAGAGAGGTTTTGGTGTGCTGGTAAGCTATTCATAAGGCAGAATCATGCATGTGGCAATTTTATATTCAACATCTCTCAAGTGATAAAATATAACATCTTCAATTTTAGTGAACCGCACCAATAATAAAGTAATATCTAGAGATTACAGAGGAATAATCTGTAAACAAAAGTATAACTGTAAGTCACCTTTGGGAGACTAATATATCATTCTGGCATTACCTTGAAATATCTAGTTGTAAGCTTACTGGGACAGTCTGTACAATGGAGACTTCCCTTCTTCTGGCTCATAACAAGTGGAATTGGCAAAAAATGTTAGGTTTCTGATTAATCAAAAGAATGTACTGAAAATCAGCTTCAATATATGATGATTTTAGCTCTTAAAAGCAGTTATTTAAACCAAAATGGTTCATGCACAACCAAAGATAAGAGATAGAAAGCATTTTGTTTTTTCTACATCAATGTCTGTGGAACAGAATAATTTTATATCAGGGGAACATCTGTTTATCAGTGATTACAGATTCAAAATCCAAGATTTGACCAAATTAATAATTTTTAATTTGGGGGGAAATGTCTGTGAAGTATCACATAGCACAGACATTAGTATGTCCTATGCCTCTGAAATTCTCAATTCTATCTTTTTCAAATGAATTGGGAAGAGCATTACAGATTTAGTCCTAATGCTGTCTTCAAGAAAATTGTGAGCTAATTTCTATTTTACAACTGTAATCAACAGATGCCTACAAAGATATGTAGAAATACTGGATAAATGTTGGGAAATAGTAAAGAAATACCTTTGCAGACTGACAAATGTACAAGAAAACAATATTCCAAGGCTGCATAAATTCACCTCATATTTCAAAATCTTAATACAAATAATAAAGTTTTAATTGGGAGAAAGTCCTGTAAATTCTGTGCAACTCTTTCAAATTTTGCATATTTTTTTTTTTCCTGGCATAAGAGCCTTCTTCAGTAGGTATATTTTGAGAACGGTTGCTGGCAATATATGCTGCATGCATTCCCAGCAAAGCTTTTTTGCAAATGTACAGCCATAATCCAACTTAAAGATGAAAACAAGGCATAATTGATTCCAAAGTGAAAGCAGAGGCAACAGGAATATGTGAAGTGCTGGTTTTAGTTAAGTAGGGGAATAATCAAATATATGGCAGCAGGAGCCAAGAAGAAAAATTCCCATGTGCATTTAGCAAAATGTAGCAAAAAGCTAGTAGATGGGGTAACGCTAAGGAGAAGTAGTCAAAGAGTTCAAGTCAACTGTGGGACATCTGTATTAGGGATGTCTAGGCTTACGACATGAAGGAAGTCCATGAAACCTTGGTTTTAGACTTTATCTACTGCTATGATCTTACAGGCACAAAAAATGCAGCCACTAGATTGAGTATTTTCCTATAAGTCAATGAGAAACTGGCATAAGCTCTGTGCTGACTGTGATGCGTTACAGTACTGGTTCATTGCAGTTAGATGAATAATGGAGAGAAGTGACCAACAGGATACTGAATTCGAATTCAAACTCTCTATGAATATTATATGCATTGATTCAGAGAAAATCCAGGAACTCACCAACAGTTTTAAGTTGACAAGCAGGTATTCTTTACAGTGGCGCCGGGAGACAGGGGGACAGCTCCTCCAAGTGTCTCTCCCAAGCATCAACCAGGCTGTGATGATATTGTCATTAAACATACATATTCGTTAGATTACATACTTTTAGAGAATGCCTCCCGTATGCACACAAAAATGTGGTAATGGGCTTTTGGACCCCTGGTAATTATTTCTTTATCACTTTGTTTTAGGATCGTTGTCATATCAGTAACAACCAGGCGGCTCTGGCAAAGCTTATTTTAGTAATTTCCTTTTCTCTATAGTTGCTAACAAAGCCTAACATCCTAGAGGTTACTAATTTACAACCCTATTCTTCAATATGAGTATTCACACATTCCTCAATCTGAGTGGCAGACAGAAACGGAAAATTTAAGGCAGACCCACATAACTAAAACTCCCCCATTTCACCTCTGGTGAAGTAGCCCACTGCTTTCCACACCAGACCTGAGGGAAAGGAAACTATTTATGAAGCAACAGTGTGAATCATATATTTCCACCCAAGCTTTTCATTACTTTTGGAAAAGTTTTGACATATTAAAATATTTGAGCCCCAATTTGTATTTTCAATTTTTATTGTTAACTAATATTTTTTTTTTGTTTCTCAAAATTGTGTTGCTCTCCCATCACCTTATCTGATGTCTGTCAAAAGCGTGTGTTGGCTTTAGATGTATGTGCAGCTCCTGTTGAACTCAGTGTCACTTCTTAAGCACAAGGATTCAATTATCTGCTGTTAATGGCCCATCCATTTAGAAAACGCCTATTGCTTTCTCTAAGTATTCTCTTAACACATCCTAGTATTGACTAGGTTTATCTGGAGAAGATATCTGCTGAGCATGCCCACTTACCAGCGTATCTTTTTTTATCATTTGATGTTCTCTAATTCTGATTTTAATAAATTCTTATTTTTTAGTACAGTAGTGCACTGTGACCCTGTCTGTGCATGTTCCTTAGAAAAACGTGCAAAACTTCAACTTCAGTGATATGCCTTAGAAAATATTGTCAGAATTTGAAGTAATGCCTCTGGGAGAAGCCAGGAAGACTATTGTGAACTACAGCTTGTAACCAAAATGCAACCAGCTCTTAAATGCCCAGGTAGGACAGATGTGATTCACCATTTTAACATCACTCGAATGCCCGCAACCTTTAGTAGACAGCTTTAAGGTCATTTTTGATGCAAAAAGATTAAAAACTGAGTCAATGCTGCTGAGTTTGTTAACTTCAGCACAGGAAGTGTGATTTTATCAGAGTGGGTGCCTGGGCCACAGGTAAAAAAATAACCTTGGTTCTTCCTTTCACACAACAAATTAAAACATGATTTTTTTCCCATGTCTTGTCTTAGCAGCAATCCCTCCATGGGGGCACCTGACAGCTGAATCCTCAAGCTATACATACAAAGTTGAAAATGTTATGTATTCATGCACCACTGAGTGCAGCTGAAAGCTTACTGACTCCCCGATGGCAGCAGCTTAGCATGGATAGCACATAATTTTCCTCCTCCAACCAGCCTATGGAAAATTGAAGTCTTTCAAATGTTCACCTTGACAGATCTAGGTTAGCGGAATCCCTGTCAGCCCAGCTGTGTCCTTGTGTCCCTATGTCTCTATTTGGACATAGTAAGCGTATTTTAGGAGAGGCAGAAAGGAGAACAAGAACAGCTAATTTGCCCTTCTGAAAGAGCTGCGGTTTTACAAAATCCTGCTAAAAGAGCTGTGCCATGCTTGCTGCTGCTGCCTTGTCACTATCAAACAGGTTTATACTCCTGATCTGTGCCTGCCAGCCTGAGATGCAGAAACAGGAGATGTCCCTTTTTCTTGGTTTACATGTATCATGTACTTGCTAATTACTTCAGAAGATAGTTAAATTTTACTTTGCAAGTCATATTATGCAACGTATTGGTTTTATCTTTGTTCCTGGCAAATGCAGTGTGTTGTTTCTTTAGGCACATAACATTAGCAGCTCTCTCTGCTACCTGTTATTATTTATTTATCAGTTCAGTGACTCCACTATGCTAAGGCAAAAAATGGGTGTTGTCTTTGGCCATAAGGTACAACATTGTGTTTGAATGCTTTTGTTTGCTGATTTATCCTCATTAATAAAAATTTCTCGGTTTAGTCAGGACATTCCCCATTCATTAAAAATGCATGGTAAAAAATCCCAATTGCACATGGTACTTCAAATAAGGGTCTTTTCAGATATAGGGGAGATAGAAGTTTTCATGGGATATTTGTTTGTTTTGCAGATACCAAGCAGCCCCAGACCTCAGGCCATGGTATCTCTGTGCAACACACAAAAGTTTGCTTCTCAGTGCGTATAACCAAATATGCACACATGCAAACTAGTATTTCAGTTGTTTATCAGTTCAAACAAAGGAAGCATGACATTCTTCATCCCACTCCAGTGTTATGCACTGGCACACTCTGTGAGCAATGAACAGTGTTAAAAAAATCTAATTTTTGCCTGCACAAAATTTTCATAGTCAGATTAACCAAGGGTGTGAAATTCTCCTTTGGCACTGCTGACACAATCCCAAGGTGTTAACACACACAGATATAAACGCTCTTTTGCGCACAGTAGCACTTCCCACACAGAAACAAATTCCTCTAGAACACAAATGTGTCAGTTTCTGTTTGCTCACACTTTCTCCACAATTGTTTCACCTTCCTTTAAGAGGATGCGGCAGAGCCCAGTAAAACCTGCTGAAGAGAGGGGAGACTGGCTTATGTCAGCAGCAATGAGGCAGGCACAGGGATGGGCACCAGGGCCTCTGTAAGGTTTTGGGGTAAAGACAGACATGCACGCTAAGGGTTGATAGAGATGTACCTTTAGTTTAGCCTCCATGGAAATATTGCAGAGCCTGCCTTTTTTTTTTTTTCTCTAATTGCTGTAATATATAGAACTGAGTAAGTCTACTTTGTTATTCTACCATGAAGTATCTTTCTCATTAATCATTTTGTCTTTGTGGCCCACTAATGCCCTTACACTAATTTGAATTAATCACTCTATTCTAGGTAGGTATCTCATGGCATAGTCTTTCATTGTTCCTACAATTTGTTTTGCTTTGGTTTTTTATTTGGGCTTTTTATTTTTCAGATGTATCGGAGATCACAAACATAAGTTGAGGGTAAACAGACAGCCATAGATCACACATGCATTGTTGAATAAATTGCTGAATAATGTGGAAGATGCAGTGGTTGCACCTTTAGTGCAGCAAGCACCACGCAAGTGAGATGGTGCACTGGTGTTTGAACCCTAACAAGGGGATGTATTTCTTTTTGCTGTTCCAGAAGGATGTTTGATCTCTGAATCCACTGGAGGAAGAGGAATGGGTTAAAATAAACCTGTTATTTATATTCTTGACAGCACTGATCTGATGTAACTTACTCAGTGATGCAAAATGGTTGAGCTCACTGGTAAGAAAGAATGATGACACAAACTGCTCACTGGTGGCTGAAATTAGGTTTAAGAAGGTCTGTTTTCTTAAAGACCTTTGATGAGCTCATCTGTGTTTTGTAGCAGCAAAACAGGGATCTAAGACTTCACCTCAGCATAAAGCAGTGAGTTGCTCTTGTCATGGTTTCTGGCTGTTTGAGTAGGAAAACTCCTGTGCTTAGAGATCCCATGTGGGCATAATTAGATGGAAAACTGGGTTGTACCCAGCAGCCTTTACTGATCTATGGGATGCAAGGTAGAAAAGCTTGATGGGCAACAACAACTCAGCTTTGCAAGGAGCTGCTGTATGGTTTGTGATTGCATCTATTCCCTTTCAGGCAGTTCTTACTGAGAGCTCTTGATTGAATCCACATGGAAATACAGAAGGGCTCTGGTTGAAAATCAAACCACTCTTTCCCTGGTAGCATTACCCAGGTAGAACAGGAGAGCAAAGAGATACCCATCATCCAGAGCTCTGCTAAGTACCTTCCAAGCCCTGATGGCAGCGTCCCCACCACCTTGTGCACCCTGACTCTAAAAGTGTTCAGAGGCTAAGAAACTAGCAGACGTTTATAGTCATAGTTCAAAGCCTTTACCTTGAGATTAACCTTAATGTCTGTTCTGAAAAGTCTTCACTGCACAATCTGGACTATTTGCCGTGTAAAAAGCAAATACATTATAAGTAGCTGCCAGTGCATTATTTCTTCCCCTTTATTCTGTTTACTTAGGGAAAGATGTCCATCTTGTGATGTGTTTCATCTGAAGACTGATGTAGCTGACAGCTTTCATGAAGGCTAATGGTACTGAGAGTCAGAGAGGGAGAATGAGCAGGAGCAGCTGGGGACAGAGGAGGTGACCCCTTACCAGACAGGTAACAGGGCAACAACATGGTAAATAAGGGTATTCCACACATATTTAAACACTCTGGAAAAGGAGATCAGATGTCTCATGTGTGGGAGTTAGTGTCCACATTGATATTTTTGTATTTTGTATAGCATTTAAATTTGGTGAATCATACAGTTAATGACTATGTAGGATATTTCTTGTTGGTGTGGGCTTTGAAGGCCCCTGCTTCTAAAAAATCTTACAGAAGTGAATTCTTATGTTGAGCTAACTCCTACTAATTATTGCATGGGAGAAAATGGTCTGCCAAAGCATTCAGTCGAAGGGATTCTCACACATTTTCTCATCTCCCTTTGTAGAAGTGGAAATTACTTGGGGCTAAGATCCCTTTTCATGTGCAGCACTTAAGCATAATGTGACTTGCAGAAATCATGCCAGAATAAAGCTGTTTTGGGGAATTTGACACTTTTCAAGCTCATTGCCCTTTACACCACACTATATATAAACCCAAGAGCCTGTTTGGTCAACTGTATGTAAACTCTGTACTTTAGCTAAGGATACTTTTATACCTGCATGTTCAAAGTCTTGCTCAGAAAGGGCTGGTAAACTCTAGTTAGGCAGACCACTTTTTGGAGACTTTCAAATCACTAATTCCACCATAATCTTTTGAAAAAGGTTTGTTAAATAGGTCACTGCACTTGCAAAGCCTTTCTTGTTCTGACATTTCTGAGTAATTTAGATTGCGTTTTAGTCTACTGGACTTATTTGCATTTCAAAGACCCACAAGGTGAGCTTCAGAGCCTACACTCCTAGAGGCTGGGACTTAAAACCCAACACAAACCTTCGGCAATTGTTAGGGGAAATGCTGGCTCATCAGTGATGTTACACTTCTGTAATCTGCCTAGGCGTTGTCGCGGTTTAAATTTATAAACCCATACAGTCGCTCTCTCACTCACTCCCCACTCTTTCTTCCCTCTGCTCCTGGAGGGATGGGAAGGAGAATCGAAAGAATGCAACTCCCACAGGTTGAGATAAGAACAATTTAGTAACTAAGGTATAACACAAATCACTACTGCTAACACCAATAATAATAATGACAAGGCAGATACAAGGAAAAGGAGAATACAATAGCTCACCATCCAATATCAAGCCCGACCACCCAGTACACCCCCACCAGTAACAGTAATGACAAGGCAAATACAAGGGAAGGATACAATAGCTCACCACCCAGCTCGACCAAGCTGTGCACCCCCACCGGTGCACCCCCCACCGCCTGCACCCCCCACCGTGCACCCTCACCACCCTTCCGGGTCTCTGCTCTCCGTTCTACATCCTGGACATGACGTGCTGTGGTATGGAATAACCTCTTTGGATAGTCTGGGTCAGGTGTCCTGTCTCTCCTTCCCCCCGGCTTCCCCTCCTCCCTGGCAGAGCATGAGACTCACAAAGTCCTTGGCCAGCCTAAACATCACCAAGCAGTAACTGAAAACACTGGTGTTATCAGCACTGTTCCCAGGCCCAAAATCAAAAACACAGAGCTGCACCAGCTACCAAGAAGGAGAAAAAATGACTGCTGCTGCTGAACCCATGACAGGCATCTAATTAGGGATTTCTAAATGAAAAATAGTTCAAAATGGAGAAAGCAAGGAGAATTTGACTGACAGGATTAGCAAAGAACAGAGCTGGATCTAAAGGGAACATTATCCTCCACATGTCCCTGAAATGACTGACTGCAGATCAGAGAGCTGTAGGAGTGTACCTGCTTGTTGGGACCATTTATGAGAGCATAGGATTTATAATAAACTGCCATGTCTACTGTATCTTTCATTACCTGATTGAATGGGTATTTTTGCTCTCAAGTGAAGATAACACAGAGCTAGTACTTTGCTAACCCATATCCTGCCTTGGAGCTGACGATAAGCTGCCAAGACTTGATGAAGGGCTTAAAAAAAAATTAAGCCTGAATTCCAGTAGCAACAAAGGAAAATGAAAGAAAAAGCGTAGAAAAGATGTTAATTTCTTTTTTTCTTTTTTATTTTTTTAATTTACAAAACTGAACACAATCCATCAATGAGCTTGGTTCCCTTTAGATCTCTGGTTCCATGTCCAATCCCTGGACTGTACCAGCTTCATACAGGTTCTTCAAATAGCTGTAGTGAAATAAGTCACCTTTAGATATTGTTAATGATGGGGTAGTAAACACACCCTTACTCATGTATTTTATAATTTCCGATACCTTCACTGATAAAGCAAACCAACAGTACTTGAATTTTCAAGTTTAAAATCGAATGTATCTAATTATCTGATCTCAGCATAGTTGAGGAGCACTCATAAATTTATTCACAATAATGTTTTTATAGATTGATGGTGTGGTGTAGTGTAGTAGTTAAACCCCCAATTTTGGTGCCATTAGACAAGTAGATCGAGCCTGGAATCAAAGGCTCAGGAGCTACACAGACGTTCCTAAGATCTCTGTTAAGATATTGACAAGATGTTTTGTCCAAATTTCTTCTGGTCATTTGGAATGTCCCTGGATTATTCTAATACTGTATTATACTAATAATGAATACTTACAAATGTAAGTTATATTAATGGTTATGATATCTGCTTTGCCAGACATTTAAAACTCTGGAATTGAACTAATAAACTCTCCCCGCCCCTTTTATCCTAATTATCTTGATTACTACAGGAATGAAACCAATGCTGCATAATTTTCAGAAAATCAAAGGACATCTTAATCTCAGCAACATTAGATGAAATAATAGCATTTATAGAGCAAAAGTTCTTTGTATGAACTTCAGAAAATATGAAATATTTTTTTTTTACTTTTTTTTTTTTTTTTTTCAAAAAATGTTTACCCAAAGTTCACATTATACAGCCTCACTATTTTTTACTTCATAGATTCATAGAATCAGAATGGTTTGGGTTGGAAGGGACCTTCAAAGATCATCCAGTCCAACCACCTTAATATAGTTGGATTTTTTTTGTTTTTCTTGTTTATTTTCTACTCTTTAGACTCTTTTGCCACAGCATAAAATTTAAAAGGTCATTTTGGAATAGAAAACCAAAAATGAAAAGAGTAAAAGTACACCCTTCCCTTATTTCAAGTTTAAAAATAAATAATTTATATTGATAAAACATTTGACTATTTAAAAGGAGTTTTCCCTTTTAGAGTTTTCATATTTAAGAGCAATTAAAAACATTTTCAAATTCCAGTAAGCTGTGAAGACAAACTCGGCACATTTTTCTGTGTGTTTTTCTGAATCATATTTTGTATCTTCTTTTTTCTTCCCCCCCCCTTTTTTTTTTCCTCCATCTACATGGCATTTGCTAATGAGAGCGCAGAGTCAGCGCTGTGTGGCACACCAACTGGGAACTGATTGAGACACTCTAAGTGAAGAGACGGGCACAAAACTGCTGGGAGAGTCTTATAGTTTAATTAAAGAATGAAACTGGAGCCAATGCTACAATTTTAAAGCAGTTTGTAGAGTTCACTAACACAGTAAGTTTGCCTAAATACTCATGGTTAGATTTGGCAAAAGGCAAGGTAATTCACCAATCAATAAGAAGACTTCTCTTGAAAATAAAACTGACAGTGATAGATAACAATTTGGGTAATCAACTTGTCACCACTTGAGTGTAAAGAAGTCTTGAAGAGAAAGAAAAATAGTCCTTTATGGCTCCCAACATCATAGATTTATTTACAATTTGTAATTATTGCACAGTATCGAGTCCTGAGCTTGAACAAGACTTTCAACAGAGGAAACTGAACAGGAATCAAAGATGTACGGTGGTAAAATCATAAATATTTAAGATTTGAGAGATCTGGCTAAGAAGTTTATCCTAACTAAAAGAACATTCATTGCAACTGAAAGCTGTGATTGTTTCCAACACCCCTTTCTGAGCTAAGGTTATACTGGCTTTGCCATTCCTGTAGGCTCCACCAAGAGCCATCTTGCTGTATTGCCACATTATTTACTGTCTGGTTCCTTGATTCTTTCTTAGAATTGTGGCAGTTAGCAAGGTCCTTAAGGAGTCTGGCTTTGTTAGCATTGAAATTATTGGTTTTCCTCTCCTTATTAGTTTTGGTGGGTTTGTTTTTTTTGTTTAGTTTTGTTTTGTTTTGTTTTTCCTGAAACAATGGGTAGGCTGAATCTTTGCAATCTCTTGGGAGAGATCAGGGCAGCAGAGGGGGAGATGCTGTCCAAATGTTCTCTCACTATGATCATAGTTAATAAAGCTTCTGTCCTACCTGTCCTATATTGTACTTGTGTTGTTATGCACTTGGAGTTCACAGATATCTGACATACACCAGCATATTTGTCCTGGTGTTTTTCAAGTGTATTTCCAGTTCCACTGATGTCTTCCACTTTCCAGGAACTACCTGGAGAAACCAAGCTTAATTATTTCTGTCTACACATTTCTTTTCTAAACCATGCAAACTTTTATTTAGAGTCCCACAAGTGCAGGAGGTACTTTCCAGGAGATGTTACTGTGTCCAAGAACAAGTCACAGAATACATCTGATTTCATAAAGCAACTTTTATTTGGTGTTTAAGTTCTGGAATACTTAAGAAAACCTTTTTCAAGTACAAATGTATTGTTAATATTAAAGGAAAAAAATTGCTATTATATTAACATATGAAAGACAAGTACGATGAGAAAAGTATTAATGAATGTGCTTAATAGTCTTCTGCTTGAGTTTTTAGAGTAAGTTGTTCTCATGGTGGGATTAAGAGACATACACTGAAATAAAGGGCAGGAGTATCTGATGGATATTAATAAACCCCAGACAGCACCAGGTATAAGAAATGACTACCCTGCTTGCTTTGCCTATGCCAAAGCCCTAGATAATCAGGCTTACTGCTTCTGCCACACATGATGTCAAGGTTTATGCAGCATAAATTACTATGATGTCATAGCCAGACTGCATAAAATACACTGACAAAACATAGTAAGAGCTCCTGCAGTGCTATGTGTAGCATGACTGAAATGTTTTATTCATATGTTTCAATCATTAACCATGTTATATTTTCATATAGGTTAAATAAAAATTTTGAGAACAGCAACATTGATTTATCTACAGGTCAAGTTCTTCACTGAGAAGTCTCACCTTGGTCAAGTCTGTCTTTTTTCATTGATTTATCTTTTGTAATTAATTTGAGACAAAATAATCTGGGTTTTTTACTAATAAAATTATTAGTGTTCCATAAATATTCAGGCATGGGATGAGTGTCTTTTAATGCACTGCATTAAAAATTCAGCATATATCTATATTTACACAGATGATGGTTCTCTGAGAAAAATTAGAATTTTACCTATCTTCTCAAAGAAGTGAAGAGCCAAATAAGGAACATTTTCTGAAGTTATCTGAAAATATCTTCAATGTCATTGAGAATCCAATTTTGAGATTTTGAGATATGTAGAGTGAAGCCCTGGCTTGGCTGAAGGAATTCCACTGTGGAACTCAAGGCTCCTCTTCAACACCCCTGCAAAACAGTTAGATATGTACTAAGGTATAGTAAGAGCAATAACCTTTAGGCCAGTCTGCATGGAGATGCTTATGGGGGAGGAATGAGAAAGATTAATGTAGAGAGTCTTTTACCTCCCAGGGTGCCAAACTGCCCCTTTACCAGCTGCAAAGTAGCTGAGAAGTGGGTGACACTATGCAAATCAGTAATCTACAGTCATGTTTGGCCTTTCCTTTGTGCTTTCGGTGCCTTACTCCGGTCTTGGTTAATGCACGGAGATCAGAGCGGGTGCTTCTACCAGTGCCTCTTAATGGACTCCATCCATTGTAACCATGGAAAAGCAGCCCTTGTGCCTGCGTGGGGAGCTAGAAAAAGTTGCAACAGCACTTTATATTCATAACACAGCTTGTTCTGTGCTGACCTCCCTGTGTAGACAAGCTCTTTATGAGATCATCTGCAGTTTTGATGATAATGGAGGCTTTATTTTCTTCTATTGGGCCTTAGGGTGCAAGAGTTATTGTAAATCCTCTTGCACTTGTGCATGCTATTTCTCTTTATTCCTATCCTAATTTACAATTCCTATCCCCTAGACCAAAATACCGATGTAAATAAGCTTTTTATTTTCATTTTTCAAAGTCATAACTCTACACTGACACAAAAAAATCCACACACTTTTTTTTTTTTCAAGGAAAGTGTTGTGTTTTGTTTTTTTTTTTGTTTTGTTTTTTTTTGTTTGTTTGTTTTTTTGTGTTTTTTTTTTTTTTTTTCAGGGGAGGAGGGGGCTTTACATAAGAAAGGTCAAATGCTCCATCTCACATTTGATTCATTTAATAGCAGGATGCTCTTTCTGGCCATCTGCTTATTGTTGAATTAATTGACAATTAATTGTCTCTTAATTGAAGCATTTGTTTCCAATTTTCAAAGATTAGCAGGGTATTAAACAAGAGAGGTCAACACAATTTAGGAGAATGCTCTAAATTTTGTGTATAGAAGCTGGGAATTGTAGCTTTTATTAAACATCACTCTGGTATAATTTGTGTCATTAAAAGTGGCAATTTCAGCCAATTACTGCAGCTGGTTTGAGTTTACTTGCTTGAATGATTCCTGATTCCAGGACACAAGAAGAGCTGAACTCTCATTATTGCTTTCTACTTTTATGTCTTTTTAAATATAGAATTAAAAATACAAAGTAAACCTGTAAAAATTATTATGTTTTACTGGAAAATATGACTCTTTAATAATAAAACCCAAGCATATGCCAATACCTGTTCATAAAGGCTGACATTAAACCTTAATTAAATGGCTTTTAAACTAAGCCAGACTTGTAAAAGAAAAGACTGATGGTGGTGGAAGCAAGACTAAAGCCCTGGCTCTGCATGAGGGCAGGTGAAATGGTCCTGTATGCTCAAGGGTGATCTGGGGAGACCAGAATCCAGCACAGGGAGCACAAAGATGGAGTTAGTTATATCTGATGTAATTACACTGGGCAGATTATAAAAAGCCTTTAAACCTACAGAAACTGAGCTCTGAAGCCTGTGTGGGACCATTAGATCTGAACCTCAGCACTCTACCAGCCACTGACTTTACCAGTGAGTCACTTTCGGGTGAGCCTTGGAAGTCGTGTTTCACTGATTAATATTGTCAAGAATATACTCAATTGAGTCCATGTCAGCTCAGGACTGCTGATAGCCATCAGTTTAACTTTTGCTTCTGGTTTACATTCCATTAAGTAATTTAAAAGCTTAGATTGAATAAAGCTGTGGTCCCTTAATGCATCTGCTTTATTAAATGGAAATACTAGTTTTGGAGGGTATGTTTTTGAAAGAAATTTTGTGTTTTATTCTCCAGGAAGTTACACACTAAGGAAAAAAGTCATGCCTTAGTTTAATTCATCCCAATCTATAGATTTATTAAACAGTGATTCAGCAGGTTCTGGGGAGAATTTTTTCTCTTACATTTGGGTTTTGATATTGCATGTATCTCTGTACTGAGTAATTTTAGATAAATTTTAGTAAATTTAGATTTGGAAAAGTAGAGCATGTTCCCTAATTTGATGTTACTTTATTTAACAGATCACTGTCTTCTCCCCAGATTTTGGGATGCAGACCAGAAGGGATCTGTTTTTCCCGGTATCAATGCCTAGACATCAGAAGTTGTGCATGTGAACTGATACAAGCATTCATTTGATGACATTATATTCACTATCTAATCACAGAGAAATATCTTCCAAAGCCCAAGCTAACAGAGTTTAGGAGATCAGAAGTATCAGTGCCTGAGTAGATAATACTGATTGTTCAAAGAATACAGTATGCTCTATCTTATTTGATAGAGCAGAAATTAAATTTGATTTTGATGTTTGCCTGAACTCAATCTGTACAAGGATGAATGCATATTCATCTGTTACTGTGTGTGGAAACTCTATAAATTCCACCCTTATCCAGCCAAGACAGTCTTATTCCTCTTTTCTCAGACATATATAATTATGTTCAGAATAGCCACAAGGTGAACCAGGTTACATCAGATAGACTGTGATTAGCATATTTTAAAAACAGAGAAATAAGATACCAAGAAATGTAAAATGTTTTTTCATACTGCCCTTCAATCCTGTGGCACGATGTCTTGTGGCTTTTCTCTGAGCCCTGCTGATCCACAGGGCAGCCTGCAAAGGGTAGCTATTAGACAGATGGTGTAGGATAAATGCAGCGGAAAAAAGGATCAGGTAGCTGAAGCTGCTCAGGACCATAAATTTAGCTTAAAACCTGAAGAAATTAATCCAAAAGAATGGTAAGATACAGATACATTATTTTTCTCCCTGGCTTTGCAGTTTGTCAGTAAAGTGCCTCTCTTGTGTGCAATAAGTGTGAAAAAGAGGACGTTCAGGTGACAGTAGGATGTCAGTGAGTATTGGGGTCTGAATCAGAGTTTGAATGGGAACACAACTCCTACTCACAGTAACTAATAGACAGCATATATTCAGAGAAAAATAAAGTGATAACCCGTGTTACAAAAGCCCAAATTCCACACATGTACTATAAACCAGAAGCAAAGATAAATGTCCTGTTTACTTGGATTCAGCGTAAACCACAGAATCCAACAAATCTTTCCTGACTCGGCCCATATTTAACAGCTGGGAACCTGCTCTCACTAGGCCATGCCTGCTGGCTTCAAATGATTTATTTTTTATTTACTTAAGCATGAGTGGAAAATATGGCCTGATGGCTTTTATTGAATAATGTTGTAGAGGTTTGTTACAGTAAAGATAATTTAGTGGTTCTACATAAAGGTCCTTAAAAAAAAAAGTAATAATTTTGTTAATGGCACCTACACAAATTCACAGAAGCAATGAAATAGAGAATATTTTTATTTTTAAATAATAAGCTTTGCGCAGACCCTTACCAAATGCTGCGCAGAATAATTTTGCAGAGAAAGTAGAATACTTAAAGTTTAAAATGAATAGGACTGTGCAGATGAAAAATAAGGGTTATGTACACTGGAAAAGCATATATATTCTCTTTGGTTGAACAGTCATAAAAGTCCATGTTCATTTCCATATTTATTCATTTAATATGAAAATAATTTTAGACACTATACATCAAAGTTCAGGATAAGACTTCCACTGCAGAAACTTAGGTTATTGGAGAACTGAATTAACCAAATTATCAATGCTGTATATAGAATCATAGAACAGTTAGGGTTGGAAAGGACCTTAAGATCATATAGTTCCAACCCCCTTGCCATGGGCAGGGACAACTCCCACTAAACCCATGTCACTCAACGCTCTGTCCAACCTGGTCTTGAACACCTCCAGGGATGGAGCATTTACAACTTCCCTGGGCAATCTGTTCCAGTGCCTCACCACCCTTACAGTAAAGAAATTCTTCCTCAGATCCAATTTAAACTACACTTAAGTTTTAACCGATTACTCCTTGTTCTATCACTACAGTCCCTAATGAAGAGTCCCTCCCCAGCATTTCTATAAGCCCCCTTCAGATACTGGAAAGCTGCTATGAGGTCTCCATGCAGCCTTCTCTTCTCCAGGCTGAGCACCCCCAACTTTCTCAGCCTGTCTTTATATGGGAGGTGCTCCAGCCCCCTGATTATCTTCGTGGCCCTCCTCTGCACTTGTTCCAACAGTTCCATGTCTTTTTTATGTTGAGGACACCAGAACTGCACACAATACTCCAAGTGAGGTCTCACGAGAGCACAGTAGAGGGGCAGAATCACCTCCTTGACATGCTGGTCACGCTCCTTTTGATGCAGCCCAGGATACAGTTGGTTTTCTGGGCTGTGAGCTCACACTGCCAGCTCATGTTAAGTTCCCCATTGACCAACACCCCCAAGTCCTTCTCCGCAGGGCTGCTCTGAATCACTTCGCTGCCCAACCTGTAGCTGTGCCTGGCATTGCTCCGACCCACGTGTAGGACCTTGCACTTGGCATGGTTAAACTTCATCAGGTTGGCATCAGCCCACCTTACAAGCCTGTCAAGGTCCCTCTGAATGGCATTCCTTCCCTCCAGAGTATGAAACTGAGCCACAGAGCTTGGTGCCATCAGCAAACTGGCTGAGGGCACACTCAATCCCACTGTCCATGTCCCCACAAAGATGTTGAACAACACCGGTTTCAACACTGATCCCTGAGGGACACCACTCGTTACTGGCCTCCAGCTGGACATTGAGCCATTGAGCACAACTCTTTGCGTGCAGCCATCCAGCCAGTTCTTTATCCACCGAGTGGTCCATCTATCAGATTGATGTCTCTCCAATTTAAAGACAAGGATGTCATGTGGGGCAGTGTTTAATGCTTTGCACAAGTCCAGGTAGATGACATCAATTGCTTTACCCCTGTCCATCAGTTCTGTAGCCTCATCATAGAAAGCCACCAAATTGGTTTGGAAGGATTCCCCCTTAGTGAAGTCATGCTGGCTGTCACCAAGCACCTTGTTGTTTTTCATGTGCCTTAGCATGCCTTCCAGGAGAATCTGCTCCAACATTTTGCCAGGCACAGAGGTGAGACTGACTGGTCTTTATTTCTCTGGGTCATCCATTTTCCCCTTCTTGAAAATGGGGTTATATTTCCCTTTTCCCAGTCATCAGGAACATCACCTGACTGCCATGATTTTTCAAATATGATGGAGAATGGCTTAGCAACTTCATTCACCAGCTCCTTCAGGACCCGCGGATGGATTTCATCAGGTCCCGTGGACTTGTATACATTCAGGTTCCTAAGATGGTCTCGAACCAGATCCTCTCCTATAGTGGGCCCGGGGTCTTCATTCTCACAGTTCCTGTGTCTGCCTTCCAAGACTTGGGTGGTGTGGTCAGAGCATTTGCCATTAAAGACTGAGAAGAAGAAGT
The DNA here is from genome assembly GCA_039720435.1 of Amazona ochrocephala. NCBI lineage: Eukaryota > Metazoa > Chordata > Aves > Psittaciformes > Psittacidae > Amazona > Amazona ochrocephala. The sequence continues at coordinate 37,850,332 of CM077881.1, forward strand.
CATTAAGAACCTCATTCTTCTCCAAACCCACGGTAGCCAGTTCTCCTGACAGCTTCCAGAGAAGGCCCACATTGTCCCTAGCCTGTCTTTTATTTGCAATGTACCTATGGAATCCCTTCCTGTTACCTTTAACATCCCTATCCAAGTTTAATTCTAACTGGGCCTTAGCTTTCCTAACCTGGTCCCTAGCTTCCCGGACCACATCCCTATATTCTTCCCAGGCCGCCTGTCCTTGCTTCCGCCTTTTATAAGCCTCTTTTTTTCCCTCTAAGTTTCCACAGCAACTCAACAGTTGGGAATGAATTTTCCCAATGCTTTCCAAGTAACATTCTGGTATGTCAAGAATTAGACTAGAAAAAATCCATAACCACACAAAACATGACATTCTCCCAGAAATATTTGGTTCACTGTCAAAATTAGTTCAGGTGAGATAAATAGTCTTAACTTACTGAATTTCATTGACTAATTGCAAAAATTAGTAGGTTTGCTATCCAAAACCTAAAAAGTTGTTTTGCACTCCATGTCCTAAACCCCGAATAGTTGTCTATGTCATGTCATTGAAGTAACACACAAGATGAACATCAACTCTTTTAGCTTTATACTTTTATAACTTTTTTTTATGTGGCCTGGTACGTTGAGGGGCTGTTGTGTCAATAGACACAGCCTGGGAAAAGCTCCAAATAACGACTCTGTGATGCTTTTATTAACTATGCATTCTTGCAAGCACATCTTTGCTAAAATTGTTCTCACATTTTCCTCAAATTGATATTAGTAATTTTCATCTTATTGGTGAAATTTAAGCATGAACATAATTTCTAAAGGGAATTCCTGCAGGTACTCTAAATGTTTTTAAATATCATTGTTTTCCTTTCTAACAGGTAAGGCTATTAATAAAGTCCTCATAGACTTTGATCAATGAATCTCCACCACTCATTCCCTTACATCAAGCAAATTTCTGAAGCCTATATTTTTCTTCTTGCAATTTGGGAAAACTTAATCTTACATAAAATCAATGCATATCGCAGCTAGTTAAATGTTGCTTCTTCCTGATACCCCTTTGAACTGGCAAACTGTTCAGCAAGATACAGAGCCACGTGGGTTGCACTTACTTTAAATGTTCAGAATCTCATTTCATTCCTTGTTAAATTGAACAGAAAAATTTGTCAGTTTTACCCTGGATGATATTAAATAGGTGTCTTGTTCCCACTGTGAGTGAAACCCTTGCAGAAGAGAAAAATGTGGGATGTGCAATGTGCCGCCACAGTGTAAAAAATGTCTGGCTTGTGTTACAAATGGTTTTATCTGTTTCAAGTCCATTGAAGAGAAAAATAATTTAAATTTTTGTGGAGTAATGTTCTAGCATATAAAATAACTGTCAGCTCCGGACCACCAAATGTAACAGGTCTCTTAAGACAGTAATATTGGGGGAAAATGCTGTGTTTCCAAAAAGGACTTCAGTTTGTGTGGTATAATACTGGTAGCTTCATGTTGACAATTTTAAAGTGTCCTTGAAATTTACAAATATTATCAATGGCAAATTTCTATAAAACTGTTATACTTGGAGGCATTATGTATGATATCTCATATTGAAATAGATACTCATCACAGAAATAAAAATTAGTTTTCAAATTACTGAAAATAATCCTAATCTGAACATCTTGGATATGTTCAAAAAACTTCAACTCCTTATTACTGTTAATGCTCTCAAACATGAAGGCTTGGTACATCACATCATTGACACTTTGCAAGCAGTGTCTTTGCAATTTCAAATTGGTCACGAGCCTGATCAAAGTGGGACAAAAAAAATAAGAGGGGACATTAAATTGAAATGACCAGATATAGACATAATGATTAGCAGATACACTGGCTTCATTTAATGAAAAAAAAAAAAAAGTATTTTTGAGGTGTTTGCGTTGATTTTTAGTATTATAGCTCCACATATATTCATAAAGCATATATCGCATACAAAATAAAACTTTTGGTTAAGCAGTATATTAATTGTGACGTTAAATGCTTCAGAAATAAGAAATGCCAAGTATGCAATTGTCTGTGCAATTTTATCTTTGCTCTTTTGCATATCTACCCTACAACCACTCAACAGGTGTTGCTGCAGGGGTAGCGATAATGGCCAGAGTGCTTACATAGGTTGTGACAGTCCCCTTGTGGTTTACGGGCACAGCAAAAAGCTGGTCTTGCTTCTGCTCAGTCTCTCAACAGTCCTTATTTGTTGCTCTTCACAGAAATAAGTTTTACACTGTTATGAAGACTCTTCTAAGCACAGCCACAATTTTATTTTCTGATTTGAAGTGAAACCTACATTAGAAAACCAGTTAATGTTTCAGAGCTTATTCAGATTAAGAAAGAGAGGCATACCTGTTAAAGTTTCTAATCTAATAATTTCTATTAATTCCAATATCTCATGCAGTGGTGATAATATTTCTTTAGAAGTATTCTTACATCTCATTTTTCAGCTTTATACTTTTGTATTCCTCCTGTTCAGGACATGCTCAGTCTTTGGAAGGAAGTAGCAATGTGATCCTGAGATCTATAGCTCTTCTGTGGATACTCAGGTTCTGCTCTGGCAAGAATATTAAATTAGACAGAATTTTCAGGGTTCTTATATTTTTTACCACTGTTTTCTTGAAGAGTTGTAGACCCAGCAAAGCTACTGTCTGTGCTACAGGTACATAAGAGAGTGCAGACTCAAGGCATTATATTTGCTCCAGGCCTGCAGCTGATGCACTTCTGCAAGCTCATCCAGCCGCTTTTCTTGCTTGGTGAGCTGTTTTATAATTCCTCACATCAGCTCATCTTGGAAACAGGTGAGTGTTAATGCTGGTACAAGAAAGCAAGCAGAAGCATGTAAGACATCAGCTCATAATGCTTTAAATTCTCATGACACACTGATGAAGCAGAGCTGCCGCTGTGACTTGCAGATGTGAATCAGCTGTAGGTTATGTGATCTGTGGCGGCCAGGTAAAAGAAAAATATACTGTACGTAACATGTACTGCATAGAAATGCCCCCATTTCAGATTATAATTTTGCAGAGAAAGAAAGTACAGAAGCCTCCAACCATTTCCTGATGGATTCCCTGACATTATGATTGGGTTTCCACAAATATTTCAGAAAGATGTATTTCTGATATTTTATTTCATTAATAAGAAGTGTTATCATAATTACCAGTGCCACAGTACAGAAAGCACTGTTGTAAAATAACTCATCAGGAAATAACATGTATGACATAAAGATTGCATTAACAGTGAAGTTCTTTCCCTGTGTTCAACTGGTATATCAGCTAGAGGACATATAAGGCTCTGATTTAAATGTATCATTATTGTGTGTTTGTTTCTTTAGTCTTATTATAAAGTTAAAGAAATACTCCTGTCAAATTCATTTGGCTAGAGCCAAACAAGGGCAATCCCAAGAAACGAATTATTTTTTTATCTACTGTGACTGATCTTAAACTATGCTAGAGGAAGCACCTCCATTTCCTTTATTCGGAATTAAAGGACATTTCTATCACAGAATCACCCCTGTACTACAGCATTAACTTCATTTTTATAGTCATCAGACAGAGAAGGTAACAGGGAAGGGGAAGCATGAGATTTTTAATTGAGTCCTTTATTGGAACCTCTATTGAGAGCCAGGCAAAGCAATTTGTTGAAGGGATTCAAAGACTGTGAGAGAATTATGTTTATTAGATGTGTTCAATAGCTACTTTTGAAACTCTACAAAAGGAGAGTAGCCTTGCCGGTTCACTATCTGAACCAGCGAGAAGCGAAGGTGGGAGCAGAGTTTATAGTATGTGTATTAAAGCTGTTTCACAGATGTTAGCCCCTTGATCATCCTTGTGGTCCTCTTCTGGACTTGCTCCAAGAGCTCCATGTCTTCCTTATGTTGAAGACACCAGAACTGTACACAATACTCCAAGAGGGATCTCACGAGAGCACAGTAGAGGGGCAGGATCACATCCTTCAACCTGCTGGTCATGCTTCTTTCGATTCAGCCCAGGATATAGCTGGTTTTCTGGGCTGAAAGCGCACACTGCTGCCTCATGTTCAGTTTCTCATTGACCAACACCCCCAAATCTTTCTCCACAAGGCTGCCCTAAATCTCTTCTCTGCCCAACCTGTAACTGTGACTGGGATTGCCCTGACCCAGGTGTAGGACCTTGCACTTGGCTTGGCTGAGCTTCATGAGGTTGGCATTGGCCCACCTCTCAAGTGTGTCAAAGTCCTTCTAGATCCCATCCCTTCCTCCAGCTTGCCAATCGGATTACACAGTGTCATCGGCAAACTTGCTGAGGGTGCACTGAATCCCACTGTCCGTGTCACCGACAAAAATGTTGAACAAGATCGGTCCCAACACCGACCCCTGAGGACACCACTCATTACTGGTCTCCAATCGGACATCGGGCTGTTGACTACAACTCTCTGCATGCGGACATCCAGCCAATTCTTTATCCACTGAGTGGTCCATCCATCAAATTTATGTCTTTCCAGTTTAGAGGCAAGGATGTAATGCCAGACAGTGTCAAACTCTTTGCACAAGTCCAGGTAAATGACATCAACTGCTCTGCCCCTATCTTTCTACAGTTCTGTAGCCCCATCATAGAAGTCCACCAAATTGGTCAGGCATGATTTGTCCTTAATGAAGTCATGATGGCTGTCACCAACCACCTTGTTATCTTTCACATCCCTTGCCAGATTTAATTCTAACTGGCCCTTAGCTTTCCTGACCTGGTCCCTAGCTTCCCAGACAACATCCCTGTATTCTTCCCAGGCTGGCTGTCCTTGCTTACACCTTTTACAAGGTTTTTCTTTCCCCTACTAAGTTTTCTCAGCAGCTTCTTATCCATCCATGGAGGTCTCCTGGCCCTCTTGCTGCATTTCCTTTTTAGGAGCTTCCTAGGAGCGAAGCTCCTAAGATTGGAGCAGGTGATCTTTGAATATCAACCAACAATCTTGGGTCCCCCTGCCCTCCAGGGCTTTATCCCATGGAACTTCACTAAGCAGGTTCCTGAAGAGGCCAAAGTCTGCTCTCTTAAAGTCCAGGGCAGTGAGCTTGCTATGTGCCCTTCTCACTGTCCTAAGGATCTCAAACTTGACCATCTCATGATTGCTATAGCCGAGGCTGTTCTGGAGCAACACATTCCTAACAAGCTGCTCCTTGTTGGTGAGGACGAGGTCAAGCATGGCACCTCTCATTGTTGGTTCTTCTATTACTTGCAGGAGGAAGTTGTCTTCCACACAATCAAGAAACCTCCTGGATTGCTTGTGCTGGCCCATACCGTCCCTCCTACAGATACCACGATGGTTGAAGTCCCACTTGAGGACAAGGGCCTGTGAGCGTGAGGCTGTTCCTATCTGTTCATAGAGCGCTTCATCCACAGAGTCCTCCTGGTCAGGCAGCCTGAAACAGATCCCCACAGTAATGTCCCCCATCACTGTTGCTGCTTTGACCCTGACCCACAAGCTCTCTGATGACTCATCACCTGTCCCCAGAGTTTCATACTCTCCAGCCTATGATTGACACAAATAGATACTCCCCCTCCCCTTCTGCCTGGCCTGTCTTTCCTAAAGAGCCTGTAACCTTCCATTCCAACACTCCAGTCATAGCAGCTGTCCCACCGTGTTTGTCTGATGCCAATGACATCATATCCCTGTAGACATGCACACATCTCTAATTCCTCTTGTTTACTCCTCATACTATGGGCGTTTATATAGAGGCATCTGAGCTTAGCTCCAAATAGTGGACTCATTAGCTGGAGCAGCTGAAATAGCGCTGTATCACTCCAAACATTTGTTACAGGTGCTGGCAACTGGCTGGGAGTGTTGGGATGGAATGATGACCCCCTCCCCTAACAAAACTAGTTTAAAGCTGCCTTGACCAGCCTGGCAAATATCCTACCAAAGCAGCTCTTCCCCTTCCTTGTCAGAACCAGCTCCAGCAGCCTCCAGTAGACCTGGCCTCACAAATCCAGCCCCATGTTCTAAAAAACCAAACCCCTGACTATGGCACCACCATTATAACCATTTATTAACCTGCCAAATCCGCCTAGCCTTTTTAAGGTTCTCCCCTTTGACCTGGAGGATTGATGAAAAAACTACCTGAGCTCCAGAGCCCCTAAGTATCTCTCCCAAGGCTCTGTAGTCCTTCTTAATGTTCTCCAGGCTACTGCTGTCTGTATTACTAGCACACACATGGACCACAAGATGTGGGCAAGTCAGCGGGACTTAACAGACCAGGCGGCCCCTCAGCAACACCTCTGATCCAAGCCCCTGGTAGGCAACACACCTCCCTTGAGACTGGGTCAGGCTGACAGATGGGCACCTCTGTTCCTTTCAAAGTAGAGTCCCCTTACTACTATGGCCCGCCGCTTTTTCCTGGCAGCACCAGTAGCGATCCTCTCTCCTAGAGCATCAGCAGGATGTTCATTTGGTGCATTATGTGTTTCCTCATTAGCCCCCTGCAGAACTGCGAAGCTCTTTGTTTTAATTTGTCCTCTTCCTCCTTTTTTTGTTGTGTTTGTTTGTTTTTACTAGCTCCCAGCTTCCTGGATTAATGTCCTCCTTCTTTCCTGCGATATGGTGGACACCTTTCGCCCCTGCTTGGGCGTGGAGCAAGCAGTCCAGCTCCCCCTCAACTTCCCTGACATCTTTTACCCCAGTGACAGCGTCCCGCAGCTCAGCCCCTGCTGCAGCAGGACCTCCACCAGGGCTCACCGAGTGCAGCCCTGCCCATCGTGCACCCTCTCCTCACCAGAGCAGTGCAGGCACTCTCTACGCCCCGAGCTCTGGACTGCACCCTCCCCTCTCATCGGCTCTGTCGGGTGCCGACGCTGCCACCGCAGGGGCAGCCAAAGCATACCTCCCAGACAGGGCCCTGCCCCTGAGGCGAACGCTCGCTCCCCGGGCCGTATTTTACCCGCTCAGGGCGGTGCGGTCCCTCCTGGCACCGCCCCCTGTGAGTCCCAGCTAGCCTCGGCGGAGCTGCCGGCTCCTGGGTAAGGCTTGGCGAGGGATTGAGGCTCCTTCAGTGGCTTTCGCCGCCCAGAACTGAGGTTTCCGGTCGCGGGGTTTCCTCGCTCTGGGGTTGAAGGCGTCCTTTTTGGAGCAGCTCACCTTGGCAAATGACCTTCATATTTTTGAGTATGAATTACAGCACTTCTCCTCACAGAAACCGAGGAAACAACTGGAAATGAGGGATCTGACAACAGCGTCTTTTTTAGTATTACTTTGCCCAGGGGATTCTGACTGAAAGCCAAGAGTGGGTTCTAGAGAACCCAATTAACAAACACAGGCTCTTTCAAGGTCATGTTAAAGCCTCATTCTGTGGCATGGTTATAATATACCTATATGAATATGCTACACGTAAAATATGCGTATATACTTTGGAACTTTGCAGCAGAATATATGTAGTGACAGCAAAGTTTTTTATAGTAATACAGAACAGCAAGGATTTGCAACCTAGCAGCTTTATTTAGCAATTTTTAAATATTGAGTCTTAAAACATTTGAAAAAATGTAAGGACAAAATATTTTTTTCACTGCAGTAAATAACAAGGTACTTTCTCTGGGTCTGTCTGGCTGAAAACTGTTGTTTTCTTTTTCTTTTTCAGTTAATGTTAAGCCAAATGAATTTCCTTGTGCCAGTAAAATGGAGGGCAGGGAAACATAGCTAGTGGCTTCAGCCAGCAGTGTGTTATCCATTGCCCAGCTGTCTCGTGCTTCGGAGTTCTTTCTGCCTGTTTTGAGTGATTAAACCCAGATTTCTCAGTGCCAGTCAACATGTACTTACTTCATGCACAGATAGCAAATTAAAGCATGAAGCAAAAAGAGGATTTATATGCAGAAGCAGCATTATATATTTTGGCTATTTTAGCCTTGGATACTGCAAGTTTGGCAGGCCAGAGTTCTCAGCATGATTCTGGTGAGACTTACCCACTGCATTGGCCCTGTGAATTTAGAAAGTTGAAAAGTCTGCTTCTAGTGTGACCAGATTAATTCCAGCGATGAGCAGCAGTCATGGGTTGTCCTCTGCATCATGGTTTTGCATTTCTTCTCCGCCTCTGTCAATAGCTGAGGAAAGTCCTTGGAGGCTGGACCTACCCAGGACTTTACTTCTCCTTTTTCTCTCTTAGTATCAAGAAGGAGAGCTTCTGCCTCCTTATTGGAGATATTTGCCATTTATTAACAAATAACTCTTTGGGCTTCTGTAAGGGTCCTTGGCATCTTTCTCTATGCCGCTGTGACCTTGTTGTGCCTCAGAGCCTTCTCCTCTCAAAGCCTTTGGTAATTTAACTCGGTGTCTTTGGGCCAGAAAGTATCACCCAGGTGAACTGTGGTGAATGTGATACTAATATAGCAGGACTGATCTAGTCCTGTAATTTTGTAAAGAACTACACTGGTAAAACCAAGTGATTATGCATAAAAAGTGATTGGTCTTACGAGTTATTAAGGAAAGTATGTGGTTACTGTGGTCTTTTATTTCACTATATTCACGACTCCCTTTGGGAAACGCATATTAGGTGAATCAGTGTGCTTAAAATGCACGTCAGATGGTAGTAAATAGCATGCTGCATTTTATAAAATCGTTTGTGGTTTATTTTTCCAGTATTATTTTCTCTTTCTACACCCTAAAATTTGTCTTTTGGGGGGTCAGGGAAAGCATAAAAGCCACTTTGTGAATCTGAAAACTTCTGTGCACTCTGGGAGTGAGTTAGAGAGCAAAATGTGATGTAATTGGCTCACATACACTCAGTGAAAATTAGGGAGATCACCGTATCTCACTGTTCTCTTAATATTTGGTTAATTTTTATAGTGCCCTGATAATGCTAGAATAGGCTGTATAATCCCTATTTCATACCTTTGTGATTCATATCTTTTGTCTCATAAATGTCACTTCAGTAGAATATGTTGCTTTTGAGAAAGAAAAGAAATAACATTTTTGATGCATCTTGAAAAAACTCTGTCTCAGATCTATCTCATATCCCTCTTTGATAACAAATGCAAAAGAACCGTATGAGCAAGCTATGATGCACTTATATTACTGTTGTGCCTGCAGGGTGGGTGATTGTAATATTTTATAGTAAATTTTAGAAAAATTAACTGCTCCAATAAATTTCATATTTTACAATGAACACACTCAATATGTTAATCTTTTATATGAGCATTGTTCATAAGAAATATACATGGTGGATAGTTAAGACACCCCTGTAAGGCACTAGAGCAATACACTTCTATTTCAATTTAGGGTAGCCAAGAAGTTTTATTCTTTAAGGATATTGTAAAACCTAACTAAATGAAAGGTGTTAAATGGTGAATTTACATTAAGGTGTGTTTCATTAAAATGTTACTGGAAGGTGATTCTGCTTTTTTAACTCTTAGTGTATTTCTGAAGGTATAGTGTAAAGCTAGGAAATTTATACTGGCACTGAACAAGCCTTTGCACATTTATTGCTTAATTGAAGATAATTGGCCTGGCTATAGAAGTTTAGACCTTGACATTCCAAGATCATGACATATAAAGGTTAAGTATCACTTCCAGTAAAATCTTCTCAGGGAATTTAAAAGTTGCAATACAAAGTTTGGTAGGACATCTAATATTCTTGCTGTCTGCAATTTTTATATTTTTTAAGTTAAGCTTAATACAGCATTTGGTTTTATTTATAACATATATACCCTGACCAAAAATTATTATTAAATTGCTTAATGTTGCTTTAGTAACTGCATACCTTTTTGGCATTTTTTTTCTATATGGCAACTGAATTGTTAGCTATCTCTATATAGTATAATTACTTGACATAGAAAAGGACAATAAGGATATTCTATGAAAACAGAAATAATCAGGAAAAAAATTATTTCCGTCTGCAAATTAATATGCTAATGGGACAAACAAGTTGTCCATCATATTTGAAAAATCATGGCACTCAGATGAAGTTCATAACTGGAAAAAGAGAGACGACCCTCATTTTCAAGAAGGGGAAAATGGATGACCCAGAGAAATACAGACCAGTCAGTCTCACCTCTGTGCCTGGCAAAATCTTGGAGCAGATTCTCCTGGAAGACATGCTAAGGCACATGAAAAACAACAAGGTGCTTGGTGACAACAACCATAGCTTCACTTAGGGCAAATCGTGCCTAACCAATTTGGTGGACTTCTATGATGGGGCTACAGAACTGTAGATGGGTAGGGGCAAAGCAGTTGATGTTGTCTACTGGGACTTGTGCAAAGAGTTTGACACTGTCCCACATGACATCCTTGTCTCTAAACTGGGAAGACATAAATTTGATGGATGGACCACTCAGTGGATAGAGAATTGGCTGTATGGCTGCATGCGAAGAGTTGTGGTCAACAGCTTGATATCCAATTGGAGACCGGTAATGAGTGGTGTCCCTCAGGCATCAGTGTTGGGACCGATCCTATTCAAAATCTTTGTCAGTGACATGGACAATGGGATTGAGTGCACCCTCAGCAAGTTTGCTGATGACACTAAGCTACCCGGTTTGGTTGACATGCTGGAGGGAAGGGATGGGATCTAGAAGGACCTTGACACACTTGAGAGGTGGGCCAATGCCAACCTCATGAAGTTCAGCCAAGCCAAGTGCAAGGTCCTACACCTGGGTCAGGGCAATCCCAGTCACAGTTACAGGTTGGGCAGAGAAGAGATTTAGGGCAGCCTTGTGGAGAAAGATTTGGGGGTGTTGGTCAATGAGAAGCTGAACATGAGGCAGCAGTGTGCGCTTTCAGCCCAGAAAGCCAGCTATATCCTGGCCTGCATCAAAAGAAGCATGACCAGCAGGTTGAAGGATGTGATCCTGCCCCTCTACTGTGCTCTCGTGAGATCCCTCTTGGAGTATTGTGTACAATTCTGGTGTCCTCAACATAAGAAAGACGTGGAGCTCTTGGAGCAAGTCAAGAGGAAGACCACGAGGATGATCAGGGGGCTGGAGCACCACCTGTATGAAGACAGGCTGAGAAAGTTGGGGCTCTTCAGCCTTGAGAAGAGAAGGCTGCGTCGAGAGCTCATAGCAGCCTTCCAGTATCTGAAGGGGGCCTACAAGGATGCCAGAGAGGGACTCTTCATCAGGGACTGTAGCAACAGGACAAGGGGAAATGGGTTTGAACTTAAAGAGAGGATGTTCAGGTTAGATATAAGGAAGAAGTTCTTTACTGTAAGGGTGGTGAGGCACTGGAACAGGTTGCCCAAGGAAGTTGTGAATGCTCCATCCTTGGAAGTCTTCAAGGCCAGGCTGGACAGAGCCTTGGGTGACATGGTCTAGTGGGAGGCATCTCTGCCCATGGCAGGGGAGTTGTAACTAGATGATGTTAAGGTTCTTTCCAACCCTAACTGTTTTATGATTCTATGATCCTATGAAATAGCCGCTATTCAAAATCACGACACTAATAATTTTTTTCTTTTTTTAGAATTGCTACCTCAGAACTATATACCATAATTTAGTGACAATGCTAGTTTGATATAATGTATTTTGTGACGTGCTGTAATGAACACTATGACTGAGTTAACTCTCAGCTGGTGCTAGAATGAACTTGGTTCCTGTAGGTAAGCTGTATTAAAAACCTAACATTGTGTCTTTGAGTCATAGGTTTGCCATGGAGACACAGTGGATATTCTAGTGCTATATATGCCATCCAAAAATTATATCTATTAATTTGCATCACATTTCTATTAGAAAACAATATTTTTAGGTATTTATGGCTACGCTGTAAAGCATGGTCTGAGTGAAATGCAGAGACTTTCATCTTATCTAACAAGTTTGCCCCTCACATTTTCAGACAGAACCAATTTGTTTTATTATATTGTGTGATGTTTGCACTGCAGTTAATAGTTACAAACACAACATGAAAGATTGCACAGGTCGTGTAATATGGACATCTATGCTACCTCAGACGAGGATTAATCAGGCTGCAAGTTTGCAATTAGTTTGAAGAGGTCCAAGTATGTGTTAGCATCGTCCCTTCATCCCCTTTTCTGTCTGTGTAAAATATCTAGGCATTTCCCACATAAGTCAGCAGTTCTGCTTTTGAGTGACCTTATAGTGAGCTGGACCAGGAGCTGATGTGACTGAAAATTAAGATAGGTTTAGGAAAGAAAAGAAAAAGGATAAGAAAGAAAATTTCTCAGCAATGTGGTTATCAGTGCTGGCACAAGAGAGGTGCTGGAAGTATGTGGCCAAGACAAGAGAAGATCTTAAACCTTAATAAAACTGTGTGTTCAGTTTTATTTTTTTTGACATAGGAAGGCAAAAAATTTCATTTCAAGGAAAAGGGGGGAGGCTTTGCACTATTTTCCCAATGGCATGTACTGTTCATCTTCAGTTTTCATCATGTGAGCTGCCAAAGGTCATTTATAGCCACATGAATAATCAGAAAATATTCTCACGCAGGTGGGTGTATTCTCTGCTAATCACATTTGTCCTGAAGTCAGAGGGAAAAATGGAGTAGAGAAAGTGATTAAAAAACAGAAACAACACATTGTTAATTACTCCAGCATCTGATTTCAGACTTAAAACTGAACAACCCTTATTACTGAGATGGTGTTAAACCACTGATTTTTAAATAAAATCTTCATTTATTCTGTACATATATGTGGCAGTTACCACCTTGCATATTCTCCCAGAACTCTTCTGTTTCCTTAATTATTACTAGCATTTTTTTTCCAAACTATTTTTCTTATGGACCCCATGATACAATTGCTTTGTGCCTGGGGTCACTGCTAATTCCTGATGGGAACCTTCTCCTCTGAAGGGCAATATCTTCTGCAGGAGAAGAAAACTTGTCTTCATACCTCTGCTATGCTGTGTGCTGAGCAGCCACTTCACCCCCAGCACAATCACAAATGGTATTGCCATAGCTCTCGGTACTTTCTGACTGACTTTGTAAGTAGTGCTTGCTGTGACACTAAGTTTTTTTAGTTGCATATATATATATATGATATATATATATTTCATTATATATTATATATATATTTCAATAAAGATAACCTTCTGGGTGAAGAGGGGTACTACTGCAGCAGTGAAATCTCTAAGACTTTTACTGGGGAGACATCTAAGCGATTGTATTGGTGGTATTTATAGACCTTTTGCACTACAGGAACTGAAGAAAAGGCCTGCAGTGAATGTGAGAACTTGGACTGGCCCTTACCTGGCTAATACTGTATCTTAACAGTGCTTTGAGAGGCTTGAAAATAGTAATACTTTTAAGTTTGACACAGAACAAAATTAGACATTGACTAATAATAATTTATGATAACACCTTACTTGCAGTGAGGTGTTTATCCAATCAGCTCCTGAGACAACAAAATTATTGTCTTGTCTTTTGTAAAGCTGTGATCAAGCACTTCAGTAATAAACTCTGTTTTCAGGCTTTTATAATGGAGTGCAGAGGAATATCTGGGGATATTTTGGGGTTAAACATGGTATATTGTTGAAATACCTCATCACGTATGCAACCAGTTTTAAAGTAGCTGAACTGGGATTTATTCTTTTTTTATATTTTTTTTTCATGGGAAATGCATTGAAAACTGCTACAGGCAGGTATTTTATTTTCAAAGGTGGATTAATCCATTTAACAGACTGAGGCAATTTGAATGCTGACCAAGGCTCCAGCACCTGTATTAGGGCAATCATTATCTTTCTTTAAAAAAAAAAAAAAAAAAAAAAAAACAAAAACCCAAAAAACACCTCACAGTGGTCATGGGGAGATACTGGAATCCTTCTATAGCAGTCTCTGAACTTCCGTAATGAAAAGATGCACCCTGCTGCAGAAAGTTCATCTTAAACTTAGTTTTGCAACTGACTGTGAAGTCATGGCCTCAGTTTTTCAGCACTGTATGGGAGAAGGGTGGTGGAGAGCTCACAGACAAAGCTGATGGAAACACATACATGGATGAGCCCTTGGTTCTAAATTGTTGGGAACTTTTTCCTTCAAGGTCAAGTGAAACTTGCTCTCTGCCAGAAAGACGCAGCCTGTGCACATATGTCAAGTAACATAACTTTTATGGACTGTGTCTCTCAAAATCTCTGGCTGGTGTAAACTTCTTCAGTTTATGCCAGTAGGAAGCACGTTATACCTTTACTTCATTAAAATAAGACTATAGAATAACCTTTCTGAGGCAAAAACTAGGGGGACAATTAAGGGGGTTTGTGTATTCTCATATTTTTTCAAAGAGGAACCTCCAACCCCTCTTTGCTCTCTTTTGTACAAAAGAGGTTTTAACTGCATGGAGGGCAGTGTCTCCACCATAGCTAGATTGACTGAGGGAATTGGGGTTGTTTATCCTGGGGAAAAGGAGGCTTAGGGGAGACTTTATTGCTCTCTACAACTACGTGAAAGCAGGTCATAGTGAGGTGAGGGTCAGTCTCTTCTTCCAAGTAACAAGCTGTGGGACAAGAGAAAATGGCCTCAAGTTGTGCCTGGGGAGGTTCAGACTGGATATGAGGAAAAAATTACTTCATCAGAAGTCTTGTCAAGCATTGGAACAGATTGCCCAGGGAAGTGTTGAATTCATCATCCCTGGAGATATTTAAAAGGCGTGTAGACGTGGCACTGAGGGACGTCTAGGGAGTTTAGTGATGGACTTGGCAGTTCTAAGTTAACAGTAAAGATCTTTTCCAACCTAAAAGATTCTATAATTCTATGATTCTAAAAGTCTAGTTGAAATTACTCTGGACATGCCTGGGATCATCCTGACCTAGCTGACAAATGATGGAGCCTTGCAAGGAGGTCATCTATGAGAAAAAAATCTATATGTTTCAGGATATACCTTACTGAGCAAATAGGAACATAAAATTTTCATTGTAACTTGAATATAAGGTTAGCCATGAGAAAAGAAAATGTATGCAAGAAAGGTATCTCATAATGGGAACAGCTTGGTTCCTGACACTATATCTACCCGTGTGTCTGGCTGTGACTGAAGAATAACTGCCAAAGTGTCACTCTGGGACATGCGTCATAAAAAGATACATGAGCAGGTACTCAGGTGTCCACAGCCCTGTGGGAAGCTTGTGTTGTGCCCACCAAGAATATATCTCCCTCATAGGAGACAAATGGTGGGTGTGCCAAGCACAGGTTGAATAGACTTTACATCATGAAGAACCAACAGATGGCATTTCCCTAAGAGCATGAGAACTGTGTTCTGGGATGACCATGATTCCTTTCCAGGACATGTTGGCCCCTCCTGCTCCTGTTTGTGCTGTCATGGCTGAAGATGCACTCCTTAAGCCTAGTAGCTTTTAGAGCCGTTTTAGAGAGGACCTGCTTTCTCTTTTACAAGGATGAGTAGGAGTTATTGTTCCTCCTGAGACACATACTTTGCCTGAACTGCAAAGGGGACTCAGCAAAGCTCTCCTCTCCCTGTGTTTGTAAAAAATTCCTGTTTGCAAAAGACCTTTCTTGCAGTACTGGCTTATCTTCTCCCAGCTATCATCTAAACTGTCAGAATATGAAAATAAACATGGTGATTTGGTCAGTGATGGCTGCTAGCCCAGGAAAGGTAATGCTGACCAAACCTGCAGCATGTTTTGAAGCTTGCACTTGGATGACTGCCTCTGACCTCGGAGATGGTGCTCTGCTTATGGCAGCAGGGGAGCAGACACTGGTGCCCAGTATTTTCTACCAACCAGCTGGTCTAATCACCCTTTCTGTGCCTGTTCATGATGCTGCTTCCCACTCAAGATTTTGGATATGCTCAGTTGTTTAAGAACCTAAAACTCAGATACATCCTGCCCCAAATCATTATAGTGCATAGGATATCCACATCTTTTCCTTTCTTGCCATTTCTGTTAAAACATCTTTTCCATGTAGCTAGACATCCAAGTAGTTAATGATACCCACCAGACTTATATTAAAAACTAGCAGGTGTGGCATCTTCAATGTACTTTTCTAAGTTATGATACTTTCACTATATGATGTGCTCCTTAAAATATTTAGTATTTTAGCTTTAAAATCATGTTAAAATAGAATGTTCAAAAATCTAACAGTTTTCAAAAAGACCTTGGCTTTTTTATCTTTTTTTTTTTTTCTTGGTGCAGAAGAAAATACAAAGAACCTTGGCAAATAATTAAACATTCTAATTTGAGATGATCTTTGATTAATGAAGAAGCTGCTTTCGAATGCTCTTCTCTGGCTCTAATAATTGATCTCTAATTGTCACATCTAAAGGTTATATATTGCCTTTCCTCATGATTGTGTCCTCCTAATGCCTTATAACTCAGATCCAGCTATTAGCAGCGTTCATTAATTCATCTTGAAAATGCTGTGAACTTTCCAAGTTGAAATAGTGCTTTATAACACCCAAGTTTATTTTTATATTAGTGTTGAGTGTCTTGAGAAAATCACACCAAGAGATGTCTCAAACATGGTGTGCAATTGTTCAATTCTAAATTATTTTAGAATTTATGTATAAACTATTTGAGGATGTTGGACAGGAGAGGTGTAGGAGGATAACCTAATTAAAAATAATAGCACAAGTGTTTTTGTTCTCTTATTGCAGGTAAGCAGATAGTGGATTTGCATTTAAGTGTGTGATGTCTAACTGGTAAATGCATTTATGCAAAAAATACAGAATTATAGGATTTAGGATCTGGTGAAATGTTCATGATGATACAAAAACTCTGGGCAGTTACAGAGGAATTTTACTTGGATCTCTAACAATCTTGGACAGCTAAACATATTTGCTTAATTGCTTACCTAGTTGAGAGATGAGGCTTCTCCGTAGCGTGTTAACTCATTTCTGACATATGCTGATTTTTGACCTTTTTCTAATTTGGTAAGACAAACCCTTTTAACCTGTTGCTTGGCAGGTTTCCTTTTATATACCTTAAAGAAAATTGGCTAAATTTCTTTGGTTTCCCTACTAGACATTAAAATATGTGCCCCAAAAGTTAGTGTGTGCCTGGTGCTTTACAACAGCGTTACAGCATCAAAGGCTTGTGCTTACCTAGCACATTTTCTGCATAGTTTGATATTAAAAATTGCATAAGGTATGTGCATGAGCACAGATTTTTACAAATATGTCTAATTAATACTATTTGAAAATGTTTTTGCTTCATTTGCTCCTGAATTTTTCAGTCTAATTTCATTAAAGTGGAATATTTATTCATGTGCTGCTTTCCCCAATTTTGGCTTAATTGTTTCCAGTCTGTACAGCCTGGCTGTCTGGAGATGTTTATTACTGGGTAAATGTATTCTGGAAGGAGAGAGCCTGGCTAAATTGCTAGAAAGAAAAATTCTACCATCTGACCTTATCAAGATACGATCCGGAAGGTTCTTATTTTTCATTTTGACTGTGAACCATTACCAAGGAAAAAAACAATCCAAATAAGTTAACTAATGTCTATCACAACAGTCATTGATGCTGGGGGAAAAAAAAAAAAAAAAGCACTGTCAAACACTTACAATCCATTCTGTAGAACTGCAGAAAACCTGTTACATATCCTGTAATGATACAAGGCTCCTTTCTTCTGGCTTTGGAAAACACAAATCTATTCCATGCAAATGGACTTGGTATTTAGGGAACCTTTTAATATACTTTAATTATATGATAACACAGAAAGAGAATATAGCATCAAAGTATTCAATAATATATTTTGAGTGATCTTTAGCATCTCCCCTGAGCATTTATGACTTGCTAGAGGGAAATGCACTTTTTAAAGATCATGCGCAGTCCCTATGGAGACCTGTAACCTTCCTCAGAGCAATTCGCCACAAACTGATAGGTCTGATCACAGCACAAGTGAGACAGTATGTTTAAAATGCTCTGAAAACTCTCTGAGAATACTAATAGGAGCCCTGAGACTGCTGAGTCACTGCCTGCAAACGGGGGTTCAGGCAGAGGGTTATTTGGGGATTATAGATATTGATAGGAAGTTGGGTATTGGTAAAAGCTTCATTTAGTCCTTGGCCAGATGGTGGTCTGATATGCTGTATAATCAATTTATTAGCAAATCAAACAAAGATAAAATCTGCAGCTAGGGAGAGCTGTGAGGTTTAAATCTGGGGCCAGGGAGGGAGGGAGTGTATGGATGTCAAAAGGCTCCACTGAGTGGCACAGGGATTTGTATTAGTTCTTCTAGAAAGAGTTTGGTACTTATCTGTAGATCCCTCAGAACCTGCAGGGTTTGTGAGTAAAGGACAATGTTTTCTTCTCACCTCTGCCCTCTTGCAAGAGCAATGCTGTGCCCTGGTGGCCTTAATGCAGGAGCTTGTTGGTTTACTTGTGTTACTTGGTATTATAGTATTTTCCAGGAATTTCAGCTTTGCCACAAGGATCTACTGCTGTTTGAATGTGTGCTGTTAAACCCCCACTGATAGAAAACTGCAAAATAAGTTTCTTATCACAGAACATGTATGAATGTATCCCCTTCCTAAGTAACTGCTGGCTTTTAATGGTGGCCTCCCTCAGGTGCCACACACCAGTTTGCTGCCTGTCATGATCCCTTATGTAATACTGCTTCCTGTACTGCTTCAAGGCCATCCAGAACAGTAGCATGCTATTTAAATCAGTCATTGCCTGTCATTGCAGCTTCAGCTTTTAGAGAATCTGGATCCGCATGGTGCTTCTCATTAATATTTATTTATTTATTTATTTATTTATTTATTTATTTATTTAAATACATGTTTAGTAAAAGCTTAGGTTGTTATTTTCTGACCTGTCTTTTCTTCTTTCTTCCCTCCCTGAGTCTTGCTCCAGATGGTAATTGCTGCAGGAGCTTAAAAATAAAAATGAAAGTGTGAAGGGCATTCACTTTTATGGAGCTGCAAACAGGGGGCAAGGGAAGGAGGGAAAATGCACTGGGGTCATTTATCTACCTCAGTTCAGTTAATGTCCTCAGATATCAGTCAGCCTGCAGTGGTATGAAGTGCATCAGAAAAGACATGGTACACAAATATTTAAGAAAAATGAAAGCTCAGGTATTGTGGGGAGCCTCTCAATAAAGTTTTGTTATTATTATCCCATTGCATCTGGCCTGTCACTGATTTCCCCTTTCTCAGAAACTCTAACCACAGGCAGGAAATGTGCTACAAGGAGGTGAAGAAATCGAAAATTCTCTTGTACTGTGAGAGTCTGGATACACAGGGGGTCATTTGGCAGGTGAGGTCCTGTGGATGAAACAGTGGCTATATAGAAAGAGGCTATATCTGATATCCAAACACCTTTACCTGTGTTTGAGAGGACAATGGAGAAAGAGTAATGGGGAGATTTGCTGGTAATCTATCTTCAGAGCACTTGCATTTATTTTTAAGAAGGTTATGCAAAGCATAGCAAGCAGATGCCATGAGAAAAGTGGGTGTTGGGTTCCCCATTTTGCTTTCACCCTTGGCTGTCATCCTACTGCTTGCTTGGGAAGGGACAGGCACATTCTCCTCCTGTCCCTGTGTTTGGTAAAAACAGCTTGAAATCTCCTCAGTGTCCAAAGCAAACATGAAGAACAAATATTTGACAGGAGTTAAAAAAAAAAAAGAAAAAAACTCTTATCCTTTAAAAAACTTTAAGATAAACAGCAGTGATAAACCATTCCTTATAGAAAGAGGCTCTTAAAACATATGCGTATGTGCGTTTGGCTTGGAAATGCTGGTGAGAGCATTAGAAGTACAGGCGTCTTTTATTAGTAGCAGCTAACTTTGAGAGATACAAGGAAATTTCATCTACTCAGAATATGTTCTCTGGCTATTGCAGCTACCATGGAGTTATCAAAGCTGAGGGGAGTTACTGTTGCTTTTTTTCACATGAAAATCACTTGGCTCTGATTCCCTTATTGTCCCTTTCTGTGTATTACTATTATTAATGCAGTGGTGGAATGTTTCTCCCTAAATGTTACTGCAGAAAAGTAAAGGATTTCTTATTTCTATTTTTTTTTCATAGAAACTCTACTTTAAGAATAAGTTTCAAAGGAAAAATATGTTTTAGGACTCAGAAGAAAGAAATTTAAATGATAACTGAATCAGAGCCTGAAGAAAAACTATATTAGAAGTAGGTCACATAACAGGGAAAAATCCATATGTATTTCAGGAGGTGTGCCTAAGAGTCTAATGTAAAGGAATTAGGGAAGAATTCTTCAGACAAGCAAGAAAATTCAGAAGGTCACTTAGGCCACCCAAAAGGTAGCCAATAATTCAGCTATTAATATCTGCTCCATTAAAAACAACCCACAACCCAAACAGCAAACCCTGGATCATAGTTATGGAAAGTTAACTCCATAAGGTAAAGCTGAATGTACTGAGTGAGGTTTTTTCAGTCTTTACCAGAAGACCGAAAGTCAGAATTGCACAACCAGAGCGATCAACTGCTGCAAGGAAGCCAAATATGCATGTTCCCTTCAGATCACTTCAGAAACAAAACATAACTCTCTAGTGTTCGGGAAGGAGGAGAGCAAACTAAGTGGGGGCAGGTATAGGGCATCCTGATCAAGCAGCATTTAAATGTGGCCTAAGGTAAAGAGTGCATTTTTCAGGCAGAGCAGAAGTGTTAGTAGGATAGAGAGAAAAGAGATGCAATAAGAAAGCTGATAGCAGGAAGAAATCCAAAGGGTTTATGCTGTTTACCAAGTCATTGCTGTTAGGCCTGAGACCTGCACCATGCTGTCATAAGGTGTGGAAGGTATGCTTTAAAAAATAGCTGTGGGGCTTGCCTTATAAATACAGGCAATCTTAGTTTTACTAAGCACCTGTGCTCTGAGCAGAGCTCTGTGGTGCAGGTGCAGTGTGTGCTGCTCAGGCACATCGTTGCCTTGCTGCTTCTTTTCAGACTGTAGAAACCACAGCATTTTTCTGCCTGAAGGTCTTCCAGGCCACCTCATCCTAGGTAAGACTTTTTCTGATAAAGAGAATCTTTCTGGTTTTGCTGGATCACTTTACTCTCTTGCCAGTGAGAGTTCTCTGGGCTAGCAGGACCAAGGCAAGCTTTCATGACCTGATGAACCAAGTGTCCTGGCAACCCGTCTGGCATGGAGTGGCTTGCTTTAGGGCACTGTTGGTTATTTGTTATTGTCACATGTCTTGAGAAGAAGGCATGTATTTTATCAGATTTATTTATTACAAGTTTTATTGGTGTTCCTGTGGAAAAGCTCACAGAGTTTCTTTCAGTCAGGGGACAATGCTCCCGTGACAAGGGCTCAAACGTGCTTCAGTGAGCCTAGAGCTGGCAGTGATGGATGCCAGGTGGGTATCATAATGGTTAGGGTGAAGGATGAGATAAAGCAGTATCAGCATGCTTGTGGATGTGTCTGGCAGTTAGTGGCTTAACATGGTTAAGCACCTCCTCTGAATGAGCCAGGGAAACTGCTGGTATGAGAAATGTGTTTTCCTGTCCACCCATTAATTCCTTCTTTGTCCAATGTACCCCATACAACCCTTGCTTCCAGACATATGGAGTTCGTCTTCCCAAAAATTTGCAAATCCTTTTTCAATTTTATTTTAATTTCTTTTTATTTCTTTTTATTTTTCTTTTTTCTCTAAAATGTCTGTCAAATATCACTGCCTCTCCATCACTCTCCTAACAGCTCCTTTGAGAGGGTAATGGCAGGGCTGCCCTATACTGAACTTTATGCCTTCTCTCTGCCTCATCAGCCAGTACCTGCTGGGACTTTGGCTGTCTCCTGTGACCTTACCCCCTTGTACACTGGTCTCCCTGTGGCTTGCAGTGCCTCCTCCTCCCTTACCAGTCCTCTGGTTACTTAACAGCATCACAGGAAAAAAAATGCAGATCATTAGATTGGTTCTGCAGCTAAAAAAGGTACCAAGAATAAACTTTTTCTGATTTTTGAGCCTTGAATTTAAGGGCAAAGGTTTTTGGTTTTCTGTCATTCCATCTGAAGAGTTAAGAAGAATAGCTGGGAAGAAGGGGTCAATATTCCTACCCTCTTGAAAGTCTATAAACATGTGGCCTTTGCAAGCTAGCCGCTTTCCTGCCACCATTGACAATCAAAGGTAAAATTCAGGAAAATGCAGTGGAAAATTTTCACTCTGCTGTTTGTGTAGTTTTATTTCCACAGGCAAAATGAAAAGTTGCAGTGCATTTCGTCTTGGGTTGACCTAAATAGGCAATTAAACAAGAAATAAATACCCTTTTTGGATGAGTTGGACATTGAATCCCTCTTGCCTCAGTAGCTCAAGTGCCTCAACCTCTTGCTTCTCTTTCTTAGCCCAGATTGCTGGTGATATTTTCCTGAGCAGCAGTCCTGTTGTCTTGCTGGTGGAGTGAACAAGACAAGTTAGTGGGAAGTACAAAAAATCATCTGACAGCGCAAAACAGGGTAACAACACTCCAGGAACTGATGGATAGAGGTTAGCTTTATTTTGTGTCAATATTAAGTGCTTTGTGTGATTATTGTCTTGTTTTTTTCCTAGCAAAGATGAAAAGTTACAGCTCAAGAGTGTAAAATATATTGGTGCTTACTTAAAATGGAAATTCAGATAATAAGCATTACTGCGGGAGTCTGTGCATGCAGAACACCAGGATAGATTTGTATCTCAAAATTACATTTTTAATCCACGACTCTGACCCCTTTGCCCCATATTTCTCTATTTCTCCTCTGTGGGGGTCTTTGCATGCAGAACACCAGGATAGATTTGTGTCTCAAAATTACATTTTTAGTCCACGACTCTGCCCCCTTTGCCCCATATTTCTCTATTTCTCCTCATTTGAGTTGTTTTTTTTTTCTGGTTTCCCTGTCCATCACCCCCCTGCCAACTTCAGAGGCTGAGTAGACCAAAGCTATTTCTGTTGCTTCCAGATGATTACGTTCTAGCTGTGTGTAGGAATGAGTGTCATTCAAGTTTGAATTGAGGGGATTGGACTAACACATGACTGGTTTGTGATAATGTTTATAAAGAGTAAAGAGAGATACCAGCTTTGTTCTTTAATTTCTCCTCTAATTCTTCTGTTTTCTACCCTGGTGAATCCATGTTCTGTGTAAATTCCCACCACTCGCTTTGTCATGCAGCTGTGAACATTGCTGACTTCTAGCTGTTTTGATCTGCTCCTCCACTAAAGTGAAAGATTTTGGTTTAAAACCATTTTTGTTTAATTATGTGTGTATTCTAGTAGCTGTATGGGAGAAGAGTGCCTTCATAATTTAATCAGAGCTTTAAATTTTGCCCTGGTGTCAAGGGTGGGGGGGGGCAAAACCAACAGTAACAAAAACTGCAATACATATATACATTTGGTTTTTGGTTAACTCTCAGAGGTCATGTGTTTAGTTGCTATATGGGTCAAAGTCTGGAGTAGCAGGCATGTGACTGTTTCTTCATACAACACTAAGTATTTGCACAAGAATTTCATCATCCTTTCTCAGGACAGCTGCCAACTGCTGGGTAACTTGGTTTCACCATGAAGGGGGAAAACTTGAGTTTTGTATGTAAAATTACTTTTAACACCATAGCACTTCTTGACATGAAGGTCAATGTGTGCCTAAATTACTCTGAGTAACTGAGTTTGTTGTGATTCCTGTCTGTCACATTCTCTTGCTGCACCTGTGATACTGTGCTACATAGCTTATTTAATTATACAGTTGTGTATCTGTTGGTGGGTAAGCTATGAATGTTTAGATTTTCTTTCTCTGCAATTTAAACAAATTCACTGAAGTGTGTTTAACCTGAAATAATCTAGAATGTGCACTGCTTTGGGCTATGCTTTGTAGGAACTTTCTTCTGCAAAATTGTGCCCATAAAGAAATTTTGTCAACGGGAAGGAGAATCAACCCTTATGTGCTGTGCATTTCTGTGGTTTTCCTTTGGTTTGTAAAGCAACTTCAATTCAGAATGCTATTAGTGCTTTCAGTGGGTGGATTTTGACAGCATGGACCTGCACTGCAGTCTTGTATGCTTAGACATGTGTGTACCACCAGTTTCCTTCCAAAGAGTTCATTTGGACACTAACCTGAAAATATCAAAGGTTTGTTGGCTGAGTTGCATTTAGCAACCTGTTAAACAGCTGTGGAGGGCAGAAAGTGCAGGATGTTGGACATCTGATCTGAGGATATCGATACAACTTTTTAGTCAGGGATTCATTGTCAGCACCATGCTGGGTAGAAAGACTGTAAGTAACATCTTGGAATATTTAAAGAAAATGTTTAAGGGGGGGCAAGGGGACTTCACAGTTTTCTCAGCTTGTTTTTTTTTTTTTGACATCTATATACAATTATAGACAGAAGGGTAGATCTATAAAAATATCGTAAGTGGATCTAAAAGTAGGACAAATTATCAGTCTTATAATTAAGCCTAATGGACCTTCTTGTGTAACTTTGGTAAGATGGCTTGCTAATATTCACACCTTTTTTTCTGTTCAGTCAGTAAATTATGCATAAAGGACAAAACAGGATATTTGTCACATGTGTCTGACTAATGCTCACCTATTGTCTTTTATAGTTTTAAAATGAGAGATAAAGCAGTGAGGATGGCATCTGCTGATAAAATATTCAATAATGACTGTTTCCTTAATTTAAATTGCATATGGTCTTTCTGAAAATGAAAGATTGCCAACAGACATTGGTGAACTCTACATTGTATCAGTATGCAGCACAGGAAAATTCTCTGGAAAAGTTAAAAGAGCAAAGCAAAAAAAAAAAAAAAAAGAAAGCTGACTTCGTCATCTATATTTATTATGTCACAAAGTGTAATAAAGTTTCAAAGAAAGGAAGAAAAAACCACCTGAATTTTTTTTTTTTTTTTTTATTTAGAGTGAGTGGTGAAGGCAGTTCAGTCATTTCACTTAAAATTGTCATTGTTTTTACTCTATCTGGAAAAAAATAAAATCCTGATAAGGAGTAGTGTTTATTTGAAGCCCCAGGGCAGCCTTAGCTGCATGGATCATGAGATGGTCGAGTTCGAGATCCCCAGGACAGTGAGAAGGGTACACAGCAAGCTCACTGCCCTGGACTTCAGGAGAGAAGACTTTGGCCTCTTCAGGAACTTGCTCTGAAAGGTTCCATGGGATAAAACCCTGGAGGGCAGGGCTGCTGGCCAATATTCAAGGATTACCTGCTCCAAGCTCAGGAGTTTTGCATCCCAACAAGGAGGAAATGGGGCAAGGACAGGAGACCTTCATGGACGGATAAGGAGCAGCTGAGGAAACTCAGAAGGAAAAAAGAAGCTTATAGAAAGTGGAAGTGAGAACAGGTGGCCTGGGAAGAATACAGGGACATTTCCAGTAAGGTAGGGATCAGGTGAGGAAAGCTAAGGCCCAGTTAGAATTGAGTCTGGCCAGAGATATCAAAGATATCAGCAATATCAGGAAAGGCTTCTATAGGTATGTTTCTCACAAAAGACAGATTAGAAATAATGCGGGCCCTCTCTGGAAGGAAATGGGAGAACTGGCTACCCTGGATTTGGAGAAGGCTGAGGTTCCCATGGCTTCTTTGTTTCAGTCTTCACAGGTAAGTGCTCTAGCCAAGCCACTCAAGACTTGGAAGGCAGATGCAGGGACTATGAGAATGAAGACATGATGCCCGTTGTAGGAGACGTTCAGGTGCAAGAACCTAAGAACCTGAATGCACAAGTCTATAGGACCTGATGAAATCCATCTGCAGGTCCTGAGGGAGCTGGTGATTGAAATTGTTAAGCCACTGTCCATCATATTTGAAAAACCATGGCAGTCAGGTGAAGTTCCTAATGACTGAAAAAAGAGAAATATAACCCCCATTTTCAAGAATGGGAAAATGGAAGACCCAGGGAACTACAGACCAGTCAGCCTTACCTCTGTGAGACTACTCTTCTGGTGTTCTCAGCATAAGAAGGACATCCAACTGTTGGAACAAGTCCAGAGAAGGGCCACGAGGATGATCAGGGGGATAATAAGGGCCACGAGGATGATAAACACCTCCTATATGAAGACAGGCTGAGAAAGTTGGGGTTGTTCAGCCTGGAGAAGAGAAGGCTGCGTCGAGAGCTCATAGCAGCCTTCCAGTATCTGAAGGGGGCCTACAAGGATGCCGAAGAGGGACTCTTTATCAGGGACTGTAGTGATAGGACAAGGGGAAATGGGTTTAAACTTCAGCAAGAGAAGTTCAGGTTAGATATAAGGAAGAAGTTCTTTACTGTGAGAGTGGTGAGGCACTGGAACCGGCTGTCCAAAGAAGTGGTAAATGCTCCATCCCTGGCAGTGTTCAATGCCAGTTTGGATAGACCCTTGGATGACATGGGTCTAGTGGGAGGTGTCCCTGCCCATGGCAGGGGGGTTATAATTAGATGTTCTTAAGGTCCTTTTCAACCCTAACCCTAAGCATTCTGTAATTCTGTGATTCTCAAGGTGGGAATTACATTTTAGACTGATGGGTCTGAATTTCAATTTGAAGAGGATACAGAATATAACTTTTGGCTAAATGAATATAATCGGATGGAATAAAGGTGTGCTCTTCTTATACAAATGTATTTCCTCTACATGTAGAAACCAACAAATGACTCATGAACTACTGTAAAATAATCTCATGCCACTCTCTTCTTCAGCAGTTAAAAATTCAACAGTGTCAATCGGAAAAAAAAAAAAAAAGAAAAACTAAAACCCCAAGCAATTCTGGTATTCCCTTTCTGTGAAGCCTAATTCCCGTTCACAGGCAAAAGGATTTTCTTATTCTGGTCTCAGAATTGGATCTCTGGGATTTCATTCCTCAATAGGATTTTGATTGATTTTATTTTAGTAGTTTTATCTTATTTCATAATGTTTGTATTAAATCAGATACCTCTGAGCACTTAATCATTTTTGGCTTCTAGATTTTTGTATTTGATATTATATTTGCTGTCAAAATTTAATATAAATAAGAATCACAGTAAATGTAAGTCATTGATCAGATGCAGCAAACTATGGCAGTGGCAGGGAACCAAAAGCCTGACCCAGAAGTTTTTGTCCATGATAGAGATACCTACTGACTTCACTGAGGTTTGGGTCAGGCCTCAAATGGAAACAGAAGCCATCTATGCTTGCCAGACAGGTCAGTGGATGACCTGGAATATGACAGTCATTAATACACTGTAATAACTTTGTGTCATTAGTGAAAAATTGTGACTAGTAAGACGAATATTAGGATGCTGTGCTCTGTTCACATGGCATAAACAGAGAATCTACTGACCAGATGAGAGTGATCTGGCATACAGAACCAAACTGTCCTTCAAGCACCCTTATAACCCGTCTCCTGATCATAAATTACAGGGGAATTAGCTGGCAATGCCTGTGTGGACCCAAGGAGATAAACATTAGAGGATCACAAACCTTCCTCATAGGCTGTGTGCAGGAGAGGACATAAGTGATGGGAGTATCAACACTGCATGGTCTCTCTCTAATTAAGACAAATGTGTCATAAAGGATTTAATTAAAACAAACAAAGAAACAAACTTGGAATATACCATCGCACTGATTCTCAGAATTCCTCTTCTACAAAAAAACAAGCTAGGTTAAGTGACAATGAAAGTAGTGCTCAGTTGGCTACAACCCACATAATTGTCAGTGTTCTATCCATAGCTTTCTGGATAACTATCTGTAGTATACTACTGTCTTTAAGAAAAGATAGCTGGTACTTATGGAGGTTCTTTCTCTAACAGAGAGAAAAAGCTATATTCTCTGGTGGTTCTGTGCTGCATATTGTGTGCTAATCTGCCCTATTTTGGCCTATATGCTGGAGTTTTTCTGTTGTACCAAAACTCTTGGGGATGTTTGAAAGGCAAGGATTATTGTCTAACTATACAGTTCCATAAACTGGGACAACCACCAAGCACCTCAGAGAACCTCTTGACTTCCTTCTGCAACAGAATGCAGCAGGCAGCACTGACGTTTTGCCCTGAAGTACAGAGTACATGTCATAGATTTTCTTTGCCAATAGATTTGTAAAGTCAAGTGCACCAATGCTATCTTGAACATCATGGTGCATGTCTCTGAGCATTACAGGTACATAACTTCATTTCTTATCAAAATCAATGAGCCTGTAAATTTTGCAGTTAGTTTTGGATATCCTTTTAGAACCTATGATCTGTCATGTGTGCAGCTTGACTTCTTCCCCAAGCCAAACAGCTAAAGCACCAAGATATTTGGTATAGCTAGAAGGAAATATTAATTAAAGGTTCTGGTCTTGCAATCTACATTTGTAATGATGTCTCTGTCTGCCATGTGTATCCTGCCCTTGTACCTGAGCACAGCTGTACACAAGTACACCCTCCTATTTTTAAGGCAGAAAAGCTGGAAGAGGCTGAAAGTTGCACAGCCTGGAAACAACTTCAGTGGAGTTTGCACCTGCTATTTGAGGGAGCACAGACTGCAGAAAGAATAATACTGTCTCTGGCTTTCAGGTCTCAAAATTGTGGATGACATTTTAGCACTTGTAACTGCTGTAGGTCTGGTGGGAGAACTTAGAAGCCGCTGATATAGCTTATAAGGGGAAGAATATTGTATCTGCAAAAAAAAAAAAAAAGGCATTTGGGGGTTAGCACAATATGTTGTTTTGGTAATACTTGAATTGATCAGTTTTACCATTCTATTCAAATACTTCACTTTTTAAAAGCTTTAAATCAAGTAAATTTTGGTCTTGAATGATGTGGCTTTAGTGGTTGTTTATCAGCCACTTGTGTATATGCATACTGCAGAAGCTAAACTGTGGCATTTTTCATTTAAGGTGAAATTGAATGACCTGAAAATGGATTCATCTTCTCCTGTGTTACCAGCAACCATTTTAGAACAAACTGCCTTGCGGATAGGATGCAGTCCTGCAGACAAGAAACTTGCTTTTCACTTAGATGAAGAAGATGAGTTAAAGCATCTTCGTGAATGTTTCTGTATCCCAAAAGTCAAGGATCTGCCTCCAAGTGAGAATTATAAAAGAAATGGGGGGAAAGGGTGGGGTTTCGCATCTTTAGCATGTGTTTGTCATAAATCTTTGGAAATCATTGTCACTTATGAGATAATTGAGCAATTGCAGTCATATCTGAGCACAGTATGTCCCTGGTGTTGCTAAATCAATCCATCAACTTATTCTAGCACCAAAAGCTTTATGCTCTCATTTCCTTCCTGAATAAAATGCGAGGATATGGTACTTACACAGTGCTTATGCTGTCAGTCAGCTGCTTTGAACAATATAGAGACTGATTGAAAATTATAGGCAGAAGCACTTCTATCTAATGGTGTGAAATGGCAGTGTCGCATGCAATAGTTCAGAGCAGTTGCTTCCTTTGTATAATATAGTTTGGTGTTACCTATCTAGTTATTATTATTTAAATTAGTGAAAGAGACGCATATATTAACATTTATGCCTTATTGCTGGTAGTAGAAATGATTTTTGTCTTGAGGCCAAATAGAAGACTGTGCCTTAGAACAAATAATTGATCTGAGCGAATAATTCATAATAAACCCTTTTATTTTAAGATCTTTCCCACTTTCCTCATGATTGTCTGCAAGTAGATAACTGCACATTTATTCAATGTAGCCATGCAAAGTGATTCTTGAATTTTTTTCTGCTTTATTCCTGATCTGTCAGTTGTTTCAAGGAGCCTGTGGCATGCCTGGGCATGTTATGCAGGCAGGAGGGTTGCATGGGATGGCTGGCATTATGGGAGGGAAGCATTTGCTTTGTGTTAGCACCCCCAGCCCAGCGAAAGTACATTTCCATGTTTTTTTCTGTACCTGATGCTGCTGTGTCTGCCCAAAATCACACAGAGAAACCTGATGGGAGCACCCATTTACTGAGCCAGCATGGCTCTTCTTCTGCTTCCCAAGTCTTGTCTGGGTTTACTTTCAGGTCACGTGTCAAATAGGGAGCAAAAGCTGTGCAATACCCCTGTGACAGTTTTTAATTATTTCCTTTCAACCTCCATTATTGTTTTTCAATTTCTATAATATTTAGATGCAAAGACTGCTGATGTTTTGTCGGGGTTGGTTTGTTTGCTTGCTTGTTTGTTTTCCCCTACAGTTACTATAATGGTTAGCCCTGAGGATATGGGTATATGTGTTTCAGTGAAGGTAAGCAGTCTACAAAGTAGTAGCAGTTGAACAGCACGCAGAACCTACCATTCATGTGTTCCCAAAATTAGGGTTTTTTTATTTCCTCTTTTTCCCCTATCTTTCTTTTTTGTGCTTTGGCTGTCATCAGGAACAGCTTCTGTGTTGAAAAACAGCAGGAGGGTAAATATATATATATCTATATTGTGTCTATACCATAGAGACAGATCTCCTATGACATTTATCTGAGCACAGGAGCTAGATAACTTGCTTCTGAAGATAAATGTCATTACAGATATTAGCCATCAAATATTCTTTATATATTTACATAAAACATTACAATAAGGTTTTAAAATGTAGCCTTACAAGCAGCAGATAAGAATATCCGTGGGAAAAAACTGTGAGATGGTGCACATAAAAATATTTAGAAAGTCATCATAAGAGTTTAATTTAGTTATCAACTTACAAACTGTCACAGCTGTTTATTTATTGCATCAATCAAGTGGAAACCACTAGCAGACTAACTCCCTGGCAAATCTTTGAGGTTTTTCTGTGCAAGTGTGAGGGGCAAGGCTCAGATGACAAAATAAGAAAAGATGACAACAGAAGCTTTAGAGAAATGTTTGGATCTCCTCGCTTTTCTCCAAGATGACAATAAAGTCTCTTTAATATTCTCTCATGCATTGCAGGATGAAGGTAAGAATGACTGGATGTTGGCAGTTGGGCGCCAAATCACCAATCTGATTAAGGCTATGGCTTTTGCTCTGTAATCTTGTAAATGAATAGAGCATCATTTACATTTCTTGGGAATAAAAAGATACCCCAGTGTGAAAGTGTTGAGCTATATTTCCCTGAAGAGAATATTAAAGGAAGTGGTTAACTATATAAATCTGTCTTTTTGTTTGGAGGGCTTGAGATGGGATATAGGAAGTTGTGGAAGAAGTTGTCTTCTATCCTTCAGCAAAGAATAGGACATGCATATGTATAAGCAGATTTAGTCCCTCCTTTCTGGATAGTAAAGACATTGAATTTTTTCCTTTTTTTTTTTTTTTTTTTTTTTTACTAAATATTTCTGAAAATAAACTTGCTTTTTCTGGAAATTGTAGAAATACCTCTTTAATGTAGACAAATGGGTATAATCAGTATGCAAAACAATGTATGCCATTAGATTCGTCCAGTTTGCATGGAACTGAGTAGGTGTGAAAATAATTTATAACTTATTTAATCTTCATGTAAATTATTGTTAATGTATTTTTATTTTTTTTTTTAATTCAGGCTACTCTAAGGACACATTTCAATAATTATCTTCTGTATGTTTTGCACCAGTCTTTATTTCATGAGTTGTGCTTATTTCCTATTTGACATGCAATCTATATTGAAATATTCAATCACAGCTCCTCCAGAAATAAAAAGGGTCAATACTGTGAGAAGTAAGGGTAAAGAAATTTGGGAAAAGACAGGTGCTAGTCTTTACACAATAAATATGTTACTGTAAAGAATATCACAGTGACCAGGGAAATGGAGCACAAAAATGTGCTGGTCAGGAGAAGCTGTGAAATGACAAAAATGCTGCAAAAAACAGGCTTAGTTTGGGAAGGAGTAGTGGTCCAAAATGAGTCTTTTAACGATGGTAGAGAGAGGAAATTAAACCTTATTTCATGAAAAAGAGTACAGCCCTGCACAGAGTTAATAACATGAAAAAAGAATATCCAATGTAGCAGGCGTATAAGCAGAAAAATACACTTTATCAAAGTTACAATACTGTATCTCTCCAACAGTGACCCTGTGGGGAGGACTGTGGTGCAAGAAAAGCTAATTTTTTTATAATTCCTTACTTGTTTTAATGCTTAATTGGAGCAAAAAGAGTATTTGTGAGATTAAGCTCCAAATACTTGAGCAAAGGCCCTTCTGTCTATTCCCAATGGGATCGAATTATTGTTTTTTTTGATAGGAAAAGAGCTGTTAATAGAACCGATCTAGGAACATGGATAATATTTATGCCTCTCTGTTTTCATTCATATTAGAATAGAAATGAAAAACAGACATAGCATCTGTAAAACAGATTAGGCTGAAATTGCTCTCTGACTTATGCTTTTTAAAAGCTTCTAAAGCTTTAATTAAGAAATTACCCAAGTTGTCTATACTTCTGAAAAAAGTGTTTCTGGTGAAGTTCAGTAACTTGGCAATTGTTAATGCAAAAGATAGTAAGAAATCTTTTCCAAGCACCCATTTTATTTTTCTGCAGTCCTAACATAAAATTTTCAGACAGAAATGCAACCTTACCATCCATTTCTAGCATATATCTTAACATGTACATTAATTTGCTCTTTCTTCTGAGGTATATCAATTATATTTGCAGAAAATATTAATGTTAGCTTTTGGGGTATTGTATGCATAGGTATAGATGAATGCAAATTAATTACTGCTTCTAGTAGGTCACCATCACTTGTCCCTCCAGGAATCTCTAACCTGAGAAATAATAAAAAAAGAAAATGTTTGTATTGACAGATGGTGACATGGAGTAATTAGATTGTTCAGAATCTCACTAGAGCTAGTATTCATAAATTTCTACTGCCTTGCTTTTCTCCTAATCTTTGAAAGGATTTGCCAACATAGATTTCCTCCTCCTCCTCAGGTAATGATGATGACATGAAGTGCAACCTGCAATATATGCTGACAAGACAAGAACTTCTGAGATTGCCTGGAAATATTCTGTCCAATGACTACATTTTTCTAAATAGTGATTTAATCATGCAGGGAGAACTTACATGAAAGACACAGATTTACCTAACCTTAACTTTTGTTAAATGCAAAATTCAAGTAATTTCACAACTCAGTGCAGGAATGCAATGATGATGGAAGAAAAGTGTTCAGGAAAATGCTCCTTATTCATTCACCATTTGTTACAGACCTGACAAAATCAGTGCCAGAGGCGGTTTCCTAGGCAGCCCCAGGAGACCTGGGGATTTGTTGCTGCATGAACTCGTGTTACCTCCAGAACAGGTACAGATGGACTCAGCCGAAAACTGCAGAAGGATGAAGGGAATAATTTCTTGCAAATTGTCCAGCTGTCCTCCTCCTTAGTTCCTATTGCAGGGTCACCTGAGTGGTCTCTGTGGAGGAAGGTTAGGATGTGGTGTTTCAGTTCACATGTGAGGACCATGAAGTTCCAGGAAGACGTGGAGTGGGCAGAGCACTGGGTGGTGGCACACGTGTGCATGTGGACATATACTGTCCCTCCTGTGCTCACACCCCTGTGTGTGTTACTTCTGTGATTTCTCTCCACAGCTGATCTGGGCCTGGTGAATGGAGAGGAAAGCTGCATATACTTTGCTGGAAATTCTCTAGGGCTCCAGCCAAAAAAAGTTAAAACTTACTTGGATGAAGAACTAGACAAGTGGGCTAGAACGTGAGTACACTGCGGAGTATGGTAGATACTAATCCATGCTTCAAATGGGCACTTCATTTTATTTTAGGATCTGCCTTGGAAATGTTTGAATAGAAGAATAGTGTTTTAAAACCACTACAGCCCAGCAGTAAAACATGTTCAGTGTTTCCCTAGCACTGTTTGTGTCTCCTTGTAAAGGTATGACCCATAAAACAGACAAAGAGAAACTTTCAGCTGCTATAACCTTTACTGTGCATAGATGCTCTGCTTTGGCTCATCTGGGGGACCCGCAGAGTTTAACCATCCCCATCGAATTGCTACAAGTGCTTATACACAGGAGATACAAACTCATTTGGTTGCTGCTGTTTGCTACTGAATGTGATTCAGTTTCAGACTCCATGATTTTCTAATTAGTATTTTTAATTGCATGTGATTCACCCTGCAGGCCTTGAAATGGGCAGGTCCACTGGGATAGCACCTAGTGCAGGTGGTGCTACTACCAGTGCTGTCAGGTTTTTGGCTCCTCTTAAACCGACTGTCTGCCTGACAAGTTCATTTTATTTAGAAAGCAACCATGTCTTCTCAGTAACATCTCAGAGAGGAACTGAGTGGTTTGCAACAAGCTCTGCCAAACAGACATGATGTAAGAGAGACAGCTAGACAAAGGAGAGACAACTTTCAGCATTGCAGGAAAGGGGCATAGTCATCATAGGAAATGGAAAACTTTTTAATATATAGGGAGGAAAAAAGCTTTTTTTTTTTTTTTTTTAATTAATATTATACTTGATTTCCATAGAGAGTTTGTGCTTTGAGGTGCCCAGTACCTGCTTGAGCACCTGGTGCAGGGATGAGTAAAGAAAAAGATAAATAAAAGCCATGGAACTGAAGATGGGAAAGGAAAATGACATCCAGAGGAGTGAGTGACCTGGAAGAGAGACAAACACTTTCATAGGGTACAGTATATGTGTGAAACAGATGTGGTTTCATAGTGAGAGAGCAGAGGAAATATGAGAAGGCAGAAGAGGGAAAAACTAATTCTGCTAACTAGGCAGCTTTGTTTCAGTAGAAATGGTCTAGATGGGGGCTTCACAATGTAAATATGTAAGATCTGTAGCTGCTCTTTCACTTGTTAATATATGAACACTGTGGGTTAATAAAAATGCTTTACTGTTTCCTGTTTATTACTTGTATTCTTATAAGTGAGAAGGTTGAGAATGAATATGAACTTTGGGAAGCAATTGTTCTTCCCGGTTATTCATTCAGCATGGTGCTGCAGTTTGTCCAGTCTTTTGAAAAAAATTGCAATCCTATCCATTCCTGTCTGATTATCCTACTTTAGCAAGAAAACAGACGAGCTCTTTCAAAAGGTGAAAGACAGTACTCTTAGCTGTTAACGATGTAGTTGGAGTGCAAATATATTTCAGCTCCTTCACTCTACCTTTTCACTGCACACTTCCATCCTTATGTTTGTCCTTGCTACAGGAAAGGATTATTTTTTTCTCTGTGATTGAAAAAAACAAAAGAGAAGGGTAGGCATCATATTTGTTCAGAAGACCAAAAGCGCCTCCAGTAGCTGTATCTAAGTGGGAAGTATGGCTGAACAGGACTTCAAGCCCTCAGAGAGAGGAAGAAAATCTAGAAAGGTTGTTTGATAAAAAATACAGCTTGACGCCAAACACCTTACCTAGAATAAGTCAGGCAGTTTAAAAACAAACAAAACCCCTAACCAAACAAAGAGACTCAAAACACAAGACAAACCCAAATTGAAATCAATGAAAACCTGGAACAAATATTCAGCTAGTTGCAGGTGCATCTAATCAACTGAGAAAGTCAGGGTAAGGTCAAGCCTAATTTGAGCAGAGCAAGATAGGATGCTGGGGACTCCAAAGGAACAGGTGGTTGGAGATATAGAAATGAGTACTTTTATTCCAGGTACCAAGAACAGCTTAGCAAAATCTAGTCTAAGGTAGTAGCTGTTACGAGCAGAAGCATGTTCAATGGCTCATGTGTTGGCAGTGTGGAATTTACTGCCTGTGGTTTAGATAAATAAGAAAGTCTAAGAAATTGCATGCAAATTAGGTACATCCTTCAAGTCAGCAGTGATATAGATTCTGGATTTCTTATAAGTTGGTTTATTGCATTTTCTGTTTTTTGTGTCTTGGGACTCATCCGAAATAGCTACTGGTCTATTTAAGTGGTTTTCACTTCTTCTAATTAATGTTAAGAGTGAAAAAGAAGAATATGCAGTAGTTGTGGTCAAGGGCAGGGAAGCTTGTAGATTCAGCTCTGTGTAGTGATGGCAATTAATTAGGGAAAGGCCTGGAAAGAAAAAGGCCTTTTCATGCATTTCTTGTGTTCCCTCTTACAGTGTCACTGTCCCTTCTACCTGGGCCCAGCTTTAAACGGTGGGCTATAGCTTTCTTCTCTTACATCATCTTCCCCACGTATATTTTCTGGTTTGGTATTCTTAATCTTTTTTTTTTTTTTAGATCTAAAATACCGAAGTTCAAGTGACTTGCTTGGTTGGGAAAAGGTCAATAGGTGCTTTGCAGTGTCGTGTTTTGCCTTTCCCCCACCAGCACTGTTTAAGTA
This sequence comes from Amazona ochrocephala, assembly GCA_039720435.1. Taxonomy (NCBI): domain Eukaryota; kingdom Metazoa; phylum Chordata; class Aves; order Psittaciformes; family Psittacidae; genus Amazona; species Amazona ochrocephala. The sequence goes on from CM077881.1 coordinate 37,886,250, forward strand.
ATTAATGTATTTTATAGAATCATTATTGCATGCAAACATACTTGCTGCAGTGGGCAATGTATCTTACACCTGAGTAACTCATTAAAGTGGACAATTAAACACAAGGGAGTCTGTCATAGCCAGTTGTTATGCCCTTATGAGGGGCTAGTGAGGTGATTGTGGAGTGGAGAACCTGCTGTGTGGAAATCTTGAAGATTCGAGTTGTTCAGCTGAGCAAAAAAAAGACTGAAAGGCAAAATGATCTCTGTTGATGTATTAAGGTGTAAATCTTGTGGGAGGGAAAAGGAGACACTTCTGTGAAATAACATGCCAGCACAGTAAGTATAAACTAGGAATTAATAAATTGAGGCTAGAACAAAATATTTATATGTATGCTTTTATGCACTGAAGCAATCTGGCAACAGGCTTCTGATGTGACTACAGTAGACAAAAACCTTCAAGTCTGTGGAAGGCTTTATAATAAAACATCTGAGGTGATAAAGACTGTTTTCACAGAGTCGAAAGGTATCGTTGGTTCTGTGTGCCGAATTAATCCTGCAAGATATAATAGCCCTGCAAACAGGAGTGCATCTTGGTGGGGCTTCGTTATGTTCTGTTTGACAGGCCCGCTTCTGCCATTCTGCAGAAGTCATCTCTGCATTGTACCTTTCATCAGGCTGTATGTCAGAGCTGTAAATGCCTGGTTTAATACCCTGAGATTTTCAGGTTTGCCTTCTATCTACTGCTTCAAGAAGTTTTTTTTTTTTCCTTTGGATATTATTTTCCTTTCTTTTGTCTGTTTCTTTGCTTGAAACCATGGTCAAACTTAAAAAGTCTGTGTTGGCTTATTGAATACCTTGCATCAGTTTTGGCAAATAAGCAAGAATGAAATTTCCACTTGAACAAGATTTGGATGAGCACAGAAGATTTCTGAATCTGGCAATTAATTTAAATCCCTTTTCTCACCACCTCTGAAACTTTGGGATCGTATCAGAAAATGTGTTTCTAGCTCCCCTAGCAAGCTTTAAATCAACAGCAAGTAAAATGTGGCATTGTGATTCCTTGCCAAACTGAAAAAAAAAACCAAAAAGAAAAAAGTGGTAACTGACTAAAAATTAATTTGGACAATGAAAAACTGTCACAGTAGTTTAAGAAATAGTTCTGTTTGTATGAAGTTTTATGATCGGATGGGCCACATTTTGTATTCATTAATTTGGGTACCTCAATTTAAACCTCTCTTGCTACCTAGGGTGCAGTGGAAACAAAGTGAGACATAGGCTATCTGTGTCTGACGGGAATGCAAGAAGTGCTGCAGTTGTGTCCTTAAAGATTATTACCCCCATTGCCTACCGGAGCTGAGAGGGGTGGCATAATATACAGAGATATAAGTTCTCTGAGGCAGACCATAGAATTTTACAAACTAAGTGTAATATGATGTATTGTGCCATCAGCAAAGTCTACAGAGTTTCAAGTGATTAAAATAGAAAAACTGTCCAAGAATATGCCTTTAACTACCATTTTAGCTGCAATAATTTTTGTCTCTTGGCATTTATATTGGCCATCAAGAGGGAGGCAAGCTGTAAGCTGTGTTGTAATAATAATAACAATAATAATAATAATATGAATAACAATAAATGGTGTCTCTTCCTTCTTTCAATATACTTAAATTTGCATGTTTTCTTCTTAAAATAAGATATTCTCATGTCCAAAATATCATATCGGTTTTCACAATAACTTGAAAATTCATTCTGAAATTTTGTTAATTCTGTGTTCTGGTAGAATGAGCTTTCATTAGTAAATTCCCATTAGAAGAACACTAATGGCTATAAAATCAGAGAAAGTTAATGAAAGAGAATCCCTTAGGTAGTTAGGGCTTCTTTTTCCCATCTTATTATGTTTGGTGTCCTCTTTCAGAAATACAGATCCCTTTGGGCTGGCAACCACAGAAAATCTTTGTGGTTTTTTTTTTTTGTTTTTTTTTTTTTTTTTTAATTTAACACTATTATCCCAAGTCCCTTGATCACTATATTACAGTTAAGAATAAGAAGGGAAATTAGCAATAAACATCTTGCTGTTTGTGAAATATGTATGACTGTCTTTAGGGAACGCAGCTGTATTATAGTCTTATAGAAGGGAGGAACTTTTAGCATTAATCCTGCCCCTTACTGCATTTTCTCTCCTACCCACCCACTGCCTTTATTCCTCATCTATGTAATGTTCTTGTAAATGAGTGCTGTTTCATACTGCCACTTTCTGCTATCAAAGTCTCATCAGAGAGCAATTCTAAAACAAGGAGAAACAGTCAGCTAGTGTACCGTGACCTTATCCATATCAGGGTTTGGCATCCTCCTTGTAATCTGTCTTCTGCTGGACTTGTTGAACATAGGGAAGTTATTTTATATGTAAGAGCTGTTCAGTTGTACCTGGGCCCTTCTTCAGCTGCCGACCTAAGCTAATGGTATTTTGCAAGGATAAGAGGTATGTAGTGGTTAATACAGATTGTGCTTTTTGCAGCAGTTCCTCTGTCCTTTAGGAGTAGGACTGTGGTTCTTTTGGAAATATCCCTAGGAGGCGTGAATTAGATCCTAGTCAATCAGAAAGGGTCTGACTATGAAATATTCAGGTAAATTGTGAGGGAGACAGAATGAAATTCTACCTGGGAGGGGAAATGCAAGGTGGATAGGGAAAACCAATATTTTAAACATGAGGGACTAACTGGTAGTGTCTCATGCACCCTGCTTTCTCATGTCTTAATTTGCCAGATGTCCTCTTATGATTCTGAGTGAACACTGTGGGCCTGTTCTTCTTTAAAAGGTTTATTACTAGTTTGGTTTTCTTTTTTTCCTCCTTTTTCTTTTTGGGAGGAGGATTTTGTTTGTTTGTTTGTTGGTTTGTTTATTTTTTTTTTTCCCCCTCATCACAGCTGTTAGAGCTTTTTATTTGCTCTCTACCCAGTTTTCTACTGATTTGACCCTGTTTTGAAACTGCTTCATACTTGGTTTGCCTCAACCTGCATGCAGCCTGGTATTTCTGACTCCACTAGTACCCTGTGGTGCTCAGCAAATATGAAAATCATCCAGTGTGAGATGGAAGCCCAGAGCAATGTTCCCCTAGATTAGCAGCGCTATTACTTTTCTTAATCTGCCTTCATTTGCATTTAAATCTGTATGCTACGTCCTGCATGTTCAAGAATCTTTACAACTTTTGATTTGTATATGCATGATGGCTATTTTAGAAGTTTACTTCTCTGTCACATTTGAAGCAAAAATTAGTTCAGAGCACTTAATCCAGAGCCATATGTACATATCTGTCATTTTGGAGTAGTGATGTATTCAGATTTAAGGTGACTGTGTGATTCACTGTAGACAGGAACAGTTTGCAGAATGAAGTTTTTAAACACTCTTTGTCAATCCCAAAAGATTTATGGACATTTAGATCTAGAACAATTTGGCAGGGAGAAGATAAGCAGCAAGAATTAGCAAGCAGCACTGTTTGGGCAGGTACTTCCCTGCATGTACATTGAGTACCTGCTGGTTTATGCAAAAGGATGAGTTCAGACAGGAGATTCAGGAGGACAGAAATTGTTTCTGACAAGAAATACTTCCATCTGGAGTAAGGTGGTATTCCAGCCTAACATCATCTGCACAACACAATGTTCTGGTAGAAATGCAGGTGGAGTAACTGCAGTGCGATCTTTGCTCTGTGTGTTTTATATGAGCTGGGGTTAGCAGGGTGCCATCCTGCACTAGGCACCACCATGTCCTCTCCTGGTATGCCTGTTCTGAAGTCATCTTGTACTCACACAGCAATTTGAAGGGGACTTGTGAAAAAGTTATCACCTTTAATTTTGGGGGATTTCTAGGGGAATTTTTTGGGCAAAAATAGTTTTCAAGCAACCGAAAACCTGTCAGAAACCAGCAAATTAATTACATTTGCTGTGAGCTTTAATGGTATGATAAAAGTGCTGTGCTCAGCTTAGGTGAGTCTCCTCCTCCTCCCTCCTCCAAATGTAGGGTCTCCAAATCAGGTACATTTCTTAGAACTGATCGGGAGGGAGCAGCATGTTTTCATCATTTGCCTCTTCCTTTTCAGAGGTGTCCACGGTCATTTCAATGGCCAGCGCCCGTGGGCTTTGGCAGATGAGTGCATCCTGGACCTGATGGCTGAACTGGTTGGTAAGTGTGAACTGCTGGAGAAAATCTTTCTCTGGAAAAGGAAACCAATTTGGGTTCTTTTCAGACTGAAATTCCTGAAACTCCATAACCAGAAATTAGTTCCTTACATTCCATTGTTTTAAAGTAGTTTTCCTGAGTGCCTTGTGCATGGAGTAACACTTTAAGACTGTAAGCAATTTAAGAGATGAAATTTTGTGATAATATATGAGCATATGCATACCATGAAACTAAATGCAGCAAAGGGGTTTTTGGAGCATCATAAACCACTTTGTCTAACACATGAAGCCCTCTTCAAGGGCACTTGGCACTATAGATTCTCAGTCGCTCTCCTAAAAGTAAACCAATGAACTTTCACCTTTGAAAAATTATTTATATCTAGACAATCTCTGCTTTTCCTCCTTTCCCCACCATTAAATCCAGTCTCATATGAGAATTGCTTATGTCAATGAAGCAGATAATTGGGGCAGGACCTGCTATTTGTAAGTTCTCATTACCCTGCTGTACCTCTTGAGGGGTCTGCAGTGCTGCAGGACCTTGTCAATAAATGCTTCTGGTTATTGTAGAGACTGAGAAGGAACCCCGGAGACTTCTGTTGAATTCACCAGTCATAGAAGCAGTTGTGTGAGTCTGAATGCAAATTTCCTCTGTCACCTCTTACTCTAACCTGTGTGTAGTTGCTGAAATAATCTTTCACTGTAATTTCCTTCAGAGCTGTTGCTGACAGAATGGGGAAGAGAAATGATCTTGGCAGGGTGTCTCTCAGATTCTTTTTCTCCCAACACTTAGAGCTCTTGTCAAGGCTAGGTTGGTAGATTTTAGTGAGATTTGGCCAGTATTTCAATTTAGCTGTTGAAGGCAACTGTCTATACTGACTGTCAGAACTGAATTTTCATGTGTTCATTTGTGCCATCACTAAGGAAAAATATTACTGTTAAGTTGACCTACTGTACATGGGATATTGTCTCATAATTTCTCTTCCAGCCACAAGCAAGTGTTTAATGACAAAGTTATGGTTTTTCTCCTTCAAAAGAAGCAAATGGGATCTGTACAACTGGAAACAGAGACATTAAGGAATGTTTCTTGACAACTTTATATATGTATAAATAAAGTCACTTCCTGACTTCTTCATGAAATTTCCAAATAGCTAAAATACTGGACATTATTGTTGGAGCAGAATAAATATAAGAAAATATTGTTGTAGTTGGTCTATCCATAATGTCAGCACCGAGACTTCACAAATATGAGTGAGCCTAGACCAGGCATCACTAGACAAGTGGTGCACAAAACAATTGTTCACCAGTCATTGGCCGATGCTTAGCCCATCTCTGAGCAGCAATCGGCAGCTCCTGGCCAACTCCTCTCACTTTCTATATTGGGCATGACATACTGTGGTATGGAGTACCCCTTTGGCTAGTTTGGGTCAGGTGTCCTGGCTGAGCTTCCTCGAGGCTTCTTGTGCCCTCCTCACTGTCACAGTATGGGACACTGAAATGTCCTTGATTAGGGTAAGATCTACTTAATGGCAACTGAAGCATTGGTGTGTTATCAACATTATCCTTATACTAAATCCAAACCACAGACTGTACAGGCTACTAGGAAGAAAATTATCTCTATCCCAGCCAAAACCAGGACACTTTTCTTGCTTTCATTACATTCAAGGGCATGCTCAGTACTTTCATCCATTAACACAGAACGTAAAAATGTGAAAATATAAAAAGATAGAGGGTGTTAAAATGCTGAATGCAGGTGATTTATGGATTTCTCTAGTTTTACCAATCTTTCCTGGCAAGTGGATGTTATTGTTCTGGTAGGGTATAACTGGTAAGCTGTGGGTAGGTGGGGAAATGTGACTCGTCATGCAACTAGCCTGGTGAATAGTAAGGCCTTTTTGAAATTGAAACCTTGAATTTAATTAAATGGAGCCCTGAGAATTTCTCTTATGTCTTAATAGAATGAGGAAGTAGTCACGATAACACTACATATGTCAAGCACCTAAATTAGTAAAGTAACAAGGTAAGACCATCGATGGTTTTCACAGAACCAGGAGAGAAAGCCAAGATAACTTGAAGGGCAGCTTGAAGTACCTGAGTTATCATGCTTCTCTGCAACACCTTCAGTGAATGTTTGCCTTTGTTCTGTTTGCAAAGTGTGGGCCCCCATGAACTCCCCACAGGGTGTCGGAGCAGGATAAACCCTGACCTCCTGCAGGTGCTGGCATCGGTTTAGCCTGAGCTTTAGGTTGAGAGTCGCTGCAGAAAGCAAAGAGTCAGGCTGGACCTTTTTTCTCTTAGCCATCTGTTTTGTAGAGGATGTCAGTTCAGTGTGTATTATAATATTTCTTTAACTAAAAGTCATATAGGCGTATTCTGGGTGTAAGGAGAAGGAAATGAGAGCTTTGCTTAAACTTCATCAAATTACTTGTCAGTCTCCTTATTTTTCTTTTCTTTTCCAAATTCTGTTGACACTGCTTTTTTTTTTCTTTCTTTTTTTTTTTTTTAATCACAATGACCAGACTACACTGACCTTATTATAATTTTATTTTAAATGAATATTTTAAAGTTTTTATAAAAATTATGGCTGAGGTCACCCTACCATTAACTTAATCTTGCTTTTAAAATTTTTTATTGAGAAATGTTCCATAGTCGCATTGCTTTCTTGAAAAGGAAAGGGTGTGTCATCATTATTGGTTTGGATTTTATTCTCCAGGATTTTTGGGGCTTTGTTTAATTGAACTATAAAATGTGGTTTGGGTTTAAATCTGGCCCTCAGATTTGCATGCCAGCAGGATTCTATTTACATAGTATTCTCTTTTTTTTTTTCAGGAGTTAGATGAGTGATTCTTAGAATGCAAATGAATTAATATTTCCTAAGTAATGGGTACATTGTAATAAATTCTGAATTTTAAAATTGTAGGAGATAATGAAAAGGCTAAGAGAAGAAATTCAGAAAAGATATTATATTAAAATGCTTCCTTCCAATGTGGTATTTATGATTAAGTACTGTTTACCCCCAAGGTGTAATACTGAGTATGTATAAGTTGAGCGACTTCTGAGTTTCTTTTTTTAGTGATTTTTATGTAAGAACATAGAATTTTACCCTGCTTTTTATTCAGTATTTAATATGTTATAGTGGAGGAGTAAAAATTGTCATTTCTCACTCTAAGTACTTGTAGTAGTAAGTAAAAATTATTCTGTGAGATTTATTCAGGAATGAACTGAAGACTGTAAAAAGTCTTTCTTCGTTTAATGGTTTATAGTGCTATAACACATTGCTTATTAAGTGCAGTCACATTTTGTTGTTCAATGAAAGTTACAGTAGTAAATACATTGTGAAATGCAAAGTCAAGGTCAGTGGAGGCCAAAGCTTTTTTTCTGTGCTCACACCAAGTGGCATAACGCGGTGATGGTAATCTCAGCTTCTCCTACCAGACTTTATTAAAACGTTGCAACCTTGGCAGGATCACCTTCTGATGGAACAAAATTACTGTATGGCTGCTGCTGTACAATGAGCTTGAGCAGGTCTCTGTTGGGGGAAGATTGAATGCTAGGCAGATTTGTAGTGACTTTGAATGATACGGTTTATTTGCAATAACCAAAATGTTTTCAGAATTGGAGCCTTTAGCATTTTTACAGTCATTTGACAAAATGCTTTTTACTTACTCTGGTGAGGTTCAGGCTCCCACTGCAGCCAGAGAGGAGAAGGATGGCAGTGTCTGCCTAACACAATCATAATTGTCTCTGAAGCTGTACTTTGCAAATGCTGCTTCCTTTTATTAAAGATGAGATTTATCAAGCAGAACATACAGGTTTTAGCCTGGCTTAGAGATACTGTATACAGTTATGAAATAAAGAAAGCAAACATAATTTTGTCTCTTGTGTGCTGGGTCTTTGAATATTGTAATAGGTTAATTGGATCATAGAAAGATTGTTTTCTGAAATGCAGTGCAGGTTATAAAGGATAACAGTTTTCCAGTGACACGGATGAGGTTTCTTTTGTGGGCATGAAATTCAATAATGGAAAACTTTTAATAAATATATAATTTATGGAAGACCAAGACTTACATGACAAATGTAGTGTCATATTTAATTTGAGATGCTAGCATGTAGCTAAAAGTGATTTGCAGATTAACCATTTGTTTTATACAGAAACAGTACAGCAGGCAGAGGATTGCTTGTGCAGAATTTGCTGTGAAAGCTACAGATTTCATGGAAGGAACAGAGGGAGAAATAAGAACCATTTCTTGATGCTATCCTTTTTTTCAGCCTCTAGAGTTCCATAGAAATATTAAGATTGCAAATAGTACTGTTTTGAGTTGCAATCACTCTCCCTAGCTGTGTTCTATATTTGCAATAGAACAGTCACAAGGTGAGCTCTTCGATCAGCACAGAGCCTGCAGACACAAGGCTATCAGAGGGAAGAAAAGAAAGCAAAGGCGAGGAGTTTAAATGAGGAAAAGAACTTATTTTTTCCTATGAAGAACTAGTTCTAACTATACTTCTTCCCACAAACCTGATGATGTTCCTGCTATCTGAAGGAGGGAACTTATTCACAACATCTATTTTCTTCCTGATTCATCCCCTGGACAGGCCTTCTGGAGTCACTAACAGCTATTGAGAAATCTTTCTGTCGAATACTTGGAGATTTCAGCAACACAAAAAAAATCCCTTGAATACCTTAGTCAGAATCATTCTCAGTTTTTCCTGTGATGGCAGAAGCTGAGGCCTGCTTGGGAAGGATTTATGAATAAATTCTTCTTGATTACAGATTTTCATGTTCTTTGGTTATATTTGCTTGTAATGAGTTCAGCCCATGATTATGCCTTTTTTTCTAGGCTAGCAAGTAATAACTCCGTGAACGTAAGCTGTGCGATATGGTGGGAGTATCTTGGTGCTTTGACTGCCTTTCGCCCTTGTTGGCTGGGACCTTGTGTGCCCTCCAAGGCAGGGACAGGAGAAACCCAGGATTTGCCTTTCCATACCTTGTGGATCCCCTTGCCTTTTTTACCCCAACATCATGTTTTCCTTTCCTCTTTTTTGATTTCAAGGGTGTCTACTACCCTCCCCACCTGCCTACACTTGTCTTCATCCTCTTGTCTCCATCCTCTTGTCTCCAACCTCTTTCTACCTTTAAACTCTACCGCTGAGGCATGAGCCCATTTTCCAGCTGAAAAAGATTCTCAGAGCACTGATTTTTGTCAAAGATTCATTACTGCTTTTCAACAACAGATACCAGGCAAAACAGAAGGAAAGAGAAATTGATTTTCTCCATTTGTCAGTGGTGCCCTGCATAACATGCAGTCTCTTGTTCTAACTAAAATCTTTCACCAGTGGCTGATAAGGGTCTGAGAATTTGTTACTAAATACTTTGTAATAACGATTAGTTGTTACTCCATTAGCTCTGCCTGTGATTAGCTGTAGCGAAAAGGTATCTGTTATTAGCTTCTTTGGAGGTATGGGGGTATGGCCTCTTGCTAGGTTGCTGCAGTAATAATGGTCTGTTGTGTTCAATAGATGAATTCTGCTTTATTTTTTTAATTAGGTATAAGATTTAGCTTGACATTACAGTAACCAGTTAGAATAGATGATTGTCTCAATATGTTTTCTGACTTGTTTTTACAAATAAACTTATGACAATAAATAAGTCTGCAAGTCTTGCTTTATATAGTCTTCTGACCTGATTTTTGTCTGAGATATTAAGGATAATAAATCCTCCAGTGGTTTTCTGGGAAATGGAAACACGTCATTGTTTCTTGTTTTCTGTGGCTGACCTGAAAAAAGAAATATTTTCCTGCCAGTGTTGTGTAGTGAGTCATACAAGAAATTTTTTACTTTACTGTGATGACACCTTAAACATTTGTTTACTTTCCAGTCTTTAGAGAGACATTGACTGAAAACATACTTTTGCCTTCTCAACACTGTACTAGATTCCTCTGAAATTATAAAGAAAAACCCCAACTGTTTTTTTTTTTTTTTCCTTTTTATTATTTCAGGGGCCAAAAGACAGGAAGTAGCCTTAATGAATGGGCTAACTGTTAACTTGCACCTCCTGATGGTATGTCTTTGAGATGTATATTTCATGTCGTGTTGGCAAGTGTTCTTTTTTCCTTTCCTTGTGCATGTAAGCAAAATGTTTCCTGAGGACCTCACAAAGACAGCAGTGGGTGATAGCCTAACTTTTCTTAAGCCTTGGGAGTTGTATCTTGAATGATGTTTTGTCTTGTGCACCACCTGTCTCCACTTACTATTAAGCAGAAAAGCTGCACAGAAAAATGTTTTCAAGGACTCTGCATGGCAAGTCTGAGTTGTTCTTCATTGTGCTGCATGTCATCCTCAGGAAGGAGATGATATTAAAGAAATTTTACAAATAACATAAAATTTTATTTTCATACCAAATTTCAGTTTAAGAAACAATAGCTCAAGTGTGAGCAAGACAAAGCTGTAGTATCAGTCAAGCTTAAAATGCAGTTACACGCATGTGATAGCATTTTGAGTTATGCTGGTTTATATACGCCTACAATGTGGTTTTGATTTTATAACATAGTGACCATAAACGTAGCTTCCTTGTGCACTGTCTCTGTGGCTACAGACAGCCTGACTCATTCTCTGGTATTTCCAAAGATTTGATTCAACTTAGTGAAGGCAGGAAGCTTCATTTTGTGTGGTTCACACAAAAATATTTTTTGCTGAGATATGCTCCTTTGTAATGCCTCTGACCTTTGTTAAATTAAGAACCCTGAAGCAGGACAAGTACCAAGCAGTACGAAGCCAATTTACCTGGCTACTCTGCCCTGAATCGGTATAATGCAGTCAGACTCATGCCAGACTGCTTGAGTACAAAGCCTGTGATGTACTGTGTGTAACCACTGCCAGCATGAGCTGGAGGGCTAGTAAGTCTTCTCCTAGTCCTCTCAGCATGATGACGATCTCAGCTTGCCCTCATGTGAGGGTCTGAGATGGAAAACCATTCACCTTAAGGTGCTGAGATGAGATCTTTGCGGAAGGCTTAGTCCTTTGCTCAGTCTTGTTTCAGAGGATGGGATGGCTTGATAACTAATGCTTTGGAGGAGGACTGGAAATCCATTTCTTTTGCATTGTTTTCTACTCTTCAGCTGTGGGTATGTTTGTGGGATGGAGCTGGGTGAAATCCCAGCTTCCCTGGATGCAGTAAATGCTTTGCCATCAATTCCTGTAAGTGCAAGTTTTCACTGCTGGATTTTTGTGGCTGTTGTTATGGATATGTGAAATGCAGTATTATGGCGTTTTCCTACTTTGATGAATGTTATATGGACAAAGAAATATTTGTAACTTCCGGGAAGTTTTCTGTAGTCTGCATGAAAGTAAACCAGTCTTTACTGATTTATATGCTGGGAGCGTCTCTCTTATCTCTGCTTAGGTACATTTCAACACTTTTTTTTTTTTTTTAATTTTTAACAGCTATCTTTCTTTAAGCCTACTCCAAGACGCTACAAAATTCTTCTAGAAGACAGAGCATTTCCCTCTGACCATGTAAGGAATTAATATTTCACCATATTTGTATTATTAATCATATTTTTCCAAAGAATATCAGTAGCCTGATTTGAATATTTATTAGCTCATCTTGCCCAAGTAACATTACAATAAAAAAATCTGTCAGGAGCTTTTGAGCTCAGCATATTTTACAGATCGTAGCTTTATTCCTTTTGTTCAAATAAAATATGTTGCAAGAGGAAAAGACTGAACGGGTACATTGATTTATTAGTCTTTTTAAAGACATTGAACAAACTACTGGCCTAAATCAACTGAAGTTGTAAATGTTTTATTAATTCTTGTTGCTGTTTCATTTTATGAAGCCAAATCAATAGAAACTCACAACATTAACACTGAGATATCCCCAGACAGAAATGGAAATGTTTGTTCTTAGCACTTTAGATTACTAGTTCAAATGTAATTTTTCTGCTATAAAATAGAAGACAATAGCCTGTGCATCACAGCTTAGTGCAAATTAATCTTTGGTTTTGAGGCCCACTGCTATTTTATCATAAATATCATAAACCCATGAAAATTAATAACAAATTTGATCTCTAAGGTGTGATAAAAATGACTCAAGCTACTAACAGGTTTATTTGTAATGAAGATGGTAGCACAGATGTATAAACCTCAAATTATCTTCATTCTAAGTAATGTTCATATCAATCCCAAGTTTGTTCCAGGCCCATTTGTGCGTTTGGAATCCATTTGCTTAAATTTCTATGGCACCTCAGTAATAACCTGTGCAACTGCTGTCACTTCAGTTCCTGTCATGTAATTTTGAACCATTTTATACCATTATTGGTTGATTTTAATGTGATCTCCAGAACAATTATTTATTGATAAAATCAGTGGGTAGTGTTTTCAAAGTAGCTTGGGAATTTAGAGCTCTCATTTCCTCCTAGGTATGCAGCAAATTGAAGACATGAGGATAGCATGGGACAGCATGTATATGCTAGCCAAACCTCATTTGCATTGAGAGCAGTGCATATGTGACAGGCTGGGACGTAGCATGTGCTACCAAGCCAAGTAACTACCCAGGGGCCCTGGAGAGGAGATGTTCAGTCTTCTCATTGGCTGTTACGCATTCAGGCTTTACTTGCTGGCATCTGGTAAAGCACAGCCTCCACCATATTTCTGTCCTCATTCTGAACTTATGCTGTAGGGTTTAGTTTTCAACTCTGTCCCTGTTGTCTGATAATGTGAATTGAATTCTGATCTTTTTCAAATCAAAGCTATGAAGCTTTCAGTGGAGTTGGATTAGGCTTTCAAGTGTTAATTTTAGTAAAAAGCAAGGCATCTGAATTCCTTTTCTGAAGTTCTGAGATACTTGTCCATTTTTCTTTTAGTTCTTTTATCATGTACTTGCACTAACATGCTTTGCATGGAAATCTCTTTCAGTATGCTGTTGAGTCTCAACTTCGACTTCATGGACTTGATGTTGAGAAATGCATGCTCATGGTGCAGCCACGGGAGGTTGGTGAGAAATATGTCAGTTCTGCTTGCTGTCTCAAAGGGCAGAAACATGTTTCATATGAATGTAGTCATATACTCTCAAATATTCTAGTATCAGCCTATGGAAGTATTAATTTGTTTCTATTAATACTTTTAGGTAAAATTTATGAATCATGTAGTCTCTTTCTGTGTGTATTTTTTTGGTATTAGAACACATTTTATAATTGTCTGATTCAACTAGTTAATTTTCCTTGAACAAAAAAAAAATTATACCTTATTTTTCTGTTTGCAAAAACTGAAGGCATCCTGAGACAACTGAAAAATGTAGTAGCTAATTGAGAAACGCTCATGTCCTTTTAATGCTCAAAGGTAAAAGATTGCCATAACACAAACAACACTGCGTCTGTATCAGCATAGGCTAAGAAAAAGGTCTGCTTTGAGTAATGTGTTATTCAGATTAATTTGAAAGACTGCCTTCCTTTGCTTTTTAGTATTGAGGACCTTGCCACCTTACTATAAACTGATAATGACCTTTTGCTTCTGAAATCTGAGTCATCTTATGAGTAAAGAGCCCACTCCTGACTGCTTGATAGATCTGCAAAGACTGTTGAGATAATAACAGCTACTTTCAATTCAACAATCTTGTCCAAGCTCTTTTCAGCAACAAGTTTAATTTAGTTCTAGAGTTTCACTGCTTAATTGATCACCAGGTGGTGCTATGTTTTACACGATTCCTTGCTAGGAGTATAGGAGGAGGATGAGGCAGTAATTTTCCTAAAAAGATCAAGAATGAGATGCCTTTTTTTTTTCCTTTTTTTAAAATTTCTCTGTATTTAATAACCCCAGGTCTGAGGATTTTTATACTTTTGGTGATGTGAGACTATTGTTTTTAAAATAAAAATATGGCAGATTTATAATAGCTTCCTGTAGGATACAAAGTTTATCAAAAAAGTACAGCATGAAGCTGATAGAAAACTTTAAAGTCTTGCGGATGTCACAAATTTCAGCTGCCACATTAAAATCATTATGTAGGCCATTTTTACCCACACAGTTTTACTGTAAATTAAAACTCTCTGAAATATTAAGGAGTATGAAGAATGTTAGAATATGAAGTGAATAGACTTTGGGGTTTAACTGGCTCTTTCAAGATACGTTTGCTAATTTCTTTTTTTTGAGGTCACTTACTTATAGCCTACTTCATATACTTCATAAAACTACCTTTGTATATCATTACCAAAGATTTGCTTTTGATCTCCTTATGCAAGCAGCACAGCTCATGGTAAAATATAGATTATGAAGTAAGAAATTACAGTTTTATTACTGCCAGAGTTGATATAAAATGTGTGCTTTAACTTTGTTTTAGGGAGAGGAGACCCTGAGGACTGACGATATCCTTGCTGTAATTGAGAAGGAAGGGGACTCCATTGCTGTCATTCTCTTCAGTGGGGTGCAGTACTACACGGGACAGTTTTTTGACATCCCTAGAATAACAAAGGCTGGCCAAGAAAAGGTAGGATTGTTCCAGACCCATCCTTTTAACACCAATTTAAAAACAATTTTTCTGTGAAATATTTATAATTTCTACTTTTCCTGGAACAAAATGGAGCATGTGCAGAAACCTGTGGGGCTCTGATAAAAAGTAAAAGCAGTCTGTGCTCAGATCACCTGGGGGTTGTGTGCTGCATGAAGAAATAGAATCATAGAATCATAGAATAGTTAGGGCTGGAGAGGACCTTAAGATCATCTAGTTCCAACTCCCCTGCCATGGGCAGGGACACCTCCCACTAAACCATGCCACCCAAGGCTATGTTCAACCCAGCCTTGAGCACTGCCAGCAATGGGGCATTCGCAACTTCTCTGGGCAACCAGTTCCAGTGCCTCACAACCCTTACGCTGAAGAGTTTCTTCCTCATATCCAATCTAAACTTCCCCTGTTTAAGTTTGAACCCGTTATCCCTTGTCCTATCACTACAGTCCCTCATAAAGAGTCGGTCCTCAGCATCCTTATAGGCCCCCTTCAGATATTGGAAGGCTGCTATGAGGTCTCCACGCAGCCTTCTCTTCTCCAGGCTGAACAGCCCCAACTTTCCCATCCTATCTTCACATGTGAGGTGCTCCAGTCCCCTGATCATCCCTGTGGCCCTCCTCTGGACTTGTTCCAACAGTTCCATATCCTTTTTATGTTGAGGACACCAGAACTGCACACTATACTCCAAGTGAGGTCTCACGAGAGCAGAGTAGAGGGGCAGGATCACCTCCCTCAACCTGCTGGTCACGCTCCTTTTGATGCAGCCCAGGATACGGTTGGCTTTCTGGGCTGCAAATGCACACTGCCAGCTCATGTTCATTTTTTCATCGACCAGCACCCCAAGTCCTTCTCTGCAGGGCTGCTCTGAATCACTTCGCTGCCCAACCTGTAGCTGTGCCTGGGATTGCTCCGACCCACGTGTAGGACCTTGCACTTGGCATGGTTAAACTTCATCAGGTTGGCATCAGCCCACCTCACAAGCATGTCAAGGTCCCTCTGAATGGCATTCCTTCCCTCCAGAGTATGAAACTGAGCCACACAGCTTGGTGTCATTGGCAAACTTGCTGAGGGCGCACTCAATCCCACTGTCCATTTCACCCACAAAGATGTTGAACAAGACCGGTCCCAACACCGATCCCTGGGGGACACCACTCATTACTGGTCTCCAGCTGGACATTGAGCCATTGAGCGCAACTCTTTGCGTGTGGCCATCCAGCCAGTTCTTTATCCACCGAGTAGTCCACCTATCAAATTGATGTCTCTCCAACTTAGAGAGAAAGATGTCATGTGAGACAGTGTCAAACGCTTTGCACAAGTCCAGGTAAGTGATGTCAACTGCTCTACCCCTGTCCATCAGTTCTGTAGCCCCATCATAGAAGGTCACCAGATTGGTCAGGCAGGATTTCCCCTTAGTGAAGCCATGCTGGCTGTCACCAAGCACCTTGTTGTTTTTCATGTGGCTCAGCATGCCTTCCAGCAGAATCTGCTCCAACATTTTGCCAGGCACAGAGGCGGGGCTGGCTGGTCTGTGATTCCCCGGCTCATCCATTTTCCCCTTCTTATATTTCCCTTTTTCCAGTCGTCAGGAACTTCACCTGTCTGCCATGATTTTTCAAATATGATGGACAGTGGCTTAGCAACTTCATTTGCCAGCTCCTTCAGGACCCGTGGATGGATTTCATCAGGTCCCATGGACTTGTATACGTTCAGGTTCCTAAGATGGTCTCGAACCAGATCCTCTCCTATACTGGGCCCAGGGTCTTCATTCTCACTGTCCTTGCGTCTGCCTTCCAAGACTTGGGTGATATGATCAGAGCATTTTCCGGTGAAGACTGAGGAGAAGAAGTCATTAAGATCCTCATCCTTCTCCAAATCCAGGGTAGCCAGTTCTCCCGATAACTTCTGGAGAGGGCTCACATTGTCCCTAGCCTGTCTTTTATTTGCAATGTACCTATAGAATCCCTTCCTGTTATCCTTAACATCCCTAGCCAAGTTTAATTCTAACTGGGCCTTAGCTTTCCTAACCTGGTCCCTAGCTTCACGGACAACATCCATGTATTCTTTGCAGGCCACCTGGCCTTGCTTCCACCATTTATAAGCCTCTTTTTTCCTTCGAATTTTCCTCAGCAGCTCCTTATCCATCCAAGGAGGTCAGTCCTGTGAGAACAATCTTGCTGGAATGACTTAAACAATATAAAGAGATAATTCATGACTATTAACTTCTACTGGATTTTTATTGAAAGATAGAGTCTCAGGAGGTTCAGAGGAGAAGGAGAAGGAGGTAATCACAGCTCTAATCTCTCTTTAAGAGTTAGTTTGTGTTACATTTGCATATTTTTTTGGGCAGATTTTCATTATTTTCCTCCTTTCCTGCAGCTTTGCTGTGACAGTTTTTCCCCCCAGTGTGTAGGGAGGTGAACTCCCAATGGGGCCAGCAGTGTTTGGACTCAGCTGATCAGTTTTCTGGAGGCAGGAACAACATGGGGCACATCAATGTCTTAAGACTGCTGTATTTTAGTGATGACTCAGCCTTCTGAGCTTGGAGGCAGTGTGTTCTGTGGACATAGCTGTAAAACTTCTTTAAGCGTCTCTATTGCCTTAGGAATCCAAGAGAAAATATTTTTTAATTAAGTCTTTTTATCAACAGGAGGTCACCATACTTTCTGTAGGGGCAGTCTTTTACTGGCAGTACCTTATCTCATGGAAGATTAAACCATTCCAGGATTTAGTATCACTGGATTTTGGCAAACCAGCTAACTATTTATATTCGATGTTTTAACTCTCTGGAGAAGTTCCTAGCTCACAACAGGCTATACATTTTCTGATGCTGTAGGTTTGGCAGTGGAAATTTTTCTGGAGGTCAGGGAGTAACTTATGCTGCTGGAAACTGATGGTAAAATCTCCCCTGAGAGAGCAGAGCAGGTGTGACAGCTAGTACAGGGCTTGTGGGATACAAAAAGGGAATGTTCTCACAAAGCAGCACCTGGCAACAAAATTGTTCCTGAACCCAGTACAAAACAAGACTGACTTCTGACATGGATGCAGAAAACCAAGGGAAAAACAGAAATGGGGGGGAATCAGCTGCAGGGGCAAATGGGTCTGTGTATTAGCTCCATGCAACTCAAAAAGCACCTTCATGGTGCTTTCCTTGAGGATCTTTCAGTATTTTGCTGACCACGAATAATCAAAAGACTATGCTAAAATATTTGAAAGGGAATGCAGGTTATTAATAGGACGATGTCACTCACTGCTCTACTCTCTCTCGCTCCTGGTGGCAGCAAAGCTTTCGTTCAGCTGCCAACACCTACGTGCCTGCAGTGATTTTTCCCTGAAATCTGCTGTGATGTGTCTGAAAGGTGTCTGAGAGAAAAATCTTTCTTTTCTACTGTAAATATGACCATTCTGGGAAAAGCCTATCACTTTACTGCCTAACTAAAGATGCTCTCTGGACTGTGGGACACGTGCTTGGATAAGTGGAAGTGGTGCAGTTTCCCTGAAAGCAATAAACTGTTCTAAAACGGCTGAGAACCTGTGTTCTGGGAGAAGAGTAGTCACTCACAGTTTGTTATCTGGAGTGAAAGTGGGTTTGATGTTTATATTATCTGATATAAGCAGGACTTGTTGGAGAAAGCTTAAAATTTCTATAAAGCAATACAAATAATACTATTAACTCAGGGGTATATGCTTCCACATGAATATACACAAAATCACTGCACATTTATAGAGTCTGTGTCATGTTACTGAAGGGCAGAGTAATTTCTGACAGCATTTCAGTGCCTCAGACACAGGTAGGTGTCAAATGTCCATTTCCACCTGTATGCGTGTTAGAAATGCCATAATGTAGAAGTGAATCTCTTCTTCCAGAGATTTTTAAAAAATGGAGAAAAAAAAAAGAAAATATTTGCCAGCTTCTTTGTGGTTAGAATATGTAGGACTGGGATGTGGGTAGGTTCATGACCTATAATTACATTAGTGTATTTAAAAAGAAAAGAATAATTCATCCTGAAGAAGTGTTTCAGTACCCATAAGGCTTGAAAAGTATGAGCCAGCCCTGTTTTTATTTCCATACTGTCAGATAGGCTCAGCTCAATGCCCTTGCAGATTCTGTCCCCGGGGTTAAGTGATGTTTACGTGTTTATACAAAACCACTATGTAACATGCTGCTACACCACCCTTGAACATCTGCATATGGCAAATATTTACTTGAACAGCTACAAAGTCAGGGGTTCATGAAGAGCTTTCTGTCTTAATGTTGATAGAGTTATTCCTGTATCCTGCTACTTCTCTTAGTCTCAGGGCTTCTGATTACCAAAAGTCCCCAAATGCTGGATCCTCAGAAGCAATTAGCTTCTCTTCTCTTTTTGCAGGTCAGAGATGATGTTAGGGCTGCCATTGGATTAGGGGGTAGAAAAAACCCAACACAATAACAGGAAAACCAAATCAACAAAACCCAAACCAAGCAGCTGTTAAACCAGGATCATTAGCGTCTGTGTAATGTGTATAGGCTCAGTTTCTGTTTGGTGGCATCCAACTAGTCCCTGTTGCCAGGTTGATGAGCTTTCAGGACAGTAAGCGTATAGACTTAAATACCATCTCTCTTTCAAGAGCTTCTGGATCTGATGAAACCAGGATTGTCCTATATATAATACATTACCACAGAAAGGTTGGAATTCCTTTAAAATGTGTGTTAAAAGAGGATAAGACCAAGAAGTCATGTTCATAGCAGAAATGCAAGGCTCTCCTTCCTGTTTGTGAATGATGCCATGCACCTGACCAGACAATAGCCTGAGGGGAGCTGACAAGCAAGAAAGTCAGAAGTGGAGAAGACAGGGTGGAAATGTCATTTGAGAAGAGGAGGGAAAAAAAATCACTTGTCAGACAGTACAGCAGAGGAAAAGTCCTCCACAGATGGTCTCAATAATTCTTTTAATGTACATTTGAAATAAAATCCTGGAGTGTTGTGGCCTATCACAGCTTGTCTGGAGATTTGAGCTGCAAGCTCAGAGGTCTGGAAAATGTCCTAGGATGCTTGAGGTCAATCATTTATGAATTAAGTTACTGATTTCCTTTTACATTTTTTAAGCCAATTTCCTAAGTTCTCTGCATACATCAAGATTCCTCCCAGAGTGAAAGCTCTGCACATAGACAGCTTCATTAAGTCATTAAATATTAAATGAACTAAATTAAGCTTGAAAAATTACCTCAGGCTATTTTTCCATCTTAGGTCTCTCAGATAAATCAAAATTACTATGTATTGTGCAAGAAACTCATCAGCAGGCTGAAGAGGGTGTAACAGTTTGCCTTGTTTCATTCTTCTGAGCTTGCTCTAGAGAATGGAAGGGGTTGAGTCATTTTATTCTTCTACAAGTGAAGAAGTGGCTGACTTTTAGGAGACTTTACCTTTCAAATGCAATTTTCATTTCATAGGTTATATTGCACTTTCCACTGACTGTACCATATGTAAAGTATTTTAATCTCTTGAGTCCCGGTAGGAAGAGCTTTAAGATCATAGAATCATAGAATAGTAAGGGTTGGAAAGGACCTCAAGATCATCGAGTTCCAACCCCCCTGCCATGGGCAGGGACTCCTTCATCTTAGTTTCTTTTCCTGTCTCTCTTTCTAAATGTCCCAGCTTTGCTGGTCTGAAACTGTCATTTCTCTCCCTCTCTCCAAATGTCATTGTCCATGCTGAGTTGTTACCTGCTGGTTATCAGCAGCTACCCAGACACTTTGCAGAAATGATTTTCAAATGTTAGAATAAAACGGAAGATGCAGGGGAGAGCACATGTCCTCCTCTTTGCCCAGAGCAGATGGAAAGCTCTGGTTTCCCCTTAGTCTGGGGAAGCAACACTTCCACGCAGTCCTTGTTCTGCATGGCTTGTGCGGGGAGAGCTGTTTCAGTTTGTTTTACTTTTTCCATGCAATCTGTGTGGCTAAACATTTGCTGTTTGTGTAACTTTAGTGCCAGATACCTACCAGGGAAAGCAAGCCAGCATGACCCAACTTACAGATGATGACTTGAAAGAAATGGTTCAAGTGGGTGTTTCTGAGATGATGCAGGAAACCTGCCAGCAATGAACCCAGATTTTCAGGCTGTGCTTTATTAGTAAGTTAAATAGTGCCCAGTAAGATTTACCAACCAATTTCAAAGTGCTGGGGAGCAGTTAAAGAGGTTCAGAAAGATGGTGGTGTGTTGTTGGCTCTCCTGTTTGAGGGCTATAAGCCCATGGTGTGGGTGCAAGCTGGTTTACTCCAGCCAGTGCCAGTGCCCAAGAACGTTTGTGCATGTTGAGTTTACAGATGAAAGTAACACCTGTAAATGTTTAAATCCAGTCAACTGAACTTTTGAAGTTAATTCCTTAAAAGCCTACAAAAATCTTCTTGTTCTCTAGCAGATTGGTTTTAGTTTGCTGTAGCTGAACCAAGGCCATTTGATCTCTAAGAGCATTCCCATGGGCATTCAGTGCTTCAGCTTCTCTGCATTAGCTTCACCATTTCAGTTGATTTGTCACTTGTGTGTGTGTCCCTACGAAGACATGCCACCAAGGATGTGAAGGTTAGGCTATTTATTGGAACTTTGATTCCAACGTTTAGATCATGCAACTGCTATGGCAGTGAGTTTTCTTCCCATCATTTTCGAGTGACTTCTTAAGCTGATAACTTCACCAATACCTCCATTAGAATTAGTGCGTCACATCTTCTTAAGATGCTGTTTCATTCAAATTGTTATCTAGTTTATACAGGAGAGTAAATATACAAAAAAACTGATTAAATAATTTAAGGCTCCTTTTGTGCAAGAAACAGCAAGAGGTTCTTAAAATCCTTTGGTTTATTATTGGACATGAATTTTTCTGCAGTCTGTGCTCTCACTCATAGTCCTGCCATGCTGCTTGCAAGCAAGCTGTTTGTATTTTAAAAGTGAAATGCAAAATAGCATTTAATTTGTAGTCCTGGCACAAAAGGCAATTTTTTTTTCTGTGCTTAAATAAATAGCAAAGCTTGACAGAACTTTTTCGTTTAAAAATACTGCCATCCAGTGGTTATTTTCTGTGCAAAACTGCTACTTTTTGAGGTACATGTCTGTGGTCCTTTTATATATATGTATATATATATAATTTTCCCCCAGTGCCCTATGCAAATTGTGGCTGTGACAAAGACAACAGTTTTCACAGAAATGACAGAATGTTTTGTAACCTTTTTGGGAAAAGTACAGAAGTGTTTAAGGTCAATGTTTTGCATCTCACCCATTTGGATTCCCAAAGAGCAAGATCCTCACAGTTTAAATATGAGGGAGACTTCAAGTATAAGTACGCAATAGAACGTAATTGTTCATGAATATTGACATCATTATACGCATTAATATTTTGTCTCTGCCTAGAGCTTGTCATATCATGCAACAGTTTGAAATTGTTCTGAATACTTATTTCAAGTGATTCCACTTTACTGCGTGAGAAGAGACTTAGGAATCTAAACCACATCCAGTCATCCCTGAAGACAAGCCTGCAAAACAGTTCATGTTTTCTACATGTACCTATGGTATAAAATACTTGTTTCTAGTAATAAAACAGATGGGACTTTATAGAGAGCAAGTAAAGCTCTAAAGATGTTTTTTCAAAATATTTTTATAGTAATGATTATCTTGATAAATAGCATATTACTAATCTCTTTTCTGCAGGGTTGCTTTGTTGGATTTGACCTGGCTCATGCTGTTGGGAATGTAGAGCTTCATCTGCATGACTGGGGAGTAGATTTTGCATGCTGGTGCTCCTACAAGGTAAAATAGATTCACTGTTTGAGCCTATTTTCCATAATGTCACTTATAATAGGTCAGCAAACAGGTCAGATAAATAAAAACTGCACCTTAGTTGTTGATCAAGACTTGGACACATGTTTGAGCCAGTCCCAGTGGGGAGGTGGAAACCCACTTGGTAGTGGCTTTGTTAAGAGATGTCCAAAAGATGACAGTATCAATGGCCTGCAAGGTCTTGTGGGTGTGGGATGCTAGTGGTGGTTAAACATCTGCTCTGAATCACACCCTGGTATCCAGTCACAGTATCAGGGGCCTTTCTTTTATTTCTCTTGCGGAGAAAGTCTTGTGGCTATAAGCTTTTCTTAAGTAGCCCTTAAATAAGAGAATGCTCCTGTCTAAACTTAAATAATTTCAGATGATAGAACAAGGTATCTTTAGTTCCTTTGACTTCTCTTGAGTTTAAGAACCAATAGACACAGTCAGATGAATTGTTTGATGACTTTGCTATACGTGTTTTGGCATGGAACTGTTTCAGCCATACTTCAATTTTCTAACCTTTTGTCTGTTAGACTTCAACTATCATACATAAGCCAAGAAAGCTATTTTTAGGACTAATCTGAAAAAATATATCTGCTTTTATGTACATCAGCACTTTGAGACAAATGCTAAGATCTCCAGTTAAAAAGCACTAGAAATGTTAAAATTGGTCTGTTTTATAAAGCAGGGTGAAGGAAGTAAAGCTATACTTTACAGATAATGAGCACAAAGTGTACATGTTGATTTGTTCTTTGCAGTATTTAAATTCCGGAGCAGGCAGCATTGCTGGTGCTTACATTCATGAGAAGCATTCCCGAAGTATTAAACCAGTGTAAGTATTTTTCTGTACTCAAATAAAAGATGCTGTGAAGTTCAAATGGAAAAATATCTTCCCTTTGAGTTCAGATTTAAAAGTGAAAAGGTGTAAAGATTCTTAATTGCAGACTATGGCCATATGTATCTATGTGTGTTTGCAGATATGTATACCTATGAAGAAGAAATTTCCTGTTTCAAAAAATGTCATTGGAGTAATATTTTTTACTGTCTTATTCTAGCAATGAAAAGGGTAGTACAAGCTTAGATAATTTATCTGACTTTGTTACCTCAGATGGATTGTTTTATGGTAATTTCAGTAAATTTTGAAGTTGTTAATGTACATGTTCACATCTTAAATGCATTTCCTTCTTGAAGTCTGCTGTCAGTTCTAACTTAAGTATAACCATAAATGAGAATGCTTATAATATTAAACCCAAGTAACCTAAATCATGCCTATGAGACTGTTTAATGTAAAGAGAATATTTAATGTCTTCCTTTAAAAATGGATTTTTAAAATTATTGAAGTCTTTGCCTGGTGAACAAAATCAAAGACAATTTCAACTCTGTGTCTAATAGCTCTGTAATACTGGCATGTTTTCATTAAAATTGTATCCACTGGTAAAGCTAAGAAGCATTACATAGAGATATGTGTTCTCAAAGACTACATAATCTATGAAAAGCTGTACTGTCAGCTGAGGTTAGTTACATTAAACCCCTCCCCCCCCCCATTATTTAAAACGTTATATGACTGCACTCTATGTATGTATATGAAGAACAGTAGAATTAATGTTTCTAATGCACTGACAATATAAACATTTCTTTCTGGCTATAATGCTTAGAGAAATTGCTAGCCCTTACTTTTATTTTAGCTTGAAGAAAGGAAACTAAATCAGGTTTCAGAAAGAAATAATATTATAATGAAAAACTTCACTATACTATGTGCTGGTTTCAGACTGTCTAGACTCTCAGGAGATAACAAAATAATGCTGATAAGTTCTTCTTAGTCACCCATAACAGAAAACTTATTATGATGACATATGATCTGTTGTAAACTGATTACATCCTCATATGTGAACACTGGCAAAATATTTCAAATATCTGGATACTTCTGGAAAGGCATTGTCGATTTTGGTTTTGTGTTGTTTTTGTTTCATTGTGTTTTGTTTTTTTGCCTGCTTCCATTTTTGCCGGGTGTGGGCATTGTTCCCATGTCCACACCTCTGGATCCTGGTTGTGGGGACTGGGAAGATTGCTGAGCAGTGAAACACTGTGGGCCAGCTAGAAATCACAGAACAGCAATAGGAAGTGTGAAGAAAATCTCAAGGACTCTGAGTCTTTTTGATTCTTTGATGAAATTTTGCAATTTTTATGAGGGTACTGTAGGTAAGAGCTTAAATTAGTTATTCCTGTACCAGCTTCTTCATACACAGCCATTAAATTGTGCACTGAATCTGGATACTGAATGTTTTAAATAGTTGCCCATATGAAATAGGCTTTTTTAGCCTGAGGCCCAATTAAGGATATAATTGCAAACTTCCTGCATAGACTCTTTGCATTATTTATTTTCTTTTTTCCATACTTCCTGAGATTTGATAATCGTTCATCAAATTGTTTTTAGTAAATATGCATTACTTTTCTTTCTTTTACGCATCAACCAGCCATTTCAGGTTTCCAAATAAGGCAGTGAGACAAAGGAGAATTTGTCTATGTCAAAGTATTCAATTTTATAGCTGATTTAAATGCAGAACAATTTGCTATATGTTGTACAATCAAATAGAGTGGAATTTAACTGCTCTGAATTTGCAGGTTTTTATGTTGCATCTGAAAAGTCTTTGGTTGTCATCTGAATCAAGGACGACACCCAGTGGCCAGACGACTTCATTCTAAAACAGAAGCGTCAAACACTTTATGTTTCTTCGCATCTCAGCCCACACAAGTGGCTAATTAAATTCCAATCCAGCTGAAACCATTTTGTCATTTAAACTTTGAAATAATGTTTTTAACTCACAGCCAATATTGTGCAAGTCACTTTACCCACCTATACAGATTTCTTTAATTTATCTCATCCTTCATGTTTTTATAGGTAGCTATTTTCGTAGCAAACTAATGTATTGCATGCCAGTATAAAAATATATGATCTGAGCTTAATCAGAGTGGCAGACCCAGGACATTTGCCATGTGACTTTGCCTGCTACTTACTGAGTCTGGGGCAAAAAGCACTTGGGTGCTTACAGAAAATTGAACAACTCAATCTGAAATTCTAATTTCAACCCCCAAGCCCATCACCAAAGGCATGTATTTATTTTATTTTAAATTACTTTAATTTTATGAGAATGGTCTTATTCATGCCCAGGTTTGTCTTAGTAAGAACACTGTAAGGAAATAAGCATTCACACTGTAGATATGCCTGGTTTCAAAGACTGGATTTCTCTCCAGTTGCTCCTCCATCCTGAGCCTGCCCCCTGGACAACAAAACACTTATTTGTTGCTGCTTTTTTTTTTTTTTTTTTTTAAATGCAACTTGAGAAAGAGTCACTAATTTAATAGCCATACCCCCAGGTACTGGGGACCATGCCAAAACTGCTTTGTGCTTTGAGTCTGCAGAGGTTGTGGCAGTCTAACTGCAAACTTAAACACCTCAAACCTGGTATTGTTCAGTAATACTCTTCCATGTCCCAGGAGACAAAAGGAAACACCAGTCCTGCTCTTCTTCTTAATGAATGTGCAAGCTTCCCACAAGAGTTGAAAAAGTTGGTAATTCACTAACTTGGGAAAGGATTTATGCCTAAAAGCAAGGTTTGATCCTTCAGTCTAATGCCTGGAAGACGGAGGTTATGGGCAATACAGACTTGTTTTGTGTCACTGCAAAGACCAACATGCACTCCTTGGCTAAGCTGCCTGTCACGGTTTAACTCCAGCCAGCAACTAAGCCCCACACAGCTGCTCACTCATTCCCCTGCAGTGGGATGTGAGAAAGAATAAGAATGGTGAAAGTGTAAAAACTCATGGGTTGAGATAAAGACAGTTTATAAGGTCAATCAAAAGCCATGCATGCATAAGCAAACAAAGCAAGGAATCTATTCACCACTTCCCAGGGGCAGGCAGTTGATCAGCCATCTCTGAGAAAGCTGGGCTCCATTGCACTTAGCAGTTACCTCATACCAGCTACTGTAAAGAAAATTAACTCTATCCCAGCCAAAAGCAGCACACTAGGGTTAGTTCTCTAATTCACTGTAAGGGCCATGGGTCTAAAAGTTACATGTTGTAACCATCCTAATTAACATCCACACTCAAGTATGTTGGATAGCCCTTTGCTAGTCCCCTTTCTTCCTGGAGCAATAAAACTGAATCAGTCTGCCATATATGCATCCAATATATCCTTATTCTCTCATGATCTCACCTCCTTTGGAGTCTGTTTTAATACTCAAATAGCTTTTTTAGTACCTGCTCTATATATCACAATGCAATATATTCCTAGCTAGCTGTGCTAGAGTGATTTCTTTATGCAAAGGTTTCAGATAGATAAAAAAAGACCTGGACAGAGCAGAATTATGAAACACTACTGAAACTGTTCAGTCAGTGCAGGCTAAGCCTGTGCCACCAAGCTTCCATAGAATGCAGTTATGTGGGGTTTTGTCTGTTTGTTTCTGTATTTGTTTTGGTGTGTGTGGTGTCCCCCCTTCCCCTTTTTTTCTCTTCATTTCTTAATTTCTCTATTTATAAAAAGAAGGATAACTAAAAATCTACCAATCAATTTAGCTATAATGAAATATGAATGTTTGTGACTACCTATGGTAGTAGGTACTGA
The DNA here is from genome assembly GCA_039720435.1 of Amazona ochrocephala. Taxonomy (NCBI): domain Eukaryota; kingdom Metazoa; phylum Chordata; class Aves; order Psittaciformes; family Psittacidae; genus Amazona; species Amazona ochrocephala. The sequence goes on from CM077881.1 coordinate 37,913,302, forward strand.
AGTCAGTTGTTCACAACAGAGTATTTTCGGTTGTAAATGTGCAGTGAGTTCAACTGTGCTGTCAACATGGCTTGAGGGGCAGGAGGGGACAAGCATGCAAAGTCCTGAGATAGGAGAAGAAAAAAAAGGCCTAGTCAAATCCCTGTAAGAAGTAAAGCACAATTTAAAAAGATGAAAGGGAAATAAATGTATGTAAAGCAGTCAGCAGAATAATAGATAAGCCTTGGCAGAGGATTAAATGAAAATTGTACATAGTCTAGTGTTTAAAATTAAAGGATTTATCAAGACTTAACTTTAGCATACACTAGAAGCAGGTAGAATTTAAAAATAAAATGTTTGTGTGATGTGCAGAAATGCTATATGTGCAGAAAGCAGCCGATGTCCAAAGAGCATGTCTGCTTTTACCATAGGATAAAAAAAGTATCAAAGAACAAGAAACAAAAAAGTAACTATAACTAGTTCAAACTAGCTTTGAGAAAAACACGGTGTCTTCCAACACTTTCTTCACAGACGCAGGTGAGATATCAGTCGTTCCTCTCTGATAACTTTCCTTTATGGTGTCTTGATTCCAATGAAAAAGCCAGATAACAGATGGTTTCCCACAACTTTTTTATAGAGACCAGGACTGATTTTTGGTATGTGAACTTTTATGCCGGCATGAGATAAACAAAAATATGCTATTCCAGCTCCATATATCTTCCCCTTCCCATTTTTCCCAGGTGCTTTGGGTCCCAACCCTGCTCCAGTGCAGACCCTCTCTGCAAAGTAATTGTTTTGTGAGAGGTTGCTCAACCCCTTCCAGGGCTGGTAGCTCCAGCTGAGTTTTTCTTTAGTTATTTTCTTGTTCTATGATGAGACACCACATTATTCCTTTCTGAATTAGAGCTACATAATCCCCAGACTAAATAACTGAAGCTTCTGAAACTGCTTTAAATGTAGCTTTGGAGGAATGTGAGTTGGGAGCAAAGGACAGTCATATAAAGATTGGGTAGGTTGTTTTATATCTGTTGTATTTGATCTTGTTTAAAATGCTTCTAGGAATAACAGGCTAAGATGGTCCAATTCTCACTCAGAAGTAATAGACTCAAGGGTCAGTATCTCAGCACTACTGAAAGTTTTACCAGAACAGAGCACCTTGGCCCAGCCAAGGAAGACATCTGAAGAAGCAATGTGGAGACTTCCAGGGAGCGGCACTGAATGTAGCAAGGTGGAAAGTCAGTCATCACAAATTGAAGTGTACATGCTGCTTTTTCCAGAAGGGTTTGTCATTGGTCCTAATGGACTCAAATTGTGGACTAATGTATGTATAAACTATTCGTGGAATGCAACTTGTGTCCCTGAGTATGTAAAGTATCCCATACTGAGGTAGAAATGAACTGTCTCTTTGCCAAGGAGATGGGACCAATTTAGTTCCTTGAGCTAATTTAGAAACCAAAAGTTAAAACCTCCCTTGGGAAGAGACTGTTTAGGAATCAAGGCATTGGCTAATTAGGCTTAATTGCAGTGTCTTGGGACAAGTGATTTATGAGGCCAATCTAGACCCATGATGGGCCTGAAGAGCTGTGTTCTTGGATTGAAAAATGAATGGCAAATATCCAAGAGCATTTTTTAACTTCGGAGTGAGTCTCTTGGAGGAAAAAAGAGAGAAGTTAATGTGCATTCACATCGTCTACTCCCATTTTCATTGCTTCAGCTCTGTACCTTCTTTTATGTGACTCCCATGCTTGTCTCCTTGTTCTGTCAAGCATTTTCTCTCCATCTTCCTTTAAATCCTCCCTTGTAAGTAAACTGTATCTTCAAGCAGTCTTGTTTCTTTTCTTGTTATAAATAATCTATTTCTTTCATCTCTGAAAGTCTTCCTCTGGTTTGTCATCTTCGCACTGTTAAGATTTTAAGGTGTTTGAGGGAGGAACTATACATCTCCTTGTAAACCCATGGGACTATACCCAAATAAATGTGCCATATATCAGCTTTGCATCAGCTATAGGATAGGTGGAGTGAGTATGAAAATATTGTGTGTTTTTATTCCCTGTGTTCACTCCCATGCTATCTAGACACTCTTAGTTTTGAAAAGTCAAACCTTAAAATTAAGCATGTAGAAAACCAGTGACATGGTTCCTGTAAAATTTCTCAAATATAAAGTAGTGTTTTTAAAAAGCATGGTGCTGGACTGATTGCTGCTTTTCATTTATAGCATGGGTTACAGATATTTTGGGGAGAGATTTGGGGATTTTATGTATATTCAAATCTTTGCTGGACAACTTGTTCTTCCTTTTGTCCAAAACCCCACCAACAATATGCAGAAATGTCATTCAAAACATAATGCTTGTCACAGCATTTTTTATTTTTTATTTTTTATTTTTAATAGTTTTTCTTATGAGGTGGAGGCTGGTCAAATTCTTGCAGTAAGGTTTAATGGTATTCATTCTTCAGTAATTATTCACAAGATTAATGAGTTTACTATTACTTCTGAGTAGAATCAAATTTCTGATGCATGTCTTCTGCAACACACTGGTGCGACATACACCATTTAGTCTGCCTGCCATGGCCCTTTTCCAGTCCCAGCCTTGGAAATGAGAGGGATGTGGCTGTGTTCCTCGAGGATGTAGTTTTCCATCTGCCACCTCTAGCTTTTCTCATCATATGGTGTAAGACACAATTGTGTGAACACATGAAAGGAGCACAACAGGCTTAGCCTGATGGAAAGGTGAATGTAGCCTGGGGCAACTCTGCATCCCCTTTAACTAGCAAGGAAGAGATCCTGGGGCTCTCCTCAGAGCCTGTATGGTTGCTGTGATTTTTTTCCACCCACTTCAAAGGACACGTGGTGTTAACTACCTTCTCTTTGCGTCTCTGTTCTTCACCTTGAGGCAGGCAGTTTTGAAAACGCTTTGCTGGGTCTTGATTTCTCCCAGTAAAAGAAGGCAGTGAGTTAGTTTCCTTCTGAATGAACTTGCAGAGATGCAATGCTCAAGCTGGTGTCACACACCTCTAACAAAATGGAAAGAATACATTCTTTGCCTAATTTTTTAATTGGTCACAAAGAGAGACATTATCTTCCCTCTTATGCTTATGTCTTAATCTGTACATTTCTGTATCTACCTAACAGAACCTTTCTTTCTTAAGGGGGGGAAATTATTATTTTCAACAAAAAAATTAGAGCTTGCCTGCTTCTGTGCACAAATGTGCTGGAATGAATGCAATTTTGCATTTGGGATTTCCTACTATATGTTGACTCACTTTTAGTATTTGATAATTTTTCACTTTTGCTACTCTAGATTCCCACTTTTCTTACTTTCTATGAATCGAATCAAATCAAATCTAGGGTGGATTGCTTCATGCTTCAGGTAAAAAGCAGAGGTGATAATCCTCACATTTGAGCTAATAAGGATTCTAGTATGACAAAGTCTTGCATTAATATTGTGATTACTGTATTAAAAACCAACAAAGATCCAAGGAAAAGCAACTTCCCAGATCTTAAAAATTTTATATTATAGTTCAGTCAGATACATATATTATTTAGAAATCTATCTGGATATTATCCCCTCTAATATTCATTCAAGGGGTTGAGGAAACTGTATAGTTCAGTAAATGCATCACAGTAATAAAAACTATTCAAGTCTCCTTTATGTCAAAATTCACATTTAACAGTAGCTCTAGGAGGGATTGTTGCTTTTGCTTCATGTTTAATCTAATTGAAACAGCCTAGAAAAAATTACTGATTTCTTAAGGAATGTAATGTGCTTTTTTATCACCATAATATAATTGGGAACTATTCAGTACTTTAGAAAAATCACTGAGAACTTCATTAATATCTCTATGAGTAAATTGGCTCCCTGCTTGATTTTTAATTTCTGGTGTTAGGCAGAATATTTTATTTCCCCTTACTAAATGTTCTAGCATACTGTTGGCTGTATTCCCCCTTTTCATATATCTGATATTTGGCTAGTGAAAGTGATCTATGAGCACTTTATGATAATAGTTGTTCATAAGCTGATTTAACAGTTTTTAATTCAACTTCATTAGCCTTAGAGGGGTTGTTTTTTTGTGATATCTTTTCCTGGGATTTAATTTAAGCTCCAATTTTGGCTGCTCCTTGATCATACCTTTCTTTTGCCTGATCATGGCAAATGAAATTATCATCCCTCACTGCAAGAGCCTTAGAGGTTTGGCAGAAAGCTCTGCAACTCCAAGGGGCCCTGATTGGATTCACAGCATTGCAGCCATTTCTCTTTCTCATACCCTAATCACAGAAACTTGTTTCATGCTACAAAAGTGAACTCGATCTCCTTTTGTTTTGACCTGGAGAGGTAATATGGAGGGTCATGTTGAAATTGGTGTATTCCCACTTGTGTTGAGTCTGGAAGACTAACAAAGAAAAAATCAATTCAAAAAGAGTGTGTGTATCCTTTATCTTCAAATACCTATCAGCTGTAAATCACCTTGCACTTGATTGGCCGACCAGCCTAGGCTTTTCACCCAAGAGTCCCTCAAATTGTGGCAACAGTTGTGTTAAATTTTCCACCTTGGAAAACAGTGAAGCTCCAGAAGCTGCCCAGCTACTTTTAGAAAAAGCATGATTACTCAAATATAGAATTTCCTTAATTTCACCCATCACAGTTGCATAGTTAAGTAAGTGTCATGGTTTAGATTATTAAACCATTTTTCAGGATTTTGGTCTTTGCTGTTTAAACTTACTGCTAGGCAGAAAGTGAAGTTAGCTATTTTTTAAACAAGATAAGCCTCAAAATAGAGAATAAAGCTCATCTCCCTTTAGATGGTATTGAAAATGCAAGTTAATTCACAGAAGAAAACTGTCATGTTATTAGCCTCTAATACAAACATATGACTTTGGTCTTTTGACAAAGTAAAACCTCATTGATATTAAATATGAAAAGTTACTACTTTCACAATGAGGAATTTTGATTTTTTTTTTCTGAGTTCTAAAAGATTAGTCCATTAATAATAATGTATGGCATTGCTTACAAGTCACATATGCTTAATAATTAAGAAACATTTGTAATGAGTTTAAAAGGGTAAAGAAAGCATCAGAGTATGTGGAAGTCCAAAACTACAGAAGTCTGAGGCTAATAATTACCTGGGCTTCAAAAGCTTTTCAAATTCTAACAACAGATCTTACTTAAAATTAAGAAAAGACATTGCACAGAAGAGCTTAATGAAAGAAGTCCAATCCTACAATTTGGGATAAAGAGTATCTAAATAGACACAAGGGGGGGGGGGGGGGGAAGAAGGCTTTAAATATAGCTTCTGGAAATCTTGACAAGGTTTTCTGAAGGAGACAGTGAGAATTAGGTTTCCAAATACTGCTAGAGTCTAACAGGGGCTAGCTACTAACTCCCTTAATCCCCCATGCGAATCCTGGCCCATATATATATATATATATATTATATATATATATATACTCTGAAGTATACTCTATTACTGACAGCTTCACAGTATATGAAGAATTTCTCCTACACAGGAAGGTTAAAATCTTTAAATTCTGCATTTCAATGTTGAATCTGTGGGTCACTTTTCAATTATTCTTTGTTTTGATTAAGCAGACCCCTCATCACCACACCGAATATGGTTTGAAATCTTTTTCTCTCTTCCACCACGCTGTCAGCAGGGGAGCCCTGGGTCAGAGTAGGAACTTGCTGTTGTTGCCAGAATGAAAGGGATGGAGTTGCAGTGAAATAACATTTTCCACCCACTTGGGCTTCAGCTGTGAAACACCACATAGAATTAAGTGATAGAAATATTGTTTGGGTTTGTTTTTTATTATTTTTTTCCTCAACCTAAGTACCAGTGAGGTGACGTGGATCAAGAAAAATATTCATTTCTGAATGCAACAAAAGCATAACACTGGAAACTGCTTTTGAGCCTGAGAGGATAATTCAGGGAAAGGCTGAGAGGAAGTGAAAAAAAAACCGGTGTCATCATCCATTACCTCCAAATCCCTTTCCCTATCTGTGTTTCAGAAAATCCAGTGTAAGATACTCCAAGTCAGTTTTTTCCTCCATTCTTACATGGTCCTTATTACTAAGTATGTAAAAACATTTTAACAAATATATTCTCACCACTCACAGAAGAGTTAGGGCAGTACTACTGATATGCACGTCCAGTCAGGTGTTTGCAGATCATACGAGAGTATTCACATTGACTGTGGCTAGTGTTACAGTGAAGCAGTAATGCTAAAAGCAGAGCGTCATTTCCATCTTGATTCTTCTGGTACGCATGCTGTTACTTTACTTTGATTCTCTGTAACCTCTGGAGCGTACTGGAAATTTTTAGCAGAGACTGAAAGGCTTAAAAGTGGCTTTATTATTGGGAAGGAAACTTGCAGACTCCAGGCAGGTTCAAAGAGGATTAAATGATGGCAGGACAAGTTAGGGTTAGGGAGGCTGGAAGAATGCACTGTGTCATCAGCTTTCTCACAGAAGCTTCATTGTGATGGGTCTTGTAAGTACATTTATCTTCTTCTCATCAGTCGCACTGTGATACAAGTGACTTGGAATCAGATTTTTGTCCTTGCTGTTGGAACATACAGTTACCTCAAAACTTGCATATTTTTCAAGCTGTTACAGCAATTTTTTAAGGTCTTCTCTGTTAGGCCTCTATGCAGAGCACATAGCAAGGCCATTTATGTGCTTTAACTATTCCTGTGTTCTGGAATGGCACTTGTGGATTATTAGAAGTGTTAGACTATAGCAGATCTATAGTTACACTCATTCTGGACTTCCACAAACACCTTAATCCAGTATAAGCCAAGAGATGCTGCCCTGCCCCGCACAAGCGTTCATACAGCTGCAGGCTTCATTGTTGGGGAACTGATTTGGGTTAAAACTAGCCCAGTAAACAAACCAAACCAAGCCAAGCAAAAAAAATTAGCTGTAAACTAGTTTCTGAACTCATTCATTCCTATTTTATGTTGGCTTGAAGGTCTTCACCTTACTGGTGTTAAGACCACAAGTCTTAGTATGAGGTGTCTCTGCCCATGACAGGGGGGTTGGAACTAGATGATCTTAAGGTCCTTTTCAACCCTAACTATTCTATGATTCTATGATTCTACTGAGCAGCATTTCTAGAGATGAGGGTTTGAGACATGGAAAGACTAAATGACTCATTCATGATCAGACAAGTCTGTGATAGCAAAGAAAATAATTGAAACTCCTCAAACTCTAGTCAGTGAGCCAAAAATATGCTATGTAAAGCAATGAGTATTTTTTTTTTTTTCTCATTTCTGGAGGGCAGTGTTGTTCTTTCTCTTTATTCTGAATTTTGGCATTGAATCCAAAGATGCTTGTGCTTACAATAAAATTAATGCAATAAAAGCAAAATTAAAACATAAAAAAGCTGCAATTAGAAAACTGCAATAAAATTAATGCAGAGTAGAATGCAAAGACTATGCCCCAGCTGTTGACTCTGAGGATCAGGTCTGTGCTCAGAGTTTGTGGAGAGCCATTTGTAAATGCAGGTGCAAGTAAGGTGGCTTTGGGTGTGTGATACAACTGTACATATGAGTTTGGTCACTGGGATGTGTCAGGAGCACCTCTGCTGAGCAGCCTTGGGAGGCTGCAGGTACCTGGGGCTGGCAGCAGGATGCCATCCGCACACACACCGCAAGCTGCCCATGGCTCAGATAACCCTTTTGATTAATGATGTGTTATAACAAGATAAGAGCACAGTTTGGGTGCAATTACACATAAAAGGTAGTGACAAGTAAAACACTAAGGTGCACAAGTCCATGGGACTGGATGAAATGCATCCGTGGGTCTAGAGGGAACTGGTGGATGGAGCTGCCAAGTCATTATATGTCATATTTGAGAAGTCATGGCAGTCAGGTGAAGGGAACTGAAGGGGCAGAACTGCTGACTGGAAAAGAGGAAATATAACCCCCATTTTTAAAAAGAAAAAAAAGGAAGACCTGGGGAACTACAGGCCAGCAGGTCTTATCCCAGTGACCAGCAAGATCATGCAGCAGATCCTCCAAGAAACCATGCTAAAACACATGGACAATAAGGAGGTGATTGGTGACAACCAATGTGGCTTCACTAAGGGCAAATCTTGCCTAACAAATCTGGTGGCCTTCTACATTGGGACCATGGCATTTGAGGGCAACGGAAAAGCAACTGACATATCTGGACTTGTGCAAGGCATCTGATGCTGTTCCACATGGCATCCTTGTCTCTAAATTGAAGATACATGATTTGGCAGATTGGCCACTCAGTAGATAAGGAATTGACTGGATGGTTGCACTAAGAATTGTGGTCAATTGCTCAATATCCAGGTGGAGACCCTTAATGACTGGTGTCCCTCAGGGGTCACTACTGGGACCACTGCTGTTCAGCATCTTTGTCAGGGACATGGACAGTGGGATCGAGTGCACCCTCAGTAAGTTTGCTGATGACACCAACCTCTGTGGTGTTGTCAACACACTTGAGCGAAGGGATGCCACCTAGAGGTACCTTGACAGGCTTGAGAGGTGGGCCTGTGAGAACCTCATGAAGTTCAACAAGACCAAGTGCAAAGTCCTGCACTTGGATCAAAGCAATCCCAAACACAACTACAGGCTGGGTAGAGACTGGACTGAAAGCAGCCCTGAGGAGAAGGACTTGGGGGGTTGGTCGACAAGAAGCTCGACATGAGCTGGCAATGTGCACTCAAAGCCCAGAAAGCCAACTGTATCCTGGGCTGCCTCAAAAGGAGTGTGAACAGCGGGTCAAAGGAGATGATTCTTCTTCTCTACTCCACTCTCATGAGACCAGACCTGGAGTATTGCATTCAGCTCTTGTGCACCCAGCAAAAGAGGGATGTGAACCTGCTGGATTGAGTCTTGAGAAGGGCCATAAAATTGACCAGAGGGCTAAAGCTCCTCTACTATGAAGACAGGCTGAAAGAGTTGGGCTTGTTTAACTTGCAGAAGCGAAGGCTCTGGGGAGACCTTAATACAGTCTTCCAATACCTAAAGGGGGACTACAGGAAATCTAGAGAGGGACATTTTAACAAGGGCATGTAGTGATAGGACAAAGGAGGAATGGTTTTAAGCTGAAAGAGGGGAGATTTAGATTAGGTATTAGGAAGAAGTTCTTCCTTGTGAGGGCGCTGAGACACTGGGACAGGTTGTCCAGGGAAGTTGAACACTTCCAGGTATGCCCCATCCCTGGAAGTGTTCAAGGCCAGGGTGGATGTGGCTTTGAGCATTATGGTCTAGTGGAAGGTCTCCCTGCCCATAGCATGGGAGTTGGAACTAGATGATCTCTAAAGTTACTTCCAACCCAAACCATTCTATTATTCTGTGATTATTCTCCAAGGTTTATAGTGGAACATTTGCAAAAGTAAACCTTTTTTTTCCCCAGACACTGATTTTTAACACACTTCACAAAATGGGTTTTATCTTCAGTGTAAAGGATGTAATTTTAGAGTCCTGTTGCTAGCAAGTTTAAGGGTTTTTTAAACACAAGCACATCATATAAGGCTTTTCAGAGCCTTCCACATTATGTATTTTACAAAGATTATGGTTCGGAATTCAGAAGCAATTTGGATCTTGGTGCCTTTGTTTTGGAAGCAGGGATAGTCAAAATGGTGACTGCATTTCAAAATACTCATTTTGCATGGAGTAATAATAATTCTTTAATAAACTTTATTGCAGTATTTTAATGTGCAGTTTTATTGCCTATTATTTTTAGTGAACATTTATAAAGTGTTGTGTTTGGGGTTTAATACTTTAGCTATTTCCCATCACAACAGGTTGGAATTTGGTATAGCAGTGACATCCTTAATTTCAAAACTTTCACAGAAAATTGAAAAAAGCGAATTACTGGGTTTTGTTAATTTCTACACTTCAAAGCCTGTCAACATGCATGTCAAATAATGTGACATTTATATGGACCATTAGATCAACAAGAGTGTAGGACCAGAGCTGCCTCAATGTTGATAACCTGTAGTGACATCTCTGAAGTTCTAGAACAGCCAAAAAGGGAGGGGGGGGGGGGGGGGGGGAGGGAGTGGGAAGAAAGAGAAAAAGCAAATTGTCAAGGTTATGGTAGGAAAGGGCAAGACAGCTAAAACTGTTTTTTTATTAAAAAAAAAAAATAAAAAATTCCTTCATTCTGTCATTTTGGAAAAGTTCTGAAATTTCAGTTTCCAAGTTGCAAATGTGATGCCACATCAGAAATCTGTTTTTAAGCCAGCTTCAGTGTTAGCAAGTTTTGAGCATTCAAAATGCAATCAGCGTGCTTTTCATGAGGCTCTATCTGGGTAATATTGTGGTTGATGTTTATTTTGTCTTTGACTTTAGGATGTGGTCCAAACAGAATTTTTGTTTCCTCCTTGCTATACAGTAATAGTCCAAATGTTATATTTTCCATGGATTTTTTTTTGTTGAAAAATTTTGGAATTCATGGAATGTATGTGCCATTAACATTTGCAGTATGATGTAGTAATATATGATATTCAGGTAGACATACTGCTCATATTAAGTAACTGGAATATCTTTTATGATTCAAAGCATCAGTAACTGATTCAGTCAGGCAGAAACTGTTTGATACTTAGGGTATCTTCATTTTGGCAATATAATACCTTATTTGAAATTAATATATATTGCACTATTAATTTTCATGGGTCTTAGAATAATAAAAACATGCAGCAACAAAGGAAAAAGCATGTTTTTTTCTTTATACACTATGTTTGGATGCAGCTCAGAGCCTTTCATAGAAGTAAACATAAAACCTATGTTGTTATATAGGAATAGTAAGTACTTTGTTTTATACTATGCAGTATTCATATTACAAATTTTAAACTCAAGTGTGGTCCTAATTCTGCAGAGCTAAGCTTTTTTGAGCATACTGCAAAGTGCTTCTGCTTTAGACAGGGGCAATGACTTTTCTCTTCCTTGTTTACTTCCAGGAAGGCTAATCTACTGTGAGTTTTACTTACAGATTCTTTTTTTTTTTTTACTATTACAAATTTTGAACACTTGCCGGGCTTTACTCCTAACAACTTCGCTACCTGGCATAGAGAAACCAGAGCGAAGTCTGGGAAGAAATTGTGTCTAGTATGTCCAGTCCTGAAGACATTAGAAGGTCAGAAAGGAGTTCTGTGGTTGTGGTTTCTTAACAGTGTAATAGCATTTACACATGGGAAATTTCAAATGGTACTGACATTATTAGTCACCAATATTGCCATGTACTAAGAAGTAGAGAACCCAAGGGAAGTGGGGAAAGATTCTTTGATTTTTGTAATATTGACTTCATCTGCAGTGCCTTGGGCACTAAGTGATCCAGTGCATCCAGCTGCTTTGGAAAACTGTTTATAACTATGTTCTTGAGCATATTTTTCCATAAGTATGAGTTAATAACGTAGTGTCATCTTAATGTACAAGTTTTGATAAAAGATTTTCAAAGTCATAGAATCATAGAACCATAGAATAGTTAGGGTTGGAATGGACCTTAAGATCATCTAGTTCCAACCCCCCTGCCATGGGCAGGGACACCTCCCACTAAACCATGCCATCCAAGGCTATGTCCAACCCCACCTTGAACGCCACCAGGGATGAAGCATTCACAGCTTCCCTGGGCAACCCATTCCAGGGCCTCACCGCCCTTACAGTAAAGAATTTCTTCCTCATATCCAATCTAAACTTCCCCTGTTTAAGTTTGAGCCCGTTACCCCTTGTCCTCTCAAGTCATTAATCTTTAATTTTTTTTTCTGGAGGTGATCTTAAAAAATTGATATTTTTGAATAGTAAGTTCAGTTCAGGAGAAGACAAGTTTACCCAGAATTCAGACTGCTGTCTTGCAATAAGGAACAGGCAATGCCTGCACAATCCTTCTTCTGAGGTCCTGTTGCCTGTCTGCTGGCCATCACTAACTCCTTAAGTTAGATTTTATAACACCTCTTAGCTTTTAATAATGATAAAACTGTTTAAGGAGGGGATTTGAATTTAATGCTTTTGAACAAAACAGCAGAAATAGTTCTGTTCTATTTTTTGTTTTGTGAAATGCATTCAGACAAAATAGATACTGTTAGACGTCAATAGTTTATTGAAAGATGTACTGTATTTTATCATTAGTAGCTAAAAAGAAATTCTCAAATAGTAATATTGAGTTTTTAGTGCTAGCTATTTATAGAATTTATTGCATTTTTAGGAATACAATGTATTATTAGGAATGCATATGTTTCTTCTATATTTCTTAACTCTCATAGCTAAACTAAAATATATTATACCAAAATTGCTACTAATTTACTTTCTTTACAAAATCTTAGGCTAATTGGCTGGTGGGGTCATGACTTCAAAACACGATTCCTCATGGAAAACAGTATGTACTTTTACACTTTCAATTTGATTTGTTTTTGATCTATTTATAAACAACCAGTTTCATTTTACAGTAGTTTGAGTAGAAAGGATAGAACCTTGTATTTCCTTGTGCATGACCTTATGTTAAAGGTATTAAACTAAACAAATTCCAAATATATAATGCAATGAAGTTATCAAAATAAATGTTGGAATAAATTTGAGTCTGACTATCTGCTTCTAGACATTTTGCTGAAATACCTTCAAAATGCAGATATATAATATGGATGAAACCTTCAAAGTATCTCAGTGAATTAAACTCAAAAATCTCTGAGGAGTGAGGATCTTACTTTAGGATTAGTTCCACTGGAATTAATGAGAAATTATGTAAATAAAGGTAAGTCAACCTGATATAGTCTTGAAATACTACTAAAGTTTCAACATCTCAAAATTCCTTGAACAAGCAAAGGACGTGTTACAAGACTGATATGATTTTGGCTGGAGAACACCTCTCTAATAGCCTCAGCCTGCTGTTTGTTTTCTGACCAAATGCAAAAGCAGCACTTTGAAAAGCCAGTAGGAGACACAAATTGCATTGAAGTACTGTTAGGAGAAGAAAAATATTTCTTTATTTCCATGCACAATTTATAGGGGAGAAGTTGAGCAACGATCATTACAAAATTAGCCAGTCTGTTGTGCATGAAAAACCTTTCCTCCACAGCATCCTCTTGTTCTGGTGCTGGAGCATGAAATACAAATGGTGACACAGAACTTACAGTGAGGCTTTACAAATTTATTAAATAGATTTTGTGAAATTTCACAGTTCAAAGTCTGTGCAACTTCTCTATGTGGCCTGAAGCTACACTTAGTTGATGTGCAGTCTCCCATGTGTCTCGTCAGCTTAATAAAATTAAGGAACATGATTCCCTGCTCATGCAATACAGCTCCACATGAGCATGCCTCTGCTGACTTGGAATTCCTTTGGCTTGTGCCAGTGTTAAAAGAGATTCAGTGCAAAGGTGGTCTTAACACACACCATTTAAGCAAATTAATTGCAGTTCTCTAGTTTCCATGAAGCTGCTAATGAGGTCTTCTGCTGGATAAAATGGAGCTTCTCTCGAAGTTAAAAGTATTAGCTGTGAATAGATTACTATTTCCTTTTAACGACTGATTCCTACAGGCCACATTAGTGAAATATTTTATTGCGTGAGGAGGGACTTCAAGATAAGGTCCCATCCATTAAAAAGAAGTAGTCAAAAACACTAATAAAAGTTATTCATTTTCCAGAATTACAAGTAAGTGAAGGAATTAATGGATTTCGGTTATCAAATCCTCCAATTTTTCTGGTATGTGCTCTGCAAGCTAGTTTAGAGGTAAGTGGTTGCTTTACTTTGAGCCTGAATGTAAAAGTATTAAAATGTTAAATGAATGTTAAGTGTATTATTGCTGTCTCCCTTAAAAAAGTTGTCAAAATAGTTAAAAAAGAAAGGGGTGATGGTGTGAAAAACAAACAAAACAACCCTACAACCTGGGAGATAAGGCCCTTTTATAAAAATGCTCATCTCTTCACTGTTCTAACAAAATTGTTGTTGAACCCAGTATACTCGAGGTTTGCACCTCCAAGTCTGACTGCAAGCAGTGTGTTTGTCCCAGCTTTTAGTGGTTCAGTACAAACAGCAGCTTTTCCCATAGAGATACTCAGAGCTTGCCTCAGTGCAACTCATGTGAGGGATGCTGTTCAAGATTTTCTGATGAAGGAATCACATAACTCTGAAAAGTTGCATTTAGAGCTGCTTTTACTTATATTTCCCTGAGCAAAGCAGACTTAGCTCCTTTACGGAAGAAAACAGATGTGGCCGCTGAGTGTCCTGGAGCCCAAGTTGAGCTAGGGGCTCAGAGAGCCTGTCCTCTGCTGCAGTCCTTTTGATTACAAATAGAAAAGGCAGAAGCCGCCTGTGAATACTTCCTAAAATAGGAATTCATGTGTGTGTTATAGCTCCAGACTGTTTTTTCTTTCATCTTGTCATTAGTTTTCTGGTGGCCAAAGGAGCAGAGCCCAACCACTGACCCATCTCTAGATGAATCACTTTGGAAAGGGCAGTCCTGCCATATAGACCTAATCCCTTCCTTTCTAGGAAGGTGTCACCAATGAGCTGAAAGCCACCTGGTCAGCCTCAGAGAGGACAGTTCAGCCCTGTCTGAAGGCATGCAGCTGTTCTCCAAACACCTTGTATCATGCTGCATTTCTTATGGAAATGTGGTAACATTTCTCTTATGGATGATTCACCCATGAAATGCAGGACACATCTCTGTTTCTGAAAAGGATGGTTTTACCAAGATTATCCTACTATATGCTACGTATGTTACTATGTCAAAATTTTGCAAGGCTGCTTTTCAAGCCAGTCTTGGGAAGCAAGGTTTTGCCACCAACATAAATGGAAGAAATTTATGTCTGCTGGCATTCCATTAATGCTAGTGTAATGGCAAAGCTGATGCTGGAACAAAGAACAGTGTTCATACTCTGTATATTCCTCTTCTTTATTTACTAAAAAATAGAGTATCGTAAGCAAACATAACCAGAAAATTGCCAGTTGTGGTCTCTCATCTTACGTGCAATACTGAAGTACTGCAAAGGGCACAGCAATGCTGCTTGTTCTGCCCGGTAATTTATTTTCTTAGTCCTTAAACATCCAATATAATTTTTTAAACTGTATGTGACCTTAGAGATAAACTGAAAGCTATTCTGCTATGACTCAGATTTTCAGTACTCCAGTTTGTGTGGGTTGATGTCATTTAGCCCACTGCAGGGAGCCTCAAACAATGAGGGCTGAGCAGTTTCCATCACTTCCCCTTTCTATGCCTGCATTACCTTTTGGCACAGACAGGATTTCCCAGTGCTAACTGCTCTAATACAGAGGGAAACAAAATAGTTTTCACGTCTGGCAAGAGATGGCTAGTGAAATTGCATGCCACCTTCACTGGGATACATTATGCAGAAGGCAGTGTTTCCAATGGAAACAATGAAAACTGCAAGTGTTAATGGACGTTGTTCCTCAGTAATGCTTAAAATGACTGTTATGGCAGTAGCTTCTCCCTTTTATGGAAAAAAGGGGAGTGCTCCACAGCCACATTCAAAAGATCTTTTCCAAAAAATTTCACCCAGGAGGCCAAATATTCCTTGCACAAAGCCTGAGGAAACAGATTTTTGCATGCAGACTGAGATCCATCTCTTATACTGCTGCAAAGCCCAGGGGAATGGGAGGCAGGTCTCCATCCTACCTCTAGTAACACTCTGAAGGTTGAGTGCAAGTTCTGCCTGCCTGTGTGGTGGGGGAAGTACTTTTAGATTCTTATTGACCTGTGCAAGTGCTGACTGCTGATGGCTTTGATCTCTGTCACACTCATATCCATATATGCACTGTCTCAATGCAAAGACTGTCTTACAGAACCCATATTTTGTTTCACAGAAAACACATGTAGGAACTTTTGGTTTTGTGCAGCATCTGGTGGTTGTGAACAAATCACAAAATAATAGTTGAGGTATTCTAAAAAAAGAGTGATTTCCAGGTGCTGGTTGAAAACAGACAGACTTTGTTGTATTTTGAGTAGGATTTCTCAGTTACCTCCTTATGCTCTCTTCCAGATTATGATATAAGTAGTCTTAAAAGTGTTGCTCCTTCAGTGTGGAGCACTGATTTCTTGAGAGTGAAGATCATGGATTTTCATACAGAACCTCCACTTTTTGCAGCTGCAGTCAGTGGAGGCATAACTGTCCCTGAGCAGCGGTATTACATTTAGTGCCAGAATGTGATTCAAAGTGACTATCGGGTACTTGCATGTCTATATCTTGTCATTAATCTCTGAAGCTACTTGCTTGGGAACAAGAAAAGGGAGGGTTTCAGGAAGACAGGGGTAAATTGTTTCCAGGGTCACATTTTCCTTTATTCCCTGTTTCCAGAACACAAGTAGAAGCTGCCTCACCTTCTTCTCCCAAACTCTCCTGCCACATTGGTTGTTCTTGTTTCTGTGGTGAAGGAGCATTGTCATTTTTAAGCAGTGACTTTTGCAAGTCTCATGTTATTTTGAGTTCTGCAGCTCACCAGTCCTTGCAGCTTTGTAAGAGCATAGAGCTATTAAACCAGAATCAAATGAATACTTTTTTTCATGTGCACAGTCACAGATAGAGCCTGTACAGGACTTAAAGCAGCAAAGTCAGTATTAGCATAAATTTTGTGTTTTCAAAAACAAGCAGTTGTAGATCAGTCATGTCTCAGTCTTGTCCTTGGATTTTGTTACTTGCAGTACATACAGGAATAAACCTGTATGTGATTTTGAATTTTATGTCCTGTTCCCTGTATGAGAATTTATGGATCCTCTTCAGATGTGCAAATGAGTGGTCTCAGAAAACTTTTTGTGTGCAAGTACATTCATGCAGATACAGATGTAAAACTGAACAGTAGATTGAAATGTCTTTCATTATCTAGAGTAATAACATTACCCTGTGTTTTAAAAAGCCCAATTATGATATGTTTATGTATAATGTCTATCTGATGTAACTACTTGATTCCAACGAGAATGGATAGAGAAATCTACCCGTTTAGTCTTCGTTTCATTTTTATTATCTGTAGCAATAGAAATTTAACATGGCTAAGTTTTTTCTTTTTTTAAGCTTTTGTTAAGAAATCGCAATATTTACTATATTATCATTCTAATGATCTAAAATCAATACAGGTTTTTGGTCAAACTACAATGAAAGCATTGAGAAGGAAATCCATTCTGCTCACCGGTTACTTGGAATACCTGATCAAACATTACTACAATGAAGATAAAACAAATCCAGGGAAGCCCTTTGTAAAAATAATCACACCATCTCAGATTGAGGAAAGAGGATGTCAACTCACACTGTCTTTTTCCCTTCCAATCAAATCTGTGTTTAAAGAGCTGGAAAAGAGAGGAGTAGCTGTGAGTATATCAAGCTTCATCTTATGCACTCTTTTGTGAGCCAGAACAAATTAATAATTTTGCTTCTATTCAAATATAGTCTCATATAAGGACAAAAACTCTGGGAATGATGGAAATTGCTTACATAGAATCTTCAATCTTTACTTATGCAAATAATCAAATAAAAGTCACTTTATAAATTATCTGTTAATGTGTATATTGCCCTTTCTCTATTGATTTATTTCCAGTAGTTCTGCGAGTGGCACCCAGGAGTCACTATTGAAGCTAAAGCTGCTTTGTGGGTGTGTTACAGTGGGAGGAATTATGGATCTGGAGCTAGTGGTCTGAACAGGAAAGAGAGGAAATAAAAAAAAAGAAAAATCCCAAATCACTGGAAAAACACAAATATGAGTATGTCAGAGCTGCAATGCACTGCCTGCACAGGCATCTCCTGTTAAGTGTACTTGTCCAGGTCCCCTCCTGTGGTTCCAGACATGAGGCCAGAAAGCCAAATAGTTGGTCTGAGCCACCCTGGGGTGCAGGCAGTCAGGGATGTGGGTTCAGGCAGTGCTCACCATCCTCAACACCACAAATCACATACCTACAGACTGGCGATGGCAAGGAACTCTGAACCTCCACCAGTCCCTTTCCTCATCTGCAAATGGCAAAAACTTTCCTCTTTGTGAGGCATTGAGTTGAAGGAATTAAAAGCTGTCATTTCCTTAGAGATATGTTTTAACTCTCAGAAAAAGAGGCCACTGAATGGCGGTGCCATGTAATGGCCCAGTTGCCAGTTAGCACTTCTCAAAAAGAATAAAAGCTAAATTTAATGCTATGCATTTGTTGATTTAGAAGTGCCGGGAGGTGAGGCTGATAGCCTAATGCCATATAAATGATATGCAGGTTTTATTTCTGCTGGTGACTTGTGTCCCGAAAGGACAATTCACTGAGGCTAAATACGTTGCTCTTTTGGTGCTGCCAGGGAATTCCAGGAACTGCTGCTTTTAAGAGGGCACAGGGCCTTACACTGTTGGCTTGTCTTCACGATGCAGTAATATGCTTCAAATATGAGACAATATTCAGCAGAATGTTCAAATTCATTGTGGGGGGAGGAAAAATACTAGAAGTCCTGTGATATTACTTGCGCCTGTTGTACAAGACACTGTCTACTGCCATGTTTCTATTTTATGGTGGCTTTTTTGTCACCTGTGTGCCTCTTCAACTATGGGTTGATATAGGTGTTATGGTAAATTGTGGAGATACATAGCTGGTGTGGAGCCCCTCAATGGCACTGCTAGTGTCCTACCCATCCTGAGCCTTGTGTCCTTTTTCAGGCAAAACGCCACTCTTCTTGCTACATTCTTCACAACAATGCTCCTTGCAATAGCTTCTTGGGGGCCTCAAAGTTTTTACATGTGTCTGTTTGTCAATCCAGTCATTCTTCCTTGAAGACAAAGGATGATGTTTAAAAATACAGTCTGACAGATAAATCGTAGAATCATATAATAGTTTGTGTTGGAAGGGACCTTCAAAGGTCATCTGGTCCAACCTCCCTGCAATGAGCAGGGACATCTTCAACTATATCAGGAATTTACTAAGTATTCCCTTTCTGTTTTGCAGTGTGACATGCGAGAACCAAATGCTCTTCGTGTTACCCCAGTTCCTCTCTACAATTCCTTTCATGATGTGCACAGATTTATTGAAATCCTGGGATCTGCAATTACATCTACAAAACAAACAGCAAATAATACTGCATTATCTGGTTCTTATTGATGGCTCAGCTGTATCTTTTAATCTATTTCTGACTAAGATGCATTTATCCCACTGAGCAATTGTTTGCTTCGAGTACACTAAGCTATATCCTGTGCAATTTGCAAAAAAATGACTGTGCTTGAATAGTTATTTACAGCAGACATAGTTTTACTAAAGCTTATATTTCTACTCTGCTCTGACTTTGACTTCATGAATTAGTATGCTTTGTATATTTTAATGGGGCTTTTCTTAAACATTTTATGTAGTTTTATTACATTAGCTTTGAGAAGCATGGAAGAATTGCTATCAACTAAAACAGGAATGAAAAAAATCCCTTCTTTATTATAAAAATTATGCATAATAAAAAGTGGAAAATAGACAAATCACCAACTGTTAAAAGATATGGTCCAATTTATATTTTTAATTTAGCAATTCTATTTAAAGTACATGGTATACTTGAAAAGTAGAAGTTGAACAATTACTTGTTTCAAAACTGCTAACTGCTGCACACTGAATTTTTCAAATGGCCCAACATTTTGAAATTCTAGTTTAATTAATGGTATAATTGAATATACATTGCAGATACCTTTGGTGTGATACAGAAGGCTAAACCAAAATATTCGCTCTTTATATTTCTAGGTAGTCATCTTGGAGATGATATACCTGGGGAAGCAGAGAATAATTTTACATTCATGTATGCCAGTGTGAAGGGCCTTATGAGCAATTACTGCGGTTTTTAACAAGGTTTATTTTGGATTAGGCAAAATGAACTCTGAACTGTTAAAGCAGCAGCAAAATATCTCATTGTTAACTTACAGTGTGGCCCAGATTTTTACAGAGGTTTGCACTAGGCAGCCCAAAGCTATGAAGAAAACCTGCTTGAATTTAACCAGCACTTTACCCAAGAGTTCTTTTAAGTCATAAATATCACCTTGGCATAATTGGCAAGTAAACTTCTATGTCTGTACTTATGTCTGCGCTCTTTTTCAAGAATCAACTAAAATTTTGCCTCTGATTATACTTAATGCGTCTGATTGATGGAATGAAACACCTAGAAAATTACTTTCAATGGTACTAATTTTTATTCTTCTGATGGTACTAATTTTTATTCTACTTCAAGTATGAGAAAGGATTTGGCGGAAGAAGTGAGGACTGCTCTATTTTGGCTCAAAGGCATTTTTGGTGGTTAAAATTTTCACACTCTTTGAGCATCTCCTGCTGAACAGAGAAACCTAATGGCCTTCACTGTGTCTGCCTCTGCTCTAAAATTCTTCAAAGGTAGGTAGATTTAAAATTGTTGCTGCAGTAATACCTATTTAATTGGTTACAATGCGTAGGGGAAAGCTGAAAGAACTGTAAATAGAGCATTGGTTGGTATTTTTAGCACTTGTGAAAAGTAAGAACAGCTTCTTAAACTGGAATATTGTTATAAAGAGTAGCACAGGAGTCTTAATCAGTTGGAAAGCTCTGACTCTCTCAAGAGGTTTTAATTACATTGACATCATGGCTTTTTAATTCTGCTGTGACTATATCGCTGTATTACAGATCTGTACTTCAATGGCTGCAGTTTTATTTTTATGTTTTCATCTTCAGCACACCTACTTTTATCTGTCATATGACATGGATCTTAGAAAAGGACCATTTTCCGTAAAGTGACTGTTGATGAAAAAATTGCTGAATATAAAACTGTGTCTGTCCACAGTGTTGAAAAGGGTTTTACTTCACTGCCAGTACCTTTGAAGTGCTTGTGCAGCTGTACAGCTCTGGCTAGCAGTCACTTAGGTCTTCCCTATAAAGTTATGCAAGCTTAATATAAATACAGATATGACACTAGCTCATATTTTGATATTTTTTAATTTTTTTATATTTTGATATAAATTCATTTTTATATCAGCTGAACCTCAGTTGTGTGACAAACACAGGAAGAGTAAGAACCTCAAAATCTCTTTTGAAATAGCACATAGACATCAGGTTTGGACCAGCTGTCTTGGAAATTACAAGGAGATAGATGGTGAATTTTGAGGTTGCAGTTTGGCATCTGCATTAAATTCGCAAGCTGTGAAAGCCATTCCTTATGTCTCTGATTGAGGAAAGTGAACTAAGTAGGGTAGGTAAAGTACTTACTTTATCTATACAGTCCAGATTCTGAAAGATAGCAGATAAGGCATATGGATTACAGGGACAGCCTGCACAGCTTCACCAAGGGCTAGTCCTGCCTGACCAACCTCATCAGTTCTGCCTTCTATGAGTTACTCATCAGTGGACAAAGGAAGAGCTAAAGATGTTGTCTGTCTGGGCTTCCATAAAGCCTTTGACACAGTCCCCCACACCATCCTTCTCTCTAAATTGGAGAGACATGGATTTGATGGGTGGACTGTTCAGTGGATGAGGAATTGGCTGGATGGTTGCATTGAGAGGGTAGTGGTCAATTGTTCAATGTCTGGGTGACAAGTGGTGTCCCTCAGGGGTCTGTGTTGAGACCAGTACTGTTTAATATCTTCATCAACAACATAAAGAAAGTGGGATTGAGTACACCCTCATCAAGTTTGCAATGACACCAAGCTGAGTGGTGCAGTTGACACGCCCAAAGGATGGGATGCCATCCAGTGGGACTTGGACAAGCTCAAGAAATGGGCCCAAGCGAACCTCTGAGGTTCAACAAGCCAAGTACAAGGTCCTGCACCTGGGTCGGATCAATCCCTGGTATCGAGAAGGGCTGGAGGATAAGGGGATTGAGAGCAGGCCTCTTAAGGGCTTGGGGAGTACTGGCGGATGAAAGATTTTATGTGAGCCAGCAATGCACTCTTGCAGCCCAGAAGGGCAATCATATCTTGGGCTGCACACAAAGAAGTGTGAACAGGTTGAGGGAGGTGATCCTGCTCCTCTGCTCTGACGACACCCCAACTGGAGTGCTATGTCCAGCTCTGGAGTCCTCAGTACAATAAAGACATGGACCTGTTGGAAAAGATCAGAGGATGGTCACAGAAATAATCAAAGAGATAGAGCACCTCTCCTATGAGGAAAGACTGAGAGAATTGTGGTTGTTCAGCCTGGAGAAGAGAAGACTCCACGGAGACCTTATTGTAGCTTTTCAGCGTTTAAAAGGGGCCTATAAGAAAGATAGGGAGAGACTTTTTAGCAGGGCCTGCTGTAACATTCGAGGCTGCATAGGGTTCTGGGCAACATGATCTAGTTGAAGATGTCCCTGCTCGTTGCAGGGGTGTCAGACCAGATGACCTTTGAAGGTCGCTTCCAACCCAAACTACTCTATGATTAATAAATGTTTAGTAATATTTTGTCTTTTAGTAACATTTCAGGCCGCAGGTACAAATATTAACTTTATAAATTGCAATTTTTGTTTCATTTGATAGATTTGATTAAATTCAGCATGTCAAAACTCACTTATGTCAACTTTTTGGAACTACTCACTCTTTTGAACCTATGAGCTGTGAAGATAAATATGAAAGTTACTTGTTTTTATAGGCATATGCATAAATTCAGAAAATCATTTTCAAAAAGG
Organism: Amazona ochrocephala; assembly: GCA_039720435.1. NCBI lineage: Eukaryota > Metazoa > Chordata > Aves > Psittaciformes > Psittacidae > Amazona > Amazona ochrocephala. Next base: position 37,935,810 of record CM077881.1, read on the forward strand.
GAGGGAAAGCTATATTGTGTTTCACTTAAACAAAATTGCAGTATAAGCGCCAGTTTCATATGGTCTTTCCCTACTTGCAGTGTTTTGAAAAATGAATAATACTGAAAGCTAACATTAGGTGTCAGTATTTTACGTATTATTTAGCAAGAGAATATCAAGTGAAAGAGCTTATATGCAAAGAACTAAAAGATTACAGTCTGCTTTTTCAAATGTTCTAAGTTATCACAGTTAGAGTAATATCAGGAATAATTATGTGTGAAATAATTAATCACATATACCCCGAATGCTTCTTGCTAGTTGCATCTCTGATTTAAAATTCAGTATTAAGTACTGCTGCTTTCTAATTGTGATAACATTTAGTTCTTGGGTTGTCTGAAGAAATTACATTTTTCAAATTAAACTGCAAGACATGAAGGCCTGTAGATGACAGAAAATTGACACCCAGATAGGGTAATAAAATGTCTCCAAAATGAAGGAAGATAAACATGAGTATGTAGATCTCTAGTTATATGTGATCCTTCTCAGCTGAGAGATAACAATACTGTACGGATCTCTTAAACTCACTGCAACTCTTGAAAACATGAGGGAAAAATAGTATAGGATCCATTTGTGCCTTTTTTTACTGTTTTGCCATGGGAAGACTAATGAGAAAGCAAAGTCCTCTTTCATAAGCAGAAAAGGCTGGTTTTGTTTTCCAGAAGTACAGTGTAATATGAGTGAGGAAAAAGTTATGACATACAGTTATTTTCTCATCTGAGCTTGTTGTTTGATTGAAAATGGGAAGGACATGCCCCATTTGGAGAGCTTAAAAGGCACAACATTGGGAGCCCTTGGTGCTGCAGAATCCACCTGCTTCAGTTTTATAATCAGAGTGTTATAAATAAGTAGATTGCAAGAAAGATGAAAGGAGAAAGAAACAAAAGATAATAAAATAATTAACGTTTTAACCTGTGTTACATTATGTTATGGTCACGTTCCCAAATGCAGCAGGGTACAGGTGGGAATTCCCCATGAAATTTTAGCCCCAGGGGCTTTGGTTGTGATCACAAAGGTAAAAATAAGCATCTAGAATTGAATCTGCAGAGGGGCCTTCCAGGATGTGTAAACATAAAAGCAGCGACAGCACTATAATGAACACATGGCTGAAGTAGATGTGTTATTTCATATACTCACTTCTTCCAGATGAACTTAACATGTCATGATCTAACATGTTTCAGAGGGAGCTGACCTGCTCAGAGACCTTTAAAAATCTCAGCAGGTACCCATCTCAATGTCTGGGCACCCAAACTGGTGAAACTGTGTTTCTGAATAGCTATTGGCTCTACAACCAGTTGTGAGAGTCTTGCATTGTAAGGTGTCATGGTTTAAGCCCAGCCGTAAATCAGCCACACAGTTTGCTCGCTCACTCACCCACTTTCTCCCTGGGGGGATGGGGTGGAGAATTGGAAGAATGTAACTCCCGCGGGTTGAGATAAGAGCAGTCCAGTAACTAAGGTATAACACAAACCAGTGCTGCTACCACCAATAATAATAATGACAAGGGAAATAACAAGGGAAGAGAATACAGGTGCTCACCACCTGCCGACCAATACCCAGTCCGACCGAGCAGTGATCTAACCCTTCCGAGTAACTGCCCCCAGTTTATATACTGTGCATGATGTGCTGTGGTATGGAATACCTCTTTGGCTAGTTTGGGTCAGGTGTCCTGTCTCTGCTTCCTCCCGGCTTCCCCTCCTCCCTGGCAGAGGATGAGATTCAAAAAGTCCTTGCTCAGAGTAAACATTACTGAGCAGCAACTAAAAACATCAGTATTACTAGCGCTGTTTCCAGGCTGAAAGTCAAAACCACAGCACTGCACCAGCTACTAAGAAGGAGAAAAATGACTGCTACTGCTGCACCCAGGACAGTATCCACTCATTATTCCATACCATTCATGTCATGCTCAGATCCCACATTTCCAATATACCATCACTCTTATATATATACATATATATATCCACACACGCACACAGAGAGATCATTCCTTAGTGCATGGACCAATCCCTATAAAGCTACTGAGTCCATCTGGTCCATGATGTCGGGCTTCATCTCTTGTAACAGTCTTTCAGAGCAGGGGAGGCTGTGTGCAGTGTTCACACTCATGAATAACCTGGGCAATAGTGTCCATTGCTAAGTCCACCCCTCGATCATGAGTCCATCTGTATGCTGCATCTCTGCCCTGATGTCCTGAAGTGTCATGGGCCCACCAGGCTCAAAATAATTCACCCTCCCCTTCAGCAGTTTCTGCAGCCTGTAGCTGGGGACTCCGTACAGCTGTCTTCCATCTCTGACGCTTCCAAAGCACTGGAGGAGCCCAGTGGACTAGATACTCACCCATACTGCCCCGCACCCCCTGCCACTCATGACTGTCCAGCCTCAGAGAAAATCTCTTGGTCCTTATACGTCATCGTCTAACCCCAGACAAGGCCCAAACCTGACTCTGCTTAACTCTCGGGACCAGAAAAAATGGTCATAGGTAAAACACACTCTGTATGCGTGCCAACATGCTGATCCCCATCACAATCAGCAGGTAGGTCTCAAGGGTACTCAAAGGCCATTCAAAACCTTCAGAACTCTCAAATGATGCTGCTGCACTTGTCAGTGGGGCTGGTGTAGCTGATGTGCTTGCTGGTTCTCTCACCACCAGCTGCTCTTTGTCTGAGGCCAGATCTTCCTCCTCTGCCTTGCTGGGAAGTGCTGCGTGGTCTCCTGCATCCTCCTGGGGCTCGGGCTCCTGGTGTTTGGCAGGTGGCTGCCGCGGGGATGGACTCGGCTGTGGGGCTTGGCTCCTCTGCTGCCTTCTCCTGCTGCTCAGCAGCCGCCTCCTTCTTCTCCTCGACTGCTCTGACCTCCTCCACCAGCAGCCACTCCCTCCCAGCCTCCTGGTCCCCAGGGCCGCTCTCCCGGGCTGGTTTAGCCACTGGTGGCTCCCGGGGCTGCTCCCCCTCGTCTCTCCACAGCTTCACAAAGACGGAGGCGAGGATGAGGGCCAGGACGGTGAAGAGCAGTCGGACGGCCAGGTGCAAGTCCATGACCATGTCCATCCCACCCTGCTGCTGGAGCCTGCTCGTATTACAAGTCATTATCATAAAGTACAATGAAACAAGAACCTTAGCCCAAGTCCCCCATCTGATAAACACTAAGACAGCAAATACTGGCTGTAAGCATGGTACAATATGCTGAACCTGTGAGATCAAGAGCAAAAACTTTGAGTTAATAAATCAGCATTGTGACAAGTGATTATTAATCCTGTCATTATCTCAACACTTTGTGCCCCACGTAGGGCGCCAAAAAAGAACTGTCATGGTTTAAGCCCAGCCATAAATCAGCCACACAGTTCTCTCTCTCACTCCCCCCCCTTTATCCCCCCCTCGTTCCCAGAGGGATGGGGAGGAGAATCGGAAAAATGTAACTCCCACAGGTTGAGATAAGAACAGTCCAGTAACTAAGGTATAACACAAACCACTGCTGCTACCACCACTAATAATAATGACAAGGGAAGTAACAAGGGAAGAGAATACAAGCGCTCACCACCCGCTGACAGATACCCAGCCCAACCAAGCAGTGATCTAACCCATCTGGGTCCCTGCCCCCAGTTTTTACATCCTGGGTATGATGTGCTGTGGTATGGAATACCTCTTTGGCTAGTTTGGGTCAGGTGTCCAGTCTCTGCTTCCTCCCGGCTTCTCCTCCTACCTGACAGAGGATGAGATTCAGAAAGTCCTTGCTCAGAGTACACATTACCGAGCAGCAACTAAAAACATCAGTGTTATCAGCACTGTTCCCAGGCTGCAAGCCAAAAACACAGCACTACACCTGCTACTAAGAAGGAGAAAAATGACTGCTACTGCTGCACCCAGGCCATAAGCTTAAACTTTAGCCAATATTTTGGAAATATATTTAGAAAGCTTATTCAGAAATGACTAAGTTATAGATCAGTAATTCATACTTTTTATATTCCAAGGTTTTATTACCTAAACTTACTCTTCTAAGCACCACTTTTGGTTTCTAGTTAAACATAAGTGAGAATTGATTGGGGTATTTCTCAATGGAATTCTATCTTTATTTCATCATAATTGCTTCATATTTGGATAATGACAGATGAACTACTTCATTCAATTGCAGTTTTAAGGCTTTGAAGTCACAATAGCAGCAAAGGATTTAAATCCTGAAGCCATTATTGTGGCAGAGAAGACGTCAGGGAAAAAGAAAACTTATGGTCATGTAATTTTCTAGGCAGAAAAACACTTCTGTGGCTGCACATTCTTCTTTATTTTCTTTCTTTTTTTTCCCTGTACATTTTGTTAACATTAAAACAATCCACTAAACTTCAATAAAATTAAGCAACTGCAACTTCTAGCATAACAAATGGCTTCCACCCACCCTGCAATGCTGAATGAGAGCCCACATTGTAAGTAAACTTCTGTAGTTATCTTGCTTTGGAACTGGTTACAAGCCACTTAAAATTCTAGGCAGCTGCAATACCGTATTTCACCAATAAAGAGTTCATTAGATCTTTTTTCTCTTTGATACTCACATCTAGTCCTGAGTACATGTTAAAACTCCAAGGTACAAATTTCAAAGTTCCCTTTATCTTTGTGTAGAGTTTGAGCAATTAATCAAATGATAAAAAATAGCTTTAAAAATAAGAAATTAAATGTGAATTTGAAGTATATGTTCAAATAAAAGTTGCTACATTAATTTTGGGGGGACAGGGTCTCTTATCAAACAAGCTCGGTGAAGAAGTTCTATTTTTTTAAACTTACATTTTATTGATGGATTTTGAAGAGATAGTCAAATTGTTAAAACATGACCATACTGTATGTCCAGGATAGTTCTTTCTCCTAGGAGGCTACATCAAAGTGAGAGAGACACAGAAAAATCATTATTTAATATGTTCAAAATTACTCCCATTTGGAGCAAGATTTATAGAGGCTTCTGAAATGAGCATGGGGGCAAGCAGCACTGAAATTCCTTCATTTGAAATAAAAGTAATGTCAGTCATCACAGTACCAATAAATATGAAGATATATATGAAAACTTTTCCAATTCTTTCTTCATAATGAAGCATGTTCTGAATGAAAGAAAGCATCTGAGCACTAAAGATACCACTCAATGGAATTATGCCTTCTGGAATGCCAACTAGCCTGGTGGCGTATAGATTGTGTAGACACACATATAGATTGCAGTATAGTTCGTGGTTTTACCAGTTGCAACAAAAAGCAAATTCACTGCAACTGGAGAGACTGTCCTTAGTGGGATAAGTGTTACCATAAGTTTGTGATTATAGAGTACAAATAAAATCTTACGGATCCAACTTTCAACTTCGCTACTTTGCAAATTTTCCTGGTGCCTTGATTTACAATCTGGGAGAAAGCATGATGTGGAGTGGTTGCTGCAAGGGTAATTGGGAGTGGACGTCTGCAAAATTTACATTGATATTTGAGCACAAGATATTAAAAACAGTGAGCTATTAAAATGTCATTAATGAATCTCAATAGAAACATGCTATAATATATATATGTATTTTTTTTAGCAGTGAGGTATGTAAAGCACACTGACACTGTGTTCCTTTTTAATTAGTGTTTTCTTTGAATTTCCACCTGGGAGGTAAAAGGAAATTTTCAGAAATGTTCATCCTTCAGATAGGACATAGAAACAGTTTTATCCTCTTAGATGGAAGTTTTTGCAAAATGCTCAGATGCTGTTATGTGCAGTATCTCATTTAAAGCATTTTGGTCAAGAGGCAACAGATTCTGCCAATTCTTATCACCATAGATCAACACCTTGCAACTGCATAACTTGTGAATATGTAGATATTTGGAGAAACTGTGAATGAAAATCTGGATTCACCTGCTATTGAGTTCTCTTATTTGCCTCTGAAAGGGTTATTTTTCCTGATTCTGCAGCTGAGTTTCTGTAACACTGAAACAGTAAAAATGGTTTTGATGTGACAGCTATAAAATGTAGAATCTTTGAATGTAAGGCTCTTTGGTTATGTATAGAGAAAGAGAAAGGAAAACTTTGTCTTAAGAAATCAAAGGTCTTTATCAGCTGATTTGTCAGGTACAATTACAGCAATAGCAGTGATATTCTTTCAGCCTCTACCCACAACAGATGCCACTCACATTATACTGTGTAACTTTCAAAGCACAACTCTGATTACCTTTACTGTCCTTTTGTTTTGTTCTCTTTTAGAGTCTAATCATCCCAATAATCTTTAATGTGTTTCTTCACTTAAAGAGTTTGAGTTTTAGAAGGGTAAGAGGTAAATATAATACTTAATAACATACATTTATTTACAAGAGATGATCTTCATCACAGCAGCTTAGAAAAGGTTTCACCTACTGGAGTGAGGGATTGAAGAGTTGACCCTTCATGATGCAGGACCAAAGATGTGGTTTTGTCTCCTGAGCAACCAAGTCAAAGCAAGTATTGAGAAGACATTCCTAGCACATCCTGACTGGAGAAAAAACAGCAATAAGTAAAGCAATGATAGTTATATTAGTAAAAAAGTGTGTGGTGGAGCCATTAACTCTTAAGAATGGCTCGCTGGTGGAAATACGAATCTGGTAGGGGGCCCTGCATATTGTGCCTCTGTCAGTTCAAGTGAAGTCCATGTTTTTCCCATTTTTAGAAATAGATGCTAACTAACAGCTGCAAGTGTGTACAGCTGTGGTGAGGGAGGATAGCAGGTGACCTGATCTTCAAGCTGTTTGGCAGCAGATCAGCGTTGCTGCCAATCATGCCAAAACCATTGAACCCAACAGGAACTAGCTTAAAGTTTAGAGAAAGTTTTCACTGCTAAATTTAAGGTAACTCCATTCAGTGCAGGGTTTGTGGGAAGCAAGCCCTGCTGAAGCCTCACTCCCTCTGCTGATGGGAGGCAGATGCAGCCTGCCTTCAGGTGCCTCACCTTCTCTCCACCTCAGGACACAACTCGATTCTTATAATTCACCATCCTGGTGTCAGGTATTTCAGTTTTATTAGTTATGAAGTCATGCTGAAGAGCATTTTGAAACCTCACGTATTTTTTCTAGAATCTAATTGTTGATTATGCTACCTGCTTTCCTAGATTGTTTCCCATTTAATATATAATTGTGCAAATACAGATTATTAAGGTAATGGCATACATCATGTATAGTGGTATACTAAAAAAACAGTGGAACTTGACTCTTAAATTAATGTGAAAATCCCATTCATTTTCATTAGTATTCTTATTTTATTCAAACTTTCTTGCTTTAACTGGATATTAAAACTGAAGTGATAAAAACCCCACAAAAATAATGAATCACGCAAATTACATGCTGAAGTCTGTTATTCTGACATTTTCCTGAATGAATATTGAAGTACTTAGCAAAAAAAAGATCTTGAATTTCCTCCATCACTAATCACACCCAGACGTCACTTGAAAAAAATTCTTTTTATATTTAGTTATAAAAAGCATGTTGTTAATTATTATGATGTTCATTAAAACAAATGCTGTGAAAGATTATTATTTTCAATTCAAAGGCACTTCAAATAACGTACAAGAACCTACATAATCTACAGTAAATCTATCCTGGAATAATATTAGACAGAAAAACATACCAATTGAACGTACATGGTATATATGTACATCTATAGAGAATCGAGAGGTTTGGTTCTGTCTTCTATTTTTTGGCACATTCATAGAAAGTGTAAGAAGTGGTTTAATTTGATGAGATCAAACATTCAATGAAAACAAAGGCATTAGCTCTGAAATAAGAGATCAGTTTTACAGGGCTATAGATCCTTTGAACTTGGATAACATTGTCTCTGAAGACAAGATGCTTGACGAGTTTTGGACTTTAAAGCCTTTAGTAGGAAAAACTAGTCCAGAATCTGTTCTTGTAGGATGGAACAAAAATTCATTCACTCTTCAAAAGATCAGGAAAAAGCTATGTCATTTTCTATTTCTGTTATAAATATAAGCATTTCCAGATGCTTATATTTCTGATATAAGCATCTGAAAGAAAGTGCCTTTCCTTCAGATGCTTATATTGGAAGAAGTTCAACATCCATGAATTCAGGGCTTATACTCTGAGTGATCGGGGCATTTATGTCTTCTCTGCATAGAACATTGAGGAGAAAAAAAAAAAATCCCAAAACCTTAGATTATAAGGATAAAGGGATTCATGTGTAAGATGGTCTTATAAAACATCACTGACTAATTTTAACCTATTAATTTACTATAATGAACATAATGATTTGTGCAAAATTACTTTACCCCTGTTACACGTCAAATCTGTTAGGAAAAGCTGCCTTGCATTCAGTATATCATAATGACACACACTGTGGAGTTACAATGCTTAACTTTTTTTTGTTAAGGTCCTGTTTTAGGTTTGCAAACTTGTGCATGAAGGGAGAAGGGCTGGTGTGGTGCCTACATCACACTGTCACTGTTAAAGGTTATCAAAAAGAACTCTTGGCTCTGCGAAGAAGAGAGTAATACGTGCAAGTTGGTTTTGCAGACCCTGTTCCAACTGAAAAATAAACCAGGAATAAAAAGTTTCCTGGAGAGCATTTTTCCCAAAGGCCTAATTTTTAAAGCTTTTTTTCATCAGAAAAACTAGAAGGGTCATGATAACTGAAGCTTGAAATAAAGGTGAATTGATAACGCAGGTGAGGAGGTGGACTAAAGGGACTATAATTAATTAACTAATTAAAAACGGAGGCTGCAGAAGAAATGTGGTTCTGCTAACATTCTGTCTATGTGCATGACCAAGGAGAGGAGGCTGCTACCTGCAGAGCCACATCTAGCATCTTAGACTCTCTCTCTCCCTCTTTCTAAATCCAAAATGCTCCTAAAAACCAAAAAATATTTCCTAACCCTAAATAACACTTTCCTTTTCAACTGCTAATGATGCACTTTGTCCTACTGCAAAGCTTATCTGGAGTGATAGAAATAATGGATCTGGATGAATGCTTTTCATAGCTCAGAAGGTATAATTCTGCCTGGTAAGAAATAAGAGTTATAATATTTTGCTAAATATCCCCACCATCATGCAAGAGTAAAGATGTAAAACATGGCACTAGGCATCTGCTAGCATAATGTAAAGGTGATTCTTCCATGATAACATACGTAGGTAACTACAGCATCAGAATATGACAGTACTGTTTACCTGCTTTAGAAGAGCCCCTAATAAGTTTGACAGAATAAAAAGGGGCTCATAGTAGCAAGACTACAAGCATGAACCAGAGGAGAAAGGAGGAAAGAGTGGTCTTGAGAAACAAGGAAAAAGGAAGTGTATGACTTCAGAGACCACAGACTATAGAAATTAGAAGGAACTGAAAAACTGGAACAATCTCAAAAGCTATAGTATAAGGGTAATTTCCAGCTTCCAGCAAGCTGAAATTAAATGTATTTGTTCTTACATGTTGAAGTGGTTTAAGTAAAGACCTCCTTTATTATCTGTAGATGGTTGCTGTGAAGAAGGCTTCCAAGTGCAAACAACCAACATATCTAAAACCCAGCCTGGCGGTTATTAGTTGCACTGATGGTGCATTTATTTTCTTTTCTTTTTTTTTTTTTCTTTTCCTTCCACAAATCTGGATACTCCCATACACCAATAACCAGTAAGATTTCCTGACATCTTCCAGGTCATATGAGAATGTTCAATAGCAATTGCCTGTCAGGAGGAGGGAGCTAAGAAAAGGGCAACTGAGTACAGCTGTGCACAAAACAGAAGTGTTCTTGTATAACATAGGAAAAGAAAAAAATAGAAAGTTATTGGAATTGTTTAATTCACCTAACTGCTTCAAGTCTTTCATAAACTATTGGTTTGTTTTGGTTTGGTTTGGTTTTCTTGGTCCGTTTCAGGCAGCATAATCTCCCCTGAAAGCATCTGCACACAAGAGGGGGCAATAATCCATCTGCAGAGGAGTTTATTTCCTGCATCTGACTTTCTACTGTTTTTGACTTTTTATCTTCTGGCACAACTACCAGGGTAGTTTTGACTGATTCTGCGATGGCAGCATGGGACCAGCAGAGCAAGAGCAGAGCCTACCACATGCACAAAAGCTGTATTAGGAAGAGACAAGCAATGACTCTAGCAATTTTTATTTCCACTAGATTCAATGGGGGCCACACTATTTTGTGAATGCCTTGTGTTGCTCTATACTTATGGTTATTTATTTTGTGAATGTGGAATTTGATACTCTAGAAATGAGCCTCTTCTTCCTCAAAGACTGAAGCAAAAGAAGAGAGAATATTCCAGAACATCTCAGCTCTCTTCTGCATTCATCCTTAGTGTGGAATTTTACAGGACTTTGAAATTTTCCTACTGCTATTCACCATGTAGCTGAAGCTTTTTTAATAGAGGTAGAAACAAAACTGTCTGGAGTATCATTTTTATTCTAAGGACAGCCACTTCCTTTACTGTGAAAACATTGACAGCTTTTGGAACAGGATTTTAAAGAAGATTTTGCTAGCGCCACTTTGTGACTGACTTGATCACGGGTGCATAGATTAAGATATTGTCACCGAGGTGTATGACTCATTTCTCTTCCTAAAGTCCGTTACTGTGTGATGTAAAATCACCTTTTTGGCAGTTTGGTATTGTAGTACTTTTAGCACTCGGAGGCCTAACACTCCAGAAAATGCATTTACACTGCATTTAAAGCTTGCATGTAACTAAATCCTGTCAAGGAAAGTCTTTACATAATGCATCGACATATGCTGGGGGTTTGTCTCTTTCTTAGTACTGCATAGCTATACAATGAGCTGAAGTGGCTTTTCTAAATTATTAAAAGTAACCCCAGACAAGGCCCTTAAAATAAGTGTCAAGTTTCTTAAAACCCTTGGGAAAAAGAAAAAAAAAGGACCTATTTGTTTTTATTAACTTTCGTGTCCTCTTATGTTAGCCAACATTACTGATGAAGAATCTCTAACATCTATTTTCTACCATGTCTGAAAATTTTAGAAAAAATATCTTTTGCACTTTCAAAACTGTGGTAAGCAAAATGGATTTTTTTTTTTTTTTTTTTTTTTTTTTTTTTTTTTTTAGCATGAAAATCAATTGAAAGTAAAAGGTTTTGGAAGGTGATATCAGAATATTTGTAATGCATCTTATGGTTGAGTGAGTTTGGTAAATTTAGCCATTGCTGTATACTGACATTTTTACATACAAGGTCCTACATAGAACCAGTTATTGCCCAAGCAGGTGATATTAGAGACTGTTGTTAACTTGGACTATAAGCTATTTGAGATGTTACATGGCCATGTGCATGGCTTTCTTGATACACAAGAATGAGCTCCTAGAAATGTTTTCCTGGGATTAAATATTCAAAGCCCTTATAGCAAATGATAATGGCTACTGAATGGACATCAGTTCTCTGAGCAAACAACTACTGTGAACAAGAGTATGAATTACTGTCCACACAGACATAATTCTTTGTCCTTCTATTTTTAGTACAAACCTCTACAGATATGAAAAATAGAATTTCTGTAGTGAGGAATGCGGGCATTAATACATTATTTCTTCATTATTACACAGTCTTCTGGGTTCTCTGTTGTTTTTTTTTTTTTTTCCCAGTGAATTGCAAAGTTTTGGAACTTCATCCATTTTCATTAATAAAAAAAATATTTTCTTCTGGAAGCAGCCATTGGATGTACAGCTGTTCTTCCAAGCTTGTGTCTGCATGCTGTCCAGGTTTGTATCATCTGTTAAGGCTTGATTTACCCACTGAATTAGATTTGCCACTGGGTGTCAGCTATGAAAGCCAGACTACGAGTTGCCTGTCAGTTATCCCAACAGAGAGTAAAAGTTGACTTAGGCAAAAAGAAAAAAAGTAAAGTTTTCTTTCTCCCCTGGGGACTGGCGGTATAGAACAAGTTGTGGGATCACTGTTCAAGCACTTGATGAAACTTATGATACTTCTTGAATTTTTTATAACAGAGTTGGTAACAGCTGCTGGGCGTTCAGCACCCTCAGTCAACAGTGATTTTTAAAACTGCTGGTTTAGCCTTCATGATCTGTGTTCTCAGTTGCGAGATGTGGAAATCTGGATGCTCACCAACTTGATGACATGCCTCATAAGCAATGACGCCATGAGTCACTGAAATAGGGATGAGAAATCTGAGCTTCAGAAATGATGCTCCATCTCTAACTTGCACAGCAAACATGCAAAGACCAACCTGCTGAGCAGCAATCTGTTCCAGGTAACGTCTATGTGGCTTCTGCTTCCTGTTTAGTTTTACTCAGATTAAATGAGCTCTTAGATTTTACTAAAATGGTTATTTTGCACATCTAAAGTATTTTCAGCCTTCCAGAGATTGCATAGGAAGCTTGTGCTGCATAAGTTTAAGCAATATGCAAAGCTGCCATCATCCTTTTATAGAATTTTGTCACTACTGACATACTGTCAAAAGGATGCAAAGGAAATCAGACAGAGTATGCAATTTGACATGAAATGTTAGGTGTACAGTGAAAGACATTTTCGTGAAAAATGTCACATCTTTGATAATCTAGGTTTTGGACAAGATAACGTAAGCAAGTTCAGCTGCAGTATTTTACAGGTTTGCTGATGGCTTCTTCACATTCTGGTGTTGAAGTTCTGTTGGCCACATCATTCACTGATATTTCATAATTGTAAAATGCTTTTCGATTATTTTGTTTGAAGAAGATCTGAAGACCACATGGCTACATTAGACTTATCAATTAAAATTTATTCCATATAGCAAAATTACTTGAAACATATATCTTTTTAAAAGAGCTTGCAATTAGTTAGTGCAGTTGCAGGTTCTTTAAGCCCTAGCAGTTGTTAATTTATAGAAAAGCACAGTATAGCTTTCTCACACCTGGGAGAAACAACTTATCACCATTCATAGGCAACATTCACTTCTTGTTCCAAAAGTCTATCTTTAATGTGCATCCATAAAATTCAGTGCCTACAAAGAAGTGATATTTAGTTTAGTTTGTTATTATTTATGTATTTTAGTTTAGCTCTCTTGCCTGTATGTGCTTCTTGGCATATATAGTAAGCGTTTGGGAACAAGGATGATCTTGGTTCTGGCTTTGTATGGCTTTTAGCATAATTGGATCTTTGGCCATGAAATGGAGGTTGTAAATGTTACTACAAAATCAATAATAATAATAATGTAAGGGTCACTCTACAGCTTAATGGCTCTGCCATTCCCTCAGCAGTACTATGTTCCCCTGAAGGCCTTGCTTCCCATGGGCTTCAGTAAGTGCATAAACAGTACTAAAGCTGTTCTCTGAAGGAATTTTGTTGCATCTTTTTTTTCTGCACTAGGAAATGATCTGCCTGCAAATCGGTCTTTCCTTTGCAGCCTTGTACAATTCATCACAATCCCTTCCTAAGCTCCAATCCAGCCTCAGCCTCAGCTTTTGCTTTCTAACTGCCTCTGCTCTTTCTCCGTGAGACATTCTGCCAGATCCTCCTTTAAGACATCCAAAGATTTTCTTGCTGCCATCTGCACTGATGGGGCATATCTTCTTAAGGAACACCATTGTCACCCCTGTCAATAAGGTTCATTTTACTTCATTGTTGGGACAAATCCTTAAACTCCAGGATGGCCTTGATTTTCATCCATTTTTCAGAATGCCTTTTTTATTGTGGGAGACAACCAATAAGAGATCCCCCTATTCTGCCCAAACAGCAACAGAAGGCTTGGCAGCCTGATCAGCATTGTGATGGTTCTCATACACACAAAATACCCACCCTGGCCTGCAAGCGTACCCCTACTGCATTGGGAAGATGAGACCTTGTTTTGTAATTCAAGTTAGAAATACCAGAAAGATACTATTGTGCTTTCCTGAAAAAAAAAAAAAAAAAATGATGGGGGATGACGCTGGTGAAGGTGTATGCAAGGAAGGGGCTTTTCTGGAGCCCCAGAGGTATGGAGCTGTATCTGAGCCTGCTGGTTTTCTGTGTTCCCCATGCCTGAGCGGGGTCGCTATGGTGTGAGATGCTGCAAGAAGTGAAGCGAGGAAGCAGCGGTGTCTGCCTGTGATTCTCCAGGGGCTGCTTCATGGACAAGTGTTGAAACAGAAAACCAAAGAAACAGAAGTATTTATCTGGGCAGCCTTCACTGGGCAATATTACAGCTCAGGGTTTTTTCAATAGTAACTTTCTTTGATTGGATAGAATTTATTATTTTACAAATCTAAAGAAACAGTGTGGTGTCACATTTACTAAAGCTATATTTCAAAACAGCAAAGCAGGTTTTTTGCAAGCTATGTATTTCAGTGCTCAAAGGGTTTCATTGAGGTAAGAAAGGGGAAGTAGTCTTGAGGCTTAGAATCATAATTCCTCTCAGCATTTCCCTTCAAAACTCATGTTTACCTTCTGCTAAAACTAGCCTTCTCTATTTATTGCAATTTTAACAGAGAAGTTGCTTTCATACTCTAAAATTTGGCTTTTTATCTAGCCTGGAAGAATTTTGCACTAAACCTGGGTGTAAGTCACTCTCTGGTGAGATGGTTAACTTCTGCCGTAGCAGGAAGTGGTTTTATTTTACTTTCTTTTTCTTGCTTTCTTTCTGTCTTTATAAGCTGTGGGAGATTAACTCAAATGCTGTCTATAGACATGTGACCTAGATGTTTTCCGTTTTTTGAAATAGTTTAAACTGTTGCTGGTTGACGGCAGTTTGAGGTGAAATGACGATGTCCATGTGGCTGTAGGTAAGGATCCTTAAATTTGTCTTAATGCAGTTCAGAAAACCTGTTGTTAAAGATTCTTAGAATGATCATAAATGCAGGTGTTTTGTATGCATTCAATATGGATTATGTTATTCACACAATTATTTCTATTGACATTTTTGAATTTGAAAGCAATGAACGTAAAAGTAGAGGGTATAGATGTGGAACAATGTTTTAAAGGCAACATTAGTATTCAGAATCTAGCAAGTCTGCTTCATCCTGTGCAAGAGGCAGTTCTATCTGACCCTCTCTAGTATCCCAAACCACTAATGGCTTCTCATATCCCTATGGTACTAACTAGTTGTCCTCAGAAGGTATTAAAGGCTGATAGCACAGGCTGGAAAATTAGATTAGATCACTTTTCCTAGCATTTGCCTTTGACAGTTGCAGTTCAGTACTGTTTGATTAACTGGCTTCCTTCTCTGCTGGTTACAATGAGGGAGGTGATTAGTAGAAGAGGATACTGTAAGACTTAGTGAGTAGGAAGGGTAGGTATCTGTTTGATACTCAGTATCACTAGAAACAGAAGAGATCGATAGAGGGATCTCTTCCTTGCTCTATGTCAAAAAGTTTTGTATCACTTTATCAGTGGTGCTACTAGGATTCACACATGGGGTGTCGTAAATGACGTTGTACAGAAAACATCCTTGCTTTGTCTATGGGTACTCTCAGTGCTGCTCCTCGTGGAGCTGTTCAAAGGAGATACCACAGTAGCATGGCTCATGCATGAGGCTGTTCATTTACAGACTAATTCCCCCTCTCCTTCACAGCTGGCCAGAAAAAGGTTGTGTCCTGAGTCCCTATCTTACCCAAAACTTTCTATCAGAAAATGTCACTTTTCATCGCTGACAGTAAACACTGCTTTCTGGCCTTCAGAGCTTTACAAGGAAATAGTAGCGTAGAAAGATGTTCAAATAACACAGTACAATGCTTTGATTATGTACATAAACGAAAGCTAAAATTAGTGATATTTGTTCTATGGTGAAGATTTGTTTTCCGGGTAATGTGTAGTTTGCTGCAAACTTTGCGACATGTACTCATGTTTGTAACTGATAGCCTTATCATAAGAAGGAACTTGTTTTTCTTTTGGAAATATGGATCAGAGTCGAAAGTTATCACATGTGGCTGGAAGCTCATTTTGAAATCATGCATGCTAATTGGAGACAGATTTTAGTGTAGTGTTGTAGGATTACATTTCAAAATTTCTGTAATTTTTGGAGAAAAAAAGCTGTCCTGCCTGCATATACAAATCAGCACAGACAGGGAAATTATATAAAAAGAATATATTCTCTTTCTGGGCTGTGTTTGTAGTCATTTTTATGTTACTGCTGCAATGTCTTTGAGTCATTTGAAATGCATTTTCCACAAAGCTGTGAGATTTCGTAAAGTAGTTTGAATTCTTAGTTATTTTTCTTTATTTCTCCCTTCCCTGCAATTTACCTCTCTATGTCCAAAGAAAATTCATTTAAACCTGGCGTCTCTCATTCACTGTACCTCTCAATCCAATTACATCTGTAATGTACATTTGCTCATTTTCTTTTCCAAATAGAGTAAACAGCAGAAACACTCTCCATATTTTAAAGCTCCTGCTGTACGCTATTATTGAATTATAAAAATCTTAGCCTTTTTGGCAGCATTTGTTGTAGAAATTTCCTTTTGCTTTGACACAAGAGATACCCTAGCTTGGGAGAGATACTCCATTTTTTTCTGATCCAGGCATGATTGTATGACCCTTTCACAGGTGCTGGGATTGCCAGGGAAGCAAAAACAATATCTGTATCAGACAATGGTCTCGTGCATGTTCCTCCCTACCTGGAGCAAGGCAGGAACCAGAAA
Organism: Amazona ochrocephala; assembly: GCA_039720435.1. Classification (NCBI taxonomy): domain Eukaryota; kingdom Metazoa; phylum Chordata; class Aves; order Psittaciformes; family Psittacidae; genus Amazona; species Amazona ochrocephala. The sequence goes on from CM077881.1 coordinate 37,952,369, forward strand.
CTAAAATGGTGACAGAGACACATTTAAATTCTTGTCCCAATTTTTTCGTGGCACACTACTACAATCTCAGACGTGGTGCTAGCTTAACTAAAACAACTGCACACTGTTCTGGTTTGGATTTCTCTATCTAGTTCTGATCCCAGAAGTTATTGCTTCTTTGCAAAGCTGAGCTTCAGGCAACGCTCTAAAAAGTAGTGCTCCATACAAGTGAGATGAAGCACGCATTGTGACCTCTAGTGCTGTAGTGAGAATGGCTTTTACTATGCTGCTCAGAGGCTTCAGTCTTGTTCTCTGCTAAGCAGTCCCACAGACTTTGAGCAGTGGGAACTGTTTTATTATGGCCTATTTCACATGCAGCTTAGGTGGTTATAGGCAGCATCTTCTGAATTTTTTTATGTTTGCAAGGTGTAATTCTGATACTTGCCTATTTTTCATGACTTTTTTTTTTATGCCTTTGTGCTGTGTCAGCTCAATCAGTGTGAGTTGCTAAGCATTTAATGAGTTCTTAAAGCCTGCATGCTGATAAAAGCTGTCTCTTGATATTGGGGAAGTCTGTTAGTGCTTAGGTGTGTTTTCAATTAAAAATCTGAAACATGGCATTTTGTACAGAATGTATCCTAATTGTGTTTCGGTGTTGTTTGGGCTGATCTCTTAAAGACAAAGCACAGTAACACTTGAGCTCTAGCTAAAGTCTCTACGCTTCACTTTTCTCCTAAGACTTCCCCATGAATACATCAAACCTATTTCTCAGTGCTACAAAGACAGAACCTGGTATTGATGGATACCATCTCAGTGAGGATGCTTTAACTGTTCTTCTCGTTTCACTGTTGATAACACTAGTCCTGAAGGAAACAGATGGGATAAAATTTTGAGCCGGCTTTTGACTATCTTCCATGATAATTCAAGTGCCATTTAGAGCACAGCAGCAGATTTCTTTATCTGGATGCACAACTTGCACAAAACTGCCCCTTTTTTCCACCCACTGTTGTTTGTAACAGTTTTTGTCACCATCAAACTAATTGCTTTAATGTCCTCTTAGTCTCAGAGTAAACTGAAGGCCCTGCTGCCTTTAGCTTGCTCACAACAGCATGCAGCCCTGTTGAGTGTGCATTTGGGAACCTGTGAACTTGGTCTAGGTCAGGAGGCAGTGGTGTTACCTCCTTCTGAAACCTTCTTACAAGGTTGGTCTGCTTCAGCCAGTGATCTCAATGAATTTTAATTTCACCAGCTGCTCACTTGCTGACATCTGAAGGACAGAGGTGGTTGTCTCTTTGCTGCTCTGATGTTAAGATTGTGCCTTCATGCACTTGACATGCCTCTGACAATCTTTCCTGTTTTGAGAAATACTATAAAAAGGTTGTTTTGAAGACTTTCTACAAAACAAAGACTGCTAGCTCCTCATTTGCAGAGGGACTTCCTCAATATAGATCTATTTAAGATTGAGACCTTAAATAGACCTCTGTAGACTCCCATCATCTTTATTATAACTTGAAATACCTTGGGGTGCAAACTTGCAGGCTGGCTGAAACAGGAGTAAAATAAATGCTATTGGATCTTTTTTCTTTTTTAACAAAGCTGTCTGAATGAGAAAAGCAGGCATTAATTTTCTGGGCATAGGCATTTAGATATTGCAAACTGACCATGGGGCAAATCTAACTCATGCTAGTGCTCAGTCTGTGGATGCATCCAGGTCATGCTAGAGCAGATTTTCAGTGCTTTATTGGCTCATGCTGAAAATCTCTAGAAGTGTTGCAGTCTGCATGCGTAAAGTGAGTTCGGTTTACCAGCAACTAAGAACCCAAAATTCATAGATGCTTGAAAGTTTTGGCCTTTTTGTCTTCATTTGTCTGTATTTCCATTCACTTTACTTAGCATAAGAAAGAACTGTTTTGAAAATTGTGTAGGAAAGATATGAGAGGGTTAAGCAGATATTGGTATTCTTCAGATTAGCTTCTAAATTTCTGGGTGTATGTATAAGTCACACAGTAAAATGCTAACTCAACAGTGCACAGATACCTAGTGAAGGATGTCCAAAAAATTAACTAAGCAAGTTTGATATTGTTATGATTAGTGGTTCAAGGCTGCTTAAGACACAATACCACACTTCCTGCCATTTGAGATTGACAGGTATTAAATCATTCACTTGTAGTTAAGTCGGGTATTGTGGGTTTGTACTGTGTTTTTTCATGAATATTTCTTCCAAAGCCTGTGCCCGATATACTAAACAGGCAAAGACCTTGGTCAATGAACTTAAAATGTCTTCTGATTCCTTCTCCAAGACATACACCATTTTTCAGCACAACTGCAACATGATAAGAGGGGAAGGGGAGACAAGGATGAAGAAAAAACGGAAGTGAATGTGACTTAGAGCTGAAGAGACGTGCTTTAACTATGTGCTTGCTCTCTGTTTCTTAATTCTTTTCCTGCCACACCCTGAGCAAAGCCACTGCTGTATTTGGTTCTGAACCAGATATCAAAGCTCCTCCTAAGCAAGGCATAGTGCTTAGCACCTGAACTTGTTTGCTGCTCAGGATGTTACAAAATTATCTTCCTTTGTGGTTGGGGAGGGAAATGACACAGACATTTTGTGAACACAATTGAAGCTCTGGAGTTCTGTCTCCAAGAGAGTCACCTCCATAGCTGGCGGGTCTGTCACCAGCTTGCTGGGTTTCAGGATGCTCTCAGCCTTTCTGGTGTCTCCACTGCAGCTTGGGACAGTGGTGTTGGAAGAACTGAGTGGTCAATACTTGGAAGCGTGTCCCACTGGTTGGGGGATCCCCAGCCCACATGGTGATGCTGGCCAGAGCCAAATTCCCCCACACACTGCAGGAAAGCCTGATGGTAACACCATGGGCATCCACAGGAAACACCAACAGAGCCCTCCATGGGCTCGTTCAGACAAAATGCATTTCTAATGAATGGCTTTGGCTTTGCCACAATTGAATCAACATTTTCCACTAGGCAGGTATTACATCAGACTTGCCAACTGGCCAAGCTGTTCTGACACATGGTGCCTTTTGTATTTTGGGCTGAGTACTGCTGAGGCTTGATCTAGAAAGATTAATATTTCTATTATCAGAAATATATATGTAATATACAAAATTTACATAAATATAGTACTTGTATACATAATAAAGTAACCATGCTTGGTTACTTTATTGGCAAAAAAACCCAAATTATAGTAATCAGTAGCAATGAGTAATCAAATTCTTGTGATGATTTTTGGACTAAGAGGTGGCATTAATCCATTCACTCTTCTTGGAGTGGCAAAGGAAGGAGAAACAACCCAAGTTAAAACATGTCACTACTTCCTTGTGCATTAATCCTAGGCCATGGCAAAGGCAAGGAGTCTCCTTAGTCTGAGCAGAGACTTAGAGAAATTCAACCCTTCCTTTAATTTGCTTTGGACAGTATACCCGCTGGCCGTGAATTGAGCAGTATGCAGTCATATAGACCCAAGACATTCAGAATTGCTACACAGAGATTTTAATGGGAAAACTTTTCTATTTTTAACTTTCATCTAAATTTGGGGTCTTTTTATAAAAGCTTTCCTAGAGTGTAATTAAAGAGAAGGAATATATTAAAACACGGAGCAAAAATAGTACGAAATGAAAGAATGAAAAAAGTTAAATGCGGAGATTTCTTATCAGACTTGTGTCATGCATCAAGATATAGATGTTTAAGGAATAATGTTAATGTACTGTAATGACTTTTCAACCCAGGTACATAGGACTGCAAATGCTCACTTGAGCAGAATGCAGTTTCATCCAACAAGGGATCTGAGGAGTCCATCAGGTCTGCATTTTACCATACTACCTAAGAAACCCACAACCAACAGAACATGTGATACTTGTTAAGTATGTTTGCTCTTAACCATGCCTAGAGCAGATGACTCTTCTCACCATGACTGTTGGTTTTCACACACAAATATGGTACTGCCATATTCCTGCTGTCATTGCTACTGACTGTGATTGCTCCTATCAAGTGCAGCAAACCTGTGGTGGGACTCATGTTACAGCTGGGCTCTGGTCTCCTGGCCCATAGAAAGTATGCACACAAGGTTTCTGGAGTCATCTTGAACGACCTTAGTGAAATAAATATTTCATTGATCTCTTACAAAACAATGTACATTTGCAGTAAAAATTTTAGATATAATTAACAGAGCCTATGCTCAAACTTCTTGCATAATCAAAAAATATATATTTTTGACACCACAATACCCTCGGCATTTCACCTTTGCTGAAAGCAGACAGCTACACAATGCGATATCAGATACTATCGCACAAACCAAATGGCTTTGTTTTCTCCCCACTTTGCCACGTGGTGCTGAGGAGCTTTGCGGTGGGGCCGGCACTCCTGCCACCTTGTGTTCCACTCTGAGCCATTGCACAGGTGGCTCGTGAAGAAAACCAAGCAGGGGCTTAACAACAGGCGGAAATGGGACTTGCTTGATTCAAGCCGCAAAGAATTTCCCCTTCTAGTTCCTGCTGTACCTTAAAAGTTTTCTCTTAAATTTGTAGGTGCTGGTTCTGCTGTGTTTCACAGCAGCGTCTCTTACAAGCGCAGCACCAGGAGCTCTGCAAAGGAAAGTGGAGATGGAGTGTGGGAACAGATTAAAAGTGTCTGGAGCTTTTTTTTCCCCCCTCAGATGGGAAGTGGGAGCAGTGAGAATAAGTAAGGCAGCAGCTGCAGGATCATAGCACAAAAACTGCTGCAGATATCTATGGAAGAAGGTTGAGAGAGGGTAGGAGAGACTGTTTCATGCGCACAGCACAAGGAACTTGAACATTATCCTGGGGAATGGGAGGGAGGGGGTATTATTCTCTGAATGAGGGACAAACCTCTTTTAGAGACTCTTGAGGCAGGAAGCGTCAGGAAGAAATAGCTTTATAATGTTCAAAATAAGGAAGTATTTTTATTATAAGTATTTTTTAATTTGTTTTTAAAGTCTGAGAAGTTTTAAAGCCTTTCCTATTTAATAATCTCAGCATTTCATTTCTACAGACATGTAGGACGATGGGTATATGAAACTGCAAAATGGGTTAAGGGAAGGCAAATGTGCATTTTAATTGCTAAGTTGAGGGACTCTAAAATACTTGAAGAGGTTAAAACAACAGCCACTCTTTCACCAGAGTCTAAACAGAGCTTAGTAGGGCATTTTTTCTAGTGAAGGAGATGCTGCTGCTGCAGGGAGTAAGGAGCAGGAGGCAAACTAAGACATGATTTACAACTGCCCCAAGTGTTCAGCACTTCACAACTGATTTAGAGTGGTAAAAATTGTGTGTTATCTTACTCAGTGATGAATGTGAGGTGCTTCCTCCACCACGGATCAGCCAGAGGAACGTATGCCTGAATGTGGTGCAGGTCACAAATATGCTGTAACATTCTACCCAAGCTAGCTTTGTGATAGCTTGTTTGTATAGCTTCTGTCAGATTGAAACCAAAAATCTCTATTGGCAAAGCTCTGAAATAGAGAATTTATAGGAAGTTTCTTTCTTTGGCTATTTGCAGCAATCTTTCAGGCGTTTAAAAAATATTTTTCTAATACATCAGTTTGTCATGTGGTACTAACTCTTCTACTTCTCTGGAGAGTTTGGGCTGCTCCAAAATTATCATCACCACATGTCTAGTTCAGGTAAGCATGGAAAGTTTGGATGAATATCTGAATCTCTGTGAGGAGTTCTGCAAAATTGAGCTGGAAGTATTTCAAGCAGTCTTACTTTGAAATTTCTGTCACTTCTGCTTCTGCTTGTATCTGTAAATACTGCAAGAATAACCTTTCCCATAGTATCTCATCACTTCAGATCTGGCAACATTAAAAGTAACAACACTTTTCTGAACATTTAGGCTATAGGAACAGATTTCTTTCAAGTACCAGAGAAAATTTGTGATTCTTATGTGGTCTTCCTAGAGAAAACATTGGATTTTTTTTTTATTCAGGATTAGATAGCTTTAAACTAAAAAGTTACCATTTGACAAGCATCATATGCAGGTGCAAAATGAGTTTAGAGCTGATTAGTCTTACTTGTGGTGGTTGGAAATCCATGACTCTACTCTGTACTCATCTGCAGTATATAAATGTATAGCGGAAAGGAAGGAGGTAGAAGGAAATTATCTTTTCCTCATGTGTCAGGTAAGGTCAGGTCAGGAGTTACCAACCATTCCCCTCTAGCGCTTCTCAGGTCTTATCTGGTGTTGAATCAGTTCAATTGCTATGAACTTTTATGATACTATAAACTACTTGCTGCCATTGGTCTAATATCTAAACCATACTCCAGTGTTGTAGGATGCATTAGAAGTGTTATGTATAGGATGATACTCATAGTTGTTTTTTTCTAATACTGTGTATATATGACCAATATTCATCATTTGAATGATTGTAGTTTAGCTTCCACAGCATAGAAAGTGGAGGCAGGTGTCACAGATCAGATGCACTCCAGAAAGAAATTAAATGCATTGCCAGCAGTAAGACCTAGAAGTAGCAATTTTTCCCAGGCATGTTCTTTTACATATTCAACTGAATTTCTACTATGGACGACTGTTCCCAGAACATATGCAGGCCAAACTGTACACAAAGGATACTTTGAGCTTCAAGTTCCACATGAAAATGAGATCTTCAATTGACACAGGAGTAGTGAATAGTATGGAATAGCATCATGCTATCCCATATGATATACTAAGACAGACAAACTTTTGAAACAACTGTTACCTTTCCTGAGACCTTCACATGTGATATAATCAAGAAACTATGTGATGCAAGAAGAGACATAACCATACACAGTCACCTGCTGACTTGAAGATTGTAGGCTCTTTTACCCTACTGTATCATTTTGTTGTTTCCAATAATATGCTAGCAATATTTCCTAGCAAGCTTTTACTTGTGCAAGGAAGTCCTGTAGACAGCAGGTCATAGAGGATTACAGAATTAGAGTTGGATCTGTAGTCATTAAATATGAATGTGAAGAGTTTGCTGCCTCTGTACAACTTCAGAATGGTAACTGTCTCCCATTCTCTTTTTCTTTCTAATTCTTTGGCCATTCGAAAGCATTTGAAGAGATAGCACATCTCTGCCCTATAGGATACAAGGCGCTTAACTAGATTCCTGTTTTTCTTTGTCATTTGATCTTGCTATTTTTACAGGTTTGTGTATAGCAGGAAACAGACCCTGAGGCTTTCAGCTATGATCTTCTAAAATTTCAGAATGGCACAAAGGACAACTTCAGGTCCCTGCCTAAAACCTCATTGATAACCATTGCCAGTATAGCACAGCTATTTAAATTTTCTGTCTTCATGCCTCTATTTATCCAATCCATGAGATAAATAAAGCAACAGTTTGTAAAGATTAATATTATTTTCACTGAAACTGTGTATTTGGTTAAGTATTTTGCTAACATCTGCTAGAAAGTGGGACTTGATATCAGCCTTCTATTATTTCATCATTTTAATTTTTTGTTATGTAAAATAGAAAAAAAGAATATAAAAAATAGACAAAAACCTGCTGCCAATCTTCATAGCAGTAAGCCACTCACTCATATTTTCAGTGCTGTAATCAATGGGCAGGAAATCACTGAAGCATCAAACTATTGCAGTCTCTAAGTTATTATGTGGCTCCAATCCCATGCAGATCTGTGACATACTGTAAGTACAGAATCAGATATTCCCAATATGTGTGGTAACTACCAGAAATAAGAAATTAAGTAGTGCATTGTAACAATTTAATTCTCAAGAACTCAGTTATCAAAACAACTTTAAAGTATGTTCTTAGACACAAAATAAAACTGCGTTGTTACTGCTGTACAGTGCTGAAAGTCTGTATCCTTCCTTCTCGCAGGTCATTACAAAGTGTATTTCCATACCTGGCTCTCTAAAACTTTGGCTTTCCTCCTTGGATGTACTTGATATCCCTTCTGCTTTGCTGTAATTCCACCAACTACAGTGGGTTCGCTGTGAACCTGAGATCAGGATCGGGCCTTTAAGACCTGTCTTGAATCACATGTCCTGTATTGCAGAAGGTAGGAAGAAATTATCCTAAATAACATTCAGTAGGAACACTCTGATCCTCCTGGATATTAAGCTGGTATCTGAGATTTCAATCAGGAGAATCATGTAGTTATTAACTGTTATTATAAAATATAACCCTCTCTTAATATGAGAGAGTAAACCAAAAAGGTTGAAAGAGTCATCATATCAAGGATCAAATAAAAAACTCTACAACAAAAGGTTCTTTAGCCTAATAGTTGTTTTAACAATCATACTTGAAAATTACTTTTTGCTAATAGGTTACTGACTAAGAAGTGTGTTATGATGTGGGCTAAGCTGTGTCAAGAAATTTGTATTTAGTTTCATCTTTCAAAGAACTGGATTATATACCTCAGGGTATAAATAAGATTGTGAATAATGGCTTGACCAACATATTCCGCACAGGGCAGCCAGGAAGTGCTAGGCAGTGTGATATTGCTACAAACAAAACAGAAAAGATGCTTTACTCTTTAACTGCAGGAGAGGCAAGGGTAACTGTACATGTAAATTAGAGTTGCCTGAAGAACTCTGTGGGCCATTTCTGCTTTTATTTGCAGAAAGTCGTCAAATACTGGACTAGAAAAGAGTACATACCAGCCTTTAGACACATAAGGGAAGATGACCCCCATGATCATTGCTCCATGTGTTTTCTGTTCTGAGACACACTACTGAGAGTCTAATATGGCTGCAACAGGTAAAAAAATTAAAAGTGAGTGTGATAATCAGTGCTGATGAGCTTGGCTTTTGTTGGACTTAAGATGTATCAACTAACTCACTGATGTTTGCCGATGAGATCAGAATTTCAGTTGATAAGGAAAACTGTGGTTGAATTTAGGACATTTAACATTTTACAGCAGAAGGAACTCAGCACGAAATTTTGTTTTATTGTCTGTCTGATATAAAAGAATGGAACTGGAGTAAAGACCCAGGCAATAGTGTTGTTCCTGATCTTCTACTTTGACTAGAGATGTGAATAATGGTTGGAATTAATGCTACTTCTTAAGTAGACATTATTCCAGGCTGAATGATGTCTTTCTGCAAAAGAAAAGGCATAGCAATGTTACATCTGCTTTGTATTTCCATTACAATGGAATTTTTTTGGTTTATAGTACTCAGATAAACTGGCTCCGGAACACTTCCGGGCACCAGCCCAGAACATGGTATCCTTCAGCAGCCTTTGCTGTTTGTGCCCGTGCCCTGGGAGCAGATGTGTGATGCATTAGCTGTGAGAGCAGCGTGGTGGGGATGGTTGAAAGAAAAAAATAAAGACACAGCAGAGTGCAGATAAGAATAATTGAAAAAAGCTATGTGGCAGTTTACTTGTTATCCTCTCTCCTTACCTATGGCTTTTTCATTTGGCCCTCTTTTTATTTCCAGCAGTTTCATATTTAAGCACTTACTGCCCCTGAGCTGTACTTCAGCAGAGATTGTTAACAGTGTAGCAAAGGCTAAGAGCGAAACCCAGCATCAGAAATATTTACGTAGGTGTGTTGATTTTAAACACTTCTTTCACAGGCACAGAAATGTGTTTTCTCCTTTACAAGAATGTTTTGTCTCACCACATATGTGGCATTAGCTTGTTTTTGTGGTGTTTTGTTTGTTTGTTTGTGTGTTTGTTTCATTTTTTTTTTTTCATTTGTTACTTCCACTTGAATTTTTATGTTTTTTTCTGGCTCACAGGTCCAGTGTAACAGTGAACCTAGTGCTGATTTTAATTCTTTTGTAATATAGTTTCATTAAATTTTAATGGATGCTCTTCAAGTGTGATATGTTCTTCAGCAGAAGGGAATTAGGGAATATAGCAAGATACACTTTAATTTTGCAGTGTTTTCATGTTACTATGTTGGGCACCTCCATGTTCATTACACTTCTGACCTAATAGCGCTGGCTGGAAGAAATTAAAAGCTTATTTTAATTATATCATAAAATCATAGAATGTTTAGCTTTGGAAGGGACATAACAATCATCTAGTTCCAACCCTGATGCCATAGGCAGGAATGCCTTCCTGGTTGTTGAGCAACCTGACCTGGTCAGGTTGCTCAAAGCCCCATCCCATCCAACCTGGCCATGAACTCTTCCAGGGATGGGGCAGACACAGATTCTTGGGCAATTAATTCTTATGTCCCACCACCATCATAGTAGAATCATAGAATAGTTAGGGTTGGAAAGGACCTTAAGATCATCTAGTTCCAACCCCGCTGCCATGGGCAGGGACACCTCACACTAAACTATGCCACTCAAGGCTCTGTCCAACCCAGCCCTCAACACCGCCAGCGATGGAGCATTCACAACTTCCCTGGGAAACCCATTCCAGTGCCTCACCACCCACACAGTAAAGAATTTCTTCCTCATATAAAGGAATTCTTCTTAATATCTAATCTAAAATTACCCTCTTTCAGTTTAAAGCCATTCTCCCTTGTCTTATTCATACAGGCCCGTGTAAAACACCCCTCTCCATCTTTCCTGTTGACCCCTGGGAGGATTCCCACTGTGAGGCCACTCTTCTTCAGATTGAACAACCCCAGTGCTCTCAGCCTGTCTTCATAGAAGACTTGCTCCAGTCCCCTGGGCATCTTTGTGGCCCTCCTCTGGACTTGCTCCAACTGGTCCACATTCCTCTTTTGTTGGGCACTCCAGAGCTGGATTAATCATGGATAGATTTTTTTTTTCCCTTTCTCATATTAAAGTACTTGTTACAACTACTTGGTACAAGTTGCTAATGAATTAACAGTTGCATCCTGTCTTTTGCTGCATGAAGCTGTAGGAAATGTAGGCATAGCTCAAACCAAAATTTAGAAATACTTATACCTCTTGTTTCTTGAAGAACTAGTACTTTGCTTTGCTGAAAACCTATATGCTAACTTTATGGATACTGTACCAAAAGTGATGAAATTAAATTCTTGGGTAATACTGGTCAGTCCACTCACTATATGATGAACACCTGGACAAAGCAACATGTCAAAATAGATGAAAATTCTGATAACTGCAATATGAAATTTCATTTAACTCCATGAGCTGCTGAGGGAACACTTCTCTGGCTATCATTGTGAGACAGAAACCATAATTAAGCTACCAAAGGCATCAGAATAGAATTGAGGTGAACAATTCACTTCCTCATTTTTTTCAAAAAGCTAAAAAATATGTTTTTCCTTTTTTTTTTTTTCAGGGAAAATATAAGTAGAAAAAAGAAGGTTTTGTTCTGTTTTAGTTTTCTGTGGGAAGTTAACAATGTTACCATAAGTCCTTTATTATCTCCTTTTCTTTTTGAAGAGAAAAGGCAGAAAAGAATTTTTCCTCATCAATAGAAAATAACAAATACTTGAAATATTTTCACTGTTATCGAACATCAAGTTTTTGTGAAAGAACTGTTTTTAAAAGAAATATTACAGAAAATGCTCCTGAAGATAGTTTTACCAAGACAGCACTTTGTGAGGAAGATAGATGTCTGATCTCTACAATTTGCTGTGTTACTCTTATAACCTGGGCTTGATTCTCAGAAACGGGATGTTTTACTGCGTGTACAGATTTGCATCTAAAAATTTTCAAGTTTTCATCTCTGTAATATTCATTCCTTCCACACTGTGTGTTTGTAAGTCAACTGTACGTACAGAAATAGGGTTTTTAGGATCTTAACCACTGAACAACAATATATGTCAAATGTCACTTGTCTAGTTAGCAACTATTTCACACCTGTACTTGGCCTCTCAACACTGGCTTTAGTGCAACCTGATTCACCATTGGAATGCTGTGCTACTTGCTTGAGCAGGCTTGTCCTCCTCTGTGAGCATCCCAAATGTATCAATTTCTGGGCAAGGTGTTGACCACTGAAATTGCAAATTTCATTTGAAGTATGAACTGCTTCTTCCTTCAGTGAGGGCTTTTGAACTCCTTAGGGTATCTCCAAAAGCAGCTGGCTGCATAGGACTGAATTGGTTTTACTGTCCCAGACAGAAAGATGATTTTGTCCCTAGAGCTCAGTAGTGTTTCTTGCCCCATAAGTAAGATGATCTATCCACTGTTCAGAAATTAAAGTTTTCCTTTCTCATATCCAATGTAACCTTTTTACCCACTGTATGAACCAGATTTCTTTCCTGCATCCTTTATCCATATCATGTCAAGGGTTTTTCTTGTACCCATGCTGTTCTTATCCAGCCTGTCACTTCTGTTCCACAATGCCCCAATGCAGGTGCTTCCAAGAGGATTTTTCATGATGTTTTTCTGTCCCTCTCATTTAATGTGAATATCTTACAGCTATGCTGCTTCTTTGCCCCAAAGAGCCCTACAAACAACAGAGAGGGGAGGGAGGTAAATTCTGTCTTGGTTTAATGCCTTTCTCCAGCAAATCAACCGTAGAAGGTTTCAAAAGTAAAATTTATGTCCAGATGCTAACTATTTGCCAAAAGGCATATTAACCAGTTGTATAATGAACACAGGGTGCCTCAGAAGCAGTTGCACAGGACTTGGCATCTCTGCTGTCCAAAGTAAGTGAAATGAAATCCCCTGCAATACCAGCCGAAACTTGGTCCTGATGCTGCTAACAGTTTGGAAATATGAAATCATAAAAGCATCAGATAGGATACTTTTTCTGTTAATATTTTAACTGTTTCCTGACTGTCTTCCCTTCTTACTTTTAAGAAAAAAAAAAAATAGGGCAGAGTGCAAGTATAAACCAAATTCTTCCTGCAAATGTGAATGAAACGCTGTTGCATTCGTGGAGCTCATATTCAGGGTGCCATCTACTGGCATGCAGGGTCGGTAACGCTGTCAGGAGTCAATGGAGTTTGGGCAGCAAAGGATCCCTGCTAGAAACCTTGAGGGAGAAACTTCTGTAACTTGTACCTTTCCTTCATGTCCTGCAATATTTTGCAGGATCTCACCATGCTCTACACAAAGACAAATAAAATCTGATGGTGAAAATGTTGAGATTTGGGGTTTTATCTTTTATGGCAGTTCCTGTAACTTGGGTGCCTCAGTCTCCTTGTTATGCTCTGATGTGTGTGAATTCGTTCCAGGTTTAGGAAAAATTAGCCAAAGTTCAATGAGACTAGAATAAATGTTTTCAGAAGTCTTTTCAGACTTGTCATTTACTGAATGTGTTCCTATTTGAGATCCAGGGCATGACTTCGTCATACTACTCAAATTTGTTACAGCACTTCATGTGCTGATAACACCAGGCAGAGACTACCTAATTAAAACTCATAATGCTCCCAAGAAGATATATGTCAGAGTCTTATAGGTGGGAGATTTCAGAAGAAAATCTGAGAGATGTGCTCCAGCCAAACATTGGATTGGTGACAGAGTTAGTGTCGCTCTTGTCTCTCAAGTCTGATCAGCTCTCCAGCCTGGAGCCTACTGAAAATCTGTTGAGAAGCAATTTTGATTTGATACCAACATGAAATACAAAATGGATTGACTCTCCAAGTTTAGAAGTAGGAAAAAAATCATTTCCTACTTGGAGCTGCTGCAGACTTTACTGCCAAAATGGCAAAGTGTCCCTGCGACATGAGTTTGAGCAGCGACTGCTCTAGGGGATGGTAAAAAGTGTCTTGGGGAGAGAGAACACTCAGTGTTGTCTACCAAAGGTCCACATAAAGAGTTTTCCCTGGTGTCATATACTAACTCACAGCAAAACCAAACATGCATAATCCTGAGCATCAGGACATATATATAAATAACCTAATTAGCTTATATTTTTTTCCTCTTTTTTCTGTGATTTAATTTCTGTAGGGAACCCTGAGTAACTAATTCAATGTAGGAGGCAACCATGATCATAAGCTTTACTGTCGCTTTTATTAAAATCACTGTTTCTGTCACAGCTCATGATATTGAGTGAGTAATGGCTAATATCGAAGCACTTCTCATTTCTCTCTTCAAGAGTGCTGTGTTTCCTTGTATTTCCATATATTTAGCTGTATGAGTTCAAATCCCCCTGAAGATATTCAAAAGCATTCTGGGCATGGCCCTGGGCAGCCATCTGTAGGTGATCCTGCTTGAGCAGGGGACTTGGACCAGATGACTTTCAGATGTCTCTTCCCACTTCAACCATTTTGTGACTACATGACCTCTCATTATCATTCTCTATATCTGAGGCAGTTTTCTGTAAGGAATTGATTTATCAGGGCCATGAGAGGGTGAAAGCAGGAAGGTTGAGTCCTTCCACCAGCATAAAGCTATGGTCCTGCCCAGAGACAAGCAGTAGTGCTCCGCATTTCCTTTTCTCACACTGGTACCATATCTTCCTCTGCTCTGATGCCTTCAAAGAAATTGATATTCTTAAAATCAGAGACTTTCACCTTTTAGAGTCTTCAGAGGTCGGTGAGATATTGCTAGAAAAAGTTGTGATCTTCAAACCCATTTGGAGAATGCTGATTTTAAGCAGTTTATATTATAACTGCATATAAATGGATTTCCATTGCTCTGGCTCCATAATTGGGAAACTAGCTTATGTAGTATCTCTTCCTCACCCATTTTCTCCTACAGTTACACAGCAATACAAATAGCAAGTTTTCTTGTGACTCTTACCATGTTACTTCTCCCACAACTTACATATAGTAATGCCAGGATGAACTGGGGAAGGGAGCGAGGAAAGTAGAGAAAGTGCTGTACATCACTGTCCTGATGTTTTGTACAAGAACTATGAAGCAACTCTTGCTGATGAAAAACATTTTGGGAATTTAAATAGTTAGAATGCAGTTTATTGAGTTGCACTAAGGCTGGCACAAGAGGTTGAAGAGCAGCTCTGCTAGAGAAGGTGATCATTCTCTAAGAGTTTCCCCCTGTTCCTCCAAGGGCTTGAGAGATGATGTGCTCAGCCATTTCCAAATCTCCAAATTTTTAAAAATGAACAAGAGAAATAAAAATCCCATCTCTGTTGGTGGCAGAATGTAAAAGATAAGGGAAATCTTATTAGTTCTGGGTTTGAATCTAGGACACTAGCAGGGTTTCAGCATGGCCCTGCAATGCACTTGTAACATGCATGTATTGAACTGTGGAGGTAAGTTATGTTAATTGACTTCACAGCATGTAGTTTTCCTTTGCAAGATTGAAAATGTGTAGTGTGAGCAGGGCCAAAGACAAAATGTAGTGGCTGCCAGCTGGACGTGACAGAGGCTTGCAGGGAGATTACACCATAGACAAGAATGGCTTTTGAGATAAGGATAATCTTTTACATAAACTAACTCTTCCAAAGCAGTTTGGATGGGTGAGTGATAAGGACAATAATAAAACTACAGGCTGACACAGCTGATAGTTTTCCTGGTGTTCAAAGAAGATCAAGATCTTGCCAGCAAGATAACTCAACTTCTCCTGACTACAGTGACATATAACTGGCATTGATATATTTTTGCATGGAGGGTTCCTAGATTAATGCTCTTATTTTATGTTCTTCAGGTAAACCCAGTAACCATGGAAAGGTCTACAGCTTCTGATACATCCTCTGAAAAGCCTAATCCTTCCCATCACAGTGCGGGGGCTGTTCAAATGAGGATCAAAAATGCCAACAGTCACCATGATAGACTGAGCCAAAGCAAATCTATGATTTTGTCAGAGAATGTCAAAGTCCCTGAGCCTGTAAGTAAAACACTTCTAACAATTTCCGAGTCTTCTGATATTTTAAAAACTACAGAATTACCTTATTCATGGCTAAGATACTGGTTTTGTGATTATCCCTTGTAAGGAAGGATTTAATGAGACTGATACATTTTTAGGAGGCTAAGGCTAGGCAAAGGAATAACAATTTTCCTTCAATGAAAGAAAGAATTTGGCTTTGGTGGCCATGATCATAGCGTCTACTCAGCATTTCAACTCTCAAGTGTTGCAGTACTTAAATATGGCTGCTGTAGAGAATCATACTTACAGTATCAGATGCATGTCACAATTTTTCAAAAGGCAAAATTTAAAAGCTGACAAAAGAAAAAAATGGAAATTACAACTCTGAAAATAAAAGCCAACTTTGTCCATAATAAAAATAAGTCTTGCTGTAAAGATGAATTAATTATAACAAATCAGACACAGAAGTTACTTTATTATTGTGATAGTTGACAGAGTTGAAAGAGTTGACTCATTTTTTATCCATTGCCTTTCTTTTTTTTTCTTTTTGTTTTCTGAAATTAGTTAGTGATGAACTCTATTGCCAGTTGCGTCCCTGCCCCTGTACTCCTTTGGAGCTACTAAACAAACTGATTGATATGAGTCTCTCCTGGTTAATTTTCTTCCATAATGGTGGCAACTTGCAGCTGAGGCCATATGATGTTACAAAATTATTTATGCAATGCTAGCCACTTTTTGGACTCCGGTTCCATTTTGTTCTCAGAGAATGCAAATGAGGGAGAAAACTCTGTTAGCTAGGGACAGAGTCGCAGCTCTCAGTCACTTCTCACAATCATGCCAACCATTAATTTTTTGTTTTCTTGATGTAATGGATTCCTATGAAATATTCAGCTTCTAAAAAGTTATTAAACGGAGGAAGCCTGCAATAGCATCTGTATTTTTTTCCTTTCTACTCAAAGGTCAAACTCAAAATTCTGATTTATTTAGAAATACATTATTTTAGTCATTAATTTCTCTGATATAGTGATACAGCTTAACTAATTTCACTTTGTATTTCTGGAAAGAAAAATCTCTTTAGATCTTAGCAGCTGATAAGATACTCAAATACCTTCCATTTAAATGATATTATTTGCCTCAGACACACTGTATATGTCTCTTCCTTTTTATCTGATGTGAAATGTTCCTCCATTACAAACCTGAAACAATGCTTATAGTAATTTACTGGGAATACTATAATGCATTATCAGGAAGAACTGTACCTTTGAAAAAGTTTAAAAGTTAAGTACATTTAATGATGCCTAACATATTTTATTGGCTGTGTTTAACAAAAGGCACTAGGCTGCAGTCATTTTTGACAAGCATGAAAACATCACAGCATGAGACTGCAAAAGGAATTATGTAGAGAAATTACAAGTGATCCATCTCTCAATGAATTATCCACCTCAATAGCCTGCAGAACTCAGCTACCAATTAACACCTACTTTATTACATGTTGGGATGTACTTAATAACTTTCATGTGTTTATGCACTATTACCTTGACTGATGCCTCTTGTACAATTAGGCATAATTGGCATATCAATATGCAAAAGTTAAAAGGATTAACCCTCTTAAAACTAATGAGCATTTCTGTATCCAGCTGCTAAATGAGACAAAATTAGCATTTTTCACTTTTGGGCAGGATTTTATCCTGCAGTTTCTCATTGTTGATATTACCTTGTTACATAACTTTAGTTTTGGGGAGAGTATGCTGGACTGTTACAGAACAAGGGCTCTAAAACGTTAAATTAGACATAAATATTCACTGCCGCATCCCAATAACCATAGCAGGTACAATATATATTCATTGGCTGAGAGCTGAAAACTTGCTTTGTGTTGCATTTGTTTAGTAGCTAATTATATAAAAGTGGAATTTTACTGAGTATATGTCATTTTAGCAAGCAAACTTGGCTCCAATATAATGGATTGAAAGCTTGCCATGCTACTAATTTCCTTTCTATTTCAATTCTTTTCATCTCTTATTGCCATGTAGAATTTTCTGACTAGATATTGACAGACTGAAAGTGTTTTGGCATATTTACTTAAATAAGCTTCTTAAAGTTGTTTGCTAATGCCCAAACTAAAAGCAAAATTCCTAAGGATCCACATGTTTTTAAATATGTGCTTTAAATGCAGTGAGATTCAAGTTAAAAGACCAGTGAAATATCAGTTGCTTGTAGCAATTGCGTGCTGACATACCTGAATCTGTGCATGTGACTCATGAAGGATTTTGGGGAAATTAATGAAAGAAAGTACTCTGTCCAAGTGTCTTGAAAAAGCAGGGTCCAACAGATATGCACACACACGCTCATATATATGTATATATGTACATTTAGTAATCTTGTTTAAAAATTTGTGCCGTTCTTTTCTGGGGCACTCATATACACAGTCTTCAATTTTGCATTTAAAGGCATACAGATCCCTATTACCGGTGTGTTATGCAGAGATAATTTATTTTGGGCTAGAAAATGCAAAGGATTTATCGTGATATTTCTATTTGTAAATGGACTGTTTGCAACAGTCTGCCTCTGTTTCAGTGATGGATATAATCTACAAGCTATCCACTGATTATGTTTGTTTTCTATTTTGCATTGACTGAATATTTTTGTCCTATCATTAGAGAGATTTTTCTTTTAAAAAACAAGAAATAGCTGAAAAAGCTATTCCATATTACTCTTTTGCCACCCATATTTTGGCATATGTATTGTGTTCTATTAATATACCGGTCAAATCCTTTTTACTCAGCTTATGCAAAACCTACTGACTTCAGTGAATTAAAGCAATCAGCATCTGGCACACTTTGAAATATCAGTAGAAAAAATACATTTCTGAAATAAATTTTTTGGGAAAAAAAATCACTCTGGACAAGAAAGGGCAAAAACCAGGCACAAAACTAGAAGGGTGACTGGTGATTTATAGAGAAGAAAATACATAATTTTCTCTAAAGAATATTTTTGTATTCTCAAGCATTTGCTGTGATGCTTGTAAGCACACCTGGGGCTATAGTTTTGAAGGTGGACAGATTATTTTCTATAGGGTGACAAAGAAGGATATGTATCATGCGTTGGTAGGTCCACATACACTTGTGCATTTTATAATAGTGAAGATGCAAATGTGTAATGCATGAGCTAACTGATGCAAGAGCTAAATGTAGATTCTTGGGGGTTTATGTTATTTATTTCAATGGAAATGCTTCAGCTTTGTGCAAAGGCTGAAATTGGTACTAATGTAGAGTTTAAAGAGCACAAATCACTAAGCTGGACACAGACTGGTAAGCGAGGGCTCTTTCTGTGCTTAATATTAGTGCCTGAACTAGCAATGTAAATGAATATTTGCTATTTTCATCTGTTAAAACTCATGAAAGTGCATTTTGCTTCATTCAGAACAACTTCAAACAAAGAAATGTCTTTTTTATTGGTGTCTATATTAAGAATTAGAGCCTATTTAGACATTCCAAAATGTTAATGTATTAGAGCTTTTTTCTGATTAGGTTAAACAAACGGGTAGGTTTATTTATCTCTCTAATACGTTATCAAGGAAACAGGAAGCAATCTTCTTTTGTTTTTTACTCTTGTGATCATAGAACACTTGCCAAAGTTGTGGCTAGCCAAAATCACAGAAATAAAATGGCTAAAAATATAAGCCTTCTGTTTAGCAGAGTTTTTGAGCCATATTTTGAAATTGCAGGGCTTGTACATGTTTACTTCAAATCAAGCTTATAGTTAAGTTTGAGGCTTTGTTTTTATAGATTGTCCTGAAGTAGATCCTGATATTTAATTAAAATGACACTAAATCACATTGAATTGATAAGACTTGGCATCTCAAACAAAGGTAATTGCCCGTATTGGTTTTGTACAAAAATAGAGCTGCTTGGAAAATGTGCAGCCAACACAGGCTGTCAACTCCATTTATAGATCAATATGTGAAAACCATTGATCAGGCAGGCATGTGTAACAGTAACACTTTGCATTTATTTGTTGTTTTTATACCACGTTAAGACTTACAGGATTATCGGCTTCCAAAATATTTTGACTTCCTCGTAAATATGTTATCTTTTTAATGTTAATTACAAGACAGTCTCCAGCCCTCTCTTAGAGTATTTTCAGTTTCATTGCTGTGGGTAGTTTTAGCTGAAAATGGATTATTTCCAGCTCTGAGAGATCATCAGAGCTTCTTTTGTAGTGTAGTCTATTTAGGGAAAGTTTTTGAGGATTCATTTTTTTACCTCAGTTTACTTTTTTTTCCTGGAGGATAAAACAAATCTTAACAAAATACTTCTTCAAAGCAGAAGACCTTTTCCTATAATAGTTGTGTACATCTGAGATGAAATATTCTCTTTATTGTGTTCTAATAGTGACTGCTCAGGCATTATACTCTGCAAATTTATCATCATTCACTAGTCCATTATAGCTGCATCTACATTTATCACTTTAAGGAAATAGCTATGTTCCCCTCAAGGTGTTACATAAACCATATAATAGCACTGGGATGAATACAGAAAAATATGTGTTTCCCATGACAAGTAATTGTTAATAAATGTAAGCTTATGCCTTTTTCCACTTTAAATATTTCAGGGTAGGTATGAAAGCAGAGTCCACGAAAACAGTCCAGCTTCACTTCTTGAACGTGAACATTGTGAAAAATAAAAATTATTTGTTGAGTAACAGTCATTCTCCTTTTTAGTGCAGGAAAATGGGAAATTAAGTGTGTCATATGTGCTCTTACTGTATTCAAACTGTCATATGTGCTCTTACTATATTCAAACTGGTTTTGTGCTTTCAAAATCTAGATCTGCTTTCTGGTGTGTTTTTTGCTTGTAGACAGACTCGTCTGGCTCTTGACTCTAGTTTTTCAGTTATTTCAGCACAGGAGTCCCTTGGTCCCCACCTGAGGAGCTGCTCTTCCTCTGGGGCAGAGGCCCTCATCTTCCACTGGCAGCACTCCCAGATGTGCTCCTGTATGCTCATGTATGTTCTGCATACCTTAAAGTCCTTTGACTTAGAAGCTGAAAGTAGAATACTTATGCATTAGAATATTTCAGGATTTAATTTACCCTCAATAAGCAATTTTACTCAATAGAGCAGTGCAAGTTGCCTTCCAGCCCATTTTCAGGATTGACATTTTGTGTGCAGAAGTAGTTTCAGGCTCAGAACAGGACTCTTTCTGATTTTTAATTTTTTTTCCTTTTATATGCACTTTGAGAAGTTATTCTTTATAGTATATTTGAATTGTAGTACTTCAACTGAAATAATCCTGGCTAAAAAGAAGTTAATTTTATTGTTAAACTCCCTATTTATTTCTCCTCCAAATATTTTCGCTGTACCATTTCAGCTGTGTAGCTTGATGGGCAGCAACCAGTGCCTATTTCTTCTTAAAAGGGAGGATAAATTCATTTCAGCTCTATTCAGGGGGTGGTGAATGTAACTGGTTTGGCTTCCTTGTTAAACCGGACTGAAGTTCAGACTTGATATTACATGAGTTGGAATTGCTGATTTTGACTTTTACTCAGCATGACAGAAGGGTAGAAAAAAGGTTCAAAAACCTCTTTTTTTTTTTTTTTTTTCAATCTTACATTATCTCATGCTGTGAAAATCTTTACTCTATTTACCAAGCACAAATTAGTCTTGCCAAAGGTTCTGAAAGTTTGCTACTTCAGCTTAGATCCTAAAACTTCAAAGAGAGATGCAACTCTACAAATTAGTGTATGCGCTCTGCCATGGCTATTTTAACTTGAACTTAACTAAATTTGTTTATAATTTAGTCCTGATTGAATGCTGCCATAAATGTACACCGGACACATTTTTTAAAGTTAGTCCTCTGATTACCAATTTGAATAAAAAAATATAACCTTGTTAGCATCTGGACTTATTTTCATAATAACAACCCCTTCAGAACCTACAAAGTAATGAATAATTGACAACAAATGAAATGTTTTGATAGTTGTCGGCACAAAGCATGTTTAATGTTTTGTGTTGCTTCCTAGCTAATTATGTAGATGACACATTTGTCAGACCTTGACTGCCATTAGAAACGTGTTTCCAGAGGGGAGAAAAACAGGCTATTCATAGAGTAATTAACTAGAATGCTCAATGACCTGTGAGAGATTCAAATGGCTGCCAGTTCAGACATTGTTTTGTTACAGAAGCAGAGGGGTAATTAAAATTCCAAATTACAGTGCTATGATGAAGCATTTGTTTGTTGACAGTATACTCTTACTCTAGTTTGTTAATTCTTTTTTAAATTGCTTCTAATCCATTTTATGGCTTTAGGAATTCTGTCTTTGAATTTACTGACAAGTAATATTATGGTAAATTGTTCTTCGGTGGAGTACTGCGGGCTTGGCAGTTTCATGGGAGCACAAGGTGGGTGGGATAGAATTGTTATTCTTTCCCTAAACTGACATACTATATGCTGTCATCGAGATGCGGCTAACACGGCACATCTTGTGAAATGATATGTTCATAATTCTGTGTTAGGGAAGATGTCTTGTTAGGGGAGGAAATGGTTCAAATAAAGTAATAATAATCAAACAAATTGAGGAAGGTGTCCTAAAATGTTAGAGGAAAAGCCCTGATGTGATTGGGGTGAGGGAGACCATGGGTTATGTAAGCACTTTCGGAAGCCGACATCTACTCTATAATGGAGAATTGGAAAATGGTCGACTGCATAAAGAAATCAAGCACAAAACATGAAGAATGGGATATTTTGTAAGACTCGCCTGTATCTTTGCCAACACCCTTTGCAGGCAGTAATGGACATGACAGGCTAAGACTTTTTTTCTCATATAAATGCAAACTGTGCAAGTCCAAAGTGCTAAAGTTCTCCAAACAATTAATTAAATGCAAGCCCAAGTGAAATATTTATTTACTTTGCCAAAAGTGAGAATATGGTTTAGTTAAAGGGATCTGACAGAAGTAACATGGTGTTTGATGCAGGAGAGCTGACAGCGGCATGGAGTGAGCGCTGATTATCCTGAAGACACTGTCAGCTAGGATTGATTTCCACTTTCTCCGTTTATGTAACGGTTCCTGTAATACAGCTGACCGAAATCACGTTACCTTGTCATTTCTCTGCATGGATCAAGAAGAGATGAGCTGAAAATAGCTAGGCACTGACCTTGAACTTGCCAGAAAAGTGAGAAGTGACGGGGGGGAGGTTTCAGCGTGCGGCTCCTGCACAAAGGCGCGGGCGGCTGCTTTGCAGTTGCAGCAGCACAAGGGGGCAGAGGAGCACTAGAGATGGCAGGTGGAGCAGCTGATGCTGCACAAGACAAATCTAAGAGAAATCTAAGAGAAATGGAGCTTTTTTTTTTTTTTTTTTTTTTTTTTTTTTTTTTTTTTTTTAAGTCTCTTCCCCCTAACCCAAAAAATCTGGGGAGATTCTACCTAGAAGAGCTGCTGACTCCAAAATGTTGGCTTTCCTATCATCCATCCCTTGAAAATACACTCTTTTCAAGCAATGCTTAACACTGAAATACTTTCCTGGCTGAATTTATTGCTTGAAAGTTTAGCATCTTCTCTATGAATATCTCCCTGTTGTTTTCTTATGATCCAGTGAAAGTATCTGTTATCATTAATACAGCTGTCTACAATTTGGGGGGTGTTTGACAAGAACAGTGCATTCTTCAAAGCCCTGCAAATCCCTTTGAGTTTCACAGAAAGCATGTAGTAAAAACTTTAAAAATATTTTTAAGCGATAGAGCAAACTAAAAAAGAGTGAAAAAATTAAAGCTTTTTTTTTTTTTTTTTTTCCCTTCAGATGAGACATTCTCTGTTGTAATGTCTATCTTGAGGGGAAAGAAAGAAAACTTGGTTGTGAAAATATAATTTACCATCTAAAAACCATGCTCCATTTCTTTTGTTTCCTATCTTCTTTTCATCTGTGCTTGCCTTTTAACAGCCCTTTTTGCCTCTTATGCTGGCAGTAGCTGTGGAGACAAGAGATGCCAGCGCTGGCTTTTCTCAAGGATCTGGTGCTATGGGGTGTCACTGATTGATGTGAGAGCTTGGGGAAGAACCAGGAACTCTGTATTCACTCTGTAAGATGTCTGGCCAGAGTTACCACCTTCATCTGGAGACATGAAAGCATGTGTGCCTTATGGAAAGGCTATGACGGGCAATTCAGGCCTAACCCTGCTCTTCTGCCTAACTAGTAGATGGTTCCCTTAAAACATGACTCTTTCCCTCAAGGGAATATCAGATGCTGTGGTGTGGGGTTGGTCTGAGCACTATTCAATCCAGTGCTACCTATGCTCTCTTACTATGTTATGTATCTTTGAAAAAGCAAAATATTACTGCCTATTTTTACATCAATGTATTCCTTTTATTTTTCTTTCTCAAGACATTCAGAGAAGCAAACCATGTTTTTCCAAACTGATAGAAAAACAGATAAACACTCCAAAAATATCTTCTAGGCTACTGTTATTTCGGAAAACACAGTGAAATGCAAGAGGTAAACACAATTTTTCTTTTGAAATTATTGATTTTACTGTAATATCAATTTTTGGTTGCATCACATAAGATGTGATGGGTTTTTTCAAGAGCAGAGTACAGGTGCAGACTGAAGTTATTTGTTGGTGGTAGCTACTCACTGGGGCTGTGTAACCCACAAGAGCTTGCAAGGAAAAGTTGAGAAAGATATCTCCTTCACATTTTTTCCTATCAAAAATTATAGAATCATAGAATCATAGAATCATAGAATAGTTAGGGTTGGAAAGGACCTTAAGATCACCTAGTTCCAACCCCCCTGCCATGGGCAGGGGCACCTCCCACTAAACCATGCCACCCAAGGCTATGTCCAACCTGGCCTTCAACACTGCCAGGGATGAAGCAGTCACAACTTCCCTAGGAAACTCATTCCAGTGCCTCACCACCCTCACAGTAAAGAATTTCATCCTCATTTCCAATCTAAACTTCCCCTGTTTAAGTTTGAACCCATTACCCCTTGTCTTATCACTACAGTCCCTAATGAATAGTCGCTCCCCAGCATCCCTATAGGCTCCCTTCAGATATTGGAAGGCTGCTATGAGGTCTCCACATACCCTTCTCTTCTCCAGGCTGAACAGCCCCAACCTTCTCAGCCTGTCTTCATACAGGAGGTTCTCCAGTCCCCTGATTATCCTCGTGGCCTTCCTCTGGACTTGTTCCAACACTTCTGTGTCCTTTTTATGTTGAGGACACCAGAACTGCACACAGTACTCCAAGTGAGGTCTCACAAGAGCAGAGCAGAGGGGCAGGATCACCTCCTTTGACCAAACAAAAATGTTCGACCATGCAAAAATGGTGAAAAAGATATAAATTAGGTGAACCGTAAGAACTCCAAATATTTCTCTCCTTTTTCTTAGCTTGTTCAAAGCCAAAGGACAGTCATGGGATTTGATCTGAAGTGCAGAACTTGCTTGTTCCAAAACTCTGCAAAGTGTAGCCTTTGAGCTGTCCTGGGAAGGCAACTAAGCAGCTGCAAAACACCTTGACATGAGATTTAACTAAGCAGAACCCCCTGAATAGTATTATTTTCAGTAATTTAACATCTGATTCAAATTGCAATGATCCCACTGCTTTTGTATCATCATTATGTCACAGTTCATTCCACATATCCTTGTGGTTTTTTACTAGTAGGAAAAACTTACTTCCTGTATCTCTTCTTAATGTGCTTCTCAGGCTTCTATTTTTCTTCTATTTTATCATGTAAAGAGCAGTACTCAAATATATAGACATGTCAATGACACTGAAGTTATTACCCTGATGCTCAGTGCCCCAGTGCACTATTAAGTTACACGTCTTTGCTTCAGGAGTGAGATTGCAACGTGTTAGAAAGATAACATTCGTATATGTAATATTTCACTTGGCTTCCATTATAGCCTTCTTTTGCATCTATTGCAACTGAGTGGAGAAGGAGCTGAGCTGAAGTTAGTCAGGTTTCCCTGATCCCAGCTTGGCATTGACATACCAAGAGACTTTTAGTCCTTTCCTCTGTTTCTACCTGTAAAATGGGACTGGGGATGATTCATATCTCCTTTGCACCCATTACAGAGTCTGTATCAGAGCTGGGTCAACTGTTATGTTTAAATCATGCTAATTATGTAGCTAATTCCATTCTCATCATATTAACTCTATTAATTGTAATAGAATTACTCCACAGTTACGCTAGTGTAACTGATAGGGGAACTTGGCACCAGGTGCTGCACGTTTTCCTTATCTGTATTCTCTGTGCTTAACTGTTTCACTGCTTTTTAACAAAAAAGTCTTTTGGCTTCTTTGTTAATCAGTTCTGTTCTCTTGATTCTAGACCCACATGCTTTGAGCAGCATTAGGTTTCTTTGATGGCTTTCATGTTTTATAGTGCATATTTCAAAAAGCATGCTTAAAAGTATTGTTTAAAATTCATTTTGGCAATATGTTCCTTGTGCACACCGTGACAAGGAATGTAAGCTGTGGAATGATATTGCTTTTACGTTATCTTTATTAAGTACCATATTATGGCTAAATTGTGGCATCTAACATGTTTCCTTTCAAAATGTTGTTAAGATTTGAAATCTGTAGTTACTGAAACTGAGATGATATCTTACTTCCCATAGCTAGTCTTGGGCACCTGACCTGTATAGTTTCCCACAGGGGAAAAGTAAGCTCCATTTCTTTAAATTCCCAATGAGAAGGGACATGTGTCTCCTTGCATTGAGCTACATGATATCACACTATGTGACACAAAGTGACCCAATGCAACATGACAGGAGAGGTAAAGAACCAGGCCTTTTCTGTTTGCTTTATTACTGCAGTGGAATAATTACACTACCAACACAATGAAATGGGGATTAAATTATTTTGTTCATGCCCTAAATAGGTGTGCTATTGCACTATATACAGACATGCTTACTAAATGTTGTTTAATGCACTGACAGGAGGTTTTAAACCAGACAGTAGAGTGTCCTTGTTAGGCAATGTGCCTATTCTTAGACAAATATTTGACAGTAGCACTCTCCTGTCCTAAATCAGATCAAATTCCCTTTGAAGTCAGGGCTTGGGTTTGTTTTTTTTTTGGGGATCCAATCCAGTCATGTTAACACGGTAATATTTTATTCTCCGATTTTGCTTTTGATGAGGTTTATATCCTTAATGGAAATAGGTCTTGATCACCTGTGATTTTGTCTTTATGGATGCACATGCATGCACACACAGCCATGGCAAAACTGGAATCGAAACCTTCCACTTCAAAGAGCCCAAGACCCTACTATTGAGAGAAAGAAGGAACTTTGGTTTTAAGTACACAGCCTATGAGGGGAGAAAAAACAGCATATTTTTTCCTTTGTATTTCAGAGACCAATACCATTAATTTATGTTTGTTACTTTAGGACATTACTGAACATGCCTAACTTTAGAAACAGCTATGCCTTTCTTTTCATGATTATTGACTATCTGAGCTGCCACATATCCTGTCAGTTACAGCAAAAAGTTGCATTTAACAGCGTAGCCAAAACTCAGATAAAATAATAAAATACATTATCCTTTCTAACTCTGAATCCTCCCCCAGTTTTGGAATCAAATTTGAAAAGCTGTGAAATACTCTTTCTAATTTTCCCTTGCTTCCCCCCACCCCCTCAGAGCTCTGAAAGAAAGGTTGTTTTCCTGGATATTTCATCCATGGCCAGAACTGGAATTACTGCAGCTGTGAGGAGCGAATCTGTTCTCACGACACCTCTAGCCCCAGGGCAGGTAGAAAACCCAGACGAGCATCCAAACTTTTTTGTGTTTATTTGGATCAAACCTGAGTTTTTTACCAACTCAGCTTCACATTAGCAGTTCTGTCACCCTTAGAGCTTATTCTTCTAGATTGTGGTCCTGAAGTCAGACTCTTACTTTACAACCTCATTACACACACAAAAAAACCTTTAAAAATTAAAGTGCCAGGTGTCAACTCTTTTCCGTAGCTGGCTACTTCAACTTTGAGCTTTCCATTTTTTATCAGCAAATGATAAACTGAAGATTCAGTACTCCCAGCTTAGATCTTTTTCAAAATTAAAGTGTAAATCTAAAGCAGCCACCTGTAAGCACTAAAACCTGAAGACTTTTGGACACAAGTTAAACAAATTGTTTAAAAACCTGCCAATTGTATCAGGTTTTAAGTATAACTTTGCAAGGAAGATCAGAAATTTGTTTTTTAACATTTTCAGGTCTGATTTTCTTTTTTCTTTTCTTGGAAGAGTGACTTCCCCCCCCCCAAGAATTTGAAAAGCTGAGAAAAGAGATAACATGACTGTTGGTAAACTCTTGGAGAAGAGTAAGAATGGTGGCACTACTATGAAAATCTCAAAACCTTGGGAAAGGTTGGGGCACTGGAATGATGACTGTGAAAAACTTGGAGCAAGTAGAAAGCCCGAGGGATTTACAGACAGGTGGGCTGCAAGACATGAGGTGGGAAAGGTGAATTTGCAGCAGTTGAGTGGAGCGGTGGGCTCCTACTGGAGGAAGGGTTGTGTCCTCGGTTTGCTGCACTGGTGCTTTGCTGGCAGCCTGGGAAAAAGCTCCTCATCTGTTCTATGGTGTAACTGAAAGCTCTGCAATGCATGTCCTGGTAGGTGTGTACTTCTATGTACAGTGGTTTGTAGAAAATCTTTAATTAAATTGATTTTGGCTGAAATTCCTAATCCTCCAGTCCTGTGGGTCTTATGGTTTTTAAGATGATCTAAACAAGAGAGGCATTGCAGTATGCTGTCAGCCTGTTATGTGCCCATGCACCACCAGTTTGTTAAAAATTGCCATCATTTTCCAAGGGCCTTTTTTTTTTCCCTTGTGTAAATTCTTTCATGGTTTGATGGCCAATGAGCTTGATTACATGAAAGTTTACCTTTAAAATACATCCCATTTATAATGCAGTTTTCTTACCTAGAAAATCCCAATGCAGCCACTGGTAATGTTTGATAAGATTTGTACCTGGTAGATTCTAAATTACATTAATGTATAAAGCCAGCAATGCCAGGCTCCCTATTGTTAAAGTTATTAACGCTGTAACTGAAATTATATCTTTCATATTGATCTTCAGCTAGCAGCTCTTATCCAGAAGCTTTGTTTCACATTAAAGGCACTAATGATTGTCTCTACAAAAAGAGCAGCTTAAAAAAAGAAATTTAAATGGAAAAAAGAAAAAAACTTTGATAGCCACCTTTGATAGCTCTTCATTCCAACATCTCTCATAGCCACAAAGTGCAAGCCAAGCATTAATAGAACTTTTATTAAAATGTTTTAAAAGAAATTAATGGTATTTTTCACAAAGTCTGATTTCCAGCAACTGATATTATTTAAATGTTTGTATTCCTTCTGAACAACTCATATCCTCCCACAGCTGCCAGTTTTTCCTGAATTTCTCAGTGTATCTTCCTAGGGTTTTCACTTTATTTTCAGGGGCCTGATTTTGATTCATTACCTGATTGAAACTTTTTTAAAAAACTGAGAAAATAGAAGTCCTGTATTCTACCAAGACTGGAAAAATTTTCGGTAGACAAAAAGACAACAGCAAAGTGTCTCTTTGTGGGGTGGAGGGGGAAGTCTAGTTAGATACTTACTAAGACCCCTCCTGAGAAGTTGGAGGTACTTTGATTCCTTCATGGGCTATTAACAAAAAATGAATCTTTCATTTTCCTTCAGGTGAAAAAGGTCTATCCTATTAGTACAGGTCTCCAGCTGCAATTGTGATAAATGTACATGCAAGACAGGGGGCTTCGGCTTAGGCTGGAGTTGGTGGGTGAAGAGAGTAGTATTATGCTTGCTGCTTTTTTTTTATTATACTTTTATACTTTGCTTTGTTATACTTCCCCCACCCCCAGCTCCACTCTACCCCCCAGGACTTTTGGTAGGTTTTCTATTAGTTTTTAGTTTGCTTGTTTGTTTTGGCTTAGGGTGAGGAGCAGCTGCTGGTTTTATTTTTGTATTTAACTAGATTTCTCCCCCCCCCCTTTTTTTTGGCTATGCAGAAGGAGTGCAAAATAGGTGTTTTCCATGAGATCATGTAGTGTAAGCAGAGAAATACATGTGACATTTTCATGTTCTCCAAACTCATTTATTGTACTTGTTATGTGACATGTATTGATTTAAAGATTGATAACAAAGGGAAGGACTTTTTTTGATGACCAGCAGCAAACCCACTGCTTGTTCTATTTGGGAAAACCATGGGTTCGGTTTTCTTTTTTTTCTTTGTTTTTTACATAAACATATGTAGTATGCTGGCAAGGTAGAATATGACGTATCAAATTAATTTTCACTACTATAAATTGTAGTTCAACAGAGACAATACCCTACATGTTCACGGTGGGATAGCTTTTCCCTGGTAACCTCTAGTCAATACACACTAATGAATAAGTCAAATACTTCATACATTAAATGGTCATATGAGAAATCATGGAGATGAAAAAGAGAGGGAAAGTAAAGAGAGTAATGTCGGGGGTGGGTGGAGAGAAAAACATCAACAAAAATCCAGAAACAACAGGAAAATGTAGAATCCGTGGAGACCACAGCTACAAAACATTACCCTCTCCTTTCATTTTCATGTGAGTATACAGCCCTTTTTAATGCTGCATTTTTCCCAGGCTCCAGTGTTAGAGCCTGGATTAAGCTAACGTAGGAACATGTTTTGGCCACTTATTATTTATTACCATTTTAGTTCCAGGTTTCAAAAACAATTAAGGAAACTGCTTAATAGGAAAATGACTCTAATTACTTGTTAATTGAGGTTATCTGCTTCACATTATTCATAGCATAAATTGTGTTGACACTTGTACCCAGATATGATTGCTTAATAAACAGACTGAAGCGGCATCATGAATGCACGCACCCCCAAAGAAGAGGCATTTTATTTTTCAACTCTGGTTCGTTCATCTGAAAGATAAAAAAAAAAAAAAAAATCTAAAATTTGCATAAAACTTAGTTATAGGGTGTTGGTTCACAACTATAAATTATATGCTTCAAATAGTGAGAAGATAAAGTGCTGAAATTTAAAAGTGAAATGGTTTGGTTTATTAAGGTAATGCTTAAACACAAAAAGAAACAGGGTGGCATAAATTATGGTGTTACCTCCTGAAAAAGTATTTTGGCTGTTAAATCAAGTATCTGGATCAAAAAAAAAGTACCAATGTATTTTTCATATCAGCATTTACTCATGTTTGATTTTAGAGATCCACAAAAAGAGACCTTTGGAGTTTGTTTCGTTTTGTTTCGTTTTTTTTTAAATAAATTCATTTGGGGATGAGAGAGACAGGGTTCTGAACAAGATAATTCCACCACTTGAGAATAAAAGCAAAACATCCGCTTTTGCTTACACTTTAGTGAGCCTTGCAGCTTCTACTTTTTTACAGAAATATAACATCCCAATTTTTAACAAAGCTTTAAACCAGGAATTAGATTTCATAGCAACTGAACGGCTAATGACATCTAAGACCATGTTTCCATGTGATGGAAACCTGTTTATTTGCCAGCCATGTCAGTGTGGGTAGGATCAATCATTTTCAAAGTACTGGGATTTGGTTATTGCTTTTTAGTTTGGTGATGGTGGTGGTATGATGATTTTGTTTTGCTGTAGTTAATTGTGTAATTTTTTGTGAGATCTTTCTGGTTGGTTTTTTGGTTGTGTTTTTTTTTTTTTTTTTTCTTTTTTTTCAAATGTAGGTTTCAAACAACATAAATTCCTTAGGAAAACCAAAACTATTTATTACAGAAAAAAATCAGTAAGAGAAGATGAATGGTAGCATTTTTGTTCTAAAGGCATAAGTAGCAATCCTGTTGATAACAGAGATTTTATGTGTGCTTGTTTCATCTTCAAGTTTCCTTTTTTGAAGTGAGAGAAAGGCCTCGGTTCAGAGATAGAGAAGCTGTGATTTCAGCCTTGGAGTCCATTTCTCTGTCTTAGATTTGAGATTATTAATTGCTGATGCATTTTGAGAGACGTGAGCTTCCAGAAGCCACAATGATCAGGCAAGAAAAAGGAGAAAGTAGGAAAATGGTGGAGAGTGGAAAAAATTTAGTTCTTCAGATAAAAGATGATTTCGCATTTCATGGGATCATTTATTTCTTAATGCGAAAGCCTAACTCTACCACCTTGAATTTTTGAACTTGTATTTTCTTTAGCTAAATAACTTTTCAGGTATTTTCTACAGGAATATTCTTACTCTTTTCTACTTCAGATTTTGCCAAGAAAAGAGGGAAAGTTGCAAAACCCACAAGGATGGAATTTTTAGAGCAGTGTTTGTGCCCATTAATTTTCTTTTCTATGATATTTTGCCATTTTCACTCTGTTTGACATTGAGCCTGAGCTTTGTTCCTGACTTGTAGCCTATGGCAGTGGAACGGGGAGATGAGACATCATGGAGATGTAGAGCACACATAAAAAGAGAAGATGTGTAAAAACTGAAATGACATGGCAGCTGAAGCAGCTTGTTGCTCAGCTTGGTTGCATGTTTGAGTGGAGAAAGCGAGGTAAATTGTGATATGTCAGAGAATAACACTCGACAGGGTGTATGGTTGTAAGGTATATGGATGCTCAATCATGTGGTGAGGCAGAAGGCTAAAGGACAAGCGCCTTCAGTATCCTCACAGTCTGTAGATATCCGTATGACCTACAAAACAGAGGATGTTAGGCTCAGAAAAATATCACTTACAAAGCATATGCAAGCAATTTTAAGAAATGAGGAGTCCATCTATACAATTTGATTACTTCTTAATCTTTCAGAAATTATTAAAAGAACAAAGTTTTTGGAAAAAAATCACTATCACACACTGCTGTGTGCATTAGCACCATAAGTAGATGAATTCTCACAGTAGTATATATACAAACAATCCTTTCCACCTCCCATTGGTTACACTTAAGCACCTATTAGAGTTACATGTGCCTTTATGCTGTTTTTTCTGAACAGTTACAGCAACTGCTATATCTGTGCCTGAATGGGCTTGTGTAATAGATCTGATGATCTTCAAATCTGGTGTAGTATATTTTTAGGTCAGTCTCCATTTACAGCATATTGGATATTTCAACTGCCAAGAGCACTTTGTATACTGACATTAGAACACTTTGAGGTATTTATTCAGAGCTTTGTATAATTTTTTTATACTTGTTGAGTATAAACTTTGATACTTGTTGAGCTATGTAGAAAACAATTTGCAAATTAATTTCTATGGCAATGTGTAATAAGTTACTGAAGGAATTATAATTTAGGTGGATTTATCTTTCATTGTGTTCCGCTATAAACACACAACTGCTTAAACCTGAAAGAAGACATAAGCAGATATTTTAAAAATCAGCATGATGCAGTATGCCAACTTGCCTCTGCTTTTCTGATTGTTTGTGCACCTGTATAAATGCGACAAATTATCCCATTTTTGACTTGGCAACTTTTCTTACAGTTAAACATGATTTTATAAAACACAGTGTACTGCAAAATCAACTTCATTCTTTCAGCTTATGGGAATTGTAGATTCCAGATAGTTCTGTTCTTTCTGTTAAAAAACACGCTGTGCATTCACCATTTTATAATCTATAGTCACTGAATCTAGGTAGTGGCAAACTGAGATATATTGACTAATTGACTAGGTTTTGTAATGGCATCTGTTATACACAGGCCTCTCACACAGCAAAAAGCAGCCAAATGCTAAATAGTGTATAAAATCTTCCCTGTAATAAACTTCACTGCAGATATTGTGTTGAGAGGAATCCTACAAGTGCTGCAATGCTAGCCCGAGCAGATAGATAGACTCATAGAATAGTTAGGGTTGGAAAAGACTTTAAGATCATATAGTTCCAGCCCCCTGCCATGGGCAGGGACTCCTCATACTAAACCATGTCACCCTAGGCTCTGTCCAACCTGGCCTTGATCACCCCCAGGGATGGAGCATTAATAACTTCCTTGGGCAACCTTCCTTGGGATGCTTTTACTGCATTTTGGAATTTTCCAAATTCTTTAAGTTCTTAATCCTGTGCACAGGAATACTTTGATGAATCTAGTTTTATCTCTGATTTTAAGAGATTAATGATGCTGTGCTGTTGTTAATAGTGATGAAGCAAAACTAAGAACAGTCAATAAATACTTGTGGGGTTTGGGGTTTGTGGTAAGGTTTGTTTGGTGGTTGGTTTTTTGTTTGTTTATTTTGGTTTGGTTTAAATTGTGCAAGATTTGCTTAAAAGAAACCGATTAACTTTCCATACTATTAATGATTAAAACCATGTTGATTGGCATCTACTAGTGACATTAATTTTGGAAAAATTAGTAATATTTGACAAAATATTAGGAAACTTAAATGTCATGCTAGGGCCTTAAAGAGTGTTCTGAGGTGGTCTATGCCTGTTGATTTCAACCATAAATATTGAGTTGTCATGGAAATTATGGAAGTTTCAAAAAGGCAATCATTATGCCAATACTCAGAAAGGAAAAATTGCATGACTCAAAATATTTTATAGGCCAATTAACCTAGTAGAGTATTGGGTCAACTAACGGAAAAATTGTTGCAGGGTTTTGCAAAAAAAACAAGAAAAAAAAAATTAGTTAGGAGTATGGCTGATGACAATTACCATGTGTGAATAAAAAACATATTTAAAAACAATTAACAAAACAGCATTATTTTTTGATGTCTCATTGACAAACACAGCCATATTTGTGAAGTGTAGTGAAAGTTTGTCAGTTACTTGACTTAATAGTATGTAACATTCTGATTAAATATTAGCTATGTGCTGTATCAGTAAAGCACACATTAAATGGATTAAGAACTGATTAATTTACATGTTTCAGAGTAGTCTCTGGGGAATCAGCATCAACTGGGTGAATTTTTAAAGTTTTTCTCCAGGGACTTGTTCTAAGCTTGGTGCTAATCATTCTTTTTATCCGTGATATGGAAGTAAATAGAATAGATCTAATAACATTTTAAAATGGAGCAAAGATTGATGGTCTGGCAAATAGGTCTGGGTAAAGGCACTTGTGGAGAGTAATCTGGGTTGCTTAACGTTGAGAGTACATTTGAATTTATCCAAATATATGTATACATGGAAAACACAGGCCATGCTGTTCCCAGAACTAGGTACTGTATTCTGAGATTTTCCTCCAAAACATAGCTTCTCTGGATGTTCTGGTGTTGAAAAGTTTGCGCTGACCCTTGTGAGTGACAATGAAAAAGGGAGATGGCAAACATTCATGTCTGTTAGTGGCACTGAATAAAAGGAAATTAGAAAAGTGATATTAAATAATGAAAATTATGTAAGGAAGAGGCAAAAATACAAAAAAAGGAGGAGGTTAGGAAAATTGTCTTACCAATGAAGGACCTAGAGACCTCAGCATGTTTAAGCTATCTGAAAGAAATTGAAAGGCAATTGGTTTCCTACTTATCTGCATTAAGGGACAACACTGGGCACCAAACAGTTCTTTAATGTAGCAGAAAATAGCAATACAAGATGAAATGCCTGGAAGTTGGAAGTCTCCCAAAATAAAATGAGAGTTACAGTACATTTTGCAAAGACAAGTGAGCAACTACCAAAAGAATTCACAAATTCATCATTTTTTCATGCCTTCAAATAAGGAGTGAATTCCTTCCAGGGAGATATCAAACAGAAATTTCCAAGGCTAAGTCCAGTGTGGTTTGGATAAAATATTTATGTAAACAGTTGTAGGAAGAGTGCCATCCTGATTCCTCATCCATGTCAAGGGGTGCAGACGCAAAAAGATCCAGTGACAGGTGCTATTTGAAAAACTTCATTGGACTGGCATCAAAAGAGGAAGAAACTTGGAATACAAGGAATAAACTGAAGCCTTTTGCTATTTTGCAATGTGCATTTTTAACTTAGTTGACAGCATGGTATATATGCACCAAATATACAAGCAAAGTTCTGTCTTCATTTACCACCAAAACTTCTAATAACATTTGTCTTGTTTGTTTGAGGTTCTATTTGTAAGGTTTTTAAATTTTATTTTTATATATATATATTTCATAAAGTCAGTGACCTCTGTTGCAGTTTACCTGCAGTAAGTACTGTCTTTGCACACTGCCTGAAGTTTGAATGGCAGTGGATGGCTCTTGTTTTGTTGAGGGTTTTCCATTATATGTAAGGTAGGTGACTATCAGAATAGAATGAGGAAAATCAAATCAGGGCAATTTCCAGTCTGTCTAGACACTTCAGAAGTTTCAAACAGGATAATTCCATTTCTTCTTATCTGCTATATTAGCATTATTTGGTTTCCTGTCAGTGTAATGCCACTAGAGTAAAACCCAGAGATTCAGTGTGCTTTGATCAGAAATATGCACTTCCCACTCCTACACATTCTCTTCAGTACACGAACCAGTTTGTGAAGTGAGCACAAAAGGGAGTGTCATATTATTTGAAATGTTTCCTTGTCTGTGATGGGCAAATAATGAAATGGCACTTAAGCAATATGACAATTACATTTTGCAATTGTAGCTCTTACTTTGCCAAGACACAAATGGATGACGCTTTTTTTTTGTTTGTTTTTTCTTTTTAAACTGTGACAAAGAATCACATCAAGAACCCTGAAGCCCAATACATACTTGAAGAACTAATTTTGTCATATAAAAAACCCCAAACAAACCCTAACCTTTGCATTATAGTATTTTTACTGTGTCAGCAGGTTTTGGTAAATGTTCTAGGGTATTAATTTTGTGTGAGATGAAGGCAGATTGCAAGTGGAGAATCCCAGAGCTGGGTAATAATATTAGTAATCACTGCTGTTCTACCTAGTTTGCTGTGAGTTTGTGACTAAATACAAATCTGAGAAATCTCAAAGGAAGAGTGAAAAAAGTTAAGCTTTTAAATATTTCCTTTCTTTTCCTAGCTGGATACTGTTATAGCAAATAGAATAAGAAGGAGTTGTGCCGCTAACTGACCTTTGCAAAAAAATCACCCTTTTGCTTAATAAGCTACTTGAAGTAGATCAGTTATCTTGATTACTCTATTTCTTTCCTTTTAGTGCTTATAATAGCACCTGGGAAAATCTGTTCGAAAACTTTGCTTCATTCTTTCTTCTGCCGTGTATGTGCTTTGGTCCTCTGAACGTTGCTAATAAGCAATACCAAGTTTTTAAAAAAGAGATTGCAGGCTGTGATGATATGAGAGACTAATATGAGCCAACAGGGCTGGGGAAAAAATAGATTGCATACTTACTCCATACAAGGGAAGGGAGCGCAGGTGGCAAGTTAGATGGCCATCTAGTTATTATCAATCCGACAGGTATTCAAGTGGTTCTGTATTACAGTCTCTAATTTTGGTCTCTGAATAGTTTTTAATAAGGTTGAGCTGTGGGATTGTCAGCCATGACCTGTGTTAGAAGTTATTCCTTCCAGTCACATTAAAAATGTACTTCGTGAAAGTTCCTGCACTGACAAAAACAAGGGACTTTCCATTGTCAAAGCCAATGTTTTACCTCTGTGTTGCCTGGAATCAACAACCTCAGAGTTAGAAAGGTGATAGTCTTACTGGCTTTTTTTTTCCTTTCATATTAATGAAACTGAACTAAGCTTGGAAGTCAGAGCAAAATAGTTTTTATCAGATTCTTTTATTTTTTTGTCACTGGATTTTCATAATGACTTTTTTGACTTGTGTTCCTTATAAATCTAATTTCATTCTGGTACCAGGACCTTTTCACTGATCCTGTGAAACTTGGACACAATGATTTGACAATATAGCCAGACCAAAACAGTTCAAGTGGTCACACATGACTGATTCGTCGGAGCATGCTCAAAGACAAGACTGATGTATCCTTGCAGCAAACAATTCTCTAGGGTAGGGACAGCTTGCTCAAATCCAGTTACCCCAGAGTAAACACTAAGTTAGACACAGCTTAAATGTGCCTTTGAGCACAGGTTTCCACTGCTGACTAGATGAGACCCCCAAGCCAGGCTGCAGATCCAGCCATGCCGTAGCTTTTATATCTCTTTCCAACCCGCTAGCAAACATCCATAATCATTAGAGCAGTACTGGGGTGCACACAGCAAGGGGAAGGGGAAGAAGCAAGAGAAAAATCCTTGTTAGAATTATTTTGTTAATTTGTTTAATGAGCGTTTGCAACTTATTTTATTAATTTTCCATTACTGTTTGTAAGTGTGATGTTTGTTTGTCAAAGTGTTGGCAGAAAGGAAGATTACTGGCAAAGTCCGTTGGAAATATTCTCTGCTGCAGAGATCTCTCTCATTTTCTTCTCCCTCCTTCTTTTAAAAGTTTCGGTAATCTAATCATAGAGCAGAAACAACAGCATGAAACTTTTTTAATGACTCCCATACAGTGTATGAAGGGCAGTTAAAAAGCTATGACTGGTCTGGAAAAATGCAATGGGATAAAATTATTCAAATAATTCCAATTAAAATTTCAAATACATTATTGTGGAATAATTAACAAAAATAATATTTTAAAGTATCTGATTATTTAAAGTAATAAAATTACAATTATGTGATTAGCTGCTAATCAAACTATATTTAGGAAGGAAATGATATTTTAATATTGTTACTTTTTCCTAAGATAACTGCAATAAAGCTGGCTTTTGGACTAATAAAAAAAAAGACCAACAAAAAACCCCAAACATTTTCCTTCTCTACTAATTTTTATTAAAAAAAAAAATCCCTTGTTACCAAGTAAGGTATTCTCAGTTATTATTTCAAAGAACAATGACACAAAATAAAACAAATCTGTATTAAAATTACTTTTTTTCATCACCTACCTTTATAGATGCCCTTGTTTACCATGTAATATTTTCTGTAGTACTGTATGTATGGAATATGCATTGAAGATAAACAATTTTAGGCAGGTTTAGATTTGATTCACACTAGTTTCAGTATGATACGCCTTTGATTTTTATGCACTATGGCCACTGAGTGGTGTGCAGTGCCCAAGGTAGTTTTAATCTAAGCTGTGTGCCAGAAGAACGTTAGCTTGGAAAGCAAAATAAACTAGGCTGTGATCTGGTTCAGATGCATGAGCCAGTTTGTTTCAAGTTAGCATGGGTGTCCCTCCACTGCCATTGACAATGTAGAGCATATTCTTGCACAAGAATCCTTGAAACTTTTTTGTATCATTCCATTCTCCCTCTCCTCACCCCCTAAATAGATTCCTCCCCACCCCCTTTGTATTTCTGGCACATACATGTCCACAGGTGTTATTAAGTATAGGGTAGCATGTGGTGTCCATGCTTCGGTGCTATCGCAGAAGAAGGACTTCCTACAGGAAAAAAATGATCACTTGCAGTATTTTGCAGGCTGCCCATCTAAGCCCATCATTGCCTGGCATCTACACACTAAGGGCAAGGATCCAGCGAACTTGTGAGTGGGCACCATGCCATCTGAACAGATGGGCATGGAAGTAGGCAGCCAGTAGACCATGTATGTGCATCAACTGTGGGTGTTGAGGGCAAGATTCCCAGTGGAGAATGTCCAAACAGCTGTCTGGCCTGAGCCAACATGCCTACGACCAGGCAAAAGTGCCATCCCTAAATCCTGCTGAGTTGGATTAACCTTCAAAAATAAAAATTGCTTCTGCAGTAGCATAAGGTGAGTTTTTGGCTTGTGTAAATCTGAAAGACAGAATTAGGTAGGCAGGACAAAGAGATGCACTATCATCTAAGTCCACTAGAAAGGACTGAGCATTTTTCTAGGAATATTAATACCATTTTATACAAGGGTATTTATATAGTATATGGTAATTGATGACTTGCAGGAGTATGACATCAATGTTAATTACGCTCTTTCTGTTAAGACAGTCCTTTCAGGAGAAATGAGGTTTTTGAGTGAATTTTGATTGTAGTGTATGTTCTGGATGTGATTTTGCAAAGACAATGCCTCTGGATTTTTTTTTTTTTTCCACATTTACGTACTAAGTTTTAATGATTCTTTTGCTTGCCTCTTACCCTGAGAATACTATTCCGGGGTACAATCTCAGGTCAGATTTGCTGGCACAATTTGCTGCCATAGCTGGATTCTCACATTTATTGTCTTTATTTTTCTAAGATCCAAGGGAATGTGAAAAGGTAATCTATAATTATTCTCTGTATCAACTTATATTTTTACATTTATAGACATAACATCAAAGAACACATTTTTTGCAGACGTAGATGTTGGAGGCAAAGAACAGTGAAATACTGATGTCTATGTATATCTGTTCCTGCAGTTTTTACTCCATATTTCCTCTATCATTGGTTCATACTCATCTGTAATTTTACCAAAGCATCTGCAGCAGTTATGATTAACATATTTTAATTGCATGGTGATCCAAAAGTAACAACTGCATGATGAATAGAAAAATATGAATAGGAAACTTATCAATATATTATATTTTACAATATACATTTTTATGGCTAGATGAATACTCGTCACAAGTGTGCATGTTTCTGTATTTTGTTACACATTACAGGCTGTAACAGAAAAGGCTAGCACAAATACTTAAAAGGTCCCACTTTAAATGTTCATTCCTTGAATCAATGAGTATTGTGTTTAATACAATTACAGCATATTGAAGTTTTGTGACAAGGTTCCATTTTGATTTCTAGTTGGAAATCCTGTGTGTTAGAGAAAATGCAGCTGTTGGCCCCTTTGTGATAGTTTGATCCCCAAGTACATGAATTTGGGTGACCCACAGTCAAATTTAGAGCAGTCTTAGGATTTCTTGAACTCATATGGATGGTAAGAGCCTGTGGTAGTTGTGTCCTCTTCTACACAAAGTTTTGTCTGATCTCCTATTCCTG
Organism: Amazona ochrocephala; assembly: GCA_039720435.1. Taxonomy (NCBI): domain Eukaryota; kingdom Metazoa; phylum Chordata; class Aves; order Psittaciformes; family Psittacidae; genus Amazona; species Amazona ochrocephala. The sequence goes on from CM077881.1 coordinate 37,992,676, forward strand.
AAAAGTCTAAAAATGAAGCCAACTACATCAACTATGAATTCATCAAAGCAAGGATAAATTGGACAAATTTCAAAGCCCCTTTGAGTAGCTATAGAAAGGAACAACAGGGCCCTACTCTAGGGAAAATCTGTTCCTGGGAAACAGAAAGCCATTAATGGAGAAAAGCACCTAGTATCTGATCTAGGCTTGTCTTTGGAGTGAAAATGTCCCAAACTGGATACCTCAGATTTGGATCATGCCCCTAACAATCTGGGGAAAGAAGATGACATAGTTTCAAACAGACCATGCTTTGTAATCAAACTCACGACTGTTTATTCTCTGATCACAGAGAATCAATTCATCTTAGCACTGGCTGAAATTTAAACTAGGCTCTGAATAATTATTTTGCTCTTGTTTCATGAATGAAGAGGCTGAACAAATCAGGATACTCCCACAGTAATAGTGCCATGGTGCACATCTACAGCGAGTCCTGAAGCCAGGGAGCACACCCACATGATTAAATTGCCTTGATAAAAAATACCCACCTTCACAGGCTTGAATACAAAGGAGGACCCTCGCACTGTGGGAAAGGTCTATAGGATTCTGATTTATAAGGGAGCAAGAGGTCAAGGGAAGCAAAACCATTATCATTATTTTCACAGGCTCTGGAGATCTGAACTGAGTATAGAGGGCAGTGTGCTCAAAGGGAGACATGCAGGGGGAATGAGACATGATCCTGCTTTTTTCTATTTTTTTTCCTTCCTTCCTCCACTGATTTCAGTCTGCAGATTCTGCTGAGAGTATGTCATATGTAACAAACCTTTAAGAGCTGTGAAATGGTTTTCTTATTAAATGATGCACAGAGAGATTATCTGATCTGTAACCAGCACACAAAAGCTCCATCCATGCAAGTTCCTATTTCCAAGCAAAGCATTTGGTTACCTCCATAGTAACGAGTTTTCAGGGGCCTGGGGATGGAGGGTAAGGAGCAAATGTGGGCTGTTATGGGCAGGACTAAATTGCATTTTGTGCATCTCTCCCTGCAGGCCTTAGAGAAAAAAAAACAGAGCGAACTAATGTAGCTTTCCATGACTTGTAGTCTTTATTACCTTTTCTTCTGATGAAATCTCTTTGGGACAGCAAGGGCGAAAAAGACCTCAAACATATGGTTCTGATGTACCCTTTGGACGATGGTGTTAGGAGTGGCTATGGCTTTAGGCAAGGAGCCCAGTAGGACACAGGAGCTTTCTCTGGGAGAGAAAGGGGTCTTCTGCTGAGCTATAGTGCGCTGAGAGCATCAGCAGCAGTGGGTTGGGGTCCAGCAGGAAGGGGATTGCTCCCTCTGTTCCTTGACAGACTCAATTTCTTGAGGATGGATTGAAAACCCTTATCTTCTGAGATGACAAAGGAGCATCTCTGAATGGGGAGCACCAGATTACCTCAGTGCTTTTCACAGCAGGAGAAAAACCATAGCAGAGTTGTTTCCAAATAATTTCAGTAGATAACAGTGGACTTGCCATACAGCCCAAGACTGGCTCTTTAAAGCAAAACAAATCACTTTGAGCATGGCAGTCAGTGAAATATTACAGGATTTTCCTTTCTCTTGCCATTGCCTAGGTGTTTTTCAAGGAATGGGGCCATTAAGAAATGTTACAATACATTTTTGTTTAGTTTCTCTATCTAAGCAATTATGAGCTGTCACCGCAGTATGGCAGTGACTGGGAATGAAATGGCCACAGATGTCACTAAATCAGGTATCACCCCTCCTTGCCTGTTGAGGGAATGGTTTTCAAGAAAGTTTATGTCACTAGTTTGTACTTTCATTGCAAACTTTCAAGCTGCCACCAGTAATTTTGATCCTATAAAGAATGGAGTGTTCTGGCCCTGATCCAGAAAAACACTTAAGTCCATTGCAGAGTGCTCTGCTGGATCAGGTCCAGAGCGGAACGACATGCCCAACATGTAGGGGCTCAACAGTAGGGGCTTTCTCTCTTTTTCGGGTGTTTATAAAGGAATCTCCACATACGTGACTGCAGTCAGTAGGATGAAACAAAACAATAGCTAGACCCCTAAAAAGAAAGGTCAAAGCATGAATAGCATGGTTTTGGTAGAAATCTAACAAAACCTCCAGGAGAAGCTTCTTGGTGGAGCAGTACAGTGACTGATGTAGAACACAGCAGGTAGATGTCATCCCAGGGTTTCTCATTCAAAGCAGAGCTCTGCTGCAGCAGGTGCTGCTTTGTTGAGCAAACCATACTTTTTTGCAGGCTACTTTTAGGTGACCTTTGTAGGGGAATAATCTGTGGTGAATAATTTATTTGATAATCTTGGAAACCACCTAGAAGTTCTTACAGATATCTTAGTTATATATGGATACAAGTGAATTCAGAATGATTTTTCAGGAAATAATCAATTATCTGTGCTTTGCACTAGAAAAGCCTGTCTGAGCCTTTTGAGAAACGCTAGTTGGTTTTGTTAGGTTTGGTTGAAACCAAAAAGAAGTATGCTGCTTCCAATTGACGTAATTAATTAGGTCAGAAATATGCTTGTAATAGGAAATAAAATCCAAATAAGTTCTCCAAGTCTCTTTTTAAATCAATGTTATGCTGTTTGAAGAGAGTAGCAATGAGTTAGTCATGATGGATTCCCACAAAAAGAGAGAGAATTTAAAGAACAAATGGGAACACAGAAATAGATGAAATTAAACATCAGGTTATTGTACTTCATTTCAGTGTGAAAACAACAGTTGTCAGATGGTTGTCCCATCTCGCCAGGATACCAGGCACGTGTAATGGAGGCTTTGCCTTTGTAGGAAGGATGATGAAGGATTAGTGCTTAGATACTGAAATAACTCTGGTAGGAGATGGATACCCTTCAGCTAAGTGAAAGGGGGGCTGCTGAGGCTGAATTTAACAAAACAAGACTTGCCCACAGACTTGCAAGCGCTTGCAGAGTGGATTTTTAATGCTGCAGGTGACATTGTTGCTGACTGAAGAATGTTCATCAAATCAGAAAACTGCTGATAAGCTGCCTTTTCCAAAAACAGATCTCACAAACTTCTGTAAATCTCTGCCTTTCATCATACCCTGGGAGGTGAGGTAGAGGACTTGCGACAGATATTTAGGTTTTTCTTTAGTTTATTAGGGTAATTGAATGGAGCTATAGAGGAAAAAAAAAAGATTATCTCAAAACATGTCCTTTATGGTTTATTGATTAAAAACTTAATGAAAGAATTAAAATAACTGAGCCTACACTTCCCTTTGAAAATTATGGTACACCATTGAAACTTGTAAGTATATTGAAAAATGAGTATATTGACAACCGCCACCCAGGTTCTGCTAAGAACATTTTAACTTTGAACTGCATATATCATGAAGGAAATGATACAACTAGCACCTTCAGCAATATTTGCAAAATACATTGAAGAACAAATTTGTATAATACCTGCTGGAATTTTATAAAATCATTCTTAAAGACTATATAGCCTCTGTTGTCGCTGGATTTTTTGAAGCTGTTTTGGTTATTTTTATTTTTTTTTTAAGTGCTATTACTAAACCAAAAGGATGGTAAAGATGAGTCAGAAATTTATTAAAATTTCCATTGGTTGCATTTGTAAGCCAAATATTTGGGGTGTTTTTCTAGAAAAGCTTGATCTTGGCTTATATAGCTGTGGATTTTGATTGTATTTGTGTAACTAGATTCAGACTTTGGAGCTTTAGTACTTTCCTGTATGAGACTGGTCATTGTTGGGCTACAAAGCAACATAATTTCTTCTATTTTTCCCCTAAAAAACCCTCTTATCTTTTTAGCAAAGGTATCACATTAAATTTCTCCCTCTATGCATGCAGTTTTTCTTAATGTTTCTGCTTTGTGCACAGCAAAGAGGTTTTTAAACCACATAATATCATCCATAATAACATCCATAACTTTTTCTTCTCCTTTCATATTTCCTGGAAATCTTGCTACTGCTTTTTTATTACACTACTACTGATAATTTGCCAGTACTATAAAAATAATACTTTGTACTATTTCCTTTCTTCATTTGGTTGTGGATGGATTTAGTGCTTCTGAAGTATTCTTTTTAGCATGTATCAAGCGTGAGCTTTTACTTTGCTAATACTCTGATCACTGAACCAAAGACCAGCCCAAAAGCTCTCATCAATGCTGTACACTTCACAAAGTTGCATATGGGGCTCCCAACAGGCACATATGATTCCTGCGGAGAGCAGCTGAATGCTAAAATACGTACTGTGGAATGATGGTGTCTTTTATTTAATTTGGATGAGTGAAAACGTATTTTAGAAAGCATCACTGGGCAATATGCTGTGTTGTATGTCAAGGAATAATTAGAATGGGGGATCTGGGTAAGAAAGAATTCCTATGATCTAGACCTGAATAGTTGGTTGTACATCTTGAACACTATGGAAACTTCAGAGCTGTTGAACAGTAAAGATAAAGATAAATGGAATTAATTTCTTTTGAATTTATATACATGTCTCTGCCTGCATTAATATTAAGTTCCACTCAAAATCTAAACAGAAGGACTGTAATCTTAGAAGTTCTCTCAATAGCATCAGCAAATCATTCTTGTTTACCCTACATGCTAATAAAACAGGAACATGACACTCTTGAAAACAAGATTGCAAAATACAGAAAATGTGGTCTGACATTTTTTTCTCCCCAAAGGAGGTACTCCCACTAACTAAAGTATTTCTTATGAAAGCTCGATTGCTTAAGATGCAGAATATTAAGAGAGAAAAACACTTTAGGACACAGCCATGTCACCAGCTGTTACTCACCCTTAATGAAATTGTTAAGTGATATTCTTCATAAATAGGTCAGAGAAACTTTTGAATTGTGAAGAATGTTTTATCTCCTTCTTTGAAATGTTTGTATTAAATTTATAACTGGTAATTCATTAAGCTCATTATCTCTGACTAGGAGAGTAGAGCAATATCTAGGATATAGATTTCAAGGCTTAAAAATGTTAGCGCTTACAAATAAACATGAAAGCAATGTGTGGAGAAAAAATATGGGATCATAATATGTTTAACTGTTTTTTGAGTGTGGCCCTCTGGATTAATTAAGAACATTTTCTACATTCAGACACTTGAATATAAACAGAATACATTATTACTTTTGGTTAACTCTTTTAATAGGGAAAAAGAGACTGCATTATGATGAATACAGTGGAAACTAGTTGGGACTGTATTATGTTGTTTGCTTTTTGGCTTCACTTAAAAGAGGAGATAACCACTGAATTCGACAGGATACCAACTCCAAATTATATTATTATTGATTGGCATTGAATTTAAACAGTGAAATTTTTTTGTATTGGCTTCCTCCTACAAAAGAGGGAACTGGAGGAGATCAGGACTTACTTGGTACTTAGGAACAATTGTAGAATCAGAGCCCAGTATGGCTACAGCCTTACAGTCATGGAGATTCTAGAAATAGTCTTTAAAGCAATTTAAATGTACTGGATATATTGTGTGATTATTCCCAATTATTTTCTAGTTTCTTCATTGACTTGCTTTGTGGCCTTGAGGTTATAATTAGCATTTTTTCCATTTCTGTAAAATGGAACCTAACTAATTAAAAAATTTTTGAGAATCCCAATGGAAAAGTCATAATTTAAAATTACTATTATCAGTTGATTAACTTTTAGGTAAAGTTGCCGATGTGACATCACAATGAAACACACTTATACCAAAGATGTTCAGAGCTTAATAGCTGTACTTTTCAAATACACAAAGCTCAGGGAACAGCAGTTTTCACAGAAATATGGTACTGAAAGTAGCCGGGTTTCCAAAACTCTATCCAATGCATGCTGTGCACACCCAGTAATTAGATTTGTTGTTTCATCTTTACCTGTATGTGTTTGAATCTCTTTGAATTTACATCCTTTTTCTTTTCTTTTCTTTTCTTTTTTTTTTTTTTTAGGTAAGTCGTCATAGAAGAAATCATTCCCAGCATAACTTAACACTTGCAAATATCCTTAGTACACAAGACCACACAGTAAGCAATTGCTCTGTAGAACTCATAAATCACCCTTGTTATTTTAAATGTTTATAACATAAATGTTACACATGCCTTATTAAAGAATAAATACATGAGGCTTTGGATGCCTCAAGATGTTAAGGGATTTGAGGGACTTGATTAATCAATAAAAAGAATAATTTCAGAAGGTACAAGGCAATTCATATAGCTTGACCTTGCTGTTAAGTCAGTCGTACCAGACTGATATTTCATCAGTATTAATACCTGGTATAAAGGAATGCAACCATGTTTTTGTCCCATCTTTGCTCATATTAAGGTATTTTTAATATGAATATCAGTTTTTATAATTAAAAGTCATCAAAAAATATAACAAAATTTTCCTTGATGCTTTAAGATTCTAGGGCGAATGGGGAGCATGGAGGTTTTTCTATTAAAAGAAAATGAATATGCAAATAGAGATTAATCAAAGAAATGTTGGTATCAGTGGTACTTTTCCTACACAAACTTTTCAGGATTAGGTAGGTTCAGAAGCTTTGAATTCTTGTAACTAAAGAAATTATAGAGCCTATATGTGTATAGTGATAATTACTTTTCCTGATAGTTTTTAATACTGTTAGCCTATGAGAGTCTTTTTTAAAAAAATATTATTTAGAAACTCAAATATTTACATCTGCATACTCTCATCTTTAATATTTTCCTAAAAAGCAAATAAAACCAAAAATGCAACAAACAACAACAACAACAACCAACAAACAAACAACAACAACAAAAAAAAAACACCACCACAACCCCCCCCCCAATAATTCAATTTTCTTCTTTCTATGCTAACTCTTCACTCTTCAGGGCATTTTGGGTCATTTTCTCAGTCTTCCAAATGCTGAAAAGGTGCAGGAAGGGCAGCAGCTTAACAACAAATGATGATATTTATGGAGACAGAAACAACAAAGCATTAACATTAAGATATAACTGGAATTCTTTTTAATTTAATATCATCCATTTGTATGAGTATTGTAAAGTGATTCTTAGCTGTCTTGGAACTATTTTCTTGAAAACAAGTAGAACAGAAAAGGGGATATTAGCAAATGTTAAGCGACAGGAATATAGCACCCCAGAGTTTACACAAATACTAGGATCATACTAGAAATATTTTTATTTGTCTTTGTGGTAAAGTTGTTTTGTAATTCTATAAATGCTCTTTACACTAATTACAGAAAAAACTGTGCATTAGCAATTAATGAAGGCCATGCTAATTTTTAAAGAGAGCACCTGTAGTTATTCAGTTAAAGCAATATATATAAAAGTTAAATTGCATAGCACTGAAAGGTCTTATTAACTGAAGACCTTGTTATTTTTGCTATTCAATTTTGAACCATTTAATTTATAACAAATGGTGAATTTGAACTATGTAATTTAAATCAGGCTATTTTATATGTCCAACATTTGATAGTGAATTCAATAATCTATCTATCTCAATTCAATTATTGGGAAAATATGACTGAGCTGCAACCTTTTCATCTGCAATCACATCTAAGTTTAAACTTCCCAAAAGGTGAGAACAGAGGTGATTCGGGTCTGATGTTGAAAATCATATTTGTCTTTATTTTTGGATTGGTTAAAATAACAGTTTGGGAAGGGTGGTTCGTAAACATTGAGAGCCTGAGATTTTGGGTCTGATTCAGAGAAGCAATCAACATCTTCTCTGAATAGTTAGTCAATGCTCCTCCCAGTTTCTGTTTCCAGAGGAAAAGAAATATTAATAATAACAACCTTCTTATGTTATTTAACCTCTCTGGCACTGGTCATGCCCCAAGTTTTATGCTACAAAAATTAAGGTTTAGAAGGGGAAGGAAAACATCGAAAGATGTAAAGCAAATTTGAAGAAAAAAAAAAAGAAAACAAAAAAGTAGGTGGAAGTGGGGATTAAGTCTTGCTTTAGCTCTGATAATTAATTCATCCGTTGCTAAATAAATAGTGAGATGACTCTGCAAAATAATCCCTACACACTTTCTCTCTGCATTTTCTATGGCAATCATCTGCATGGTAAGAATTTGCATGAGATAAATACAAATTATAGAAAATGCATACATTAGATCTTGTGCAGCAATTTCAGAACGTTATCCAAATCATTGTCCACAGACCTACAGACCTTTTCATAGGTACAAACAGATAATTATGCAGTATATATTTCATTATATGCTGTATACCAGAAAAAAAATCTATGGAAATAATTAAACATATACATTGTTAATATATTTTAATAGTTAAAATAACATATTTTTCATTTGAAAATCCTTATGTTACCTGTTAAAGCATGTTAAATTATGTCACCTTCCATTAGACCAGGTTGCTCAAAGCCCAGTCCAACCTGGCCTTGAACACTGCCAGGGATGGTGCAGCCACAGCTTCTCTGGGCAGCCTCTGCCAGGGCCTCACCACCCTCACAGGAAAGAACTTCTTCCTTATACCTAATCCAAATCTACCCTTTTTCAGTATAAAGCCATTCCCTCTTGTCCTATCTGTACATGCACTTGTAAAACATCCCTCTCCAGCTTTCTTCTTGTCCCCTTTATGCACTAGGAGGCTGCTCTAAGGTCTCCCTGTAGCCTTCTTCTCCAGGCTGAGCAACCCCAGCTCTCTCAGCCTGTCTCCATAGGAGAGGTGCTCCAGCCCTTTGAGCATCTTTATAGCCCTTCACTGGACTGACTCCAGGAGGTCCACATCCTTCTTATGTTGGTGGCCCTAGAGCTGAATACAGTACTTCAACTGGCATCTTGTGAGAGTAGAGTACACCGGCAAAATCACTTCCTCGACCTGCTGGCCATGTTTTTTCTGATGTGTCCCAGCAAACAGTTGGTTTTCTGGGCTGCCAGTGCACATTGCTGGGTTATATTGAGTTTCTCATCCACCAAGAAACACTAAGTCATTCTATTCAGGGCTGCTTTCAATCCATTCTCCACCTAGCCTGCATTTGTGCTTGGGATTGCCCCAACCCAGGTGCAGGGCCTTGCACTTGGCCTTCTTGAACTCCTTGAAGCTTTACATGGGCCCACTTCTCAACTATGTTAAAGTACTTCTGGATGGCATCCCTTCCCTCCAATGTGTCAACTGCACCACACAGCTTAGTGTCATCAGCAGACTTGCTGAGGTTGCATTCAATGCCACTGTTTGTGTTGCTGACAAAGATGTTAAACAGCACTGGTCACAATACCAACCCCAAGAAACGTCACTCATGACTGGTCTGCAAGGATAATGGTCAGAAATGTGGAGGAAAATGTAAACAAGCCTAGGATATGCTTCTAATATGTCAAAACTCAAGCATAAAATTGGTACCCTGCAACCAAGCATCTCAGCCTTGTGCATACTGGCAGAGTCCTTAGCCTGTTCTGACACCACAGAAGAATGACCAGGTTTCAGTAATATCAATTGCAGTGTATGGAAACTTCAAAGGTGATATCAGATTGCTAATACCACATCCTGCTTTGTATAGGTAATAGCTAAGGTCTTTGCCTTTTTGGGGTGTATTTTGGAAAATGTGCTACACAGCTGTGTTTTCCTTTGTAACAATTCCCCTTTCAGCTTGTATACCAAGAACTAACAGAACTGCTAGATTTGATTTTCTGCACACCATACTATGAGACCATTTGGTTCAGCTGGAAATTTGAAGACAAATTCTCCTTGCTCATGGATGCACACACTCCAATGAAGTATAACCTTTTAGGGGTTGAGGGGTGAACATCTCAATACTAGAAAGCATCTGAAAGACAACACTACTTAAAAGCATGATGCCTTTTAGCATGAGCCCTCATTTAGTCCTGACTCAAAGCAAAATGTAGCACCTGTGAAGGCAACGTAACTTTTCGTGTTGTACAGATATTTGACATTTCTCTGACACTGGTTACCCTTAAACACCCCTAAATATGAGCATCTTTAGAATATAAGAAGCAAGAGGCTTCTGCAAAAGTATGCTGTGTTCCTCACAGCTATTAATGAAACTCAATAAACGAAATTATACACTGACATAACTTACTTGAAATATCTTTTCAACTAATTTTTACTTATAGCTAGAAATTTTTCTTGCATTACAATACATTTCTTCTAAACCAATTAATAGAATATTTTTGTGGGTTTTTTTTTTTTTTTTTCTGTTTATTACGTGTACTTATTGACTTGGAATGTTTTTTGAGAATTTTCAAAAGAACTGACTGTACTGGAAAAAAAAAAAAAGGTGACTAAACAGAATTAGTGGTAAAATGCCTACAACACTAGATTAGCTAGATGCAGAGTCTTATGTGTGTACTAAGTGAATTCAGTAATCTGAATAAATTATATGGTCATAACATATTTTTTACTTTCTTGCAGGTAGTGGAGAAAGAAGGATATCTTCTAAAAGCTAAAATAGCAGATGGTGGCAAGAAATTAAGGTATTATATGTGAATGTTACAGAATTTATCATTGCAAAATTCAGAGGTGATTCATGTTTAAGCATATACAGCTACTATTGCTGTTAACACACAAATTGTCACTGTTTCAGTATTAAGCCAATGTTTGATAACAGTCCAGAAAGCAAGTGATAGCAGCTAACTGGATGCAATGATCATGTGTGTGTTAACCTCTATATTCTATACATTACGCATATTAAGGACAACCTTAAGGAGCAGGCAAACCAACAATATATTTTCCAGTGGGCAAATTTTAAGTGCAAGGTGTGTGCTTGAGAGGTCAAGATGAGGTGTAGGGACCCACCTTGTGGTGATGATAAGGTTATCAAAGTGGTCAGCACTTACTAACACTGCGTTGAAAGTAATGTGAGTATTAATGCTGTCTTTTATGGAAGGATTTGCTGTGGTTTGCTGTATTTAAAGGAGTGATTAGTAGTGATGTGACCAGCACTGTGTTATCAGGGAGAGACTAATGTGAAATACTATATTTTTGCACGTAGAGAGGAGCCAAGTAATAGTTTATCTTACCTATATAGTTCTAAAACATAAGGATCCTAAGAACACCCATTGAAAAGGGAGCCTGGAGATCCCCTAGTCCAACCTCTCACTTGAAGCAAGAACATTACGAACAGTTAGCCAAGCCAGCTTCAGCTGGGTGCTATCAGAAAGTTGTGTAGCTTGCATTTTTGGAAAAGGCACTAAAGACTCTTTTCCCAACTCTGGACACTGGCAGAAGTTTCTACGGAGTATGCACAAGCTGGGCATCACCTGTGCCCAGATGATGAGGGAGTCTTACCTTTCCAGTGCACCACTGCCCCTAGCATAGAGCATCTTCATGGCTTGGCATTGCTCACTGGCTTGGGCTGGGCACAGAAAGCAGGCAGCGTTCGACCACCTGCATTTTGAAATAGCCTTGAGAAATGATACTTTTAAATACTCCTGAACAGCCTCATATATTTAACATAGCCTCAGAGATCGTGAGCATCACTGAAGCTATAACGTGCTGCCACCAGGTGTTCATTTGACAGAATGCAAATACAGCCTCAGCTCTCGGGGCTCCTTACGCAGCCCCCAAGACTCGGGTTGCACTTCGAGGAGACTCTCCAGCAGTGATTTTCCACGGTAAACTTAACGGTGTAGCTATAAGTGAATTCTCACAATCTCCTGGTTAACTTTAGCTGGATCTTTTCTGTTTACCGATATTTATGGCTCTTTATTCAGAGAGAGATTGTGTTGTGGGGGTTTATCTACTCTGCCTGCATTTTGACTCCTTTCATTTACCTAAACTTGCTCTTCAGCATCTGGAAGTCACATCCTGAATAATCTTGGTACCACATGGAAAAACTTAGAATGTTGTGAACTGGTTTTTCTAAAGAGCTTGAAAACCTTAGGTCACTGCATGTACCTTATGAAATACAGATGGTCAGAAGGCTGGAGCACCTCTCCTATGGAGACAGGCTGAGAGGGCTGGGGTTGCTCAGCCTGGAGAAGGCTACAGGAAGACCTTAGAGCAGCCTCCTAGTGCATAAAGGGGATAAGAAGAAAGCTGGAGAGGGATGTTTTACAAGTGCATGTACAGATAGGACAAGAGGGAATGGCTTTATACTGAAAAAGGGTAGGTTTGGATTAGGTATAAGGAAGAAGCTCTTTCCTGTGAGGGTGATGAGGCCCTGGCAGAGGCTGCCCAGAGAAGCTGTGGCTGCACCATCCCTGGCAGTGTTCAAGGCCAGGCTGGACTGGGCTTTGAGCAGCCTGGTCTGGTGGAAGGTGTCCCTGCTGGTGGCAGGAGGGTTGGAACTAGATGATCTTGAAGATCACTTCCCATACAAACCATTCTGAGATCTGTATAGAAACTAATACATTTTTAAGTACCTTACACACACACCCCTTTTTTTTTTTTTTTTTTGGTCTTCCTACTGCGCCATTTTTTTGTCTTTATTTTTGCTCCCCTTCTTTTTTTTTTTTTTTTTTTTTTTTTTTTTTTTTTAATCTGAGGATGACTTTATGGACAATCTGATAAAAAGGTTGTCTGGTTTATGTACTATTTATCTTTAGGTGTAAAAGTAATGAGGCTTTGATTTTAAGATGTCACTTCTAATATGAAAAAACCATAGAATAAAAGAACTGGGGGAGTAATGTTTAGGAAAAAAAAATCTTCTTGCAGGTACTACGGTGAAATTCAGTTGCATTCTCATAGTTTTTATAATTCCTATAGTGTCTCATGAAACCACTAAATTTTCTTCTTCCTGATTCAAATAAAACATTCTCACCTTAAAACTCAGAATGAAACTTAGGTAAAACACCTCATCTGATGTATTTGTAAAAAATGCTTATTGAGTTCTTATTTTTTGTTGTTGGCTTCTTATTTTAAAACAAGAAATAGAAATATATTTTATTGTGGTTTTTGATTTGATTTTTTTTAATTTATTTATTTATTTTTTTTTTAACAAGGTCCAGGTTGAAATGAAACACTTTCAAATCTTGGCAAACTTTCCAGTTAGTTTGATGAAGAATTTAAATCTTTTAAGAAAATTGCACATGAATCTGGGAGTTCAAAATAGATTTACTGATTTGAATTTCTCAGCTAGATAAACCTACCACACCAGTAGCTGGAGCAAGGAGCACTCTGCCTAGTAGAAGTGTCCATGACACAGAGACGTTCCTCTCTATAGCTAAGGTCAAGCATTTGCTGTAAGTTGGGTACTAAATATAGGTTGTGTCCCAAGGGTTTTAATCCTTTGGTAATCCATATTTATTCAGGTTATCCAACTCAAAGTAAAATTGAATTGAAGCTGTATATAGCATGCTTGGCCACTTACTCTCCTGTGAAACTGCTTGACCATTTTTGGTTAAAAAAAAAAAAAAGAAAGGAAAAATAACTGAAGATGTGTTTACCAATAGACAACTTGTATTCACTACCTTCATTTGATTCTTAGCTACAGGAATAAAAGTTTCCTAAGGATACTTTAGCTAAAGGATGTAAAGCTAAAGTTTCCTAAGGATACGTTAAAAAAATAACTGAGGTTGAACTTAATTCCCAATACACACAACCCACAGCTATGAACATAGTTCACATTCAGCAAAGGATATAGGTTTATAGTGGTAATGAATTTAGAAAATTTCAAAGTGACTTACAGACACTGTCCTTTTGTGGGGAAATATTTGACAGTGATGGTCAGGTACTTTTCTAAAACCCTACTGTTTCTTTCTTTTTCTTAATGTTTCTCTCTTTACTTTTTTCCCCCATTAACATGGCATAAAAAATACAGTCTTATTTTCTTCAGATGTATTAATCTCCTTCGTGGAGAGCTTCTTTCACTGTTGCCTCTTGTTGGACATAGTTTAGGGATGATCATGGGATCATGCCGCCTTAAATTCTGTTCACAGTGCCACAAGTGCAAGCTCCTCTGGTAATGCCAGTGGTGTTATGACTTCGTATGTAATATTGGTGATGCTGCTTATGCTGATGATTGAAACATGGAATGGGAAAGTCATTAATAGAAAAAACTATCTATCTACCTGATGTGAAGTTTGATGGAATACTGAGTGCAGCAAAGCTGTGGGATTTATCTGGAAGTGAACATCACAAAGGTGACCAGCTGGCTTTTAAACTCAATTAAGACAAGTCTTGCTAGAACAAAAAGGGGTGTGTTTGAGTTACTTAGGAATCCCTAAACAGAGAAAACTCAAAGGGACTAGGGAAGACAAGAGAGGGAGAGAGAGAGAAAAAGGGTTGCTAAAAGCAACTCCCTGGGCTCTCTATGTCCTTACAGGCAGTTTCCTACTTTTAACGCACCACAGCACACACGTGAAACAGCCTGCTTTCACATGCTTTTTCAGGTTTGTTCTAAAATGGACAGATTTGTGATTTGCATTCACGTAAAACAAACAAATAGTGGCTTTATGAGTATTTTTATAAATATTGGATGTTATGAACCCAAGCAGGGAAGTCAAACTTAAGATAATGATCAAAGAATACTTTTCTATCAAATCAATTTGTTTATGATTACATAGTGGCTTGAAACATCACTTTATATGTCATATATATAATAGCATTTTCTTCTGAGTAGATTATTATGTTCTTCTGCATCAGGTACAGTGCCTCACATTTCTATGTGTATTTTGAATTTTTCCTGGCCCTAGCAGTTTGACAGCTCCCTAGGGCCATACTGTGAGGTTCTGATACTTAATGGTTGCTTAAACCTCTCTCAGATAGCGCTTTTATCTTCCTTGCTTTTCTACAATTTTTTGTATTTATGGAAAGGGGAAAGTATTTGGGACCTTTCAAAATAAACCCTTTGCTGAGCTGTTGTCGTGGGCCTTCCAGCTAACTCCCCCCAGTTTAGGTACTGGGCATGATGTGCTGTGGTGTGGAATACCCCTTCGGCTAGTTTGGGACAGGTGTCGTGTCTCTGCTTCCTCCCAGCTTCCAGTGCCCCTTCTCACTGGTATAGCATGAGAGTAAAATGTCCTTGATCGGAGCAAGCATTACTTAACAACAGCTAAAAACATCAGTGTATCAGCATCGTTCTCAGGCTAATGTTGAAAACCCAGCACTGCACCAGATACTAGGAAGGAGAAAAAATAACTGTTACAGCTGAATCCAGGACAGCTCTGTATAGTCAGATTAAAATTACTTTTTTCCTTCCTGGTTCTATTTTAAGTATTAGCTACCAGAAGAGTGCCAGCTATTTTGGAGTCCTTCAAGTATATGTGAAATTAAAGCATGCGTGAATAATCTCGCTGTTTTCCTGTAGTTAAGGCACCATATTGAAAAAGGAACATAGGCTTCAAAACATGAATGAAAAATGTTTTCAAGCTTTGCTAGGCCACATTCAAGTATATATCATTGCTGAGGTGACTGCCTCGAGAGGGGACCCCTGCAGCGCCTGATCGGGGGGAGGCTCGGCGTCCAGGAGCTTCAACTCGAAGCACTGACAGGCACCCACGGAGCCCCAAGTCCTCGGCAGGGCTTGCCCAGGCGCCGGGAGCTCAGCGGACTCGAGGAGCTGACTCACAGGGGGCGGCGCCAGGAGGAGTGGCACCAGCCCTGGCCGGTTAAAAACCTGCTCCAGGGAGCGGGAACGGCCAGGACGGGTTCGAGGCAGTTTGCGCTGCAGTGGTCACGGCAGTTCGCGTGGGCAGGCGAGCGGGATGGTGAGCACTCGCAGTATGACCAGGGTCCGGTCTGGGAGCAATGCTCTGGCTGCCCCGGCGGTGGCCAGTGTCGGCAGCCAGACAGAGCCGATGAGAAGGGAGGCTGCAGTGCGGAGCTCGGGGTGTAGGGAGCGCCTGCACTGCTCTCCTGAGGGGAGGGTTCACAATGGGCAGGGCTGCACTCAGTGCTCCCTGGTGGAGGTTCTCCTGCAGCCGGTGGCTGAGCTGCCGGGTGCTGTTACTAGGCTGAAAGGTGTCAGGGAAGCTGAGGGAAAACAGCACTGCTTGCTCTAGGACTGGACTCTGCAGGGACCTCGAGCATCTACTGTTGCTCATGCAGGAAAGGAGACCGCTAACCCAGGAAGCTGGGAAACAGTAACAGGGAAAAAAAAAAAAAAAAAAAAAAAAAAAACCAGAAAAAAAAAACCAGGAGGAAAAGGACAATTAAAAGCAAGGGGCTTCCTCCTAAATCTGTTGTCTCCACCCAGAATTGCTTTGCTGTCCTTCAGGGGGCTGATAAGGAACCATACTCCCACCAGGAACAACCGGCTGATGCACTGGTAAAGAAGATCACTACTGGTGCTGCTAGGAAAAAGCAGCGGGCTGTAGTGATAGGGGACTCTTCTCTGAAAGGAACAGAGGCACCCATCTGTCGGGTTGACTCAGGCTCAAGGGAGGTGTGTTGCCTACCAGGGGCTCGGATCAGGGATGTTGCAGAGAAGCTGCCTGCTCTAGTCGGTCCCACTGACTATTATCCACTTCTAGTGATCCATGTGGGTGCTACTGATATAGATAGCAGTAGCATGGAGAACATAAAGAAGGACTACAGAGCTCTGGGAGAGGTGGTTAGGGGCTCTGGAGCGCAGGTTGTCTTTTCGTCAGTTCTCTAGGATACAGGGCAGGATGTTAAAAAGGCTAGGAGGATTGGCCAAGTTAATAAATGGTTAGAAGGGTGGTGCTATAGTCAGGGGTTTGGATACCTTGAACATGGGACTCAATATAGTAGGCCAGGTCTACTGGGGGCTGGTGGAGCTGATCTGACAAAGAAGGGGAAGAGTGGATTTGGTAGGAGGCTTGCCAGACTGGTCAAGGATGCTTTAGATGTGTTGGGGGAGGGGGTCATCATTCCATCCCAACACACCCAGTCATTTACCAGCACCTATAGTAAACATTTGGGGCAATGTAGAGATATTCCAGCTGCTCCAGCCAATGAGCCGGCTTCAACGATCTCAGCTCAGATGCCTGTGTACAAATGCCCATAGCATGGGGAACAAACAAGAGGAATTAGAGATGTGTGCATGTCTATGGGGGTATGATATCACAGGCATCACAGAAACATGGTGGGATGGCTGCTATGACTGGTGTGTTGGAATGGAAAGTTACAGGCTCTTTAGGAAAGACAGGCCCAGTAGGCAGGGAGGGGGAGTTGCTATTTATGTTAGGGATAGGAACTCTGTCTGGGGACAGGTGAGCAGTTGACAGAGAGTTTGTGGGTCAGGGTTAAAGGGAGAACAGCGATGGGAGGCATTATTGTGGGGATCTGTTACAGACTGCCTGACCAAGAGGACTCAGTGGATGAAGAGCTCTATAGACAGATAGGAATAGCCTCACGCTTGCAGGCCCTTGTTCTCATGGGGGACTTCAACCACCCTGATATCTGTTGGAGGGATGGTACAGCCCGGCACAAGCAATCCAGGAAGTTCCTCGATTGCGTGGAAGACAACTTCCTTCTGCAAGTAATAGAGGAGCCGACAAGGAGAGGTGCCATGCTTGACCTCGTCCTCACCAACAGGGAAGGGCTGGTTGGGAATGTGACGCTCCAGGGCAGCCATGATTGCAGCGATCATGAGATGGTTGAGTTTGAGATCCTCAGGACAGTGAGAAGAGTGTGCAGCAAGCTCACTGCCCTGGACTTCAAGAGAGCAGACTTTGGCCTCTTCAGGAACATGCTCAGTAAGGTTCCATGGGATACAGCCCTAGAGGGCAGGGGGGCCCAAGACTATTGGTTGATATTCAAGGATCACCTTCTGCAAGCTCAGGAGCGATGCATCCCAACTAGAAGGAAGTGCTGCAGGAGGGCCAGGAGACCTCCTTGGATGGATAAGGAGCTGCTGAGCAAAATTCAAGGGAAAAAAGAGGCTTGTAAAAGGTGGAAGCAAGGTCAGGCGACCTGGGAAGAATACAGGGATGTTGTGCGGGAAGCTAGGGACCAGGTTAGGAAAGCTAAGGCCCACTTAGAATTAAACTTGGCTAGGGATGTTAAGGATAACAGGAAGGGATTCTATAGGTATATGGCAAATAAAAGACAGGTTAGGGACAACGTGGGCCCTCTCCAGAAGTTATCGGGAGAACTGGCTACCCTGGATTTGGAGAAGGCTGAGGTTCTTAATGACTTCTTTGCCTCAGTCTTCCCTGGCAAATGCTCTGACCACACAACCCAAGTCTTGGAAGGCAGACGCAGGGTCAGTGAGAATGAGGACCCTGGGCCCACTGGAGGAGAAGATCTGGTTCAAGACCATCTTAGGAACCTGAATGTATACAAGTCCATGGGACCGGATGAAATCCATCCGCGGGTCCTGAAGGAGCTGGCAAATGAAGTTGCTAAGCCACTGTCCATCATATTTGAAAAATCATGGCAGTCAGGTAAAGTTCCCGACGACTGGAAAAAGGGAAATATAACCCCATTTTCAAGAATGGGAAAATGGATGACCCAGAGAACTACAGACCAATCAGCCTCACCTCTGTGCCTGGCAAAATCTTGGAGCAGATTCTGCTGGAAGGAATGCTGAGGCACATGAAAAGCAACAAGGTGCTTGGTGACAGCCAGCATGGCTTCAGAAAGGGGAAATCCTGCCTGACCAATCTGGTGGCCTCCTATGATGGAGCTATGGAACTGATGGACAGAGGTAGAGCAGTTGATGTCATCTACCTGGACTTGTGCAAGGCGTTTGACACTGTCTCACATGACATCCTTCTCTCTAAGTTGGAGAGACATCAATTTGATAGGTGGACCACTCGGTGGATAAAGAACTGGCTGGATGGCTGCATGCAAAGAGTTGTGCTCAATGGCTCAATGTCCAGCTGGAGACCAGTAATTAGTGGTGTCCCTCAGGGATGGGTGTTGGGGCTGGTCTTGTTCAACATCTTTGTGGGTGAAATGGATAGTGGGATTGAGTGCACCTGTAGTAAGTTTGCCGATGACACCAAGCTGTGTGGTTTGGTTGATACATTGGAGGGAAGGAATGCCATCCAGAGGGACCTTGAAACACTTGTGAGGTGGGCTGATACCAACCTAATGAAGTTTAACCATGACAAGTGCAAGGTCCTCTACCTGAGTCGGAGCAATGCCAGGCACAGCTACAGGTTGGGCAGAGAAGAGATTCAGAGCAGCCCTGCAGAGAAGGACTTGGAGGTGTTGGTCGATGAAAAAATGAACATGAGCCGGCAGTGTGCGCTTGCAGCCCAGAAACCCAACTGTATCCTGGGCTGCATCAAAAGAAGCATGACCAGCAGGTTGAGGGAGGTGCTCTTGCCCTCTACTCTGCTCTCGTGAGACCTCACTTGGAGTATTGTGCGCAGTTCTGGTGTCCTCAACATAAAAAGGATATGGAACTGTTGGAACAAGTCCAGAGGAGGGCCACAAGGATCATCAGGGGACTGGAGCACCTCCTGTATGAAGATAGGCTGAGAAAGTTGGGGCTGTTCAGCCTGGAGAAGAGAAGGCTGTGGGGAGACCTCATAGCAGCCTTCCAATATCTGAAGGGAGCCTATAGGGATGCTGGGGAGGGACTCTTCATTAGGGACTGTAGTGAAAGGACAAGGGGTAATGGGTTTAAACTTAAACAGGGGAAGTTTAGATTGGATCTGAGGAAGAAATTCTTTACTGTAAGGGTGGTGAGGCCCTGGAATGGGTTGCCCAGGGAAGTTGTGACTGCTTCATCCCTGGCGGCATTCAAGGCGGGGTTGGACATAGCCTTGGATGCATGGTTTAGTGGGAGGTGTCCCTGCCCATGGCAGGGGGGTTGGAACTAGATGATCTTAAGGTCCTTTCCAACCCTAACTATTCTATGATTCTAAGTTTAGATTGGATATGAGGAAGAAATTCTTTACTGTAAGGGTGGTGAGGCACTGGAATGGGTTGCTCAGGGAAGTTGTGAATGCTCCATTGCTGGCGGTGTTCAAGGCTGGGTTGGACATAACCTTGGGGGGCCTGTGAGGTGTCCCTGCCCATGGCAGGGGGGTTGGAACTAGATGATCTTAAGGTCCTTTCCAACTCTTAACTATTGTATGATTCTATATCTAAGGTGATGCAACCCCATCAACATTGGTCGAAGTGCATTGTTGATATTGACTTTATACCATGTTTGTTTCTGAGATGAAATAATTAAAAACTAAGCCTACAAATGGAGTGTCTCCCTCCTGCTTGCATGTCTTACTGATCTTTTTACTTTTTTTTATTTAATTTTATTTTTAAGGAAAAACTGGTCCACGTCCTGGGTTGTTCTCACTGCTCAGAAGATGGAATTCTTCAAAGAATCCAAGCAGCCAGCACTGGCTAACCTGGTAAGCAATCAACCATCTGATATACTCAGCTTTCTTGCAAGCATTATTTCAGTATAAATAGTTTGGTGTTTGCATAAGACGAATTCAGACTGAGCCATCAACCTTCGAAGATTTGAGAGCAGCTGAAGGAAAATGCCTTGATAAACTCTTAATCAGATGTAGTATATGATAAGAAATAGGACTTAGCATATCCCTTATTAAGAGGTACATTTTGAGAACAGTTGCAAAGTGAGACAAATGGTGAGTGACTATTCAGTAATGTGAAGGTAACACTTTAAATTAAGGTGCCATTTATAAATGCTTTATTCTTATTTATGAAAATGATCACTAAATGCAGCTGCTTTCTCAAATAATGTATTATAAAGTATGTTATAAAATGCATTAGTAATAAATGCTTAACAGATGATGCGATGAGAATCTGTTGCAAAGGATATTGTGAGACGTAAATTCTATTAAACCATGTACGTGCATCTTTAATACATGAATTTAAGTTGTTATCTACCATCTCATAAAGTGGCTTATGCATTAATAAATAATAATGAATTATTTATAAATGGCACCTTAATATAGGGTGTTACCAAAGCAGAAAACATTTTAAGTTAGCAAAGTGATTTTTTATAGTAGTATAAATGTGACATCTACCATATCCTGCTAACCTTTCTGAATATTTCTATGACTCCATCTAATGCAGCTAATGCAATTTCTGTAGCCTCTAGTTACTGCAAAGTAAAATTTGCAGTACCTTTTTATTGTGCCCCAAGGAAAGACCACTGATCTTAGTCTCCAGAGATGTGACAGCTACGTTGTGCAAGCAATAATGCCATGTATCCCTTCAGTGCTAGTTACTGCTGACTTTGAGCCTATGAACCTGAATGTGGGGGACAAAAGGGGAATTCGGCAAATGCGTGACACTGTGAGCAGCAAAGGGACAGG
The DNA here is from genome assembly GCA_039720435.1 of Amazona ochrocephala. Lineage (NCBI taxonomy): Eukaryota > Metazoa > Chordata > Aves > Psittaciformes > Psittacidae > Amazona > Amazona ochrocephala. Next base: position 38,013,747 of record CM077881.1, read on the forward strand.
TTTGACAAAGCCCTGTTGTGAAAGGCTCTCAAGGACTGATCAAACCTGCCAAATCTCATTAGCATGATGGGTGGCCACAAAGGTGCTCTCTTTGGCAGGAGCCACAAACAATAAGCTATTTTTTTTCCATGGCAGGTGATATAAATCTTTTCTTCTATATATTCTTGATCTACCAATTCCACCTGCCATAAAATCAGCTTTAAAGAACACCTTTTCATGTATTTTGAAAAAAGGTGAGGGTTGTCGCAAAAATAAAAATAATAGTTGAAACAATAGAAAGGGTGAAATCTGGCACTTTCTGCTTGTGTTTGTGCTAGCACAGTTAGAAAATACCATTTTTCTGCAACCTCTAAAACATTATATTGAGTTAATATTTTTTCAGAATAATCTGTTTTCCTTAATATTTAATGATATGTTACTTGAAAAAAAATCACAAATGAACTTATTAGAACTAGTCTTATAATTTATCAGGTGCCTTACACTTCTGTATGCTACCTTTTCTCCTCTCTCTTTGTAAGCCCTCACCCAAATCCCAGGAGATAAATGGACCAGTAAAATTCAACACACAGAAGACGTGATTTTGCTCTGAGGCTCCTCCACGTGATTAAAATCCCCTTTAGGTCTTTAAGGTTTTAGATACTAAAGTAGACCTGCCTGGAGGATGGGACTCTGGCCCAGTTTACAATCTGTTTAACTCAAAAAATTAATGTGTGTTATGAGAAGTCAGTCCCTTTCCCTGATGTCCCAGTCATCACCAGTGCTCGCGGTTGGTAAGATAATATCTACTGCCTCCTATGTTGGGAAAAACACAGACATGTTGATCCCATATTTTGCTTTTTATGGGAAAAAATATGGGTCATTTTTATTTAATTCCGTGCTAGATCTGAATGCTGGGGTTGTGAACTCAATGTTCACTAGGTGAAAAAAGCCATTAAATACATTTTCTGTCTGTTGCATATAACTTATATGCAATGGTAGATAAACAAATTGAGTAAAGCTTGAAAACAACAAGAGCTGTCAGTATTCAAAATCTTATAACCCAATTTCCTAACCTCCAAATTTCACAGATCAAAAAAAGCTAAATGAGCATGTTGGTCATCTGAAAAAGTAAATGTAATGCTTATGTCCTTTGTAAACCATTTAACCAGATATAATTTTGATAGTGGAAAGAAAATACTACAAAAATGATTCATTAGAAATCATTTGCTTACTGATTTTTATTTTTTTTTTTTCCAACTGTAGTTTACTTGCGATAAAGGGTAGCTCAACCATTAATTAAATCATGTAATACAGGCAGTGCTCATTCACGATAGTGAATTACAACAAAGCATTTTTATTGTAAGCAGGAAAATTATGTGACTTAACAAAAAGATTAATGTTCCTTTGTATTATAAAGATACTAATTCATTAATTATTAAATATTAAATACTGCACATAAAGTGAAAATTTAGAATAAGACATCATCATTATAAGAAGAATGATGTTTCACAATAGAGGCAAAAGGAGAGCAGCAAATGAAAGCACATTCTAATATACCTATTTTTCTGATGATAGGATAACATTTAGAAGTGATTTAAAATTATATTTACCAGAATCTTAAATAATATACCCATGCAAAGACCTAGTAATAGTTAAAAGGAGTTTCTGTTGTTTCCTTCTACAACTGTAGAGGTAGGACTCACTGTAACAAGTTTCCTATTGATTTGCAAGAAGACTGGGATCCATAGCTTTCTGGTGGAGCTAGCGACAATATCTGATATTAATATTAGTAATAGTAGAGCACAACAATTAAAGCACACAGAGGAGAGATTCAAAAAATGATTGTTTACAAATATTACTGAAAAGGCAAGTTTGCTTTCCATGTAGCTAATGATTATCTTTTGCTGCTGCCTGTTTGTGGTCATGCTTTTTATATACATTTTTAGCATTCATATGAATATAACTTTTTATTTTAAATTAAAAACTTTGTGATCTAACCAGATCACAGCAGCAGTCTTTCTTACCAGTGTTAAACTCTTATTACCAGTTGGTCTTTGTGACCAAATGAAAGTAGTCTGTTTATTGCCTGAGAACAGTTTATTCAAGAGCGGCTATTTTAACCTCAGGTTACTAGCCCAAGTAATTTAGTGAGTGAAAATGCTGCTGAAATCCATATCCATGTTTATGAAGATTTCATTGTAGCAGACACTTGTAACAATTTAGAGCATAATCCATCTCCAACAATGTCGATATAATTGCTCTGACTACAAAATCCAAAGCAAGGATACAGAGTGGCTTTCCCAGGAACCTTAACTTGCTCTCTTGCAGTGTCTCTGGGTAATGCATAAACTGGAAAACGTGGTAACAGGACTATGTTTAGGCCAGAATTAATTTCTAGGCAGCTTTCCTGTGATCCCTACAGATTTAAGCAGGTCTTCTTCCATTGTGTGGACCTACCTAGGTGCAGTAAGAAAGGCTGATGTGCACCTTGGACAGGTTCAGGCTTGATGGATCTGAGTGGTTTTGCATGTAGTTTTCATCAGAAGCTTTACATACTGTGCCATACTTATGAGTCTCATCTGGTGTTCATAGAAACCTCCTATTCTGTTGTAGGCAGAATAGCTAAGTTCTCTAAAAAAGTTTTCCAGTTGATTATTGTACATAGCAAAAGCATGTCCATCTCTCTAAGACTGAGCTTGCATCCCACCCTTTCTGGAAAGGGGGATGCACATACTCATACTTCTGCTTATTGCAAAATCAAAGCTGTAAACAAACTCTATATTACTACAACAATACAATTAAACTGTGTGCGCTGAGTGCATGAAGGGGCCCAGGTTCTGCTGCTGCGTAAGTTTTTTGTACAGTCATAGAAACTAGAGATAGTAAAGTACTGTAGAGCTCACTATTCCATCTTCCTGCAGAATTTCCCTGGGCTTTCCACTGGTTTTTTTCACTCCAATGAAATGCCATGACAGTTTTCCCAAGGAAAATATGTAGCCCAGTATCTTTCACTATCAAAAAACTATTTCCTGGGGTCTTTTTTGTGTACATTTGAATCTCTTCATCTAATTAAGTGTTTCCAAAATTTCTCGACTCTTTCTGCTGGTCAACAAAGCTGTCCTTCTTCATCAAAGTATTTCCAGACTCACGCTGTCCTTCTGAGTAATTTTTTTCAAATGAAGCAAGGCTGCCCACTTTGACCAGGCTGTGTCGTGTGTTCAGGATGAGTTACAGTGCTGCCTGATCTGTGCAGTGCAGTCCTGACTATTGTGTGGAGACCTGGGGATGAAACTTCCTTGGGGTGACCCCTGCCCAAGGACAGTGATCTAGCCAAAGGGAGACACTGTAGCCCTTTATATAAAAGTATAGTACTGGAATACTAAAAATCCATGTGTTCCCTGCCTCTGCTCTTTGAATATTTGTGCTAATAAGTTGGTGTTTGTCTGGGACTTTTTTTTTTTTTCAACTTTGTCTCTTGTGCCAGGCAAATATTAACTGATGAAGTTTCACACCTTTTTAAAGTCAAGTATGTATGCTATTAAAAACTCAGAAAGAGTAAGTTCCTGTTGGAGGTCAGGCAGGAAGTCTGAGGCAGAGCTAGGGGAAATATTACAACCCCTGCTCTTCCCGTGGTTTAGGTACAAGAACATCCTTCTGTTTTGACCAGCATATTTCTTCTATTAAAAAAAATTAAAAAGAAGCAAAGGCACACGGGACTGAGCCATAGTGGCTTCATGGTTTGGCAAAAGGAGAACATAATTACAACTCCAGTTCTGAAAACTGCCAGAGGTTCTGGCTGTAAATTGCTTGACCAGGATATCTTACTCTGTTGCTTTTAACCTAAATAGGTACTTTTCTACCCATCTCAAAAGCATTCTGTAGAACACATTTTTTAGCCTTTAATAACAGCATTAGAGTAATTCAGTGAGCAATCTTCGGAAAGCTGATTATGTGGCTGATGCTGGACTGTTAACTTCTGTGAAGTCTGTTTTCTTTATCAGCAATGCCATCTTTAAACGTAAAATGGGTTAAGAACAATAGAGCAAAAAAAGATGCATCAAGCTGATTAATTACATTATGTGGATATTACTCTGTATCTTACCCAAAAGGGACTTTTTAGTGCTGTATCCTGTTAACAGTAGTATTTTTATTGTTGTCTGGGATGCACAGTAACAAAATCTACAAAGACTAGTCTAAACTAGATGGGCTTTGCCAGAACTGCTGCACAGGCAGAGTCCCTGGAGAAGCAGCTTAGATGGCAAATAAGGATTATTGTGCTTTACACCAACTCCCAGCAATGTAAATGATACAGGCAAACAAATCTGCTCTTTGAATTATTTGCATCCATCCGGAGAAGCTGGGGAGGCAGAGCTGTGTCACTCTGGGATGCACAGACTGACATTGTGAAGTAGCAAACTGTGTGGAGCTACCCTAGTGTTAAGCTTCTTTTTGGGTGTCACACATGCCCTCAAAGCCTTTTTTTATTTATTTTTTTTTCTTTTTAGGAGCTAGAAATGATAATTTTTATTTATTTTTTTTTTAAGTAAGATATCTTGTCTTACAGATACGATGTAGGTCTTGCGTCTTTCTTAGTTTCTGTCTTTTCCAGCTGCATCAATTTAAATTCGGAAAGCCACAAAATTTTACCTTTAAACTCAAAATCTTTTCATGAGGTTTTGCAAAGAAAACATTTGACCAGCATACCTGGTCAATGCATGTGCATTTTGTTTTGATTTATTTTATGTTACATTAGACTGTTTTTTAAATAATTTAATTATTTTAAAAATTATGTATCTAGTACAAGAGCCTTATTTCTGAGTTGCGACACCTCAGGAGTAGCTATTTAATAATATCAAGGAATAATGAACTCTTTTTAGTAAATTCAGCAGCTATGCTACAATAATGTGTCATCTGAAGTTGATTTATTTTATAACTGCCCCCATTTCTGAAAAGACAGGCCAAATTCATGGTTGTGGGTTTTGATTTTTGGTTCAGTTTTTTTTTTTTTTTCTCCTTTTCTATCCAGAAACCAGGATATAAACCTGAGTGTGTGGATTTGTGTGGTGCTTGCATTGAGTGGACATCAGAGAAATCCAGCAGAAAGAATGTCTTTCAGGTAAGAGTCAACGCATGCTTTTCATTGCTCATTTAAGTATGAACTCTGTTAAATTAAGAGGTTTTATTTCCTTTTTCTTGGTTTTAATAACTAGAGACTGATTTAATACAGCTCTTTTCTTACCAGTACAGGAAAATAACATTTTAGCAAGCATCAGTTTACTCTTTTTCTAAGAGAAGGATTTCTGACAGCTGAGTCTTCTAAACACTTGAGAACCTGTTGATTTATTGATTAATGCTCCATATTCAATTTGTTTTTAAAACTTAGTAGGTAATTGCTTTGGGTGCAGGCCTAGAATCTTGACCTAAAGAACTTCCATAAACACAACTTCTTCAAACTGCTTATACAAGCATTACTCCAACACAGTGTGGTTACTCTGTTTATTTTTATTGCTGTTCAGGGTCCTTAGATGGTGATGACCCAGGTTCATTTCTGGAAGGGGAGGATTTTAAAAGCTTGACTCTGTCAGGGCCAGCATAGAAGGACATGTATTTCTCATAGGACTATTCCTCATTGTTGGAAAATAGTATTATTTAGTTAGTTCATCTAAATTTAATTGAATTGAAAGGGAGGATCAAGGCCCAAGAAGATAAAAGGACAAGAAAAGCATTACTGCAAGGTTAACATTCCAGGCTAAAATATTTTGTTGCAATATCTTCAGGTTTTGGACGTACTCCGTCTCCCATGAATATCAGTAGAAAGTTTTTTTTGTTTTGCTAGAAGTTGCATCAAGTCACATCAAAATATTCTTATGAACTGAGTTGTTTCCCAGAGTTCTAACATTAAGAATTTTTAACAATACAAACAAACAAGGGAGGAGAGATGCAGAAGAGAGCATATCAGGGTCAAGATACTGTTGGTTACCAGATTGTACTTTGGCATCACCACCAATGAAATATGCAGGAAGAACCAACTGTGCCTGGGTCTGGGGTTTAAAACAAAAAAAGCAACTCACCACACACAAAAACTGCCCTCAGGGACTGTACATGCCTTCTTGAAAAGAAACCACTTTGCGTTGACTGGGTGTTACAGAGCCTTTCTTTTAAGGTTAATTTTTCTAGACATCTTTCTGAAACACATGAAATATTTAGAAATATTCAGCTTTTTCAAGACAGTAAGACTTAATGCTTCTATACCCCCCACATCCTTCAGGTTGTCTTGAGACAACACATGGAGCTTTGTAATTTCCTAGGTATTTTTAGAATAAATATTTTGGTTTTCCTGTCAATCTTCAGCTTTTTCACTTGGAATGTGAGTAAGTATAACCTTAGCCTTCACTCTTTCAACCCCCGGAGAACACTGAGAAGTCTTCTGAGCTTCTAGGGTTTATTTCTCATTTGCAGCAAGCAACATTTCTTTTGGAAATACATGTTGGATTGGCGATTCATTGCAGCTAATACATTTCCAGTGTAAAGACAAATGAAGCTCTGTTATTGATTTATCAAAGTGGTTGTATGAAGACTTTGCAATGCATTTTCTTCTCACTTCTGTTAGTGTGAGGTCTAACTTCACTGAATCAGAATAATGTGAGAAAGGAAACTCATACACTACTGTTTGAACCCATTAAAACGTGTCTTCATCAAGCCACTAAGTGAGTGGGAGAGACATTAAGAAGTAAAAGCATGGGAGGAAGGACATATGTTAAGACACATTTTGAAAAGGGATAGAGCATTGTTTAGACAGAGAGCTACAAGAAGATTCTGCCAGATGGTAAGAGTGAAAGAGGAGAAGGCTTTGGCATCAGTAGTGGTGACATTTTGGGAGAGGAAAGGACTGAACGATACTAGTGCTGCATGAGCAGATAGAGTGGGAAGGGGACTGGAGATAGAGTGAAGATTTATGAGATAGTCTGGAGGGAATCCAAGGCGAGTTTGAAAGCAGAGAGGTCAGTTTGTACCTGGGTACTGAATATTTCAGGAAACACTTCTGACGATCTATTTATCCCTAGTGGATGGGAATAAGATTGATAATGTATGTTTACTTATTCATAGATTTCTTCCAATGAAAAGAACATGGGTGATTTTTTTTTTTTTTTTTTTGCTACCTAAATATAGATGCATTGCACTGCTATTTGATGAAATACATCAGCTGCCTAACTTTGAAATTATCAGCAGTAAGTGTGATTATATCTTTAAAGCACGGCAACAGGACATAGTTTGGTGGGGTTTTGTTTCATTACTTTCTGTATAATAAAATATTATTTTCTGATTCAAATAGAGTAATGGTTGCTTTTTGTTAATGTGTTGTACTAGTAGATGCAGAATTTTGAGTTTGGTTTAGGCTGGGTACTCCATTTGAGTTCATGAATTAAAGATTAGAAGTGGAAAATGACTTGAGATTTTGGTTTGAAGAAAGAGAAGGAAACCTTGAATTTAAAGTCAAAGCATATGACAGTTAATGGATGGTAATAAGATGGAGTATAGGAGTATCACAAAGAAAACTAATTGGAAATATGATCGATGCAGAAGAGAGGTAACTTCAAGTAAATGATATTCAGGCAAGAAGATTTGGGTTTCTGGTCTTGATCATGAGGTTTTCAGCAGTGTTACTCATTTTAATTGAGCTACTCCTTATTTAACAGGATAAGTCTGATCTGTCTCTCACACTATCCAATTTGTGCATGCAATCTATTTCTGTTCTTGCTGAACATATATGTTTTGTTGGTGGTGGTGTTGTTGTTGTTTTTTTCAAATTTTCCTCAATGGTAACTGAAAATATGCACATTCTATAACAGATAAACTTCTGGTTTTCCTTCATTTATTTTATTGATGATATAGCAAACACCAAGGAAAAGAAACAGAAACAGCTCCACATGTTGTGGGGAAATGTAGCAGTTTGCAGTGAGATACTGTGCTGTTTGCTCTTGCTGGCTGAATGACGTGATACACTAGGTCTTCATCATTGAATAAAAGAGTGGTGAATAAAAGAAGATTTATGTTCAAGTCACATGCTTTAAATATTTCTGCTAAGTGCTAGTTTGCTCTTTGGTGTTTAGCCTGAAATTTAAAGCACTGAGGATTAAAAGGATTACAACATAATCTTAAATAATCCTAAGTGTCATTTACAGAGAGATGGTTGTAATAACTAAATAAAACCATGTTAAGGGATGGCAATTTTGTCAGTCAGCAACTAGAACAGAAATGGTGCCTATGTCACTCTGTCGTTCTCCACTTTCCTTTATTTGGCTTAGTTTGATATTGGGTTGGTGCATTTTTATGCAGGTTATCGAAAAAGAAAAAAACATGATAAGCTGCTTTTCAGTCAGTACTAATATGACTTTTGAGGCAGCAGTAGCTAGATTAGTTTACCTGTTTCCTCAATAGCCAATGTTTTCTGCTTCTAGTAAACTTTTCAACTGGAGTTTTTTCTTTCTCCTGCTTACTCATCCTCTAGTCAAAGCCAAGCAGCCCTTTCTTTTAATTTCATTCAGCCCAGATGTTGTAGAAGACATGCTCTTGATCTCTGGCTTCATAATTCTGGAACTTCATTAGCACAAAATCTTGTGGCTGTAGGCAGTTTCCTTGAATAGGTTTTGGAAGATTTCTCTCAGATGATTTAAAAAAGAAAAGGAAAAATAAGAGAGAGGTGAAGAGTGAAAAAAAAAAATATTATGAGCAGCTTGCTTATGAATTGGTGAAGCTGCTTTGTTCTCTTAATAGCACCATTCATTTAAACAGCAGACATTATGTTAGTTTCTTTAGTAATATTTTTTCCATTTACTTGGTTCATTTTTAAAGAAGGTTTCATATGAAGAATTTCTGGAGCTCAATGGACTGGCCCTTGCCACAGATCTGTGATAGTCCTTTTGGTTTCAACACACTGCAGCTGTAAGGAGTCTCTCATTCACATTCAACTTAGAGTTCTAAGTGTATTTTACAAATAGAGAAATCTGTGTAAGACATAGTGTTTCAACAGTGAGACAACTGAAAGTAAAACTGTACCTATGTGTAATAAGAAAGAATTTATCTTGTAGCTGTTTCATATATAATAACATTTATGGTGCTGATCTAGGGTAACTCCCTTGTCCTTGAAGCTATCCAGCTTTGCCCAAGAGCATAATCTGAATGATAAGCTATTTTGTTCTACGTACTGTAGGATCAGTATAGTATCTGGATATTTCCCAGGAATGTTCTAAGTCATTGCTTTTGCCATGGGAAGGATCATTTTCTTTTCCATCATCTCTCTAGGGGAAGAACTGAGAGAACACGGAGGGGCTTGGCTTAGTATTCACATTTGGATTTCTTTTTATGTTTATAAATATAAATGCTGCAGAGAGGAGATAAATCTAAAAAAGTCAAATCCATCCTTGCACTCAGATGGGAACCTTCTGGTCATCCTCATCAGCAGCTGGAACATGTTCTCCATCCCAAACCTGTCTTGGCGAAAGTGCTGTTTCCTGAGACTGAGGTGTGCTGACCTTTGCTGGTTTAGAGTTAGATGTGCATTAGATGAACCAGTTATAATTTTAAAACATATGTACAGCACTTTGTCCACTTCTGGAGGTTACTGCTATGACTGTAGTTTAATTTTTATCCCAGCAACCTGAATTTATTATTGCCTAATTAAAAGATTCAGCAACAACACAGTTCAATGGTGTCAGCAACAGGTTCTTTAAATAAAAAACTTATGATTAGTTTAAAGAAACCCCTTGGTTAGAAGTGCTAGGTGACCAATGGTCAAGATTAAACCACCCTGGGCAAATAGGTGTGTTTGCCTTCTCTCACCAGTGTTTCACACTTAGATTTGATGTTACTCACTTGATTGATGTCAGTCACTCATTTGATGTTACCAAAGAGAGTAGGTCAAGATTGAAATGAAATTCAGGTTGCTTTGTAAGCATGGATGCAGAAATGCTTGATGTGATTCATATTTAAGGCTTTCAAGGTAATAAGGCCACTTTGCTTCCCCTGCAATGTGATGGACAGGGGCATGTTTAATTAATCCTGTGACACAAGCAACGACAACAAAGCTTTACACCTAACGACAGGAACACGCAAACTGTAAGGCGTTGGACTGCAGACATATAAGACCAGTGACACCTTAAAGAAAATGAGGAAATGTTTTTGTAATATGTGCCCAAATGTTTGTACTTAATGTTTCAAACTATATAGAGTTTGAAAATAGACAAGCCATCATCAGGAAGACATTTGACTTTGACAATGTGTGCATTTAAAGGGCTTGGGAAACTGAGTCTTCAACCTCTTGAATAGAATTTCAAGGAACCTCTCTCTATATTCAACCTCTGTAATAGAGTTTCAAACATTTCAAGGAACAGCAGCTTTATTTATAGAAGCATAGAATAATTAGGGTTGGAAAGGACCTTAAGATCATCTAGTTCTAACCCCCCTGCCATGGGAAGGGACACCTCCCACTAAACCATGTCACCCAAGGCTCTGTCCAACCTGGCCTTCAACACTGCCAGGGATGGAGCATTCACAATTTCCCTAGAAAACCCATTCCAGTGCCTCGCCAATCTTACAGTAAAGAACTTCTTCCTTATATCCAATCTAAACTTCCCCTGTTTAAGTTTGAACCCATTACCCCTTGTCCTATCACTATAGTCCCTAATGAGTAGTCCCTCCCCAGCATCCCTATAGGCCCCCTTCAGATATTGGAAGGCTGCTATGAGGTTTCCATGCAGCCTTCTCTTCTTCAAGCTGAACAGCCCCAAGTTTCTCAGCCTGTCTTCATACGGGAGGTGCTCCAGTCCCCTGATCATCCTCGTGGCCCTCCTCTGGACTTGTTCCAACAGTTCCATGTCCTTTTTATGTTGAGGACACCAGAACTACACACAGTACTCCTCCAAGTGAGGTCTCATGAGAGCAGAGTAGAGGGCAGGATCACCTCCCTTAACCTGCTGGTCACACTCCTTTTGATGCAGCCCAGGATACGGTTGGGTTTCTGGGCTGCAAGCGCACACTGCCGGCTCATGTTCATTTTTTCATTGACCAACACCCCAAAGTCCTTCTCTGCAGGGCTGCTCTGAATCTCTTCCCTGCCCAACCTGTAGCTGTGCCTGGGATTGCTCTGACCCAGGTGTAGGGCCTTGCACTTGTCAGGGTTAAACTTCATCAGGTTGGTATCAGCCCACCTCACAAGCATGTCAAGGTCCCTCTGGATGGCATTCCTTCTCTCCAGTGTTATCAACCAAATCACACAACTTGGTGTCATCGGCAAACTTGCTGAGGGCGCACTCAATCTCACTGTCCATGTCACCGACAAAGATGTTGAACAAGACCAATTATAAAACTGACAACCTGAGCAGTTAAGGTAGAGTGCCTACAATGTTATAGCTAATATATTTTTCTCACTTTCAGTGGCTCTTGTGTCCTTTGGGGTAGCACAAAACCCTCATTCGTGTCAGCAAAAGCCTTGCATTTTTTATGATTATAAAATCAGGACAGTAGGATTGTTTGTTTTTTTGGGGTGTTTTTTGGTTGATTGTTTTTTTTATTTGTTTTATTAAAAGAATATTAAAATCCTACTTATCATTTTACTGATAATCTGAAAAAGTTATTATTTTTTTTGGAAATAGTGAAGTCCACTCCTCATAAGCAACATTTTGTCCTACCTGGCTGCTTGACGGAAGATACAAAATTTTCAACAAAACTTGGTTGATTTGTAGTTAAGTATCATCTTAGCTAGACAGTTCCTTTCTTTCCGATTGTTGTCACTGACTTATGAAAAAATTCACAAAAACTTTACTGTGTTGGAAAAAAGAATCACTTGAGAAGTGTAACTTCAACAACCCGTGGAGATCTTGGAAAGGCTTGAAAGTCTGGGTGAAGAAAGAGTTGCCGTGGGTATGGTGCCATGGTGATGCTGCCTGCAGGTCACTTCTGCTCTGGTATTCACTGCAGACCACGAAACATCAAGGCAAGCAACTCTTGTAACATACCAGATCTTGGGGTGTCACTGAAAGTCAGAGAATTCTGAAATGTAATTGTAAAGCCAGCCTAAGTTTTCTGTGAAGATCAGGCTGATTAAAAAACTCACAACTCATATTCTCCAAATCTGACATTATGTGTACACAGATGTCTGCTAAAAATGATTATTGTAATAGCTTACTGCACTTCTTAAAAAGCACATCTTTTGACGGATGTAAGTGCTGATATGTGAGTGACTGTGATAGGTATGAGTGTCTGTGTATGCTCATACACATGTGCTTCTTAAGAAATTATATGAATCACTTAGCTTTTGACAGCTACACTGCAGCTTTCAGAAGTGCAGATGTTATTTGTCCATCAGAAAAGAAAATATTTATTTCAAGCCACAGGCATTTTCTGCATTGCAAAAGTAAAACATAACAGCAGTTAATACTTAATGTACACATGACGTAGTTTTGTCAGGGACAGAAGCATGGCTGAGAATAAAAGGATGAACAAATATGTGAATGCACGAGTAACATCTTGTGCCTTGGATAAAGCCAAACCTTAGGCATAAGAAATCTGGGCATCTTACCTACTCATAAGCAAATCCTGACAGTGGAGCTGCTTATTTTTCCATTGTTTTTTGACAGAATTCATGGAGGGTTGTGTTGGTGCTTTGTTTTGCAGTGGTTTTTTGTGTGAGTTTTTTTTTTTGTTTTGGTTTTTGGTGGTTTTGTTTGTTTGTTTTTTGTTTGTTTGTTTGTTTTTTTGGTTTTTTTTTTTTTGCATTAACAACTAAAGAAGCGAATCGCGTTTTGCAGCTTGCATGGGAAATGGCAGTGGGCTTCAGCCTTTTGCTGCATTATTCATAAACATATTGCTGCCATCTCGTGGGCAGCGCATGAGCCAGCACGGACAGCGTTGCGGACAGCAGACGAGGCCAGGACTGTCTGGGCTGTGGCCAGTGCCCCGGGGCTGTGCATTTCCCCAGGGATGACCAGCTCTGCAGAGAACAGGGGGCAAGCACGCCAATTAGCACCCACCGTCACAACGGGGAGGGTTTTTTTTTTTTAAGCATCCTTTGGCAAAATTCTTTTTTTTTTTTTGGTTTTGTTTTGTTTTGTTTTGTTTTTTCATCAGTGCTGCTGCAAACCTGTATTCTCTAACTTATGCATGTGCTAGTTGTTTGATGCTTTTAAATGGTGGTTATCTTCTGATCGGCAGGGCTGATAGGGCAAGAGTAAATGGCTTCATAAGATGGGCTGGTTCAAGATAAGCATGTAATGAGAATTATTGCTACAGATAGAATTTGGTGAACTTGATAAAGCCCTCTGATGTGAGGCCTTAGCACTGTGTTTTGTGTACTCATAAAATAGGGAAAATGGTATTTTCATAGTCCTGGCAATCAGCGGCTGAAAGGGAGTGCAGAAATGTGAAAGGAGCCTAGCTTTCCAGATTCTTTAGTACTTTAAGGTTTTGTGATTCTTCTGAGTGAAAACGGCTGAGTTAATTTAAAGGCATTATGTTTTCTGCAGCCTTATTAATGTACTTTAATATTAAAAAAAATATTGTTTTGATATGTGCCCAAACATTGCACATGTTTCCTTAATTTATCAAACTCTTGGGAAAAAAATAAAATAAAATAATAAAAAAAAAACCAACCAAAAAACACCAAAAAACAAAGAGAAAAATGAATACTAAATGAACTCACTCAGAGATAATCAAATCTGACTTGTTTACATGTTTGGTGCTGGTATTTCTGTATTCAGCCACTACATTTTTGAAAATCTTGGCGAAGTCACTTTACTCCATTCTTGTGTTTCTCTTTAATGAGTGAGGCAAATATTTGAAGTTGGCTGGGCACGGGGAGCCTTGGCTGTCCTGTCTCCGAAAGGCAGCACCTCGCATTTGTGTGCGAAGGGATGCCAGACGATCTGGTAGGGATTTGCTTTTTCTGTGTGAGAGTAATTTCTACTGCTGTCATTCTTTGGGGAGAGGATGGGTCTGGATGTTTCAGGGTGTTAAATGGACAATGGCAATTTAAATGCAAGGGGAGAAATGCAAATAGCGACCTGCCATCTCTTTTAAACAATATAAATCCTGGTTTTCAGCAGACCAGTCATTCTTAAACTATGATTCATGGGCCACAAATGGGATGGGGACACTTTTTGAAATGGTAATACAAGCATAGTTAGTGAGAAGACATTTAAGGTAATTACCTGATGGTACAAATGAAAAGAAAATCCAGAACATTTTCCACAAGGGAACTTGGCTTTTCAAAGCTCCTTAGGTTTATTGATTTTTAGGATACACCTCCAATTGATCCCATTTATAGAGTATTTTTATAGGGCTATGAGAGTTGTTAAAAATGTGAGCTTGAATTTAGGGGCTGGATTGCTTGAATTCTGTTGTGGAGTTTTTTATTCATTATTATCTTAGTTTGCGGGGATTTTGAGCTTTCTTTTTCCCCATTTTTTCTTTCATTGCCATTTCTCTGATTTGGGTGAATAAGTTCCTAGGAATTTCATGGTATTACGTCTACAATTGCATCTATAAAATGGTGATCTGAGAAGTTTAGTAAACATTTTCTTTGGCAAACAAAGTTGCAAGGAGGAGATGTGGTTTGCTTATGATTCCTTTTAAAAATAACTGTCTAACTGAAATGATCAGATGATTTAATACATAAAATCCACAGTACTTCAGTTGGCCTCCCTTTATTTTTATTTTGATGCTATTAATGATTGCTACAAATACATTATTTAATATTTTCATACTTGAAACCTAGAATGTCCTGCCTGCTAACAAGTCAGAATTTGCAGGTAAATTTTACAGATAAAGCTTTGGACTAATTTTCCAGGAAGAAAGTGTGCATTTGTATAAGTAAATATTTTTATGGGAGCACAAATTTAATTTATGAAAATGTGAGCCTATTACTAAGATTGTCTGAGTAATAGAACTATTATTATTTTCTATTATTTGTACATAGTCATCACTAGGTGGAGGCATACTTTACATATTCTATTGAACATGTCATCTGTTATGGATTGAGATGAATTGCATTGATACTGCATAGTTAAGTGAATGATATGCTTTTTAACCTTAAATGTTGAAGTAACCTATAGAACCAAATGCCCAACCCTCAGACAGACTAAGCAGACTTCTGCTTCAAACACTACTACTGCTGAAAAAAAAAATAAAGTTTTTTTAATCAAGGGCTGTACAGAGTTCCCTTGAATTAATTCAGAAACATCGTTCATGTGTGGTAAAGTTCAAAGAAGAAAACAAAGCAGGTGTCATGGAGAAAGAGATTGAAATAACAAACATCTGTCCATTTCAATACCCCATCCTGCGGTACTTTAATCAATGTACAGTGGATTGGCTGTTTTTTTTAACTTCTTTTAGTTATTGTAGCAAAGTCCATTCACAGTGCATCTGTATTTTCTCAGGTTACAGGGCTACCTGCTACAGATGTTACCCTCAGTCAAAATCTAACTTGTACAAAGACCTACCTCCATTGATGCCAGCGCACTGAGTTCGCACAGCTCCCCTGATTTAGACCAGGGGTAGATCTTAATACATTTGTGCAGGTACATATAACACCATGCTTATGTTTCTCTCTTGTGTTTATGAGCTTATAAGGCAGAGTCTGTGCAAGGTGGTCTTTGGTTAGCACAGCCCAAACCACATGTTTGAGAGGCCACGGAAGGAGGAAACTCTTACGTGTGAATGTGAGAGTCAGAGATCAGAACTGTCTCTTTCTCCATACTTTGAATGCTGTGTTATGACTCTTTGCAGCTTATAACATCACTGGCTTTTATTGTAGGAGAAAGAAGGCTCATGGTTCACAGATTGTAAAGAAAAAAAAATCCACTTTATTCAGAAAATAATCCTTATCTTTTTGAGTAAGACACAGATTCTCTATTAAACATGCTGAGAAGTGTGGGGGAAATACAGTTTTACACCTCTGTCATTTTTACGTTTTAGAGAATGTAATCAAGGTTGTTAGATTTATTTAGCTTTGTAGCTTCTTAGCACCGAACTGGTATAAGGGACATTGCAGTGGCCTCAGGCATTGTCACCTGCCTTAGAATGCTGTGCCACTGGGGTGGACTCTGCAATCCCTAGGGGCAGAGTCAGCCCCTTACGTCCTGGGGCAAGTGCCTCTCATCCCTTCCCTAAACAGGTCTGTAAAAACACTCTAATGCAAATGAAATATACACCCATATTTTTATTTTAATTTCTTGTATTTTTTTTATTATTTGGATTTTGAATAGCATTTTAATAATTGTATTCACAATCTAAAATTAAATAAACATTTTGTTTAGTGTTCACAGAATTGCCAACCAGTGCTCAAGAAAGGATGTCCAGCAATTCATCAGCCTGTAGAAAATAATTGCAGCAATACTTTGAAATGCATTGGTTATCGTTTTGTTTTGATTTATAGAATGTAAATAATCAGTTTGGATTCTTCTGTTTCAAATAACTTTTTTTGGAACAGAGGCTTTTGAATAAGTCCCTCAAACCAAGCTGTTACTCCTGGGAAATTCTGTAGTATGTTACTGGCACTTGAAAAATGCACACCTTGTGAGAAAACCCAGGAAAATTCTGTCAAACAGACTGATGGGGATGCCCAAGTTTGGAAATGCAAGTTCTGTTGGAAAACAATGGCAGCACGATTCAGCTGTAGATGGAGTGAAAAGCAACACGTTTTCACCATTGCATACATTTTTTTATTTTTTTTTTATTGTCATTCTAGGAACAAATACGCTACATGATTAGTTTAAAAGTGCAAAGTAAGGAACAAGAGAGAGTAATGTGTTGGAATATGACATAGACTTTACCCATGCAGGAAAGTGTGAAGAAATATGGTAAAATCGAATGTAAACAAAGAAATGGGGAAATTAAATGTGGGTGTGAAGAGCTATGTGCAGGGAGTAGGAAGAATGTAATCCAATAGTAGGAGATCAAAGGAAGGGAAGCCAATTTTTCCAAAGATGTAGTAGTAAGTTAGATGTAGCAAGGTAAAAGATCTGAACAAAGGGTCAGAATATCACAAATGGGAAAGGAGAAAGCATTAGATACAGTAAGGAGTGCACAATGTATTTATTTTGTTTTAAGGATCAGTTATTATCTCCATCTCCTGTTATTTCAGGGCTCTCATATAATTGCTAGAATTATTTTCTCTCTCTTTCTCTCCTGCACACACACTCTGTCTCGCTCCCCGTTCCAGGCAACACTTCTCCACTTGCGCAGATTTGAGGGGGTAGGAGGATCTCAGGGGTTCTTTGCAAGATGCTCGTTTCCCACCGCAGAGTGTGGCATTGCCAGGACTCTTCAGGGGACTCTCTGCCAGCTATCTTTAAAAGCTTGCAGAGGAGTGGGAGAAGATTTGCATACTGCCCAAGCAGGGCCAGATTTGAACACCTCTCTTTGCTTAATAGTGCATTAATGAGTAAATGACACCAAAATCATTACAACTTCTGTGGAGTAGGTGCTGCGCTATGTCAAACTATTAGGGTCTGTCCCTTATTTCTTTCCTCCCCCCCTTGTAAGATGCTCCCTTTTTAATTCAAACTGCAATTTCTTTTCACCTGCATTTCCCCCAGCCCCCAATTTTACCTTTCTCTGTTCTTGTTTTCGCTTACCCTCTATTTTACATTTTTGTATTTTAATAACATATTGTAAGTCATTTTTCTCCTGTTCTCAATGTGATGACAGTATATCCTGATGGAAAGATAATAATGCCCAAGGAGGTTTTCTTTTATGAATTCTGCTGGTGTTATTTTCACATGCACAAATATATCATCTTGATTTCTAGCTCTGGGTCATTTCATTGCTCTTGTATGTTTTGCTACGAGATGTTTCCTGTAATTAAAAGATTAGGTTAAATAGATTATTTTTGCTGCCCTGTCTACATAAATGTTCTGTTTCTCTGCCTGTGGATACTGGCTTTTGTGTTTTAAGGCAATGTTGTGGTACATGAAGTTGCATCATGTCTCCTTTGTATTTAAGCTGCCGACTTATTGGTAACAGAAGCAATCAAAAGAGACATTTACTGCCATTGCTTTGTAGGGTCAGTGAATTAACAGGTGCCAATAAGTTCTAAAGCAGTGTTTTAATAGTTTCTGAAGTATTTAATTAATGGACTTTTTAGAGGAGTGGTGACTGAGCAGACATAAGGCTGATAAATATTTCATGTTTGTATCTAGGGAACTTTTTCTCCCTTTCGTGTAATTTGAGGTGTTTGCTAATGGAAAACAAAACCTAAATTGTTGTGTAGCATGCAATCAATGATAAGCTGCTCTTAGATTGTTCAGGGTTTAGATACCTATCAGGATTTTATCAATATGTGCTGTGATACTCTGCGTTTATAGTCAGTTCGATTGAGAGAGCATTTTGGAGTTGGGTTTCTCTGGTACATCTACATGTCTATGTTAATATTTGGGGGCTATATCAAGCAGCCTCTATAAACTCAGTTACTCAAATATTGAGTGTGTGCATGGCTGTTTACTTGGGCTGCCACAGTTTCAGAAACTACCACCCAACAAGCAGTAATTACTAGAAAATGACTCCAGGTCCCAATACGCTTGTTGGTCTGCATGATATTCATGACACTTCCTTTAAAACATGATACCAGTAATCCTATAACTATGCTTAAAACTATTTAATTCTTATTTGATTGTTATAATAGACTATTTTTCTTTTCCTTAGAGGAACATTTCTCTTCCTGTTATTTTCCTAAATTCACACTCCTTACTCTTTATAAACCTACACAAAGCTAAGAAAAAAACCCAAATAGAATGCCCCTAAAACCAGTTGTGTCTGGGCTACATTTGGTATTTGTGTGTTTTCTCTTGTTCTTGAATTCCCTTTGTTCTATTTCCTTCATTATTTTCTGTTTGTGGGTTTGGTTTTTTCTTTGTTGTTGGTTTTTTTTTTTTTTTTTTTTTTCCAAACCTAACATCCCTTCCTTAAGGAATTATGTTTGCAACACAGCTAGTGTGGCCCCATTGATTAAAGACTGTTACCAGGCTTCTCCATTGGTACAACAATTGCAGTTATTCAGCACAGCTTTTGAAATGGCGGCATGGTGGATTGAAGCAGGCAGAGGGTATAGCCAGAGTTCAGGGTGAGAGATCACTGGGATTCGTATGGATTAGTCAACCTGTATAGTCAACTGCACATTTCTCTCCATTCATGCCTCTCTTAGCTGTGACTAAATGAGCAATTGCCATTCTGCTTGTCCTCAAATGCTAAAGCATGGAAGCGTCTCCAGCCAGTGGCTGGGTTCCCTGGCTGGGAGAGCTCTCCATTAGGTCTTGTGGTTGGAGCAGGTCTGGCTGTCCCACGGCACCGCTCATCTAAGCTTCATTAAGCTGTGCTCTGTGCTGTGCCATTGCAAGTTTAGAAATGCAAAAACAGTTGAGGAAATTGATTCTATTTGTTGTTGCAGTTCAATAGACGTCTGGTCCACAATGCTTGAGTACGCCAGGCTGTTTCAGCAGAGCCACCATTTACCATTGTTAGTATAGCAATAGCCTTGCTATCAGCTTGTAAGAATAAATTTTGTCATATTAGGAAGCAGAACTTGCAAGATCACAGAATTGGGGAATGTATTATTGAACGGCCAGTGCTCTTGCTGGTGAGAGCATGTGAGAGCGGCTCGACTTTGTTGATTTGGGATGTCACTTCTAATTAAAATGACCTGCTATTAGAGTAACAAAGATGTGCTTATTATATAATGTCCAGGCCTCTTGGCTACACACAAATTTAGCTAAGAACACCAAGATGTGGTGGTAACATTATTTTATGAATCGCTGAGCTAATAATAGGAAAAGATAGAGAGAAAAGATTATGGTGTGCTGCTCCCCACATGAGCAGGGAACAGAAAGCTTCCTTAAAAGTGGCTGATCTGGGGGGAGTTAAAAGTGCCAGAAACTTCTGACAGTATCTCTTATGTTACTTAAAGATTTGAACACATGTAGATCTATGGAAATGTGATACAGGGGGCAAAATGTTAATCACCAAAAAGACTGAATCTTTCAGAAGGTATAGCTAACATAAGCTATATATTGCAGATATAGTATACTATGTTCCATAGTGCACTTTTCTTCCTTCTCTCGCTTTTTAAACTGTCTTACTCCTACCCGCTTTTTCCTTCCCACTCTGTATCTTTATTAATTCCCTTGCTATTTGGAAATCTTCTCTGAGGACTATGGGATATGTCCATATATTATCTCTGAAGATGATTAGTGCTGGGTTTGAAGTCATCTAAGTCTTTTTCTTTTTTTTTTTCCAGTTCTTTAACATGGAGAGAAGAATGTGCTTATAATCACTAGATGTAAAATAATGGGAAATAGCAATAGTACTATAGCAATGGCCAATGTATTTGTCAGCTCGGGTGCAATGGTTCTGGTTTTCCGCTTAGTGAATGTGTACATGGCATGTGGAGGAAAGCAGTCATGTCTGTGAATTAGATGTATGCAAAACTGATAATGCAGTTATTGCAAATGTAGCTTATATTTACAATGTAATTAAAAATATACACCTGCCTTTTTGAAAATGCTGTTGTTTTTTTTGTTTGTTTATTTTCAGTCTTTTAGAGACAGTTGTGCCAATCTGAGTAAGTTGTACAATAACTTCATTTGTACAAACTCTCACTCTGTTACTTTTTGTTCATAAATGCAGTTAACAAGTTCTTTTGTACTTCTTTGAGTGTTAATTGATGTAAACAAAGTCTGCATTTTATCTAATCCCACTGAAGCTTGTTAAAATTAGAGATGTGCCAAATTATTCCAAGGCAGGTTGTAAAGTAAGTGAACCATTAGATCCACTGGCTCACAAATGGCATAGACAATGTGTGCTCTGTTTGCTTCTTTTTCAGGGACTGTTTATGTCAGAACTTTCAAATCACAGTTTTTTTCATCTTTAATATTGTGTTTAGTTAATCGGTATGGCAGAAGTATGATACAAGCAACAGGGCTGAATGTGACTAAAGCTGTTTCTAGAAAAGTCCATATATACACTCCTAAATGAACATATCTAGCTGCCAGCTCTGCTAATTTCTATATCCAGCATTTTCTTTTCACAGAGGTGTCCATTTGTTAGCATTTTCTCTTTGCAGGGATTGTGATTTGCAAAACTTGCTATTACTCAGGTGCCAATGTGTTATTTTGGTGATGGTAATCTGATGTATAAGGCACCATGCCAACCTCAGCTAAATCTCTAGGGCATAGAGTGAGCATTATGGCATTATTTCCGTGAAAAGGTTAATATATTAATACAACTGCATGGAACTGATGGCCCTTCTCTCCTACCTTGATAATTAGCTCCCATACCAGAAACTGTTCCCAAAAATCTTCTTCCTTGGGGCTTCTGAAATTTTGCTCTTCCACCTCTTTATCTGCTACTTTAGCTTGTCATTTGGAAAATTATTCTCTTCCATCTCCTGCCTCCTCTCCAGACTCCAAGACCTTTGAGTTTAGCAGGAGGGCCAGGAGACCTCCTTGGATGGATAAGGACCTGCTGAGCAAAATTCGAAGGAAAAAAGAGGCTTATAAAAGGTGGAAGCAAGGTCAGGCGGCCTGGGAAGAATACGGGGATGTTGCCCGGGAAGCTAGGGACCAGGTTAGGAAAGCTAAGGCCCACTTAGAATTAAACTTGGCTGGGGATGTTAAGGATAACAGGAAGGGATTTTATAGGTACATTGCCAATAAAAGACAGGTTAGGGACACCGTGGGCCCTCTCCAGAAGCTATCGGGAGAACTGGCTACCCTGGATTTGGAGAAGGCTGAGGTTCTTAATGACTTCTTTGCCTCAGTCTTTACCTGCAAATGCTCTGACCACACAACCCAAGTCTTGGAAGGCAGACGCGGGGACGGTGAGGGTGGGGACCCTGGTCCCACTGTGGGGGAGGATCTTGTTCGGGACCACCTTAGGAACCTGAATGTATACAAGGCCATGGGACCGGATGAAATCCATCCGCGGGTCCTGAAGGAGCTGGCAAATGAAGTTGCTAAGCCACTGTCCATCATATTTGAAAAATCATGGCAGTCAGGTGAAGTTCCCGATGACTGGAAAAAGGGAAATATAACCCCCATTTTTAAGAAGGGGAAAATGGATGAGCCAGGGAATTACAGACCAGTCAGTGTCACCTTTGTGCCTGGCAAAATCTTGGAGCAGATTCTGCTGGAAGGCATGCTAAGGCACATGAAAAGCAACAAGGTGCTTGGTGACAGCCAGCATGGGCTCACAAAGGGGAAATTCTGCCTGACCAATCTGGTGACCTTCTATGAAGGGGCTACGGAACTGATGGACAGGGGTAGAGCAGTTGATGTCGTCTACCTGGACTTGTGTAAAGCCTTTGACACTGTCTCACATGACATCCTTCTTTCTAAGTTGGAGAGACATCAATTTGATAGGTGGACCACTCGGTGGATAAAGGACTGGCTGGATGGCTGCACGCAAAGAGTAGTGCTCAGTGGCTCAGTGTCCAGCTGGAGACCAGTAACGAGTGGTGTCCCCCAGGGATCGGTGTTGGGACCGGTCTTGTTCAACATCTTTGTGGGTGACATGGATAGTGGGATTGAGTGCGCCCTCAGCAAGTTTGCCGATGACACCAAGCTGTGTGGTTCGGTTGATAAGTTGGAGGGAAGGAATGCCATCCAGAGGGACTTTGACACGCTTGTGAGGTGGGCTGATGCCAACCTAATGAAGTTTAACCATGCTAAGTGCAAAGTCCTACAGCTGGATCGGAGCAATGCCAGGCACAGCTACAGGTTGGGCAGAAAAGAGATTCAGAGCAGCCCTGCAGAGAAGGACTTTGGGGTGTGGGTTGATGAAAAAATGAACATGAGCCGGCAGTGTGCGCTTGCAGCCCAGAAAGCCAACCGTATCCTGGGCTGCATCAAAAGGAGTGTGACCAGCAGGTCGAGGGAGGTGATCCTGCCCCTTTACTCTGCTCTTGTGAGACCTCACTTGGAGTATTGTGCGCAGTTCTGGTGTCCTCAACATAAAAAGCACATGGAACTGTTAGAACAAGTGCAGAGGAGGGCCACAAGGATCATCAGGGGACTGGAGCACCTCCCGTATGAAGATAGGCTGAGAAAGTTGGGGCTGTTCAGCCTGGAGAAGAGAAGGCTATGTGGAGACCTCATAGCAGCCTTCCAATACCTGAAGGGGGCCTATAGGGATGCTGGGGAGGGACTCTTCATTAGGGACTGTGGTGAGAGGACAAGGGGTAATGGGTTTAAACTTAAACAGGGGAAGTTTAGATTGGATATGAGGAAGAAATTCTTTACTGTGAGGGTGGTGAGGCCGTGGAATGGGTTGCCCAGGGAGGTTGTGGATGCTTCATCCCTGGCGGCGTTCAAGGTGGGGTTGGACATAGCCTTGGATGGCATGGTTTAGTAGGAGGTGTCCCTGCCCATGGCAGGGGGGTTGGAACTCGATGATCTTGAGGTCCTTTCCAACCCTAACTATTCTATGATTCCATGATTCTATGATCCTGTGCTGGTAGAGGACAATCCCATTTATCAGCATAGTTGAGATACTGTGTCTGCGCTATAAACACAGAAGTCTATGCTTCTGCTCCAGCCCTCATCTGTTTCTTGCCTTGAACACTAAGTGGGTTCTTCGAAGTCTTCTCCTGCTTAACCATGACGACAAGCTCAACATGCCAGCTGCAGAGCTTGAAGAAGAGCTCTGCACTCAAATTCAGACATATGATGGTGGTCTTGTAGTAAAGCTCGATTTACTTAATTTCCATATTTCCAGTGCTACTCAAGTCCTTTAAAGCTTTGTGTGTTGTTTCTTCCTTTATGCTTTCACTGTAGTCTCCTAATGATAGACGTGATGGATTTGCTCCACGCATACAAAGTGCCTGACAATATAAAGTACAAGACTGGAGATTTGTGTTAATACAAATTGTAAAAACTTTATCATAGGATCATAGAATAGTTATGGTTGGAAAGGACCTTAAGATCATCTAGTTCCAACCCCCCTGCCATGGGCAGGAACACCTCACTCTAAACCATGCCATCCAAGGCTATGTCCAACCTGGCCTTGAACACCGCCAGGGATGAACCATTCACAACTTCCCTAGAAAACCCATTCCAGTGTCTCGCCAATCTTATAGTAAAGAATTTCTTCCTCATGTCCAATCTAAACTTCCCCTGTTTAAGTTTGAACCTGTTACCCCTTGTCCTCTCACTACAGTCCCTAATGAAGTGTCCCTCCCCAGCATCCCTATATGCCCCCTTCAGATATTGGAAGGCTGCTATGAGGTCTCCACGCAGCCTTCTCTTCTCCAGGCTGAACAGCCCCAATTTACTCAGCCTATCTTCATATGGGAGGTGCTCCAGTCCCCTGATCTTCCTCGTGGCCCTCCTTTGGACTTGTTCCATGTCCTTTTTATGTTGAGGACACCGAAAGTATCTCTCCTTGTTTTCAAGTTTTGTTTAAAATTGTAAAAGGAGACAAGGAATGAATACCCTGTGATTTCATGTTTTATAGTATCTCAGAGCAATTGTTCCTAACCAGAAGTTTGATTCTTAAATGCCAAATGTTTTCTGTGGCAAAGGTATTGTATTTATGCAGCAGGAGCGTACACTGCTGCCCTCCAGGTGAAGGAAAGCAAATCTTGAGAGAAGATGAGTGTAGTGCTGAGGATTTTCTTGGACCTTGGGAACTGGCTAGGTAGATCCACAGAGGAGCTGTGGTACCTAACTAGAAATCAGATCCATAAATACCCTTATTGACCTACCTTGCAGTGACTCCGTTTTAGCTTAATCTTTTGGGCTTTTTTCACAAGCAAAAATATCTTATGGACAATTGTTTTATCAGGTAAAGCTGAGATAATATGGTGATGCATGTTAGACAAGACACATCTCAAAGATCAATTTGTATAGACATTTCTCTATCTTATCTTTCATAATTCTCTCTTTTTTTTCTAGTTGCCAGCACGATAGTATCTGATCTTTCTAGCAAACAGGTGGCTCTTGCAGAATGCTTTACAATCAGTCAGACTTTGGCTCCGTCTAATTTGCTTAATCATATTAATTAATTACTTTTGTAAATGTCAGAAAAGTTCAGCACGCATTTTACTTTTTAAAGAGATTTTTGTCGATCTTTCTAGTAAATGTGTAACTTTGAAATATCTGCAGTATTCTTACTGAAACTCAGATTATTCATTACAAATAAACTATTCATCTTCCTCAGTCTTCTTTTACTTAGCAAATTGACTTAGATGTCTACAAATTTATTTCATATTTTATGGCAATTCAATCAGGTGATGCCAGCCAATTTCAATGACCTGTTCTGCTAGTTGCCTAATTTATTTGGTAGTTGCAGTGGGACATTGTTGCATTCAACATAACCTCTGATTGGAGAACAAAATATTTTTAATGGTAGGTAAACACTATAGACTAGAAATTATTCCGCTTTGCACAAATGCCTTTTACTTCTGTATACTAAAACTTGTTTGCTGAAGAGTGTTTTTTCAAGTATTGGACACCCCAAAACTCAATTTTAGAGTAGGTAACAGAAAAGGTCACGTTACCTCCTAAGGTTAGAACTTATGTAGGTGTTGTGAGCATTCTGTCTTGACCAGTGCTATTTGTTAACCAAAATGGTGACACTGTATTCTTGATTTAATTAATAATATTAATGAGAGGTTGAGAATAGTCACAGTACAAAGGTTGATAGTTTTTTGCAGTACTGTTTTTCTACCTTTTGTTTAATTTTGTTTATCTGTGTTTGGATGATATGTGGCTGTTTAGTAAGGCTCAAGAGAGGTCAAAGCATGGGTGATACTTTGAGTGACAGATCTGAAAATAAGAAATACTGAGACAATATAGAAATCTACAGTCACTGAATTGTAGCAAGCCTAGGTGAAATGAAAGAAAACATATGTTCCTACCTCAAGAAGCCTTAGGTGATCAGTTGAAATAAAGCCTAATTTATTAACAAATCTCCAAATGGTGCTTTTCCTTACATCTGACCATCTTGTACATTTACCATAATTTCTTTGTGCTAACACATTTTTTTACTAATGGCATCTGATGCGTGCAGTCTCCACTGCGAGTCTGGGTGTAGACAATATACTCCAGATGTGCATTGTAAGATCACTGTCCTGCAGCAATAAGCCCTTCTGTTCCCATCTGTAACAATATTTAACTTTGAAGAGGACAGTGATGGTTACTAAGAATGTCTCCTTTCTTTGGTCTGCATGAAAGCTTGAGACATTTAAACTAGCAATAAGTGAACAGGAGAAGCTTAAAAAAGAAAAAAAGTTCTGCTTCATTATATTTAGGTTAGCCATCAGCTCTCCTCTTAATTAAAGATGAAGCCAACTAAAAGAAGCAACTGTATCTGCATGCGTATGGCTGTACACATTTACACATGTAAGTACACTCTTGACTAATGACATTTTTAGGTTGCAGATCCTGATGATACCAGGAGAGCATCAACCCGGCAAAGGTGACTTTCTTATTTCTTGGTGGTTTGCTCACTGTAGTAGTTAGCTCAAGTGACAAGGGCACTATCTATGCAGGTATATGTATAGGTCTTTACAAAGAAGTGGTCCATGAATTTAGGCCTGGAATTGTTAACAAATTCTTTTAGTCATGTTGCCTAAACCTGGTAATTCATCCAACCAGTATGTTTTGAAGGAACATAATTTTTCTACACCCTTTTGTAGAGAAGGCTGTTCTGGTTCAGAGTGGAGTATGTGCTCAACACCAGCGGTATAATCCGTAGCAACAAGTTGCAGCCGGCATATAGCCCTTACATTTTTATCACCATCAGGTTTATTCCCGCACCATAGATGCTGCTGTCTCAGAAACAGTCTTACGAAGTAATCCTTTGAGGATTTCATTGTTATATGTATGCTTGTTCTGCTGTACTGTTAATACTGTTCAAGCTACTAGTTTGGATAACATCTAATTTCCCAACTATTCATGGAAGTAGTAGGCATTATAGAGAGAAAAAGTAAGCTGAACATGAGCATAAGGTTTTGTCTTAATTGTCCATAATTTTGTCTCTTTTATTCTGAGAGATAGCTGTGTGTGTGATTTTTATGATGAAACCAAATGAAGGTTACACCAGAACTTGGCCTCGTTTACTTTAAAGTTCACTAAATCTCACCAGTCCTTCACTGAGCATGGGGTAAATTTAAGCAGAAGGAGGCAGATTTTGTGTGGATCTGGACCAATTGATGTTTTTTTGGCAGAAACAATAGAAAACATATTACACTGTGTTTTTATGTTTGTTTCCTCACACTGTGTGGTTTTGTCTGGTTTCTCTGCAAGCAAGGTTCAAGCTGGCGAGCCATGCAGTTTCCTTTTGATTTCTTTGTTGTTCATTTATTGGAATTTGAGATTGGAAGCAGATACAGTGGATGCAAAACCAAGCGAGCCAAGATGTTTTCAGTCTGCCTGTGCAGCCCTGTCTAAAAGCTCAAGTCATTGAATTTTATACAACAGTGATATTAAGCTAATTCTTCCAGCTCTTCTGGAATGTATATTTCCATTAGGATGGATATATTCACATAAACTAGTTAATATTCTTCTGAACTGGAATGTAATTACTCACTCAAATTAACCTTTCAAAATATTGACTAAAGGGGTTATGACATTCTGATCCTTCATAAGGGCATGGTCAACAATTCAGAGTTTGTCAAGATTCAAGATGTAAGCACATGAAGTGGAGTATAAACACAGGTTACGTATACTCCATCTGCAACAATAATATTTAAAAAACTTCATCAGTATAATATTGCTTGACAGAATAGCAAAAGATAAACTAATATTTTTAGTTCAATCGCATAAAAGCATTTTAAAAATAGTACTTACCATTTGATCATGCATTATTTTCCTGATGAAAGAACACGTGGAAACTGTAAGAAATGATAATCTAACATAAAATGTACAAAAGTACAAATTTTATGCAAGTCCTCTAGACAAGCCAATATGGCAACCAGTATAACATACCTTGCTGCACACTAGCGTGCTTTCAGGATCAGACCTTAATTTTTTTTTTTCATATTGTTAAAATATATTTGATGTCTACATACAGGTCTAGGCAAAATGCTGTGGCACCAGTGCCTTCACATCTGAAGCATTTGTTCAGCATCTGGCTCCCACCTGCTGCTTCATTTAATTACTAAACATCAAACGCTGTTTTACTCATATCCAGACTTTGAGGGCGCAAAGGATAGTCCTTGTGCTCCTTTAGGAGCCTGCCATGTTCATCATTGGCATTGTCAGATTTGGAGATTTCTTGCAAACCTTCTCCTACAATCCTGTGCATCTGCTACACTTCCTGAGCAGTGCAGGATGAGTGAGGTGAGGGTGAGCGCCAAGACCAAGCAGCTCTCCTTCATGTGCACATAGACTAGTATGAAGCTCGGAGGAATTTTTTCCTGTTTTTTTCTTTAAGAGAAAAAATAATAATAATAAAAAAAAGACCCTCTTCATAGCTAAGAGGACCAGAGTGCTTTATCTATTGTCTGTCCCACTTTATGTACTTACCCCACTGTCTTATACAGGTGACTTGGTGTGGGCAAAGATGCTGAGCCTTTCTTTCTGTTGGAATAAGATACTAAGATCTCCATTCTTCTACCTTTAGAGAGAGGAGTTGTGCAATCTTCAGCTTGTGAGATTTGTTGGGGAGCCGCCTGGCACAGTCAGGAGCATCCATCTCCAGTTTTTTGCTGCATGGAGCTGCTGTCACTTTGAGCTTCCACTGTATTTTCACAAAGTGCAGTGGCATTGCCCTTCCTTAGCTTTGCAGGAATAAGGAAATGCTCCTAGATATATACTGGTGGTCAGAGGAAGAAGAACAGTTTCACAACTGTGACTGTTCCTCTTAAAAGTGTATTTACTCACATTGCAGCCCTCCTCAGCATGGTATCTCTGAGTTTCAGGTGGCAATGCTTGTTCGCAGGTAGCATGAAAACTGCCTAGGGGTGGGCATGCTTGGGCACATCTGCTGGCTACTTAAGAATTTTAAAAAAATCTGAATTTCAGAAATAACACCCAGACTGAATATGTGCAGAGTAAACATGTCTCAGAGAACAGAAGCTGCAGGTGAATAATCTTTTTTCTGTTTGTACATCAGCTGGAAATACATATATGCTTTGTTACAGAGGTGTTACTCTTTAATATTTTGGTTGCTTTCCTTTAACTCATGGTGATTTTGAGATGTTACGTAGATGTGTTGTAACAAAAAAATGTTAAATCTTAAAAGAAAATTAAAAGCAAACTTTCCTAAAAATGTTATTTTCCTGCATAGATTAATGTGTCAAGCTAATGATAAATATCAGCAGTATTTTCAGAGCAAAAATACTTTAGATAAAGTGCAGAAACAAAGAAAATACTTTGGATATGTTAGGATATAAGTGAGTTAAGAGTCTTTGATAGCGGTTACTCTGCTAGTCCAAATAATGACTAATTACCATGGCAATCCTTATGTTCTGTGCCATACGGACCCCACCATTCTTACTTACAAACACTAATGGCAAATATACATTGCAAACAGATGCCATGTGCACATATTATTTTAAAAGACTTTTAGGAAAACAAGATTGCTGGTTGTTGGATAGAAGCAGAGCACCAGTGATTCCCATCCCACAAGAGAGTCCCCATCTGTGCCACCACTGCAAGAGGGCTGGGGATAAAGTGAGAGAGAAAATACTGGCTTGGGTTTGATCACAGATCACCCTCTCCAGGTAAAGCTTTTCTGTGACACTAACGCACTTTGGTCTTAAAATACTAAGTCTGAACAGGCTGAGCTGCTCCTAATTAGCCTCCAGCTGATAGTGGTCCTCAGTTCCTGGGGAATAGCTCTGAAACTGAAACTGCTAGATGGTTTGGGATTCCCTGTCTGAGCGATTGTCTGGAGGACAACATTTTAGGTCTTTCCACCCCCAGAAACACTTTTTTCTCTGCCTACTCCAAGCTAACTTCTGCTCAGCACAGCCTGCTTGTCCCTGGCTAGACCGTGCGAGTCCATGTCAGTTCAAGTCACCTTATGGTAGCTTTGAAATAAAAAATGAAAACTACAGATTTGTAATCCAGGCTGGTGCAGCTGTACTGTGAATGGGGGGAATGAGGACTGTGCTGCAACACAAGTGCTACCCAAGTACAGCTGCAGGGTAGGCAAGTACTCCATGGAGCAGGGCTTCTGGGCAGGCTGCAGCCACCTCAGTAATCCCACACCTGTGCACTTCCAGCAGAGGCTCAGTGTAAAACTTTGACTCCAATAACAAATCAGTTGAGGAGGAAAAATTAGCCTACAGAAAACAAGTATCTTTTGAATAACAAATGCCCAGTAATTTGAAAAAGTGTAATTAAATTCTGGCAAACACGGCACCCATACTTGCAAGAACACCTTGCTTTAAAAGAAGAAAACAAGGAAAGAAAAAAATAAAAGGGAAAAAACTTTGGCTTGCAAATTATTGCTCTGGATCTTTCCATTGTCTTCTGGTTAACCATCACCAAATCTTGTATAAAATGGAAACAGAGGTCTCTTTAGACCTGATTCTGGAGATCAGGGGTTTTAGTCCAGAGAGTCTGCATAAATGCTCAACCTAGTGAGAAACTGCCACCATGCGCAGCATCTCCCACCACACAGTTTAGCCATGCTGCTGGCAGTACTGGTTGGTACCAGGAGCTGGAGAGACTGTGGTCACAGCTACTGCCTAGCAAAGTCAAGGGACACACTAACAGTAGCTCGGCTGCGGTGGCCAGTGGCAGATCTCTACCACTTGACACAGCTTAAGACAAACATGTCGGAAGAAAATTGATATGAAAATCAATCTGTGAGCAGCTTTCTGCATTTAGAAAGTTTCTGTCTGATATCTCTGCCTTTTTCCTGTTTTGTGATTTTGCAGAATTAAGATATTGTCTTTGGTAAGAGAATCTTTTCTTTAGCCAGAAAATTCTATAAACAATCCTTAGTAATATGAAAGTTTGTATCTTAAATACTGGTGAAAATTATTTCTAGTTAGAACTGCCTCCTAATAAGTTGATACAACCACTGCAGTGTCAAGGCATTTATAACCAGTGACTCTATGGTAATTCCTGAAGCATCATGAGATCTTAATTAATGAAGCATGGCTAAGAACTTGCCAACTTTTAATGGAGTAAACGTGTCAAGCAGAAATGTTTTTTTTCTCCTAAAATATGAAGTTTTCAAGGCATCGAAAGAGAAAGGCCTACTGTGACCTTATAATTGTTCAAAGGGGTACCTTTAGGGTATCCAAATATTTCAAAATCTGCTCTTAAATTTCCCCTAGTTACCTGCCCCTCCTGTCCTGCATGTTAGCCCTACATTTTTATTTCTTTCTAGCACTGGACTACTGGGCCCTTTAGAATCATGCTTACTCTACACATTCTTCCAGACAGTCTTTCACACTTCATAAGGCTCTGAACTATCATTAATTAGGAGACATTTCCTCCTGAAAGTCCCCTATATCTCTCTGATGGCGCATGAAGAGATAGATATATCCTCACCAAATGAATAGTTTCTCCCTGTTGGTCATTATCATTGTGGGACAGCAAAATCTGTCCTGGTGTCACTGAACATGGGTACAAAGAGTAAACTTGCAGAAAATGTTTGTGTATCCAAGGGCAAAGAAGTGTTTTGTTTCGATATGAGTTTATGCGTAATATCTGTGTTTAGTCAAGCCCTACTCATGCCACCACCAGCTGCTATTATATTGTTTTTTAACAAATTCCATTATTTATGTTTCTAGTTGCATCTTTTATAAAAGGTCCAAGAGTCAATATGACATGTTATTATTTTCAATGCATTCAATGTTTAACCTTCATTCCTTTTCTTTTTTTTTTTTCCTGTTTTAACTTCTGGGTGAAGATACTGCTGGATAATTATTTACACTCTTAATACTCCTTTTAATGCTTCTCTGTATGGCAGAAAACCACCTGGTTTTGCCACGCTATCAATAGGGTAAAGCCCAACGTAAAAAAGCCTTCTTTTCATGAGCCTTGAAGACATTTATCTATGTTATGTGCATTCGGATACTTAGGAATCTTTTTTTATCTCTCCCACAGGACATTATGGGATATTTTCCTTGTATATCTTAGTGGGATTGCTCAGCAGTGTACCCATTCCTTCCACCTCCAACTTCACCTGAAAGACAAAATCCTAAAGACCTTGACACAATACTGATAAATACATGGAATTATTAAAGTTGCCATCTCAGCAGAATAAGATTGCTGCTGCCTTTGTTCTCAGGGGAATACATATTTCACCCAGTAGCAAGACACCCAACTGCTGCTACAATCAAAACTCTCTGAAATGCCTTTAAGCTAATCATCTTTGAACATAAGCCTTTGTTGTTAAATCAGGGAGCTTCTAGATACAAGGCACAGAAACCTTTTTTGTTTTTCTCCACCTTGCACAAAACAACTTTAAGCCTGTCACTGCTGACAGTAAGGTTCAGTGATCTGTCAACATTCACCCCTGATAAAGACAGTGAGAGAAATCTGTGGCTCTGGAGAGTTCAGTAGAGACCAAACAGTATGTTTGCAAAAGAGCATTTTTATATGTTTTCTTGTGACAGCGCTAGTTTAACAGAAAAATAGTTGGAGTGTGCCAAAAAAAGGTAAAAGAAAGAAAAGAAAAAAAGGGAAAAATAGAAAAGAGAGAAGTAGTAAGTTAGGCTAGCATGACATGATGGATCTGGGCTATGACAAACAGAATTGGAAAAAAACTTCCCTGGGGATCAACTATACCAGGTTTGCTGAATTGTATTTCTTGATTTCTTACTGTGCAACAGTGCTTTTTAGTGTTAGATTGACTAGGCTTCAGAATATTTTAAAAATTGTACAAATCAAAATCCATGTAGCTTAAAAATGAAAGATGTAAAAGGTTTAGGAGTTTGATGTATTGAAAGGCATTCTGTATTCCCTCATGTGAGTATTAAATGTACACTTTGTCTCTTTGATGAATTTTAAATCTTTGTGGATTGCAACATGCACCACAGCAGTTTAGGGGGTATAAACCTTGGCTGAAAAAAATGTGTAGAGGATATGCTATGGTCAGGCTTCAAACTAAGCTATTCTTCACTTTTTCTGATTTTCCTAGGTGCTGCAATACATACTTAATTGAATTTATAAAGAGCAAAGTAGGAGCAGTTGGAGAAGTATCTTGAAAAATTCCTCTTGGAGCCAGCTAATCCTGACTATATTAAAGGCAGGGAGATTTCATCTTGTTTTAATTTCAGTGTACTATGAAAAAATAACAAAATATTTATGAAGAAAGGACAGGCAAAAGGGATCAGAATATTTTTGA
The DNA here is from genome assembly GCA_039720435.1 of Amazona ochrocephala. NCBI lineage: Eukaryota > Metazoa > Chordata > Aves > Psittaciformes > Psittacidae > Amazona > Amazona ochrocephala. The sequence continues at coordinate 38,047,026 of CM077881.1, forward strand.
ATAATAAATGCCTTTATTCAAACCTACTCTCATGTCAAACAAGGGTCTCACTTGGTGACAAGCAGTGTGAGAACAAAATGCTTTAGGGGCTTGAAAAATAATGTTAGATGGCATTCACCTCAAAACCTCCTGTTTCTAGGTACCTCAAGGGAGACACCTATCATAACAGGCCACCAATACATGTTTTACTAAGCTCTGTTGTGTCTCCTAATTTAATCGTGCTTTCCAGTGATCAAAATATCCTCCTCCACTGCAGCAACATTTTCTACAACACACTTCTAAGGTGCTCATGAGCACAAAACTCTAAGATGTGAAGCGAAAGGTATGAAATCTAAGCTAAGTGTCATATCTGTGCTTTTATGAGGATGGTTTTGAAGGTATGTTATGGGTATGCCCAGTGCAATTGAAGAGCTGTTTTCATTGGGAAGGGTCAGCTGGATCAGTAAGAGTAGAGGGTGAGGGTGAAGGAGGGAAGACCAGCCCAAACCTTTCTATATAGGTTTGGTTTTGTTCAAATCAAAACAAATTGGTTCCAATTTCCTCACTCCTCTTGAAAAGTTCCCCTTCTTTTCTGCTTTAGTATTGAAATGTTTACTGTAACTTGAACTTCTGATATCAAATTTTGAGTTTTTAGGGGATTGGAGAAAAAGAGACTCATGATTAAGCTCTAAGTAAAAAAATCTTGTGATCACATAGAAACCTAATGGTAGGTGCAGGACTGAGCCTGAACAGATACTGAGTGGTAATGAATGTACACAAGACTTATTTTTCAGATCTTGCTATGAACATTAACTGATTAATATTCATAGCCATTTCCTGATATAGAAAGGTATCACTGCACTTGTTCGCAGCTGGGGAAGTCAAAGATGTAAATACACCGGGGGTTGGACTAGATGATCTCCAGAGGTCCCTTCCAACCCTAACAATTCTGTGATTCTGTGATAGCCAGGAAAGACATAAGGTATTAAACACCCAAAAGAGTTACTCTTTCTAGATCCAAGGCTATGCAGGTCCTACAAAGTAGTGGGAGTTGTGTCTTCAGCTGAAGTACCCCCTATATATGCATGTATGTGTGTGTGTGTATGTATATATATATATATATATATATATAAATACACCAGCAATAAATTTTAAGAGGCATAAAAGTCTTCTGCTTTCCATGGCCTTCCAGCTTGTATCATCAAAGGTCACCTGTGAGATTATAAGTAAATTCTGGACTCTGTGAGGGGGATAGTGGTGCTGTTGCCAATTGCTTTGACTCACATTATCAGGCATGGTACTGCCAATCACTATGCTGATGCCTGTCAGGTTTCTGCTGCTGCCAAGCAGAATGTAAAATTGACAGGGAATATTACAGTGCTCGTCAAATGCTGTGAGATACCTCTGTCTTGGGGAAAGCAGGCACCTGTGGTTACAGACAAGGATCAGGACTCAGGAACACTCCGTTGCTCCCTTTATATTTTTTTGAAGCTTATTTATTTTAGAAATTAAGTGTGCAGTTCACCCATATTGAGATTCTAATTATGAAATGGATATTTCCACAGATTGAGCTAGCATCATGTATTTTTTCAATTCAAGACTTATGCAGAGATGTGAAATAAAACCAGAATGGGATTAAATTTTTGACAGTGGAAACAATACTCATTAATTCTGTAGTCTAAAGTTGAAAAGTTGATCTGTATCTTTTTATAATATGTACCATGGTCAGTTCCAAAAATCTGTCTGTGTGTTTCTTTTCTATTTGACATGGTTTCTCAAATTTCAGGAAGTTCTTTTCCACCTATTAGTGTATACTTAGGTCTTTCTGCATTGAACCAGGTTTTATGTTTGTACAGCTATCTATAGGGTGATTCATTAATCATCTGTAAAACGTAGGGTTTCGCAAATGTAAAGTGCACAAAAACTACAGCGAGCTGGACTTGTGGATTTCTGATAGGACAATAACATGACAAAAATACTTTGCCATTGCAACCTGACACTATGTTTTCTGTAGAGCAGAGAAGACTCATGAATACATTTCAGAGAAGTCAATAGCTTCTGCAGCTATAGAGAATTATTTAATTAAATCTGGAAGCTTTTGAGGAAGTCATAAAAATGAGGTTAATATGTCAGACTAATAAATTCTATATAATTAAGTTCCCCAAATATAGAAATTTCAGAACACGATGCTAAACATATCACAGTAGGGAATCAGTTTATTCAATCTTAACGTTGTTGCATTGTCTCCAGGAGTTTCCATTGGTGTCACAAGATTATTATGACAGCACCATTAAATCCCATTCAAATGAATGGCAAATTAGTGTCATGATGGTAACAGCTGCAGCTAAGAGCTGCTGTCTATGATCAGTAGTTATTTTCAAAAACGTAGATATTTTGCTGTTACAATAATTATATTTTCTCTTTACACATGTATACACTGCAGTGAAGAAACCTGAGTTTTCAAGGCACAGTGAAAAACAACACAGCAAAATGTAAAATCTATGGTGATGTTATTCTGCAAAATCTTCACCATTCCAGCTCCATTTGTAATATTTTTTCCAGGTGTGTAAAAAGCCTTGGGTGAACAGATCAGATATATTGCTAGATTTTAGCACCATCAACTGATAACTGGTATGTTGTTATCTCCATTTAGTCTATTTCCATCTTCCCCATTCCCAGAGGACAGATCATAAAAGACTTTTCGTCAAGCTCAGCAGCCATAGTGATGGTAGGATGGAGATGATGCCAATGGCAAGTAGAAATGAATTTAATGACTTAGAGTACTCTGAGCTTCTTCTTTGATACCTGTCCACCCTTGATCACTTTCCATCCTTAGTTGTAGCTATACGGCACATCTCCATCTACCTTTTCATGTACTGCTGTACTGTTTCAAGAGAGCACGTCTGTTAAAAGTACTCATCTCCTAGCATTACATACCACAATTTTTCTTAAATCCTAATGGATTCAATAGTGACTTTAGGATTTGAAACTTTAAACAGGCTTTCTCTTATATATTAAACATTGAGATCACTGCAGATATGTGAAGAAACTTATTTAGATTTATGGTTATATATTTCACATATATTCTTTTATTTCATAGCAACTGAAAATATTTCATAGATAATATCAAAAAGAAAGTTGAGAGTTCTTTATGAAAAGGTCCATGTCTGAAACATATCTATCCATATCCAAAATATAATATCTGCATGCTTTCCAGGGCAGATTTAGATTAGTATGCATCTATCAGGACCAAAATAAAAGGCTAGATATATTTAATACTTTAAGCTCTATGCTGGGGGTGTTGCAGAGTGGTTATTTTGAAATCTGTGTTGGTTTATGATTAATAGTTTAAGTAACTCTCTCAGTGTGATCACAACTTTATGGTTTTTTAGTAGTGTTTAAGCTGAATGGTTGTTTTTCTTCATTATGAAGATTTCAACTTTTAATTTAAATAGTTGGAATTACTTACTACCTGTGTAAACAATTCACATTCTGCCCTAAAGAATTTGGACATCATAATAGTGCAGTAAAGTGCACTATTAACTGCACTTTACTGCACTATTAAAGTGGCAATGCCACTTTAAAGTGGCATTGTGTACTTTAAAGTGCACTGTTATGTGCACTTTACTGCACTGTTAAGGTGGCAATGCCACTTTATTCCATTTGCAAGGAGTAAAGTGCCATTTTACTCCTTGTGCACATGGTATGGCCCATCACTCGTCACCTGTATATATATCCTTTCTCACACAATACAATCTTCTACAGTATTTCTCCTTCCTGGCTTCAAATAGTTCAGATTGCTGAGATTTAGGAGGTCAATTCATTCATTCCTGCTGCTTCCTTTGGGCATGTTAATGGCCACTGTGCTCTTAGGAGAAAACCTGTAATGTGAGCCTTACAGTCGTATTCCTGGGCACTTGGGAACAACAGCTCTTATGTGCAAATGGAAAGTAAGAGCCTGTTATAAACAAATTAAATACTGTTTTTAAAAATACAAATATTATTATCTGCCAAAATTATGCCAATCTCAGGGAACCAGTTGGTGGTAGAAAGTGCAATACAAGATATGTTCTAAATAGGTATACTGTGCATCTCTCATGTAAGTGTTCTTTGACGAAAAGGCAGTTTGTATGAGATACCTAGATTGAGTTTCTTGTAAGGCAGCTGTTTTAGAGGATACAAACTGTTTCTCTCAGCCACCTGTTTCCTTTTATTGTGTTAGGACTTCAGCTTGTTGGGCCAGCCTGTGTGAAGAGATAAGGCAGAGTCGCTGTATTTTGATTATAAGGGCATACTTGTTCATGCTTTTAAATACTAGTGGAAGGACTTCAGCAGGGTAACCCCATGCGAATTGGATGAAGCAGCTGGTTTTAGTATTAATTTCAGCTACTTGTGGTTTTGTGCCTTGGTACACCACCATGTCTTTTTTACTTGCCTTGATATAAGAAGAGAGTTAAACTAATTTTATCTGTTTAAACTGCAGCAGAGCCAAAGAGGGGAAAAAAAAATCTACACTTTACAATAGAGAAGTATTCATCAAGGGTCTTCAAAACAGCACCATGCCTTATCGTTACTTGTGCCTTGTGTGGTCCTTTGCACAAAACCAGTCTGATTATTTTTCTTCTGTTTTGATATATTTTTCCTCTCAGGCTGCCTTGGTGAATCCTTGCATAAGGTATATCGTAAGAACAAAGCAAGTGCCCATTGGGAGAGATGGGTTTTGTGGTTGTGGCAAAGGAGCTCAAAACACCATAAAAATATTAGTATAGCTGCAAACAAAAAGTATTTTATTGTTGGTAGCTTAAAGTATGCTTGGCAATATTCGGAAATACCACCAAATCATGAAACAGTGAGGTAGATAAACTATATTTCCTTTTTTGTAGGAATATTAAAATAGAATCATAGAATCATAGAATAGTTAGGGTTGGAAAGGACCTCAAGCTCATCGAGTTCCAATCCCCCTGCCATGGGAAGGGACACCTCCCACTAAACCATGCCATCCAAGGCTATGTCCAACCCCACCTTGAATGCCGCCAGGGATGAAGCATCCACAACCTCCCTGGGCAACCCATTCTGGTGCCTCACCACCCTCACAGTAAAGAATTTCTTCCTCATACCCAATCTAAACTTCCCCTGTTTAAGTTTAAACCCATTACCCCTTGTCCTCTCACCACAGTCCCTAATGAAGAGTCCCTCCCCAGCATCCCTATAGGCCCCCTTCAGGTATTGGAAGGCTGCTATGAAGTCTCCACGCAGCCTTCTCTTCTCCAGGCTGAACAGCCCCAATTTTCTCATCCTATCTTCATACGGGAGGTGCTCCAGTCCCCTGATGATCCTTGTGGCCCTCCTCTGCACTTGTTCTGACAGTTCCATGTCCTTTTTATGTTGAGGACACCAGAACTGCACACAATACTCCAAGTGAGGTCTCACGAGAGCAGAGTAAAGGGGCAGGAGCACCTCCCTCGACCTGCTGGTCACACTCCTTTTGATGCAGCCCAGGATACGGTTGGCTTTCTGGGCTGCAAGCGCACACTGCCGGCTCATGTTCATTTTTTCATCAACCCACACCCTCAAGTCCTTCTCTGCAGGGCTGCTCTGAATCTCTTTTCTGCCCAACCTGTAGCTGTGCCTGGCATTGCTCCGATCCAGCTGTAGGACTTTGCACTTGTCATGGTTAAACTTCATCAGGTTGGCATCAGCCCACCTCACAAGCGTGTCAAAGTCCCTCTGGATGGCATTCCTTCCCTCCAATGTGTCAACCAAACCACACAGCTTGGTGTCATCGGCAAACTTGCTGAGGGCGCACTCAATCCCACTGTCCATGTCACCCACAAAGATGTTGAACAAGACCGGTCCCAACACCGATCCCTGGGGGACACCACTCATTACTGGTCTCCAGCTGGACATTGAGCCACCGAGCACTACTCTTTGCGTGCAGCCATCCAGCCAGTCCTTTATCCACCAAGTGGTCCACCTATCAAATTGATGTCTCTTCAACTTAGAGAGAAGGGTGTCATGTGAGACAGTGTCAAAGGCTTTACACAAGTCCAGGTAGATGACATCAACTGCTCTGCCCCTGTCCATCAGTTTCGTAGCCCCTTCATAGAAGGTCACCAGATTGGTCAGGCAAAATACATTATTGGGGAAGTGTGGTAAGGCTAAAGAATTGCTAAGAGTAAAATAACATTCAGATTCCAGTGAAAATAGTCCTGCCATGTACATCACAAATTCAGTATACCGAAAAAAGACTGTTAACTATTTATTGAAGTGTCATTTCCATTAATTTACCCAAAAAGAGCTCCAAACAAACAAACAAACAAACAAAAACCCAACAGTTGGGCATTTAAAATAAGAATGGGGCAACTTGATTGTAGATTTTTTTAGAATACCTGCCTATCTACACTGGTAATGTCTTCTGACTGAATTTATGTTTATTACCTTAAAAAAAATTTCCTCCCAAAATAAATAAACAAAAAAGTCATTGATTTTTTCTCATACTATTTTTACTGTTTTAAAAATCCCAAAGAACTTCACTCTACGGCTTATGATTCTTGATGAAATCATTCAAACACAGCCAGTTTGATGCTATTTTTTGTTTACAGTATTGCTGTGTTGTTTTGGTTAACAGAATGAAAAACAGCACAGTTAGACTACAAGTAAAATGGTTTATTCTTAGTTTGTTTCATCAATAAAGGCTGACATTTTTGCAAGAAAGATGTTATACTATTGGAATTAACTCTTAGTAAATTGTAAATAATTGTATTATATTGGTAGGTTATCGTGAAGATTAGAAATCATTTCCTACAGAATCATGTTCTTGCTTTCTCAGCACTGTTTCAATTGAAAGGAATTTGAATGAAGTGCATCTCATTACTAACACAAAGTAGATGGAGCTTGAATAATTTTTATATTTATTTTCCATAGATAGCTATTACATTTCTTATCCTAGCCATCCAAATTTTATAAAATAAGTTGTTTTAACCCATTTTTTTGGAGAGAAGCAATGAATTTGTTTTTGCAGAATAATACATCTGAATATATTGTAATATGCATAAAAATCTGTTAACACAGTTATTTATACAGAAAGTGTAGCTGCCTTACCTTTGATTTAATTTACATACTTTATTTGCCTTCTGACAAGTTCTTCCTTTGCCTTTTTTTATTTATGTGCCAAAAATATGTCTTTTCAGATAAGTCAACTAAAACTTTAATGTATTGTATATTTTAAAACTACATAAAATGTTTTATGCATTCGCTAGTTTTTTCCCACAAGCATTTGTTAAAGGTGATGCTATATCAAGATTAGACATGTTTTACCACTGATAACAGCATAATGGCATTGTATTTCTTAAATATTATGAGCAAATAGATGTGTTCTATTTTAAAGCCTAAGCTGACATTTAGGTTGAATTATCAAGCATTAAAAAAAAAAAAAAAGGAAATGAAAAAAAAAAAAATATTACTTGAAGGTTAAAACTTTGTCAGCCTTTGTTTTTGAAATATAAGAATTCAAGCCCACACCCTGAGAAAGAATTTGATGAATTTACTTTAAGTATGTAAAAGATTTGAGCAACATAATTATTTTTCCATTCAAATGTGGAAAACAATGAAAGTTTCCCATATGTAGTTCATAGGCTGTAACTCACATCACTCAGCACTAAAGCAATAACGAATAAAGTGTTGATACAAAGACCTCCAACTCTGGAAATATCAACTTAACCCTTGCTGGTCTATCTCTGCACTTTGCTACTGTAAACATGGTTTGAATTTACATAAGCCACCATTCATATTCTTGCGAGTTCATAATATAAGTAATGCAGAAAATCTCATTCACTTCCCTAAATTATGCTAGTCATTACAGATGATTCATGTAAGTATTAATGTCTTGGATGTGGCAGAAAACTAGGGAGGAGAAACTACCTATCATATCATTTGGAGTTAAGAACCTGCTGCACATCTCTAAGCTTTGCTTGAAATGCTTGGAGTAATTTGGTGTGCATTTCTTCACTCTCCTGTAATCCAAGTGGTAATATGGGTTTCTCTGTGATTTTCTCATGCTAGAAAATGCAATTCCTGGTTATATGCTGAAGTAACGACATGCCTGGGGCCAGGATGGTGTCATGCTGCATCACAGCAGCATGCAAGCTTGAGGAAAACATCTACAAATCTCTTGATTTGTTGTATCAGGGTTGTATGATGAGGGGATAGACTAGGCAAGCAAATGCTTAAATATTTGTCTCCTAAAAAAATTTAAGTGTAAATTGATTTATGTCTCTGAAGGCCAGGCTTGAAGATGCTGCCTTCTTACCTTAGAAAATCTTGTCTCAAAAGAAACTCAAATGCTTTCAGGATTAGATTTATAATTCTGTATATTTGGTGAGAAATACACCAAGATGTAGGTCATTTACAGGTTTCTATAAATTTCCACATTTTTGGCTTTCTCATTCTTATGCTTCACATGTGTAATCTTCCTCTGAACTGCTTAATCTTTTCACCTTCCAGGTCAAAAAAAATGGGCTAAGGGCAAATTTTTCATATTCAAACAGCTGGACATCATATAGGTATGGGTTGGAGCCGTAACCTTGCTGTCTGTACCTGGGAGCAAACTCATGAATGATGTTCCCCAGGATAAGGCTACTGGTAAAAGATAGAAGAAATTAGCTACTGAAACCACTGATGCAGTTTGTAGTTTGATGATGCTCTAATCTCTTTTCAGTCTTGGTAGCTGTGGATATATTTAGTCCTTGGTCTTTCTTGGTTTGGAACAGTTCATGGCAGGAAGCAGGCTCTGCTGCACGATGGCTAGGTTCCAAAAGGCTCAGGGTACAGGGTAGGAGAAGCAGCAAGGCACAGCAGGGAGCAAACACCTAACTGGGCATTTCTCTGCCTGCTCGGAAAAGTAGAGAAAGACACAGTAGAAAATATATTGCAGTCATTAGTCATATATATTAGGAGTTGGACATTTATACCTGATGTTCATTAATAGTTGATGGGTATATATAATACATTGCTGGATAATTATATTTAAAAAGCTTTAAAATATTCTCCTTTTTTTTTTTTTTGAAAGACAGTAGTGCCATAAAAACATTGGTTCTGCTAATAGCAAATGTAAACTATACCCTCTTTAAAAGTTTTGTAAAACTGACAATCCTGCCATGTTCTGGACTCTGCATTAGTTTAGGAGTGTGCCAGCTTCAGGTTAGAAGATGAAGGAACACGAAATTGGGGATTATTGCAAAAAAGAAATGTAATATATACTGCTGTAAATAGTGCTCTGAAGAATCAGATGTGTAAGCAGGTAGTTTCTGGGGGGTTTGCCATTGAATACAGAAAAAGCTCAGAACATACCCATTATCACAAAAGACCTTCAGGAATGGCATATTCGCAGAAACTGTGCTACTGTACAGATAGGGCAGACATTTTCAGGTAGATACCAGTTTTACATTTAAACAATCACCTGTCAAATATCTTTAGTATTTGAATACTTTGTGTCTCAAATTTGAATGCAGGATAAAGATATTCATTGTACTTTTTGCTTAAGCCAACTCATACTATTTTCTCACATTTCCTTCTGATGCTGCATTCAGGCTTGGTTTTGAATGCCATAAAGTTTATTTGTGAGAGCTTTTAACTTAATTTTATTGAGACTGTCTCACATGACATCCTTGTGTCTAAGTTGGAGAGACATCAATTTGATAGGTGGACCACTCAGTGGATAAAGAACTGGCTGGATGGCTGCACGCAAAGAGTTGTGCTCAATGGCTCAATGTCCAGCTGGAGACCAGTAGCGAGTGGTGTTCCTCAGGGAGGGGTGTTGGGACCGGTCTTGTTCAACATCTTTGTGGGTGACATGGACAGTGGGATTGAGTGCGCCCTCAGCAAGTTTGCCGATGACACCAAGCTGTGTGGTTTGGTTGATACATTGGAGGGAAGGAATGCCATCCAGAGGGACCTTGACAGGCTTGTGAGGTGGGCTGGTGCCAACCTGATGAAGTTTAACCATGACAAGTGCAAAGTCCTACAGCTGGATCGGAGCAATGCCAGGCACAGCTACAGGTTGGGCAGAAAAGAGATTGAGAGCAGCCCTGCGGAGAAGGACTTGAGGGTGTGGGTTGATGAAAAAATGAACATGAGCCGGCAGTGTGTGCTCGCAGCCCAGAAACCCAACTGTATCCTGGGCTGCATCAAAAGGAGTGTGACCAGCAGGTCGAGGGAGGTGCTCCTGCCCCTTTACTCTGCTCTCGTGAGACCTCACTTGGAATATTGTGTGCAGTTCTGGTGTCCTCAACATAAAAAGGACATGGAACTGTCAGAACAATTCCAGAGGAGAGCCATGAGGATGATCAGGGACTGGAGCACCTCCCGTATGAGAAGGTTGGGGCTGTTCAGCCTGGAGAAGAGAAGGCTGCGTGGAGACTTCATAGCAGCCTTCCAGTATCTGAAGGGGGCCTACAGGGATGCTGGGGAGGGACCCTTCATTAGGGACTGTAGTGAGAGGACAAGGGGTAATGGGTTCAAACTTAAACAGGGGAAGTTTAGATTGGATATGAGGAAGAAATTCTTTACTGTGAGGGTGGTGAGGCACTGGAATGGGTTGCCCAGGGAAGTTGTGAATGCTTCATCGCTGGCGGTGTTGAAGGTGGGGTTGGACATAGCCTTGGATGGCATGGTTTAATGGGAGGTGTCCCTGCCCATGGCAGGAGGGTTGGAACTAGGTGATCTTGAGGTCCTTTCCAACCCTAACTATTCTATGGTTCTATGTTTGTATGATATTCTTCACTACAAAGTTTTAAAAGATACAAAAGAAAAAACCTTGCTCAAATGTAGAAGTTATTTTTGCAGTAACGTATGTCATGATTTTAAAACATTCAGGCCTTTAAACTTTTTTTTTTTTTTTTTTTTTTTTTTTTTATAGTGTATGTTCTTGCCAATCCCAGCACAGTTCTACAAAGTAAAATATTTGGCAGTGAATTCATATTAACAGATGGAACAAGAAATTAACACGTTTTTGCTTCGCTAATTCACAGTTCTTTTAATACGCTAATTCTAAATCACCTGTTCTGACTTTGACAGGCTACAGACACCTGTTTGGGGTAATATTCCACAGTTAATTATTACATGAGAAACTCAGTTTCCAACAAAAGGGTTTCTGTGTGAAATTGTCATAGTTAACAAATTAGTAATACCAACTTTATACAAAAATAGCTTGCAGTTTTAATTTACATGTACTTAACCTTGCCTGAAGAACGGGAAGCAGTGGCATTGCACGGTGGGCTGCTTTCTCACCCAGCACACTGGCGAGCTGGTGCCTCCGTCCATTACCCACCGGAGCTGTAAAGTTTCCAATGCAAGTTCTGGTCCTTGTAGCAGAATCAATTTTACCACACTGTGAGGAGCACGGTGTTTCTCACTAAAAACCAAGAGAAGAGGGCAAGAAGTTTCTTCTAAGGAGAAAACTGGAAGTAGTTTCCAACTCACCAGCTTGGTGCAGTTTAGAGTCAGAGTAAGGAAAAAAAGTCTTTTTTTGAAATGATAGCCCTGCTGCAACATAAAGTCATTACAGGATCTGTTATGCTTGGAGTTTTTGCTGTTTACCTCTATAAATCGGATATAGCAATTCAGAATTGAGCTTCATTGTAGGATGTAAGGTTTAAATATTGCCCCAAAAGCTAGCAGTGGATAATTTAATCCTATATCATTGAATGTATGAGCTTTTTTTTTAATGTATCTGTGCCTGTCAGAAAAAAAAAATCATGTTTTGAGGTTGCCTTTTTAGAAGTTTATTACACTTCTGTCATAATGAGTCATCATGTTCATATGGGAAAGGGGGGAAGGGAGGAGAAAAGAAACTATTCCATCTCACTGCTCTTCTCCTCTGCTTTCTCTCTTGACATAAAAGAGATGATACAGCCCCCATCCTCCATCCTGACTGTGCACCAGTGTGGAGGACAAGTAGAGTCTGTAGCAGCAAGAACTTTATGGTAATGGTGGAAAAACTCCAAATCTAACATGGGAATGAGGGGATAAGCAATGTTGTTCAGTGCAATAGGACAAAAAAAAAGATGTTCAAGATGTGACATAAAGGGTAGAGATAGGCTGGAAACAAGCACATTTTGCCACAAACTACCAGCAACACTGGTACTACCGTGATCTCTTCCTACTCTGTCTGACCATCTTTAAGTCTTAAAACATAAAATTAGTCTTAAGATCCTTTGCTCATCTTCCTTAGAGCCTTCTTTAATTTATCTCCAATTGTTTTATCAGTAGTTTACTGATGATGATGTTTTATTTCTCAACTGTAGGATATGACTCAACGAATCTCCTTTGTTCTCTCTGCTTTTTATTCTTTCTTTCTTTTTTTCTGTCATTTTCCCACCTTTACATTCTTCCTTCCCTTTTTATAATGTTCAACTATCTTGTCAGATAATCTATTGCAAGGTGTCATATAAATCACACTGCCTTAAAAATATTGCTATGATAAGCTTTATGAAAATACTATAGTTCGTAGGGAAAATGCAAAATTGATCGTTGTTAGTTGTATTTGCTTAGGTGTGCTTTGTTCAGGGATTTGAGGCAGCAAGAGTTTTGAGTTAACCTGGTGGACTCAAGTATATGGGCTACCCATTGCCATTTCTGAGCACCTGTATGCTTTGCAGTGACGAGGTATTTTGCCACCAGGCCAAGCTGATCAGAGCTGTCTTTACTTTTCCTGTTCCCTGAGGAAAAGCAGTAGAACCTATCCCAAAAATTTTAATGTTTGTGTCCATGTCTGCTTGATAGCTTTTACCAGGATTATAAACATATGTAGCGGTTGGTAAGTCAGGGAGTGTTAAACAATCCTGGAGAAATGTTGTACAGATTTACCAGTTATTGCAATGAGATTATGTGGGAATGTCAGTGGTCAGTGATGGCTTTGTCCGCTGAGTCAAACTAAGTTCACTTACTCTTGCTGCATTATTTCTTGTTCTCAGAAAACTGGCTGAAATGAAACTGCCTGATACCTGGTGTGAGGACAAACTGTAATCATATGACTCCTCTAACTAGAGATAGTAATTTTATATTGAAATATTTTTACAGGTACAACTCTCAGTACAAATGCCATAGTGTATAAAAGTCCTTTTAGTGATAGCTATAGGAGTGTAATCACTCTTCAAACTGTAAAGTCTCAGAAGCAGTGCTGCACACTTTTAAAAAAAAATATGTTAAATTATCTATTTGTAGTAATCTTCCACAGCTTGTCAGAGAGAGGAGGTTGAATATCCATTATGCAATTTCCGTGTTGCTTTCTGTAGGGCAAAAATTATTCTATATAATATATCCCTCTGTGAACTAAGATGCCCTGCTAATTTTTAAGTGGAGCATAAGATAGTCCTTCCTACCACCAAAACTAGGGGTCTGCAGAAGATGGGTGAGTTAGGGCTGGCACTTGCACTGGGGGTAGCTTTTGGGGTTTTTTTGACTGTATTGGCATCAATAGCATTTTATTGCTAATGTCTGTGTCCTTAAATGACTTTTACTTAGTGTATGACAGTAATTTTCAGTTGTAGTTTCTGCATGCTGCTTTGTAAGATTTCGTTATTGCTTTAATCAGTTTCATTACACCTCAGTGTCTAGATCCTCTTCTTGTCAAAATATCATAGTAAGGCATTAACCATGGAATGATGATATGAATCTTAAGGCAGTAGGATCTGGCATTGATACCGAGGGATTTATGCTCTTCCACTTGTGTGCTTGTGTGTTCCTGTCTTTTTCGTTTGGTTATTTATGCCTGACCTAAGCAGAACTCTGTCTAGTTAAAGCCATGTAAGAGAATTTGCCTCTTCAGTTTACAATGGAATTTTCAAGAATCACGATCAGCACATTTTGTCTATTCCTGCTTATCTGACCCTGGAAAGTGACAGGATATGAAACAGGAAAAAATAAGTATACCAATGAATGGCACCACATGAGCAATGCCTTAGCCCACTGTGGCTGGGAAATCGCTAAGAAGCTGGTTGTTATAAACAGTGATTGATTCCCTCTCCATTGACTGTTATGTAATAGTTGAGGGAAATAGTCAAGTCTGGAAGAAGCTATTTTGTGCTCCTATTAACTGGAGGATTTTCAGCAGATGTCTTAATAGTTGGAAATCAGCAATATGTGGATTTATTTGTATGCCATCTGAACCATTTGACTTGCCAGATGCATGTTGTTTAATAGCCTTTTGTACATAATTTTGAGAAGATAGATCAGTAAGATTTTCTTTTATTGTGCGAAATAACCCATTTTGTAGATAGCATTTCCTATTGTTAGAATGTGTGTTGAAGAGACTAATCGGGTGCAGTCATTGCAGAGAAAAGAGAATATGCAAAATGCTAGACCATGCTTTGAGAGGCACAATAGAAAGTTGTGATGAAGTCACCCTTTATATCTTTTTTTGAACATCACACATTTTTCTGCTCTTTGGATGTCTTTTGGTTGGCAGTGATCTTTTATTTAGGTACGTAAAGCTACTTCACTGCTTCAGTGTTTAGGTTGTTTCATTCATTCTTACCTTGTTACTGTCCTAATCAACATCATCATACACTAATAAGGTTTAAATTATTTGCAGACATTTCCATCCTCTGCCTTAATGTGAAGATAGTTTCAGCTTTCTGTTGTTCTTGTGTTAAATCATATTTGAGCAGATAAGTGAAATCTGAGTTCTTAAGCTGACCCACTGCCAATCACTGTATGATTTGGTGAATGTGAAATACAAGTACGCTTTGATTAATCACTAAGAACAAGCTTGGTTTATTGGTTTTTACTTTGATTACCCCTCAGCATTTCAATTATATACATAAATACCTCTGGTCATTTGGCTATGTGTATGCTTAAAATATTATATTGCTGTACTTACTATTCAGCATGAATAGTGCTTCATTCAAAATTATTCACTGATATCAGTGGTAATTCCTATCATGACATAATAGATTCTGGGAATGAGTCTTGTATAGCAAAGATAATGATCAGCAAGGAAAAGAATCTGAAAGTTGTCAGATTAGGCTGATGTAAAGATTTCATAAAATGCAATTTATTGTTCAACTAACATCAGATACTACAACAGAACTATTTATGAACATGTGTATCAGTTGGAGTCCATGGAAAAGAGTGGCCAAATAAGGATCAAGAAGCTCATTTAGATTTTTAGAAAAGCTGACACAGATGTAGATGTAAATTACATTGAAAATATCTTCAAGGCAGATAAGATTATCAGACTGAAGGTGCCTCATTGCTCCAGTCATCAGAGAAAACTGCTGTCTACCAGCAACAAAGGTCCCATTTGAATCTAGATGCAGGAATGTGTAGGATGTACATTCAGCAACTCCAGCCACCAGATGGTAGACTCTGCTTACTGGTTAAGTCAGCCCTAGTGTCTGGTCACCAATTGGCAGAAATAGCAGTAGACAAATTACATCACCTTAGAATTACAAAGCACAGTATCACCCCTGTATTTTGATGCAAGCATAATGCTTCTTTCAAATTTCTGTTAAAATAAAAAATGACCGAATCCCTGTCAGTATTACACAGCATCTATAAATATTCTCAGATGTAGACCGAGAAGGAAAATATATTTTTATTAGGCTGTTTATTATGTGAGTGAAATTAGCAAGAGACAGTTGGTGTAGAAAATTAATGAACTAGAGTTTCATGGCTGGAATTTACTCCAACCTGCCTTATGTTACCAGTAAAATTTGTTTGGGGAACCTCAACATACTCTTTAGGAGACATTTGTCCATTTTGCCAAATGATCACACAACTGAGCACATTCTAATGGCATTCTCTGCTATATTTTAAATTTTCTTTTCACTGTGTAGAGATAAAATATAGTGAAGAACACAAATGTTTGTATTTATAGAAGATATTTTTTCAAAGTCTATGAATCATTTGCATGTGTGGGAGATACATATATATGGTCTAGAGTCATATTAAATATTTCAAAAAGCCAGCAAGGACTAATTGGACAAAATCTCAATGATTTTGTGCCTGGTAAGGTATGAACTGTAAAAGACAGATGAAAGCATTGGGCTTTGCAAAGAGAATGGAAACCATCTGTCAGAAATACTTTCCACAGGTTACTCAGTCCAGCTATTAATTAAGTGATTTTGCACTACTACTTTTAACAGACCAGATCCTTCATCACTGGAAGCAAACTAGAGGTACACATCTGACCTTCCAAGTCTAAGAAAGATGGTTATGTACTATCTCCTAACAGTGAATGAAGAAAAGAAATAGAAGGGTCATACCTTATACATGGATATACTTAGTTGATCTCAATGGCAAGGTTGCAATGTTGGAGCTGTAATGGATTTTTATTTTACAACCTTTCGGATAACAAACATTCACATTTGATTCTGAGGTGTGTGCTGCCACCTCCAGTGCCATGAGAACTTGGGCAATCAGAAGCTGATATCCTTCAGAGCTACCTGAGGCAGTGTGACTGTGGACCACCACCATCCTGCTTGACTTTACCAGTGGGTTTTCAGCAGTCTGACACACCAGTTGCCAAGAGACTCATGCAAGTCTCATTTGAATTAATGGGACTTTTCTGATGTATTTGGTAGGATTTAGTTCTGGCCTCATTTTATTCAGTGCCACTAGCCTGAGTTCTATCCTTACTTGTAATGCATCACAGTGAGACTTTACCTCAGCACTTCTGGTGGACCTTTATAGGTAGAAAATGGAGAACAAATTGGTGGTAGAAAACCAAAGATGATTTCTTGCTTTTTATTCATTTTCACAGTAATGTATAGTCCATGTCTAATTTCCACTGTTGTCCACATCTAGTGGTTTGTTACAGCATTGACACTCATTCACCCATTGGCCTTACTTTGTGCATTAGGTAGCAATATGCTTCTCTCTGCCTTCGTTCTCCCTCGCTCTGAGGCAGATGATGTGGTGAACGGCAATTTTCATGGTGAACTGTGTAATAAAGGCTTTTCTGTTTCCTAAGAGAGAGAACTTTACCGCTCATTAATTATCATAATGGACTGAGAATATTTGCAGTTAACAGGTTCAGTGGAAGCCTAGCATCCTGATATATCTTTATTGAGACTATTTAGTTCTGATCTTTCAGCATCCCATGGTAGTTCGTGCTGCCCTATGCTATTTTGTCTTCCAGTTCATTGGACAAATGAGCTGTGTCCTAGGGCCAAAATCTGAAAATACGAAGTGCAGATCCCTGGAGTAGGCCCCTGACTCAGAGTCAAAAAATACCGAGTTTCACGTCATCTTCTTTGGCATGAAAAATTCAGCTGGACATCTCATAAGAAAATGCCTGTTATGACCTCTGGTACTTTCTTCTCAAGTCAGACTATGGCATAAACGTCCATCTTGTAATAGGTTTCTTTTTCTGTTTCTTATTCTGAATGTTCCAGGAAGCATTATCTAGAGCTGTACAAAATTGAATGACTGATTTGTTCAAAGCTAATTGAAAATTCTTAAACCTATTAAAAAATCTGTTCTGGATGCTGTGAAGCTTTTTGTTGAATCCATATTTTTCAGCTTTAAGCCTATGAATCAGAATAAAACTTGAGTTCAGACAGTTGCAGAGTGTGCAGAGGGACACTCTTGCCTTATTGCCATGATGCTCTGAACCATACAGCCAAGCTGTTATGTAGGAAAAGCCAACTGAGAGTGTTACATGGTCACAACAGATATTCGCTCTCAAGACTGATTGGGGAACTACATAATAATGTGGAAAAATTAACCTAGTTTTAAGTGTTTCAGCTGACTTTCTGGAGGCAGCAGCAATTTCTTGCTGCTATGACTGAATATTCTCAAGAATCCAAGCTTGCTCAGATATTGCTTTATATATGTGTATATACATAGGTGTATATGACTACAGCCACAAAGTAAATGGTATGATTGGGCACAATAACAGAAGTCCCTCTTCCACAGGACTCCTTCTTTCAGAAACTCTGGAGAGCACAAAATTTCAGCATAAGACCTCTTCCTATAGTGGTCTCATTTCATGCATCTGCGCAAACTACTGCTTCTTTACACACAGTACGCAGTAACTTCAGATATTTGGTTGCTTTTTTTTTCTTTTTTTTTTTTTTTTTTAATATCTGTATATGTGACTGTAGCCTGGAAGGCTGTTAAAAGGGTTTGTCTTTTCTATGCGATCCACCTTTAGCAAATGATTCATTTAAGTAAATTTGCTGCTGGCTGAAAGATTTACAGTTTTCAAAATCACAACAGTGCCAAGAAAATGAGGGTGATTGAGATGACATATCAAACTGAGAAAAGACAATAAACATAAATAACGGTTGGTTAATCTGGGGTATTTTTTCCCATTTTCTTTTGTAATTCTGACTACATATACCTAAGATACATTTAAATATGTTTCAATTCTCCTTTTACTGTGTACCAAGACATTGTATAAATATGTGGTTTTGAAGCCATTTAGTGCTCCAACAAAGTAGCAGGGCATTAGGTTCTCATTCATTCATTTGAAAACAATTAGGAGAAAATGCCACTTATCTTAAATAGTATTTGTCAGATTTTCTTCATCAAACTTGGTAAATACATATCTTCTGACATGTTGATGTATAATAATCAGTCTAGGGTAAACCTAAGTGACTGGGATTTGGCCCGTGAATAGCTTTTGTTGCTGTTTGACATTAAAATGTTGTGTTGAGTTTTTTTGAAAGATATAATGAATATTCAAAATTATTCTCCATTGTACCCAGAGTAGGTCAAGTGTCATAACATCAAGAGAATACTTGGTATGCAATCTAGAGGTTTCATAAATGTTTCTGATTATTTCTTTTTTTTGCATAGTATATGCTTTGGAACTTGTCAATAGGAAACATAAATTAAGTGTCAATTTTGATTTGAATGGACAACTATTTAAAATGGAGATATTCTACTTGTCTCCACAGATTCTTTGCATGCTTAGGCAGTAATAAGCATTCACCCTTTTTTCCCTGAAAGCTTCCTTTGAACTTAGTTCCTATAGTATTACAGTTTTTCCATCCCCTATTTTTGTGCTGCACAGTCCAGTCATCAATAAAACATTCACTGCTACCACCTGAAGACATGCATCCATTTATTAAGTGATGATGCTACATGGGACATCATTAGGATTGTTGTTTATAAGCTTTTAACATTCAGAATTTAGGATGATTTGCTAACATCTATATAGTGCTTTTTTAAAAGAGATCTAGCAGGTGAATTTGTAGTATTGCCCAGCAGTGATTCCAGTATCTGAAAAATACTTTATGTAGTCATAGATTCCTGATTCAACCATTTGTTTGTGATTTCTGTAGGCTGACCTGTGGAAATGTGGATGTAGGTTATGACTCACCTGTTCAGCTACTTTTAGTCTTCAGACAAATACCTTAATATCCTAAATTAAATTATGCAAATTGGCACTGAATGGAAAAATGGATACAAATTATTTGATTCCATCTCTCTTTCTGTAGAGAAAGAAAAATGAATAGAAGTAACAGGAATGGAAGTGGAAGAGAAGAAGCAGCAGGAATGTAGTTATAGATGAGTATGCAGGTGGGGTCAGTTGTTTTAATAATTGTTTTCCATGTATGCATGGAGTTAGTCTTACCTAGGCTGTTTTAACTTTCATTTTCCCTTTGTTGTATCTTTGAGGGGCTGGGAGGGAAGTTTATTTATGCATCTAAATTTAAAAAAGTCTTTCTGGGCACACAGCAGCACAGTGGTGTCTATTGAGGGTGTGAAGTAGCTGGTGTCCTGCAGGTCAGGGTAGGTGATGCTTGCCCTACTCAAATCATTCTGCTAGCTCCAGGGAAAGACAGATTTACCACATGTGTGCAGAAGATGAGTCTATGAGTCTATTCTATGATTCTAAGATTATGGTACATGTGTGCAAGAGACCTTGTGCTCCTGGAAAATGCAGAAAAGGTCTGTTGCCTGCTCAGAATAACCAGCCTATATAGCCATGTTTGACTCAAAGCTTTCTTGAGACTCTAAGATTCTCAAATTGCCTGCAGGAGAATGGTTTCAAGGAGTTACCAACCAACCAGAAATTCTTACTAATGACATGTGAACTGTGGGATAAATGTTGAAACAGAGCCTGCATTGATTTTGACTCCCTCCCCAAGCTCTCTCCAGCCACCTGAACCCTATGCTTGAGGATCTTTTGTTCTTTAGGTGCAACATTGTGACCCTCTCCAGAAGACAGCCTTCATTCTAGCGGTTTTGTCCAGTGTTCATAGGGAACACAGTTATAAAAGACAGGATGTAAATATAAATTTTGTTTTGTTAAGGATGATTACCCAGACTTAACTTACACCATAGCTATATCACTGCAAGTCTATCAAAAATGGGTGACTGCCAGAGAGGCTACCCATGTTTTGGATTATTGTAGATAAGTTTTCTGAAAATTAGGCATACTTTTAAGTCCCCACATAAGCATACAATGCTTCTCAGAGAAAAGGTAAGCATGGAAGAGCATACTAATGAAGACAACTAAAGTTTCAAAGACCCAATTCAACTTTTCGGATTCATTTGAAACAGAGAGTGAGCTCAACAGCATCTTTGTTTTAATAAAGGCTATAATACTAATGAAAGCTCCAGAATTTCTAAAAAATAAGAAGGTTAATACAGTACCTGGAGCCTGGCGTCAGGTCTAGATTGTGATTCTAATGTTAATCATTATGAGACACAGCTTCACACCTCATAAATCCAGTCAGCCTGTTTCTACTACCCAGTGCAATATTTAAATAAAAGGCAGTTTCACAAAGACATGCATGACTATCGATTCCTTTTTTCACTTTTTCGAATTATGTTGCTGCTTTGTGCAAACCACCTTTCATAAGCTGTCTGCCAGAAAGCTCTAAAAATAATAGCACAGACGCTTGCAACAACAAATTGGCTACCTCACTTTCAGTGAATCGAATGTTCAAATGAAAAGGTTTTTACTTCCAAGTATTTGAGGCATACCTTGAATACGTTACCAGGCTCGAGTCTAGAGGTTATAAAAAGAAAATGGGAGATAGAAAAGTTGTTTACTTTCATTGTGATTTCCATTTTTTGAAATAAGATATGTTGAAATGAAGGGTGAAAAGGGACAATTTGACATGGTCAGTAATTGCCCATAGATGTGGTTTAAAGAGAAGTCTGTGGGTTTTATCTTGAAAATGTACTCTCTATATGGATGCATGCCCATGCGTACATGCACTTGTATTGTCTGTCTCACATTTGATGGGTTCGGGTTCATCCCATGTCCAGAAATGAGGAAAAAAATTACATGGAAAGTGCAGAACTCATCTATGAACATCTGGGCAGTGATGGAGTTCCTACCTAGTTATTTCCTATAGCTGGAGTGCCTCTAATGGGATCAGAGCAGCATCAGGTTTGTATGATTTGCAAATAGCGTGAGCTGCTTTATTTTCTTTGTTGCTGAGAAAGAACAGTTCCTTCTTTGTCATGTGTTCGAAGCTAGGGCAAATTTTGAGAAGTTCACATATTTGAGGAAATGATATGATTTCTGCTTATGTGGCCCTATGCGTACCATATACATGTATGAGTAAGTAGTGCTACCGAGGTCAGTAAAAATATTTGTGAATATTCTTACAGGTACAAATGTGATACACTCTTGCCAGTAATGAATAAAAAAAGCCCCACCCAACCAAAATCCAAACCAAAACAAACAAACAAAAAAAAAAAACGACCAAATGAAACACCTAAACATAGAATCATAGAATCATAGAATCATAGACTAGTTAGGTTTGGAAAAGACATGAGCACCTCTTCAAAATACTTCTTTTGTTTTTTGTCCAAACCTAGGGAAACATCTAAGTATATATATAGCTTTTCTTACTCATGGCTACCATGTCCAGTTATCAAATCTCCTCAAGTGGGATGTGATGACATACTTGTGTATTCATGAGCTCATTTTTCATAAGCTGCTCACTTATGGTGTTTGCAAGGTATGCAGCCTGCTTTTCTCTCAGAACTAAAAAAAAAGAAGAGCTGAGAACTGAGAAAAACTATGCAATCTTTTTTTAAAAATTCATTTCTGAAACTGGGTTTTTATAGTTTCCCCCCCAACTTCCTGGGACAAGTTCTTCCCGCTCTTGATATCGCAAATGATAAAATGCAAATGTCAAACATTTTTAGTCCTGTAGCATGAGTAATAATTTTTGGGTTTGCTAAGCAGTTTAGATAGGAAAATCTGGAACATTTCCAGTCATCTTCACTATCATTTAGTCCTTAAAACCCAGAACAGACATTTAAACTGAAAACCATTATATCTTGTGTGCAGATGCACATGCAGCACCATCAGAAGATGAATAGTTATAGTCTTGAACTGGAGTCGCTATCAAATAGACTCTGTATAAATAAATAAGAAAGCATTTTAACAAAAAATTAAATCTTGGGCGCTCCTTTGTGATAGAGGAGTGAGCTGCAGAAGGAGAAAAGTCCAAATTAGCGTGATTAGCAGTTGATTTTAATGAGAAATTTGCAACACGTCTAATTTGATTTTTTTTTCTTAAATAAATACTTTTGACAGTGATGTTTGTTGCTTAAGATACCTCCCAGCATCATTTTTAATGTCATTACAATATGCAGGCTCTGCTGTTTGACGAACTTAAAATACCAAACAGTTCATAAAAAACTGTGGCTCTTACGGCACTACAGATAGCAGCTTTTGTATTAGATTTGTACTACTTCAATACTGCCTTTTCTATATCTCAAGGCTGTTTCATGCAAATGTTTAAGCTTAGGTACTCTCACAAACAAGCAGCCATAACATTTCAGTAACTTTGTTTTAAAAGAAAGACTTCTAAACATGCAGGAAATATTAGTACATCAAACAAAGTGAAAGACAAGGTAGTTTAACTTGTTGGTTTGTTTGCTGAAACTCTAAAGTAAATATACTGTATCTAAAAGTGTTCCATTTTTATCTGCCTGCTGCAGTAATGGCTGTGTTACTTCAGGGCTTACACTTCAATAATTGATCAGGGTTTGTATAGCACCAGCTAAGAGCAAAAATAAGAGTGTTGCTTTGAACAAACTGCTGCAATGTTATAGCATTAGGCACAGAAACAAGATTCTGGAAATATAGATATATAAAAAACAGGAAAAAGATGGATAAGTTGCAGTGGTAAATACTGCTTCAGGCTAGAAAGTAATGAGAATTTTTCCATAGAGAGTTTTGACCTGCTATTCAAAAATTGTTTCTTGTCTTAATAAATCCTAAAAGTGTAATTTACTTGCAAAAGGGAAAGAACAAAGGCACAAAAATTCTTTTGATAACAACACTTGTTAAGGTTGATAAGTTGGGTTTCAAATGTGTGAAGAAAAATGTGTGACAGTTTGTTTTAAGGTGACAACCTAAGTGTTCAGATACTTCCATCTTGTGCTGTTTATAAAGCAGTATACTAGTAAATGCTTTACACATGTATATTAGAAGTGGAAACAATAGCTAAAACATCTTGCCATCAAATTTTGCAAAAGCTTTAGTATCTGTTTATGAATTTACAAAACCTTTCATTTGCTTTATCTATTAAAGTAAGTTTATTTCAGAGCATGATCAGTATAAATCAAAATTGCATGTATTAATATTGCTTTCTTTTTGGCAATAAATTGGTTTGGGCCTTCATTTTGACATTATTTTCCATTGGTTTCAAGGTTTTATATTGTCTTCTGTAGACCCAATTTTACTACTAAATGAAAGAAACATATTTACTATGCTGCTAATATTAATGTTGAATTGATAAAGTGTGAGAAATTCTCAATAAAAGATGAAAATGCCATCTTTAATCTGTTCTTCACAGAGCAGGTCCCTCCCAAGTGGAGAATTTTGAATAGCATAGGTGTCATAATGTCTTTTAACTTTATGGATTTGTCAAGTATTTGAAATTTAATGGCTAAGTGATGGGAAATTTAATTTATATACAATTCAGTGTGGTTATTTAAACTAAGGGTGCATCAATGTACACAAAGGAAACAGGAAGAAACTGTATTTGAAGGCACTTCATGTACCTGATATAGCCGTTGAAGTCTGTCAGTATTTTCAAATGTATACATGAATAAATATTGTGGTGTTTGATTGCTACAGCAACCTAAAGTTTCTCAAAAACTAGGAAAAAGAACTCGGTAGTTACATCCTTCTCCTCCTCCCCTCATGTATGAAGAAGTAAATAAAAAAGTATTAACTGATTTCCAAACAGTGTAGGGAGGGTTGCATGACATATGGTAGTTTGTTATTATTGAGTACTTCGCATTATTACATGAATGTTGGTCTCAAAAGCATGACATTTTTATATCAGAAAAAAAAAGAATATTTCATGAACCTTTCACTATCTGACCATGGTAATTCCTAGGCACCACATCACATTGATATTATTTTCAAGCAGCAGCGCTTTCTGCTGAAGTAACTTGTGTGCTAAAAACAAAGCACAAAACCAAACAAAACCTTCTCTAGTGTTGTTTTGAAGTGACGCCACTTCAGTGGCATTTAGCAAAAAGCCTGCTCAGATGGCAGAGAAGTTGCTCCAGCAGAATTTGATAAAAAGCCAATTGCATGGTATTAAGCCGTATTCCTATTGAGAGTTTGTATTGACAATGTATTGCTTCTCGTAAGAAATACTACTTGGAAAAGTAATGATAAAAATATGATGTTAATGTACAAATTCTAATTAACAGCACTTTCCTTCATTTTAATCCAACTGTATTTGTTCTGGTTTTTCCATGTCTATCTAAGAAAGCAGAAAGTCCAGAAATGTTGATTATTTAAAAGCTTGAATTCCTCTGAAGCCCTGTAAATGGATTCCTGTTCTGGAAGACCATGGTGTATCTTGTCAGATTTGTTACAGCAGGACTCCTAAGTGTGATGACACCCCTGTATTGTGTATATGACTATAAATAATTAACAGCTTGTATGGAAATCCATATTTGACTCAACTATGGCTTTAAAACCACTTGAAGTTTGAAATATTCAAGGTTAGGATCTTGTTTTGTCTCATTTCTTTTCCTATTTCAAGTTGCCTCTAACAGTATCAGTACTAAAATTAAGATGAATAGGGGAAACATTACTTGCTTTCTAGAAGGAAAAACTTGGTATTTGGAGAATCAAAAAGAGATTTTACTTGTAGTGGACTGGGAATGCAGTTTGATGGATAGGCAGTCCCTGATAGGGAGCCCAGCTCTTCTGTCCCTGGAACTCACCTGGGCCACCATTGGCATGTCCAGGAATTATAACAGCAGCAGGTTTACACTGTAGCGCAAGAATCCTGTCCTTTGAGAAAAGGAAATTTCAGGATTTGTGGGCAAGAGCAAAGCTAATGTAAACAGATCTAATGACTTGTGTCTGACATCATGCTGCCTCATTAATAGGTAGCCATAGTAAAGAAAAAGGAGCCATCACCTGGGCCAGAGAAAGTAGTCTTGAGGCACAGCCAGAGCAGGTGTGATTTTAGTGCTCTGTTTGGGATGCAAAGAGAGAGAGAGAGAGAGGGAGAGAGAGAGGGACTGGACCTTTGATAGGCTGCAGCACTACATGAGGTTGTAACAGCAAAAGGACATTATTTCTTCCAGAAATCATTCCCGATCTGCCAAGAATGGTGTAACAGACCTAAGAGATCTACAGGACTGAGATTCTTCAACTTCTTTCGACATTGTTCTGAAAATTGTGAAAAGTGAAAGGATAATAACATTGCAATTAAATAATTCTTAGTAGGTGTCTAAATTACTTGTGACTGGGCACTGGATGTGGTATATTGGTGGCATCTTTTAAGACGATCTTTTCAGCTCCCTTGTGCATTTGGGTGGATGTTGCTTCATGGGTTAATGTTGTTTCAAAGTTTCTAAACTCTTACCAAAAGCACAAATGCTTGTCTTGAAAAATAAAAGCAGTTTATCCTTTTCATTGCAAAAGAAAACTCCAAAATATAGTTCTAGATTGCAGTTCCTCTGAATTTGAGCCATGGATGTAATCTTGAGTGAAGATTCACTGTTTACAGTTGTTATTATCAGACCCTCCTCAAGGCTGTACTACTGTGTTAGGCTGCAATAGGTTTTTGAGTAATTTTTTTTTTTTTTTTTGTTTTAAACAATATAACATTTAAGAGCTACATACAAACCAGGTACTGTTCTTGAAAGTTTTCGACATACTACACTATATTTTGCCTCTGAGGCCAACCTTCTCCTTGAAGACAAAGAAATAAAACTTTTGATTTTGTGTAAAGAGGTTAAACAAAGGAATGTCTAGCAGTTGGGTTATATTTTTCCAATCTGTTCTTAAAGCAAAATGGAAGATTAAAATTCACCAGTAACTCTGAAAATGTGTGTAGCACACATTCTTTGCTATGATCCATCACTATTGTAAAGCATAAGGAGCAGGTGGCAAATGTTGTAAATGGAAAGTAATATTTTTAAGTGGACTGCCTTAAAATTATGTACAATAATCTATCAATTAAAAAAGGTAGGCTTTTTAAATTATTAAAATTGATAGTCCTGTCCTACCATTGCAGTAGCTATCAAAGCCAAATTTTGTTGCATAAGGGAGAGCCTTTTGTCGTAGCAACACATAGAATCATAGAATCATAGAATAGTTAGGGTTGGAAAGGACCTCAAGATCATCGAGTTCTAACACCCTGCCATGGACAGGGACACCTCCCACTAAACCATGCCATCTAAGGCTATGTCCAATCACGCCTTGAACGCCGCCAGGGATGAACCATTCACAACTTCCCTGGGCAACCCATTGCAGTGCCTCACCACCCTTACAGTAAAGAATTTCTTCCTCATATCCAATCTAAACTTCCCCTGTTTAAGTTTGAACCCATTACCCCTTGTCCTATCATTACAGTCCCTAATGAAGAGTCCCTCCCCAGCATCCCTATAGGCCCCCTTCAGGTATTGGAAGGCTGCTATGAGGTCTCCACGCAGCCTTCTCTTCTCCAGGCTGAGCAGCCCCAACTTTCTCAGCCTGTCTTCATACGGGAGGTGTTCCAGTCCCCTGATCATCCTCGTGGCCCTCCTCTGCACTTGTTCCAACAGTTCCATGTCCTTTTTATGTTGAGGACACCAGAACTGCACACTATACTCCAAGTGAGGTCTCACGAGAGCAGAGTAAAGGGGCAGGATCACCTCCCTTGACCTGCTGGTCATGCTCCTTTTGATGCAGCCCAGGATACGGTTGGCTTTTTGGGCTGCAAGCGCACACTGCCGGCTCATGTTCATTTTTTCATCGACCAACACCCCCAAGTCCTTCTCCGCAGGGCTGCTCTGAATCTCTTTTCTGCCCAACCTGTAGCTGTGCCTGGGATTGCTCTGACCCAGCTGTAGGACCTTGCACTTGGCATGGTTAAACTTCATCAGGTTTGTATCAGCCCACCTCACAAGCGTCACACAAGCAAAAGTTGCATGCATAACATGGGAAATAAAGCCAAACGACTATTACTACTATGTGGATAGCAACACATCACACAAGCAAGAGCTGCATGCATAACATGGGAAATAAATGTAAACAACTATTATTACTATGTGGTTTTTATCCAATAGTAGCAGATAAAATATGCCAGGCACTTCCAAGATATGCATCTAGAGCCCAGAGACTTTATCTGCCCTGAGTAATTGCCATCTGAAGAGAGCTGTGCATGTACAGGAAGACAAAGGAAAAGCTTGTACATTAAAGACATCAGTTTTCTTAGCTGTGTACTTCTGCTATTTTGGTTTTTAAATCCTTTATTGTGGGATAAATGCAAATTTTGGGGAAAGGACACAGGGAAGCTTATTAGTAGAAAGAAAAGAGAAAGAATGGAGAAGATAAGGGAGAAGAAAAAGTGTTAACGGATATATGGCTAAAAAGAAAAGAAGGGAGAACAAGAAGAGCGATTTCATACAGCCTCTTAGCCCATACCATACAGTAACCCACGGAAGAGGTTCATATGCACAGTTATATACTCTTATTCCTCAGCAGTAAGATATTGTTTCAAGTGTGTAAATATTGAATATTTTTTTTTTTCTTCCCTAACCTGATTTTAGTAATGCTGGACCTAAGAGTTGACATATGCACAGAGGCAAATTAAGAGGGAAGAGCTGGGAATGACTGCTGGCATATATGACTGGAGTACTTGGGAAGAGCAAACGGAGAAATGGTCCTGGCTCTTTTGGATAGGGAGGGAGATCATGCAAGCAGGAGAAATCTTTGTGTTGTGTCAATATAACATCTCTGGGTTTGGGGTTTTTACTATAATAAACCCAGTATAAAATAAGGCACAAACCCAGCATCTTAAAATGTCATTGTGGTTTGAATAAGGCACTCAAAAGTTAGGAAATGTCAGATCATGCTCTGCTTTATTCAGAGAACTCCTAGATCCTTCATTAAACAGAAAATAGTCTTTGAGTTAAGTCAGGGATTCGATTGTTTCTTCTATATTCTGAAACTATACAAGGAATTAGTAAACGAACTGCATGACAAAAGGCAATTTGGTGTATGGAAAGGAGAGCAGAGGCAGGCCTCTCTCACAGCACTCAAATCAACTCTTTCCATTTACAATTCCTGCTTTTGTCTTTACTGTTTATCACTACCAATGTGCTCTTCATTGGCTGGATGTCTGACCTGAGATGCCAGGAAGCCACAGCATAACTTCTGGTGGTTCAACCCTCTAACTGAAATCAGTGGGGGTCTGACCCAAGAAAGTACCACCTAACACTATTATGAAGAAATAATAAACACTAAAACCAAACAGCTTCTAAATTTCTTTTAGGACTTTTACTCAATTTATAGATTCTTCTGATCTTAATCTCTTTGTTCATGAAATTTCCCATTGTGGAGAATTTAACTGAAATCATAGAATCATAGAATAGTTGGGGTTGGAAAGGACCTTAAGATCATCTAGTTCCAACACCCTGCCATGGGCAGGGACACCTCCCACCAAACCATGCCACCCAAGGCTCTGTCCAACCCGGCCTTGAACACCGCCAGCGACACCCTCTTTTATCTGATGGGTCTTGTAAAATGAATTAAGAACATAAACACTCAAGTTCTGCTCTGTGTATGCTGAAGAAAAACATGCAAATACCTTTATCATTCTGACTAGGACCTAAAAACTGTGGTCTAATTGAAGTGAGAGTATTAGAAATAAAATGAAGCACTGGATAGTTTTGCATCAAACCAGTCATTTGTGCTCTGAATGAGGCAGGAGCCTATGGAAAATGTCTGTATGTGTTCATGTGATGAAGGATCACTGAAACATATATATGCATGTGGGGAATTGATAATGATGACAGCAATTATGCAAACTAAAATAATTTGCTTTCCAAACTTCATAAAGTTTACAATATCTTGAATATATATCTATAACATGTATGATAGTATGATTTATGTAATATTTAAAGTTACTTGCACATGAATGCATGAGTGTTCTGTTGTGAGGTTTTTTCCATTTTTATAGAAAATTGTTTGGCCTTTATTTTTTTCTAATGGGTTGTTTTGAGGATGTTTTTGGACGAGAAAAGTGTCAGGCATCTCTACAGTTGCATCCATGAACTCGTTTAACAGGCACATTAAAAAACAATGTAAAATGTAGCAGGAACTATTTTCAAACAGCCATCAAATGCACTGAAGCAATTCACTGTTTATTTTTCTGGTTCCTACCTTCATTTTGCACAAGAGCAACTGTACCAGTTCATCTGGTGCACCGCAAATCCCACAGCAATCTTAAATTCAAGCAGGTCTTGCATTTAAACTACTATAAAATATCTGTATTTGATGTAAGAGGGGCAGTATCGTGAAATCTTAATGTTGCTTATGTTTTTTGAAAATTTTG
Organism: Amazona ochrocephala; assembly: GCA_039720435.1. Lineage (NCBI taxonomy): Eukaryota > Metazoa > Chordata > Aves > Psittaciformes > Psittacidae > Amazona > Amazona ochrocephala. The sequence goes on from CM077881.1 coordinate 38,076,788, forward strand.
GGGCTTAGCATCAAAGTAGTCAGTTCTGCATCTAGTACTATTTTGCTTTGCTTCTTTATTTCTTGCTCCCCCGATCAGCACCCCCTCCCCCAGCTGGCCTTCTCTCTTTATTTGTATAAATAATTGAGGATGCAATTATTTATGGCTGCACATAAGGATTCTAGATGTCTTAAGTATCTGTCTGTGCCCACAGATCAGATAGTTTGTTATCTATATCACTATTTGCACCTGCAAGTCATTGTGCTTGGAAATTATCTCCTCATCTAATTGTGTGCACAAACAGAGGTTGAATTAAAGCTGCTTTAAAAAGAAAGCCCCTTCTGTGAAGTAAGGGCAGAGATGTGTTACATCCATAATTCAAAGATTTTTGTCTCTGATAGAGTAATTCCTAGATTCATAAAATACCTGCTGCCATGTAAAATACATTGGTCTGAACACCATCTTTATTCTTCCAGGTCCACATGTAGGAGCTGGTAAAATGTGTTTGGGTGTAAGCACCAAATAGCCCTTCCTATCTTGGTGCTGGATTGGATCATGCCTGTGATGTGTAGTTTGGGTATTCGTGACCATGTGCTGCTTTTGAGGAAAGCAACACAAAGGCTGAATAAAATCCTCTTAAAAGTGAGTGCATTCATTGTGAGAGATACTTTGAGCAGAAAGTGAGCACTGACTCTGGTCCCCACATTCCTCTTGCTTAAACCTCAGCCCTCTATCTTGGGCATTTTCCTTTTGAATCATAATTGTGCAATCTGTTTCCCATTTTGGCATAAAAATCTTCTAGAAATGGAGCAGGCTAACTTTAAACAAGCTGCATTTTTCATGAATCAGGTTGTAAAGTTTGCTGCCATAGAGGAGGCATGTCCTTGTAAATTTCTGCATAAAAAAAATAAGCTTATTTAAAGATAGATGGTATGATATGTCACACTTACAAGGTAGATGGTATGACATGTCAGGCTTACAATTACGTTTTTCAGTAAACGTAAAAGGGTTGGAAAAACTGAGCTCAACGATTCAAAATACTTTTGACTAGCCAACAAGAAATGATGTTTACCATTTTGCAAATGCTACGAATACTTTATTGTCTCAGTGGCTTCCATGCACTCCAATAAATTTAAATTGGATATTTGCTGTCCAAATTGACAGTGGGTGATTAAGCCTAAAATAAGAGCATTTGCCTTTAAATTTTAGCTGTGGCATCGTGTTATATTCCCAACATTATGTTACGTTGCATCAAGTCAGTCACTACAGACCAAAATTTTGATGGATATAAAGCAGATCAAAAGGGTAAAGTGATTCTGAAGTCAGTGACAATAGATGCTTCAATATTTGTACATTTCTCCTAAAGAGACTTGCATTATTTTGTCAGTTTGTTTCATTTTCAGGGTATTCAGAAGTGATATTCATTCTTTGATATAAGCCTTAAATTGTACAATTTAAGAAAACTGACTGAAAAAGATAAATTAAATGGGTAGAAATATTTTCAAATCAAGGAACAACTGACATATATAAAAATGATGTATGTTTCTTACATAGTCCACAGGGAGAATTCTGCAGGCTTGCTATGATTTCTACAATTTGCCTCTGGGCAAACGAGGCTTTGGGATATTCTATTATTCCTTTGGTCTGTTTATTATGGAAACTGATATACAAATCGAAGGTTCTTTTGGACCTTTCCTTTCTGTTTCCTGGATCTGCTAAGAATGAACTTATCACCTGTCCTCACCTTCAGTGAAGTGCTTTGGGGAAGGTTCAGTGACCAATAATCAATTATTATTGAGAAGCAATCAATTGCTAATCTCCATAATTATGCACATCTAAACACTATGAACAAGAAAGAGAAACAAAGCTGCACTCCAAGCATTGCCTTGTTAGCAGTATTTTGTTAACACAGGCTCTAAAAAAAGCTGCCGCAGCTGGTAGCACAAATGTGTTTCCAGTATTCAGGCCATCAACGTGATTCGTCTCTAAATGTATAGAATCAGCTTCTTGCTAAAAACTACAATTACAGGTGATATACAGATTGAAATCACAGGGCTGGTTTGTCGAAGAAAATTGTCCTAATGATGGGTTTTCGGATCGGGAATGCAGCTCTTTTCTTCCTCTGTGATGGGTACTGAAGGCAGCTGCACCTGCCTCTGTGCTGTATTCTGCCGCACTTAATGATATCTGATGATATCATTAGGCAAAGTGTTCATAAACAGATGTTGAGCCTGTGCCTAAATGCTGTCAGATGAGCGGTTGCTGGCCTGAAACAGTATTATTTATATAGAACATTTACGTTTGTTATGTTAATAACCCCACTATTAGCTCTCTGGATGTTGCGATAGGAATGTAAATGTAGTTAATATGAATAACAACCTCTTTACTCTTTGTGCTGCAGTTGAGTATAACTTTTAGGCTTTTAGAGAGAAACAAAGATTCCCCCCACCAAGTCCTTTTGACTTCATGATTTTTTTTGGCACCACTCGAAATTCTGATCAGAAGATAAATGGTAAGAATCTGTAGGACAGATGTTAAAGACTGGAATTTGTTTCTCTTAACACTTCATGTTTTCAAGAAATTCTAGTATTTATGTGTTTTCTGGTAATTCCCAGACCCAGTTCATTACCCTAATATGTCAGAGTTTTGATCGTAGACACTAAATTGACAAACACCCATTAAAAATAAAAATAAAAAGTACTATAGCAACTAAAATTAATGTCTGTATTTCTAAAGATTATCTTTTCTGTTTAATTTATTTCACAACAATGACTAAATATTGGGGAGACCACTTCAGTATTCATATTTTTTGTTTAATCTTTCAGTCTGGTGTTATTCTAGTGGTGCTTGAAATACTGCTTTACAGTTGCTGAGGGTTTATTTAGCCAAAGTTGCATTTTATACCTCATAGTTAATTCATGTAGAGTAAGTTATGTAAATTTTGACAGTCATCAAAATGTGCAATGTTTCTCTAAAATACAGCTTACTAGCGATAGCTCTGTTATAAAAATATCATTGGTGCCTTTATAATTTTATTTGATATTTTAACTCTTTCTGAATATGATTTGGGAGTAGAGGTGCATGTTGCAAATGGATTTTTCTTGCTTGTTTCAATAGCAGATGATGATGGCATTTCTGCTTTTACATGTATAAAGTACTCTTAACTGACGTGTTGCTATATAAACATGCTTTGGAAATACAGCAAACAGTTACCTTCATTTTGTGTATTAATGCTTTTATAGTCCTCCATGTGCAGGAAAATGCTAACGGTATCAATATCAGAGCATGCCTGTAATCATAAGGAAATATATTATTCTTTCTTCTTACATGATTTTGGTCACTTACCATTATCATTTGTAGTGCTGTCCTATGTTTGCGTGTCTCCTCAGATGAGTAGTCTGCTCCACATTACATGGAAATGTGCATAGGGGCAAATAAATTTTTGGTTTATCCTGTAAAAAGAAATAAGATAGGAAGTCGCAGTGTTCTACTATCCAAAAGGACAATGAAAGGGACAGCTAGATCCTTGGAAACTAATGTAAAGGCACCCTATCAAAGGAATTGGATGCTTGGGAAGGGAAAAAGGATGTCTGAGGAGGCAAACAAGAAAAAACATTAGGATTTAGGAACTGTTCTTGAAGAAGAAACTATTAGCCTTTCTTGGGTAGTATGCCAGATAGGAACCCATGTGCCTCCGGTGGCATTTAACCATCCATGTTTCAGTCTCAGGTGGAAAGTAAACCCTGGTAACTTAAAAATTTCAAAACCTTAGTAAAACGGGAATTTGAATGGGGGAAGTTTTATAATTTCTGAGTTTTGTTTTTTGTTCCCCAGAGAAGCAGGCAGAGAAATGTTAGAAACTTGTTCATTGTGCACGTTGGGGCTTCGCTGTGCTTGAGGGAACTGAGGTATCGCTGCAAGGAGCATGGGAGAGAGAGGTTGTCAGATGGGAACAACAGTGCTGTGCTGTTTCGTGGTTTTGTTTTTGGTTTTGTTTTTTACTGTTTGTTTGGTTTGGGGATTTTTTAGGTGAAAGCTGCTTTGCCACACTGCATAAAGCTTTGGCAATATATCTATTCATTAGAATTATTTTTATTAGGTCGGTAATGAGTACTATGGAACATGTCTTAAGACAATTTTATGCTTCTGGGCCCTGATGTGTGTTTGTGTATCTAAAAGGAGAGAATATTTTTATAGCTCCATCTGGTCCCATCGACTTCTGTTCCTGTACATATTCTATTGTAATCATACGGAAACAAGTGAATATTAAGGCTAAAGAATCACATCATGAAAGAAAAATAAATTTTGTATAATAGACCCATTACAATTTGTGAGTAATCAGCCTTTCAAGGAGAGACTTTAGAAGGCACAATTCAGATTCATTGCTGTTTCCCCTTAAATATTTATTATATTTTGTATTATTAGGTTATCTGATATTAGAAAAGAATAAAGAAAAATGGTAAACCAGGATATTAAGATTCTTAGGTTTTATCTCCATTTTTTTTTTTTCTGAGTGTTATTTTTAGGCATGTCTGAAAGAGACAGCAAATGTAGACATTGCTGGGCTTTAAACAATTTAAAAATCTAGAATCAGATCTGAACTTTGGCATGTCGGCCCAATTTCAAGTCAAAAATTAAGAATCAGTAAACCATTTTATGTAGAATTGGTTTAATTTTGCTAAAATTCATGGAGATTTGCTTGCTTTGAAGAAGTACGTTTTTATACAGACCTCCAGTGTCTGATGGCCTGAAGGAAAGCTGTCTAACTGAAGAAAGAAAAGTGTAATGCTGGCGTACATTAGTGGTGATGTTAACATATCACACTATCAGTTCATGTTGTGGTGAGAACTGTTATAACTGCTTGGCAGAAATCACAGGTTACATCACGAAGCATACAAGACCAGAGAGGTCATCATTTTAGTTATCAATAATATACACTCTGAATTTTGCTTTTGCAGCCTTCAGACACCCTCCATCCCTCAGGTATAAGGATATTTCTGGTTTTATATTTTGTTTGGTTCTTTCTTTGTATCATAGTAGTTACTGCATTTCACTATTTATAATATCTGTGGACAGTATGAGATTTCTTTATTTCGTGTATCATTGCTGGATCCTACAAAATGAAAAGGTGACATAACTTGTTCTATTTCTCAATAAATGCTTGTTCTGTTTTTGTTTGCTGCAGTGTTGGCATTCGGTAGCTTTAGGTGTCTAAAATAAAGCCTATAAATTTAAAAAAATCTTAGTACATTGGGCTAAATTCTATGATTTTATGCTGGTATAAAAACCAGAGCAGGTTCACTTAAGCCAATCCATCCAGGAAATCCACCAGTATAGTGAGTGAAAGACAGACTGAGTCATCATCACATTATTAATGGGATAAGCCTTCTTCCATTAAAAACAATGTAACTTTGCAATACGATGTTTTTGCTATATATTAGCAAGAATTTAGTTAAACTTCCACTGATGTTCCTGTAGCAACAGTGGTTTGGCGCAGAAGCAATATTTTCATAAGACAAGTACTAAGTTAAAGACAGAAGGAGCAATGGTGACTCTTACCTGAATGAGCTGAATTTTTATTTCCTTCCACTTAAAAAGCCATGAATTTCAAGAGTTTTATCGTATAAATACCATTTATAAGGATCAAATATAAGGTTCTTAATTCAGCAGGTAAGGACTTAACATCACTAAATAGCAATAAAGTTAATTCTGAGGTGAAATCTCAGAAATTAAAAGTGCCTGGATCTCCACATAGTACAAATTTATTTATACTTAGTGAAGACAGAAAATCCGGTAACCAGACAGAGGAGGCTGTAGCCTCTTTAGTTCAGTGTTGGACCTGCTGTGGAGGAGAGTTCATGCAAAAAAGCTAGAGAACAAGAAATGCTGTTTCCTGCTACTTTTTTTTTTTTTTTTTTTTTTTTTTTTCTTGTAGCTGTTCATTTTCGCATTGCAGCTTTCTAGGAAAGGAGAAGCGAGAGCTATGTGTGTTGTATACTGGTTACACAAATGTTTTTGTTTATCATTTCTGGTTCAGGGAAGTTGAGCTTAGTGCAGCTAAGCTAGAGGTAGTATAAAAATGGGAGCAGAGAGATCAAAATGTGACAAAAGATAGATGAAGTACACATTTCTCTATAAGGTGATCAGAACTTAGTTCTGCAAAGCCTGTCTGTGCTCCTACAATGTGTGCTGGGTGTTTTAGCACTGAGCAAGCAAACTGCTGTCTGGCAGTGGCAGGGCTATGGGAGCATTTGCAACAAAACTGTGTTTAAATAGGCTTGCACAGGGCCTGAAATAAAAAATGTCTTTTCATAGCATTGCATCTGCTGGAAATCATAGACACATCCTTGCTGCTCTGCATAGCTCTTGGAAGACACAACTCTGGGATGGACTGTCTGTATTTAAAGATCCATGTATTTCAGGACCTGCAGGGATCATTCTGCAACTTTTCAGTGCACTTTCTGGAACCTTTGTAGTTAAGAATTGGAACTTGATTTTTGCCTAAACCAGCTAATGCACAGTAAAATACTCTCTTCTCTATGTCTTGATAATTGTGCAGATCAACATTTCATCCCATTACCTGAGTGTTTCTGGGTTGTTTATGAAGCTAAAACTGGAATAAAGGCGAGCAGGCTGGTGTAGTCTTTAAGAAAAATACAAAAAAACAGCCTAATTAGATCTCGGTTTCTAGGAAAGCAAAGACAAGTCAGACTCTGGAGTTCAGTGAGCATGAATGGTGTGGGAGACTTGATTCCTGAGTTGCAGTCACCTTTCTTCTCAGCTCTTGCATTTATTCCATTGCTTTCTGAAGCTGTGAAGACTGGCCACGGAAAGATCATTCTAATGAGCTAATGACTATTCCTCAGCTTCTCCAACTAAAATGTAACAGTTCCAAGGATTCTGTGTGCTTGTGTGAATATGTACATGTGCACTTTATCAGATGTTAACTGAATATTATGTATTCTTATTTTAATGCAGAGCTTTGGCACTGAAAATATTCACTGCACAGAAAAAATAATATTTTTCAAGAAAGTTGTAAGATATTCCCATGCTTACTTCCTTTGTTTTCTCTTAATTTATTTTGAAATGTCATGTTTTATTCAAATAGAAGGAGGTTCTACCCTAAACTTGGATATCGTATGCACAGTTTCTAAAAGGCTTTCTGCTTCTAATTGATTCCTACAGTATTTTATTATAATAAACTTTTTGTAGGTATGGGATGAGAGGATTTCACAGAGATAGGCACAAGTAAATTCTCCACAAACCTCCATTCCTCCACTTACGTCTGTTACCTTTTTTTTTTATTTTTTTGATGCAATATTAAAGCAGGCCTTTAAGTAAGATGACTTCAGAAAAATACTTAAAAACACGAGATGAATTATTATTTTCTGTTGTAAACAGAGTGGATTTTATTAGTTAACATATTAAAACGTAGGCCTATCAGCTGATGGTATGTAGCATTTACTCAGATCATTCAAGTGCACAGCTGCTCGTGTCTGATAATGGGGTTCTTAGCAAGAAAGTGATTTTTAGCAAGGTACACTATGGTTTTTCGTATTTAAGTGTCTTCTCAATTTTAGATAATTCAAGGAATAATGACAAATCCAGAGTATCCCTTTTTTTTTTTTTATTGTATCACACTGCCATAAAGACAATATCTTGTCATTATTTCATTCTGATTTTCTGTAAAGCAAGTGATGTGGGATATAGCTTTCATGTCATTGTCATAAAACAGGGAGGGCTCATTTGAGCACCAGGATCTACGGACAAAATCAGTGGACGAATTTTTCTTCTCTCCCTTCTGGAGAAAGCAGTTTGTTTGGGTCCAGGTGGAAAAAGATGGCAGAGCAGAAGGCTCATGTAGAGTCAGGCAGCAATTTTGCTCCTCTTTTGCCTCTGTTTAGCAAAGCAGCAGCCCAAATTATTAAAGATACGGGCAAGCAAAGGACTGCAGGATTTCTTAGACTATAAATGTCCTGTACAGTTTTAGGTTTTCCGTGATTTTTTTTTTTTTTTTACTTATGTACATCTGAATTCCCAATCTCTTATACTTGAATGTTTTGTACGTATTTTTGGTAACTCCCAACAATTCTGCTCTTATCAACATCCGTTTCAACCACCACTTATACTCTTACAACATATAAATAAGAGATTTGATACCCTTCACTGTTTTTTATCGGGTTTTTGTTTCTTGAGAGAGAGTAGTTTGTTTTTTAGGATAATTTTGAAGAGAAGATATGTAAGCTCATGGGTTTCATCTAACAATAAGGGAGGTTCGATAGCTAAATGCAGAAGTTTAAGTTGTACAGACGTAATTTTCAGTGAGTAGTTCTTGATCCTTGTGTGTTGCAACTGATCTCTGTAACTAATGAAAGTGAAATTATAGACAATGAATTAGTAGCTATTGATATAAGGCAATAGATCATGGACTTTTGCTTATTACAAGTCTGCCAGTCTTTAAGAGATGGTTATGTGCGTAATTACATAAAAATATATTTCTTCACTGCTTTAAAAATAAGAAAACCAATCAATTACAATAGATAAGAGATGGCAAATGAAAATAAACCAAAGTGATGTACCCATCCATCTCATCAGTATTTCCCTCAAATAAAAATAGCTGGTTTGTCTGACCTGCTAGAGAGTATGTCAACCCATTTAAAGTCCTGCAGGCCTGATCGCTTTAGCTGCATCCCACCAGAAGTTGTATGTCTCTGTAGTTCAAAACACAGAGTATTCAATATAAACCTGAATTCCTGTATGCTGAAAAGGTAGATTTGGAGGGTGAGAAAGCTCCATGTGAGATAGGCAGAACATTAGACTCGCCACCTCCCCTGAGCCCTTGGTTTGTCTTTACACTCCTACAACACATGAGAAACAGCACAGAATGTAGAGCAGAAAGAAATCGCCATCCCCAAAATGTACTAGCAATGTGATAATGTTGGCAATATGAGATATATCATCAGCTGACGTAAATCAACGTAGCAGTAAAAGAATTCATAATCCTTTATAGCAGTTATAGATCCAGCCAACGGTTTAGGAAAGAAAATGCTCAGATTTTTGTAGACATCAGGGAAAGTAGAGGCACTCCAGGTGGGGAATAACAAAACTGATGTTCGGCAATAAAGGAGTAATACCAGGTAGACCAGAAAAGAAAATACATCTTCACTGGCTCAGTAATCCATGAATCTTATGGCACTAGTTTAATGAGATCTCTTCATCTTGAAATTAAAGTACAAGGAGTTTTTTACAGAGAACAGTATTCAATAACAAAATACTAAATGATAAACACAGCTTGCTTAAAATCAGATGGGCCATTTTAAGAAAAAGCATTTTAGCTCATCATGATATGTAGCACCTTATTTAAATTAGGAGGTGTTAATTCTTAGCTTGAATAATATATTAATATAATATGTAAAGTGAATGGCATTGTTAATCACAGTCGCGCCTGGAACGACTTTGCTTCTGTGCACTGAATGTTAATTTTGCAAAACATTAATTTCAAAGATTTTGCAGCAGTGCTTTTGTAATTAAATATTAATGTCACATGTTATTGCAGTAGCATGTTTATGAAAGCCGGCAACACTTCAAGTCAACTCATTTGTTTTTATATTTATTCTTGTACATCTGCAATCCCTTCCATTTCACAATTTCAAAGTGAAGGCCATTTTGAATAGTCAATATGTGAACATTTTTCATTGTAAGCGTTTTTTAACATCCAACAGGGTAAATATTTAATGTTGTGTTTTTAGCTGGTATAATTTTTCAGAAAATTGGCTATAACTTTTAACAACTCAAAGGTACCTAAACTGTCTACATTTTTGGCATAAGTGATCTGAAAATAATATAGCAATAAACATGATGAAGCTGTGAAAAAATACTTAAAAATTTGAAGCTTTTTTCTGAAAGTTTGACTTCCAAAAGTTGTGATTTCACAGCCAAGTGTGTTCTAGTGTCATTTTATTACCTGTGGCGTTGTGACTTTATATTCATTTGAGTCGTTTCAGCAAGTACAGGATTGACTTTTGAATAACTTTTCCAAGTCATGTGGTTGCATTTGTGCTGGAGAATTCATGTCTGCAGTATATTGCTTAATGATTGTTGTTCAGAATTTTAAAATAAACATTTTCTGTTTTTGCCCTAAGCCACCTCACGAGCGCTGGGAGGATTCAGGCTCACATTTTCTATTAGGGCCAAATTGTAAGGGTGACTAAGTTTGTCAGCTGCTTTTATTGAAATGTATACAGTATATGTATGCCTGTATTGGTTTGCCCAGGTCTGTTTTGACCAATTTACTGTATCTCACGATCTTGCCCATGGCTCTTCAAACCTGAGAATTACATTAGTCTAAAAAGAAAGTCATTTCCATTTCAGCATGTTGCAAAGAAGAAATGTCTTCGAGGTATCATATTTTAAACCATTCTCCTTCCCCCTATCCTCCTTTAATATAGATCCCCACAGTACAGCAAAACAATTTGGCAGAGCAGATTGTGAATTATAAAATATGTTATTTATTTTATCACAAAATATATGAACAATCAAGATGCATTGTTTAGTTACAGGCACATTTAATAGTTAAAAATTATATCTGCACCTGATGTTGCATATTAACAGCTAATACCATTTGACAGTGATGAAATTAAAGGATGAAGAAGAGATACAAACTACATTTTACAAGCATGATGGGTCTCCAACAATGCCATTTAAATATTATTTGTCACTATTTAAAATGAACCTTTCCCCTTTAAGCTATGCCATTATGCTCATTTGTCCTGTCACCACTGACAGGCTCTATGAGTCACACACAAAAATGGTCATTAGGTACTGCATCTTCATCTTATTTTAAAAAAATAGAAAGCATTCTGATGCCTCTAAAAGCCTGTAATTATTTTCATCCGAGGAGATAGTGTTGCTTGGAAGGTAATTTAATAACCTTTTGCATGTACCTGGGGAATGCCTCTCTAGGGAACCAAGGTGCCGACATGCCATTCAGTCGTCAAAACATGACCTTTAATGGTTGCTTGGAGAGAAGTTAGCCTGGAACATTGTACACAGTGCGATGCTAATTCTGCTCTCTAATGTATGCAAAATTTAGTTCTTGAGCAATGATCTTTGTAAGATGAATTAATATAGGTACTGCTTCAGGAAACAAAAGAAATTGCAATTGTGAGAGCTTTTCCCCATCATGATCTTTTGCTACATTTATTTGAAGGAGCACCTGATCTGTTTGTTTAGGAAACAATGCTAGCAACAAGAAGACTGTACCTGATAACATTTTCCAGACTTTGTGTTTTTAATTCCTGCTTTTTGTGAGGAATGCTCAGTATCTTTTGGAGGGAAACTGGGACTGTGAGCTGTGTGATAGCTATATAGGTTTACATTAGACTATGATGGCTAAACAATAAAATAGAGTAAATATAAACTATAAGAAAATAAAATGATAGTTTGTAGGGAAATGGATATACATTGTGAGTGGCTTTGAGAAATTACTAATGCAATTAGGGGGTAAAGGAGAAAGTGTTGATTTTTCTGTAGCCATATGCCCGGAACCTACAAGATACATAGTAAATGAGGCACAGACTATGTCCTGTGACATCAAGGTCCAGAAACTCTTTATTTTGGTACACTGATATTAGATCCCACCATAGTTAGAAATGCTAGGATTTCAACTCATACCCCTGACATGCCATCCGTCAATTTATTAGCACACTGGTGCAGTAAGCCACTGAGCAGGCTATATCAATTCGTTCAGGTTTTTTTTTTCTTTTTGTTCTTCTTCGCTTTAAAATGTCTGTAATCCTCAGCTCTGCTCTCTCAACCGGTCAACATTAAAGATTTATGTTGCACTTTTTTTTTTCCATTGCCACACCTGAATATGGATTACTTAAATGGGCTGTAAATAATTCATATCTGGGAATAAGTTTCCATTACTGACCAGTGTTGTAATTTAATATACTCTATTATGGGTTATACAATTTTAGATTGTTTTCTATGTGCATTCAGCAGTTGGGCAGACAACAGTTTAAGTAAAAAGGGCAAGATGTTTGTTCAGCTTATTTTCATGTTCGGTGTTGTACTGGAGGAAGTAAAATGTTAGTTTTAACAGCATTCTTTGTAGCTGCTCACAAAAATAAAAAAATCTCAACCTGAATCAGCATAAAGAAAGCTGAATGAGTAAAGCAAGGGGTATTAATCTAGATTTATATTCACTAAGCAGATGTCAGGTTTTAATGTAAGATGCAAACATATTTTTCAGTAGCACAAAATGTATCCCCCTCTCAATATGTGTTGTTTTGTTTGTGGGTTTTTTTTTTCCTCTTCCCTTAACCAGTACTACTGCCTGTCACATGTGGTATTTGATAATTCTGTCAAAAGTACCTATAATAGAAGAGAACATATTTAGCAAGAACTTTTTGAATAAGGTTGCAAGCTACAAATAGAAATGTTCAAAAATGTTAAAGAGCATCATATTTTTAAAAACTGTCCATGTTCAAGTGTTTACACTTTAGAGATTTAAACAATTTAAGATTAAGTTAACTATAGTAAGAAAAATTAATAATAGATTAATACATGAAAATCTATGAAGTCACATAAGATAATGATTTAAAAAGGAATAATTTAAAAAGATGAATTAAAAAGTAGAATCAGAAAAGGAGGCCAACATAAACTAGGGAAAAACATGCTGTGAATAAAGTCTGTTAGATCTTGAAATAGGAGAACTGCTAAATAATGCATAGTTTTATTTTTCTATAATTTGCATAAACCTTAAGAGAGTATTTATTTGTGTAAAACTTGATGTATTGAGTAAGGAGAATTAAAAAAATGGCATTCATTTTGTTTTCATTTTGGTATTTAGGAAAAATATTCTGTTACATATGGACTACTTAGACCTAATCATCTGACTGAATGTGATGTGTTTCTTGAGCCAGGTTGGAAAGGGCTGGCTTGAGAACAGTGCCCTGGTCTTGCTGCAGGCTATGCAGGTTGGCCCAAACTCTGCTGGGGAGCAGATGGTGAGCCAATGCTTGTAGTCACACTTACCTTCCTTGCTAAATCCATAATCCCTCACTGGACACGCAGCCAAGGCAGGCTTTGGAGGCAGAAAGGAGGTTACAATCTGGACTTGGGTATTGACTGCCAGAACTGAGAAAACAGCTCAGAAATTTCAAATGCTTAACAAGTTATCTGTCTTGTCCCTAAGCCAGTGCAGCATTTTTAAAAGTAATTAAGACATGATTGAAAATGTGTGTGCCATCTAAATACAAAAATCTTCAAAAATAACCAAAACCAATAATTAAAAGCCACATTTAATATACTAGTTAGTAAAAAGAGACTTATTAAAACTGAATATGCTTTTTTTTTTTAATTTTACAGTGCTGTTGAATTTTTTTAAAGGATGCATATATTCAGGGCTGAGAGAGAAAAAATTGTTTCTGAGCAAGCCCCTGAATTAAACTGGATTTATTTAAAATACACAATTGTGTGGAATTTTAGCGAACAGTGTGATGATGATTAATTTAATTAATTATTTAATTAACTTCATACTGAGTGAATATTAACTGTATTATTATATATTAAAAGATATCTAATATGTAATGATAAGGATGGTGTTCATGCACAGAGAAAATAACAGTTGCTTATAATAATCACAGCATGACTTGCCTTTCTAAATATTTAATCTATTCTAAATCAAGATAGTGATCCTCAAAAATCTATAATTTCAAAAAATATTTCGTAAACAGGCAAATTGTGGTCAATTGCAGTAAAGGGTATGCCATCTGTTTAATGTAAATATCAGGGAAAAGGGAATGTCATATACAAAAGATTACAGAAATATAGTGAGCGTACACAAATCTTACTCTGTGTGTATGTGGTATGTAACATTTAATTTATTTTTGCCCAAAACATTAATGTGAATGTGGTCCTACTACGTGAACCTTTGCACCAGGGTGTAACAAAGTATTTAACTGTGGACTTAATTTAAAACATACGCAACGTTGTATTAAATTTTGAGAAATTAAGCTCTTGCAAAGCATTTTATTAATAAAATAAAATATAACTCATAAATCATGTATGACTTCTATGAAACTTATCTATCATACCATTTAAAGATGTGAAGTAATTTTAAAAAGGAATAGATAATTACATAATCCATTTTAGTTGGAGCACTGTTAAAGTTTTATTCTGATCAAGCATAAAACATGCTTAATTTATGTAAACACCATACCCTTAACTCTGACCATTGGTCACTTGGGATTTTCAATATAATTGTTTCTTTGTCCAGAAAACTGTATTATTCTAAAGGATATTGCTATTTAGAAACAACAGTTAATGGATTAACCAAGTGACAGTTAAAATCACATTTAAAAACAATATTTATTTGTAAAGAATAATAGAGAAATATATAGCATTGCTCATTTGCAGTACATTAGAAGTGTATATGTCCATTCCCTTCTGTCAGAGACCAATCACTGTGTGCCAGTAATGGGTGAATACATAATGTTAACTTAATTGAAATTCCTTCTGAAAGATTTGTGCATATGAAATTGCACTGATACAGGATAAGGTTTATTTTTAGGTCAGAATTAAGACTACTCTGTTCAATAAGACAACATGCATATATTTTATATGGAATAAGAGTAAAGGGCTAGGTTCTCAGCTGCTGTAAATTGGTATAAAATATATTTTCTGTGAGATTTATGAATGTCCTTAATATTAATTTCTTTGCCTTTAAGCACTTAGGTTTGTTAGTGATGCGATAAACAACGGAATGATTTCATTTAGCTCCTTAACTGATTTATAAAGTGAAATACTTTAGAGTTCAGAATTTTGCAGATTGTCCTTTTTCCAGGGCCAGAGTTGCCCGCAACTCTGCCCTGCAGAGGAACTGCAGTGCTGCAGGCCCACAACCAAGCTTTCTGTGTGTGTGTATCCTTAAGATTTTTTTTTTTTAATGCATGAGGGAAGAATTAAATTAGCTTATTAAATGTGATGAAAAAAAGAAAATTTTATTCCTTACTTGCCTTATTGCTGTGAATAATTAAATTAAATTAATAGGATTATTTGCAAGAGTAAGAGGGGTGTGATTTGGACTTCAGGTTCACTTAGGCTGTTGATGATAAATTTGATTGTCTGTTGTTGGGACTTTTCCGATATCTATCATAGCTGATTTTGCTAGTACCTGATTTGATTTCAAAGGCAGTGGATTAGTACATTTAAATGGCTTCCTATCATTAATTTATCTCTGCCCTTGTGCATTCAGGTTGTTCCCCTTCATCCACAGGGAGCCGCTCACAAGTATGGGGCCAAACTTTGGCCCTGTGTTTTGATGCGATTGTTGCTTTCAAAGTAGGCTTTTAGGTATATTGTAATAAAGATTTTCTCTTTTTAAAACAGCAGCCTTCAGAGTCCTGTCTGTCCAGAACATTGTTAAACTATAGGCAATCACCTATTCTACAGTGATTTAATTTCCTTCAGTGTGTCTTTTTCATCTGCCGGGAAATGTGCAGTATGCCTATTTGTGCTGTGTTGCGCCAGCTTGCTTTCTGAACAGTGAGGCAAAGAATTCCTTTATTTATTTATTTTATTTTTTTAAATTTTTATTAGTGTCTACCTCTGCTGTCAGTAAATTACTCATGCCATCTGTTAGAGAACTTTCTGTCTTGCTCGCTGACCTCTTGGACTATATGTTCTTGTAAAATATCTTTTTATTTATCTTTATCATCTTGTGCAATCTTCTTTTTATTCTCCACCTTTGCTTTTATTATCATTCTTTTACACTCTCAACTTCATCTTGTAATCTTTCGATTCCCCTCTGTATCTGATATTGCATACCTCACACACCTCCCTTGATCATTTCGCACGTGCTTATTCAGACTAATTGGCCTTTTTAAGTACTGCTCTATTTGCTGCTGGATGGACAGCACACATGCTCTTGTTAAGAGATTGATTTATGTTTGGAAGATTTTGAATTTGCTATTTGTTTCCTTTTCTTTCATTTTCTTTGGCTCAGTCTTTTTCTTTTAAAATTTCCAGTGCCAGGAGTGAATTTATTTTATGTCACTAATTCTGCTTACTCTAGACAAATGGGGTGCTCTACTTAGTGTTTTCAGATTTTGTATCTTTCTTAATATGCCCTATTTTTTCTCAGAAATGAAATTCAAAGGCTAATTCCTCCTTCACTTGTAAGATAGCTAAAAGAAAATTGTGCCTGTTGTTTTCTTTGACCCAGAAAACCATAGGGAATGTGTTTCTTCTTTTTTTCCAAGCCTCTCTTGTGCAGATATTTCACTGTCACTTGGCAATGGACAGTGCTGGGGATGCTAGGTATGCTCAGCATCCCCACTCTCTGTACCAAGTCTGTTATTGCTCCTGTTAGACCTCTCCTCTGCGGCATGGCCCTGGTACAAGAGACTTTCTGCATGACAGGGCCCCCAGGGTTCCTTAGGAGATTGCAGTGATTTGAAAAAATATGAGTAAATTAGGAAAGTTAACTTCGAGGTGAAAAATGCCCTGACAGAGACGTGTTAGGCTGCTTACATTACGTTAATATGGCAGTATGTGTGCTAGAGATTTTCCTAGTCAAAAATACAAATTTTTTAAAATTACCTGTGCTCCTCTAAATGGCTCTTTGGAGCCTCCAGATTCTTGTAGTATTGCTGTGATGTTTTGCAGGCTCCCATTGCTGCTTTATCCTGCACAACATTTTCATAAACACATAGTAGCAGGGTGTTCCACTGGCAGCCATCTGAGTTTGGGTTTGGCCACTGCTCTTGCGTATCTTCTTTCTTTTTTCTTGGTTTAAAAGAAAAATACTGCAATTTTTTAAAGAGTTGCCAGGAAAAAAAAAAAAAGTAAACAGGGAAGGTTAATATATTTGTTATCATTTGTTGTCTTCTCCATCTCTTAGGAACATGGGCTTAATGGTGTTTACTTCCCTGTTACTCTTTTGTGTTCAGGAAACCAAGAATGATAAATTTTCAGTATGTCTGTTTGGCAGTATTTTTACTTTAGCTTCAAAACAGAGTTGGGTTGTTCATTTCTTTTTCGTTCCAACCTTGTATTCACCAGTAGTCATTAAAGGTTTCTGATCTCACAGTGCTTTTAATAAGCAGTGATTAGTAGAAAATATCTACCTGAAACCCAAGTTCTTCCATTTCTTCTCTCCTTGATTAAATATAATTTCTCTGTGATACTTTCAGAATCAGTTGTTGCATAAATTAAAAAAGTTGAAAGGTTAAAATTGACTTGGTGCCAAGTTATTGCATTAGACACAGACTCCATTTATTTATTTATCTGTTATTTTTATGTTTTTAAACATTTTGGCAGGATTTCCATATTGTGATTCTTGCATGCTGCACATTCAGACTGTCAGCTTTTGATTCCCCCCAAGGAGATGTAAGAAGAGGTTTCATTCCAGACTTGGAAGGTTTTATCTTATTGGGGTCTTCTTGTAAAAAGGTAGGGGAAAGTTTAGGAAGTATTTTTAAATTAGATTGAATTCCTGAAGGTGGTATATAAGCACAGGACTCAATAAGCTGAGACACATGCTACTTACAGAGAAGAAATAGTTTTATGTATTATTCACCAGTCTCCAGGGTTTCTATGCCAGTCAGAGTTGGCTTACTTCCCATATATGTTATTAAATGTTTTTACAGTTCATCATGTATACAAAAGAAGTAAATTATGTGATACATACAATTTAATCTACATATAGAATAATTTAAACCCCCCAAAGGTTTGTCACAGACTATGGATTACACAAAACAATAAGGCATGCATGGATAGGGAAATCGTATGGCTAATTATGAATCTCTTCTCAACATCTGACCATCTTTCTTTAAGTGCCTCCATTTCTAACCTATTGATTTTACTATTTTCTTTTTTAGCAAAATTACTTGTATAACCAAGCTAGCTGGAAAATAGTATAGGCATTTGTAAGTAAAATTGTTTGTGTGGTTCAACCGTAGCCAAGCAGGGGTTGACTAAGAGTGAAAGGTGAATAAACCCCAAAGTTAGTAAGGATATGTCTTGGTGCATGTGTTGTTCCTTTTGTGAAATCAGAGTAATAGAACATAAACCCGAAAGTAATGATAATGTACAGGTGCTCCTGTTATTTTATTGATTTGCACGCTGAAATGGCTGATGTGTTACTGGTTATATGCTGAAGCAATTTAGCAGGTTCTCCTGGTTAATCCCACCCTCCACACAAATAGCCTACCTGCTCTGTTATTGCAACACTCCTTGTAGTTTATACCATCCAGTGGGATGCAAAGTAATCTCTAAATTAGCATGTCCTCTAGTGGGTAACCTGCTCAGCATCTGGCATCCGTGGATGCAGCAACAGCGGATGATGATTTTTTGTATGTACAAAGTCTGGATTGCATAAATTCAGCATAGTCTTAATTTAAGTAATGCTTGCAACAATATGCTTACAGCTTTGGAAAAGAATACACCATTGTTTCATCATTTAGGTTATTTCTGCTTCTTGGATTCTAAGAAAAAAATATAGGAAAAATAGCTCTGCAAGCAAATATGCATTATACATTTTAAATGTTCTTTATTGTGGCCACTTTTCTATGTTACAATGCTAAGAAAAAGATTCTCAGTTTTTAAGTTAGAAGGGTGTTTTTAGCTGATTTTTTACTAAAACCTGAATTTTACTTGGCCAGTGAAGAGTAGTATTCTTTAAATTTTTTGAGTCAAAATCAGAGTTATGTATAGAAGAAATGATGAGGAAAAAATAATTAATTAATTGATGTGGGTAGTAGCTATGATACTATTTCTTTAGATTCTGATTATTACAGTATGATACAAAATTACATTCTTCAGTTAAATCAGTCAGGTGAGCCAAAAGCTAAAAAACCACCGCATGTATATTAGCACATTTACTTTGACTATTTTTCCATAGTATTCTTCTTCACTGAAATGAAGAATTTAAAATATTTTTGAATGTCCTGCATGACTTCTGAGTGTAAATAATTATATTATTAAATTACTTAGACAGGGGAAGTTTAGATTGGATATGAGGAAGAAATTCTTTACTGTAAGGGTGGTAAGGTGCTGGAATGGGTTGCCCAGGGAAGTTGTGAATGCTCCATCACTGGCAGTGTTCAAGGCCAGGTTGGACATAGCCTTGGATGGCATGGTTTAGTGGGAGGTGTCCCTGCCCATGGGAGGGGGGTTGGAACTAGATGATCTTAAGGCCCTTTCCAACCCTAACTATTCTATGATTCTATGATTACTATATTATTTTCATTCATTATGAATGCAAAACATATGTAGATAAAATAATTTCTGTAAGTATGATCACAAGCCCATTGTTGGTTAGGTAGCTCTGTATTCTGAAGATGGAGGTTCATATTTGTTATGTACCTGTTCCTTACAGGAGCTGCCCTAATGCTTCTGCTTTAGGAGTGTAGAAACAATTCTATCCTACATTTTGGCCACAATGATCAATCACTTTATGATTGTCTCAATCCAGCAGCTATTCAGTAATTCAATAGAAGATGTGTTAGTTAATTTGTTTGGTAGTACCATTGGCTAAAATTATATTTATGATTAAATATATTTAGATCCTTTAGGATCTATAGCCTATAATTAATTTAAAAAGCTTGCTTTTTATCATCTTTTTATGGCAATCAAAATAATAAGTTTATTGCAAGGTTGGTAGACTTTTTCTTTAATCAGAGCCCTAAGGGGAAGAATATACATGAAGAACTAGTATCTTTCATACCCAGATAAGATCCTTTCCATGCCTTTCTCAATTGCATCATCAGCCTTATAAAATAAGCCCTTAAAATGCCCACTTTTTAATTTCCTTCTCTGAGTCTTTTAACTAAATTAGACAATCATATTTCATTAAGCAAGAAATAAGTTTTGAATACTTGGAGCTTTGCAGGAACAGGGACATAAGCATGAGAAGTCTTGCTATTAGCATTGAACAAGCTCTTCATCTGTGTGAAATTTGTCTATTAATAAGGTTATTTGGAAACAATACTGATATAACTATTATTGAAGGTACTATTACTGTAATTTAAACAATTTCTAAGTTAAGTTCTGTAATGTTTCCTGGTAATTCTGAATTACACTGACATGTCATTTTAATTTGCTTGATCCATCTTCTTGATATCTACTCTTTTAGCAACTTTGTGGAAATGTCTGTTTCTTGAGTCAAGGTTTCACATAGGTTATTGATTTCCATTTGTATATTTGTATATATGTTTAAAGTACTCTTCTCTAGATCTCAGAAATTTGGTATGGAATCCTCTAGTTTATCCAACCAAGAATTTCACATATAGAAATGAAACATGAAATTCCATCTAAGTTTCTCTAACTTTTAGCTTCTTGTCTGAAAACACACATCCTGTTTGATAAAGGGTACAACTGGAGTATGACTATGCAATCCTTATTAGAAATCTGGTGCAAAGTGAATGTCTGAGGCAATTAATCAAAGATCAGCCTTAAACAGAGCCTTCCAAGGGCCAGTTTTTCTGTACAGTTACTTTCACTTGCTAAACCAGCAATAGATGAGTATCCAGTCATATCTTCATTTCATTCAAGAAATGAATGCTGAACCCTCTTGCAGTCAAGTGGATTAATATAATCACTAGCATCATCAGACTGCTTTAGTTAATTCACCAGCATCAACTCGTTGTTATTGAAGCTGAGTGTTTCATCTAATTTCTGCTCCTTGATGTTTTGGGAAAAGCCTTAAAATAAAGTGAAAATACTGTATTTTTACTGCATGTTCTTTGTTTTATATCGAAATTGCTACAGTGACATGGTGCTGAAACATAGAGGAGTTATGTAGTACCTTAGGAATAGAAATAGGGGATAGTTGAGATTTGGCAAGTTGGCTTAAAAATCATATGCATCCAGGGCCCAAAATCATTAGTTCTGAATAATGCTAAAAGGCAGAAAACTGTGACCAGTGCCCCTTCATGATTCGTACTGCCAAAAGTTCAGTTGCTGTGGTCTGGTTATGTCACAGGTTCTGCTTTGGTGTATGGCAAGATGCAGTACAATACCCTTTCTGTCATGTTCATATCATGGCAAAGGGTGTATCTGACACTTCAGCTTTGCCCAGGAGATCTGAATCAGGTCAGACAATAACAGATTAAGAAGTCTGAGCAGCAGCTTTGTTGATTGTGCTCTTGTCCAAGGGTTTCTCTAAAACATCAGAGTAAAACATACAGACTTCATGATGCTTGTAGGTGAGCATCTCTAACAAACGTTCTCCAGACAAGGAGGAAAAAACCCTGTAAGCAAAGTGGAAGCAACCAATTCTTACTATGACAGTACTATGACTTTATAACTTTTCTCCTACTCTCCTATGGAAGAAGAAAATGAATATTACAAGCATTAATGTTATATCAATATATCTTGAAAGTACAGTACATACAGAGGCTTTGGCTTATGCAGGCTGCAAAAGTGATAAGAAATTTCGCATAACTTGAATTCTTTACAGAACTAGTCAATTTACTCAGATTTTATAAAGAACAAGCTAGAAAGGCACAATGAATAAGAATCCACAAATAACATGTTGTATTGGTTTTAATCAAGGGAATTTTCTTCTATAATTTAAAAACGTAATTTGGTATGCGTTCAGTGAATGTTGCGTTTATCAAAAAATATTTTCTGATTATTTTTGTCAGGTGTTTCTGTTCATGATGCCTACCTTACACTGCCTGCATCCTTCATGAAACCTGAAATGGAGGGTTTTTTTTTGTGTTTTGGGGTTTTTTTGTTCATTTGTTTGGGGTATTTTTAACAAAAATAGGTGTCTGTACCAATAATCCAGAAAAACATTTCATGTACCATGAAACAGAGAGGTGTAAGCTCTTAAATACGTTAAAAAGTTTCAAAATCCTTTCATTCCTCAAAAACCCCAAAGAACAGACAGTGGCATGCCAAGGGGAAAGGAGGAGTGAAGACCAGTAACCCAAAAGACAGATTTTTGTTTACAGACATGAGCTACAAAAGTGATTATGAAACCCTAGCTTGTGATGCATAAAGAAACCAGCATGACCTAGAAGTAAACATCACAGAGATACAACACTTAGGTGTTCTTAAACTGTAAGACACAATTGCTGGGAGATCCATATGTAGCATGAGTAGACGATACAAGACGAACACAGGAACCCTTCTATGCTTTGAATTTAGCATGACTGTATGTCAGAAGGACTATTAGTACTAAAATAAATGTTATTTGTGTTTAAAGAATGAACTTTTTTTTTTCTTTCTTTTTTATGGACCGCATTATGCCAAAACCAAGTGACTTGAGTCCCTCTTCAATCTCTTTGTCATTTCATGTAGAGATATTTTTAATCTAATTTCTGTAATGGAGAAAATAAAGGTATCATGGCCAGCATGCCCTTCTGAGATTCTCATGGACAGAAGGAGCTTATGAGTAGCTCAGGAGAACACAGAGAGCAAGAGGTATAGCTGCAATGCTCTGTGCAGAGGGATGATACCCTCATGCTTTATTTACCTGGCACTATGTGAATGGAGCTCTTGTTCATCAATCATCAGTGGTGCTGGCTACCTAACTTTAATGTAGTTTTCAACAGAATAACAAATATGCTAGTAAGATAGGCAGCTGTTTTCTGCTATGAGTGGACACAAACTTAGATATTATAGAAAAAATAACATGCCATCTCATTATAGTAGCAGTTTAAGAGAAGTCTGAATACATTTTCTTCAGCCTTCCTCCCATCTTTATTCCTTTGTCTTGGTCACTTACTGGTTTCTATTAATTTGTCCAAATCCTGATTTTTCTACATATAGTTTCTCATCTGGCTCCCATTCCTATGCCACTCAGTGGTTACTTGTGTGGCAAATGAGCAAAAAAAACTTGGCAGTTGTTGCTGGGGTTAATGTGGAAATATAAATCTCAAGTAATGCCAGTGTGGATTTGCTTCTCATTCTTAATGGCACCAGCAGATGCTTGAGGAATTCTAGACTTCCTGAGTGCCTCCATTGTGCAGCTGGCACTACTTGGCTAGGTCCTGGTGGTGGGGACATATGTGTTGTGTACTTACACTTTGATTTACAGACACTGACTCTGGACAGGGATTGTTCTCACCCTTCTCACATGCAGTCCTCGGCACATCCCACCGTATCAGATTTATTGCTTTTGCTCTTCCTTCTGCTCTCATGCAAGCACCTAGAGAGGATTTCAGTTTCAGTAAAACTCTCAACACCTCTCTCTGCTTGTTCAGAACTTTTCCTCAAATATCCGGCTTCTTGGGCTCGCAGGAATAAATATATGTAACATTTTCAATGTGTGAGCCAAAGATCCTGAGATGGAACTTTCAACCTTCTTGTAGTAATAGAGATAATATTGTGTGGATTATTTTCTCTCATCTTTAGTGGTGTGTCTTTAGTGGTGTGATGAACCATCTCTCTTGACACCAACAACCCAAACCACATCCTCAGTCATGATAGATGTTGCTGAATGTAAAATTAATATTTAGAAAACATGCAGCATGTTATAGACAAATTTTAATGCACATTATCAGATGAAGCAAAGGGCAGGAGGAGCAAGTATTATGTGATGAGCTAGCACTCAACTACCCTTCACAAATGCCCTGTGGTTTCTGCTGGACGTAAAGACTAGTTTGTGAATCTTTCAAATATTTTGATTTTCATGACAAGTCCTTTGTTTCGTGTTTAGGATAGAAAACATCTTAATACTTCACCTTTTCTTCACAGGGGAAATCACTCAATAATATTTGCTTTAGGTGCTGACTGCTTTAGACACTGGTAGGTTGGTTTTATTTGTTTTTTTTAGGAGTAGCCCTTAGTGGCACTAAATTTAACAACTAACAACAGCATGTGCCTCACACTTGATACTTCAGGCTATGGTGACAGCTCTCAGCAATTTGGAAAATCCCACAGGACCCAGAGTGGAACTGGCTGCTGTCTTTTTTGTTTGCATTTAGTTTTCTGCTTTGTCAATTTGTTCTGTGCCTGCAAAAGGAAATTAAGAGATCCAGATTTGACCAAAATAAAGTAGTCATACCTCCCTCCTGTCCTTTAAAATAATCTTCCCAACAATAATCCCATTAACTGTTAATGATCTTAAAAAAAAAAGGTTTGAAAATTCAAAATTAGAAGAAAAGAAAGGAAGATATAGATATTCAGCGCTGCTTGGAAGAAATAACTATAGTAATAGTCATACAGGGTTATTTTTCCTCTTCTTTTTAATTTACAGTGCTCAAGGCACCCTCCATGGGCCTTGAGAGGGTGGTGTGATGCTGTTTACTCTTCTCACACATGTTCTTCAACAGCCATTTTACTACAATCAATCATTGAAAAATATTTTTTGTGATTCAGTCTAATGCTTGGAGGGAACTGCAGAGATAGAAAAGGCTATTGGCACTTGAAAATATTGAGTACTCATGTGGGAAAGCTCAAAAAATAATGGATAGGCATGGATAGCTTTTTTCATATTTCTCTACACACAAAAAAACATGGAAAATGCAGTGTGAGATAGGTGAAAGAAACTTTCTTCTCTGTTGTCTACTGTCACCAGGATTTGTAAATAGTTAATACCAGTTACACGTTAAAGACCAAACCATATGGGCCTTGAAGCCTTCTATACATTGACCATAGAATTATTGGTTAGGGTAAGATGTGCAATGACAATCTATAAAAGAAACTTGGAGATTTTTTCTGAAGCTTTCAATGGGGTAAAGAGATTTTTAACTACCTAAAATATTGGTCAAGGACCCAAACACATCACAAACCGTTCCTACTGCACGTTATTTTCATTATTTATGAACTGAATTTTTAATCCTGTGAATGCAAATTCAAATATGAAGTTAAATATCAAACAAAAAAAGTGTTTATGTAGAAATTTGAGTAAACATATTGGCTTGCCTCTTCAGTTTTCCCGTTTTCCTGTGTGATTGTATAAAATTGTCCAGAATATGGCATCGCCTGTTTTTTCTTCCTGCAGGTCATCATGCATCAATTAAGGGATGCTGTCTCTTGCGTACAGAGACTGTAATCAGGAGAGGTCTCTAACCTGTTCTATTGAGTCCTCATATGCTTTCTTTTATCTTCTTACTACTCATTTTATGGTTTAAATACAGTGATAATACAGGTCTCAGGAGGTTTCAACTTGAATAAGCTGTCTCTGATATTGTTAGCTAGACTGATGAGGAAATCAATAGTATAATACACACTGAATCTGGTGAGGGAAGTCAAACACAAAGTGTTGGTTCATCTCCAGGAAGTTGGAGACTGTGCAAGGAGGATATCGAGGACTAAAACGCCCTGGGCTGGATGCCTTGGGTGACAGCTTCCAAGCAGAGGGAGCTGCCAAATGTAGGAGGTGAGGATGTTATGTGCATAATCTCTCCTTTTCCTTAACAGCTATGCACTTTCCTGTGCTAAAGCTGGAAGAATTGGTTCTCCTTTCTGCTGTAAGCAGACCTTTTGAAGTAGATAAATCTCCTAGAACTAAAAAAAAAAAAAAAAAAGAAAAAAAAAGGAAACAAGAAAAAAAAACAACCAACAAACACATGCAAATGGACTAAGTTACAATTGCATATCCCATCTGCTTCGTTCATTTTTAGAATAAGGTTTTCATACCTTGTGCTTCTCTTTTTTCATTAGATGAAATAGCACTGCATTGTTGGCCACCTCAGTACCAGAGGCAAACTTATTAACAATCCTGAGCATATGGAAAGTAAAATTTAAGGAAACAAACCTCGTTCTGCCAGAAATATCTTTTGTCTGTCTAAGAAACAGAAGAACTCCTAACCTGCTTTTTCAATATAGGAAATGGATTAAGATTTATTGGCTGTTATGCTGTAGCCCTGTATCACTACAGATCTAGAAACCCTGTGACCATGAATGGCCATGGTAGCACTGTTGGGATCTAATAAGGTTCAGTACCATGCCGCAGCAATGGAAGATCCAAAGTGTACACGTGTAGGAAACAATCACTCTAATTTAACTGGAGGAGGAGCACATTTATTGAAAATGACCTGGGAATCCCAGATAATGTAGGTTAAATATGAACTCATGGGGTGCTTATTCTGAGAAACCAGCACACCACATATTGAGCTAGAAGAAGAAGAGAATGAGGGGTTATTACCCCCCTACACAGGATGGTGAGGCCACCCCAAGGGTGTGCTGCCGAGGTTGGGCTCCCCAGTCAAGTGAGGCATAGAGAAATGGGAGAAGGTTCAAAAGAAACAACCAGATGCTTAGTGCATGAGCCACAAAAGAGAAAGGTGAAAGACAACATGCTTGAACAATCTTATGAAGAGCAGACCAAGGGCATTTGTGAAGGCAGCTCAATGTCCTTTTCAGTAGTGGTAGATTGAGCAGTTGCCACAGATTGCACCTTGAGAGGCTCAGAGAGCATCAAGGAAATATTTTAGTAAGAGTACAGTACAACACCAGAATAGGGGCCTCGAGTGGTTGGAGAATATCTGCCCTTGGTTTTCATGACTTGGCTAGACAAAACCACAGGTGACCTGATCTAGCATTGGCAATACTTCTGCTTTAAGTGGAAGATTGGACAAGACCACTTCCAGTGTTCACTTGCGAATAATGTTTAAGTGAGTTTCTGTTAATTTCTGCAAGGTTTGAGATAGGTGTTTTCTGACATACGAGGAAAATGTATCTTTGGTTAATGTATCAGTTATCTTCTACACCCTCACAATGTTATTTGGCTGGGAGTTTCCTCACTTTTTGTCTTCAAGTACGTGGGAGAGGGAGAGAAAGGAGGCCAGTTATTAGTTTATACAACTGAATGATAGTTTAAACCATAGGGATTCGATTTTTTTGATCAATACTCTATAATTACAAGGAATTGGACATTTTTGTCAGGTTAACTGTGTGTTGGTCACTGCCAGATGCAGCTGGTTTAATTTTTACAAACCATCAATCATCTTTTACTACTTGTTAATAATTTAACACACTTTGTATGTACTATTTTAGCCAAAATGAAGTTTTGCTTGAAATTCCTTAAGAAATACAGCTGTCACTGGAAAGGATCACATATCTCTTCTTTCTACTTAGAGTGTAAATTGCATACTTATTGAGTAAAATCTGGTGAAGGGATTAAGAAAAGTAACAAAAGACTGATGGTGGGAATCGGTGTCCTCTGTACTCCAGAAAAGGTTGGTGGATCAAGTCATAGCATCTTTTAGCTGAATAAAATGTGCAGATTGGGCAATATGCACCACTGAATACAAGGAGTGTGAATTCTTTGTTTGATCAAGGTATATACTGGAAAGAGCTAGAGCGGATTATAGATTGGGATTTAGGTTCTGAATGTAAGCATCAAACATCAAACAGTTTAGTGATTTTTTTATATAAAGGCAATTAAGTCTCTTAATGAACTTATCAGTAATCAAAATGTCTTTGGAGTTTTGAAAAAGGGTATATATACTTTCTGCAACTCATTTTTCAAGCAAGGGCTTGGAATGTATAGTTACTACAAATTATCCATATCTAAGTAGGATTTGTGTCAATGATTCTCATGCCACTGGAGAACGGATTTCCATGGAGTTTTCCTCTGTAGAAATCATGAGTCTGAACTCTGGTATTATTTTTGTTTTCAGATAAAATTAACTGTGTGCTTATATGATACCTTCAAATCTGGGGTGTGCTCAAAAATCAGTAGCTGACCTGAGAAACACCCTGTTGTTCTTTTAATTATGACAGCCAGAGCCAATTAATACAGCAGACTTGCTCAGCTAATCAAACAAACCAGTTTTGGCTTGGGGAGTATAAAGGTCCTTATGCAATATTGCTTTGCATTTCTATATCTATGTCTTACATATATGCAAAGACTTCCACTGAGTATCTCTATTAATAATAACAACATTTCTGTGAGAAAAAAATTAATTGATGGAATTTGGAGACCCTGCATCTATCTTGACAGTGTAACATGGGCATACTGTTTTCTGTCTACTTGTTCATTTTATGCTAGACTAAAATCTTGTTCATAGCCCAGTTCATACTTCATCATAAAAATAGTTTCCTTAAAACACAGATGTTGCAATTCACATTATCAGTGAGGAGGCAGTTAAAAAATCTGTGGAAACACTGAACTACCAGTACATAGGTGGTGCGACATCTGTGCATTGACATGTGAGGCATCTTTAAAGCTAAGCAAGGTGAAATTAATTGCATTCAAATTAAATTTTTGTTTATCGTATGAAAGACTGTAACTTAATGTAAGTATTTTTTTCCCCATAAAGTTTCATATTAATTCAAGCCTCAGAAAACTATACAACACTTACAAACAAAGTGGTAATAAACAGCGCTCTGGGTACTTTTTTCCTGTGCAGCTGATATTTATGTCATAAATAAAGTGAAAGGAAGGAAAATCTTCTGAATATTTTCATGCACAAGAGCAATATTTGTGCCTGATGCAGTGTCCTGGGATCAGCTGTAACAGTTATTTTTCTCCTTCTTAGTAGCTGGTGCAGTGCTGTTGTTTGACTTTAGTCTGAGAACAATGTTGATAATGCCCTAAAGATAATACATGTGTTTGTGGGGTTCTGAGTTACCAACTGGCCTTAAACCATGACGTGCAGTTAAGTAAGCTCAAGGACCGTTGCACAAGAGCTGTCACAGATTCTGTGATTACTTATTTTGTTTTTTGGTTTTAAGTCAGATACACCAAGATGAATAGTGTAGGGAAATAAGCTTCTCTTCTTTAACTGCAGTAGACCCAGCTAACTAACTGTCATCCATAACAATGAAAATTATGGCTTTAATTCACTGTGTATCTCAAGGAAAGCAGGTGTCTTCTGATAGACAATGTATTGCCATACAACCAGTGCCTGAAAGGTAAATGAAAATTTGCATGTTCAGACATCCATAGTAACCAGGAATCCAAGAAATTCAGTAGATTTAGCTGCCAGAAAGCAATTCACATTGGAAAGCTACCAAGAGAAACAAAAGGGAATTGGCAATACTGCAATAATATTTCCGACCTTTCTTTCTCTTAGAATTCTTAAAATTATTAGATTTTAAGTTGATTTTACAGGTGATTAGAAGTATTAATCTTCTGATTACAATGAAACAATAGCCTGGTTTCCATTGGGAAAATGTCAGTATAGTGAGATCATTACCACATTCTTAATAGAGAGTTTAAGGTGGTGAATCAAGCTCTTGAGGCTGAAGTTGATTTCTCTAGGTCAGAATGTAGACCTCTTTGTAATGCTTTGAAGGTGAAGCTTGTATTGCCTTTGTCTTTTCTAGGCTTGCTTGGTGAATAAATTGAAGTTTTTATGCTTTAAGTTCCCACTTTAGGACTTTTTTTTTTTTTTTTTTTTTTTTTTGAAAAAAGGCATTGCAGTTTCAACCTCAGTTAAAGACTTGTCGTTTTTCCCTTTTTCAAACATGGAAGTATGCTGCATATCTTTCCAAAAATCAACATGCTGTGTCTGTTTTCCTCCATCAAACTTTTCTTCGCAAATCATGCTAACTGCACCGTCTGAGTTTCTGTTTAATTGTTCTTTTTAGAAAAGCACATTTTACTGTATCTGAGTGTATTACTAACAAGCCACAGGTCTGCACCAGATGGGCAGGTGAAAAAGTGATTGTGAGGTGTGTGATGATGGTTCTGTATCCATAATACATTCATCCCGAGGTTCACTCGTGCATCTGTTATGTATGTTGTTTTTCTTTTTTACTGGTACCCTTAGAGATATTTAAGCAGGTGATTCTCTACAACTAAAAGATGATAAAAGAGAAAAAAAGTGAACAAGGGGTCTTTAAGGTGGCACGGCAAAGACAGTGAGACATGCCTATTGCTGGTATATGCCCCTCAGTAGCTCATGTAAGATTCAGATGAATATAACAGTGTAATAATTTTCATTAGCAGGTTTTGGATTGATACTTGCTTGCATATTAATGCTGATTACTGAGTCTTGAATTTATCAGAGTGTAGCTGATCTAGCTGGTGCTGAATCAAGGAAGGAAAGAAGCGGGAAGCACGACCTTTCTTTCTCTCCAGTTTGCAAAAAGACTCAGAGGGCTGGCAAGCCCAGACCCGATCCAGGTGTTTGAATTCCCCAAATATTCATCTGTGCCTAAACTTTCAAATGTCAAGTGTCTGGAGAGATTTTAACGCAATGCTTCACTTAAAGCAGGCATATCTCAAGTTTTTAAAGAAAAAAAAATTACTGAGTCTTAAGGTCTTTTTAATTGAGTCTTTGCTAAAAGCAGCTTCATGTAAAGTTGCTTCTTTATTTCCCTGCATCAGCTTTTAATTTGTTTTTATAAACCAACTTTGCTGAAGCTTTAGTGGTGCCTTTGTTTAGTACCAATTACAAAAAAGATTTCATGCAGTCGAGATGTTTTCATTTAAAAACATGGAGATTACACATGCAAATTCTTTACTGAAAATGGGGAAAAGCAGTAAGGTATCCTTGGTTAACTTTTTAGTTATTTAAAAGTAGCTTGTTGGAGATTGAATATTTCTATGTTTCACTAGAGCTTTTAAATATAAAAGAGATATGAGACTATATCTGACACCATCAGGCATATTATATTAAAATTTATGAACAACTTCATCAAAAACCACTTTCCTTCTCCTGCATAGAGACAGATTTGTTCTGACATAAACGTTACATGGCTGGTTGCAGCCACAGATTAATGTGAAGACCCTGGCGATTCCTTTTAGACGTTATTTTATGAAATAATACCTGTCAGCTGCTGCCTGATCCCAGAAAAGGGGGCAGGTTTTCCAGGTCATCCTGCCATCTGTCAGCTAAAGCTCATCTGTCCCTCCACATTACCACCTGATCTGTGCTAACAGGCCTCACAGGGAGCCCTGCTTCATTGGCCCGGTGGGAGCCCGGCAAAGAGACTGTGCGAGGACATCACCTGTGATTCCTAGATTTAATTATCACTGAAGTGATGAAGATGTGCACACAGATTGAAATGCTTTTGAATAAATGCATGGCTCCTCCAGATAGGATTTTTTCTAAACCCCCTCCTTTTTTTTTTTTTTCCTTTCTGTTTTTTCTTTCTGTTTCCCCCTCTTCTTTCTTTCTTCTCCCCCAACTCCTCCTCCTCTCAGTTCACTTTAGCCCTCCCAACAAAAACCTTGTCTGGGTGTTCTGACATGCATTGTGCTAACACGTGTGTGTGCACATGCATGTGCATGTATGTCTCTAAAACTGGAATTACAGTGTTTAATAATCAAATTAGATATAAATGCTGCTAAAATAGTTGTTCAGGCAGTCTCAGGAAAAAAACATTCCTCTGTTTTGTGTGCACAAACATGATTAGTTTCTGAAAAGGCTCCTTACTATCATATTCTAAAGCTGCATAGATTATTGGTAGATGGGAAAATCAGGTTGCATTGTAATTCCAGCTTGTTACCTCTAGTCCAAGGTGCAACCTGCGTTAGCAGGTACATGGAGTCCCCTACCAAGAGATAATGAAGATAATGGCAAGGGTTCACAGCAGGACAGGACCAGCTGCAGAGGGGCAGGAGGGAAGGAAGGCACGGAAACCCTACAGAAACGCCAGCAACTGTAGTCACCCTGCTTCCCCCCTCAATCAATAACGTGGCACAAGTTATTACAGGTCTGGGCCTTTTTTGGCTTCAAAGCTGCTTAGGCAGTATGTGGCACTAATTCCCTCCTGTACAAAAATGTAGTTGATAATCACCAGGCTGAGGGGAGGATTGAAGGCTAGAACAGCAGATTTCCTCACAGATTACAGCCTAAACCCTAGTTTCTTGGGATAAAACGGAATAATTAACTGTAGTGAAATATGTTACCTTTGTTGGTTCATACCCATGTGATACTTGGGTGAGGTACAACTGCAGAGAAATGTTTATGCCATCCCACAGCTTTCCTCAATGAAGATGTGATCCTTAACTTATATATCTTTTCCATGCTGGTGATGGGGTCTTGTCAGGAGATAATTTAGGTAGCGGTGGCTGCTAACTGAGACCCTGGAAGAGTCGGTGCAAAGATCTGCTATCAGAGCTCAGGCCTGCGAGGCATCACAGGCTTTATTTATATCTTTCACTGCCACTGTATGTGGATGGGTCAACTCATTTAATTCAGAGCTCACCCCTTTGTTGCCATGTGCTGATGGGGACCACACTGAGCATTGCTGCTCTGCAGGGGAACTGCTCACCCCTCCAGCATCTGGAGTCCATAGAATTAAGGAATTACATCACACTGATAGCATCTGTGATAGGAATTTGTTACAGTTTAATCAGAGGAGGCACTGAAGGGGTGAGACATGCAGGTCCCTGATTTCAGCCCCGGATTTCCCGTATGACTTGGCCATGCCATCATGTGACATCATGCCACAGCCTTACACCCCACCCCCATTTCCCCCATGTACGGGGGTAATAATTATACTCACAAATGTATTGTTGTGCTTAAGATTAACTAGGTTTTTAACACAGCCTTGAATAAGAAAAAAATATGCTTTCTCAGAGTTGCAGTCCAAAAGAGACAGTTTCTTTCCCTCTCCTCAAAATGCGCTTTGTAACCACAGTTTTTCATTACTGTAGTTTGGGAGGTTGCCTGTTATTCTCTGAAGGATGGTGTAGACATTTATGAGGTCGCCATTTCTGTTCTAATCCTAAAGTAAAGTTCACATACCACCACAGCAA
The DNA here is from genome assembly GCA_039720435.1 of Amazona ochrocephala. Classification (NCBI taxonomy): domain Eukaryota; kingdom Metazoa; phylum Chordata; class Aves; order Psittaciformes; family Psittacidae; genus Amazona; species Amazona ochrocephala. The sequence continues at coordinate 38,109,387 of CM077881.1, forward strand.
ATGCACTGCCCAGATCTCCAGATGTCCTTGTGTCAAGCAGATACCAGACACAACACCGAATTAATGCATTTTTGTTATAATGGTTATTTTATATTTTAATGATTTCTATTGAAAAACAACTGGTTTGCTCACAAACTTTTCATTTTAAGTTTAATTACTTCAAAAACAAACTGGAAAATGGTTTACTGTATGCAGTTAAGTGAGTACAGAAAAATGTAGGAATAGAAAAGAATACAATGTGCTTTTAATCTGGAAACTTCAAAGAAAAGGTTTTATCAGTGGCCAGTATAAGTATAGAGAAACTGGATTTGGTGTACTTATGAATAAAGCTTAGCATAAAAACAGCATGTCCGATAGTCTCATTTGCTCACATCTCAAAACTGCTGTACTTCATTTTCTGTTAGTACAAACCAAATAACAGAATATTAAGAGTCATTTGAGGTCATAATTAAAGTTCTCTGACATCTGCCTTTTTTCTATTAGCCACAGCTACCAGATGTCTGTGTCATGGGAACTGAAAATTATTAGTCTAATCATGTTTTTAATAAAAACTAACAGAAACTTGTATCTTTTAAAGTTGCTGAACGTGAGCTTGCCAGACTAAAAGAGGTTGTAGGGCTGCTTCCCTTTATTTTTATTCTTGTCTGATGTTTTAATGTTATTGTTTGTTTTATTGGTGCAGTGCTGTTTTTCTGTGCATTATTCAGCCAGTACAACCCTCTCGGCAGGATGATCTGAGCCATATATATATTTTTGTTAAATTGATACCTGCCTTTATTTCAATCTGCTGCGACTATACTGCTTGTTCCTTTACCTGTATATTGATCTGTTTTATTTTATAGGGTAACTATACTAAAAGCACTGTTGGTTTTGATTGTCTTTTTTTTCTGCTCGCATGCTGGTCCGTTCTTGCCATATTGATTTGACTTTTTACACATTGCTTTGATTCTACCACAATTACACCCATTCACCAGCTTAATGATCATGGCATAATATAGAGTACAGTATACTGGCTTGTTAAATCATTTCCATCATACTAATATTCTACTTATATGTAGTACTGACCTATTTTTACTGTGCCACTTTGAAAATTGTCTGTTTATCCAAAGCTGGCTGTTCTCTTGCTATAAGAGTCCCGAGTTTTCTGTAGCTTTATTTTTAATACCTTCTTTTTTGGTTTCCTGTTCTCTCATGTCCTTCAGATTCTTTTTTTACTTCTTTTTTTTTTTTTTTTTTTTTTTTTGTGCTTTTACTATGCTTTAAAACTTGTGAATATGCTTAATTTTAGTGTTAGATGCTTAATTTTAGTGTTATGAGCTAATCTGTTTAAACATATATTCTCAACTTTTCTTCCTCCTCTTTGTCCTGACACCTGAGAATGATGGTGTCTTGATCTAAGACCTTCCTTGAATTTTTATTCTGTTCTAATTCCTCCTTTGAATGTTGTTATTGGCACAGGCTGAGAAACCTGGATGCTGGGGCTCCATATTGTTACACTTTGTTGCATATGTTATGCATTATGTTTTGTCATTAGAATATGCCGGTGCTTAATTGGTCTTGGGGAGGATGGAGAAGAGTTGTGAATGAAGAGATCTACAGTACCTCTGGTTTTCAGTCCTGGGAAGGGAATAAAAAGAGGGTTTTCAAAGGGAGATGGACAGAGGGAAAGCTTAAGAGAGCCTCTCTCTTCTGTGAGGGGACTGAGGATGCAGCATGGTGCTTGAAACCACATCTGCTGAACATTTGGTGGCAGCAGGAACTAAATTGCTCTTAAATTTCTTTGCAAATGGTGTCTTCAGTGTTATTATCTGGAATATGAATAGTTAATTTTATAGGCAGTTGTAGATGTGATCCATCCTTTCATAACAACATTTTTGTGATTAGTACTTTTGTATTTTTTTCATGTTTTAATTTTTGTCACAAAATTTTTTGTCAATCAGAAATCATAGCCATGTTTGAGTGGTGAAAAGCTGAACTTTAAATCAATATAGAGAGCTAGTATTTATTTGGAGATCAGACTTTCCTCACATATTTCCAAGCAAAGCCTGATGGTTGCTTACACAGAATTATAGGTATTGTTCTGACTCAAGCCTGTGGTTATTTAACTCTTTGTATGGCCTGATAGGTTTCATTCCCATCTCAATTCCCCCAGGTAATAATATAATATAACACCTAGTACTAAAATAATCAAGTTAGCCAAGTTAGTGGCACAGCTGAGTAGGGCAAAACCTACGCTGCAAGTATAGCTGATAGCTTGACTGGCAATGTAGAAATTTGGGATGTGCACGATCTACTCAGTTCATGTGACCTGATGTGGAAAGGAAGTCTAGGTTGCTGACTTTTTTTTTTTTGCCTCCCTGGCTCACAAAAATGCAAAATAGCAAATCTAATAAGTTAGTTTTTATGTGTAGTTTGGCCATGAAGCAAACTTTTCTGAAATATGTAATGAAAAGTGACATCACACTCATCACTATCCTTTTTTAAATTTAAACTACCCTGCCTTGCATAATCAATTACTTACAGAAAATTGTAAAGCCCTTAACATTCTGAAATGGTTTCTGGCATTTAATTATATAAGATTTTTGACCTGGCTAGGCAGATAATGTTAACACAGCTTTAATACTAAGCAAGACTGAACATGTGTGTGCTTGACTTTTATTAAACTCCTACTGAAGAAACAGATTAATTGGAGGCTGATTCATTGGTGAACAGGCGTTAAAGACAGAAGGACCTTCTCACATTTTGTTCTGTTACCCAGGCTTATGCCATCTCAGGTTGGCAAGGAGATCCCAACTGTAGTGTTTTGAAATGTAACTGAAAGAAATTTTAGAATAACAGGTGCAAAAAAAAAAATAAAAAAAAAAATCCCTCCACCAAAAAAAAAAAAAACCAAACAAAAAACCCCACCAAGCCCTCTACATACACACACACACAAAAAAAAAAAAGGAAAAGAAGTGAGCCATTTTCAAAATGCTGATCTGATTCCTTACTATTCTCTCTTGCCAAATGACCACCTGACACCTCACTGACACAGGTATTGCCCAGATAGGTTTTCATTAGTGATATTAAAAGTGTAAATGGGATCATGGGAACCAGCATCTGTTGCAAAGATTTCCTACATGATTATTATTATTTCTCACCTCCTTTTAGAAAATTTTTTAAGAAGATGTGTACTAGCTGTGATTGATTAAACCACTTCAGATGAAGCTCAAAGCAAATTGAACAAGTCCTTCTTGAAGCTCTTATTTAACAGTGTTTTACATTCATCTGTAAAATCAGAGCTTTGCCTGCGAGCATCCTCAGAATAGCCCACTTCCCACAAGGTAGCAGAGGTTAAAAATAAAATGGCAAGAAATCTGTGGCAAAGCACATGTGAGATTAACGGGGTGAACGTACTGGAGTGGAGAGCTGTTTTCTTCTAAGCTCCTCGTTCTGTCACACAACCCCCAGTCTGGAAATCTAACACTGGCACTTTTGTACAGATCGGTTTGTTAGCGATTTCAGATTTTAATTCAGCACCCTCACTTGATTATTACTGACATATCTTTTCTGTAATACTAGGAGTGAGGGAACGTGCATAAACAGATTTTTTCATGAGGTAGGTGGTGGGCAATTTTGAAATCAGAACCCGAAACTCGAGAGAAATGTGCTTGCTTTCAAGGTATTTTTTCTGGAACTAAAAAAGGAGATGTGAACTGGGGGATTCAGTTGATCTCTTCTGTAGCTCCAGGTGGAATGCTGCCGATTTCTGGGTGTTTGTGAAAAGCGGGAGACTCTCCTGGCTTTATTTGGTTCTTGTGTGAAAGTGGGAGAAACAAAATTATTTTGACAATTACCCATTGAGCTTTCCACTTCATTCAAATCTGCAGTGCAACGCTAAAGTTGGTGAGTGGGTGTGCAAGGGAGAAGCAAAAAAACAAAACCACGTACTATAAAAGCAGGCTAAACGTTTGCACTGCCTCTGCCAGTTAAAATCTCTGCATTGTTCTACATTTTAAAATCATACATTCCTCTATCTTCATTACTCCTGAACATTAAAGATACTGGTAAAAAGCAACCTCTGATGTAAATTACATGGAGTTAAATACATTGTATGGCTTAATTTATGATTTGGTCTATTACATTTTATGAAAGTTTATTTTACCCTTATGATCCAAACTTGTAGAAATTAAATGCCATAATAAAATTGTGAGCTGAATTGCATTCTCTCACAGTTTTATATGTACGCTTATGCTTATTATTGTGCAGCAATAGCAAAAAAAATATATTTGGGCAAGTATTATAACAGCTGTTTCCCAGATTTAGGGTAAAAATACCCTTTTTTATGCATTAGTTATTAGTTCATTATAACAGGCATTCTACAGGTAAGTATGTCAAACACAAAATTGAAAGTGCTTGGACATCAAAAAAAAAAAATAATAGAAGGAATGTGCTTAAAATAAGGATCTTATCTAAGGTTATAGCTCAGCGTATTTTCTGTCTTTCTAAATATAATTTACGAACTGATTTTTCAGCTGTTTATATTAGGTAACTGGGCTGTATTACAAAAATTTAATATAAAATACAATACATTCAGAGGCATTTTAGACAAGGTATCTCAATGTCTATATATCATAATAAACTTTTTTAATATTTGCCTTGCAACAACTGATTTCTGATATTTTTTCTAGTGTAGTAGAGCTAAATCACAATAGCTAAAAGGTGAACATTTTTGTATTTCAATATTCCCAGCCTGGTAAAACTGTTCTGCTTGCTACATGATGTTATAAATATCAAGATTAGTTTCTTCTAAAATTACCAGTACCAGCTGCATCCAGTTTCCCATGTTCTATAGTATTTTGTTACCGATGTTCTCAGTTTAGTGAAAGGATTCTAAAAATCAAATTAGTCACAAAAATCTTCAATATTAAAATCCGTTTATATGTTTTCCATATATTTTAAATATTGTACATAAATCCATTCACCTTTCTCTGTCAAGTAGTCCTACTAATATCATTATTCTCCTAACCTTCTCCTACATCAGCAATAACCATTTTAATTTCTTCTTTGGTACTCAGCAACTACAATTTAGATAACTGACAATCATTAAATTGTCTATAGCAGTGGCTAGTATATGTGTGCTTATATATTTTGCAGACATGCAGGCATAAACATATACCTATAACTTATATTTAGGAATAAAATATTCCACTGCACTATATTTTGACTATAGTAGTACAGCATATATTATGCATAGTCTTAAGAATCTTATTCAATCTTAAGCTCTATTATTACTGTACCAGAAAGTAGCAATTCCTGCAGTCTTGAAGTCCTTACAAAATCTTGCTTTGAACCTGTGTGTATTTAAATTCTTCAGATGACATTATTTCAGTCTGGGAATATGACATACGGCCACTAATCCAGGATTAATTGAGCACTTATGTGCAGTACAAAACATTCTTTATATATTGACAAATATTTCTAAAAAATGGATTGGTATTTTTGCTGTTAATTGTTTCATTACTGACCTTTACCTCTGTAGACATATGCAGTTTTCGTTTTTTTGGGTGAGACTTTCAAAATATTTTTTTTTTAAGTGTCCAATGCTCAGTGTTAACAGTGACATTTTTACAGTCTATTCAGAAGCATATATTTCAGTCTTTTGTATCTCATTTTTTCTATTTATTTAAAACAACTTAGTATGGAAAATCTTGCAGATTTAAGTGACAGTGATGATGTACAATATGCATAAAATGAGCCTGTCCCTACCCATGGTGTGTATTGCTAGGGACTCCATTGCAATATTTACAGTTAAACTAAACTTTTTCAAATGAAGCAAAATTGCATTTGTTTTGCAGATTTGCTCATCATTAAATGTGAAACATTTCACATTTGTCTTTTTGAGTAATTGGCTTTTTAAAATGATAAGGTGCTCTGAACACTTGTTATGTGGATAGGTCTGACGTTGTATCCCAGAAATCCATATGCCATACAGACAGAACAGAAGAAAGATATTCACAAGCATGTCACAGATTGGACTGAAGCAAGCCAAAAACCAAAGTGCCATGGCATTAACAATAGCACCAGATTTACTGTCACGATTGCAATCTGTGCTGTATCATAGACAGAAGGAGAACTTTTGATAGGTAACACCTCAGTGTTTTTTAAATCTTTTTGGCAAATTATCATTTTCATTATATTTTTGCCTGCCATATAATATTATTATAATGGTATTAAGTCACACACACACACATGCACAAAGTTTATTAGCCCTCAACAAAAGGGCTGATATGTCTCCTGTGCTATCTGTGCATCAAAAAAAAAGAAGATATTTTACTTAAGCTTAGCACGTGTTTAAGGTGAATCATCCACAAAAGTAGCAGGGATTTTTCAAAAATGCATTAAGTTCGTAAAAACTTAGTTAATAAAGTCTTAATTAGTAAAATCTTAGCTGATATAGTTGAACAAGATACAGACGGAAACAATGTGCACCATGTAATTCTCAACAGCTCAAAAGTTTCCGAAGTTTGAAGACAGTAAAGAAGCAGGATTTGGGTGAAACAATTTTTTATGGGGTTCAGTCATGACTAGCTGCATTTTCCCATTGCAAGCATGTAGATGTTTCTTTTTGACCATAAAATCGTACATTTTCTTCTAGTGTAAAAAAAAACCTGCATGGAGCAGATTTGGCAATACTGTAATTCATGTTGAGCTCTGGTAAGTGCTGAAAAAGATTTACAAACTCACAGCTTGACACTGAGCCCACATGTTGGGTAGAATGGAGAAAAATCTCTAGAAATATTAAATAGAGCTTTCCGGCAGCAAAGAGAGAAACATCAGTCAATTGTCTTTCTTAATTGAAAGCCACCTTGGGACCTTGTTGAAAATAATGTATCTGCCTACCTTTTCTGCAGTTTAAATTACCTGGCTGGGGCAGTTGTCCTGGGGCTTCAATATTCACAATAGGCTCTTTAATGAAAGAAAAACACTGAAATTCTAACTTTATATGAATTATAGATTTGAAACACAGTTCATGTAGGTAGGAAATGAGAATTGCAAGAGCATAGACGAACCTACCTAAACGTGAGTCTAGGTGTTGCTACCTTCTTTGCACTGGAAAGTAGGGTCTTTCTATAATTTTGGAGCATCTTCTTCTGCAAGTCTTCATCGCGGATATCACCCTTGTCTGAAATCATTGAGACTACTCATATGAGAAATGGTTGCTTGCATAATTTTAGCTCTCTATATTGTACTTAAGCTATATTGGCAGCGCAGTTGGTGCTTGATATTCTTTGAAACGTTTTAAAGTTTACAGTGGTGCTGCTGCTGTGTTTTGCACTTGCTGCCATAAAATATCATGTTGCCATGAAATGTTGTGGGAGCTTCATTTAAATACCATGAGCTGTGCTTTCCTGCCTGGAGCCTGATGAAAATCAAGATTACTTAAAATTTTGTTTGAAACAAAGAGTAGTAAATTTTCAACAACTTTCTTTCCCCCCCAGTTTCAAAAAGTTTGGCTAGTCATATGCTGCTTTAGATTCCATCCAGCTTGAGTGTAGCATCTAAACATATCTCCAGTCTCCGCTTGTACTGATGTAGACATTTCTACAGATGAATCATCATTAGCAGCAGCTCTCACTTTCCTGGTCTTTTCATGCAATGCCACTGCTTAAGAACTGCAGAGTGGTTTGTGTAGCTAGGAAACAAATGTAAAGGGGTAAAGATATAAAAGGTGAGTAATTTTTGATAGTGTTGATGTTGCCATTAGTGGCAGCATGTGTTCTTACCAGTTTCTCCCCCCAGGTGAGAAGGTTTGCACAGGTGTTTGATGTTTGCTCCCAGACCTGGGTCTACTGCTATTTTCCACTATATGAAGGGCAAAGAAAATCCCTCGATAAACCTGATTACTGCTTTCCCTACCTGCTTGCAATACCTTTACTGTCTCACTGATCTTCACTACCAGAATCAATAATTTGTTGAACAGGTTTTCCATTTACTCATTAACCAACTTAAAGCCTGTAATGAGCTCTGTATACATGCAAATGCAACTTTTTTCAGGTGCTTGTGTAGATTTAAGGACGTTGTTTCCTTGAAAAATGGAAATCAGAGGTTTTTTTCTCATAAATGATATAGTCTTTAATAAGATACGGATTCAAAGCAAAGTTCTAAGTTTATTTAATTTTACTGTACTTTTGTCCTTACATATTGCATTTGGGATCTTTAAAAAGAAGATAAATAAGACTTTTAAACCTGTATCGAATGCCTTAGAAGATTTTCCTCAACCCCTGTCATCATCTTATAGTAATCAGTGAATTAACAGCTTCAGAAACGAAAGGCATTTATTTATTAAAAAAACAGATTTTTTTTTTCAACTTTATCAGGCACTGCTCAATTTATATTGTATTAATATAAAATAAATAATGAAATTTATGACTTTAGTAAAGTAAATAAAAAGAAAGGCAATAAGATTAAAATGGGTACAATTCATGCTCTGTGCGACAGCTCAGAGGACTCTAGAAGAAAAGTAACCAGCTCACTGAAAAATCAGAAACTGCGATTGCTATTTAACACTGCAGCTTTTCACAGTAGCTCAGCACAAAGTTATTTAGCACAGGTGTTTCTGTAAGTCTGATACATTGGGAAAATTCACAAGGTTCTCCTCCTCTCTTGCTCCGTGTCGGCTGTGAAGTTGGTCCTGTGATGCAGTAAACAGGTTTCTAGTAGGAAATAGAGTGTATTAGCAAATGAGCAAGTTTGAGCATAGGAACTGATCTAGATTCACTTTCTTGGATGCTAATTTTTGTAACGCATGACAGTAATGAGGTGAATGACCTGTCATCAAGCAAAAGCAGTGAAAAATGGGAACGAGTTATCATTCAGAGTTAAGCGTGAAACTGAGATCCTGTTCTCTCCTTCGATAAAAGCAGCATTCCCAAATAATATGGATATCAGTGCTGTTTCTTTGTTAAGTGAGAGTTTGATAAATATTCACCTATTTTAATATTTCTCACTAGTTTGTTTAGATATGGTGTATTTTTGTGCTTTCAGCCTGTGTGTTTGCATTTCAATAAGAGATTAAATAGTATAATTGAATTTCTAAACACTTTAAACTCTCAGCATTTATTTTTTTTTCTTTTAATTTTTAGTTCCGGCAGTATCAAATTTATGGCTTACTTCTTTGTTAGGTCATCTTCTGAGTTACTTCTAGTTAATCTTAGACATTATGAGCTTGGCTGTGGTAGAGAATCAGTTTATCTGTTAGAAAGAAAGGAGTGAGTTACGGGGATTGTTAGCAATTGAAGACAGAGTTTAGCTGAAAACTATGCATAATTTCTTACATATTTATTATTTTTTCTCATTTTCTCAAGGGGAAATGGCTGTGTTTTGACTAGTATCACCAAAGATTTAAAAAAAACCCACCTCTTTCTTTTTTCTGCTACTGTGGTCTTAGGTAGGTAGAAAAGGTCACTAGTTTGGGTTTGCTTCTGATAGGGAAGGAACTGATAGGCGGTGGTGTTTTTTGGGATTTTGAGTTTGGGATTTTTTTCACCTCTAATTCCTTGATAAGGTATTATCTTCTCTTAGTTGGCCTGGGAGGTATAGCTTTCTTTTAATGTTAGGCTTCTAAGTGTTCTTTCTGGTTCTGCTGTTAACTTACATACAGCTCTTACTATCAGTAAAATATCTTATGTCCCTTTGAATATTTACTCTGTGAATAAATATAAGTTTTCTGCTATTTTTACTTTGATTTTCTCATTTCACTCTTGTGACTGAAAACAGTGCAAATACTCATATTCTGAAACTTGCATATTGCTTAATGAAGTACCTTGCTGAATCAGGGCTACCATGTTCCAGAAGATGAAAGAAAAGCACATAAGAAGCTGTACCACCAGGTTCTGCTTTGAATGTTTTCTTTTAATCAAATTTTAGACTTATTAGCATAGCAGATCATGGTTTTGCAAGAGAAACAAAGCTTCTAGTCTTATTCTTCAAAGGGTTGGGAAATGTTAATATAATTGGTTCTGTTTATAGTTCAAACTCGCGTGTTTTTACTCATTGATAGGATTAGTAGAGAGAGTGTCAGCTCTTCCAGCTCTGGTTTAATAAGTTAGTGCCCCAAATCACTGCAGAGTAACTTCTCAGTTCCCCTTGTCAGAATCAAGAATCTGATAACATTCTGTATTGTTTTAGTGTCAGGATAACAGTGCAAGGATTAGGTTGCGGGTGAGATAATAATACAGGATAATCTAACACTTTTAGAAACTGAAGCCTGAAAATTCAGTTTCCTAAAGACTTTCCATTTTGCCTTGCAGTTTTAAAGTGTATGTTATTGCTTTGAAGTTGTCATATGCCATTGTATTAGATGAGATTGATAGTGTACATGGTATCTCTACCAACATGGTGGGAAAGGCAAGGAACATATGGGTCAGGAATCTGTGTGGAGATGCTCTGGTAACAGCCCTTCTATTTCTATGTTGGATAAGCACAAGTCTCCTGGCTCATCCACAGTACTTGAATTAATGCACAATGATGACATCATTGGACAAGGAGGCAATAATATGTTTTAAAATAATCTATTTATTTCCCTGTCATATGTACTGTACTTTTATTAGAGAAAAGAAGTGGAGCAACAATCATGGTGTTGCAGGGCTCCAGATAAATACGGCCTTATGATTATGGCATGGGGGACTCAAAATCCTAAGACTGAGCCATTCCTATGCTTGATAATTTTGCATATTTTTAGCTTCTCTTATATTTAGATGCCTAAGTTCCTGAATGAGCTGTCACCCCAAACCTGCATTTGCCTATACTGCATCATCCTAAAGTTTGCAATAGAAAAGAATATCAGGCTTTCAGACGCAACATATCAAAAAAGACAGAGAGAGTCTGCCAAATTCACTAAAACCACTTCCCAATTCCCCTCACGAATAGCAGGAAATTACTTGTTATCAGTGGGTAATTCAACCACAAACGTTATTGATTATCCAACCTCAATCTTTACAGTCTTGATGGACAGATATTTTGCAATCATTCTTTCTATTTAAAACTAGAAGATATGATTTTTATTTTGGAAAAATTGAGTTTTTCAATTTTTCTGCATGCCACATCACATTGTGGCGCATCCCTCCAGTATGATGACCAGAAGCTTGACTGACAGATGTCAAAGTGTGCATCATGTTCTAATACATGAGAAAAGCCTACATTATAAAAGAATAAAATCATATGCTTGCAAAAACTATACTTATGCTTAAAATAACATATCCACTTTTCAAGTTTGGTATTTGATATATCCCAGTGCAAACCAGAAATGCAAAGATCTAGACAAGATGTACAAGTTTCTTTTTTTTTTTTTTTTCCTGATTTCACTGTATTTTTTAAAAACCAATACATTTCAGAATTGATCAAAGTAGGTTGTTTGGTCTGTGAGCTGTGAAGTCAAATATTACTCTGCTCTCGTGAGACCTCATTTGGAGTATTGTGTGCAGTTCTGGTGTCCTCAACATAAAAAGGACATGGAACTGTTAGAACAAGTGCAGAGGAGGGCCACGAGGATGATCAGGGGACTGGAGCACCTCTCGTATGAAGATAGGATGAGAAAGTTGGGGCTGTTCAGCCTGGAGAAGAGAAGGCTGTGGGGAGACCTCATAGCAGCCTTCCAATACCTGAAGGGGGCCTATAGGGATGCTGGGGAGGGACTCTTCATTAGGGACTGTGGTGAGAGGACAAGGGGTAATGGGTTTAAACTTAAACAGGGGAAGTTTAGATTGGATATGAGGAAGAAATTCTTTACTGTGAGGGTGGTGAGGCCCTGGAATGGGTTGCCCAAGGAAGTTGTGGATGCTTCATCCCTGGCGGCGTTCAAGGTGGGGTTGGACATAGCCTTGGATGGCATGGTTTAGTGGGAGGTGTCCCTGCCCATGGCAGGGGGGTTGGAACTCGATGATCTTGAGGTCCTTTCCAACCCTAACTATTCTATGATTCTATGATTCTATGATTTCAGTATCTTTCCACCCCATATCTGCTAGCTGACTAAATTCAGTGAGTTCAAGAAATTCATTGAGTTCTGAGCTATATTCTCCTTCCCTAGAAAAGCTCCCTTTAGACATCTATTGTGAAAAGATAATTTGATATTTTCATTCTATGATATTTTTAAAAGAATATTTGGATTAACCTTCTGTCATTATTGCACTGCTATGTAGAGTAGCAGATAATTTTGAAGGCCAGGGCATTTCCAGTGCTGTCAGTGCAGTTCCAGCATATCTAAAGAAAAACCCCAGGATCCTTCAACACTTGAAAACTAGTTTGAAACTATCATGAGAATCTGGAGACAAAGTTCCAAATTTGTACTGATTATAAGTATTTCTAGTTTAAAAAGTTAAAAGATGTTATTCTCTGAATAAGACATTTCCTCCAGACTATCTATACTATGATGCTGTTTATTATATCAAATAACTTCATCCTCAAATGAAAAAAACCCACAGTTGCGTAAGAAAGGTTTTTAGTGTATTACCCTTTTAGGAACCGTATTTGAAATATCCATATTCTTCTGTGTGTATGGTACCACCCATGTAAGGTTTTTCAAGAAGGTTTTGACTCCTTAGAAAATAGAGTTTAAGTGACAAAAATGTATTTATCTTTGTCCTAAATCCCAACAGCATCATTTTTATTAAAACACTAACTGTTTTTTAAATAGAAATGTTGCTGTAGTTGGAAATGTTTGTTTTCTTAAATGGATGTAATAGTCTTATTTAAAACATTTTTCATCCCGTTTAGCTTTCCTAATATTTACATACAAATAAAGATGGAAAGAGGCAAACCAAAGATGTTAGGCATTGTTTGCTCCCTGCATGCAATGGGAGATAAGAACCATTATATTTTCCTGCCTGCAACACTTAGGAACTTGACACAGCTGGCAGAGTATATGTTCAGATCATGGACCAACTTTGATGTTTTACATTATTATTAAACAATACCTGGCATGGTCATATAGCAGCAGGATATTACACTTACCATTCAGTAGATATTTTTTTTTTTTTATAGAAAGGGATCTCCTGCCTCCTTGCCCCAGGCCGCAAAGCCCTCTACTGCAGAGATATTTTTTTGGATCTCTAGCAGTAGGATTCTTGTGTTGTTGTATTGGCTTTTGGTAAGTTGATAAGGTAAACAGTTATTCTGGAAAATGACCGTGTGTTCTACATGCTCAGTACACAGACAGCTTCTGAGTCACCAGAAGCAAAACTAAAATATCCAAATGAAAACAAAATGGGAAATACAACAATGAAAAATCCCATTCAGTAGTGCTGTTTCATCTCTAAGAGATGCTTTATTCAGCAGCGGATATCAATCCCCACAAGTAACAACTGCTATCAGAGGATTTGCAGGTATACCTTTGTTCAACTGCTAGCTGAATTTGTGTCAGTATTCTAATTCAGCAGATTTCCAGTTTTCACACAAACCAGGATTAGTATTGACTTGGGCTGGCGGGAATTCAAGCTGCTGTTTTTCTTTTAGCTATATTTCTCTATAAACATCTAATTGTTTCAAAAAGTGATGTACAGTATGCAAAAACCTGAATTCAATGCAAATAAGTCTGTGTAGCTCTAAAGTTAACAGGTGTTCTCATTAGTGTAAGTAGACAAGGAACGATTCTGGAATGTTTTATAAACACTTATAATCATGACCAAATACGTTACTATAAGTATAAAGATACTTATAGCAACATCTCTTTTTTCTTATTGTGCAATCTCAGCACTTAATAATAGGAGACATGTTTCAGTAAACGAAATGCTAAAAGCCAGTACTGGCTTCTGCCTGTAAATAATGTAGCTGTAAAATGCTCTGCTACTGATGAATAAATTTCTGCCTAAAATAAAAGTCAATGAAATGAAATCTTTACACGTAGCACATATATATTTTAAATATTTATCTTTGCTTGTACGGAAAGTAAAGCATTCATTCTCCCTTTGGTATTTTTGTTTGTTACAAGGACTTATCATGTTGAGTCTCACTCACATATATCTTGAAGTGTTATAACATGCATATAAAATTGGACAGGAGGACCATTCATCACTAGGTATTGTCCAGCTGGTAGAACTAAGAAAGGCAGGACTTCTTTAAGAAACCATTGCCAATTTCTCTGTGTGTGGCTCTGTAATATATATAGCTTCAGATTGCAAAGGCAATAACAGTAAAATATTACCCCAAGGAAAAATGTAGCTTGCACTAGGTATTCATACATTGCCTTTAGTCCTCATCTGTGGAAAAAAAAAATGTGCAACTGTCTATTCCCCTACTTCCTACTATGTGGAGACGCAACTGAGTTGTGTCATAATAATTATCTCTTGCTCCTCTGCTTTGAGCCAGTTTTGGAGGTACTTTTTTTTCACTAAGTCTGGTGACTTACATCTCCTCTGACTTTGGCTTGATGGCTGGCAGCCATCCATCCCACTCCCATGGCAAGGGCAGTGTATTCATGGGTCAAGAGCAGAGTAGTATGGGCAGGGGGTACATGGGAGGCTGCAGGCAGGTTTCTGACATCCAAGATGGTCATCTGCTGCTTGTCTCACATTTTCTTTTTTGCCTTCTGAAGGAAACCCTTCTATTTCAAGTAGTCCAACTGTGTCCTGCATAGGGCATAACATCAGTGTAGCAGATCAGCAGGAAATACTTCCTTCCAGCACATTCTTTGGTTGTTTAGCAGAAAGTACTTGCTTTTTCTTACCTTCCTCTTTGCTCAAACAGCATGTGCTTTCTTTTCACACATCTCTAAGTGCAACAAGAAGTAAGACCTGTACTGGTGAGTCGAAAAAGGAGAATAAAAAGCTGTTCCTTGAAATGAGTGAACGCGTCTCAGTACCCCTGGCAGAGCACTGGACCTTCCCCCCTCCAGGGAGTCTCTGTGGACCTCCAGCTTGAGCTCCTCTTCAAATCCAAAGTGAAATTTTGGTCTCTCAGGCCTTAATTGGCTTTAATTGGCTTTAATCCTTAGTTTAATTTAAGAAGTTGTTTTTTCTTGGAAGTTTGACCACAGACTTTGTACTGTTGAATCCACTTCGGAGACATTCATGTGTACACCCTGAATGCTAGGTTAATTTCATTAAAAAACAACTTATTATATATAAGCAGGTTACTTTGAAACGATGACCCGAGGAAGGTTCCGAAAATGTTGTGTGGGTCATACCACAAGGCAACACAATTGAAGACATCTTATGAACATGTGGCAGCAATTGGTCTTACAGTTGTTAATATTGCGGAAGTTGTGAAAACACAGGATCTGTTTGTTGCCTCTTGCAATGCCTGGTTTTCACAGCAATTTTTACAGAGTCAGAAGAAACAGGGTAATTATAACATAAGGTTCAACATCTTTAGATATGTAGAACATTTTCTGTTGCTTAAAACAAATATTCCCAAAGAAAGTATAAAAGATTTTTCTGACTTGCAAAGTTTTTGCAGTCTATCATTTAAATTACTTAAATAAAGGGAGCTTTACTACTCCCAAAAGCTGAGAATATAACACCCGCCATGCATATTAGCTTGATCTTTTTGACAGACCAGAAAAGTGTTTGTGTGTGCCAATTAAAACAAAAATGGATCCCCAGTGGCTTGTTCCTCACACAACTTCTGAAGACTGCTATCATTGTATGCTGGGGTAACCCTGGATAAGGCGGCTATCCAAAGTAAACAAACTTTTCAAAACTTTCATGACAGATGGGGGTTACAAATGCATTTTAATAAGAGCGTTGCCAAAGCAAATTTTTTGCGATCAGCATATATTTACTTAATATCTAGCAACATTGGGAACACAAGGCAGATACTTTCTCACAAAATTTTTTAGCAAATATCATATTTTTGAAAGATTGGTTGAAGACCTTTTCTTTCAAGCTGATATTTCCCCATCACTTCAATGTTAACTTTGCTCGACATCCAAAGGACTGCTAGATTGGTAGAGCCAGACTGTAATATGAGACAGACAATCTGCTTGATAATGAAATTTCTTTGGTAGTTATAAACATCTTAGAGTTCTTTAAGTAATTTAACTATCAACATAACCATGACTACCTCTCTTTGATAGGCTGAATCATATAATGGATATGAGATGCAGTATGAATATAATGCAGCTCAATACTGATCCTTTTGTTTTATTTGCATTTTTGAATATTAGACTCAGCTCATTACAGTACAGCATGGAGATATATTTTATTTATCCTTTCTCCTGCTCACTCATTCAGCATAAACATGGCCAAGAGACTGGATTATCTGTGAGAAAGAATTTAAGATCAAGTTCCAGAAATGCAGTTAGACTTTTGACATGTTTTTGAAAATGTACATATCCCTGTTCCTGTTTAATTCAAATCCAGTTAATTAAACCACTAAGGAGCATAGTGTCTCCCAACTTCAATTAATTCTACTTCTACTGTGGTGTGGACACATGAGTATCTGTTTTATGTGTTTATTCTCAAGCTATATTATATTCTAATGATAGCTTCTTTTTTTTTTTTTTTTTAAGGAATATTTAGAAAGAGAGAGAATATTCCCACTCTTCTTTATTTTCCTCCTTTATTTTTGACTAATTTCCCACTTTTCCTGTCCCATCCCGTCTGGTTGCTATGTGGATAGAGACTGGTTTGTCCTGTGTTAGATGGGCTGAGTGGTTTGATCCCATCCTGCAAAAATGTCTCAGGAAAATAGAAGGAAAAGCCTAGATTCCTCTTTGCTATGGGGAAACAGGATGAATACCATGATAAAAATAAAATAAAAAATTTTTAGCAAGCAAGGTGAGATAAAGGGAGCAGCGGAAAGAGGGATGAGTGTTAGCTGTTCAGCTAGAAATGCTTCAGAGACTCACATTTCCTTTTTTCCAACACATATCAAGGGCAGCAATCCCAATGCACAGTGCAACAAGAGGAACACATTTTACTGAATTTCTGCACGCGCAGGTATCTGTCAATCCAAGTTTAAATCACTTAGTGTCCACCACAAGCTGTGGGAGCCCCAGGTGACATCAAAATTTAGGTTTTCTACACTGGATTTTGCATTGGATTAGCATCTGGTGGGGTTTCCATGGTCCAGAAGTGTCAGTAATCTAATGCTGAACCACTGTGGGAGGTTGTATGAAGCTTCACCCCTATAGTCCTGCATTTTTTCTTCATGTCCCACATTCAGAGGGAGTTGAACAATATCTTTTGACAGTATTTGACTGAAATAAGTACTGTGTAGTGGTTTCTTGGTGGCCATGCATAACCTATACGCGAGCCATATGCTTCCTGAGCTCTTCACTCTGTTTCCTTTAGCTTGCTGCAGGGTACAGACTGTGAAGACTTTCTTGCTGCATTTCTTCTTTCACATAGGATTCTTTACTTCCTGTATGAAGGTTTGTCCTTGGCATTGTCTGAAAATAGTTCATCACTGCAAATAACAGTTATAGCCACCAGAGATGCATAAGTACACTTTGGAGTGAATCAACAACACAGCTCTGTATTTTCATTTTTCTGTGTGAATTTATTGCTCTTTTCCATATCTCCATTGAGTGAGCGCCTATCAGTAGCATTCTTAAAATTGCCTCCATCCTTGATCTGCAGTGGAATTACATGTAAAGAATAAAAGTATCTATACATATGTATATTGGTAAAGAACTAGAGGGTTGTCATGAAGGATTTTTTTTTTTTTTGCAGCAGTGCAGTGGTCCCTAGACCAGAGTTTGTGGGAAGACAATGGGCAAAAGATGCTGGGCTTATCCCATGGCACTTTTCTAGCTTTTATCTCCTGTTTTCTGTTGGTGTAAGTATACTGTGAAAGGGAATAATCTCTGAGACAGAGGTGACCCAGGTGATGTGTAAAGGTTTGGAAGTCCTGGATGTACACAGGCATGTATGGCACAGTAGCTTGTCCCAGAGCACAGCCTAGCACAGGGAAAATATATGATTTGTAGGATTTTTAAGAACTGCTGATGCTGGATAGAATCCAAGTTATATTCATGTATTATAAAATGGCAGTTATATTAATTAGATGCAGTGTCTGGTATTTCCTGGAGTTATATAGCATCTTTTTGTTTAATAACATAGGATTTTGTTGAACACAACCTTGGTACATCATTAGGGTAGCATGCAAAAGAAGCTCAACTTCCCATTTGCAGCTTTATAAGGTGACAAGAGAAATCCTTAATAAGCCACCAGTAGAATATCATAAAAAGTGTTTCACACCTGCCCCCCTTCCTACACTTTGTTGGCAGCCCAGCAGTGTACTGAATTTAACACACGTTTACCTGCAGTGAGCCAATATTTTCAGAGGATCAATGTTTAACAGCAGGACTGTACTACTGTTCTTTGTAAAACTAGCACGTGAATGGATTCGGCCTTTGAAGTGATTTTTCCAAAGTGCTATAACAAGAAAAAGAGAAACCAGGCACCCTGGCTCTTCTGTAAGCAACCTGAAGGCCACACCCTTTGCAAGTAAGGGAGTTATTGTCAGTTGTCGTTCTTCGAGGGTATTTATTGCCGATGGAAACACCATAATTCTGCTTGGTAAGGTAATGCCAATTACAGAATGTAGCCTTTGCAAAAATTATGGCAAAGAGAGGGAATTCGGTAAATAAGTGAAGTACATGGCACAATGGAGACTGGCAGCTGTAACTAGAACACACAATTTTCTTTTCCTATTTGTTTTTCCCAAGATTTGTCTTCTATTTGTTTCTCCAGTCCCTCTTTATTTCAGCAGTTCCTGATACAGGGGTGGTGTGTTAGCATGCCTTAATATTGAACAATTTACTCTTGTTGTTAGTTATACATCATTTAAGACTGTGATCATAAATTGTTCAATCACAAGGTTTAGTCAAAGCTAGCATTCTTTACTGATGTCTTTTCCCAAGGGTGTTGAAAATTCGATTGTTCAAAGTGCAAATATGGTTAAGCAATCCATTCCAAGAACCATTTATCAGAAATCCTAAGGAGGTAATATATAAAAGTGGGATAGGAAACCTACACATTAAATGGGATTTAGCAGCCAAAGCCTTTGGAACTGCTTTCCTGTGAATGACTGGAATGGAGCAGAACAAAGTCAATTACTGACTGTAATTAAGGAGTGGATGCATTTAAACTGTAGAGAGCAGTAGCAGTCTTCTTGAAACTGTCTAGTTACAGTGAAGATTAGTCTGAGGAAAGAAAGGACTTGAACTATATCTTACAGAAACTATATTTTAAATTAATTCTCTTCTCTCCATTCTATGATCTGTTTTTACAGGTTTGCTCATAAAACACTGATAATATATGATTATCAAAATAACACATTCAGACAAAGAAATTTTCAACATGTATTTTGATTTGGTCTTGTTAGTAATGGAGTATCTCTTTTGCATATCATATACTACAAATGTTTATGCAGTGCTGAATACTTGTATTTTAATAAAGCCTGAATTTACTGAACGGAAGATTGAACTATATTGTGTCCTTTTTAAGCCTTCAAAATACAGTAAATCTAATTATATACACTGCTTTTACTTTGAAAATGTTATTCCATTTTATAATTTTAATAATGATTTGTTTATGCTAGGAGAGAGGCATTAGATTGAATTGTTGCCTGTGTTTAGTCTAATTCATATCTGCATGTATACATTAATAAATTGTGATATAGTACAATACATTTTGAACCCAAACTATTGTATAGTACAATACATTTTGAACCCAAACTTTGCCATATTGTTCTATTTCAACTGAAGGTGAGCAGTTGAAATAGAGGTCAGCTCTTTCAACTGCTCACCTTCAGTTGAATTTTGACTAATTTTTCTTTTCATAAAGGGAACAGTAAGTGTGTGAATAGGGATAAACATATGATTGTGGACTAATAAACAAATCAATAATTCCCCAATAAATAACTCTCCCGTGCACATGGGGAACAATGAGGTGGCTGGAGGCCTGCTCTTAAAGGGTGTGGATGGGACGGGATGAACATCTGCAGCCAGGCAGCCTCTGAGCCTGCACCGGGGACCATTCCCACATTCTCTGCAGCACTCTCACAGGATGTCTCTGCTAGAGCTGTGCTGATGGGATTTTCCTTAATGCTGATGACTTTGGAAACCTTCCTTGCAGGCAGTTCCTCAATAAAGGCAAGGTTATGGAACAATTAAGAAAACATTAAGTTCTTTTTTTTTTTTTTTTTTTTTTTTAATTCCTGGTAGTATTTGAGTTTTAAGAAAGATGTGTGGAGTACCCAGGCTAGTGAGGAGCTGTTTTTTCTTTTATGCTGTAGTAAAACCTCTTGACATAGGGCAGATGCAGTGAATCAGTAGCACTTCAGGTTAATGGATTTACATAAATAGGCTGTGCCAGGTCTCAAAGGCTTTGCTCTGCTTTTCCTCACACTTTGGTCAGAAAATAATATCTGTTGTTCACTGTGTTCAGCCATTCTCCAAAAAATACCTGAAAAGTTTTTGGTCCTGAGTAATACCATGTCCCAGCAAGAAGATTAAACCTGCATCCTCAAAACACCAAAATTCAATATGCTATTCTCACATGCAGATGCTATTGAGTTATGCACAGGCAATTCTTAACAACAAAAAATAAGAAAAAACGGTTTCAGAGCTGGCAGGAGCTGAGCTGGTTTGGACCGTAGGCAGGACAAGCTCCTGCTCCTTGCAAAATGTAACCCTTCATTCACTATCTGCAAACACAGAGAGCTTCTGTGCCCTGAATCATGCTTTAAGCACCAGCTGAGCAATCCTGCTTCAAAGCACTGCACAGTTCTGTGCCTCAGTTTTGACATCTGTAAAATGGTTGTTTTGACCTCTGTGTAAAATACCTGGAGATCTGCTCCAGTGCATATACGTGTGTATATATATGTGTGTATATATATATATATATAAAGTGATGTAATATTACTATTAACATGGTTTGCAGAAGTTCAGATCAACAGAATATGTGCATGCATATTTCCACAAGATATTGTTAGGCAGTGAAACAGCATTGTCATGGGACTGAATATGCTTTTGATAAATATTCCCAGTGAGTGGGTCAAAAATGCAAATGGACTCCCATTCAGGCAAACTGGGGATTTTTTTTGTGATAAATGGGCTTCTAATTACTCTGCTACAGCCATCTTTGAGGTATTTTTTTATTATTATTATTATTATTATTATTATTATGTAATGTAAAAAAGAGTGACATCATTAATTTTACTAAAATTGGACTCTGGAATTACAAGTATATAATAAAATGTGTAAATTTGAGGTACCAGATATAAAAATATAAATACAGGTGCCAGATGTAAAAATAATATTGCCAAAATGGAAATGGAAACTGAAAATAACAGGAATTAAATCTCATATTGCATTCTTTTCAGGGCACTTTGATTTACATTTGAGCTGTGCCTTGTAACACTGAGTTTCCTGGCTTTTCTTAACTTTCGTCACATTACTGTTACTTTTGCACTATTTGTGTTTGGGGGTTGCAATTCTGAGACAATATCTCATTTGTTGTGACATACTCAAAACAGTTTTCAGACAGAGGTTCAAAACTCCTCAGTAGCTCAGCACTCCAGCAGATAATTCTGGGTAAAAGGAAAAGCATTTGGGTGCATAGGAGAAAAAATAGAAGAAAATATTCTGCCCAGTATGTGTTTTTCTTACCTATGTGTCCCATGCCCTCTCCAGATCACAACAGTGTCAGGAAATGAGTTTCTTCTCCAGTCGGATATCGACTTTCTCATATTGGATTGGTTCCACGCTATCAAAAATGCAATTGACAGATTGGTATGTATCTGTTTTGGCTGTTACCTTTATTAATTAAGATGTAGCAATTTCAACTTCATTTGCTTAGGCATCTCTACAGGTTTTAGGCAGTCAGCAGCTAGCTAGACATTCATTTTTTTGAAGGATATAAAAATATGTATGCAAATCTACTAAAAAATGTCAGATAAACAAGGTTGTTGAACAAAAATGTCACTTGATTCTTGCCTTGAAATGGAACACTACATTTATTTCTGAAATAACAAGGACATTGGTTTGCTGAGGGTTGTAAAAGCACACAAGCACTTAACTAATGAATTTTTGCATTTTCTGTTTATGCAGCCTACAGTATATAATCTTCAATAGAACTATTAATACATTTGAGCCTTTTATGAATTTTTGTATTACTTATTCAGAAAAGTAACACTAGCAAATAATATTCCTTTGTAACTGATTGCTGTTATTCTCCCAGGAAGGCTGGGGGTTTTCTACTAGAAGTAAGCAGGGCTGCATTTTATTAAAACAGTTTTTAATTATCAAACCAGATTCAGCTGTAGCTTTTTCTTTCTTTTTTGTCACTCTCAGTGCAAATTCCAAATGCCTTCCTCCTATCCCTTCCTGATCCAAGAACATGTGTTTTAGAGGGCACTGACTTTCCTTGTTCACTGCAGAATCTGGTGAGAGAAAAACGTCCCTATTTCTTGCATTTTTTTCCAGAGGTTTTGCTGCAATGGAATTGGCAGAGCAGGCAGAGGCAGCCTCTTTGAAAAGGTTAATCTGAACACAGCTACTGTTTCCTTAAAGAGCTACAAACATTATATTACCCTGAAGCTATAATCAGCCAAGGAAAGTTTGATCTGATGATGTATGTCTTCATATTGTGCATTTCATTGGGTGTGTGAGGATATTGATATCCTACCGAAGATTTTGGGGTGGAGTTTTCCATGGAGATTTACAATACTCTTCCCCCACACACACACATTTTTCGGCTAAACATCTAATAGACTTAATTTTTTAACTGAAATTAAGGTAATACAGGGGCCGCAGCAGCTCTGAGTGTGCAGTGAACCACAGAATGTGTGGCTGGTGGGGCACAACTTGTAAATGGTTAAGGTACCAGAAGGCAGGGCTTGCTCTGGTGAAGGTTGGCCCTTGCTGTGTGCACAGGACAGTATGCCACCATGAAGTATTCGGTGCCCATTTCATACATGTCATTTATTTCAGTTTTAAAACTCTGAATGATTGTTTAAAGCCTTGCAGCTTTCCAGGTGTTAGGACAGCTAAATCTCACCTGACCAAACACTGTAGGAAAAGATGTGATATTAGTCAAATATCATCGCCTTTTTTCTTTTATTTTTCTTCTTTTCTCCCTTAATAATCCCTAATTGTCACTTTGTATGCCAGTGAATTAGAGCGAGAGGAGTTCCCCCCCCCTCTTTCCTAAGCTTAGACCATCAGAATTCAACTCTGAATTTGTAAAGATGTTTGGAACAGTTGTGTTTGCAAGAACATTTACTGTAACTATCTAAACCAGAAAGGCAATTTAAACAACCTTTCTCTTTGCAAGCATTTGGAAGTAGCCTGCAATGTGGAAACAATTTTAGTCTCTAAAGCCTAAAGAATTAGGCCTTTTGTTTTCCTCACTTAAATGGGAATTTATCTCAGAAATTAAGACCATTCTGTCAGGGCCATAAAAGCCCTGCCATATGACAAATTTTTCATTACACTTTCGTTAAATTATATACTCCCTGCATCACTTGCTGTGTGTGTGCTGTTAGTTTCTGATTCTGTACTGGCATTTTGTAATTTCTTGCGTCAGTCTTACAAATAATAATTTTATTAAAATCATGCACCCACATATATACATATACTCTTTTCCCAGCCAAAAGAACGGAGCTGTACATCGAGAAATTTGGAGTTCAAACTCAGAAGATCCTCCAGCATCGAATTACTGAATAGCTTAGATACTGAATCCAAAGAACCAAAGCCTGAACACAGAAAATCTTTAAGTAAGGCTTTTTTCTTTTCTGATTTTTTTCTCGTTTTTTCTTTCCTTTTTAAATAACTATGCCATTACAGGGTGAGATAATTTTTATTACATAAAGAATGTAAAGAAGATCACTGAGAATTTTAAAGCTCAATGTGTTCTGTGCTGATATACATAACTTGCATTTAAGTAAAGATAGCTACTAGCTCCACACTTTTAAAGGTTAGTATTCTCTCCTAAGCAAAATAAATTTGTTTAGGAGCAAAAACATTTATTTAAACCATTTATTTTTAAAAATTAGCAACATGAGTGCTATGTTAATGGTCTGTTGCAGTTGCTTTGTTTCCATTTTAGTAAAATTCCTCAAATCACCAGAGTAATTTGTCTGTTGTATATTTATACATGGAATTGTTGAAAGACCTGTCATATCCTCTATAGCTGACAATCAGTGATATATCTATAATTTTATTGAAGGTAAATTCCAGGGATCAAGGTTGATTTTTATCAGAGTGATTAGAAAAGAAGGTGATCTAAAACCAGCAGGGATGTGTTTTACTCCACTGAGACTTTCCTTTTCCAGTTTATGCTGAGATGCTCATGATATTGTGGGCAGCAGACACAGAGGCTGGTGGTCACCTGGAATCACTTGTTCAGCATTTTTTTAATTTTGCCCTCTTGTTTGAATCTTTTGTTTTTCTTCTTCTTTTGGCAGGAGATTCACATTCTGCTTTGTGAGCAGCTTTAGACTTGCATGCTAGTATGAGATACCTATAGGTACCAAAGTGCTGTGTAAGAATTTGCCTGCATGTGTTTCAGTGCAGGATCAAAGCCTTTGATATTGCGTTAAAAAGACACAACATCATTATTTTTAATTAGAATTATCCACACAATCGTAAATATATGCACACACATGCGTGTGCATATACACACACAAATACAGATATTCATTGAATAGTCTCTTTTTGCAGACCAAAGATTTTTATTGTTGTTGTTTTCTTATTATCTTGGAGATTTGGGTTTTTAAAAGATTTTTCTTTCTGTTATAAAATATAAAGTAGCCTGAATGTAGCTTGTGAAAAATTGTCCCAATATCTTTGTACTGTGTGTTACATGGCATTTCTCAAAGGAATTAAAACAAGACTGAGAGCATGGTAAGTTTTGAGGGTCTGACTCTGCTCTTGTTGTAGCTAATAGCAAAATGCTCATAAACTGTCTCTACACTTGGGGAATTTTTTATTTATTTATTTATACTTTTCACATATCTTTAAATAATAATTTGTCAGACAAAACAAAAAAAGTGTATATGAACAGGGGAAGAGACTTAGCCTACATTTCTTTTCAAACCTTAGAGAATCCTGAATAACCTCTGTTTTGTTAAAGGCTATTTAAACTCTTAAAAAATGTGAAAATATCTGCTGTGAAATCTCACTGAATCGAAGCTTGCATTTAAATACTGTAGATTGGATTGCTTCTAAAATATGTATTCAGAACTTCTTTTTTGGCCTCTTGAGATCAAGCAATTATGTGGAATTAGAAAAATCATATTATTCACTTACTTATTAGTAGTCTAAGCACAAACTGTATTGTCAGTTTTCTGCCTTTGGCTTTCTGTGCCCTTAATGTTCACACAAGTATCGTAGCCAGAATTATCGGCAGCTAGAGCCAAAATTGCTTTAAAAAGGCATGAGAACTGGTAATGACACATTGTTAGCAGTTAACAGGTGGTCGTTTCATTGTCCAGTTTGACTGCAGAGCACAGAGAAGATATGTGAAATATCTGCAAGCGTGTTTATGAAGTTCTTGCAAAGTTTAACAATTTTATAATTTTATAGTGCTCTTGTATTATTGACTACTGCCACTGCCAAATCCAAACAAAGGAGATTTTTTAAAGATGGTTCAAAACTCCTCCAGTTTAACACAGAAGACAAGCAAGTGATGTGTTAGCAGGCCAACCCCCCAACAATCTTTAGTGGCATATTCAGACAATTCAGACTCATTTGTATTTAAATTTTCTACATTTTAAGGGCTGCAAAAAATGTCCAGTTTTAGAATTGATATTGCTGTGTAACTGGGTTTTTTTAGTAGCACAAGTATATAAAGGACAGGTATATTCTAACCTAAGTATTCCAGTAATTTACTCTTTAATTTAAAATTGTGGAGACTGCCCCTAGAGATTTAGTAGCAGGAATTTGGGTTTTATGTTTAATCCTAATTGCTTCTGCTTACACTACAAAGACAAATGATAACTCTCTATTACGTTTTTTGAGCTGTAAACGCTGATTTCATTGAAAATTGCGCTTAAACTGCCAGGCTAATTTCCAAAGTTCACAGATTGCTCATGGTCTTGGTCATGCAGCTTTTCAGTGGCTTCTCATCCAGTTTGGTTGCAACTCATGTTCTAATTGAAGCTTTCTTGAGCAAAGAGGAAACCAAGGATAGCCTTAGGAAACATCACCAAAATAAATAAAAACATGATCCTGCTCTCAAATGCATGGAAAGAGATTACTCTTTTTTATGATGCCAACTATTTCACTGACTTAATTTATGCAGCTAATGCTGGGTCAGAAAGAACATGTTTTTCACCTTAGGAACCTCCTGCTTTAGAAGATATCCACATTTGGTATAAGGAAACAGTCTTGTAGCACTGCTCGTTATACAAATAACTGTTGTTCTAAATAGATAATTTTTAAAATTAGTGGCAGGCTTCAGAATTCCAAGTAATTTAGTTATCATTCAGACTGTAGGTTTTTGGACTTTTTTCTTCTAACATTGCCAAAACTCCTCCTAATTAATACAAATTATAATTGGGTGTTCCAGTAGGTGGTCTGCCAGGTTAATTTTATACCGAATGAAATCAAACGCCAGGGTTAGACTGAAAGTAGAGATGCCCTCAAGGTGCATGGAAGGTAGGGAAAGGATCTGTGCGTTGCACAGTTCCCAGAAATCATTCAGCTTTCCAAAACCCAAGAGATCTTACTGTGTCTATGGACAACAGGATCTGTCAGAACAGTCAAGCAAATTGCAGGCAAGCAAACCAGCTCCACACTCTCCACTAAGTTCAGCATTTTCTTTTCTGTTAATGGCAGCTTCGTAGTTTGCATTTTGGCCATCATCTGGGAATTCTGTCACACTCACGAGTGACCTCTTGTGGAAGAGCCGAGGCTGGAGTCACTATCAATTGTCAAGAGGGGATCAATTCCCCTTCTACTTCCCCTTTGCAAGATAGAAATAAACGGCTTTGCAGTAGGAAGAGTGCCCTTTGGCTACTGTATCAATCTGAGGGCTGCTCTTGTCAAAATGCACAATCACAAGCTTGATAATGCAATCCATTCCCAAAGCACTATATTTCCAACCTGTTCTCCATCATTTCCTTATGGCGTCACATTTACTCAGTTTATCACATTCTTATTAATATTTTAGGTTTCCTTGAAAGTGATGGAATTCTATTTTCATTACAAAAGTAACCAGAATAAATACTAATTGTCGTCAGTTATTTCCTTATGTAGTGGGAACAGTAATCTGTTCCTCAGCTTTAGGTTGCCAAAGCAAAATAATGAAATATTTTAGACATTTAAAAAATCTGTGATATTAGATAAATGCAATTTGATCTCCTTGTTTGCCACATAAAAGCTGGAACTGCCTGAATTGATAAGATTGAATTTCATTATTTTTATTGTTTCTACTTGCATATTTTTCTTATCTTCAAGAACATTTTACTTAAAACCCAGTGGTTAATCATGAAATCCTGTGACAGATCCTGGAAAATCTCTCCCATATTTGAATTCTGGCTTGAGGTGCCACAATCAGAGCATCCAGATTAAGAAAGAATAAATATATACGTGTGTGTGTGTGTGTGTGTGTGTGTGTGTGAAAAGGGAAGTCTTGATGGGCTGTGTAGTATTATTGCAATTCATGATCACTTTGGCGTCTTGATAAGAGCACGTGGACATCCAGGCACCATTGTGACAGACACAATGTGACAACAAAGTAAGACAATTCCAACTCTCAGCCTGAATAAGGACAAATTGCAACAGGTGGAAAAAAGAGACAAAAGCAGGGGTGGAAGGAAAAGTTGACAGCAAAGCAGACATGTCATGCATATTAAACACCAGTCTTGGAATTCCTTTCCACTCTTCACTAGGATCAGGGTCTTAGACCTGACATCCTCACCACCAGCCAACTCAAATAATGATATTTTTCTTACCTAAATTCTTCTTGCACTTCCAACAGGCAATGATGCTTTTTTTTAGTCCCAAAGGGTGATGCACTGCTCTGGGATGCCACAGCCCTCACACTCTTCCCCTGGAATGTCTGCAGAGCAGTGTCTGGGAATATACCTCCTCGCATCATTTTAATCAGGAAAAAAATAATAACCTGTGGATCATAACTTTGTGTTGCCTTCAGAGATGTTTGCTACAAAGTTATCTGGGCTCTGAAATTTGCTTTGGCTTCTTAAAAGGTACAGTTTAAGGCAAGCATTCCATCCCTAGATTTAGCCAAGGACTGTGTTTGTACTTCAGAATTGCCCAAAGTTGCCTTTATCATTTCATTCACTTTTCCTTATCCCAGAAGGCTGAATTTTGAACCTGGAAGAAGCATGGCATGTAAGTATTCCTAAGTAATTACTAAAACATCCCAAATCATCTCTGAATGCATTTTGTTAGATAGTTAAGACTGTACAATGTAGTAGTGGTGGAAGAGCAGTAGAAACCCAATTTGGTCTCTCAGTGGATGTGATGGAAGAAATGGAGAATTCAGTGGAGCTTTAACTCTTTTTGGCTTCATGTGATTCTTGCTCCTTCCTTGGATAAAGCTTCTGCTGAGGGCTTGCTTGGGGGTTTAAAGATTGTCCCCACACACAACTGTGGTTTTTTGTGGCAAACGCTGAGGCTATTGTTTATCTTCAGAGGGAAGGGATGGTTACCAGGGCACAAACACATGTATTTGCACAGCTTCAGCTGCTTAAATAGCAGGAAGAAAAAAAAGCCAGAACTTATTTTGTTGAAAGCATCATTTAGAGATCCTAGAAAAAGGACGCCTAATTACAGGCAGTGCAGAGAGAGGAGCTTGTATGATTTTTCTGTTTCTTCCTAACACACAAAAAGGCTGGAAGTTTGGGAGACCATATCTTGGGATGTGGTGAGAGCATTTAGTGTCTCAGACAAACTTTTTGAGGGCCAGATTCTGAGGCAGCTAACAGAGTCCTTCACCAATGTAGGGTTACTTTATTGATATGGGGCTAATTAGAGCAAGAGAAGTGGGAAAGCACTCCATTTCTTTGTTAGCTCTGATGAGGTCTGAATTCTTTCCCTTTCCCAGCCCACTTATTTTAGTGTAGATGTGAAGTTCAAAGCCAGATGGATGCTATTCAGAGGGTATTATTACATTACAATGTTAACATTATATATAGGTCAGTTTTATTACTTTTAATAAACCCAAGAAATATAAAACAGCAATGTATTTTAGTGCAGCATTACCAGTGCTAACAAAACAGAAAGCAAAATGAAAACTCTATGCAAATATGCAGTTTTCTACTGCAATGTTAATTTTGTCACTGCAGCCTGTGTGTTTGTGGCATTTATTTATGTTGCATCAACAGGAACGCAGACAGCTTCAGACACCGAAAAAAGCTCATGGAAAGAAAATGCAACACACTGCT
Source organism: Amazona ochrocephala (assembly GCA_039720435.1). Lineage (NCBI taxonomy): Eukaryota > Metazoa > Chordata > Aves > Psittaciformes > Psittacidae > Amazona > Amazona ochrocephala. Next base: position 38,138,727 of record CM077881.1, read on the forward strand.
TATGGAGGGTGGCAGCATTCATTTGGATTATAGGGACTAAACTTATTTTTTTTTATATTTTTACTTTTATGTTTCTCTGGAACATTTACTGTAGGTAGGTCGTTTTCTTCAAGATTAAGAAAATACCTATTCAGCAACAAAGAAGCAATAATATTGGCATTTTGGGAACAAAACATGCCAGATTCGCAAATTGTCTCACTTCCACTGATAATAGGAGATTATGTTGCACCCAAAATTCCAACTGGCTGTGACTAGTTCTCAAAAAAAAAAAAAAAAAAAAAAAAAAGGCATTTTTCCTCAATTTGAGTATCCTGTTTCCATCAATTATAATATAATGTTTCCTTAATTCTTTGTTTTATTTCTACTTCACTTTCCAAAATCCTTCCAGAGTTTACTATTTGCATTGAAAAAACATATTTTTAAATTAGGCATAACCAACTTCCGTATAAACATTTGGCAGGGAAATCAGTGCATGCTCACTTAATTCATTTTTATTGAACCAAGTCCAGAATTTTAGTCAGGAAAAAGTTAGATATTAATCATATCTGAGCAGGGTCATTAAATTTTCCTTTACCTACTAGAACAGCAGAATCATTATAGAACCATGAGAAGTTTACTTACTTATTAATCTTTACAATTACATAAAAGTGATCATTTTTATAGTACTTAAGAGTAGCTTTTACCCATTACATGAAGAGTATGTGGTAATATGACAATACAGTATAATGTATTTTTATAGATGTGACCTGTGACTCATTGGTCTGCTTTCTGACACACAGCTCTCTGGAAAAGTTATCTCTTTGAGCTTAGATAATCTTTAATTGTTTCACATTCCTTATGCTCATTTATGGGGCATACTAGTAAATAGGGAGATAGTCACTGAGTTATTAATTACCTAATTATTACTCAATTATCACTTCTGCATACTTCATTTTTATGAAGAAGTATATCATAAAAGAAGGTCTGTTACGCTGCCCACCAGAGTTAAGTATGAATGACAACGATAGCTAATGTAAGACCGAATTAGTTAAAGAAAATCAATCAGAAATCCCCACTATAGATTACTATTCAATTTCTTCTGCCTTTTCCAGCAAATGTTTCTCATCTTTGACTTTGAAACGCAACAGTTTAAACTGAGTTCTTGTTTCTGTGGACTAATCCATTTTCATAAATCATGGTCAAGTGCTGAAATTATTTGCACATCGTTTGAAGAGTATTTGCTTTGAAACATTCACCTTAAGCCCTTTTGTATATCCTTTCTCTTAAAAGATTTGTAATATTTGTTTTGTTCTCTGAGGTATAAAAGATCTAGGTAAACTTTATTCCTGTTGTTTCAAGATTAGTGAAATAAAATGCATACTTATGCAACTGGGACTGAAAGGAGCTTTAGTAAAGATGATCATACATATGACCCATGGGAGTGTTATAACACAAAATGTCTGTCTTAAAATCTCCTTAGGTTTGTCCAAAACACTGTTGAAGGACTTAAGTTCAAAGAGAAAAAGAAAAAAAAGTTACAAATCCATATTTCTTCTTTGTTCCAAAGAAGTGAGATGCCATATATTTTCCTTAACAAAATAAACTCCTACATGCACATTCCAGATAAACTTGATATGAAGTAGAGACTGGATAGTCATGATTACTTTAAGTTTTTTCCCACTGAACTACACATACTGACAAAGTGTTTAAGAAAACTACTTTTGGGGAAAATATGCAGCTGTTGTTTCAAACATTCCCTTGCATCAGAAAAAGCAATTATAAAGAAATCAAGCATTTTGGGTATTATTGAAGTTAAGCGGTTATGCCCCCTCCCACATTCTAAAAGTGAGGTTGACTCCCTTGATGAGGAAAAGATATTTACTCAGACTTTTATCACTTTTAAGCCCAAATATCCAACATATCCAATAGTTTGGTGCCGTCTCCTCTCTGAGTAGATCTTTATTTACATTAGAAAGTAAAACTAAAGATTTTCGTATATTGTACAGAACGTCTTCATTTCTGTAGTTTAAATCAATAGACAATGCAGACAGTTACATCTGCTTGACCCTCTATCACTTGCGTTGTCAGTATATCTCCATTTTTGTATTTCTCCTCCGCAGTGAAAGAATATAGGCTGACAACTGATAACACCTAAATAGACACTGGCATTTTCACTGCAGTGGGAAATATTTTAGGCTACTGCCTTTGGAAAGAGGTCGGAATCAGAGCAAGTGAGAAGGATTTGCTGAGATTTGTTCTTTGGATATGAAGAGAGAGACCAGATATCCACCATTCTTGTGAGCTTAAGTCTGAAGCCTCTTGCCGTATATATTGAAATGACTACCCCAATTTCAAGTTTGTAGCCAGGAAAAATGATTCTCACACTACGCTTAATTCTGAGGTTTCAATACTATTTATAAGTAATCCAGATGCAATCCTTCTGACACTTTGGGAGGAATGTAACAGAAATAAGGAGGTTTTTAGGTTATAAAATTCTAAATTAAGCCCAATTAGAGAGACAGCAAATCAATCCTTAGATAGGAATACCAACTGTCCAGACTCACCTTTTTCCCCGTATCGAAATTATTTAAATGTTTGTACCTTCCAGGTTGGAGATTGTATTTAATTTAAATTGCAACCTTCAAACCCAGATATTGAAAGACCAATTTAATGGATGAACATATGGCACTGTCTCCTGGACAAAGTGTATTAGTGCTTGAAAAGGGAATGTTCTTTGTAGGATCGCTTATTTGTTCCACCTGCTGCCAACTGATATGCCAGATAAAGAGATCATACCTGTGAAAGTCAAGGGGTGGAAAACCATGGAAGGGTTAAATGCTGTATTGTTTGTCAATTAAATAAAAGAGTCCAGCTAGCTGGCTTTAAATATTGATGTTGAAGAGAACACTATGACATATGCGTGTTTCCCCTCACCACCAAGGATATTTGGCTCCATTTAATTAATTCCATTGGCCATTGTCGTAAGCATGTCCAGGATGCACCCAAGAGGAATACATTTGCGTTACTGTTATTGAAAAGTGTAACATAGCATTATCTGCCTCAGACAGACTTTTCATAGCATTGAATCAATTCCCCAGTTCTTGAAAACTACCCCATTTGATTCCTTCCATAATTAATGAAATTCAGTAGTCATGCTTTTACCCCTCAGCTCAGGCTGAAAGAATGTTCCAAAACTTCAGTTTTCAAAGCTGAAAGCATTCTGATTATCAGCTTAAATGGGCTTGTGGTATGTACGTGTGTTTGTGTCAGTATTTAGCTAGCATTTTATTTTCAGAGGTTCTTTTCTGTTTCAGGTATATGACCCCAAACAGAGCTACAGACAGCAGTCTTACTCCTTCTGCTTGATTTGGTAGATTAAGCCAGCCAAAACTTGCGGCTGTAATTCCTATGTTAGGCTGCTTCTCTTTTTCCTGATTGTCCCAAATAACTCTTTTCTGAATCTGCCCCAGTTTCAGTCCATATTTCTTGCTCCTGGATATTCAAGGAAAGGTTTTCCCAAAGCCACGGGAGGTGGAATTCATTCTTCCATATGGAAATGGCTCACCTGATACAGTTCGAAAATGTATTTATCTGTTTCATGGCCCCCCTTTTTTTTAAAGATGAAAAGTAAACAACAGGAACATGTAGATCCTGCTGTCTCATCCTTTGCAACAAATGCATTCTCTGTGAAAACCAAAAAGTAAGCCTGCCTTAAGCTTTTTTATTGCATATAATGCTTGTTTCTACATGTTGAAATGGCTTTGTAACTAATTTTTAAGGTGTTCAATTTAAGTTGAAAAGTAATATTCTTATAAAACTGAGCAACTCTTTTCAAACAGCGGATTTTAATGAAATTAAATTAAAACAAATTAAAATGCCCCAGTGTTGATACATTAACAAAAAAAAAAAATCAACCCCCTCCCCCCCCAAAAAAACAAACAAACAAACAAACAAAAGCCCAAAATTTGGAGAGAAAAAGGCTTAGCTGAAATTATCATGTGTGATATAAACTGATGGTTATATGCATCCCACTAGCCTGGCGCTTTTAAAACATTGTGGTGAAAGTGTCTGATATGTATCTAATATTTTGCTTGGAGGTAACATGCCTTCTGGGATAAGAATTAAAGGGCAGAGTAAAACAGGGGCAAACAAACCTGATATTGTCTTGTCCATAATACCTTTTGGGAGGAGCCTATGGAGTAAACTGACGTCTGAACAGCACCCAGGTTTTCTCTGGGGAAAAGATGCCTGGAAGGACCAGAAAGTTGATTAAAAATTAAGTAGTGCAGGTGATGATTTCAAGATTACATTTTTGCTGTCTTTCAGGCTGTGCCTGTATTTCACTTAAATCAAAATCTTTCTCTAATTGCTATGGTTTCCAAGAAGATAAGAAGCTTTGTTCCTACAAAAATAAACCTTGTATATATTTCTGTGGGAAAAATATATACAAATTAAATATACGAACATATGCATGATATCTCTCTTGTCTGTGTAAAATTAGAGATGGTTATTTTAGGGTGCTCTAATGCTCCTTCGTTTCTTCATATGATGGTATTTCAGTTGATGAGTTTGAATCAAAAGGAAAAGACAGCGCTAAAAATTAAGAGACTTAATGAAAGCATAGCATTGTAATATCTGAATTGTTATACAGTCTTATCTGAAGATCATTGAGTATGATGAATCAAGGGTAGTACTGATATTAAGGCACAATTACAAACAGTGGGATACTTGATTTATTGTTGCAACTTTGCTTTTAGTATAAGTTGTACGTTAGCAATTCCTGAACTAAAAGCTGAAGTCTTGCTTATAGAATCTTTTGCTAGGTTTCAGATTTGGGGCATTGGATAGTTTGAATGAGAAAAGCAAATTTTTCTGTTAATTGCTGAACTGGCTTGAGGGATGGAAAGAGAAGAAAAGGTGAGGGACAGGCTTAAGCAGAGAGGAGTCAACGTGGTGATATGCGGGAAGGGAAAGAAAATGAAAGGATACTGAAGCACCACTGGTTTGTTGAATCATTTGTCTGAATTTTGTTTTCCTCTGGAGGACTGTAGCAGATATTGCCTACTGGATGTGAAACAGTACCATGCAAACACAGCAGTCTTTTCATCGGGTATACTTAAAAATTATTTGTAATTGGTGAACGTGAGAATGGAGAGGATCCATTAGAGCTATACTTTCTGTTATTAGTAACCCACAATGAAAATGGTTTTTTGAAAATGTATCTTTTATTTTATGGGTTTTGGTCCAGAAAAAATGATTTGGCAGAATTCACCTTTTCCAAACAATTGTTTACTTGGAGTTTATCTGTAGCTGGTTTTGCTCAATTTACAGGTCATTCATAAAAATAAAGCTTTCTAATTCTGCAACAGAATATTCATAATGTCTTTAAAATATTCAGTTGGATAGTAGTCCCCAGGATCTGGACAGCAGGACTTCAAAAGGCAAAGTCCTCTGATCTCCAGTTTCCTTATTCTCTCTAAGCTCAGAAGGTTTCAACTATCAAACATAGATTAAGTTTTATTGGTTGATAGTCTAATTGCATTTGTATTATCTTTCCCCTTAATATTATTTTCTTTTCTCTGTGTTGGATTTCATCCAAATATTACTACTACCATGAAGCAGTTTTCTTAACACATTTTGCTTTTACTTTGATGCTTAACTGCTTAACGCATGAATGCTGCAATTAGGTGCCGGTTCCTGGTAATAGTTTTCCTTCTGTAAGGAAGTTTCTGCAGTCTTCTGGGCTTTGCTTGTATTTGATAGAGCACTTCAGTTGAGACTTTTCATGGACAAGATAAGGTTTGGTTAAACATCTGAACTTTTGAATGTTTATCTGAACTAGATTCAACCTCTAAATTTGTCTATCATTAGTTATTTTGCTTTTCTTTTTAGAGACTAAATTATGCTATTAAATATGTTCTAAAGTAGGTTAATCCCCTGTGCAGTTTGTCAGCCGGAACATTAATTTTAAAGTTAAACCAGCCTTCTATTGCATCTTTTCAATATTTTGTCTGAATTTTAACCATGGTTGGCCAAACATAGAGTCAGTGCACCCATGCAAACCCCACATGTAGCTGACTGAAGTATCTCAATGTTCTTGTGATGACTGGCTTAATTTTACTTCAATAAAAGATCATTATATATAGTAATTATCTGTCTGCTCAGGCAGTTTGTTTCAGTGCGGCTGTTCTAGAGACTGGATGAAGTACTAAATGTCACCACATGCCCTGCAGGGTCTCTGGATATTTTCCCCTCCAAACGTGAACTTGGGGTCCCAGCTACTGCTGCAGCAAACTTGTTGCACCAGCAGTATAGGACATGCTCATTTGTGGGGTCCCAGTTACTCGTGCATTCAGCTGGTTACCGTTTTGTGTCCTCTTCAGACTCATGTCTTCACTAAACTGACTCAGATCTTGCCGTCACGCTGCCTGTGGGATGAGAAAGAGCCACCACCAGACTGTAGAGAGGATGGGTGCTTGCTGCAGAAAGCCAGAAGCATAGTTCCCAGACCAGCTTGCACCTTGACCGTAGCTACACTTGGTAGTGCAAGGAAGAGAGAGGGCAACATATTGTTTCTATCTCCTGTTACACAACCAAACTGTATGACTTGATCTTTATTAGAAGACCAACTTCTGATAAAGCCAATGCTAAAAAAGCCCACACGTCACTTAAACACACTGGAATCAGAGCTTTCAGGTAAGCATTCAAATTTACGTGACTAAATACACCAGCAGTTTTATTCTGAGCTTTCGTTTTCCTCCTGTTAATTACATTGTCTCAGCTGGCCTGTAGCATATCTCGCAAGGCACCTTCTTCCACTAGCAGCCTCTGTAAGTTAGGCTCGCACAAAAACTATAGCCTCCTTTTGATCTGCTTTGTGGTTTGATGTTGATTTTATGCAAATCCTAGAGCACCTTTAGTGGAAGTCTTTCTTGTGTCCTCACAGTGAAACTCTCATACTACCTTGTAAGAAAAAGACTACAACTGTTGAAAAGTTTGAAAATCAGTTGTGTTTTAACATATAGAAAAAATTTCCATAGATCATAAGATGAAGTTGATGGAGATCAAAGTTACTTTGCCTAAGGTTTATGTTTATATGAATACGGATGTTGGGGATTCTTACCAAAACTTCACTTAAGGTAAGAAGTAAAAATTCTTAAAGCCATCTACATATTCTTTTTTAAAATGAACTCATGGGCAATCTTTTGGTCTGTTTTACTTACTCTTATGATTTAGTTGAGGTAGAGATAATTTGACAAAATAGAGTTGACATATCAAGAGAGTACAGCAAATGGATTTCAGATTTTTGGCTAAATCTTTCTTGATTACTTAAAAGATAATGGGTGTGCCTTTCTTCATAAACTATCACATCTACATTCACTGGAAAGTATTAAATTTGCTGTATGTATGAGAAAAATATGTTGTTACTTGTGTTTCAAAACAGTAAATATACAGATGCATGTCATTATTATTTCTCATTGGAATGAAACAATTTTAACATTTTTTTTTTTCATAACTTAAGCACTATGAATTAATTCTATCATTAATTTTATGAGACTCCTTAGGAGTTCATTATGGGTCAGAAAATATAAGGTTATGAATAGAATTGGAAACTGAGTGCAATGGAAATATAGTATGATTTAATATAATTTGCTTTTTAAATTTAGAAGTACAAAATATAATTAGTATGTTTCATTAAAAATAATTTTTTGGTATAATATTCTTCCTGGAAAGGTACAATAAGACTGGATCCAAATAAAAGGTTCAACAGGTATCCAAAGACATGTCTAAATTTAAATATGTGAATAATTTCTATGACTCTTAAGAAGGATGATATAAATACAGCAATGCCAAGTCTTCCTTTTTGTCTACAGATAACTAGCTTGTTTTTCAAAACATAAGGCAGAATTACATGTCGGTTTTCAAGTTAAAAGTGCACACATGTCTGGCAGTATCCAGCCACTCAAAGGGTTTTCTTTTGGCATAACAGTCTACCTGGTTATCCTGGTAGGAAAAGGAACCATATGATTTTCTTGTCCTTTTGCCAGAGCATTTAGTGTAAGTGATGACTATTCATTTTATTTGCAAAAGGTTGAAAAGGGATTTTTTAGAGTAACTCATTCAGGAGGTGAGCTTCAAGACTTGAAAATTATTTACATATATTCCACAACAGAAGAAAAAAAACAAAAACAAAAACAAACAGAACTCCATATTCTAAAAATCCCTGAATGCATTATTTGTTGTGAATTACTTGTTCAACACTTTTGGGAAATAATCTTGCACCGTCTTCCTCAACCTTTAGTTGCATGTTTGTTTTCTTTTGGGAAGTCTGCTTAAATATTTTTATAGTGTATACATCAACTTCAAAAGTCATTAACTCAAACAGTGCATTTTTTTTTCCTCAATAACTGCTGTGTTTTATATGAGTGGGATGATACTCTGTGGCTGAAAACACTGGAATAGTGCAACAGTGGGTCACCAGATAGCAGAGGTCAAGGACTACCCTTCCACTCCTATGTGTTAGACTATCCAAGTTATTGACTATTCTCCTGGGAATTTTAGCAAGCCTCTCTAAAGGAGAACAGTACACCAAATGCAAAAAGCATCTCCATCATGCTCCTTTCTTTGTCCATATTCATCTGTAATTGCATCACTCTTTACCTGAAAATTTGTAGAAAGCAACTACTGATGGAGGCTCGAGATCAGATGAGTGAGTCCTCAGTGATCTGTGCTCATACAAAATCGCTCTCATTGCAGGGTAGATAAAGGACAGCAGCTAGTATTTGCAAAGAGACTGTAGAGTCCTAATCCCTGACACGAGCTAGGAGAGACCAGTTTCCCCTTCCTAAGCGCGCTGTACTCTCTCTTCCTAGAGCCTGAATAGTCTGACTTTGTGTACTGCAGTAGATTTCATCCAAGTCCCACATGTGTTACATTAGATGAATATAAACTGGTCATACTGTGTGAATAAAACAAACTCATTGATTTCTGGCATTGTGGTTTTTATAGTCAAGTTAAGTGTGTATAATAACATTTCTAATCTTGTGACAATACCAAAAAAATGTAGAAAGAAAGACTTAGTGTGCTCTGGCTGATTTAATCCAGTCCCTCCTGTCACAAGGTAACTTGTTCTGTATCCTCTTTCGCAAATTTTTTAAGCCTCATCTTAAGTTCTTTCAGTTTTATTTGCCACCACGACTTCTTTGAAAGGGTGTTTAGAACTTCGTATTATGGCCAGTTTTACTCATTTATTCTTGTGCCAACATTGTTCTTCAGTTTAAACTGCTCTTCTCCCTCCCTGCTGTCCTCTTCTCCTCTCCTGCTCCTTTTCCCACCCCCACCAACAAATTCATAGAGAACAATCACAGCCTTTCTCAGACATTTTCTATCTGGCCAAATGTGCTAAACTCCCCATCTGCTTTTGAAAGCTCAGCAGCCACATTCTCCTGGTTCTTCTCATGGCTGCTGCCTGCACCTGGCATGAATTTCCACCTCACACATGAGTGTCCAAGGCTGCGCACTCATAAGAAAAAGAAATATTTTGCATTAATCCTTCCCTAACCATGCATTGAGTACTATGAGATCTAATCTGGTTTCTCTAGATTCCGATCTCAGTGTTACTGAGATTTTGTCTCATGCCCCTGTTCTTGTCAAACTGATGGTGCTTCTCAGCCTTGATTCACCAACAGGTAGTTTTGGAATGCTCCTTCTTCTGTTGAAGTCATTAATGAAAGCACAAAGATCAATTCCACCAGCTGCACTGGTGACTTTCCTTCAATGCAGTAGTTCTTCTTTAAACAAAGGTCATTTTAACACCTTATTTAGTCACTTCACAATTATTGTTTTAATTCTCTACATCAACTCTAGTTTAGGTAACAATTTCCCATTTGGCATCATATCAAATGCACAGCTGAAGTCCAAATAGATTTTGTCTCTTACATTTCCATTTTTTAAAGAAGACCATTTATTTTTTAAAGAAATATTTCAAATTAGTTTTGTACGATCTTCATTTATAAATCCAATGCACACTTAGAAATATTGCTTTACTTTTCTAAATATTTATGGTGCAGATACCACTAATAAAATCTGTGTGGGGAGAGACAGTTTGTGTAACAGTGTAAGCGTATAGCGGTGTTTAACATACTATTCATTTATTTCCGTTTCTTATGAGTGGGGGACAAAATTTTTGAAGTTTATATGCCTAAGAGCATGATGGAAAATTTTTATTCATTTTATTGAATCTGTACTGTTAATGCACACAGATTTCATGAAGTGTAATGACACTACCAAGCACTTAAGTTGTTAGGCTGTCATATTACCGACGAGTTATTTGTGCTATATAATCACCATTTTCATTTTCCTATTGTTTATTTCTGAGCTTGCTGCCCAAACATTTGTAAATGCAGATATACTTGCTGTGACAAATACCTGGTTTAAGACCATAAACCTGAATGACCTCAGGTCCTTTGGTGCTTATGCAAACAGGATCTTCCTGGGAACTAGATGATCTTAAGGTCCTTTCCAACCCTAACTATTCTATGATTCTATGATCTCCGGCTGGTGATACCCATTCTGTTACCTGATGCTGCAGTTCTTGGATCTGTGCTCTATAGCCATAAAATATGTAATTTTAAAGTTTATCATAAATATATGGATTAGGGGTAATGCCTGATTTCTCCGTTTTACCTGCCAGTCATTTGTATAGTTTTTGTAAGCAGCCCATGTATCTGCCTATCACTGTACTCTTTAACAAAAAGCATATAGAAATCATAGTGTGGGGATAACTCATGTAACCTGCCTAGCAATTGCACTAAGGGATAAAATAGTATGACTGACAAAAGTCATTATCTAAATAAAGTAGGTGAAGTGAATTCTTTTTTCTTAATGAGCGGACCTTATTGACTCCATCTCAGAGCATCGCAAAGAAAAACGGGGCAGGGACTTGGTGTTGTCACTCTCAGAACTTTGGTGCATGTTGAAAAACTGAATATTTATGCAGGCAATAATACATGCTGCTCCTTCCTTAAAGAACTAGTGGTAGTCTCACATTTGCTGCAGGCCAAAAATATCTGAATAAATGCTGAATTCCAAGTTCCAATAAATCAAATAAAACTTGAAGTCATGAGTCATTATATATTCTTAAATTACAGTGTCTCCTGGAACATAGTCATAGTCATATGCTTCTTCATGTTAAGATATATTTCTTCAGAGGGCTGAGACACTCAGCAATTAAGCATTCCCATTACTTGAAACTAATTAATTAACTAATTAATTCCTTTAAATTAATATTTTCACACATATGTGATAGAACTGCTGTTAGACTGGCACTTTGGTTATAGAAAGTCATAGGACCTACTTCTACGTCCCCTATTACCATCTTAGCTTTGACTCAGTCCTGCAAGATGCTGCTAAGGGCTCTGGATATGAGGTTATAAAGCACTTCAAAAAATTATTAGCTTAAGAAATCAGAGATCACAGTTAAGCCCATGGATCTGTTCATATGTATTTTAAGAAAGTTAAGCTAGGATTTTGATTAGTGTATTCTGTATTTTGAATGGTCAAGCTTGTCACTGTCAGTATTCCTTGGGAAAAGAATTATTAAATCTCAGTTTATGGGTGTTATTGTTATACTAAAAGTTATCTCCATTTCTAAAAACTTCCTCAAATTTTAAGGTCCTCCAGAAGATTAAAAAAATATGTGTGGTTCAGATGAGTTGTGATTTGTTGTTTTTGTTTTGTTTTGTTTTGTTTTGTTTTGTTTTGTTTTGTTTTTTTCCTGCAGAACAAAGTTAATGAAAGTATGAATATAAGGCCCTTCAAATTTCTTAACGCCTTATCCGCTCCCACTGCTGCTTTTCATTCTATATGAGCTCTTTCCATCCAAATGTATGGCATAGGATAATTTGAGGTGTTCTAATAAACAGATAAGCATCATAATAATGTATTTCAGTTAAGAAGAGGTACTTGGAAGAAATTGGTTTTGCAATACAGATGATGTGAGACAATCAATAGCGCTTTAGCCTGACAAGCACTGCCAATACCCATTGTCGCAGTTCAGAAAGTCATTAATGGGTAGTTCTTCAAAAACCGATATTTTCAACATGTTTGAATTGTTCAGATATAGTGTACCTGGCAGGAAGTAATCATAGGTAAACCATTTGAATTATGTATAAATGTTTTGTAAATTCAGAGTGAAACAAAAGTCATTGAAAGAAATGTGAGATCATGTTACATGGAGTTACAAACTCTTGCCAATAGAATATGGAGCTGTTTTGAACATATGAGAAGATTTTGTTTTCTGAATCATTCGGGTTCTGCACAGAACATCACAACCAGGAAAAACAGTCTTCTAGAAATATATTGTCTGCATACTTGAGTAAATTCGCCAGAAGGCATCTCATAAAAATTTTTATCTTTGCCCTCAAAAGGTTAGATTAGAGCCTTGTCTGGTTCTTTTAGTTGTGGCCAGGGCAAAACTCTAAAGAAAGGCTTTTGTAACTTCACCTTCTAAATATGTTAGCCACTGCTTCTTCCTGCTTAAATTAGGTTTATTCTCATTGCATTATATATACAATTTAGTGCACTAAATTACGGCAAGTAATTCTTCATTGTACATCTCAAAATTTCCATTGACTCTGATGGTATTATTTCTGCAGAACAGTGTGGTTTGGAGGTAATGTGTAATTCTTTCTTTCCATTTGTCTTCTTGTGTAAAAACTCTTGTACAGAGTCTATTTTGTCCTTTTACAAGATTAGGAATATTAAGGTTAGAGTTGTGGCACCGACTAAATATTGAAAGGATTTATAAGGGTACAAAAACAGGTCAGTTTTCCTTCTTTCGTGTTTCTTTTTTTTTTTTTTTCCCTAAGAATTTAGCTTATAATTATTCTTCCTAATTCAGCTGATGTTATTACAGTGCTGTCCAGCATTAAGGGCCAAAGATGTGTTTATACTATTATTTTTTATTTTTTTTTTTAATCAATCTCTATTTCACTTCCCTAATGTGATAAACTTGCTGTGATTTCATATATCTTAATTCTAGAGTACATTGTCTGAGGAAAAGATCTTGTCATTTTTTTTTCATTTATCCATTCATACCTCTCCCACCTGTGGAAAAACCAGAGATGTAATAAAGCGATCAAAGTCACTGCAAATGCTTTTCTGGATATCAGGGTCCAACTTTATTTCCAGCCAAACATGGAAGTCAGCCAGTATTCAGGTTACGTTTTTGGTGTTGGATTGAAGTGTCCTTGCAGCCACTTGCACTTGCAAAAGAAATTTAGCATAATATTGGACTCTGTTGGGTTCTCCTATACATGTGCTATAAAAAACCCTGGCCCCAGCCAGAGCAAGCATGTATTTCCTTTTTCTGTCTCAGAAGCAATATAATAAGTACTTAAATTAAGAGTCTGTGCAAAGGGAGGGGAATTATCTTTCTTGTCTATGTTGATTCTGAAGCATTAATGTGAATATGTCAGTGTGTGTAGCTTTAGAAATTAAGGGTATGGGGTTATTTAGTACAAGGAATCAAATAGCACACCTATGCAGTGCATACCAGGGAACATACAGTAGAAAAAGCAGTAGATTTTATTTCCTATTATTTTATACTTAGGTCTTTAAGTGGCCTATATAACACCTGTATGGAACTGCTTTCCACTTTTTTATGTTGTTTAACTTTTGCCAGCTCTGTTTCATGGATGATTCTTCCAGCCAAAGCGAGAACCTGAAATTTAAAAGGGAAAGTACTACAAAAATATAAATTATTGGGTTTGAGTTTTATAACTACTTTTTAATTATTATTTGGAAGTAACATTTGGTCCTCTTTGTATTTCCAAATATAATAGCAAAATCATTTTAATGTTGGAACATCGTGAGAAGAAAGGTTTGGCAAGAGAAAGAATATTTCTAAATGAGATTCCCAACAAGAATATTTCTGGCGAAGCTTGGTTTTGGAACATGCTATCTAAACCCTTGAATTTCTGGGAGGCTTGGAGTTTCCCTCTGGTGACTCACACATGCTTGATAGAATAAAATGAGAAATTCATCGAAATTAACTTTGCTGCTGTTTTTAACTGTGTGTTATACAACTCAACATGGAGCATACAAAAGTATCCATGACAGTAATTATTCCTACCTCTAGATGTAGTTTTAACACCATAATTGCTCTTTCAGGTATAAAACTTCCAGCTGGGTTAATTCATCATTCTAAACTGAGGGATCATACCATTCACTGTATGACCACATCCACTTCAGTTAGAATATCTTCACAAATCTGGTATATAATCAGGGCTAAGCATGTAGTTCAAGTGGACATAAAATGCTTCAGAGTCCTGCAGAATGGGAAATGTGGCAGGCACATTAACTGACTTCAGAGATATTTTCACTCCTGCATCATTTGCACTGAGGAAGCTTCACTCTAATTGGGAAAAAGCAAACCTAAATATGAATCACTATGGACAGAATGACCATAAGCAACAAGCAAGTCCGCAAACTAAATACAATTCACTGTTTCAAAATACCATTAAGATGCAGAATTAGAAACATCCATTTGTTGTTCTTTTTATGGCACGTCCAAGCGGACTTGGAATTTTAGCTTGTCCCTGCCAAGGAATGCTCAATTTCAAACAAAAAGTCTTCCACTATAATATTAAAAAAGCACCATCAGTTGAATGCTAATCTTTATATTATGATACATCACTCCAAGAATGCTACCATTAAAAAACGTGAATTCTTTATTTCATAAGTGATGAATTTTTTGTACCAAGCGGTGTATTTTCCAAGTGTTTTTCAAGTTATGAAAGTGTCATTTTATTTGTTCTGTGTGATTACTAGTTTGTGGAAGTATGTGTGGGGTCATTTTAGTGCTGTGGGAAAATGAAGCACTCTTCTGTTAAAATCAGTAGTGAAATCAGAAGCAAACTATGCTCTGATCATCGTAGGCATGTGTTTAAATATTGCTTTCCTTAATTGGCTATGTTCTATTTACTTAAAATGAACAATTTGGCAAGTTTTTCTCCCTTGACAACAGCAAAACGTAAACCATTTTATAAGTTTGGCTGTTAAAATCAGATTTGCAATGTAAACCACAATATTCCAGGGTTGTTACTGTTGCTTAACCAGTTATTTTAGCTTGCCATTATTTTATAATTGTGCACTTTTAAACATTCTGGTTCTGTTTATAACTTCTTGCTACGAAATGGCCCAATAATATTGATCATAATTTTGGTTTTGCTGTCTCTCTACCCTTGGATCCTCTATATGAAAATCACTGCATTATAGGCAAGATTCAGTCTGGATGTGGAGATTAGGAAACATCTCTGTAACTGCAGCTAAATTATCTGGGGTACTGTTTAGAAATTCTGTTGAAGAGACAATGGATCAACTCCTGCAAGTTCATCTTGTGGACAATGCTGTGTTTTGGTGGGGTGGATTGATTGATTGATTTATTGATTTTCAAGAGAAGATGGAAAGCTATATTTTCCACAGAAAGCAGAAGCCTCTCTGTCAGCTGAAGGCCCTTGGCAGGGAACGCAGGACAGCTCTGGTTCCCTATTTGCCAACTCAGCATTTGAGGGAATGGGCAAGGGTGAGAGCTCAAGGACACACAGGAAAAACGTTATTCAGGGGTGGTGAGGCTCAGGTGAACTGTTATCAAACTTAAAAAATCTGACTGTTCAAGGAAATCTTTGAAGAAGGTCTTCTCAATGACATCACTGCTGCTTCTGGAGCATGTTGATTTCTCTTTCACGCTAATACTTCCTATTTTGGTAGCTTTGACGGTGCCCTGCAAGTACCTCAGCAGAGAAAAAGTTAAATTTATACCTTTGAAACTTTCTCCAGGGGATTTTGTGCAGCTGGGTTCTATGTCTTTTTGACACAGAGCAGGAATAAATTGAGGTCGAAATGTTTCTCAGTTTTGTAAATGCCTAAATATTATAAAATATAATCTTTTAAGACGGCAATACTTTTTTTTCCCATAAGTTAATGCATCTCACACACATTTCATGGCATATAGCCATATTTTCTATAGCTGCATTAAATATATATATAATGCTTAATCCATCTTGGCAAAAGAATTCAGTCCTCCACTAGTGGTGAACCATCCACCCTTTTTCATAACAAGTAGTATATATATCTAATAGTGCATAGCACACTGAGTCCAGAGTTTTAGTTGAAAAATCATCCGTGTGAAGCTTGTGGGATTCGTGATCATTTCATGAGTAAACTAGTTGCCATCCAAATACTTATGGGCAATAAATGATATAACTCTGTGACTTACCAGCAGAATGAGGTCATCACGTTTATTCACAAAAGTGTTAATCAGATGTTTTGCACTATCCAACCCTCTGCACTGCTGATCTACTGCATGATTTTACTAGGGTGGCTATGGCCACTGCTTTTTAAGGAAATTTGAACAAACTGCTGTTAGTTTTATAATACAATTTCACTGAATCTGTTTCTTTTGATTCCTTTAGTTTTCAGACTGAACTACAGTGCCTCTGACACAAATGACAGAAACCGAGTTAAAAGCAGATTAAAGAAGTTCATCTCCCGAAGGCCCTCCTTGAAAACATTGCAAGAAAAGGGACTTATTAAAGGTGTGTTGGGTTTATGTACTTTTTCATAGTAAAAAGAAAAAAAAATCACAAATTAATTTTTCATTCTCAGTTAACTGGGTAGTTGCATCAAACAAATGCTTCTTAGATATGGTTTTATTACTGTAACTCATACAGCTTGCACTACTGAATTGTAAATTAACGTATGTTTACATCTGTCTTTGTGCTATCAGACCGCTGCTTCAATTTTACTTGATGTGCAACGTGGTAGAAGCCCCTCCATTTAACACAGGCCCTCATCATGCACATTGCAAATCAACATGCTGCACAACTCAATTTCTTGGGAAAAGAATGTTGATATAGTTTTATATTTTAGAATCTGAAATAGGAACTTCAGATGCTGTGCTGACTGATTTGTTTTTTAAGGTAGACTGAAATACTTTTTGCTGTCTTCTCTCATTATTTTTCTAACTCTCCTACAAAATACATTTTGATCAATTTAAAATACGTGCCAGTGTATAATAAATGCCCTGAATCTGTTATTTTTTTCCTACTACAATTTCTTGCTAAGTCAGTCAGCCATCAATTTCACATATTCTTAAAAAATTGTTTATTGGTGAAACTTGTTTGTTAGTTTATCCAAGGAGTAAGTGTTTTGCTAAGAAGCTGGTAGTTAACTTGAAGGCAGTAGCATTCTGACCACTCATAATAAAGCAAAGCTATGTTTTCAAACATTGTCCAGAATAATGCCTTAAAAATTTACACACTCCCAAATTATTATGTGTGAAACCCACAACTGCACATGCAAATTGACTAGAAAGAAGCATTTTGCCAGCAGCCCCTGTCAATCTCTGGTGTGTGAGTTTTCCAGTGGTATGTCAAAAATGGCAAGGAGTGTTGCTAGTGTATATTAAACTTGTCTGTGCTGAGCCAAGAGATTGACCCCAGCCAGCAAAAGCTAAAGCAGTCACAACAGTTAAACACCAGCTGGGCCCATGTCTCAATAGGAGATTTTATGAATTAAGTTCTTATGGTTTAGATACATGCAGAAATGTTCAGTGCAATGGTACTTAGTGTAAGGGTGTCTTCATTATATGAAATCATTTTGTGCCTTGATTATGGGCTTCTGCTTCTAACTGCCACAGAAACTTAAAAAAAAAGAAAGTTATTTATACGTAGATAATGTGTGTGGGGTGTGCACACTCACACAACAAGCCTTCAGGATCTGTTTTTACACATTCATAGTATCTGATTTCAATACGTTCGAGGGCTTTGCCTCTTTGAAGTACTCTCTGGGTTGAAGGTACAATTTGAATTCATCATGTTAGTTTGTTTCGGTTATTACAGTAATAGAAGAGTAATTTATTGTCTTTTAATTTCTGGATTTAAGGGTTGTATTTTTAGTTTAACAAAGTGTGGCTGATGAATCTCCTGCAGTGTCACATAGGGATCAGATGTGATCCTTTTTAACAAACACATATTAATTAGCATAACTCAATTCCAGCCTCTAATATATCTGTCTAGGAAAGGCTTATGAATTTGGTTTTGGTTGCGGTTGCATTAATCTCTTGATTAATAAACATAGCTTGGTTCTACCTGGGATACTCTTCCATGGATAGTGAAGGTATATGATTTATGACGCAGTAATTCAGAATCAGTACCTGGCACAGTTTTATTACCAAACTAATGTTGCCATCAAGAAAACATGTTAGTTATCTACCATGAAGTTTCATTAGGTTTAGGTTCTGACCATGCAAATGAGGCAGGATTCTTTAGCAAGGCTCAATTCCAACCTACAGTAAGTCTATGTGATAAGGTTCCTTCACTGTCTTCACCAGAGTTTGTCCCTTAATCTGTTAAAATGTTATGAAAATGCGGTTACAGTACTTATACAAAGATCACTTTTAAATGTTAATATTTAGGCTCCTATTAGAATATTTTTAAATCACAAAATGCAACCATCCACCTTAAAGATGAAAACCTTGTCAAATTCCATATTATAAGATGTATCTATTTATTATTTTTTCCTGAAGATGATGTAAATAGTTGCAGAAACCTCTTGAAACTATTCACACCTTCCTTAGAGGAAAAAATGCTAACCATTTTTACAAGAAAAAATTCCTCCAGCTCTGAGAACATACATACTAGCTTTATTCCCATAGGGAAATACTTCTGTCAGAATTGTAAATCCCTTAAAATATAGGCTTGCAATAAAAGTGCGTCTAAAGCCTTGCAGGACATCTTCGTACCAAATTTTTGACAAAGAGCTGTTCTCTGTGCCAGTGAAGAATTGATATAAATATCTGTGGAGCGTGAGGTGTTAATTACTCCAATGCAGTGGCACTGTAGGTGCTGTGGAAACCTTCAGTTTTCGTCAAGTGCTATTCATATTTGCCAGGGGCACTATAAAGCTCTCAAATCTGTATTGATTTTTGCATTGTATGTCACATTGGAATCAAAACTCCAATAAATTTAACACATAAATTGTAGTCATGGGTAAATACATTTTAAGGTGGGAAGTTCACTTAAACACAGTTCTGTGCTCTGTTAGTCACTGATGTGTACACACTTGGCCAGAAGACTCAACACATTTCTCCACATTAACCAAATTTGGGAATACAGGCTTCAAAATTAAATAGCAGTTTGATCTCCTGGGGTACTTTGTTCTGCCAACACTGTTATCAGAAAATCTAGAAATTACGTGATTGCTATTTAACTCTTTACAAAACTTTGTTTATGTAGAATCTAGTAAATAAAGTAGGTAGTTGGTAAATTAGAAGAATAAGAAGTAAGAGGATAACAATCAAACAAGAGAATGTAGCAGACCAGCTTGTAAATGTTAGTTACATGCTGATCCAAAAATGAAGACATGCTGATGCTTTACATGACAAAAAGTTATTTTTGTCATCGCTGTCCCATTTGCTTTCTAGTCCTTGGCATAAAAGAAGCCAGAATGGGAACAGAACATTGACTCCTTTCGTTGTGATGAGCTGGTAACTGGGGTTTTTTGTGCTCCTGTGACAGCTCTAATGAAGATCGTCAGTCCTTCTCATTCCATCTCACTCATACTTAAATAAAATATCTTTGGTCTAGAAACATTTTGAACCATTTCTGAGATGATGTGTAATACAGTATTTTTGTGTTATGTGCCTAGATGAAGACTTAAATTCATATTTATACACATGCATGCAAACCTAGAAATATTAAATAAAAAACATGTTCCATGTCTGCCATTTAATAGTATTATTTTGAGAATAACTGTGTTCAAATTTATATGCTAGGGCAGGGGTCCTCAGTTCCTTGAGACTGAAGCATTCTCAGAATTTACAGAATCTGCACTAATAAGCTAGAAAAATGATATATAAATCTTCTCTTTTAAAACTACTTTATTGTCTATAATTGAACTTTGATCTTTGTGTGTAAGCATTGTCATGATTTAATATTGCCCAAAATGAATTGCCAACCTTCAACTTGATATTGGCCTGCTAACTTCCTGATTTCTGAGCCTGTCTATTCCACGAACAAAAAAAAAAAAAAGAACTTTTGTGAAAATGTGATTTTAAAGCTATGGTGGTTGTGTTGGTAGTAGACTCACAAAATACACTTTCAGCAAATGGTAAAAGAACATGAGTAACAACAAAAATGACACTGTGGGAAATAAGGAAAATGCAGCTGGCAAGAAATTAATCTAGATTTTTTGATGGTGGATTTTTTTTTTTTTTTTCCAAAAAAGCTTAACACTGAAGGAACTTCACTGGGTTTATTTTGTAAGTTAAGTTAAGGAAAAATCCAAAGGAGCATAAAAGTTGGGATGTTCCAAGGTTAAAATACAAGCCACTCAATTGCTAGTGACAGGAACTAGCTGTGATTTGGCTTGATAGCCTATAGAATGGGGCTCAGGATATGTTGGTGGCTGTGCAGACAGCAACACAGAGATCACCAACCATGTTGATTCCAGACAAGGGAAATTGTCTTTACTGTCTCATAAGTTTCAGCAGAACTTGGAGTAGTTCAATGTAATGAGTGTAATGCTCATAAGAAGTTGTAGAATCATAGAGTGATTAGAGTTGGAAAGGTCCTTAAGATCATATAGTTCAAACCCTCCTACCCTGAGCACGGACACCTCCCAGTAGACTAGCTTGCACAGGGTCCTGTCCAGCCTGCCCTTTACCACTTCCTTTTGGCAGCCTGTTCCGGTGCCTCACCACCCTCACAGTGAAGAACTTCTTCCTTATATCTAACATGAACTTCCTTTGTTGAAGTTTAAACCCATTACCTTTTGTTCTATCACTATAATCCCTGATGAAGAGTCCCTCTCCAGCCTCCCTCTAGGCCCCCTTCAGACACTGGGGTCTCCACCCAGCCTTCTCCAAGCTGAACAGCCCCAACTGTCTCTGCCTGTCTTCATATGGGAGGTGTTCCAGCCCCCTTATCATGCTTGTGGCCCTCCTCTGAACTTGCTCCAACAGCTGCACATCCTTATGTTGGGAACACCAGAAATGCACACAGTACTCCAGATGGGGTCCCACAAGAGCAGAGTCTACTCTGCCTCGACCTGCTGGTCACACTCTTTTTGATGTAGCCCAGTATGCAGTTGGTTTTCTGGGCTGCAAGCGCACACTGCCGGCTTACGTTCAGTTTCTCATTTACCAACATCCACAAGTCTTTCTCCACATGGCTGCTCTGAATCTCTTCTCTGCCTAACCTGTCGCTGTACCTGCAATTGCCCTGACCAAGGTGTAGGATCTTGCACTTCATTTTGTTGAACGTCATGAGGTTTGCACAGACCCACCTCTTCGGCCTGTCTAGGTCCCTCTGGATGGCGTCCTTTACTTCCAGTATGCTGAAGTCCAGAAGAGTAGATTAAGACCTACCTTCGGTGTGTTCTGTAATTTTTGTGGGTTATGAAGGCATTTAACAAGTGATTTAGTGCTCATAATAACTTATGGAAAATTAGGAAATGTTTCCTTTGTCTTGCATAGACAGTGGATCACAAAGGTGATTTTTTCTTTGGCCACTACCTGGATATTTGGAAATAGGAATCTCTAACCCTATGGACGACCAAACCAGGACAAATGGATTTTTTCCTTTGACATGATGGTCAGAAATAACTCAGATAATTGTAAAATATCTCATTTCTGGAGACCTGTTTTGAGGAGTTGTCGTGGTTTAAATCCAGCAGACTCACTCTCTTTAAATTCGGATGAGCTATTGTCCGCAGCAAAACACCATAATTTCATAAAAGAGACCAGTGTCTGTAAATATTCTCTATTTTCCTTTTTTCTGAGAATGTGAAACAAATCTGGCAGCTCACATGCCACTTAATAGTAACTGTTCACAAATGTAACTTTTTTTTAAATCGATGACCACCACAGATCAACTATGTATAGTAAATCTCCAAGTTAAAAGGACTGGCAAGACTCCCAGCTACCAGAAATCAGAGGATCTCCGCTGACAACCTCATCATCTTCAGTCATCTGAGGACCTGGCCCACTTATTGTAAAGGCATTGTGGCATTATTTGGAGCCTCAGTCTGGAACCAGCATGGTTTTAATGCCTGACTTAGTATGTCCGAATACAGATTGAGCAGCTAGAAGTTGCCTTTCAGAATACGCTTTTTCCAACTACATCCCTTGACCTTTCAGGAAGTTCACTGCTGTGGTGACTACTGCTGTGTACCTCCTTCTGTTCATTCCTCTTATTTTGCTTTTTGGTTGTCGTTCCCCTTTTCCCTCTTAACATTCAGACACAAAGAAAACAAAAACCTTGGACACTGATACAAATCTCTAGTAGTCCAGCAGTTCAAATCCAGATCTAGCAGAGTTAATTTTGCTCCTGCAAGACACTGAATTACACAGATATCTTTCACTTTTCTAAAAACTTGGACATTACACCATTATATCTTCGCCTCTCATGTCAGAATCTGAGCTTCTACATGCGAAATGGGAATATTAGCCATGTCCTTCTCATATTTTTTAATAAAAAACACTGAAGTGTGAGCTCCTTCCAAGCATGGCCACATCTTATCCACGTGCATCAAAGAAAATTTAACAATGACATTCTCAGTAAGGATGTGGCTTTAGCAATTATTTTAATTGTTTCTTTTCCAGAAGTATTGTCTCCCGCAGACAAGATTTCTGCAGCTCAGAACTAGTGGCTTTGCTGCAGCCTGCGAGAGCTACTTAAGAAAGTAGCTCTGTCAGGCTCAGGGAAAACTTGGAGCTCACCAGAATGAGCAATACATTGCAGCTGTAATCATCATCTTCTATTATACAACTTGCAAATGTCCATTGCCTCCTCTTCTGATGTCTCATGGACATGGTACTGCTAGAACAAGTCCAGAGGATGATCAGGGGACTGGAGCACCTCCCATGTGGAGATAGGCTGAGAAAATTGGGGCTGTTCAGCCTGCAGAAGAGAAGGCTGCGTGGAGACCTCATAGCAGCCTTCCAATACCTGAAGGGGGCCTATAGGGATGCTGGGGAGGGACTCTTCATGAGGGACTGTAGTGAGAGGACAAGGGGTAACGGGTTCAAACTTAAACAGGGGAAGTTTAGATTGGATGTGAGGAAGAAATTCTTTAGTGTAAGGGTGGTGAGGCACCAGAATGGGTTGCCCAGGGAAGTTGTGAATGCTTCATCCCTGGCGGCATTCAAGGTGGGGTTGGACATAGCCTTGGATGGCATGGTTTAGTGGGAGGTGTCCCTGCCCATGGCAGGGGGGTTGGAACTAGATGATCTTAAGGTCCTTTCCAACCCTAACTATTCTATGATTCTATGATTCTATGATCCATGTGCAAAGCTGTCACACACCCCACATTCTTAAATAGAAAGTTTAATACACAGATATCAGGGGTGTGTAATGTAAACCATACTACCTAACATTATGAATATGTTGCTCTTCTTAATGCTTGTTGGTTTTTCATACTACAGTATTGACTAGCTGTCTGTGTTTGATGTATGGTTTACCAGCCTGATGTAGACTTATGGTTAGAGCTTAACTTGTTAGTTCTGCTTTTGCAGCCAATTCAGAATAACTACAGATGCCCCAAGATATTAAAATTGACTGCTCAAATGGACTCAGTGTGGGAGTTTCATTGGTTTTAAATTGATAACAGCTGAAAGAGTGAATGATTAAAGCTGTATATGGGCATAGTATGCAGCTCTTTTGTACATGCTCTTATGAACAGAATCCACTGTATGAGAATTGCCTTTGTTCTAATAAAAGATATTTCTGAACAATTGTTAGTCCAAATTTTTAAATGATGAAACAAGAACATTTCAGGAGCCTATAGAGGAAATAATTCCTGAGAAACTGGAATAACTCAGAAGATAAAGTGGATTTCTATTCAGAGGGGAGCATTTAAAGTTAAGTAGCATTCCATAAGGTGGTAATTGTGTCTATTTCCCAGGCATTTGAGTTAAATAAGCTGGATAAGAAACATAAACTGTCATAACAGGAGGTTAGGAGTGTTGTGTACATCTTTTTTTTTTTTTTCAAGTATTAAAAAATGAAGTTTTGAAGAGTCCTATCACAAATAAATCAAACAAAGGCATTTTTGTTTCTTTTATCCCTTTGGAAGAAGTTCTTATTTTTTAGATTAAAAAAAAAGAAAAAAAAAAAAGGATAGTTTCTCCTTAAACTAGATTTTAAATACATATAGACAAAACTATAAAAGAAAATATTTTAATCTTAGTTACACATTAATCTAGTTTACAAAAGTTAGTAATTTGTGATTCTTATAATTCCTTATTTTCAAATTACTGCATAAACAAGTCTCAGCTGAGTTTTCACCAACTATCCCTGCAATCTCTGAGACTGTAAATATGGCAGTGTAACTACTGCCATTCCCATATTTATGTACAGCAACAGATACAGCAAAAAATCAATAGATTAGAGAGAGTCATGGAATTTGAGGTTTAGGAGTATCCAGAATTCAGAAAATTTGGATGTCTCATGGTTTCATGTAGTTATAAATATTCAGGATGGCCAGCAACTATTAATACTGATTTGCTGCCCTTTCCATTCAAGACAAAAGTCTTGAGTGCCACTCTTCTAAAGAATATGCATTTTAAAGCTTAACTGCAGGATACAGAATGTGACTATACCCATGTATTAAAAAGTATGTAAAATGAGGTTAAACATTTTGCTGAAGATACAGAATCTACACCAGAAAAGAAATCATGAACTAGGTGAGAATTGCAAAGCAGTTTCAGTATTTCCTCACACAAATACCAAGTAACCTGCATTCATACTGGAGATTGAGAAAGTAACTGCAAAATAATCCTAGAAGTTGGTTATAACAGGGAGGAAAACCTGCTGAAGACGAATACATTAATTTTGTTTTGGTTATTCATATACTGCCATCTACACAATGTGGCTCTTTGCCTGTATTGCTTCTGAAATTGTTTACAATCGTCTTTGTCCACCAAATCAGATACATTTTTATTCTTTTTAGTGTAATTTACATTGGAAAACATTCTATATTATGCAAAAATTTTGACAGGTCTTTGCTAAAATTTTAAAAAACAATTAAGATGTCAAAAGAGGAAGAGCTAGTACATTTTAATCATAAATCTCTGTATATATAATTACCACTGAAGGCAGCTATAAATGTTTTCTGAAGAAAATGTAACCAGACTGTGCTTTGTCAGAAACATAACCCCAAAACATGTAACAGACTGTTCGCTAATGCTTAACGCCACACATGCACACAACCTTCTTCAGTGTAGTTCTGTGAACCCAGTTCTTCATCCCTTCTGCAGCCTAAACTCTGACTAACTTAAATAGAGGCTTTAATGTACTCTACCAGAATGCAGTTCACATGCATTGGGAGATGCTGGAATAAATTCCCTGATACATCTTTTTGAACTTCTGATAAGAAGTTCAAACCATCCCATGCACCCCACCTTCTTTCTCTGATTGTTCCTTACTCTGGGGAAACAATCCTGAGCAATGTACTCTAGGTGACTCTGCTTGAGGAGGGAGGTTAGACTAGATGATCTCCAGTGGTTCCTTCCATCAATTATTGTGTGACTCTGTGAAAGAAAACGCAGCCAAGTTGCTCTTGCAATCTAAGCTTAATAGGAAATGGTAGTGATTAACAATGGAAAAAGAAAACTCTTTGTAAAGAAGAAAATAAATCGTTTTCTGCCTGTTAGTGAGAAAAAGGTGTGCTACTTGGAGGAAGCAACACTCAAGCTGCTTATGGTGGAAGATGGTGGGGCTGACTATGAAGGAAATATCCTGTGCCATGGGAGCTGTAGGCTTGTTGAGTTCACTGTGAGGAGTCCAAACTTGTCAGCTTCCAAGCTGTAGTACTCTGTTGAAATGCTATATGGAGACTGTCTCTTTGGATAAATGATGATAGTACACTCCTATTGTTTCAGCATTTAATTGACTCCTATTGAGCAGTTTTTCTCACTGTTTGATTCATTTTGAGTCTAGCTGACAACATTCCCATTACTGATTGTTCATTTCATAGTTTTTCAAACATATAGAGTGGAAATGAGGAAGCTAATTAGTAATCCAAAAAGTTTGACCTGCTTATACAAATATGTTTGAAGATCAACATTCAAAGTTGATCAAAACTTTGAAATCATAAAAACTAAATGGTAACATTATCAAATTAAATGATTATTCATCAAAAAAATGATACAAATCACAAGTTAAATTTGGTGTAAGATGCAATCCTCATCAAAAGTTATCTAGTACTTTCTATATTTTTAAACAGTTAATTTGATGATAAAAAAAAAATCCTGCAAAGATGAGATGAATTTGTACTAAGTCCTAATGTTGCAAAGTGATGAGGCCCTTGCACCCTTACAGTACTCTATGGGAAGAGAGAATCTCAGTACGCATAGAAAAGACAGGTTACCCAACATATGGGTTTCAAGGTTGGACCAACAGTTCTTATCATGTAGGATTTTGGACTCAATAAGATACAGAACTGTACATCTGGAATGGCCTTCACATTTTATGGCAGGTCAAAGCAAACTTCAGAGGCCTCCAAACTTTAGAAAGATCAAGGCCAATGTGTAAATGACAATTGAAATTAGAACACAGGAGGCAATATCCAAGTGCTACCAGCAGCAGATACTGAGACATTTGGTTCTGTGGCAGAAACTAATGACCAGCAGGACTCAAAAAGGGCTTGTTTCCAACTTTGTCTATCCATCTTTGACAGTTGAGTTTTTAATTAATGTGCAAGCTCAGAAGAGTGAAAAATCCCACTGCTAATAATATGCCTTAATATGTTTTCCTCTTTTTTTCCCAAATGTAGATCAAATTTTTGGCTCCCATTTGCACTTGGTTTGTGAGCATGAGAAATCTACAGTCCCCCAGTTTGTAAGACTCTGTATAAAAACTGTTGAAAGGAGAGGTGAGTACCTTAATATTTAACACTATTTTTTTTCTCTGTTAGTGATCAGAACTTTAACCTTTTAACTCTGCTCAAATTGCTATGATAGGCATGCAGTTGAGTTTATAATATACTTACGAACTGAACAATATCACATTCTGTATGTTCATTTTCTTTATAAATACTAACATAATCCATTCATGCTGACTATTCCATATAGTTTGTTTGACATGGTTGGTTTAGCCATTCTCTGGTTAAGAAAATGCTAAACATCAATAGAATGTCAGTAATGCTCACTCTGAAGTCTTTGCTTAGTATAATGCCAATACTTTTTCCTAAGTCCTGATTTGTATTCATCCAAAATAAATATTCTAGTGTGACCATATTTTTTTAATGCATGAAGGTGTCTAATTTTTACAGTTATTTTAAAAAGCTATCATGTTGTAAGATCATTGGAATGAATATTCACCCACATTAAAAACTTCGAATAATAAGAAGGGTTTACATAGTTTAGAAAAGATGTACTTAACACCGTTGCCTGCCTTCCTTTCTGCGGAGTGTATGTTCTCTCATTGAAGGTCATTTTCTTTGGAAGGTACATGCGGTAGATGTAGAATCTTAAAATGTATTGTATAAAAATGTGTGGCTTCATCACCATCTGTTACAAGTTTACAACTTGTTCCAGGGATCTGGGGAAACATATATCTTGCAAAAGATAGAAAATTTATTTTCAGAATATGGCTGGGTGAGCCCATTGTCACTGCCATATACTGGAGTCTCAGAACAAGAGAACCAATGAAAAATAAAAAGATACTTAGACCGTTAACCACAAAGGAAAAAGCTATTTTAATTCCATCATTGTTACCTGATTTTATAGTGAAAGGTGCAATAAAACTACCCTGGAGTTTCAAACTCTGGGAAATTCATGCTTTAATTATACAGCAAAGAGTACTTGGATATTATTATTCCCAGAATGATTGGCAGGAAGTCAAAGACTAACAAACTGGAGATCTTTCAGTAGGGGGAGATAGTAGCATTGGTTTCCTGGGGGAAGGCTGGAGTCTGGATAAAGAGAGACAAAGGGTAGAAACATGTGAAGTGGCTATTAATAGAGGAGAAATTGTGAAGAGGAATTCAAAACATGAAAAGGAAAAGAAGATTAGATTATAAAAATAACATGCCATGCAGAATATATCTAATCGACTGTTCTGTTATGATCTTAGCACAGGTTCTCCAAAAGATGCACTAGATATTTCACAGATATATCTGACCACTCCTCTAGAAGAATTGTGGTCAGAGGTCTCTGCACTGCTGAACAGTAATAGAAAAATCAAAGACATCTAATTAAATGTTTATTGTTTGTGTGATTATCAGAAAAATGTTCATGGAAGAAAATTAAAATACCGCTGTTTCTTCAAAGGAGTTCATCCTTTGGAATATTGCATTATTGTTGTGGTGTTTCCTTCAAACTTGCTGTGACTTAGAGATGTCTACCCTTTTTAGTTAGTGCAATATGTAAATAAAAGCTAATCATATGGCAGAGATAAAAAGTTCATTTTATCACTGTATTTATGAGTTTATGTTTGCTACATAGTTTTTTCTATTATCGTTTTCTTGGATTAAGATACTTGCATTTACTCACATTTTATTTACTCAAAGTGTTGTTTTTACTAAGTTCTGGCATAAAGTATCTCAGGACAGCAGTAATTTATGTGAAGCTAAGTCCAATGTTTATGCAAGCTTCTGATGACATTTTATACCAGGGTTGGTATTAGGAAGCAGTATGTGGAGGTGCCAAGTCTCCCGGCATGGCTGAGACTCAACAGATCTGAAGCCCTCCTCTTAAAGGCCAGATATGCCTCCAGCCAAGATACTCAACTGCAGAGTCATGGGAAATACTTATGTACCAATTATGGGAAAGGCACATTTAATGAAAACTGTATGTTTACTTTCATAGTCTTAGTAAGATGGCCTAGATACTCAGTACAGCTGGCATATTGGCTGTTGTAGAAAAGCTTTTTTTTTCTGATTTAGAAAATATATCAGCTACATACTGTAACTGTACAAAAATTTTACTTGTGTGCTTCATATAAGTTATAGGATTATTGGAAAAAAAGAGCTTAGGAGAAATAACCCTAAATGTTACTTACAGAACATTCCATTTTTGCTGAATGATTATGTTATTTATCACCTCATGGTTTCAATTATTTACCTATTGATTTTCTATTTGTTTTTCTGATTTTTAAAGCATTATCACTGTGCACAGAAAGTCTAGCAGTAATCCAAATAAACCATATTAATTAGTACATTTTCGTGTGTAGATAAGGTTACGTATAATAGCCAACTGAAGTAACATTCTCCCACAGATTAAAAATGTAGAGGTTGTTATTAACTGTTGGCAAGATTTCCTGTTTAGTTACACTATTTTTAAATTAATATCTACATTGAAATCAAAGGGATTATTCTGAAGTTATTTTGCTGTAACTTAAATCAGATTTTGTTCATTTATCCTCTGGGCTACTGGCTGCTTATTCACCATTTCAGGACAGGGGTGCTTTATAAGGCTTAGTTTAAAAATTCTTACACCATAATGCATTTTTATCTGTCCAACAAGGATTCACTTGTTCAAGAGCAAATTCCATTTTTTCAGCCTCTTTTGGTATTTTTAGTTATAGGACTGGGAAGGAGAATTCTTATTAATCAAATTCTACATTTACTCAGTCATCTTGTAGAACTGATAGTGGAGTTTAATAAAGAGAGTCAATAAAAATGCGCTTAGTCTTGTAAAATTGCAAGGCAATTGTCACTTCAAAAAAAAACCAAACAAGGAAACAAAAAAAAGCTTTTTCTTTTTTTTTTCTTCCTGTACTATTTATTCATTCATACATTTTGATCAACTTCTTGTCCTACAAAGCTATACAGACAGACCTGTGCCACTGCAGTCAATAGTATATAGGCAAAGAACACTGTACCCTTTGTATCTAATGCAATGTCCTAAATAACAAAAAAAAAAAAAGTCCTATGATGTGCCCCTGTGAGGATAAGAGAATAATTCTGTACTGTGCAATGATCAGATTGAAGAAATACAATGGCTAATCAATAGGTTCTAGCATTTCTTCACTTTCTATGTTCTCAAGGAGTTGGAGGGAAAGTTTTTCATGGAATAATGTATCTGTTTTTTCTTTGTAGTCCTTTACTTTGTCATCAACACCTACCTTGGATATACTTCAGGCTTTTCTGGGGCTGTATGCTGACCTGACTTTTTTCATCTCTATTCCATGCTTTTTCTTCTCCCTAGAAGGCATCTGATGGGTAATGCCAACCCTAAGCTGAAAAGTGCCACAAGGAAAGCCTGGGACAATCCTCCTAGATACTTTAATTCACATGCTGTGCACTCCCACCAAGGGTGGGGCCCATTGCAAGATTTTTGATGTTTTTAGGCAAGATATTATTTCCAGTCATTTCTCAAGTTGCTTATTTATTTTGTTATACATGACCCTTTAAAAGTTCTGGCTGATTTTTTTGCCTTTTTTTTGTTTGTTCTGTTTTTGTTTTAAAAATGTGAAAGGCATGAATAGAATGCATTAAAAAAAATTAACAAAAACAAAACCAACACAAAACCCCAAGCAGAAAAAAACCCAACCAAAAAACCCCCCAAACAAACAAAAAAAGAAACAAACCCCAAAATATCAGTCTGCATTATGTCTAAACAAAATGCCATCCAGTACTTCTCATAGTAATGTTTTATCGTGCGAAAATAGTCTTATGTTTTCTAGGGGTGATCATTTGTCTGCGTGTCTAATGACAGAGTAAATGAACACCCCGAGCAGTCAGTATCCTAAACCTATTGAGGGTATCTAATATAGTTTAGGTTTTGTAAAGAAATGCAGTCCTAATGCTCCAGGGAAATATAATTTAACTTCCATTTTTCTTTTGAAACATCCTTCATTTTCTCTCTCCATTCCAAAATCCAAGTTAGTGTTCTCAAATCAGCAGAAATGACTTGAAAAATGATACTGCAGGCAGCAAAGCTGATGATTACAGGTACCATTTCCATTCTAAACTGGACATTGCAAACATTGTTTTCTGTTGCTTTTCTTGGAGCACAGGATGCTCTGACAGGAATGATACACAAAATTACATATTTGATCCAATGCCTAAAAGCCACCCTGGGATCCATAACCTTGCTTAAAGATTTAAGAAAGACCTCTAGTCCACTTCTGAGAAGGTTCTTAACTTAGAAAACTTTATCTTTCAACTTTACTTCTTAGCAGCTGTTATGTTTTTTTGCTGTCGTTTGTTTGACAGGATCCAGTTATAGGTTCCGATGTCTGTTTAAAGAAACAGGGAGGTTGTTGGCTTTAAAATTCCCTTACTGCTTGTGTGTTCAACATTTTCCCAGGCTTTTCTACATAGTTTGCCAAGTAAAGGGACTGACCTTTTGTAGCAAACACTTTTTCATTTCTAAATGCTCACTTTGATTTTTGTCCCATTTTATGCTCATTCCAAACTGTTTACAGCCCACTAAAAATGACTGTGAATTATATGTTTGTGTAATGGATTCCTTTTGTGGTCGGAGTGGAATGTTTACTTTGAACAATTAGTTATCTTTGGGCAGATTATAGTGACCTGAAAAAAGAATGGTTAAAATTATTATAGTACCTTAACTATTTCCTTCTGCTATCTTCTTGTTTGCCCAATGTATTATTTACTGGGTTTCATTGCTCTGATCCTCAGTGAACAAATCATGTTAAATAAAAGCAGCAACAAAAAAACCCTGAGCTTGGGGCTCTTGGTTTGGGGCTCTGATCCGCTGGGGTAGGAGTGAGTACACCAGGAAGACTTCAGAAGTGACCATTAGAAACTTTAAAGGCTGGGGGTGCAATTTTAAGAAGACATGGATTCAAAAGAAGTTTTAAACACTTGCTCTCTGAAAGTCAGATTTCTTATAGGTGCCCAAAGTTTGACACCCTGAAGCACCTAAAATCAAGACTCAGTTTGACTTTAATGTCCATATCTGTGATTTGATTATATATAATATCATTGCAGACATGCATAGACACTAAGTCTCATACTGCACGATAGCCAGTGTTTAAGGAAGAAAATGTCTTTATGGGCAAAGATAAAGTACCTTATGAGATGTAGTAAAGAAATACAGTCATCTTGATGAAGAGAAAGGTATTTTAAACTACCTCACCTCCCAATAGCCATGCTGCTGTGTGACAGAAGGTTGTGTCCCTTTCATCAGTTTTATCTCTTAATCTAAAAGCTAAAGTGCAGCAAAAAGCACTTTAAAACCTATTTATAAAAAAAAAATAAATAAGAAAGTGATATTTCATTACCTTCTAAATCATGTACCGCTTAAAAGGTAGTCAGTATTCTAGTAGAAAGTTTACATAAAAGAGAGTTCACTTATCTCAAGGAGTTAAGCAAAGAGGAAATGAGTTTTAAAATTATGAAGTATTGTAGATATATTTATATAGCTAGGAAAAAAATAGTTTTTAAAACAGTTTAATGCTATCTCACTTTCTAATGGAATAGAACACTGCATAAGAATTGAAAAAAGTATGTCCCAAATGTTCCCTAAAGCTGATGACTCCCATATTAGGATCACTGTCTGATATGCTTAGTTTGATAATAGGAGCACGGTGAAGATGGCAGAGAAAGTGAGGCTTCTGCAGCTAAGGTATGTATTAATAGCCACGATATACAACCTCTAGCAGCTTATATTCCTATACGTATTGTAAGAAGCCATATTATTAGATTTGTGTTCAGTGACTTGCTCCTCCAGGGTGTATTTAACCTAAGCATTTTTTTTATGTCTTTATTCTCAAGAATAATTCATTCCTATTCCTGAGGACCTGAAGAAGGCAGTCAGAAAGTACAGGGTGGATCTGCCAGAGTATGCTCACCACCATCTTTAAGCTTCCATTAAATGTACAGTATTCCTGGGCTACTTCCCAGCACGATTAAACCAAGCCCATCAGCTGGTGGCATAAAGGATTCTGGCAAGGTTTCCTTGAGAAGAAGGGAAACCTCAGGAGACCTACCAATCCTGTGCAGTTTTATATTTCTGTCTGAGTGCAAGATTATTCTCCAGCAGCACTTGGCCGCTGAACAACCACTGAAATGTATTGTATTTGTTTTCTCTGTCTTGTATCTTTTAGCATATTTCTATCCTCAGAGCAAGAAATTGCTCATGAATAGCAGTTTGTTTCTTACAAGCTCATTCACTGATTTTCAGCACTTATTTTCCTCTGAAAAGGTATTTTCCAAACTTCTTTTTCCCTTCTCCCAGGCCTACACATGCTTCCTTGCTTACTCTGATATAATTTTACATACTGTTTCCAGTGGCTTTAAAATTCAGTACCCTGAAAGTACAGAGATCATATTGCTCCACCAAATGATCTGAGCTCCCAGTTCTGCTAATTTTGTACTGTTCATTCTTTCCCACTTTGGGATAATCTATTATGCTTGGATCCGGGCACGCACTAAAAGCTAATACTTCCATGAAGAATGTGCAATTTGTACTGTTTAGCTTGTGATGAGATTCCTGAAGTCTTTTATGATTCTGTCTTGTTCCAAGGAAGCTTCTGCTCCCAAATTTTATATGCAAAAAAAAAAAAAAAAAAAAAAAAAAAAGAGGGGGAAGAAACAGGCTGATAGGAAAAAAATTACATGCATACAAAAATATCCAGCAGTTCAGAAGATAAAGCCTTTTTCCAGGGAAGTCTAGTGCGCTGAAGAAAACTGTTTCCAAGGGCATTGAACTGTGTTTGCTTTAAAGTGGCCAACAAAGATAAACTTAAATGTACAGATGAATGCAGTATTGCATTGCTCTTGTGAGTTTGTGATTTAAAATGGTTTGGGCCTTTTTTTTTCTTTTATTTTTTTGAGTAAAAATTAAAAGTGGTTGAATGTAGTGCAAACATATTGGCAAGATTTCCTCAACCATTTCTGTCTTCAGGCTCAGGCAATCCCGCTGTAGCCACCTTTCTTAGACTAAGAGCCAGTTAATAGCGTTGTGCAAGGTCCAAGACAGAATTGGCTCAGAAGGGTATTCACTCTGGGGCCTCTATGTCTGCTAGAAAGCCACATTCTGAGTTAGAAAAAATATTGAGAAGTGTCAACAGGAAGCATCACGGAAGGGCATACAAGACAAATTAGAGAAAAGGAGACAACAGCAGGGGGGGAAAAAAGGTCTTGCAGTGACAATGCACAAAAGAGAGAATAAATATATATTTAAAAATTTGGAAGCAGGGACTGTAAGCTTGTTAAAAGAAGAAAAAGCCCTAAAGAAGGCAGGCATTTTAACCAGCTGGTGTCTTTGTCATAGATACTTGATACCTGTTTCATTGATTAATCTGTTCCAAAGAAATATATCTATTTCTATGAAAAAAAGGGGAATTTGTATTTTAAGCCTTGCCAGTAACAACAAGCAGACACTCAGTGTGCACCAGAGTAACATTTACAATGCCTGGGCCAAATTCATGCCTTGTGTAATTTTATTGCTTTTACTGGAATTACACCAGAGATGAGTTTGGCCTTTTGCCTTTTTTCTAGAATTCTATAATATATCTATTAGTGAACATGTAGAAGGAAACAAGCCATTTTGTCTTCAGAATTTTCAATAAAATCTTTCAATAGGCTTAATAAATAAAATAAACCACTTAATGTATGAAATAAACAAGAATTGAACAACATATTGTAGATATTCAAATAATGTTAATATACTTCGTAAATCAAGCAGTGACATTTGTACACACTGAAACAAAAAGTCTAGAGAAATTTAAAGCCAGCTGACTGTCTCTGTTGCTTACTCTGTGCCAAAGAGAAAATGAAGGTCCTGACATACCCCCTGGTCAGAGTCAGATTCAGAGAAGCTCACATGTGAGGGTATCCACCTCCTAGCCATGAAAGAGATAAAAAGATAGACACAGAAGTCCTCT
The DNA here is from genome assembly GCA_039720435.1 of Amazona ochrocephala. NCBI lineage: Eukaryota > Metazoa > Chordata > Aves > Psittaciformes > Psittacidae > Amazona > Amazona ochrocephala. The sequence continues at coordinate 38,173,571 of CM077881.1, forward strand.
CTTTTCCTCCTGGATAAACCAGGGATGTGAGGCACTATGCCCCAGTACAGCACACATGCCATCGCAGACAGGGAGCTGGCAGTACTTCCACTGCAAACCCCATTTAGTCAGATCTTACAGTTTAGCCATTAATAGAAAAACACTTTGGGCTAGCTCTTGACAAAATGAGTCTCAGCCTAGAGGAGATGTTCACACACAGACACACATGCACACAGAATAAATTAAAACCATCGAGTTTCTTGGGGGGAGGGGGGGGAGGGGAGAGTAGGGGTAGTTATACTTTCAGATTCTTTCAACATCCCAGTTGCTTCAAAAAAAAAAAAGGTTTTTAAATGAAATTATGAAGGCGTAATTCCATAATGCAGACTAATTGCTTTTCTTGTCGAAAAAAAAACCAAACTACAACCACACTATACTTTTTTTTTTTTCAAAAAGTTTTATAGCAATAAAATACATTAAAAAAAGTTTTGCTGTCTATATGCAACACTATGGGGTCAGTTTAAAAAACCCTGTCTCCTTTTTTTTTGCCTGCAATTCAAGAGAACAAATAACTGCAGTTGTATTTTATTACTTCAATTATTTGCTGTAGCAGCTTGTGTTACATCAATGTTTTAACCATAAAATATAACAGTCTAATGGGATTGATACCTAAGTGAGAGAAATTGTACCAGCAGAACGCTTCAGTAGCAAGGCAGAGGGCAAAGTAAGAGGGCAGCTTAAAAAGGAGGCTTTATGCTAAAAGTTTCACTTCTCTAAGAGAAGATTTTTTAGCTCATTTTACTCCACTGAGTTTATGAAACTAATACTGCTAGCAATCTAGTAACTGAATTGTCCCTAAATTAACTACAGCATGATAAACCCCCAAGGAATTAACAAGTCTTTTAATGATCTCCTGTTATTTATTCACTTAGCATATTGTTTTATTACAATCAGGATCCTCACAGATCATGGATGTAATTATATAGCAAACCAACTTCTTTTTGTCTTCATGCAGACAAACAATGTTCCCTGGTTTGGGAGGAATGTAAATGAGAGCAAAATGTGGCCATTTTGTTTCATAACAGAACAGAACCATATCACTTGGATCCTGAGCAACTCCAGCTGTCTTGATCCAGCTTTCTCTTCATGATTCTTTCATACACCTTTTTATTTTTTCATTTTCTTTTTGGTATCAGAGATTATGCATGTCAAATATCTGAAATTCTTGGGAAACAGATATTGCTATTAGAAGCTGTTTTCTCATGTTTATTCTACTTTTTTATGGGTATAGATTATTTCTTTCTATAATTCCTGCTTTACTGATATTGGTCTCTGTCCACCACAACAGATGGAAACTTCTTTAAGGACGTGAATAGATCTGTTTTGTGGTTTCTTGTGATTATTCCTTACGGTTAAGGAAGTGCTTCAGAGATTTGTTGGATTAGGGCTTTAAGATTTATACGTTTGAATCAGAAATGTAAATATCTACATTTTCTCTCAAGATTTAAAAACAAAGAACAAGAACTTGTTCAGTTACCCAGATTGAAAGCCATTTACAGGTAATACTGAGGCTCTTAAAACCGCCATGAACTCTTCCAAACCAAGGGTAAGGTGATGAGACTTCCCTGAGATGCCTTCACTCAGAAAATAAAGAAGTCCTCAAAAACCAGAAAGAGGCTATTCCATGCCCCTTACCTCCATCTTCCCAGGAAAAATTTCCCCCAATATTTCAAACCATGTGTTTAAATTTGTCAGTCCTGAACTGATACGATATTACGTGACATAGCATACCAAAGTAGCTGCCACCAATTACTGTGCCAGCAGTAACCACACAATGGGGTTGGAGGTACCACAAGTTTTTGTTTACTTAGAAATGAAATAATTATAATGAGTGTATGGTATCGGTTAGCAAGTGTGGAGTTCTTCATGGTTATACTGCTCATGTTGACTTAAATGCAAAATGGATCAGCTCAGAAACCTTTAATAAGAAAAGGTTTTTCAGTGTACTTGTAGTGATGCCCTGTGGAGCCGCTAGAACTAAAAATCTGTCAGCATACTTGGTAGAAACTTTGTTTCATGGTTTTCTAACTCATAAGAATGAGATTAAAGTGAACAAAATCTTGGTACATGTTTTGGCAGTCAAGAAGCATTCCTCTGTGTGTAGTTGTGTGCTTGTGTGTGAGACAGAGAAAGGAAAGCAGCCACTCATTTGGTGTTAAATTATCAGGTGCTACATATTTTTAACAAACTTTCATAGAAGGATAAGATACATCCTCTTCAAGTGAAAACTGCAGTAATTCAGCCTATAACCTTAACTTTGAGCAAGCTATCATCATCTATAGCTGCTGAAAATAAAAACATTCCAATTCTCCAGCCCAGCTAAACTTGACGCCAGACTTGAATCCAAGCAGGAAGGCGGAAGATGCTGGAAGGGTGTTCTTTAGTCAGTCAGCTTTTCCTACTGTACCACTAAAAGAGAGCTGCTCACAAAAATGCTTTATTTAATGCCTTGATCCAAGACCTGCAGGACTATCCTCACTGCAGTGGCCACTCTCTGGTTATAAGTAGCACTGATCCAGTGATAGTGCTTTGTGCACAGGAACACTTCGACCATCACTGAACAAAGGCACAATCTTTTTTGATACTTTGCAAACAGTTTTGATAGATTGTTATTTGAAAAATATCTGAATTTGCACACTGAAAATTGTTCACAATGGGTTCTTTTTTCATCCCTATTTCAGCTGCATTTTTGTATTCTGATACGTCATACGTTAAAAACATGAACACAGCCTACAGGAACAGTTTCCTTTAGAAACTTTGCAGCTGTCTTGGATGTCTCTATGGTAAATATCATTAATAATTACTAGAATTTTCACCAAAGAAGGAAATTATAGATGGAAAACACTTTATGCCAACTTTGCCTTTCCAAGCCTTCAAAAATACCAGAGGGTCTGCGTGAATCCTAGTAAAAGGGGTGAGATTGGATTTCTACCTTTCTTACATCATTCCATGTTACAGTCAGCATTAAGATACAAAAGCAGCGATTCAAATCAAAATTCTCCCTGTAGCTTTGAATTTTGAAATAATTAGCTTGCATGAAAATATCAAATGATATTCGTATCTATGCCTTTACTTCAAAACCAAAATTCAGCCAACAGGTATCCAGTGCATTTTATTATCAACTGCTAGATATTTTTCTTCTCATAAGTCAGTATTTTTTTATTTTTCTGCATATCTTGCATGTCTTAGTTATGTTTCAGTTATTTGTATTTCATTGTGGGGATTGGGTTGGTTTGGGGTTTTTTTTGCATATTTCAAAGGAAAAAGCAATTTGTTCCATTTCAAACTACACTTAAACCATCTTTTAGGAGTTCTTCAGCCATTCACACACAATGGTATGTGTATATGCTATTTTAATATAGTATACCATGGTATGCATGTCAAACCATAAAATGAAAACTATGGAGTTGCTTCTGTCAAAGTAATGAAGTATGTGTTAGTCTCCTCAGCTTTTTGGGACTTGTCACAGTTCAGGATTTTTATGATTTCTATAGATATTTTGACTGCATTTTTTGTTGAATGTGGCTTTGCTCATGGTTCAGATTTTGTCCAAATTAAATGGAAGCAGAAGAAAAGGTTTTAAATTACCTGAACCTGTTTGGGGATGGGCAATGCAGTGGGAATGACAGGAAAAATCACGTTTATAGTTGAAGAGTCCTGCAGGTAAGATGGGAAAAAAAAAAAAAAAAATTAGTGGAAAAATATGTGAGCACCATAGGTTTGTGTAATATTAAAATTAATGTTTCTGGGGTTTTTCACATAGTGCTGCTTAATGTCACTGCTTCATAACACTAAATATGACTTTTCGAAAACAACAAAATTTTGCTCACTTATTAGACTAGAGGTTTATTACACAAAGTAAGGTAAGAGCAGTTGGTAGAATCCCATGATTTTAATTGTTATTTTGTCATTAAAAGTGTGCAGTGTATCCTGGGAAAGACATTATTAAAGTAAATATCTTATCTACATATATACACATATACACACATCTTTGTATTATCACATTTATATGTTAGACAGATATGAAATGCTAAGAATTCAGTAAGTTGGTGTTAGATAGCCATGTGTATACTTATCTTCCAAGAGAGCCTCTGAGTTTTCCATGCAGGCATGGACTGTAACACCCAAAGGTGTCTGATAAAGTGCCTTACACTAAAGAATCTAACTTTTAAATGTTTTCTCCCAGTTAAAGATAAAAAGCAAATTCTAAGATAGATGCTTACAATATGATATGAGTAAACAAAGACTGTTACCAACTGCTCATGAGAGCCTGAACTCTGCATTTGGATTAACTCCCCAGCAGTGATCAACAGCTGTAAGAAGTGCTCACAGACAGTTAGGACAGACAGTTGCTGAAGACAGGAGAGGTAGATAGCCTTGAGACATCTAAGCTTGAAAAGAACATAGCTTCAAGCTGTCCAGTAAAAAATTGATCTCTTAAAGGGAAGAGTACTGGGCCTGTCTGGACTCCTCAGCTATCACTAAAAATCCAAGAAGTTATGAAAGAAGCAGTCTTGTGACTTTCAATTTCCACCCTATATATCCTTTTTCCATCCAAAATTTCCTATCCCAGTCGCTATCATTAAAAACAAATAAATATATTTGCCAAAAAAGGGCAGTACAGTCCATAAAATGCAAACTCTCTATCCATTTTGGCTGAAGATTACGTGTGCCCGAACATACAGTTCTTCTTCCAATCATTAAAAGTCTTATAAGCAGCAGTACTAGTCAGGATGGGGGGGTGACATTACTGAGACCTAATTTAATCTCTCACTATTGTGAAAGATGGGAAAATGCTTGTCCCTACTGTGCACTAAATTATCTTTAAAATCATCGTTGGGAATAAGGGATGCTTGGAGAATTGTATCTGTCCCTTAGCTTTTAACCACAGTTCCTACTGATGTCAGTGGACCTGACTGAAAGTCCTATATAGTCCTAAGAGGAGAGTTAGACCCCCCAAAGTGCAATTTCCCTTAGTGTTCTGATGTTGCTCAAAAAACATAGGCATGATGTTGCTGATGGATTCCCAAATGAAGCACAATTTAACCAAAGTGGGAGGATTTAGCAAAATGCATAAATTTCTTGTATGCTACTGTCTGTAACAGGCAAATCTTCAGCCAGTTTAGTGAGCATAAGTTACAGCTGGCTTTTGCTGGAATAGTTTATGCTCTTGACCCTCCTCAGTTGTATAGTCAACAGGGAGTTGTCAGGCTACATGTGTTTTAAAACTTCTTTCAGCTAAATCAGAAATCCAAAAGCGAAATACAGCTCTCAGCAGTATCATGTGGAGTTGTGACATTCCCTGGAGGGCTCAGGGTCCATAAACCAATGAATGGATTACAATGAGGCATAAATGTAGTATTTCCATCCATGACAGATATCATCTTGAGCCTGTATTTTCATGTTACTTAACTCTTTCAGAACTTAATGTGTGACAGAAAATGTCTTATAATGCACGTTGCAGTAAATATCAGTCAAGTATGTTTAATTGCTGAGTTCTGTATGTTTCCAGAAGTTAACAGGCACACCTGGGATATAAGAAATGGCAATGTAGTGTATATTTCTTGAACATACAAAATACCTTGGCTCTCTTCTCCCCCACCCTCCACGTTACATCCCCAGCTGCTCTGATCTTGTCACACAGTGGATGAGTTCTTCCATCACCAGCTTCTCCTAAAATGATAACCTTTATTCAGGCTTTTATCATCCCAGAAATAAACTGCATTGTCTACATTGTCATCACATTTAAATTAGACTATCCCAGCATCTATTGCATGGTGCAGAATAATAGAAGTGGTAACAGATGGAAGGTGGTAAACTGCCTGTTGGTACCTGTACCTAGCAGAAAATATTCAGTGTTAGTATTTAACATCTATTGATTTTCCTGCAGATGCCTTAAATCTCTACCTGAAATTCCCTTCTGTGAGTCACCATAGTATCCTATGGCCACAATTCCAGGCAGGTAAAAATTGGAAGCTGCCCATCTCTGGAGACATGAAGCTGATTATATCCCAAAAGAGATGCTGGTGGAAGACCATCCAGCTTTTGAAGATTCCTAATATACCTGAAAGACCTTTAGGTCAAGGAGGAAAAAAAGGAGTATGTTTGGTAAAGCAGCAAAGAACCATAGAAATCCTATTTTATTTCAGATACGTTAAGCTACATGGATCTACTAACCCAAACATGAGTATCAGTTATTGCAGCAAATGATAGCAAATAGGAGTGGTGGAGGGGATACCAAAAGAGAAAATAAGCAAAAAAAATGGAAAATAAAAATCACAAAATTAAATTCTGGTATATTACAGAGAGAGAATGGCTATTTCCAAACCTTTGGTAATTTCAGATATTATACTGTATTGCATGACGCAAGATAATTTTTATTTCTTTTTAAACTGCCATTTTATTGAAACCAGAGAGCTGATGTGTGTACTTGAGGTCTGATTTGGTAGGGATTTTTCTCCTTTAACATAAACCTTGTTGATTTAAAAGTGAACAAAGATGAATCAGGTGGTAAATGTATTCATGTAATCTTTTTCATTAATAAGCTGTTATAAATAATAGAGGCAAGGTTTTAAGTATATAATTCTCCATAGCACAATTGAGATTTTTCCACATCTTCAGCAGTAAGTTAATTAGAATCACCTGCATTTTCTTGGGCGGACACCAAATGTATTGCAAACAAAAACAGATTAAAATAGCCGTAGCTCGTGGCATACAGATGACAAGATTCACAAAGAGGACAATCAGGCAATTAAAACCTCCTCTTTTTCAAGCATTTTTAAAGGAAATTCAGCTCTTGTGAGTTGCTGTAAAAAGACGCTTGTAAGTGTTTCGCTGAAAGACTAGGATGGCTTTGTTTCTGATCCCATGATGAGTGAAAGAAATGTTTAAGAAAGATCACTTTACAGAGAGATTCAGACTGAAATGTGATGACTGTGATTCAAGCCAAGCCAAAAATTACAGCTCAGAATTAAAGGGGATGGACGTGGCTTGGGAATCCATTTTCCCACATTCCTGAATCTCAGTCATCCCAGCCAATGTTTAAAAGAAAATACAGTGGAAAGCAATGAGGTCACTTTGTTTAGCTGCAAGAAGTAGGACTGTCAGAATGGCAAAAGTATATATTGGAGGTAACGGCAAAATTACAGTGAACAGACTGCATGTTCGATGGTTTTATTCAAAACAAATAGCTTCAAAGCCCAGTTTCATTTCATGTTACAGGGAGCCTTCTGAGTAAGTCGTCTTGTTCCTGGGGCTTTTAAACCATAAACTGCTTGAATGTCAGACAGTGCAACACAATAGAGAAGAAGATGAAGGAATAGCAGTCTTGATTTAGGGATTAAACAGAAAACTTGCATAGCAGTGAACTGTGTGCAAGTTTAAATTGCACTTGCTTTGTACTGTTGCTACCCTTATTTATTTTTATATAAATATCCAAGTGGAAATTCTACCATCAAGTGATATGAAACAGAATAAAGTATATCATCCATCATAGTCACTTGTTACTTATTCTCAGTATGTAATGCTCATATTCAGTGCTGTAATTGCTTGCATTAAACAATTTCTATAGGGTCCTGAAAACAATAAGATCTTAGTCAAGCTTTTCTCCTTTCATTGCATCTTGAAGTTATTACTGTAAGAAAAAATGAAATTCTCTTTTTATGTAGGAATGCCCTCATATTGATATTATTGCAGTCAAACATAAAATTATTTTTTCTTAGTTAATTTCCCAGAGATTCACAAATCTCATGTCAAACACCTCCTATAGGATTCTTTCTTAGCCTGTTAAGAACTAGTACAATTTCTCCTCTCCGTTCTTTCCTCCACTGTCTCTGCCTTTACTAAATTCTGACGCAATGATGGATTTCTACTAATAACAGAATGAAGAAAATCTTGTTCATGTTGCATTGAATTCAGGCTTGTCTGTCACAGGTCATGCAGCTGGGCAGTGCTGATCACAAGTCCAGTAGCTGAAAAACATGAGAAAAGTACCAATGGAGAGGACATCCCTCCATCATCTATTTAATATGAAGCAATGAAGCACGTATTTTATGTTTCATTTGCTAGGATACCAAGTACAATGTTCTACAGGAGATCCTATTTGTAGTGCATGAAAAGATGCAATCTCTTCCCTGCTTTTGTTTGATACTCTTTCTGTAATTGAAGAGATCACATTAGTCCCATTTGCTGTAGCACTGGACTGAGAGATCATGTTCATATAATTATATAAAATAAACCTCAAGTCCTTTGTAACCTGCACTCTGGGATGTTGGATCCGCCTATGTTTCTCTATACAGAAACTTATTTTACCACATTGTGACCATTTAAGGTAGCAACTCAGACATTCTATAGCTTTATCTGTCGTTATAGTCTTTTAATATCTGCCTGATCTTTGAGTGGTCTGCTTAATTTCCAACAAAGATTTTTTTCCTTACTGTCCACCTATCTGATAATGATACTAGATGGCACTGAAAACTTCACTTTTCAGAGCTTTGCCAGTTATGACCTTGTTATCTGATATCTCCCATGAACTGTGACGTTTTGAGGTCTGTCATTGAGCCACTTTTTAATCCATGTAATATATGCCTTGTTAATTTCATAAAATGCAAGTGTTTTAATCAAAATATCATAGAATCATAGAATCATAGAACAGTTAGGGTTGGAAAGGACCTTAAGATCATCTAGTTCCAACCCCCCTACCATGAGCAGGGACACCTCCCACTGAACCATGCCATCCAAGGCTATGTCCAACCTGGCCTTGAACACCGCCAGCAATGGAGCATTCACAACTTCCCTGGGCAACCCAGTCAAAAAGCCTCATGGATATCCAAACTTACTATTTCAACACCACTGCCTTTATCAACCAAACCTATCAAAAATCCAATCTTATAAAAAATGCAATGAGTTTTCTAGACAAGGCCCAAATTTCCACGAAACCATGTTGGTTGGGATTAATTTTATTTTGCTGTGAGTTATTTGTTCATAGAGTCCTGAATTTACTATTTAAGTAAACTATCTGGGACTAAGGTCAATCTAGCCAGTCTTCAAGTGCATCCCTCTTACTGCTTTTCCAACACCACTGGCACTGTTTCCAGCTTTAGTGGTTTCCAAGTAATTATGTTTTGTTTGAAAATGAGAGACAAACATCACCAATAAGTGAAAAAGCATTATTTTTACATCAGTGATTATTTCTTTGTCATTCAGATTAACTTCCGATACCATCTACTCTTTGGTCTCCTAAGTTTGATTATTCTTCTTGTTCTGGTAGAACTAGCTAACATGACATTTGTATAGCACCCACTTTCACGCTAGATGAGTAGGTTCTCTGAACTGGAGATGGGACCTGTTTTCATAGCAGATGTTAGCTGGGATGATGTTTTGAGCCTTACAAGTGTGAGCCTGTGATGGGAGGAGTACAAGAAGTGGGTGATTCTGATGACTGAAGTGGCAGTTTTGTTCCAGCAAAGTAGAGAAAATCCCAGTGTCAACTTCTGGCCTCTCTCTGTGAGTTTAAGGGCATGCTAATGCCACACAACGCCTACCAAAAAACAGGACAGAGACACCAGCAATGCTGAAAACCACACCAAGTGCAGTCTTATGTTCAAATGGAGCTGATGGTCGTTTCAACCTGAGCTGATCAAGGTTTGCTTGGTTCATATATCTTCAACTCACACCACCTCTGCACCACACACTTTACATTCATGTCTCTTTTTGCTATTAATGTTCATGTTCATTTTTTCTCTGTAGTGTCACTCAAACTTGTTTCATTGTTCTCATCATTTTTACCTCTGATTTCCATGGCATCAAATGAACACATTTTTTTCTGCTCCCACATTCACCTGAATGGGATTACCTTTTTAACCGTATCCAGATACAGTATTTTTAATGCCAAATTTAAATATAACAGGTTTATTCTTTGTTGCTCATGATTTTCCTTCTACTGGAATAAAAATATTGATTCTTCAGTGAAGCTTTATTTTTGTTACACATTGGTTTTGGTGTTTTTCTCATCAGTTATATTATCTTGACATTGGTGTATTTGCTGCATTCAGACATTTCTGTTTCTTTAAATGACTTCATGCCTCGCATTTGTGCCCTTAGTAAACTTTTTAAAAAATTGTTTATTAATCAGAAATTTATGGTAAAATGCATATGAAAACACGAGGAAAAAATTATAGTTTTAGGGAGAACATACCCTGATAATGACCTCTTAAATATTTGTAAAGATAGCCCTGGGCATCTGAGCCCACAAAATAGTTTATAATACAACAGCTTGATTACATAATGATACTTTAGTTTTAAAACGTATGATCTTTCTGTTTATGGGAAGGCATAATAGGCTCCTTTGAAACACAATAGTTTTGTCCTGTACATAACTGATTTTAAATGAAAGGACTAACTAAAAAATGACTTTATTCAAGTTTATACTTCACTTTGTTGTTGAATCCAGCATGATGGTTTCTTTTACAAAACTCTACCAGGCCTGAGGACCACACCTATTACAGGATACATTAATTGTGAAAGTTTCATGGGTTTCTGTGCAGAAAGTTACCTCGTACCATTTAAAATTATATGTTTCAAACTCTAAATCTTGTTAAAATACAGAGAGAGAAAATCGTGCATACCACCACCGCCAACCCTCCCCTCCCCCACCATATGGAGAATTTCCTTCTATATTCAGTTTGAAGATAGTCAAATATAGATTAAGCTTAGGCAGAATGCAATGTGATTTGGAAGAGGGATTTGTTCTGTGCAACAGAAAAGAATTAATGAGAAAATTTAATTCAAGACAGTTCATAAAGCGTCAGGACTACCTCAGCCAATATCAAAATCTAGTTTGTGGTTTTTTGTTGTTTTTTTTTTTTTTTTCCTTGTGCTTTCAGTGTTTTTCTGCAATACCTGGTTCCAGCTCAAACTGCTACTGGAGCTGATACTGACCTGCATTCAAAATTATTTCCATTTTGGCTAGAAGCAAAAGTGCAAAAAATGTTCTTAAATAGGTGTTCTTCTATCATCTGTGCAGTTACAGAGAATGAATATAATGTTCATTATTGTTCACGATTCTCAATTAAGCCTGAGTTCAGTTGCCTTTTAACTTTCTCATTAAGAGTACCTGCATAATTTTTTAAATTAAAATTGTTAAAATTTGCCTATAATTTGGCAGCTAATCTTCTACATTCTTGAGTAATCCCCTTTCCTACATTTTTTCATACCATTACAAAATTTAGGCTGGAAATACTGAAGCAATTATCACGCTTTTGGCTATCATTTCTAATTGTGGGTTCATCCTGTTCTCAGGTTCCTCATTAAAACAAACAGGAACACAGCTGGAAATTGGGGTATAAAGCAAATAAAATCCTTGTTCTCCTCCAGGCCAAAATCCAGTGATTCTTTCTTGGTATAACCCACTCCAAAATACAAGAAAGTCAGCCTTTACTGAACAGGTGTTGGACTTTACCATAATGAATATTTTTTCTGAAATGTTCTTTACTATAATACTTAAATGCCAGCACCAGATAGGAAACTCTGTAAGGCTTTTATTTCATCTTGTTCCATCAGTATTTATAGCCTGCCATGAAGAAACAATGACAGCAGTGCAGTGATGTTTTTATTCTTGATAGAGGCGTTCTTAAAAGTGAATTGGCTTTGAAAATTGTTCATAGAATCATGGTATTAGAACTATAAAGACATATTTCTCTCTCTTTCTCTTTTACACCACGTTGGATTTCCATAATAAGTCATTAACAATTATCTAAGATAATGTGGTCATGAAAGGATGTCCACATCCACCAGTTTGCATTGGTTTGGTTAGGCTTAACTTTCAAAGTTCTTGCAGCAGAAAGTTGGTGGCACGTGAACACTATAATTGGCTTGATATTCCTGGATTATTTTTTTTTTCTTCTCTGCCATATTGCAGGGTATCCAAAAGAAATGCTAATCAGACCTCATCTCTGGATCAAAGGAAATTTATAACAATAATAATGAACTTGTATACTCCAGATCATTTTGTAAGATGCAACATCTACCAGTTTGTCATTTTTAACCTGATCTGGATAATTTATGCAGGTTCCAAATCAATTATTGATGTGAGACATAATTATTTCACTGAAAGTGGCATGTATTGTTTTCACTTCCGTATATCCAAAAAGGTTAATAACTGAATTGAGTTAGATCCAAACAAAGCAAACACTCTGTTTTGGGGCTTGTTTGTTTGATTTTTCCTCTTTACTTGAATTTACATGATGCAATTCTTAATTCCTTATCACAAGAGTACTACATTCCTAGGCTGGGAATTACTCTTGTGCTCTTGGTCTCTCATTTCTAAAGCAGAATGAGACTCTTCAGATTTAAGATAGAATTGCATTACTTACTTAAACATTTTAGTAATTTCCATTTGCTAATACGTTATATATCCATAGATGGATAAATTCCAAGTTTTTCTGATTACAAAATCCTTTTTGATTTCTCTCATACAAACTTTTTCTTTATCCCTCTGTAACAAAAGGGGATCTTAAGGAAATGAATCATCACTCTCAGTATTATGTTGCAGGACACTCACAGGTGTAGGGTAGAAAATTGTCTAATAAAAGACATAGATAACCAGTGTGTAATATGAGATTATTTTTCATCTTTAAAATAGATTATTTAACATAAACCAGATCAGGGTGTTCCTAGAAAACAGACATAAGAACTGTTTTTTTTTTTTTGTAGAGAGAAAGCAAACATGCAAAAACTCAAAACACTTTATATGATTTCAGTCTGTATCAAAAAGAAAATGAAGTCTTTTAAAATGTTTCAACATAGTGAGGCATACCTCCAAACAGTCAAGTCTACTTTCTATGCCATTTGTTTGCCAAGGCATGATGCAAGTATCCTTGAAATAAGGACTTGAAACTCAGCTTCTTCCCATGTAAGTGTTATTACAACAGGGCTTCTGGGCTTTTAGACTTGTTTTCATTCTTTCCTATAGTTTCAGATTTACTTTTTTCCCCACCCCAAATCATGAAAAAAAAAAAAATCTCCCTAGATACATTGTCATGAAATATTTCCTGAAATTTTTTGGGTTTGACAAATTAGTGTTTTCATAGAATCATAGAATAGTTAGGGTTGGAAAAGACCTTAAAATGATCTAGTTCCAACCCCTCTCCCATGGGCAGGGACACCTCCCACTAAGCCATGTCACCCAAGGCTCTGTCCAACCTGGCCTTGAACACTGCCCAGGATGATGCATTCACAACTTCCCTGGGCAACCCATTCCAGTGCCTCACCGCCCTCACAGTAAAGAATTTCTTCCTCACATCCAATCTAAACTTCCCCTGTTTAAGTTTAAACCCATTACCCCTTGTCCTCTCACCACAGTCCCTAATGAAGTGTCCCTCCCCAGCATCCCTATAGCCCCTCGAGAAAGGCTTTTTTTAAAAATTGCTTGCCAATAACTAATTAAAACTTGTAGTCCAAATGATGGGTAGCCTTAAAAAAGAACTTGTTTTGTGTAGATTCTCTTAGCTTCTTATGTACTTGCAAATCTTAAATATGAAATCACAAAGTAAGTTTAGTGTTTTCAATTTTTAAGCATGAAGATTCAGTCATTGTTGCACAACAGCTTATTCTCCTGGAAAAGGAAAGCAGTTCCCATGTGCTTTGAAATGCTACAGCTATTCAAGCACGCTGGAAGTGCTATTTTAAACAGTCCTATCAGCAGAGCTTGCTGTAGGAGATAATATGTCACAAAAGGGAGTATGACATCTGGTTTCACCTAGAAGATAAACCTTGAGTAGATATGCAGGAAGAAACAAGACTGTCAAGTTGTCCTTGAAAAGAATGGCCTATATTAATGAAAAAATGTACTCCAGGGCATATGCTATTTGGGATATTTAATTTCATCTTCAAACTTGTCTGATCCACTATGAAGAATGTAGCAGAGAAATGGTAGTTGTGTATAGTCTCTTGCACATCATGATTTCAGAGTGGGCATCTCACTGCTTTACTTTCAGAAAGGTCACAGCCTCAGAAATTCATGTCTGGAAAACCCAGGCCACAGACTGAGAAATTTCCCCATCACTATTAATATAAACACGCCACATTTATGCAGGGCTAGTATTGCATAGTGTGTATCCCAAACAGCCCTCCTCCATGAGCATGAGAGCTAATTCGCTCTTCCTTTCCTGTCACACTCAATCCCCCTTGCAGAACTGTATTCTGCTGACAGAATTACAAGGTAATTATAGTTAGGTGTTTTGTATTCACTTAACTTAATCTGCCACCTTTTTTTTCATTATTGTTTTAATCAGGCAGGAGGCGCTTCAGTTGCTATCGGGTGGATTATTTTTCAGTCATTCACTACGTTGGTCTTCCTTAGACTTGTTAGAGCTCTCCTGGCTCCCTGACAGATGCACAAAGAAAAATACTAATATGATCTAAAATGAAATATGTGTTTCTCTTTCAGGTCTAGATGTTGATGGAATATACAGAGTTAGCGGCAATCTGGCAACAATACAGAAGTTACGATTTGTTGTCAATCAGGGTAAGTGATTCCTCCACCCTGGTAATGTTTTGTTTAGTACTTAACTGTCTCAGATGACAGTATTTCAGAATCTGCTATACATTAGTGGCATAGAATGATGAGCCATGTTTTCAGAAAGAGAGGAAAGGGAAGGTAGAAAGATATTGCACAGAGGGAAATGTCAGGTAGGAGAGACAAAAAAGAGCAGAATAAGCAGAGAAAAATAGTAGTTAAACAGGAATTGAGAAACAAACCAACCCATATGTAGAAACCAAAGAATCAAAGTGAGGAGAAATTAAAAAGAAGATTGAAAAAGGAAAAATAGCAGATTGTTTGGATGTTGAAAAATAAACAAAACCTAAAGTAGAACAGAGATCCAAAGGAAACCAGCAAAAGAGAAAAAGATGCTGAAAAGAACAGGAAAGGAAATACTGTAGAGTACTGCCTCTGTCAAAGTCAGTGGAGAATTTACCACTGATTTCAAAGGGCAAAGATTTTACCTCAGAAAATGAGAAATTGAAAGATTAATAGTTTGAAGACCTGAGAACCAGAATTAGTACCAACTTGTACATATTTCCTGAAAGTATTTCCGCATTTACAAAAGAACATTTTTCACATTTGTGGCCTAATGAATCTAACATTGATCAGTAGATACTGTTACAGGTGTGGAAGCTGATGTTGGTGGCTAGTTAGAATAAATGACAAATGCAGTCACTTCTTTGAACAGTTTACTATTCTTGGCAAAAATAAAGTATCTCCAGATTTAATAATTCAGCAAATATCAATGATGATATTGAACCTCCTGATACTATTTAATGAGAAAATAAAATTAAGCTTCGCAGAGATTAGGAAAAATCCCAAATCTTAAACTGCATTTAAGACTTTTGAATTAATGAAGTATAAATGTGAAGCTCCAGCAATATTTTTTCCAATTTTTTATTAACTCTTTTAAAGTTACCTGGAGACTGTTGCCAGAACTGCTAAATATTGTGTATTGTATGTGTTTTCTTGGAGATGATAGCTGTTGGAGAACAATTTCCTCAGTTAGTTTTGTACTATACATGAACGAAGACTTTTGACTCAAAAGTTCTCATTAAATTGAAATATGCGAGACATAAAAATATTCTCACCTTCAAGCCTCCATTTACATCTTTAGGGAAGGTTTCAGGCAGCAGTAGGTGTTTGCCACCTCCTCAGCTGCTCTAGATTAGACTTCTTTTCAGCTGAAACTGGAGGATGAAATGTGGCTTATGAGGAATCGGTATTGGTGCCAGTAAACTCAGTGAAACTGAATAAATCATTTATCAATCAGCCTCATGGTTTTGACTCACTTCTAGGCTTCATTTAGATTTATAGTTGTTGGGTATTTCTGCGTTGATAATGTTGTCTGTGTTGCTTTTCAAAAGACTGTACACTGTATTTTCTTTGGAGACAGAGGGGCAAAACCAGGAATTTCTATCCTTCTTTACTGCCTCGGATCTTTGCTCAGGAAAAAATGTGCCATAAAAATAATGGCCTGGTCTATCATGTCTCATGGTATCCAAAGGTTAACATTACTTAAGTTTTCACCTAAAACAGATGGGCTGATGCTGTAAAGCTAGACAGAAGTCTAAGCTGGCTTTTTGCAGCACAGAGGTACCAGGCACCTTTTTCTGCTGGTTTATACTACTTTTAGATTAATCTATAAAGGTGAAGTCAGTAGTGCATGAAAGCTACTCTAACAGTGGCATGTGCGAGAAATCTGCTGTTGAGGGACAAAAGAAAATTCAAAGAAAACTAGTATCCCTAGAGAACTATGTTATCATCTTATCAGTTGTGATAATTGCTGTTTCTTATGTTAGTCTTTCTTGATACAACTAAGGTACTTTTGCATTTTTATCATAATGAGATAGATTTTCAATGGGAAGTGTTATTATCCAGCTGAGCGCCCCTTACATGTCCTTTAATATCCCAGCAATGAAAATATCTAGCCTGTACTTTCCTCAGGCCTTTCCAAATGCATGAAGAAATGCCAAGGTTCAAATCCTGTAAACCCTAATGCCACTTTGCAGTCCTCAAGGGTGGCACTAACACAAAATGAGGGAAAACGGGAGAGTCTAGCATTTCAGTCCCCAAAGAATAATCCAGTAATTTTTAATCAGACTATTCAAGAAATAACACAGACAGAAATAATGGTTCTAAGATAACAGGCCACTGTTTCAAATGTTTCGATACCATCATTTCTCTCTGCTGGGTTTCCTGAAAGCAGGAAACAGCCCACTTAGTCACAGTGTACCTGCAAAAACCACTACTTTTTTTATTAAAAATGTTTGGGAATGTGGGGATAAGAAAATTTATTGTGTTTGTAATGTGTCTTTGGAAGGACAATAATGGTTTCCACCCAATGTCCCCAAGAGCCTGACGTCCCCTGTCAATTGGATGTTGAGGACAGCAGCAGTTTCTGACTGTTTCATGAAGTCACAAATATTACTAGGAAAACTAGTATGTGCTCCCAAACTGCTTATTTAGCAGTCCTCTGAAGCTCTGTAGTGGGATTATGCTTAATAATGCACTCTCGATGCATCACTTTTGGTAATTATTGTTGGCTCAATCCCTGTTCCTTCATTTTTCTATAGCTAACAGTGGGAAAGCAGTATTTATATACATGATTTTCCCATAGAGTTTTTTGTTATTATTTTAGTTAAAGTTTAATTTAATTATAAATGCAAACAAATGTTCTGAAAAAGCCTATTTGCACTGTAGATATTGACTATGCAATCACTTCTTATACAGGCCAAATACTTAATGGGCTCTTTCTTCCTGCTTGCTTTGCCATTGTGTTACACCTTCATTTATAGGATATAAATAATATGTATCACATTGAAAATTAAAGATCACAGAAACCACTCTAGGCTGCTTGCCATATTAAAGTATTTTTAATTAGAATAATCATTAATTAGAATATAACAAATCTTTATTTGGCTCCTTTTCCTATACTGTTAATGTCATCTGCAGCATCAAAAATGAAATAAGAGTGAACTAGTGAATATGAAAGGAAAACAAATGAAGAGTTGACAGCTTTATCGTTAAGGAAGAAATCAGAATAGTAAAAATCTAAAGAGACCCTTGAAGTTCTAGATTTTTGTGGATGAAGATAGGTTTATAATAACATCTCATGCTTTGTATCTTTTTTAATTCTCTGAATACACTTTTGTGTTTCATCCTTATTTCTTGAGCTAGGAATCTTCTGAAGAGGGCTTTGACCTTGCCACCACGAGCATCAGCAGAACAAACTACCTTATTTACTTTATTCCTTTCATGGAGTCTTCTTTTTCTATAAAAGTCTATTCATATCACACCTTTTTTGCTTCTGTGCAACAAGATTATCTTTTATCTGTGATTTATTTTCACATTAAGAGCTGAAAAGATCAGTTGATCATAAGAGGACCAGGCTATAACACCTCTCAGCACTTTCAAAACTCTAAGTCATCATTTTTCAAATCACTGAATAAAAGCAGTAGAAGCTGTTTGGATCAAACTGATATCAGGAAATTCATACTTTTCTTAGTCTACAAGCATTGAAAGAATTTTGGTTTTAGAAACTAAACTCTAAGTAATTCAGCATTTCAGCCTGCAAACCTATGATAAAGGATTCTATTATAGCCTGAGACATTAGACAGAGATGTCCATTCCTCTTATGCTAGCTGTATTACTGGTTAAATCTAATAGTTGCAACCTTAAAAAATTAATAATAATAATAAAAAAAATAGTTGGCAATTCATTAGGGATTTTATGAAAAATCTTGAGGACTTTTGTTGGTTTGAAACAAGGTCCAGTAATACATTTTTTATTTTCTATTATTTACACATATTTACAAGGATATACTTGAAATTCACACCTGTAGGAAAAGGGATAAGGTATTGTAAATGGGTTTGTTAAGCCATGTAAAATGCGCTGGCTACAGTTTAAGAATGCTACTGAAAAGATCAGTTGTTTTGGCCTAAAGCCCCAGGCCCATGGGAAGGGGTGGGGAGAGTCGCAGGTGGGGCTGCTCAGGGCTGCTAAGGTACCACTGTATGAAAATGGAGATAGGTGGAAGATGCTTTTCAAGAGCAAGTTTCTGATCTGATAAAATATGTCAACAGTGAAGCAAAAAGTGCTTGAGAAAGAAAAGCAAGTAAAGTGAAGTTTCTTCATCCTCAAGGATGTTAGTGTATGGCTGTGAACTTGTGCACTCTCTGCTTTGGTTGAACCTGTTGTGTTGATGTGCGCTGTGATATAATAAGGACATTGTGCTAAACTCTATGGGTTCCCTGTCCTGCTTGCATACATCTGTTCCAGCAATCCGCTTTTCCCTTCTGTGCTTGAAGACCAGAGATACCTGGGTAAGGAAGTAGAGGTTTTCTCCTTTGTGTCTCCTGTGCTAGTCTGCTGGGTATCTGGAAAGACATTCAATTTTTACAACTGTCAAACAAGTAATTTTTGTGGGTACTAAATTAATTATAAAGCGTTCATGACACATTGCTGAAACACTAGTAAACTATCCTAATGCATATATGTTCATGGAAACTAACCATAGAAATACAAATTTCAATACTTATTGGTTCATTCAGTAAGTGTTGGCTCATACATAATACAAGAGTTCCTAATTGTCTTTATAGCCAATGCTTTGTTTGCAAAATGCTTGGTATTTGCTGTACAGATGACCTTTGCATCCGTTATTTAGTTTGGAATACCTTGTGCATTAAACAAACACCACATACAGTCCAAAGGTCAATTACTGTGGTTTTACGTGCTTGGTTACAATACTTATGTACCAAAAGGGTAGAGAGGGTTGTGGGGAGAGAGAGAAATATGACTTTTTAAGAAGGGTAAGAATTATGTTGTTGCAGAAATGTACATTTCTTATGGAACATGGAAAAGATATCTGAATTGGTGACTACATTAGGGGGAAAAGTGAATTTAATCTTACCCTGATGTTACCTGGAGTTAATAAAAAACATTTTGGCAAAAAGAATTAAAATGCTTCTGTTCTTTCTCCTATAACAATATACTGGAATATAATTCAGTTTAAGAAAAATTAAAATTAAAACCACAAATATGTGAACTGATTTCAAATATTTATTAACTAAACAATTTAATAATAAAGAAAATGCCTACTTGATTAATTGTTACAGAGTAAAAATTACAATAAAACTGTCTTGATCAGTGCTTTGCAGAAGCGCCATTACTGTCTGTGCAGTTGTTTAACAAGGATTTAATTGGAAAGATAAGTGAATGCACATTTAAAAGTATTGTTAATTTGCTCTATAATCACCCCATCCTTCACAGTATTGACAGCACCAGGCACAAACCCCTTTCTCTCTTAAAAGTATTATTTTCCATATGTGCACAATAAATTCTGAAGCAGTAATTGGAAATTTTATGGATTTCAACATACCTAGTATTTTGAATTTATAGGTGCCGTATCCCCTCTCTAAAGGTAGCATAGGTGGCATTTTAGGTAAAATCACTGCCTTTTTATTAGCCATGGGCTGTTTTGGATGTTGTGGTACGATGGCTTGTTATTTTTTTATTTCTTTTTTTTTTAATTATTTTCCATTTGAAATATTCCTATTTACTTTTTCTTTCTTTTTCAAATACTGACAAAATCCTCATTGCAACTTTATTTTTGACTTAATAAACAACAGCCGTCAAAACCAGTGATCTTCAATATGTTTATATTCCATCTGTACTTATATTTATTGTTCTAAAATGGCTTGGATTAATCTCATTGACAAGTAAGAGCCCAGACCATATGATTAGCTGAGGATGATACCTTTAACCAGCAGGATTCTTCAACTATGCTAACATGTTCTTTATCAGTGAACTATAAGAAAAAAGGAACATATCTTGAAATTGGGGGGGGGGGGGGGGGAGTGTTGTTGTGTTGGCCTTTTTTTTTTTTCCTTCTTTCAGTATTACTGATTAGATTACTAGGACCATATGTCTGAGCCTCAGCTATCAGGATCCAGAGTGGTTTCCTGGCTGGCTCTGTCATGGAGGGCAGAGCCTGTGGAGCTGACACAAGACTGAAGCTGCTTTTGAAACAGAGCCACCAGGTCAACACAAATGGGCTGGGTGGTTTTGAAGCAAGCATTTAGAAGGAAAATAAAAAAAAAAGGGGAGAGGGAGGCAAATGAGGAGGAATTGGGGGGGGGAGGAGGGGAGAATGAGAAGCAGCTCCTTTTTACAGTTTTATTTCTTTATACTAAGAAAAAGGGAGGGGTGTGGTGTGGTGGAACAACAAACAAAACTCCCCATTTGAAAATACTGAAGTATTTCCATTGACCTAATACATCCATTTCAAAGAAAGCCAGAAACTCTAGTCTTGCTGTTAACAAAGGCTCTGAAGGCTCTGTAGAAAGAGAGCAGATCTCTGTCAGCTGCCAACTTCCCAAGAACAGCTACAAACAGGAAGGGCCAACAGGACCGTTGCGGGCTTTATGTTAAAATTGTGCTTACTTTGCTTTTTATTTGCGGGTCCTTGATTTCTTGTGCATATGCATTAATGCAATTTCCCATTGTATCCTTGTCCATTTTTAGACATTTTTGGAGGTTACAGATCAGACTTTTCAGGCATGCGCGAATATGCTTAGAAACGCATGAATGTATTTTGATTGAGATGTAACCTTAAAGCCAGCCTCCAGCCTTAGTGACATTCTCCATGTGATCAAGTATGGCACAGATAGCAAAGTCTTCTCCACTTCTGCCAGCTGTTACTCATGTAACCAGTATCACTGAGAAACCAGTGAGAATGGTCCAAAGTCCACTTTAGAAATATCAGGCTAAAACTGGGTTAGTTGCTAACTAAGAACCAAAATATCTTGAGAGCCTTGAGTCAAAAATAGTTTTTTCTTTCTTTTTCACACTTCTCAGGCAAGCACAGAAAATAAAATGGACTGAAGCAATTTCCAGAAATAATTACAAAACAGCTTGTTTCTTGGTTAAGGCCTTCATATTCCAAACTGTAGCCAAGAATTTCTATGTTTTGTTGGGTTGGTTTGGTTTTTTTTTTCTGTTTCATTGGTTGGTGTTGTTTTGTTTGGTTTTTTGTTTGTTTTGTTTGTTTATTTTTATTTTTTTCCAAGCTTTTGAACTCTGACAGCAGAATACTGTAACTGAGGCCACAGTAGTTGGCGAATCAAATGTGTACACTTGCTGATATAAGTTCTTCCTTTTTCCTCTCTGTCTGAATGTGTATTTTAAGATACAAACCATCACTGTTATTATTAATAATGATATTAGGATATAATAATAATAATAATGACAATGATGGTCTGTATCTTAAAATAATAAAAATAATCATTCAAAAGAAGTTGTGGTTTCCACATCTTACCTTTCTCTTTCCAGAGGAAAAGATAGGGAAGCATAGTACCTCAAAGAGTAATTTATAAATGTAAGTCAGATGTTGAAACCTCATAGAAATACTAATTTTTACAACCAGTGCTTTGAATTGTTTTGTAAATAATGTGAATCATATCAAAAAAGGGATCTTAGAGGTAGAATATTAATGTTTTTCCAATATAACTGGTTTTCAGTGTGAAGGAAAGAAAAAAAATGAGAAAGAGAATCAGAATTAAGTCTGTTTTGTCCAATCTGTAGCTCTAGACACAGTACAATTTCTCTTACCAATGGTATTGTCATGTTTTTCTTTTCAATGGTGTGATGAATAATTTGGTAGAATGGGGCAGAAGAGACAGTAAACTAGGTTAGTGTGGTCAGCCACAAGCATAGCATTGATTTTATGGCATGTATTGTATGATCAAGCATTTAAAATGTGTCTTTTATTTCTTTTCTAACCACAGCACTATTTGTGTTACAATAGTTTTTTCCTTAGTAACACTTCAAGAAGCTGAAGAGCTTCTTGATAACCCCTCAAGGAGTGTTATTTAGTAGCTGAGAAGGACTGTAGTTGTGTATGCTGTAGCAAGGGATTGCCTTTTTTTGGGGATGCTTATCGTTGTCATGGGTGACTCTTTGTTTGGGTTTGTTGTTCTAATAGTAATGCTACAGGAAATACCATTCCACAGAGCTCCAAAATAACAAGGAAAGTAAATTCTTTATTGAGTCGTTTGCTGAAAGTATTAACAGAGAAACTTTGTACCTAGGATTTTTAGGATGATGGAATAATCTTCAGGAGCTGGAGCTTGCCACGCTTTTTCATAGATAAACTAAGTGTCACAGGTACTTTGCATGGGATGATCTTGTGCTGCAAGGAGGTGGATACCCAGAGAACTAAGCTGCGTAGTTGACAGTAGTTGGCTGTGCTCAATATCTTACAATATCATAGTGTGGCCTAGTGTCTGGGGTGTTTTTTCCCCTGTGGTCAATATCTGTAATTCTGTGGCTTGTATGTAATATTAGCTGACAAATATGAACTTGCAATAGCGTCTGCAACAAAAAGGGTGATGTATATCCATTTATACAGCGCTATACATTACATAACATTATGCAGAGTGGCATGGGATAAGAAGTTAACACACCGTAGCATTAGGCTGTATCATGGTATTTGTGGTCTTCTGTATATTGGGAACTGGGAAAACCCTAAATGCTGTGGTAGGTGCCACTGTTGTCAGTAGTGAGTGATTTTGGTTGGGGGAGGCTTTGGTAATGCATTTAGCTGTTGAAATCTATTGGTTACTTTAGTGGGAGGTAAAGAGTGCTGGGGGCCAAATTGGTACATCACTGGGCATCAAACTCGAAAACATAAAAGCAAGAAAATCTAGCAGAAAAAAAAAAAAAAAAAAGAAAACATCATCTTCTGTGATGGCTGGAAACTTTTGAGTTTACTTATTTGTGGATACAGATTTCTTAGAAATATATTCCTTCTGAAAATAACATTCTTAAAAAATTTTCAAGTCACTCATACCATATTTTTTATGACTCATATGGATTTAAAATGGAATATTCCTGACTATTTTCTTTTTTTTTTGTTTTGTTTTTAATAGTATTGTGTAAAAAAATCATTGGATTTTTTTGCATGAGCAAATTATCACTTTTCTGGAAAGCATCTTCTTCTTTGGACGTTTTCAATCTGGATGCAGTTACCTGAATTACTATTTAGTGCCACTTGAGAGGATGCTGAGTATCAGAATCATCCTCATGAGGCTTGCAGGTCTAGTAGAGAGGTATATAGTGGATTTGTGCCTTTGGAAATTGAGTGCTAGAAGCTGGGTGAGATGTTTTAGAGCATTCAAGAAACATTAGATGCTTATAGTTAGGCAAATTAATAATTTTTCTTGGCTACACTATTGTTTTTTCCCTTCATGTGTGTATTAAAAATATCGCATATATATTTAGTGAGAAGAAAACTGCCTTTTTTTAGAAAAACCTTTATAAAATCTTGATGTCAAAAGTAGTTGTACCCCATTGTCCTGAACAAATACATGCTACATACATAAATATAGAGAGACATTTCATTCTCGTTCTTTTCTAAGTCTTAATTTATACTTTATACTTATTATTGTTGGGATTATTAAACATAATAATTTAAACACTTGGAGAGGTAGACACACTATATTTTAATTTCAAGGTTATGCATGGTATCAGAATCTTAGAAGTGAGAATATAGCACAGCTCTCACTTGAGCTCTCATCTGAACATTAACGCTATTCAGTCTGTGGTGTGCCTGTTGTCAGTAAAACAGTGATTGTTTAGTTCTCTTGGGATCAAAGGTCCTGTTTCCCAACTCTACTATAATAATCTGAGCCTAATCAAAACTCTTCTCATAGGCAAACAGCTCAGGGAGAGTTGTGAGAATGATGCCTTTTGAAAGCAACCTATGAATCCGTGGTTCTAATTTGAACGCATTGTCTCTTCTTCATATAACTTCTATTGTTATTTATACAGCATAACTATGGTAAAATTTTGACATAATCAGGATGTGGAGAATTGAATATTACAGCAAATATATTTCAGAACATTTTTGCCCTTCTACTTCACAAGCAATGTCCGACATGCAGCAAAATCTGCTGGTTTATAGTCCTTTTTCATGTTCCAATTGCACAATTTTTCTTTTTCCCTTATTACCAGCTGACATAATGTAGGAGACTTGGCTCATCCAGGGGTTGCACCATCAGCTGACACTAGGGCACATATGGGCATGAGGTATTTTGGGGTGACAGTGACCTGGAGTTAGGTTATGCCAAAGTTCTAATATATACCTCAGTAGAAGCGAAACATAACATTCCTAATCTCTCAAGCTGAGTGTAGATCATAATCAGAGGCATCTTTGACCTGAGATTGGTTTTAAAATTACATTACCAGAAGTGGCTGCAATTGGGTTCATCACACCTTTAAATACCATGAACTGTAAAGACTGGACTTGCTAGACTATTAAAAGGTGGAAAAAAATCTCTTAATAAAAAAAAAAAGGTTGGAGCACTGTTGCTGGATTTTTACCTATTGTAGTATACTAAAGAGATATTTTTTTTATTATTTTCTTCCCCCTGGTGTAATCAGATAATTAAAACCCAAACAAACGGGGATTTCAAAACACATTTCCATCAACCAACATTATGTGCTTATGATACAGAAGATTGAAAATGACTTAATTAAGTAGATAGCAGCAGTGAAGAGAAGATGGATGTGAGGAGATTACTTGCTCACAGTAGAACTTTCTTTAGCTGGTGTTGGATGCTTTTCTAGAGACAGATCATCAGTGTAAAAGGAAAAGGAAAGTACAGGAGAAAAATAGCAAGGAGATTGTACTACTTTGTTGCCAAAAACTATTTCTTGGTGTAAGAAAAGTTAGCTGCTTGCTCAGTGTTTTGTTCAGGGATAATGTTGACATCAGCTGAGGAGACAAGATGGCTAATTTCAAAAGAAGTAGTAGCCAGTGCTCAGAAAACCAGTATGCTACAGTATCTGAATAACTTCAGATGAAGCTTCATGATGCTGGATTTGAATTCTGTATGGCTGGGACAGGATGGAATTGATTCTATTGAGAAACGGGTACACTTGGGAGGGGAAACTAGAGATGTGAAACTACATGAGGACATCTGGGCTAAAGAGTGATAAAGACACCCAAATCAGCTGAAAGAGCAATACCAAGGGGCTGCAACACCATCAGCTGTCCTGCTGAATCCATGGAAAGAAACTTACTTTTGTTTTTTCCATGTTTAATGCTTTGCATAAATGAAGATGCTAAAGCAACTTAGAGATACGTATTTTTGAATCAGAGCCACATGATAAAGCATTCAAACATAATGCAAATAATTGCAAACTGATGTATCCAGCAGTTAAAAAAAAAAATAAATAAATAAAAAAGGATAAATAATTAAGCTTTACACATGGGCAATCCTTGCTAAAAATTGCAAATCAGGACTCTTCTGTTTGAATGTATTTTATTTTGTTAATGGATTCACTCATATGAAAGGCATCTAATTGTATAATGTATTATTAGTCATTTTCTTTGGCATCCTATTAACTTTAAATAATTCTAATATTTAACATTTTATAGCATGCACAACAAAGTTCTATCTCCAGCAGAGAAAAAAGCCTGCATTAATAATAAAATTTTCATAACTCTTTTTACTGTGTATGTTGTGATACATATTTGAGCAGAAACATTGAACACTGAAGTGTAAAATAACAAAGTGTGTTAGGCAGCATGTAAAAAATATACATTGTAATATACCACGGTCCTGTAAATAGAAGAGCTAGAATATAATTCAGTACAATTAACTAATTTTAAAATTGAGTCACATATAACATGTGATATAACTAAGTGTATCTACTAAATGTCTCTTCAGTGATAGCTGGAGTGTATAAAATGCTGATTAATGCATACTAATGGAAGTGGTCTCCACCACAAGTTGTGAGCACTGGGGTTGTGGCTGACTATAATAACCACACACACAAACACTGATAATCCCTATCAATCCCAAAGTTTTCCTGGACTGGAAATAAGATAACAGGTCACATTAGCAGTTTTCTCCTTATGGCATTTTTTCTTTTGTTTTAGTAGGTCAGACCTTGTTCCTGTGTGCTATGGAAGTATTATGGGAATGAGCAATGTCTAAGCTGCTTAACAAATGCACACTTTCCCCACACCAATCTGTTTTGTAGGGACAGCCAGGCTAGTGCTATACAGCATCCTCTCAGTTGGGTGCTATTAATGTTGATGCAATGCACTTAGCATTTAACATATCAAGATCTCAAAAGAGCTTGCAAAGTAGCATCATTATGTTTACATTATGGGTACAGAAAATGGAGGATAAGGAGCGTAAAAGATTTTCCCAAGTTTCCATGGTAAATCAGTGACAGAGCCAGAAACAGAGCCAAAATCTATTGATTTACAGTCCATCTCCTATGCACTGTGCTGTGCTATTTCACCAGACTTCATTTGCCAAGTCCCTACTCTTTACAGAGACTTCAGATAAGGTTGTTGTCACGCTCCAAAAAGTGAATTTTTGGGCTCAGAATAATGCAAAGCCAAATTAGATCTTAAATGTGGGCCTCCCCTGTGATGTATCTCCAAGTGCAGGGGCACCTGTGCAGCGGGCAGCAGTGCAAAGATGCACAAATAAGCTGTTTTAAATTCCTCTGTGCTGGGGCTACAGAGTAAAAAGACCTAGTCCTTGAAGAGCTACAAGTATGTTTTACATGTAAATGAGGTCCTGGCTTTTATTCCTGTGGTCATAGGGATGTATCACCATGCATTGTGTTTTGCTCACTAAGCCCATGGAGCTATGTGTCTGCACTGAGTATTTTGTAGTCACTTTTGAAAATTACTAAATTGATATAATATATGAGCAGCTATGTATGTTGGAGGGCTTGTGCTAATATCTCTGTGAGATACCAAAATACTACTAACTAAATTTGGTAAGTAGGAAAATGAGGAGCTGAGTAACATGCCTAAGGAAGTTTGTGCTGATTCAGGAATACAAAACCAAATCTTTTTGTTTCAAGTCCTTTGCCTTATCTCTAGGGTCATCCTCTTTTCAGCTCCCTTAGGAGACACAATACAGACCAAAAGCTACAAAGAACTGGTTGTCTTCCTGCCCCTGTAGTTAACAGGAACAAGCAGACAGTCATGCGATGGTCGATGTGCTTGGCCCCTGTAGGCAGGCATTCTCCCTTACAGGAGTGGAGTGAAACATTTTCAAATTCCCCCTTGCAGTTTTATGCCTCTGTTTACAGTAATTGTATCAGTTGTAATGATAATATTGGTGATTAATTTCTTCAGTGCGTTTGCTTGCATGTGCCTGTGTTTCAAGAGATTGCCCTTGAAGAGTAAAGGTATGTAGTAAACAGAGCAACAAAGAATTATTTATGTTGGAGTAAGGGAAGACTATAATGCCTCCCAGCCCTCTGACTGCATCTGGGATTCCAGCAGGGCCACATTCTGCCTGCTGAGAAGCTCTGACTGAGCTGGAGTCCTTTAGTTTTTAGTTTAAACATAAACCAAGCCACTGAGTTACCTACAAGTGGTTATTTCCCCGTTGCTGAGCCTCTATACATGCCTGCACTGGTCAGTCCTCCTCACAATGCACGCAGCATTTATTCTTAGCATTCGCTCTTCCTGCCAGCTAACCAGTTTTATCCACTTCTGGTTCCATCTTGGCCAATTTACCGCAGTACGTCCTACAGTTCGTCTATTCCAGTTCACCACAAAGGTGCTGCAATTCATGCGTCTGCTTAATTTCTTCCTACTACTGGACCAAGCATTTGGGGTTCTTCCAGCAGAAGATAGGGACACACAATGCCATGATTTAATATAAATACAAATTGATGGTTGTTTTCTATCAGACTTTATGGCTGCAGTCTGAACAAATAAGTGCATGTGTCTGAACTCAGGTCAGCTATTCACAGCTCCACAAATCTGTGCATGTATCTGCATGCAACTTGCTGGTTTGTTTGGGTCTTTGTTGTTGTTGTTGGGGTTTGGTTTTGGTTTGTTTTCCTCACCCTGTGTCCAAATAGGCCCTAAATGTTCAAGGTATTCTTTCTTTCTCATCGTGGTGAGTGATATCAGAGAGTTTTGAAAGACTTCAGGTTTGCAGAAAAACTCTTACTGCCATGTAATTTTGTGTATCTGTGCTGCTGAAAACAAAGAATTTAGGTCAGGCTTTGTATAAAAAAAAAAAAACTAATAGAAAATGGACAGCTTTATTATACATCCCTATGCATTTTAAAGTCCCAACTGGAAGAGAAAGTGAGATAGCAAGAAACACAAATATGGGTTGGATTGTTTCTTGTTAAGCAAATGTAGTACTGTGGAAGATTGACAGCACGGGAAACTGGAGTCCTCCATCCACACTTCATTTCTAATATCTGGCTTCAACAGCAGATTGTAACCATAAAAAGGCTATAGACTCTGGGTGACATGGCACTTCCTTTTCGATCCAGTTTTATAAAAGAAAACAATTATTCACAGGATGCATGTCTTTATTCTTTATTTCACATCTGAAAGTCTCCATGAATACTCATTTGCATGTGACAGCTAATGCTGCATCTTGTATTGGCCAGTAAGAGGCATGATTGCACTAAATTGGAAGCAGTAGGCACAGGTTTTCTTTTAAGAATGGGGGTGGGGGTAACTATCCTCTTGTACTGTTTTCAAGTCTTCAGTCAAAATGATTTTAGAACAGTTGCAAGTCTAGTTACTGGGTTAATAAATCCCAAATTAACTGAACATGCAGATTTCACTTCCAATAGGTTATACTCTTTATCTTTTGTTAACAGCCCCAACTTTTAAAGCAATAAGGAAGTGGAAAATTTTAAATACTAAACTTGTACTTCAGGGGTGAAAAATGAGGACAGTAACATTCCCCAAACTGATATTATTTCTTTTTCCCTTCTTTCATTTTTGATTAACATGAATAGGTACGTTTGTTCACCCTGCACAATTTTTTCCAAATGATCATGTTATCTGAATGACACAAGAGGATAGCAGAATCTCAGCAAAGCAGAAAGGCTGCTGCTAGCAATGTTTACAATAAAAACTTCTGTACGCAGCAGCAACAGAAAATACTTATTTGGTAACACATTCCTGTTTCAAATGCATACAGTTTTGCCTCAGAAGCAGTGGAAGATAATGAGATAAATACTTCTATGGTTTCTATGTAATCCCTTTGAAAATTATCTGGAATATAATGGAGACAAAAACAGCTCCTTGAAAACTACCTGAAACTCTTTTTTCAAATATAATCTCCCAGCAAAATAAGAGCATAGAAGCTACCTGCTTATAAAAGTAAGGAGATTAAGAAAATACACCTTGGAAAGGTTTACTGTAGGAAACAGCACATCATGATCATTCATTTCCAAACAGTTAAAAATTAAAAGTTGCTCTTTTTTTTGTCCTATTTCCTGACAGCTATAAAGCTGTCATACTTTTCATTAAAAAGCCCTAAAATACTACATAAATTCATAAATTGTAACTAAAACATCAGAAACTTTTTCATGCATGCATCTTAACGAGATTACCTGCAGTATGTTTTTTTCCTGCAAGAATACTATGCACAACCATTGCATTCCAGTAACAGACAGGACTTACATTGTAAGATGGATTTCAAAAGATCTGGAGGCTTCTGTTCCTTATGAAACTATGCCAAAGACTATTTAAGTGGCCAGTAATATGAACATTATGCTACTAACACTGAACAGTTTATCACATAAATATAATTGTCTTCTTTAGAAGAATAATAAAAACTGAATCCATATGTTCTACATTATTTAAAATTGTTTTCTGCAAGATGTATTAATCCCAGCGAAGAAGCAGTTCTTCTACTATAGGAATACAACAGCAGTTTTATTTTATTGCATTGTCATTGTTTAATTTGTTTGTCCCGGTAGTAATTTCACAGATTTTTACGAACTGTTACTTTTATAGAAAGTCAAGTTACAAATGATGGATGCTGTTTGCTTTCAAGAAAAGAAAGGTCATGAAGGTAGATAATGTATTTATTTATTTACTTACTGTACTCAACTTTTTTAAAAATGCCTCAGTTCCTAGCAGAAGCTAAAGTAACTGTGGTTTTTAGACCCAGGAGTCACATATTTTGATACTGCTCCTCAGTAACACTGTTAGCTCTGTAGTCTATTCAGATTTGGGAGTAGAATTTAAAGCTTCGATAAACAACGTTTGGTAGCAATAGCTGTGCAGAGCTCACAGTTTATCTTTACAGAAACGGGATCTTGCAGCTAAATGTCATTTTGTGTATTTGTTTTTGCAAATTTGAACTGAATTCTGTAGCAATAACGTATTTGCTAAAAACCTCACAGTTCCACTTTGGACTAAGTTGTTTTCCATTTATTAAAAAATAACTGTTTTTTTTCTATGCAGTGTAAGTCTTAATTTTTAATTCTTATGTTCTAGAATTAAAAATTATTAACTGGCATGTGCAAACTTGAACTTTAGATTTCTCATAGTCTAACTTAATGACGAGATAGGAATTTGAATAACTTTCAGACAAAAAACAGCTCTCAAAAATTGACTGTTTGAATGCAACACGGAAAACAGGCTTAAGCTGCTGAAATATTTTGGGCATGGTCACATCTGTAAATGAGGCTGAAATATCTGGTCTATTTAAACATGAACAAATAGAAAAATATTTTCATTTTAAAACATTAATTATTGCAGCCCCACCAGTCTGTAAGGCACCTAAAAAGTAAATGTAAGAAAAAGTACTTAATGCCACTTATAGAAAGTATTTATATTATAATAAAAATAAAAATCTAAGTGCAAGAAAAATACAAAAGAAGTTACTATTCTTTCTTGTTTCATAGTTAACTCATTGTTATCAAATATGCAAAACATGAGAGGCTTTCTGAACTGTGATATGTAACGGTTAGTTGTAAGAGCTGAAAGAAATTTCTCTGTGCTACAAAATGCACAGTCTGCCTTTTTTTAACCAGAGTCTTTGTCAGCTGGAATACCACCAAGTTTTTTATTTGCTGTCCATATCCCAGTAGGAAATACATTGCCATTGCTTGCTGGAGTTGTGATCAGATCCTACAAACATTTATTCTATGAATTTGAATTTTTTTATGTGTTGTGGTTTGCACATTGCTTTAACTGAAGTTAGTCGCGAGCAAAGCTCACTCTCATGTTTGCTCTGTGTTGTATCACTTTTAGTCTGTCCAGTTTTGATTAATATATTCTTTACCTAAGGAAAACAACCAAATCGGAGTTTTTACCTTTTTCTTTTTAACCCAGGTATACACTCTTCAAACCAGATAATGTGCTATTACATGTATTAATACATATATATTTGCATAGACAAGCAAGTCTGTGTTTAAATAGATACTAACTCTGGATATCTGAGGCTTAACACTGGTTTTCTATTTGGGCTCTTGTATCAGTTCATCACTGTGCCTCAGTTTCTTACTGCACCTTTTGTGTGCCTTAATTAGTTAGATTATAAACTTTTTCTAACTCTCACTATGTGCTTTTATAATGCATGACACAATGGGCATGGATCTTATTAGGGCATCTTGTCACTACTGTGGTTATAATAATCCATATGGTGATACTACCACTTTTAGTAATAATAATACAGTATAAAACTACCACCACCAATAAAAACAAGTAATAATCATTATGTTGTTTTTCTTAAGAAGTGTTCATAGCCTTGCTGTGAAGCCTTCTTATTCCAAACTCGATAGAAAGTCAGTAAAATTTTTAATCAATTAAGTTTTAAGGATGTATTTATTTATTTAGATTTTGATATCTATATTAAAAAAATCACATTTATGTGCTGCAGTTTTAGAACTCACAAGATGAGTTTCGACATGGCCATGAAAAACTCTAACTCATTGTTTTACATTATCATATATATTGGGTTAGACATATATGTGTGAGGTTTCTTGTTTGTTTTGTTTTTTTGCTGTCAAGGAAATTACAGCAACACATCTTTATTTCTTTTGTCTGTGTGACAGAGTAGGATACGCTCAGGTCAAATGTTGAACTCTATATTATAAATACATGTTAGATTAGGGCATACTTTTTTGCATATGTGAGCAAGATTATTTGGAGGTATTTGTGTCGCTCTTCAGCCTGAGAATAGTTGTTGACACTTCATTAAAAAATATCTTGGATATTTTTAACCTAGATCAGTTCAGTGACCCAGTTTATAACACAGCTTTAGTTATGTAGGTGCCATTCAGGGGACAGTGAAGTGCAACTGTCAAGTCAAAATGAGCAGGTAGGGCTGTGCAAGAGCATTTTTTAAGAGGCATTGAGAATGGAAAGCAGCATCTTGTTGCTCACTGTGCTGAAGCCATCCAAACAACTGACTGAGACTGTTAAATGTAATTGTCTCCTGATTAACCATCCCCTTACTTTAGAACAATACAGCCTACATGGGAGGCAGGAAGGCAAATGGCAAAAGTGGTGAAGCACAGGAAGAAAATAATACAGGATGGGGCTAGAAAGGGTGTGTCAGAATGGACTTGCCATCAATAAATGTAGGAAAATTGTGTTGAGGGGTGAGAAAGTAAGAAAGTTCTGCCCAGTTGTGTACACCACAAAGTCATGGAGGAGCAGGAGCTGCGCAGGGCACGGGTGTACCCCGGGGGTTTTGGAATTAATCCAGGCTTTGGTGCTTCTGAAGAGTAAAACAATTAGGACATTCCTGTGTTAAGCTTGTATTTCAGTCCCATCAGCCAGGTCTCCCTGGGGAAGCCATCATGGTGCAGGGCTTATGTCCAGGAGCACCCTGGGATAGGTAGGTGAAGCAGGGCTGGGGAAGAGCCAAAACCCAAAAGGAATGATGGTACAGGAGGAACAGGAATGAGAGGACATTTCAGAGATCACGATTTGGAAAATGAATAAACTTGGCCCAATTTCATTTGACTTCAAGCACCAGCCCCAGATCTCCTCCCACAGGTGGGTGCTAGGACAGCAGATGGATCCAAGAGTACCCATCAGTAAAAAGGAGTGTGCTGTATTTGAAATCTCTTCTGTCTCTATTTGGTCCACTGGTACATTTTGCTGAGCAGGGAAAAAAACATATTTCCCATGCATACTGCTGCTTTCTGTCTGAAGGCCAGAATTCAAACTTCATTCAAGTCAGATACCAAAACTTTGGATATTTCTCTCAATTTTGTGGACCCTTAACTGTCAAAACTGGACTTAATATTTCCTAAGAATTGAATTTCACAGGATATTCTCTGTACCTTCTTAGTCTGGCAGAAGATACTGTAAGAACTATAATTCCTGTGTTAGTTTGACATTTTTGCTTTAAAGCAGATTCTGTGAGTGGGAAACGGATGGTGGAATTTAGATACTCTAAGAATTAATTGGCTCAGCATCTGTTTGTTCCACAAATAGATAATATTTTGGTGAAATCACTGAGATTTTACTTTTTTGAAATCTCTTGCCTGTCTTTACCAACTCCCATTTAAAAGTAAGCCACTGGCTTTAAAACAGATATTGATCCTGTGTGCTTCTGAATGCCACCTTAATATTTCTGATCTTCTTAAATCATGTCAAAGTCCTTGTACATACAGAAGGCTCTGGATGTCATCAAAGTTGTCCAGTATCTGGCAAGATCAATGCTTAGTTCTTTGTGGCAGGAGAC
This sequence comes from Amazona ochrocephala, assembly GCA_039720435.1. Classification (NCBI taxonomy): domain Eukaryota; kingdom Metazoa; phylum Chordata; class Aves; order Psittaciformes; family Psittacidae; genus Amazona; species Amazona ochrocephala. The sequence continues at coordinate 38,207,660 of CM077881.1, forward strand.
TAAACTCGCAGTGATGGGGTTCCTCCTCTCACAAACTGCTGTATCTACAGAAGGAAGGAGCTGGAGCTGAGAGATGAAATGTGATGAAGGTCTGCCCCATGCTCATCTCACAGTTCGCACACACCTATCTCATCTTCTGTCACACATCCTTACCCCCATACTAGAATTGAACACTTTGCAGTCTGTGATATTCTGTAGTAATTGACAAAATACGCAACTAGTCCCCCAAGGCAGAATCCCCAGTAAAATAAAATTGCAGGAAATATTTCATGTGAAGGAGGAGCATCAGCAGTGATAAAAACATGGAGATTTGTGGTTAAGTTTTTTGTTATATTTTTGTTTGTTTGTTTGTTTTGGTTGGTTGGTTGGTTTTTGTTTTTTTGTGGATTTATTTTTTTTAATATTATTACTTCATAAATATCTATTCCCCCAAAAAAAATAATTTCCAAAGGCAAAATGGTTAGGAAGCTGAGTTGTTTGTCATGGTGTCAAGTTTGTTCCTGAACGGAAGGATTTCCCATGGACTTATCAAGTGAGAGAAGTCTGATTAAGGGTAAGGATCTTTTGTTTAATCAAGATTCTCTATAGCCCTAGAGGACAACTACTGTCTTCATTTTACATATAGGTAAACTACACTATAGAGAGATAAGAGGTAATTCCTTTTTTCTGAGAAAAGTGCATAAGCTAAGGACAAGGCATCTCAGCAGCTTCTGAAGGAAATCCTTCCCTTCAGCTTTGTGGCGTCAATACCTTCTGATGCACATGGTAGACCTGCAAATGCTATGCTCACGTTCAGATTTTAGGTGCATGGTTGCTGTATATGGTCCTGTCTGGGACAGGACAATGCACTCGCAGACAGGGAATTTGGATCCCACCTGTACATGTTTGGTGTCCTTCTCTAGGCTGCTTCCAGGGTTTTCATTGATCTCCTTTGAAGATGACCACAAACAAGCAGTTGGGACTGCACAGACTGTCAGTGGCAAAGCAGGGAAGAAATCCACAAACCACCTTTGCTTTCCCCAGGTGAAATCTTCATATCTTCTAATAGAATTAACAATTCCACTTGCAATTTCTAGCATCACCTTTGAGGCCCTCACACTTTAAAGCTCTGCTGAGATGTAGGTTTTAGGTTTACTTACCAGGTCTTCTTGCCAGTAGAAAAGTGTGTTCTCTGTCTTTTTTTTTTTTTTAAAGATTATTGACCATGTAATACATTTTTTCCAGAAGAAAGGTAGCTACCCTCAGTAACACTGCTTCTTGAAGTCATAAGGCTGTGATTCAGCATGATGATGTGAAGTAATGCTAGTGTAGTATTATGTTAGGTTATTGCAGAATATACGGTAATGAGTGTGAGCTCCTTGAGTGCAAGGTCACACAAAATCCAGTGGAAGTTGTCATGTTGTTGACTACCAGAACAGATTTCTATCTCCTTTTTCTCTCGTGCTTTTGGTAACTTTAGCTATTACACAGAAATAAATTTTATTAGAAAACCTGCGTAATATTGTATTGAAATTGTGCTAAATTATTGGAAGTATTTGACATTATCATCTTTTCTTTCTTTGATACCAATATTTTTGTAGGCTTCTTATACAGACTGCACTAATTACTGTACTATATAATCCTTTACCATCAAATAAGACTAACATATTAGCTATTTCTCTGTCAGTCTCTTCATGCTTTCTCTGTGAATCACATCAGTGACAGCAGTTAAGTAAACTAAAGTTTATCAGACTTGGGGAAAAATTGTCATATGTTACACACAAAACCAGCTACTGTATTTCAAAGTTCCGGTTGAAGTAACAATATCAAAGGATCTCTGTCATATGGGAATCTTTTTCTCTCACATTCCTGAACCATATACTGTTAAAAGGCTTTAGTAAGTGAAGTGCAGTAAACCCAAAGTGCCAGTTTACTACTGGAGAAAAAAAAAAAAAAGGCAAAATAGCAAGAGACAAACCAAAACCAAATGAATTTTTCCTCTGAATATGCTTTGTGTGTGTGTCAGTGTGTTTGCGCATTGCTTTTTCTTCTGCCTTTCCAACAAGAGCTTTGAAAAAGCAAAAAGTATTAAAGCAGAAATGCCCTAATTATTTTAAAGTTCTCTGATCAGCTCCCTATATCAGCAAAAGAAATAATTTCATATCTTTCTTACCAGTTGATTCAGGATATTTCTTTCCTTAATGTTTGCAGGGTGTACTGTAAAGAGAAGTGGAGTAAAACTCCGCTGTTTTGGTTTTGGTTTTTTTTTTGCATAAGTTTCAGAGGAATAGAGTCTTTAGCTTTACTCTTCAGGGTCAGACACTTTAATTTGAGATAGCTGAAGATAGGTAATTTAAATTATTTTTTTTTACCTTATTTTCCCTCTCTCTCCCTACCCCCTGTCCCCCGAAGAAATTGCTCTTTTACAAATGGCCTTTGCTTTTCTCCTTAAGCAATAAATCATGGGAGTCCCCAACCTAGTAAACCTGCCTTGGACTGATGCTTTATAAGCACTTTAGAGTAGTAATTAATCAATGTGCCACTCTTCAATGCAGAACATAAGTAACAGCAAGCAAGGCAGGTAATGTTTTCTATAACAAGATAATAGCAGAGCGGTGGACATGCTGGAGGTTGCCTGCAGACCTGCCTTGCACAGAGACAGACATTTTCTTCTATCATAAAGTGCAATGTGACCAATGCCTGTCCCTGGTGACTAGTGCTCCTTCCATTCCCCACTGACATTTAACAGGGTGTTTTAACAGGGTGTTCAGTAGCAGCAGTTCTCTGTTGTGACATGGGTTTGCTTTGCTTTACTTTCACCACAGCAAGGTCCAGAGCAGTTTGCTCAGCTCCTCAAAAGGGCGTGCACTTTTATGAATGTTTACAGAAGACCTATGTTATTTTGTCATACACAAACACAAATGACCCAGGCTTGATGGAAGTATTCTTTTTTTGTAGTGAATTTCTACCTGTATAAGGAAAGAGCAGGAATACTTGGGTAATCACTTGCCCAAAGTGAGTAAATTTAGCCTCTAATTAGATCTTTCCTTTTTTTATTTTATATTTGTGGTTTTACTTTCTTGGTCGTAAGCAGACTACTGAAATAGTGACCCACCGAGGGAAAATGCAAATATTTGTGGAACAATATATTTGAAATGGAACATATATTTTGTGCCAACAACTGATCTTAGTAAGAATATTATCACCTTTTGGTATGTCTCAAATAAAATTACACCTTTTACCAATATCTGGTTTGATTTAATACTGAAAAAGGAATGCAAAGATTTTTAGGTTTCAGCTATTCTTTATGGTGCATTTTTTCATGAAGCAGTACAAAGAAAGTAGCTCTTGACGAGTCACATTTTTCCACACAGTGATCCCTTGTTAGAGATCTGCGAGACTGCAGTAATTTCATTCCCATTACTTTCAATGAATTCCATGCCCATGAAAGAGAGAATGGATAGTGGAGCCTGAGTTCTTGTACTACCCACTGTGTAGGTACCGAAAGAAGGATGGAGGCTTACTGTGGGATTCCTTACATTGCTCTTCTGCTATACATTAGCTTTAATCTTCCACTGAGCAAAGTATAGGCATTTGTAACAAAAATAACGAGAGTTAGCCCTTTGGAGACTCTATGGTATGGGTCAGATTTACCTTTTGGTATTCTGGTGTAAAACACTGAGATCAGAGAAGTCACACCAATGTGAAACACATGTGCATATGCACATGCATATACAAAGAGGTATGTATTTCCTTTCATTTAACAAACATATATAATTCAGACAGTCTCTACCAAAATAAACCTTTGTTAACTTTAAATTGTTGTTTCTATCAGAGTTTTTATTAGCAGTGTCTCATTAACTGTGAAAAAAATCACTGGATAACCAACTGTAATGTCTGCACAAAACTACTCATAAGTCTGACCATGCAAGCACCATGACATCCAAGCACTGCCACCTTATAGCAAACTTCTCTTCTGCTTAAAAATCTGAGCAGCCACAATACATGCATCTATTCCATGTAAATCACGTGACCTAGAATGAATTAACTTCTGTTGCCAAAGCTACATAAGCAGTGCTAAGGTAACTGGGTTAATTTGCTGGAAAAAGTATTAGAATCAAGTTAAGTGTGTGTGTCTCTGAGAAAGAAGATTTTTACTTGGTTGTTTACATGTAGGCATGGAAAGAAATCTGGAAGCAACAGGGTATGTGGAGGAAGAGAGAAAGGGTTGCAGCCTTGAGTTTCCCAGGAAGCACAGCTTGCAGTTCTGCTGCGGAGAGGGTTTCTCCATCTGGTAAGCCTCCTGGAATGCCAGACTGGAGCAACCAGTTTGCAGGAGCTGTACAGGGGGACACCTTCCCTGGCCATCTATCACCACAGTCAGCCCCATACTGGTGCCACGACTCTTGCTTTTGCTACTCATCAGCCTACAACCAGTCTGCTCTGTGACATGGACTGGCTGCACGTAGGGGCATGCATACAGTGGTGGTGGTTGACAAATCTGTTGAAAATGCAAGGATATAATATCGATGTGTAATATCCAAGTAGCGTGGGTCAATGTGTGAATGAGCCTGAGAAAAATACATGGGAGAATTAAAGCAACTGTCAGAGCTACAAAGGGAGTTCCTTGAGCTTCTTCTTGTACAGGATAAAATTAGGATATGGGAAATGAAGGAATGCGTTTTAGTGAAGCATTTCTAAACTGTGCAAAATGTGAAGATGGTAGTTACTGTGAATGTATAATTACAAGCCTTTTCCCCCTTTCCCTTCACTCCCCAAACAGTTTCCAGTGACACTGGCAGTAAAGAAATGTGCTGATAAATAGTTCTGCTTCAAGAAGGGGAATGCTTTAGAAAATTCAATTGTCTGTGCAAGAATTGCATGTTATACCTGGAGACAAAATTCTACCACAGAGTGTAAACTAGCCTTCCTTCATGCCCACATTGCAAAACAGCTTTAATATAGCATTTCTGATAATACTTCCATAATGTGTGTGTGTGTGTGTGTGTGTGTGTGTGTTCTCTGAGGCATTCATTTGGCTGGCAAATTGGAAAATGGTTAACACAGTGGTAGTGGGGTGTTATTTTTGTAGTGGAGAATGTGCGCCAGAAGAATTCAACTGTAACCACTAAATATTTGCTTAAAAATAATTTTAACCATCTGGACTCCTTTTTTCTTATTATTCTTATTCTTCTTTTGAGGTGGGGTCAGAAGGGAGTATTTTAATAGGAATGATTTGCGGTTACAAAATGAATTTGGTTAATTTGGTTACCACCCCCATTTATATGATGACTACAAATAGTCCCCAACATTTGAAGTTTTAAAGAACCAGCAGATTTTTCTCTCTTGAGCTTCAGAAGCTGGAAAAGAACTTACAAAAGACAATAAATTGTTCTTGATGGAATAAATAGTTTGTGGGGTTGCTATTGTTCCTCTTGACAATACACTAACATGTGCTAATAGAGGAAGAATTGAAGAGCTTGCATGGTACAGGCTCTTCTGCCAGGCTAAATTTTTCCACTTTGGAGCAGGAATCAGGTTCCCTGCTTGTCCGGCAGGGAAAATGCAGAGCTGGGATTCCTGGGAACCAGCACCTGCTGCCCACTCCAGCTCTGGGAGAGCTTTGGGGCGCCTGCTGCAGCAAGCTCAGCAGACACAGAGTGTGCTTTGGAAGAAACCCAAGAGTGACCTGCAAAATTGTCTCTAGATGAGCCTTATCAGAGTTTATGTTTCAGAGACGGGATGCCTGATATCATTTTCCTCAGCCAGAATAAGGATGCTTGCTAAAAGCAGGGTTGCAATAGAGTTTTCATGTCCTTAACACTTCAAAGGTGTTTGCGTGTATGTGTATCCTACTTAAGAACATACACCTTGTTTTTCAATATTCAAACTTCAGTGACTAATTATTTGGTTCTGAATCCAGTTAAACATAGTTAAATATACTTGGTAGATGCACATGTTTCTATGTTCTGTGTCTTGCCTCAGCATATTAAATTAATGGTTTATGGAGTCTGCTTTAAATACATCTGTTGAAAGATTTTTATGATACTTTGAAATGCCTAGCTCTTAACAGCTACCTTTGTACACTAATGATATACTAGCAATTGTGCACAGGAGACAAAATAACCCAAGAAAACAGATAAACTTGCATGTAGCGCTCTTGCTTTAGTAGCTCTTTGATATACTTTTTCTCTGTTTTCTCATACACTGCAACACGGGTTTCATCCACCTCATCATACATTAGGAACAACTCAGTATCATTTCATCTAAAATGTGAAAGTTTTATATGGAGAGTAAATGTGTAGCCACAAGGTAAAATTAAAAAAATATATTAGTCTCATCATTAAAAAAAAAGGCTTTAAAGTTTCCATTATCCATTATGTCAGGTAGCAAATATCTTCTCAATGTAACTCCAGACATTAAATCTGTCAAGAGGCATGCAGTAAAATAAATGTCTGGGATACCTTCATAAACAAAAATCTTATTTCCATAATTCATACAGCTGGCTGGCATTTATTGGCACGTCAGGTGCAATGGGGACATTTCAGGAACATTAACATGTACAGCATCATTTGTCAACAAAGCAACAATGTAAGCAAATCGTTCAGAACTCATACAGATTTACAGCTTTCTCTGCCAGCTGCTAATTACGGTGTGCTCTGCCTATTTGGTATGGTCTTTTTTATTGGAAAATGACAAAGGGGTTATGGTATCCCAGTTTGGAATATAGATGCGTTTTTAGTAATAATGTGAGTGGTAATATGACTACACAGCCTGGAGTTTTGAGCCAGTTGAGCTAGTCTTATAATTGACCGATTTTGATTGATGAAGGACAAAGAGAAATTCACAGTGATATTTACTTACTAAGTCACCTCTGCAAACAAAGAAATAATAAAATACCTGAGCACCAAAAGAAGTATCCTTGCTTTAATATTCTTTTTTCCTACCAAATATGACAGGGAAAACTCAATCCTCACTGAAAACCTGTTCTTTTTATTGAGTAATGTTTAGCAAGCCCTATGTATTACAAATTGGGAAATATCATAGAATCATAGAATAGTTAGGGTTGGAAAAGACCTTAAGATCATCGAGTTCCAACTCCCCTGCCATGGGCAGGGACACCTCACATTAAACCATGCCACCCAAGGCTCTGTCCAACCCCGCCTTGAACACCGCCAGCAATGGAGCATCAACAACTTCCCTGGGCAACCCATTCTGGTGCCTCACCACCCTTACAGTAAAGAATTTCATCCTCATATCCAATCTAAACTTCCCCTGTTTAAGTTTGAACCCGTTACCCCTTGTCCTCTCACTATAGTTCCTAATGAAGTGTCCCTCCCCAGCATCCCTATAGACTCCCTTCAGATACTGGAAGGCTGCTATGATGTCTCCACGCAGCCTTCTCTTCTCTAGGCTGAACAGCCCCAATTTTCTCAGCCTATCTTCATACGGGAGGTGCTCCAGACCCTGATCGTCCTCCTGGTCCTCCTCTGAACTTGTTCCAGCAGTTCCATGTCCTTTTTATGTTGAGGACACCAAAACTGCACACAATCCTCCAAGTGAGGTCTCACAAGAGCAGAGTAGAGGGGCAGGATCACCTCCCTCGACCTGCTGGTCACGCTCCTTTTGATGCAGCCCAGGATACCCTTGGCTTTCTGGGGTGCAAACGCACACTGCCAGCTCATGTTCATTTTCTCATTGATCAACACCCCCAAGTCCTTCTCTGCAGGGCTGCTCTGTGTCCCTGCCCAACCTGTAGCTGCACCTGGGATTACTCCAACCCAGGTGGAGAACCTTGCACTTGTCATGGTTAAACTTCATCAGGTTGGCATCAGCCCACCTCACAAGCATGTCTAGGTCCCTCTGGATGGCATTCCTTCCCTCCAACGTATCAACCGAGCCACACAACTGGGTGTCATCGGCAAACTTGCTGAGGGCTCGCTCAATCCCACTGTCCATGTGACCCACAAAGATGTTGAGCAAGACCGGTCCCACCACTGATCCCTGAGGCACACCACTCGTTACTGGTCTCCAACTGGACATTGAGCCATTGAGCACTACTCTTTGCGTGCGGCCATCCAGCCAGTTCTTTATCCACCCAGTGGTCCACCCATCAAATTGGTGTCTCTCCAACTTAGAGAGAAGGATGTCATGTGAGACAGTGTCAAAGGCTTTACACAAGTCCAGGTAGATAATGTCAACTGCTCTACCTCTGTCCATCGGTTCTGTAGCCCCATCATAGAAGGCCACCATATTGGTCTGGCAGGATTTCCCCTTTCTGAAGCCATGCTGGGTGTCACCAAGCACCTTGTTGGTTTTCATGGGCCTCAGCATGCCTTCCAGGGGAATCCGCTCCATGAGTTTGCCAGGCACAGAGGTGAGGCTGACTGGTCTGTAGTTCCCTGGGTCATCCATTTTCCCTTTCTTGAAAACGAGGGTTATATTTCCTTTTTTCCAGTCGTCGGGAACTTCACCTGACTGCCATGATTTTTCAAATATGATGGACAGTGGCTTAGCAAATTCATTTGCCAGCTCCTTCAGGACCCATGGATGGATTTCATCCAGTCCCATGGACTTGTATACGTTTAGGTTCCTAAGATGGTCTCAAACCAGAACCTCTCCTCCAGTGGCCCCAGCGTCTTCATTCTCACTGTCCCTGTGTCTGCCTTCCAAGACTTGGGTGGTATGGTCAGAGCATTTTCCGGTGAAGACTGAGGCGAAGTCATTAAGAACCTCAACCTTCTCCAAATCCAGGGTAGCCAGTTCTCCCGATGGCTTCTGGAGAGGGCCCATGTTGTCCCTCGCCTGTCTTTTATTTGCAATGTACCTATAGAATCCCTTCCTGTTATCCTTAACATCCCTAGCCAAGTTTAATTCTAAGTGGGCCTTAGCTTTCCTAACCTGGTTCCTAGCTTCCTGGACAACATCCCTGTATTCTTCCCAGGTCACCTGTCCTTGCTTCCACCTTTCATAAGCCTCTTTTTTCTTTCAAATTTTCCTCAGCAGGTCCATTTGAACACTACTGAATCCACTTTGATAAATAAGAAATAAACTTTCAGTAGTTTAAACAATGTTAAGTTTAAATAAAAGCCAACAATACCACCTGTAAGGGCCAAAATATGTGTTAATTATCTACTTTCAACATCCTCTATTCTGTCTGTATTTCTCTCCCTTTAGTTTTTGAGTGCGTGTGTTTATGAATGTATGTGTCTTTGCAAGTTAATGACAGCAAGTCAGTCTACTTTTTATTTCCAGGCTTCAGCCAGTTTGCATTTCAATCTCATAAAATTATAATTAGTGGAGCTTTATTCTTCAAATGTATAAATTAAATATGCTTTCATAATGATTATACCTGTTATTCAGCCAAAGGTAAGAGGATTCTATTAGCTAAACGCATATTAAGACACCTAATAAAATTCAGTATTCAGTTCTAACTCTTAGTTTCAGTTCATGAACAGTAACCACTATTTTGAGTTAAGATCTTGACCATTTATTTTAAAGAAAAAAGTAATTAGACCATATTATGGATTAATCTCTTGCCAATTTTCATTTTTTAAGTCAAAGTAATTTTAGATTTGGGAACTACATAATTTTATGCAAAGGAAGTATGTTTTGCCAACCTTATTAAAATCTTTAAGGACTGTATTTCTACAAGCTTCCAAAAATTATCCCACAAAAATGTGTGGGTGCACCCATCTGTAAAAATGAATGGGCAGCTAGGAGCATAATTATCCAGTTTTGCACATGCAAATATAGGGGTTTAAGCACAAATTAGCTGACCCCCAGGTTCCGCTGGTGCATTTTTGTGAGCTAATTAATAATATTTCCTTCAATTCAATAATACAGGTTAAAATACCCAAAGATTTTTGGAGAAAATAAGAACTTTTCTCTAAAATATCACAGATCACTAAATTCTTTGAAAATGCTACTGATACAACAATAAAATGAGGTATAGCTTAGTACCAGTATTTGGGTATTGTTATTGTTTTAATGACTATATGATTTTTCACTATAATAAACATTATTGGCTCCAGCTCCTGAGAGGCTATTGTCTGATGATGCTTCTCCAGAAGCAAAATGCTCGTGTTCCTAAAGGAAGAGCTGCTGCACCAAGATTATAGAAACTTGACCATCAATCTAACTCTCTAAGACCAATCTTCCGAACAGAAGTTATTCTGTATTAGAAGCAACTTACCCATCTGGAAGAACAAAGATGTTTGCAAATGTTGAAATGACTGACTGGTAGCCAATGCTGAAAAGAAAGAAAGTTAAAAACCGAAGTACTTCTGAGGTACCTGGCCTTGATTTCGTATCTGGAAACATAAAATACATTGAAGAGCTCTTTGAAACAATGAGGAAGTTCACTGGCACCATGGTTTTGTGCTCCCCACCTGCTGATGCTGTCACCCACCACCACCCTGGCAGGCTCATTGCCCACACAGCTGCACAGCAGTTTTTGAGGAAAGGGAAACAGTTGTAAAGTTTCTTGAACAATAGATGGAAATTAATGGTTGCAGCGCCTCAGTAGTAATTGTGTGACTATTCTGGAAGAGCAGGCTGTTTGGGAAGGGGGTGAGCTATGGGGTGAACCTGGATAGGCATTTTGTGGGGTGGCTGAGGAAGCCAGAAGTGAGAAGAGATGAGACATAGGGCATTTGAGGGAATATGAGTTTCCTGGATGTGGGACTGTAGTGTGCCTTTGCACTGCTATAGGGATTTATGGATAATGAGAAAATAAACAGTTAACACAGAGCTTTAAAAAACAAGGCTTATGACCCCTGAACTTCACAGATATCCCCAATATAGTGCCCAAATGTAACAGTGCTACTGAAAGTCCTAATGCTCCAAGACCAGTTGATGGAAAACTAACTTTATACTGTAATTCCAGATAGTTTGAGTTTATTATTTGTGAAATTTTTCCATTTGTGTTCACGTCTTTGTACACCTGAAGAGGAAGTTTAGGCATTCCTTGATCCATAGAGATTGCCTTTCTTCCTGCTCCTTTTGATTCCATTTGCCTAATAATAATGGACATTATCTTATATCCATATATAATTTTATTATGTCACTAGTATTGCAAGAAAAGGATGTTCTTTTCAAACATTGTAATGCATTTAGTATTTCACTAGTCATCAGTTAAATCAATTTTTCCCTTTATTGGATCTGAATTATAAATCAACTAGTCATTGTATGGGATACTGTATATGAATGTACAGTATATCATTATGATGTATCCTATAATAATATCTCTTAGACATGAAAACTAAAGATGGTGGTTTAAAGTGCTGAGAGAGAAAAAATTGGAAACATCTGTTAGTAGGAAGTAGAGAAGACTTTTCATTAAAGTTTGTCAAGTGTATTTGATAGGAAGAACACACTGAGATATATTCTCCCACCCCTTACATCCACCCTGATATCCAGAGTGTTTTTCTATCATCTAGTATAGAGAAGGCAATATTATCAGAGGCACTAAAAAGCTAGCTCTGTACTTTGGGTAAGGCACAGTACAGTAGCTCAAGAAAACCAAGGCCTAGGGCAGAGAGAGGATTCACAAGTTTCATGGGAAAAGAGATGTTACAATATGGTCTGTGCTGGTCTTCATTTGTGCAGGGGTGATGACAGCTGTTTTACTCTTAAAGTCAGTATGTCTTGTATGGAAGAAGTGGTGTAGGAGAGTTTTGGGTTAAAGCTCTTTTATTTTCTACTGTCCCCTACTTGCAAGAAGAAGACAACATAATTTTTTTTTTTTTTAAAAAAGGGAAAGAGGAAGACAAAGACATTTGGGAGTCAAAGGTATTTGGAGGCATCTAGTTAGGAGATTCCACCACCTGAGGTAGTGTGGAGGAAATGGAAAGAAAAAAAAAGTGGCAAAAAACTTCCTGGATAACATTGTTTAGCTTAATTGTACAGAAATTCATTTAAGCAGACATAATGTCTACATAAGATCAAGAAAGGCCATTTTACATGTACACAGGTGTCGTGGTTTAAGCCCAGCTGTAACTCAGAAAAACCACACAGTCTCTGGAGTCTCCCCTCCCCTTCCTCCCCTCTACTCCCAGAGGGATGGGGAGGAGAATCAAAAGAATGTAACTCCCATGGGTTGAGATAAGAACAGTCCAGTAACTAAGGTATAACACAAACCACTGCTGCTACCACCACTAATAATAATGACAAGGGAAATACAAGGGAAGAGAATACAACCGCTCACTACCTGCTGACTGAGCCATGAACTAACTCTTTCAGGTTCCTGCCCCCAGTTTTTATATCCTGGGCATGACGTGCTGTGGCATGGAATACATCTTTGGCTAGTTTCTGCTTCCTCCCGGCTCCTCCCTGGCAGAGCATGAGACTCAGAAAGTCCTTGCTCAGAGTAAACATTACTGAGCAGCAACTAAAACCGTCAGTGTTATCAGCGCTGTTCCCAGGCTGAAAGTCGAAAACACAGCACTGCACCAGCTACTAAGAAGGAGAAAACATGACTGCTACTGCTGAACCCAGGACAACAGGGACAGTACTTTGTGGGATTGCCCTCAATAGGGATTCTGTCAGTACCAAGCTGACTGGTTGGCTCTGTCTTTGCAAACCCTGCTCAGTTGTGGGTGCTGCCAGCCCCACATTGGTGCAGGAGCTAGAGTGGGCACTGGGAGGAAAACACAATAGTTACATGCTCATCCCTTTCACATGTCATTTCTGCACACTACCAGAGGCATCTATGCATGTGTGCTGGTGTCATACTCACTTTGTAACTGCTCAGGCACAACGTGAAATAACTTCTGCGTCCCTTGGAAGAGTACCATAAGCACAGCATGCAGCTTTTGCAGCTACCCAGATGCAGCATGGGTAGCTCATGCATCCTCCTGCAGGTGTAAGAGCTTAAAAGACACTATCTCACCTTGCCTTTGCAATCTTTTCCCATTTCTTCCCACACTGAGTGGTCTCTGAGCCCTGTTGTTTCCATGATGATATGCAGAACCATAAAATCAGATATAGCAGCTGCAGGACCCAGTGCGAATTACCCCCAAGCCAATAGAGAACAGAATATTGCTTATTGATTTGGCCTAGTCTGTTGTGTAGTTGATGGAGAACAAACTAATACAAATAAAATGAATCAATTGGACGGTGGCTGTGGGCCTCAGTGAGTCACATGAAGTAGGTTTCTGATATCCTTTATCATCACGCACAGCCAGTGAAACAAGAGTGCTACTGTCTTCTGCTGGCGCAGAGAGTTACCTCAGGCTATTCGGAAAAATGCTTTTTTCTTATTTTTAGACCTGAATCAGCCCATGCTAGTAAACGTATTCTTGTGAATACAGATCCTACTTTGTTGTAATGCCCATGGGAAAGCGGTAGTGTAACCTGTTTGGATGCAGCTGCAGACCACCTGTAGAGAAAGTCAAATTAGGGAGAGACCCCACTGTTCTTTGCATTAATGCTTTTTGTGTTGTGGCTTGACTCCCCTCTCCCTCCCCCTTCTATGTATCTTTCTCAACCTTGGAGATAGAACATTTTAAGACCTTCTGTCCCTTTAAGGCATCTAGTGATTGAAAGAAGATTTGAAAGACTGCAAATAACTCCCCAGTCACCAGAGACTGATAGTGTGCAAGGAGTCTTTAACACTTTTAGGATGACTTTTACTCTTGGTCTTCTTGCAGATTTGGGGGGTGTTGGATGGGGGTGGGGTGTTTTGTTTTGTGCTTAAAGGGCACATTTACATCTCCCTCAATTAATCTGCATGTTAGGGAAATCTAACTTTTGAATAAAAAAAAAATGGTTTTCAAGAATTAAAGCCCTAACTTGCCACACTTTTTGTTCCATTGTGTCTAAATAAAAGACCTGACAAACAGACGAAAATGGAACTCTAAATGCAGTGACTGCACATCCTGCATATCCACACGAAAACATGTATATTTGGCTGATCCTGCTTAATGACACCGGAATTCCCTTTGCATAGAGATTTGTCTGAGTTCAGGACAGAGGCATAGTTAGGCATGTAAACCAACTGTTTTGAGGAGATTATGTGTCCTAGGTATGAGAAGTGGTTTAGTTAGTTCTGTCAGTTGCAACCTCTTAACACTCTCGGTGTCAGCAGCATGTAAGTACATTAGGCTTTTATTCATTTACCAGGTAGTATTTTGTTGCATACTGATGCAATATTCTACCTTATGACACCTAAAAACTGCCTGTAATGAGCATTTCATTTTATTACTTCTTTTCACTCCATTTCTTCACAGATGAATCCCACTGTTTTACTAACCGTTGATGTACTAGTTAACACAGACAGAGTTTGTAGATGGAAGTAATGTCATCAAGTGTTGCCTCACTTTAAATTCCTTCCTCTCGTTGCTGGTATCAATGTTCACTTTAAAGACACTGATGATACTGAATTAAATTTGTATTTATGTGTAGGGTCATGTGTACTTAAAGAAGTTTCTGTGTAACTTTTCCCTAATTGAAATTAGATTGAAGTGTTGCTGTGTACACTGCGACTTAATGGTGACAACGTTGAGCCAGCTTCGAAGCTCAGATGCATGGCACGCATCCCAAGAAATCTGCTATGATGCTCCCACATACATCTATGCATATTTTTATGGTACAAGAGACATAAGGTGTGGAAAAGGAGCAGTCTCTTTAAGGGGGATGTGGCAACCCTATCTGCCAGTCATCTTGCCTCTGCTGTTCTATTCCTTTTACAGCCATTCTGCCTTTCTGGTATCTACAACATCTTTACATACGTGTTTAATGTCTGCACAGCTATTGAAATCCATGGGAAATTGAGAGGGCATAAGGGTAATGGACTAGTAACACTGTTCCTTTGTAAAAATGCTTTTTGTCTGATTTGGGGATGGATTGCTTGCTGATGAATGGCCATCTTATACTCTAGATAACATAATATATGGCTGACATGGTCTGCAAACCATTTTGGGAATCAGCCTGAAGCTGTGAATGAGAGGGCCCAGTGCTGCCATTGGCTATTATGAGATTTCACCATGAAATAGCTGCATCACTGTATTTTGACTCAGTACAAGAAGAGACTGGTGCACCCTCTTCTCCATAACACCTATGTAGAACACGGAAAAATAACTTCTCACTGGGAGAAGTGTTTTGACTGGGAGCTTAATTTATAGTGGCTCATAGAATTGCAGTGTGAAATAAGCAATGTCCTTGAACATTTTTCATGCTCTTCTAAGTGACTCTTTAGAAAGTGTTGGTTTCCCTTGTAAAAATCATCGAACTTTTTCAAAAAGAAATACTAATCTAGACTAGTAATCATCACAGTGCTTTAAATACTAGAGGATAATTAGTGACATGAATTAATTAAATGCATTTCAGGTATAATAACAAAGTTAAGGAAAATTGCCAAATTTTGCTAAAGCTCCAGAATTTAACTACTTTGTGTTGCATACTGTTTTAATGACTGTGATTTAAAAAATATGCATAATTCCAACGAGATCACATGTTTCACATAATAAAAATTACTGTGACATAAAATAAATATTTTTTTTAAAAGTACTTGTAATATCAAAAAGACTGTGAAGTATTAGCCATTTAATACAAATTTATCTTTTCTTGCAGATGATTACATTTTCATTTTAATTGCTCGCATTTCCCATTCTGATCTTAATGTTTTATAATAATGAAGACGTGCCACAAAGAAAAAAAAAATTGTTAGTTAACAGTCTTCAGAAGTCCTAATTTGGCCAATGTGTTCTGCTGCAAAGTCTTGGAATGCTGTCTTCCAGTTTCAAAAGTGATCTTATTTGGCTTCCCAGAAACTATTATGCCTGGAGGATGCCATGAGAACAAGGGCTGCCTTGTTAACAAGTAGAAAAATCTCAAACCCAAGATAGGATCCTGATATAAATAATAATTTAGATGCACAGAGCTATGTTCACAACCACAGTAATGTAATTCATTTACATCTAGTTATTACTTATCTCCACCCGAACTACTAAGTTCAGGAATGCAGCTGCCTTGTGACTCATGGGGGTTAGGGAAGAATGACATCACCAAATTTAAGCACATTACCATGCTGACATAGTGGCACCTTGTTTTCCCTTCTGCAGATAGAGAGAGGATTGTGTACTACCCCCCATTCTTCCAAAGAATACCTTTTTTCCCCTTTCAAGCAGCTGCTATATGAAGGGTTGCAAATGTCACTTCAACTAATGATGAATGATGCTTGACCCTTAGACCTGTTACTATGAATTTTATGCAATGCTAAATTAATATGAAAGATCTCTGCTAGAAGACTTGAGCTATTATGCATGCAGCATAAATGATATGTTAAACAATCCAAATTTTTTTCTCATAACCATGGTAAAATGCAGAGCTGCTTTAACATTTTGATGTGTATTTCCAGTTAAGATTAGTATCTTTTAGCTCTAAAAATATTTTTGGTAAGCAAATCAGTTTGTGAAAAACATTGTCAAAAGGGCAACTGGCCCACATGTCTTTGTTGTTCGCGTTTGAATATAATTAATTATGTAAAGCAATAGTTAGTGGGAGCTGAACAATTAAAAGAATCTGTCAAATAGTTGCACGGAAATTACTAACTAATTAAACTACCGGTCTTTTATTGTTTTAGGAAGCAGTACAGAGTGTCATTATTTTATCTCATAAGTTCATTATTATTGCATATCACATTTTTCAAGCAATATATGCTTCCAAGTATACTAATACATAAATAAGCCTCCCGGTAATGTCACAGTGTGCAAAAGTGTTTGAAATAAAAACACCTGTTTTAATTGGTATTCAGATCTGTGCAGTTAAAATATGATAATCCTCTTGCAGTTACATGACATTCTTAAAGCTTTGAACTTCCATCTGTATCTTATATTATGATGTTTCAGGATTGTCGTGAGTTAATTATGTTAACTTCGGAAACATTTTTTGCATTTAGAATAAAAAACTTCAGCTTGAGTAGCCAGGAAAGCAGATGCTATCTTTCTTGTCAACTGCTCTGTTGTGCATTGACTTGAAACTTTTTATAAGATTCTGTATCCAAAAAGAAGTATAAATCTGCATTTACTTGAAACATTAATCAATATTTTAATACATTCAGGTACCTCCCATAAGAAATATATCTCATATTTTATGTTGAAATCCTCCTGTTATTGCAAGTCCATTCAAAAGACTAATTTGAAGAATTTGACTAATTTGAAGAATAGGAAAAATCCACACAGTGTAAAGTTTAAAATTTGTTTCAAAGTACGTGTTTTCTCTCTTGAAATATGTGTGTGTAAATTTAGGTGCAATAAGAGGAATTGAAAATATCACAACTAGAATGCACATCCAGGTAAACCTTGCAAAACGGAAAGGCAGGTACAAATATTTTGTTA
Source organism: Amazona ochrocephala (assembly GCA_039720435.1). Classification (NCBI taxonomy): domain Eukaryota; kingdom Metazoa; phylum Chordata; class Aves; order Psittaciformes; family Psittacidae; genus Amazona; species Amazona ochrocephala. The sequence goes on from CM077881.1 coordinate 38,224,978, forward strand.
ATATGGCAAATCTGCATTAGGTCATACCAGAGCAAGGGAAAATGTAAAACATGGGTGTGCATGTGAGATGAAGGAAAAGGTGTGATGTTAGAGACAATTGATGGATACATGAGAGGCTGTGTCTTCTCCTTCCATTTAAGACTGCAAGGCTTGTGTGAGAAATGGAAAACATCATGCCACTGAGTCACCCGTATTTCATTACACACCTTCTTTGGCAAGGAGGAGCCATAAACTTTACCAAGTGTGTTTACATGTGCCCTGCAGTATTTATGCGTATTCCGTTGCTCGGTAAGAGAAGGTATAGCTGCGCATGTGGAATTGCACACAGCAGGATAGATGGAGTTGGGTTTTTTCCAAGCCCACAATGACCTTGAAATGTCAGCCTTTTGGTTAAAAAGACCTAGGCAAGGTCTCAAAAGTTTCTGTGTACTCAGCTCTTAATTCCACCAGTCAGGCAATTACACGTATTTCATGAACACAGGTTTAATTATAAACTTAGGGCTTCCATATTTTCAAAAGCCTCATATTTCTCAAACCAAAGTTATTTTCATTGACACAAAAATTTCAGTGCATGCACTGTGCAAGAGAAGCTAAAATATGCAGACTAACCCATGCCTGGATCAGGACATACGCCAGTATCTGATTCTCAGCTGGTATGCCTTCATGGCAGATGCAGATCTGAAGTTAAGGAATTTGTGTAAAAAAAAGAGTACTTACTGAAAATCTTACCTGTTCATGTGATTCTCAAAATGCTTAAAAATATTTGAAAATTCATGTCATTATTAGCACTATTATTTACAAAAGACATTTCTTTAACATTTGGAAGTCCTTTAGTGCACTTGAAGATATATTTGTTTCAGCAACTTATATAATCCCCTCCTGTTTAAAGTTTTGTTTTAAACACACAATTATCATCTCATATGCCCTGATTCAGTAAGCACTTAGAAGCATTCCTATCTTTAACAGCATAGCTAGTCCCGCTAATACCCAGGGAATGGAATTAGAGCTTCAGATATTAGCAAGAAGTAATGCAAATCAGAATTAAGCAACATGGTTTTGAAGTAAGTTGACTGAGGGCTTTATTTCTTAGACTTAATGTGAAAGTTTGAAAAAAAAAACAAAACAAAGCAAGCATTACTGATATTAATAATTATTTTAAAACTGCATAAAGTTTAATATTTTAGTCTGGTAACTAGAATGAATTAGGCACTGAAATAACTGAAATAACCTTCCAGTAAGGCTAATGAAGAAAAATCCTAACAGTTTTTAGACAGAACCATCAGCAAAAACATTATATATATTAGAATAAGAATAGTATTATTGTTGGGTTTAGCATCTTAGTCACATTAATTAGAATAGATTAATTAACCTTTATTGTACAATATGAGTGTTACCAAGCTGGTGATTTATTTGGATGTATCAAATTCATAATTGCATGTTTGCCTTTCATAGTGTAACTTTCAATACAGGCAAGCCTACATCTAATGTGGGACTTGGCTGCTGAAACTTACTGCCTTGTGTCTGTGCAGGAATCTACATGACATGAAGTGATATTTACTGTCCTGTATAGTATCACAGATCATATAGCTGATAGCAGATTATCATTGTTGGGTAACAATTTCAGCCAAAGTTTTGTGTACTAAGGTGGGGGAGATGGAACATGAGTTATCCTTATGACCCAAACACAGGCCTGGGTTCTCTTGCTTGTGTTTTTCAAAGCAACTCACTTTATTACTAACAGAAAAAGTAATGCCTAAAGCAAGGTGCAAATATTAAAATGCTAGTTTGAAAGTATTTAACTGTCCTTTATTTTTTAATAACTTGAATAAAGTGTCTAAATGACCTCCTCCTATCCAGAAGAGAATATGAAGAAGAAATTAAGGTTTATTGGTAAATTAAAGCCCAAATCCCATGGTTGATGAGAGATATGGTCCGTTTGAAATAGTTACAGTTTCAGACTTTCTCTTCTACAATCAGCGGGTGGAGACCAACATAATCCAATTAATTGTAATTCCCTTTTGTGGCACTGGTACAGTGGTGAATGATATAGTAAGTCCATTGAAGTCTTATCTTTGGTCAGATAATCCAAATGGATTCATATTATGAAACAGTCCTTTATAAAAGTTCTGATGAACAGAAGTATTTTGACTTTAGTGAACCAAAAGATAAATTCCATACAAAATAAAATATTTTGTCCTTGACATTTACAGAGCTTGTATATACCTGATTTCGTGTAAGAATACTTCTTTCAGCTGGTGTATTTCAAAGAGCTCTTTCATTAAATAATAATGATAAAAAAATAATAACAGAATTTGTTCTCTGGATATCCTACAAACTGGTGTGTGAGAACAGAGATTTACATGTATAGGTAATCTTTATTCTTGTAAACAGTCTTATTAAAATAAATGGTGTTAAAAATATATTGAATATATGAATTACATACTGAAAATTGTTTAATTTTCTATTTTTCTAATAAAACTATAATATTGATAAACATTACAACTGTAAACAATTCATATATGCATGTTCCTTTTCTGTATTGCAAGTGGAGTAGGGGAATTGCTTAATTTTAGCTTAAGTTTTGATCTATTTACATTTGGAAGTAATTTACATGGAGGAAGTCATAATGATCTTTATTGTTTTGTTAATTATTTCCTTTGATTATTGAAACTCACTCACTGAGGTGCAAGCTTATTGTTATTGGGGTCACTCCCAGTAATATATTTGGCTATGTGCAGTAAGTAAATATTGGGTGATATTCTTGGTTTTTGAGTTGGTTTTGGTGAGACCCTTTCAGTTTAACTGTCACTGGAGACAGGACTGATTTAATGCATTAGCAGTCTGATCCCATGCTACACATTTTGTATTTATCCATTCTTTTAAAGCTGTCCACAGCAAGCCCACGTTATGGCAGGAGTATTTTCACTCATAGCATGTTGAAATCTCATTTTTCTAAAGGATACTGAGATACCATTTGTGGGAGACAACACAGTAGACCATATATTGAGGTCAGATCTATTAAGAGAGTCTCAAAAATACTTTTTTATTTCTTTCATTTTTATTTTCCTTAAAGTGTCTGGTTGAAATTTAATACAAAGAATTTTTTACCCTTTGGAGTACATTACATATGAAATAATTTATGACCCATGAATCACAAGAAGGCAGTGAATTAGGTTTCAGATAAGTCTGCCAAATATTACAAAACATTGTGTACAGATTTTTGGACTATGAAAAGGCTTTTGACAAGAATGGAAATAGAAGCAGTGTTAGAAACAGCTAGAAGGGGAAGAACAGAAAAGCTACATGACAGAATCCTAAAGCACTCTGAGTTAGTACAATTAAGACAGTATGAATCTGAACATATTTTTGAACTATGAAAATGGGACAGAGACTCATTGCTTGATTCCTCTCTATTAGATCTCAAGAACGTTCAATTTGTTTAAAATATAAATTTGTGGACACAGATATATGAAGTTATGATAAAAGACCTGGCTTTTATCAGAAAAATGGGCAAAAATAAAAAAAGGGAAAAAACCTCTAAAATTAGATTGCAGAGAAGCTTACTGGAGAGTAATTACACAGTAAAAAAAATGCTAATAACAGAGTTGAAGTTGGAAGGGAAATATTTACCTTGACTAATATGTGTATACGCAACATATGACTGAGGAAGATCAAGCTGAAAGTAGAATTCAGAATGGACATTTGCCTTTGAATATTAAGATGTATTACAAAATGTAATTTCCTGATCTAGGCAAGTATTTGATGTTTGTGTTCTGCAGTCTTGGGTATATGAAACAGAAATACTAACATCCACCCAGAAAATGGAATAAAATCCATTAGCTTGCACAGAGAAATGAGAAGGTCATTAGTCTGTTTCAGAGTAAAGAGGAAAGAATAAAAAGAAAAAAACCCCAACAGAACAAAACAGATTTAACAACTAGGAAGAAACTGAAGTTACTTTTCAACAACTAAGTGGAGAGAATTTGATAGAGGACAGAATCTTACCAGTGTATGACAAATTTAATTTTCACTCAGCATAGCAATTTGATTTCTATTAGTTGCAGATCTCCCAAGCCCTCAACTGCGGATGAGAAACTTACAAAACTATAGGCAGGTATGAGCTGGGTGGGAATTCCTCCATCCTCTTCCCGTTTCTTTAAACCCTTTGGGATATCTGAGTATTTCTTTGAGCCCAAAGGGATGATTCGGTGCTGCAGGTTTCAGATGCTCAGACTACATTTACCTGCTCGTACTCTGTTAGCAAGTCATCTCTGAGTGAGTCTTACAGAAGTATGTTTATCTATAGACAGCTAATTTATTTATTCTTAGGGAGCTTTCATCTGCATTTTGAAGGGAAATATTCTAAATTTTAATCACTCCTTTTCCCATACAGAATAGTTGATTCAGCTAACTTTAATGAATTTTAAAAGCATTTTTAATTATAATTACAGTAATTTTTTGCTTCAAATCCAAATGATAGAATATGTCAGGTCAAAGCTAATATTGCTGTCATCTAACCCAGTTGCCGGTATTGGCAGTGGACAACTATAAGAGTATCTTAGTGATGATACCAATTTCTGGCTACCAAAAGTATTCTTCTTTCAGGACCACTGTATATGTTTATGCTTCCAATTTCAAACAACTAATAGCATAGACATTTCCCAATGCAATGGCATCACTAACTGACCACTTTTCTAAACCTTTGAAATACTCTGCATGCTTTCATGATATACCGTTTCTGAACTTCTCAAATGTACTGGATCTTCTTCACAGAAACAATGAGATAGTTCATCCCTGTCTTACTCTGTGGACTTCAGTGGAACTACGTGAGGATGAATATGACCCAGTGTACTTAAGTACAGATACCTTTTTTTTATTTTTTTGTTTGGCACAGTTTGAGATTTAAGTTAACAGTACTTTGTTGTTCATGCATGCCCCAGGTCAGCCAAATATCATTTCAGAGAACTGAAATAAACAGCACTCCAAATGTACATAGAGATTTTCTGCTTTTTAACTTAGATTGCTGAGTAATTTGTGCCTAGGCTACATGGAAATGGGCACTCAAGTAATAAAGAAATGCTCAGGCATTATAACACCATGGTTTAAAATATCTGTTAAAATGGCATGATGTGTTCCTCTAGTAAAGAAGGAGTAATGCATGCAAGCTTTCTTTTGCTGTTATATTCTTTGTAATTCATCAATGGTATTGTTGGATGGATTAAGCAGAAGCTACTTAGAAATACATTGTAGATGAAATTTAATGATTTGCTAATCTGACTTTTTTTTGTTTGTTTGTTTAAACACCCTTGGAAGTGAAGGACTGTGCAGGCAGGACAGTGGACCTTCAAACTTAGCAAGGGAGAGAGGAAGAAGAATTGTTTAGCTGGGAGAGAACTAGCAAAAATGTGGCTGAATGAGTAAACTATTGCTTTGCACGGGTTAAGGCTTCTGCTGTACTATTTAATCAAAGTTCAAGTTATTGTATGCTTTTTGGAGTGTGTATATAAAATGCAATATTAGGACAGGATTTATTGGCAGTGGAGGAAGCTAAACATCATGTGCCGCATTGCCAAGGGGTAAGCTCCTTATCATATGATGAGCAAAAGCCTTCATCACCTCACAGCATCCCATTGCTGTCATGTCTCCGGACATGTCTGTGCTCCGTTACTGCTCTCAATTGAGTGTGATCACTTTGAAAGAATCTGTTTTCCCCATAAGGGCTGCTACGTCTTTGCACTAGTGATGAGAGAAGGTGTCGCTTTTAAAATGGGGGTACTTTCATCGAACACACATACCTTTCAGTGTGCTAATTACATTCGGCTTTAAACTGAAAGAGAGGACATTTGGATTGCATAGTAGAAAGAAATTCTTCTCTGTGAGGGTGGTGAGACACTGGCATATGTTGCCCAGAGAAGCTGCCCCATCCCTGGAAGTTTTCTAGGCCAGGTTGATGGGGCTTTGAGCAACCTGGTCTACTGCTAGGTGGGACTGAGACTAAATGTTCTTTAAGGTACCTTCCAAATCAAACCATTATAAGACTTTAGGATTCTATGACTCTGCTTTGGATCTCTGACTAGTAGAGAGTTAGCAAACAGATTATGAGATCCAATAACATCTCACCAAGGCCTTTAGACAGCTTTTTGAGAGCACAATCTCCATAGCAGACTCAGTTCTAGTTGTGTTTGCAAGAATTGCTTTTCATGTTATTCAGGGTCACTCAGGAGATGTAGGAATATATAATAGCGAAAGTGAAGTAAGACTTCTGAACGTGGTGCTCTGGGATTTAATGGCAGCATGGGCAAAAGACAACTTATAACTGGGAAAGTACTTGTATAAATTATCTTAAAAGAAAATTGAACAAGCAGTGATCTCAAATGACTGTATTTTGTTCCTAGAGATTAGTCTACATAACAGGCAGGGCATGTGGTTAGAGGAACCGCATCCATTTTCTTTCAAAACTGAGTTCTCTGTACTGCCTAAGTTGATTTTCATATTTTCTTTGTTTTTTTATCTTTCTCTGATCTTTCCATTCCTTTTTGAACAAGGATAACCTTATGATGGTATGCTTAAACCAAAGCTGAACTCCCCTTTCATTCTATTGCAGACATTGTGAGTGCCATTAAAAATGCGTGTTGCTGAAAAGACTGATTTGCTAAGAATAATAACACAGTAACACACACATTCCCTTCACAAATGTATGGTATATTGATTTTTTTTAACTAATGTCTTTGACAAGTGTAGGGACAATTTTTTTTTTCCTTAATGTGGTCTTTATGTTATCAGCCTGAGTATTAGCATAAATTTCATGGGATTTTCTGGGCATGTTTGTGTCTGTATCTAAGATACATGATATCAACTGGCAGTGATGGTTGAACTAATCAAACACTATTGACAAGTTAAAGGAAATTTTTTAGGACTGTGAGATTTTCAGCATCTTCCCAGATACAGTATCTCATGACTGAAAGCAGTCCTTGACTGTCAAGTTTAAATAGCAGATTTGGGACTTAATCTTTATGGAAGGAAAACACCCCAATAAAAAAATATGCCTGTGCAAAGTCAAAAAGTCAGGTCCTCCCCTTAAACCTCCCCTGAAATGCATGTATGTGCTTGTTTATGGCCCTATTGCCATGGTATGTCAGCGATTCCAACCAGTGGGTACCAAACATGACTCTTAACTGAACGTACTTCTATTTTCTTTTTAATTATTTTTTTTTTTACTTGGCATTTGTTCCTTCTAGCAAACATTTTTAAAAACTCTCTTATTGCTAGAGGGAAAATTGACACCCTTTGCTTTCACGATGATACATTCCTAACACGTTTCCTTGAAGAGCTGGAAATGGTGCAAAAATCTGGTAAGATAAGTCTCTATAAAGCTTTGGAAGTCAAGCATTCCACTTTAGACATTTAAGACAAATGCATGGCAAAAACAAGTTGGTTTTTTTTAAGGTTTCTACTTAAAGTTCTGTGCCAAAGCTACAGTACTTATACATTTTCTAAATGTGTTTTAAGCAATAAGTTGTACAACATTTTTAGAACATGTGTTAAGCTATTTCTCTAAGAATGAAGCTCTTAACAAAACATAAGCACTCTGCATGAGATCTTAGCAGCAAAGTGCTTAAAAGATAAAGTAAGAATTGGTACCATGGGAAGAACACCAGCTGTAGAGCACACAGGTCCATTATGAGAAGTATGGTAGTGAGTAGGGAGAAAATGATTTAATCAGAAGTAAAACCAATTTTATTATAAGGGCACGCAGGGGGTGTGGCACCATAGTGAGAGGGACATTTCAAAATATCTGACAGATTTCAACAATGTGAAAACCCACCCTGTTCTTTAAAGTGACAGTAAACCCCATCAGGTCTCTCTTTTTGATGCTATTGTTAACAGTTGACTGTTTAAAGCTGGCCTGCTAAGATGCTGTCGATCTAGTTCAATAGTGTGTGGCAAAATAAAAGGCTAATTGTTGAAATACGATCAATCAAATATGATCTCAGAGTCTAAAGAAGATCCTTTCTGGTAACCCATTTGAGATCAAATCATTATTTTTATGATTGAGGTAATTCAATTAAAAAAAAAAAAAAAAAATGAAGCTTGAAACCAAAGAAGGAAGAAAGACAGGTAACTGAAATGCACAAGTCTGCCTTTGTTCCAGCTTTGTCTTACATTACTCCAAGTTAAGAAATTGGGTTCCTTCCTTTATTTGTATACATTTCCTGAATACAGAAATTTAAGTGTTTAATAATATTTATTACATCAAAATTTAAAGGTGACTTCATTTTGAATAAGATTTATCTGTCCAAAAGTAAACTCCATAGTGAGAAAGCTATTGCACTAAAGTACTAGGGATCTGGAGTTGTGGGTGTCCATGTGTCTCAAATACTTTTACCATTTTGTTTAACATTTCAATAAAGGTGCTGTCCTTGAAGCTAACTGAATTGCTAAACATGAAATTTCAGTGACATTTTGTGATACATTACAGAATTATGTTGCTTCAAATTAATTTTTTTCAGTAATTTTTATAATTGTTCCCCAAGTTGCATTCAGACTGAAATTTTATAAATAAAAGATTCATAGCACATGTGAAAAAAGGAAACTCCAATTCTGGAGCAAGAGAAGTTGGAGAAAATGTGTGTCATGTTGGTTTTGATTAATAAGGATTTGTACTTTCCTAGAGTTTTATATGGATTATGATCTCATTGTTTTTTGTATTCTAACAGTATCACACTACCAGAATTAAAAAGAAAAAAACAAAACCATAGAAAAATAGAATAATCATCCAATCTTGTTTTATTTTTATTAGAAACTCTATTTTAGGATTTAGCTTCTTTTATATTTAAATTCCTTAGCTCAGTAAAGCTTCAAAAGAAAATGTTTTTTTGTTTGCAAAACAGTTTTGTAAGCACTTGTGGTTTGTCTTTAGTGTGTTATCATTTTTGACAGCTTTGCATAGCCTAGGTAAGCCAACAGGGGTCTGTCTAATATTGTTGCTGGGCAAATCTTCCTCCCAGAGATGAAAACCAAACAAAATATATTTCAAGCAGTAAGAAGGAATTAATATCCTTTCTCTCACAGTACTCTATTCCTTGCTGACATTGCATTCAGGCAAAAAAAAGGAGAAAAGCGTTACCCATTATTCCCTTGTACATAGCAAGGCTAACACATGTAAAGCAATAACTCATTTTCTATTGCCATGTTTAGCATATGTCTCCTGTTGGCTCAGCAAGGCCTTTAGGCCGGTCCCTTGAGCCGTCCATCGTTGGCAACTCTTAGCCCCTCGGCCTCAAAACCAATGGCTTTGAATCATGTTGAGCTGTGATGGTAATTTTCATACTGATGCATTATGGGAATAAATGCATCTGACATACTGTGTCAATGGTACTGTCTCTTTGTGTCTCTTGTTTTTTGTTAGCTGCATTCCTACAGATGGTATTCCATTGAAAATGTTCTCTTCCTACAAAAAAAAAAAAAAAAAGAGAAAAAAAACCCATGCACAGCACCAAACCTCTAGGTGCAGAAGGCTGTTAACGGTTGCTGATGATAGTAGGCAAACATTAACATAATAATTAGTGTCTTGTAATTGTTTCATTAAAACCAGTTGTTCCATTTCTCCTCGTGTTTTCCCAGAAGAGAAGCTGAATTTGGACGACAGCCAGTGGGAGGACATCCACGTTGTCACCGGAGCACTCAAGATGTTTTTCAGAGAGCTGCCTGAGCCGCTGTTCCCATACTGCTTCTTTGAACAGTTTGTGGAGGCGATAAGTAAGTACATCAGATACAGTAGAAGCTAGTGAAATAGCTTATTATATAAAAATAATAATAAACTTAAAAATAGAACAGAGGCATTTCAATTCTGACTTACCTTCCGTTATCCATGATCCTGTCTTTTTATTAGTTTTGACTGCCTTTTATCTCATGCAGCTTTTAGTTATTTCAGTGGAGAAAAAATACCAAGTTGGTGATCTATAAATTTTGCATATGCGATGTAATGGTAGCACCTAAAATGGTTTAGGAAAGGAATTAAAATGTGTATGCATTCAAAATGTGCTAGGCTGATAATCCATATATCCCCAAACATGAGAGAGACTAATAATTGTGAATCATGTTAGAAGGTGCTGTCTTTATATTAATCAGAATGAAATGTATTTTGTTCCACAAGGTTGCAGACTCTTTCCTTACAGTGATCACAAAAACAATGCAAAAACATTCATGTTCTTATTTTCATATCAACCTTTGCTTCTTTTTTTTTTTTTTTTTTTTTTTTAAGTTGACAAGCGTCAAAAGCATTTTCAAAGTCCAAGGCATTTATTCTGTTACACATCTTGAGGTTTGTGTGCTGCAAGCCCTCTCTGTATTTAATATGCATAGGTGTATTCTGTAAAATTATCAGCTTGGAAAAACTTTACTAAAAAAAAGAGTGATTTGGGGGTCTACTTCTTTCAGAAAAAGGGACGATAGGAAGGGGGAAAGAAGAGGGACAGCTCAAAGTGAAAAAACCTAGTAGGAGATTTATTAAAGATCCAAAAGAGAAAATTCTCTAGGAAGAAAACAAACCAAAAAAAGTACTTAGAGATCTGTTTTCTGAATGATGGGCATGCATATTTTCCATTACTGTTAATGAGAGCTGTGTGTGCACATGCGCAGCTGTCAGAGAATATGAAACTCTTAATGTACAGCTCACTTTGATTCTATATTCATAGGAGTCTTTAGTTCAACTAAAGCTTTTCCAGACCCAGCATCAGATATGATGAGGCTAAACACATCTCACAAGATCTTTCCCTTCTTGGTTATTTAAAGATGCGGTGTAATATAATGCACAAGGTAAAGATATGCATTACCTGAAAGTTTACTCTTGGTAGCTTACTTTCTTCTTCTTTCAAAGGAAACTAGGTGGAGAACATCATCTCTCTAGTTTAAGTTGTTGTTGTGGAATCCCAGCAGTGCTAAAAGGGAAAAAACAGCAAAGGATTTCTTAGATGTTCACTGTCAGTGTCTGCGATGAGTTGGGAGAAGATGTTTATTGAAGCACCAGAACTTGAACATGCCCTTTGGATGGTTCTCCATCCACCTGCTATGCCCTCTTGGAAAGAACAAGACACAGTGCCTTAAGTAGATGCAGACAGTTCATGGGGCACAGCATGGCAAGCCATTCATGTCTCTTCATACGCACTTTATTCTGCAGTTGAGTGTTTAATACCTACCCTCTGCCATCATCTCTTTCTCTTCCTGATAATTCACCATCACACTGGTCTTCTGGGGCTATAGTTCTCCTTCCCCTTATTTTCATTGCCCTTTCCATAACTTTCCATTGCCCTTTGGTGGACGCTTTGGCTGAGCAAACATTATTATATTCTGAAGAATGTTATCAGGACACCATGATCCCATCCTTGGTATTGTCTTATGGTCTCATCTTCTCTACTAATGTCCAAGTCAGGGTGATTTGAAAACCTTTGGTGGCCCAGTGGAGAGGTTTTTGATAGTAAAAATAACAGGTAAAGAATAATAGACTTGAATATTAAGAGTTTGAAAGATTGTCGGGAAGAGATTGTCCACTAAAACGTTAATATTCATGAGTGAGAAATTAATGTCCCTTTCTCCTATTTGAACTGCTATTCATTCTTATGATTTTGAGAGCCATTGTGCACACTGATAAGCTAATGAACAGTCATTTATAGAGGGATTTTAAGACCGTTTATTCCTAGGGAGAAATGCTAGCACTCTTAAAATATGCTTCACACTATTTCAAAACCCTAATTCTTGTTGCTTGCTTTACTGCACATCAGGGTGATTTCTACCTAATCCAACTGTCTAAATTAATCTATGATTTCCAATCAATCTTCTCCTTATTTGGCCTTCACTGCCACTGTATCTACAAATCTGTATTCTTACCGACTCTACTTCAAAAAACGTCCACAAAGAACAATTAGGTGTTTTCAGGTTTTATGGAGCTCTCTTACTAGTCCTGAGGCAAAGTAAAAAATCTCTTTTCTTCAATATCATTTCCATTGCGGCTGATTCGTTGGCCACTTTGTGCTAGTTCCTCTGCCTGGTCAGTAGTGAGCTGCTAGAAAATTTCCTTTCTTCTTCAGTTTGATGAGAAAAATAGGCTGTTGTAGTGTCCATTCCTCAAAAAAGGGAATTATTAGCATTCAGAGCACGGGAGTGCAGTACCGTTAGAAGGAGTGTTTAATAATGCCAGAACTAAACCAACCTGATGATGGCTAGGAAAAAGGTAATTAGGACACAATCCCACACTGCCACGATGATTATATCTTTTGTCCAGCACTGAACATCCCTTAATCAGAGTAATACATTTGGTAAGTAAGATGAAGTGGTCTAAAAACTTTTCTGTAGTAGGTAGTAACAAGTTACCAATAATATTTCTTTGGGATTTAGTCATTTAGCTGCAAGTTTCAGGAGGAATGAGTACCCAGGAGGTGCAATGGACTCCTTATGTTGATGTTATTTTGAAAGTTATGAGAAAAAACTCTATAGCAAGCTTAGTATTACTTTTCCTAGACAATGCCATTTTAATTAACATCTCTATTATGTTAATGGAAACAAAATTTCAGAGTACTGTGTATTAGGCAAAGTGCTTACTCTCCACCTTCAATTTCCCCTATAAATAACTCTGGATATGGACATAATATTCAAACAATTTAAATATGACTAGAGTATTAGAAGATAATTCAGGGCATTATAGAATCTCAGAATTCTGTTTGCCAGGCTAAAGCTGGATAACTACTGTTCATATAACTTATGTCAGAGAATTTGTAATGGAATAAATATATAGGCCACAGGACCTCTGACCTAGTACTTATTTTGTTTCTTTTGGATTTGGGAAGCAGTATTTTTCAAGGACTTTGTCTGTTATATTACTGGCAAGTCATTTTGTGGTATTTTGGATGAAATATGCACTTCTAAATTGTGCCCAAATGCTGCTATGAAGTCAAGTTCAGCCACACTTAAATTACTTAGCACCACAAATAGTTCTATTGATTTTCTGAAAGATCAACAGACGTGGTTCAACAGATTGTCTGCAAGTAAGATTGTGCTTCATGTGAGTAAGGTGGTAGAAGTGCCAATAACTGAAGCACTTCATCAACTTATTTACTGCCATTCAACCCCCATGGCCATACAAACTTATGCCAGGACTTCAGCCACTGAAACAAAAAAATCTTCACCCAAAATCTGCTAAGAAATATTAGAAGTTAAATGTGTTAATTGATAATAAATTTTTGTTTTAATTGAACTAGATTTCTTGAAAGGTCTCAGACAGAAGGCATGGAAAAAAGAAATTGTTCTACTGTCATGATTTAAGCCCAGCTGGTAACTCAGAACCATGCAGCTGCTCTCACTCACCCTTCTCTATTCCCCCCTCTGGGTGGGATGTAAAGGAGAATCAAAAGAATGTAAACCACACGGGTTGAGAAAAGAACAGTTTAATAACTAAAGTATAATATAAATAATATTAATAATGATAATGATACGGGAAATAACAAGGGGGGAGAATATAAAAATGAAAAGGAATATAAAACTAAAGAATATGATGCACAATAAAATTGCTCACCACCCAACAACCAATACCCAGCCTGACCCAAGCAACAACAAGTCCCTTCCAGGCAACTCCCCGCAGTTTATATACTGGGCATGAAGTGCTGTGGTATGGAATACCCCTTTGGCTAGTTTGGGTCAGGTGTCCTGTCTCTGCTTCCTCCTGGCTTTCTTTGCCCCTCCTCAGTGGCAGAGCGTGAGAGACAGAAAAGTCTATCAGAGTTAGCACTACTTAGCAACAATTAAACCATTGGTTTAATTGTTATCAGCAATGTTTTCAGAGTAAAGCCAAAACACAGCACTGTACCAGCTACTAGGAAGGAAAATAACTGCTACAGCTAAAACCAGGACACCTACTACAGTCTTCAGTGCAATTATGGCTGACATCCACAGAATTGGGAATATTGAAATACAGACTAGTCCTTCCAGATTTTTTCAGCTGTAGAAAGCTGTATAAACTATGCATCTCTACAGACAATGCATCTGTCCAACAACAGCTACAAAAAATCCCCACTGATATTCCACAAAGGAAAATTCCACCCTGTTCCCAAAGCTGTAACATCTGTCTCTGGTTTGGAAGGCTTGAGTTCAGGTCTTTGATTTTCTCTGCCACAGGTTGGAAATATTACTACATTGGAAAGATTTTTTCAATGAGGTCTAGTGATTATGCCTTCGTTTCAGTTCTTTATCTCCAATATGAATGTAATATGTGTCATGTGAATACTGTAGATAAATGATTTATCGTTTAAAATGCACACACAGACACACATGTGTATATTCACATATATACTCTAAACAGAAAATCTTTTTCCAGAATTATAATTATTTTGCAGACAGTTTTCTGAATGAAGGTATCTGTTACTGCTGTGGGTTTCCCACTTAAAGCAAATGAATACAGAAATGAGATTAATAAAAATGTAGAGTTGGAAAATCAGTCTTTCAGGCATTCAAGTTGAATCCACAACCTTATATGAGGTATCTCAGGCCTCAGCATAAGGAACAGGAAACATGGAATCCACATCAGCCACCAAGTCCCTGGAGAAGGGACAGTATGTGTCTAGTACCAGATCTAGTTAGCATGTGTGGCTTAGGTCCTGGCAATCCCCTCAAGGGTCAAGCTTGACCAGACACTTAGGCAAAGTAACCCCCATCTCTAGAGCGCAAGCTTTTCAGCTCTGGCAGAAAAATAATCATTCCTCTACGTAGGGAGAAGTAAAGCCATAGGCATCTAAAGTTCTTTGAAGGCCACAACAGTAGCATCTAATTAACTTATGCACCTTCAGAGACAGATGGCAGCTGAATAAGCCTTTTCAGAATCATAATGGTGCATAGACACTACCTAAGGTTCACGTTAAATACTTATATAATCTGGGGGGATTTTATCAAGATCTGGACTTTTTTTTTTTTTCTCAGATAGACCATTAACACTTTTTTCAAGTGATTTCACACATATTCTCTCGATATACCGTTTAGGATCTCCTGGTGCATGCTAAGCAGAATTTCTAATCTCTTTTCTATCAATCCTAAAATGTTAAGTGTTGCCCTACTACATGGGACCTGATAATGGTTGTTTAGCATCTTACATATAGAATCATAGAATAGTTAAGGTTGGAAAGGACCTCAAGATCATCGAGTTCCACTCGGTGGATAAAGAACGGGCTGGATGGCCGCACGCAAAGAGTAGTGCTCAGTGGCTCAATGTCCAGCTGGAGACCAGTAACGAGTGGTGTCCCCCAGGGATCGGTGTTGGGACCGGTCTTGTTCAACATCTTTGTGAGTGACATGGACAGTGGGATTGAGTGCGCCCTCAGCAAGTTTGCCGATGACACCAAGCTGTGTGGCTCGGTTGATACGTTGGAGGGAAGGAATGCCATCCAGAGGGACCTAGACATGCTTGTGAGGTGGGCTGATGCCAACCTGATGAAGTTTAACCATGCCAAGTGCAAGGTCCTAGAGCTTTATAACTTTTTAGGTTATTGAAAGATATTAGATAAAAAAAGTTATTACAGTTTTGCTGGTATGAGGTACTGGTCTTTACTGGTCTTGTCTGACAAAGTCTATGATGATAAGACAGCAGATCAATAAACTCTTCTTTCATAAGAATGACAGACTTTGTTTATACCCACAAAAGCTAGCAGTGGGTAAACAGTAGTTGTTAGTCCTTTTCATGTTGGTCAGTTGTCTTCATCTCCATGATGCCTGGCATCAGTAATACAGGTTTTCTCTGAGCTTGGCCACTAGTTCTGCTTCAGAGAGGTCCCCCAAGAACTTGCTACCTGTGTGACTTGAGACAGCATGTCGCAGAAACTCACATCTATCTGGGCAATGATCAGGCTTTGGTCTTCAGCAGGCCATAGAAAATTTTGCACTGAATAATGCAATTTTTGAGGAGTTTGAACAGAAGCTGTATGCATGAAAATCAGAAAAAAAAAAAAGCCAACACAAAAAAACTGTGTCAGGAGGCAATAAACAAATTTAGTCATCAATATATAATCATGCTTGAAGAACAGAGCCACACTGGTTGAAAACAGCGTAGCAAGAACCTGCTCTGAACTACTATGCAGTGTTATGAAAATAGTAGCTGGGAAACAGAAAGGAAGTAAATACATTCATTTATTCTGACAGTCATAACATCCTTGTATCATCTTGGTGGAAAGTTACAAAAGATGCCTAAAGAGATTTTCAAAAGACTTCTAAAGAAACCTCACTCGAAGCTTACAAAGAACAAGGCTCAAGGCCAACTCATCTTGGAAAGACAAGTCAGCATATTGCACTGTAAGAAACCCATGACAGTCTCTTAACATCATCATGTAATAGGTTCCTGAGAAACCAAATCTTATCAGTCTCTGGCATTATGCAAATTTCTGTCATAATCTCAATCTGTGGGCTTCGAGTCCTAATCAAACTGCCTTCAGATTCACAGTTGGCGAGCCTCCTATTGAAATTGCTTTCCTATCCTACATTTACTTGTCTAAGGAAGTTTTGGGTCTTGGCATGGCATCAGAAAGTCTCGATTTCATGTGAGCATTTTGATTTGTAAACAAGTCCAAGGTCAGTAGACCATATCTAGCATAATAAATTGTAATTAATACCTTTTTGACCGAATCTAAATATCAGAAGGCAGTAGAAATCCATTAACTAATGTGAACAGGACAAAAAATGTGTCGAAACAAGTAGTATTCAAAAGTAGAGGTACAACTCTAAAAGATTTAAAAAAAAAATTAGTCATTTTGTGGGTAGCATAATCTCAGGTATATTTATCTGTATAAATATATTAATGTGTTATGGTGTATCTGTAGATATATGTATTCTCTCAAGCAAAATAACACTAACAATAACAACAGAAATTCAAGAAGTAGTACTAGGTATTTTCAGTGGAAATTGAGTACTGTTAAATCCAGCTTTTTGAAACCTTATCTGAAAAGTTGTGTGAAATTCTGATTCTAGAATTATTAACTGATATTGGAATAGAAAGAAAAAACCCTTATATTTTAGAAGAGATGTTTAGATGATATATGGCTTCGAGAGGCTAGAAGCGAAGGCTTCTGATCTGTGGGTGTTAACAAACTACAGGCAAAAGGTGATCCTATGCTCTTCCTGAGTGAAACCAATAAGTAAAAAAAAAAAAATAAATAAAAAAATAGATGAGAGTTTAAACTGAAGAATTATATTCCACAAGAAAAGTGGAACAAGTACAACCTGGCTACAAATATATTTTAGCCATTTTTAACATTCCCAGCTGTAAGCTACCCTATTACGTAGTACAGGCTCTACTCAGATTTGAGCCAGTAACACAGCAGAGCTCCACTGAAGATGTAAATGGAGGCTATCATATTTGTAATAGCAGCAAACTGGTAAATAAGAGGTTCACTCCAGTCTTTCTGTTCCCAGAAGGTGTCAAGGAACAATATGCCCCAGTAACCTCCTAGTTCTCTTTCAGTGACCTTCCCTTCACAGTTGCAAACTGTTTCTGCTCCACAGCATTTTAAAATAGATCTTTCCATGTTTGGAAGCAACTGTTTAATGAAAAAAAAAAAAAATAAAAAAAATAAAAATTGGAGGGCATGCCTATGAACAGATTTTTTCTTTTGAGGTGAAAAATAGCCCAACATGTTAAGGAAGAAAGGCCATTGGAAAGAAAATTAGTGAGTAAAGCATTTCTTCCTAGGGTTGTTTTGTTATTTTTCTTTTTGGAAAGTTTTAATTAAGTTGTTGAAAGGGAAATTAAAAGAAAATCTACAAGTGAAGGTTTAGGTCCTCTTGTGGGGCTTTGCTCTATGAAGGATGCCCAGGTTCCACCTGTTCATAGGGAGCCTGATTCTAAGTTCTGCTAGGACACAATTCTGTCAGGCTACAAATGTTGGGCTACAAAAAGAACTTCATAAAACTCGTAGATGTGCACTGAAATAGTTTTTTAACCATTTTTTTCTGCCTTGTGAACCTTGTTTAACACAACATCCCAGTGAAATCAGTTGAATCAGTTAATTTACATTTTGAGGAAAAGAAAAGAATCTGAGGTACCTCACTGAAAGGGTTGTACCAGTGTGAAAATTACCTTAATATTAAAGGAACAGAATAAAATGTATAATTTGGGTTTATAAATATGGTGGAGGCTTTACAGTTATCATCAAAGAAAATGAAAAAGTTTTAAAATAATTTCTACTTGGATTTTGCTGTCATGTAAAAGTTTGCACAGGAGAGATATATTCTTCCCTGGCTTAGTCTTTTTTGTTATTATAGTTATAATTTTTTTAGCACAGTGGGAATTTTATTGCGGATGCCTGGCCTGTCTCTTAACTCATGCTAATTATATTCATAATTAAATGTTAAACAAGAATTGACTAGGCCAACTGGCTTGCACAGGTGTTTGTGATATGAATGGTTTAATACTTGCACAATAAATTATTGGATACAAATCTGCAGTGATCTGCTCAGTGAGAACCTTTTTCAAGAACTTAGCTGTACATGATAGGTTCAGCATAATGCTTTGAAGCTAGGATTTGCAAATAGCACTCATTAGACAGAATTATGTCAAAACCGTGACTTGTCCTCAATTACACAAGCACTAACAAGGCTAATATTTTTTCTGCGCTCTTACCTGCCATGGGACACAGGTGCTTGGAGCATTAATGTCTATGCAAAGCTGGAGGAGTCACTGGATGCTTGGTGAAAATGTCTGGGAAACAGTGTGGCTCACTTCAATTTGCAAAAAAGTTGTTTATATTTGTAACTGATAGCCAGATCAATCACTGAGGATCTGGTAACTCTCTTTTAGCTTTACACCAGCTGCAGGTTAACAGAGTGTGCAACCAAAAACTTGCAAATAGTAAAAGGCATGGGTTTGCTCCTCTTCCACTTACTTTTGGGGCATAGAAAATAGCATATTTGTGTTATTTAAATTTCATCTGTTGTTAAAACAATCAGTTTGTGCAGGAAAGAAAGGGCAGAAGCAAGAGGGAAACCAGTTCTTATGTGGGTTAGCATAAGAGAAACTCAGAGAAAACAAGCAGGAGAGAATGGTGAAAGAGAAACTGAGAAATCCAAGCAACAATACTAGGCAGAAAAGAGGA
The DNA here is from genome assembly GCA_039720435.1 of Amazona ochrocephala. Lineage (NCBI taxonomy): Eukaryota > Metazoa > Chordata > Aves > Psittaciformes > Psittacidae > Amazona > Amazona ochrocephala. Next base: position 38,244,099 of record CM077881.1, read on the forward strand.
GGAAAAAGAGAGGGAAGGAGTTCTTTAGTGACTGTGACAAGATCTCTGTAACCTGGAGTGCTTGCGGGAGGCAGGGGGTAGAGGAACTTTCCATGAAGTTTATCCTGAGCTCTGGACAAAGTGAGAATTGGCGCTCTGGGTTCAAGAGGAAAAATGTTTTATCGGGCTTCTGACTGAAGCTTCCACCCAGGGAAAGTAATAACCGGAGGAGAAGGAGCCTATAATGCCCCAGTTAGATAATTTCAGCTGTGCAAAAATGAAAGAGATGGGAAGGGGTGTGGGGAGTAGTGAATAGAAGACCAGAAAGGGAGGGAAAAGCACTTTCAAGAAGAGAAGGCAGTGCAGAAATTCATCACATGCAGTGCTGTGCTGCCTTCTATCTAAAACTTGTTACCTTCCCAAATAAGAGTAATGAGAGTAACACCACGTACCCCTGATTGGTGATCAGAAATAGCAAAGAATAGCATGACAATATCATGGTGAAAAAAGATGACAACTGAGTTTTGTCTGGTCCTCAACATGTAGATATTTGAAGACCTGAACTAGTACACTATTTGAGGACCTGGACTACTACAGGTGTAGTATTCAGAGTAAGCACTAACTGTATGGAGTACATTTATGCATCCTAATGCTACAAGCAACTTTGGCTCCTGGTAAATTTAAGCTGTTTTCACTTATACGAGTCCTTCAAGGCACTACTACCTCTCACTGGGCTCTCCAGCACCAGTGTGCTGTGACCACACTGTGTGAGTGCTCCTAACATCAGGTCCTTCATTCGGAAATTTCTCTGCCAATTTGTGCAACTGCGTAGGTCCTCAAGTTCTACGAGGTAAATCCAGTCATAAAACGTGTCTTAATATGAACCAATACCTTGCAGTTTTATAAAATATGCTTTCATAATGATGATAAGTGTACATAATACCATGTCTATGTACTCTTTGCAACTTCAGACAAGACTCCTGATAACAAAGAATTAATTGAGCTAAAGAGCCACAACTTTAGCATTTATACTTAGGACTATGACAAACCTTTGGGCAAAAATCAGGTAGAAGTAAAATCAAGTAATGCTGACCTTGGTTCATCCTTACCTTTAACACCTGAGAGCAGTAATAGGTCATGAAAGGAGTTACAACAGCTGTGTTTTTTCTGGAAATGTTCTAGAAATTGTCTGAAACTCGTATGGAGAAAGAAACAAGAAATTACATGTTCCAAAAGTTCCACAAAGGCAGGCAGGCACAGAAACGAGTCGTGAATGGTCAAAAAAACATCCTCACAGTTTAATAGCACACATATGGGGCTGGAAAAGAAAAACGTCGTGTTGCTCAACGGCATGATAAAATACAATAATATAATTAGAATAGTAACAATAGCACTATCTACAGAATGCTCACTGAATTTCACAGAATTTCAGAGGGAAGTTAAGTCACAGGTTCAAATCCGGCACAGATTTGCTAGGTTGGAAGTCTGAGGTCCCCGTCCAACTGCAAGGTCCCGTACATGGGTCGGTGAAATCCCAAGAACAAATACAGGCAGGGCAGAGAATGGTTTGAGAGAAGTGCTGAGAACATGGGCATGTTAGCTGAGACGCTCAATGTGAGCTGGCCATGTGCACTTGCAGCCCACAAAGCCAGCCATGCACTGGGCTGCATCAAAAGGAGCATTGAGGGAGGGGAATCCCCTCTACTCTGTTTGTGTTCTTAACAATGCTGGGCAGAGTTCAAAGTTCATAGGACTCATAACGTCTCTTGAGGGATAAAATTGTGAAAAAGTAGTGCTGGAAAACGGGGTAATGTGGCTGCAGAAAAGCATCTTTAGCAGCTGCACTACACCAGCTGAACCAGATAACAGCTAAGAAGGGAAGTCAAGTAAAATAAGATGTAGTGTGGGAACGGAAGAAATGAGTAGTGCTGTACATCCTCCTCCTAAACGGGTGTGAGGGAGTGTGTGGCCTCAAGACAAGCTATTGCACAAGAGCCTCAAGGAACAAAAAATTTACTTTTAAGGATACTTCCTTGGATACAGAAATATTTCTGCAATCCACTGCCTTCTCCTTGTTGCACAGGTATTAAATTTGAAATGCCCACAATTTTAAAATAAAATGCAATTTACTGGCTTCCTGCGGAGTCAAACTGCTCCCTTTGACTCCCTTCTATATAAAATTCATTAGCCTGTTAACCCGTTTGACTACTGTTACATTTTGGCCAAAACGCTAATGCTTTAATTGCCTGGGAAGGTAGTATATCACACAGATAATCTTGCTAAGATCAGGAGCACAATCTAATTCACTGACAGCTCATGGTCTGACTCATTTGCTGTTAAGCGCTTTTGAGTGATAGTGTTGCACTGGGAAAAAAAAAAAAAATATGAGTGCAAGCCAGGCACAAACCCTATTCACCTAGGTTTGCTTAAATGGTTAGAAAATCAAATGGTGTGTTAATCACTCACACAAAACTTAAGATCTGATGCAATCAGGTATAATCCTCAAAGGTTTTAGAAACCTAAAACATGACTGAGAACTGGAGATCTGCTAAAGTTCCTCTGAAATACTTGGTGTTTGTACCTCATTACCAGTACAGCCCTGGCAATCAAGGGAAATATTTTCCAAGCTACTATTGCTAAAGGGTAATAACTGCACATATAGAGAAGCAGCAGTGAGCAGTGGCCAGGACTAACATCCAACCTAAATTGCACTGTATATCTTCTCCCCACACTCCTACAGGTGACGATGAAAGTAAAGAGACGAGGAAATTGCCCTAGTACCTACGCAAAGTGCTTACTCATACAGAGGGCAAAAAAAGGGGGTGCACAAGCTGCAGCTTTTTTCCCTTTTTCTTCTTCTTTTTCTTTTTCTTTTTCTTTTTCTTTTTTTTCTTTTTCTTCTTTTTTTTTTCTTCTTTTCCTTTTCCCATTGTTTTTCTGTTCTTTTTTTTTCCAGTTCCTTTCCTTTTCTTTCTCCTTTTCCTCTTTATCTTTTCTCTTATTCCTTTTCCATTTCCTTTCATTTTTCCTTTTCCTTTTCTATTTTTTTTTCTTTTCTATTTATTTTTCTTTTCAGACAAAAACAAAATGGCAGAAGCAGGGAGGGTTGCCTGGCAGGCAGGCTTCTATATGCTTCTGCAGCTCCAGCCCTGGGCTATCAAGTGCCACTTCTAGAATAGCCTTTTCCTTGTCTTGTGTTTGATTTGCATCTGTATGTTCACATGCAGCCAGAACTAACCTACACTGTCTGCAGCTGAGGTCATTGTTTGTTTTTCTTTACACCACAGATCAGGGCCCCTGAAGAGGCTATATTCCTGCTTGAAAGCTTAAGTGTATTAACATTTAAAAAAAAGAAATTTAGCTCTCTGTGTGGATATCCTCCACAGAGAAGTATCGAACCGTGATGGGAGTAACCACTTTAGGGGATATTAATAGAATTTGATCCAAAATCTGCAGGTTTGCTTTAAAGCAGTAGCTGTCCTTTAGTTCAGATGGTATTTGTGAATCACTGCCTCAAAAAAGTGGTCCTTTTGGAACATGCTTTAGGCTAATGACATGCAAAATGAAGTAGATTCTGTCTCAGAAATCTTGAAAAATAATCTTAGGTTTGACATAACAAACCATGTCATGAAATGATATACACCACATAAGCACAAAGCAGGTTTTAAATCTGAAGAATAATAATCCTGTTCAGATAGGATGTTTTCCATCAATTTGGATAACAAACATCTGATGCAGCATATAGGCAGGAAGCTGAGAATACTGAGATCCCTTAAAACCGGCATTCTTACTAGGTGGTAACTGTGGTAGCCTGCTATCTGATAGTTGCTCAGACTGTACAGACACACACAGATCAAGCGTGCACACATACACTAAAGATTTCTATCTGGAAATAAATACCTGGTTTATTTTACTGTCTTTGACCCCTCAGAACCAGTGATCTAGAGTTTCCGATGCTGAAGAGTGATGCAAAATGCATTAATGCTTAGCACTAGGAAATACCAACTCCTTGTGCCAAGAGGTTCATAAATACAGTAATGAAACCTCTTGACTCAAAGTGAGCACTATTTAACAAAACAAGCATGAACAGCCTTCAGGAGGTTTTGCAGCTGGATTTGTTCCACTGTGTCAGAGCTGAACCTCCATGATAGTAGTTTCAAAAACTATACATGGCTAAAAAATGGAGTTTAAAGAAACCAGGCAGCCAAAAATTAGAAATAAATATGTAAAACTGTGGAAAGGAAAAGTAAATGTACTTCTGTATTACATACCAGAAAAATAGACCTCAAGAATCTCCAAGTATGAATTCAGTGACAGATGTCAAGGTCTTTGGGAAATGTCCACAAAGCTTTATTTTGCACATGTTTCTGAACAACTACAAGTACTTTGTGTGATAATTTACTAGCAAATCAGAATCAATAAATCAGAATCATGTAAGTAGTCATGTTTATTATATCCTTGTTGCTTAATATTCATGATAGTAATTTATTTTTATAGTACAGTTTCACTGTTATCTCCTCCACTGCTGTAACTTTGAGTCAAGCAAGCTGCAATTGTAGAAGGTCAAGTAACCCTTTGAAGGCCATAAAAGTTCATTCACTTGGAATTTGCCTGGTTAGTGGTTTTGTGGGGTTTTTTTTTGAGGATGCTTCAGTGGCTCCTTAAAATATTTATACTATAATTCCTAACCTAGCATTATTTATTTAACAAATATCACTGCAAAATGAGAGCTGCAAAGCAGTACATGGATACGAATTCCGTAAACGAAACCAAATTTTCTAGCACTTCACAACTGAATATGGTCATGAAATTTGTTATTAAGGTCTGTATTTTAGCCAACAGTCATTCTTTTCTTTTAACAAATCTAAGGCACATGCTTATTTAATATTTCCTAATGTTTTGCAATGGCAAGAATGAAATGGAAATTAAGACAATTATTTTTTAAATGTTGAAAAAAGAAATGTCATCCTTGGTTCAACAAGGTGTTTTGCTGTGCTTTCTCAGCTTAAATGAAACAAAATGAAATTCCCATTTCAGGCCATTTTTCACTTCAGGAGAATCACAAAGGAATTACAATCTAAGTAGGAGTCAGTACCAATCATGTAGGACTTGTTAACAAAGTTGGCAATGTTAGAAACAGGATTTTTTATCTGTGGGACATGTGGAGTACAAACAACTACAACTTCTACATGTCACTGCTGCTGAAGCAGCTCATTACTGATTTAGTGCGACCTTAGTTACTTAAAAGCTAGTCTAATAGTGTCTTTTAACAATGTTCAACATATTTAACTGTGTAACCCTTGTCTCTTCATGTACTTTTTAATAGAAAAATGAATTTAGCTTTTCCAGTTGAGCTGAAAGGACCTATACCTTTCTTTTGGTGCAATCATAAAGCATTACTAGGTTTAACAAGACAGAACAAATTAAAAAATTACACAGATGTCAAGGTCTTCTGCATCGCCTATGAATTAGAAATCAGCAGAAGCATTCTTGATTTTCCTTGGGCTGTTTTCTTTAATATTTTTGTCTGATGCTGATTTGCTTCACCATTGCACTTCAGACTGAGTTTATGTAGTGAAGGATTCAGTATATAAAACTCTTCTGGTTAAACACAGTCTATAACTATACAATAGCTTTATTGGTATGTCCACTTGTCTTTCATTTAAGATGAGCTCTTGATGAAGCTATATTGGTTACTGCTCATAATTGTTTCTCATCTAGGAACATATTTTTCATTAGACAGGAGGTGAAGGCCACAAAAAAAAATATTGCTGATCAGATGAATAAAGTATAAACCTACCTCATCACGAAGATAGCATCTGAAAATGCTTCAGGTTTATTTATGGCAAACAAAAAGTATGACTAGGCTTCAAGAAATTATGAAGATAAACATACATAAAAGACATTTTTATTCTAAATGTAAACTACCATTAAATGTATTTAGATTTACACCCTATAATTATTATGATTATAGCAATTAATCAATCAACTGATTAACATGTAGGGTCAGCAGGACACAGTTATCTTATCTTGAAGCTTTAATTAATTAATTGTTCCTTACTCTACATTATTATTTTCAATTTGTGTCTGTTTTCTCAAAATGCCCATATTGACAAAGTATATGTTTTGGTTTTTTTTTTTATTATGTATTGAGTCAAGCACAGGAAGTTACTGACATACAGTTACTAATTTGTTATCAGAATTTCAAATTAATTAAAAGATTTTTAAAGCATTGCATAATTTTTAGCTACTTGCTATAGTCTAATTAGCTAGGTTCAATTAAATTGTTTTCAATGTAGCAACTTAAGAGCTCTCAGCTTTTCAAGTGGAGTCAAATTCAGCAAGTGTATATTGTTGCAATGATATAATTCTGTGTTCATTATATCACAAGCTAGTGAAGTCTTTCTAAACAGTGTGTTTGTTTTCTGTCTGTGGCAGCATGAGGATTTTCCAGGACCACAGATAACCCTGCTGTCAGGAGGCCCTCATGAAATTCAGCTACATTTTTAATTTGCTTTATGCAAAAGCATTACTTCCAATATCCTTTTCATTGTGCTGGACATTTCCTCTGACTCCTTGCAGTAGAACTTGGGTCACACTGAATCATAGAATCATAGAATAGTTAGGGTTGGAAAGGACCTTAAGATCATCTAGTTCCAACCCCCCTGCCATGGGGAAGGACACCTCCCACTAAACCATTCCATCCAAGGCTATGTCCAACCCCACCTTGAACACTGCCAGGGATGGAGCATTTATATCTTCCCTGGGCAACCCATTCCAGTGCCTCACCACTGCCTCACCATTTCTTCCTCATATCCAATCTAAACTTCCCCTGTTTAAGTTCGAACCCGTTACCCCTTGTCCCTCATGAAGAGTCCCTCCCCAGCATCCCTATAGGCCCCCTTCAGATATTGGAAGGCTGCTATGAGGTCTCCATGCAGCCTTCTCTTCTCCAGGCTGAACAGCCCCAATTTTCTCAGCCTACCTTCATATGGGAGGTGCTCCAGTCCCCTGGTCGTCCTCGTGTCCCTCCTTTGTACTTGTTCCAACAGTTCCATATCCTTTTTATGTTGAGAACACCAGAATTGCACACAATACTCCAAGTGAAGTCATTAATAAAATTCTTGCTGGCTCCAGGTGTTTAGTAGTTCACTGCCATTCCTCTGACATCCTTGGTCATCATTTAACCAAGCCCTTTTTTATCTCACCACAAACGTTGTTTTTAGAGTGTTACTAAAAGTTGTCTCTTTTTTAACTTAGTTTTAGGGTTTTGCCTTATGTGAGTATCTTGATAATTTTTCAGTGTCTTTCTCACAATAATGAGCTTTAGAACTGTATAGGACCCCTCAGTCAAGGAAAGGTGACCCTGCTTCCCTCCCCCCCATAAACAGGGAGGCCACTGTAAATATCATGCCAAATTTTACTGCCCTGCATACCCTATTGTGCCTTGACTTTGCTTGATTTCCTCCTGGTTGTCAGTCTCATGTTTGTTTGACATTCATGGTTCTCAAGAACTTGGGTTAGGGATTTTTATTTCTTTTTTTTATCTTATGTTGTCTTATCCTTTTCTTTTATTCCATAGTTGCTATCTTAAAGCAAGCCTAGTAAGCCCTGATTGTATTGAAGAAAGACATATATGCTGTCAGATAGCACCTAATTCAATGGTTTGTCCAAAAAAACATTCAGATGGTCTGTGCCTGTAAACCCACATTTCTGCCCATTATCACTTACTGATCTACTGATCTTATGCTTTGATGAATAAAAATATTCAATAGACTTTATATGCACCTGTCTCTGCTCACAGGCTGCCCTTTGGACCCTGGAATGGCCAATGAGGATGCTGGTGCAGTGCTGGGGGGGGCTGTTTTAGCTGCTCAAAGCTGGTTGCCATTGTGTTGCCTTCCCTTGTCCTATATTATAACCATAAATTCCATACACATCTTAGATGTAGTAAACCATCTTTTCTTTTTGCCTTTTTTTCTCATAATGCAGGGCTGAAACACTCTCCAGCTGTAATCATCCTTGTTCCCCATATTGGCAATTCCACCACAACAGGCCAAAAAAATGTCTAGCTTAAGTTTAGAAGAAATATTGTAGCCCTCCAGATATCCTGCTTTCAGACAGAAGAGGGGCAGGACCTCTTTTTCTGCCTCCCAAGAAGTAGCAGTGACCTTCGGGAAAACCTTCCCAGAGTGCCTGTCGCATGTCTCCTGTCCTGCTGAGCCCTTTCTTCTCCTCTTTCCCTTCCTCCTGCCAGGCCCCCCCATGCAAACAGACACAATGCAATTGTCTTCTCCACATGTGCTTTTTCTCCCTTTTTTTCCAGTCCATAGTACCCTACTGCAGTGAGGCCATGTCTTGACTGGGGCTGTTGAGTTCTACTAGTATCTATGTCATCAAAACAAGATGCTAAAAAATCCAGCTGCTGGCTCTCTCACTTAGCTCTCAGAGAAGCTCATATCCCAGCCTGTGTTGTGTTGGTTTGTTTGGGTTTGTTTTTTTTTAAATGGTAGTGTAGGAAATTGAAGTAATAGTAGTAGGTTTGGTGGCCCTAAATAGAAAGGGTAAGAGAAGCAGTTATCTCCAAGCTTTTGCTTTGAAATGTAAACTTAGCAAAGACTTCCCTGATGAAGTATACATATGGAACTACAAAATACCACTTTTTATCCATTTGTTTTCCTGACCATAACCATGTTTTCACACTGTCAGCATTTTCATTAGAATCTCTTTTTGTCAGAGGTTTATAACGAGAATGTAAAGATTTGCTATGGGCTAAATCTCAATCCAAGAGCAAATGTTTATACCAATTCTGAAAACAATCAGCTTGCCCATTTGTAGTTATGCATGTGTTCATCATCTGTTACTGCTTGTCCAATGCTCTGCAACTTCTGGAAGGAAAAAGAGACATCTGGAGAAAAAAAAAATGCTACTGCAGATAGCACACTGTATGTTCTCCTGAGTTATTGAATAAGGTACTACATAAATGCAGGCTTTTCAGTTGATACAAGGTTTTTTTTTGTTTTGTTTGTTTGGGGTTTTTTTAGTTTTTTGGATTTTTTTCTGAAGCTTTTCAAATTTACTGCAGAGAATATTTTAATGGAGGATTTAGACTGTTCTTCTTTTGTGCATCACTTATATGGAAGTGGAGCTAAAAATTCACTGGAAGTTATTCACTTAATGAACTGAGCCACTTTTAAGATACCAGGCACGATGAATCCTTTGAAAATGTTTCAGCTTATCTTCTGGACCTCTAGGTTAACAGGGTTTTCCTGTCTGTCACTTCCACTGTGTATCAGCCATTAAATCCCATGATGTTCTGAGGATGAGTTAAATTTAAGGGATGATTTACAGTTTTTATCCTTCTCCGGCTATAATGGTTTGAAAAAAAGGTTCATAGTGTGGGCATGTATAGCAACATAAGGGTAGATTTGCACACAGAATAAACAGGACCAGGCTCATGAAATCGCAAATCCGCAAATCCTACCTGTCCTCAACATGTATCAATATAAAGTTTATCTGGATAAACTGCAGTTATAAAGATAAGCCAGGAGCTCATTCTAGAATTACCTCAATTTTAATCCAAAAGCTGCCTGAGGTCAGAGCACATCAGGATGCTTTGTAATACTTAGGGTTTGCATACAATATGTGTTATAAGTATTTATTTTATAACAGTATTAAATTGATAGTCAAGCCCCTTTAAGGGCTAGCTTACATATTAACACTGCAGCGAATGAGCGTCTTCCTTGCTGGAAAGCAATGGGTCGGTTAAGGTGTCGGTGCTACTGTGTCATGAAGAGAAGGATACGACCACCTAAGCCCAGGAGCAAGGCAGAGGCTGGGAAGGAAGCCCAAAGACAGAGACTCTCATGTCGCCAGGAGAATCTGGGAGAGTACTTCCTTCCTGGTTCCTCTGCTGTTCATGGCTGTGTGTGTATTTACAGACTTGGGTCAGGTCAGGCTGCTGGATGCACTCCTACTGAAGATTCTGAATCTCTCTCAGTGCATGCTGAAGATCCCTGAGCACCTCTCTGAGGATGGGGTTCCCATCACGGTTGCCAGGAACAAAAAAATTAAGCACTGAAACACCCACCATTAGTAAATAGTGTAAAACCGGGGCGTTTTACCTGTTTAAAAAGCTTGATCTATTCAACAACAACAAAACAATCCTTCAGAGGCTTACTCCTATCCCAGGCTCCCTCAGACAGAAAAGCCTGTCACAGAGCTACTCTCTGAGTGAATTTTCCCACGGCTGCCTGTCAGTGCCGTTCCGCAGTCCTGCAGGAGCTGTGTTACCTCCCCGCGGCCCTGCCGCGCCACGGCAGAGCCCAGCTGTGCCGGCAGCCTGTGATGCCTGTGCAGCCAGCCCAGCTGGGGCTGCCGCGCCGCTGCCAGCGCACACGCCGTCTCTAAGTTTACCCAGTAAACCTAATGAAAAAAAGAATAATAAAATGAGGCCCTTATTAGAGTTTCTCAGTGGATGACTAAAAATGCATTGTGTCATCTCATTGTAGATCGGGTGCATCTCCAACTGCAGCAGGGTGTCACACCAAAGTAGCTGAAGTCATTTCTAAACAGCTATAGCTAAAGCAGTTTGAAAAGTGTGTATAGACCAGCCTGTACAGCCATGAGGGAATTTATTTTTTGCTTTGGGAAATAATTCATGAACAGTTATAACTCATTGACAAATCATTGTGCAAACAATGAAAAGAGTTTTTCAGGATGGTCATGAGCACACATCTGGTGTGAATGTTCTCAGAATACTTCTCCTCACTGGCATGCACAGCCCTTTTGTCTTTGGGAGATTTTGAGTGAATAAAAATGCTCACCTGAATATTTGTGAACATGAAGGCACATCAGCAGATCTTCCATGAAAAAAAAAAAAATCACAATATTCTTTCTCTTTTAGCTTTATTTACCCAGTTCTGCTTTCAACCAGGAAGCTTTAAGAACCTAATTAATTCTGAGCTAATTAACAGAGCTTTGCAATGTCAATGTGAGATATTAGTATTCGTATAAATATTTCACAGAGAGTAAACTGAGGCATGCAGATTAACTTGTGTAAATCGGGTACCAAAGCAAGCAGTTACAGCAGGAGTCCTCTCAGTCCCATTCCCCCCCCCCCCCCCCCAGTATTTTTTGCTACACTTTCATGCTGTTTGCAAGCTTCACACCTGTCTAGTAAGGGTTAAAATAAGATTTAAATCCTATATAAATTCCGTGCAAATATGTGTTCTGCATAAATCTGGGCCACAAAATTAATATACTTGTATACATTTTCCCCATCTGCTATATTCCTGACACATCCAGCTTGTGGCCCAGAATATTTCAGGGAAGAAAGGGTCATCTCTATGTTTTGTGCAATAGTTCAAGTGGAGTTATAGACTTAGTGGTGAACTCAGGCTTCTATCCTAAACATAGAAAGCAGCCTGGGGTCGTGTGGAAAGTTTCTTCAAAATTGACAAACTGCTGGGTCTTGGTGGGGGAAGGAGGAGTGGTATTTTAGTTTAGGCTTGAGTTGGGGTTTTTCATATACAAGGAATTAAATTGCATATTTATTAAAGAAATACGTTTTCCTTTGTACTCTTTTATTCTTGTCATCTACTATAATATATATATGTGTGTGTGCATACATAATGGTTATAAATTTTCCATTAAAAAGAAAAACAACAAAACAAGACCAAAATACATTCAGATAAGGCTAAGGCTATCTCAAACCTCCAAGTTGTGTAGGAGTAATTTTAGGGATTGTGACCTGAGAGAGGCAGCTCGTTTCCAGATTGTGATCACAGACTCTCTTACTCCAGATGTGTGCCTCTAATATATTTTCCTGCATCAGGAGGTAAAGGAGGTGTTCACTTGAAGACAACATGCTGGAGAAATAATGTAGGAGCGCATTGTCTCAATAAAACTTAGTGGCTTTACTGAGAGCTACATCGCGTGTTAGGAGATTGCATAGCCTGTCCAGCGTGAGGCTGCTGCACAGTGTTCCCCTGATGCACCAGCCTGCCTCTTCGACAGTTGCAATCAAAGTGTGTTTTCCAGGAGGTTGGTTAAATATCCTTGGGAGGAATCTTGGCCTTTTTTATTCTTTAATTCATTCACCTTACCAGATCTTGTGTGTGTGTTATTCAGCCATAGATGCCAAATATACTGCACAATTTTTAATACCCTGGAATTTCCTCCTCCCAATTAAAAAAAAAAAAAAAGTATTATGTTTGCTTTTTATGGTTTTTATGAACACTCTACTGGATGTTTGCTCCTAATTAGACCTTGGATACAGTGGCATGTGAGTTTATGAACTAAAAGCTGAGGTCTAGCTGATCTGGCTCCAAGTCATAACTTCAGAAGAATTAGTACGGCAGCTTTAAGTCACCAAAGGACTCCTCTATGCATGGGGATTCTCCTGTGGCTTTCTTACTTGTAGAGCCATGTAGTTTTATTGTTACTTCTGGGAATGTACAAAAGATCAGAAAATCTATGTATGCATCCTATTTCTTGATCAGTTTGCACTCTGTGAGCTATGCAGTATGTTCCTTATCATAAATAATCACTCATCTACTTGCTCATAAAATGATATTCATTATATACTACTCTTTCCTTTGTAAACACATTTACTGTACCAGTGATGTACTTGCAATGGAAACAGAAGCGTTAGCTGTATCACATGCAGAAATGACATGGCAAGCTTACCTGACTAATGTTATTGTTGATGGTGGTACAATAATTAGATAAAATTACGGAACCATGTAGATGCATGGAGGTGAAAATAAGAAGCTGTATCAGAAAGAAAGACTAGATAGTATTATGAAGAATAATTTATTAATATAAATAAAAATAATATTTTGTATTTATGTACTGTTGAGACTAGAGTTCTGGAAGTATAGATAGGGATAGATTTCAATAATATCGAAGTTAGATAACACAAGTCAACGTTCTTTTTCAGAATAGACCTGCTTAGGTGCACAGCTATTTTCTACAACAGCCTGACCTTAAGCTCCATCATAAGTCAACTAGAAACTGAAACACTTGAAAAATGTCTTGGAATTTCCGTGCATTCTCTGATTTTTCAAAATGTATAAACAAAATAACACCAGCATTATAATAGGGTGGGTAGTGGGATTGGATTATGCTCCTATTTTCAAGCCGTTCATTTAGCTTTCATGTTCACTATGTCAGAAACTAGCAAAATCACCCTTTGAAGTCCACCATGCAATGGCGCGACTGGATGAGCTCTCACATTTCGTTTCACCATAGCCAGTCATCTCTATTAATACAGCAGTACTGTTGTTTCACCAGACAGAAAGCTCAATATTTGTCTTCTCAACACATTCGGCCTTCCCGCATAGAGGCAATGCATCTATATTTATTTGACTTCTTTGGGTTTTGCTGGTTACTTACACTGACTGTAAGGTTGTGCTTTTGCAGCAGGAAAATTACTTTATCACATTGCATAGTAACTCCCATGTCTGGTAAAATGCAAAAAGAATAAGATTCTTCACTTTACTCATATACCAGATGATGGGTTTATTGCTACTGAATAAATCCTTCACTCTATAATTATTTTTTTTCTTTTTTTTTTTTTTTTACTTGAGGGCATGAGATATTTGATGACAAGTAAAAGACTGATAAGCAAAGAGGAAAGTGAGGCAAGGAAGGTGGGTGCATTTGGAATTGTGAGTTTTAGGGAGAGATTTGTGCAAAGACAAGCGAGAGATCTGGGTGCAAATAAGTGGTTTGCCTACTTTTGAATTTTGAGACTTGCATGATGGTTATGTACATGAATCCTAGGTGTCTTTTTGCAGGGCTCTTTGCTGAGCAACACAGGCAGATCTGAAAGAGTCTCTCTCATAGAGGACAGAGCCCACCCTTATGAAGTTCAGGAGTTCATTTGTTACTGTTCATCACCACGTCTTCATGATGAATGACCATATCAAACTGCATTTCCAATAGACACGATCCTGAACAGGTGATAACTTATAAGCACATACCAAAACATTTAGAGGGAAACCTCCCAGCAATGCTATTAGGCTCTAGGGAGCCAGGGAGGTCCCACATCTCATTGTCATTGCTGCTTTTCCCATTGATGTTAATTAATTCCTTTCCACAGTAGTAGATCTCTGTGTCACCAGTCCCTTTGATGGACAGGAGTCCTTTATAGGTATACATGGCGTCCATGCTGCTCTTCAATCTCCACTACAGATATCCACAAGTTTTAAATGGGTAGATGCTGTACTGCAGAAATCATATTTTCTCTTTATTTTTCTCCCTCTGCTGTGCAATCTGCTTACGGTAAAAGACACTGAATTAAAATGAGAAAGATCTATATAGAGCTCAGTTGCTGTTATTCCACTTGTGCGGCTATCAGTGGATTATGTCGTTTTCCACCTTTTCATACTTTTTTCCACAGCCAACAGAAAGGTCAGCTCAGCTCTGCTCCATGTTCTCTCCCCTTTGGTTCAGTCCTATTTCCAGCTGTCCAACATATATCCGCTTTAAAATGCAACAAATAACACAGGGAAACTATCAGTATTTTGAACAGCCCTAAGTTGCTTTTACATGCTTTAAAAGGAGGAGTATACAGAGTAGCTGCTTCATTACCTCTGTGCATAACTCCAGGTATACCTTCATCATTATTTTATCGCTTGCCATATATTCCTTGTGAAGGGAGGAAACAGGCATTTATATGCTCACTCCATCCATCCTTGGGTCCCTTTTGCATGTCTCTTCCTTACACACTACTTACAGAGCCAATGCCACAGAAATAGAGCTGCACAGTAATTGGGATTGCACTTCATGCATTGTTCCAAGGAGAAGAACAGAACAAGCATTTCCAATGAGGACACAATACATCTTTTGCTGTGCTCTCATTTATAGCATGCATGGTGCAAAAGCAGGTTAGATAAGCATCCTGTGATGTGACTTTATTCTTTTTCTGTTTGTCCTTTATATTTGCAGTTTGTAATTGCAAAGGGCTGAAGATGATATACCAATAATAGAGGGAGAAAGCCAGGTGCACAAGTTCATGTGCCATCTCAAAGAGGGAGGGAGCTTAAATTGCAGCCAACTGGGAAATTTAGGTGCACAAACTTAAAACTAATAGTAAACTACCCACATACAATTTTTTGGCAATGCCAAGACCCCCTCTGTTCGTCCAAAGTCATATAGTGTGTGTGGATGGGTTTGCATGGGAAATGATTCTGAACTTTGCAAATAGCTTTTATTATAGCTCCTCTGTGACACTGCTAGAAAACAGATTAGATCATAGCTCATTTCTCTTTTATTATTCTGACAGTGATTTCATTTGTTCAGAACTTCCATTTTGCCTTTAATATCTCATATGCGGTCATATTTTGGGAGCTTTTGAATGTGTTGATTCTGCATTCACTGCTACATGTCTCTCACCTTAGCCAACTCATTACAGAGAAGCATCCTTCCTAAATAACAAATATTAACATGTATGAACTTCAGATGATATAATTCCCAGTTCATTTCCTGGGCTATATCACTGCCAGGGAAGGATCAAATAAGGAGCCTGCCTTATCCTTAAAATAAGGTATTCTAGCGTGGGAAAAGTCCTTTGTTTTATACCTATAAGGGGGGAAATATATTAAATCCTGACCATGCAAAGAATGGAGCTGAGTCCTCAGCTAGAACTTCAGAAATAAAAATGTTTGATAGCCCAAAACAAGCACTTCAGGCAGCCATTTTCTTCTGCAATACGTTACACATTTGCCTTTTAAAGTCAGCTGCATCAGAGCATTTGTCCTACGCTGTTAATGTGCTTTCAAAATTAATGTGGCTGGCCCCAGTGGGTTCCATTTTAAGACTTGTTTTGGTTTATTTTTCCGCAATGTAAAGTCACTATCCCATGGTCCTTTTCCTTTTACCTATATGACGCTGTCCTAGAAGGCCTGACCCGGGAGTAGGTCTTTCCCACTGGTCTCCAAACATTACAGCAACCATTTTGTATCGCTGGTCATTTGGGTTGCCTGGAACAGACTTCTGCCTACTCTAAAGTTAAGTTGTGCAACCATACAGCAGAAGCTGTTCAGTAGAAAAGCCTAAAGGTCATTTTTGCACATAAAACATCTTTCTAACCTAGTCTGTGGACAGTAATTAATGATTTAAGCCTAAAAAATCCCAGTTACAACCAAATGCAATATAAACAAATATAGCCTGCAACAACAGAAAAAGCCCACACCAAAAGCTTTTGTGCAGGTCTAGCTTGGATCATTACAGTTAACTAATTTTTGGGAGTAGTATCAAAGCAAAAAAGCTCTGTAATTTTATTTTCATGTTCACCTGTGACACTATGATGCTTTTTTCTTTTTTGGTCTTATGTCTGGGTTCTTTACCTACAAAAGCCAGCTGAGGGTTTGGGTTTTTTTCCTTTAGATCACAGAAAGATTTGTTTCTGTGACTGAATACATTTTAAAATATATTTTTAATGTTTTCTATTATTCTCTCCTTCTGCTCTCCACACATGTTAAAATCCGTTCATTGCAAGGGTCGGCAAAAGGAGCTGGAAACAGCTATGTCCTTTCTCCGGGGCTTATTTTCTTTGTGAGCCTGCAAGTACATTGCATTTGTGTGTGTTTGTGTGTGTGTGTACGTGCGCAGGCTTAGTCCTCAGGTGGAACTGTGGTTCCTGTGCTTTCGTTCTCGAAGCTGTTATTCTGGAAGGGAATGGAGGCAGCTGTGTTTACAGCTCAAGTCTTGGCATACATTTACCAGAATCTATTATTCATATCGTTCAGTATCAGGGAGAGATCTCAGGCCACCTGTCTATCTGACAAATTCACCCTTTTGTGAGCTTTCTGTTCATAGCAAATTATGTTCACATTGATGAATTGAGTTTTTATGAGCATTGCTAACTAACATTCTCACAGAAGGCCAGGGGCAATAGACTGCAAGTGGTTTTGGTCCACAAGTAAATGTTAAAAAGAAAAAAAAACTGCCAGTATTTAAACACAATTTGCCATGGAGGGATAGTTAAAATATTTGGCAAAGCCTTGATATTTATACATTCAAGAATGTCCATAAGTTATTACAAATAGCATGCTTATAACAAAAAAAACAATTATTATTCTGTACTGCCTGATGTGATTATGGAGTGCTTTTCTGTATTCTATGTAGTAACAGGTAGCCAGTGATTAAAGCTTTTAACAAACCCTTACCAGGGTTTCACATAGTGTAGGAACCACTCAGTTTTGCAAAGGGGATCTTCCATTGAAAATAGTGCAGTAAAATCAGTGGAACAAAGCTTAGTCAAGAAAAAACGATTACTTACCTGGTGTTTTCAGCATGGAGCTGGTTCATATCCAAGACAAGCCACCAGCCATGGTAGCAGCTGTACCCTATACATCAAAAGATCTACAGTTATAGGTCAAAATATTTCTATAATGAGTTTTTGTCGAGATGTGCTGGGACAACATTCCCTACGTGCACCCAAATCCCTCGTGCCCCTTACCAACCCTTTGGTAGTGGAACACAGTGTCGTAGATTGAACATGACCCACCCCTGACAGAAAAACTCGTAAGCTAGATTGCAAGCCTGCAGATACAACCTCTAGATAAAATAATAAATGCTCAGCTACACCAGGTAAATATATTTACGACAATACCATGCATCTAGTGCTGTATAATATGCTTTAGAGCACCTGAGACACTGCTTGAAGCATCCCAGAAGCTCCTCAGGTCTTGGAGCAGTTGGAGGATAACATGAATACAACAGGGTAACTCTTGATGTGGTTAGCTGCCAGCATCTAAGTGACTGAATTCCACCACATCTACCACAAAGCTGCTTTTAGGAGACCACAAAAAAGGGGATGGCAATAAGTGACATTTTAGTGAGACACCTAACAGTACTAGTCATACCATGAGATCAAATTTCCAAAGGGGAAAAATAAAGGGAAAAAAAAAAAAAAAAAAAAGGAAAAACAGTTTCAAAGGGAAAATGATGCTTAACAGTCCCTTCTTAAGACACAGAGAAGAAAAACAGGTTGGACTGAAGGAGCCACCTGGCT